>OU823261.1:649393-5649393 GCA_917490735.1 Dryobotodes eremita
ATAAAAAAAACAAAATAAAACGCATATAAATGCGACTAGCTAGCCCGCGATTTCGACTAGTCAGTCCCGCCTGCTACTAGCTAGTCGCCCCTGCTAGTTGTCAGTGGCACCGGCGACTGGCTAGTCCCAGCGTCGACTAGCCACTCGCGCCTGATAGAATATTGTGAGTTAAATTCGCAGAACCCCAAAAAAATGCTCTGGCGACAGACGATTTTTGAATGAATTTCTATATGTAAAAAACACATTTTTTTCCATCTTAAATTCATAATTTTGTTCTGTAGCTACCTTCAATTACTACACCGTCAATCAGTTCGCGAGCAGACGCGTCTTTAGACACCAAACACTAGTGGGTAGCTTTGAAAAACAAACAAAAAGAAAAGTATGCAAATGCGACTAGATAGCCGCGGTTTTGACTAGTCAGTCCCGCCTGCTACTAGCTACTCGCCCCTGCGACTAATCAGTGGCGCCGGCGACTAGCTAGTCGCAATTGCGAGTAGCCACTCGCGCTTGATAGAATATTGTGATTTATCCGTCGCAGAACTACAGAAAATATTCTGGCGCCAGACGATTTTTGAATGAATTTCTTTATATAAAAAACAAACTTTTCCTTCTTAAATTCATTTTTATAAACTTCATTTACCTTTAATTACTGCATCGTCAATGAGACCGCGAGCCGACGCGTCTGCAGACACCTCACACTCGTGGGAATCTATAAAAAAAAACAAAATAAAACGCATGTAAATGCGACTTGCTAGCCGCGGTTTTGACTAGTCAGTCCCGCCTGCTACTAGCTAGTCGCCCCTGCGACTAGTCAGTGGCGCCGGTGATTAGCTAGTCGCCCCTGCGACTAGTCAGTGGCGCCGGCGACTAGCTAGTCGCAATTGCGAGTAGCCACTCGCGCTTGATAGAATATTGTGATTTATCCGTCGCAGAACTACAGAAAATATTCTGGCGCCAGACGATTTTTGAATGAATTTATTTATATAAAAAACAAACTTTTCCTTCTTAAATTCATTTTTATAAACTTCATTTACCTTTAATTACTGCATCGTCAATGAGCCCGCGAGCAGACGCGTCTGCAGACACCTCACACTCGTGGGAATCTATAAAAAAAACAAAATAAAACGCATATAAATGCGACTAGCTAGCCGCGATTTCGACTAGTCAGTCCCGCCTGCTACTAGCTAGTCGCCCCTGCTAGTTGTCAGTGGCACCGGCGACTGGCTAGTCCCAGCGTCGACTAGCCACTCGCGCCTGATAGAATATTGTGAGTAATAATTCGCAGAACCCCAAAAAAATGCTCTGGCGACAGACGATTTTTGAATAAATTTCTATATATAAAAAACACATTTTTCCATCTTAAATTCATTATTTTGTTCTGTAGCTACCTTCAATTACTACACAGTCAATCAGCTAGCGAGCAGACGCGTCTTAAGACACCAAACACTAGTGGGTAGCTTTGAAAGACAAACAAAAAGAAACGTATGTAAATGCGACTAGATAGCCGCGGTTTTGACTAGTCAGTCCCGACTGCTACTAGCTAGTCGCCCCTGCGACTAGTCAGTGGCGCCGGCGACTAGCTAGTCGCAATTGCGAGTAGCCACTCGCGCTTGATAGAATATTGTGATTTATCCGTCGCAGAACTACAGAAAATATTCTGGCGCCAGACGATTTTTGAATGAATTTCTTTATATAAAAAACAAACTTTTCCTTCTTAAATTCATTTTTATAAACTTCATTTACCTTTTAATACTGCATTGTCAATGAGCCCGCGAGCAGACGAGTCTGCAAACACCTCACACTCGTGGGAATCTATAAAAAAAAAAAAAAAAAAACGCATGTAAATGCGACTAGCTAGCCGCGATTTCGACTAGTCAGTCCCGCCTGCTACTAGCTAGTCGCCCCTGCTAGTTGTCAGTGGCACCGGCGACTGGCTAGTCCCAGCGTCGACTAGCCACTCGCGCCTGATAGAATATTGTGAGTAATAATTCGCAGAACCCCAAAAAAATGCTCTGGCGACAGACGATTTTTGAATGAATTTCTATATATAAAAAACACATTTTTCCATCTTAAATTCATTATTTTGTTCTGTAGCTACCTTCAATTACTACACAGTCAATTAGATAGCGAGCAGACGCGTCTTAAGACACCAAACACTAGTGGGTAGCTTTGAAAAACAAACAAAAAGAAACGTATGTAAATGCGACTAGATAGCCGCGGTTTTGACTAGTCAGTCCCGCCTGCTACTAGCTAGTCGCCCCTGCGACTAGTCAGTGGCGCCGGTGATTAGCTAGTCGCCCCTGCGACTAGTCAGTGGCGCCGGCGACTAGCTAGTCGCAATTGCGAGTAGCCACTCGCGCTTGATAGAATATTGTGATTTATCCGTCGCAGAACTACAGAAAATATTCTGGCGCCAGACGATTTTTGAATGAATTTATTTATATAAAAAACAAACTTTTCCTTCTTAAATTCATTTTTATAAACTTCATTTACCTTTAATTACTGCATCGTCAATGAGCCCGCGAGCAGACGCGTCTGCAGACACCTCACACTCGTGGGAATCTATAAAAAAAACAAAATAAAACGCATATAAATGCGACTAGCTAGCCGCGATTTCGACTAGTCAGTCCCGCCTGCTACTAGCTAGTCGCCCCTGCTAGTTGTCAGTGGCACCGGCGACTGGCTAGTCCCAGCGTCGACTAGCCACTCGCGCCTGATAGAATATTGTGAGTAATAATTCGCAGAACCCCAAAAAAATGCTCTGGCGACAGACGATTTTTGAATAAATTTCTATATATAAAAAACACATTTTTCCATCTTAAATTCATTATTTTGTTCTGTAGCTACCTTCAATTACTACACAGTCAATCAGCTAGCGAGCAGACGCGTCTTAAGACACCAAACACTAGTGGGTAGCTTTGAAAAACAAACAAAAAGAAACGTATGTAAATGCGACTAGATAGCCGCGGTTTTGACTAGTCAGTCCCGCCTGCTACTAGCTAGTCGCCCCTGCGACTAGTCAGTGGCGCCGGCGATTAGCTAGTCGCCCCTGCGACTAGTCAGTGGCGCCGGCGACTAGCTAGTCGCAATTGCGAGTAGCCACTCGCGCTTGATAGAATATTGTGATTTATCCGTCGCAGAACTACAGAAAATATTCTGGCGCCAGACGATTTTTGAATGAATTTATTTATATAAAAAACAAACTTTTCCTTCTTAAATTCATTTTTATAAACTTCATTTACCTTTAATTACTGCATCGTCAATGAGCCCGCGAGCAGACGCGTCTGCAGACACCTCACACTCGTGGGAATCTATAAAAAAAACAAAATAAAACGCATATAAATGCGACTAGCTAGCCGCGATTTCGACTAGTCAGTCCCGCCTGCTACTAGCTAGTCGCCCCTGCTAGTTGTCAGTGGCACCGGCGACTGGCTAGTCCCAGCGTCGACTAGCCACTCGCGCCTGATAGAATATTGTGAGTTATAATTCGCAGAACCCCAAAAAAATGCTCTGGCGACAGACGATTTTTGAATGAATTTCTATATGTAAAAAACACATTTTTCCATCTTAAATTCATAATTTTGTTCTGTAGCTACCTTCAATTACTACACCGTCAATCAGTTCGCGAGCAGACGCGTCTTTAGACACCAAACACTAGTGGGTAGCTTTGAAAAACAAACAAAAAGAAAAGTATGCAAATGCGACTAGATAGCCGCGGTTTTGACTAGTCAGTCCCGCCTGCTACTAGCTACTCGCCCCTGCGACTAATCAGTGGCGCCGGCGACTAGCTAGTCGCAATTGCGAGTAGCCACTCGCGCTTGATAGAATATTGTGATTTATCCGTCGCAGAACTACAGAAAATATTCTGGCGCCAGACGATTTTTGAATGAATTTCTTTATATAAAAAACAAACTTTTCCTTCTTAAATTCATTTTTATAAACTTCATTTACCTTTAATTACTGCATCGTCAATGAGCCCGCGAGCAGACGCGTCTGCAGACACCTCACACTCGTGGTAATCTATAAAAAAAACAAAATAAAACGCATGTAAATGTGACTAGCTAGCCGCGATTTCGACTAGTCAGTCCCGCCTGCTACTAGCTAGTCGCCCCTGCTAGTTGTCAGTGGCACCGGCGACTGGCTAGTCCCAGCGTCGACTAGCCACTCGCGTCTGATAGAATATTGTGAGTAATAATTCGCAGAACCCCAAAAAAATGCTCTGGCGAAGACGATTTTTGAATGAATTTCTATATATAAAAAACACATTTTTCCATCTTAAATTCATAATTTTGTTCTGTAGCTACCTTCAATTACTACACAGTCAATCATCCCGCGAGCAGACGCGTCTTTAGACACCAAACACTAGTGGGTAGCTTTAAAAAACAAACAAAAAGAAACGTATGTAAATGCGACTAGATAGCCGCGGTTTTGACTAGTCAGTCCCGCCTGCTACTAGCTAGTCGCCCCTGCGACTAGTCAGTGGCGCCGGCGACTAGCTAGTCGCAATTGCGAGTAGCCACTCGCGCTTGATAGAATATTGTGATGTATCCGTCGCAGAACTACAGAAAATATTCTGGCGCCAGACGATTTTTGAATGAATTTCTTTATATAAAAAACAAACTTTTCCTTCTTAAATTCATTTTTATAAACTTCATTTACCTTTAATTACTGCATTGTCAATGAGCCCGCGAGCAAACGCGTCTGCAGACACCTCACACTCGTGGGAATCTATAAAAAAAAAACAAAATAAAACGCATGTAAATGCGACTAGCTAGCCGCGATTTCGACTAGTCAGTCCCGCCTGCTACTAGCTAGTCGCCCCTGCTAGTTGTCAGTGGCACCGGCGACTGGCTAGTCCCAGCGTCGGCTAGCCACTCGCGCCTGATAGAATATTGTGAGTAATAATTCGCAGAACCCCAAAAAAATGCTCTGGCGACAGACGATTTTTGAATGAATTTCTATATATAAAAAACACATTTTTCCATCTTAAATTCATAATTTTGTTCTGTAGCTACCTTCAATTACTACACAGTCAATCAGCTAGCGAGCAGACGCGTCTTTAGACACCAAACACTAGTGGGTAGCTTTGAAAGACAAACAAAAAGAAACGTATGTAAATGCGACTAGATAGCCGCGGTTTTGACTAGTCAGTCCCGCCTGCTACTAGCTAGTCGCCCCTGCGACTAGTCAGTGGCGCCGGCGACTAGCTAGTCGCAATTGCGAGTAGCCACTCGCGCTTGATAGAATATTGTGATTTATCCGTCGCAGAACTACAGAAAATATTCCGGCGCCAGACGATTTTTGAATGAATTTCTTTATATAAAAACAAACTTTTACTTCTTAAATTCATTTTTATAAACTTTATTTACCTTTGATTACTGCATTGTCAATGAGACCGCGAGCCGACGCGTCTGCAGACACCTCACACTCGTGGGAATCTATAAAAAAAAACAAAATAAAACGCATGTAAATGCGACTTGCTAGCCGCGATTTCGACTAGTCAGTCCCGCCTGCTACTAGCTAGTCGCCCCTGCTAGTTGTCAGTGGCACCGGCGACTGGCTAGTCCCAGCGTCGACTAGCCACTCGCGCCTGATAGAATATTGTGAGTAATAATTCGCAGAACCCCAAAAAATGCTCTGGCGACAGACGATTTTTGAATGAATTTCTATATATAAAAAACACATTTTTCCATCTTTAATTCATAATTTTGTTCTGTAGCTACCTTTAATTACTACACAGTCAATCAGCCCGCGAGCAGACGCGTCTTTAGACACCAAACACTAGTGGGTAGCTTTGAAAGACAAACAAAAAGAAACGTATGTAAATGCGACTAGATAGCCGCGGTTTTGACTAGTCAGTCCCGACTGCTACTAGCTAGTCGCCCCTGCGACTAGTCAGTGGCGCCGGCGACTAGCTAGTCGCAATTGCGAGTAGCCACTCGCGCTTGATAGAATATTGTGATTTATCCGTCGCAGAACTACAGAAAATATTCTGGCGCCAGACGATTTTTGAATGAATTTCTTTATATAAAAAACAAACTTTTCCTTCTTAAATTCATTTTTATAAACTTCATTTACCTTTTAATACTGCATTGTCAATGAGCCCGCGAGCAGACGAGTCTGCAAACACCTCACACTCGTGGGAATCTATAAAAAAAAAAAAAAAAAACGCATGTAAATGCGACTAGCTAGCCGCGATTTCGACTAGTCAGTCCCGCCTGCTACTAGCTAGTCGCCCCTGCTAGTTGTCAGTGGCACCGGCGACTGGCTAGTCCCAGCGTCGACTAGCCACTCGCGCCTGATAGAATATTGTGAGTAATAATTCGCAGAACCCCAAAAAAATGCTCTGGCGACAGACGATTTTTGAATGAATTTCTATATATAAAAAACACATTTTTCCATCTTAAATTCATTATTTTGTTCTGTAGCTACCTTCAATTACTACACAGTCAATTAGCTAGCGAGCAGACGCGTCTTAAGACACCAAACACTAGTGGGTAGCTTTGAAAAACAAACAAAAAGAAACGTATGTAAATGCGACTAGATAGCCGCGGTTTTGACTAGTCAGTCCCGCCTGCTACTAGCTAGTCGCCCCTGCGACTAGTCAGTGGCGCCGGTGATTAGCTAGTCGCCCCTGCGACTAGTCAGTGGCGCCGGCGACTAGCTAGTCGCAATTGCGAGTAGCCACTCGCGCTTGATAGAATATTGTGATTTATCCGTCGCAGAACTACAGAAAATATTCTGGCGCCAGACGATTTTTGAATGAATTTATTTATATAAAAAACAAACTTTTCCTTCTTAAATTCATTTTTATAAACTTCATTTACCTTTAATTACTGCATCGTCAATGAGCCCGCGAGCAGACGCGTCTGCAGACACCTCACACTCGTGGGAATCTATAAAAAAAACAAAATAAAACGCATATAAATGCGACTAGCTAGCCGCGATTTCGACTAGTCAGTCCCGCCTGCTACTAGCTAGTCGCCCCTGCTAGTTGTCAGTGGCACCGGCGACTGGCTAGTCCCAGCGTCGACTAGCCACTCGCGCCTGATAGAATATTGTGAGTAATAATTCGCAGAACCCCAAAAAAATGCTCTGGCGACAGACGATTTTTGAATAAATTTCTATATATAAAAAACACATTTTTCCATCTTAAATTCATTATTTTGTTCTGTAGCTACCTTCAATTACTACACAGTCAATCAGCTAGCGAGCAGACGCGTCTTAAGACACCAAACACTAGTGGGTAGCTTTGAAAAACAAACAAAAAGAAACGTATGTAAATGCGACTAGATAGCCGCGGTTTTGACTAGTCAGTCCCGCCTGCTACTAGCTAGTCGCCCCTGCGACTAGTCAGTGGCGCCGGCGACTAGCTAGTCGCCCCTGCGAGTAGTCAGTGGCGCCGGCGACTAGCTAGTCGCAATTGCGAGTAGCCACTCGCGCTTGATAGAATATTGTGATTTATCCGTCGCAGAACTACAGAAAATATTCTGGCGCCAGACGATTTTTGAATGAATTTATTTATATAAAAAACAAACTTTTCCTTCTTAAATTCATTTTTATAAACTTCATTTACCTTTAATTACTGCATCGTCAATGAGCCCGCGAGCAGACGCGTCTGCAGACACCTCACACTCGTGGGAATCTATAAAAAAAACAAAATAAAACGCATATAAATGCGACTAGCTAGCCGCGATTTCGACTAGTCAGTCCCGCCTGCTACTAGCTAGTCGCCCCTGCTAGTTGTCAGTGGCACCGGCGACTGGCTAGTCCCAGCGTCGACTAGCCACTCGCGCCTGATAGAATATTGTGAGTTATAATTCGCAGAACCCCAAAAAAATGCTCTGGCGACAGACGATTTTTGAATGAATTTCTATATGTAAAAAACACATTTTTCCATCTTAAATTCATAATTTTGTTCTGTAGCTACCTTCAATTACTACACCGTCAATCAGTTCGCGAGCAGACGCGTCTTTAGACACCAAACACTAGTGGGTAGCTTTGAAAAACAAACAAAAAGAAAAGTATGCAAATGCGACTAGATAGCCGCGGTTTTGACTAGTCAGTCCCGCCTGCTACTAGCTACTCGCCCCTGCGACTAATCAGTGGCGCCGGCGACTAGCTAGTCGCAATTGCGAGTAGCCACTCGCGCTTGATAGAATATTGTGATTTATCCGTCGCAGAACTACAGAAAATATTCTGGCGCCAGACGATTTTTGAATGAATTTCTTTATATAAAAAACAAACTTTTCCTTCTTAAATTCATTTTTATAAACTTCATTTACCTTTAATTACTGCATCGTCAATGAGCCCGCGAGCAGACGCGTCTGCAGACACCTCACACTCGTGGTAATCTATAAAAAAAACAAAATAAAACGCATGTAAATGTGACTAGCTAGCCGCGATTTCGACTAGTCAGTCCCGCCTGCTACTAGCTAGTCGCCCCTGCTAGTTGTCAGTGGCACCGGCGACTGGCTAGTCCCAGCGTCGACTAGCCACTCGCGTCTGATAGAATATTGTGAGTAATAATTCGCAGAACCCCAAAAAAATGCTCTGGCGAAGACGATTTTTGAATGAATTTCTATATATAAAAAACACATTTTTCCATCTTAAATTCATAATTTTGTTCTGTAGCTACCTTCAATTACTACACAGTCAATCATCCCGCGAGCAGACGCGTCTTTAGACACCAAACACTAGTGGGTAGCTTTAAAAAACAAACAAAAAGAAACGTATGTAAATGCGACTAGATAGCCGCGGTTTTGACTAGTCAGTCCCGCCTGCTACTAGCTAGTCGCCCCTGCGACTAGTCAGTGGCGCCGGCGACTAGCTAGTCGCAATTGCGAGTAGCCACTCGCGCTTGATAGAATATTGTGATGTATCCGTCGCAGAACTACAGAAAATATTCTGGCGCCAGACGATTTTTGAATGAATTTCTTTATATAAAAAACAAACTTTTCCTTCTTAAATTCATTTTTATAAACTTCATTTACCTTTAATTACTGCATTGTCAATGAGCCCGCGAGCAAACGCGTCTGCAGACACCTCACACTCGTGGGAATCTATAAAAAAAAACAAAATAAAACGCATGTAAATGCGACTAGCTAGCCGCGATTTCGACTAGTCAGTCCCGCCTGCTACTAGCTAGTCGCCCCTGCTAGTTGTCAGTGGCACCGGCGACTGGCTAGTCCCAGCGTCGGCTAGCCACTCGCGCCTGATAGAATATTGTGAGTAATAATTCGCAGAACCCCAAAAAAATGCTCTGGCGACAGACGATTTTTGAATGAATTTCTATATATAAAAAACACATTTTTCCATCTTAAATTCATAATTTTGTTCTGTAGCTACCTTCAATTACTACACAGTCAATCAGCTAGCGAGCAGACGCGTCTTTAGACACCAAACACTAGTGGGTAGCTTTGAAAGACAAACAAAAAGAAACGTATGTAAATGCGACTAGATAGCCGCGGTTTTGACTAGTCAGTCCCGCCTGCTACTAGCTAGTCGCCCCTGCGACTAGTCAGTGGCGCCGGCGACTAGCTAGTCGCAATTGCGAGTAGCCACTCGCGCTTGATAGAATATTGTGATTTATCCGTCGCAGAACTACAGAAAATATTCCGGCGCCAGACGATTTTTGAATGAATTTCTTTATATAAAAACAAACTTTTACTTCTTAAATTCATTTTTATAAACTTTATTTACCTTTGATTACTGCATTGTCAATGAGACCGCGAGCCGACGCGTCTGCAGACACCTCACACTCGTGGGAATCTATAAAAAAAAACAAAATAAAACGCATGTAAATGCGACTTGCTAGCCGCGATTTCGACTAGTCAGTCCCGCCTGCTACTAGCTAGTCGCCCCTGCTAGTTGTCAGTGGCACCGGCGACTGGCTAGTCCCAGCGTCGACTAGCCACTCGCGCCTGATAGAATATTGTGAGTAATAATTCGCAGAACCCCAAAAAAATGCTCTGGCGACAGACGATTTTTGAATGAATTTCTATATATAAAAAACACATTTTTCCATCTTAAATTCATTATTTTGTTCTGTAGCTACCTTCAATTACTACACAGTCAATTAGCTAGCGAGCAGACGCGTCTTAAGACACCAAACACTAGTGGGTAGCTTTGAAAAACAAACAAAAAGAAACGTATGTAAATGCGACTAGATAGCCGCGGTTTTGACTAGTCAGTCCCGCCTGCTACTAGCTAGTCGCCCCTGCGACTAGTCAGTGGCGCCGGTGATTAGCTAGTCGCCCCTGCGACTAGTCAGTGGCGCCGGCGACTAGCTAGTCGCAATTGCGAGTAGCCACTCGCGCTTGATAGAATATTGTGATTTATCCGTCGCAGAACTACAGAAAATATTCTGGCGCCAGACGATTTTTGAATGAATTTATTTATATAAAAAACAAACTTTTCCTTCTTAAATTCATTTTTATAAACTTCATTTACCTTTAATTACTGCATCGTCAATGAGCCCGCGAGCAGACGCGTCTGCAGACACCTCACACTCGTGGGAATCTATAAAAAAAACAAAATAAAACGCATATAAATGCGACTAGCTAGCCGCGATTTCGACTAGTCAGTCCCGCCTGCTACTAGCTAGTCGCCCCTGCTAGTTGTCAGTGGCACCGGCGACTGGCTAGTCCCAGCGTCGACTAGCCACTCGCGCCTGATAGAATATTGTGAGTAATAATTCGCAGAACCCCAAAAAAATGCTCTGGCGACAGACGATTTTTGAATAAATTTCTATATATAAAAAACACATTTTTCCATCTTAAATTCATTATTTTGTTCTGTAGCTACCTTCAATTACTACACAGTCAATCAGCTAGCGAGCAGACGCGTCTTAAGACACCAAACACTAGTGGGTAGCTTTGAAAAACAAACAAAAAGAAACGTATGTAAATGCGACTAGATAGCCGCGGTTTTGACTAGTCAGTCCCGCCTGCTACTAGCTAGTCGCCCCTGCGACTAGTCAGTGGCGCCGGCGATTAGCTAGTCGCCCCTGCGACTAGTCAGTGGCGCCGGCGACTAGCTAGTCGCAATTGCGAGTAGCCACTCGCGCTTGATAGAATATTGTGATTTATCCGTCGCAGAACTACAGAAAATATTCTGGCGCCAGACGATTTTTGAATGAATTTATTTATATAAAAAACAAACTTTTCCTTCTTAAATTCATTTTTATAAACTTCATTTACCTTTAATTACTGCATCGTCAATGAGCCCGCGAGCAGACGCGTCTGCAGACACCTCACACTCGTGGGAATCTATAAAAAAAACAAAATAAAACGCATATAAATGCGACTAGCTAGCCGCGATTTCGACTAGTCAGTCCCGCCTGCTACTAGCTAGTCGCCCCTGCTAGTTGTCAGTGGCACCGGCGACTGGCTAGTCCCAGCGTCGACTAGCCACTCGCGCCTGATAGAATATTGTGAGTTATAATTCGCAGAACCCCAAAAAAATGCTCTGGCGACAGACGATTTTTGAATGAATTTCTATATGTAAAAAACACATTTTTCCATCTTAAATTCATAATTTTGTTCTGTAGCTACCTTCAATTACTACACCGTCAATCAGTTCGCGAGCAGACGCGTCTTTAGACACCAAACACTAGTGGGTAGCTTTGAAAAACAAACAAAAAGAAAAGTATGCAAATGCGACTAGATAGCCGCGGTTTTGACTAGTCAGTCCCGCCTGCTACTAGCTACTCGCCCCTGCGACTAATCAGTGGCGCCGGCGACTAGCTAGTCGCAATTGCGAGTAGCCACTCGCGCTTGATAGAATATTGTGATTTATCCGTCGCAGAACTACAGAAAATATTCTGGCGCCAGACGATTTTTGAATGAATTTCTTTATATAAAAAACAAACTTTTCCTTCTTAAATTCATTTTTATAAACTTCATTTACCTTTAATTACTGCATCGTCAATGAGCCCGCGAGCAGACGCGTCTGCAGACACCTCACACTCGTGGTAATCTATAAAAAAAACAAAATAAAACGCATGTAAATGTGACTAGCTAGCCGCGATTTCGACTAGTCAGTCCCGCCTGCTACTAGCTAGTCGCCCCTGCTAGTTGTCAGTGGCACCGGCGACTGGCTAGTCCCAGCGTCGACTAGCCACTCGCGTCTGATAGAATATTGTGAGTAATAATTCGCAGAACCCCAAAAAATGCTCTGGCGACAGACGATTTTTGAATGAATTTTCTATATATAAAAAACACATTTTTCCATCTTAAATTCATAATTTTGTTCTGTGGCTACTTTCAATTACTACACAGTCAATCAGCCCGCGAGCAGACGCGTCTTTAGACACCAATCACTAGTGGGTAGCTTTGAAAAACAAACAAAAAGAAACGTATGTAAATGCGACTAGATAGCCGCGGTTTTGACTAGTCAGTCCCGCCTGCTACTAGCTAGTCGCCCCTGCGACTAGTCAGTGGCGCCGGCGACTAGCTAGTCGCACTTACGAGTAGCCACTCGCGCTTGATAGAATATTGTGATTTATCCGTCGCAGAACTACAGAAAATATTCTGGCGCCAGACGATTTTTGAATGAATTTCTTTATATAAAAAACTAACTTTTCCTTCTTAAATTCATTTTTATAAACTTCATTTACCTTTAGCTACTGCATTGTCAATGAGACCGCGAGCCGACGCGTCTGCAGACACCTCACACTCGTGGGAATCTATAAAAAAAAACAAAATAAAACGCATGTAAATGCGACTAGCAAGCCGCGATTTGGACTAGTCAGTCCCGCCTGCTACTAGCTAGTCGCCCCTGCTAGTTGTCAGTGGCACCGGTGACTGGCTAGTCCCAGCGTCGACAAGCCACTCGCGCCTGATAGAATATTGTGAGTAATAATTCGCAGAACCCCAAAAAAATGCTCTGGCGACAGACGATTTTTGAATGAATTTCTATATGTAAAAAACACATTTTTCCATCTTAAATTCATAATTTTGTTCTGTAGCTACCTTCAATTACTACACAGTCAATCAGCCCGCGAGCAGACGCGTCTTTAGACACCAAACACTAGTGGGTAGCTTTGAAAAACAAACAAAAAGAAACGTATGTAAATGCGACTAGATAGCCGCGGTTTTGACTAGTCAGTCCCGCCGGCGACTAGCTAGTCGCAATTGCGAGTAGCCACTCGCACTTGATAGAATATTGTGATTTATCCGTCGCAGAACTACAGAAAATATTCTGGCGCCAGACGATTTTTGAATGAATTTCTTTATATAAAACACTAACTTTTCCTTCTTAAATTCATTTTTATAAACTTCATTTACCTTTAGCTACTGCATTGTCAATGAGCCCGCGAGCAGACGCGTCTGCAGACACCTCACACTCGTGGGAATCTATAAAAAAAAACAAAATAAAACGCATGTAAATGCGACTAGCTAGCCGCGATTTCGACTAGTCAGTCCCGCCTGCTACTAGCTAGTCGCCCCTGCTAGTTGTCAGTGGCACCGGCGACTGGCTAGTCCCAGCGTCGACTAGCCACTCGCGCCTGATAGAATATTGTGAGTAATAATTCGCAGAACCCCAAAAAAATGCTCTGGCGACAGACGATTTTTGAATGAATTTCTATATGTAAAAAACACATTTTTCCATCTTAAATTCATAATTTTGTTCTGTAGCTACCTTCAATTACTACACAGTCAATCAGCCCGCGAGCAGACGCGTCTTTAGACACCAAACACTAGTGGGTAGCTTTGAAAAACAAACAAAAAGAAACGTATGTAAATGCGACTAGATAGCCGCGGTTTTGACTAGTCAGTCCCGCCTGCTACTAGCTAGTCGCCCCTGCGACTAGTCAGTGGCGCCGGCGACTAGCTAGTCGCACTTACGAGTAGCCACTCGCTCTTGATAGAATATTGTGATTTATCCGTCGCAGAACTACAGAAAATATTCTGGCGCCAGACGATTTTTGAATGAATTTCTTTATATAAAAAACTAACTTTTCCTTCTTAAATTCATTTTTATAAACTTCATTTACCTTTAGCTACTGCATTGTCAATGAGACCGCGAGCCGACGCGTCTGCAGACACCCCACACACGTGGGAATCTATAAAAAAAAACAAAATAAAACGCATGTAAATGCGACTAGCTAGCCGCGATTTCGACTAGTCAGTCCCGCCTGCTACTAGCTAGTCGCCCCTGCTAGTTGTCAGTGGCACCGGCGACTGGCTAGTCGCAGCGTCGACTAGCCACTCGCGCCTGATAGAATATTGTGAGTAATAATTCGCAGAACCCCAAAAAAATGCTCTGGCGACAGACGATTTTTGAATGAATTTCTATATATAAAAAACACATTTTTCCATCTTAAATTCATAATTTTGTTCTGTAGCTACCTTCAATTACTACACAGTCAATCAGCCCGCGAGCAGACGCGTCTTTAGACACCAAACACTAGTGGGTAGCTTTGAAAAACAAACAAAAAGAAACGTATGTAAATGCGACTAGATAGCCGCGGTTTTGACTAGTCAGTCCCGCCGGCGACTAGCTAGTCGCAATTGCGAGTAGCCACTCGCACTTGATAGTATATTGTGATTTATCCGTCGCAGAACTACAGAAAATATTCTGGCGCCAGACGATTTTTGAATGAATTTCTTTATATAAAAAACTAACTTTTCCTTCTTAAATTCATTTTTATAAACTTCATTTACCTATAGCTACTGCATTGTCAATGAGACCGCGAGCCGACGCGTCTGCAGACACCTCACACTCGTGGGAATCTATAAAAAAAAACAAAATAAAACGCATGTAAATGCGACTAGCTAGCCGCGATTTCGACTAGTCAGTCCCGCCTGCTACTAGCTAGTCGCCCCTGCTAGTTGTCAGTGGCACCGGCGACTGGCTAGTCCCAGCGTCGACTAGCCACTCGCGCCTGATAGAATATTGTGAGTAATATTTCGCAGAACCCCAAAAAAATGCTCTGGCGACAGACGATTTTTGAATGAATTTCTATATGTAAAAAACACATTTTTCCATCTTAAATTCATAATTTTGTTCCGTAGCTACCTTCAATTACTACACAGTCAATCAGCCCGCGAGCAGACGCGTCTTTAGACACCAAACACTAGTGGGTAGCTTTGAAAAACAAACAAAAAGAAACGTATGTAAATGCGACTAGATAGCCGCTGTTTTGACTAGTCAGTCCCGCCGGCGACTAGCTAGTCGCCCCTGCGACCAGTCAGTGGCGCCGGCGACTAGCTAGTCGCAATTGCGAGTAGCCACTCGCGCTTGATAGAATATTGTGATTTATCCGTCGCAGAACTACAGAAAATATTCCGGCGCCAGACGATTTTTGAATGAATTTCTTTATATAAAAACAAACTTTTACTTCTTAAATTCATTTTTATAAACTTTATTTACCTTTGATTACTGCATTGTCAATGAGACCGCGAGCCGACGCGTCTGCAGACACCTCACACTCGTGGGAATCTATAAAAAAAAACAAAATAAAACGCATGTAAATGCGACTTGCTAGCCGCGATTTCGACTAGTCAGTCCCGCCTGCTACTAGCTAGTCGCCCCTGCTAGTTGTCAGTGGCACCGGCGACTGGCTAGTCCCAGCGTCGACTAGCCACTCGCGCCTGATAGAATATTGTGAGTAATAATTCGCAGAACCCCAAAAAATGCTCTGGCGACAGACGATTTTTGAATGAATTTCTATATATAAAAAACACATTTTTCCATCTTCAATTCATAATTTTGTTCTGTAGCTACCTTCAATTACTACACAGTCAATCAGCAAGCGAGCAGACGCGTCTTAAGACACCAAACACTAGTGGGTAGCTTTGAAAAACAAACAAAAAGAAACGTATGTAAATGCGACTAGATAGCCGCGGTTTTGACTAGTCAGTCCCGCCTGCTACTAGCTAGTCGCCCCTGCGACTAGTCAGTGGTGCCGGCGACTAGCTAGTCGCAATTGCGAGTAGCCACTCGCGCTTGATAGAATATTGTGATTTATCCGTCGCAGAACTACAGAAAATATTCTGGCGCCAGACGATTTTTGAATGAATTTCTTTATATAAAAACAAACTTTTCCTTCTTAAATTCATTTTTATAAACTTCATTTACCTTTGATTACTGCATTGTCAATGAGACCGCGAGCCGACGCGTCTGCAGACACCTCACACTCGTGGGAATCTATAAAAAAAAACAAAATAAAACGCATGTAAATGCGACTTGCTAGCCGCGATTTCGACTAGTCAGTCCCGCCTGCTACTAGCTAGTCGCCCCTGCTAGTTGTCAGTGGCACCGGCGACTGGCTAGTCCCAGCGTCGACTAGCCACTCGCGTCTGATAGAATATTGTGAGTAATAATTCGCAGAACCCCAAAAAATGCTCTGGCGACAGACGATGTTTGAATGAATTTCTATATATAAAAAACACATTTTTCCATCTTAAATTCATAATTTTGTTCTGTGGCTACCTTCAATTACTACACAGTCAATCAGCCAGCGAGCAGACGCGTCTTTAGACACCAATCACTAGTGGGTAGCTTTGAAAAACAAACAAAAAGAAACGTATGTAAATGCGACTAGATAGCCGCGGTTTTGACTAGTCAGTCCCGCCTGCTACTAGCTAGTCGCCCCTGCGACTAGTCAGTGGCGCCGGCGACTAGCTAGTCGCACTTACGAGTAGCCACTCGCGCTTGATAGAATATTGTGATTTATCCGTCGCAGAACTACAGAAAATATTCTGGCGCCAGACGATTTTTGAATGAATTTCTTTATATAAAAAACTAACTTTTCCTTCTTAAATTCATTTTTATAAACTTCATTTACCTTTAGCTACTGCATTGTCAATGAGACCGCGAGCCGACGCGTCTGCAGACACCTCACACTCGTGGGAATCTATAAAAAAAAACAAAATAAAACGCATGTAAATGCGACTAGCTAGCCGCGATTTCGACTAGTCAGTCCCGCCTGCTACTAGCTAGTCGCCCCTGCTAGTTGTCAGTGGCACCGGCGACTGGCTAGTCCCAGCGTCGACTAGCCACTCGCGCCTGATAGAATATTGTGAGTAATAATTCGCAGAACCCCAAAAAAATGCTCTGGCGACAGACGATTTTTGAATGAATTTCTATATATAAAAAACACATTTTTCCATCTTAAATTCATAATTTTGTTCTGTAGCTACCTTCAATTACTACACAGTCAATCAGCTAGCGAGCAGACGCGTCTTAAGACACCAAACACTAGTGGGTAGCTTTGAAAAACAAACAAAAAGAAACGTATGTAAATGCGACTAGATAGCCGCGGTTTTGACTAGTCAGTCCCGCCTGCTACTAGCTAGTCGCCCCTGCGACTAGTCAGTGGTGCCGGCGACTAGGTAGTCGCAATTGCGAGTAGCCACTCGCGCTTGATAGAATATTGTGATTTATCCGTCGCAGAACTACAGAAAATATTCTGGCGCCAGACGATTTTTGAATGAATTTCTTTATATAAAAAACTAACTTTTCCTTCTTAAATTCATTTTTATAAACTTCATTTACCTTTAGCTACTGCATTGTCAATGAGACCGCGAGCCGACGCGTCTGCAGACACCTCACACTCGTGGGAATCTATAAAAAAAAACAAAATAAAACGCATGTAAATGCGACTAGCTAGCCGCGATTTCGACTAGTCAGTCCCGCCTGCTACTAGCTAGTCGCCCCTGCTAGTTGTCAGTAGCACCGGCGACTGGCTAGTCCCAGCGTCGACTAGCCACTCGCGCCTGATAGAATATTGTGAGTAATAATTCGCAGAACCCCAAAAAAATGCTCTGGCGACAGACGATTTTTGAATGAATTTCTATATATAAAAAACACATTTTTCCATCTTAAATTCATAATTTTGTTCTGTAGCTACCTTCAGTTACTACACAGTCAATCAGCCCGCGAGCAGGCGCGTCTTTAGACACCAATCACTAGTGGGTAGCTTTGAAAAACAAACAAAAAGAAACGTATGTAAATGCGACTAGATAGCCGCGGTTTTGACTAGTCAGTCCCGCCGGTGACTAGCTAGTCGCAATTGCGAGTAGCCACTCGCGTTTGATAGAATATTGTGATTTATCCGTCGCAGAACTACAGAAAATATTCTGGCGCCAGACGATTTTTGAATGAATTTCTTGATATAAAAACAAACTTTTCCTTCTTAAATTCATTTTTATAAACTTCATTTACCTTTGATTACTGCATTGTCAATGAGACCGCGAGCCGACGAGTCCGCAGACACCTCACACTCGTGGAAATCTATAAAAAAAAAAAAAAAAACGCATGTAAATGCGACTAGCTAGCCGCGATTTCGACTAGTCAGTCCCGCCTGCTACTAGCTAGTCGCCCCTGCTAGTTGTCAGTGGCACCGGTGACTGGCTAGTCCCAGCGTCGACTAGCCACTCGCGCCTGATAGAATATTGTGAGTAATAATTCGCAGAACCCCAAAAAAATGCTCTGGCGACAGACGATTTTTGAATGAATTTCTATATATAAAAAACACATTTTTCCATCTTAAATTCATAATTTTGTTCTGTAGCTACCTTCAATTACTACACAGTCAATCAGCTAGCGAGCAGACGCGTCTTAAGACACCAAACACTAGTGGGTAGCTTTGAAAAACAAACAAAAAGAAACGTATGTAAATGCGACTAGATAGCCGCGGTTTTGACTAGTCAGTCCCGCCTGCTACTAGCTAGTCGCCCCTGCGACTAGTCAGTGGCGCCGGCGATTAGCTAGTCGCCCCTGCGACTAGTCAGTGGCGCCGGCGACTAGCTAGTCGCAATTGCGAGTAGCCACTCGCGCTTGATAGAATATTGTGATTTATCCGTCGCAGAACTACAGAAAATATTCTGGCGCCAGACGATTTTTGAATGAATTTCTTTATATAAAAAACAAACTTTTCCTTCTTAAATTCATTTTTATAAACTTCATTTACCTTTAATTACTGCATCGTCAATGAGCCCGCGAGCCGACGCGTCTGCAGACACCTCACACTCGTGGTAATCTATAAAAAAAACAAAATAAAACGCATGTAAATGCGACTAGCTAGCCGCGATTTCGACTAGTCAGTCCCGCCTGCTACTAGCTAGTCGCCCCTGCTAGTTGTCAGTGGCACCGGCGACTGGCTAGTCCCAGCGTCGACTAGCCACTCGCGTCTGATAGAATATTGTGAGTAATAATTCGCAGAACCCCAAAAAATGCTCTGGCGACAGACGATTTTTGAATGAATTTCTATATATAAAAAACACATTTTTCCATCTTAAATTCATAATTTTGTTCTGTGGCTACCTTCAATTACTACACAGTCAATCAGCCAGCGAGCAGACGCGTCTTTAGACACCAATCACTAGTGGGTAGCTTTGAAAAACAAACAAAAAGAAACGTATGTAAATGCGACTAGATAGCCGCGGTTTTGACTAGTCAGTCCCGCCTGCTACTAGCTAGTCGCCCCTGCGACTAGTCAGTGGCGCCGGCGACTAGCTAGTCGCACTTACGAGTAGCCACTCGCGCTTGATAGAATATTGTGATTTATCCGTCGCAGAACTACAGAAAATATTCTGGCGCCAGACGATTTTTGAATGAATTTCTTTATATAAAAAACTAACTTTTCCTTCTTAAATTCATTTTTATAAACTTCATTTACCTTTAGCTACTGCATTGTCAATGAGACCGCGAGCCGACGCGTCTGCAGACACCTCACACTCGTGGGAATCTATAAAAAAAAACAAAATAAAACGCATGTAAATGCGACTAGCTAGCCGCGATTTCGACTAGTCAGTCCCGCCTGCTACTAGCTAGTCGCCCCTGCTAGTTGTCAGTGGCACCGGCGACTGGCTAGTCCCAGCGTCGACTAGCCACTCGCGCCTGATAGAATATTGTGAGTAATAATTCGCAGAACCCCAAAAAAATGCTCTGGCGACAGACGATTTTTGAATGAATTTCTATATATAAAAAACACATTTTTCCATCTTAAATTCATAATTTTGTTCTGTAGCTACCTTCAATTACTACACAGTCAATCAGCCCGCGAGCAGACGCGTCTTTAGACACCAAACACTAGTGGGTAGCTTTGAAAAACAAACAAAAAGAAACGTATGTAAATGCGACTAGATAGCCGCGGTTTTGACTAGTCAGTCCCGCCGGCGACTAGCTAGTCGCAATTGCGAGTAGCCACTCGCGTTTGATAGAATATTGTGATTTATCCGTCGCAGAACTACAGAAAATATTCTGGCGCCAGACGATTTTTGAATGAATTTCTTGATATAAAAACAAACTTTTCCTTCTTAAATTCATTTTTATAAACTTCATTTACCTTTGATTACTGCATTGTCAATGAGACCGCGAGCCGACGCGTCTGCAGACACCTCACACTCGTGGGAATCTATAAAAAAAAACAAAATAAAACGCATGTAAATGCGACTAGCTAGCCGCGATTTCGACTAGTCAGTCCCGCCTGCTACTAGCTAGTCGCCCCTGCTAGTTGTCAGTGGCACCGGCGACTGGCTAGTCCCAGCGTCGACTAGCCACTCGCGCCTGATAGAATATTGTGAGTAATAATTCGCAGAACCCCAAAAAAATGCTCTGGCGACAGACGATTTTTGAATGAATTTCTATATATAAAAAACACATTTTTCCATCTTAAATTCATAATTTTGTTCTGTAGCTACCTTCAATTACTACACAGTCAATCAGCCAGCGAGCAGACGCGTCTTTAGACACCAATCACTAGTGGGTAGCTTTGAAAAACAAACAAAAAGAAACGTATGTAAATGCGACTAGATAGCCGCGGTTTTGAATAGTCAGTCCCGCCTGCTACTAGCTAGTCGCCCCTGCGACTAGTCAGTGGCACCGGCGACTAGCTAGTCGCACTTACGAGTAGCCACTCGCGCTTGATAGAATATTGTGATTTATCCGTCGCAGAACTACAGAAAATATTCTGGCGCCAGACGATTTTTGAATGAATTTCTTTATATAAAACACTAACTTTTCCTTCTTAAATTTATTTTTATAAACTTCATTTACCTTTAGCTACTGCATTGTCAATGAGCCCGCGAGCAGACGCGTCTGCAGACACCGTGGGAATCTATAAAAAAAAACAAAATAAAACGCATGTAAATGCGACTAGCTAGCCGCGATTTCGACTAGTCAGTCCCGCCTGCTACTAGCTAGTCGCCCCTGCTAGTTGTCAGTGGCACCGGCGACTGGCTAGTCCCAGCGTCGACTAGCCACTCGCGCCTGATAGAATATTGTGAGTAATAATTCGCAGAACCCCAAAAAAATGCTCTGGCGACAGACGATTTTTGAATGAATTTCTATATATAAAAAACACATTTTTCCATCTTAAATTCATAATTTTGTTCTGTAGCTACCTTCAATTACTACACAGTCAATCAGCCCGCGAGCAGGCGCGTCTTTAGACACCAATCACTAGTGGGTAGCTTTGAAAAACAAACAAAAAGAAACGTATGTAAATGCGACTAGATAGCCGCGGTTTTGACTAGTCAGTCCCGCCTGCTACTAGCTAGTCGCCCCTGCGACTAGTCAGTGGCGCCGGCGACTAGCTAGTCGCACTTACGAGTAGCCACTCGCGCTTGATAGAATATTGTGATTTATCCGTCGCAGAACTACAGAAAATATTCTGGCGCCAGACGATTTTTGAATGAATTTCTTTATATAAAAAACTAACTTTTCCTTCTTAAATTCATTTTTATAAACTTCATTTACCTTTAGCTACTGCATTGTCAATGAGACCGCGAGCCGACGCGTCTGCAGACACCTCACACACGTGGGAATCTATAAAAAAAAAACAAAATAAGACGCATGTAAATGCGACTAGCTAGCCGCGATTTCGACTAGTCAGTCCCGCCTGCTACTAGCTAGTCGCCCCTGCTAGTTGTCAGTGGCACCGGCGACTGGCTAGTCCCAGCGTCGACTAGCCACTCGCGCCTGATAGAATATTGTGAGTAATAATTCGCAGAACCCCAAAAAAATGCTCTGGCGACAGACGATTTTTGAATGAATTTCTATATATAAAAAACACATTTTTCCATCTTAAATTCATAATTTTGTTCTGTAGCTACCTTCAATTACTACACAGTCAATCAGCCCGCGAGCAGACGCGTCTTTAGACACCAAACACTAGTGGGTAGCTTTGAAAAACAAACAAAAAGAAACGTATGTAAATGCGACTAGATAGCCGCGGTTTTGACTAGTCAGTCCCGCCTGCTACTAGCTAGTCGCCCCTGCGACTAGTCAGTGGCGCCGGCGACTAGCTAGTCGCAATTGCGAGTAGCCACTCGCGCTTGATAGAATATTGTGATTTATCCGTCGCAGAACTACAGAAAATATTCTGGCGCCAGACGATTTTTGAATGAATTTCTTTATATAAAAACAAACTTTTCCTTCTTAAATTCATTTTTATAAACTTCATTTACCTTTGATTACTGCATTGTCAATGAGACCGCGAGCCGACGCGTCTGCAGACACCTCACACTCGTGGGAATCTATAAAAAAAACAAAATAAAACGCATGTAAATGCGACTAGCTAGCCGCGATTTCGACTAGTCAGTCCCGCCTGCTACTAGCTAGTCGCCCCTGCTAGTTGTCAGTGGCACCGGTGACTGGCTAGTCCCAGCGTCGACTAGCCACTCGCGCCTGATAGAATATTGTGAGTAATAATTCGCAGAACCCCAAAAAATGCTCTGGCGACAGACGATTTTTGAATGAATTTCTTTATATAAAACACTAACTTTTCCTTCTTAAATTCATTTTTATAAACTTCATTTACCTTTAGCTACTGCATTGTCAATGAGCCCGCGAGCAGACGCGTCTGCAGACACCTCACACTCGTGGGAATCTATAAAAAAAAACAAAATAAAACGCATGTAAATGCGACTAGCTAGCCGCGATTTCGACTAGGCAGTCCCGCCTGCTACTAGCTAGTCGCCCCTGCTAGTTGTCAGTGGCACCGGCAACTGGCTAGTCCCAGCGTCGACTAGCCACTCGCGCCTTATAGAATATTGTGAGTAATAATTCGCAAAACCCCAAAAAAATGCTCTGGCGAAGACGATTTTTGAATGAATTTCTATATATAAAAAACACATTTTTCCATCTTAAATTCATAATTTTGTTCTGTAGCTACCTTCAATTACTACACAGTCAATCAGCCCGCGAGCAGACGCGTCTTCAGACACCAAACACTAGTGGGTAGCTTTGAAAAACAAACAAAAATAAACGTATGTAAATGCGACTAGATAGCCGCGGTTTTGACTAGTCAGTCCCGCCTGCTACTAGCTAGTCGCCCCTGCGACTAGTCAGTGGCACCGGCGACTAGCTAGTCGCACTTACGAGTAGCCACTCGCGCTTGATAGAATATTGTGATTTATCCGTCGCAGAACTACAGAAAATATTCTGGCGCCAGACGATTTTTGAATGAATTTCTTTATATAAAAAACTAACTTTTCCTTCTTAAATTCATTTTTATAAACTTCATTTACCTTTAGCTACTGCATTGTCAATGAGACCGCGAGCCGACGCGTCTGCAGACACCTCACACACGTGGGAATCTATAAAAAAAAAACAAAATAAAACGCATGTAAATGCGACTAGCTAGCCGCGATTTCGACTAGTCAGTCCCGCCTGCTACTAGCTAGTCGCCCCTGCTAGTTGTCAGTGGCACCGGCGACTGGCTAGTCCCAGCGTCGACTAGCCACTCGCGCCTGATAGAATATTGTGAGTAATAATTCGCAGAACCCCAAAAAAATGCTCTGGCGACAGACGATTTTTGAATGAATTTCTATATATAAAAAACACATTTTTCCATCTTAAATTCATAATTTTGTTCTGTAGCTACCTTCAATTACTACACAGTCAATCAGCCCGCGAGCAGACGCGTGTTTACACACCAAACACTAGTGGGTAGCTTTGAAAAACAAACAAAAAGAAACGTATGTAAATGCGACTAGATAGCCGCGGTTTTGACTAGTCAGTCCCGCCTGCTACTAGCTAGTCGCCCCTGCGACTAGTCAGTGGCACCGGCGACTAGCTAGTCGCACTTACGAGTAGCCACTCGCGCTTGATAGAATATTGTGATGTATCCGTCGCAGAACTACAGAAAATATTCTGGCGCCAGACGATTTTTGAATGAATTTCTTTATATAAAAAACAAACTTTTCCTTCTTAAGTTCATTTTTATAAACTTCATTTACCTTTAATTACTGCATCGTCAATGAGCCCGCGAGCAGACGCGTCTGCAGACACCTCACACTCGTGGGAATCTATAAAAAAAAACAAAATAAAACGCATGTAAATGCGACTTGCTAGCCGCGATTTCGACTAGTCAGTCCCGCCTGCTACTAGCAAGTCGCCCCTGCTATTTGTCAGTGGCACCGGCGACTGGCTAGTCCCAGCGTCGACTAGCCACTCGCGCCTGATAGAATATTGTGAGTAATAATTCGCAGAACCCCAAAAAATGCTCTGGCGACAGACGATTTTTGAATGAATTTCTATATATAAAAAACACATTTTTCCATCTTAAATTCATAATTTTGTTCTGTAGCTACCTTCAGTTACTACACAGTCAATCAGCCCGCGAGCAGACGCGTCTTTAGACACCAAACACTAGTGGGTAGCTTTGAAAAACAAACAAAAAGAAACGTATGTAAATGCGACTAGATAGCCGCGGTTTTGACTAGTCAGTCCCGCCTTCGACTAGCTAGTCGCAATTGCGAGTAGCCACTCGCGCTTGATAGAATATTGTGATTTATCCGTCGCAGAACTACAGAAAATATTCTGGCGCCAGACGATTTTTGAATGAATTTCTTTATATAAAAAACAAACTTTTCCTTCTTAAATTCATTTTTATAAACTTCATTTACCTTTAATTACTGCATTGTCAATGAGACCGCGAGCCGACGCGTCTGCAGACACCTCACACTCGTGGGAATCTATAAAAAAAAAACAAAATAAAACGCATGTAAATGCGACTAGCTAGCCGCGATTTAGACTAGTCAGTCCCGCCTGCTACTAGCTAGTCGCCCCTGCTAGTTGTCAGTGGCACCGGCAACTGGCTAGTCCCAGCGTCGACTAGCCACTCGCGCCTTATAGAATATTGTGAGTAATAATTCGCAAAACCCCAAAAAAATGCTCTGGCGAAGACGATTTTTGAATGAATTTCTATATATAAAAAACACATTTTTCCATCTTAAATTCATAATTTTGTTCTGTAGCTACCTTCAATTACTACACAGTCAATCAGCCCGCGAGCAGACGCGTCTTTAGACACCAAACACTAGTGGGTAGCTTTGAAAAACAAACAAAAATAAACGTATGTAAATGCGACTAGATAGCCGCGGTTTTGACTAGTCAGTCCCGCCTGCTACTAGCTAGTCGCCCCTGCGACTAGTCAGTGGCGCCGGCGACTAGCTAGTCGCACTTACGAGTAGCCACTCGCGCTTGATAGAATATTGTGATTTATCCGTCGCAGAACTACAGAAAATATTCTGGCGCCAGACGATTTTTGAATGAATTTCTTTATATAAAAAACTAACTTTTCCTTCTTAAATTCATTTTTATAAACTTCATTTACCTTTAGCTACTGCATTGTCAATGAGACCGCGAGCCGACGCGTCTGCAGACACCTCACACACGTGGGAATCTATAAAAAAAAAACAAAATAAAACGCATGTAAATGCGACTAGCTAGCCGCGATTTCGACTAGTCAGTCCCGCCTGCTACTAGCTAGTCGCCCCTGCTAGTTGTCAGTGGAACCGGCGACTGGCTAGTCCCAGCGTCGACTAGCCACTCGCGCCTGATAGAATATTGTGAGTAATAATTCGCAGAACCCCAAAAAAATGCTCTGGCGACAGACGATTTTTGAATGAATTTCTATATATAAAAAACACATTTTTCCATCTTAAATTCATAATTTTGTTCTGTAGCTACCTTCAATTACTACACAGTCAATCAGCCCGCGAGCAGACGCGTGTTTAGACACCAAACACTAGTGGGTAGCTTTGAAAAACAAACAAAAAGAAACGTATGTAAATGCGACTAGATAGCCGCGGTTTTGACTAGTCAGTCCCGCCTTCGACTAGCTAGTCGCAATTGCGAGTAGCCACTCGCGCTTGATAGAATATTGTGATTTATCCGTCGCAGAACTACAGAAAATATTCTGGCGCCAGACGATTTTTGAATGAATTTCTTTATATAAAAAACAAACTTTTCCTTCTTAAGTTCATTTTTATAAACTTCATTTACCTTTAATTACTGCATTGTCAATGAGCCCGCGAGCAGACGCGTCTGCAGACACCTCACACTCGTGGGAATCTATAAAAAAAAACAAAATAAAACGCATGTAAATGCGACTTGCTAGCCGCGATTTCGACTAGTCAGTCCCGCCTGCTACTAGCAAGTCGCCCCTGCTAGTTGTCAGTGGCACCGGCAACTGGCTAGTCCCAGCGTCGACTAGCCACTCGCGCCTTATAGAATATTGTGAGTAATAATTCGCAGAACCCCAAAAAAATGCTCTGGCGAAGACGATTTTTGAATGAATTTCTATATGTAAAAAACACATTTTTCCATCTTAAATTCATAATTTTGTTCTGTAGCTACCTTCAATTACTACACAGTCAATCAGCCCGCGAGCAGACGCGTCTTTAGACACCAAACACTAGTGGGTAGCTTTGAAAAACAAACAAAAATAAACGTATGTAAATGCGACTAGATAGCCGCGGTTTTGACTAGTCAGTCCCGCCTGCTACTAGCTAGTCGCCCCTGCGACTAGTCAGTGGCACCGGCGACTAGCTAGTCGCACTTACGAGTAGCCACTCGCGCTTGATAGAATATTGTGATGTATCCGTCGCAGAACTACAGAAAATATTCTGGCGCCAGACGATTTTTGAATGAATTTCTTTATATAAAAAACAAACTTTTCCTTCTTAAGTTCATTTTTATAAACTTCATTTACCTTTAATTACTGCATTGTCAATGAGCCCGCGAGCAGACGCGTCTGCACACACCTCACACTCGTGGGAATCTATAAAAAAAAACAAAATAAAACGCATGTAAATGCGACTTGCTAGCCGCGATTTCGACTAGTCAGTCCCGCCTGCTACTAGCAAGTCGCCCCTGCTAGTTGTCAGTGGCACCGGCGACTGGCTAGTCCCAGTGTCGACTAGCCACTCGCGCCTGATAGAATATTGTGAGTAATAATTCGCAGAACCCCAAAAAATGCTCTGGCGACAGACGATTTTTGAATGAATTTCTATATATAAAAAACACATTTTTCCATCTTAAATTCATAATTTTGTTCTGTAGCTACCTTCAATTACTACACAGTCAATCAGCCCACGAGCAGACGCGTCTTTAGACACCAATCACTAGTGGGTAGCTTTGAAAAACAAACAAAAAGAAACGTATGTAAATGCGACTAGATAGCCGCGGTTTTGACTAGTCAGTCCCGCCTGCTACTAGCTAGTCGCCCCTGCTATTTGTCAGTGGCACCGGCGACTGGCTAGTCCCAGCGTCGACTAGCCACTCGCGCCTGATAGAATATTGTGAGTAATAATTCGCAGAACCCCAAAAAATGCTCTGGCGACAGACGATTTTTGAATGAATTTCTATATATAAAAAACACATTTTTCCATCTTAAATTCATAATTTTGTTCTGTAGCTACCTTCAGTTACTACACAGTCAATCAGCCCGCGAGCAGATGCGTCTTTAGACACCAAACACTAGTGGGTAGCTTTGAAAAACAAACAAAAAGAAACGTATGTAAATGCGACTAGATAGCCGCGGTTTTGACTAGTCAGTCCCGCCGGCGACTAGCTAGTCGCAATTGCGAGTAGCCACTCGCGCTTGATAGAATATTGTGATTTATCCGTCGCAGAACTACAGAAAATATTCTGGCGCCAGACGATTTTTGAATGAATTTCTTTATAAAAAAACAAACTTTTCCTTCTTAAATTCATAATTTTGTTCTGTAGCTACCTTCAATTACTACACAGTCAATCAGCCCGCGAGCAGACGCGTCTTTAGACACCAAACACTAGTGGGTAGCTTTGAAAAACAAACAAAAATAAACGTATGTAAATGCGACTAGATAGCCACGGTTTTGACTAGTCAGTCCCGCCTGCTACTAGCTAGTCGCCCCTGCGACTAGTCAGTGGCACCGGCGACTAGCTAGTCGCACTTACGAGTAGCCACTCGCGCTTGATAGAATATTGTGATGTATCCGTCGCAGAACTACAGAAAATATTCTGGCGCCAGACGATTTTTGAATGAATTTCTTTATATAAAAAACAAACTTTTCCTTCTTAAGTTCATTTTTATAAACTTCATTTACCTTTAATTACTGCATTGTCAATGAGCCCGCGAGCAGACGCGTCTGCAGACACCTCACACTCGTGGGAATCTATAAAAAAAAACAAAATAAAACGCATGTAAATGCGACTTGCTAGCCGCGATTTCGACTAGTCAGTCCCGCCTGCTACTAGCAAGTCGCCCCTGCTAGTTGTCAGTGGCACCGGCGACTGGCTAGTCCCAACGTCGACTAGCCACTCGCGCCTGATAGAATATTGTGAGTAATAATTCGCAGAACCCCAAAAAATGCTCTGGCGACAGACGATTTTTGAATGAATTTCTATATATAAAAAACACATTTTTCCATCTTAAATTCATAATTTTGTTCTGTAGCTACCTTCAATTACTACACAGTCAATCAGCCCGCGAGCAGACGCGTCTTTAGACACCAATCACTAGTGGGTAGCTTTGAAAAACAAACAAAAAGAAACGTATGTAAATGCGACTAGATAGCCGCGGTTTTGACTAGTCAGTCCCGCCGGCGACTAGCTAGTCGCAATTGCGAGTAGCCACTCGCGCTTGATAGAATATTGTGATGTATCCGTCGCAGAACTACAGAAAATATTCTGGCGCCAGACGATTTTTGAATGAATTTCTTTATATAAAACACTAACTTTTCCTTCTTAAATTCATTTTTATAAACTTCATTTACCTTTAGCTACTGCATTGTCAATGAGCCCGCGAGCAGACGCGTCTGCAGACACCGTGGGAATCTATAAAAAAAAACAAAATAAAACGCATGTAAATGCGACTAGCTAGCCGCGATTTCGACTAGTCAGTCCCGCCTGCTACTAGCTAGTCGCCCCTGCTAGTTGTCAGTGGCACCGGCGACTGGCTAGTCCCAGCGTCGACTAGCCACTCGCGCCTGATAGAATATTGTGAGTAATAATTCGCAGAACCCCAAAAAAATGCTCTGGCGACAGACGATTTTTGAATGAATTTCTATATATAAAAAACACATTTTTCCATCTTAAATTCATAATTTTGTTCTGTAGCTACCTTCAATTACTACACCGTCAATCAGCCCGCGAGCAGGCGCGTCTTTAGACACCAATCACTAGTGGGTAGCTTTGAAAAACAAACAAAAAGAAACGTATGTAAATGCGACTAGATAGCCGCGGTTTTGACTAGTCAGTCCCGCCTGCTACTAGCTAGTCGCCCCTGCGACTAGTCAGTGGCGCCGGCGACTAGCTAGTCGCACTTACGAGTAGCCACTCGCGCTTGATAGAATATTGTGATTTATCCGTCGCAGAACTACAGAAAATATTCTGGCGCCAGACGATTTTTGAATGAATTTCTTTATATAAAAAACTAACTTTTCCTTCTTAAATTCATTTTTATAAACTTCATTTACCTTTAGCTACTGCATTGTCAATGAGACCGCGAGCCGACGCGTCTGCAGACACCTCACACACGTGGGAATCTATAAAAAAAAACAAAATAAGACGCATGTAAATGCGACTAGCTAGCCGCGATTTCGACTAGTCAGTCCCGCCTGCTACTAGCTAGTCGCCCCTGCTAGTTGTCAGTGGCACCGGCGACTGGCTAGTCCCAGCGTCGACTAGCCACTCGCGCCTGATAGAATATTGTGAGTAATAATTCGCAGAACCCCAAAAAATGCTCTGGCGACAGACGATTTTTGAATGAATTTCTATATATAAAAAACACATTTTTCCATCTTAAATTCATAATTTTGTTCTGTAGCTACCTTCAATTACTACACAGTCAATCAGCCCGCGAGCAGACGCGTCTTTAGACACCAAACACTAGTGGGTAGCTTTGAAAAACAAACAAAAAGAAACGTATGTAAATGCGACTAGATAGCCGCGGTTTTGACTAGTCAGTCCCGCCTGCTACTAGCTAGTCGCCCCTGCGACTAGTCAGTGGCGCCGGCGACTAGCTAGTCGCAATTGCGAGTAGCCACTCGCGCTTGATAGAATATTGTGATTTATCCGTCGCAGAACTACAGAAAATATTCTGGCGCCAGACGATTTTTGAATGAATTTCTTTATATAAAAAACAAACTTTTCCTTCTTAAATTCATTTTTATAAACTTCATTTACCTTTAAATACTGCATTGTCAATGAGCCCGCCAGCAGACGAGTCTGCAGACACCTCACACTCGTGGGAATCTATAAAAAAAAAAAAAAAAACGCACGTAAATGCGACTAGCTAGCCGCGATTTCGACTAGTCAGTCCCGCCTGCTACTAGCTAGTCGCCCCTGCTAGTTGTCAGTGGCACTGGCGACTGGCTAGTCCCAGCGTCGACTAGCCACTCGCGCCTGATAGAATATTGTGAGTAATAATTCGCAGAACCCCAAAAAAATGCTCTGGCGACAGACGATTTTTGAATGAATTTCTATATATAAAAAACACATTTTTCCATCTTAAATTCATAATTTTGTTCTGTAGCTACCTTCAATTACTACACAGTCAATCAGCCCGCGAGCAGACGCGTCTTTAGACACCAAACACTAGTGGGTAGCTTTGAAAAACAAACAAAAAGAAACGTATGTAAATGCGACTAGATAGCCGCGGTTTTGACTAGTCAGTCCCGCCTGCTACTAGCTAGTCGCCCCTGCGACTAGTCAGTGGCGCCGGCGACTAGCTAGTCGCAATTGCGAGTAGCCACTCGCGCTTGATAGAATATTGTGATTTATCCGTCGCAGAACTACAGAAAATATTCTGGCGCCAGACGATTTTTGAATGAATTTCTTTATATAAAAAACTAACTTTTCCTTCTTAAATTCATTTTTATAAACTTCATTTACCTTTAGCTACTGCATTGTCAATGAGACCGCGAGCCGACGCGTCTGCAGACACCTCACACTCGTGGGAATCTATAAAAAAAAACAAAATAAAACGCATGTAAATGCGACTAGCTAGCCGCGATTTCGACTAGTCAGTCCCGCCTGCTACTAGCTAGTCGCCCCTGCTAGTTGTCAGTGGCACCGGCGACTGGCTAGTCCCAGCTTCGACTAGCCACTCGCGCCTGATAGAATATTGTGAGTAATAATTCGCAGAACCCCAAAAAAATGCTCTGGCGACAGACGATTTTTGAATGAATTTCTATATATAAAAAACACATTTTTCCATCTTAAATTCATAATTTTGTTCTGTAGCTACCTTCAATTACTACACAGTCAATCAGCCCGCGAGCAGGCGCGTCTTTAGACACCAATCACTAGTGGGTAGCTTTGAAAAACAAACAAAAAGAAACGTATGTAAATGCGACTAGATAGCCGCGGTTTTGACTAGTCAGTCCCGCCGGCGACTAGCTAGTCGCAATTGCGAGTAGCCACTCGCGTTTGATAGAATATTGTGATTTATCCGTCGCAGAACTACAGAAAATATTCTGGCGCCAGACGATTTTTGAATGAATTTCTTGATATAAAAACAAACTTTTCCTTCTTAAATTCATTTTTATAAACTTCATTTACCTTTGATTACTGCATTGTCAATGAGACCGCGAGCCGACGCGTCTGCAGACACCTCACACTCGTGGGAATCTATAAAAAAAAACAAAATAAAACGCATGTAAATGCGACTAGCTAGCCGCGATTTCGACTAGTCAGTCCCGCCTGCTACTAGCTAGTCGCCCCTGCTAGTTGTCAGTGGCACCGGCGACTGGCTAGTCCCAGCGTCGACTAGCCACTCGCGCCTGATAGAATATTGTGAGTAATAATTCGCAGAACCCCAAAAAAATGCTCTGGGGACAGACGATTTTTGAATGAATTTCTATATATAAAAAAACACATTTTTCCATCTTAAATTCATAATTTTGTTCTGTAGCTACCTTCAATTACTACACAGTCAATCAGCCCGCGAGCAGTCGCGTCTTTAGACACCAAACGCTAGTGGGTAGCTTTGAAAAACAAACAAAAAGAAACGTATGTAAATGCGACTAGATAGCCGCGGTTTTGACTAGTCAGTCCCGCCTGCTACTAGCTAGTCGCCCCTGCGACTAGTCAGTGGCGCCGGCGACTAGCTAGTCGCACTTACGAGTAGCCACTCGCGCTTGATAGAATATTGTGATTTATCCGTCGCAGAACTACAGAAAATATTCTGGCGCCAGACGATTTTTGAATGAATTTCTTTATATAAAAAACAAACTTTTCCTTCTTAAATTCATTTTTATAAACTTCATTTACCTTTAATTACTGCATTGTCAATGAGCCCGCGAGCAGACGCGTCTGCAGACACCTCACACTCGTGGTAATCTATAAAAAAAACAAAATAAGACGCATGTAAATGCGACTAGCTAGCCGCGATTTCGACTAGTCAGTCCCGCCTGCTACTAGCTAGTCGCCCCTGCTAGTTGTCAGTGGCACCGGCGACTGGCTAGTCCCAGCGTCGACTAGCCACTCGCGTCTGATAGAATATTGTGAGTAATAATTCGCAGAACCCCAAAAAATGCTCTGGCGACAGACGATTTTTGAATGAATTTCTATGTATAAAAAACACATTTTTCCATCTTAAATTCATAATTTTGTTCTGTGGCTACCTTCAATTACTACACAGTCAATCAGCCAGCGAGCAGACGCGTCTTTAGACACCAATCACTAGTGGGTAGCTTTGAAAAACAAACAAAAAGAAACGTATGTAAATGCGACTAGATAGCCGCGGTTTTGACTAGTCAGTCCCGCCTGCTACTAGCTAGTCGCCCCTGCGACTAGTCAGTGGCGCCGGCGACTAGCTAGTCGCACTTACGAGTAGCCACTCGCGCTTGATAGAATATTGTGATTTATCCGTCGCAGAACTACAGAAAATATTCTGGCGCCAGACGATTTTTGAATGAATTTCTTTATATAAAAAACTAACTTTTCCTTCTTAAATTCATTTTTATAAACTTCATTTACCTTTAGCTACTGCATTGTCAATGAGACCGCGAGCCGACGCGTCTGCAGACACCTCACACTCGTGGGAATCTATAAAAAAAAACAAAATAAAACGCATGTAAATGCGACTAGCTAGCCGCGATTTCGACTAGTCAGTCCCGCCTGCTACTAGCTAGTCGCCCCTGCTAGTTGTCAGTGGCACCGGCGACTGGCTAGTCCCAGCGTCGACTAGCCACTCGCGCCTGATAGAATATTGTGAGTAATAATTCGCAGAACCCCAAAAAAATGCTCTGGCGACAGACGATTTTTGAATGAATTTCTATATATAAAAAACACATTTTTCCATCTTAAATTCATAATTTTGTTCTGTAGCTACCTTCAATTACTACACAGTCAATCAGCCCGCGAGCAGGCGCGTCTTTAGACACCAATCACTAGTGGGTAGCTTTGAAAAACAAACAAAAAGAAACGTATGTAAATGCGACTAGATAGCCGCGGTTTTGACTAGTCAGTCCCGCCGGCGACTAGCTAGTCGCAATTGCGAGTAGCCACTCGCGTTTGATAGAATATTGTGATTTATCCGTCGCAGAACTACAGAAAATATTCTGGCGCCAGACGATTTTTGAATGAATTTCTTGATATAAAAACAAACTTTTCCTTCTTAAATTCATTTTTATAAACTTCATTTACCTTTGATTACTGCATTGTCAATGAGACCGCGAGCCGACGCGTCTGCAGACACCTCACACTCGTGGGAATCTATAAAAAAAAACAAAATAAAACGCATGTAAATGCGACTAGCTAGCCGCGATTTCGACTAGTCAGTCCCGCCTGCTACTAGCTAGTCGCCCCTGCTAGTTGTCAGTGGCACCGGCGACTGGCTAGTCCCAGCGTCGACTAGCCACTCGCGCCTGATAGAATATTGTGAGTAATAATTCGCAGAACCCCAAAAAAATGCTCTGGCGACAGACGATTTTTGAATGAATTTCTATATATAAAAAACACATTTTTCCATCTTAAATTCATAATTTTGTTCTGTAGCTACCTTCAATTACTACACAGTCAATCAGCCAGCGAGCAGACGCGTCTTTAGACACCAATCACTAGTGGGTAGCTTTGAAAAACAAACAAAAAGAAACGTATGTAAATGCGACTAGATAGCCGCGGTTTTGAATAGTCAGTCCCGCCTGCTACTAGCTAGTCGCCCCTGCGACTAGTCAGTGGCGCCGGCGACTAGCTAGTCGCACTTACGAGTAGCCACTCGCGCTTGATAGAATATTGTGATTTATCCGTCGCAGAACTACAGAAAATATTCTGGCGCCAGACGATTTTTGAATGAATTTCTTTATATAAAACACTAACTTTTCCTTCTTAAATTCATTTTTATAAACTTCATTTACCTTTAGCTACTGCATTGTCAATGAGCCCGCGAGCAGACGCGTCTGCAGACACCGTGGGAATCTATAAAAAAAAACAAAATAAAACGCATGTAAATGCGACTAGCTAGCCGCGATTTCGACTAGTCAGTCCCGCCTGCTACTAGCTAGTCGCCCCTGCTAGTTGTCAGTGGCACCGGCGACTGGCTAGTCCCAGCGTCGACTAGCCACTCGCGCCTGATAGAATATTGTGAGTAATAATTCGCAGAACCCCAAAAAAATGCTCTGGCGACAGACGATTTTTGAATGAATTTCTATATATAAAAAACACATTTTTCCATCTTAAATTCATAATTTTGTTCTGTAGCTACCTTCAATTACTACACCGTCAATCAGCCCGCGAGCAGGCGCGTCTTTAGACACCAATCACTAGTGGGTAGCTTTGAAAAACAAACAAAAAGAAACGTATGTAAATGCGACTAGATAGCCGCGGTTTTGACTAGTCAGTCCCGCCTGCTACTAGCTAGTCGCCCCTGCGACTAGTCAGTGGCGCCGGCGACTAGCTAGTCGCACTTACGAGTAGCCACTCGCGCTTGATAGAATATTGTGATTTATCCGTCGCAGAACTACAGAAAATATTCTGGCGCCAGACGATTTTTGAATGAATTTCTTTATATAAAAAACTAACTTTTCCTTCTTAAATTCATTTTTATAAACTTCATTTACCTTTAGCTACTGCATTGTCAATGAGACCGCGAGCCGACGCGTCTGCAGACACCTCACACTCGTGGGAATCTATAAAAAAAAACAAAATAAGACGCATGTAAATGCGACTAGCTAGCCGCGATTTCGACTAGTCAGTCCCGCCTGCTACTAGCTAGTCGCCCCTGCTAGTTGTCAGTGGCACCGGCGACTGGCTAGTCCCAGCGTCGACTAGCCACTCGCGCCTGATAGAATATTGTGAGTAATAATTCGCAGAACCCCAAAAAATGCTCTGGCGACAGACGATTTTTGAATGAATTTCTATATATAAAAAACACATTTTTCCATCTTAAATTCATAATTTTGTTCTGTAGCTACCTTCAATTACTACACAGTCAATCAGCCCGCGAGCAGACGCGTCTTTAGACACCAAACACTAGTGGGTAGCTTTGAAAAACAAACAAAAAGAAACGTATGTAAATGCGACTAGATAGCCGCGGTTTTGACTAGTCAGTCCCGCCTGCTACTAGCTAGTCGCCCCTGCGACTAGTCAGTGGCGCCGGCGACTAGCTAGTCGCAATTGCGAGTAGCCACTCGCGCTTGATAGAATATTGTGATTTATCCGTCGCAGAACTACAGAAAATATTCTGGCGCCAGACGATTTTTGAATGAATTTCTTTATATAAAAAACAAACTTTTCCTTCTTAAATTCATTTTTATAAACTTCATTTACCTTTAAATACTGCATTGTCAATGAGCCCGCCAGCAGACGAGTCTGCAGACACCTCACACTCGTGGGAATCTATAAAAAAAAAAAAAAAAACGCACGTAAATGCGACTAGCTAGCCGCGATTTCGACTAGTCAGTCCCGCCTGCTACTAGCTAGTCGCCCCTGCTAGTTGTCAGTGGCACTGGCGACTGGCTAGTCCCAGCGTCGACTAGCCACTCGCGCCTGATAGAATATTGTGAGTAATAATTCGCAGAACCCCAAAAAAATGCTCTGGCGACAGACGATTTTTGAATGAATTTCTATATATAAAAAACACATTTTTCCATCTTAAATTCATAATTTTGTTCTGTAGCTACCTTCAATTACTACACAGTCAATCAGCCCGCGAGCAGACGCGTCTTTAGACACCAAACACTAGTGGGTAGCTTTGAAAAACAAACAAAAAGAAACGTATGTAAATGCGACTAGATAGCCGCGGTTTTGACTAGTCAGTCCCGCCTGCTACTAGCTAGTCGCCCCTGCGACTAGTCAGTGGCGCCGGCGACTAGCTAGTCGCAATTGCGAGTAGCCACTCGCGCTTGATAGAATATTGTGATTTATCCGTCGCAGAACTACAGAAAATATTCTGGCGCCAGACGATTTTTGAATGAATTTCTTTATATAAAAAACTAACTTTTCCTTCTTAAATTCATTTTTATAAACTTCATTTACCTTTAGCTACTGCATTGTCAATGAGACCGCGAGCCGACGCGTCTGCAGACACCTCACACTCGTGGGAATCTATAAAAAAAAACAAAATAAAACGCATGTAAATGCGACTAGCTAGCCGCGATTTCGACTAGTCAGTCCCGCCTGCTACTAGCTAGTCGCCCCTGCTAGTTGTCAGTGGCACCGGCGACTGGCTAGTCCCAGCTTCGACTAGCCACTCGCGCCTGATAGAATATTGTGAGTAATAATTCGCAGAACCCCAAAAAAATGCTCTGGCGACAGACGATTTTTGAATGAATTTCTATATATAAAAAACACATTTTTCCATCTTAAATTCATAATTTTGTTCTGTAGCTACCTTCAATTACTACACAGTCAATCAGCCCGCGAGCAGGCGCGTCTTTAGACACCAATCACTAGTGGGTAGCTTTGAAAAACAAACAAAAAGAAACGTATGTAAATGCGACTAGATAGCCGCGGTTTTGACTAGTCAGTCCCGCCGGCGACTAGCTAGTCGCAATTGCGAGTAGCCACTCGCGTTTGATAGAATATTGTGATTTATCCGTCGCAGAACTACAGAAAATATTCTGGCGCCAGACGATTTTTGAATGAATTTCTTGATATAAAAACAAACTTTTCCTTCTTAAATTCATTTTTATAAACTTCATTTACCTTTGATTACTGCATTGTCAATGAGACCGCGAGCCGACGCGTCTGCAGACACCTCACACTCGTGGGAATCTATAAAAAAAAACAAAATAAAACGCATGTAAATGCGACTAGCTAGCCGCGATTTCGACTAGTCAGTCCCGCCTGCTACTAGCTAGTCGCCCCTGCTAGTTGTCAGTGGCACCGGCGACTGGCTAGTCCCAGCGTCGACTAGCCACTCGCGCCTGATAGAATATTGTGAGTAATAATTCGCAGAACCCCAAAAAAATGCTCTGGCGACAGACGATTTTTGAATGAATTTCTATATATAAAAAACACATTTTTCCATCTTAAATTCATAATTTTGTTCTGTAGCTACCTTCAATTACTACACAGTCAATCAGCCCGCGAGCAGGCGCGTCTTTAGACACCAATCACTAGTGGGTAGCTTTGAAAAACAAACAAAAAGAAACGTATGTAAATGCGACTAGATAGCCGCGGTTTTGACTAGTCAGTCCCGCCGGCGACTAGCTAGTCGCAATTGCGAGTAGCCACTCGCGTTTGATAGAATATTGTGATTTATCCGTCGCAGAACTACAGAAAATATTCTGGCGCCAGACGATTTTTGAATGAATTTCTTGATATAAAAACAAACTTTTCCTTCTTAAATTCATTTTTATAAGCTTCATTTACCTTTGATTACTGCATTGTCAATGAGACCGCGAGCCGACGCGTCTGCAGACACCTCACACTCGTGGGAATCTATAACAAAAAACAAAATAAAACGCATGTAAATGCGACTAGCTAGCCGCGATTTCGACTAGTCAGTCCCGCCTGCTACTATCTAGTCGCCCCTGCTAGTTGTCAGTGGCACCGGCGACTGGCTAGTCCCAGCGTCGACTAGCCACTCGCGCCTGATAGAATATTGTGAGTAATAATTCGCAGAACCCCAAAAAAATGCTCTGGCGACAGACGATTTTTGAATGAATTTCTATATATAAAAAACACATTTTTCCATCTTAAATTCATAATTTTGTTCTGTAGCTACCTTCAATTACTACAAAGTCAATCAGCCCGCGAGCAGACGCGTCTTTAGACACCAAACACTAGTGGGTAGCTTTGAAAAACAAACAAAAAGAAACGTATGTAAATGCGACTAGAGATAGCCGCGGTTTTGACTAGTCAGTCCCGCCTGCTACTAGCTAGTCGCCCCTGCGACTAGTCAGTGGCGCCGGCGACTAGCTAGTCGCAATTGCGAGTAGCCACTCGCGCTTGATAGAATATTGTGATTTATCCGTCGCAGAACTACAGAAAATATTCTGGCGCCAGACGATTTTTGAATGAATTTCTTTATATAAAAAACAAACTTTTCCTTCTTAAATTCATTTTTATAAACTTCATTTACCTTTAATTACTGCATTGTCAATGAGCCCGCGAGCAGACGCGTCTGCAGACACCTCACACTCGTGGGAATCTATAAAAAAAACAAAATAAAACGCATGTAAATGCGACTAGCTAGCCGCGATTTCGACTAGTCAGTCCCGCCTGCTACTATCTAGTCGCCCCTGCTAGTTGTCAGTGGCACCGGCGACTGGCTAGTCCCAGCGTCGACTAGCCACTCGCGCCTGATAGAATATTGTGAGTAATAATTCGCAGAACCCCAAAAAAATGCTCTGGCGACAGACGATTTTTGAATGAATTTCTATATATAAAAAACACATTTTTCCATCTTAAATTCATAATTTTGTTCTGTAGCTACCTTCAATTACTACACAGTCAATCAGCCAGCGAGCAGACGCGTCTTTAGACACCAATCACTAGTGGGTAGCTTTGAAAAACAAACAAAAAGAAACGTATGTAAATGCGACTAGATAGCCGCGGTTTTGAATAGTCAGTCCCGCCTGCTAATAGCTAGTCGCCCCTGCGACTAGTCAGTGGCGCCGGCGACTAGCTAGTCGCACTTACGAGTAGCCACTCGCGCTTGATAGAATATTGTGATTTATCCGTCGCAGAACTACAGAAAATATTCTGGCGCCAGACGATTTTTGAATGAACTTCTTTATATAAAACACTAACTTTTCCTTCTTAAATTCATTTTTATAAACTTCATTTACCTTTAGCTACTGCATTGTCAATGAGCCCGCGAGCAGACGCGTCTGCAGACACCGTGGGAATCTATAAAAAAAAACAAAATAAAACGCATGTAAATGCGACTAGCTAGCCGCGATTTCGACTAGTCAGTCCCGCCTGCTACTAGCTAGTCGCCCCTGCTAGTTGTCAGTGGCACCGGCGACTGGCTAGTCCCAGCGTCGACTAGCCACTCGCGCCTGATAGAATATTGTGAGTAATAATTCGCAGAACCCCAAAAAAATGCTCTGGCGACAGACGATTTTTGAATGAATTTCTATATATAAAAAACACATTTTTCCATCTTAAATTCATAATTTTGTTCTGTAGCTACCTTCAATTACTACACAGTCAATCAGCCCGCGAGCAGGCGCGTCTTTAGACACCAATCACTAGTGGGTAGCTTTGAAAAACAAACAAAAAGAAACGTATGTAAATGCGACTAGATAGCCGCGGTTTTGACTAGTCAGTCCCGCCTGCTACTAGCTAGTCGCCCCTGCGACTAGTCAGTGGCGCCGGCGACTAGCTAGTCGCACTTACGAGTAGCCACTCGCGCTTGATAGAATATTGTGATTTATCCGTCGCAGAACTACAGAAAATATTCTGGCGCCAGACGATTTTTGAATGAATTTCTTTATATAAAAAACTAACTTTTCCTTCTTAAATTCATTTTTATAAACTTCATTTACCTTTAGCTACTGCATTGTCAATGAGACCGCGAGCCGACGCGTCTGCAGACACCTCACACACGTGGGAATCTATAAAAAAAAACAAAATAAGACGCATGTAAATGCGACTAGCTAGCCGCGATTTCGACTAGTCAGTCCCGCCTGCTACTAGCTAGTCGCCCCTGCTAGTTGTCAGTGGCACCGGCGACTGGCTAGTCCCAGCGTCGACTAGCCACTCGCGCCTGATAGAATATTGTGAGTAATAATTCGCAGAACCCCAAAAAATGCTCTGGCGACAGACGATTTTTGAATGAATTTCTATATATAAAAAACACATTTTTCCATCTTAAATTCATAATTTTGTTCTGTAGCTACCTTCAATTACTACACAGTCAATCAGCCCGCGAGCAGACGCGTCTTTAGACACCAAACACTAGTGGGTAGCTTTGAAAAACAAACAAAAAGAAACGTATGTAAATGCGACTAGATAGCCGCGGTTTTGACTAGTCAGTCCCGCCTGCTACTAGCTAGTCGCCCCTGCGACTAGTCAGTGGCGCCGGCGACTAGCTAGTCGCAATTGCGAGTAGCCACTCGCGCTTGATAGAATATTGTGATTTATCCGTCGCAGAACTACAGAAAATATTCTGGCGCCAGACGATTTTTGAATGAATTTCTTTATATAAAAAACAAACTTTTCCTTCTTAAATTCATTTTTATAAACTTCATTTACCTTTAAATACTGCATTGTCAATGAGCCCGCCAGCAGACGAGTCTGCAGACACCTCACACTCGTGGGAATCTATAAAAAAAAAAAAAAAAAACGCACGTAAATGCGACTAGCTAGCCGCGATTTCGACTAGTCAGTCCCGCCTGCTACTAGCTAGTCGCCCCTGCTAGTTGTCAGTGGCACTGGCGACTGGCTAGTCCCAGCGTCGACTAGCCACTCGCGCCTGATAGAATATTGTGAGTAATAATTCGCAGAACCCCAAAAAAATGCTCTGGCGACAGACGATTTTTGAATGAATTTCTATATATAAAAAACACATTTTTCCATCTTAAATTCATAATTTTGTTCTGTAGCTACCTTCAATTACTACACAGTCAATCAGCCCGCGAGCAGACGCGTCTTTAGACACCAAACACTAGTGGGTAGCTTTGAAAAACAAACAAAAAGAAACGTATGTAAATGCGACTAGATAGCCGCGGTTTTGACTAGTCAGTCCCGCCTGCTACTAGCTAGTCGCCCCTGCGACTAGTCAGTGGCGCCGGCGACTAGCTAGTCGCAATTGCGAGTAGCCACTCGCGCTTGATAGAATATTGTGATTTATCCGTCGCAGAACTACAGAAAATATTCTGGCGCCAGACGATTTTTGAATGAATTTCTTTATATAAAAAACTAACTTTTCCTTCTTAAATTCATTTTTATAAACTTCATTTACCTTTAGCTACTGCATTGTCAATGAGACCGCGAGCCGACGCGTCTGCAGACACCTCACACTCGTGGGAATCTATAAAAAAAAACAAAATAAAACGCATGTAAATGCGACTAGCTAGCCGCGATTTCGACTAGTCAGTCCCGCCTGCTACTAGCTAGTCGCCCCTGCTAGTTGTCAGTGGCACCGGCGACTGGCTAGTCCCAGCGTCGACTAGCCACTCGCGCCTGATAGAATATTGTGAGTAATAATTCGCAGAACCCCAAAAAAATGCTCTGGCGACAGACGATTTTTGAATGAATTTCTATATATAAAAAACACATTTTTCCATCTTAAATTCATAATTTTGTTCTGTAGCTACCTTCAATTACTACACAGTCAATCAGCCCGCGAGCAGGCGCGTCTTTAGACACCAATCACTAGTGGGTAGCTTTGAAAAACAAACAAAAAGAAACGTATGTAAATGCGACTAGATAGCCGCGGTTTTGACTAGTCAGTCCCGCCGGCGACTAGCTAGTCGCAATTGCGAGTAGCCACTCGCGTTTGATAGAATATTGTGATTTATCCGTCGCAGAACTACAGAAAATATTCTGGCGCCAGACGATTTTTGAATGAATTTCTTGATATAAAAACAAACTTTTCCTTCTTAAATTCATTTTTATAAACTTCATTTACCTTTGATTACTGCATTGTCAATGAGACCGCGAGCCGACGCGTCTGCAGACACCTCACACTCGTGGGAATCTATAAAAAAAAACAAAATAAAACGCATGTAAATGCGACTAGCTAGCCGCGATTTCGACTAGTCAGTCCCGCCTGCTACTAGCTAGTCGCCCCTGCTAGTTGTCAGTGGCACCGGCGACTGGCTAGTCCCAGCGTCGACTAGCCACTCGCGCCTGATAGAATATTGTGAGTAATAATTCGCAGAACCCCAAAAAAATGCTCTGGCGACAGACGATTTTTGAATGAATTTCTATATATAAAAAACACATTTTTCCATCTTAAATTCATAATTTTGTTCTGTAGCTACCTTCAATTACTACACAGTCAATCAGCCAGCGAGCAGACGCATCTTTAGACACCAATCACTAGTGGGTAGCTTTGAAAAACAAACAAAAAGAAACGTATGTAAATGCGACTAGATAGCCGCGGTTTTGAATAGTCAGTCCCGCCTGCTACTAGCTAGTCGCCCCTGCGACTAGTCAGTGGCGCCGGCGACTAGCTAGTCGCACTTACGAGTAGCCACTCGCGCTTGATAGAATATTGTGATTTATCCGTCGCAGAACTACAGAAAATATTCTGGCGCCAGACGATTTTTGAATGAATTTCTTTATATAAAACACTAACTTTTCCTTCTTAAATTCATTTTTATAAACTTCATTTACCTTTAGCTACTGCATTGTCAATGAGCCCGCGAGCAGACGCGTCTGCAGACACCGTGGGAATCTATAAAAAAAAACAAAATAAAACGCATGTAAATGCGACTAGCTAGCCGCGATTTCGACTAGTCAGTCCCGCCTGCTACTAGCTAGTCGCCCCTGCTAGTTGTCAGTGGCACCGGCGACTGGCTAGTCCCAGCGTCGACTAGCCACTCGCGCCTGATAGAATATTGTGAGTAATAATTCGCAGAACCCCAAAAAAATGCTCTGGCGACAGACGATTTTTGAATGAATTTCTATATATAAAAAACACATTTTTCCATCTTAAATTCATAATTTTGTTCTGTAGCTACCTTCAATTACTACACAGTCAATCAGCCCGCGAGCAGGCGCGTCTTTAGACACCAATCACTAGTGGGTAGCTTTGAAAAACAAACAAAAAGAAACGTATGTAAATGCGACTAGATAGCCGCGGTTTTGACTAGTCAGTCCCGCCTGCTACTAGCTAGTCGCCCCTGCGACTAGTCAGTGGCGCCGGCGACTAGCTAGTCGCACTTACGAGTAGCCACTCGCGCTTGATAGAATATTGTGATTTATCCGTCGCAGAACTACAGAAAATATTCTGGCGCCAGACGATTTTTGAATGAATTTCTTTATATAAAAAACTAACTTTTCCTTCTTAAATTCATTTTTATAAACTTCATTTACCTTTAGCTACTGCATTGTCAATGAGACCGCGAGCCGACGCGTCTGCAGACACCTCACACACGTGGGAATCTATAAAAAAAAACAAAATAAGACGCATGTAAATGCGACTAGCTAGCCGCGATTTCGACTAGTCAGTCCCGCCTGCTACTAGCTAGTCGCCCCTGCTAGTTGTCAGTGGCACCGGCGACTGGCTAGTCCCAGCGTCGACTAGCCACTCGCGCCTGATAGAATATTGTGAGTAATAATTCGCAGAACCCCAAAAAATGCTCTGGCGACAGACGATTTTTGAATGAATTTCTATATATAAAAAACACATTTTTCCATCTTAAATTCATAATTTTGTTCTGTAGCTACCTTCAAATACTACACAGTCAATCAGCCCGCGAGCAGACGCGTCTTTAGACACCAAACACTAGTGGGTAGCTTTGAAAAACAAACAAAAAGAAACGTATGTAAATGCGACTAGATAGCCGCGGTTTTGACTAGTCAGTCCCGCCTGCTACTAGCTAGTCGCCCCTGCGACTAGTCAGTGGCGCCGGCGACTAGCTAGTCGCAATTGCGAGTAGCCACTCGCGCTTGATAGAATATTGTGATTTATCCGTCGCAGAACTACAGAAAATATTCTGGCGCCAGACGATTTTTGAATGAATTTCTTTATATAAAAAACAAACTTTTCCTTCTTAAATTCATTTTTATAAACTTCATTTACCTTTAAATACTGCATTGTCAATGAGCCCGCCAGCAGACGAGTCTGCAGACACCTCACACTCGTGGGAATCTATAAAAAAAAAAAAAAAAACGCACGTAAATGCGACTAGCTAGCCGCGATTTCGACTAGTCAGTCCCGCCTGCTACTAGCTAGTCGCCCCTGCTAGTTGTCAGTGGCACTGGCGACTGGCTAGTCCCAGCGTCGACTAGCCACTCGCGCCTGATAGAATATTGTGAGTAATAATTCGCAGAACCCCAAAAAAATGCTCTGGCGACAGACGATTTTTGAATGAATTTCTATATATAAAAAACACATTTTTCCATCTTAAATTCATAATTTTGTTCTGTAGCTACCTTCAATTACTACACAGTCAATCAGCCCGCGAGCAGACGCGTCTTTAGACACCAAACACTAGTGGGTAGCTTTGAAAAACAAACAAAAAGAAACGTATGTAAATGCGACTAGATAGCCGCGGTTTTGACTAGTCAGTCCCGCCTGCTACTAGCTAGTCGCCCCTGCGACTAGTCAGTGGCGCCGGCGACTAGCTAGTCGCAATTGCGAGTAGCCACTCGCGCTTGATAGAATATTGTGATTTATCCGTCGCAGAACTACAGAAAATATTCTGGCGCCAGACGATTTTTGAATGAATTTCTTTATATAAAAACAAACTTTTCCTTCTTAAATTCATTTTTATAAACTTCATTTACCTTTGATTACTGCATTGTCAATGAGACCGCGAGCCGACGCGTCTGCAGACACCTCACACTCGTGGGAATCTATAAAAAAAACAAAATAAAACGCATGTAAATGCGACTAGCTAGCCGCGATTTCGACTAGTCAGTCCCGCCTGCTACTAGCTAGTCGCCCCTGCTAGTTGTCAGTGGCACCGGTGACTGGCTAGTCCCAGCGTCGACTAGCCACTCGCGCCTGATAGAATATTGTGAGTAATAATTCGCAGAACCCCAAAAAATGCTCTGGCGACAGACGATTTTTGAATGAATTTCTATATATAAAAAACACATTTTTCCATCTTTAATTCATAATTTTGTTCTGTAGCTACCTTTAATTACTACACAGTCAATCAGCCCGCGAGCAGACGCGTCTTTAGACACCAAACACTAGTGGGTAGCTTTGAAAAACAAACAAAAAGAAACGTATGTAAATGCGACTAGATAGCCGCGGTTTTGACTAGTCAGTCCCGCCTGCTACTAGCTAGTCGCCCCTGCGACTAGTCAGTGGCGCCGGCGACTAGCTAGTCGCAATTGCGAGTAGCCACTCGCGCTTGATAGAATATTGTGATTTATCCGTCGCAGAACTACAGAAAATATTCTGGCGCCAGACGATTTTTGAATGAATTTCTTTATATAAAAAACAAACTTTTCCTTCTTAAATTCATTTTTATAAACTTCATTTACCTTTAAATACTGCATTGTCAATGAGCCCGCGAGCAGACGAGTCTGCAGACACCTCACACTCGTGGGAATCTATAAAAAAAAAAAAAAAAACGCATGTAAATGCGACTAGCTAGCCGCGATTTCGACTAGTCAGTCCCGCCTGCTACTAGCTAGTCGCCCCTGCTAGTTGTCAGTGGCACCGGCGACTGGCTAGTCCCAGCGTCGACTAGCCACTCGCGCCTAATAGAATATTGTGAGTAATAATTCGCAGAACCCCAAAAAAATGCTCTGGCGACAGACGATTTTTGAATGAATTTCTATATGTAAAAAACACATTTTTCCATCTTAAATTCATAATTTTGTTCTGTAGCTACCTTCAATTACTACACAGTCAATCAGCCCGCGAGCAGACGCGTCTTTAGACACCAAACACTAGTGGGTAGCTTTGAAAAACAAACAAAAAGAAACGTATGTAAATGCGACTAGATAGCCGCGGTTTTGACTAGTCAGTCCCGCCGGCGACTAGCTAGTCGCAATTGCGAGTAGCCACTCGCACTTGATAGAATATTGTGATTTATCCGTCGCAGAACTACAGAAAATATTCTGGCGCCAGACGATTTTTGAATGAATTTCTTTATATAAAAAACAAACTTTTCCTTCTTAAATTCATTTTTATAAACTTCATTTACCTTTAATTACTGCATTGTCAATGAGACCGCGAGCCGACGCGTCTGCAGACACCTCACACTCGTGGGAATCTATAAAAAAAAAACAAAATAAAACGCATGTAAATGCGACTAGCTAGCCGCGATTTAGACTAGTCAGTCCCGCCTGCTACTAGCTAGTCGCCCCTGCTAGTTGTCAGTGGCACCGGCAACTGGCTAGTCCCAGCGTCGACTAGCCACTCGCGCCTTATAGAATATTGTGAGTAATAATTCGCAAAACCCCAAAAAAATGCTCTGGCGAAGACGATTTTTGAATGAATTTCTATATATAAAAAACACATTTTTCCATCTTAAATTCATAATTTTGTTCTGTAGCTACCTTCAATTACTACACAGTCAATCAGCCCGCGAGCAGACGCGTCTTTAGACACCAAACACTAGTGGGTAGCTTTGAAAAACAAACAAAAATAAACGTATGTAAATGCGACTAGATAGCCGCGGTTTTGACTAGTCAGTCCCGCCTGCTACTAGCTAGTCGCCCCTGCGACTAGTCAGTGGCGCCGGCGACTAGCTAGTCGCACTTACGAGTAGCCACTCGCGCTTGATAGAATATTGTGATTTATCCGTCGCAGAACTACAGAAAATATTCTGGCGCCAGACGATTTTTGAATGAATTTCTTTATATAAAAAACAAACTTTTCCTTCTTAAATTCATTTTTATAAACTTCATTTACCTTTAATTACTGCATTGTCAATGAGACCGCGAGCCGACGCGTCTGCAGACACCTCACACTCGTGGGAATCTATAAAAAAAAAACAAAATAAAACGCATGTAAATGCGACTAGCTAGCCGCGATTTAGACTAGTCAGTCCCGCCTGCTACTAGCTAGTCGCCCCTGCTAGTTGTCAGTGGCACCGGCAACTGGCTAGTCCCAGCGTCGACTAGCCACTCGCGCCTTATAGAATATTGTGAGTAATAATTCGCAAAACCCCAAAAAAATGCTCTGGGGAAGACGATTTTTGAATGAATTTCTATATATAAAAAACACATTTTTCCATCTTAAATTATAATTATATCCATCATAATTTTGTTCTGTAGCTACCTTCAATTACTACACAGTCAATCAGCCCGCGAGCAGACGCGTCTTTAGACACCAAACACTAGTGGGTAGCTTTGAAAAACAAACAAAAATAAACGTATGTAAATGCGACTAGATAGCCGCGGTTTTGACTAGTCAGTCCCGCCTGCTACTAGCTAGTCGCCCCTGCGACTAGTCAGTGGCGCCGGCGACTAGCTAGTCGCACTTACGAGTAGCCACTCGCGCTTGATAGAATATTGTGATTTATCCGTCGCAGAACTACAGAATAATTCTGGCGCCAGACGATTTTTGAATGAATTTCTTTATATAAAAAACAAACTTTTCCTTCTTAAATTCATTTTTATAAACTTCATTTACCTTTAATTACTGCATTGTCAATAAGACCGCGAGCCGACGCGTCTGCAGACACCTCACACTCGTGGGAATCTATAAAAAAAAAACAAAATAAAACGCATGTAAATGCGACTAGCTAGCCGCGATTTAGACTAGTCAGTCCCGCCTGCTACTAGCTAGTCGCCCCTGCTAGTTGTCAGTGGCACCGGCAACTGGCTAGTCCCAGCGTCGACTAGCCACTCGCGCCTGATAGAATATTGTGAGTAATAATTCGCAGAACCCCAAAAAAATGCTCTGGCGACAGACGATTTTTGAATGAATTTCTATATATAAAAAACACATTTTTCCATCTTAAATTCATAATTTTGTTCTGTAGCTACCTTCAATTACTACACAGTCAATCAGCCCGCGAGCAGACGCGTGTTTAGACACCAAACACTAGTGGGTAGCTTTGAAAAACAAACAAAAAGAAACGTATGTAAATGCGACTAGATAGCCGCGGTTTTGACTAGTCAGTCCCGCCTTCGACTAGCTAGTCGCAATTGCGAGTAGCCACTCGCGCTTGATAGAATATTGTGATTTATCCGTCGCAGAACTACAGAAAATATTCTGGCGCCAGACGATTTTTGAATGAATTTCTTTATATAAAAAACAAACTTTTCCTTCTTAAGTTCATTTTTATAAACTTCATTTACCTTTAATTACTGCATTGTCAATGAGCCCGCGAGCAGACGCGTCTGCAGACACCTCACACTCGTGGGAATCTATAAAAAAAAACAAAATAAAACGCATGTAAATGCGACTTGCTAGCCGCGATTTCGACTAGTCAGTCCCGCCTGCTACTAGCAAGCCGCCCCTGCTAGTTGTCAGTGGCACCGGCAACTGGCTAGTCCCAGCGTCGACTAGCCACTCGCGCCTTATAGAATATTGTGAGTAATAATTCGCAGAACCCCAAAAAAATGCTCTGGCGAAGACGATTTTTGAATGAATTTCTATATGTAAAAAACACATTTTTCCATCTTAAATTCATAATTTTGTTCTGTAGCTACCTTCAATTACTACACAGTCAATCAGCCCGCGAGCAGACGCGTCTTTAGACACCAAACACTAGTGGGTAGCTTTGAAAAACAAACAAAAATAAACGTATGTAAATGCGACTAGATAGCCGCGGTTTTGACTAGTCAGTCCCGCCTGCTACTAGCTAGTCGCCCCTGCGACTAGTCAGTGGCACCGGCGACTAGCTAGTCGCACTTACGAGTAGCCACTCGCGCTTGATAGAATATTGTGATGTATCCGTCGCAGAACTACAGAAAATATTCTGGCGCCAGACGATTTTTGAATGAATTTCTTTATATAAAAAACAAACTTTTCCTTCTTAAATTCATTTTTATAAACTTCATTTACCTTTAATTACTGCATCGTCAATGAGCCCGCGAGCAGACGCGTCTGCAGACACCTCACACTCGTGGGAATCTATAAAAAAAAAACAAAATAAAACGCATGTAAATGCGACTTGCTAGCCGCGATTTCGACTAGTCAGTCCCGCCTGCTACTAGCTAGTCGCCCCTGCTAGTTGTCAGTGGCACCGGCGACTGGCTAGTCCCAGCGTCGACTAGCCACTCGCGCCTGATAGAATATTGTGAGTAATAATTCGCAGAACCCCAAAAAATGCTCTGGCGACAGACGATTTTTGAATGAATTTCTATATATAAAAAACACATTTTTCCATCTTAAATTCATAATTTTGTTCTGTAGCTACCTTCAGTTACTACACAGTCAATCAGCCCGCGAGCAGACGCGTCTTTAGACACCAAACACTAGTGGGTAGCTTTGAAAAACAAACAAAAAGAAACGTATGTAAATGCGACTAGATAGCCGCGGTTTTGACTAGTCAGTCCCGCCTTCGACTAGCTAGTCGCAATTGCGAGTAGCCACTCGCGCTTGATAGAATATTGTGATTTATCCGTCGCAGAACTACAGAAAATATTCTGGCGCCAGACGATTTTTGAATGAATTTCTTTATATAAAAAACAAACTTTTCCTTCTTAAATTCATTTTTATAAACTTCATTTACCTTTAATTACTGCATTGTCAATGAGACCGCGAGCCGACGCGTCTGCAGACACCTCACACTCGTGGGAATCTATAAAAAAAAAACAAAATAAAACGCATGTAAATGCGACTAGCTAGCCGCGATTTAGACTAGTCAGTCCCGCCTGCTACTAGCTAGTCGCCCCTGCTAGTTGTCAGTGGCACCGGCGACTGGCTAGTCCCAGCGTCGACTAGCCACTCGCGCCTGATAGAATATTGTGAGTAATAATTCGCAAAACCCCAAAAAAATGCTCTGGCAAAGACGATTTTTGAATGAATTTCTATATATAAAAAACACATTTTTCCATCTTAAATTCATAATTTTGTTCTGTAGCTACCTTCAATTACTACACATTCAATCAGCCCGCGAAGAGACGCGTCTTTAGACACCAAACACTAGTGGGTAGCTTTGAAAAACAAACAAAAATAAACGTATGTAAATGCGACTAGATAGCCGCGGTTTTGACTAGTCAGTCCCGCCTGCTACTAGCTAGTCGCCCCTGCGACTAGTCAGTGGCGCCGGCGACTAGCTAGTCGCACTTACGAGTAGCCACTCGCGCTTGATAGAATATTGTGATTTATCCGTCGCAGAACTACAGAAAATATTCTGGCGCCAGACGATTTTTGAATGAATTTCTTTATATAAAAAAACTAACTTTTCCTTCTTAAATTCATTTTTATAAACTTCATTTACCTTTAGCTACTGCATTGTCAATGAGACCGCGAGCCGACGCGTCTGCAGACACCTCACACACGTGGGAATCTATAAAAAAAAAACAAAATAAAACGCATGTAAATGCGACTAGCTAGCCGCGATTTCGACTAGTCAGTCCCGCCTGCTACTAGCTAGTCGCCCCTGCTAGTTGTCAGTGGCACCGGCGACTGGCTAGTCCCAGCGTCGACTAGCCACTCGCGCCTGATAGAATATTGTGAGTAATAATTCGCAGAACCCCAAAAAAATGCTCTGGCGACAGACGATTTTTGAATGAATTTCTATATATAAAAAACACATTTTTCCATCTTAAATTCATAATTTTGTTCTGTAGCTACCTTCAATTACTACACAGTCAATCAGCCCGCGAGCAGACGCGTGTTTAGACACCAAACACTAGTGGGTAGCTTTGAAAAACAAACAAAAAGAAACGTATGTAAATGCGACTAGATAGCCGCGGTTTTGACTAGTCAGTCCCGCCTGCTACTAGCTAGTCGCAATTGCGAGTAGCCACTCGCGCTTGATAGAATATTGTGATTTATCCGTCGCAGAACTACAGAAAATATTCTGGCGCCAGACGATTTTTGAATGAATTTCTTTATATAAAAAACAAACTTTTCCTTCTTAAGTTCATTTTTATAAACTTCATTTACCTTTAATTACTGCATTGTCAATGAGCCCGCGAGCAGACGCGTCTGCAGACACCTCACACTCGTGGGAATCTATAAAAAAAAACAAAATAAAACGCATGTAAATGCGACTTGCTAGCCGCGATTTCGACTAGTCAGTCCCGCCTGCTACTAGCAAGTCGCCCCTGCTAGTTGTCAGTGGCACCGGCAACTGGCTAGTCCCAGCGTCGACTAGCCACTCGCGCCTTATAGAATATTGTGAGTAATAATTCGCAGAACCCCAAAAAAATGCTCTGGCGAAGACGATTTTTGAATGAATTTCTATATGTAAAAAAACACATTTTTCCATCTTAAATTCATAATTTTGTTCTGTAGCTACCTTCAATTACTACACAGTCAATCAGCCCGCGAGCAGACGCGTCTTTAGACACCAAACACTAGTGGGTAGCTTTGAAAAACAAACAAAAATAAACGTATGTAAATGCGACTAGATAGCCGCGGTTTTGACTAGTCAGTCCCGCCTGCTACTAGCTAGTCGCCCCTGCGACTAGTCAGTGGCACCGGCAACTAGCTAGTCGCACTTACGAGTAGCCACTCGCGCTTGATAGAATATTGTGATGTATCCGTCGCAGAACTACAGAAAATATTCTGGCGCCAGACGATTTTTGAATGAATTTCTTTATATAAAAAACAAACTTTTCCTTCTTAAATTCATTTTTATAAACTTCATTTACCTTTAATTACTGCATCGTCAATGAGCCCGCGAGCAGACGCGTCTGCAGACACCTCACACTCGTGGGAATCTATAAAAAAAAACAAAATAAAACGCATGTAAATGCGACTTGCTAGCCGCGATTTCGACTAGTCAGTCCCGCCTGCTACTAGCTAGTCGCCCCTGCTAGTTGTCAGTGGCACCGGCGACTGGCTAGTCCCAGCGTCGACTAGCCACTCGCGCCTGATAGAATATTGTGAGTAATAATTCGCAGAACCCCAAAAAATGCTCTGGCGACAGACGATTTTTGAATGAATTTCTATATATAAAAACACATTTTTCCATCTTAAATTCATAATTTTGTTCTGTAGCTACCTTCAGTTACTACACAGTCAATCAGGCCCGCGAGCAGACGCGTCTTTAGACACCAAACACTAGTGGGTAGCTTTTGAAAAACAAACAAAAAGAAACGTATGTAAATGCGACTAGATAGCCGCGGTTTTGACTAAGCCAGTCCCGCCGGCGACTAGCTAGTCGCAATTGCGAGTAGCCACTCGCGCTTGATAGAATATTGTGATTTATCCGTCGCAGAACTACAGAAAATATTCTGGCGCCAGACAATTTTTGAATGAATTTCTTTATAAAAAAACAAACTTTTCCTTCTTAAATTCATTTTTATAAACTTCATTTACCTTTAATTACTGCATTGTCAATGAGCCCGCGAGCAGACGCGTCTGCAGACACCTCACACTCGTGGGAATCTATAAAAAAAACAAAATAAAACGCATGTAAATGCGACTAGCTAGCCGCGATTTCGACTAGTCAGTCCCGCCTGCTACTAGCTAGTCGCCCCTGCTAGTTGTCAGTGGCACCGGCGACTGGCTAGTCCCAGCGTCGGCTAGCCACTCGCGCCTTATAGAATATTGTGAGTAATAATTCGCAGAACCCCAAAAAAATGCTCTGGCGAAGACGATTTTTGAATGAATTTCTATATATAAAAAACACATTTTTTTCCATCTTAAATTCATAATTTTGTTCTGTAGCTACCTTGAATTACTACACAGTCAATCAGCTAGCGAGCAGACGCGTTTTAAGACACCAAACACTAGTGGGTAGCTTTGAAAAACAAACAAAAAGAAACGTATGTAAATGCGACTAGATAGCCGCGGTTTTGACTAGTCAGTCCCGCCTGGCTACTAGCTAGTCGCCCCTGCGACTAGTCAGTGGCGCCGGCGACTAGCTAGTCGCAATTGCGAGTAGCCACTCGCGCTTTGATAGAATATTGTGATGTATCCCGTCGCAGAACTACAGAAAATATTCTGGCGCCAGACGATTTTTGAATGAATTTCTTATATAAAAAACAAACTTTTCCTTCTTAAATTCTTTTTATAAACTTCATTTACCTTTAATTACTGCATCGTCCAATGAGCCCGCGAGCAGACGCGTCTGCAGACACCTCACACTCGTGGGAATCTATAAAAAAAAACAAAATAAAACGCATGTAAATGCGACTAGCTAGCCGCGATTTCGACTAGTCAGTCCCGCCTGCTACTAGCTAGTCGCCCCTGCTAGTTGTCAGTGGCACCGGCGACTGGCTAGTCCCAGCGTCGACTAGCCACTCGCGCCTGATAGAATATTGTGAGTAATAATTCGCAGAACCCCAAAAAAATGCTCTGGCGACAGACGATTTTTGAATGAATTTCTATATATAAAAAACACATTTTTCCATCTTAAATTCATAATTTTGTTCTGTAGCTACCTTCAATTACTACACAGTCAATCAGCCCGCGAGCAGACGCGTCTTTAGACACCAAACGCTAGTGGGTAGCTTTGAAAAACAAACAAAAGAAACGTATGTAAATGCGATTAGATAGCCGCGGTTTTGACTAGTCAGTCCCCGCCTGCTACTAGCTAGTCGCCCCCTGCGACTAGTCAGTGGCGCCGGCGACTAGCTAGTCGCACTTACGAGTAGCCACTCGCGCTTGATAGAATATTGTGATTTATCCGTCGCAGAACTACAGAAAATATTCTGGCGCCAGACGATTTTTGAATGAATTTCTTTATATAAAAACAAACTTTTCCTTCTTAAATTCATTTGTATAAACTTCATTTACCTTTGATTACTGCATTGTCAATGAGACCGCGAGCCGACGCGTCTGCAGACACCTCACACTCGTGGGAATCTATAAAAAAAAAACAAATAAAACGCATGTAAATGCGACTTGCTAGCCGCGATTTCGACTAGTCAGTCCCGCCTGCTACTAGCTAGTCGCCCCTGCTAGTTGTCAGTGGCACCGGCGACTGGCTAGTCCCAGCGTCGACTAGCCACTCGCGCCTGATAGAATATTGTGAGTAATAATTCGCAGAACCCCAAAAAATGCTCTGGCGACAGACGATTTTTGAATGAATTTCTATATATAAAAAACACATTTTTCCATCTTAAATTCATAATTTTGTTCTGTAGCTACCTTCAATTACTACACAGTCCAATCAGCCCGCGAGCAGACGCGTCTTTAGACACCAAACACTAGTGGGTAGCTTTGAAAAACAAACAAAAAGAAACGTATGTAAATGCGACTAGATAGCCGCGGTTTTGAGTAGTCAGTCCCGCCTGCTACTAGCTAGTCGCCCCTGCGACTAGTCAGTGGCGCCGGCGACTAGCTAGTCGCAATTGCGAGTAGCCACTCGCGCTTGATAGAATATTGTGATGTATCCGTCGCAGAACTACAGAAAATATTCTGACCGCCAGACGATTTTTGAATGAATTTCTTTATATAAAAAACAAACTTTTCCTTCTTAAATTCATTTTTATAAACTTCATTTACCTTTAAATACTGCATTGTCAATGAGCCCGCGAGCAGACGCGTCTGCAGACACCTCCACACTCGTGGGAATCTATAAAAAAAAACAAAATAAAACGCATGTAAATGCGACTAGCTAGCCGCGATTTCGACTAGTCAGTCCCGCCTGCTACTAGCTAGTCGCCCCTGCTAGTTGTCAGTGGCACCGGCGACTGGCTAGTCCCAGCGTCGACTAGCCACTCGCGCCTGATAGAATATTGTGATTTATCCGTCGCAGAACTACAGAACTACAGAAAATATTCTGGCGCCAGACGATTTTTGAATGAATTTCTTTATATAAAAAACTAACTTTTCCTTCTTAAATTCATTTTTATAAACTTCATTTACCTTTAGCTACTGCATTGTCAATGAGACCGCGAGCCGACGCGTCTGCAGACACCTCACACTCGTGGGAATCTATAAAAAAAAACAAAATAAAACGCATGTAAATGCGACTAGCTAGCCGCGATTTCGACTAGTCAGTCCCGCCTGCTACTAGCTAGTCGCCCCTGCTAGTTGTCAGTGGCACCGGCGACTGGCTAGTCCCAGCGTCGACTAGCCACTCGCGCCTGATAGAATATTGTGAGTAATAATTCGCAGAACCCCAAAAAATGCTCTGGCGACAGACGATTTTTGAATGAATTTCTATATATAAAAAACACATTTTTCCATCTTAAATTCATAATTTTGTTCTGTAGCTACCTTCAATTACTACACAGTCAATCAGCCCGCGAGCAGACGCGTCTTTAGACACCAAACGCTAGTGGGTAGCTTTGAAAAACAAACAAAAAGAAACGTATGTAAATGCGACTAGATAGCCGCGGTTTTGACTAGTCAGTCCCGCCTGCTACTAGCTAGTCGCCCCTGCGACTAGTCAGTGGCGCCGGCGACTAGCTAGTCGCACTTACGAGTAGCCACTCGCGCTTGATAGAATATTGTGATTTATCCGTCGCAGAACTACAGAAAATATTCTGGCGCCAGACGATTTTTGAATGAATTTCTTTATATAAAAAACAAACTTTTCCTTCTTAAATTCATTTTTATAAACTTCATTTACCTTTAATTACTGCATCGTCAATGAGCCCGCGAGCAGACGCGTCTGCAGACACCTCACACTCGTGGGAATCTATAAAAAAAAACAAAATAAAACGCATGTAAATGCGACTAGCTAGCCGCGATTTCGACTAGTCAGTCCCGCCTGCTACTAGCTAGTCGCCCCTGCTAGTTGTCAGTGGCACCGGCGACTGGCTAGTCCCAGCGTCGACTAGCCACTCGCGCCTGATAGAATATTGTGAGTAATAATTCGCAGAACCCCAAAAAAATGCTCTGGCGACAGACGATTTTTGAATGAATTTCTATATATAAAAAACACATTTTTCCATCTTAAATTCATAATTTGGTTCTGTACCTACCTTCAATTACTACACAGTCAATCAGCTAGCGAGCAGACGCGTCTTAAGACACCAAACACTAGTGGGTAGCTTTGAAAAACAAACAAAAAGAAACGTATGTAAATGCGACTAGATAGCCGCGGTTTTGACTAGTCAGTCCCGCCTGCTACTAGCTAGTCGCCCCTGCGACTAGTCAGTGGTGCCGGCGACTAGCTAGTCGCAATTGCGAGTAGCCACTCGCGCTTGATAGAATATTGTGATTTATCCGTCGCAGAACTATAGAAAATATTCTGGCGCCAGACGATTTTTGAATGAATTTCTTTATATAAAAACAAACTTTTCCTTCTTAAATTCATTTTTATAAACTTCATTTACCTTTGATAACTGCATTGTCAATGAGACCGCGAGCCGACGCGTCTGCAGACACCTCACACTCGTGGGAATCTATAAAAAAAAACAAAATAAAACGCATGTAAATGCGACTTGCTAGCCGCGATTTCGACTAGTCAGTCCCGCCTGCTACTAGCTAGTCGCCCCTGTTAGTTGTCAGTGGCACCGGCGACTGGCTAGTCCCAGCGTCGACTAGCCACTCGCGCCTGATAGAATATTGTGAGTAATAATTCGCAGAACCCCAAAAAATGCTCTGGCGACAGACGATTTTTGAATGAATTTCTATATATAAAAAACACATTTTTCCATCTTAAATTCATAATTTTGTTCTGTAGCTACCTTCAATTACTACACAGTCAATCAGCCCGCGAGCAGACGCGTCTTTAGACACCAAACACTAGTGGGTAGCTTTGAAAAACAAACAAAAAGAAACGTATGTAAATGCGACTAGATAGCCGCGGTTTTGAGTAGTCAGTCCCGCCTGCTACTAGCTAGTCGCCCCTGCGACTAGTCAGTGGCGCCGGCGACTAGCTAGTCGCAATTGCGAGTAGCCACTCGCGCTTGATAGAATATTGTGATGTATCCGTCGCAGAACTACAGAAAATATTCTGGCGCCAGACGATTTTTGAATGAATTTCTTTATATAAAAAACAAACTTTTCCTTCTTAAATTCATTTTTATAAACTTCATTTACCTTTAATTACTGCATTGTCAATGAGCTCGCGAGCAGACGCGTCTGCAGACACCTCACACTCGTGGGAATCTATAAAAAAAAACAAAATAAAACGCATGTAAATGCGACTAGCTAGCCGCGATTTCGACTAGTCAGTCCCGCCTGCTACTAGCTAGTCGCCCCTGCTAGTTGTCAGTGGCACCGGCGACTGGCTAGTCCCAGCGTCGACTAGCCACTCGCGCCTGATAGAATATTGTGAGTAATAATTCGCAGAACCCCAAAAAAATGCTCTGGCGACAGACGATTTTTGAATGAATTTCTATATATAAAAAACACATTTTTCCATCTTAAATTCATAATTTGGTTCTGTACCTACCTTCAATTACTACACAGTCAATCAGCTAGCGAGCAGACGCGTCTTAAGACACCAAACGCTAGTGGGTAGCTTTGAAAAACAAACAAAAAGAAACGTATGTAAATGCGACTAGATAGCCGCGGTTTTGACTAGTCAGTCCCGCCTGCTACTAGCTAGTCGCCCCTGCGACTAGTCAGTGGTGCCGGCGACTAGCTAGTCGCAATTGCGAGTAGCCACTCGCGCTTGATAGAATATTGTGATTTATCCGTCGCAGAACTATAGAAAATATTCTGGCGCCAGACGATTTTTGAATGAATTTCTTTATATAAAAACAAACTTTTCCTTCTTAAATTCATTTTTATAAACTTCATTTACCTTTGATAACTGCATTGTCAATGAGACCGCGAGCCGACGCGTCTGCAGACACCTCACACTCGTGGGAATCTATAAAAAAAAACAAAATAAAACGCATGTAAATGCGACTTGCTAGCCGCGATTTCGACTAGTCAGTCCCGCCTGCTACTAGCTAGTCGCCCCTGTTAGTTGTCAGTGGCACCGGCGACTGGCTAGTCCCAGCGTCGACTAGCCACTCGCGCCTGATAGAATATTGTGAGTAATAATTCGCAGAACCCCAAAAAATGCTCTGGCGACAGACGATTTTTGAATGAATTTCTATATATAAAAAACACATTTTTCCATCTTAAATTCATAATTTTGTTCTGTAGCTACCTTCAATTACTACACAGTCAATCAGCCCGCGAGCAGACGCGTCTTTAGACACCAAACACTAGTGGGTAGCTTTGAAAAACAAACAAAAAGAAACGTATGTAAATGCGACTAGATAGCCGCGGTTTTGAGTAGTCAGTCCCGCCTGCTACTAGCTAGTCGCCCCTGCGACTAGTCAGTGGCGCCGGCGACTAGCTAGTCGCAATTGCGAGTAGCCACTCGCGCTTGATAGAATATTGTGATGTATCCGTCGCAGAACTACAGAAAATATTCTGGCGCCAGACGATTTTTGAATGAATTTCTTTATATAAAAAACAAACTTTTCCTTCTTAAATTCATTTTTATAAACTTCATTTACCTTTAATTACTGCATTGTCAATGAGCTCGCGAGCAGACGCGTCTGCAGACACCTCACACTCGTGGGAATCTATAAAAAAAAACAAAATAAAACGCATGTAAATGCGACTAGCTAGCCGCGATTTCGACTAGTCAGTCCCGCCTGCTACTAGCTAGTCGCCCCTGCTAGTTGTCAGTGGCACCGGCGACTGGCTAGTCCCAGCGTCGACTAGCCACTCGCGCCTGATAGAATATTGTGATTTATCCGTCGCAGAACTACAGAAAATATTCTGGCGCCAGACGATTTTTGAATGAATTTCTTTATATAAAAACTAACTTTTCCTTCTTAAATTCATTTTTATAAACTTCATTTACCTTTAGCTACTGCATTGTCAATGAGACCGCGAGCCGACGCGTCTGCAGACACCTCACACTCGTGGGAATCTATAAAAAAAAACAAAATAAAACGCATGTAAATGCGACTAGCTAGCCGCGATTTCGACTAGTCAGTCCCGCCTGCTACTAGCTAGTCGCCCCTGCTAGTTGTCAGTGGCACCGGCGACTGGCTAGTCCCAGCGTCGACTAGCCACTCGCGCCTGATAGAATATTGTGAGTAATAATTCGCAGAACCCCAAAAAAATGCTCTGGCGACAGACGATTTTTGAATGAATTTCTATATATAAAAAACTCATTTTTCCATCTTAAATTCATAATTTTGTTTTGTAGCTACCTTCAATTACTACACAGTCAATCAGCCCGCGAGCAGGCGCGTCTTTAGACACCAATCACTAGTGGGTAGCTTTGAAAAACAAACAAAAAGAAACGTATGTAAATGCGACTAGATAGCCGCGGTTTTGACTAGTCAGTCCCGCCGGCGACTAGCTAGTCGCAATTGCGAGTAGCCACTCGCGCTTGATAGAATATTGTGATTTATCCGTCGCAGAACTATAGAAAATATTCTGGTGCCAGACGATTTTTGAATGAATTTCTTTATATAAAAACAAACTTTTCCTTCTTAAATTCATTTTTATAAACTTCATTTACCTTTGATTACTGCATTGTCAATGAGACCGCGAGCCGACGCGTCTGCAGACACCTCACACTCGTGGGAATCTATAAAAAAAAACAAAATAAAACGCATGTAAATGCGACTAGCTAGCCGCGATTTCGACTAGTCAGTCCCGCCTGCTACTAGCTAGTCGCCCCTGCTAGTTGTCAGTGGCACCGGCGACTGGCTAGTCCCAGCGTCGACTAGCCACTCGCGCCTGATAGAATATTGTGAGTAATAATTCGCAGAACCCCAAAAAATGCTCTGGCGACAGACGATTTTTGAATGAATTTCTATATATAAAAAACACATTTTTCCATCTTAAATTCATAATTTTGTTCTGTAGCTACCTTCAATTACTACACAGTCAATCAGCCCGCGAGCAGACGCGTCTTTAGACACCAAACGCTAGTGGGTAGCTTTGAAAAACAAACAAAAAGAAACGTATGTAAATGCGATTAGATAGCCGCGGTTTTGACTAGTCAGTCCCGCCTGCTACTAGCTAGTCGCCCCTGCGACTAGTCAGTGGCGCCGGCGACTAGCTAGTCGCACTTACGAGTAGCCACTCGCGCTTGATAGAATATTGTGATTTATCCGTCGCAGAACTACAGAAAATATTCTGGCGCCAGACGATTTTTGAATGAATTTCTTTATATAAAAACAAACTTTTCCTTCTTAAATTCATTTTTATAAACTTCATTTACCTTTGATTACTGCATTGTCAATGAGACCGCGAGCCGACGCGTCTGCAGACACCTCACACTCGTGGGAATCTATAAAAAAAAACAAAATAAAACGCATGTAAATGCGACTTGCTAGCCGCGATTTCGACTAGTCAGTCCCGCCTGCTACTAGCTAGTCGCCCCTGTTAGTTGTCAGTGGCACCGGCGACTGGCTAGTCCCAGCGTCGACTAGCCACTCGCGCCTGATAGAATATTGTGAGTAATAATTCGCAGAACCCCAAAAAATGCTCTGGCGACAGACGATTTTTGAATGAATTTCTATATATAAAAAACACATTTTTCCATCTTAAATTCATAATTTTGTTCTGTAGCTACCTTCAATTACTACACAGTCAATCAGCCCGCGAGCAGACGCGTCTTTAGACACCAAACACTAGTGGGTAACTTTGAAAAACAAACAAAAAGAAACGTATGTAAATGCGACTAGATAGCCGCGGTTTTGAGTAGTCAGTCCCGCCTGCTACTAGCTAGTCGCCCCTGCGACTAGTCAGTGGCGCCGGCGACTAGCTAGTCGCAATTGCGAGTAGCCACTCGCGCTTGATAGAATATTGTGATGTATCCGTCGCAGAACTACAGAAAATATTCTGGCGCCAGACGATTTTTGAATGAATTTCTTTATATAAAAAACAAACTTTTCCTTCTTAAATTCATTTTTATAAACTTCATTTACCTTTAATTACTGCATTGTCAATGAGCCCGCGAGCAGACGCGTCTGCAGACACCTCACACTCGTGGGAATCTATAAAAAAAAACAAAATAAAACGCATGTAAATGCGACTAGCTAGCCGCGATTTCGACTAGTCAGTCCCGCCTGCTACTAGCTAGTCGCCCCTGCTAGTTGTCAGTGGCACCGGCGACTGGCTAGTCCCAGCGTCGACTAGCCACTCGCGCCTGATAGAATATTGTGATTTATCCGTCGCAGAACTACAGAAAATATTCTGGCGCCAGACGATTTTTGAATGAATTTCTTTATATAAAAAACTAACTTTTCCTTCTTAAATTCATTTTTATAAACTTCATTTACCTTTAGCTACTGCATTGTCAATGAGACCGCGAGCCGACGCGTCTGCAGACACCTCACACTCGTGGGAATCTATAAAAAAAAACAAAATAAAACGCATGTAAATGCGACTAGCTAGCCGCGATTTCGACTAGTCAGTCCCGCCTGCTACTAGCTAGTCGCCCCTGCTAGTTGTCAGTGGCACCGGCGACTGGCTAGTCCCAGCGTCGACTAGCCACTCGCGCCTGATAGAATATTGTGAGTAATAATTCGCAGAACCCCAAAAAATGCTCTGGCGACAGACGATTTTTGAATGAATTTCTATATATAAAAAACACATTTTTCCATCTTAAATTCATAATTTTGTTCTGTAGCTACCTTCAATTACTACACAGTCAATCAGCCCGGGAGCAGACGCGTCTTTAGACACCAAACGCTAGTGGGTAGCTTTGAAAAACAAACAAAAAGAAACGTATGTAAATGCGACTAGATAGCCGCGGTTTTGACTAGTCAGTCCCGCCTGCTACTAGCTAGTCGCCCCTGCGACTAGTCAGTGGCGCCGGCGACTAGCTAGTCGCACTTACGAGTAGCCACTCGCGCTTGATAGAATATTGTGATTTATCCGTCGCAGAACTACAGAAAATATTCTGGCGCCAGACGATTTTTGAATGAATTTCTTTATATAAAAACAAACTTTTCCTTCTTAAATTCATTTTTATAAACTTCATTTACCTTTGATAACTGCATTGTCAATGAGACCGCGAGCCGACGCGTCTGCAGACACCTCACACTCGTGGGAATCTATAAAAAAAAACAAAATAAAACGCATGTAAATGCGACTTGCTAGCCGCGATTTCGACTAGTCAGTCCCGCCTGCTACTAGCTAGTCGCCCCTGTTAGTTGTCAGTGGCACCGGCGACTGGCTAGTCCCAGCGTCGACTAGCCACTCGCGCCTGATAGAATATTGTGAGTAATAATTCGCAGAACCCCAAAAAATGCTCTGGCGACAGACGATTTTTGAATGAATTTCTATATATAAAAAACACATTTTTCCATCTTAAATTCATAATTTTGTTCTGTAGCTACCTTCAATTACTACACAGTCAATCAGCCCGCGAGCAGACGCGTCTTTAGACACCAAACACTAGTGGGTAGCTTTGAAAAACAAACAAAAAGAAACGTATGTAAATGCGACTAGATAGCCGCGGTTTTGAGTAGTCAGTCCCGCCTGCTACTAGCTAGTCGCCCCTGCGACTAGTCAGTGGCGCCGGCGACTAGCTAGTCGCAATTGCGAGTAGCCACTCGCGCTTGATAGAATATTGTGATGTATCCGTCGCAGAACTACAGAAAATATTCTGGCGCCAGACGATTTTTGAATGAATTTCTTTATATAAAAAACAAACTTTTCCTTCTTAAATTCATTTTTATAAACTTCATTTACCTTTAATTACTGCATTGTCAATGAGCCCGCGAGCAGACGCGTCTGCAGACACCTCACACTCGTGGGAATCTATAAAAAAAAACAAAATAAAACGCATGTAAATGCGACTAGCTAGCCGCGATTTCGACTAGTCAGTCCCGCCTGCTACTAGCTAGTCGCCCCTGCTAGTTGTCAGTGGCACCGGCGACTGGCTAGTCCCAGCGTCGACTAGCCACTCGCGCCTGATAGAATATTGTGATTTATCCGTCGCAGAACTACAGAAAATATTCTGGCGCCAGACGATTTTTGAATGAATTTCTTTATATAAAAAACTAACTTTTCCTTCTTAAATTCATTTTTATAAACTTCATTTACCTTTAGCTACTGCATTGTCAATGAGACCGCGAGCCGACGCGTCTGCAGACACCTCACACTCGTGGGAATCTATAAAAAAAAACAAAATAAAACGCATGTAAATGCGACTAGCTAGCCGCGATTTCGACTAGTCAGTCCCGCCTGCTACTAGCTAGTCGCCCCTGCTAGTTGTCAGTGGCACCGGCGACTGGCTAGTCCCAGCGTCGACTAGCCACTCGCGCCTGATAGAATATTGTGAGTAATAATTCGCAGAACCCCAAAAAAATGCTCTGGCGACAGACGATTTTTGAATGAATTTCTATATATAAAAAACTCATTTTTCCATCTTAAATTCATAATTTTGTTCTGTAGCTACCTTCAATTACTACACAGTCAATCAGCCCGCGAGCAGGCGCGTCTTTAGACACCAATCACTAGTGGGTAGCTTTGAAAAACAAACAAAAAGAAACGTATGTAAATGCGACTAGATAGCCGCGGTTTTGACTAGTCAGTCCCGCCGGCGACTAGCTAGTCGCAATTGCGAGTAGCCACTCGCGCTTGATAGAATATTGTGATTTATCCGTCGCAGAACTATAGAAAATATTCTGGTGCCAGACGATTTTTGAATGAATTTCTTTATATAAAAAACTAACTTTTCCTTCTTAAATTCATTTTTATAAACTTCATTTACCTTTAGCTACTGCATTGTCAATGAGACCGCGAGCCGACGCGTCTGCAGACACCTCACACTCGTGGGAATCTATAAAAAAAAACAAAATAAAACGCATGTAAATGCGACTAGCTAGCCGCGATTTCGACTAGTCAGTCCCGCCTGCTACTAGCTAGTCGCCCCTGCTAGTTGTCAGTGGCACCGGCGACTGGCTAGTCCCAGCGTCGACTAGCCACTCGCGCCTGATAGAATATTGTGATTTATCCGTCGCAGAACTACAGAAAATATTCTGGCGCCAGACGATTTTTGAATGAATTTCTTTATATAAAAAACTAACTTTTCCTTCTTAAATTCATTTTTATAAACTTCATTTACCTTTAGCTACTGCATTGTCAATGAGACCGTGAGCCGACGCGTCTGCAGACACCTCACACTCGTGGGAATCTATAAAAAAAAACAAAATAAAACGCATGTAAATGCGACTAGCTAGCCGCGATTTCGACTAGTCAGTCCCGCCTGCTACTAGCTAGTCGCCCCTGCTAGTTGTCAGTGGCACCGGCGACTGGCTAGTCCCAGCGTCGACTAGCCACTCGCGCCTGATAGAATATTGTGATTTATCCGTCGCAGAACTACAGAAAATATTCTGGCGCCAGACGATTTTTGAATGAATTTCTTTATATAAAAAACTAACTTTTCCTTCTTAAATTCATTTTTATAAACTTCATTTACCTTTAGCTACTGCATTGTCAATGAGACCGCGAGCCGACGCGTCTGCAGACACCTCACACTCGTGGGAATCTATAAAAAAAAACAAAATAAAACGCATGTAAATGCGACTAGCTAGCCGCGATTTCGACTAGTCAGTCCCGCCTGCTACTAGCTAGTCGCCCCTGCTAGTTGTCAGTGGCACCGGCGACTGGCTAGTCCCAGCGTCGACTAGCCACTCGCGCCTGATAGAATATTGTGAGTAATAATTCGCAGAACCCCAAAAAAATGCTCTGGCGACAGACGATTTTTGAATGAATTTCTATATATAAAAAACTCATTTTTCCATCTTAAATTCATAATTTTGTTCTGTAGCTACCTTCAATTACTACACAGTCAATCAGCCCGCGAGCAGGCGCGTCTTTAGACACCAATCACTAGTGGGTAGCTTTGAAAAACAAACAAAAAGAAACGTATGTAAATCCGACTAGATAGCCGCGGTTTTGACTAGTCAGTCCTGCCGGCGACTAGCTAGTCGCAATTGCGAGTAGCCACTCGCGCTTGATAGAATATTGTGATTTATCCGTCGCAGAACTATAGAAAATATTCTGGTGCCAGACGATTTTTGAATGAATTTCTTTATATAAAAAACTAACTTTTCCTTCTTAAATTCATTTTTATAAACTTCATTTACCTTTAGCTACTGCATTGTCAATGAGACCGCGAGCCGACGCGTCTGCAGACACCTCACACTCGTGGGAATCTATAAAAAAAAACAAAATAAAACGCATGTAAATGCGACTAGCTAGCCGCGATTTCGACTAGTCAGTCCCGCCTGCTACTAGCTAGTCGCCCCTGCTAGTTGTCAGTGGCACCGGCGACTGGCTAGTCCCAGCGTCGACTAGCCACTCGCGCCTGATAGAATATTGTGAGTAATAATTCGCAGAACCCCAAAAAATGCTCTGGCGACAGACGATTTTTGAATGAATTTCTATATATAAAAAACACATTTTTCCATCTTAAATTCATAATTTTGTTCTGTAGCTACCTTCAATTACTACACAGTCAATCAGCCCGCGAGCAGACGCGTCTTTAGACACCAAACGCTAGTGGGTAGCTTTGAAAAACAAACAAAAAGAAACGTATGTAAATGCGACTAGATAGCCGCGGTTTTGACTAGTCAGTCCCGCCTGCTACTAGCTAGTCGCCCCTGCGACTAGTCAGTGGCGCCGGCGACTAGCTAGTCGCACTTACGAGTAGCCACTCGCGCTTGATAGAATATTGTGATTTATCCGTCGCAGAACTACAGAAAATATTCTGGCGCCAGACGATTTTTGAATGAATTTCTTTATATAAAAAACAAACTTTTCCTTCTTAAATTCATTTTTATAAACTTCATTTACCTTTAATTACTGCATCGTCAATGAGCCCGCGAGCAGACGCGTCTGCAGACACCTCACACTCGTGGGAATCTATAAAAAAAAACAAAATAAAACGCATGTAAATGCGACTAGCTAGCCGCGATTTCGACTAGTCAGTCCCGCCTGCTACTAGCTAGTCGCCCCTGCTAGTTGTCAGTGGCACCGGCGACTGGCTAGTCGCACTTACGAGTAGCCACTCGCGCTTGATAGAATATTGTGATTTATCCGTCGCAGAACTACAGAAAATATTCTGGCGCCAGACGATTTTTGAATGAATTTCTTTATATAAAAAACAAACTTTTCCTTCTTAAATTCATTTTTATAAACTTCATTTACCTTCAATTACTGCATCGTCAATGAGCCCGCGAGCAGACGCGTCTGCAGACACCTCACACTCGTGGGAATCTATAAAAAAAAACAAAATAAAACGCATGTAAATGCGACTAGCTAGCCGCGATTTCGACTAGTCAGTCCCGCCTGCTACTAGCTAGTCGCCCCTGCTAGTTGTCAGTGGCACCGGCGACTGGCTAGTCCCAGCGTCGACTAGCCACTCGCGCCTGATAGAATATTGTGAGTAATAATTCGCAGAACCCCAAAAAAATGCTCTGGGGACAGACGATTTTTGAATGAATTTCTATATATAAAAAACACATTTTTCCATCTTAAATTCATAATTTTGTTCTGTAGCTACCTTCAATTACTACACAGTCAATCAGCCCGCGAGCAGACGCGTCTTTAGACACCAAACGCTAGTGGGTAGCTTTGAAAAACAAACAAAAAGAAACGTATGTAAATGCGACTAGATAGCCGCGGTTTTGACTAGTCAGTCCCGCCTGCTACTAGCTAGTCGCCCCTGCGACTAGTCAGTGGCGCCGGCGACTAGCTAGTCGCACTTACGAGTAGCCACTCGCGCTTGATAGAATATTGTGATTTATCCGTCGCAGAACTACAGAAAATATTCTGGCGCCAGACGATTTTTGAATGAATTTCTTTATATAAAAAACAAACTTTTCCTTCTTAAATTCATTTTTATAAACTTCATTTACCTTTAATTACTGCATTGTCAATGAGCCCGCGAGCAGACGCGTCTGCAGACACCTCACACTCGTGGGAATCTATAAAAAAAAACAAAATAAAACGCATGTAAATGCGACTAGCTAGCCGCGATTTCGACTAGTCAGTCCCACCTGCTACTAGCTAGTCGCCCCTGCTAGTTGTCAGTGGCACCGGCGACTGGCTAGTCCCAGCGTCGACTAGCCACTCGCGCCTGATAGAATATTGTGATTTATCCGTCGCAGAACTACAGAAAATATTCTGGCGCCAGACGATTTTTGAATGAATTTCTTTATATAAAAAACTAACTTTTCCTTCTTAAATTCATTTTTATAAACTTCATTTACCTTTAGCTACTGCATTGTCAATGAGACCGCGAGCCGACGCGCTTGCAGACACCTCACACTCGTGGGAATCTATAAAAAAAAACAAAATAAAACGCATGTAAATGCGACTAGCTAGCCGCGATTTCGACTAGTCAGTCCCGCCTGCTACTAGCTAGTCGCCCCTGCTAGTTGTCAGTGGCACCGGCGACTGGCTAGTCCCAGCGTCGACTAGCCACTCGCGCCTGATAGAATATTGTGAGTAATAATTCGCAGAACCCCAAAAAATGCTCTGGCGACAGACGATTTTTGAATGAATTTCTATATATAAAAAACACATTTTTCCATCTTAAATTCATAATTTTGTTCTGTAGCTACCTTCAATTACTACACAGTCAATCAGCCCGCGAGCAGACGCGTCTTTAGACACCAAACGCTAGTGGGTAGCTTTGAAAAACAAACAAAAAGAAACGTATGTAAATGCGACTAGATAGCCGCGGTTTTGACTAGTCAGTCCCGCCTGCTACTAGCTAGTCGCCCCTGCGACTAGTCAGTGGCGCCGGCGACTAGCTAGTCGCACTTACGAGTAGCCACTCGCGCTTGATAGAATATTGTGATTTATCCGTCGCAGAACTACAGAAAATATTCTGGCGCCAGACGATTTTTGAATGAATTTCTTTATATAAAAAACAAACTTTTCCTTCTTAAATTCATTTTTATAAACTTCATTTACCTTTAATTACTGCATCGTCAATGAGCCCGCGAGCAGACGCGTCTGCAGACACCTCACACTCGTGGGAATCTATAAAAAAAAACAAAATAAAACGCATGTAAATGCGACTAGCTAGCCGCGATTTCGACTAGTCAGTCCCGCCTGCTACTAGCTAGTCGCCCCTGCTAGTTGTCAGTGGCACCGGCGACTGGCTAGTCGCACTTACGAGTAGCCACTCGCGCTTGATAGAATATTGTGATTTATCCGTCGCAGAACTACAGAAAATATTCTGGCGCCAGACGATTTTTGAATGAATTTCTTTATATAAAAAACAAACTTTTCCTTCTTAAATTCATTTTTATAAACTTCATTTACCTTTAATTACTGCATCGTCAATGAGCCCGCGAGCAGACGCGTCTGCAGACACCTCACACTCGTGGGAATCTATAAAAAAAAACAAAATAAAACGCATGTAAATGCGACTAGCTAGCCGCGATTTCGACTAGTCAGTCCCGCCTGCTACTAGCTAGTCGCCCCTGCTAGTTGTCAGTGGCACCGGCGACTGGCTAGTCCCAGCGTCGACTAGCCACTCGCGCCTGATAGAATATTGTGAGTAATAATTCGCAGAACCCCAAAAAAATGCTCTGGGGACAGACGATTTTTGAATGAATTTCTATATATAAAAAACAAATTTTTCCATCTTAAATTCATAATTTTGTTCTGTAGCTACCTTCAATTACTACACAGTCAATCAGCCCGCGAGCAGACGCGTCTTTAGACACCAAACGCTAGTGGGTAGCTTTGAAAAACAAACAAAAAGAAACGTATGTAAATGCGACTAGATAGCCGCGGTTTTGACTAGTCAGTCCCGCCTGCTACTAGCTAGTCGCCCCTGCGACTAGTCAGTGGCGCCGGCGACTAGCTAGTCGCACTTACGAGAAGCCACTCGCGCTTGATAGAATATTGTGATTTATCCGTCGCAGAACTACAGAAAATATTCTGGCGCCAGACGATTTTTGAATGAATTTCTTTATATAAAAAACAAACTTTTCCTTCTTAAATTCATTTTTATAAACTTCATTTACCTTTAATTACTGCATTGTCAATGAGCCCGCGAGCAGACGCGTCTGCAGACACCTCACACTCGTGGGAATCTATAAAAAAAAACAAAATAAAACGCATGTAAATGCGACTAGCTAGCCGCGATTTCGACTAGTCAGTCCCACCTGCTACTAGCTAGTCGCCCCTGCTAGTTGTCAGTGGCACCGGCGACTGGCTAGTCCCAGCGTCGACTAGCCACTCGCGCCTGATAGAATATTGTGAGTAATAATTCGCAGAACCCCAAAAAAATGCTCTGGCGACAGACGATTTTTGAATGAATTTCTATATATAAAAAACTCATTTTTCCATCTTAAATTCATAATTTTGTTCTGTAGCTACCTTCAATTACTACACAGTCAATCAGCCCGCGAGCAGGCGCGTCTTTAGACACCAATCACTAGTGGGTAGCTTTGAAAAACAAACAAAAAGAAACGTATGTAAATGCGACTAGATAGCCGCGGTTTTGACTAGTCAGTCCCGCCGGCGACTAGCTAGTCGCAATTGCGAGTAGCCACTCGCGCTTGATAGAATATTGTGATTTATCCGTCGCAGAACTATAGAAAATATTCTGGTGCCAGACGATTTTTGAATGAATTTCTTTATATAAAAACAAACTTTTCCTTCTTAAATTCATTTTTATAAACTTCATTTACCTTTGATTACTGCATTGTCAATGAGACCGCGAGCCGACGCGTCTGCAGACACCTCACACTCGTGGGAATCTATAAAAAAAAACAAAATAAAACGCATGTAAATGCGACTAGCTAGCCGCGATTTCGACTAGTCAGTCCCGCCTGCTACTAGCTAGTCGCCCCTGCTAGTTGTCAGTGGCACCGGCGACTGGCTAGTCCCAGCGTCGACTAGCCACTCGCGCCTGATAGAATATTGTGAGTAATAATTCGCAGAACCCCAAAAAATGCTCTGGCGACAGACGATTTTTGAATGAATTTCTATATATAAAAAACACATTTTTCCATCTTAAATTCATAATTTTGTTCTGTAGCTACCTTCAATTACTACAGAGTCAATCAGCCAGCGAGCAGACGCGTCTTTAGACACCAATCACTAGTGGGTAGCTTTGAAAAACAAACAAAAAGAAACGTATGTAAATGCGACTAGATAGCCGCGGTTTTGACTAGTCAGTCCCGCCTGCTACTAGCTAGTCGCCCCTGCGACTAGTCAGTGGCGCCGGCGACTAGCTAGTCGCACTTACGAGTAGCCACTCGCGCTTGATAGAATATTGTGATTTATCCGTCGCAGAACTACAGAAAATATTCTGGCGCCAGACGATTTTTGAATGAATTTCTTTATATAAAAAACAAACTTTTCCTTCTTAAATTCATTTTTATACACTTCATTTACCTTTAATTACTGCATCGTCAATGAGCCCGCGAGCAGACGCGTCTGCAGACACCTCACACTCGTGGGAATCTATAAAAAAAAACAAAATAAAACGCATGTAAATGCGACTAGCTAGCTGCGATTTCGACTAGTCAGTCCCGCCTGCTACTAGCTAGTCACCCCTGCGACTAGTCAGTGGCGCCGGCGACTAGCTATTCGCACTTGCGAGTAGCCACTCGGGCTTGATAGAATATTGTGATTTATCCGTCGCAGAACTACAAAAATATTCTGGCGCCAGACGATTTTTGAATGAATTTCTTTATATAAAAAACAAACTTTTCCTTCTTAAATTCATTTTTATAAACTTCATTTACCTTTAATTACTGCATTGTCAATGAGACCGCGAGCCGACGCGGCTGCAGACACCTCACACTCGTGGGAATCTATAAAAAAAAAACAAAATAAAACGCATGTAAATGCGACTAGCTAGCCGCGATTTCGACTAGTCAGTCCCGCCTGCTACTAGCTAGTCGCCCCTGCTAGTTGTCAGTGGCACCGGCGACTGGCTAGTCCCAGCGTCGACTAGCCACTCGCGCCTGATAGAATATTGTGAGTAATAATTCGCAGAACCCCAAAAAATGCTCTGGCGACAGACGATTTTTGAATGAATTTCTATGTATAAAAAACACATTTTTCCATCTTAAATTCATAATTTTGTTCTGTAGCTACCTTCAATTACTACACAGTCAATCAGCCCGCGACCAGACGCGTCTGCAGACACCTCACACTCGTGGGAATCTATAAAAAAAAACAAAATAAAACGCATGTAAATGCGACTAGCTAGCCGCGATTTCGACTAGTCAGTCCCGCCTGCTACTAGCTAGTCGCCCCTGCGACTAGTCAGTGGCGCCGGCGGCTAGCTAGTCGCAATTGCGAGTAGTCACTCGCGCTAGATAGAATATTGTGATTTATCCGTCGCAGAACTACAGAAAATATTCTGGCGCCCGACGATTTTTGAATGAATTTCTTTATATAAAAAACAAACTTTTCCTTCTTAAATTCATTTTTATAAACTTTATTTACCTTTAATTACTGCATCGTCAATGAGCCCGCGAGCAGACGCGTCTGCAGACACCTCACACTCGTGGGAATCTATAAAAAAAAACAAAATAAAACGCATGTAAATGCGACTAGCTAGCTGCGATTTCGACTAGTCAGTCCCGCCTGCTACTAGCTAGTCGCCCCTGCTAGTAGTCTGTGGCACCGACGACTGGAAAGTCGCAGCGTCGACTAGCCACTCGCGCCTGATAGAATATTGTGAGTATTAATTCGCAGAAACCCAAAAAAATGCTCTGGCGACAGACGATTTTTGAATGAATTTCTATATATAAAAAACACATTTTTCCATCTTAAATTCATAATTTTGTTCTGTAGCTACCTTCAATTACTACACAGTCAATCAGCCCGCGAGCAGATGCGTCTTAAGACACCAAACACTAGTGGGTAGCTTTGAAAAACAAACAAAAAGAAACGTATGTAAATGCGACTAGATAGCCGCGGTTTTGACTAGTCAGTCCCGCCTGCTACTAGCTAGTCGCCCCTGCGACTAGTCAGTGGCGCCGGCGACTAGCTAGTCGCAATTACGAGTAGCCACTCGCGCTTGATAGAATATTGTGATTTATCCGTCGCAGAACTACAGAAAATATTCTGGCGCCAGACGATTTTTGAATGAATTTCTATATATAAAAAACACATTTTTCCATCTTTAATTCATAATTTTGTTCTGTAGCTACCTTCAATTACTACACAGTCAATCAGCCCGCGAGCAGATGCGTCTTAAGACACCAAACACTAGTGGGTAGCTTTGAAAAACAAACAAAAAGAAACGTATGTAAATGCGACTAGATAGCCGCGGTTTTGACTAGTCAGTCCCGCCTGCTACTAGCTAGTCGCCCCTGCGACTAGTCAGTGGCGCCGGCGACTAGCTAGTCGCAATTGCGAGTAGTCACTCGCGCTAGATAGAATATTGTGATTTATCCGTCGCAGAACTACAGAAAATATTCTGGCGCCAGACGATTTTTGAATGAATTTCTTTATATAAAAAACAAACTTTTCCTTCTTAAATTCATTTTTATAAACTTCATTTACCTTTAATTACTGCATCGTCAATGAGCCCGCGAGCAGACGCGTCTGCAGACACCTCACACTCGTGGGAATCTATAAAAAAAAACAAAATAAAACGCATGTAAATGCGACTAGCTAGCTGCGATTTCGACTAGTCAGTCCCGCCTGCTACTAGCTAGTCGCCCCTGCTAGTAGTCTGTGGCACCGACGACTGGAAAGTCGCAGCGTCGACTAGCCACTCGCGCCTGATAGAATATTGTGAGTAATAATTCGCAGAAACCCAAAAAAATGCTCTGGCGACAGACGATTTTTGAATGAATTTCTATATATAAAAAACACATTTTTCCATCTTAAATTCATAATTTTGTTCTGTAGCTACCTTCAATTACTACACAGTCAATCAGCCCGCGAGCAGATGCGTCTTAAGACACCAAACACTAGTGGGTAGCTTTGAAAAACAAACAAAAAGAAACGTATGTAAATGCGACTAGATAGCCGCGGTTTTGACTAGTCAGTCCCGCCTGCTACTAGCTAGTCGCCCCTGCGACTAGTCAGTGGCGCCGGTGACTAGCTAGTCGCAATTGCGAGTAGCCACTCGCGCTTGATAGAATATTGTGATTTATCCGTCGCAGAACTACAGAAAATATTCTGGCGCCAGACGATTTTTGAATGAATTTCTTTATATAAAAAACAAATTTTCCTTCTTAAATTCATTTTTATAAACTTCATTTACCTTTAATTACTGCATTGTCAATGAGCCCGCGAGCAGACGCGTCTGCAGACACCTCACACTCGTGGGAATCTATAAAAAAAAACAAAATAAAACGCATGTAAATGCGACTAGCTAGCCGCGATTTCGACTAGTCAGTCCCGCCTGCTACTAGCTAGTCGCCCCTGCTAGTTGTCAGTGGCACCGGCGACTGGCTAGTCCCAGCGTCGACTAGCCACTCGCGCCTGATAGAATATTGTGAGTAATAATTCGCAGAACCCCAAAAAAATGCTCTGGCGACAGACGATTTTTGAATGAATTTCTATATATAAAAAACACATTTTTCCATCTTTAATTCAAAATTTTGTTCTGTAGCTACCTTCAATTACTACACAGTCAATCAGCCCGCGAGCAGATGCGTCTTAAGACACCAAACACTAGTGGGTAGCTTTGAAAAACAAACAAAAAGAAACGTATGTAAATGCGACTAGATAGCCGCGGTTTTGACTAGTCAGTCCCGCCTGCTACTAGCTAGTCGCCCCTGCGACTAGTCAGTGGCGCCGGCGACTAGCTAGTCGCAATTGCGAGTAGTCACTCGCGCTAGATAGAATATTGTGATTTATCCGTCGCAGAACTACAGAAAATATTCTGGCGCCAGACGATTTTTGAATGAATTTCTTTATATAAAAAACAAACTTTTCCTTCTTAAATTCATTTTTATAAACTTCATTTACCTTTAATTACTGCATCGTCAATGAGCCCGCGAGCAGACGCGTCTGCAGACACCTCACACTCGTGGGAATCTATAAAAAAAAACAAAATAAAACGCATGTAAATGCGACTAGCTAGCTGCTTTTTCGACTAGTCAGTCCCGCCTGCTACTAGTTAGTCGCCCCTGCTAGTAGTCTGTGGCACCGACGACTGGAAAGTCTCAGCGTCGACTAGCCACTCGCGCCTGATAGAATATTGTGAGTAATAATTCGCAGAACCCCAAAAAAATGCTCTGGCGACAGACGATTTTTGAATGAATTTCTTCATATAAAAAACATATTTTTCCATTTTAATTTCATAATTTTGTTCTGTAGCTACCTTCAAATACTACACAGTCAATCAGCCCGCGAGCAGACGCGTCTTAAGACACCACACACTCGTGGGTAGCTTTGAAAAACAAACAAAAAGAAACGTATGTAGATGCGAATAGATAGCCGCGGTTTCGACTAGTCAGTCCCGCCTGCTACTAGCTAGTCGCCCCTGCGACTAGTCAGTGGCGCCGGCGACTAGCTATTCGCACTTGCGAGTAGCCACTCGCGCTTGATAGAATATTGTGATTTATCCGTCGCAGAACTACAAAAATATTCTGGCGCCAGACGATTTTTGAATGAATTTCTTTATATAAAAAACAAACTTTTCCTTCTTAAATTCATTTTTATAAACTTCATTTACCTTTAATTACTGCATTGTCAATGAGCCTGCGAGCAGACGCGTCTGCAGACACCTCACACTCGTGGGAATCTATAAAAAAAAAACAAAATAAAACGCATGTAAATGCGACTAGCTAGCCGCGATTTCGACTAGTCAGTCCCGCCTGCTACTAGCTAGTCGCCCCTGCGACTAGTCAGTGGCGCCGGCGACTAGCTAGTCGCAATTGCGAGTAGTCACTCGCGCTAGATAGAATATTGTGATTTATCCGTCGCAGAACTACAGAAAATATTCTGGCGCCAGACGATTTTTGAATGAATTTCTTTATATAAAAAACAAACTTTTCCTTCTTAAATTCATTTTTATAAACTTCATTTACCTTTAATTACTGCATTGTCAATGAGACCGCGAGCCGACGCGTCTGCAGACACCTCACACTCGTGGGAATCTATAAAAAAAAACAAAATAAAACGCATGTAAATGCGACTAGCTAGCCGCGATTTCGACTAGTCAGTCCCGCCTGCTACTAGCTAGTCGCCCCTGCTAGTTGTCAGTGGCACCGGCGACTGGCTAGTCCCAGCGTCGACTAGCCACTCGCGCCTGATAGAATATTGTGAGTAATAATTCGCAGAACCCCAAAAAAATGCTCTGGCGACAGACGATTTTTGAATGAATTTCTATATATAAAAAACACATTTTGCCATCTTAAATTCATAATTTTGTTCTGTAGCTACCTTCAATTACTACACAGTCAATCAGCCCGCGAGCAGACGCGTCTTTAGACACCAAACACTAGTGGGTAGCTTTGAAAAACAAACAAAAAGAAACGTATGTAAATGCGACTAGATAGCCGCGGTTTTGACTAGTCAGTCCCGCCTGCTACTAGCTAGTCGCCCCTGCGACTAGTCAGTGGCGCCGGCGACTAGCTAGTCGCAATTGCGAGTAGCCACTCGCGCTTGATAGAATATTGTGATGTATCCGTCGCAGAACTACATAAAATATTCTGGCGCCAGACAATTTTTGAATGAATTTCTTTATATAAAAAACAAACTTTTCCTTCTTAAATTCATTTTTATAAACTTCATTTACCTTTAATTACTGCATTGTCAATGAGCCCGCGAGCAGACGCGTCTGCAGACACCTCACACTCGTGGGAATCTATAAAAAAAAACAAAATAAAACGCATGTAAATGCGACTAGCTAGCCGCGATTTCGACTAGTCAGTCCCGCCTGCTACTAGCTAGTCGCCCCTGCTAGTTGTCAGTGGCACCGGCGACTGGCTAGTCCCAGCGTCGACTAGCCACTCGCGCCTGACAGAATATTGTGAGTAATAATTCGCAGAACCCCAAAAAATGCTCTGGCGACAGACGATTTTTGAATGAATTTCTTCATATAAAAAACATATTTTTCCATTTTAATTTCATAATTTTGTTCTGTAGCTACCTTCAATTACTACAAAGTCAATCAGCCCGCGAGCAGACGCGTCTTAAGACACCACACACTCGTGGGTAGCTTTGAAAAACAAACAAAAAGAAACGTATGTAAATGCGAATAGATAGCCGCGGTTTCGACTAGTCAGTCCCGCCTGCTACTAGCTAGTCGCCCCTGCGACTAGTCAGTGGCGCCGGCGACTAGCTAGTCGCACTTGCGAGTAGCCACTCGGGCTTGATAGAATATTGTGATTTATCCGTCGCAGAACTACAGAAAATATTCTGGCGCCAGACGATTTTTGAATGAATTTCTTTATATAAAAAACAAACTTTTCCTTCTTAAATTCATTTTTATAAACTTCATTTACCTTTAATTACTGCATTGTCAATGAGACCGCGAGCCGACGCGTCTGCAGACACCTCACACTCGTGGGAATCTATAAAAAAAACAAAATAAAACGCATGTAAATGCGACTAGCTAGCCGCGATTTCGACTAGTCAGTCCCGCCTGCTACTAGCTAGTCGCCCCTGCTAGTTGTCAGTGGCACCGGCGACTGGCTAGTCCCAGCTTCGACTAGCCACTCGCGCCTGATAGAATATTGTGAGTAATAATTCGCAGAACCCCAAAAAAATGCTCTGGCGACAGACGATTTTTGAATGAATTTCTATATATAAAAAACACATTTTTCCATCTTAAATTCATAATTTTGTTCTGTAGCTACCTTCAATTACTACACAGTCAATCAGCCCGCGAGCAGACGCGTCTTAAGACACCAAATAATAGTGGATAGCTTTGAAAAACAAACAAAAAGAAACGTATGTAAATGCGACTAGATAGCCGCGGTTTTGACTAGTCAGTCCCGCCTGCTACTAGCTAGTCGCCCCTGCGACTAGTCAGTGGCGCCGGCGACTAGCTAGTCGCACTTGCGAGTAGCCACTCGCGCTTGATAGAATATTGTGATTTATCCGTCGCAGAACCCCAAAAAAATGCTCTGGCGACAGACGATTTTTGAATGAATTTCTATATACAAAAAACACATTTTTCCATCTTAAATTCATAATTTTGTTCTGTTGCTACCTTCAATTACTACATAGTCAATTAGCTTTATCAAAAATGTTAAACTTAAGAGAGAAAGGTTAAATTTACTTAAACAACTAGATATGTGTTCTTTTAATTTGGAGCAAAGCACTAGGAGGTACACCAATGACACACAGGGCTTTCAATCTCAACTTGATCATCTGCAAGAGAAACTTAGTTCAATGACTAACAAATACAATACCTCTGAACATCTAATGAGGGAATATGTGTTGGCAAGGAATGAGCTGGTCATCTCACAAATGAACAGCTGTGAGCATTGTCAGACACCATCCATTGTACCTACACCAGACCATTCATTGTCAACATGCAATACCACCTTACCGCATCCTTGTGTTGATTTGACAATTACTTCTTTTATTAGTTCCATTAAACAATGTAAACAAATTGTAAATAATGAAATAGTATTATTTTGTGATGTGATTGGAAAGGACTTAGGCCACTTGTTGACAGATGAATATCCAGGACACTCAATAATAAATTACTGTATGCCTGGTGGTTCTTTATTTAATATTATGAAAGAAATTATCAAATGTAACTTTAAGCAGGAAACAACATTATTAATTTTTATGGGAAATAGGGGAAATTTGAACAAAGGAGAATTGCTCCAATATCACAGAACATTGTGCAACCTTAATTTAAGAAAAATTGTGTTGTTTACATTTCCGTATAGTAACAGTTTGCCACAGGAAGAAAATAACCTAAGATTTGACATTAACATGACATTGCACAATTTGACATATAATGATAATCTGTTCCATTTAATTGATACTAACAATTATGTTGGTAATAATTTGTATTTGACGAAAGATAGGTATAATATTGTTAAGTACTATCTTTCTAACTTTCACAAAAGACAGATAGCTGTGTCGCTATCATATTTTTTTTATTTCTCAGCCAAAAACTTGGCTAAACAAATTGCTTCTTTTGAGCAATGCAATGACTTTTTAATAAATTCTGCCAATCATTTGGTCAAAATTAATGACATTGATCATCATTTAAATTAGAAATTAAGACAATAGAGGTAGCCTCTTGCAAAAATGTAACAAAGGCAAATAATAAATCAAATAAAAGTGTAAAAAATTCAAATAGTATCAACCTGGTGCATCAAAACATTCAAGGGTTTTTGAAGAAAGATTTAGAAGTAGAATTATTCCTGAATTATAGCAATATAGATATTCTTTGTGTGACAGAACATTGGCTCAAAAGCCACCAGTTCATGTTTAATTTTAGTAATCACCAGTTTGGTAGTTCGTTTAGCAGAGTAAATGCTATACATGGTGGCTCATTAATTATAGTAAAAAACCAGCTTAAATTTAGAGACCGCAAGGATATTGTGAGCCTCTCTGTTGAGCGGACAATTGAAATAGCCTGTGTAGAATTGGAGCAGTTCATTATATTAAGCGTGTACAGACCACCCTCAGGATTGTATGATTGTTTTGAAAAGGTTATGGATGAAGTGTTGCACAAAATTTGTAATTCAAACAAGTCTATCATAACTTGTGGTGACTTTAATGTTAATTTATTAGAGAATTCTGGATTAAGTACTAAAATTATAAGTTTGTTTCAGTCATACAATCTTGATAACCAATTTTTGGAGCCCACTAGAATAACTCCCACCAGTGCCACATGCCTAGATAACATTTATACAGATATTATACCAACCCACAAAGAAATTATTAATTTAATAGACTCGGATCATTGCGGACAATTGATCACTATTCCAAATATAAACAAAAAAATGACTAAAAAAGATATCACTGTTAACCCAAAAACTAATAATCGCTTGGAAACATTTAAAACTAAACTTTTAAGTAAATTACCATTTTTGTCGACTAATGATGACCCTAATAAACAATATAATGATTTTTTTAATATGTATTGTAAACAATTTGATAACACATTCATTCCAAAGACTTTCTCGGTGAATAGTAACGCTTCCTTCAGTGACTGGGCCACCATTGGTATACATAAAAGTAGAAAACGGCTTTATGAACTACTAGCTTCTATCCGCGACTTCGTCCGCGTGGAATAGTGGGCTAACGCTAACTTTAACCCGCGACTTCGTTTACGTAGAGGGTGGAAATATTTTAAAATAATACGTACGTTGAGGAGCTGTTTTAGGTACCTACATCACGCTTTTATCAGTACACGGAGAAATAATTTCTTAAAATATTTCTGGGGAGTTTATGAATTATGAATTTTTACTGGGGCTCTGCAGTAACGCGGGACCATAATATGCGCAAACCCAAGAAAATTTACCGGGTTACCCAATACAAATTCTAGAACAATTTTTTTTTAAGGTTTTAGAAATTTTACTGGGTTACCGATTCAATTTTTACTGGGGTACTGAACGTCATTTTTGGTATCTCGCAGAGATAACTGGGGCCACCGCCCTTCCCCGTCATGACCACCCGCCGCCGGCCTTGCACCATTATTTTGCTGCGATGTTATTTTAATACTGCGATATCTCCTAAGATATTCATTGAAATCAAATGATGTAATGGGCAATTTTGTTTTAAATTAAATACTTGTGATGAATAACGTATTTATTTGGATAAGGATTAATATCATGTTTATAAAAACACCTTCGCAAATAATGCATTATTTTAGAACAAATTTGGTTAGAATAAAAAAGTTCATAGTGAGCCAACCTTAAAAGATAGACATAGGCTGTCGCAGACTTTTTTTTAGAACTTTTAGAGGGGAACAATTCTGTAATACATGATTTTTGTGAAACTTTAACCGTTTACGCAGCGCACGCAGCGGAAGCTCTCAAAAGGAAAAAAATAACCTACGATTTTGAAACATTGCTCATTGGTGCTCCGTCCCTATTGGTCTTAGCGTGATGATATATAGCCTATAGCCTTCCTCGATAAATGAGCTATCTAACACTGAAAGAATTTTTCGGACCAGCAGTTCCTGAGATTAGCGCGTTCAAGCAAACAAACAAACAAACAAACAAACTCTTCAGCTTTATTATTAGTATAGATATATGATGAACGGACTTATATAAACACTGCCGAATTTAATTTATATGTTAAGAATTATTCTAAATTATTTATAAAAGTTTGTAGTACGGCAAAGTCACGTTATTTGAGTTCAAAAATTAAAAATAGTAGTAATGTAATTAAAATGACATGGAGTATCATTAATAGCGAAACGGGAAGGTCATGCAACCGGTGTAGTGACTACAGCCTTGATATTGATGACAGTATAATTAAATCAGATTCACAAGTCGCCGTGGCCTTTGAAAATTTATTTACAAATATTCCTGTATCCACTACTAAATCTCTAAACTCATCACCCACTGCTGCAGAGTCTTTACTTAAAGAAAACGTCCCTGTTTGTGATTCTGAATTTCATTTCCAATATGTCACCTGTAAAGATATAAAATTAAAACCTTTCAAACGTTAAATGTTGAAAAGACCGCAGATCTATGGGGCAATTCTGTGGACGTTGCCAAGTCGATTATAAACATTGTATCACCTACTTTAGCTGGTATTTTTAATAAGTGTGTTGACTGTGGTGAGTTTCCTGATCTTATGAAAAACAGTAAAATAATACCGTTGTTTAAATCAGGTAGTACATCAGACCCTACTAATTATAGACCCATTTCAGTGCTACCTACCTTTAGTAAAATTTTTGAAAAACTTATTTTGAATCAATTGCAAAGATTTTTTAATAAACACAAATTACTGCATAACAAACAGTTCGGTTTTACAAGGGGTCGTTCGACTACTGATGCCGGAGTTGAACTTTTAGGACATGTTTATAATGCATGGGAGGACAAATGCGATGCTTTGGGAATCTTTTGCGATTTGTCCAAGGCATTCGATTGTGTTCTTCATGAAACATTAATCAGGAAACTGCACCACTACGGAATCCGAAACGCCTCTCTGGATCTTCTTACTTCTTACTTAAGTGATAGGATTCAGAGAGTTGATGTTAACGGAAAACGTTCACCCGGATCTGTAGTAAGAATGGGGGTCCCCCAGGGCTCAATTCTTGGCCCATTTTTATTTCTTATTTATATAAATGACTTGCCTTACCTCATAAAGGATAAACATGATATAGTGTTGTTTGCAGACGACACTTCACTTTTATTTAAACTCAAACGTCAGCAGCTGGTTACTGACAATGTAAATAGCGCTCTCGCAATAGTAGTTAACTGGTTTAATGTTAATAACCTACTTCTTAACGAGAAAAAAACGAAATGTATTAAGTTTACGATACCTCATGTTAGACAAGTAGAAACTAGTGTTCTCATAAAGGGTGAAGTGTTGAAACCCGAAGATAGCACAGTATTCTTAGGCATAACTTTGGATGCCAAGCTTCAATGGGGCCCCCATATAGACAAATTGTCGAAAAAGCTTAGCTCTGCAGCATATGCCGTTAGAAAAATTCGTGATTTAACAGATTTAGAGACTGCCCGTTTAGTATATTTTAGTTATTTTCATAGTGTGATGTCGTACGGTATTCTGTTGTGGGGAAATGCCGCCGATATTCAGACAATTTTTGTTTTACAAAAAAGGGCAATTCGTTCAATTTATAAATTAAGTCCCAGACACTCCCTCAGAGATAAATTTAAAGAGATTAATATTGTTACTGTGCCTTCTCAGTATATTTATGAAAATCTTTTGTATGCACATAAAAATATTAATCTGTTTAAAAAATACAGTGATATCCACAATATAAATACTAGGAACAGACACAAATTTCTTGATCCTACAACCAGGCTCAAGAAAATTGGTGGCTCCTTTAGATGCCAATGTATACGTTTTTATAATAAACTTCCTAGCCACATTCAAAATCTAAGCTTTAATAAATTCAAATCTTTTATAAAGCGGAAATTATGCCAGAAAGCCTACTATACTGTGAAAGACTATATTGAAGACAAAAAGGCTTGGGATTGAGCTGCTCCAATAAATTTACACAGTGAATGTTGATTTTAGTTTGCTAACTCTTTTTAGACATGAATATTTATACTTTAAAAAGTATTATGTTATTTTCATTATTGTGAATATGAGGACTATGTGGGTCATTTTTTTTTTTAGTTTTATTCTTGGTCTGGCAGTTTAAGTAGTTTATGCGGCCTACCCAAATGTCCTTTCTTTGGTATTGTTCGTCGAATCGTTGAGCTCCTTAAGTTCTGAGTTGAGCTGCACGGTTACTGACAAATGCGTGCACTGACTGGACAGGTCGACTTAATCTGTGTGGTTCTTTCCTCAAAAGACCATTTCAGACACCGATCTACATGATTTTCAAACATTATTACTGAATTTATATATACACATTGACATTGATAAATTTTATATATACAATGACATGAGTATTTACTTGTAAAGTATTATATTATTTTAATTTTGTGAATGTGAAGACTATGTGGGTAATTGCTTTTTTTTTCTAATTTAATTTTAATTATGATCTGGCAGTTTGAGTAATTTATGCGGCCTACCCAAATGTCCTTTCTTTGGTATTGTTCGTCGAATCGTTAAGCTCCTTAAGTCCTGACTTCCTGAGTCGACCTGCACGATTACTGACAAATGCGTGCACTGACTGGACAGGTCCACTCAAACTGTGTGGTTCTTTCCTCAAAAGACCATTTCAGATACCAATCTGCATGGTCTTCGCATGACCTGACCAAGATTATGTCTGGACTTTAAAAGAGACTGTGACCTCTGAGTTTGTTTCGGCCTTTCTTCTCAGAGTAGACCGATAGGAAACGCCGACCCCATCTAGTTTAAAAAACATGATTGACGTGTAAAAGTGTTTGTACAAACCTACTTACAGAAATAAAATCATTTATCATTTATCATTTATAGCCCGCAAGCAGACGCGTCTTGAGACACCACACACTCTTGGGTAGCTTTGAAAAACAAACAAAAAGAAACGTATGTAAATGCGACTAGATAGCCGCGGTTTCGACTAGTCAGTCCCGCCTGCTACTAGCTAGTCGCCCCTGCGACTAGTGAGTGGCGCCGGCGACTAGCTAGTCGCACTTGCGAGTAGCCACTCGCGCTTGATAGAATATTGTGATTTATCCGTCGCAGAACTACAAAAAATATTCTGGCGCCAAACGATTTTTGAATGAATTTCTTTATATAAAAAACTAATTTTTCCTTCTTAAATTCATTTTTATAAACTTCATTTACCTTTCATTACTGCATTGTCAATGACCCTGCGAGCAGACGCGTCTGCAGACACCTCACACTCGTGGGAATCTATAAAAAAAACAAATTAAACGCATGTAAATGAGACCAGCTAGCCGCGATTTCGACTAGTCAGACCCGCCTGCTACTAGCTAGTCGCCCCTGCTAGTAGTCAGTGGCACCGGCGACTGGCAAGTTGCAGCGTCGACTAGCCACTTGCGCCTGATAGAATATTGTGAGTAATAGTTCGCAGAACCCCAAAAAAATGCTCCGGCGACAGACGATTTTTGAATGAATTTCTATATATAAAAAACACATTTTTCCATCTTAAATTCATAATTTTGTTCTGTAGCTACCTTCAATTACTACACAGTCAATCAGCCCGCGAGCAGACGCGTCTGCAGACACCTCACACACGTGGGAATCTATAAAAAAAAACAAAATAAAACGCATGTAAATGCGACTAGCTAGCCGCGATTTCGACTAGTCAGTCCCGCCTGCTACTAGCTAGTCGCCCCTGCTAATAGTCAGTGGCACCGGCCACTGGCTAGTCCGAGCGTTGACTAGCCACTCGCGCCTGATAGAATATTGTGAGTAATAATTCGCTGAACCCCAAAAAAATGCTCTGGCGACAGACGATTTTTGAATGAATTTCTTTATATAAAAAACAAACTTTCCTTCTTTAATTTATTTTTATAAACTACATTTACCTTTTTATTCTGCATTGTCAATGAGCCCGCGAGCAGACGCGTCTGTAGACACCTCACACTCGTGGGAATCTATAAAAAGAAACAAAATAAAACGCATGTAAATGCGACTAGATAGCCGCGGTTTCGACTAGCCAGTCCCGCCTCCTACTAGCTAGTTGCCCCTGCGACTAGTCAGTGGCACCCTCGACTAGCTAGTCGCACTTGCGAGTAGCCTTTCGCGCTTGATAGAATATTGTGATTTATCCGTCGCAGAACTACAAAAAAATATTCTGGCGCCAGACGATTTTTGAATGAATTTCTTTATATAAAAAACAAACTTTTCCTTCTTAAATTCATTTTTATAAACTGCATTTACCTTTAGTTTCTGCATTGTAAATGAGCCCGCGAGCAGACGCATCTGTAGACACCTCACACTCGTGGGAATCTATAAAAAGAAACAAAATAAAACGCATGTAAATGCCACTATCTAGCCGCGGTTTCGACTGGTCAGTCCCGCCTGCTAATAGCTAGTCGCTCCTGCGCCTAGTCAGTGGCGCCCTCGACTAGCTAGTCGCACTTGCGAGTAGCCACTCGCGCTTGATAGAATATTGTGATTTATCCGTCGCAGAACTACAAAAAAATATTCTGGCGCCACACGATTTTTGAATGAATTTCTTTATATAAAAAACAAACTTTCCTTCTTAAATTTATTTTTATAAACTACATTTACCTTTAATTTCTGCATTTTCAATGAGCCCGCGAGATGACGCGTCTGTAGACACCTCACACTCATGGGAATCTATAAAAAAAAACAAAATAAAACGCATGTAAATGCGACTAGCTAGCCGCGGTTTCGACTAGTCAGTCCCGCCTGCTACTAGCTAGTCGCCCCTGCTAGTAGCCAGTGGCAACGGCGACTGGCTTATCGCACCGTCGACTAGCCACGCGTGCCTGAAAGAATATTGTGAGTAATAATTCGCAGAACAACAAAAACATGCTCTGGAGACAGACGACTTTTGAATGAATTTCTTTATATAAAAAAAACATTTTCCATCTTAAATTCATAATTTTGTTGTGTAGCTACTTTCAATTACTACACAGTCAATCAGCCCGCAAGCAGACGCGTCTTTAGACACCTCACACTCGTGGGTAGCTATGAAAAACCAACAAAAAGAAACGTATGTAAATGCTACTAGCTAGTCGCCCCTGCTAGTAGTCAGTGGCACCGGCGACTGGCTAGTCGCAGCGTCGACTAGCCACTCGCGCCTGATAGAATATTGTGAGTAATAGTTCGCAGAACCCCAAAAAAATGCTCCGGCGACAGACGATTTTTGAATGAATTTCTATATATAAAAAACACATTTTTCCATCTTAAATTCATAATTTTGTTCTGTAGCTACCTTCAATTACTACACAGTCAATCAGCCCGCGAGCAGACGCGTCTGCAGACACCTCACACACGTGGGAATCTATAAAAAAAAACAAAATAAAACGCATGTAAATGCGACTAGCTAGCCGCGATTTCGACTAGTCAGTCCCGCCTGCTACTAGCTAGTCGCCCCTGCTAATAGTCAGTGGCACCGGCCACTGGCTAGTCCGAGCGTTGACTAGCCACTCGCGCCTGATAGAATATTGTGAGTAATAATTCGCTGAACCCCAAAAAAATGCTCTGGCGACAGACGATTTTTGAATGAATTTCTTTATATAAAAAACAAACTTTCCTTCTTTAATTTATTTTTATAAACTACATTTACCTTTTTATTCTGCATTGTCAATGAGCCCGCGAGCAGACGCGTCTGTAGACACCTCACACTCGTGGGAATCTATAAAAAGAAACAAAATAAAACGCATGTAAATGCGACTAGATAGCCGCGGTTTCGACTAGCCAGTCCCGCCTCCTACTAGCTAGTTGCCCCTGCGACTAGTCAGTGGCACCCTCGACTAGCTAGTCGCACTTGCGAGTAGCCTTTCGCGCTTGATAGAATATTGTGATTTATCCGTCGCAGAACTACAAAAAAATATTCTGGCGCCAGACGATTTTTGAATGAATTTCTTTATATAAAAAACAAACTTTTCCTTCTTAAATTCATTTTTATAAACTGCATTTACCTTTAGTTTCTGCATTGTAAATGAGCCCGCGAGCAGACGCATCTGTAGACACCTCACACTCGTGGGAATCTATAAAAAGAAACAAAATAAAACGCATGTAAATGCCACTATCTAGCCGCGGTTTCGACTGGTCAGTCCCGCCTGCTAATAGCTAGTCGCTCCTGCGCCTAGTCAGTGGCGCCCTCGACTAGCTAGTCGCACTTGCGAGTAGCCACTCGCGCTTGATAGAATATTGTGATTTATCCGTCGCAGAACTACAAAAAAATATTCTGGCGCCACACGATTTTTGAATGAATTTCTTTATATAAAAAACAAACTTTACTTCTTAAATTTATTTTTATAAACTACATTTACCTTTAATTTCTGCATTTTCAATGAGCCCGCGAGATGACGCGTCTGTAGACACCTCACACTCATGGGAATCTATAAAAAAAAACAAAATAAAACGCATGTAAATGCGACTAGCTAGCCGCGGTTTCGACTAGTCAGTCCCGCCTGCTACTAGCTAGTCGCCCCTGCTAGTAGCCAGTGGCAACGGCGACTGGCTTATCGCACCGTCGACTAGCCACGCGTGCCTGAAAGAATATTGTGAGTAATAATTCGCAGAACAACAAAAACATGCTCTGGAGACAGACGACTTTTGAATGAATTTCTTTATATAAAAAAAACATTTTCCATCTTAAATTCATAATTTTGTTGTGTAGCTACTTTCAATTACTACACAGTCAATCAGCCCGCAAGCAGACGCGTCTTTAGACACCTCACACTCGTGGGTAGCTATGAAAAACCAACAAAAAGAAACGTATGTAAATGCGACTAGATAGCCGCGGTTTCGACTAGTCAGTCCCGCCTGCTATTAGCTAGTCGCCCCTGCGACTAGTCAGTGGCGCCCTCAACTAGCTAGTCGCACTTGCGAGTGGCCACTCGCGATTGATAGAATATTGTGATTTATCCGTCGCAGAACTACAAAAAAATATTCTGGCGTCAGACGATTTTTGAATGAAATTCTTTATATAAAAACACATTTTTCCATCTTAAATTCATTTTTATAAACTGCATTTACCTTTAGTTTCTGCATTGTCAATGAGCCCGCGAGCAGACGCGTCTGTAGACACCTCACACTCGTGGGAATCTATAAAAAAAAAACAAAATAAAACGCATGTAAATGCGACCTGCTAGCCGCGGTTTCGACTAGTCAGTCCCGCCTGCTACTAGCTAGTCGCCCTGCGACTAGTCAGTGGCGCCGGCGACTAGCTAGTCGCACTTGCGAGTAGCCACTCGCGCTTGATAGAATATTGTGATTTATCCGTCGCAAAACTACAAAAAAATATTCTGGCGCCAGACGATTTTTTAATGAATTTCTTTATATAAAAAACAAACTTTCCTTCTTTAATTTATTTTTATAAACTACATTTACCTTTTTATTCTGCATTGTCAATGAGCCCGCGGGCAGACGCGTCTGTAGACACCTCACACTCGTGGGAATCTATAAAAAGAAACAAAATAAAACGCATGTAAATGCGACTAGCTAGCCGCGGTTTCGACTAGTCAGTCCCGCCTGCTACTAGCTAGTCGCCCCTGCTAGTAGTCAGTGGCACCGGCGACTGGCTAGTCGCAGCGTCGACTAGCCACTCGCGCCTGATAGAATTTTGTGAGTAATAATTCGCAGAACCCCAAAAACATGCTCTGGCGACAGACGATTTTTGAATGAATTGCTATATATAAAAAACACATATTTCGTTTTTAAATTCATAATTTTTTTCTGTAGCTACTTTCAATTACTACACAGTCAATCAGCCCGCAAGCAGACGCGTCTTTAGACACCACACACTCGTGGGTAGCTTTGAAAAACAAACAAAAAGAAACGTATGTAAATGCGACTAGATAGCCGCGGTTTCGACTAGTCAGTCCCGCCTGCTACTAGCTAGTCGCCCCTGCGACTAGTCAGTTGCGCCGGCGACTAGCTAGTCGCAATTGCGAGTGGCCACACGCGCTTGATAGAATATTGTGATTTATCCGTCGCAGAACTACAAAAAAATATTCTGGCGCCAGACGATTTTTGAATGAATTTCTTTATATAAAAAACAAACTTTTCCCTCCTAAATTCATTTTTATAAACTGCATTAACCTTTATATTCTGCATTGTCAATGAGCCCGCGAGCAGACGCGTCTGTAGACACCTCACACTCGTGGGAATCTATAAAAAAAAACAAAATAAAACGCATGTAAATGCGACTAGATAGCCGCGGTTTCAACTAGTCAGTCCCGCCTGCTACTAGCTAGCCGCCCCTGCGACTAGTCAGTGGCGCTGGCGACAAGCTAGTCACACTTGCGAGAAGCCACTCGCGCTTGATAGAATATTGTGATTTATCCGTCGCAGAACTACAAAAAACATTCTGGCGCCAGACGATTTTTGAATGAATTTCTTTATATAAAAAACAAACTTTTCCTTCTTAAATTCATTTTTATAAACTTCATTTACCTTTTATTACTGCATTGTCAATGAGCCCGCGAGCAGACGCGTCTGCAGACACCTCACACTCGTGGGAATCTATAAAAAAACAAAATAAAACGCATGTAAATGCGACTAGATAGCCGCGGTTTCGACTAGCCAGTCCCGCCTCCTACTAGCTAGTTGCCCCTGCGACTAGTCAGTGGCACCCTCGACTAGCTAGTCGCACTTGCGAGTAGCCTTTCGCGCTTGATAGAATATTGTGATTTATCCGTCGCAGAACTACAAAAAAATATTCTGGCGCCAGACGATTTTTGAATGAATTTCTTTATATAAAAAACAAACTTTTCCTTCTTAAATTAATTTTTATAAACTGCATTTACCTTTAGTTTCTGCATTGTCAATGAGCCCGCGAGCAGACGCATCTGTAGACACCTCACACTCGTGGGAATCTATAAAAACAAACAAAATAAAACGCATGTAAATGCGACTATCTAGCCGCGGTTTCGACTGGTCAGTCCCGCCTGCTAATAGCTAGTCGCTCCTGCGCCTAGTCAGTGGCGCCCTCGACTAGCTAGTCGCACTTGCGAGTAGCCACTCGCGCTTGATAGAATATTGTGATTTATCCGTCGCAGAACTACAAAAAAATATTCTGGCGCCAGACGATTTTTGAATGAATTTCTTTATATAAAAAACAAACTTTCCTTCTTAAATTTATTTTTATAAACTACATTTACCTTTAATTTCTGCATTTTCAATGAGCCCGCGAGATGACGCGTCTGTAGACACCTCACACTCGTGGGAATCTATAAAAAAAAACAAAATAAAACGCATGTAAATGCGACTAGCTAGCCGCGGTTTCGACTAGTCAGTCCCGCCTGCTACTAGCTAGTCGCCCCTGCTAGTAGCCAGTGGCACCGGCGACTGGCTTATCGCACCGTCGACTAGCCACGCGTGCCTGAAAGAATATTGTGAGTAATAGTTCGCAGAACAACAAAAACATGCTCTGGAGACAGACGACTTTTGAATGAATTTCTTTATATAAAAAAAACATTTTCCATCTTAAATTCATAATTTTGTTGTGTAGCTACTTTCAATTACTACACAGTCAATCAGCCCGCAAGCAGACGCGTCTTTAGACACCTCACACTCGTGGGTAGCTATGAAAAACCAACAAAAAGAAACGTATGTAAATGCGACTAGCTAGCCGCGGTTTCGACTAGTCAGTCCCGCCTGCTACTAGCTAGTCGCCCCTGCTAGTAGTCAGTGGCACCGGCGACTGGCTAGTCGCAGCGTCGACTAGCCACTCGCGCCTGATAGAATTTTGTGAGTAATAATTCGCAGAACCCCAAAAAAATGCTCTGGCGACAGACGATTTTTGAATGAATTGCTATATATAAAAAACACATATTTCGTTTTTAAATTCATAATTTTTTTCTGTAGCTACTTTCAATTACTACACAGTCAATCAGCCCGCAAGCAGACGCGTCTTTTGACACCTCACACTCGTGGGTAGCTTTGTAAAACAAACAAAAAGAAACGTATGTAAATGCGACTAGCTAGCCGCGGTTTCGACTAGTCAGTCCCGCCTGCTATTAGCTAGTCGCCCCTGCGACTAGTCAGTGGCGCCCTCGACTAGCTAGTCGCACTTGCGAGTGGCCACTCACGCTTGATAGAATATTGTGATTTATCCGTCGCAGAATTACAAAAAAATATTCTGGCGCCAGACGATTTTTGAATGAATTTCTTTATATAAAAAACAAACTTTTCCCTCCTAAATTCATTTTTATAAACTGCATTAACCTTTATATTCTGCATTGTCAATGAGCCCGCGAGCAGACGCGTCTGTAGACACCTCACACTCGTGGGAATCTATAAAAAGAAACAAAATAAAACGCATGTAAATGCGACTAGCTAGCCGCGATTTCGACTAGTCAGTCCCGCCTGCTACTAGCTAGTCGCCCTGCGACTAGTCAGTGGCGCCGGCGACTAGCTAGTCGCACTTGCGAGTAGCCACTCGCGCTTGATAGAATATTGTGATTTATCCGTCGCAAAACTACAAAAAAATATTCTGGCGCCAGACGATTTTTGAATGAATTTCTTTATATAAAAAACACATTTTTCCATCTTAAATTCATATTTATAAATTGCATTTACCTTTAATTACTGCATTGTCAATAAGCCCGCAAGCAGACGCGTCTGTAGACACCTCACACTCGTGGGAATCTATAAAAAAAAACAAAATAAAACGCATGTAAATGCGACTAGCTAGCCGCGGTTTCGACTAGTCAGTCCCGCCTGCTACTAGCTAGTCGCCCCTGCTAGTAGTCAGTGGCACCGGCGACTGGCTAGTCGCAGCGTCGACTAGCCACTCGCGCCTGATAGAATTTTGTGAGTAATAATTCGCAGAACCCCAAAAAAATGCTCTGGCGACAGACGATTATTGAATGAATTGCTATATATAAAAAACACATATTTCGTTTTTAAATTCATAATTTTTTTCTGTAGCTACTTTCAATTACTACACAGTCAATCAGCCCGCAAGCAGACGCGTCTTTAGACACCTCACACTCGTGGGTAGCTATGAAAAACAAACAAAAAGAAACGTATGTAAATGCGACTAGCTAGCCGCGGTTTCGACTAGTCAGTCCCGCCTGCTACTAGCTAGTCGCCCCTGCTAGTAGTCAGTGGCACCGGCGACTGGCTAGTCGCACCGTCGACTAGCCACTCGCGCCTGATAGAATATTGTGAGTAATAATTCGCAGAACAACAAAAAAATGCTCTGGCGACAGACGATTTTTGAATGAATTTCTTTATATAAAAAACACATTTTTCCATCTTAAATTCATATTTATAAACTGCATTTACCTTTGATTACTGCATTGTCAATGAGCTCGCGTGCAGACGCGTCTGTAGACACCTCACACTCATGGGAATCTATAAAAAAAACAAAATAAAACGCATGTAAATGCGACTAGCTAGCCGCGGTTTCGACTAGTCAGTCCCGTCTGCTACTAGCTAGTCGCCCCTGCGACTAGTCAGTGGCACCGGCGACTAGCTAGTCGCACTTGCGAGCAGCCACTCGCGATTGATAGAATATTGTGATTTATCCGTCGCAGAACTACAAAAAAATATTCTGGCGCCAGACGATTTTTGAATGAATTTCTTTATAGAAAAAACACATTTTTCCATCTTAAATTCATAATTTTGTTTTGTAGCTACCTTCATTTACTACACAGTCAATCAGCCCGCGAGCAGACGCGTCTTTAGACACCACACACTCGTGGGTAGCTTTGAAAATCAAACAAAAAGAAACGTATGTAAATGCGACTAGATAGCCGCGGTTTCGACTAGTCAGTCCCGCCTGCTACTAGCTAGTCGCCCCTGCGACTATTCAGTGGCGCCGGCGACTAGCTAGTCGCAATTGCGAGTGGCCACACGCGCTTGATAGAATATTGTGATTTATCCGTCGCAGAACTACAAAAAAATATTCTGGCGCCAGACGATTTTTGAATGAATTTCTTTATATAAAAAACAAACTTTTCCCTCCTAAATTCATTTTTATAAACTGCATTAACCTTTATATTCTGCATTGTCAATGAGCCCGCGAGCAGACGCGTCTGTAGACACCTCACACTCGTGGGAATCTATAAAAAAAAACAAAATAAAACGCATGTAAATGCGACTAGATAGCCGCGGTTTCAACTAGTCAGTCCCGCCTGCTACTAGCTAGTCGCCCCTGCGACTAGTCAGTGGCGCTGGCGACTAGCTAGTCACACTTGCGAGAAGCCACTCGCGCTTGATAGAATATTGTGATTTATCCGTCGCAGAACTACAAAAAATATTCTGGCGCCAGACGATTTTTGAATGAATTTCTTTATATAAAAAACAAACTTTTCCTTCTTAAATTCATTTTTATAAACTTCATTTACCTTTTATTACTGCATTGTCAATGAGCCCGCGAGCAGACGCGTCTGCAGACACCTCACACTCGTGGGAATCTATAAAAAAACAAAATAAAACGCATGTAAATGCGACTAGATAGCCGCGGTTTCGACTAGCCAGTCCCGCCTCCTACTAGCTAGTTGCCCCTGCGACTAGTCAGTGGCACCCTCGACTAGCTAGTCGCACTTGCGAGTAGCCTTTCGCGCTTGATAGAATATTGTGATTTATCCGTCGCAGAACTACAAAAAAATATTCTGGCGCCAGACGATTTTTGAATGAATTTCTTTATATAAAAAACAAACTTTTCCTTCTTAAATTAATTTTTATAAACTGCATTTACCTTTAGTTTCTGCATTGTCAATGAGCCCGCGAGCAGACGCATCTGTAGACACCTCACACTCGTGGGAATCTATAAAAAGAAACAAAATAAAACGCATGTAAATGCGACTATCTAGCCGCGGTTTCGACTGGTCAGTCCCGCCTGCTAATAGCTAGTCGCTCCTGCGCCTAGTCAGTGGCGCCCTCGACTAGCTAGTCGCACTTGCGAGTAGCCACTCGCGCTTGATAGAATATTGTGATTTATCCGTCGCAGAACTACAAAAAAATATTCTGGCGCCAGACGATTTTTGAATGAATTTCTTTATATAAAAAACAAACTTTCCTTCTTAAATTTATTTTTATAAACTACATTTACCTTTAATTTCTGCATTTTCAATGAGCCCGCGAGATGACGCGTCTGTAGACACCTCACACTCGTGGGAATCTATAAAAAAAACAAAATAAAACGCATGTAAATGCGACTAGCTAGCCGCGGTTTCGACTAGTCAGTCCCGCCTGCTACTAGCTAGTCGCCCCTGCTAGTAGCCAGTGGCTCCGGCGACTGGCTTATCGCACCGTCGACTAGCCACGCGTGCCTGAAAGAATAATGTGAGTAATAGTTCGCAGAACAACAAAAACATGCTCTGGAGACAGACGACTTTTGAATGAATTTCTTTATATAAAAAACAAACTTTTCCTTCTTAAATTAATTTTTATAAACTGCATTTACCTTTAGTTTCTGCATTGTCAATGAGCCCGCGAGCAGACGCGTCTGTAGACACCTCACACTCGTGGGAATCTATAAAAAGAAACAAAATAAAACGCATGTAAATGCGACTAGCTAGCCGCGATTTCGACTAGTCAGTCCCGCCTGCTACTAGCTAGTCGCCCTGCGACTAGTCAGTGGCGCCGGCGACTAGCTAGTCGCACTTGCGAGTAGCCACTCGCGCTTGATAGAATATTGTGATTTATCCGTCGCAAAACTACAAAAAAATATTCTGGCGCCAGACGATTTTTGAATGAATTTCTTTATATAAAAAACACATTTTTCCATCTTAAATTCATATTTATAAATTGCATTTACCTTTAATTACTGCATTGTCAATAAGCCCGCAAGCAGACGCGTCTGTAGACACCTCACACTCGTGGGAATCTATAAAAAAAAACAAAATAAAACGCATGTAAATGCGACTAGCTAGCCGCGGTTTCGACTAGTCAGTCCCGCCTGCTACTAGCTAGTCGCCCCTGCTAGTAGTCAGTGGCACCGGCGACTGGCTAGTCGCAGCGTCGACTAGCCACTCGCGCCTGATAGAATTTTGTGAGTAATAATTCGCAGAACCCCAAAAAAATGCTCTGGCGACAGACGATTTTTGAATGAATTGCTATATATAAAAAACACATATTTCGTTTTTAAATTCATAATTTTTTTCTGTAGCTACTTTCAATTACTACACAGTCAATCAGCCCGCAAGCAGACGCGTCTTTAGACACCACACACTCGTGGGTAGCTTTGAAAAACAAACAAAAAGAAACGTATGTAAATGCGACTAGCTAGCCGCGGTTTCGACTAGTCAGTCCCGCCTGCTACTAGCTAGTCGCCCCTGCTAGTAGTCAGTGGCACCGGCGACTGGCTAGTCGCACAGTCGACTAGCCACTCGCTCCTGATAGAATATTGTGAGTAATAATTCGCAGAACAACAAAAACATGCTCTGGAGACAGACGATTTTTGAATGAATTTCTTTATATAAAAAACACATTTTTCCATCTTAAATTCATATTTATAAACTGCATTTACCTTTGATTACTGCATTGTCAATGAGCTCGCGTGCAGACGCGTCTGTAGACACCTCACACTCATGGGAATCTATAAAAAAAACAAAATAAAACGCATGTAAATGCGACTAGCTAGCCGCGGTTTCGACTAGTCAGTCCCGTCTGCTACTAGCTAGTCGCCCCTGCGACTAGTCAGTGGCACCGGCGACTAGCTAGTCGCACTTGCGAGCAGCCACTCGCGATTGATAGAATATTGTGATTTATCCGTCGCAGAACTACAAAAAAATATTCTGGCGCCAGACGATTTTTGAATGAATTTCTTTATAGAAAAAACACATTTTTCCATCTTAAATTCATAATTTTGTTTTGTAGCTACCTTCATTTACTACACAGTCAATCAGCCCGCGAGCAGACGCGTCTTTAGACACCACACACTCGTGGGTAGCTTTGAAAATCAAACAAAAAGAAACGTATGTAAATGCGACTAGATAGCCGCGGTTTCGACTAGTCAGTCCCGCCTGCTACTAGCTAGTCGCCCCTGCGACTATTCAGTGGCGCCGGCGACTAGCTAGTCGCAATTGCGAGTGGCCACACGCGCTTGATAGAATATTGTGATTTATCCGTCGCAGAACTACAAAAAAATATTCTGGCGCCAGACGATTTTTGAATGAATTTCTTTATATAAAAAACAAACTTTTCCCTCCTAAATTCATTTTTATAAACTGCATTAACCTTTATATTCTGCATTGTCAATGAGCCCGCGAGCAGACGCGTCTGTAGACACCTCACACTCGTGGGAATCTATAAAAAAAAACAAAATAAAACGCATGTAAATGCGACTAGATAGCCGCGGTTTCAACTAGTCAGTCCCGCCTGCTACTAGCTAGTCGCCCCTGCGACTAGTCAGTGGCGCTGGCGACTAGCTAGTCACACTTGCGAGAAGCCACTCGCGCTTGATAGAATATTGTGATTTATCCGTCGCAGAACTACAAAAAATATTCTGGCGCCAGACGATTTTTGAATGAATTTCTTTATATAAAAAACAAACTTTTCCTTCTTAAATTCATTTTTATAAACTTCATTTACCTTTTATTACTGCATTGTCAATGAGCCCGCGAGCAGACGCGTCTGCAGACACCTCACACTCGTGGGAATCTATAAAAAAACAAAATAAAACGCATGTAAATGCGACTAGATAGCCGCGGTTTCGACTAGCCAGTCCCGCCTCCTACTAGCTAGTTGCCCCTGCGACTAGTCAGTGGCACCCTCGACTAGCTAGTCGCACTTGCGAGTAGCCTTTCGCGCTTGATAGAATATTGTGATTTATCCGTCGCAGAACTACAAAAAAATATTCTGGCGCCAGACGATTTTTGAATGAATTTCTTTATATAAAAAACAAACTTTTCCTTCTTAAATTAATTTTTATAAACTGCATTTACCTTTAGTTTCTGCATTGTCAATGAGCCCGCGAGCAGACGCATCTGTAGACACCTCACACTCGTGGGAATCTATAAAAAGAAACAAAATAAAACGCATGTAAATGCGACTATCTAGCCGCGGTTTCGACTGGTCAGTCCCGCCTGCTAATAGCTAGTCGCTCCTGCGCCTAGTCAGTGGCGCCCTCGACTAGCTAGTCGCACTTGCGAGTAGCCACTCGCGCTTGATAGAATATTGTGATTTATCCGTCGCAGAACTACAAAAAAATATTCTGGCGCCAGACGATTTTTGAATGAATTTCTTTATATAAAAAACAAACTTTCCTTCTTAAATTTATTTTTATAAACTACATTTACCTTTAATTTCTGCATTTTCAATGAGCCCGCGAGATGACGCGTCTGTAGACACCTCACACTCGTGGGAATCTATAAAAAAAACAAAATAAAACGCATGTAAATGCGACTAGCTAGCCGCGGTTTCGACTAGTCAGTCCCGCCTGCTACTAGCTAGTCGCCCCTGCTAGTAGCCAGTGGCTCCGGCGACTGGCTTATCGCACCGTCGACTAGCCACGCGTGCCTGAAAGAATAATGTGAGTAATAGTTCGCAGAACAACAAAAACATGCTCTGGAGACAGACGACTTTTGAATGAATTTCTTTATATAAAAAACAAACTTTTCCTTCTTAAATTAATTTTTATAAACTGCATTTACCTTTAGTTTCTGCATTGTCAATGAGCCCGCGAGCAGACGCGTCTGTAGACACCTCACACTCGTGGGAATCTATAAAAAGAAACAAAATAAAACGCATGTAAATGCGACTAGCTAGCCGCGATTTCGACTAGTCAGTCCCGCCTGCTACTAGCTAGTCGCCCTGCGACTAGTCAGTGGCGCCGGCGACTAGCTAGTCGCACTTGCGAGTAGCCACTCGCGCTTGATAGAATATTGTGATTTATCCGTCGCAAAACTACAAAAAAATATTCTGGCGCCAGACGATTTTTGAATGAATTTCTTTATATAAAAAACACATTTTTCCATCTTAAATTCATATTTATAAATTGCATTTACCTTTAATTACTGCATTGTCAATAAGCCCGCAAGCAGACGCGTCTGTAGACACCTCACACTCGTGGGAATCTATAAAAAAAAACAAAATAAAACGCATGTAAATGCGACTAGCTAGCCGCGGTTTCGACTAGTCAGTCCCGCCTGCTACTAGCTAGTCGCCCCTGCTAGTAGTCAGTGGCACCGGCGACTGGCTAGTCGCAGCGTCGACTAGCCACTCGCGCCTGATAGAATTTTGTGAGTAATAATTCGCAGAACCCCAAAAAAATGCTCTGGCGACAGACGATTTTTGAATGAATTGCTATATATAAAAAACACATATTTCGTTTTTAAATTCATAATTTTTTTCTGTAGCTACTTTCAATTACTACACAGTCAATCAGCCCGCAAGCAGACGCGTCTTTAGACACCTCACACTCGTGGGTAGCTATGAAAAACAAACAAAAAGAAACGTATGTAAATGCGACTAGCTAGCCGCGGTTTCGACTAGTCAGTCCCGCCTGCTACTAGCTAGTCGCCCCTGCTAGTAGTCAGTGGCACCGGCGACTGGCTAGTCGCACCGTCGACTAGCCACTCGCGCGTGATAGAATATTGTGAGTTATAATTCGCAGAACAACAAAAACATGCTCTGGAGACAGACGATTTTTGAATGAATTTCTTTATATAAAAAACACATTTTTCCATCTTAAATTCATATTTATAAACTGCATTTACCTTTGATTACTGCATTGTCAATGAGCTCGCGTGCAGACGCGTCTGTAGACACCTCACACTCATGGGAATCTATAAAAAAAACAAAATAAAACGCATGTAAATGCGACTAGCTAGCCGCGGTTTCGACTAGTCAGTCCCGTCTGCTACTAGCTAGTCGCCCCTGCGACTAGTCAGTGGCACCGGCGACTAGCTAGTCGCACTTGCGAGCAGCCACTCGCGATTGATAGAATATTGTGATTTATCCGTCGCAGAACTACAAAAAAATATTCTGGCGCCAGACGATTTTTGAATGAATTTCTTTATAGAAAAAACACATTTTTCCATCTTAAATTCATAATTTTGTTTTGTAGCTACCTTCATTTACTACACAGTCAATCAGCCCGCGAGCAGACGCGTCTTTAGACACCACACACTCGTGGGTAGCTTTGAAAATCAAACAAAAAGAAACGTATGTAAATGCGACTAGATAGCCGCGGTTTCGACTAGTCAGTCCCGCCTGCTACTAGCTAGTCGCCCCTGCGACTATTCAGTGGCGCCGGCGACTAGCTAGTCGCAATTGCGAGTGGCCACACGCGCTTGATAGAATATTGTGATTTATCCGTCGCAGAACTACAAAAAAATATTCTGGCGCCAGACGATTTTTGAATGAATTTCTTTATATAAAAAACAAACTTTTCCTACCTAAATTCATTTTTATAAACTGCATTTACCTTTAATTTCTGCATTTTCAATGAGCCCGCGAGCAGACGCGTCTGCAGACACCTCACACTCGTGGGAATCTATAAAAAAACAAAATAAAACGCATGTAAATGCGACTAGATAGCCGCGGTTTCGACTAGCCAGTCCCGCCTCCTACTAGCTAGTTGCCCCTGCGACTAGTCAGTGGCACCCTCGACTACCTAGTCGCACTTGCGAGTAGCCTTTCGCGCTTGATAGAATATTGTGATTTATCCGTCGCAGAACTACAAAAAAATATTCTGGCGCCAGACGATTTTTGAATGAATTTCTTTATATAAAAAACAAACTTTTCCTTCTTAAATTAATTTTTATAAACTGCATTTACCTTTAGTTTCTGCATTGTCAATGAGCCCGCGAGCAGACGCGTCTGTAGACACCTCACACTCGTGGGAATCTATAAAAAGAAACAAAATAAAACGCATGTAAATGCGACTATCTAGCCGCGGTTTCGACTGGTCAGTCCCGCCTGCTAATAGCTAGTCGCTCCTGCGCCTAGTCAGTGGCGCCCTCGACTAGCTAGTCGCACTTGCGAGTAGCCACTCGCGCTTGATAGAATATTGTGATTTATCCGTCGCAGAACTACAAAAAAATATTCTGGCGCCAGACGATTTTTGAATGAATTTCTTTATATAAAAAACAAACTTTCCTTCTTAAATTTATTTTTATAAACTACATTTACCTTTAATTTCTGCATTTTCAATGAGCCCGCGAGATGACGCGTCTGTAGACACCTCACACTCGTGGGAATCTATAAAAAAAAACAAAATAAAACGCATGTAAATGCGACTAGCTAGCCGCGGTTTCGACTAGTCAGTCCCGCCTGCTACTAGCTAGTCGCCCCTGCTAGTAGCCAGTGGCTCCGGCGACTGGCTTATCGCACCGTCGACTAGCCACGCGTGCCTGAAAGAATAATGTGAGTAATAGTTCGCAGAACAACAAAAACATGCTCTGGAGACAGACGACTTTTGAATGAATTTCTTTATATAAAAAAAACATTTTCCATCTTAAATTCATAATTTTGTTGTGTAGCTACTTTCAATTACTACACAGTCAATCAGCCCGCAAGCAGACGCGTCTTTAGACACCTCACACTCGTGGGTAGCTATGAAAAACCAACAAAAAGAAACGTATGTAAATGCGACTAGCTAGCCGCGGTTTCGACTAGTCAGTCCCGCCTGCTACTAGCTAGTCGCCCCTGCTAGTAGTCAGTGGCACCGGCGACTGGCTAGTCGCAGCGTCGACTAGCCACTCGCGCCTGATAGAATTTTGTGAGTAATAATTCGCAGAACCCCAAAAAAATGCTCTGGCGACAGACGATTTTTGAATGAATTGCTATATATAAAAAACACATATTTCGTTTTTAAATTCATAATTTTTTTCTGTAGCTACTTTCAATTACTACACAGTCAATCAGCCCACAAGCAGACGCGTCTTTTGACACCTCACACTCGTGGGTAGCTTTGTAAAACAAACAAAAAGAAACGTATGTAAATGCGACTAGCTAGCCGCGGTTTCGACTAGTCAGTCCCGCCTGCTATTAGCTAGTCGCCCCTGCGACTAGTCAGTGGCGCCCTCGACTAGCTAGTCGCACTTGCGAGTGGCCACTCGCGCTTGATAGAATATTGTGATTTATCCGTCGCAGAACTACAAAAAAATATTCTGGCGCCAGACGATTTTTGAATGAATTTCTTTATATAAAAAACAAACTTTTCCCTCCTAAATTCATTTTTATAAACTGCATTAACCTTTATATTCTGCATTAACAATAAGCCCGCGAGCAGACGCGTCTGTAGACACCTCACACTCGTGGGAATCTATAAAAAGAAACAAAATAAAACGCATGTAAATGCGACTAGCTAGCCGCGGTTTCGACTAGTCAGTCCCGCCTGCTACTAGCTAGTCGCCCCTGCTAGTAGCCAAGGGCACCGGTGACTGGCTTGTCGCACCGTCGACTAGCCACGCGTGCCTGAAAGAATATTGTGAGTAATAATTCGCAGAACAACAAAAACATGCTCTGGAGACAGACGATTTTTGAATGAATTTCTTTATATAAAAAACACATTTTTCCATTTTAAATTCATATTTATAAACTGCATTTACCTTTGATTACTGCATTGTCAATGAGCTCGCGTGCAGACGCGTCTGTAGACACCTCACACTCATGGGAATCTATAAAAAAAAACAAAATAAAACGCATGTAAATGCGACTAGCTAGCCGCGGTTTCGACTAGTCAGTCCCGTCTGCTACTAGCTAGTCGCCCCTGCGACTAGTCAGTGGCACCGGCGACTAGCTAGTCGCACTTGCGAGCAGCCACTCGCGATTGATAGAATATTGTGATTTATCCGTCGCAGAACTACAAAAAAATATTCTGGCGCCAGACGATTTTTGAATGAATTTCTTTATAGAAAAAACACATTTTTCCATCTTAAATTCATAATTTTGTTTTTTAGCTACCTTCATTTACTAAACAGTCAATCAGTTCGCGAGCAGACGCGTCTTTAGACACCACACACTCGTGGGTAGCTTTGAAAAACAAACAAAAAGAAACGTATGTAAATGCGACTAGATAGCCGCGGTTTCGACTAGTCAGTCCCGCCTGCTACTAGCTAGTCGCCCCTGCGACTAGTCAGTGGCGCTGGCGACTAGCTAGTCGCAATTGCGAGTAGCCACTCGCGCTTGATAGAATATTGTGATTTATCCGTCGCAGAACTACAGAAAATATTCTGGCGCCAGACGATTTTTGAATGAATTTCTTTATATAAAAAACAAACTTTTCCTTCTTAAATTTATTTTTATAAACTACATTTACCTTTTTATTCTGCATTGTCAATGAGCCCGCGAGCAGACGCGTCTGTAGACACCTCACACTCGTGGGAATCTATAAAAAGAAACAAAATAAAACGCATGTAAATGCGACTAGCTAGCCGCGGTTTCGACTAGTCAGTCCCGCCTGCTACTAGCTAGTCGCCCTGCTAGTAGCCAGTGGCACCGGTGACTGGCTTGTCGCACCGTCGACTAGCCACGCGTGCCTGAAAGAATATTGTGAGTAATAATTCGCAGAACAACAAAAACATGCTCTGGAGACAGACGATTTTTGAATGAATTTCTTTATAGAAAAAACACATTTTTCCATCTTAAATTCATAATTTTGTTTTGTAGCTACATTCATTTACTACACAGTCAATCAGCCCGCGAGCAGACGCGTCTTTAGACACCATACACTAGTGGGTAGCTTTGAAAAACAAACAAAAAGAAACGTATGTAAATGCGACTAGATAGCCGCGGTTTCGACTAGTCAGTCCCACCTGCTACTAGCTAGTCGCCCCTGCGACTAGTCAGTGGCGCCGGCGACTAGCTAGTCGCAATTGCGAGTAGCCACTCGCGCTTGATAGAATATTGTGATTTATCCGTCGCAGAACTACAGAAAATATTCTGGCGCCAGACGATTTTTGAATGAATTTCTTTATATAAAAAACAAACTTTTCCTTCTTAAATTCATTTTTATAAACTTCATTTACCTTTTATTACTGCATTGTCAATGAGCCCGCGAGCAGACGCGTCTGCAGACACCTCACACTCGTGGGAATCTATAAAAAAACAAAATAAAACGCATGTAAATGCGACTAGATATTCGCGGTTTCGACTAGCCAGTCCCGCCTGCTAATAGCTAGTCGCCCCTGCGACTAGTCAGTGGTGCCCTCGACTAGCTAGTCGCACTTGCGAGTAGCCACTCGCGCTTGATAGAATATTTTGATTTATCCGTCGCAGAACTACAAACAAATATTCTGGCGCCAGACGATTTTTGAATGAATTTCTTTATATAAAAAACAAACTTTCCTTCTTTAATTTATTTTTATAAACTACATTTACCTTTTTATTCTGCATTGTCAATGAGCCCGCGAGCAGACGCGTCTGTAGACACCTCACACTCGTGGGAATCTATAAAAAGAAACAAAATAAAACGCATGTAAATGCGACTAGCTAGCCGCGGTTTCGACTAGTCAGTCCCGCCTGCTAATAGCTAGTCGCCCCTGCGACTAGTCAGTGGTGCCCTCGACTAGCTAGTCGCACTTGCGAGTAGCCACTCGCGCTTGATAGAATATTTTGATTTATCCGTCGCAGAACTACAAAAAAATATTCTGGCGTCAGACGATTTTTGAATGAATTTCTTTATATAAAAAACACATTTTTCCATCTTAAATTCATTTTTATAAACTGCATTTACCTTTAGTTTCTGCATTGTCAATGAGCCCGCGAGCAGACGCGTCTGTAGACACCTCACACTCGTGGGAATCTATAAAAAAAAAACAAAATAAAACGCATGTAAATGCGACCTGCTAGCCGCGGTTTCGACTAGTCAGTCCCGCCTGCTACTAGCTAGTCGCCCTGCGACTAGTCAGTGGCGCCGGCGACTAGCTAGTCGCACTTGCGAGTAGCCACTCGCGCTTGATAGAATATTGTGATTTATCCGTCGCAAAACTACAAAAAAATATTCTGGCGCCAGACGATTTTTGAATGAATTTCTTTATATAAAAAACAAACTTTTCCCTCCTAAATTCATTTTTATTAACTGCATTAACCTTTATATTCTGCATTGTCAATGAGCCCGCGAGCAGACGCGTCTGTAGACACCTCACACTCGTGGGAATCTATAAAAAGAAACAAAATAAAACGCATGTAAATGCGACTAGCTAGCCGCGGTTTCGACTAGTCAGTCCCGCCTGCTAATAGCTAGTCGCCCCTGCGACTAGTCAGTGGCGCCCTCAACTTGCTAGTCGCACTTGCGAGTGGCCACTCGCGATTGATAGAATATTGTGATTTATCCGTCGCAGAACTACAAAAAAATATTCTGGCGTCAGACGATTTTTGAATGAATTTCTTTATATAAAAAACACATTTTTCCATCTTAAATTCATTTTTATAAACTGCATTTACCTTTAGTTTCTGCATTGTCAATGAGCCCGCGAGCAGACGCGTCTGTAGACACCTCACACTCGTGGGAATCTATAAAAAAAAAACAAAATAAAACGCATGTAAATGCGACCTGCTAGCCGCGGTTTCGACTAGTCAGTCCCGCCTGCTACTAGCTAGTCGCCCTGCGACTAGTCAGTGGCGCCGGCGACTAGCTAGTCGCACTTGCGAGTAGCCACTCGCGCTTGATAGAATATTGTGATTTATCCGTCGCAAAACTACAAAAAAATATTCTGGCGCCAGACGATTTTTGAATGAATTTCTTTATATAAAAAACACATTTTTCCATCTTAAATTCATATTTATAAATTGCATTTACCTTTAATTACTGCATTGTCAATAAGCCCGCAAGCAGACGCGTCTGTAGACACCTCACACTCGTGGGAATCTATAAAAAAAACCAAATTAAAACGCATGTAAATGCGACTAGCTAGCCGCGGTTTCGACTAGTCAGTCCCGCCTGCTACTAGCTAGTCGCCCCTGCTAGTAGTCAGTGGCACCGGCGACTGGCTAGTCGCAGCGTCGACTAGCCACTCGCGCCTGATAGAATTTTGTGAGTAATAATTCGCAGAACCCCAAAAAAATGCTCTGGCGACAGACGATTTTTGAATGAATTGCTATATATAAAAAACACATATTTCGTTTTTAAATTCATAATTTTTTTCTGTAGCTACTTTCAATTACTACACAGTCAATCAGCCCGCAAGCAGACGCGTCTTTAGACACCTCACACTCGTGGGTAGCTATGAAAAACAAACAAAAAGAAACGTATGTAAATGCGACTAGCTAGCCGCGGTTTCGACTAGTCAGTCCCGCCTGCTACTAGCTAGTCGCCCTGCGACTAGTCAGTGGCGCCGGCGACTAGCTAGTCGCAATTGCGAGTAGCCACTCGCGCTTGATAGAATATTGTGATTTATCCGTCGCAGAACTACAGAAAATATTCTGGCGCCAGACGATTTTTGAATGAATTTCTTTATATAAAAAACAAACTTTTCCTTCTTAAATTTATTTTTATAAACTACATTTACCTTTTTATTCTGCATTGTCAATGAGCCCGCGAGCAGACGCGTCTGTAGACACCTCACACTCGTGGGAATCTATAAAAAGAAACAAAATAAAACGCATGTAAATGCGACTAGCTAGCCGCGGTTTCGACTAGTCAGTCCCGCCTGCTACTAGCTAGTCGCCCTGCTAGTAGCCAGTGGCACCGGTGACTGGCTTGTCGCACCGTCGACTAGCCACGCGTGCCTGAAAGAATATTGTGAGTAATAATTCGCAGAACAACAAAAACATGCTCTGGAGACAGACGATTTTTGAATGAATTTCTTTATAGAAAAAACACATTTTTCCATCTTAAATTCATAATTTTGTTTTGTAGCTACATTCATTTACTACACAGTCAATCAGCCCGCGAGCAGACGCGTCTTTAGACACCATACACTAGTGGGTAGCTTTGAAAAACAAACAAAAAGAAACGTATGTAAATGCGACTAGATAGCCGCGGTTTCGACTAGTCAGTCCCACCTGCTACTAGCTAGTCGCCCCTGCGACTAGTCAGTGGCGCCGGCGACTAGCTAGTCGCAATTGCGAGTAGCCACTCGCGCTTGATAGAATATTGTGATTTATCCGTCGCAGAACTACAGAAAATATTCTGGCGCCAGACGATTTTTGAATGAATTTCTTTATATAAAAAACAAACTTTTCCTTCTTAAATTCATTTTTATGAACTTCATTTACCTTTTATTACTGCATTGTCAATGAGCCCGCGAGCAGACGCGTCTGCAGACACCTCACACTCGTGGGAATCTATAAAAAAACAAAATAAAACGCATGTAAATGCGACTAGATATTCGCGGTTTCGACTAGCCAGTCCCGCCTGCTAATAGCTAGTCGCCCCTGCGACTAGTCAGTGGTGCCCTCGACTAGCTAGTCGCACTTGCGAGTAGCCACTCGCGCTTGATAGAATATTTTGATTTATCCGTCGCAGAACTACAAACAAATATTCTGGCGCCAGACGATTTTTGAATGAATTTCTTTATATAAAAAACAAACTTTCCTTCTTTAATTTATTTTTATAAACTACATTTACCTTTTTATTCTGCATTGTCAATGAGCCCGCGAGCAGACGCGTCTGTAGACACCTCACACTCGTGGGAATCTATAAAAAGAAACAAAATAAAACGCATGTAAATGCGACTAGCTAGCCGCGGTTTCGACTAGTCAGTCCCGCCTGCTACTAGCTAGTCGCCCCTGCTAGTAGTCAGTGGTGCCCTCGACTAGCTAGTCGCACTTGCGAGTAGCCACTCGCGCTTGATAGAATATTTTGATTTATCCGTCGCAGAACTACAAAAAAATATTCTGGCGTCAGACGATTTTTGAATGAATTTCTTTATATAAAAAACACATTTTTCCATCTTAAATTCATTTTTATAAACTGCATTTACCTTTAGTTTCTGCATTGTCAATGAGCCCGCGAGCAGACGCGTCTGTAGACACCTCACACTCGTGGGAATCTATAAAAAAAAAACAAAATAAAACGCATGTAAATGCGACCTGCTAGCCGCGGTTTCGACTAGTCAGTCCCGCCTGCTACTAGCTAGTCGCCCTGCGACTAGTCAGTGGCGCCGGCGACTAGCTAGTCGCACTTGCGAGTAGCCACTCGCGCTTGATAGAATATTGTGATTTATCCGTCGCAAAACTACAAAAAAATATTCTGGCGCCAGACGATTTTTGAATGAATTTCTTTATATAAAAAACAAACTTTTCCCTCCTAAATTCATTTTTATAAACTGCATTAACCTTTATATTCTGCATTGTCAATGAGCCCGCGAGCAGACGCGTCTGTAGACACCTCACACTCGTGGGAATCTATAAAAAGAAACAAAATAAAACGCATGTAAATGCGACTAGCTAGCCGCGGTTTCGACTAGTCAGTCCCGCCTGCTAATAGCTAGTCGCCCCTGCGACTAGTCAGTGGCGCCCTCAACTTGCTAGTCGCACTTGCGAGTGGCCACTCGCGATTGATAGAATATTGTGATTTATCCGTCGCAGAACTACAAAAAAATATTCTGGCGTCAGACGATTTTTGAATGAATTTCTTTATATAAAAAACACATTTTTCCATCTTAAATTCATTTTTATAAACTGCATTTACCTTTAGTTTCTGCATTGTCAATGAGCCCGCGAGCAGACGCGTCTGTAGACACCTCACACTCGTGGGAATCTATAAAAAAAAAACAAAATAAAACGCATGTAAATGCGACCTGCTAGCCGCGGTTTCGACTAGTCAGTCCCGCCTGCTACTAGCTAGTCGCCCTGCGACTAGTCAGTGGCGCCGGCGACTAGCTAGTCGCACTTGCGAGTAGCCACTCGCGCTTGATAGAATATTGTGATTTATCCGTCGCAAAACTACAAAAAAATATTCTGGCGCCAGACGATTTTTGAATGAATTTCTTTATATAAAAAACACATTTTTCCATCTTAAATTCATATTTATAAATTGCATTTACCTTTAATTACTGCATTGTCAATAAGCCCGCAAGCAGACGCGTCTGTAGACACCTCACACTCGTGGGAATCTATAAAAAAAACCAAATTAAAACGCATGTAAATGCGACTAGCTAGCCGCGGTTTCGACTAGTCAGTCCCGCCTGCTACTAGCTAGTCGCCCCTGCTAGTAGTCAGTGGCACCGGCGACTGGCTAGTCGCAGCGTCGACTAGCCACTCGCGCCTGATAGAATTTTGTGAGTAATAATTCGCAGAACCCCAAAAAAATGCTCTGGCGACAGACGATTTTTGAATGAATTGCTATATATAAAAAACACATATTTCGTTTTTAAATTCATAATTTTTTTCTGTAGCTACTTTCAATTACTACACAGTCAATCAGCCCGCAAGCAGACGCGTCTTTAGATACCTCACACTCGTGGGTAGCTATGAAAAACAAACAAAAAGAAACGTATGTAAATGCGACTAGCTAGCCGCGGTTTCGACTAGTCAGTCCCGCCTGCTACTAGCTAGTCGCCCCTGCTAGTAGTCAGTGGCACCGGCGACTGGCTAGTCGCACCGTCGACTAGCCACTCGCTCCTGATAGAATATTGTGAGTAATAATTCGCAGAACAACAAAAACATGCTCTGGAGACAGACGATTTTTGAATGAATTTCTTTATATAAAAAACACATTTTTCCATCTTAAATTCATATTTATAAACTGCATTTACCTTTGATTACTGCATTGTCAATGAGCTCGCGTGCAGACGCGTCTGTAGTCACCTCACACTCATGGTAATCTATAAAAAAAACAAAATAAAACGCATGTAAATGCGACTAGCTAGCCGCGGTTTCGACTAGTCAGTCCCGTCTGCTACTAGCTAGTCGCCCCTGCGACTAGTCAGTGGCACCGGCGACTAGCTAGTCGCACTTGCAAGCAGCCACTCGCGATTGATAGAATATTGTGATTTATCCGTCGCAGAACTACAAAAAAATATTCTGGCGCCAGACGATTTTTGAATGAATTTCTTTATAGAAAAAACACATTTTTCCATCTTAAATTCATAATTTTGTTTTGTAGCTACCTTCATTTACTACACAGTCAATCAGCCCGCGAGCAGACGCGTCTTTAGACACCACACACTCGTGGGTAGCTTTGAAAAACAAACAAAAAGAAACGTATGTAAATGCGACTAGATAGCCGCGGTTTCGACTAGTCAGTCCCGCCTGCTACTAGCTAGTCGCCCCTGCGACTATTCAGTGGCGCCGGCGACTAGCTAGTCGCAATTGCGAGTGGCCACACGCGCTTGATAGAATATTGTGATTTATCCGTCGCAGAACTACAAAAAAATATTCTGGCACCAGACGATTTTTGAATGAATTTCTTTATATAAAAAACAAACTTTTCCCTCCTAAATTCATTTTTATAAACTGCATTAACCTTTATATTCTGCATTGTCAATGAGCCCGCGAGCAGACGCGTCTGTAGACACCTCACACTCGTGGGAATCTATAAAAAAAAACAAAATAAAACGCATGTAAATGCGACTAGATAGCCGCGGTTTCAACTAGTCAGTCCCGCCTGCTACTAGCTAGTCGCCCCTGCGACTAGTCAGTGGCGCTGGCGACTAGCTAGTCACACTTGCGAGAAGCCACTCGCGCTTGATAGAATATTGTGATTTATCCGTCGCAGAACTACAAAAAATATTCTGGCGCCAGACGATTTTTGAATGAATTTCTTTATATAAAAAACAAACTTTTCCTTCTTAAATTCATTTTTATAAACTTCATTTACCTTTTATTACTGCATTGTCAATGAGCCCGCGAGCAGACGCGTCTGCAGACACCTCACACTCGTGGGAATCTATAAAAAAACAAAATAAAACGCATGTAAATGCGACTAGATAGACGCGGTTTCGACTAGCCAGTCCCGCCTCCTACTAGCTAGTTGCCCCTGCGACTAGTCAGTGGCACCCTCGACTAGCTAGTCGCACTTGCGAGTAGCCTTTCGCGCTTGATAGAATATTGTGATTTATCCGTCGCAGAACTACAAAAAAATATTCTGGCGCCAGACGATTTTTGAATGAATTTCTTTATATAAAAAACAAACTTTTCCTTCTTAAATTAATTTTTATAAACTGCATTTACCTTTAGTTTCTGCATTGTCAATGAGCCCGCGAGCAGACGCATCTGTAGACACCTCACACTCGTGGAAATCTATAAAAAGAAACAAAATAAAACGCATGTAAATGCGACTATCTAGCCGCGGTTTCGACTGGTCAGTCCCGCCTGCTAATAGCTAGTCGCTCCTGCGCCTAGTCAGTGGCGCCCTCGACTAGCTAGTCGCACTTGCGAGTAGCCACTCGCGCTTGATAGAATATTGTGATTTATCCGTCGCAGAACTACAAAAAAATATTCTGGCGCCAGACGATTTTTGAATGAATTTCTTTATATAAAAAACAAACTTTCCTTCTTAAATTTATTTTTATAAACTGCATTTACCTTTAGTTTCTGCATTTTCAATGAGCCCGCGAGATGACACGTCTGTAGACACCTCACACTCGTGGGAATCTATAAAAAAAAACAAAATAAAACGCATGTAAATGCGACTAGCTAGCCGCGGTTTCGACTAGTCAGTCCCGCCTGCTACTAGCTAGTCGCCCCTGCTAGTAGCCAGTGGCACCGGCGACTGGCTTATCGCACCGTCGACTAGCCACGCGTGCCTGAAAGAATAATGTGAGTAATAGTTCGCAGAACAACAAAAACATGCTCTGGAGACAGACGACTTTTGAATGAATTTCTTTATATAAAAAAAACATTTTCCATCTTAAATTCATAATTTTGTTGTGTAGCTACTTTCAATTACTACACAGTCAATCAGCCCGCAAGCAGACGCGTCTTTAGACACCTCACACTCGTGGGTAGCTATGAAAAACCAACAAAAAGAAACGTATGTAAATGCGACTAGCTAGCCGCGGTTTCGACTAGTCAGTCCCGCCTGCTACTAGCTAGTCGCCCCTGCTAGTAGTCAGTGGCACCGGCGACTGGCTAGTCGCAGCGTCGACTAGCCACTCGCGCCTGATAGAATTTTGTGAGTAATAATTCGCAGAACCCCAAAAAAATGCTCTGGCGACAGACGATTTTTGAATGAATTGCTATATATAAAAAACACATATTTCGTTTTTAAATTCATAATTTTTTTCTGTAGCTACTTTCAATTACTACACAGTCAATCAGCCCGCAAGCAGACGCGTCTTTTGACACCTCACACTCGTGGGTAGCTTTGTAAAACAAACAAAAAGAAACGTATGTAAATGCGACTAGCTAGCCGCGGTTTCGACTAGTCAGTCCCGCCTGCTATTAGCTAGTCGCCCCTGCGACTAGTCAGTGGCGCCCTCGACTAGCTAGTCGCACTTGCGAGTGGCCACTCGCGCTTGATAGAATATTGTGATTTATCCGTCGCAGAACTACAAACAAATATTCTGGCGCCAGACGATTTTTGAATGAATTTCTTTATATAAAAAACAAACTTTCCTTCTTTAATTTATTTTTATAAACTACATTTACCTTTTTATTCTGCATTGTCAATGAGCCCGCGAGCAGACGCGTCTGTAGACACCTCACACTCGTGGGAATCTATAAAAAGAAACAAAATAAAACGCATGTAAATGCGACTAGCTAGCCGCGGTTTCGACTAGTCAGTCCCGCCTGCTACTAGCTAGTCGCCCCTGCTAGTAGCCAGTGGCACCGGTGACTGGCTTGTCGCACCGTCGACTAGCCACGTCTGCCTGAAAGAATATTGTGAGTAATAATTCGCAGAACAACAAAAACATGCTCTGGAGACAGACGATTTTTGAATGAATTTCTTTATATAAAAAACACATTTTTCCATTTTAAATTCATATTTATAAACTGCATTTACCTTTGATTACTGCATTGTCAATGAGCTCGCGTGCAGACGCGTCTGTAGACACCTCACACTCATGGGAATCTATAAAAAAAAACAAAATAAAACGCATGTAATTGCGACTAGCTAGCCGCGGTTTCGACTAGTCAGTCCCGTCTGCTACTAGCTAGTCGCCCCTGCGACTAGTCAGTGGCACCGGCGACTAGCTAGTCGCACTTGCGAGCAGCCACTCGCGATTGATAGAATATTGTGATTTATCCGTCGCAGAACTACAAAAAAATATTCTGGCGCCAGACGATTTTTGAATGAATTTATTTATAGAAAAAACACATTTTTCCATCTTAAATTCATAATTTTGTTTTGTAGCTACCTTCATTTACTACACAGTCAATCAGCCCGCGAGCAGACGCGTCTTTAGACACCACACACTCGTGGGTAGCTTTGAAAAACAAACAAAAAGAAACGTATGTAAATGCGACTAGATAGCCGCGGTTTCGACTAGTCAGTCCCGCCTGCTACTAGCTAGTCGCCCCTGCGACTAGTCAGTGGCGCCGGCGACTAGCTAGTCGCAATTGCGAGTAGCCACTCGCGCTTGATAGAATATTGTGATTTATCCGTCGCAGAACTACAGAAAATATTCTGGCGCCAGACGATTTTTGAATGAATTTCTTTAAAAAAAAAAAACATTTTCCATCTTAAATTCATAATTTTGTTGTGTTGCTACTTTCAATTACTACACAGTTAATCAGCCCGAGAGCAGACGCGTCTTTATACACCTCATACTTGTGGGTAGCTATGAAAAACAAAGAAAAATATACGTATGTAAATGCGACTAGCTAGCCGCGGTTTCGACTAGTCAGTCCCGCCTGCTACTAGCTAGTCGCCCCTGCGACTAGTCAGTGGCGCCGGCGACTAGCTAGTCGCAATTGCGAGTAGCCACTCGCGCTTGATAGAATATTGTGATTTATCCGTCGCAGAACTACAGAAAATATTCTGGCGCCAGACGATTTTTGAATGAATTTCTTTATATAAAAAACAAACTTTTCCTTCTTAAATTTATTTTTATAAACTACATTTACCTTTTTATTCTGCATTGTCAATGAGCCCGCGAGCAGACGCGTCTGTAGACACCTCACACTCGTGGGAATCTATAAAAAGAAACAAAATAAAACGCACGTTAATGCGACTAGCTAGCCGCGGTTTCGACTAGTCAGTCCCGCCTGCTACTAGCTAGTCGCCCCTGCTAGAAGCCAGTGGCACCGGTGACTGGCTTGTTGCACCGTCGACTAGCCACGCGTGCCTGAAAGAATATTGTGAGTAATAATTCGCAGAACAACAAAAACATGCTCTGGAGACAGACGATTTTTGAATGAATTTCTTTATAGAAAAAACACATTTTTCCATCTTAAATTCATAATTTTGTTTTGTAGCTACCTTCATTTACTACACAGTCAATCAGCCCGCGAGCAGACGCGTCTTTAGACACCATACACTAGTGGGTAGCTTTGAAAAACAAACAAAAAGAAACGTATGTAAATGCGACTAGATAGCCGCGGTTTCGACTAGTCAGTCCCGCCTGCTACTAGCTAGTTGCCCCTGCGACTAGTCAGTGGCGCCGGCGACTAGCTAGTCGCAATTGCGAGTAGCCACTCGCGCTTGATAGAATATTGTGATTTATCCGTCGCAGAACTACAGAAAATATTCTGGCGCCAGACGATTTTTGAATGAATTTCTTTATATAAAAAACAAACTTTTCCTTCTTAAATTCATTTTTATAAACTTCATTTACCTTTTATTACTGCATTGTCAATGAGCCCGCGAGCAGACGCGTCTGCAGACACCTCACACTCGTGGGAATCTATAAAAAAACAAAATAAAACGCATGTAAATGCGACTAGATAGCCGCGGTTTCGACTAGCCAGTCCCGCCTGCTAATAGCTAGTCGCCCCTGCGACTAGTCAGTGGTGCCCTCGACTAGCTAGTCGCACTTGCGAGTAGCCACTCGCGCTTGATAGAATATTTTGATTTATCCGTCGCAGAACTACAAACAAATATTCTGGCGCCAGACGATTTTTGAATGAATTTCTTTATATAAAAAACAAACTTTCCTTCTTTAATTTATTTTTATAAACTACATTTACCTTTTTATTCTGCATTGTCAATGAGCCTGCGAGCAGACGCGTCTGTAGACACCTCACACTCGTGGGAATCTATAAAAAGAAACAAAATAAAACGCATGTAAATGCGACTAGCTAGCCGCGGTTTCGACTAGTCAGTCCCGCCTGCTAATAGCTAGTCGCCCCTGCGACTAGTCAGTGGTGCCCTCGACTAGCTAGTCGCACTTGCGAGTAGCCACTCGCGTTTGATAGAATATTTTGATTTATCCGTCGCAGAACTACAAAAAAATATTCTGGCGTCAGACGATTTTTGAATGAATTTCTTTATATAAAAAACACATTTTTCCATCTTAAATTCATTTTTATAAACTGCATTTACCTTTAGTTTCTGCATTGTCAATGAGCCCGCGAGCAGACGCGTCTGTAGACACCTCACACTCGTGGGAATCTATAAAAAAAAAACAAAATAAAACGCATGTAAATGCGACCTGCTAGCCGCGGTTTCGACTAGTCAGTCCCGCCTGCTACTAGCTAGTCGCCCTGCGACTAGTCAGTGGCGCCGGCGACTAGCTAGTCGCAATTGCGAGTAGCCACTCGCGCTTGATAGAATATTGTGATTTATCCGTCGCAGAACTACAGAAAATATTCTGGCGCCAGACGATTTTTGAATGAATTTCTTTATATAAAAAACAAACTTTTCCTTCTTAAATTTATTTTTATAAACTACATTTACCTTTTTATTCTGCATTGTCAATGAGCCCGCGAGCAGACGCGTCTGTGGACACCTCACACTCGTGGGAATCTATAAAAAGAAACAAAATAAAACGCATGTAAATGCGACTAGCTAGCCGCGGTTTCGACTAGTCAGTCCCGCCTGCTACTAGCTAGTCGCCCCTGCTAGTAGCCAGTGGCACCGGTGACTGGCTTGTCGCACCGTCGACTAGCCACGCGTGCCTGAAAGAATATTGTGAGTAATAATTCGCAGAACAACAAAAACATGCTCTGGAGACAGACGATTTTTGAATGAATTTCTTTATAGAAAAAACACATTTTTCCATCTTAAATTCATAATTTTGTTTTGTAGCTACCTTCATTTACTACACAGTCAATCAGCCCGCGAGCAGACGCGTCTTTAGACACCACACACTCGTGGGTAGCTTTGAAAAACAAACAAAAAGAAACGTATGTAAATGCGACTAGCTAGCCGCGGTTTCGACTAGTCAGTCCCGTCTGCTACTAGCTAGTCGCCCCTGCGACTAGTCAGTGGCACCGGCGACTAGCTAGTCGCACTTGCGAGCAGCCACTCGCGCTTGATAAAATATTGTGATTTATCCATCGCAGAACTACAAAAAAAATATTCTGGCGCCAGACGATTTTTGAATGAATTTCTTTATAGAAAAAACACATTTTTCCATCTTAAATTCATAATTTTGTTTTGTAGCTACCTTCATTTACTACACAGTCAATCAGCCCGCGAGCAGACGCGTCTTTAGACACCACACACTCGTGGGTAGCTTTGAAAAACAAACAAAAAGAAACGTATGTAAATGCGACTAGATAGCCACGGTTTCGACTAGTCAGTCCCGCCTGCTAGTAGTCAATGGCACCGGCAACTGGCTAGTCGCAGCGTCGACTAGCCACTCGCGCCTGATAGAATATTGTGAGTAATAATCACGGAGTATAGAATGAAGCGGAGGTGCCGCAAGGCAAGTAGGTCGTGCGCCTTCAATTAGGTCATGACGTCACAGTGGGCGGGGCCGCAAACCTTAGTTGTGAGTGAATCGGCATCGCGTTCGGGTGCGTTGTATTTTAATCGTTTTTTAGTAGTTAAATTATTTTAATAATGAAGTGCGCTGTTGTTGGATGCAAAAATTGTTCAGGATCCAAACTGAAACATATTGATGGCATAACATTTCACGTGTAAGTCCCTAAAATTCATATTTTCCTTTTTTAAACACATTTTCTCGTTTGCTCGTCAGATTGTAGCTAGAGACATCTATCGTCGAAGAGATGTATACTAACCACTTCTCACCGATTTCGTGTTTTTATCATTAGCAATGCATATTATTGTAATTCAAATTACTTGCTTTAGTTTATTTTGCTCGCTATAAGTTATTTCATAGATAATTACGTACCTTGATACATGAAATAAGAAGAATTTATCATAAGTAAAATGCGCCATCTGTCGGTAAGTAGTCGGTCCTAACTAAGTAAGACCCTATTTTATCGAATTGATTTACTTCATTTAAGTATTTGTTTTTTTAATCCTTACTTATTTTTGTTATAATTTTAGATTCCCTGTAAATCAAACTCAAACTCAAACTCAAAGCATTTATTTCAAATAAACCAATTACAGGCACTTTTGAATTGTCAAGGGGTCGGTCAGTCAGAAAGATGAAGCTAGTTGCCCATTCCAAAGCGAAGTAGGTACCTATGGAGAAGAACGGGCAAGAAACTCCATGGACACTCTTTTAAATCAAAATATGGTTACAAATTATTGGTTACATCATTCATGTTGAAATTATGCATGTGAGAACGATGCAGAACGTTAAAAGCGTCCGTAATAAAGAGACGACAACAATTCCAATATTAAATTAAAATAAGCCGTGGCAGCCAAGAGATGACCAGTCCCCACTGACGGCGCCCGTTCACGAACATGACGTATGGATCAGCACCATTTAGCTCAACCATTTTGAAGGGAACTCAATGATCCAACACACACGCCACCACCAGCGAGACATTTGAGTGAGCATGACATACTCTCAGCCGTCAGGGCACATTCAAGTCAATGAAAGACAAACCTAGAAAATGGTAGCTTTATAGTAGGTACATAGTACTCACACATGTGCTATGCAATTATACAATACTACAAGATTGAATTTATACAATGTAAAGACAGTTTTTACAATCTTCAGTAGTTCCAAATGCTAATCAATTAGTTAATGCGCCCTTGTGGAGCAGGACCAGCGTTGAGCCAAGCATTTTTATCAGCGATGTAATCCCCCAACTTATAATATGCTTGACTGCATAGTGTGCGTTTTATACAGGATTTAAATTTCGTTTCATTCAATTGAAGTATATGGGGCGGTATTTTGTTGTAACATTTTAAACAGTACCCCATGAAAGAAGAGTCTACTTTAGCCAGCCTGAAACCTGGTTGAACTAATTGGTCCCTATTTCTAGTGATATAATTGTGTCTTTCACCTCTTTTACTAAAACTATGTAGATTTTTCCTTACGTACATGATGTTTTCATAAATATATTGACAAGGTACCGTCATGATGTTAATATCTTTAAACCGTTCCCTTAGAGAGTCGCGCCTGCGGAGGCCATATATGGCTCTGATGGCTCTTTTCTGCAGAATAAAAATAGACTCAACATCTGCAGCCCGTCCCCATAGTAAAATACCGTACGACATAATACTATGAAAGTAACTAAAATAGACTAGCCTCGCGGTACCTACATCAGTAAATTGACGGATTTTTCTCACAGCGTATGCCGCTGAACTGAGCCGTCCTGCAAGGGATGTTAAATGAGGACCCCATTGAAGCCTTGAGTCGAGCGTGATCCCCAGGAAAACAGTTTTATCGACGAATTCTAGTTTCTGTTGATTTATTCCTATCTCACAATTAGTACTTTTGACATTTGGTAAAGAAAATCTTATACATTTAGTTTTTTTCCCATTTAATACTAAATTATTAGCTGTGAACCAATTTTGGATCTGCAGTAGGGCGTTATTTACGTCGTCAAGATTTGATGCACGTCTATTAATTTTAAAAATTAAAGAAGTATCGTCAGCAAATAACACCATTTGTGGTTGGGTTTTCAACAAATGGGGTAGATCATTAATATATACTAAAAAGAGGAAAGGCCCCAATATCGAGCCTTGTGGTACACCCATTTTTACTTTTAAACCGAGTGAATTGACACCATTTATTTGAACTTGCTGTTGTCTATCATTTAAATAAGATTTTACTAAACTGAGCGCAAGTTTTCCAAGTCCGTAATGCTCAAGTTTCAATATTAAGGTTTCATGGTCGACGCAATCAAATGCCTTGGAGAGGTCACAAAAGATTCCTACGGCGTCTTGGGCCTCTTCCCACGCCGTAAATATGTGATTTAATAAGGTGACACCGGCGTCAGTCGTACAACGTCCCTTGGTGAAACCATACTGTTGATCATGTAAGATTTTATTGGTGTTAAAATGATTGAGCATTTGATTCAGCATTACCTTTTCAAACACCTTGCTGAAAACCGGCAACACGGATACGGGTCTATAATTATTGGTGTCTTTACTGTCCCCTGATTTGAAAAGTGGTATTACCTTACTATATTTCATTAGATCCGGGAAGACTCCTTGATCCACACACAAATTAAATATTAAGGCCAAGTACGGCGCTATAGTCTCAACAATGGAGGTACAAACTTTGATAGACATTCCCCATATATCTTCGGTTAGTTTGATCTTGATTTGCTTGAAAGTTTTTATTATTATTATTGGGTTTATATGCTTAAATTTAAATTCAATTGGGTAGGATGAAACGTTTGCTCTTAATAATTCAATAGAACGCGAGGGGGACGAATTTAAGGTTTCAGTAGTTTTAAGTGGGATAATGGTAAAGAAATTTACAAATTCTTGAGCAACTTCTTTGTTAGTGCTTATGTGACCACGTGAAGTCTCGAGATTGAAATCATTATTATGTCTTTTATTCCTGTTAGTTTCATTATTGATAATTTTCCAAACCGTCTTTATTTTATTATCGGCTGATTTGATCTTGTTGCTAATGTACAAGGCTTTAGCTACCTTGCAGGTATTTTTGAAAGTTTTAGAGTAAGTAGCAACGTATTTATTAAAAGTTTCAGAGTTAACATAAGGCTTAAGGCCATACAGCTCAAATAATTTTTCCCTACTTTTCCTTATACCCTTAGTTGCCCAGTCACTGAACAAAAAATTTGGGCAAATAGTTTTTGTTTTCTTTTTTAGAGTAATATTGAACTCGGTGCGCACTACCGAAAAGAATTCCTCATAAAATTCATTTACATTATTTATAATATGGCCCGGTATACTTAACTTACTAATTAAGTTATTATTAAATCTATTTAGATTGTTGGTTGTTATTTGTCTAGATTGTATCTGAATTTTTTGTAATGGTGTGTAGCACTTGAAAGAAACAGTTTGACCGCTGTGATCCGAAGGGAGATAATTTACAATGGCTTTATCTATGTAGTCACAGCAACAAAAAACATTATCAATACATGTAGCAGAATTTTTAGTTACGCTGGTTGGTTCTGAAAATACATTTGACAAATTAAATGATTTAAAGAGACTTAATAATCGACTGCTATTTGAACTATTCTCTAAGATATTAATATTGAAGTCACCACAGATAATTAGCGATTTTTTACTAGATGCGAGTTTTGCTAGAAGATCTTCCATTACTGACTCAAATATGGAGTAGTTTTGATAATTTGGGGGTCTGTAAACGCACACTAAAACATGCTTATCTAGCTCAACACAGGACAGTTCAATGTTATGTTCTACCGACAAATCAACTATATCTTTACGAGTCTTAGATTTAATAGAATTTCTAACTAAGATTAGTGAACCCCCACGCAGCATAGATTTTCGGTTAAAACAACTGCCCACACTATAATTTTCGTAATTAATTAGCATTTCATAATCTTTCAACCAATGTTCAGTTAAACAAACAATTTCAAACATGGTTTTTTCTAAAAATAGTTCAATTTCTAATTGTTTGGAAGCAAAACCTTGAATATTTTGATGAAATAATGTCAAGGAATTTTGCTTTGAACCTTTTTTACACTTAACTATTTGAGAGCAAGAAGACACCTTGAAGTTGGAAGGTATAACTACATTGTTACTGGTATCTTCTGTTGTCTTACTATCTAGTTTAAATAAACATCCAGAGTGAGCCCCAAGACTCCCATGCTATCACCAGGCAATGAGATCCTACTACTTGTGGACCCCACATTAAGACAAGAATTTGCCAAAGTGACACATGGATCCTCCTTCGTACAATTATTGTAAACAGTTATAGCATTAGTGCTACAGTTATTTAAGGTGACCACCTGTACATTAGAATTATTACTAATAATTGCGGTGTTAATTAAAGAACAAGACGTCGACATACTACTTATGTCTGAGTTTATATAAGCTAATAGCCTCGCTATTTTATGTCTAAACCTAATGGGCAGATACACTGTATTCCTTGTCGATTTCAACTTATCAACAAAAATGTTGGTGTCAAAAAATATAAGTTTGTCACTGTAGTGACTTACTAAGAACTGCATATGCTTATTAAGCATATGTATATAATTATTTTTTCTATTTGATAATCTCTCAAAATATGGAAAAGCACACAAAATAATTTTATTACAATTTATCTTTAACATCTCAGTAACACTGTCAGTGATATCTTCTGTTTTGACCTGCGAACTATTACCTACAAATATAGTAATGTTGGTATTAGAATTATATTGATTTCTTGTAATTGATGACATTATTTCTTTGAATGATGTCCCAGGTAAACAATAGTTTTGAGTAGAAATACTCAGGTTGTTACTAACTAATTTCCCTAAACCTCTTCCTATACTATCTGAAAACATAACTGACTGATAACAAACTTGACTACTACAAGAGGAAACACTACTAGCTACTGACTGTTCCAGTTGAGATAATTCCTGCACAATATCAGGTATATCTTGGTTGGGGATACAGTCCAGCGCACTCACAACTAGGGACGGGTTCTCTGTTGCCTCCGGCTGGAAGGCATCAAGGTTGAATACCCTCTGACAAGTACACTGAGTGCTGCTGAGAGTCAACAAGTCCACTCTGTCTACCAACTCGTTTGTAGCAAGAATATGTTCCTTAATTTGGTGTTGAGAGCATACATATTTATTATAGAGAGACTTTAGTGAGTCATCAAGAACTTGAATATCAGACTGTAAGCGTTGAGTGTCTATTTCATAAATATTTATACTATCTTCTAATTTAATTTGATAGTTCTTCAATTTATTGATAAGAGTAACACGCTCTTTCCTCAATTGAATATTTTTGGAATATTGTTTTTGATTTTTCTTGAATTTATTACATTTTTTAATGATTTTGTTCAGTCTTGCATATTTTTTAAATTTATTTTGACTAATTTTATGACTATGGTTATGTTTCAGTAAGGAATCCTCTGTTAGATCTATTGTTAATATGGAATGAGGGTTACAACTTGTATTTAACAATTCATTATACAAATGGACAGTTTCTTTGACCTGAGTACGCTCTTTATCCTTTAAATACAGATATTAGAAATGCATGGATACGTATTATAAATAAACCTAACAACTGGACACCAACAAAGTATTCTAAAATCTGTTCACTTCATTTCAATGAAAAAGATTTTTATAAAACAAAAAACGGATATAAGAAATTGCACCAAGGAGCGTTACCTAAATTGTTTATATCTAAACAGGTACTTAAGATAATATTTAAAATAAAGTTTTAACTTAATATAATACATCGGGTGAGATAGTTATAAAACGCGAGCCTAGAAATAGTTAAAAAGAGACGCAAAAAAGAGAAAGAAATATTTTACGAATTTATTTTTACAGGGATTAGAAGCAAATATGTTTGAAGGAACATCACATACAATGCCAAATACTAGTCAAGTACAGGTAAAAATTTATATAAACATAACTGTATTAGAACTACATTCTGAACAAGAAAACGCATTATTTACCAATATCTAGCCAATCGGGCACTTTTTATAACTGGCTAATGATACATTATCTATACTAATATTGCACGTAACTTGGCAAGGTTTTGGAATGCCAAGGTACGTGCCGGCGACTATACATAATATCTTTACAGGAATTTGAAACACAGCAATTACAGAACTTTCCTCTACATAATTCTGCTCCAAATATTGAAAAAGACTTGGAACCGTTTTTAAAACTAAACGATACACCAAGAAGAAAAGCATTGAAACGGGAAATGAACAGGCTAAAAATTGAAAATATCAGAAAAAATAAAAAAATTAAGCAGCTACAAGCAAAAATTAGACGATAAAAAAAAAAGGTAAGATTTTTTTTTCGATATCATGTTGGTAAATGCTACGTCTACGCGTAAGCTTCAATACGAACCAATTATTTTACAATCTGCATTTTTTGTTTGGATTATTGCAAGTATATATTATAGAGTAATAATGTATTATAGAGCCAAAGCCCGATTTCTCAATGGCAATCTTACTATTCATTTGGGACTTATCAAAGAAATAGCTTAACATAATCAGCTCTTAAGAAATAAAACAAATACAGTATTTTGTTAGTATAAGGTTTATATAAGGGGTAAATATGTCTTTTTCAGATAGCATCGATCCAAAGCCTTTTAAATGACCTCCAGCAAAAAAATATGATGTTGTCCTCTGACGCAGATCTTCTTAAAAGCATTGACATAAAAGCAAGAGAGCTTGTGCAACGACAAATACATAAAAAAACACCTGGCAAGATAGTAAAAAAAAAATACTCCGTTAATTTGCGCACTTTTGCGTTAACACTGAATTTCTATTCACCCAAGGCGGATGATTACGTGAGACGTACTTTTGATACATGTCTACCACACCAGCGAACCATAGCAAAATGGTATCAAACAGTGAATGGTAAACCAGGATTCACAGAAGAGTCTTTTCAAGTGTTGAAACAGAAAATAGAACAATTCGAACATCCACTCATTTGCAATTTAGTATTAGATGAAATGGCGATTAAACGACACGTAGAGTGGGATGGATCTAAATACTATGGATATGTTGACACTGGCACTTCTTTAGATATAGATACTTTAAACAAAGCCACTCAGGCCCTTGTTTTAATGCTAGTTGGTGTAAATGTTTCATGGAAATTACCCGTAGGATTCTTTCTCATTGATAGTGTGACAGGTATTTTTTTTTTCGTTTTCACGAACTTTCATTTTAAATTAAGGAGCGATTACCAAGTGATAGCTCAAGCCGACACCACAGAAGAATAAATTTAAACATACATTTTAATGTTTCAGGTGAACAACGTGCTTCTCTAGTCCAACAATGCTTAATTAACGCTCATGATACCGGAGTAAAAGTAGTAGGGCTAACTATGGATGGATGTCCATCGAATGTAAGCATGGCAAAAAATCTCGGCTGTTCATTAGACATTGGCCATATTAAAACGTCTTTTAAGCATCCATGTTCTGACGAATTGGTTTATGTGTTTTTGGATGCATGTCACATGGTGAAATTGATACGAAATGCTTTTGAGTTTAATAAAATATTATATGATTATCAAGGAAACGTGATAGAATGGCGATATTTAGTTGAATTAAATAAGTTACAGAAAAAGGAAACTTTAAATTTGGGAAACAAACTAACGGATAGACATATCAACTTTCACCGAGAAAAGATGAAAGTTAAATTGGCAAGTCAACTTTTTAGCACGAGTGTTGCCAAAGCCTTAGAATCTTGCCAAGAACGGCATTATTATTTCAAAGATGCTTATGGAACAATTTTTTTTATAAAACTAATCAACGACTTGTTTGACATATTAAATTCGAAAAATTTAAAACAGTACGGAACCAAAAAAGCACTCTTTGAACGCAATTTTTCGAAAACTTTATCATTTCTAATATTTTCAAAACATTACATCTTGCATTTAGCAACATGTTCCGAAAAAATTATTCAGTCAAGAAGAAAAACTGGTTTCATTGGCATCAATGTTTGCATAGATAGCACAATAGGTTTGTACAAAAGTTTAGTACAAGAAAAAAAGGAACTTATATATTTGCCTTTGTATAAGTTTAGCCAAGATCACCTTGAATTATTCTTTGGAAATATTAGGGCACATGGAAGGACAAATAATAATCCTACGGCGCGACAGTTCCAGGCGGCGTACAAAAAAACTCTTATTAACACTGAGTTAAAGGATTCCTTTAGAGGAAATTGCATTCCCCTTGAGAACATTGGAATCCTGTCTTGTTATTCGCGTCTTAGCGCTGTTGATTTGATTAACAGCACAAGTGAAAGGTACAGAATATCAGACGAGAGTCCAAATACTTATGATGACAATTTACTTCATGACGCGTTGGTCGAAAGTAATAGAATTTTCCAGAGTGAATACTCTGACACGCATCAAATTGTCTCATATATAGCGGGTTACATAGTACGTGTGTTGCAGAAAAAAATAAAATGCGAAGAATGTGTTCTCGCTCTTCACGCTTTACAAATAAAGACAGGACATAGATTTATTTCACTCAAAAGCCGCGGGCAACTTATTTTCCCGTCTGATGATGTCATCAAAATCTGCTTACGCACAGAATTAATAATAAGAAGAATGAAAAAAGAAAGTTTAAATGTTCATAATTTTAAGCCTCGTAATATTGTTCATGCTACACTTAAGAGTCTAATAGGAGAAAACTACTTCATATCATTAAATGCACATGCGCATGATCAAGATCCAATTTTCAACCATGTCACGTTGTTAACCAAAGCTATAAGCCACTACTATTGTAATACGAGACTTAATTATTACAGTAAGCTCGAAAACATTGTTTTATCTAAAAGGCAGCATTTAAACAAAACTGTGTTGTTTAGTGGACAATAATAATACCTAACCAATGTCTAATAAAAAAAATAAAGATTGATAATTTAACAATTTTTGATTTTACTACGTACCTATCCACCCTGTATACCCAATACTCCACATGATACTATAAACAAATGTTTCAATCTGAAACAGGGAACATATTATTATCCATCTTTTGGCTTCGCCCACAGTTGGGTAATAAATAATATGGTCCCGCCATACTAATGCATATAGAATGTTCTGGAAAAAGTGTCATGGTTTTTTATGCCACAGTGGCCAATAGACGAATTAAAATGAAAAATAGCTAGTTCAGTTTCACTGTAATAATTCCTTTCTCCGCTAGATGGATTTACAAATAATGGGCGGAGGCATCGTGTACTGCACCCCTCTCACACCCGCATTTAGGCGACGCTCCTTTCTATAGAGATTTTGGCTTGCGACACCTCCGCTTCTTTCTATACTCCGTGGTAATAATTCTCAGAACCCCAAAAAAATGCTCTGGCGACAGACGATTTTTGAATGAATTTCTATATATAAAAAACACATTTTTCCATTTTAAATTCATAATTTTTTTTCTGTAGCTACTTTCAATTACTACACAGTCAATCAGCCCGCAAGCAGATGCGTCTTTAGACACCTCACACTCGTGGGTAGCTATGAAAAACAAACAAAAAGAAACGTAGGTAAATGCGACTAGCTAGCCGCGGTTTCGACTAGTCAGTCCCGCCTGCTACTAGCTAGTCGCCCCTGCGACTAGTCAGTGGCGCCGGCGACTAGCTAGTCGCACTTGCGAGTAGCCACTCGCGCTTGATAGAATATTGTGATTTATCCGTCGCAGAACTACAAAAAAATATTCTGGCGCCAGACGATTTTTGAATGAATTTCTTTATATAAAAAACAAATTTTTCCTTCTTAAATTCATTTTTATAAACTGCATTTACCTTTAATTACTGCATTGTCAATGAGCCCGCGAGCAGACGCGTCTGTAGACACCTCACACTCGTGGGAATCTATAAAAAAAAACAAAATAAAACGCATGTAAATGCGACTAGCTAGCCGCGGTTTCGACTAGTCAGTCCCGCCTGCTACTAGCTAGTCGCCCCTGCTAGTAGCCAGTGGCACCGGCGACTGGCTTGTCGCACCGTCGACTAGCCACGCGTGCCTGATAGAATATTGTGAGTTATAATTCGCAGAACTCCAAAAAAATGCTCTGGCGACAGACGATTTTTGAATGAATTTTTATTTATAAAAAACACATTTTTCCATCTTAAATTCATAATTTTGTTCTGTAGCTGCTTTGAATTACTACACAGTCAATCAGCCCGCGAGCAGACGCGTCTTCAGACACCTTACACTCGTGGGTAGCTATGAAAAACAAACAAAAAGAAACGTATGTAAATGCGACTAGCTAGCCGCGGTTTCGACTAGTCAGTCCCGCCTGCTACTAGCTAGTCGCCCCTGCGACTAGCCAGTAGCGCCGGCGGCTAGCTAGTCACACTTGCGAGTAGCCACTCGCGCTTAATAGAATATTGTGATTTATCCGTCGCAGAACTACAAAAAAATATTCTGGCGCCAGACGATTTTTGAATGAATTTCTTTATATAAAAAACACATTTTTCCATCTTAAATTCATATTTATAAACTGCATTTACCTTTATTTACTGCATTTTCAATGAGCCCGCGAGCAGACGCGTCTGTAGACACCTCACACTCGTGGGAATCTATAAAAAAAAACAAAATAAAACGCATGTAAATGCGACTAGCTAGCCGCGATTTCGACTAGTCAGACCCGCCTGCTACTAGCTAGTCGCCCCTGCTAGTAGTCAGGGGCACCGGCGACTGGCTAGTCACAGCGTCGACTAACCACTCGCGCCTGATAGAATTTTGTGAGTAATAATTCGCAGAACCCCAAAAAAATGCTCTGGCGACAGACGATTTTTGAATGAATTTCTATATATAAAAAACACATATTTCCATTTTAAATTCATAAATTTTTTCTGTAGGTACTTTCAATTACTACACAGTCAATCAGCCCGCAAGCAGACGCGTCTTTAGACACCTCACACTCGTGGGTAGCTATGAAAAACCAACAAAAAGAAACGTATGTAAATGCGACTAGCTAGCCGCGGTTTCGACTAGTCAGTCCCGCCTGCTATTAGCTAGTCGCCCCTGCGACTAGTCAGTGGCGCCCTCGACTAGCTAGTCGCACTTGCGAGTAGCCACTCGCGCTTGATAGAATAATGTGATTTATCCGTCGCAGAACTACAAAAAAATATTCTGGCGCCAGACGATTTTTGAATGAATTTCTTTATATAAAAAACAAACTTTTCCTTCTTAAATTCATTTTTATAAGCTGCATTTACCTTTAATTTCTGCATTGTCAATGAGCCCGCGAGCAGACGCGTCTGTAGACACCTCACACTCGTGGGAATCTATAAAAAAAAAAAACAAAATAAAACGCATGTAAATGCGACTAGCTAGCCGCGGTTTCGATTAGTCAGACCCGCCTGCTACTAGCTAGTCGCCCCTGCTAGTAGCCAGTGGCACCGGCGACTGGCTTGTCGCACCGTCTACTAGCCACGCGTGCCTGATAGAATATTGTGAGTTATAATTCGCAGAACTCCAAAAAAATGCTCTGGCGACAGACGATTTTTGAATGAATTTTTATTTATAAAAAACACATTTTTCCATCTTAAATTCATAATTTTGTTCTGTAGCTACTTTGAATTACTACACAGTCAATCAGCCCGCGAGCAGACGCGTCTTCAGACACCTTACACTCGTGGGTAGCTATGAAAAACAAACAAAAAGAAACGTATGTAAATGCGACTAGCTAGCCGCGGTTTCGACTAGTCAGTCCCGCCTGCTACTAGCTAGTCGCCCCTGCGACTAGCCAGTAGCGCCGGCGGCTAGCTAGTCACACTTGCGAGTAGCCACTCGCGCTTGATAGAATATTGTGATTTATCCGTCGCAGAACTACAAAAAAATATTCTGGCGCCAGACGATTTTTGAATGAATTTCTTTATATAAAAAACACATTTTTCCATCTTAAATTCATATTTATAAACTGCATTTACCTTTAATTACTGCATTTTCAATGAGCCCGCGAGCAGACGCGTCTGTAGACACCTCACACTCGTGGGAATCTATAAAAAAAAACAAAATAAAACGCATGTAAATGCGACTAGCTAGCCGCGATTTCGACTAGTCAGACCCGCCTGCTACTAGCTAGTCGCCCCTGCTAGTAGTCAGGGGCACCGGCGACTGGCTAGTCACAGCGTCGACTGACCACTCGCGCCTGATAGAATTTTGTGAGTAATAATTCGCAGAACCCCAAAAAATGCTCTGGCGACAGACGATTTTTGAATGAATTTCTATATATAAAAAACACATATTTCCATTTTAAATTCATATTTTTTTTCTGTAGGTACTTTCAATTACTACACAGTCAATCAGCCCGCAAGCAGACGCGTCTTTAGACACCTCACACTCGTGGGTAGCTATGAAAAACCAACAAAAAGAAACGTATGTAAATGCGACTAGCTAGCCGCGGTTTCGACTAGTCAGTCCCGCCTGCTATTAGCTAGTCGCCCCTGCGACTAGTCAGTGGCGCCCTCGACTAGCTAGTCGCACTTGCGAGTAGCCACTCGCGCTTGATAGAATAATGTGATTTATCCGTCGCAGAACTACAAAAAAATATTCTGGCGCCAGACGATTTTTGAATGAATTTCTTTATATAAAAAACAAACTTTTCCTTCTTAAATTCATTTTTATAAGCTGCATTTACCTTTAATTTCTGCATTGTCAATGAGCCCGCGAGCAGACGCGTCTGTAGACACCTCACACTCGTGGGAATCTATAAAAAAAAAAAACAAAATAAAACGCATGTAAATGCGACTAGCTAGCCGCGGTTTCGATTAGTCAGACCCGCCTGCTACTAGCTAGTCGCCCCTGCGAGTAGTGAGTGGCACCTTCGACTGGCAAGTCGCACCGTCGACTAGCCACTCGCGCCTGATAGAATATTGTGAGTAATAATTCGCAGACCAACAAAAACATGCTCTGGCGACAGACGATTTTTGAATGAATTTCTTTATAATAGGTCTTTACCTATGAAATTGCCGTTTTGTATGAAAAAATTTAAACGAATTTTTTTCATGAATTTTTTATTTGTATTAATCGAAGTAATCACCCATGCAATCAATGCATCTTTGCCATCGCAGTGGCAGTTTATTGATGCCCTTCTTAAAGAAATCAGCTGGACGGGAGGCAACAAATTCTTCAAAGGCATTTTGTACTGCCTCTCGGGTATTAAATTTTTTTCCCGCCAAGAAGTTATCCAAATTCTGGAAGAAGTAGTAGTCTGTAGGCGCAAGGTCTGGTGAGTAGGGCGGATGACGGAGAGCTTCCAACCCCAGTTCTTGCAACTTGGAGACCGTCTGCTGTGCAGTATGAGGTCGCGCGTTGTCGTGCAGGAGCAGCGGAGACGAGCGATTGACCAATGCTGGTTGGAGATGCGCCAGCTTCTCCATCATTGTGTTCAGTTCTTCACAGTACACATCTGCAGTAATGCTCACCCCGTTTGGTAAGAAGCTGTGATGAATCACACCGGCGCTAGACCACCAAACAGTGACCATCACTTTTCTAGGGGTAAGTTTTCATTTAGGGCATTGTTTAGGTGCTGAACCAGGATCCAACCAACTTGCTGAGCGCTTACGGTTATCAAACAGAATCCATTTTTCATCGCAGGTAACAATGCGGTTCAAAATTCCTTCATTTGTGTGTCTGTTGAGCAGTGCAAGGCACGTCTCGACGCGTACTTCGCGCTGGCGATCATTGAGTTCGTGGGGCACCCATTTGTCAAGCTTTTTTACCTTGCCAATTTGACGCAAATGGACCAATATTGTTTTGACGCTAACGTCGAAAGCTGCTGCTAATTCAGCCGTAGATTGTGTATCATCAGCTTCCACAATCGCCTTTAATTCGTCATTGTCGACCAAAGTCTTCGGACGACCGCGAGGTTCATTTTTCAGGTCGAAATTTCCAGAACGGAAGCGAGCAAACCAATAACAGGTGGTGCGTTGGTTTGTAGAGTTAGCTCCGTAAACGTCGTTGATGTTGCGTGCCGCTTGTGCCGCGTTGCTGCCACGACGGTACTCATATTCCATAATTACTCGAATTTTTAACGTATCCATGATGACGAAAAAGATTGAAATGCGATGAAAATGTAACACTAATCAATAAAGAAATGACTACTTTTAGAAAAAAAAATCCATGTTTTTAAAATAAAATTAATTTGAAATTAGAATTCATAGCCAAACAAAAATTATTTTGATTTGAAATGGCCAGTACTGCAGAACGGCAATTTCATAGGTAAAGACCTAATATAAAAAAAACATTTTCCATCTTAAATTCATAATTTTGTTCTGTAGCTACTTTCAATTACTGCACAGTCAATCAGCCCGAGAGCAGACGCGTCTTTAGACACCTCATACTCGTGGGTAGCTATGAACAACAAACAAACAGAAACGTATGTAAATGCGACTAGCTTGCCGCGGTTTCGACTAGTCAGTCCCGCCTGCTAATAGCTAGTCGCCCCTGTGACTAGTCAGTGGCGCCTTCGACTAGCTAGTCGCACTTGCGAGTAGCCACTCGCGCTTGATAGAATATTGTGATTTATCCGTCGCAGAACTACAAAAAAATATTCTGGCGCCAGACGATTTTTGAATGAATTTCTTTATATAAAAAACAAACTTTTCCTTCTTAAATTCATTTTCATAAACTGCTTTACCTTTAATTTCTGCATTGTCAATGAGCCCGCGAGCAGACGCGTCTGTAGACACCTCACACTCGTGGGAATCTATAAAAAGAAACAAAATAAAACGCATGTAAATGCGACTAGCTAGCCGCGGTTTCGACTAGTCAGTCCCGCCTGCTAATAGCTAGTCGCCCCTGCGACTAGTCAGTGGCGCCCTCGACTAGCTAGTCGCACTTGCGAGTAGCCACTCGCGCTTAATAGAATATTGTGATTTATCCGTCGCAGAACTACAAAAAAATATTCTGGCGCCAGACGATTTTTGAATGAATTTCTTTATATAAAAAACAAACTTTTCCTTCTTAAATTCATTTTCATAAACTGCTTTACCTTTAATTTCTGCATTGTCAATGAGCCCGTGAGCAGACGCGTCTGTAGACACCTCACACTCATGGGAATCTATAAAAAGAAACAAAATAAAACGCATGTAAATGCGACTAGCTAGCCGCGGTTTCGACTGGTCAGTCCCGCCTGCTACTAGCTAGTCGCCCCTGCTAGTAGCCAGTGGCACCGGCGACTGGCTTGTCGCACCGTTGACTAGCCACGCGTGTCTGAAAGAATATTGTGAGTAATAATTCGCAGAACAACAAAAACATGCTCTGGAGACAGACGATTTTTGAATGAATTTCTTTATATAAAAAAAACATTTTCCATCTTAAATTCATAATTTTGTTCTGTAGCTACCTTCAATGATTACACAGTCAATCAGCCCGCGAGCAGACGCGTCTTTAGACACCTCACACTCGTGGGTAGCTATGAAAAACAAACAAAAAGAAACGTATGTAAATGCGACTAGCTAGCCGCGGTTTCGACTAGTCAGTCCCGCCTGCTAATAGCTAGTCGCCCCTGCGACTAGTCAGTGGCGTCCTCGACTAGCTAGTCGCACTTGCGAGTAGCCACTCGCGCTTGATAGAATATTGTGATTTATCCGTCGCAGAACTACAAAAAAATATTCTGTCGCCAGACGATTTTTGAATGAATTTCTTTATATAAAAAACAAATTTTTCCTTCTTAAAGTCATTTTTATAAACTGCATTTACCTTCAATTACTGCATTGTCAATCAGCCCGCTAGCAGACTAAAATTGATTTTCAGGTTTTATATTTGGTTTAAAATGGAAAACTTTTGCAAGGATGGGACAAAATTATTTTCTCTATTGATATTTACAAAAATTTTAAAATTCAACGTTTTGTTGACTTATATTAATATTTTTATATTATTATAATAATAATAATAAAACTTTATTTCGGGTGGCATAGACCCATAGAAACCTTAACCTAACCTACATTTTTATTTGACATGTCTTGCTCAAGACATGACCCACTGATTTTGAAAGGGTCAGTCAAAACGTACAGCTATTGCGTTCAGAATGCCGTTGTTACTACCCCGTGTACGGCCCAGCAGGGAAGCTGCTTTTTTGCGCATGATGGGCTGGAAACCATCAGTGCGCGCTTCAGCAAACATCCCAGACGCGCTGCACCGCCACGGCAGACCCAGCAACATCCTGAACGCATTATTGTACTGAGTGCGCAGAGCTCTGTAGGTTCGCTGCGTATATATCACCCACAGGCCGCTTGAGTAGAAGGACTGGCAATAAGCTTTGAATAGCGTAACCTTCACTTCTCTCGTGCATCGTGTGAACTTGTGTGTGAGCATATTAGCTCTCACCGCCAGAGCCCTGCGCTCCCGTTTCATAGCCTCATCGTCTCTGAGGTCATCTGTCACAATGTGACCCAGATATTTAAAAGGTTGAACCTGCTTTAAGGCTATTCCATTGAGAAATACAGGAGGCACATGGGAAGGCTGTTGTTTGCCTGATTTAAATACTAAAATTTCACTCTTTTTAGAGTTATGTTGTAACCCATGTGCCTCCGCGTACTTCTCACAAATAGACACAAGTTTTCTTAGCCCGCTTATAGAGGGGCTCAGCAGCACCATATCGTCTGCATAGCTAATATTGTTAAAACAAGTGTCATCAATGTGGCAGCCGACATGTGTGCTACTGAGCCGCTCGAAAAGCTGGTTCACATAAATGTTAAACAATAGAGGTGAGCTTAAACCACCTTGCCTAACGCCACATTCCAATTTGTACTCATCCGACAGCGCCCCTGCCCACCTCACCTGGTTTTTCTGGTTTGCATACCAATACCTCAGGAGAGAGATACACTCCCCCGGCACACCTGCGCTGCCCAATTTGTCCCATAGAAGGTCGTATGCGACACGATCGAACGCCTTATATTATATTATTATATTATTTTATATTATATTATTATTTTTAAGCTTTTCACATATCTCGGGACCATAGGGTCCCGGAAGTTTGGTAGGCATAAGAGGGGCCGAAGCCAACTCGCAGAGGCCCGTTAGAATCTAGAAGTAAAGGAAGTGAAGCACAAGCCGGCGATTATCCCTGTATACACTGTGCAAGTGCAGCCAAGGACAACCCCCGGTTGATGTTGGACTATTGCAGGATATGGAAAAAGAAGATATTGGACTATGGGTTTGGGTGCCTAGAGTGAACAAGTTACCTAGAACTATGAAAGGACTATGACCCCTGCCTGATCAATGTTTTATATATACATGGATAAAATGGCAAGGGGTGACTTGCACACTCAATAATGGGCCTCCGGAAACCGTCGCTAGCACATAGTGACGTAGCGACTAAGGGGCAACACTTCTTGAGGTGCTTGAGGAGTGGAGAGGTATTCCACGGCTATCAGAACAATCCCAGAGCCCGGAAGATGGTCAAGATCCCTACCAGCACTTACTGAAATACTTCCTTCCTCCGAGCACGTTTGCTCTTGCGAATCTCCACTCAAGCCGGCCAATAAAGGCAAGAAAGAGGTGGGAGCTCTGTTCCTCGTCATTGTTCACTCCAGTCGGCCAATAAAGGCAAGCCAGAGGTGAGGAACAAGACTTTTCCCGGGAGATAGGGTTCCGTGGGGTCGCTACTGCCCAACAGCTCGCCACATGCTGCCCTACGGGTTTCTGTATCTCTCTTGGTCTGGCTCCTCACCCTAGACATGTATTGGCAAAGTAAACTCTACAAGTACAGACCTAGACTTCAGGAGCGCGCAAGCCCCACCACGACGGCAACGTAGAGATACAGCGGTGGGGTTATTATTATTATTATTATAGATATGTATTTATTTATTTATTTATTAAAACATGGAGGACTTACAGCTTAAAAACGTAATAAAAAGGAAACAATAGTCAACAGGAAGCCAATTACAAGTCTTCGCGTGTAGAATTAGACTGGAAATTTATATATGAGCATATAACAGCAATACGTAATAAGTACACTTTGTTGTTTAAGAAGTTAGATATTTGACTAAAACTATTTGGTTTACATTCTATAGAGACATTAGATTTAAAAGAAAATAAGAAGGTAATTAAGTTAATAATCGAAACTTATGGTTAAGTGGCTATTTAAAAAAATCAAGGCTTAAGCACCTTCTAGCTAACGTCACACTAGTCGCAAAGAGATCCAAGTCATACTGCTTACATATTACATTGAATTGTTTGCTTGCACGCACAATATACCTATTCTGCCTGTAATTCGTAGAGGTATAAGCTACAAATAAGGGCGGATTAAATCGAAATGATTTATTTGGCACATTAAAATAAAATTTAGATAATAGCTCGGTACTGTCAATATTATTGTTAAATATCTTTAACAGAAACAGACAGTCGGCAATCCTACGTCTATCTTCAAGTGGCAACAGATGGTACTTCTTACAGAGTCGGAGATAATCGATTGAATGGTATGGAATCTTTTGATGGTAACAAAGATATTTAATAAAGCGTCTTTGGATATTTTCAATGCGGTCGATGTACTGATGATAACGTGGGTTCCAAATCTGAGATGCATACTCTAGCTGACTTCTAACAAAGGTGCAGTACAATATTTTTAGTGTTTTAGCATCTAAAAAGCATTTAGAGAAACTAGAGCATTATAAACCCGAGCAGTTTAGAGGCTTTTTTGACAATGGCGTCAATGTGTGTGTCAAAAATTAATTTACTATCATGGAGTATGCCCAAGTCACGAATAGTATCACACCTCGGCAAAGTTTGGCCCGATAGAGTATAAGTGGTAGCTAGGACTGCACGTTTCCTAGTGTAAGTGATAACAGAGCACTTTAATGGATTAAGATCCAGTTTGTTAGCCCGACAATACTCTTCAAGACGACATAAGTCAGCCTGAAGTATTAACGCATCTTCGAGAGATGAGATCTTGGCAAAGATTTTCATGTCATCGGCGAAGCATAATAATTTGGATGAATGCAGACACTGGTCGATATCGTTTACATAGACCACAAATAAGAAGGGACCGAGCAATGAACCCTGTGGCACTCCGCTGGGCACAGATACCCATCCAGACATGTAGTTATTGAGTACTACTGCTTGCGACCTATTATCAATATACGACGCGAACCGCCTCAGGAGGTATCCACGTATGCCTATGTATTTTAGCTTCATTATCAGGGTGTCGTGGTCGATCCGGTCAAATGCTTTACTATAACCAGTGTAAACCACATCGACCTGCTTGCCGTCATCCATAGCACTAGTAATAAAATCGTTAAATAAAATAAGATTAGAAGTGGTAGACCGTCCTCTCAAAAAACCATGCTGGAAAGAGCTGAACGAGTTAGCAAGGGCGGGATATACCTGATTGTAGATAATCCGCTCAAATATTTTAGCTATAATACACAGTTTCGATATAGGCCTATAATTAGTTACTTCACTTTTAGACCCCTTTTTATGTACGGGTGTAATAAAAGCAGATTTCCAAACTCTTGGGACAACACCTTGCGATAGAGACTTGGAGAACAACATTGAGATGGGTAAGGCAATGGAAGGCGCACATTCAATGAGAAATTTAGATGATTTATTGTCAGGGCCAGCGCCTTTCGATGAATCCAACTTGCGAAGTAAATCGGCCACACAGTCGATCTTTACTTCTATGTGACAAATATCAGATGATGGGGGTGTAGTGGCGACAGAGGAGGAAATAAGGGCTGAATTGGGATTTTTATTTGAGGTGGAGTTAATGAAGGTAGAGTGAAAATAAGAAGAAAAAGCCTCACAAATAGAATCAGCAACAATTCATTGTTGTAATTTAGTGAATTAGGAATAGCGTTAGAGTTATAGCGATTTTTAACAAAGGTCCAAAAGTACTTAGGGTTATTTTTGATTGATTTTTCCGTTTCATTGAGGTAACATTTATAACACGAAGCTTCCATAGTAACTCTTTCGCGCAAGAATTTAAAAGTTAATTCATCGGATTTATTGCCATAAGACTTGAACTTTTTCAGATATTTATACTTTTCCTTAATAGTTCTGATGAGCCAAGTACTGTACCAAATTGGGTATGTATTATTACGTATAAGCTTTTGCGGTATATGCCTATTTAAAATTCTTTTATAGTGTCCATAAAGTACGCAACTGAATCATCGAGACGAGAACTGACGCTCCCAATCAACGGCATAAATTTCATAATTTATAGACTCAAAATCGCCTTTGCCATAGATATACCGTAACCGCGGTGCATGGTCCAGGGGAGGATTTGCACACCTATTAAGGTAGGATATGGTTTAAAGAACTTTTGTTAATTTATGTTTCACCTCATGTACCTACCCATATACATGCAAATAAATGATTTGATTAGATTTGATTTGATAAAAAGAAAAATATAAAAATAAGTTAATTAGTTATGTAATATATTAGCCTTCGAAAAAGAACACTAATATCTAACAAAATAAAGACATTAGATATATCAAAAAATTTGTCAACGTGAGGTGACTGCTTCAGGAACTCTCCACATCACATGTGGTATAGTAATTTTATTCTAGGTGCATCGTCTTCACATATGATTACATAATTAATGTGAACTTACATAATATTGTAAAATATTTTAAAAGAGTAACGGTGGAGTTTCTTGCCCTTTCTTCTCCATACGAAACTACCTTTTAGAAGGGGCAACTAGAATCAATTCTATTTTTTTGTAAATTTTGACGTTCAAAAGTGCCTTTTATGTGCCTATTTGAAATAAATGATTTGACTTTGACATCCTAAAACAGGAATGAAAAATTTGACACATTGCGTAATAAGGTCTCTGATCATGTCAGAGGGACACTGAGCAAAGGCAGAAGTGGGTTTTAGCCGGTAAGAGTCCGGCACTGCCCAGACTGACTCATAGGTGAGTCAGTCTGGGCGTCCATGAGGATTTCCAACTCGCGAGGGGCGCGCGTGGAACACTACGCGCCGCCACCTCGGGTCCTGATGTATGGGGGGCGACGGACGTCCCCGAGTCCGTCGCCCCTGGACCCATTTAGGGGGGCGGGAAGAAGGCGTTGTCCGCCCTCCGCCGACGCCCGGTACGCCTGCTGCGGGCCGGGTGAGAGGATGAGATCTCTCGCTCCCTTTCCGCAGCCTCCTTCTGCGAAATGACTGTTTCCCAGGACTCCTCGCCGCCGACCATCGCATTCACAACGGCCGGCAGCGAGAGGTCACTGCCTACTCCTGAGATGAGGGCACGGCGCGGCTCCTCCCAAGCGGCACACTCTGCCAGCGTATGCCGCGCCGTGTCCTCCCGGCAGTCGACGCAGTGGTGACACCGGGCGTCCGGCTCCCTGTTTATGCGACACAGGTACTTCCCGAAGCAACCGTACCCCGAGAGCACCTGCGTCACCTGTAACGACAGGGAGCCGTGCCTCCTCCCGAGCCAGTGGTCGAGCACCGGCCGGACCGCCTCGATGGTGACGAGGCGGTAGGGCGTGAGAGCCTGTCCCGCCATTCCGCCACCAGGACCTCGCGGAGCTGCGACTGACGCTGCTCCATTTGTCGCTGCATCGGTCGCTCGTCTCGCGCCCGCGCTTCCTCGCGCCACCGGTACAGTGACGCGAGCACCTTCGCCTCCAGGTCCCAGGGCGGGGATCCGGCCAGTGCACAAGCCGCCTCGTAGGAGATCGTGCGATAACCCCTGATGACTCTGACGGCCATCGCTCTTTGCGGCTTTCGCAGAACAGAGATGCTGCCGGCCGTCAGGTCAGCCGCCCAGATCGGGGCCCCGTAAAGGGCCATCGATCGCACGATCCCCACGTAGAGCCACCTACAAGCGGCGCTCGGGCCCCCCAGATTGGGAAGCAGCGTTGACAGCGCCCCAGCCGCGCCCAACAACTGGGGCGCCAGCTGCCGGAAGTGGGGGCCGAAATCCCACCGGCTATCGAGCACCAACCCCAGGTACTTCATGGTGGGCTCGACAGCAATTCGAACCCCCCCCACCATGATGTGGGATCCGGACGGTGGCGCCCGCCGGGGACCATGAAATACCATGGCCTCCGACTTGTCGAGGGCCACCTCCAGGCCGAGGCGCCGTATGCGGCTCACCGTCTGTGAGACCGCAGCCGTAGTCAGCAACGCTGCCTCCCTGTACGAACTCCCCCAGGCCGTGCCAGCGTGTCGTCCGCGTAGCACGTCATGTCGACGCCCGGTTGGAGTTTTCCCCTCAGCACCCAGTTGTACCCGATGTTCCAAAGGAGCGGGCCCAGGACCGAGCCCTGTGGAGCACCGCACGACATGTGGCGCTGGTTGACGCCATCGCGTCCCACGTAGGTGACACACCTCTCCGCCAAATAAGCCCCAACGATACGGCGGAGGTAGAGAGGCACACGATGGTAACGCAGTGCCTCCCGAATACAACTCCAGGGCAGGGTGTGGAAGGCGTTGGAGATGTCCAAGGACACCTACACCACCACCCCACCCCGGGACTCCGTTTCCTCCGCCAGGACTCTCACCCGCGATATAGCGTGTATGGTGGAGCGCCCATGCCTGAAGCCGAACTGACTCTCGTCCAGATACGGCCCTTCTCTACACAAGTGGCCGACAAGGCGGGCTGCGAGTATCCGCTCCAGCAGCTTACCCACCTCGTCTAGCAGCACTATGGGCCGGTATGCGGACGGCGAGTCCGCAGGGCGCCCCACCTTCCTGAGCAGGACCAGACGACCGGTTTTCCACAAAGTGGAAAACTGGCCCTGCTCGAGGCACGCTGTGTAGAGTCCTCTCAACTGGGGCTCCAGCTCCTTCAGAGCGAGGGCTAAAGCTCGGCCGTGGATCCCGTCGGGCCCCGGAGCCACATTCTTGGCCCGGAGCCGTATCACGGCCGCCCTCATCTCTGCCTGTGTCACCTCTGGGACGTTAATGGCGTTCTCCTCTGTAGACTCTGCGGCTGTGGGCAAAGCCATCGGCGGCGGAGTATGCTCCGCTCTTGCCGGGAAGATGGCTGCGGCTACCTCCTCCAACAGCTCTGACTGAAGACTCTCCGTAAGTGGAGGCGCCGTAGCTCGAAGTTTCGGCGCCCCCACGGATTCCCGTCTAGAGTCTCCAGTATGTCCTCCCTGGCTCGCGTCTTCGCCTCGCCGACGGCCAGCCACAGAGTCTCTTTAGCCGCGCGGTACACCTCATACAGCGCGGCTTCTTCGTCAGGGACCCGACGACGTCTCTTCCGGTATCGGGTGTACTGGCGTCCCACCGCCACGCACGCGACGCGTAACTGCGCGATCGCGGCGGACCACCAGTACACCTGGCGCCTTGCTGACTGTGTGTGGACCCGGGGCATGGACGCGTCGCAAATTTGCGTCATCGCCCCGCGGAACCACAGCGCCTCCTGTTCGACGTCGACGGGTCAGCTCATTGCCGACTCCCGGCCCCAGGCCTGGACAATAGCGGCCTCCTCGAGAAGCTCCCTGTCGATGCACTTGAGCGACCAGCGCAGGCCGTCCGTTCGCGGGCCCGATGAACTGCGGCCGCCGGCGGTCTGGGCGGAGACGTCGAAACGGATGTATCGGTGATCCGACAACGTCTCCACTTCCATGGCAACACGCCAGTCGCGAACACGGCTCGTGACAGCAGGGCTAGCAAACGAGACCTCCACTATTGACCCGCCCCGCTGCCACACGCACGTGTGGACCGAGCCCACGTTCAGGACGACCAGGCCGGTCGTGACCGCCCACTCCTCCAGCACCTCACCCCTAGCATCGGTCACCGGAGATCCCCACGCCGTAGACTTGGCGTTGAGATCCCCTAGCAACAGCACGGAGCGAGGGTGGAGTCGGCCCACGACGGCACCTAACTCGACAAGGAAGCTTTCGAAGTCGGCGAAACTCTTATTGGGCGTAAAATACGCCCCAACCACGCCAATGCCGTCCGCGAGGGCGGCCACCCAGCCGTGTCCTTGGGACGGGTTGACGAGAGTCCCGCCGATGATGGCCACCAAGCCGTCCAGGTCCCCCACCCAGTTATCCCGAGGGGGGACAAAGTACGGCTCGGCGACCACGGCCACGCGAATCGACCCATCCGCCATGATCTGGAGCAACTTCGCTGCTGCGGTCAACTTCGGCGGTGCAAGGTTTTTTTTTTTTTGTTCCGGGTGGAAAATCCTCATGGATGTCCCCCGCCCTGGGGGGACGGAGGGGTCTGTCAGACTCTTACTGACTAAAAACCACCCCGGTGTTCCGTCTCACACCTACGCCGGGGGTCGCGGGAACGTACAAATCTTCCGCAACCCCCGGCCGGTGCCGGCCCGCCTCAGCGGGCCCCGTCCGTTCGAACGGAGGGAGTGAGGTGTTTGACTCCCCCCGCGACGTCTAAGAGGAGCGCACGTAGAACACTACGCGCCGCCACTTCGGGTCTTGATGTATGGGGGGCGACGGACGTCCCCGAGTCCGTCGCCCCTGGACCCATTTAGGGGGACTGGAAGAGGGCGTTGTCCGCCCTCCGCCGACGCCCGGTGCGCCTGCTGCAGGCCGGGCAAGGCATTCGATTTTGTTCTTCATGAAACATTAATCAGGAAACTGTACCACTACGGAATCCGAAACGCCCCTCTGGATCTTCTTACTTCTTACTTAAGTGATAGGATTCAGAGAGTTGTTGTTAACGGAAAACGATCACCCGGATCTGTAGTAAGAATGTGGGTCCCCCAGGGCACAATTCTTGGTCCATTTTTATTTCTTATTTATATAAATGACTTGCCTTACCTCATAAAGGATAAACATGATATAGTGTTGTTTGCAGACGACACTTCACATTTATTTAAACTCAACGTCAGCAGCTGGTTATTGACAATGTAAATAGCGCTCTAGCAATAGTAGTTAACTGGTTTAATATGAATAACCTACTTCTTAAGGAGAAAAAAACGAAATTTATTAAGTTTACGATCATGTCAGACAAGTAGAAACTAGTGTTCTCATAAAGGGTGAAGTGTTGAAACCCGGAGTTACCACAGTATTCTTAGGCATAACTTTGGATGCCAAGCTTCAATGGGGCCCCCATATAGACAAATTGTCGAAAAAGCTTAGCTCTGCAGCATACGCCGTCAGAAATATTCGTGATTTAACTGATTTAGAGACTGCCCGTTTAGTATACTTTAGTCATTTTCATAGTGTGATGTCGTACGGTATTCTGTTGTGGGGAAATGCCGCCGATATTCAGACAATTTTTGTTTTACAAAAAAGGGCAATTCATTCAATTTATAAATTAAGTCCCAGACACTCCCTCAGAGATAAATTTAAAGAGATTAATATTATTACTGTGCCTTCTTAGTGTATTTATGAAAATCTTTTGTATGCAAATAAAAATATTAATCCGTTTAAAAAATACAGTGATATCCACAATATAAATACTAGGAACAAACTCAAATTTCTTGTTCCTACAACCAGGCTCAAGAAAATAGGTGGCTCCTTTAGATGCCAATGTATACGTTTTTATAATAAACTTCCTAGCCACATTCAAAATCTAAGCTTTAATAAATTCAAATCTTTTATAAATTGGAAACTATGCCAGAAAGCCTATTATACTGTGAAAGACTATATTGAAGACAAAAAGACTTGGGATTGAGCTGCTCCAATAAATTTACACAGTGAATGTTGATTTTAGTTTGCTAACTCTTTTAGACATGAATATTTACTATAAAAATTATTTTCATTATTGTGAATATGAGGACTATGTGGGTCATTGTTTCGGTTTTATTCTTGGTCTGGCAGTTTATGTAAGTAGTTTATGCGGCCTACCCAAATGTCCTTTCTTTGGTATTGTTCGTCAAATCGTTGAGCTCCTTAAGTTTTGAGTTGAGCTGCTCGGTTACTGACAAATACGTGCACTGACTGGACAGGTCCGCTTAATCTGTGTGGTTCTTTCCTCAAAAGACCATTTCAGACACCAATCTACATGGTCTTCAAACATTATTATCGAATTTATATATACACATTGACAATGATAAATTTTATACATACAATGACATGAGTATTTACTTGTAAAGTATTATATTATTTGAATTTTTTTGAATATGAGGACTATGTGGGTAAGCTGGCTTTCCCTTTTTTTTCTCATTTAATTTTAATTATGATCTGGCAGTTTGAGTAATTTATGCGGCCTACCCAAATGTCTTTTCTTTGGTATTGTTCGTCGTATCGTTGAGCTCCTTAAGTTTTGAGTTGAGCTGCACGATTACTGACAAATGTGTGCACTGACTGGACAGGTCCACTCAATCTGTGTGGTTCTTTCCTCAAAAGACCATTTCAGATACCAATCTGCATGGTCTTCGCATGACCTGACCAAGATTATGTCTGGACTTTAAAAGAGACTGTGACCTCTGGGTTCGTTTCGGCCTTTCTTCTCAGAGTAGTCAGATAGGAAACGCCGACCTCATCTAGTTTATAAAACATGGTTGACGTGTAAAAGTGTTTGTACAAACCTACTTACAGAAATAAAATCATTTATCATTTATGAACAGAATTTGGCCGACAAATTGCCGACTATGTCCCAAGATACATTTTTGACCTCAATAAAACTTAGAACACAAATCTGGCAGGAAAGATGCTGAGAATTGAAACTATATTATAGAAGTTCCAGCTATCATTCGAAAAGCCCTCATCACACAGGACAGATTACATATAAATTGGACGTCCTGCCCGGTACGAGACTTCACACTGGTAACTAGATGTTAAATTCAAATTCAAATTCAAATTCAAAATATTTTATTGTGGGCATATGTTAGTTACAGGTCTAAACAATAAATTAAGTTCCAAATGCCAGCAGTACGGTCATACAGCCAAGACATGCAAAATAACTACCCCCACATGCGGACATTGCGGTGAAAAAGGGCACACAATCCAAGACTGCGCAAAGAAAGCGAATCCACCAAAATGTGCTACATGTTTGCGCTTTAAAAAACAAGCCAACCACAAGACGGGAGACAGATTGCCCGGCTAAAAAAGCTGCCGAATACAGGTACATTAATTCGATAGATTATGAAGGCGCCTAAGAGCGCCACATGCTTGTTTATATTTTAGACTTAACTTATTATTGGTATTTGTTTTTAAGTTTAGTATGGATGATAATTTAATTACCGATATAGTTACCACATTTTTAACTGTGTCGAAGGCATCTGACGTTGAGGACTGCAGAAAATATCTTTCCGACTATCAAAATTCACTAACCGTGCTGACCCAAAACATTCGTAGTATTTATAAGAACACAGATAGCTTTAACATTTTTCTTCATAGACTTAACTTTGATTGTGATATAATGGTACTTACCGAGTGCTGGCTATCTAATCTCTACGATAACCTCCCATTAATACCGGGGTACAACTTATTGCATACCACAATAAACCACAATCAAAATGATGGTATGGTAGTCTTTGCTAAGGAATCATTAAAGGTCACAGTCGAGGACCATACTCTGCCTGACTGTATGTGCAATTGTTTAGTCATGAAAATTGGTACAACCACAGTGATAATAGCTATGTATAGATCTCCTTCCGCTAGAAACTTAGATCCTTTTAACAAATCCTTAAATCAGATTTTTCAAGCACTAAGCCCATTTAAGAATGTTATACTAACAGGTGATTTAAATATAAATATTGGCTCCGAAAACTGCGATGCAGGTACTCAAGATCACCTTAATATCTGCTTATACCATGGTTTTCTCCCCGCTCACACATTGCCAACTCATCAGAGCGGTTCCTGCCTCGATCATATGATGATCAAAACCAGCCTATCATATATTACGCTTGTTACTAACTCGACAATTACTGACCATCACGCAGTCCTACTAACTGTAAATTGAACGCTGCCTCAGCTAAATCGCCTTAAGACTATTATCAAATTAAACACAAACTCGAATGTGATTTATGCAACATTGATTTCAGCCTAGTTTACAATACTGCTGATGCTAATTTGGCTTTATCGTACTTAATAAAACATGTGCAACAAGCAATATTACGTAACACGACAGTTTCTACAGTAAACAAGAAACTTTATAATATTAAACCGTGGATTACTCCCGGACTAATTCGGTGTATAAGACCTAGAGATAAATTTCATCAGAATCATTAGATCACCAGAATCATCATCAAAATCAAGAGATACCCTGATAGTGTCATCATTCTAACCACCTATAAAAGATACAAGAATTTCTGTAACAATCTCCTAAAGAATATTAAAAATAATTACGATAAAAACGAATTAAATAGAGCAGGTAAAAATAGCAAACAACTTTGGAAACATATTAAAAATGTCACCAATATGTCTAAACAGCGTGAATCAAATTCGAGTTTACTGCTTGCTAATCCTTCACCAATCTTATCAGCTAGCAATGTAAATAACTTTTTGCAAATGTTGGAAAAACCCTTGCCGAACAGATTCCGAAATATTGCGACCAACATTTTTTTCAAAATTCAAACAATAGCTGTTACCCGAAATCTTTTGCTATGTTGGACACTGATGAAGATGAAATAACCCGAATCATTTCTGGGTTAAAGGATGACTGTGCAGTTGGATGGGATAATATAAGCAGTAAGATCCTTAAACTCTTTAAGCATATTTTGTTACCTCCCTTAACGCATATATTTCGAATCTGTCTTTCCGAAGGAATTTTCCCTAGTTGTCTAAAAAAGGTAGTTGTAATCCTTATCTTTAAATCTGGAAGTAAAGACGCAGTTAATAATTACAGGCCAATATCCTTACTCCCCTCAATTTAAAAAATACTAGAGAAAATCATAAACAGTAGACTAGTTAATTACCTATAAAAAAACAACATCTTATCCCCTGCGCAATTTGGTTTTTCAGCCAAACTATCGACAGCCGATGCGGAGCATAGCCTTACTGAATATATTTCAAAAGAACTCGGCAAAGGAAACGACCCTGGGAGTCTTTCTCGATTTGGCCAAGGCCTTCGACACGGTGTCTGTTTCTGTTCTTCTGAACAAATTAGAGACCATAGGAATAAGGGGAACGCCGCTGAAACTTTTTACTGACCATCTAAACGGCAGGTAGCACTGTGTTATAATAGATAATATTACAAGTGATGAACAGAAAAATACTGGTTTTGGTGTTCCTCAGGGAAGTATTCTAGGCCCCACCCTATTCCTGATTTATATCAATGATTTGTGTAATTGTAATATTAAAGACGGCAAAATTATATCATATGCCGACGACACGGCGTTAATATTTACCGCTAAATCCAGTAGCGAACAGCACCCTGATTACGTAACAAATTTTGTTTCTTAATGCGATTCCGAAATTAAGCAAACTCCGATCGGAATCGGTTCCTATATTCGGAATTGCGTAACAAAATTCATTCAAATTCTGCTCAATTTGATAGAGCTGCGACTTTTTTTTTTTTTTTTTTCTTGTGGCTTCGCACGGTTTGTGCATTCAGCCAATGTCACGTTTGAAGAAACTTCTTCTAAACGATGAAAACAAAGTTAGGGAAACGAAAATATTACTAGTAAAAATTATAACGGGATTTAGGATAGGACGGTTAAATCTATAGGATCAGTATTAATTACAGTGATATCATATTGAATAATGAACTAAATACAATGACGAAAAATTACAACTTAATACTATTTAAAATAATGAATGAGACTATGCATTTATATACAGGAAAGCTATTTGTACAAAGTAAAGAAAGTATTGAGGTAGGAAAAGGAGTACGGAGAGACAAGAGGTCACTGAGAAAGGATGAACGGTCATATAAACGACAGGAGAAAAAAATGTGATTTAAGTCGCCAACGTCTGCGCCACACAGGCAAATGGAGTCTTCGATAATATGAAGTTTGGCAAGATGGGCTGGAGAGCAGACATGACCCAGTCTCATCCGTATTAGAATGGAGGTCTCCATCTTGCCGAACTTTGCCCTGCCAAACCACGGTTTTTCCGGAACTTCGGGTTGAATAAGTGAAAAATAACGACCCTTCGATTTGCTTCCGATATCCCAAGCTACCTTCCAGGTGTCCCGAAGAAAAGTCTTTGGTAACGTCACGAGATCACAGCAAAAATTTGTATACGGAACTAAGTCCCCACACTGCACCGCATCACCGGCGAGTGTATCAGCCACTTCATTGCCATGGATTCCAGCATGCGCCGGGATCCACGCAAATTGCAGTGTATTACCCTCAGATATGGTTCTGAACGCAAATTCTCTTATTAAATAAATTATAGGCAACTGCGATTTGTGTTCGAAAGGGGATTTGTTGATGGCTAGAAGAGCACTTTGAGAATCAGTAAAAATAATAGTTTTTTTAAGCTTTAAAACACGAATATATTCTATGGCTTTTAAAATGCCGAAACATTCCCCCGTAAAAACAGAAGTCTCCGGAGGCAGTTTTATTTTTTGTACGATGTTGTATTGAGAATGGTAAGTACCTATTCCAACACAACCCGTCGGAGAACGCTTGGCAGCATCCGTAAATATATGGTGGTACTCTAAGTGTTCAGCTAAAAAGTGATTAAAACTTAAATGGCAATCGGCATCTGTTTTACTTACACAGTTATATTTAATGATAGGACTGAATTGTAAACTCTCATAACTACTGCTAAATAGGGGAAGTTTATTGGAACGGTGAATAGGAGAAGAAAGTGAAAGGATTTTTTTATAGCTGACAACTAAACAGGGAGAACGTTTATGGGACCAGTAATTAGAAGATTCAATGTGCAACACTAAAGAGTCCAGTTTAGGAATGAGAGGATGAGTTGAGATCTGAATAATCCGGAACAAATATTTGTCAGAAAGGAATTGTCTTCTAAGATATAAAGGAGCTTCCCCGCATTCAACTTGGAGTGCATTAATGGGACTAGACTTCATGGCACCCGAAATAATGCGTAATGCCTTAGACTGGATCCGATCCAATTTTTTAAATGCTATAACACTAGCAGGTTCCAGAACGAACAATCCATAATCCAGAGTGCTTCTGATGATTGCGTTGTAAACGAGTTTCAAAGAAAAGGGGTGTGCACCCCACCACACACCGGAGAGGAATCTAAGCATGTTAAGGTGATTTTCACATTTGTTAACAATATAATCGCAATGAGGAACACTACTTAATTTATAATCGATTATTATACCTAAGTATCTGAATTTATCTTTAACTGGAATAGGTATTTCCTTATAAAGGAGATTTAATATGGGGATATTTCTCTTCCGGGTGAATAAAACAGCTGCACTTTTAGACGTGGATACATCCAAACCGTTTAGATGTAACCATGACTCCAAAGTAGATAAAGCAGAATTGATAGCAAGTGTAGCTTGTTCAACAGATTGGCTTGAAGAATACAATAATAAATCGTCGGCATATTGAATAACCTTAACATGGTTAGTTAAGGACGAGTCTAAATCAAAAGTGTAAATATTGTATAGAAGGGGACTCAACACGGAACCCTGTAGGAGACCTCTCCATACAAGACGAGTTACCTCATGATCTCCTATTAACATGTTAACAGAGCGTTCACTCAGGATATTAATAATGAAATTTGACAAAATCAATGGGACTTGTAAGGCTATTAATTTATTTTGTAAAACTGATAATACAACATTATCATAAGCTGCATTAATATCAAGAAAAACTGCAACGGTGGATTGATTATTAGAGAAGGATAACCGAATATCGGACGTGAAAATACTTAAACAGTCAGTTGTACTTTTACCTTTTCTAAAACCATATTGTGTTTCTGCCAAAAGACCCTTACTTTCAACATACCATTCTAAGCGATTTTTAATTAAGTGTTCCGCTAATTTCATCAGAATTGAAGACAAAACTATGGGACGGTATGAAGAAACATCAGATGTAATTTTATTTGGTTTAAGGAATGGTAACACCATTTGACGTTTCCATACAATAGGAATGTTTCCCGTATTCATAATAGAATTAATAAGCTCTAAATAATAACTGAGGACGTCATCATTTAAGTTAGCAAAAAAGGAATACGGGATGCCATCAATGCCTGGTGCAGAATCCTTAGTTTTATGAATAACACCTTTTAATTCAGTGAGAGTGAATGGAAGATCTAGCGTTGTACTGGTGTCTTGTATAGTGGATACAAGAGACTGGTTAAGGTTAATACCCTCAGGAACAAAAGGAGGAGCTAATTTATCTAAAAACTCACTGGCTAAAGAATCGGGTATTGGAGAAGGGTTGTTATAAATGGACCTAAATCTACGAATATTGCGCCAGACTATCGTAGGGTGAGTATTCGGTGAAATTGATGAGCAAAATGTACGCCAAGATTCAAATTTTTTCTTCTTAAAAACTTTATAAGTTTCACTTATTAAGTTAGTAACGATTTCAAAATTAACATCAGACATATTAAGATTATAATTGTGTTAAGCCTCTTTACGTTTGTTAATCAATTCTGTGCACTCTGAGTCCCACCATGGAGGCGAGGGAATTTTAGTAATATTGTTATTTTTTACAGGAAAAACTTCATCGGCGGCTGCTATTAAGATGAGTGCTAAAGCTTCAGCACAACTATTTTCATTGCCATCAGAAATAACAGGCAAGGAGCAAAGGTTTCTGTCGACAATGTTTCTAAATTTGTCCCAGTTATTACTATTTCTATTAGGAAGTTTATGTTTTAAGCATGATCTCCTTAATGGTGTATTTGATTTGGAAAGAGGATAAGAAATAACTATTGGAAAATGGTCACTACCATAAGTAGAGGTTAGAGTATGCCAAGTTAATGAAGAGGCTAAGTTTGGAGAACAGATAGAAAGGTCGATTGCGCTTTGGTTCTGATTGGGATCTGAACGGCGTGTGGCAGCTCCCGAGTTCAAGATGCATAAGTTATGTAAGTCTATTATATCTAGTAATTCATCGCCATAACAATTAGAAGTGGAACAACCCCATGATTGGTGATGGCAATTAAAGTCCCCCAATATTAAGAATGGCTTTGGAAGAAAGGAAAAGAGATTATTCATTTCTTGAAGAACAGAAGAAGAAGGGTGAGGAATGTAAATAGAAATAAGACAAGTATGATGCACTTGAATAGCTACAATTGAAATTTCCTCACTATGAGGAGGTAAGGTAATGAAAGAGAAAGGGATAGAATTCTTGATAAGTATAGCTACTCCACCATACCCATCAGATCTATCCTCTCTAATGGTTAAATAACCGTTAATTTTAAAAATATGATTAGATTTGAGCCAAGTCTCTGCTAAAGCAAAGGCAAATGGCTCATGTTTGTTTAAAAGATATATAACATCACATCATCTTTTTGTTTATTAGACTGCGGCAGTTCCACTGGATTATTTTGGATGTATTGTCCATTATGGGTGGAGTGAGAAACATTAAAAGAAGGGGCAACGTTGGACGGTGAAATGTTGAACTGAGAAAGAAGATTGTGTAATGCGGAAAGAAAATCGTTTATGGAAAAATTTGTGTCTTTTGTTTCATTAATATGATTATTAGAAAAAGCACAACCATTAGATGGTTGGGGAATGTCAAAATCTTTAATAATGGCATTGTGAGCCTCTTTATTATAACCTTGTATAGATTTGGGAGGAGAGCGAGGTTTGAGAAAAACAGTATTTTTATAACTACTTGAAGCAGGCATTCTATTATCTAAAGGGATAGATGGAGAATCTGCAAATTTTTTGGACGGAGAGGATAAAAGTGTATCAGCATATGATTTAGTTACTGGCGGATATACTTTTGTCGCTTCAGCGTAAGATACAGAACTTTGTGCCATGTATGTTTTAATTAATTTTTGTCTAGAAAATTCTGGGCAAGACTTACTAGTAGCATAGTGAAAACCAGAGCAAAGGCAGCAAGATGCACTTTCCTGTTCTCTTTCACAACTGTCTCCAGTGTGGCCTTGGCCACATTTATAACAACGAGGTTTCGATCTGCATTGAATTTTAGTGTGACCAAAACGACAGCAACTGAAGCACTGTACAGTAGGGAAAATATATAAATCTACAGGTAAAGCATTATAGCACATGAAAATTCTTTTTGGTAGAACCTGCCCATCAAACGTAACAACTACGGATTGGGATGGTTTCCAAAGAGTTGTACCATCAACAATGGTTTTAAAATTGAGGCGTCTGACTTTTAAAATTCGGCCGCAACCAATTGGTGCTGTTGTATTATCAATAACTTCCTCCGGAGACCATTCCACAGGAACACCACGCACTAAACCCATTCTAGTAACATGAAAAGTAGGTATAAAAGCTTTATAATTATAGGTTTCAAGACTATTGCTAGTAATAAATGAATTTGCGTCAAGGAAATTGGAAAAAGATAAAGATATTTTATTGCGTCCGATTTTTTTGACGCTACCGTTTATTATGTTTTGGAAGGCGTTGAGCTTTAAGAACTTGCCAAATGTGATTGGGTGCAATGTCGTTCCATCATCTGGTGAAATAGTTTTTTTTTGGACATGAATAACAAAAGGCGCGCTGTCAGTTTTTTCGTAAGATTTTCTACCTATCTGAGTGGGAACAACTAAGGACGGTGCAGGAACATCAGGTATTTTATTATTAGGCACATTGGTGGAAACAATTATTTCGGGGCAGTTAGGCTCCAACGCAGTAGCTAGTGTTGATTCCGTACAACCACAACCCGAAGACACTGAACCGTGGTTTTTACGGGTACGGCGGCGTTTATTGCAGTGTTTGCAAACATGCACACGACTTCTTTTTAAATGACGAGCCGAAGATGACCCATCGGTATCCATGCCTGATTCGTTGGATATTGTAACAAAATTACCTGCCGGGGGCACAAAGTCCCCCGGGTCAGGCGGTTCATTCATCTCACGCTAACTAAAATAAAATTAATAAAAACTTACCACTACCGAAGAAACTAATCAAAACTAAAATTAAATTACAAATAAAAGAAATTAAAACACTAAAACTACGACTACTGATCTTATATTACAGTTTTTTTATAATTTAAAATTTATCTCAAAAAGACCGCGTCCGCCAAGTTTGCAGTTTCCCGCGCTTTTTCTAGAGCTGCGACTAAATCTTGCCCGCTATTGGCGAACCTATACGTTTTATTTCATCATAAAAGAATTATTCGCTTCCGAATAATTTTGCTATAATATAATTTTGTTTCATTCACATCTGATGTTCTACTACTGCTTATAAATAAAAATGTACAACGATTGCCTAAAAATGAAAAACCAATTTATAAAACACTTTCTACCAAAAGCTACCATAATTGAAATACGCAACAAAACGTTTTTATTTTCACCTTTTTGTTATCTGTGGCCAATGAAAAAGTCGTAGAAAAGCAGTGTTGTCAACTTAGTGGAATTTCCACTAAACCTAGGGGTTAAGACCCCTCCGGGCAGACAAAATTTTGCTTTTAGTGGCAGGTAGTTTTGTCCAGTGGTTAGTCTAATTCAATTTCTAGAAAATACTACCATCAATTACTAAAATTGTGACTCGACAAAAGTATAATAACACGATGATGGCATGTTTTATTGTTTGTCTAAAACATGTGTCAGTAATTTTACGATTGATTTATTTCAAATGCCGAAACCACTCCGGATTCGAACGCTGAATTTTTAAGACCGTTCAGCATGACGAATAATATTAAAAGTAGTGAAGTTGAGCGTTTTTCAAAAAAAGTGTACCTCTCACTTTTGGACTGTCCCCTGTGTTTGAAGTCTAATAACTTGTAAAATTTATACGTGGCTAATTATTTTAATGAATGAAAAGCATTAAACACACTGTAAACTAGTTAAATTCATACAATAAATTTACTTATACTTTGCGTATGAATAAAAAATGACAATTTTGTACACCAAGGTGTCAGTTTTTGGCGTGTCCCCCACTCAAGTTCCTCGATGTTAGAAACGATTTTGAAAACTTTTTGTACTAGGGTAGCATCACTTTTTGGTCATCGCTTGAAATACACTGAGTCGTCGATCGTAGCCGGTAGTTTGTAATTAAAGTCTTGTGCTCATTTCAATACAATTTGATTTCGAAAAATACCATAAAAAGTGGTACAAACCGGACATGTAGGTTTTGTCACGGCTAAAACTGCCATTTGAAAATATATTAGACTATTTTAGTTTTTGAAATGCAATTCCACATCATAAACGTTACCGAACGCCATTTTAAATAAGCTAGTTCTCATTTTACTTTACTAGTAAATTTACGTGTTTTATGTGCGCGCAACGGCCGTCAAGATTTCTTCTGTCGGGTTTGACACACATTATCGACTTCATTCAGGTATGTTTACATAAGTTAACTGTTTTCAGATGATGAACAATATCCTCAACTAACGTTATATATACATTTGATACTAAACGTAGGTGTGTTTTCGTTATAATATAATTTAGAATAGAAAATGGCAAGAGAACGTCACGTCGGATTTGCGACATTTTGCCCTGTGACCTACAGGCTGACCAGCAAAGTCGCAAAACCGACACAAGAAGGCTAAGACTACATGTAGGGTTTTTAGTCCAGTCACTATAAGGATTACTAACCTCGGAAGATAATTAAAGATATAAGCTAAGTATTTATAAACTTGTAATTTTAAAACCTTTTTTTTTATTATGTTATTACTTCCTCGAAATAAGTAAGTATTGCCAAACGAGTATTTAATTTACGAAAAAAATAAATTACATTCTTCCTGCTGTTACCGATTTTCTTGAAGATTTGATGGCTTAATATTTCTTGTTATCATTACTTTCTTTGTTTTGTTTCAGATTAAACTACACTCTAAGTTACTAAAACCAAACCATCACATCAAAGCGCTGCAACATGGTTATATTTTATGATATTGATAAAATACTATCAAAAAATTATTTTCAGCATTATTATAAAAATGATTATAAGTGGCCCTGGCCTGTAACTCACTTTGTCATTACTGAAAATTGCTATGGATGTCGACAGGAGCTGGATACGAATGTTGCACGAAGACCGAAACATTCCATATCACCCATGAGTAGAACTGACATTTTTTACTTATTAAACACTTCATATTTTTGGTGCAGTGATTGCAATCTATCTGTATATGATCATTTTCCTGAAGACGAATGTAGTATTTGTTGGGCTGATTTTTTTTACTGATTTTTGTTTTGAATCAGAACTTAATATTTGGAAAAGGTTTTGATTTTTAAATTTTTATTAGAATTAGAATTATATTCTAGGCGACGACGGTTACGTTAAGGGCCCTTTTTTAATATTTTTTTTTTGTAAGCAAGATCTATACAGGGTGGTCAGGACATCGACACGCAACCTGTTACCATGGATTCAGTACATGATTTTGTTCCCACCTGCGTTGAAACATTTTTAGGCGGTTATAAAAAATAAAATTGCTACTCCATACATTGTGACTGTGTAGGTATTGCACTATTGTAGGAAACAGCAGATTTTTCATATAATAACCGACAAAAAATAAATTACGCAGGACGGTCAAAAATCGTGTACTAAATCCATGTTAACAGGTTGCGCGTCCATGTCCCTGCCACCCTGTATATTTTTAATTTTTTTGCAAAACTTGTGTATACATAATATACCTAGTACAATACCTGCCTATTTTTTGTAAACCAACTGTTTGTTGTTTGAATTTGTAATACTTTAAAGAAGATTTTATTTTGATTTTTTTATATTTTTTTTATTAAGAATTACGATTATAGCGACGGTGACCTCTAGTGCCACTTTTTGGTGAGACGGATGTATCTCAAAACAATAGGTAACAAAATAAGATTGTGACAACAAGGTCTGAAAACTTGATTATTTAGCTTGATGATTTAGCCTTTATGTCAATTTATTTGTGTTTTTGTAATATTATATTATTATGATTGAAGTAAAATGTTACTTTTAATATTTAATAGAGTGAAAAATAAGTGCCTAAATTATGACTGTGATAGGTAATTAGTACTCGTAGTGCATGTAACTGACCAATTTTGGTTTAAATTAATGTGTCTTGTCATTCTATGATTATGATTAAGTATAAAGTACGTCTTATACTGCTTAATTTTGTTAATTACGAAATAAGAAATTCCTAAAAAGACTGATCATATAATAAACATTGAAAATGTATATTTTATTCTTGATTTTATTTTAACCACGTAAATTTTTTGTTTTATTTTTGCGCTGGTGTAAGCTCAGCCTTAGAAAAATTGGTCTATCGGTTTTGCGACTGTCCCCCGTTTTGCGACGAAGAATTTCTTAGTTTTAACCAATTATTAATATCAAGGGGTATAAATAATTTGAATGCATTATTCAGAATGATTTTGATGTTCTGGCATACAATATTTACTTTGGGGATTAAACTACATTTCATTACGATATCGTAAAAGTAACGGTTACTTTGGCATCAGCTGTGACAAAACCGAGCTTAAAACTAGAATTATTCGTCATTTATAGATTTGGTGATTAAATTGACCTATTTAAAAGAAAATATTTATGATAATCTTCGTAACTCAATCAAAATCATTTGTGTTTTTCATCATAGTTAGTAGAAAAGTTAGCTTTTAAGACAGTTGCAAAACTGACATTTATTTCCACAGTGCCAGTTTAATTTGATGATTTCTCGTATTATTGATTAATCTGCAAGCAATTAAATATAATTTTCATATACTATCATATATCTTAATAATATCTGAATCAAAAAATTATCCAAAATTTGATATTTAAAATATTATCATAAATTCAGACATGGTACACTTTTTTTTGAAAACGCTCAGTTACACAGAGGCTGCGCCCATGTGGAGATCGAAAAACAACGTCATTTCGAAAAAATATTCGACGGGAACATACTTCTGGGATAAAAAAATCCACCGTTAGACCATTATTGTGTATTTAGGAAACATCCAAACATCTTCACTAATTTTTCAAGTATCTACATAATTATTTTGTGATACACGGTACACCGCTAGTAGTGGACTCGGGGAAAAAAGTTGGCAACACTTGGGTAAATGTTATTATGAATGTGAGGGGGGGTGGGGAAAATGGCGGGAATAACACGAAGGAAACTAAAACAAAAATAAATATAATTGAAAATAATGGAAATCGTTGTCAAGAAATATGAAAAATAAGTATCTAGCTAAGTATTCTTTGTTCTTTGTATCAAGTTTGTACCTGGAAAAGTGGAAACCTAAATATGTATCAAACCCAAAATAAAGATTGATTTTAGCGAGTGAATTAAGTGTATTGTGTAGTGAAAGTGTTGTGCTAAATAATACCTGCCGCCGCTTGACAGAATTATTAAAAAATAAGACTTGTTATCGAGCAATATATAAATATATTAAAAACACTTTCGAAGAAATTTAGAAATTTTGTGAAGGAAATTAAATAAAGACTTGGCTAAAAGGTCTTAGCAACCAGGCCATAAAAATACTTATAAAAAAAAAAAAAATATTATGAATGTTTTTGTTTACATTTAGTTATTTTATATTTTGCAACATACAAACCCAAGACCAAAATTATATTTACTATTCCCATACTGATGCAGGAACATGGGACTATGTTGCAGATTTGGAACATTTTTCTTGTGGCTTGCTGAAGACGTTTGGCAATAGTGAAACTACAAGTAAGTAAGCCAATATATATAGGAATTACATGTGTAGGAGTGTACCTTCGTATCTCATTAGATTATTGTGGCTGTAGGTTCATTATTTGTCAGTCTACATACGGACTATCATTCCTTTTTATTTGTGTAGACTCTCAAACAACTTACGTGAGGTTAGATGTTTATTGCAGCTAAAATAATGATTGTAGTTAGTATATGTCTGTTAAGCTCACCTTCTAACAACTGAAATTGTTAATTAATATTTTTGTTGGTACCTATGTAGACGCTGAAACAGACTAACTACACCTAATAACCACTAATGAAATAACTAACTACAAAATATTAATCATAATATTTTCGCAGACAGTGATAGAGCTGAACGGAACACTACCCTACCAACATCAATCTAGTTGACATAGTGGGATTTGCTGTGGCAAGGTTGGTCATGGGAAACCAATCTTCGGTATTAATTATTGAAGGTAAACTTTTGACACATAGTTAAGAATCAAGCAGCAACTCACATAATTATGAATATATTCCTTGAGTGAACTTTCTACCTACATAGGCACATACATAATAATATTTTATGTACACCTAACTAATGTTTACAATTCTAATTTAGTGTTATGCTTGATGAAAATATCTGGAGATTGAAAAATCAGCCCTAAATAAAGAAGAAATGAAACTACCTGCAGCAATGAGTAGGATGATGGCTTTTGTCCAGCCATGGGCTGATGAAGGTCTAGTTGATATGCCTAGTTTGCTGCATAATGTTTATGTACTTTATTTGAGCAGAAAATAATTTTGATTTTCTTTTCAAATTGTAGCTGAGTTCCCGGGGCATTTCACCTACGAAGACATGAAGGCAGCATGAATGATGTTGCCCCATTGTTGTTCACTTCGGCCACTGCTACTATTTACTTCGGCCACTGCTGCTATTTACTTATGACATGACATTGCTACTGCGGCTCTGCAACTACTTCAGTTTTCAAGCTTCTCAAGTACAAAAGTAGAAACTGAAGATTGTTCATAAAAGCTAATGCATTTTATTTTAGAAAACTGTTGATTATAGTCTTGCATAACAGCAATGTAAACATATGTACCTATTGTGTTAATTGATAACTGTGTAAACTTTAATATAGAGTGCTGTAATTATGAATTAAAGGTACAAATAAAAATAACTTGGTATGAAATATTTATAAATTGAATACTTAGTAAGATTTTTTTAATATTGAGAAGTGTTTACTATTATAGTGATACTAATTAGAAAATAGTGGTGTTTAGCTAAATTAACTGTCATTCATTAGGTACAAGTAAATAGAAACATAAATTATGGTAAACAAAGAAAAACTGTTTTATTTATATCATTACAATCTTAACTGACAATAGCATTTATTCACATTTAACATGAAATATTTGGATATGGGGTAAAATTAAATGGAACAAATATATTGTATGGATTGGTGGAATTTGACATTCAATGTCTTCCCAACATCATGGATAATTTATATACCTACCTACTGCTTGCTGTGAGCGCATGAAAGTTTAAATATTTCCTGAATAATGAGGTAGTTGAGCCTGACACCTGAAACCCAAACCCTAATCTATTTACTTCATAGGACAGCAATATTCTGCTGTAGACAACAATTAGGTGCCTACAATTCTATTGATAGATGGGTTGCTAAGCTTGTGGCATATGATAAGTTTGTTACATACGGTACGAGGTACGAATTTGTCTTTCATTAAAATGCCAACAAAATATCTCGATTCTGAAATATCATAAATTGAAGGTATCTTTAGTTTAGGTTTTAAGCACTTGTAAGTTGTAACAGATGAGAGGTTTTATACAAAAATGCATTCACAATTTATCAGGAAGACTACCACTCACATTTTTTTCGAAATCATTATGGAGATTATACGTATAAATCCTAAATTAAGTGGAATAGAAAACCATTGCGAGCAGAAGGTTGCCTTCGGTTTCAATGCGACTAGCCGTTGGTTTTTCATGTCAACGATTTAAGCAAATTCTCGCTTGTCATTTGAGTTACGTAATTCGAAAAATAGACGTATGCCCAATTTTTCCTGGCAATTTTGGCATATCGTTCACTCTTTAGCGTCTCAAACAGACTGCAGTTGGTTTCGCAGGAGTTACGCAATACGAAAGTCGTAAAATTAAGCAAGCTGCGATAGAAACGAAGCAAACTAGTCTTAATCGTTTGGCGCAAATGTGTTACGTAATTAGGGTGCTGTATTTTACTAGTGGTAGACGCTTCCCTTTTCCTCAGCTCGTCTTTTAATAGTGCTACACTCCAAGCAAATCTTTTTAATTTGTGATCGACACAAAAATAAACATAAACAAAACAATGGCGGTTTGTAGACAGGCAGCAGTGTTGCCACCTATGGCAAGCTTTCAGTTTTCAACCCCATTCTAAAAATCCAGCTGCTCTTCATTTTGTACGAAAGTGCGTCAAGTAGATGAAGTAGAGATATCAAAATGTAGATATAATAATAATAATAATAATAATAATAATACCATTTATTTCAGGCGACACAGGCCCATAGAAAAATACCTTAACCTAAACATACATCTAATATATAAAATTCTCGTGTCACAGTTTTCGTTGCCATACTCCTCCGAAACGGCTTAACCGATTTTGATGAAATTTTTTGTGCTTATCCGGTATCTATGAGAATCGGCCAACATCTATTTTTTTTTTTTTTTTTTTTTTTTTGGTAGTTTGGGTAGGGAGTTAGGGAGGTAGGTAGGTAGGTAGGGTAGGTAGGTAGGTAGGGTAGGTAGGTAGGTAGGGTAGGTAGGTAGGTAGAGTAGGTAGGGTAGGTAGGTAGGTAGAGTAGGTAGGTAGGGTAGGTAGGTAGGGTAGGTAGGGTAGGTAGGTAGGTAGGGTAGGTAGGTAGGGTAGGTAGGTAGGGTAGGCAGGTAGGGTAGGTAGGTAGGGTAGGTAGGTAGGTAGGGTAGGTAGGTAGGGTAGGTAGGTAGGGTAGGTAGGTAGGGTAGGTAGGTAGGGTAGGTAGGTAGGGTAGGTAGGTAGGGTAGGTAGGTAGGGTAGGTAGGTAGGGTAGGTAGGTAGGGTACGCCGTAGATAAGTACCGCAACCCGTGCGAAGCCGGGGCGGGCAGCTAGTATTTTTATATAAACAAAACTTGTGTTAATAAAAAGGCTTAAGACTATGTTAGTAGCGCTTCACTTTGCACTAGCTTGACTTTGTGCTGTCCAGTGGAACTTGTCCGCGGAAGCGACGGAACACCACGTCCTGCGGCCAAAAGTCTTCTTCCATGACGAGGGGCAGATAACAGTTCGGTACACGCACGACGAACGCCTTGAAGTTGACGTTCCGGTGCGATTCCAGTAACTGCACCCTTGGCGTGTACCTCGTCTTTTGACGCACGTACTCCACGATGTCCTCAGCCTTAGTGGTGTAGTGCAGGCGGGAGATGTAAACCGGTGTGTTCGGCTTTGCGGCACGCAGGCTCATTTCGGGCTCCGCAGGAGCTTTGCCACAGCGGTTCTGGTTCGTTCGCGATCGGCGCTTACTCCTTTGCACCGTCACGAAACCATCATCATTATCAGCCCTATTCGGCGCCCTTTCCGGCATGGGCTTGATACTAGGAGCGCCACGGGTACTCGCGGTGACGCTAGCGAAATCCCTTTGTAGGGGTTTCGTCGGAGCTGCAGACACTGACAGCGGGACGGGGCAAGGGGCGCGGGCGGCATTGCGAGGAGGAGCCGCGGTGACGAGCGGCGGGCTGCGGGGCGCGCCGGCGCGGCGCTCTGCAAGCTCAGCAATCGACGGATGCGCTGGCGACGAAACTGCTGACGCGGAATTCGACAACGATATATCGAGGCCGGCTCCACGACATGTGTTTACGTTTGACGTATGCACAGGTGACCTAATTACCGCCACACTGTTGCGCAATTCGCTAACTTCTTTACGCAAATCAGCGACAGTGTTTTGGGATGCATCTAATTTCGTCAGCACATCCGCGAGGCGAGTCTTCAGAAAGACAATGTCCTTCAGAAGGCTCGTTACATCGACGTGGTCGAAGGTGACGGGAGGAAGCTTGTGTAGCTCCTTCGCCACAAACGTCGGCACGTCATCAGGGTCGGTCTCCTTGAACAGCGTGATTATATCCTGCAGGCTCCTTTTAGTCCCGTCACGCCGGCGGGACACCATCTGGTCGCGCTTGTTCAGCACACTGAATAACAAAAGCTTTGCAGCAGCTATGCCATCCTCGCTGAAGTTCGACGCGCAGATCTGGACAGCTGACACCTCGTCCATCACATCCAGCTTCTGCTGCAGGAACGCCAGCAGCTCATTCGCCACTAGTTCACTACTCATGGCGGGTAAATTACGAGCGACAGCTTGCGCCGCGCTAATCGAAATAAAGAATATGCAAACGCGACCGCATCGGAACGCAGCACAAGCGAGACTGATATAGCCAAGCGGATTTGTTTAGAACGAACTACTAGCGACTTTAGTTTCCAGCGTCTCTCTAGCGATGTCAAAATCTCACGTCCACACACACACACACAGGATTTTGACCGTACATACATATTATTCTAGGTGATCAATTTATCATACATTCAAAAAGATTTTGTTAGAAAAGTTTTGTTCTTTCGCCTTTTCTGTCTGCGAATTCATTGTGACTTGTGGCAGTGCGGCACGTTCATATCGCATCGTCCAACGGCACCATCGCACTTCTTGACAACATAAAAACTTCGTCGAAACTATTTGAACCTTAGATTAGTTAGGTGCAGCAGGTCACTGTAGCAAGCCCATCTGGCCTGGTAACTGTGTCGCTGTCGGTCAACAAGACAAATAACGTCAGACTTTGTAATTTTTTAGGGTTCCGTAATCAACAAGGAACCCTTATAGTTTCGCCATGTCCATCTGTCTGTCCGCAGCTTAGCTCAGAGACTCTTAGTACTAGAAAGCTGTAATTTGGCATGGATATACATATTAACCACGCCGACAAAGTGATAAAAAAAAATATGAAAAAAAACTTTTTTGTGTACCTTCTGTGCACGTAAAGTTCGAATGTTTTATTTCTCGTATATCCCATGGTGTGGGATATCGTTGGATAGGCAATTCAAAAATATGACGGGTCTGTGAAAACTATTTTTCGATTCAGGGATCCTTTTGCGTAAAATTAAACTTAAAATTGCTAATTTTTGTTAAGAGTCAAGTGTGTGTGTATCACCTTTTTTTGTTTTTTTTGTTTGGGAAATCATCAAATGACCTCTCCCGCTCTGGGCGAAGCGGAAGGGCGTGTCAGACTCTTACTGACTAAAACCCACCCGTGTTCCTTCAGTTGCCTGTGCGCTAGTGCCCCGGTAACTCTTTCGAACAATCCGCGACCCCGGCAGAAAACTATCACAGCTAAGGCTAAGGCTTTACAAGTTTACGAGTAAAAGTCGACCAACTTATTTTTGCAATTGGAACGGATGGGAGAACATGTTTTTCAACTACAATGTTAAGTTTGTTCTTGGGATAACTTCATCCCAACTACGGAACCCTTCATTGTGCGCAGTCCGACACGCACTTGGCCGGTTTTTCATAGTGATTTCGCTAGTTCCACTTTCAGCCACCGGGTCAGGAAAGATTATAAATTGTAGCACTATACATTCCTGTACTAAACGCATGTGTTCAATAAACATTGTCATATAAAATATTGATTCTACAAATGAATAAAAGTCTTTATGTAGTTTTTATTGGTGATGCGGTGTGTGTATCCGATGTATTCGTAAAAATAGCGTTGCAACATTTTTGACATGTAACGTCACGTCATACGTCACGCTTGTCTCTGTCGCTTACGCCAAGAGAAACGGACATAAGGTGATTATACAGGCAAAATAATATCCTGCTGTACCATCGATTTCAGAAATCAGATGCCCTCACTAGTGTATCTACGAAGCCGATAGACGATAATGTAAACGACATGAGGAGTGCTAGAGACGGCATAGGTCGGTGAGCGAAATGTCGATAGAGTACGTGCCGGTGAGTGAGGGGGAGCAGGACGAGCCCATCGAACTGCCGACCGAGGAGGACGGCTCACTGCTGCTGAGCACTGTGGCAGCGCAATTCGCGGGCGCCAGTGGGCTCAAGTATCGCGCCGCCGGGCGCCTCCGCGGCCTGCGGCTCGTGGACGAGCGCCTGTCGCCGCCGGCCGAGGGCTGGGGGGCGCACCGATACTGGTGCGCCTTCCCGCGCGCCTCGCCCGAGCCCACGCCGCGACAGCGCTGCTCCGACCTCATCGTGCTCGGCCTGCCTTGGAAAACTGGCGAGGATGCGGTGCGTGATTACTTCGCCGCCTTTGGCGAACTTCTCATGGTGCAGGTGAAACGCGACGCCAAAACCGGGCTATCCAAAGGGTTCGGATTTATTAAGTTCGCGGAGTACGAGTCGCAACTACGCGCGCTGGGCCGGCGCCACATGATTGACGGGCGCTGGTGCGACGTGCGCATTCCCAACGGCAAGGACGGCGGCGCCAGCGCGCACCGCAAAGTGTTCGTGGGCCGCTGCACCGAGAGCCTGACGGCCGAAGACCTACGCGAGTACTTCGGAGCCTTCGGTCAGGTGACCGACGTGTTCGTGCCGCGTCCGTTCCGCGCGTTTAGCTTCGTGACGTTTCTGGAGCCCGAGGTGGCACAGTCGCTGTGCGGGCAGGACCACATCATCAAGGGCGTGTCGGTGAATATCTCGACGGCGTCGCCCAAACGCGAGCGCAGCGCGCGCGGCTCGCAGCTGCTGGGCTGGGGCCTGGTGGAGGGCGGCGGGCGCGTGTTCAACTGGGCGGGCGATGCGTGGCCGCCGCAGGCCGCGCCCGCGCCGCCCGCTCCGCCACTCGACAAACCCTACCTCAAGTATGAGTGACATTACTGTGTACATAACCTCTCCCTCGGACCTGGCTCATGCCTGCTATGCTCTTTGTTGATCACTGTCAAATTTTATATGAAATGTGTAAATAATATTATAATATAGTATGATGTTGTCCTGATGTTTCAATTACTGGTTATACTTTGTTATTATGTGTATATACACAACAATTTTACCTCCAATTTGTTACTTGCAACTTTTGAAGTTGCCTGATCTGGATCTGCTTGTACATAATTTTATGCATACATTGTATTGTATAAAAATGTAGACCAAAAATATTGTTGTAAATGTTTCATTTCATAGGGAAATTATAGATTATTTTCAAATCAGAAATATCATCAACATTTGGATGACCAAAAGTGGCGATAACAATTAATTCTACTTTAGTAAAACTATAAAGATATAGAAATGTACATTGAGATACACAATTTTGTTGACAAATTGTTGTTGCATATCTCTGTAGGCAAATAATACAGGGTGGCTGGGACATCGATGCGCAAACTGTAACCATGAATTCAGCACATCAATCTAGACCCCTAGCGTAGTAATTTTACGTCGGTTATCAAAAAATATGTGCTGTTTTATAGAAAAGTGCAATAAGTACGGACGTGTCAAAATGTATGGAACAATTATTTATTTTTTAGGTACCTGATGAAATTTTAAACACAGCGGGGTTCAGAATCATGTACTGTATCCATGGTAACAGGTTGCTCGTCATTGTGCCTACCACCCTGAATAAGATACAAACAAGGACAGTATTGATAGCAAACTAATCTCAGCCTAGCTGAATGTTTATGGGAGGGAATGTGGCTAACACATTCTGAAGTGAACAGCAGTAGCATAATCAGCCTATGGCGTTTTCACTTCTGGGACACAAACCTAAGAGAGATCAGCCATAATCCAGGCTTAGAGATGATTGGTGGATGCCACGTCTTCAAATTTTTGGTTCTAGGACATACCCTCATCTTCTGTTTCCTCATGTTTTTCTTCACCATTTTAAGAGCAGCGGTGATGAAATAAATTAGGTAAGTACAGACAAAAAGAAAACTTAGTTTCTGGGAACTAAACCTCCAATCATCTGCTTCAAGCGATCTTAAAACCTCTGAGCTAACTAAACAGATACTAAGAATATTTAAATTTTCTGTACCATTGCTTGTTGATATACTTACTATAACATGTTTTTGTAAAAATGCAAAGAGCTGTTTTGGATGGCGGATTTGAACTTGCGTGTCTTTTGCTGGGGGTATCGTAAGTAGTTCATGAAGCTACTCAAAGTAAAGTGCCTGGCTGGGTTCGAACCCGCGAACTACGCCACGTATCGTTGCCGTTACCACTTAACCACCACTGCTCTGGACTTATACTTACACTACACTTACCTACTGTGGTCAAATACTAATATGGTTGATGCACTTAAACTTAATAGCATTTACAAAGTAGGACTGCAAACGGTTGATGTGGGTCTTCGCAGTTTACGTAAATGAAACTCGTTTCATAAAGTATTATTTGATAAATTATTTAACACACAAAATACAGTCAGTTTGAGTAGCAGAGAAGTACTGCCCGAGATGACGCAGGCCTTCCAAGTTGATTTTAAAAGTTGAAGTTAGAAATGTATCTGAGGTTTATCCAGCGTATTAAGTTAAATATTCGAACTGCATTTAGACACCGTTCATACCAAAACGGCAACGAAGCCAGAAGCAGGTTCAATCTCTGGTACTCACACCTAACATTCAAGGGGAAATCCGATACTGAATAGCAGGTAGCGCAAGATGGTCGACAGAGGAATGCACATTCGTTTTTCCACGAATTTCTTCGCGCCTACACAACGTGATAAGACCAACAGCATATAAGTAGGTAGGTACATTCAATTTAAAACGTAGAACAGTTGCCAAATAAATAGAGCGCACTCGGTTCATCAACGACTTCTTTATTAAATACGTCTACGACTTTGCTTTAATAACGCGGTCGCCCGGTCGGTAGAAAAGCGATCATGTTATGTTATTGTGAAGGCGCGAATATGCGTTCAAAAAAATGCGCCGTCAGGGTTTTTTACTCATGTTGTCAGGGCCTCCAGAGGCTTGTTCATTAAGATTTCAAGAGGAGCTCAATGCCTAAGTACATTAACAGTCATTAGCTCCGCCTCGCGCCTCCGGAAGTACCTAATCAACAAATAGCAAGATTAAATTCGTAAAAAATTTAAACCCAACACTATACATTTTTTTGTTCAATAAAAACACTTTCACACTTCTTTTTTAACAAAGATATTTCTTGATTAATATGTAGAAAGTGTCCTCGTTATCTTTCATAAGTCAGCACCCGTCTATCTGATGGTAGTGGTTCGTGGTTTCCTGTTAGGAGTTCATCGTAAATACTTAGCAGCCCAATCAACTCGCGCAGCCCCGCTGCCAACAGTCGTTGTTTCTGAAACAATCCAAAACGAGCCAAAATCTATCACAACGAACTTAAGCTCCCGCCACATGACAGAGGACGAAATCGCAAATCTTACCTCGATGCGCACGTAGGGGCAGCGGCCGAAAAAGAGAAGTGTCTATTCTTGAACCGGTGACATAGCGCGCCGCGCTGAGGTAGGCGTGCGCCGCGCCGCCGGGCAGTGCGCGAGCGTGGCGCGGCGGCGGCGGCGCGGGCGCGGCCGGCGCGGCTTGCTGCAGCGCGCCGAGCACGCTGCGGCCACGCGCCGGCTCGGCTCCACGCGCGCCTTGTACGCGGCGTAGCGGCGGCTCCCCGCCCGCCTCATGCACCACCTCACCCCTACACCGTGGAATATCGCTTAGTCCGCCCAAATCAAATTCAGCGCTGTTTTGTATGAACACAAAACAACGTAAAACAGCATTTTAAGCAACTTTTGAATTTCGCGAGTAGGTACCTACCTACCTTGACAGATTTGTTTTACCCTCAGCAGGTAGATATTCTCTGATGCTACGGCTACAGTGTCGCGATAACGCGGACTACACTACCCGCCCAAGAGGGCGGGTAGTGTAGTCCGCATACGGCTCGACCTCGCGCTGTATAACAGAGAGCGCACGAAGTGTAGTTCGCGCTATCGCAACAATGTAGCCATAGCATTAGAGTTCGCTCCTGTTCTAATGCCAATTTTATTATGTTACGGCTACATTGTCGCGATAACGCGAACTACACTACGCGCGCTCTCTCTCGCACACCGCTCGACGTATCGCTGTACAACAGACAGAGAACGCGCGAAGTGCAGTTTGCGTTATCGCGACAGTGTATCCGTAGCATGAGTAAAAGGTAAGGTCAGATACACATACCCGAGTATATCGGCAAATCTGTCGCGCATTGGCGGCAGCTGCACTGCAGCGTTTAGCGGCAGGGTCGAAATGGGCGATCGGGGATGCTCTGCTACATTTTCCGTTTCACCTCGTGCTGCGCTTCTACAAGTGGTAATTATGGTGCGATAAGAAACAACATAGCTTCCGATTTATTTAGGTAAAAATATTAATTAGGTACGACTAATACGAACCTTCTCGCACGTGATGCAGGCGGTGGCAAAACTAGCGCGGCGCCCACAGCAAAGTATGGAAATCTATGTACAACCACAGAAAGAAAAATGAGCTTCAACACTTTTAGCTAGTGAGAAACAATTAAGCAGTCGAGTCGGCCCACCTGATGGTAAGTGGTCATCGCCGCTTCTGGACATTTGACAACCAATATATATATAAAAAATTACCGAAGCGCCTGAGGGGCAGTGGGACGATCCCGTGGAGGGTATCGCATGAACGCGGCGAGCAGGGCCAAGGCGGGCGGCGAGGCAGAGGGCACGACGCGCGCCAGTGGCACGCCCGCGCTCAACGGGAAGCGGAACCGCAGCACGTCGGCGAGCGCGTACCCCTCCAGCCAGTCGTCTCGGTCGGGAGTGCCCAGCACAGCGCATATCTTGTGCAACTGGTCTATTTCAGAGTTCCCCGGGAATAGAGGACGACAGGTATACAATTCTGCCATAATACAACCGAGAGCCCACAGATCGATGGGTGCGCCGTAGCGGGTGTCGTGCAGCAACACCTCCGGTGCGCGGTACCAGCGCGTGGACACGTAGTCGGTGTAGGGCGGGCGCGAGCGAACCTCGCGCGCCAGCCCGAGGTCGGCGATCTTCACGAGTTCGGGTCCAGCACACAGCAAATTTTCTGGTTTCAGATCCCGGTGAAAGAACCCATGACGATGCATATGTGCCAGCCCCTGTAATACCTGGTATACAATGTTCCTCAACACTGGCTCAGGAAAAGCGCGCTCTGCGTCGCGTATCAGCTGGTAGAGGTTGCCCCGCATGTACTCAAACACGAAGTACAGCGTATCATTTTCCCGTATTACTTCGCGTAGCTTAACAATATTGGCGTGGTTCAGCTTCTTGAGCGATTTGACCTCGCGCAGGTTCATCGCTTCATCCCACGAGTAGTACTTGCGCTTCATACGCTTGATGGCCACCTTCTCACCGGAATCGCGCCGCTGCGCTAGCACCACGGAGCCGTACGTGCCGTCGCCGAGCTGCTGCAGCACCACGTACCGGTTCATGGTGCCCAGTGCCCACCTTTATATAACTTAACCACACATTGTCACACACTATCTTTTTAGATTAATCCAGTAAGAGGATTTTGGATACAATAGGTGGGAGATATATAATTTTTATCCTTGTTTGCTTGAAGCATCTATCCATATGAGCGTTGAATTTGTATTATATCACAGAGCAAATGGAAAATTTATACAAAATTCTTGACTATTACATTTGACGGCATTAACATTCAAGGCAAGTTTTTACATTTCTCAATAATAATATAAATAAAGAGTGGACACTTTTTGACATTCCTAAAAATACCAAAATCGCTCTATATTGTTCGTACAAAATCACAGATTTTATATAGCAAACATTTGATATCAGATAGATGCACCAAGAATACTTCATAAACTAAGAGATCCTGATACACTTTAGGGTAGGTACATGTTATTTACAATTAGTTTCTATGGTTACCTAGCGATTGTGACATAGGAACATAAAATAACCATTGAGTTTTGTTTACAAAGCTAGCGGTTTCAACTTCAAGGTCTCCACCCACTATCCCGATCCATAACCGAACCGTAACGATAAAACGTATGCAATGACGGTTACTTTACACGTTCACAGAAGTTTCCGTTTCGAATGCGAATCTGTAGGTCGCAACAGTGATTTGCTTGTGATGAGCTGCACCCTAATTACGTAACACACTATCTATCACAATCTGAATCATTTTGAAGCTTAGTGCAATTCCATTGCTTCATATTTTCGAAAAATTGGTCGCTCAACAACGTAAATAACGCAATGAATGTTGTTGAACCGTCAAAATGAAACCCATACCTACTGTTAGTGTGTTACGTAATTACCCCGCAGGTTTTGAAACGCGACTGTAGTGAGTGCCAAGCCAACTCGTAGTAATTCATACAAACATTTTTTTTTTCTGTTGCCGTGTCTTTAGGTTATCAGACCGAGATAGTGGATGAAAACCTTCACCAGGGATGTCAGACCCTGCTGGCTGGGCCTATTTCAACCCATTTAAGGGATAACTTGTATTTTGATATTTCAAATTCACGCCAAAATACACTGATTTTGAAAGATCGAAGCGTTTGTTTACGCTTGGTGCAGGTAAGCCTGAGATTTATTTTTTTGAACTGTGATTTTGAAAGAATTGTCAGTGACAGCAACCGAAGAACAACCATAACTCAACGAAAATAAAGATCACTCTGATTTTGACAGTGATGTGTTGTGTCAGAAGTAAAATAACTTTGGACACTAACAGTAAGAATGGCTTTCATTTTGACAGTTCAACAACATTCATTGCGTTATTTACGTTGCTGAGCAGACAAATTTTTCGAACAAATGAAGCAATGGATTAGCAATAGAATGGAATGCCAATGTGATCTATAGTACTTACTAATTCCATGGATGGAATGTATTGACAGTATTTGTTTGACATTGACAGGTCTACTTACGATATTGTGCTTCTGTGATGTAAAGGTATATATAATACATGCTCTGTGGTGAGTATTCTCCGATTAATATAAATAGTCCGTTAGAAAAAAAGCGCGGGAAACTGCAAACTTGGCGGACGCGGTCTTTTTGAGATAAACTTTAAAATATTAAAAAAAACTTTAATATAAGATCAGTAGTCGTAGTTTTAGTGTTTTATGTTCTTTTATTTGTAATTTCATTTTAGTTTTGGTTAGTTTCTTCGGTAGTGGTAAGTTTTTATTAATTTTATTTATTTAGAACGAGATGAATGAACCGCCTGACCCGGGGGACATTGTGCCCCCGGCAGGTAATTTTGTCACAATATCCAACGAATCGGGCATGGATACCGATGGGTCGTCTTCGGCTCGTCATTTAAAAAGAAGTCGTGTGCATGTTTGCAAACACTGCAATAAACGCCGTCGTACCCGTAAAAACCACGGTTCAGTGTCTTCGGGTTGTGGTTGTACGGAATCAACACTAGCTACTGCATTGGAGCCTAACTGCCCCGAAATAATTGTTTCCACCGATGTGCCTAATAATAAAATACCTGATGTTCCTGCACCGTCCTTAGTTGTTCCCACTCAGATAGGTCGAAAATCTTACGAAAAAACTGACAGCGCGCCTTTTGTTATTCATGTCCAAAAAAAAACTATTTCACCAGATGATGGAACGACATTGCACCCAATCACATTTGGCAAGTTCTTAAAGCTCAACGCCTTCCAAAACATAATAAACGGTAGCGTCAAAAAAATCGGACGCAATAAAATATCTTTATCTTTTTCCAATTTCCTTGACGCAAATTCATTTATTACTAACAATAGTCTTGAAACCTATAATTATAAAGCTTTTATACCTACTTTTAATGTTACTAGAATGGGTTTAGTGCGTGGTGTTCCTGTGGAATGGTCTCCGGAGGAAGTTATTGACAATACAACAGCACCAATTGGTTGCGGCCCAATTTTAAAAGTCAGACGCCTCAATTTTAAAACCATTGTTGATGGTACAACTCTTTGGAAACCATCCCAATCCGTAGTTGTTACGTTTGATGGGCAGGTTCTACCAAAAAGAATTTTCATGTGCTATAATGCATTACCTGTAGATTTATATATTTTCCCTACTGTACAGTGCTTCAGTTGCTGTCGTTTTGGTCACACTAAAATTCAATGCAGGTCGAAACCTCGTTGTTATAAATGTGGCCAAGGCCACACTGGAGACAGTTGTGAAAGAGAACAGGAAAGTGCATCTTGCTGCCTTTGCTCTGGTTTTCACTATGCTACTAGTAAGTCTTGCCCAGAATTTTCTAGACAAAAGTTAATTAAAACATACATGGCGCAAAGTTCTGTATCTTACGCTGAAGCGACAAAAGTATATCCGCCAGTAACTAAATCATATGCTGATACACTTTTATCCTCTCCTTCCAAAAAATTTGCAGATTCTCCATCTATCCCTTTAGCTAATAGAATGCCTGCTTCAAGTAGTTATAAAAAGACTGTCTTTCTCAAACCACGCTCTCCTCCCAAATCTATACAAGGTTATAATAAAGAGGCTCACAATGCCATTATTAAAGATTTTGACATTCCCCAACCATCTAATGGTTGTGCTTTTTCTAATAATCATATTAATGAAACAAAAGACACAAATTTTTCCATAAACGATTTTCTTTCCGCATTACACAATCTTCTGTCTCAGTTCAACATTTCACCGTCCAACGTTGCCCCTTCTTTTAATGTTTCTCACTCCATCCATAATGGACAACACATCCAAAATAATCCAGTGGAACTGCCGCAGTCTAATAAACAAAAAGAGTGATGTTATATATCTTTTAAACAAACATGAGCCATTTGCCTTTGCTTTAGCAGAGACTTGGCTCAAATCTAATCATATTTTTAAAATTAACGGTTATTTAACCATTAGAGAGGATAGATCTGATGGGTATGGTGGAGTAGCTATACTTATCAAGAATTCTATCCCTTTCTCTATCATTACCTTACCTCCTCATAGTGAGGAAATTTCAATTGTAGCTATTCAGGTGCATCATACTTGTCTTATTTCTATTTACATTCCTCACCCTTCTTCTTCTGTTCTTCAAGAAATGAATAATCTCTTTTCCTTTCTTCCAAAGCCATTCTTAATATTGGGGGACTTTAATTGCCATCACCAATCATGGGGTTGCTCCACTTCTAATTCTTATGGGGATGAATTACTAGATATAATAGATTTACATAACTTATGCATCTTGAACTCGGGAGCTGCCACACGCCGTTCAGATCCCAATCAGAACCAAAGCGCAATCGACCTTTCTATCTGTTCTCCAAACTTAGCCTCTTCATTAACTTGGCATACTCTAACCTCTACTTATGGTAGTGACCATTTTCCAATAGTTATTTCTTATCCTCTTTCCAAATCAAATACACCATTAAGGAGATCATGCTTAAAACATAAACTTCCTAATAGAAATAGTAATAACTGGGACAAATTTAGAAACATTGTCGACAGAAACCTCTGCTCCTTGCCTGTTATTTCTGATGGCAATGAAAATAGTTGTGCTGAAGCTTTAGCACTCATCTTAATAGCAGCGGCCGATGAAGTTTTTCCTGTAAAAAATAACAATATTACTAAAATTCCCTCGCCTCCATGGTGGGACTCAGAATGCACAGAATTGATTAACAAACGTAAAGAGGCTAAACACAATTATAATCTTAATATGTCTGATGTTAATTTTGAAATCGTTACTAACTTAATAAGCGAAACTTATAAAGTTTTTAAGAAGAAAAAATTTGAATCATGGCGTACATTTTGCTCATCAATTTCACCGAATACTCACCCTACGATAGTCTGGCGCAATATTCGTAGATTTAGGTCCATTTATAACAACCCTTCTCCAATACCCGATTCTTTAGCCAGTGAGTTTTTAGATAAATTAGCTCCTCCTTTTGTTCCTGAGGGTATTAACCTTAACCTGTCTCTTGTATCCACTATACAAGACACCAGTACAACGCTAGATCTTCCATTCACTCTCACTGAATTAAAAGGTGTTATTCATAAAACTAAGGATTCTGCACCAGGCATTGATGGCATCCCGTATTCCTTTTTTGCTAACTTAAATGATGACGTCCTCAGTTATTATTTAGAGCTTATTAATTCTATTATGAATACGGGAAACATTCCTATTGAATGGAAACGTCAAATGGTGTTACCATTCCTTAAACCAAATAAAATTACATCTGATGTTTCTTCATACCGTCCCATAGTTTTGTCTTCAATTCTGATGAAATTAGCGGAACACTTAATTAAAAACCGCTTAGAATGGTATGTTGAAAGTAAGGGTCTTTTGGCAGAAACACAATATGGTTTTAGAAAAGGTAAAAGTACAACTGACTGTTTAAGTATTTTCACATCCGATATTCGGTTATCCTTCTCTAATAACCAATCCACCGTTGCAGTTTTCCTTGATATTAATGCAGCTTATGATAATGTTGTATTATCAGTTTTACAAAATAAATTAATAGCCTTACAAGTCCCATTGATTTTGTCAAATTTCATTATTAATATCCTGAGTGAACGCTCTGTTAACATGTTAATAGGAGATCATGAGGTAACTCGTCTTGTATGGAGAGGTCTCCCACAGGGTTCCGTGCTGAGTCCCCTTCTATACAATATTTACACTTTTGATTTAGACTCGTCCTTAACTAACCATGTTAAGGTTATTCAATATGCCGACGATTTATTATTGTATTCTTCAAGCCAATCTGTTGAACAAGCTACCTTTGCTATCAATTCTGCTTTATCTACTTTGGAGTCATGGTTACATCTAAACGGTTTGGATGTATCCACGTCTAAAAGTGCAGCTGTTTTATTCACCCGGAAGAGAAATATTCCCCTATTAAATCTCTTTTATAAGGAAATACCTATTCCAGTTAAAGATAAATTCAGGTACTTAGGTATAATAATCGATTGTAAATTAAGTAGTGTTCCTCATTGCGATTATATTGTTAACAAATGTGAAAATCACCTTAACATGCTTAGATGCCTCTCCGGTGTGTGGTGGGGTGCACACCCCTTTTCTTTGAAACTCGTTTACAACGCAATCATCAGAAGCACTCTGGATTATGGATTGTTCGTTCTGGAACCTGCTAGTGTTATGGCTTTTAAAAAATTGGATCGGATCCAGTCTAAGGCATTACGCATTATTTCAGGTGCCATGAAGTCTAGTCCCATTAATGCACTCCAAGTTGAATGCGGGGAAGCTCCTTTATATCTTAGAAGACAATTCCTTTCTAACAAATATTTGTTCCGGATTATTCAGATCTCAACTCATCCTCTCATTCCTAAACTGGACTCTTTAGTGTTGCACATTGAATCTTCTAATTACTGGTCCCATAAACGTACTCCCTGTTTAGTCGTCAGCTATAAAAAATTCCTTTCACTTTCTTCTCCTATTCACCGTTCCAATAAACTTCCCCTATTTAGCAGTAGTTATGAGAGTTTACAATTCAGTCCTATCATTAAATATAACTGTGTAAGTAAAACAGATGCCGATTGCCATTTAAGTTTTAATCACTTTTTAGCTGAACACTTAGAGTACCACCATATATTTACGGATGCTGCCAAGCGTTCTCCGACGGGTTGTGTTGGAATAGGTACTTACCATTCTCAATACAACATCGTACAAAAAATAAAACTGCCTCCGGAGACTTCTGTTTTTACGGGGGAATGTTTCGGCATTTTAAAAGCCATAGAATATATTCGTGTTTTAAAGCTTAAAAAATCCATTATTTTTACTGATTCTCAAAGTGCTCTTCTAGCCATCAACAAATCCCCTTTCGAACACAAATCGCAGTTGCCTATAATTTATTTAATAAGAGAATTTGCGTTCAGAACCATATCTGAGGGTAATACACTGCAATTTGCGTGGATCCCGGCGCATGCTGGAATCCATGGCAATGAAGTGGCTGATACACTCGCCGGTGATGCGGTGCAGTGTGGGGACTTAGTTCCGTATACAAATTTTTGCTGTGATCTCGTGACGTTACCAAAGACTTTTCTTCGGGACACCTGGAAGGTAGCTTGGGATATCGGAAGCAAATCGAAGGGTCGTTATTTTTCACTGATTCAACCCGACGTTCCGGAAAAACCGTGGTTTGGCAGGGCAAAGTTCGGCAAGATGGAGACCTCCATTCTAATACGGATGAGACTGGGACATGTCTGCTCTCCAGCCCATCTTGCCAAACTTCATATTATCGACGACCCCATTTGCCTGTGTGGCGCAGACGTTGGCGACTTAAATCACATATTTTTCTCCTGTCGTTTATATGACCGTTCATCCTTTCTCAGTGACCTCTTGTCTCTCCGTACTCCTTTTCCTACCTCAATACTTTCTTTACTTTGTACAAATAGCTTTCCTGTATATAAATGCATAGTCTCATTCATTATTTTAAATAGTATTAAGTTGTAATTTTTCGTCATTGTATTTAGTTCATTATTCAATATGATATCACTGTAATTAATACAGTGGGGTAATTACGTAACACACTATCAGTAGGAATGGGTTTCATTTTGACAGTTCAACAACATTAATTGCGTTATTTACGTTGTTGAGCAGACAAATTTTTCGAACGTAAGAAGCAATGGATTAGCAATAGGCTTCAAAATGATTCAGATTGTGATAGATAGTGTGTTACGTAATTAGGGTGCTGATCTTATAGATTTAACCGTCCTATCCTAAATCCCGTTATAATTTTTACTAGTAATATTTTCGTTTCCCTAACTTTGTTTTCATCATTTAGAAGAAGTTTTTTCAAACGTGACATTGGCTGGATGCACAAACCGTGCGAAGCCAAAAGAAAAAAAAAAAAAAAAAAAAAAAATAGTCCGTTATCTGTGATAGTGTTCAACGCACCCCCGACCCTTGCTCAACGAAGCACCAGCCCGCGCCTTATCTGAGCCTGTAGCTTTAAATTCCCCTGACAATAATAATTCTCTAAATAATTCGATCCAGCCTGTCCCACCTTGCTGTCCTCCCCTCAGTGACGCCCTAAGCTGAGGTTCGTACCCCACAGGGGGTGCCCTTAGCGTGCGGTCACTTAATAATTTAAGAAATTCGCCCCTGGCTGGAGGCTTTGAGTCATCTTATGGCAGCCATAGGATAGTCCGGTAAAGTAGCCATGACCTCTAAGTAAGGGTCACAACTACGAGATGCCATTTAAAAAAAAAATGTTTAACCCAAAGACCAAAGACTATACCTATACTATATAATACCTCAAAACAATTAATAAATATTGTTTTGGGCAATAAACCTATATTTAGGGTATATATAATTATATATGTTCTGTGGACTACTCACTGCAAGTGCAAGCAGCAAGCAGACTCCGACTATTATCACTAGATTATAGTATAAAGTACTCTGTGATCACCAGTCTAAAGTTATCTGTAAGTTCGACTAGTATATAATTATCTGTGAAAGCTAGTCTGTGAAGAGCACAGACTACATAGGTAGTGAAGAGACCATAATAAAATGTTATGGGCGGTTCAACGATTATAAACGTTACACCAACGAGGATTTGCGAATATTTCAATCAAATAAATCAATGCTGCCAAGTTGTGATCCGTCCATCCAACCACGGCAGAGTATATTAACATATTCGTGATTTATGACCGTTTTGAATCCACTGAAGTCGGATCGGCTATAAAATATTATTAAGTACTCATAGCTCCTACACTAATGACACCGGGTCAACAATGCCAAAAAAATTATCAAAACATTAACATTTTGCATTGAAGTGGAAATAATGATAGTTTTTTATACTTAAAGATATGTGTGACAGACATGAGTGCCGTGTTAACTAGATGTAGAGTGAGTTCGGAGCAACTTGATTTATTGCTGTCGTTTATGGAAGAGCACCCCGACTTCGCAGCCGGTAAACAATCAATATACTCCCGGTTCAGTTCGAGCAAGCTGTGGCGACTTCTGGCGGAGCGGCTGAACGCGGCGGCAGTGGACAGCGGCGGAGCGCGCAAGTCGCCCGACAAGTGGTGCCGGGTCAGTCACTCGCTTCATGTTGTGGGGTGTGACATTCATAGGTTTTGGTGCATATCTTTAAAGCACTGGCATAGTATTTTGACTTTTCGGGTGTGATCCCTGGCTGCCCCTGGGATTGAATGCTTACTTTAATATTTCTACTTTTCTTCATTCCTGTCACACCACACATCCCCATAAGCAATCTAATTTATAAAAGGCTTACCAACAGATTCTATACACACAGTTGCCAAGTACAAATTAAACCGGCATTCTCAGAGATAAGTGGTTACACTGATAACACAAAAAATAATAAGGCTAAGTGAGCATTACGATTTTAATCCTGATTTTCAAACAAATAAAATCACAAACAAAAATAATTTTTCAAGCGAATTCTCAAGCAATTTTATACCTCAGTGTGTGGACTTTAGTACATTGGTATCGTTTACCAATTTGCGATTATTATCCGCAACAATTAAAATTCATAATGCACGCTTAGCAAGACAATTTAATAAAGCTTTTAGGATTTTGTTGGGGCTGCCCAAGTACTGTAGTGCGTCTGGTATGTTTATGAACGCTCGGATTGATGGCTTTTATGCCCTTATGAGAAAGAGAGTGGCCTCCATATGACACCGTATCAGAGGCAGCTCTAACAGCATTCTGAAAGTAATAACGGACTGGTTAGACAGTCCATTTCTAAGACACTGGATTGCAGTCCACATGTCTATTTGATTTCGTATTTTTTTTTGTGGTTTACTTACATAGTTCTTAAGTACTTACTAATACAATTATGGAGGATCTGTAATGGATGTTCCGAAATAAAGTTATTATTATTATTTATTTTTACGCTTTTTCGCATATCTCAGGACCATAGGGTCTCGAACCTTTGGTAGGCATACAAGGGGCTGAAGCGAACTCGCAGAAGCCCGTTAGAATCTATAAGTTAAGGAAGTGAAGCACAAGCCCGCGATTATCCCTGCATGCACTGTGCAAGTGCACGTAAGGACAACCCCTGTATGATGTTGGACTATTGCAGGATATGTAAAAAAGATATTGGACTATGGGTTTGGGTGCCTCAAGTGTACTAGTTACTTAGAACTATGTAAGGACTATGTTTCCCCTGCCTGATCCATGTTTTATATATACATGGATAAAATGGCAGGGGGTGACTTGCACACTCAATAATGGGCCCCCAGAAACCGTCGCTAGCACATAGTGACGTAGCGACAAGGGGGCAACACTTCCTGAGGTGCATGAGGACTGGAGAGTATTCCTCGGCTATCAGAACAATCCTGGAGACCTGAGCATGGTCCAGATCCCTACCAGCACTTACTGAAATACTGAAATACTTCCTTCCTCCGAGCACGTTTGCTCCTGCGAATCTACACTCAAGCCAGCCAATAAAGGCAAGAAAGATGTGAGGAACAAGACTTCTCCCGGGAGATAGGATCCGTGGGGTCGCTACTGCCCAACAGCTCGCCACATGCTGCCCTGCCGGTTTCTGTATCTCTCTTGGTCTGGCTCCTCACCATAGCCCTGTTTCGGCAAAGTAAACTCTACCAGAACAGACCTAGACTTCAGGAGCGCGCAAGCCCCACCACGACGTCAAAGTAGAGCTACAGCGGTGGGGTTATTTTTATTTCTTTATTTCTTATATATGTACATACAAATTATATTTTTAAATATTAAAATATAGAAAATATAAAAACATTTAAAAATATAAAAAATAGTAGCCCACCGGTATCGGGAACAGGGTCCAAGCTACCGGCGGTCAGGGATCCAGAGAGAGGAACCTCCTAACATTGCGAGCTGTGTCCAGAAGTACCGCTTTCTGAATCAAGCCCTTGATTCAGCTGCCCAACGAGAGCCTCCTCAGGTGTTGGGCGAGACTCTTGGCTATTAAGCCATTGGCTGTCACGACTATCGGCACAATGATCGCTGAGTCCACATCCCACATATCGACAACCTCGCGAGCCAAGTCAAGGTACTTGATTTTTTTATCTTTCTCGGCTTTCACGAGGTTTCCGTCATGCGGGACCGTTATGTCAACAATCATTGCGCGCCGCTCTAATCGATCCACCACCACTATATCAGGCTTATTGGCAACAATAGTCCTATCAGTGATGATGGATCGATCCCAGTACAGTGTGATATTTCCATTTTCGAGAAATGGATCGGGCATATACCTGTAGTACGGTACTTCCGATACTACAAGGCTGTATTTCAGAGCCAAGTTGCTGATGTATAATCATGGCTACAAGGTTGTGTCTATGCAAGTACTCTTCGTTAGCTAGACTAGAACATGCGAAGATAATGTGTCTGATTGATTCACCCGGACGGTGGCATGCCCGACAAGTGTCAACCGTGCCGTCTTTCACAATAAATCTCCGGTAGTTATTTGTCATCGTAACTTCGTCCATAATTGCACAGACAAAACCTTCGGTGTCTCCAAAGAGGTCACCGAAACGCAGCCAGGCTACGGACGTTAGATGATCTACATCAAGTCCATGTAGGGCCCAGAAAAAACGTCCGTGAAGCTCCTTACTGTGCCATACTTCCATGCGATCATTAGTGTCAAGCACTACTAGCTTGCGCCAGTTCTCTTTAGCCAAGGAGAGCGGGGTGAGGGCCTTGTCCACTGTGACCACATCTCGATGCATCCCCACGTCGGCTTCTAAGAAGTATTCCCTGAGACTGCATATCTCGCGATTGTGGAGGGTCTTAGCATTTAAAAAGCCTCAACCTACACACTTTCGCGGGATATACAGCCTCATTACCGATGACCGTGGGTGATACATTCGATTTGCAGTTAGCAGCGTATGGACCCTCCTATCCAGGGCGTCGAGTTCGGTCTGAGTCCGTTTGAGTATGCCGAAAGTGTCCATCAAAACCGGCATGACCCAACCGTTAAAGGTGCGCGTACCTTGTTTCCACCTGATAGGAGACTATTAAATACTTTTTTCAGGCAGCCAAAGAAGCGTTCCTTTAACGATTGCTTCATGTCAGTATCATTGATGCCCAACGCTTCCGACATACCCAAATACTTCTAGGTTTCGGATGCAGAGAGGTCTCTAAGGTTTATGGAATCCGAGAGTTGGGTTGCCACGGATTTCACAATCTCTCCTCGCTTTACATGCATGACCGCACATTTGTCCACACCAAATTCCATCCGGATGGCGCTACTGAAAGTTTCAGTTACTTTCAGTAGCTCCTTTAGTTGCTAATAGTTGGGGGCAAAGAGTTTTAGGTCATCCATGTAGAGGAGGTGAGATATAACCTGACCACCTCTCCTCAGCCGATAGCCTAGACCTGAATCTTCCAGCAGTGTGCTTAGAGGATTCAAGGCTAAGCAGAATCATAGCGGACTCAAACTATCACCCTGAAATATGCCTCGCTCGATCCTTATAGGTTCGCTATTCCTCTGGACATTTCGTCATCCTGGATAGTGAAGGACCGTTCTCCATTGCCCCCATACATGACATCAGGAAGGTGCGCAGAGTTGCATCTACTTTATACAACTCCAGCACCCTCATAAGCCATGTATGTGGCACCGAGTCATAGGCCTTCTTGTAATATATCCAACATTTCGACAGATCCTTTCGGGAACGACGAGCCTGTTGGCTAATGGCCATATCAATGAGGAGTAACTCCTTAGTACCACGGGACCCGTTCCTACATCCATTTTGAGAAAAAGTCATGAAGGAGTCGGTGTCTATATGTTTGTTAATTTTAGCTCTCAAAATGTATGTAAGAACTTTATAGACCGTCGGTAAACACGTGATTGGCCTATAATTTTTGGGTTCCGCAATGCTACCTGATTTATGGAGCAGGTGGGTAACTCCTGTTGTTAGGAACTGGGATAGCGAACCAGACTCCAAAGCAGTCTGGTACTGAGCCGCCAAGCGAGCGTGCGACCCAACGAACCATTTGATCCAAAAGTTTTGCAGTCCGTCCGGCCCTGAAGACTTCCAGTTAGGCAGCTGACGAACTGCACGAGTTACATCTTGGGGGCAGATGGTAATAAACCCCCATTTCTGGTATTGGATCGCAGGCTCGCTCAACTCTCCGAGCCCAATCGCCTTCGGTGTGACTAACGGGCACCGACCAGATATTGCGCCAAAAAGAACACATGGCATCATCATCTGGTAGGCACGTGTCAGCCACATCTTGAACCGGTCGCTCCCAACCCCTATAAACCCACCTTTGATCGCGTTGGAAGGTGCGATTCTGAGTGTATCGCTCCACTCGCCGCTTATACCTACGAATACGGTTCGCCCATGCATACACTTTCTGCTTCAGGAAGTCGAAGCGCTCTGTGAGACAGGACATATAATCCTGAGGGTTGATATCAGTCCCTGCGAACGCGCGTCTCACAAAGCGCATCCCTCTAGGGCGAGTATTGCCCTCCCTGAAGCAGATTAGTTTGCCGATGAGCGTTCTGGCCCCACCAATACTGCGTTCAATTCTGCACTGCCAAGCTGGTACGGCTGGTTTCGGTCGTGTAGCTCTAGAATCAGTAGCAAATTTGACGTGAGCTACACGACATGCCGCTACAGCCGCGCAGTACAGAATCGAATGAGTATCGGTGAAGTCTACACAGTCATCAAAATAATTTGATAACTGCGCATCCAGGACCGCCACCAGCGCCCTATTTTTGTTATGCATGGGCAAACGCGGTAAGCGTGGTCTAAGTTCGGGCGATATGAACCGATATTCTCGAATCGCATCTTCCAAAGCACTCCTCAATTCCTCATTGCACTGGGTACTTACGTTTGTAGCCCTGTCATCACTCTCCTCATCTACTTGACTTGTGTTAGACTGTGGTAGTACTACAACACTCTGCAACGGGGGGGCGACGACATGACTACTCTGCATTTCATTTCGCAGGCGATCAAGTACAGTGTCATCCAACATATGATTACGTTGGATGACCCGTACCTGATCCGACAGTCGTTGTGCCGAAACGTTGACAGCTGACTCAAGCACCTGAAAAAGAGAGGGCATCCGGACAAAGTACGCGGTCAGATTGTTTCCCCCCTCTGTAGCCCCATAGTATGAGCGCATGACGTTTTCATTGATGGATCGTGTCCATCTCATGCGCTGCACACTTCCGCCGGTAGCTGGGACCCTATCAGAGGCCGGTGGGCCTCGAGGTCCAAAGCCGTCCGGCGGCCGGTGTCCTCCACGTCGACGAGCAGGTGGTGGTGTCGTAGGCGGGGAGAAATACTCGTCGCTCGAGCTCGACGCAATCACCGCGGCCGGTTTCGTCACAGCGCTTACAGTGAAGCTGGGTACCGGCGGCGGCGAGGCGGAGCTAAGCGAAGAGTCTGGAGGTGGTGGGTGTGCTCAACGTGCGGCCGATTTTGTCAGCATTTTCTTCGTTTTCCTGTTGTGTTCAGCATTTGTGCATTGTTTTATCGGAGGTAACACCTGTCATGTCACCTCCGTTTCGGCAGTTTTTAATATTATATTTATTGCATTTTGGTGGAATACGGTCTCTTTTTTGTATTTTACCGTAGTATTCAGGTTGTAGGTTGAATTAAAATAATAACTCTTGTAAAATTGGGTTAAAATTATTTTCACTAATAGAATTAGAAAACGAAAAATTGAAAACGAGACTTGCTGACACGGTGTTGCCATTATTATTATTAGCCAAATATTACTCTAGTAATGAAGATAAAATACTGCAGTAACTGAATGTAAAGAAAGTCAAAGCCATCACAGGACAAGTTATTTTCTATGAACTGCTATTTAATGGTGTACTTAAAATAATAAAAAAATAGGTTGGGAATTTAGCTAATCAGCCGTTGATTTAAGGGGGTGGGAATGGCTGGCAGGGAGGGGGGCTGGTGCAGAACCCTCCCCTTTTTTAGATGATATTTTAGTATAGTTGTTATATTCAGAGTAGGTGGGGGTGACGATTAAAATGAATGGGAAGTAGCAGCCCCCCTACCCGCCTCGCCCCTTGCATCCGTTAAAGGATTTTCATGACTTCAATAGGAAAGACTTTAACATAAGGGTATATACGAGTATATATGTTACCCGAAATGTGTGAAACCTAGGAATTGTACAAAATTCCTAGGAAATATATGCTATTCCGAGCCTACTTAGGAAATGTGTAAAATAATGTTTCAAAGATTCTTTAATACACACATTTCCTGTGAAATGTAGGTATGTATTTTCTAGGAATTGTATGCAATTCCGAGATGATACTAGGAAATATATAAAAAACTGGCCAAGTGCGAGTCGGACTCGCGCACGAAGGGTTCCGTACCATTGACTAGGTAAACAACAGTAGGTACACAAATTAGGTGCCTACCTGTTACCATTTATTGATATCGAGCAAAAATGGGCAAAAAATGGCGTTTTTTGTATGGGAGCCCCCCTTAAATATTTATTTTAATTTAATTTAATTATTTATTATTAAAGTAAAAATACAACTGAGTATTTTGTGAATATTTCAAGCGCCTATCTGATGCCATTATTGATATCGAGCAAAAAAGGGCAAAAAAATCGTGTTTGTTGTATGGGAGCCCCCCCTTAAATATTTATTTTATTTTGTTTTTAGTATTTGTTGTTATAGCGGCAACAGAAATACATAATTTGTGAAAATTTCATCTGTCTAGCTATCGCGGTTCTTGAGATACAGCCTGGTGACAGACATACGGACAGACAGCGAAGTCTTAGTAATAGGGTCCCGTTTTCACCCTTTGGGTACGGAACCCTAAAAACTAGCTCCGCGCGCACGAGTGTCAAGATCCGATCTGACCAAGATTATTTCAGGATTTTATATACCTATTGACATTAATGAATTTTTATAAAACATTGACATGAATATTTACTTTGTAAAATAGTATTATTTTAATTATTGTGAATGTAAAGACTATGTAGATCATTGTTTTTTTTCTTTTTTAATTAGTTTTAATCATACTCTGGCAGTTCGAGTAATTTCTGCGGCCTACCCTAATGTCCTTTCTTTGGTATTTTTCGTCGAATCGTTGAGCTCCTTAAGTTTTGAGTTGAGCTGCACGATTACTGACAAAAGCCTGCACTGACTGGACAGGTCCACCCATTCTGTGTGGTTTTTCCTCAAAAGAGCATTTCAGACTCAAATCTGCATGGTCTTCACATGATCTGACCAAGTTTATGTCTGGACTTTAAAAGAGACTGTGACCTCTGAGTTTGTTTCGGCCTTTCTTCTCAGAGTACGCAGGTAGGAAACGCCGACCTCATCTAGTTTTAAAATCAGTATCATTTATCATTTGACGTCTGCCCTCACGTGTCTGCCCGCTTGGGTAAGCGCAGTCGGGAACCTGCCCCCCGCGCGCTCCGCACCCGCTACCGATCAAGCCACGCCCCGCGCGAATAGTATTATTATATACTTACGCACCTATTACAGATTGATTATTAGAAAATAATGGTTCACGGTTTATGCATAAGGTATGGTAGGTTATGTTTATGAAATTAAATGTATTTTTATATTTGAGTTGATTGAATGAAAAGTAAATTGTGGCTTACGATTTATGACGTATTAAAAAAAAAAACTACTTACTAGATCTCGTTCAAAGCAATTTTCGGTGGAAGTTTACATGGTAATGTACATCATATTTCTTTTTTAGTTTTATGATTCTCTTATTTTAGAAGTTACTGGGGGGGGGGGACACATTTTACCACTTTGGAAGTGTCTCTCGCGCAAACTGTTCAGTTTAGAAAAAAATGATACTAGAAACCTCAATATAATTTTTGAAGACCTATCCATAAATACCCCACACGTATAGGTATGACGAAAAAAAAAATTTTGAGTTTCAGTTCTAAGTATGGGGAACCCCCAAAATGTATTGTTTTTTTTTTTCTAATTTTGTGTGAGAATCTTAATGCGGTTCACAGAATACATCTACTTACTAAGTTTGAACAGCGTAGTTCTTATAGTTTCGGAAAAAAGTGGCTGTGACATACGGACGGACAGACAGACAGACATGACGAATCCATAAGGGTTCCGTTTTTTGCCATTTGGCTACGGAACCCTAAAAAGTAATGCCTTCTGTGAATAAAAGAAATAAAACACGTTTGTAAACTGAAATCAGATTTTTTATTAAGGCTCCAGCTGTAACAATCATACCGTAAAATATAAAATATTCATAGGGCTTATTACTAATTAAACTTCAAAAATCAACTTTTCATTTCTTTTTAAGGCCCATCTAGCACACCTAAAAAACTACGTATAATTTCTTATAAAGCTCACATTCATTTAGTAAGTAATCAGTCAGTCATTTAAGTAATTCTAAGTCTTCACAATATAAAAGTAGAGGGCTTTCTATTTATTTTTTAACTACTTATTTGTAAAGAAGGCCGCACTGCAAGCAATATTCTTTGCATATGCAAAGAATATTGCTTGCAGTGTCTTTGACAGCAAAAATAACCTTACTTTTTTGGTCAATGGTATAAGCACATCGTATCGCCGCACACTGGTCCCGAATGATAAAAAAGTGGACATTAAGAAATTTTTGACAGAAGGTCAACGGATTCGGCTGATTTTTTTTTTGTAGACAGCTGATGCAATTACAAATCACTTTTATAGATTGAGTTTTTGCCAAATAAGCCGTATTTTCAGAGAAAAAAAATATTGAAATATTTTTTGTATGAAAGAAATCCTAATTTTGTCTTTATCTTCCAAGATTCAAACGTATTCAAAATAAAACTTAAAGCAGCTTGTAGAGATGCTAATTGCTCACTACTTTGTCATAGACACTCAACTGCGATTTTGTGCTCCTTTTGAGTTACATGCACTTTAAATATTTTTTGTATGAAAAAATCCTAATTTTGTCTTTATCTTCCAAGATTCAAACGTATTCAAAATAAAACTTAGCGCAGCTTGTAGAGGGGCTAATTTCTCACTACTTTGTCATAGACACTCAACTGCGATTTTGTGCTCCTTTTGAGTTACATGCACTTTAAATATTTTTTGTATGAAAAAATCCTAATTTTGTCTTTATCTTCCAAGATTCAAACGTATTCAAAATAAAACTTAGCGCAGCTTGTAGAGGGGCTAATTTCTCACTACTTTGTCATAGACACTCAACTGCGATTTTGTGCTCCTTTTGAGTTACATGCACTTTAAATATTTTTTGTATGAAAAAATCCTAATTTTGTCTTTATCTTCCAAGATTCAAACGTATTCAAAATAAAACTTAGCGCAGCTTGTAGAGGGGTTAATTGTTAACTGCGTTAAGCAATGACTCATTACCAAAAAATGCTTATAATCTGAATATGAGTCACACAATAAATTACCTGTACCTGAACATGTCTGTACACGTTTTGAGATATCCAAGTTGTTTATTTGATATATTTAAAATAAGACTTTTTTAATAGAAAGACATTTATAAGAGTTACTTATTAATGAAGAAAATGTTATTACATCTTAGTCTATCTTTAACAAGATTATTTCTAATCCGCCTGAATTAATTTTTTAACTCTGAAAATACGGCTTATTTAACAAAAAATACATCTTTAAAAGTTACTTGTAATTGTATCAGCTGTCTACAAAAAACTAGTAAAGCTCATCCGACAACGAAAAATTTAAAGTGCCTGTAACTGAAAAGGAGCACAAAATCGCAATTGAGTGTCTATGGCAAAGTGATGAACAATTAACCCCTCTACAAGCTGCGCTAAGTTTTATTTTGAATACGTTTGAATCTTGGAAGATAAAGACAAAATTAGGATTTTTTCATACAAAAAATATTTAAAGTGCATGTAACTCAAAAGGAGCACAAAATCGCAGTTGAGTGTCTATGACAAAGTAGTGAGAAATTAGCCCCTCTACAAGCTGCGCTAAGTTTTATTTTGAATACGTTTGAATCTTGGAAGATAAAGACAAAATTAGGATTTTTTCATACAAAAAATATTTAAAGTGCATGTAACTCAAAAGGAGCACAAAATCGCAGTTGAGTGTCTATGACAAAGTAGTGAGAAATTAGCCCCTCTACAAGCTGCGCTAAGTTTTATTTTGAATACGTTTGAATCTTGGAAGATAAAGACAAAATTAGGATTTCTTTCATACAAAAAATATTTCAATATTTTTTTTCTCTGAAAATACGGCTTATTTGGCAAAAACTCAATCTATAAAAGTGATTTGTAATTGCATCAGCTGTCTACAAAAAAAAAAAATCAGCCGAATCCGTTGACCTTCTGTCAAAAATTTCTTAATGTCCACTTTTTTATCATTCGGGACCAGTGTGCGCCGTAACAACCAATAATCGCGAGAACTCGTTCTTGCTGTTGTTTCTGCCACTGAAACCTTTGCCAATAACACTTTGTAATGTTCGCCTTCATTATAAACAGTGTTCTTAGCACTTGTTATTCTTGATGATGCTAAAGCATTATAAAATCGTTCTTTCATAAGCGCTATTCGTGACTCTGACGCCATTTTGAACAACAGCGACGTGGATATGCACTAAATGTTTACGCGGCACCATCCATCACTAATAAAGAACTAGATACACAATCAGCGACAAAAAATGTCCTCACCGAATGAAGACCCACTTGAATATTTGGGTGCTCTTTTAATCTAGCAGCATTCGAACTCTCCGACGGTAAACACGCCTCAGCGCTCATTTACAAACTGTAAAAATCACACGTATAGGACGTTAAAAAAGGATGGAGTTTAATATTTTCGGTAAGTGTTAATATTATCATCATATAATTGTTATTTATCACTGTATTGTAAATAATGGTTGTTCGTCTAGAAATCATCTTAAAAACATTTTTCTAAATTAAGTTTGCTTACGAGGGTCATTCAATAAATACTTAGCCTACAAAAAGTAAACGAAAATTTTGGAAAAGTGGCAATTTATTTTTCAACATAGTCTCCTTTTAGTTCGATACACTTAGCCCAGCGATGCTCCAACTTTTTTAACCCGTCCGAAAAATAGTTTTTGTCAAACTCTGCAAAATAGGCCTCCGTGGCGGCGATGACCTCCTCATTCGATCCATATCTATTCCCGGCGAGTGATTTTTTCAGATTAGGAAACAGAAAGAAGTCACAAGGGGCCAAATCTGGAGAATACGGTGGATGGGGCAGCAATTCGTAGCGTAATTCGACCAATTTGGCCATGGCAACGGCAGACGTGTGAACCGGTGCGTTGTCGTGGTGAAACAGCACTTTTTTCTTCGCCAGATGGGGTCGTTTTTTCTTTAATTCGGCGTCGAATCGGCCTAATAAATCGGCATAGTAAAGCCCTGTAATTGTTTTACCCTTCTCGAGGTAATCGATGTAGATCACACCTTGTGAATCCCAGAAAACGGTGGCCATAACTTTTCCGGCCGATTTTACAGTTTTCGCCTTCTTTGGAGCACGTTCCCCGGTCTGGATCCATTGTTTTGATTGCTCCTTGGTCTCTGGTGTGTACCAGTGGATCCAGGTTTCATCGACGGTCACAAAACGACGCAAAAACTCCGCTGGATTCATCTTAAACAGCGCCAAACACGTCTCCGATGTGGTCTCACGGTTGCGCTTGTTTTCTGGTGTGAGTAAACGCGGCACCCATCGCGCCGACAGCTTTCTCATGCCGAGTTCCTCGTGAAGAATATGATGCACTGTTCCTTCTGAAATGCCTACAGTCTCAGCTAGCTCCCGAACCTTCAATCGGCGATCTGCCAATACGAGATCATGGATTTTTTTAATGTTTTCCTCCGTAGCAGCTGTTTTCGGTGCACCTGGACGTGGTTCATCAAAAACCGACGTACGGCCACGTGCAAACTCGTTGAACCAATTCTTGACGGTGGCCATCGATGGAGAAGAGTCACCGTACACAGCATCCAAGCGCTCTTTGATTTCGATGCGCGTTTTCCCTTCCAAAAATAGGAATCGAATCACCGAACGATATTGCTCTTTTTCCATTTTTGTAAAACCGATCGACACGTTCGCTTCCATAAGTTGTCAAATTAAAACAAATGAAGGGATTGGAATGAAAATTTGAAAAAAGAATTAAAAAAGAATGTGCTACACTGTGGTAAAACTCTTTTGAAACTACAGCGCCCTCTGGCGATGAGGCTAGGTACTTATTGAATGCACCTCGTATATTTGCCACTTTGTAATTCTGACTTTAAAACATGCGTGTAAGGTTGATTTTGTTGTGATGTGTTGACCAGCGAGTATAGGTCGTAATGTATGTTATTGATTTTTGTACATAGCTTTGTGAATACAACTTTAAGCATTGCATTTAATGTTGAATTCATAAACGTATATTTATTTCAACTAGAATTAGGTAAATACAATTGCGACAGTTTTAAGAGAATTTTTGTATGGGAATGTGTATCTAGTTCTTTATTAGTGGTCGATGCGCGGCACTAATCACCACGCTATTGGCGCACGCGCGCTATCCCCTGATCTAATGACGCAATACCCTCGCCTCGCTCCGCTATCCCCGCTGTACTTACAAATGTCAAGAATATAATACATTTCCTATTGCTATTTAGGAAATGTATAGATTTCCTAGGAAAAGTACATATTACAAAATATATCACAGATTTCCTATCTATTTTAGGAATTGTACACATTTCCTAGGAATTGTATACAATGACGGATTACCGGTGGCGTGCCTAGGGGTCAAAATTAGGGCAAGCCGACATACCTATATTAAAAAAAACTACATAGCGCACTGGTAGTCTTGACAAATCGCAACTATTTCATTTTCAAGTTATCAGTTAGTTTAAAATATGATACGTCGTATAAGCGCCATCTATTAACATTCACATTCACACAATAGAGCTCTTCGGGTTAATTCACATTTCACTCGCTCGCCAGTCACAATAGGCAAAATATTACAATCCGGTCACTAGATGGCGCAAAAATATAATTTATTGATTTCTAACTACACATTGTTTACGATTACGATGTTGATAATATTTATACATTTTATAATTACTCACAATGTGAATAGCCATGCCCATAACTCTGAATTCCTCGCTTCTTTACCACATACAGATGACAAACATCAAAGCACACGGAAGGCATTATTACTAGATCGATTTACAGATACATATCAGCAATGACTCGGATATTTATAGCAATGACATACCTTCAGTGGCTTTGAAAAAAGCCGTTTTATGTCAATTCGTTAGAGAGCATGATCCTGGCGCCTGCTTTGATTTGTACAATTAATTAAACGGACCTTACAAAATATAAAAATTACTTTCTGTATTCTAAATCTTTTTGTAAAAATGATTTCATTACATCAGCGTAAAAAGTTTAGGTGAAGTAACGAGATTATATTTGTCTTTAAAACAACAAAAAACAATGACAAAAATGATTTCCCACACTTTAATTCCTCACAAGGAACAATTGCATGCGATTCCGAGTTCATTTTAATGGTATGAAACTTTTAAATCACTTTAAAACAAAGGTAATCACAGCACAAACTAATGAAACACTTCACATAAAATGAAAAACAATGAAAAAAGATAATAAAGCAAAAAAATGCGCCACTAACCGCTCAAAACAAATTTGAAATTGTATCATTCTATAAAAAATCACGCTTTGCGCAGCGTCTTGCGCATACATCTTCTTTATATATATATAAAAATTACGTCTCACGTTGTTTGTCCGCGATGGACTCCTAAACTACTAAACCGATTTTAAATTTGATTTCCACACCGTGTGCAATTTGATCCAACTTGAAAGATAGGATAGCTTACATCTCAATTTATAGTCTCAATATTATTTTATTGCAAATTATTTGGCTATTATTTGACAGTCACAATTATCTGTTAGCTCCAAACGATTCTAACAGATGGCGATATTTGTTGACTGGATTGAGTAAGTATTCAATAGATGGCGCTATGTTGAAAATACAAAATTTTCATATAAGCTATATGAAACGAATATATTCGTTTCATATTTTCATTTTTTATAAATATAGTATAAAGAGAAAAGATATGATTATTTGTTTGTATTGAATAGGCTCCGAAACTACTGAACCGATTTCAAAAATTATTTCACTGTTGGGAAGCTACACTGTCTCCGGGTGACATAGGCTATATTATATTATGCTTTGCTACCCGGGCGAAGCCGGGGCGGGTCGCTAGTTCACTTACTATTTATTTACACACACACGCTTCGTTTGTTTCGTTCCATTCATAAACAGTCGAAAGCCGGGTTTAAAAATCAGAACAATTATTCAAGTTAAGTACATACATGACATGCATGACAGACATGATTGAGTTAGTTAATTTACAAGTTTACATGACATGTAGTTTGTTTATTTTTTATTGATAGGCTCACATTTAATTGAAAGCCGGGCTTTTCGGCGTTAGTAAAAGAAACGCCACTGCGGATTACATACTTTTCCGTTAACATATATATTTCAGTGGGGGTAGCCCCCCCCTCCCCCCAACGGAGAAGTTCAGGAAATGCATTTTTTTTTAAATCTTTTACCTAATTTAGGGGGGAGGGAGTGGGAAGGCGAGGCGACGGGTAGCCCCGCTTGGCGGGGCTCCCTATTCCTGTCCGGAGGGTTTAAAGGATCCTACCACGAACCTAACCTGTCCGAGTCGGAATGCCCCAAGTCCCTAGCTCGCTTCGCTCGCTCTTGCACCCTTAGTTCTCATTGCCTTTTTACTAAGTGGAGCTGTGTCGGGACTTGGTCACCCTGACTCGGACAGGTTAGGTTCGGTTCTGAAAGACCCCGCCATCCCCATCGAACCTAACCTGTCCGAGCCGAGATGCTCCAAGTCTCAAGCTTAACCTTCTCTATGAAGTATGTGAAATTGTGAAGTAACAGTGACAGCCCAAAATGGCGTCGTTTTACGTTTACTTTCACATATCGGCAATACTCGGTAATTATTATAAGTGTTAATTTAATAGCACTAATTTAAATCAGTGAAATGTATGTAATATAATAAAATATGCATAAAAAGTATCTAAATCACTAAATATACGTACTTATTTCTTCATTATATGAAGTGAAACATTTTAGTGCGTTGACCTTAAGTAAAACAAAACGTTCAACGGCGAGACAATGTCAAAAGTGAAAAAATATTGGTAAATTTCTACGATATTGTTTCTCTTTTTTTTCTCGTAAATCATTTATCTCCTCAACTGAAAACTTAACGTAGAGGCTTCTAATAATATGATCTTTCTGTATAAAAAATATGGACTCCCAACTCGACTGCTGATAAACTAAAACTTAGCCAAAAAAAGGACGTGGCAAAGCTATACATAGTTATGGGATCATGAAAATAACCAATGCACCACATGCATGTGAAGCGTCGTGGGATAGGACTTGAAAAATTATAAAGGAGTTTTAAAATTAAGTACTTCTTTTGTCATAGTTGCATGCTTCTATAGTCGTAAAAAGTGACCCCTGTACGTTTTTAACTACACAGTGCAAAATTCTCAAAAATATTAAGGTACTAGAACTTAATAAATGCTTTCAACGAAAATTGGTTTAAGAATAAGAAAATACTTCGTCATCATCATATCTGCCCATCATCCTGCCCTTATCTCAATTTATTTGGGTTTCTTTTTTCGCAACATTTGTTTTTTCTGTGGTCGTCCCCTACTCTTATCCACACATACTCAAAACTCTGCTTCACATGCCCATACCATGACAACCAATTTCCACAAAACTTTTCAGATGCGATCATGCGATGCCACAAGCTGCAACCTGTAGGTAATTTGAAGTTGATTTTGATGTTGTTAGCTTTGTCCCGTCTGTCGTCAGTACAATTAAATGTCTTTGAAAAATACTATGTGTAAGGTAAGCGAGAGTCAGGTGTTGTAGGCGGGGGTGACGGTGTTCCCGTGACGAAAGGTTATGTAATGAAACCACGTTGATAGTCGAAATCACACTTATATTGCAGGTAAATACACGAAAATGAACAGTAATCAGTAAGTTATAATACCTTGAGGCGGCTATCGTAACACAAAACACTTTTACACGGCGAAGTACACAACAGTTTATCAGGACAATACACGCACATATAAAGTTAGGTAATATCTGAATGGTTCAGGGAATGCACAGAATCAAATCACACAAAATTACAGTCTTTAAAAATAGTCAGAAACGCCGATGGCGTATAAATATGACACAAAGGCTAACTTACAATGCACTTTTAGGAACCCTATAGTACTTTATTGCCCTAGGTACAATTCGCGACTTGGTGATACACTTGAAGAGACAACTTATTACTTTAGAGAACTTCCGAAGACTACAAAATTTTCCTTTTTTTATTTTTTTTATTGGAAGGGCAACTCGCAGTTTTGACCACTGGGGGTCGTGGCTGCTTAACCGGTCTGTCCTGTGGTTGCCTTTCGGATTTTACTCTAAAAGGCCTCCAGCCAGGAGCGGAAAAATTTAAAACTAAAACTTAAATGATAGATGACCGCACGCTAAGGGCACCCCCTGTGGGGTACGGACCTCGGCTTAGGGCGTCATCGGGAGAGGGCAGCGCGATATTGGGGACGGGCTGGATCAAAGGGTTTATAGTATCATGATTATTAAACGGGGAATTTAAAGCTACAGGCTCAGCTACGGCGCGGGCTGAGGCCTCATCGGACTGGGGACGGGGGGTCGTCGCGTGGGACCTCGTCGGCGAGGTCGGAACGATGGCGGTCTGTGTTTGTGCACTGTACTTGTGGCCCTACTGCTCTCCTGGAGGAGGGTTATGGGGTCATCGGGGTCGACTAGGACATGCCGGGGACGGCGGGTATGACTGATTCGGGAGGGGACATAACTGGCGGCCGCGACAACCAGAGGGTTGCGGTGAGTGGCGGCGGAGTCGAAGAAACGCTTAGATAGGCGTTTCATGAACTGACTGATGGTCGGGATTTTAAGGTCGAGATGGAGACTTTCGTTCCGAACGAACCATGGGGCACCGGTCGCCCTGCGGAGGAACCGGTTTTGGAGGGTCTGCATCCTATGGATGTGATGGGGCTTCGCTTGTGCGAATACTACGCTCGCATAGGTCATGATGGGGCGAATGCACGCTGTGTAAATGCGCAATTTGCACCTAAGTGACAATTTGCTGCGTGCATTCAGGACGGAGTGGAGCCTACCGAGAGCGAAAGCGGCGCGCGAGCGCGCCTGCTTTATGTGCTCCGAGAAGGAGAGGTGCTGGTCTAGGACGACGCCCAAGTATTTGGCTCGCTTCTCCCAAGGGATAGGCTTGCCGTACATGGTCAGCGGACGGGGAAGGAGGGGTCTGAGTCGCGGTTTCGAAAAGAACACCGCTTGACTCTTATCGGGATTGACTTCGATTCTCCACTTCCTAAACCAGTCACCGAGCTGGTTGACTGAGGTTTGGAGAATGCGAGAGATCGAGTCGCGGCCGAAGCCGGTGTAGTAAATGGCCGTATCGTCTGCGAACAGAGCCAACTGAGCCTTTCTACTTTTGGGGATATCGCTGGTGAATAGCGTGAAAATGAGGGGGGCGAGCACGGAGCCCTGAGGGACTCCGGCGCGGATTGGGCGGGGGGAGGATAGCGCTCCTTCGATGCGATAGCGAAACGTGCGATTCGACAAAAAGTCTCGTAAGATGAGCACGAGACGATCTGGCACTTTAAGTTTGTACAGCTTATATAATAAGCCGTCGTGCCAGACTTTGTCGAACGCTTTCGCTATATCGAAAAACACGGCACCGGTCAAAGAACCGCGTTGGAAACCGACGCTTATGTGTTCGATGATCCGGTGGACCTGTTGCACGCACGAGTGTTGGGTTCGAAAACCGAACTGCTCGTTGGGAATGAGGCCCTTCGTCTCGGCGTAGTCTCTGAGACGCTTATAAATAAGCCACTCATAGATTTTGCCGAGGACGTTGAGCAGACTGATGGGACGGTAGCTGGAGGGAGCGGACTTGGGCTTGCCTGGCTTGGGAATACCAATGACAGTGGCCTGTTTCCACGATTGGGGGAAGATGTTATTGCTCATGGCACCATTGAAGATGGTGGTCATGAGCATGATCAGATGAGCGGGGAGGAGCTGTATCACCCTATTGGTGATACCGTCCGAACCGGGGGCTTTGCGGGGCTTGAGACCCTTTATGAGATCGTGCACTTCGTCGGGAGTGACGGGAGGCAGAGGAAACTCGGGGTCTTCTACGGGGGGGAGGGAAGCTCTCCTTTCGACTTCGGCTTCCACCTCAGAGAGGTGGGCCTGGTCTACTGGTTGAGTGCTGGGCGAGCATTGGGCCTCTAGACTATCGGCGAGGCATTCGGCCTTGTCGGCATCGTCGAAGGCGACGGTGCCGTCAGGGCGGGTCAGGGGGGGCATGGGGGCTACTTCTCGGGATTTGAGTTTCCTCTGAAGCTCCCAGAATGCCAGGTGGGTGGGCTCTAGTTCGCTCAGCATCTTGTCCCAGCCCGCGTTACGTACTTCCGCCACGCGGTTCCTTACAGTTCGCTGCAAGTAGCGCATGTGGGTTCGGTTCGCGGAGCAGGGAAAGTTGCTGTACGCACGGACGGCCGCGTTCTTCTCGGTCAACAGCTCACGTACATCGTCCGGCAATTTCCAGCGATAGTCATCCATCGCTGGAACTTCCCTTGAACAATCGTTCAGGACGGATTGTACGTGTTCTGTGAACGAGCCGATCGCGGCCGTCGTGTCTGCGACAGAGTCGAAGAGGTCGGGGATAGAGTCTAAGTGGGGGGACGTGTTGGCTTTCAGGCGTTCGCTTACTAACCTCCAGTCCGTTACCACTCTCGTGAGGGGGGGTTGGTCGGGGTCGGGGAGACCTATGCGAGGGGCTAGTCTCATTACGACTGGTCGGTGGTCAGAGTCTAGCTCTTGTAGCACTTCTATAGAGGCCAACCGTAGGTTGATATTCTTTAGGAGTGCTACATCGAGCACGTCAGGGGCGTGGTCAACGTTAGCGGGGAAGTGGGTGGGGGTCATCGGGGCGATGACGTCGAAGTTAAGAAGAGGACTGAGGTCGAACAAGTGTCTCCCTCGGGTAGAGATAACGGCACTATTCCATGCGGTGTGCTTGGCATTGAGATCGCCCGCTATGATAACGGAGTCACTCAAGCCGAGCAGGAGGGTCAGGTCGTCAGTCAGTAATTGAAAGTTCTCTGAGGTATTGGTGGGGGGGAGGTAAGCCGACACCAGAGTGATCGGCTGGTGACCCGTCATGCCTAGTCGACATATAGACACTTCTAATCGTGAGAGGGGAGGGGGGTCTATTGGGATGCAATAGAGCGAAGCCCTGTAGTAGATCAGGGTACCGCCCCGGTGACACCGAATCCTGTCGTTGCGGACTACGCGATAGTTTGCGATGGACGGCCTACGGTGATGGGGTTTAAGGAACGTCTCCTGTACGAGGAGGACGTCTATATTGTGATCGCGGAGGAAGGTCGCGATTTCGTCACGCTGACCTATGATGCCATTGGCATTGAAATACCCCAGTCTGAGGGATCGGGGTTTAATACGCGCAATGATTCCTTTATCCATTAATTGGTTTTAGGTTGGTTGGAGAAGGTCATTAGGGTTTGCGTTATCTCCGGATACGCATTGTATATTTGCTGGATAGCGAAAAGGTCACAGGAATTTCTTGCTGTGACGATTTCGCTAGCCATCTTTCGGGCGCGAGGGGTGAGGAAGACGAGGAATGTGCTCGAGATCACATTGAACGCGTCGAGAGGGTTAGGCCCGACCACTGGAGGAGTGGGTGCGGGCGGGCGGGGTGCGACCGGCGCGGGGGGAGCGGCTTTAGGAGCCGGGGGTGGGTTAGCGCGAGGGGGCGCGGGCACGGGCGCGGGCGCGGGTGCGTGAGCACGGATGCGGGGGTCCATCAGCGGAGGGATGGGAGGAGGGGGAGGTTGTTGATAGCGCCCCAAGGCCGGGAAGGCCTGTTGGTGGTGCAGGAGATGCCAAGGACTGGGTCTTTGGGGACTCAGTCGCTCGGGAAGTTGAGAGGGGGGGGCTTCCCTTTGCTGACGGGCGTCGGTACGCTTCGTCAGCTTAGGGGCGGTCGATTTGGGGGCTTTGGGACAGCCACGGTAGTTGGCTGGGTGCCCGGAGTTCCCGCAGAGCACGCAGCTGGGTGGCTCCGTGCACAAAGTTCTGTCTTTGGGGCGGGAGCAGTCAGAAGTGCCGTGCTCGCCCAGGCACTTGACGCACCTGGGTGTCGCATGACAATTCCGCTGGGAATGGCCATAGAGTTGGCACCGGTGGCATTGCCCGACGATGCCAGTTTTACGCGGCTTCTGGATATCGAATCCAGTAAGGCTACAAATCGACTTTATAGTGAAAATCGGGTGGTGTCCCTCGACGGCGGGGCATACAACAAGGATCATATTGTATGCCTCTCCGCTTCGGGCGCGGTGCATGCGGTGCACTTCCGCGACGGGGACGTTTTGCGACAGAACGTCGTCTTTTATGTCAGAGGTCGCGATCTCTTTTGGGATGCGATTTATGACCACGCGGGTCTGTCGGTCCTCCGGAAGGGAGTAAGTATGAAATGAAACTCCCCTATCTCGGAGGAGTTTCGTGAGAGCCCTATAATCGGAAGAGTTAGGGACTTGGACTTTGATGCCCTGCTCTGTGGCACGGGCACTGGTGAAGCCGATCCGGAGATCGACGCACCATTTGGACACGACGGTCCACTTCCCCTTGTCCTGAATGAACACGGGGCGGAGAGGGGGCCTGTTTGGATTGGCCATCGGAAGCCTTAGACAGGGTGGGGGGGGTTGACGCGGCGGCGGAGGGAGCGGGGCGCGCGGTCGGGGCGGGGACAACGGGGGTCGGTGTCACGGGGGCGGCGGGGGAGCCTATCTTTGGGGTTTTCCCTGCCTGGGAAGAAGAGACTACGTTCTTCTTCCTCTTGGCGGCGGAGGTGACGGTTTGGAAGCCGTCATCCTCGGACGAGGAGGCGGAGGAGAATTGGGGCTCCATATCATAAGGATACGGAGTGATTGGGCGTTTTATGGAGGCAACGTCGGTGTCCATGGGACCTGACGAGTCCTCCGAGTCTATGACGGGCATAGAGCACGGAAGGGAGGGGGGTTCTAGAGCATCGCTAAAGCTAGCGATGGCTGGAGTGTCGGAGGGAACAAAATTTTCCCAATTATGCACCCCTTTTATTGTTTCTATTAATTGTAGCAAGTAGTGGGTGCAGGTCATTTGTTTTTCCTCGTTACCCACTCACGGGCGCGTATTATAGACTCGCCCGGGAACAAGTACAGACCTGTCGAGGTCAAGTTCAAACCTGACCGGAAATAGACTCTCCCTTTCATTCCTATTGACTGTCCATTTCCGGCCAACTATCACCCGCACCCACTACCTGCGCCCTAGTGCGTCGCGTGGGTCAAAATGTTTTCGATTTTATGTAATCATAGTATTGTTTGTCCTAATTTCAGCCACATTAGCTTACAGGCACCTTATATATTAAAACAATAATTTCACCAGCTCTTATTACGGTGCTTCGCTTACACTATGAAATACAACATTTTTGTCGTTGATAAAATTAAATATTGTGCATACGTAAATATTCATCCCAAGTGATCACGGAACCCTACATTGTGTGTGATCCGACACGCACTTTGCCGGTTTTTTTTAATTTGCTATTCTTATTGAACAATGTTTATACTCTACTCTCAATAAAACTGAATACCTAACTAATCACCTGGACCGGCAGTCTCGACATAGATAGCGACGCTGGCGCAAACTACCGATCCCTAAATATTACGGTGAATTCTTAGTTGTAGCCCGCCAAATTCAAATTTTCTTTAGTTTTATGCAATTTGCAGCTCTGTTTTACGTCGTATGTAGATCAAAATGCGATTCTCGACTGTGAGAATGATATATTTATTGAATAATAATCATTAATTTCATATCAATCGTCAAACTCTGGAAATTTGTTCCACCTAAGAATTTTTCAGAATATTTCTTATGAAAATCCCAAAGTTTGACGATTGATATGAAATTGATGATTATTATTCAATAAATATATCATTCCGACAGTTGCGAATCGCATTTTGGTCAACATACGACGAAAAACAGAGCTGCAATTCCCAAAAAACCAAAGAAAAATTGAATTTGGCGGGCTACAACTGAGAACTTACCTTAATATTTATGTATCGGTAGTTTGCGACAGCGTCGCTATCTATGTCGAGACTGTCGGCCCTGATCCGTTAAAACAAAGCAATAGTTAGAAAGAAAAGTATATAAAATGATATTGTTACAGTATTGGGCGGACATAAAATACAAAGCCCGCAAGAAGTGTGCTGCCGGCGGCGCCCTGGGCGACCTCTCCAGCGCCGAGGAGCGCTTGCAGAATATATTCAACAGCAGCGGCCGAGAATGTGAGTCACGATGAATAAGAATGCATGTAGGCGAAGCGCTGCTGCGCTTCGCTGTAGTGTTTAGGTTCGGGATCCTGCCGTTTTGCCAAAAATATTTTGACAAAATTTCATAATCTAAAGAAATTTTAGCAACCTTTTTTATACCAATGCAATATTTGGAATGATTTTAGTATGCACATTTTCGTTTCAAATTTTTACTCGACAGAATATTACCAAGGATAATGTCATTAAGGCATTTGGTCTTTAATCAAATTATTTATTACAGCAAACATATACATACATTACATTTATTATTATTTAGTTTAGACAATAAACATTTAGTCAAATGATTTGTTATGACAAAAAATATAAAGACAATAATAAGATTGCTTCAAAATGCAAGGGTGGGATAGGATCCAAGAGCGAGCGAAGCGAGCTCGGGACTTGGGGCACCCCGACTCGGACAGGTTAACTTAGAAGGGGATGTCGGGGTCTGGAAGACCCCGCCATCCCCTTCGTGTTTAATTTTTTTTAAACCACCTGGAAGTAGAAACCCCGCGTAGCGTGTCTTCGTCGACTACATCTTATAATAGAAATGGTAAATTGAAAACTGACGATACTAAATATTTGGCTTATTTTATTTTGCGTAAAATATGTTATACCAACTGAAATATATGACTACATTCAAATTGGTAAAAGTACTAGTTGGTAAGCAAGTTATTGTTTAAACGTTCACTTGGCAAACATTAGCTTTGCGTTATATTTATTTGTGAAGAGTTTATTTGCTAAGTAATTTGGGAAGAGATAATTTGTCAATTTTTTTTGATGAAACAAGTTTAATCATTTTGTTCGAATACATTGTATAGTCACATCTATTCTATTCTATTCTATTTATGTATATCCATACATGTAATAAATCTGTAGATGAGGCGTTTTTGTATATTGTTTTTTTTTTTTGTTTGGGTTTTAAAGGATAACCAACAGATGCCATATCAATATTTTTTGAATTTTTAGCTTTTTGGATGTGAGAGATTAAGTTGAACAGGTACCACGTAAAAAGTAGGAAACCAACATGGTTAACTTTTGTACTCAAATATTGTGTATAACTCGGAGTAATAATTAGTTTTTGTTTCATCGCAATCGCTTCGCTCTATCAAAAGATATATGAATTTAAAGTGTTTAAGAAGAACTTTTATAATTTAATTACGTAATGTACAATTACATACACGTGGCGACATCTGTTGACGAATATAAATGTGATAACCATAATAAATTATTTAAATAATAACACGTCTTAAAGGTAACTGTGTCTGTGTTATTTCAAAAAGTAATGATAACGTTATAAAAATCGGTTTCCATTGGTGGGCGATTAGTAGCGCTAAAATAATTTCAAATAAAAAGTGGTGATAATAACAATAAAAATTGATGTGGTGTTCTGAGTGATAAATAATGTATAGTTATAGTTAGATAATTATTTATTAGGTTAAATCATAGGTTCCCAACCTTTTATGAACTACTGCCCTTTACAAAAAAATCCAACGCCCCCCTTTACATAATAGTTAATTATACCAATTTTATATGTATGTCTATTATCTATTAATAATCACAAATTAAAAATTAATTCTCTCTCTCTCTCTGTCTCTGTAATCGTGCTACTCGTGGTCGTGGCTGAGGGTCGTGATTATTAATTGTTTAAAAATACAAAACATTTCATTCAGACAAAGACCATACAAAGTGTTATTAACAAAATTATAACTTAAACCACAAATGCAAAACAATACACAAATCTGAAGCACCCCGCACTGGGGCACTGCACAAAGGCAAAGACAAGACGATTTATCAAAATTAGTAAAAGAATATAATAAAAAACAAAATTCAATAAGAAACATAAATATCAATGACATGGTTGAGGCTGGTGGAGTTTTAACAATTTGTTAATGTTGGGTTTCAATTTAGTTAACATCAGTCGTAAATCACCACGCTCAGTGATCTGCAGTCTATTTCTTTTCTTAGACAGTAAATTTGCTACTGCACTAAACCCACGCTCAGCCAAATATAAAAAGATAACGCAATAAAAAAAAAACTACTATTTCCCACAATCCAGGGTCGAGAACTGATATTGATTTTTAGAGCCAGAACTCTTGGTATCCATTTCTGAATTTTACTTTTAATTCTTCATCCGTTGTGAGTTCTACGAGTTCTTCTAAATTTGATGATCCTACTGTATCTGCATTTGCGAAAGGGTCTAAAACCCAGCTCGGTATATTCATGTTTAAAATATCCTGGAATCGCTCTGTATAATTAGCATGAAGAGCGTCCAGGTGTTGGCAGTAAGTAAGTAAATCTTCCTGTTTTACCGATAATGCTGATAATGTCGGAAAGTTACTGTTTTCACCTCTTCCTAGATTTCGTTTGAATAGAAGAAGTTTTCCCACCAAAGCAGCTATGACGTTTTTTGTTTTTATTACATTCAACTCATGACCTTGCAATTGTAAATTAACGTCATTCAATATTTTAAAAAGGTCTGTCATTTTTGGACGCAATCAAGTTTCCGCGTAGTTCATCGTCTCTGTTTTTAAGGAAGTCCTGTTCTGAGTCAAATAGATTGAAAAAGCGATTCAGAGCAACACCTTTCGAGAGCCATCGTACTTCTGTGTGCAGTAGCAAGCGATTATAGTCTTCATAATTTTCACTACAAAGTTGCCCAAATAATCTGTCATTTATTTAATGAATTGCTCCTTATCTTGCTGACTGCTCTAATAACGTAATGGAGCGACATATGCAGGCGTTCATTAAGATTTTTTGCAATCAAGTGCTGACGAATAACAAGGTAGGTACGCCGCGACCGCCCCTTTGACTGTCATAACGCCCCCCATTTGCCTTTGAACCCGCTACCGCCCCCACGAAAAGCTCCAGCGTCCACTAGGGGCGGTAACGCCTCGTTAGGAACCTATGGTTTAAATCAAAACCACATTTTTTTTTATTAAACTGGATTTCAGTTTGATTTAATGAAGTTTATTGTATGCAGAGCGAGTTTCGAGTAAACCACTGTACTTGATAGATGGTTTTGAGCAAACGCCGTCATTTTCTGAATCGCGATGTTAAGATTTTCCGCAGAAGATTGAAACTCATTCGTATATCGATGTTAAGTTTCGGTGATAAAATTGTCGGTAATAAAGTAGTTTCGTAGATGCTGTTTTTGAGTTCTGGACTCTGTACCTGGACCTTAGAATAGTTGCTTCTGGATTTCTCTCTAGAGGTCTTGTCTCACTTATTTCTCTTCAACCGAATCTTTTGAAGAAGAACTGAAGATTCTTTGAGGCATCTTTATGACCGACTTCGAAAAGGAAGAAGTTCTCAATTTGTCTGTTTTAGGGTTCCGGAGCCAAATGGCACATAGGAACGGAACTCTTACCTTTCATCCCGTCCGTCTGTCCGTCCGTGTGTCACACAGCCAATTTACTCGGAAGATTATTATGTGAAAAAATGCTAAGTATCAATATAAAGTAGTAGTACACGAATTTGTGTGAGGTAGGTACCGCAATAAAAAAATTAATAACATCAAAGTCAAAGTTTTTATTTGTAAAACATAGGTGGGTGTAAAAACAGGTGTTGTAAATAAAATATGTATACGTACAGTACGTTTTGCCGTTGACGACGTACAAAAATCAGTAAAGTAGGTATGTAATAGAATTAAATTTTATTAAAATTAAATGGCAATATCAAGTGCTAAAAACCTTTAGTTTCTGTAATTTCTTGCTAACGACTACCCAAATTAAAGTTATTTGCATTTAGTAGTGTTTTTTTTATGGAAGTCGGTTACATTGTTTTTGTTATAAGTTTTTTACGATGGCTACATAAATACTGTATTAATTCAAAAGTGGGGTGTAATATTTATTGTTTTCGGGAGTAAAAAGAGGTCTAGATAATAATAATTACTATCGGAAATACATTGTCAACGACGGTACGGTTGACATCTCTCGGGCATGCTACCGTCCCGGTGAATCAATCCGACATACACGGTGACATTTGAATCACAGTTTTGCTAGAACAAACGTTGTTCAGACCATGGTCTACTACCATTTTATAGCAACCAATAAAAAAAAACGTCATTGTTTTCGAAAAAACACAAAAAGTTAAAGTTAAAAAAGTCGGGATTATCGTTACTCCCTACAACACATTCACTGCGGCGCTCGCGTCTCAAAGTACTTGCGGCGCGGCGCGCGGCTCACGCACGGGACACAGCATTGTTTACAGGGAAATGTACACTCCATAAACGAAATTTAGTAAGCACTTATTTTTGTACGTCTTAATGATGGTATCAACTTAAAGCTGAAGTCTCAAGATTTTAAACGCTATAATAATTTGTATAATAAGTCATGTATTTTTCTAAAAATAAAATATTTATGCACGTGAATGGGTTGAGGCGATTTGGTTGCTAGCGAGTGTAGTAGGAACAAAACGAAGCACTGGTTATACATTGGTGACGTAACGTAGTGGCATACGCTCTAACTTAGAAGTAGCTCAAGAATTTGTAAATATCTTTACTAATATACCATGTAAAACGACAGAAGCTTTAAATTCCTCACCCGATATCTCAATTGATTTATTAAGAGCGAACGTTCCAGACTGTCCGGTTGAATATCTTTAAACATATAAACCTTATGATAGTTATAAAAGCTTTACGGCAAATAAAAAATCAAATTGACCGAAGATCTATGGGGAATGTCGATCAAAGTTTGTACAGCCATAATCCGGACTACAGCAACATTCTTAGATTTAATATTTAAGTTGTGTGTAGATGAAGGAGTCTTCACGGATTTAATAAAATACAGAAAGGTTATACCACTTTTTAAACCTCGGGAAAGCATAGACACCAACAATTATAGACCAGTATCCGTGTTGTCGGTATTCAGCAAGGTGTTCGAAAAGGTAATGCTCAATCAAATGCTTAATTTTAATGCTCATTTTAACACCAACAAAATCTTACACGATAAGCAATATGGCTTCACCAAAGGACGTTGTACGACTGGCGCCGCTGTCACTTTATTAAAACACATATATGCAACGTGGGAGGCGGCTCAAAATGCCATAGGAAGCTTCTGTGACCTCTCGAAGGCCTTTGACTGTTAATCACGAAACCTTACTTTTAAAACTTGAGCATTACGGACTACGTAAATTTGCGCTCAGTTTAGTAAAATCTTATTTAAATAATAGACAGCAAAAAGTTCAAATAAATGGTGTCAATTCACTTGGTTTAAAAGTAAAAATGGGTGTTCCACAAGGCTCGATATTAGGTTGTTTCCTCTTTTTAGTATACAGGGTGGCAGCGACATCGACGCGCAAACTGTAACCGTGAATTCAGCACATGATTCTAGACCCCCTAGGGTAGAAATTTTCCATCGGTTACCTATAAAAAAAACATCTGCTGTTTCATAGAAAAGTGCAATACGCGATCAAAATGTACTGAACAGCTATTTTTTTAAATAGTTGACGAAATATTTTAAGCCGGGGGTGTTTCTGAATCATGTACTGAATCCATGGTAACAGGTTGTGCATCAATGTTCCTGCCATCCTGTACATTAATGATCTACCCCATTTATTACAAAACCAACCACAAATGGTGTTATTTGCTGACGATACCTCATTAATTTTAAGATTATAGACGTCCATCAAATCTTGATGAGGTGAATAACACCCTACTGCAGGTATAAAGTTGGTTCACTGCTAATCATTTAGTATTAAATGGGAAAAAAACTAAATGCTTAAGATTTGCTTTACCGAATGTAAAAAGTAGTGATTGTGACATATTATTTATTATTCTTTAACAGTCAGTTTATTAGTTATTTATTTATTTATTTTTAATAGGTTAGCCTACAATTGTTTACACATTACATTATATTTAAAAGTACACGATATACATTTATAAGTGCAACAATTACTAACAGGCTAACACCACATGCACTATAAATTTAGATTTTACATTACTATTTTTTTTTTAAATTTTATTATTATCGTATAACATTATATATAACTTCTTATTGAGGCCATAGCTTAAGTATTAGTTTCCAAAATTGGAAAGAGGATTGAAGCTTATGTAACCTCAATAAAACAAACAGGAGACCAGATTATTTTATCACAAAGGTCAAACGGATTAAATAGGTAGGCTAAAAACTACAAAATTGCACAAAAACATATCAAATGATTAGTAGGGTAACATAAAAAACTAAAAATTATGTTGTGTTTGAACTAAAAGTGTTCATAACTTTTTTAAGTTTGGGGTTTTAACATTTAGGCCGTTAACAGCTTGAATTCGGTAACGCATTGAATTTTTTTTTTTTTACATTAATCTGAACCACGAATACTCTCCCATATCTGTAAACAATGCGCCTCTAACGCATCTGGATTACGCTCATTTTGATTATTCAACCTTTGAACGATAACACCCATATATTTTCAATGGGATTTAAATACGGTGATCTAGCTAGCCAAGGAATAACGCAAATGTCATTATGCTGACGAAACCACGCCTGCACACTGTGCGAACGGTGTATCGGACAATAAAATTATCCTGCAAACTTTTTATCTGTGGTAATTCTTTTCTTGGATACACATTTCAAACGGTAGTCAACATGGTCTCCTCCAACACTTCTATATAATTTGCACTATTTGCACGACTTGGTAGTCTGGCTACTTCTCCCGGATCGGCTGCACTCAACCATCCCCACATGTTCACTGATAGATGACCAGACTGCATATTGGGCACTACGTGACCACTTGTGTATCGCGTATTATTTCGACGCCACAAACATAAACGTCCGTGTTCACTGGACTAAGTTTTTTCATCTGTAAAGATGACATTACTCCAATCGAAGTTTATGTGATCCAAAGCGAACTGTAATCTTGCCCTTTTATGGTTTTATGTAATCCAAAGCGAACTGTAATCTTGCCCTTTTATGGTTTTCCGTAAGCAAGGGTTTCACAGCATGCCTCTGATAATGCAGCCCTTCACTATGAAGAGCACGACGGACAGTGTCAACACTTGTGTCAAATAAACCAGCGCAGTGGTTCGTCGGCAGAAATCCATTTTCTTCATACGTTTGTCGCTGCAATGTGTTTATAAGTCGTGGTCTACCAGTTCTTTGATGGTGTTGCAAAGAACCCTCCTCCTGAAATCGTCGTACCTATAGAACAACTGTTTTTCTCTGCAATAATAAAACAGAAACATGTAATACCCAATAATGATGATTATGTATGTAACTAAAAATAATGGAGTTTTTATATAAAAGTATAAAAATAAAACTACTTTCGTTTATACCGGTCGCTCTGGCTATTTCTGAGTTGTTGAACAAGTTGTTGCCTTGATTATGCAAAGCAATTATTTGAGCTTTTGTAACGAAATCAATATTACAACGCGTATTCATTTTGGTAAAATAAGTAATTCACCGGATTCAAAATAATTTTTTTACGAAAGGAACTCGAACAAGGTAATCGAAATGAACTTAGCGAACGATCAATTGAGTTTAGTCATAACTCTTCGATCTAAGCATTATTTATACTACCTATCAATTATTTATAAATCCATATTCAACCTACCCTCTCAAGTTTGAAAACTAAAACTTAGAAAATCAGATGCTTATAAAAATTGATATTCAATTTTAACATACTTAATAGTAACTTAGGAACAATTTTTCTTTACAAGAAACTATAAATTATAAATTATTTGAATGTTTGAAGAGACATTTGAGAAAGTTTTGCAGTGAACAAAACATAAATATGAACTTTGCACTGTTTGATTTAATTAATAACATTGTGACATCAGTTGATAAAAATAATTCAATTTGTACTGTATTTACTGACATGACGAAAGCTTTTGACTTAGTTGACCATGAGATATTGCTACAATAGTTATATGGCCACTGTGTAAGGGGAAATATCCTATAATTGATAGAATCATGTTTATCTGATAGAGTTCAATGCACCGAAGTCTCTCGATTATGTCCCTAAACCAAATTAGAAACCATATATTTCTCAAAATAAAGATGCATAAAACATGATGTGCCCCAAGGCGGCGTGTTGGCACCACCCCTTTTTTTGATTTACATCAACGATCTCCCAAAAATAATTCAGCATAAGATGATTATTTTTGCTGACGACAGCACAGCCATAATAGAATGCAATGACATACTTATGATAATGATATTAATGAATCTCTAACTAAAATAATAAACTGGCTTAATGATAATAATTTGAAAATTAATTTAAGTAAAACCAACATCATGCAATACTATCAACGTCGTGAAAATGATAACATTAATATCACTTATAAAGACTATACAATACAGGAAGTTGATAATGCTAAGTTTTTAGGAATCACTATTGATAATAAATTGTCAATATAAATTGCGTGAATTTTGTCTGTTTTAATGTTATATGACAAAAACTTACATGATGTTTGGAATTGAATTTCATTATTAATATTGACATTTAATGTTTTTTGATATTTTTAATTATTTTGACTTAGATATTTTTTACGTAATTTTTCAATTTATTTTTTACGTAATTTTTCAATTTATTTTGCGAATTAAATACCGTAATTATGCATGACAGAATGTTCGAGCGGCTGAGACACCACGTGTCGTTGTTGATCCGTCATCTGTTGGTACTTCATCATGGGCGTGTACGTGCAGGTGTTTGGAAAATAATACTCGCAAAATAACACACCTAATTTACTTTCAAATATCGCAACGAGACTTGACTATAAAATTTAATGATTACAATGATTATCACTGATTAAGTCTAATCACAGCAATTGTTAAACTTGCATTTAGAGCCAATGGAATTGTGCGTGTGCACCGCGTGACGATCGCATCACAAAATGCTCGCCATCGCCGCCATGACACTCACAAACCCATTCGGTGTTACCCGCTCTAAGTTAAAAATACCACTAAAGAAATAAATTCTAAACCACAGAGTAAAAATAATCGATTACAACTTTTAAAAAGTGTTACAATAAATTGACTAAATCATCACGCACCGTCATGCATGATTTTCAAATATATTTTTTAATTTTTCTATTTAGAATAGAATAGAATAGAATTGAATTTTATTTTGCAAATATGGGTAATACATAATAGTTCTTAAGATTACATTTAGCTCAGCCACATTTTACCAATCGGCATGCAAACATTTGAAATTATTTATATCACTATTATTACACTTATTTAGATCAATTTATAAATTACCATTATAAAATTCTTAAATCGTCGACTTAATTAAAAATATATGTCTGTATTAAAAGGAAAATATAAATTAGTATCATAAGATTAAACATCATGTCATTACTATTACAAATATCATACCATTGTCATTACATCATTTAACATGTCATTACTATTACCAATATCATTATTATTACAATTCCAAAATCAAAATGTCAGAAATCAAAATGTCAAAGATCAAAATGTCAAAAATCAAAAATGTCATAAACAATATCAAGATGTAACTAATTAACAAATATTTTTCTCCAATAAGAACTCAGTTACACTGTAGTACGTTTTGTCTACCAAAAATTTCCGCAATCTACTCTTAAATTGTGCTGTATTTAAAACTTTCCAACTACTCGGTAATTTATTGTAGATAATGGGGGCCATGCAAGAAACGCTCTTACGCATCAAAGTGGTTCGACATGATACTTGACATAATTTGCTGTTGTCTCGCCTATTCCTTGGGAATACAACAGCCAGGCGCTCAAAACGAGATGGATTTTGCTTGACAAACATAGCTACTTCAAAAATATAGATACAAGGAAGTGTCACGATTTTATGTAACTTAAAATAAGGCGCGCAACTGTCTGTCGATTTAAGTTTTAACAATGATCGGAGACATCTTTTCTGGGCCTTAAAGGCTATATCTCGATCAGTTGAGTTCCCCCAAAAAATGATACCGTAGCGCAAGTGCGATTCAACTATTCCGTAGTAAGCCGTTAGAAGTGTTTTGACATCTACTATGGAGGATAACCTATATAACACATATGCGGAGGAACTCAATTTTTTACACAAACTGTCTATATGTGCTTTCCACTTTAAGTTGCAATCTATTTGCAACCCTAAAAATTTGGTATCCTCTGCTTCCTCAATTTTGTCATTTTTGTAATAGATGTTGAGATTAGTTCCGCCAGGAGTACGTGGTCTGAAGTGCATTATTTTTGTCTTACCTAAATTAATATTTAAATTATTTTCGTCTAGCCATTTAATTAGTGCGTCAAGAGAATTATTTATGTCATTTTCATACGTATTTGTACTTTTACATGGGATTGTTATAGTGCTATCGTCTGCAAACATAGTTATAGGATATTCAAGGGAAATGGGCATATCATTAACATAAGTTATAAATAAAAACGGGCCCATCACGGTTCCTTGTGGTACACCGTATGAGATTTTACGTTCTCGAGACCTTATAATGTCTTCATGTTTGGTAACTATGTTAATGTTGCTAACTTCAGTAATTTGTGTTCTGTTTTCCAGATAAGATTTTATTAGTTCGAGCACGTTACCTCTAATGCCATAGACTTCTAATTTATTAAGTAATATATTATAATGGACATAATCGAACGCCTGGGTCATATCGCAAAATATAGCGCATATGGGGGATCGTTTATCCATGCTACTCATAATAGGATTCAAAAAGTCATAAATTGCCATATTGATGGTTCTGCGCTGTCTGAATCCTTTTTGTTCTTCGCAAAGTATATTATATTTTTCCATATAATTATATAATTCCTTGCAAATGTATTTCTCAAAGATCTTCGAAATAACCGGTATGAGCGAAATAGGTCTATAGTATTCCATCAACTCCTTATCTTCTTTCTTAAATAAGGGTTTTATTATAGATGTTTTTAAAGCATCTGGATATTTACCCGTACAAATGATAAGGTTCAATATGTGGCTTAAATGTTCGCATATCGCGGTTGAGACAGACTTCAGTATCTTTGTGGCGATTCCATCATAACCAACACTGTTAGTATTTTTAGCGACATTATTATTTTATTCAAATCGTGTGGTGTGCTGGGTGCCATAAACATTGAGTTATGTTTTATGGACGAGATGGATGTTTTCGGCTTACAGTCAACATCAATTTTCGGACGTATTTTGTCAACGAAAAAGTCATTAAAAGCACTAGCGATATCATAAGGTTTGTATAAAATTTGATTACCAACTTTAAGTTTCTCAATTCGTTGTTTAGGGATATTGTACTTTGTTTGATTAATTACCTGCCATGTAGTCTTTGATTTATTTTTAGATTGCTGTATTTTGTGGTTATTTTGAGCTTTTTGTGTCAAGTTAATTATTTTATTATATAGTCTAGAATAGGTAGTGAATTTATTTTTGTTTTCATGGTTGGGTTTCAACCTGGATCGCCACAAAAGTTCTCTTTTTTTCCTACTGCATAATTTAACGCCACGTGAAAGCCATTTTGGTTTATTTTGCTAATTAAATACCATAATTATGCATGATTTCCAAATGTATTTTAAGAAACTTTAATTTGTAATCTTGAGCTAGATGCACACCATATTTGTACGCCTCCTGGCATAACATAGCGCTCTTTCATCAAATATAAGATCTGTATTTCTTTACCTGTGTTAACAAATAAAAGTGATTTGATTTGATAAAAAGAAACTACAAAAATATTTTATAATTTAAAGCAGAGAACGCCATCTAGTAACAGATTAATAATTTTTTTTGTCGATAAAATAAGATATTTATTTCGAAAATATGGGTACAAAACACGGTGACATAAAGCATAAAATTAGCAACAGCCATATTTCACCAGAAGGCATGCAAAAGTACAGATACACGAGAGATACTAAGTAAATAATAATAAAGTTATACAATGTCAATAATAAAGATTGATTAACTATAATTACATTATACACTACAGTCAACTTATTTCATAGAATAGAATAAAATATTTATTCGCTCAGATGTAGGTATTTACAATAAGGTCGTTGTAATAATATTAAAGAACCCTTGTACACATTCTACCATTTTGGCATGCAAACATTGATGCAGTTCATCATCAAATATTCAAACATTAATACACAACTAATAATAGGTCTTTACCTATGAAATTGCCGTTTTGTATGAAAAAATTTAAACGAATTTTTTTCATGAATTTTTTATTTGTATTAATCGAAGTAATCACCCATGCAATCAATGCATCTTTGCCATCGCAGTGGCAGTTTATTGATGCCCTTCTTAAAGAAATCAGCTGGACGGGAGGCAACAAATTCTTCAAAGGCATTTTGTACTGCCTCTCGGGTATTAAATTTTTTTCCCGCCAAGAAGTTATCCAAATTCTGGAAAAAGTAGTAGTCTGTAGGCGCAAGGTCTGGTGAGTAGGGTGGATGACGGAGAGCTTCCAACCCCAGTTCTTGCAACTTGGAGACCGTCTGCTGTGCAGTATGAGGTCGCGCGTTGTCGTGCAGGAGCAGCGGAGACGAGCGATTGACCAATGCTGGTTGGAGATGCGCCAGCTTCTCCATCATTGTGTTCAGTTCTTCACAGTACACATCTGCAGTAATGCTCACCCCGTTTGGTAAGAAGCTGTGATGAATCACACCGGCGCTAGACCACCAAACAGTGACCATCACTTTTCTAGGGGTAAGTTTTCGTTTAGGGCATTGTTTAGGTGCTGAACCAGGATCCAACCAACTTGCTGAGCGCTTACGGTTATCAAACAGAATCCATTTTTCATCGCAGGTAACAATGCGGTTCAAAATTCCTTCATTTGTGTGTCTGTTGAGCAGTGCAAGGCACGTCTCGACGCGTACTTCGCGCTGGCGATCATTGAGTTCGTGGGGCACCCATTTGTCAAGCTTTTTTACCTTGCCAATTTGACGCAAATGGACCAATATTGTTTTGACGCTAACGTCGAAAGCTGCTGCTAATTCAGCCGTAGATTGTGTATCATCTGCTTCCACAATCGCCTTTAATTCGTCATTGTCGACCAAAGGCTTCGGACGACCGCGAGGTTCATTTTTCAGGTCGAAATTTCCAGAACGGAAGCGAGCAAACCAATAACAGGTGGTGCGTTGGTTTGTAGAGTTAGCTCCGTAAACGTCGTTGATGTTGCGTGCCGCTTGTGCCGCGTTGCTGCCACGACGGTACTCATATTCCATAATTACTCGAATTTTTAACGTATCCATGATGACGAAAAAGATTGAAATGCGATGAAAATGTAACACTAATCAATAAAGAAATGACTACTTTTAGAAAAAAAAATCCATGTTTTTAAAATAAAATTAATTTGAAATTAGAATTCATAGCCAAACAAAAATTATTTTGATTTGAAATGGCCAGTACTGCAGAACGGCAATTTCATAGGTAAAGACCTAATATTTATCAGCTAGGAAATCCGATACGGAGTAGTAACATTTATTCAATAGAAGTAAATTTAGTTTATTTTTGAAAGTTGTTGCTAGTTCCTCTTTTATGGAATCAGGAATGCGGTTAAAAATAGCCGGTGCCATACCAAAAACACTTTTCCTTAACAAATCAGTCCTATATCCACCTGTGCGTAACAAGTTTCGGTATTGAAATCGCAAAGTAACATCTCGGTATCTGCTTTCCGATAAAGTTAAAAATAGATGTCGATTAAATTTAACAAAAAGAGCAATTTCTAAAATGTAAAGGCACGGAAATGTCAATAAATTATTACTTTAAAAAATTGGAACACAGCTGTCAGTAATTTTCAAATAAAATATTGCTCGTAGGCAGCGTTTTTGGGCCTTAAAAATACTCTCTCTTTCGGTATATTGGAATTAAATTAAAATTAAATAAATTCAAAATTAAATGTCATATTTTCAATGTCTAATCATTATAGAAGTAATCAAGAAATTCCTTTATCCATAAAAAATTCCGTCACACTATAATACGCTTTGTCTACTAAAAAATTTCGAAGTTTTCTTTTAAATAACATCAAGTTTAATTCTTTCCAACTCCTCGGTAATTTATTATAAATGACTGGCGCCATGTAGCAGACACTTTTGCGCATTAAAGTCGTTCTCGCACTATGGAGACATAGCCTACTATTATCACGCCTATTTCGTGGAAATAAGTCAGCTATGCAATCAAAACGATCAGGGTTTGACTTTACAAACACTGACATTTCTAAAATATATATGCATGGTAAAGTTAATATTTTATTCTGTTTAAAATATGGCACGCAGGTATCAGTTGTTTGCAGTTTTAAAATGGACCTTATGCATCTTTTCTGTGCTTTGAATGCAGATTCTCTTTCAGTGGAGTTGCCCCAAAAGATAACGCCGTATCGTAGGTGGCATTCAACTAAACCATGGTATGCAGTCAGGAGTGCGTCTAGATTTACAACAGACGACAAAGTATGTAAAGCTTAAGCGGATGGGCTTAGTTTTTTGCAAAGTGACTCTATGTGTTGTTTCCAATTAAGTTTTTTGTCTATTTCTAGCCCTAGAAATTTTGTACTTACTACATCGTTAGCTGTGTCATTATTATATTGCCCATGCAGATTGCTCTTATCTGGCATGCGTTGGTTAAAATGCATTATCTTTGTTTTGCTTAAATTTATTCTTAAGTTATTTTCGTCTAACCATTTTATTATTGATTTTAAAGAAATATTTGTCACTTTCGTATGTATCTACACTTTTCGAAGGTATTGTCATGGTACTGTCATCTGCAAATAGGGTCAATGGTTGGTCAATGCATTCCAGTAAGTCATTAATATATAATATAAATAGTAAAGGACCCAACACACTCCCCTGTGGTACCCCGTAACTAACAATTCGCTCGTCTAATCTAAATATCTCGTCTTGTTTATTAGCTAAATTAATTATATTAATTTCAGTTATTTGACGTCTATTATGTAAATAAGACTGAAACAGGTCTAGAACATTACCCCTTACACCATAAGCTTCGAGTTTCTTCAGAAGTGTAGGATGATGGACATAATCAAACACTTGCGTCATATCACAGAAATGGCGCAGACTGGGTTTCGTTTAGCTATATTATTAATGACATTCTGCATAAAATCAAAAATCGCCATATTTATTGTTCTGCTGGGTCTAAATCCTTTTTGTTGTTCACACAAAATATTGTTTTTTTTTTTTTCTAAGTATTTGTATAGCTCTTTGTAAATAAACTTCTCAATTTTGTTTTAAATAATCGGAATTAATGAGATTGGCCTATAATTTTCCATTAACTCTCTATTTTCCTTCTTAAATATTGGTTTTATAATGGATGTTTTTAAAGCATCTAGATATATGCCAGCACTTATACTGAGATTAAGTATGTAACTTAAGTGTACACATATCTCATTAGCTACAGATTTAGAAATCCTTGTAGAGAGGCCATCGTAACCTACGCTATTTGTATTTTTCAGTGACATTATTATTTTATGTATGTCTTCTGGTATGCGTGGTGCCATGAAGATTGACTTCCTTCTTCTGCCTATTTTCCTACTTGCTTTAGATTGACTGCCGGCCATTAATTTGGGCTGTATTTTATCAACAAAGTAGTTATTAAATACATTACAAATGTTCTTTGGATTTGTTATAATTTGATTACTAAATTTAATTTTATCACTACGCTGGCTGGGAATATTGTTTTTTCTGGTTTATAATTTGCCAGGTAGCTTTTGCCATGTTTTTGGCTTTCTATATTTTGTAATTGTTTTGAGCCTTTTGGGTCATGTTTATATTTTTTTTATACAATTTACTATAGTTTTTAAACTTGGTTTTATTGACCTGACTAGGATTTAACCTCAGTTGCCACAGAAGGTGTATTTTCTTTCTGCTGCATAATTTAACACCTTTGGACAACCACTTAGATTTATTTATAATATTAATCTTAACTCGGCTAATCGGGAAACACAAATCATAAAACAACTTAAAAGTGTCGATAAATGCATTATAGGCTATATTGGGATCATTTGTCTCGTAGATATCCGAAAAAGAATATTTTTTATACAGTCTTTGAACTTAGCTATGTTCTCTATATTATAGTATTTTCTGGTCGTGTACCAATAGCTAATAGAACACGTTTTTTTAACGGGGCATTGAATCAACTGCGCTGTGTGATCCGATAGAGCATCTCTATTATTATTACTTTTTTTTTTCTATTACTTCGCCTTTAAATGACTTATTATAATTGTGCGCAAAATTGTCAATAAATATCTGGCTAGCCATGTGCATAGGCTATTTAAATTCCAGTTTTAAATTAAAACTCAATAGCAGAAATCCTATTCGGCTTTAGTATATCAATGTTAAAATCTCCAGCGATTACAATATTCTTACAGCTGGTCTTTGATATATCTTGTAGAAGTGTCTCAAGCTTATTCAAACATTCATTTAAATTACTTTGGTACTCTATAAATACAAACGACAATAATCTTATAGCTAATAAGCTCAATGGCACAGCACTCAAATACACCTGGAGATGATAGTTTCGCTATTTTAGGCAGTTCTTTCCATTGGTACCCGTTTTTAATAAGAATACAAGATCCACCCCTTTTCTTCCTCTTTCTGCAATAATACGCTGCTAAACAATAATTCGGTACATACAACTGGTTCTCATAGCCTTCCATAATTAAGTGCTCGGTGATACATACGACATCAACATATATTTTCTTATCAACTAGCACATTGCACGTGCGTGTATGCGTGATTGTGCGCGTGTGTGTGCGTGATTGTGCGCGTGTGAGTGTGCGTAATTGTGCGTGTGTGTGCTCGATTGTACGTGCGTGTGTGCGTGATTGTACGTGTGTGTGTGCGCGTGATTGGGCGTGTGATTGTGCGTGATTGTGCGTGTGTGTGTGCGTGATTGTGCGTGTGTGTGTGCGTGATTGTGCGTGTGTGTGTGCGTGATTGTGCGTGTGTGTGTGCGTGATTGTGCGTGTGTGTGTGTTTGTTTGCGTTTTCTTGTCGATGTTGTTTTCTGTTTTGTCTTACTTATTTTGGACCTCCAAATAAATGACCTTGAAATCGTACCTACGATTGAACAATCTTTTTGCATTTGTAATACGGTAGTCCGTAGATTTGACACTCTTCGTTTATTTTATTATATAGGAACGGACCAAGAAAATAAACAAATCTCTTTACAAAAGTTGAGCGTACTCGCGGCTGGGTGCATATCCTATCTTTTCGACGTTTACTACGTTTTTTATTTTCTATAATTCGGTATTGGGTTTAACCAGGGATGCACAGACCACGGCCCGCGGGCCGCATGCGGCCCGCCGGTCGAATACTGGTGGCACGCCGACAGCAAAAATAATACTCTCGTACATTCGAAAAATATTGAATTCTATTCCAGAATAAAACCAAAAAATATATGTTCGAAAAGTAATTTGAATCTCGCGCGCGCGCTCTTAAGTGGGCTTATCGCGCATGCGTCGGTAACAGCGGTCGGTAATGTTCGTGCCGATCTCAGTTAAATTAGTTTTCTTGAGGAAGCGCCGCGGCCGGCGGCGCGGCGACGACGGCAGCGCGGTAGCGGCTTATCCACGGGTTATATTGTTAGAGCAAGCGAGATAGCAATAGTCCCGAATTCCCGATTGCTCGCGTAGGTAGATACACGAAGCTTCCAGAGTCGGTTTCGAGATTTCTCCAGACAGTTTATGACTTTATACGCGCGGTATAAAAGCCACGCTAACCGCAGCGACCGACAGTTCGGTTTCAATTTGAGTGAAGTGTCAATAGTTCTAGTGTAGATTTTAACTCGACTAGCCGGTGTCATTTATTTTGATCCACATTCAACGTAGATTTCCCGTCAAGTGCCGTGTATAATTGTGTTGTGAAATCGTAAGTAAAACTCTGTTATTAATAAGTGTTTCCCTACATATTTAATCAATTATTTTTGGTAATTTAAAAAAGGATGGGTAATTTAAGTAGGTACTGTAAATGTTTTTAGGTGCTGTGTTAATTCTAGCCAGGATTAGAACGCAACATGGACAAGCCAGGGCCTAGTAAAAAACGTAAGGTTAAAGATGAAAATCGGCAGTTTCAAGAAATTTGGACTGAGAAATACTTTTTTGTATAGTCGCATAACAAAGTCGTTTGTTTAATTTGCAAGAATTCTGTTGCGATTGCAAAGGAATATAATGTAAAAAGGCACTATGAAACGCAGCATCCTACTTTTACCAAGTTTACAGGCGAATTAAGAAAACAAAAAGTGTTGTCTTTAAAACGGGAGCTTATTGGTCAGCAAGCTATGTTTACAAAACCCATTCAAGATTCAGAAACAGCTACAGAAGTTAGTTATGAAATTTCTCGAATGATAGCAAAGCGAAGTCGCCCCTTCAATGATGGGGATTTTGTAAAAGAATGCATAGAAATTGCCGCTAAGAAAATGTGTCCAGAAGCAGCAAAAAGTTTGAGAAAATTCAACTGAATCGTGTGACTATCCAAAGACGAATTATGTCTTTGTCAGGTAATATTGCGGAACAATTAAATGAAAAAACTAAGATCATTGAATTTTTTTCATTAGCACTCGACGAATCCACTGATATTAGTTCCACAGCTCAACTTCTCATATTCATACGAGGTGTTACTCAAGATTTTGAAGTCTTAGAAGAGTTATTAGGAATGTGTTCATTGAAAGGTCAAACCAGAGGAGTTGATATACTCAAAGTACTTTTGGATGAGTGTTCAAAAACTGATTTGGACTTATCAAAATTATCGGGAGTTGCGACTGACGGTGCTCCTTCGATGATTAGTGTCAATTCTGGGCTAGTTACTTTGCTGAAAAAGCATCTGCAAGAAAAAAACATAAACGCTGAAGATCTCATGCAGTTTCACTGCATTATACACCAAGAAGCCCTCTGTTCTAAAAAAAATGAATTTCAAAATGTCATGAAAATGGTAGTTTCGACTGTAAATTTCATAAAATCACGAGGACTCAATCACATGCAATTCAAACAATTCCTTGATGACATCGAAAGCGAATATGGAGATTTACTGTATTATACAGAAGTAAGGTGGCTAAGTCGTGGATTGACACTGGAACGATTTCTAAATTTAATAGAAGAAATTGGAATATTTCTGGCGGAAAAGCAAAGGGATGTCCCGGAACTTAAAAATCCTGATTGGTTGTGTGATTTGGCTTTTTTAGTTGACATTACAAATCATTTGAATGTCTTGAACACACGGCTTCAAGGCAAAAATCAACTGATATCCCAGCTCTACGCTCATGTATCATCCTTTCAATGCAAGCTGACACTTTTCAGATCGCAATTGAATTCTGGAAATTACAATCATTTTCAGAATTATAAGAAAATGCCTGAAAAAATCAACAAAATTGCGATTAATTTCAGTTATGTAGAGAAGCTAGATATTTTGATTCAATCTTTTCAAGACAGATTTTCGGAGTTTAAAAAAGTGAAACCTCTGTTGGACATATTCAGCAATCCTTTCACAATTTCAGTTGAAAATACGCCAGAGTCAATGCAGTTAGAAATTATCGACATTCAAAACGACCAAGATTTACGCAACAAATTCAACGAAGGAGACTTGCTGAACTTTTACCGCTGCATTGATAAAAATACGTACAAAGAGTTGCGCATAAACGCTCTGAAATGTGCCAGCTTATTTGGTTCTACCTATATACGTACGTGAACAAACCTTTTCAATACTAAATAATAATAAAACAAAAAATCGAAACCGCCTTGCAAACGAAAGTTTGGAAGCAGTTTTACGTGTTGCTACAAGTAAATTTGAGCCAAATATAAAAAAGATTGTAAGCACTATGCAGTGCCACGCTTCAATTTAATAAATTCTTTTTCAATTTTAATACATTATTATCAATTCTTTATTGTCTTTAATTACCTATACTTCTGGCGGCCCGCCATCAGTTCATAATTTGCCCGAGTGGCCCCTAGTCTTAATAAGTCTGTGCATCCCTGGGTTTAACGGTGTAGCTGTCTGTAGTATGAAGTGTTGCCGAACATTTAGAACTTTGCAGTGATTGTATAGTTGGTCGGTTGGAAAAAGAATAGGACGAAAAGTGGCCACTTTTAAAATGGCCCTATGTGCTACTTCTAGCGGCTTGAGGGTGGTTTTTGCTGCGCTGCCCTAACAGGAAATACAATAAGTTACGATGGATAGGAAAAGTGCCAAATAAACATTGCGTATTATAATGGGATTGGCAATATACCGAAGAGTTTTAAAGATGTATATCAGTTTGCGAACTCGTCCGGTTAGCAGACCGACATGACATTTAAAATTGAGATTCCTGTCTAAGGCTATTCCCAGGTATCGGATACTTTCAACAGAGGTTAAAAGAGGACATTGACAATTAGAATCCTGTATTTGTGGATAACACATGTGAGCTTTGATTAAAATTGGAGTCTGTGGTTGAGAGACCGAGCTTTTAGAATAAATAAAAAAATTGGTTTTGGAGGTATTTAGGGTGAGTGTGGGAATTAAGCCAATTTAACGCAACAGCAAGCCAAGCTGAGCTAGATGCTCGAGTTGTGACCAGGAATCCGCAGTGAAGGTTATTGCGGTGTCATCTGCAAAAGATATTACCCTTGCATTATCGATATGGAGATCACACAGTTCATTAATAAAGATTAAGAGAGTGGGGCCCAAAATGCTTCCTTGTGGTACCCCATAGTGAATGGAAAGCTCTTCGCTGTTATGGCCATGGATCCTGACTGTTTATGAATGGAACGAAACAAACGAAGCGTGTGTGTGTAAATAAATAGTAAGTGTACTAGCGACCCGCCCCGGCTTCGCCCGGGTAGCTAAGCATAATATAATATAGCCTATGTCACCCGGAGAAAGTCTAGCTTCCCAACAGTGAAAGAATTTTTGAAATCGGTTCAGTAGTTTCGGAGCCTATTCAATACAAACAAAAAATCATATCTTTTCTCTTTATTAGGTCTTTACCTATGAAATTGCCGTTCTGCAGTACTGGCCATTTCAAATCAAAATAATTTTTGTTTGGCTATGAATTCTAATTTCAAATTAATTTTATTTTAAAAACATGGATTTTTTTTTCTAAAAGTAGTCATTTCTTTATTGATTAGTGTTACATTTTCATCGCATTTCAATCTTTTTCGTCATCATGGATACGTTAAAAATTCGAGTAATTATGGAATATGAGTACCGTCGTGGCAGCAACGCGGCACAAGCGGCACGCAACATCAACGACGTTTACGGAGCTAACTCTACAAACCAACGCACCACCTGTTATTGGTTTGCTCGCTTCCGTTCTGGAAATTTCGACCTGAAAAATGAACCTCGCGGTCGTCCGAAGACTTTGGTCGACAATGACGAATTAAAGGCGATTGTGGAAGCTGATGATACACAATCTACGGCTGAATTAGCAGCAGCTTTCGACGTTAGCGTCAAAACAATATTGGTCCATTTGCGTCAAATTGGCAAGGTAAAAAAGCTTGACAAATGGGTGCCCCACGAACTCAATGATCGCCAGCGCGAAGTACGCGTCGAGACGTGCCTTGCACTGCTCAACAGACACACAAATGAAGGAATTTTGAACCGCATTGTTACCTGCGATGAAAAATGGATTCTGTTTGATAACCGTAAGCGCTCAGCAAGTTGGTTGGATCCTGGTTCAGCACCTAAACAATGCCCTAAACGAAAACTTACCCCTAGAAAAGTGATGGTCACTGTTTGGTGGTCTAGCGCCGGTGTGATTCATCACAGCTTCTTACCAAACGGGGTGAGCATTACTGCAGATGTGTACTGTGAAGAACTGAACACAATGATGGAGAAGCTGGCGCATCTCCAACCAGCATTGGTCAATCGCTCGTCTCCGCTGCTCCTGCACGACAACGCGCGACCTCATACTGCACAGCAGACGGTCTCCAAGTTGCAAGAACTGGGGTTGGAAGCTCTCCGTCATCCGCCCTACTCACCAGACCTTGCGCCTACAGACTACTACTTTTTCCAGAATTTGGATAACTTCTTGGCGGGAAAAAAATTTAATACCCGAGAGGCAGTACAAAATGCCTTTGAAGAATTTGTTGCCTCCCGTCCAGCTGATTTCTTTAAGAAGGGCATCAATAAACTGCCACTGCGATGGCAAAGATGCATTGATTGAATGGGTGATTACTTCGATTAATACAAATAAAAAATTCATGAAAAAAATTCGTTTAAATTTTTTCATACAAAACGGCAATTTCATAGGTAAAGACCTATTATAATATATGAAAAAAAAAAACACGTGTGGGACTCGGGGACTGCCGCGTTAAAGCTATTGCATAGCATTTTTATCAACCTATGCAATTATAATTATTAATTTACTAGCTGCGCCCCGCGGTTTCACCCGCAGAAATCTCGATCCCGTGGGAATATCGGTATAAAAAGTATGTATGTAATAGTATGTCCTAATCCAGGTCATAGTCTACCCATGTGCCAAATTTTATCCAAATCCGTTCAGCCGTTTTAGCGTGATTGAGTAACAAACATCCAAACATCCACACTTTCACATTTATAATATTATATCAATATATCAATAGCTTAAAAAATATATGAAATGAATATATTTGTTTCATATAGCTTATATGAAACGATTGTATTTTTAACATAGCACTCTATCTATTGAATACTTACTCAATCCAGTCAACGGATATCGCCATCTGTTAGAATTGTTTGGAGCTAACAGATAATTGTGACTGTCAAATAATAGACAAATCATTTGCAATAAAATAATATTGCGACTATAAATTGAGATGTAAGCTATCCTATCTTTCAAGTTGAATCAAGTTGCACACGGTGTGCAAATCAAATTTAAAATCGGTTCAGTAGTTTAGGAGTCCATCGCGGACAAACAACGTGACACGTAATTTTTATATATATAAAGATTGTATAAATTCAATCTCTTAGTACTGTATAAGTAATTCCATAGCACTATGTACCTACTATAAAGCTACCATCTACTCGGCGGCTGAGAGTATGTCATGCTCACTCAAATGTCTCGCTGGTGGTGGCGTGTGTGTGGGATCAGTTATGTTCCCTTCCAAATGGTCGAGCTGAATGGTGCTGATCCATACGTCAAGATCGTGAACGAGCGCCGCCAGTAGTGACTGTTCATCTATTAGTTGCCACGGCTTATTTTAATTTCTGAATTGTTTTTACCTTTTTTTATTACAGTCGCTATTAACGTGCTCGTCTTTCTACATCGTTCTGACATGTATAATTTCAACATGAATGATGTAACAATATTTTGATTTAAAAGAGTTTCCGTGGAGTTTCTTGTCCATTCTTCTCCATAGGTACTTACTACGCTTTGGAATGGGCAACTAGCTTCATCTTTCTGACCGACCCCTTGACAATTCAGAAGTGCCTGTAATTGATTTACATTATTCTTATAATAAGGTGTATCTATTCATACACGAAATATTTTAAGAGGTACACCTATAGCTGGTACAGAAGGCCTAGAAACATTTATTTTAATTTTAAATAAGTATATTGTTAAAAAAATTGAATCTAATAAATAAAAATCCCGTGTCACAGTGTTTGTTATCGAACTCCTCCGAAACGGCTTGACCGATTTTTATGAAATTTTTTGTGTATATTTGGTAGGTCTGAGAATGGGTCGTAAAGTATATTTCATACCGCTGCGGGTGAGAAACCGCGGGGCGGAGCTAGTAATTTAATATTATGTACTTGACACGCAATAAATACTGGCTCCTTATTATATCCATCCATTACGCTAGTTTCTACGTTGTATTTACTGTTATTGAATCATGGGGCGGCTAAGACGGCGCGCGGTTTTTATGAACGATCCAAGGGTAGAACGCGAGCGCGCCTCCCGCGCGTGCCTCCTCGGTACCGTATGACGCGCGTATCGCACCGCACGCGTATTTTCCTAACGCGCGTCGGGCTTCGGCCAATAAACGCAACAATACCAAACTAGGTAGGATACCAACCAGGAGTACTAGAACACAGTGGTGTGCTACAATGCTTAGTGTCCAAGTATCATAGGGAGGCACTAAGTACTTACCGCGCGAATGCCGATCTTGATGTGATTCCTCTGGTTCGGTTGGGCAACGACTGAGTTTTCTGTAGGTAATGAAATTCTCAAAAACAGTGTGAACCTACAATAGTAGATATCTCCCCGACTGCGTATCTCTGGTAAGATTTTTGATTTTTGAATCAGGTGTCGGATACGACTCGACGCAGTCGTAACCTCTGAGGTCATTAAGGCCAGGACTCTCAGAATCGACCTATTTTTGATTCAACATTAAAGAATCAAATATTTTTTGTTTTTATCTGATAAAAATATATGTTGTAGATTAATAAACATTCTTGATTATGCTACGATTCAAAACACGATATTTACAATTTCACTCGATCATAAAAAATCGCGAAAACAGGGAAGTTTTTGATCACTTTTCAGGTTTTACTTGAAGTAGACCAAACTTTTACTCACAGAGTACATTTTATATAGGGAGATAGAGACGACACTCGAACATTTCATGGCGCCCTCTAGCAACAAGCAAAATCAACACTTAATGAAGCAATATATAGGTACGTATAGCTACTAGCTATACGTATATAAATATTGCTTCATATAGGTATAATAGCTTCCAATCTGCAGTAGGCCCTGTCCTATTTCCTTCCGTTTTAGTTAGGTAACAGTTTCTTTATGAACTAAAAATAAAACACTAGATCCAATGTAAAATACCTACTTTATTTCTTCTTCAATATTTTTTTACAATATTTGAAGGCTAACTCCTGAATTATTACAGTTCAGCACACAACACTGCTCACGTTCATATTTTTATACAACACAATATCGGTGCTTTCACAAACAAGTAAACAGTCCAGATTTTGGTGCAGGGGTCGTTCAGATAAAGCGAAGTTGTCGGTATCAACACTTTTCCAGTTCAACGGTTAGAAACAGAATCCTAAATGTAAGTCGTCAAGAATAATCCACAAATTAATCGAATCGCAACCATTAATTTTTATTGTCTTCTATTCGGAAAAAAATTACAACATATTTGACAAGTACGCGAGTTGCGTTCTTTTATTTCCATTTAAATTTAAGACAGTTTCAAAAATTTGCGTTGCTTTATTAGATGATTTTATCCATTTAAACAAACGTTGTATATTAACACAATAAATGTAAAAGCTGTCTCAACTCCTTAAATATTTTTATTTGTAAAAAAATATATTGTTATTTTAAGAAAATCTGAGTAAAATGGAACATATTGTGTTTAGACCTGTTTATATATAGTATCTCTATGTAGTCTATGGTTTAGACGAAACCCATGAACATTTTGAGAACAGCGTCATCTACCAAAAAGTAAAATCATCTTTGATATTACTCTACTAGTAAATTAAAAATCTATAGAATTGTGTAGTGTAACTCTAAAATAAGAAGCCTACTTAAACTGGTCGGTTATGATTCCCTTACTTTTGTTCTAAGCTACAGCACCGTGCTTTTACTCCCAAAAAACTTGTTAAAAAATAGGCAATGACGTTTAGGAGAATATGCTATGGTAAAATTTTCTCAAAACAGTTTTTTTTATTCTTCTAACAACATAATATAAAAAAACGGCTCGCGCGCTTCGCTTCAGTAGCCCGCCGGGCGTCTCCGAGGTAGGATCTGTGTCGCTTTTGTTGGCGCGCTGCGTTCCCGCTAATCGATCGAAATATACGTTATATTATTGTTATTTTCCGTGTTTGTAGATTAGTTTACTTTCGTCACAGTACTAGCAGTAAGCAGGTAGCATAAATTTACAATTAACGTAATATCAAAGTACCTTAATATAAACTAGTTGATATTTTCGTTTTTAATATTACAGTTTACAGACATAGCAGTAGCACAACTACAATAAAGATCATTTTTGCTAATATTTTTTATTTTTATCTTTGCTGTTCATTGATACCAAGATCTAAAGGCGTATTTGCAAAAATATACACAGGCGAACAGTAAAGTACATAACCTACAACTAGATTTTTTTTGTTAGAGAATGGGATTTTGAATGACGACGAGATATTATATATTTGACGCTATAGAATGGTAGTAGACCATGGTCTGAACAACGTTTGTTCTAGTAAAATTGTGATTCAAATGTCACCGTGTATGAAAATCAATTTCTGTTCGTTAGTCTCGCTAATACTCAAAAACGGCTTAACCGATTTGAACAATTTTTGTTTTGTTTTGTTCGCTCTAATAAAGGGATGGTTTGAAAAAAAAAGGCATTGCACAATTACCAAAAAAAAGGCATTAGCTAGTTTGCAATAAATCCTTTGAATTTGATCATGGGCGGTAGACATTTGGCTTGTATGTATGTTGAGATTCAGTGGCAGGTTTTGGGGCATTGTTCGCTTTCTGGCTGTCGTTGTTAGTGTCGGACAGAGATGACGATCTGGGTCTGTTGAACAGACCAGGATGAAATATATACTGAGTAAGAATTTTATTGAGTGCGTTCCAATTCATGATGCTAGTAATGATTAATTAATTATGGCAACACTACTTTTCCAAACGTCAGATGACTTTTTTACATTGACATAGTAAAATTAAAAATTGGGGGCGGGTCGAAATAACTTGTGAAACTAGACTGTCACTTATGTGTAATTTTGTATGTTTATTTATTCTAATTAGTTCAATATGAGGTACTGTTTCATCCATAACACTATGTATTCTTAAGAGAGCTGATAAACCTGAGCATTCTTTTGTATCACGAGCGCATGTTAGCCCAGGAAATAAGACAAATTAAAAGCAGATCTGCGAAAAATATCCTATATTTCTCACCTTGACTATTTTTATTAAGAGACTAGAAATTTTCAGTTAACCTATGCTATCCCATTGCTGGGCATAGGTCGTCCATATTTTTAAAATTTTCTTTATTTATTTATTTATTATTTATTAAAACTTTATGCACAAGTAAAAAAAAAATACTGTACAAAGGCGGACTTTATGTTGAGCCTTCTCCGTCCAATCGGTTAGGAACGAGTCCAAAACATCACGCCAGCGTTTCTTAGGCCTGCCTCGGTGACGACGCCCGTCTTCAGGCACCCACTGTGTGACGATCCTGGCCCATCTGTCTGGATGCATCCTATAGATGTGACCCGCCCAGTCACACTTCAGCCTTGCAGACTTATTGCTAACATTGGTATACCTGTCTTGGAGCGTATTGTAGTGTTGCGAATGTAGTCAGTGAGTTTGATTTTTAAGATGCTACGCTCCATCGCTCTTTGGCAAACTTTGAGTTTGGAGTCTGAGCGCCATAGCATACAATTTTTGTTCTTACATTATTTCGGAATGAACTTTTCACGTAGTATTTCTAATGCCTTAATAAAGATAATCCCGATGAAAAATCTCCACTAGGATTTATTTCGCACACGAATTCTTATATTCACTAGGTATGTCGTGTGAACTTTTAGTTGTAACATCGTTAGCATGTATGTGTAATGCTAAGGTTTATCAGCACGAGTTCTTGCAATAAAAGCACTAACAAAGTCTTGGGCGGTCTACAGCGGGCGGCGCGCGGCGCGCGAGCCACTCGGACGACGAGCGCAAGCCAGCGCTGCTGGACGACGACATGTGCAGCGAGGGCTCCGCGCCCGCGCCCGAGGCGCCGCGCCTCGCCACCGAAGAGCTTCTGGCCGAGGCCGCCATGCGCAGCGCGCTGGCCGCCGAGAAGCAAGCCGAGGCCGTCTCGCAGGCCGTGGACCTGCTGCGCGACCTGCTGGCGCTGCTGCGCGAGCGCCACGCGCCCGCCCCGCACGCGCAGCACGCGCCGCACGAGCACCTGGCGCCCATGCAGCACCACCACCACCGCCTGTGAGCTAGCGGCGCGCGCGCTCGGCCGCGGGCTCGCCCTCGCGCAGCCCCACGAGCGCTGCCACACGCTCGTACACGCGGTCGGCGCGGGGCCGGGCGCGCGCGGCTCCGTGGCGCAGCACGTCGCGCAGCAGCTGCGGGCGCGCGCGCAGTCGCTCGGCGCGCTCGCGCACGGGCGCCAGCGCCTGCTGCAGGGCGCCGGCCACGACGCGCTTGTACTGAGCCGTGGAGAGCCCGTCGGCTTCCAGCACAGCCTCTTCGGGCAGCTTGTCGTCGGCGAGGCAATGGATGGTCACCAGGTTGGACACGCCGGGCCGAGTCTCCGGGTCGTAGCTCACCTGTGTGCATTAACGGTTTGCGTTCGAGCTGCGGTGTGGTATACGCACTAGGTTTAGATTCATTGTGATGGTAGCGATCGCGACGCCTTGGCCTACAGGGATTCGTAATAAGCAATGGCGGCCAATATTTTGTTTAAAACTCCTTCATGACCAATGTAATAGTAGTTTATGAAACTCATAATGAGGGGTATTAAAACACGAGTGTGTGTTTGAAACCGAATCGTAGGAGAGGTTTTTAATAGTATCACACGAGTGTTTTAACACCCAGTTATGTGAAATTTCATGCACTACTTTATCTTCTCTCATACATTGGAACCTCCTAAATAAAAGATCAGTTTCCCACGAAATCACTGCAACAAAACGTATGAATGGCGCCAAAACCCAGCACATCACCGCGCATGCGCTAAAGCGGGCGCTGCCACAGACAAGTAAAAATTGGAATCAAAACTTTTTGTGATGCTATAAAAATGGCGCGCCCCGCATATGCGTTCCATTAGAACAAAATAATTGATGGAAACTCTTATCGTATTGGTAAAAAAATTGTTTTATAACATTATTTTGTTAGAGAAAAAGTGTTATAATATGATCTTTTTTTAAATATTGCATTTCTTAAGTATGTCAATATAAACTAGTTTTGAAGTTTATAATTCGAATTTTACGATATGAGAGTAAATAAAATGTATTATGGCACGGAAACAAACAGTAACTCCAAGTGTGCCGCGAAGGGTCGCAGTCGCCACTGTTCGAATGCTTCTTGTCGCAGTCGTGCATCTGATTTTAGAAAGATGAGTGAATCACTTATATAGCAAAAGGACAATAATTAAAAATCAGTTTATGTCAATGGTATGATTAAAAGTTTTTTGAAGTACAAATTATTTTAATTCACCTTTCTCTTTCTTTCACTCTTATTTGTTAGAACTTAGAAAAATAAGCAATGCCTATAAGCGCTCGGTGAGACACGCGGGCACGTCTGACCGAATACGAAGACTATATCTATACATATAAGCGAAGATATTCTGGCCTGTACTGCCCCCGATAGAAAAAAAGACGCATCTAACATTTTTTCCAGATTTGAGTTATATACATTGCAGGAATCAGAAAAAAAAGGTGCATCTGCCTGTATTTTTAATATTTTTCTAACTATCTCCAGTGCGGTTTTAGCACAACAAAATAGGGCGCTTCTGTTCATCTTTTTACACCCGATTGAAGATGAAAAGGCGAATTTATGTGAATCTTAATTAAAAAGTCACATTTATGTAGATAATGTCCTTATATTTTATAGTTTTTTTTTTAGTTCAGTAATATAAAAGGCGCTTATTTGTCCCTATTTCTAAGAGGAAGTTAATAAGACGCAAATAAGCATTTGCGTCTAACGCGCTAATAAAAAACTGCTTTCACATTAGGAAAAAAGACCACATCTGACCACTTGCGCCCTATTTACTTCGTAAAATTGTTTTAGCATAGGCGCATTTGCCATAAGCGTCTTAATACGTTACGTTGAATAAAAAAATACAATATGATACTTAATAAAAAAGGCGCATGTGTGCAGAAACGTCTTTTTTCCTAGAATTGTGAATCAAGCAAAGATTGCGCGGGTTATGTTTAGTATGTCGCCTGACCAGTTTCTATGTCAGTTGCGCCCACAGAGTGCTTTATACTATACTGAAAGTTGCGCCCGAGTAGGTTGTAGGAATACGACGTGTCGCGGTCGCGCAATTTTTCGCAGCGTGTTTCGTCGTACCAAAGTAAGTATTTTTTATTTGAAAAGTTTGTTTGTTGTTTGTGTGTGCAATTTTATTTAACCGTAGTGTGCCAATACGAATTGTTAAAGACTTGTTTTGATAGAAAAAATAATAATATCAATGTCTTATCACTACCTAAGTTATGCACCTATTGTACCTATATATAGTAAAATTCATAAATTGAAGTAAGTGCTTCATTCGGATGTAGGTGTATGAAAATTATTTCATTCATAAACATTTTTATTAGGTACTTACATTCTATCATTTCTTTGAATAAGATTTATAATACATTAGTGATACTTAACTGAAGTAAGCTTTTATTGAGTTATTCTTATTGAATTGTGTGTTTTTTGTGATCATATTTAATTTTCGTTTAATAAAAGTAAAGTTTGATGTGCGTTATATCGCTTGCAAACACTCAGCGTGCTTTATAACGCTTTTTTTAGTGCATTTTATCACTATTAACTGTTGTTACAGGTAAAACTAACATGAAAAAAGGTCGATGCTTTGAGTTACTTACTAAAGCTTTAGCTCCCGCAAGTACGGAAAGTACACATAGGACTGCAGTAGAAAATACAGAGCGAATTTCGCTGAAATATGATATCAAGACTATATCTGAGTAACACGTACGAAGTCACTTTTCGAAGGAGAATGAATACAATAGCATTCAGAACTGATTTTGATGGCATAGAAAGAGAACTGCACCCTAATTACGTAACACACTATCTATGACAATCTGAATAATTTTGAAGCCTATTGCTAATCCATTGCTTCATAAGTTCGAAAAATTTGTCTGCACACCAACGTAAATAACGCAATGAATGTTGTTGAACTGTCAAAATGAAACCCATTCCTACTGTTAGTGTGTTACGTAATTACCCCGCTGGTCTTCCTGAGAGTTAAAAATATTAAAATTGGCATTCCAAGACCAGTAATAATAACTCAATTCAGAGGAGTTAATGAAAAGCGAAAATCTGATATAATCAATCAGTTACTTTCTCTTATGCCAGAGAACCGAAGGCCGTTTTGGCGAATTTTGCCAGTTAATGATAACTCTATCGATTTGATTACCGAATATGAGGAAGATGTTGACAAATAGGTACCTACACAAAGCAACAGCAGCTCTTTTTCTTTGGTAGCAGTGAAACTACATTTACTTCGCTGTTAAATGCTATCTGTTTATATTTTTTAGGTTAGACAATATTTTTCCAAAAAAGTAATTTATGTACTTATTTTAAGATTTGTCCAAGGATTGATAATTGTCTGTGACCTTACGTTAAAGTTAGATTTTAAGAGAATCTAGAGGCAGATAAGACAGATGTTTTTTTTAATTTTTAATATTTATTTTATAATGTTTTTACTTTGATATAGTAGGTATTTCGCTGTAATAAGTCATGTCACATAATTATCATAATATTGTTTGTAAACTACTTTTGAAAACTACTTATAGTAATGGGATTATTAGCCTAAGAATGGTATTTTTTTAAGACGTGTTTGTTATACTAAAGTTATAAGAGATAATTACAATATTATAGATCTGTATCTGTTTAAGACCGATTAAGCTAAATTTGCTCAACTTTAATACATAGTTCTGATTTTCATTATAAGTTAATGTGCCATGGATAGCATTTTTGTTTAGTTTGCAAAGAGTTTAAAATAAATATTTGACTATATCAATTGTGTTTTATTTACAAATAATAAATTAGGCTATGGCTTACATGATAACCACGAACCTAGTGTACTATTTCAGATATATCACCTTAGATAAAAGGATTATTAAATAATTTTACATACATTTTATCTAAGCCAAGGGTTATCTACATACTTTCTAATTCTTAAGAAAAAAGGCGGAAATACCTATATGCGCCCATTTCTGTTAAAATCATATACTAGATAGATAAACTAAATACTTAGAAGAAAAGTACAACCAAAAGTGTTTGTAATTTAAAGGACGCATCTAGCCATTTACGTCTATTCAATCAAGTATGTAATATTTTTCTTCATTTTTTATGCTAAGATGAAACGGTTTTTCATTATTTTTATTATAATAATTTAATAAATTCATATTATTTATTAATCCAAATTAAAGCCTGTTATAGTGGGCATTATTTTCATCTTTTAGTATGTAAATATTTTAATTTACTCGAAGACAGCAAACGATTTCCCGTTTCATTCATTAAAACATTTATTTCTCCGTTTTTACTTTTTGTTAGATACGTCTTTTTTATTATCGGGGGCAGTGTAGTAGTAGTGTTAGTAGAACTTTTTATATACATTATTTTTTTGAGTGCCTGTTATTTGTTGTCGGGCCTACACTGTCCTCCCATTATCAACACTAATTTGAAACATTGTAAAAGCTCCTTATTTTTAAAAGAGTAACCGTGGAGTTTCTTGCCGGCTCTTCTCCATAGGAAACAACCAATTGGAACCGTGCACCTAGCTTCTGACGTTTCATAAGTGCCCATGTTGATTTATGTGAAATAAAATATTTTGATTTGTAGGCATTTGAAATGCTACCTCTGACTCCCCCAAACCTATTTATTCCCGATGTGCAATTATAATTATTTTAGTGTCTTGGGACCTTTAGTTAAATTAGCATAAAAAAATACTAGCATTTAAAAAATAACAAAAATATCTCTCACAATACTTTTGAATTCCCGTTATTTGGCTATACGAGAGCAATCAATGTATTCCCGTTATCGGCATGAAAAATAAAATGTAAATTCAATTCAAATTATTTTTATTATTCAATGTAATCCCCTATTATTTCAATGCATTTATTACATCTCAAAATTGACTTTTCAATACCCTGTAAAAAAATACTTTCCTCTTTCTCTGAAAAATGCGCATTTATTGTCGCTTTGAGTTCTTCATCGTTAGAAAATCGTTTCCCACGAAGATCTTTTTTCAAATTAGGGAACAAATAATAATCACTTGGGGCTAGGTCCGGGCTATAGGGAGGGTGGGTAATTTCTTCGAAACCACAATCTCACACAGCAGCTTTGGAAACACGCGCTGTGTGTACCGGGGCGTTGTCGTGAAGAAGCAACACACCGGTGGTCAGCTTACCCCGTCTTTTTTTTATTTAATTGCTTCCCGTAAATTTCGTAAAGAGGATGCGTAGGATGCTGCGTTTATTTATGATTTCACCTTTTTTGTGTACTCCATCAGCAAAATTCCCTTTGATGAGTCCCAAAACCCTGTGGCCATGATTTTTCCCACAGCCGAAACGATTTCTGAATTTCTTAGAGAGCGCAGTACCCTTCTTGTGCCACTGCACGGACTCCTGCTTACGTTCAGGGTCATAATGATGAACCCACGTTTCATCTCCAGTAACAATTCGATCGAAAACACTTGATGGAACTTCACCACAGAGCTCAACACTCTCTACAGCACTCGATTTGCACTTGTTTCTGAGGCGCCGTGAGCATTCGCGGCACCCATCTTGCACTGACTTTTGAAAGGTAAAGGTCATGAAGAATAGTGTGCACGGTACCAACGGAGAGGTGGGTCATATCGGCTACCATTTTGTGTACGTTGCTCCAGCAGGAAAGTGGCCTCCCTTGTTTGGTAAGGAATTTAATAACAGCGCGGTGCTGGATTTTCTTCAACATTGTCACGTTATCCATTCCAGTTGTCGTTGACTAAGGATGACTACCAAACTAATGATCACAACTATATGATTTTTTACCATTATACCCTTGGATAATGTCATTAATTAATTAATTTGTCAAATTACCCACATCAGTAGTAAATCACCCTCATACCGAGACTACATTGAACACCCCTCGTATATAGCAAATAGGAATATTTTGTAACTTATCAAAAAATCTTATAGAACTTGACGATAAACTTCGGGCAAAGAACTTTTTAAATATAGTAGGTAGGTCCTCTTTCTTCCTTGCAGGGATTTTTCTTCTTTTTTTTATGCAATTGTTGCAGGCGAGGGTGACCTGCGACGACTTCTCTGTGGTAATATTTTCCATTCGTCAGGCAATCTCAGTTTGTAAAATATGTCACCACTTGGAATATAACGCAGAGCCCGAATGTCAATTACCTTTGCATCCCCTTTTGCACGACCAGGACGAATACTTTTGAAGTACTGGATTTCGACAAACTTCTTAAAAAACGAGTAGGTAAGGTATTTTATGTCGTAGGATTTGATTTTTTTCTCGACCTTCTGCAGACACTTAAATAGTCCGCAGGAACGTTTTATGGTTTTGTTTCTAAGAGCCCTCTCAATGATTGAGTGTATACGGTTGGTCTCCACTAGGGTGTGCCCAACCTCAAGGAACTTTTGTTTTACTATAATATTCCGGTTCATAGCTGTGGACAGCAAGGCATTCCCCATCACACAGTTTCGAAGCTGGTATGAGCATAAAGGGTGAAGTGTTGAAACCCGAAGATACCACAGTATTCTTAGGCATAACTTTGGATGCCAAGCTTCAACGGGGCCCCCATATAGACAAATTGTCGAAAAAGCTTAGCTCTGCAGCATACGCCGTTAGAAAAATTCGTGATTTAACAGATTTAGAGACTGCCCGTTTAGTATACTTTAGTTATTTTCATAGTGTGATGTCGTACGGTATTCTGTTGTGGGGAAATGCCGCCGATAATCAGACAATTTTTGTTTTACAAAAAAGGGCAATTCGTTCAATTTATAAATTAAGTCCCAGACACTCCCTCAGAGATAAATTTAAAGAGATTAATATTGTTACTGTGCCTTCTCAGTATATTTATGAAAATCTTTTGTATGCACATAAAAATATTAATCTGTTTAAAAAATACAGTGATATCCACAATATAAATACCAGGAACAAACACAAATTTCTTGTTCCTACAACCAGGCTCAAAAAAAATGGCTCCTTTAGATGCCAATGTATACGTTTTTATAATAAACTTCCTAGCCACATTCAAGATCTAAGCTTTAATAAATTCAAATCTTTTATAAAGCGGAAATTATGCCAGAAAGCCTACTATAATGTGAAAGACTATATTGAAGACAAAAAGGCTTGGGATTGAGCTGCTCCAATAAAGGAGATTGACCGAAATCATAATCACTTTATAATAAAAGAGCATGGCCATAAAAATATACTCACAAATTATAAAATATTTTTTTAACTTTCCTTAGTTAATTTGATCAAAATCGTATGTGGGGTTAATATTTTGTATTTAATTAGTTATTTATTGAATATTATTGCATACGTTTCTAGTGGCGTATCTTAGTGAAAGCAGTGTTGTCAATTTTAAGAACCTTCCCATACTCGGTCATAACGAAAGTATAAGGGCAGACGCTGAGTTTAAAAAATAATTTCAAGTATGACATTTTTCCTCGTTATTAATATTTTTATTACTAATAAAGATAATTACAATAATATCATTTTTAATTAAAATCTTTAAAATAATATTATTTTACTAATTAAAAATCTTTCTGTAGTTGACAAAACACTCATGGTCAGGGTGATTTAGATTAACTGTTGGTAACACTATCACGGTCAATGTGAAAGGTGGACTGTCAAACAAAAGTGTCACTGTGTCAATTTGTCAATCAAAGCATTGTGTCACTTGGCAGCGATCTTTTGTCTTTACCTATGCATTGATAGTTGTTGAGTTTGTTGTGCTAATAATTATATTATCATTGCGTTAAGTTCGTGTTCACTCGAATCTTCAGATTCCTCCACGATCAAGAACTCTTTTGAAGACCATTTGTACTGTTTCTGTGCTGGTGATGTGGATTGTGTAGAACGTTTTTATAACTACAGTCCGTGTCCTCTGTGCAGTAAATCACCAACGATTTCGTAAAAAATGTCACGCTGTGTGAATTGTTCCCTTTCTATGGTACATCCCCTACCCCGTCGTCAAGTCGGGGAGTCAACGGATGTAATGTTAAGAATTTTACGATCCTGGATTACTCCAGCAACGGTTAGTATCTCTTAATTATTCAGTTATGTATTATTGTAATTGTTTTTCACTTTTCTCAAAACACACTTTTTAGACGTATGTGCAAAGGTAGATAGGTACATTATATTATTATTATATGTTATATTATCAATAATATTGTATTGATAATATAGATAATATGAATACTAAGAAACTGTGCCACAAGTCTTTCAGCACTATTTGTATTTTTTTGTTTACAGTTAAGTTTTACAGCTGATACTAGAAACTGTTTAACAGTGTTCAAATATATATATATATATATATGTAAATGCATCATGATGAGATGAGAACCACCAGTTATACTTTTCTTAGTTTGTGAGGTTGTTTATTTTGTTTTGCTTTGGCCTGTCTGTGAAAATAATGTATATTTTCTATAAAACTAAGGCTAAGATTAATATCTTAACAGATTATATTATTTATCTATTATATTTATTTTTAGATGTCAGTAAAGGATGTCCTTTGTCAAGAATGTTTTACAATACTAGAAAGAGCATCTCAAAACTTGTCAAGTGGATCAACAGTTGTAAGAGCTTATGGACTCAACAAGTATGCTTTGTCTGTGGATCTTCCATATTAAAGTATCAATTGATAGCCCTGAAGTAAATGTCATCATGTCGTGCATACCGACTCAGCAGGTATCTATACTTTTAATAATACTTGCTGCATTAAAATAGTGTAATAGTTCTCGGATTGTACACAAACACCTCATGAAATGTGGAGCATGCTATTTCCAAGTTGTTCATGTGTATTTGTCCTTTATTTCACATACTACAATTGTTTTAGACCCTCTCTATATATATGTTAGTCTAGCATGTATGGGTGCATGATGGTCATGGTGGTCATGTTGGGTATGTTTTTATTTTTATTTTATAGGTACACAGACTTGAAAGAGTTTGCTTACGTTGTTGGACTAATGCCTATAGAAGTGTAAGGAGACAGACTCAGTATGATCAAGATAGGCAACAGCAGCTTCCAAGAGACTGTTGCAGCACAAGATAATATGGATGTTCCTACATCAAGACACGAGGCGGTCAGTGTATCAGAAACATCTATGACTTCAAGGAATTTCTCAATACCTACACCACCACCACCACAACCCATTCAGCAATTATTATTATTATTATTGCAATTGTTTGGTGGGTAATCGTACAGTGGGATGCTGTGCTCACGTTATGACCATTTTGTGGTATCTTATTTGGGCTGGATTTAGGTCTGCTGAGCCGCCGGCTCCGTTTTTAGACGACATATTTTATGGATATGATGATAACTAGCGACCCGCCCCGGCTTCGCACGGGTACAATGTAAATAATAATGTGGTGTCAGTGTGGAGTGATTAATATTATGTTTCTAAATATATAATTAAAGGTAGATAACATATTAGATTGATTTATATGCACGCGCCGCACCCGCCGGCCGCTGCCACCCGGGACGGACGTACGGCACGACGGCCGCTTTGCCCCCGCATTTTAATTCTCTGATATCTTTAAGATATTTATTTTAATGATATGCTGTAAAGGGCAATTTTGATCTACATGAAATGTACAACGTATCTCACGTATTTATTTGGATAAGGAATAACACTGTATTGTTTAAAATAGCTTCGTAAATAACCCATATTTTTTTAGTAATATGTAAAAGTTAGAAATGGTTACTGTCGGTTATCCTTAGAAGATAGACATATAACACTGTGGAATTTTTTGTAAATCTTTTTAAGATATTCAATTCTGTAGTACATTATTTTGATCTATCTCGTAAGGTTAAGCCAGCGTTGCCAATGTAAGCGCACAAAAATATGTTTTTTACGACATCACATTACAAATCTTTGAAATTCTCGGCTTTTTGTGTATTATAATATGCATGTATTATACATATAAACCTTTCTCTTGAATCACTCTGTCTATTCATGAAAACCGCATTAAAATCCGTTGCGAAGTTTAAAAGATATAAGCGTACAGACAGCGGGAACGACTTTTTTTATACTATGTAGAGATATGGACCAATAAAACTATTTCATTCTTTCATCAAGCATTTTTATTTTCTACCTATACAAACCTACATTTAGTATGACTCGCCGATGTAATATTTTTTATTTTGGGATTATACATTGGTTTGTTGAACTATTTTCTGTTGTCTTATGTGAATTCAAATCATATTGTTGTAAAGGACTGCTTTTTTTGGTGGAAGCCATGTTACAACACTAACCTCAAAACTGAACAGAAAATCAAAGACCAACATAAATCCCACAAAATAAATGGATAATTTTTATTTCCTTTGACAATACGACATCACCCCTCTTTGCTATCCAATTTATGGCATGATACAAAAAAAAAAATGCGCAACGACGGTCAGTAGAAAACTGGGCATTTTCCTTTACACAGTGAATGTTGATTTTAGTTTGCGAACTCTTTTTAGACATGAATATTTACTATAAAAAGTATTATGTTATTTTCATTATTGTGAATATGAGGACTATGTGGGTCATATTTTTTTCAGTTTTATTCTTGTTCTGGCAGTTTAAGTAGTTTATGCGGCCTACCCAAATGTCCTTTCTTTGGTATTGTTCGTCGAATCGTTGAGCTCCTTAAGTTCTGAGTTGAGCTGCACGGTTACTGACAAATGCGTGCACTGACTGGACAGGTCGACTTAATTTGTGTGGTTCTTTCCTCAAAAGACCATTTCAGACACCGATCTACATGATCTTCAAACATTATTACCGAATTTATATATACACATTGACATTGATAAATTTTATATATACAATGACATGAGTATTTACTTGTAAAGTATTATATTATTTTAATTTTGTGAATGTGAAGACTATGTGGGTAATTGCTTTTTTTTTCTAATTTAATTTTAATTATGATCTGGCAGTTTGAGTAATTTATGCGGCCTACCCAAATGTCCTTTCTTTGGTATTGTTCGTCGAATCGTTGAGCTCCTTAAGTCCTGACTTCCTGAGTCGAGCTGCACGATTACTGACAAATGCGTGCACTGACTGGACAGGTCCACTCAAACTGTGTGGTTCTTTCCTCAAAAGACCATTTCAGATACCAATCTGCATGGTCTTCGCATGACCTGACCAAGATTATGTCTGGACTTTAAAAGAGACTGTGACCTCTGAGTTTGTTTCGGCCTTTCTTCTCAGAGTAGTCAGATAGGAAACGCCGACCTCATCTAGTTTAAAAAACATAATTGACGTGTAAAAGTGTAATTGTGTGTGACGTGTACAAACCTACTTACAGAAATAAAATCATTTATCATTTATCATACATCACTGTAAAAAATTACTTTGTTTATAGTGGTGGTTGCGCATTCTGCTATTGGTTCTGTTGCGATTTTCTTATCGATTAAGTCCACCCATACACTAGCAAACTCTTCAAAATTCAAACCAACCTCAATCTCATTCCACAAAAAACAATATCCGTCCTTGTTCTTCAGATTACAAAACGTAAGATTGTATACTTGAAGTTTTAAGATAATAGATTATAGAAGTTTTAGGTTATTAGAAGATTACATGGAGTGGGCTTGTAGATAAAAAAAACATAAAAATAACATCATAAATTTTACAGCATTATGAAACGAATAGCTACGCTTTAAATGAAATACAATAATATTGAACTGTCCATAATACAAGTCTAAGCCCCAACCGACAGAGGAAATGAAGTGGAAATTCAGAGTTTTTTAGCATTCTATAAAAAAGCCCACAAGCTTGCCGATAAATATACTCTTGTTATTGCGGACTTTAAAGCAAAAATTGGGCAACCAAGGAAACGTGAAAACTTTATAATGGAAATACACGGCTACATCTTAGAAACGAGAGAGGAGACACTCATACAATATGCTTACGAACACAATATGTCAATTATGAATACCTACTTTAAAAAAAAGAAATAAACGCGAATGAACTTGGGTCTCCCCCGATCAGAACGCAAAAAACCAAATCGACTACATTTTACCAAACACGAAACTGTTTACAAAACGAATGTGGAAAATGTCGAGATACTGAATTGGATTTCCAACAGATCATCGGATGGTCAGAGCCACTATTCGCTTACGAGGAATATAGAAAGAAGAGCCACTTGTAAACCACCCCCTAAAACCCTTAAAACAGAGAAAAAAAGGAAATTATATACAGTCAATCTGATCAACAACATACAAGACCTGGAAACATTACACCTAAAAGAAAACGTTCAAACAAACCAATCAATCAAATATTGGAATCAATTATCAAAAAGAGCACAAGAAACGAAAGAAAAACAAGAGAGAATAAACAAAATTCTCCACAAGAGCGCATCCACAAGAGACGTCAAAGCCAGAGAGACAGAAGACGGAGAGATCCACTTTCACCAAAACTGGTTATAGCAGTGCTGCAGAACATATTCATAAAACTTCAATGGCAGGCTAGAGGTATTGAAGTAGCTCAACAACACTTAAGTCATCTTAGATTTGCGGACGACATCGTTCTTTTCGCAGAGACGAGTTCTGTAGATAATCCTGAATTATAAGAACATTCTAAAATAAATTTAAAACACAATTTCTTTCTTTTTTCTGCTAAACAATGTTTGCTATTTAAAAATATAAGTTCCTAAATTTGAACAGTCGAATTATTAAACACAAAGCAGATAACTTAGGATATATTAAAGCTCAAGAAAGTTACTTTTTTCTATTGTAAGGTGAACAGTCTTCTAAAAATTGGGTTTGCTGGTAAAAACTAGCTAAGCCAAAATCTAACCTACTCTCCTGCGAAAGAAAAAGTTTTTATTGCTATTATAATTTCGAAAGGCGCTAGGTGTTAGTAAAAATAGATAGCTTGGAAAAAACATTCAAAACGGAAAATTCACTGTTTGCAGATTTTTCCGTTGTGTACACACAATTACCCAACATTCTAGGTTATCTGGAAGTGGTTGGTCTAGAAGGTTTTTGATCTATATGTCGGTCAGTCAATGATTAAAATTACGATTTTCAATAATAATTCGAACTCAATAACCGTTATAGCTGTATTTATGAAATTTGGGGTTCTAGTTAATCTAAGGAGTTTTAATAAAAAAAAACAAATTTCATGTGGTTATGTTAAATAGATTTTGAGTTATTAAGGGGTCAAAAGTGTCTGCAAATAATTCGTGTAATATAACACACGACTGCTTCGTCGCCAGTTTCCTTTTTCTTTGAACTTGGCTTGACAGGCTACCGCGTGTCTAAATATGAAGGAACGCAGGCGTTCATTATTTCATTAAAAACAAAAATCTTCGCAAGTAATGGGAAATTGCTACTGAAGGCTACGGGTGTCGACCTCAGGACGATTTGCTTCTCGCACGGTCGACTGGACGTCGCTTGCTCCCACGACACCAGTTCCTACTCTGTCTACTTTGGCTGCTGATACCAAGTCTACAAAAGTAGTACACAGGGAAGTTTTACGAAAATGTGACTGTTATTTTAGTATATTGTAGTGTCTTACGGCTTCCACGCTAATGACTTACCTGTGGCGTAAAGTCTGTGACGGCTTTCTTTATTTTCAACTCAATAACGTCATCGGGGTCGGTCAGCAGGATGCGCGACTTGGGATCAGTGTCGGATTTTGACATCTTTTTTGTGGGGTCACGAAGACTCCGCAGTCGATCGCTGCCGTCGTCTGAAACGAGAATGAGCGATATCAATAGCACGTGCTGCGCGTTCGTCAGAGCGCGGTGCGGAACGGCCGGTCACCTGCGAGCAGCGCGCGCGGCGCGGGGAAGGCGCGGCCGTAGCGGTGCGAGAACGTGCGCACCAGCTGCGACGCCACCTGCAGGTGCTGCAGCTGGTCCGCGCCCACCGGCACGTGCGTGCCGTCGTACACCAGCACGTCCGCCGCCTGCACACACAGCGGTATCAGTAACATGCGTTGGCGCCAGAGCATAGCTCGGCGACGTGCACAAACCTGCAGCACGGGGTACAGCAGCAGGCCGAGTGGCACCTCCTTCATGCTGGCCGCCTTCTCCTTGTACTGCGGCAGGTGCGCCAGGCGCGCGTGCGTGGCCAGGCACGTGAGCAGCCAGCACAGCTCGGCGTGGCGCGCCACGCTGGACTGCGTGAATAGCACGCTGCGCTCGGGGTCCACGCCGGCCGCCAGCAGGCACGCCGTCAGCTCCAGCACGTTCTGCTGCAGCTGCTGCGGGTCCTGACACAAGAGATCATCAGATCGACCACACATGCGCTACAAGAATATGTATTGTCTGCTAGACAGAACTTCACCCATGTCAATACACAACAAAACTGCTTATCTACAAACAAGTCTTAATGCCAGTATGGACTTATGATATCCAGTAATGAAACTATACCAATTTTTTTTTAATTAAAAGCTTCTAAGTCCAACACGAAGGGTTCCGTACCACCTCACAATATTTAACACAATTCTTTTTAATACTTAATTTTATAAAATCCGACCAAGTGCGTGTCGGACCACGTACAATGAAGGGTTCCGTAGTTGCGATGAATTTATCTCAAAAACAAACTTAACATTGTAGTGGAAAACCATGTTCTCCCATACATCGATACACGTCACGGTCTTGTCTTTATGTATATGACGTGGCGATCTTTGTCAAAGCGAATCTACATCTTTATACACATCCGAGAAGCACATGACACAAAAATAAAATATGCGTAAGACGTGATAAAAAAGCAGTATTTAATAAAAACGGCCCACCAATATAATGCTTATTGAAATTTTGATTTAACTTGTGTATTTTTTTATTATGATATTTCTATTTTTTTTTTAAGTAAGTAACTCAATTTAAAATTTATTCGGTATATTTAATATTGCGATTAGTACCTAATATATTAAATTTACACACCTCATTACGTTATAATACAATGTACCTACCTTTTATACCTGTAACACCTTTTTAACATGTATTATGCAAATAAATTATTTTATTTGATTCAATTCTCCAATTGCAAATATAAGTTTGTAAACGCATATTTTTTTTGTATAACTACATATTTAAACGGTTTTGGGACTTTTCCTTTACTTATTTCGTGAGACCCTGGTCCTTGCCAAATTTCATGATTCTATGTCAACAGGAATTACCTTATAGGTTTTGACTTGATGTTTTTAGCTCCAAGGGTCCGTGACTTACGTATTTGATATTAATTTCAACTTGATACCTCCATGCGTTTTTGAGAAAACGGGACTTGACAGACTGACAGACAGGCAAACTACGAAGTGATCCTATAAGGGTTCCTGTTTTTTATTTTTTCCGTACGGAACCCTAAAAATTGACATCATATTTTTTTAAAGATTATGTCTTGTTTGGTTTCTAATGAAAGGTCCTAACCCTAGAGTACTAATCATAGCCTAAAGGGCAAAGTCAAAGTCAAATAATGTATTTAAAATAGGCACATAAAAACGTCAAAATTTACAAGAAGCCTTTAGTCGGTTTTTTTGGTTAATTTGAAATTACAGGGACGCATCGGGTTGTACGTTTGGCCCCCTCGGCGAAACCCGCAAGACATTAAAGGGTGATCCCGTGCCAGGCTAGCTTACACCGTTACCGGAATATTGATTATTCGATCGCCTGGAGCCCCCCGGCGATCATTAGTATTAAAAGGAAAGTTTTTGTCTGAACATATGCTATTTTTTTTAGCCAGATTATTTATTTGCTATGTATTCGACAGTATCTAATATATAAAATTCTCGTGTCACAGTTTTCGTTGCCATACTCCTCCGAAACGGCTTAACCGATTTTGATGAAATTTTTTGTGCTTATCCGGTATCTATGAGAATCGGCCAACATCTATTTTTTTTTTTTTTTTTTTGGTAGGTAGGGTAGGGAGTTAGGGAGGTAGGTAGGTAGGTAGGGTAGGTAGGTAGGTAGGGTAGGTAGGTAGGTAGGGTAGGTAGGTAGGTAGAGTAGGTAGGTAGGGTAGGTAGGTAGGGTAGGTAGGTAGGTAGGGTAGGTAGGTAGGGTAGGTAGGTAGGGTAGGTAGGTAGGTAGGGTAGGTAGGTAGGGTAGGTAGGTAGGGTAGGTAGGTAGGGTAGGTAGGTAGGGTAGGTAGGTAGGGTAGGTAGGTAGGGTAGGTAGGTAGGGTACGCCGTAGATAAGTATCGCAACCCGTGCGAAGCCGGGGCGGGCAGCTAGTATACATTATAATATAGCCCGTATAAAAGTCAGCTTACCCAGACTTAGTTATTTTTTTATTTATAAAAGACTAGCTTTTGTCCGCGGCTTCGCTCGCGTTAATTTAGAATTTGACAATCAATTCGGGTTGTTCGAGGAATTATAGTTAGGACGATGAAAAACCGGTCTATTGACACTCTAGACTCACAAAATGTACTAAGTACTTAAATCAAAAATAAGAACAAACCCTAAACACAGTACTAAAGTATCTATAATAATATAATTCAATCATAATTCGACAGACACGTGGCGCCATCTATTATCATAAGAACGTTATTGTTGTTTTCCTCGGTAACAGTACTTTTTTTACGGGATGAAAGGTACCATATGTCCGTTTCTGTACACCTGACAACGAATATGCAAAATTTCAGGTTGATCGGTTCAGTGGTTTAGGGGTGAAAAGGTAACAAACAAACAAAAAAACTTACTTTCGCTTTTATAATATTAAGTTAGAATTTCCGTAAGGGTGTCTCTAGCTGTCAGAAGTTGTAATACTATTTAAGGCTAATTTTAGTAATTTATGGACTAATCAGTTTCTCTGAAATAAGACGTTTCGAATTTATAAAAGGTGGAATGCTTGCCTGCTATTATTTTCGTTCAGATTCTTAAAATTTAGTAATAGTTTTTGTTATGTAGGGTATTATTGTATCGCATAATACGTACACGTTGTGAGGGTATGTCGAGATACTTTTATAATAAATGCCAGTCTGTATTGAATCTCGGTGTTTCATTGTCACGAACATAACAGTTTTAAACAAAATTTCGATTTATTTATAAAACGCCTCCCAGGCGATCATCTCTACATAGTATAAAACAAAGTCGCTTTTTTTTGTCTGTACGCTTAGATCTTTTAAACAACGCAACGGATTTTAATGTGGGTTTCATCAATAGACAGAGTGATTCAAGAGGAAGGTTTATATGTGTAACACATGCATATTATAGTAGATAAAATTCAAGAATTTCAAGGATTTGTAATGTGATGTAAAAAATCATAATTATTTTTGTGCGCTTACATTTCAAACGCTGGCTAACTCTTATGAGATAGATCACAATAATGTATTACGGAATTGTATATCTTAAAAAGATCTACAAAAAAGTCCAAGATGGTATATGTCTATCTCCTACGGATACCCACATCCATCTTTTTAAAAAAAAAAAAATTAGTTAATTGAAAAAATTTATTATACGATTGATGAATTTCTGAATTATAAACTAATGTAGACTTATTTATTTATTTTTGACTGGAGAATACACGCAATAGACAATTTCTAGTAGAGTATTGAGAGCAATGGTAATTTATGATATGATTATTTATTTAAGCATTGACTGTAGTAATTACTTCATATTGTGACATTTTATAATTTTTGTATTTTTTTTATCATCATACTATTAATTTTGACATACCTACCAAATCGCAAAGAGGTCTGATAAAAACAATGTATTTTAAGAAACGGAGATTCTCTACTGAAAGTTTATATGAGATCAGTGGCCTGCTATCTGTTAGGAAATTATATATCTATGCCTCGATCTTAAAAAAACATAAAACACTTACATATGATAAAAACGTAATATTAAAAAGAAGAAAGGATATTATTGTTTAAGTCCCACAATCTAAAACCAATTTTGCTGCTACACAATATAATCTTTATATATATAAAAATTACGTGTCACGTTGTTTGTCCGCGATGGACTCCTAAACTACTGAACCGATTTTAAATTTGATTTGCACGCCATGTGCAATTTGATCCAACTTGAAAGATAGGATAGCTTACATCTCAATTTATAGTCGCAATATTATTTTATTGTAAATTATTTGTCTATTATTTGACAGTCACAATTATCTGTTAGCTCCAAACGATTCTAACAGATGGCGATGTCTGTTGACTGGATTGAGTAAGTATTCAATAGATGGCGCTTTGTTAAAAATACAAACGTTTCATATAAGCTACAATTTAATAGCATAACCACCACGTGTTGCTGAGGCTAAGGTATAACCTAAATTTATTTTGTAATAAACGAAATACAGTGAAATTTAATTGTTCTTACTTTTCCAATTTTTGGTGTTAGCATAGCCGGCCACGTGTTACTTAGACTGTAGTATAAATTAAATTCATATTATAGTGAAGATAATACAGTGATATTATTCCTGCTTTTTAATTATTAGTGCTTCATTGTTTAAAACTCTTTAATTAAAATATATACACAGCAACGCGTGGCCGGGTCTGCTATAATATTATAAAGAGAAAATATATGATTGTTTGTTTGTATTGAATAGGCTCCGAAAATACTGAACTGATTAAAAAAAATTCTTTCACTGTTGGGAAGCTACACTATCTCTGGGTGACATAGGCTATATTATATTATGCTTTGCTACCCGGGTGAAGCCGGGGCGGGTCGCTATTATATTATAAAGAGAAAAGATATGATTGTTTGTTTGTATTGAATAGGCTCTGAAACTACTGAACCGATTTCAAAAATTCTTTCACTGATGGCAAGCTACACTACCTCCGGGTGACAAAGCTATATTATATTATGCTTTGTTACCCAGGCGAAGCCGGGGCGGGTCGCTAGTAATATATAATAATCAATCAGCACGGTTATATAATAAAATAAACAAAGACATTTACACTGAACATCTTCATAATGGTAAGAAAATGCTAATAGAATGGTATGATATGGATATTGAATTATTGTCACAATAAGTGGAAACTAGTTATACTGGCACCGCCACACTCACACGCCCATCTTCCCTCATACACACATCTACACCAACCACACACCTCTCACACCTCACACACATCACTCGGCACACACACTCGACACACCTCACACAGCCCTGACACATCACACACTCCGCACACTCAACACACCCACATTAATGTATGCATTCTGTTCAAATCTCGTGAGAGTGAGCATGTTTGAATTTATAATAATAATAATTATGCTTTATGTAAATGGCAATAAAGCATGCAATGTGCGCTCGAGAAAAATATATTACTCAGTTATAAGTAACGAAAAATGTAACTCAATAAAAAAAAAATTGTAAGTTGTACAAACAGCCAATGCTATGGAAATGGGGAGTCTCCTAACACAGGCGTCATCATGCTTAAAAGGAGGCTCCAATTATAAACTAATGTAAACTGCCTACTTGGTACTGAAATAAACAATTTGTGTTTGTATTAGTAGATGACTTATCTTCTGTACTGACTGACACATCTACTGGTATAAGTCTATTAATATACAAGGTGATAACCTGGTGTGTGGTGAGAGAGTGCAAGTCTGCTATGAATATCATGAGGTCCTCGCCCTGATCCTGCAGGCGCACACAGCGCCGCACCGCACCGAAGTAGTTGCCGATGTGCAGTGCGCCGGTGGGCTGCAGCCCCGACACCACGCGCCGCGGCCACTCCTCCCCACTACCAGCTTCCAGATCAGCTTCATCACTCCCTGTCTAATATGCAAAATATTCTAATATCATCTCCGCCACTTTTCCGTTTATTATCAACTATCCAACGTACCTTTGTAGAAAATTTATTACTACTGTTTATATTATTTTTCATACACTGGGTGCAAATACTTAATGTTTTTCGAAGAAAATTCGATGATATAATACCACGCATATTGAAATTTTCGGCTTTAATCACACATTCAATTGGGTCTGAATCTGGTAAAATCAAAACTGATGTCTAGCATGGAAATCAATTATCAAAAAATAAATTGAATAACCTTAGAATTATTTTATCTTGAAGTATACTTTGGAATGACAGTTGACATTGACACAATGACACTTGACAGCGGTCATTTTTTTCAGTCAGTTCGATTGATAGAAGTATAGGTACAGTCCCAGTGTTATTGTTCTGAGGTCCCTGTCCTAACCGTAGACAGAGAATGGCATCTACGCCTGTAACAGTTATTTTAATAGTTTTGTACATTATACAAGAAAATACTAAACTTGAACTTCAGCCGGAGTAATGGATATATATAGTCGAGTATTCGGGTTAGTTGATCTTTAGTCTATGCTAGACTAAGCGGCAACACCGCTGCTGTCCGTGCCACCGCCAAGTAATGGCGTGTTTCATTAAAGATGTAGAAAATAAAATATCTGATTAGACTAATACTACAACCACTGCTACTACTTACTTTAATTCAGTGGTGCTTTACTTCCGCTCACTCTCAACGATAAAAAACAACAAGTTTTCCTCAATAGACTCGAAGGGAATTTTGCTGATTGCATACACAAAAAAGTTGAAACTATACAGCAACATCCTACGCATTCACTTTACGTTTACGGGAAGCAATTAAAGAAAAAGATGGGGTAAACTGATCACCAATGTGTTGCTTCTTCGCGATAACGCTCCGGTCCACACGGCGCATGTTCCCAAGGCTCTTTTTTGGGTGGTAAATCATCAAATGACTTTTCCTGCTCTGGTCGGAGTGGGAGGGCGTGTCAGACTCTTATTGACTAAAACCCACCCGTGTTACTTCAGTTACCTGTGCGCCAGGGCCACGGTAACTCTTTCGAACAATCCGCGACCCCGGCAGGCATCGGCCCTATCGGACCCCGTCAATGGTGCTGACATCTCTTTGAGGCGCGCGTGGAATACAACGCGCCGTCGACCCAAGCTTGGTCCTTACCGGACGGCAAATTGCCCATTACTCGCCGTCCGCCAGCCCGCGCCTACGGTAGCCGGGAATCGGCTATCGACTCCCGATGCCCAATGTGTCTCCTCCTGCAGCGACTAGGGGCATGAGGGCGCAAAGATTGCCTCACCCTGACGCGCTCCGCCTCCTCCTTCGCGAGCATTACTGCTTCGCAGAAGGAGGTGACGGCTTCCCATTCCCTCTCGCTCCGTACCATGACCTGGACCAGGGCCGGCCGCGAGAGATCGCCGCTGCCGATCGCCGCCACGAGGACACGGCGGTGCCCCGCCCAAGCCGAGCAGACCTCCACCGTATGCTCCACCGTGTCCTCCGGTCGATCCACACAATGGTAACACCCAAGTGTTTCCTCCCGCCTTATCCGAAACAGGAACCTCCCGAAACAGCCATGTCCGGTGAGGACCTGCGTCTGGCGGAAGGTGAGGACGCGGTGGCGCCTCTCAAGCCACTCCTCAAATAAGGGACTTACCGCCGCAATTAAGGCATGAAGATGGGGTAAACTGATCACCGGTGTGTTGCTTCTTTCACGACAATACCCCGGTCCACACGGCGCGTGTTCCCAAGGCTGCTGTGCGAGATTGTGGTTTCGAAGAAATTACCCACCCTCCCTATAGCTCGGACCTAAATTCAAATTCAAATTAATTTATGGTAGAACATAGGTAAAGTAAGATGTTACAATATGGTTATGCATATAGGTCTGCTATGTCTCGCCATTGAGGCATACAAAATGTATAATATGTTACAGATAAGAACAATTAAACACTAAGTTATTTAAAATACAACAATAATAATCCAGTATATTGACTTTAGAAATTGTGGTTTATTATTATTATTTACAAATTATTCATTATTATATATGTCAGATTACATGGCACATTGTATGTCAAATTAAATGTCAATTATTTGTCAGATTGCAAATTGTTCTACAAATCCACTGCATGAGTTTATCAGTAGTTTACATTTAATTTTCATTACTGGTTTGTCATATTAAATGTCGACTGATTCAGTGTTTTGTCATTTAAAAATCCTCTAATAGAATAATAAGATTTAGCTATCAGGAATTGATGTAACTTTTTTTTTAAAGTATTTATGTCACTCATATTTCTGAAAAAAGGTGGAAGGTTAGTAAATATATGTGGACCCATACAAAAGATGCTTTGATGCAAAAGTTTTGTTTTGCTAGGTATTAAGCGCAACTTGTCTTTCTGTCTGGTCCTCGTATAAAATTCAAATAAACTTGGATTTGATTTTATGAACATGATGGTTTCATATATGTATACACTAGGGAGAGTTAATATTTTTAAATTTATGAAATGTGGCTTACATGAGTCCATCCGTTGTAGATTGCACATTGATCTAACCTAGCCCCAAGTGATTATTATTTGTTCCCTAATTGAAAAAAACCTTCGTGGGAATCGATTTTCCGACGACGCTCAAGGCGACAATAAATGCTAATTTTTCGGACAAAGAGGAAAGTTATTTTTTATAGGGTATTAAAAAGTTAATTTCGAGATGTAATAAGTGCATTGAGGTAGTGGGGGATTACATTGAAAAATAAGAATAATTTGAATTGAATTTAGGTTTTTTTTGCATACCGATACCGGGAATACATTGAACGCCTCTCGTATTTCTATTTTATAAGCACATCTACGAAGGAACAAAGCCGTTAAAAAAAAATCACTAAGATTATTTTAGTATTATGTGATTATCTTTAAAAAAAAAAAAATCTAAGTGTAAAGAATGTCAAATCATTACAAAGATATTTTTTAATTTTTTTATTAGCTAATAATTTTTATTTATCAGCAACATAAAGCTCTTAAAAATACTACTTTATAAATAACAAGTTAACAATACCTATATTTTTGCTTGACATGAATTATTTTTTGTCCAAAATCATCCAAAAAGAAAGTGAAGAAAGTGTTTTATTGCACGCAAGATAAATCTGCGCGCGTATTTGACCTTCAAGCTCTTATAATAAATATGTTCCTTGTTCAAGACTATATCCCTGCCAGCACTTGAACCACTATAGGCTTAAATGGCGATTATTTACTTTGGAAAACACGGAACACAGCACTCACTCTTGACACATATAAACGTCGAGATGGCGGCAAACAATTATTCACAGAATAATTTATATTGTTGGGAGTGAACGGGAATGAACAGTAGCGAGTAGCATCATGCCTATAAAAGGAATGTCAAACAAATGACAGCCCCTTACCTCTCGATCCAGCCTGTCCCCACTCGCTGCCCTCTCTCAGTGACGCCCTAAGCCGAGGTCCGTACCCCACAGGGGGTGCCCTTAGCGTGCGGTCATTTAAATTATAAGTTTAGTATTAAAAATTACGCTCCTGGCTGGAGGCTTTTTTGAGTAAAATCCTAAAGGCACCTACAGGACAGTCCGGTTAAGTAGCCACGACCCCCAGTGGTCAAAACGACGAATTGCCATTACAAAAAAAAAAAAAATTACAGCCCCTTTTTGCTCGCCAAACGTCGGAGTGTTCACACGTATCAGCTGTTACGTATTTTCGTCAGATTTGCATTAGTTTCCTCATAAATATTATTCGTGTTCTAATTATAAATATTTTCTGATTGCATTAAAAGCGATCGAAGCCGTTATTTCTTTTTTTAAATAAAATCCACTTCTGGTTCCTAAAAATATAGACTATACCATGGTCTAAAAAAACAAGGTCTGGCATTCCGGGCGTGACACATGCTTACGTCACTATCCAGTTGCCACTTTATTGCAACAAAACACGAATTGTGAAAACATTTTCAGTCACCATTCTGTTAAAAAATATATTTATAGCATTTAAATTGTCGTTTCGTTTTTGTAATCAAGTGAAACTATTCAATTTAAACATATACCAACGTAATTGTTAGTTAAAACCTCATTATTTTATCGGATTCGCACAGGTAATAATGGCGGTTGGGGAGTTATTATTACACACTACTGGTAACACAGCGGTGATGACATAGGCTTGTGTCACCCTGTGTGTCGGAATGCTATACCTGGCGAAGTATATTATTATACCATGGACTATACGATTATTTCCGATTCCGCGCGCAGACTTGCGCGCACTCTAAAGGGGTCCTATTATTATTAAACAAAAATTTTTTGGTGAAGGGTGTGGACACCAAAAAAATTTTTACTCATGGAAAGAAATAGTTTAAGTCTTATTTTAGTAGAAGAATTACTTCAAAATAATAATAAGAAGAACAATACGGGTCGGGATTGAAAGTAAAAAAAACTCAAAATCGTTTTGCTTGTCTATATCACTTTTAGAAATAATTTTTGACATTTCAAATTAATCAAATTGACATTGGTTGTCAAATTTTCAGCTGATCGACTGATCACAGTAAAGACTCAAAAGACTGCAATATAGTATACTGGCAAGATCACAGGATTCTCAGCTTATCAACAAGATTCTCAATTTTCATGCGTTCTCAGCTCATCTTAATATTTAAGTAACAGGTACTTATAACCCCTCGTTTACACCCACAATCACAAACAAGTTGTGAGCATAATCAGCCTATATTGTTCCCACTGCTGGGACACAGGCCTCCTCTCGGTGAGTAGCAGTAAGCCGTAATCCACCACGCGGTACCAGTGCGGGTTGGTAGATGTCACATGTCTTCGAATTTTTTCGTTCTAGGACATGCCGGTTTCCTCACGATGTTTTCCTACACCATTTTGAGAGCAAATAATTTACACAAAGTAAAGCGCCTGTCTGGGTTTGAACCTACGACCTTTAACTCGGTAAGTCGCGGACGTTACCGCTTGACTGCCACTGAAGTTACTTACAACTAGACCTACGCAATAGTAGACCTAAGTACATGACTAGACCGAGCGTATCACAAACCTTAATTCGCCAGTCGTGTCAGTTCAGTTACCTCCTCATTTAATCAAGTTGGCTAGCTAGCCTACTATGTCTTTCAGATGCACTACCAGCATCTCAATGGTCAAGTATGATTGAAATTATTACATTATTTGAATACTGTACTAAGAATAGGAGACTGAGATTTGGTACTTGTCGAGGTTTGCCTTATTAACTTTACTTCAATACATTTAGTACTGAATAAAATCAATCTTCGCTTTCTTCTGTAAAGGGAAGCCCATCAGCAGTTAATGGTTTATAGTCTGACAATGTCACCAGAGGCACACTATTTGTCAGTAACAGTAACTAATTTAGAGGCAGTGACAAACAACCAATCAATGAAGTCTAACCAAGCTGCAATTATTTGTCACCGTCAGTATGAAAGTGTCACTAGGCATATTAAACGTTAAATTTATGCTCAAAAATTGCTTCCCTATTGCTTCTATTTGCTTCCTATTCCCAAGCAATTGCTTCCATTGTATTCTAGAAGAAACAAAAACACTATAAGGGTAACTGTTCATTCTGATGTCAGGACGGCCGGTCACCGAGTCAGGTCCCTGATAAATAGAATTATTGAAATTCATGGTGGCCATTAATTACTTCCCCTTTTCTTCTCTCAATGTTTTACAACGATAATACTGTAACTAAAGATATCGACAAAAGTGTTGTTTATCAATATTTTTTGTGCCTGACAAAAAAAGAAAGCAAATCTCTTATTTAACATTGCAGTTATGCTTGAGTTAGCGATAAATCTATCGTATTGTACCGGTGGCATACAGCTAAGTATTATGTTATTAAAAAGAAGTGCCTATCGGATTTAGTGACAAACATTCATCCTACGATACCATTGATATATAAAAACCCAGGTTTTTATATATCAATGTACAATACGAATTGGTATGAGAAAAGCTTTAAGCGAATTCTGACTTTTCTAGTTCTCAAACCTCAGTTGGTCTCATAGAGTTTTTTTGATCCTTATAAGAAACAGGATCGAATGAAAAAAAAAAGCCTGAAAAAAGTTTTTGTGAAAATTGCCCATTTTCCTGCAGACTGTATTTTTTTTTCCAAATCTGGGAATGCCAATTTAAATTTTCCGTCTCAAATATCCACCCTGTACCTACATATGCAGTTGTATCTGAAAATATCCCATAGATCATGAAGTAAAACATCATAAAATCACGCCTTGTAAAACACCTAAATATCATAATCTTTTTAAGTATTGGTTTAACAATGCATGCTTTGTGCATATTTTTTTTCATGCCTCTTTTATATGTTCCTGTCATAAATGCCACCCCTAGTTGAGTTTTTCGTATTTCACTACACCCTTGTTTAGGGGTTCACAGAATACACCTTTATTATAGTGCTTAACTTGGTTGACTATTACTCGTAAACTTGTAAAGCCTGCAAAGGTGTGATAGTTTTCCTTTTAACTTCGTTATATAATATACAGGGTTATTGGTAAAACACCAGCAACCTCTTAAGGGGTCATTGTACTCATCATTATAAACAACTGTTACTAAGGACAAAACCTGAAATCGCGAAAAGTTCTACCCTTTGGAACACATATTCAATGTTACGAACAACTATACAGACAAGACATCATGTCAATATAAATAAATTACAGTAAAACGGGGTAAATCGAGACGAAACTTTAAAAGCGATTTTAATATTGAAATAATATAGTTTGTTGCCAACAAGGGCACTTAATCGTTAATTATAATACAGTAAACACATTATAATCCTTTTCGGCAACAAACTATGTTATTTCAATCTTAAAATCCCTTTTAAAGTTTCGTCTCGATTTACCCCTGCATTAACCCCTGATTTAACCCCGTTTGACGGTATATGTAAATTTTACGGCTTTTCTCAAGAAATTATCCACCGGCTTCAAGGCCAAGACATCCAAAGTTTTCTCGAGGAATTATATCGAGAATTTAGGAAATAAGGCTCTTAATGAAAAATATTTGGCAACATAGGTAGTACTTATATTTCTTAAACGATTTGCTATTATTTTCATCTAACTAAATTGGTAGATACCAACCAAAATACAGTTGGAACACACTTATTTTTGATGTGAAAGTTTTTGACGTGTGTGTGCCTAGGTTTTTTCAACTATCAAAACGTAAAATGCACAAGGCAAGTTGTAGGCAAAAATAAGTTAAGCAACATTTGGCATGTTGCTTGTGATCGCCACCTATCTAAATTTCCTTAATCCGGAACAGTACAATGGCCATTGTTTCCGAAGAAAATCCGCCACTCCCTTGGCGGATTCTAGTGCAAATATAACAACGCTAAAACGCCACCGTGGATGGAGTTCCGGTCAAGTAGCGGAAAGCTATATAAAGAACTCCATTCAAAACAAATTTGATATCACACATCGTATCACAGAACGCATCAATATTATCCCAAATAGCCCACGACCATCGTCATCAAGAGATGAGTCAACTCAGCTGATTCTCTATTCAGAACATTCGAACGAGGGACCCTCAAACCGGGAACTACGTGTATCTCCCACGTTTACCCCAAAGACAACTCAACATTAATCTTCACGGAGAACTGAAATTAAGTTGCCGGGGAAAAACTTGTCGTTATATATACAGAATTGTACAAATTGTACATTTAATTTTTAATAGTCTCTTTAATATTGTATTTGATTATTTTATTTTTCTCGCAGTCGTAGTAAAAAGTAGAGTGTAATACACGGCGCTAAAACCCCATTATAACTCGGTTTCCATTTATCCCGAGCTTTGGGTCATTTTAGCCCCTTGTATAACAATCTAGTATTTTTTTCAAGATTTTATTTTACTTCTTTGGTGGCGTGACTAATATGTATATCCATGCCAAATTACAGTTTTCTAGTTGTCTAATATTTCATATGTGAAAAACTCTACCTGACGCTTCCCTAGATGGCGTTGGGATAGAAATAGATCGCGCTATGGTTTGGTTACCGAGCAAACCATATATAGTTTTGAAATACTAACTTTTACTCACGTCTTCGCCCGCCCGAATGTCGCAAATTGCCCCACGGGAACATACTACCGTACCTACCGGGGTAAAAAGTATCCTACGTGTAGGCATGTCGATTCACTTTAAAAAATATCGATCTCCGATTCGATTCAAATTGAACGTACTAGAATCGATTCTTGTTTAAATCGGGCATTTTAAGATCGATTTCCGATTAATCGCGCCGATTCCAAATATGCCTAATTGCTTAATATAGATACAGGACATTATTGATGACCATTTACCGCAAATATAAGTAATTGGATAGAAATATTATTAAATTAATAAACATAATATTCCTTCGAAAGAATAGGTAGACGTGGGGATTGAACTCCGGATCTTTTGCTCAGCAGTAGTGCTTGAGACCACTAAAGTAATGTGACAGTTTAAATTTCTAGTCTCGCCTAAGTACTCGTAAGTCAGTCAATAAATTAATCAAATTTTAAGTTTATAAAATTTTATTGAAGTTAAATACAAATTTAACAAGAAATTATATTTCCCAGTATTTTAAGTCAAGTGACTTCAAAAAAATTTACTTATCTAATCGCTCAGGATCTAAACGACTCCTTTCGTCAGTAGCAATATTTCCCGCAACAGAAAAAAGCCTTTCACATGGAACAGATGTTCCAACTATGCAAAAGTACCTACTTGTTGGCAATCGGCGTTATTGAGCTGTACAAGGAATTTCTTTGGTGATACCAATATGTAATAGGAGCTCTCGTTTTAAAGGACGACAGGCTGTGTTAAATAATGTTTCAATTCGTCTTGTAAACCTAGTCCTTCAGTTTCTGCTGGAAATAATTGTAGCTGATTTTTTACTAATATGTTACGGAATTCCCAAATGTTAGATTCTTCTGCTTCCGTTCAAATTCTTGACTAAGTACTACCAGTTGCTTTTGCGTCTGACAACCGCAAAAAATTAAAAAATTAATTATACCGCAGCCAGTTTAGGAATATTATCGCAATTTTTTTGAACTGATCCGTCCGATTCGGGAGGTTTATGAATCGATTCAGTGAATCGATGTATGGTTTAAAATCGATCTGAAAAATCGATTATATTACTCTAAATTATCGATTATTCGATTTTAAATCGACATGCCTACCTACGTGTTAACCATCCATCCATCCTAACAAACTTTCACATTTATAATATTAGTAGGGTTTTTTATGAGACGATCCCTTGTTAATTAAATTTTCCAAATTGAAACAGTTTGTGCGTTTCATTGGGTGTTCTCGACTTCGGACCTTGAAATCCTGTTCCTGGTACTTCGAAGTCGGATTGGCGTGAAGGTGTTTTGTGTCTAGTCATCGGTGGTGGTGGTGATTATCACCCCGCAACGTCAGTACTGGGCAGTGGATTGCTGTCCAGAGCATCCCTACAGCGAGGCGTCAGCGGTGACGTCATCGAAGCAGGGGATCCGGCTGGGTGCCTGAGGAATGACGTTGCGTGGAGGAGCCATGCAGAGGAGTTTGCGGAGTGGCCGCCAGAAGGCGCCACAAGTACGGCGTGAGACGTCGAGTATCAGTGTCAATGAGTGTATAGTGGAGAAATCGTGAGTACATTTTCGACCTTATTAATAGGAAGAATTTAACTTCAACAATTCAAGAAAGTGCATTGAAATTTGAACCTTAAATTCACTTGATAATTAACTTAGCCGTTGGTAATTTTAGTTTGGACTTGTACTAATTTCAAGCAAAAAGTGGTTCAGACGTCGAACCTATGCCCGATTTTACTCAGAAATACAAGTTTAAAACACTTGTCAAATTTTAAACGTTATCTAGGACTTGAAAAAATATCTAAGTGCTTCAAAGAAACTTCTATCTTTTTGTGGTGTTACTGAATGTGTTTACTGGACAATAAGTTTATTTATAGTGGTATAAGTAACTAGTTGCAAAAAGTTTGTGTCTTTTATATTTGTGACATAATATACTTGTGTTTTTTTTATTAAGAATGGAGTCGCTTAACGACATTCAGGAAATTAAAGCTAAAATGCTCAAGTCAAAATCTAACTTTAAAAAATGTCCTAAAGAGCGTCTAACTGCTCGTTATATAGAAACTAGGATTAAAAACTTAGAACAACAATGGCAATTATTCTACATAAGAATGGCTTATTTATGATGAGGTCAAAGAGTTTTATATACAGTTTAAAAGCGAGCTAAAAGAAAATGTTAAACAATATGAAAATGTCTAGTGAAACGTGTAATGTTAGTCCAGGAGCTAGCTGTAGTACAGGGTTTAAAAACTTGCAAGTTACTTGAGGTTAAGGTACCTGTGTTCTTTGGAAATTATAGCGAGTGGCAGACGTTAGGGATTTATTTGGAGAGTGAATACAGAATAATAAAACTAGACGATGCGCAAAACTTATGTATATTACCTTAAAGGGTACGTAACCGGAGATGCAGAGCACCTATTAAGAAACAATAATGTAACATCGGATAATTATACGGGTAGTTGGGCAAAATTAGAGGCAATGTGCAACAATAAAAGATTTTTAGCAAATGGAATTTTAAAACGTTTGTTTAATCAAAGGGGCATAACAGTAGAATCAGCCACTGAAATAAAAACATTGCTTGCACCACATCTGATTGTTTAGGCTCAATAGAAAATTTAGGGATAGATGTTACTTCTTGGGACATCCTAATAATACACATTGTCAGTGCCAAATTGGATAAGGACACCAGGAAAGCCTGGGAATTAAAAGTAGCTTCGGATGCAACAGATGATTCGCCTACTTTTACTCAATTTACTGTTTTATTTACTGGCCGCTTTAGACGTTTAGAAAATTATAAACCTCATGTTCAAAAGAGTTCGCAATCGTTCCATGTGGTAGGGAAAGGAAAAGCGGAGTTATCTTGCCCCTTTTTGTTCTGCCGCTCATAAGGTAACTGCTTGTAAAGGCTTTGCTAAAGAAAATAACGATACTCGACGTGATTTCGCACAGAAAAATGGGCTATGTTTCATTTATTTGGGTGGTAACCACTCTGCCAGATTTTGTAGAAACACCGTCGAATGCCATTTATGTAAAAGACGCCACCATACTTTACTCCACCCTAGCGGTGGTTCTGCATCTGTTTGTGATGACACGGGCGTTGTTCAGAAGGAAGCAGCGTCCGCTGCTACTAGGAATAGTACCTCAATGGAAGAAATTCAAAAAGCCGCTGAATAAGCGGAGGGATCTACTAAGCAAATAGTTTCATGCCTTTCGACAGGAAATTTTAAGGAATCGGTTTTAATACCTACGGCTTTAGTAAAAGCCAAGTCAAAGGATGGAACATATCGTGTGGTTCGCGCATTAGTAGATCAAGGGTCACAAGGATCTTTAATCACTGAGTCAATGGCTCAATATTTAGAGTTAAATAAAACTTTAACAAAACACCGTGTTACGGGTGTAGGTGGTAATAAAACAGTTATGTCTAATTCTTCAGTAGTTGTTGATATACGTTCTCGAGTAAATCCACATTACAGCGTAAATGCATACGTTTTGAAGTCCAGCACATCCCTTCTCCCAGTTGTAACAGCAACCAAGGTAGAATGGGTAAAGTTGAGTGAAGACGATTTGGCAGATCCTGAGCATCACAGGCCTAATAAAATTGACGTCCTATTAGGTGCTAAGATATTCAGCCAAATTATCCAAGATGGAATCAAAAAGAGTAACAGTGGATCGCTTGTAGCACAACAAACTGAATTCGGATGGATTCTTTCGGGTGTTGTCGGTACAGAAAATTCGTCCGACATCAATTCATGTCCTTGTATCATTGTTTTTTTTTTTCAATTCATTTCCTTACGTAAATTCTGGGAGCTAGAAGCGGAGCCATCGGGAACTGAAAAAATACTTAGTAAAGAGGAAGCGGAATGTGAGAATATTTTTGCAAATACCACAAAGCGAGACGAAACCGGACGTTATATTGTAATGTTGCCGTTCCGGGACGGTAAGCAAAGTTGTAAGGATGGCGAATCTAGGTTCATATCTGAAAAAAGGTTAAAGAGTTTAGAATTTAAACTTTCAAAGAATCAAAAATTAATGGCGGATTACACTGCGGTGATGCAGGAATATATAGAACTTAACCATATGGTAAAGGTATCTCCAAAAGAAAAGAATAAAGGTTTGTACTTACCTCATCACGCAATACTCCGGGAAGATAAGCAGACAACTAAGGTACGTGTAGCGGTATCTACATCGCCACATGCGAGCTACACGTCACAATGACGTCACGCAAAATCCTGCACCGCGCTAGCAGAGTTTACCGCGCAACTAGCATATATACAACATCCCGACATCAACCGTCGGGCAGTTGCCCACCAGACACGACACCCGTCTGGTCGGAGGATCCTCCCTTTTCTATAGAGTATGAGTGAACTTTACACCCTGTTCCTCATACCTCTATACTAGTGACCCCGAACATGAACGTCAGCGCAGCCTTCGTGCATCTACATCAGCGTGACGTCATCATCACTTCCTTCAAGCTTTCGAGCGGCGAGTCAGCCAGCCAGCACCCACGGCTTCCACGGGTATCCTGACCACCAGCATGCAGCGACCGCGCATATCTGGTCATCACCCTCAGCCTCAACAAGCAACCTTGGCACAGCACACTGCACTTTCGGCCGGTCAACAAGAGGAGCTCTTAATCCCTCTCCTGGTCGACGCCAGCAGTCAGTCTCAACCCGGCGCTGTACCACATCCGACGCACTGGAGCATAACGCAGCGCCACCCCGACTCACTGGGGTACCACCGCAGACAGTTCCGACTCACCGTGAACTATGTGGCACCCGGTTCCGACTCGCTGAAACCTCAACTGGCCCTGGCAAGCATCGTAAGATACAAGACTCAGCCCACTATCGACCTCCGGTCTCCGGGGGGGAGTGATGTAGCGGTATCTACATCGCCACATGCGAGCTACACGTCACAATGACGTCACGCAAAATCCTGCATCGCACAAGCAGAGTTTACCGCGCAACTAGCATATATACAACATCCCGACATCAACCGACGGGCAGTTGCCCACCAGACACGACACCCGTCTGGTCGGAGGATCCTCCCTTTTCGATAGAATATGAGTGAACTTTACACCCTGTTCCTCATACCTCGCGTTGTATTTGAAGCTTCTTGCAGAGGAATAAATGGGGTATTATTAAACAATGACTTGATGGTTGGCCCGACATTGCAAGCAGAATTACGACATACGGTTATGCGTTGGAGAACCATCCAATTTGTGTAGGTGCTGATATAATTAAAATGTATAGACAAGTTCTTGTCAATAGATATGATACAATGTTTCAGGATTTCTTTAGAGGGATAGTCCTGAAAAAGAAATTGAAGAATTTGAGTTAGTGACGGTTACATTTGGTACTTCATTGGCGCCATTTCTAGCAGTGCATTCTTTACATCAGGTTGCTTATGATGGAGGGAAGGATCATCCCTTAGCAGCAACAATCATTCTTAGTGAGCTCTACAAGGATGAATTAATGACAGGCACAGAAAGTGTAGAGGAAGGACATAAAATGAATACAGAAATAAAAAATATTCTAGCTAAAGGAGGATTTCCATTGCAAAAATGGATAAGTAACAGCGAAGAATTACTACATAAGACAGCAAAAGGGATGAGGCTGAGGAAGTAAAAAAAAATATATTATTACAAAAATACTCGGACTTACCTGGGATCCTCGCGCTGATTTTTTCCAGTACTCAGTAGAATTGTCTCTCCCGATGGAACCTGTAAGTAAAAGGAAAATTATATCAGATATTTTTAGGCTTTTCGACACGTTAGGTTGGTTGTCACCTAGTGTCAAAGCTATGTGTAGCAGATATAGGTTGGGACGAAGAAGTGCCCAGTAATTTATTAAAATAATGGATTATTTACCGTAAGTACTTATCTTTTTTAGTGAATATTAAAATCCCACGTTGGCTTAACACTCAATCCAGCAATATAAAGACGGAGCTACACGGTTTTTCGGGTGCCTCAAAAGTGGCCTACGCTGCAGTGGTGTAGTGTGTAATCAAACTTATTGTATGTAACCAGCCTTATCAACCAGTAACCAGTCTTATTCTAAATACCGTTATAATTTGTAATAATAATATTTTCGTTTCCCTAACTTTGTTTTCTTCGTACTAAAGAAGTTTGTTCAAACGTGACATTGGCTGAATGCACAAACCGTGCGAAGCCACAAGAAAAAAAAAAAAAAACACGTGTGGCACTCGGGGACTGCCGCGGTAAAGCTATTGCATAGCATTTTTTATCAACTTATGCAATTATACTTAATTATTTTTTATTTATGCAGTACTTTTTTTTTTCTTTGATATTAATTAAAGTACAGTCGTACCATATACATACACGTTAAGCTACATGGTAGGCGGAGTGGGGGGTGTTAGGTTTTATTTTCGTTACGGAATTTCTTGATTCGGTCGCCGCGCTCAAAGCCCGCGATAAAAGCTATGCAATAGCTTAAAAAGTCAAGATGTCAAACCTAATATAACCTATAGTTTTACGACAGTTGCGCGCACAGATTATTAAAGTCCGGCGGCACATGAGTCGTTGCCCGGAATGTTACCACTTTATAAATATTATGTCTAGATACTTTTGAACTAGGTATAGTGTATTTATTTTATTTCTTATTTTTTTGTTTATTGTTAATTTGCGTATGCTGCACTGGTTGACGTCATCAAGTCAACGCCGGCTATCGCTGAAAACCAGCGCTGGGGCTTTTTCTTGCATAGGGTCGTAGCATTATGCTGAGCGATTGCCGTTTTGCGTGGATGTGACGCATATTTCCCCCAACTCGATCTTTTATGTATTTGTGTGTTTTTTCTTTACGTCATGTTTACCGCAAATAAACGTATTTTATTTCTTTATTTATTTTTCTTTCAGTTGTATATCCACAGTTGGCTTTTGTAAAAAACGATGTTGGTGGAATTTTTGGCAGTGGTAGGGTTTGTTCCATATCAAAAGTAAGAATTTCAATATGATCACAAGTCTTAGCCAAAGTTATGTCTTGTTTTTTCATTGAACGCAAATGAGACCACCGCTGCCGCCCCACCCGTTCCGCCACCCCGTCCCGTCCCATAAAACGCGCGAAAATATGAATAGCAATAACGAATCAATCAATAACGGTTTAAAAACAATTGAATCAAAACTGAATTATCTTCAACGTGTAGGTACGAGTTTAATTCGTTTATGCAATTTGGAAAACTGTAACCGTAACTTTGACGTATAATTCTGTAAAGGCCTAGACACTGCCGGCGGTCATGCCGCCAACAAGCCCGGCGGCATTGCCGGCGGGTATTTGAGTCGCCTCGCCTGGCTTACGTAATGCCGGCGCCTCCCGCGCGGCAAAAACCCGCCGGCTGTGCTGCCGGCATAGTGTGTAGCAGCCTTAATACATAACGAATGTGTGCACTAATTCTAACACATTTCGACATGTTGCTTGATTCAACTCCTTATTGTAAGGCTGTAAGTGGCTGTCAGAGGCTGTAAGAGTGATTTTTAACACAAAAATAGCTAAATACATAGTTTATCGTGCCTATTATCTATCTTCAATCATAACCTTGTTCTTTTCGATTTCGTCGCTTAATTCGTACTTAGCAGTCCAATTTAATGATATCTTTTGTAGAAAATGCGGGAACAGCGCGCACTAGCGGCAGCGGCCAAGCTGGCGGCGGCGGCGCGGCCGGCGCAGGCGGGCGCAGGACTCGCGGCGCCGGCAACGGGCGCGGGGCGCATGCGCGCGTGGCGCCTGCATGCGTACGGCGCGCTGCCGGAGCTGCGCCTGGAGGACGCGCGCGTGCCGGCGCTGCGCGCGCCTCACGACGTGCTCGTGCGCGTGCGCGCCGCCTCTCTCAATCCCATCGACGTGGCGATGATCGGTGAGGTGCACTTGCGCGAGGCTGGGGGAAGCACATCGCAAGCGCGCACTCACGACTGGTGTCGGTTGCAGGCGGGTACGGCGCGCGCGCGCTCAACGTACTTCGAGCGCTGGAGGGCGCGGAAGGCGTGGAGTTCCCGCTGGTGCCGGGGCGCGACTTCCTGGGCGTGGTGGAGCGTGCGGGCCCGGCAGCGCGCCTGCGGCCCGGCGAGCGCGTGTGGGGCGTGGTGCCGCCGCACCGCCAGGGATCACACGCTGACTTCGTCGTCGTTAAAGATGAATGGGTATAAAAAAAATTGGCCTGCCGCATATTGCACCGGTTTTGTAAGTACCTACGGGAGTTAATGGGAGTAGGTACCTAATGCAATACATCCCGAGAATCAAGGCTAGTCTGAAAGCTACAGGTACAGTGCGTAAGTATGCTTCGAGACTACCCAAAATACAGAAGTCAACTAAAAAAGAAATAGCCTCTTGGCCTCGAATACATTGATAGCAGTCGCGTGGTAGGTGGGGCGCGCGCCGGCAGCGCTGGAGGATGCGGCGGCGGGCGGCGCGCTGTACGCGGCGCTGACGGCGTGCGCGGCGCTGCGGGCGGCCGGCCTGCTGGGCGCGCCCGGCCTGGGGGGCGCGGCCGGGCGGCCGGGCGCGCGCGTGCTGCTGCTGGGGCTGGGCGGCGTGGGGCAGGCGGCGCTGCAGCTGCTGGTTCAGCGCGGCGCACACGTGACCGTGGGCTGCGCCGCCGCCCTACGCGAGCGCGCCGCGCGCCTGGGCGCAGCCGCCGCGCTGGACCGTCACGCCGCCGACTACGACGCCGCGGTGGAGGCGGCCGGCCCGTGAGTATGCGCGCGGAGCGAGGGGTGCGGACCGTGGGCGGGCCACGCTGATGTTTGTGTGCGGCAGGTACGACGTGGTGCTGGACTGCGCCGGGCTGGGCGGCGACGCGGCGGCGGCGCGGCGCTGGCAGTTCTCGCGCTACGTGACGCTGACGACGCCGCTGTTGCGCGACATGGAGGCGCGCGGCGTGGCGGTGGGCGCGCTGTGCGCGGGCGCGTCGCTGCTGGCGCAGAGCGTGCGCGCGGCGCGGGCGTGCGCGGGCGCGGCGGGCGCGGGCGCGGCGGGCGCGGGGAGCGCGCCGCTGCCGCCGCACGTGCGCTGGGCCTTCTTCGCTCCGTCGGCACCGGACATCGAGCAGCTGCGCCGCCTAGCCGAGCGCGGACAGGTACGTACCACTGCCTCCGCGGCCGCCCGAGACAGCCTGCACGCAGCATCTTGCAGTAAGTGCAGTGGTCGTGTTCTTGCTGCAGTTCAGCGTGTTCGTGGAGGACGTGTTCCCGTGGTGGCGCGCAAGGGAGGCGTACGAGCGCGCGGCGCTTGGGGGGGCGCGCGGCAAGCTACTGCTGGACTTCACGGTCGCGCCCCCCGCCCCCGCCCCTGCGCCCCCCGCGGCCGCGCCCTAGCCGCCAGCCGCCCTTACTTGAGATGTAGAGAGAAGCAAATAGCAATCGCTGTCAGGCTCAGTATCATAGTCGACATCAGTAAAATGAACTTTTGTTATTATAATCATAGTACCTTAGTTCTACAATCTAGGTAGCAATATAGTATAAAAATAAATGTTTTTCATGTTTAATCTTCTTTAAATTGTGTCAAAAGATATAGATAGCTATGTCTATGGTAATACATCATTGGGTGCCACCAACCACTTATTGATGTAAGGGCAAGCGTCAGGTTGCCCGCGAAATTCAAATTTTCTTACGTTTTTTGTAATATGCAGTAAGTAGTGTCTGATTGTATGTTGAACAAAATATTCGATTGATTGATTGATTCCGCGATCGCAACCGTAACAAGTATGGATTGTCAGAATTATAATCATTAAAATAGTCAATACGGTTGTAAAGACGGAAGAAAAGTGGCGGGATACGACCGACGTGAATTCGAACAACCTATAAGTATTTTTTTTTAAATACAGCGCTGTGGAAGTGAAACGCGCGTGCATGATAATGTTCTTTTTTTGAAAAGGAGTTGCATACAGCATTATAACACTCGTTTGGCTGATATTATGGTTACTATGACACTGTTTTTTTTTTAATGTTGGCAATAAGCTAACTGTTTCAGAAACTTTTATAAAAGATTTATAGCATGGGTATAGATGAAAATCATTACATTTTAACTTAAAGTTACATTTAACTTGAAGCTCCGCCTTCACAGTATCAATATTTAGTCGGTTTCGGCTATCCATCCGTCAAGTACTAAGTCACTAATATGATACAGTACACTAGGTATAACACACAACAACATAAAGAATCTACTCCGCGCAAAAAGAGTAACTATGTACCTACCTACGTTACGTACCAAATCAACTCGTGTCACAATTTGATTGAATGAATGAACTATAGTGTATTATTAGACTGGCCAACGAAAGCTGACCACGAATTATATACAGTATGGAAACCACATATATGCAATAAATGAAACCACATACTTGTTATCGCCTTTTCTGACCATACACAAAAAATGGACGAAATCGGTCCAGTAATTAGGTAAAAAACTAGAGTTCTAATTTTGATCAAATTTGAACACTCTGTAGAATTGGATAACTAGGTCAATGATTCAATGACCTTGAATCCTTGAACATTGAAAGCGACGTTGCCATGCAGTGCAAACTATCACGACGCTGTACGTATTCTACTTACCTATTTGCCTAAAATGTAAAATCGGTACACCTAAACGACAAGCTGGAATTAAAAAAAAAAAAATCAGTTACAAAAGAAAAAGAAAATTAAAATGTAATACATTTTATTTCAACGTTTGAGTGCGCAAACTAAGTGTGTATGGAGGCCGCGGACAGCTTCGCCCGACTCCCCGCGTGATCTCCGCCGCCGCCGTTGCTCTACGCAAATACATTCGTTTCGCAAATGTATGGAATTTAATACTGTGACGGTACGGCCCACTTGCTCTCACAGACAGGAAACCTGTGCAGTCAATGTGTGCAGGAAACATTATAGGCTGATTATTAATTTTTTTCGATACATGAGTATTTGAAATTAATTTTATAAAATACTGGCATTCAGCTGCATCCGGTTAGACTGGAAGCTGATTAGTACTTGGAAATTTGGAATTGCCTTTTGACCTGCCACGGCCGAAATTTTGTTTTGCAATTTACACAAACATAAACTATCACTGGCACGCGCTAATATTTCCTGCGGGTGTACGTAGGCAGCGGTGTCTTTGGCGGTATCTTACAACAGGCGGCTCGAGACAAGCGGCGTTTTTTCAAAGGCGGCGGTCATTGTGAACGAATTTTGCGGGCGGCAGGGAAGGAGGGGTGCGTGTAGGTAAGGACACCTGTTATTGACTATTAGGGAATAATGATCGATAAACAAAAAAACTGTTTAGCTTTAAATACTTAGGGCGTAGTGTTTTTATTAGAATTATCGTGCTCTTGTGATAATTCTAAAAACACTATGCCCTAAGTATGTATAGCTATACAGCTTCTTTGTTTAAGTGTGTTGTGTAAGTTCTTGTTAAATATTCAGTAGATTTAGAGATAAAATTAATGAAGTAGAAGTAAACAATAACAATTTTACAAGTTACGTAGAAGCAACCTCCAGTCCAATCGTACAAAATTACTAAAACGTTTTTTAATACTTAATCCAATCAATAATTTGTTAAAAATATTAAAACAATCGAATAACACAAAAATGCTTGTATTTTAATGCCTTGTTTTGGTAGTAGGTAAGTAAGCGTAAAAAGTATCGATAAACGATAATTGCGCCGTTAACCCTAAATTATGAATGTTATTATTTTCGCCATTTTTGAGAAGTCTCGCTTTGTCAGTTCACCGCTGTCTTCCGGGATAGTGTATCGTGACTTTCGCAGAGATTTCATAGCAACTTGCGCGCAGTGCTTCAAGTGATTTTGGCAAATTAAACTGATAAATAGGTCCTTTTTTTAAGTTGAAATTGACATTTATTTGCTACTTGACTTTGTGTGTGTATAAATAGTGTTTATAAGTTTATTTGTATTTATTTTTTATTGTCGCTGCCTTTGACAAATTAAAAGCCATGGCTCTGGATCCTGAACGAAATTTGTTGAGCAGGCTTCGGGACAACATTGTGCGGCGATGTAACTTGTGCATTCAGAAACGTGGTGGACATTTTGAAAATGTGAAAATTTAAGTTTCCTTTTTTTTACTAATGTGCAATAGTTAATTTAGTTAGTTCAGTTCAGTTATCGCGAAATAAAAGCGTGGCGGTAAAAATGAACTAAGTGAATTTTGATTTCATCGAACATTGACAAACGATCAAACGCCGGTGCCGACAAAAAAGCCGCCACTGGATGTCACCCGCGTGCGTAGGTAGTTGCCGCTCTTCCTGAGGTCAAGGTACGTTTTCTAAACAGAGTGTTTACTTTTATAGAATTTATTTTGATATTTATTTTGTTTGAAAATTTCACTTTTTTAATTTACGGTGTTTTATTTAATATTTAATTTTGCTATACTTCTGTGGACTAGTATTACTTGTGGTTTCATTTATTGCATATATGTGGTTTCCATACTGTATAATCTACCTATTTATTATTATAATCTACCATATTATCTCAATTTTCGACTTATCTGGCAGGTAGTCAAACTAGACGGTAGATTTCGCAAAATTTTAATAAATAAATAAATGTACGGAAATACCACATATATAACATCCTTAACAACTGTTCCTTATCTTAATAGACAAGCTTCAGCGATAAATCTTGCCCTTGTTAGCTCTTCAATAGGTCATTTATGTAAACTGGTATGTTCATGACGATCCCATGGGTAGCTATCACCTCCCAACCTTACTTTAGATCAACATTCAACCATCTCTGTATGACACGTCACCTCCTGTGGATCAAGAGAAATAGAGCGAACTTACCTTGTGAAGTTTGATTCCAATTGTGCGAGGGTCTCAACCGAAGACGATTACAAATTTACTTGCAGCAGTACATGAGAAGGTGCTGTGTTTGCCACACTTTTAATACATATGAATTTAAAAAAACCCTGACGTATTGTCCCGCCTCGCTCCCGCCCGTCCCCGGCACGCGGCGCTGTCGCTCCCGCTCTTTATTCATTAAGTACGTGTTTTCGTGTTGTCGGAGTCACACTGCTTAGGCCCGCCGCTGATTGTGATTTTTTGTCACGATGAGTTTTTGCTACCCAGGCCCTGCAGTCTCGACATTAGATAGCGACAAAAATCAGTCGCTAAGTCGTATCGTAGGCAAATTCCTTTAATAGATTTTCAACTTTATTTCTAAAGCGTAAGGTTGAAAATCTATTAAAGAAATTTGACAACGATTGGCCTTAACGACCGATTTTTGTCGGTATCTATGTCGAGACTGCAGGCCCAGTTCAGTGCTATGAACATATATGGGAGTGCGCTGATTATGGTGACGTGACAATACGGTGACAAATAGTTCCTAGTGGCCGGCAACACTAGTTGACGTGACTGTCACCCGGCCTTTATGTACATTACTATGGAAGTGCGCTCACAAGGCGACTTCAGCTCAACGCAGACAGAACGGAGCGCAGCGGAGAGGATTTTATTAACGCACTTGAAAATAAACTTTAAAATTATTACAATAAAGTGCATAAATGCTTGAACCTGACAAAAAATGCTCGCGCGTCCTCGAAGATACTCGGGAATCCCCGCGCGGCGTCGAGTCGGCGCCCGCGTCTTGCGCGTACTTTCAGTATTGTTACTGGGCTTAAAGAGGGATGACGTCATTTTTTTGATTTTTAATCCGAGGTACCTACATAACGAAAAGTAAAATGGACGAAGAAACATTAATATGTTTAGTATCATCTCATGAATGTTAATTTAATGTGTCGAGCAGCATGCATATAGTGACAAATTAGTAAAGATGAACGCGTGGGAAAGAATTTTCGAACAAAATGGGAAAACCAGGTAAATACCTATTAAGTTATTGTTTTATTATGTAGGTATAGTACATCTATTGCAACCCTGCGAAGCTTCTTGTCGCTCGGCCGGCGGACGCGCACGAAATAGACATGTCTTGCGTGCGGCTTTGATTTTTCTATACATAGTTACGATGGCGGCTTCTCCACGAGACGAAGACATTGATAACGAATTGCTAATATGAGGTAGAGAAGAGCGCAGCGAAATATGAAAAAAAATTAAAGGAATACTCGGATGCTAATTTAAAACGAAGATTGTGGAACGAAATTATAATAAGTACACTTATTTCCGACCAAAACTCGTAACACAAAAAGAAAAGCAGGTAGGTAATTATATTAGTATTTATTGGATATTGTTTGCCTTACCTAATTATTACATTTTTTATGAGTTATTATAAGATAAGATAAGATATTTATTTCGCAAATATGGGTACAAAACAAGGTGACATAAAACATAAAATTAGCAACAGCCATATTTCACCAGAAGGCATGCAAAAGTACACGAGAGATGATACTAAGTAAATAATAATAAAGTTATACAATGTCAATAACAAAGATTGATTAACTATAATTACATTCTACACAACAGTCAACTTATTTCATATCGGAATTAAATTAAAATTAAATAAAATTAAAAATTTAATGTCATATTTTCAATGTCTAATCATTATAGAAGAAATCAAGAAATTCCTTTATCCATTAAAAATTCCGCCACACTATAATACGCTTTGTCTACTAAAAAATTTCGAAGTTTTCTTTTAAATAACATCAAGTTTAATTCTTTCCAACTCCTCGGTAATTTATTATAAATGACTGGCGCCATGTAGCAGACACTTTTGCGCATTAAAGTCGTTCTCGCACTAGGGAGACATAGCCTACTATTATCACGCCTATTTCGTGGAAATAAGTCAGCTATGCAATCAAAACGATCAGGGTTTGACTTTACAAACACTGCCATTTCTAAAATATATATGCATGGTAAAGTTAATATTTTATTCTGTTTAAAATATGGCACGCAGGTATCAGTTGTTTGCAGTTTAAAAATGGACCTTATGCATCTTTTCTGTGCTTTGAATGCAGATTCTCTTTCAGTGGAGTTGCCCCAAAAGATAACGCCGTATCGTAGGTGGCATTCAACTAAACCATGGTATGCAGTCAGGAGTGCGTCTAGATTTACAACAGACGACAAAGTATGTAAAGCGTAAGCGGATGTGCTTAGTTTTTTGCAAAGTGACTCTATGTGTTGTTTCCAATTAAGTTTTTTGTCTATATCTAGCCCTAGAAATTTTGTACTTATTACATCGTTAACTGTGTCGTTATCATATTGCACATGCAGATTGCTCTTATCTGGCATGCGTTGGTTAAAATGCATTATCTTTGTTTTGCTTAAATTTATTCTTAAGTTATTTTCGTCTAACCATTTTATTATTGATGTTAAAGAAATATTTATGTCACTTTCGTATGTATCTACACTTGTCGAAGGTATTGTCACGGTACTGTCATCTGCAAATAGTGACAATGGTTGGTCAATGCATTGCGGTAAGTCATTAATATATAATATAAATAGTAAAGGACCCAACACGCTCCCCTGCGGTATCCCGTAACTAACAATTCGCTCGCCTGATCTAAATATCTCGTCTTGTTTATTAGTTAAATTAATTCTATTAATTTCAGTTATTTGACGTCTATTATGTAAATAAGACTGAAACAGGTCTAGAACATTACCCCTTATACCATAAGCTTCGAGTTTCTTCAGAAGTGTAGGATGATGTACATAATCGAACGCCTGCGTCATGTCACAGAAAATGGCGCAGACTGGGTTTCGTTTATCTACATTATTAATGACATTCTGCATAAAATCAAAAATCGCCATATTTATTGTTCTGCTGGGTCTAAATCCTTTTTGTTGTTCACACAAAATATAATTTTTTTCTAAGTATTTGTATAGCTCTTTGTAAATGAACTTCTCAAAAATTTTTGAAATAATCGGAATCAATGATATAATTAGGCCTATAATTTTCCATTAACTCTCTATTTTCCTTCTTAAATATTGGTTTGATAATGGATGTTTTTAAAGCATCTAGATATATGCATATATATTATTTTTAGGTTAGGTAGGTTAAAAGTAGGGGAGAGGGGGGCAGTTTAGAACAGAGGCAGTTTTGAATTATTGGAATTATGAACGCATCATTTGTCTTTCCTAACCTCCAATACCTTTTTAATACTGGTAACACCGAACTACACGTCTGTCAGTTGCCAATATACGTCAATGTCAGTGTCAAACAAAATAAAATTTGTCGGTTACTTTACGGAGACGAAACCAAACATTTTTATTTTTTATTGTAAGTGGATTACTGAAAACGTAAGTATTATTTCCGTGTTTTGACTATTTCATAGTGTTGTGTATATTATAGCAAGTGTATTACCAATATAAGTTAATTAAATTCAAGTTTCTTAGTCGTCTAGATAATTTTGTTTCTGAAGGATGGTATTGGGGCAGATTTGAAAAAAATCTGTGGGGCAGTTATGAATAAAATGTTCAAAAGCTATTCAAAAGCTTCAGCTATTTGAACAAATGATGTTTATTTATTTTTTTAAATCATTGATAAATATAATTAAATAAGTTCATTTTATATTCTTTTACAGTTATAAATCACAATGGTAAGAAATTACAAAAAGAAAAAAGAAAATGATGTTAACGAAGAAGACGCCGAGAGAGCTGTATTGTGTGTTGTCAATGATAACATGAAACTGAGGACCGCTGCTGCTATATATAATATAAAACCAACCACTTTGTACTACAGAGTAAAGAAATATAAAGAGAATGTAATGCCGAAAAATATAAACCATAGCAGCAAACACACTGTGCATCAAGTTTTCACTAATGATGAGGAACTTATGCTGGAAAGATACTTTTTGAAAATGTCCAAAATGAATTATGGCCTTACCTACTTACAAGGTCGAAAATTGGCATATCAATATGCAGCAGCTTTAGATAAGTGTTCTGAAAAATGGTTAGATAAAAAGAGTGCGGGCATTGAATGGATGAAAAACTTTATGAAAAGGCACCCAGTATTATCTTTGCGAAAACCTGAAAACACCAGTCTTTCCAGATCAACCATTTTCAATAAGCATAATGTCATGATGTTTTTTGATAATTATGAAAAAGTGTTACAACGTGGAAATTATACTCCAGACTGCATCTATAACTTAGACGAAACAAGTATTATGACCGTTGTTCAAGCACCCAATGTTATTGCTAGAACAGGTCAAAAGCAAATTTGACTAAGTGTTTCGGCGGAAAGAGGTCAATTGATCACTATGTGCGATATTGTAAATGCTCTTGGAAATACCATTCTCCGGTTTTTATTTTTCCAAGAGCTAGGTTTCACGAAACAATGCTTATTGGAGCTCCAGTTGGAAGTGTCGGGTTTGCCAATAGTCCTACAAGCGGTTGGATGACTGGACCTTTGTTTCTGAAAGTTCTACAACACATTAAAAAAACCACTAGATGCACCAAAGAAAATAAAATTCTTATACCCCCCCTCCCCCCTCTTCCCCCTCACTGTACACATAAACTTCAACCACTCGACGTTGCAGTAAACAGTCCTTTTAAGGCGAAGCTCGCAGTCGCGCAAAATGATTGGTTGCTTAATCATCCGGGTAAAACAATAACTATTCACGATCTCACAAGTATTGTCACCCCTGCATATAATGCTTCACATACTATCAATAACATCACATCGGGATTTTCTGCGCCAGGAATATATCCGTTTTCCAGAAACAAATTCACGGACGATGACTTTGAATGTTCGGAAGTGACTAATCGGGCTGATCCTTCGCAAGTTCCCTTGATAGTTGCATCTGAGAATTTAGTTCCTGGTGCTGTAATAGCTGAAGATGTGGAGACTGATCAACCTCAACAGGTGTTATCACAGTTGGGTGCGTCTATACCACATAATATCGACGATAATGTTACTGAAGCTGAAGACCTAGAAATAAATCAACCTACAATAGCAGTTACTCACGACGCTACTGACAATGCTCAAATTGTTGCCCCTGCAACTTCTGCAATCGACAGTGATGCTACTGACGCTGAAGATATAGAAGTAGATCAACCTGTAATAGCATCAACTAAAGCTATTGACAAAAGTAATAAACCCACCACAACCCTTACATCTCAACTTCCCCCTGAACTTAATCATGAAACCGATAAATCTGCAAAAACACCCACTAAGAATACTAATAAAGCTCACGTGCAAACTCCTTCACGTTCACCATCTGCAATCGAAAGTGCCGCCAATATTGATAATTTGGCGAAAATAAACAGGATCACTGAAAATATAAGGGGGAAAGTAACAATTACTCCTGAAGCAATAAGACCGTTTCCTAAAGCGACTCCTCGTACCGGAAGAAAACGCAGAAAAAAAGGCTCGTCACGAATCTTAACTGATACTCCCGAAAAATGCGCAGTAGAAGCTGCTTATCTAGATCGGATGAAACGCAAGACTTCAATTCTGCCTTTATCAAAACTAGGAAAATGTATGCCTAAGAACAATACGTATAAAAAGAAGAAACCGTTGCCAAAATATCAGTCAAACTCAGAATCTGACGGAAATATATCTTTTCATGATGATTCTGATATGGATTTAACAGATGGTCAAAGTAATTCTGAGTCTGATAATCTAGATGATGAAAGGGAATCAATTCAATCCTTGACAAATGAGAATTTAAATGAAAATGACTATACAGGGTTACTGGTAAATCGACGTATTCCTTGCAGGACGTCATAGTAGGGTTAAAATGCAACAAATTAAGCCACCAAATGTTCCACAGAAAATCAGTAGTTTTTGAGTGATTTTTTAATAAAGTAATGACAAAAATTGCGAAAAATAAAATGTTTAATTAGTGATCTTTGCCAAAGTTTTAGGCATTTTAGATTTTTAAATATCAACAAAGATCTGCTACAGCATCAGCTACTATAATAACTTAAATTCCAGTATAGTCGCGCCGTAAATCATTTTTAAATTGGATTTTTCATAAAACAACTAAAAACCTTATTATCTTAAAAACTACTGAATTTCGGTAGAACATTTGGTGGCTTAATTTGTTGCATTTTAACCCTACTATGACGTTCTGCAAGTAATACGTCGAGTTACCAGTAACCCTGTATATTGGTAAAATGTCACACTTCCAAAAAAGAATCACAAATGTATTTCGTAGCTTTTATTAAACATAAAGACAGAAATTTGTTTCTAGTTTCTTTTTTAAAAAAGAAATTCGGTTTTAAATTTTTGTTCCCTGAAAAAGAAGACCAATCCTGCATACCTATCACTGATATTGTAAGGAAACTTCCAAAGCCATGCTCTGTTCTAGGAACTTCTCGTACAGCTGCTCTACTAACTTTCAAATTTGACTTTAGTAAATTTAAACTAGGTTAGGTACTATTACCCAAGTTTTGAAGTTCTTCGTTTTTTTGAACATTTACTTTTATGTTGGCCAATAAGGCGATTTCGATTGTTTATTTTATGTTTGATATTCCAAACTTACATAGTTTAACTATTTGATTCTTTTTTAAATGCCTTCCTGAGACCATTTTAAATGGTATGTTTTTAAGATAATTTTAAGATTATAAAGATAATATAAAGACAAAGATTTTAATTGCAATATGTAACTAGATCTCATATATTAAAATAATAAGTTGCTTACACTTATTCAAGACTGCCCCAGGCTGTTAATAGTTTTATAAAGTTTATTTAAGCAATAGTGAGTGTACGAAGTTAGTGGCAATACACAATTATAATATAAGATCTGTATGTCTTAAATAAAGTGTTGATTATATTCTTAGTTACATTGTTTTCTTGTTATCATGGTATTTCAAAACTGCCCCTGGTAAGGGGCACAAGGGGTTCAAAGTGGATAAAAACTGTTAAATATCGCATTACTTAACACAGCAGCCTGTAGGTTTCTTTGCCATGTAGTCCAAAATTCCGTCTTGGATTGTGGTAGGAATTTGACGCACTCCTCTATCTACTGTGTCGGAGCCCGAAAGGTACCGTAGTTCCTAGATTTTTGCCTGGCGGAAAGCATTGTGTTTCTCGATACTCTAATGCCGAATTGCTCCTCGTGCCGCCGCACTGCCAGAGATACGTTATCACCACACACTGCTAGTGTACGTACCATTTCTGTGTACTGGACGTTTGTGTATGAGAAAGACATGGTTACACGATACTTTTTACATACGATAGATACACGGTAAACGATCAACCGAAAGACAACTAACTGAAAGGCCCACGGCGGCCGTGCAATCGCGAAGGTGTATTGTAACTGAAAGGGAGCGTGACTCGTGCGCGTTAACCTGTAGCGTCCGGGCGACTGAAGGGGTTGTTTTACCCCCGCCCCGCTCCGCGCCCGCGCCTAGTGCCGCTTTGACCTGCCGTGGCCTGTGTTGTGCGCGCATGATTGCGGATAGGTACTTAGTGTCGCTCGGTATCCAACTTATAACATTTTTAAAATATTTTTGCGACAAAATATAACATGGTTTAAAAATTATTGGAATCGATTCAGTTACTTATTCTGAACAAACTATATTCAGGTTTCGCATGTACTAAAACTAATGTTATATATTATATTATATTTATTATATTATATTATATTAAAATTATAAAATTATTAATTATTAATATTATTATATTCGGTTCTTTACGTTTCTTCTCATTTAAGAGAGGTTAAGAAACCTTACATACGGGTCGGGACCAAGTATGTAAGGCGAAATTTAGATAGAAAAGGTGGATAACGATGTTCAAGAAGTCAGGAACTTTCAGGACTGACAGGTGTTAAGAATGGTGGCTTTTTGGAGCATGTAATGTGTGTGAGCAGGCATCTGTAGGGTGTTAAGGCTTTGTGTGAGAGATTTTGGTACTATACCAGTAGATGAAAGGACAATGGGGACAATATGAACGGTTTGTGCTTTCCATTGGGTTTTAATTTCTATGGCGAGATCTTGATACTTACCGAGCTTGTCGGATATGGTGGTTTGAATATTATGTGAGTTAGGTATTGCTATATCTATCAGATAAACTGTTTTATTGGTTTTGTCGTGAACGGTAATGTCAGGTCTATTGTAATGGATAGTTTTATCTGTTATTATTGTTCGGTCCCAGTAAATTTTCTGATCCTTACTTTCTAATATTATTTCTGGTTTATATTTATAATAAGGTATGATTTCGTTAACGAGTTTATATTTATAAGCTAACTGTTGATGTATAATTGCAGTGACTTGGTCATGGCGGTGTTTATAATCGGTTTGTGCAAGTGATTTACAAGCGCCTGTTATATGTTGTATGGTTTCAGAGGCAGTGTTGCAATGTCTGCACACGTCAGTCGGTTGATGTTGGTCCTTTATGACGTACTTTCTGTAATTACGAGTGGCTACTAATTGATCCTGTATGGCCAGCTAATAACCCTCGGTCTCGGGAAACAATTCACCTCGTTTGAGCCATTCGTTCGACTTAACTTTGTCGACGTGTGGCTGGCTCAGGTAGGCTCGGTGTCTTCCGTGTAGGGCTTTTGCAGACCATGCTGCAATGTTTTGTTTTGTACTTACAATGTGTTCATTTATTTGCGTATTCCTGTTTTGTAGGTTTAGTGGTGTAAGTTTCTTATCTGTTTCCGTAACCTCTTTGTGTTGTGATGAATGTTCTGATTTGTTATGGAAGTACGCTCTGAGTGAAAGTATTTATATTTCTTATACCAGTAGTTGTGGATGTGGTCTGTGCCATACGATTTCCAGTTGTGTGTACGTTTGATGACGTCTATAAATGTATCTATAGGTATAAACTCAAATTCCATTTCTGGAAGTTCCCGTGTTGTTTCATTGACCCAGTCTGCGCGATTATTATGGTATACTGGATTTTCCCAAATGTTGGCCCAGAATTCCCTTTAGTGTTTCGGATGAAGGTGTCTCTAGGGTTTAGTTAGGGGTGTCATTGTTATTAGATGTCAGGTTTCAATAAAATATTTTTTCATTGTTAGTAAATTTTATGTTCTGCACTTTGCGGTTCGTGCATGTTATGTATCTTTTAAGTCTACTGAATGCTGCGCTTAATTTTTGTTTTAAAGTGTCCAAAAAGTGTTCTATTTGTGTATTTGCGTTTTCGTGTTGTGCGTGTAGCTGGTATTTTTTATTTATTTCTTCTACTGCTGCTATACATTTTTGACTTCTACTACCGTTAATAAAATGTGTCAGCCGACCCATAGGTCATTGAAAGTCTAAGAGCAAACATATTTGCTCTTAGATTTTCAATCTTCTTTTCTAATCTGATTTGCCATTTTGGCTTTCGCTGTGTATATGTGCGACGTTCATTTTGTGTAAGGTCTGATAATATTTTAGCTCCGTTGCATGTAGCTGCCGTCCATGTTGCACAGTAAATTATGGTCAGCAATTTGATAAATTCGGTGTCGACATTTACGTGTTTCGGGAGAATGACAGTATTTATGTATGTAACTATGGCAGAAAACTTTCTAGATGTCTTCTGCTTGGGGATGTATGGCCTGTTAGTGGGGAATGTGTCAATAAAATTATGTTGAGCTTGTTGAAATGTGCCCTCAATTTCTGTGTTGATTTCTAGGGCAGCATCAAAGTTAGTTAGCGTAGGTCCAGATTGACCAATATGTATGTTGTCCAAGAAATTGCCGTCATCTGTATTTACGAAAGTCTGAGATACGATGTCAGTATCTGTGCTATTGTTTAGGGATATATGAGTTGTGAGCGTATTTGTAGGTGTGTCAGTAAAGTAAGGATTTGTATCCGATTGTTCTAAGTCTTGTTGTGTTGAGTGTATTCAAGTGATCGATACTTGTGTATTCAATATTTTGTGTATCGGTGTTACTTTCCCTTAATTCAGCAGCTATCTGGTTTTTAATTTCTTCTAATCTATTGGGGTTTATATAATTGTTATTTAAAATCGCTCTTACTTGATCGGATAATCTTTGCTCACTTATATGTGTTAACTCCGGATAAATATTTATGAATTCCTCATGTAAATATTTTCTATTGGCCGTTTTATCTGTTTCTAATTTTGTGGCAGTGCAATATATTTTAATTATAGTTTCATTATATTCGTTAGTCCATTTCATTCGCTGGCCGGTTTGTGTATGAGATTGTGTAGAGTGTTGCTGTATTTGGGTGTGTACTATTTGTAATTCGGCTCCGACTTTCTCATAAATCTGATCTATTGTGTCCTGTGGAAGTAATTTCTTTTGAACTATCGCTCGACGCTGGTCGCCTATTCTTTGTCGGCTTACTTGCATAGCAGGGTATTTTTCAAGAAACTTTGTGTGGAGAGATGGAAGGTATGCATTTTTGTCGGTTTCCATTCTAGTAAGATGAAGATGTAGGATGAATTTATTCATTTCAATGCTCCATTTCCTACGAGTTGTTGCAGCTCTTGCGGTGGGTACAGTATCATCGACAAAATTTGTCTCCTGTACAACATCCGCTGGCTGTATACTGATAGATGATATTGATGGCGTCGGAGCGACGCGGAAAGATTGTGATGATGATGGAATTGATTGAAAAAGAGATGAGGGAGATGACGAAGAGAATTGTGAAGTTTCGTCATTTCTCTGAGGCAGATTCGCCTGAAGTTGTTTTTTTGTTTTAGATCGAGTATTCATGTAGTTCCTACGAGTAGCTAGGGACTTAAAACGTCGACTACAGCAGAGCCCTGCGTTCACTGTAGTAAGGGTGAATAAAACTGGAGGTCTCCAGGAGGATTATCCAGAGTTGGTACACTAACGACTAGTGCTCTCCCCTAGCCACGAAGCCCTCGGCATGTGCGACCTTGGCTTGGCTTGTATCTCTCTTGGTCTGGCTCCTCACCCTAGATCTGTCTCGGCAAAGTAAACTCTACCGGCACAAACCTAGAGTTCGGAGCGCGCAAGCCCCACCACGACGTCAACGTAGAGATACGGCGGTGGTATTATTATTAAATATTATTAAATTATTAATTATTATATCAGCTATGGGTGTTAGCTGGTAGACCATCAAATGGTACTGTTTATGAAAAAATGTGTGATAGTCGGAGGTATTTTAAGTCCAAGCTGAAATGGTGCCAGAGCAGGCAAGAACAAATTAAGATGGATATCCTTGCCTCAAACCTTTCGGCGGGGAATTTTTCAGCCTTCTGGAAGAATACTAACAAGATGAACCCTAAGCCAAGTATTCCTGTGAGCGTCGGCGGCATCAGTGATCCAAAAGGTATTGCCAATAATTTTAGAGATCATTTTATGGTAAGATCTCCTCTAGGCCCAGCGGTGACCGATGCGGGCGATGCTGGGGCCGGCGTGCTCGGGAGAAAAACACGCTTTTCAGCAAAAGAAGTTGTTGCGGCAATTCAAAGGATGAAAAGGGGTAAGTCTTCAGGGTATGACGGTCTCAGCATCGAGCATTTCACGCATGCAGGTGTGCATCTGCCGCGTGTACTGGCTATGTTTTTTACGCTGTGTATCGGTCACTCATACTTACCGGAATCGCTAATGAAAACCTTGGTTGTACCCATTCTTAAAAACAGGACAGGGGATGTATCGGATAGGACAAATTATCGACCCATTTCACTTGCTACAACAACAGCTAAGATACTTGACAGTCTGCTTAATCAGAGTCTCAGTGGATACTTACATTTACATGACGCACAATTCGGTTTCAGGGCGGGACTGTCCACTGAGAATGCTATTTTATGCCTTAAGCATACTGTTAGGTATTATACGGAGAGAAGAACACCGGTATATGCCTGTTTCCTCGATTTGTCAAAAGCTTTTGACACAGTTGCCTATGACATACTGTGGCGTAAGCTAGAGGAACCGGGTATGCCAACGGAATGTACCAGTATCCTTAAATTCTGGTATAAAAATCAAATTAACCAGGTGAGATGGGTGGATACACTATCGGATGAATATAGGTTGGAAAGCGGTGTGAGGCAGGGCGGCCTCACATCCACCGGCCTCTTCAGCCTTTATGTGAACCAGTTGATCGAGGAGCTCAGCAGGACACATGTCGGATGCTACATTGACGGAACATGTGTCAACAACATAAACTATGCTGATGATATGGTTCTGCTGGCCCCCTCGGTCAACGCTCTGAGGACGCTGGTTAAAATTTGTGAACGCTACGCATCCGAGCATGGTCTCAGGTACAACTCACAAAAAAGAGAGGTACTGATTTTTAAAGCCGGAAAACTGAGCCCTAGTACAGTGCCTCCGATCATGGTCGATGGAACGGAACTGAAAATTGTGCAGAGCTTTAAATATCTGGGTCATCTGGTCACGGAGGACTTAAAGGATGACCCAGATATTGAAAGAGAACGCAGGGCGTTGGCGGTAAGGAGCAATATGCTGGTCCGTAGGTTCGCTCGATGTATTTTTTTATTTTTTTTATTTGATAACCTACGTCCAATATATCTGAAATCTAATTATGTACAAAAGTGACATCGAAATACCTAAATATCGAAAGTACAGAGTATAGAATGTCCTAAATGTCGATATTTATTTGAGACACAGGCCTCCTCTCTTTGAGAGGGAATGGGCTTTAATCTACCACGCAAGCCCAGTGCGGGTTGGTAGATGTCACATGTATGGTCCCATGTCATTATGTATGTCACAGGGTAATTTTGATCATTCGGATATTGCGAAAACCCGGCTAATTATAAAATGGTGAAATAAAATCTGCGAGCAACTTGGACGTAGCGTTCGCCGGCCGTTAACGCGGCACCGCTCACTTCGCTGGCTCGGCTCACTCGCGGTTGGTCACATTTCTAACCTAACCTAACCTATTTCACCCAGTTGAAAATGATGAATCATACAATCTGTCTGCGACTATATAATTAGACAATGGTGAAAACATTTCTGCGGGAGATTGTAGGTAAAATTCGTAATTTTGAACTGGGTGAAATAGGATAGGTTAGGTTAGATCTGTGAGTTCTGTGACCAACCGATCGCGAGCCGAGCGAGCGAAGCGAGCGGTGCCGCGGCAGCGGCCGGCGAGCGCTAATTCTAAAAATAAAACAGATTTGTACGAAAATCAAAAAATATATTTCTTGTAATCAATGTCAATGGACAATACAAAATATTATTTCAAATTCATTTATTCATTTTGTGAACATAGGGTAAAAATGATGCAGATGTTATATAAAAAAATGTTGGTCCATACTATGTCTCGCCAAAGGGTATACAAAATAGCTTAAGTAATCGAAAGTCAATTGACAACATATAAACAAAAATAAAGTCAATAGTTACGTAGATGTCACAATTTCATGCCATACACTGATAGTTAATAATATGTCAATAAATTATAGACGGCACATAAACGAACGGGCAACGGTTAACGGGCATTTAAGAAGGAACCTGAACCTGCATCACGCGCAATTTGGCTTCCAACCTGGCCTCTCCACTGAGAGTGCTATTCTCTGTATGAAGCACACGGTTAGGTATTATTTGGATCGTAAGACACCTGTTTATGCTTGTTATTTAGATTTATCCAAAGCCTTTGATCTAGTTTGTTATGAGGTCCTGTGGGATAAACTGCGTAAACAAAATGTATCTACGGAACTAGTGGAAATTCTGAAATTTTGGTATGACAATCAATTAAATGTCGTTAAGTGGGTGGATTGCTTTTTTGAAGAGTACAAGCTAGAGTGTGGCGTGAGGCAAGGGGGAGTTTCCTCGCCTACTCTTTTTAATGTATATATGGATAGCCTGATTGGTGAGCTCAGTAGCATGCATGTAGGTTGTCATATTGATGGAGTCGCTGTCAATAATATAAGTTATGCCGACGACATGGTGTTGCTGAGCCCGTCAATTAGGGCCCTTCGTCATCTACTTAGAGTTTGTGAGCGGTATGCTGCGAGTCATGGTCTCAAGTATAATGCTGCCAAGAGCGAGTGTATGTTTTTTGGTCTTGGTGATAAAACCCCTCATGAACCTCCACCTATTTTTCTGAATGGTTCTCCTCTCACTAGAGTGAAGAAGTTTAAATATCTAGGGCACATTGTCACCGATGATCTAAGGGACAATGAAGACATTGAACGTGAACGCAGAGCGCTAGCGGTCCGGGGAAATATGTTGGCTCGCAGGTTTGCTCGTTGCTCAGCTGAAGTCAAGTTAGCGCTATTCAAAGCATATTGCCAATCTTTCTACACGAGCAGCCTGTGGGTTAATTATACTCAAAGGGCATACAGGGCTCTGCGGGTACAATACAATAATGTCTTCAGGATGTTGTTGCGGTTGCCGCGGTTCTGCAGTGCGTCCGCTATGTTTGCCGAAGCGCGTACGGATGACTTTTACGCAATAAGACGCAAGCGTGTGTCGTCGCTGTTGGGTAGAGTACGCGGCAGTAGCAACGACATTCTGAGGATAGTTTCGGCTAATTATCAGTATCCGATACACTCGCTCTGGGTAAGCATCGTGGTTGGGACGGTAAAATGAAATGTCTGATTGTTATTTTAATTCTTTACCTACTAACATAGTTTATAAGCTCCTGTTGTTACTAACCATAATTGGATCATGTTATCTGACAAATAAATAAATTATTATTATTATAAACAAATAGGAATTAATTAGTCATAATTTCGTATAAGCACAATAACAAATGCAATAAAAAATGTCAGTAAATAATATAATTATTACAGGGGAGCAACATTTTAATTATAGACAGATATGAAATTATATACTTAATATTATTTTAATTTGTCATTAATATATTCATTAACAGAATAATACCCCTTTTTTTTTTTTTTTTTGGTGGGAAATCATCAAATGACCTCTCCCGCACTGGGCGGAGCGGAAGGGCGTGTCAGACTCTTACTGACTAAAACCCACCCGTGTTCCTTCAGTTGCCTGTGCGCCAGGGCCACGGTAACTCTTTCAAACAATCGCAGCCCCGGCAGGCATCGGCCCTTTTGGCCCCGTCAATGGTGCTGACATCTCTTTGAGGCGCGCGTGAAATACGACGCGCCGTCGAACCGTCCTTACCGCAAGCTCGCGCCTACAGTGGCCGGAAGTCGGCAAACGACTCCCGACCTTATCCGAAACAGGAACCTCCCCAAACAGACATGTCCGGTTAGGACCTGCGTCAGGCGGAAGGTGAGGACGCCGTGGCGCCTCTCAAGCCACTCCTCAAAGAGGGGACTTACCGCCGCCATTGCGGCGTTGCGACAGTCGCACTCTCCTTGCCGCCTTGAGATCCCGCCGGGGCTCCGTCCGCTGTGCCGCAATTTCTCTCGGCAGCGGAGTTACGCCCCGGCGCGGCGTTTCGCCTCCTCGCGATCGGGGGATGCCTGAAATGCGTAAATGTAAGCGCTCATACATACGAACGGCACGTGGCGGTCGGTGACTACAGTCGACATGCCGTGGCGGCGCGTTAGACTATTAAATCCTGCATGTTTACAACGACTATTGTAATAACTATAAATAAGTAAATTAATTACTGTGATTATTGTCTTCACTCATCTTGATATTGAATAAATTGTCAGTTATCACACTTATCACTGACTAAATCAGCTCACTATACTACTCACGCGTAAGAATCAGACAATGTTTTGATCGGTACGGCATTCCAGCGAGGCCCGAGAGGGCCACAGCGGCGCGGCGAGCGGCCCGCCGCGCACCTCCGCCCCCATCCCTTCCACTTCACACGATAACAGTTTAAAAATAACGATAAAATTAACGTTATTTACCTATTACGTTAGTAAAGATTAACGTCAAAATGTAACATAAATAACGTTAAATCTGTTACCACTATTTCAATATTAACTGTAACTCCCGACAGCTTCGAGTTCTGAATCAATCGAATTCGATTCGAATTAAATGTCGATCCATACTCTTGAATCCGACACTAGCGCACGATCGTGCGGTGGATCGAAGCGAAACTAATTTCGATTGACTCGATTCGTTAGGATCGAAAAGTTCGTACTCCACACGCTATTTGACTGTAAATAAATCGAGTTGTAGGATCGAATTATACGTCAAATTACACGATAGCAAAAAAGCTACTTTATGCAGATCGAGTGAGAGTTTTTAGTGTTAATAACTGCTATATTTATTCAAATTCTTTATTATTATGGCTCGCCTGGCGTCGTTTTTTCGATGTTCTTGAGGAATCAAATCGTATGGATATTCGTGCGAGAAGAAATATGCAAAGGATGAGTCGTTATAACACCACGGCTATGGAAATGGATTCGGAAGAATTTCGGATAAATTTTCGTTTGGCGAAAGAATTGTTTGATGTGTTAGTAGAAGATTTTTCAAATAATTTTATATAATTGATGAATATTTTTTTTTTTAATAATTGTCCCAAATAAAATATTTTTCTTTCTTTCTTTCTATTTAACACCATTTCCACGCCAAATCATTTTCAGATTTTGTTTGCATTATCGGTTTTTGGTACTGGAAACTAAAGAATAGTAGGAAGAAGCAATGGCACGGTAATGTCTCAGCAGTCAGTGTCAAAAGCTATAGGGGAGGTTACCAAAGCATTAAACCACAAAGATATATTGACGAAATATATCAAGTTCTCCTAATCAGCCGAAGAAAGAAATACTATTAAAAGAAAGTAGGTAGGTGGATACAATGTGTTGCTTACAATATTTTTATATGTGACAACATGATTATAATAACAATTTACCTACTTATATTGAATGCTTATTACAAATTTTATGAAAAGTTTTACATGTCGGGTATGTTAGGTTGCGTTGATAAATAATAATAAGTCATATATTTTTTCATAAGTTTTTGTTTGATAAGTGTAAATAAAGCACTTGGGTATCGTTTTTTACGTGGGAAAGTGATAGAGAAGTAAAAACATTCAACCACGTAAAAGTTACTGACCAAAGACATAGCACTTGAAGGTGACGTAACCCGCCGGATACACCTAAAGACGCTGATAATACTCGAACTTACGTCGATCTTGGTTTACGATTCGAATTGGTTCGGGAGTGAGGTTTTAAATCGAGTTCGGATCAAAAACGTGTTCGAATTGAAAACAAAATCAGACTCGATTCGTTTTCGGAAGTAAGACTCCTGAACTTTTAAAATAAAACTCACTGTATTGAATTGAGCGTTGTTCCCGCAAAACATTTATTAATTTTCCAATAATCTCTTTTTTACAATCAAAATCGCCATCGATCTCGTTAAGACTAATTAGTCTGTGATCTCGTTATTGGAGGAAAATCCGTCTCGTCCCGTGTTGCGCACCTTCTTGTTGCCATGTTTCAAATAATATATTATCCATTCAGTAATCGACTAACTCAGCTCGATATGAATGAACACAATATGAACATAAATATTTTGGAAATAATACAAATTCTTAACACGTTCCATTATCCATAAAAACGGCAAAAAATCATGTCTTTTATATGGGAGCCCCCTTAAATATTTATTTTATTCTGTTTTTTAGTATTTGTTGTTATAGCAGCGACAGAAATACATCATTTGTGAAAATTTCACATTTTTTTTCTGTCTAACTATCACGGTTCATAAGATACGACCTGGTGACAGACGGACGGACGGACAGACAGCGAAGTCTTAGTAATAGGGTCCCGTTTTTACCCTTTGGGTACGGTACCCTAAAAATTATCAATTGTACATAAAAATACCGTGTAAACCATCATTTTCAAAGATTCAAGGCTCCCGCAGACAGGTGCGACGCGACAGCGCGGCACAAAGGCGCCGCTCGTCGCGCGACGAGTGGTGCCGTTGTGTCGCGCGCGATTCGCGTCGTGTGTCGCGCGTGTTAGTAAGAGCCTTCATTCGTTAAAGTGCTAAACAATGGCTGACAAGGTCACGAACTTGTGTAGAAAAATAGGTAGATAAGCGGCGGCGGTGCACCGGCGGCGCGGCGCGCGGCGGCACCGATCAAAGAGAGTGGCGGGAACCTGCTACCTATTTCTGGTTTCGCGTCACAGCTTCGAATTGCAGAGGTACAGGCTCCTACAAACAAGCGCACAGACACAAGGGCACCGCTCGTCCCGCGATAGGCGGTGCCTTTGTGTCGCGCCTGTTTGAAGCCTCAGTTAAACATTACAAATATTAATAATTAAATATTTATTTGAATTATTTTTATTGAACAGTTTCATAAAAATAACTTGCTTTATTACGTATGTATACCGATTCTTAAAACGTAGTTAGAAGGTACAACAGGGTTTTTGTTACATATTGTAAGTATTTATTTTTAATTTATTATATTTGCCAAAGCGTTAGTACCACTCTTCGAAATACATTCGTAATAGACTGTTGGTTAAGTCCATGAATGTCTGCTGCGTCATCTAGAACTCCTTGCCTAGCTCACGTCCTGAGAGCAGTACAAACTTGAAGTTCTACAGCCAGCCCGCCACCACGAGCTTGCAATTCGATGTCATTTCTAACTAACTCGACTACCTATTTTCCGTTCATATATTTTACTAAATCTATATATTTCATTCGAAAGTCTGTCTCGTTAAACGTAAAAGCATCGAAACGATTTTTGTAACATTTTCGTTTTCTTGGTACTTCTTCACGATCCATTTCATCAAAAATATCGAAATAATGCAAATAATCCATCATTGAGCCTGAGATTTGAATGCGAACGTTCTTAAAAGTTAGTACAATAGTCCGCCAGATGTCCGGCTACTACGGTTACACGCTCACTAAACAAGGGTTGAGGACTGAATAACAGTTGTGTAATTTCTCATACAATAAAATATCCCGGTATACCAGATGTGTACAACGGAACTGTCAAATATCTTTTATTGGTAGAGTAAACGTTATAACTCCGGTGTACTCCGGTGTATTAATAAAGATTTACACACGACGTATGTCGTGTGTAAATCTTTATTAATAAGGCTGTTAGTATATAAAAGTCGTTCCTTTTTAAGTCTTGAAAATCCTTTTACGGATGCAAGGGGAGGGGGTGTAGGGAGCTGCTACTTCCCGCGTCATTTGCTATCCCCCACCTATTCCGACCTATATATCGATGTCAATACAAGAAAATTCGAAAGTTAGGGTACAATATTAAAGATCTCATCTCAAACTTTTCCTTCATCCTTCAAAGGGGGGTTCTTCACCCCCCCCTTGTGCCCCCACTCCCACCCCTTAAACGACGGCTGATTAACTAAAGTCCTACCTTTCACTACACCTAGGGTTACCATATCTCAGGATTTTTAGGATCCTGACAGGATTGCAGCCGGATTGAGAGAAATCTCGGGAATCTCAGGATTTTGCGATTTTTTTATAATATAAAGTATCTCTATCTAGATGTTTCAGTTATTTTTTTTAAGCTATTGCATAGCTTTTATCGCGGGCTTTGAGCGCGGCGACCGAATCAAGAAATTCCGTAACGAAAATAAAACCTAACACCCCCACTCCGCCTACCATGTAGCTCGGCCGAGCGTTCGCTTAACGTGTATGTATATGGTACGACTGTACTTGAATTAATATCAAAGAAAAAAAAAAACTGCATAAATAAAAAATAATTATAATTGCATAAGTTGATAAAAAATGCTATGCAATAACTTTACCGCGGCAGTCCCCGAGTGCCACACGTGTTTTTTTTTTTATTATTGGTAAGTTACAATCAACATAAACAAAAATATAATCTTCTTTGGATAGTATCACAGCACAAATCAACGTAATTAACATCAACACAGTATTTAAAAAAAACATAATCCAAAACAAAGGAAAAACATCATGTGACAACAAAAATCGATCGTCGTTAATTACGTTTGCGACAAAATCTCAGGACTTTTCTATAGACATCAGGCTTTTTGTCAGGACTTTACAATTTTCCATAATATGGTAACCCTAACTACACCATTGAATAGCAGTGAACAGAATCTATAGACGAAATTATAAGGGTTCCATTTTGCCATTTGACTACGGAACCCTAAAAATTATGCGCAGGCGACGCCGCAGTCAACAGCTAACTATTCTAATGAGGCTCGTCGACGATCAATCAAGATTTGGCTATATTTCTGTAGGTATAGGCTAGCCGCGGTCGATCCGTGAATGGGTGACTGTGCCTACCCATTTCATACCGAGAGCCCGCTGGAGCCGGCTGATGAAGGTACCTACATAATATGATCTAGACCAACCATCACTACCATTACCATCTATGTAATGCATATGGAATGCAATAAAGAATTGAGTATTGAGTATTGTAGATGTAACAGTCGTTATAGGTGTGACATTCACAAGCCCGAAAGCTTAACAGTCATGCCAACCGATATCCACCTGGGTTATAAGTTATAAATAGGCAGTCGCTCCATGTAAAAAAAATACTGAGAGAAAGCTGACAACGGTCCCACTATGATAACGGCTGTCCAACTAAACAGTGTTTTTCTCAAAAACCTTCGTGAATATGACAGGAATCATGAGGGGCGTTATACTTTGACGGAATCGCGTTCCTAGGAAACTCTAGCTTTAGACTGGAAACCGCCCCCAACATAGTTGGAAAGGCTAGGCCAAGCCTAGGCAGAAGATGGTAACATTTAAAAAGTGGGTAGAGCTTTTAATAGGTGCATCATAATATAATTTATGGACAACTACAGACAGCACACGCAAAAATTACGCAAAGGTACGCCAAATCCTGCAACTACTCGTAACACCAAAATTACTAAATAGTGTGTAGCGTAGGTCAGGAGTCCTGACCTGACGTCCTGAGTCAGGACGTCAGGTAATCAGGTGTAGCGTACCTAACGTAGTTTTATCGTGCGTGATGTGCGAGTCATAGAATACGTATATAAATGGTGCGAGTCTGGCGTGTGGCAATGGCGATGGTGGCGAGGCGAGGGGTAGCTAGCGCGCGGGCGGCGCGGGGCGCGGGGCGCAGGGTGGCGCGGCACGACGGCGCAGCGTGCTCGACTCTCGACACTCGAGGCCCGACCGAGGGACGACCGACCGCGTCCTGCCATTGGCCGCATGCACGTGGCCTGATCTCGCACCATGGCAACGCGCCCCGTCCCGCACGCCCCGCTCACACCCCAATTAGATACCGCGCTAGCAGTCGCCTCCGCGCATTTCGCATTCACAGTCGCACTGAAAACGAAGACGCGCCGTGACGTGCCGGACGTCCGCAGATCGCGCGCCGGTCGATACTCGCGAACCCAATTATTACGACGAACGTTCACGTTACAAATTACGGACAGTGCTAGAGCTTAGTGTTTTGTAAATTATATTTTTCACCGGATCAATGCTCGCTATACAGGATTGAAATCAGAAAAAAAAACGTACCTACTACGATAAATCACGAGATTCGTCGCCTGCAGTCACAAATTGGGATTTACACTGTAAGTAACAGGCGCATTCTATAAAATCAACAGGAAGTTCCTGAATAATGTATTCTATGAAGCCACCTATTTCCTGGCAAATTGTTACCTTACCGAGCTTTGCACCCATGTGAGCTTTGGTAGGTTGAAACTTGGAACATGCTGAAGTATTAATACATTATTTTCAGCATTATATTTAGAAAATACAAAATAAGGAAAAATTAAAATACAACTACTACCAACATTCTATTCCTCAATCCCTTGGTTTTCCTTACGCGTGTTCTTTCCCTGATTTCGTTCAGTATGTTATTTGCGCAAAAGTGTTCTGCGTCAGAATAAGTGCGCATATTTAAAGGTATAGGTACCCGGGTACTCCTTCCTATGAATTTATTATTAAGCAAAGAGATTTTCAAATACGCCCCAGCAGGCACTGTCCATAACTCCATTCACATACGGGGGCCACTAGTGCCTAGAATACGGTTCGGAGGCTCAGTCGGTTGCTACCATCGATTAGGTGGCTGGCAGGAGTCGCAGGCCGCAGGGATAGCGGGCAGTGAGGGCACTTGAGGCTGGCCAATTATATAGTGTATCATCTATGGCTGGACAGACAGCCGGTGTGTCGGGCGCGTCCAGTGGTGGCGCTGAGCCGGTGACGTCACGCGCCGCGCGCCGAACAGCTGATGATGTGATGCGGCGCGTCGCGGTCTGCACACTGCACACTGCACAGCCCACAAGCTACAAGCGTCGCTTGAGCTTGACTCACAAGTTCAATGCTATGTAATTTCCAACCAATTATATGTGTTGTTTCTTAGTGTTTCTATTTTATTATTAGGTATCTGCTTAGAAGTAAAATTGTCAAGATTACGAAATACTTATTTAGTCGAAGTCAAAGCATTTATGTCAAACTAGCTGCTGCCCGCGCCTTGCCCGCGTGGTTGTCGGAAATTATCCCTCGGGAACGTGCTAACGGGATAGAAAGTCAAGCTATGTTATTCCATAAAACATCAGCTATCTGCCTGTGAATGTCCTGTCAAAATCGGTCCAGCTGTTTCGGAGATTAGGCGGAACAGACAGACAAAAATGTTTAAAATTGATTTTTTGTTATACCTAAGTACCGTATATACTTTCATACACATTTAGTAAAAATTTGTTATTTTGACATTACAAACAGACACTTCAATTTTATTTATTTGTATAGATTTGTATAGATAGGCACTTCTATGGGACTTTTGAATGTCAACATTTACATTAAAATAGAATTAATTGATTCTAGTCGCTAGTAGTTTGTAGTTTTGTATGGAGAAGAATGGGGAAGAAACTCCACCGTTACTAAATGTTTTTCAATATTTTGTGTATATTAATTATATAATTTAATGTGAAGACGGTGCACCAAGAATAAAATTACTATACCACAATAGGTACAAAGAAGTAAAAATAAAGTAATAAAATAACAGATAAATTAATTGTGACAAATACAGTGTGCTCACATATTTACAAACATTGAAAAAGTACTATGATTTTTTTTTAAAAGATATGTGTTATATAAGTCAGTAGGTGAGTTAAAGTAATCATAGAATGTAAATCAATGTCATCAAAATAATAAATTATACAATTAAATTAGCAACCAGTTTGATTTTGTCTAGACTCTAGATTGTCCTATGGAGCTGGACCAGCATGTTTCCAAGTATTCTTATCTTGGATAAAATCCTCTAATTTGTAATTTGCTAAGTGTAAAGGTGTAGATTTACATATATAATATTTTTACTCGTCTTGCTCAAAAAATCCGTCTTTGTAGCGTACCAGAGCGGGGATAAAATTGCATATTTTCCTCTAGGGGAAAAGGGTATCTTTCTTTTTAATTTTTGTATGTTACCAACGGGCCTACAAAAACAAAAAGTCTTTATTCATATGTAGAATAAACATGAGTAAAGACTGGACTTATTACTGTTTCATAAAAAAAGATCTTTTTATTTTTGAAAATGGAACTAATAGCGGCGACCTCTTCGGTAATATGCGTGCATTTTGTTGTGGCTACAACAGAAATTAAAACAAGTTAACTATTTAATATTGTACTGGATTTTTTTTTTTCGCAATCGTAGTGAAAAGTAGAGTGTAACACAAGGCGATAAAAACCCATTCTCGGTTTCTATTTACTCCCTCGCTGAAGCTCGGAAGTAAAACCACCTTCCATATAATGGGTCATTTTAGCCCCTTGTCTAACAATCTACTATTTCTTAAATGAATTGGCAAGGTAATAAAATGAATAAATAATAAAATGTATTCAAGTATAAATTTAATTCTAACTGTAATGTAGACCTGCCTGATCTAGGTTTATGACAAACTGTATTTCAGGCCCGTCGAACCGAAAAGGTCTGTCATATTTTTTTTTTTAATGGTTCCCTGAGAGATTCGCACGACGTATATAAACGTTAAGTCGAACTCGAAACTTAACCAAGTTAAAGAAAAGCCAATGACCAAAATATAGCTATAATTTTTAGCTTTACTTCCTTGACGGACATTCATCAAAATTAAAAAATTGTTACAATATACATATAACACTAGCTTCTGCCCGCGATTTCGTTCGCGAGAAATTTATTTTCGCTCGACCAAAATTTATTTTCGCCGACCCACCCCGTCGCAACGCATCGCCTGCCCGCGCTATTACTTCGTTGTCGGTTAGTGTTCTTTCTGACTTTTTTATTTTTGCTCGTCTCCTAAGGGTCTTAGCGTGATGTTAATATAGACTATAGCGTTCCTCAAGAAATAGGATATCAAATGCAAAAATAATTATTAAATCCGACCGGTAGTTCCAGAGATTACTCCCTAGTCCCTACATACAAACTTACAAACAAACAAATTTTACCTCTTTATAAATAGCATTATTTAAGTATAGATTAGGTACTAAGCAAAAAATAATTGTATTTCGTAATTATCATAAAAATCTGTCCGGAATGAGTTATATTATCAGTTTATACAGAGTAAGTTTAACGATGGCACATCACATCCGGTCTGTTCGGTAAAAAACTCAACGTGAAAACTTAGATGAAGTCAGCTGTATTCCACCTGTTGCAAAGCATTGACACTTTGACAACTCACTTCACCTAAGTTTTTAATAAATAGACCGGCCGGCGCGGCAGGGTTAAATCCGAAACTATGGTTAGTATAGCAAAGTGGTCAAAGGAATCATGATTGCTATTTTGGAGAAAATAAAACAGCATTGTTAGTGTTTTGGAAATGCTTCTTTCTAACCAAGGAATCGAAACCGATCTCGTCTGTTAGAAAACAATCAATTTTTATATGGAGCGATTCTGTTGCTGACGCGGAACAAGAATCTCTTTGCTGTTTCACCCATAGATTCGGATTTCGCCTCGATATCCCATCCCAAATATCACCCACTATTAGGGTTGCCAGGTGAGTCGCGATAAAATACCGGACAACCCCAAACGGGGGGAGGGGGGGGGGGGTATGCTAGGTCGCAAAAAAATACGGTTTTTTACTAATATTTTATTTTAATTAATCAACATCACATAAATCAACTTAATTAGTACGAGTATTAGTAACAAAATATAATGCAGTCATAAAATTGTGGTCGCCAAGACTATGCTAACTATGAGAAAGTCTTTATTAAACAATGGTATGAATATTATAATCTACTACTTACTTAACAAAATAAAGGTAGGAACTTCTGAAACAAAAAAAAAACACCTGAAACTAGATAGGTATGTTTAACAAAAATAATAGGAACTTGCAATGAACAAATAATAAAGTTGAATCATTCTTCTAAAACTAATTTACTATGTTGTACTGTACCTAGGTACTTTTAGGTAGTACCTACTTACTTCTTTTTAACATATTTTGCATTTGACGCAACCGCTTTCAATAGTGTTTTATTTGATACAACACGTTCTTTAAAATCAGCGCAGCTCGAGTTTATGTTGAAAAAAACACACAGTTCACTTTTCACAGTCTCTAGACCAAGACGGTTTCGTTCATTGGTCCATATATTCCCCATCACACTGAAAATGAGCTCGACGAAGGCGTTCGATACGGGAATGCTGCATACATGTTGGACCAATTTGAGAAGATTTGACGCTGATTCTTAACTAAAAAAGCTGCACCACATATCCACTGACTTTCCCTCCAGGGACAGGTAAACACTGCTAAGTATAGCCAACTCTGAGTAGAGTTCTTCCGGTGGAGTGTTGCTTCTCGTTGGAGTCCACAATTCAATTAGTTGGTCCAGAGTTGGTAGACCGCGTGCAAGGTCCATGCAACTGATGCTTCTGAACACCGAGTTTTCGAACTAGAACCACTTTTCCAAATAAGCAACAGCTCGTTGATAAGCAATCAGGGCGTGTTTTTTAAACTCCTGCCTGCTTTTGTTAGCGCTTGTGACCAGTAGTACCGACTTTCCTCAAAATACCGGACATTGTTCTGTGCGGTATGACCATTTATTTATTACCGGACAGGCCTCAAAAATACCGGACTGTACGCTTAAATACCGGACATCTGGCAACCCTATCTGTTACCCTTATAATTTGATATTTTATTCTATTCTGTTGATGTATTGTGAAATTTCATTTTATTTTATGTAATACTAGCGACCCGCCCCGGCTTCGCACGGGTGCAATGTAGATACTAATGTGGTGTCAGTGTGCAGTTATTAATAATACAATGCATACAATCATTGTACGCGGACAGTGGCTTGATCGCTACCTTTATTTGTATATTTAGTAACATTTAGATTGATTTATACGTACGCGTCGCGCCCGCCCGCGCCGGTCGCTGCCACCCGGGACGTACTTACGTACGGCTCGGCGGCCACTCTGCCCCCACATTTTAAATCTAATATCTTCTAAGATATGCTGTAAAGGGCAATTTTGATCTACAGTAAATGCACACAACATAATATCTGACGTATTGAATTGGATAAGGAATAATACTGTACTGTTTACAATAGCTTCGTAAATAACCCAGTATTTTTTTTGTAATATGTAAGAGATAAAAATAGTAACTGTGGGTTATCCTTAGGAGATAGACATATGCCATTGCGGGCGTAGGTCTTTTTAAGATATACAATTCTATAAGTACATTATTTTGATCTATCTCGTAACGTTTAGCCACCGTTTGCAATGTAAGCGCACAAAAATATGTTTTTTACCACATCACTTTACAAATCTTTGAAATTCTCGGTTTTTCTATAATATGATATGCATGTATTAAGGCTCCTACAAACGGGCGCGACACGCGACGTGAAACGCACGCGACACAAAGGCACCGCTCGTCGCGCGACGAGCAGCACCTTTGTGTCGCACTGTCGAGTCGCGCCTATCTGTGGGTGCCTTTATACATTAACCTTCCTCTTGAATCACTCTGTCTATTGATGAAAACCGCATCAAAATCCGTTGCGCAATTTAAAAGATCTAAGCGTACAGACAAAAAAGCGACTTAGTTTTAACCTATGTAAAGATTTGTTTTGCCTGAATTAAATGAATTTAATTTTTATTTAATAAGCTAAAGAATACACAATTTAGGTGTAAACCTACGTTACAAGATTAACCGATTTACCGTGGCGATTTTTTTATGTCGCACTGGATTTTCAACTCTCGGTGTAATCCAGGGCATTGAGAATAAATACAACAGCGTGTATTCCAGCGCGTCAAAAAAACACTTGGTTTTTCATCTCTCGGCGCTAAGCAAGCAGTGCGATGAAAATCCAGTGGGCGATAAAAAATTGCCCATGGGTAGGAGGGCAAATTTTCTTTCTTCTAATTATCGTATCTTTTTTTTGCTGGACAGGTCGTTTGATAGCCATAGTAAAAGCTGCTATTGACGATTTAATAAGATCTTTCGATTGACAAAATTTTGGGCGAATAAGTTGCATGATCCTTTGGTTTGTTACTTAATAATTATCTATTAACATAATAGGTAAAGTTCCGTTAATGGCTGCCGAAAAAAAAGGCACCAATTTTGGCCATTGGCTCTAATGACATTGATATCAGATAGACAGGCGGGCGGACTTTTTATATCTATTATAGTATTTTATAATGGATCTATAGTTTATTAACTTACATAGTTAATAAACTATACTTAGATCCATTATAAAATACTAATTAATGTTAATTTCAGGACAAAAATAAATAATATGCTGAAATACTATATAAATAAAATAATAATACTAATAATATTATAATAATAATACTATATACTATACAATATATGTAGGTACTAGCACTTTGCCCGCAACTTCGTCCGCGAGGATCTCGTACTTCCCTCTAAAAAAAACACCCCGTTTCAAAATGCGTTTGAAAGGTAGTTTTCGAAAATTTATTTTTACGATTTTTATCATTTATTTAGATAAATAGTTGTTCGGGCCATTTTTTTTAATTTATAGATCAAAGGAATAAGATTTTTCAAATAAACTTCGTCCTCCCGTTTCACCACGCGACAGGACTTGTTTTAAAAAAAAAAAAACTATTGGTACGTTTCCATTGCATGACTTATTGCTGATTTTTCAATTGTCAGATAACTTTTATCTTAGGGAGATGCGCCAAACTACCCAGTAAAATAAAAAATTTCTTACGTTTTTTGCAATTTGCAGGTCAGTATCAGGTTGTATGTTGATCTAAATATGATTCACGGCTGTATCAAATATTTATTTATAGAATTATAATCATAAAAATCATCAATACATCTCTCTAAGTTCATATTATCCTATTGAATGAGTATTTCATGAAATCATGACATTTGGGGCTAATTCTAAGTTAAGGATTTGTATTGCTGATTCTAATGATTATAATTCTCTACAGCCATAGGTATTTGTAACCGTCGCGAATCATATTTTAATCAACTTACAACCTAACACTGACCTGCAAATTGCAAAAAACGTAAGTATTTTTGAATTTCGCGGGCTACATATGCGCATCCCCCTTAAGAATAAATAAAGCGGTTTGACATAATAATATTGTCTATACACAAGCTGTCGCACTGTTATATTTATTCTTCAGATACAAGTAATCTGACGATTGAAAAATCAGCCCTTAAACTTTATTACCCTATTCTATCCTGTTCGAAGTAGATTTTTGAAAACTCTGAAACACATACTTTTTTTTATTTTTTTAGAAAGTATTAGTAGGTAGGTACTAAGTTTCGAGTTATCCGACAACGCGTTTATATTTTTCCTTACTAACTTTGACACCCCTTAAATCCTCTCTCGTGAGGGGTTGTTTAAAAAAAAACGAAAAGAGGCAACCTAGTATTTACTGAGGCAAATATTTCCATGTTTCGAGTTTATTACCCAAAGGAATAATATTTGTCAGATAAACTAGTATACTCTATTTTTGTCTGACTGGCAGTTTGAGTAATTTATGCGGCCTACCCAAATGTCCTTTCTTTGATAATGTTCGTCGAATCGTTGAGCTCCTTAAGTTTTGAGTTGAGCTGCACGATTACTGACAAAAGCGTGCACTGACTGGACAGGTCCACCCATTCTGTGTGGTTTTTCCTCAAAAGACCATTTCAGATTCAAATCTACATGGTCTTCACATGATCTGACCAAGATTATGTCTGGCCTTTAAATGAGACTGTGACCTCTGGGTTTGTTTCGGCCTTTCTTCTCAGAGTAGTCAGATAGGAAACGCCGACCTCATCTAGTTTTAAAATATGATTGACGTGTAAAAGTGTTTGTACAAACCTACTTACAGAAATAAAATCATTTATTTATCCAGAATCGGACCACGCGTTAAAATTCTTCCATACAAACCGACACCCCCCAATCGCCCTTTAGGAGGTAGTTTAGAAAAACAAAAAATTACAAACTAGAATTTACTTAGATAAGTATTCGTGCCAAGTTTCAAGTTTATAAGCTCAAGAAATAAGATTTTTCATACAAACAAAATCCCCCCTTTTCACCTCCTTATAAGTCCAGTTTCCAAAACCTCTTGTCAGTGGACCTCTACATTACAAAAGGAAGCCCTATGCTAAACTTCACGTTCCTAGTGCCAGTAGTTTCGGCTGTGCGTTGGTATGTCAGTTAATCAGTTTCTTCTTTTATATAATTAAATCATATATTTATAGAGATAATTATCATAATTATTTTATTTATTTACATTAATATTCATAAAATTGTTAGGCATAAAAAGAGATGAAGGTTCTTAGCTAAATATAGTTTAGGTAAACAACAACACAGGTGTGTTCAATACATTGCATTGTGAACCTAAAGTCGGTGCTATAAGAGCCCCCTTTCGAGCAACTTTGTTAAAAAATAAATAAAAATACTTAACTAACTACTTGGCTAGGTACTTCATTACAATGCCATTTGTTCTTGCAACAAAAAACAGATGACGTCTCTTGCCTGAGGGTTACCATCTTACGATTGCCACGAATGATAGCATAATAATATGTACCTACTCGTAACAGGTTTCCGTAAAAACGTAAGTCGGTTAAAAACAAACAATGGGACGATTGTCGTGTGTTGTAGTGATAATAAGAACATTCAAGGACTACGAACATTAATCATTGTTCGTACGAAAACTTAAAAATCCGGCAAGAATATAAATGTAATAGGTACCTAATATTAAAGGGATTTTGCGGAAATTAACTTTTCGAGTGTGAAAATATGTGACATTAGATGATCGTATCTTCCGATTGCTTTGAATTTAAAGCTCGAATTTTTTACTCGTCAAAGGGACCGCATACATTAATCCATACTAGAAGAATGTTATAATTTCGCAAGTAACTGCCTGTCTGTATGTTACGTTTACACGCCTAAACCACTGAACGGATTTCGATTAAATTTGGCGAGGAGTTAAATGGCATCCTGGGAAAGGATATGGCTACTTTTGTCTCAAAAATAATTCTAAATAGGGGATAAAAATTTGTATGGGAAACTTAGCATTCCTTAAGTTAGTCATATGAAAATTCAAATTTATTATTTTGGTTAGAAATAAAAAATTACGTGATAGAGCGTTTTTTTTTTAAATCATCTCCCAAAGGAGTGTAAAATACGGGATGATTTTAAAATTCACATGATTATTGAATTTTTTGTATAGGTACCTCTTTTTAAGAGGTTTAAGGAATTGCGAAATATTTCCAATTCCTTAAATCTAATAAAAAGAGAAACAAGATCAAGTATCTTGAGGTAATATTTATTTTGGTATTTATTTCATTAAAACCGGTCCACTCGCTTAAAAATTATTACAATTTAAAGTTATGAAATAAAGATTTTTTAAACGACCTGACCTTTACTGAGTTATTTTACGATAGCGAGAGATTATTATCTCTATCCTTATCTCTCGCATGCAATAACGACGTCAGTTGGTTGACGACGGCTGTCGTTGTATGATTCGTGGTACAGGAAAGCCGTCGGTTTAGCAGCTATCAACATTTGGTTCGTCCGGTTCATTCCCTGCACCCTAATTGCGTAACACACTATCTATCACAATCTGTAAAATTTTGAACTAATCCACTGCTTCATTATGTTCGAAAAATTTGTCTGCTCAACAACGTAAATAACGCAATGAATGTTGTTGAACTGTCAAAATGAAAGCCATTCCTACTGTTATGTTAGTGTGTTACGCAATTACCCCGCAGTTTAGATTGCGTTCGAAGTGATACAAGTATTTTCGTTTCCGTATTTGTTTAGTTTTTTGTTGTTATTAATCCGTTATTGTTAGTATTTCTTGTTGAAATTCACAACGACAAAAACTTTCTTTAAATAAAAAAAATTATGAACCCCTGAGAGTTTGTTTACATTCTTTATCTCGTCTCGTTGGCCTTACTTTAAGTACATATTACGTGGTCCATGGCGGCGCTAAAGTATTGCAAATTAATGGTGATAATATTGAAATGATTTTTTTTTTTTTTTAATTTAGACATTTAGAATCATAAAAAAGTGTTTAATAGAATAAAAAAAGATTTTTTACATTTATTATCTGTCCGTCTGTCAGTCACTTTTTCATGCTTTAACTGCTGAATGTATTTAGATGATAGGTATACGGATAGGCCATGACCTGAGTTAGGACATAGGATACTTTTATCCTGATAGCACGTTCGCGTGGGATAATTTCCGACATCCATTCAGACGAAGCCGCTGGCAGAAGCTAGTATTTTATAATAATTCAACTTGATACTTCTACCTGTTCCTGGGAAAAAAACTTTAATACAAAAAATTTTTTCACGTTTTTTTGTGTTTTTTTTTGGAAGTCGGTTGTTTTTTGTATAAAAGTTTTTATTTTTCACTTTTTAGTTGTGGTACCTACCCCACACACATTCGTATACCACCACTTGATATGTAAATAACAGTGACAGGAAATTATTAACACATCATCAATATAAACCGATCAGGCAGATCTGATACTCCGAGTCCCAAGAACGGAAATAGTAGTACAAAAAACGACCCAAAAATGCAGAAGATAGATGCCTTTCAGTACTTACGAGGGAGATCAATCTCGTTCTCGGACAAGCTCACAAACAAAAATTAGAGACCGAACACCACGAACCGGACAACCACAACAACATGAGAAACAGCTAACAATAAAATGTCTCCCAACACGGCTGGTCCCCGCGGGAGAACTAGACCACCACCCTCTAACTAAAAGATGTGAAGTTTTCAACATTGCAACACTAAACACAAGAACTCTCAGGACCCCTGAAAGCTTGATGGAATTAAACAAGGCCCTAGAAGATATAAAGTACGACATACTAGGCATAAGCGAAATGAGAAGACTAGGCGAAAAAATTGAAGAATATCCAGATTTATATCCTTTACCAAAAAGGCGAAACAGCCGGATAGAGAGGAGTAGGATTTTTGATTAAAACGTACCTAAAACAACATATACAAGAATTTATTGGAATCTCAGACAGATTAGCTATACTTAACATTGAACTGCCAGGCTATAAGAAACAATGGTCAATTATACAAGCTTATGCTCCATCTGAGCAAGCCGAATTGTCGGTGTTAGAGTCGTTCTTTGAAGAGATGTCACAAGCAATAAAAAACAGCTCAGATAAATTGATTATCCTAATAGGGGATTTTAATGCACAAGTGGGGACTAGAAAAAATACTAAAGAACATGTTCTTGGAATATTTGGTTATGGTAAAAGAAGCTGCAACGGCCAGAAAGTTGTTGAATTTCTTATGGAACATAATTTAACTCTACTGAACTCGATGTTCACGAAAAACAACAAAACCAAATGGACATGGATTTCTCCTGATGGGTCATACAAAAATGAAATCGACTACATAATAAGCAACCACCCCAGAGCATTCACAGACACTGCCGTTATGTGCAAGCTGAACTTTAACACAAACCACCGCATGATACGCAGCTCCTTAAGAAAGTGCCCCACTAAAACTTCTCGAAATCACATAAACATTAACCGATTTGATCAACCAAGAAATCTACAAAATGCAAATAACACAAAGTATACAACTAACGAAACAAAAAATAATACAACAAAGTATTCAACTGTGACACAGAAATATGATATACTAGAGAAACAAATTCAAAACCTTTTAATCGCAAACAGGAAAGAAAAAAGTAACAAATACCAACTTAGCGACCAAACTTTGCAACTGATTAACGAAAGGAAAGAACTGATAAAGAACCAAATAAAAAAAGAAAACATAAAATTGATAACAGAAACAAGTAAGAAACTAAAAGCAAGTATCAGAAGGGATCGAAAAATCAAAAGACTGCAAACCCTAGAATATCATATACAAAGAACCGGCGGTGTCAAAAAAGCTCTAAAGGAACTACGGGAAGCAGGAAAAGAATGGATACCAAAACTTAAAAGAAGGTCATAAATTATTACACACAGGAAGAACATCAAAGAATTGGCAACAGACTTCTACCGTCGTCTATACGCAAAACAAACAACACACGTTGTAAGGTAAAATCATACCGAATCAATACTCGACGCGATTCTGGAACCTGTCCCCTCAATCTTACCCGAAGAAGTAGAAAAAGCAATCAGGAGTCAAAAAGCGGGGAAATCTCCAGGACCAGACAAAATCACAAATGAGCTGCTGCGGGGCTCAATGGAAGCACTGGTACCCGTTCTAACTGAAATATTTAACGAAATTCTGAGGAGCGGGAACATCCCTGAGAAATGGGCAGTCTCACATCATCTTAATACACAAAGAAGGTGACAAAGAAGACATTGAAAATTACAGACCAATAAGCCTGATGTCGAATGTGTATAAGATATTTGCAAAGTTCATACTGGATAGAATAAGCCCAATGTTGGACGAACAACAGCCGGTTGAACAGGCAGGCTTCAGAAAAGGGTTTTCGACAATTGACCATATCTATACAGTCAAACCGGTAATAGAAAAGTATAAGGAATATAATAAAATTATATACATTGCCTTCATTGACTACGCAAAAGGTTTCGACAGTTTAGGCCACGAATACATATGGGAAACTCTAAAGCAACAAGGAATACCAGCAGCATACATCAACATTATCCAGACTATTTACTCCAACAGTATAACTAGAATCCAATTGGAATCTCTGGGAAACGAATTTCACGTAGAAAGAGGGGTGAGGCAAAGTGACCCACTATCTCCAAAATTGTTCTCTGCCGTGTTAGAAAACATCTTTCGCAACTTGAACTGGGAAAAGTTTGGTCTGAATATAAATGGATTGAAATGAACCACCTCAGATTTGCCGACGACTTAGTGTTATACGAAGAAATCCCAGAAAACTTGCAAATCATGTTACAAAGCCTGAGCGAAGAAAGCGAAAAAATTGGTCTGAAAATAAATTACAGCAAGACAAAACTAATGACTAACTCTAAAAAGGTAGATATAAAAATAAAAGAGGAAGCTTGGCCTATGTAGAGGACTACATATACCTTGGTCAAGTCATATCCACCAAAGACCAAACTAGCCAGGAAATTAATATGAGGATTGCAATTGGTGGAAAAAATACTGGTCCCTCAAGGAGATCATGAAGTCAAAAGACCTAGGCATGACTTCGAAAAGAAAGACCTTCAACTCATGTTGTCATGTCTAACTTACGGGTGTGAGACATGGGCACTCACCAAATCGCTCAGCGAAAAGCTTGCCAAGTGTCAAAGAGCAATGGAGAGAAGCATGGTAGGCTCAAAGAGGCAGGACAGAATTAGGAACACAGATCTCCGGTCCAAAACAAAACTGACCGATGTTCTAACAAGAATAGACCAACAAAAGTGGAGGTGGACAGGCCACATGATGCGAGACGCTAAAGGCAAGTGGAGCAAGGTAGTGACAGAGCAGCACACAGAGCGGGCACAGCAGAATAAATGAGTTAGGAGAGAGGAAGCATTTGTTAACTATATAACATTACGTAGCAAACTACTATATTAAAACAACAACAACAACCACCATTGCATTGCATTTTTTTTTTTTTTTTTGCATTTTGCTAACAACATTTTCCGTAAATATTATAGAAATTATCTACATGTTTAAGACATTAATTATTAGTGTTTAAGTAAATTATATCATAATAAATTAACTAACTATGTCACTATTCTTAAAACTGTTGTCCTATTAGTAACTGTAAGACCTCATGCCGCCTGTGATACAGGTTTATCCTAGTACAGGCATCATACTTTGTAATACCTATATTAATTCTAAGATTTATACTGTATTTGACCAATTTTTATTTTTGAATAAATATTTATTATTATTAATGATGTAGGTTTTTTGTGAGATAATATCAAATATAAACAGGTATCTTTTGAGAGATGTAATAATAATTAATAAATCAAATAAAATTTGAAGTCTCGAGTACTTAAATTATGACTTTATAAGTCTATCAGTTAGGTATTCGTTTATCGAGTAGAAGCTTTTAATTTGCAAAAATTGTCCTAAGTTTTTTAAGCTATTGCATAGCTTTTATCGCGGGCTTTGAGCGCGGCGACCGAATCAAGAAATTCCGTAACGAAAATAAAACCTAACACCCCCCACTCCCCCTACCATGTAGCTCGGCCGAGCGTTCGCTTAACGTGTATGTATATGGTACGACTGTACTTGAATTAATATCAAAGAAAAAAAATATTGCATAAATAAAAAAATCATAAATAATTATAAATGCATAAGTTGATAAAAAATGCTACGCAATAGCTTTACCGCGGCAGTCCCCGAGTGCCACACGTGTTTTTTTTTAAATATGTTCTATTTCTCTTCTTTTTTATTGGTGCGGGTAGTTTATATAATTTAATGGACATTACATAGGGACTTGTAGAGTGCATATTTAATCGACAACTAGCTATATCTAGCGTGGTTTTTTTTTTTTTGTTGGGATTCGTCTAATGACTTCTCCCGATCTGGGCGGAGCGGAAGGACGTGTCAGATTGACTTAAACCCACCCGTGTTCCTTCAGTTGCCTGTGCGCCAGGGCCACGGTAACTCTTTCGAACAATCCGCGATCCCGGCAGGCATCGGCCCTTTCGGACCCCTTCAATGATGCTGACATCTCTTTGAGGCACGCGTGGAATACGACGCGCCGTCGACCCGGGACTGGTCCTTACCGGACGGCGAGCTGTCCATTGCTCGCCGTCCGCAAGCCCGCGCCTACGGTGGCCGGGAGTCGGCAGTCGAATCGCATTATTGCTTCGCAGAAGGAGGTGACGGTTTCCCATTCCCTCTCGCTCCGTACCATGGCCTGAACCAGGACCGGACGCGAGAGATCGCCGCCACGGGAACACGGCGGTGCTCCTCCCAAGCCGGACAGACCTCCACCGTATGCTCCACAGTGTCCTCCGGTCGATCTACACAATGATAAGAACCGGGCGTTTCCTTCCGCCTTATCCGAAACAGGAACCTCCCGAAACAGCCATGCCCGGTGAGGACCTGCGTCAGGCGGAAGGGGAGGACGCCGTGGCGCCTCTCAAGCCACTCCTCAAAGAGGGGACTTACCGCCGCAATTGTGGCGTGCCCTTGGTATGTTTAGCCTAGATCGGTGTTATAGTAGATAGCGTGTCTGAATGTCTTCAAGTTTTGAATAAAACTCTTGATGTTTCCGCACAAAGGGCCATGCCCAAGATCCATAGTGATTTTGGCCTAGAGTGCACACTTATGATATGACGTGTTAAACGTAGTATACATTGTCAATAAGTAAAATAAAAAAGAATCGGTTAAATAAAACTTCGGATTTGATGGTAATTTTATTTTTATTAAATACATTACTTTTAATGTTCCATTAATGACTGGTGGTGAAGTTTAATAGTTTATACATAGCTTACTCGTCATTAGTATCGTAAACTATTAAAACCTCATCTAAGAACTGAGCAGGTACATCAATATTACTTTGATGCCGTGCCCATCCTAAATACCAAATAACTGACATGACATGGGCACATCATCCAACTGTTCGACGGCCTACAATACAATTACAACGGTATTGTTTTATTGCTGCTCGACCAGTATTCGTTGTAGTTAACAAAATGTAAACGTAATATATTTTTCTTGTTATATGGCGACTAGATGTTTTTATTCTGAGCAAATAACAATTACTGCCAAAAGCCGATGCTTCCATAAAACTTCTCCTACGATCACTGCACACTTCAATCCGGTAACTACCGTTAAACCTAATGCGCTCCCCATAATACGACCGTGCTAGTTTTGTTTGATATATCCCACAAGCAATTAGGACCAAATCACTGTAAGTAAGGATTGGGAAATCTCTCGACGCTCTGTTGAAAAAGTTTTGTCGAAAGATTTTAAAAGATGATTTAAAAATTCCGTTCACGACCTCCACCATCCAGCGACATAATGTGACAGCCCTGGATTTGTTGGCATTCGCTGTTGTAAGCTGTGTATCTCCATCTTTAACATCCCCCGCATGAAAGTACTGACGATAGGAGCTGTTTTCGCTCTGAAATTCATTCACCATTATAATTGCGTCAGAGGTTGTTGCAGGATAAGGGCCAAGGATATCTATTATGTACCCATCCGTACACACAAGCAAAAAAGGCTTTACTAGATTTCGATACTTATGCAATGAGTAAGTTTTCTTTTGATATAAATAATTTGAGCTTTTCTCATTGTAAATATATGTAGCATCAGCAATGATTATGGGACTCCCTATCTTCACCTTGGTATAATCCACCTGGAATAATCAGATTTCTGCTCAGGTAATATGGTTTATCCCCAGATTACGAGGACCAAAATCCTGTGTTAATAATTCGCGTGCCTCATTCATATGACGTTCTAGGGTACTTCTAGGTACCTGCAATAATGTTGCAATGCGTTCATCGCTATCAACTGTTCTTAATTTAATTAAATAAGCAGCAAGAGCGAATGAACCCCTATGCTTATTGGAAAGCCTGGGAACATTGGGTAGAATGTCCAAAAATTGTTCTTTATTAAACCCTAGATAGTAATGAACTATATGATCAGGCATATCATTTATGTTATAAAATCTAAATGATTGAACATACTGTTCTTTAGTAAGGAAGCAAATTCTTCTACTTGATGTGCACTAAATGTTCTAATTGGATTCTCAAGTGAATCCAAAAGTGAGTCCCATGTATTATTCCTTAAATGATAGGGGCACATTCTGCATTCTGGAGGTATATAATAATTATAGTCGCAAAATAGCCTAACCCTTAAGTCATTTGGGACCGTGGCCGCTCGGACCTAGCACAGTTTGTAAAAAAGCAGCGACTTTGTGTACCTGGTGCCCGAATATAATTCGGCAGCAATATGCAGTTATCAGTGGCTACACTTTCCTCTTCGGTTGTTGATACAGTGGCAGTGCTTTCCGATTGAATTGAAGATGGTTGAGCCGGAGAATCTTGTTGTGAAATTGTTCTTGATGCTGCTCTGTCAATTCTACGCTAACAAATATGACAGACAGATGTTGATATTGGCAACTGTAACAAAGAAGAGTATTTAATAATGGGATATAAGTATTTTTTTTTGGGTTTCATGTTTGTTGATAACAACTGCTTACTGTCAATAACAGCATCATACTATATTATGTTGAGAGTGAAAAGTTACAATTCCAAAAAGAATATCTTACCTCACGTGGAGCAACTTGATAAGGAACCTCATTTCTAATACGGTTCTCACGAGGTGTTGAGATCTTGTACGTAAAAGCGAGTGTCCACAGGAGATGCATACGTATATGTGAATAACCGACAATTGTTGTACTTCGGTCACCTGTAAGAGTAGGCTGTCTTATTACACTCCAAGCTGACATCCAACAAGAATGGCATACGAAGTTGTCACTTGTTAATTAGACCTATTGAATTAAAAGTATACAATTAATAAGAATTAATTTACAGTCTTAAAAACACAAATACTGTTAGATACGATGGAGTCTCCACAAAAGTATTGAAGTTTACCAAAGAACTAGTAGCACCTCCATTAGTTTATATAATTAATTTGTGAATAGTTGATGGCATTTTTCTGGACAAGCTTAAACAATTAATAATAAAACCGCTGTATAAAAAAGACGATAAAACAGATTTTAATAAATATAGACCTATTGCAAAAAATCCAATTATTTCTAAAAATTTCGAGAAAGTAATCTATTACTCTTTATATGCCTATTGATTAATTGTTAATTGTAGTGGTAGCAATTAACAATTAATGAATTGTCTAATCACTAATCACCTACGTCAGTGGTAACTACTTATGTAGTAAGAAGAAAATCGCTTACCACGGGTAAGCTATTGTCGCCATACTACATATAAGTAGTATCCATTCAAAACATCTATAGCTATTTATATGTAGGTACCTAGAGATTGGGAATTAGTTCCTGTTCAGAAATACAAACGGCGCTTAAAACCATCACGCATAAAAGATTCGAGAGAGGGCGGGCTCCCTTAACTTATATTACATATTACTCTTTGTCGGCGGTTCTTGTTTATTGTAAGTCAACATGGTTAATATCAATTTTGGAAATTTTGGGGGTGGTTTTGATTACGAATGTATCGTCCATTTTTATTTAAGATGGCGGATGTTATGTTTTAATGAAAAGCTGACATGAATATCAATTTTCGGGTTTTGGTAGTATGATCAATATTATTTTAACGTCACTTTTAATTTTTGCATAATTCGAAAAGGTTGTAACTACTTTTCAAATTTTTCGAAGTGAAGTTAGTAGTCAACTCGCAAAAACGAAAAATTAAAATATGTCGTTTATTTGGAATGATTGATCGATAATAGCGTTTAAAAAAATGCCTTTAAACAAAATTATTATACTTATTACTTCTCACTTTCGTTTTTAACCGACTTCCAAAAAGGAGGAGGTTATAATATTATGTTCGGCTGTATGTATGTTTTTTTGTATGTATGTTGACCGATTTCTCCGTCAATTGTAGACCGATTATGAAAGTTCTTATTTTGTTTGAAAGGGTATGCTCTCGAGGTGGTCCCATTGTCACCAAGTCAGAATCTGATGAGGGGATCCCATGGAAATTGAGGGAAATCCTCAAATTTTGTAGGCACAACTATAGCGATTTGGGTATTTTTTATAGTAACACATACATTTTTACTAAAAATTCTGAACCCGCGCCCCAATCCCAAAGATGAGGTGGATTCGTGCATCACACATTTTTAACAGACTTCAAAAAAGGAGGAAGTTTCTCAATTCGACCGTAGGTATATACATTTTTTTTTAATGTGTGTTCGCGGATAACTTCGTCGTTTATGAACAGATTTAGATGATTCTTTTTTTGTTGGGAAGGGTGGTCCCATGATGAGGAAACCAGGATCTGATGATGGCATCCCAGAAAAATCGAGGGGAACCTTCGAAAATCGTAGGGGCAATTAAATTAAATTATCTTAACTAGCGCGTTTGTTAATCTTTTCATTAAGTATTTTAAAGCACTACAATTTTATGAAGGTCTGGAGTCGATCTGATGATGGAACCGAAAGATAGTCGAGGGAATCCCTCAACGATTTACAGCAGTTACCTTGTGTTTGGACTTAATTCATTTATATTGATGAGAACTTTGCACCCATATGGGTTATAAGTGCCATTACAGGTCTGATGATGGAGATCATAGACTGTTGAGGGAATTCCACAACAATTTACAGCAGTTACCCTTTGTTGGGCTTACTTCATACGGTTCAATATCCCAAAATGATCAGTTCGTACAAAAATAATATCCAATTAAGATTGAAGTTTTACATAGGACAACCACTACCTACTAGTCGTGCTGATGCTTCAATTTGAGACTGAATTTAAGTTGCGTTATCTCTAGCAGTGCTCTTTCGTCGTGTGGCCTACTCCATATTTTGTTTGAATCTAAGTCAGACAACGCTATTTCTTCCAAGGTTTTAACACGACTCAGAGCAACATACACCTCTCCTTTGGCAAAATTTTCTTGCCCAAATCTATCAGCTTTTTCCAGTGTAGTTCCCTGTAACTTGTGAACCGTAACTGCCCAACTTAAAATCAAAGGTAACATTCGGCGCTCGACATCTCCGTATCCTTTAGTTGCTTGAAATGTTGCAATAGTAGGAGTTATTGGTACCCAGCCATTTTCATCTTTAATTCCACTTCCAATCGTATCATCATCAAATTTAACTAATACACATTCCGGTAATTCCTCTTCTTCAATTTGTTCTCTCCGAAGAGCAGGCCATTTAATTTGTTTAACAATACCCATTGCTCCGGTTACAAGTCCATTTGAAACCGATATATTTCGCCTTATAACGCGAGATTCTTCAGCTAACTTTAGTGTTGATAATAAACCTCCACAGTTATTTACATCCCTCGGTATTACGTTGGGCGGTGGCGTCTTTCCATAAGTGGCGACCTCACGAGACTCGTCTACAGCAGATATGGTATAAAATTTATGTAATTTTGAATTTTCTGCTGTAATTAAATCATTATAATCGTCAACTTGTTTAACGGTGGGGAAGATTCGCACAGCAACTCCGTCAGCGAAGTCCCCTGTCAAAGGTATTCTGCGTCGTTCACATAGCAATTCAAGTTGACTCGTAGTCAATTCGTCGACCCGCAAGTTATTCCACTTAGTTTATATTGATGATGTTTTAATAATTTGCTATCGCTGATAGTTGCATATCAAATAATGGTATACGAATTTGTGTGAGGTAGGTACCACAACTAAAAAGTAAAAAATATAATATTTATTACAAAAAAAAAAAACCACCGACTTCCAAAAAAAACACAAAAAAACGTGAAAAATAACTTTAATTTCGGAAGTCAGTGGCAAAAAACGAAAATACAAAAGGAAGATACCGACTTCCGAAATTAAAGTTATTTTTTCATTTTTTTTAGTGTTGTTCTGGAAGTCGGTTGTTGTTTATTTTTTAAACAGATTTTTTACTTAGTTTTCTTAAGGGAATTTATAACCTGTTTCTTTTAAACAATCACAACGAAAGTCTACGGTAATCGGTCGGCATATTTGTTTACTATCATGCTCCACAAATGGTAGCCAAAAATATATTAGTAGTTATATATATATATATATATATATATATATATATATATATATATATATATATATATAGTATTTATAATAATATTTATCGTTTTTTATTGTCAGCCCTCACAGCGCGAGGTCTTCCTACTCGCACTTGTCCGGTTCTTTTTTCTTTGTCTTGATCTTTTTTGGTACCCACGAATTTTATGTAATTCGAAAAATAATGATTCATCATGCAGATCATATTAAGACCCACTTGCAACGCCAATCACTAAACACGTTTAGCCCTAAACGAGTTTTAAACATCATTCTGTCTCTGTCATCTTCAAACATTTGACAGAAACAGAATTATGTTTTAAACTTGTTTAGCGCTCAACGTGTTTAGTGATTGGCGGTGCAAGTGGGCCTTAGTTACTCTTACCAAATGTACTGAAGTAAATTTACTACTAACTTACTCAACAAAGATAGTAAAATAATGCGTAATGTTCTTACGTAATGTGTTGCGACTCAGATACCTAAACTTGAGTTAGTCAAAAATGTGATAGCGTCCTTAAGGTTGACTCAATATAACCATTTTTAAGGTAATCATATTTGTTCTATGAATGTTCCTACGAAAGGAACTTCGTTCCAACCGAGTGTTCCACGACACTCACGCATTTTTTTGTTTATGATTTATTTTTTCCAAGCAAGTGTTTAAAATCGTCCTATGAAAGGCAAGCATTTGTCGTTGCACCCGAGACGGGATCGCAGCCCGAGCCAAAGGCGAGGGCGTAATGGTGTCGCGAGTTTTATGACAAACTTTGGTCATTTGCATCATCATGTAGTATTTCTTCCGGTACAGAACCCTAGGGCGTGAGTCCTACTTGCACTTTGCCTCCTCCGCCCTGACGAAGGGATGTGTGTGACCGATTGTCACGAACTAAACCACGCGGTGTTCCTCTCCGTTACCAGTGACGTGCTAGGGCACTGGGACCCTATTTTCGCAGTTGTCCTATTGCTTTGCCTCGAGGAGGGGGCAGATTTCCACTAGCGTAGTTGTGTGGGAATTAAGTGCGCTGCAAGGCGGCAGCATGCTGCGACATTGTCTGAGGTCTAGCTCTTGGACAACGGAGAAAGCTCTGTCGGCTCTCTTCCTGGGGTAGCTCTGCGGAGCCGGCCGGCCAGAATGGAGGTCATTTCTTTCTGCTGCCAGCTTTTACGCAATAGTTTCCTGGTAGTAAATTCCCAATCTCAACGGAACCACATTATTCTGATGGGACTTATGGATTCATGAATATTTTAGGTTTTTCTATTTTGCATAATTTCGACCTTCTCTAAATTGCTGCTGTCAACTTTTGAGTAAGTCTCATTAGTTATTAACTTATTATGAAATCGTTTTACTAATAACTACTCATGGAATAAGTAAGTAGGTACTAAGCTCTTTGTATTTTCTTAATAAAAATCTTAAATTCATTCACTGACAGACAACGCACAACCTAATCCGCTGGCTCTAAGTGCATGAAAGCAGTGGCGGACTAAGCCTGTCGGGGACCCGGCGTGGCAAAACTAAATGAAATGGGGGCCCCGCACAGGAATTAACGTCAAAATATTTAGCACGGTGCGGTGCCTTGAAAAGGTTAGGTTTTCTTTTGAGTATTATTACAGAAGTAGGAGATACTTTGTCGACAGCAGAAAAGTTAGAGCATCAGGCGAATAGAGGATGGTGCAGCGACCGAAGCGAGCACGATTTTTTGCACCCTGAAAAGTTAAAATTTTCTTTTTAACATATATACATAAATAGGAATTACTTTGTCGACATATATATAGAAAAGTTTGAAAATGTAGGATGCAAGAGCGAGGGAATTGAACTCGAAATTCTTAGCACCCCACCACCGGTAGGTAAGGTTTTCTTCTGACTATTCTTATATAAATAGGAGTTACTTTGTCGACTTAACGCAGAAAAGTCTGAGAAAAAATGAGAATGTAGGCTGTAAGAGCGAGCGAAGCGAGCTCGAAATTGTTTAGCACCCTACGTTTTTATATTTAGAATGCGTAGGGGCCCCCAACTACAAACTGCCTTATACTTACTGAACATATTTTGGCCTTTGGGATTTGATTAAAAGTATTTCTCGAGTTTCGGGGGGGGGGGGGGGCCAGAAACGGGAGTCCCGGGCGGACCGCACCTGCCTTTCCTCCCTTTGTCCGCCAGTGCATGAAAGCACAAGAATTCCTTGTATAACAAAGGTAACCTTGTAGCACTAAGACAGGATTTTTAAAATTTCATAAAAGTTTTGATAGTAGTTAAATAGGGAATGAATATTTGTATGGGAAAGAAATGGTGGCCCAGTGGTAACGGCCGCGACTTAGGAATGGTAGGTCGTAGGTTCAAACCCAGGCAGGCGCTTTACTTTGTGTAAATTATTTCATCACAGCTGCTCTCAAAACAATGAAGGAAAACATCGTGAAGAAACCGGCATGTCCTAGAACCCAAATATTCAAAGACATGGGATATCCACCAATTCGCACTGGGTCCGCGTTTGACAGGTGCCTCTTGACCGAACGCTGTCCTATCCAACGCTGGCTTGAACCTATTCCGTCTCATTACGAAACAAGATCTTAACTTTAGTCCAAGCCCAAACCTTCGAGACATTAAATACAAAAACTTACTTTTGAACCACTTGACAATTAATTTAGTTGGAATGGTTTGTCGGAATAAAGTAAAAATAACAAACAACATAATAACAATAACTGGCTCTAAAGTTTGAGTTAGGATGGACTGAAGTTAGAACTCGTTTTGTAAAAAGACGAATTGAATCTAGCGTCCAGCCAACCGTGAATCGACAAGGTTCAATTCCAGCAAATATAATCATGTGTGGGTAGCCATTATATTTTATTTTGGCGTACTATATCTCTCTCTGTTCGCAAGAAGTAGACGAACAGGATTTATTTACAGAATATTTCACGTTTAAGTGGGGGTAACTCTTGCAATATGAAATATAACTCTAGTTTTAACTAGTAAACTCAGATGCCAATATCTGATGACGTCAATCAATAGGTGTATATATTAAATAGGTAAATCAACAGTAACCCATGGTCCGAAATCTGCGCCAGGAAAAAGTAAAAGGATGCTTAGCATATAGCGTTTAGTGCATGGCGCATATCAGCCTGAGTATTGTGGCTCATGACACTGAACGGACTCGTCAGGCGCATGCAGTGAGAAGTAGCAGTGGCAGCGGGCTAGCGGGGCTGCGGCCCGCAGGCGCGCGGGCCATTAGCTGGACGAGGCATTGTGTGAGGTGATCCGATCTGTCGGTCGACGTCGCCAATTGACGCACAAAGAGCTCCATTGTTGTCGAAAGATGGGGCGTCGCAACCGCACGCCAGGCCCGGCCACTCTTCCGCTGAGCGATGCTGCGAGGCGCACGGCGGGCCCATGACTCCGACCGGCTAGTGCGTCGAATTAGGGCTGAACTTCGTTTGCGGTCAAGTTCGCTCTAAGAAAAAAAACTCGTTTCGGTTTAAATCCAGTTTGCAGCACGATGCACACCACTGCAGCCTGCGGGTGCGCAGAGTAGGTACGCGGTGCGATGTTTCGGCGCGTGATTTGCACTTTAGATAATGAATAATTGCGTATTTAATCGAGGGGTCGCTAGATCGACCTCGCTAGATAAAGGGAACACTCGGAGGTCAAAGCGGACTCCGACTACACCTGCCCCACCTGCCTCGCATCAGTCACCACACAAGTTCCCACGGGATCGTGGAAGACTCGGTACGTAGGGAGTGCTGGCCGCGAACGTGGCGGGCCACATTGGTAACTTTCTTGAAGAGGAAGAACGCGCCGACCTTGTCCGTCCTTGCGGCGCGATAACACGGGTTCGGGGTCTCGTGGAAACGTGACGCTTCGGGCCGCGACCCCGCTATCGTGCCCTTTTAACCGCGTGTCGCATCGCCGCCGCATCACTCGGCTCGCACGCTCCTCGCGCGTATCACGCACTTTTCATTCCGACTGTGCGTTATACATAAATATCCAAAACTAAACATTTGGGATTCAAACGACGGTCAAACCCGTACCGGGACGGAACAAGAATTGGTTGAGGTGAGCGAAGAGACAGAGTTGTCTGCTCGCTTAAACTTTCAATCTGCGCGGTGCATCCTACTGAAGCCTTGGTCTCGTTGCAGATACGCGTCACACCTGAGCAGCCGACATGCCGAGTGCCGTGACGAACGGGGCCAGAGGGTCGGAGGACGACATCGTGCTGACGGGGCTGTCAGGCCGCCTGCCCCAGTCCGACACCATCGAGGAGTTCGCGCAACAGCTATTTGATGGCGTGGACCTGGTCACCGCAGATGATAGACGATGGACCCCAGGTAATCACTTTTTCAGGTTTAACATCCAGTTTCCTTCCTTTGAATTTCTTCCTGAAAGTTAATAGTCTTAAGATTAGTGAATAGTTTTTGCTAATCAGTCATAAATAATTGCAAATAAAACTAACTCTTTTAATACCACTGCAGCGAAAATAACTATTTTCTTTTCTGAACCGTTTTTGAGGCCTTTTTCATTGCTTTTAACATGGTGGCTCATTCCCGACCTTAGACTTTATTTTATCAGTCCAAGTTTGCCCACCTCGTTTTCTTTACTGTTACTCATTGCCAGTACTGACACCTACTGGTCCCAGAAAAATGTAAAGGAGCATAATAAGATTTTGAAAAAGTCACGGTGGTAACAGCCTGGTTCTGCCCCACTTCTCCGACATGAGAGCATCTTTGCTCTAGAAAATTGCGTGCAAGCAGTCCCTTGCGGCGGCCATCACCACACACCACAATTAAATTGCTTATATGTAGAGGGATGAGGGACCTAACAAATTTGTAATATTAAACCCGCATGGTAAATTCAGAGGAGTTGCCAAAGCAGCTCTTCTGAATTTACCATGCGAACATCCAAACTTGATGTCCAACCAGATTTGGACTTCAACTTTGGATGTTTGCATCGGATCTCCGTATGTAGATATGATAATTTTGGTACATACGACTCCGCAAATCAAATAAGACAATTATCACTTATCATCAACTGATGAATCGACAAATATTATCAGTGGGCCGAGATGAGCATATTGCTGTGTTTACGAGAATCTTACATAATTTGTGATTGTGACATATCGTCATAATGTGACATTGTGGTGTAAATCTGTAGGTATTTACTGTACTTATTTTTGCAACAATATAGCGGAAAACATTATGTAATATGATGTGGGTACTAATTATTTAATTTGAAATACCATTTGGTTATTAAAGCTCAATGACGATGTTTTCATTATATGCATTATTTTATGCGAAGTTTTATAAATAAAATAGTCAAGTTTATTTTTACTACGACGACATTAATGGAACGAACAATGTAACATAGAAACATTTCGTCAATTTGAAATGTTGTCTTCTTCTGGTAGTGTTGATGACATGTGCTTATAGTAGCCACAGGCTGCGCTAGACACGCGCGGCGGCAGTGCGCGCTGCGCGGCGCGCGGCTTTGCGCTGTTTGCGCACCCCGCGTGCGCATGTTGCCGGTACTGATACGCGCTGGCTGCGCATGCGACACCTATTTGACCTTAAGTGCCACGCATCGATTGACCATAATATGGGTGGACTACAGCAACCATCATAAATACACGATGAATTCTTTAAGTGTGCGCGGCTGACCACAATCGAAACTACGTAACTATAGAATATAATAGAATAGGTACTCTTTATTAAGTACACCATAAAAATTTATATATAAATGTAGAAATTTTACATGAGGTGACCCTGACACATTAGGCTAAAAGCGATCTATTAGAGGCCTTTGGATGGATTAAGGGAGAAGGAAAGACAAATACTGCAAGTAGTCTGCGGTGTAGGTACTGTTATAGGTATACACTTAGTAGTTAGTATAAATATGTACTTATCTCAGACCAAATAAAAAACCCAAGACAGCGCTGCGAACAATACAGTGAAACATGCAAAACTACACCTTGCTCTGTGCATGCACCCTCACTCACACGCACACGTTCACACATTTACAATCCAATTTATCAATTTACAACCAAACTACACCTCACTCAGTGCACACGTGCTTACGAAACCGGCCTCACGTCGCTGTCCTGATTTTTTAATTTGGTCTGAGGTACTTATAAGTAGGTCGATTTTGATAAAATCTAAAACAACATCACAAGATATTTGAAAAAATATATACAGGCTGTTAAAGAAATTGCGTGCCATAGCTTCAGGGTGAGTTCAGTATCGATAAAGGAACCCGTAAAAAATAAAAATAAAATACCTTTAAAATATGTTTTAAAATATCCGGAAATTATCATCAGAAGTACTAAGGTACTTCTGATGATAATTTCCGTACTCCTACTAATTAAATAGCAATCGTTTAGAATTGAATAAAAAATTACTTAAAATAAGATTTTATTTTGTGTAAATGCTAATTATTAATTTCCTAGAGTTACCTACCTACTAGCCCGATACTTCGATAACGCCGGGTGAAGGATAGGTAACTTGGTTCGTTAATTACAATTCCAAGTATTTCTTCTTCCTACTTTAGCGTGCTAATCTCCTTCAAAATTATTTTTATTTATTTTTATTTTTCCTGGGTTCCTTTATCGATACTGAACCTACTAGTACCCCTAAGCTATGGCAAGCAATTCCTTGAACACTGTGTATACCTACGCGTCAACTTGAGAACACCTGTTCTTTTTTATGAGTGTGTTTAGTTTAGTTTCTGATAATCCTGTGCGAGTCTCAATAAATACTTTTTCTTTCTTTTCTTTTTTCTTTTTCGTCGGCAAATAATTAATTTTCCTTTACAGCATTCTAATCCGTTAATTTTGTAGCTTATCAAGTTATCAATAATAATCAAAAACGGCCAAGTGCGTGTATAACCACGCATAGTGAAGGATTCCGTAGTCAGGATGAATATTCTACGCATGCACAGTATTGATTTTGTCGGCAGCAAAAACAAGTTGGTATTTCATAGTATTTCTCAAAGAAGGTGAAAATTAAAAGTTAATTCTGCGGTTGTAACCGAAAATATCGCACAAACACTTACGTGCACTGAATTTTTTTATCATAATGAAATAGTGGTTTCAATAGTTTGAATCAATATTTATTCGACGTGAAAAGAGTCAGAATTAAAAACTTTAAATATTGCTTATTATCTTGTAAACACTTTCTTCAAAATGTTTCCGATATAACGTCGAAATCAGTTTTGATAAAATAATTATCTGCGAATAGCTTCAAGCCTCAATCTTCTAAGTTTAGGTCTTTCGGAAAATGGTAAACTCCAGTTTCCAGGCATTGAGGAATACAAAAACGAGTAATTTTCGCAAAACTAAATATAAAAATCACCTTACGCCTTACATTATTTATTAGCTTGTGTTGGGAACTAGCTACGATAGCGCCATTTTGACAGTTGCCTTCCCCATTTCGGAAGTCGGTGTTTTGGTTTTGTATTTTCGTTTTTCTCCACCGACTTCCGAAATTAAAGTAATTTTTCACTTTTTTGTGTTTTTGGTTTTTATTTGTAAGTAAAAAGCTTTTCTTTTTCACTTTTTAGTTGTGGTACCTACTCCACACAAATTCGTATACCACTACTTGATATGTAAATAACAGTGACAGGAAATTATTAAAACAACATCAATATAAACTAGTTGGAAAAAAACACGCAGTATTAAGGATAACTCAAAAACTGCTGGTTTAGGTCTTGATAAAATTAATATGGGACTACATGAGAAGCACCAGCTTTCAAATAAAAAAGAATCTTCAAATTCGGTTCACCTAGAAAAAGTTCTGGCGTAACAAACATAAAAAAAAAAATACCGTCGAATTGCTAACCTCCTCCTTGCTTTGCTGCCGGTTATTTTTTTTTATTCGCGCAGGATGTACCTATTTCGAATACATCAATACACCTACGTAATACGCGTACAAATATTTATTCACTAAATATGTATACCTACTTACTATAGTCATCACTGAGATCACTAAGCTACCGGTGTCATGTTACTGTAGATAGCTAAATGTTAAAATCGCCGGGCGATACAATCGCGTCGTCGCGCGTCGCTTGTCGCCAGCGTGCCGTAGTTCACTCCAGTAGCGACAAAAAACTCTCGCTAAGTCGTATCGATGTCAAATTCCTTTAATAGATTTTCAACCTTATGCTTTGGAAATAAATTAGAAAATCTATTAAAGAAATTTGACATCGATACGACTTAGCGACAGATTTTTGTCGGTATCTATGTCGAGACTGCAGGGCCAGGCTGTTTGTAATTAGGGGGTGACCATGATTCTGGTAAATACTGGATAGAACATCAGAAAAGGGCAACAAGATTCGCGGAAGCGGGCCCTGCTCACAGAGACACAGTGCTCATTAATTCGCTCGCATCAAGTGATTCCTTTGTTTACAACAAGTAATGTGCCACAAAATTGGCAAGTTGCGTGTGACTGTGTGCCGCCGCGTGCCGCCAAACCGCCAATCAGCGAGGTTATCTGTCCGATCGCTTCGCTCACCCGCTATTACCGCCTTTTTAAGCACGATAACGTCTCGTATCCTGGCATCAGCTCATCATGGACACCCGACAACAGATCGATCTCTTACGATCTACAAATTCTTTCTAGTTCTTTCTGTGCATGACTTCTTTGTCATTGTTGATTATCTGCTTTAACTTTTGATTTAGGATTTGTTTAAATAATGACAAACTACAACAATAATATAGCACAGGTACCTCGTTATGGTTATGGATACCTCGAGTCAGTTTGTACATGGCATCCTTGAACTTTGAAGTCTAAAGAGGTTAGGTTTTAAATTAAGTTTACCTAATAGTATATTGCTTATTTTGGGTAGCGAAGCGAACCTAATTTTAACCGACTTCAAAAAAGGAGGAGTTTATATGTTTGTACCACATATGTTTTTTTTTAAATGTTTGTTCATCGATATTTTCGTCAACGTATGAACCGATTTAAAAATAAATTTTTGCATTTTGTGGATAAGATAAGATAATATTTATTTTTGCTAAGATAAGATAATATTTATTTGCTTAAACATGTGTCATACATACAAGAAAATACATGCATGCAAGATGGTAGCAACATTATTAGGTACAGGCATGTTTGCCACATGATGTGACGTGCAAATGTCAAGAATATTATTAATTAATTAAAACATTCTCTTAAAATAACAATAAATTAAGTAATCAAAGAGCAAAATAATAAAAATCAAATAGAGCATTAAAACAAAAATAAGTTATCAAGACTGTTATACAATAAACATGTCAACAATAAAAAATAATATAAAGATCCAAAAAAATTAATACACAAAAAAATAAAATAAAAAATTATTATAATCAAATCAAAATAGCTACTATGTCAATACAAATCTTTCCTCTAGGAATTCATTAATATTATAGTAGGCTTTATTTACTAAATGTGTCTTCAGTTTTCTTTTCAAGTGTAAATTATTAAGTTCCTTCCAACTCTTAGGCAACTTATTGTACACAATTGGAGCTATATGAAAAACACTTTTGCGCATAAGTGCAGTCCTACAGGGAGGTACACATAGTTGGGTTTGATCACGCCTGTTCCTGGGAAATTGATCTGCTCTGCGCGGAAATAATTTAGGATTTTTCCTGACAAACATAATGGTTTCAAGAATAAATATGGATGGCAATGTTAAAATTTTATGCATTATGAAATAGGGTTTGCAGCTGTCCGTGGTTTGCAAATGAAACATTGCTCTAAGGCATCTCTTCTGTGCTTTAAATGCTACTTCTCTATTAGTCGAGTTACCCCAAAAGATAACACCATATCTGAGAACGGATTCAGCCAGACCGTAGTATGCTGTTAATAAGGCCTGCCTATTAACATTTCGTGACAGCAAGTACAATGCATAGGCACTACTACTAATTCTCTTACTCAGAGAATCTATGTGATCCTTCCAATTTAAATGACGGTCAATTGTTAGTCCCAGAAACTTAGTTGTATTAACCGTGTCAATTGTTATATGGTTATATGCTATGTCAAGATTGGAAAATGTCAATAAACGTTGGCTAAAATGCATAATTACTGTCTTACTTAAATTAATTTTTAAATTATTATTGTCTAACCATTGTATAATATTGATCAACGTATTATTAATGTCATCCTTATATAAGTCTTTATTATTGCAAGGTATACATATAGTACTGTCGTCCGCGAAAAGAGTTACAGGATGGTCAATTGATTTAGGAAAGTCATTTATGTACAGTGTAAAAAGTGGAGGTCCTAAAACACTCCCTTGCGGAACTCCGTAGGTAACGGTTCTTTCCTCTGATAGAAAGATTTCTTCAAGTTTGGTTCTAGTGTTCAGACTACTTATTTCGGTTATTTGTTTTCTGTCGTACAAATATGATTTTAAAAGTTCAAGGACATTGCCTCTAACACCGTATGCATCAAGTTTTTTTAATAAAATATCATGTTGGACATAGTCAAATGCCTGAGTCATGTCGCAAAAAATAGCACAGACTGGAGTTTTTTTATCCACATTTGACATAATCGAGTGCAAAAAGTCATAAACTGCCATATTTATTGTTTTGTTTTTTCTAAATCCTTTTTGTTCGTTACAGAGTATATTGTTCACTTCTAAATAACAACTTAGTTGATTATAAATATAGTACTCAATAACTTTTGAGAACATCGGTATTAATGCAATCGGTCTGTAACATTCCATTAGTTCCCTGTCTTGTTTTTTGGAGGAACCCTGCTTGGTTAGTTTTTGATTAGTTTTGATAACACGTACCTATTTAGTCCACTTTGTGTATCTTGATGATGTAATACTTCCTGTCACTGTTGTTTACATAGCTAGTAGTGGTATACGAATTGGGGTGGGGGAGGTACAACTAAAAACAGAAAAATAATTAAAATAAGTCTTTTTGAAAACAAGCTTCTAATTAAATAAAAAGTACCAAAATACAAAATTACGTTAACATAGAACTTTAATATTTTCTTAAAAGCTTGCGGCTTATCTTAAAGTGTAAGTGGTCAATCCGACTGCACTAGCGGGTGCGGGTGCGGGTGCGGGTGCGGGCGCGGGTGCGGGCGCTCGGGTCGTAGCGTCTGCGTGTTCACACTTCAGTGCCGAACGAGCTACGAGTCTCATTGCACGTGTGTTTGGTCGTTCTCAAACTTTGATGCGTACACGTAAAATGGATGACGATTTGATTTTATTCATGGAAAAGTCGTACTTGAAATGGAAATTGCAATATATGAAGTTTAAATGTTGCGGATGTTTGCTTTGCCAAATAGCAGTGCGATGTTGTACTTACTGCAGATATAAGTTCTTCCGTATAGATATCCATGACGACGCTCCGGCGCGGCGGCGGGTGAATAAAAATGGTTTAGAACCACACGCGCAGTCACCTAACAGACGCTATATCACTGAACGATACGGGCGGACTGAGTCATTAGAAACAACCGCGCCACCCGCGTCCGCGCCCGTCTCAAGGCTCCCACAGAAAGGCGCGACGCGACAGCGCTACACAAAGGCGCCGCTAGTCGCGCGACGTGCGGTGCCTTTGTGTCGGGCGTCGCGTCGCGCCAGTGTGTACGAGCCTTCATGCAGACGCGCGGCTCGCTGGAACACTGTGAACGCAACTGGCGCGGGCGTCTACATGCATTTTGATTTTCACGCGTCCGCGTTAGCACCCGCGCCCGCCTCTACTCTGAAAGAGTACTAAGAAGGACGTTCACGCCTCAAGCTTTTAAGAAAATATTAAAGTTCTATGGTAACGGAAGTTTTATTTAGTCCTTTTTAGTTAATTAAAAGCTTGTATTTAAAAAGGTTTTTACTTACATTTTATTTTGTACTTATTAGCATTAGACTTTGTTTAAACATCCGTTCTATCACCTTCTCTTGCAAGGTACTTGTAAAGACAAATCCAAAGAACCCAAACACGCCTTTACACAAGTCATGGTATGAAGCGATCCGAGTTGCACTATCCAAGTCATGCCATACTTTAGAGCGGGCTATCATAATTGAATAAGTACTTATACAACATTTCGTGTCTGTGCTGTTGACCGCTGAGGAGATCTCTCGTATGAAGCCAATCCTGGGTGCAGCAGCCAGATCATGGTGAACTTTAGAACGAGTTATCATATTGTATGCGTATATTAAATTTCGTGTCTGTACCGTTGACCATTGGATTTCCTTCGTCTGGAACCAATCCTGGGTGTAGAATCATGCATCATAAAAATGCATTTGTCTTCGAAACAGAATCGACGTGTGAAATTTCAAGTCCGTAGGATAAGAGGAAGTGGGTTTAATTCACCTTGCAAGATTTGTCCCGAACATACATATTACATACATACATACAAACATTGCAAGTTAAATAAAAGCTTGTAAAAATAAAACAATGGATTTCCAAAAAACACTACAAAGTGAAAAATAACTTTAATTTCGCTGGCAAAATATAAAAAAAAACAGATCAAAGACACCGACTTCCGAAATTAAAGATATTTTTTAATTTGTAGTGTCTTTTTTAGCGACACGTTTTATATTGTCAAGTACTAGGTTGGTACCTAAGTGTTTTAACTGCCACTGCTTAACCGTTAAATACTAATTGAAATAACAACTGAGTGGGTAGGTACGCACGACATCTACGAGTAACAAGCGAAACAGTTCCAGTACTTATAAGCTGACTTCTCATTGTACGTAAAGCCTATACATACAATGTGAGGGCAGCTAAAACTGGAAATGTATAGCTTGATATGTTGCCGTGTGTACCTATCTAGCAGCTACTGGCACCTATTAATCAAAAATCAAAAATAATTTATTTGCATAAATAAGGTACAGAAAGTTGGTAAAATGTAAAAATTGTTCTCATATTCTGCCTTTAATTTCGGCGTGCAAATATAAAATAACGTTAAATTTTTTATTTAAATTGATTGTTGACCATAATCATGCAGTCATTAAACAGATAATCCCATTAAAATTGTATTACTGAATTAAATAAATGTCAATGAAAAAATAATAATCATAAATGTCAATAATGGGACAGATTCGCCATAATAATAATAACAATAATAATTTAAAATGATCGTGCAATTTACAAAAACTTACATTTTATAATCTAAAAACTCATGTACACTATAAAAGCATTTTTCAATTAAAACCCTCGTCAAATTATTTTTAAATCTAGACAATCGTAGCGGTTTTATGGAATTTGGTATTTTGTTATACAATTGTATGCACATAATATAGCTGTTGTTACCTGTAAATGTGAGATTCGTCCTCGGTTGACATAACTTATTAGTACACATAGATCGTGGGGCATAGTAGCTTGTCGCTTGCTAAATATACTGGATTCTAATATGTAAATATATGGTAGAGTTAGTATTTTATACTTCCTAAAGAATGGGCGACATGACTCTATTTGCTTCAACCCAAATATAGCTCTTAGACCTTTTCTTGCATTACGAATGCTTGATCAATCTCCACACAACGACCCCACAGGATAAAACCATACCTTAGAGTGGAGGTTACATAGCCATGGAAAGCCGTTATTGCGGCATTTCTAGATACCACGCAGTTAATACGCCTCAAAGGGTATATAAAATTATTTATTTTAACACAAATGTAATTTATATGATTTTTCCATGAGCAAAATTTTTCTAAATGTATTCCAAGAAACTTAGCAGAGTCAGTTTCTTCCAGGGCGACCCCTTAAGATATATTTAGGGCCAGCGATTTTGATCGGTAGGTATGAAATTGCATACATTTTGTTTTATTAATGTTAACTTTTAAATTATTAGCCTCGACCCACTCTATAGTTCATTGAAGAGCAATGTTTATATCTTGTTCGTATGAACTTTTATCTTGTCCTTTGATTATAATTATAATATCGTCGGCAAACAGTACACATCTATGATTTATAACTTGTGGGAAATCATTTATGTAGAGCAAAAACATTGGCGGCCCTAAAATACTGCCCTGTGGCACGCCATATCTATTGAACATAAACGAAGATTGGAATGATTGTAACGTTTTATTTTGGTCATTATAATTCGTTAGTTCCACTGATTGTTCTCTATCGGACAAATTAAGCCAGTTATATGCCGTTCCTCTGATTCCATATCTGGACACCTTTTCCAATAATCGTTAATGAGAGACGTGATCAAACGCTTTACTCATATCCATGAATAAAACTGTAACAGGTATTTTCTTGTCAACACAGTCTGTTATTTCTTTTATTAATTAAAAGGTTGCTAAAGATATACTTCTATTTTTGCGAAATCCATTTTGTTCGTCCTTAATAATCTTGTGCTTTTCAATGAAGTTTGCTAGTTTATTATGAAACGCTTTTTCAAATTTTTTAGAAAATGTAGGTATCAAAGTCACGGGTCTGTAATTGTCCATTTGAGTGCTATCCCCTTTTTTAAAAATTGGTTTCACTACAGATCTCTTTAAAAAATCGGGAAATATTCCTTGTTCTAGAGAGAGGTTAACCACATGTAGAAGTGGCTCTAGAATTATATTGACTGACAGTTTTATGATGTCAGTACGAATATTGTCATAACCACTAGCTTTCGAATCATTTAGAGACATCACTATTTTTTTAAGGTCACTTCTGTCTAGTGAGTACAAAAATTTTGAATTACTGATTGATTCAATATGATCCATTTGTTTTAATCTTGAATTTTCTTTAATATCAAGACTATTCTTGGTAACCGTGTCAATGAACAAAATTATTGAATTGATTTGCAATAGAATCAGGACTTATACAGTCACTGTTGTCCATCGTAATTTTTGAAATTCAGGAGCGTTTTAAATCTGTGCCGGTATGATTTTTTTATTACATTCCACGCTGCCTTACACTTATTTTGAGCTTTATTTATGTATTTGGTATTATTATTTAATGTGTTTAATAAACACATTAATCTGTGGTGAACGAAACGTGAGAGGGTTTGTGGCGAGTGGCGGCGGTTATTGCATACGATCGAAACTTGAGAGGGTTGGTGGCAAGTCGCGGCGGTTATTGCATACGGTCGAAACTTTAGAGGGTTGGTGGCGAGTGGCGGCGGTTATTGCATACGATCGAAACTTGAGAGGGTTTGTGGCGAGTGGCGGCGGTTATTGCATACGATCGAAACTTGAGAGGGTTGGTGGCGAGTGGCGGCGGTTGTTGCATATGAACGAAACGTGAGAGGGTTTGTGGCGAGTGGCGGCGGTTATTAAATGATAAATGATTTTATTTCTGTAAGTAGGTTTGTTCAAACACTTTTACACGTCAATCATGTTTTTTAAACTAGATGAGGTCGGCGTTTCCTATCTGACTACTCTGAGAAGAAAGGCCGAAACAAACTCAGAGGTCACAGTCTCTTTTAAAGTCCAGACATAATCTTGGTCAGGTCATGCGAAGACCATGCAGATTGGTATCTGAAATGGTCTTTTGAGGAAAGAACCACACAGTTTGAGTGGACCTGTCTAGTCAGTGCACGCATTTGTCAGTAATCGTGCAGCTCGACTCAGGAAGTCAGGACTTAAGGATTATTGCATACGAACGAAACGTGACTGGGTTTGTGGCATGTGGTGATTGTTATTGCATACGATCAAAACTTGAGGGTTTGTGGCGAGTGGCGGCGGTTATTGCACATGAATCTCGAGTGTTAGAGATCTGGACTACACGGGTAGGTAGGTAATGTTATAATTTAATAGTGTCCAATAGGTACCTACGTTCAAAGTGGGCGATCGCCCACATATTGGCACGTTTAACCAATTGTGCGCGAATGAATGACTAGTGTCAACGGCATCAGCCGCGCGGCCATTCCATTGTGAAATTGTGAGGCTTTCACCGTTAGATGAGCGAGCACCGCGGACGGCGGCGACCGCGGCGGGCGGCTCGCCCGGCTCGTGTGCGCCGCGCAGCCGGCGCGAGGCGCAAGGCGCGGGCCGCCGAGCGCGACCACCGGCCGGTGGCGTGATGCGCCGTGCGTCACCGCGCACTCACACTCGCACAACTCGCGATACCTATCTCTGCTAAGCTAACAAAGATCTTACTCGTCAAACCTGTCATAAATTATGTCATCGTGTTAGCAGGAAATATAGTAAGTAAATATTGACTTTTGTTAGGTTTCCGCGTGCGACTGTGACGCGCCTGCTGCCGGCCGTGTTTAGATCTAAGCTCGCTGATAAACAAACACATTCGGCAAAATTTAATGACTACACATCCGCTCCCTTGCGCATAACATCAAGTAGTTAATGCAAATAAATGAGACACTTGAAAGTGATTAATGTTCGCTCAGAGTGATAACTAAACTGTTTCCGCGTAAGTAATTGCAATATAATTATGTGTTCATTAGTATACTGCCTAATAATTGGATGGCATGATAAGGTAGACCTACTTTCATAAAATATTGTTCCTCAACTGTAGCCTGTCTGAAGAGCTAAGTTGACGGCGCGGCCGGCTGCCGCGCGCCGCTTGGCAGAGACTAGAGCCGATGCCATCCGAGCGCGTGTCCATAGACTGGCACGTGTAGTCGTTAGTGAACCTGAACGTTAGCTCTACTTGCTAACTTGCCTATTCACGTGGCAATCTGAACGGAACCAAAATGTTTCAGATACAGGAGTCCGACACAAGTTGCGAAAAATGTTGTACTATCACAACTTGTGCCATCAGTTTTGAGTTACACAGGGTTATTGGTTATATTATGTCGGCAATCCATTAAGGGGATGTAGAAGAGGTCATTTGCAACAAAATGACCACTGATGACCCCTAGGCAAATGTCAACCATTTTCGAGTAATTTGACATATCATAATTTTTTTTGCGGTACAGTCACGAGCACGAATATGTCAACACTTGGCCACTTTCAATAGCGATTTTTTTGTGAAACAACGACTGCAACGTTGAAATACGACATATTACAAATAAACCTATGGGTTCGAAAATACTATGTACGTAACAACATAAAATTTCATTCAAAAATTAAAGAGAAAATCGCTTTTAAATTAAGCCAAGTGTATACATATTTATGCTCGTGACTGTACACAACTTGAAACTTTATTTTAAAAAAACCGACCAAGTGCGAGTCGGACTCGCGCACGAAGAGTTCCACACTGAACTGAACTGAACTGAATAACCGGTACCTGGTACCTGTTATTCCGACAATAATCAAAGTAGAAAAATAAAATTAATATAAATAACAAAGTCCTTTCTATTATCTCTTATTATTTTATAGTAGGTAGGTACTACCTTTAAACAAATTGTTATTAATTTGACTAGGTACTTATTTTCAAAAATTGTCTTGAAAATCAATAAACTCACAAAAAAGCTTCTGTATAATTAGGTCACGGTCAATTGTTGACGTAACAAGTTCGCAATCACAACCACAACTGACAAAAAAAAAACGAAATCAAGATATTTACTTGAATATAAACATAAACTATTACTAGGAAGGTACTTAAAATATAATACGCTATAATGTGTCTTAAGACTCCGGCAGACAGCCGCGACGCGACAGCGCGGCACAAAGGCACCGCTCTTCGCGCGACAGGCGGTGCCTTTGTGTCGCTTCGCGAGTCGCGGCTGTGTGAAGGAGCCTTTATTTGTATAGAGGTAAGGACGAATTGCACGAACTAGTCTAAAAAAAATTGAGGTGATTTGCTAGTTACGAATAAACATAAAATTTACGCAATTATATTTCTCATTTCCATAGCTATAGGCCAGCTTTTTTGACTGATGAGTCCCGACCAGCACCCTAATTACGTAACATACTATCTATCACAATCTGAATCATTTTGAAGCCTATTGTTGATCTATTGTTTCATATGTTCGAAAAATTTGTCTGGTCAAGATCGTAAATAACGCCATGAATGTTGTTGAACTGTCAAAATTAAAGCTTTCCTACTGTTAGTATATTACGCAATTACCCCGCTGGTTCCTGGTAGCGTAAATAATCTCATCCCTACTAGTGATGAAATTATTTGCTAATCATTCGTAAATGATTGAGATAAAGAGAGATTGTTGTATAAAGGCTCCTGAATTAATAAATGAGTATTTTTCCCGTGCGGGTATGCCGCCGTCATTATCGGGCATTATCAGGCAGGCTAGGCAGCTCAAATACCCACCGGCAATGCCGCCGGACTTGTTGGCGGCATGCCCGCCGGCAGCGCGACACAGGCGCCGCTCGTCGCGCGACTTGCAGTGCCTTTGAGACGCGCACGATTCGCGTCGCGCGTCGCGCCTGTTTGCAAGAGCCTTTAATCGTAATGCGTTGAATGCATCTTAAGTTAGTCTCGTAAGCTTATAAAAATAATAAAAAGCACAGTACCTATGTATGTTTTTATTTTTATTTTTTTATTATATTATTTATGTACACGCAGTAAAATAGATACAGATACGGCATATTAGTATTAAGTACAAAGGTACTGCTTATTTCTTAAGAAATTTCTTCCAACAGACCTGCGAATGGAGAAATGATAAAGAAATGTAGACAATAGTGTGTGAGAACAAGAAGAGAAGAATTTGATTTGTGACGTCTTAAACTAGAATATTAAATATTTATTAACTTTAACATTTTAATACTTCTAAACAGTCGGCCACACGTTGTAGGTAACACATATTACGCCAGCCAGGCTTGATGTGTCTTCATCACTTTAGCTTACATCAAGTGCCTTTGTGATGACGTCTGTGATGATTTTTTTCGTATCAACAATCTGTTTACACAATTTATATGTCCATCCGTATCACATTTAAGGGGGAAGCGCAAGAGTAGCCCGCGAAATTCAAATTTTATTACGTTTTTTGCAATTTGCAGGTCACTGTCAGGTTGTATTTTGATTAAAATATGATTCGCGGCAGTAACAAATATGGCTTTACAGAATTATAATCATTAGAATCAGCAGTACACAGTACAGTAGGTACAATCTTACTTTGTTGTAGTTCGTACGGTACGTTTCGGTTGACGTTTTTGTTGATACGATTTTTTCATACGATGTTATAGGCATAAGGCGATTCGATCTGGGCGAAAATTGCATCATCTTGAATTGAAAAAATCGGGTAATCGATATGGCCATAAATCGATCTTCTGGAAGATCTATTCAGAGCGGGCATCTCTGTTATCTACTGATAACGTGACGTGAGCGAGCCAGTTAGTGCGCCGGCCGACGCAGTGACAAACGGCACGAGTTTCATCCCTCGAGCCCTTGCGGCACACTGAATCTCTACAGCTACACCCCGCGCATGAGTTAGTCATCGGTCACTAATAAAGAACTACACAATCCCATACAAAAATTCTATTAAAACTGTCGCAATTGTGTTTATCTAATTCTTGTTGAAATAAATATACATTAATGAAAATTCAACCTTAAACGCAATGCTTAAAGTTGTATTCACAAAACTATGTACAAAGAGTAATAAATTTTTACGCCTGATATTCGCTGGTCAACACATCAAAACAAATTCAACCTTTCACGCATGTTTTAAAGTCAGAAGTACAAAATGCCAAATAAAAACAATAAAATGTTACAACCGACGCTCGTCGCTAGAACAAGGGTTGAGTGGAGTCGAGCTGCCCAATATTTTTTTGTTTATACTGTAATTTCATACGGTAATCTTTTTAAATTTTGTAAAGCTTAATAATAATAATAATCGCTTTATTTCGGACACAAATATCCAGATAGTGTTAGTAACATACAAAAAATAACTTATTGCCTAGTGTTAAAAACCAATCTCCGCACAAACTGCTGTAGAATCAGAGAGCTGAAGCTGTCGGCTACAGTTTTCAGGATGCTGTTCAGACTGCCCCTCACACTCTTCAGTAGCGACGCAGTTTTTTGCGTATAATTGCATAGAAGCCGTTGGTGCGGGCTTGCGCAAACCGGAAATGTTCGCGCTACAGTAACGAGGCAGCCTCAACAACATCCTGAAAGCATTGTTATATTGGATGCGCAAGACATCCAGCGACCCATAGATTGCCCGTGTACAAACTTTGGCAATAAGACTTGAAAAGTGTTACTTTTACTTGGTCTGTATACCACGCAAATCTACGGGACAACATATTGCTCCGGACCGCTAGAGCCTTACGCTCCCTCTCAATGTCTACACAACGCTATGTATATACAACGCTTCCTTGGGTCGGCTTGAAGAATTCTTCGGATCTTTGACGTGCTATAACTAATATTCATTCTCACACCTCACTGGATCTCGAGGAAAGCTAAAAAAACAAAAATAAAATCTCAAATCTTTAATTTTATTGCATGCACTTAGTCAACATTAAATAAGACACAGTATAGAAGTCTCATTAAACAAAACATAAAACAATCAAACTTTAATAATAAAACAAAGAAACAATAACGTCTCCAGAAAATGGAACAGAATCAAAGCAATAACCCGAACAATTTAAGTGGGCATGCGATAGTATGATTAATTCGTTTCGTAAGAGTCTCTACAATTGAGATGCTTTATAACTCCTGCTGTTCATTACAACTTAATTTAAAAAATGTTTTTACTATGATTTCTTGACAAAATACCAGTATTTACAATACAGTGATAACAATTATATAATTATAATATTAATACTATGCGTAGATATGAAATCCATCCTTTTTTAGCATTCTTTAAGTGTGATTTTTACAGTTTTTAAACGACCACTAAGGGGGGTTTACCTTCGGAGCGGTGGAATGTTATGTTCAAGTGGGTCTTCATTCGGTGAGGACATTTTTTGTCGCTGATTGTGTATTTAGTTGTTTATTAGTGATCGATGGTTACAGCAGTGAATACGCCCAGATTTTAGAATAAATACAAATATAGGTATTAAAAAAAAAAACTTTTAATATTTTCATGATTAAATTGTTTTATTATTTGCCTTGGGCGAAGGCCGCGAGCAGAAGCTAGTATAGGTATATTTTGTTCCTTCACTCGGACCTTGCTTGCATGGAAAAGAGAGATACTCACCTACTAAGTATCTGTTTAGGAAGTTATGCTCGTTTTAATAAATATACAAATACCTACATAACTCAGAAATAAATAAAAATTAAAAATAATGTTATTTTTTATAGCTTACCTTGCCGACTGAGTTAGTAATTCAAAAAATGTTATTTCTGGTTTCGATATAGATGAATTCAAACATCAATGCACTGAACAATATACAATATTAGTTTTAATATATGCGAAAACCGAAACACGTGTCTAGTCATTTTTATGTAAAGAATCTATTTACAAAATTTCAAAACTGTATCATGAAAAATCACAAAGTTATAAGCTTGTTATATTACCTGGTTGTCCGTACAAAAACATGGTCACCACGCGGCGCCAACGCGCCGCTCGCACCTCCCGCGGCGTCTCGCGCTCATTGATAATAATTTGGCAGTAGGTACCTAACCGTACGGCGATTGGATTGTAATTATCCGGTAATAACATTTTCCATCACCCTTGCAGGCTTTGGACTGTCGTAATGGTCTAGTGTAGGTAGATATTATTACGTACTTTATTCGTAAATGCAGCCGTAAGTGATAAAATGTCGTCAATGCGATTTGTTGCACCTTATGCCAAACACTTAAAGTTCAAAGTGGATAAAAACTGTTAAATATCGCATTACTTAACACAGCAGGCTGTAGGTTTGTTGGCCATGTAGTCCAAAATTCCGTCTTGGACTGTGGTAGGAATTCGAACCACTCCTCTATCGACTGCTGTCGGAGGCCGAAACGTACCGTAGTCCCTAGATCTTTGCGTGGCGGAAAGCGTTGTGTTTCATGATACTCTGATGCCGAATTGCTCCTCGTACCGCCGCACTTCCAGGGATACGTTATCACCACAAACCGCTAGTGTACGTACCATTTCTGTGTACTGGACGTGTGTGTATGAGAAATACATGGTTACACGATACTTTTTACATACGATAGGTACACGGTATACGATCAACAGAAAGACAACTGTAAGGCCCACGGCGGCCGCGCAATCGCAAAGGCGTATTGTAACTGAAAGGGAGCGTGACACGTACGCGTCAACCTGTAGCGTCCGGGCGACTGAAGGGGTTGTTTTACCCCCGCCCCGCTGTGCGCCCGCGCCTAGTGCCGCTATGATCTGCCGTGACCTGTGTTGTGCGCGTATGATTGCGGATAGGTACTTAGTGTCGCTCGGTGTCCAACTTGTAACCTTTTTTAAATATGTTTGCGACAAATTATAACATGGTTTAAAAATTATTGGAATTGATTCAGTTACTTAATCTGAACAAACTATATTCAGGTTTCGCATATACTAAAAATAATGTTGTAGTCGAAAAATATAGTCCTTCGCTCCCGCACATTTATTAACATAAATATGCGGGAGCGTCCTGCACCGTCCGTATCCGTAGGTACGTAACTGCGGCGTACGCGCGACTACAGAAAAACTCTTTGGCGCGACTTTTGAGTATGGTGTACACCAGGATTTCGATGCGCGTCGTTTCGGCCGATTTGTATGAAGACGTAATACTGCTTACTTTATTATACTGTGGCATTGGCATTAAATATTGCCCAATAATTGAACAAAAGTTTGAGCGAGTTTCAATTTTATTCTATAATAGTTTTATTGCATACAATTGTATAGAAAGAAGCCGCGATGTTATTGCGTGAAAAAGATTGATTATTTAACTGCATTATTTAAAGCTGAATCAAACATACTGCACGATAAAAATATCTCGCAATCTTATTGTCAGAGTAGAAGCCACCTTACACAGGACAACGGAAAAACAAGTAAGACTTGTTTTTGTAACAATTCCTAAATGCTTACATTTAGTATTTTTTTGTAACAGGATTGCACGGGCTCCCTGAACGCAATGGCAAGCTCAAAGATCTGGCGCACTTCGATGCGACGTTTTTCGGCGTGCACGCCAAGCAGGCGCACCTCATGGACCCGCAGCTGCGTCTGTTGCTGGAGCTCACGCACGAGACCATCATCGACGCGGGCATCAACCCCAGCGAGCTGCGCGGTTCGCGCACCGGCGTATACGTGGGCGTGTCCAACTCCGAGACCGAGGAGATGTGGACCGTGGACCCTGACAAGATCAACGGGTACGCGCTCACGGGCTGCTGCCGTGCCATGTTCCCCAACCGCATTTCCTATACCTTCGATCTCAAGGGGCCGTCCTTCGCGGTGGACACAGCCTGCTCCAGCTCCATGTTCGCGCTGGCGCAGGCGGCCACGGCCATCCGCTCCGGCCACTGCGACGCCGCCATCGTGGCCGGCTGCAACCTGTGCCTGAAGCCCGCCAACTCGCTGAACTTCCACCGGCTCAGCATGCTGTCGCCCGAGGGCCGCTGCGCCGCGTTCGACGCCAGCGGGCGCGGCTACGTGCGCTCGGAGGCGGCCGTGGCCGTGCTGCTGCAGCGGCGCAGCGCGGCGCGGCGCGTGTACGCCACGCTGCGCGGCCTGCGCGTCAACACCGACGGCGCCAAGGACCAGGGAATCACCTTCCCGTCCGGCGACATGCAGCGCCGCCTGGCCGAAGAGACCTTCGCCGAGGCCAAGCTGCGGCCCAGCGACGTCGCCTACGTCGAGGCCCACGGCACCGGAACTAAGGTACGCCGACTACCAGCCACCACTAGTAGAATATTAAACATTGTTTTTTAAATTGCCTCAGAAAGCGTTGTTATATTAAACACGCAACGCATTGGCGGCACGTTGGGTGCGACAGGGCGCGTGAGTACAGGGGTGTGCAGTATGGACTGCACCTGTACATCAAGTAAACCTAGCTACGAGAACAATCTGTGCGCGCGAGTATGTCCAGTGAGTATGCGCGATGTGCTGACGAAGCGTGTGTTTGCCAGGTGGGAGACCCACAGGAGGTGAACGCCATCGCGGAGCTATTCTGCAAGGGACGTAAGGGCCCGCTGCTGCTGGGCTCGGTGAAGTCCAACATGGGCCACTCGGAGCCCGCGTCCGGCCTGTGCTCCGTCGCCAAGGTGCTGGTGGCCATGGAGCACGGCGTCATCCCCTCCAACCTGCACTACAAGAACGCCAACCCGGACATCCCGGCGCTCAGCGACGGCCGGATCCAGGTAAGTTGTTGATTTATTAAGGACCTTCTGAGTGTTTGTTCATGTGCGATTTAAGTATCCGATCCAGGAAACAATTGCAAGTCAAATTATTTATTTCAATTAGGCACAGGCACTTTTGAAAGTAGACTTTGACAAGAAAATGAATTGATTTTAGTCAGAGAAGAATGGTCAAGAAACTACCATTACTCTTTTTAAATGTTTTGCAATATTTTGTATACATTAATTTAGTAATTATACTTGTGTGAAGACAATGCACCTAGAATAAAATTGCTGTAAGGAAACAGGTATAAATAATTAAAAAGAGATTCCGCAGTGCGAGTTAGTACTAAAAATTGAGATCAGTTTAAAGTAGGGTGTGCATCGGCGGCAGGTGGTGGACCGCAACACGCCGTGGGAGGGCGGCCTGGTGGCCATCAACTCGTTCGGCTTCGGCGGCGCCAACGCGCACGTCATCCTGCAGTCCGAGGCGGGCGGCGGCGCCGCGCGCGCGCCCGCGCAGTACGCGGCGCCGCGCCTGCTGCTGGCGTCGGGCCGCACGGACGAGGCCGTGCGCGCGCTCACGGCGCTGGCGGCGCAGCACGCGCGCGACGCCGGCCTGCACGCGCTGCTGGACGCCGTGCACCGGCACAACATCCCCGGCCACTCGCACCGCGGGTTCGCCGTGCTCACCGACCCGCCCGTGCAGGAGTGCTTCGTGAGTACACGCGCGCCGGGCCCGGCTGCCGCTCGCTTATTTGTACGTGATCGGTGTGACGCAGGTTTATGCGGCGGAGATAAATAACACTACGCAGGGTCAACATAAAAAAGTATATTTTATAAAAGAACATTAAAGGGGTCTGCTGATTGTGATGCCGAAGCATAAGCAAAGCTAGATGTACTATGCGCTAATGAATGTGGTGTGTGGTTGTCACAATCAGTACGGAGTTTACAAATGGAAGTGGGAAGCAGGACATGACTTGTACATTTTGAGAAAATGGAACATACTTTTTAATAAGTAGACAAGTATAATGCTTAAAAGATCCTTCAAACAGGCGCGACACGCGACGCGACACACAGGTACGGCAGATCGCGCAACGTGCGGCGCCTTTGTATCGCGTCTCACTTGCGTCGCGTATCGCGTTTGTTTGAAAGAACCTTAAAAGAAGCCTAATCTAATATTTTAATCGTTATTGTATGTAATTAGTTATGTATAAAAAAACGGAACATTACATCGGTCATGGCTGACGACTTTCTGTACGCAGGAAATGGAGAGCGGCGATCCCCGACCCGTGTGGTTCGTGTTCTCGGGCATGGGCTCACAGTGGCCCGGCATGGCTAAGACCCTGATGCAGCTGCCCGCCTTCGCGGCCAGCATCAACCGCTCGGCGGCGGCGCTGCGGCCGCACAACATCGACCTCATCAACATCATCACAGACGCGCCGGCGACGGCCTTCGACGACGTCATCAACTCGTTCGTGTCCATCGCGGCCGTGCAGGTGGCGCTCGTGGACGTGCTGCGTGTGCTCGAAATCCATCCCGACGGCATCGTGGGCCACTCGGTCGGCGAGATCGGTGAGTAGCGAGCACCCGTGTGCAGCCCGCAGGGCGGCGTAGGGAACGTGACTGACCGACGAGCTCGCCCGCAGGCTGCGCGTACGCGGACGAGACGCTGACGGCGGAGCAGGCCGTGCTGGCGGCGTACTGGCGCGGGCGCAGCATCGTGGACGCCAAGCTGGCGCCGGGCGCCATGGCGGCCGTGGGGCTCTCGTGGGAGCAGTGCGAGGCGCGCTGCCCGCCCGACGTCGTGCCCGCCTGCCACAACGCCGGCGACAGCGTCACGGTGAGCGACGCACGGTGCGCCCGCGCGGCCACTCGTGGGGACGTCAGCGTTCTCAATGTGACGCGTCGTACAGATTTCAGGGCCAGTGGAGTCGCTGGAGAAGTTCGTGGCTGAGCTGTCGGCGGAGGGCACGTTCGCGCGGCGCGTGAACAGCTCGGGCGTGGCGTTCCACAGCAAGTACATCGCCACGGCCGCGCCGCTGCTGCGCCGCTCGCTGCAGAAGGTCATCCCGGAGCCCAAGCCGCGCACCAAGCGCTGGGTGTCCTCGTCGCTGCCGCGCGACCAGTGGGACTCTGATCTCGGTGAGCCTCGCTGGATCAATACTCATGAAACGTTGACGATTCATTGCAATCGGCGGTTTAGCGATTAATCGGAATCCTCGGTTATTGACAGATTTTTACGATTATCGTTATTTTCATTCTATTTAGGATAAAAAATTTCAAGATTTCCGATTTTATACCAATACCTATTGCCTATTCTACTTAATAAAAAACTTAAATTCATCACAGATCTTGAAGTGTTTGCGAATGAATGGAAGATGAAACTGTCGGAATGTTTGAAGTTTGTGAGAAAAATGCATGACTGTGTTAAATAAATTATATGTTTAAATATTGTAATTGGCTTCGGCCATTCTATTTAAAATAAAATAAATCTGGGTGTAGGCTGTGCTGGCGGTCTAAAAGCATGAAATTTGGCACAAAAGTTCCATAAGTAACGAAAATGAGCGCTAAGGATTTTTGAAAATTCATCCCGTAAAGGCGTTAAGAGAGAGTTAACTCCTTAAGTTATGCCTCCTAAGGCCTCAAATGACATGATTTCATGGAATAGTCATTCAATAGATAGGGTAATATGAACTTAGAGATATGTTTGATTAGTTTTATGATCATAATTCTATAAATAAGTATTCGCTACGGCCGCGAATCGTATTTAGATCAACATAACCTAATACTGACCTGAAAATTGCAAAAAAACCTAATATTGACTAGAAAATTGCAAAAAATGTAAGAGAATTTTAATTTCGCGGCTTCTCTGACGCTTTCGCCTTAAATGGTAAATAGGGGATGGTAGTTCTAGTTTGTCTGGAAGTTCGTAATTTTTTAAGTTAAAACGTGGAAGTTGTTTGAAACGTGCTACATAAGATTATGTTTAAAAGTTAGTGGAATCATCGTTTTTTGGAAAGTCGTCCACTAATGCTCTTGAGAAATCGCCGGTGGGAACCCCATCGCGCACGCGGCTTGTTAACTCTAAAATACTAAAGTCGCGATTTCAAGACCTTTTATTTGATGACACGATGAAGAATAAAGACACAAATGAAATGTAGAGATAATCGATAGCTGTCCCATGACTATTTACTGTGCAACGAGTTTCGCCGCTCACGAATGCGTTCCGTTCCCAGCCAAGCTGAGCGACGCCAACTACCACGTGAACAACCTGCTGTCGCCGGTGCGCTTCGCCGACGCCGTGCGCTGCGTGCCCGAGCGCGCGCTGGTGCTGGAGGTGGCGCCGCACGCGCTGCTGCAGGCCGTGCTCAAGCGCGCGCTGCCCGCGGCCGCGCACGTGCCGCTGGTGCGGCGCGACGCGGCCGACGCGTGCGCGCACCTGCTGGGCGCGGCCGGGCGCGTGTTCGCGGCCGGCGCGCAGCCCGCCGTGGGCCGCCTGTACCCGGCCGTGGCCTTCCCCGTGCCGCGCGGCACGCCGGGCCTGGCCTCGCGCGTGCGCTGGGACCACCGCCTGGAATGGCAGGTGGCGCACTTCGGCAACGCGTCGCGCTCGGGCGAGAACGTCATCGAGTACGACGTGTCGCGCAACGACGACGGCTTCATCACCGGACACAACATCGACGGCCGCGTGCTCTTCCCGGCCACCGGATACCTGGTGAGTGCCGCGACCGAACCGGGCGGCCCGTCTCAGTGAGCGCCGTGTCTAATCTGATTTGAACGGTTCCAGACGCTCGTTTGGAGAACTATGGCGAAGCTCAACAATAGAAATCCTGAGGAGACCCCGATCGTGATGGAGAATATCCAGTTCCGGCGCGCCACCATCGTGTCGCGCGATACGCCTGTGCGCTTCCTCATCAACGTGCTGGAGGGCACGGGCGAGTTCGACGTGTGCGAGGGCGGCGCCGTGGTCGTGACGGGCACCGTGCGCCTGGCGGACGAGCCCGCGGCCGAGCGCCTGCGCGACCTGGGCGAGCCCGCGCCGCGCGACGAGGAGGGCCTGCTGCCGCTCGTCACCGACGACATCTACAAAGAGCTGCGCCTCCGCGGCTACAACTACAGTGGCATCTTCCGCGGCATCCGCTCGTCCGACCCGCGCGGCACCTGCGGCGAGCTCGCCTGGGACGACAACTGGATCTCGTTCATGGACACTATGCTGCAGTTCGGCATCATCGGCGTGGACACACGCGAGCTGTACCTGCCCACGCGTCTGCAGCGCGTGCTCATCGACCCGGCGGCGCAGCTGGCGGCCGTGGCCCAGCTGGGCGAGGGCGGCACGCTGCCCGTGCGCATGTACCGCGACATCGACGTCATCAGCGCCGGCGGCATCGAGTTCCGCGGCGTCAAGACCAGCTTGGCGCCGCGTCGCGCCAACCCGCAGGCCGCGCCCAAGCTGGAGAAGTACGTGTTCCTGCCGTACGACAACGCCGCCGTGGCCACCGAGGACACCTCGCGCTCTAAGCGCGACGCGCTCACCGTCAGCCTGCAGTTGGTGCTGGAGAACGCGGGCGCGCTTAAACTCAAGCTGGCCGAGGCGGCGCTGGATCGACCGGCCGAGGCGTTGCTTACGCCGTTGGCCATGCAGGTGCTGGAGGCCGAGCCGCAGGTGCGCGTAGACGCGTCGCTTGCGGCCGGGCCCGCGCCCGCCGCCTACGCCGCCGCCGTCAAGGACCTGGGCGTCAAGGTGCTGCCCAAGGACGGCAAGAGCGCGCCCATCGAGACCGACTGCCACCTGGTGCTGGCGGCCGACGTGCTGAGTCGGCACGGCGCCGCCACGCTGGAGAATTTGGCGGCGGCGCTGGGCGAGGCCGGCATGATACTCCTGGAGGAGCCGCACAAGGCGTTGGACGAGCGCGCCGCCCGGGACGCCGTGGAGCGTGCCGGCCTGCTGCTCGTGTCGCGCCAGGTGGCGGCCAGCTGCGAGTACGTGCTGCTGCGGCGTCGCCCGGCGCTGCCCGCGCCGCACGAGGTGCTGGACGTGAGCGACGACGCGACCTTCGCCTGGGTGCCCGCGCTGCGCGAGGCGCTGGCGCGCGCCGAGGGCGCGGACGCGCGCGTGTACTGCGTGGCGCGCGCGCCCGCGGCCGGCGTGCTGGGGCTGTGCGCGTGCCTGCGCGGCGAGGCGGGCGGGCGCGCGCTGCGCTGCTACTTCCTGCCGGGCGCGCGCGAGCCCTTCCGGCCCGACGCGGCGCCCTACGCCGAGCAGGTGCGGCGCGACCTGGCCGTCAACGTGCTGCGCGCCGGCGTGTGGGGCAGCTACCGGCACCTGCCGCTGGGCGACGCGGCCGAGGTGCAGCTGCAGGTGGAGCACGCCTACGTCAACACGCTGACGCGCGGCGACCTGTCGTCGCTGCGCTGGATCGAGTCGCCGCTGCGCTACGCGCGCGACGTGGCGCAGCCGGTGCGCGCGGAGCTGTGCCGCGTGTACTGCGCGCCGCTCAACTTCCGCGACATCATGCTGGCCACCGGCAAGCTGCCGCCCGACGCGCTGCCCGGCAACCTCGCCGGACAGGTCAGTCACACGATCGCAGATGTCATTTTCAAACACAGTGTGAATCGTTTTATGAACAAATGTATACATAAATAATATTAAATAGATGTCGGCAATAAAATGTGTAATAATATTATGATCTGTCATCCTCAGGAGTGTATTCTCGGTTTGGAGTTCAGCGGACGATCATCTAGCGGCAAGCGCGTGATGGGCATGGTGGCGGCGTGCGGGCTGGCCAGCACCGTGCTGGCCGACAAGGGCTTCCTGTGGGACGTGCCGGCCCAGTGGTCGCTGGAGGAGGCGGCCACGGTGCCCGTGGCCTACGCCACGGCGTACTACGCGCTGGCCGTGCGCGGGCGCATGCGGCGCGGCGAGGCCGTGCTGGTGCACGCGGGCACGGGCGGCGTGGGGCAGGCGGCCGTGGCCATCGCGCTGGCGGCGGGCTGCACGGTGTTCACCACGGTGGGCACGCCCGACAAGCGCGCCTTCCTGCGCGAGCGCTTCCCGACGCTGCCGCCCGAGAACATCGGCAACTCGCGCGACACGTCGTTCGAGCAGCTCGTCAAGCGGCGCACGCGCGGGCGCGGCGTGGACCTGGTGCTCAACTCGCTGGCGGCCGACAAGCTGCACGCGTCCGTGCGCTGCCTGGCCGAGGGCGGCCGCTTCCTGGAGATCGGCAAGCTGGACCTGTCCAACGACACGGCGCTGGGCATGTCCGTGTTCCTCAAGAACACCACGTTCCACGGCATCCTGCTGGACGCGCTGTTCGACGCGGACGGCGCGGACGGCGACAAGGCGGCCGTGGTGCGCTGCGTCACGGACGGCATCGCGGCCGGCGCCGTGCGGCCGCTGCCGGCCACGGTGTTCGCCGACCAGCAGCTGGAGCAGGCCTTCCGGTGAGCGCAAGCGGTACTCGCTCTGCTGGCTAAGTCTATGCCGAATTTATACCCCGCCTTGATTAAAGCTAGAAAAACACGGGCCCAGTGCGTGTCGATCCACGCAAAATGGGGTTTTTATCGACCGTTAAATAAGTTTGTATTTCATAGTATCGGGAAAAAAAAACCATCTGCGGTTATAATCGACAATGTCTCAAAAACAAATATCTCGGACATAAGTAAATAGCAGTCACTTAGAAACACCATAATCTTTTCAAATTATGGGATCTAACAACCCAACACGCTCGCATGTGCTGTTCAATCCTCTGCCTATCTCGCAAAGAAAAGCGTATAGTTATAATACATTTAAGTAGTTTTCATCATGAAAAGTTTAATTTCTACATTTTACAATAACATTATAAAGTTATAATGCACCTGATTTTAACTTACTGGTTTAAACGCCATCGTAAGTAATTTTTTACGTTTAAACAAAAAAAAAACTAATTTTACTTACCCAAGTACAATACTCCTTAACTTATAGAGCCTACTTAGCTTTGATAGTTTCCTTTTAAGGCGGAACCTTCAGGGTAGCCCGCGAAATTCAATTCTTTTTTAGGTTTTTTTTTTTTTGCAATTTGCAAGTCACTGTCAGGTTGGATTTTGATTAAAATATGATTCGCGGCAGTAACAAATATGGCTTTACAGAATTATAATCATTAGAATCAGCAATACATCTATCTAAGTTCATATTATTGTATTGAATGACTATTTCATGAAATCATGACATTTGACGCCAATTCTAACTTAATGAGTTGTATTGCTGATTTTAATGATTATAATTTTATAAGGCCATATTTGTTACAGTCGTGAATCATATTTTAACCAAAATACAACCTGACATTGACCTTCAAAGTGCAAAAAACGTAAGAAAATTTGAATTTCGCGGGCTATCCTTGCGCTTCCCCCTTACCTTGATTATAAATACTACTATCGTGGGCACTTCTTACATATTCAGTAACCAGCAGCGCTTGAGCTGGTAGAGACGACACGTGACTAACAAAAGCTTAATAATTCGTAAACCGATCCCTTGACTCGAAACATTTTCAAGACATATCCAGAATATACCTATCCAACAACACTCCACACAAGGGCATAGAGGAGTAAAAAAACATACCTGCTTTACCTGTAGGGAGATTACATTTAGTTCATATATATGAGATGTCAAACCAGAGCCAAACAGCCAAAACCATGCCATTAGTACCAAGGATCTCCAAGTTCAATCGCGGACAGATAGATAGGACTTCGCGAAACTAGAAGGGTTGTGTTAATATTAACATAATTGGGTTACATTATTGGGGAAACGCACGCCACACCACGACATATTCAAAATGTATTTGCGGTGTTTCCGAACAGTAGTTGGGAGTCATATAATTTTGGTCGGCTGTATCTTGTATAAACTAGTTGTGATGTTGAAAAATACTGTTTGTATTTTTTTTTTTTAATTTTGGCTGACTAAAACTTAATTAAAATGGGCGTTTTTTCACGAGAGGCGAATATTAAATTGAGTTTTAACGAAACCCCACTCCACGATAAAGATGTTTTTTTCCCAACTTTTCATTTTTCATTTATATTTTCCAAAGTTTGAATAGTTGTATAATTTTTGGTGTTCGTTCTTATAATGAAATGAATACGTTGCGCAGATACATGGCGACGGGCAAGCACATCGGCAAGGTGGTGCTGCGCGTGCGCGACGAGGAGGCGGCGGGCGCGCGCCCGGCCAGCAAGCTGCTGTCGGCCATCCCGCGCACCTACCTGCACCCCGCCAAGAGCTACGTGCTCGTGGGTCAGTACGCAGCGAGACGCACCTCGTCACTTTCGCCGAGTTCTTGTAAACCTTTCGCAAGGAGTAACGTTCGTTACGGTCGCAGGCGGCATGGGCGGGTTCGGGCTGGAGCTGGCGCAGTGGATGGTGAAGCGCGGCGCGACGCGCCTCGTGCTGAACTCGCGCAGCGGCGTGCGCACGGGCTACCAGGCGTGGTGCATCCGGCGCTGGCGCGCGCTGGGCGTGCAGGTGCGCGTGAGCACGGCCGACTGCAGCTCGGCGCCGGGCGCGCGCGCGCTGCTGCGCGAGGCCGCGGCGCTGGGCGCGCTGGGCGGCGTGTTCAACCTGGCCGCCGTGCTGCGCGACGCCTTCCTCGACAAGCAGACGCCCGCCGACTTCCAGGCCGTCGCCAAGCCCAAGATCGACGGTGAGTTCGCGACCGCACCTTCTTGTGCGCGCTGTGCTCTGGTGTTAGCTGTATATTTAGATAAACATCGGCGTAGTGTGCGAGATCCCTTTGACAAAATTTCTTTAAAAGCCCCCAAAAAATACAATTTCTGGTTTTTGTCATTCTGGTTTCGAATATACATTGTGTTTTCTTTTAGTTTAGTTTCGTAGTAAATAAAAAGACTTATTAAAGATAACATGAAAATTCACCGGAAAAGTCGTAAAGTATGAAAATTTCATTAAAAAACATATGCGGGTTACGCCCGGGCAAGAACAGTTAACTTTGAAAATAAGAAATGCTGTCGATTGAACGAGTCCGACCCGCTCTTGGCTGGTTTTTTTTTTAAAGACTGCTAGGCTCGTTCTTTACAAAAATATTTGGTAATTATAATGATTGATGCTTTTAATAAATGGTCGTACCTAATATGAATGACATGACTGGCGGGCACAGCTACTAAGATCCTGGACGCGGCGACGCGCGAGCTGGCGCCCGAGCTGGAGTACTTCGTGGTGTTCTCGTCCGTGTCGTGCGGCCGCGGCAACCCCGGCCAGAGCAACTACGGGCTCGCCAACTCCGCCATGGAGCGCATCATGGAGCAGCGCCAGGCCGACGGGCTGCCGGGCCTGGCCGTGCAGTGGGGGGCCATCGGTGAGTAGCGCCACGCCAGCTGCGGCTCCTGCGGCCCCTGCGGCCCCTGCGGCCCCTGGGCGCGGTCTCACGCGCGTCTGTTGCAGGCGAGGTGGGGCTCATCGTGGACACCATGGGCGGCGACGACGCCGTGGTGGGCGGCACGGTGCCGCAGCGCATCGCGTCGTGCATGGCGGCGCTGGGCACGCTGCTGGCGCTGCCGCACGCCGTGGCCGCCAGCATGGTGCTGGCCGACAAGCGCCGCGCCGCCGCCGCGCCGCAGCAGGACCTGCTGCACGCCGTCGCCAACATCCTCGGCATCAAGGACCCCTCCAAGGTGTCCGACTCCGCCAACCTGGCCGAGCTGGGCATGGACTCGCTCATGGGCGCCGAGATCAAGCAGACGCTGGAGCGCGGCTACGACGTGGTGCTGGGCGTGCAGGAGATCCGCGGCCTCACGTTCTCCAAGCTGCGCGGCATGGCGGGCGGCGAGGACGCCGCGCCCGCCGACGCGGCCGCGCCCGCCGCGGGCCCGGAGCAGGACCAGGAGCAGGCGCAGTTCGCCGCGCTGGGCGAGCTCATGCCCAAGCAGGTGCTGGTGAAGCTGCCCAGCGCCGCGCCCGCCGGCCGCGAGCTGCAGCCCGTGTTCATGGTGCACCCCATCGAGGGCGTGGTGGAGCTGCTGCGCGGCGTGGCCGCGGCCGTGCGCGCGCCCGTGTACGGGCTGCAGTGCACGCAGGCGGCGCCGCTGGACGACATGGCCGCGCTGGCCGCGCACTACGTGACGCACGTGCGCGCGCTGCAGCCCGAAGCGCCCTACACGCTGCTCGGCTACTCCTTCGGCGCCGGCGTCGCCTTCGAGATGGCGCTGCAGCTGGAGCAGGTAGGCGTGCGTCGCCGACGCCCGGCGGGGCTCCGGGCGGGCGCGGTGTGACGAGGTCGTGTGTTGCAGGCCGGCTGCGAGACGCGCCTGGTGCTGGTGGACGGCTCGCCGGCGTACGTCGCCACGCACACGACGCGCGGCAAGAAGAAGCGCACCACGCGCTCCGCCGAGACCGACGAGGCCGACGCGCTCGCCTACTTCGTGCAGCTGTTCAAGGACGTGGACGCCTCCAAGGTGAGTGTCGACCGGCGACACCGCGCGGTGTCGGCGGCCTGTGAAGCTAAAAGGACGGGAATTAAATGCAATGAAACACCTCCATTTGGTTCACTAAAAGATAATACAAACACTCTTAAATACACACCTCCGACAGAAGGTAACCAAAAAACCTAGATCTAATTTTTTTGTTACTTAACTTTGAATGAACACTTAGGTAACTACATAGGTGAGGCAACACTGGCTGTGTCCTCCACGTCTAAACGCGTATTTAGCGTACGGTACAGGTAATAAACAAGATACGTACATGTTGCTGTTGGTTACAATATTATCGTCTTATAACTACAGAAACGATTCCTTAGTTTGCGTCTCATTCATTCATTATCATTCGACCGCGAGTCATAGCGAGGTCATCTATAGTATAGATGAATAGCTAATGTAAATAAAGCTGTTATTTTGACATTACAAACAGACAATTTAATTTAATTTTTTGTGTAGATTCTATACAAATAAATAAAATTTTAGTGTCTGTAATGTCAAAATAACAGCTTTTTACTAAATGCATATGAAAGTATATACGGTACTTTATAAGTACCGTACAAACATATTTTTTTAAATTCTATTTTCTTTTTTATCAAAAACAAGTATTTAAAAAAAAAATGTTTTTGTGTGTCTATCTGTCTGTCTGTTTGTTCCGGCTAATCTCCGAAACGGCTGGATCGATTTTGACGGGACTTTTACTGGCAGATAGCGGATGTTTAAGGAGTAACATGGGCTACTTTTTGTCCTGGTACCAAGTTTCCGTGGGATAATTTCCGATATCAACGCGGGCGAAGCCGCGGACAGAAGCTAGTAAAGAATAAACATTAAACTGATACCTACTAATTAATTATCTAGTGCACGTTTTTATTTTAATGGATACATTGTATTAATATAGGATTATCTAACTTCCATTGTGTCTAGTGTAGCTTGGTTCTTATGGATTGCATACCTTAGATATCAGGTGATAAATTTTAGATAACCTTGTACGGCGTCTCGTATACGTTTGTAGCTTGTTCGTTAGTTTGTACCAGTTTTACTTTTAATTTCGATATAAATAGGATGATAACGTAATCATTCTTTTACATCATGTTGGGGTATTTTGCGTTGGTCTTACCTTCTTTTTCTTTCTATTGCGCGCTTCTGTTAGTGAGATTTGTAACCGATATTTGTAAACCATATTTGAGTTCGAAAGGATAGCTATCGTTATTGTACAGAGGCTCTAAAGTTTTGCTGAGATTGCTCGGTAAATTACACTTCTTTCCATAAACAAGTCGAAAAACCATTCCACCACAGGTGTCGGCGGAGCTGGAGCGGCTGGGCAGCTGGCCGGCGCGCCTGGCGCGCACCACGCAGCTGCTGGGCGCCGCCGCCGGCCAGCACGGCGCCGACGCGCTGGCGGCCGCGGCCAACTCCTTCTACCGCAAGCTGGTCATCGCCGACACCTACAAGCCGGCCGGCCGCCTGCGCGCGCCCGTCACGCTGTTCACGGCGCGCGACAACTACGTGACGCTGGGCGAGGACTACGGGCTGCGCGAGGTGTGCGCGGGCGCGCTGCACACGCAGCAGCTGGCCGGCACGCACCGCACCATCCTGGCGGGCGACGCGGCCGCGGCCATCGCGGCGCACCTGTCCGCGCTGCTGGCGCACTAGCGCGCGCGCGGCCCGCGCCGCCGGAGGCGCCGGGCCCGCCGCTAGCCTGGCCGAGCCTGGCCGAGCCTGGCCGAGCCTGGCCGAGCCTGGCCGAGCCTGGCCGAGCCTGGCCGAGGCCTGGCCGCTGGCTCACTGGACGGACGTCGCTCGTTTACCGGTGACGGGCACTCTCTATTTATTTCTGCGGGGTAGAGTATAAGTAGTGCGAGGAGTATAATTGTGTATATAGTTATAACATGATACTCTATTTATTGTACGTATGTTAGTAAGGCCGAGCCCGGCTCGCCGATTGTGATACATTACATTCCGTGGCCCGACCCGTGTCGAGCACGTGACGTACATATACGTATGTATGTGTAGTTAGTTTGTAGTATACTGTTACATCAAGCATGTAATCCTGACTATAAGATAGTGTGTAATACGGGGCGCTGGCGCTGGTCACGGACTATATCAGCATATTAAAATTTTAACTATTATTGGTATTTTGTATATTTTGATATTCTTCTTATGGAATTCGGTAAGTTGCCTACGAAATTAGCAATGACTGGCAATACTACATGTATTGCTGCACGACACGAGCAGGCACCGCGTGCCGAGCGCGGTCCGTGGCGGCGCCGGGTCGCTGGTAGCGTTAAGTAGTTAGTACCAGTGTATGGTTGTTGCGGTATTTATTTTGTTACTAATAAGGAGCCTGCGCCCTGTGATTAAAAGTGCATTATTTTTTAAAGGCGAGTTTTATTTTTTCCGACGTCATGTCTATTTATTTACTAGGAACACACATCAAAACAAAAACTTGAACATTGCAAGAAAAATGAGGATGTAATATTTATTGTACAGCACCCTAATTACGTAACACATTTTCGCCAAACGATTACGACTAGTTTGCTTCGTTTCTATCGCAGTTTGCTTAATTTGACGACTTTCGTATTGCGTAACTCCACTATCGTGCGAAACCAACTGCAGTCTGTTTGAGACGCTAAAGAGTGAACGATATGCCAAAATTGCCAGGAAAAATTGGGCATACGTCTATTTTTCGAATTACGTAACTCAAATGACAAGCGAGAATTTGCTTGAATCGTTGACATGAAACCAACGGCTAGTCGCATTGAAACCGAAGGCAACCTTCTGCTCGCAATGGTTTTCGGTTCCACTTAATTTAGGATTTATACGTATAATCTCCATAATTATTTCGAAAAAATGTGAGTGGTAGTCTTCCTGATAAATTGTGAATGCATTTTTGTGTAAAACCTCAATGATAAATCAATATTAATGATATTTTAAAAATCGAGGCAGGGTGGTGAATTTCTTAAAATAATTGTAAAAATCTTCATCTGTTACAACTTACAAGTGCTTACAACCTAAACTAAAGATATCTTCAATTTATGATATTACAGAATCGAGATATTTTGTTGGCATTTTAATGAAAGACAAATTCGTACCTCGTACCGTATGTAACAAACTTATTATAAGCCACAAGCTTAGCAACCCATCTATCAATAGAATTGTATGCACCTAATTGTTATCTACAGCAGAATATTGCTGTTCTATGAAGTAAATAGATTAGGGTTTGGGTTTCCGGTGTCAGGCTCAACTACATTATTCAGGAAATATTTAAACTTTCTCTCATGCGCTCACAGCAAGCAGTAGGTAGGTATATAAATTATCCATGATGTTGGGAAGACATTGAATGCCAAATTCTACCAATCCATACAATATATTTGTTCCATTTAATTTTACCCCATGTCCAAATATTTCATGTTAAATGTGAATAAATGCTATTGTCAATTAAGATTGTATATGATATAAATAAAACAGTTTTTCTTTGTTTACCATAATTTATGTTTCTATTTACTTGTACCTAATGAATGACAGTTAATTTAGCTAAACACCACTATTTTCTAATTAGTATCACTATAATAGTAAACACTTCTCAATATTAAAAAAAGCTTACTAAGTATTCAATTTTTTAATATTTCATACCAAGTTATTTTTATTTTTACCTTTAGTTCATAATTAAAGCACTCTATATTAAAGTTTACACAGTTATCAATTAACACAATAGGTACATATGTTTACATTGCTGTTATGCAAGACTATAATCAACAGTTTCCTAAAATAAAATGCATTAGCTTTTATGAACAATCTTCAGTTTCTACTTTTGTACTTGAGAAGCTTGAAAAGTGAAGTAGTTGCAGAGCCGCAGTAGCAATGTCATGTCATAAGTAAATAGCAGCAGTGGCAGAAGTGAACAGCAATGGAGCAACATCATTCATGCTGCCTTCATGTCTTCGTAGGTGAAATGCCCCGGGAACTCAGCTACAATTTGAAAAGAAAATCAAAATTATTTTCTGTTCAAATAAAGTACATAAACATTATGCAGCAAACTAGGCATATCAACTAGACCTTCATCAGCCCATGGCTGGACAAAAGCCATCATCCTACTCATTGCTGCAGGTAGTTTAATTTCTTCTTTATTTAGGGCTGATTTTTCAATCTCCAGATATTTTTATCTAACATAACACTAAATTAGAATGGTAAACATTAGTTAAGTGTACATAAAATTATTATGTATGTGACTATGTAGGTAGAAAGTTCACTCAAGGAATATATTCATAATTATGTGAGTTGCTGCTTGATTCTTAACTATGTGTCAAAAGTTTACCTTCAATAATTAATACAGAAGATTGGTTTCCAATGCCCAACATTGCCACAGCAAATCCCCCTATGTCAACTAGATTGATGTTGGTGGGTTGTGTTCCATTCAGCTCTATCACCATCTGCGAAAATATTATGATTAATGTTTTGTAGTTAGTTGTTATTTCATTAGTGGTTATTAGGTGTAGTTAGTCTGTTTCAGCGTCTACATAGGTACCAACAAAAATATTAATTAACAATTTCAGTTGTTAGAAGGTGAGCTTGACAGACATATACTAACTACAATCATTATTTTAGCTGCAATAAACATCTAACCTCACGTAAGTTGTTTGAGAGTCTACACAAATAAAAAGGAATGATAGTCCGTATGTAGACTGACCAATAATGTACCTACAGCCACAATAATATAATGAGATACGAAGGTATACTCCTACACATGTAATTCCTATATATATTGGCTTACTTACTTGTAGTTTCACTATTGCCAGACGTCTTCAGCAAGCCACAAGAAAAATGTTCCAAAACTGCAACATAGTCCCATGTTTCTGCATCAGTACGGGAATAGTAAATATAATTTTGGTCAGTTGATCGTCTTGGGTTTGTATGTTGCAAAATATAAAATAACTAAATGTAAACAAAAACATTCATAATAACATTTACCCAAGTGTTGCCAACTTTTTTCCCCGAATCCACTACTAGCGGTGTACCGTGTATCACAAAATAATTATGTAGATACTTGAAAAATTTGTGAAGATGTTTGGATGTTTGCTAAATACACAATAATGGCCTAACGGTGAAACTTTTTATCCCAGAAGTATGTTCCCGTCGAATATTTTTTCGAAATGACATTGTTTTTCGATCTCCACATGGGCGCAGCCTCTGTGTAACTTCACTACTTATAATATTATTGGTCATGCTGAACGGTCTTAAAAATTCAGCGTTCGAATCCGGAGTGGTTTCGGCATTTGAAATAAATCAATCGTAAAATTACTGACACATGTTCTAGACAAACAATAAAACATGCCACTATCGTGTTATTTTTTTTTTCGAGTCACAATTTTAGTAGTTGATGGTAGTATTTTCTACAAATTGAATTAGACTAACCACTGGACCAAACTACCTGCCACTAAATGCAAAATTTTGTCTGCCCGGAGGGGTCCAAACCCCTAGGTTTAGTGGAAATTCCACTAAGTTGACAACACTGCTTTTCTACGACTTTTTCATTGGCCACAGATAACAAAAAGGTGAAAATAAAAACGTTTTGTTACGTATTTCAATTATGGTAGCTTTTGGTAGAAAGTGTTTTATAAATTGGTTTTTCATTTTTAGGCAATCATTGTACATTTCTATTTATAAGCAATAGTAGACCATCATTTGTGAATAGAACAAAATTATATTATAGCAAAATTATTCGGAAGCGAATAATTCTTTTATGATGAAATAAAACGTATAGGTTTGCCAAAAGTGGGCAAGCATTTTTCCCAGCTCTAACAAATTAAGCAGAATCTGAATGGTTTTTCTTACGCAATTCCAAATATAGGAACCGATTCCGATCGGAGTTTGCTTAATTTCGGAATCGCATTAAGAATCAAAATTTGTTACGTAATCAGGGTGCAGGTTTCTATGGAAAATCGTATGCCCTGCTGCACAGGGTGACTTGTTATTTGACGTATTCCTTCCAGGACGTGATAGTGTGACCCATTCGCAACAATTAAGCACCTCATAAAGCCTGGGCGAAAATTCATGGGATTCGAGAAAACCAGAGCCTCATTAATTTTTGAAAATTTCCCAGAATTCGTCGCTAAATATCACTTTTCTGTAAACTCTCAAATTAAATAGCCTTAATTGCTATTCTATTGGATACCAAATACCTTTCGATGTATCCAAATGTTCTATAACATTAAATAGTTATGTCAAAAATCATCTACCTACATGAACTTTGACACCAGTTATCTCAAATTATTGTGACGGAAGAGGTTTACGTGGTCTATATTACAATGAAACCACGTACCTTGTCAACATAAAAGTTTATCGATAAACACAATTGAGAAAAGGGGGTAGGTAAGTCTATGGTCACAAGTTTTTCCTAAGTTCCCTTGGGAGTAGCACAGTACTCTCCTGGCTCAGCCTGGTGTGATGCAACCCGCAGCGGTGTGCACGCTGCAGACACCAGGGAAGGTGACGGTCGGCAGTTGGTCTTGCCAGACCCTCGGAGCTTGCTCGACGCGGCCACGCGGGTCAATAAGTACCCGGCGCGGAGCTCGTTCCTGCGCAGGTACGCCGGAAGGTGGTGGCCCGGCGCGAAGCGCCCGGATTCCTCCGATAAGTCCGGATGAAGTTGCGTTGGTAGCCGGAACTTTGGACCCTAATATGGGGTTTAAACTGAGTTTAGTAGACTCATAATTTTATTAAAAAAAAAAAACAAACGACGCCCACCGTGGCTGTTCCGGAGGGCACACGTACGAAGGTCGCGCCGCTGAGAATGAGCGACGCGAACGCGCGCCCCCGAAGCCAGCATATGACGGTCCAGGGCCGTATTTAAGCGTGTGGAGGCCCTGGGGCAACCAAAAAGTGTAGGCCTCGAAAATTTTGTGGAACAGACGATAAAAGAAGTAAGACACAGTTTTCAATAATTTTTAAACAGGGTGGATTTTTTAGCTAGGGCAGTAAGGACAAGGTACCCTAACGGTTGTACGGTTGTACCTACACACCGTGTGTAAAACAACGAAAAAAAAATATCAAAGGAAAAGTTGTTTACTAGTGTTTACTCGTCGGAATTTAAAAATATACTTTTTTTTCGAAGTCTCTGTGGGGGCCCCTCTTTTGTGGAGGCCCCGGGGCGGTCGCCCCGGATGCCCTCCCCTAAATCCGGCCCTGTGACGGTCTGACGACTCGGCGCGCACAATCGACGGCCTGCCAGGTCTGCCGGGCGGGGACGGGGAGAGGGAACAGGGGACCGCTATCTAAACACGATCTCACTCGATCACGATCCTGTGGCGATCCCAAGGTCACGCGCATTGCGATGAACATAGATGTTGGCAATTTGGTTTTTTATTAAAAAGTAAACATGCTTAAAAGAAGCCGATTTTAATGGTTTTAATCGTAAATCTATTTCATTTATAATTAATAAAAACAAACGGAACGTTACAACGTTACACTATCTATTATTATTATTTGTTGGTATACATTTTTGTATCTCTGCCCTGATCTGCCGGTTTTTAGGCATTCAGGCTCAGAACGTCGCTTTCCCAAAATGTCCCTTCGTTTCAAATAGTCCCTTTCCCGAAATGTCCCCTCCCAATATTGTCCCGTTCCCGAAACGACTATTTCCCAAAATGCCCCCTTCCCGAAACGTCCATTCCTTAAAATGTCCCTTTCCTACGACAGCTACGCGTTTAAACTGGGAATATTCAAATAACTTAAGCCATGTAGTCAATCAACTTTTAATCACATAATTATAATATAAACCAAAACGTCTGGTCGTGGTTTAGAAGTATGTGATTAAAAGGCTTTAGACGTTTTGGTATATATTACTCGTATAAACTCAAACTTAAAGCATTTATTCCAATTAAACCATATACAGGCACTTTTGAATGGTCAAATAGTCGGTCAGTTAGTCAGAAAGTTGAAGCTAGTTGCCCATTCCAAGACTTAGATCTTTATGGAGGAAACTCCAAGGACACTCTTTTTAAATCAAGATATTACAAAATCCTGGGTACATTATTCGTGTTGCTTTTTTATTTGAGAACAATGTAAAAAAAATACTAAATATTAAGAAACAATTCAAAATATAAGATTAAAAATAAAAATAAGCCGTGGCAGTTAAGAGATGACCAGTCCCAACCGACAGCGCCCGTTCACGAACATGACGCACGCATGATCAGCACCATGGTATAATAATATACTTCGCCAGGTATAGCATTCCGAGACACAGGGTGACACAAGCCTACGTCATCACCGCTGTGTTACCAGTTGTGTGTAATAATAACTCCCCAACCGCCATTATTACCTGTGCGAATCCGATAAAACAATGAGGTTTTAACCAACAATTACGTTAGTATATGTTTAAATTGAATTGTTTCACATGAAATGAAAAAGCGAAACGACAATTTAAATGCTATAAATATATTTTTTAACAGAATGGTGACTGAAAATGTTTCCATAATTCGTGTTTTGTTGCAATAAAGTGGCAACTGGATAGTGACGTAAGCATGTGTCACTCCCGGAATGCCAGACCTTGTTTTTTTAGACCATGATCAGCACCATCCAGCTCCACCATTTTAACAGACTTTTTTTTTTTTATGTGTTTTAGCTCACAACTTTTTTCTGGGTGTACCGATTTGGATGATTCTTTTTTTATTTAAAAGCTGGTGCTTCTGTGTATTTTTTCCACTTAGTTTATATTCATGATGTTTTAATAATTTCCTGTCACGGTTATTTACATATCAAGTAGTGGTATACGATTGTGTGTGGGGTAGGTATCACAACTAAAAAGTGAAAAATAAAAACATTTTTCCAATAAATCAACTGATTTCCAAAACAACACCAAAAAACGTAAAAAATAGCTTTAATTTCGGAAGTTGGTGGCCAGAAACGAAGATGCACAACCAAAGACACCGAATTCCGAAATTAAAGTAATTTTTCACGTTTTTCGGTGTTTTTTTTTTTTTTGGATGTCTGTTGTTTTTTAGGGTTCCGTAGCCAAATGGAAAAAACGGAACTCTTATGGATTCGTCATGTCTGTCTGTCTGTCTGTCTGTCTGTCCGTCCGTCCGTCCGTCCGTATGTCACAGCCAGTTTTCCCGAAACTATAAGAACTATGCTGTTGAAATTTGGTAAGTAGATGTATTCTGTGAACCGCATTAAGATGTTCACACAAAAATAGAAAAAAAAACAATAAATTTTGGGGGTTCCCCATACTTAGAACTGAAACTCAAAATTTTTTTTTCATCATACCTATACCTGCGGGGTATCTATGGATAGGTCTTCAAAAATGATATTGAGGTTTCTAATATCATTTTTTTCTAAACTGAATAGTTTGCGAGAGAGACACTTCCAAAGTGGTAAAATGTGTCCCCCCCCCCTGTAGCTTCTAAAATAAGAGAATGATACAACTAAAAAAAATATATGATGTACATTACCATGTAAACTTCCACCGAAAATTGGTTTGAACGAGATCTAGTAAGTAATTTTTTTTTAATACGTCATAAATCGTAAACCGCAATTTACTTTTCATTCAATCAACTCAAATATAAAAATACATTTAATTTCATAAACATAACCTACCATACCTTATGCATAAACCGTGAACCATTATTTTCTAATAATAAATCTGTAATAGGTGCGTAAGTATATAATAATTATAATTCGCGCGGGGCGTGGCTTGATCGGTAGCGGGTGCGGAGCACGCGGGGGGCAGGTTCCCGACTGCGCTTACCCGAGCGGGCAGACACGTGAGGGCAGACGTCAAATGATAAATGATTTTATTTCTGTAAGTAGGTTTGTACAAACACTTTTACACCTCAATCATATTTAAAACTAGATGAGGTCGGCGTTTCCTATCTCAGTACTCTGAGAAGAAAGGCCGAAACAAACTCAGAGGTCACAGTCTCTTTTAAAGTCCATACATAATCTTGGTCAGATCGTGTGAAGACCATTTAGATTTAAGTCTGAAATGGTATTTTGAGGAAAAACCACACAGAATGGGTGGACCTGTCCAGTCAGTGCACGCATTTGTCAGTAATTGTGCAGCTTAACTCAAAACTTAAGGAGCTCAACGATTCGACGAACAATACCAAAGAAAGGACATTTGGGTAGGCCGCATAAATTACTCAAACTGCCAGAGTATGATGAAAACTAATTAAGAAAGAAAAAAAAGCAATGATCTACATAGTCTTTACATTCACAATAATTAAAATAATATACTATTTTACAAAGTAAATATTCATGTCCATGTATTTATAAAAATTCATCAATGTCAATAGGTATATAAAAATCCTGAAATAATCTTGGTCAGATCGGATCTTGACACTCGTGCGCGCGGAGCTAGTTTTTAGGGTTCCGTACCCAAAGGGTAAAAACGGGACCCTATTACTAAGACTTCGCTGTCTGTCACCAGGCTGTATCTCAAGAACCGCGATAGGTAGACAGATGATTTTTTTTCCAAATTATGTATTTCTGTTGTCGCTATAACAACAAATACTAAAAATAAAAAAATAAATATTTAAGGGGGGCTCCCATACAACAAACGCGATTTTTTTGCCCTTTTTTGCTCGATATCAATAATGGCATCAGGTAGGCACTTGAAATATTCACAAAATACTCAGTTGTATTTTTACTTTAATATTAAATAATAAAAATAAAATAAATATTTAAGGGGGGCTCCCATACAAAAAACGCCACTTTTTTTTTTGCCTATTTTTGCTCTATCTCAAATCTGAAAATGGTAACAGGTAGGCACCTAATTTGTGTACCTACTGTTGTTTACCTAGTCAATGGTACGGAACCCTTCGTGCGCGAGTCCGACTCGCACTTGATCGGTTTTTTTGTAGAGAACCGAATGATCCAACACACGCGCCACCATCAGTGAGACATTTAAGTGAGCATGACATAGTCTCAACTGCTATGCTTTCAAATCAACATACATAATAAAAGTAATGACAATAAACAAATCCGTGGTAGGGGAGAAAGGGGTAATGGCAGTCACTTAAGCAGTAATTGAAATACACAAGAGGTTTATGTCTAGAACTTTATTAAAATCAACTCTTAAGGTACTTTTGTTAACAAACTATCAGTCCCAAATAGGCTCATTATCTTTGGAATCACAGTTTAGGAACGATAATAATTTAAAAAAAAAACAGCTTTGACCACCATTGTCCGCATATGCGGTTAATTATGGTCACTAAGTGGGCAACAGTGGTCTCGAACGTCATAGAGCAAGATCGGTAGAGTTGCCAGCTAAAATCGGTATATTTGTACCCAAAATCGGTATTTGACAAAAAACAAACAGTACTCAATCAAATTCGTTTATTTATTGAAAACCACTTGAAAACAAAAACTTACAGACTAATTTATATACAATCACTTACAGACTAATTTATATAATCATTTTTTATACCAATATTCTTTGGCCATAGCCGCGGTCATCTTCGAGTTGATTTCAAAGTCATAACAGTTAGCTGTATTAAAGAGTCGTTTTGCGTGTAATAGACCAGTGATTGATTCAGTAGACAGCCTATTTCGCTGTTTTGTTTTCAAAAGATTAATATGTGAAAATATGCGTTCAACGTTAGCGGATGAATGGGGAAGTGATAAAATATTAAAGATGAAATTAGATAACAAATGAAACATTTGAGTTTCATCGCCACGCTTTAGTAAACTTACTTCATCCCAAAATAGTTCTACATCATCAGGAAGTGTTTTGATTTGTTCACAATTTCTTAAAATGCGCCACTCTGTATCAATTTCCTGGAAATCATTGCTCTGAACAATATTGGGAAAAAGCCTACTCAAAGGAACTATCGAAGAGGTATTGCCAATTTTAACATTTTTTGGGTCAATTATGTCTAAACCCTTTATTGGATTATTTTTCAATGGAAACCGCGTGGTTATTTGCTTACAAGCTTCGATATAAAAATCTAGGCATCTGCATTTAAACAAATTTACTTGATCTGCGTTTAGATTTTCTGAACTACTTAGTAGTGTATTAGACGCAGCAGCACCATAGTATACGGCGTCAATATCCATAAAATTTCTAGGATTTTTAAAATCAACATTTTCGATTGGTGTGCTAGTTAAATATTCTCTTTTTAAAAAACAATCAAATATAGTTTTTAATGATCCAGTTATTTTTTCATATAAAGTATGAATTTTCGGGTGTTCTGCTTGCATTTCTTTATTTAAATCGGTAAATAATGGTAATACAAAATCTAAAAATTCCAAAAATAATACCGTAGTGGGATCTTGGAGCTTTTGTAATATATGTTCTGCAGCTAAAAGATGATCATTATTAGAGATTTGGTCTATAAAAAATAGTTTTAGAGCAGAGAGTTGTTCCAATATTCTCTTCACTGCTGCATGTACTGATAACCAGCGTGTTTGAGAGGGGTGAAGTATTCTATGTACTTTTAAGTCGCAAAACATTTGAAAGTTTTTAAACTCTGCTACTCTTTTTGGACTAGAAGAAAAGTAGTTGTAAATGTCCCTTACTAGATCCTCTATAAAGCGTGGCAATTTGGTACAAGCATATGACGCGCAAAGATGAAACGAATGGCAGGTGCATTTAAGTATAAAAATGTTGGGAATTTCATTTTGCAGCAATGTTACAACAGAATTATTACGTCCCATCATTACGTTTGCCCCATCAGATGCAAACCCTATTAGATTATTTTGATATGGAATATCATTGCTGCTAAAAAAGTTTACTATGTGTTCAAATAAGGTTGCTGCATTAGCTTCTTCTAATGGAATAAGAGCTAAAAAACAATCTTTAATACGATTCATTTTCGCATATCTCACGACTAAGCACAAGTGTTTGGTTGTACTAAGATCAGTGGACTCGTCAATAATAAGCGAAAACTTAGTTTGCCGCAGATCTTCACATAAATTATCGAAACTTTCTTTACCTATAATATGATCAATTATGTCGTGAGTTTTCGTCGAAGAACATTTGATTTCTTTGCCAATTTTTGAATCAGGACAAACGGCTTGCATCAGCTTCGGTAGGTGCTCCATAATAGTGAATGGTAGATTGTGTTCAGCAACAAACGAGGCTAATCTTATTTCACCTGAAATTAAAATTTAGAATTAAAAATTATGTAGGTATATCTAGTAGCGATTAGGGTCTAATTATATCCACTGCTTCTATTTATCGATAACTAGAAAACAAAATAATATAACAATCTAAATAGTACCTAACAAATAATTAAAAAGAAATTACCTTGCTTAACCAGTGTATCAGTTTTTTGAGTTTTGGTCACAGTAAATGATGATATCTTCGGTTGAGATTTTATATTCTTTGATGATACTGAGTGTGTTTGTGAAGAACTATGTTTCTTTAAAGCGTCTTTTCCTGATGTGATGTTGATATCTTTATCACAACTCTTACAATAGGCATAGCTTTCGCCTTTACGACTATCTTGCAGCCAGCCTGGAAATTCTTTTTCCCATTCTTTTCTATAATATTGTAGATATTTTTTTCTTCTTACACTCGCACTTGTGCTTGGCTCCTCGTCAGACGACATTTTAACTGAATGGTCTTCTCACGCACTCTTTAGGATAAGTACTCTACTATCTCTTCAAAGTTAAGAAAATTAATGAAAAAAATAAAACCGAATTCCTGTTTATATAGACTAGACTGGTTACAGGTAAATTCCCTAGCGGGAAGCCCCTTATAACATCGAGTTGTAAGACAACAAGTTGTAGGAACAAGGGTATTCCCCAAAATATATGGAACATTCTGCACTAGGCCCATACTTACTATTGAGGGCTTCCCCGTCCGTAACATTAAATTAAACATAAATGAAAAGGGTTGCCAACTGAAAAGTGTAAAATCGGTAGAGAAATCGGGAGAATTTCCATGTATATCCAGAAATCGTAGAAAATTCGTTATATTTCGGTATTTCGGTAGCACAGAGCCCATATCGGTATAAATACCGATAAATCGGTAGGTTCGAGAACACTGGTGGGCAATGAGAGTCAACAGTTGTCACACACGTAAACTTGTGGTGAATCTCACCCAGTGCTGTCTTTGTGCGCCCATAACACATAGGAAATGCATCTGTACTACAACTCGTGTTGCGGTCGAATTCTCCACATATCAGGCATATATTTCCAGCATCTTCGTCGTCATCACATATCTGATTTAGGCTGACATTTGACTCTGAAGAAGCGTTTTTTTCTTGGAGCCGCGCCTTTTGGCTTTATTTACCACCTTTTTCCGAGATTAGCGCGTTTTACCTTTACCTCTTTTATCTTGATTTATTTTTTACTCTGCCTTTGCCGCTTTTTTATTTGATTTTCATTGCCCAATTACCTATACCTAGTTGGTAAACAAAATGCATAATAAAATAATATGCTGTTAAATCACCACAACATGTTCTTAAAACTATTATTTAGGCATACAGTCACACAATAAAAAGTTTAATTACTTAATCGTATTAAAATAATCTACTCACCGCTATTTTGTGAACTCGTAAAATTATATGTAAAGTTCACAAACCGCGCGGTGCGGGCGGGTTTACAGGTGTATGTAACGAGTCTCTATGGTTGATATTCGTTAGTCTACACTCTGTCGTTTGCATGTTATGAACGTGACCACCATTGCCCGCTGACTACGATTACCCCTTTTTCCCCTACTCATATTTACAAAAATGAAAAATGCTTCTAAATTATACAAAACTATAGTTTGCTATGTATTTGAGAGATGAATAAAATTTTATTACCAAAAGGAAAAGATAATCATTAATTAATGAATGATATTATCTAAGGGTATAAAGTTAAATTTTCGTATAGTTGTGATCATTAGTTTGCTAGTTATCCTTAGTTAACGGCAACTGGAATGGCTAACGTGACAATGTTGAAGAAAACCGAGCGCCGCGCTGTTATTAAATTCCTTACCAAACAAGGAAAAAGTCAAAAAACTATTCACGAGAGACGGTGGCTGTTTAACAAGATTGTGCACCTTCGTTATCTACGGTTCAAAAGTGCTTAAGGAAATTTAAAAGGTAGAGAGAGTATTGAAGACGACACTCCCTCGGGCGGCCCGGTTACTGCCTCTACGGAAGAAAAGTGCGAATCGAGTGCTGTAGAGCGTTTTTAGAGCTCTGTGGTGAAGTTCCATCAAGTATTTTCGATCGAATTGTTACTGGCGATGAAACGTGGATTCATCTTTATGACCCTGAAAGTAAGCTGGAGTCCATGCAGCGGCACAAGAAGGATACTGCGCCCCCTAAGAAATTCAAATTCGTTCCGTCTGCCGGAAAAATCATGGGCACAGTGTTTTAGACTCAAACGGAATTTTGCTGATTGAGTATAAATACAAAAGAAGGTGAAACCATAAACGCAGCATCCTTACGAAATTTACGGGAAGCAATTGAAGAAAAAAGACGGGGTATACTGACCACCGGTGTGTTGCTTCTTCACGACAACGCTCTGGTCCACACAGTGCGTGTTTCCAAGGATGCTGTGCGAGATTGTGGTTTCGTAGAAATTAACCACCCACCCTATAGCCCGGACCTAGCCCCAAGTGATTATTATTTGTTCCCTAATTTGAAAAAAGACCTTCGTGGGAATCGATTATCCAACGATGAAGATCTGAAGGCCACAATAACTGCGCATTTTTCAGAGAAAGCGGAAACTTGTTGTTTACAGGGTATTGAAAAGTTAATTTCGAGATGTAATAAATGCATTGAGGTAATAGGGGATTCAAAATAATTTTCATTGAATTTTCGCTTTTTGTTTCATGCCTATACCGAGAATACATTGAACGCCCCTCGTATGTATATCAGTCATTTCACATTTCTCCCGCCGTGTACATAAAAAGTACATAATTGTACCACTCTAGTGACTGGTATACATGTTACAGAGATCAATTATAATTTGTAAATTTGTTCCACCTAAGAATTTTCATATGAAATATTCTGAAAAATATATAGAGGTATGAGGAACAGGGTGTAAAGTTCACTCAAACCTCCATAGAAAAGGGAGGATCCTCCGACCAGACGGGTGTTGTGTCTGGTGGGCAACTGCCCGACGTTTTGATGTCGGGACGTTGTATATATGCTAGTTGCGCGGTAAACTCTGCTTGCTTGATGCAGGATTTTGCGTGACGTCAGTATGACGCGTAGCTCGCATGTGGCGTTTGTAGATGCCGCTACATCACTCCCCCCCGGAGACCGGAGGTCGATAGTGGGCTGAGTCGTGTATCTTGCGATGCTTGCCAGGGTCAGGTGAGGTTCCAGTGAGTCGGAACCGAGTGTCGCATAGTTCGCGGTGAGTCGGAACTGTCTGCGAAGATTACCCAGTGAGTCGGGGTGGCGCTGCGTTATGCTCCAGTGCGTCGGATGTGATACAGCGCCAGGTTGAGGCTGACTGCTGGCGTCGACCAGGAGAGGATTTGAAGGCTCTGCTTGTGGACCGGCCGAGAGTGCAGTGTGCTGTGCCAAGGTTGCTGATGAGGCTGAGGGTGATGACCAGGTATGCGCGGTCGCTGCATGCTGATGGTCAGGATACCCGTGGAAGCCGTGGGTGCTGGCTGGCTGTGTGACTCGCCGCTCGAAAGCTTGAAGTAAATAATGATGACGTCACGCTGCTGTAGATGCACGAAGGCTGCGCTGACGTTCATGTTCGGGGTCACCAGTATAGAGGTATGAGGAACAGGGTGTAAAGTTCACTCATACTCTATTGAAAAGAGAGGATCCTCCGACCAGACGGGTGTCGTGTCTGGTGGGCAACTGCCCAACAGTTGATGTCGGGACGTTGTATATGTGCTAGTTGCGCGGTAAACTCTGCTTGCGCGATGCAGGATTTTGCGTGACGTCAGTATGACGCGTAGCTCGCATGTGGCGTAGATGCCGCTACAAATTCTTAGGTGGAATAAATTTCCAAAGTTTGAGGATTGATATGAAATTGATGATTATTATTCAGTTGCGAATTGCATTTTGATCAACATACGACGTAAAACAGAGCTGCAATTTGCAAAAACCCAAAGAAAATTTAAATTTGGCGGGCTACATCTAAGGATCCCCCTTAAATCAATAAATAACTTAGAACATATGCATATAAAGTTAAGGGTAGAAAATTCTCCTAACAGCATGAACCTTTTTATTTTGGGTGGGACGTCGTCAAATATCTTCTCCCGCTCTGGGCGGAGCGGGAGGGCGTGACAGATGTTTACTGACTAAAACCCACCCGTGTTCCTTTAGTTGCCTGTATGCCTGGGCCATTGCTGCCAAAACAAGTCCGCTAGTCGTTGCGACCCTCTCCTGTGTGACTGGCGTAGTTCATCCGGTCTTGTGAAAATCCCAGGCAGCGGGACTTTTGAGGGCGCGCTGAACTGGTTAGGTTAGGCGTCAAAACCTGGAAGGCGGAGCGAACTGCGGACTCGTCGTCCGCGTACCGGCTCATAGTGCTGCTGAAATATAAAAATGCTGAAAATATAAATAGCGCCCTCGCAATAGTAGTTAACTGGTTTAATGTTAATAACCTACTTTTTAACGAGAAAAAAAAAATATATATTAAGTTTACGATAGCTCATGTTAGACAAGTAGAAACTAGTGTTCCCATAAAGGGTGAAGTGTTGAAACCCGAAGTTACCACAGTATTCTAAGGCATAACTTTGGATACCAAGCTTCAATGGGGCCCCCCATATAGTGGTCGGTCAGTGGCTCTGGCGGCACGGCTCGACGTAGTCTACACTACAAGTCAGACACAGCTTGATTACTACACGGCCGGACGCACAAAGAAAGTTGAGCACGTCCTCGGGTTTCTCGCAGTTAAGTGCCTGTGCACTACCCTTAACTGCCCTATCAGTAATTCCGTGTCACAATCAACAGCTCCCTTCCCATTTATTTCACAACGGTTCGAACAACAGATTTAAAACTTATCATATAAATACTCTCGTAAGCTTTCATCGCCATGAGGGGTACGAGCCAGCATTTCTTCTAAAATTCTATCATAATTTTCCTCACTTGGGAACGCCCTTTTTAATTTAGCTTGCCACTCGTCCCAAGAAAATATGACCTTTGGAAGAGACTCGAACCATTTCTTCGAAAGTCAAACCAGTTTTTGGAGGGAGAAGTGAATGGTTTGCTTCTGATCCCAGCTATAAATTTGTGAACATCCATTAACTTTTCGTATCACAGCCTGAATAATTTGTGACCTATTGGCCGGGTCAAATTCAGGTACCACGTTATAAAATTAACTACTTTGCAGGGAATTGGTGCTCTTACTTGGTTTAGGCTTCCTGGAAGTCAGGATTTTCAGCACGTCCTCCGTGGTCGATTCCTTCAGTGTTTTCGAGATTGTCGTCGAATCCTTTCTTCGGAGTCGGGTTACTCTGAGTCGGGGTGTTAACCATAATGACGTTTTTTATATATATTAAACGTTAGACCTAATGATTTTCGATTAAATAAACAATATACATATTAAACGGTAGACCAAATAATTTTCGATTACATAAACGTTATATCAAACAACGTTATACTAATTAAGTTTTAGAATAAATAAATGTTATATGTAAAGAAATTATATCAACAGTTGGTATATCTCACGTTGATTATATCTTATGAACGACAATAAAATGAAATTAGACCAAATAAGTTTATACGTTATGTACGGGTTGTAGTAGTTAACTCCGTACACCGATTTGTCGTGAAGGTTTGAAAGTTTAGTTAGTATAGAGAAACACGCTCCACTAAGTTGCACTAAATACTTAGTTAAGTTTATTTAAGTTAAAGGTAAGTTACAGTAAGTGAATGGAAGGCGATTATTTCTCTCAGTTGTTGACAGTTACACAGTTATCAGTTGACTCTCTTTTTATTCGTTAGTCATGTCAATATAACACGCTAAATTATGACGCGCATCGTTGGCCTAAAGTAGGTTACAGAGTAAGCAAAAATGTACGGCGATGAGACCGTACATATTGGCAACCCCTAAAGAAGCTAAGTAGAGAGAGAAAGAAATGCCTGTACAAAGTTAAATATTAAAGTAAAAGTAAATAGGTATACAGTTAATCAAAAGTAAAGGCAATGTTGTCTCGGTGTCCTTGAAGTTGACCGTGGCACTCGTCCGTGGGCGCCTGCTGGTTTTCTTCTCTGGCAGTCTGCTGTCGAGAACCCATTGGTTGAAGTTCGATGTCTTCATGCGTTTGCTTTCTATTTGTCTTCCTCGGAAATCGGTTCCTGAGTAGTGTGCAGTATTTCCTTGTTATGATCCACAGGAAAGTGATGACTGCAATTGTTAGTAAGAGATAACAAATTGCATATTGGTGAACGTCATGATCCGTGATAGTGGATGGTAGTTTCGGCTCGTTCTCTTGTTGGAACCGCAGCTTTTTGTCAATTTCCTCAAAGTCGTTTTTCTTTAGAGTGAAGAGTTCGTGTGGCGCGTTATGAAGTGTGACGTTGACAATGTTGTTTATCGGCGAATTCAGGTTCGGTACATGCAGGTCATAGTTCACGTTCAGGTTGCTGTTGTATTGATTGTGCGAAGTGATGGTGAGTTCTTTTGACCGCAGTACGCATCCTTGATTCAAAGTTACTATAGCCGCCGATGTGATCGTTTGCGATATTACGTCGTTTTCACAAACAGTACGTAATTCGCACCTTCCGCAACAAACAACCAGCCAGCTGTTTGGTTCTTGCAACTTGATCCATGCCTCCTCGCATGACACGCTGTGTACGTCACACGGTGACGTAATTGTACGATGACCCAGTAATTTTGCTTCGCAAGGTGCATTTTTGTTTTGTAAGTTGAACACTGGTATGTTCGCGTTACAAATGAAGTTATCTTTTTGTCTTTTGATGCATTGTTTGAAGTCTTTATCTTTTAGTGAGATGTAAGAATTCTTCTCAAAGTTCACGGCAATGTATTCCGAAGATAACTGCATCAATTTGTAATTTGACTCCGCCTTGAATGGTATAGCGATAGCCCGGTAGTAGGTGAAGTCCTCATTCGAAATTAAAGGAATGTGAACTTCGAACATAAAGTAGTTCTTTGTTATTCTTGCTTTCACGTATAGCAACTTGTAAAGTTCTTTGATATCTTCTCTGATATTTTCTGTCGGCAATGACAGAGTCCTCGGCAGTCTGCCAGATATATCTTCCAGTGTCTTTACTAGACTGACTGGTGATATCAAGTGCACGTCCATATGTCCACTGTAGACATTAGTGAGAGTATTGAGGAGCATCGTTTGAATTTCCTTAAGATTTCGTAGTAATAGCGATGCTGTGAGCGAAGCGGAGTTGAAGTAACTTATGGCCATCATTATTTCTATTTCTGTTTCAATGCTGCCCAGATTCGTCTTAGTTTCTTCCATGAAGTGTTCTATCATCTTGTATTGAAGCTTGATATTTTCATCGTTTTTCTTCAAAACGTCATTTTGTAGTTGCATGATCGATGTTTGGTTTTTTGCGAGTTCACGCAAGTAGTTTTCATTGCGTTGTATGGCATCAATGTCTTTGTGGTATTTGTCAGCAAACTTCTGGTCTAAGACCCCGAATAAGCTGTTTGCTACCATGCCTACTCCGTCGATCAAGCCGCGCTTCTTGCGCATAGATAAATGCTTGTGGGGAGCCAACAGCATTGTGTTGTAGAAGTTCAGTAGTTCCATCTCGTGGGAAAGTTGATCCGTCGTAGCTTGGCAATAACTTTGATGGATCTTTTGACAAAGGTCATTCACACCGTTTATGTATTTGTCAATATGTTGAACGCCTTGCCAGTAGTTAGTTAAGTTGTAATAGGTGAGCAAAGTCCATTCATCATGAATGAGTTCGATTTTGCCTATGGTGTCATAATATATCGGTCGCTCGGGTTCCAGGTTGGTAATTTGAGTGCCTGAACTTTGTTGCGAACCATATGATCCATTCACAAGTATCAACATTGTGAAAAGAGACAATAAAATGTTTGTAAGACATTTTGTTCCAGAATGTTTAGTTGTGGTAGTTTTCGATGACTTTTGTAAGTGTGTTTTACATTCTTCATAATTTTTGTTGCAGTTTGTGTCGACGGGTAGAGCTGATAGTTTTACTATGGGTCGTTTAATGACACCAGTTTGGGTTTTCAGGGTTGTCACTCGAACGTACCCGTCCGCGCCAGGGTGAAGTTTTAGCACCCGTCCCATGGCCCATTTTCCTGGCGGCAAATTGTCATCCCGGACTAGTACGATGTCCCCCTCGCTGAGGTTTTTCTTGGGATTGTTCCATTTGCTGCGCGTTTGTAGTTGAGTAAGATAGTCGCTTGACCAATTTTTCCAAAATTGTTGGTACATATGTTCAGTTAACTGCCATCGTCGGCGTAGGTCAATGTAGTTTTCATCAGTGTAGTCAGCTCGTGGTAAAGACATTGTTGGTCCCCCTGTTAGAAAGTGACCCGGTGTCAGGTAGTTATAAAATTCTTCGGGGTCTTCAGTGAGCTGGCAAAGCGGCCTGGAGTTCATGCACGCTTCTATCTTCGCAAGCATGGTAGTAAATTCTTCGTACGTCAATTTTTGGTCTCCTAGCACCCGACGAAGGTGATATTTCATCGACTTGACCGCTGCTTCCCATAGTCCACCAGCAGTCGGCCAAGCGGGTGCATTAAAATGCCATTGTACTCCCATGTCTGCGATCTTATTAAAGAAGTTTGGCGACAAGATTTCTTTGAAGTCTTCAAACTCTTTTTGAAGCAACCTTGATGCGCCTATGAAATTCGTACCACAGTCCGAGTAGACGTGACCTGGTGTTCCGCGCCTGGAGCACATTCTCTGGAAGGCTGCTATGAAAGTTTCAGTACTTAAGTCGGATGCAAGTTCGATGTGCACAGCTTTTGTCACCATGCATACGAATATGCATATCGTCATTGGAAAGCCAATACTACTTAAACGCCAACAGGCCATTTTACAATAGAGACATTTTAAGTTTTTTTTTTTACTAAACCTTGGCTAACTTTTTTTCTAATTTAGTAATCGAAATACAGTATTGGCAAAAAATTATTGTGACACTATTATCAACGTACTGAAATCGAGATATTTTGCATATTTATTGTAATTCAGGAAATAGCTGTCACTTAAGTACATATGCTCTGTACACTTCTTAAGGAGAAAGTACTTATCTTCATAATATATTTTAAGTGCGGTTATCGAAAAGTACTGACAAGTCACGTCCTTTCAACTGTATGAAAGGAAAAATTACTAACACGCATCACGGGTTGATGTAGTCTCAAGATAAAAGTACTTAAACAGTATAATATGTCGCAAGACCTTACAGAAAAGCGATGTATAGCATTAAAAGTTGGTACCATTGTTATGCCAAAAAGACTTATGTAAAAGATATATCATTTAAATTTAAATATTATTTTCTTATCGGGCATAGACAACAATAAGTAAGTGCTAACAATGCTACTAGCAGCGAATAAAATAAATGAGAATACTATTATCCTAATTTGAATTCGACTGCATCTTTTTACTATTTTGGTTAAAAAAGAAAAAAATAATAAATACAGCTTGCTTAGTAATCACTTTTAATAAAAAAATTAAACAAATTGTTGACAGTTTTCTTTTCAGTCTTAAAACTTGGCTGATTGTGGCAAAAGTCACGCAACACACTACGAATAATAAACGCAACACAGTTTTCTTCTTAATAATAATTATAATTACAATATTATGTAGGTACTGGGTAAAATTTTTCTTTGGCACTATTTTCGAAGAGATCAAATTGATTAGGTCTATACTCTATTTGAAATATAAATTATAAGTACTCAACGAATCGTAATCAAAACAAAATTTAATTTCGAAAGACTTAACTGCATATTTTTTGTACGTGTTTCACACATCTAAATGCTAAACAAACTATTAATATTTTGTCGAGTAAAATAGTCCATGCTTAATAAAATAATTATTAGATTTCATTGAATGTAAAACATTCTAAATAGACACTCAAATACTTAGATATGAAAAGCAAAGTTACTAAAACCGTTCAGTCTCAGAAAACTGCGAAGACAAAATATACTAACACGCCATGCTCATCAATTCTTACGTAAAGCAAATTTACTTATCTACATATCAACTCGTATTAACAGCCGGAAAAAAAATACTAAAGCGACATCAATGACTCAAACTACAATATTTTGAGTTGCTGAACAAAGTTAAATTGGCTGATGTCAGTATAGAAAAATACTAAACTGACAACGACTAAAACATAATCATAACTTGCATTACGTAAGTATTTGTGAAAACATTAAAATTATGATAAATACCATACTTTTGCAGTGCTTAACCGCCACAAAAATGCTCAGATTATTACAAAATCCCGACTAATCGACGCAGCAAAAAAAATCCAATCCAACGATATGTATAACTCATTTTGGCCAAAATGGCGCTTAAGTAGTATTGGCTTTCCGGTGACGATATGTAACCCTTTGAAGTTCGAACCCCTCTTCCTTTGTTGAGTCTGACTTCAACGTGTCCTGTGAAGTCAACTCCCGTGTGGGTAAACGGGCGCGAAGGTGTTACTCGTTGTGGTGGCAGTTCTCCCATGAGTTGGTTCATCTCTGATGGGTTGTAGCGATGGCAGCGCACACAGCGCCGTAGTTCAGCTTTCACCGCTCTGTTCCCGCCAACGATCCAGTACCGTTGCCGGATGTACGCTAAGGTTAGTCTGGCTGCTCCGTGTAAAGTTGTCATGTGAGCTTGATGGATCACCAATTCAGTAAGTCGTCCACCCTTAGGTAGAATGATTGGGTTCTTCATCTCAAAAGGCAAACTGGAATAGTTCAGTCGACCCCCGACTCGGATTAAACCGTTGTTGTCCAAGTATGGTTTAAGTTTGAAAACGTTACTTTTCGTAGAAATAATTTCTTTCTTCATAAGTTGTTTATATTCTTGCGTCATTTCCGTTTGTTGCACATATTTTATTATTTGTTCATTTGCATTGTTTAATTCGCATAAAGTGAGGCATCCGGTTTCACGTTTCGTGTTATTATGTGCGTTTCCAATAAATCGTTGTATCCATGCCACAATTCTGATCGCTTTGGTCAATGAACTGCAATTAGTTAATAAGTTATGAATACAATTGGTCTCTTTGTTCATAGAGTTCGATTTCGCTTGGTAAACGCTGCCTATGTTAGTTGTAAATGTGCATGTTATGTTTTCTTCACGATTTTGTTCTTGGAAGGTATTCAAAAATGTAGGACCTTCCCACCACAGACTGAATGTTGTTAGCTTAGTTGGTAGTAATCCTCTTGATGCACAGTCTGCAGGGTTATCTTGCGACTTCACATAACGCCATTGCTCGGCTGGTATGATTTGTCTTATTTTTGCAACTCGATTGGCGACGTATTTTTCTCTTCTCGATGTATCCCCTTGTATCCACGCTAAGACTACTTGGGAATCACACCAAACGCTCGTGGTTATTTCGAAACCATTCAGAGCTTCTCTGATTTTTTCGATGAGTTGCGATAGTAAGAGTGCGCCGCAAAGTTCAAGTTTCGGTAATGTGATCGTTTGTGATAACGGTGTTACTCTTGTTTTAGCAGCAAGTAATGTTATTGTTGGCTTGTTATGTTCATCTTTAACGCAGCTGTAAACCACACATGAGTAGGCTTTTTCACTGGCGTCGCAGAATCCAAATAGTTCGATCTTCTGGTTCGTTGAACCGGTCCAGCGTTTGATTTTTATGTTTTTTACATTGGGTATGTCAGCTCTTAGTTTTAGCCACTTATTTGCTATATGCATCGGTAACTGATCATCCCACTCAAGTTTGTTGACCCATACTTCTTGAAATATCATTTTTGCCGCAATAGTTATGGGTGATAGCCAGCCCAGCGGATCGTAAAGTTGTGAAATTTCTGAAAGTAGCCGCCTTTTAGTTATTTCCGGTCGACATTTTTCCTCAAATTTCCAGTTAAACATAAATGTGTCAGCATGCGGATTCCAACCTAGTCCTAGGGTTTTCAAGGATTCCTCCTGCTTGAAGTCAAAAATTATTTTGCGTGAAATCTGATCATCACTTAAGTTTTGTAGCAATGCTTGTTCATTGCTGGACCACTTGCGTAAGTTCATCCCGGCTCCCTTTAACATCTCGATAAGCGATGACTGGAGTTCCTGGGCCGCTTCCAGTGAGTTGTGGCCGCTTATGACGTCATCGACGTATGCTTCGTTCAGTAGTATTTTGGATGCCGTGGGGTATTTGTAGCCATCATCGTATGCAAGTTGTTTGATGGTTCTCATAGCTAGCCACGGTGCGCACTTAGTGCCATACGTGACAGTGCAAAGTTGGTACTCTTGCAGGTTCTCTGACGGCGTAGTTCGCCAAATAATTTTCTGCAAATGTTGTTGTTCCTCAGACAGCCAGATACATCGGTACATTTTCTCGATGTCAGCTGTAAAGGCGTATCTGTAAGTTCTCCATTTTATGATAAGTTCTTGGATATCTTTTTGTAGGTTGGGGCCCTTTTCTTGTAGGCCGTTCAGGCTGTATCCCGTCTTAGTTTTCTGAGATGCATTGAAGACAACTCTGAGTTTCGTGGTAGTAGATTCTTCACGAAGTACTCCGTGATGTGGTAGGAAACATTCAGTAGTTAAAGATGTCATGGGTTTTGCTGGTTTCATATGGCCTAACTCCAGGTATTCCCTAAGGAACTCTTTGTATAACATTTCAAGTCGGCCATTTTTTTTAAACCTTTTTTCTAGTTGCAGCAATTGTGATACTGCGATCGTTTTTGATGTTCCGATCTTATTTTCATAATTCGGACATAAAGGCATCTTCACAATGTATCTTCCATCTGAACCACGGCGAGTAGTTTCCTTATAATAAGTTTCACATTGATCCTCTTGAGATCGGTCAGTGTTTGTTTTGGTGACGTCTTCACACTCCCAAAATTTAGTTATTTCAGCCAAGTCTAGCAGTGTGACGTGACAGTTAAAAGTTTCTAGTTTTCCACACAAAATCCATCCCAGCTGTGTCTGTTGCGCAACGGGTGACTTTGGTGCGCCTTTTAGTATTCCATCTTGTATTATTTCAGCGTATACGTCAGCTCCAAGCAGTATGTCAACAGACCTTGAAATATTAAAATCAGGGTCCGCTAGTTTTAAGTTTTGCAAATGCGACCAGTCTGGTCGTTCAAATGTGTTGTTCGGTAATTTATTGATCAGTTTCTTCATAATCAATGCTTCAGTGTTGAAAGTATATTCGGAGTGGATTGATTTGCATGTTAGGTTAAGGCGTCCTTTACAGTCACCTGATACAGTTCCAACTCCAGATATCTTCGCAGTTAGTTTGTTTCTTGGTAGCTTTAAGATTTGTGCTGCATTTTCAGTTATTAAGTTAACTTGTGAGCCTTGATCTACGAGCGCACGAAGAGTTACGTAAGTCCCATCTATCGATTTGACCTTAACTTGGACGGTTGTCAGTAAAACTTCCATCTCGCTGGCTGATAGATGATTTGAACTCGGCGTTTCAGGTTCCCTCGAAGGTCGTTGACCTGAGCGATGGTTTTCATTGCTCGTCGAAGGTGTATTTTTGTTGGAATTGTTGTAATGTAAGAGCGTATGATGCTTCATATTACATTCCTTACAAGTTTTCGTAGAGTTGCAAGATTGGTTTTCGTGACTAAACAAACAGTTTTTGCATAGACGCAATTTTGCAACTGTGCTGTTTCGTTGCTTTGTATCCGAGTCAATAAACTGCTGACATCGCATTAAAACATGATTGTTTTTGCAAAGAGGGCACTGCCCGTATGAAGTGTGGTATGTTTTTGGAATCCACTTCTTGTTATCAAAGTTTTTTCGAGGTATATGTTTTTCAGTTCCGGCTGACTTTTCTGAACTCTGTATGTCCTTCTTTGAAGTCTTCATGGTTTCAAACGCCATAAACTGGTTTTCTAAGTACATCAAAAATTCCTGTAGGGTTGGCACATCTCTGTTATCGTGCAAGTTCTTTATATATTCATTGTAGGTCACACAGTCTAGTTTCTGTGACATCAGGTGGACAATCATAGGATCCCAACTGGTTATATCAAAACCAATGTTTGTTAAGCCGTTTAGACATTCCGTTGTTACGTCATGCAGCTTCTTCAAGTTGTAAGCGTCTGGCTTCTGTATGACAGGCAATTGCAGCATAGTGTTCATGTATGATGAGAATTGTAGTCGACGGTTGTTATACCGTTGATTCAGTATATCCCAACACGAACTGTAGTTGTCGGCACTGATGCTCAAGTGTTGCACCAGTCTTTCTGCTTCACCTTTCAGCCTGGTCTTCAGATGCTGCATTTTTTGAGCTTTGTTCAATGTCGGGTTCTTGTGTATGGTTTCCAGGAACAGATCTTTGAATGATATCCATTTGCTGTAGTGTCCTGAAAATTCTGGAATCTCGATTCTTGGTGCTGACTGTTGGTGATGAGCGGTGGACCACAGCTTGCTTTTCAGTTGTTTCCTTATTTCGTCATATTTGGCTTCCATGCTGTTGAATTTGTCATAGTATGTATGTTTCGCACCTTTCAGTAAAGCTTCCAGTTCCCAATGAGTGTTGTCAATAGCTTCCCACTTCGATTTCAAGATTGACAAGTGATCGTCAAGTTCCCATTTTTCAGCTAAGACTTCATAATCAATTTTTGCCATAGCCCGATCGATGGCTTTGAAGTTGCATTCCTGTTTAGTCAGCAAAGTCTTGGTCTTCTCATCAGGTTCTCCTCTCGACAAGTCTGTTAGGTCGAATTTGACATTTTCTTCAGTAGTTTGTAACATTTTTGAAATGTCAGCTTTAGTTGTTTCGTACATGGTCTTTGTCTTACCGTAGACATCTTCCACAAAATAGTTTATGTTCTTGTCTTCAATTTCTTGCAACAGCAATGTATGCCGTGCATTGAAATCAATCCATTGATCTTCTAACGAGGACAGCCGCTTGTTCAAGTATTCCTTTGTTTTTCTAGTTTTGCTATCCTTGTTATAGTTGGTGCATAATGTTTTGATGTTTTCAAAACATGTTGATTGTAGCGATAGCTTATTCATCTTGATTATAAATGATAGTTTGCTTTTAGTTCACAAAATACCTTTCAAAAATCCTTCAAATCTCCTTGTAGCTGAAGACTTCTAGTTATCGTCGAAGGCTCTTCCAGTTTTTGAAAACTCTTCTAGTAGTTGTAGTTAGTTCCAGTTGTTGAAGGCTCTTCCAGTAGTCGACGGCTCTTCTAGTAGTCGTAGTTAGTTCCAGTAGTTGAAGGCTCTTCCAGCAGTCGAAGGCTCTTCCAGTAGTTGTAGTTAGTTCCAGTAGTTGAAGGCTCTTCCAGCAGTCGAAGGCTCTTCCAGTAGTTGTAGTTAGTTCCGGTACTCAATGTGCCTGTACTCTGGCTAGGTATTTGCGCTTTCTCAATCCAACTGGGGCGACCCGCTTGTGGGAGACCAGCTGAACCGATTCGCTACCGTAACAAGAGACACAACACACTAAGATACACGAAGGCTCGAAGGACCATAAATGTACGGGTTGTAGTAGTTAACTCCGTACACCGATTTGTCGTGAAGGTTTGAAAGTTTAGTTAGTATAGAGAAACACGCTCCACTAAGTTGCACTAAATACTTAGTTAAGTTTATTTAAGTTAAAGGTAAGTTACAGTAAGTGAATGGAAGGCGATTATTTCTCTCAGTTGTTGACAGTTACACAGTTATCAGTTGACTCTCTTTTTATTCGTTAGTCATGTCAATATAACACGCTAAATTATGACGCGCATCGTTGGCCTAAAGTAGGTTACAGAGTAAGCAAAAATGTACGGCGATGAGACCGTACACGTTATGAGACGCATTGTCCCATCTTATTTCAAGAAAAGTCTATTTTGGCCTGAGAACGACGTCAATAAGAAAAAAAGATACAAGCGAGAAAAAATACCAATGACAGTGACAAGTAAAGCGTGGACAGTATATCACGAAAAGAAAGAAATAGAAAAAAATTAAAAAGAGGAAGAATAGGAAGCGAGGGCGAGGGAGATGATCAGATGAAGAGAATTTGCCTTTAAACGAACAAATTTCTTCCAAGACTACAAAATCAAAGAAAATCATGAAACAAAATTCTTCAAAGACAACAAAACCAAAGAAAACCATGAAGCTTTCTAAAGGAAGTTTTGTGATAGTAAAATATGAAGGAGAATACTTTCCAGGTAAAGTGGAAAGTGTGCTATCAAGTAATAATTACGAAATAAGTACAATGGTGTTAACAACAGGCAATACTTTCAGATGGCCTAATGTACCTGATAAAATATTATATAGACATGAAGAAATTATAGAAGAAATAAAGGAGCCTATATGCCTTAAGAAAAGAGGTTCTTAAAGAACGCCGGAAATGGACAAGTATTTGCCCGATATATATGGTTAACTACTTTCAAGTATATTCAATTTTGATATAAGTTTTTATTATATTTTCTACTATGTGTGATTACTACACTCGTACGTAATTTTAATTTTGGATCTTATTTTTATTTGGTAGCTAAGTATTAGTAACGTATTGTTAACTATTTCTAACATAACAATAAGTCTGGTACTTAGTTAACAAAAGACTGATTAATAGTACTTTTTGTTATAACTTTTAAGATACCTACGTTCTTTATAGAGAAGAGAAGATACTACAGAATTTAAAATTATATTTAAATAGATGTTCCTTACACAAAAGTTAAACAAAAGTTGATTTGTAGAATTTTGTTTTTTTAATATTAGAATATTACTTTTAAGCACAATAAATATGCGCTTAATAATTACCTTAATTTTTTATATAGTACCCCATAACTAATATAGTTGCCTACCTCTGAAAGTAGATAAGTTATTTATGAATCAGTGTCTTTCCGCATGTACCGGTGATGTCGGTCAGTAGGTGTGTATTATTGGTGATGAGTCGATCACTGGATGTCAATTATTGGTTATTGTCGATAACTAGTTGTTGGGTACTGGGCTTTTTAGGTCGTTTACTGGAGACTTCAAATAATTTCAATTAATTTGTTTTTCTGTTAGCGTGTATATTTTTAACAAATAATAATCCAACATTATTATATATATATATATATATATATATATTATATATATAGTTTCTTGAAAAATATCGAAATATATGAAATATATCGCAAAAATAAATTTCATAATTGAAACTAATTACTGCTTTCCTCAGCGTAAAAAAAAACAAGTTATAATTGATCTAAACACACATCCTCCTTAAAGTGTCGACTATTGGTGCCAATACGTTACATGCCTGTCAATGCAATATATATCTGTCAATGTAATTCATGCCTGTCAATGTAATACATGCCTGTCAATCTAATACATGCCTGTCAATGCCCCACTGCAGGGCGCAGGCCTCCCTTCCACGCCTCTCTCGTATCTCTACTCTATCTCTCTGCATTAGCATTAGAAAAATAATGATCGAAGGTTCTGCTATTCACGATAGTAATAAATCCACCAAAAAGTGATGCGCAAATCGCTAATTGTCTGATATAATAGTGTAGTGTAGCTGTAGACTGTAGGGTTGATGAGGGCAATCGTAGCCTCGGTGCGTGCGCGGTAGGCACTGCGGCGCGTGTGCGACCTGCGCAGGATGCCGATTGTGTATGCTGATAATTGTAACCGGTGGACGAGAAACTGCGGATGCGTTCTCACACATCTTGTTAGGTGAAATAGTTTTCTATGTAAGGTTCCAAGGTACGCTGAAATACGCTCCATTGCTGTCAGTTTGTTTTAAAAACAGTGTAGGAGAACATCGTGAGGAACTACTACTACTACCTACATAAAAATAGAACGAACAACCTGTGTTCGAATTTGACCAAATCTGAATAAATGTCCAGCAAACAGTAGGTAAGGTTGCGGGGAGACGACAACTGCTCATAAGACCAAAGAAGAGTGTAGTAACTATTAACAAGGTACTAACAATAACATCATAAGGGGAAACACTGATTGAAGGCAACCTCGCGGTTGCGGCTCAGTAATAGAGATGAAGCGTATATACTAGAACAGATCCAGGGACTAGGTATTTAATGAGACTAGGTTGCACCTATTCTAACTTTTAAAATACTCGATCCACCTAGTCTCTATCTCTATCACAGAGTACTTTATATTGTACTGAATTCTCTAGTCCCACTGTGCCTACGCGACGCACGGCACGACATCCCGCGCCCCCGCGCCGCCCGCGTGGCCTGTTCGTGTCGAAGTACCGGCGCGGGACAGCAAGATAGCAAGTCTACTTTGCCGCTCACTCGTGTTTGCCTAAATTATTCGTTCTGTCATTTGAATTTTAATCATATTTCAATGATCATAAAGTAACGCGACGCGCACTCGTGTTTGCCTATTTTGTACACTAGGTACTTGTAAATACTCGATGCGAATGAAGACTTTATATTGAGATGCAATGCAGTTGAGAATCAAGTACGGACTTGTACGGACTCATGCTAATGTGATCTTAGTGGACGCGGGCTCGCCGTATTGATACCTACTGGACGTTGCAATCGGATACGCGTATCGGACTTATTTTGCAATCTGTTTTTGTTTCGAAGTTTGTCGTGGTTAAAGAATTTTTGATTTTATTTCTTATTAAGACAATAAAGTGTTTATTGTTTTAAAAAATGGCTTCCAAAGGAAGTAGTGTCGCTTGGGATCATTTTACGGACAAAGGCCAACAAATGGCTGAGTGTAAAATTTGTAAAATACAATTGAGTTTTAAAAGTTCTGTATCAAACCTTACAAAGCACATAAAACGTAAACAACCATTCGTAAGTTTAGTTAGAAGAAATGATCCAGCTCCAGTGATAGCAGCCCAGACTAACCAGCAACCGCCACCAAAAAATGGAAAAAATGAATTGAAATCATTTAAATACGCCAACAATCAACAATGTACATAAATCTTTACGTTGACAGTCCTAAGCCTGTGTAAAGTACCTATGAAGGGAAGATTACAATTCATTACTGCGTACCAAAGCTGCGTACGTAGGTACGCAAAGACTAAGCTTACTTTAAAGTCTGCGTACTTCGTGAACTAGGTGGAACAGGTATTTGGATCGAGTATTTGTACGGAATTGGACTAGGTGCACCTAGTATAAAATTTACCTAGTACGACTCATCTCTACTCAGTAAGCAGCGACAAGTGGGTGGATGTGTGTCAGTGTGTCGGGGTAATGTTGGATGTGTGCGCGGTATCGTCCAATCTTCGCAAAAAGTTGGATGCGCGACATTCTGCGTCCACGACGGCGGCGGGGCCCCCCGCCTCCCGCGCGACTGTCAGCAGCGCGAGTGATGGACGACGGATGTGTGTCGCGCGCGCACGCAGCTACATAGAGATACTGTCGCGCGTCACGCTGCACCCGGGCGGCTCCGGCGAGTCACGGCGTGTAACGAGGCGGCTCGCACGCGCTGCACTATCTAACGTACGATGTACGTACACACATTGACAGCGGTGGCGCGCGCGAACCGCTATATTGTATTGCGCACAATGTCTCATTAGTTGTAAAGCTTATTTCATTGTGCGCTTGTGGCTGACTGTGCTTACACGTGTTCACTTACACATATCTAACACAAGTAATTTGTTAGCTTTACGAATGTGTTTCTGCAGCATTGGTTAGGTGGGACGGTACCATGGTACCTGCTACCTGCAGGTACTAGCTACCACAATATATACGCAGTTTACCGAACGTCGCGTTCCTGTATGGTAACCTTTCTTGTCACATTTGATACAAACCTACATACTTCATACTTTATCTCAAATACTTAAGTTGACAGAAGAGAAGATTAATGACTTAGTTATTGTTAATAGCCGAGTTGGTAGCATAATTATCTGTGTAGTTGTGCTGTGTATTGTGTAATGTATCGTGTGTGCAGCGCGGGGGCAGCGCAGCGCGACATGTTGCTGCCGGACCAGACGTACGAGGTGCTGGCGCGGGGCGCGGGTTGCGCGCGGTGTGGCGGGGGCCCTCCTCTTCTGGATCTGCTGCGCTCAAGCCAACTGCCGCCAGAGTTCTTCTGTGCCAATAGACAAGGCGACACACACTCGCGACAGAACAACACGAGCACGCTACCCGCGAGGTGCGTATGTCCAGCAAGAGAGCTGAACAACCCTGTCGACGCTGATGATGAGATATGTGGCATGTCCCGCAGGCTGGGCACGGTGGACGCGAGCGCAGAGCCGCGGCGGCGGCGCCGGCGCGCGCTCCGCACCCCTCGACAACACGGTCAGTAGGTACTCACCTCACCACCAGAAAACATCCGATACTTGTACTTAACGAGGCGACGCGAATAGGGTATATTATAAAAATCACGCAAATCGTCAAGTCAAAGCCTGTTTCGTTGACAGTTTTCGCCTGGGGGCGACAACATTTCTCAAAACGATGAAAGGAAAAACATCGTGAGGAGCCCGGCATGTCCTAGAACCAAAAATTCGAAGACATGTGACATCTACCAACCCGCTCTGGGCCCGATTCGTAGGTTATAGCCCACTCCCTCTCGAAGAGAAGAAGCCTGTGTCCCGGCAGTGGGAACATTGTAGGCAGAAACAGCCTATAGCTATAATATGCTTGTGCAGCCTAGACTGCAGGTGTCTACAGTAGTACAGTACATCCACAATTAATTCCAACGCAGTAAAATAGTAGATTGTTATACAAGGGGCTAAAATTACCCATTATATACGAGGTAGTTTTACTCCCGAGCGTTTTTTTTTTTAGTGAGTGAGTAAATGGAAACCGATTTATAGTGGGTTTTTAGCGCCGTTTGTTACACTCTACTTTTCACTACGATAGCGAGAAAATAGAATAATCCAATACAATATTAAATAGTTTATTAATGTTTGTACAATTTGTACAACTCTGGATATTTATCGAGATATTTTCCCCGGCAACTTAATTTCAGTCCTCTGTGAAGATGAATGTTGAGTTGTTTGTGGGGTAAACGTGGGAGATACACGTAGTTCCCGGTTTGAGGGTCCCTCGTTCGAATGTTCTGAATAGAGAATCAGCTGAATTGACTCGTCCCTTGATGTCGATAGTCGTGGGCTAGTTGGGAGAATATTGATACTCAATACTCAATATCTTTATTGCTTTACCATAACGTGTACTTAGGTGGTAACTAATATAATTGACCCTGTAGGGCACAGCAAAAGGGTAGGAGAGAGGAAGCCCAGTTTTAGGAGATCAAATCAAAGTCAGGAGATCGCGAATAAGATTGTAACATTTCGCTTACATAAGTATTATTTTATCTGCAAAAGTATTTAAATATTTTAAATTATTTTTATATACCGTTTCATAATGTATTATGTTTATTCATTTGTATAAATTGATTTTCTTTGAATAATTATTATTGTTATTATTATTGTTTATTTATTATTATGTCATTTATTTATTTACATCCTTATTAAATACATTTTTAAATATTTTTATAAAAACATAAAAAAAAACATTTAAAAATATAAAAAATAGTGGTCAGCCGGTATCGGGAGCAGGGTCCAAGCTACCGGTGGTTAGGACTCCAGAGACAGGAACCTCCTCACAATGCGAGCCGTATCGAGGAGTACTGCCTTCTGGATCAGGCCCTTGATCCAACCGCCTAACGAGAGCCTCGAGAGATGCTGGTCGAGGCTTTCGGCCATCAGGCCATTGGCCGATACGACAATCGGCACAATGATAGCCGAGTTCACATTCCACATGTCAACAACCTCGTGTGCTAAGTCGAGATATTTAATTTGTTTCTCTTTCTCAGCTTTCACGAGGTTCTCGTCATGCGGAATGGTAATATCGATAATCATTGTGCGACGCGCTAATCGATCTATCTCCACTATATCAGGTTTATTGGCGACAATAGTCCTGTCAGTAATGATAGACCGATCCCAGTACAACGTGATATGGTCATTTTCAAGAACTGGGTCGGGCACATACTTGTAGTACGGTACCTCAGAATCCACCAGTTTATATTTCAAAGCAAGTTGCTGGTGAATAATCCTGGCTACTTGGTTATGCCTGTGCAAGTACTCGCCGTTAGCTAGACGAGAACAACCAGAGACAATATGTCTGATGGACTCACCCTGACGATGGCATGCCCGACAAACGTCAACTGTCCCATCCTTCATAATATGTCTCCGGTAGTTATTCGTCAAGATAACTTCGTCCATAATTGCACAGACGAAACCTTCTGTTTCCCCGAAAAGGTCACCAAAACGTAGCCAGGATACGGACGCTAAGAAATCTACACCGGGCTCATGAAGAGCCCCGTAGAAGCGTCCGTGAAGCTCCTTGCTTTGCCATACTTCCTTGCGGTCATCTGTAGTAAGTACCACAGGTTTGCGCCAGTTCTCTTTAGCCATGGAGAGCGGGGTGAGTCCCTTGTCCACTGCTACCACATCACGGTGCATACCCACTTCGGCTTTTAAAAAATATTCCCTGAGACTCCACACTTCACGGTTGTGGAGGGTCTTTGCATTTAAAAAGCCTCGACCCCCGCACTTCCGCGGTATGTACAGTCTCATCACCGATGATCGTGGGTGATGCATCCGGTTTGCGGTCAGCAGTGTACGGACCCTCCTATCTAGGGCGTCGAGTTCAGTCTGAGTCCATTTGAGTATGCCGAAAGAGTACATCAAAACCGGCATGACCCAACTATTGAAGGCGCGCACCTTGTTTCCGCCTGAAAGACGACTAATTAATACTTTCTTCAGGCGACCAAAGAAGCGCTCCTTCAACGATTTCTTCATGTCAGCAACGTTGATTCCTAACGCTTCCGACATACCTAAATACTTATAGCTTTCGGATAAGGAGAGGGATCTAAAGTGTATGGAATCCGAAAGTTGAATTCCCTCGGATAATCTCACCTCGCTTTACATGCATGACTGCACATTTGTCCACACCAAATTCCATCCTGATGGTGCTACTGAAAGTTTCAGTTACCTTCAGTAGCTCCATCAGTTGCAATTTGTTGGGGGCAAAGAGTTTTAAGTCATCCATGTAGAGGAGATGAGATATGACTTGACCACCTCTCCTCAACCGATAGCCTAGCCCTGAATCCTCAAGTAGTGAGCTTTAAGGATTCAGGGCTAAGCAGAACCAAAGTGGACTCAAACTGTCGCCCTGAAATATTCCCCGTTTAATCCATACAGGCTCATCGCTCCCCTGGATCTGTCGACACCCTGGATAGCGAAGAACCGTTCTCCATTGCCCCATACATGACCTAAGGAAGGTGCGTAGAGTTGCATCTATCTTGTACAACTCCAGCACCCTCATGAGCCATGTATGTGGCACCGAGTCATAGGCCTTCTTATAATCTATCCAGCATGTCGACAGATCCTTGCGGGATCGACGAACCTGTTGGCCTATGGCCATATCGATGAGGAGTAGCTCCTTAGTACCACGGGACCCGTTCCGACATCCATTTTGAGAGGTTGACATAATCGAGTTACTTTCAATGTGCGTATTAATTTTCGCTCTCAAAATGGATGTAAGAAGTTTATAGACCGTCGACAAACACGTGATCGGTCTATAATTCTTGGGATCCGTGGGACTACCTGACTTGTGGAGCAGGTGGGTAACGCCTGTTGTTAGAAACTGCGGAAGCGACCCAGACTCTAAAGATGACTGGAACTGAGATGCCAGGCGGGCGTGTGAACTAATTAGCCATTTCAACCAAAAGTTGTGCAATCCGTCCGGTCCCGGAGATTTCCAATTCGGTAACGGACGGACTGCTCTGGCGACATCTAATGGCGTAATTAAAACTGCTTCCATTTCTGGTACAGTTTCACACGCTCGCCCGACATCCAGTATCCAGCTAGCCTCAGAGTGACAGACGGGCACTGGCCAGATGCTGCGCCAGAATGTACTCGTGGCGGCATCATCCGGGCGGCACTCGTCTGTCACATTTTGTTCAGATCGCTCCCAAGTTCTATACACCCATCTCTCTTCGCTCTGGAACATGCGATTCTGTGTGTACCGATCAACCCGCCGCTTATACCGCCGAATACGACTCGCCCATGCACAAACTTTCTGCTTCAGGAAGTCGATGCGCTCTGTGACACGGGACATGTATTCTCGAGGGCTGATTCCAGTCCCCGAGAATGCCCGCCTTACAAAGCGCATCACTCGTGGTCATGTATTGCCCTCCCTGAAGCAGTATAGTTTGCCGATGAGTACCCTGGCCCCATCGATATGACGCTGGATCCTGCACTGCCAGGCTGGTACGGCTGGTTTTGGTTGCGTAGCCACGTCACAGTTTGGAAATTTGACGTTAGCTAAACGACATGCCGCAACAGCCGCGCAATACAGGATCGAATGTGTATCAACGAGATCCTCGCTGCTCTCGAACACATTCTTAAGCTGCGAGTCCAGGGCACACACCAGCGCCCTATTTTTTTTGTGCATAGGTAGGCGTGGTAATCGGGGTCTAAGTTCGGTCGGAGTGGATCTGTACTCACGAAATGCATCCTCCAGTGCGCTCCTCAATCGGGCGTTGCACTGGCTACTTACTGACGCAACCATATCATCTTCTAATTCTACACCATGATTAGACCGCGACGGTATTTCATCAATGGTTGATGCGTGTATCGCGGTTTGTGCTGGACTTGAGACGATATAGTTGCTCAGCTCTGAGCGCCGCCTATCAAGTGCGGCATCGTCCAACCTATGGTTGCGTTGGTTGACCCGCACCTGATCCGACAGTCGTTGGGCCGAGACGTTGACGGTTGGTTCTAGTTCCCGAAACAGAGACAGCATCCTATCACGGTACGCAATGAGGTTAGTTCCCCCCTCTGTAGACCTGTAATATGCGCGCATGACGTTCTCGTTCATAGACTAAGTCCATTTCATACGCTGCACACAACCACCGGCAGCGGGGACCCGGCTCGGGGCCGGATGGCCCCTAAGTCCCAAGCTCCTCGGTGGCCGGCCTCTCCCCTGCCGACGTACAGGTGTTGGCGACGTTGGTGGAGAAAAATACTCGTCACTCGAGCTCGACGCAACTACCGCGGCCGGTGTCATCACAGCGCTCACGGCGGGGCTGGATACCGGCGGCGGCGAGGCGGAGCTGAGCGAAGAGTCCGGAGGTGGTGGGCGTGCTCGTCTCGTAGCAGATCTCGTCAACATAATTTTTATTATTATTATTATTGTTATATGCGTTCTGTGATACTCTGGGTAATATCAAATTTGTTTTGGGCCGTAAATCTTGGTAGGCGTTGACATTTACTTATTTAAAATTCTCCACATAAAACGAATTTCCTTTCCTTATTTGTCATTGTATTGGGCAGATTTATGGCTTGAAGATGGGTATCAGAGTCGACATCTTCCACTATTATGTGTTCTATCCTCCTCGTTCCTCTGCAGGCACCGCTGATTCCGAAAATTAAAGCAACCTTTAAAACAAAAAATAAGTGTGTTTAAACTGTATTTTGGTTGGTATTTAGGTACCAATTTAGTTTGATTAAAAAAAAGAAAAACGTTTATAAAATGTAAGAGCTACCTTCGTTGCCAAGTATTTTTCATTTGGAGTCTTATTTACGAAATTCTCGATATTTTTCCTCGTGAAAACTTTGGATTTCTTGGCCTTGTAGCCGGTGGATAATTACTTGAGAAAAGCCGTAAAATTTACATATAATTTATTTATTTTTTTGTCTTGTCTGTATAGTTGTTCGTAACATTGAATATGTGCTCCAAAGGGTAGAACTTTGATATTTTTTGGAAAGTTCATCAAAATACGTAAGAAAATCTCCTTCCGTAAGCGAATCCACTCGTTTTTAACCGACTTCAAAAAAAGGAGGAGGTTCTCAATTCGACTGTTTTTTTTTCCGTCCTCCACACTTCAGAAACTTTTCGTATGTATTTAAATAAATGCTTGGTGTCCTTGATGGCAACAAATTGATAATTATTTATTTTCCTTTCTCTTCCATTTGCAAGTTAGGGTCTCCATTCTCACTAGATGATGACATTTTCACTGCTGTAAAATAAATTATTACGGTCACCAATTTAATTTGTAATTAGAGAAAAAATCTAAAGATTTCGCGCCAACGCCTTCCTTTTTATTTCATCTGTAGCCGCAACGCAATGCACGCATTCTACCGTAGAGATCGCCGCTTTTAGTTCCATTTTCAAAAATAAAATGTTCTTCTTTTTCATGAAACAGTAATAATAATTCGCTGTATTTCTACGTTGACGTCGTGGTGGGGCTTGCGCGCTCCTGAACTCTAGGTTTGTAACGGTAGAGTTAATTTTGTCGAAACAGGTCTAGGGTGAGGAGCCAGACCAAGAGAGATACAGAAACCCGCAGGGCAGCATGTGGCGAGCTGTTGGGCAGTAGCGACCCCACGGACTCTATCTCCCGGAAGAAATATTGGTCCTCACCTCTTTCTTGCCTTTATTGGCCGGCTTGAGTGAAGATTCGCAAGAGCAAACGTGCTCGGAGGAAGGAAGTATTCCAGTAAGATGCTGGTAGGGATTTTGACCGTACTTCCGGGATCGTCCTGATAGCCGTGGGATACCTTTCCGCTCCTCATAAGCACCTCAGGACATATTGCCCCTTTGTCGCTATGACACTATGTGCTACCGATCGTTTTCGGGGGCCCAATATTGAGTGTACAAGTCATCCCCGACCTTTAGCCGTGTATTTTATATAAAACATTGGTCAGGCATGGTCCATAGTCCTAGATAAACAGTCCACTTAAGCTACCCAACTTTATAGTCCGATTTTACTATTAATCAGACTTTATAGTCTTTATAGACCAACCTATGACTTCGAGTACTCCGTTCAGCTACCACCAATCTCGGAACCTGTAACAAAAAGGAAAGTAATATCTGATATTGCAAAGTTGTTTGACCCAATGGGTTGGATATCACCAGCAATCATAAAAGCTAAAATTATGATCCAAAAGCTTTGGCTTGCGGGAATAGAAAGGGATGATAAACTACCACCTATATTATTAAATGAATGGATTACTTACCGTACAAGACTTGTTGAACTTACCAAATGTCGACTCCCACGATGGATTAATGTCAAGGAAAACAGCACCATAGAACTTCATGGGTTCAGCGACACATCTAGTGAGGCTTATGCGGCTGTGGTCTGTATACGTGTTGTTGATGATTCGGGAAACGTCTACGTTCATCTGGTAACTTCCAAAACCAAAGTAGCTCCAATTAAGCAAGTATCCATTCCAAGGCTTGAGTTGTGTGGAGCTGTCCTATTAGCAAAATTTTTAAGTCTCAGTGGTGATGAACGTTTCAAAAACTAAACTACGTGCTTGGACAGACTCAACCGTGGTACTGGCTTGGTTAAACAGTCACCCAACTCGTTGGAAAACGTTTATAGCCAATCGGCTGTCGGAGATTCTAATTAGACAGGAACCAATGGTCACACGTATCATCTCCTGATAACCCGGCAGATTGTGCGTCGCGGGGAATTAACCCGTCAGAGTTACCGATGTTTGAACTGTGGAAAACAGGGCCATTATGGTTGAAACATAAAACTGAAATCTATGATAAAAGATAAATACAGACACTAATTTAGAAGAAGAGACACAAAAGGTTTGTCATGTATCGCAGAATGATTAATTCCAGTTGTGGACTAAGTTCTCGTCTCTTCGTAAATTAGTTCGAGTTGTAGCATATTGCAAAAGATTTATCAAAAAGTTGAAAAACGTACATGATCTTAAATTATCTGTATGGTTAGCTAGTAGGTATAGAATTTAATTAAGCTCTTCTTATTTGTGTGAAACAGTGTCAAACGGTGAGTTTTCAGCAAGAGATAAAAGATATTAAAGAAAAAAAGATAGTACACAAGAAAAGCAAACTTACATCATTAAATCCATTCCTAGATGATTCGGGCATCTTGAGAGTTGGTGGTCGTCTAGAGAAAGCTGAAATAAAAACTGAAATAAAACTCCCAATAATATTACCGTCAATATCTCACCTCACTGGTTTAGTTCTATCTGAAACTCAGAATAACACGTTGCACAGCGGACCACAGCTCATGATTAATTAAATTATCTGCGAACTAAATACTGGGTCATTGATGCTACGAACTAAGCAAAAATGGTTGTCCGTAAATGCGTTGTTTGTGTGCGCCATGCTGCAAAGACTAGGGTCCAACTTATGGGACAATTACCTTCAGCTCGAGTTACACTAATTCGAGCGTTTTATCGAAGTGGTGTGGACCGCGCAGGTCCCATACAGATCGAACTTCTAAAGGTAGAGACCACCGAGCGTATAAAGGTTGCGTATGCCTTTTTGTATGTATGGCTACAATAGCCGTACACTTGGAAGCGGTGAGTGATCTTACATCACAAGGTTTTATAGCTGCTTTTAAACGATTTGTTGCCAGACGTGGCCACTGTGCTGATTTATTCAGCGATAATGCAACCAATTTTGTTGGTGCTGCTCGCGAACTCCGAAGCTTGTTCGGTCAAGAAACGTAAACCTTGACGATGGAAATCGCCGCGTGTCTGGAAAACAACGGCACTACATGGCACTTTATTCCACCACATGCCCCGCATTTCGGCAGGTTATGGGAGGCTGGAATAAAGTCCACCAAACATCATCTAAGACGCGTACTAGGTAATGCGACTCTTACTTTTGAAGAGATTTCGAAGCTATTGTACCAAGCAGAAGCTTTTTTTTTTTTAACTGGGTGGAAATCCTCATGGATGTCCTCCGCCCTGGGGCGGGCGAAGGGGTCTGTCAGACTTCTACTGACTAAAACCACCCCGTGTTCCCTCGCACACTTGCGGGGGCTACGGGGACACTTAAGCACTCTTCAACGTAACCCCTGGCTAGTGCCGGCCCGCCTCTACGGGCCCGTCTGGTCAAGCGGGGGGAGTGAGGCGTTTAACTCCCCCGCGACGTCTAAGAGAGGCGCGCGTGGAACATTACGCGCCGCCACCTCGGGTCTTATGTGATAGGGGGCGGCGGACGTCCCCGAGTCCGCCGTCCTTGGACCCATTTAGGGGGGCCGGAAGAGGGCATTATCTGCCCTCTGCCGACGCCCGGTGCGCCTGCTGCGGACCGGGAGAGCAGTCCACATCTCTCTCTCCCTTTCCGCTGCCTCCTTCTGCGACATGACATTATCGCAGAAGGAGATCACCGCGTCACACGACGCTGCGCCGCCGACCATAGAATGAATCACAGCCGGCAGCGACATGTCGCTTCCCACTTCCGAAACGAGGTCACGGCGTGGCTCCTCCCAAGCTGCACACTCTGCAAGCGTATGCCACGCCGTATCCTCCCGGCACACACTGGTCCCAAATGATAAAAAAGGGGACATTAAGAAATTTTTGACAAAAGGTCAACCGATTCAGCTTATTTTTTTTTTGTAGACAGCTGATGCAATTACAAATCACTTTTGTACATTGAGTTTTTGCCAAAAAAGCCGTATTTTCAGAGAAAAAAAATATTCAAATATTTTTTGTATGAAAGAAATCCTAATTTTGTCTTTATCTTCCAAGATTCAAACGTATTCAAAATAAAACTTAAAGCAGCTTGTAGAGATGCTAATTGCTCACTACTTTGTCATAGACACTCTTCTGCGATTTTGTGCTCCTTTTGAGTTACATGCACTTTAAATATTTTTTGTATGAAAAAATCCTAATTTTGTCTTTATCTTCCAAGATTCAAACGTATTCAAAATAAAACTTAGCGCAGCTTGTAGAGGGGCTAATTTCTCACTACTTTGTCATAGACACTCAACTGCGATTTTGTGCTCCTTTTGAGTTACATGCACTTTAAATATTTTTTGTATGAAAAAATCCTAATTTTGTCTTTATCTTCCAAGATTCAAACGTATTCAAAATAAAACTTAGCGCAGCTTGTAGAGGGGTTAATTGTTCATCACTTTGCCATAGACACTCAATTGCGATTTTGTGCTCCTTTTCAGTTACAGGCACTTTAAATTTTTCGTTGTCGGATGAGCTTTACTAGTTTTTTGTAGACAGCTGATACAATTACAAGTAACTTTTAAAGATGTATTTTTTGTTAAATAAGCCGTATTTTCAGAGTTAAAAAATTAATTCAGGCGGATTAGAAATAATCTTGTTAAAGATAGACTAAGATGTAATAACATTTTCTTCATTAATAAGTAACTCTTATAAATGTCTTTCTATTAAAAAAAGTCTTATTTTAAATATATCAAATAAACAACTTGGATATCTCAAAACGTGTACAGACATGTTCAGGTACAGGTAATTTATTGTGTGACTCATATTCAGATTATAAGCATTTTTTGGTAATGAGTCATTGCTTAATTAGCCGATTACTTACAATTTGGGCTATATTTGGTCATCTAACGCTAGTGAATGCGTCGGAAACGCTGAATGATAAAAAGGTATAAATTGCAATTAAAACTTTTCCTTCGTACTTTAACGGGCTTAGGACCGTCAAAATACAAACCTATATAATAATATAGGTATTGTATTAAGGCGTACTTAAAAAATTTGAACTACCTGTAACCCTAACGCTTAATTTATCTTTACATGCATGTTTTGTTTATTTATTTATTTTATACTTTATCACTTAATATGTATTTGATTTAGGGCAGGGATCTTGGCGTGCTTATCTGTTGATCAACTAACATGAACGTGCGTATGTTACAATGTGAATTATGCTAGCGGATCTTGTGGGGGATTATTCTCAATGTCGACGTTTACTTCTTCCTCATCAGCAACTTCTAAATCGAGTTCATTGGGTGAAACGTCATCCTTTAGAAGATTTTCGGCTTCTTCAAACCTTTGCTGCTTTTGAATTTTGGTGAACTTCGGTCTTATGTTCGTAATGTACGGATCGGAGCTGATAAGTAACTGGTGTAAAATATCTTCATTTGTTTGCATTCTGCCTATCTTTCTAGTATGCTTTTCTCTGATTGAACGAAAATCTTTGTTTCTTGCTTCTGAGGCTTCTTCGGACATCATACCAATTGGAATAAAAGAAAAATGCTGGCAAATATCTGCACCATGCACTAAAAGTTTATGTACACTCGAAGGCATGTAATACCACGAGTACTCGCTGACATAAAGTTCTGCTGTTTCTCTGCAATAAATTCTAAATTTTTCAATATCTACATTTCTCCCAGAAGATATTGCCTGCAAAATTACAGCAAATCTCTTAATCAAATTAGCATTAACTCCTGTTATCTCAGCTGACCTTTCGTAATCATTGAAAAACCGTCGAGCTGTATTGCCATCGTTTGTTGTCCCAAAGCCTTGTTTGACGATATCAATCATTAAGCCAGTTACAACAAAAAACTCATGCTGCGTTAACTCTTTTCTTGATTTTCGGAGCAGTTTGTCCTCACCCCGAGCCGCCCATTTTTTGAAATCTAAGTTGTAAGATATGTGCAAAATACATTCCATGCATCGCAACCACATGTGAAGTGAAGATAAACCATATTTGTACATATCATGGTTTTCTGGTTTGTTAAAAACGAGGTTCAAGTTGTTCATATCTTTCGGATTTGTTAAGCAAATGTTGCAATTGGCTGCAGACTGTGTCTGTAAAAGTGCCGTGCATACTTTGCCGTCGATCATCGTCATATGCAATTCATGAAATACTTCAAATTCGCCATCAAATAACTTTGTTGGTAGAAGGTTCTGAATTTCTTCTTGTAATGTTGCTTCTACTTGCTGAATATATTCTTTTGTTTCTTGTTTGAATTCGAACATAATTGGTCTGCAATAGTTTGTTGAAGAAGGGCGCGGATTTTCCCATACTATCACATCGTTGTCACTCATAAGGCGAAGTGGCACAAAACTAACCATAAATACAGAAGATTCTGAAAATATGTCACCAGTTGGTTTTTGTTTGTAACAACTTTGTGAAGAAGCTCCGTCACAGCCCCATTTACTAACTAGCTTCAAAACACCACCATTAATATTTGAACCAGTCACTTTCAAAATCTTCTCGGCAGTTAAATCTAGAACTGCCTGTAACTTAATTTTAGCTCCTGACTCCGATATCACAATATCTTCTTTTGCTGGATAGCATTCTTTCTTCTTCAACAGTAACTTCTGGTAAGATGGAAAAGCCGCTGTGCCATTTGTACTTAAAATGGACCTCAAAGTTAGATATTGCCATTTTGATAAACTCAATGCTGTGGCAAGAGCTAAGGTGTCTTCCTCGGAAATCGATTTATCAGAAGCTTTATATAAAAAGTCACTTACTTCTTGCACCTTTTCTGGCTTATTTGAGAGGCACTTAATAACTTTAGAACAAACAGTGCGCCCGTTTTCATTAAGTTTAGCAATAAGAGCATAGAACAGCTCTTCTTCGGAATGCTCCAAAAGAGACAAAGAACGTCTTTTCTTCTGCTTATTTGTTAAATCTTCAAATGGTCGTTTATTTCTAGTTCTGGGAGTATTTGTGGTAGCTTCTGATGTAGATGCACCCGCTTCCTCTTCGTACGATAAATTATGCTCTTCTACGTCTACTGAAATGTCCTCTATGGTATATTCTGGATCAAACAACATAGGAAAATTCACAGAAGTTAAAGTTGGCCACAAAATTTAGACTCCAACCACTCCTTGTTTTTAACACCAAATCTTTCGTTTCTACCTGAATTGTCCCATCTTCTAGCTAGGTTTGACGTATAATTTTGGCAAAACTTTTTGATAATACTGAGCTCTTCGTTTGGAATTTCACTTGAAATACGATTTATAATGGTTTGACACAGTAAATCACTATTTTTAAGGCACCCACTATTACTCAAAAAAGAAAAAATTTCTAAATTAGTCACAAATGTAGTCATTTTGATACAAAAATGTTACAGGCAAATAACTAAAAGTTACAATGTGGTGATAGTTGATAAAAAATTGTGTTGTTTTTACGAGCACAAGACGCGTAATGAACAAAAACGGGTTCCGCTTGCCCTTATACTATTGATATATGACTCATTACCCAACTATCCCGTTACTTAATGGGGTAGTTAGATAATGGCTCATTACCTAACTACCTCATTACTTAATGGGGTAGTTAGATAATGAGCCAAATATTCTTGCAATTTGGATGAGTCACGAGAAAATAAAACATACTAAGATGTGCTCCTACATAAATACCGCAAAACTACAAAGGGAATTTTTAATTGCAATTTATATACCTATTCATCATTCAGCGTTTTCGACGCGTTCGACTAGATGACCAAATAGAGCCGAAATCGTCACTTATAGGGTAATTAAGCAATGACTCTATACAAAAAAAAAAATACATACGAGTCACACAATAACTTACCTGTACATAAACATGTCTGAACACGTTTTGAGATTTCCTTGTTTGTTTATTTGATACTGATAATTTCATATATTTGTAAGAGTTACTCTACAAGCTGCGCTAAGTTTTATTTTGAATACGTTTGAATCTTGGAAGATAAAGACAAAATTAGGATTTCTTTCATACAAAAAATATTTCAATATTTTTTTTCTCTGAAAATACGGCTTATTTGGCAAAAACTCAATCTATAAAAGTGATTTGTAATTGCATCAGCTGTCTACAAAAAAAAAATCAGCCGAATCCGTTGACCTTCTGTCAAAAATTTCTTAATGTCCACTTTTTTATCATTCGGGACCAGTGTGCGGCAATGGACGCAGTGATGACACCGAGCGTCTGGCTCCCTGCCTATGCGATTCAGGTACCTCCCGAAGCAGCCGTGTCCTGAGAGCACCTGCGTCGCCCTAAATGACAGGGAGCCGTGCCTCCTCCCGAGCCAGTCATCGAGCACCGGCCGGACCAAGTAGAAGCTTGCCTTAACTCTCGATCACTGTCACAAATAAGCACAAATTCGCAAGATCCAACACCCCTCACTCCAGGGCACTTTTTAATAGATGAATCATTCATTCTAGTGCCGGAGAATAATTACGAAACATCGTCTATTTCATCATTAAAACGTTGGCAATTAACACAAAAAATGCTGCAACATTTTTGGCGTAGGTGGTCAATTTTTACATCGTCATAAGTGGGCAAATAAAATTCCTCAACCCGAGATCGGAGATTTAGTTTTAGGAAAGGAGGACGGTCTCTCTCCAGCCAAATGGCTTTTAGGTAATATCACTGCGAAACACCCTGGTTTGGACAATACGAGTATTACGAGGGTAGTCACTCTAAAATATAAATGGATAGCATTTAAACGACCAGTAACTAAACTGTGCGTGCTAGCTGTCGCTCAGAGAATAGATTTTTGTTACTATTGTTAAAGATTTGTTAATGTTTTGAACTGAACTGTTGTAAACTGTTTTTTTTTTTAGCTTAAGCGTGTTTTGTTCTTAGCCACCATGTCTTACTGGCTTAAAGCTTTGTTTTTTTTTATTTTAAACTACATATACAGTCCATTTTTCGAATGTGGTTTGTTCATGGTGGGCGGGAATAATGGACATTCTGTTCATAGTGGACGGAATGTATAATCTTGCGTTATTAATACTGTAAACGATATTTTAGTTCCTGATTTATCGATAGATGTCATTGTACATTTAGCACTCTCCGCTGAATCGCGATGTCAAGATTCTTCTGCGAAACATGACCTTTTCGTTTACAGTTAAATTAATTGTCTTCGTAAAAGTAAACATTGGGTTTTTATTCAAGATTTGTTTGATTTACACAATACTAAAATGTAATAAATCAAGTTAAATTAGGATTTAACAAGTTATTTTTAATTAACAATCAATCTTATCTATTGATCGTATGCAACCAACAATAAACTCTACGTTTACTTCCTCCGACAAATATTTATTTATTTATTTAAGCCGTGTGGTGTCCCGTGTCGGTTACGAATAGAGACTTAGATTAGACTTAACATCCAAACGGCGGCGACAGAGTTTGCCATTCATCACGCTGAGTCTCGCAGAAAAGCGATGAAAAGTGGGCTATGGATAGTTGATTTTGACAATCTGCAGTCTCTGACCATATGGGATTATGGGCGTGAGTATATGTATGTATGTATGAATTTATATCGTCGGATATACCCAAATAATAATAATAATAATTTATGTGTACATAATGAAATAAAGGAAATAATAATAATAATAGTAATTTATTTCTCTTAAAAAGGTACAATTTTGGTATAGTAGGTATAGTATCTAAGTTACAGGCAGTGTCAAACCTTTATGAGAGCTGGAGTCTATACTGGGTTCGGGATCTATATGACAGGTCTCCAGACTCACACCCTAAAAATTATAATATTATATTGCACTTACGTACTTCAACATTATAAAAGCTCCAAGTAGATGTAGCGGTATCTACATCACTACATGCGAGCTAAACGTCACAATGACGTCACGCAAGATCCTGCATCGCGCAAGCAGAGTTTACCGCGCAACTAGTATATATACAACATCCCGACCTCAAACGTCGGGCAGTTGCCCACCAGACACAACACTCGTCTGGTCGGAAGATCCTCCCTTTTCCATAGAGTATGAGTGAACTTTACACCCTGTTCCTCATACCTCTATACTGGTGACCCCGAAAATGAACGTCAGCGCAGCCTTCGTGCATCTACATCAGCGTGACGTCATCAAAGTCAAAAGTCAAATCATTTATTTCAAATAGGCACATAAAAGGCACCTTTGAACGTCAAAATTTACAAAAAATAGAATTGATTCTAGTTGCCCCTTCCAAAAGGTCATCATCACTTCCTTCAAGCTTTCGAGCGGCGAGTCACACAGCCAGCCAGCACTCATGGCTTCCACGGGTATCCTGACCACCCGCATGCAGCGACCGCGCACACCTGGTCATCACCCTCAGCCTCATCAAGCAACCTTGGCATAGCACACTGCACTTTCGGCCGGTCAACAAGAAGAGCTCTTAATCCCTCTCCTGGTCGACACCAGCAGTCAGCCTCAACTCGGCGCTGTACCACATCCGACGCACTGGAGCATAACGCAGCGCCACCCCGACTCACTGGGGAATCCTCGCAGAGAGTTCCGACTCACCGCGAACTATGCGACACCCGGTTCCGACTCACTGGAACCTCAACTGCTCTGGCAAGCATCGCAAGATACAAGACTCAGCCCAGTGTCGACCTCCGGTCTCCGGGGGGGGACTGATGTAGCGTTATCTACATCGCCACATGCAAGCTACACGTCACACTGACGTCACGCAAAATCCTGCATCGCGCATGCAGAGTTTACCGCGCAACTAGCAGGTATACAACGTCCCGACATCAATCGTCGGGCAGTTGCCCACCAGATACAACACCCGTCTGGTCGGAGGATCCTCCCTTTTCTATGGAGGTATGAGTGAGCTTTACACCCTATTCCTCATACCTCTATATAGGTACTGAGAGGAAGAGTATTACTATAAAAACCAAAGGAGATTTGCTATGTGTGTCTTTGGAGAGTGGTGTGTGTTCGTGAGTGCAATAAGTCCTCACCCCCAGCGTCCACGAAGGGCACTGAGCATGAGCACCTACTTGCCCAAGAGTGTGTGTCTGTGTGGTAAACAGGGTGAAACGCGATCTAAGATTAATTTGAGTCGGTGAATATTTCCAGTAGACGAAATTATTTTAGGATATTTAGTATATTTTCAGTCTCTGCATAATCCAATTCAAGTAGCCATTTAGTAATAGTTCTTTTACATTTTGATCTGCACATAGGGTATATATTTAAAAATTTATTAGCCTTATTATAGACGTGGCTACGGAGGAAAGAGAAACTATGTTGAGCCGAACGACAATTCAATTTGTGCGGATGGAGGGACAGACAGTACGTTTACGTCGTTGGGAGCCAAATTTGCATGGAGCATAGGGAGTTCGAGAGTGCAAGTCAAGTCAAGTCAAATCATTTATTTCAAATAGGCACATAAAAGCGCGCGCGCGCGCGCGTTCGTGGCTAAATCAAGGTAGAAAGCGGTAAGGTAACTGCCATCCAACCTTCAGGAGTGCCCTTTGAGCGCATTCCAATTTCAGCATGTGAGTTTTTGCAGAACCGCCCCAAGTAATTATACAATATTGTATAAGCGATTGGCAGAGGGCGAGATATACAAGTCTTAGCACCGTAGTGTCCGCAACGTGACGAAGAGACATAAAAATGTAGATCAACCTACGCAGTTGTAAGGTGAGTGTATTTATGTGTGTAGAGAATGACAGGCAATCATCAATTTGTACACCAAGATATTTGACAAAATTGTTGAGGTGAGGTGAAACACAGGAGTGGGAAATCAGACAAGGAGAGGAGGGAGGTTTCCAAGCTGCAGTAAAAGAAAAGGTTAGGTAATTAATTTTGTCAACATTTAAAGTAAGCAGGTTTTGAGCCAACCAATTGGTGACAAGGTTGAGCCCGGATTGTGCATGCTTGAAAACCAGCTCCCAGGAGTGTCCATGGAATAGTAGGGCAGTATCATCGGCATAGGTGAAGATGGAGGCATTGGGAAGCGTTAGCCGGCAGAGATCGTTTATATAAACGAGAAAAAGCGTCGGGCCAATAATGCTTCCCTGGGGGCCCCGTATGATATGGGGAGGTCGTCGCTTGTCCAATCCCCAATCCTGATGCACTGTCGTCTACCCGTGAGGTAACTCTCGAAGAGAGCAAGTTGAATGCCTCTAACACCGATCCTTTCTAGTTGAGCAATAAGATTAAATCGAAGATATTTTAAAGAAAAAAAACACCCTTGATGAAATAGTAGATTGTTATACAAGGGTCGAAAGGAATCAATTCCCATGCGAGGTATCTAGACGCCCGAGCGTATCGAGGGCGGCTATAGTCCGAGTAGGAATTGATGACTTTCACCCGGGTTAAACACTCTACTTTTCATTTCGAATTTAAGGAAAGTAAAAACAGTAGTTTTTCTAAAAATGTCTCTTAATAATTAATGCATGAGACTCATTTTTAATCAAATATTAGTCTCTAAAACTGATATTTTGAATTTCGGTACAGCATACAGTTTTTTTTTTCTTGTGGCTTCGCACTTTTTGTGCATTCAGTCAATGTCACGTTTAGTTTCTTTATTACGAAGAAAACAAAGGAAATCTTACAGCGTTAGTACCCCCCAAAATATATAGTCTTTTTTAAATTTTAAATATGGAAAACACACGTGTCATCGCCGTGGGCCGTCCCGCTTAAGGTGGATCCACAGTTGTAGCCCGCCAAATTCAAATATTCTTTGGTTTTTTGCAAATTGCAGTTCTGTGTCAGTTGCAAAAAACGTACGTAAATTTGAATTTCGCGGGCTACCTTAGCGCATCCCCCTTAATAGATATTTTTTTAATTCACACTGGCTGTTTATACACTCTTAAAGCCCCCGGCATTTCTTTTAATCGATATTTTACTTAATTATATAAAAACTTTCGTAGCCGACTACCTAACCAAATTTAGTTCTATTTTTTAAATTCATTCCCGCCCTAGAGAGGGAAGCAATTACTACGAGTTTTTCCCGCCCTAAGACGGGGAGCAGCGTCTTCCACCCGCTACTCGGATCAAACAAACACTACTTTCCGAGTATGAGAAATGAAAAACAAATAGCAATACAACACATTTAGCCATCGAAAAATATAGTGCAATATTTACAGAATGATATCATTAAATATCACAAAAATTCTGAGCTACATTGTGTATCTGTTCGCTCTGGGTTTTTTTTTCATACTTAATGAGCATTCTCCTTTCATTAAATATTCTGAAAATATCAGCACACTCAAATTCAAATTCAAAAGTTTATTGCTCAACACAATACATAATCATACATTTCCAGATGTCAAGTGAATGCGCAGTCCGCTGTGTCAATTTAGGCATGCAAAATGTATCATTAAAATTATGCAATTTCATAAATTACAAACATATAGTCAACGCATATTTAAGAATAAAAATAAAATAAATCGGACCCAAATATTCACCATAATTATATGTATTGTTATTATACACACAAATTTCTATCTGACAGGTATTCATTTATAGTGTAGTATGTCTTACTTATCAGTAGATTATTGAGTTGCTTCTTAAATACATTGATATCTTTAATACTTAACAAAGCATTAGGTAATTTATAATAAATACGTGGTGCCATTCCTAGGAGATCATATGGACTAATGCTTGTGTGTGTTGCCTAGCACTTATTTTGTTTCTGTGCCGCGAGCTGTGTAATTTTTCAAATAAGTGGAAGTTTGTCTTAACAAATACAGCCACCTCACATATGTATAGGCAGGGTACTGTTAATATACGGAAATGCGCAAAGACTGGCTTGCAGCTTTCCGTGGTTTTTATACCGCATATTGCCCTAACACACCTTTTTTGCGCTCTAAATACTGTCTCCATGTTCGTGGGGATGCCCCAATATATGATTCCATATCGTAATGTAGACGTGACATGTGCATGATACGCTGTAACCAAAACTTTTTGATTTACCTCCTTTGTGAGATTACGTAAAGCATATGAATGTTGACTCAGGCGTTCACATATACTATCAGTATGAGTTTTCCACGACATGTCTCTATCGAGTTCAAGCCCTAAAATTTTTGTAGTTATCGTTTCTAAAATTATCTTGTCTCCATATTTTATGTCAGGTTTTATATGATTTGTCCTTTGCTCAAAAGTCATTATTTTAGTTTGTCAATATTAATTTTTAAATTATTCGTACCCATCCGTTCTATTAGTACTTGGAGACAGTGGTTTATCTCTCCTTCAAGTGTCGTCGCATCATGATTACCATTAAAAACGACCGTGCTATCGTCAGCAAACAAATCCATCGGGTGATCTGTTTCTGTGGGCATTTCATTAATGTAAATAATTTTTACATTAATGAAAATTGATTTGGCGTGAAGATATAGTAGTCCGGTCAAAATAGACATTTCAAATAACAAAAACTCCGACAGAGCTGAATTTTGCTGGAGACCTTGGGTACACCAGTAGAAATAAAATGCTAAAAGTCCCCATCGATCCCAGGTGTGCTAAAAAAGTTATTCAATGTCAAAGGTAAAAAAAATCGGTTTTTTGGATTATTCTCGAAAACGATAAGTATTATCAAAAATATAGCCCAGACAAAAATTGTAGACTGTAAAATTATCTACAAAAAAGGTCCTAATACTTCTTTTCCTAACAATCACTATTCCTATCTTTGGAATCAAAAGCTGTTACTGCACGCATTCATTTTGAGTATGATTTAGTTGCTGCTAAGGCTAAGTATCATGACAATTGCTACAATTCTTTACCGAGAAAAACCACCATAAAAAAAACGCGCCAAGTTGTAACCCGGCCCTTGGTGTTGTACAGAATTGTTTAGGAGACTGGATGTTGATGGTCTCCTTCGGTGTTGTACTTCTCACCACCGTGCTAAAGTAAATTTGTAGGGTATAATAAGCTGCTAGGGAAAAATTCAATTAAACAAGTACCTTACACAATGCAATGTTTATTACAATAACTCACACTGGAAGGTTCACAATATTGAATGTGGCTGGCCACATACCTTCCCCCATACACCTTGGCTTCCACACCAGTACAACCAGTCTCGGGTCTAGTTGTATTGGTGTGTTGACCTGCAATGAGACTATTACAATAACTCAGAGTCGCTATAGCGAGTCCGTGAGGTGAACCACTTAATAGATACTAGCTCAATCATACAAGTACCTACCTATCAAGGTTGTGCTAACAACGGGAACATAAGATTATGCTAAACAATCCACGACACAACACTTTATGGCAACTGGTCTCATCACCCAGTCCATACAATAGGCCTAACTCTCTCATAGACTAAATCGCTACCTTACCGATTATTCTCGGTGATCTCTCAGTACTAATCCCTTCACTTGACCTCTCAGTACTAATCCCTTCACTTGACAGGACTACGACCCTTGGCATCTAACACAGGATACCCCTGTGTTCGCACGTTACGTGGCCTACGGGTTAATAATGACGCTTCGTTACCTGGAGCGGCGAACTTCCCTCATCACCGATATCGGTTAAGTCATGGTCTAAAAAAACAAGGTCTGGCATTCCGGGAGTGACACATGCTTACGTCACTATCCAGTTGCCACTTTATTGCAACAAAACACGAATTATGGAAACATTTTCAGTCACCATTCTGTTAAAAAATATATTTATAGCTTTTAAATTGTCGTTTCGTTTTCCTAATCAAGTGAAACTGTTGAATTTAAACATATACCAACGTAATTGTTAGTTAAAACCTCATTGTTTTATCGGATTCGCACAGGTAATAATGGCGGTTGGGGAGTTATTATTACACCCTACTGGTAACACAGCGGTGATGACGTAAGCTTGTGTCACCTTGTGTCTCGGAATGCTATACCTGGCGAAGTATATTATTATACCATGGGTTAAGTAAAGCCTTCCTGTCAAACGGATGACCACACCTCAAAGGTTGCCTGCACCCGGATCCATTCCAAACATCAGACCACGGGGCTACTCCAAAGCATCACGTCTCAATTATGTATTAGAGCTACAAGAGAAAAAAGGCTAGCATAAACAGCCAGACCGGATTCAGCTTCGAATGGGACTTATTGGAAACCCATCGGGTTATTTGGGTACCGTCTGTTCCTCCAGAACTAAGTCCCTATTCCAAATCCTATTCGTACCGTGTCACACGTTGCGGGTCTTCCTCATGCCGGATCAATGTCACAAACCTTCGAGAAGCTTCCACTACCATAGACTAAATAGAATTCTTGTCTATTGGTTATTTTCCATTTCTTAGGCATTGTTTTAAATTAAATGTGGGAAATTATGTCTGTATGTTTATTTATTTAAATTAACTAATACTCTTGTATATAATTTACATGACATAATTTCTCTAGTGTTACAGAGAACACGCTAACAGCCATGCCAATGCCTGACACAAGATGTCGCTACTTGTTGCGTTATTTATTGATTTTGCAACGTCACAAAGTACACTACCTCACAGGTGGTGCGGAAATGTGTGCATATGATGTAGAATCTATCACCTTCAACTTTTAGAATCACGATATCTTAGGAATGGTGATAGTTAGGGAAAAAATTATAGTACCTTTTTGTAGATAATTGTATGATCTACAATTTTAGTCTATATTTTTGATAAAACTTATGGTTTTCGAGAAAAATCCAAAATATTTGACCTTTGACCTTGAATAACTTTTTTGGCACACATGGGATCGATGGGGACTTTTGGCACTTTATTTCTACTGGTGTACCCAAGGTCTCCAGCAAAATTCAGCTCTGTCGGAGTTTTTGTTATTTGATCACTATTTTTATGTCTAATTTGACCGGACTATAGATAGAAATAATACAATATTATTGGTATGTCATTTGGACACGTAATGACAGGTCAAATGTAAATATTCGAACAATTTTCTTTCGACTTTGCATGAAAATATTCCCAATCATTTGATACAAGTATTTCAATATTATAAAAAAAATAGCCCTACAAATAGAATTTTTATCCCCAAACTAAAACCTTCTAAAAAACTTGCCCGTATAGTTAGCTACCTAAACAAAATAATTCTACCTGGAAACGTTAATAGAGAAACTGACTTCTATACTTTACAGACTACTATATATTGTGCGGCATGGACCGCGGCAGAAGTTAACGGAGCTAAGATAACCCTTTAACCAAGAAAAGTCACCCAAAGGGCCAAAATATAATATAAACCTAACTGGGAGACACGATTAGAACGAAAATTAAATGGTTTACGATCAAAGGTAGCTAAAATGACCCAATACATCAATGGCAATAGAAGCAGGAAAATAAATAAACACGTTAACAAGATAATAGAACAATATAGAATTCACACTGTTCATGATAAACCAAATACACAAGCAGCTCACACATTAGACATACTTAAACAAAAACTGTCAGTCGGAACTGGCCGACTACAACGATACAAAGCATGTACTTACATACCCAAAGAAAACTACAAAACACTAAATTTACCAACAATGGAAAACTTTTCTACCGCAATATTAGACAGGTGACATCTAACGTTCAGGATAACAACCCAAATTATGATGATCGTAACAACTGAATGAGAGACGTTACAAAACTTCTGGGAAGGAATTTGGGAACAACAAACCGAGCATAATGCCCAAGCAAATTGGATACAAACAGAACTGACTAACAGGAACACAAATATTCCAGCAATGACATTTGATCACATATCCCCAGAAATGTTCCATATAGTACTTTTTCGTTTACATAACTGGAAAGCACCCGGTTCAGATAGTTTTCATAGTTATTGGTACAAAAAATGTACACCTATCCATAGTTTTCTATATAATATCTTAGTTGAACAATAGAAAGGATGTCGTAAGTTCAGCCAAGGCTGTAAGGAACTATTAATCATAGACTCGGTCATTCTTAAAAAAGTTAAAAAGAACAAAACCGATCTGTTTAGTATGTATATTGACTAGAAAAAGCCTACGACTCTGTTCCTCATTCGTGGCTTTTAAAAGTTTAGAGATTTACAAAACACATCCAACTATAGTAACATTCCTAAAGGTCACGATGACAACCTGGACTACTGGACTAAGACTAACTTCCCCTACTAAAACAGTAATAATAAACGAACCTACACAATAAACAAATCAGTACCCTTAGAAAATATTTTAACACAAAAAGCACAACCTCTACCCTACACTAAGCAATAGTTTATAATGATTGAAAACTAACCCCGCTAAACATGTTTGACAAAACTACTCAAATTAAAGAGAAACAAAAAAAAAAATCGGAATGGACTCAGAAGTCACTCCATGGAAGACATCGCCAAGACCTTTGCCAACCTAACGTCGACAAGTTAGCGTCGAACGAATTGCTCAGGCGCGGAGATTTATTCCCTGAGACCGAAGGGTTCATGACAGCAATTCAAGACCATATTATTAAAACCCGTAACTACCAAAAGCACATCTTGCGAGTCCCTCTTTTAACATATATTTGTAGGCGATGTCATAGCTCCTCTGAAACTATTCAACACATTACTGGAGCATGCAAAGCAATAGTTCAAACTGACTATAAACACAGGCATGATCAAATAGCAAACATAATTCATCAAAAACTTGCCATTAAATATAAATTAATTACTACACCTCCAGTACCTTACTACAAATATACTCCAGAAACGGTTCTTGAAAACACAACACACAAGCTATACTTTGATCGAGCCATCCTCACAGACAGAACAACACATTATAATAGACCAGACATAACGTTACTAGATAAAATTAATAAAACCGCGCAAATTATTGACATAGCAGTACCAAACGCACACAACCTACAAAACACTATAGCAGAAAAGCTGTCAAAATATACAGACTTAAAAATAGAAATAAGTCGAATGTGGCGGTTAGGTAGCGTTGCCATTATTCCTGTAGTACTTTCAACCACGGGTGTCATTCCCAAACAACTGCATCAATCTTTTAAAACCCTGGACGTAGCTCCCTCTACCTACCAAGCCCTACAGAAAGCTGAACACTTGCAGAATTGTCCGGAAATTCCTACAGAACGTCAATGATGCACAAATAGCACCCGCACAAACATCATTCACCACTGCAACACAAAGTCAAAACATAATATCATCACGCCGCATATTATCATCAACTATCACTTAGGCTAGTACTTTCAGGGGTAGCACTTGGCTTTGGCCCGTGTTACCCTAAAAAACCGGCAGATCAGTGCCGAGATACAAAAATGTATACCAACAAATAATAATAATTTTTTTTATTGAATAAAACATTTACAAAAAGTGTACATTTAGCCAACAGTAGTAATATTTTCCATACAGTTTTAGTGCCTAAAAATAAAGTAAAACTAAAATTTGATTACAGATGTAAGTAATGATGATTCGGAATTACAATATAAGGTAGAGACCCGTCCGATCTAGGTTAATTCAAACCTGTGTTTCAGGCCATCACTTTACATTTCAATTAAATTGGGACAGTAAAATTTAAGTTGAACTGATAAAAATAATCTATTAACAACTATGAGAAAAAGCATAATGGTACATTAATACCTAAAACTAACCCTATGTACGACGATGTAATACGAGGGAATATATTATAATCATACCAAAATTTCTAAAAGTTTTGCTGTCTTTGTAATTGAGTATTGCTAAATATTCTGATAATATTTTAATATAACTTACACTATAGAAGCTTAGTAACTTGTTGAGCCTATTATACAGAAAAGGTCCTAAAAACACGTAAAATCGATTAGCAAACCCATGTCTGGTTTGAGAGTTTATGCAAACCAAGTCCTTCCTTCTCTTGTCGAAAGGTACTGGGGCAAAAGGAAGTGCAGTGTGCTGGTGTAGTAATAAGCTTAGAATAAATAATTGCCGTACTGTTAGTACATTACATGCTATGTAGAGCTGGTGCGTAGGAAATCTAAAAGAGCGAAAGGTAGCAACCTTTAGAATTGCTCTTTGAGCACGTTCTAGAGGGAGTAAAATTGTTTTTGCAGCACTACCCCAGGAAGTTATGCAATAGGTAAGGATGGATTGACACAAAGCTAAGTAAACCTGTTTAATTAATTTATAGTCGGCTATGTTCCGTAAATTCTTAAAAACATATATTAATTTGCGCACTCTAGTACATAGTAAATCGATATGTTTACGGAAATTTAGATTGGAGTCAATAGTGACACCTAAATATTTTAAGTTGAAGAACATGCATTGTCAGCGTATGTGCTACAGCTATGTACATACATGTTTAGATTAGTAAGCGGTATGTTAGTATTTCTCATTGTAAATGTAATGTATTTTGTTTTATCTGCATTTAATGTTAGGAGATTATTATGAAGCCAATTACAAACAATGTTAAAACCATTCTGAGCAAGATTATAGACCTCAACTCTTGATTTAGCTGAGAACAATAGAGCGGTGTCATCCGCATAAGACATTATGACACCATTTCGGAGTGGCAGGCTGCATAGCTCATTTATATAGATTAAAAATAACGTAGGGCCCAAAATGCTGCCTTGTGGAATTCCAAAACAACTATTTTTAAGTTCAGAACTTGTATACTGACCTATTTTTAGACATTGATGACGATCGCTGAGATAATCAGAAAATAGTAGAAATTGTGCTCCTCTTATCCCAAGTGTTTCAAGCTTGTGCAAAAGTAAAGTACAAGAAATAGTGTCGAAGGCCTTGGCAAGGTCTAGAAAGATCCCAACTGTGTGCTGTAACCCGGCCCATGGTGTTGTACAGAATTGGTTAGGAGACTGGATGTTGATGGTCTCCTTCGGTGTTGTACTACTCACCACCGTGCTAAAGTAAATTTGTAGGGTATAATAAGCTGCTAGGGAAAGATTCAATTAAACAAGTACCTTCTTACACAATGCAATGTTTATTACAATAACTTACAATTGAAGGTTCACAATATTGAATGTGGCTGGCCACATACCTTCCCCCATACACCTGGGCTTCCACACCAGTACAACCAGTCTCGGGTCTAGTTGTATTGGTGTGTTGACCTGCAATGAGACTATTACAATATACTCAGAGTCGCTATAGCGAGTCCGTGAGGTGAACCACTTAATAGATACTAGCTCAATCATACAAGTACCTACCTATCAAGGTTGTGCTAACAACGGGAACATAAGATTATGCTAAACAATCCACAACACAACACTTTATGGCAACTGGTCTCATCACCCAGTCCATACAATAGGCCTAACTCTCTCAGACTAAATCGCTACCTTACCGATTATTCTCAGTGATCTCTCAGTACTAATCCCTTCACTTGACAGGACTACGACCCTTGGCATCAAACACAGGATACCCCTGTGTTCGCACGTTACGTGGCCTACGGGTATTATAATGGCGCTTCGTTACCTGGAGCGGCGAACTTCCCTCATCACCGATATCGGTTAAGTAAAGCCTTCCTGTCAAACGGATGACCACACCTCAAAGGTTGCCTGCACCCGTATCCATTCCAATCATCAGACCACGGGGCTACTCCAAAGCATCACGTCTCAATTATGTATCAGAGATACAAGAGAAAAAAAGGCTAGCATAAACAGCCAGACCTGTAACAATACACTCGTGTCAGAAATCACATGTACGAGCCACGCCATCCCGCATGAACAAAGAATACGGTTGAACACTCACCGGATTCAGCTTCGAATGGGACTTATCGGAAACCCATCGGGTTATTTGGACACAGTCTGTTCCTCCAGAACTAAGTCCCTATTCCAAATCCTATTCGTACCGTGTCACACACGTTGCGGGTCTTCCCCATGCCGGATCAATGTCACAAACCCTCGAGAAGCTTCCGCTACCATAGACTAAATAGAATTCTTGTCTATTGGTTATTTTCCATTTCTTAGGCATTGTTTTTAAATAAAATGTGGGAAATTATGTCTGTATGTTTATTTATTTAAATTAACTAATACTCTTGTACATAATTTACATGACATAATTTCTCCAGTGTTATAAAGAACACTCTGACAGCCATGCCAATGCCTGACACAAGATGTCGCTACTTGTTGCGTAATTTATTGATTTTGCAACGTCACAGTGCATACCATTATCTAGATTGGAAGTAATATAATTAGTTAATTTGTGTACTGCTTGGCTAGTAGCTCTTTTAGGTCTAAAACCAAATTGACAATCTGAAAGTAGTCTGTTATCTTCCAGATATTTTATCAATCTACTGTTAATGATTTTTTCTAAAATTTTTGAGAGGCCTGTTAACACTGAAATGGGTCTGTAGTTATTCACACAGTTTTTGTCTCCAGACTTGAATACAGGTGTGACCACGGCTTTTTTAAGCAATTTAGGGAATATTCCTTTAGATAAATATAACTGAAAAATGTGGGTTAGCGGAGAGGCAAGTAGGTATTTAAATATTTGAAGTATATTATTAGGTATGTCATCCCACCCAGTAGCACAAACATCCTTTAACGCGTTTATTAGTCTTACTACTTCGTTAACGTCGGTATCTAATAAAACAAAAGATTTTAGTGTACAGGTTGTCGTAGTCGGGTTTTGACGGGAAAAATTACCAGATTTTAAAGATTTTTCAGCCAAGTTTTTACCATCGTTAGCAAAAAAGTTGTTTACCTTATTCATTGCTTCGGATGAGTTTATTTCTGTTGATAGTAAATCAAGCGGTGGTTCGGGATTTTTCGATCTAAATGTGTTAGTTTTTATAAAATTTTTTTTTGTTTTTTTTTTTTTTGTGTTATTTGTCACTCTTACAATGCATTCAAAACTCATCTTAGCCAGCACATAATTGCGGATCGATCACTTCTGGAGAAATGAATGCATTGGATGGGTAACTATTAAATTGTAATACTGATGACGAACATAATATTTTAATCTATATCTTTAGTATTGTTCTCAAGTAAGTGACTTATGTCTTTATTGGGAATAAAGTTTCTTTAAACCGAAATTTCCACACAAGTTTGCTATTTTTCCCCGCCTTCTGTAATTCATTTTTATCATGCTGATTTTTTGGTTTTTTCAAAAGATTATTACAGAAGTTTCGATTCCTTTTATAAGTGTTAGAAAGTATTTCGTTATCAGGTGCGAGTTTCAATTTTAGGTGAAGCTTGTCTCTATGTCTTATACAACGAACGAGACCCTGGTGTGATCCACGGTTTAATACAACTATACTTTCTAGGCATTGTCTTAGTGAATGTGTTTTTCCTTATTGCATATTGTAACGAATTTATGAAATACTCTAAAGAAATATTTGCATCGCTTGAATTATAAACAGGGTCAAAATTAATACCGCGTATGTCGTTTTCAAGGTTTGTCATATTAACTTTAGTGTAGCTACGCATGCAGTTTATTCTAGGTGAACTTAATTGTAATGTTAGTAAAATAGCTTGATGATCGGTAAGCGATGAATTAGTAACCAATGTTTTGGATGGATTTTTTGATTTTAGAATGATATGGTCTAAGCATGACCCGCTCTGATGCGTGGGGTGATAGTGAGCTGGTAAAAGTCCATAAAATGAGCAAATATTCAGATAATTATGAACATGGGTATCAGTTTTCCCGGATGCAATGTTAATGTTAATATCGCCCAAAAGTATTATGTTTTTAAAAGATGTTATGTTTTTTAAGTTTGTGTCAAGTGAGTCTAAAAATCGGTCCATATTTTGAGAAGGATGCCTATAAATTGCCATGTCTACCGTGTCGGGAATTATTTTAATTATTAAGCAATTACTTTCTTGGTATACAGGTTCTTCTTTGATTGTTCTTAAATTATTTTTGCTATTAATGACTAATCTATCGTTTTCGTTATGTTTCTGTCAGTTTTATAAGAATAATATCCGTCAAGAGATGGTAAATTGACTGTATGTTTTGACAATCAACATTCTGTTAGGACGATAATATCACAGCTTATGTCAAGATTCTGTAATAACACTTAAAAACCGTTCATATTTCGATTTATGCTGCGAATATTCTGTGTGAGCAGGGTTAACGTTTTGTCACCAGAAGGAAGAAGGTATTTGCAGTCTTCAACATTACAGATTTTAGATTCAGACACAGAAAAACAATCCAGATCACAAATAAACTGATTTGTCATGATCGTTATAAACTTAAACGAAATATAAATAAAGAATAAACTACCTGTTTATGTGCTAACTAAATAAAGTATTCGGTGGCGCTCTTAGGCGCCTTCATAGTCTATTGAGTTGATGTAGTTTATTGCTGCATATTTCCGCGCCGGGCAACTTACAACACCTGTTGGATGGTCACATTTCCTCTTGAAGCGTTTGCACGTCGCACATTGAGGGGGGGAAGATTTGCTGCTGCATTCCTTGAAGGAGTGTCCAGTCTCTCCACAATGGTTGCAAGTAGGACTAGTTTCTCGGCAAAACTTGGCTGCGTGTCCGAACTGCTGGCAGTTGAAGCACCTGGTGACTATCGTAAAATCTCTCACAGGGCACGATGTCCAGTTTATAAAAATTCTGCTTTGATTTATGATAATTTTTCTTATGCTAGCGGGTAGTTCCAAGATGTAGTTACAGGTAGGAAGGTCTTTCTTACCCGATTTATGGCTTAACTTGATACTCTCAAGGAAGGACTCACGAGTTGTATTCGGCAGCTTGTCAGAAAGGTTCTGCTCATAAATGCATTCAAATACCTCTTTCTCGGTAAGGGATACGGGGACACCCAATAACAGCGACCCTAGGGCGGCGTTTACGCCGGTTGAACGCGTCCCAAAGGGTCGTGGCCATCCGGATGGTACGGGGATACCGCACGGTCTCCTGCGAGGCGGCGAGCCTCCTTGCCGGATTACCGCCGTGGGATCTGGAGGCAAAGGTCCTCGCGCACGTTTGGGAGTGGCGCGAGGAGGAGAAACGCCGGGGCGTAACTCCGCTGCCGCGAGAAATCACGGCACAGCGGACAGAGCTCCGGCGGGATCTCATGGCGGCATGGAGAGTGCGACTGTCGCAACCCAGCGCAGGGCACGCCACAATTGCGGCGGTAAGACCCCTCTTTGAGGAGTGGCTTGAAAGGCGCCACGGCGTCCTCACCTTCCGCCTGACGCAGGTCCTCACCGGACATGGCTGTTTCGGGAGGTTCCTGTTTTGGATAAGGCGGGAGGAAACGCCCGGGTGTTACCATTGTGTGGATCGACCGGAGGACACGGTGGTGCATACGGTGGAGGTCTGCCCGGCTTGGGCGGAGCACCGCCGTGTCCTCGTGGCGGCGATCGGCGGCGGCGACCTCTCGCGTCCGGCCCTGGTTCAGGCCATGGTACGGAGCGAGAGGGAATGGGAAGCCGTCACCTCCTTCTGCGAAGCAGTAATGCTCGCGAAGGAGGAGGCGGAGCGCGAGAGGGAGAGGCAATCTCTACGCCCTCGCGCCCCTAGCCGCCGCAGGAGGAGGAGACACCCTGGGCGTCGGGAGTCGATTGCCGACTCCCGGCCACCGTAGGCGCGGGCTTGCGGACGGCGAGCAATGGGCAGCTCGCCGTCCGGTAAGGACCAGGCCCGGGTCGACGGCGCGTCGTGTTCCACGCGCGCCTCAAAGAGATGTCAGCACCATTGACGGGGTCCGATAGGACCGATGCCTGCCGGGGCTGCGGATTGTTCGAAAGAGTTACCGTGGCCCTGGCGCACAGGCAACTGAAGGAACACGGGTGGGTTTTAGTCAGTAAGAGTCTGACACGCCCTTCCGCTCCGCCCAGAGCGGGAGACGTCATTTGATGATTTCCCACCCAAAAAAAAGGGCGGCGTTTAAAAGGTTCTTCTATTGTAAGGCCCGATGATACTAGTTTATCCGAATTTTTCAGTTTATCAATATCGCCTTTATTTTCAGTGCTAATCAGAACGCCTCCATTTTTCACTTTTCTCAGGCCACGGACGTGAAGCTTCAGTTGTTCGGGGGAGATAATCTTTTGGACAAGTGACTTGGTGTCGTCACTTGTTTGGGTCTTATCGCTAGGATAGATGGCAACTGATCTCAAATTTGCAGGACAGACGAAGTTATCGGAACCTTTCTTGACCATGCTAGCATAAGAACTATTTTCTGAGGGTTTCAGCTTTGCCTCTACAACCTCTTTGAATTGCTCGAGAGAGTTCACAACGTTCTGGTGAACCTGTAGGTGCTGGATTGTGGTATGGGCCTGGATAGTTTTCTGCTTCAACGATTGGTATAAGACGGCCATCTGAGAAGTTCCACTTGAGACCTTCCGGCAAAGAGAGGAGACACGAAGCTTCTGGTCTGAGTTCATTTTCCCTTCAGCGACAATAGAGCAAACTTCGTTCAGAATGCTTCGTATAGATCCTAACCATTTCTGGATCTCCGGCGTGCTGATGACTTCACTCGGCAATTCATCTTCCGCGGGTGCTGGTGGATTTGGGTTGCTCGGGGGTAATGGTTCGGTAGGCGTCGATGGAGGACTTCGATGTAGCAATTGGCTACGACCAAACGGGCTCGATCCTGGGTTCGACATACTAGTAGAAACACCGTATTTATTGTTTATAAAAATATTTAGTTCATCTTGCACATGAAACTCGATATAAAAACCTACAAGTCACACGCGACACACTTTACTGTTATACTGACGTCGCAAATAAATAAATTTACTTGTCGTAATTGTTTACTTCGTCAATACAAAATACACGACCGCTTAGTCTCCGAGTCTCGTAAAGCGATAGTAGATACCAGCCCAATATAAATTCAGAGAGGGATCTTTCAGGGAGATGCTTTAAGCCCACTGTGGTTCTGACTTGCTCTAAATCCCCTATCTAATATATTAAACGCAAGTACTTTAGGAATCCCATTAAAAAATACAACTACGGAAGGACATAATGAAGTTCAAAATATTAAAGTAAAAAAACAAAACTGAGACTCAACTATTTTAATTAGCAAACTTGACAGATCAATTCTCAAACGATATTAAAATGGAATTCGGCATAGATAAATGTAAAATAAATTAAATAAGAGCAGGACAGAATTATCAACACCAATACACTTTAGGAACAGTAGAACAGATAGAACCATTAGAGGAACAAGATAGTTATAAATAAATACCTAGATTACATACAATCACGACAGATACACTATAAAGAAACTAAACAAAAATTAACACTACCATTTCAACACCGACTGAACACAATTCTGAAAACGCAACTATATTCTCGAAATACTATCAAATCGATTAACCCCTTCGCTATACCGGTCCTCACATATTCTTTTGGAATAATCAATTGGACCAAAACCGACTGAAAAACCTTAACAGAAAAATGAATACTACGAGGTGCATTCAATAAGTACCTAGTCTCATCGCCAGAGGGCGCTGTAGTTTCAAAAGAGTTTTACCACAGTGTAGCACATTCTTTTTTAATTCTTTTTTCAAATTTTCATTCCAATCCCTTCATTTGTTTTAATTTGATAACTTATGGAAGCGAACGTGTCGATCGGTTTTACAAAAATGGAAAAAGAGCAATATCGTTCGGTGATTCGATTCCTATTTTTGGAAGGGAAAACGCGCATCGAAATCAAAGAGCGCTTGGATGCTGTGTACGGTGACTCTTCTCCATCGATGGCCACCGTCAAGAATTGGTTCAACGAGTTTGCCGTGGCCGTACGTCGGTTTTTGATGAACCACGTCCAGGTGCACCGAAAACAGCTGCTACGGAGGAAAACATTAAAAAAATCCATGATCTCGTATTGGCAGATCGCCGATTGAAGGTTCGGGAGCTAGCTGAGACTGTAGGCATTTCAGAAGGAACAGTGCATCATATTCTTCACGAGGAACTCGGCATGAGAAAGCTGTCGGCGCGATGGGTGCCGCGTTTACTCACACCAGAAAACAAGCGCAACCGTGAGACCACATCGGAGACGTGTTTGGCGCTGTTTAAGATGAATCCAGCGGAGTTTTTGCGTCGTTTTGTGACCGTCGATGAAACCTGGATCCACTGGTACACACCAGAGACCAAGGAGCAATCAAAACAATGGATCCAGACCGGGGAACGTGCTCCAAAGAAGGCGAAAACTGTAAAATCGGCCGGAAAAGTTATGGCCACCGTTTTCTGGGATTCACAAGGTGTGATCTACATCGATTACCTCGAGAAGGGTAAAACAATTACAGGGCTTTACTATGCCGATTTATTAGGCCGATTCGACGCCGAATTAAAGAAAAAACGACCCCATCTGGCGAAGAAAAAAGTGCTGTTTCACCACGACAACGCACCGGTTCACACGTCTGCCGTTGCCATGGCCAAATTGGTCGAATTACGCTACGAATTGCTGCCCCATCCACCGTATTCTCCAGATTTGGCCCCTTGTGACTTCTTTCTGTTTCCTAATCTGAAAAAATCACTCGCCGGGAATAGATATGGATCGAATGAGGAGGTCATCGCCGCCACGGAGGCCTATTTTGCAGAGTTTGACAAAAACTATTTTTCGGACGGGTTAAAAAAGTTGGAGCATCGCTGGGCTAAGTGTATCGAACTAAAAGGAGACTATGTTGAAAAATAAATTGCCACTTTTCCAAAATTTTCGTTTACTTTTTGTAGGCTAAGTATTTATTGAATGACCCTCGTACCATGACCAAATTCCACAAACACCACCCACGATCCTGACTGCAGAGATTAACACTACCGCGGAAAGAAGGAGGTAGAGGGATATGACATCTTATACCTACATAATAGACAGATAACAGCAAATATACGATTTTTTTTTTTCAAAAATCTTAATTTCTAAAAATTCAAATTCTTTATTGCATTCACAAAATTATAACACACAACGACCAAAACTTAACACCTCTAAATTTAAAAGATACATCAGAACAGAGAAACGAGAAAGTAATCGACGATAAAATTAAGCTTTTAGGATGTACCTAGAAATGTCTACACGGAAGATATCGCCAAGACTTATGCCACATAAATGTCGACAAAGAGGCGTCGAACGCGTGGTTAAAGCGAGGTGAACTCTTCCCGGAGACTGAAGGGTGCATGCTTGCTATGTAGGACCAGGTAATTGAAACCAAAAATTACAGAAAGTTTATCATAAAGAATTTAAATAATGATACTCGTACAAGTAGGAAATGCAATGGTTCTCCAGAAACGATTAAGTATATTACAGGCGCGTGCAAGTCAATATCCCAAACAGATTACACACACAGACACGATCATGTAGCCAACATTATACACCAAAAATTAGCACACCAGTACAAACTTCTAGATTCCATTACACCATACTACAAATACAATCCAGAAACTGTGAAACCTTTACGAACGAAGACGATATGATCAACCATAAATGTCAACATCATTTTTTGGAAAGAACGTGCTATGTTAATGATTGCAATATAAGTTTCCGATTTAAAACAGTGTTACCTACAGACGTAAAAACTGTTATAGAGAAATTAGACAACAGCAAGTCGCCCGGGGTCAGATGGTATTAGAGTTAAAGATCTAAAACAAATAAAATAACAAATTAGTCCAGTAATAGCTCATTTTATTATTAGTGTTACAAAATCTCAATATCCGGATGAACTTAAAAAGTCTATTGTCAATCCAATATTTAAACAGGGATCTCATCAAAATTACAACAAATATAGACCGATAGCAATTCTCAATACGGTAAACAAAATAGTCGAAAAAATTATAGTTAAACAACTCAGTAGTTTTTTGGAAAACAATACTCTTTTAAACGATGTTCAACACGGTTTTAGACTCAATAGAAGTACAGCAACTGCGCTAGAAAATCGTCTTCATGAAAAAAAGATTTATGGTTATATATATAGACTTCAAAAAGCATTTGATACATTGGACCACGACGGCTTGTTGCAGGCTATATATGAATGTGGCATAAGGGGCCCCATGAACGCATGGTTTAGCAAGTACCTAGAGATAGACAGAGTCTGTGTCAGTGGAACACAAAGTGTACGGGGCGACATTAAACTCGGTGTGCCGACCGGTTCAGTATATGGCCCACTAGGATACACAATGCACGTCTATAGCATGTCTAATGTACTTATTAAAAAAATGTAAGGCATTTATGTACGCTGATGATACTTGTCTGGTTTATAGCCATAATAATATCGATCTTATACAGCAAGCTATGCAAAACGAATTTTGACAATGTGGTTCAGTGGGCACATGATAATGGCATTATAATAAACATACGTAAAACTAAGTGCATGCTTATTCACTCGCCGTATCATAAATATAAAAATAGTTTGCTAGTACAAGTAAAAGGTCATTCGTACGAATGTCTGCATAGCAACAAGCAATTTTGCCAGTGTTTATGTTTAGAAAAAGTTACCTCTTATAAGTACCTAGGACTAGTAATAGATAAAACATTCACATGGAATCTGCATGCTAATAACGTTTGTAATAAGCTACGCTCCATTTTGGGTAAATTGAATAATGTTAAGTATGTTGTCAGCAGGAAGGTACTGTACACCTTATATTACGCACTGGCTGACTCAGTCATTACTTCATTATTTATGGCCTGGGTGCATATGGTCTTGCATTTCCTAAACTTAAATAAAATTAACATCTTGCAAATAAGGTTACTACAACTAATTATAGATAAAAAAACTAAGAAAACCTTAAATAAAAATTATGAAAAAAAACAAAATTTGTAAAGCACTACTTTTACGATGAAAAGGGATCCATCGTTAAAGTAAGTTAAATATCTTGATTGAACAATTTAATAATCAATGCCACAAAGTGGAACGTAAGCACATGTACCCAACTCGTTTATCTAAGAAGAAGACACTTCCTGTTCCAAAAGTAACAAACTACTTTGGTAAGCGCACAAGAAGGTACGGAGTACCAGAGTTAGTGAATGAGCTACCCCCAGAACTGATATCGCATGTCAAGTAAAAGGACCAACTTAAAATAAATCTACAAAAACATTATCTCTCATTGTGTCCACAGCTGTGTAACTGTGTTTCTAACAAACCTCTAGTTTGTTTAAATACCTTTCTGTAAAAGGTAAGATTTTTGATTTCGACTGTAGATAATTATTAATTATATTATTTTATAGTTTACTTAGCCTAATTAAGTTTTAGCACATTATATACTTACGCTACTAATAACAAAAAATCGTTTTTTAATTTTTTTGTCTCTGTCTGTTTGTTCCGCCTAATCTCCAAAACGACTGGACCGATTTTAACGGGACTTTCACTGGCAGTTAGCTGATGTTATAAGGAGTAACATAGCCTATTTTTCCCGGTAGCACGTTTCCGTGGAATAATTTTCGACGTACACGCGGGCGAAGCCGCGGGCAGCAGCTAGTTAAAAGTAAAGGCGGTCTTACATTAAAACATTTTCTTTCTTCATGTCTTTGTAGCAAGCTAGTAGCTTTTTGATGGCTTTGTAGTTAAATAGTGAAAAAGTCATGTCAACACAATCGTAGACAAAACGATCTGACGGCGAATATTCCATAGTTGAAAAGTCCTGTCGTCGAAACAAACAAATGCGAACCATTTTGTCGGCGAAACATCCATAGGTGAAACGTTCTATTGACGAATCTCTCAAAAACGAAACGTCCTGTCGGTGATCAGTCCAAAGGAGAAACGACTGTCGGAGAACGCTTGCAGAATCTCTTGTGCCCGCGTCATTCTTACTGATCGAACATTCCATTTTAATAGACCAGATATTACACTTTTATACAAGATAAACAAAACTGGACATTTAATATATATTGCTATACCAAATACTCATAACGTGCTGACAACAATAGCAGAAAAACTAAGCAAATACATTGAATTAAAAGATGAAGTAGCCCGACTTTGGCAGCTGCAAAAAGTTACAATAGTACCAATAGTATTGTCTACAACGGGAGCAACACCGAAACAACTTCACCAGTCCCTAAATACCTACAATCTGCTGCAGAAGGTAGCGATACTAAACACATGCAGACTCGTGAGAAAATTTCTGCAACGTGAATCAGAAAACGCACATCAAAACACAAATACGCAACCATCTTTTGTGCAATGTTCTGCACGTGACCACACTTAACCCAACTGATAATCACTTGGCTGAGGCCCGTGTTATCAGCTCTTTCCGGCTAGCCGAGAATATAAAATCAATTTCAAAATAATAATAATAATAACCCCACCGCCGTATCTCTACGCCCCACCGCCGTATCTCTACGCCCCACCGCCGTATCTCTTCGTTGACGTCGTGGTGGGACTTGCGAGCTCCTGAATTCTAGCTCTATGCCGGTAGAGTTTACTTTGCCTAAACAGGTCTAGGGTGAGGAGCCAGAGCAAGAGAGATACGGAAACCCGCAGGGCAGCATGTGGCGAGCTGTTGGGCAGTAGCGACCCCACGGACCCTATACCCCTGGAGAAGTTTTGTTCCTCACCACTGGCTTGCCTTTATTGGCCGGCTGGAGTAAAAAATGACGAGGAACAGAGCTCCCACCTCTTTCTTGCCTTTATTGGCCGGCTTGAGTGGAGATTCGCAAGAGCAAACGTGCTCGGAGGAAGGAAGTATTCTAGTAAGATGCTGGTAGGGATCTTGACCGTACTTCCGGGATTGTCCTATAGCAGTAGGATACCTTTCCACTCCTCATAAGCACGTCAGGACATGTTGCCCCTTGTCGCTACGTCACTATGTGCTAGCGACCTTTTTCGAGGGCCCATTATTGAGTGTGCAAGTCACCCCCTGCCATTTGATCTGTGTATTTTATAAAAAACATTGGTCAGGCAGGGGCCATAGTCTTTCCATAATCCTAGATAACCAGTCCACTTAAGCTACCCAAATCTATAGTACAATATCTTTGTTTCCATATCCTACAATAGTTCTACACCAACCCGGGGTTGTCCTTGGGTGCACTTGTATAGTTCGAACAGGGATTTAATCATCGGCTGGTTCCTCATTTCAATAAAAACGTCTAACGGGCCCCTGCGAGTTGGCTTCGGCCCCTCATACGCCTTCCAAAGGTCCGGGATACCAGGGTCCTGAGAAATGTCAAGAGACGTAAAACCATAACCATAACCTACAAAAAACCACATCTGAAAAAATAAGTAAATATGTTGACCTTACAGAAGAAGTCACAAGAATCTGGAGACAAGAAAAAGTATACGTTATCCCAATAGTTCTCTCCACGACAGGCGTTATCCCCAACCATCTTTTCCGTAGCCTGAAATTAATAGATTTAGAAGAATCCGTTTATACTTACCTACAGAAAGCTACCATTTTAAACACCTGCAGAATAGTTAAGAATATCATGCAGTTAGAGGAAGAACACACACCCACAACTTAAATACACACCCCACGCTGCATTTAGTTGGCTTTGGCCCGTAAATGTAGCTAAAACCAGCCAAGAGCTGGGAAAAAAAAAAACACTCCCAAAAATAATAATAAGTTTATTAGTACAGTCACCAAAAGAGATAAGTAACCAGGGTCGTCGGATATACCTAGTTGAAGTTTAGTAACAAACCGATGGATGTTTTCGAATGAAATTTAATTTGATAAAAAAAAAATACTTTAAGTCGGACCTTGATCCATACAATGTTAGTAATACACAGTACTTATGCTAAGTTAGTAACAAATGCAATTAAATCTCTTAATTTAAATACCTATTGCACTCACTTGACGCACCGGGTACATGCACATGTACATGCACCCAATGCGCCATAATGGTGCAACACGGCTTATCACTGATGACCTTCAGGATGTTGTTGACGCTCCCACGCACTCTGCGCATCATGGACGCAATCCTTTTTCGCAGGATGGTACTGAAACCATCAGTATGTGTTTCAACAAACATCCCTGACGCACTGCAGTAACGTGGAAGCCCCAACAACATTCCGAAAGCATTATTATATTGAACTCTGAGGGCGTTAATTGCCCTTTGCGTATATCGAACCCACAGAGTACACGTGTACAAGGATTGGCAAAACGCCTTAAAAAGAGTTATTTTTGCTTCTGGTGTACAACGCGCAAACCTGCGGGCCAACATATTGCATCGGACAGCCAACGCCCTCCGTTCCAAGACCTGGTTATTTTCTATTAATTAAATTAAATTTTATTCGAAAACATTCATCGGTTTCTTACTAAACTTCAACTATATCGACGACCCTGGTTACTTAGCACTTTTGGTGACTGTACATAAAAACAAAAACACAGTACATAACATATGGAAACAGAGGATTGTACTACCAACTTTAAAATTATAGTCAGCTTTCCGGGCTTTTAAACTAGTCCTCTACAGTACGCAGACCTGTATCTTAGGAGTCGGAGATTTTGCGGCTTCAATTTATAAAATACCACGGTGACTTTTCTGCCTACTACCTACTTTAATTGGGAGACGAATTGTCCGATTCGAGGAATCAGTCGGGCTTGCAGTATTATTCAGGTATGTACATGTTTATTCGTCGATCAAGCTGTTGTGGAGCTCAGCGCATGCGTGGCGGTGCAAGCGTGTGTCGCACACGTCTCGTGTGAGTGTGAGAGTGCGGGAGGCAGTCAGTGCTCAGCGGCGCGCTCCACTAACTTCCCGTTTGGTCCCCGTCGTCTGTCTTCGTGAGTTTAAGGAATCTGCGTCTGCTGAAAAAACTACGTCGTGTGACGAGCGTGCTAACAGCTCCACCACTCAGCGCCCCCTGCCGACGGCGACCGGCTCTGCGGCGATGGAACACAGTCTGCGAGGTTCTGCGTTTAGCCGCTCTCTGGTCTATGTGCATAGTTAGTCCGCCGCGCAATAGAGGGCGCTTAAGTTAACTACCAGACTTCGATTCCCAGATCGAATGCATATTCAGCTAAAATGTGGAAATTGTCAATACACAATTACACAGTAGTAGTCCTAACTTTAGAATTGTGTTCGATAAATGACTTGGCATAGTTACACCGACAGGACTGAATACACCTAAGGCATTAAGATGCAGGAATTGGTACTACGGTACCTACACCTATGTCAACCACTTTAAAAACTTCAGATGGGTCGCGTTACGCGTATTTTGAAATAGCCGTATGACGCCGTGTGTCGCGTACGGTGCAGCACGTGCTCGGCGACACTGTGTACACTACGAGTGTGCAGTGTATTAGATATCAACGCGCGCAACTTTGTTTCTAGTAGACAGGGCGGCCCTGAATCTTTGTTATGCTTATAGAAAACGGTGTCTCCAATTGTGCAGTCATGGTCATAGCACTAGATGGCTGGCTTTTGAGAAATAGGCGATAAAGCATAATCAGCCTATAATGTCCCCACTGCTGGGAATCGGGCCTTCTCTTTTCGAGAAGGAGTGGGCTACAGCCCACTCCTCGATCTCGAAGATGTACCACGCGGGCCCAGAGTGGGTTGGTAGATGTCAATGTCTTCGAAGTTTTGATTCTAGGACATGTCGGTTTCCTCACCGTGTTTTCCTTCACCGTTTTGAGAAAAGTGGTGACGAAATTAGTAACACAATGTGAAGCTCTTGCCTGGGTTCGAACTCACGACCTACAACTCGTACGTCGGGGCAGTTACCACTGGGCCACCACCACCACCCACCGCAATGGAGACGATGGCAACATATGAAGGTCACGGGAACCTCGCGAGCCCCGACTCCCCTCAAACTGAAGTAGACATCTACAAAACGGGAGGAGAGCTAACACCTACTGTCTTGTATAGAGCGGAATGTTGGGTTACAAGCAGCATGTGTGTCCAGAATGGTTACGATTAGGAATGAGAAGGCAGGGAGGTATAGTGTAAGAGGGAGTTTGAAAACAGCGCCATGACAGAAAAACGGAGGAGCAGCCAATTACCGTATGAATATGCGATGCAGAGGAATGAGGAGCATGCGACACCAAAACTTGGTCAGTATGATAGCGATAAGAGAAGAGGTAGACCAAAGAAAAGGAGGGGCGATCTTGAGAGCTGATACGGTTAAGAAAGAAGAGAACTTCGAGATGAGCTTACAGTATGGAAGAAAAGAAGTTCTGCAAGAGCAGGAGAATAATGAGTAGGTATGTTGATTCATAAAACACTCATCAGCTAAGTGAGACGGTTGTCATCGTAATGAATGAAATTCTGTAGTATTATTAGTCACGGATACTTTATGGCTGACGGAGGCTTCCAAACCTCCGTCCATCGCTCGCCGGCCGGCGTCTCAGTAAAATGATTAATGTTCCACTGTCAAGGAATTTGTTCCTGAGCTTTCACGGGAACCTTTGTGCTCTTGTTGTTTTGAAACTTATGAAGCATGCAGCGTATCACATGTGTACACAAAGCAAAAACTGATAGTTGACTACTGATATTTGACGGCAAGTCCTTAAGCAAAGCACGAGCGTGTCGTCCCTGATGGAGCATCACAAAACGCTTTATGTGGAAAACATAAGCTGGTCGTGTGAATTATGCAACCTGCGGGAGCGCAGCGCTCGCCACGCGCTGCTCTGGAGGTAAATGATTATGTACAGTTACAGTATTACACTCTTCCACAACGAACTGACTGAATAAGAGACACGAAATTGCTACGGTTTGCACGAAGTTACGATGTAAATTTTGTGTTCAGTAATTTTTTTCGTACTCGCGGTTGTCATTATCCAAGCAGTCCCTTCTACAAATTTAATTAAATCTACGACATGCTTTGATGGTAAGTAACAGCTAAGGCAGCAACCAGCATTTTGAAGGACGCCTATGCGTCGTTACCATGAATGCAACCACATAATAACATACTAGTCAATTGGCTGCGTCTCGCGTCGCGCCGGAACCGTACAGTGCCCAAATACACAGTTAGGAGCATGCCGAGTGCGGCGTTGACTCGGGAGGCTCGCGCGGCGCGGGCGCATAGCTTTCGGCGCACAAATAAACAAACCAGTTCCAGTGCCCCCCGCCCGGCCCCCTGCGCTATCTATACCCGGCCCTCCTCTCGCCCCGCGCAGGCCGCGACCCCGCACACACCTGCAGCCTCCGCGCCGTGCCCGTTTAATGCACGAAATGAACTTTTGGTATCTGCGTCGCTGCCGCCGCGCCGATGCTCTCGTTCATCTTATATGCATTAATAGCGACCCGCCCCTGCTTTGCACGGGTGCGCTCTACTCATGTGGCGATGTATAAAAATATCGAGATTTCTGCGCTGCATCTATGCTAAATATCAATTAAAAATTATCTAGGGTCTAGTCTAGACGATGGTTAAACGAAACGCATCAAGATCCATTGCGTAGTTTAGAATAACAAAGCGGGCAAACAGACAGCCACGAGAAACTACTTTTTTATACTACTTAGATGTCTGGACGCTGTATATGCGCCAACTATCTGCTGCTCGGACATTGTACCATCGTGGTCTGGTTAGTAATAAGTTGTTATTGTTAAATAATAATATCAAGCGGCTACGTGAGTTAAGACGTAGAGACGCTCATCTCAGGTCTTTTTGCGACACTATGGAGGTCGTTTATATAATACTCGGGAAATAACATTTCTAGTCCAAAAGTAGGTGTCGCTCGTGCCGGTGCCGCGGTGGGGTAGGAGACGAAGCGGGCGGCGCTGGGCGCGGAGCGGCGCGGGCGACGGCAGTAGTACGCGGGTGCACGCGAGCGCGACTGGTCGCCGCTTTGAGCTAAGAGCGGCGCGGCCGCGGACTGTGATGCGAGCGCGCCGCCCGCCATGGCCACGCTCGGCCTCTCCAAGGTGTTCATTCTCGACAAATACTTCACCGAGCTGCAGCGGTTCTGGGAAACGGAGAAGAAGCTGCAAGGTGAGCGCGCGCCCCCTCCCTCCACGCGCCGGCCCTGCGCCCGCGCACTCTGCGGCCACGGGACTGTGATGATTATTACTTTTTGTGCCGTGTTCGGAGCTCGAAAGCTCCGCGTAGTATTTGTTACTTTGTGTGCGTGCGTGCGTGTATGAGTGTCTGCCTGTGAATGTGTCGAATTGCTTTTAAGCTGTTAGAGGCTGGCTCCGAGGACCGCAGCAGGCCGTACACTTGCTGTTCGGTCGCTATTCTCGGAGGCCCGCGCAATCAGTCTGTTCTTGTGCGGTAAAGTTACTACGAACTCCACATCTAAGTTAGTGATGCCTTACCACTCTAATAAAAAATGCCTGTAAAGGAGACTTCAATACTTTCACAAGATTTCCGTTGAAGTGTAACATAGTCGACCCCACAGGTGCTCGGTCACCCTAAGGTTGAATGTCACTTGCACATCATAAAACTACACAGTCTATTGTTCTACAGTTAGTCAGTAGGACAGTTAGATAGTTTCAACCTAATTTAAATTTCAGTTTAATGGGAATTGTTGTCGAAAGTGGTAAAGCTATGACGACTAAGCACTTGCTAGCATTTTAATGACTGCCAAGGTGCGGACAGTGCGGTCGCGTTGCTACTCCCAATTTCGTATTGTGTTCGTGGAAGGGTCACGTACGGTGTAGAGCGGTGGTGTGTCGCTACCTGCGCATTGTTATCGCCCCCCGCTCCCCGCGCACCCCCGCCTGGAGGCTTCACTCAAGGTCCCAGAGGCGTGATGACGAATTGCTCTAAAAACAAACAGAAAAAGGGCCACTTTTCTTTTACCTTCTTATTTTCGACGTGTAGTCTGATTGTTTTTTTAGGGGAAAACAGATAAAGCTTGTCTTAAACCTCGGCAACAACTTCCTGCCTGCTTCTAAGAACTATGCGCTGCCTAATATTTCTCAAATCGGTATAACCCGGGTGCTTACTATTATAAAAGAATTATCACTCATCATCTTTATTAATACGGAGTTTACTCTGCACTGATCGGCTACTCAGAAGTGATGAGTACATTGAACAAGAGTTACAAAAAGCGAACTGTCATAAAAGTTTAAGAGTGGTGTCAGTAGCGATATCAAGTGCTGAGAATTTTAGAACTAAACTAATAATAATTCAGGCCATGTGTATGTGTAGTCCCATTGCAGTGCTAAGGCTTCCATTTCCGCTTTTCACTCAACTTGATCCTGAGCCAATAAAGAATAATCCCGCCATCGACGCCTGAGTTCATACAGTAACAATAAAAAACAGTCCCATTTCCCCCAAAACGATGGAGTTGCACCTAGATCATCAAAACGATAGACTTGCACCTAGATCGTCAAAACGATAGACTTGCACCTAGACCATCAAAACGATAGACTTGCACCTAGACCATCAAATTTGCCTTTATCCAACTATGTTGGGGTTAGCTTCCAGTCTAACTGGATGCCACTGAATACCTGTATTTACAAGTTTGTTGGCAAGCGTAGCTTTAACCTTCGATCTTCCCGTGCGTGTGTTATTGAGCCACGAGCCTCTCCTACTACTGCTTGCGCCTAGATCCTGTGGCGTGCTTATTGGCCATACTATATCGCCTCATAACGTATACACCCAATAAGGCTCTCCGTATATAATTCGAATTTTGGACATAAGAGCCCGCAATACTTCTGCAGTATTTGTTTTGTACAGATTCTGTCTATTCGCTAACTACAAGTAATCTCACTAATATTGTGTTATCTAGTTTTTAAATATGGACCAAAAAATGTACGTATTAAAGTATCTTAAACGATCTAATTACAGAAAAAAACATAATTTTATTGTAAAATAGACAGTTCATGAAGAAATTTGGAATTTTGTATTTTATCTAAATAGTCGGCTGAACAGATGCTCACAGACAATGTCCTGGATGAACAAATTTGATCATACTTTTACACCGAATCAAATAAACGAGAATTGGACTTGTTCACACAGTGACCGGGAGCGGCAACTATGGTTAGCTGATTCAGAACTTAAAAAAAAAACTTTAACGTAATCTTCTCATTATTTGACATTATATTGGTACCTCCAATTCTTATTTCAACTCTATACTAATGGCTTTTGTAGACAGGGTTTTAATTCAGATTTATTACAATTGTAATGGCAATCATATCATTTGTTTTAAATAGGCTTTTATTTTTATTATTTTATTTAGCTTTTATATAGATTCTTCAATCTTTTGTGAATGTGAGAACGCTGTAGTCCTAACTTGCCGACTGTAGATTTGTAGACCTTTTCTATTTTGATAAGTACCTGTTAATTGTTGACTGGCCTACACTGTCCTCCCATACATATCTACTAACACTGTAATTTGAAAACATTGTAAAAGACAATTATTTTCAAAACAGTAACCGTGGAGTTTCTTGCCGGCTCTTCTTCATAGGAAACGACCATTTGGAAGTGTGCACCTAGCTTTAGACGTTTCATAAGTGCCCATGTGATATGTGAAATAAAATATACACATCAAAAACATCTAAGCAACATGTACGGTTTTGAACTTTTGAACGATTTTTACTATTTTTGTTTTCCTGGGATGGGCATTTATTTCAATTATAATATATCTTACATAATCTACAAATAATATTAATAGTATGTGCAACTAAATAACAATAAATAAAAATAAAAAATAAAAAAGGAAAAGAATCATAGGGCATCAAAAAATTCATCCGCATCGCTGTCGACAGGAAAAGTGCCCAAAAGGCTGGCAGCATTGCCACGTTGTATAGCGATACTGATTCTTTGGCCAAAAAATAGGCCAGCCCTCTGGTCACGTGAAGAGTCGACTAAACGCTTAGCGATGTCTCCAAAAACCAAGTGGGCACTCGGACCCCACGGCCCTCGTGTTTCAAGATTCGAAAATTTTCGCCGTTTGAGGTTTTCCGCACTTGCAGCAGCCGCCCCAGCATAGCCCGCCGTGCTAGGAAGATGGGATGGCGCAAGGGTATCGACACACGTTGCATCCCACACCAAAGGCCTGCCTAACTTCCAGGGCATTATGGTCATTCCGTCTGGTCTCTTCCCATTTCGCGTGCCAAACCGTTGGGTTCTAAAACAGGTGGCAAGAGCACGGTGGATTATGTCATTAATGCTGGCGTGTCGTGCTATCCGGCCTGCGCTCTTACTGCAAGATAGGCCATGGTGTCCGAGGCAGTCGACAGCTTCACCGCACTGGCAGCGATGCGGAGCCCCGCAAGGAGCGCCCGGACGGAGACAAGTAGCGAGCCGAAAAGTGGTGTCACCCAACATAGTGCCTATGTTAGGTGATGGAAGCGCCTGAAGCCAGAGGCCCGACTCCCATTCTCCCACAGCCAACAGACGGGCACGCTCAGCAGTATTGGAGGACGTATTGAAAAGTTTATTCCGTACCAACCTGCAGAGCGGCTCATCCCATTGTCTCTGGGAAGATGGGTTTACGGGCCGATTGTATCTGGGCAAGCCGCTATTATTATTCTTTTTATAGTATGCTGTATATTTAGCTTTTTGCTGTATAGTAGCTAGTATATTTATATTTCTTTTATAAATAATAACTAAGCATTTTTTGATGCTTTAGTGACTAAAGTAACAAAATCCTTCATTCAATTGTTGATTTAATCACAGTAATTAACAATGACCTGGTGACCTGTAACACAGGTTTTGTCCAAAAACCTATATCAGGCACCAGTCTCTCACAAAGGTGGAATACAGTTGAGACATATATTTTTTTTTAACACATTAACTTTAAGTCAGCTTTGTGAAGAGAGAATAAATGATAAATTATTATTATTATTATACATGTACCGTAACATACGAAGTATAAAATAAAGTTCAAACTAAATTTAAAAATTTAATTTTTTACAAAATTAAATAACGAAATATTTTTTTATTATTTAGTAAGTCAATACAAAGTGTGACCGCCTCTGTTGTTTAAAACTTGTCGGCAACGATTTGTCATTGAGTTTATAGAATAGAATAGAATAGAATAGAATAGAATTTTATTTTGCAAATATGGGTAATACATAATAGTTCTTAAGATTACATTTTAGCTCAGCCACATTTTACCAATCGGCATGCAAACATTTGAAATTATTTATATCACTATTATTGCACTTATTTAGATCAATTTATAAATTACCATTATAAAATTCTTAAATCGTCGACTTAATTAAAAATATATGTCTGTATTAAAAGGAAAATATAAATTAGTATCATAAGATTAAACATCATGTCATTACTATTACAAATATAATACCATTGTCATTACATCATTACATATAAGATTCTTTATCTGATCCTGCGGCAATCGCTCCCAATAGAATTTTAACAAGTCTTTCAGTTGTTAGGTTGTCGACACTACGTCCAGGTTCTCTAGAACACGTCTCTGGAGCATGTCCCATGCGTGCTCGATGGGATTGAGGTCTGGCGATTGTGCAGGCCACGGCAATACCCGTATGTTTTCTATTGCCAAGTACTCTCTGGTCCTCCGAGCTGTGTGCGAACGCGCATTGTCATGCATCAGCGTAAAATCTGAGCCAAGACTTTGTGCAAATGGGTGAACATAACGCCCGAGGACATCTTCAACGTAACTTTCAGCGTTCATATCGCCATCTACAAACACGAGCTCAGTTCGTCTGTTCTTCACAATACCCGCCCATACCATCACTGTGGAGCCACTATAAGGGTGCACTTCCTGTAGGCATCTTAGCCATTCAGCATTTTCGAGACATCCATACACTCTTACCCTTCTCCTATCAGGCCTAAATCCAAACCGGGACTCATCACAAAATAAAATTGTATGCCATTCCCAACAAGCAAAGTAATCTTATAAAAAAATATGATAAGTGTATTAACACTTATAAGATTCTTATAAGTGCATTGGTGTAGACTATTTTACTTATAGTAGCATTTCACAAGCCTTAATTTACTCAGGAGCATTTGCTTCTATAACTTAGTCTTCTAGTAAATACAAGTTTAACTTATAGAACAGTTATAAGACTCATATACTTATAAATGCATTTCACAAGACTAAATATACTCAAGAGCATTGGTTGCTATAACTAAGTCCTATAGCTACTACAAGATTAACTTATAGGACAGTTATAGGATACATTTACTTTTAACATACTTATCAGAGATCCTTATAAGTATTGGCATTATCGTCTTGTCGAAGTCTCTTATATGATTGTTAGCATGTTACGAATACGCTATGAGAGCAAACATGCTTACAAATTACTTGACCAAGTACTTTGTAACTAAACGTCAGCCATTTTGTCAAATTATAGTTTGTCATCTCATAGTCAAGTGCAACAGATTTTGTAATGGAGGGTTCCGTCGAAAATGATGCTGTACCTGTTGAGTGCTATTCTAATCATGAAGAACAGGAAGAAAAGGCCATGAGGAAGAATATGATTCAGAAATAAAAGAAAGCACAGACTCTGAAAAGAATCATGAATTACTTCAAGATATACAAAGCTGGGCTATAAAATTGAATATAATGCATTTGACACCAAATGAACTATCAATAATATTATACAAAAGAATTAAAAACATTCTACCCAAAGATGCACGAACTTTGTTAAAAACAAATAAAAGTCTTGTGAACTTGCTTAAACAGTTGACGGACGAAAAAATAATCAAAGCCTTGTCAGATTTAACGGGTGAGGTTGATAAACAATTCATGAGGAACCCTAATTTGTTTTAAAATGGAGGAGAAGTGATAGTTACCAAAACTGTAATAAGTACTAATTTGCTAATAGTGATTCTATAAAGTACTCAATGCAGAGCATTTTTAAAACATGGCGAATATTCACAAGAATCATTGAAATTAAATTTTAACAACAACTTCACAATGTTCAATTTTGCTCTAGCCGTTAAGAAAAAATCAATATGCGGTACATATTCACAGTAAATTTGACTTCCCCACCAGTTTCCACACTATATTCACAAAGTAACCAGCTATATAAAAAACGAATGAATACTAATGGAATTATTTATATTAGTAAGGAATATAAAAAGAAACAAATTTCTCAAATACAAAACACGTGTACGTTACAGTTTATACCTATATAATGTACTTATAACAAATAACCAAGTATGTTACAAGCGCATTATAAAATTGATAGGTTTCATAAGATACTGGAGTCAAAGCGTTATAGAAGCACTAGTGCCTGTAACTGCATAGGCTAAGATTGTTATAGAAACTATTGTTTTTCGTAAAGTATATTATACGAGTTAATGACTTTATCAAAGTTCATTATAAGATCGTTACAGAAATATATGCTCCTATATTTGCGCCCAAATCCTTGTTTGTAGCATACTTCAAGTATCTTATAAGTGCATGAAAAAATAGTCTTGAGACCATTATAAGGACCCGATTTTGCTACTTGGGTTGCTCCTGGGTCCATGTCAAGTGTTCCCTACACCATTCGTTTCGATGGGCGCGATTCCCATGGCGTATAGGTGGGCACCTAATTGGACATCGTGCTCGTTGGCCGTGTTCATGCAACCTATTTCTCACGGTTTGGTGGCTAACAACAACACCGCTTGAGAATTGTAGCTTTACACCTATTTCCCGGGCGGGTAACATCGGCTGACGTCTTGCAGTCAGTTGTATGTATCAGTCCTGTCGAGCAGTTGTACTCCTTCCACGTCCTGGGTGCTGCTCAGCAGGATAGCCTATATTAACGTAACGCTGCCAAAGACGACAAATCACGCTCCTATTGACACCAAAATGCCGAGATACCTGGGACTGATTTCTTCCCACTTGTAGCATTCCTACAGCTCTCTGCATTTCATCAGCAGTCAAATGGCGTCGCTCCATGACAAAAAAAACGACTCACCACTCATTTTTTTCAAAAACTGTGTATCTCAAAATGATAAAAGTGAAATAAATACCAAATTTATCAAGCAACGAAAACATAAAATCGGGAAAAATTTATTAGCTTTTATTTTAATGAAAACAAAATAGAATCGAAAAGTTTATATTTTTAAAATCAGCCAGTATATGATCCTAGACCAAAAAGATTGTATACCAATCTACTTTATTAAGAAAAAAATAAAGTATCAATTAATAAAACATGCAGTTTCTATAAATGATGCGTGTTGCTTAAACTTTTTTGATGTGTGTATTTAGATTTTGATGAAAACAACACCCGAAGCTATTTTAGTGCTTTCTTGTACAATAAATTACAGAGTCAAATCAAAATCCCAGTCCTAATGTATGGTCCTGCGAGGCGGTTCTGAATCGACTTCTTAAACGTAATGAGGTCGTTCCTGTGAGGGTGAGGACCAGGTGCCGCGCAGCCTGCGGGGTCGCGCTCTGTAACCACAGGCGACTGCGTGCCACTGACTGCGCAGAAGTCGTGATCGACTGCACGCCGTGGCACTGCCTCCTGTTACATATTCATTGCGAGAGCTCTTTGTGACGCACGGTGCAGTGTGCAATGTGGGACTGTGCCTGCGACGTTGAAGTCACCGGCCATCGAGAGAGCAAGCTTCACATCGCCATGGTCATCGTTCGCGTCGTATGGCCACGACGTTGGCGTTCTCGCCGCTGCGTCGCGGTGCTGCACTCGCGCAGTTAGATTATTTAGTGTTCAAGTGAGCAGTGTTATGCAAAACTGCATCGGCACTAAGTCGTGGGCGCGCGGACCCCCCCCTCGCGCCCTCCACCCCCCGCCTAACGGCACGTAATAGATACAAGCGCGCCACCACACGAACGGCCTCCGTGCGAGGACTAAGCCTCTACAATCATTGAGCTTTGTGGATAGTCAGTACTGTTAATACATCTTTTTCTAGCGTAGCCCAGTTGCTTATTTCTTAATACAAGGAATGGCGATATACTTCATGTAATGGTAAAGCTTAGCGTTAGGTACTTCACTTGGATTCAAAGATGTCATCAATTGCTGCACAGATTTGAATGAGGATAATAAAAAAATCAAGTAAACAACAAATAACGAGCAAATGCCACAAGCGCTGTAACAGGAAAACGCGAGAGAAAACCATGCGCCCACCGCGCGCCGCCGCCGCCGCGCCGGCCGAACTGGCATGTTGTCCCTAGGCCCGTAGCACGCGCGACGTAACACCGCCAGTGTTCGCACACAGCGCGACGCTGGCACTAGCCGCAACACTGCTCAGCGTGATGTAACACTTATGTCACATCCGGCTGACAGTGCCATGCTAGATCTCATTCCAAAATATCGTTATTTTACACGTCCACACGTCGCCAGATGTTCTTCCACACGTCACCAGATATAAAGTCCTCCCACACGTCACCAGATATAGAGTCCTCCCACACGTCGCTAGATATAAAGTTCTCCCACACGTCGCCAGATATAAAGTCCTTCCACACGTCGCCAGATATGATATCCTCCCACACGTCACCAGATATGATATCCTCCCACACGTCGCTAGATATAAAGTTTTCCCATTCTTCGCCAGATATAAAGTTCTCCACACGTCGCCAGATATAAAATTCTCCCACACGTCGCCAGATATAAAGTCTTCCCACACGTTGCCAGATATAAAATCAACACACACGTCGCCAGATATGAACTCCTCCCACTCCTCGCCAGATATAAAGTAATCTCACACGTCGCCAGATATGAAGTCCACCCACACGTCGCCAGATATAAAGTCCTTCCACACGTTGCCAGATATAAAGTCCTCCCACACGTAGCCAGATATAAAGTTGTCCCACACGTCTCCAGATATAAGACTTCCCACTCGTCGCCAGATAAAGACTTCCCACACGTCGCCATATATAAAGTCCTACCACACGTCACCAGATACGAAGTCCTCCCACACGTCACTAGCTAATAGTAGTGACAAGTAGTCTATTGCAATTAATCGCGCACAAATTCAGACACCGGGCAAGAATCAGCTGGAAAACCTTCTGGGTTTTCAGTTGTGCTCCGCGACCATTAGGCCAACGTAGTTTGTTTAATATGTATTGTACGCGAGCTGCGCAACTAGTCCATTCGTGTTCCCTTCAACCATGCCGTGTGGCTAGTAGAACCAGCCCTGGGCTGTTAGCGCTGCAATCAATTTCCCTCCAAATTGAATGCGAAGGGTGCCGCCGCTCATATGTTGCAGCGGCGGCGGCGGCGGTGCGATCGCGCGCGGCGGGCACGGAGGCTGCGTCAGGTGCGCGAGTAATCGGCGGTACCGTTACCTCTGATTGCTGCTCTATTCCCCACATAACTACCATAAAAAATAAATAATCTTGTGTATATGCGCGTGTGTTACAAGTGGCCGCGCGTGTGTGCGTGTGATCGGCATCCGGTGCAATTATCGTCGCGCGGCGGGCGGCGCACGCGCACGCTGCCCTGTTTTTGCCCGCGCCTGCCGCGCTATGCGCTCACTGTCAGTCCGTAGCTAACATTATTGTATGATATGTTATTATTATAGAATATTTTCAAAATACCTACTTATCTTGGATAGAGTTGCGGCCCGTGCGAGAGTCGTGACACATGGGGTGCCACATTCGTTTAAATACAGACTATGAGTAAAATTCAGTGAGGGTAAGGGAACACGCTTGTACAGTTGTAACCTAAAGACAAATAAGGTTGTTTTCATTAAAATACCTGCACTTAACAGCCGTTTCGTTCGTGCTTGTTTTCTTTGTGATTCCGATGTAGGAAATAGCGCGAACCTGCGAAAAATAATATCATTTTAACCATCCTCCATCTTAAATCTTAATAAGTAGGACAGTAAGGTACTTGTCCACCAGTACCTAATAAGTAGAGTCCGAACAAATTTTGTTTTCGGTTTTCGGCAAGTTTCGACCGAAGTATTTCATTAACGGTAATTTTCGTTTTCGGGCAAAAAAAATTAAATCGATACTTCAATTCGTTTATCAAGAGAACATCATAGTTGACAACTAAAAGCGCAATATATTATTTATTATTTATTATCCTAACTTCCTAACTATCCTAATCCTAACTAATATTATAAATGCGAAAGTAAGTTTGTTTGTTTGTTTGTTACCTTTTCACGCCTAAACCACTGAATTGATCATCCTGAAATTTTGCATATACGTTGTCAGGGGTACAGAGACGGACATAGTGTAACTTTTTTTCCGAAAAAAGGTACTGTTCCCGAGGAAAACAACAATAACGTTCTTATGATAATAGATGACGCCACGTGTCTTTCGAATCATGATTGAATTATATTATTATATAAACTTTAGTAGTGTGTTAAGAGTATTTTATTTTTTATTTAACTACCTAATACATTTTGTGAGTCTAGAGTCTAGAGAACTATAATTCCCCGAACAAACCGAATTGATTGTCAAATTCTAAATTAACGCGAGCGAAGCCGCGGGCTAAAGCTAGTAAAAGATAAATAAAATAAAATCCTATTTAAACCAAATGACATGATTACCATTACAACTGTAACATATCTGCATTAATACCCTGACTACAAAAGCCATTAGTAATAAGTTGAAATTAAATTTTAGGTATTATGATGTCAAATAATGAGAAGATTATGTCAAAGAAGTATGTAAAACAAATAAACATCGTAATTTGCGACCAGTTAATAGACATTTACATAGCGATGCTGTTCATGAAGTACCAGGGAAGCCACATGTGCAGAAGGAATCATTGCCAAAATTCCATATCTTCAACGTAGTCTTTAATCTTCTAGTATGCTTTTTTAATAAGCATACGTTTGATGTGGGTTTTGAACTTTCCATCGCTAAGTTCTGTAACCGACTTTGCCAACTTGTTATAAAAGCGGATACTGTTTATAAGAATTGACTTGCTTGTTTTAGTTATATCTATAAGTGTTTTTTTGTTTAAGCGAAAAGTTTCCACCCTCGGGGTCTAGAGTCATGTATTGAATTCACGGTTAGAGTTTGCGCGGCGATGTCCCTGCCACCCTGTATATAAATAAAAATTAAATGGTGTTCGTTGTTGCGCATCACTTGAGAACGGCTGCACCAATTTGGCAATTTTTTGTTTAAAATAGTCAGAATTAGGTTTTTATGGAATAAAAAATTGGAAGTTTCCCGATTTTTTTTTAAATTTGGGAACAACTGTACGTCCTTTGGGGTTTGTGTCAAACGTTTGAAATTTGTCAGGACAACGTCTGTCCGATCAGCTAGTTATGTATAAAGATTAAAACATGGACACTGTATTTCTCTTACGTTTACCAAAGAGAAACCTAACGACAATGAAAACATTTTCTTTTTTGGTTTTCGGCCGAATTCCGCTATGTAGTTCGACCAAACAAAAACCACTTTCCGTCGGACTCTACTAATAAATGACTACAATGTCCCAGGCCCGGGCGAGCGGGCGCCCCAGCGGCGCGGCGGCCCGCGGCTTCCCGCGCGCGGCGGCCCGCGGCATCCCGCGCGCGGCTTGCTAGCTCTGCCTGTAAAAGACTTCAACGCGCTCACGAGAAAACGCAGATTTTTATAATTATTATCAGATCATTACATCTGATCTGATAATAATTATAAAAATCTGCGTTTTCATTTACTTACATCTTAGAAGAGTTTTTATTTTACCTTATGCGATAGTGTACTTATTTAATTGTACAGTTGTATTACGAAATTATTACTAAATGTATATTATATACTATTTCACATGAATATTTTAAGTACTTATTGACAAACATTGTATTTTGAAGTAGGTAGGTACTTATATTAAAAAAAATTCCTTAGTGGTAAGGCAGATGATTAATTGAAAATAAAAGAACAAGTTCATTAAGCTGCAGTCGGTACATGTTGAGAGGACACGTTCATTGAGCTGCAGTCGGTACATGTTGAGAGGACACGTTCATTATGCTACAGTCGGTACATGTTGAGAGGACACGTTCATTGAGCTACAGTCGGTACATGTTGAGAGGACACGTTCATTGAGCTGCAGTCGGTACATGTTGAGAGGACACGTTCATTGAGCTGCAGTCGGTACATGTTGAGAGGACACGTTCATTGAGCTGCAGTCGGTACATGTTGAGAGGACACGTTCATTGAGCTACAGTCGGTACATGTTGAGAGGACACGTTCATTGAGCTGCAGTCGGTACATGTTGATTGGACACGTTCATTGAGCTGCAGTCGGTACATGTTGAGAGGACACGTTCATTGAGCTGCAGTCGGTACATGTTGAGAGGACACGTTCATTGAGCTGCAGTCGGTACATGTTGAGAGGACACGTTCATTGAGCTACAGTCGGTACATGTTGAGAGGACACGTTCATTGAGCTGCAGTCGGTACATGTTGAGAGGACACGTTCATTGAGCTGCAGTCGGTACATGTTGAGAGGACACGTTCATTGAGCTGCAGTCGGTACATGTTGAGAGGACACGTTCATTGAGCTGCAGTCGGTACATGTTGAGAGGACACGTTCATTGAGCTGCAGTCGGTACATGTTGATTGGACACGTTCATTGAGCTGCAGTCGGTACATGTTGAGAGGACACGTTCATTGAGCTGCAGTCGGTACATGTTGATTGGACACGTTCATTGAGCTGCAGTCGGTACATGTTGAGAGGACACGTTCATTGAGCTGCAGTCGGTACATGTTGAGAGGACACGTTCATTGAGCTACAGTCGGTACATGTTGAGAGGACACGTTCATTGAGCTGCAGTCGGTACATGTTGATTGGACACGTTCATTGAGCTGCAGTCGGTACATGTTGAGAGGACACGTTCATTGAGCTGCAGTCGGTACATGTTGAGAGGACACGTTCATTGAGCTACAGTCGGTACATGTTGAGAGGACACGTTCATTGAGCTGCAGTCGGTACATGTTGAGAGGACACGTTCATTGAGCTGCAGTCGGTACATGTTGAGAGGACACGTTCATTGAGCTGCAGTCGGTACATGTTGAGAGGACACGTTCATTGAGCTGCAGTCGGTACATGTTGAGAGGACACCTTCATTGAGCTGCAGTTGGTACATGTTGAGAGGCTTGTTTGGGCATTACTTTGTAGAATATTTAAGGTTTCCGAGTTTATCACTTTGTTTTAAAAAGCACCGCATGACCGTCATCCATGTTCATGGTCATGGCCATGTATGAACTGTACACGTATGTTTCAAGAAAAGCTCGAACTTAATGAGGTAAAACTTTTGAGGTTGAAACCTAAGACTTATAAAGTCTTGATGGTAAGAGTCCAAATCTGTTCTGTGACGACAATTGTTAGTTTCGGACGTTTCCGAACTGTCGGTTGTTCTGTATAAATGTCACCGTGAAAACTTAGGTGAAGTGAGCTGTCAGTGCCACCTGATGCTAGGGATTGGCACTATTGACATAATACATCGGCAGGAGGTCATGACCAACAGCTGACACTCTCTGTTAGAGCCCGTGACGCCCACCGTGTGTACCTATAACATAATACCTCGCGCGCCTGAACACAACGCACATGGCCCATGTGCTCTCACTTTGCATTACGTAAAACCGTTTGTTCGTACCTAATATTATGTTCATGTACTTATGATGTTGGAGTTCCATGTAAATCTGTTTCAGCGTGCTCGATTTCTCGACTAAAGAATTTTGATCCGCGAACTGGTTTGTGAGTCAGAGTGGCGTTCACATTGGTTTAGGATTCCTTTGTCAAAGCTACTTTCTATAGTATAGGACGTCGTTGTCAGTGCTCGAGAGTCCGAGTGCCGCGCCCGCGCCGATCGCGGGTCGCTTTCATATTACGAGCTGCATCGTGAACTAAAAGCAAAGCCTTTGTTTTAATATTGCACATCATGTTCGTACACAATCACCCTTCCTTGTCGGCTTGGTCTAGTGATAGTAGATATTCCAAGTACCGCACTTTCGGTTCTTTCATTTTTTCCTTACACACCGTGTAGGTAACTATGCTCAGTATATAAAATTATTTGCTTTACATATTATTCTTAGCTGTTTCTTTGGTGTACCGTTGTACATATCAACGAATGGAACCTCGGTATCGAGCAGAGCGCGGCAGCTCGCACTGGCTCACCACTGTACTGTCCTCGTAACACATGCTCGTCGTGTCAGACGCGTGCACTCGTAGTGTCGGTCGGGCCTACGAAGAGGTGCGCATTCCTGTGTGTGCGCAAAGTGCGTGTCTGCCAAGCTCGGCATAGACTTATAGCACGCCTATGATGACCAATAGGGTTGCCCTTACTAAGAAATCTTTTAAAATTCTAAAAGCTCTGATGAAAATCGCTTTTTGATGGTTTTTTACTGCAACATTCAGACGTATAAAAAAAGAGCATCGTAGTAGTCACATATCCTATCCATACAAAAAAATACTACTAAATAGGTATTAACAAATGCGAGAGTAGGTAAGTCTGTCTGTCTGTATGCGGCTGAACGGATTCCGATGTTCAGCGCACAGTACACCATAACCAGGGTTAGGAGTAACACAGGGTAATTCTTTTTATCCTGATAGTACGTTCCCATGGGTGGCGGCTGGGCGGCAAGACCGCGGCAAAAAGCTATTAGGCAATAAATATTTGTTCGAGTCAATAAGTAGTACCTAAAGTAATGCATGACATATAAGCAGCCCTAAACCCCGGCCATGGCCGGCGCGTGCTAATGTCAGTGTTTTTGCGGCGCGAGCGCAGCGCGGCGCGGGCTTGTCGCGTGATTAGGATCGTGCGTGCTGCAAGTAGTAGCCGTCCACTCCCTCCACGACCAGCAGGCGTAGCATGACGCTTTCTGTTTCTTGGAAGACAAGACATAGCTATTTCCATACAAAGTGACATTTCGTTTCTCTACTTTTGACATCGCTCCGTAAAAATCCTTCTAAAATCCGTCATTTTGTCTTTCGTTTTACCGATCGTTATCTAGGTCTTTTTATATGTAGACTATTTCAGAAGAAAGTTTTCTATCCCAAACGTCAAAATCACATTGACAACTGTCAGTTGTCTAAGGTAGTGAAGACAATTTGATTTTGTAATCGCCATGCTAAAGACAGTAGAAAACTTTTTACTCGACGGCCGCAAAGTATAAAAATGGAATGGAAAAATGGAACTTTTCACTTTTTGTATGGAAAATGTGAAAAAGTATTATCTACATGTTTAGTTTTAGGGGTTTAAGGGTCTTATAAAGGGAGTCGAAATTTTCATTATTTTTGGGATAGGACACACCATTTTCGAGATATAAGCAAAATAAAAGAAAAACGTGAATAAACTACTGAATTTCGTAAAAAGTGCAATTGACTCTTTCTACTTTGCTACCGTCGTACTGTACTCACGGAACGTCATATTTGTCTATTCTTCCGTCGACAAAACTCGTTTCTTTAATGGTCATGCTACGCGTGCAGCAACGATCAACTTATCAACGTTTTGTCAGCCAGTTTGAGCAGATATAATGCTATAGTACTGAGATATTCTCAAAATGTAAAACATGATCAACCTGGTCGTATAGTACAGTTTTGATTAAAATAATCAAGTTTTTATGACGGATGCAAATGAACATAGCTATTTAATGTTTTGTTTCTCACTGGAGTCACCGGTGTATGTGGTGTGACGGCGTCAATTCGTGCTCGTGTCACGCATGGTTACATGGTGTTGTCAGCTGGCCGCGTACACGAATCGCGCATGCGCGATTAGGGGCAAAGCCTCGTTTTTTTGTGCACTGACTCAGCAGCCAGCACTGATCTTACTCACGGTTGAGTCAGGTTTGGAATGCATAAGATTCGATACACTTCTTCATAGTGTTTTATATTAGTTATTATATTTTGCAAATTATTCTATTGCATAGGTACGAGTGGCGTTCAATGTATTCTCGGTATGAGGGTGATTTACTAATGACGTGGGTAATTTGACTAGTTAATTAATAAAAGACATTAAGTGTCTAAGGGTATAAAAATAGAATTTCATATAGTCGTGATCATTAGTTTGCTAGTCATCCTTAGTCAACGACAACTGGAATGGCTAACGTGACAATGTTGAAGAAAATCCAGCACCGCGCTGTTATTAAATTCCTTACCAAACAAGGGAGGCCACTTTCCTGCTGGAGCAACGTACACAAAATGATAGCCGATATGACCCACCTCTCCGTTGGTACCGTGCACACTATTCTTCATGACCTTTACCTTTCAAAAGTCAGTGCAAGATGGGAGCCGCGAATGCTCACGGCGCCTCAGAAACAAGTGCGAATTGAATGCTAGGGAGAGTTTTTAGAGCTCTGTGGTGAAGTTCCATCAAGTATTATCGATCGAATTGTTACTGGAGATGAAACGTGGGTTCATCATTATGACCCTGAATGTAAGCAGGAGTCCGTGCAGTGGCACAAGAAGGGTACTGCGGTCCCTAAGAAATTCAAAGTCGTTCCGTTTGCTGGAAATATCATGGCCACAGTGTTTTGGGACCCAAACGGAATTTTGCTGATTGAGTACACAAAAAAAGGTGACATCATAAACGCAACATCCTACGCATTCACTTTACGAAATTTACGGGAAGCAATTAAAGAAAAAGACGGGGTAAATTGACCACCGGTGTGTTGCTTCTTCACGACAAAGCCCCGGTCCACACGGCGCGTGTTTCCAAGGCCGTTGTGCGAGATTGTGGTTTCAAAGAAATTAACCACCCACCCCCACCCCCACCCCCGACCCGAACCCGAATTTAGCCCCAAGTGATTATAATTTGTTCCCTAATTTGAAAAAAAGACCTTCGTTGCAAACGATTTTCCAACGATGAAGAGCTCAAGGCGACAATAAATGCGCATTTTTCAGAGAAAGAGGAAAGTTATTTTGTACAGAGATAAAGTTAATTTCAAAATGTAATAAATATATTGAGGTAATGGAGGATTTCATTGAAAAATAAAAATACTTTTAATTTACGTTTTTTTTTTCATGCCGATACCGAGAATCCATTGAACGCCCCTCGTATGTATGATCACAACATCTACTGGTCAGATATTAATACATTTCCTCATACCTCATGAACTGCTTCTCCGATGCTGTGGCTAACGTAACTTAGATGGCACAGTCAGAATAACAAACATAATCTTTACAGCAAAGAGTAAACTTTTAGACCATTTACATAGTTAGAAACTAGTTACCTACTAACTGTTACAGCTACCACGCGTACTGCGAGGACTGGTTCGAAATGCAGAGGGAGAAGAATTCCTGACAGGACTTCGGGGGCCCAGCAGTGGGGAAGTGTGGGCTAAGGGAAAACAATTGCTACATAATTACAGATATAGGTTTAGGTAGAAAAAAGAATAGGTATAACCGACGTCATGATATTTTTTTCAAAGACATTACCTACACTACGTTCCATGCCTTCTATATTTCTCAACAAAGATAATACCTATTTGGTACACAATTTGGTTGGGTTTCAGTCGCATTAGACAAACCGCAGCAGTTTTTATGTATATAACGTATGAAGGTGCGTAGGGGGACCAACCCACACGAGATTTTGAAAGCTTGTTTGAATTTGCGATTTTATTTTTTAGTAAGCTTTTATGTCTACCTAAAATCCAAAAGATATGTTGCTGCGTGCCGTAGAGTCTGGAGGTGTCTGACAGAGGACGCAGCCGCAGTATTAACATTCCGCTGCGCGCGTCACTCGCGCTGCGCTGAAAGTAAAAGCTTGAGCGCACGCGCTCCGCCCGCCTCGCGGCTGTCGCGTCTCGCACTCGATGCGCTGCGGTTTTTGCGCAGCGCAATGAATTTGAATTAACTCACACCGCTAACTACTCACCGTAAAGGGAACACGTTGACGCTTTTACTTGTTAACACAAGTTTCCTTTTTATGCAATTGTATAACTTTATTCTCGCTTGTCTAGAAAAATAGACGTCAGTCCATCCAACATTTTAATAAATCATGCAGTTTTAAATCTGATTTATGATGTACTTGCGATTAATTGAATACTTGGTCTTAGTAGGCTCCAAGGACCATGCAAATAAGATCATGCAAGCAAATGGACTTAGCTAAGTCGATTCTGGAGTGTACAAATTGCATTAGTGCCAATTGTGAAATGTGTTTCAAATGAAACGTATCGTAGTCCGGGCCGGCGGTATTACCACACGCCTCGCAAATGACACGCCGCGCGCCGCTAAATCTTAACAATCTCACGCCTACACCGATACTGGACAATTATTTCTTTCGACTTTATTCTTGCTGGCATGATTGGGCTAGTCAACCCAAACGTTTTGATTGACTGCTATGCATTCTTTTTGAGATGCCGTTAGATCAGTACTAAAAATTGTAAGAAAGGAACCCTTATGGTACGTCCTTCTCTCTGAACAGCTGCAAATTTCAACAAATACCAATTCGCGTGTTGCCTGCACGCACTTGATCAGTTTTTTCAATAAAGTGTGCTCCCCAATACGGTTCTGAATGTGGCCATTTTTAAACAACGTTGATAAAACCCTAAATCTTATCAAATTTAAAGCACGCAACAATTACGGTCGTTTACGACTGTTACCAGGTGGATCTGGGGTGTGCGAGTGGGGCTGCGGGCGGCGATGCACCAGGAAGCATTCCGCTAAGGGCGCAGCCCTCGCGACAGGCTCTGTGTTAGTATCTTCAGATCATTAACGCATTATTATGTTCCGTGGGTACACATCGTATACGATTAGCACTTCTTGTTTTCCGGTTTAACGGCTTGAAAGTTGTTTAAACTTTTCGGCCATTTTCTGGTTTTCGTTTAGTTGATTGGTGACGTCACCGCACAGAGCTGCCGCGTCGGTTAGCGGTAACCTAGCTGCTCAAGAGACTCACCACTCTCAACTTCTAACTAGCTCTAGTGCGTCGTGGGCGTTGGGAAAATCAAGGACGTGTGAGTGTCAGGAATGCGGGTGTTTTTCTCAGAAATGGTTGAAATATATTTAAAATATGAGTACCTAATTAGTACCAAATTGTACCACTTCGGTAATATGGGCTGGTGTCCGAAACTCCACGTCAATGCGTGTATTTTGCGTAAGGGTGGGAAAATGTATTATTCGATCCACTCCAGCTCCTCGAGGAAGGCCAGCAACGCCTTGGTGTTACTGGCAAACTCACGTGTAAGGTACCTAGGTGACAGAAGTACTTTGTCCTGTACGTGGCGACCACCGGGCAGTTTAGAAGCACATGAGCTGCTGTTTGTGACATCTATGACAAAGAAGTGTTTATTAAATGACCTGTGGCCAGTTAAAGCTGCTGTAACTGTACGAAGCTTTTGTTTGGTTAGTCGGAGTACCTGTTTTGTGAGGCGGCCATCAATTGTAGGGAGTGCTTCTTTAGGCTGTCTGCACTCAACTTGGTCCACCCATAGTTTGTGATGTTGGTCCTGGTGCGTTTCAATACCAGAGTGCGTAAGTATCCGAAGGGGAGTGGCGCGATGGGTTCAGGTCCCACTGGTACCATGCTCGAACCGAACCTTCTGGCAAGTTCGTCGTCTGCGTCGCTACCTAGCGAACCGCTGTTTCGTTTGATCTATTGAATGGTTATGTTATTGAGGCTACCCATCTGGTTGAGGCGCTGGTGGCACTCGTATATCAGCCCAGAATCAACTGTGTGACTATTTAGCGGTTGCAGAAAAGCCATGCTGTCTGAGAGTATGCGGATCGAGTGGTCCTTAACTTCCCTGGCCATGATGACCGAAACGGCTAGAGAAATACCCATGCATCCGTCCTAGAACACTGTGTTATGGACCCCCAATGAAAACCTCCGAGAAGATTCCAGCACCTGTGACATTACCTGTTTTAGATCCATCCGTGAAGATGCGCAGCTCTGCAGGCCGCAACCCCTCGCATCATTGATCCCCGTGAAGTTTGATTTTGTATTTTTTATCGAAGATAAATTGTTTGGGTGCCCGGTAATTTATGGCTTTCGTAATAGAGAACTCATTGTTGAGGCCCTCAAGCAGCGCGGTGTGTGGTGAGTCTCTCTTACCCCGGAGATTTAGTCCATTAAGACGTACCGTCGCCCTCATCGCTTCCTACTGTATGAACTGGTGGAGCGGCGGTAGCCCCAGCATGGCTTCGGCTGGTGCAGTTGGGGTAGTCCTCATGCAGCCCGTAGTCGCCATGCAGGCTAGTCTTTGCTTGCGTTATAGTTTGTTGGAGGCTATAACTTTGGAATTCCGATGAAATTTAATTTACTTCATGTATGTTTAGAGAAGTAGGTGCAAATTAGGTAGGTAAGTACTAAATGTATGTTTTATATCTAATTTCTCAGTAATCTTGGCTACACCAAAATACACCCGCCAACCTGACGTCAGAATGACGAGTGTATGAAACTATTGCAATAATTTGGGACCCCACGATGTATAGTTACATATTTAACAAGTGGTACAATTTGGTACTAATTAGGTACAATTTTTTAAGATATATTTCGACAATTTCTGAGCATTACACCCGCGATTCCGACACTCACAAAGGACGTGTCAAAAATAAATCCATGTCAAATCACTGATGTCAATCTGTCTGAGTCATTCTCATCATTGTTATTGATCACAGCAGTTGACAACTTGACATGCGTTTGACAAATTTCTTAGCAATTTTTATGTTTTTGTCGTTCCTGGAACTGGGTGAAACTCAGACACAATAAACTTATTAAGTGGTTGGGCTGACTCGAGATCAACACTGCTGTCTGCTGAGCTAACTAATGCAAGTGATGCGAGCCTCACTTCCGGATAATACTTAACATTTAATTTTGAAAGTATGTACTTACTAAAAAACTACTTACTAGGCACTTCAACGTAAAATTTTATATTCAGAAAAGAAATTGAGCCGCAGTGAGCTGACTCGAGCTTCATGAACAGGGCCGCGGCCGTCGTGTTCAAGTTTACTTGAATCAATGAAAGCTCTGTTACCTAAATCTGTAAAATAAAATAAAATTGAAGTGACTGTTTGTAATGTCAACATAACAGCATTTTACTAAATGCATATGAAAGTATATACGATACCTACTTATAACAAAAAACAATTTTTAATTTTTTTATCTGGCTGTCTGTCTGTTCGTTCCGGCTAATCTCCGAAACGGCTGAACCGATTTTGACTAGACTTTCACTGGCAGATAGCTGATGTTATAAGGAATAACATAGGCTTTTTGTCCCGGTAGCACGGTCCCGTGGGATAATTTCCGAAATCCACGCGGGCAGCAGCTAGTCTAAAATAAAATAAGATCGTGATGCGCGGGCGCTAGTGCAACGCGCGGGATAGGCGGTGTCTTTAGATCGAGCACTATTCCTACACATTCTAACAGTTTTTGACGCTGCGCTGCCGTTACAGCGCGGAGTTCCATTTGGAGCTGTATGGAGTGCAGAGGACGGACGTGGTAGGAGCGGAGGGCGCGCGGCTGCACGACCGGTTGTCTCTACCCGCGCCCCCCGCCCCCGGCCAGGCGGCCCCGCCTGCCCGCGCACCTACCTCCATATACTATAATAATATGATCCGTTGATCATTTGATTCGTTAACGTCGGCATTTCGTTTCAAGAGTTGATAACTTGATATTATTTAATTGGCATTTCTCTTTTATGATTACCGGAAAATGACCGTGCAAAGGCATGCCCGTTGCCATTCAAACAGAACATACACAAAAGCGTTCGTTTAGCTCACAAGAAAACGTAATAATGTTTGGCGGAGGCTCATCAGTTGCATCACGCAATAGGTACATACATAGTTCTATAAATAAGTACCTCCCCAAAAACATCCCCATTCAACACTATTTGGAATTAAAGCTTACCTATCTTTATCAAAAATAAGTTCCTACTTATTTCTGATAAAAATATACAAAGTTCTATAAAATCAAAGCATTTATTTTATTTAAACCATTTATAGGCACTTTTGAATAACCAAGGAGTCGCTTAGTCAGAAATATGAAGCTAGTTGCCTATTCCAAAGCGTAGTGGGTTACCTATGGAGAAGAACGGGCAAGAAACTCCATGGACACTTAAATAATATTGTTACAAAAATATTTGTTAAGGCAGCTAAGAGATTACCAGTCCTAACTGACGGGGCCCGTTCACTAACATGACGCATGGATCAGCACCATTCAGGTCAACCATTTTGAAGTGAGCTAAATGATCCAACACACGCGAGACATTTTCAAGTGAGCATGACACACTATCAGCCGCCAGGACACATTCAAGTTAATGAAAGACATAATACCCGCTAAATGGTAGCTCTATAGTACACAGTACTCATACCTGTGCTATACAGTTATATAATACAAAGGAGATTGAATTTATTCAATGCAAAGATAGTCTTACAATCTTCAGCAGCTCCAACAGTATTTTAAAGTGTTATTCAATTAGTTGTGGTTGTGGAGCCGGACCAGTATGGAGCCAGGCATTTTTATCAGCGATTTAATCCCCTAGCTTATAATATGCCTGCATGTATAGTGTGCGTTTTATACAAGACTAGCTAATGCCCGGCATGCGTTGCAATGCCTTTTAAAACCTCCGTTTTCGATTTTTTGGGAGACTAACGAACGGAAAATGATTTTTATATATAAGAAGATTTGAATTTCGTCCCATTCATTTGAAGTATGTGAGGAGGTATTTTATTGTAACATTTTAAACAGTAGCCCATGAAAGTATATAAGTATAGTGCTACGGCAATTTAGATCGAGTAAGAACAGGTATGTTAGCAGGTCGCCCGCTCCATGTGTAGCAGTTCAAGTGACAATGACGTATGTGTTGCAGACGCGTCGTCGTCCAACGAGGCGGTCCACCTCCAGCGGCGGCTGCTGTGCCTGAGCTCGGACCTGGTGTCGCTGCGCAACCACCTACTCGTGGGCTCGGGCGGCGCGGGCGCAGGGGGCGCGGGTGGCGCGGGGCAGCCGGCCGTGCCGCCGCGCGCCCCGCACCTGCTGCCGCCGCCGCCGGCCGCGCAGCCGCCCGCACCGCCGGCACCGCCGCCTGCGCCGCATCATCCTTTGCCGCCACCACCAGGTCAATATCCAAGTATACATTATTTATTACCTGTAACATTTCACTTATCACAGGTTCGGAAAGTACGCCCGCATCAACAGAACATGGATCTTGTACCCCAAGTGTGCATGGACCATTTTTTTTTCGCAATGTATTTTTATCGCGCACCTGATTTCTATCTCTTGGTGTTGAGCTGAGTACCTATTGAGCATCCAACAGCGTGCATCCCAGCGCGTAAAATAATACACTGTTGGATTTTCAATTCCCGGCGCTAATAATAATAATAGTGAAAGACGGCACAATTGACATCTGTCGGGCATGCCACCATCCGTGGGAATAAATCAGACATATTATCTCTGGGTGTTTTCGTCTAGCTAACGAAGAATACTTGCATAGACACAACCTTGTAGCCAGGATTATTCATCAGCAACTTGCTCTGAAATACAGCTTTGTGGAATCGGAAGTGCCGTATATAGGTAATGTGCCCGACTCAGTTCTCGAAAATGGAAATATCACAATTTACTGGAATCGATTCATCATCACTGACTACTGACTGACTATTGTTTACAATAAACCTGATATAGTGGTGGTGGATCGAATAGAAAGACGTGCAATGATCGTTGACGGGAACCTCGTGAAAGCCGAGCAACATAAACAAATCAAGTATCTTGACTTGACTCGCGAGGTTGTCGACGTGTGGGACGTGGACTCAGCGATCATTGTGCCGATAATCGTGACAGGCAATGGCATAATAGCCAAGAGCCTCAACCAACACCTGAGAAGGCTCTCGTTGGGCAGCTTGATTCAGAAGTCGGTACTTTTGGACACGGCCCGCATTGTTAAGATGTTCCTCTCTCTGGAGCCCTGACCGCCGGTACCTTGGACCCTGTTCCCGATACCGGTGGGCTACTCTTTTTTTATATTTTTAAATGTTTTTATATTTTTTATATTCTAATATTTAAAAATATAATTTATATAATGAAATAAAGATATAAGACGCTCAACATTATTTACATTTAAAAAAAAAACACAGTCCACATTCAACATTATTAGTAAAAAAAAAACCTCTTCAATAATACCAGATGAAAGTTAAAATGAAAAACCATACAAAACCGGACTATGAACATTAACTAAAAAATAGACAATGTGAGTAAGTAAATTATGCAGACCAGAGCCAGAGCACGACAACAGACACACCCACCATCTCCGGACTTGTTGCTCAGCTCCGCCTCGCAGCCCCCGGTACAATACGTGCTACTAAAGATAAGACTTGACACATCACATGGTTTGACTTGCGCAGTAGACGATTTATAGGTCTCTTTAGCGGTATGAGGACTGAGGCGGGAAGGGACCGTCGACCGATTGAGCAAATTATGGATAACTATTTCGTACACGACTGTACCTGCACAGGCTCCCACTACTGACGCTCATCAAGTCTCATCTTTCGTTGCGTGTATTGTACGCGCCTAAACCATGAGCGCCGTGTCACCGGTCGCTGCAGTTACGTCGAGCTCGAGCAACGAGTTTTTCTCCCCACCGTCGTCACCAACACCACCACGACAGCGAGGAAGAGGACGGCCACCAGCGGGCTTGGGATCTCGAGTCCAACAGGCCTCGAACAGGGTCCCCGCTGCCGGTGGAAATATGTCGCGCATGCGATGGACCCAGTCCACAAATGAAAATGTGATGTGCGCATATTATGGGGCTACAGAGGGTGGAATTAATCTTACAGCGTACCGAGGTCGGATGCTTACTCTGTTTCAGGTGCTTGCACCATCCGTAAACGTCTCGGTCCAACGATTGTCGGATCAGGTGCGCGTCATTCGACACAATCATAGATTGGATGAAGTTACACTTGATCGGCTACGCTTGAAAATGCAGAGTAGCTTTGCTAGTAACCCTCCCCCTTCCCAGACTTTCGTGCATGCGCCTGCCGCAGTTCCAATGCGGAAAAACCAGCATGATGAGGAGGAGAACACTAGGGCTATATCTGCAGATTACATGTGCAATGTGGAATTAACGAGCATTCTGGAGGATGCGATCCGTGAGTACCGGTTCACATCACCTGACCTTAGACCACGGCTACCATGTTTACCCATGAATAAAAAAATAGAGCACTGGTATGTGTCCTGGATGCGCTGTTACCAAATTTTATTGAAAGCAGCGTAGGCCTTTGCGATACACATTCAATCTTGTAATACACGGCTGTTACGCGGCATGTCTTATAGCTCGTGTTAAATTTCCAAACACTGACCGAGCTGCACGGCTGAAACCCGCCGCACCAGCCTGGCAGAGCAGGATTGATCGTCGTATTAATGAGGCCAGGGTACTTATCAGGAAGCTCATCTGCTTCAGGGAGGGCAATACACGCCTAAGGGTTATGCGCTTTGTGAAGCGGGCGTTCTCGGGAATTAGTATTAGCCCTCGAGAATCTGTATCCCTTAACACAGAGCGCATTGACTTCCTGAAGCAGAAAGTTTATGCATGGGCAAATCGTATCCGTCAGCATAGACGAAGAGTGGATCGGTACACTCAGAACCGAATGTTCCAGAGCGATGAAAGGTGGGTCTACAGAGCGTGGGAGCGGCTCATTCCTACTCAAGGTGTGGCTGACGCGCGTCCACCGGATAACGATGCCATGAGTGCTTTTTGGCGAAGCATTTGGTCGGTGCCCGTCAGTCACACTGAAGGTGATTGGATGTGTGTTGGACGGCACGCATAGTGAGGATCCGAGGTTCCTCTCTCTAGAGCCCTGACCACCGGCAGCTTTGACCCTGTTTCTGATGTCGATGGGCCACAATTTTAATATTTTTGTGTTTTTTGTAAAAATATTTATAAAAATAAAATAAATAAAAATAGTTTATTAGTAAAACAAGTATAGGTATAAACAATTTTATGATTGGATCCTCCTTTTAGGCAGATAGTGCCTGTATTAGGAGAGTCCGCTCTTCCATAGCAAAACGTGTTATATAAAAAGCAAAACGTATAATTTTTATGCTAAAACTACATAAATTAAATTAACATTAACTTAAATTAGGTAAATCAAACGTGTGTGTATGAGTGGGTGTAAGTATGTGTGTGAGTGAGATATGTAAGTGAAAGTGTAGCCTGTAGATGTGGGTGAGTACGTGAGTGTGAGGGTGTGTATGTTTCAAGGTTTCAGAAGTGTTTCGGTTTCATTGTAGGTAAGCGCTTGTATCCATTCCATTATTTTATTTTTACTGTCATAATAGTTTTTTGGGTAAATGTAGATGTATTTATTGATTTTATTATATAGCGCAGCAGATCGTTTATTAAATTGCATACTGGCAAGTAAAGTCCTTGTCCTAGGGATATTTAATATCATGTCTTTCCTTCTTTTTGTTAGTAAGCTAGGATCATAGGAAAGAGACTTATGTTTTTTTAATATAATTTGCGTAATGTAAAGTTTCCTGACTGAGAGCAAGTTACTAAGTCGAAATAGATCTTCAGTAGGGTATCTCTTTTTCTTAAAATACATGCACTTGATAAGAGCGCGTTGTGCCCTTTCCACCGCTAGAAATTTTGTTTTGGCTGCACCACCCCAGACAGGTATACAATAAGAAAGTACTGACTGGACTAGCGCAACATAAATCCTTTTTAGGAAATCTTTTTCATGGCCTAAAAGATTTTCGGCAGTCTTGGGAACGACGTATCTAAGAGTCCTGAACATCCAGCTTAATTTCCTGACTCTATTGGCAACCTGCTCAATATGTGGGTACCACGATAACCTCTGGTCCACGATAACACCTAGGTACTTAATATGAGGTACTTTGTTGATTGGTGAGCAGCCACAACTATTGCGATTATCTGTATTGCAAGTATGAATTTTAACATTAAAATCCTCCCCTGGTTGTGTACGTTGGCAGACACTAAAGCAAATGTAATTTGTTTTTGTGATGTTTAATGTAAGCAAATTAATTGTTAACCACTTTGCGATTTTAGCCAAGCCTGTCTCAGTACGACGTTTAACATTCTGCCATGTATCACCAGTGAAGACTACAGCAGTATCATCCGCGTAAGAGAAGACTTGTGCGTTTGCAATATTTATGTTACAAAGTTCATTAACGTAAATAAGGAACAATGTAGGTCCCAATACGCTTCCTTGAGGGACACCGTATGACGTGTTTGCATCCTCACTAGTGTACTGACCCACTCTAACCCTCTGCTTCCTGTTTCCGAGATAATCCTTGAAAAGGCTAAGAGGCACTCCACGAACTCCGATACATTCCAGCCTTTTTAGAAGGATTGGCACAGAGACGGTATCAAAGGCTTTTTTTAGATCTAAGAATGCAATTGAATTTAACAATGTATTAATCCAATGATAATCAACATTTATTATACATACACACATATATGATTTTTTTATTAAGGTTCTATTGAGTAATTGTTTTTGCGTTGAAAATCCAGTGTGTGATATAAAATCGAATGCTATAATGTTGTCGTGTGTAGAGAGCCGCTGGTCACAGCCGAAGCCGGCGGCATGCGGTGCGGGCGCAGGCGGCGCCGACGTGGAGGACCTCATCCACCTGCGCGGCCCGCTCACCGAGGACGCCGTGGTGCGCGCGCTGCAGGCGCGCTTCTACCACAACAAGTTCTATGTAAGTGTGCAGGGGGCGCGGGCGCGGGCGCCACCGACGTGGAGGACCTCATCCACCTGCGCGGCCCGCTCACCGAGGACGCCGTGGTGCGCGCGCTGCAGGCGCGCTTCTACCACAACAAGTTCTATGTAAGTGTGCAGGGGGGCGCGGGCCGGGCGCCACCGACGTGGAGGACCTCATCCACCTGCGCGGCCCGCTCACCGAGGACGCCGTAGTGCGCGCGCTACAGGCGCGCTTCTACCACAACAAGTTCTATGTAAGTGTGCAGGGGGGCGCGGGCGCGGGCGCCACCGACGTGGAGGACCTCATCCACCTGCGCGGCCCGCTCACCGAGGACGCCGTGGTGCGCGCGCTGCAGGCGCGCTTCTACCACAACAAGTTCTATGTAAGTGTGCAGGGGGGCGCGGGCCGGGCGCCACCGACGTGGAGGACCTCATCCACCTGCGCGGCCCGCTCACCGAGGACGCCGTGGTGCGCGCGCTGCAGGCGCGCTTCTACCACAACAAGTTCTATGTAAGTGTGCAGGGGGGCGCGGGCCGGGCGCCACCGACGTGGAGGACCTCATCCACCTGCGCGGCCCGCTCACCGAGGACGCCGTAGTGCGCGCGCTACAGGCGCGCTTCTACCACAACAAGTTCTATGTAAGTGTGCAGGGGGGCGCGGGCGCGGGCGCCACCGACGTGGAGGACCTCATCCACCTGCGCGGCCCGCTCACCGAGGACGCCGTGGTGCGCGCGCTGCAGGCGCGCTTCTACCACAACAAGTTCTATGTAAGTGTGCAGGGGGGCGCGGGCGCGGGCGCCGCCGACGTGGAGGACCTCATCCACCTGCGCGGCCCGCTCACCGAGGACGCCGTAGTGCGCGCGCTACAGGCGCGCTTCTACCACAACAAGTTCTATGTAAGTGTGCAGGGGGGCGCGGGCGCGGGCGCCACCGACGTGGAGGACCTCATCCACCTGCGCGGCCCGCTCACCGAGGACGCCGTGGTGCGCGCGCTGCAGGCGCGCTTCTACCACAACAAGTTCTATGTAAGTGTGCAGGGGGGCGCGGGCCGGGCGCCACCGACGTGGAGGACCTCATCCACCTGCGCGGCCCGCTCACCGAGGACGCCGTAGTGCGCGCGCTACAGGCGCGCTTCTACCACAACAAGTTCTATGTAAGTGTGCAGGGGGGCGCGGGCGCGGGCGCCACCGACGTGGAGGACCTCATCCACCTGCGCGGCCCGCTCACCGAGGACGCCGTAGTGCGCGCGCTACAGGCGCGCTTCTACCACAACAAGTTCTATGTAAGTGTGCAGGGGGGCGCGGGCGCGGGCGCCGCCGACGTGGAGGACCTCATCCACCTGCGCGGCCCGCTCACCGAGGACGCCGTGGTGCGCGCGCTGCAGGCGCGCTTCTACCACAACAAGTTCTATGTAAGTGTGCAGGGGGGCGCGGGCCGGGCGCCACCGACGTGGAGGACCTCATCCACCTGCGCGGCCCGCTCACCGAGGACGCCGTGGTGCGCGCGCTGCAGACGCGCTTCTACCACAACAAGTTTTGTGTATGTTTAACCTCCTGCCATGGTCGAAATTTAAAATTACTTGATTTCGATAGTACTGATGTTGTCTTTGCCCATGACTACACAGACTGTCTGATCTGTTTCTCTTTTTCAACTTGCCACGTGTCCTACACTTAATTAACTTTACCTTGACGAGTGGGTGTGTATGTACGTTCCAGACGATGATCGGGCCGATCTTGGTGGCGGTGAACCCATACACGGACGCGTGCAACGCGCTCACGCTGACGGCGGCGCGTGCGCAGCGGCCCGAGCTGGCGCGCCTCGTGCACGACGCCGTGCGCCACCAGGCCGACACCGGCTACCCGCAGGCCATCATACTCTCAGGTACGCACCGCTCCACAACTAGCGCACATTCGTCCTGCATGCCTGATTACTTGATTAGTAATCATAAAGGATTTCACATATGTTATTCAACAGAAATGATAAATCATTACACAATATGCCACATACTATATAAAGATTGAAGATTCCTCTGGCGTTGATATCGCAGAAGTATGTGAACTTACATCATACATCACACCATCACCATTAAACATAGTTATCATACTTGTAAGATTTCAACGCCAGAGAAACATAAAAAATCTTTTAATTCGATAGTATTGATATTATTGTGGTTTGTCGCGCAGGCGTGTCAGGGTCCGGCAAGACGTACGCGTCGATGGTGCTGCTGCGGCGGCTATTCGACGTGGCGGGCGGCGGGCCCGAGACCGACGCCTTCAAGCACCTCGCCGCCGCCTTCACCGTGCTGCGCGCGCTCGGCACCGCCGCCACGCCCGCCAACACGCACTCCAGTCGCATCGTAAGCATCGCGCCGCGCCCGTCCAAGGCACGCCGCTGTACCACCACGCTCAACCACGGCTTGTGTCCGTCCCACAGGGCCACTTCATCGAGGTGCAGGTGACGGACGGCGCGCTGTACCGCACCAAGATCCACTGCTACTTCCTGGACCAGACGCGCGTGGTGCGACCGCCTGCCGGCGAGCGCAACTATCACATCTTCTACCAGATGCTCGCAGGACTCACCCCCGACGAGCGCGCACAGCTCCACTTAGAAGGATACTCGCCACAAGACCTCAGGTAGGTACGGCAGGGCTCAGGACCGACCATAACCTGTGTTCTAGTGCGAAGGCCGAGATCTTATTGTACTTTTGGTAGATATCTCGCGTCGGCGCACCACCGGCGGCCGGAGCCTGAAGACGCGGCGCGGTTTCACGCGTGGAAGACCTGCCTCGTCATCCTCGGCATTCCGTTTCTGGACGTGGTGCGCGTGCTGGCGGCCGTGCTGCTGCTCGGCAACGTGCAGTTCGTGGAGGGAGGTGACGGGTCCGCCGAGCCCGCCAGCGAGGCCGAGCTGGCAGCCGCGGCAGCGCTGCTGGGCGTGGCGGCGCCCGCCCTGCTGCGCGGGCTCGTGACCCGCGCGGCCCCGCGCGCCCGCGCCGCGCCCGTGCGCGCGCCCGCCACCGCCCCCGCCGCCGCAGCCGCGCGGGACGCGCTCGCCAAGGCGCTGTACTGTCGCACGGTGGCCACCATAGTTCGTCGCGCCAACTCCCTCAAGCGACTCGGATCCACACTCGGCACGCTCTCGTCGGACTCGAACGAGTCTGTGCACAACCAGGACGCGGCGTCGCGTCGCGCGTCGTCCGCGGGCGGGAGCGGCGGGGGGCGGGGCCGCGCCGGCGCGCGCTCCATGGCGGCGCTGAACGACGCAGTGCGCCACGCCACGGACGGGTTCGTGGGCATCCTCGACATGTTCGGCTTCGAGGACGCGGCACCGAGCCGGCTGGAGCACCTGTGCGCCAACCTGTGCGCGGAGACCATGCAGCACTTCTACAACACGCACGTGTTCAAGTCGTCGGCGGAGTCGTGCCGCGAGGAGGGCGTGTCGTGTGCGTTGGAGGTGGACTACGTGGACAATGTGCCGTGCATCGACCTGGTGTCGTCCCTGCGCGGGGGCCTGCTGGCCGCGCTCGACGCCGAGTGCGCCGCGCGCGGTTCCCCCGAGCAATACGTTGTCAGAATAAAGGCCGCGCACAGGTAAGACATGATCTCATTTAAAGAAATTTATTAGCATTATGAAATTTTGGAACGAAGTTCCTTAACGCGGCTTGTGGTAGGAGTTGACTGGTAGAAATCGTCACGTAACGAAAAGGTGTTTTGCCTCCTCCATGCGACTCTCTCTCTCTGTCTATATCTTTCTATTAAATACGAGTGTGTGAGCGTGCGAGTATCGCCTAAGGAACTTCGTTCCTGAAGGGGTCCCCCGACCGCACGGATTTTTTTGTTGGTTTTGCGAAAAAACAAAGTTACATAGGTATCATGATTTTCTTTGATGCTAAACGTTAATTCCAGAGGCCACCCTCGGCTGGCGGAGGCGCGGCCGCCGCACGCTCGCCGGTTCGCCGTGCGCCACTACGCGGGCGAGGTGTCCTACGACGCAGCGGACTTCCTCGAAGCCAACCGAGACGCCGTGCCCGATGACTTGCTTGCTGCGTTCGACAACAGGACATGCGAGTTCGGATTCGCGACACATCTCTTTGGCGCCGAGCTCAAGGTTTGTTAAATAATTATTTAAAAAAAAACTGCTGTTAAAACTATTGAATACAAATAAAAAATTTATGACACTTACAAAGGTATATAAAGGAGATTGGGCTAATCTGACCTGACGCCCAATAGCCTTAAGATATACCAATGTATAAATCTCTTCAAGGAGAATGTTTCATTTCATTTATTCAATAACAATTTGTGTCTGAATGTTTTACGAGTACAAAGATACCTACGCACCGCCGGGAGGGGACGCCCTAGGAAGACATATAGTGACCTTATTGGTGATGTTCTTCAGAAAGGTTCGGTGCGTAGTCCTCGCAATCGGCGTGCGTGTATCAGTATGACCAGATGTATGAACGTAAACGAGGCATAAGGAGTATGTAAGGATCGTAGCAGGTAGCGTTCTGTAGTTTCTGCCTACCCCCATAGGAAGAAGGCGTGAGTTTATGTATGTATGTCTACCTACGCAAATAATTAAAATAATAACAAGTTTAAACACAAAATTAAATTAGTTCCACACAATCTCATTACCCACCTACATTAATATTATTTACATTCATAAAAGTTCCAAATATAAAACAATGTCAACGAGAAAAAAAAATACAAGTCATATAAAAATTATAAAATTAATTTACAATGTGCACTATCCAGGCATATATTTAAAACCGGCCAAGTACGTGTCGGACCACGCACAATGAAGGGTTTCGTAGTTGGGATGAATTTATCCCAAGAACAAACTTAACATTGTAGTTAAAAAACTTGTTCTCCCATACGTTCCAACTGCAAATGTAAGTTGGTCGAGTATTACTCGTACCTGTAAAGCTTACTTAGCTGTGATAGTTTTCCTTTTAATTTCGTTATATATACTAATACCGTGACGTTTTTCACAAATCCAAATGCAACTATTTAGCTGGCAGAGGGGCGACACTTGACTCCAACAAAAATTTGCAATTTAAAGCTGAATTATACGCAAACGGATCCCTAAATCAAATAATGATTTTCACAGACTCGTAATATTTTTGAATGGCCTATCCAGCGATACCCCACATTATGGGATAGACGACAAAAAAAAACATTCCCACTTTACGTGTAAGTACAGGAGGTAAAATAAAAATAAAAAAGTCATGATTTTATTTTACCATATTGTCGGCGTGATTAATATGTAAGTATGTCCATGCCAAATTATAGCTTTCTAGTACTAAGAGTCTCTGAGAAGCTGCGGACGGACATTTACGATATAATAAGGATTAATATAATGTTTACACCTTCGGAAATAACGCATTATTTTAGAAAAAAATTGATTACCATAAAAAGGGTCATATTGAGTCAACCTTAAAAGATAGACATATGCTGTCGCGGACTTTTTTTTTTGATCTTTTAAAGGGGAGCAATTCCGTCATACATGATTTTTGCATAACTTTAACCGTTTTCGAAGCGCACGCAACGGAAGCTCTCAAAAGGAATAATTTTTTCCCGTTTTTGCAACATTTTTCATTTATGCTCCGCTCCTATTGGTCCTACGGTGATGTTATATAGCCTAAACCTAAAGCCTTCCTTGATAAATGGACTATCCAATAAAAAAAGATTTTTCCTGAGATTAGCGCGTTCAATCAAACAAGCAAATAAAGGGCCGTGACGGAAAATTCTTACACTTTTTTTCGCCTAGCCCCATCCGCCAAGTCCGTACCGTGCGATAAGGAACTTCGTTCCAAAAATATAGTCGAATTGCGAACCTCCTCCTTTTTTTGAAGTTGGTTAAAAAAATCTGTTGAATTGAGAACCTCCTCCTTTATTTGAAAATTTACGTGTCTTAAAAGATCTACTTACAGAAATAAACATCATTTCATTTAATTTCAGGCTTTAACCGCTCAAGGCGGGCCGACGGGCGGGCAGTTCCGCGCGTCGCCCACGGTGGCGGCGGCGCTGGACGCGGCGGCGGCGTCCACGCTGACGCAGGACTTCCACACGCGCCTCGACAACCTGCTGCGCACGCTCGTGCACGCGCGCCCGCACTTCGTGCGCTGCCTGCGCGCCAACGCCACCGAGACGCCCATGCTGTTCGAGCGCGCCACCGTCGCGCGACAGGTGGGTCGCTCACGCTCATATCCATGGGTGTACACTACTTACACTCAATTCTTTACTGTCGGATACGTTTTCTTATGTTAATCGCTGCATCCGTTTCAGGTGCGCGCCTTACAAATTTTAGAAACAACTCAACTGATGGCAAGCGGGTACCCACACCGCATGCGGTTTCGCGCGTTTAGCGGGCGGTATCGCGCGCTTTGGCGCCGCGGTGCCGAGCGCGAGTCGGGCGCGGCGTGCGCGGCCGTGCTGCGCGCTGTGCAGGCCGCGGCCGCGCCGCCCGCGCCCGCCTCGCCCGCCGCCGTGCGCTGGGCGCTCGGCAAGCGACACGTGTTCCTCAGCGAGGGCATGCGCCAGGTCAGCGCCAGCACGACCCTCCACTGACTGGGAGAGCCCGTGAAACACTCACTTACTCATCTGAATGGTAATGTCTGCAGGTGTTGGAAAGAATGCGACGCGCGAGACGGCAAGCAGCCGCCGAGTGCATCCAGGCCGCGTGGCGCCGGCACCGGGCGCGGGCCGCGCGCGCCCCGGCCGCCGCCCCGCCGGCCGCGGCCCCGCCGGCCCCGGCGCGGCCCCGTCCGGCGCCCATCGCCGGCACGCCGCCGCCGGAGCCAGGCGACAAGGGCGACCCGACGCTCGCCAAACGCACGTGCTCGCTGTTCGGCCTCGATCTGGTAGGCGAGCCGTTCCGCTTCTCGCTCCCCCCAGTTCCCCTGCCCGTGCCTGACCGAGCGCTCGCCCGATCGCAGGAGCGGCCGCCACCGCTGCCGCCGTCGCGCGCCTACACCGTGGCGGGCGGCGTGAAGCTCGGCTACCCGCAGCAGCGCACCGTGGGCGCGGAGTGGAGCGACGCGGGCGGCGTGCGCCTGCGCGCCGGCGACAGCGTGCTGGTGGTGGGCGCGGCGCGGCGCGGGCACGTGTGCGTGCAGGCGGGCGGCCGCACGGTGTGCGTGCCGCACGTGGTGCTGGCGCCCGCGCGCGCGCGCCCGCCGCCCCCGCCCGCGCCCGCGCCCCCGCAGCCCGTCGCCTGAGCCACACTGTCGCCACATGTGTCGCCCGAGGCACACTGTGACGCCACGTGGGTCGCCGGAGGAACACTGTCGCCACGTATGTCACCTAAGGGGCACACTGCGTCGTCGGACGCCGGTCACCACGGCTGCCAGCTGGACGTCAGTTAGCGGTTTATAAACCCTGAATATGAAGTTAGATCTCGGAGTGATCCAGATGACTCCTACTTGTGCTCGTCGCGCGTAGCTTTTGTTATAATTATCGTGTCTGGCGTCACCCTGCGCAGTCATGGAAATGTTCTAGTGCTTCATATTGCCGCCGAGTGTAAATAGTAGTTTTAAGTATTTGTGGTCGCCGTTTCGTCGCACGGAGGCCGAGACGCTCGCTAAAGATGTAACGAGCCGATGTTCATAAGGTATGTCTACTCTTGTGCGCTTCCATCCACATCTTTAGTCATTTTGTGAAGCATGCGTGTTACGTTTCGCCAATCCAACTTCTGACGTTTTACATGCGCTAGACGCAAGATGAGTTGAAAGTTGAACATGAAAGCGCACGAAGAGTTATGTAGCTACAGCTCACCTGCCGACCGACCCCGCAGGACTACGATTGTACAGGGCGACCATATGTTATTTATGATACAGTCTAACCTGGTCGCAAATCCAGTTTGGTAATACTGACAAAGAAAATTAGAAGCGTCTAGATCAATCTAGACTTTTATTACCTATACGTGAAACTGTTTTATCCACCTACAAGTACTGCTACTGTGCCATAATCATAATGGGTAACTATAATCACTTACATTTACTTAAGCTCCACAATACTTACAACACGGCTTTTAACATTACCTACATGAAACTAGGAGCTCACCACAACATAAATGCCCTGTTTTGAGAGCAGTCGGGTAAAAGTACTCAATATGTAATTTCACGTACCTACCTACCTGCAGCCCGCTAGCGTTGTAAAGCTATGTATTACCCTTATCATACTTACGTATGTGACAATACAGAATTAAATGCAATTAATCTAATCTGGTGAGTATATAAGGGTTCGCGCAGACCAAGAAGGAATGCAAAGTAGAGGAGAGAACTTTATTTTTTGGAGCATGAAGTGCAAAGTTGTACGAACATCGTGTAGACATCACGCGTCTGCTCGGCCTGCCTCAAGGCGCTTGCGCCGATGCTGATAATAAGGTTTATTATTAGATATCATATAAATGTTCCGCTGTGTGCCCTTAGCTCGGCGTTGCGCCTCATACTGAACTTTGGGATGCAGACGGCTAGGTAGGGCTTCATAGACCTGAACAAGATACGCGCGATGTGCACCGTGGCTTTTATTGTAGATAAAGGTTGATTTCGCAAATCGCAACCGATTCCAATTTTTCAAGTTTTGCGTAAACATCCAATCGTATATTTACAAATTATTACTCTAAAAATAACTTGCAGGAGTAAACTCGCGCATTAAAACTGGCCAGCAGACAACGTGCCATTTGTAATACGCGCGCGCGCGAGCCCTCATAATATTGTGTCGAAACTCTCCTCTGTTGTAACATAGATGCAACTGTAGACGCTGATGTCCCGACGCCTCCCACTGGTATGGCACTTGTACAGTGCAAGCACAGCACAGTTTTCATATCAATATGTCAGCATTTTACCTGCGCCGGGCCGGCCAACGTAGTACAAGAATAGCATTCATACCGCGTGCACTCATCTATCATGCAATCATACTTTTACAATAAATATCAATCAATCAGTAATCAGTGTATCAATTAGCATCAGCTCAAGGCGTAAGGTCCCTAACCATACAAAAATAACAGTGGCAAATTCCCTGTTTGTTCGTACGGGTGGTGAATTAATAAATCTACTAAAAAAGCGAGCAATGTATGAATGAACAACTTATGCAGATAACCTATAGGTACGTAGAGTGGCGTTCGGCGAGATTAGTCTCTGTGGTGCTACCAGGGTTGTGTATCGTGCTAACGCCCGTATCGCTTAGTGCGTAGCGTATGTACGTAGCGTGTATCATACTCGGAATTCGCAACGACTGGCACAGTTTCTGTTACCATATCGTCGAACATGTACCGATTTAGAGGTAGCTTTCTTTTGAATGTGTCATATACGGGGTGTAGCAGTATTACTAGGCGGTAGCGAGCCGGGCGCACCAGGCGCGCTCGTGCGGCTGCAACACGTGTACGCAGCGAGCCGAGCGCACCGGGCGCGCTCGTGCGGCTGCAACACGTTTACGTAGCGAGCCGGGCGCGCTCGTGCGGCTGCCACACATGTACGTAGCGAGCCGGGCGCGCTCGTGCGGCTGTAACACATGTACGTAGTGTGCCGGACGCGCTCGTCCGGCTGCAACACGTGTACGTAGCGAGGGAGTGGACGGGGCGGCCCGCGCCAGCTTGCCAACCAGAGTCTGATTAATAAGTATACTTACTATGTAATCTAATGTATTAATTATTAAGCGAAAACTTCCATAAAATGTATAATGTCAATAAAAGGTACAAATAAAATTATATATTAAAATAATCACTTTATTTTTTTTCCAATAGTTATAATAATTGTACACAAAATATATGAAACTCTGGAATGTGTGGAGAACGCGGCACCGGGCGAAGACGCCGTACAAGTGGCTGAATGAACGCCGCTATTATAATACCAACTTTTTGCAGTCAGGTAAAAATACGTGAACGTTTGCGCCCGCGCACGTCACCATTACTTCGCACAACTGGCTTGTGTTCATAGACTAAATTAATGTTATCAAGTTGAATACGGATCTATCAGAAAAAGTTTCAAATGAAGTCGGAGCGGACTCAAAGATAAAGTGATATTACTTATATAGCGGATAAACATCTATTACTTTCATTAACTACGGTTACAAACTAGGCGTCAACACGAACACTAATTCTCTCTTTTGATCTATTAACAGTATATATGTAATATATTAATTAGTATAAAGTCGCGACACAATCACGATAAATGCGTAAACATGTATAAATAAAGACAGCAACGGTTTATAATAATATGACAACAAGTACGTTAAGGTCCCATTAATACACATGTCAATGTCAACATTATATGCTTCGTTGTGGTATCACACGCTCGGCCCGGGCCTGAGCACAAATCATACCATATATATATATTAACATTTTATATTCTGTTTCAAAGTTATCTAATCACACAATATGATTTATATTTGGATTTGATATTAGTTAACAACTTTATTATATAAAAATACATGAATATTCGACGGTCTCGCCAAATGACAGTTTCTTAATATTGTAAATACTAATCGATTGTTGTAAAGCTTGACAAAGCACAAGAAGTAGTACAAAAGGAGTACTCCGCACAGATGCTTCGCGAGTGCCTTACGGGGCTTTACACGCTCACCGTCGCCGGAGCCATCACACCGACACACTAAGGAAAATTTGGCCACACTCTCGTTACTTATACGTAATGAATGCATCGTAATACTAATACATTAATCGTTTTATAATTTTATTATAGTAATACTGTGAAATATATAAAGTAATTACATATAATATTGAAGCTCAAAACAGCATTTCAGTGAATGTACCAGATCTATAGTTAAACTACATTCGAAGATAGTAGATTTGTAAAAACTTGCCGCACTCGGGTAGACGACAGTGTGCGGTCACTCGTCCACTCGGCAGCATCCATGCAGCGAATGGCGCCTGCCCAAGTGTGGCGCACACTAGTAACTAGGAACAATGTAAACATTTCAAAAAGCTTACAACTAGTACGCACAAGTGCTGCCTCCACGCGGCGACACACGGACACCAACGCATGCGCACTACAGCTCTCGCCACGTCACGCTACGTACAGCAAACTATTTTATAAAAACAGGTGAAGTGAGCTGTCAATAGTGCCGATTCCTAGCACCAGCGGTGCTGTTTTCAAGGTGAAATTGTAACAGAATAGACCGGCAGGTCATTGTGACCTTACTCATCTTCGTATGCGGCCAGTCATTTCATTGTGACCTTACTCACCTCCGTATGCGGCCGGTCACTTCATTGTGACCTTACTCACCTCCGTATACGGCCGGTCACTTCATTCGACAGCGCCACCGCAGCACGGCAGCTGTAGCGCATGGCCATCGGCACATGCAGTGGAGCAAGCCAGGGAGTTAGTAGTACGACTATATAAAACTAATATACAGCACCATGAAAACAATATTAAGTAAATTAAAATATTTATAGGCATAAAAGAGGGCGCAACGAAATAGACTTGCAACTTAAACTTGTACTTGAACATCAAGCGCAGATACACTAGTGACGATGACACCGTAGCCTCACGTCTAACAAACGCTACTCCTGTACTCACCAGCTCCAGAACTAGCATACATAACATTGGGTCGATCAAGAAGCCTTCATAAAAATGTAACTGCGCTTAAATCGACAGCGTGTGAAGCAGTTGGGCGTGGCGAGAGCACCAAGTCACAAGCAACAACAGTTAAGCGTGTCACGTTGCGCATGTTTCAATATTTTACATCAATACTGAACCCGTGCACGTTGTCTGCCAAGCAACATCATACTGTACAGATCTTATATACTTAACTCCATACTTATTAATAATTTATCTCTAACACAATATTTATATAATCGATACGGAGACTGTCTCCACAAAGCAACGCGTACACTTTATAAGCGAATACGATATCGTTGTAACTAGTGATACACCTTAACAAACGTGAACGCAGATAATAATGTAAGATTCGGCAGTGGCGCGAATTGAACACACACTATAAGGCAGTGCTGGGTTACACACGGCGGTATTTGTACTCACACGTTACATTACATAAACGACTCTATCTCAGCGCTTAATCGCTCTATGACTTCATATACATCGTTTATTTCGAGCGTCGTGTATCTACGGACGCGTTACGCTAAAGCTCTCAGCTCGCGGCCGCACCGCGCGGGCGGCGCGGGCCACACCGCGGGCACACGAGCACAACACTGGCAATATTTCAGCGAATATCAAGTGCTTTCGCATTTTCATTACAAAATCATAAAAATATAATTTGGAATACGACAAGGTAGTCTCTTAAGCGATGGCTATTTATATCAACTAGAAGTAGCAATACAGAGCGCGCGACTACCGACGCCCGCGCACCTGGCGCCTGCGAACGGCAGCACGACAGAGGACACAGGACTCGTGGGCCACGGCCACTGACTCGTGACGAACTTACACGTCATGTTAAATATTTACAACAGACACCAGGTATGAACAGTTTACCTTCGAGATCACAACATAAATACGAGATAATCTAGCTTTACTAGTCGAAACTGTACTGAACGATATAGTTAATGGAAGCGTGACGGTCGTGCGTCTAACGCGCGCGACCGATCGGAGCAATATTTTCTTAGTGTCATCCGACAGCTGACGAAAGCCGACAGCGGTCAAACAGTCGGAGACTGGTCGTCGACCGTGCCACCCTAGGAGCGTGGCGGCTCCGGTCTGCGAGTGACATCGATCCTCGCTCTCCTCTTCGGCTTCTCAAGTATACTGAACAGGTCGCGTGCGCGGGACGGGCCGATGCGTGGCGCGCTGACTACGGCAAGCAGCCAGGGAAGCAGCAGAGCGGGCCCCGCCGCTAGTCGCGCGGGATGGGCGTGCTGCAGGCCAGCGACGGCGCGCGCCGGCCCAGCGGCGAGCGCGCGCCCCCCGCGCCCGCCGCGCCCTCGCCCGCGCCCCCTGCGCCCCCCGCGCCCTCGCCCGCGCCCGCCGCGCTGTCGCCCGTCAGCGACGTGAACACGCTGCTCGACGACACCTCACGCACGCAGCGCCGCTGCTCCGCTGCAATAGCATGACAATACACTATTTTAAGATAAGCTTATTAATATCACTGTGCAACATGGTGCTCGCATAAATCGTCGAGGCCCCAAGTTGCATTGATCAGAAATCATGTTTTTACAAATATATCAGGAGTACGGTTTTGATTATTTTTATTCTATAAAAAGTATTATATTATTTTCATTATTGTGAATATGAGGACTATGTGGGTCATTGTTTCAGTTTTATTCTTGGTCTGGCAGTTTAAGTTGTTTATGCGGCCTACCCAAATGTCCTTTCTTTAGTATTGTTCGTCGAATTGTTGAGCTTCTTAAGTTCTAAGTTGAGCTGCACGGTTACTGACAAATGCGTGCACTAACTGGACAGGTCCACTTATTCTGTGTGGTTCTTTCCTCAAAAGACTATTTCAGACACCAATCTACATGGTCTTCAAACATTATTACCGAATTTTTATATACACATTGACATTGATAAATTGTATACATACTCGTACAATGACATGAGTATTTACTTGTAAAGTAGTATGTTATTTTAATTATTGTGAATGTGAGGACTCAGGGTCATTGCTCTTTTTTATCTCTCATTTAATTATAATCATGATCTGGCAGTTTGAGTAATTTATGCGACCTACCCAAATGTCCTTTCTTTGGTATTGTTCGTCGAATCGTTGAGCTCCTTAAGTCCTGACTTCCTGAGTCGAGCTGCACGATTACTGACAAATGCGTGCACTGACTGGACAGGTCCACTCAATCTGTGTGGTTCTTTCCTCAAAAGACCATTCAGATACCAATCTACATGATCTTCACATGATCTGACCAAAATTATGTCTGGACTTTAAAAGAGACTGTGACCTCTGAGTTAGTTTCTGCCTTTCTTCTCAGAGTAGTCAGATAGAAAACGCCGACCTCATCCTAGTTTAAAAAATATGATTGACGTGTAAAAGTGTTTGTAAAAACCTACTAACAGAAATAAAATTATTTATTATTTATCATGATTACCGGTAGTGTGAGACGCTTAGCAAGTTTTCGTGGTGACCAGCGGGGTAATTACGTAACACACTAACAGTAGGAATGGATTTCATTTTGACAGTTCAACAACATTCATTGCGTTATTTACGTTGTTGAACAGACAAATTTTCCGAACATATGAACTAATGGATTAGCAATAGGCTTCAAAATGATTCAGATTGTGATAGATAGTGTGTTACGTAATTAGGGTGCCGTACTAAAATAATTATACGTGCTCTACACTTCGATGCTGGCGAAACCGCAGATGCAAGTATTCGGACAAACCTTGATGTGTAGACGCTAAAAACATGTACAAGATGTGATTTTATCAACATTATATCATCTATAAATGTAACCTATGTCTCAGATAAAAATACAATCTTATGTCACGGGAAACATAGGGACAATAAACCCCCACGCGCGACATGGTAAAACCGACCGCGTCACACGAGCAAACATGTTTAAATTCTCACATAAATGTTTTACTGACGGTGCCGAGTTATTGGCGATGTCACGTCAATGCCATCTTGTGATCCGCATAAAGGGCCCGCAAGGCATTGCTAATACACCCACGTTCTAACTCGTTTAAGTTCTGATTATAGTGTTTCAACTAAAGTTGATAACCACGCGTACAGTACGCCGGCTAGTTATTAAATAATTTGACAACAGTGGCGGGTAGCTCCCCGCCACTGTTGTCAAATTATTTATATATATATATATATATATATATACTAGCGACCCGCCCCGGCTTCGCCCGGGTAGCAAAGCATAATATAATATAGCTTATTTCACCCGGAGATAGTGTAGCGTCCCAACAGTGAAAGAATTTTTGAAATCGGTTCAGTAGTTTCGGAGCCTATTCAATACAAACAAACAATCATATCTGTTCTCTTTATAAAATTATTTCACTTTATTTCGTTTATTACAAAATAAATTTAGGTTATACCTTAGCTTCAGCAACACGTGGTGGTTATGCTATTAAATTGTAGCTTATATGAAACGTTTCTATTTTTAACATAGCGCCATCTATTGAATACTTACTCAATCCAGTCAACAGATACCGCCATCTGTTAGAATGGTTTGGAGCTAAAAGATAATTGTGACTGTCAAATAATAGAGAAATAATTTGCAATAAAATAATATTGAGACTATAAATTGAGATGTAAGCTATCCTATCTTTCAAGTTGGATCAAAGTGCACGCGGTGTGCAAATCAAATTTAAAATCGGTTCAATAGTTTAGGAGTCCATCGCGGACAAAACACGTGACACGTAATTTTTATATATATAAAGATATATTAATTTTATGCTCAAACGACTCGCAGCTGTAACTTGCTCTCTCTCTCGGAGACTGGCAGGATCATTATTATGGACCAGCTCCTGCCCACGACCACAGACTAGGACGGATAGTTCACTCCATAGAAAAAGACTGATACCTAACGCTATAATTACCTTAAAAAATATTACAGGCGGTCGTGCGCGCTAAAATGTACCGTACGCGCACGCCCGAGAGTATCTACTACGTCGTCTGCCGTGATGTCATGCGATCACGTGCGTCATTGAACGCAACACTAGGGCCGTCTATGCTAAGAAAATATTACACAAAAGAATGGGTGACTAAAATACTGTTTTTTTTTTACATTGAAAACAAAATTTTAGCTATTGAAAATCACAAACGCCTCACTTTAATATAATGGCCAATGAACTATTTAACCTCCCGTAAATTTCGATTATTAAATCTAATCGTCGTAAAAATTCTAAATCTAACAAATAACTTTAACAAGTTAGGAAAACATGTACATAAATGTGTAAATTTCGCTTCTTTTAGCATGTTATACAGACTGCTTCCTGGTCGGCTATTTAATGTTTTTTCAAAATTATTTAAAAATAATGTTTCTAATTATTTTCTAAAAAAAGATAAACTTTTGTTGGTCGTTTAATTTGCCCGCCGTCTACACTGCAATATGCACCAGATTTAGCCATTATTATAGTGCGGTGCGGTACGTACTCTCGAACAGGCGCGTGGCAACCGACTGGATTTGGTCCGCCCGGGTGGACGCGAGTCGGCAGGTACGTTAGCGCGTGACCTTGAACGAGTGAAGTATATCCTAATCTGTGCCACGACTTCGTTCGCGTGAAAGTGTCTAGATCCCTTTGCGGCGCGTTGTGTTCCACGCGCGCCTCAAAGGGATGTCAGCACACACTGACGGGGTCCGCTAGGGCCGATGCCCGCTGGGGTCGCGGGTTTGTCCGAAAGGGTTACTGTGGCCCTGGCGCACTGGCAACTGAAGGAACACGGGTGGGTTTTAGTCAGTAAAAGTCTGACATGACCTCCCGCACTGCCCAGAGCGGGAGAAGTTATTGATTATTTCCCAACCAAAAATAAAGAAGAAAAAAAGGGGTTTCAGAATCATGTACTGAATCCACGGTAACCGATTGCGCGTCGATGTCCTGCCAACCTGTATACGAGTGTGCGTCTGGGTGCGAGTATCGCGTAAAGAACTTCGTTCCTCACGGACGTCCCCCGACAATACAGGTTTTTTATTTACATTTTTAACCGACTTCAAATAAAGGAGGAGGTTCTCAATTCGACTGTATTTTTTTTTGTGTGTTAGCTCAGAACTTTTTTCTTTGTGAACCGATTTGGATGATTCTTTTTTTATTTGAAAGCTGGTGCTTCACATGTGGTCCCATTCAAATTTGATCAAGTACTGACCAGCAGTTTTTGAGTTATCCTTAATAATGCGTATGTTTTCCACTTAGTTTATATTGATGATGTTATAATAATTTCCTGTCACGGTTATTTACATATCAAGTACTGATATACGAATGTGTGTGGGGTAGGTACCACAACTAAAAAGTGAAAAATAAAAACGTTTTTACAAAAAAACAACAGACTTCCAAAAATAACACTAAAAACCGTGAAAAATAACTTGAATTTCGGAAGTAGGTGACTTTGGTTGTGTATTTTCGTTTTTGGCCACCGACTTCCGAAATAAAAGTTATTTTTCACGTTTTTTAGTGTTTGTTTTGGAAGTCAGTTTTTTATGTTATACTAGTATATGCAGGAACGCAGGCGTTCATTAATTAATTAGAAAGAGACAGAGAGAGAGAGAGAGAGAGAGAGTCGCATGGAGGAGGCAAAACACTTTTTCGTTACGTGACGATTTCTACCAGTCAACTCCTACCACAAGCCGCGTTAAGGAAATTCGTTCCAAAAAGAAACAAAATATTTCAACTGTTGGGAATCGAACTTGGTTTGCAAAGCAGTAGCCATACCGCTAAGCTATTTGCTTTGTTGAAAGTTGACTAAAATAGCCGTTCTTATGCAATAATAATAACCGACGAAAAATTTCGACACAGTGGCTCCAGAACCATGTACTGAATCCATGGTGGCAGGATGCGCGTCGATGTCCCTGCCACGTTGTATATTTCATGATGGACTGCGTAGCTCCATAAAGGTATGATAATCATTTAAAAGGTTAAGGGCCAGTTTCACCATACCGTGTTTATTCTAAATGTGCCGTTATGCCATTTGACGGATTGTCTCACTACGAAAAATAGTCCGTCAAAATGCTTAACATGGCATTTAGTAACAGCAGAGATTGGTAAAATTGGTGCTAAATCTGTATCTATCTGCTATATTATATTCGTTCCCTATTGAGCCCAATCCAGCGATTTTGCAATTTCTGACTTTTCTAGTACTCAAACCGTGTTGGTCCGATATAAGAAACAGGATCGATAGGCATCAAAAAAGTTGTTGTGAAAATTTAAAATTTTCAAAATCTGTGGTGACTCTTTTGTGGCAGCCTACGTTCATGCTCAGACATGTCGTACAAGGGAACCGCCTTGTACGACAATGTTACTTTTGATAGTATTACGTAGGTAATGGCTGATCACCGATCATGCTGTGCAGGTTGTCGATGACGACCTCGGTGTTGTAGGTGGCGTCCACGGCGCGCTGCAGGAACGAGTACTCAGGTGATAGCAATTGTATGCTCACCGATCATGCTGTGCAGGTTGTTGATGACGACATCGGTGTTGTAGGTAGCGTCCACGGCGCGCTGCAGGAACGAGTACTCAGGTGATAGCAATTGTATGCTCACCGATCATGCTCTGCAGGTTGTCGATGACGACATCGGTGTTGTAGGTGGCGTCCACGGCGCGCTGCAGGAACGAGTACTCAGGTGATAGCAATTGTGTGCTCACCGATCATGCTGTGCAGGTTGTCGATGATGACATCGGTGTTGTAGGTGGCGTCCACGGCGCGCTGCAGGAACGAGTACTCAGGTGATAGCAATTGTATGCTCACCGATCATGCTCTGCAGGTTGTCGATGACGACATCGGTGTTGTAGGTGGCGTCCACGGCGCGCTGCAGGAACGAGTACTCAGGTGATAGCAATTGTGTGCTCACCGATCATGCTGTGCAGGTTGTCGATGATGACATCGGTGTTGTAGGTGGCGTCCACGGCGCGCTGCAGGAACGAGTACTCAGGTGATAGCAATTGTGTGCTCACCGATCATGTTGTGCAGGTTGTCGATGACGACCTCGGTGTTGTAGGTGGCGTCCACGGCGCGCTGCAGGAACGCTGTCCACGTGCTCAGCTCGGCTTCCTGACACACAAACACATAATAATAATAATAAACCTTTACTATTATCAGACCACAATGAATCCATACAGTAAAATTTGTTGAGGAAAAATTGATAGTAATGATTTAATGACATTCAGTAAATTATTACATAATGACAAGTTTATTCATTTTATTTCGTATCTGCGGTTTTGCTAGTATTTTTTTTTTTTTTTTGAACGAATTCCTGTCTTCTTTTTAAGGAAAAAACGTACTTAGCTGCGCCCCGCGGTTTCACCCGCATAAGTTTCGATCCCGTGAGAATATCGGGATATCCTATGTCCTAATCCAGGTCATGATCTACCTATGTGCCAAATTTCATCCAAATCTGTTCAGCCGTTTTAGTGTGAAAGCATAACAAACAAACATACAAAAAATCAAATCTCTCCTCTTTATAATATTAATTTACATAATATCTATTTCAATACAAAAAAGGAAACATGCAGATAAGCACTACTGCTTTGATTTTCTTTATGAACTTTTGTTTAAATCAATTTATACCGGAAAATGCCTACCTTTGGCGATTACTATACTAATATTATTCATGGGGAATAATCATTAGGAGTCAATATTGTGTGTGAGTAAAAAAACAAGGCAAGAGTGGGCGAGATCGCAGAATATTTGTAGCTTATTAACATAATTAATATAAAATCTGTTGGAATATTTTGTACTTAAAAGGAGTTACTCGGATGTAGCTGTAGAATTATAAATTGTTACATAATTATTATTACCTTCACGTAGTAACATTAGTGTGAACTAACTACGTAGGTGTGCTGTCAGTATGCAAAATAGTCACGTAGTTATTTATGTAGATGATACGCAACATTTAGGTAACTTATCATTGGGGCACCTAGAATTCAACATTATTAGGCTATCGTATAGTGAGTTGTGAAATGCCAAAACTTGGCCATTAGTAAACGAACACCGTCACCACGTCTGTGCGATGCCTTAAGCTAGGCTTTTGGCTTTGATTTGATTTGCTAAGATTGCGGTGGCCGCTACATAACGTCCGCTATTTACCGTCGAATGACGTCACTGAAACGCTATTTATGCAAATAAGTTGGTGTGTTTTGAGAGTGCTTTTTTGCCACCGTTAATTCAAACCCCGGCGCCATCATTTTCATGACAGCCGTCAGTGCGGCCGTTACAACATGGCGGCCACCGATCTTCTAGGAAACCGCAGCTTGGGCTTAGAGCGGGCCTTAAGCAAAATTGACACTCGTAAATTTGATTTTTCATGACATTGGCAAGATGATGATTTATTTATTCATATAAAGATTACCAACGAGATACATCACAAATTATCTTTTACAATAATAAAACTTGTATGATAGATACGTTATCCTGTAATGCACATTCAATTACAGGTAACCACAACTTACACGTTATTTAATACACATGCTCTGAATACATAATTAAATAAATAATACATTAAAAAAATACAGGCTATTATAAAGGATTTATAAGCTTTGCTATTATAAAGGATTTATAAGCTACTAGCTTTTGCCCACGGCTTCGCTCGCTTTAATCTAGACTTTGACTATAAATTCGGGTTATAATTAAATCATGATTCGAAAGAGTCGTGGCGCCATCTATTATCATAAGAACGGTATTGTTGTTTTCCTCGGGAACAGTACTTTTTTGCGGGATCAAAGGTACCCTATGTCCGTTTCAGTACACCTAACAACATATATGCAAAATTTCAGGATGATCGGTTCAGTGGTTTAGGCGTGAAACAAACAAACAAACAAACGAACTTACTTTCGCATTTACATATAATATTAAGTTAGGATAATATAGTTAGGAAGTTAGGATAGTTAGGATTATAAAAGTTTAAAAATTCAGCAAGCATCAATACAATAAAACCAAGCATTGACTTGGTTTTCAATATAATGTCTGAATGAGCCAAATATTATTTAAAAAAATTACGAAAATAATAATTTGAATTGAATTATAAATTAAGTGATAAATTAGAAAATTATTGTAATAAGTTAAACGTCCTCTTAACTGAAAGTGCTTATATAATTTATTTTTAAAAGTGTCAAGACTGTCATGATTGATACCAATTTCAGCTTTGCGGCATAAAGCATTATACAAATTGGTAGCCCTCGTAAGGGGAGAGTTGGCACCTAATTTGGTTTTGTGCAAAGGTTGTCTGAACAGATTGTAGGTATGTGACCGTGGTAACCTGCTAGGAACATTAATACATCTTTTGGATAGCTAGTCAGTATTTAGTTTAGATGTCACTAATCTGTGAAGGAAACAAAGATCAACTTTTCTACGACTGGTGAGGCTTTGGAGTTTAAAGTGATGAACACGGTCTTTATAAGATTTTAATTGTTTGGCAGTTTGGTTTTGTAAAGATAGATGATACAAGAACCTCCTTTGGATTCGCTCAATACGTCACTTAAGAACATTATAACGGGGTGAACATACCTGGGAACAGTATTCCAGATTACTGCGAACCATTCTCTCATATAGAATAATTTTGGTCTTAAGAATTGTTGAATGGCTTTGAGGTCCTTAATACAAAATCTAGCATTTTGATCGTGTTTGATTAATATCAAACACGATCAAAATGCTAGATTTTGTATCATATCTATTTGGTTATTGTTGGTAATTTGGTATCCATTAAGATTCCCAGATCCCGGATAGTGTCAACTTCGTTGAATGTCTTGCCCGAAATAGAGTATTTTGTATTTAAAACATTTTTGTTGCAACATTGTTTTTTTACATATGTAAAGATTTTTTTAAATTTAAGCTCATCTTATTTTCTTTGCACCACTCAACTAATCTATCCAAGGAAGCTTGAAGCAAAAAAGGATCCTCTATAGCTTTTATAGGCAGGGTCAAATTGAGGTAATCTGTAAATATATAAGATTCTGCATGATGGAAACAGTGGATAATGGTATTAATGAAAATATTGAAAAGCAAAGGTCCTAAGGGGAGCCTTGTGGTACCTCGGACGTCACATGAAAACCCCCCATTCATTCATCCCATTCAAAACAACTAATGACAAACGATCACGAAGTCGATGGTCTACTTTGTCGAACGCTTTACGAAAATCGGTGTATACTGCGCCAACCTGATTCCGTTGGTCCACAAACTCTATGAAATTTTGTGAAAAAGTTACAAGTTTGGAGTGAGTTGATCTGCCCTGAAAGAATCCATGTTGATTGCCTACTATGTGATTTTACAAGTGGCTATACAGATAAGTATACAATAATAACTCGAAAACTTTAGGGATAATAGATATAATCGATATAGGTCTATATTTCTTTTTAATATTGTTTTAGCGTCGTTTTAAAAAAATAGGTACAGTTTTAGGTTTCATATATGCGGATGGGAAACAGCCTGTTTCCAAGTGAGCGGTTAAAAATAAAGGTTAAAGGCGTAGAGAATAACTTCGCGCACTTAGCAAGGAGAATTGAGGGAAGCTCGTCAGGACCTGGTCAGTTGCGTATATCCAGACATCTCAGTTTGCTAGCGGCCATATTCTCTGTAAGCGATATGTGACTTACATTCAAGCTTCCACAACTCAATTAACTGTTTGATTTATTAGTTATCTGTGTGGAGTGGTTCTGATTATACACAGATGAAAAGTTGTTTGCATTAACCCGGCACCTCTTCTTCAGTAATGCTAAACTAATCTTATCCAAAGCATTGTTATATTTTTGTTACTCTTATTCTAAGGTTGTATGTTTCCTTCAGTAATTTAATGAGATCTTTCGTAAACCACGGAGATTGTTTATAGTTTTTTACTTTATATGAAAAAGGAGGATGATGTGTGTCTACTTTAGATAGGGGATCATTGCATTCGTTCACCTTAACATTTGTTATATCAGCTAAAACCAAGTCCGAGACCTTCGATTCGTCATTCCTGACATTATTAAACAATTAATGGTCTCAGGGACTAGGAAGCCACTGTTATCGCTGTTGAGCCAGTTGATGTTAGTCAGATTTAAGTCTCCTGTTATGAAAGTATTGCCCTCAGTACTAATGACTTTACCCGCGTTCTCAAGATAATGCTCCAAAATATCAATCTTTACTGGGGATGGAATATAGACATTCATTAACATGCTGTGATACAAATCATGCGTTTTGTTTTTAAACCTCTGGTATTTTGGTAGTAAATTTGGAAATCTGCGAAATCATTTCCTTTTAAGGAGCATGATACTACTTTACATAACTACATCATGGTAACATTTAGATTTTCAGATTTGTACTCAGGCACGGATAGGATTTCTATGTTACAAGATCGGGCATGTAGTTCCATCTGAGTTAATCTAAAAGTTATATCTTTTATTAAAGATTTCATGCTGTTATTTTCTTTTTGTAGATGATCTATTAGTTTTGACTTTTCTTCAAACATTAAGTGCATATCATCATATGTAATTATATTATTGCTCGCTTGTTAACTCCAGGGAGTCTTTCACCTGGCTTAGTTCCGAGCTGATATCTTTTAGTTCAGCTCTCACACTCTCCTGCACAACATTTCGGATATCTGTAGTCAGGAGGCTACGCAATTTTGTGCGTATGATGTCTCGAATTAATTCTGGTGTAGTAGACTGATGGGTTGCTTCGTCATTGAATTTATCGGGCGATGGTTCAATCGAGCTGTTGCGACTACTTGTACTAAGACTTTTGTAAGGCGTAGTTACGTGACTCCCCATCATTAAATCCATGTTACTAGTTGGATTGGATCTTTCGACTTGTCGGCAGGTGGCGGTGTACGCTGCATACTTTAAATCTCAACTCAACTTACAAAAAGAATTACAGTGGTTTGAATCCAAACTCGGAACACTATACACGCCAGTCGAGGACAGACGTAACTTGCTGTCTGGTATTAGTGAATGTTGACGAAACAAGATGTTATGTTCGTAGTTCCGTACATCAACGATATGAATTTGAACGGTATGCCAGATAATGTAAAAAAAAATCATCTACCTGCGCCACAAACTTTTGAGTCAGTATTTTTTTAGGTATAATCATGTTTTAATGTAACACTTATGGGATCCACAATGTTTAAATTATGTTCACTGTTCAATGGTAATGAAAACTGATGTCACAGGCACTATTTCACTGCACTTGTTCCAGTTTGTCTCACTATTTAACGATTGTGTTTATGTTAACTGTTTATGTTTTGAATTTGTTCACTTCGCCTTTTTAACGTTCGATAAATCTTGTGCTTAGGGTGTCTATTGAAATTATACTGATAAACGTGTTATGTTGACAAAAAAACTATTTTAAAACTTCAAATATTCGCGGAGCCAATGTTTACTCGGTAAGCGCCATCTGCCATAATCAGTAACAACATGATATTTGAAAGTATTTTGTGGAACAGAAACATAAAATGACAAAATTGTCTTGATAAAAACAACCACCTACTGCTGCGGTAAAGCGATGACTGCAGGCGGCATACCAGTATGTTTGTCAACAAAACGACAAGACGTATTTGTATGTTGACAAATGAGTTTTGCGAAAAGAAAAGTGCCGCATGTAGTCGCTGTCGCCGTACGTGTGACGTTACGTTCGGAAATATAACCGCAGCGGCACTGTGGCTTGCAGTCATTATCTACCGCAACGCCGCTGCCGTCTGCGGTCAGCCGTCTGTTGCCATCGGAAGTTAACGTTTAAAAAATATTGGTAAATAAAAAACTGCCCAGGAATTACGAAAAAATAAATCGGTATACATTAGAACATAACAAGAAAAACCACCACCTTTTTTGAATTTGATTAGACAAAACTAAATATGTGTAACTGTTGTGGGATTTAACTAAAACAAAATTATGGTCCTTTAGTCCAGATCATATAACTTGGTATGTATCGTACCTACGTGGCACGCGCGAATTGCATAGGTCAGCACTTTCAGTCGCCTTGCATAAATATAGTGTAACGCGACAGTACACAATCAGCGTTGACAGTCGTCATCCGTTCTCATTCAAACAACATTCATACTTATATCATTAGTGACGAGTAGTTAAAACTATTCAATAAATCACCATCATCTTAGGCTATCCGTGACTTATCATTACAAGCTAACTTCCAAGGTGTGTCCAACCCATTCAACAGCGCATACATGCTCCTTTCAGGCTAATCTTAGCACATTTTTATCAATACATTATTTGTGAAGGTAAAAGAATGAAGCCGGTAAAAAATATATTTTTTTTACAGATTGTGCATGTTATCAAACAGAGCCACTACTGCTCCGTGCTCACGTAGCAACTCGCATAGCGTTTGCGGAGTGAAGCCCTATGAAACTTGATACAGATTTCACCGCGCGCGCTTACCTTCTGCATATTAGTACCTATTGGTACATAGTATGTGGTCAACATGCACATTGATTCACATTAAGAGGTATGCTCCAAGGTAGCTCGGATTAACATTTTCTTACTTTTTGCAAACTAATATGTTGGTCCAAATGTGATTGGAGGCTGTAATCTATATTGATTAAGTTACTATTATCGATATTATCAACATGCCTATTATTATACAATATTACCTACAGCAAAAGTATGCGCTTCGACAATCTTCGCCTATTTTTGGAAATACAAACGCACGAATGATGATATGTAATATATTATGTAGAGTGTATAATATTGCCAAGCAAAGTTAATAAAAAAAATCTCGCTTTTTAATGAGTCGGTCTGTAATTTATCTAATTTACAATAGCTAAATGTCAACTGCTCATCACCTTTTACAAAATATTGCTTTTCCCGATGCACAGACGTTAATTGTTTAGAGTTCTCCTGGTACTTCAAGATCAGCTCCACTTCATCATTTGCAGTGTGACAAGCATAAATTGCTTAAACCCATATTAAAGTAATCGAATCGCAATGCATGAAATACTTATTATTAAGTAGTTCCGGTGGCCATCTTTGGTCTTCATCATCAGTACACGAGTTACTATAAGAAATACCCAAATCGCTATAGGTGTGCTTATAATATTTGAAGAGTTCCCTCGATTTCTCTAGGATCCCATCATCAGATCCTGACCTGATGACAATGAGACCACCTGGGAAGTATATCCTTTCAAACAAAAAAAAGAATTTTCCAAATCGGTCAAACCTTCTTCGTGTAATCGGGGAACATACATAAAAAGAAAAAGATTCCGACGAACTGAGAAGCAGCTCCTTTTTTTAAGTTGATTAGAAATAGATGTTTTAGAAGCATTTTACAGCATGACTTTTAATAAGACGTATTCCTTACAGGACGTGATAGTATGACCCATTTGCAACAATTAAGCACCCCATAAGATCTAGGCGAAAATTCATGGGATTCGAGGAAACCCAAATTTTATGTATTTTTTTAAAATTTCCCAGAATTCGTGACTTAATATCACTTTTCTCTAAACTGTCAAATTGAATGGTCTTCATTGCTATTCCATTGGGTACCTAATACTTTAACAAACCTTTAGATGTAATAAAATTTTCTAAAACATCAAACATTTTCAAAAATCATTTACGTATGTGAACTTTAACACCAGTTATCTCAAAATTTTACTATGACATCAAACGTACAAGTTACGGGGACGACATCTTCATTAAACAGCTATCTAACGAGCCACAAAAGTAATAAAAAACTATTTAGAGGTGCCGATGAAACAGTCGATAATGCTGGCAAATGTTGAATTTGCAAATTGTTGAAATATTAAAAAATTGTGGGATAATCGAATAAAATACCTAACTGGTTTATGCCGTCCCACTACTTAGTAACCTCCCAGCAATCCATCACACGTTAGGCACACAGGTCGTCCCGGTCACATGTCGCGGAGCGGCTTTTAAGTATTTACATGTCTCGCGGGTCTACTTGCTGGTCACCGTACACTCGTCGCCGTCGCTTAGTTTGCGTGTATTAAAACATACAGACCGGTGCCTTCAGTAGTTTTACTAAGGCAAAGAATAATACATGCAGTGGAACACATAAGAACTAATTTCACTTAAAAATTACCAAGACAGAAGTTGGAAGAAGAGTTAGGGCTTGTATAGGGCACAAAGGTGCACATTTCGAACAAAACCTTTAGATAACCAACAGCAATCAGGTTCAGGTTTTAAATTATTTCTATAATTTCCAAAACTATCTTTTTGGCAGTATCGCTTATGGGTATCCCTCCGGTATCCGGTATCCCTCCAAAATGTTTGATTACGTAGGAAGCTTTGTCAATGTATTAGCTTTCAAATAAATGAGCAATGAAGGCCCTTACATTTCATATTTTAAAGAATTCATATTTTAGGGCACATTCTGGGAAATTCTCTGAAACTTAGACTAATGTTATGATTATTAAAGGATTATTTTCAAAAGCCTCATAAATCGAGGTATTTCAAACTGTTATAGTATGTCGTGCGCTGTATGTTTAAATACACGCAAACTAACCAGCGAAACCTGGTCATGACAACCTGGGCGCCTGGGTGCCTGGGTGATAGATTGTTGGGAGCTTAGAAGGTAATGGGATGGCATAAACCACTTAATTAATTCGATTATCACACAATTTTTAAATATTTCAACAATTTGCAAATTCGACCTTTGCCAGCATTATCGACTGTTTCATAGGCACCTCTTTTTTTTATATGAAGGTGTCTTCCACGTAATTTGTACGCTTAAAGTTATAGTAAAATTTTGAGATAACAGCACCCTAATTGCGTAAAACACGATCAATCACAATTTGAATGATTTTGAAAGATATTTGTAATCCATTGCTTCATATGATCGAAAAATTTGTCTGCTCAACAACGTAAATAACGCAATGAATATTGTTGAACTTCCAAAATTAAAGCCATTGCTTAATTGCCATTGTTAAAGTTCATGTACGTAGATGATTTTTGAAAATGGTTAATAATAGTTTAACTGTTTGATGTTTTAGAAAATTTAGTTACATCTAAAGGTTTGTTAAAGTATTAGGTACCCAATGGAATAGCAATGAAGACCTTTCAATTTGAGAGTTTAGAGAAAAGTGATATTTAGTGACGAATTACGGGAAATTTTCAAAAATACATAAAAACTGGGGTTTCTCGAATCTCATGACTTTTCGCCTAGATCTTATGGGGTGCTTAATTGTTGCAGATAGGTCACACTATCACGTCCTGGAAGGAATACTTCAAATTACAAGTCACCCTGTATACTCGTATAAAGGACGTAAAGGCCCACAATATTCAAAGTTAAAAACTTAATTAGTAATCAGTCGGATTATGATATGGCTTATATGCGGAATCAATGAATGACTTTCACTATAGAAACCAAAATTTTACAAGGCGAAATTAAAATAACTCAAAACCTGAAACTAGTTAACTGCTAAGACACCTTTTATTTTACCATTCTATGTATCCTCCCTTCTCAGCTACCTTACAACATTCGCCTTGAGCCCAGACGTACTAGCATTTGCAGACCTAGCCGCCATTCTTGTCTCCTTAACGAGACTTGAACGCTACAGATTCTGTAGGTAAAAGTTGTTTATTTGACATAAAAGCGAGCAAGACAGCCTGAGCCCGCAATCTGAGCTCGACAAAAAGCCGACCCCAATTTTCTCGAAATAAAAGTCATAGTCAAAAGTTTAAAAAAAATTAAGCCTCTCCCTATTTATTTAAGGTTCCTCTAAGAACACCATATAGCACGTGCCCAAAAAAAGTAGACATAACAATAACAGTTGATGGTATGAATGACAACAATGACTACGCCTTGTTTAATAGATAAGTGCAACGACAGCGGAACACAACTTGAAGTAACCTCAATATCACCCCCGAGTTCCACTAAACGAGACTCACTTCTGTTAGCGGTATGGATCGAGGTTGCCAGGGGCGAAAGAAATAAATGCCACTCCACGCACGGCGGCACCCATCTGATATGAATGCTAGGAGGTATTGTGTGGTGTGGCAAGAATGGATAAGATGGCGAATGAGTATAAACAAGAGGGAGTCTGAAATAATCGCTTGGAACAAAAATGCTGAGGGGTTGCCCAATTTCGTGGTGTTCATGAACATGTCATGCGCAGGAAAGAGGAGCATGACAAAACAAAAGTGTTAATTATCGATGTGGTAGGCTATAAAAAATAGGTAGACCAACAAAAACATAGATGGATTGCGTGAAAGATGAATGTGTAAGAAGGAAATATTTTTATTGCAGGATGGGCCTGCTCTTGACTTCGATCTCGCCTGCTGGAAAGCGCTGGATGAATTCTGAGATGGCGGCGATATGAGATGTATGGAAGAAAAAGACGTGCTAACCGACCCCAAATACATTAGTACAAGGGCAAGAGAACGGTGGGGATGATGAATTTCAAGTCTCAACATCATTCATTATTGAAAAGGCAAATGTAGCTTCAAAGAAAATAGATCCTTATTTACAAAATTGCCCGTCCCAATGTTAGGTAAGGATAAGATCATTGTAGTTTCTTTCTTTCGTGTTCATAGTGCATTTAAATTGCTGCTCAGTCATGCATTACCCCAATTCTTACGTGTAAACATCATCAGTAAACCATATTTCAAGCTGATTTGTGCGGAACCGCGCGTTCGACTTGCAAGTAACTTCCTAGTTCACTATGTGTACCGATGTAGTGACGTAAGTGGGGCGCCTAGCGACCGATGTGCACCGCGTATAAATAGAGGTGACGTGACGGTCAGGGTCGGCCACGGCCCAGCGGTCGCTGCACTACGAGACACCATCGACACTAGTCGCAGAAGGTCTATTCCTAACGATAAGGGACTGCGGATCAATCTACATGGTTGGTTAACCAGGTCAAATCTTAAATAATTCATCTACTACTGCTAGTAGGTAGATGTCATGCCCTGAGGCATGAGGCTTGGCCTTATTGTATCGATGGGCGCGAGACACGTGCGCACCGTAGTGAATGGTCTCACTTGATCTGTCTATTGAGTGACCGCAGCCTTGTATCTATCGCTCCCGGTCCAGCGCGGAACACATCCAGTTCGGAGCAAATATAGCGGTGACCACATGCTTTGGGGGCTTCAATGAGGACCCTGACCCGCACTGTTGTACCTATAATAACTGGCAGGCTGAATCACATAACGGCTAATTACTAATTATCCTTAGTTTATTCTTTGACCTCTTTTGATTTAATTAAGTGTGTGCTAAATGAGTGCTAGCCGTGGCGGGTAACGAGTTATTCACGGAACGTCTTTATCTGTCTGCCGTGGTCGTGGTGCCGGCAGTTCAAATGTCGTTTAAGCCGTCACATTAATTATTTTTTTATGAACACTAAATTATACGAGGGTTATTAAATTTATCTAGGAGAAGAAAATGAAAAGCTATGGACGAGCACATTACGTGTATATTAAAAGTGTTTTCAAGTAAGAGGCCGATCGATAAATGAAAATGTAGCACCGTCGCACGGTGGATCGAAAATCGGCTGTAGAAGACATAGGATCTCGATTTCTTAAATGTTATTTTTTTTGCTGGAAATGACTTCTGCTGATCATTACTGTTCTATAAAATGTCATATGAAGTAAATGTGTGCACAAATGGAAGAGTTATAATTTTTATAAGAAAAAAATGTATGGAGCTAGTATGAAAAATCGAATTATCTCCTAAACGGCATGTTTAACCGTAATATCCTTGGAGGTGGTCATAGTGCTAATTATTTATAATTTTTTGGTTGCGGATTTGACGAAAAATTTCATGCCGTTTTTTTTAAAAATCGTCAAAATATTTTCATTTGTTTTTTCATATGAAACGATTCCTTTTAGTGTTTATGTTGAAGAACACGGACTTTTAACTACACGTAACATAAAATAGCATCACTCCTATATTTCCGAAGGAGTTGGCAGAGGTTTATAGTACACCCACACGTAGACAACTATGCTTGAGCTAGATATTTATCAACACATCATGAGTTTTAAAACTTTTCATACAACCAAATTACCAATTGTTTACTCTTCTAATGAGTCCGAAAAGAAGTGATTAAGTAACTACACTGATTAGGTCTTCTAATGAGTCTTTATAGGTGATTTAATGATTTTCAATATCTCACGACAATACCAACTATGGATTACATTCAACTTTTCCTGATAAGTAAGCTAATTTGTTAATTAGCAGTGCTATGAGTTCTAAGAATAGTTAGTGACAATTATAAATTTTCATTAGCTAATGAGAAGATAACTAATGAGGGTAGTTACCTAATTATTGGCGTTTTTCAATAAAAGGGCTAAAGTTTAGTTTTATAATTTAGTTTGTTCACAACTGTGTAACTGCTAACACTAAATCTGCGACTATAAAATCTTAGAATGGAAAGTTTAATCACGAATTTAGACTTGTTTGTTCTTCTACGAAGTGAGAGTACTTCATTTGATCATGAAGTATTGTTCAGTGCAGTTGTATCCCGCATAGGCGATTGCCTGTCTGACGAAGATCGTGTTGTTCTCAAAGAATTTTGTCGGAGATTTACGCGAGCCGCTTTACAAAGGTGGCAGAAATCCAACCGATTCCTTGATAATTTCAGGAGAAAGTACGAGAATTGGTTGGGAGCAAATATTGATTGGCCGAGTTTTGTGCAAACTTTAGTTAATCAAGAACCAAGTGTTGATGAGATACCAAGAGCGCCCTCAGTCTCTCCAGAACCGTCGACATCAACGTCCATTGGAACAATGACGAAAAGATCCCGTAAACCATTCGAAGATCTGGGAAGTAAACAAAAAAAGAGAAGATCTGATGAACACACAGGCGAAGATTCCAGTGAATTGGCATATGCAGCTGCAGCACGTTTAAAAGAAGAAGGGCATGGAGATATCGCCTCTGTCATCGAATACATGATGAAAAATCCTGAAGCAGCCGCTAAATTAAATGAAACGCTTAAGAAACCAGCGAAAACAATCATATTTACGTCAGAAAAGGCGCTTGGATTGCTTCTTTCGCTAAAACTCTCAAAGTGGCAATATATTACGTTGCGAGAGGCTGCCATTCGGGAAGGTGCTAAGGATATTTATCCATCTTACTATAAAGTGCAACAAACTAAGCTTGATTGCTACCCTCCGAAGCAATCAGTGACAGTTACTGATTCATCGGCTAGGATTACACTTCAAGCTTTACTTGATGTCACAGTTACAAGAATCCTTCAAAGCCTTTCTAAGGAAGAGCATAACAAGCAGTTGAAGCTGATATCCAAGTGGGGATTTGATGGTGCTTCTAACCAAAGCCGATACAAGCAGAAAATGGAGGGTGAGGAAGATGACTCGAGCATTTTCATGACCTCCTTGGTGCCACTTAAACTGACAGATGGAGACAACATCTTATGGACGAACCCAAAACCATGCTCAGTTTTGTATTGTCGTCCAGTTCAGTTTACTTTTGTAAAGGAGAGTGAAGCAGTTGTCCTTGAGCTGAAAAAACAAATGGATGAAGAAATTGAGGCCCTTATCCCCACAGAGTGCAATAATAATAATAGGGTGACTCATGAACTAATGATGACGATGATCGACGCTAAAGTTTGCACTTACCTTTCTGAAGCTAGATCAAATGCATCGTGCTACCTGTGCTTAGCAAAGCCTACAGAAATGAACCGCTTAGATGCTGTAACATCAAAAATTGTGTGTTCTGACCTGTATGAATTTGGCTTGTCATCCCTACACGCCCGTATAAATTGTATGGAATGTCTGTTACACATTGCATACAGGCTCGACTTCAAACGGTGGGCAGCGAGAAGTGATGAGCACAAAGAAATGCTACAGACAAGGAAGAAAATAATTCAAAATAAATTCAAAGATGAGCTCAATCTGTTGATTGATATAGTAAAACAAGGCTCGGGAACCACCAATGACGGGAATACTGCAAGAAAATTCTTTGAGTTTCCTAATAAAACCGCAGCTATAACCGGTTTGGATGAAGACCTCATCAAAAGATTTGCTGTAATTTTACAAGCAATTACATCTGGAGAGCAGGTAATATAATAAAATTTAGAGATTATGCCCGCAAAACAGCAGAAAAGTACGTATTATTATACGACTGGTACTACATGTCGTCAACCGTTCATAAATTATTAATCCATGGGGCTGACATAATTGAGAAAAATAATATTGTGCCGATTGGGACTCTCTCGGAAGAAGCCTCAGAGTCTCGAAACAAAGATTTTAGGAGGTTTCGAGAACATCATTCGCGGAAAAGAAGCAGGCAGGATTCCAATCAAGACATTTGAAATATGCTTGTTGTTTCTTCGGATCCTTTGCTAAGTGCACAAAGGCCTAAGTTAGATGCCAAGAAAAAGCAGAGCTTTTTTGCTGAAACTCTCGACTTAATTCAATTTCAGGAAACTGAGTTCGAGTTTTTGGATATATCCAATCTGGATGCTGACTCAGAATTGGAGTCTGACAACGAGAGTGATAAGGAAAATTTGTAAAAAAATTATATATGTACTTATTTGTAAATTTGTATTTGAGTCTGTTTGGGTTTTTTTTTTGTAATATTTAATGATATTTTGTCTTTTTTTTATTTATTTTACTTTATTTTACAAATGCTTAGTATTAATTCCTTAAATTAAATTATTTTGTATATAATATAACTTTATATGTTACTTAAATAAGAGTTTGATAATCTTTTTTTATTTAAATTAATAAAAATGTGTCAAAAAACAGCAATTTTTTTATTTAATTTTTCTTGTTTTGTGTGTTCTTAATATTTGGGTTAATAACATATCGAACTTTTTAACTTGGACACTAAAAGGGATCGTTTTACATGTAAAAATAAATAAAAATATTTTGACGATTTTTAAAAAAAAACGGCATTAAATTTTTCGTCAAATCGGCAACCAAAAAATCATAAATAATTAGCACTATGACCACCTCCAAGGATATTACGGTTAAACATGCCGTTTAGGAGATAATTCGATTTTTCATACTAGCTCCATACATTTTTTTCTTATAAAAATTATAACTCTTCCATTTGTGCACACATTTACTTCATATGACATTTTATAGAACAGTAATGATCAGCAGAAGTCATTTCCAGCAAAAAAAATAACATTTAAGAAATCGAGATCCTATGTCTTCTACAGCCGATTTTCGATCCACCGTGCGTCGTAATATTATTATTAGTCAATAAGTTCATGAGCTTTCGACGCGACTGGTCCGGTCGTACCAGTTGTGCTCGTATGTGGGTCGCTCATGAGAAAGCTGAAGGATAGCCAGCGTCGGAGCACGAGATGACGAGACGTGGTCGGGCGCGGAGGTCGCGGAGCTCGGTGGCTGATGGACGCGGTGCACGTCTGACGACACCCGCGGCTCCCACGCGGCACTCAACATCAGCCATTGTCACAATTCACTCAACAATAAGTACTTTTTAAAAGGTCGTTGAAAACAGCAATGTAATAACCATCAATTAAATAGCAAAGTGAACGAACAGAACTAAAGACCCGAGATCGTATAACATACCCCGTGTACGCCGACACAGGTCTGTGTACCCAAAAGTAGAAAATAATTTGAACTTGCGGTGCAGGTCTTTGTCCTCAAGATAAACAAATACATGTTCGAGAACCATTATGAACGCGTAATCTTTCAATTTCGTATGTCATGCGTTTACTTTGGTTTGTTGTTACTATCCGTTGTTTTGTTTCGAAATTATGCGGAATCGTTAGCGCTGACATTAAACCTACACACTTCCTATACCTGACCTTAACTTTGGGATACAAAGTCATGGTCAATGGTCGAAATTAAAAGGAAGGGACTTCAATCCATAGCATGCGTGGTTAGCTTGTAACTTTCTAACCCAACCCGTACCAAAGTAGAGTAGCGTGACAAACTACAAGGCTTTTAAAAAATCCATAAAAGATCATAATCTGATAAATAATTGATAAAATGTCTAATTAGTTATTTGTTTTTTGTCTTAAATTATGTTTTTTTATCTTCCATCCGAACATTATCATCTAGTAGTAGTTGTGGGTATTACTGTGACATGTCCGGGTAGTTTGGAGACCTGAACACCTGTAACTAGTACGGGCTCGAATCACCAATACCAATACGTTTATGTTGTGGAGATCCACAACATAAAGGTATTTTTGTAAACACTATTATGTATTGTACTAATTTTGCATTATGTGGTGGAAAAAATAAACTTTTTTTAATATTATTGATGTGTAACATCTTTCCTCTCGCTTTCCTGCAATCTGTGGGAGTGATTTCGTGAAAAGGGATGGAAGTGTGTAACAGAAAGCGTGCGCTATTTGAATTGACTAATGAGCGCGTGCGGTGGTAGATTTGGCCGTGAGACGGTACCAACCCATTTTCCGAGAGGTTGGTACAGTCAGCCACCAGTGTGTGCATGTGTGTGACGAGAAAGAAAAAGGGAAATGGAGAAGGTGAATGCATCAGATGTGCGCTTAACCTACAGTGTTGTGTAAAGTGTGCTGTTATATAACTAATTTAAATGTGTAAACTACATAATTAATAAATGAACTTATTGTTGAAATTAAGTGTCTGAAAAAAAATTAAGAACATTGATAAAAAATGCAAATGAGTATGTATACGTAGTAATGAATTCTTATTGCATAAATATTTCAGTATTTAACTTTTTTAAATTTTGAGGTTAATTTCTGTCGCTGCTCAATGGAGAAATTCCGTTTTTTTTTTTTAAATGTTGTAAAATCGTACTAAGCATTTAATGAAGAAAGTTATAGTTTTACCTCCGCTAGTTTGATAGTCGCTGCCGACCCCGTCGCTCTAAAGCGATCGCGACGCTGACCAAAACAAAACAATGCCAACTTTTGTATGCGTACTCGTATATGTAAACTTGTGCAGACACACTTATTCTATAAGTACCTTCCTAAACAATATTTATAATTTATACGAAACGTAGTAATGTTTTTCATATACAAAATCAAATTTGTTTTACAAAGTCTAGTTGTTTTGACTTTTTACTAGCTGTATCAAGTAAGACGAAAGAGAGATTACCTAGGTAATGTTTTAGTATCATGAAATGATTATTATGGTGAAAATGTATGTAGGTAGTAGGTAGGTATCTATTTATTAAAAGTATTGTACTTGAGAAAGTTTTACGCCTCTGACCACTTGTGTATAACCCAAATTGAACAAAAATAACTGCCAATAATTAAAAAATGCATAACTCCTAGTGTTAATTAAATAAAATACAATTTTCATAAAAAAATAATTATTCTTCTTTATGAAAAATCATTTAAAATAATACCTGAATATTTTATTTTTCTGGTTAGACTGTTGAATGTTGCTTATTACCAAGGTGAGATGTCAGATGTCACACATCATATGCGACTACTGTAAGGCTCGCTCGTTTTTTTTAATATGTTAACATAGCTCGGGACCATGGGGTCCCGGTCCTTTGGAAGGCGTACGAGGAGCCGAAGCCAACTCGCCTTATTCCATTTAAAATTGTCTAAGGGGCGTCGTTAGACAATGTTAAATGGACTGAGGCACCAACCGACGATTTATCCCTGTATGCACTGTGCAAGTGCACCCAAGGACAACCCTCGGTTGGTGTCGGACTATTGCAGGATATAGAAACAAATAATTATTGAACTATGGGTTTGAGTGGCTAAGATGGACTGGTTACCAAGAACTATGAAACGGCTATGTCCCTGCCTGCCCAATGTTTTATAATATACAATACACTGATAAAATGGCAAGGGGTGACTTGCACACTCAATAATGGGCCCACGGAAACAGTCGCTAGCACATAGTGACGTAGCGACATGGCGAGTGGAGAGGTATACCACGGCCAGGCACAATCCCAGAGCCCGGAAGTTGGTCAAAATTCCTAGCAACACTTACTGGAACACTTCCTTTCCTCTTGTGAATCTCCACTCTCCAATCTCTCCGGTCCTCGTCAGTGTTCACTCCGGCCGGTCAATAAAGGCAAGCCAGAGATGAGAAAAAAGACTACTCCCGGGGTCCGTAGGGTCGCTACTGCCCAACAGCTCACCACATGCAACCCTGCGAGTTTCGGTATCTCCCTTGATCTGGCTCCTCACCCTAGACCTGTGCCGACAAAGTGAAATCGCTACCGGCACAGACCTAGAGTTCAGAGCGCGCAAGCCCCCCCCCACAGCGTTTAATGAGCGTTGGTCGAAAGACTAATGTGATTACCGACGTGCTAATATTGAACCCGCAGTTAAACCCTTGCAATTCGCAGAACTTTCATGTATTTCACATCAGGTCGATGGATGCATGAACTCCAGTCCCTTCATAATAATGGACGAAGCTTTAATTTCCAGATTGATCATGTATGTAAATATGTATAGTTGGGTGGTGTGGTATTCAATTCGCTTTGGTCGGTCTGCCTTTGTTTGGTATTCTAATGAAAATATACCTACTCTAAGCATATTTATATTTATTAATTGTTTCTTTTCATACCAGTTTTCTAATTTAAATGGAACAGATGTAGATCGTCGAAAGTGTGCAGCAGTTGAACAATTGTCAACTCCCATTCCACCGAGCTAGCTGGCCACGGTACTCTCGGTGCTCGCAGTTTCACGCCATTCCAATAAATCTCCACGCCCACTGGCATTTACCTATCGGTGGTCGCGCTCAATAGACATTACACAAATGATGGCAAATGCTGCCTTTGCTTGCTTGTCATTCACTTAGATGACTAAGCATCACATCACTTTCCTTGCGAATGTGTCCGACTATTTACAACACAAGATAAACACTCACTCACACATCGTCTCACAACATTACTCAATAACTTCTGCAGAATTATATGTAGGTGAAGGTATTTTTTATTGTTATTAGTTCTTATTTTATTTGTGTTAAGCATATTGTTTAACTCCTACCTAGTTTTTATTTTTGTTATGCATATTGTTTAACTTCCGACTCTAGCACGCTGTCTTTCTTAAAGCAAATTCTAGCCGTGGAAAGGGCCTGGTGACAGGTTTTGTCCAAAAACCTATATCAGGCACCAGTCTCTCACAAAGGTGGAATACAGCTGAGACAATTTTTCAACACATTAACTTTAAGTCAGGTTTGTGAAGAGAGAATAAATGATAAATTATTATTATTATTATTTTTATTACTTATACCTATGTACGTATAAAGCAAATTACAATGTAACGCAATAAAGTAACACGTTGTTATAAACGATGCACGGTTTTACTTCGATTATAATACATTAATAATGTACTTACATACAAAATTCATGTTTTACAAAATTATTGGCTCATAACATAAAAGCAATTCTCTAGACAAATAATAGTGCTAGAAATCAGTTATTGATCAATTGCCATTTGTCAATTTGATACCGGCGCCCACATGATAATGATAATGCCTTTGTCTTAATCAATAAATAATCCGCATTATTAAATGGGGAAGGTCGGGCAAAGCTAATGGTAGATGGCGTGACCATAGCTAGGTCCCTACGGCCTACAATAAATTTGACATTTCGTTCATTCGTTCCATTTCGTATCCATTCATAAGTTTGGTTTTATTTCAACTTTTCGTTATTTTCGGTGATTTCAATATTTTAAATAAGTGTTTGACATGGAAAGTGTCATAATTTTAAACCTTAAACATTTCCTCGTGATCACTCGCTTCAAAATGATTCCGACAGAACCTCGAACTCTGTTTAATGTAAAACAATCTCTACGAATAACTTTAAGTCACAATGTAATCATTTTATGATCTTTCGGGAAAAGGTGGACTACAATTTCGGAGTACTTAGGAACATAACAACGCGTCATTTTCACAAAAATAAAATAAAACCACCTTACGCCATAAATTATTAGCTTGTGTTGGGAACTAGCTACGACAGCGCCATTTTGACAGTTGCCTTCCCCATTGAGACCAGACAACAATCTTAAAAGTAGTGTAAATAAAATCGATAATGTGGCCTTATCGATAGCTGATACAAGCACTGAGTTGTGTGTGGCGCCAGTCAGTGGACACAGTCCGCTTGCAGCACGTCTAGACATCAACATCGACACACGTTCGGCGCGCCGATGCAGTACCCGGTGCCCGCCAATCAACAGTGTCGTAACGTCGCCGCGCGCCGTCGTCTTATGATTAGTTTGCAAGGCTCCCGAAGCCCCGACCTGGCCCTGCAGTCTCGACATTAGATAGCGACAGATTCTGTCGCTAAGTCGTATCGATGTCAAATTCCTTTAATAGATTTTCAACCTTATGCTTTAGAAATAAAGTTGAAAATCTATTAAAGGAATTTGACATCGATACGACTTAGCGACAGATTTTTGTCGCTATCTAATGTCGAGAGTGCCGGCCCTGCACTCTGACAGAGAGCAGGTAACGATTACAAAGCTATAGTGTTAGCAATAAGCATACCTTGATATCGATGGGCGCGCCTTTCGTTTCAGCTCCACACTGGCCCAGTGCGAGCTGGGCGGGTGCCCGCCCCGCGTCCTGCGCGTGCGCACTTTCACTATCATTACCGCAATCCGCGCACAATGCCGCCGCAATCATTAGAAAGCTAGTTTCCATTTATATGCAAATCCCTATATAAGTACTAAATTATTATCATTGTGTAGGTTGACAGCGGGCGATTGTTTCATTGTTACACTTTTTCCCGTTATGTTTAACGCTTCTGTGATCCCGCACGATGACATCGTGTACACTAACAATTTACATCATGTACAAAAGAATGTGAGAGCTGAGAGCAAACCGCTCTCGGAAAATTAATGTGTGGTCTCGGGTGTAACGAATGTTGTACTATCGGGTCCATAAGTAGTCGTTGAGTTGAGTTCGCTTTTCTTACATTTTTGAGATATGAGGGGTACTGAATACGATTTAAATCTGAGACTAGTGTATATGCTCTCAAAATTGATAAAGCATCTTTTAATTTACCAAGAGATTCGCAAGAGTACTGACATTTCAAATAAAATAAAGACGAAGTTTCAATAAAAAAATAACAGAAGCTAAGTACCTAAGTAGGTACATACCTTAGTGCATAAGTACCTAAATCATTTCACTTTCACTAAGTAACTAGGAGCTCACCTACATAATGTTGTACCCAGGTCAATCTCATCATAATTTATACAAAAATATGATAGGCTTGACCTCAAAATGTCATAGCTAATTATATTGGCTATCATTTATTCAACCTATTACAATACTATTTACATTCAATCGCCTCGTCTGTTTTACATACATTAGTGATAGCTTAATGATATTCGTACGATAAGGTATCAAAGTGATAATCGCCGCAGTACGTGCCTGCGCGGCCGAACATCAGCACGTCCCGGCGCGGCGCCCGCGGCCTCCTGGGGCAGCTCCTCGAGCGCGGAGTGTGGGGACCAGTGACCACACGTTGGTTGGGCGTCGAGCCCCAATGCCCATTTAGTGTGTGTTTGGTTACGATACCACAAATTACAAAGTCGCAAACAATTACCGACACGCGAATCAATCAAACAGATACGCAAATGATACTCAAATCGCGCAAGTATTGTAAGAATATCATTAATGATTCGCAACGATGATCAAATTGCAATTGCGGATGTTTTTAACAAACCATGGATTCCGTTATAAGGTCAAGGGTTAAAGTGCGAATAAACATATATCAGTGTACATCTCCCATGGGCCAGTAGTCGTCGACACGAGCGTGACGGGTCGCCGACTCATGAGCGCACGCCGTCGCTGTTGGCATCCCGACAGCAGACAGCCACGCGCCCGTGCCAATCTCATAAACTTTTAACGACCATATCAAACGCGTACTTATGGAAATTAAATGGCTTGTATTTCAAACAGCTCCAGACACTTCTCTGAACTTGGAATATGCGCTTCTTTCACTGTGAGGCTCCCGTAAACATTACAGATGAGGAAACGATGCAGTATTCGAAAAACGTCATTTGAGAAGTCTGAAACCTAAGCGACGGCGACGAGGTGAAACCACATTCTCTGTATCAAATTTCAAATGTGTCTAGACTTGGACATTTTTCGGTAACTTTCACCGTTCGATCAGATAATAACGACTCATTAGTGGGAACATGTATTAGATTACCGGTAAGCGAGCTGCGTCCGTGCGGAAAATCTAATGTTACACGACGCAGAGCCCGCGCCGCCGCGGTACGAGAATGCAAGACAGACGGGCTGCAGAGTGGCAGACTACGAGGAACAGTATGCTTTATTGATATGCGCCGTGCACACATAATATAACTTTTTAGGTACACAGATTTTATGAGATTTTATTGTAAAGACTCTTTAGATACGTAGTTAATATAGGTATTCTACAGTAATGCGTAGCACTCTAGCAGAATCTGGTAACAAGCTTTTCTATAATTTAGCGCAACAGGTTGGAATTTTCAAGCAATGTTAAATCGGTGCTCAGTAGGCATGACAACTGTTTACATTCTCACCTGCCAGAAAAATTCTTACTATACAGAGAAACAAACAAAAATGAGCTTCATTGCAGTGCGAAACGACCGTCGGCCATCATTCAGCGTATTACTATGGCATATGCTCAGAGCAGCTTAGCCCTTTACCAAAACCCGGAAAAAGCTTGTTTAATAGTTGTAGCCACTAGCCATAGGGTGTCACATGTAGGTACATGTTGCGGGGGAGGAAGCAAGAAGGTGTTGACCACGGGTTGCTCGTGACCGCGGCGGTGGCATTAGCGCATTAAGGTCATAATTGTGAAGCACGCGCTCAATTGGATAACGTGCGGTAATTGGCGGGCTGTGTGATTTCATCGCGGGTGACTGATGCCGCATCAACGCTCATTGCCGCTCATCATGGCACCACAATGCTACGATACCCCATGGTACTCCAGTAAACAAATCTGATTGGACTGTAAATGGTATCCGATGTGCCTACATTAGAATATTATAAAAAGTGTAACCAAAGACCAGAAATATTAAAGCCATTTTAAGAAGTTAAACGCTTTTGAGCTCATCATAGGGTCAGAACGACCAGTCAGCAGAGCAATAAATAGTAATAATTATAACAATCAGTTACAGTTCTTATCAATCAATTAATCCAGAATAAAATTAGTTGAGTCATAATGATGCTCAAATCGATCAGAGCCGCAGTGCCCATAGAGATCAATCTCCGCGCTTGCTTTATAAAATAGCAATAAATACAGTTATTCTTGAATCAATTCTCGCAGCTAAACTGTTCTATGCGCCAAAACGAAGCTGTAGGTACTTGTTTTTAGGTATTTAAGTAGTGTTGGGGAATTGGCGACGACCTGGCTCTGGGCAGTAGCCGCTGAGTGCGGTGCGTGGCGGCGCGGGCGTCGGTCACACGCGTCCGTGTTCCGCTCGACCGGAGAAAGGCTCATTGTGGCGGAAGCACGCGTTAAGGTGCCAACCAAATATACAATGTCAAGGGGCCCCGACAAAATGTCACGATAATTTGAGATAACATCTGCAAATAGTTTTCCACATTGTACTCAATTTTGTCTTCCGACAAGGAGCGAGAAACAGAAAGTATTACGCACCTCCAATGATATAAAAATTGAAGCGCACTAAAAACAACTCCGGAGAATAATTTATTCCGGTCAGTTAATCAAGCGTAAGAGTACAATGCGCGGGGGCTGAGTCGACGTGGCGGCAGTGTTGAGAAGTTGACCCTGATCGTGGCCGCCCTGGAACAAAGCTAATCGGCCAGATAGCGTAATGAGAGTCGTCGGCCGCTGCTGCTGGCCACAACAAGGTCGACAACCGTACGAGTTACGACCTCGTGTATAAGCACCCGACACTGACACAAATTTAATTATCGACAGGCACAGGCGCTCCTCAGTTTTTTTTTTTAATACGACGCATCTAGTACGTACCTGAAGGGGTTACCACAATTACGGGTCACAATACTTGTCTGTGCGATGTTATCTTCCAGCGAGTAATAGCATTCATCGATCAATGTAACACGTAATTCTTTGCTTTTTATACTTCGACCGAATCCACTTTACTGTATGTCGGCAAAACTCATTAAAATCCTTAACGACATGATCGAGTTGATGCCGCGCCATTGCAGTAGGTTTACCGTCTAGAGTTAGAACGATCACCAATAATTACACGATCTGAGACCTGACCTTTCCGTATTAGGAATCGTTGAGCTCCTTAAGTTCCAAGTTGAGCTGCACGATTACTGACAAATGCGTGCACTGACTGGGCAGGTCCACTCAATCTGTGTGGTTCTTTCTTCAATAGACCATTTCAGACTCTAATCTACATGGTCTTCACATGATCTGACCAAGACTATGTCTGGACTTTAGAATGGTTCCCTTTATGTCGAGCCGAGAACCTTGTCTATCTTCTATTACCCCTACGTCGAGTCTACGATTTCTGTCCCGTTTCTACTCCCTTAACGTCGAGTTTCTTTACCCCGCTTCTACTACCTTTACGTCGAGTTTAATAATATCATATTTTGAAGTACAGTCAGGTTCACATGTTGTATGTGTTATTGTATTCGAATCTACTTAATTACTCGTAATAGTCCAGTCAATTTAGACATGCAAAGGTACAAACATTCGCATATAGCAAAAAATTGGTAGAAATGTTCGAAACACTATTATATGTGAAATTTTAAAAGTCCCCATCGATCCCTTACCTGGAAAAAATTTGCTTCAAGGTCACAAAAACGGTTTTTTCGCATTTTTTTGCATAATTGTAAGTTTTATAAAAAAATGACTTCAGACAAAAATTGTAGAGCATGCAATTATCTACAAAAATTGTCCTAACACTTTTTTCCTAAGTGGTTTACTTAAAAAAAGCGCGCCGTGTACACTACCTCACACGTGGCGTGGAAAGTTGGAAACGTGCTTATTATGGAGATTACAACTTTATTTGAATCGCTATATCTTCATATCAACCAGTGATTCTTAGGAAAAAAAGTGTAAGGACAATTTTGGTAGATAATTGCATGTTCTACAATTTTTGTGTGAACAAATGTTTTGATAAAATTTACCATTTTGCAGAAAAACGCGAAAAACCCATTTTTATGACCTTTGACCCGGAATAAAAAAAACCAGGTACGGGATCGATGGAAACTTTTCAGATTTTACATATAATGGTGCTCCGAACATTTCTACCAATTTTTAGGTCTATGCGAATTTTTGTAGCTTCGCTACTATTTTTAGGTCTAATTTGAGCGAACTATTATAACATATTATCTTTTAAAAATTAAATAAAAAGTATATTATACATATTAGACTATTGACTGCAACATACTGAAAATCAATGGCGCATTTGTGATTTTACATAAATTAAGTACAGCGGTATTTAGACATTGCGTCGGTGTGACTGAAATATATGTAATGTAGGGTACGACTGTCATCGGTAAAATTTGATATTGACTATTTTTTTCTAATTATTTAAAATACTTCTTACCTAGGTTGATACAACGATATGAATAATGTAAATTAATAACGCAAATTTTGATTAAGAAACTTTCTTTTTTTAGAAGATTTATTTACTGTAAAGCTGTATGCTAATTTACATTTACACTAATAGTGACGAAGATACTGTGATTTATATAGATTACTAGCGACCCGCCCCGGCTTCGCACGGGTGCAATGTAGATGCTAATGTGGTGTCAGTGTGGAGTGATTAATAATATTATGTTACTAATAAGTTAATAAGTACCATATTGGATTGATTTAAATGCAGGCGCCGCGCCGCCGCCGTACGGACGGGCAGACGCACGTACAACCTGACGGCCGCTTTACCCCCGCATTTTAATTCTCTGATATCTTCTAAGATATTCATTTTAATGATATGCTGTAAAGGGCAATTTTGATCTACATTAAATGCACAACGTATCTAACGTTTAATTGGATAAGGAATAATATTGTACTGTTTAAAATAGCTTCGTAAATAACCCATTATTTTTTTGTAATATGTAAAAGATCTTTTTAAGACATACAATTCCGAAATACATTATTTGATCTATCTCGTAAGGTTTAGCCAGCGTTTGCAATGTAATCGCACAAAAATATGTTTTTTACGACATCACGTTACAAATACAAAGCCTTGAAATTCTCGGCCTTTCTCTACTATAATATGCATGAATTATACATATAAACCTTCCTCTTGAATCACTCTGTCTATTGATGAAAACCGCATTAAAATCCGTTGCGTAGTTTAAAAGATCTTAGCGGACAGACAAAAAAGCGACTTCTTTTATAATATGTAAAGAAATATACTTATTTGAGAAGAACTAATGCAACAAATAACGAAATTATATTTTAATGATTCTGGCTTTTAATTTATGTCCTGACTGTTCCTCAGGGGCGCAGGCTTCAAACAACCCGATTCCTATCGGCTTCCCTTCGGAATAACCAGTCTTTATGGTATCTACTATGGCCAAACAATTTGGTACACCTGTGTGTGTAACTGTGTATCAGATCACACTACAGATATTAAATACTAATTTAATACAACATAAGACTAAAAACAAAACATAAATACCTTTTTTTGTCTAAACAAACAATTCAAAAAGCATCAGCGTCAAAATAAGCCGGCCCTCGTGTGTCAGAACGCGGTACTAATTTCATAGGTACGGACACACGTGACTTCGTGTCCCGCAGCACCGCGTCGTAGGTAACTAAGGAAGCCGAACGAACTATAGCGAGTTATGACAGGGACATAAATAGAAAAGTACATGGGCGAGAACGAGATAGAATAAATGGTTGTGTTTGTATTTTTTCCTTGCGTCATGATTACTGCAAATAAATGCATTTTCTTTATCTTTATTAATGTTCCATTTCGTAGACTCGTTGTGTTGATTTCTTGACAGATAAATTCACGTGTATTTGTTTTCACCCGTTCTGTTGCATTTTATTCGTTATAACATGTTTTAGTAGTAGAATGTTTTTCAGAATTATAACTGTAATCAATAATATTATCGTATTATTTTTGTAAAACATTGATAATTCTGTTTGTGTAGTGATAGTGTCGCTTTGGTTATGTTACTTGACCATAGATGGCGTTAAATTAAGAAAAGTAAAGAAATAACTTACATTTTCGAGTAAATTACTTTTGATGTTATCTAGCGTTTATGAGAACTGAACATTTTTTTCTTCGGCTTCCCTCTAACAATAATTCTAGCTGCGCCACTGCTGTACCTATTAACCAAACTTGACGTAACGGTATTAGAAAGCGTAAAATAGCAATATTTTGCAAGAACAACAGACTCAGACTCGACGTAAAGGGACTCGACATAAAGGGAACCATTCGGACTTTAAAGAGACTGTGACCTCTGAGTTTGTTTCGGCCTTTCTTTTCAGAATAGTCAGATAGGATACGCCGACCTCATCTAGTTTAAAAAATATGATTGACGTGTAAAGGTGTTTATACAAACCTACTTACAGAAATAAAATCATTTATCATAATCATTTAGGTATAGCAAGATGTCTACTCCTAGACTGATCTGAGCCTGAACAGCAGATTCTTTGTGAGGAGCAGACAGCCCTATTATGTTATGCGCGCGATTTTAACTTATTCAATTTACTCGCTACTACTTTGATAGATCCAAAAACAATCGTCGGTGAGTCTTCAGGCCTCAACCTTGTGTTTCGAATCGGCGATCCTTTTATGATATATCTGTGTTAAATATGTTTGCTGAGTACAAGACATTATTGCAACAAATCGTGGACGCCGGGAAATGAATATAAATCGAGTTCTATTTAATATGCGATTGGCAACGAAACCATTTTAACATTTTGTAAAAACATAATTATTCTGTAACAGTACTCTACTCACTCTTGGCTGGGACTGTGGGACATAGACCGAGTCTGGTCCTTCGAGACTCTTAGCTGCTGAATTTAATTATACGCACATGATCTGAAGTGTTCAATTATTTATTTTAGATTAGTTTTCCATTTATCAGCGTTGTCTACTTATGCTATACATGTAGGTTACATACTGACATACATTCGTGCCCGACTGGGACTTGTAGCAATCGTGACGACATCGTCCTCAAGCTAGTGTGCGTTTGGTGGGTTCGTGGTTGCCAGGCGTGCCGGTTGTGTATATGCGTATATTTGGTGGAGCAGGAAGCCTCGCGGGATCCAGGGCGAGCAGTTGAGCTCATTAGCGATTGGCGACGTCACGCGACCGCAACAGCTATACATGAAACTAACGCCGTATACGTACAGAGCCGTATTTATGCGTGTGGAGGCCCTGGGGCAACCAAAAAGTGAAGGCCCAGAAAATGTTGTGGAACAGACGTTATTTTTTCCACATTTTCCAATAATTTATAAACAGGGTGGATTTTTTAGATAGGGCAGTAAGGGCAAGGTACCTTAACCGTTGTACCTACACATCGTGTGTAAAACAGCGAAAAAAAATATCAAAGGAAAAGTTGTTTACTAGTGCTTACTCGTCGGAGTTGGAAAGATGTTTTTTTCCGAAGTCTATTGTGGGGGCCCCTCTTTTGTGGAGGCCCCGGGGCGGTTGCCCCGGATGCCCTCCCGTAAATCCGGCCCTGTATACGTACTTCACACGTATAAGCATGAGAAGTAGCGAACTAGCGACCAATCACTTCCTTTTGACTAGCTTTGCTATGGGGCAAACATGAAACATATCACGATAAGGATATTATTATGGTGTTAGGTTTTCGTTTGACCTCTATGCACGCAAAGCCTTGCCCTTGTTACTTGAGAACAATGAAGAAAATAACCACTTCTTACGCCCCCTTTGCAGCAGTCAAGGAAAACTGTTTGGTAACACGGAAAATAAAAATAAGGAATCGGTAATACAGAAAGCTAATCACGTAGCCGTTCAAAACATGGAGACTAATGGAAGCTAAGAGAACAACCGCGTTAGAACACTTAGACGTTACACTGGGATGATGTTCGTGACTGAGGCGAGGCTGCGGGTCGCTCGTGGTTACAACTTACAATTTGCTGGTGTCGGTCGTTTAGCTCATGAACCATATCTAACCCGTACAGAAGAACCACTACAACAATACAAGCTGTCTTGTAAATCATTGCACATATTGAAGGAGGGTATTCAGTATTCAAGTCTCAGTCCAAATATATAGGATGTAAAAATATAATTTGTTAGGCTGTCGAGGCTTTGATGAAGTTAGGACGAGACGTTAGGCTCGTGAGGGTGACCGCTCCAAATCTTAGGCTTCGTTAAATGTTTAGTGTGCACGAGCAAGTATAGAGTCTGTTAAAGTTACGGTAGCTACTTAAGTTCGTGCGACTCGCGTGGGCATTAAGCCTCGCTACCTCACTGACATCCTGCTGACCGGCCCGACTACAACTACTACAAGACAGCGTCAGCTATTTTCGAGTTACATAATATAGTAATCGTATTGAGGAGCTATTAGTTAGTCTTCTGTAGTGTATAGCGCGTTGTGGTCGTGTAAATGTGTAATTAACGCTATGTTTGCGGCGCTGCGTCCTCGTGTTCAGTCCACGTTGTACTCCTCATTACATTTAGCTGTAGGCACTTACGCTAGTAGATTGCAAACCTTTTTTATAACCTCTGTCTGGGGAAAATGGAGTGTTATGTCGGACTCCTAAGTACTGCCTAAAATCCCATAAATATTCGTCAATATACATGATTTCTCTCACGTCACATAGTGTCTCCGTATTTCATAGTTTCTTTTCGTAAAGGTGTTAACTAGAAGCGATAGCTTATTGTCATTACTGGCAATGACTGTTAAATTAACAACTGACCACAAATATTTCGTGCTCTTCTTAGCGGTCTTATGAAGGTGTTAACTTACAGCAAACACCACAATTTCACAACTGATGTGCCAACCTGTCTATTTTACACTTCAGGTCATAGCTCTTAGCAAACCATTTTCATTAGAAATCTTTACGTTCACTTGTCAAAGTGGATTAAAAATGAGTGAAACGTAAGAAAATAATTGCCTTCCAATGTATCTAGCAAAAAGTGTTAGTGTAGCATTCGCACGACACTTAGCATTCATACGGTTCTTACAACTGTGCGGTTCCGACTTCGGTCATGATGAAACGGGTACCTGTAGTGTGGACTGTAGCTACACAACAAATATACGAGTTTGGGACAAAAAGTTTCATTAACGTAACAAAAGACCATAAAAACGAACACCGACGCGGGATCATTCATCAAAATCATAATAGACATTAATTTTCGTGAGACTTGAATAGTTCACGTTGAGTGTGCCACTTATAAGGAGCACACATAACACTATACTTAATATTTGGATAAGCATTGCCAACTGATCATAGAAGTCAGACTAGCTACATTAAATTCTGCTACACAGTGAATGAAACAAATGAAGCAACTTTTCAAAGTATGTATACCTAAATAGATTTTTTTTTTAAAAAGAAAAAGTGGGCCGATGTGCCCAAAGCTCGGCTTCATCGTGTCGCTATACGTATTTAGGGGTTCATAAAACTCCAGTGCGCAGGAAACGGATGAAAAAATTTCCAGACATTAACATGAGTTAAGCACACATATTTCATTTAAACTTTTTGATGTAGACAACTTTTTATTTTGATATTATTTTATTGTCGCCGAAATCATCAATGTTATTTAATGACGTTGTGACTTCCTGTGTAGCTTTTGCGACACCCGGGAAGTGTATAATTATATGAGTTTGAAATATAGCATACCTACGTTAGAAATGGTGTAAAATTATAAAGGGACGACAACGGTTGTTAAGATTCGGCGCGGCGCGCGGCGTGCTCGCGCAGTGTGCAGCGTCGTGAGCATGAGTGTGGGAGCCGCGAGGAGGTACAAAGGATCAGAGGCGTGTAAGCATATTTATATTGCGGTGTAAGAGATCTTTGTTACGTGTAAACACGCTTGTTCCGAACATGGACAATAGTGTATTCTGTCAATCAACATTTTGACGGCCCTTGGCGAACGCGGAAGCAATTTGATGTATTCCTTCATAAATCGCAAGGTGAATTCGTAAAAAACTGACATTAAAATAACCGTAATTCGTCACAGCATAATTGCACGTACGATACTTCCAGTAGTTATATTATGATGTACTAGTCTAGAGTTTAGTACACAAATGTTTTTGCTACAATATTCGTGTCGGGTCGTGTTTGTGGCTCAGTTTCAGCCACTTGAGTCTCTCTCTCTCTCTATGAATATTTATTTCATAAGGTGAGCGTCGGCAGACCGCCGCTCAACTTAATTAAGTTTGATGAGAATCATTCTTGTGAATTTATTTGTACAGCAGATACATGACCCCATTGTCGGAAAGCGGATAAATAGAACCCGTGCCGCGACTAGAAGCGCAAAAAGCTGCTGAAAGATTGGTACCGCGGAGTTAGCCTCTGTGACAACTTTGCCATCGATCGATCATTCATTTGATTGGTTCTCCTATCTATTGGTACTGAAATTTTGTCAGTTAAAAGTATGTTATCCTATGATATATTATGTTACGTTGATAGCTGAACAATTTTGAAGTACTTATTAACATCTACATTAAGGGGATAGTTGAATATCAATGATATTTTGCAGTGACAGTGTTTGAAGTGATGTCATCACAGATTACTACATTCACAGCGATTAACAGCATTGTGACAACGCAAGGATACCGACTGCACAACACCTTGGCATGCGAACGAGGTGGAACCTGGTCGAGACGTTCCGTCGAATGCTCCACCTTCATACAATGCATACCGTAAACGTAATCACACGCGGTGGGAAAACAATATTAGGTAGAAACACACCGACACCGATTTAGATAAGTGACGAATATAATTGCAGACATGACCTATTTAGTTACCTTATCACGCAAAATGTATACAAAACCAGAACGCAGATATTGGAGGAGATACAGATAGTATAATCAGTTAAGCAATCTTCATTGACCCAGCTACTGGACTACGAGCAGGCACATTGTTTGCGTTACGGCATTGATGTCCTCTCCTGACTTGATGGTCCTGGCGGCACAACAAGAGGGCTTTTGGTAGCTATTCACAGCCAAGTTGTTGTGACCACGATAACGTTGGCGGAAGTTCTCATCATAAACTCGTTCACTTGGACTTTATCGCCATATTGGAACTATTGAGGCATTGACACGATAAAGAAATGTATTTCAACAAGCGACAATAACCGTTCAAGATTAATAAACACGGACTACAAACAAAAGTGTGTAAATGTCGCTAGTATTTAGTAACGTCTAATTGTGCAAAAACGGAGATTACTGCTGGAGTGGAGGACAATGCTGAGTGGTTGCATAACATAGTGCAACATGAGCAGGCTCCACACAACAAGTCAACGTCGATACATCGGACGGACACACGCAACACTCCCGTTGTGAACATTTCCGTGGCATAGCTCTACCTACTGCGCTTTAGGATCCTGTTTTAAAGTGTTAAAGAATATTTAATTAATAATAGGCGCACTCTGTCTTGTCCATTTTGTTTTAGTTTCATTAATACTATTGTAATCCTTTTAACAGAAATATTGCTTTCAGACTTTTACTAGAAGTCATTCTAAACCTCTTTAAAGCCATAAATGTGAATGCACTCCTAAAATAGGCCTAGATTTAATATTTTCAGCTTCGATGAATCAAAACTTGTGTCCGTATAGGTAACAGCTGAATATCTCAACCATATCATGGAGGCTCTAGTCCCAGGTGAATACGGTATGAATTAATAAGCGATGTTACATGCTCTCACTGTTGCTGCGCCTCTCGAGGATGAATATTCAAATATCCTGCAACAGCCGACTGAATACGAGCAAACAAACAACTGCAAGCTATTAAGAGTCACGCCGGACCTTCAAGACGAAGACTATCAACATTCGGCCACCTTGAGCCCGAACAATTAATTCGACGTTATCAACATATACGTATAAATAAGCATGATGATCGATTCGCTTCGTTCATTCAATATTCAAAGGTTATTAACCATTGTTATTAACGGACTTATCTTTAGTTAGATAAGTAATGAATTACTGCATTTCCATGACCTTTCACCTTCCACCATTCTATGATGAATCTATGATCGTTCGCGATTTCATAATAAACGCCCCCGCCGTTATATTTACAGTCCTCCTGTTAAACATACATAGCTATTGAGAGCCTCCTCTTTTATTAACCCCCACGTAGATAGAGGGGTGTAATCAGTTAACGGCTAACTTTAACGGTACAATTATGAGACGGATGAGCTTGTTTTTCTGAGCATTATGCGACGGATGAGCTTGTTTTTCTGAGCATTATGAGACGGATGAGCTTGTTTTTCTGAGCATTATGAGACGGATGAGCTTGTTTTTCTGAGCATTATGAGACGGATGAGCTTGTTTTTCTGAGCATTATGAGACGGATGAGCTTGTTTTTCTGAGCATAACTTCTCTTTGGGACTAAAGTTTTGAAATTGCAACTATCATTTCTTTTTCTAAATTGATTTGTGATTTGTATTTTGATTTAATTACTGCAACAGCAGAAAAGCCAGTTTCGCACAAGTACGACTTTGCAAAAGGTACCTAATAGAATCTTCAAAGCTGTAGTACTGACTCATTACGTCGCGTGCCAGTGACGTGAGTAGCCGGTACGCGACGCCCCTGGGACAACCTCGCGACGCCCGGGGGCGTCGCGGCGCACAGTTAGGGAACTCCTGAATTAGCCTATTTCATTATGTTTGTCTGTCCATGGCATCGTAGATCCCAAAAGGATGGTCCAATTTCAATGTAGTTATTTTTTATTAGAAGGTTTTTTATTCCAGGTAGTTCTTAGCTATGTTTCATGAAAACCTGCACTTTTCTGACTTAAGTAGGGATCTCTGTCATACATTGATATATTATTTCACTTTCGCTCGTCCGATAGAGTTGGGATTTGGAACACTGTAATAATGTGGTATCCTTGACTTGACCTGATACCGCAGCCACCAGGAAAGTCGCGGACTAACTCCTAACTCATTCAGTTGGTGTCGACCCAAATAAATAAATGATAAACGATAAATGATTTTATTTCTGTAAGTAGGTTTGTACAAACACTTTTACACGCCAATCATATTTTTTAAACTACACTTGGGAGCAAATAAATCGAGCCACTTCCTTTTTCACGCATTATGGTAATTATTTTTGGTATTAAGGAACGCATCGATTCGAAACATATATCGCCTAAAAGGGTATTTAATAACCTTTACAATGAGGGTAGTTAGTTGTCAAAATTTCATTTTTATTAAAGTTTAAAGGGTAGAATAAAATTATCGCATTTAATTTGCTTATGACATTTTTATTGTACTCTGTTAAGAAAAGATTAAATTTGAGGTTTTTGTTAATCATACCCATATTACTTGTTATTGTTGTCTTTATCTGTGTCTGTGTAATCAAAATAACCTGATAAAATGGATACTACACCGACGGAAGCTGCCCAAGTTGTAGCTTTACTTGAGGTTGGACACGGACAACGTGAAGTGGCACGCAGACTTCATTTGAGTCGTTCAAAGGTACAGCGGGTATACCGCAGGTATCTGGAGACTGGTGCTTTTGTTCGGCGACCTGGAACTGGCCGACCACGGGCAACAACAGAACGTGACGACCGCTTTATTGCAACCAATTCGTTGCGCGACCGTGGACTTAATGCTGTTCAGCTACAGCAAGCGTTACGTGACGTTCGAGGAGTCGCAATCAGTAGGTGGACAGTGAGACGAAGACTAAAAGAACGAAATTTAACATCACACAAACCAGCAACTGGCCCAAAATTGACTGTAGCTCATCGCCGATCTCGCTTGGAGTTTGCTCGAGAACACATTAATTGGACGTTAGAAGACTGGAGGTCAGTTTTGTTTTCTGACGAGTCAAGAATCTGTCTTTTTAGCAATGACGGGAGAAACCGAGTGTATAGACGTCCTGGTGAAAGATTTGCCCAATGTTGCATTCGAGAAACGGTGAGTTTTGGTGGTGGTTCTTGTATGGTGTGGGGAGGAATTTCTCTAGACGGAAAAACGGAACTTGTCTTCGTCGACCCCGCCAACGATGGCAGTGGTAGACGTGGATTAACAGCTGACCGATACATAACTGACATTCTTGAAAACCACGTAATGCCGTATGCTGGTTTTGTCGGAGAAAATTTCTTGTTTATGCATGACAATGCGAGACCTCATACCGCGCAGATCGTTACGGAATACTTGTCTGCGATCGGGATTCAACAAATGGTATGGCCAGCACGAAGTCCCGATTTGAACCCGATCGAACACCTATGGGACGAGCTAAAACGGAGAGTCCGAGCCAGGGTTCCCGCTGTTTCATCCATTCCCGAGCTTAAAGTCGCTGTGCTTGAAGAGTGGGAGAACATACCACAATATGTCATCGTAACGCTGATCAGATCGATGACTAATAGGCTACAAGAATGTATCAGGGCCCGGGGGGGTAATACCAGTTATTAAGAATATTTTTTTTGCAATAATTTTGTTTTTTATTGTTTTTATGGACTGATTTAGCCCTACTAAATTTTCTATCAAAATTACCATTTTTCTTGCAGAGCCAATAATTTATCATTCAATAAGGTTATTATTCAATAATTTACCCTCATTGTAAAGGTTATTAACTAAACTTTTAGGCGATATATAGTTCGAATTGATACGTTCCATATTACCAAAAATATTTACCATTTTACGTGAAAAAAGGTAGTGGCTCGATTTATTTGCTCCCAAGTGTAGATAAGGTCGGCGTTTCCTATCTGGCTACTCTAAGAAGAAAGGCCGAAACAAACTCAGAGATCACGGTCTCTTTCAAAGTCCAGACATAATCTTGGTCAGATCATGTGAAGACCATGTATATTGGTGTCTGAAACGGTCTTTTGAGAAAAGAACCACACAGATTGAGGGGACCTGTCCAGTCAGTGCACGCATTTGTCAGTAATCGTGCAGCTCAACTCGGAACTTAAGGAGCTCAACGATTCGAAGAACAATACCAAAGAAAGGACATTTGGGTAGGCCGCATAAATTACTCAAACTGCCAGATCATGATTAAAACTAACTGAGAAAGAGAAATAAAAAACCGGCCAAGTGCGAGTCGGACTCGCGCACGAAGGGTTCCGTACCATTGACTAGGTAAACAACAGTAGGTACACAAATTATGTGCCTACCTGTTGCCATTATTGATATCGAGCAAAAAAGGGCAAAAATATCGCGTTTGTTGTATGGGAACTCCCCTTAATGTTTATTTTATTTTGTTTTTAGTATTAGTTGTTATAGCGGCAACAGAAATACATAATTTGTGAAAATTTCTACTGTCTACTTATCGCGGTTCTTGAGATACAGCCTGGTGACAGACAGACGGACGGACAACCAGCGAAGTCTTAGTAATAGGGTCTCGTTCTTACCCCTTGGGTACGGAACCCTAACTAGCTCCGCGCGCACGAGTGTCAACGACGTCTGCCCTCACGTGTCTGCCCGCTCGGGTAAGCGCAGTCGGGAACCTGCCCCCCGCGCGGGGCTCCGCACCCGCTACCGATCAAGCCACGCCCCGCGCGTATTATAATTTATTATTAGAAAATAATGGTTCACAGTTTATGCATAAGGTTTATGTTTATGAAATTAAATGTTTTAAAAAAAAATATATATTTGAGTTGATTGAATGAAAGGTAAACAAATTTATGACGGTTATATTGCGGTTTACAAATTTATGACGTATCAAAAAAAAACTACTTACTAGATCTCGTTCAAACCAATTTTCGGTAGAAGTTTACATGGTAATGTACATCATATATTTTTTTCAGTTTTATCATTTTCTTATTTTGGAAGTTACAGGGGGGGACACATTTTACCACTTTGGAAGTGTCTCTCTCGCAAACTATTCAGTTTAGAAAAAAATTATATTAGAAACCTCAATATCATTTTTGAAGACCAGATATCCATAGATACCCCACACGTATGGGTTTGATGAAAAAAAAATTTTGAGTTTCAGTTCTAAGTATGGGGAACCCCCAAAATTTATTGTTTTTTTCTATTTTTGTGTGAAAATCTTAATGCGGTTCACAGAATACATCTACTTACCAAGTTTCAACAGCATAGTTCTTATGGTTTCGGAAAAAAGTGGCTGTGACATACGGACGGACGGACGGACAGACAGACAGACATGACGTATCCATAAGGGATCTGTTTTTTGCCGTTTGGCTACGGAACCCTAAATAGCCATTACCCACATAGTCCTCACATTCACAATAATTAAAATAATATAATACTTTACAGAGTAAATACCCATGGTCATTCTATATATAAAATTTGTCAATTTGTATATTAAAATTCGGACATAATCTTTGAGGACCATGTAGATTGGTGTTTAAAAAGGTCTTTTGAGGAAAGACAGACATGGTGAACATAGTCTGATGATGGAGCAGGATAGAATTCGGTCTAACTTATCGTAAACCCACCGAGTTTGGACCCGTTGGTCTACATGAGTACTTAGTTGATAGGCAGACATGAAAAGGATCTGATGAGTAAGGTGGTCGTTTATTTTTCGATCATGTGTTTTGTGAATCCATGGTTGTAGAAGAGACAATGTCCTAGAATATAATGTAGTCGTCGTAGACAAGTAGGTTCGTACGGGATTAGGAAACGTCGTTCAAGAATGTGTGGCGCGCCGTGTTTATGATTCCATAACAATATCTAACTCAGTATCGATCGCTTTATCATCCTTTATGAGATATCTACCTACCTAGTTTTAATTTCCAAAATATTTACCCACGTTGTCACTTTATCACGCTTACAATCAGGCTGCCCCTCTGTCTGGCCGCCGCCGCCACCGGTGCGCGTTACATGGTGACACGTCATAGCGATGACCTGACATTTGTATAATTTGTTGCTTATTTTGCACACACCAGGCGCGGTCCGAGGGGGGGGGGGGGGTCATGGGGGTCGGGACACCTCCCCCCCCCCCCAAATCAATCAAGCTGTTGAGAGCCTGAATGATTTACTTGTCTTACTGACTTAAAACTGTACTTGAGCCAGAGACCCCCAGTCATGGGAACTGCCTAAGTGGCAACTTAAATGAATTTCCGCTACCAAAAATCCGCCCAACGCGCCTAAAGCAGTTTTTTGTTCAAAAAGCCTGTTATAAAATATAGAATCTAGGATGCAAGAGCGAGCGAAGCAAACTAGGGATTTTGGGAACCCCACTGGTACGTAAGGTCCGAAAAGCTAAGGTTAGGGCCAGATTCCAAAACCCAAACTGCTGCAAAACGAGTTTAGGCTTTTCGTCTTAACTCGACATAGTAAGTTCTCTTTCCGTATAATGGTAAAACGAAACAGATCCTATTCAAGGTAAAATTTCTAGGCTCGCTTTGCTCGTTCTTGCATTGTACGTTCTCTTGATTCTTGAGCTTTTCTTCACAAGTCGACAAAGCAACTATTTACTAGTTTTTTTTGGAGTAATCAAAAGAAAATGTAACTTATCCGAGACTGTGCAAAAGTTTTTGAGCTCACTTCGCTCGCTCTTGCATTCTACATTGTCACTATGACAATGTAGAATAAACTATTAAACTGAACTGAACTGTGTGAACTATTTCTTGGGCTTTCTGCATAAGTTGACAATGTAATATATATAACTCCTATTTCTCCTATTTCTGTTTGAATAAATAAAACAAAAGCTAACCTAAACGACGCGGGTTGTTAAAATTTTCGAGCTCGTTCGCTCGCTCATCTCACCTGACATAATCTACTGTTCCAACGCATACTATTTATCAAAAACTGCTGCGACCAATTTGCCAGCATTATTTAGTACTCCCCCCCCCCCCCCCCCCATGTAAAAGCTGCGTCCCTCAAGAATATGAAATTGGAATTAGAATGTGGACCTGAAGATGTACATAACATAACATTACGTCTTTAACCACCGAAGGGTTAGGTAGAGGTGTACCTAAATTATAGTATACCCACAGTTCACCAGTTATGTTAAGTCCCATGTCATAAGAGGCGTACCTCCCTAAAACTATTCCTCAGCACCTATGGTGCCCCCCCCCCCCCCCCCCACCAAATCTTGTGTTGTGACCGCGCCTGGCACGCACAATGTGTAATAACCACTGACCTAAACTAATGTGTGACAGCATAGTCTTCGCGACCGATAAGACAACATTGTTACACAATTCTACTGCAAACTCCACAAAACTTTGCGCCAATGAAACGAGGTAATACCTAATAACAGTAATAACACAATTAGCCCGTGTAATTACATCAACACCGCTAAAGAGCACACTATAACGTACGTGCTTCTTATTCATTCACTCTCTATTATCGCACTCATGTACATTCGCCGAGTATTTTGGGCTGGTAGACATGGTAATTTCCGACCATTGCCGTAAAAACTACGCCGAATACTAGCCGGTACTTTATTGAACAAAAATAACTAGGAGTAAACAGAACGATACTTAGGGAAGGGAGTGAGGGCTGTTACACAAGTGTCTGATTAGTTCCACATACAGCACGAACTAGAGCAACTAGCAGTTGTACACGCGAGTTATAGACTACATCCAGTTTCATAAACCAGAATGGAATTGTGAAAGATACGACTGGGTAAATATTTATTTGAACGTGTTGGCCCGTTTGTACAGAATTACTGACTGGATGAAAATGTTAAGTGAATCTCTCTGGCTCTCTCTTTCAGTGGCGTAGCTGGTCCTAAAGGGCTATATCATAATTTGTTAGGGGCCCTCAGGCCCATCCCGACTGCAGCGAAGGTCAATAGGAGGCGGTATTGTTATTTTACAAAATAAATAAAATAGCTTCGTGACTCGGTTGTGTTCCTACTAAGAGAATACAAGAGCGAGCGAAGCGAAGCGAGCTAGAAAATTTAAGTATCCTAGCATTCATTGAAGAGCGAAAAATTGAAGCATTCTGACCTGAGATAAATTAATTTTTATTGTGATTTTACTAAGAGAATGCAAGAGCTAGTGAAACAAGATCGAACATTTGAACATCCTTACTCAAATAGGTTGTCTGTGTGATATTTTTACTAAATGAATGCCAGAGCTTGAGATTTGGAGACCGCCTGTGCTTGAAGCCTTTGTGAGCCATATTCGAATTACGTGCATTTATCATCTTATTTTATTTTCATTAGGTATCCATTCAATACAGGCCTCTTATCAATAAGAATTTGAGGTTTTGGATATTTTACTCATTTTTGCTTACATCTTTGCCCTGTAGCTTGGGGGCCCCGTATCATTGATACGACTGATACGGCGGTAGCTACGCCCCTGCTCCCTTTCATCTGCTTTAAAAAATATATCTTTAATCTCTAATGGGCTGACCCATTGGTTAAGTAGTGTTGAAAGGTTCTATAACCCACTCTCATGATTACGAACGTTTGGCATACGCGAATAGCGACATTGGGCTAACGCTGTGATAAATAAATGACTATCGTCATCGTTGTTGTTCAAGAAGTCGTTCAGGGTCAAAATGTCCAATTCTCAAAATGTCCAACTCCAAAAATGTCCAATTCTCAAAATGTCCAATTCCCAAAATGTCAAACTCCCAATTTGTGCAATCTTTGAGAATCTGGTAAATTTGTTTCATAACTCATCAAAGCGCTTTTTTAATACTTATGACAAACAATAAATACAAAATACTGAAAGAATCAAAATAATTATGTTTTATGTATAGGTAATAAATAGATTGTTTTTTTTTTTGGTTGATTGTTTGATTGATTGTTATTGTTTTTTAGTAGTATGTTGATTATTATATTATATTATGTCAAAAATTGTTATTTCGGGTATGTTGCGATCTTCTCTGGTCTTAATTTGTTACTTATAAATAAACCTTATTTTGATTCTTTCAGTATTTTGTATTTATTGTTTGTCATAAGTATTAATACTTACAAAAGCGCTTTGATGAGTTATTGAACAAATTTATCACATTCTCAAAGATTGGACATTTTGGGAATTGGACATTTTGGGAATTGGACATTTTGGGAATTGGACATTTTGATCCTGTAAGCAAGAAGTTGGAGTTGAGGCTGGAGAACGAGAGAATATGTATCTCTGCCCCCTGAGGCTAAACTCATAAATGTACTAATGACAGGACAAATACCTCGCGACGTGTCTCCAGGGACTTATGCGTGGCTCTGTCACGTATAGCATGGTCGCAGGTCGCAATTTCAAGTGTTGCTAGCTATAGATATTTGGAAGGAGTTTGTCTTCATACAGAAATAAATTACTGAAAAGCAACTCACCATTTTGGCGAGCATGGTGTCCATCTGCGGCTGGTGCGTGGCGGTGAGCAGCTGGCGGATGCGGCTGGCGTTGGCGACGCATTGCGCCATGCAGCGCTGCAGCGCGGCGGCCTGGCGCACCAGCGACGCGCTGAGCGGCGCTTCGGCCCCGGGCGCGCCCGCGCCACGTAACACACTCTCCAGCACGTGCGCATGCTGCGACACGTAGTCCAGGCAGCGCCGCAACTCCACCGCTTCGCGTCGCTGCCGCTCTGCAACAACATCAACACTAGCAGACCTGACCTGACCTCATTTACTGATCATTACATCAATCAGAATGCAAGTTATTGTAAGCTTGAAAAATCTTTTATTTTTTCATGATTTATTTATATTATGGAGGTAGAAAACATGTTGCCCCAACCCCTAATACATTGGGATAACGGCAAGAGAATAATGATGAACCTTTTGTAACATTTAGGTAAAATAATGTTAGGTACAATATTATAAATGTGAAAAAAATGTTACAAAAGCTACATCATTTGTTATTGAAGGAACTGATTAGCACGAAAAATAATGAATACATTGTCAATCTCGTGTTAACTGCAATGATTTGCTAGCCGAAATAACAACAGCCAATCTGCAGTAAACAAATATTTGCTTTTGCAACTTTCTAAAGTAGTCTGACTGAAGACAGGGATTATTGACATATTGTGGCAATGATGAAACCAAGAATAATCAGTTGGTACTCCAACATTTGTGACAATTACTAGGTACTTCCACAAAGTAGAAAATAAACAGATTCTATTGTTGCATACTAGTTCAATACACACTGAATAAATGGCTAGATGAATAAATTAAGAAACATTTTTTTTTAAACCCTTAAACACGAGAAAAATTAAAACAACATTTTCAAAGATGCCAATTTACACCGCATACCAAATAAAATGTTTTTACCTCATTCGTTATTTTTTTTTTATCTCAATAGTTTTTGTAGGACATGGGCTCATTAGGAACCGCAGAGGGTTATTTGTAAAGACAATATAAAATCATGTCTTGGGTTAAAAGTAAATATGGTAATGTGCACACAATTTAAGAAGAAATTACACTTGCGACAAACATTACATTCCAATTAAATATACCTAGCTGAAAATTATAGTCTGATAATATGTAAAATACACGATAATTTAATAACTTTCATTCAAAACAACCAGTTTCATTTCGTCAAATAAGTAGTAATTAGAGCGATTTATTTACCATGGAAATCATAGATTCTCTGGGTTCTTCTCAAATATTTCTCTTCCTGCAGCTGCCTGTCGACCTGTGCCTGTTTATCACGAGCCTCCAGCACCTCCAGGAACGACGAAAACAACGATTTCCTTTCGTTCGTGTTTGTAACGGTTTCTTGCATTGTGATAGTAATAAAACGGCGATTGTTAAAAGACAAATAAAGTTACTTAATTTTTCAAATATGCTTTCGAAATCTAAACGGTTTATTTCAAACATAAAAACAGGAAACAAACGGTTGATAAATTAAATCGAAATCAAAATTCAAAATCACACAACCTCTACACTTGCCTCACTGACAACAACTGATCATAGACAATATATAATATAATAAAACCCTAAACCATAGCACAAAATAATTGCCTACAAGCGTTGTTGCCTTGCCGCCGCGCCGCCTCTATTGAACAACGCCTCTATCTGAACAACACCAACTTCTGTTTCGAGGTTTCGTGAGACAGTTTAATTTGATACATTGCTACAAGGATCTTTTGGCGCGAGAATGACGTTGATAGGGGGGTGCTATTGGTAGATCTAAATATTTGTGCAATGAGGTTAAAAACTGAACTCGTCATAGGTGGCAGCACTATTCATCGTCTATAAGCCATAACTGTTTTGTTTATGTTTACTTTTGTGTCGATCACAAACTCAAACTCTAAGGAATTATTTCAATAAAATTATTTACAGGCACTTTTGAATTGTCAAAGAGTTGGTCAGTTAGCCAGAAAGTTGAAGCTAGTTGCCCATTCCAAAACGCAGATCTCTATGGAGAAGAACGGGCAAGAAACTTCAAAGACAATCTTTTAAATCAAGGTATTACGAAATCCTGGGTACATTATTCTTGTTGTTTCTATAAGTGAGAACAACGTAATAAAAAAAAATAATTAAGAAACAGTTCAAAATATAAGTTTAAAAATAAAAATAAATAAGCCGTGACAATTAAGAGATTTATGCCCTTTGTTGTATGTCCTTTGGTGGGACATAGTATGTACCAACATTTTTTATATAACATCTGTATCATTTTTACCCTATGTTCACAAAATGAATAAATGAATTTGAATTTGAATTTGAGATGACGAGTCTCAACTGACAGCGCCCGTTAACGAAGATGACAAATGGGAATAAAAACTGTCACATGCACACTTCAGAGTAGCTAATACCCAGCATCTAACTGTCACTATCTATTTTTTTGCCCCGTTGCGCGTTGCGCTGCTGTTGACTGCAAAAATACATGTATTCACCAAAGATGTTTAAAAAAAACTGTGGGAAAAAGATTTCCGAAAAAAAAAATGGGAGCCCGACATTTGGTCAAGTAAAAAAGTTAGTTTTTTAAACCCAGAACAGATTCCCAACCAATGAGTTAAATTCCTTTAGCGGTATTCTAACAGTCAGAAAATTGTACATACTACATGCTGTCTTAAAATTATACAAAGTCCTGCCCTATGACCCTCACCATCAGGAAAGAAGACGAAAGTACAGTGTTGCACGAATAAAATTCGTTAAAACTGCTTAATACTTAATTTCATAAACGGTTTATAAATAATGATCTGTTGAATTTTTCTAAACCACAGAAGTTAGTATTTAGAAACTTACCCTCATTGATCTCTAACCCCAAAATTAAAGAATTATGAAAGAAAGTTAAAAACAATAAACGAAAGGTTTCTACTTTTTTAGTTTTCGTTTTTGGCGTATTTGGGTTTTAGTTTTAACTTTCTTTTTTCAAGCAGATTTGGCAGCATGACTTACATTCAAGGAATTTCTTCCTTGTAGCAGTATACTTTTGCATTCATCATTTCAGCCCGGAATCACTCACTGCTGGGTGTAGGTCTCCCCTTTTTTTTCCCCATACATACCGGTTCCGTGCTTAGGACTAACATAGTAGCATTACAAAAATTAAAAGTGAATGGATCAATGGTTGTCTGAATAAATTAAATTAAATTATAAATTAATTAATTATTAATTACTAACACCTACTGTAGATCAAAAACTTGTCTTTTGTATTTTATAATTATTTTTATTGCCCACAAACACAATGCATGCACATGTATCGGTGGTACCAGTCTGTTCCTGCCATGACAATCAACTCCATAGACATGGGAATTCTGCAATGAGATGAGAAAATTGAAGTTAAATTAATTGTCTATGATATGCTCACAACTGAGCGGCTGTCAAAAGGACTGGGTATTTCGTTGGTTTGCATTAAAACAATTTTCCAATTTAATTCATAAATAATGGCACGGGAAAGTAGCGCTGGGTTTGACAGACACATTACTATCTTCTCTCCTGAAGGAAGACTTTACCAAGTCGGTAAGTTGTATATTTATCCGGAATGACTTGCACAGAGCGGTAACCACCAATACTAACAATCAAATTTTTTTTGTAAAATGCTGTACAATCGCTTGTTACTTAATCTGAAAATAATAAAGCTTTCCAATTCCGTGCTTACTCAGTTTATGTTACTCACAGTGTAAACCTTAAATAAATGATTGAGTGTCAATTCAAAAACGTACAGTCATTGCCTTGAGTCTAGAGCGCTGTAAGTCGGTTCAAAACTTAATTATTTGACTTCAATAAGTTGTTGAATGTTTTACAGAATATGCACTAAAGGCTATCAACCAGGGTGGCCTGACGTCGGTGGCGTTGCGCGGCGCCGATGCGGCTGTAGTAGCGGCACAGCGTAAGGTGCCCGACCGCCTGCTCGACCCCGCATCCGTCACGCACCTATTCCCGCTCACCAAACGTATCGGAGCTGTCATGACGGGCATGATCGGTGAGACCACTACTTTGTATTTAAACAAGAAAAGGGGAATGAAATTAGGCAAAAACACGTTAAGTTCGTGCTATGAATGTCTCGCACGATCCATCAGTTCCTGGACGGTCTCTACACACTCGTGCTTGTAACGAATTTGTTATTTTCATTTTCAGCTGACAGCCGGTCGCAGGTTCAGCGCGCCCGGTACGAGGCCGCTAACTGGCAGTACAAGTACGGCACTGAGATCCCAGTGCACATTCTGACTCGCCGCATCGCCGACATCTCGCAGGTGTACACGCAGAACGCCGAGATGCGCCCACTCGGATGCAGTGAGTTACATTTCATAAATCTTTTTAGAAAATATATTGTTGCTGTCGTTTATGTGTTTATTAATCCTTCATATCGAATGTGGATCCACGTGAGACAATAGCTTTTTAATTGATTCTGTAATTATGTCATTCAACTGTTAAAGAGTTAAGTTGTTTTATTATTCTCCCATACAATTGCCTGATGTCTAATGTGTCAAAACAGTTAAACTGCAATTCGGGATTGCATGACACTGACACTTACTCAACATCTATACTTATCGATGGTGAAAAAACCTAATGGGGTCAACCGCCACAGATCAAACAAAAAGTAAAGAAAATAATATCTCTATCAGTTTATTGAATCACACTGAGACATACAAAATACTAACTGAATATTATGAAGTGCCCAGGCTTCAAGACCTTTACTTTTGTCTAACAGAGTTGTAACAGCATGGAATAAGCTCCAACAAAATGTTGTGTGGCTCCCACACTGAACTGCTTTAAGAATCGACTGGACAGATTAAATATCTCTAAGCTATTTGATACACACACATCAGCTAATTAGCTGCTAGTGTATTTAACCAAATAATAATAACCCCCAGAGCCGTATCTCTACGTTGACGTCGTGGTGGGGCTTGCGCCCTCCTGAACTCTAGGTCTGTACCAGTACAGTTTACTTTGCCAAAACAGATCTAGGGTTAGGAGCCAGGCCAAGGGAGATACAGAAACCCACAGGGCAGCATGTGGCAAGCTGTTGGGCAGTAGCAACCCCATAGACACTGTCTTCCGGCGAAGTCTTGTTCATCATCTCTGGCTTGCCTCTATTGGCCGGCTGGAGTAGAAAATAACGAGGAACAGAGCTCCCACCGCTTTATTGCCTTTATTGGCCAGCATAAGTGGAGATTCGCAAGAGCAAACATGCTCAGAGAAAGGAAGTATTCCTGTAAGATGCTGGTAGGGATCTTGACCGTACTTCCGGGATTGCCCTGATAGCCGTGGAATACCTCTCCACTCCTCATAAGCACCTCAGGACATATTACGCCCTCGTCACTATGTGCTAGCAACCGTTTTCGGGGGCCCATTATTGAGTGTGTAAGTCACCCCCTGCCATTTTATCGTATTTTATAAAAACATTGCTCAGGCAGGGGCCATAGTTTTTCCATAGTCCAAGATTACCAGTCCACTTAAGCTACCCAAATTCATAGTCCAATATCTTTGTTTACACATCCTGCAATAATTTTACACCAACCGGGGCTTGTCCTTGGGTGCACTTACATAGTCCGAACAGGGATAATCATCGGTTGGTGCCTCATTTAATTAAAAACGTCTAACGGGCCTCTGTGAGTTGGCTTCGGCCCCTCATAAGCTTTCCAAAGGTCCCCTTGGGACCCTTGGGTCACAAGAAATGTTAAGAAACATAAAAATAATAATAACAACATCACAATCTTTAGAAAAGTTGACCAAAAAACAATGTTCTTCAATAATTTGTCATCCAAATAAGTCGTAAGATCAATAGTTTCAAAGATAGATGTCGATTGACCACGTTTCACGTTTCCAAAAAAATATAGAGATGAATTGAGAACCTCCTCTTTTTTGAAATCGGCTAAAAACTTAATGTACTAAAAGGTCCTTCAACCAAACAAGGTAATTGGTGTCGCTTGAACAGTTTTGGGAAATACCTATAGTATATACTATGCAGTACAAATAAATTATTGGTTCTTCAACTGGCTAGCAACCTATTTTTCTTAAACATGCATGGAAATATTGTCATTATTTTCGAAAAAAGAACACGTGCAGTATCGAATTTACGGAATTTACGGACAAAGAAAATCAAATTAATTGCTGGAGCGTTTTTTGAATTTGCAACTCCAGCAGTGTTGTATGAAAAGGCGTGCTGGGGTTATTAAATACTCTTTGATTGGATCTCTTTATCATTCTTGGCCTATCAAAGTAAGTCTCTTTGCCTAGAACAAATTGCGTTCACGTAGCTGTACAGATAAATGCGTTTGCCTTTCGACACAGATGATAAATAAGAAAATTGGCGGCAAAGCTGAAAATTTATCTTGATTTGTTGTTTACATACCTAATAAATATAATAATTAAAATGAGTTCCAACGGTCCAGATAGTGAAATGGAGATTGATTGTACTCCACCAGATTTAAGATCAGAAGCCAAATTGGCAATGGAAAATCTGCTTCCAGCGAAGCACCCGCTGGCCACTTGCCAACATCTAAGTCCACAGCCATCCACCTCAAAACAGCATAGTCAGCCATCTACCACTACATCCAATGCCCATCTGCAAACCTCATCAGATGTTCAAAAAACAAACATAAATGTACCGGGGAAATCAATAACATTTTCTTTTAGTAATTGCCTCAATATGACTAATGTAACTTTTAATATTAATTAAATTAAATGTATAATATAAAAAGTATGTTTTATTTCCCTGCATTCTTTTGAGTAAAGCACTATATATGCCTCGGTGGAAATGGCAATTGCCTGTCTATTATTAGTGAAGTACTCGCCTACGGCTCGGCCTTCAAACTCATACTCGTACTGCAATTGACTATTTCACGGCCTTTGCAATAATGTGCTATTCATGATAAACAAATGAGACTACGACCATTCTAAAGAGAAAAAATTACGGAATTGGGGTCCATAAAATGTGTGCTTTTCATCATCATCTCTGAACATTGAGAATATTTCGAAATTTCTGACATTCAACTGCTGGCCTTACATGCCCAAACTTGTGTCACAACACGCAGACTACCAATTCACAATTGCAGGTGCTAAGATATTTTTCTTTCTATTAAAGGCATGATGCTGGTAGCATACGATGAAGAAACAGGTCCGTGCGTGTACAAGACGGACCCGTCCGGCTACTACTGCTCGTACAAGGCGGTGTCAGCGGGCGCGAAGGCCACCGACGCCAACGCATACCTGGAGAAGAAGCTGAAGAAACGCTCGGACCTCAGCGCCGACGACGTGGTGCAGCTGGCCATATCCTGCCTGTCGCAGGTGCTCTCTGTCGACTTCAAGTCCTCAGAAATTGAAGTAGGACTGGTCACCAAGGACAACCCACAGTTCAGGTGAGATTGTAGCTGTACGGGTTTACATAACATAACAACACGGCTCACGCCGGTATTATCGGAAAGGCTAGAGGTGAATACACACATTTTGCCAGTTGTGTTGTGTTGTTGTTGTGTTTGTTATGGATGTGTACTGCAATAAATTGTGTTGTTTTAACTATTGATAAAAATATTAAGTATTAAATAAAAATATTGAGTATTAAATAAAAATATTGAGTATTAAATAAAAATATTAAGTATTAAATAAAAATATTAAGTATTAAATAAAAATATTAAGTATTAAATAATAATTATTGTTTCATATTTCAGAGTGTTGGCTGAAAACGAGATCGACAGACATCTGACTGCGATTGCTGAGAAGGATTAAGCAAGGATTTGGCAATAAAGTCTCTATTATAATTTTTAAATAAAATGTTTCATATACGACTTATTTTTTGTTTTCTCGTATTATATCATAGTTGACTACTTTTATAAATTGTTACAAATCTTGAGAGATATTTCACAGTTTTGATCAGTCACGTAAGATCTAAACAAACAACTCTGTGAGCAAGCCAGCGTTCCCTGCCGGCACGTTAATGAGTTCTCCTGGCAACTCTGTGACCACGCGGGTGAAGTTGTGCAGACTGCAGCAGAACACGAGGCCGTACACGGGGCTCTCGTAGTTGCGGTGGCGGCGCAGCTCGTGCAGCCACGGCACGCGGCCGCACGCGCTGTCGCAGAACACGGCGTCGCGGATCTCGCTGACGGCCACGAACGGGTCGTTGAGTAGCACCAGCGCCACGGCCTTGCTCGCCTGCTTGGCGTGCACAACCGTCCAGATATACTTCGGCACCGGAAACCTTTTACCAGCTTTCAAGAACAGCTCGGTGCGCGAGTGGCCCGCACGCAGCGCGAGCACGCCGTGAGTGCCGACGTGCACGTCCAGCTCGGCGTGCGGACGACTCAGTTTCAGGAACTTGGCGACGTCGCGGTGCAAGTGGTGCAGGTTGCCGTGAGCCACGCTGCGCCACACCGCCACGCGGTTGGACACGAAGTCCGTCACGCGCATGTTCTGATCCTCGAAGTAGTGGCTGCTGAGCAGCTTGGCGGACGTGAGGCTCTGGTCCGCGAAGGAGTACCGCTCGTGCTTGAGCAGCTCGTGCAGGCGCCGGTTCATCCGAACGTCGTCGGAGTAGAGGCGCTCGGCGGCGTGGCGCGTGGCCGCGTCGAACATGTGGTTGAAGTTGCCGAGGATGCTGAGCGGCGCCGAGGGCTCGCTGTGCGCGGTCACGGCCAGCGCGTTGTGCGGCGCGTTGCTCATGCGCAGGCGCGCGGCCACGGCGCGGTCCTCGTCGAAGCACAGCGCGGCGAGGTGGCGAGGCGCGTGCGCGCTCGACTCGTGCATCAGGTACGCGCGCCCTTGTAGGCCACCGCAGTTGTCAACCTGTATAGAAAAAAGTAGTTTTTTGACTTTGTCGTGATTTACTCAAATAAAACGAATGCTGTCAAGACGTAGGTACTGCATGTCACCTGATGCAGCACATCTTCGAAGATGCTCTCCTGGCAGCCGAGCTCGAACAGGTGGCGCAGCGAGCTGTCGGCGCGCACGCGGTAGCGGCCGGCCTCGCACAGCACGGTGAGCGTGTCCCGCAGCGGGTAGGCGAGGAACTTGCCGCCGCCGCACGCCAGCGTGAGCTCGTCGCCGGCCGGCACCGCCAGCGAGCCGTTGGCGGCGCGGTGTGACGTCACCAGCGGCATGTTGTCGGGCACGCACTCCGCGCACTCCAGCTCCATCACGCATGGTGCTGCACGTTACGAACATGCTACTTTATCATTTCTGCCGAGTCGCTCGCATATCGTGAAAAACCAACCAAGTGCGAGTCGGAGTCGCGCGCGAGGGTTCCAATACCATCGAAACGACAATAGTATACCGTCTTTTCATTATTTGCCATGATAGAGGCCATAAAATTATACTTATTCTGTGAACATTTCAAGCAATTTCGGTTCTAAGATACATCCCTGTGGTAGACAGGTTGCGGACTACTTTAATAGTAACCTAGTCCCGTTGGCAGTTTGGGAACGGAAGTTCTGTTTGCTACTTTCTATACCGATACAACACTAAACTGGGGAAATCGAAAGTGCTGATTATTATTATGATTTATTTATTTTACTTGAACATAAAATATGATGTCATAATATAGTACTTATTAATATGTTTAATGAATCATCAAGTTTCATGAACATGTAGCAACAAATCAACAAACTGTTCGAAGACCATTAGCAGCATCATTGAATCCTGAGCAGTTCGCTCATAATATTATTTGTGATACTTACGATCAGTGAAGTGGGCAAGTTGGAAGCAAAACACAAACACGACAAGACGTAGCAGCCCCATGTTAGTGGCGAGTGATACTGTGAGCGACTGCGCGCTATCGCGGCCGCTCACTTGACCCCAGATAACGCGCCCCTACTGGCCAGGGCTGCCGACACCAACCACTGCGATATGTACTTGTTTTATTGTCGTTATTTTAGAAGTAACGGTAAACAACGTGTAATGTGGTGGTAATAGTAGGAAGTAAGGTCAATCTAAGTAGGCCTCCTTTGTCCCAAATATCAGATACTTCAACTGGCTTGGCGTAACGTTAATTCAAACGATTTATTAATCGAAAATCCCAAGTATCATCTAGAAATTTGGTTAAAATTAGTATCACCCATAGATATGAATAAACTAACAAGTCTTAAAACTAAATAAATATTGCTTGCGAAACGAGTATTTACAATATTCGTTCGTGTTAGAGCCGTTACACAAGGCGCCACCGCGGCGGAGACGAGGCTTGAAGTCTTGATACCGCGGCGGCCATGTGTAAACGCTCTTAGGACTGAAGGGCACGCCGCCGACACGCTCGATGCGTTGATTGTTCATAAGCTAGGCGTGAGTACTGACTCCTGTAATAAATTGTCATGTGATGCACCGTCCTTTAGGTGAGACGTTTCGAGTACCTAGTTGTACCTTTGTGAGGTAACCTGACCACAGCGAGATGTTGATGACCTGGATAGGAAAACATACGAGAAAAATAAAAGACTTAAAATATCAATTTACGATAAGTAATTTAATTATGAACATAATATACAATGCTGATGTTTATTTATAAAAGCAGGTAAAAACCGACGAAACACCTTACGATAAAATAGTATTTTATTTATTTCCTCAACGTACATAACTATAGAGTATAATTACTTAAATAATTAACTATGATCGTAGTACAATTTTCCTACAAAGTGTGTTACAGTTCAGCAAAATTGTCAGACGGAGCCCACGGCCTGCGTCCTGCGACGATCTAACTACGTTATTGATCTATGTGCACGTAACCCAGTGCGGCGACCAGCACCTGTCAGTGCGACGTGTGACGCAGCTGAGCGTCCGTGGATGTGTGCTTGCTGGTCGCGCGTCAACGACACTGTATATAATTAAGCTTAATGTTGCGGTATAACGTAACCTCTACAGCATAAGTTAAGTAAACAAGCAGTCTGTGTCTGGACACAATAACTAAACATACTAATGTTGATATAAAAACGAACGCCTATATCAAGTTCGATGAGATAATGTATTACAGTTTACTGATGGGATCTCTCTAAAGGTACGGTCAAACCAACGCGTACTACATGCAGCCGCGATGCGTTCAATGAATTTAGTTTTGATCGCTACCACCGATACAGTAATAACACATTTATATTAAGTCAGTCAGGTTCACGTTGGTGTGCGTTGCGGTTTTGAGGATTATTAAGTTCTCAATCATCAACCAATGTAATATGAGATGCGGTTGAGTGATATTGTGGCTTAACTTTATTTACTCGACAATTTACATTCTAAACATTTAAGTATAAAAAGACTCCGAAGAGAGGTATAATAAAATTAATCGTGCGACAATACTTGAGAACAGATATTTAAGTTCCTTGCGAGGTGTATCTGTTTGGAACCTGCTTTTTCAATTGCACCCAAATTTATTATGCGACTAGACATTCCACGGGTGACTGGAACTGTTCTAGTTTCAAACAAAAGCGCCAGGAGCTTTAATTACAATGACCAAAGATTTGGAAAGCTAAATAATGAACAAGCGTTACATAGAGTAAGTTCACCCATTTTGTAGAAGAGAACCTTGGAAGTGCAGCTGGCTGCAGCACTCGGCGTCAGCGTCAGCGCGTCACGAGCGACACTCCGCTGCACTCGCAAGGTGCTCTTCCTGTGAATCGTAGGTCGCAATGAGAGCAGACAGCAGCGATGCGCCGAGCAACATGCTGCGTCCTATTCCATGACGGAGCGGATCGCTGTTACCGCTACGAAATCCGTCGGCAACACTGCTCGTTCACGCCTATACCCGATGGCTTCTACGGCTTTAGATAACATTGTTTTACTTAATTTATTATGAAAACTCTAGCGTCTTTACTATAGCTTCAACAGCCAAAGGATAACTGGATAAACTTGGATATCGCCCTCCGGATGGCCTATCTAGCTTAAATAGGTCAATGATAGTAGCAATGTCTTGTAGAAGTTGTATTGTATGGGTGTGAGCCGGAGACAGCACGTGCTTGTTTACGTGCAGCAGGCGCGCGCGGGCGGCACGAGCACGTGCTTGTTTACGTGCAGCAGGCGCGCGGGCTGCACGAGCACGTGCTTGTTTACGTGCAGCAGGCGCGCGCGGGCTGCACGAGCACGTGCTTGTTTACGTGCAGCAGGCGCGAGTGGGCGGCGCGCGCGAGGGCCGGCGCTCCACGGCGATGCGCGCGTGGTCGGCGTCGGCCTCGCGACCCGAAGTCTTGTCCAGGATGGCCTCGGCCAGCTCGGAGAAGGCGCGGTCGATGTTGATGTTGGCCTTCGCGGATGTCTCCATGAACCGGATGCCGTGCTCGCGCGCTATCTGCGCACATACATACATGACATTTATAACGCGCCGATACCAATAATCGTCCATTGTCTTCTACTGATGAAATTATGAACTTTCACGTGTGTGTAGTCTGTTAATGCTACATAGTTGTACAGTTTGACATGTTATGACGTAAACATTCACCCAACAACTGGTTGTACCTACACCACGTAATTAATAAAATAATGCATACTTTGTAAGTCCCTCATGTACTACAAAACCTTTATGTAAGTACTTAAATAAATTATATTATATTTGAAGGACTAAAGGTACAATGTGTCCATTTTCTTTCTCTTTTTGTAAATAATTATATCTGTTATTATTTATGAAGGAAAGTAAAATGTTTGTTATAGACAAAGAATAATAATATGTTTTGTTTTAATTCATTAATTGCCAGTCATAATCATCAAATGGATGTTACCAAACACAAGCATTTGGAACACAGTAATGCTATATGCGCGTGAGTCACGCGCCGGCGCATAGTGGAACGAATGTATGTGAGAGGTTGGACATGGGCATTGCCGAGAAAAAAGTCTCATTTTGAGAAATCAATAATGCCATCGTATTTAGTTATCAAATGCCTTCAAAACTTTTGCTGACAAATTTCTTTTTACCTCTCGAATTTCGGGAGTTAATTGAGAAAATGTGCAATTTTACTATGAAAATGACAGTATCGAGCTTCCTGCTGCCTGATTCCGGCCTTGTTTAAGTTGTGGTCTTTACTATTATAATACACATACCAAGAGCTGCATTTAGTGCTGAGACACTTGTGCGCCAAACGTGCACCTTCTGACATACAGGTTGATATAAATATTTTTAACAAAAAAACATATTTTGTCCTTATTATTTTAAGTATTCCGGTTTCGTTAGATTTATAATAATACTAGCGACCCGCCCCGGCTTCGCCCGGGTAGCAAACCATAATTAATATAGCCTATGTCATCCGGAGATACTGTAGCTTCCAACAGTGAATTTTTTTTTTAAATCGGTTCAGGAGTTACGGAGCTTATTCAATACAAACAAACAATCATATATTTCTCTATATAAAAAATGAAAAAAAAAAAAAAAACAAATGAATATATTCGTTTCATATAGCTTATATGAAACGTTTGTATTTAACATAGCGCCATCTATTGAATACTTACTCAATCCAGTCAACAGATATCGCCATCTGTTAGAATCGTTTGGAGCTAACAGATAATGCTGACTGTCAAATAATAGACAGATAATTTGCAATAAAATAATGTTGCGCCTATAAATTGAGATGTAAGCTATCCTATCTTTCAAGTTGGATCAAATTGCACACGGTGTGCAATTCAAATTTAAAATCGGTTCAGTAGTTTAGGAGTCCATCGCGGACAAACAACGTGACACGTAATTTTTATATATATAAAGATGATTCACACATGGACTGTATTGTGGAATAGATAATAAGAGTATTGATTGAAAATGTAAGTTATGTTTTTTTTTTATGCTCACTGTACTCTTGTCGCATTGTTATGAACTGTGTCTGTGTGTATTATTTATTGGGATAAATAAACAATTTTATTATTATTATTAAAATATAACTCTCCTGCGAACCCAATTAAAGGAGATATAGGTTAATAAGAAAAGTGAATAGGGGAAATGGGTACTTAATGGTTTACACAGAATAATTAACGCAGTAATGAGCACTAACAAACTGCTCGTAAGAAACTAACTTACCATGCCTCATCCACAAATAAGACCGTGTAAAATTTATCTATCCACGAGAGTACCTGAATCCATACTAATATTATAAATTGGAAAGTAACTCTGTATGTTACCTTTTGACGCCTAAAACACTGAACGGATTTCGATAAAATTTGACAGGGAGATAGATGGCATCCTGGAGAAGGACGTAGGCTACTTTTTGTCCCGATAGCACTTTCCCGTGGGATAGTTTCCGACATCTACGTGGGCGAAGCCGCGGGCAGAAGCTAACATAAATAAGTCACCATAAGTAGCTTTAAAATCAATATTGATTTACACCTCGTATAGTCACGCTAATTTCGAAATAATTTTTTCACATTTTACTACGAATCTTGATCTTTACGATACTTTATGTGCACGCGCACAGAAAGATTTACGCGACTATAACTACTTGCTCAGTGTTTTAAAAGAGAGTAGTTCTGCAAAACTATGTACTAGTTTCGAATCAAGTTTAAAAGATTGGTGTCGTCGATTTCGATACCGCATTTTTGCAAAATGGACACAATCAGGAAGAAGCACGGATAAGTTCCGTAAGAAATACAAAGAGTAGCTGCAAGATGCAATTCAGAATTTTCAACGAAACAAAACAAAAATGTAGACCCTTCTACAGAAAATGTAAGGGAAGATATCGAGCACATGATTTCCCCGACTAAATCAGATGCTAAATAGTAGGGCATTCAAGCGTCAATTCAAAATATTTCTTTCGCAAAAAGCATATTATAGTGTCTCCAAATTTCTAGCTGGAAAAGTTTTTTTTATGATTGAATAATTTTATCTTTTTCCTGACCCTAATATTACATTTATATGCATATGGAATTTTGACATTAGAACATATAAATTGTTTTTAATTTATAAATTTTCTGAATTATAAAATTTGCGACTATTCTAGGTATTTTTTTCGATTTTTCTTTTAGTTAATTTTTTCAATGTTATGGAAATATTTGTACGCCGATACTTACGACTAAACATGATTGGACTCAAATTATGTAATATCTTGCATGCTCTTGTATGTATACAATGTTTAAACAAATAAAGAAAACATATCTTATCTTCAACCTGCACAAATCCTAGTCCTAGTAAATTCTTTGAAGATCTTGGTAACCGGCAAAAAAGAAAACGCACTGAAGATGCTATTGGATGCAGTGTGCAGTGGTAGCAGCAGCAGCGCTGAAATCGTGTTTTCGACTGAAAGGTCGCTTAGGAAAGCTGGAGAAATCGACACAGCTGATGTAATGAAATACTTAATGGAAAATCCAGAAGAAGCCTCCAAAATTAAAGCCTTCATTCATGGGAATACAATTCAGGTTAGGCAAATTACACATTTGAAAACATTGGCTCTGTATGTTTCAATGAATTTATCAGAATTGCGCTACAAAATACTCGAGATTTTAACAATCAAGGGGTTTTAAAAAAACCCAGTTACTACACGCTGGTTAAAGAAAAAGCGAAGTGTTATCCAGGCAAAGAAGATCTGATAGTTACTGAAAATTATGCAAAAATAAAATTACTAGCTCTAATGGACGTGACCACGAGAAGACTTTTAAGTTCTTTAAAAAATTCTGTTGATTCCAATCAACAGGTCGTTTTGATCAGCAAATGGGAGTTTGATGGATCATCCAGCCAAAGCGTTTGTCATCAAAAGACGATTAGAAGTGAGGTAAGAAATCTGCGGGGTAATTGCGTAACACACTAACAGTGGAATGGCTTTCATTTTGACAATTCAACAACATTCATTGCGTTATTTACGTTGTTGAGCAGACAAATTTTTCGAACATGTGTGAAGCAATGGATTAGCAGTAGGCTTCATAATGATTCAGATTGTGGTTGATAGTATGTTACGCAATTAGGGTACTGGGTAGTAACTTCATGATAAGTCTTGTGCCTCTGCAGCTGGCCTCAAACAATGTTATAATTTGGGAAAACGACCGACCATCCTCAACGTAATTTTACCGTCCCATAATTTATGAAAGAATTTAAGGGAAATATACAGACAGAGCTGGCTGCAATTGAAGCTGAGATTAAGGCTTTAATGCCATCTACCATCACTGATGGAACTAGTGTTACACACCAGCTGCTGCTGACAATGATTGATGGTGAAATTAATTCTATTATATCTGATACAGCAGCTTCACTGTGTGACATATGAAAGGCTAGTCCTAAAGAAATTAATAATTTGGAGTTGGTAAAAGGGAAACCAGTAAACGAGGACATGTACCAATACGGCGGCTGAACATGTTAGAACTTTTTTTATCTTTATTATCTTGCATGCAATGTATCATATACACCATGTTTAAACAAATAAAATTTTACTTACTTACTTACTTACGGCTTAAGCTCTCTTCACGCTTGGATTAGGTCAATGAAATGGTTTCTACATATTTCCTATAAATTAGACATTAAGTCGTGGCAAGCGACGGGTGATGTGGCAAAAAGGGAAGTTGATGAGAAGAAATGAAGGATCCAAGAGGCTGTAAGAAGAGAAACGGGCTTACTTCTCGATAGATGTTACACAAGGTAGTGGATCTACCAACAATAGCAATGGCATATAAAAATAATAAAAAACTTATAGGTTGTTCGAATTCACGTCGTATCCCGCCATTTCTGTTCGATATTAGTATTGCAAAAATGTATTAATTTGTAGTTTACAAAAATGAGTGATACAAGCTTTGATAAAGACTACCAGATATTTCTAATGCAGCAAAGAACATTTCTAACCAATTATTACCAGAAAAGTCGAGAAAACACTGTACAGTGCCTATGGTTTCTGAACCATTTATAGAGAATTCATATCATGTGTGTAGATAAAGTCTTGTATGCAACTGTACATAATTAGGTATTAAAACACTCATGTGATACTGCTATCATCGGCATTGGTGTTTTAATATCCCTTATTATACAAATAACTATTATGACCTAACGGATTTCGAAAAGAATGACACCGAATTTGATGATGCCAATGATTTAGCAAAAATATAGATTCCGAATCTGAATCGAATAATGATGAGAAGGATGATTAAAATTTGATTTTTAAATGTTCTTAGGTTATGGTTATTATAATATTTCTATGTGTATATAAAGTAAATAAATAAATAAAACGCGTTTTTTTTATATTATATAACAGCCTACATATCACAAGGTGTACGTTTGGCGCACCGTGGTGTTTTAGCACTAAATGGAGCCCTTGGTATGCGTATTATGATAGTAAAGACCACAACTTAAAACAGGACTAGATTCAGGAGGCAAAGAGCTCGATTCAGTAAAAAAATACATCACCCTATATATCAGAAGGTGCACGTTTGGCGCACTATGTGTCGATACAGTCATTTTCATAGCGAAATTTCACATTTTTTCAAATAACTTCTGAAATACGTGATATAGAAAGAAATTTGTCAACTAAATAAAATCGCATTATTCGTTTTTAAAAATGAGACCGTTTCTCGGGAATCCCTAAACCAACCTCTCCCATACATTCGTTCCACAGTTCCGCTGTGCGGCGGCGGGCCGAGTCAGTGCGCTCATTTAGCTGGACGTAGGCTAATTGATTGTTTCACGGAGCGATAATATGGACGCGGCACACACACACACAACAAAAGAATGATCATCAGATTTCGTTCATGAAACACTGCTCACTCCTTTATGTCTGAGACAAAATTTGTTTTGGTTTAGACTTAAATGAGTGAGCAGTGTTCAACAGCAATCAAACAAGTTATACTAATTGTAAGATTAGTGAGATGGTCACAGAAATATTAGCGAAATCACGCGCATTACGTGTGACACGACAAAATAAAAACAAGTTAACAAACAGTTGTTAAAACTGCTTACAACAGTATAGTAACAAATATGACAATCAAAGAAAAGTAACAAGGTTTTCTTTTGATAACATGGATGGTGTAATACGAATAATGTGTTACACTGTATCAAATGCATTTAGTCATTAATATATTTACGTAAAGGATACAGGAAGCCACATACCTATCTGAGGCTATAGGAGGATATTGACTTACAATAGGCTAGGTAAGTAAATGTATTTACAACATTTCCTACAATTTATAGTAGGTTATAATTTTTTTAAATATGATTTGGTTTTATAGCCTTCAAGTTTTCATAGCCGTGTTACGTAGCCCACAACAGCAGGTGGTGAGCCTGCCTCACTAAGTACAAAGCATACTCACTGCTTCTCCACGCTCCTTGCTCACGACTCGCTTCTCCTCCATGTCACACTTGTTACCGAGGATCATCTTCTCCACATCTTCATTCGCATGCTGAAATGACAATGTCACTGATCAATATTTAACATATACATTCATAACAATAACATCCCATGACCTTGCTCATGTAAAAACAGAACTAAATATGCAATGGAGCTGAATAGTACGATTCAAATTTAAAGGCAGCTTGGAACATAAGGCGAGTCCCAATTCACATTTCAGCGGGGCTAGGGAGGAGGTACTGCACAGCGAATAGCGTACTTCACAGCCGCCATTTAGTTTGAACCGTACTGCACTAAATGAGTAATACCTACATGAATGTTTACCACATCTGTGGATGCTAATATTAAACTTATCACAAAGTACAAATATTTACAGTAACTTATTTATTAGGATACCTAATATGATGTCATGCTTAAAATTGTATTGATATATAATTATTAAGTCTCATTTAAAGATTGAGTTTACACCATTATGGTAACATGTAGCTGATGAAAACATGTACTGTTGTGAGAAGCATGTTTCATAATGTTTGATCTACACTGAAGTTCAATTTATGTATTTTTAGGTAGATCAAACATTATGAAACATGCTACTCACAACAGTACATGTTATGAAAAGATTTGAAATAAGTTGCATTTAAATAAAATATTCCCCACTGCATACAGTATGTTGTGAGGAAGGTTATGGTATATTATTTGTAGAACATGACCACTGTTATGGCATACCATAATAAGTGTAAACACAGTCCGACCCATGCAGAGATCATTTACTGCTCCACAATGTGTTGCACCAGCAGCGGTGGCTTAGACTACTTACCTCGTCTATATTCCGTAACCATTTGACGATGTCATCGAATGTTTTCTCGTTGGTGATGTCGTACACGAGCATGATGCCCATCGCGCCGCGGTAGTACGACGTGGTGATGGTATGGAACCTCTCCTGGCCCGCCGTGTCCCATATCTGGAGCTTTATCTTTTTGCCGCGGAGCTCCACCGTCTTTATTTTGAAGTCGATACCTACAAGTCATGAAAGCACACAATTTAAGTAAAATATTGTGTTGAGAATGAATCTACTAGGGTACAACACAATAAGAACTACGTAATTGAAAATTAAACACAAAAAAAAACACTTTTTTTAAGGCAGGGCTTCGGTGATACATAAATACAAAGGTGGCTCATACCAATCGTAGATATAAACGTCGTTGTGAAGTGGTTGTCTGAAAACCTGAACAATATACATGTCTTGCCTACGCCGGAGTCACCAATGAGTAGTAATTTGAACAACAAGTCGTAGGTTTTCTTAGCCATCTTATTATATTTTACGCTTAAGAAATGTAAAAACGATAAAAATCCAAAATCATCCGACCTCAGGATATGACAGTACTTTAGAAGAGTTGCCTTGTAGACAAAAATGATGTCATTTTCTTATTTAAATTTTTAGCTAGAAACATTTTAGTTTTGAGCAGGGAACAGACGTCTTATTAAGAACGTGCGGTGATAGTCGATCTTTGGCAGTGGTTTGTGTTGCTTCGATTCGATCGAGCCGTCAAATACAGTGTGATTCTTCATAATGTGCACATATCGATATGAAGGAAACTAAGCTTAATTTTATCGACGGAAAAAAAGACTAGGCTTTTTAAAATTCTTGTTCGCTGCTGTGACCTCTGTGTAATCTAATCGGTATAACTTTTAAACTAAAAGATCTATCACAATGAAAAACACTCAGTGAATGACTGAAAATAACAGGGCCTCCTCATAAGATAAAAACTAAAGAAAAAAGCTCGCTCTCAATTGAGAATGAAGGTGTTTTTTTTTAACAAATATCTGATATTTTTTCATCGATTATTCCAATAATTGTAAAATTTCTCAATAAAAGCCCCGATGACCTATTCTTTTTTATTACTTTAAATTATTCTCCAACGTATCAGCTTGCTAAAATAAAAATACCATGTTTATAACTCAATCACAACATTTCCTATCAATTGTTAAAGAAAGACCCTGCACTCGGCTACGTACCATGTATTTGTGATAAAATAACACATTAATTCTCAATTGGGGGTGATCTTTTTCTTTAGTTTTTATTTTATGAGGACGTCCTGTTATTTTCAGTCATTCACTGAGTTTTTTTCATTGTGATAGATCTTTTAGTTTAATAGTTATACCGATTTGATTACACAGAGGTCACAGCAGCGAACAAGAATTTTAAAAAACCTATTCTTTTTTTCCATCGATAAAATTAAGCTTAGTTTCCCTCATTTCGATATGTGCACATTATAAAGAATCACACTGTATATTGATCTTGATCGAAGTTATGTTCTAGGCACGACGACATATTAAGCTTTACATTTCTAGTATAAGCTGACTTTTAATTGTACAAAAAGCCTATAAAATGCGAGGTCAACTAAAGCTGGAAATGTATAGCTTGATATGTCACCACATGTACATGCAGATGAAATTGCGAGCAACAGGATATATTATAAATCGCCTAAAATTATAGTTCGACTATATACTGCTACTAAATACGCCTGACTCAAGATACTCAACAGGTCAGTCAGTGGTGTAAACTGTTATATTTAAAAAAAACAAAGGAAATGAAAAGTACTGATTTAATAAAACTTAAACTTTATATTCCTTCGTAATCACTTTCTTCAAAATGATTCCGACAGGACCTCGAAATAAGTTTAGTTAAAAAAAATGTCTACGAATAGCTATAAACCACAATCTACTAATTTTAGGGTCTTTCGGGTAGAGGTGGACTCCAATTTCGGAGTACTTAGAAACACAACAGCGCGTCATTTTCGCAAAAATAAAATAAAAACACCTCATGCCATAAATGATTAGCTTGTGTTGGGAACTAGCTACGACAGCGCCATTTTGACAGTTGCCTTCCCCATTTAACATAACTGGCAAAATGAGGATGTACTGCACACATCTATTTACCCCCTCAAACCATACAGGTGTGACGTTATGTTATGTAATGGTGTAAACCATACATAGACATACGATCCTAGCAATCGCAGGTCATTTGCTGCTATTTAATGAAAAGTTCCATTGTCTATCTCAGAAAAGAGATATTAATAGATTATATTCTAACCTTCCCTGAAAAATATACATATAAATAGCGAAAACCCCATCCAAATCGGACCAGTAGTTTTTGAGAAAATTACGGACATCCAAACATACATTCATACATACATATGGGTCGAAAACAGAACCTTCTTTTTTGAAGTCTGTTAATAAAGTAACTACTAATTTTATACTGTAAATCTGACACAGACGACAGACGTCCGTCAGTCAACAAAATATTTTATTTTTTATAAAATGCAGTGTTGCCAACATAGTAGAATTTCCACTAAAACTGGTGGTTTCGACCCCCTTTTTAGTGGCGAAATATTGCTTTTAGTGGCTGGTGGATTTTACTAGTGGTTTAGTAGAATTCAGTATCAATTACTGAAAATGGGATCACCCAACCACTTACACGTTTCTAAATACAGGATGACTTGTAATATGACGTATTCCTTTCAGGACGTTAAAGTGTGACCCATTTGCAACAATTAACCACCCCATAAAGCCTAGGCGAAAATGCATGTGATACGAGAAAACCTAATTTTTATGTATTTATGAAAATTTCCCAGAATTCGGCACTAAATATTACTTTTCTCTAAACTCTTAAATTGAATGGCCTTCATTGCTATTCCATTCTATACCTAATACTTTAACAATCCTTTTGATGGAACCAAATTATCTAAAACATTAAACAGCTACAAGTTATAGGAAGAAGTTTATCAACCATTTTCATATATCAAAGCCGCTCTGCGACTTGTGACCTGCAAGGTAATTGCGTAACACACTAACAGTAGGAATGGGTTTCATTTTGACAGTTCAACAACATTCATTGCGTTATTTACTTTGTTGAGCAGATACATTTTTCGAACATATGAAGCAATGGATTAGCAATAGGCTTGAAAATGATTCAGCTTGTGATAGATAGTGCGTTACGTAATTAGGGTGCTGGTCATGACGACACATTCAGGAACCACATTTTAAAGATTGGCTTCAAGTTATTAAAACTACTACTAATAATAGTAGTTAAGTAGCTAAATGCAAATTCTGTGGTACGAGTTTAAGGAGTCACTACGGAGATTTCAGGCCTCATGGGATGGTTTAGAGGAGAATTTAGTGATTAAGAGAGTAGGGCCGTTTTTTGTTAGTGGTTTTCTGGTGGTTTTAGAAGTTGAATCTAGTGGAGAGCTTTTTTAACTGTTGGCAATACTGATAAAATGTACTCTCTGTGGTAATGGCTGCCGGCGCGCGTCTGTCGATTGTTGTCCTTCTCTTTCACATTACCAGTTTTCTCTTTAGTTTGACGAGAAATCAATAACGCCGTTAACGCAGTCTTTGTTAAGTAATTTATAAAGTAGCTTAGTAAGTCAAGCTTAAGTTATGTGAACTGTGTGAAACTCGTGTTTTAAACGTTATTTTTATCAACAAAATGCATCGCCGTGGCGGGAAACGTATTCGGATGGATGATCCTCCTCCGGAATACGTGAATCCTATGACCCCAGCGACTCCCATGACTGATTACGGTGGACAGTCGATCCATGAGCCTGAGACTCCCAACGTGAATTATTCGGGGTTCAACGTCGGCGCGGTAGCTAATTCCACTGCTACTGAACCTAGAGAACTGCTACCTAGAGAAGAAGCTGAGGAATCGCATCATGAAGAAGAGGAGCCGAGGTCTCCATCTCCTACGCCCACAAAGCGGGTGACTCGTAGTCGCGGCCGGAGGGGTGATGGTGGCTTCGTGGGGCGCCTGGCTGAGTCTCCGCCGCCGCCTCCTCTTCGCCGACGAGGCCGCGGTGGCCGCGGCCGCGGCAGGGGTCGTGGCTCCGCCCCGCCACCAGCATACTCACCGCCACCGGTCCTGCTGCCTGGTGATGATGAGAACAGCCTTTACAATATACTAAGATTCAATAAGACAGCTATAAACGTAAGTATTGATTTTCATTTGTGTAATAGTTTTCCTCATTGGACTACTTCTATGATAGTAATATTTGCTACTATTTTTTTCACCAATCAGCAAGTAGTGGACATGTGGATTGAGGAGTACAAGACCAACCGAGAAGCAGCACTGGTGCAACTGATGCAGTTCTTCATCAATGCCTCCGGGTGCCGTGGGAAGGTCACTCCTGACATGGCACAGATGGACCACACACTTATCATCAAGAAAATGACACAAGAGTTTGATGAGGTAATTAAACATTGTACTACTACTTCCTCATTTCTTTTAACATATTAGTTGTTGAATATCACCTTATAACATGGGACTTAAACATTGGTGAAATGTGTGTGTACAACTTTGCCCAAACTGTTGGAAAAAGAAGGAATGTATGTTAGATTGTAATAAGTTGTTGAATATCAATGTTGTGCCAGCTGCATTAAAACAATTTTAATTGTATCTAGCACCATTGCTTATTTATTTATTTAGAGCATGGAAGACTTACAGCAAAAAAAAAACTGAATAAACAAAAATATGCTCAAGGGTAAGTCTAGGTTGGTTGAAATAATTTTGAACTTCAATCACCAAAAATACAGATCAAAATGTATGTTCATGCCAACAGGAAAGTGGAGAATATCCTCTCATCATGACTGGGCAGACTTGGAAGAAGTTCCGCTCCAACTTCTGTGAGTTTATCCAGACGCTGGTGAAGATGTGCCAGTACTCCATCATCTATGACCAGTACCTCATGGACAACATAATCTCCCTGCTCACTGGGCTCTCTGACTCTCAGGTCAGGGCCTTCAGACACACTGCAACACTAGCCGGTAAGTTCACGAATATTCATGTTATTACTGTACCTTGCCGTGAAAGTGAGTATAGTCTACTGGTCTCTATCTAAAGCAGTGGTTCTTAACCGGTGGTCCGCGGACCACTGGTGGTCCCTGGAAGCACCCGAAGTGGTCCGCGAAGCCATCCAAAAGATATTAACTAGTGACAATGAGTCGACACAACGACGTGTCGTGCGAGTTGAGAACCTAGCCGGGGCGAGGTGGGCGCCACAAAAATAAAAATACTGTTGGCTTTGAACAATTTTATGCGTGTTTTATTTATAGATAGAACAACGCTTTCAAAAAAAAAAACAAAAATCAAAATATTTTATTTCACATAAACCAACATGGCAAACGTCAGAAGCTAGGTGCACGGTTCCAATTGGTTGTTTCCTATGGAGAAGAGCCTGCAAGAAACTCCACGGTTACTCTTTTAAAAATAAGGGGCTTTTACAATGTTCCAAATTACAGTGTTGATAATGGGACGACAGTGTAGGCCTTTATTCATTTACATTTACTGTAGTACCTCCAAACAGTTGGTGGTCCATGGCATGACAGAAATTTTGTCAAATGTTCCCTCATTACTAAAAGGTTAAGAACCACTGATCTAAAGCTTGATATGTCTTATTTATGCCTGGAAAAGTACCAATATGCTTTAAGAGAATGATACACAGTGTTCTATCAGCAGAGATCGGAATAGCTAGAGCATATTTACCTAAACTTTGAGGAAGTAAGTAACAGAGTGGATAATACCTCCTCTAAAATCCTGGAATCATAAACATCACGATTAAGTCCCGGGATTAAAGAAATTGCAAATTATTTATTGCACTTTTAATACATTTGTAACAAATTATTATTCCTAAGAATCTTATTACTTACTAGCTTCTGCCCGCGGCTTCGCCTGCGTGGAGGTCGGAAATTACCCCACGGGGACGTGCTACTGGGATAAAAAGTATCCCATGTCCCTAACCCAGGTCATGGCCTATCCATAACTTACCTATCATACAAATTCAGCTGTTAAATCAAGAAAAATTAACAGACAGGCAGGCAGATAATAAACGCTACCTAAATATTACCTCAAGATACGGACTCTGACTAAATTCCCATTCCTTAAATCTTTAGAGGCATGTGGAACAGGGTGTAAGTCCACTCTTCCTCCATTGAAAAGGGAGGACCCTCCAACCAGACGGGTGATGTGTCTGGTGGGCAACTACCCGACGATTGATGTCGGGAAGTCTTATGATATGTTGATCGCGCGGTAAAGTCTGCTTGCGCGATGCAGGATTTCTGTGACGTCAGGTCTTTGATTCGTAGTTCGCATGTGGCGTTGTAGATGCCGCCACAAATCTTAAAAATGTGGAATATAAATATTTCAATAATCGTGAATTTTAAAATCGTCCCCTATTTTACAAAACGCTGAAACACGTAATTTTTTATTTCTTACTTCTTACCAATACCATAAAATTTGAATTTTTATATCTAATCAATCTGCCTGCCTTTTCCCGACTATGTCGGGGTCGGCTTCCAGTCTAATCGGATGCAGCTGAATACCAGTATTTTACATGGAGCGACTGCCTATCTGACCCCCACAAGCCAGTAACTGGGTAATACGATACCCCTTGGTAAGACTGGTTGTCAGACTTTCGGGCTTCTGTTGACCCGTAAAGACTCAAAGATCCACGAATGACAGCCGAGACCAACGTCTTAACGGGATTTCCGAGGCACGGAGGAGTCTCGTTATGTAAAGATGGTCACCCATTCACAGACCAACCCTGGCAAGCGTAACTTAACCTGCTGGATCGACCCATGCGGCTGTTATATATTACTTAGCCACGAGCTCCTTAAATGTACTTACTTATAACATAACATTACGCCTTGTTTCCCCGAAGAGTTTGGCAGAGGTGTACTTTAGTACGCCCACATTTCGCCAGTTATGTTTTAAGTCCCATGTACCAGGGGGCGAGCCTATTGCCATCAACCGGGCAAATGGTTAATGATTTTATTTCTGTAAATAGGTTTGTTCAAACACTTACACGTCAAACATATTTTTTAAAACTAGATGAGATCGGCGTTTCCTATCTGACTATTCTGAGACGAAAGACCGAAATAAACTCAGAGGTCAGTCTCTTTTAAAGTCCAGACATAATCTTGGTCAGATCATGTGCAGATCATGTAGATTGGTGCTTGAAACGGTCTTTTGAGGAAAGGACCACACAGATTGAGTGGACCTGTCCAGTCAGTGCACGCTTTTGTCAGTAATCGTGTGGCTCAACTCAGAACTTAAGGAGCTCAACCACTCGACGAACAATACCAAAGAAAACATTTTGGGTAGGACACATAAAGCACTCAAACTGCCATATTATCATTGAAACCAACTGCGAAAGTAAAAAAATAAAAAAGTGCCCCACATAGTCCTGACATTCACAATAATTAAATAATAATATTACACTACACAAAGTAAATTTTCATGTCATTGTATATACAGGCTGTCCCTGGAAGTATGCATCAAAACGAATAGGGGCGTGGGCAAGGTCATTTCCAAACTTTTTAACCCTGAAAATGTTGGTGCAATTTTTTTCAGTACAAAAGTTATGACCAATTTTTGTTTTTTTTCAATCACTTCGCATAGTGTTTCAATGAATAAAATCAATAAAAACTATCAGAGCTATCAAATTTTTTTTTTTCAGGATGTTTTAGAAGAGTGGGCCTTTTAGTGGGCCTGTAATAATACTTTTACGCAGCTAGAAAACTTGTGTTCAATAAGAAAAAATATTTATTGCAAAGGCTTCGCTCTGGCAAAATTTTTACTCAATTTCGAGCGATTTTCATGAGAAAAAGTTACACTAGCAAAGTTGACCACATAATAAAAAAAACTTGCCCAAGACGTAGAGATTCTTCAGAGGTATGAATCAGTAAAGCGTGAACAACACCCTGAAAAAAAAATGACAGCCCTGATAGTTTTCTTTTATGATTTTTTTCTTGAAGTACTAAGCTAAGTGATTGAAGAAAACAAAAATTGGTCGTAACTTTAGAATCGTAAAAAATTGCACTGACATTCTCAAGATTAAAAAGTTTAGAAATGATCTTGCCCACGCCCCTATTCCATTTGATCCATACTTCCAGGGACACCCTATATAATAATTATGAAATGTCAAAGAATATGTAAAATAAAAATAAAAAACAGAAACCATTCAGTATGCAAAAATTGGAGCAACCCAATTATAAATAAGCCTTTTTACCCTCAATATAATTTTAAACGGTATAAAAGGCTTTCTGACACAGCTTACGGTTAATGACTGATTTGAATTTATTAAGGCTTAGATCTGGAACTTAGGCTTGGAAGTTTATTATAAAAGTATATGCATTGACATCGGAACAAGCCACTTATTGTCTTGAGCCTTGTGGTCAGTACAACAAATTGGTGTTTGTTCCTTGTATTTATATTATGGATATTACTGTATTTTCTAAACAATTTTTTTTTTTTTATGGGCATATAAAAGATTTTAAAAACTGTACTGTGAAGAAGATCCAGAGTGGTGTTCCGGATCCCGTAGTGGCGAAGTTTCGTGATTAAAGTTTCATGAAGATCGCAATCGAATGCCTTGGACAAATCACAAAAGATGCCCAAGGCATCGCATTTATCTTCCCATGCATTATAAATATGTCCTAAAAGTTCAACACCGGCTTTAGTAGCTGAACATAATAATTCATGTTTATTAAAAAATCTATGCAATTGGTCTAAAATTTTACTAAAGGTAGGTACTGAAAAAGGTCTATGATTGTGGGGTCTGAAGTACTACCTGATTTAAACAAAAGTATTATTTTACTTTTTTTTCATAAGGTCAGGAAACTCCCCACAGTCGATACACTTATTAAAGCTAAGAGTTAAAGTAGGTGCTACAATGTCAATAATAGACTAAGCAACTTCTATAGAATTCCCCCTCAGATCTGCAGACTTTTTTACATTTAAAATGTGAAAGATCTAAATTACATCTCTACAGGTAATATGTTCAAAATGAAATTCCGAATCGCAAACATCAACATTTTCTTTAAGCTAAGGCTCAACAACAGAAAGTGATGAGTTTAGAGATTTTGTAGTTGAAATGGGGATATCTGAAAAGTTTTCAAGGGCCGCGGCGAATCAGTAACATCGTCATTTATCATCAATCACAACAACATTATTCAGGAATGCGCTCATTTTACAATAGAAAACGATAGTTGCTATCTCTTTCACACAGCATTTTGCATTGAGTGAACAAGATAACAAATAGTAACTCCTACACCGTGTGAAAGAGATAGTAAATTATATCACATTTTGTTGTGTAACCAAAGATATTTTGTAACAATAGCAACCGCCATCGTTACCTGGGTAAGGATAACCAAATATCTGTACAACACAATGTATGTATTTGGAGCACAAGTTTTAATTTACCTAATATGCCCTTAAACAAAAAATACATAAACCAGCCAGCTTAATTTTATTTTACCTTCTTAAAACAAAACATTTGAATTTGACACAATTTTAGAACAGAACCCTAAAAATGTAAAATGATTGTTCAAATCAATAATTTGTAACTATATATATAAAGTCCAATAAATAATTCTTGATATTGAAATCCCGGGATTAAAACGTCATCATCATCATTCCGGTATTTTAGAGGAGGTATTATCTACTCTTGTGTAACTTACCTCGAAGTTTAGGTAAATATACTCTAACTATTCCGATCTCTGTCTATCAGTTATCTTTCACTGCCATCTAAAAAGGAATGGCCTATTGCCATTAACTGGGCACAAATCCTACTTGTCTAATAAAGATAAATTCTAGATGGAAAAACCCCAACGCTCAGCAGTTGTGCATGCAACCACTAGGCAGTAATGTGGTTTGTTAACTGTAAAATACATAACAGTGTTGCATCTCAATATGAATGCAACTAACAAGCAATATCTGAAATATAATTTCCTAGGTGTGATTTTGAATGCTCAAAACAAATGTACCAATTTGTGACTATTGTGGCAATGGGTTTGCGTCGGTGAGTCCATGGTTGTATGATAAGCCATTGCTGTGTAGTGATGAAGCTGATGACGGCGCTGGTGGATGTAGCGCTGCTGACGTCGGTGAACTGCGACAACTGCTTGCGCCAGTATGAGGCGGAGCGGCTAAAGGCGCGCGATAAGCGAGCCAACGAGCGCCTCGAGGTGCTGGTGGCCAAGCGCCAGGAGCTGGAGGAGAACATGGAGGAAATCAAAAACATGCTCTCCTACATGTTCAAGTCTGTGTTCGTGCATAGATATAGGTAAGGGTGAGCCATTGCTCACATATTGCCCTTCTTTTCATTATTAAAAGAGAAGAGATTACACCACATTCATTAATAATTTAGTTTTCTGTTTATCCTACCCATCTTAGAAAAAACTTTGTATTTATTTTCTTATTATTGTACACTGTACAAGTCTAGAGGTATGTAGATATACTTTTTTATATTGACCAACTTTATTTGTTAACCACTTACAACAACAATAAACAATATTCTATTCTATTCATTACTACTCCTCTGGGTAAACAACTCCCTTATGATTACATTGTTTGATCCAGGGATACGCTACCTGACATAAGAGCCATCACCATGGCAGAGATAGGTATTTGGATGGAGAAGTTCCCAGCACACTTCTTAGATGATCTCTACCTCAAATACATCGGCTGGACATTACATGACAAGGTATGCCCAGGTTTTTTTATAATTACATACATACACATTATGTACATACAGTACAACTATTTTCTTGAATGTCCCTCGGGAATCATCGCATTTCCGAATACAAACGAATGCTAATTTCCATGTCCATCAATTATTAGATTTATCGTGTACAATAATTTGAATTTAGAACTAAGTACTTTAATTGTTGTTACGTCATATAAAACAACAATAAAGTACAAGTTCTGAATTCAAATTATTATACACGCTAAATTTAATAAATTATGGATATGGAAATTAGTAATCGTTTGTATTCGGAAATGCGATGATTCACGAGGGACATTAAGAAAATTGTTGTATTGTACATGAACTCACGCCTTCTTCTTAGGGGGGTAGGCAGAAACTACAGAATGCCACCTGCTACGATCCTTACATGCTCCTTTTGTCTCGTTTACGTTCATACATCTGGTTATACACGCGGTTGCGAGTACTACGCACCTGACCTTTCTGAAGAACATCACCAATATGGTCAATATATGTCCTCCAAGGGCGTCCCGTCCCGGCGTTTCCACTCACATCTGCCTTATAAATACCTGTGTATGTCGCCTTTTTACAAGCTTTTATTTCGTTTCACCTGTCCTGGTGTCTGTAGTAATGAAATCTTGCAAGTAAAATTTGACCCACTTCCCGGTTTCTGTTTGGAGTTGAATTTTGCATACTTATGAAAATCGGATGACATTTCAATATTATTATGACATGAGGCTGTCCCTGGTGATGGACCCGGAAGGTGGCCATGGTAATTTTATAATAAAACGACGCAACCCCATCGAGTTCGGGCTCGTTTGATTTGTCTTGATAAGTACTCTGATTCTAAATAATAAAAAAACATATTAGAATTGTATTTAATAAGTATGACATTTAATAAACGAAAAAAAAAAATGTAGATTAAATAGAAATGACTAAACTAGTTATTTAAGATGAATCCTCAGCTGTAGCCCACTAAATTCAAATTTTCTTTAGTTTTTTGCAAATTGCACTCTTTTTACGTCGTATGTTGATCAAAATGCGATTTGCGACTGTAGGAATGATATATTTACTGAATAATAATCATAAAGGAGATGTTCCAGAAATGTATGGAGCCTGGGCTAACACTATGTACACTATATGTAAATATCGCTATATAATATAGTAACCGTTTTTTAATGTATTTTTCTATTATTTTACTTTGTTTCAATGTACATTCAAAATAACTTGGTCATCATAAATATGGTGGATCAGCAATATGCGTAATGTCATTTTGACAATAACTTTTGATTGACGTGTCTATGTAATATTTGTGATAAAAAAACAACACAATCATGAATTTCGAAAATACTTGGGTTTCGTTTTACTAAATAATTAAATCAATAGCAAACTTACATGGAAACCTCATATTGAAGAACTATGTAAGAAACTTAGCAAATCCGCATATGCTCTTTTTCAACTCTCAAAGAAAGTTAACAGTCAGGCTCTTTTAACAGCGTACCATGGACTGGTTGCCTCTGTTTTGCGGTATGGCATTGTTTTCTGGGGGCAGTCTACTGATAGGGAGCTGGTATTTAGACTGCAGAAGCGATGCATCAGGTCAATGTGCGGTCTTAAGACAACTGATGGCTGTGTTCCCTATTTTAAATCGTTAAATTTTTTAACTTTCCCTTGTTTCGATATAATAGAAACGGCTTTGTTTGTTAAATGTAATCCACATCTATTCAAAAAATTATCAGAGGTCAGGAAAAATCCAATACGGACTCAATACATTAATCAATTATGTCAAGTAAGATGTAAAACCGCACTAATGACAAAAAGTTTTTTTGATATTGCCCCACTCGTATAATATAATCAACTCAGCCTATCGCAGTCCACTGCTGGACATAGGCCTCTCCCATGCTGCGCCACAACGCCCTGTCCTCCGCCTTCCGCATCCAGTCTGTCCCAGCCAGTTTTTGAGGTTGTCGGTCCATCTATCTGGGAGGCGTCCCATACTATGCTTGTCGATACGCGGAAGCCACTCCAGGACTCGTCTGCTCCACCGGCCATCGGTCCTCCGACAAACATGGCCAGCCCACTGCCTCTTCAGCTTGCTTACTCTGCAAGCTATGTCGGTAACTCATATATAATAGAGTAGGTACCTAATATTATAAAAAATATAACTACATTAAAATTTAAAAGGGCGCTAAACAGATTTTTAATTATGAAAACTTATTACAAGATTGACGATTTTCTTAGTGATGATTCACTAACTGATTGATAGACTGTTATTCTGATTGACAGAATTATTGTGATCCTGGTTCAATTACTTTTTGTTTCCGTTTGACATTATATTTTTTTTTGTAATTCTAATTATCTGCCACATATTTTTGATTTTTTTATTTGGCATTGTAAACCTTTGCATGCCCACGTGACGGTAAAATATGGAGAACTTTATTATAAAAACACCTATGTACCTACTATACCCATGTTTGCAAAGAAATGATTTGATTTGAATAATAAAATAAGTCTACAGGATATTCTACTCGATTGCGGCAGCAATTATAAAATAAGTGCAACCCTAATGCAACTTGTTATTGTAGAATACCACATACTTACACGACGACACGTAACATAACAAATACACAACATACATAACAAACAACAACAACACACATAACATAGTGACACAACGCAAATTTTATACCATGTACCATATTACCTATGTTCAACAAATAAAATACTTTGACTTTGAAACTCAAATCACAGGCGAATAAGAAACCATATAACAAAGCTTGGGTTAACAGAGAAGCAATCAATCAATGTCCTTAGTAGTGAACTGGGTCGCAAAACAAAAACAATCACAAAAGATTCCGAAGCACGTCCAATTAAAAGCATAGAAAGACGTCACTTCATAAAAAAAAAAAAGGTTTATTGCAGAAACTTGTACAACTTTTACAGTAAATCTTACATAGGGACCTCCTTGATATACCTGTGCTAGGAAATCCTGCTCTCCAATGACATAATAATTAATTGGTAAAAGTGATGTACAATATGAAAATAGAATTGAAACAACAAAAAAAAATTAAATAAAACAAGTAAAATCGAAAAATTAAACAGACAAGACTTGAACGATAACTACTATTGTACTTTAGCTATTTCATAGTGTAATGTCGTAGGATATTCTGTTGTGGGGAAATGCCTCCGACATTCAGACTATCTTTGTTTTGCAGAAAAGAGCTGTTCGATCAGTTTATAAATTAAGTCCGAGAAAATCTCTCAGAGATAAATTTAAGGAGATTAAAGTAACGACTGTGCCTTCTCAGTATATTCTCGAAAATCGTTTATATACCCATAAAATATAAAATTGTAAAAAAAATACAGTGATATCCATAATATAAATACTAGGAACAAACACATATTTGTTGTACCTACAACTTGGCTCAAGAAAATAGGTGACTCGTTCAGATGCCAATCTATACGATTTTATAATAAACTTACAAGCCACGTTCAAGATTTAAGCCTTATTAAATTCAAATCATTCATTAAACGTAAGTTGTGCCAGAAAGCCTTTTATACCGTTAAAGATTATATTGAGGACAAAAAGGCTTGGGATTGACTTGCTCCAATTTTTGCTTACTGAATGTTTTTTTTTTTGCTGTTATGTATTTTTATTTTACATGCACTTTGACGGTTGATCATTATTATATATACAATGACATGAAAATTTACTTTGTGAAGTATAATTATTATTATTATTTAATTATTGTGAATGTGAGGACTATGTGGTTCACTTTATATTTTTTGTCTATCTCAGTTAGTTTTAATCATGGTCTGGCAGTTTGAGTAATTTGTGCGGCCTACCCAAATGTCTTTTCTTTGGTATTGTTCGTCGAATCGTGGAGCTCCTTAAGTTCTGAGTTGAGCTGCACGATTACTGACAAATGCGTGCACTGACTGGACAGGTCCACTCAATCTGTGTGTAGTTTTTCCTCTAAAGATCATTTTAGACGCAAATCTACATTGTCTTCACATTATTTGACCAAGATTATGTTTGGACTTTAAAAGAGACTGTGACCTCTGAGTTTGTTTCGGCCTTTCTTCTCAGAGTAGTCAGATAGAAAACGCCAACGTCATCTGGTTTTTAAAATATGATTGACTTGTAAAAGTGTTTGTACGAACTTACTTATAGAAATAAAATCATTTATCATTAGTTGGTAATAAACATACACGGCAAGACAGCAAGAGAGAGAGACAACAAAGAGGGTGTAACATGTGATTTTATTTGAAAACGAAATTTAAATTCCAATCGGAATAAAATTATTAGTAACCTGCTAGTTCTTTTTAATTAACTACTAATAAAAGCTTGTTTTCAAATAACCTTTCTTTTTCCTTTATTAATTTTTTATTTAATTACAGTCTTCCAATCAACATTATTGTTGTATCAATATCATTAGAACTTTTTCAATATGTTACCTAAGTATTATACATATTTTAACTTTGTTAGCTTAGTTGTTAATTTTATCATGCATGCTGTGGTCTCCTATAAGTGAAGGAGTACACCTGCTTGACACCTGATGTTGCCCTTTCTTTATGTGTCATGTATTGTGTACATCTTTTGTTGGAGATCCTAAATCATTAAATAAATAAATTGACGACAAAATATATGATATTATGTGGACTGTTTATGTTGCTTATAAATTTGACATGGATGAAACCTTAAAATGATGACTACTTTAGTTTATGAAACTCTGTAAAGAATAGGAATTAAGATATTCAGACAATAGATGGACTTCGGTTTTGGTGACATCGGTTGGTGATTTGTCACGGTACTATATATTCGCTCATATGAGTCAAACAAGCCTCACATAGACTGATAATAAAGCCATTGAACATTTGTGTTGTGTCTCACTCTCCTTCGTACATATTTGTAGGTGGGCGAGGTCCGACTACGCTGTCTGCAAGCGCTGCAGCCACTGTACGAGTGCGAGGAGCTGAAGGGCAAGCTAGAGCTGTTCACGTCCAAGTTCAAGGACCGCATCGTGTCCATGACGCTCGACAAGGAGACCGACGTCGCCGTGCACGCTGTCAAACTTGTCATCGCCATTTTGAAGTGAGTTCCATTTCAGCTTCACTAAGATTTCTGCTGTTCATTGTACGAATTAATATTGAAGAACTTCTAGTGATTTTTTAATATATATACACTGCCGGTCAAAAGTTTGAGACCACTATAAAAAAATTAAGTCAACAAATAAAAGTCAACATATTTAAAACTTTATGAAAAACAGGTTTTATTTTCATGTTACACACAAGATTTAAAATTAAAAAATTACATGAAGTCTTGACGAATACAATGTTCTAAAGAAAACACACACAAGAGAGTATACAGATTTTTCGTCAAAATATCCTCCTTTGCATTTTATGACCTGTTTTACCAATCTTGGCATGCGAGCAATTAATTTATTTATAGTTTCTTGCGAGATATTCCTCCAGCTTTCTTCTAATGCATTCCACATGGCCTGCTGTGAAGAAGGACATTGTTCCCGAACGTTTCGGTCAAGCTCTTCCCACAAAAGCTCTATAGGGTTAAGATCGGGGCTTTGAGGTGGCTATGTCATGTTTTTCAACACTTTTTCCGACTGTTTCTCGTCTAAATAGCCCCTACATAATTTTGAACTGTGCTTTGGATCATTATCTTGCTGGAAAATAAATCCTTGGCCGATTAACTTTAGTCCGGAGGGAACAGCATTTTTCTCCAAAATTACTTTATACTGCTCCTTTTTCATAATTCCTTTAATTTGGACCAGATTTCCAGTCCCATAGCCTGACAAATAACCCCAGACCATAACAGATCCGCCACCATGCTTGACAGTCGGGACTACACACTGTGACATCATCTTTTCTTCAGCAGAACGTCGAACGAAAATTCTTCTTTTTGAACCGAATATTTCAAATTTAGATTCGTCACTCCAAAGTACTTTTTTGAAATCTTCTTCAGTCCAGTCTCGGTGGGCTAGGGTCCATTGCAACCGTTTTTTCTTATTCTGCGGTTTTAAAAGAGGTTTTCGAACAGCAACGCGACCAAACAACTTGGCGGCTCGCAATCGTCTTTTCACTGTAGACACTGACACAGGTTTTTCCCGAAATTTGTTGACTTCAACACGAATTTCTGGGGCTGTTAGGCATTTATTTCGCTTGCTGGTTACCACAATAAATTTGTCTTCACTAGAAGTCGTAGCTCTTGGTCTCCCGGAGCGCGGACGATCTTGATTACTGCCAGTTTGTTTGTACCGCACAATAGTACGATGAACACAAGTCTTCGATAACTTGAGTTGAGATGCAATCTCACGTTCAGATTTGCCTTCATTATGGAGAACAGCGATGGCAGATCGCGTTTCAATACTAATTTCGCAAACTTTTCCCATTTTTGAGACGTCTTGACTGTAGGAATCACAAAATCAGACTAACTGCGGATATTCGTAGATAACCATGAAAATATCGGGTTAAAATAAACATTAAAAATATTTTAAGAATTTAGGACAATTGCATTGTAAGTTGATGTAAAATATAGGAAGTGTCAGCTGCGGTAATGAGGTAATAAAAAAATTACAATCGATTATCGGACTAGCTCTTCCTCGGCTCACATTGAAGTTTGGAAACAATGCTTGTTTATTGCCCTTTCCTTAGCTTATATACAAAAGAATAAGCTTTTAGGCAATCTTTATAAACAATAGAATACACAGGTGTGCAGATTACTTTTTGTCACCAATATTTTGAAAATATTTACTCATAACAAAAGCTTTTTATTAGTGGTCTCAAACTTTTGACCGGCAGTGTATATATACAGTGAAACCTGGTTAAGTGGGACCTGGATAAGTGAGACACCTCTATTATTGAGAATTCCAATGAGGTCCCGGCACTTTTTCATCCAATTACCTCTGTTAATGGGACTTTAAAACCTGGTTAAATAAGATTTGATTTCTAGGATTTTTTCGACGTTTACCTCTATAATTGGGACTCTTTAGCTAAATTCCCTGTATTAGTGAGACATTTTATCAGGTTGGGACAGGTTTCGACACGAACAACAACAAATAACACCAAAAATACGCATTTTTATTAGATTTCCACCTCTATAAATGGAATAACAGTACATTTCGACCTCTATAAGCGGGGGGCCTCTGTAAATGAGACTATAATAATTTTAAACCTGTCTAATTGGAAAACTGGATAAATGAAAACCTCTTTAAATGGTACAAAATCCTTGGTTCCTTGAGATCCCAATTAACCAGGTTTCACTGTATATAGAACTGTTATCTGTATTGGTATTTATCTAATAACTTTACTATTCAATACTGTCCTAGATAACATTGTATTGTAGCTTTGTTTATGAGGCTGTTTTGCAAGTAAGCTACACGTGAGGTGCGTCGTGTCCGCAGATGTCGCATGCATCCGGACGTGCTGACGGACAAGGACTGCGAGAACGTGTACGAGCTGGTGTACTCGTCGCAGCGCGCCGTGGCGGCGGCGGCCGGCGAGTTCCTCAACGTGCGCCTGTTCCGCAACGAGGAGCCGCCGCCGCCCGCGCGCTCGCGCCGCGGCAAGACGCGCCTGCCCAACACGCCGCTCATCCGGGACCTGGTGCAGTTCTTTATAGAGTCCGAGGTGTGTACACATGGTATATTTACAACGAGGAGCCCCCCAGGCGTACAGGACACCTGAGGTTTAAGGTGGCAGTCGTGAAACTTAAAGTGACGGGCACGAAAAAAGCGAGTGGGGTAGCGTCGCTAGTTTCGTTCCCGTAGCCTGACAGCAGATCTATTGGCATTGTACAGTGAAATCATTAGACTTTGGCTCATAAAAGTTGATCCAGAAAAAGCACGTCAAATTAAAAAGAAACTGCATGTGGGTCGTGTAGGAATAAATCATTTTGATACTTGGCAAAAAATAATATAATTATTATGTTAAGGGACTATTTTTTAAGTTTGTCATTGATTAGTGTCAGATTAATTTTATGTGACAATAAATAGGGTGGTTTGACATATTTTCTCTACAAAAGCTGCCAAACTACCCCATTTACGCCTCAGAATTTATTTGACGATTCAAAAATCGGCCGTGAATAATGCACGCCAACAAGTTTTAATTTTAAATATAGTATAGTTATTATAACTATTAATTTCATACGCAGAATCTTTAACATGAGGTACAGTACGACACAACTTATATGTAGCATCGACAAAATTCGTAAAACCGATCACTTCCGATTTACACAACCAATAGAAATCGCTCACGCGCTATATACAGGTTGTCCAGTGGCAGATTTCAAAGTTTGAACAAACATAGTTTCTGAACGCAACACGCGAGAGGGGCGCGGGGGGCGTCCTTGAAAGCGCGAGCGATGCGGATTTTTTAGTAGCCATGGAACAGTGGAGTGGAGAGCACCGCGCTTTTGCCGGCGAGGCGTACATTTCGAGTGGTTTTTCGCTGCCTGAAGCACGCAGTCGATTTAATAATCGTTAGGTTATTCGTCGATTACGTGATGGACCATCGATCAACCTCATTCAGTCATGGGTAGCAAGGTTCAGAGCTCCAGGATCAACATTAAATAGACCCAGACCAGGACCTATACCAACGGTAGCCACGGTCGAAAATGTTGAACGTGTTATGGGTTCTGTCACTGAAAATCCCCGTTTATCACTTCGTGCACGTTCATCGATATTGGAAATTACAAAATCAACTTTACAGGTTATAATGCGAAAAAAACTCAAGTTCCATCCGTATAAAATTCAAATCGTTCAACATTTACACGATTCTGACTTTGCATTAAGAAAAACTTACGCGGAGGTGATGTTGTTGAGATTTGGTAACATATTCTTTAGTGACGAAGCGCACTTTCACATCGGAGGATATGTGAATAAGCAAAATTTCCGTTACTGGGATGTCCGCAATCCAAGACAACTGCATCAAGAGCCTTTACATAAACCTAAAGTTACAGTCTGGTGTGCAGTGTCTGCATCTGCCATCATTGGACCTTATTTTTTTGAAAACCAACGTGGCCAAACTGTAACTGTGAATTCTCTCAATCCGAGCACCGTGACACAACTTAAAGAAAATATTCGAGCCGAAATCAGCAGGATTCCCCAGTCGCTCTGTAAACGCGTTTTTGAAAACATGCGTGCTAGACTCGAAGAGTGTGTCAGGCTTCATGGCCGCCATTTGGAGAAAGTGGTTTTCAAAAAATAAATTCCGCATCTGTTGTTTTTAAATTACAATAAACATAGTTTGTATTAGAGGTGTAGTTTTATTTTTACAATTTTTCGAACTTTGAATTCTGCCACTGGACACCCTGTATTACCTCCCACCTCAGTTCAACCCTAGACAGCGGGGTGAATGCACGTGAGGGAATGATTCCGTACACTACGTGACAATTTAATGGGAAAGTGAATATATTTTTAATGTTTTTTTTTTTTTCATTATGGCTTTGTTGAAACGTAACCTGTATAATAGCCAAAGTTGTAAAATAATTTTTAATGCTTGTCAATTTATGAGTCGACAGGCCACGGGTCTAAAAATATAGTTTTTTGGGAAAGATCACTTTCAAAACCTTTAAAAGCGAACTGCTTAACCAACTGGTGTGGCTCATAGACCAATCAATTCTGTTTTGAAAGAGCGTGACAATGAACGACGACTACGAATAGTTCAACTGGTGATTCAGCTCGGGAAAATGTCTCGGGTTCGACTAGTTCAACAGCGACGAATCGTTTGATGACTTTAGTGTAGCTGTGAAAACTGGGGTATAAGTATGCATGTCGAAGGCGTACAACCATTCGAAAAAGAATAAACTATTTTTATAATATTTGGTGTTATGTCATTCAAGGCCAATAAAAACATATTGCCAGGGTTTTTTTTTAATATAACCCGTTCCATTTATTGCATGCCCTTAATTATAATGACTAAAAACTTATAAAGTTATTATAAATACTAACTACATATACATAATAATGACTTTTCATTTATAAATCTATGAATTACATTAAAGGGTACAAGACTAGAACCTTTTTTATATAATATAGAGTAGTATTTATTTATCATGCTACATAATTATTTTTAATAATCCATTGATACAAATAATTTAAACAATATGTAGTGAAGTTTTTAACATTGAATGTATTTTAAAGTTTGATTTGTGATATTCATCGTTCTAGCCTTGTATCCTTCAAATCGAATGTAAAAAATGAATAATACAGACTTTATTTATGTGATCATTTATTCTGCAAGTAAGTTCATGTAAATCTACGCATCAATTTTACGAATGTATTTGGTTATCTGACTTTACAACTTATTGCGATTGTTTAAAGATCATTTTCGCCTAAAGTAGTAATAAAGATTGGTGATTGTGAAGGCGCACTCAGTTCGGTTGTGATCGGTTTTACGAATTTTGCCGATGCTACATCTAAGTTGTGACGTACTCTACACAAACTATGTGTAGTACCTAGCTCTATAGACTAAACAATAGAACCAAATATTATAGTAATAACATGGGAGAAGAGAACTGTAAAAATGAAGATGACAGTCAACATGACAATGTTGTAAAAATATAGAAAATAATATTTTTAATTGTTAATAATAGCTTTAGAATAGAATAGAATACTCTTACTCTTTACTCTTTTTTTTTCTTTTGATCTTGTTTCTCTTTTCAGGTAAGGTTTATGTTGGTTATGTTCTGTATAATATAATGTTGATGTTTTAGAATAGTTTTATTAATGTCTATGTACCTACATTTGTGTAGGTACATTGAGATTAATAAAACTATTCTCTTTTCAGAGCAACACAATTTAGCTATCTTATTTAAATATAGTATAGATTAAATTGTATATTAAACACCAGTTTTATGTTATAACTTAAACCTATCTTTAATCAATGTTAAAACTGGTGATAAATGCTAATAATGCAGTGGAGAAGAGGCTCTCGCTAGTTATTAAATTAATGTTTATATTGTTTGTTTATACACAATCACGTATTATTTAAAAATAATCCATTAAAATCACACAAATCATAAGGCAGTACGTATAGGTAGAAAACTTGACACAACTTGTATCGTTGTACAGTTAGCACGAAACACAAACTCATATCATCGCGACACAAGTCGCGGAGGATGATTTTCGGAAATGAGTTCTTTTCCTTGGGTGTTCGGTATTCGACTCTGTTTTCCCAGGTGTACTAAAATGTCATCATTCAATCGTTTTTTAGTTTAAATTGTTTGCTATCTTGTGCCAAAAGACAAACAAAAACAAAACAAACAAAAACACAAACTAGGTACCTACTAAACATGCATAGGAATGCGTTCTTATTCTTCTTCTTCTTCTTATTCTAAAACAAAAAGTTTCGATTATATCCCAGGCTCAAAAGTCATGTGCCAAATTTCTCAAGTAATAGAGTCATGTGTCGACAGTTGCACGAGCACGGCGCGTACCTGGTGGACTCGCTGATCGAGTCCAACCCCATGATGAAGGACTGGGAGTGCATGACCGACCTGCTGCTGGAGGAGGCGGGGCCCAACGAGGAGGCGCTGGACAATCGCCAGGTACTTTTATTTATTAAGGAACTTCAACAAAACATATACACAACATGGCACAAATAATGGACTACATCGAGTATTAAGTAGCTCCTTCACTTAAAGGAGACCGCAGCATGCACATTAAAGTTAACCACTAAGCTTTAAGCTTAAATATTAATAGTTAAGAGAAATTCAAACTATTTGGTCAAATTTAACCAAATTGTTTGAATTTCTTTAAAACTTAAAAAAAAAAATTGAAGGACCTAAAAGAAAATAATTACCATTTAGAGACACCTAAATAACAGTAATAAACATAAAACCTAACAGCTCTGCGTTTTGTTACTGCAAGATGTCTACACAACTGTCATTTGAGATGTTACTGCTTTTGACAAAAATGACAGAGCAACTTAAAAAAAACAATAACAGAAAATATTACCGCCGCTGTACTGCAGAAGGTTGACGATACAATTAAACCTATTATAGAAGAAAATGTGAAACTGAAAAACGAAGTTGAGAAATGAAAAAGAAAAATGGTCCCCGCCAGAGAACTACACCACCACCGTCTAACTTTAAGTATGTGAAGTATTTAACATTGCAACACTAAACACAAGAACTCTCAGGTCACCTGAAAGCTTGATAGAATTCACCCGTCCCTTCAATTTTACCAGAAGAGGTAGAGAAAGCAATCAAGAGTCAAATGGCGGGAATATCTCCAGGACCAAACCAAATCACAAATGAACTGCTGCAGGGATCAATGGAAGAACCGATATATTCTAACTAACGAGATTCTGAGGAGCAGTGATATTCCTGAGAGATTGGTAAAATCTAACATCATCTTAATACACAAAAAAGGCGACAAAGAGGATATTGAAAATTACAGACCAATAAACCTGATGTCAAATGTTTATAAGATATTTGCAAAGGTCATAGTGGATAGAATAAGCCCCATGTTGGATAAACAACAGCCGGTTGAACAGGCAGCTATCAGAAAAGGGTATTCGACTATTGACCATATCCAGACAGTACAGGTCATTGACAAATATAAAGAATATGATAAAATTATACTACCTAGGTCCAGCAAAGGTTTTTTGTATTTATAGGTATGAAGTTGTAGTAAAATCTCTTTGGCTGTACTGTTTGTATCTGGCTGGTTTTGATACCATTAAATAGACGACATTTAAAAAAGGAAAAATAAAAAGTTAAAACGATTTCCTGCCTTTTTTCAATTGTTTTGCTGTCCGCCAAATTGAGTGAATCTAACGAAGAAATTGGATATATTTTGAAGTTTTATTACAAAAAAAGGAAAAATGCGACACAAGCCGCGAAAAAAATATGTGACGTTTATGGACTTAACGCAGTGTCAGTAAGAGTAGCACAAAGTTGGTTCAGGCGTTTTCAATCCGGGAATTTTGATGTCAAAGATGCAGCTCGCTCTGGCCGCCCTGTTACTAGAGAATACAATCCCGACCATGTTTTTCAATCCTGGGACTTTTGACGCGTTTTCCCGGGATCCCGAGGCTATCCCGGGATTAGACTATGTGGTATGGTGGTGGGAAAAAACTTGAGTAATTTCTTATTTTTTTTTTAAATATTGTTTCACAACAGAAATTACAATATGGTAAGAAAAATGCGTGAGTGTCGTGGAAAACTCGGTTGGAACGAAGTTCCTTTCGTGGTTTAATAAAAAAATAAATAAGAGAGAGATTAGCATTTGAAACTACTGTTGGAGGTGCTGAAGATTGTAAAAACTATATTTACATTGTATACATTCAATCTTTTAGTATTGTATAATTGCATAGCACATAGTACTATTATGACAAAGTGGAAAGATAGTGGCTCTTTCACTCTACTTTTAAATACTTCAACAGTATGGCAGTTCCTAATGTCAGGCGGAAGTGTATTCCACAATCGTACCGCGTGCACAGTGAAAGAGTAGGAGTAGAAGTCGGTTGAGTGGGGAGGGGATTTGAGGAGATTTCTAAGATGCGACCTGCAAGGCGCATCAAAAGGACGGGCGTACGAGAAGCGTTTCCGCAGATAGGCTGGCGTTTTAGGGTTGTGAAGTATGTTGAATAGCAAACACAATATCCGAGAGTTCCTGCGAAGTCGAATAGGGAGCCACTTGAGTATCTTGCGAAAGTTAGAAACGTGATCATACTTTTTAAGGTTAAAAACAAAACGAATACAGATACTTTGCAAACGCTCAAGTTTATTTAACAGCTCCTCGGTGGCATCCAAATAACAGGCATCAGCGTATTCTACGATGGGCTGTATGTGAGTTTGAGCAAGGGAGATTTTGGTGTTCAAGGGCAAGAAGCTCTGGAGGCATTTCAACCAATGGAACGTGTAGTGCACTTTGCGACTGACTTGAGCAACTTGGATAGTCCACGATAAGTAAGAGTCCATGGTCACCCCCAGATTTTTAACCGTTTTTGCGTATTCAATCTGAACTCCATTCAGAAGTGGAGACAGCGACGCAACATCGAGCCTATTCCGCATATACCTGCCGCCGATAATTATGTCCTGGGATTTCTTAGGGTGGATCTGCAGTCCGAAAGACCGCGACCACTCACTAATCAAATCCAGGTCTCTGTTCATAGCAGACACAGCGGCGTCCGCGTCTTGCGTCAAGAAGTGATTGTAAAGCTGCAGATCGTCGGCATAGAGATGGAAGTGGGAAGAGATGATTCTGGTGAAAGAGTTAATAAAAATAGAAAAGAGAAGAGGAGAGAGAACGCCACCCTGAGGCACACCCGCGGTAAGAGAGCACCAGTCAGAAGAAGATTCTTCGAGACGAACCCGCTGCGAACGGCCTTTTAGATAGGAGTTGAACCAACCAATAGTAGAAGAAGAGAAATTGAAAGATTTAAGGATCCCTAGAAGGATATCGAAATCGACAGAGTAAAAGGCACTGCTTAAGTCCAGAAGTGCAAGTAAGGAGAGAGATTTGTGGTCCATAGCCCAGCGAATGTCATCAGTAACCTTCAAAAGAGTCGTTACTGTGCTATGACCAGGTCAAAAACCAGATTGAAAAGGACTAAGAAGTTCATTCAAAGATAGAAAGGCAGAAAGTTGCTGATGAACAATGTGCTCAAGAACTTTGGAGAGATATGAAAGGATAGAAATGGGTCGGAAATCGGTCGGTGAGACCGGGTTAGGAATTTTGGGTAAGCGGATGATATGGGCTTGTTTCCAGGCCTCAGGAACAGTACAAGAAAACAAGGAGAAATTAAAAATGTGGGTCAAGATGGGAAGTAATATCGGAAGGATAGGAGAAATCATTCTTGAGCAAAGATTATCATTACCAACTGCAGCTGCTGTATTTATTGCTTTGATAGTATTTTTGGAGTGCAACTGAGTGTTTAAAATGGATTTTAGTCTGTTTAAATTGTTGTGTAAGTTAATTTTTTATTGCCTTATGTTTAATTTGCTTCGCTTGAATATATCCTAAGTTTATATTTGTATGTTCCATGTTCACCTAAGGAATCTATGGTTTCACCTGACTGTGGTATATGAATGTTCGTGTTTGATCTGCCCTGACTGAATTGATTGTACAGTTATCAATTCCAAATTCCATTCCTATTAAGTAACGTAGTAACTGTATAGCATAGTAAACTGCTAGATATATGTATGTTAAGGCCCACTTGCACCGCCAATCACTAAACACGTTTAGAGTTAAAAACGAGTTTAAAACAGCATTCTGTCTCTGTTATGTTCATTCTGGCTCGGCGATTTCAACAGGAAGAAAGACCTGTGAAGACGACCCTCGCCCGGGTCGCCTAGTCACGGTTGTGATCGAAGAAAATGTCCAAAAAGTCGAAACATTTGTACTGGTCGATCGAAGAATTAAATTGTGGTTGATAACAGAAGAACTACAAATAAGCAAATAACAAATTGGAGAGATTTTATATGAATATTTGCGAATGAAATAACATTGTGCGTATTGGGTACCGCGAATGCTTACACCGCTCGACAAGCTGCGACGATTAGAGAGTTGTAAAGATTTTTTACAGTGTTGTCAGACTGATTTGGACTAATTTTGCAACCAGATTGTGACTGTTGATGAAACCTGGATTCGTCAGTAGTCCAAACAAGAGATGATGCGCTGGATAAAGAAAGGAGAAAGGCCACTAAAGAAATTCAGAGTGGAAAAGTCGGCGTCGAAGATTATGGCTACCCTTTTTTTGGGATAGCGAGGGAATTTTACTAATTGATTACTTGCCTAAAGGAACTACAATGAATGGCCAGTACTACGTTAATGTACTGAGACAGGCACGTGAAGCAGTCGTACAGAAGAGACGTGGTAAGTTGGCGCGCGGAGTGCTGTTTCAGCAGGACATCGCGCCCGTTCACACCGCTCGGGTTGCGAGGGCTGCCTACTACGGGATTCGCAGAAATTTACCACCCACCCTACATTCCATCTAATTAAAAAAAGGAGTTACGGGTACGAAGATTTTCGGACGACAGTGAGATGAAGTAGAAAGCCATTTTGAAGAGAAATCAAAATAATATTTTTTCAGTATGCCACTGGAAAAATATTCATTATATACGAGGTGTGAAAAGTGTATTTCACTTGAGGGGCATTACATTGAAAAATAAAACATAGAAAACCATTATTATCAGTCTTTAATTACCTTAGGCCGCGAACTTATCAGCCGCCCCTCGTATATGTTTGGAGTAAACACTAATCTACGCCACGTATGCTTCTCTCGAGCTGCAATAAGATTTTTATTTTGTAGAATGCTGTATGTTCACTCTGCCTACTTCACAAGCCAACACACATACTATATCTTTTGTAAAATCACCTTTTATACTACCTAAGAAAGAGCGGCGTCTTCTAACACAGGCATTATCTGCTTAAAAGGACGCGCCATTCACTAACAAAATGTTAACAACTGTGGTCAAGATATTTTTTGTATGTTAATTGTGGTCTAGTCAAGTTCAAAGAGATACAATAATTATTTTGGAACTGTACGTAGTGACTAGTAGGTAACTAGATGTGTGTCCTTGCAGGAATCGTCGCTGATCGAGTTGATGGTGTGCTGCGTGCGCCAGGCCAGCACCGGCGAGCCGCCTGTGGGCCGCGGCGCCAGTCGCAAGCACCACCACATGCTGTCCAAGGAGCAGGCCAAGGTACGCAATACACGCGCACTGAAATTGTTTTGTGAGAGCTTAATAATTGTGTTATCTTTTTCAACAATTACGATTGTAAAGTATAGTTATATTTTAAAAAATCATCCGCATCGCTTTCAACAGGAAAAGTGCACAAAAGGCTGGCAGCATTGCCACATTGTATGGCGATGCTGATTCTTTGGCCAAAAAATAGGCCAGCCCTCTAGTCACGTGAAGAGTCGACCAACCGCTTGGCGATGTCTCGAAAAACCAATTGGGCACTCGGACCTCACGACCCTAGTGTTTCAATCCCAGACGGCTCGACCATATAACTCCCAATAAGATTGGAATATTTTCGCCGTTTGAGGTTTTCTGCACCTGCAGCAGCTGCCCCAGCACAGCCCGCCGTGCTAGCTAGATGAGATGGCGCAAGGGTGTCGACACATTATGCATCCCACACCAAAGGCCTGCCTAACTGCCAGAGTATTATGGTCATTCCGTCTTCCCATCGTCCCGTGCCAAGCCGTTGAGTTTTAAAACAGCTGGCATCCCGGCGATGACAAGAACACGGTGGATTATGTCATAAATGCTGGCGTGCCGTGCATCCGGGCTGCGCTCCTACTCCAATCACGATGCGGACGATTATTTTTTTATGCCCTATGATTCATTTCTTCTTTTTTTATTTACATGTACATACTATTAATATTATTTTAAGTCTGTTAGCTTATACAGGGTGTCCCTGGAAGTATGGATCAAATCGAATAGAGGCTTGGGCAAGGTCATTTCCAAACTTTTTAAACCTGAGAATGTTTGTGCATTTTTTTGCGGTTCAAAAGTTATGACAAATTTTTGTTTTTTTCAATCACTTTGCATAGTGCTCAAAAAAAATATCATTAAATAACTGTCAGGGCTATCCATTTCAAATTATTTTTCAGAACCTTGTAGAAGAGTGGGCCTTTCTTATAGTAATACTTTTACGCAGCTAGAAAACATGTGTTCAATAAGAAAAAATATTGCAAGGCCTTCAGTCTACTAAAAGGTTACTCAATTTTAGGGCGTTTTTCATTTGAAAAAGTTACATTAGCGAAAGTTGTCCACGTATTAGAAAAACTTACCCAAGTAATAGAGATTCTTTGGAGGTATGAATGAACAAGGTATGCATAATGTCCTGTTTTTGTTTTATTGATGGCTCTGATAGTTCTTTAATGATTTTTTTTTTGAGCTCTATAGTGATTGAAGAAAACAAAAATGGGTCATAAGTTTTGAACTGTAAAAAATTGCACCGACATTCTCAGAGTTAAAAAGTTTGGAAATGTTTTTGTCTACGTTCCTATTTGATTTGATTCATACTTCCAGGGACACCGTGTATATATACTATCCAGACAATAAATACAAGTTATTCTTTAAAAAAAAGTTATTTATTCAAATTAAGCTGAGAATTAGCACTTTATGAACGTCAAAGTTACATAAGACTAATGCTGAGTCGGTGAAGCAGATTCTTTCGTACAATAAGCAGACAAAGAGCCCTTAAGGTGACGACCTTATTTGGGATGTGACGGTACATTCGAGCTCGCCGCCCTTGGCTGGCCGCAGGTGGTGAGCGACGACCGCAGCAAGCTGACGGCGCACTACATCGCCACGCTGCCGGCGCTGCTGGACAAGTTCGGCGCCGACCCCGAGAAGCTCACCAACCTGGCGTCCATCCCGCAGTACTTCGACCTGGAGCTCTACACCACGCAGCGCCAGGAGGGGGTACGTACGCCTGTGTTACAAACTGGATGAAAGACTACATTTGTAGTTGTTGGCATCCACTTAATTAGTAAGCATTGAGTTTCAGAATGGTTACTAGTTATTTAATATGTAAGAAAGTACCCATGAATATGGTGGGTAGGGAAAGGATTTTATGAAGAAAAGCACAGAAAGACAAGACAAGGCATGTATTTCAATTAAGCTTGTGTCAGTCAATATAGGTAATGTTAGTGAGAAAACTATTGTCCGTTCTAAACCTAGGTCTTCATGGAGAAGAAGAATAAGAAACTCCATGGCAGCTTGTTTTAAAGAGTTTTATCAACACATTTTTACATTAGCATATTTATTATTGTAAACACAAGGACCGTTTCTCAAAGTTAGAAACTTGTCAATGTAAAGAAAGAACATGAATAGTCCTTAACTCGATTTAAAACATAAGCAATATTAGCTATATGTATATCACTTACAGAACAATATAGTTATCGGCAATAAGTACTAATCAATATTATAACTATTACGTTCCTTATTTTTGGCGATGGTTAGGCAGTGAAAATGCTCAAGTAAATGATTTAACAAAGTTTATTTTAATAGTATGGCTATAAGATATGCCGTAAGAGCATTGACAGCATGGCATTAGAACTTAACCTAATTACAACTAACTTAAACACTAACAAAGAAGGGCGCCAGGAGGGTTTTAGGCAGGTGGCGGTAGGTGCACGGAACCCTTCCAGTCCTCAGTATTGCCGGCTGGCGTGAGTCTTCCCACAGAAGTGGTGAACAATATTGAATATAGATATAATTAATGTAACGTTGTACATACGGTTTGGAATGAGCACTTATGGGAGATTTTCATAGAATTCTCCAACATTCAAAGGGCGTGACGGTATGCTGGAACAATTGACACCAATAAATCAGGTCAAACAACATTCCCGACTGGGTTTACACAACTGGTAATAAAATTCACAATGCAACTCACCCCTTTATTGTTTAAGATATTCACCAACAAAATAGAATCTCCTTATAAAGCTTATAAAGTGCCGATTACAATATTAATAATTTTGACATGGCCGTATGTCAAGAATATTCACTCATAATGCGACACGTCTGTCTCCGACTAGCCTTGCGCTGCTGTGTCCTTCAAACACACTGGACTCGCCTTTATAACTGTTACTATTTGAGGATAAAAATGATCTTTTAAATTATCAGTAATACAAAAAGACGATCTTGGCGACGGACGGGTGAACTCGCGACACATGACATAGCAGTCCACAAGCAAAGTTTGGGTCTATCTAAAATATTAATAAATAAATTAAAATTTGGGTTCAGGTCATAACTCGTAGCACGACGTCATTACATAATATCAATTAACTTACATGGACATTGTAGTCAGTCAATCTTTTCACAACAAGTGATGTGATGATCATATTTCAATCCATTTTACAATATAGGTAGAACTTCGCTATGCAGCGTGATTTCCTTAGATTTGATTTTATTTTAGCAAATTCATATTATGGACATTGGACACCACTCCGGGTCTGTCTATCTCGTCAAACATTGTAACCAAGTACCTCTTCAAAATTGGCGGTAACTCATTTTATAGTCTCCCTATATTACCCGTTAGTACCTCAAACATTGCCGCCCATTCTGCCGCCATTTTAGACCAATCAGAGATGGTTGTACATAATTGCTAAATAACTTCTAACTGGTATTAATTAACAAATCTTGTATAGTGGAACTATTTTAAAACTTCATAAGATTATTTAGCAATTTAGTATGTATTTATTTGTAATCTTTGAGTAAAATCTTATCATATATTAACATCATCTTAAAGATCTGAGAATCGTCTAAAACAACTTGTTACTTTAAAATTGCAATATTAAAACGTGAGAAATATTACTAGTATCATATTAATTATTTACTTATCATTTAATGAACATTTTCTATAATGCACATTTGAATTAACATTTAACTAGCATAATATTCAGTTACTATAATATTCAAAATATATAAGTAACATTTAATATAATTTAAAAACGTCTACTTTGTTTTGTATATTTTTGCAAAAACTGATTAGATTTGTAATCATTTGGGTTTGGTTAGTTTAGAACAGTGACCATTAACAGCGGCCGCCGAGCGCCAGATCCCTCTATTTTTGGTGAATCATTTGGGTTAGATGAGGTTATAACAGTATGAAGATTCCTGATATTTACTTATTCATTACAGAATTTTGGCTGAAAATTAGTAAATATAAATATAAAAATTAGGTCAACTGAATGTTATATAAAAACAGTATTATACAAATTGAAAATTATATGAAATGAACGTTAACTATACTAAATGTTATTAGAGCAAAAGAAGGTTATATGAAACAACACATTAGATCACATGAAATTAGGTTATTTGTTTTTATAGCATATGAAAATTATATCATATAAACGTTATTTCAAGTGTTATTATACTATCTGTTATTATGCCATATTGGAGACACCGTCAATATTTGGAACTCTTGAAAATAGGTACATTTAACTACCTACATTTTTGACCACTTTTTGACATTGCTTTGCAATTTGTTCGTATTCTTCAATAGTTTTACCACAAATTGTAAAAAGACGAGCCAAAAGGCTAGAATATTGCAGATAGTTACAGATTTGACCTTTTAAATGATTATCATCACGCTACACCTTTATGGAGCTAAGCAGACCAATAATGACATAATATAAGAACGGCTATTTTAGTCAACTTTTAACAAAGCAAATAGCTTAAAGGTAGGGTATTACATCGCTGATAAAAATGCCTGCCTCAATGCTGCTACTGCTCTACAACCAAAACTAATTGATTAACACTTGAAAATGTTGTTGGAAATGCTGAAGATTATAAGACTATCTTTGCATTTTATAAACTCAATCTCCTTTGTATTATATAACTGTATAGCATAGGTGTGAGAACTGTGTACTATAGAGCTACCATTTAGCGGGTAATATGTCTTTCATTGACTTGAATGTGTCCTGGCGGCTGAGAGTATGTCATGCTCACTCAAATGTGTCGCTGACGGTGGCGCGTGTGTTGGATCATTTAGCTCCCTTCAAAATGGTTGAGCTGAATGGTGCTGATCCATGCGTCATGTTCGTGAACGGGTGCCGTCAGTTGGGACTGGTCATCTCTTAGCTCCCACGGTTTATTTTAATTATTTTATTTTGGGATGTTTTTTTTGTTTCTGTTTGCTGTGCTCGGGACGCTTTTAACGTGTACGTCTTTTTTATATCTTTCTCACATATATTTATGAGTTCAACATTAATGATGTAACTAATATTTTTGTAACAATACAATTTAAAAGTGTGTCCGTGGACTTTCTTGCAGCTTTGGGATGAGCAGTTGCTCATTCCAAAGCAGCACGAAACTCCACAGCTTCATATTTCTGACTGACCGACTCCTTGACAATTCAAAAGTGCCTGTAAATGGCTTAATTGAAATAAATGCTTTGAGTTTGAGACGACTGCTTCTATTATTATTATGTCTTCCGGTAAATCATTGAACAGTTGTGCTCCCTCCACTAATACTGTCTTTCTGCCGTAATTAGTCCGTGCGCGTGCACTCATTAGCTGGAATTTGTTTCTACTTCTTGTGTTGTATGTTGTTGTTTTTTTTTTATGAAGTTGTATGTTTGATTGCACAGAATTCGTGGTAATTTTTTTTATGAGAATGCAAGTGTAATATGTGTAAAGTTGTGTGAGGTTTAGTAGTTTAGTTTTTTCGTATAATTTTTTTGTTGGATATAGATAGTGGTAGTGAAATAGTACTTTAATAATTTTGTTCTGTATTCTTTGTAGTGGATTTAGATTAGATTTAGCGGCTGATCCCCACACTTCGATTAGGTATTCAAAGTTTGATTTTACTAGAGAGTTATATATAATTAGACGTACTTTTTTCGGGATATATTTTGTAATTTTTCGTAACGCTCCTAATAGTGATATTATTATTTTTTTGACATGATCGATGTGTAGCTTCCAAGTAAGTTTGTCATCTACCCACAGTCCGAGATATTTTTCGTGACTAGACCGTTTGACTGTATCTCCGTTGATCGTAAGTGGTGGGAACTCCGGTAGTGGCTTATTTTTCGCGGCGTAAATCATAGATGATGTTTTTGAGGTGTTAATAGTTAGTAAGTTATATTTTAACCATTCACTGAGCAGGTCAAGGTCCTTTTGCGCATCGGTTATAATGTTCTGTAAAGATTTATCGAAGTAAAAAAGGCAGGTGTCATCCGCGTATAATGTTAGGTGTCCTGTCAGCCCTATTTTATCAATGTTATTTATGTAAATTAGAAATAGTAATGAACTAATAATTGAGCCTTGCGGACAGCCGTATGTTATGTTTTGTATCGAGCTGGTGAAGTTATCTATCTTAAGAGCGGGTAGTAACCAAAATTGCCTATCTTCAATTAAATTTTTCATGAAATTCACAAGACTTAGGTATAAAAAAATAATAATGTGAGTAACTACATGATATGTTGAAACTTTTTGTGGAACAGAAACACAATACGTTAAAATTTTCTCGATAAAATAACATCACGAAGTTACCCCTAATTTTCACGTTTTTTGAATTTGTACTTAATATGCTAATGACTAATAGGATATTTTTTTAATGATTATCTGTATCAAGAGAAGGCGAAAAAAATTGTGCCGGCATTTTTTGAAATTCCTTTTATTGTTGGTATTATTACGACTACAAGCTTTAAGCACTTACGACGTTTTTAGTTCGTGGAAGAAGTCATCTTCCGTCGCCGTCGCTCTGTTGAGACGAGAGGACTGCGCTTGAATTTTCTGCTGCTCTGCGATTTAATTTATTTGCGTAAATAATATTTTCGTAATTTATCACATTGTTGGAATGAAACTGTGAAATACAAAACATGAAAAAATCACTAAAACCACTTCCGAAACGATTATTAAAATCGTTAAGAATTGATAAACAAAATAAATACCACGGCTAAACTATAAAATAAAAATATTATAATAATTCAATGTTGATATTTGAAAACTCAAGATGACATACAATTATTTGACAGATTTTTGACTGGTATAGTACAACTAGCGCCATTGTTCTCCACTTCAGTCAATTTGCTTGCGGAGAAAATTTACAACATAGAGTTCGTGCTGGAGATTTTAGATCTTATTACTATTAAATAAAGAACCAAATTCGTTTACTCCCACTTCCGTTGACAAACTTCGTGTAAGGGTAACCTTAGACGACCCATTTCGAATGACTTTTGACCAAAACCCCCGAATCAAGTTGAAACTCAAAATTTAACATATGGATAGGTTATTGGTATAATTATATTATTGGAGTTTACAAAATAGATAAATCGGAAAACTAAAATAGGGTTTATTGCGGACACAAGTACGAAACGGTGTGCACGGGAGATGACAGTTTTCATACGGATAGTGTTCTCGTGACTAGATCCCTTCTTATGGTGGGGATGAGTAAAGATTGTGCCGGATCACAATGTTTGGGACTGTCGGCTTGCTTTTCAACGCTAAAGTTTCAACAGTTACAATAGAGGAACCTAATAAACTTTCGACTTTCTTTGGCACCCATATAAATAGATGCCAATTATTTGGTCGGCAAAGCCGACTAATGTACCCTAGTTATTTGTTCCGAAATTGGCCTGTTTTTCACAAATGTTTTCGGCGAGGACTTTTTTCTGCTCGCGCTCCGCGCAGGATAGGTTTTCATGACACATGCCATTTGACTTTGCACAATACAGTGCAAAATCCACCATACCAATATAATTTTTTACTTGGTAACACTGTTGATAATTGACTTTGCACGATCCTGCAAAGCAAAATCCACAATACCATTACATTTTTTTACCTGGTTAACACTGTTTTCCACGAAGACTTCGTGACCTCCAACTTGTACAAGGCCCTAAATAAAATTTGGTTACATTGGAATTTGAACTTTGTCACGCCAGCATTGAGTTTCTAGTTCCAAAACATGACTATGATCTAAGATTATGAATTCAAGCTTATAGGCAAAATAAACAGATGTTTTACCTACTGAAGAATTTCATTGAAAATAAAGGGAGTGGACAATGGTCATACTTCGTTTAAATATTTTAATTGAAAAACCATTCGAGGTACCTATTTGTGCTGTAAGACCTTGCTTCTTGCCAAAAAATCATGATTCTAGATCAACGGGATGTATCATATGGATTTTAATTTATTTGCGAATGTTTATTTTCTTATTTTATTGACATTTTTGTTCAATTGATTTCATTTTCTCAAAGTAAAAAAGCGGAAGGTAAGTGATGCGATTATATTTATACGCTTTTATATCATCAAAAAAGCAATTTTATTGAAATTGTTTTCACCATCATGTTGGTACTATCATGAGTATGTAGTATTATAGTACTTTGATGGCAGTGCTTTGCTTTTTATTAGAGTTCGGTACCCCAAAAGAAAAAATCGAAATCCTTAAGGGATCACTTTGTTATCCACCTATCTGACCGCTTATCTTAGGAATGCGTGGGGGTATCAAGTTGAAATTGATATCAAATACTTAGATAAACGGTCCTTTGGAGCTGTAAAAAAAAACGAGCTTCTAAGACGTTGACTTAGTATCTTGGCATAAATTGCCATTCATTTCGCATATCTTGACACTCGCAAATAAATTAAAACCCATAAGATACATGTCGTTGACCTAGAATTATGAAATTTGACAAGAAGCAAGGTACAGGAATAGGTATAGGAAAGTATGTGAAAATTGTTCAATTGTAGTTATGTTACATAATGTATGGAACAATATTTTTTCAACTACAACGTTAGGTTTGTCTTTCAATTCGGAATCGAAAATTTATAGGCCGTATCTTGAAGTAACATTTAGTCTTTATTTCATTTAAGTCAGTCTAATCTCCAATCTAACATCCCACCAGCATCGGTAACAGATTCACGGACATACAATAATATTTAATAATATACCTACTTGTACACATAGGTAAATTGAATAAAACAGTTTCATCTGATTATTTTGCGTATACACACTACACACAAGATCCAAATTCAAATGCCTAAATATACGCCGGGCGAAAAGTTTCTGCTGGCGGGAAGGGATTGTGTTTTGTTTTTGTCGTGTTTGATGAGAGGGGTAGGCAAAGAGGCGCGGGTGAAACTTGATTTTTTTCTGTCTTGCTGCGCCCTCTTAACGACTTGCTGCCTATTTTGCAAATATGAGGTAAACATACTGAGGGCGCTGCCTGAGATACCTATGTTGTTTAATTTCTGTAGTAGCTTTTGATGGCTCACTGTATCGTACGCTTTTTTTAAATCAATGAAAATACCTACAGAAACGTTTTTTTGATCAATATGATTTTTTAATTTCGTTATTAAATCTACTGAGGCCGTGAGAGTACTTGATTTAGGGCGGAAGCCATATTGTTGATCGATTAGGAATTTTTTCTTAGTCAAATACTCGTTTAGACGGTTGTACAACACTCGTTCGAATATTTTCGAAATAACAGGTAAGACCGATACTGGTCGATAGTTGCCGGGGTCAGTTCTAATTCCAGATTTGTAAATTGGACTGACCCTTGCAACTTTAAGTGAGTCGGGGAAAGTGGCGCGTGTTAAACAAACATTTATACAGTTTGTTAATCTTTCTACAATTATATTTTTAAGGCATTTAATAGCTTTTGTGCTGATACCGTCCAAACCTGTACTAGTGTTGGAGTCAAGGTCGTCAATTATTTTTAATATTTCGTCGATGTTACATGGGGAAAGTTCGTCTAAAATTATGTCATGTATGTAACTACTGTCGTACATGAGAGTATTACCTGTGCTTATGTGGTACATGTTAGGTATTTTGTTAGCTAAGTCCGCGCCTATTGACGCAAAGAATGAGTTAAGTACGTTACAGATTTCATTAAAGTTTGTTATACATTCTGAGTTTGAAATTAGTTTGGGGGGAGCATTGTTGTCTTTGATTTTATTCGCTGCTAATTTATTAATAATTTCCCACATTTTTTTAGGTTCTTTGTAGCTGTTATGAAATAAGTTGTGATAGTAGGTTTTCTTCTCTGTCTTGATTAGGTTTTAACCCTGTCCTGTTCTCCATTAAAATTCCTCAGTAAATTGTCGTCTTTCGGGTTAGATTTTGTTTGTTGCCATAAGTGATTTCGTAAGTTGATTGAGTCTATAATATTTCGGTTTATCCAGTCTTCTTGAGGTAGGTTTAGAACTTTGGTCTTATCTTCTTTATTTTTCTTTATTTGTTCTGTGATAAATCTTTCTAAATAGTAGTAGTCATTTTCCTTATTAGTGTAGTTTTCTATTAGGGTACTATTATATAATTTCTCATAGTTAAGAGCTTTGTATTGGATCCTTTTCTTTATCTTTGGTGCCAGGTTGCCTATCTCAAGGAATATCTGCTTGTGATCTGATAGGCTTGAGTCAATTATAGTTACGCTGAACGCGTGATTGTTTATGTTGGTGCATATATGATCAAGTATAGTGTTTGTAGTGCTGGTTTCGCGGGTATTGTACAGTTTATGTATTTAGTATATTGTGGTGTCTTACGACTTCCACCCGAACGAAGTCGCGGGCAGAAGCTAGTTAAGCAATAAACTTCTTCACAAAATGTTTTATACACACATGACGCATTCTATACTCATGGTTTTCCCAAGTCCTATCTCAGTCGAGGGAAAAGTGAAAATTCACAAAATAGCACTTGTGGAACATGCTGCAAGTTGTTATTACAATAATTATGATAATAATGAATAGACATAATAATGTCTATTAATTCTACCAATTTTTGTACCGAGATTACTAGCCGTGGTTCGCTGCATTTAAGTTATTTAGAAGTATTAAAAAAAAAAAAAAAAGGAAGTACACTTCTTCATCTTCGTCGTTCTTCGTTTTTTTTTTTTATTTTCTAATTATGATGTTAGTTTTTATAATACGTAATCGTGCACACGCATGGGTTCGTATCGCGGGAAGTCAGCGTCAGTAGAGATTTGATCTGGCGTTGTCGACGCTTATTTTTGCTGGCGCTCCGGTCCGGGCTGATGTTTAATGTTACAATGTTCGGTACAGAACCTGACGCTGCTGCTGAACAAGATCCGCGACATCGTGAGCGTGCAGACGGAGGCCGAGGTGCTGGAGACGTGCGGGCGCACGCTGGAGTACCTGTGCACGGAGCAGTGCGGCGTGTACACGCGCTGCAACGTGGCGCGCGCCACCATCACCGACATGTGCGTCAACCGGTACAAGGAGGCCATCGACGAGTACCGCAGCCTCATCGAGGGGGTGAGTCTGACGCAGTGCTGTGCACGGAGCAGTGCGGCGGCCGCTCTCTATTTGTACGGCAGTGCATTCTTATTGGGACTAAGCTTTACCGTTTTTTTCTGTGAGGTTTTTTTACGCAGTGCAGCATTACTGAGTATTCTTTTCTACGTATATTTTGCCATGTGATGTGCCTCTCTATAACGCGCGCGATGTGTGGCACAGGGCGAGACCCCGGACGCGGACGAGGTTTTCAACGTGATCAACTCGCTGCGCAAGGTGTCCATCATGTACATGTGCCACAACCTCAACGACACCAACATCTGGGACTCGCTGTTCGAGGACCTGCCCAAGTGCGTCAAGGAGAACGAGACGCAAATGCCGCCGCAGGTCAGTACTTCATTACACACGCCATGCGTCATAATGACGTAGCTAGTACATGATCGCTACTAAACTTTTACTCCAAGACTATTTTTTTTTTAAGTTTGAATCGGGAAAAGCCTAGTTGACGGTTTCTAAAAAAAAAAACAATTAATAATTTTCCTTGTGGTTTATTTACCTCAAAATATGAATATTTTAGCGAAGTATTAAATTTTACAAAGCATTTTTTTCATTGTAAAACGTAATTTAGTTAAGATTATCACAACGGAGCATTCTGTCATTGCGGCTCGAGTGACTTCAACACTTTCATTCTATCAAATCTGCGATTATTTTTAACAGTGTAGCGCGCACACACTTATTATTGCTTCGATGGGAATATTATAATATCCGGTAGAGTTAATTAACGTTTTTTACGTAACGTATTCAAAGCCGACAAATAATTATTTGTGTTAATGTCTACTTTGACAGCCGTGTAGACGATTTCCATTTTCTAATTTTTTATGTGCCTTCACATAATAATACTAAATACTACTAATGTAGTAGATGAATAATTAAGGCTGCCACATTGTGCGAGAGGGTCACACTACCCATCAGTGTTGTTCCTATCAACACCATTCCTTTTTATACGTTTATTGGTATTGTAAAAGAAACTTTATTACTGACATATAAAGTTTGTTTCTTTCTACTTACAATTTGAAACTTTCGTCTAAATTCGTGACATGTCGCGCTCTGATTCGCGTTCAATGTCACTAGACTAATGGCTTTATTTTGACGCAATTATTTCTCAAAAATATAATCTAAAATCATTTACAATATTAAGCTGATTTAGCATATTTTTAGCTCACTACCAATCTACAATGCAAAATCCATGAAATTTTGAAGCTAACAAAGCAGCTCGGACTTACCAGCGGATAAGGTATTTTTCTTACTGTCAGCTAGCTTATTGTCCTCTTCGATGAAAATCATCCATAAAATACTGAAAAAAGAAAAACAATGGACACTTACCTAACATGCTTGGACTAGAAAAAATGTGGTTTCATTTGCTTATTTATTTATAACTTGTACGGCAATCAATACATTTTTAAAAGTCGGAGGATAAAGAAAATTACGCAAAATGCTTTTTTTGGGTTATCCATACTAATATTATAAATTCGAAAGTAACTCTGTCGTTTTCACGCCTAACCCACTGAAATCCGATAAAATTTGCAAGGAGATAAATGGCAACCTGGGGAAGGATATACAGGGTGGCCGGAACATTGACGTCCAAAAATAAAATTTAGGTCCCTCGTATCGTGGGGTATCCGAATCACCCCCATGTATGTTCCGCGACTTTTCATAGTTTTCGAGTTACGAATTTTTTTCTGATTTTTTGAGAATGATCGACCTGACCAATCTAAAAAAAATAAAAAAAAAACTACATGGCTTTGTCGAGATTTTTTTTTTGCAACTGAATCTTCGTGAGTAGTACTTTTATGCATAAAATAATCAGCTTCGTAACTGTGATGAAAGTTATGAAAAAGTTGGTCTAAAGTGAAAAAATTACGTTCGGTAAATTATGGCTTAGCATTTCAACTTTATATAATTTTTTTTTTCATTTTTCATTCTTGAAGCCTACTTAGGAACCATGAAGTCAACTGTTTTAATTTTTTATTTAAAGTTGAAAAGCTAAGTCATAATTTACCGAACGTAATTTTTTCACTTTAGACCAACTTTTTCATAACTTTCATCACAGTTACGAAGCTGATTATTTTATGCATAAAAGTACTACTCACGAAGATTCAGTTGCAAAAAAAAAAAAAATCTCGACAAAGCCATGTACTTTTTTTTTTATTTTTTTTTAGATTGGTCAGGTCGATCATTCTCAAAAAATCAGAAAAAAATTCGTAACTCGAAAACTATGAAAAGTCGCGGAACATACATGGGGGTGATTCGGATACCCCACGATACGAGGGACCTAAATTTAATTTTTGGACGTCAATGTTCCGGCCACCCTGTATAGGGTACTTTATGTCCCGGTACCAAGATCCAGTGGGATAATTTCCGACATCCACGCGGGCGAACCTGCGGGGCACAAGCTAGTGTGGTATATTTTATATTATCCGTGGCATTTTAAATTGAGATGCTTTTCACTTGAAATTATGTAGAGTAAATACGACGCCGATATTAATGAAGTTTTTTTTTTATTTTTTGTTTACTTTTACTTGTCATAAATAAGGACGCTACGTTATCAATTTTTATCCAGTTAGGTGTGCGCGCTTGTTATCGTCCCACGTCATCTACGCTATCCCCTCCACTACGTCATTTTTGCCACTAGTGAGGCGAGCATTTACCATCGATAAAAGTTTTCGACTGCCCTAATGGCAATATGGACAGATTTATAACACGAAGTTTTCCAAATCCACTTTTGCCGCAAAACGGCTAATTCAAAGTGATGGTTGAAGTCGATCCCAATGCATGGAATATACCGAAACGACCTGCGCGCCCAACAAGAATCCAACCTGAAGTAACTGTCAACTTCAGCAACAGATTCATTAACATATCTACAGAACATATAGCGTCCACCGATCCTCTGCAAATGTACACCCGTAGTGTAACAACCAATCCCAATCCATCTTACCACCGAATGCCCAATGAGTAATCGCGCGAAGCCTGCCAAATGCTGTAATTGCGGCGAAGATCACCCGACTAACTTCCGGCATTGCGAAGAGCGTCAGAACTATCTTCAACTTTTACAAACTCGTCAAAATAAAATCAAAGCAGCACAAGAACAGCGTCATACCAAAATTTGCTCAAAAGTCGACGGTCGCTCCTGGGCTACAATCGCATCTACAACCGACAAGGCGGATCAAAAAGGTCAACCCTTGCACGATGCTCCCCTTGGTCACACTACTTCAGTAATCCTGGGTATCCTTAAAACTATAAAATCAATTAAATACCAATTTGGTGTCTGTGATAACATGATGGTCAAAGTTATTCTTATACTTACTCATCATGGTCAATATGTTTAATAATGTAAATGAGCTTCGTTTTCTATACTGGAACGCTGGCGGGATTCGTTCTAAACCATCAGAATGTTTAAATTTGACTAGCAAACATTATGTCGACAATGTGCCAAAATAAACTAAATGCGCATTCAGAATCAATGCCGGTATTTACCTCTAGCAACTAGAATAACAGCAACGTCAGCTTCATGCATAGACAATGTATTTACTAATTGTAAAATAAAAGACTCATCCTTAATTAGTGGCGTCGGGTCTGACCATACTGGTCAACTTGTATCGTTTGACTTAGATAGAAAATTACACTTAGATAAAACCGTTGAATGACGTTGTTGACCTTTAACTAAAAATAAATTGAAAATGTTTAATAATAATGTTCTTAGCAATCTTTTAACAGCTAGTTTTGATTCACAAGACCCTAATATAAACTACCGTACACTATTTTCTACAGTATGCCAAGAATTCAATAAAGTATGTCCTGTAAAAAAGGTTACAATCATTAGTAAACCAAAATTTAGTGAATGGGCCACTGCTGGCGTTAGAAAAAGCAGAGATATTTTATATAATTTGTATCACGAGAAACCATTGACTTCTGATCAAACCCTTCATGATTATGTAAGAAACATGTTACGTGATAATGAAACCATTTCAGATAAGTTAAAAGTTGCTGAGACACTAGAACATTTCTTTACCAACATCCCAATAGAGGTTACGAAATGTCTCCCCTCATCATCTATATTAGCTGAATCAATTCTCAAAGAAAACTTCAGTAAGGACATTCCAAGTTTTGAATTCAAGCACATTTCTATTGTCACAATTAAAAAAGCATTCAAAAGTTTTAACATAAAAAACACTGAAGACTTATGGGGGATTTCCGTTAAGGTTCTTGTAGATATCATTGACACAATTGCCCCTGTCCTAACAGGCATATTTAATCAATATTCTTCAACTAAATGAGAAGAAATTTAAAACATGCATTAAACGCACACTATGTAGACAAGCATATTATAAGTTCAATGACTATATCGTAGATAAAAATGTTTGACTTAATGCTGGTCCTGCTCCACAGCAACTTGGGCGCACTAGTTAAAATTTGAATGTTTGGAAGAGATACTCCTTTCTTATTCTCCCTTTTATTTTTCTGACATTGCGAACTTAATGTTTGTTTATTTTTTATAAAATATGTTTTATTATTGAATAACTCCAATAGATATTTTAATGATTCTTTTCTTTTATGTAGTAAAATTTTATTCATCGCTCAAATACATAGCAAACTATAGTTTTGTATAATTAAGAAGCATTTTTTCAATTTTGTAAATGTGAGTACCATGGATTCGTTTATTATATAATTACTTATTTATGTTGACTTGACAGCATGGCAGTTGAGACTATGTCATGCTCTCTTAAATTTCTCACTGTTGGTGGCGCGTGTGTTGGATCATTCGGTTCTCTACAAAATGGTTGAGCTGGATGGTGCTGATCCACGCGTCATGTTCGTGAACGGGCGCCGACAGTTGAGACTGGTCATCTCTTAACTGCCACGGCTTATTTTTATTAGTAATCTTATATTTTTAATTGTTTCGTTATATTTTTTTTTCATTGTTCTCACATATAGAAGCAACAAGAATAATGTACCCAGGATTTTGTAATATCTTGATTTAAAAAGAGTGTCCTTGGAGTTTCTTGCCCGTTCTTCTCCATAGAGATCTACGTTTTGGAATGGACAACTAGCTTCAACTTTCTGACTAACTGACCGACTCTTTGACAATTCAAAAGTGCCTGTAAATGGTTTAATTGAAATAAATGCTTTGAGTTTGAGTTTGAATGTTTAGACAGCGGTACGTTTCCTGATTTAATGAAACATAGTAAAGTAGTACCAATTTTCAAATCAGGTAGTAAGGTTAATCTCTCCAATTATAGACCTATATCTGTGCTACCAGCATTGAGTAAAATCTATGAAAAAATCATGCTAGACCAGATGTCACATTTTAACTCAAATGGGATTTTACATAGTCGCCAGTTTGGTTTCACGAAAGGTAGGTCGACGACTGACGCGGGAGTAAAACTCATCAGTCACATTTTGGAATCCTGGGAGAAGTCCCAGGATGCAATTGGCATTTTCTGTGACCTCTCAAAAGCGTGTGACTGCGCTGACCACAATACACTGATCTGTAAATTACACCACTACGGAATTCGTGGACAAGCTGCTGATCTTGTTCTTTTCTCTCTATCAAACAGGCAGCAAAAAGTAAACGTTAACAGGACGACGTCCTTGGGGTCCTTTGTTCAGATGGGCGTACCTAAAGGTTCAATTCTTGGCCCTTTCCTATTTCTAGTTTACATTAATGACTTTCCTTACATGATGGCTAACTTATCGGATATAATTTTATTCGTTGATGACACTTCTCTAATTTTTAAAATAGATAGAAAAGATACGGATGTCTTACATTTCAACGATAGTCTGGCGGTTCTTTCGAAATGGTTCGCAGCTAATAATCTTTTACTTAATGCGAACAAAACGAAATGTCTTAAGTTTTCATTACCAAATGTACCCCAAGTGGGTCTAATTTTAAAACTTGATGGCAAGAAACTAGATGTTATTACGGAAACTGTATTTCTAGGAATTACTTTAGACTCACAATTGCAATGGGGCGCCCACATTAGAGCTCTTTCAGGTAGATTAAGTTCAGCTGCATATGCAGTAAGAAAAATAAGGCAGTTGACTGATATAGCCACAGCTAGGTTAGTATACTTTGCTTATTTCCACAGTATTATGTCTTATGGCGGTCTGCTGTAGGGATCGGCAGCTGACGTAGATTCAGTTTTCATTTTACAAAAGAGGGCAATCCGCGCGATTTATAATATGGGTCCTCGCGAGTCTCTTAGAAACAAATTCAAAGAAATTGATATACTAACTCTACCTTCTCTCTATATCTTAGAAAGTATTTTGTATGTTCGCAAAAACTTAGGACTTTTCAAAATAAGAAGCGATTTCCATATTATAAAATACACGTAGTAAAAATGAAATTGTGATACCCAAATTTAGATTAACTAACGCAAGAAAGTAATTTCTTATAAACAGTATCCGCTTTTATAACAAGTTGCCAAAGTCAGTTACAGAACTTAGCGATGGAAAGTTCAAAACCCACATCAAATGTATCCTTATCAAAAATGCATATTATAAGATTAAAGACTACGTTGAAAACAAGGAAGTTTGGCAATAATTCCTTCTGCACATGTGGCTACCCTGGTACTCCATTAAAGGCACCACTATGTAAGGGTCTATTAACTGCTCCCAAATTATGAAGTTTATTTGAAAAAAAAAAGAAAGTTTTTTTTTTGTTTTTTACTTGCTTCTTTGACATAATCTTCACATTATAATACCTCTAATTCTTATTTCAACTCTTTACTTATGGCTTTTGTAAAGAGGATTTTAATTAATATAGAAAGAAAAGAAAGAAAGAAAAATGCGTTTATTGGCATTGCAGCAACAAAAATACACCTTAAAACTAAAAAATACGGAACAATGATTATAATGCCAATGGGGCTTCAGCTCAGCATAATGTCAGATGACAACACAAGGTGTACCACCTGACGCTGATTTTCAGCTGCAACCCATGAGTGCCATACGCTAGAATAATACAAAGAATAATATAATAAAGAATATAATAAAGGAATAAGAGCTCTAAACTGCGTACATCCAATCTTAAAACGGCGATCTAAAGTCAGCTCAATGACCAAATTAAAAATCGACACAAACCTTGTAAGACCCTGCATTACCTACGCGGCACCGGTCTGGAACTCTGGAGTAGCACATGCGAAAGTAATTACTCGTAAACTACGAGTAGTCCAGAACAAAGCAATAAAAACCTCATTCAATACACCCTTACGGAAAAAAATTTAAACGTTACAGCGTCAATTAAATTTCCCAATATTATTTCTTATTATTATGTATTTATTTACTAAAAACAATTCATTACAAAAATCACAAAAAAGTTATATCTGGTAACTAACCCTAATCATCATAACCCACTTATTTCTACCACTAGCCGAACCCGAGATAATGGGGCGGGCGATGCTATGCGACGTGGTGGGTCGCGGGCCGAGGGGGTGAAGAATGTGGCTGTTATTTTTGTATATTGTGTATCTTACGACTTCCACGTGAACGAAGTCGCGGACAGAAGCTGGTAAGATCATATATTATCCTGCGTTCTGATATGTATACAAAAGTAGCTTTTTGTTTGTGTACTATTATTTCCCCTGCAAAAGATAAATGAATGCTTTCCAATGATTAACAATGGAAGTACTTTATTTTGGTAATAGTCTCATCCTGGTACCAAATTCTTTTTTTCCTAGTCCAAAATGGGCATTATACTATAATTTACTGTCAACATTTAGAATGACTAAGTCATTTTAAATGTTGACGTTAAATTATACTACAATGCCCATTTTGGACTAGGAAAAAAAAGAATTTGTTATCATCAGCACCCTCAAGAATCATGAAAACCGTACCCATGGCGATTAATTAACTCTTTAATGTTCGCTATGTTAGATTTTGACCACATTTTCAGCGTCAGTGTCAGAATAATACTCATTTTCATTTAATGGATCCCACAATGTGAACTTATGTGGTAAACTTATAATAATGATATAAGCACCCAAACTGCAAAATTGATCCTAAAATGCCTGTGTACAGTTTGGAATAAAAGCTGATAACTCGCACAATCTTAGCCTTCGTTCCTTTGTTCTCTCGGTCAGAGGGTCGTCTTAGGCTTTTTACGTCATCTCATTGTTTTCGACCAGAGCAACAATTTCTTTCCAGAAAATATGTTTATCCGAGCTACCATTTCGGAAATATAGAGAGTTTTATAAAAATTAAAAGAAAGAAAGAAAAAGAAATTAAAAACAAAAGCTCCTAACTCGGAAACGGTGACTCGTCGGGCCATGCTTCTCAGAACCTAAATAGTTTCTATGGTCAAGGTCAACCCGAGACTGCAATAAAATTGGAAAATTACCGAATAAAAAAAGAAAGTTTTCCAAGTCCTCGCTCCATATGCCTAAGGCTACACTCCAACAGTTCTCCCTCTTTTTCCTTCTATTAACCAGCCATGTTCGGCGTCGCTCACAGGCGCTGGTGTACGTGGTGCGCGCGTGTTTCTACTCGGTGCTATGGTCGCTGCACGGCGTGGAGACGCGCGTCAGTGCGGCGGGCGCGGCCGCGCTGCGCGAGAGACTCCACGCCTACGCCGCGCACTGCAAGGACATCGTGGCGCGCGGCATCACGCCCGACCTCAAGGAAGAGGTATGTACTGCACGCGTCACACGTGGAAAGGTGCGATAGTGCAAGGGACTATCATCATTCAGCACGATCAGCGTTCAAACACATGGCTGACAGTGCATGGGAGCACTGTCGAGAACCTCATCCGAAGGTGCTATGTGCTTTTACTCATTGTCGTATACGTCACGGCCACGTGGTCCCAATATGGGAGGCGCCGATATGTAATGTATCGTAACGTAACGGTACAGAATAAAAAATGACACTACAAGGTCGGCCTGCTACCGCTTGCAGGCGTACACGTCGCTGTGCGACCTGCTGATCCTGTTCGCGGAGCACCTGTGCACGCTGCACCACCCGGGTGAGCCCGACATGCGCCAGCTGGTGTTCGAGCCCGATGCCGCGCTCTGCGACATGCTCAACGCCTTCATCCAGGAGTTCGTCTTTGTGCACCACAACTACGGTAAGCTCACCAGCCCATCACACACGTGCAACTACGCGGCTCACATCTTAGTATACACAGTACAATTTAAATATGTGGCGAAACTTCACAGACTTGATGAGCATCGACATCTAATCATGAGACAAAAAAAAATTCAATAAAATGATAAGTATTATAAATAAGTCACTTTTCGTGTCTGTCTGTGTGAACACGTTGTCCCTCTCAACTACGCAACGGTTTTTTTCCCAAATATGCTTCGAAATTTGAGTAATATTTTGAAAAACTTCTTCGAGTTAAATCGAAAATGCTGTATTGGTCAAATATGTGCGAGCAGCGGCCGGCAATGTTAGTGTGAAACTCCATATCTTTCATGTTTAGCGGCCGAATAAATTACGATGAAACTCATATCTATTGAGTAACTTAAAAACGGAATGAATGAGTTAGCTTATCAACTATTTCATTAAAATTTCGAACTGGCTTGCAAATAGAGATTTTTAAAGTAAAAAAGAAACAAATGGACATATGGGCACGTTTACAATTACTGTTGCTCGTTATTGATTTTGGAATTTATAATTATTATTATATCTTCTAATATGGTAATTAATTAATACAAAAAAATAAAAAAAAAAAACATCAAAGAATTACCTATAATTTTCACGTATTTTCGATTTATACTTAATCAATAGGCTAATGACTAATAGAAATTCCTTTGAAATTTTCAATTACAATTCTTTTTTTCTTTTTGCAAAATCTTTTATTTTCGTTTTATTACGACTACAAGCTTTAATAATAATAATAAGTCTGTGCCCCCTTATCATTTCGGTTGGTCCCCCCTTATTATTTAAAATAGGTAAAAAAAAATGTCCAAATTGTCTATTGTGTATCTGTGGAGAACGTGGTTGATTTCACTTTTGTATAATTTCTGTATCCTGTCTTTTTGTAATTCTTAACGTGTAATTGTTTGTTTTCCCGAATAAATAAAATAAAATTGTAAAAGGGGCCTCTGCTAGTTGGCTTCGGCCCCTTGTACGCCTTCGAAAGGTCCAGGATCCGGAAGTGCCGAGATATGTCAAAGACATATAAAAATATATAATAATAATATCGTTAAAAAATAAAAATAATAATTTCGTTTAAAAAAATATATAATAGTAGTTCGTGGTAAAAGTCATCTTCCTTCGCAAGTTGCGGGAACTTCAAGCATATTTTTGTTTCACAAGTCAGTCGCCGTCGCTCTGTTAGTCTCAACAGAGCGACGGCGACTGATTTACTGACTGCGGTCGAATTTTCGGCTGCTCTGGGATATAATTTATTTGCGTAAATAATATTTTCGTAATTTATCACATTGTAGGAAAGAAACCGTGAAATAGAAAACATGAAAAATCCACTAAAATCCCTTCCGAAACTATTATTAAAAACGTTAAGAATTGATAAACTAAATAAATACCGAGGGTAAACTATAAAATAAAAATATTGTTATATTTCAATGTTGATATTTAAAAACCCAAAATGAAATACATTTTATTTGACATATTTTTGACTGGTATAGTACAACTAGCGCCATTGCTCTGCATTTCGAACAATTTTCGTGCGGAGTAAATTTACAACATAGCCAACTAGCCAATTACACGTTCATTTGAAAGTTTGTGCTGTAGATTTTGGATCTTATTGCGATTAATTCAGAATCCAACTTTTTTTACTCCCACTTTTGTTGACAAACTCCGTATAAGGTTAACCTTAGACGAACCATTTCGAGCGACTTTTGACCAATCCCCAAATCAAGTTGAAACGCGAATGCATATAGGTATATTATGATTATTGGAGTTCACAAAAGAAAAAAATCGGCAAACTAAAATGGGTAATTGACTATAGTGTTAAGCTAAAATTTCAACAGTTACGAAAGAGAAACCTAATTAACTTTCGACTTTGGCACGCATTTACATAATATAAGTAGATGCCAATTATTTTATCGGTGAAGCCGGCTATCCTGTACTGTTTGTTCCAAACTTGGCCTCTTTTTCAGAAATGTTTTCGGCAGGGGCTTTTTTCTACTAGCGCTTCGCGCATGATAGGTTTCCATGACATGCCATTTGACTTTTCACATTACAGTACAAAATCCACTATACCAATATTATTTTGTACCTTGGTAACACTGTTGATAATTGACTTTGCACGATCCTGCAAAGCAAAATCCACAATATACCATTACATTTTTTTACCTGTGTTTTCCACGAAGACGTCGTGAGGTCCAACTTGTACAGGGTCCTAAATAAAATTAGGTTACATTGGAATATGAACTTTGTTACGTCAGCATTGAGTTTCTAGTTCCAAAACATGATTATGATCTAAGATTCTGAATTAAAGCTTAGCGTATAGTATAGGCAAAATAAACATGTTTTAACTACTGAAGAATTTCATTGAAAATAAAGAAATGTGCAATGATCATATTTCGTTTAAACATTGTAGTTGAAAAACCATTGGAGGAATAGGGTTGCTGATCACTGCGGTCCAATAAATATTCTTAGATTATTGATATTTATGTTTTAATTGATTTCATTTTCTCAAAAGTAAAAAGCGGAAGGTAAGTGATGCGATTATAATCGCTTTCATGTCGTCAGAAAAGCAAGTTTATTGAGTTTGTTTTCATCATCACGTAGGTAGTATCGTGAGTGTCTAGTATAATACTTTGATGGAAGTGCTTTGCTTTTTAGGGTTCTGTACCTCAAAAGGAAAAAGCGAAATCCTTTTAGGATAACTTCGTTATCCATCTGTCGGACCCGTTTTTTCGGGCATGTGTGGGGGTATTAAATTAAAATTAATATCAAATACATACTTAGATATACGGTCCTTGGAGCTGTAAAAAAATCGAGCTTTTTAGACGTTGACTTAGAATCTTGGCATAAATTGCCATTCATTTCGCTTATTTTGACACTCGCAAATAAATTAAAACCCATAGGGACCCAACCCGTTGACCCAGAATCATGAAATTTGCCAAAAACCAAGGTCTGACAGCACAAATAGGTACAGGAAAATATCGGAAAATCGTTGTTTGCTTTTTCTTTTGTTTTTTTTAAAACGTTGCCCCACTCTGGGATTTTCTCCTGTATTGTGGGTGCGTTTACAAACATTCTAACTCACATACACTAACAGTCACACCCGTAACAACTACTTGTAGGTCATACAAATATTTGTTCCGTGCGGGAACCGAACCCGCGACACGCAGCGCAGCAGTCAATCGCTTACCCACTGCGCCAACCGTGCCATCCATTCCGTGCCGTTTATTTGTAGTAATATTATATAAATGTATTGGAGAATAGTTTCTCAACTACAACTTTGAAGTTTGTCCTTCAATTCGGAATCGAAAATTTATAGGCAGTATCTTGAAGTAACATTTAGTCTTTATTTAATTCAAGTCGGTCTACTCTCCAATCTAACCATCACCCACCAGTATCGGTAACAGATTCACGGACATACTTACATAATAACATTGAATAATATACATACTTGTATACAGCGATCGTTCTTAGGTACATTGAATAGAGCGGTTTCATCTGATTATTTTGCCTATACTTACTACAGAAGATTCATATTCAAATAAAGTACAACTATTTTCTAATGTCCCTCGTGAATCATCACATTTCCGAATACAAACGAATGCTAATTTTCATGTCCATCAATTATTAGATTTATCGTGTCTAATAATTTGAATTCAGAACTAAGTACTTTATTGTTGTTTTGTTTTAATTTCCGTGTGAACTACATAGAGCTGTAAAACTAGTTTCCTTTCTAACCGACTTCAAAAAAGGAGGTTTTGTTTTTATTATAACATTTACTCCTTTTCAATATTATGTGTAGTATACCATGGAAATTAATAAAAATGTAAACAAAATAAAATACTTCTTCAACCGACTTCCAAAAAGTAGGAGGTTCTTATGTTCGACATGTAGGTATGCAACTAAAATAAATATTTATCCGGTTATTAATCTTTTCAATTCAGTAAGAAAATTTCTTCATCTGATATAGCTGTGTCAGTATGTTCACTAGCGATGGGTGTTCACTGCTCGAACAGGTATTTATTATAAATTTTTCCATGTTGGAATCAAACATTGGTTCAAATTTTCTGTAATCGTCCTCACATTTTATTGAATGATTACATACTTTTTTCCATTCTTCCGGGCCAATCTTATAGATTTTTTCCAATATAATTTCTTTGATTGTTGTCATATTCATTGCAACATTTTTAATAGTTATGTATCCTTTCATTTGAGACCAAAATATTTTCAATTGGATTAAAATCCGGATGGTATGGTGGTAATCGTAAAATGGTATGGCCATGTTCTTCCATAATGCTATCAATAGCGAACTCTGAGTATCTTTCTTTATGTTTTTTGAACAATGTCATATAAATCGATCTTTAATGAGTTTAGGTTATGAGGAATGTTATGTTGCTGCAACCAAACTATAATTTGTGGTTTACTAGTGTTTGAATTCGGGGGTTTAACTAATAATTTATTATGGTATGGTTAATTATCTATTACTAAGACACTATTAGCTGGTTGATTTGGTATTAACTGATTACGCAGCCAATTTTGATATCGATCGGCATTGATTTAGGTTTAAAGATTTCTATATGGCAATCGCTGTCACTATCAATACATTTATGCAACATCAGTGCACCTGGAGGGAACAAAACCTTTTTCATTGCCAGCGTGAACAATGATTATACATTCTCCTTTCGAAATTGGCTTCTTTACACCTTTTTTATTTTTATCTGTCCAAGATTTCCCTTTTGAGTGCGACGTATGTACATATGATTCATCCATGAAGACCATATTATTGCCGTCGGCCCTTATCCTTTGAATTTCTCGGAGATATTTAAGCCTTTCAAAGCGAATATCATGCTTTTCAATTAGTATTTCCCGAGAGCTTTCTGTTTTTTATATTGAAAAACAATATCTTAAAAAAATAAAAATAAACTCCAGACAGCCTCTAAATTGGATAGCCCCAACCAACTTCGATTTTAAAGTCCTCAAACAAGGTAATTCCTTAAAGCGTAAATGAAAATCGTAAATCATGTTACGTATGATAAATGATTTTATGATAAATGATAAATGATTTTATTTCTGTAAGTAGGTTTGAACAAACACTTTTACACGTCAATCATATTTTAAAAACTAGATGAGGTCGGCGTTTCCTATCTGACTACTCTGAGAAGAAAGGCCGAAACAAACTCAGAGGTCACAGTCTCTTTTAAAGTCCAGACATAATCTTGGTCAGATCATGTGAAGACCATGTAGATTTGTGTCTGAGATGGTCTTTTGAGGAAAAACCACACAGATTGAGTGGACCTGTCCAGTCAGTGCACGCATTTGTCAGTATGACAGAATAGTCAAAATGTTCCAAATTTAAACCAAATCGTTAGATCTTTTTTACTCTTTTTGGTAATGGGCCGAAGCCTAGGCACACATACATGTGTCATCAAAACCTCTTTTGCAGGCCGCTGCATAATATACTATTTATTAATGCGGGTTTCAACATCATTTAGAGAATTTATTCCGGAAGGTTTAATACATTACTATTAAACAAGAAATCTGTATTTCAAGTCGGAAAAACCGTGCGAAGCCGGGGCGGGGTCCTGGTCGGTGATAAATTTAGTTTATCCTGATTAGATATCGATACGTATGTCACGTGTGTGAAGTTTCGCTGGCTAATAAAGTTGAACATAGAACACAAATACCCCGAGATGTAATATTTTTACGAAATAGATTGTCCTGGTCATTTCATTTGTAATTTATTTTAAGTTCATACACAAAACATTCGTTGAAATCAGAAACTGATAATAACAACATTAGAGTTTTAAACGAATGCTGTTGAAGTTATCATTATTTTATACTGTGGATAGTATGCCATGGATTCTCGCAACTTCTCCCGCTTGGAGGCGCTATTGTTTGTAATTAATTAATTTTAAGACCACTCAAATTATCATTTGTTTGGCTATTTCCACACGTTAAGGCCGGCAAAGAATGTAGGTGTAAACCGAGTGAAACCTGTCGGCACGTATGAAAGCTTCCACACTGAGCCACACACTGCCGCGTGCGCCACAGTACCGACTCCACACTGAGCTCGTCATGCCCGATGGCTGCAGCCCTAATTGAATGCCACTCGGAGGGTGGTTGAAGTAGTAGCGGAACGTTTCATTAGTCTTTGAACATTATATTATAACTTATGTGAACTCTTGTGTACATTTTATTGAACAGCAAAGGCTATGTTACAAATATTCTGTTTGTAGGCAGTAGTTTATTTATCCCAATAAAAGTTGGAACTAAGGGATGTGGTGAATAAAGTGAATGTGAAACTATTGGACACACAGTCAGTTAGTTTACAGCCAGACGCGGTGGTGTGGTAGTGGACACTGGTATGGACAGGGAGTTGTTGATGTGAGGCTCGTGCACATTTTGGGGTGTTTTTTTTATATTGGGGTTGTGTATTAAATTGTACAGTAGTTTTACGGTGTGGTGCACTTTTCGGGTATCAGGACTAAACGAAAGTTTGTACCTATTAGGACGAGCCTTGTGAATTGCTACCTGAATATTGTAAAACGTTAGCATCGTCTGAAATAAAACAAGAATTACTTTAAAATGTGTCATATTACTAAGCAATTGATGTAGTTCGTGAATATTTGATCTGCATTCTGCATGCAACACGGTACATAAATGAATGCGACCGTGTTGCATAACACTACTCACTTGTACTGTTCGTGAAGGAGAGAAAAAATATGCATTATTAACGTAACGTCCACGAGTCGGTGGTAACAGAAGCCACGGCGCCGCGTCCGCGTAGCGCAGTGTCGGCCATGTCGCGACTGCCGCTGTGACGTCACTAGCTACACGCAGTCGTAGGCGGCGCGGGCAGTCGCGTTGTGAGGGCGATGCGATAACGGTGTGGTGTATTGTGTTGCATGTCACGCGGTGTGCGTGCGCGGCGGGCTGTCTGTCCGAACTATCCGACGCCGGTAAGCCAGTTGCTCCGCACTCGTTTCGCACTAGTTGACACACCGACGGCGTATTTTACCTTAGTAATGGCGCGACCACCCGCACCGGCCGGCGCGCGGCTCGCCCGGCGCCGGGCGACCGGCCGGCCGCGCCCGGCGACCGGCCGGCCGCGACCGGCCGCCGTCCGGCGAGCGACCGGCCGCCGTCCGGAGCGGCGCCGGCGGGTGCGGGAGTCGCCGCCGCGCTACAATAATGCATATTTTTGTCTCGACGCGACGGGCGGATGTCTCACGCGTTTCGTGCACTCGCTGTGTGTATCACTTAACATTACTAAGGGAAAATTGTCGCGCCCGCTTCGTACACGCAATCCGACACCGACGGCGAATACACGTACCTTGTAGGCGGGTTAACGTAGGTGTTACATTCATGGAACCTGCACTGGCACGAGTTGCAGGTCACCTTTGCGAAAGTAACTACAATACTTACACGTGCAATAATTTAAGTGACTACAAGACTGATAGTGTTGGGAAACGTCAGAATCGTGTTATACAATGATGTCGGTATTCGCTTGCGGTATCGAACTGCGGTATAATTTTATTAACACACTTGACGAGTTTTGTGATTTGAGCATGTTTTGTGCAGTGTATTATTATTTTGCATTCCATATAATTTTATAGTGGTAAAATACAAAGTTATGAGAAAAGCTAAGAATTAACAAAATTAAGCGAGATGCAGCTTGTACTAAACCGCGGTCTGTGGGACTTTGTGCAACTAATCGTGAAGTGGAAAGGATCATGTAATCGAGCTTATTTTGTTTCCTATACGTAGCCAGTAGTGCCTGCATGGTTCATAGTTAACACGTGTATCTCAAGCTGAGCCACTTTTGAAACGTGTCATTAAAAGTACTGAAATACTTGTCTGAAAAAAAAAATAAGGAGAATATTGGTGTCAACTTGAGGTTAACTATGTGATGTTTTAGTGTCTAAAGAGATTCAAACCTTCAGAAGTATTTCTGTGTAAACTAAGTCCAGCCTAAGCATAGTCGAGCATAATATATTAGAAAGGCACTAAAGCGTTACTTCTTTTTTGTTTTGCATACAATTGTGAGTGTTTAAGCTGAGGGACATAGGTGTTAATATGCGGTGCACGTTGCAGACGGTCAAGACGAGAGACGTATCGAGGAGCTGCACAAGCGGCGCAACTTCCTGGCGGCCTACTGCAAGCTCATCGTGTACAACGTGGCGCCCGTGCGACGCGCCGCCGACGTCTTCAAGCACTACATCAAGGTAACGCGCTCCGAGGGTGTGGCACGTCGTAACATCTACACATCATAATTATTATACGAGGGTGAATCAAAAAGTTCTTAGAATTGCATATATATAAAACCTTTTTGGGAGAAGTTCGATATTCAAATTAAAGAGTGTCAATGACACACTATTTATGCAAACTGTAATTTTTTTTTGTCAGTTCGTTCGCACATAATAAATTGTTTTGTGCAACGAGTTGCTAAAAACCCAAATTTATGGATAAAAGTGAGTTACGTGCGGTGATAAAATATCTCAGTTTGAAAAAAATGTCTAGGAAGGAAATTTTTTCGGACATTCAGCAGACATTAGGGGATGATGCTCTACCCTATTCTACGGTTGCGTACTGTGTGGCTGAATTAAAAAGAGGTATATCAAGCTGTAAAGATGACCCGCGTTCTGGGTGGCCTTCAACCTCCGTTACGAAAGAAAATGTCAAAAAGGTTGAGAATCTGGTTTTGGAAGACAGAAGAATAACTATTAAACATATAGCTGAGATCCTAAAGATATCATTTGGTAGCATTCAATCCATTTTAATTGATTCACTGGGGTTCAAAAAAGTGTCGGCAAGATGAGTGCCACGAATGTTAACCGACGAAAACAAAAAGCGACGTTTGGAAATTTCTAAGCGTAATCTCGAAATGTTCCAGCGTGATTCGGATAATTTTTTACGTCGCCTTGTCACCATGGATGAAACGTGGGTCCACCATTTCGATCCTGAAACTAAGAGACAAGGCTTGTCTTGGAAACGACCATCCTCTCCATCCATTAAGAAATTTCGAGTTGCTCCTACCGCTGGCAAAGTTATGGCCTCAGTGTTCTGGGATAGTGAAGGAATCCTTTTTATTGATTACATGCCAAAAGGCCAGACGATTACTGAACCCTATTGTGCAAATTTAATCCAGAAAGTGCGTGAAGCGATTAAAGAAAAACGTCGTGGAAAACTATCGTTGGGCGTGTTGTTTCTTCAAGATAACGCTCCTGCTCATCGATCGGAAGTTGCACTCAACGCAATCCGCTGCGCTGGCTTCAATCTCCTTGACCACCCACCATATTCTTCGGACTTAGCCCCAAGTGATTTTCATTTATTCCCAAAATTAAAAGAGGACATTCGTGGAACAAAATTTTACAATAATGACGCGGTTATGGCTGCCGTAGAGGAGTTTTTCGAGAGTCAAGAAAAACTTTTTTTTTCACAAGGAATAAGGAAGTTAGAAACGCGTTATTCTAAATGCATTGCATTGGAGGGAGATTATGTAGAAAAATAAAATATTTTTGTGTAAATATTTGCATTTTTTTATATTGATTCCAAGAATTTTTTGATTAACCCTCGTAAATTAAAGTCGCTTTATGTGTCTGTTTGTGTGACCTCGTTGTTGTAAAAGACATAATCGCATAGCGTGCATGTCAATTTTGGTGATGTCACGTATATTTTTATAATAATGATAATAAGGGCCTCACCCCGCTCTCCTTGGCTAAATAGAACTGGCGCAAGCCAGTAGCGTTTGACCCTAATGATCGCATGGAAGTATGGCAGAGTAAGGAGCTTCGCGGACGTTTTTTCCGGGCCCTACATGGACCTGATGTAGATTAACTAGCTTTCGTAGCCTGGCTGCGTTTCAGTGACCTCTTTGGAGAAACCGAAGGTTTTGTCTGTGCGTTTATGGACGAAGTTATGATGACTAACAATTACCGGTGATTTATTGTGAAAGATTGCACGGTTGACATCTATCGGGCATGCCACCGTCCAGTGGAATGAATCAGACACATTATATCTGGGTGTTCTCGTCTAGCTAACGAAGAATACTTGCATAGACACAATATTGTAGCCAGGATTACCATCAGGAACTTGCTCTGAAATGCACCTTTGTGGAATCGGAAGTGCCCGACTTAGTTCTCGAAAATGGAAATATCACATTGTACTGGGATCGATGTATCATCACTGACGGGACTATTATTGACAATAAATCTGATATAGTGGTGGTGGATTGATTAGAGTGACGCACAAAGATTGTTGATATAACGATCCCGCATTACGGGAACTTCGTGAAAGCCGAGAAAGATAAACAAATGAAGTATCTTGACTTGACTCGCGAGGTTGTCGACGTGTGGGACGTGGACTCAGCGATCATTGTGCCGATAGTCGGGACAGCCGATGGCATAATAGCCAAGTGCCTCAACCAACACGTGAGGAGGCTCTCGTTGGGCAGCTTGATTCAGAAGGCGGTACTTTTGGACACGGCTCGCATTGTAAGGAGGTTCTTTTCTCTGGAGCGTTGACCGCCGGTAGCTTGGATCCTGTTCCCGATATGAGTGGGCTATTTTGGCGGTATTTTTTTTTCCAAATTTGTGAATGGCGGTCAAAATTTCTCCAAAAAATACGGACAGTCCGACCTTTTTCCTGTAGCTACAACGGTTAAGGTTTCTGTCCTTACTGCCCCATCTCAAAAATCCACCCTGTATGTAAGGGTAACCCACAGGATAATCCGGTTAAGCAGCCAATAACCTCCAAGGTTGATCTGAGAGACGCCGATCACAAAACAAATCGTGCCCCGCAGGCCGGCCGCGGGCTGCGGGCGCCGCGAGCCGCTGTGCGGTAGACTGAGCGTGTGCGTGTTGCAGTGCTACAACGACTACGGCGACATCATCAAGGCCACGCTGAGCAAGGCGCGCGAGATCAACAAGCTGAGCTGCGCGCTGAGCATGGCGCTGGCCATGCAGGCGCTGTTCACGGACATGCTGCGGCGACACGCCGGCGCCGCGCACCGCGCGCTGCCCGAGATGCTGGAGCTCAAGGTACGCTCGCGGTTTAAATTAACTATGCTCGTCGCCTTGGGGGGCATTTTGTCTGCTCATTCTATATCGTAATTTATTAGGCGATTCTTCGAAAACAATTTTGACGTGTTTTTGACTGAAGTAAAATACCTTTAAATAATATACAATTCCAACTTCCTTCTCACATAATATAGTAAATAAAATTGTCTATACAAACCAATGCACTATGCAATGCAATGTTGGGGTATACATATGTAATTTTAACATTCGAAAAGAGCTGTTTCTCAGCTTAATTTGTATTGATTACTTTTGATTTTGCCATTAAAAACACATTTATGCAATACGCAGCTAGATTTAAAAAAATTATATCACTAACTGAAGTCACACAACAATTTTTACAGAAATACATCACAAAACAAATCAAAAGCGACATGGTCGGTTAGAAACAAATCTAAATGTAACTTTCCCAAAGAGCCTATTACAGAAATACTTAAAGATGACATCAAGCTTACAGATCCTAAATCTATTGCGAATTATTCTAACGACTTCTTCATTGATCAAGCTTCAGAATCAGACCAAACAAATAATTTAAGGAATGACAACCACAACAAAACCCGACCCTCAAATCATAATATCAACACTAAAATTAATTCAATTTTTTTTACTCCCACAACACCTACAGAGGTAGACAGAGAAATAAACCAGCCAATAATACCCATAGCGTGGGCAACGATGGTTTCTACACGAAAGTCATAAAATATGTATTCCTGGATATTTCAGCTCATCTATGCTACATAATTAACTTATGCATTTCTAACGGAATATACCCAGAAAAACTTAAAACGTCCCTTGTCATTCCACTACACAAAAAAGAAGACAAACGAAAAACGTGGACCCATAGCGTTGATCCCCATTTTCTCAAAATAATTTAAAATAATCATATATAAGGTCCCATTAAAATAGGTGGACAAATTTTTATACATTTTTATTTTTTTTTCATTTTTTACATTTTTAATTTTTTATTTTTTACACATGCGTTCAGTATGTCTAACCAAAGATATGCAAGCAAAAAAAACAATGTCGCGCTAAAGCCCACTACCCAGTCAGTTTTGTTAGCATCATTATTAGAGATGGTTCGGCGACGTAGGCGGTAGACTAGTCTCCGGCGTGCTGTAGGTACCTATTAATTTGAACTTCCCTTCACACATCACCTTTTTAGGATAGTGTTATTAGGATAAGTACAAGATAGATAGTAGGTAATTACGCGCCACTCAAGAATAGGCTACGATTGGGGGTGAATAAACTTTCCTCGAACACACATGATTATGAACCGTCTAGGTACTTATGAAAAGATTCTAATTTTCCATCACACTTTGTGCTTGGCTTGGCTTTGGACTTTCTAATTGCGTGCTGAACTGGTATCAAAGTATCAAAGCTTTTGCAGTAAGTTGTAAACAAACAAGCGCGCAGTGGATACAGTGTAGTGTTATGAATAATTTTTATTTATCTAAAATTCGATTAGTAACAGTAAAACACTGAATCAGACGTGGTTAACAATTAGAATCAGCCCTATTTACGGTAATTAAATATAATACTACGTACTCTACGTCGCCGCCGGTATGTGGATACGGTCTATTTACATTAGTTGGTGAACGTGCCTGCCGTTTTGTTCGATGCACTTGCGAGCGCGTTTAATTACGTGTCTATTCACTTTTAGAAGAGTGTCACTTTCACTTTTTATTTTTTGAAATGCGAGGGTGATTCGCGTACGTAGCTCATCCACGCCGGCTATTACGTGTCCATTTTCACCGTACACTAAATCTTTAGCTCGACCCCAGAAATGAAAATCAAGCGGAGTCAAGTCCGGGCTCCTTGCAGGCCACGTGACTGGACCATCCCGACCAATCCAGCGGCCTTCGTACCGAGAATTGAGATAGTCTCTTACGTTCCTAGCGATGTGTGCTGGCGCGCCATCATGCTGGAAGTAGAGGTCACACCAGACGACCAGGGGTACATCTTCTAACATTGTTTCAACATCGTTACGTAACAAGTCTATGTACATATTACTGTTTAAACGGTTTAGAAACAAAGGCCCTAAAACTTTATTGTCTAACCCTCCTGCCCACACATTTACACTAAACCGCGTTTGAAAATGGTCCGGTCTTACTTTATTTGGGTTTTAGTTGTCCAGTAATGGGAATTATATATGTTAAATAACCCAACACGTGTAAACATACATTCATCAGTCCAGAGAATGTGGCGATGGGGTTGTTGCAGTAGCCACCTACAAAATGTCACTCGTTTCGTGTAGTCTTCACTTTTCAGTTCTTGCACACGAGTGTAATAATATGGGTGGAAACCTTCATCACTAAGGAGCTTCCACACGTAAAAATGGCTGACATTGAATACATGACCGGCATCGGCTGTGCTAGCCGTGGGGTGTAGTGTAAAGAAATCTAGAATGTCTTCTTCAAGACGCACCGTATATCGCGGTCTTCCTGCGTTAACCACTGCTGGCATGAAGGTGCCATATTCACGATAGCGCTGTACTGCTCTCAGGATTGTGGTGAGGCTCGGCTGCCTTCCAAATCTTTCTTGATAAAGGATTTGGGCTTGTCGTAAGCTTTGGTTACGCTCACGATAACACACGACCATTTCCAAGTATTCTTGGTTGCTATACGCGTAATAAGGCATTGCTTTCGATTGTACGACGAACTACGTAACAACACACACGCACACGTTCCTGCAACATATTATGCCGGCTCGGTAGCGCGACGAAAACAATGAAAATGAAATGAAATTGCGTCACATTGTCATTTACGACAATGAACGCGGCGCGCGCAGTGGTTGACGTGGTCTCGTGCGCCTGCACATTTGTAATTTCAGAATTATGAGATAACAAAAACATGGGTATGTTTATGCATTGGGTAATCAACATTTTTAGTGTATTATCGTTACCAGATTTTTTTTTCTTGTAAGTATCTAATGCGTTTTTCCGTTTTTTTTAAATCAGTGTCCTTATTTTGGTGGTCTGAATGATTTCTAAAAGTTTGTCCATCTATTTTAATGGGACCTTATACTATATACAATTTTTTAGAAAACTATAATATTTTGGTAGACGAACAAAAAGGCTTTCGCAAGGGGAAATCTGGGGAAATGGGGACAAAAAAATACCAACATGTGCTATCTTTATGGATATGAGTAAAGCCTTTGACCGAGTTGACCATATGATACTAACGCATAACCATGTACGGCATAAGAGGTAAAGCGCTAGATCTCATCTTTTGATACCTGCATGATAGAAAACAAATAGTAGAAATAACACAAATATGTCAGAAAACACGAAATGAGATTAAACATAAGTCAAACTAAAAAACTATAAAATTTGGAGTTCCACAAGGTAGTGTCCTAGGCCCTTTACTGTTCTTGATATATCAATGATCTTTCTAAACATATCAACCAACAAATGGTACTATTTGCAGATGATAGCACAGTTATAATAAAACGCGACAAAGAAAATGATTACGAGCACGTAGTCAACCAAACATTAAATACGATGAATTAAATACGTGAACCGAAAATAATCTTAAAATAAATATGGACAAAACGAAAATTATACACTTTCACCAGAGAACTCAACTGACAAATATAATCGTTAGTTACCAAGGCGAAATAGTACATCCTGTGACCGATAAAAAGTTTAGGTATTAATATTGACTGTAAACTGACATGGAAAATATATTAAGAATATGTCGCAAAAGAATTAATAAATACTCAATACTCTATTCTTTATTGCATTCCATATGTATTACATAGATGGTCTAACAAGGTAAAATATCAATATGGACCCTGTAAGGCACAGCAAAATTAGGAGAGAAGAAGAGGGCTTTTTTTTTTTGGGTGGGAAATCATGAAATGACCTGTCCCGCTCTGGGCGGAGCGGAAGGGCGTGTCAGACTCTTACTGACTAAAACCCACCCGTGTTCCTTCAGTTGCTTGTGCGCCAGGGCCACGGGAACTCTTTCGAACAATCCGCGACCCCGGCAGACATCGGCCCTATCGGAGAACGTCAATGGTGCTGACATCTCTTTGAGGCGCGCGTGGAACACGACACGCCGTCGACCCGGGCCTGGTCCTTACCGGACGGCGAGCTGCCCATTGCTCGCCGTCCGCAAGCCCGCGCCTACGGTGGCCGGGAGTCGGTAACACCCGGGAGCTTCCTCCCGCCTAATTCGAAACAGAAACCTCCTGAAACAGCCATGTCCGGTGAGGACCTGCGTCAAGCGGAAGGTGAGGACGCCGTGGCGCCTCTCAAGCCACTCCTCAAAGAGGGGACTTACCGCCGCAATTGTGGCGTACCCTGCGCTGGGTTGCGACAGTCGCACTCTCCATGCCGCCATGAGATCCCGCCGGAGCTCTGTCTGCTGTGCCGCGATTTCTCGCGGCAGCGGAGTTACGCCCCGGCGTTTCGCCTCCTCGCGCCACTCCCAAATGTGCGCGAGGACTTTTGCCTCCAGATCCCACGGCGGCAATCCGGCAAGGAGGCTCGCCGCCTCGCAGGAGACCGTGCGGTATCCCCGGACCAGCCCGATGGCCATGACCCTTTGGGACGCGTTCAACCGGCGGGCTGACCGGAGCCTCAATGAACGCGCCCACACCGGTGCAAATGTGCGCCTATTGCATAAACGACTGCTCTGGCGTGGAACAGCAAGTTGAATTCTTTCCAGCAAACCTTCAGAGTCGACGTGGGCATTGATTAACTTATACAAGTATACGATATCCGCAGCTTTTCTTCTAGAGCATAAAGTGGTCATACTGAAGTATTCTAACTTTGATTCATAGGATTTGAGTTTTCTAAATTGGTTATTAATTTATTTTATTTAATTATATTTAAAATAATTGATTTATATTTCATAAAATGGCCAGGCCATTACAAAGGTTTTAAGTTACTTATATCATCTTTGTTATCAAGTAATTAAATATAGTGCTCTATGCAATTGAAATTGAAATTCATTTAATTCAGGAAAAACCCATATTACATCAAATTTAACTATACTGCAACACACAATCTAACAAAACCAACATAATAAAAATAATGTCAATGCAATTAAAATAGGTACACATTATAAAGATCACAGAATTCAAATAAAAATAAAATGTCAAATTCAATTAAAATAAACGAATGAGTAATAAAAATTATAGGGTCACAGAATTGAAATTAAAATGATATGTCAAATTACACTGAATTAATCACAGAATTAATATTAAATTAAAAATTATAGATTTAATCAAACAAGTCATTAATAATAATATAGGTCAGTGTCAATCAGCTTAAGTGCCCTGGCTATACATGTCTGTTACAGCATTGTCGTATGTAGGGGCAGTCAAATCGCTCAGCGATCATTTTCAGGACAGTATTGGAGCTGGCCCGCACCCTGCGCACTAAGGACGCGCACCGCTTGCGCATGGTGGCGTGAAAACAGTCGGTGCGCGCTTCCGCAAACATGCCCGAGGCGCTGCAGAACCGGGGGAGCCTCAACACTGCCCTGAATGCGTTGTTATACTGGACGCGGAGGGCGCTATAGCAAGCTTGTGTGTAGCGAGCCCATAGGCTGCACGTGTACAGTGAGGTGCAATATGCCTTGAAAAGAGTGACCTTAACTTGATCGGAGCAGCGTGCAAACCTACGAGCTAGCATATTCGCTCTTTTCGATAAGGCCCTCCGCTCCCGTTCGATGTCAGCATGGTCCTTGAAGTCAGCCGTGACTATATGCCCCAAGTATTTAAAATGGTCCACTCTGTCTAGGGAAACACCATTGAGAAAAACTGGTGGTACATTTTCCGGTGATTTAGCACCGCAGGCTCCAAAGACCATACATTGGCTCTTGTCAACATTATATTTGAGGCCATGCGCGCGCGCGTACTCCTCACAGATCTGCACCAGCTCCCTTAGGCCACAGATCGACGCGCTCAGCAGCACCATGTCGTCAGCATAACTAAGATTATTGACGCAGACACCGTCAACGTGGCACCCGACATGACGACTGCTGAGCGCAACGACCAGCGCATCCATATAGAGGTTGAAAAGGGTTGGCGAGGTCAATCCACCCTGCCTCACTCCACACTCAAGCTGATACGGTTCCGACATTGCCCCCGCCCATCTGACGCTGTTGACCTGATTCGTATACCAATACTTGAAGATAGTCACAAGTTCCCGCGGCAGGTTAATACTGTCCAATTTATCCCAAAGAATATCATACGCAACCAGGTCGAAGGCCCTAGACAAGTCGAGGAAACACGCGTATACAGGGGTCCTACGATCCGTGTAGTATCTGACGGTATGCTTAAGACACAGTATAGCACTTTCTGTAGACAGTTGAGGTCTAAAACCAAACTGGTTATCATGCAGGCTTACATATACGAGGGTCATTCAATAAATACTTAGCCTACAAAAAGTAAACGAAAATTTTGGAAAAGTGGCAATTTATTTTTCAACATAGTCTCCTTTTAGTTCGATACACTTAGCCCAGCGATGCTCCAACTTTTTTAACCCGTCCGAAAAATAGTTTTTGTCAAACTCTGCAAAATAGGCCTCCGTGGCGGCGATGACCTCCTCATTCGATCCATATCTATTCCCGGCGAGTGATTTTTTCAGATTAGGAAACAGAAAGAAGTCACAAGGGGCCAAATCTGGAGAATACGGTGGATGGGGCAGCAATTCGTAGCGTAATTCGACCAATTTGGCCATGGCAACGGCAGACGTGTGAACCGGTGCGTTGTCGTGGTGAAACAGCACTTTTTTCTTCGCCAGATGGGGTCGTTTTTTCTTTAATTCGGCGTCGAATCGGCCTAATAAATCGGCATAGTAAAGCCCTGTAATTGTTTTACCCTTCTCGAGGTAATCGATGTAGATCACACCTTGTGAATCCCAGAAAACGGTGGCCATAACTTTTCCGGCCGATTTTACAGTTTTCGCCTTCTTTGGAGCACGTTCCCCGGTCTGGATCCATTGTTTTGATTGCTCCTTGGTCTCTGGTGTGTACCAGTGGATCCAGGTATCATCGACGGTCACAAAACGACGCAAAAACTCCGCTGGATTCATCTTAAACAGCGCCAAACACGTCTCCGATGTGGTCTCACGGTTGCGCTTGTTTTCTGGTGTGAGTAAACGCGGCACCCATCGCGCCGACAGCTTTCTCATGCCGAGTTCCTCGTGAAGAATATGATGCACTGTTCCTTCTGAAATGCCTACAGTCTCAGCTAGCTCCCGAACCTTCAATCGGCGATCTGCCAATACGAGATCATGGATTTTTTTAATGTTTTCCTCCGTAGCAGCTGTTTTCGGTGCACCTGGACGTGGTTCATCAAAAACCGACGTACGGCCACGTGCAAACTCGTTGAACCAATTCTTGACGGTGGCCATCGATGGAGAAGAGTCACCGTACACAGCATCCAAGCGCTCTTTGATTTCGATGCGCGTTTTCCCTTCCAAAAATAGGAATCGAATCACCGAACGATATTGCTCTTTTTCCATTTTTGTAAAACCGATCGACACGTTCGCTTCCATAAGTTGTCAAATTAAAACAAATGAAGGGATTGGAATGAAAATTTGAAAAAAGAATTAAAAAAGAATGTGCTACACTGTGGTAAAACTCTTTTGAAACTACAGCGCCCTCTGGCGATGAGGCTAGGTACTTATTGAATGCACCTCGTACATTCAACTGTGTGTTAAGCAAACCGTCAAACACTTTGGCTATGATGGTGGCTAGGGAAATAGGCCTGTAGTTAGTTTTATCTGCAAGGTCACCGGTCTTATTTTTCACGACTGGCACCACCACAGACTTCATAAGATCCGCCGGCAGGTAACAGTGGCTCACGCACAGTGAGAAAAACATCGCTAAAACTCTAGAGATATGCGGGCCAGCATGTTGCAGGTGTTCAATGCTGAGGCCGTCGTGGCCCGGGGATTTGCCTCTCGTCGTTTTCTTAATAATTTTATACACGTCCTTAGCAATAAACCTTACCCCGACTGCATAATTCGGCAACTCATCATCGAACACCCCACCTGCAGGCCCCAGAGGGGATTGTATAGAAAAATGGTCCTTAAAGACATCAGCAATGTCCTTATGGTCACTTACACCATCGATGCTCACAGGTAGACCCGGCCTAACATTTGATTTGCTTGTGCTTTTCCAGAAACCACGAAAGTCACCCTTGGAATGCTTCTCAGCAAGGGTGTCCATACGAATCTGGTCCTCACGATCTTGGCAAGCCTTCAGTCGTGACTTGAACACCCTTCTGCTCTCACACATTTCGGTGTGCATGATACCGGACCTAGGCTTACCACACGCTACCCACTCCGTAAACTTCAGCCGGGCCTCCCCATGAGCCTCTCTGACATGCTCGTTCCAACCCACTACACGCAGACCACTGCCACCCGCTTTCGTGCTTCCTCGACCTACCAAAGACGCATCGCGAAGGGCCGCCACAATGTCAGAGTACAAACCATCAAGGACACGTCTGTGACCGTGATCATTACAACAATAATCAGCACAACTCATACACTCTACAGGAAAATCAATTCGTTTCAACAGTTTGTGACACACGTTGGTATAGTTCGCGACCTGTTGCTCGTTTCTTACACCCCACACTACGTTATTATTTGAACTTGTTATATGAGGCAACTTTGGTGTCAATAAATTTAAATTACACTCCAGAATCAGAGGAAAATGGTCAGACCAATTAGTGTCATATTTAATATAAACGTCAACAATAGCTCGTTTTGCTGCTTGAGTTACAATAGAATGATCCAGCCAGCTACAGGACCCATGAGCCTCACTAACGAAGGTGTAGGAACCGGAATCAGTACCCAGAAAGTCAACATCTACACACGACCAACACTGTTCACTACAAAAATGTAAAAGCTCGTTATAAAACAATTCAAATAAGTCGGCATTATAATCACCTAACATAAAAACTGATTCAATACCGTATTCGTCAACAATTGCGCTCACCGTACTTAGGCAATCCGTAAAGTCAGGCAGGTTGTCCACCGCATTCGTAGGCATGTAAATACTCATCACAATCACCGGTCGATCACTTGTCGTTATCTTAATAGCACAGATACGAGCATTGTCACACCGCAACACTGACACTTGCTGGAATACACTGCTTCTCCACAACAGAGCGACCCCGCCATACGGCCTCCCACGCAGTATGCCTCCAGACGTGTCAACCGCAGATGTGCCCGCGCATCCGAAGCCACTGTCGATCGTGCTTAAATATGGTATATCATCCGGCAGCAACCATGTTTCTTGTAAAGCAATAAGATCACATGTTCCCTAATACTATCCACGGAGCGTTTTACGTTCTTACAGTTGAAACTGGCGAATTTATATGTACATCTATCCATTACGATGTTTACTTTGATCGTCCGCAGATAACATTCTGCTCGGATTTCGGCGTTTAAAATACATAAAACGTCTAAATATGATACCCTTTGGCCATATGTTCTCGTCTAGGTACAAAGATAATTTCGACTCAGAAACTAAGAATTTATATGCCTTGTGGCCTTTCTCTTTCTCCATAATTATTTTCTCGATGGATACAGTTTCTCGAGTCTTACTGCGAATATATTCAATAATGTTATCCTCTGTCGTTTCACTGTGAACATTCGTTATAAATATAGGAACTTTCTTGTCAGCAGCCTTGAAATTGCAATTGTCATCTTTCGCTATGCCCGATTTTCCTAGGTAACGATAGTTAGATTGTTTCCTACGATATGAAACCTTGCGCCAACCCTCACCATCGGTATCAACGTTCGATGTTTTTTCCAAACGCGGCTGCTTCATTAAACAGCTGTTATTGTCACTAACGATATCAGTGGCAGTCAGCTGACGTTCCGTTACTCTTTCTATTGGGCTCGAGCGCGCTGACGTCACCGCCACCGTACGCGACACTACCGAGTAGCTTTTCACACCGGTTTCAACCGGTATCCCCGCTGTCGCCGGTCGTTGTTCGGTACATGACTCACATTCGATTTGTTTATCATCTACCTGCTCAATTGCTCGATATTGGGGTGTATTATTATTTAAGTCACAATCGCTATTGTTCTGAGAATCGTGTAGATAGGATAATCCTACAGGGCCACTATCCAACAACCAGGCACCACGCTTTGTATTCACTTTAGACACAGATGTAGGGGGTAGCGAATCATTCTTCAGCTGACTAACTTCAACTTTCAAAGCACTCAGATGATCCAGCGTTGCATAAGTTGACTTTATTTCTTCAATTGAGGATTGCATTCGTAAGAGATCTTTTAGAAGTTTTGTACAATCCAGATGGTCAAAGGTGATGGGTGGTAACTTTTCCAGTTGCCGTGCCACGAACACTGGAAGTTCGTCCGGATGAGTTTTAAATAGTTTCATAATATCAGCTAGATCTCGTTCCTCCTTGCCTTTATTTTTACGAACAATTTTTCGCAAGTCACTACGAATTGAATCGAATAGAAGTGATTTCGACTTCTTAATCTCCGCACTGGTGAATGCCGATGTACAAATTTGCACCAACGTCACTTCGTCAATAACCGACACTTTGTTCTGGATATATGATAACATCTCGTCGATTACGATGTTACATGAATTGCACTTTAGAACGTCCGTCATTTTCTCGATAATTAGCGCCGTCAACGATACGCGCCGTCAACGATACGCGCCTGTCACGGTTGGGTGCGCGACCGGGACTCTCTTATAAAGACGTTCTTCAGTATGACATCTGCAGGCTGCAAGGTATCATAATATACCAATTTCCACGTATTGTAAACTCGTCATACACTGAATGGTCATTGTGATCTCCACATGGCCAGCCATTGGTTACAACTGGATTACAAAATATAAAGCCTGCACTCTACTCGCGAAGTTGATCGAAGACGAGAGTGTAGAAGGTCACTTATAGTCTGCTCATTATTCGGTATTATGTGTCCTGACTTAATTAAGGAAATAATTAACTAATAAGTTACTTCTTTTCTTCTCTTTTTTTCTTATTTTCTTAAAACTGACGAGGATATAATAGACTTGACTGTACTATACTACTAAATAATTATGTCAGTTTAATTTGTGGGCTCGTTATGTGTCAGGAGCTGGCGAAGCGTTTCTCGGTGATGTTCGGGCTGGACGCGGTGAAGAACCGCGAGGCGCTGACTGCGCTGCACCGCGCCGGCATCGGCTTCGCGGCGCTGGAGCAGTCCCCGCACGCGCCGCCGCCGCACGTGCTGTTCCTGGAGCCGCTGGCCGAGTTCAGCAACAAGCTGCTGCGCCAGGACAAGCGCCAGGTGCTCAAGGTGAGCGGTATGCTCTTCTGACATCCACACAGGAGCTGGCTTCTCACCGGACGATCAAGTGCGCTCTGATCGGGCGCGGCAGGAGCGTGATCCGAATGCGCGGTCGGCATGGACGTGCCGCGCGCGATCCGAGCACGGGATGGAGCGGCCAATCCGAGCGGTGTCGGTTTTTTGGCAATGCTCAAAGGCGCCTCAGTCGTATGGCGCGCTTGGTGTTGACGGTTGTGTGTGGATCGGACGATCGGGCAATCCATATCGAGCGTGTCTTTAACTGAACTTAATCTAGCTAAAACGTGCATCGGGACTGGAGCGCGCGGCAGGATCGCGGATTTTCAAAAAAAAAACTTGTGAAATAAAATCCGATCCCCGATCGACGCTCCATGATCATGGTCGTGGAGCCATTGCCGAATCAAATTTGGATCATGCGGTGTGTCCAGGCTGGGTCCATATTTGTTTGCTGCGAGATGGATAGAGGTGTTTTAGATACTGTTGGATGATGGACGGAGAATGAGTTTTTTTTTGTGGCTATATTATTTGAGTAATATTTGTTGGTTTTACCCATTTGGTATTTTGTTTGTTGTTGATTATTTCTATGACTGTTTGAGATGCAATGACTTGGATACATAGGGTGCCTGGTAATTAGTGACCGATACTTCACATGATTGTACTCATCGTATCAAACAACTTTCCAAAGAAGCGATTTTTTTTTTAATTTACTAAGCCTGTGACCTTAAATACCCCAATAGAATATCGAGTACTTAACAAGAAAAATACACCATCAGTTGTATTTAATTAAGTTACTAATCCCTTATTCCAAATAAAATTATTCCACTTTGACCATGCATTATTCTTGTTTCGTTCATTTAACAACCGGTACAGACCGCGCGCGTGCTATCAGCTGTTAGTCGCTTGACCCCGTTCTGTCTCATGTTACATGAATGAAAAAAGAATAATGCATGGTAAAAGTGGAATAATTTTGTTTGTAAAAAGGGATTAGTAATTAAATTAAATTACAGCTGATGGTAAATATACCACCAGCTGTAATTCTTGTTAGGTACTCAATATTCTATTGGGGTGATTGGGACGATGCGCAGGGTAAATAAAAAAAATAAAAAAAATTGGAAAGTAGTTGCTTATGATGAGTACAATCATGTGTTTAAGTATCGGTCACTAATTACCAGTTACCCTATATATCTCTTACATAGACCAGGGCCAATCCTGTTTAAGGCAATAAAAATTCTTAGCAGTATACGAAGGGTCGTAAAATGTAGTTAATGGTGTAAATAATTAAGGAAAAATCGTCTAGACTGAGTAAAAGTTCTGGAAGGGGGATGGAGTTGGTAATAATATACGCTTTAGGGGTTGGTACCCGTTTTTAGCGATTTGCGGCTAAACTATGCATCCTATCGAAAAAGTTAAATGTAAAAGTTGTAGATAAAAAAAAAATCGAATACTTTCTTATTGGGTATTATTGACCATAACCTCAAAATTATCGAGAAAAATAAAAAATTACGTTTCTTTTGGTTTTTAATTAATACCTATCGCAAAAAAAATAAAAACGATGAAAATGACAAGCCCAAAATTTTTCAAAGCGAAATATTTAATTTCGGTTTTTCATATGAAATATTCTCAAAAATTCTTAGGTGGCACAAATTTCCAAAGTTTGAAGATTGATACGAAATTGATGATAATTATTCAATAAATATATAATTCCCACAGTCGCGAAACGCATTTTGATCAACATACGACGAAAGATAGAGCTGCAATTATCAAAAAACAAACGAAAATTAGAATTTGGCGGCTACAACTGAGGATTCACCTTAATATTTAGCGATCGGTAGTTTGCGACAGCGTCGCTATCTATGCCGAGACAGCCCGCCCAGGCCCTGCAGTCTCGACATTAGATAACGACAAAAATCTGTCGTTAAGTCGTATCGATGTCAAATTCCTTTAATAGATATTCAACTTAATTTCCAAAGCTTATGGTTGAAAATCTATTACAGAAATTTGACATCAATACGACTTAGCGACAGATTTTTGTCGCTATCTAATGTCGAGACTGCAGGCCCTGGTCTAGTAAGTTTTTTAACCAAATAAATAAATATACTGTAAAAGTGTAAGAATCTTAGTATACACGGTTAGTAGTTACGTGTTCCTTGTCGCAGTTCCTGGACAGCCGCATCCCGCACGGCGTGCAGTGGGGCGACGAGTGGGCCGCGCTGCTGTCGTACCGCGGCTCGCTGCTCACGGACGCGCCCGACGAGCGCCCGCCGCCCGCGCGCAAGCACTACGCGCGCCGACCTAGTACGTATACTTACGTACGCTAATGTCCGTTTCAAAATTTTCAGTTGCTTCAACTGGTTAGACTGGAAGCCGATCCCAGCATGTTAGCAAAAGTATAGGCAGTAGATACTTTTGGAACAGACCATATACTATTTTCTTTTTTTGCCACCTCAAAACTAAATGTTTGGAGGTGGCAAAAAAAGAAAATGTCAATGAACTTATTACAAATTTGATTATATTCCAGGAGGTCAGAACGAGGACGAGGAAGGCGAGGAGAACGCAGAGTCGGACCAGGAGCCGCCCGGGTGAGCGCCAGCGCACTGTACCGTAGCTAGACGTAACTTTAGGTAGTCACGCTCAATAACTACGTCAGAGGGCCCGCTCACATCACATGACCTCTGTCTACTTACGTGGCAAACGTGAACCAAACAGTCTAACAATGTTAAATCTTTCAAATTGGTTACACTTTGTATTATTTTATTGGACCCGTGACCGCTCTCAGAAACAGGTGCCAAAAAACAGTAAGGTTTGACGCGGTCAGATTGTATGGTGCTTTGAAATGACACAATGTGGTGTTACAATCAATTAAACAAGTAATTTATTCAGTCAACTAATGCTGCCCCATCGAATGTCGTATGGCTCATGGCCCGACGTCGATCCATAAGGATGTACGCCATTTCAAATAATTATTCTTAAGTTTCTTTACTGTGATTGACTATGGTGTAGTGACAGTGTATCCAACATTATATAGTAAATAATTGACAGATTCCCAGCAACCAACGAAAAACAATAATCAAGCGAGCATTCGATGGGATAAAGTTTTCGTGTCTTTTTTTATCCAAAAACATGACTACTCTCCGAATGGAGCGGACCCTCTTAGACATATTTATTTTGTACAATTTGTTAAACATAGACTATTGTTTTATGTAGATATATTATTATATATTTGTTTATTTTGTCAGTCCTATGAACTCTGTGTTTTATCTTGCTGGAAGGGAGGTGCATGTCAATTCTAACACTTGAAAATTAATACTTTTGAATTTTTATGAGGTCAACGTATTATATATTTTTACCTACCAACTATTATTATTTATAAAAGTCGCTTAAAGTTTAAGAGACGTTTAAACGTCAAAATGTGTGGTTAAACAGTCGGTAATCATTATTTAACTTTAAGTAATGTTTATAAATAAAGATTAATTTCAATCAATTATGATGTAAAACCACTACTGGTATAAGCATATTATGTCAATTTAAATAAGTAAGCTTGTTTTCCAAATCACATTTTGCTTGTACTGGATGTCCGTTTTATAATGTCATTATTTTATAAATATTATATTGAATCGAAATCCTATTATAATGTTAATTGATGATGTTGAGTAATGAATTTGGGCCTTATAATTGTGTAGTGTGAGATGAGCGAACGTTGGGAGTGAGGACTCTTGGTTATGTATTTAGTGTATAATAAAGTAACTGTATCCCGTGTACAGTAGGTAGATAGATATGCTGCGCGCAGTCCACAGCAACACTTATTATTTCACAACTTTTTCCTTGAGAGTAAACCTATTCTTGACTGATTTCTCGGTCATTTTTCAAGAGAATATTTTTGCAACTTTTTTGACTTTTATTCTATTTTAAATTATTCAGTGGGCAGTGTTTGTAGACTGCGCACAAAGGTATTGTTGGTTTTTATCATCGACATATTATATTGTAGATAAGTAATTAAGATATTATATTTTTATAATAAATGATATTTATTATAAATTGACGTTTTATTATACTATAACACAATACATTATTACCTGTAGTGATAGTATCTATTCAACTCTTAACGATGTCTTTGAAGGGATTTCGGTAATAGTAAGGCGATGGCACTATATACAGCGTGGCGCTACAATGGCGACATTAATTAACGCATGGGTGATAGTGGCTATCCACTCGCTTGTCCAAGGATACTACAGTCCCCAAAAAAATCTTGCCTGAAACGTCCACGGTGAATACAGTCACCCAACGACGTCGTTCAGTTTAAACGTGTACAGCGCTAAAGTCAGGTGATAGTCGTACAGTAGAAAATTACTAGATGGCGCTGTATGACATTTGACATCCGTGAGAGTGAATTTTATCTGTGAAATGACAACAAAATATTTAGAAAAAAAAAATGAAGATGAAAGTTCCATCTTTCTCACAGAACATAATATACTCATCTTGTCAACAAACTATTATTTTGTGTGAAGCTCCAACAAAAATATGCTAAGTTTTCAGTTTTTATACCCTATTTCTTTTGTTATTAGACCTCAAATTAAATGTGAAGATATTTCCTTTACGAAATATGCATTACTACGACAATTTCAAAACGTTTACATAGAATAATTTAGCTGAAAAAGTTATATGATCACTACGCGATCATCGTTTGATGATTCTAGGTTGTTTACAATGTATTGTAATTGGTCGTTTTGTTAAATATATGCTAAATATAAGAGAATGCTTTACTGTTAGCTCGTTAATAGCCATTTACAAACGAAATATATTGAGATGAGGTCTAGAAATTGTGAAATATCGCCCGAGGCCCGGGGACCTTTTGAGAAGTACTTGGCTTTGTTTATTTTTTCTTGACAGAAAGCTAAATATTTATGTGGGATAAAAATATTGTAATAAGTTAAGGTATGAACGCAGCTTATAATTGTTAAACGGAACGCAGCGGATGAAAGAGAGAGAAGCATGTGTGTAAGTGAGAAAAGAGACAAATGGCGACAACTAGATGGACGACCAACTTACGGGGTACGGCGGAACTTTTGTGTGACAGTAATAAACAGTTTTTAAAAACTTAATTCATTCGTTTATTTTGCCATACAATCCCACATTTATATTGAGATATTGGTGTAATTTTAAATTTATTATAATAAAAAATAGTTGTGCCCAGTAACTATTATACTTTTCTTGTAAAACTCGAAATAAAAATAAATACGATTATTTTTTTTGATATCCCCAACTTTAAGCTTTATTTTAATCCTTAATTACTAATTTGAGTAATTTACTTTTAACCAAATTAAATTCTGAATTCTTTCAGCTTTCCGTGAGTATTTTTTATTAGAATGTAGCTATAGCAGTTTTTCAGAAGTAATCGTTTTTGTTTAGAGGGTCTCGCGCGATCGTAAAAAAGAAAGTGACATTCGTATCTTGGCCACCCATGATGCGACATATATATTTTAGTATAGCTATATAGTACCTAGTACCTGTCTATATAGTACTTTCGATAAATAAACAATGTTTATTATTATTTATTCGCTGCTGATTATCGCAGCTTCTTTAAAATGTTTTTTTCGTCTTCAATTATATTTAGTTGTCTAATGAATTAATAAGTTAGCGACAAACTTAGCGTCTAAGAAATGCTATTCAAGAGACCATATTTATTGTAAAATAAGCCACTGCTAATATGACGCAGCATGGTGATAATTCTTAAGCAACTAAATTTGTGATAAGTCAATGCATTGGCAGCTTCTAATAAGTGTATTAACTGCATCTATAAAATAATTTCAACGTACTCTAATTTCATAGTCACCTATATTTTTGTACGTTAGCATAAGTAATTGATGAGTGAATCTACTATAATTGAACATAAAGTTACCTTATTATTGTCATCAAATAATTGTCAATGAAAAGCTATCTATTTATAACGATACCATAAGTTAATTTCGATTATTCCTGATGTCCAGCACTTGTTTGGCCACCACTGGGGGACAGCGAAACAACTATTTTTTCTCGTTTTCCACTACTGGGGGACAAATTATTGTAACCTAACTTCAAAACACTTAGTTGCTTTTGCATCGTCTCCGGCGCTGCGGGAAGTGCTGCTCTGCGCAGCTTCGGCTTGTTGCAGCCTCAGCCGCTACGTAACATAGTACAGGCACCCACGCTCACCTCCGCAGCTTCGGCTTGCTGCAGCCTCAGCCGCTACGGCTCGCGGGTGCCTATGCTTTGTTACAGCGGGCAGGGTTTGCTCTCCCGTCGTGCTTCCGGTTTTTTATTTACACTCTAGGGGTAGCAGCCCATCATGCGCGTGCGAGCCCTCACGACGGGGGATGCTGTGGCCCGGGGTGGGGTCGTCTTGGCGGTGTCTCTAGACATCGCCAACGCCTTCAATACCCTGCCCTGGGGTTGCATCAGGGAGGCACTCCGGTATCACCGGATGCCGACCTACCTCTGTCGTGTAGTCGAGGCCTATTTGACGGATAGGGCGGTTATCTACCCCGGTCACCAGGGAGAATGAAACCGGCGAGAGATGTCGTGCGGTGTCCCACAGGGATCGATCCTGGGGCCGCATCTGTGGGACATCGGTTACGACTGGGTGCTGCGCGCCGACCTCCCTAGCGGCGTCAGCGTAGTGTGCTACGCTGACGACACGCTGGTCCTGGCGCAGGGGAGGTTGCACCAGGCGGCGGCCGAACTAATGACACGCGGTGTTGCGACAGTCGTTGAGAGGATCCCGCAGTTGGGACTCGAGGTGGCCTTGCACAAGTCCGAGGCCATGTGTTTTCATGGTCCTCGGAACGCGCCACTGTCGGGTTCCCAAATAACGGTAGGAGGGGTTCACATCGGCGTCGAGTCGACAATGAAGTACCTGGGACTCGTCCTCGACAGCCGGTGGAACTTCGTCGAGCATTTCCGACGTTTGGCTCCCAGACTGCAGCGGGCCGGGGCTGCCTTGAAGCGGCTCTTGCTCAATCTGGGGGGACCAAACGCCTCCTGCCGGAGGCTCTACGCGGGGGTCGTGCGGTCCATGGCCCTTTACGGGGCACCGGTGTGGGCGCGTTCATTGAGGCTCCGGCCAGCCCGCCGGTTGAACGCGTCCCAAAGGGTCATGGCCATCCGGGTGGTACGGGGATACCGCACGGTCTCCTGCGAGGCGGCGAGCCTCCTTGCCGGATTGCCGCCGTGGGATCTGGAGGCAAAAGTCCTCGCGCACGTTTGGGAGTGGCGCGAGGAGGCGAAACGCCGGGGCGTACTTCCGCCTGACGCAGGTCCACACCGGACATGGCTGTTTCGGGAGGTTCCTGTTTCGGATAAGGCGGGAGGAAACGCCCGGGTGTTATCATTGTGTGGATCGACCGGAGGACACGGTGGAGCATACGGTGGAGGTCTGCCCGGCTTGGGCGGAGCACCGCCGTGACCTCGTGGCGGCGATCGGCGGCGGCGACCTCTCGCGTCCGGCCCTGGTTCAGGCCATGGTACGGAGCGAGAGGGAATGGGAAGCCGTCACCTCCTTCTGCGAAGCAGTAATGCTCGCGAAGGAGGAGGCGGAGCGCGAAAGAGAGAGGCAATCTCTGCGCCCTCGCGCCCCTAGCCGCCGCAGGAGGAGGTGACACCCTGGGCGTCGGGAGTCGATTGCCGACTCCCGGCCACCGTAGGCGCGGGCTTGCGGACGGCGAGCAATGGGCAGCTCACCGTCCGGGAAGGACCAGGCCCGGATCGACGGCGCGTCGTGTTCCACGCGCGCCTCAAAGAGATGTCTGCAGGACCCTCCTGTCCTGTCGGACCCCGTCAATGGTGCTCCATTGACGGGGTCCGACAGGACCGATGCCTGCCAGGGCTGCGGATTGTTCGAAAGAGATACCGTGGCCCTGGCGCACAGGCAACTGAAGGAACACGGGTGGGTTTTAGTCAGTAAGAGTCTGACACGCCCTTCCGCTCCGCCCAGAGCGGGAGAGGTCATTTGATGCTTTCCCACCCAACAAAAAAAAAAAAAGAGGTAGCAGCCCAAAGAGTATGTGAAGTCGGGGGTGCCCCGATTCGGTTTTGGAACAGATTCGACCTATTCAAACCATGAAGTGTTCTGCAGTGGTGGACAAAGAGAATAATTTTTAAAGTTGTTTCGGAGTCCCTCAGTGGCGGCCAGACAAGTGGTGCATATCGGGAATAATCGCTAATTGATGAATTGACTATTATAGGTGCCTACTGCAAATTTTCATGAATAAAAAAAGAATATGATTTATTAATTTAGTTGTTGAATAAAAAAGTTTGATGGCTAATTTTGAGGCTGGAATTTGATTTTATTAGTAGACAGATGTTGAATCTCTAAAATATACACATATACACTATCAGTACCACCACTACTTATAACATTAGTCGCTGAGTTATCAATTCAGAAGTAAATATATTTATCGGTAGCTCTGAGTCATATTAATTTACGTTCTTAAATTGACTGTGGTTTTTAGGGTTCCGTAGTCCTTACAAGGAACCCTTATAGTTTCGTCATGTCCGTCTGTCTGTCTGTCCGAGGTTTTGCTAAGAGACCGTTAGTACTAGAAAGCTGTAAGTTTGTAGGAGTGTGTATATCAATTATGCCGACAAAGTGGTAAAATCAAATTGTGGAAAATATTTTTTTTTAGGGTAGCTCTCCTACATGTGAAGTGGGGATGAATATTTTTTTCGTCGTCTACCCCATCGTGTGGGGTATCGTTGAATAGGTCTTCTAAAATGACTTGGGGGGGTTGCTAAATTATTTTTCGATTTAATGCTCCATTTACGAAATATTAAACTTTCAAGTGCAAATTTTTGTTCCAGCAGGGCGTCCCCCCCCCCCTCTAAAAGCTTAACTGCAGGCTTGAAAAATCTGGAAAAAATTCACGATGATAGTGCATTTCATGAACTTTAAAGGAAAATTATAGCAGTTAAGATAACTTTATTAATTTAGCAGTAATAGTCGTTTAACTTGGGTGTTTAATAATTTTGTACCAAATACGAAATTCTTAGCATTAATCCTTTAAAGTGACTAAGATGAAGTAGTTGCTTGCTTATAACGGGTAAAGACTTGTATTGAAATACAAAATATGAAAAAAAAATACTAAAAATAATAAATTGTCATAAGTTATAGTCACAATACTGCCGCTAGATGGCGCTGTACCAACGGGTTATGTTTTCATTCGAGTACCTATAGAAGTCACAAACTAACTTTGTTTAATTTTCGAATTACAATTTTGTGAATTGAAATAATAACTTGGCAGCAATCGTACTCTTATTTTTTAGCTTTAGCAGGAAGAAAGTGGTTATTATTAGTAAATGTCTAATCTGTTTAAATAATTATTATTAAATAACAACATTTTGTCATTAGTTTAGCATCGCTACTCGATAACAGATGGCGTTGTGCCGTGACGTCACTTGTAGATTGCGGTGTTAAGATTTTCTTGCAAGGTATGACCTCCGTGCTTACGTTATGTGTAAAAGTTTTGATTTACTCTGGACACCCTTATCATATATTTCATCTTTACCATTACTTATATTCAGAATAAGAACAATAGAATCGTACTATATTGTGATAACCGGCTACTACGGAACCCTACATTGTGCGTGGCCCGACACGCACTTGGCCGGTATTTTTTTTGATATTCTGTTGGAATAGTAAAGGTAATGAATTAATATAATAGAAGCTATTAACTCGTTGCCTTCATACAAAACAAGACGTGAGGTTGCAGGTGCTAAAAATACTTGGTGTTGCACTCATAATTTCTCTTAATTATGAATGTGTTCTAGCAGCAAGCGGCCGCGCCGCCGCGCCGCGCCGCCGCATCGCGCCCGCCCCGCGCGCGCCCGCAGCCCGCGCAGCCCCGCCGCGGGCCCCAGCACGTATGTATGTGTTGTAGCAGCAAGCGGCCGCGCCGCCGCCCCGCGCGCGCCCGCAGCCCGCGCAGCCCCGCCGCGGGCCCCAGCACGTATGTATGTGTTGTAGCAGCAAGCGGCCGCGCCGCCGCCCCGCGCGCGCCCGCAGCCCGCGCAGCCCCGCCGCGGGCCCCAGCACGTATGTATGTGTTGTAGCAGCAAGCGGCCGCGCCGCCGCCCCGCGCGCGCCCGCAGCCCGCGCAGCCCCGCCGCGGGCCCCAGCACGTATGTATGTGTTGTAGCAGCAAGCGGCCGCGCCGCCGCCCCGCGCGCGCCCGCAGCCCGCGCAGCCCCGCCGCGGGCCCCAGCACGTATGTATGTGTTGTAGCAGCAAGCGGCCGCGCCGCCGCCCCGCGCGCGCCCGCAGCCCGCGCAGCCCCGCCGCGGGCCCCAGCACGTATGTATGTGTTGTAGCAGCAAGCGGCCGCGCCGCCGCCCCGCGCGCGCCCGCAGCCCGCGCAGCCCCGCCGCGGGCCCCAGCACGTATGTATGTGTTGTAGCAGCAAGCGGCCGCGCCGCCGCCCCGCGCGCGCCCGCAGCCCGCGCAGCCCCGCCGCGGGCCCCAGCACGTATGTATGTGTTGTAGCAGCAAGCGGCCGCGCCGCCGCCCCGCGCGCGCCCGCAGCCCGCGCAGCCCCGCCGCGGGCCCCAGCACGTATGTATGTGTTGTAGCAGCAAGCGGCCGCGCCGCCGCCCCGCGCGCGCCCGCAGCCCGCGCAGCCCCGCCGCGGGCCCCAGCACGTATGTATGTGTTGTAGCAGCAAGCGGCCGCGCCGCCGCCCCGCGCGCGCCCGCAGCCCGCGCAGCCCCGCCGCGGGCCCCAGCACGTATGTATGTGTTGTAGCAGCAAGCGGCCGCGCCGCCGCCCCGCGCGCGCCCGCAGCCCGCGCAGCCCCGCCGCGGGCCCCAGCACGTATGTATGTGTTGTAGCAGCAAGCGGCCGCGCCGCCGCCCCGCGCGCGCCCGCAGCCCGCGCAGCCCCGCCGCGGGCCCCAGCACGTATGTATGTGTTGTAGCAGCAAGCGGCCGCGCCGCCGCCCCGCGCGCGCCCGCAGCCCGCGCAGCCCCGCCGCGGGCCCCAGCACGTATGTATGTGTTGTAGCAGCAAGCGGCCGCGCCGCCGCCCCGCGCGCGCCCGCAGCCCGCGCAGCCCCGCCGCGGGCCCCAGCACGTATGTATGTGTTGTAGCAGCAAGCGGCCGCGCCGCCGCCCCGCGCGCGCCCGCAGCCCGCGCAGCCCCGCCGCGGGCCCCAGCACGTATGTATGTGTTGTAGCAGCAAGCGGCCGCGCCGCCGCCCCGCGCGCGCCCGCAGCCCGCGCAGCCCCGCCGCGGGCCCCAGCACGTATGTATGTGTTGTAGCAGCAAGCGGCCGCGCCGCCGCCCCGCGCGCGCCCGCAGCCCGCGCAGCCCCGCCGCGGGCCCCAGCACGTATGTATGTGTTGTAGCAGCAAGCGGCCGCGCCGCCGCCCCGCGCGCGCCCGCAGCCCGCGCAGCCCCGCCGCGGGCCCCAGCACGTATGTATGTGTTGTAGCAGCAAGCGGCCGCGCCGCCGCCCCGCGCGCGCCCGCAGCCCGCGCAGCCCCGCCGCGGGCCCCAGCACGTATGTATGTGTTGTAGCAGCAAGCGGCCGCGCCGCCGCCCCGCGCGCGCCCGCAGCCCGCGCAGCCCCGCCGCGGGCCCCAGCACGTATGTATGTGTTGTAGCAGCAAGCGGCCGCGCCGCCGCCCCGCGCGCGCCCGCAGCCCGCGCAGCCCCGCCGCGGGCCCCAGCACGTATGTATGTGTTGTAGCAGCAAGCGGCCGCGCCGCCGCCCCGCGCGCGCCCGCAGCCCGCGCAGCCCCGCCGCGGGCCCCAGCACGTATGTATGTGTTGTAGCAGCAAGCGGCCGCGCCGCCGCCCCGCGCGCGCCCGCAGCCCGCGCAGCCCCGCCGCGGGCCCCAGCACGTATGTATGTGTTGTAGCAGCAAGCGGCCGCGCCGCCGCCCCGCGCGCGCCCGCAGCCCGCGCAGCCCCGCCGCGGGCCCCAGCACGTATGTATGTGTTGTAGCAGCAAGCGGCCGCGCCGCCGCCCCGCGCGCGCCCGCAGCCCGCGCAGCCCCGCCGCGGGCCCCAGCACGTATGTATGTGTTGTAGCAGCAAGCGGCCGCGCCGCCGCCCCGCGCGCGCCCGCAGCCCGCGCAGCCCCGCCGCGGGCCCCAGCACGTATGTATGTGTTGTAGCAGCAAGCGGCCGCGCCGCCGCCGCGCGCGTTGCGCGGTTGCGTTGGTTTGTCCTATAGCAAAAATAATGAAAATTTCGATCCCCTTTATAGAACCCTTACACCCCTAAAAGTCAACATGTAGGTAATAATTTTTTATATTTTCCATACCAAAAGTGAAAAATTCCATTTTTCCATTCCATTTTTATACTTTGTGGCCGTCAAGTAAAAAGTTTTCTACTGTCTTTATTTAGCACGGCGATTACAAAATCAAATTGTCTACACTACCTTAGACAACTTTCAGTTGGCAATGTGATTTTGACAGTTTGGGATACAAAACTTTCTTCTAAAATAGTCTTAATAAAAAAAGAGCTAGACAACGACCGGTAGAAACGAAAGACAAAATGACAGATTTTAGAAGGATTTTTACGGTACGATGTCCAAAATGGAGAAACGAAATGTCACTTTGTATAGAAATAGCTATGTCTATTCTTCCAAGAAATAGAAAGCGTCATGCTAAGCGTGCTGCGACAATGCTTCAGGCCTCTGCCTCGAATCTTGCGGGCAGCGGGGCGGCGGCGGCGGCGGCGCGGGAGCGGCAGGATGTAATGCGTAAAATCAAATGGAGCGGCCCTCGGACACAGCGGCGCGGGGGCGGGCAACGAGCGGTGCACTCCAGTCGAGCGGTGACCGCGCGCGCGTCTGCATTGCAGTATAGTGCAATTTTTTTTTGTGACGTGTCGAAACGTCCTCGGACGTGCTAGAGCAAATTATTTCAGCAATTTTTGAGAGGACACCGATATGGAACAGCAAAGTTGTGAACCATAAAAATAGAAGAGTAATTAACCAGTTATGGGAAGAAATTAAAAACGAACTGAATATTGAATATTCTACACTCATTCTGGTGTAGTCGTAGAATTTGTCAGGACATTGTCTCTGTTCTTCATTATTTCGATAAAACTCGCCTTTTCTTTTCCTTGCCCTATAGTAGCGATTCACTTCTTCTTTTGCCCACAAAAATCGAGCGTTAGGAATAAATTTGAATCAAAAAGATGTTGTCGCCGTTGTTCAGACATTTCATTCGCGAATAAAAACAAATATATCGACGACACAACCACGACCACAACTCTACGTCGCTATAGTGCCGCGCGATCTGCTCGCTGGTTTCGAGAACGGGACTGCGTTGCCCGCCCCGCTCCCGCGCCGCCGTCGCTGCCGCCCCGCTGCCCGCAAGATTCGAGGCAGAGGCCTTACTATTTAGTTGAACAACGATGATTATATCGCTGTATTAGTCTTGTTTTAAACTGGAGGTTTTCTGATGCGAAACAAAACCAATATCAATGACAAAATAAAGAGATGCTAAATATTTTAAGCATAAGTGTAGCCAGCCTTCTACAAACAGTCAGTAGTGTCCGGCGTACAGTGTGTATTGTTGGCAGGTCGGCGCGCGCGCACGGCGGCCTGTCGCGCGCCTGCGGCCGGCGCGCGCGCACGCGGTAACTATGGCCTTTGTCACATGTGAACACATCATCACGCATTTCTGAGAATACTATTTGACCTGTAAAGGGGCGACTGTGTAATAAGTCCAAGCCTAATTGCTACTTATGATATATAGTATTCAGAAGTTTGTTGATAAACATTTATTAAAGAATAAATAAATTTATCAGCACCCTAATTACATAACACACTATCTATCGCAATCTGAATCATTTTCTAGCCTATTGCTAATCCATTGCTACATTTGTTCGAAAAATTTGTTTGCTCAACAACGTAAATAACGCAATGAATGTTGTTGAACTGTCGAAATGAAACCCATTCCTACTGTTAGTGTGTTACGTAATTGCCCCGCTGGTCATAAATAACTCACGATTATGTCGAAGATGAATAGGCGCTGAGCTCACGGCGGCGGTCGCTCACGGTTCGTAGCGCTTCAGTAGCGATACAATCGCAAAAAGACTGCGATACAGTCGCGATGCTGTCACTGGTCGTATACCTTCGCCTACGTAGCCATGATTCTGCATTGCTACTATCGCGATACAGCCGCGATTCAGTATCGATACAGTCGCGAAGCAGAATTCATACAGACGCCATGGAGTATTGATACAGTCTTACACTGTTGTGACTACTTGTGAATAAGTCTGTACCTTCACAGCCGGGGCAGCCCCCACTCTTCCATTACCCGAAGTCACCCGAAACGGTCGCGCTTTATTAGCGTTGCTGAAGTTACGCTGAATCGATACTATGTGATTGTATTGCTACTGAATCGCTGCTGTCGCGTGATGCAAATGCGATAAACGACCAGCCTTCACAGCTGGGGCAGCCCCCTCGTCCATTACCCGAAGTTACCCGAAACGGTCGCGCTTTATTAGCGTTGCTGAAGTTACGCTGAATCGATACTATGTGATTGTTTTGCTACTGAATCTCTGCTGTTGCGTGATGCAAATGCGATAAACAGCCAACAGTAGCGATGTACACGTGCGATAATAGAACGCGCTACTGAATCGCTGTAAAAAGTCGCTGAAGTCGCTGTGGGCAACCGCCCTAAACTGTTGCGACTGTCTGCGGGAGCCAATAGTATAATTAAATTAAAAAAAAATAATAATGTATTAATACGCAGGAGCAGCGAGAGTGGCGGCGCGTCGCTCACGTCGTCGGAACTGGACACCGGCACGACCTCGCCGGACTTCTGAGGAACACGCCACAGTACACACCACTGGGGCAAAGGGGACATGTGTCGTGTCGTGCCCTAACTTACACAAGTAGAGATGAAAGTCTCGCGTTAGACTCACACACTGTTAAAGGTTGTTAAAACGCAAATAAAGTAGTTAATCGGTCGTTAACAACGAGCGTAGTAGACTCACGCAGGACGATGATATACGCAGCCGAACTGTTTCCGAAACCCGATGTGCCATATTGTTGTGCTTTGTTGTTGTGTGGTTGTGTATCATATTTGGAAGTGGAAAATAATAAAGGAAAGTTTATTATTTTGTTTTTTATTTACTTTTTGTAGGCATTTTTTTTGAGTTCACTTGTTTTGTATTTTTTTGTCGGAACGCTTGCTGTAGGTAATTCTTTGGTATGCATACTATTTAAGGTGATTGCTTAGAGAAACTTCCCCATACATTCTTTAGGAGAACAAATCTCGATACATTAACGATTTTGCAGAATGAAAGCAAGCATATTAAGTCTTTATAATTTATTATTGACGCATGTCAAAACTTATTAAAAAACAGTATTTGTAGGCTACCCAGAGCTGACAAAAAACGAAAAATGTTTGGTTGTGTGAGTGAACATAGTCACGTCCTCTACTAGTTATATAACGAACCATCGAGAAACAACAACCTTCTTGATAAGTAGCTAGTTATCGTTTCGGTATCGGTTGATTGTAAGATTGCGTTGTATTAAAAGCGGATAGATGTGAAGCGTCGGGCGACGAGGCGCGACGAAGCGACGTTGTCGTTCTTACAGTAAACCCAATTGCGAACTTCTGGCGCTGTTGTCAATTTTATATTATGCGTGATTTTGTTGACAAGATGCGAATTGTATTGAAATCGTATTTCTTACAAGTTACAGCCGGCCGTCGTTGAGGAGAAACATTGTTTATGATGAACACTATTTGATGTCTTTTCAAACTGATGTTAAAATGTTAATGAAATGTTGATGAATACACCCGGCTAACGCGGTAGACAAAAGTGCACTGAATCTAATATAAAATAATAATTAATAAAATTAGTTCAACGCGTCACGCCGATATTGCTAACTATGGTGTTCGGTGAAAACACCGAACACGCCTTATGAAATTATCACCCTTTATAGAGTCTGGTATTAAACAAGTCGGAGGCAGATTAGATAATTCTTGCTAGGATTATAATGTCAGGCACCCTATCAGTATCTGCACTTGCTAAAATTGTTTTTAATACTTCTCACTTACGCCTGTTCCATGCTGGTTCACAGCTACTCTTAGTCACAATTAGATATAAGTATTGGCCTTTGGGTGATAGAAACCTTGCCAAATCAACTGTTCATAAGTGCGTAGTGTCAGCGATTCGACGGTGGAACAGTTCGACCCATAATGGGTAATTTGTCTAAGGAACGAGTTCAGTTAGAGTTTCCTTTCTTAGAGACTGGCGGACCCATCCTCCTAGGTGACCATGAAGGTAGAGGATGTAGATTAGTTAAATCATACATACCTGTGTTTTTATTTGTCTAGCCAAAAGGGCGGTTCATCTGGAGCTTGTCTCAGATCTAACAAAACATGCCTTCATTGCAGCACTGAATAGGTTCATTACTCGTCGTGGTAAACCAAAGATCATTTACTCTGATACAACCTCTATTGGCACCTGTAAGGAAATAGCTGGCATTCTAAAACAGGATTTGTAGTATGTTTTGTTAGTAATAAGAAACATCACTAGTAGATAGGAGATGATGCATGGATGACACTAGTGAAGAAACGAGAATGGCGTCGGAGAGCGATGACTGAGAAAATTGTAAGCGAGCTCAATATATTTGTAGTGGCATCTACAAACGCCACATGCGAGCTACGCGTAATACTGACGTCACGCAAAATCCTGCATCGCGCAAGCAGAGTTGACCGCGCAACTAGCATATATACAACATCCCGACATCAATCGTCGGGCAGTTGCCCACCAGACACAAGACCCGTCTGATCGGAGGATCCTCCCTTTTCAATAGAGTATGAGCGAGCTTCACACAGTTTTTTTTTTTGGTAGGATTCCTCATACCTCTATACTGGTGACCCCGACGTGATCGTCAGCGCAGCCTTCGTGCAAGTACATCAGCGTGACGTCATCATCACTTCCTTCAAGCTTTCGAGCGGCGTCACACAGCCAGCCAGCACCCACGGCTTCAACGGGTATCCTGACCACCAGCATGCTGCGACCGCGCATACCTGGTCATCACCCTCAGCCTCATCAGCAACCTTGGCACAGTACACTGCACTCTCGGCCGGTCCACAAGCAGAGCCTTCAAACCCTCTCCTGGTCGACGCCAGCAGTCAGCCTCAACCCGGCGCTGTACCACATCCGACGCACTGGAGCATAACGCAGCGCCACCCCGACCCACTGGGAAATCTTCGCAGACAGTTCCAATTCACCGCGAACTATGCGACACCCGGTTCCGACTAACTGGAACCTCACCTGGCCCTGACACTGCAATGGATAAAAGGACACAGTGGATCACTGGGTAACGACGCAGCTGACGAACTGGCTAGAAGAGCATCCAGCGTGTTAGTCTGTGGACCCGAACCCATCGTGCCCATCCCCATAAAACAGGTACGAAGGTGGCTACGGAGTTCACCCACACACAAGCGGAGAGCTGGTGGAACTCGACACCAGGTTGTAGGCAGTCCAGGGAAGCTATGCCATCTTTAGATAGCAAGCTAACCAGACGTTTATTACGTCTGGACAGGAACGGCCTGCGCCTGGTGACAGGGAACATCACGGGACACTGCCCACTAAACAAACACTTCCACACAATAGGCATAACGGACAGTCCTCTTTCCAGGGCTTGCATGGAGGCTGAGGAAACCGTTGCGCATGTGCTCTTTGAATGCACAGGCGTCACCCAGATTAGGACACAAACCCTCGGGGCGCCAAGATCCTACACAGATGCTCTCAGCAGGCCAGGAACATTATCAACTTCTGGAGGGAGGTGGGCTGGTGGGAATAATCACCGACGGCCGCCTTGGCCCACGCACAATGGTCCATATGAAGGACTAAGTGCGGAAACCAGAACCCATAAAGAAGAAAGACGAAGAAGAAGTGTCCATGGAGTTTCTTGCCCGTTCTCTCCATAGGTACCTACTACGCTTTGGAATGGGCAACTAACTTCATCTTTCTGACTGACCATCTCCTTGACAGACCAAAACTACCTGTAAATGGGTTAATTGAAATAAATGCTTTGCGTTTGAGAGTGAAATGCATGGCTTCTTAAAAAAAAAAACAGCAATTTTTTTCCGACAAAACAAACAAATATTTTTCAATTTCACTAACGAAACTTGCCTTAAATATGTCCATATACCTAATCAACTTAGAAAAATTAAATAAATTAAGAAAGTCTGATTCAAATTCTGAGTTTTTTTCGACCTTAAATAATGCTCGCGCGGAAGTGCCGCGGCATGCTCCGCTAAGAGAGAGTGACGGCCGGTGTTCGAAGACAAGCAGCGCGGGTGCGTGGCGGCGGTGCGCGGCGCGGGCGGCGCAGGCAAGAGGAAAACATTGACAATACGACGAATAATACTGACGCAATTTTTAGCGCTGGTAGCACAACGACGTCAATTGTAACTCCAAGCGATAATCTTAGTAATTTTTGAGGAAAGGTGAATGTGAATGACGCTCTTGGGAACGGCGGGGATTATTTTAGAAACGGTTCATTCAGAAAAGTAATAGCCATGTTGTACGCCTTGTGGCGTTCGTTCATAATATTATTCGTCTAATGATTACCTACCTACGTAGGACATGACGTAATAGTAAAAGGTCTATCGACTGTTTTGTAAGTACTTACGCGGCGAAATTCATGGTGGGCGGAGCTGGGCGGTGTGAAAACCGCGTGCTCATGCGCAGGCTCCGCCCCACCCCCCTGCCGCGCCCCCAGGATCTAAGGCCCGAGCACACTGTGTCTACCACCACGCACAACATGCCTTTGAAGCTGGCACACTTAATTGTTTTAGCTGTTGGCATGCAATCTAGTTTTAATGGTAGTTTTGGTGTTTTCATATTTGGTTATTCTTCCTATATTACGTACCTACAGCAAATGTGTATGCTTATTAGTAGGTAGTAGGTACTATCGCGGTCAAGACCGGTTTATCTAGCAAAATGCTTTGAACTACGTAACGTGCGTATGAGCAGTGAAACCCCGCCCACTAATAATTTTGGCGAATCTCAAGCTTCCAAAACATGCACTCACTAAAATCTGCACCCGCCACTAGACGGCTCATCCTTTTAAATGATGAATGATAAATTTCTTTATTCTGTAATTAGGTTTCTACAAACACTTTTTTTATTGGATTAACCTTTACGATTGCATATATTTTAATCCTTCACAAAGACCAAGGAACAATTTCATATGTTTCCGAATTAAATTTAATGATAAGATACTTTTTAATCACTTCGAAACAAAGGTAATCCTCATAGCAAAAACGAATCACAAAACTTAAAATCACAGAAAGTGACTAAAAAAAAATACAACAAACAAATGCACTAGTCACCAGTCAAAACAAATTTGAATTGGTATCATTCTATCGAAATTCGCGCTAGGCGCCGCTTTTTCGCGCATGCTCTCGTAAACTTACGCACACAGTTCGTTCCATTCATGGCAATGTACAAAATCGGGCTTAAAATCTGAACAATTTGCAAAATGATTACATAACAATGTTACCAACAACGTTAACATTTTCTTTGCAAAAATATAGAGGTCTAGAAGCCACTTAAATGTGGTTTTGCACCAGCGAGGCGAGGCGTAGATGGGATGGGCGAAAATTTAAATTTGTATGGCAAAATTTATATCCACGCTCTGCCCATCTTTGGCGTAAAAGGTCTAGATGCGCGAGGATGTGCGAGGCGAGAATTGAAATATTTGTTAGTACAATATTGAACTTTATTGCTGTAAGAATAGAGTATTTATTAACTTTGTAAAATGGATATACAAATCTCGCGCCGGCCATCGAGGACCCGCAGCACGGTCTCTCTCCATCAAGCGCTGACTCGCGGTCTCGCGCTGGCACGCGCAGCACGCGCCGGCTCGCTCCGACCATCGCGAGACATCGCTGCATACTATACTCTCCAGCTCCCAGTGCTACTTACATGTTTTCCTTAGTATTATTTATTGTTATAGAAAGCTAAAATAAAAAAGATATGAGGTAATAAATAATATTAGTAGGGTCCTGGGTTTGATTCCCAGGTCGGACAAAGTGTTATTGGGTTTTTCCATTAGGAATTTCTCAGTAAGAGCCCGGAGTTTGGAAGTTGGCGGTGTGATACCCTCGTGCCTCGGAAAGCGCTTTAAGCCGTTGGCCCGGTGCCTGCTTTTTCCGCTCGTGACGGATGGCCGTCTCTTCGGACTATGAGAGTGAGGGAAGAGTGAGTGTACCTGTACCTGCGGACACACTTGCGCACTATAATATCTCCCGCGTCGATGGCTAGTCTCCGCTCAGATTGGCTGCCATGGCCGAAATTCGATCTGTAGTACTATTAATATATAGCCTATACGATGATCAAACCTTTAAAGAATATTTGTGCAAAATAAAATCCGGAACATGTATCCAGACAAACAGACAAACGGACAAAAATTCTAAAAACTATATTCACGGCATCAGACTCGCTCCCACACCTCGTAGCGATTACTTTTCTCTAAACTAATGACTGAATCACGCGTTATGATATGTAATATGGTTTCTAATCCAAACACCGCGATTTCGTTTTCTTGACATAAGTAGAAGATTATGGTAGTAGGTGATCAATCAAACAAAGGTCGCGAAAGTTTTAGGAATTCATATAGACGATCAATTAACTTTGAAACCGCAAGCAGAGGAGGTGTGCAAAAAGTTAAGCACTGCAGCTTATGTTCTTTTTAACCTGGCAAAAAAAGTTGACATAAAGACTGCTTTACCATGCCATACCATGGTTTGGTCGCTTCGGTCTTGAGGTTTGGAATAATATTTTGGGGTAATTGCAGTCTAAGAGATAACATATTTAAAGCCCTAAACCTAGAGATAGTTGTGAATCTCTGTTCAAGTCTTTGAAAATTCTTACTTTTCCGTCTTTATATATTTTGGAAATGGCAATTTTTGTAAAAAGGACTAAACATTTGTTTGCTAAGATCTCGGACACAAAGAAAGGTCCCGTGGGAAGTCAATACAAAAACCTCTTAATTATCGGTGGCTATAAAACAGCACTACTTACGAAAAGTGTTGTCTGCATGGGTCCAATAATATTTAATAAACTACCGGACAGCATAAAGGGTGACACCCTTCAACAATTTAAAAATAAACTCAAGGCTTTTTTGATACAGAAATGTTATTATTCGTTAAGTGATTTTTTTAATGACCCTATGTATGACATCTCAACAATTTAATATTATTGACATTATTTGATACACTTTTTTGCATGAACCTGGACTTGTTAAAATAATTTATTAATCTATTAATTATTTCATTATTTTGCTCATTTATTGATGTTGACTATATTTATTAAATTTTGCATGCCAAAACTCAGGCAGAATGTACCCGGCTCACTATGTTTTTTATAACAACTTTATTGTACACTACCTACATTCTATGCGAATAAATGATTTGATTTGATTTGATTATTTCTTGTCCTTATACTATCTTTTTCCGATTCTTCTTCCTCCATTAAAATATTTATGACAAAAGACATACTGTCGAACGTTGACTGCACAATACGAACGGGGTAGCACTGACTTTTTCTCCACAAAACGTAGTAGGCCCATGAGACACGGCTGGCCGGGCGGCGCGTGATAGCGCGAGCCGGCGCGAGGTAGATAGATGGACATATTGATGGACATCTTTCCGGGTAAAAGGGTAAGCGTGATTTCAATTCTCGCCCATCCCATTCACGCCTCGCCTCGCCGGTGTAAAGCCACTTTAAGAAGCCGGCGCGGGTGACCGAGGCAGTAATGTACCACAGACTTGACATCTTCATTCATTGATGTGATCTCGCATCTAGCTGAGCGCTATAGCGTTAGAGCGAGATCGCAACTGCGACATCTATACTTTGGCAACGGTTCGTGATAAAAACGGCGCGGAATTTTAATATTATTCTTTGAGCACGTAAATCTGGCAACCTAGCATCGTACGTATAGCGCGCGGCCGGTACTGCGCGGCGTTTTAATGCAATTATTCTTATCAATTTTATTTTATTATTTATTGATGGACTCACATCCGATTGAAAGCCGGGCTTTTCGACATTCGTAAAAGGAACGCCCCTGGTCCGCCATGAATTGAGCCTATTCAATTAAAAAGACAGGCACAAAAAAAAAAAAATGGTGGATCTCTGTTTGTGTCGGTGATCGATAATGATGGTGGTAATGTACAGTATATTGTACATTTTAACTCATCAGCTCTAGTTTACCTACCTACTACCCTCATTTTGAATGTTTTGCGGTCTTGATCTCGCAAACAAAAATCATTTATCATTTATCATTTATCAAGTGGGCATCAATAAAAATAATCGGCACAAATGGAAATATCCTAATATTTCTTCAGCACAAACACCTATACCTGATTCAGAAAATGTTCCAATACCAGTTTTTCAACATGCAGTGCAACAATCTCAGGAGGATCATGCTGAAATACCCAGTTTTTCTCCAGTAGGTAGATGATTTATTATAAATCATCATTAATCATAAATCATTTATTTATTTACAAACGTGGGTAAGAAATATATAGATTTTTTTCCTTCTTCATATTTTCTCAAATCAAATCAAATCAAATCAAATCAAATCATTTATTTGCTTAATACAGGTAGGTATAAACAGATGTTACAAATAAATATGAAGTACTCTGTATCATTACCTATTATGGTGTGCAAATATTTACATTATTATTAATCTCCTTCTTCTTCTTCATATTCTAGCATTACATGGGTATGCAAATAGTGTAATACAATTTAAAACTAGCAATAATGTCAACTAAATTCAATAAATCACAATTCTAAAAACAATAAAAATATATTTCAAATAAATCAATAATAACTAAATTAAATAATAATATATAATACATACCTAACAATTAATTTCAGAATAATATCAATATTAATTAAGTTCAAAATAATAAATAACGAATGATTTTTCCTAACATAGTAAATCACATGTAGCAGGCCTAGCATCTTTCATTTAAATGCTCTATTCCCATCCAATACCAAGAGCTAATACCATTTGGTATTAGTTTATTTCCGAATTTATTTTCTATTCCGCTATTTCCGATTATTATTCAATTTTTTTTATTTTGTTATTTATTTTTTATTTTATTTTACTTCCGCCTGACGCAGGTCCTCACCGGACATGGCTGTTTCGGGAGGTTGCTGTTTCGGATAAGGGAGGAAACGCCCGGGTGTTACCATTGTGTGGATCGACCGGAGGACACGGTGGAGCATACGGTGGAGGTCTGCCCGGCTTGGGCGGAGCACCGCCGTGTCCTCGTGGCGGCGATCGGCGGCGGCGACCTCTCGCGTCCGGCCCTGGTTCAGGCCATGGTACGGAGCGAGAGGGAATGGGAAGCCGCCACCTCCTTCTGCGAAGCAGTAATGCTCGCGAAGGAGGAGGCGGAGCGCGAGAGGGAGAGGCATTCTCTGCGCCCTCGCGCCCCTAGCCGCCGCAGGAGGAGGAGACACCCTGGTCGTCGGGAGTCGATTGCCGACTCCCGGCCACCGTAGGCGCGGGCTTGCGGACGGCGGGCAATGGGCAGCTCGCCGTCCGGTAAGGACCAGGCCCGGGTCGACGGCGCGTCGTGTTCCACGCGCGCCTCAAAGAGATGTCAGCAAAATTGACGGGGTCCGAGAGGACCGATGCCTGCCGGGGCTGCGGATTGTTCGGAAGAGTTACCGTGGCCCTGGCGCACAGGCAACTGAAGGAACACGGGTGGGTTTTAGTCAGTAAGAGTCTGACACGCCCTACCCTCCGCCCAGAGCGGGAGAGGTCATTTGATGATTTCCTAACCAAAAAAAAAAAAAGCTGCCTGGTCAAATAGATCCAAATTGTATAGTATACTAGCGACCCGCCCCGGCTTTGCCCGGGTAGCAAAGCATAATATAATATACAGGTGGAAACTTTCAGCGGGAATTTGTGTAACTGAAATACAAAAAATAAAATAAAAGACAAATGATCACGTAGAATTTTACACATATCAAAAAGATGGCGTATTAAGTTTCTTTTTTTATTAACTAACATAACTTGATGATGTTATTCTTATTTAAAATCTTGCTGTTTCTTGCCCTACGATATTAAAAATTATTATATTATTATTTTTTCAACTAAAAGAAAATCGCACTTGATTATGTGTTTCGCGAAACCTGAGAGGATTTTCTCTACACCAATAATGGTGATTTCGCCGGTTGTACATTCCATTATTAGAAAAATTTGTTTCATCAGACCATAATATGAAATTCAGAAAATGGTAATCTCTGCTTATTTTTCGTCTTAACCACCTGCAAAAAGTAAGTCTTCGAGCGGCATCCCCTGAATGTAAGGTTTGAACTAGTCGCCCCTGTCGGTAACATTTATAACCATACTTCTTCCATATCTTTAGTACAAAACGATGTGAGACACCTACTTCTTCAGCGTCTGCTCTTGATGATATTTCGGGATAAGCTTCGACAAGTGTAAGAACAGAAATGATCAAATTTTCATCTAGTATAAATGGGTGGCGTACAGATTTTTTTCTTGAAAGAGCCACCTTGTGCAAGATTTCTTAAATGATTTGTAATAACCTTTCTGGTTGGCACTAGATATTTGATCCTATACCATTCTAAACTCCATCCACACAGGCTATTTCTATAGTCCGCTCAACAGAGAGGCTTACCATGTCCTTACGTTCTTTGAATTGAAGTTGTTTATTTAACAGTACCTAGGTATCAATGAGCCACCATGTGTTGCATTTTCTCTGCTGAACGAACTACCAACCTGGTGATTACTGAAATTAAACATGAACTGATGGCTTTTTAACCGATGTTCTGTAATACATAAAATATCAATGTTGTTACAGTTCATGAATAATTCAATTTCAAGGTCTTTTCTCAATACACCTTGAATATTTTGGTGCACCAGGTTAACTGTGTTCGAACTTATTCTGACATTTTGATGTCAAAGTCAAATCATTTATTTCAAATAGTCACATAAAAGGCACTTTTGAACGTCAAAATTTACAAAAAAATTGAATTGATTCTAGTTGCCCCTTCCAAAAGGTAGTTTCGTATGGAGAAGAATGGGCAAGAAACTTCACCGTTACTCTTTTAAAATGTTTTACAATATTATGATTTGGACTAGTATTTAAATTTAAATTATCTCCATTAATAATGCAAGAGGTTTTCTCTATTGTCTCAATTTCTAATTTAAATTAATGTCAGCTGGTGTAGCCAAGTTATTGGCTGAATCAATGAAAATGTCAGGTAATTGCTCAATAGAAGCAACAGTTTTATTAGCCAACTTCTGGGCTGAATCAATTTAAAAAAGTATAGCGATAAAGCTATTTGTCTTTTTAAACATTTTGGCAAATACAATTTGTATTTTGTCACACATAAATATTTACTAACATACTTGTTAGAGTCAATGATATGAAATTTATTATTGTTTAATGTCATATTATTTAATATCATATTTAATTTGTGCATAAAATTATTTTCTTTCTGTGGCAAACTGTTACTATAAGGAAATGTAAACATAACAATCTGTTTTAAGTCTAGTTCACATAGTTTGTTAATGTAATGGAGCAGACTGTCCTGATTCACATTTCCTCTGTTACTAATTAATATTATTAAAGTAGTATCCTGGTGGAAATTTAAACTAATAATCTTTCTCATTATATCCACATAACTTAAGCCAGGCATACTATAATTGGTAACTGACTGTCCCTTGCAAATATTTGATAATAACTGGCCCATGTCTTTCCCAATTTCATCACTAAATATCAAAATATCACTAGTTATTTGGGTTTTTAAACAGTCATGAGTTTTTACTTTAACTTTAGCTATTTTAAGGGAATGTGTGGTATCAAATATGGCTTTCTCGCTACCATTTGTTATTTATTTATTTTTTATTTATTTATTTGGTACACCAACAGCAGTACATACAAAAGTTATGCTGGACAAGTTAGTTAATGAGCTTGACGTACCTACATGGTTTTCGATAAGTGATATTCTCGTTGTGTGAAGCCATTTTCCTCGAGTATTCAATTGTTAATTTATCTTGAAATAATTTTCCCGTTTTTGTATTAATGATCTTCAACAACAGCAAATTTACCCAATTTCTACCAAATACAAATGTATTTTTTAGGTGGTATTACTTCTAGTTCTTCTACCTGCCACTTGAGGCCGTAAAGGCGCTAGTAGTATTCTTTTTTTTTACAATGGTAACACTTTAGTTCTTCTACTCGCACCTTGAGGCTGTAATGGCACTAGTAGTACTACTTATTAGTTCGTCTACTCATTGCTTGAGGAAAATATGGCGCTAGTTGTTAGATAGTAGCAGAGATCAGTCCAAATTTCGAAATATTTTTCGTAAGTTCTGTTTTTATTTTAGACGTTTTTCATTGTAGAAGTATAATACTCACTAAAACTTATTGATATTGTCACTGTTTGTAAAATGAGATGTTATTGTGTTCTTATGAATACCTTGTATAAATGTTTTCTAGGCAAGTGTCACTAGTGGGAGTTATTTTAGTGGGCTCCAAAAATTTGGTAGCAAGATTATAAGACTGAAACAAACTCATAATTTCAGTACTTAACCCAAAATTTTCTAACAAATTAACATTAAAATCTCCACAAGTGATGATAAATTTGTTTGAATTACAAACTTTGTGCAACACTTCATACATAACCTTTTCAAAACTATCATACAATCCTGAAGGAGATCTGTACATACTTAATATAATGAATTGCTACAATTATATACGGGCATTATTTGTCCGCTCAACAGAGAGGCTCACAATATCTTTGCGGTCTGTTTTAATCGATCTTTGTTTTATTGTTCAGAAATAAAGCCAGGTCGGCGAAACTAATTAGTGGAGATGAAAGCAATTCTATTTCAGAGAAATAAGTCCGAGTTTTAAATGTACATGGCAAATACTTAAGCCATTTATTTATTTGGATAGTGCTTATAAATATGCGCACTTAGTAATCTAGCAGTTTAACCTATCTCTTCTTTCGAGAGAGAGTCCTATACTAGTATATCGTCCATACTACAAAATATAACTCAAAATAAAAACTATAATTCAGATAATTATATAAATTATAATTATATAAAAATTATATAATTATATAAACTGTCATAATAATAAAAACGAATAATGCATGACTTAACCGATACTGCAACTCACGCGTACAATACAACTGAGTTGCTTACAGTAGAAACACAGGTACTTTTGTGTGTGTGCGTAGGGCGGGGCTAGCTCTGCGTTCAGGTGCAAGCGATAATGGCCCTAAGGGTGATTCACCGGGACAGTCCGCGACTGTACACCTGGGTATTAATTACTGATGAAGCCCAATTACTTTTTATTACTTTGTACAGTCGACTCTCAGAGCTTGGCCAAAATTACATAGTGTGCCTAAATACTTAAATAGTCCAAAGGAAAAAGATATAGTAGCGAAGTGCGTAGAAACAATCGACAAGTACGTAGCAACAATTTCGTAGTGACAAACGTGTAGCAATAATTTAGAAACGACAAATGCGTAGCAGCAATATCATAGCGACAAGTGCGCTGCGCAGCGCCCGCCGTCGCCAGTGCCATACAATACAATTTTATTGAAGCGACAAATGCTAAAGCATCAACTGTTATTGTTGCTTCACGCTCATGGTATGCCACGGGCAATTAAATTGAACCGTGTACATCAAACAGTGGGATTCAAATAATATAATCTTCAGAATAAGAATTCAAACTCTGGTGGTGGTGGTAGGATGGAAGTTAAAATAAAATAATGAATGGAATGAAACAAAAAAGTTCTTTAACTTCAAATTTTATTACAAATTAGGTAACAGCACCGTACACCGCGCGTTTTGGATGTTTGTAGATCATAAATAGATATTATTTTTAGTTATAAAATATAACTTTTTATAAAAATACGTAAACGCTACAGATTTTCAGACTGTAAATGTATTGATATAATCCAAGGACACACGGTACTTCGGCATTTTATAAGAAAGGTAAACAATAAATAACCATACTTATCTACGCTAAGTCACAACACAACATGCCCTGAACTGAACACTGAGATCTGTGATCACACTTTACAACAAACAATATATTACGAGACGCTACAGTGATAATAAATACATTATTGCTACGTAAGGAACATCAGTGGTACGTTAAACTAGCGCGCTGTCGGGCGCGGGCTCATTGGGTTGGGTGGGGTTCTCCTTGGTGCAGGAGCAGCCAATGGCCACTTTGATGACTTCCAACTTCATCGTGTTGGTGTTTTTCACCAGCACGAAGTCCTGCACCTCGGTGCACGAGAACTTGGTGGCGCCGGCCAGCGGCGGCGCGCCGCAGCACGGCATGCTCTCGCCGTTGCTCGCTGGGCACATCTCGTACGGGTCGTCTTTACACTTGAGCACTTTGATGGTTTTCGGGATTCTCTCCTCGTTTGTGTCATAATTTACTTCCGTTCTGCAGACGGTAAGGTCTCTGGCTATATCGAACGCCATGCCGTTCGGCTTGGCCACCGCTACACACGCCACACACGCGAATAGCGTTATTACGAAGTACTTTGCACTCGACATGTTCAATGCGAAAAATTAGGGCGGTTTGGCGAGGTGTGCGCGCTTGGAGAGGTGTGCGCGCTTATTGAGATAACTCGTGGAATTGCATGGAGGATCGGCTCGTGCGCTATTTTATAGGAGTCGCGTCGTGAAGCTGTCACTGCTACGAGCCGACGTAGCGCGTGTTACGGGCGCAGGTACCTACTCACAGTACACTCGCACACACACACATACACAAGAAATTAATTCTCATTTAATCATAAAAATTATAAATACCGTGAAAATTCCAAAATTAACTATACTATTTAGTTAACATAGGCAACTAATTTATTTATGGAAAATAAATAAGCTTATCTACCTAATTAGTAGAAAAAACTTCGTTTTTAAATCAATAGGTAACTAAGTACACCCAAACGTGGCGGGAGAACCCGCTTCATTAGTCGCGCCTTCGCGCAGTGCGCGCTGCACTTGAGAGTCGGCGTTGCCGTTAAACAGCGTCGGAAATGTCTTCTTCAAACTCAAAGTCAAAGCATTTATTTCAATTAAACCATTTTTGGGCACTTTTGAATTGTCAAAGAGTCGGTCAGTTAGTCTGTCTTCTGTAGTTCTGTCGAGAATGGCGTCCGTCTGGGTCAGTTAAACGCGCGGTCCTGGTGGGCAGGTGGTGGACCCACAGTCAGGTTCTGATTGCAAAAGCCAAATACATACTTTCAGTTTCATTATTATCTCCTTTATTCAATAATCAATATTTGAATTAAAAAATTATAATAACATTTAAAAATGTAAAAAGTGTTAGCCCAACTTAACTTTGACTTTCAGATTCATAAGTTATAGGTAAGCTTAATACCAAAACTGTTAACCAATCCAAAGCCGTGTCTCATGGAGGCTTGACAGAGTGGGCCCATGACAGAATTGTTACAATCTGACAATGTCAAGAGAATGTCAATGGCAATTGCATCGTTATTGCTATTTTATTATTATTTTTATTTTTACTCTTTGTATTTCCTGTGCGTGTCCCAAATACAATATTTTTCTTTCTTTCTTTCTTTTTATTGCCTTTTATACCATAATATATCCTTTCAGACCTATTCGGTTTTTGTTTAAGGGGACTACAGGACCTAAATATAAGTTTTATAATGCCTAAAAGTATATGATCCACTGCACTAAACAAAATCAGAAAAATATATGTTATTCTTCAGGATATTTGCGAATAAGATAGTGTGTTGAAAACATAATACAACTAATTTCATATGATAGAAAAAAATCACGAAGATACGTCTAAAAATTTCTTATAACGTTTAAAAACCATACTTCTATGCATTAAATCATTCTGATTTTTTGTTAGATTATTCTACAAGCAACATACTAACGTAATAGTGTTTTAGTTTTTTAATCCAATCAATAGATTTTTTGTAAATAGATAATTGTTTCGTATTTTGCAATAAATTACCAGCGTTGTGTCATCGCGCTTCTCTTTCTTTTCTATGCAGTCCGACAGTGACCGCGCTTTAGCTGTTGTAAGCCTCTTAAATTGAGCGATGCTACCTCATGTAGGCTGGCTATCAGACAGGGTACCGACTGTAGGTATTCACTATCGACCCGACAGACGTTGTTCTGTCCAAATTTCAGTAAATTTATTTGTGATCGTCTTTGTTTACGTAATGACGGAATAGAAATAATAGAAAGAAAGAATAAGAAGAAGATAGAATTAGTTTTGCGTAAGATTCACCACTCTCCCAATTTTTTTACAGATGACTTTTACATGACCGTAAACAAAACAAAACAAGAACTACGCATATCCGTAGTTTCAGCAGTGAGAAATGGTCTTGAGAATATATATACAAAAATTCCAATGAAAAAAGCAGGTTCAATGTTTCCTGAATTAAAAAAATACCGGGAATCTTTTACAATTTTTCTTTCCATAAAAACCTAATTCGGACTATTACGAACATTTTAAAATAAAAAATAGCCACATTGGTCCAGCCGATCGCAACTGAAGGCTCCCAGAGACAGGCGCGACGCGACAGCGCTACACAAAGGCGCCGCGTGTCGCGCGACACGCGGTGCCTTAATGTCGGGCGTCGCGTCGCGCCTATGTGTACGAGCCTTGATGCGCTTGCCAACGAACAGCATTTCATTGTTATTTATAGATAGATTACAATTTATGGATATTACAACATGTTACCTACCTATTGAATATTTTCGTTGTGTAACCATTTCTTTTATCCTATTTCCTTTATCACGTTTTTAACAATGGCTGTAGGTACAGGCAAAAAAGCCGCTAAAAACCCAATTACGTAATTAATACGATAAATTCGGATACAATCGAGGATAAATAATGCGCACATACGTCATACGTTATCTAACAGTATTTTATCACGCCATGCTATTGCCTAGCTAGCGGTCCTTTCATATCCATAATTAGGTGCATTTCCTTCTTTCCTCGCCGCAGAACATTATTTAACATATCGGAGCTGAACTTCAATAGTGACCTACATAACTGAGTCAGTTGCTATGAATTTATGACATAACATAACATCACGCTTGTGTTCACCCGGAGGGTTAGGCAGAGGTGTACCTAGTAGTACACCCACATTTCGACAAACAACAAAATAACTAATACAAGTACGAGTAGGTACTAAGTATTACTTTATGAATAACTATTATTTTCTGAGATCAAATTTTGTTCATAAAGGCGCCCATAGACAGGTGCGACGCGACAGCGCTACACAAAGGCGCCCCTCGTCGCGCGACATGCGGTGCTTTTGTGTCGGGTGTCGCGTCGCGCCAGTGTTTACGAGCCTTAACGCTTGTCTAGAAGACAGATGTTAGTAGTGCAGTTTAAAGAAAATTTAAAGTTTAAAGGCCAGCGCACACAGGCGGACGGCGGGGGACGGCATCGAGGAGGAGGTGCCACCGGTCAGCGCACACAGGCGGACGGCGGGGGACGGCATCAAGGAGGAGGTGCCACTGGTCAGTGCACACAGGCGGACGGCGGGGGACGGCATCGAGGAGGAGGTGCCACCGGTCAGCGCACACTAGCGGACGGCGGGGGACGGCATCGAGGAAGAAGTGCCACCGGTCAGCGCACACAGGCGGACGGCGGGGGACGGCATCGAAGAGGAGGTGCCACCGGTCAGCGCACACAGGCGGACGGCGTCGAGGAGGAGGTGCCACCGGCCAGCGCACACCAGCGGATGGCGGCGAACAGCATCGAGGAGGAGGTGCCACCGGCCAGCGCACACCGGCGGACGGCGGGGGACGGCATCGAGGAGGAGGTGCCACCGGTCAGCGCACACTAGCGGACGGCGGGGGACGGCATCGAGGAGGAGGTGCCACCGGTCAGCGCACACTAGCGGACGGCGAGGGACGGCATTGAGGAGGAGGTGCCACCGGTCAGCGCACACTAGCGGACGGCGGGGGATGGCATCGAGGAGGAGGTGCCACCGGTCAGCGCACACTAGCGGACGGCGGGGGACGGCATCGATGAGGAGGTGCCACTGGTCAGCGCACACAGGCGGACGGCGGGGGACGGCATCGAGGAGGAGGTGCCACCGGTCAGCGCACACTAGCGGACGGCAGGGGACGGCATCGAGGAAGAAGTGCCACCGGTCAGCGCACACAGGCGGACTGCGGGGGACGGCATCGAGGAGGAGGTGCCACCGGTCAGCGCACACAGGCGGACTGCGGGGGACGGCATCGAAGAGGAGGTGCCACCGGTCAGCGCACACAGGCGGACGGCGTCGAGGAGGAGGTGCCACCGGCCAGCGCACACCAGCGGATGGCCGCGAACAGCATCGAGGAGGAGGTGCCACCGGCCAGCGCACACCGGCGGACGGCGGGGGATGGCATCGAGGAGGAGGTGCCACCGGTCAGCGCACACTAGCGGACGGCGGGGGACGGCATCGAGGAGGAGGTGCCACCGGTCAGCGCACACTAGCGGATGGCCGCGAACAGCATCGAGGAGGAGGTGCCACCGGCCAGCGCACACCGGCGGACGGCGGGGGACGGCATCGAGGAGGAGGTGCCACCGGTCAGCGCACACTAGCGGACGGCGGGGGACGGCATCGAGGAGGAGGTGCCACCGGTCAGCGCACACTAGCGGACGGCGGGGGACGGCATCGAGGAGGAGGTGCCACCGGTCAGCGCACACAGGTGGACGGCGGGGGACGGCATCGAGGAGGAGGTGCCACCGGTCAGCGCACACTAGCGGACGGCGGGGGACGGCATCGAGGAGGAGGTGCCACCGGTCAGCGCACACTAGCGGACGGCGAGGGACGGCATCGAGGAGGAGGTGCCACCGGTCAGCGCACACTAGCGGACGGCGGGGGACGGCATCGAGGAGGAGGTGCCACCGGTCGGCGCACACTAGCGGACGGCGGGGGACGGCATCGAGGAGGAGGTGCCACTGGTCAGCGCACACAGGCGGACGGCGGGGGACGGCATCGAGGAGGAGGTGCCACCGGTCAGCGCACACTAGCGGACGGCGGGGGACGGCATCGAGGAAGAAGTGCCACCGGTCAGCGCACACAGGCGGACGGCGGGGGACGGCATCGAGGAGGAGGTGCCACCGGTCAGCGCACACAGGCGGACGGCGTCGAGGAGGAGGTGCCACCGGCCAGCGCACACCAGCGGATGGCGGCGAACAGCGTCGAGGAGGAGGTGCCACCGGCCAGCGCACACCGGCGGACGGCGGGGGACGGCATCGAGGAGGAGGTGCCACCGGTCAGCGCACACTAGCGGACGGCGGGGGACGGCATCGAGGTATCGAGGTGGAGGTGCCACCGGCCAGCGCACACCGGTGGACGGCGGCGGACGGCATCGAGGAGGAGGTGCCACCGGCCAGCGCACACCGGCGGACGGCGGGGGACGGCATCGAGGTGGAGGTGCCACCGGTCAGCGCACACTAGCGGACGGCGGGGGACGGCATCGAGGTATCGAGGTGGAGGTGCCACCGGCCAGCGCACACCGGTGGACGGCGGCGGACGGCATCGAGGAGGAGGTGCCACCGGCCAGCGCACACCGGTGGACGGCGGCGGACGGCATCGAGGAGGAGGTGCCACCGGCCAGCGCACACCGGCGGACGGCGGGGGCGGCATTGAGGTGGAGGTGCTACCGGCCAGCGCACACCGGTAGACGGCGGGGGATGGCAAGGTCAACGATGTGCCACCGGCCAGCACACACAGGTGATTAACAACTAATGATTAAAAACTGAAAACGCAAAAAACCGTAGACTGACGTAGCTTCACACTCACTGTATTAATTATAAGTAGTGTTTTAGAACAGTACCATTGTTAGGTAAAGTACTAAAGTACTAGATGCGCTTAAAAGATTCAGCCAGACACCCGCCAACGTGTTTTCTAGGGCAAAATTGTTGTGTGGTTGTGATAAAATCACGTTGGCTACAATTGAAAACAGAAATATTGGCAAATGCTAAAAATTAAAGAGAGTTTAGATTCTTTGGAAGGTACAATAATAAAAAAGAAATGATAATAATTATTTTTATCACATTTGGTAGCAGACAATCGATTGTTAATGGAATTTAGGTCTTAGCTATGTCTTTTTCTTTTTTTTACTTGGAACTCATCTAATGATCTCTCCCGCTCTGCGCGGAGCGGGAGGGCGTGTCAGACTCTTACTGACTAAAACCCCCCCGTGTTCCTTCAGTTGCCTGTGCGCCAGGGCCATGACCTCGAAACTCATTCGAACAATCCGTGACCCCGGCAGGCATCGGCCTTATCGGACCCCGTCAATTATGCTGACATCTCTTTGAGGCGCGCGTGGAAAACGACGCGTCGTTGACCCGGGCTTGGTCCTTACCGGACGGCGAGCTGCCCATTGCTCGCCGTCCGCAAGCCCGCGCCTACGGTGGCATGTCTAGACATGTCTAGACATTGACTTAATATAATGTGTCAACTGAAAAAGGTAGGGGACGGAAAATTGGGTTTCTGATGATTGCAAATAGTGCAGCATGGTCAGTTAACACATGTGGGCGAATTTTTTTCTTCTTTCCAAATCTGAACTTATATAACATCTGTATTCTGGACAATTAATACCAATATATATACCGACGTAATAGGTAATATAGTCAACATTATTATGAAGGTAGGTACTTTCATATGAGTTCATGTAAATGATGTCAACTCTCTTTGGTAGGTACCTACTATTAAAATGGTGGATCAACTGTGAGCGCCCCTGGGGGGCGGGGGGCGCCTAGCAACGCGGCCCTGATTGAGTAGATAATCTTTGGAAAAAAAATATCGGAAAATCATCCCAGAGGTTACTTCGCCAGACTGTTTGTATTTCACGAGATAATGGGACCTAACGAATAAGCGATTAGGACGAAACTACCAATAATTTCCTCAGAGACTACCGAACGTTGTTAGGTACTTATATGTCCTAATTCTTGATTATTTACTATTCTATGAGTAAATAATCATACGTTTATTTTGCTACATCAAAATACGAAAAAACTACAGCAAAACGTTCCGAGAATCTCTTAGATGACAAGGTAAAATACTGTTGCCAGATTTGAATTCATCCGGCCACACGCTACTTAAAAAACGCCTTTTAGAATGGTGGACATCAGGCTACCATTGATTTTATTTATTTAGTTTGACACATATTTATCAAAATTCCCTATGGTGGTCATTTGTTGTACGTTATCCATATGTTTTTGATACACGCCGTATGTGTATTTTTCAAGAGAGCCTCTACATTTCACAACAAGTGATGAAGTGATGAAGATCAGTCCAAAACCGGGACACGGCAGTGCAGTCTCTTCACCACCATCTTCAGCCTATAGCATATAGCACAGCCTGCTGGACATAGGCCTCTCCAATTGCACGCCATTCAGCTCGATTCTCGTGTAGTCTTTTACATGTTTCAAATTAACGCGCGAGTTTACTGTACTGGCTGTGCTGGCTACCCTGATTAGTTTGTTAACAAAATTTCGATGTTGTGGGTGCACCCTTGAAGAAAAAATGTAAGAATAAACTTTGTATGGTCTATTGAAGTTATATTTCTTGGATAAAACAAGTCTGTCATTCTACTCGTATATCAAAGTAAGTGAAAATTTATTTCTAGCAAAGATTAAGCATACCTTAAACTGTAAACGAACTTATGTAAAGTTTTAATGCGTCACGATTTTAGCAATTTTTTGTTTTTCTCTCTTTAAAGTGCGTTTGGGGTGAAAACCGTACGGGGTAATATCGGGTAGTACATATTACATTTAATATTATTTTATTGGAAACATACGTGAAGGAGCCATGAATGGGTAAAATGACTTAAATGTAAGACTTACGCCCGTGAAGGCTGTTGGGAACCCGAAGAATTTGATGTGTTCCATTATTGTTATCGAATATAGGTTATTGCATCTTAATTTATTAAAATAAACATTAATATAGTCGCCGCATTAAGCTCCCTATATTTCATTTAAATAATTATTAATAAACGATTAAAGATAAATATTTGATTTTACTCAGGTTTTATTTGCACTTCGGATCATTTCATTCACTCTTTATTTTATTCTCCGACACATCTTGGTCTATGGTCTACTCAACTTAGCGATTGTCAAACTCGATTTTAGTTGTGACAAAATTGTTTTTAAGTTTAGAGAATCTTGTTTGCACAATAGCTTTTAAGATTCTCCCAACCAAAAATAAGAAATTTTTGTGATAGTTTAGTTTAGTTCGGTGTGGAAGAGAATCGGCACCAATATCTACTGTTTAAAACGTAGCTGTTTATGTATCTGTTAATGGCTTATTTGACACACTGAAATAGTTACTGAATCCATGTGTAGTTTAAAGTTCGACAGAGATGGACGTACCGCGCCCTTTCTTCTTTTTAATAAGGTTACTTGTTAGGAGGCTAACTTGCTAAATGCGATTACAGTTGTCTGTGTTCAGTAACTTAGCCTTTTAGAAAGAATACTAAAATCAAAGAGGAATAAGCCCTTCAAGTTATCTGTGGGCCCGTCTGGTAAGTCAATAAAAACGCTCATTGAGTCAAAAGCTGCCCACAACGGGTTAGCACATCTATGAGATTCCCATAAAGATCGCGGAGGAAACTAAAAAACAGTCAAATGCGAGTCGGAATCGTGCTTCCTATGCGAGTCCGACTTGCACTTAGCTGGTTTTTATATATTTTTTCGTACCGCCTTTACCACAAAAACGATTAGATTGTTATTTGATGACATAAATTATGAAAATTAAATGTAACGGGATTTCGATATTCTTGTCGCCGTAGGAAAGCACTATCAAGGACATCTTGAATGTGTCTTAGTCTGTCTGTTTGTTATCTCGTGAATCGACAAAAGCTGCAATCACATAAGCTTCCAAACTTTCAAGAACTAGTTGAGAAAAGTGCTTTGTAACTTTTAGTTCATGACAACTAATTTTAATCCACACCTTTTTAAACGCGATCATAAATAGTCTGATTTAGTTTGACAATCAAAATTTTTGGTGAAAATCGTCAAATTCAGAATAGCGAAATTGCCATTTTCACGAAATTGAATAACTAAAATGACATTAGTGCTGACAAAGTATAATATAGTTAAGTTGTACCACTTTTGTCAATTCCAGATTGGGAAACGTAGTGTGACAGGAATAAACTAAATTTTGGTGATTTTTAGTCTAGTTTAGAGATTTTTGTGACAAGATAATCGGCACCAATATACAGTTTAGGAAATAAAAACATTTTTACAAAAAACAACCGACTTCCGAAAAAAACACTAAAATAAAAAACGTGTAAAAATAACTTTAATTTCGGAAGTCGGTGTCTTTGGTTTTGTTTTTTTGGTTTTTTGGAAGTCGGTTGTTTTTTGTAAAAATGTTTTTATTTTTCGCTTTTTAGTCGTCGTACCTAGTCCACACAAATTCGTATACCACTACTTGATATGTAAATAGAATAGAATAGAATTTTCTTTTTTCGAGTAACCACGACTCAACAATATTGTTAGTAAAACTTACGACTTAGTTAGTAAACAGAGACACTAAACCAAAACAATACAAGAAATAACGATTGGTCACCGTAGTGACATTCCATGAGAGACCGCACAAAGTGACCCACGTAAACACAGTACAGGCGACTCGCAACCATGCTTAAGATACTGTTGGAGCTGTCCCGCACCCTGCGCACCAGGGAAGCACACCTTTTACGCACTGTTGCATAAAAGCAATCTACATGCGCATCTGCAAACATCCCTGATGCACTACAGAAACGGGGCAACCCCACCAGTATCCTAAACGCATCGTTATATTGAACGCGGAGAGCGCTGTACGATCTTTGCGTATATCTAGCACACAGGCTGCCACGTGTAAAAAACAGTACAGTAGGCTCGAAAGAGCGTGATTTTAACGGGAAGCGAGCATCGTGCAAACCTGCGAGCTAGCATGTTCGCTCTAACCGACAACGCTCTCCGCTCCCGTTCAATGTCATCATCGTCCTTGAGGTTGGGAGTCAATATATGACCAAGATACTTAAACCTGTAGAATCTCTGCAAAGGTGTAGCATAAATTAGCGTAAAGTAGTAAGTAAGTAGCCAATAACAGTGACAGGAAATTATTAAAACATCATGAATATAAACTAAGTGGAAAAAATCGCAGTATTAAGGATAACTCAAAAACTCCTGGTCAGAACTTGATCATTGAACTTGAACATCATCATTAAAATGGGATCACATGTGAAGCACCAGCTTTCAAATAAAAAAATAATCATCGAAATCGGTTTACCCAGAAAAAAGTTCTGAGCTAACACACATTTAAAAAAAAAGTAGTCGAATTGAGAACCTCCTTCTTTCTTGGAAGTCGGTTAAAAATGGCAACTGCTTTGGGATGTTTTAGTTGAAATAAATACACTTAGTCATTTAAAGCTTGTGGCGTTGGAATGAATAAAGAGAGGTCATATTTAATGACCTCTCTTTATTCATTCCTATAAGTGATAAAACGAGAAAGAGAGAGAGTTCTAGAAGTACCTGATTAAAAACTGCCTTTAGTTGATTTTGTTTTATATAAATATAATATTTGAGACAGTGTAGGCAGTGAATGCCACAAATCGTGGTCGTTTGAGCATAGTGTGAGTCACCGCGGACTTACTCATCGGCTCCAGCACCCTTGTCCGTATACAATATGTTTTATACAATTTTATTTTACACCAAGTACGAGTGTATATTCAACGTTATATTTTGCTTTGACATCCAAAGAAACTTATTATATTGTGAATTTTGAGCACATTTAAATATGTCGCCGCCGCCCCCCTCCTCGGTTAAGTGCTGCGATGGTGGTCAAACGCCTATCATTAATAATAAGAATAACGGATTTACTTTTTAATTTATTGCTGTAATATGAAATAATAATATTAGTAAAGAGAGGACTAATAAGAATAAGATAAATTTATTGGACCATTAATACAAAATAAATTTCAAAAATAATAATATTGTACGCTTACTGTAACTAGAATATTTAATATAGTTATTTGAACAGTGGTCCCCAAACTAGGCAGCACGAAAAATACGTACTACAAAACAAAAACTGATGTAATAGTTAATATAACCCAACGAAACTAATGTAATGCTATGAAACAAGTAACAATTGATTGACATTGACAACTTGAGAACACGACAACTTCATTCATAAAATTTTAGGGAATACTAGTCAATAGATTCGTCCGTAGGTGCGGCCGGATACTCTGTGCACAGCCAAACAGTAATTTGCGTTGCGTTCAGTTTTAAATAGTTTGTTTTTAATATTCGGCGTATACGGGTATTCGGTACTTACATATCTACTATTCGGCGAATAAGAGTATTCGTATTCGTTGCATCACTAGTGTTAAGACCTATAACATCACAGCGCTTGCTTATTTTATTGTAGATATGAGTTGGGTATGCTCTTGGGTCATTACTTTTTAAAGTTATTTATTATTATTGCCTGTGGTTGGCATTGTTATATATTGATAAAGAATATTCTATATTTTACAAACATATCTGTGATATAATACAAAAAAAAAAACCGGCTAAGTGCGAGTCGGACTCGCGCACGAAGGGCTCCGTACCATTATCTATAAAAATGGCAAAAAAATCATGTCTATTTTATGGGAGCCCCCTTAAATATTTATTTTATTCTTTTTTTAGTATTTGTTGTTATAGCGGCAACAGATAAACATCATTTGTGAAAATTTCAACACTCTAACTATCACGGTTCATGAGATACAGCCTGGTGACAGACGGACGGACAGCGGAGTCTTAGTAATAGTGTCCGGTTTTACCCTTTGGGTACGGAACCTTAAAAATGATTTGATAATTTTGTTATTTTAATTATTATGTAAGGGTGTGTACCTACTTTTGAATATTATGTATTGATAAGTTATCAGTATAGATAAGTTTTTATGTCAGAATAATGTAAGGTAAATTGGTAAATTATTGTATTATAGATTATAGAAATACTCTGTGAATATTTGTGTTATGTTTGATAACTAATAGGTATAATTGTGAATGTAAAGACTATGTGGGTTATTGTTTCTATTTCTTCTTTTAATCATGATCTGGCAGTTTGAGTATTTTATGCGACCTACCCAAACCTTTCTTTAGTATTTTTCGTCGAATCGTTGAGCTCCTTAAGTTTTGAGTTGAGCTGCACGATTACTGACAAATGCGTGCACTGACTGGACAGGTCCACTCAATCTGTGTGGTTTTTCCTCAAAAGACCATTTCAGACACAAATCTACTTGGTCTTCACATGATCTGACCAAGATTATGTCTCGACTTTAAAAGAAACTGTGACCTCCGAGTTTGTTTCGACCTTTCTTAGTGTAGTCAGATAGGATACGTCGACCTCATCTAGTTTTTAAAATATGGTTGACGTGTAAAAGTGTTTGTACAAACCTACTAGAAATAAAATAATGTAACATTTATGCACTTGTAATGCTGAACAATTTACCTTGAGTGTGGAGCGAGTTCTATTTGTGTTGGTGATGGAGCAGGGAGATGGAAGTAAACCACAATTTAGTAAAAAAAAACACTTTTTATTCAACAGTTTTCGAGACCAGTTCACACACTTAATTTTTTATAGCTGCGCCTGCGCATAAGTCGTAAATTTCACAATTAAAACAACTACTTAACACTAGAGGATAGTCACAGACTTGTCAACATTAAATACTTATAATCTAAACTAGTAACACGGGCGGCTTCCGGCGGGCCGGGTCACAACCATAAATAAATAATAAATTTAATTGCGAGTATTACTGGTCCGTGGTACACTCACGAAATAAATTAATGGAATGGAATAGAATGAATAGGAACTTGTACAACCGCTCGCGGCGCGGGTCGACCGTCGGGCGCACTCACGACACTTCAGTAGCCGCTGTGGTCTCCTCGATGAGGCAGGTGCAGCCCACTGGCACCTTGATGGCCTGCGGCGCGTCCTGCCCCTTGAAGGTGACCTGCACCCAGTCGTAGATCTCGACGCACTCTGTCTCGTAGGAGTGGTGGTGCTTCCGGCAGCAGCCGTGCGTGAAGTGCTTTTCGCTGCACAGTTTGTTGGCGTGCTCGGCGCACTTCAGGTACTTGATGCGCCGCGGTATCCGGTCCGGGTTGTCGTTGATCTGCACTTCTATGGGGCACATAGTCTTGTTGACGACGTCGGACAGGATGAACTCCTTCTGGGGCCTGGTGAGTACGTCTGTGGCCGCCATGACCAGGACGTACGCAAGTATCAATAGATATCTATCGTAAGACATGTTTGAGTTGTGAGGTGGTTTTGTAGCGAGTGGTAACGTGCGCTCTCGAAAAAGCTGAGTTGCGAATAGTAGGTGTGGTATAAGTCGTCGACTTATATCCCAGCCAGAGAATCTCGTTCACCCTTCTCTGAATAGGCTGTGCGTGTGGCGCGCCGCCCGCCGCGCGCCGCCGGTCAGTCGCGTCCCAACCGCCGCCGCGGGCGCGTCGCGCGCTCTTTCTTATCAACACGTGAACAAGTTTCCGCCGGTCGCTTCACTGCGATAAACTTTGATCGGCACGCATTTGTGTTGGGTTGAGTTTCTTGAACTGTGCTGTGAAGTGGAATATTTAAGAACTATTTTTTTGAACTGCATCCCGTGTGAGTGACGTAAAACTTTCAGGACTGGTGCTGGAGAGGCAGGAATACTTCGGATTTGCATTCTTCCAGGGGGTGAAACTATATTTTTTTATTATTGCCAGGGTTGTGTTTCATGAATAAATCTAACTTTTACCGTGGACTAACTTAGTTCCTTTTTGGGTACCTAAGTATTGCATTTTTGTATAGATCTACTAGATTTTTCTAAGAATCTCAGAATAGATCAACAGAGTTGATAATAAAAGTTGTTGGAAGGGTATTCATGAACAACTTTCGGCGTCTCAAAGGGTGCCAGTGATTACGTCTGCAATTTCATGCTCGATTTTATGTTTATTTATAATGTTTAATGGTGTTACCTGCTGACCCATCCAGTGATAATGTATGGTGCGCATGAGTGATGTGGTCGTGGGGTCGCAGCGTCGTAGTGCAGTCGATCGTCGCTGCGCCTACTGACCGCGCGCGTGCTAGCACCACCGCGTGCGCCGGTGCCGGAGTTTAGCTGCCTGTGATTGGTCGCCGATATCATGTAATTATATTATTCCCTGATTGGTCGGCTGTTAACCTATAGTTTGTTATATATCAATCCAAGTGAGAGCTAACCACCGTGATAGCGTCCAGAGGCGGAGTCACACTCGTACATAATGTGTTACCTACCTGTGATATGTATACCTACATATACGTAAAGGCATTGACTGCTTTATGAGCATTTGATGATGAATTTAATGTGACCAGGTCACCAAGTCAGTTTCTTTTTCCATGAAAACGTTGCGTTTTTTATTTTACATTACCATCATTTTTTCAACAGTTAAAAACAAGTCACATCTTTTTAATTGCTGAACTTCAAATTCTTATGTAGCTATCTGATTATCATTTCGAAGAGATTTTCGAGTTAGTGAGAAGAAAAAAATTATTGTCAAGGTCAAAAGTATCTCTTAACATGAAAAGTTGAAATCCCCATATTTGTCATTTGCATTGCCTACCTACATATAGCTTCTGCCCCTATGTACCCCTGAGAAGCTAAACAAACTAACTATATACGTACTACTAACAAGGCGACAATTTCCCGCGTAGATGACGTCACGTCATGAGATGCAGATGATATGTATAATTTCCCATCACTCGTGGGCACAGGCAGGTATTTCAGTGGGTGTCAAAAATTAACACGTCTATAAGTAATGTTAGCTGCGTCACGCGTCACCTGCCGTCAGCGGCCGGAACTACATTTGATCAGTCATGGTCAGCGCACACGTCCGCACTTTGTGGTACGGTTGCTTGAGCTCTCCTGTCACAAACACATCGCAGTGTAACTGCTACAGGTGGTTCTGAAGGTCACACCTCCCAAAGTATAAGACTTATTAATTTTGAGAGTCTTCGGACTAATCTGTTAACTTAACGCTAATCGGTTAATGGTAATAAAATCATTACAAATGCAGACTAGATCTAGCTCCACGTGCTTATTTATAATCTTACGTAAACCTCGTCTATTCATACTCGATGTCAATACAATAATGTCCTCGCCGACACGTGCAGTCGCACACTGACTACCCGACACTTACGATAATATGTTTGTTTCATAAATGTAATCTACGTCACTTACCTAACTCAATTCCTAGCTCCTTTTCTGTAAATCGGTTTAGGGAACTTGTTAAAGTAGCTATTTCAATTTTATCCCGCTTGTTCGGAAAGTGTCCTAAGTACTGTAAGGACTCCTCGTCCTTACCTGGTCGTTAATGAATGAAAGACTATTTGGAATTTAAAGATTAATTATTCCTATGTTTCAGTCTACAATATTACATCATGATATCGCCTGTCAGCTCTCTATTATTTTCTAATATTCTAAAAACGAAATAATGTTTGTCTCATAATTATACCACCAATTTACAACAACCTCGCGGAGGTTGCATGCAAGCACCAAGCAGGCTACAATCTCTACAGTATCTATCCTCATTAACAAATCAACTTTAACGGTTGTTTAATAGCTTCATTAGTTAAGCTTCTGGAAGTGTTATAGTCCAGGGTCTGCGATGTAACACTTTGTTGTTATTTAGACATTGTTTTATTTGCAATGTTCGTTTTGCAAATCCTTAGGTTAATAGCTTTGTTTTACAAATAATTTTGATAAATTTTTGCCACAATGATAGATAATGAAATAATAGGACATGATTTATAAAACAATAGGTAACATTAGTTGTCATGACCATCATGACTGTAAGTGACATGCGACTTTTTTAATTTAGGTACCAGCATCTTAACACCATCAATTTAGAACGAATGAAAACAAACCCGTTACCTCGCCGCGACCGGCGCGGCGCAGCGCACGCGTCGCCAAACTCGATTGTGCGAGCGAGACAGCACCACGCACGCTACTCATGCAAATCAAATCAGTCAGTCAGTCTGTTGACATCTTTTATTCATCTGACCTAGTCTAGGTCTTTGTAACTACTTGCATTGCACCTAAGTCTGAACTACTCTAGAGATGTCTGACTGTTTCTTATTCAGGTGCAATCGACATTCCACACAATCCTTTGGCAAGAGGATCCTTTGATGATTTATGATCTAATGACAAGCTAATCAGTGAATGAATGAATGAATGAATGTGATAAGCTTATCATTATATTTGAGCGATGTTTGTTTCACAAGATAATCCGCGTGGTGTCCTCAGGGCTAGCTAACTGGTAACTTGTAGGAACTGTGTGTGACATACATTTACTTAATCATAAACCTTGTTTTTATAAGTCCTTAATTATTATTAGAAATATATCGAGCCAAATTATTATTTGGCTCGCTATATTTCTATGGTATTATGTTTTTGGAGGTGTGGCGTCTCGTAGCACGGCTACGCGGTACTGCTACGCCGCCCGCTACGCTGCTACGAGAGACACAGGGGTGTCGGGAAAAACATTCACATTATAGTACGGGAGGTACGTTGCATTGGAAACAATAATTTTATACCGGCTGATATTATGACAGGTCTCTACTATAAGCCTCGTGAAGATAAGCAAATCATGAAACTCATTAATGACCACTAACTCACAATGCCTATTAGAGATTACTGGAAAAAAAAATACTCTAGAGATATCTTCTATTTGAATGTAGAGCCAAAAATATATAGAACGGATAGTTAATGTAATCATTTCTTTTTCATGGAAAGCTACAGTTGGTTTAGGGCAGGGGAACGTTCGTGTTGTGTCATATGAGAGTGTTCCAGAACGTACGCAATAGACTACGTTCGTTATGAGCGGCCTTTGACTGCTCATGTCAGCAGTATGTTGTGCCCCACTATCGAACTGATCTGTACTTCTCGCTTCGTCGTATTGACATACGACTGTGGTTGGGAGGTAAGTGTGGGACCGTGCCCATGACGCCACGCGGCACGCCGGAGCGTGCCCATGACGCCAGGGGGCACGCCCACGGCACGTGCTAATCACGGTAAATCACAGCACAAAGTAAACAAAGTATGACGCGTGACAAGTTCTGTAAGTACTCGCACTTTACCGGCTCAAATAACACTTCAGAAACTTTACTACAATAGGTACCTACATTTGAATGGAATGTGTTATTTCAAACTTTCCTGTTGTAATCTAATTTAATTAATTAATATAATTGTAATTGGTTTACTTTATTCATATTATTGTTGTTTAACGCCAGAATGTCCTCGGGAATACTGGCAGGCATATTTTATTGACCTACGTTACAGCGTCTGGCGGAGAAAGAACGAGAATTTATTTTAGAGCCAACAAAATTACACTTTTTTTAAATTTATTTCCCAATTATGTTTAGAACTTGTATAAAAAGAACATAACAATGCTAGGAAACACTGGCTCGTCAGAGCCTTATTCTGTGTAATAATAGAATATAATAGATACAGAATAGGTGAAACCCCGCGGTTTAATCGCGAGGTGTTTACTGTGCAGCCGGCGCCGGCGCACGCGCCCGGACCGCCGATTATTACATTACTACTAAGATAGATATCAACACGTAGTAGTTATCAACTAATTGCTGCGAGTCGCAGGTAGATTTATAATAATAACAATTATTTATAGAATTATCTTACAATTTAGTACCTATGTCGTTTCTGAGGGATTTACTCGCGGCTTTAATTAAATCATTGTTATTATTTTATCTCTTGACCTATGTACTTCGCCCGTGAGGATAAATTACGGTAACAATCCAATAATCCAATCACTAATGCTTAATTCTTAACGTTTTACAGAGGAGGGAATGCTGCTTCTCCCTGCGCGAGCGCTGGGAGCTTACGAGCACAAAGGGCGGTGACAACGAGAGCTTCAGCGCCGTCACCGTACTCTTCAGTGATACCGTTGGCTTCACTTCATATTACCTACAACTCGGTGTCGCCCAGTGGTTCTCTCAAGGAGTTGGTAACCATGCTCAATCCGACAATCTTGTTATTTAATAAATCAAAGGCTTATGATTCATTGACAAGATCCATGTGCACCAACGTGGAATCTAGTGATTACATAATATTGTAGTTTTATAAAAGCTTCGTCTACGAGTATATATCTGTCCTGTCTATCTAGTACTTATCGTCTGTTCGTTCGTTAGTGCGGTTACAATCGAGAACTGCATAAGTAAAAAAAATATGTAGATATGTAATAAAAATGTTGTCATGATTTTGTCTTATGATATAAACAATGTAATTATTAAAACGATGATTTTGTTATTGAAATATTTGAAATAGTATGAACAAAATAATAATATGTACCTACAATATGAATCTATACCTTTAAGCAAAATGTGGTGTTCCAAAAGTTTGGGATTTATTTTAGCAAAACCTTGTTACATAACAAGGTGTAATGATAACATTTTGTAACAACGTGTAATGATAACATTTTGCTCATTAAGCATATTGTGGATGTTCCAAAATATATAAAAAATCCCAGATTTTTCCTTAAAATCAAAGCAATAGAACTATTGCTTTGATTTTATACGGGGTCAAATGAAATAAGTTAGCGAACCTCGGCAGATGTGATGTTTCATCATGTTTTTATATCGATACCCACCACGGCTGCGGAGTTTCGCTGGCTAATTTAATTTGACCTTATAGTTTCGTTATTTTTGTAATCATCTTCTTGCCATTTTTCCAATATTCGTTATTCTTTACCAATATTTATGGGAATATATTTCATACATAAAACACGTTTTCCCTGTTATTATAGTAAGTCTGTTGTTAGTATAATTTATATGAATGGAATGTGAGATAACGTATGTAAACAAATATGTTGTGAATGATTTTCCTTCTAGAGTTCAGTTCAGTATTCCCCGTTGTGCTGTCCCTCACGGGGAGGTGACTAGTGACTACACGCATTCACTGAAATTCCCACGACCTTCGGTAAGGAATTTGAGTGAGGGTGAAAATTCCCGTAAGAACTAAAATAATGAAATCATGTTGAGGTAGTAAATTTAGACCTGTGCTAGTAATTTAGTAAATATTTTACTTCAGCCGTAAGTGAATGTGTTATTCTTATTAGAGGAGCAAGTATTGGCAAGCACGTACCTATTTAGTGTATATTTTCAATCATGTTAGTAATGGATTGTTTTACTGTTGATTTATTCAAAATTTTGTGTAGCTAATTATGTGACTTAAGTATTATTTTTACATGTAAAGTTTGTATTTTACAATAAATAGCATTCATTTCCATTATTTTTATGTTTTATTGCATCCTGAAGTTTTTTGTGTATAACCTTCAATTGACTAAAATGTGGCAGTCAAACATTGCCTGTCAGTTGTCAGACGCCCGCGCCGATAGTCCGACAAATCCGACTCACGTCACCACAATATGTCAGACGCCGATAGTCCGACAAGTCCAACAGACGTCACCACAACATGTCTGACGCCGATAGTCCGACAAGTCCGACACACGTCACGACAACAAGTCCGACGCCAATAGTCTGACAAGTCAGACACATATCACCACTACATACTACATAACCCTGCCGCATCTCGCGTGTGAATCTAATGCCATCATGAACATTGACATCATTGTTCACACTCTACACATACAGCTGATAGAAAGGGCTGATGGCTGAGGAGTTATATACGGATACGGCGATAGCGCCGTGCCTATTGCCGCCGAGTCGTCAACAAGCTTCCAAAGTAATCCATACGACAATGACGACCGTGCCAATACACGGGCAATCAACCCTAGCTTTTCACGGCAAGAAAAACGTGTACGTGTACAAAGGGTCTTAACTGGGTGACAGATATACCAGCAAGCGCGCACTCATGGCTCGAAGAACTTTTTCGTCCATGTTTTGTGTCACCCTAAATTCGCGAACTTTGAGAGCGATGGATGAGCGAAATAGTTTATCGAGTTTTATGTACTTGTACTCGTCTGGCTCGTCATCTTTACACTTTAGATGCAGGATTTACTCTGTTCATTACAAGATGAAGATGTCGTATCTTACATACAAAAAACCTTACAGCTGTTTTTACATACTTACAACATTAAAATAAGATCAATCGTGATTGTTCTTCAAGATAATCAATAATCGAATTACAAACTTCCGATTTCTTTCATGCCAAAACTAAGATAACCATTTGGCATATTATATTATATTATTATAAAGCGTGGGTAACTTTACTCCGTTATATTAGGTACCTATTTACCTATGCTCAATATGTATGTTTATTTAGTTACCTAATTTGTCATTAGTCATGGGCATCGATAGATCCGCCTTTACTTCTCTGGCTGCTATATTTCGACGGCGATGCTGGGATGGCGATACGGATAGCTTCCTGACTCACTAAAACAGTTAATTAGGTAGCCAATGATTTTATTGAAATCAATTAGGTAAAACAATCGTTGAGGAGGCAAATTTTTGGATCTACAGTAATCAATAGACAAGTGATTATGATTCAACATTTTCCACGTTCACTTTTACGAAAAATTCAATAAAGAAAGAATGAATAGAGAAAAGAAAATTATGAGCGGAAATGTAAAACAAGACAAAATAATGTATGGCTGTGTATGTAGGTCGACGCGCGTGGCACGCGTGGCAGGCGTGCGCGTGGGTCCAGCGCACGCGCAGCCTTGACAGCGAGCATGTACCGTTATCTTGTGATTCAGACTGCTCGCGTGCCAATGCTATTACCAATAACAAATTTTTTGACCTTTTGCCGCGAGCAACTTGAAAGTAAAAACCCAGTATAACTACCTAGCGCACATGAGTCCTAACACATTCTTAGAATTTCTTTTTGCACGTACTTTTTCATTCAGGAGTTCTAATGTGATGTATACGAAACACCTGGCCGTACGTACGTACGTACGGTACGTGGGACATCAGCTGACTGAATGTTTACTATAAACTATGCAATCTTACAATCTTATGAACAGATCTCTACTTCGCAGAGTCTGGTGACTTCGAACTACGGCGTCGGCTAGACAAGTACACATGTACACATTTGTCGCGTAGTGGGGCTAGTGGCAAGGCTTGACATTCTTCACGCTGAGGAAAAACAAAAATTGTAGCTTAAGATTCCCGCGTCGAGCTTGTGACGTAGTTGGAAGCCAGTCATACGTCATACTTGTAATAATTACGATACGTCGACAAACTACATAGTTTGGACCTCAGACATGCATTAGATATTTATAAGCACGGGAGGAACGTGACCGCAGCAGCGGTGTCATCGCGTGCCACTGATTACATTAGCAGGTGATTATACGCGTGCCGGTCGTGTTACACAACGTGTCGCGGCGGCGATCTGACTCACGCACTATACTCGCTTCAAACATCGACAGGGTGGAAATGTGTTGCAATACTTATATTCCGTGATTTTTTTGTAGATTAACTGATTCATTGTGGGAATTTCTAAAGAATAAGACAGTATACTTACTTTTTTTTGCAAATAGTTTTCCAATGATTAAATATCAACCGGTTTCGGTTAAGGAAACTAAATATTAACCGTCTTCTGTTAAGGAAACTAAATAAGAATACGTAACTCGACTAACAATATTATGTACGCTTCAGAATGATTTAATCAATCCATACTAATATTATAAATTCGAAAGTAAGTCTGTCTGTCTGTCAGTCTGACTGTCTGTATGTTACCTTTTCACGCCTAAACCACTGAACGGATTTCGATAAAATTTGTTAAGGAGATAGATGGCATCCTGGGGAAGGACTTAGGCTACTTTTTGGCCGAAAAATAATCCAAAAATGGGACGACTTATGGGATGAATCTTTGTATGGGAAACTTAGCAATTCTTAAGTTAGGGATATGAAAATTTGAATGTATGCTTTTGGTAAGAAATAAGAACATTATTTGTTTCAGCGTTTTTGTAAAATCATCTCCCAAGAGGGTAAAATAGGGGACGATTATAAAATTCACATGATTATTGAACTTTTTGTGTACTTCTTTTTAGAGATTTAAGGAATTAGAAATATAGGCAGAACCCGTATCTTGAGTTATTATTTATTTCATTTAAATTCGCAAAAAAAGTTATAAAATAAGTTAGCTAATATGTATGTACGAGTAATACGTGGTCAACGCGAGCGAAGCCCCGGGCAGAAGCTAGTTATTCATAAATTGCAAGATTACAAAACGGTGACGTAGCGGCTTAGTAACTTAGCTCCAGGCCGTCGTCCTGCGTAGCGCGAGGGATGCGATGCTACGCGTGCCACGTAGCGCGAGCGATGCTACGCGTGCTACGAGCTAGTTACGAGCAACAATATTGTAACTCTGCCTTGTATTATAACGCGGGAGGTTAAAATATTGTTTTACTTGATTCGCATTGTATACTTTCAATAATCAAAACGTCAGAAATACAATTAAGATGATAATTGCTGAGAGTAACACGGCTTTTTGCACTCTCAACATTATTTTTTATTATTTGCAATCTTTTACATCACTTTCTCAGAGTTAACTCAGAGAATAACCTTGCCACGCGTTTACCCACGTAACATTCGCCCGCGCCTGCCCTCGCGCATCTTTACGACGCGGTGCGGTGCGATGCCGCGCCGCGTCGGGGCAGCCCCGCGCATGCGCCATCATCGCGTGCCCGCACTCACTTAGCAGTTATGCATAAATTATAATCATTTATGATCTCGTTTTATCCTCGACGACTTATCTTGTGGCTGCTCTACGTCAGTATTTATTTAAATTGAACTCACCGCTAAGTATTAGCCGGCTTATTGGAATAGATCTCAGCGAAACACTTTCATTAGAGTTAGTTTATTATCTTAACATTTTACTATAACAGCGGCTTGTTATATGTATAATCATCATAATGTTGATACTTCTTATTCGTACTTAATTTATATTATTATTGTGTCGATTTGTAGGTCATTGTTCATAAGCTACTCCAGTCGAGTTTGGGATGTCACTGCTTGAGTTTGTTTAACAAATAAAATATTTTAACAGACACAATATATAACAAGAGTCAATGCGATCAAGTAAGTTTGTCTAGTTGACTAAATGCGTTTTGTTAATGAACAAAATAAATATTTTTTTAAGTAGGTACAAATAATATTGAAAATTAGTTGAATAGTTTAAGATAATAATGATAACGTTATAATCGCCATAACGTTGACCTCAGAAGGCGCAACATGACCTGCGGTGAATTTCCCACCACACGGTAATTAGGGAGGGGTGCACGGCACTCGCGCTTGCAGGTGCGCGCTGCGGGCGAGTGCGACTACGTATTATTGGGAAATACGCAGTTTTTACAGCTCAGCCACCAGCGGCGCGTGCCCGCGGCACACCACCCGCGAGTAACCACTTATCTACGGGGTTTACCTACAATTAGCAAGCTAATAAGGATCACCTTATTAACTTTTTTGCGCAAATAGAAATTGTTTGAATCATCAAACAATTTCTATTTGCGCAAAAAAGTTGGGGTTCTTTGTAAGGTCACGCGCAGCTTTCGAGGTTAGGTGGAAAATATTGTTACTGCGGTTTGGATTACTTATGTATGACGTCACGGCGAGAAGTGCTTACGCAGACGACAGCCGCGCGTGGTCGGCGATCGCACAGCCTGGCACGGGCCAGCGCCGGCGGCGGCCGGAGGAAGGGACTTGTGAGTCAGTATCCACACTCAAAAACGACAAGTAGCTATCGAAGCGATCACACAACCAGAACATGCGTGTGAACTGAACAAGCGACAACCGCTCACTAACTGTTTTTATTGTAACAGCTTTTGTTAACTGCTTTTAGTTTTACCTTTACGGTCAAATCTGTTCATCAGAACTGAATTTTCCGAAAATCTTTTTATAATTTGTTGTCTAACGATAGCTGAGCTGTACCACGGAACTAAATGACACAGATATCGTTAATCATTAGGACGGTCGAACTCCAGTCAAGCAGCAATCGAGAAGAAAATACCAAGAAAAAGTAATCGATCTTTTAACATAGGGCAGATCGACCCGGCTACATACTGAATGCTGATCGACTCCATAATCCAGGCTAAAGCAGCACAAAAAATTATAAAGTTACTACAAACAGTGTGATTACTGTACCAACCTTATATTGTAAGGACACACAGGACCACACCCAGACTCCGAATAAATAACAATCTGCAATCCATACAAATATTTGACCTGCGTGAGCGCAGTGATACAAGTGGATGACTATATAAACCACTGTTCAATCACTAACATACAAGAGGAGGTACTGCTACCTGTTGGGACTATTTGGAGCTGCCACAAGCTGGCTGATGTACGAGACACATTACAGAGAATACGAGCGAGCGTCAACCAACATTGATATCTGTTGTGATGATATTTACTAATATTTAAGTTTTGGCAGAGGTCGCACTGTAGTAATGAATGGCATACTTACATTACTTTTAAATATTGACCATGTGTGAAGTGAGGTTTTGATTAGGTTGTAAACGAAATAAAGTAGGAAACTGTGCTGAGAGCGAACCGTTAAAGCCTTATTCGATAACACATATACAAGACAAGGAACTAAAACAGTTGGTTCTAGTCTCCACTCCATTTGTGGTCAGACCTATGGAGAAAACAAAGTTGCAGGATGTCTAGCATTCACCATATTGAGCTTTGTGTGATTCAAAGACGTCTTGTACTCCGAAGGTGTGTGCCTCTCCTGGTTGTGGAACGAGTTCGCGATCGTTGTCATTCATGAAAGCTGTGTAGTTAACGTTTTGCGGTTGTGTGCTAACCGCATCAACGGCAGGGGTGCCACCTTTGTTGGGGTAAATACCCATTAACCGGGTGAAACTACCTGCACCCAACAATTGATGATGATAACCACATTACATCCGAGACGTTACTGCTTTGATATATGTATTATCTAAGCTATCCCAAAAAGTCTGAAATAGTCTATTTCGATTTATTACATCATACGACACTGTACACCGCGGTTTGTAGTCATCTTAGGTATTATAACTAAAGCAATGAACAAGTAATAAGAGTAGCCTTGTTTATTTTGTTTTACCACAAGCGAGAGACACAAAATAAGTTAATTTAATAAAAATATAAATGTTTTTTTTGCAAAAGTAAATGGTAGTTAGATTCATCTCAGCTTACTCATTCTTGCGGTCATCGCGTCTATTAACGTTAAGGAAAGCTTTTCGATGTTAATTATTAAATCATTTATAAAATGTATAATGCCAAAGAATCCTTCTGTGATTTTATTTACGTCATTTCTGACGTTCACTGACGTTCTTGTGGATTACCTAAAGAAGTTACCAAGATTTGTCATGGAGGAAAAGTAAGCACAAACCATGGTTATGACGTCACTTAACGGTGCCTTCTTAGGTGAATAATGATGACTATACGAAAAAAATCTTTATACGTATTAAGTACTTACTTATTTTAATAATTTTTGACTGAGCGAGTGCGATGCGCGAGCGAAGCGTCTCCGTTTCAGCTTGGGCAAAAATGCTTTCGTATATCCGGATGTCCGGCTGTTCTCCTCTACTGGTCGCATTTCTCAACCGATTCTCGTGAAATTTTGTGAGCAGGTTCGATAATTATATAGATTTTTTTTCTCAATCCAGTTTTTCATTTATATTTTCAAAATGGCGGAGATATAGGGTTTGAAAACGTAAAATAAACATATTTCAGCCATTTCGCGCCCTTTGCGCGCACTTTTTGTTTTAAGCATTTTGTTTTAAGGTGCGCGGTGAACATTTATTCAGTTTTAAGCTATGCAAAGACAGACTCGCGAGGTCTACAGCTCACAGAGCCACTACTTAGTATAATTTAATTCAGTTTTTTAGGGAGCGTGATATTCTAATTCAAGCAGCTTAGGAGCACTGACGCACGCGCCCTTCGCGGGCCACACCGGGCCGAGTCCCGAGTCAGCTTTTGCCACATACCTACACTAGTTAGGATAAACGAAGAACATACTTTAGGGGAGTGTGTACTCGTAGTACTCATGAAAATGAGCAACTTTATTTAAGGGACTAACTTTGAAACATGAAAATAAAATCTGCTGTTCCATAGATAAGTGCAATACTAACACGGTCAAAATGTATTTCTCTCGTTTAACCTGACACATTGTAGGTTGTAAGAAAAAGAAATTGTGTACCGGAGTATAGTGTGTTCGGAGCACACTGCTCAATTTTGCTTTGTAGTTTGGCAGATGTCGTGAAAGCATTGTTAAGTACATTATTTTATTTTTAAATTAAATTATGATGTACTAGCTTTTGCCCGCGGCTTCGCTCGCGTTAATTTAGACTTTGACTATCAATTCGGGTTATAATTCAATCATGATTCGAAAGACACGTGGCGCCATCTACACTCAGCGGCATGGAATGTGGCCCAAACCTAAACACACCGATAACAGGCGATTTTGATATCGCGTATGAGAATTTCAAGTGGCAGTTTGTCAGGCCATTTGTTTTAGTTAATTTAAGAGGGTAAGCACAAAACAAAAGTTCATTTGTTTAATTTCTGTGATACTTAACGTTAGTTCGTTATTGGAACGCACAAAACACGGGTGAGTTAAAATTCGATATTGAAATGGTGGTGAATTTAATCTTTATTGTTTTATTTTTTAATTAATCTGTAGTAATTTATGCTTCCAGAATTGGAACACAATGGCTCTAACTTCAGCTCAAGTTGCTCAAGCTGTGTTGCTTCGGAGTCAGGGGCGAACGCAGCGAGAGATTGCTGAAACATTAAATGTACCGCGTACAACTCTCAGGTACGCCTTAACAAGGTACGACCAGACCGGCCTATACACAAGGAGACCAGGAAGTGGCGGTATTAGGTGTACATCAGCGCGGGATGACCGATTTATCGCTCTCGCAATTATGAGAAATCGGTTCCTTACTGCGGTCGAAATACGGCAGCGGCTACAAACGGCAAGAGGGGTCAACGTAAGTGAGCGGACAATAAGAAGGAGAATGGAGGAACGGGATCTGCATGCTCGAAGACCAGCTCGAGGTCCAGAACTGCTCCGGCACCATCGCGTAGCTCGACTTCGGTTCGCTCGCGAACACGCAAATTGGACTCACGAGCAGTGGAGTAAAGTTCTGTGGACTGACGAATGCAGAGTGGCCTTAAGAGCTCCAGATGGCCGCGAACGTGTATGGAGAAGGCATGGGGAGAGGTTTTTGCGAATCACTACCAGGCAAACCGTCAGTTTTCAAGGTGGATCAGTAATGGTTTGGGGAGGGATCTGTTCAGATGCACGCACAGAGTTGGCAGTAGTTGCAGGTCGTCTAACGGCAGTGCGATACATTGAAGAGATCCTCCAAGAACACGTGTTACCATTCGTGGGATTCATCGGTAGCGAAGATTTTATCTTAATGCAAGATAATGCCCGACCTCACACAGCACGTTGCGTGGATGATTACCTATCGGAGGTGAGAATTAGAAAATTGGACTGGCCAGCACGAAGCCCGGACATGAATCCCATAGAACATGTCTGGGACATGCTTAAAAGACACATCCGATCCAGTCCCAACCCTCCAGAGACTATCAGTCAGTTAAAAACCGCTCTAGTGGCCACCTGGGAAGAAATACCCCATGTGGACATTAAAAACGTAATCCACAGCATGCCTGATCGCATGCAGGCGGTCATCAGAGCCAGAGGTGGAAATACCCGCTATTAATTTTAAGTACCATAGCTTTATTTTGTAAATTTCATCCTAAAACATTTTTTTTAAACTTAGAGCTTAATGTCTTTTTTGTAATTTTGTAAAATTTTAATAAAGTTAACTCACTTTTTTGTTAATTAATCATTCGCATTTAAGATTCGAATAAACATCTAAGTTTTAAAACAAAAAAGAACCCTGTTTCGCGTTTCATTTTGATAATAAGCCACATAACGCGCTTGGGCCACATTCCGTGCCGCTGAGTGTATTATCATAAGAACGTTATTGGTGTTTTCCCCGGGAACAGTACCTTTTTGCGGGATGAAAAGTACCCTATGTCCGTTTCTATACACCTGACAACGTATATGCAAAATTTCAGGCTGATCGGTTCAGTGGTTTAGGCGTGAAAAGGTAACAAACAAACAAACAAACTTACTTTCGCATTTATAATATTAGTTAGGAAGTTAGGAAGTTAGGAAGTTAGGATTAGGATTATTATTAATAATAATAATATACTTCATTTCCTTTACTTATACAGGGTGAAATTGAATTCATGGGCATCCTTTTAAGGGGTCATTGTATTGACCAAATCTGAAATCGCGAAAAAGAAAATCTGCTGTTCACTACATTTTGATGTGTCATGCGAACATAAATGTAGGGAACAGCTGTTTTTTTTAGTAGTCTTACGGGACTCTGCGAGTTGACTTCGGCCCCTCGTATGCCTGCCAAAGGTCCGGGACCCTATGGTCCCGAGATTTACGAAAAGCTTAAAAATAATATTATTATTTGTATTGTTTTTAATTAATCTTTTTAGGGTTCCATACCTCAAACGGAAAAAAGGAAACCTTATAGGATCCCTTCGTTGACCGTCTTTCTGTCTGTCAGTCTGTCAAAACCCTTTTTGTTAGGAACATGTGGAGGTATCAAGTTGAAATTAATATTAAATGTGTAAATCTACGGTCCCTTGGAGCTCTAAAAATCATTATAAGTCAACGCAATAAAAAAAAAAACAGCTGTTTATGTGACACATTTTGAAACGCGCAAATAAACCAAAACCTATAGGGTACTTCTCGTTGACCTAGAATCATGAAAGGCAAGAAGCAAGGTCTCACAGCACAAGTACAGGAAAAAGTGCGAAAATTGTTCATTTATAGTTATATCAATTATTTAAAAAAAAATGTGATAACAAACTTACATTTGCAGTTGGAAAATTGACTGTGACGTATATTGATGTATGGGAAAATATGTTCTTCAACTAAAATGTTAAGTTTGTTCTTGGGATACATTCATTCCAACTACGGAACCCTTTATTGTGCGTGGCTCAACACGCACTTGGCCGGTTTTTATTATATTTTAATTACAAATCAGTGAATCACTTGAAATAACCTCTACAGAAACCGTTATGATTAAAATTCATTGAATACGTCACTAACTAGTAAGTTTATCCTTGGCCTCCTCTCTCTGCAGTTGTCATCGTCCCAGAAAAATTCTTGTTCAATACATCACCGTTTAAGTCTCCACACGTGCAGAGAAAGATTAGTCGTCACGAGTACGGACGATGTTCATCATTTTATAGTTTCACCTTTACCTAAATAACAATTAGGAAGGTACCCACTTAAATAAAAGAGTGATTTTGAAGGCCTCCTCTCACTAAGAAGACAACCGTTATAACACAGGCCTCCTCTCACAGCCGGGAGGCCTGTGTCCCAGCAGTATAATAGGCTGATTATGATTGAAATGCTGTGCACCTAATAAGTGTCAGAAAAGAATATAATTTTCTTTTTTCCCCAATTTCTATCTAAACAATATACAATAGTAAAAGTACTCTCTCTTCAATCTTCCTGTGTCAGACGACTCAAACTTAATCAGCATGAGTTCTGTCATTCAAAATAGAGCAATGATGATCAGCCACGCCCCACGGTTATAATCCTTGGAGATTTCCACTTGAACCGTCCATTTTGCTGTCATAAGAGTTATCCTATGTCACAATAGCAATAGAGTATCTTTCAATCAGTGAAATAATTTTTGTATTCAGATCGGTATTTCCAGAGATAACCTTTTGCAAACTCAGAAAAAAAAACTTTTACCTCTAACTGTATCTTATAGAAATACAGATTAGCTATTTTTCCAACTTGGAAAGACCAGAGAACGATCATGCAATATCGATAGCGGATAAAGTTGAACTAGTGTCAGGTTGTAGCGGTATTCCGGGGGCTGCACGGGTCGTGAGAGGTAGTTGCCGCGCGACAGTGCGGTCTGCATCCGCGACGCGCGGACGTCACTCGCGGTACTTTCACTTGCACGCGTCCTCTTTCACCGCGGCCTTGACCTGACGCATCCGTGCGCAGCGACCTGGACAGATTACTTCATTTAATACTTACGTTAATTTTGTTAGTGTTTAGGTTTAGGTAAAAATGTATGTAGGGATAATCATAATAATCTATAAAAATCAACATAATTCAAGATTACCATCATAGGCAATATGACAAGTATCATCACTTAAATAAATGATGAATGTTTTTTTTAAATTTATATCATGTTTAGATATCAATACCGATCACGTCTGCGGAATTTCGCTGGCTAATTTAATTTGAACTTCAGAAATGTGAAATTAACACTGCGAAAACTGAAACTTCACCTCGGAAATTCTTAGAGGTTTTTGATTTCACACGTATTTTGTTAATTCAATTCAAAGTGCGATAAAATTGTTTAAATATTGCAAAAGTATAATAAAACAAACATCGGAAAAAAAACGATTAACATAACGAAAGGTGAACTGAATAGAAATATTTAAGATTCATTTATGTTTAGTTAGAAGTACCTACCTACTGCGGATATTATGTAACCGAATTAATTTTAATATACCTAACATATTGACAGGGTCAATGACGCTTTGTGTAATAAGGTGGTAATGTAAAATAAAAGAATTGCCGCCCTTTGTACTTAGTAGGTAAATATTAACATTCAGCAGTATTTGCAGCTCGCATACAAAGCTGTGTTCGGAAGACATGGGCGTTGTATGAACGTAGTACTTATGTATTACGAGTATACGATCGATTTTTGTTACGTTTTAAGCTTGTAATTGTGGCGCAATGTGCACGCAACTCTGTTCCAAAAGTAGGCGAAAAACGTCTTTTTTTTGCACTTCCGTGCTTTTTTTTTCTTTTTTAAGATTAATAAGTTTCAGTAGTTTAAGATCTATTATTAACAGACTAGGAAAAAAAACTAGACGGACACAACACTGATATATGTAGCTCCAACTTTTACCCAATCCTAGTCAAACGGATCCGATCGAAACGAAAGCAATTAAATTGGGATAATGTTATGAAACATTGCGCGTGCGGCGGCGTAACAGATACCGTATGGTCAAGTGTGACGCGCACACATTGCGCAACCTTCGGTGCCGCCTGCGCTAGCTCGCAGGTAACTGTACGGCTGACCTTCATAATGTCTCCGTGATTTACGTGCAGGCTTCACTGCTCCTTTCAAGAAAAAGATGTGTAATCTCTGCGCAAATGCGGAAATTCCATAAATTTTGGGAAATGGAAGAATCAGAATTTGTCAGACTATGATCTAACTATCCTTATCATCTTTTGGGACATCAACATTTTCTGCGGGTTTGTTTAAAACGAAATAAAAACAACAAAAGAAATGACTTAATTTACTTATTAATGTTGTATCCTCCGGATCTCTCCAGGTCGCTACAAAATCAAATTTGCAAATTTTCGGAAAATGGTGATGACGTAATTATTTCATGAATTTCTAGAATATGTAATATGTGTGTTGAATTTATTAAGTACTTACGCTTACGTGTTATTTGATGGTTCTAATGGTCAATGATTTACAAAAATCTGTAAGTACGTAACATAATTTTTTAAATTATTAATTCAGAACGTAAACGAAACGTTATGGTCGTGATAAATGATAAATGATAAATGATAAATGATTTTATTTCTGTAAGTAGGTTTGTACAAACACTTTTACACGTCAAAACGTCGTGGAACCAAAACATCGCACCTACCTACGCAAATCAGCGTGCAAGTACAAACACTGGAGATGTTCTCACGTGTTGCTCGGTCGCTGTCCCGGTGGAGCCGCGTAACCACAACATCCGCAGTCGGCCGCGTCCGAGCACACGCACGTGACGTACTAACATACGTTCTACTCGGCACGACACCACCATAGCGTTTGGACTACTTTTCAGTGGCGCTCAAATTGCCGCAAGTGTTTGAACTGGCGCATGGCGCGGCGCACTGTGGATCGAAAAAAGACTCTAGAAGACATAGGAACTTAAATTTTAAAGGGTCGTTTTTTTGCTTGAAATGGCTTCTAGTAGTCAATATCAAAAAAATCAATTGTCTTTTAAATATCATAGGATACAATCTGATAGGCAAATTGTTTTTTTTTTGTAAAAAAACTTTAAGGAGCTGGTATAAAAAATCTTATATCTCCGGAACCACAAGAATAATATAAATATCCTTGCACACGATTTTTGAGATACATTTTACAACTAGATCTTTAGGGTATTTTTTAATAACTTTTGCTTTTTTCTTGTTTCAACTAATATTATGCTATAGGTAGAAATGGACATGTTACAGGCCAGGTTTAATTACGAGCTCAATCTTCGGTTGATATTGTGAAACAAGGATCAGGAACTACAAATGACGGGAATACAGCAAGGAGATTGTTTGAGTTTCTCGACAAAACGGCTGCTATCACTGGGCTAGACAAAGAATTGGTTCGCAGATTTGCAGTGATTCTGCCGGCAATAACATCAGGGGAAGTTATTAATATAAACAAATTCAAAGACAGCCGAAAAGTACGTAGAGATGCACAATTGGTACTTTTATGTCATCCACTGTACATAAGCTGCTTACCCATGGCGCAGATAGTTATCAATTGGAAAACTCTCGGAAGAAGCTTTAGAGGCCCGCAACAAAGATTTTAGGAGGTTTCGGGAACATCATTCCCAAAAAAAGAGCAGGCAAGCTAGTGACGAGGAAATTCTCAAAATGCCAATTATTTCTTCCAATTCCTTTATTAGTGCAGGTAGATGTAAGTTGGATGCAAAAAAACAACGTGCATTGTTCGCTGAAACTTTAGAAATGTTGAACTGTCAAGATACCGTTGAATTTACGAGTATACTGTCCAACATAGAAACTGATTCAGAATTGGAATCCGAAGAAAGTGTTATGGAAAATTAGATAAGTTTGGATTTATTTTTATTGTAGTTTTTGTCATCTCTGTTCATATGTATATAACATTAATTAATTGTTGTATTTATCAGATTTTAAAAATGAGAAGTCTGCACAATGACCCTTTTTTTTTTTTTTTTTTTGGGTGGTAAATCATCAAATGACGTCTCCCGCTCTGGGCGGAGCGGAAGGGCGTGTCAGACTCTTACTGACTAAAACCCACCCGTGTTCCTTCAGTTGCCTGTGCGCCAGGGCCACGGTAACTCTTTCGAACAATCCGCAGCCCCGGCAGGCATCGGTCCTATCGGACCCCGTCTATTTTGCTGACATCTCTTTGAGGCGCGCGTGGAACACGACGCGCCGTCGACCCGGGCCTGGTCCTTACCGGACGGCGAGCTGGCCATTGCTCGCCGTCCGCAAGCCCGCGCCTACGGTGGCCGGGAGTCGGCAATCGACTCCCGACGCCCAGGGTGTCTCCTCCTCCTGCGGCGGCTAGGGGTGCGAGGGCGCAGAGATTGCCTCTCCCTTTCGCGCTCCGCCTCCTCCTTCGCGAGCATTACTGCTTCGCAGAAGGAGGTGACGGCTTCCCGTTCCCTCTCGCTCCGTACCATGGCCTGAACCAGGGCCGGACGCGAGAGGTCGCCGCCGCCGATCGCCGCCACGAGGACACGGCGGTGCTCCGCCCAAGCCGGGCAGACTTCCACCGTATGCTCCACCGTGTCCTCCGGTCGATCCACGCAATGATAACACCCAGGCGTTTCCTCCCGCCTTATACGAAACAGGAACCTCCCGAAACAGCCATGTCCGGTGAGGACCTGCGTCAGGCGGAAGGTGAGGACGCCGTGGCGCCTCTCAAGCCACTCCTCAAAGAGGGGTCTTACCGCCGCAATTGTGGCGTGCCCTGCGCTGGGTTGCGACAGTCGCACTCTCCATGCCGCCATGAGATCCCGCCGGAGCTCTGTCCGCTGTGCCGTGATTTCTCGCGGCAGCGGAGTTACGCCCCGGCGTTTCGCCTCCTCGCGCCACTCCCAAACGTGCGCGAGGACCTTTGCCTCCAGATCCCACGGCGGCAATCCGGCAAGGAGGCTCGCCGCCTCGCATGAGACCGTGCGGTATCCCCGTACCATCCGGATGGCCATGACCCTTTGGGACGCGTTCAACCGGCGGGCTGGCCGGAGCCTCAATGAACGCGCCCACACCGGTGCCTCGTAAAGGGCCATGGACCGCACGACCCCCGCGTAGAGCCTCCGGCAGGAGGCGTTTGGCCCCCCCAGGTTGGGCAAGAGCCGCTTCAAAGCAGCCCCGGCCCGCTGCAGTCTGGGAGCCAAACGTCGGAAATGCTCGACGAAGTTCCACCGGCTGTCGAGGACGAGTCCCAGGTACTTCATCGTCGACTAGACGCCGATGTGAACCCCTCCTACCGTTATTTGGGAACCCGACAGTGGCGCGTTCCGAGGACCATGAAAACACATGGCCTCGGACTTGTGCAAGGCCACTTCGAGTCCCAATTGCCGGATCCTCTCAACGACTGTCGCAACCCCGCGTGTCATGAGTTCGGCCGCCGCCTGGTGCGACCTCCCCTGTGTCAGGACCAGCGTGTCGTCAGCGTAGCACACCACGCTGACGCCACTAGGGAGGTCGGCGCGCAGCACCCAGTCGTACCCGATGTCCCACAGATGCGGCCCCAGGACCGATCCCTGTGGGACACCGCACGACATCTCTCGCCGGTTCCATTCTCCCTGGTGACCGGGGTAGATAACTGCTCTATCCGCCAAATAGGCCTCGACTACACGACAGAGATAGGTCGGCATCCGGTGATACCGGAATGCCTCCCGGATGCAACTCCAGGGCAGGGTATTGAAGGCATTGGCGATGTCTAGAGACACCGCCAAGACGACCCCACCCCGGGCCACAGCATCCCCCGTCGTGAGGGCTCGCACGCGCATGATGGCATCCACCGTGGAGCGCCCCCTGCGGAAACCAAACTGGCTCTCCGCCAAATCCGGCCCCACCCGCACCAGCTGCCCGACGAGGCGGTCTGCAATGACTCTTTCAAAGAGCTTGCCCACCTCGTCGAGCAGCACGATGGGCCGGTAAGCGGACGGAGAGTCCGCCGGGCGCCCCGGTTTCTTAATGAGGACCAGTTTCCCCGTCTTCCAACGAAGTGGGAACTGGCCCTCCTCCAAGCATGCGCTTAGGAGCCCTCTTAGTCGAGGCCCGAGAGCCTCCAAGGCCAGGACCCAGGCTTTTCCCGGTAAGCCGTCGGGTCCTGGGGCGGTATTTTTGGCACTCAGCCTACGTACCGCCGCTCTCAACTCTACCTCGGTCACCTCAGGAGCAACGTCGTCATCGTCGGTCATGTGGTCCGCAGTTGGCACCGCAGGAGGCGGAGCCATGGGCGGGGGAGTATGCTCCCCCCGCGAAGGGAACAAAGCGCTCACCACGCCCTCCACGAGCTGGGGCCGGAGACTCTGCGTCAGCGGGGGAGCCCATGGGCGGAGTTTCTCCCGCACCACCTTATATGGGCGTCCCCACGGGTCCCTGTTCAGAGTCCCCAGCGACTCCTCACGGGCCAGTCCCCTGGCCCGCTGCACAATGACCCTGGACTTGCTAATTTTCTGATGACATTTAAAAATCATTATTTTACTTTAAAGACAATATTTTGTACATTTGTTACTGGTTTATTTTAAGTTTTCGAGCGGAATAAACACAAAAATATATCTTTTAAATTTCAATTATAAGTTAACTAGATACATCACATAACGTGTTATTTCTATACTCTAATATAATATAATATAATATAATAATATAAATCATTTATTTGCATGAAATATGGTTACACGAGATGTTAAATTACGCATACACAACGCATACGCAACATATTTCACCCTCATTACGGGCATGCAAAATTATGCATATAGCATAATATTAGTTTAAAAAAGAAAAAGTTAGTTTAAAAAACAAAAAAAAATCTAGTTCTAAGATGTATCTCAAAAAATCATTTATAAATAGTTATTTAACGGTGTCCAAGGATATTTCTATTAATCTTGCGGTTCCGGAGATATAAGCGTTTTTTTATATCAGCTCCATACATATTTTTTTTTGTTAAAATATTATATTGTTATACATGGGGCTAAAATGACCCATTTTATACGAGGTACTTTTACTCCAGAGTCTAGCGAGGGGTAAATAGAAACCGAGTTATAATGGGTTTATAGTGTCGTGTTACACTCTACTTTTCACTACGATTGCGAGAAAATAAAATAATCCAATACAACATTAAATAGCTTACTTTTTTAATTTTTTCGGTAGCCGCAACGCAATGCACGCATTCTACCGAAGATATCGCTGCTTTTAGTTCCGTTTTCAAAAATAAAATGTTCTGCTTTTTTATGGAACAGTAATAAGTCGAGTCTTTATTCATGATTATTCTATTTTATTCATGCTGTTTGCAAAAATAAAAATAAACCTTTTTCCTAAATATGCTATTTTATCCCCGCTCTGGTACGGTACACTGACGGAGTTTTTGAGCAAGAGGAGTGAAAACATATGTTGCCAATTTGCCTATCAGATTGTTTTCTATGATATATCTAAGCATGATATTGGCTATTAGAAGCCATTTCAAGCAAAAAAACCGACACTTTATTTAAGTTCCTATGTCTTCTAGAGCCTTTTATCGATCCACAGTGCGGCGGCGCGATCACAGGCGACGGGTCAGTGTGGGCTCCTATGGTGTCCAGCGATATAATGCGTGCATGACGCAGTGCGCGTCGGCGTGACGTCGGCGTGGCGTCGACGTGACGTGCGCAGCCGCAAACAGGCCAACCACATGTGCCCGCGACTATGTTCTTTAAACAATTATTTGGTGGGTAAACAAAGTGTTCCTGTGGTAAATCCGCATCCTTCTCACACGTGTGAGCCATTCAGCAAACTGATATATATATAAATAACCCAGATTCAGTTGTTATTTATCTAGAAGCACGTCATTAGGTTCCTTGGAAGTCAGTTGTAAATCCCTAGTCAGTAATGACGAGTGCGAGTTCTTGTAGTTCATTGCCATGTCCGGGACATCGCGGCATCGTCGGGGTTCCATTACCTATCAGTTATCTGTAAGATCAGTAATTTCTTATAATAATCCGTTTGGTGGATACAGCTGATTATTCCGTGGTAATAATAATCCTACATTAATGTAGTCTATATAGATATCATGAAAGAATATTTATGTGTACAGTCATACATAGTGTCCTTATCAGGAAGATAAACATAGGAAGTAGGAAACTATCTGATTCACGTGAGCTCCCCACAGATAAGCAAGTATTATTATATATTATTATATTATTATTATAATGCTTGTAATAAGCACATTATCTGTATCGCTTTCATTTCATTACCAACAGGTACAAGGCCCGCTGCAATCCACAACTGAAAGCGTGGAAAGGTAATTTTATTGAGCAATAACTAAATTTTTAGAACTAATCATAATAATTTACATCATTATTCATTCATTTGTACCTAGATACTATTTGGCCACACATCACAAAAAAGTTTACATGAATAATGTTTTTTTTTTGTATTAATTACTCGTAGTTGTGACCCTTAGAGGTCATGGCTACTTAACCGGACTATACTGTGGGTGCCTTAAGATGACTCAAAGCCTCCAGCCAGGGGCGAATTACTAAAATCATTAAGTGACCGCACGCTAAGGGCACCCCTTGTGGGGTACGAACCTCGGCTTAGGGCGTCACTGAGGGGAGGGCAGCACGGTGGGACAGGCTGGATCGAATGGTCGTGAATAATTAATTTTTAAGCGGCTACTTATACCAACAACGTGTAGTAAAAACTGTCTGCAAGTCACATCGTTCAGTAACGAACGTGTTTGTTCAACGATATCTACAAAGGGTGCTGACTTATGAAAAAACGTGCATTTATGTTTAAAATGTTTAATCAATGTGTCAGATGCGTGTCCAAATATTTTGATCCAAAGTTCTCATAGTAAAAAGAAGATACACAAGGTGTACAGGTATAGTACCTAAATTGAATGTGGGTCCAAAGTTCTATTGAGTGAAACAAAGATGAAGAAATCATGTGAGATGAAATAGCAAGTAAGCCAAATAATTGAGACTGCATCGTACGGGAAAAGAGAACTTGAGCCCTGTTCCTGCCAAAGACTATTTCCAAACTGAAGTGCGTACTTTTAAACATAGCGGTAAACGAGGCATATATCTTTATGCTAGACGGTCCATAGCAACTGGTAGTAAGACCAGTAAGCTACCATCGCCAACAGTCTCCAAGTTCATGTCGACAAAGTCCCGCTCGTTCAAATGGTCGCTTCTACAGCAGTTGGTGCTGACTATGATTGATATGATAAGGGGGTGTGTGCATGCGCTGCAGGCCACAGTGGCGCGCTCGGCGGGTGATCACGGACCTCCGGCGTTGCGGGACGTGTCATTGACGAGCCCACTCCAAGTCTCGACAGCCACAGAGTAAAACTTTTTACTACTCCAATGACGGACTATGATGACTCGCATAGACATGTGAAACATGGCACGAAAGGGCTTACGGGCTTACTTAAGGGCTTAGGGCGACCCATACATACTTAGCAATGGGTGGAACAAGACTGCCAATGATGATGAAAATGATGATAATGAAATAGTGATGTACGTTGAGTCTACACCAGACTCAACGTATATGACTACTTCATTACTCATTTTTACAGAAATTTAATTATGGTACAGAAATAAATAAATAATGAGGACTCAAATAAATAATGAGGACGGAAAATTATTCAGATTGTGATTGATAGTGTGTTCCGCAATTAGGGTGCTGGTATGAAAAATCAGGATATCTCTGGAACTGAAAAATTTCCCGTTCTATCCTTACAGAGGGTTATAGCACCTAATAATTATTTATGATTTTTTGACATACTTCATATTCCTGAAAATACAGCACTTGTATTATCATAGCTTTTTGTCTTATATCTAACGATAGTTTTAATATGTAAGACAACAGAAATACATTTTTTATGAATAAATGCTTACTGTACATGGTTTTTTTATCCTCAAAACTAAATAATAAATGCAGTAACAACTAAATATTGTACCGCTTGGTAAAAGTTTCGATGACAATCATGGTTTAGATCCTTATGCCAAATTTTCAGGCTTCCAAAGCTTAGCTTTTAAGATGAACTCCTAATAATAATATAACTATTTATAAAAAATCAAAAGAGTCTACTGAAGTTTCCTAGGAACTAAACAAAAACCAAGAATACAATCGCAAATCGCGCAATCCCGCAGTCAGGCGCGACGCGACTTTTGCAGAACAATTTCCATGAAGTTTTCATAGGAATTGTTCTACTAGAGTCGCGTCGCGCTGTCGCGTCGCGCCTGTTTGTGGGGGCCTTTAGTGTTTGCACATACTACTTATAAGCAAATACTAATAAGTCGTAATGAGATCTTTTTATTTTGCCTCTTACTTAATTATAAAGGCAGCAACTAGCCCAGTGCAAAAGCACTGGGCTAGTTGCTGCCTGTCAGTAAAAACTGACGTAAATTTAACTGACGAAACGGGTTTATTAACATTTCGTTGAATTTTGCAGCTGCTTCAGGATTTTTGAGCATATGTTCAATAGCGACAGCGAAATCTGCACGATCATCTTCTTCCATAAGTTTTCAATTCAGTTGGGTTTTCACCTTTATGTTCGCTAGACCTTCTCTTTTTCTGCTTCGTTACTAGATATTTGAAAGGTTTTCGAAATCTTATTATCATCGTTGCAACTGAAGATGAAGTTGAAGGAATTGCAGTTATAACGTCTTCACTGGATGGCTCTTCTTGGCCTTAAAGAATAGTTTGCACGCAGCTTGGCCAATCCACATTAGCCTCTAGCCAATGTTCGTATAGTTTTCTTAATTTGTCACTATTCCGTTTTCTTCCACCTCTCTTCAGCAGGACGCATGAATCTCCGACAAAATTCTTTGAGAGTAACAATGTGTTCTACAAAAGCCTTAAATCTAGTCGAGTTAAATATTTCTTACAGACTCGATTTAAAAAAATGGGCTGCAAGAGGAGTCGAGCTCAAAGAAACGTTAAATTCAAGATTTTTTTAAATTAAGGACTGATTTAAAGAATTTTTTATTGGATAGTTAACAAGAATCGGGAACTACAAACAATGGGAACACGAAAAAGATTTTTTGGTTTCTCGATAAAACTGCGGCATCACTGGGTTGGAAGAAGAACTTGTCCGCAGATTTGCTGTGATTTTGCAAACCATAATATCTGAAGAGGTAATTGATGTCACCAAATAAAATAAAAAATCATATAAGACAGCCCAATGGTAAATAATAATTATATATTAATTATTTGGTTGGTTCTTGATATCATCGACCGTTCATAAGTTGCTGATCCATGGAGCATATATCTTCTAACGCAATGCAATTTTACCAATTGGGAGCTTATCATAAGGAGCTTCAGAAGCTCACAACAAAGTATATCGGAGGTTTTGGGAACATCATTCTCAGAAAAAGAATAGAGTAGCTTCTAACAAGGATATCCTCTATATGATTTTCCTATCTTTCGATATCCTTATTAGCGCTCAAGACTTCATATAGATGCCAAAACACGGTGTCCCTTTTCGCTGAAAACTTTCAGCGAAGAGGGACTCCTTTTTTTGTGACCAAATCGAATATTGGGTTATGACCAATATAAAGCTAGATTCGGAATTGGTTTCTGATGAAAGGGATACAGAAAATTATGCTAGGATAAGTTTTCGTTCTACTAATTGCAATTTCACTTTTGTAAAATTTTGATTTTAGTAACTTTTTGTACTTTGTTTCACCGAATATTTATAATATCGCTGTATACGATTTTTTATTATTATTAATTATATTTAAAAGACATATTTTTATACGTAGAATTAATATTATTTTCACACCACCTGCATGCGTAGCATGACCACCATAGAAGACCACGGAAGAATAGATAAAATGACAGATTGTGGAAAAATTTCTTTAGAAATCTGTCAAAAGTCTGTCTTTTCTCTATTCTTCCTTCGACAAAACCCGTTTCTATGGTCGTCATGCTACTCGTGCTGCTCGACAATGTCAAATTATATGTCATGCAAACATTATGACTCGCTGGTAATTAATGTGATTTGAATTTGGAACATTGGAACCTCAAGTAAAAATTGCATACAAACATTTTCTATAGTACCTATATAGTAATCCTGCATTTACCATTGAGACCTGCACTAAAAAAATAAATTGTTTGAAAATTGAACTGGCCACCGAGAGCAGAACACAAATTAAAAAAAAATTACACAAATAAAAAAGGCGCAAATCGTTTTGCTGATAGTCAACAAATTGAACTATTACAAAACTGTCGAGTGGCGATAGTGATTTGACTCCAGAGTACATTCAATCCGAAAACATTGGCATTGCCAACAATCTACTCCCCGAAAATTCCAAGGAATCGTACATGAAAGCCTACGACAAGTTTTATAAATGGAAAACAGAATCAGTGCTTTTAGTTTACTTCCAGTATTTATCATGTACAAAGTAGCTAAGTTGCCTATGGTGTCTCTATTTGCTCAGGTCCACAATAAGCATTAAACATAATATTCAAATTAATACATACACCAAGTTTTTAAAAAGAAATCGGAAGGACCTTCTGCTATGAAATCAAAAGTTTTCACAGCTCAAAATGTGGAAACGTTTCTAAATGAAGCCCCTGATCACAGCTTTCTTGCCACAAAAGTAAATACCTGCCTAGTGATTGAATTTTTTGTAACTAAAATAGCTACGCACTTACTTATACTTACTAGCGACCCGCTCATGCATCGATCGCTTGTGTGCGATCTACTGAAGCGTTGCGTAATGTTTCGACAAGCCAAAATGTCGAAAGTTCTACTCTCTATCCAAGTTAAATATTATTGTAAACCTTCGTTAGGTTTATGTATCAATTTTTTTTTTTTTTTTTTTAAAACCTTGCCCCACACTAGGAATTTCTCCTGTATTGTGGGTGCGTTTACAAACATTTAAACTCACATACACAAACAGCCAGACCCGGAACAACTACTTGTAGGTTATACAAATATTTGTTCCGTGCAGGAATCGAACCCGCGACACGCAGCGCAGCAGTCAATCGCTTTAACCACTGCGCCAACCATGCCGTTACTATTACAATTATATGATAATCGACGATAAAAAATAAGTGTTGTAGTTTCAGGAATATGAAGTATGTAAAAAAATCATAAATAATTATTACCATAACCCTCTGTAAGGAAGAAACGGGAAATTTTTCAGTTCCAGAGATATCCTGATTTTACATACCTGCTCTATACATATTTTTCGTAAAAAAATTGTAAGGCCTCAGTTTTCAGGCCAAATTACTTCATGTGACATTGACAAATAGAAACCATTTCAAGCCCAAAGGACGACACTTAAAACTTTGAAGCTATAAGTCTTCTAGACGCGATTTTCGATCCAGTGTGGCGTCGAGCTATACTGCCGATTTCTCTTATTTAGCTTCTTATGTTAACTAAATATCTTATTGTTGTCCAAGATTAAAGCTTAGGTAAATTTTAATAAAGGACAGTTCCCAGCCAAAACGTTTGTCAATATTGACTGCTGTCACCTAACATAGCGACTAGGTGGAGTTTATCTAACAGCATCTTAACTGTATCTTAACTGCCACGGCTTATTTTTATTATTAATCTTATATTTTGAATTGCTTCTTAATATATATATATATTTTTTTTTTCATTGTTCTCGCATATAGAAGCAACAAGAATAATGTACCCAGGATTTTGTAATAGCTTGATTTAAAAAAAGTGTCCTTGGAGTTTCTTGCACGTTCTTCTCCATAGAGATCTACGTTTTGGAATGGGCAACTAGCTTCAACTTTCTGACTAACTGACCGACTCTTTGACAATTCAAAAGTGCCTGAAAATGTTTTAATTGAAATAAATGCTTCGAGTTTGAGTTTGAGCAAACGGCACTGAATTTTGTTTGGAAAACAACCAGACGTAAAACATTCATTAATGTTTTTATTAAATAAACACAAACAGCCTTATTTATAAAAATCTCGCTAATGACTGATTAGCCACTGACTAGCTAACTAATTGGTTAGCTCTTAATCAATGATTAAGTTTTCTTTATTTATAAACGCTAGTTAGCAGGTGATTAGTTGCGAAACGAAATAGAGGTGAAAGTATGCGTTTGGCACAGATTATATTCAAAATAGTCGACTCAAAAACAGAATTTTAAGAATAAATTTGTCAAACCCACGATTTTTGTATCTGTCGTGACTACTCGTGACGATGACAGAGAAAAGTCAAAAAAAATATCGGAAAATTTGAACAGAAATAAAATGATTTATAAGGTTTATTTCATTATGTTCGCGATGGTAGCATTAACAATAATGAGCTCCGAAAAATTGGAGTAAACAGGTAAAGGTATTTATCTCTGAATTTATGTCTACTTGCTAATGTAAACTGACCAAATGAATGTTAAAGCAATAGCCGATAATAGCTATGTATTTTCATGTACTATAAGCCTTTTAACACATATATACTCTTTTAGAAGTGTATGTAGGTACTTGTGTCTATTTTATATTACTTCCTATTGCTTTTGAACCGAGATTTCAGTGTCTTTTAACAACAATTATTATGGTTATTTACAGGAACAAGTTTGACTGCTGCTATGAAAGTCACTCGCACCTAGCACCAATACTATTCAACTATTCGCATAGACGGCGATGGATGAAAACATGCTACGTAAAAAAAATGAGGAATGAGAGTAGCATAAGAAAGAATGGCACGATCCATGTCTTTGGACGAAGAATATTGGAAATCAAAAATAATGAATTTATAACAAAAATGTAGCTTTATTATATATCAAAATAAATTGTTTCTACAAATTGGCTCTTGTTTTTGTGTGTAACGGCCACAACGTGGCTTTTCTTTAGTTCTGGGCATTAAAACTGGCGTCATAAGATGAGGGGCACATGGGATAACACATTGGATAATCACAATCTACCATGAGCTTCCTCACGAACTCATTCTCTTCAAACGTACTGAGCCTCCTCTTGAATGAGCTTTCCCTATAAATCCTTTCATTATGTGTACTTCGAATGCAGAATATGTAATAGGTAATCATTCTCGTAGTGGATTTAAACGAAGTTTGTAAGTATTCCTCCGTGTGCCTCCCGCCGGCGTCTCAAAATTATTTAATTCTTTGCGTCATTTTGAAATCCCTTAAAAGATTGTCGAATTCCATATTTGCTAAGGCACAACTCGATATTAGGAACAAAATAACCTAGAAGCCCACAACAATCGTAATAAATCCATCAGCTGATTCATATAAAATCCGCCATCTTGCCTCTTAGCATCCTCTTAACAGTGCGCCGGTGGTGTTTAATTTTGACAGCTACTAATCAATTGCTTAGCGACCTCTTAGCGCTAAATAGCGTTTATAAATAAGAATTTTGCTAATCAGTTGCTTAGCAATTGATTAAAATTTAAGAGACGTTTATAAATAAGACTGCTAATTTAAGTCAGTTCCCTAAAGGAATAAAGTAATATTATATAAACAAAATGAAATTGCAAATGGTTGCAAAGCTTACCTTACTGGGAAGTTAAGTCTATTTGGTAGAACTAAGCAGAGAGCTCGAACGTTGGCTGGAACTGATGCAACAGTATTGCATCAGTTGCATCCAACGCTCGAGCATTTATTAGTTGCTTGCTTCTCGACTGGAGCTTCCAGTAGAAGCTCCAACCGAGAAGCAGCTAATAGATGATGGTCTCCGACTTGATAGAGAGTCACCACACTAATGGACTAGCCTATCGATAAGACAACGCCTGTTATCACGTCAAAAGAACATGTCACCCTGTTAGCGTTAGTCATACTTACAGAACCAAGTGAAAATATTGTCGGTATCTTTGATTGAAAAAACCAACAGCAGACCTCTGAGAATTCATTAATGAATGGCACAAATATTTGAAAGATTTTAAAAAGATAGCAATATATGTTTTCTACGATCCGTTTGACGTAGATTTGTCAGTTATTGGAATCAATGAACGTAGACAACAAAAAAGGTGTGTCGTAAAAGTGCCGCTAGCGCCGGCGCTTAGTGCGTCAGATCCTTGGTTGTACAGCCGCACGCCGCCCGCGCCGCCCGCGCCGCCCGCGATCCCTGCGACGCTACTACTGAGAAATTGCGGTAGATCCGCGTCGTGAAGATAATAAATACTGAGGAGGAGCAGCATCCGCTCGAGAGATACTTAAGTATTGTAAAAAAATAACACTTTTCTGGAATGGTCTGGAATTTTAAGTATATTTTACATAAAACAGGACTGATCCGAGCGCAAGTGCCAAGTTACTTATTACTCGTAGTCACCGAATGGAGACGTGTGCAAAACCAAATTAAAAAAATTGTAAGAGACACTGAAAAACAGTAAAATATTGCGACATAATATATGACTACAACATTGCATATTTAAACATGATATGATGTCGATAATACTTTAGTCTTACAGTATACATATTTAATATTTATGTGTATCTATACCTAAATATGAATTTATAAATACTGTTATAGCATATAGATAAAGCAACACAACGTTGTGACATCCATGCTATGTCGCAAAATTTTGCAAACATAGACGAAACAAGTTGCGATAAGGATTTATTAAACAATGAGTAAAGCAGTAAATAATAATGTATTGTTCGTGAACATTAGTGACTGTTTAACCGGGTCTTACAAAAGTCGGGCTGAACTCCCTAAAATGAATGGACACCAACAAACACAAAACCATTCACAAACATAACACCACTTTCATTCCATTCATCTCGCTTCTCAGTAGCGTGTGACTCACACATCGCGGTTACCGTTGTTGGCGTCGCCACTCAGTGCACTTCGGTAACATGCAACTTCTTGACGCACGGCATAGCTTCACTTGCTCTTTGGGAACTCCACACTTTGCACAATCTCCAAATATATTGACAGAGGAGCAACCGGTTCGGTGTCACGAGCGCCACAGTCTAGCACTCATAGCTGATCTACGAGTGTAATGTCTTGTGAAACATTTAGACGTAATGCTATCTCCGAAAAAACCAGCACGAGTTCGAATTATAATTCGCATCTAAGCGGCCTTCTTCGAGACATTAGCATTGACTCACCAACCGCCGGTGTAACGTCTTATAATTAAAACTAATCAGTGTTATTTAGAGATTACTCACTGTTTTGATTGAAAAATCTGCTTTCGTGCAGTGCCGCATGCGGTTATAATTTGCGATAATTGAGGTAGCAGCACGCGCGGGGCATCGACCGCAGGGCTGGCACGACGTGTGCGAACCTGGGGGTCTACTCTCTAAGCACGGTATCCGTAATTTCGGCCAAAGCTAATGGCGTTTGCTACTCCGTATCACCTACGGACATAAGATTACTTCGAGGCCCGAACTAAGAATGAATGACAACACCTTTTGACAGTTGTCCTTACTCTCGATGTATTTTTGCTCGTCCAAAAAGGTTAATTATTCGGGAGTAGGGTTCATTCCGAAGTATCGAACTACTTTCGGACGGGCGCGTATCTTCGTTGTCGAACTTACAGAGTAGGCCCTGCTGCCGGCTCATTGACTAATGGCCTAAGAATGCTTCTAAGAAACAAAAGGTGCACCAAAAAAAAACAATGCGGTGTGTCCACCACGTCAATGGACAGAGAAAGCTTTGCAGCACCGATCATTAAGTTTTTGTGGAGATTAGGGATGCGGGTGAAACCTCCCGGAATGTTGTGAAATAATTCTTGAAATGGTTAATGAGTTGCCTAAATATGAGAGTGTTGAGTTTTGTGTGGTTTTTTTGGACATTGTGAGCAATAGTGAGTAATCATACGGTGTCACGTAGTCACACTGTGGTCTTGATTTTGGTATTGACTACCAGTGATGGTGCGTTTGCTGCGTGATTGTTTTATTAATTTGTTGCATTAATGCAGACTGCAGACTGCGGTTAGGTTAAGTTCCTCTATAACTTTTAAAGCTTCATCATGAAAGCTTCGTACTGACTACGAATGAATGCTTGCGCTACCTACACTTGTAACATACATCAGAAGATACACCGAAACAATTTCAATTCTGGTTTCGAAACAGGTTCTTCCTATCAAAATACCTATTGGCCGAATCAATAGAAAATAAATTATAAATGTGTTAGTAATAAATTTTCTCGTTACCTATATAGGAGGTTTTGCGTCGTTTTGATTCGCAATCTATCTATAAAGCTTAGTTTAGACTATGTTAGTAATTTAGTCAAGTGGCGAGTAATTTAGTAATTAAACGTTTAGTAACGTTTAGCGCTACTCTCCCGAAAAACTTGAACAAAATGGATTGACTCGACTACTTATATCACTTACTAAACTATTCGACTAAATTTTTGTTGTGCAGACGTATTTAGTTACTAAATTACTCGTCACTTGACTCAAGTACTAACATAGTCTGAACCAGGCTTAAGCTACAGTAAAAACAGTGGACTAACGTACTTATAATGTGTCCTTCTAGAAGTTTGTCTCTGTAACAGCTGGTTCAACCCTTGACCCAATATTTAGATCAGACGGCTCATGTGGCGAAATGCGTCCAACAGTCAGAGGCCCTTTAGCGAATACCAATCAAATATCTTTACACTGTTTTAGGTACCTTGCAAGGATAAAAAAGGTTTTGTCAACATTATTATCGTATTCACAAATATCATTTTATTCTAGGTTCGTCAATTTATTTCAGGAATGCAGTGGAATTCCTCCCTCTGTTGATTGCATTGTCATTCATCCACCACTTTCACTACACGCCTTCTAACATTCTCGTAATACGTTCCGGAGCGTTCCACGTCACAAGAGGTCATTGTAACTGTAGGTATTTATATGTCAGTGTTCTCGGTCAAGTGCCAATTAGTACTCTCTGCGTTTAAATCACTGGTCATTGTTGTGTTACTATGTTCCTGAATGGATGTGTAAATGTGTGCTAGTGTGACAATGGCGCCCAATTGGGTCAACTGTTATGACTTGCATCATAGACTAACAGGATAAGTTCAGATGACGCGGGTGCTTCTGGTTTGTGATTGCGAAGCTTACGTTGTCTTACGTAGGTTTATCTATTAAATAATTTGTGGTTTTGCTCTGATCATGACATCTCGCCTCATTGACGCACGGGATGTAATTAATGACTGATTCGTAACCTTTCGCAATCCTTTTTAATGAACATTCTCATTGGTACTATTGGTAGTTTCCATTCTTGTTGGAATCCCGTTGACTAAAATAGCAAGCAATCCTGTTCAACAGGTTATGTTAATAGTAATTTTGTGTCTTCTCTTTTAATTTATTATCACATTGTTTTATTAGCTTAAGGATTTCGTTTATCTTCGTTTAGTTTTATTTCATCTGCATTCATATTTTCTTTACCTGTTATGTTAAAGCTCATATTAAACGACTCTTTTTCACTTTGGGCGTCTTGTTCTTTCGTCTGACCGTTTTTGTACTCTATTCATAAAATGCTTATGATGCGGTACTGATCGTACTTACGTCTCAATGGGATTCTCAACAAAGAATTAAATAGTATCAATTCTTATTAATTACATAATTAAGATGTAGAATATAAATAGAGTCAGGTGCTACCGGACAACATGTCGTTCACATTCTTGTTTCTTCATAAGTAACTGAATACCTGATCACCCACGGTTAAACAAGACGCAAACGGTAAACCAGTCTCAAAACCATAGGACCTATTATTTTACTATCGTACATATTTCCACATTAGCATGCAACGCGTGTCAATATAAATAAACATCTTTTTACGACGCGCTTCTCGCGAGATCGAGGTAATTTATTCTCGTTTTTATATAAATAAATAAAACTAGTTAGTCAGTGGTGCCTGCTTCTGTGACGTGTGGTCGTTTTGTTTGACGTCACTGTTGGCACCGCGGACGCGTCTGGCTTACGTCGGTTGGCCATGGGTGTGGTCGAGTACGCCACTCGGGGCTTCCCAGGACCAATGTCAAAAGGAAAATCAAAAAACTCTTCCCACGCTCAGTTTTGTCGTTAGCTTCATTTTAATAAGTGATCGTGTGACTAAAACTAAAAAAAAATCTGATTACATGATACATTTTTCTAATGGCGATCTTTCCTGAGGATCCCTTGGTTAAATTAGTTAATTCTTGGAGAAAATAAGCAGCACAAACTACTTCAAAACAAAAGTCAACGATCGTCGTACATTATCAGCGGCAGATTATTGATGCATCTTGAAAATATTGGAACTTTATGACGTCAAATATATTATTATTGAAGTAATACACGTTATTAAAGCTATTTAAATCGAGTTTTACAACCAGCTTATAGTTTTCTAGACGGCGACAAACGGCTACACACTAATGTAGGGGCCATTCATTCTAAGCTGTCCATTTCATATGGGTTATTGCTCTGGCGCTGACGTGGGTACACGTAAATTTAGGCAAAGTGCCTGCGCCGACCAGTGCACGTACGCACCGCCCACCACAGAATTACACGCCACAGAATAACTATTAGAAAACAGAATTAAAAGTTACAATCGCTACCATACAAGCAACATGGAACCACCCTAATCTAACAGTCGCGGCTTGTATTTTTTAACATCAGTTTTCGTTTGATTGGCAACTCTGTGCGCGAGAGTTTGTTAACACTTGTTGTTCAAAGAGAGACTTTTGTCATCCATGACATTGTCCATTGACATCATGCGGTTTCTCACCAGGAAGCCCCTCCGAACGCGATCTACATAACAATCACCACGCGCAACGCGACAGATTTTTAGAACAGGTGACTACATACATTAATTCTTGATACGGTTTTTAGATTACAATATCTTGTGTACCTACAGACTTACGTGGGGAGGAAACTACCGGAGTACCTTATCTAATGAGATAATACTTTATGCATCATCAGTTTTCCGACTGATTATAATATACAATTTTGCTTTTATTAAAACTTCACATGATGTTCAGCACTGGTTCCCCATTGTATGAGGGGTTTTTAATTGTTGTTATGGAATGACCTCATTGAACTTTTCTTCAAAACCTAACTTAAGTTGCTTTGTACAACGCGTCACGTGGAAGTAAACTAAATAAATAATCCGTCTCGGGTGTCTCGTTAGGTCTCTAATTTAAGATATTCGACAAACAGCAGTCGCATATTTACAAATAATTATATAATTAGTAGGTACTTATTTAAAGAGAAATACTGAGAATTTGACTACTTTTGATTAACGATAGATATAGGTATCTTTATCGATCTTTAATCAAAGCTAAGTCAAATGATTGCCACTAGACACTTTTTACTTTATGTGAGGTTCTTAGTGCATCAAAATCTTTTGGTGATTAGTAAGTAATTGTAGTACCCAACCTGTTTGGTAAAGTATTGATCTTTCAATGCCAAGCATTTCCAATGAATGATAAAATAAATGATAAGACGCTTATATTAAATTTAAAAATTCAAATACCAATTCGATACTGCTTTTTTTACTAAAAGATATACCAGCTCCAAAGTGATAATTTAGAATAATTTATGCAACTAATTTCATCCTTGAGGTGTTGGTTTCCAAAAAACTTTAAAGGTGTTTTTTCGAATACAATTTTCTGTATTTAAAAACTATACAAGAGTGTTATTTTAACATCATTTATCTATTGCAGAATGAGTAATAGGTAATGATTGTAAAGTTTTGGTTTCCAAAGAAATAATAATAATAATTTTATAATAAAATAAATCATCAATAAGTATATCGGTATCTTCTTTGAATGTATTGACAGATTACTGCGATTATTTAATAATTAACGAAGGAAAACGGCTGAGGATAAAAGCCCGGATATTCATAACGTGAATGAAAATTTCATAATACCTAATAATTTACCATGACGTAGTTTTATTATGGTTATAGTTACAAAATATTATTTGTCTCTCTGTTTTCCATCCTTGTGCAGTGCAAATAAACCAGGACGTAACGGTTATTTTCGTGATGCTAAATTGAGGCGAAACCTACCGAAGATGAACAGATATAAAATTTAAGAAAAATTGGTATCAACGACCGACAAAACAATATTCTATTGTGTTTATAATAAATGTTTGTAATTGACATTTCGAATTTTCTGGTAAAATAACCGGAATATCATCCGCAACACGCGAACACTCGAAGAACATCACTTATACAAATGCGGACGAGAAGTGGACCTAGGTCACTTCCCTAAGAAACTCCGAATTTGTTTGTTTTAAAAGTAGACCTTAATTTGTTGCACATCACAACTCGATCAATTAACTGGTTGCTGTTATCTATTGCTTAGGTAGCTTGGCTGCTAATTAATCATGTGCAGTCTTTGAATTCCGTACAGTATGCATCTATTATGTAGGATTTTGTGGTCTACAAATTGAATGTTTTGCTCATTTCAAAACAAATCCACTCAATTTCTCATTTTGAAATTTGAAATTAGATGTATGAACGTAAAAGAAGCAAAAGGATTATGTAAGAATCGTAGCAGGTGGCGTTCTGTAGTCTACCTACGCGCCGACGCAGATGGGAAGTAGGCGAGTTTATGTATGTATGTAATACTGTCATACTGTCATATTCCCGGAACATGAAGAAGAAGTTTGTTTTCTGTGTTAGTTATTTGAAAATATGGTGTACTTGTATTTGTTTATATTACTTTAAATACTTATTTGAAAAGTTATGTACCAAAGTCATTAAGAGAAGATTCTTTGGAAGTAGAACATTGTATAACCCAAAACTAATTTCGCCAACAAAGAACCTTTTCTAATCTTTATGACTGCCATTTTGAGTCACCGATACATAATGTTTTTCTTGTTTTAAAATTTCCAGTTTATTTCGACCTCGTAACATTCATAACATCCATTCCAAGAATCCAATCTGCGTACGCCAAAAGACTACTACTCGATATCTCATTTACATAACTTGATGAACGTGTATCGCGTATCATGAATGAATTGAAAACTGGATCTTGCAATGGTCGGTCAGTGGTCAATGAAAATTAGAAGAAAATGAAATGAATTTAGGGGAATTACTACATAGTAGAGCTCTTCAATGTTCACAAGTCTTAGTGTAGAAGCAACTAAAGATAAGAACCGGCTGTTTTATACAACATCCATGCAACCAATATCTGCAAAATATCTGAGTTTGTGTTCATGAATTCAGAGGTGCAATACAAACAAGTTCTGTAACCTGAAGCATACAGTACACCTAAGAAAAACGGAAGCTTTATTTCTAGAGTCGGTCAATGAAAGAGAACGCCTATTAAAGTAGGTTGGGATCACAATGTCATCTAAAATATTATCGTGCTTTAAGATGTCAGGTTTTGCATTATAAAATTGCTCACGATCATTTAATTTCTCCGAACTGTGAATAAGTGGGTATTCCACCGTACTGACTGACTTGCGCCATACGCGTGCTGCCTAGTGCCTACTAGATTGTATTAGATACATCATTGGTATATACGTCATGTTTTGCTTACTATTCCACTCAAGCTGCGCCGCAACGGTCCTCACTAAACTTAAATCACGAACAAAAACAAACTACTTGGAACTGGGTTTTTAACAAGTGAAATCTTAATCTTCATAATATTGTTGTTCACTGTATTTGTCCACATTTTCATTGGTATTGTGATGATTTCAACTACTTCAGGTGCAACTCATGTGTGTTACATATTGGGCAGCGTAATAATTACGAAGGACAGTTTGCCAGAAACAGTAAGGTCTATAATATCTAATACACAGAGATAAATTACCATTCTGACTAAGTAACTACACAGACCTTCAAAACTTAGCTTTTAAAATTTGTAATTTTAAAAGTGTGGTACTAAGTTTTAAAGGTCAGTGTAGATAAAATGAAATCTACGTGAAACTATATTACGGCATTCTTCCTTTTGGGTTAATCCTGAAATTGGTACCCATTTAATTATTAAACGAGTGACGGCAACTACGTATTTATCGTACGGGTAATACATAAATACTACAGCATATTGTTTTATTTAAGCACCTTTAGTATTTTCCTCAACGGTTTTATGAATGAATCGCATCAAGGAAGAAGTTCAATGATATTAAACATCTATGTAGTGCAGTATAAGATGTGTGGCTGACACGCCAGAGGGTTCACCCGCGACGTTATGTAGCAAAAAATGAAATACTTTATTGACCGTATATTAGATAATTTATTCTCGATGGCAAAAAAAATATACCAAAAAAAATATGATACAAAGTAGAGAAGTCGAGTGGTTGGTATGAGAAGATTAACGTAAAAAGGAAGTAAAAACAATTTATGACATAAATTAAAGAAGTTGAAGTTGATATGAGGAGACAAAATACTTAAAAATAATAAATTACAACATAGATTTTTTAAGTAAATACGCTCCTAAAATTACCTATATAGCTGGATTGCAATCGCACCTGAGAATCGTGTCGCTATCCTCGTAACTATTTTTATATTACTAAGTTTTTCAGTAAATGAAGTATTTTTAAATATTTTTTGTAGAATTAGTGACTAATCACTAGATAAAGAATTTGAAAGTAAGATAGTCGAAATTTAAAGAATGCACTCCACGCCTTGTCTGACGGTGATCGGCACGTTATAGCGCCGCGTGGATCCGCAGATGTAGGTACACCAGACGGACTATCTATCTCACGGGCGGCGCGGCATATCGCGGCATATCATCGGTCGCACTCAACGCCAGTTGCTGCCGGTGACGATGGACTGGTGCGCATATCGTTAGCCGGTAATTGGGGCCAAAATTTTGCCTTTTGACTGATCTTATACCTAAGACCACCTACTTACACATTATGGTAAAGCAATAAAGATACTGAGTATTGAGACAATTAAAAAGAATTCTTCTTAGATCAGAGAACCAGACGCAAATTAAATAAAAAAGGAATACCGAACCAATGAAAAGAATACATACCATAAAATGGTAAAGGACGACTCTAGGGACGGGCCGACAATTGATGCCTGTTAATGCTTCATAATATAATTTACTGGATTAAAACATGCACAACAGATTGGCTAGCCCTTGCCAGTAGGACACTTTTAATCTAATTTAATTTAATTATGGGAATGATAAATTCATAGGTATCTTTTTGATGTTGACACATTACTTATAAAGTTTCTGACAAGCTTATTTGGAAATATTGTCAATTTGAATCTATGAAAATTTATGAACAAAAATAAGCTGACCGTTTAGCGCACAGAAAAGTATGTAACAGCAGGAATAATACTGCAGTAGGTAAGTAATTAATTAATATTAAGTAAATTGCAGCAATGCGCAGTTATTTTGGTTTTAACATTTCTCATTATAAATTATTATTAACGGTTATAGTATAATTAAGATTTATTCCTTGAACAACATAATATCGCAACCTATTTTGTCTCGAACAGTCGTACTCAGCGCTACTCCTCCACACTTATTATGCGCACGGCCAAATTGTGGAACTCTCTGCTAGCGTCCCACATATTATAACCCGTCAGCCTTCAAACCAAGAGTAAACTGACGATCTCCTGGGCACGCTCCTTCCACCGTAGACGTCATCCATCACTTTCTGTCAGGCAAGATCGAGATCAAGCGCATCATTCAATAAAACGAGGCAGTAGCTACAATTCAACAATAAAATCTATATGCTCTACAAAACGCCCAATCGTCTAACTCTAGACTCATATGAACCTGTGACTCTAACATTAGATCGACTGGTATAAACTGTAACTAAATTGTGCTGCAAAACTTCGAAGTAAGGTGCTTGACAAACGGATAATGGATGATCGTACTACTTAGCAGCCATGGAAGTGTTGCGTTACAGCCATCCTACGATCACGGGAGTGACGATATAGGTATCACTTCTTCACTCGCTTCAGTTGTTATCTGACGTAACAAATGCATTAACTGTTTTACTAACAATTCGGAGTCGTAGAGCAGTTTCTATCACTCATTGGTACGTCCGGTGTGACACTCTTTTTCTTAAGCTCGATATGTCACTACGCCCTGGTACTGTTGCGAGTGACGTACCGCGGGGCCTCGGGTGAACTCGCCACGCGCCGCGGAGAGTCGCCTGCGGCGCGTGCGTGGGCGGCCTAAAGGCGCGCGCACGTGACGAGCGACACGGGCGCAGACTGCTTGGCGCCCGCCACGCCGCGCCGTCGCGCGTCCTCGCCGCGCATGCACCACGCACCTCCACACCTTAATACGGTCAACGAAGACGGTGCGGGTGATGCGACACACCGTTATGAAATCGTGTGGGTGTGCTGTCACTTGGCAAGTCACACCGTTGGATGTATATTTTCCGCATCTCACAATGATTACTGTGTGGATATTACTTCATTTGAACACAGAATTAGGAAATATTACGACCTAATTAATGATTAAACATAAGGTAACGTCATCCAACATTGCGAAACAAACAAAAAGAGAAAAATTTACAAAGTCCAGATAGTTGTAGAGAGTGTAGGTACCCACTTGTATTTACTATTGTTAAATGGGTTTCTGAGTTTTTGTATTGTATTAAGTATACACTGGAATGGACACTGACTCACCATACCCAAAATGGGAAGTGATTGTTCGGTTTAGTTCACATACAAAATTCCAAGAAACAATAATAATTAAAAGCAACGAAGTGCGTATTTCCTTATCGAATTTTAGTGAGAAGTTGCTAACGGTATATGGTCGGACAAAGAGGTGATTGTATCCTTGTATAATACTTGCACTCGTAATATAGAATGATGAGAAAACAATACGACAATAAACGAAAACAACAACAACAACCAAATCAACACCTATTGTCCTAATCGAAATAAAACAAGTGTTATTTTCAAACAAAGTAAATAGTAGCCAGTGATGCGCCGACTATGGATTTTGCTAAACTTTGACTAGCTATAGTGACTATATAAAACTATGAGATACATTTGGTTGAATTTTCGTGAGCAGACTGGGAACGCCAGTAGATATATACGGTTTAATTTACTGTCGTATTGTCGTCTCCACCTTGTATAGATAACTCTGTATTGTACAAAAAGTCTGAAAGAAATCCAAAACTAAAATAAATGCAAAATAAAAACGTTATTATTAAAAACGTGATACAATCTTATCGCGAACAGTGATCACCAGAAGACAACTTAGGGTAGCCAGGGCAGTGTTTTAATAGACAAGAGGACGCTATGCTAACGTTCTCTATAGACAAATAGTCTGAGAGGCACCTTTAAGGAATCCTATGGTTGAGAGAGAGGTAAAATATTTCTTGTGAGACACCATGGAGAGAATGCTAGCCCCAGCAGAGGATCAGTTACAATCGATAAAAGAATGTCGTAAGTGCAGTGATTAAAATTAAATCATAAATATTTTTTTCGGAACGCGTCAGTTGTCTTCAGCACACGATTCACCGAAGGTGGATCACCGACTCAATTACAACCTTAATTATTAACTGCGACATTTTGCGGATGATATCATGCTGGTCATTATCTTAACTGCACTAATAAACGGTCATGTATTCACCGCTTGACTGAAGAGAGGACAATCGTGAGTAACACGTGACGTGACGACTGTGACACCGATCGTGAGTTTGCGACAAAACGCGATCTTGATGTTGACAACGTTATGAACCAAAATTTTTGATTTACTCAAATAAAACAAAATTGGCAAAGCACGATTCAAGATTTTTGAAACACAATTTGCAACAACATTTTGGAGAGCTTTGGTGTGAAGTATGAGGAGGAATTTTGTGGAGAGGTCAACATTAAGATGCACTTAGAAAAGACAAAATATATTATAAGTCTACTTCATAATGTTCTCACTTATTTCTATACGCTTTTTTGTGATTTACAAATCAACGTATCATGTGTTCTATGAGTAATGTAATTATTACATTTTTTGCGTCAGTCGGACGCTTGTGCAGCGAACCATGACAGGTCGGTCGCGTGATCGGCTCCCACACTGGTCAGCCGACAGGTGGGGGAGTGGGCTGATGTGGCGCTACAGCCTTCACTGCTATGAGAAATTTAATTACACCTTGTGTATATCACTTACCTTCATTAATTACATCAGAAATGGCGTTATTTTCGAAGCGACGACGCACTGTTTTTGCGCTCCCTTCGATCGGCTGTCAATACTCGAGAGTGTACAAACGCGCACTGAAAACATGATAAGTCAAAACTTGTTATATATGTGTATGTAGGTACCTACACTTACAGGTGTTAATCATTCGGTTACAGATTAATAGCGACGCCCATTGCGCGGCTTACCACAGTTTAAAACAGTTGCCTGATACCTACAGGGTAATTGTGAGTGTGGTCAGTGGTCAGAGAGCAGGGCGCGTGGTCAGTGGTCAGAGAGCAGGGCGCTGAATGAGTCCTGATGAATCATTCGTTTATTATATATACAGCAAAAAATCTATATATATAAAACATCTCGTGTCACGGTGTTTGTGGTCGCACTCCTCTGAAACGGCTCCACTGATTTTTATGATTTTTTGTTTTTATATTTGGTAGGTATGAGAGTAGGTCGTAAAGTATATTTCATACCGCTCCCACGGGATCAAGACTTATGCGAGTGAAACCGCGGGGCGCAGCTAGTAATTGTATAAAGGTTTTAATTTGAATGGTTATGCGATAATCTTATCAGATCGTGAACATTTTAGGAATTCTAGGATGCTAGTTAAACATTTTCAAAAACGAGACGCAACGTTAAATATTTATATTTAGTTTTACATCCAAAAGTTAGTATCACATGACCTCGCAGCAATGTATGTGCAAATAAACTCAAACCCAAACTATTTATTTAAAATAAACCAATTACAGGCACTTTTGAATTCTCAAGGGGTCGGTCAGCTAGAAAGATGGAAGCTACTTGCCCATTCCAAAGCGTAGTAGGTACCTATGGAGAAGAAAGGGCAAGAAACTCCATGGACACTCTTTTAAATCAAAATATGGTTACAAAATATTAGTTACATCATTCATGTTGAAATTATGCACGTATCAACGATGCAGAAAGTTAAAAGCGTAATAAAAAGACAAAAACAATTCAAATATTAAATTTTAAATTACATTTAAAATTTAAAATAAGCCGTGGTAGCTATGAGATGAGCAGTCCCTACTGACGGCGCCCGTTCATGAACATAGGTACTATTTTGTATCCCCAAGTGGCAACAATTAAACCCGTTTTTAAAGGACAGACAGTTTTTCTCAAGTTTATGTAAGCTCAGGTGCCATGTTGAATGGATTTCAGATGAATCGTATAATTACAACCCAACAGGTGAAGTGGCAGCGTTTGGCTTCTCTGCTCAGGGTTGCGGCTTCGATTTCCGCTTGAAAAGAAATGATTATATCAGGTAAACTATAGATAACCCTAGACGAATATTGGTGTGGCTTCCATAAGTAGTTCACAACACGTGAGATGGAGCAGTCCCTACTGACGGCGCCCGTTCATGAACATAGGTACTATTTTGTATCCCCAAGTGGCAACAATTAAACCCGTTTTTAAAGGACAGACAGTTTTTCTCAAGTTTATGTAAGCTCAGGTGCCATGTTGAATGGATTTCAGATGAATCGTATAATTACAACCCAACAGGTGAAGTGGCAGCGTTTGGCTTCTCTGCTCAGGGTTGCGGCTTCGATTTCCGCTTGAAAAGAAATGATTATATCAGGTAAACTATAGATAACCCTAGACGAATATTGGTGTGGCTTCCATAAGTAGTTCACAACACGTGAGATGGAGCAGTTATATTCGAAACAGTCTTTTACTTCGCTGCGGCGCTGTTAATAATAATAATTCCTTTACTGTCAGGCAACTGAAGCCCATAGATAAAATACACAAAATAACGAACTAATACATAATAAAACTAAAACTTGTGTTAATTAATATTGCTTAAAACTATGTTAGTAGCACTTCACTTCACTAGCTAATTGTCCTTGTGCTGTCCTGTGGTATTTGCCCGCAGAAGCGACCGAACACCACGTCCTGTGGTAAAAAATCTTCTTCAAAGACGACGGACAAGTAACAATTCGGTACTCGCACCACGAACGCCTTGAAGTTGAATCGGCCCCGTTGGTTTCGTGGCCGCAATCGCGACTGCTGAGCTTGGGGTCCTGGGTTCGATTCCCAGGTCGGGCAAAGTGTTATTAGGTTTTTCCATTAGGAATTTCTCAGTTACAGCCCGGAGTTTGGAAGTTGGTGGTCTGATACCCCCGTGCCTCGGAAAGCACGTAAAGCCGTTGGTCCTGCGCCTGATCTCTCCCCGGTTGTGTCGGATTACCCTCCCATTGGACTATGAGAGTAAAGGAACAGAGATTTTACCTGTGATTGTAAACACACTTGTGCACTATAATATCTCCTGCGTACTTAACTAATCTCCGTTGAGACTGGTTACTGTGACCGAAATCGGTTGAGAGCATATTATTATAAGCGGCTCGACGCGGACAAAAGCGACTGCGTAGCGAGGATACGTGGCTATGACGCAGGGATTCGCCTCGGGTCCATGCGGCTACGGTGCGTAATACGCCACTACGAAGCGGGGTCTACGCTGCTACGAAGCGGGGTCTACGCCGCTACGAAGCGGGGTCTACGCCGCTACGGTGCATAGTCGACGTGCCTACGACGAAGTGTTCACGCGGCCTACGCTCAACCAACGCCTAATGCCAAGTCAGTCGTTAAACTAAAATATCTTCTAGGCCGGACATATTCTAATTTGATTGCGTAATACGTAAAGCTATGTATGTTAAATATTCGTTGTAAACTATAAATATTTTGGTATTAAAGTGTTGCTGGCACATCGAGCTGGGTCGTAAACGTCACATTATGCGCGTGAGTCGATGCTGAACTATGTCTATTACTCATCGAAGCACCTGTTCCCACCTGACCACATTCATATTATAAAGCTAAAGAAGGACCGACCGCTGTATAAAGTGTGATGTGCTTGAAAAAAGTTGGCATCAGTCTGCTGTGCCGCTTTCATTGATGAATAAATGAATTCGTGTAAGAAAATCACTAGAACTTTATGATTCCTGTACCGAATTACTTATAAATATAAATAAATATTTACCGAATAGCTTACATTGCGTTAGTCCGTAGTACCTACATACATAGGCGTGTTTCCATGTTTTAGAATTGAGTGTGCTACTATAAAGATTTGTCGGTGTTCTGCCGTAGGCACATCGACTTAGAGTTCACGTATTTTACTAACTTTTCTTTCTGATAATAATTTAGCAAAACACTTGAATTCTAAGTGATATTTCTGTTTTAGTTTATTTTGCGTGACTTAATGGCTAGAAAGCAAAATAAAGTGAATTGAAATTCGACTCATAGTGGCAGGTTTGTGTCACCCTTTATATTTATGAATGAATGCATAACATACTATATTTAGGAACCTACTGTAGTAGGTATGTATACAGAGGTCAATGTACGAGTACCGCATTGTAAGCTGTGCTTGCCTATAATTAAATGTGTACTTACATACGTTGTGTCATCGTGTGCTCATAGTTTTATTAATTTACGTTAATTATATACTGGAAACCCTTAATAAATAAATATTGATGTGTAATTTGCCAGGTAACTACGGAAATAGCCATTCTTTTTATGTGATGTTACAGCATTATTAAGCTTACCTACTGCAGCTGTGGTTGTGCGCCAAATATGGAGCAGCTAGTAATATTGTAGTTGTACACTACTAACTAGACAACCCGGTACAACGCGACAGTTTTACCAAATTTGGTTTATATGATACTAGAGCCCCGGCCATGCTTCGCACGGGTGCATTCTACTGATGTGGCGATATGTTAAAACATCGCGACTTCTGTGCTATATTTAAGTTAAATATTAATGTTTTATACACGTGATCGTTCCGGAATTTTCTAAATGATTGTGAAAACCGCATCAAAATCCGTTTCGTAGTTTAGTAGAACAGCGGTCAAACATACAGACACGAAAAGGGACTTTTAATTAAGTATAATATGTATAGATTCCGTTGTAACACGTTAGTTTTTCTACCAATCTCGGAAACAATTAGCTGTACTAATAAAAGTGTAAAATTGGAATACTGCAAAGGATTAATTCATGGATAAATCGGAAGTATATATGAGGCATTTGGACAATCATTAAGAGGGCGAACACCGGTCCACTAGCGCCACTTCATTAAAAAAATATTATTTCTTGACTGAGAAGGAATTTTGAGTAACGGTTCAATCAGTACCCTCGGTAAGTGTGTCTAGAATTTTCTAATACCTTTTATAAACTTTCATATTGAGACACGAAACAACAAAATACGATCTAGAGGAATGTGGCCGCTTTTTATTTAGATCGAATTTTGTTGCTGCTATTTTTTGGTAAAGACTAGGAAAAATAATTAAATAACCACGGTCATTATTTACCCTGTGCATATCTAATAATATCTACAATACCGACCAACTAATATCAACCAGTGCAACATGTCGATCGTCTGTCGTTAGACGGACTTTCATCACTTGTTACTAGAAGAATTGTGGACTTTGTACCGACTTACCACCTCGGCACGACCGCGATACTTAATAATAAATAACACACCTAATGCTCTTTGGACCGACACGACGCACAGTGGTTCGAAATCGACGCTCCGTGGACATTGAAATCAAAATTTTTTTAGGCGAGAAATAAAAATCGGAACGGCTTTATTTCAGTATTATTTATAATAATTGGTAATATTACAGCTATGGACAGCAACATCTCCGAAAAAAAAAATATTTATTATTTTTTTGTATGAAGAAAAACACAAAAGTCGTTTTTTGTCACAACTTAATAAAACTTAAAGCCTGCGGCTTACATGGGCTGTTGTCCCACATGAGGCGATTCCGAAATGCTATAACACGCACACCCATGCGCGCCGCTTCACTCACAGCAGAGTGTTGAATTTCGAGAAATTCAGTTAGAGATTTTTACGTTGATTTAGGTGTGATCTTGAATATATACAAAGTAATTGACTTTAGTTTGCTAATTTTATTAATTATAATGAGAAATAATGGAATATACAATATAAAAATACAAAAAAAAAACACTTAAATTGAGACTCATTTACAATATAAATAGGTTTTGCAATATTTCTGATGATAATTTAATTCGTTGTTAGTAGATACAAAGTTTGACTTCATAATTAACATAAAAAATAAATGTTTTTAGTACAAACACTTATAACTAATACAGAAAAATACTAAGAATATGCAATTGTATAATTGAAAAATATATAAAATTTACACAAAAACATCAAACATTAAAATCTAGTCTACTGAGTTTCGTCATCGCTATCAAAGAATTCAAAATCAGAATCCATCATACTTGGCACCTCAACAAATTCAACGTTTTCCTTATGCATGGTATCCGGGTCAATTAAAAGAAGAGACTTCATTTCTTCAGTTAAATCATTTCTACTCTTAATTGTCAGTTTAGGTCGGATGCTTGACAAATATGAGTCTGAGGATACGATGAAACCATTAAAGATGTAATGGTTTGTCGCTCTGCGACAAAATTTCCGCGTATGATGTTCCCTGAGTGTTCTAAAATCTTTGTTTTGGGCCTCAGATGCCTCTTCTGATAGCTTTCTATAGGCAAAATGTTGAAATGTTGTATTATTTCGGCTCCATGCAGCAGATACAAATACGAGTAGAAATGATTTAATTGAAGAAATAAAGTCTCTTCTTTTAATTGACCCGGATACCATGGATAAGGAAAACGTTGAATTTGTTGAGGTGCCAAGTATGATGGATTCTGATTTTGAATTCTTTGATAGCGATGACGAAACTCAGTAGACTAGATTTTAATGTTTGATGTTTTTGTGTAAATTTTATATATTTCTCAATTATACAATTGCCTATTCTTAGTATTTTTCTGTATTAGTTATAAGTGTTTGTACTAAAAACATTTTTTTTTTATGTTAATTATGAAGTCAAACTTTGTATCTACTAACAACGAATTAAATTATCATCAGAAATATTGCAAAACCTATTTATATTGTAAATGAGTCTCAATTTAAGTGTTTTTTTTTTGTATTTTTATATTGTATATTCCATTATTTCTCATTATAATTAATAAAATTAGCAAACTAAAGTCAATTACTTTGTATATATTCAAGATCACACCTAAATCAACGTAAAAATCTCTAACTGAATTTCTCGAAATTCAACACTCTGCTGTGAGTGAAGCGGCGCGCATGGGTGTGCGTGTTATAGCATTTCGGAATCGCCTCATGTGGGACAACAGCCCATGTAAGCCGCAGGCTTTAAGTTTTATTAAGTTGTGAGAAAAAACGACTTTTGTGTTTTTCTTCATACAAAAAAATATTAAATATTTTTTTTTTTCGGAGATGTTGCTGTCCATAGCTGTCATATTACCAATTATTATAAATAATACTGAAATAAAGCCGTTCCGATTTTTATTTCTCGCCTAAAGAAATTTTGATTTCAATGTCCACGGAGCGTCGATTTCGAACCACTGTGCGACGTTGGCAAATTAGTGTCCATGCTATTGACCGATTTTCCAAATCAAAACATTCTATAGCGTCACACATTTACATAATACATGTTTACAAAACATTTTACACTCACCCATTGATTAGAAAGACCGAATAAAGGGCAATTTTAGGATACTGGAAATGTATAAAACTGTGATTTAGTTGAGAATGAGTTCTACATACGGCTACATATCAAGATAGACAATACAAGATCAGCTTATACTGGAAATGTATAGGTTGATACGTAGCTGTGTGTACAAGTAAAACAAGTACACACTATCTACCGTAAGTTTATCTCGATGTCAATGTTGTTGGAACAACATTATTACGAAATAACCTGCAAGTTCAAAGTGAACTTCAGAATCCATTTCTGTCAATATCAGGTAAGTGCTGTACAAACTCTGATAGTGATATTATTAACAGACGAAAAAAAGGAGGAGGTTCTCAAGTCGACCCGTTTATATATGTATATATATTTTTTTGATTTATTGTGTTGAAACCATGATCCACCTGCCGACATCTGAGGTAACGTAGTGTCATGGCCGGTCACAAGGCCGAGTTTTTTCTGAAGGTCTATAATTGTCTACGATTGCTGCTTCATGATGACCAGTGACATAAGATGAACCGGGTCGATTAGAGTCCGCAGGGCTTTTGCGCTTAATTCGACACGCGTTGGGGAGATCACGGATCGCGATACGATTTCTGAAGAAACCGTAATTGAAAAATATAACTAGTGACCGCAAAAGATGAATCTTCGAAGAAAAGTTTCCTTAGTTTTTATTCAGTAGTTTGCTCCAAAATTTATTCTAAATTGAGTTTCCAACTGATCAATTTCTTGACAATTCATAATCCTGTAATTGGTTACATTGGAAGCAATGGTTTGAATTAAATTCTATTTTGTTTGGCTATGTATGGAGCTAGGAAGGTATATACAGATCTAAGGTTTTAGTCAGTAGGTCTGACATAACCCGTCGTATTGCCTAGGGTGGAAAATGTTCATAAGGCCTTCAGCAGAGACATACTCATACTACATACATGGATAGGTTGAATGATGAGCACTGTCTCATAAAGTCGTAATTGATTGAAACGAATATCCGCTGATGTACGACTTTCGTTCTTTGTTGGGTTTTGATAAAAATAATAAACAATCGTCAATCAAAACCTGGTACTATACTAAAATCGAATACGCGTTATGGAACCGGTTTCCCGTCGAACAGGACCTGTCCCTGCGTGGGAGACCAGCGAGTTTACCCAGCAACACGCCATAACAACATAATCTACAATAATAAACGATAATATTTAAATATTATGACGTATCTGTTGTCCACCACGGCCGCGGCATCACATATAATTACTATTACTTACGTTTAAAGCCGTCACAGATTTAAAAAATCTATTTATAGAACTACGAGCGAAATAATTACATTGGGGCAAAAACTGTCATTACAGCTTCGTCATGACTGACGCGGACGGTTGGAAGCCGTGACGATGACGTCGGCGAGGTAACAAGTCATGACGACTGAACTTCATGTTGATTGACGATGTTGAGGGGTTTCGTCATTGACGTGTTGTAGAGACCTGTTTGTATTAGTTTACTGTTTTTGTTTGATACCTAACGAACGAAGTAAACGCTTCATAAATAGATTTATTTTGAATTAATTTAACGAGTGTCTAAGTGTCGGGTTGATAGTTGATGTTAACATATATATAATATAAATAAATTACAATACTATACTACTAGTAGTACCAGTATTACTTCGAGTTCAATATATAAACGCTTTTAGGGTGTTGTTGGGCATGCCGAGATACTGTAGTGCGTCTAGTATGTTTATGGAGGCTCTGATTGATGGTCTTCATGCCATTATGAGAAGGAGAGCGGCCTCCATATTACACCTTATCAGAGGCATTCTCCTACAGCATTCTGAAAGTAATAGTGGACCGGTTAGACAGTCCATTTCTAAGACACTGGATCGCACTCCGCGTGTCAGACCGTACACAGACCGTATTTCGGCCATGGCGGCCAATCTCAACGGAATCTAGCCTCCGGCGCGGGAGATATTATAGTGCACAAGTGTGTGTGCGCAGACACAGGTGCACTCTCTGTTCCCTTAGTTTCATAGTCCGACGGGACGACAATCCGACACGACCGGAGAGAGGTCAGGCGCAGGACCAATGGCTTAACGTGTTTTCCGAGACACGGGGTATCACACCGCCAAGTGTTCGCTTCTAACTAACTGGATGCGAATTGACTATGTTGTGTGTTATAGAGACATACGTCCACCTATCCCTTTCATCTGTTACAAAAGCAGTCATATGACGAAGTTTTGTCGTCGCCTCGTCGATATCGTTTGTGATGAAGGTGAATTTTTCATTCAGTATCCTGCCACAGTTCTAGGTAGGTACCTACCGGATTGTTTTTTTTTTTTTTTTTTCTGCTTTAATATATTTAATTTCAAATATTTTATTTTAAGTAAGTACCTACCTAATCAACAGAACTTTAATGTAATTTAATTTCAAACAGAAGTAGGCTGGTGACTGTAGCGACAGACACGGATACCCACAGGATACCAAGCTCAGGGTAATATTATATTACCTAAAACTTGGCGACCGTGTCTAAATGATTTTCCTATACGTACGACGCCGACGTACTGATACAAATATGGGAGATTAGTAGATCTGATAGGTGAGAAGAAAACTCCTGAATTAGGTAGTAAGTGTATGTTAACTAATAAACGGATTATCTTAATTCTGTTAGAACATGTATATAACAATTTATGTACACACATATAAACAGAAAAGAAGAAAGTAACAGAAAAATAAGGCTCGCGGTTTGTGCCCATAACTTAAGGTCACTGAAACTGTCTAAATGATTAATGTAATTATAAATTAATATTAACAAAATGAATTACTGCAAGAACGACATGATTCTTCACTAAATACAATGATCAGTGATTCTTCACTAAATACAATGATCGGTGAAACATTATCTACATATAAAGCTTTGGAGTAAAAAACTATTGAAAGAATAGTAACAAAATCTTCTCACGATATAATAGAGACGTTTTTGATTCACCATGACTGGGTAACTTAGTATCCGTGTCACATCATATTCTATCACATTTAATGACGTCACCGATACCTCCTTGTTAGCGGTGTTCCACACTATGTCCGGGTCAGCACATTCGATTCGGCAGTATTTGTTGAACAACAAAGCCGACCCGAAGCAATTGTTACATTTATTAATTATTACACATTGTAACAATATTTTGATTTAAAAGAGTGTCCATGGAGTTTCTTGCCCATTCTTCTCCATAGGTACCTACTACGCTTACGAATGGGCAACTAGCTTCATCTTTCTGACGAACCGATACCTTGACAATTCAAAATTGTCTGTAATTGGTTTATTTTTGCCATCTTTTGAATTTGATATTTTAGGTTTTGCTTAAATTTTTGCCTTGTTTACCGTGTTAAATGTGAATTGTTAGTGCAAATAAACTGAGAATGGCAGATCTAAATGTCACTCAAGTTGCTAGGGCTGTTACTTTAATTGAAACTGGGCACACCTACGAACATGTGGCCCAAACATTACGAGTAAATATAAAAATCTGTGGTACACCGAGTTGTAAAGAGGTAGCGGCAGACGGACAGTATACGAGACTTGCAAGACAGGGACGTAAACGGGAAACTGTGGCCAGAGATGACCGGCTCATCGACACCAGCGTGCTTAGAAATTGGACCTCAACTTATTCTGAGGTAAGAATGAAGCTCCAAGAAGTTCGAAGGGTAAGCATAAAAACTGTGAAAAGAAGACTGAAATCGACCGGAATAAATTCACACTTGCCTGCCAGATGCCCTCTTCTTACCACATGCCATCGCATCGAGTAACTCGAGTTAATTTTGCTCGCAATCACGAAAATTGGAATGACCAAACTTGCAGTCGAGTTCATTCACAGATGAGTCCAGATTTTGCCTGAAGCCAGATGATGGAAGGATTAAAGTGTAGAGACGCCCGGGAGAGAAGTAAGCTTAGTGCAACGTCATTGGAAAAGAGGCATATGGTGGAGGGTCAGTTATGGTATGGGGAGGTGTTTGTGTGGGGGCACGTACGGAACTCCGCGTCATTGAGAATGGGTCACTAACAGAAGCACGATATTTATGTGACTGAGATTTTTGAAGAAATTGAAGTGCAGTTTGTCCCTATTATAGGAGATAGATTTGTTTCTATGAATGATAATGCACGCCCCCATACTGCGGCCGTATTGGTCGAATACCTTTGAGACGTTGAAATCAATGCTACGGGGTGGCTAGCGCGCTCGCTCAACTGAAACCTCATAGAGCATGTATGGGATAAGCTCGGAAGATAAATTATAATTAAGAAAAGAAATCCTGTCCCCGCTAATTTGAGAGATCTTAAAAGCGCAATACAGGAAGAATGGAACGCAATATCTTAAGATTTTATTGATAACTTGATTGGGAGTATGCCAAGGAGACCGGAAGCAGTTCGAAGAGCTAGAGGGGACACCACCAAGTACTGATTATAGCCCACGTTATAGCCTTTCCCAAGAATTTATGGAAAAAAAAGGTTAAGTGGTGGTTTTTCTTTCCTGAAATCGTTGTGATTTGAAACTCGATGAAACGAAAATACGTCACGATAACGAGGCAAAAACATAAATATATAGGATTAAGCCGGCGAGAGAATGAGATAGAATACATTACACAGTCATTTATATTCTAGATCTCCTCTTAGTGCTATGCTTCGAAGCCTCCCCACTCTCGTCTTTTAAGCATTGTACGTAAATATGTGTGCACCTGTATATTGCCGAGATACAGCGAGAGAGCAAGCGGCGGTGTGTATCTCACACTGTCTAATACTTGCTTTCATCCGAGCGTTTTACGTGTGTTGTTAGTACGTGCGTGTAGGCCTGCACATTGCGAAGCCTTGGGAGAAAGTATCGTATAGCGAGTATAGTATATAGATATATACAAATCCAAAAATAATTAGGCAAGTATACTTTGCCCTTTGTCAGTCAATTTTGACTTACTGTATTACTTCATGGGGTGGGGCAAGTAAAACTTTGTTATTGCCCATTGAAAGAGCTCAAAGAGCTATTCTTAAGAGCGGCCAACCCGTTATATTTTTCATACAAACGCTCGTACGTGATTATGGCGTTGTAACATATCTTTCATTGATTTTTTTTAACTAATAGGTATCTTGTGCACTTTATCTAGGTTTCTATGCAAGCAAAAAATCTGAATTTAGAGAAACAAATGCAGTATAAGCCTCCAAAAATCTGTTTTTTTGCACAAATTTTACCTGAATTTTGAGCGTTCTTAATGTACTCATAAATTATAAAAGTTAAGAAAACATCTTCATAGGAACCTCGCACATGTAATAGAGATTCTAAATGACAAACATTTTTTCCAAAAACTAGTAAGGCTTTTTCAAAAACACGTATTTCCTGGAACAAGTTTTGTGAATCCTCTGCGCGCCAATTTTCATTCGATGTTATCGCGTTCTCACTCTTGCTTCTTTTTCAAACTTTGTGTTGGATGAAACAACAAGCTTTTCAATCATGCTCGCGTTGTCGATAGACGGACTGGGAAGGGCCCTCTTAAGGTGGTTACTTGCCGCCCTTTCCTAGTCCCCACTAACCTCCTGTATAAATCTTTTGAAGTACTAACAGTTCGACAGTTATTTATAATGAGCACTCTACTAAAACAACACACAGCACTTCCATACAGCACTGAATTTACTAAAAGAAGATGGAAAGATATAGTTTGCCCTCAAAAAAATACAAAACATGCTTTCACGGCCAAATTTTATATGTACCTCGGACCGCTACTCTATAACAGGCTAAATGAAAAAGGAAACATCTACTCCTTAAATCATAGTAACCGCAAGAAAATCTTTAAGGAAACTCTTCAAACAATGTCCTATGAAGATACAGAGAAGTTATTACTAGTGCTAAAGTAAATATTGTTTGTATTATTGTTATTTTTTAATTAGTTAAGTTAAGATACTATAATTTTATGTACCTTTTTACATTTATTTACCAATAAGACTAATATGATATGTGATTACTTAATCAATTAATGTTACCTACAATCGCCTGAAACACAGGATTACCTAGTTCAGGCACAAATTATGGTTGAACTTGACATAAATTTAAGAAAAACTGTATTTAACGTTATACTTTATATTTTTGAATATAATTTTTATTATTTATTATTAGTATAGTAGGTATATCTTTATTGCATTAATACTTGCTCTGGTCCGAGCGTCCTACCTACGTGTGTATGTTAGTATGCGTGTTAATACGTGGGTATGCGCCTGCGTATTACAAAGCTTTAGTAAAAAGCCAACGCGGTGTATTATTTATGTGTATTTTTATTTGTGTGAATATTTTTAACTCCCTTTTTTTATAAATATATTTTGCAAGTACGCCGAAAACTGATGTTGCAAAGAATTCGTAAGTATCGGCGGAAAAAAAATGAAAACAAGATAATAAATTTAAACTAAAACATTTATTTCGTATTTTAGTTACAATAAGCCTCTCGTGACATTTGTTCAAAGTGAAAAAATGTAGAGACTGAATAATATGTAATGCAATAAATGTTAAATAAAATGAAAATTAACTTTTAAACTTGGTATTATTAAAAAAATAAACCTTTCAATTATCCTACTCCTAACACCCTATATTCATCTCATTCTCTCGTAGACATTTCTAAACTTTCACTTCTACGGTGTGTGAATTACACACACACACAATTTTTTTTTTCTTAGTTTGGTAAATTTTGCCATTTGATCGATTGTTTTTTTGACGTTTGCTATTTTAAATAGCGAATAATAAGCAAAATCCATGATATTTTTTTATATAAGTACTTCTTTGCGTTTTTCTTTTATGAGCATATTCGATTTTGCCGCCGGCTGTGCCGAAGCATGCCGACATGTGCCCTTATTTTTTGTGTGGTAAATCATCAAATGACTTCTCCGCTCTGGGCGGAGCGGAAGGGCGAGTCAGACTCTTACTGACTAAAACCCACCTGTGTTCCTTCAGTTGCTTGTGCGCCAGGGCCACAATAACTCTTTCGAACAATCCGCGACCCCGGCAGGCATCGGCCCTATCGGACTCCGTCAATGGTGCTGACATCTCTTTGAGGCGCGCATGGAACACGACGCGCCGTCGACCCGGGCCTGGTCCTTACCGGACGGCGAGCTGCGCATTGCTCGCCGTCCGCAAGCCCGCGCCTACGGTGGCCGGGAGTCGGCTATCCACTCCCGACGCCCAGAGTGTCTCCTCCTGCGGCGACTAGGGGCGTGCGTGAGGGCGCAACGATTGCCTCATTCTCACGCGCTCCACCTCCTCCTTCGCGAGCATTACTGCTTCACAGAAGGGGGTGACGGCTTCCCAATCCCCGACCAGGGCCGGACGCGAGAGATCGCCGCCGCCGATCGCCGCCAAGAGGACACGGCGGTGCTCCGCCCAAGCCAGGCAGACCTCCACCGTATGCTCCACCATGTCCTCCGGTCGATCCACACAATGATAAAACTCGGGCGTTTCCTCCCGCCTTATCCGAAATAGGAACCTCCCGAAATAGCCATGTCCGGTGAGGACCTGCGTCAGGCGGAAGGTGAGGACGCCGTGGCGCCTCTCAAGCCACTCCTCAAAGAGGGGACTTATCGCCGCAATTGTGGCGTGCCCAATGTATATAGTACCCCTGACGTAAGAAACAGAGATGACTCTTCAGCGATATGCTACTATGGTAGGTAGGTAGGTAGTTCCGTAAAGATAGGAATGTCGGTGTGTTGTTAAAACTAGTTCCTAGTGCTCGTTCATTGTGGTGGAAATCCTCGGGGGTTCCTGAAGCTGACGATTGTTTACGTTTTGTTGTCGTCATACAGAAATTCTAGCAATTTTAGGTGAATAATAATTGTTCCTAGTTGAGATGACTATAAAAGGCGAACATGGAAAGTGAAATAACACACATAACATCACGCCTGTAATCCCCGAAGGGTTAGGCAGAGGTGTACTTGTACCTCCCCCACATTTCGTCAGTTATGTTTAAGTATCATGTAAAAGAAAATAAAGTATAAGTAAAATACAGGATGCCAGGGACAACGACGTGCAACCATTTAGAACATTATTTAACACACGATTCATTACACATGATTCTGAACCAACTGCGTTGAAATTGTTCGTCGGTTATTAAAAAAAATTTAATGTTTCATACATTTGCACCGCGTAGGTATTGTACTTTTCTATGAAACAGCCGTAGTATTTTTTATAACCGACGAAATATTTCTACGCTAGGGGATCATGTGCTGAATTTATGGTTACAGCTTGCGCGTCGATGCCCTGCTACTCCGTATAACCAAATTAATATAGATCTGTATGCATTTTCCTGCTACCTGCTAGTTAAATAGTTCAGAGTCGAACGGAAAAACTATTTGATAAGGCCCAGTCTGGAAATAGGAAATAAAAAATAAATAAAGATTTTTTATTGCATAAGAAGACACCTAACGCTTTTGATATGGCATCACTATGCGGACCCCAACGCGTCGACCTCACACACACTCAACCCCACATGACTCTATCTCACGGACTTCGGTAGTGCTGGGTCGCTCCACTATGTGCTCGCCTATTTCCGGCCGGTTCCCATGCTTTTACTTGGAGTCACCCGTCTGTCTGCCGGTGAAGAGTGACTCAGCCTCAACGCGGATCTCCCACGAGTCCCACAACGCATCTATTTCCCATTCCCGAAGCGTAACGCAGCTGACAATATTTCATCAATGCGAGACTTCAGGGTTACCACGTTTTGCAATTTGATTTATGATAGTATGTTCTGTATCGTATATTGCAATATTACTGTTTTGTTTTGTAAAACGGTGATGAATATTTACTTTTAAATTTGTATCAAAATCGCAAAAAAAAGGTTTAACAAGATTACGATAAATCCGTTTTTCCACGTGGCTCTCAGGTACAGTATGATGCATGGCAAACACATAGACAATAAGGAGGAAGGTGAAATTTTTTCTAGCCTACACTCTGATCACTAACCTTAAGAAGTCATAAAGTGTAACTAAAAAAAGGATTTTATAAAAATAAAAATAACCACCGAAAAAACACTACAATGTGAAGAATAACTTCAATTTTGGAAGTCGGTGGCAAAAAACTAAAATACAGATCTAAAGACACCGACTTCGAAATTGAAAATGGTTGAGCTAAATGGTGCTGATCCATACGTCATGTTCGTGAACGGGCGCCGTCAGTGGGGACTGGTCATCTCTTGGCTGCCACGGCTTATTTTAATTTAATAATGGAATTGTTGTCGTCTCTTTATTACGGACGCTTTTAACGTTCTGCATCGTTCTCACATGCATAATTTCAACATGAATGATGTAACCAATAATTTGTAACCATATTTTGATTTAAAAGAGTGTCCATGGAGTTTCTTGCCCGTTCTTCTCCATAGGTACCTACTACGCTTTGGAATGGGCAACTAGCTTCATCTTTCTGACTGACCGACCCCTTGACAATTCAAAAGTGCCTGTAATTGGTTTATTTGAAATAAATGCTTTGAGTTTGAGTTAGAAGTTATTTTTCACTTTGTAGTGTCTTTTTTTCGGAAGTCGGTGTTTCGTTTTGTTGTAAAATCGTTTTTTATTTTTCTCTTTTTTAGTGGGTCAGTTAATCATTTATCTAAGTTAGAATAGCCTAATGTCAACTGCTCGTCACCTTTTTACAAAATATTGCTTTTGCCGATGCAGGACCGTTAATTGTTGAGCAGTCCTACTGGTAAGAACCAGAAGAACTGGACCTGATGGTGAAGCCACCATCAGCTCCATTTCACCATATGCATTGTGACGAGCATAAATTGATTTTAATCGCAACCCGTGAAATACTTATTATTGAGTAGTTCCGGTGGCTACCTCTGGTCTTCATCATCAGTTCCACTTCACGGAATGGTGCTTTCCGAGAGCAAAAGTACAAGTTACTATAATAAATACCCAAATCGCTATAGGTGTGCCTATAAAATCTGAGGATTTCCCTCGATTTCCATTGGATCCCTTCATCTGATTCGGACTTGGTGGCAATCAATGGAACCATCTCGAGAGCATACCCATTCAAACAAAAAATATAAAAAATGATTTTCAAAATCGGCCCTCATATGACGCATAAATAGGTGAATATAAAAAAAAACGGTTTTTAACCGACTTCCGAAAAGGAGGAACTTTTCGGAAGTCGGTTAAAAACAGCAAGTCACTGCATTCCATCGTCAAAAGTCCGTGATGGCCCTAGTGGTGAAGGATCGCCGCCCACCGCGCTTGACGCATCAGTATTTGCGCGAAATCTCCGGCGTGATCTAGACAAAGCCGCCGCCGAGTGACACAGCAATTGTTCCTTCACATATCACGCCGATATCACAATTTACATACATCTACATAATCTCTGTTATCAAGTTCAAGTTGATCTAATTTGTCATGTCAATGGAGAGTACATTGGATTCCCACGTTCTCGAACACGAGGAGTGGAGCGTAAAAATAATATATTTATTATGTTTTTTTTTTTAAGAAACTGCTTTCGTCGGTATAAAATACTCGGTAACTAACTATTTACAAATATTTTAATTTAAGAATATTACATTATCTGTCTATACAAAACAAATAAGTACAATCAGTTCAAATATATACAATACTTAACAATATTAAATGAAACTAGCAAACAACAGTAACATAAATCATTTGGTAGACAAAAGAAGTAATTAAAGATTATTGTGTACTTATAGCTAATGCCTATAATTAGTTATAGTAATTTATAATGACCCCAAGCCAATGTATCAGTATTGCTGTCGTTTGGTATAATTTCATGACAAACATGCTATAATGATATTTTGGGTAAAAATATTCTATGTTTAATGATTTGAACCGAAGCATATATATATATACTGGACATTTTTATTAAAGAGACACTTTTGTTAGCACCTTTTTTTTTTGCTTTAGCTATACTACTACAAAGGCATACATTTTTGATCGTAACCCTACTAATTCCAAACGACTAATAAAAAAAAAACAAACGAGTAAACAACCAAACATTATTTAAATATAATAAAATAAATAGATAGACTTGCATATATAATATTAAGAGAATAATTAAATTAATATAAATATAAAATACTTAATAGAATATAAAATAATTCAAACTTAATAACAAGGAAAATTAATAAAGCGCTCTTCCTCTCTCTACTTATTTAAAAATTTGCTGTGCCTGAGAGGGTCCATAGTTGTTTCTATTATTTTTTTATTTACCACCTGTAAGTGTACATTGCAACAAACGATTTAAGATTTTGATTTGAGATTGTTTTAGATTCCTGTACTGAATGATATATATACTTTTTAAAATAATTCTAAAAGGGATTATTTTTGAGACAAAAGGTGGCCTATGTCCTTCCCCAGGATGGCATCTATTTTCGAAATCACAGTGGTTTAGGCGTGAAAAGGTAACATACAGACAGACAGATCGAATTACTTTCAGTAATATTATTATGTTATACATGGTGACTTGTAATTCGAGGTATCCTTGCGGGGTATGATAGTGTGACCGATTTGCAACAATTAAGTACCCTATAAAGTCTAGGCGAAAATTCATGGGATTCGATAAAAAACAATGTCTATGTATTTTTCAACATTTTCCAGAATTCGTCACTTAGTTTCACTTTTCTCTAAACTCTCCAATATAATGGCCTTCACTACTATTTCTTTGAATACCTAATACTTTAACACACCTTTCGACGTCACCAAATGTTCTAAAACATCAAAGAGTTAAAAGTTAAAACAAGAAGTTTGTTAACCATTTTTCAAAAATTATTTACGTACATGAACTTTGACACCAGTTATCTCAAATTTTTCATTTGGCATTAAGCGCACAAATTAAGGGGAAGACATTTTTATTTAATTAGCTATCTAAAGAGGTACAAAAGTTAAAATAATAGGTCTTTACCTATGAAATTGCCGTTTTGTATGAAAAAATTTAAACGAATTTTTTTCATGAATTTTTTATTTGTATTAATCGAAGTAATCACCCATGCAATCAATGCATCTTTGCCATCGCAGTGGCAGTTTATTGATGCCCTTCTTAAAGAAATCAGCTGGACGGGAGGCAACAAATTCTTCAAAGGCATTTTGTACTGCCTCTCGGGTATTAAATTTTTTTCCCGCCAAGAAGTTATCCAAATTCTGGAAAAAGTAGTAGTCTGTAGGCGCAAGGTCTGGTGAGTAGGGCGGATGACGGAGAGCTTCCAACCCCAGTTCTTGCAACTTGGAGACCGTCTGCTGTGCAGTATGAGGTCGCGCGTTGTCGTGCAGGAGCAGCGGAGACGAGCGATTGACCAATGCTGGTTGGAGATGCGCCAGCTTCTCCATCATTGTGTTCAGTTCTTCACAGTACACATCTGCAGTAATGCTCACCCCGTTTGGTAAGAAGCTGTGATGAATCACACCGGCGCTAGACCACCAAACAGTGACCATCACTTTTCTAGGGGTAAGTTTTCGTTTAGGGCATTGGTTAGGTGCTGAACCAGGATCCAACCAACTTGCTGAGCGCTTACGGTTATCAAACAGAATCCATTTTTCATCGCAGGTAACAATGCGGTTCAAAATTCCTTCATTTGTGTGTCTGTTGAGCAGTGCAAGGCACGTCTCGACGCGTACTTCGCGCTGGCGATCATTGAGTTCGTGGGGCACCCATTTGTCAGGCTTTTTTACCTTGCCAATTTGACGCAAATGGACCAATATTGTTTTGACGCTAACGTCGAAAGCTGCTGCTAATTCAGCCGTAGATTGTGTATCATCAGCTTCCACAATCGCCTTTAATTCGTCATTGTCGACCAAAGTCTTCGGACGACCGCGAGGTTCATTTTTCAGGTCGAAATTTCCAGAACGGAAGCGAGCAAACCAATAACAGGTGGTGCGTTGGTTTGTAGAGTTAGCTCCGTAAACGTCGTTGACGTTGCGTGCCGCTTGTGTCGCGTTGCTGCCACGACGGTACTCATATTCCATAATTACTCGAATTTTTAACGTATCCATGATGACGAAAAAGATTGAAATGCGATGAAAATGTAACACTAATCAATAAAGAAATGACTACTTTTAGAAAAAAAAATCCATGTTTTTAAAATAAAATTAATTTGAAATTAGAATTCATAGCCAAACAAAAATTATTTTGATTTGAAATGGCCAGTACTGCAGAACGGCAATTTCATAGGTAAAGACCTAATATATATTTAGAGATGCAGATGAAACAGTCGATAATGCTGGCAAGGTCGAATTTGCTAATTATTGAAAATGTTAAAAAGTGTGTGATAGTCGAATTAGTTAACTGGTTTATGCCATCCCACTACTTTCTAATCTCCCAGCAATCCATCACATAATAGGTTAGGTTAGACACCCAGGCCGACACGACCAGCACCCTAATTACGTAACACACTATCTATCACAATCTGAATCATTTTGAAGCATATTGCTAATACATTGCTTCATACGTTCGAAAAATTTGTCTGCTCAACAACGTAAGTAACGCAATGAATGTTGTCGAACTGTCAAAATGAAACCCATTCCTACTGTTAGTGTTTTACGTAATTACCCCGCTGGTCACAAGTCGTAGAATAGCTTTTGAGTTTTAACATGATTCATGGCCTGCTAGCCGCTCGCGATTCACTTGTCGCTTAATTTGCGTGTATTTAAACATTCAGCGCACGTACATACTCTAATAGTTGGAACTACGTCGACATTTTTAGGAAATTAGAAAATTTTTCATAATGCGCTATAATATGAATTCTTTAAAATTTTAAATTGAAGCCTTCATTGCTAATTTGTTTGAAAGCTAATACATTAACAAAGATTCATATGTAAACAAAAAAAACCGGCCAAGCGCGAGTCGGACTCGCACACAAAGGGTTCCGTAAGTAAAGGCAAAAAACGACGAAAAAAACTCATTTCTTGTATGGAGACCCCCTTTAATTTTTATTCACTTTAATTTATTTTTATTATTTGTTGTTATAGCGGCAATAGAAATTCACACTCTGTGAAAATATCAACGGTCTACCTATTACGGTTCAAGACATATAGCCCGCTGACAGACAGACTTAGACTTAGTAATAGGGTTCCGTTGGCACCCTTTGGGTACGGAACCCTAAAAATTAGAGGAGTCCATAGTCGATAATGCCGAAAAAGATAGAATTGACAATTCTTAAAATAAAACCTGAACCTGATTGCTGGTGGTTCATGTTTTTCTTGCCGTGAAAAACTAAGGTTCATTCGCGGTGTGTAGGAACGGTCGTCAGTGTTGTATGGATCACTACAGCAGCTCGTCGGCGGACATGTTTTTTCTACGGTATGGTTTGTACGCCGTACTGTAAAGAAACCGTACCGTGTACAAAGGGCCTTATTCTTCTTCTAACTTCTGCCTTGGTAACTTTTGAAATGAAATTAGTTCTTATGTGTTCCGCTGAATGTATTATTCTTTGCCTTAGTACTTCTAATGAAGGCACCGGAGTCGAATATATAAGGCTTTTCATATGATCCCGAGCATAAAAATCTAGAGGAGTAAGCTGAAGCGACGATGTCAAACCAAATGATAAATGATTTTATTTCTGTAAGTAAGTTTGTACAAACACTTTTACACGTCAATCATATTTTAAAAACTAGATGAGGTCGGCGTTTCCTATCTGTCTACTTTGAGAAGAAAGGCAGAAACAAACTCAGAGCTCACAGTCTCTTTTAAAGTCCAGTCATAATCTTGGTCAGATCATGTGAAGACTATGTAGATTTGGGTCTGAAATGGTCTTTTGAGGAAAACCCACACAGATTGAGTGGACCTGTCCAGTCAGTGCACGCATTTGTCAGTAATCGTGCAGCTAAACTCAGAACTTAAGGAGCTCAACGATTCGACGAGCAATACCCAAAGAAAGGACATTTGGGTAGGCCGCAAAAATAACTCAAACTGCCAGACCATGGTTAAAACTAACAGAGAAGGAAAAAAAGAAGCTACAATGACCCACATAGTCTTCACATTCACAATATTAAAATAATAATTATGTATTCAATGTAGCCTGCATGCTACTCACATTCACAGACAGTTTTCTCTTTAAATGTCATCAAAAATATCATAAGTTATGTCATATAAATCAATAAAAGTTATATTATTAATTCTAAAACACTTTTTCACAGTATAAAATGGATTGTTACTTAGGGGTACATTGAAGTAGCTTAATTAATCCCAAGCCTTTTTGTCATCCAAGTAATCTTTAACTTTATAGAAACCTTGACAGAGTTTCTGTTTAATACATGATTTAAATTTATTCGGTTATTAGTTCTGTAACAAGACTTGGGAGTTTGTTGTAAAAACGTATACTTTGGCACTTATTTATTTATTTTATTTATTTATTTATAACAATCTTACCTACACTACCATTACAGATCTATGATCCAATGCGACAGAGTGGCCTTACTAACCAAATCCTAAATCTACACCTTGTACCTAGTTAAAAAATATCTTAATCTAAATAACTTATTACTTAAATGAATAACTAATTTTTTGGGGCCTAGTCGTGAGCACAATAAGTAAATCTTTGTTTCTAGTATTTATGTTATGAATGTCGCTGTGTTTAGAATATAGATTAATATTCTTTTTTACATAAATCAGGTTCCCATACACATATTGAGATGTGACTGTCATTATGTTTATTTCCTCAAATTTATCCCTCAGTGAATGCCTACAACTAAGGTTAGGTTATAGTACGTAGTACGTGCGCTGCATATTCAAATACACGCAAACTAAGCGACAAGTGAACCGTCACCAGCGAGTAGACCGTGAGTCATTTTAAAAACTTAGAAGCCGCCCCGCGACTTGTGACTTAAATTAAGTGCTAATTATCAGCCTAGTTTGAATAAATAGACTAGACATAGACTCACCAAATACCTAAATAAATTTAACGAATTTAAGGAGCGTTGCACATTGTTCGTATGTAAGTAAGCTTCTGTTATCCGATTACCCGTTTCAGGTGTGTTTTCATAGAACGTATAGCAGCTTCCCATAAGCCTCCTGCTGATGGCCAGGATGGAGCGTTGAAATGCAACTCGATTTGAAGAAGGTTGATCTCTTTAAAGAACTCTGAATATAGCAGTGTTATAAATAGTTTTTTTTTAGGTTTCACCGATCAGGTTCGCCCCACTCCTTGTGTTCGAGAACCTGGGGATCGCATCTACTACAGAGTTTATTCTATTCGCCGGCAAAAATTTGAACGACGACGTCACCGTCTTCGACATTCACATGATTGTCTAGAATTCGCTATAGTCGAACATTGCTGGACACCACACAAAACTCGGCATTATGAGCGTCTCTTTGACGAGTGTCTTTCTACGAAACTGTCGTACTATGTAAAGCTACTATTTCTATTCTTGAATTTTATCTTCTTTTAATGGGGTGTGGCACTGTTTCAGTTTATAAAGTGTAATTTATATTTCTTGCCCCCGACCTATCATTTTTTTTATAAAGATATATTTATTTGCATAAACATGTGTGCACATACAAGAATAAAAAAACACGTGTGGCACTCGGGGACTGCCGCGGTAAAGCTATGGCATAGCATTTTTTATCAACTTATCCAATTATAATTATTTTTATTTATGCAGTATTTTTTTTTTCTTTGATGTTTATTCAAATACAGTCGTACCATATACATACACGTTAAGCGAACGCTCGGCCGAGCTACATGGTAGGCGGAGTGGGGGGTGTTAGGTTTTATTTTCGTTACGGAATTTCTTGATTCGGTCGCCGCGCTCAATAGCTTAAAAAACGTGCATGCAAGATAACATAAAGAATAAAATACAGGTTCAGACATGTTTGCCACATACTATGGCGTGCAAATATGAATAGTTATGATTGTTAATATTTAATTTCAAGTCAATATCATTAATTTTAATTTTAAGTGAATTCAGCAAACAATATTAAATTAAAATGTCAACAGTAAGTAAAAAATAATCTATGTCAAAACAAATGCTTCAGTCCGAATTTCGTTAATATTATAGTATAATTATTATAGAATATTCACATATCTATTTACAATGTTGTACATACAACTATTGGTATATATATAATTATATCGTAACAATTTGCGTCATAACTTTATAGTCATGTTTAATGTATTATCATGGAATTGATTCCGCGATAACGCAGTAGACAGCCACCAGACGAACACGACCTATCAGCCTTCAGCGAAATATACGTTATCGTGTGAACAGACATATCTCCTGCAGCAACTCGAATTAAGGCTAAAGAACTGTCGATATGGTTCAAATTCGTTTGGATAAGGAATGGGAAGATTTTCGTCAAGAAGAGTGAAACAGGCCAAACCAGGATTATAACTAGTGAGGAGTCTCTAGATAAATTGCACTAAAAGACGGACTTGGTTGGTTGCCTCCGAACGTTTCTCTAAACGTTTAAAAGATGTAAAAAACTCGAACGGAAAAATTAAATCAATATCTACTGAGGTACGTAAGTACTTGCCTCCTCCTATTCAATAACAGATATATTAGACCACTACCTAAATAACGCCAATACAAACTTAGAGACACAAAATGAAGTAAATAGTCATCCTCGGTGATTTCAACCTAAAGAAAAATTATTTTTGAACGATAGGGCGAAGTTGACTTTCAGGTTTTGTAATTCTTAAACGGAGCTTATGGCTGTAAAGTAGTCAAGGAAACAGGATATTGATTTTAAAAGACTTATTCAGTGATACACAAGATAAGGTACGCAATTTTTTGTCTCGACCACCATTCCGTACTTCACCGCCGTCATTTTGATTTATAAAAACAAAACCTAGACCATAACCATCGCACCTACATTAATCGATGGACACCTCATTTATTAAAATCCATCCGGCCGTTAGGATGCTTCCAAGGCATAAAGAATCCCACATACAAAAAGATACATAGTTACGCGTGAAAAGCATAACGTGTCTTTGCAGTCTCGCAATCGGTTAATAAACAGAGCTTCCCAACGACCGGCAGTTTTATCGTTAGTCACTCGCATTAGGGATCACAGTGTAGAAGTGTCACGCGGGCTGGACAGAAGGATATGGCTGCTAATGATGTTGATTCATCCCCATGGACATTTGCGTACCGCACCAGCATTTTATGAAATCACAGATTTTTGTGACTGATATACAGTTTCGGCCATTTCTCCTTACCACTGATTAGTATGCAACATACGACGTTATCAGTGTTTCCACAGAATCACCTGAGTTTGTTCGCATTACTGTCGTGAGGTTATCAAGTCGCGCCCACTCTCTGCGGTTACATTTACATGAAGTTCTCGTCAGATTTGGGTCGCACCTCTACTACACAGACACGATGCAACAAAGCACAACACTAAACTACATATAATCCCGAGTACATTACTCTGTCTCTTTAACTTTATTTGTGGTAGCGCTTCAAGGGTCAGCAATGAACCCCTATTTCAGGTCACAAATTAAAGCTTTCGGATTCTGCAACAGTATCACAATCCTGTTCAAAGATTGCCTTTAGACGCTGGCTACATGTCCGGCGGACATTCCATGAATGCATGTCTCGATTGTTACGGCACTACTGCTGAGTATGTATGTGACATGTGTTATGTAACACGGAGGAATGTGTCAATGGATGGTGCAGGAGAAGGCAGCCTGGAGGGAGTGCAGGTCGTGGGAGCCCGCGAATGTGACGCACCGGAAGGTCTACACATTCCGCTGGGCGGCGAAGTCGTGCAAAAGCTCAAAAAAAAAGGAAATATGGTGTGCGCGGGAGTTTGTACGCTAGGAACAGGTTGTATAGGTCCCCTACCTCTGCCTGTCAGAGACACCGCTGTTTGTAAACACTTGTCTTAGTAGATACGAGTATGATTCACACATTTTATTTTAAGACTACTCGGTGAACCTAGTTCCGAGATTAATACGAAAGTTTATTGCGCCGCCTACGACTACGGAATGGGTAAGATTTTATAGCTGACTGACTACCACACAGAACCATAGGAATAATCCTGAGTTTAAATGTCACTTTAACTGGAATACCTACGATACCTCTTCCTATAATTTAAAGCAAAAGAATAAGTTGTACGATGACGATAATGTGGAGAGGATGGTTCGCGCCCAAATAAATATCAATAACTGGCCAAGTGCGAGTCGTACTTGCGCAACATAGTTGCACAATTGGTGTGCCGTACCTACAATAAAATGTATGTCCTAATTGTGTTTTTTTAACAATTTTACAAGCTTTTATTTAACTTGCAATGTTTGTATGTATGTATGTAATACTCGTATGTATGTTCGGGCCAAATCTTGCAAGTTGAATAAAAACCACTTCCTCTTATCCTACGGAGTTGAAATTTCACTCGTTGATTATGTTTCGAGCACAATGCATTTTTTATGATGCATAACCTGATTCTGCACCCAGGATTGCCTTCAGTCGAGGGTTCTCCTCAACGGTCAACAGCAGAGACACAAAATTTTATAGATATACACATACAATTATGATAGCTCGTTTTAAAGTTTACCATGATCTGGCTGCTGCACCCAAGATTGGCTCCATACGAGATCTCAGCGGTCAACAGCACAGGCACGAAATTTTGTATAAGTACTCATAAAATTTTATTTTGATAGCCCGTTCTAAAGTATGGTATGACTTGGATAGTGCAACTCGGATGGCTTCATATTATGACTTGTGTAAAGGCGTGTTTTGGGTTCGTTAGATTTGTCTTTATAAGTACATTTCAAGAGAAGGTGATAGAACGGATATTTATAGAAAGTCTAAAGCAAAAAGTATAAAATAAAATGTAAGTAAAAACCTTTTTAAAAACAAGTTTTTAATTAACTAAAAAGTACTAAATAAAACTTGCGTTAACGTAACTTTAATATTTTCTTAAAAACTTGAGGCGTGAACGTCCTTTTTACACTTTAAGATAAGCCGCAAGCTTCTAAGAAAATATTAATCTTCTATATTAACGTAAGTTTTATATATTACTTTTTAGTTAATTAAAAGCTTGTTTTTAAAAAGGTTTTTACTTTTATTTTATTTTTAATAAAAAAACTGCACTAAAAATAAGAAAACGTTTATCTTCTATACAAATAATAAAACCGTAGCGAATCGAATATTTTCGAAAAAACTAATTGCTGCGAGGTCATGGGAACGATTCTAACGCCGAAAATACAGTTTTTAAAGAAAAAGAAAAGAAACAAAAAAATAGGTTTATTTGGCACAGAAAAACGTGCATATTACAAAAAAGATAATTAGCTCTGGTAATAATGTAAAATAAAAACAAACAAAATAGATCTATATTCACGAGCACAAAACAGAAATAGTCGACAGCTGCACGTCATGACTGTGACAAGAAGGCTTCCACTCAGCATGATGCTGTGCTATGGGGGACCCACAGCACAGCACAGCACAGATTTTTTGTATTTTTGTCTGTTTGTCTGAATGTATGTTCCAGCATCACGCACATACTACAGGATAGATTCTGTTGTTTTGCATAAATATTCCCTACAAGTCTGGTCAGTCTGTAGGCTATAAATTATCATGCTATTTGCTATGGGGGATGAGCAATATTGTATTATGTTCGGATTCTTCTATAGTTTACTGCAAATTGTAAGAAGACGAGACAAAGGGTTAGAATATTGCAGGTAGTTACAGATTTTACCTTCTTCACTCTATACCTAAATGAAGCTAAGCAGTCAAGCATGACTTAAACGGGGTGGATTTTTGAGACGGGGCAAGCACCTTAACCGTTGTAGCTACAGGAAAACGGTCTTAGGAGACTGTCCTAAACCTTTTGAGAAATTTTAATCTGCATTTATAGATTTTGAAATAATGGTACAGCTAATTGCCAATTTTCACAAAAACTTTTATTGACGCCAATCGATCCGGTTTCATCTATGGATCAAAAAACTCCATTGGACCAACTGCGGTTCGAGTACTTAGTAGAAAAGTCAGAAATCGCAAAAGAACTTTTCCCATACATTTCATAGGAAATGAGACTCGAACTTTTTATGATGGATAAACTGATCTTATACTACTACTATTATACTACTACTACTACTAACTAATTTAGTCCGTCATTAGTGCAGCTGCTAGTGGCAATGGCAACCGACAACATTCTGCTGCTAACTATATACCTACTTACAGATCGGCAAGGGCAAAAATCCCCTAAACGGAAGAAGAAACACGTGTAGGTAGATAATAAAAACGCACATAACAACTTTCAAAAGTTAACAGATCACACAAAAAACAGAACCGAGGTTTCACCACGTTTTCACTCCGCCTTCGCACTGCTCTTGCTTCTAATACAGAGTTATGTCATATGTGTCACATTACAATAATCTCATCCGAATTCACCTTCACCGTGGGCCAGTATGCGCCCTCCACGCATGCCCTCCGAGCCCTACGTGACGCGGCGCACGCGGCATCCGAGCCATTCTACCTTTTTTACTTCCAGACCGTCTGATGCGGGTTCAAAGCCCTTCAAGAATTCCGTTTTTTATCTAATAATTACTTACCAGTTATTAGATAAAAAACGAAATAATACAATTTTTTAATGTCAGCTCTGTTTCAACCGCCATGCCTTTTATAGATGGTGGTTTACTAGGGACGTGGTTGATAAGTGCGTTGAAGTGATTTAGGTAGGTATGTGTATATCTTAGTAAGGTAGTATAGACTAGCCAGTAAGGAAATAAATTACTGTCTCGAATCTGTCAATCAATTTAAAACTAATCGCTTTTAAACCATTAGGTAATTGGTGATCAACTGTATAAAAACGCATAAGTACAACTGAAAAAAATAATCCGACCTAGCAGTAAGTTGGAAAAGCGAGCGATCAAAGGTAGCGACCTACTGTACGCACTGGCAGTATCGCTCTATATTTCGGAAAAGTCATTCAATAAAATCAGATTATTTTTTAAATTGGAATTGTTTAATAAACGCTACCTATTTTGATCATAGAATCTTTAAAAAAAGAATTCAATACCTTAAATTAACTAAGATTTTATTAGAAGAGAACGGCGCCTTTACTCCCAAAATATGAACGGGTTCCGTAGACAGTGGACGGCCATGATTTAGTAAAAGTATTGTACCACCATATATCACCAGCTTTTAGATGACAGTGCGGCGCACGCGCCGATCGGCACGCGGCCACGGTATACGCAGCGATGCATTGTTTTTTTAAATACATTGGTTTGTGGGCTTATGATAAGGTAAAAAATTTACTGATAAGTTTACGGTTTTTTAATGTTCTTTTAGTAAGTATGGCATTAAGATTCTGTCTAGTTCCATCAAAGACGATTGCAAAATTTAAACTCAAATTCAAAGCATTTATTTCAATGAAACCAATTACAGGCACTTTTGAACTAAAAGAAAGAAAAAGAAAGAAGAAGAAGAAAGATGAAGATGAAATCAATAAGAAGTAGGTAACTGTGGTTTGCCGCAGCACTTTAAGTTGCAACTTTATTGCGGTCGGTCGACCGTTCAGATGAACGCACTGGAGCAGCCAGATCACGTGCATCGATTGACCATCGATGTTTTGAGGCGATCATTGGTTCCGGCAGGTCCTGGTCGTTTTCAGTCGACTGCAGTCTGTTGCATCATAACGCATCTTTATCAGTGCTCCGTAAAAGTCAATAGTCGGATAACGTTTACCTGAAGAATAAATATTGAGGTATGAAAGCTTTTGTAGGTATTGAAACTTATATGTCAAACTATCATATTTATTCTTCAGTAAGAAAAAAAAAACAACCGACTCCCAAAAAACCACTACTGCGTGAAAATAACTTTAAGTAATTTTGGAAGTCGATGTCTTATTGGTTTTGTATTTTCGTTTTTTGTCGCCAGCTTCCGAAATTACTTACAAGTAATTTTTCACATTGTAGTATTTATTGGCAGGCGGTTGTTTTTTTTTTGGTAAAAAAGTTTTCATTTTTCACTTTTTAGTTGTGGTACATACTCCACACAAATTCGTGTACCACAACTTGCTGTGTAAATAATAGTGTCAGAAAGTTGTTATAACATCATCAGTGTACACTAAGTGGGAAAAATACGTATTATTAAAGCTAACTGAAAAACTACCGAAGCAAAGTTAGTATAATTTATATGGAATCACCCCTGGAGCATATCCTATATATTAAAAAAAAAACTCGAAATCAATCCAGAATTGCCGGAGATATCGCGTAACAAACATACAACAAAAAACATATCAGATCTCGATGTAGGACTGTGGCGAGTCTCCCATGTGCATTTCTTTAATTTTATTCTGAATTATCTTCGTGTCTGGGCAGCTATGTATGCGTATATCCACACGATCCACACGAATACACACGACGACACGATGATCAATGATGATGCAACATTTTATTAGTAAAGAGGCCGTTCCCGAGCTGATAATGAATCAAAGAATTCCTCTGCTCTCCCGATCGCAATGAGTGACACACGGGATACTGTGTGACATCACTTATCTAGCAACTAATTAGTCAGCGACTGTTAAACTAACCACTTGTGTCTTCGCCGAAGCGTTTAGTGACTGTTCAATAGGGGATGGGCAGACATAGTATGACCTATACTATACCAACATGTGTATGTACACGGGAGTGACTCGTGACTGGTCCTGTGACTCACCCGGGAGCGGGGTATTCCGTCTCGAGATCGTACCTACTTTTTATTTATGTTTTTTTATACTCTCTTTTGAATCGTGGTTTTAATGCATTGCAATTATAAAAAATTGTACATGTTTTTATTGTCAAGTTATCCTACTGTTACGACTCTACTATGTATTATGTAAGTAAACCAAAATTTGAATGAATAGTTAGATAAATTAGCGGGACAGCTGTGCGCTAGAAAAAGGGATATAGATCGTAGTACTTCGTCAAGGCGACTGAAGAGAGGTACGTACGCAAGCCGTTGTATTATATAATAATTTATTATTAAAAGAATTAAACTATTTTGCGAAACGTACATACATACATAAACTCACGCCTTCTTCCCATGGGGGTAGGCAGAAACTACAGAACGCCACCTGCTACGCCTTACATACTGTCTGTCGAGCACACCATTGAATTGTCCTGTGTTGAGCTTGATAAGCATGTTATAGTATGTGTATACAGACCTCCAAGTTACCAGAATCTATCTTTGTTTGATTCTGTAATTGAAGATGTGTTAAAGAAACTTAGTACTAGTAGTAAGTCAATAGTCATATGTGGAGATTTTAATATTAATTTATTAGAAAATAACTCTAATACTTTTAGATTATTAAATCTTTTCGGGTCATTTGATTTGTCAAATGTTTTTATTGAACCAACCGGAGTGACAGCTTCTTCTGCCACTTGTATAGATAATATTTTTTGTAATTGTGATTATTTACACAAACAAATTGTAAATAAGTTGCCATCTGATCACAGTGGCCAAACAATAACATTTTGCTCCTACATGCCTTTACAAAAAATTCAAATAAGGTTTAGGCCAATTACATGTAAAAAATTAGAGCAATTAAATAATTCTTTAGCCAGTACATTATGTGATCAAAGTTTTAATAATGTAGGTGACCCAAATGAGTTCTACGCCGAGTTCTTTTCACTATTAAACACGCAATTTAATGACACTTTTCCACTAAAGACTAAAATTATTTACACAAAGTTTTTATTTAGTGATTGGGCGACTCCAGGTATTCGTAAAAGCAGGGAAAAGCTATTTGAACTTTATGGTCTAAAGCAACATATGAATAATACAAGATTTCATCAGTATGTTGCAAAATATTCAAAAACTTTTAAAAGTGTGTGCAAACTAGCAAAAGCACTTTATATTTGCAATAAAATAAAATCAGCTGATGATAAAATAAAAACTACCTGGCAAATAATAAATAATGAAACAGGCAGGAAAAAACAGCGTAATACAGAATTTAATTTAGAGACTGCACATGGCCTCATCAACTCTGATGTAGAAATAGCTCAGGAATTTGAAAACTTTTTTACTAATATTCCCCTTAAAACTACTGAAGCTTTAAATTCCTCACCCGCGCTTTCTGCTGCCTTACTTACAAAGAATGTAAAGGCATGCCCTTTGGAGTTTAGGTTTCAGCATACAAACCCCCAAGCTGTTATAAAAGCTTTTAAAGATCTTAAAATTAAATCAACAGAGGATCTCTGGGGAATGTCTGTAAAAGTCTGTAGACCTCTCATCGAAACCATTGCTCCCTATTTAGCTTTCATATTTAACACCAGTATAGACCAAGGAGTTTTTCCGGATCTTTTGAAACACAGTAAAGTAGTTCCGTTGTTCAAATCCGGTGATAGTAAAGAACCCAACAATTATAGGCCTGTGTCAATTCTGCCAGTTCTCAGTAAGGTGTTTGAAAAGTTAATGCTTAATCAAATGTTACGTCACTTTAATAAAAATTCCATCTTTCATGAACAACAGTACGGTTTCACCAAAGGGCGCTGTACCACTGACGCTGGTGTCACCCTACTAAAGAACATTTTTAACGCCTGGGAAGGAGCACAGGATGCCATTGGAATCTTTTGCGACCTCTCTAAGGCGTTCGATTGCGTAAACCATGAGACACTTCTGCTGAAACTAGAGCACTATGGAATTAGGAATACAGCTCTTGATCTACTAAGGTCATACCTAAAAGATAGAAAGGTTAAAGTTCAAGTAAACGGCATGAACTCATTAGGGTCTGAAATGACAATGGGCGTTCCTCAAGGTTCGATATTGGGTCCATTCCTCTTTTTAGTTTACATTAATGATTTACCCCAATTACTGCAGAATCAACCGAAGATGGTGTTATTTGCAGATGACACATCATTGATCTTTAAAGTAGACCGACGGTCACAAAATCTTGACGATGTAAATAACTCTATTCTTCAGGTCCAAGAGTGGTTTATGGTAAATAATTTGGTACTTAATGAAAAAAAAACCAAATGCATTAGATTTAAATTACCTAATGTTAGAAGTTGCGTATGTGACATCATATTGAATGGAGAAAAACTAGAATTTATTAATCAGACGGTTTTCCTGGGAATCACGCTAGACGAGAAATTGCAATGGGGACCCCATATAACATCTCTTGCGGGGCGGTTAAGCTCGGCCGCTTATGCTGTTAGGAAGATAAGACAGTTAACAGATGTAGAAACCGCGCGTTTGGTTTATTTTAGCTACTTCCACAGCATTATGTCATATGGCATTTTACTGTGGGGTCGGGCTGCTGACATTGAATCCATTTTCATTTTGCAAAAGAGAGCTGTCAGGGCCATTTACAATCTATGTCGTCGCGAATCTCTTAGGGAACTATTTAAAAAGATTAATATTATGACGGTACCTTGTCAATTCATTTATGAAAATATTATGTATGTAAGAAAAAATCTACATCTTTTTAATAAAATAAGTGATAGACATAATTTTAATACTAGAAATAAAGATAAAATAGATCAACCATTTTTTAGATTATCTAAAGTACATACATCTTGTATGGGGTACTGTGTTAAATGTTACAACAAAATACCTTGTGACATATTGCAATTAAATGAAAGAAAATTTAAAACTCATATAAAAAGTACACTTTGTAAACAAGCATATTACAAATTAGAGGATTATATCCTAGATAAGAATGCTTGGAAACATGTTGGTCCTGCTCCATAGGACAGTCTAGAGTCTAGACAAAATCAAACTGGTTGCTATTTTAATTGTATAATTTATAATTTTTATGACATTGATTGTTACATTATGTACTTAACTACTTTAACTCACACACTAAATTATTACTTGTTAAAATTTTGGAAACATCATCTACGTTTCAATATTTGTAAATATGTGAGCACCATGTATCTATCACATAATTAATTTACCTGCCTTTGCATTATATTTAATTCTTTTTACCTATTGTGGTATAGTAATTTTATTCTAGGTGCATCGTGTTCACATATGATTACATAATTAATGTAAACTTACATAATATTGTAAAATATTTTAAAAGAGTAACGGTGGAGTTTCTTGCCCATTCTTCTCCATACGAAACTACCTTTTGGAAGGGGCAACTAGAATCAATTCTATTTTTTTTTGTAAATTTTGACGTTCAAAAGTGCCTTTTATGTGCCTATTTGAAATAAATGATTTGACTTTGACTTTGACTTTGACTTTACTCCTTTCGCCTCGTTTACGTTCATACGCAAACGTAAAAACGTTCAAAACGCAACGTTACGTACGTTACGTGTGCAAAACGTAACCACAAATTATTCTTTTTTAGGACGTTAACTTTTCTTAGACATATTTTTTGGAAGTTAAACTTTCATAAGCTTCAAGAACAATAAGAAAAACATTTAAAAATTTATCGAAATAACCTCTTCTTCCGATTTGTTTTGATCGAGTGAAGTTCGATATCATGTTTTGAACCACAAATGGTTAAAGTATATAATTATAGTTAACTACAATATATAAATATTTAGCTTTAAACAATCTCTATTTGTTTGTTTATTATTGAAACAGAGAGATGTGAAATTGGGAATACCTGGCCTTAATGTAGCTCAGGTTATGTTCATTTTGTTAATTGTTCTGATAGTAAATAAAGATATTTGAAAATGAAAAACGAATTTCTGCCTTCATAAGCAATTTCAGTTCAGATAATATAGTAACGCCACCGATATACTTGTTCTATAGTCAATCAAAAATGCCCACCAGAAACCAACATTGAACTATCTTCTCTCCACGTAGCGGGCTCAGACGAAGCCGTAGGTACCTACCTATCGATCTGCCTAAATCCCGGCGCGGCGCAAGGATGCCTGACGTCATGGGATATGATTCACTCTTGTTCCGCACAAACTGGCGAGGTCTTTGTGAATGACAGCCAAAACGGAGTTCCCAAATATTAGACCGACTCATAACTTATAAAAACTTGGAAATAAAGACAGTGTTATGTGATTGGTTGTCCGAATATGAATGAATGCTATCCGTGCCTGTGTGCTGACGCATGAGGAAATACTCATCGACGCGTATAGGTAACAATAATGTAACATTATTAGGTAACATAAATACCTAACGGTGGCAATTTCTGAAAGTGGAATTCCCGTAAAATTTTCAAGTGATAACTTATGAATAACACCAACCTGCTGCAGCACGCGCCGCTGACGCGCGCCCTGCGTACACTCAATATGGTGTCACAACAGATTGACTGCTTCAATTGTACTCTGAGTGAATTCACACGGGCCGCATTTTGTAAAATTACTCTAAGTGTTCATTATAACTACACTATTGTATTAGGTTAGCCTGTGATGATAGTTGTATGTGTTTTAATTAAATAAATAAATAACAAACCACCGCCGACAATTATTTTAATTTATGTATAACCTCCTTAATTTTAAAGAAAAATAGATACCTTTGCATCAAAGTAAGTATCTAATATGATAAGCACGATAATATTTGTCAAACTTTGCGATTATACTGTTTCTCATTATGTTTGGACTTCACGTGGTATTTTTTTTTTTTACAGAGAACGCGCTGTTTTCTCAAAACTTGAGAAAGACCGGTTTCAGTCTCTGATTGACTGAGAGAGAATTTAAAGGAAGAATTTCAATATCACCCTTTATTTATTACATGGGACTTAAACAACTGGCGAAATGTGGGTGTAAGTACTAGACCTCTGCCTAACCTTTCGGGCATTTTAGGCGTGATGTTACGATACGTTCATTATAACTTAAATAAACTGAATGGTTCTTACCTGGAGAAAGAATTTTAATATGAGTAGAATCAATTGCACACAATTATTTCGGAAATGTAGATATTTTATAAAAAGTCAGCTGCAACAGCTAATCTCTCGGTTAAAGTTTAGAAACGAGCTGCCTCGCGAGTTACAATGTGAGACTATTTAGGGGTTCTAGAGGGTCTTCTGAACCCTCCACAATTTTTTTTTATCGGAGGCGATTATTGTTTATTTTTAATAAAAAATAAAAATAAGTATTTTTAAGTTAGGAACGCCGGCCGAAAGGCCATTCATTTGTTTCACTACTTGTGTATAAGCAGTAAAATGACTGAACAGGCAGTTACGTGTGGCTGGTTAACAAATAGTAATCTACCTTGGAAGTAGCGCTCGTGGCCGCTGCCGCGGTTGGTCGCAATTCCAACCTTTTTTTTTTTTTTTTTTTGTTCCGGGGTGGAAAATCCTCATGGATGTCCCCCGCCCTAGGGGGGCGGAGGGGTCTGTCAGACTCTTACTGACTAAAAACCACCCCGGTGTTCCGTCTCACACCTACGCCGGGGGTCGCGGGAACGTACAAATCTTCCGCAACCCCCGGCCGGTGCCGGCCCGCCTCTGCGGGCCCCGTCCGGTCCAGCGGGGGGAGTGAGGTGTTTGACTCCCCCCGCGACGTCTAAGAGGGGCGCGCGTGGAACACTACGCGCCGCCACCTCGGGTCCTGATGTATGGGGGGCGACGGACGTCCCCGAGTCCGTTGCCCCTGGACCCATTTAGGGGGGCTGGAAGAGGGCGTTGTCCGCCCTCCGCCGACGCCCGGTGCGCCTGCTGCGGGCCGGGTGAGAGGATGAGATCTCTCGCTCCCTTTCCGCAGCCTCCTTCTGCGAGATGACTGTTTCGCAGAAGGATACCACCGCGTCCCAGGACTCCTCGCCGCCGACCATCGCATTCACAACGGCCGGCAGCGAGAGGTCACTGCCTACTCCCGAGATGAGGGCACGGCGCGGCTCCTCCCAAGCGGCACACTCTGCCAGCGTATGCCGCGCCGTGTCCTCCCGGCAGTCGACGCAGTGGTGACACCGGGCTTCCGGCTCCCTGTTTATGCGACACAGGTACTTCCCGAAGCAACCGTGCCCCGAGAGCACCTGCGTCACCCGAAACGACAGGGAGCCGTGCCTCCTCCCGAGCCAGTGGTCGAGCACCGGCCGGACCGCCTCGATGGTGACGAGGCCGGCGATAGGGCGTGAGAGTCTGTCCCGCCATTCCGCCACCAGGACCTCGCGGAGCTGCGACCGACGCTGCTCCATTTGTCGCTGCATCGGTCGCTCGCCCCGCGCCCGCGCTTCCTCGCGCCACCGATACAGTGACGCGAGCACCTTCGCCTCCAGGTCCCAGGGCGGGGATCCGGCCAGTGCACAAGCCGCCTCGTAGGAGATCGTGCGGTATCCCCTTATGACTCTGACGGCCATTGCTCTCTGCGGCTTTCGCAATACAGCAATGCTGCCGGCCGTTAGGTCAGCCGCCCAGATCGGGGCCCCGTAAAGGGCCATCGACCGCACGATCCCCACGTAGAGCCGCCTACAAGCGGCGCTCGGGCCCCCCAGATTGGGAAGCAGCGTTGACAGCGCCCCAGCCGCGCCCAACAACTTGGGCGCCAGCTGCCGGAAGTGGGGGCCGAAATCCCACCGGCTGTCGAGCACCAACCCAAGGTACTTCATGGTGGGCTCGACAGCGATTCGAACCCCCCCCCACCACAATGTGGGATCCGGATGGTGGCGCCCGCCGGGGACCATGAAACACCATGGCCTCCGACTTGTTGAGGGCCACCTCCAGGCCGAGGCGCCGTATGCGGCTCACCGTCTGTGAGACCGCAGCCGTCGTCAGCAACGCTGCCTCCCTGTACGAACTCCCCCGGGCCGTGACCAGCGTGTCGTCCGCGTAACACGTCAGGTCGACGCCCGGTTGGAGTTCGCCCCTCAGCACCCAGTCGTACCCGATGTTCCACAGGAGTGGGCCCAGGACCGAGCCCTGTGGAACACCGCACGACATGTGGCGCTGGTTGACGCCATCGCGTCCCACGAAGGTGACACACCTCTCCGCCAAATAAGCCCCAACGATACGGCGGAGGTAGAGAGGCACCCGATGATAACGCAGTGCCTCTCGAATACAACTCCAGGGCAGGGTGTTGAAGGCGTTGGAGATGTCCAAGGACACCGCCACCACCACCCCACCCCGGGACACCGTTTCCTCCGCCAGGACTCTCACCCGCGATATAGCGTGTATGGTGGAGCGCCCATGCCTGAAACCGAACTGGCTCTCGTCCAGGTCCGGCCCTTCTCTGCACAAGTGGCCGACGAGGCGGGCTGCGAGTATCCGCTCCAGCAGCTTACCCACCTCGTCTAGCAGCACTATGGGCCGGTACGCGGACGGCGAGTCCGCAGGGCGCCCCGCCTTCCTGAGCAGGACCAGACGACCGGTTTTCCACAAAGTGGGAAACTGGCCCTGCTCGAGGCACGCTGTGTAGAGTCCTCTCAGCTGGGGCTCCAGCTCCTTCAGAGCGAGGGCTAATGCTCGGCCGTGGATCCCGTCGGGCCCCGGAGCCACGTTCTTGGCCCGGAGCCGCATCACGGCCGCCCTCATCTCTGCCTGTGTCACCTCTGGGACGCTAATGGCGTTCTCCTCTGTAGACTCTGCGGCTGTGGGCAAAGCCATCGGCGGCGGAGTATGCTCCGCTCTTGCCGGGAAGAGGGCTGCGACTACCTCCTCCAGCAGCTCTGGCTGAAGACTCTCCGTAAGTGGAGGCGCCGCGGCTCGAAGTTTCCCTCGAACCGCTCGATAAGGGCGCCCCCACGGATTCCCGTCTAGAGTCTCCAGCATCTCCTCCCTGGCTCGCGTCTTCGCCTCGCCGATGGCCAGCCACAGAGTCTCTTTAGCCGCGCGGTACACCTCATACAGCGCGGCTTCTTCGTCAGGGACCCGACGACGTCTCCTCCGGTATCGGGTGTACTGGCGTCTCACCGCCACGCACGCGACGCGTAACTGCGCGATCGCGGCGGACCACCAGTACACCTGGCGCCTTGCTGACTGTGCGTGGACTCGGGGCATGGACGCGTCGCAAATTTGCGTCATCGCCCCGCAGAACCAATGCGCCTCCTGTTCGACGTCGACGGGTCCGCTCACTGCCGACTCCCGGTCGCAATTCCAACCTAACCTAACCCCTTTACGTTACGTTTTTGATGTAAATTTTATATTTACGTTCCTAACATAAAAAAGCCTGCTTTTTTAACAAAAGTATACGCATATCCGGAATAATAATTTGTGGAGGGTCAGAAGACCCTCTAGAACCCACAAATAGCCTCACATTCTTTCCAGCGAGGCAACACGTTTCTAAACCCAACCCAATCTCTCCTCATGTTTAGCTGGCCAGTGTAAATACACTGGCCAGCTATTAGATTCATTAGATACATTACATAATGTAGACGTAATTTAGCAATAGCCCTAGTCACTCTATGAATAATACAGAATACCGTTGATTGATGTAAGCCTACAATGTCATCAACACATCTCATGAAAGATCCTGAGGTATAATATTGCAGAGTTGCAAGTATCTGGTCTAAAGTTTAACTGAAAATTTTGAACGAATTTTAGAGTCAAATTATGTATTAGGTATATACCTAAGTACCTATATGATAACTGAGTTCACGCTTATTTTTCTGTAGTAAAGAAGAAGGATCAAAATTCACCCACGTCCTACAGCAAAGAGAAGTATCTCAAAAATAAGATAAAAATGGGTATAAAAAGATGGCATACTTCCAAACTACATCCTTACACTCTAACATATAAATAAATTGTTATGAAAATTCGTTCAGCGGCAGTAATATCTACAATGAATATATTACAATATTGAGAAATACTTGGCTAACTTGACTTGACTTCAATTATTGAGTTCCATCATCGAACAACTGAGGTTTTTTTCACTTGTTCGACCGCCGAACATCGAACTAGTGGGAATTATAACTTGATTGTTTGATCATTAGCATTGTTATTCTATTCTATTTAACAATGCTAATGATCAATCTACCCTACTCTATCTAGAGTAGGGTAGACTATGGTAAATTCCAACTCTACATAGTGTTATTGTTTTTTTTCTTTTGTTGATGATAAAAATCGATGTAAAAAAAATAAGTTTAGTGTTAGACAACTATCCTGACTTGTCATCAAGCTCTATTGATAGTAGAAGGTATTTCTAAGAGCAACCTATTAATTTATGATTGTATGATGTTTAAAAGAATATTATGTTAAGATTTTTATATTTTTACATTATGTAGTTGTTTCGCTTTCCTGTGAAACTTTACAACAGAGAACTTAAGGCGTCCCCCCGAGCAAAACGCCGCGCAAGCCGCTTTTTGTGCAGTGTTTAGGATCTATCAACTTGTTATTTAAAAAGAAATATCAAATAATAAAAATACATTAAATTTCTACATAATCTTGACTCCAAAACTGTCCATTGCTTTTTTTTTTTAAAGGAGTCTATGCTTCATTAATCTCCTTTCAACGAAACCATAAAAATGAGAAAAAAATATCGATTTCATGCTTATCCTCGTAAAGTAAACATTATTTAATTTTGCTACTGACACTAATGGATAGACAATTTAATAAAGAACATTTTATAGCAATTTTTTTTTTCAAAAGACTAAAATTTAATTTTATAAAGATTTTATACTAAAATCTGTGCGTATTCACACGCGCCCCGTACCGGGATTCAGTGTGCCGAAAGGTCTCGAGGGTGAAACACGTATCGTTTGTCAGCGCTCGATCACGTGACACGTCACATTATCCGTAGATAGTAATATTTGTATAATGTTTGCTTTGTTTTTTTTTTGTGTTATGCCATAGAGTTATGAAACTACAGACAAGAACATTCACATTGATTCAGTACTTACGTGGTTCAATGCTTGTCATATTGTATTGATTTCAGTGTATTTTAAAATAAATAATCTTTTTAGATAAAAAAAAAACACTTGTGGCACTCGGGGACTGCCGCGGTAAAGCTATTGCATAGCATTTTTTATCAACTTATGCAATTATAATTATTTATTTATTTTTTATTTATGCAGTATTTTTTTTCTTTGATATTAATTCAAGTACAGTCGTACCATATACATACACGTTAAGCGAACGCTCGGCCGAGCTACATGGTAGGCGGAGTGGGGGTTGTTAGTTTTTATTTTAGTTACGGAATTTCTTGATTCGGTCGCCGCGCTCAAAGCCCGCGATAAAAGCTATGCAATAGCTTAAAAATAACCAAAGTGATGCACCTCTAATAGATTAGAAGTATCTATTAGAGGTGCATCACTTTGGTTATTTTTATACAACCGATGGAAATAAGCAATAATGAGTGAGTATTCTACTTATATAATCCTTTTCTTTTTAGCATGCTAAAGTGCAATTTTATTACATGTCATACAAATTTTAATTGGCGACTTATACATAACTTTCATTTCATAAAATGTAGCACATTCCTATTCTTTCTTCTTTCTTTTCTTTTCTTTTTAAAAAAAAAAAGACGTTGCCCCACACTAGGAATTTCTCCTGTATTGTGGGTGCTTTTACAAACATTTAAAACTCACATACATAAACAGCCAGACCCGGAACAACTACTTGTAGGTCATACAAATATTTGTTCCGTGCGGGAATCGAACCCGCGATACGCAACGCAGCAGTCAATCGCTTAACCACTGCGCCAACCGTGCCGTCTATTATACACCCTCTGTGTGAAAGTGAGTGTTCATTACCCTTGCGAATGCGTTTTATTTTACTATTTATGTACTTAAACATAACCGAACACACCAAAAATACTTGCATAGGAAATCGATCCATGTCATCATATAAATAAGGAGCACAATCGTATGTGCAAAAAAAAATTGAACTTCCAAGTACTTTTTTATCGTAAAAACGATTATGCTCCTGATTTATATAGCAAAACAGATCAATTTCCTATGCAAGTGTTTTCATCTCTAAAAGCCGCGGCGGCGGCGCGGGCTGGCATTGCCGCACTGGTTTTTATCCTCACTTCTGTACAAATAAGACACATTATAGCGATCTATACTAATATTATAAAGAGGTAAAAGTTTTTTTACATAAATGTAGAGAAGAATCCATGAATCAGGCTGCAGAAGGGGAAAACCTATTTAGGGATTTGTAAACTAGAAATAGTTAAATTAAGAATAATTTGTATAAAGGTACCTACTTTAAAATAATAAATGATAATAAAATTTACTTTTTGTTTATTTATAGTTTTTATACTTTTATCACTGTCTGAATAACACCTTAAATCTAAAAAATAAACACCACATAATGTTTATTATAGAGCACCATGAATAGTTGTATGTTATGTGTATAAAAACGTGTGCCCCCATCGGGAACGAAGTTTAGTTTAGTATTTAGGATAAACAACCGGCCGCACAAAATGCTCGTCTGCTCAAATCTCGATACTCGCACACATACACTTGTATATAATAGAAAGAAGCAGCGAGAGAGAGAGAAAGTCGCATGGAGGAGGCATACGGCTTTTTTCTTACGTGTCGATTTCTACCAGTTAACTAAAAAAACTATCGCCTTTTTCTAGATAGGGCCATCTTGAATTTTGATTTTAACCCCATGATCGTTGTCAGCTCCCTCGAAAACCATGGAAACGACACCCATGACGAAAAATTTGCAAATTTTTGGAGGCGCCATCTTGAATTTTGATTTTGACCCCTATTTTGTTATAAGAAATTTTTGTTAGAGAGAAAGTCGCATGAAGTGCATCGCCGTTTCGTTATTCCTTCCAAAAGTTGAAAGTATTCATGGACGTTAGTACCTATATAGTCACTGAATTCATGATCAACATTATTTATGTGCAACGTTTTTTAATTCATAGAAAGATTTTTATTTTATTTAATGCAGTGTCTGTGAATTCTAAGGACTGTGGATTGTACTTGTATTCGTAAGTTGTTCGCCAGAAGGCGCTACTAAAGTTTTGCGAAGTATTGTAGAGGTGGGGTGCGGCAAAGAGGGAACGAATGCTCAAGGTTATTTTGCTCAGGGTACCGCCTTAAGGGAGAAATGCTATAATTGAATATTGTTGTTCATAAATGGGCGCAGGACACTGGGAGTATGCGCCCATATTATGACATTCGTATATTACTTAGGTTGGATGACAAATAATCCAGAACTTATGAACCACCCGGCACAATTCTTAAATACTGAATTAAGAGATATGGAAATTGAATAAAAATTATGTAAAATATTTTGTTATTTTTATGGACTAAAGAGTGCAAAAAAATAACGAAATATCATCACACTCAATATTATTACACAAATTCATCAACAAAAAAAAAAAAAATCTGTATGTACATTTGGAACATAGTCTACACTACTCTATCTTAGTCTACTCTATTCTATTTACTCAATACTCAATATATTTATTGCTTTCACATGTGAACTTAGGTGGTAGGTTACAAAAATATGACCATTGTGGACCCTGTCGGGCACAGCAAAAGTAGGAGAGCATTTAACAATCCTAATGATCAAACAATCAAGTTATAATAATTCCCACTAGTTCGATGTTCGGCGATCGAACATGTGAGAAAACCCTCAGTTGTTCGATGATGGAATTCAATAATTGAAGTCAAGTCAAGATAGTCAAGTATTTCTCAATAATATTGTAATAATTATATTCATTGTAGATTCGGATATCTATGTTGTAGATAGTACCTACTGCCCCTGAACGAATTTTCATAGCAATTTTTTATATGTTAGACTGTAAGGGTGGAGTTTGGAAGTATGCCATCTTTTTATACCCATTTTTAACTTTTTTTTGAGATGCTTCTCTTTGCTGTAGGACGTGCGTTAATTCTGTATGGACCGTGCCCCTTCTTTTATTTTATTTTCGATTTGACGTGTTAACAATCAAGTTACCCTTTGAAACACAGTATCTTGCAATAAATTGCAGCTCGTCTCATAGGTTTAGGTTATTAACACGAGCTTTAAATACTTGTTTCTTTCTTTCAACACTATTTGTCTCATCATCAGTTGAATTATTGCCGAATAAAGACGAATACAATAAAAGAGAGTCCATAATGTTTCACTGTAGTATTAATAGTGTTAGTGTAGGCACCTAATAATCATTATTATTCTACAAAAACGGATACCAAAACACATGCAACATCACACAAACATACCTTACACGACAACACACACACACACCCCTACAAAACATCTCCTCCCCTCTCATACACCACACCACACCCTTTCCCACTCACAGAGCCATTCCCCCCTTTACACACATACTCACACAATCATATTCATGGTTAAATCAGATCATCATGGGTTTATTAACACACATAAATAAAGGTTTCTTTTGTACACGAAGTTACAGAAACACTGACTCCTAGGTCACAGGGTTCCCCTAGTTTAGGAGGCAGGGTTTTTCACTATTTGTGCAGCCTTTTTCCAAAATCCAATGTTCCTACCTATGTCAAATGTATTGGTATTGTGTACAAAGGTATTTTGTGTCAGTAAACTTATTTTTTTTATTATTTTTATTCTTCCACTAATGCATGTTTCAGGTCTCGATGTGTAGCTGGGGCGGGGTTTCGATTTCTTACAAACCTCCTAAGCTCGTCCCACGCGTGTTCAATTGTATTCAGGTCCGGGCTTCTCGCGGGCCAGTCCATGCGATTGATGTCAACGTCCTGAAAATACTCATTTACAATTTGAGCTGTATGTGGTCTGGCGTTGTCATACATGAATATTGAATTTAAACCCATATTCATTAAATATGAGCCGACATGCTCATTAAGAATTTCTTCCATATATCTTGCACTAGTTAGCGTACCATTTTTTATCAGCAATAACTCTGTGCGACTCTCTGAAGAGATTCCAGCCCAAACCATAACAGATCCAGCGCCAAACGCACTTTTTCCTGAAAACAAGCTGGAATAAAATGTTCCCTGGCCGTCGGTAGACTCTTCGCAGCCCATCATCGTGTTTACAGCATAAATCTTGATTCGTTAGAAAACATTGCTATTGCCCATTCTCTGTCTCCCCATTGTGCGTGTTCGCGGGCGTACCGTAATCTTGCTATCCGATGCGCCCTGCATCGGGTAGCAAGATTACGTTACGCCAAGTTCGTTACGTTCAAGTTTTGGACTATTTGCGGGTGTATGTGGGGTCAAAACAACTTCAAGAAACGGCGCGTTTAAGTCGTCTCTACGCGTCTCCCGAAGTTGATTTGTTACTTCAACTGCCGTGAGGTGCCGATTTCGGAGCACGGTCGTAACAATAAATCGATCCTCTCGAGCCGTAGTACATCTCGGTCTGCCGGTTCCTGGTCTTCTTATATTGTGCCCAGTTTCTCGGAAACGTTGGACGACTCGCTGCACTGTAGAAAGTGACACGCCTATTATTTTTGCTGTACTTAGCTGACTTCTGCCTTCTTCTAACGTATTGACGACACGTAGGTACTGTATGTATATTCTTCTGGTGTTAGCAATATGATAGATAATCAATAATGATGGTGAAAGACGACAATGACCGTCTTTTAGCATTTTGAACTGACAGATTGATTGAAAACAGAAGTGAGAAAACAAGCAAAAGTAAAGCAACCGCTAGTTGAATGTATTTCCAAATTCGAAGTTTATAAAATTTTAAGTTTTTTTATTACGTTGTAGATCATTTAAGGTTTTATTTCATACGATATTAAAATTCTCTGTAATATAAAGTATGTTTCATGCTGTACTATTATTAATTTACAAGTTACAGGGATTTTCATTATCGACCCGTAGGTATTATTTGACCGCGAGTGTATACACATGAATGATGCAATAAAGAAAGGTTGTATACCTATATTAATGGAAAATTGATGTCGCAACGAGTCATAATATGGGAAAGTGATCAGGTAGGCGCTCGGTATGATGACTACATGCCGCCCCTATGGTTCATTTTAATGTTTTCCCTAGAATTTATACAAAACAATGTTGTGTAATTGTCAGACATCATGACGCTTTTTATTTTGATTAAGTTTACCGTTAGTGCATTCATAATAACCTACGTACATACGTACTCGGGTAAATAGAGGAGTAAGGAAAGTCACAACACATGGGTGCTGTTTTATGTTCACATTTATCTATTGCCTGTGGTTTAGCCATTTAAACATGTGGTTAAGCCAATTAAACATTTCAAATCATAAGTTTGTGGAATGTTTGTCAGTCAGGCCGTCAAGGAATCAGTCACTCAACTGTTTTATACCTTTTTTTTTTTGTTCCGGGGTGGAAAATCCTCATGGATGTCCCCGCCCTGGGGGGGCGGAGGGGTCTGTCAGACTCTTACTGACTAAAAACCACCCCAATCTTCCGCAACCCCCGGCCGGTGCCGGCCCGCCTCTGCGGGCCCCGTCCGAACTGTTTTATACCTAAACTAACATAGATTCATACAAGGTGTTCGCCAAATCGTCTGTTCAAATATTGCTCATGCTTGATCAGGTCACTAAGCGAAACCGGGACATAACATAACTTCCTTTTGAACACCGCTACAAATATTTGACATGTTACACACGACTCACACGAGTCACCATCAGCAGTGGTCGGAAACCTGGGATATCCACTGATTCATGACACCCGGTGGCCGGAACGTGCGATGTGGGTGTACCTACCCACTTAATGAAAGAAACACCGTTATTCTACAGTTAATAGCCCTCGTACACACGGCCCATTTTTTATCGCGCACTGGATTTCCACCGCACTGCTTAACGTCGAGAGATGAAAATCCAACAGTGTGCTCTTTTGATGCGCTGGGATGCACTTGTTGAATTTTCTATACTCGGCTCAATACCAAGAGTTGAAAATCCAGTGCGCTACAAAAATCGTCTTGTCAAAAAATCGCCCGTGCGTACAACCTTCGAATCTCGACAGAGAACGATCACGTGTTGCCTAATTGAATGAGTGTGTGGGTTTCCTGACAATCTTAAGTCACGTCCATATTTAGTCATAGCAGTTCGGAATTTCTTACGAATCTCATGCATAACACTTAGACACCATTAAAATGATAAATAAATGGCAAATAAATGATTTCTATTTCTATTTTTACCTACATATACCTGAAACAACTATCACCTGTGGGGTATTCAAACTGTTTTGTTGTCCACGTGGAAAGCTAATCCCAACACGAAACGTAGTAACTAATTTGTTTACCTTTCTCACTTTCTCGTCATAGCAACAACGGTCCTGGGGACCTGTAGACATGGCTGAACATATTGTTATGGTGTAAACGAAAGGTACTCCGAAACCAAAAATACCTCGAGCAATATACATAACAATAGACACTAGAAACTTAAGATGTGTAATAGGTAAATAAATAAATAAATAGAGCTGCCGCTAATTTTACGGTCAGTATCATACAAACAGTTAAGAGAATCTCAAATCTCATTTTAAATCAGGTAAAAGGTTTAATGTTATGAACCTAGAAGCTGAAAATGACCAAAAATGTTGTTTGGCCCTCAGCTTACAACCCGTGACTAATACCATAACATTGTACCTGCGTGTTCAGACTCAACGTCATCCGAATTTCAGTTTAATATCCCCCAAGCCATCAATCACAGACTTCACGCACCGAGTTCCAGTAAAACTGATTAATAAATCAACCCTTCAGATGTTCAAAGTTCACTAGAAAGGCTTTGATTTGGGGAATATCATTAAAATCGGACCATTTCTCCGTATCAGAAATGAATCCCAAAAAAAATTTAAACGCATTAAAATTGCTGCGTGCGTTAGACGTGCGTTCTGGGAAAGGCTGGTCAGACACAGCCGCACCGCGCGGAGAACACAGGGATTTCAGAAGATGCTGGGTAACGGGGATGCGCTCATATTTTTCTGTAACGAGTAAAAAAGAAAAGTACTTACATAACATTAATGTACGATTCGTTGTTGTGTATGCACTTCTGCAAATTATAATATTAAAAATAAATTTCACGAAAAAATAAATTGATTGATTCGCAGAGAATTCGCGATCGAAGGTTTCGCTGAAGGCGTTTCATATTAAAAATAATAAGATAAGCTTTCAATTGTAAAATTGAAGTAAGATTATTCTTAATCATGTCTCTGGTTCTTTTCGCAGCATTTTCGTTGCCCGTCGTCGGTCGTTTGCAAGATGTGGAACCAGTGCAATCGTCAGACAGTACGCGAGATTTGTTGCTAAATGTTAGGATTAGTGCTTGATCCTGAAACAAATCTTAGACCCGGTGAAAATACAGTTTAGTCATTGCACCTTTCGATGCCGTTTCAGCGTGAAAAGAATGAAAACAGCATTGTAAATCATGAAGGGATTATGTAGATTGTAAACCGATGCGTGACACTTGAGAAGTAAGTTTTTAATATCAAAGAAAAACTTAATAATGGTTACGGAATGTCCATACAAGTCTTTCCGAAATTCAGCAACAATAGGGCGGCGACACCAAAAGTCGTCCGACAGGCGGCTATTAAATATATCCCTGAAAAACTTACCCGAAAAGGTTCGCATACCCCACAACCTCCGCAAACGCAGGGTGCGTCTGATCAGGCTGATGGGATACCAGGAATCAACGCATAGCAATTTGAGGAAAATGTTACGTAGGTACTTATTATCTCTTTGGCGGTGTATAAATCTCGGGCGGCTTCGCTTTCGTCTTTTAATTTAAAAGCTCACAAGCGCAGACGCATTGATAGCAATTTTCGGTTATTTTATTTAAACAATAATTATTTTTTGTTTTAGAGTGAGAAATAAAATTGGCCTCTGTAATATTGGGATGCTATTGCAGATAAGATCAAAAAGAAAAAAATATATAATGTAAACCTACTTTACTATGTAATTAAGTATATTGCGAATGTGAGGACTACATGGGTCATTTTGATTTTGATTTTTGTTCCATTTATTGTTTAACGATTGTCTGGCAGTTTGAATACATTTGGTATGCGACCTACCCAAATGTCCATTCTTTGATCTTCGTCGTCGAGTCGTTGAGTTCTTTAACTTCTGAGTTGAGCTACACGATTACTGACAAATGCGTCTATAATTATTACTGGACAGGTCCTCTCAAATCTGTTCTGTGGTTCTCAAAAGACTGCCTGACTGACTAATCTGCATGCATGGTCTTCATGACTGGACTTTAAAAGAGACTGTGACCTCTGAATTTTTTCGATCTTTCTTCCCAGAGTAATCTGAAACTAGTTGAGTCAGTCTCATCTAGTTTAAAAATATAATTTAATGATGGCGTGTAAGTTTTTAATTTTTTATACCGAATTACAAAAATAAATACCCCTTAACATTTATATATGTATTATCTATTCCAATACAAGTAAAATGTCAGCGCTAATAGCTAAACACAATCAAATGAAGACTCTAGAGAGTCCAAACATCTCAAACATCGGAAGATGTAACAAAGCTGTGGCATAACCGAAGTGTTCCGACACAATAATAGTATTTAATAAACGCCTACTAATAAATGATAAAACTTGCTAACTACCCGATACTGCATATCTAACGAGCACTCGTACACAGCGGTAAGCGTCGTGTGATGTCCATTATTACATGTTTATGCGTCTCCTCACGGGCATGCCACAATTGCGGCGGTAAGTCCCCTCTTTGAGGAGTGGCTTGAGAGGCGCACGGCGTCCTCACTTTCCGCCTGACGCAGGTGCTCACCGGACATGGCTGTTTCGGGAGGTTCCTGTTTCGGATAAGGCGGGAGGAAACGCCCGGGTGTTATCATTGTGTGGATCGACTGGACGACACGGTGGAGCATACAGTGGAGGTCTGCCCGGCTTGGGCGGAGCGCCGCCGTGTCCTCGTGGCGGCGATCGGAGGCGGCGACCTCTCGCGTCCGGCCCTGGTTCAGGCCATGGTACGGAGCGAGAGGGAATGGGAAGCCGTCACCTCCTTCTGCGAAGCACTAATGCTCGCGAAGGAGGAGGCGGAGCGCGAGAGGGAGAGGCAATCACTGCGCCCTCGCGCCCCTAGTCGCCGCAGGAGGAGACACCCTGGGCGTCGGGAGTCGATTGCCGACTCCCGGCCACCGTAGGCGCGGGCTTGCGGACGGCGAGCAATGGGCAGCTCGCCGTCCGGTAAGGACCAGGCCGGACGGCGCGTCGTGTTCCATGCGCGCCTCAAAGAGATGTCAGCGCAATTGACGGGGTCCGATAGGACCGATGCCTGCCGGGGCTGTGGATTGTTCGAAAGAGTTACCGTGGCCCTGGCGCACAGGCAACTATAGGAACACGGGTGGGTTTTAGTCAGTAAGACTAGTCTGACACGCCCTTCCGCTCCGCCCAGAGCGGAAGAGGTCATTTGATGATTTCCCACCCAAAAAAAAAAAAATGCGTCTCCTCTCGCTTCCCAAAATGAGTGGTCTATAATCCTATAGGTACTCCAAAATATTTAAATAGGCCACTAAATGGTGCCGTTACCACAACATTCGGAGACATAATATTACCGAGTGTTTTGGTTGATCGAACAACAACTAGACAGTCCCTCAGACAGTCCCTCAGACAGTCCCTCAGGCAGTCCCCCAGACAGTCCTTCAGACAGTGTGGGGACGTTCTCCGCTCCTATTAGGAATGCTGACGCTTGTCATTTACCTACGTACCAAAACCGAGCATAACATGAAAGGAGCTTTCCCCAAGCTTTTCTTGAAAACCAAACCTATTTCAGATCAATTTTCATTTGTCTGTAGACATTAAACATGAAGATATCGTTAAATGTGTTTTAATTAAGTATGTAAATCGTAAATGAGAATAAATAAAAAGTTAAAAAGACGTTAGACCTACTCAAAAATACGGTTAAACTAATTCTGGCCTCTTTGCCAACAGACCTAGTTTAGTAAGCTGATTATTACCGTTAGAGAAAAAAAAAATAGCGTAATTAAGTAAGCAGGCAGGCCCGAAAGTATACTCTTAATTCTACGAATTAACTACTATGTTCCAAAAATTTATAGCAGTCTTGACTGCGACAAAAAGCAAAAGGTAGTCAAGGCTATTAGCCGTACACTATGGTTGTTAGTAAATCTTGGTTTAACCGTGGAAACCGCAGACAAAGCGACCCATGGGACGCTAGTTAGCCGCAAACAAGACGGATAATTCCCCAGAAAATTAACAACTGTCTCCGAATCAATGACCGCGATAGAACAACGGTTTGACAATGTCGCTGATCAACCGGAAAATTATCGGAAAGTACGCGCACCTACTCCTTAACATGGTGTGAACTTTTAGTTGTTTAGGAGCTGAAATCATTGAACAGTGGATAACCATTTGTATCTAGAGTCAGATTCTATTTAATTTACATTAGCTTTTGTCCACAGCTTCGCCCTCGTGAAGGTCGGAAATTATACCACGGAAACGTACTACCGGGATAAGAATTATCCTCAACTTAGGTCATGGTCTACCCATGTGCAAAATTTCATCCAAATCCGTTCAGCTGTTTTAGCGTGTAAGCGCAACAAACAAACAAACAAACACACTTTCGCATTTATAATATTATTAATTAGAATAACCGTAACTATTGAAGAAATTTTAAATATTAAACCTTTAAACCGTATGTGTAACCCTACCATCAATCGCTATCATTTACGTATGATCGAAACACGGTACATGGGATGTTAATACATTACAAATAAATAGGTCTAAAATTTTCACCATTAACTACTATGCAACATATATTAGTTACAAGATTTTAAATAGTCAATAATGATAAAATTAGATTGATTAAAATTAATTAGAATACATTATATTATATTGTCACTCTTAGCACTATCTCATTACAATATTGGCATTTATAATTTTTTTTATAGATTATTAATACAATACAACAATGTCACTATTATATTCTAATATTTATTTTTTAAGTTTGTTTTGTCAAGTTGTTCGTATCATTAAAAAAAAAAAAAAAAACATAAAAACATTTTTCTAAAAGCCATTCACTGTTCACGTAATCTCATCTTAAAAATCTCATTAGTTGTATAAGTATAATATGCATATTATCCCTTACACATCTTGGTATTTACTAAAGACCCGTACTGCCATCCTGCTACAATATTTCTGATACAGGGTGCTTTTTCAGAAAATTGTTTTAGGTATCATCGGATCTCTGCTAGAATACTATTTCCTTTTTTTAAAGTTTCACCGACTGTGGATGTTCCTTAACAAATACACTAATTTGCATTATGTTATTATTAAAGATAGTAATCCAAGTCTTTTAAAAAGTGAGAGACACGATTTTATGGAGCCGGCTACATATACTGCTCTCACACTTTTTAAACAAGAAACACTTGTTAATATTACTCTAGTTTCCCCAGACCAAAACACCACATCTGAGACCCGAGGCGACATATCCGTGATGTGCTTGCAATTCACTTTAACTTCTGCAACGCAAACACGAATCTATTAATTTTACTGCACACAAAGTTTTCGTAGCTTTTCTAATTGTAGTGCTGGTCGATCATTAAGCCAAAGGTTCCATAGTTTTTGGACTTATAGAGCGTAATAGTCATATACCTGGTTTTGAAACATGTGCACAAGCTTAATTATTACTAAGCCACTTTAAGACTAAATAAGTAGCAAAGCATCATGAATCGTACCTGTGTTTTTTCGTCGTGGGTCACTACTACCGAGAAGTCATCAGCTAAAAGAATACACTGATGTTGTACTGCGGAAGACAGGTCGTTTATGTACAGTAAAAATAACGGTGGACCCAAAATACTCCCTTGAGGCATACCAGAAAAAATAATTTTATTTGTCAAATATTTATTTAGCCAATCTAAAAACGGTCCGGGTATACCGAGTTTTTCACGATTATTAATTAGGAGTTCATGATTTACGCAGTCAAATGCTTTACACATGTCAAACAAAATTACCGACACCGGAATGCGTTTGTAAATGTTTGCCAAAATCTTACTAACTAGGCCGCAGGCACTAACCTCGTCGATTTATTCAGGAATAAATCGACGAGGTTAGTGCCTAAAGAGAAACGAACAATTCGGGTTTCAGAGGACTCTGAAACCCGAATTGTTCGTTTCTCTTTTATTTAGTCCTGCGTTTCCCACTATAGTAGGTACTAATCTACCTACTGACTTAATGCACCAATCACTGATGTCTAAAGTAATGATGACCAATTACTTAGAATAATGCGCCAATTGGAATTCAAACACTTATATTGGTGTAAGTACTTTTCTTTGTAAAAATAAAACTTATGAATTTAGCTACCTACTATGTATTTGCAGTGTGATGTTATGTTGTCCAAATTAGAGTAAGGATATAAATGCTTGCTTTTTGTATTATTATCGTGTGCTTCCATGGATATTGTCCACATTGAACAATGTTTGCAGACAGTCAACATAACGACACACGTTATATTTATTTATTCTTGACTACGAGGTAAAGAATCAGATTGTTCACTTTTATAAACCAGTTAATTATTTTCGAAATCAGAATATCAAAGTGGGTTATTTCGAGATAACAGGTTCAAACAAGTTAAAATAAAATATCAACATGGAAAATCCTCATAATTTCGACCTACAAACGCTGGTTGAAACTTTACCGCCAGCATATTAGTAGGTATAGGAAGATAATGGGTAGACAATTATTGTAGCAGCACATTTTCCTTAAAGGACAGTGATTATAAATAGACTTTATGATAAATGTAGCAATTATAATAATATGATACGTAGCGAATTGTCCACTTACATATAGAACAGTTATATTATGCAAGGTAGGCAAGGTGAGCAAGTATGCACCCGCGCAAGCACGCGACACACGCGCGATGTCACGCGGCCTTGTCCTTGTGAGGGCCGCGCGGCGCAGTGCCGCGAACCACGTCTGACGATACCATTTTGCAATTCTAAGAGTCCTGAATCCTCAGTCAGAACAAATGCAAAGTTCAGACAAGTCCGGACCAGAGGCCAAAAAGCCGGGTAGGTATGTCCGGATCCAGAAAAATCTGGGTGGTTGGTTCCTAACCCGCCCCACGTGCCCCGCGACTAGGGTTACCAGGCCTAAAAATGCAAAAACCTGTCTGCCAAGTCTAAAAATCCTGATTATGACAAAAAAATCCGGCCATAATGTTTCAAATAAAAATCAACGTATTTATTACTCTTTTTATTCAAATTATATTTTATAAGTACTTATATTTCTGATTGCTAGCAACCGCTTTCAAAAAAATTGTTTTTCCAGCTATTTCACAAAAAAATTGCTCACATGACACATGTTTGTAGTTGTATTGCGTAAGCAATATGGCTCTTATTGACTCCACTGAAAGTCTGTTTCTTTCTTTGGTCCACTGTGAAGTCATAAGAGAAAAGACCCGCTCCACATTTGCGTTGTGTGGCAAAATACTAAAAAAATACTGACAAATTTTCAGAAATTCTGTAACTCTTGAGCTGCTCGTGTGCGAGGATGTGTATGTAAGAAATCCGGTCTGACGTAAAATCCGGGTGGAGTCCGGTCTAGGACCTAATAATCCGGTCAAGACCGGATTTATCCGGTCAGATGGTAACCCTACCCGCGACTATTGTCGGGCTGCTACCTGCAACACTGACCGATGGTAATACCGGGCGGGAAAACGATCAGCGCATTACTTACATCATGTTTCAAAATATAGTAACCTATAATTACCAACCTACAAGCTTGAGCACGTGCGCGGGAATCCCTCTCATTTTCTATTTCATAGGTACCTATATTAAAAGTTGAGTAGCGTTTGTTTACCGCTACTTTTATCAATCATACAAGTTTATACTCGTATGTACTTATTTCGATGTCAATTCTGTAAGAAAAATTTGTGTTTTCTCTTTACAATTACATATTTCAATAATTAAATAATTATTTTTACAATAATGAATTATATGTAAGTAGGTACACATCTCAGACCAACATTTTATTTGGTCTGAGGTCCACATATATGTTTCTTTCTTCACATATTTTTCAGTTGGTTGTCTAGTCTCTCATTAATGTTTATGTTAGGTTATTTTCTAGAAGATTCTTTTCTTCAGTCCATCTTCTCTCCTACTCCTACAACCGATATGGCAACTAAATCTCAATCACGCCGCACGCGTGCGCCGTTATTTCGTAACATCATACATCCGCTCCTGCCTGTGTGTGACTATGTCATTTGCAAAAGTTAAGCTAATCTTTCTTCGACTCTCGATACCCTTACAGACCACTAACGAATTCCACCAAGTAGATACATCATTCATTTGATCGGTAAGTACCTACCCACTATTATTGAGCGTATTCTCGAAAATCGACCGCGGCATCGCAAAATAGGGAAGTCCATTTTCATCAATGACGTAGAAGCGGTTGCATATTGGAGCTTAACCTAAAATTAGTAGGTACATCATGAATGAATTGTTGGAACTACCTACAGGTGTGGCGAATAGCCTTAAACAGATTTGTCGTTGTATTGTAGTCGATAACGTTTAAAATAAATATGTGTAATACAATGCGGTGCCGGTAAGTTTTTTTCACATTCGTGGGACAGGTGATGAACCGTTTACTTCGTGTTCAAGGTGCAGTTGAAAGGCCTGTGACGTCAGCACGAATGGCCGGTAACGACTGGTTGCACCGGTACTGGTGTGAGTCAATTATGCATGTAAATCGATTGCACATTGCGCGGGTCGCGGATACCGGTTGCCAAAAGGTTCACACACAGAGCTAGTAGCGATGCGATGATCGGAATTATAGCATATCTAGGTTTTTTTTGGCTTGGTTTCATTAAATAACTTCTCCCGCTCTGGGCGGAGCGGGAGGACCTGTCAGACTTTTACTGACTAAAACCCACCCGTGTTCCTTCAGTTGCCTGTGTGCCAGGGCCACGGTAACTCTTTCGAACAATCCGCGACCCCGGCAGGCATCGGCCCTAGCAGACCCCGTCAATTAGTGCCGACATCTCTTTGCGCGCGTGGAACACAACGCGCCGTCGACCCGGGCCTAGTCCTTACCGGACGGCGAGCTACCCATTGCTCGCCGTCCGCAAGCTCGCGCCTAAGATGGCTGGATCTGGGATATGCGGTCTGTATGAAAAATTATTTAATGTTTTATTTAAAATAAGTAATTATTTATGTAAAGACAAAAAGAAAAAGCACAAGTTAATAAACTTTACTAAGGCCCGCTCGCACCACAAACCACTAAATACATTTAGCGCTAAACAAATTTAAAACATCGTTCTATTTCTGTAAATCGTCGGAAAGTGACAGAGACAGGTGATGTTTTAAATAAATTTTTTGCTAAATGTATTTAGTGGTTTGTGGTATCTTAGTCGTAACTTAATTATGACTTTGTCGTATTTGGTGGATAGGTCACAACCAGACCAACCAGACCTTTCTCACATCAGAACATTCTCTAACCTATGTAAATTTTTTTTTACAAAAAAACAATCGTCAAACAACAACAACAGTCGGTGACCAAAAACGAAAATACACAAAACCAAAGACACCGACTTCCGAAATTAAAGTTATTATTCACGTTTTTTAGTGTCTTTTTTGGAAGTCGGTTTGTTTTTTGTAAAAAAGCTTTTCATTGTCACTTTTTAACTGTGGTACCTACCCCACACAAATTCGTATACCACTACTTGATATGTAAATAACAGTGACAGGATTTTTTTAAAACATTGTCAATTCAAACTAAGTGGAAAAATACACAGTATTAAGGATAACTCAAAAACGATTGGTCAAACCTTGATCAAATTTACATGGGACCACATGTGAAGCACCAGCTTTCAAATAAAAAAAAGAATCATCCAAATCGAATCACCCAGAAAAAAGTTCTGAGCTAACACACATAAAAAATAAAATACAGTCGAATTGAGAACCTCCTCCTTTTTTTTTGAAGTCGGTTAATAAGTATTTCATAAAAGACATTATGACTTGCAATTTACTTTTTATTGATATTTCCCGCACACTTTTCCGCTTTCCTTGTTAGATCAACGTTTCCTCGTTCGTCTCTCACGAGCGAGACCCACAACGTAGATCACAGCCTCAATGACGCCCGTCCGTTCCCCATTACGCCCATATGCTGTACTTACCTGCAACTGCAAGTATGCGGAACGGAATATCACACTCTAGTTTACTGGAGTATGTTGTAGTTACTCATCAATTGGCATGTTATTGTTTGGAATATTTCATTCATTGTGGAATTACCTCCGATGTGTGAATGTAGGGAAAGTAAAATGTGTCAGTGCAAGTGCAAGATGCAATAAAAATGTTTGGTGACGTCAATCACATTATTTACCTATGGGTAAAGCGCACGTGAGTCGCTTTTTCTTTCTACCTAGTGCCCAGTAGGTACCTTAAGAAAAGCCTAGAAAGCATTTTGTTTTTTAAGCTATTGTATAGCTTTTATCGCGGGCTTTGAGCGCGGCGACCGAATCAAGAAATTCAGTAACGAAAATAAAACCTAACACCCCCCACTCCGCCTACCATGTAGCTCGGCCGAGCGTTCGCTTAACGTGTATGTTTATGGTATGACTGTACTTGAATTAATATCAAAGAAAAAAAAATACTGCACAAATAAAAAATAAATAATTAATTGCATAAGTTGATAAAAAATGCTATGCAATAGCTTTACCGCGGCAGTCCCCGAGTGCCACACGTGTTTTTTTTTTCTCTCACCTCATCTCCCTTCGTTCGGAAATCCTAAGGCTGAATTGCTAGTAGCGAAATCGGCCAGGGATCAGATTAACAGATAAATGCAATTCCATCAAAGAATCGCGGGTTACATCGTACCGAAATTTTTATTAGTTCAATGAAAATAAATTAAAAACAATTTTTTTTTTACAAAAATTAATCTTGAAGTAGGTAAGTAATATTAGCGTGTCGAGAGCACAAATATATACAGGATCAAATCAAATTAGCTAGCGAAACTCCGCAGTCGTTATGGGTATCGATATCTAAACATAATATAACAATCAAAAATATTTGATGATATTATTTTAGGGTATACGACCGTAGGTATGGAAGTTACTTGAAATATCAGTTTAATTTTTTTTTTTTGTTTGTAAATTGCACAGATGTAATGGGTATCGATATCTAAACACAATAAAACAAAAATAAATTCATTTTCTAAACTCATATTCTAAGTAACTAAAGTACCAGCGGTCGTAGACCCGAAAAAAGAGAACATTTAATTTTTTTCTTTTTCTTTTATCGTATATAAATATCGATATCGATACCCATTATGTCTGCGGAGTATCGTTAGCAAATTTAATTTGACCTTGTATATTTTCGATATGTTTGATCCAAAATTCAGCAACGCGAATACTATTTGCCGATGTAGCCATTAGGTCCCAACGGTTGTCAGGGTATACGGCGCAAGATGGAAGGTGGGCCGGTGTCTGTGGAGAGACGCCGCATTCGCACTGAAGATCTAAGGCATCCATGAAATCCCCTTTTTGAGATTGTCTTTGCTGAGGCCGACTTGGGTACAAAGTCTATTGAAGGTTTACCAAGTTGGCCACTGTAACTTGTGCCTGGATGCGAGGCACAATGGCAAATATAAGAAGTAAGTATAAAAGTAAATATATAGCTTAGCTAGCACATGCAACAAAGCTTAAAACCCGTTATCAGTGGCGCGTGCTAGCGATGCATTGGAAATGCCACTGGAAGGTGCAGCGTGGCTGCGCGGGCGGCACTGCAGGCTCGCAGGGAAATCCGAGCACGCGTCGGCGACGGAGAATCCTCGCGGTTTTCCCGACTTATTGACCCTTCTGCGGACGAGACCATGACGCCAGCATTTGTTTGTAAACATTGCGCGCTGATTAGACGCTATGGTGTAATATCGACTAGGTGGCTTTTGACACGCGTAACAAGTAGGTAAGTACGTATGTTGAGAAGGTTAGGTAGGTTTTTAAAAATTGTGAAAGATTTCCTTTCAGTGTACAACAGTTGACACTTGAGGAATTCCATACGTACCATTTTTTATTGCTGTCTGGTAAAAATAAGTATTAATATCAAAATAAGATTATGTAAATGAATAATGTGTCCCACTGTTGTGCAATCGTTTCCATAACACCGATCATTAATTGTAAGTTTTGTTTTCTCCAGTCAGAGTTAAGAGTTTAGACATAAGACGGATAGACGAAAGAATTAGTACGACCAAATTTCGTTTACGGTATTCGGCAATTTATAAAAAAAAAGTTGTGCCGGTCAATTAATACTTTCAATTCATTTATTCAGAAAACAACGATAGGTAACCACTAAAAGCACAAGTTGCAGAACAGGAAGATATTGACGATCCAGAGCGCCTCAAAATGGTGCAGATGGAACAAATGAGATATATATGCCAGATTATGTAAGAGCGCCTAATTCTTCCAGGAGTTGCGTATTTGGGGACTGCTGAAACGAGCATCGGTAAGATTGTACCTAGTGTGTAGATATCATTTATACATGCCACCCAGTATCAGTTTATGTGAAGAACACATATCTTCGGCTGACCAACACTGGAACAACTTAGGTACTTGATAATGTGAACGTGACACAAATATGCTGATAGAAGCTCTACAGAACATTGCGAGATTAGATTATGATACCGCAACAGCCCTTAATGATACGGAGCTGCTTTTTTGGAATGGTTTCACTGTTCAGCAATTTAATGATATAATAGAACAAACACCATCACCAACAGAAACACACCGTCGCCCACGAACAGTCCACGGTATTTACTCAACAAAACTTGGAACTGGGGAAAGAAATGAAAGACTATCAATTCTATTTGACATATCTCGTCGAGGGTTAGAAAGAAAAAGAAAAAATGACAGAGAATGTCTAACGCAAAGCTTCGTTCCAATGCATCTAGGAGGGAGAGTATTTTTCAAAGGAACCTTCTATTACCACGAGGCATTTTTGGAAATGATGAAAACACTAAAGCCATACTTATTTGCGATTTAACATACATTTATATTGAAAAAAGTTCCAACATTTTATTTCAGAGAAATTCATACAGTCGTGACAACTCTTCAAAGAAAAATAGGCGTGATGTTACGTTGTCTGTGTGTTTTGTATGATGTTACTGTTAAAATGTGGATGTTCTTTTTGAATACTAGGATTGTTTTCCTATAAAATAGAGCCGTACCTCTGACTACCCCTTAGTGGAATACAGGCGTAATATTATGAATAAAGGTTAATATCACTAATACATATAAGTAGAGAATTTTCGGATATCTTTGATCTCTTCCATTGTGGAGGAAAATTCAAGGAAGTTAAAAAACCTATAATTATAATTATAAGTAAGTATTATAAGTTACAATTCCAAGGTATAGCTTGGAAGTGTAAGTTTGCCTACCTGCCTTTGGAATACTGGTGTGTGGGGAATCATTAAAGACCTAACTTGCGAAGTCTGGATGTCTTATATATCACTGCCTACCCCTAAGAGGATTGCAGGCGTATTAATATATTATGCTGTAAGTTTAATTTTATATTAGTTGGCTATCATTGTGTCTGATCTCGTTCATTTTGACGTAAAATACGATGCAGTAGTACTTGAGTAGTACCTACCTATGTAGCAACCTATTATAGAGGTGTACCCCTGCCTACCCCTCCCTATGAGAAATACTAGTGTGATGTTATGTAAGTAAAATGAGTAGAATAGATTACATTGCGAAATATATGTGACATAAATTGCGAAATATGAATGTTCCACACACTCCTGCACACTCCTTCGTGGAATATAGGCGTGAAGTTTTGTTGTTTATGTTCCAAGTTATATAAGTCGGCAATTATTATGTTTTATCTCTTTTAATGTGACGAAAATAGAAAACAAACATCTACATATAGTTTCGTTAGATAAATGAAACTGGAGGATGTTTTTTTTTCAGGAAACCCCATTAATTCAAGACGTGAAACAAACGGTTTGTTAGTTTGTAGCTCGTAGCAAAAAATATGAGCCAAAAATGAAGATTGCCGGATCAAAAAAAACTAGGAATCGAATAGACGGTTGCCCATCGTCCTTTAATGTTAGGTTTTTGACGTAAATATTTACGTTCTTAACATCTTATCAATTGTTGTGGAGGTTTCAGAAGACCCTCTAGAACCCACAAATAGTCTCACATTCTTATTAGCGAGGCAGCACGTTTCTAAACCCAACCCGCACCCTAATTGCGTAAAACACTGTCAGTCACAATCTGAATCATTTTGAATCCATTGCTTCATATTTTCGAAAAATTTGTGTGCTCAACAACGTAAATAACGCAATGAATGTTGTTGAACTGTCAAAATTAAAGCCATTCCTACTGTTAGTGTGTTACGCAATTACCCCGGTGGATAAAATAATAAATAAAGAATTGGTTAAACAATGGACTAGAAACCCAAATATGTAGGTATTATAATGATTTTGTAGAAAATAATTGATTTAAATGAAAATTAACTAGGCTAGAGGAAAGTTCACATCAATTCATTTCCTAGACCTGTTTTCCTAATTGGCTAGCGAGAGAACATCGCTAAGTGGGAGAAAGGTGTGTGACTATATTGTGAGTGAATCACTAATAGACAACATCATAAAGATTAGTGGAAACTACACGAATGAATCACAGCACTATCACATACAGCTCGCGTGACATAACCGACTCACCCCTAGTGTACCTATGTCCTTGTTTATTTCGCAAAATCACGAAGCCTTTCTGTTACTCATAACTAAACAAAGGTTTTTGTGTCATCGCATTCATATTGTTCAACCCCATTTGTCTAGACCATAAGTTCCCAACCTTTTATGGACCACCGCTCCCTTTACAAGAAAAAAAAACCAACGGCACCCTTTACATAATAGTCAATTATACCAATTTTATATGTCTGTCTATTATCTATTAATAATAACAAATTAAACATTAATTCTCTCTCTCTCTCTACCTACCGCCCCACGAAAAGCTCCAGCGCTTACTAGGGGGCGGTACCGCCCCCGTTGGGAACCTATGGTCTAGACTATTAGAAACGATTGTCCAGTCTAGATAGATCGTAAGATGGAAGCAAAGATAACTTGTCAAATTAATGTCATCTAAGTTAACATTTCTTGAAAAAGAAACGCGCTCATGTGTTCGTGTGCATAAAAGTAACTGCATAGATAACGTCTCTAAGAGCTTTTAAAGCTTACACACTATCGAAGTGTTAGTATAACTGGAACTTACTAGTGGCTCTGTGAGCTGTAGACGTCGCGAGTCATGTCTTTGCATAGCTTAAAATTGAATAAATGTTCACCTTAAAACAAAAAGCGTGCGCAAAGAGCGCAGAATGCCTGAAATATGATTTTGTTTTACGTTTTCAATCCCTATACCTCAGCCATTTTTTTTTTTTTTTTAACTGAATTGACACAAAATAATCCATATAATTATCGAACCTGCTCACAAAATTTCAGTAGAATCGGTTGAGAAATGCGACCTGTAGAGGAGAACAGCCGGACAGCCGCCAGACATCCGGACATACGAAAGCATTTTTGCCCAAGCTGAAACGGAGATTATTATCGCTCGCGCTTCGTGCTCGCTCGGTCAATTATCAACAATCGATATCGCTGTCCCCAATACAAACGAGGTGGCACGTGTAACTGCAAATTCAGGCTACAGCGTTTACAGCTAATAAATTTCATCCACATAAAAACTTAATGATCCAATCTCGCGCTAAAGAGTCCCCGAAACGATCAATTGCAATTGTCAATTTTTACGTGATTGATGCACATTGAAGCTCAAATTCATCTTCTACAAAATACAATTGAAGCGATTGACAATAAACACACAAAACATTTACACTATTGCAATTGATCGTTTCGGGGACCCTTAAGTCGAAGGTGGGGCGCGGGAGTGGCGCGGTTTGCATATAATTCGGCGCGGGCGCGCGTTGACCCCAGGTCCCCCGGGAACATTGCATTATACTGTAACATCGATTACTTCGACTAGACGCCAGTTTCACACGGTCATAATTTGATACGGCCGATTTGGATTTAACTTGGTTTTATTTTTGCATGACTTAGGCGCCGAGAGCAGTTAAGTAACTGTGCGATGTAATCATCAATATTTTATAATAAAGTTGATGAAGTTATTTTTAAATCTTAGTCTAAGCGCAGTCATGTATACCTATTATATGGCAAGTTTTCGTGGCGCGATAAGAACACTAGCTATACGACTAAGCTATCTATGGCCTTATTCGAAGACATTCGAAGACATATTTAACAGAGCTAATAGCTAATAATTGCTTACCGATGCGGTACTTTCGTCTGCTTCGTCTGCTTTCCTCCATTTTCTCCATTCACTCACCCACTTATTCCATCACACGATTATATATAATTATATTGTATTATTAATATAGATGATTAAATTACGCGCTTCTTCGACATTAAAAAAAACCGAATTTTCGACGCAGCAGCATCAATTTATTGTCGCTTTTGTGAGCGGTGTAGAACTGTCAGTTTGTCCATAGACCACACACAGATCATAAATATCGTATCTTGTAGACTTTTTCCTTTAAATCGTAAATAATTGACGGGGGTAGGCAGCTCCATCACTTGGCTCACGCACGCATCCGATCCGTGGTCTCGGCTACTCAAACTCAAACTCAAACTCAAAGCATTTATTTCAAATAAACCAATTACAGGCACTTTTGAATTGTCAAGGGGTCGGTCAGTCAGAAAGATGAAGCTAGTTGCCCATTCCAAAGCGTAGTAGGTACCTATGGAGAAGAACGGGCAAGAAACTCCATGGACACTCTTTTAAATCAAAATATGGTTACAAATTATTGGTTACATCATTCATGTTGAAATTATGCATGTGAGAACGATGCAGAACGTTAAAAGCGTCCGTAATAAAGAGACGACAACAATTCCAATATTAAATTAAAATAAGCCGTGGCAGCCAAGAAATGACCAGTCCCCACTGACGGCGCCCGTTCACGAACATGACGTATGGATCAGCACCATTTAGCTCAACCATTTTGAAGGGAACTTAATGATCCAACACACACGCCACCACCAGCGAGACATTTGAGTGAGCATGACATACTCTCAGCCGTCAGGGCACATTCAAGTCAATGAAAGACAAACCTAGAAAATGGTAGCTTTATAGTAGGTACATAGTACTCACACATGTGCTATGCAATTATACAATACTACAAGATTGAATTTATACAATGTAAAGACAGTTTTTACAATCTTCAGTAGTTCCAAATGCTAATCAATTAGTTAATGCGCCCTTGTGGAGCAGGACCAGCGTTGAGCCAAGCATTTTTATCAGCGATGTAATCCCCCAACTTATAATATGCTTGACTGCATAGTGTGCGTTTTATACAGGATTTAAATTTCGTTTCATTCAATTGAAGTATATGGGGAGGTATTTTGTTGTAACATTTACACAGTACGGAACAGTAAGGAACCCATGGAATTAGTATGTACAGGTTACATGTACATGTAAGGTTCCTTTGTACTACATAGTACAAAGGAACCTTACAGTCTAGAAGCACCATTGCACTATAATAAAAACCGGCCTAGTGCGAGTCGGATTCGCACATGAAGGGTTCCGTATCACCGTACAATATTATAAACACAATTTTTTTTAACACTTTTCTTGTATGGGTACCCTCTTTAACTTTAACTTTCGACTTTATTTTATTATTTGGTGTTATAGCGGCAATTTCTTATATTATGCCGCTGACAGACACACGGACGGATGGACGGACAGCGGAGGCTTAGTAATAGGGTTCTGTTGGCACCCTTTGCGTACGGAACCCTAAAAAGGTTAAAGTTCCTAAAAAAAATACTTAAATAATTTTAATATTTATTTATACAGAATGACTCTATAATGTTTATTTATACAGAGTGACCTTACAGTATGACCTCTTTGCAACAATGAAGCACTCCATATAGTAGGCGAAAATCCATGGGATTTGAGAAAATTCTAGATTTGTGTTTTACTGAGAATTTCCCAAAGTTCGTCATTATCTATCAGTTTTCTTTAAACTCTCAAATTGAATAGCCATCAATGCCATATTATAAGAGACCGTACTTACTGCATCGCTTTAGGTAATGAAACCTGCACTCTAATAATTGCGTAACACACTATCAATCAGAATCTGAATCATTTGAAGCCTATTGCTAATCCATTGCTTCATAAGTTCGAAAAATATGTCTGCTCAACAACGTAAATAACGCAATGAATGTTGTTGAACTGTCAAAATGAAAGCTATTTCTACTGTTAGTGTGTTATGCAATTACCCCGCTGTAATGATAGTTGTAGAGGGTATAAATTATAACATTATGTTTTTTTTAATCTCCCATACAGCATGTATCAGAAAAGTGAGGTCAAATTCAAGGGTGTGGGTGGTACAGACCATGAAACAGAAAGAATAATCAACCGTCCCATTAATTTGTGTCGAGTGGCTATGGACGGCTCATTGTTTTTAATTTAATGTCACAAAAACAAATCCATCAGAAACACATTATGTGCGTATTTTTTTTAATTTTAGTATTATAACTAAACTAAGTATAAGTACCTACCTATTTATACTAACAGGAATGAAACGGGAAACTAAGCAGACAAATATTGAAAAATGCGGAAGAAAATGGCTACAAAAAAAAAATGCAGATACTACCTTCAGCAATAGATTAAATAGTTTTGTTTAAGTAAAAGATTTCATACAATTTTTTAAGTTTAGGTTCCAAATGGGTTCCCTCTATCTGGCAGAATTTTGATGCTCCGAAATTTATTTGGCATAACCCACTTGGCATAATCTTCTTTAAACGAATATATATATGGCATAAAAATCATTTAATATAATTATTGTTTGGCCGAATGTTTATATGTCCGAATTTACAAAGGCATACTTTTAAGATGGCAGAATTTTATTTGGCAAAATTACTTTTGGCAAAGCTTAATTTCGCATAATTTCGTTTCACATAACGTTTATTTAGAGCGACGATTATTTGGAATAATTTCACTTGGCATATTAAGAAGATGGCAGAATATCATTTGGAATAATTTTATTAGGCATAATTATTGTCATTTCTATAAAATGTAATCATATTCTTAACCTTAAATTAAAATATTGTCTTAAAAAGTCAATATGTTGTACTACAAAAGTTAGTGAAGTGACAGAACCGAATCGCTGCAAAACCGACTGCACGTAGTCTTGTCTGGCCTACCCCTAGAGTGTAATTTAAGCCCGCGTAGGCGCGGAGGGGCGAGGCGGCCAGCGAGCTGAGGAGCAGGTGGTTTTAACGCTCGCCGCCGCGGCTGAGGCTGGCCGGCTAAGCCGGCCAGCAAGCCGAAGCCGCTGTGGTGAGCGTTACAACCATCTGCGACGAGAAGCTTGCGTGGGACCGCCGGAGCCCCGCAGCGCCGGAGCCGTGACAGAAACCATGCCTGCTGCATGTTGCATGCTTGCTTGCATGCTTGCTTGCATGCTGCATGTTTGCTTGCATGCTGCATGCATGTTGTGTGCTTTTTTGCATGTTTGCATTCTACATGCTTGATGCATACATGCATGGTGTGTGCTTTTTTGCATGTTTGCATTCTACATGCTTGATGCATACATGCATGGTGTGTGCTTTTTTGCATTCTACATGCTTGATGCATACATGCATGGTGTGTGCTTTTTTGCATGTTTGCATTCTATATGCTTGATGCATACATGCATGGTGTGTGCTTTTTTGCATGTTTGCATTCTACATGCTTGATGCATACATGCATGGTGTGTGCTATTTTGCATATTTACATGCTACATGCTTGATGCATACATGCATGGTGTGTGCTATTTTGCATATTTACATGCTACATGCTTGATGCATGCATGTTGTAAGCTTGTTTGCATGTTTGCATGCTTTTCTCATGCTTCATACAAAATTATTCTAACTATGAATTTTCCGTAATGTGATAGACGAGTCTTTCAATTATTATGGATATGAAAAGTATGCCAAAAGATGATTCTAACTGTACACTTTCTGCAATATGATGGTTCTACTTTTTAATTATTATGGATATGAAATTTATGCCAAAAGACGATTCTGACAGTGAACTTTCTGCAATATGATGGTTCTACTTTTAATTATTATGGATATGAAATTTATGCCTAAAGATGATTCTGACTTACAAAATTATGCGTTTTTAATGTATTATAAATGAGTGTATGCCAAATGATGAAGTGATGAAGTTTATGCTATGCGCTGTTATGCAAAATAATATTATGACATAAAAAGTTCTGCTATAAAGGGTAGACCCGTTCCAAATACCTACCTACGATGAAATTAAGTACAGCATTATTGCCCGGCTAGAGCCTCGGGCTAAGAAGATTTGCTTTAGGTTAGACTTGCGTGACAGGTACCTACTTATAATTTAACATTGTCGAGCAGAGCAGGTAGTGTGAAAATATAATACAGTGTCACCTGGATAAGTGGAATCTCAAGGGACATAGGATTATTTATCACTTACAGACGCTTTTATTTTAGTCAGTTTATGAAATAGTCAGGTTTAAAATTACAGTTGTCTTATTTACCGAGGCCCCGCTAAGACAGGTCGAAATGTACCGTTTTTCATTAATAATAGTGAAAATGTTAGTTCATTTCAATGATGTTCTATAGGACTAGATCAGCAGTGTACGGCGCCGATTTGTTACTACTTCGTACATGTCCGCAAGCATACCTCACTTCAGTTGTCAGCTTGACATCAAGTGAGCAATATTGCTTAGCAATAAAAAATATCTAAATGGTAAAATGAGCGGTTAAAATTTGTATGTCACGGTCTGAAAAAAATCAATAAAGCAAGTGGTGTTACATTTCACAAGTAAATTTGCTCAATTTTCTTCAGATTATCCAAAAAAACATTACGAGACGAAATAAATTTGTCAAACATTGTTTTTGCTATCAGTGCTACCAGTAAAACCGATTTTGATTTTGCCAGATTGTTGGGAGTTTAGTGAATGACGAATGTATGTTCCTGTAAATCTAAATTATAATATAATTCCATTTCAAACAAAAGTGGTTTGACACGATCTTTATAGTTTTTAAATATAATATTTACGTTTACGCATTTGTTTCTTTTCTTTCTTTATGTAGGTACCTTATCCTTGTCAGTTTCTATGAATATTTAACCTATTGATTGTTCCATAATATAACCTTTCATAATAATTGATTCAATAACTACCATAATTAATTCTGGGGAAATTATGTTGATCATTGGCAACCCTACCCATTTTTCCGATAACAATGTCTTGTCTCATTCCAACGTAATTAGTTTGACGGTAGAAGAAATGAGACAAATATAGATTATTTTGACAGATTGATATATTTATGTATCCGTTTCAAAGCTACGACTTTAAACTCGTAAGTGGTTACGTTTTTCTGAAATTGTTATTAGAACGTTTCTCCTCTAGTATTATATAACCTCATTGGTTAATTTATAATTTAAAAAAAATAACAGCAGGAAGATAAATTAAAATGATTATTAGTTATACAGGTCACTGAACTACAAAGTCCCAATTATGGAGGTATAAAAGTACACACAGCTAAAAAGTGCTCTACGGTTTTTGAATTAATCGTTGAATATAAAAGAAGTGACAAGCTGCAAAGGTACTTATATCGTTACTAACAATCAATTTAATTATTTTATAATTTTTAGTGCGTGATAAAAGCTTGTTTTTTTTAGTTTTTTTAGCTTGTTTGTCTAGTATATTCTTCATCCAGTAATAAGTCTACCTAAAGTCAACGAAGTTATGACTCGAGCAGTTTCCAAGAAGCCACTGAAGAGTTCCCCTATCCACCCCCTGGCTCCATCATCAGATCAGCTCTAAGTTACAAAATTATTGTTTTGTCCTTGTTCCTTGATACGGGTGCAAATTTTTAGGTTAACGGACGTCTTGAAGTTGGTGAAAAGGAAAACGTTGAAAGATTCCGTTACATACATAGATAGAAAAGCGTGTTAAAATCGTAACATTCTAACAAATTCATTAGTTATAAAGGTTTAATAAATTCCCAGTCACAGAGGTATTTTAATGCAAAAGCAGTTCCTCAAGACCTCATCGTAATTATCATTAGTAGAGGTTTCTCGAGAATGAGTTCACTAAAAGCTTAGCTTTCAATTTGTACCGTAATTAGATAACAGCTCATCAGTCGGAAGATTTATTACATAAATGATTTACTTATCGCTTAATTACCTTTTTCAGAATGTAGATCCATTTTTACTAACGATCGCTATATACAATCCAGAGGGCCTAGACAAAGTAACATTCGATTAGCGATGACGCTAGTAGAAAAGCCAAAAATAGTATGGGGTTGACATAAGCTATCGAAATGTCACGTGATCATAGGTCAACGAATAGAAATTTGCTAGACAATGTTTACATCATTATGCGATTCTATGAAACGAATCGTCAGCGTTGAACGATTACTTCCATAGAGATGCGTAGCTATGTGGCACTTTTTGACAAGCGTTATCGCTAGTTTTCGATTCGTATGAACATTAGCGAAAGCGATACCCATTCTTGAAATAGAATCGCTCCGAAGCGAATGCCATTTGTCTAGGCCCTCTGAACCTCACAAGGTAAATAAATGGATACCATAAAAAAAACAAACAAACATGTAGGTAGGTAGGTAAGTAAAAGCAGTGAAAAAGAAGATACCTTACACGTGTTTTGGCGTCAAATCTGTGCCAAAACGACAATCAGGACACCAATTATCACCAAACAGATACAGCCGTCCGTCAAGCGATGCGGTCATTATACGGTTAACTTGAACTATGCTAATACTCCTCCATAAACAGCTTTCAATCAATTTTGACCGCAGAACCGCTATATTAGGTACATGAACTTAGATTCAGATAGAACTCAGATTATTATTCTATCAATACCGCATTCTGTAAAACTAGTTGACAGATGATTCTGTGGCGTTCTATAAAGTAGAAAAATACTAATTCCATGGTGTCATTACTTACTCCATTTTTATCTCAATTGTTTTGGGGAATTTATAATTGCTTAACTCTTTGATAATACCGTCAGGTTTGCAAGTATAATCGGTCACGGATCTACTGAATCGATCTGCAACCGATACTGAGGGCGTTAAATTAGCGGTCGTTGCTATGTAGAGGTGCACCTTTAATCGATTTGATCTGGTCAGGAGATGACGCCGCGTCTGCGAGCTGACGAGGGTCATAATATAGGTACGTACCAACTAAGTGAATGTCTCATTATCTGTCTGGCTTTTTCCTAACTACACAGGAATCGGAATCCGGTCAAACTGGATGCTACCAACGGACTAACTACTTAGGTATCGATATTTTACACAAAGCGACTTCTATAGTGACTTTCAGGAAAAAATCTATGAGAACTGATTTCACCAGTTCCCATTTTGTTTCCACAACCTTTGTACACTTCCCGATTTAGAAACGCAACGTCAATTTCCTTGGTGTAACGGCGATTGGCCGTCGTCTGCTTTTCGCCAGGTAGCAAAAATATACGTATCAGAAAAAATTACGTTGTTCAAAATACTCTCTTTCAATTTCCTACCTAACTACCTCCTACATTATTCAAGAACAAACATAAGAAACAGGAACTTGACAAGGATCTGCCCATCCATCACACACATGCCAAGACTTAAAATTGATGCTTGATAGATGTTTCATTATTTATTGATCCTCGGGCACCAATCGGCTGTTTTAATCCCAGACTCTTCGCATCAGATCCCGGATCTGGGGGAGTCTGACGTCAATGAACCATCTGTCCGCATTGCCAACGTTTTCCTTCATAAAAAGTATTATATAATATGATATAACGACGGCCATTTTTGCTAACAGCTGGCAGGATTGTCTTACTGTACAAAGATAAATTATTTTATTTCTGTAAGTAATTCATGTTTTAAAAACAAGATGAGGTTAGCGTTTCGTATCCGACTACTCTGAAGAGAAAGGCTGAAACAAACCCAGAGATCACAGTCTCTTTTTAAAGTCCAGACATTGGTATCTTGGGCAAACCATATGAGGACCATGCAGATTAGTGTCTAAAATGGTCTGTTGTGGAAAGAACCACACAGATTTGAGTGGATCTGTCCAGTCAGTGCACGCATTTGTCAGTAATCGTGCAGCTCAACTCAAAACTTAAGGAGCTCAACGATTCGACTAACAATACCAAAGAAAGGGCATTGGGGTAGGCAATAAAATTTAACTAATAAAAAAGCTGGTCGTAAAAGTATGATCTTAGATTAGGTACCTACTTAAATTCCAATCCGTCTTATTACAAAAACTTTTTTACAAAAAAATCAACCGACTTCCAAAAAAACACCAAAAAAAAGAAAAATAACTTTAATTTCGGAAGTCGGTGTCTTTGGTTTTGTATTTTAGTTTTTTGCCACAGACTTCCGAAATTTAAGTTATTTTTCACTTTTTTTGTGTTTTTTAGGAAGTCCGTTGATTTTTTTGTAAAAAATATTTTTATTTTCCACTTTTTAGTTGTGGTACCTACCCCACACAAAGTCATATACCACTACTTAAATAACAGTGATAGGAAATTATTAAAACATCATCAATATAAACTAAGTAGAAAAAATACGCAGTATTAAGTATAACTCAAAAACTTCTGGTCAGAACTTGATCAAATTTATATCGGACTACATGAGAAGCACCAGCTTTCAAATAAAAAAAGAATCACCCAAATCGGTTCACCTAAGAAAAAGTTCTGAGCTAGCACACATAAAAAAGAAACATATAGTCGAATTGAGAACCTCCTCCTTTTTTTGAAGTCGGTTAAAAACACGATCTAACTTAAGCGCGAGCCCTAAACCTTTATGGTCAGTTGTTGTATTTCGAACTTCATGACGACTAGTTAAGTTCTTAATATCAAATTGACAGTCTAAGACGTCCAGTCTTAGGATGTCAGTTTTGTAAAAGGAACTATATTTCGATTTCTGTTAGGTTCTTAATTAAAAAACGGGTCCATGGTTTAAACCATGCCTAAAGGAAAAACCTTGTTGTGTAATATGACGGCATGAGTTCACTAGGAAAGTCAACGTTCAAAAACCCGATCTCGAAACTTTGTCTGGATGTCCAGTGTTTACAGGAAAACCACTTAATTGGTGGAAAACAAACAGCTTCCGTTTTTTTTGGGAAAATACTTATTTAAAAACCTCGCAGTATGTAGTATCCGTACAAACAAAGCTCGTACCTATTAACCGAGCGAAGTTAACGTTAACCTAATAGTTGGCTGCAAACAGCCATAACTTAACCTCTGTTTTAGTAAACAACCTTTATTATTAACCACTTGTTCATCTTACCGGAGGTAAGTAGTCAACCATCGGTGCTAAGGGTCGGTACCCGAATCTAGTCATTTCTATCTGCCCCTTCGATCGATAGCATTGATCGAAGATCTATTTAAAGATTGGTTGGTCGACATGTGAGTTAAACATCGCCGACGTCACGGAAGATCCTTGGGGTTACGATGGGAAACCTTCAGTTGTTTATGTATTTAAGTTATTAAGTTACAGCTCAAGTTAAAAAGCTGTAAAGACTCACTTTGTCTGTATGTCTAAGTAGCGTTGAAGAAAAGAGTGGAAAAGAGACAGATTTGGGCGGTTGCGGCGAAGGGTTATAAGACACTGGGACAGTGTCGACGGTTTCTTATGGTTTCGAGGATGTCGTCCTAATGAAATGGTTTCTCTTATTCTTGAGGAAGGAAATGTATTGTATTGTAATCAATGTAATAATATTTTTACTGCTGTTATAGCGGTAATAGACGGACTTGAACGCGAGATGAATTTGGACTGGTGGCGAAAATGTGCGCAAAATTCTGTTGAAGTTTATAAGTTTACCAGCTTTACGCATAGTACCGGTAACATGTACGAAGTTACGAACACATTATGTCGTGTTTTTGATCATAAACTATCTCGACAACGGCTGACTGGATTAAGTGATGATAACCGCAAGCCGTGTAACACTATAAAAGATGAGCGAGGTGACATCTGTCTGTACCCATCCACATCAGGGTCGCCTTCCATCTGGAGCGGCTGCTAACTTCCGCAACCCAGTCACTAAGGGGTAACGATATCTTCTTGGTTGCAGGACTTTAGAGGCAGGGCAGAGGGTTAATTCTCTACGACTGTGTGGCAACCTGCGGGGTGATTGCGTAACATAACAGTAGGAATAGCTTTCATTTTGACAGTTCAACAACATTAATTGCGTTATTTACGTTGTTGAGCAGACAAATTCTTCGCACATATGACGCAATGGATTAGCAATAGGCTTCAAAATGATTCAGATTGTGATTGATGTGCCAAAGTGCCTGTAAATGGTTTAATTGAAATAAATGCTTTGAGTTTGAGTTTTGACTGTAGATAATAGCGTACTAGTTTATATTAGGGTCTTGTAAATCAAAACTACCTATTAAAAGATTGCTAAGAACATTATTACTAAACATTTTCAATTTATTTTTAGTTAGAGGTCTTAATTCAACGATTTTATCTAAGTTTAACTTTTTATCTAAGTCAAACGACACAAGTTGACCAGTATGGTCAGACCTGACGCCACTAATTAAGGACGAGTCTTTTATTTTACAATTAGTAAATTCATTGTCTATGCATGAAGCTGAGGTTGCTGTTATTCTAGTCGCTTCATTAAATATACATTTTAAATTGAATTATTTAAACAATGAGATTAGCTTATATTTTTCCGGTGAATTAACTAATAGATCAATATTTAGATCAGCACTAACAAAAACTAATTTATTTATTATCTTTAAGAAGTTTACTTAGTACTTCTTTCATAATGACAAAAAATTATGGCAAGTTTGAGGCTGGTGGGCTATAAACACAAGAAAGTATGGCCTTCAACCACTGCACATGCTACCTCACATAAGCGATCAACAGAGCAAGCAGTGATATCCTTTCTTTCCTTATGTCTAAAACAACTATTAGGTACGAAATATCAAGGTATCACCCCTATTGAGGACCTGTTGAATGCACTGGCAACTGAAAACCTATTAAACAAAATTCTATCCGGCTTTATCCAGGTTTCACAAAAGTATAAGGTATCCATATGCTATTAACATTTCCACGTCTAGGATTTCGCCAGAGAAGCGATTAATATTTTGGTAATATAGTAAAATAATCTTATTATGCTTCTCTTTTGTCGACTCTAAAAGTTTAAAGAATCAATTACAGTATTATTAAAAGTTCTAGATAATACTGTTTTGTCACTTAACCTAGTCTCAGTTAAATTATCAATAACTGCGTGTATATTGTAAGCTAATAAACTAGCTAATACATGTTGACTTTTCTTGGGAAGAAACACAATGTTCCCGAATTAATACAAAATCTCTAACAAAATTGTTAGTATCCAAATACAATAAACGGTCACTATGACGACATGTCAAAATATGCATTAAGTAGTTTAAACTAAAAATGTATCTAATCATTTTCTTCATCATTAAAATTCTCCGAATATGGCAACGCCCATAATATTAATTTACCATAATTAGGTAAATTAATATTATGGGCGTTGCCATATTCGGATTACTTAATTAGTATAATTTAATAAGGGTTTCAATACCATCAGTTATGCCCCTTTTAGTTAAGCTCAAACTGTTTCCAATTAAAAGAACTACTACAATAGTCTGCGGATTCATTTCTGTATGTTTTATTTTATGAACAAGACCATTAAAATGCATGTTATGGTAACAAGTTTACTATGGTACGTTTAGAGCGGTTATTTATCAATAATCAAAAACCTGCTCCTAATCTATCAGAATATACCAAAACGTTACTTTGAGTGGGATCTTCTCTTCTCCATAGGAAACAACCAATTGGAACCGTGCACCTAGCTTCTGACGTTTCATAAGCGCTCATGTTGGTTTATGTAAAATAAAATATTTTGATTTTGATTTTTGATTGATAGTTTCTAGAAAATGAGCAGGATCGACCTGTTGTGACACAAGAGGTGGCGGAGTAGGAACATAAATGCTACAGGTGAGATTGTTTGTCAGTGTCTTACTCAGAAAGCATACCTTCTCGAGCTTTAAGCAAAGTTTTGGGTTTTTCCGAATAAACTTTCCAATAGCCTTGGCTTTCTCTGTTTCACTGGAAACTTCGAAGGAAGTTCGTGAAGGTAAAAGCTATCTTAGAATAATCTGAGAGCTGGGGATCTTGAAGTAGGTAGCTAGTTAGCGATTTACTGCTCTTTATAATAGAGTTTTAAATTTAAATGATGTCTGGGGTTATAGCTTAGAATTTCCTTCCTTTTATTTTAATAAAACCCGAAATTAGTTTAAAGATTGGTGTCATTTGATATGTTTTAGTTTAAATAATATCCTCAAAAAGTTATTTTACTTACCTGCTTCCTTTTATCATCCTCAAGTAGTCATTATCATATCGAAAAACCAATAAAAAAATAGTTTAAAATACTAATCCGACTACGGATAAATAAAACTGATCTAAAGATTACGAAACAAGAAAATTATTCAGACAGAAATCAAAACATCGGTACAAAAATGGTCAAGGTAAAGCCGTGGTCGGATGCCATTATAATTTTGTAAGTAGGTGTTCCTGGCAACCACATGGTTTACAGGCATCCGACCACGGCTTTACCTTGACCATTCTCGTACCGATGTTTTGATTTCTGTCTGAATTATTTTCTTGTTTCGATCTTTTTCGATCAGTTTTAATTTTCCCTAGTCGGGTTATAGTTTTTTACGTTTTAACGCTTGATACACGTTACGACAACGTAAATAAGAGTAAGTAATACAACAAGTCAGTAATTAACCTATTTACTCTTGACAAAAATAATTTTAATCATGCTTTTTATTGTATAATAGGTATAAATAGTACCTACAGCGGCGCCGCTACGTACGGCGCAGTCTCACTTTTGCTTGTTTTTAACAATTTAAACATATTTATTTACTTGAACAATATGATATATATATATATATGCATATTTGTAATGTGCTCGACAAGACCTTTCTTTTGATACCAAACATGTCATGATTACCTATCAATTTTTTTTTTCGTGGTAACAAATTTACGTGCACAGTGTTCACCATATTAAATTTAAGGAGAATTTATATAACCTATGTCACCCGGACCATTATTACAGATCTATTGATCCCTCATTCAGCAAAATCGGTTCAGTAGTTTAAGCGCTACGGTGCAACACATATAAATACAAACACACTTACATACATACATACATAGATTGCTAAAATCATAACCCTTCCTTATGGCGTTGCCGTAGTCGGGTAAAAAGTCAATTATTAAAATGATAGTTGACCCCGTAGACGACCCAATTGACTGGACAAGAAACATAACAACAGCAGTGGGTCAGTTGGATACCGTTCATCGACCACAGCACCACGCGATGGTCATGACGTCAAGCAACCAGAAGCCCCCAAAAAAGAGCTAGGTTGCGCACTCCAAATGCCGGACAAAAACCGGCCACCTTCCACCTCTGCCACCCAATGTAGGCCCATCCCACCTTCCGCCCGGACCCAGAGCGGTAAATGAACTATTCCGGATGTGGAGAGTGAACCCGGACACAATCGATAACTGGCATATAAGTACTTATAATTGCTGGCGAATGATTCGACTGTCAAGTCTTTCCATAATGTCCAGTTATAATTTCATAAACGCGGAGTTGGTGATGAGCGACAGCAACAGTCGATGAGACTGCTGATCCTTACACAGAGATTCGGGTCAGTAGGTCTGAAGGTATTTATTTACTTTATTATTTATGTACACAAAGTAAAATCGATACAAATACCTATGACATTTAATGACATATAGAGTACAAAGGTACTGCTTATTTCTTAAGAAATTTCTTCCAGCAGACCTGCGAAAGGAAAAATTAAAAATAAATGTAGACAATAGTGTGCGAGTACAAGAAGAGGTATGTACCTAACTTTTAACTGCGTATACTTAATTATAATTTGCCCAAGATCAGCGAAACTTGATTACCTATTTGAATGTAGGTAAAAAACTTGTACCTATATAAATAAAAGCAAAACTACCTAAGTGTGATTATTTTTCTGAAGGTAATATAAATTAGGTTTGAAGCAAGGGCTGGTCGGCCTACTGCATGTTTAAGATTAGTGAAAAACACCCACATGCAGTTGTCACACAAAATAAATTACAAACATGAGGCACAAATGCTAAACATCAGTTAACATAAATACTAACTGATTAAAGTGCAAGCTGCACAATAGGATATTTTTAATCAAACTCTCGAAATATTCAAAATATTCTGATAAAAAATACTTATTTTATTCTCAACCAAGTTGCGTCACATCATCCAGCACCCTAATTACGTAACACACTATCTATCACAATCTGAATAATTTTGAAGCCTATTGCTAATCCATGGCTTCATATGTTTGAAAAACTTGTCTGCTCAACAACATAAATAACGCAATGAATGTTGTTGAACTGTCAAAATGAAACCCATTCCTACTGTTAGTGTGTTACGTAATTACCCCGCAGCACCCTAATTGCGTAACACACTATCAATCGCAATCTGAATCATTTGAAGCCTATTGCTAATCCATTGCTTCATATGTTCGAAAAATTTGTCTGCTCAACAACGTAAAGAACGCAATGTTGTTTAACTGTCAAAATGAAAGTCATTCCTACTGTTAGTGAGTTACGCAATTACCCCGCAGGACACAGGATACAGGTAGATACCTCCGGCATCGTTCCAACACAGCTACTTTCATAAGATCGTCGATTTATCTAACAGTCACTTGGATACAAGTAGAGTTTCCAAATTTTTTATATCAAATATAGTATTTTCGAAACCATTGCCTGTAAAAATATAGTAGATGGCAAAAAAAATACATACATATATGTATGCATATTTTTTGTTTCTTTGAGCCTTTATTGTCGAGTTTCTTTTTAATGACTTATATTACTTATTACACTCTAAATTAAGGTTACAAAATATCACTATTAAAATTTTTACTATTTACTATGTATTTTTTTAATATACTATTTAGGCCTCCAATATAGTAGGACTCTATATTATTCACCGTGATCCGGACGATTAAACTTCGACCAGATGTTCAGACCATGGAAATAAGCATTTTTCATTGTGGACACATTAATGAATTCTTATTTTTTATTTTTTGTTAATTTTCACACAAACTAAATACCTTGACGTAAATAACCCGATATGCATGCCTGTTTATCCGAATTGACAACGTTGTGTTTTCATTCATAAGATTTGGCGGGCTGAAGTTGTGAAATTGTTGACAGTTGTCTAAAAATTTAAACGTGCAAATGAAATGTAAATAGCATTTGATAAATTTATCATTTTATTTGCACTAAGCGGCAACATAGGCCAAATTAAGACCCGTTTCTTACTGTATAGCTCAATAAATTTTAATTAAATGAAATTACAAATATCTTTGTAACGATGCCTTTTTAAGTACTACTTCCTTTGTTAGATTTGATTTGTAAAAGCTATAGAAGCGTTTGCCAAAGTTTATTAACGTGAAGAACACGGTGTATAGTAGAATTGGCAACCCCAGATACAAATGACTACACTAAAAGAAACTTCATCATGCAGTTCATAAAGAGCGAAGTTCCTCATCTTAAATGATTTTGTGGTTTTACGCGAGCGACCTATCGACTGCTTGCATAACCCTAGTTACAAGCTTTTAAGTAGGGTCAAAATTACAAGCATTTAACAATGCTTCTAACTTATTATCATTAATTTTTAATCATCTATTACATTACCACGAATAGCAGACTTTGAGGAGTGGTTACAAAAGAGAGAGACAGTACCGACTCCCTCCTCTCTTATTGTCTCGTGCCTAATCATTGGAAGACTCATTTCCAGTTGCGGTTTACAGGCTGATATCATCTTGTAACTTTTTATATTCGATTTCATTTAAAGAATAGGTGTAAGTATATTTGTGTGTAATAGAGATGACAGAACTAGACAAAAGGGGCGGATAAGGGTAACAACAGCTTTGTGCTAAACTTTATTCTACAAACTATGAGTAACTATTCACTTAGCTTATTGATATTTGATCTGCTGTTCGGTGATACCGGCTGTAACTGATAAACTATTAATCATTAACTAATAAAGCAATTACAATAGTAACGTCCTGAAGTTGTAATTATTGTAAAGCCTCTTCAGTCTTTAAGTTTCTTGCAATTATTCTGTGAACGCTAACGCCATCTGTCGGAATTAACTAAAACTGTCATGGCAAATTTCTAAGGTCAGCCCAAAATACTGTCTGAAAATCTGAATTTTAGATGATTCTGCTACATACCTTCACACGTCTTTAAAACTATAAAATTCATATTCATTATCACATAACTAATAAGTAATAGATAAGTATATTTATATTTAAATACCTTTACTGTCTTTATTATCAGATAAAATTTATTGTGAAAGGTGTGTATTGACTACATTTTGTAAGTTGACGCACAATTGATTCTAAACCACTGGCAATCTGGCATCGATATGATATTCCCTATATTTCGTAGCTAAGTGGGCCCCTCCACATCTCAACTCGCTAAGTTGATGTCTCAAGTTGTTTGGCAGATTTTGCTTTATTTCATTTATTAATGGAAAGCCCAAAATGTAAATTCACAATTCATACGTAATTATATAATCGAACTCATTTGTTGGATTCCCTGTCTTCAAAGGAAAAAAAAGAGCAAAATTAAATACATTGACAAATCAAAAAAACCCGCCGGCAAAAATATCTTAGTAACTTTCGCCATCTAGCATGGATTTTGAGAACTAACTTGGAAACTTATATTGGTTTTAAATGTGATCTTTAGATAGAGCTGTTTATATGGAATGTGTCGGCTTGAAGGAGCCTGAGTAGATTTTTTGTTTTTGGAACGAAGTTCTTGCGGTGGGGCGGGAGTAAACTTGTTCAAGAAATAACGTATAAATCGTCACGTAACGAAAAAGCGTAATGTCCTCCATGCGACTTTTTATTATATATAATAGGAAGAGAGAGAGAGATAGTTTTCGTGGTTTTCGAGGGTGCTGAAGGCAATAGTGAGGTCAAAACGAAAATCCAAGAGGGCGGCTTCGAAAATTTAAAAAGAAAATCTTCATGTGTGTCATTTTCATGGTTTTTGAGGGTGATAAAGCCAATAGTGATGTCAAAATGAAAATCCAAAAAGGCGGCTGCGAAAATTTTAAATTTCTTCAGAACTATTTTTCTGACGGGAGTCCCCCGACACCACACGTTTTTTTTGTTTAATTTTTCCTGTATTTTAAATATTATAATGAAGTACTTACATATTTGTTACTTATTAATTTATTGGCACATAACACAAAAATATGAATAAAATTTTCAAACACTTGTAGAAGAATGGACGGTAATAATCATACTATTATCTAATATTGACATAGGTAGTTTTGTATATTTTAATCAAATACATAAAATGAAAAAATAAGTACATATTATCAGCTTGAGTTGCAAAACAATGTTAAGATATTTTTGAGTACGCCATCTAGCGGCTAGTAGCGGAAACCGTTTTGTTTTCATTAATGAATTATTAGCACACTGTCATGTCATAGAGCATCCCCAATCAGTTGCTGTAGCATTTAGTTGTGTTTGTAAGTAAACACCTCGTAATCTCTGACAGTAAAGTTGTACTCCGTGGCAAGTGAAGCTGGCGCCATCTGGTCGCCGTACGAGTGAAGGTTGCTGTAACTCTCACTGTTGTTGTTGCAGTTGCTCGATATCAAGAGGTCAGCGCCCGCGCCGAATATTGGACCGCAACTGTTAACAGGATATAGTCAACTTTAGTACTAAACAGGTGCAATCTCTTAGTTCTAGAACCACGGTTCCTAATCTGGGGGTAATTACCCCTGCGTGGGTAAAACTGGTATTCTGCGGGGGTAACAAGCTGGTAACATATAACAAAGATTACACCAATTAGACCGAATCTAGCTCGCCAATGTATTTCATGCCCTAACTCTGTAATGCGATTGTAAGAAGTTACTCAATATTTTTGTGTAACTTACATGTCTAATATAGTCAATTTGTATTTATTTTATGTACTATATTCATTGGTAACGTAAGGGAGACGGGGGTGGATAAATCAGTTTCCCTTTCTAAGTCCAATGGGTGACAAGATCGAAAAGGTTAGAAACCACTGTTCTAGAACCTATACAGAATATAACATTGAACTCAACTACGCAGCCGCTAAGGGTGCGATATGTATTTCGTATTTCATTGTGTGGCAGTATGAGAGGACTGATTTTAATCTTGAATTGACCCGTGTCTTATACACAGCGAACGGTACTTACTCGGACTTACTGCGGAGATAGGAGTCTTTTGGGTTTCGTAATGGCCTTCTGTTTTTTTTTTTGAATAGGTATTATATTGTTTTATTTTTATTTGTCTACTAGCTGCTGCCCGCGGCTTCGCCCGCGTGTATATCAGAAATTATTCAATAGGACCGTGCTGCCGGTACAAAAAGGAGCCTATGTTACTCCCTATAACATCAGCTATATGCCAGTGAAAGACCCGTCAAAATCGGTCCAGCCGTTTCGGAGATTACCCGGAACAAACAGACAGGCAGACAGAGACAAAAATTAAAAAAATTGGTACTTTGTTATACTTTCATATGCATATAGTAAAAAGCTGTTATTTTGACATTACAAACAGACACTTAAATTTTATTTATTTGTATAGAGCATAGAAGTATAGATGATTGTGCCGTTCTATTTAGTTTGTGTTCTTCCTGTGCGTGTGTCCCAATTAATAATTCTTCTTCTTTGTTTTTTTTTACTTACTCTGGATGATAACACAGTGCGAAAGCCTTCTTAAGCAGCGTATATCTCGCCGGCGGGTCGCTGAGAGTGAACAGGAAGGCTCGCTCGGCGGAGATGTAGCCCCCCGCGCCCCCGGCGGTCCACGCCGCCTCACAGTAGCCACCCACTACCTCGCCGCGCGATAACTGGAACAGTGAAGATTTTTTTTTTTTAGAAATGGCAACTCGTAGTTTTGACCACTGAGGTCTTGGCTAGTTAACCGAACTGTCCTGTGGGAGCCTTAATGATTTTACTCAAAAAGCCTCCAGCAAGGAGCGAAATTTTAATACTAAAACTTATATTTAATTGACCGCACGCTAAGGGCACCCCCTGTGGGGTACGGACCTCGGCTTAGGGCGTCACTGAGAGAGGGCAGCAAGTGGGGACAGGCTGGATCGAAAGGTTAACATTATGATTATTAATAGGGGAATTTAAGGCTACAGGCTCAGCTACGACGCGGGCTGGGGCCTCATCGGACAAGTATGAAAACGATTTTTTTTTGTGATTGGCAACTCCTAGTTTTGACCACTGAGGTCTTGGCTACTTAACCGAACTGTCCTGTGGGTGCCTTAATGATTTTACTCAAAAGAGCCTCCAGCAAGGAGATATGAAGACGAAGAGCAATAAAACCGTTACATAGGTACCGGCGCGGTTTAAGAGCGCTCGCCTGAAGTGGTGGGGTGATTCGTGCATGTGTACATTCACGCATAAAATTACCCACTTGGCAAAACCAAACAATTCGTAAACATACATACATAATCTCACGCCTTTTTCCCATGGGATTAGACAGAAACTACAGGACGCCACCTGCTACGATCTTACATACTCCTTTTGCTTTGTTTATGTTTAGTAAAGGAGGTCTAAAATGTTAAAACTATAATATCATGGAAGTAGTGAAGTTCCTTAAACGATTTCTCAAAAGCAAATATTTGCAAATAACCTCACCATTTTAACTTGAGTCAAGCTATAAAAACCTGGCAATGTCTAGAATAGAAAAGATTTTGTCTAGTTTTAGGAAGAGTTTGTCGCTCAAACAGTCAACTGTTTATTACCTGTACTAGTAATAACACGGGTGCGACACCATCGCAGTGCGAGTGGAACTCTTGCGCAGAGTAGCCGTGAGTGGAAGCGCGGAAAATCAGACGCCATGACTGTTTCGGAGTACCGCACCTACGAGGGAAAACAAACATGTAAGTACAAGTTAAGTCAAAAATTAAGGCTTCGATAAAATATATTTATTGAACTTAGTTCTCTCACACACTATTGTCTACATTTATTTTCTCATTTCTCCTTTCGCAGGTCTGCTGGAAAAAAAATCTCAACAAATAAGCGCCTCTGTACTCAAAAGTCATCATGTAATTTTTCTATGTTTTTTACTGTGTGTAGGTACTTAATAAATAAAATAAATATGTAAACTATATTATTGACCAAACGAGCGCGGAGCGCGAGCGAAGCGTCTCCGTTACAGCTTGGGCAAAAATATTTTCGTAAATATGTCCGGATGTCCTGCGGATGTCCGGCGGTTCTCCTCTACAGATCGCATTTGTCAACCGATTCTCTTGAAATTTGGTGAGCAGGTTCGATAATTATATGTTTTTTTTAATGTCGAGTCTGTTGTTCAAAATTTTTGGAAATGACGGAGATATGGTAGTTGAAAAGGTAAAAGAAAAGCCATTTCGCGCTCTTTGCGCCCCCTTTTTGTTTTAAGTTGCGCGGTGAACATTTATTCAGTTTTAAGCTGCGCAAAGACAGACTCGCGACGTCTACAGCTCACAGAGCGACTAGTTATACAACTAACTATTCAAATAAAGCTTATTTTATTTATTTTCTATCCTAATCACGATCAGCTCATAAATTACCAGTTGTTGATAACAGCTTGGAAGGCACTCTTATCTTGTTGCAATATTAACGATCCTGTGAACATGTTTACTGCCAAACTGAAACAAAAATTAGAATATTTATAAATTATCCTGTTACAGAAACTTCATACTTATTGTTGTGAGTGTTAAGAAATTTATATGAAAGCAAAATAATAAAAGCTTTTATTGAAATTAGGCTGTAAATCAGCTCTCTTTGAAAGGCATAAGTTATAAAAGACATTCCATTCGCCATTCACCTATTGATCGGTAGGGCGTCTCATTGACCAGCACCCTAATTGCGTAACACAGTATCAATCACTATCTGAATCATTTTGAAGGCTATTGGTAATCTATTGCTTCATATGTTCGAAAAATTTGTCTGCTCAACGACGTAAATAACGCAATGAATGTTGTTGAACTGTCAACATGAAAGCCATTCCTACTGTTACTGTGTAACGCAATTACCCCGCAGCACTTCGTCCCGCGTGCATCATAAATCATTATTATGCTCTTATTACAAATCGAGTGAGGCTTCGTTACCGGGGCTGCGTCCTCTTGTCGCTGTCGGGGCGAGGCGCGGGCGGCGGCGCGGCGTGCAGCGCGGCGCGGCGGTAGCGCTCCAGCGACAGCTCCATGGGCACCGCGCCCGTCGGCTCCACCTCCTCCGCGAACACCGCGCTGTCTGCAATGTGATGAGGACCAAGGTTACTTGAGAACACAGGATAACACACACCGTGCTAAGCGATTCCTCATAAAAGCAGCATATCCAACTTTAAAATACTGGTCAAACAATTGGCTGATGCGTACCAGAGAAGACACATTCTATTTATTTATTTATTTTAACTAGGCACGCCAACAGTATACCTACAGGTAAATTTTAATTACTTAATTATAGATAACAGGTATAAGTTCCTATTGTATATAACTGCCAATTACAGGAGTAATAAAAATTCACATACAACGAAGCAACATCTTCTTGGGTCAGGTAGGGTAGAGGCTGCTTACCGAGGCTAGGCGAGGCTGAACCGAAGCTTTGTATGGAATGACGTGAATCAAATATTATATAGACCACGCCACGCTGTCGCATTATGGGAGAAGTCTATCAGCCTAATATGCCGATTTAATTATAGATAGTTAACATACCAATGAGCAGTAGCCGCACATGCTGCATGAGAGGTGACAGGTGATGACACACCCGCGCTCGCTCCTCCTCGGTCCAATGTGCCGTGGGCTGCGTCACGCCAGCACGTTGCTTCGCCCAAGCCAGTGCACAGCGCCATACTTCCTCCTCGTCCAAGCATAGCTGAAAAGACACAGCAAGCAAAAAGAACACTTGTTGAACGGTGAGCCTTCGAGACTATGGTGAAAAGCGGAACATACTTCAATTAATGTTAAAATAATTAAGAATAAAATATATACCTAGTCCTGATGTCTCACTAGTTTTAGCCTCGTCTCTCATGCACGAGGTTATGGGTTCAAAACTTCAAATCCGGGCAAGTACCAATGTGACTTTTTCAATTCGTATGTACTTTCTGACTTTATCTTAAACATTAGGTACTGACATCGGTGAGGGAAAAACATCATAAGGAAACCTAGACTTATAGTTAATATAAGTCTGAAATCGCCAACCTGTCTTGAGCAAGCGTGGTGAGGTTATCAATGATCGTGCCTGCTCTGTATGAGAAGTGGTAAAATAATGGCCTACGCAAGTTCGTATTATTGTAACAATTTGATAGTGGTGTTGATAAAAACCAAATCTTGCGTAGGAATTTTATTATATTTACGTTTATTTGTGTTTTTTTTTTTATTACTTCAGCGTGGTATTTGATTTCTTTGATGTTACTTTTTATTTAAAACCAATAAAAAGTAAACTTACAGCGCCACCTGTTATGGAATAGGTAAAATATTTCCTAATACTTAGATGGTTTTTATTACGGATTTCTGTTTCGTGGTTTATAGTAGCGCGTCCCCACTATCAATAAACTATTAATTAGAGGCGGAAAAAAAAAATACTAACAAAGTCAGACGAGATGAGTTTGACTAGCGCTTCCTTGGGCAGGTTGAGAAAAGCGTTGGTCTTGACACAGTCGGCCGCGTTGTCTCCAATGAACGCGATGCAGCGCTCCATGAAAGACGACGCACTTTTCCCGCCTGTTGAAGGACGATCAGTTTAATTTCAACATATAAACAAAAACTGTAAAATTTTGACAAAACTGAGCTTGCTAGCTAATTTACTCGTCTAGAGAGAGACCAACATTAGGTTCACTGTGTTCTGAGCTCGTTTTGATTGTAAAAACTGGCTTCAATTAGGTAGGTATATACTATAGGTAAGTATTCGTTTTTCTTTCCAGTATCCAGTTCCTACCGTTGTTTGCTGTCGGATGTCAATGAAATACTTACTATAATCCCTTAATTTGGTTTGCAGTAGGTATAATTTTTCACTCGGCTCCAGCAGAAACATGTATTTTTTCAAACATGGACTAAGAAAGGATGTGAAGATTCTGTAGTTTCTCCTTAACCCATGGCGTTAGTTATTGTATAATTTAATTTCTTAAAATGTGATGAAACCAGTCATTTATTGAATAGTTCAATCATTTAATTTGAGTTAAGTATAACTATTTGAATGCCTCTGCCTGACCCTTCGGGCTTATAGGTGTGATGTTGTTGTGTGTGTTGTGTTTTTGTATCCAAAAAGTACTTAAACAAAACAGAGGGCCTCTTTGGTACTTCTTTAAAAGGCTTGTCTGTCACTATTCCTACTTCCAATGATCTTGGTATTTTTAGACTACTTTAGAGATGGTGAGTTTACTACAAAGCAGTTCAACAGGTAATTTAATTTGACCAACATACCTGTTGCTACGGGCAGGCACCAGTGGTAAAATTACACTGGTATCAACAGAATCATAACCAGTATGAGACAGAGTTGTTTAAGAAGAACCCAGACAATTGGCCTTGCAGGATTGAGTAAGTTATAAGATATTAACATAACATCACGCCTGTATTCCCCGATGGGTTAGGCAGAGGTGTACACCCACATTTCGCTAATATAAAATATCCTTTTGTTTTTTATACATAGTGGTTTATTTAATAAACCCCATGTTTGTTTAACTGTTTGGTGTTAAACGTGTTGTGGCAACCCCAAGTAACATGGCAAGAGCAGGAAGGTTATGATGGTATAATGCCCATGAAACCACCATCACAAAAAGGGGCCTACAAATAATATATATTCCCAGTAAAAGAACTTAATATGGTACTGTTCATTGCAGGCACTCATATGCCCCTTATCTGATTAACTTTCCAGAGTATAATGTTCACTTGTGTGTTCAGACATGACTTTATGTTATACGGGCTGGTGTCCATGGTGGTATGGCTCAGTCCCACCCGGGTAGGGTGGGTCCGGAATGTCCACAATTCCATGACAAAGCACGTATTTTGTATATGGGGTTATGTTATTAATATCAAGTTTGAGTCTGTTTGAGTTAGCCTCCAAAAACACTGGACACCTCATAATTTAACAGAAAAGATAATCCACACCTCAGTTGATTTTGCACTACTACCCACTCATTTATTCATAATCAAGATATTGAATATGATTAGTTCCCTTCTGTGTTTTTGTATTCAAGTACATTTTCAAACTCTTTCAAGTTGTTGTATATTTTTATACAATGAAATTTTGTTTGTTAGGCAGTAAGCAAATAAAAGTCGTTTGGCAATTAATCTTAATTTTAATTAGGTTGACACTGGTGCATTGCACTCACAAGCGTGGCAATACTTTGCGAAAATAAAAACATGAGTTTCTTCTTATACCTGGAGGAATGAACTTAGAACTAAACTTCATAACCTATCACACCGACGCATTAGGATTCACGTTCTGGATTAACGTTATATTGTCCCCTTTCATCATTATTCTTCCAATTTGCTTCCTATTCTTCGTCTTCATATGAACTTCTTCGGCTTCATCCAGAACAATGTTCATGTACTCGTCGAATCCCACGATGTGTCCCTCAATTCGTAGATTCACGTTCTCGTACAACCAAATTTGAACTCTACTTCTGTTTTGTAAATACCTGAAGATAAGGTTGATAGGTTGGACCATCACCTTCTGGACTTTCGGTGGACCTTTGTATGCCATTTTGAATTATATTCTTACGCACAAACTAGGAATAACTATATTGTTTAAAACAAACGCTATCAATCAAGCCCGGCTTCGCGGTTTGCGTTCCGTCAATTTGTCTGGTCAATTGTCAGTCAACTATTTTTTGTCTATGGTCGAATATGACGCTATGTGTTGGGGTGGGATGGCTAGTTGTGACTTTACCATAGACGTTTTAGTTGATTTTATTTGACTGGCATGATTGTGATTTTAGAATAACATTGTGCTATCGTCTTGTATATTAGAGATCAGGGGCTATTGGGCCTTACTGTTTTTTTTAAAATATAATAATACGAATGCCAAAATGGGGAACCGTATTGGCCATTTATCCCGCTAGAGGAAACGATTGCACTAATAGATAGATAATAAGTATTTAATGAAAAATGTTTTCTTGTTAACAAGATGGATGACTCCACCTCCGGATTTTGGTAAGCTGTAAAACTACTTATTTTACTCTGCCTAATTACTATTTCGAATAGATGTTTGTCGTAAGTCTTTAGAAAATAAATGATTTTCATTGTCCACAACCGATCACAACACAATGCGACATATTTTTTTTGTCTGATGCCTCCCAGTATTTTTTCTAAACGTTCCGTATGGTTATTGACATTTTACTTGAGTCAAATATACTAGCGACACCCATGGCAAAAGTTAAGGCGCATCGAAAGCTCAAACGACTAAATAGGATAATTTAGTCGATTTGTAAGTTGATACTATAGATATCATTTGAAACTTTAAAAACACTAATAAAAATAAATATAAACAAAGTGCCGCAGGACTTAAAAAAACATCTAAGTACCAGAACCCGATCCGAAAGAACTTCGATCCGATTTATTTAGTCAACGACGGAGCTGAGGACTTCATAAAAATTAAATTAAATAATAACGCGACGAGTACCTAACATCTACATTTTTATCGCCCCAAAAACAATTCGAAGTATAAACAACGGAATGCTCAAAACACGAAATTTATAAAATTTTTACTCAAACCACAAAAAGTGTGCGATGGCCGGGAATCGAACCCGGATCAACTGCTTGGAAGGCAACTATGCTGACCATTACACCACCATCGCATCTGTTAAAATTGTCAAAATTTCTAGTTATATTATTATACGTTATTATTTCATTACGCACCTGGGCGATCTTGAATTTCCATAGCTGCTGCTAACAATGTGCAAGCGCTTTCCACGCTCAATGTAGATGTAACATGATCTTCACAAGCTGATCTAAGATCTTCTACTCCTAAATCTGCAGCCAAGGTCATCATTTCGAAAACTCCAGAGTCTTGCAGCAATAGCTGTGAATTAAGAGTGTATAATTATAATTAAGACAAAACAAAAAATAATAAAATGCTTAAGATGGCGCCACCTAGTGATTTCCTTTGTAATTACTCGCTTACGAAGCTTTTTAATTCGATACTTGAGGCGCTGTTGTCATATATAAAAATTAAATAATCAAAATATCTTATAAAGCAATCTTAGCATTAGTAAATTATTATATCTCACCTTGCCAGTGTAAACATACTGAATAAAAAGCCGGAAAGTTTCAACTTGGACGTGCGGCATTCGAATCGGTGTCGGCTGTGCGCCAATAGATGGCGTTACGGAACACCCTGGGATCCGACAAACTTCGCCTCGTTTTGTGTTTTGAAAGCTCTTGCATCTAAAACAAAAAGAGAGATAATTTTAATTTAATATTTTTAAGTTTGATAATACTTATTAAAATCAATTCACGATGCAAAACATTGCAATTTTAAAAAATTGAGCACAGATTGGACTTTATTTTACCTACACTATTATCAAAAATACAAAATATCAATACCTCATTGAAGTTCTACCTACTCTAAAAAGGTTGCAGCTTTTAAACTTAACTATCATCTAGTTTAATATTTCACAAAGGCGAGGAGCATCTTGCAGTCGGTAATTAAAAACCGATAATCTCCTCTAAAGAAATTATAAACGCAGAGCATAGCTCGGATAGCTCCCTGGGAAAAACTTAAAGTTGTCAAGTTGTGCTCTAACTTGTAAGTTATGCAAAAGTTGAAGAGCCGAGCAGCGCCCCCCGGCGGCGTGGAGTGCACTCGTGGCACGTTTAATAAAATATCGGTACAGGACAAGTTATTTTCACGCGGTATAACATTATTGGCCGTAGAGAATTTTATTAATAACAGGAAGGTACCTACAGTATTTATTCATAATTAATTAATTTCTACCTAAGTAGGTTGTTAAGTTGCCCTCATACTTACTTATTCTTTGCTTACAAAAATTTGAATAAGATGCTGGTGACAATAGCTAAGTAGGTACCTACCTATATTTCTAATCGAAATATCCCAATAGTTGACGGATTACAAGTAGAGATTAATGTCGTGTATCAGTATCAAGACACGTTCGTTATTTCGCATTGATTAGACAAGCCCGCTGTGCCTGGAACTTTGCTGATTGGATTTGCTATTGACTAAATTCAATTTTGAACTGACTCCGCTCAGTGGCGGTGATTTATCATCTTGTTTACGTAATGTTACGTTAATTGGATCGCTCGAGAGATGTCTATCTTGTCATTACAGTTGTTGTAAGGCAATTTGGCTTCGCAATGATGAGTGACAGAGAAAGTTTTGTACGTAGGTGATGATTCACTGGCCTTAAAAACTTAGTACCTGCCACACTTTTAAAATTGCAAGAATTTTTAAAGTACACAAGATATATTTTCCAAATAAAAAGGATTATTACAAAGAGAATGGCTGCAAAAACCTTTTCAAACAAAAACATTCCTTTTCAAATTGCAAATTGCTTTTGATTTTTTTGTTTCTGTTTTAGTTTTCACATTTATTTCTTGATCGATGAATTTGGATTCAAAAGCCAAGGTAAACAGTACAGTAAAGTACAGTACAGCACGTAAACTTTACTTATCATGCATCTTTCTCCTGAAGATTGTGCAAGAATCATAACTTTTCTGGAAGTATAGGCACCAGTATGCGTCGTACTGCAGGAATGGTGGGTGTAACATTAAGAATCCTCCGGCAGGTGAAGGGACGGTACGCAGAAACTGGAAACCATCTGAGGAGACCTTGTAATGGCAGACCAGGTGCACTAGTACCCGAGAAGACCACTATATTGTCTCCACTGTGTTGAGAATTCGCCACCTCAATACAGTTGAAGTCCAGCAACAGCTTCTTCAGACCCGAAGAGACTACATTAGTGACACTAAAATGAGAAGAAGACTTGCTGAAGCAAACCTGAAGCCCCAAAGGCCAGCAAGTGGCCTCAAACTCGAGAGAAGATAACGTTTAGCTAGACTGCGCTACGCCCGTGAACACATACAGTGGAGTGAAGAAGAATGGGCAAGAGTTTTGTTCACTGATGAGTCTCGATTCTCACTATTCCATCATGGAAGGCGAAGAGTGTACAGGCGACATGGTGAGCATACATTCAAGCCTGCTTCACAGAAAGAGTCCAATACTCTGGAGGTTCTGTACACGCATGGGTTGGCATCTCTACAGAAGTCCTGATCTCAATCCGATCGAGCACGCCTGGGAAGAGCTCGGGAGGCTGGTCAGAAGCCGCAGACCACCTCCTATCACCCTCAGGGCCTTAAAACAGGCCCTCATGGAAGAATGAGAGAATATTTCCCAACGTTGCCTCTGAAATCTCATCTTCAGTATGCCAAACCAGCTCGAAGCTGTAATCAGAGATCGAGGAGGCAATACCAATTATTAAAATGTAAATAAGGCGTAAAACATACCTAAATATGTAGTTTGAGTTTTGTGCCAATAAGTTAAAAATGGCTATTTTTAGGTTTTTATCAAGTTAAAAACATTAATAATGTAAAAACATTATTTAAAAAAAGTAGATGAAATTTGCTATTATAAAACGTTTTTTATTTCAAAACTCCGACTTCTATAGTTTAGGAAAAATTGCAATTTTAAAAGTGTGTAACAAGTTTTGGGGCCAGTGCATTTGACTGAGGAATGATTTGATATGGCAATTTTGCGATTTAAAAGATGGAAGTGACAAAAATTTAAAAGAGTAGGTATGCTTAGATGATTTGATCATGTTGAGCGGATAAATGAAAGGAGACTAACAAATTAAGGTAGATTTTTAGAAAGCAGATGTGAATGAAAACGCCGACAAGGGACGCTCTAGAACAGTGGTTCTTAACCGGTGGTCCGCGGACCACTGGTGGTCCCTGGAAGCACCCGAAGTGGTCCGCGAAGCCATCCAAAAGATATTAACTAGTGACAATGAGTCGACACAACGACGTGTCGTGCGAGTTGAGAACCTAGCCGGGGCGAGGTGGGCGCCACAAAAATAAAAATACTGTTGGCTTTGAACAATTTTATGCGTGTTTTATTTATAGATAGAACAACACTTTAAAAAAAAAAACATAATATTTTATTTCACATAAACCAACATGGGTACTTATGAAACGTCAGAAGCTAGGTGCACGGTTCCAATTGGTTGTTTCCTATGGAGAAGAGCCGGCAAGAAACTCCACGGTTACTCTTTTAAAAATAAGGGGCTTTTACAGTGTTGATAATGGGACGACAGTGCAGGCCTTTATTCATTTACATTTACTGTAGTACCTCCAAACAGTTGGTGGTCCATGGCAAGACAGAAATGTTGTCAAATGGTCCCTCATTACTAAAAGGTTAAGAACCACTGCTCTAGAAGGACATAATAGTAGTCACCTTACTGCAGATGTTCTTCAGAAAGGTCAGGTGCGTAGTACTCGCAACTGACGTGCGTATACGAGTATGACCAGATATGAACTTAAACGAAGTAGCAGGTAGGTAGCGTTCTGTAGTATCTACCGAGACCCATGGGAAAAGGAGTGAATTTTATATGTTATGTGATTGTATTTTTATCCCAATTCCTAATAAACAGAAAAATAAAGCAGCTCTTCTATGTATATGTATACGTACGTAGAAGTTGTTCACAAATTTGCAGATGATACAGTTATAATACTTAGGAGACTAATGTAACAGTGATGCTGAACAGAAACAGTACCCTACCTACTTTCGACATATTAACTAGGTGTCCAATCTGTTCAGAGTTCAACCGTCGAAAAACCGGTGGGCATCTTGGACCGTATCCCAAAGACCTCTATTTCCTAATCTGGCTATCAATCACTCATCTGCTAGGTATCTGTACCTATGAATAATAGATAATCCAATACTGCGCCATTACACCCTGGTCCCAGGAGTGGCAGCCATTAGTGTAGGAGCACCACAATGTGAGGTCGCTCCTGTGAATATTTCAACATGTTTTATCCCAGTTAACGACGTGTGCTAACATCTCACGGGACTTCCAGATATTCTAAGATTAGCGATGATTTTGGGTGTTACGTAGGTATTCAATATGTAGGAGTAGATATTGCTGTTAAGTATAATGTACCGGAAGTAGGGCTGAGCAGAAAATAAACAGATGCTTGGTTAGTTAGCTGCTAGAATTTTTTATCCTTGCTGAAAATTAATTACTATCTAATAGTAACACGAACAGTGTAACAGTACGTATGATTAAATCCTGAATAATATTATGAGCTAAAAGAAAACTCAATACTCAATTCTTTATTGCATTCCACATGTATTACATAGATGGTGTAAAAAAGTAAAAGATCAATTTGGACCCTGACTCCTGTCCTGTATGGACTCTCTTTCTATGTGCACATTTTGCGTCTCCAAAGTTTTCCGTGCAAACTTTCTTGTACCCAAACAGTTAGATGTTTTGGCATGTTTAGAAAAAAATACACTGTTTATTTAAGCGGTAGCTACATCCATATTCCGTAGCAGCCACATAGACAACCAATACTGCCTAAGTCCACACATCAAAAGCGTCTAGGGATCAAGCACGTTTTTGCTAGTAACTAAAAATCCGTTTTTTAAATTTATATATTTTGTAACTCATAAGAATACTTTTTAGTAAATTTCGTCATTTGAACAGGGAATAGTTTTTGAATTTCGGTCAAAAGATGAAAATCTTCTGTCAAGTCGTATTCCTATATAATCCTATAACAGGTTTGAGACCGAATCAGAAAAAAATCTGCCATACTTCTGAGTGGAATCAATAACCAAGAACGGTACTATGGGGAGGAGAAGTCATTTGAGCCGAGAAGAAATGATCAGAGCCGTGGGAATCATGGAAGCTGGTTCTCGGCAACGTGCTGTGGCAATCACCCTGGGCACTACGTTCAAATTCTCAGGATGAAATTTAGTCAGTAGAATAAAACACACTAAGTTTCATTTTTCTAGCTTTTGTACTTTGGGTTTTATTAATACCTAAAATTCGTCGATTTCATCATTGACTGACTGACTCACTCACTCATTAAAACCCTAGGGCACTTCCCGATGTCCTATAAAGTTGAAATGTGGTATGCAAGCTAGGATTTGCACAGTAACAACAAAAACATATAGAGAAATCTGTAACGTTCACCCTCCAACCCTCGTATTGGGTGGTGCAGGTCTACCTAAATAGTTATCAGATCTAATGTAAAATACAGACTACTAATTGTTTATTTTACCCAATAAAAAACTTTTTTATTTTACTTTTTATCACATTTTAATGTCAGCATTAACTAAGGTGAAAAATCCAGCATAGGCAAAAGTCTTTATTAATGCAAAAGCAGAGAGTACTTCGTCGATCTACACATACGTTAACATTTCATTTAATCAATCTAAATACACATTTTTGTTTAATTTCAATAGGGCAATAAAATATTTTTTTAAATACCTTCGTCCCTAGACACTTTTGATATGTATATTCAGTTATCTGTTACTGAACTAAACTTGCCAATGATACTAGAAGTAACAAATCATTCCTGTAATCCTATCAGTACGTCCCGCAGTAGCTAGGGGCTGTACCAAGTCCACCATCCTGCTGCCGACTACCGCCACTAAGTTCAGCAGCCGATCTCAATTAATTGTAAACCCGCTGTAGCGTTCATTGCCTGATTTATTTGCGGTACCTCACGCGCTCCTCGGTGGAACTTGGGAGGAGCCACAATAATACATCTGCCGTAATTCTTCTGTCTTGCATTGATGTCTGTTGGTTTGTTTTTGCGATTTGTGTTTCAATTTATTCAGCATCTGCCTAGACTTTTCCCAACTATAGATACCCCTTGTTAATGACTGGTTGACAGACTATCGGGCTTTTGACTACCCGTACATCTAGATATGACAGCCGGGCCCTCGCTAAGCCGACTCGATATGTATTGCACGGTCACCCATCCACGGACTGACCTCGGTAATTGGTCGGCTTTAATTTGTTTTATGTTTTTTACAGACATTGAAAGTATGATCCTGCGTGGTAAATGGTAATTAATAAATTGATTGAAATCTAACTTTTCACAAACGCATTTTTCAGGTCTACTTAATTAGGTACCTACATCCCGAATTATTACTTACTTTCTGTGCAAATAAAGAACTATTCTATTCTATTCTAAAAAAGTATATCAGCCGAGCTATTCAAAGGTCACTTTACCTAGGTACTTATATAAATAAATAATTTAATAGATCAAGTGGTTAATGTCCAAATCATGCGCACGACCGCAAGTTCTCGTCACATTACAGTGGCACGTGCGGTGGTCTGCGATTTGTTTGCAATTAATCACAGTTTGAGCTGTGTCCTTATAATTAATTCGGCGGGAGTACATAGCGGTGTGATGGTCTACAATCTCGGTGGATATCATTAATCTTGGTCGGCGGACCAAGTGTTGCTCAAAGAGTTGTAAGCAGACGCGTCGTTTAAATGTAATAAATTATGCACCTAAACTTTCCTGATGAATCACTCCGTCCATTGGTGGAAACCGTATGAAAATCCGTTTGGTAGTTTTTGAGTTTACCGCGTTCAGACGAACAGACGCGGCGGTGGGGCAGGGGGACTTTAAAACCTTGAATTCTCACGTCCGCATCAGTGATTTTACCTAATTCTATCAAAATCATGTTAAGAACACTCGGTTGCTTTTCGCGATAACAATATTGTAAAATACATGACCCATTCTTCTCCACACGAAACTACCTCTTGGAAGAGGCAACTACAACCAATTCTATTTCCTTGTCAATGTGTGTACCTATCTGTTCAAAAGTACGTTTTAATGGCCTACTTGAAATAAATGATGAATGACTGTTTAGGCACCAGTAGGTAGATACCTGTCGTTGTCAACAGAGTGTCGTTTCTCTCTTAGTATTCTGAGCTCTTGCGCGGTGGCACCCGCTCCCGGCTCCAACAGCTGTTGACTAATGGAGCGAACAGCTCTCACTTACACCACTTTTTGCTGATTTCCATTTAACACGTGGAGTAAGGAGCGAGGTTTTAAAGGATTTCACGGATTTACTTGCTGGTATTTGTATTCTAATACTAATGGATACTCATGGATTTCCCAACAAAGTAAAAATATAAAATAGGTAGTTAGACCTAGCAACCAATAGAGAGTGTGGCGATTAGGTTAAACCACGTATTCTGCATTACGTATTTTAAACACATACAATTAAAATAATTAACAACAATTAACATTCTAGCCGTGGGACCTTTTTATTCGTTTTAGTATTTAACAACAAACACATTAATTTGTGATTATTTGGTAACAATACCGTAGTTTGTGTTGAATTGTTGATACCATCGCCCCGCGCGTGTCTACTGCCTTATTGTTTTCAAGGGTGGTTTATTTCGTGCCAATTTTTAAGCTATTTATTTTGTTTGAAAAATTCAGTTTTCTATTTTTAGTAAAATTGTATATTTTATTATTTTAACAGACTGATAACAACTTGTAATAACCGCTGTACTATTTAATGTGATAACCTAATTGCCACTCAGTATAGGCATAATTTAATTCTTCTTTTTTTTAATTATGAATTCTGCGATCTGCGAGTGACAGATATGCAGTTCTTTTTTGAAGAATTCTAAAGTTATCTTTCAGTACGAAAATAACTTTCAAATGGAATTTTATTTTTGACGAAAGTGTAATAATAGTCAATATGTCGGGCCAGCTTTGTTATTAGACGATACCTTCCTAACCTAGGCCATCTGCCATAAAACCACACAATCGATGCCTACTTGTGTCACACGATCTATCCCTTCGCCTTTGAGTAGGTACCTAAAACATGTATGTTCTATGTCCTTTGTCTCGTTACTAACAGATTGCCTCACATGTCATGTAGCAGAGTAGCCTACATCCCTAACTGAGCGGCGTCCATGCCTCGATGGCTATGCCTCTGTGCCTCGACGGCGGCGGCTGTGTTGTGATTAACTCGATTAACTGCAGTTCGCGTGAGCTGTGGCGACGCGAACATGACTGGACGCGTCTAAACGTCACCCAGACCCTCATCTAGTCTGATCCAATTCAATCCAATAGTTCTTATATTAGGTATTATATTTATTAAGTAGTTTTTTTTCTAAGCATAAGGAAAATGGCTGTCCTATAGACAGATTTTTCTCCGTTCAATCCGCACAAACAATATTCTGCGATTTCTATAGATTCAAATAGGAAATATAAAATCAAAAGGATATTCACTTTTGATAATGGAATGGTACTCACGACCTCTCGCTTACTGGATAGCGCCATGACCGTTTTTTATGCTATTTTATAATCTGGGGAACTCTACACACCTTAGTTCAAAACCTATATTAGTAATACAAAACTTATTTCATCAATAAACTTTCAGTAACAGTAATACCAAAACACTACAAACCATACTATTACAACTCCATTATTAGCTTTAATCTGAACTGTTGACAGTGTGGTTTCAGTGACATCGTGTGACGGGGCTTTATAGCGACGGCCAACTTTTAATAGTGTTCCCTCTCACGAGCCAAGCGCCAACTCGCGGCAACTCGCAACAAACATCGCGCCTGCGTTTGAACATAGATTAAACGTACGCAAAATATATTGTGGTATTATGTGATGTTTCGTGTTGAAGGCAGATTGTTTATGGGGTAAGATAATTGGATAAGATTGGTACATGCTCTGAAAGACAGTAGGTAGGTACCTACGTACTCACAATCTACCTACGCAATAATCGTTGTAAAACATCCGATAACAGTGTTGGCCATTCTGTTGGAAAAGTTTCACCCTCAACTTGTCCTGGATATACCTAAATGATTAGCAGTCATGGCATATCCTCAGTAGTGAGGAATGTAAAAGAAGGAGGTACTTAGAGTTCGCCCGAATTCTGATAAAAACTTCGCTTGTTCAAGCAAAATGATTAATAATTAATTCAATGTTAACCAACGCAACCTACACAGCATTGTGACAATCTTTCGTCTAAAATCTTACTTTGTAACTCAAACCACAAACAACCCTAGAAAAATAAATTCCCGTATTTAATAACCAACATCACACTTAAGTAAATTACACGACCGACAAGGGGATTGTTCGCACTTAATAAAATTAACTTTGCAATTTGTTGCGCTAGAAAACAAGCTTTCTAAGCACAATCTGTATTGCGGCAGCCATGATTGATGACGTCACGACCGCGCGCAACAACGCGACGCGACATCGCAACAACGTTGACGCGCAATTTGCGTCATAGATAGTGTGGTGACCAGACTTTTTGTTAGAAGACAGACAAGCTGACTTGCTTTAGAATTAGAATTATTAGTACCTATATAGATGCGATAATGTATCGCTAACGTATGACCCTATCTTGAACACCATTTTTTTTTTTTTTTTTTGGGTGGGAAATCATCAAATGACGTCTCCCGCTCTGGGCGGAGCGGAAGGGCGTGTCAGACTCTTACTGACTAAAACCCACCCGTGTTCCTTCAGTTGCCTGTGCGCCAGGGCCACGGTAACTCTTTCGAACAATCCGCAGCCCCGGCAGGCATCGGTCCTATCGGACCCCGTCAATTTTGCTGACATCTCTTTGAGGCGCGCGTGGAACACGACGCGCCGTCGACCCGGGCCTGGTCCTTACCGGACGGCGAGCTGCCCATTGCCCGCCGTCCGCAAGCCCGCGCCTACGGTGGCCGGGAGTCGGCAATCGACTCCCGACGCCCAGGGTGTCTCCTCCTCCTGCGGCGGCTAGGGGCGCGAGGGCGCAGTGATTGCCTCTCCCTCTCGCGCTCCGCCTCCTCCTTCGCGAGCATTACTGCTTCGCAGAAGGAGGTGACGGCTTCCCATTCCCTCTCGCTCCGTACCATGGCCTGAACCAGGGCCGGACGCGAGAGGTCGCCGCCGCCGATCGCCGCCACGAGGACACGGCGGTGCTCCGCCCAAGCCGGACAGACCTCCACCGTATGCTCCACCGTGTCCTCCGGTCGATCCACACAATGGTAACACCCGGGCGTTTCCTCCCGCCTTATTCGAAACAGGAACCTCCCGAAACAGCCATGTCCGGTGAGGACCTGCGTCAGGCGGAAGGTGAGGACGCCGTGGCGTCTCTCAAGCCACTCCTCAAAGAGGGGTCTTAGCGCCGCAATTGTGGCGTGCCCTATCTTGAACACCATGAATGAGGTTCTTGTCGGTAAGAGTCTGACGCACTCCTTCATATGCACCAGACACAATGAGTCTCCGACTCGTCATGTCGAAAGGGTTGTTTTATCATTACCCGAGACCTGAACTACGCCACGCCATACATCATACTCTAACGCGGCAAGTTAAGTGTAATCGTATTTGAGTGAAGCCTTCAGTTCCCTATCACGTCACGTTTTAAAAGCGGGACTCTCCCTCGTGCCGCAGCAGGCTAGTGTTACTACCGATCACGATTAATAGTAGGCTCGCCGCAGCCGTCGCGTGGCGGCGGCTGTCTGCTGCTGAAGCCGGGTGAAGCCGCTGCTGATGCGGAGGACATTAATCACACTCAACTTCTTGCACTGTTTATTTTAAAGCGGCTTATTTCAGGGAATTAGATTAGTTCAATAAACTTGAACTAATGTCATTCCCTGAAATATCGTTAGATATTTTGTAGGGCTTTTGTAAAATGTTGTTTTCCATGTGTGTTCAAACTTCGCGACAGTCAACCACAGGAACCTACAGAAGTCACAAAGCAGCGGTAGATTAAAAGTAAATAAATAAATTCTAGAGACCTCGGTATTTTCAGCAGGCAGGAAAATAGTAAAAACTAAAATTACCCAACATTCAGCCTTATCTCGTTAGTTAATTCAGTTGGTACAGTGTTCAGTGCTGCCAACTGCATTCTAAAGACTGTAATCTGCACGCGATTCTAGCAACATTCTAATTTTGGCGCCATTCACAGCACGCGACCGTTACGTTCAAATTACAGAGCTCAAAGCTAATGAACGCCATATTTGTGTTTTTTCATGTTATTTTTTAACATATCGCCGCGCCGCCCGCCGCGCCGGCGAGTATAAATCGACTCGTTAATCCTGATTGGTGTAATTCAATCTTGTAAATTACACTGCACGATCGCTCAATGTGTTTTTTCTAGAGATAAATGAAAAGCGAGTGAATGTGTGAGTTGAATGGCTGATTTTACGTCTGTAAATAAATGATTTCAAATAGTTTTCAGTGAAAAATGTTTCATTTAAAGTTTTTGCAATAAAAAGTAAATGATACGTTCCTTTTGCATTCAATATATTAAAAGTAGCTAGCTGTGTAGCTGGATTCGTAAATATTTCGTTTGATTTCAGAGTGTTCTATTCAAAACATTTGACCCCTTACACGTCCACCATTATACAACGTAGATCGTAAGCTGAAATGCTTCTAAACAATAAATTTCCTTTCAGCCTTTTAAAGCTCTAGCGATAGCTGCGTGACATAATTCGAAGTGGCGCGGCCTTTGTAAACAGTTTTCACACAAAAGCTTACGTCGCAATAAGATTCAGACTTAAGGGCGGTGGCAGATTATCGCGACATTTTTCTACAAATAATAAAGCGGTAATGAGCGGTGCAGGACGTTGCGCGACGTCGCCGGCAGACGGCCGCGTGTCGCTTGCTGCAACCGCTCGCCTGCAATTTGCGGTTGCGCTCACAATTGCTCTGCTCAGCTGTCATCGCAACACGTGCCGCTGTTGGTATTGTGTACAAGTTGCTGCCTTTTGTTATTGAACGTAACATATTGTGTGGTGTGTTGGAAATTATAAGTTAAATTACATTACGCGTTATGAAAGGCAGTTCTTCTTTGTTCAGTCATGTCACGTTGTATTGAAGGTTGCTGGGGTGAAATTAGTGACAAGAAAGCAGTTTCATTACTTGACATTTTGGGCTTCTATCTAGTTACTTAGCTTCCAAGTTGAAAGAAACAATCTAAGTATACTGTATCCAGGATCTCTTTGGTATGTACATGTACATAGGTACCTTTGCTTAACTTGCGTGGTGTCCAGCAACCTAAGTGCTGGCGCGATGTGGCGCGACCATAAATCATTTGGACATAAATCACGGTTTTATAATGTCCTCAAGATCGCGACATTTTCCCGCGTTTACGAGCGACGTCCATTGGTGCCATTACAATGTGCCACAAACTGAGGTTTGGTCCTTACATTGTGACACTAATAACCCGTCAACTGTTTTATGTAGAAAACTTTGATAGTTAAATAAATGTCATCTTGTGAACGAGTGTATAAAACTACAACTCGTTAGGTCAAGAGTCAAGACTCGAGAGTGTCAACGTGGAAAAGTTTGCAGGATTTGTAATAAAAAATTAACACACTTATGTTTGTGCTGTAAGTGGTTACAAGAAGAGCTTATAAAAACTGAGTTTCGGATTTCGGTTTCGTGTTTTGGGATTTCTGTAGTTTTTGCCATACCCTCATGGGTAAAAGCCGTGAGTTGATAATTTAACGCTTACCACGTTTGTTCGTCTGCTTATCCGATAGAATCCCGGTGGCCCTCTGTAAGGCCGGCTGCTGACATAAGTTGTTGTCAAAATCGGCATGGGTGTTATGGGTCGAACAGATCACAGCCCAGTCAGCCATTCATGAACTAGTATTGAATGAAGCAATTATCATTAATTAAGCGTCAGCCACGTTAGTAGATAATTGTTGTACTTTGGAGCCATTCTTACCACGACTGCCCAGAAGGGTTTATGTTTTTGTCAATATTGTACAGACGATAGGTTCTTCATCCACACTTGAAATCTGTAACTTTTATAAAAACCCGCAAGTTATTTCTTTTAACGCGTTAATGAAACATTTCTCCCAGGTACAAACTATTCGTAACGTGTTTAATAATTGATGTCGTATTGTGCGTTTTGTCGCTACGCGGCGTATTGTTCCCTTTAGTATTGTTGAACTGATTTGAATCTCGCGTTTTGTTTGCTGCTGAGGTGACTACGACAGGAGGGAAGGTGTGGATAGAGTAACGGGGCAGTCTAGGGCTCTCTACAAATAGTAGGTAAGTACTTATTTTAGCATTTTTGCAAGAACATGCTTCATTGTGTTCCTATAGATTGGGGAAGTTTGGAATGGGTTTGTCCAAAAATGCCAATCACTACAATGTGAAATTTCTACATTTATATCTGTAATTTGTATGGTGTTCATAATAAAGAGTACCTATTCTATTCTTCCTCAGACTGAATTTCAGGTTTAAAGTATTTCAAGCGGTCATTGTTTTCCAGTGTAATTTCTTTTGTTATGTATATGTATCTAAATCATAATGATTTCATAATTTTAATAATACAAAGTGGTTTTTCCAATATAGAAACCTTTTTCAAAAAAATAAAAAATAAAAAAAATTCTTTAAAAATGTCCCAATACTGGCTGGTCACCACAAACGAGCGGTTCGCGTGGAAGCACGAGTTGTAATTACGATTCGTGTCGGTTTGTTTACTTCGCCGATAGATGGCGTTTGTTTCAACAACACGCATTGTTTTTTCCCGCGCTCCACCGGCCAACTTTTCTCATTTATTCCAACAAATATGTCTAGTGTTTCAGCGGTTTAACTTGAGCGAGTGTTTCATAGAATTTCAACACACGTACGTACATTGTTTGCTGTGGAAATTTTATAATTGGTATACACAGGTGGCAGGTTTTCTATATTGTTCGCGAATCGCGTGCGAGAGAATTACTTTGACAAGTTAGAAAACTTGCTACATTGGAATGTCTGAAATAAATGTAGGTACCTAAGTATGTTGGTACAGGTGTGTTTAAGACGTGAGGGACTTGTCTATTGTGTATAGGTTTTCTCCAGTTTGATCAAGAACAATAGGTAAGTGAAAACCATATTGCATCCAATATACACCTGTGTAAGCACAAGAATGCGAATGTCAGCTCCTGCTTCTAATAAAGTACCGTAGGTAGGTACGCCTACCAAATATCAGTGTATCTTTCATCAGAATTCCTGAACGTTGGCGTATCGCAACACATACATTACGGCAAACTGTAAGTTGTACATAATCGTGAACAAGCGGGTGCTTACGCGATAAATTCAGCGCGGGCGAAGCGCCGCCGTCCTCATTGAATCATCAATCAACCCTCCGCCCCGACCGCCCGCACTCTTCCGCCTCACCCCCCCGCACACCCGGTACCGGTGTAATTAAGTCCCAAATTATCCCTGTAAGGGGTGGCAAGGTAAACGCTGCCGATGGGACAGTCCGGGTACCTATTCAATAAAATTACCAATAAGTACCTACCTTCTTATTGAAATTAATATGGATGAAACCATTCTGCTTGATACGTTGTAATATAAGAAAGGTAATTTAAATAAAGATACTGAAGATATAAGCTCTTAAATTGCGTTTTCTAATGGTTCTGCTCTTAGGTAGCGTACACAGTTCGGGGCAGAAAATCTCGTTTCCATAATGAGACATTAAAGGCAAAACTCTAGCAAGATTTTTCAAAATAAAACCACAACGTCCAACTACAATTAGGACCCGATGTCAATGGGAAAAAATTGTTAAAGGCTTTGTGTATAGGTCGAGAAGACCTATCCACAAAGCTCTTAACTATGTTTTTTACCAATCAAAACCTATATTTTGTTGGTTTATTTGCAAGGATCCTAAATTCTATCAAAATCTCTGGTGACCCTAACACTATCCCTGTACAGGCGTTCGAACCAGTAACACCCAATTACCAAAATTCGTCAAGATTTCTATATCGGCTGTCTTTCTCACGGCAATCTGATACGTGGACGTGTGACAGAGACAAAAGATTCGACCGATCCTGCGCATGCCGTCGATAAGAATTGTGAATAAGTGTTACTTGATGAACTAAGACAAATTGCTCGATTTAAGAAGCTTTTAAAAGGATTGCTTGGCTTGCTGCACTTTGTTCACTTAAATTCGAATTGTGAGCACTAATGAAGAATTAATTTGGCTTTCAGTGAGATTTATGGGAAACAGGCTGACTCTGAAAGAATGATTTTAGGAATATTCTCTTTCTGGGCTTTGGAAGTGCTTAAGTGCCAACGCGTACAACATAGGAAAACACTTTTGGGTCTAAGAAATAAGTACCTTTATGCAATGAAAATCGCCTCATATTTTATGTCAAAAAATGGTTTCTACATACATACAAGAGGGGCAGAAATTACAGAACGCCACCTGCTACGATCCTTTCATAGGTACTCCTTTTGCCTCGTTTACGTTCATAATATACATCTGGTCATACACGCACGCCGATTGGGAGTACTACGCACCTGACCTTTCTGAAGAACATCACCAATAAGATCACTATGTCTTCCTAGGGCGTCCCCTCCCAGCCTTTCCACACACATCTGCCTTGTCAATACCTTGTGTTAGTCACATTTCATTCATCCTCTCAATATGAACAAACGATCTAAGCATACTCTTTTAAATTTTTGTCACTACATCTTCTTTGGAAAATGGTTCTGATCATAGAAATGTTTATTAGCTTCAATTATTTCAAACCACTAATCTTCTTCGACGTATCTTTGATTCCAGTAATTGAAATCAGTTTCTACCAGAATCCGGCCACATCACCAGCATTATCAGTGGCTTCGGACAGGTCCCTCAAACAAAGTCCACTAATAAGTTTCTGCTTGTGTTTGTGCTTCTAATAAAAAGAATTCGAAGTTCTGATTATTTTTCTCGCTGCATTTATCAAAACTCAACTTTGCCAAATTTATGAGAGGAAGTTGGTTACCCAAAAAATTATTAAGACCTTCGAATGTTACGCTTTAAAATTAACGCTCAACCAAGTTCGTATTTTATGGGACTGCCGCCTAAATCGTCCGAAAACAAGAACTATCAAGCAACAAGTATCAAATATTTCACCAAAGTTTTAAGGATTTTGCCAAGATTAATAGCAAAGAAGCGTCGGGGCTTGATTCAAAAAGAAAAGGTGGGTAAAAAGAACTCCATGACTATAAACAAAATTAAGCGGCCGCGGCCGGCGCGCCATGGACCACGTTGAGGAACTTGAAGTCTCTAAATAATGTGAGTAAATGTTGTTATTAGCAGCTCTGCAGTTCGAGAGGAGAACCTTTTTATAAAGGATCGCTTAGACTGCTTTCTTGTTGGATTGGTGTGGCTTCTCATACTTTCAGGTCCCTATACATATCTACCGAATACAGCTTCATCAGACACTTTCAAGATGTTGTGCGATAGCAAGAACGCATCGATAGTAGTTCTTGACTTCGGACGATGCATTATTGTTATCCGATTTGTATAAAGAAAATTAAGTAAAACCTTTTTAAAAACAAGCTTTTATAGAAATCAAAAGTACAAAGCTCAAGCTTGAGGCGTGAGCCTCAAGCTTTTAACAAAATATTAAAGATCTGTTTACGAAAGTTTTATTTTGTACTTTTGAGTTCATTAAAAGTTTGTTATTAAAAAGGTTTTTACTTAAATTTTATTTTGTACTTTTAAGCATTACAATTTATTATACTATCTGTTCTATCTATCATCTTCTCTTGAAAGGCACTTGTAAAGACAAATCCAACGAACCCAAACACGCCTTTACACAAGTCATGGTGTTTAGCCAACCGAGTTGCACCATCCAAGTCAATCAATCTGCCTAGCCTTTTCCCAACTACACACATCAAGTGTATAGGGATCAAGGACGATTTTACTAGTTACTAAAAATCTGGTTTTTTAATTATATTTTTTGTAACTCCTATGGATACTTTTTAGTAAATTTCGTCGTTTGAAAACGGAATACTTTTTGAATTTCGGTCAAAAGATGAAAATCTTCTGTCAAATCGTATTCCTACATAATACTGCAACGGGTTTGAGGCCAAATTAGTAAAAATTTTGATATCATTTTGAGTGGAGTCAATACAAATAATTTGAGCCGCGAAATTATCAGAACCGTGAGAATGTTGGAAGCTGGTTGTCGGAAAAGTGCTGTGGCAATCACTCTGGGCACTACCCAGAGAATTATTGAATAAGTCGCATTTGGACACGTTACCGTATCACTGGCAACGTGACAGAGCGACATAGAGGACGAGCTCGCATCGCCACACGCAGACGAGATGGTTACATACAAATTACTGCTCGACTAAATCGAACAATGACCGCGATGTTGTTGGTTACGAGGCTTCATAGCGCTTCAGGGATGTTAATAAGCAATCAAACCATAATAAATCGCTGGCATGAAGTCAATCTCCGTTCCAGAAGGCCGCTATTGTACCACCTTTTGAGCCCCGCAATCACAGAGTCCATTTACAATGGACTCGTGAACACAGAACTTGGACAGAAGAAGATATAAATCGACACAGTTAGTCCTCTTTCTGTATGCATAGACAAAGTAAAACCTATCCCGTTCGAGGCGAGATGCAAAGATTATCGAGCTCGCTTTACTCGCTCTTGCATCCTACATTCTCTTAATTGTTAAGCTTTTCAGCGTAAGTCGACAAAGTTACTCGTTGTATGAATGGACAAATGATAACCTAAGATATCCGAGGTGAAGTGCAAAAATAATCGAGCTCGCTTCGTGGAGCTGAAGATGCACCCCTCTGATAATAAACTTGTCGGCGCCCATGACTCGTGTAGTAACTGTATTACTGTAACCCCAACCCAAAACCCAGTGATTATACCTATTACAGTTTTCGGACAATACAAGCAAGCATGAATAGATCACGAATGCACGAAGTTGATCTAAGTACCAAATCTACCTACCGGTCTATATTTAAGCCTACCGTTCCTCGTAACACCTCTGATTTAGCAAAATGTCAAATATTCGCTACAATATCACTCCAGCTCCACATCCCAGCACAGTGTAGCATTAATAAAATTAATAAGAAACAAGCTTAGCGATGATTGATCACGCTGGCTGCGAGGCGGGCGCGGGCGGGAGTTGGCAACTTTTTGAATCAATCATGGGAGCAGCTGGCGCGGGCGCGGTTTATAATCACCGCTGCTTGTGTAGCTCGCAACTGAACGCTTAATTGATACACTTTATGAAGTTAATATGAAGTATCCTAGGTGTTGAGGCAAACTACTCCGTTGACGACATGTAATAATAGGAACATGCGGTTTTCTCCAGGTATATATTTAAAGTCGACTGAAGTTATTGTTTAATGTATGTTATGGACATTATTTTTAAATGACAAATGTATTATTATTCCTGTTATCTAATTAAGTTGATGTTGCTATTTTATTTGGATTTAATTTTTAGATGATTTTCTATTCTTAATTTTAGTGAGTTGACATTGAATAATGTTCATGATGTGGGTTATGTAGTTAATTTTTAATTACCAATGTGTAAATGTATTATGAATTATGAGTGATATTTAAATTGTTATTATGTAGAATTATTTCAAACACAATGTAAATTGTTAATTAATTACATAATTGATTTGAATTGAATTGAACTGTTTGAACGGTAATTAGGAAGTAGGAGTTGTGTTAGATAAAAATGTTTCTGACCATTGTTGCGGTGTCCAAGTTCGCAGTGGTGTAGGTTGTTGAATAGTTTATGCCATTGAGAAAAGATAAGCCGGTCCGCAACGTTGGTAGAGGACCTGATCAGCTGACTGACCCGAAGGGTCGTTGTGCTGTATCCCAAATATAACATTTTTTCAACATTCTTACAAAAAAAAAACTGTTCAGTAACAAAATAGATACTGTAACAAAATACGATGCTCTTTTCCGACCTTATAATAGCACATAATAATAAAAAGAGCGAAACTAGAGTCGTATATCAATTCAAATAGAAAAGTTCTCGAAGCTCCCATAAATAGTGAGTTATTTTTCCAATTTGCTCTTAACAAACACATTCGGCGAGTCTTGCCAACTTTACGCATAACTTGATGAAGTTGCTCGCAAACTTGCCGTTTTTCCGGCCCCTTCAACTGGACCACATGTCGAGAACAGGACCCTGCCTATTTACATGCAAATTGCTTGCTGTCGACAGATTTCTTTTCGATATCCCCCATCTTTGGTCTGCATAACTTTCGACACTATACATAATTCATTCGGAATGGACGGTGGCGATCTTTTTTATTAGTTTCCTATTCAGATTTTACTTTGGATTACGCGTACTCGCTGAAAAGGATTTGATGCAATGCAAATGAATTGAAATTTGAATCTAGCGCCATCTAGTTGATAGAATTGAAATTAGTTTTACAGCGCTCCCGGGAGATGGCGCTGCATGTCGTGTTTCCTGACTGCATGGAAAATGTAAAACAGTGATGAATATTAATTTCTGTACTTCTGTAGTCTTTATTTCCTTTTAGCGCATTATGGAGCTCTGCGCGCCTCATCAAGCAAATTACGTCTTCACATCTCGGGGCTCAAAATTAATTTGCATTTGAAACAGTGAATGGTGCAGCGGTGAAAGGCCCGCAATTTGCTCCGCGCATAAAGATAGATAAAATTACTAACAATTTTGAACAAACTTCGACGATTTCGTAAATTAAAGGTTTGTTCCATAAAATTGTAATTCGCTTTTATTCTTTAGCCTACTACGGGGTGATCAGAGTTCAGAAAAAGTATGCGAATTTGTATTTCTTTTAACTTTTGTATAGGTAAGTAAATTTTACTATTGTCACAAAGATACTGCATAAACAAACAAGCAATAATAAGCAGCAACACATAAAGTTGTCATGTAATCAGAAATTAATGTGTAATTACGAGTATACGTTAATTACATAATAAATTAAATCAATATTTTATTATTAAAGATTGTATACGTAATAGTAAGTTTTGGTTTATCTACTTATATTTTGACTAATCTCTCATATCCCGTATGGTCTAGTGGCTAGGATACCTGGCTTTCACCCAGGAGGCTCGGGTTCGATTCCCGGTACGGGAAAATCTTTTTGTAATTTCTCTCTTACCTTGCTATCAAAATTATTTTGTGAGCATAGACTTTTTCTTCGTTGGTTCCGAGGATAAAGACGATATCTGCAGAGTCTTGGTCTTCCGACAATCGCTGCAAGTCGCGCAGCAGGCCCGGCAAGCCGGCCCGCTCAACCGACGCAGTGCAACAAGTGCCCGTCACCCTATTCGCCATTGGCACTGGCTGCTTCTTTTTGATTGGATAAATTTTGACGAGCTTTTGTGACGTTTTTCTCTAATCTATTGCCGGTCAACAGCAAAAATAGAAAGTTAAAAATAAAGTTTTCTACGACCACTGAGCTTAGGTACCTAATAACAAACTGTTATTAGAAACAAAACACAATAATAACAAGGAAAATAGCACTTGTACACAAAACCTGTGCGTAGACTGTGAAACTAACCGACACGAGTACCACAAGAAAACAAACACATCACAGTTTGTCACTTCATTCACTTAATTAGAAAACATTTGATTTGCAAATCGTAAACTCAAACCTTAGCTTGTCAACATAACCTCAATCACATAACTTTGCTTCAACTTAAAATAACTTGAACTTGACTAAGAAATGGTTTTCCAACTACGCTTGGTGTCATCAGAGCTTTGTATTGAGGATAAAACACTGTGTTTATTGTGTTTCGGGTTGAAGTCGGCCTCACAGGTACAAAACTGGTTTTCATTAAACTCAGGTAGACGCTTCTATTAATATTTCTATCTTTGTCATTCATTGCTTGCGTGTTTATGTACTCTATGACTATTTCGACCAGTCACCAAGAGCCTCCGTGGCGCAATTGGCTAGCGCGTTCGGCTGTTAACCGAAAGGTTGGTGGTTCGAGCCCACCCGGGGGCGTTCTGTTTTGTTAAACCTGTGCGAATCTTTGTTAAGTTTATTTCGCGTTGAGTAGTTTCTGCAATTATTGTTTTTTTGCATGTTTTGGTTGCTAGATGCTGATCTTTAATAAGTACATCTATACCTACTTCGGTACAGTTTTTTGGAAAGTAGGTACCTAATAAATAAATACTAAATAGAATGAAAAATATCCGTTCAGATTTTAATGAAATTTGTGAGGATTAGGTGTTATTAATGAACCATAGTTTATTGTATTACTTTTAAGTTGCACAATCATAGTTGAAATAACCAAGAATGTAAAATAGATACTTGCCTACCTACTTAATTACGGTTTAGCTAAAAGACTTGGATAACAAGCAGAATACCTGCATTCAATCGACTACACTAATCTAGATGGATACCATACAGTTGAACGCAGTTTGCAGCTGTCACCAAACATTCAAAACCACGAGATAATGCCTCACGCGGCAATGGCTCACAAATTCACAATTATTCGGTGCCAAAATGCAACTGTACGATATTTAGCGCGAGGAACTTGACTAGCAGATCGTAGACGTGACAATTCGGAAATTGCAACCCGTCAACCGCGGCGACACGACCCGCGCGTCGCCAGGTTTCGGCACTTGTCGGCTATGTCCGTCAAACTTCGACACAACGGTTCATGGCGCGGTTTGAATTCGGAATTGTGTTTTGAATAATGGAAATGCCAACTTTATTATAATTGTGTTGTTCAATCAAATGGTACTTACCTACTTTATTGGACATCTCTACAGTAGAGCGAGCGGAGCAGCAGGACTTAAAATAGACGGAAAAATGAAGAACTAAGAAAGGAAATGAAGAATAGAATAGGGAATGTAACTTACGCAATCTACAAATTCCACACTAAAACTTAGTGACATACGTAATTATGTATAGCTGCAGAGAAGTGATCAATGATATTCGCTAGGTTAAAGTAAAAAGAGGTTCTTTTTAACAATAACTAGGTAATGCTGACTTTCGCAGCCTCAGAAAGATACCTACAAAGTTTTATTTCCACCCAGCAGTAGATTTATATTACCTACATGTCCATGTTAGCAAAAACCGACACTTTTTCAACCATGAAAATGCACCCACAATTTTGCGCAAACATAATATTTAGCTTAGCATTACTATTGAACGCATCACAGCTTCCATTGCACTCTTGTTAGGAATGTGTGTACAGCAGCCGGACCGCGCCGGATCAGCAGCCGGGCGCGCGTCATCCGGCCGGCTGCATTATTCAACTGTCATGCATATGGTGACGCCAATTCCAATTCCATGGATTGTTAGTTTACATCACATTTAGTTCAGCAACGCACAAACACAGCCTAATAAAGCAAAAATTCATATTTGCACTCTATGTCGGAATGGGTTTTAAATTCTATCGAATTATGCGCGAGATTTACGTTTGAGGCATACATTTTAATGATGAACGATTGTGGATTTCCATCATATTTGGACGCCATTGGAATTATATATAAAAGTTAAAAAAAATATTTTGTGGGAATGCTTTATATTACGAAGCAAGGATGCATTTATCGAGAAGAGATTAGACGGGTTGCATTATAACCATTCATCTACACAAGAGAATCTATTGAGTCCGGGCTAGGATTTATAGCTAAAAATGAGAGCACATTAACCTAGAATTGCGCAATAAGCAGGCACGGTCCGTACACGGACTATCATAATTCTACCAGGGCGTTTATTTGAACAGATGTACCGATATTTCATGGCCTCTTAACTGCCTCGTCGACAAATATATTGCGCTAAGCAGTCTGGTTTCTGTGAACGTCACCATACATTAGTAGGATTTACTAAATAATTGTAAAATAAGAGCGCCTGTATGTCGATAATAATTCTATCAGTTTGTTTTCCTTGCGCCGGAGTGGCGCGGCAACTGCGTTCCAACTGCGTTGCTGACGTGTTTATGTTTCTATTGCTTTCAGTATATTTGCCCTTTATTTATGGGTGTCAAGGTTAATGTTTGGTGTAACACCGTGTTCCTTTAAGTGGAGTTTAAGTAAACAGTCGAAGACAATATACAAATGATTGGTGTTTCTCAATCGTAGCTCGATACCTGGATGAGGCTTGGCCAGTGGACCGAATGAATATTAGTTAATAATTTATATGTATTAAGTCCTTTATCAAATCACATATTTGTCCCTTGGCTTTTCACAGACGTCAGAAACCAGCGCACCAATTGCGTAACACACTTCTTTTTTCACAATCCGAAGGATTTTGAAGGAAATTCCTTATCCATTGCTTCATATGTTTAAATAATTCAACACATAACATGCTTTACAACGTAAATAACGCTATTAATGTTGTTGAGTTGTCAAAATGAAAGGATAAATTGACATTGTGTGTTACGTAATTACTCCGCAGGCTCCACTTGGTTTCAATTTAGTCTGGTGCGAAATCCCCATGAACAGTTTCTGGGAATTCTTGGTTTAGGCTCTGACTTGCACATTTTTCTACTTATCGACTGACTAGACCAATGTTATATAGGACCATACAAAAAACTAGAACTGAATTTAAACCTATCACAAAATTATCATCAAACCCGTACCTAACGGAGATCCGACCCTAACTAAAAATAGTAGAATTTAATAAAAATAAAAATCAAACATCGCTATCATTTACGACGGGCTCTGTTCAAATAATATGCGATTGTATCAATCACTGTCGAGGGCCACTGCCGAAAAATTCATGTTTGTTCGAGATAATAACGTGAATAAGTGGATTATGGTCATTCTGACCAGCACATTCCCGTGTTTGTTAACACGTGTAAACTGAGATAGTGCCGGGTTACCGAAGATAGTACACGATAAACAGTCTGTACTGTTTGTCGTTTAATATCTTTGGATTAAAGTGATCGTTCATGATTCAATATCGTAAACTAACCGTTGATATTTAAGAGGTATTATTATTTTATAAAACTTGTGGTGATTTGTGGCTTGTAGGTATTGCATGGATTGGATGTGGGCATGTATTTAGGGTGAGCGAAATTGGACGAGCAAAATATGAGGTCAATTGATTTGATATTTCAATGCTCATACAAAAGTTTCACATATTTTTGTGGCCTTTTCATGCCGGAAATATACTTCCGAGATTCACAAATGCGGTTCCTCACAGTGGTAGCACAACAAAGCAAAAATCCCAATCAAAGTCAAACAAATTCCACAATTAGCACGAGGGCCGAACAATCAAACTCAACGTGCCGAAGACAACGAGCAGGACGAGGGGCCTTATTGTACAGAAATAAGAAAACCAATTAAAGCTGAGTTCTAAACGTCACCTAACCGTTGAATATGAATGGCGGTCGGGTCCGCGCGGGTGGAGCCACGCACTCGGCCCGATGCGATCTGCCCGCAATTATACCACAAAAGAATCAATTACACGCCAGCCAGTCGCGCGCCGGCAAAGCGGAAAGAAAACAATATTGCACTCGCAACGCTTAACTCTTCACCGTTTCTGTGCCTTACCTTGTGACGCGACAGGGCTAGGAGCCGACAGAACTGCTTTTTGTTCCCAAAGATAGTTAAAGAATGGTTTTGAAACAATTTCATGAAGAGGTGAATAAGTGAGCGTTTTGCTTGAGTTTTGGCAGTATGTTTGCCTCCGAGCCCCTTTACCAGATGAGTGATAAAGGGGGCTCGTCTTGGACCACAAATCTTCAATTAAAGCAAAAAGGGTTAATAATTAATTACTGAGGTGACAATTAACAGAAATATAGAAGACAAAGATACGCTATTGGGATATGGGCAAGACGACGCCGATGATAATAAAGTGGAGGAGCCAAAGCAAAACCAGAACATAAAAATAGGCTAGCTTAATCGCATGTGGTGGAAAAGGCTACCATGAGATTATTTCAGAAAGTTATGCAGCTGAGAATCTTCCTATCTACGAAAAACGTAGAAGCTTGTTTTTTTCGAAGAATAGAAGCGATTTGTGATCTGTGGTTTCGCTCGGTCTACGCAATCAAGGTGGTCGCGTCACATACTCACATACGCATACGCTCACTGCAGCCACACAAACGTTTGCCAAAATCACTTCCGCGTCAGCGCGCCGCCTCTAAATTTTTATCATCGCCGCGGCTCGTCTCGCGAGTTTGGCCCTCGTCTCTTTGAGGTGCAGATCAAAGCATACGCGCTTCTATTAGCCCTGATTACAGCGGCGCACTCGACGGAGCTCGCCCCCCCGACCCGCGACTCTAGCCCCACGCCCCCTCGCGGTCGCATTGTCTCACCACGGCCGCCGACGGGTTAAGTTAAGATGCGTTGTAGTGTCATTGCAACTTTAATTAGCTTTGATAGTGATGCACCGACGTTTGACGTCTGTAGTACGTTCGCGATAAGTGTGCCGCGGCACTCACGCATCGATGGCTACATATACAAGTCTAGGCTTGGTAAAGTATAATCGCCTATTTTAGTACACAAGTAAGGATGTCACAAAAGGAAAAAGCGATTGGTTGGTACTTGTGAGCGCTAGTGCTAGCTCTTTGATAACCCCAATTAATTAGTAGGCTCTACGGAGTTTGTCTACGTGACGAGACGTGACTAGACATATTGTCAGTTGTCTACTCCAGATGATAACAATTCTATTTTGAGCCATTTTAGAGGTATGTTAGAATACTAAAAGAAAAGAGTCTTTATTGTCTGAAACACAAGAACTCATTGATAACTCGGTAGCATAGTTCAATATAGGAACATATAATATATGTTGTAATTCCGAACTTATCAGAAATGAATGAATGTTATCAAGTCCTTATCGCGGCGTGCTACTTGGGAAATATTTATAGATTCAAGACTTATTGTTGTTAAAACCGATGCTAGTCACGCACATCTGTCTTAAGTAGAGCTACACATTCGTACCTTTCGTAAAAAGAGAAAAAATACACGCAATGAATCAGTAGGGTCTTAGTTACACTTAAAATTATTACAATATCTTTTAATTAACAAAGCGAACAAGAACGAAAGAAACGACATTCAAATTATCCTAAATAAGGTAACGAGGGTATAAATAATATGCAGAAAATAGGGTATAAGCAAGTAATTCAATTCATAGATATAATAAGTATGTACTAGGCTATGTGTTTCGTTATTTCCACCAATCAGCTGTGGCGTCGGTGGTGTAATGGTCAGCATAGTTGCCTTCCAAGCAGTTGATCCGGGTTCGATTCCCGGCCGACGCACACTTTTTGCTTTTTCTCGAGAATCTTTGATTGATTTATGAAAAAACTTCTTTTTTTGTATGCAAAGGTTCGCAGCTTTATGGAGCGGGGTATTATTCTTTAATAGTTCGCGTTGGGTGATCAATAGTTCAATAGCCAGTACGCCCGCTTTTTGCTTTTCTACATTATGAACAAGATTGTTCTTAGCACAGGAAATTAATTTATTAATATTACATATAGATGTCGCATATTTATCTCAGTTAGTGACAAGTTTAATCTCATAATTATCCGGAAATAAACAAAAAAAAACATCGATGTAATTCTTCTATAAATTAGGGTATGTATTAATTTCTCACACAACGCCCACTAGATGGCGCTTGCAGGTCCACATCGACGTATGTAGTGAAGTAGTCTCAATTTCTAAGTAACGATGATACTAGACCGAATAATATTATTATGTTCTACCGATCTACGTTGAATATTTTCTACTTATCTTCTTAATGACCTTTTTAACTGTCCTATTTAATTTAATTTGTTAATAATGCTTAGCAACCCACCTACTCTATACCTGAAGCTTCTTCATTTGAAGCTGAGGCAGCAAAGTGAATTAGCTTCATAAGACGTCGTCACACTATTTCGCGCAGTACAGTAGAGCACGTCTGCAATTAGGAACAAATTGTGTGGAATACCGTGTTTGCTCCTAACGCCGGAAATTGTGTCTTCTGTCAATATCGGGGGTGACTGTACCCGATGTCAAAACACTTAAAACAGACTTTATTGTTTAAGGAATAAGGGTGATATTAGAATTTTTGTAAGGTACATAATAATTTTGCGTTAGTTTTCGTCAGTAATTGTGTATGATTGTCTTGTAGGCGAGTTATCGGGTATTTGTTAGGGTGAGGGAGTCAAACTAAATATTGGTATCTGCGTTTAATATTGTGGAAACTAATAATGGGCTCTATATCTATTGTCCGCAGCCACTACCGTCCATATTTGTGTAAGTTTGGGGTAGGTTGGGTGCTGTGTTTCTTGCTGGTTTCGGTTGGCGAAGCTAATTTTAACTTATTTAGAGAAGAAGGTATTTTCAATCATAAAATGAATGGTTAGTGGCTTTCGTGTTCTGCTCTCTGCAGAAAGATTCAAGGCTCCCAAAGACAGGCGCGACGCGACAGCGCTACACAAAGGCGCCACTCGTCGCGCGACACGCGGTGCCTTTGTGTCGGGCGTCGCGTCGCGCCTGTGTGTACGAGCCTTAAAGCCAGAAACATGTGGTATAGGTATATGTACTAGGTGGCTATGTCCGTGTTGGCTACGCAACCGCATCACAGATTTCCGAGCTGAAGTCACTTCAACCCAAAACCGAACCATTAAAAACACGTCCCCAAGGTACGATCACGGATTTTCTATTCCACAAATCCGTTTCCAATATTTGTACAAGCTCCCCCCTCAGCAATCACGGATGTATAAGCTTTCGTACAAAAACTTTCACTCCCAACTCACATGTTCGTTCAGTTTTACTATCAAAGGAGTTTTTATTTAGTCGTGTCATAATCGAAGGTCAGGTCACGTTATTGATGCGGTGGTCTGTGGGAACTAATTGGCACTCCACTGCGCTCGCCTGGCTCATGTACCGATGTTTGGCGACGCGGCGAGCGAATGTTTTTGTGAGCGACTGTACCACTGAAGTGTGGTTTTACCTTTGGAAAATACAGCGTCATTTTCAGAGGTAAATGGAGGTTACGACAGAAAAGGGTCTCGCCTACAGCTTTATAGGGAGTTCGAATGACGATAATATAAACAAAGCCTCTAACAAGCATCAAAATACAGTCAGAAGCAGTGGTGATAATTCAGCAAGTTTGTTGTCAAGGAAGACATAAATTGCGACATTAGAATGATGTTGCCAATAAACAGGACGGATGATAAATTATTGTATAGCTCAGCTCTAACAGCAACTCTATCGAATAAAGTATTCTGTAATCCATTCATTCATTCGTTCTTGCTTTGGATTGCAGCAGATTACCTCGTCTTGTCTTCCGGGCTGCATTGCTTACGAGCCTGTAATATATTCTTACACTGTGCCGGTAATATATTCGCGCTTTGAGCATCAACTACAACCCATCCTGAGTTGAGCTCCTTAGACTGAATGCAGGCGTAGGCACCCAGACGAACAAGGAGCTCGTGAATTCGTTTTCTCTCAATCGAATCCTATTAAGGTTCTTGAGTACCTAGGTATACAAAAGTGGCTATTTAGTTCTTTCCCATTTTGATTCTGGATCAGGACGTTTTTTTTTGTGCCGGGTTTGGTCTGTCAAAACTTTTGGGACTGCCTACAAAATCATAACAAGACTTCGCAGAAGTTCGAGATTTTTTATCGTACAAGGATAATTTGCAGTTGGTTTTGAACTAAATAAGGTTTGATTTATCACAGAGGGTCTAAACAACACAAAGCTATACTAAATACCCAATCTATGACACAGGTCGACCAAACCTTGATGTCCAAACCAACATCTCCCAACCCGTCTTCTGAATATTCCCTCATGGCAAACCCATACATGATCTTGTGAGATAAGATCTGCGAAGTTTTAGCGGCGTTCATTCGCCGGCGTCTCGAGACGATTGCGATGTCAAACAGAGATAGCACAAATGTGGTGAAAGGATGTGGGTCGCGCCCGCGGCTCTGCGGCCCTATTCTGAACTCCCAGGACGACAGAAGATGCAAGGGTTTAAATAGTGCTTTGGGGAAATGGTTTAGATATTAGATATCGGTTGTATAGTTACGACAAGAACTCTAAAAGTGAGTACGCAGGATGTGCAGATTTGTAAAACAATGTTGTACTTTAAATACTATGTGATTTCATTAGAATGTTTTCTGAAGTTTATTTTTCTAGCATAAGCTATAGTTACAAGATTTAGCTCATACCAGTATAAAAGATTAGAAATCAGAAATCCAGCCAGGTCGGTAATATGAAATCGGGACCAGTGTCACTCTATGTACCTACAGTAATCTCTTTTCCCGCTGAAACTGCTGAAAGGTCCTACTTGTAGATTTGAACATTTAGTGAAGCGTAGATATAGGTGAGATACTTAACATGTCTAAGGTAATAATTGTCAATAATAACAGGATCCATATTATGTTCCCAGCAGTGTGGGTAAACCGCTGCTAATATTAGGCTATAAACTAAATCGAAATAGGCTAGCATTTCTAGGATGCCACTGTTAGTTTACATATTTATCGTATACAGTTATGTTTGAATGTTATGCGTTATGTTATGTTATGTATATCGGAGAAATAATGTCTTTGAGAAGCTTTAATATAATTCTTGACTTGATTATTTCTTACTCTTCAGTCTCTCTTGGGACTCCAAAGAATACTCCAGTTTCAAGTCGCATTATAAGCCTACATGGCTATCTCAGAATAAGGCTGAGGACGCATGCAGTAAGACGCACCACGCTAATGTCTAGACGTAAACACGCCGTCTGTGACCACTGCGCTGTTTATTCATGAATGTGCTCAGTGCCTTATACTCAGTAAGGTGGATCTTTGTGTATGCTGATATGGCTGTTGCCAGGCTGTTTCTTAGGTTTTGCGGGGTAATCTGTTTAAGAGAACATGTTTTGTAGGTAGGTAATATTTTGAGATTAGGCAATGTTATAGCTCTGAATTTCAGCTAGGTAGTTATGTAGTTTTCAGTAGATATTGCACTCGTTTTAAAATTATTTTTTCTTTTGGCTTGCCCTCCAGAAGTTTGTCTTACTCCTCAATAGAGACAGTGTTCTCATACTCATTACTAAGTTGGCTATTATAAAGGATTTAAAACTACGAATATGGTTCTTTTTCAATTTAAATCATATCACAATACTGAAGAATGCCGAATGATAATGATACTGAAGAATGCAAACAAAGTCTTGCTTTCTACCTACGATTTTATCATGCCTTTTGGGAAACCCATGGGAAGTTATGGATTATTAATGAATAATATTAAAAAAATATATATATTTGTCGGAAATACGTTAAATCAATCGATTGACTTTGACTAATCGGGACGCCAGCGCCACCAGGTGGCGCTCGATAGAGTTTATAACAATACGCTTGACCAGAGTAAGAGTAGGGTTTCTTGTTGGTGGTGAAGCAGTGAACACGTTTAGAAACTGTCGCGCGTTCCGTATGCTTCTGTCGTGTACCTACAGTGTATAATTTGCTAGTGTGATTAATTTGTTCCTAAAGTCTAATTTGATTTGAACTGCAAACGGTTTTTCTATTGCGCAATAACCAACACTTCCCATAGTACGCCCACAGTAGTTAAAATATGGCTGATAATAACTACAGAGACATACATTTTCCGTTATATATTATGTATATAATTAAAATAATAATACAAGTATTTATTATTTAAATAATATTTAGAACTTATGGATATTTTAACGATCGATTTATAACAAGGCTGAAGTGTCCGCTGTGTCAGACAGCGAGCGAGACACCGCTGACACTCATTAAACGACGCGCACCCACAACGTCGACAACCGACAACGCACGCAGCACGACTCGCGGTGTAAGTTACAATAACCAGCCAATGTTCTTTTACTGATTAGCATCGATCACTAATAAAGAACAGTAATCGATGATGATTAGTTATTTTATTTTTCAATTTTTAGCTGTGGTATCTACCCCACAAACATTCGTATACCACTACTTGATAATATGTAAATAACAGTGACAGGAAATGATTAAAACATCATCAATATATACTAAGTGGAAAAAATATGCATTATTATGGATAACTCAAAAACTACTAGTCAGATCATGCAGCATATCATGCGCATACATGAGAAGCACCAGCTTTCAAATTAAAAAAAAAAATCATCAGAATTAGTTCACCTACAAAAAAGTTCTGAGGTTCTGGTTTCTTTTTTTCAGAAAAATGAAAAAAATATAGTCGAATTGAGAACCTCTTCCTTTTTTTTAAAGTCGATTAAAAAGGAGGAGGTTATGCATTAGGCGGGTTTTATTTCATGTATGTACACATTGTACAGTTTGTGCACCGATTTTTCCGTGATTACTGGGCCGAGTTACGTGAGTCTTCTTTTGTTAACTTTGCTTTGGAAGTTTTTGAGTTAGCTCCAATGATACGTATACATAATCCACTTGGTGTATGTTCACTGTTGTTTACATAGCCAGCTATATACAATTATTACACAACTAGGTATTTACACTAGGTACTAAATTGCTACCGACACCGACCGGCCGGCCGGCCTGGGTTACCCAGTTCCAAAGACACACTACAAAGTGAAAAATTACTTTAATTACGGAAGTAGGTGCTTTCGTTTTTGTAGTTTTGTTTTTGCCACCAAAAAAGTATGTTGTGCATCATTAAAACATAAGTAGGGCGGCCACTTGCTACCGATATTTATAATGTCTTGTATGTTTTTTTCTAATGTTCTCTATTCTAATTTTTATCTCCTTCGGTCTCCTTAGGAAGATCAAAATTAGCGCCACTCAATATTATCTGTAAAACATAATTTTTAAACTTTTTACAGTATCCCAAATACCCTTTAGTCCGTGTCGTCTCGTCCACCAATTCGCCCTAACTACTTGAAGTCGCCTCCCTCTGGTGCACCCCACTAAAAAGCCATTACCGCGCCTTTGATCCGCGCCGCGCCGCCTTTGATCGCGCCGCTTCGACTGGCCACTTATAACTATTGCCTGTAGTCTTCAGGAAAAACTTGAGATATACGGAATGAGATACTCTGTTTTGTTTTAACAGCATTTTGTTAGTTAGCGGCGAGTCCTGTGTTAAATTGTGCAGCTAATTGGATTGTTCATTCGAGCAAAATCACCAAGTTAAAGCTCCCACAGACAGGCGCGACGCGACAGCGCTACACAAAGGCGCCGCTCGTCGCGCGACACGCGGTGCCTTTGTGTCTGGCGTCGCTTCGCGCCTGTGTGTACGAGCCTTTAAGTTAGTTATTTTTGTAACTACAACGTCAAAACATGATACGTGAAACACGATCTTCGATATAATCAAAAATAGTTTCATTCAACTTATGAATCGTGGTAATAAACACAAGATTAATTAATTCAAACCCACAACACACTACAAAAACTCACATTACCGTTTCCAAGCACACAGCACAAACCTCCTCCTTGTCTGTTAGCCTCCTAGATAAACATGATTCCCTGGTACCGAGGATAAAAGACTCCATTCTTCGCCACTTCATATTCACGTAGAGTGCTCCATACGGCGATAATTAGCCCTGAGCTTTGATAGCGAGATATGACGTGTGGTGACGTCACGTGACGTCAGACTCGCTCGAAATTAGGTCTCGTAACAGACCTACTTGTGATAGAAAGTGCTCGGCTTTGAAACGTGGCCCGATTGACGAATCTTTTTAAAATGGTATAAAGCTTCATGGAATGTAATTTACGCGGTTACAAAATTACAGAAATGTTTGTGCAAGTTTTTTACGATTTTTTCTGCAAGCTTATTATGATGTAGTAGAGTTTAATTGTACACTTACACTTGCACATAACTAGTGTCTTAAACGTAATTGTTGTTAAAGGAATTTGATAAAAGACCTGTCTACCTACAGTGGGTCTTATGATGAAGCGCGCTCGTTTTTCAACCTCAGACGATGTAATATACTTTGAAGAAATACCAATTAGTCTTTGCAGGATGAGTAATGAATGACTCTACAACGAAGAACATAAAAAAAGCGTATTTTCGATTTCACGACCAAAATATTACAAGGAAAACTGTTTTTCATTTCTGAAGTATTCCTCCAAAAAAATCTTTTTACGTCTGTTAGACGTAACCGTTGCAAGTTAATCAACCGTAACCATCTATCGTAAAACATTATATTCAGTCTCCTAAGGGTCCTCCGAATATCAAAAGAGGTTTAAAACATCAGCCTCCTTTGTGCCGACTCCGTGTGATCTCAAATCGGCGACTTGCTCATTGATTCGGAAATGTGTATTCGTATGTTGTGTGCACTGACGTCATTTATTCGTATTTGTACAATCAATATTGTTGAATGCTTCCTCCAAAGTTACGGCGGAGAAATTGCTTCCATTGCTCGTCTTGAAGAGGTATAGGAAGTTTCTTAGTATTGCCCGTCATCCCTGAACATTGAATAAGTGCCAAGTGCCTGTCATGACATCATGAGTTGTTTTGGGCCAATTTATTAAGACAACATGGCATTGTATTTATTGTGACAATGTGTTATGTATTGGCATGGAATTAACGAAGGCAATATAAGATACAATATAATATTATATAGTGGTCTTTGTTAGGATATTCTAATAATGTCGCATATTAAACGAAGGATATTGGTTCCTTAATGGAACTTCTCGTCATTATTAATATCTTTCGTAATGGAAGCCTGTCATTATCCTTAGTATTTTTAGATCGGTCTGGAAATGAAACGAGAGTATAATAAGAATTTTTTCTTTGTGCTGATAATCTGGGAGAATAATCATAATACTGATTGAGATTGAGTTCTTATTACCAGATATAAGATGGCCTAATTATTATGAGTTAATTGCTATTGCTATGTACGCATTTAACGATTTATTTACCTATGTATTTATTTTACACTTCGTACAAAATTTCTCCCTACTATTTTTTACTGTAACGTAAGGTTTAAGATAGGTCTGTGTAAGGTCGTGTTCACAAGAAACGTATAGTCGGCCGTCGATATTTTGAACTCAGTCACTGACTGTCCATTGTTTTTCATACACTCTCACAGTCGGCAGTAGTCTTTACGTTTGGTGTGAACGTAGCCTAATATTTATTATAATAACTCAAAAGACGTGAGCATCGTCAAGAATTAATTTGATTATCTACAATTTGTGTTCCATAATACTTTATCTGTAGCTAGAATTAAATACCCAATGTGTAATATATTTTGTGGTACACATAAATACAATAATTGTAGAACAAACATTGTTGAAAATTGGTACCGCACAGTGCTTTAGTAATACACCCCTCATAAATAAGAATCCTAAGAAAAACTTGATCCCGTCCATAACGTAATTTGCATACACCATCTTTTGCTACCAGGAGCTTATAAAACTAAGAAGCATAGTCGCAAGTTACACAGCTAATCCAAGACGTAATCTACGACGTAACTCCTTGAGAAGTACCAGGAGTTCATAAAAACGAGATAGTTGTAAGTTTGCGAGTGCGAGTGTGCCCGATCCGACGCGCGCTAATCACGGATTCCCTTTGCCAATGCTGGTGGTCCCCCCGCGCGACCGCGCAGCCCCTGCTCATACCCTGGACCCTCTCAAAAGAAATCCTTGCGATTGCTAACTAAAAGTACGCGGGACTGTTGGATGTTCTTAGATTGCAAGTGTAACTTTCAGTTTAATTACGTGGCCATGAATTTATTAGTAGGCACTGCGTTTTGTATTTTTTTTCATCTAATCTGCGATTTGCAGAAGTGCAGAATTAAAGCGTTTAAAAGGTAAACCGTGTAGGTAGGGTCGACAAAATATTAATCTATGAAGGTTATCAAATAATGCTCATTTTCTTACCTTGCAGTTATGTTGTAAGATCGATTAAGAATCCATCAACCACGTTTAGTTCCCAATACCTAATGTAAAAAATGAATAAAGGCAATAAACATAATACTATGATCATAAATTGGCACTGAAACATTCTCACATAGCCACTTTTCAATAAAATATGAGCAATAGCGAACATCTTCAAGATCGATTCTTTATGGTAAACCTGACGTTCCTTTTGGGCTCACATGCACCCCAATGTTACCTACCCTCGGGATCTGGTTTCTCGTTTATACTTATTGAAAGATCCATTGCCTTCTCTTTCGCTGCAAACGTCATTGCGTGGCGCATTGTCTGCAAACGAAATGAAAATTCAATTCTGACTCAAACACCAGGCACTAAAGTCGAAATTGGATCGGATTTCTGATGTGAAAAGGAAATTGACATTTACCTCGACAGTGGAAAAGCCAGTTTTCCGCGGCAAATTTCGAAAATGGAATCCGAAAGTATACAGCGGCCAAGTTAAGTTTACCGTCGTAGCTGTTGTTTTCGTTCCGACGTGGTTCTGTGTTTGGGTTTGACAAGTGCAAAATAATTTTGCCGCTTTGTGCGTTCGAAACACGCCGGCCGGCCGCATTCGTTGACATGTACCGGCACGCGAACGTTTTTGTTCCATTTTCAGTGTTTTAAAATTTGATTTTTTATTCGAAATGTGACGTTTGACTTCGGAAACTGTGTGTACAGCCAGTGTCGTAGTTATGTAACGTAGAGTTGTAGGTAAACAAAGAGGTTGTGTTACGTCGGTGGCCTGAGATTTGTATACGAAGTAAAATTAAGATTTTATAGGTTAAATAGTAAATAGCATAAGATAAGTGTTTTAAATTAATTGAATAGTCTAATAAGCTCAGTAAATTCAGTGTATCGTGATTTTATCGTGATTCAACTGTAACAAACAAGGTAAGTTTTACTTATTTCTACACTTAGGTTAGTTTTTTATAACGTTATAGCTACTTTCATGATATTTCTAAGTGCAAACATAAGTAAAGGTAAATACTAGTGTGAGAGCTAAGAAAGACTGCAGGTTGTGCAGTGGTTGCGTGGTCGTTGACCCCGGTTGCCATGGCGACGGCGGCTACCATGTGCGCGGTGCTACGACGCTGCTACGCGGCTACGGCTGATTGCTACGGATGTTAGGATTGCCTGGATGCTTGCTCAAACCTATACTAATATTTATTTTATAGTATTTAGTATTAGAACGGTAGATGTTTGTAATGAAGATAATATGGTAAGCAAAGGTTTTCGACTTTCATTGGCGCCAAGTAGAAAAACTGATCTGGCTTGAATCTGTTTTTTTTTCTACATTTATTTTATCTAACATGCTTAAGTCCCATTTTAGAAGAAGGTGACTATAGGGTAGTATTGGATGGTTTCAAAGTAGCTGTCTTAACTTCTGTCCACAATAATACTGACTTTTTACAAAAACAAAAGAAGTTTCGAAGAATTTCTAGAAATATTAACCTTTTCCCTTTGCTCAGTAAAACCTTGCTTTATAAATTTATTATATACAATTTCCTCTCAGTCCTTAAACTCACTAAAACAAACGATGATTAAAATAAACAAACACGCACGCACTCGGTTAGCAGGCCGTATCAACTTGTAAGTAGCGAAGTTATGGCTGTTCGACATTTTGAGCAGTAAAGCAATAATCCGGGTATTGTTCGATTGCTGATAACTGTTGTGGGGCTGTGCTCCAGTGTGGGCTAAGCGGTAATATAGTGGAGTGAAACTATACGGTAGTAACCTTGTGTGTTTCAGTGCAGCTCTGTTGATCGTTGGGAGTCTATCGTAACTTCTATCCAATGCTGATATAAAAATACTTACAGGTGAATGCCGTCTTTGTTTCTCGAGTAAGTATTGAAAAACCCACAGTTTGCCAGTACCAGAATTAAGACATAGAGTAATTTTGAGGAAAGCACTATACCAATGAGTTTACTGGGTGCAATTCCAAAATCTCGAAGGCATACTAATGAATTTTTTGACTAACGTTGTATTTTTTTGACACCGTTATTAGACTGAATAAAGATTTTACTTTTTTAGAGATGCTTATTTTTTTTTTATTAACGTAGTTTATTCCTTTTACCGTACTTTAATATATTAGAAAGCCATACATTAAAACGTTCCATTCCCAAAAAAATCCAAGAGCAGGAGAATATCAATAAATCTTCACCTTATTAATGAAGATATTTTTGGCAAAACTTGACAGGTTTCATATTTTATTAACGAGGGAACGATAAATCGTGGAAAAAATATGATTAAATTGGTGAGCGGTGCCTCGATATGTACTATACTCGTACGCTCGGTAGCTGGTGGCTCGAGCTGGCGCGGTCTCGCGGGACATCACACGTCGTGTGACAGGATTATGTAAAACTCCCTCACTGTAACTATTGGAAACTCGAAGGCTTGGATTGGGTTTTGAAAAGAAAACATTCATGTTTTGTGGTTTGTGAGGTTTCGGCTAAAAAGTAGTCATACAAGAAGTCTTTTTGTGGGTCGGCCAAGAACTCCTGGGGTTGCTCAAACGTAATTTATGTATGTATTAATATGTGGTTTAAACATAGCACAAAGAAGACCTTGCTTTGCAGAAGTGTAGTTAGCCTACAGCAAGACTTAAAATAGACTTCAAACACAAGTTACTAGTTAAACTCATTCATTTTGGAACTGCGAGGTCACTCAGTAAGATGGTAAATTAAATTAAACATTAAGTACAGCCATAGCTTCCACTGTTCACTTAGCATCGCAATGTCTAGGGGTGGCACTAACCCTTTTATTGTTCGGCGCCGCGACCGTTTAGCCCTGATTTACAGTCATTTTCCGATTTAGAGCTGGGTGACTTAATACAAAGGATAAAGGGCCAATAAAAATATCAAGCGCTTTTACGCTTACATAATTATTAATGCCTTCTATTCGTTCAAATTATATATTCATACAATGGTACGGGAATGTTCTATTAGGGATGAATAAAATTCACTTACTTACATATTAAAATCTACTTACTTACCTATTGAATTCCGAATTTGACATAATTCTTATCAAGTTTGAAGCAACAGACTCAATGTCACACACGCAATTTACCGAGAATAGCTACACAACGCCGAAGTAGATATCTAGTTGAGTAAGTGGAATGTAAGTTACCTGAGATTATGAACTTCGAGTATATTCTTATTTCGACTCAAATAAAGAACCACACTTTTCGAAATGAGTTTTGAACGTGGACACCTTTGTCAAATTTTATTTCTTCCGCTAGAACTTTCGTAGTTACATCGATGTGCCTCAGCGGAATTTAAGTAATTTGGAGCAGATGTTAAAATGTTATCCTTTACGTAATAAGTAGTAGCCCCTCACGAATTTCACAATCTATTTCCAAATTAACATAATCTAAATGTCGTAACTAAATATCCCTAGTACTACATTACCCATTTCCCCGCTGCGGCGAGGAGGTGCGAACGGTTGCAACACTTGGACACCTCGCCACCTGTGTAGGGATTCCCGCGGGGATCGATCCGCCTCTCTCTCCCCCGCTGTTGGCTGACTAGTGCTGTCTGATGTGAACGGGATGTGGAATCCCCGAGGTTTATATGTGCAGTTGGAATATCAACGGACCGTAAATGAAGCAAGGACTTTGTGGAAAAGGAGGTAGGAAATGTTTTCTGCATCTGTGTAACTGTATTGTAAAACCTGTTTTTTTTTGTATATTTTTTTCGTGTGTGTGAACTTTGAAGGAAACATCTACTCTTTAAATCATAGTAACTGCAAGTAAATCCTTAAGGAAACTCTTCAAACTATGTCCGATGAAGATACAGAGAAGTTATTACTAGTGCTAAACTAAATATTGTTTGTATTATCGTAATTTTTTTATTAGTTAGTTAAGTTAAGATACTATAATTTTATATACCTTTTTACATTTATGTACCAATAAGATTAATATGATATGTGATTATTCAATCAATTAATGTTACCACCAATCGCCTGAAACACAGGATTACCTAGTTCAGGCACAACTCATGGTTGAACTTGACATAAATTTAAGAAAAACTGTATTCAACGTTATACCTTATATTTTTGAACATAATTTTTATTTTATCTTTTATTTTAATGATGGCGTGTATTTTTCCATAGCACTAAATGATTACACATTTTGTTCAAGATATCGCTGTTCCTATTCCATATAAAAACTGAAAACAGTTTGTTTAGTACCCTACTTATTGCAAACTGAACAACTTTTTTTGTTGTTGCCTTAATTCCCGGGAACATAACAAGATCCCGTGATATTCAAGCCACAACACATCACTAGTGACGCGTAAGCTAATGCTCCCGAGCTCACCCTTTTACTTATTATAATTTTATATTAAACGCCGCGGCTTTTCAGATGCGTTTCTTTTTGCCTACAATCCGGCGTGTTATTTTATGTAGATATTCTTGAAAGGGGATGGGCAGCACCCTTACACTTAGTGACTAAGTCTGGTCGGCGTTGTGTGTCATGCTTACGTTTGCATTCTATTTGTATTTTTTTTCTTTATTAATAAGGACTAAAGTTCTTAATAATTTATAACAATCCAGCCTAACAGACTAATAAGCAACTTAGCTCTAACTTATTATTTTACGTGATAGATTACATTATAACTAAAAATAGTGTCAATTTGAACTTTTACACAATTCTGTGAGTGATTGTGAACTTTGTTCATGTGATACATGTTTAGCACAGGATTGTTACTATTATTCATTCGCTATTTATACACTTCACTAACTCAAATGGTTTAGTTATCTTTAGCCTACGCACTATGTCCGTGTTGTCTAGCAGCTGAATTGCCTCGACATTCACATATTGGTGAAGTCTGTATTCGTGGGCTTCAGCAAATTTTTGGATGACGGTGGTGACGAGTTCCATTTTAAGGTCACGGTGGAGGTCGTCATTTCTAATGTACCGTGGCGTATTTACAGCCTCCCTGAGTACTTTATTTTGGAATTGTTGGATTATTTTAGCGTTACTTCGTTTAGTACAGCCCCAAAGTTGGATGCCATACGTCCAAATTGGCATAAAATATGATTGTATAATATAATTTTATTATTTATTGATAGGCAAGATTTCCTTCCGAGTTACATACATACTTTTATAACGTATGTAGAGTTCCTGTCTTTTCTTTTTGACGTGAGATTTTCAACGCAGTTTGGCGTCAGGAGTTGTGCCTAGGCTGTATTAGCATAAGGCACTTGAATCCCGTTTATATAGATTGGGTGGTAATCGCAGTATATAATAGTGAAGTCAATATTAATTGATTTTCTCACAATTAGTTTGATCTTCCACTTTTGTGTCCAGTCATAAACTTTGTTCACCGCTGGTTGAACTTTTTCTACTGCTTCTTTGTGGCTTGATCTGGTAGCCATAATAGCAGTGTCATCTACAAAGGTCGTAATGGTGTTGTTTTTCAGCTCTGGGATATCACATGTGTGTAGCAAGAACAGGAATGGGCCTGACCCACTTCCTTGTGGCAGCCCAGCTTTTATAATTTTTGGATCGGAATATGCATTCTCTTGCCTTCTAAATCTAAACATTCTGTTACTTATTTCTTCTTCTGTTACTTGGGCAGTTGCCCACCAGACATAACACCCGTCTGGTCGGAGGATCCGCCATTTTCCATAGAGTATGAGTGAACTTTACACCCTGTTCCTCATACCTCTATACTTATATATGATTCTAGAATATCTGCAAATTTTGAAGGTAGCATGCATCTGAGTTTATATATGAGAACCTCATACCAAACGTTATCAAAAGCTTTGCGACATCTAGGAACACGGTGGCGCAGACTTGTTGTTTTCGAGTGTTTTTTTTTCACTGATTTTAGTTATCCTGTGTACCTGGTCTATCGTAGAGTGTTTTTCCCTGAAGCCAAAATGATGGTTTGGTATTAGGTCTTTTTCTTTTATTGTAGGTTTTAACCGTTTTAATAACAGTTTTTCAAATAGTTTCGATAATACTGGCAACAAGGAAATGGGTCTATATGATGATGCTTCATGGGGTGGTTTTCCAGGTTTTGCAATCATAATGACTTCAGCGACCTTCCATGGCTCAGACACATATTTTAGCATAAATGCGGCATTAATAAGTCTGGCCAGCTTTACTATGGCTTTGCACGGAAGGTGTTTTAGAACTTCTCCTGTTATGAGGTTGTAACCTGCGGATATCCTCGAGCTTATGTTGTTTTGAATTTCTCTCAGAACTTCTTTAAGAGTCACAAGACAAATTCTTTGACTTTGTGATAGCTTTTCAGTCTCAAGTATTTCTATGAAGCTCTCATTGGGTTGAAAAGTGTTTTCTGTGTACTGGGCAAACCTAAACGCTTTTTGTTCATTGCTTATGGATGGCCCATTTTCCGTCACTGTTCTTGATGGACGGTATTTATATAATCGGCCTTTTTAGTTTTCTTGTGGCTTTCCAAAGGGAGAAATCCGTTAATTGGTCGTTGGTTAGCTGCACAAGCTTTATTATTCAGACAGTAATCCTCAATTGTAGAATGTTCCTCTTTAATCGTTTGACTATTTAATAGTGTTTTATCCCGCGGGTATTTTGTTTGCTGCCACCGCTTTCTTTACTTTCTTTTCTCAGACAGTAAACTCACAATTTCCTTGGGATAGATATTTCCCTTATATTTACGTTTTAACTGTGGCGTATTGTTCCACGCACATTGCTGGATATTAACAACATATTTGTTTACTTCTGGTCCAGCTGATCCTAATTTTGTAACGGAGTTTTTAGGTTGATAATATTATCTAGATCAACGGCAAAACTGTCCCATGTGTAGACTTATTAACCAGGGTTAAATGGCTTTCTCTTAGTAGGATTGTTTGACTAAGTCTTAGGATAATCGGGGAGTGCTCCGAATTCATGTGAAAATCTGCCTCCAAATTAACGTAATTGGTGGATATATTTTTGATTATGAAAAAGTCTATAAGATCCGGTATTTTCTGGTGGTCAGGGGGCCAGTACGGTGGTTTGGTTGTGTTCATAACTTTACAATGTGTATCTTTAACTGCATTTAAGAGCTGCCTTCCCTTAGTTGTAGTAAGTCTTGATCTCCAGTGCGTATGCTTGACATTGAAATTACCACCTAGGATGAATCTCGGGCCTATAAGTTCAAAGAATTGTAAGTATCGCTCTTTTCTTCTCATGTGCCTTACAGGACAGTTTATGGCTGCTATGGAAACGTGACAAAATGTGGTTTTAACAGCTATACTGCCACGGCTTGAATGTCTGGTTCTTCAAATTTACTCTGCTCATAATGATTGATGTTTTTTTTTATTATAACCACGCTAACTTCTCTGGCGGAGTTGTTAGGGTGGAGCGAATGAAATATCTAGTATTCTTGATGAAAGATTGATTAGTGAAGTGCGTTTCGGAGATCAAACCCATGTCTATATTTTCTATCTCTAGGTCTTGATGTTCGAGGAGCCCATTGGAGTTCTACGCCATTATTTATAGTAGTTACTCATTTTTGGTTATTTTAAACAGCTGTTTTGACGCTGGATTCGAACTTTGCTAATCTTTTGTCAAATGTACACACACTACACACAACACACACTTACCCACATACACACACACACCCAACACACACACATACACACACACACACACACAAGATACACTTCAAGATCTGATTTATCTTGTCTTCCAGATTCGAAGGCTGTGTGCCTTGTTTTGCAGCTTCTGCATAGGAAGTACCTGTTAAGCAAGTAGTTTTGCAATTGTTCGCAAAGTTTTTTCCATGCCTGTTTGTCAGATTTTTTTTATGGAAGGAGACTGTTGGGCAGTTGGCACAACAAGTTTCTTTTTTAAGTTTTTATTTTTCATAATTTGCATCTTCTTGGCTACTTCACACCCTCTATAGTTGGCAGGGTGGGGTAAGCCACAATGGGCGCATTTTTGTTTCTCTTGTAAGATGCTTGCCAGTGCATTTTACACACCTTGGCTCTTTTCTGCAGTATTTATGAGTATATCCATATACCTGGCATCTCATACATTGAGGAATGAGTTTGTGATTTTTGAGAGAGTGTATTTTAATTTTAAACCCTAAAATGTGCTTTATGCCATCGATTTTGTTAACATATTCGTCATTATTAAATGATAAGATGAAAATATTGAGTGGTTCTTTAGTCTTCCAGCTCAACTTGTTGTCAACTTTTCTATTTTCAGACCTTGCGATATTAAATCGTCTTTGATTCGATCTGGCTAGCAAGAACAATGTATTTTTTTTTCACTACTACTCTTATTGGTCGAGCCTGTTTGTTCTCGTATGAATGCCAACGATATAATTTTTCTGACAAAAGCCTAGCAATCGCTCTATAAGAGTCTTCCGTTTTGGCGTTGATCTTCACACAATCTCCATTCAACATTTTTGCGTTGGATGATTCAGTTGGTTAGGTTTCAGTTAGTGAGACGTAGAACATTTGGTAGTTCTTAACTCCGTCTATTATGACTGGCGCTAGTGGAGGCACTTTATTGACTAATGCCTGTTCTTCCTCACATTTTTGTTGTTGTTCAACATTTGTTCCAGGTTGTTGTGGTAGTGTTTAACTTCCTTTTCTTCCTACTTTAAGCCCAAATCCACTCAGTCTCTTAAGCGAGTTCTTCATCGTCTGTACAGTACTCGACATTTTCGTTTCCAGATTGAACAAATTGTATGTTGCTTTTGGCTTCCAACTCCTTAGGGTCATCATTTCCTTGTCCCTTGGAGCTGGAATTTTCCTCTTGGCGGCTTTGAAGTTGTCGCTGGAGGTTGGTTGAAACGACCAATTGGGAGCGTGCACCTAGTTTCTGAATTTTCATAAATACCCATATACTCGTAGGTTCATGTGAAATAAAATATTTTGATTTTTGATTTTGATTTTGATTTTGAGGCCTTCTATTTCGATCCTCAGATCATTAACAAGAAGTTCCAGCTGTTCTCTCTACGATTTTTCTTGGATGCAACTGTCATACAACAGCTTTTCCAGATCAGTTAAACATTTTACCTTTGTTGAAGACATAGTAAGGTATGTAAAAACTTCACCTTCACAGTGATTGAATTGCACTGTTTACATTATAATTATTAACTGGGTCATCGTGGCGACCTGCATAAACCGATTTCGCAACGCGGCAATGACGGTGTTATTGTGATGCGTCAGCGAATTACTTTAAAGTAGAGCACCCGCGCGCGAATGATACACGTCCGTTCTCGGTAGAAGTCAAATCCGTAACGCTATTTGTATTTGAGTCATTCCTTGTTTGTTTCTAAAACCAAAATAACAGAAAATACTGGTTACCAATAACAGTCGATTAATACTTCAGTTTTATGATCTTAAATATTGAGCAAAATTGTCGTAAAAAATCTGAACTGATATGAAAGAGTATCAACTCTCATATAAAGTGCCGAAAAGAAATGTATCAAATCATTTTAAATTAAACTAGCTGCCCGGCGCGACTTCGTTGCGTGGTGTTGTACCACTAAACCTTCGCGGGCGTATGCAGAAAAACCTCACCAAAGTTTCATCAAAATCGGTCCAGCCCTTTCAGAGTCCATAAAGGACAAACAAACAAACATTGATTTTTATTTATATAGAAGATATGTAAAAGTAACAGTGCCAATCGACAGCATTAATTATGCTGCATGTACCATCGTTTTAACTTGCTCTATACATAATATATGGGCCTGATTTACCAGTCATATTGTGACCCCAGTTTAATGTCTATAAAATCAACAGAGTAATGAATGAAACCGGCTTTTAAAATTAAATTATTTTAAGCGCCACTTAGTTTTAGGAACGTAAAATAATAATAATGTTTATTTATCAAAAAGTAAGAATACAATATGTGCATGACCGGTGAGCCACAAACTAAGCGTCGCATGTATCTTGTGGCTCAGGAGTGCGAATTTAACAAAATTATAATAGTTACCTTACAGTTTGAGGATGTGAGATTATTATAGACAAGAGTTTAAATAAAATAAAACATTCTGAGATTCTAAAATACAAAATTAAAATTAAAAACATTTGTTTACGTTGGGCTTGTGTTATTGTGTGTGAGTGGGTGTGATTATGTGTGCGAGTGGATGAAATGGTGTGTGTCAGTGGGTGCGATGGTGTGTATGTGAGTGGGTGTCATGGTGTATGTGTGTTTGTGTTTACTATAGGTGCTATACCAAGGCTTCTGTGTCGTCGTACGATAATTTTAAAAGAGCTGAAATTAGGGATTTTTTACAGTTGGTGGTTGAGCAGTCCCTTAGGTCACAAATTTTGCTAACTTTATTGTAAGTGTTGGGATGGGTAAAATAGGTACAGCGTCTAGCTAGTTCGGATTTGGCGTTTGGTACGGGTACTCTGAAGACACGCTTGTTTATTATTTCTCTGTAGTCAGGTCGTTTTTTTATTGCTGCGTGGTATTTAAGCGTTGCTTGGAGAATGAATATTTGTCGTACCCTGAGGACTTGAAACTCCTGGTAAAGGAGGTCTGTAGGGAACCTGAACGGTTTTTTTAGTGCAACCTTGATCAGAGCTCGTTGCGCCCTCTCTAGCGTAATAAATGTGGTTTTACCAGCGCATCCCCATATGCAGATACAATATTGTATGATTGACTGGCAGAGAGCGAAATAGACTGTACGCAAGATGTCGATAGGGGTGCAATCGCGGAGTTTTTTCAAGACGTGTATTAATTTTCGCACTCTGGCGGATAGGGCATAAATATGGGTTTTATACGTTAAATGGTTGTCTATTGTTAATCCGAGATATTTGATTGTGTCAGTACGTTCAAGAATTTTACATGCGCAGGTGTGGTGAGGGGCGTTATTGTGTACCTGTGAGCAAGTGTGTATTTTTAGGGACATAGTTTGAGAGGGGCTGGATGCGCTGGTTTTGGAAAAGGGAATATATTTGCTTTTGCTGACATTTAATGTCAGTAAGTTTGTGTCTAGAATGTGCGCTATCTGAGAGAGGCCTTGTTCCGCCAGACGGTACACGCGGTCCCAAGTCTTGTCATGAAAAACTATAGCTGTGTCGTCGGCGTAGGAGATCACTTCAGCGTTACTTATAGGGAGACTTACTACGTCGTTTATGTACAGCGTAAACAGCGTTGGGCCGAGAGTACTGCCCTGTGGAACACCAAACGTGATAGGAAGCAAGCTGCTTTGAAGACTACCGATTTTCGAGTATTGGTGTCGCGATGTCAAATAGCTTCGGAACCATTCTAGAGGTATGTCCCTTATACCTGATGCCTCTAGTTACTTTAGAAGAATCCCGGGTGAAACAGTGTCGAAGGCTTTTGCTAAATCAAGAAAAACACCGACACAGCATTCTCCATTTTCAATGTGGTGGGAGACTTGATTAGTCAAGAGGGACACTGCGTCTTCAGTGGACCTTCCTCGGCGGAATCTAAATTGTCTGTCCGAGACAATGTTGTTTTTTTATAGAAAATTTACCAGTCTCTTGTTGACTATTTTCTCCAGAATTTTGGAGACTATACACAACAGAGCGATTGGCCTGTAGTTTTCGGGCATTTCTATTGGACCACGTTTGTAGATAGGGGACACTGCAGCAATTTTCCAGGCGTCAGGAAAGACACCTGATTCTAGACTCAAATTAAGTATGTGCGTAAGTGGTTTGATTAGACTTTTTCGGCAGTTTATAAGTAGTGGAACTGTTAGTTGATCTGGCCCCGGTGCGCTATCAAACCAATGTGCCAATGTGACGGAAGAGGTTTACGTGGTCTGTAATAAATGAAACCACGTACCTTGTCAACATAAAAGTATATTGATAACTATAAATTGAGAAAAGGGGGTAGGTAGGTTTATGGTCACAAGGTTTTTCCTAAGTTCCCTTGGGAGTAGCGCAGTACTCTCCTGGCTCAGCCTGGTGTGATGCAACCCGCAGCGGTGTGCACGCTGCAGACGCCAGGGAAGGTGACGGTCGGCAGTTGGTCTTGCCAGACCCTCGGAACTTGCTCGACGCGGCCACGCGGGTAAATATGTACCCGGCGCGGAGCTCGTTCCTGCGCAGGTACGCCGGAAGGTGGTGGCCCGGCGCGTCGCGCCCGGATTCCTCCGATTAGTCCGGATGAAGTTACAGATGGTAGCCGGAACTTTGGACCCCAATATGGGGTTACGAATACACAGATTTTAATAACGTTGACTAATAGGAGTCAATAAAACTGTTGCCTGCTTTAGGCTTTTTAAAATGGTAGACACCACGTATGTAAGGTCACAAGTGATTCTGGATCAAGTGAACGTGCGTCTTCGCCCGGAGCAGGATTCGAAAGTGCTGGTCACCGTGAGTGGAAAAGCACACACGGCGGTGACGCACGCGTAGATATAGGCCCTCTGAATACGTTCGGATATGCCGACCGCGCACGTCACTAGTACTTACTCGCAGCTAATTATGTTGTTTAGTAACATACGACGTCCCTAATATTATTACGTCTGTGGTTTTTCATGTTGTTTATTATGTTAGAGACTTCCTCTTCATCAGTCGGGTGCAGATAAAAAGATTGTGAGATAGAGCTTGGTGTTGTGTGTGATTCTATTAGTGAGTGGTGAGTGGTAGCAAGTTTATCAAGGATCTTATCAGCGTGTTTTTCCCCAACAGAGACAAAATGCTGATTGCAGTTATCAAGCGATGTTGTCGGAGAGATACTGGATGCAATTAAATGCGTTGATGTATTTAGAAAAGTATTAGTTTTGCATATGTCTTTTATTACTGTCCATAGTTTTTTAGGGTTGTTCTTGATAGTTTCAATTTTCTGTCTGTTGTGCAATGTTCTCAGATTACGAAGGATAGCATAACAAAACATCACGCCTTGTTTTCCAGAAGTGTTGGGCAGAGGTGTACCTGTAGTACACCCACATTTCGCCAGTTATGTTTAAGTCGCAAGTAATAGGAGGCGAGCCTATTGCCATCAACCGGGCACAACTCCAGGCTTCAGTTTGGTACTAAGAAGTTCTAGATAGAAATACCCAATAACACTTTGCCCGACCTGGGAATTGAGCCCAGGACCTCATGCTCAGCAACAGTCCTTGCGACCACCAGACCAATGAGGCAATCCGCACGTAAAATAAATCTATTTATTTTTCCCATAAAATAATGCCATCACATCACATTCAAATAAATATGCTTTATCTGCGCGGGGATTATTTACTGTCCTTATAACACATATGTACACGACATACGTGAGAAATATGAAAGAAAAACACTCATCATTTTACCGAAAATCGTTTTCCCTATATCAACATCATATTTTCAATTACGTACTGTATGCTGACGTCCAAATTCAATATCGTAACAATTTGCATTCTATTTCACACAGCGATACGACGGGCTTCACTTCGATCTTGTTTTATAGAAAAAACCTCGAATTATGTAGAACGTTTAACTAGCCTGCTACAAATTAGTCTGAAACTCGGGACTTCAGACTTCTAAAAATAATTCCAGACTTTTAAAAATGCTGGTTTCCTCTGAAGTTGTCGTTCACACTGGTGGCTAAGATTAGGAAAGTATATCTACTATGAAATTGAAACAGTCACAAAAGTTCTTATAAATTTTAATAAGCCTGTAATTTGACGGCACGGTTGGTGCAGTGGTTAAGCGATTGACTGCTGCGCTGCGTGTCGCGGGTTCGATTCCCGCACGGAACAAATATTTGTATGACCTACAAGTAGTTGCTCTGGGTCTGGCTGTTTGTTTATGTGAGTTTAATAAATGTTTGTAAACGCACCCACAATACAGGAGAAATTCCTAGTGTGGTGCAACGTTTTTAAAAAACCATTTTTTTTTTTTTTATGAAATCTTTTTATTCTATCAATAAAAAATAAAAGCAGACAGTCCTTCTTTATAACATGCGTATGGTCGTACTATGAATTTTAAACAGTCACAAAAGTTCCTTTAAAAAAATAAACCTGTAATTTTGAAAGAAAGCTTTATATTCTACCAAAAAAAATAAAAACAAACAGTCCCTCTTTACAATATGCGTATGTTCGTAAAGTGTCTCGTCAGGGTGACACCCGATCCTGTTCGGTTCAGGGGGAGGTGTGACAAGTCTAATGTGTCACATTATGTGCTTCACACCTCGATCGTGTCCTGAACCTGGTATGGGTCGTTACCATTTCATACAATTTCATTGTCCGTCCTTGTTTTAACGTTAGATCCCTTATGGTTTAACCTCGTCAAAACTCGTACCGAATGTGGCTGCTACGTCTCAAGGTCTACCTCATAGTCTTTATCATCTATCTGACAATAATTTATTCCAATCGAGATTTACATTGTTTGACTAATCAATTTATACAGCCATACTAACTGAAGCGTTTAATATTTAATACAATCATGACATTGTATGACGTTTCTAGGAAACGGGAGAAAAATAAATCTTTTGTTCTTTTATTTTTGTGTTACTCTCACAGATTACCCTTTGTGGAGCAACTGGGAGCGACCCTCGCGTGACGTCACATTATAGGTTCCCACCTCGGCGCGGTGTTGAGTGACGGACAGATGGCAAGTAAGTTGACGGTTTTACTGGTGTTGCCTTTCCTGTACCTGTACTGGGAAATTGGCGCGTTTTTATGTTCTGCTTAATGAGGTCGAATTAGTTAAGGTTGGCTTACGTAGGTTTACTAAGAATATATTTACAAATTAAGATGTAAAACGATTGGCCGTAATAAGGAATGACTTTGGAAACGCAGTAAAATTATTGAGCTTGTCAACTAGATTTCACTATATTTACTTTTACAGAAATAAATAATTCCGTAACAGACATTCTTCTCAACTCAGCACTGGAATATAATTCAGCATCGTGTAATGTGCACAGTTGTGTTACAATAAAACACTAGAAGAGAGGATATAAAACCGCACGTGCTCACGTTAGGACCAGTGCAGACTCACGGGGTACGTGATACCTGAGCACTTGTAGAACTGTATACGGGCACATGAAGAATACACAAGAGCTTTTTTTAAAGTGGTATACTAACGCCTAACTTAATATTATAAATGCGAAAGTAAGTTTGTTTGTTTGCCACGCTTTCACGCCAAAACGGTTGAACGGATTTGGATGAAATTTGGCACACAGATAGACCATGGTCTGGGTAAGGACATAGACTACTTTACATCCTGGATCGCAGACGAAGTCGCCGGCAACAGCTAGTTGTAAAATATATCGTTTTAGTGCACTAATACCTGTTGTTTTAACTGGCTCATACGAGTATCATTGTGTTTATATGGTGTCGAATGGTGTCTGTAAGGATCACTCTCTCGTGAACTTAGTCAGGTTTCTGATAAGTTCTCACTGTATTGAAAATAATGAAATCCTGTAATCTGAGCCGGTCATCTTTCTGTTCACCTTTTCCTTCGAGCTTAAACATAATATTGACCTGAAATAAACCTAAAAAGACGCCAGTATGACTGCTTTTTAAATGTTTTTTTCCTTTCCAGTTGTGCTACAATAACCGCGTCTTACCAGCTTCTCTCAGCCGCACAAGTTAGGTCAAACCCTAACATTTAGTTAGGTTCTACCCCAGCACAGAAGTACGATACATTTAACGTTGCTTCAGTACATTTGGCGGCACGCGAGCTGCTCATAAATAAAAACAAAATGGCGTCATAAATAAAGACTCAGTATAATCTCTACTATAAAGTGCTGATGTTTGCTCATTACCACCGCAACGTGAGTTTTTGCAAAAAAACCGACACCGTGTAATCTATGAGTTCTCAAAATATGTATATGTTTGTTTACGCACGCCTATTTAAAGATAGAGTGAACAAATCGTTTTATTTCACTATGCTTTTGCACGATCTAAGACAGTCCCACAATCTGTCGGTTCTCCAGCGATACAACACGCGTTCGACCTTCCTGTTGCAACTCTTGAAGAAGGCTCTATGATGTAATATGCGTTCAGAATCGACTCGATATGCTGGCTATTTATTGCACTGCTGTCGTACCGAAACCAATGAATCAGGGAATGGCCTTAATCATTTGGGCATTTGGGTTTTCTGCAGCTTTGTTTGTAATCAATCAGTGTAACGGTAGTCATGAGTATTCTAATAAGATAGCAAGCAGTAGTGGTTCGACAAAAGCTTATGTAGATGATCAGCTTGGAAGTTCAATTTCACCATCACCTTTGTAGGCATATTTTTCCCTACTTCCAGGTAAGCAGAGACTCTAAACCACGTCCTCTGTAAACAAACCTCACTCTAAAGTCCCACTCCTCGACGTTATTTCAAGTGTTACTGTAAACTAGTGTAAACCGATGCTGTTTATACGAGAACGAGTGTTAGTGTTAACAATACAATCACGGAGACTCGTTACTGTGTAAACTATAAATGTTTACGTTTTACAGAAGTTGTCGCTAGACGAAGTTGTATAAAGTTCAAAATTAAGATCGCTAGACGGGGCTGACGCAAAATAATTATTATTCCCATAAATAAACTTAATGCCGCTGGAAAAAAAAGTAACTATTTGTTACGATCACTAATAAAATTAAACCATTTTAATAATCATTAGCATTGTGTCTACGAAAGATTTACATCAATGATTACAGCACAAGAAAATGAGAAATACCGCATATACGTTCTATAGAAAACTGTCTTCCTCAGCAAGAACTCTGTGCCCTTACTGATGTGTCAACAAAATGCTCGATCAACAATATTTGTCTGGACAGGAAATCCCTTATATCCGCAGGATACCACTCAACGAGATTACTCGATCATAATCCAATGAATACTCATAAACACAACCCGAGCGGCTCGTTAGCATCGGTTAACCAACCGATAACCGGTTAATATATTTGCGTTACCAAATCATAGGTTTGTAACAGTTTCTCTTTGTAAATTACCGTGTATATAATCTAGTTAAACGGATTATCCGGCTGAACGGGAGCGGATAAACCGATCTCTATAATTCGATACCTGACTGACTGAAATCGATTTAGTTGTAATCGAATTGTATGTAAATGTTTATTTGAATGTTTTGGGTGACGATGTCTGGGAAGTGTAAACTATGTCGAAATAAATACCACTTCTGCTGAAATACTGTCTGATATACCTAGGTAGTTCACGTGCAGTCATTGACGCGATTGGCACGCTATCGCTTGTCACCACGATGGGCGATCCTTTTTTAAAACTACCGCAACCACGACCGATATGACATTAGGTAAAAGAAACAAGAGGAAAAAGAAAAGAGGGCCAGTAGTCGTTCCCAATCCAAACTTTAATCTGCTAGTGGCATTTTTCTAAATTAAATTTCCATGAAAACATGGAAGTTTCATTTTCAGCCACGCACTTCGACCATTATGACAATAAGGCGCAATTTCAGCCACGCACTTCAACTAGTACGACAATAAGGCACGTTTTCAGCCACGCACTTCGACCAGTACGACAATAGGCACATTTTCAGCCACGCATTTCGACCATTACGACAATAGGCACATTTTCAGCCACGCACTTCGACCAGTACGACAATAGGCACATTTTCAGCCACGCACTTCGACCAGTACGACAACAAGGCACATTTCGTGAAAATAATACAAGTAACTTACAAAAATGTTTTACTGGTTAGTACTAGTCCATCTACAGCAGATAATTGAATCGAACAATATATCTAATTACGTTATTGTGTGTGCTGTTAAACGACGCGATATGACTGAATTAATGCGCGGTCATGGCGCGGTCATCGTGATGAACTGAGCGACAAACCGCGATATAAATCACATAGTGAGAAAGGATGGATTGCTGTTTGTATGCTTTTGCATTGTGTGGGTATAATAATAATTAATTGACGCGCAGGTAAACAAAAACATTAGAAACTACAATCTGAATAGCAATTTAAAATGACTTAGAATCAAATGTTTAGTAATAGACGATGTGATTACATACTAGATTTTAAACAATTAGAGTTAAAATAATTTTGTTTGTAACGGGATTACCATAATTTTTGAAAAAGCAGCGCAGGTACGCTAGTTGCAGTAACGTGTTCAAGGTGGGCACTGCAGTTTAAATTGCTGATGTTTTCCGGTAATCCATAGTACCTTCGTGTTGTTGCTTTTCCACTTCTTTCTCTGTCCAAGGATTAAGTGAAGAGCGCGTAATTAATGATTTTTCAAGTTGTCTCCATAGTTTAATGATTCATCAAAGTCACCTGGACAGCTTAGCCATGAAAACATAACGAATTGTTGAAGAGACTCCATAGCAATAATAATTTATGTATTCTCTTAAATACCGCGGCAGGTACTCGACTCAGCACTAGATATTATAGTCGCGGCATCTCAGCATTGCGGTACAGTGACCGACAGCGGTCGGCCGTCGGTCGGTTTGTAACCCGACACCGTAATGGCACGCGAGGGTCCTCCGACACGGCTCTGTGGGCGGTTGATAGCTTCATGACATAGCGGTGGTTTCTATGAGCTTTATTGACAATACATTGACTTAAACTGCATTCCTATTGAGGTTGCATCTTTTGCATTTCACAAACTTGTAAGGCCATTTCTGGCAATTGAAATATTTGGACAGAAATATAGATAACTACGTCCATGTTTCGAAGTTCCGAAGAATATTAAAATTTTTTTAGGGTTCCGTACTCAAAAGGAAAAAAAATGAACCCTGTATGGTCTCACTTCGGTGTCCGTTCGTCTGTCAAGACCCTTTTTCTCAGGAACGCGCGGAAGCTTCAAGTAGAAATTAATGACAAATATAAGCATTTACGATCTGCGCGAGACCTACTCGCACTTGTCCGGTTTTAATCTATGAAAAGCAACTAAATGTTGTCTTCAATTGTTTCGTGCGATAAGAGAAGATTAGTGCTTTCAACACCACGTCTTAGTTTTTTAGTCTTTCAGTTTTCTATCTGTAAGCTCTGAAGCTTCAGTGTACCTGACTTGTATACCAAAACAAGTATTGGGTCGTGGTCAGTATCTCTCTTTAAATAAAACTTTTAACAGGTATTCAACTTTCCTAGGCTCAATTAAGATGATCTAAAGCAGGGATTCCCAAACTATTTTGGGCAAGAGACCCCTCTTCCAAAATGAACTGATACCTCAGACCCCCAAATTACTTTAAAAATAGTCAAATTACTTTAAACATACTATCTCTAGTTTTTTTCCTATTGATACAAAATACTTACCAATTTAAAAACTTCGTGGTTGGTTAAATGAGTAAACCTGACATCATTTTCTCAACAAAATTAAACGAAATAGATAGACGTATAATTCAGTAAATATCAAGTGTAATTAATACATTATTAATACAAATTACAAAAAAATACTTGTAAGTTTTTTTTTTAAACTGTAAGATCGCAAAGTAAAGATAAAAAAATCAGTGACATGGATGTAACACAACTTATACAGTATCTTGAAAGTTTTAAATAAGAACTTGTGTCAAAACAAAATCAGTTTTCGTTTATGTGGACCCCTGGGAAACCGATATCGACCCCTTGGGAATCCCTGATCTAAAGTCTATAACCGTAGTACTAACACAAACAGTCCCCAGGTAACAGCCACTTACTAGTCCCGCGCCACGACTGATTACTTGCTGCGGTTGTTTCACAAACAAATCTGTTTCCTTTTAATTATCTGTTGGATTTCAGTCTGTGGCGCTTTAATAAATCAGCGTTCCCACCGCGAATTATATAAAATTAATATTCATATTATACTGGAAATACAATGTCCAATATTGGTGTATCGTACATTGATGGATTACTAAGTACTTTATTGTACATTTTGCTTACAAAATGAGCAATGGATAGTAAAGTGCCAGAGTGGGCGATTGTGTGGAGAATGGCTGGCTTTAATAAATCAGGGCTGCGACCAGAGATTATAAATTTAATATTCATGGAGTGCGATGGCACAAGTGGTGTACATTTGTATTCCGGACGCTGGCGGCGGCACTCGGCTCGCCCGCGGCTCCGCTTGTCTTTTGTTTTTAGTGCAGTTTTATGAGATATGGAACGTGTGTAGTTATGTCTGGATGGACAAGAATGTCTACGGTCAGCTTTCATAGACTAAAAAGGTTAATTAATGTGTGCTCTTTTGCAACAATCTTGACTTTGGAAGTACAAATTAGTACAAACCAGCAACACATTTTTTTTTTAAATGACCGTAACTATGTACTTGTACATACCTATCTGATGTTGTGTAAGTTTCAAAAACTGAGTTTAAAGTGATAGGTAGTTATTTTCCTTATTGGTACACCCTTAATGAAATGAAGATGCTTCGATAGGCGGTAGTTGTGACCGGACTTGACAAAGTCCGCAACGAATACATACGAGGCAGCTTTAAAGTCGCTCCAATCACTGATAAAATTACCGAAAACCGCCTAAGATGGTATGGACACTTTAAAAGACGCAACGAAGATCATGTGGTACAAATTGCACTAAATCTGCCGAAACACAAGAGAGGCAGAGGCCGCCAGCCATTGACCTGGTGGTCAAATATAAAAGACTCGAGAAAGCCGTTGTCAGAACCGAAAACTCAAGACAGAATAACTAGGCACAGTAGACTAATGACACCCAACCTCAAATAACGGGACCAGGGTCGGAAGAAGATGAAGAGGGGCACCCTTAGGTACAGTAGCCTTCCAAAGCGGGAATAGTGTGCCAGGAAGGGCATTCGTAAGGCTGAGGCAGCGGGAACGGCGACACGCGCTCGAGAGGTGGCGCGAGCAGCTACAGCAACCGCAATACTCGCGCAAGCGCTTTGTCGAATCCGTTCTGCCGCACTTCGAAACCTGGCTGAAAAGAGGCGAGCGCATGCCCTTCAGGCTCACCCAGGTGCTCACCGGAAATGGTTGCTTCGGTGAGTAGCTGAACAGAATTGGGCGAGAGGCCACGGCAAATTGCCACCACTGTGGACGCAGTCTGGATTCCGCACAACACACGCTCGAGGAGTTCCCTGCATCGGCCGCCGAGCGGTGGGTCCTGGTTGCCAGAATCGAGCGAGACCTGTCTCTGCCGTCAGTAGTGACGGCTATGCTGGCAGAGACAGAGAATTGGACGGAAGTAGCCTCCTTCTGTGAGACCGTGATGGTCAAGAAGGAGGCCGCCGAGCGGGATCGGGAGAGGGCTGATCCTACTCGGAAAAGGAGGCGTCGGGGAGCCAACCGCCTTGGCGCCTAATACGCTAAAACCCGCTTACCAATCAAGGTAGGTGGACCTTTGGGGTCGCAGGCGCATAGAGTGGGGACTCTGGCCGCCCACCAAGGGACCCCAGGCAAAACGGTAGCACAGTGGTCACGTGCTGCCGTGTATAGCGAGACTCAGGGGAGGCCGTTTTACAGTCTCCTTAGGGATGTGCCTTACAGGCGTTGCACAGGGGGGGTTCTGGAATTGGTATTTTAAGAGGAACCAGGGCGTCCTCTATGTGCTTATGGTGATCACCGGGGTGGTTTTAGTGAGGTAAAAATCCCACACTCCCCGACCTCCCTCCCCAGAGGTCGGGTGCCTTTGATTTTTGAAGGTTTCCCAACAAAAACAAAAAACAAAAAAGAAAGGTGCAGTAGCCTTCTTAAATTGCCTAATACCAAATTTCTTACATAAACTGAAATTCTAAACTACCACCGCAGCCAACGCCTTCATCCTTGCTGCAACTTCCCCTAACATTCCAAATAAAATAATTTACCTTTTAAAAATTAAAAAATCACACACATTAAAAGCAGCGCTTAAGTTCACGAAGAGAGCGTCGTCATACGCGTCGCGTTAATTTTCTTGTAAGCCTAATTACACACGAGCTTATTTGCGCCTCGCCTCGCAACGCCTCCCTCCGTGCCTCGTCGAGGTGTGAAGTGAAACTTGCCACGAAAAACCCTTTACAACTTTTTCAAGGGTAAATTTTATACATCGCGAACGAGGCTAGGAGTTGGAGGTTATTTTGAGCTAGATTGTGGCTTGGTTTTTTAATTAGGTGGATTTCGATTGTTAAAACATTAACATCTTTACCAAAACCACGACGCGCGACGTACAAACCGAATGTCTTATTTAATGTTGGCAAAGGGAAGACAAATATCGTTAGGTAGGTCAACTAACTAGCTTAGGTCCAGTAATTAATTTAATTGGGTTTGTTTATTTGGTATATTCTTGAGATTTTCTCTGAAAGTGGCCTAGGAAAAGCTACTTCATTACCCAACCACATAAAAATGAGTACAACATTCTAGAAATCTAAAATAAAACTGTAGTAGTATGTGAATAGATATTATATAATTTCTATACAAATATTTTCGCACAGCAACCAAAATTAAAGCTTGTTCCTACAAAAAACAATTATAATAATTAATATCAGTATCGTGAAAGTTATTATCCTTTAATCTGGCTCCTGGAGTAGGTCGGAGGCGTGAGCCGTGACGCGGTTGCGTATCAAAGCGACGTCGGATCGCAATTAAGGATCTCACAACGACATTAATTAAAGGCTTCTTTCGGAATTCCGTAGCGACTCGCCTCGCGCTTGCCTTGCCACCGTGCCGATCTAAACTAGCCTTTAGTGAAAAAAAGTGTTTTAATTAAGAAATTTGTGGGTACCGTACGTGTTTTGTTGTGTACGTCGTTTAACGTTCCTTTACTTCACAAATGTTTGTAGATGTGGTAAGGTTAAAGGGAGCTTTGGGTGGTAAATTTGCGGAGACTTACCCAGTTACCGAAAACACTTTTCAAGTTATGGTATCTTGGCAAAGGAAAACTTTAAAATAAAAGGTGGAAATCTCCTGGAAATACAAATGATGTCTCAAGATTGTTTTTGCTGTTACTAATTGTGAAACACACAATACAGTCTGACACTCAGAATCTGCTAAATAACGATGGACAACCCAGATTTATCCTTACCTATCCACTGCTGGACTTTGGCAAATTACTAAACCGCTACCACTCGTTAGTAATAAACTTTTAAAAGTGATCCTATTAGAACTTGACGGACGATGAAATAGTTACCGACTGTTGACCAAGTTAGTGATTAAATTATAAGAAGTAAACAAACAAATTAATGTATTTTTATTACAAATACAGAACATCGCTGGTATCATTAACTGTTACAAAAATCCGGCTACCAGTCCAGTGTCAGTATGCTGCTGACGCGAACGAGGCCGTTCGACTCAATTAACATTATTGCGAATATCAACCAGTTATACATTATACATTTATAGCACAGTTTGTGTTTGAGCAGCCGCCACGTGGGTTGAAATTGATTTTATAACAAATGTAAAACACAATTGAAATTAAATCTCTTAAAGGCGCTTTATCGAAATTAAAATTCTTTACGGTTTAAAATTGAGGTGTTGAAAAGTTGATGCTTTATTCAAAGTTATTAAAGCAGTTTTGATTTACCAACAGCCAATGACAATTCACTGCTTATGTTCAGCTGTTCACGTCCGAAACGAAGGCAGGTATTGTCTTTAGCCCACTTATACACAAGTTTCACTCCATAATATTTCGCAAAACACCAATAAGAAGTACTCCCTTTCATAAAGAAAAACAGCCAAAAAATAACTGAACCCCCAAAAGGCGACGAGACTCGTCTGAAAAAAATTAAGAAAAACCTTTTGTCCGTCGCCGGTGTGGCGTCCGTTAATTAAACAAATAACCGGCATAATGAGGGTAGGTACAATAAGCTGTTACCACTGACCCCGGGCCACGCGACGATGTCTTTTTACTTTACTTTCTTACGGACTCATTTTTTCGCAGTACTTCGAAGACGGCCATTTTTCTTATTGTTCTGTTTATTTAACCGCTTTTTACACATTTAGAGTCACTTATTTTTTGAGCGTGTTTTTGTAAGGGTGGTTAGGTTTGTGATTTATTGGTTTAAGTGGGTAATTTTGTTTCGTGAACGCTTTAGGGGATGTCTCTGTTTGTGCCTTGTTTCGTTTTCGAGGTCGGGTATTTTCGCTTATTTGCTCAGAAGTGAGATTTTTTTCATCCCAAATTGAATATTTAATTTTGCCCCGAAGTTTATGCCATGTTCATTTTCTTTTCATATCTGTCGTAAATTTATGTATTTAATTAAGGAAGTTATTAATGTGTAAATCCTAGTAGTTTGTAATAATGGAATTGAAACATCATAAATATCGTTGTCAAAACCCTAAGTATATTATTTTCCCTCATCGGTTTTGCGTACGTCGTTGCGCTTAAGCAAGTTGTTGGTATACAATTATTGTTAGGTACAACCCAACAAGAATCGTATACCTACAACTTACGTTCCAATAAAAAAATCTACAATAAAACATAACCAAGGCAGTATTCCAAAATTCGCACACTTTCAAAATAACACCAAGTTCACTCATCAAGTTACATAACAGCACTGAACGAGCTCTATGTTTTTACGGGCAAATCAACTGAAAGTTTGATGAGTTCCCGTCGATTTGGCTCATAAAACGTGGGTAGTTGAACACTTTGAACAGTCGCGGGTAAACAACGTAACGTAATGGTTTTACAGCCGATAGTTATCACGTCTCGCACTCTGGCGTGCTTGTAAACAGTTTCCGTTAGATTGTTATATCACAAAAACTTGAAATCTCAACTTGTAAGTTGGTACCACCTTGCTTTTGGTTTTGAATGTGTTAAGATATTTAGGACTATATCTCACTAGTTATTGGATTATTATCATCATTTACAGCTGGTTCTACCAACTGCTGAGTATAGGGCTCTCTCCTTTCGTGCCATGCTTCCCTGGTCTGTGCGACTCTCATCCATGCCTTACCCGCGATCTTTTGTAGGTCGTCCACTCATGTGGCAGTTGGTGTGCCAACACATGTTATTGGATACTAAGGCTAAATCGTTACTCTTGTAAAGTATTGGCTCTTCACTTTATAAAATTATTCTTACATCGCATTATGCTTTCAGTAGGTTTCAGCAGGTAAATTATCTTATTAAAACGACGCGCCGTTTGGTCTCACACAGTACTGCAGACGCGGATTCATGAAGCAAGTTGGATATGGCAACGAAGTGGAGGGCTTTCATTAGAAAGCCTACATTGTGGGCATTGGCCCACAGTGTAGCTAGTAAGTATGCAGTATGATTACTGTTGTAATTTTCTGCGGTGACATATGATAAGTACTTCAAATTAACCTAAATGCGATAGATTGATCACGGACTGTCATGAAACTAAAATAGCACTGATCCTTGATTTTAACCGTTTTGGTTGCTATCAAGAAAGAAGGTTAAAGTTATCTGATCTCAGATCTTCTTTCGTTTTGTTTATCTAAACAAAACGAAATTCAGTAGTGACAAGCTGTCATGAAGCCCGTATTACAAAAATGTTGGGTCGATGTTCTTGCTCGAGTTTACCTTCAGGGATAGTACATAATAAATATCCGTGACGTTTCTATGATCCTGGCCGGCGTCGCACGTAGTCCTGTCATTTGGCTCGCTGCCAGCTCATTTTCCACTTCAATTTCACATTTTGTCAACACTAGTTACAAAATAAGTTGATTCGCTTTTGTTTCCGACTGCGATACACTTCTTTGTATCGTTTTGTCGCAGTTGTGCGCCCGACCCTGTGTTTGGGAACGAGGATTTTGTCAGGAGGATGGTAGAGGAAACTAGTATTGTACTTAATTGGCTTCTGTAATGTTTGTGTAGACCAGCATAGGTACTTTTATGTAAAATCCATTTTTACCTGATTAAACTCATGCTAAAATCTGTAGGGATTATTCCACACATTTATTTATTTATTGGTTTACTATTATCACTTACATTTGTTTTTACAAGTGGGACCCAATATTACAATGTATTCACCAATTTCCACATTCAGAGACGTCACCTAAAAACCAACAACAAACTTGTTTATTTTCCCAGTCATATTCTTTAACATCTTATCTATTGCAGAAAAACAAATTTACATACAAGTTATTTGCAGATACACATGTAACACATGCTTATATTGGAACTATCATAGCACATCATTCGCTATATCCTGTACCTTATCTTAAAATCAAAACTAATTGTTGACTACATTTCGAGCCCCAGCTGTGATCTCCTGCTTATTTCGTCTGTCTGTCACTGGAGCAAAACTCCCACGACACACCATAAAACGTACGCCATAGTATGATTGTCCCAATTTATGGCACCATCACGCGCGTACAATCACGCACAATACTGTGATAACAAATTGCACTTTTGTTGCAGATTGTACGAGGAACCTGTCCAGTGGTTGATACGCGACTTACAAAGAGGATCAAAAGGTATGTGAATATTTTTGTATAAAAAACAATTTTTCGTAGAAAAGTGGTGAAAATAACAGGTATGCATGCACCTTAAAATTAAATTCATTACTTATCAACTATAATGGAAGCTAAATTAGTTTTTGTAAAAACATTTCTACGAAAACCGTCATCACCCCTCAAAATAACCCTTATTAAAATTACAATTCCTTCACCGTAGCAATTTACATAAATTTTATTTTACTTTATCGCTCTATTATATCTAACGCATCGCACTATGTGTGGGCCTACGCACTAGGGGCACTAGGGGTGTCACCCTACTTCATTACGGCCCCTCAAATCGCGGGGCACGTGCGTGGCGTGCACAACACGGCCGGACACCCCTGTCGCTCATCGTAATCCACTGAAGGTTGACCTCCCCTGGTGCGATGCTTTAATTTTGTTACTATTCCGAGGTTGGTTAACGCGATCTGTGCGAATTTATCGTCGGATAGAGGAATCTGATATTGGGTACCTACCACACAATAACTGAATTAGGTTTGTATGAAGTTTTTAGAAAATATTTTTTTAGCAAGCTTTGCGAATACGATAGTGTCTTCAGAATAACACGTCGTATATATTTAGCGTTTACTCCAATGAATTATCTAATTGATAAGAGACTCCCGGGAGTCATACGTCGGTTTCTGAATTAACCGTTTCACAGTGTTTCATACCGCAAGTTTAACACTTTCTTTCATTTTAGTTTTTCATAACAAGTACGACTAAGCTTACTCTGACCATATGAGTCAAGAACTTTACTCTGTGCTCTGACCATTTCCGACAGTTCGCCCACGTGTAACTAAAACAACCCCACCACGCCCACGTGTAACTAAAACACGTAAAGTAACTTTACCCTTTATTTGAAGCAAAAATTGTGCACATTACAGCGTCAGCAAATAAATCCAGGACAGTGAAGCATGTTCAAAATAGCAGAGGTCTCCATACCTTGGTCCCTTGTTGACACAAACTGACGTCAGGGGTCGTCCGGAAATTATCAAAATTATAACTGACTTGCAATTTTTGAGCGCAGTCAAATATTTTAACACGTCACGTTTCTTTGCACGTGTGTGTAATAGTGAAGGGCGTAAACGTTATTGACGATATGAGAATTTTTATTTGATTGAAATTGAATCAATTTTAAGGATTTGTTTTATTTTGTTTTGGGAGTATTATATACCATCTAATATATAAAATTCTCGTGTCACAGTTTTCGTTGCCATACTCCTCCGAAACGGCTTAACCGATTTTGATGAAATTTTTTGTGCTTATCCGGTATCTATGAGAATCGGCCAACATCTATTTTTTTTTTTTTTTTTTTTTGGTAGGTAGGGTAGGGAGTTAGGGAGGTAGGTAGGTAGGTAGGGTAGGTAGGTAGGTAGGGTAGGTAGGTAGGTAGGGTAGGTAGGTAGGTAGAGTAGGTAGGTAGGGTAGGTAGGTAGGGTAGGTAGGTAGGTAGGGTAGGTAGGTAGGTAGGGTAGGTAGGTAGGGTAGGTAGGTAGGTAGGGTAGGTAGGGTAGGTAGGTAGGGTAGGTAGGTAGGTAGGGTAGGTAGGTAGGGTAGGTAGGGTACGCCGTAGATAAGTACCGCAACCCGTGCGAAGCCGGGGCGGGCAGCTAGTCTATTTATATAAAAATGTCGTGTCACGGTGTTTGTGGTCGCACTCTTCTGAAACGGCTCGACCGATTTTTATGAATTTAATTATGTATATTTGGTAGGTATGAGAATAGGTTGGGCACGCCACAATTGCGGCTGTAAGTTCCCTCTTTGAGGAGTGGCGTGAGAGGGGCCACGGCGTCCTCACCTTCCACCTGACGCAGGTTCTCACCGGACATGGCTGTTTCGGAAGGTTCCTGTTTTGGATAAGGCGGGGGGAAACGCCCGGGTTTTATCATTGTGTGGATCGACAGAGGACAGTCTGCCCGGTTTGGGCGGAGAACTGCCGTGTCCTCGTGGTGGCGATCGGCGGCGGCGATCTCTCGCGTTCGGCCCTGGTCCAGGCCATGGTACGGAGCGAGAGGGAATGGGAAGCCGTCACTTCCTTCTGCAAAGTAGTAATGCTCACGAAGGAGGAGGCGGAGCGCGTGAGGGAGAGGCAATCGTTGCGCCCTCACGCCCCTAGTCGCCGCAGGAGGCACACACACACACCCTGGGCGTTGGGAGTCGATAGGCGATTCCCGGCTACCGTAGCCGCGGGATTGCGGATGGCGAGCAATGGGTAGCTCACCGTCCGGTAAGGACCAGGTCCGGTTCGACGGCGCATTGTGTTCCACGCGCGCCTCAAAGAGATGTCAGCACCATTGACGGGGTCCGATAGGGCCGATGCCTGCCGGGGTCGCGGATTGTTCGAAAGAGTTACCGTGTAGTATATTTCATACCGCTCCCACGGGATCGAGACTTAAGCGGGTGAAACCGCGGGGCACAGCTAGTATGTATTATATTTATACACTGAGTTAAAAAAAGATCCATCACGTTTGTTATTTTTAAAAAGAATTCGAATTCTTGGACAGTTGCGCACCTTTGCTATATTGCCACCCTTGCGTCCTTAGTTCAAAACGAAAAGCTTCGTCTTCTTCGTGCTTTAATCCAACTAATTAGACAAAATTTCCCATAATAAGTTGGCCACCCAAAAAACATTATAGATAATTTATCACTCCGATCACTTCTTTAACACTAAAATGCGCAGATCGCAACATTTCCCTCAACTAATGGTACATTATACCGCGCTACGACCGCCGCGCCGCCGGGCAGTCCGCGTGAGATTCAGATCGGCAAGGAACTCACTCTTAATACTCAATTTACATAATTTGTTCGCTCCGAGTATTGTAATGTTACTGCTTTATTATAATGAAGGTACTTGATATAGGTAACTTTCCTGGTCTTTAGTCAAAATGATTGCGTAAGTTGTGTTAAGTTCAGTAACTACCTAAAATGGTTCGATATAGATTTCAGTATTTCGCGGAGTCTGCCAAATCAATTCAAAACGAAAGCCATGAAATTATAAGTAAACAACTGTACGTAAACAATCATAGAGTTTCTATAGAGAATTATATAGATATATGTAGGTAGGTAGACATAGTTATATTAGTACATCTACGATAACAACCGCCAACAGATCAATACTTACCTGAATAATGATTAGTTTTCGACATCAATCCATCTAAATTTTAATTACGATCCTCAATTTGTGACGCAGCACACTCATCAGTGATCGCTCATGCGATGTGACAGCGTGTTGATTTCCACCGAGGATTGGCTCCGGGATGCTCATGACACTCCTGCGGCATCCCCCGACTGAAGGTATACTCGGTTTGAAGGGGAACAATATTGCGTGAAACGTGTTTGGAAATTTTTTAGTGCGTTTTGGTCGACTCGACCGACCGTGAGCAGTTGAGGGGTATTTAATTGAAATGGGTTCATCTTGTTTTATTGTGGAGTTCTATCGCTTTTAAAATGAAAGAATCGCATTTGTAAAAATATCAAAATACTTCTCGCTCCCTCAAAATAAAGAGCACCAAATAAAAATTCGGCAGGATTGGAATGCTTCATGTTAATTGGACATTTAGAAAATTTTGCAAATGAAGTTTTATTGTGGGTACGTGACATCTACCCCAAAAGTGCATTACACGACAACATCGCAGAGGTCGCTCAAGTAATGACGACAAATTGACGCGTTCGCGTGAAATATCGCCGGTCGCCGGTTGCCCGGTCGCCGGTCGCCGGCCGCCGGTATATTCTCATTCCCCCACTAATGTATAAAAATGTTAGGATTACGTACAATGAAGGATTTGGAGGGATTCTGAAGGTTGCAGCGACCGAAAGCTTTATTGAGTGAATTAATTCAACATTTTGTGTGATCCTTCATTTAGGATCGTAAAATGGAAATGTTCTTTTATTCAGCAGTCCATTTTTTTGGTAGAAGCACTGAGATTCAGTATTTCAAAACTCCGAAACACTGCTTGATAATAACAGTAGCAGCGTTATTTGACAAGCAATAGCTAGGGAAAAATGTGAAACTCTCATAATGCACCTCAAACCTAACTTAGTTAATCATTCATTCCATCGCCTTGTTGCCAATGAAGATTCGATAATCGGTGAGATATTACCAATATTGTAAACAAGATATTTTGATTGGTATCGTAACCCAAGGCTGCAAGTTACATAACAGAACACTTAGACAAGAAGCCATTAAACTTATAGCTTCAACAATAAAAGCTATTACCACAACGTCTTATCTCCGGCTCCGGTATAACTAAAGCAGTAAGTTTTAATGACTGTTAGCAGTTACTAAAACTGGATTAAACGTTGTAAACTTGATGAGCGGCAGCTTATTGTTTAGTCATTTGTTTAATTAATTCTGTACGCAATTGTCTTTGTAACGACATCGTGATTAGCTGGTATCGATTTGAATAAGCATCTTAGTGGGTCCCCAGATTAAAAGTTGATGGAGTTATGAACTGTGCAGGTTCGAATGCCTGGAATCTGTTAGTTCAATGCTTTCTTACTAGTTATTTGTCGACTTCGATCACGGTAAATTTCAAAGTTGTACTAATCGCTTCACCATCTTTTTTGTTACGATCGCTCTACCAGCCAACCATTTTGTTTCGTTGACTGGTCTATTTTTGCGTAAATGACAAAAAGTCGTGTGTACATCCTACAGACTAAACGATAGAATCGGAGAAGATTGGCTTGGCGCTGCGAACCAATCCTACAAAACAGTTAAGTTGCTTTCACAAAATCCCTTACAATTATGAAGGGTAAACAAATCATCTATAAAGCAGGCAGGTCCTCGTCTACTGCCCACGTCTACCTTCAGTTATGTAATTAGAGTGTCGTTGTTTGCGGAATCTTTTTATTTTCCTTTGAGTCTGTTGATCCGTTTATTTGGATTTCAGAGAGTTCAGCGAAGTAATTAAAAATAAAATTGTGATCTGTTGTAGGACGCTTTGATGAATGATGAGTTGTCGTGCAATACGTATAAGACTACACTTAGATGTTGCCAATAATTATGAGTTTCAAAGAAATGTAATGTGCTTATACACAAACACACTTTTTGACAAACAATATAAAATGACGTGACTCTTCTAAACCACATTTTTCTATCTTCACCTTCAGACGCGCTGTAGATAAAAATAAATCGTACGTTATTACACTGTTTAATATAAAGTGATATAACAATACATCTTCAAATAAACCATTTTCACGAATAGACGAACACCGATAATATGAGACCTCTTCAGGACAAAATAAGATAAAAGCGACACAATGTCGACGAACTTGAGAGCTCATTCCTTCAAAATAACGGGCTACAACTCTGAACTGTTGTGTACTCTGGTGGCAAATATATCCAGTTAAAATTACAAAACAAAAAGTGTTGGCAATACGGCGGAGAGCGTCGCGGGCGCGTCTTATGAGTTCTTGTAGATAATACGCGCAGGGCCGGATTGAAGGGAGGAGGGCTGGTCAGGTTTAGAGGGGCACGATTGAGCGTATGTGGATCTAAATATGTAATAACTTTCCTTGAGGGAAAGCTCTCTGAAATCGTCCAAATATTTTGTTAGATTTCTGTTGACTGGCGAAATGCAGCTGACTTAATGATGTGATGAACTCATATGTTACTGCACAAAGATGTTCTTAGATGTCACATTGTGCAGTTTTGTTATTGTTAAGCTGCAGTTTTATACGAAACTTTTGGAATATGTTAGACACACAAGACAAGTAATTGCATAAATTAAAGTCCCAATTATATCCGCTTACAAATTCCGTCCCTGCATTCGCAACTTTCACCAAGCGCGCGCGATTTGCATAATTTGAGCATTTTTATGCTTTATTCCTTGAGGTTCCACTGGCGACTTATATTTCTTTGTAACTGAAATGTCTCTTCAGCGCTGAAAAGACTGTTGGGCGCCAAGTCGAGTGCTGAAAGCTCTTCAAACACTTTAGCTGAAATTTTCTTGATATTTAAACTTAGATAAGATCACTTTTTGTACAGTAGAGCTACTACTTGAATGGAAATATTGTTGGTTGGTGAGCGGTGGGCTGTAATGGTAACAGTAAAGGACCAATAAAATGATTCTATGTATTCTATACAGATGGGTACAAGAGAGTTCTTGATTGTCATGAGCAAATGTTCTTTTTATTTATTTTATATTTTTAACAGCGTGATTTAGATATAAATGTTTTGTACTAGATACTGTTTCTTTGACCGAGCGAGCGAGAAGCGCGGGCGAACCGTCGCTGTTTCAGCTTGGGCAAAAATGCTTACGTATGTCCGGATGGCTGTTCTCTTCTACAGGTCGCATTTCTAAGCAGATTCTCGTGAAATTTTGTGAACTGAATCGACCAAAAATGTTCATATAATTATTGAACCTACGTTCAATAATTATATGAACATTTTTGGTCGATTCAGTTTTTCGAAAATTTTCAAAATGGCAGAGATATGGGGATGAAAATGTAAAAAAGAACATATTTAAGCCATTTCATGCTCTTTTTGTTTTAAGCATTTTGTTTTAAGGTCCGTGGTGAAGCTATGCGAAGACAGACTCGCGAAGTCTACAGCTAATAGAACCTAGTTTAAAAACTTATACTTTATTTAATTGATACATTCATAAAATTGTACCATTATTTTTTGAACATTTATTTTATAATCACTCTTACATTAGGTAGTAGGTACCGAAAGTACTTCCATCTAAATTCCCCAGCTCCATGAAGTTGGTAAATAAACCCTACAACACACTTCTGTGCGAGCTCGAGGATGCGCCGTAAAAATGTTAAATAGCTGCGAAACATGCTTCACACAGTGCAGACCAGACATTACGTACACATTACACTTCTAGCGCTTGTAGTAGAAGTATTTTAAGCCTTTATGTAAGTCCATTAGGCGTTATGTAGTTGTTCTTAAAAGTTTGTGTTGCTTGAGGTAATTAAGCTGTATCTTATATACAGAACTAGCTTTAACCCGCCTTTTCGCCGGCTTGGAGGACGGAAAGTATCCTATGACCTTTGTTTTTTTTCCTAACCCAAGTCATGGTTCACCTGCGTAACATCCGTTCAGCCGTTAAGACATGAAAGGGTAACAGACTGGTCCTTTCGTCACAATGCTCGTTTTTCAGAACCTCAAATCACCTGTAGCTTGGTAATAAATAAATTAAAACCTACATAAAGCCGATATATTCAACGTAAAAATACTCATAACATAGGTAGGCGTATAATAAATGGATGTACTAACAAACTACTATAACAGTCCATCTTGTTACCCTCATCCTAAGCAAACAGAAAGTTGTGAAGGTTGTTCAGAAATATACGGAGCCTATTACGTCATCACGCATTGTTATCACTTACACCTACACTAAGAGGGAACCCCACAATATACTGCTCCTATTCATAATACGCTCCGTACAATTGTCATGATATATGCTTATTTTTGTGAAAATATCTTGGATATTGCGGGCTCAGTAGACAAACGACGGACCAACAAATAATAAAATTATTAGAAGACAAGCTTTAAAGTCTGAAAATGCCTAAATATAAAAATACATAAAACCGATATTGACACTTTTAATAATTTATAATGATTAAAAGCACCTCCTGACTCCCTCACTGGCTCATTCAGTGTTAAGCTATGCGAAGACAGACTCGCGAAGTCTACAGCTAATAGAACCTAGTTTAAAAACTTATACTTTATTTAATTGATACATTCATAAAATTGTACCATTATTTTTTGAACATTTATTTTATAATCACTCTTACATTAGGTAGTAGGTACCGAAAGTACTTCCATCTAAATTCCCCAGCTCCATGAAGTTGGTAAATAAACCCTACAACACACTTCTGTGCGAGCTCGAGGATGCGCCGTAAAAATGTTAAATAGCTGCGAAACATGCTTCACACAGTGCAGACCAGACATTACGTACACATTACACTTCTAGCGCTTGTAGTAGAAGTATTTTAAGCCTTTATGTAAGTCCATTAGGCGTTATGTAGTTGTTCTTAAAAGTTTGTGTTGCTTGAGGTAATTAAGCTGTATCTTATATACAGAACTAGCTTTAACCCGCCTTTTCGCCGGCTTGGAGGACGGAAAGTATCCTATGACCTTTGTTTTTTTTCCTAACCCAAGTCATGGTTCACCTGCGTAACATCCGTTCAGCCGTTAAGACATGAAAGGGTAACAGACTGGTCCTTTCGTCACAATGCTCGTTTTTCAGAACCTCAAATCACCTGTAGCTTGGTAATAAATAAATTAAAACCTACATAAAGCCGATATATTCAACGTAAAAATACTCATAACATAGGTAGGCGTATAATAAATGGATGTACTAACAAACTACTATAACAGTCCATCTTGTTACCCTCATCCTAAGCAAACAGAAAGTTGTGAAGGTTGTTCAGAAATATACGGAGCCTATTACGTCATCACGCATTGTTATCACTTACACCTACACTAAGAGGGAACCCCACAATATACTGCTCCTATTCATAATACGCTCCGTACAATTGTCATGATATATGCTTATTTTTGTGAAAATATCTTGGATATTGCGGGCTCAGTAGACAAACGACGGACCAACAAATAATAAAATTATTAGAAGACAAGCTTTAAAGTCTGAAAATGCCTAAATATAAAAATACATAAAACCGATATTGACACTTTTAATAATTTATAATGATTAAAAGCACCTCCTGACTCCCTCACTGGCTCATCAACGCCCATGCACAGAGATTCCTTCTAAGATGTGGACAAGACGTAAAGATTTTTCGAAATTCCCACGAGATATGGAATATGGGGTAAATGAAGTCCCTCGCAAACTGTGGACTCACATATTTTGAGATTAATCAAAAAATCTCTTCTCGGAAATTTACTGTCATCGCCATTAAAAACCCGCGTTTGTGTACCACCCAAACAAAGCGCTACATTAAACCTTTTTATTACTCCACATTACTTGAAGTAATGCACGGGACACATCCGTCTCCCACGGGGTAAGTAGTGCTCCAAGTGATCGCTAAGTGCGTGCGCACACAATCCATCTCGGCAACAATGGCGGCCGCCGGCGCCGTGTGCCGCCGTGTCGTGTGGCCGCTCCCCGTGTGAGAGTATCATGTGCCCCGACACCTCGGCTGAAGTAAGAGCTTGCCTACATTTCGTACAGGTGGGGAAATAAGTGTTGGGTTTTTGGTGAAGGTGCTAATATTTTTAGGGATATTTTTTTCAAGATGAATCTTACTTTTTTTTTATATGGACAAGACAAGACCTAAGGGTCTATGATAAGCAAATTTCTTTAAAAAGTCCATATGATTAAAAAATTTCTTTCAACAAGAAAATAAGATTAAGTAATTGAAACAATTTATTCATTCCTTATTTAATGTGATTGAAATAAAATTGAAATACCAAAAGATACTTTGGCACTTCGAGACTTAAAATTCGCGTATTCTTTGTAATTACTTGTCCTATCCTACTAATCCTACTAATATTATAAATGTGAAAGTTTGTGAGGATGGATGGATGTTTGTTACTCTTTCATGCAAAAACTACTGAACGGATTTGGATGGAATTTGGAACACAGATAGTTTATAACCTGGATTAACATGTAGGATACTTTTTATCCCGGTGGTATGTTCCCGTGGGATAATTTCTGACATCGACGCGTGCGAAGTCGCGGGCAAAAGCTAGTACTATATAAATCTTTGTTAATCGTTACTCAACTGCTAAATAGCAGCTTATAAAATGCGGCTAAGTCATAAGTACTAACATAACACCAACATTGTAACACTTTGTTCGCATTAAACGTTTTGACTTTGACTTTGAACTTCTTCAGTGCTCTCCTCTACGGTACAGCTGACGCACTTTGTTCTCGACTGTACGCGTAACAAGTATTCCATCAGCGATATTGACGCGTACCTCCCTGCGCCACACACCTGAGCAAGTGAGCAACACATCCAAGAAAACACAACAATTGATGTTTTGTTCATACGACACACTCATTTCTTAATTTTGATTACAAAAAGAGGAATACTGAAAATCATTCTTAGTGCTCGTATAAAATGTTTACTTCAGTGTTCGACCTGTCAGGCTATTGGAATTAGTAAGCTCAGATATAGCTTATCTGCTGGTCTAGAACCCCAAAGCATGTAGTCAGTAGTCGTATGAGCGAGAACGATGACATTGTTCCAAAATAATTAAAAACAACAAAAAGTTATATGAGACAATTTTTTCAGTAATACTAGGAAGGGTGAAATGTGTTCTGTTTATTTGCTAAATATTTGATAGAAAGTTTGAATTCAAATAACCGTTTTGTCATACCAATCAGTCAATCTGCTTAGCCTTCCCAAGTATGTTAGGGTAGGCTTTCCAACAACCCTTCATCTTATACCACCTCCAAAATGCGTAGAACAATAATCGTAGCACGTCTACGGCGTAGCGGTTTAGCTACGTCAGTCGCCATGGGACTGCACCGCTCGTCTCATATTGAAAACGTGTGTAAAGTCACTGTCTGAAACTGACACTTTCGGTCTTAGCAGTTTATTGAAGTTCATATAACCAACAATTTGGTGCATATTTAGTACCAACTGTTCCTACTTTTTGGTATTTCCAAACCAAAAGTAATTTCTTTAAAAAAATCAACGGTATTCCTTTAAAAATTGAAACAACAGCAGCGCAATATTTCCATAATGATCTATCGTTAAAGCATTACATAACATTAAAGAGCCTCTCAGTATAATTCTCTCAATTTGCCTAATATCTCTTCAGGCGCAGATTCTCAAGTATGTTAACTGCGCTAACTTTGCGCGTGATTGTATTACTATGAGATGTGAATTTTCATCACAAAACGTATCAGTACCGACATCGGTTACTGGTCGGTTCTCTCTGTTAATTAAGTTATTGTTGTATGCAGGATCGTAAGAGTAAGCATAACATTGGTGACAATGTGCGCGTCTATAATTTCTAACCTGACGATATTATCGTGGGCGTCCACGTCACGGCATCACGATAACACAGGCAAGTAAAATGTCTGGAAATACGGACGGATTTCCATACATTTTATGGATGTCCATGATACGAGTAATAACGTCGTGTTATAAAAGCGCGTATTAGCAGTTCGATAGGCATAATTGTTGAGATTGATTATTTTTCTAATTCTATTATTTATAATTTTTTGTATGCGAATTAATGTTACTACATATTTTGATGCCACGTAATTATTGTGACAGACGATTAATTTTTCTTTATATTGCCCGCCTACAGTAAAAACGTTGCGAAAGTTCGTAACCCGACTCATGCTACGAAGAAAGACGTGACACAAAAGTATAACAAATAATAATAACTTTACGAAATCAAAAAAAATATATATATTTGATGTAAATATTTGCATGCTGAATGGCAAAATATGGCTGATCTTTGTACTGTACTAACACCTATTGATGTATCATCTACCCATATTTGCAAAACTAAAATTATTCTATTCTATTCTATTCAAATTCATACATTCACCTAAATAAACCCACTTCCATCCCACTACCCTGTGATCTAAGTATTAAACCGAATCTAGCTCAATATAATACCCTTTTCTATAATTATACAAAAGTGTCCGTTCTCAGGGCTCTGATGGGCATCAGGCGTGACTAATCTACACATCTTTAGCGGCTCGGCTTTGTGTGGCGTCTTATACTGGCAGATACGGATTTATGTAAGAAGTATTATGTTTTTATAAAGAGATTAGGATCTTTGTTTTGAAAATAATAAGGTGTAACACTGTTTTATATACTCGTAATTTACAAGAATATCACACAGTCAACGTTGTGTTTTGTTTTTGCACTATGCAAGTAATGTCGATACTTGTCGACACTGCAAAGTATTATATTATGTCAATATTATCCTCAGGTTTTAAAGGATTATTTACTACTCAACTTCAATAGGTATCGCGTTGCTGAAATACAAACTTCTTACAATAGAAAAAATATTTCTGAACTTTCATTTAATTCTATCTAATACAAATGAAAGTAATCGGATGCTATTAAATATCGAAGCCAAGAAGCTATACAAATGTCGTTAAGTAAGTTCTTCCATTAATTATCGTCGAGTAACAGAAATAATTAGTACAATAGATCCATTAGTACAGAAAATACAACATTACAGAAAATCTTTTCCCACTCGCCTACGCCGTAGCCGCGTAGCCTCGTAGCCGTAGACACAGCGTCTACGACTTTATTTCGTTCGCTACGCACTAAATACTCTTTTGAATACCGTCACATAATTTATTCGGCGTGTATTGTATAAAGTAATGGCCGGCATAAAGTTTCGGTCACAATTATGGGCCAAAACAGATACAAACGTTCAACATTATTTATACAAGTTGGTTATTTATTGGCAAAAATTTTCGCCTATTGTATTCAACCTTCGACTTTTGGAATATAAATGTCTATTTTGGTGAATTAAGCTAATACTGTTATTGATGCGGGTGTTTGTACGCGATCTGGTTTATTTTAATGCTGAACTTTATAGGTCATGTGATAATCTGGGAATTTGTACCTAAATAAATCTTAAATACTTTTTCGGTTATAGGGTTTATTGGTACTTGTGATATTTATCTAGAGCAGGTCACATTTTTTCTTTGTGTAGATGTTCGACGATAGGTTTTTAGAAGAATTTTATTGGTGTTGGCACGAAATAAGGTCCAATAATAGTTATCGTTAGGTTACGTTAGGTTAGAAAGTTTTAAAGAAATACATTAAAAACAAAATATATATATATGCACGTCAACTTGAGAACTTCCTTCTTTTTTTCGTTGGTTAAAAAGGTTGCACGTTTTCTAGTAGATTTGTCAGTACTATAATATAGCCTTATTAAATAAAGGGTTTTCTCTTATCAATATTTACAAAAACATCAATGAAACGACAAACTTCAGGAAGTTTCAGTTATCTGCCGTCAGAACACTATTAAATCAACAAGAAGTACGAATTACTCCCTACGAGGCACAACTACTGTATATTTTAACATCTGCCAACTATATTATACACCCACATTCATATTTAAATCAACGGAATAAAGCTCATTTTAATATAATTTCGGGGTACTGATAAAGTAGTTTGGTAAACTAGTTGCATATTTCAATATGCGTACTAAGTTTTATTTGCAGTCGCGTTAATTCTTATATCTATTATCATAAGGTTTAAAATGCACTGTCAGAGGTGTAGGTAGGTGTGGTGTTTGGTATAAAGCGACAGGCTTTGTCCCGCGGTCAGCAATAAGAGGAAACGGCGCCATCTGCCGGCCGCTTTCGTATCCGGGCGCCGACTTCCGGTCAGACTCGAGTTGAACTGAAATTTTGATCAGAATATAATGCGGCTCATTATGCAGACCGCACCGGAGGTTTTGTCTTTATTTCAGTATATTCAGGTGGAAGGAATTTTAATTCGGCGGTCTGCTTGATTAATTTTAAATTGTTCGAATGGCGTTCGTGTTTTTATTGCAATTAAGGTAATATTGGTTTAATTGTGTTGTGTGAGAGTTCTTTATTTATTCTCATTTTTGTGCGTTGTTAAATTGCTCAAATTATGTTCCAATTTTTTTTTTGAGTCGATTAATTGCTCAAAAAGACACGATTTCGAATGCGTACAGAGTAAATTACTCCACAAGCCGATGAGAGGACAAAATTCCTACAAGTATAAAATAAAATCACTTTAAAAATATATCTGTGCTTCAGCTTCACACTACAGCTATAAAAAACAGTAGCATATTACCCAAAGCACTTCACTAGCGACCTAATTCAATAAAATGTATGTAACGCGAGCACTTCCTACAGAAACCTTTTCTATCCACAACAAAGGATAAATAGAACCCTCATTAATAAGGTTCCGTTGAGCGCAAAAAAGTGTACACCTTATAGTGTGAGAGCGGAGCGAGCGGACGGAGTGAATAGAGCGATATGAGTGGAGTGAGCTGCTAATCGAATCAGTGTACCTGCTCGCTGCGATAACCCGATTGTACCGCGTTCCTGAGCTGAGTTTCTTTATAATTACCTCGCCACCGGACTGTGATAGATTTATATTTTTTTATTTTTCTTGAAAATGTGTAGTTTTGTCGGTAGTACGTTTAGATTTTTTTTACTTCTTTCGTCACTTGCTTGTTTCACATAACATGTATAACATACGTAACTTTAGCGTGGAACTGAAATTATTAAGCAATATTTACGTATTTTACAATTCCCAGTAAGGAGTACGTACTTGGACAGTTTTTCAGTTCCCGGTTAACAGCACAGACAGACTCCACAATTCTGAAAGCTAAATGCAAAAATATTTGATTGAATACACTGTCGCTGAAAGTTTTTAATGTAACCACCCAGTCACACTAAATACTGCTACCATGTGGTAATTTAGCTCCAAAGATGTCTGCAGCTAACTTGGGATCATGCGCGTATGGTCTTTTTATCCCCATGGAAGTTTCACTACTCTTTAAATACTCCTCCACCACGACAGATGGTTACATATTATAATATCTAAGCGTATTCTATTTTCTAGATAACAACGGTTGATTCACATATGTTCATAGGGATCCCTTCTTTTCGCATAATGTTCTTTGTCCTAATATACTTCGGCATAACGATTTTGGCACAATTTGTTTTGGCATAATAATACTTCGGCATAATTTTTTTAGGCATACATTTTATGTTGGCATAATCATCTTAAAGACTAATTTGTTTTGGCATAAATTTGATTCGCATAACGTTAGTAGGCCTAATGACTATTAGCATAATATTGTTGGTTAAAAATTTAATATGCTGTGCAACAAAAGTTAGTGACAGAACCGAATTGCTGCAAAACCGACTCCACGTAGTCTTGTTTGTCCTACCCCTAGAATGTAATTTAAAATCGCGTAGGCGCGTAGGGGTCAGGCGGCCCGCGGGCTGAGGAGCAGGCGGCTGCGACGATTAGCACGCGTGGGGCCGCCGGAGGCCCGCAGCGCCGGAGCCGTGACAGAAACCCTGCCTGCTGCATGCTGCATGCTTGCTTGCATGCTTGCTTGAATGCTGTATGCTTGCTTGCATGCTGTATGCTTCCTACAGCGAAAAAAAAACCCCACAAAATTGTTCATAAAAAAGTTATGCTTAATAAATTTATGCTTTAGAATATTATGCTTAATCATTATTATGGTTAGAGAAATTATGCTTAAAAAAAATATGCGTAAGCTGTTATGCGTAATTATATTATGCGAAAATATAATTATGCCAAACAAAATTATGCTAAGTTATATTAGGTCTTAAAATTTTATGCAAATGGATAGGGAACCATGTTCATAACGCATATTGGTCGACTCAAGTACTGTTTTACTTACTTAATTTTGATTAAACTAAAATTAATCGCACTAACGAACGACTAATCTAATGATTTATTGGGATATTGTATATTTCAACTATGTATAAAATACCTAATGGACGACTCGCCTACAGTTTATTAATACTGCGCGCTGGATGGATTTTTAAAGAGGTGGGTAGTTATTATTATATAATTTAGAAACGTCTACTCTTGAATCATTAGGTTTAGGTTAGGTTAGAACAGTGACCAGGCGAGCGAGCGAAGCGAGCGTGCCGCGGCAGCGACCGCCGAGGGTTAGATCCCCTCTATTGTTGATGAATCATTTGGGTTAGATGAGGTTATAACAGTATAGTGTTTCCTGATATTTACTTATTCATAACAGAATTTTGGCTGAAAATAACATAACAACAGTAGGTGAATCGTCCGTTACTTTAATCAACCTTAGGTTAATTAATTGTAGTTGAATAAACCGTAGGTGAATTCTACTTTATGGATTTCGTTCATTAGTTATTACAAAAATCTGTGAAACGATCTTTAGGTATTTTAAACAGTAGGTCTTTTGACCGTAGTTATCTCGAAAATAGTTAAAACACGCTTATATATTATACTATGTAACCCGACAGATACATTCAAATACTCCTATCAGCTACACGCACCATAGAGGTCGATATACAACCGCGGTGGTGGCCGGTTCACCGTGCACACACGCCTTATTTACGTACTGAACGGATAGTGTTTACTGTTTGTCGATGTCCCGAAGAACAACGAGACTTACTTGGACGGCTCTTAGAGAAATTCTCGCAAGCTTGAGTATGTTTGGGAGTATATGGTGTCTAATTTTGTAACGTTATGTGTGTTTTTGTTGATTAAAACAGTTGTAACGTAAACCTCCATAAATATGGTATTTAGGTACTAGTAGCAGGACTTAAATTAGAGCTTAGCGATTCGGGTTTCATTGAGGTGGTTTGTTGAAATACTTCTTGCCGACGAACTTCCTTAGAAATGTGCTTGACGAATGCCGCGCGAGGTCATTGGTAAAAATGCGTAATTTTTTTGTTAGGAAAACTCTGTTTCGTACTATCAACCAAGTTTCTTAAGGCAAGAAAAGTGTTAGTAAAATCCACAAAGCATCCAAAATAAAAGAAGCCCACAATTCACGCTCATATGACAGAAAATATCGTCAGCAATATATCCCTGTATTGCAGCGAACCGGTATATTTGATATGAGATACAATTGATGGGGTCGCCCGCGGCACTCTCATATTGCGCAGTATTTGCACACCGCTGTATAAGAACCGCGACACCGACACTATTGCTTGCTTCTGCTCGCCTAGTACCTGCTACTGTTGGATTCTATTTGGTTAGAAGTTTAGATGAGATGGAAGTAAATAAAAAAGTTTGTTGGAAGGGAAAGTTGCATGGAATGAATGATTTATTTGCAATTTGATACCTATATTACAAAAGTATCTGCTGAACTGTAAGCATATGGATCAGAACACGTATCTGTGAGTGCCAATTCATAGTGCCACTTAAAAATTGAGTGCTTTTTGATTTGATTTGATTATTTGAATACTTAAACCCGTAATTCTAATTTAAAATCACCTTAAAGATGTTTTTCTTTTGACTATTGAGGTTAATTTTATTATCTCAATTTTCGTTGGTGACAGTTTAATAATGTTATTAAAAAAATAATTGATAAAAAGTAGTGAGATATAAACATCAAACCTTTTACAGATGAATATGTTACTAATTCTCTTTAGTGAGTGATTGCATAAGAATTTATCCTGATCAGGGTTTGTTTACACCTTCGTCAGATACTTTTGGAACAGACAATAAGTGCATATGACATGCTAGTAAATTACTATCGGTTAGTTAAGAAAGGGAACAAGTCAGGTTTTTTCACATATGGCGATTTTAATGAATGTCAATTGTTTATGGCAAGATCTACAAATCAGTTAAGAAAAGGAATATGTCAGTCTATTCGTTTGAAAAATATAGGGTACATCAAATTACCGTGTAAGTAAGAAACCGAACAAGTCACCGACTTATTCCCTTTCTTACTCAAACGATAATTTCAATATTTAGTAACCCTGATTTCAAAATTTGACATTAAATACAGCTGTTTAATGTCAAATTTTATTTGTCTCATTATCAGTTTGAGGTTATTTTTCACGTGCTGCCGGGCATTAATTTGGTATGCTATATATAAATTTTAATTTAATATTAATGTACGAGCTACGCTGTACATTGACCTTTGTGGTAGTTTGTACGTCATAATGCACATCGAAATTGTTTAGCTGTGCATTTCTCTAACATAGCATTTAAGTGGAACAAATATCTAATTATACTTAGTAGCAATAAATCCATCAAGGGAATCATTCGTCTACTCATTTACATAACATAACATTCCTAACAGGTTTACATAACAAGTACATAACATTTTCACTGTTGGGCATTACAACCCCAACATTTGGTCCTTCGAGCAATTTAGTGTTGTGTGATTTATATCTTTTACGGTCGCGAATCGGTTGGACTGGTCTCTCACAAGCGAGTCGCCCCAGTAACCAATTGAGAAGGCGCATATCGTAGAAGAGAAAGGTTGCACAATACCAAGAACCAGAAGTGTGGAGCAACAGCCTACTTCTCAAAACAAAGTTCGTCAATTCGTCGGAAAATTTGGCAACATGACGTCATCAGCAAACACTTACGAGAATCAGCGCGAACTTTACGAAAATATCAAGAAAGTCGGCATCAACATCAAGAAGGATGGCTGGGACAGGAAGAACTTGGACTACTTCAAACGGCGTATGCAAATGCTGGAAAACCTCTGGAGTGAATTCCAGTTCAACCATGATCGTCTGTCTACAGAAGTAAGTGTGGGCCATCCTTACTTTACAAGTGATTTATATAACACAGCATTGAAGTGTTATAAAGAAGTCAAGGAGTTAATTCTCCAACAAAACCAGGAACTGTCGACGCACAAACGGTCCGCAGGGGGACCGGCGGTGCAATCAACACTGTTCGAAAGTACCTCTGAACAAGGTCAAGCAAGTACATCGAGCAAGCAATTACAAGCACAACAAGACTGCGAGGAGGAAGAAGAAACCAGTAACACAACTGAGAGCAACAACAGCGATCAATCGCCTCCTCGGCAACAACAAAGCCCTAACAAGAGGGACACGGGGTCCAACAGTAAACTGGACGACCTCTTACGCAAACAATCGGCGAACTTCAAGGCTTTCATGCGAGCTGTCGCCAACATTCAAGTGGAATTTATCACAGAAAAATGGGAATTCCAGGATGCGTTGCAAGCATTACAAGCGCGTTGGTCTGCTATTGACAGTCTCCATTGGGAAATCGAGTGCGAACTCAACGGGGACAAGAACGCAGTGTATGAAGAGCGCTATACAAGATTCGAAAACCAATATATCGATCTGAAGAAGGCATTAAACACCAAGATGTGGTCCGGAGCTTATCGAGAAAAAACAACACCAAAGTTGGAGATACCAGTATTTCACGGAAAGTTTTATCAGTGGACACCGTTCAAAGACCTTTTCACGGAAGCCATCCACAACAATACATCCTTGTCAAATGCGCAGAAGATGCAATTTTTGAAAAGCAAGGTTCAAGGTGAAGCTGAAAGGTTGATACAACACTTACAAATAAGCTCGGACAACTATCTAGTGTGTTGGGAAATTCTCAACAATCGCTACAACAACAAAAAACTTATATTCACATCGCATATCAACATGCTCTTCAATCTGCCTACTATGCAACAACAGTCATTAGCACCAATCAAGAAAATACATGACGTCACAATAGAATGTTTGCACGCTATCAAGAATTTAGAAGTGGATGTCAGAACCTGGGATCCGCTACTAGTGCACATTTTGGCACAAAAACTAGACGCTGAGACATACTCGGATTACCCTTTCTGCATAAAAAATCTGAAAACTGATGAAAGTCGCTTTTATCTGTATCACGAGGGGTTTGGACTAAAGGGCCCTAATGAAACATGCTCATTTTTATGGCAATATATTCTGGAACAGGTACCTCTAACAATAAGAGAACTTTACATCTTTACAGATGCATGTGGTTGACAAAACCGTAACCATGTAATGATAAGCTTATGTCAAGCTCTTGTAGATACAGGCCGATTTGATAAGATTTACCATCGATTGCCCATCCGTGGTCATTCGTTTTTACCCAATGATCGTTCTTTTGGTACAGTCAAGAAAGTTTTAAAAAGAAATGACAGATATTATGAACCCATGGAAATTTATTCAACTAATATGCAGCGCACATAAAAAGTTCACTGTTTCAATGGTGAAAACTGAAGACATATTGGACTTTAAGAGTTGGTGGACGAAGTTTTATAAGAGAGATGCCATATCTGTTGAAACACAATCACGTCAGATTCCACGGAATCAAAAGCAGCATTTCTTGGTGTCCCACTTCATGGAATTTGAGTATACTGCAGATCAAAAAGGATGTGTAATATGTCGCCCATTCATTCAAAACATGGGGCGAGTAAATACATTCGATTTACAAAGGAACCGATCGGTTATTCCAGCTTTACCAGAAGAAAAGGCGTACAATGGTCCTCTACCCATCAATATCAAGAAGATTGAAGATCTGCGACGCACTCTGCAGTACATTCCACATACTTATAAGGACTATTTTCTCAACATTGTCGAAAACTGGCCTAATACTAGCGCAAACACTGATAATGAATAAAGGTATACAGATTAGAAGTGTGTTTTTGTTTATTTTTCCTTACTTTTATCCAGTTGCGTATGAAAAGGAACAAGTCAACTACTTTTCGATCATTATTTAGTAAACTATTAAATGCCAAAACAAGAAGAAAAGTATTCTAAATTGCGTATTTTATACTTATTTAACATAAAAGAAAACAAAAACATAACTTTCCATTGATATTTAAGATATTAAAGGTTTTTTGCATCTCCTGAAAAAATTGACGTTCGTGACCTGTTCCCTTTCTTAATTAACCGATTCTAATAGTAATAATAATTGCTTTATTTCGGACACAAATATCCATATAGTGTTAGTAACATACAAAAAATAACTTATTGCCTAGTGTTAGTAAAAATCAACCTCCGCACAAACTGCTGTACAATCGGATAGCCGAAGCTCTCGGCTACAGTTTGCAGGATGCTGTTCCGACTGCCCCTCACTCTCCTCAGTAGCGACGCAGTTTTTTTGCGTATAATTGCATAGAAGCCGTCGGTGCGGGCTTGCGCAAACATTTCCGACGCGCTACAGTAACGAGGTAGCCTCAACAACATCCTGAAAGCATTGTTATATTGGACGCGCAGGACATCCAGCCATCTCTTAGTACAATTGACCCATAGATTGCCAGTGTACAAACTTTGGCAATAAGCGTTACTTTTACTTGGTCTGTACACCGCGCAAATCTACGGGACTCAATGTCTACATCGTCCCTGAGGTCAGCGGCAAGACAATGCCCTAGGTATTTAAAAGTTGACACCCTATTAATTGGTGACCCGTTCCCGACCACGTGACCCGACCACGTATTCACATTTTATTTTACATTATATTTTCAACCATGTGCGGCAGCGTAGGTCTCACACGTTTTAAGCATCTCTCTGATTGCCCCCGCCGACGGACCCAGCAGCATCGTGTCGTCTGTATAGCTGATGTTGTTAATTCTAACCCCATTAACACTGCATCCGACACGCATTCTGCTGAGTGCGACTATCAGGTCATCCACGTAGAGGTTGAAGAGCGTGGGAGACGTCAGACCACCCTGTCTCACCCGCACTCCAACCTATACGGCTCAGAGACTGTATCATCCCATTTCACCCGACTGACTCGGTTACCATACCAATACTGGAATAGCCCACATATTTCCGCAGGTATAACCCTGTCTTCCATCTTTCTCCAGTTATGATAATAACAGATATTTTCTACTATATTCGACTTTCCAGTCGTGCATTAAATTGTGCTTTCACCTTTTTAGCTAGTAAACGTTCACTGAATCTGAATGATTGTTGCAAGACGATAACAGTTACGGCTTTAATAATATTGTTCTTATTATCATCAATCTATTTCTAAAACAACCATGATTCATAAATAAATATTATCATTTTACAATTCGATGTATGGGTCATTCTTAAATGCAGTTACAGAGCATATGATACTTGATGGTGGTTCTTTCAAAGATTGCTCCATCCAATAGAAATCACAAGAACATCCAACCTAGGTATATGTAAAGGATGCTATAAAAGCTATATAAAAGCTAGTGAACCGATTCAAGCGTGTGCCGGCAATATTTTCATGTATTTATTTACCGGAGTGTCGGCCGGCTAATAGGAAAGCGTTCGTGCCGGTTACCGTGCCGGCGCCGTGCCGGGGCCGTACCGCACAACTTTTTACATACCTCGTACACTTTGCAGACTTGTTTTCCTTGACTTTGAAGTTGAGGTAGTTGTACACTGCGAGGAAATGTACGGAGGTGTTTGCTTTTATGATAAGCTGTTCGTTGTAGCAGACTTACTTTGACTAACCTGCTAACTAAATAACTGGTTTGGCGCATAAAGCTTCAAAAATAAAAATATATTAGCTCTAAGAGTTGAATTCAGGGTGATTCTATTTAGAGATAAAATTTATAAGCCATTTATTTTTTTATTATAAGTGCTGTTGTCGTAAACCTGAGGCATGCGAAATACTTGTTCGGGTCGACATGAATTGGCACGATGCGGCACAGCTGGGCGGCAAAATATACATTCGATTTTGCCGCCCGGCCTGTGCCGAACCATGTCGACTCGAACATGTGTTAGTAACAAAGAACTTTATTTGCTACACCAAAAGCTTTTATTCTATTTCATTGCACAATATTTTCGATGCACCCACTGTGCTCAGTATTCCACCTTCAAACCCAAGTGCTTCAAATTTCCGACACTGCGGCAGAGCGGTGTCGGCTCTATTCAGCGAGTGGCGACACCGGAACCGCCATGAAATGCGCTGATTTCTTTCAATTCCCGCTCTATGTAGGAACTTTGTAAAGCGTGGCCAAGCCAGTCATTTGTACTGTAAGTGTAGTCAACTGGATAGGGGAATAATTCCTTTACAGCCCTAAAAAGGAAATTATTTTAGCATATTATTTAGGGTATGATTTTTTAAATGCGAGTCCCACAAAATAAAAATCTAATTACAATAAGTATTTACAATGAACGAACCGACCGGTTCGATAAGGTCAACTATTAATAAATCGAGTAGAATAGAATATCCTATAATATATACGAGTAGGTACAGCATATAGATTACAGATATACACGCAGAAATTTTACATAGGGTGACACACTGGGCGGTCTTATCGCTAAAAGTCACACTAGAGATTCTGTGAATGTGAAAACATTGTAGGCCTAACTTGTAGACTGTATATTTATAGACCTTTTTCTATTTTGTTGAGTACCTGTTACTGTTGACAGGCCTACACTGTCCTCCCATACCTATTAACACTATAATTTGAAAACATTGTAAAAGCCACTTATTTTTAAAAGATTAACCGTGGAGTTTCTTGCCGGCTCTTCTCCTTAAGAAACGACCAATTGGAACCGTGCACCTAGCTTCATTTCACGTTTCATTAGTGCCCATGTAGGTTTATGTGAAATAAAATATTATGAATTTGATTTTGATTTTGATTTTAGAGTCACGTTATCTACTAAAATGATCCGGATCAAAAAAAAAACCTATTGAGATCCCACTGTTCTAACGACCGGACAGCGCCTTTTGTTCAAGATTGCTTACCAACACTAAAATATCGCTTAGAATCTAAAGTTGTCCACCAGAGTTCAAATATCTTGCTATCTCAAAACCAATAAGGAAAACAAAAAACATAAATTGCCCGACTGTATTACTGAACTTCGAAGTTTAAAATATCGATTTATTTAATTGAGAATGTTCATAATCGCGATGAACGGAACTTCGAAGTTTGAATAGACATTCTTTCGAAGTTCCGTACATCGCGATTATGAACATTCTCAATTAAATACATCGATATTTTAAACTTCGCAGTTCAGATGTACAGTCAAATTGACCACCAAAACCGCAAAGCGTGCTGACACACCACATCCGCCAAACGTTTAGTTCAGGTGTTGCTGTCTGTCTGCTCAATTTAATATCGAGAAGCAATCATTGTAGCACGGTGTTCCGGTTTACGTTTACTGCGGGTCTGAAGGAGAAGTGGACAGAGAACCTGTGCAGGGCTTTCATTCGTTTATAATAACAGTTTTAAAGGTTTAAGAAAATCTTTACGGCTTAAACTATTCATGGACCCTAAATTATTCTCGACGTTCAGAACGTTACTGGGGTAGTAAGTAAGGGATGACTTCCATATTTTGCTCAGGAGATCAAGAACGTGCTGGTCTCCGTAGTAAATTATTCAATAATCTAAACAGACATAAAATATCAGACACTAAATTGGCTCAATGTGTCGGAATGGCGGTTCCCAATACCAACCCATTCAATAGTCAATTCCAATTCCAAAGCTCACATAGTAATGTTCTTCAATCCTTAATTCCGTCGCACATTCCAATCAAACAAAACCTAGCACACAGTCTCCATCTTATCTAGAAACGAATAAATTAAAAGGAATTTACATAACGAATCCTTTGCCGCCTCAGTAGACTCCATCTGCGACACCTTTGTCGCACAGTCGCAGTGTCGCACTGGCCCTTCTACACTTTAGAGCAATTTTCAGTCAATAAAACGGTTCAAATTGAATCACTAGTACGTTCCGGGTGCATAAGCGAGTTAGCCCCGCCCCCCTCCTGTCTTCACCCCCTCGTCCCCTCTCTCGAGCAGAGGGGACATGCACTTAATGCAACGCTGTTAATTGTAACTGAATTCGCGATAAGTGACTTCGGTAAAAATTGGATAGTTCGGGCGGTTGGACCTTTGAGTGCGGACGTTTTGTCTCTAAGTGCGAAATTCGGATGTGGTATACATTCTGTTCTGGTACTCTGTAGTACTAGGCGTTTAGATAGTGAAGTTTGATATTACCTTTTCAGGTATTTGAACCATTTGTTGAATATACCAGCGTATAATCCACATTATTGTTAGTGCAGCGCTAAATACAATCCTGTTGTACTATTTCAAATTATATAAAAAATACGGTACGTGACTTGCATCGAACTTCACTCTTGCCCTATTAGGCCCTTAATGAGATCAAAACACGATTCATCCTCCAAAAATAGAATTTTCAACCAGCAATTATTCTTGGAAACCTTATTTTTGGCGTAACCCATTACAACAATATTTCAACCGTTGAAAAAACTTGGCGGGATTTGCTATTTCTCTCACACACTTAGCTATTCCTATATCTGTCTCTGTTGAAGGTTAAAAACGCGCTGCCCCGAGGCCCATGTAATGTTAAATTAACAAAGTACTTGAACCCTTTTTAACTGAACCTTCGCGTATCAGGTTTAATTCCGACCTGTAATATGTACTTCAAAATTTAAGGCACCCTGATTATTTTCCTGTATAGACAATGTACTGGAAAGAAAAAAATAATGGCTTTGTTAAAAAATAATACGCAATTCAAAACATTTATATATTGATAGAATTGTTGCCCTTTAAAATACTTACTTTCTTGCTACTTGGAAACCATAAATGGAATACAGGCTGGAGCCCCAAGTGATCACTTTTAGCAGTCTGTTTTATTCAGCGTTTATCTCAGTGTATGTTCTGAAGTTCACTGTACCAAGTATTTTTACAGTGTTTAGCGAAAGCGATTGTTCTTTTGCTTACAATCATATTACCTATGGCTCGTTTGTCCGATGATGACGCTATCAAATAATAAACAGACTACCAATTCATAGACGCATCACTTTGTTTTCCCCATGAATACGACAAAGACATTATTCCTACCTTAGAATATTTTGATCCGACATATCCCGAGAAATATTTACAGTAAAACGTAAAGAAAGTCCAGACTGCGCGCCACCGCGCCACCATATCAAAGTCAAGTTGTATGTGTATCAAAGAGTTTGCAGTTCCAATATTGACGGGTCGGACGCACTCCCCTGCTCGTGATATTGGCGGGCCGAACGCCACCCCGGCTCGAGATATTGGCGGGCCGGACGCCACCCCGGCTCGAGATATTGGCGGGCCGGACGCCACCCCGGCTCGAGATATTGGCGGGCCGGACGCCACCCCGGCTCGAGATATTGGCGGGCCGGACGCCACCCCGGCTCGAGATATTGGCGGGCCGGACGCCACCCCGGCTCGAGATATTGGCGGGCCGGACGCCACCCCGACTCGAGATATTGGCGGGCCGGACGCCACCCCGGCTCGAGATATTGGCGGGCCGGACGCCACCCCGGCTCGAGATATTGGCGGGCCGGACGCCACCCCGGCTCGAGATATTGGCGGGCCGGACGCCACCCCGGCTCGAGATATTGGCGGGCCGGACGCCACCCCGACTCGAGATATTGGCGGGCCGGACGCCACCCCGGCTCGAGATATTGGCGGGCCGGACGCCACCCCGGCTCGAGATATTGGCGGGCCGGACGCCACCCCGGCTCGAGATATTGGCGGGCCGGACGCCACCCCGGCTCGAGATATTGGCGGGCCGGACGCCACTGCGGCTCGTGATATTGACGGGCCGGACGCCACCCCGGCTCGAGATATTGGCGGGCCGGACGCCACCGCGGCTCGTGATATTGACGGGCCGGACGCTACCCCGACTCGTGATATTAACGGGCCGGACGCCACCGCGGCTCGTGATATTGACGGGCCGGACGCCACCCCGGCTCGAGATATTGGCGGGCCGGACGCCACCGCGGCTCGTGATATTGACGGGCCGGACGCTACCCCGACTCGTGATATTAACGGGCCGGACGCCACCCCGGCTCGAGATATTGGCGGGCCGGACGCCACCGCGGCTCGTGATATTGCGCGGCTGCCCTCTTCTTTCTACTCAATTTTATATATTTGATAGTGTACAAAGTGCTGTTGTTTGTATCGCCGAGGTACCTCAACAAATATGTATCACGCTTTAATGTGAAAGGGGTAGCGTCAATATTTTTGTTAATTAATTTATATCGGCTCTCTTTTTACTATTTTATAATTTTCAGAGAATTCGCAATTTCATAAGTCTCATTAATTAATTAATAACCCACCTCACCTCACCTCATTTTCTGTAACTCAGCTCTTCTCATGTCGTGATAAAACATGTTAAACTTCTATTTATCAGACAGAATTTAACAGTCTATGAAGTTTACCCTTCGCCAAAAAAAAATCTTTAAAAAATATGAAAATGTAAAAACTAATACTTTTATGAAAAAAAATATGTGGTTCCCTTCTCCTCTTGTAACCGACATGTAGGTAGGTTGCTGAGTTGGGTTCGATATGCGGTTATTATTGAGGGTTGCTCGTAATTGGAATTTTTAGTTGGGGAGGGTCACCTAATCTAAGGGAAATTCGCTTTCCCAACTAACTTGATATTCTTGATAGCTTTTCGAAAATAGGAAAGCATACAAGTATAGGTGGTAAGTAAGTACACACCACATGCATGAAATTCTGTTATCGAACATTTGCAAGGTCATCTACCCTGACCTATACCTATTACAGTTTAGAGATTAGATAACCCCATTATAATCACGCCAAATTAATTATTAAAATATCTAATCTAGCTCTGTTTTAAGATTATCTAAAGATACCGTTGGTATTTTATAGATATCGCTGCTTTCCCACACTGTCTTTCTTGAATGAATGAATGAATGAACGAACGAACACAATGAACGAAGATCTTTAACGTTTCTCATTTTGTCCGAAGTCCGAATTTCCTCACAATCTTCCACATTTTAATCACTAATTTGCTAGGAAATGGACTGAAGCCCGCGACTTAACTATAGACATTATCGTCTCTTATACCGGGTTCACACGGTTCGATTTAAATGTTCAACAAAAAATACATAGATTTGAAATTCAATTTGATTGAAAGTCTGTTCAGACGGTTCAAATTGCTTTCGATTTGGCAGATGATCAACTAAAATCGAACAGTGTGACCCCGGTATTAGACTTAACAAACTCGAACACAAGTAAATGAGTGTCGTGCCTCGTGTCGATCGACAGATGGAGCTAATAATGACTTGTCTCTAATGACTGCGCCGACTGGACGACCCGACGACTGCGAGCGACGCGGTGTGGGGGCGCCCTTATGTGATGTGTCGTGATCTGACGGCTATTGCTCATTTGTAAGAGCGTTATTATTTTTGGATGATTAGTGATTTTGAATAATGTGAAAGAAGAAAAGGGTAACAAAATAAAATTGTGGCATTCTTTTGGAATTTGAACAGCCTGCAAGCGTTTCAAATGAATTTAGTAGATTTACTCTCAGTCGTTGACTGATCAAGTAGAATTTTTTCCTATATTATGAAGAGCGAACGAAACATCGGATTAATTTTAAAAGTGAATCATATTTTAAATGAAATCCTACCCGCAATAAAAGTAACTGAACGAAAAACTTGCACAAAATGAATTAACAAAATTCTCGGCGCTAATGAAATGTAAAAACTGCAGGTGGCAGTGTGACACTGTTACCACAGAATAGATAGGACTTACAGAAGGTCGGCTTTCTACAATGAACGAAAACAGGAGCGCGAACACAATCTCAAACTATGTATCTCAAACGAATGCCCGTCGCCCGTGCGCTTTTAGTCGCTGTACGTAGCCCGGGTCTATGTTTATGGCTGCATCTGTTTCAATTCGTTGTTTGAAATCGACCTTCTGTACCTAACTAATCTGTGGTGTTACTGTACTCCGCTAGCAGTAAGCGAGCCAACTTGTATTCATTATCTGTGCCCACTGGGCCGGAAAGTGTGAATCGTCTGCACGAATAAAAGTCCTCATAAAAGCGAATATCGCCGCGAATCGCCGGCGATCGCAGAGATACGCGCGCATCCGCTCCGATGCGCGCCGATTTGATCCGATAAGGATTTTACACTATTTTGCCACTGAAATATTTTCGTGATAGTGAGCTTTTCCGATATTTCGCTTGGCCGATATCCTACTTGTGAGATAGACGGATTTCGGACGATATGAAAGAGTTCTTTGTGAAGTAAACAGGGGTCGCTTTGATCTTCTGTGTTTATCGAAGTTACAATAAATGTAAAAAGATAACGAAACGAAATTGTTTTAATTTTCTTTATTTTTAGGTCAATTAGCGGGAAAGCAGAAGCACAGTGCAAGTAAGTTTACACAAAAGTATTCAAAAGTTGAATTCACAAGCGAACAAAATTTAACGTTAACTCCTGGAAACACCTGCAAACCAACACCCAATACAGTATACCTATCTTATTAATTTTTCTCAAGTGAAAATCACGTTAGACTGAATCCCGGCGGTAATGAAATTTTATCAAGAACTTACTCCGCGATGTTACGGCGGGCGAAGTTTCTAGAAATTCCCGATTGTGTTCCAACAACTCTCAGCTATTTCCCAGATCGCTTTTCAATCCTTCGAGCTAAGGTGCCTTTATAAAGCTGCCAGGGGAGTACTGCTAACTAGACCACTTGACATGGTTATTATTGAACATAGTTAATGTTGCAGTTAATGCCTAGGTATCATTATTTACTAGGTACTTGCCATAAGATGAATACCAAGTGCTTAGGTATCATTGGCTACCAAGTACTTACCATCGGACACCAATGAATTACCATTGAATACGTGTGTCCTGTACATGACAGTTCTACTGTCAATAATGGTCGAAGTCTGAAGTAGGTACAAGTGTTAGAGAAACTTTGAGACACGTGACACTCCACTGGGTCTGAATTATTCGAAATGCGTCGACTTTGCCCTAGGTGAAGCCAGAAGCGTGTCCATAAGCGACTCAAACCTTTTCCATTCAGTTTGAACGAAAAATGAATATACTTAGTCAAGATTTACTACCATTATCTGTGTCCATATTCACTGTAAATATTCCCATTACTTTTATAAACCATACCGTGGTATCGCCCTAACTCATAGAGCTGCACTATACCCCCGGAGCTCGAAGTCCGCTGCTCCTAGCTGTAGTTCACAATTCCACAGTTCTGTGACTTTATTACTCGAGCGGACCGGCATGCACTTTCGCTGTATGATTTCAATACTACACTCCGAAGACGGAATCCATTTATATCTTAGTTGAAGCGTCGATGGACGAAGTTTGTGACAGGTATGCAGGGTTATTTGGTGCAATCTGGATACAACTTGGACATGGCAAACAAATAGAATATTTAATGGTTTTGAAAAAGTCAGATGACAGAGTCATGGGTGTGTTTATAGGCGCATAGAAATCTCACAGGCACAAACACACCCAAGCCTCGAAATCTGTATAATTTTACGTGCCTAATATTCATAGCTACAAGATAGAATCTAACCAGATTTTACCCGTAAACCGATCGCCTAATAGAAGGCCGACCTCATCTAGTTTAAAAAATATGATTGACGAGTAAAAGTGTTTGTACAAATCTACTTACAGAAATAAAATCATTTATCATTTATCGTTGGCATACTCAATTCTCAATATATTTATTGCTTCCACGTGTGAACTTAGGTGGTAGGCATGTAAGCGCTCAACGGTTTTTACGATTATATTTATTGTCGTTTCGAGAGTATTTTTCTTATTAACACAACACTGGTTCATAATACATTTTTAAAAGCCATAATATCACGTATAGGTATTGGTGATCAATATAATGGCTACAAAATGTAAGCGCACAATTTTCCTCCACCAATCAACGTCACGTTTTCAGTAGCACATCATCCATCATCACTGTAATTGGCACATCGACAGTCTGTCAGCCGGTGCAATATCGTCATCAGTTAATGCTGTAGGCACAGGGTCATTGTTTGGGAAAAGCATGTTATGACCAGCAGTGAACTACGATATAATGATGCAACGATGCTGCCTGTTAAAAGTGAAATTAATTAAAACCTAATTTAAGTTATTCTTAAATGAGAATCTCTTCATTATCCTGCGTTTTGAATAATCAATCGAAAACCTATTCATGGAAAAAAGAAAACCCGTCACACTATTTTACTACTATAGTACAGGATCCCTGGTACACTTTTCATCATTTATTACTAACAAGCTGATTTTTCGTGAGTAGCTTCCTTTTGACTAGACGCCCAACTTTTTTCCTTACAGTAACGTTGGTAAATGGTAGCTTAATAGGGGTAGCAAGGATAAAATATGTTGATTTGACGAATTATAAAAATTGATTACTAACCGAATCTTTCTTTCTTAATTATCGAGATAATTATCTAAATAACATGAAAAAATATTTGTCCCACAAAATATAAGGTTTTGTTAGGGAGTCCCCCCTCTCCAACATGTATCATAAACAAGGTCATGAAAAATAATTACTAACCAGCAGATTTTTTTTTTATAGTTTAGCTTACATTTGCATAGTTTACCACCATCATTGTCCTACAAATTGCATGGTATGTCATCTTGGTCCTACGCTCAAAAGTTGTCAATACCGCAGGACTTTTTTTTTTTATTAGTAACTGTAGGACAGAGGTATCACGTGATAGGTTAATATATTTTTAGTCCAAATAAAACAATGTCCAAAAAAAAAAAGGTATGTTTTATTAGTCCTACAAGATTTGTAATTTTTGAGTAAGTATACAAAATGAAATGAAATATATATATATATATACACACACACACACACATATATATATATATATATATATAAATAAATAAATATACAACTTTAAACGGTAAATGTTGATCCAGTGAGAAGGTAGAACAATGGTTGATCCGCCTATTTTACGTGTTTACTCAGCTCCGCATCGCGCAAACTGATATACCTACTTTGATCCGTCCTTAATGCGCGTGTGACGTCGGTGGATCTGCACTTACAGGTTTTCAACATACTCGTCAGCGATTTGACCAACATTTGTTGATCCATCAACGGTCGTAAAAATCATACTGAATATGATTTCTTAGATCCAGAGTATATTTAACTTATATAAGTGGATCCGGAGCCAAAATTGACGAATAGGTACTCGAACACAAAGCGGCAACGTCGCGTTCTGCGTGTGACAGAGAACCCAGTAGACTATTTCGTTTGTGAGCAAGGATAATACTGTGCCTCAGCTCCAATAGCAAAATGTACAAAATAATATTATTTTTAATTTGTTGAATTTCAACTATGTAACTGGAGGACTAGAATAACGTACCGCAATTTGTAGGACAATGTGGGTGGTAAACTATGCAAATGTTAGCTAACCAATAAAAAAAAATCTGCTAGTTAGTAATTACTTTTCATGACATTATTTATGATACATGTTGGAGAGGGGGACTCTCTGATCAAACCTTATATTTTGTAGGACAAATATTTTTTTACGTTATTTAGATAATTATCTCGATAATTAACAAAAAAAAAATTCAGTTAGTAATAAAAAAAAAAAAACGTCAAATCAACATATTTCATCCCTATTATCTTAGTCATAAACCGCAATCGAGAATTTTCGTATAAGAATTATTTGGGCGTCTCATTGAAACGAAGCTATTCTTGAAAATTCAGCTTGATAGTAATTACTTTTACATTAAGTATTAGTGCTACAACTTTTGAGCGTAGGACCAAGATGACATACCATGCAATTTGTAGGACAATGTGGGTGGTAAACTATGCAAATGTAAGCTAAACAATAAAAAAGAAATCATCTGGTTAGTAATTATTTTTCATGACCTTGTTTATGATACATGTTGGAGAGGGGGGACTCCCTAACAAAACCTTATATTTTGTAGGACAAATATTTTTTCATGTTATTTAGATAATTATCTCGATAATTAAGAAAGAAAGATTCAGTTAGTAATCAATTTTTTAAATTCGTCAAATCAACATATTTTATCCTTGCTACCCCTATTAAGCTACCATTTACCAAAGTTACTGTAAGGAAAAAGTTGGGCGTCTAGTCAAAAGGAAGCTACTTACGAAAAATCAGCTTGTTAGTAATAAATGATGAAAAGTGTACCAGGGATCCTGTACTACTACTGCTATTTAGTTTCCAGTGATATTAAAAATGTTAAGTTTTCTAAAACCCATAATTTTTCCGATCGCACTTTATCTAACAGAATATAAAAGATCAAACACATCGTCAGAATCGCTTTAACATTAGGTACGACCATTCCTAATGTTCGCACCCAAGAAGGCAAACACGCCACCAATCGAGGTTCGCGTTAAATGCAATCGGCATCCGCCATCCGTTCCAATAGAGTCGGCAAGCAGACCGGATTACACAGCAGGAGGATAGTCCCCGGGGGATGGGGATCGGGGATGACGGGCAAACAGCCGGGGGACTATTATGTACCGAGGTGTTGAGGAAATTCATTACGTGGCGCGGTTATGTTACAGTACCTGCAACATTTATTATTAGAAGACAATATGTTCTATGGGTTGAGGGATATTTTGTTTTAAATTCAAATACACACTTTATTATACACCAAAATAATTATGTCATTTATTGTACACTAGAAAAATACATAGGTACACAAACACTACAAAACATACTATGGGCGGCCTTATCGTTCTTTGTTGCTGGCATCCTAACTATCTTAACTAATGTTATAAATGCGAAAGTATGTTTGTTTGTTTGCTACGCTTTCACGCCAAAATAGCTGAACGGATTTGGATGAAATTTGGCACACAGATAGACCATAACCTGGGTATGTAAGGTACTTTTCATCCTGGATCGCAGACGAAGTCGCGGGCAACTGCTAGTCTTTCATAATATTAAGTCGCGATTTTATTAATCTGCTACCTGTTGGCGAAACCTGTAGGTTGTAGACCAGAAACGAATCCAACATAGGTCCAGCAATGATACTCGTAAGCTTAAAAAAAACTGACAGAGGATCTGATCTTTCAGCAAACGGTTCAAATGTATTTTTAATTTTCACTAGGAACCACGAGACTGCATCTAGACTCAACAGCGGCCATGATTGGTCGCGTAAATATTTACTATCAATACAACTCAATCAGATATTTCTCTCCACAACATTACTTTAAGTTGTCCTCGATATGTAATAAGTGTAGGCGAACGGAATCTGCCGTCGCGTCTCGAAATTACAGCAGTGGCGGCCGCACGCCGCGCCTTGGCGAACGAGACCCACAGGGGTGGCACACGAGACTTCGAAGTTACGAGATATGATACAGGTTGACCGGTACACTTGTGGCCAGCCATGGCAAAGACTGGACTTCTCAATACCAGCGCACTCTGGCATCATGGATTAAAGAGTAAGTTTTGTTAACTGTATGCTTTAATCAGCAATTACTATGCTTTGTAGGACAAGTTTGTAAACGATAGAGCGTTATTCACCTAGGTACGGTATTCAATAAAAGCCTTCTTTTCTTATTATAACGCTGGGAATACCTAGCTTGGTTATACCAAACTACGAAACCCCACTAGCTCTCTCTCTCTCGCTTTTTCTTTAGTTGAACTTAGTTAATTAATAGTTTGTAATACTTCTAAGCGATCATCGTTTTTACTTTAGGCATAATGTATTGTTTATGTTAAATTCAGATCTCAAATAGATTGAAGATAACAACTTGAAGTTATCAGAAATAGTAAAATAGGTATCTTAGGTATTATCCAAAGCTTCGCAAGTCGTGGCAGCCCTACAACTCCGTCGTTCGCTGCGATTGGTTTACTATTTACACACTACACGGTGTGATTGCAGTTAGAATTGAAGTGTCCGATGTAAAAGTGGTTTTTCAATGGCTATGTACATTTCCACCCGTGTGTGCCAATGTTGAACCTTCGATACGTATCGCTCTGTTGACTGTGCTACTAAGTAACTACACGTGTAGGTAGCCAATATTGGTTTTTATTGGATTGAAGATTGGTGTCAAACCGAAGTTAACACGTAAGAAAATGCCAATGAAATTGCTGTGACCACAGAAATATGCAACACTAGCACTACAATTGACTTCAAAATTTGAAAGTTTGTCCTCTATCTTTGCAAGGAGTTAGTTTTCATCATTTTCATTTTTCGGTACATCATTTTCTCATTTCTATAAATCTTACCAACATGTCATCTCGTTAAGAAAATGCACGTTCTCCATCCCATTCGTAGTTTCCGTAGTTCCTAGTATGCGCTGTCTTGCGGGGTCTTTCTAGCTAAGGAAAGTTAGTTAGGTTAGGAACAGCACAAGGGAAGAGCCCGACGATCACAAATAGGTGTTCCCGACCAAACACTTGAGAAAACAATCCACGTAGTTGTGACAGTTGAACAAAGTTGAACAAGTGCTACAGACTGGCCAGTGCACAGTGGTCTCGGTGGCAGAGTGTAACAGTGCGGGCGACGTGGTGGGGCCGACATACTTCACTTTAGTGTGCGCCAACCTTTACGTTGCGTTCGCTTGCCACTTGACAGCTTGAATGTTGTGCAATATTGCTTGGTGCTAGATGTGGCTAAGAAATACTGTTGTAGATTTGTTTGCTGCTCTGCAGGTACTTGAGACGCTTTCTGCCGCGCTCTGGTCTTAAGACACAGTCCCAAGACTTCATAGATTTAAACGATCGAAACTTAATCACAACGGTAAAGCACTTGCCCGTTTTTACTAACACTTATTTATGCTACCATATCTTATAGAACTGTTGAATTTCCAAGTATCGGCACTGAGCCGATCGTTCAAAATCAAATAGCACGCTATAATTAAGGCATTAATTTTAGGTGTCGCCCAGTGTTAGTGAAAACGGGCACTTGTCACACGATAGACGCCATCACCATGATTAGCAGGGCTACTGGAGAAGTTTCTTATTAGAAGGTGAAGAAACAAAGATGGCTTCTTTTGTACTGTGTTTCATCCTAGGAGCTTCCAGCCCCCTAGTCACTTGTCTCTCGCCTAGTCACAGCGGCCTCCCACAGGAGCAGACCGTCCTGCGTCCAGCTAACTAGATAATAGACACGTCGCCTCCACTCGCGCCTGTGCGGCCTGTGCCTAACTTGGCGTTATCGTTTGTGTAGCGGTACACATGAGCTCAGTTCACATTATCAATGGACGGCTGATTTTGTTTCATTTTGTTATGGCTTTTTGTGCAAGGAACGCAGCATATGCATTAGCCGACTAACTGAGGTCCTGTATTTCAAATAAAAGGTATTGTTCATTCATTTGATTTCGTTAAGGTTTAAAATTTTTTTGTGGCAAATTTTTTGGAATGTTTAAGTCACTACCATGAAATGCTTTTTTATTTTTGGGACTGGAACTTGTATATAAAACCGTTTAGAACAATGTTATACCAATCGTACTCTACCAATTAATTACAAAATAACCCATACAAACCACAATATCTTCCCCTCCAACCATAAGACGTCCACAAAACGTCGCCCTTCGCCCCTCACCCTCGTGTCGCGCCCCGTGACATATTTTTGATTAAACGCCACTTAGGTCGACGCGCGGCAAGTCCCGCGCGATCCATTGTAGCCTTAGCCGTTATGATAATGTGGCTGCACCTTTATGTGATGTGTGGCGCCTTTGTATGTTTTGTTTCGTTTACAATTTGTGTAGCAGCGGCGCGGCGGAGAGGATTACGTTGCTATTGTTGAAATGTTAGGCGTTCATTATTTTCTTGGTTATTTATTTTAATTAATCGTAAAGGGTGTGTAGGTGTTTTAAATGTTGTCTATAAGAGTAAACTTACAACCATACGTTACATATTATTTAAATCTCATAATGCCGATACCTAATTTCTAAAAACAGCCATTACTGAAATTGCTAAACAAATCGTTATTATTGTAGATACTTTGTTAACGAGTACTTAAGGATGAACCCAATTTTACTTTCACTAACAGAAATTGATACAAAAAATTAAAAGAAAACACAAAAAGATTGCATCGACCGGGAATCGAACCCGGGCCGCCCGCGTGGCAGGCGAGCATTCTACCACTGAACCATCGATGCTTATACTGATCATTTGAAATAGTACATCTGACTCAGTGTAATTACACATATTCGTCGATAATAGTTTCTGCTGACAGATAGTATTTTTTACTGACCTACGTCATTTTAGTTGATAAGATCAGTTAATTGTTTGCAATAAAACTACTATTTATAGCATTTTGTTTTAGCCTATTTAGTTAACTTTCCATACACTATCGTGCTTGCCGTTCAGTAGCCGCTTTCATACGGCTTAGCCGTCGGATACGGTAGATAAGCGCCGGATACCGGACGGAAACCGCATCGCGTACGCTTGATAACAACTGTCATATAGCTATGTAGCTAGGTATATGAATGTTAGTTGATGTTATTAAATGATTGAGTTGTTTAGTTATCTTCACGCGTAGTGACTCGGAATGGGGTGGGCAGGCATGAAGGCTTGATGCAGCTAACTTGATGAATGCTTTCAAACATGATATCGAATGGGTTTAGCCGAGTGATATTTAGTGATCCCACATATTGTTAGATAAGGAATATACCTAGGTACCGACGGGGTGAAAAAAAGATTGAGTAAAGAGACCTTTATTCGTTCTTAAATTCTACATAACCTTGAGACTTGAGACATTATTAGACACTGAATTGAAGTATGGAATTGTAGCTTAAGCGTACATTATATAGGTGCTGAATATAATCTCAGATAAAGCACTTAGCTCGATATCTCAATAAATAAAAGATGAGCGACACAAGAACAACCTCTAACCGGATTATCTCTCAACCCTACAATCTTGCATGACCTTTAAAAACCCTCCGTTCACTGCCACTCAGGACTTAATCACAGTTCGTGTTCCCGCCGGGTGTTCAGTCTCCCAGCGCTCAATATGCACTGTAAACAGTCCCGGAATCCCGCGCAGATGCGATCCCGCGGGATTAGCGCCGGGACGCGTGCGCCGTAATCCCGGGGCGCGGGATTAAGGCGATGGAAAATTAATTGCTCACAGAGTTGGGTCATAATTGTGAGTAATTATTAGGATTTGTAGGTGGATGGCATTTTTGTTTCTTGTCTTTTGTGTGAATGTGATAATTTCAGGTGGATAGCATAGGTGTAGGTAATCTCTCTAACAGTGTTGATCTAGGTGTGATTGATGTACCTACCTACATTACATCGTGTCCTGGCCCACTGTCATACAACATACATACGAACACATTTTCTTTAAAGAATGCATTCTTCTTGGACGGCTAATGTATAATTATTATATAGTCGTCATCAGTTCTAAAGAAGCGCTCGCGGTGCTGGTCAATAGAAGTCCGATATACCTATCAACCACTACTTACTTCCAAAAGACGGTTACCCATGAAGATTAATCCGAGAAAAGAAAGTCATTGTTATTCTAAAAATAACGTTAAATTCTTCTAACCAACAAAACCGTTACACCAATAGAACAATTTCCAAGTTTTCACACCATCGACACTTCCGCACTCCTGCATTTCACCTTCGACAATTACCTACGTCATAACGCCACAACCTCCCCCTCACACCGGAGACAGTGGAACAGCATGGTTTATGGCGTGTCGTATAGCATGGCCCCGCGTGGCCCATGCTCGTAAATTAATACTCGTATTTGTTATTGTGCATGTTCTACATGGAAAATGTATGGGTGTAGCCTTTTATGGCGCCCTAATTGATGGGACAGTAAAAGGTTTTAGTGCGCGTTAATAATATTATTGCTAGGTGGTGGTTATTGAAATGATACTGGCTAATTTTTGGGTCAACTTCTATCAAAACAAGTAAATATTTTTTTAAGTTATACTGAAAATGTTCATGCTTCTATTGACTCATTTACTGACTCCTCACAATCTTTAATATATGAACACTACACCGATAGACACATCAGTCGCTAGTATGGCGTCTACCCTGCGTACCTACTTAACACCAATTTATTCATTTTCATGAATAAAAAATTAAAGCTTCGTCGACATTTTCAATAAATGGAAATTTATCACACGATTTTATTAACACGTCTCATGTCTGCGTATCAATAAACTTATTCTAAATCCAACTTTTCTCAGTAAAAACCCGATATTTTTCTAGAAATTCTATCACAAACAAACCCTAAACTTTGAAAGTGCGTATCTCTGTGAAGGGCACGTCGCCTCTCAGTCCTCTCCCAGACGGAGGGATTAGTCACGTGATGTCTTCTACGCTCGGACGGGTCAAGTCTAGTCTACGATACTTAGCCAGATATTTTTATTGCGTGGGTACGGACCTAATCTATTTAGGGTTCCGTAGTCACCAAGGAACCCTATAGTTTCGCCATGTCCGTCTGTCCGTCCGCGGCTTTATTACTAGAAAGCTGTAAATTGGCATTATATTAATTACGCCAACAAAGTGGTAAAACAAAATCTTGAAAAAAAAGGGCATTTTCTAGGGTAGGTACGTCCCCTACACGTAAAGTTTGGGATGTTTTTTTTTATCTCGTCTATCTAATCGTGTGGTCTTGTTGGATAGGCTGGTAAAAATATTGCGGATGTGTGAAAACCATTTGTCGATCAAGGGATCCGTTTGCAAAGTATTAAGCTCTAAAGTGCTCATTTTTGTTAGAGTCAAGTGTGACCCTCCTGCCAGGTAAATGGTTGTTTTTGGATATGTGAAAACAATCACGGCAGTAGTAAATATATCGAAGTTAAAAAGAAAACTATCACAGCTAAGCAGGCTTTACAAGTTAAGGACCAACTCGACCAACTTACATTTTCCGTTTGATTGTATGGGTGAACATATGTTTCAACTACAATGTTAAGTTTGTTCTTGGGATTTATCTCAACTACGGAATCCTTCATTGTTCGTGGTTCGACACGCAGTTGGCCGGTTTTTTAGAATGAATGTCTCGAAAAGTTTAAGACCCTTTTTAAATTGGAACTGAGCCTCAATCAGAATTTGAGTTCTGAACAAATGTGCAAAAATAAAACATGTTAATCTTTTCTTGAATTACTTTGTGCAGTGTGTGACTCTGTGGCGCCTTCCATCTTTACCGGCACCATAAATTTCGTCTTCAATATCTCCATTATTAAAGCTTTCAAAGTCTAACGTTCAAACGTATTAACTTCAACAGTATAACAAACTGGAATCCACACAAACAATCGGCATCCATTCAATCGCGAATGAAAGAATTTGAATATAAAATACGTTACAAAATACAAAACGAGAAATTATTTTTCATGAAAAACAGCCGAAACATTTCGCGGCGGCCATAATGCGGGGAAAAATAACGAATCATCACTCCCCCCTCCACATACCTTTTGGTAAAGAGAGAAAAACTTTGCGGAATGGAGAGCCTCGCATTGTGCTCGCCGTCAACGCCGACTTTTTATTCTAACTCCACTTAAAAATTTAACAGTGTCGTTTGAAAAGGTCGCCGTCAAGTGGCGCAACAGTGGCGACACTGAAAGCCTCCGAGGACCGTAGTGTAAAGGAAAATAAAAAATTACATATTGAATTCAATTTGTGTTGCTCAGTGTCAGCAGTAACCATGGTGCACTGTGGAGTGCGAACATTTTTTTTAATCATAAAAAGTAATGCGCTTATGTTGAGCTGCCAGCTGCAACATGAATTCAAAAGTCTGCTATATTTTTCGTACTCAAAATGAAACAATGAAGGATAATAATACTATGAATATTTTTAATAGTGCAGAGGATAAATGAACACCATAAAATACTGTACCTACCAGTTGTACCTAGTGTATCTCGGGGCCACTTTCATAAATGATAAATGATTTTATTTCTGTAAGTAGGTTTGTACAAACACTTTTACACGTCAATCATATTTTAAAACTAGATGAGGTCGGCGTTTCCTATCTGAGTACTCTGAGAAGAAAGGCCGAAACAAACTCAGAGGTCACAGTCTCTTGTAAAGTCCAGACATAATCTCGGTCAGATCATGTGAAGACCATGTAGATTAGAGTCTGAAATGGTATTTTGAGGAAAACCCACACGGAATGAGTGGACCTGTCCAGTCAGTGCACGCATTTGTCAGTTCAGTTATGCACATTACTTTACACCGTGCGTGGCCTCGGCCAAGTTCGATTTGTAGGGTTTTTAAAGATTTCAATCATTTGTTTTGGTTTGAGAAATGGCAACACTGTCCAACCGTCATTTTTGGTAGGGGTGGTGTAGTTTTTAAATAAGGGCACTTGGCCGAGAGAGCTCAGTTGACTGTGAAATAACGGTGGTGACTGTATCTGTCAGGGAGTGAAGAGATAAAATAAATTATCAGTATCTACATTTAGTGAGTTTTATTACACATTATTATTCCTTCATGCAACTTCATATATTTTTATTTATACACTTGCATGCAAAAAAACCGATCCACCCGATGTTCTTCGATTTAAAAAAATACAATTGAACAAGTTTTACTGACAATAATCTAATATATTGTATACTAAAACCTTCCTGAAAGTATATAAAAGACGTTAGTGAAATAATTATCAAATATGATTCATTCGTTTTTGAAAAAATCGCGATCATACAAATATGGGCCTCGAATGATGAAGTTATTTTTTTAAGTCCGTTAAAAACTCAAGTTAAATGATCACTAAACGAACAGAAATAAACAAAATTAAGCTTTGTCAACTTCACTGACAAAAAAAGTAACGCTGTTTTTCCGAGCCAAAGGAGTCATCTGAAGAGAACATCTGAATGAGGACATCTGAAGAATCAAGTCGATCTTCTCAAGAATATTGCTTTTATCAAAGTATAATGTCTGTGTAAATAAACTTTATCTTCCTACCTTCACACAATATAAAATAATTAATTTATTCATTAAAGGTTTTTGAAATATCGACTCTCAAAGAGATCACGGGGTGGGCCAATTGTTTTGCACGCAAGTGTAGTATAACCTAACGTGTCATCAATGAAGATGTCACTCCGAATACCAACAACGGCAAGAAACTAGGTGTAGCGGCATCTACAACGCCACATGCGAGCTACGCGTCAGACTGACGTCACGCAAAATCCTGCATCGCGCAAGCAGAGTTTACCGCGCAACTAGCATATATACAACATCCCGACATCAATCGTCGGGCAGTTGCCCACCAGACACAACACCCGTCTGGTCGGAGGATCCTCCCTTTTCAATAGAGTATGAGTGAACTTTACACCCTGTTCCTCATACCTCTATACAGGTACATCTTCTAATTAATTAAAAATTTCCGATGTGAAAGCACACGGCTTGTCTTCAAAATTATGTCGAAATTGCAACGATAATTCACGTCATACCTCTCTCAAAGCTTACAAGTATGCATTCCGCTTCATCAAATACACCACATATCGAACTATTCACCACGGAGGTAACACCCTGCAGCCAATAACTTGATTAACATCTAGCACGCGCCTGTAATCCTGGCACAAAGGAGGAGACACATCCCGGGCTGATTGATCGCAGCCTGCGGGTAGCAGTGCCTGCAGTATAGCAACTAGCGACCGAGGTGAGGGAAACGAAACGGACTTAGTGGCGATAATGAGGATCGTATACATAACTGTCTGTAAAGGAACATGCAAGTAACATTTTGAATGTTAGAATTTTAAAGTCACACTCATTCAATTTTATTACAACGATCGGCTTCTGCAAAATATTGGAAAATATTAAGAGGCATGTATTTAATCAAAACTCAAATAATTCCCATTTTGCTTTCTTAAAAATATTATTGAACATTTTAATATAATAAATGCGCCTCTTTTATTGCACATCAAATAATTCCCATTTTGGGGTAGGTACTATAAATACTAAATAGGCAAGTAACTGCGTCCAACTTGGATATAACACTCGCCATCCGCTGCCGCGGCACTGTTTTTAGAGGTTCATAGATTTTAAAAAGCGTACATCATTAAAAGATCGCTAAGTTTTTAGAGGATCAGTAGGTAATTTCCCATATTAATTTATCTACGTTTGCGGTCGACTGGAGTCCGGTTAGGTATGTAGTTGACTGTGTCATTCACGTTATTGATAGGTACACACAATATACGTGACAAAGATAAATTAAATAACCGACAATCAATCAATAAATCAACAATAATGATCAGTATAATAATTATTAATAATCGTGTAATCAATACAATCGAACAAGTATTTAAAACGTGTAGTTATTGACTATACACAATATAACTGTGTGCTTTGCTAAGGAGCAGTGGTGGCCAGGTGGTAGCGGCCCCGACTTACGAGTTGTAGACCGTAGGTTCGAACCCAGGCCCTTCCGCTCCGCCCAGAGCCCTTCCGCTCCGCCCAGAGCCCTTCCGCTCCGCCCAGAGCGGGAGAGGTCATTTGATGATTTCCCAACCAAAAAAAAAAAAAAAAGTTCGAACCCAGACAGGCGCTTTACTTTGTATAAATTATTTCATCACCACTGCTCTCAAAACGGTGAAGGAAAACTTCGTGAGGAAACCGGGATGTCCTAGAACCGATTAATTCGAAGACATGTGACATCCACCAACCCGCACTGGGCCCGCGTGGTGGATTACAGCCCACTCCCTCTCACAGAGGGGAGGCCTGTGTCCCAGGAAACTACGAGTACATTTCGAATTAGTCAATCATCTAATTAACGTGTCGATAGCAATCGAAATAAGTCAGCCCAGAATTTCGCTACGAGTTTGGCACCTTCAGTGGCGTCCATCAATTCCTTTAACGTGCAGACTACAGGACTCGCTGGACACGATATTAAGTGTTCCATTGTTTGTGCACATTCACACTCCAGTGTGGAGTGATCTCTGGCTCTCCACCTGTGCAGGTTTCCCTTGCCTCGGCCAACCTGGCTCCAGAGTCTATTTAAATACTCCACTACGAAGAGAAGACAAATCACTTTCTTAACAAAAAGTCATTCTTTTCTTGAATTTTGACATCGCGCCGTAGAAATCTTTCTACAATCTGTCATTTTGTCTTCCGATTCTTTCGTTTCTATAGTGGCCATGTTACGTAGGTAGGCCAAGGTAACTCGTGTCCAGGTGGGACATTTTCAGCAGGTGGAACGGATGGGTTAAAACCCGTACTGGGCCCGTGTGGTGGATTACGGCCCACTCCCTCTCACAGAGAGGAGCCCTGTGTCCCAGCAGTGGGAACATTATAGGCTGCTTATGCTTTGCTAAGCACTGATTCCACGCATAGATCACGTCCACTCTACCAGGAGACACGATTGATGTGATGTTAGTACGAGCTGCAGGGTGGGAGCAATAAAGCCGGACACGCCGTTTGCCAATCCGTGTGCCATGGTTTATGATTATTGCACTGTCCTATGATCCATGTTTCAGTAGAGGTCAGTAGTGGAGGCCTCATTTTACGAGTTTGTGTTCTATTTTTTATTTTAGTGACATTATTCTTTATTTAATTTATTCTGTCTTCGAGTCTTGTGGTGCCGCCTTTCTTTTCAGGAAAAAATAAACATTTAATTGAGACTTTTTTACTAGAAAAAATTAAAGAAGAACAAAAATTTAATACATTCATAAATAAATTAAAAATGACAAATTTTAAATTACATGTTTTATAAAATAATCACAATATAATTATAGTAACAACTAAGTAGTCAAAAAAGAGCCCTCTTTCTCTCTCCTACTTTTGCTGTGCCCGACATGGTCCACAATGGTCACTACCACCAAAGTTCACATGTGGAAGCAGTAAATATATTGAGTATTGAGAAAGCGGCGAATGGTAGACGTTTTGGGGTGTTGACTCTGTCGAACATAAATAAATAAGTATCTAAATAAGTAATAAGTATTTTATTATACTTAATAATTACCATCTACAAATTGTTCATACATTAGTACATTGATCCGTATTGATTGTTACATGCTGTGGATGCATCCCGCGGTTGTGCCGATGCCACACGAACGGAGCCCGGGATCCTCGCAACTATGTGTGGAATTTGTTCAGGTACGCCCGTGCGGAAGGTTATTTGATTTTGTTTTACCGACACATAGTGTTGCAGCGTGTTTCTACGTTTTTCGTAGTAGTTGAGCTTTTCGTGAAAATTCTGTTTTGGGGAAATAAAACCAACACAACTATTTCTGCCGCAGTAGTTGAAATGGTATGTTCCACTCGCCATGACACAATGGCAAACCCCATGCAATAGGTACAATGACACGGGCCGACCATTTTAAGACAAGGCGTTGTATAACTAAATCCAATTCTTAATAAAAGTCGTGAAAATAGCGAGCGGATTACCCATTCTCACCAAACCCGCACCGGCCGATTATCACCTATTAACAAGTCTTAAATCAATCCCCCATTTAGTTTTATTGTCCGCAATCATGTCGACTAACTACCGCCCCCTGCTTCGCTTAACTTTATGACGAATAAAAATTTTACGAGCTTTTCAATGGTTCTACTATTAAATAGGTACTAGTTGTAACTTGTAGGGTGGAAACTAAAGGGTGGTTTTTTCATGTTTTATTTGTAGTTTTATGTCGTCTAATTAGTAGGAGGGGAGCATGTGAGGTTACGTTTTATGGCGTAGTAAAAGTAATGAGTAAACATCCGCGGTGATATGCTAGTAAATAAAATGTAGTTAGTTATCAGTTATCACATTATAAACTTATATTTTGTTACTTATAATGTGGTTACTAAGTAGAATCAATTTGTTGGAAAGAATAAAAAATTACATTAAAATTGATTTAATATGGCAAAAAGGTACAGTTAATTCGATTAAAAACTAATTATTTTCCCGGGTTACACAAATAATAAAGCAATACAAGAAATACGATATTTTTTACCGTGTGTATCGTTAATTTAGTAGCTTCGACATCAAAATTAACATCCGCCACCAGAATCTGATCGACAGACAATGTAGATTACAAACTCTCATCTCACAACGTGACATAAAATGACTAGTACAACTATAAGTACATAAGTAGTGGAGGATTTAAAGCGCGGCCCGCAAGCGCCGCACTCACTCGCCGCCCAGAGATTACGGCGCCCGCCCGCGTACGCCGCCCGCCCTACGGTACGGCACTACGCCGGGAAAACGATACGCGCGCTAAAATGAAATACGACAAATAAAATTTCGATTTTTTGTAGTGTTATTTAATTAGTGTCATTTTAGAATTAGAATATGTAATAGCAGTATTGTAGTAGTTTTATAATACTAATATTAAATTTAAAAAAAAACAAAGAGTAAACTGAAATCTGTATACAATAATAATCATAAAAATTGTTTTACAAACTAACCGTTGAACGATAAAAATAACTATCAAGTTAAACAATAGTTGGTAGTTCTTAGCAGGCTATGTTTGGACAACACAAACAAACTGTGTGTTGATGGACTTATGACTACGAGCAATTTATTCTAAATAGAACCGTAGGTTGTAGAAAATAGGGTGTATGTTCGCGTGTGTGTTGATGTTAGGTAAGGTGTTGCTAGCAGTAAATATTTACGAGACTACTAGTGTAAGGCGCTCGGAGTATTGGACAGCGATCAGGTAAGTTTATTGTTTCGCAATAAAATATATTGTTCGTTCAGCTCCGTGATCTGGGAATCGTTTTATTGGCATTTCAAGTGCTGACCACGGAGCATGTGTTCTTATGGAAATAGTTTTTTATTGGAGATAGAAATAATGTATTGGTTCCATGAACCCTACTTTTAGTCCTACTTATAAAAATCGGATATATTCTCGGATCAGCAAATAACACATACATAAATTCATGCCTTCTTCCAATGAGGGTAGGTGGAAACTACTGAACGCCACCTGCTACGATCCTGACATATGTACTCCTTGTGCCTCGTTTACGTTCATACATCTGGTCATACACGCACGCCGGTTGCGAGTACTACGCACCTGACCTTTCTGAAGAACATCACCAATAAGGTCACTATTTAAAAAATAAGTAAACTTAAGTCTGTAACCTGTTGTGATCGGTTCATGGAAATAACAACAATCAGTGAACTCGACTTGATAATAGATTTGATTGAACAAGCTTTACGAAACCAGGCAAATTATATTGGCGACAAAGTACCAAAATAATGTAGGTACAAAGGTTTTCAAAGAGTTTTGTCGCAGAATTGTGTTACGCTAAGAAATGATTTATTCATTTTATCCAGACGTTTTACAGGTTTCAGCTACAACAATATTATTAATAAGTGTTTTCTTACTAGTGTGCTTTGTCCAATTCTTAGTAAGAGAATAAAATTTAATCATACTAAAACGAATAATGAAAAAGTTGCACGAAAAAAGCAGTCGGAACTCCATTCAAACCTCTGTATGAGTGTATGTACTACTCATTAGTGGTAATTGGCTAAAAAAGACAACACAAACATATCCTGCATTTCGTGTGCATTTTTTAAGTTGGCAGCACTGAACACCGGATGAACTGACAAAACACACACGACGAAATGTTTCCGTTATTCTGAGTTTTGGGTTAATTAATGTGAAGATTTTTTTTCTATTTTTCATTTTAATGACACTGGCCACTAACAATCAAATATAATTGCTTGACAATGTATTATCTTTACTTACTTAGTATAAAACAAAGTCGCTTTCCGAGTCTGTCTCTATGACCGCCTAGATCTTCTAAAATATACAATGGATTTTCATATGGTTTTCAGCATCATTTAGAGCATTTATTCCGAAAGGTTTTGTGTATAGCACATAGTGTTTAACTTAGATATAACACAAAAGTCTTGGTGTTTTGAAATATCTCCATTGCACCCGTGCGAAGGAAAGGCGGGTCGCTAGTTGTCTAATATTCGGATAAAGAATGGAAACTATAGATCTTCACATGTTATCAGAGTATGCAATCATAAATATAGTGTGGCGATTAGGTTTTCATATTAATTGAAACCATGTATTCTACATTACGTATTTTAAACATACACAATTAAAATAATAAACAACAATTAACATTATAGCCGTGGGACCTTTTTTTTCGTTTTGGTATTTAACATCATTAAACATATTAATTTGTGATTATTTGGTAACAATACCATAAAGTTTGTGTTTGATTTTTGATGCCATTGCCCCGCGCGTGTCTAGTGCCTTATTATCAAGGGTGGTTTATTTCGTGTCAATTTTCACGCTATTTATTTTGTTTGAAAAATTCGGTTTTTTATTTTTAGTAATTTTGATTATTTTAACAGACAGACTGATAACGACTTGTAATAACCGCTGTACTATTTAATGTGACAACCTAATCGCCACTCTGTTTACTATTTAGATTTTATTACCAACTTCTTTTATAACCGTTTTCTAGAACGATATTCAGCTATGAATCTCATTAATAAACAAGATTTGAGTTAAGATTGTGGGTGGAATCTGTCAGATTAACTCAGGATTTAATACTTTGTTTTATTTAAGTAGTTTATTTATGGTAACCTTCATGAAATGCCGATATTAAGACATAAGCAAATATCAACAACGTTTTGCATACAGTTAACTATTTGATTTAACTATGCTCTATTACTAAATTAATTGTATTTCCCTATAAAATATTGTACCCACATTGTCCAAGCTAGAACGGTGCGAGTGTCCCTGGGTCCCGTACACTCCTCATTGTCATGCGGGACCGCTCGTGCCGTAACAAGGCGCCTCTCGTGTCGACGCACAAACCGCTCGTATTATTGTGTTTTATTCACAAGGAGGAACTTGCTGATTGTTTTTATTGCTGGTCGCTATTTTTATGGGGAAAAGCAAGGTTGCGGTTGCTGTTAGGAATATAGGGCTGTTTTGGGGCGGTTATAACGGAAATAGAAGTGGATGTTGTAAGTTAGGTGGTTTACGCTTTCTAAACTTCGAAGGAAAACCTAGAATATTAAAACCTTCCTAGACTTTACATTATCAAATGGAAGTATGGACTATACATCAGTGACATGTAATAACTGATAAGGGAAGAGAAGCTATAGTATTGCACTTCTTGTCCAGTTCCCACCATTCTATTCATCGTCCGAGAAACGCAAACTTTCATTTAGCCGTGTTTTCATACAGTATGAGACCCTTTTCATCTCTTACCAATTGAATTACCACAAATTGGACTCAACTGTTACCAAATCGAAATACACAACACGACCAGAACAAACCATACTGATTCACTACGGGTTAATATTAAATCAGTGGTTTTTGTAAGGACACACGTACCCTTAAACTAGTGAACCCACTCATATCGGCTACTGTCAGCATTTAGGATTCCGTAGGCAGCGTCCAATCACGCGGCATTGTGCCCGCGGCCGGCACAATTAAATTACGCGGGTTCCGCACGGCGGCTGAATGCGAAACATGGCGTAGGATGATGCAGGTTGTGCCGTCATTTGTACATGTTAAAGGCTAGAGTAAATCGAAAAGGTCAAAAGTACACTCTCCAGTAAAGATTACTTGCGTTTTTAAATTTTTGAAATATTTTGAAGCAAATTTTCCGTATAAATGTTTGGGGGAAACTAATACGAAATTAAGTCACAGTTTGCACAAAAAAGGACAGGTATTTTCCTTTCTTGTTAAGTGAAAAGCTTGAATACCGAATAATAAAATAACAGGCTAAAGTCTAAAATAAACAGAGATATTTTAACAGTATTTCCATTGCTACAAACCTTTTGAATCCCCAAACCAAATAGGATTATGTGCATACATACATATTTCACCATCCCGCTCAGACAGGGTTGACCCGATATATTCCGCTGGCAGGGGAAAGTTAATTTTGTACAAATCTGTCGATATTAACAAAATGAGCAATGGTGCAGCAACAACGCACCATATGCGCTATACAAATCAATGGGACCATTGTCCTGCATTTAATATTTACTCTAATATAATAACATTTCGCACACAATCGATATTGTCAACACATCTGCGAGTTACATATTCTGTACATAGTTGTGTCGACAACATATTAGAAGAAACTAGCTCTTATTTAGTTGAGGATACAGTTATTGACAACTGCAAAGTGACCTGTCAATCGAGATATGATGAATTAATAATACTCGTCAACGCAAAACCTACCTTATCACCAGTAACTAAAGTATATTTTGTAACGTTTATAACAGTAGTACAGTCGAATGCAAAATGATGTATTAGCCGGTAGTCGTCACAAATGTTCGCGCGACGTCATTCGTGCGGGGTCGGCGCATGATTGATGGTGGTAATGACGGCTTATTGCGACTGTACGCAACGATACACAAAGTCGATACTCTGACGTGTGGGAAAGGAAATGAAGAGAATCAGCTGCTTATCTTAGGGTAAAAGGGGGGAAAGGGGAAGTTAGATTAGAGGAAAAGGGGTCAGAACGGAGAAAGAATGATGTAAGGCTGGGTATAAATCAACTGAAAGAAACACTTAATGCAGGAAAAGGAGCTCTTTCATGCTTTTTTCGGAATACAACAATAAGACATGTTTCAAGGAGATCTTGATCATCTTAGAAATGATTGTATGTTATCAACTTACCACTATCAAATAGCTCAGTAGTACATTTTTTTTTTAAATTACCAATTCATTAGCTTTGCTAAAGTAAATTATGTCTTGACATACAAAAAAATCTTTAGAAACCCACTTAGTTATGTATTTTGTTGCTCCACCAACATGAGGTGCCTCCACCATGATTAATTCACCCAAAACCAATTGCATTCCAAAAATAAGCTCCTGCATTTCCTACGCCCCCTCAGTCAAATACACCGAGCTTGGGGACACAACCTTTATTAAACCGAATACACCAAGAAAACCGCTTCAAAACAGATCCAAACTTATTATAATATAAATGGAAAATTCACCGTGACGTGACTGACAGGCACATTCACGGCAGCAATTAAAAGGGGTGGGCAGTTCCCCCAGCATCCATCACACTGGATTATCTGACGACACTATTATTATTAGCAGTCACCGATAACCGGTTTAATCCGCTTTTTGTTCGGCAATTTTCGGCAGACGTCGGGTTCTGGATAGGTCGGGGTGTTGCTTTCTTTTGTGGTGGCAATGCTTTTGTTGTGTTTCGTCGTATTCTGCAGATTTAATATTAGATACAATATAAACTTTTATTTTAAAAAAACAGACCTCTCAACTTCTCAAGAAAAATCTTAGAAGTATTTTTCGCTTGAATATCGATAAAATTATCTTCTTATCTATTTTGATGAAAATGTTTAAATCAAACTCAAACTCAAAGCAAATAAAATAAACCAATTACAGGTACTTTTGAATTGTCAAGGGGTCGGTCAGTCAGAAAGGTGAAGTTAGTTGCCCATTCCAGAGCGTAGTAGGTACCTACCTATGGACAAGAACGGGCACGAAACTCCACGGACACTCTTTTAAATCAAAATATTGTTACAAAAATTGGTTACATCATTCATGTTGAAATTAAACATGTGAGAACGATGTAGAAAGACGTGCACGTTAACAGCGGCCGTAATGAAAAAGATACAAACAAAAAAAAAACTGAAATTAAAATAAGCCGTGGCAGCTAAAAGATGACCATACCCTAATGACGGCGCCCGTTCACGAACATGACGCATGGATCAGCACCATTCAGCTCAAACATTTTGAAGGGAGCTAAATGATCCAACACACACACCACCACCAGCGAGACATTTGGATTGAGGATGACATACTCTTAGCCGCCAGGGCACATTCAAGTCAATGAAAGACTTACCCAGTAAATGGAAGCTTTAAATATTGCTCAAACGTGTCATAATAGCATTCGCTTTCAAGGTAAATAGAAACAATTGATTTAATCAAGAGCGTGATATTTTTAAAAACAAAGAACAAACGTTCTTATTGGAAAATTGTAAATAAGAATAGAAGTGAACAAAGAACTGGCAAAAATATTTCTAAAGGAGAATGTCCAGAGACAATTATTATCTTGAAGGTTGTTCAAAAAGGTGAGTGACATGAATGGTACTTTTTATTTCATTATCTTCCAATTCCTGCGCTTCATAAAATTATTCTCATTGTTCCGAATTGTCAAGTGTTGCGAAAATGGAAAATCAATCTGTGACTTTGTCGTGTATTTTTGTAGCGTTATTTCTTTGAAGGTTCCGAGTGTTTCAATATCCGTATTCAATTGGAGTGCTTTATTAATAAAACGTTTATGTACGACATTATTTTAATATCAGTCGCCTAATACTCGATATGAGCTTTCAAATACAGATGAGGTAAAATAAATTCTGAGGCCTTCTCAAAATCGCATCAATTGAAAATTATTTATTTTCGCAATTATTTCGAAATTCGCACGTTCAGTCTCTCTCACTCGCAATTTACCAGTCATCAATAACTCACATGACAGCTGTCAAGAACATCACTTACTGTATCAATCAAATTAATATTTTAATTAAATAGTTAACAATGAGCACTTTCGTGGTGAACAATAAATATATTCTCTGGCGTATCATATGTATTGCATGCATATATAAGGTATTGGTTGTGTAGGGGCAAAAGTTTTGTGTGCGATTGTACATCTAAGTACTTGCAGCCATTATTTTAACGTTCCTCGTTCACGTTAGAAATAGAAATAGTATAGGAATGGTAATAGAATTTGAAATAGAAAAACGATTATATGCTTAGAATGTTGGTGAATTGGTACAGGTGAGTTGGCATGCAAAAATTTGTACTCATGACTAAACCACGGACTAGAAAAAAAAAAGGACTCCGTGCCACGCGTATCGAAACTAAGGCACTATAAGTATGCTGGACCGTTTGTACAAACATGCCTCACGCACAAATTTACATCATAAGGTGCCGACCACCGGCCGCCATTACGCGGCACTACGGCTACATTGTAAGTACTGTTTACGTCAAGTAATAAAATAAAAAAAAACCTTCTTGTGTTGTGAAATGGTGTAAAAATAATTCTACATCCCAGAAAAAGTGTAAAGGAATAACATATCACAAATAAGACACTTATTTACACACACATACATAGATCGCTACGGTGCTTCACTTTCGATATGCGTGGCGCGGAGTCCTTCTTTTTTTTCTAGTCCGTCGACTAAACACTATTAGTGACTCTGAGTGCAAAAGTTTTAGTACAGAATTAAAATGTATCTAAAGTTATAATTTTAATAAAAAATAATACAACACATCTTAATTAATCTTCTTTATATATATAAAAATTACGTCTCACGTTGTTTGTCCGCGATGGACTACTAAACTACTGAACCGATTTTAAATTTGATTTGCACACCGTGTGCAATTTGATCCAACTTGAAAGATAGGATAGCTTACATCTCAATTTATAGTCGCAATATTATTTTATAGCAAATTATTTGTCTATTATTTGACAGTCACAATTATCTGTTAGCTCTAAACGACTAACAGATGGCACTATGTTAAAAATACAAACGTTTCATATAAGCTACAATTTAATGGCATAACCACCACGTGTCGCTGAGGCTAAGGTATAACCTAAATTTATTTTGTAATAAACGAAATACAGTGAAATAAATCAAGAATAAAGAGAAAAGATATGATTGTTTGTTTGTATTGAATAGGCTCCGAAACTATTGAACCGATTTCAAAAATTCTTTCACTGTTGGGAAGCAACACTATCTCTGGGTGACATATGTTATATTATATTATGCTTTGCTACCCGGGCGAAGCCGGGGCGGGTCGCTAGTATAAATATAAAGTGACAACGGTTGATCTGCTAAATAAAATGATACCAAATAATAACCCTTTATGTAGTACATTCGTCGTTTTCATCTCAGAGCTATGCTAAGTTTAAATGTAAGATGATGCAGCTGGCCCTTAAGTATTCAAATTTTCACTGTACAAGCCTATTTCTCTTCATGAAACCACTCCAGTCATCTGTCGTATATTAGCCGCCGTTTACTGCAGCCAGTAGAGAGTAAACCGTGAGTTATCTCTCCGGCTGCTAACTGATATTCATGGCGGCAACTTTACCGGTTTGTTGCTGTTATTTATTATGCCTACTTTTCTTTGTTTATCTTTAAAGGGTAAATTGTTTGATGAGTTTTTTGTAAAAAAAATCGTAAACAGAAAAAAAGTTTGACACCACTTTTATTTTACTCGTTCGTTTTTGAACTTAGTTTTGTGAACTAACAAATTATCATGTGAAACAATAAAAAAACAACTTCGTCCGCGTGCATAAAATATAACGTCCATATTTCCTTCCTCTATATTTTCCCCCAACTCGTTTTTTTTTTGTATTTGTGTGTTTTTTCTGCGCCATGTTTACCGCAAATAAACGTATTTTCTTTTCTTTTTTTTTACCTGTGACACTCGGCGAAAGCTTCCCATTAGTGACAGAATTGTCGGAATCGGATCAGTAGTTCCGAAAATGACCCCCTACATAGAAACTCACAAATTTAACCTCGTTATAATATGTATAGATGAAAGCTTTTGTAAGGAATAACATATACCAGCAATCAGCATAACCTAAGTCGGTTATCGTTAAAAATGTCACAATTCAGATCGAGCCCAAAAAACTGAACTTTACGCAACATCAGTTCCAAAATATGTGAAACATACTGCACAAATGGTGTCAATTTATCTCCACCAACCTACGTGGGCAGGCACGTTACCTTTGCCGGCAAAAGCTAAGCGGTATTGATGATCAGACCTCGGTTCTGTGCCGGAATTATTTATGTTCCCCGAGATAGCATGCTCTTCATCTTCAGCCAATGGGGGCTCATTTGAATACGTGTGTTTTTCTTCCCGGGGCTTATTTATTGACCTGATTTGTGGTTGATTTGGCTCGTAGATTTTTATGATACCCGGGGATGAAATAGTAGGAAAGTTATGAGGCTTTATTCAATGTCCTCCACAAATAAATAGGGAGCAATGCTTAAGTGGCGACATACCTAATATTTGACCTGAAACTGAAACAAATTATCAGTTTTTTTTACATTGCCATTGAACTATTTTGCGATGTCAGATCCTGAAGTAGCAACACCTCTTTAAGAAAGATGTCGGTCCACGCCAGATGTTCGCACACGTCACACCCAATAAAAGTATTAATATCAATGACAGACCCCTCCTAAGACAAAAAGATGACTACATCTACTACGGCTTCTGACTGTCGTCATATCGTATTTTTATTAAACAATTAAGAGAAGCCTGCGGATTACTCTAATAAGACGTAGTCGATGGAGCGTGGCCTAGCGAGAATTGCTTCATTTGTGAACCTTCCCCCCCCCCCCCACCCGGCGCCCCGCGCCCCGAGACATCTAGTAATTTCCGGACTACCCTCTGTTCGGTTATTCCGTAATACTTTTTCCTCCTCTCAAATCTGCTAAGAATGTATTAGAAGATTAGACGGACCGCTAGAGGCTTCGTGAACTCCAAATTATATTGCTATTGTATGTGTCTCACGTTTTTCGTAAGGAGTGAGGCGTTTCAGCATATCTTCTGGTCTTGATTGGAGTTCTACGTGTATGAAGCCAGCGAGATTATAATTTTGAGGAGAGTCTATTTTTACAAGAGTTTATTCGCAGCAGAAATATAACCTGCAAAGCCGATAGTACACTTAATGGAAGGCTTTAAAGATATTCGTCACAAGGCAGCAATTCAAACAGCTTATTAAAGCGACAGACATTTCAGTTCAGTAGTGCAACTGATCCAACAGAACCATTTGATCAAATGTCTATGCTCTAACAATATCAAAGCAACAAAACGTCATTTCAAATTTCGAACAGAACGTGACATGTTTGGTATCAGAGAGGCGTCGCGGCACAGTTCGTGTCAATTCGGAACAATTCGGCTTTGTTTGATCGCGTTTTGTTTCTCAACGTTGAGTGAATGTTTTTATTTGCGTTTCATTGCGTTGCTTTGTTTCATCCTTTTTCTATTGTTTGTTTAATTGCTTTCAAATGGATTGTTGCACTTTTTATTGGTGTGAAAAGGAAATTCACGTCAGCAAGGTTTTATTTTTAACGCTGAGAATAATTGAACATTGACTGTATAGTATGTAATTAGTTATTGATCTAGGCATATCACATGTAGGTACCTTTAAAGTTGTAAAATCAAACTGAATGAATATGTCCTCTATTATCGTAAAATATTAAAAGCATTAGAATTGCACTATTATTTTATTCTACAAGCTGTTGCGTTGCCTAGTTCATAAGCCATTAGCTATGGCACATTTTATAGTTTCCGTCATTAGTTATATTAATAAAACAGTGAAATAAGCATGTCTGTTATCCTACCTATCTTACACGATTCATTACGATTACTTATTAATTATCATTGTTTTCAAACATAGTTTCCAAATCTGCAAACGTCAGAAAACGTCTATCCTTATTAATTTTAACGAATCGACATCTTTGCCTACCTAAGACCTGTCGAGATGTCTTCAAGAGCGACTTGAATATTGAAAATCGGCGCTAATTAGTCCCATTAAAAAGAGGTCACATTGAGAAAAACTAATATACCTAACGCTCTACAAAATCTGGTTCGAAACATGATCCATTATAAAGCCCGAGAAACACCAAAACGATAAAAAAAATATCTATTATTCACAGAAAAATAAGCAGGTACCTACACTTTATGAAAGCTCAAGGAAATCCGTGGGAAATCGAGCATTTGCGTTGTTGTGTAAAACCAGCGCGTCACGCTGATAGTGCTGATCAGCAAACGAGATCCCAAGTCATGGAAGGTAGGCCGCGGCCCAATGGGTGTTACCACATACTAAGGAAATATAGAAGACTCGCTTTTCTATAAAACATGAAGCGGATCTAGCTCGCAGTCGTTCGGTACAAGTTTAGTTTCGTTCCTCAATCGCAAATTACAGTATTTTTTAACACACCATAACAGAAGCTTTTGTTACATCAGTTTTAGATAAATGGAACCGATCCCACAGCTCTTCCTGGCCCTGCAGTCTCAACATTAGACAGCGACACAGGACAAAAATCGGTCGTTCAATCTAATCGATGTCAAATTTCTTTAATAAATTTGCAACCTAATGCTTTCGAAATAAAGTTCAAAATCTAATAAAGGAATTTGACAACGATACGATTTAGCGACCGATTTTTGTCGCTGTCTAATGTTGAGACTGCAGGGGCTGGAATAAGCAACAGCTAGGTACGGTCACCATAAGAGATAAGTAACCAGGGTCGTCGATATAGTTGAAGTTTAGTAAGAAACCGAGGGATGTTTTGAAATGAAATTTAATTTGATAAATTAACTGTTTGTTTTCTATTAAATAAGTTAATTTTTATTCGAAAATATCCATGGTTGCATGGTTGTCAAAATCATCAACAACATCAAATTCCGTGTGAGCAAATGCAAAGGTCTTTGGAATATTCCTCGTTCTTTTTTTGTTCCTTTGAAAAGGAAGAAAAACGACGAATACAGTCCAATAGAATGTTTGAAGTGGATTTTCTGCACGGAACTCTTTTCTGCTACCCATCAGGTTTCACTTAGTGTGCTATCATTAATAACGTAAAGGTTACTCCTGAATGTGCGGTACTCGGCGTTTTTCAACATTCATCGTGTATTAGATGATGCGGCTGTTACTAATGGTTGCGGAGATAAACGTAGGTACAGGTGGGCTGAGATGTAGGTGGACGGATCGTGCTTTTCAATGAAGCTGGGATGATAAATTGTACGAATATTGTGAAGAGGAGGTTTTCTCGTACGGTTTCTTGTAAATAAACTCTTTATATGAAATTACACCTTCGTTGTCGTTTCAAGTTGAGCTTGTGAAAGGTATCTTGTGGTTGGCTGACTCGTCATCATTCTTCTGCTCTTATTCTGGTTTTGCAATGTCTGGCTGAGCAATGTTCTGCTGGTCCATGACACCTGAAATAGAGGAACTATTCATACTATTAGTGCTCTGATAAAAAATACTTATGTTGCAGCATCTTCCTGTATCCTTATATAACCAAATAATAAAGAACCAAGTTCAAATTATATTTATTTCACGTACACATAAATCCCATCGGACCCTTTTACAATAAAATAAGACCTTGGAACATAGAACACGTTATAAACATTATGCTGAAAAAATGTGTATAGTATCAACAATAATGATTACAGGCTCCTCAGTAAATCCAATTTCGTTGCTACGGTTTACGAGTTTCAGACAAAATGAGCAGCCATAAACAAAACGTGAACGGAATAGAACTTAGATTCGAGATGAACGTAGTTTTAGTTTTACGAAGTTGATGAAATGAGAGGTTGTAACTAGTTTTAAGGTCAAATACCACCTTATCAAGACCTAATTATGTTTACGCTGGATGAGCAGGAGTCAAATTAAGCAGCAAGGTGGGTAGCAAGGCTGACTGCCCTGTTAGAACTGCGCAAGACCGCCATATGTAGCACATAGGAGTTATTTTAATGGAATACCGACATATTCAAATACGTGTACTTCCCGGGTTAATTAATCTGTCTAGTTAGAGTAACTCGTAGTCTCAAACCTGTGAACAAAGAGTATAGGTACTTAGTATTTAAATGATTAAAATTTGTTTGTATTTTGTTAGATAATAATTACAATACACATGTTATTAATCTATATTTATTTATCGTGAACATATTTTAGTCTAGCCAAATCGTTTATTTTATTCGCACCTACGCCACATAATTATAATAAGATTATTCATTTACACATTAGTCCTTATAAATAATCAAGTAATCAAAACACAGTCAACAAATAAACGAACAAGAACGTTACCCAATGCAAAACTTTATTGTAGAATACATAATTTCACTCCGCACATAATTCTTTGTCACAACACCAATATATTATCTCATCTGGTCGACGTCCGTATGTCACTGCAGGGATCCAGCAGAATAGCGTCAGGTACATTTGCATGACACCTGCTGAGCTGGACTCCCATTTGGTGCAACCTTGAGATGCACACAGCACATTGTTATTCGTTATTTTGATTTGAAGTATGTCATGGTGTCACTTAATTTCTTTAAGTATGTTTTCATTTTTGACTTTTTTATGTTGGCACCTGGTTTTTGTATTAATGTAATGTGTTATAATTTAATTGTGCTTTTGTGTGTTGTGCTTTGTGTGCACTGAATAAATTACATATCTGTCAATCTAAACACAAAATTATTTGTAGGCCAGTCTTTTAAAAAGTAAAGACAATCATTCCAACTCATAGAACACCTAAACATCCGACGGAAGTTCTTACATCCCCCACGACGCACCATCTTAATATCTGCGCATTTAATAAAAAGGGCTACTCAAGGAAACCCCAAAAAATTTCCAACTGCAATAACTTCACCACAAAAATTATGAAAACCGCCGCGGCCGGCCTTATAATCCTTACTAAAAAATAATCCTCATGGCGTGTCGGGTTAGGTCAAGTCGTTTGTCATCCGGGCCCAGAGGGGGGTGAAGCAGGGTTGGGGGTTGAAATATGCCACGTTTTCACTTTTTTTTATCCACTTTCCCGTTGAGTAAGGCGTGTGAATAATTTAAGTGGGCTTTTGGCTGCGGTGCGTTTAAAAAATGAACCCGCGTCACTTTCTGTTTCAGTGGCTATGATAAAAGGGGTGTCTCTGGATGGCTGGTGATAAGTCCGGCTGTCCATCTTCTTAGATAGTTCGTGTGGAAGTGGATAAGAAGATGGGAACTGTAGGCTAGTGAGGAGCCTCGATGGACATAAAGTTTTGGAGTTTCTTGTTTCTGTTGTGTTTTTCCCTTAGGTAATTTCTCCTTTCTTATTGCTATTCGTAGGCCTGTGTTCAGCGGTGAATGAATACAACCTGATGATATATACGAATTACGTTCTGAGCTCTTTACCATATTTTATCAGTTATTTCTGTGTCTGGCAAAAAACTACTAAATCCTAATCTGATTTTTTTTCTTATCGATCGAGGAAGCTAGTTGTAACGCCACATATATTTTCCATGCATCAATAGTAAGTAATAATAGTTGAAAACTTACCCGAATTTTCCACTTCTTGTAAAAATATTTTCAAGAAAGTTCTCCCTTCAAATTTCTGAAACTAAAAATGTAAGTTCGGAGAAGCACCTTTGCCAGTTCTCCTACATAAAATATTTTTACTGAACGAGTGCAAGCTACTTTAGGAAAGTGGCTAATACCCTCAGAGACAGGTGGTTGGTGCTTGGCGACTTTTTTGAAGTAAAAGTAGGGTAGTAAGGTGAATGGCTAAACTTTTAGTCAAGTTAATTTTTAATGTATTTTCAGTCTTTCTTGACAGAAGGGACATATATTTTTATAAGAAAACGTTCAGCGCATGCTACGAAGATGGTGATGGACATGGAATTGCATATAAGTTAGCTCTTTAAAAAGAACGTGGTGCGCTCTTCAGTTCCTCTCGTCTACTGACTTTCCTTTTCCAACAAAACGATTTCTACGACTTTCTTCATGTTATCCTCTCAGACCTTCGCAGCTATTCATCTTTCAATCCCCTCCAATCTCAGAAACATACGACTTAGAAAATCGTCTAACACCGCACATTACAAGGAATAAAGAAGCCGTGTATAAGTGAAACCATGCATTAATTACAACCGGTACAGTACCTAACCCCCCCCCCCCCCCCCCACCTTGCCCCTGCTGCCCCCTCAGAGAGGGTGTCTCCTTGATTTACGGCGCTCCTACCCTGGAAAATTATTCTCCATTCGTGATTTACTACCAGCTCGTTTTTACCTGCATTATTTAACGATACTACAACACATATTAAACTCTACACCTTAAGCAACAGAGTTGTTATTTGATTGTGGGCAATAATATGTAGTTTAGTATATTTAGTAATTGCATAGGTATCGTTAATTGTTGTGATTGCGGCAGCCGTACCGTTTGAGACACGAACGTGCACACACACACACACACACTCACACTAACGTATTGTAGACGTGACAACGGTGTAAGGAGGAAATCCCGAACGTATTTCAAGAGATTTTTATGAGGTTCTTATAGTGACGACATTGATAGCCGTAAGCCGACGTAGGTCTTTTGTTTATGGTAAATGAGAGGATGATAGGTGCCCTTGTATCTTTGACCTTGTAGTATGGTCGGTAACCATGCGTTAGAGGTGTAGGATTGTTAGCTTTGGTTGCATAAGTATCGCTAGATTGTTATGTTTGTCTCAATCAAATAAAGAAAAATAGATTATTCTGCACAAACAAAACGCTTTAAAAAAAGTGTAAAATTGTCTATAGGTCCATTGTTTAGTGCTAAAGTTGTACAAGGAATAAACGACTCTTACTTGGCAAAGATTAGTAGAAGCACGCTTAGTTCAGCTGTTTTCATCAGATTGTGAGCACCAATGGTCATGCGGTGCACTAATTTGTTATATCAAAGGTTACTATCGAAATTGCTTTCGAATCATAATATCATTATCAAAACACTGTTTTCTTTGTAGTCAGCTAGATGGGTAATTAAGGTACTAAGAGACATGGTTACAAATAGGACACTCAAGAGAAATCATTCATAACTTCATGAGCGATATCCCATTGATGTAAGTACATAACAACATCGACGGCCGCTACATCTAAGCGCATCGCCACTCGATTAATCGCGCACCGCCGTCCATCCAAGTCGGCTTCAGACACCGGCAGTAAACCACGCGTCGGGTCGCGCGATCGATTCCCGTGCGGTGCACCCCTTTGTGCGCGACAGGTGGAAGAATCGTCTTTACTTTACGTTAGGAAGGCTTTTTGTGGGAGTTTTATTTTTCGAAAACGTAATGGTATTGGATTCTTAGGTGTAAAAGTGATTTGTATGGATTTTGGGTTCCGTCTACCTTTATTGTTAATGGATTAGATTTATTTCATAATGTAGCTCGGTTTTCTGAAAATCAACGTCGATCTAACACGCAAAATATTGCCCAAAAAACTGCTTTAAAAATTAACAGTTACGTTCCAAAACGAGACTTTCAAGACGTTTTTTTAAGATTTAGTAATATGTCAATGATATTTAGCAATATTTCAATGATATCTTTGACTTTCGTACTTAAAAAATAAAGTGTCACATTCAACACCAACGAAAAGTCGTTCCACCGATAAACTTGATACATTTGCTGGAAAATAGACTTACAGGTACTCCACACAAATAAAAAAAGGAAAGTAGAAAACTGAAATTCTGAAATCCAAGTCCCAACCGCACCGGACAATACGCGCAAACAGAAATATTTTCGACCGATTTACCGCGGTAGCAATATATCGTAGCGCTCTACGGCGTAGCACAATGGACTCGTAGAGCGTGGCGTAGTGCGGCGTAGCCACGGCACGTGAAAGCTAGGGTAACATATGTTTAGAACATCCTGGGACACGTTAAATTTATGACTCCCATTTACCAGATTTTGTATGGAAATATATTTACAATTTTTGTATCGTATCTCGACGCAAAAATGAAATTGGATTTTTATACGTCGTAAAATTGTTGAACGTGGTTGTAAAAAATCTGTTACTTTTTTTGTGAAAATATATTAAAATGGTTTTGTAACGTCGCTTAAGTATCATAATCGTGATCATAGTAGATGAGTTTCCCTTCAATTTCACCCGTCAGGCAAAATAACATTCAGTTTAAATAAAATCGGTTTGTAAAAACGGTTTGTAAAATCGCAATAAAATATTGTATACATGTGATGAGATCTAAAATACACTCGCTACACAGTATCTGATCGCAGCAACATTAGCGGTGAACACAGCCGCGCTACAACCTGCTGATAATTTACCTGTTCATGTCTGTTTCGTCACAGGTGGTTCTACCTATTGCTGTTCTCAATACGTCACAAACATTAATTACGCGACTATGTTCTTTACGATGTTCTCCTTTACAGCAGGCTTATTCATTTAGTCATGATTTATTTTAAAACATTAGGTTTCTTAATTACACGGAAATTGCGTAACAGATATAATATAATTTGAAACTTCTTATTTTCAACATATTTTAAAATATACGTCATCTTAAGGTGCTCTACCCAAACCGAGATGATAACCTAAGGCATCGGATTATATGCAATGTCAAAATGCCAAAACATGCATGCAAATAAACATTTAAAAAGGGCGAAATATGCACAGTCAAAATACTATTTTTTATTAGAATGTACTTTTATTTTCACAATATATTTGTATTAATAATCAGTTGTAATTATTGTGACAATATACAATTAAATATTTTTCCAAATTTTCTGTAGCAAACTTGTGACGTTTGTCACTTAATATTAATTTGTGGGCTGAAAATTACCTCTCTACGTCAACCGACGTTACTGGACAGAACTTGAAATTTGACGCCATTTCTGCAGAAACTTCTTCAAGTGGATTTGGGGCGGTACCGTTGATAAATTAAATGCGTTAACTGTCTTTATTCCTTCAAGACCCGGGTTCCTTCAACACGCCCTACAGAAATAAGCACTATCAATGAAAAAGAACTAAAATATGCAATAACGTAAAATTTGGCAAGGAGATAGATGGCATCCTAGGGAAGGACAAGGCTATTTTTAGTCTCAAAAATAATTGATATAGGGAATGGAAGTTTGTATGGGAACTCAGCATTTCTTAAGGTAGAGACATGAACATTCAAAATTATGCTTTTGTTTAGAAATAAAGTATCAAATAGGGGATGATTTTAAAATTTTACACATGTACTATTTAAAGTATCTGTTTTTAAGGGATTGAAAAACAGACATAGTTCGTATCTTGAGGTAACATTTATTGTAGTCTTTATTTAATTAAAATCGGTCCACTCAGTGAAAAGTTAATACAATTTAAAGTCAAAAAATAAACAAATAGGTATAGTATAACGTGGTCAACGACGGCGATAGAGTATTACAAATTAATGATGACAATATTAAAAAGAATTCATATTATTTTTAAGTTAGACATTTAGAATTATAAAAACCAGTTTAAATAATAATATTTGCACTTATTACGTCTGTCTGTCCGTCTGTTACTTTTTAACGCCTTAACGGTTGAATTGATATGGATGACAGGCATACGGATAGGCGATAGGTTAGGAGATAGAATACTTTTTATTCCGGTAGTAAGTTCCCGTGGGATAATTTCCAACAACCACGCGAGTGAAGCTGCGGGCAGAAACTAGTGTTTAATAATGTTAAAAATATCAGTGAAGTTCCTAAAGACCCCGACGCATGGTGTCCTCAGTGGAAGCCTGCAGCAGCCTCGCGGAGGCTCCATTGGACCGTCGCCAGTGAAACTCGAGCATGACCGGACTCGCAGATCGATGGGACAAAAAAAAATTAGAACACTCATTGAAATGAGCTAAACACGAGAACAATTCTGTTTTTTTTTTCAAGTTTTTCTCTCACAAAACTTATTTCGTAGGAGCTCGTCCAATCTTCTGTGATTGCTGCATTAACATTTTTGTTAAATAAAATTACAAATGTTTACTGTTATGTTGCTTGTTTCGATCGTAATTGTAATAGAAAACGCAACAGAATTGAACAGAAAATAGATTCAGTACATAAACAGGAAATCTAATAAATGACTCTCGGAGTGAGTTTGTACTTACGCTGAAGTGATAAATGAACGACTGTAAAATAAAACAAAAGAAAATTGGAAAGCAAAAGTAATAAGATTACACGAACTAATAGTATTCGTCACCAAGGGTAACTACATTACTTTGTATTTTGTTGAATCTTTACAACCTTGAACAAAATTAAGAAAATAGTCCCACACACTTAATTAAAGCTATATCAATAAAATAACTGTCAGTCTACTGTATCCAAACAATTAAGTTTCATCAATACAATACGAACATAATTGTTCAGAACAATTTAATTCCATAACAAATAACAGGGCTAGCTTCCCCATGATTACAGAGTATCAGCGCTATGGCCCGTACGTACGCTTTCCGTAGGGTCGATCACGATCTAAAATGTATCTTATTACTTTAGAGGTAGAGTAAGAAATATAATATTGGTTGAGGTTATGTAGCGCGTCTTTCACTCCTTGGGGAAAGCATCAAAGCCTTCATTAGACAAGTGTACAGCGATATGAACGCGCACAGACGGAGGAGTGTCGCAGGGCGCTAGTCTAGGCACGTCACTATAATATGTATTGGTATGCTTCTAAAATATCCGTATTTTGATAATACAAGATGGATTTAACAAAGAATGCGGTTACACATAGTAAAATGTTTTTTCTTCAGTATGTTTTATTGAATTTCACTTAGTTCTGTAGGCTTTCCTACAATCATTTAAAATCGAAGTTGAAAGAAAAACCATTTCGGCAGAATTTGATGAATATAACGAACTGTCAGAGTCGGATAACGCTAAAAGAAATTTGAAGTGCCTTTATTAAGTTAGAATTGAGAAAATGATTTCGATCGAGTACTGACTCGTGTAATCGCAGTCATGTTTAGTTGTAGACTAATTAGTATTTTTCCGTCTGGGCGAGTATTCAGTAATTACAGCATTGTTATTGGAAATTGTGAATCCGCGTTGCACCTCAATATTTCAATGCTTAAGTAGTTCGTTTGCTTTGTTTCGTTCACAAACGAACCCAGTCGTGAGACTTGCTCTCGATTGTTCTCCTCCGAGCATTTGCTGCTCTCCTACGTTTTTTGTACTGTTTGTTTTCACTTCGAGTACTAAGTTGGTAGGAGTTTTGTATAAATTAATGTTATAAGTATCCGACTGTGGCCAACTATTTCGAAGTTTACAAACAAACAGAGTTCATGTTGAGAGTTCTTTGTTTTGATATAAAACCATTCCTTGATAAGATTTCTTTGCGAAACTTTGTAGTGCTCATTTTGTTTGCCGTTTTCTATTGAGACTGCAATCCAATTTGAGAAGAAGTATTATTTTTTAATATAAAATACTGTTCGTTCGCGCTGCTGCATTCGTAAGGCTTGCACAGCGAAACTAATATCCTCCTTATCTGAGAGTTTCCTTTGTCTTTATAAAGTTGGAGAAATGCTATGAATTGAAGATTTTATTGAACTTAGTGTCAAACCAATATAAACGCAAAGATATTACATTCACTACAAATAACATAAAGTCTTATAAAAATAACCATTAAGTAAGTACTTTGAATGCTTTAACTTGTTGACAAAGGAACAAAATATTTGAAAAGACAACGCTCTTTTTGGGGCATGAACCTTATTCATGGGTCTCCATGCCCACGTAAACTATATGAAAAATATACGAATATGTTAACCAAAGCAATCAATCAGGGTGCACTCGCACCGCTTTGCGGGGACACCGCACGAATATCTAATTTTGTTTGTTACCCCGCTACCCCCAGGCACTGCCAGCACCCCCTGGCACCCGCCGAGGGCACCGCGCAGGCGTCGAACACCCCAAATCCTGGCGGACGTTGATGGATCACCCTTAATGACAAGCACCGAAGGGGCGATAGGGTTGTGCCCCTTATCGATACTCGTTATCGATCAAGTCGCTTGTGGAAATTGGTTCGATAAGATCTAATTGTTTGTCGGGGTGGTATCGTGGTGGAATTGATTGGTATTATTAGAGGTTTAGTTTTATGATAATGTCTTGGTATTTTTCTCTGTGTCTGTGCATAATTTTTGATACGAATCTTTTTTCAACTTGTTTCCGGATCCTTTAGTTTGTGTTTTCATAGACATTAGTAATATTATTACGACAATCTATATGATCGAAGTCACAGTCCGTATAACACAACCAATTTTAATCAAGTATCTGAATAACTTTCACTAGATAAAAACAATCTCAATTACATAAATCACCATTTTCACAGAAATCAACTTGCACATTACATTTACTTAATTATCGATGTCGATATTACACATAACATTCCATGCACCCTTCGGCACAACTTTCGCGCCCTACACAAGCAGTCACTACAATAGTATTAGACATTAGCGGCCCGTTTCCCTCATTCGCTCGTACTTTTTATTTCTGGCGTTGTATCGACTTCGATATTGTCTGCTAGTGTCGCATCACTAGAACATATGCGTCCTCCGCGTGCTCTCGACACAATCGCATTAGAAATTAGCGATTCATGCTTTTATTTAACTGTACTTCTTGTTGCTTCTGTTAACTTTATGCTTGTATTTTCGCTTAGAATGTGATCGGCATATTAAGTGGTAATACACGTTGTTTAAGCAACGTTGAGGACGATGTATTTTACCTAAACGAAATGTTACAAGAGTTAAGTATATTTGTAGATTAAAGGCAGGTGTATGACCATTCCTAGATTGAAAAGGAATCTAGCGTAATTATGTGTTTGTTTTAAGAACAGTTTTGTGGAATCTAATATTATTGGAGTTTTACAGTTGTACTCGTATACTAGAACTACAGATTCTATTGTCATAACACAACCAAGTTGTTAGTATGCACACGATACTTTACTAGGGAAAAGCGCCAGATGAATAATAACATATATAATGGTTTAAAGTAGCTCAATCATTATCTACCTACAAAGGGAGCAACATGCTGAGTCCAACGACCCCCTAAATGTAGTGATAATGGAAAAAATACCTTTGTCCAACAATAGAACTTCTACCTTCGCCTGAAATATAAATGAAATCACGTAAATAAATAATAATGAAATTCGTAGAGTATCGTAACGTAAGCGAGGGTGAACACATCTTTATTAATATATAATAGACCTGTATGATGGACGGACGGACAAATGCCAAGTCCATTGCCCGTTGTTTGCGATAGTTAATGATGCCAGTCACGGAATGTCGCCGATGGAAAGCAATTTTACAACGATTCCCAACCGATTGTTAGGGGACGCTACATTTGGGGACCTGAGCAAATTGTTTTACAGTTTTATTATGGTTGTTTTCGATTGCTTGTCGTGTCGCTTTCGATTCAGTTACCAGACAATAATATCAAGTATCTACTTGTGGTTGGCTTATTTCCGCTTTGCAGTTGGAGATCTTGCAAAGTTATTGGTACGGAGCTTACATTTTTTGGAAATAAAATTGTGAATACCTGGCGTGAATCCAATTCTGGTGGAAATCGTGTTTTTTTTTTCTTAAAAATTTAAAATTCATATTCATTTATTTGCCATAATGTAGAATTGTAGATTTACAACGTATGATCTTAAAACTATAATGGCCCCAAATATTGTGGTGTGGAAATATTAAATTTTATCTTGCACAATGCTATTATTTTAATTAAATAAAAATAAAAAGATGGCAATAACAAATAAGAGCTCATGCATTAGGATTTTTAAGGAACAAAATAATTAATCGATGTCAAAGTTATACCTGTCAGTTCAAGAGATAAAGTTTATCTATTCTATTCTATCGTTCCAGTCGCAATTCTGATCCAACATTATACCCAGAAATTTGATACTTGTAACTTGTTCGAGTATAATATCATTATATTTAACATTTAACGTCAATGACTTTCTTTTATGCGTTTGGAATTGGATCATTTTAAATCTCTGCATATTAATTTGTAAGTATTTGTGTTTCCATAGAGATCTACGTTTTGGAATGGGCAACTAGCTTCAACTTTCTAACTAACTGGCCGGCTCTTTGACAATTCAAAAGTGCCTGTAAATGGTTTAATTGAACTAAATGCTTTGCCTTTGAATTTGAGTTTTAAGTTTAAGTTGTTAGAATGTAACCAGTGTATTATGTTTTTTATTGCGTTGTTTATTTCTAGTTCATACGCGCCTGCATTTTCACATTTCACAATAAGGGTTGTGTCATCAGCAAACAAGATTTTGCTATGGCAAGTGATATTTGGGAAATCATTAATGTATCTGAGTAATAAGAAAGGTCCCACTAAACAGCCTTGTGGCACTCCTAAATTATTTTGTCGAGAATCACTTCTATGTAACATCTTTTTGTTGTTATGGATTTTAGAGATTTCCACAAATTGTTTTCGTTCATTTAGGTAGGCTCAGCCAGTCGTTCGCTTTGCCTCTTATACCATATTTTTCAAGTTTTTGTAAGAGGAACTTGTGTTCCACATAATCGAACGCCTTACTCATGTCTAGGAAAATCGCAGCAATTTGTAAGCCATCATTAATTATAGCCTGGGTGACAATTTTAGTCTAATTGAAACTCGCCAATGAAGTAGTACGACTCTGTCTAAACCCAAATTGCTCATCTTTAAGTATACGATGACTTGTTGTAAAGTCTTGAAACCTACTCAGCATAATTATCTCAAAGATTTTTGACATCAATGGTATCAGCGTCACTGGCCTATAATTATACATGTCAGATTTTTCTCCTTTTTAAAAAAGTGGCCTAGCTACTGGTTTTTTCAATATGTGTGGACTTATCATTTGAGGAAGGTATCTTACCTTCCTCAAATGATAAGTTTATTAAATAACACAGTGTAGCGGCATCTACAACGCCACATGCGAGCTACGCGTCAGACTGACGTCACGCAAAATCCTGCATCGCGCAATCAGAGTTTACCGCGCAACTAGCATATATACAACATCCCGACATCAACCGTCGGGCAGTTGCCCACCAGACACGACACCCGTCTGGTCGGAGGATCCTCCCTTTTCTATAGAGTATGAGTGAACTTTACACCCTGTTCCTCATACCCCTATAACAGCAATTGACATATGTATCGTGCGCATAATTTAATTACATTGGTTGTTACGTCATCTATTCCTGCAGCGTTTGTGTTATTAAGATTTTTAATTGTTCGTAATATTCTTTGCAATTACATTGTAAGAAACAGCTAAAACTAAAAGAAACACTTATTTTAGAAAACTATAAACAACACTCAAGAAACACACAATATATTATACAGAATTGATATAGTAAGCAGCAGTAGCAAAGGAAACGCCTTCTATTTCGCCTGTTACAAGCAGATTTTCATACGTATTTCGATTGCTCTTGTAGAACATTATTCACCCCTCACAGACCGAGATTTTCGTGTATTTGCTCGTGAATTTTGCGAGCAGAGTAAACGGACTTCAAAGAGTACGTTTTGTTTTCTCTAAATTCGAATATTAGCCTGTTTGCCTTTATTTCTGCATTTGGGAAACTGCTTTACATCTTTATGAGAGAGCATTAACTATGCCACATGGTACCCAATGGAAGTAAACCGAATTCAGGCCTTGGAAATAGTAATGTCTATCTGTAAACGACTGCTGTCTGTATGCAGTGGTTCACTGACAACTGCAATTGTAGATATTGTTATGAGCAGACATCCTTACGGACGGTCAGTCTGACAGTCTTTACTCGGCTGCGTGTCTACTGCCAATTTGCTTGTTTTCTGTTCCCTCACGAATGGCTAAAGAAAAAAATAGAAACTATAAGCTTAAATCGATTTGAAACCTTTCAGCTAGGTTCGCGTTTTTCCGTGCAATTGTTTATCCATTTACAAAATGACACATCTGGTACCACGATGTTGGTAGAAAAAGTGCCATCAGCACTAAATAAAAATGGCAGCACACCAAAATAGTTGCGGAAATTTAGACCTACCCTGTGTAACGAGTTTTTTATTGAAGTGAAATAAACCCGCGTATATGTTACAGTTTTAATTTTATTTTTTTAAGCTCTAACAATGACAGTGGGTTTAATACCTCTTTAGTATTTACGGTTCATTTCATACGCACAAAAATGATGCGTGAGTTTATGCGGACCATTCATCTTATCATCAGCGTCCACTCGACCGTTTGACCCTGTGACCCTGTGGGTTGACCTCTACCCTGACGCCATGAAACTGTATGTGTATATAAATTTTGTCAGCGAATGTATTTTTGGAAGATAAAACATTCATTCTGCTTAGAAAATTCTAAACACATTCAACTATTTACACAGTTTATGATTTAGTTCGAAACTAGCTTTTGCTTGCAGCTTCGTCCTCGTAGAGGTTGGTAAAAAAACCTATAAAACCTTTTCTATTAAAAAACACATATTTGTGGCAAGTTTTATGGTGATCGGTCAAACGGTGTTGGGGTTTATCAATCTCATAAATACCAACATCCATTTCTATACAGGTATATCCGAAGAGAAAATTACCTATCTGTGACAAACATACAAGCACCAAATAATTTCAAAAGTTCTTTGTTTCAGTTTTAATTCGAGACCCAAAAATATATAAAACTTGGAATACATAAGTCGGTCTACATGAAACTCGAAACTCGTCGTATCATGAATAAAACCCGCTTATCATACGCAGGCTGCGATAAACAATATCACATAGCTTATTACCATCAAAAGGAGCACATTTCCTTTTAACTTATTTAGAGACGGGAAGACACTCAGTATCTTCCCGGTTCGTTACATTAGCATAATCGACTTAACCCTTCCATGCAGGGGACGCGTTTAAATTACCCTGTATTACCCTGGAATGGCGGGGGCAGGGTAATTATGCGTCCACAGTTAGATGCTTGGATAGTGGACGGTAGTGCAAGCTTGTAATTAGAACTGGGCTAATTATTGACTTTAAAGATCATCTGTGGCTTTCCTGGAAGGTTATGTGGAGGTATTAGAGGCACATTTTGAAATAGTCTGGCAATGTCCGGTGTTAATTTTCTTAGTTAATTTAAAATTCAGTAACACCACTACTGATAATGGATCTCCTAAAGTCATTATTATCTGCCCGGCCATGTAGCTATTACGTTGCGGTGGGCGTCCAATCTAACCGGATGCCGCTGAATATGGATGATGTCCTAAAGTGTAATATTATATTGTTGCAGAAAGTATTGTCAAAATCTCCATGCCTGTCAGACGGATTGGTGGTACTCTTTACAGGCTCTTCTCTTTTTTAGGTTCAACTTAACTGGACAAAAAACTTTGGATTACTTTAATACTAGTTTCTTGTCAATAGAACATGCTAAGTCTACTCCACCTCGTTCTTACTTGACCATTCAATTTAAACGAGAACTATACTCGTTAAAATCTCGCTACCAACACTATATCAGTAGTGTGAAATCAAATGACATAAGTAGCTAGGTATATGCCACTATATTCTAATGTATATTTACATATTCATATGAGCCCGTTGACCTACTGCGGAAGTTTCCGTCAGTTCCACGACGTATTTGCTTCAAGTTTGCCTGAACTAAGTTTGACGTGTAATAGCTAAACTTCCAGGGTAATTATATGGATAAAGACTTTGACTGTAGTATGTGTAGGGTTATTTATGTGAAGATTCATTCAATGAGTACCTATATTTAGATGACCCTTGTTTAATATTATGTCAAATCCTTTCATAAAATATAGGGTTAATATATTGAGGGATTCATTCATAGAAGATATTTAGGAAACCCATGTTTTATTTAACCTTGGGTTGTTAATACCAGAGATGATAGCTTGTTACACCAGCATCAACATACACTTATTTTTCAAAATGCAGACGTATTCACAGTCTTTTCTTTTTGTCTATTTATTATTCTGTCTGTATTTATTAAATCATAAATGAAACGATAAATGTTAAATGATTTTATTTCTGTAAGTAGGTTTGAACAAACACTTTTACACGTCAATCATATTTTAAAAACTAGATGAGGTTGGCGTTTCCTATCTGACTACTCTGAGAAGAAAGGCCGAAACAAACTCAGAGGTCACAGTCTCTTTTAAAGTCCAGACATAATCTTGGTCAGATCATGTGAAGACCATGTAGATATGTGTCTGAAATGGTCTTTTGAGGAAAAACCACACAGAATGAGTGGACCTGTCCAGTCAGTGCTCGCATTTTTCAGTAATCATGCAGCTCAACTCAGAACTTAAGGAGTTCAACGATTCGACGAATAATACCAAAGAAAGGACATTTGGGTAGGTCGCTAAAATTACTCAAACTGCCAGACCATGATTAAAATTAAAAGATAATGAGAAAAACAAAATATTATTGTGTAAATACATTGAACAATAATAAGTATTCTATATCTATCTGTATTATCCTGAAATTAGATGACTGTACTTCGGAGAGTGCGAAGGAGCTCCACTAAACGGATCCCTCCGTCGCCCTTTTACTACCGGACTACCAGAAGTACTGCAGGGAACCATCCGCACTTGGTTAATATCCGACCAGTCGGACTCAGCGCTTCTCCTCCACGTTTATAATGCGCACAGCCAAAGTGTGGAACTCTCTGCCAGCGACTGTGTTCCCTTCCACATTTAACCCATCTGCCTTCGAAGCAAGAGTGAACAACATTCTAGGCACCCTCGTTCCATCATAGACCTCATCCATCGCTTTCCATCTGGCGTGATCGAGGTCAAGAGCAGCACCATTCAGCAATAAAAATGAATGTACTTTCAGTACAGAAGTATACGTATTTGTATCTGGCGGCAAGTAGAATTTAAATACAATTCAGTTTCAGGAAAAACCCAAAGCATTTATTTTACCATATAACTTACACACGAGCATACTTATTACGACAATCTAAACTCCAAATGACCAACCTAATTAACCACAAGTTTTCCCTAATAGATTGTAATCTATAAACCCTTTTCATTCACGACGACCGTCAGCTGCCGGACAGTCAGTGCCGGGGAACCGGTGGTGGAGTGAACACCGGTACAATTCGTCCGATTTACCCATACATTCACCACCGGGTACCCGTCGCCGACTATCCGGCTACCGGAGTGCAAAGGGGCTTAGTTCCATGTAAGTTGCTGTGTTTGACCTTATACACAAAGTTGTGTGGCGGACGATATTAACACGCAAAGTTTATTTCTGAAGCCGTCTGTTTATAATAGCTCGTGTTAGTCCAACTTCTGTGACCTATGTAAGTTCCTACTTACTTAACAACCAATTTCTACAGAAACACGTTTATAAATCTTTTCTTTTATTGAATGGAACTGGTAACTGTTGTACTGACTATGAGTGTGTACATAAAGAATCTATTATTTATTTTACATGATTTACAACATTATTTTTCTTCCAGATAAATCCGGACTCTTTCTAGAATACCGAGTAAGTAACTTTTTATTTTAAGAGATGGCAGTTTTCTGATATTTTCGGATCATAGACGATAATACCTACTTATTTATCTACTATCATTACCTAGACGGCGGATTTAATTACACTGTGTATCCGTCAACCGTGTTCTTTCAGCATATTACTATTCTTCTTGACTGAAGAAAAACCTTTACCCTAAATAACAATTAAAAAAATATGCTATTAGTTTACAACTCATGACACATTCATTTGTATCTCGCATTCTTAATCTTCATTCTCACAGAACCATAATCATAACAATTACAAATGAAGCATATGTTTTACCAAAACAAGTCACGTCTCAATGTACTAGCATCGCAGTGCATACCACAGACGCACAGACCAGCAGACGCTTCGGACAGGAAACGGAAGCTGCGCGTGCGCTTCTCGCTGTAAATCGCTCGGCGCGCGCATTTCGCTGTCATCGCGCGCACAACGTTCTCGCTAGTGTAGGATGTGCCTGATTCATTGTTGTGAGGGAATGTGGCAGGTTTTTTTTTTGTTTTCATGGTTAATTTTATATTGGAAATTGTTATGACTGATGATAGGAGAAATTAAGTTTTAAATAGGAGATTCTGTTTTCATAAGTTTACTAGCTTGTGCCCGCGACTTCGTCCACGTGAAATTACTTGTTCCCCCGACCCACCCCGCCGCATCACATCGGCCGCTCGCGCTGTTATATTGTTTTCGCTTAGCGTTCTTTCTGCCTTTTTCCCTTTGCTCGGCTCCTGAGGGTCGTAGCGTGATGTTAAATAGCCTACAACCTTCCTCCAGAATTGGGCTATCAAATGCAAAAAGAAATTTTTTCAAATCCGACTGGTAGTTCCAGAGATTAGCCCGTTCAAACAAAAAAACAAACTCTTTAGCTTTATTATATTAGTAGGTACATACATTTAGATAAATAAGTATTCGGCACAATTTTTACATTAATAAATCAGTGGAATTCGATTTTTCAAATAAACAGTGTCCTCCCTTTTCACCAGGATGGGGCTTGTTTTAAAAAAGCGTTTGGTACGTTTCCATTGTATGATTTAACACTATTTATACCTATTTTCGAGTTAATTGAAGCAAGCATTAAAATCCAAACTTTATTACCCTTTTCCACCCCGTTAGGAGCAGATTTTTTTAAAACCCTGAATAACGTACTTTTTATTTTTTGTTTTAAATATTAGTAGGTACTGAGTTTCGAGTTAATCCCAAAGCGCCTTTACTTACTAACTTTGACACACTCTAAATCCTCTGTGAAGTGCTGTTTAAAAAACTAAAAGTGCTAATATTTATTATTTACTGAGGAAAATATTGCCACGTTTCAAGTTTATTAACTCAAGGAATAAGATTTTTCATACAAACGAAATCCCCCCTTTTTACCCTCTTAAAGGTCAGATTTCCAAAAACCCCGTCGTAGCGAATGCCTATGTCATAATCTGTGTGCCAAATTTCAGCCCAATCCGTTCAATGGTTTGAACTACGTGTTGATAGATCAACCAGTCAGTTAGTCACGGTTTCCTTTTTGTATAGAAATGACAGGACGATGTAAAATAGCTGTCTAAAAACGTACCTTCTATACAGGCTTCTTCTTACAGGACAACTTGGCAATTTTACGACATTAATTTGAAACTAAAACAATACAGCAGTCATGCATCATTATTCGAATCACAGGATCTCAAATTCGGGATCTTGTTTTAACTGAATCGCTGCTGACAAACAGGAGGAATTGTGGCATAAAACGTGAATTCCTTTAAAACCCTTTCCTGTAAATCTCGTATGAACCATACGTGGTCACTCTACTGCACATAACAGCCAATTGCATCGAACTTCAACTTGCGCCCGCGCACTTAACAAATTTACTGCACGCCATGTTGTTTCTTATACACTTACTGCCACCTAGTAACTCGGCACAGAAGACCCGTTGCAAAGCAGTCACAGGAATGAACATGGGGGTCATGGGAGGGAACATGGGGTCTATAAACAATACATACCATAAGTCCCAGTCATTTATTGGTTAGGGATTCTTTCAAGTCATCACAATAAACATCATTACATTAATACTAAAAGTAAAAAAAAAATTAAAAAGACATAGGTCAATTACTTAACAAAAATAAACAAATTAACAAAAGTCATTGTATATACATACGTCAAATAATAAACAACCAGAAACATTTAAATAAAATAAATGAAAGTAATAGTTGAATGATTTTAAATTTTAAATTAGATATGTAACAAAAATTTAAGGTCGCAATAGCATAGTTATCATAGAGGATTGCGCGAATGTATGTTATGGGTTCCATGTGACGTGTCACTTTTGTAAGTAATAGCGTAGACTAGAGCTGTATGAATGCATTGCTAATAGAATAAAAAAAAAATATGTTCTCCCAAAACCCACTGTCAAACTAAAAACTTTCTAAAGTTTTTTGAAAATGAATTTCCTTATGTATTAAATAGCTTTTGAGCTTGTCTATATCGTGGTACTTCTGTTCGAGTTGGGTGGCCACTTCGCACTCTTGGTCGATAATTTTTGCAACATTGTTTTACACCCTGCAATAATAACTTCAAAAGGAATTTGGATCTTGCTTCTACAGCAATAAGTTATATTTTGCTGTGGGTGTGTACCTGAATTTAATTGCAGTACTTTATAAACAAATATTGAATGTTTCAATTTATATCCTCATATAATATCGATATGCGCAGTTTAATTTCAACCTACTGAGTTAGATTATAAGGTATATAGTACAATGAATGCGATAAAGTTCTTAATTGTAATACTTTGTAGACAAATATTGGAACTTAACTTTGTTAAGTAAGCGCTTCAATATTTAACTTAAACTTATTGGTGTTTTTGTTGAACATAAAACTATTTTAGAAGAATTGTTTTACTCTCACTCCGACGTTTTGAAAGTCCTATCGAACTACTTATTTAGTTTTTTTTAAGATACAATGTTATATCTACACTGAAAACATAGCCAGCCTGTCTACATAGCCTACTAAAAACTAGGAGCCAGAGGACCGAACATATAGCTCATATATAGATTCCAGTGCCTCTTAGTCCCGGCTAACATCCATAGATCTTAGTCAGTCGTTACAGGTAGTCAGAAGCCCAAAAGTCTGACAACCAATCTTACCAATGGGTATCATATTAACCAGTGACAGGGTTGTGGTCGTTGTGCAGGTCAGATATGCGGTCGCCCCATGTAAAACACTAGTATTCAGTTGCATCCAATTAGACTGGAAGTCGAGCCCGACATAGTGGCAGATGATGAAATAGATTCCAGGATTTATTTATTATTATTAAACAGATTTGTCGAGCAGTGGTGGCCCAGTGGTAACGGCCGCGACTTACGAGTTGTAGGTCGTAGCTTCGAACCCAGTCAGGCGCTTTACTTTGTGTAAATTATATAATCACTATGTTCTCAAAACTGTGAAGGAAAACATTGTGACGAAACCGGCATGTCCTAGAACCAAAATTCGAAGACATGTGACATCCACCAACCCGCACTGGGCCCGCGTGGTGGATTACAGCCCACTCCCTCTCACAGAGAGGAGGCCTGTGTCCCAGCAGTGGGCACATTATAGGGTGATTAATGATTATTTAAGCAGATTTGTCAAACTGCTTTACAGCTTTAAAGATTATTAATTTCAGGACAACATTATATTACTTACTTCCTTAATTTTGAATTATAATGTGTACCTATTGAGAAGCTAGTACATCGTTTACATAAGCTACACTACAGCTAATCTACACTACATGTAGCGAGAGCAGTGTAACAGTGTTAAATCATCGTAATACCTCCTTCCTTGCGCCCGCGCCGAGCGGTGAGCGAAACCACGTGTAGGGCCTGTATTCATAGTCCAGAAACCGATAGATAGTGAGTGATTAAGCTTGTAAGGCCCACTTGCTACTCGGGTTAAATGAATAAATATAGAGTTAGTAAACTCAAAGTTAAGTAATACTACTACTTTCACTTTTTTATTTGTATTTTGTGTTTTGTGTTTCACGAACTGTGTCCAAATAAACGTTTTTCTTTCTTTAATTAATTAAAATGTTAACTCTTAATACGCGTTGCGCCACTAAAAAGTAACTCCGGGTTAGTTAACCTGGCATTAATGTTTGTTGAGTTGGGAACATTGCAGTTCAATCGACGAAACATAAAATAGAATTAGAATGTCTGTGCCCAGATATGTAATCCAACCAAAAATGAAGGAACGAACAATTAATGGAAATTGTATACTCATCTTTTACACTATATTACGACGTAATATTTTCTTGTCTTTGAATTTTATAACATGACATCTCATTTTAATCGTATTCTATGTGGTTTCCATGGAGATTTAGTTTATTGATTGACGAAAACGTTAGATAAGGAAAAATATGTCTTAAGTTTTTTATCATTTGTATTAATTTTTATATGAGTTCATGAATATATTGCCTGCCTATTTAAATGTTTAACCCTAGAATTACCTCTAACTTTTGGTGGCGCAAGGTGAATTATTTGATTAACCCTACCTTAGCTGTTAACTCCGAGCTATTTAGGATAATCCATGAACGCGCAAGTGGGCCTTAGATAAAAAGAAAAACAGTTATTAGTTGTATCTAAACATGTGTTATTTTTTTGTTAACACTCACAACATTGCCTTCACCAGAATTCCATGTGAATTTAAGTTATCTTAATGCTGCTGTTGTTAATGCGTAAGGAAAACGTAAACCGAAAAGTGGAATTAATACGTATTTCAGCATCTTTCATTAATTGATTAATCTTGATCTGATTGATCTGCCACACCTAGTGGTGTGGCAGACCATTGATCCCTTTTGAAAGGACTGAATATTACTTATGTACCAAGTAATATTCAGTCCTTTCATAAAGTTTATTTCACAAAATTGCATTTGTATGAAAAAACAAATGAAACTCATTTTTATTTTATTAGTTACAAGAGTACAATATACGGAGGAATTTAATTGGCAGCGACTTTTTATGACTCACTGGGCTATTTTACTTCGTTGCGTAATAAAGAGGGCTCCGTCATAACGGCTATCCTGTCTTTTATTCGCTTGTAATGACATTCTTAAAGGTACATCACGTTTTGTGAGTTTGAATCATTTTATAGGCTCACAATTACGACTCATTCTTTCGCTTCCGAGTCTTACCTGCTCAGGATAATATCCTTATTAAATTAACATCAACAAGTACAAGATATGTTGTTAAAATGTAATAACGTTGAATCCTTAAAGTCTATTAGCTCACATGGTGCTGACTAGCCTCTGTTTTTACTTATACTTGCCGTGGTCCTAATTTAGTTTCATTAAATACTAGTCAATATGTCACCAGTCCATCCAACTACTGATTCTCCTCTACTAAAACGAAAAATACCTAGCCGGGCTATGAATACTGGCCCAGCATTGCTCGCGCATGTAACACGAGCTCGCCGCACACTGCGCTCTTTGAAACCATAACCTTATAGTTTCAGTACAGTATAGTATAGCCAGTACAACAGATAAAGTGGGATTAGTACCGACACACAGAGGCAGCACTGTCCAATATATAGCGAAGAGAATCGACCACCTATCTCATGTTTAGATCCGAAGGCATTTCCGTTTGGCGACTGCGGTAGAGAGGACTGAAATATATTCTAATGATTCATTCGTGACCTCAATACTGATCGTTCTGATTCAGGGTATTCAACATTTTCCTACACTTAAAATTTCACTTATAAGTATGTAGCTCTATCCTTCGTGACCATTGACATTCTTGAAGGTGCATAAAATCCTGGTTTTAAAATAAGACAGCCTCGTGGGGCATTCTAAGTAATACTTTATAGTCAACCCACACTGGGAAAACCAATCGGTAACAATAATATAGATAACATTAGGATTGCTGCTGTACTCATATTACAAGTCGCTGTCCATCCTGTCGCTGTTTTTAATATCCTTAGCCTACATTGTGTCCCAATGCTGTGCAAAAGCCTCCCCCTTTTTCTTCCTAACTCTCCACCTGGCCACGTCTGCCTTGCAAACCTGTCCAAAAAAGAGTCGTCCGTCGTTCTCTTTACCGCGAACCAGTTTGACAATAGAATATAACAGAATACTCTTTATCATGTACACCATAAACCATGTACCAGTTTGACAATACTAGGAACAACTTTGACATTTTTACAGTATCCTTAAACTGACACATGATTTAAACATCCATACAGCCTGTCAAATATCCCGATGGAGACCCAAAGCGAAGCTTCCCATCAGTTGTGTCGCTAGAACGTTGGCTCAATCAGTGTTATCGGTTTATTTTTTGTGGTGGCAGCCTGTGGCAGCGGGTCGCGCGAGTGGACCAGTAATGCTTCACTCAGATAAAGATCTCAAGTGTTTGATATATGACTCGTAAAAACTACGGGTTTAGTGATGTGTTGGCAATATTGATTGATTTAGTTTATACCGAACTTTTTAATATCGAAGGCAACAAGATTCATTAGGTACCATTTTTATGCTAGTTAGAGTACTTAATACTTAATAACTCAAGGTGAATCCTCAGCTGTAGCCCGCCAAATTCAAATTTTCTTTGGTTTTTTGCAAATTGCAGCTCTGTTTTACGTCGTATGTTGATCAAAATTCGATTCACGACTGTAGTAATGATATATTTACTAAATAATAATCATTAATTTCATATCAATCGTCAAACTTTGGAAATTTGTTCCACCTAAGAATTTTTTAGAATATTTAATATGAAAAATACCTGCAATTTGCAAAAAAACAAACAAAATTTGAATTTGGCGGGCTATAGCTGAGGATTCCCTTAAGAGCGGCCAACCCGTCATATTTTTCATACAAACGCTCGTACGTGATTATGGCGTTGGAACACATCTTTCCTTGAAAATTTTGAACTAGTAGGTATCTTGCCCACTTGATCTAGGTTTCTATGCAAGTAAAAAATCAAAATTTGGCGAAACAAATTCAGTATAAGCCTCCAAAAATCTGCTTTTTTGCACAAATTTTACCTGAACTTTGGGCGTTCATAATGTACTCAAAAATTGTAAAAGTAAAGAAAACATCTGCATAGAAACCTCGCACATGTAATGGAGATTCTAAATGATATATATTTTTTCCAAAAACTTTTAAGGCTTATTCAAAAACACGTATTTCCTGGAACAAGTTTTATGAAATCTGCGCGCCAATTTTTGTTCGATGTTATCGCGTTCTCATTCTTGCTTGTTTTTTCAAACATTGTGTTGGATGAAACAACAAGCTTTTCAATCATGCTCGCATTGACGATAGACGGACCGGGAAGGGCCCTCTTAACAGGGAATATTAGATAGTTTAATGATAATTGATGAAATTGATCTCGATAGGGAGAACTTAAGTTTGAAAAACCAGCCATGTACAAGTCGGACTCCCACACAAAGGGTTCCGTACCACCGTACAATATTTAAAACAACATATTAAAAAAGAAAACATGGTTCGTATATGGGGACCCCCTTTAATTTTTTACTTTATTTTATTTTTATTATTTGTTGTTATAGCGGCAATAGAAATACACACTCTCTTTGAAAATGTCAATTGTCTACCAATTACGGTTCATGGGATACAGCCCGCTGACAGACAGATGGACGGACGGACGGACGAACAGCGGAGGCTTAGTAATAGGATTCTGTTGGCAACCCTGTAGGTACGGAACCCTAAAAACGTGTCGAGTTCTTTATTTCTTTACGGTCATGGAACAGCTAGACTCAGCTGAGTTTCCTTCTATAATTTTCAAAACTCAAAAAATTAGCAACACAAAAAACCCCAAAAACGGCATCGACAAAAATCTTTTTTCGTCCCAACCGTGCCCAGCACTAGTGTCTCCACTAAGAGTGTCTGCTACCTGCGCGCACGCACTTGACGTCGCCAACATGGCGCGCAAATGTCGCCCCACAGCTTTTTATTTTTCGTTTTTCAACAGAATTTGTACCAATTGATTCGTGAGCTGTTGAATGATAAAGATGTTAATTTTATGTGTATTTACATTTTGTGTCCCAAGACTTGTTTTACATAAGTATAGCTAGCAGATTGTGATGCGACATAGAGATACTTAAAAGTTCTACTTAGTTTATTTTTAGGTTTAGTTCAGCTAGGATATTTTTATGTGTCAGTTAGGTAAGTAGAATACGAAATAATAATTTTAAAACTTTAATGAAATAAAAACTTATAACTACAATTATAGAAATATTCTCATTGTGAAATACAAATGAAATGACCACATTGATCACAAGTATTATCTCTCGTCTGTGTTTTAAGCAACACCAGAACAGATGTTACGCTAATCATAGATAGGAATACGAGTAACAGAAGTGTTACTACACCACTGCCAACTTCGTTCCTAGGAGTCTCTTTGAAGTAACACATCCTTTAGTTATCGTCGTCCATTATGGTATTTTTCTTGTTCACACTGATGTGTGAACAAGGAAAAACACCAATACTATTGAAACTTACCCATAAACGTGGTGATTTCACCACGTTTATGGGTAAGTTTCAATAGTTAAATTACCTTTAGGAAACCCGACATTGACTTGACTCGTCTCACATCTGGGTATTATCATGTTACAAGCCAATAATCCTCCAATTTCGTGCATCATGTATCAGGCATTTGGAACTACCTGCGATATCCGTTTTACCAGGAACTGTTATCTAAGAAGATGAGACTGTGCGAAACGTTGCCCAGACATGAGGTGACATGGGACACAGGACGCATCAGTGTTATCGATTCTCGTAAATTCCTGCTTTCCATCAGGTAGGTATGTAGCCCAAAGAAAGGAACAAAAGAACAAAAAATCAATATCGATTCTAGATCGATAGGGAAATTGATAATTGATTTCAATGCGGGAAAGTGATGCCTAGAAAATTCATGCTGCGTATAGAAAGGTACATATTTTATGTATATACTTTCGTTATAAAAGGGGAACCCTTTTTGTAACGAATGTAGGTATATACATAAAATATTATATCTTTTGTAATACAATGAATAATTATATTATTTCTTCACACAAACAGACTCATAAACTCAGCTATTCAAACAACTCGAACAGAAATGGATGCTCTAAATGAAGAAAAATATCATGCTACCTCCATCTCCATAACAAACGATTGGCCCATAACTCTGATTCCATTCCAACTCATAATATAATGCAGCCAAACTACTCTGACATCCGTTGTTCAAGGAAGCCTTATCTGGAAGGCTGGAAGCTCGTGAAATGTGCCCAGACGTCATAAAGTGATACACGAGAACACTATATCATTGCTATCGAAGATTTTATATTTTTACTTGAAATTCGGTCTGGGAACGTGGGGTTTTATTAATTAAATTTTCTGAATTTCGTCTCCCTTTCTTCTCTGTTGCCAAGAAGCTATATTACATTTCTTTCGTCAGTTTCATCTTCTTAGGTCGTCAAATATTTGACTAGTTATGACGGTAAGTTCTTTTCAAGGCTTCTTAGGAGTTACCTAATTTCCCGGTTTAAGTAGCAGTTAACTTTTTCGAAGGGAATCAAAATTCGTTGTTTCAGTTATCTTGAAGAAATAGCAATGAACGCACAAAAGTATCCGAAAATAAAAAGTCTTCAGCATTGTAGAGATCTTTTCTGATATCAAAGTTGTAGTACCAATGCATCCAACTACCTGCAACATCCGCTATTCTACGAACACGCTATCAATCGTCGCGGGGGCATCGGATCGTACCCCGAGCGTCGCAGGGTGACACTTCACTCTTATCGCAAGCTTGTCAAATATTTTTTACTTGCGTTGCGTGGGGTACGGTATTGGCGCCAGTGCGAATTCTGACGTGTGAAGATAAGTTGGGCTCGATAATGTCCTAATGCATTCTGGACACATGGGTTCATGTGGAAACATCTTTTGTTCTGGGACTGTAATACATTATTGTCTTAGAGAGATGAACTTGTGTGCAGATAATATAAGAATGTTAGTACAATTGACTTTACTTTCTGAACAACGCTAGAAATGACACTACAAACATTTTTGCAGCTTGCATTTTCGGCTCCTCCACGATTGAGTAACTGAAACAATACGCACGATTATTTCTATTTTAAATAGAATTGAGGCGCGACGCGACAGCGCGACATAAAGGCGCCGCTCGTGGCGCGACGAGCGGTGTCTTCGTGTCGAGCGCGATTTGCGTCACGTGTCGCGCCTGTTTGTAGGAGTCTTTAAGCAAACAATGCTCCAGTGTCTACATACCTATATAAAATCCTAAGCAAATCAAAGAGCTTTCCTCCTGGACTCCCCGGCCTCCCATTCGGAAAATAATACAACAGTAAAACAGTAGAAATATGTTCAAAGTTAAGCGATAAAAAGCGATACAACTTCACAGAACCTTTTATTGCTGTTACACTTTTTGCCAAGTACATATATTTATAAGTAGGTACATAATAATACTCTTTTTAAGTGATATTGTGACGCTATGACTTCATCTTGCTGGTTGTCAAAAATAAACAGTTGAACCTTTATTTCTCTTGCACTTTGTTTATTCATTCTAGATTTTCTTAAGCTCTATCTTTCTGCCTTATCTTGTCCTCTAAAGCGGTTTAATTATTTATTATTTAAGAATTTTCTTGTTTCCGATTTCGACTTTCTATTATATATTTACTAACTAAAATGGAGTCACTATCATGTTGAGCATTAACATAACATATTTACTTAACTACTTATTAATTTAGGTACCTCTTTCTGAGAAAAACCTTATTTAATTATATTGTCATTTTCATTTTCCGTTACTTGCTTCATTCAAGATAAATGAAACAATCAGTCAACCGCCTTAAGTGGGTCCGTGATTTGGGTCCGCGTCCATTGTTGCGCGGCACGGCATTGTATGCGCTGATTTGTCATGTACTATTGTGTGCTGTACCTACCGCCGATGGAAAAAACGTAATTTTGGGAAAGCGGTCTGAAATTTAGGTTAATTCATTTTCCTCAATTTCTTATATTTCAATAATTCAAAGAGCAAATGATTTAGAGTGAATTTGAAGCCAATGGTTCAGTAAAGAAGAGTGCTTTATTACGGATCCTTGCCTTTAGATCATCAATTGTGTAATTATCCCTAATCCATCGTATAAGGTACAGGTACGCTACTTGAAGGTAAATTCGTATCCGACATAAAAAGGAGCAAAATAAACACCAGAGTTATAAACGTTTACCATACGTTCCAACCTCTTCAGTAATTAATCGTGAAACACCACACGACCCATAGCAATAACATCTTGCTATGCAATCAGCATCAAACCAATATCACTAAGAGCACTTCCTAATATCCTCCCTCGCACTCAAATTACCTTCACCATTAATTACAATCATCCGTTATTCGTCACTTCTCGTTCCCGTGTCGTGTGTCAACGGACCCACGCGGCACTTAGGCGTCAAATTGCATCGCCTGCCCCATCCAATCCGCCGAAACGTCAGTACTCCACATTTATTTAATTTGTACTCCATTGCGCGGCGACAAGTACCTCCATATATTTTAATTGGAATAAAACGAAGCTTGGATGACGACATTTTTGGGGAAAATATTGCCGCTGGCAATTTGTCTGCTGTGAGTAAAAGCTTTAAGTAATGATAACAGGAGATGTCTGTGGTGCTGGAATAAAAATAAATGCTTCGGTGAAACTGTAGAAACATGCATTTTGAGCGTATCGGGGTGCTGGACAAGTGACCATACACAAGTGACCATACATAAGGAATCATACATAAGTGCATCTGGCACAGTCTCAATGTTGGCTGGCTAACCTTTTCTCGCAAAAAGTATATGCAAGATAACAATAAACATACTTATGTACCTAGCACAATAGAGGATTTCGATTTGTAAGCCATCATTATTAAACCCTGCCTTAAAAGGTTTTCCTCTCATTCAAATACACTTTGCCTAAACCATATTCCACCATATTTAGACGTCTCGCCATTCCACTACCTACACGTTCTCTATAAACTCATATCAATAAACATTTAGTATTGCCAAGTATCACAAAATGTCTCAAGTATCACTTTATAAGTAAAACGTTGCACTAGGGCTGCCCCATTGCGCTTAGCGATGTAGTTAGTATACAAAGTGATAACTGTGTTTCGCAGTATAATGTTGTGTTATATGGGACGGAGCGGAGGAGTTTCCACACGCGTGGTTCTTGTTACAGCCTTATAAAATTGAGCACGACGCAAAGTAAAGGTTGCAATTGTTTTAGAGTGCAAAAGTTTCCGCTGTTTCTTAAGTGGAACATGCTGAGATTGCCGCAGTATTCAAATAATGTGTAAAACTTGACTATTATGGATACCAATTCTTATTTTGTGCTAAAAAAATCAATGAGTAGGTCGGTAGCGCGGCTGACTACCCAGGATGGGCCGGAGGGACGCCTGGGCCGGCAGTCTCGACATTAGATAGCGACAAAAATCGGTCGTTAAGTCCAATGGATGTCAAATTTCTTCAATAGATTTTCAACCTTATGCTTTGGAAATAAAGTTGAAAATCTATTAAAGGACGTCTCTATGTCTAGACTGCCGGCCCTGATACCGTCATTCGTAGTTTCATTATTTGTACCACACTCGTTTGATAGCGATGGTTGCTTTTCTTCTGCTGAATGTTTTTTCGTTATATATTGGGAAAAAGAAAAAGCGCGTAGACATAAAATTTTAAGGGGAAGGTAAACAGGCATCGTTGTGTAAAGTCTATCCATTGTCGTGCTACTTATTAGCGCTCAATTGGTCGGAATAGCGCACTACGGCAGAGTAGAGGTACTCGTATAAAGTACGTCGCTATCTTTATTCTCGACATGGACTTGTCAACTTGTAACTGTTATAGTGTGTATAGAGGAATAGAGTGACCTGTTTAAATAGGCTCATCATTCCATGAATTTAGCAGTCCATAGAACATCTTGGCCTTATTTTTTTTTTTTTTTTGTGTGGGAAATCATCAAATGACCTCTCCCGCTCTGGGCGGAGCGGAAGGGCGTGTCAGACTCTTACTGACTAAAACCCACCCGTGTTCCTTCAGTTACCTGTGCGTCAGGGCCACGGTAACTCTTTCGAACAATCCGCAGCCCCGGCAGGCATCGGTCCTATCGGACCCCGTCAATTGTGCTGACATCTCTTTGAGGCGCGCGTGGAACACGACGCGCCGTCGACCCGGGCCTGCGGGGTAATTACGTAATACACTAATAGTAGGAATGGGTTTCATGTTGACAGTTCAACAACATTCATTGCGTTATTTACGTTGTTGAGCAGACAAATTTTTCGAACTTAAGAAGCAATGGATGAGCAATAGGCTTCAAAATTATTCAGATTGTGATAGATAGTGTGTTACGTAATTAGGGTGCTGGTCCTTACCGGACGGCGAGCTGCCCATTGCTCGCCGTCCGCAAGCCCGCGCCTACGGTGGCCGGGAGTCGGCAATCGACGCCCGACGCCCAGGGTGTCTCCTCCTGCGGCGACTAGGGGCGCGAGGGCGCAGTGATTGCCTCTCCCTCTCGCGCTCCGCCTCCTCCTTCGCGAGCATTACTGCTTCGCAGAAGGAGGTGACGGCTTCCCATTCCCTCTCGCTCCGTACCATGGCCTGAACCAGGGCCGGACGCGAGAGGTCGCCGCCGCCGATCGCCGCCACGTGGCCTGAATTCGGAATATTGGTTGGTAAAAGGAGATTTTGTTACTGTCAATGAATAATCTAATTAGCTCCCGCGCAATATTCTCATAGCTTGTGCAGTTACAAGTTAAATTTGTGGGGAAGATTGCGCATATTTATGAAAGGTATAAATTAGTAAGGTAGACATAATTTATTGGTTACAGCCATAGGTTACAGCTATACCATGTTACGTGTGGGAGTGTGGCAGGATCATAAAGATACTTATGTATTTAAAAAAAAAATGGACGGAGTAGTATTATTAGGACGGTATACGTATATCTGTTATTTGAAATGCCTTTTGATATCAAAACTTGCACCACAACCTGTCGCAGGCTGACCACACCACAACTTGTCGCATGCTGACCACACAACACAGCCAATAACACGGCTGATAAAGTTCTCTAATATTGTGGCCGATGCGATGTCGCGCGGATTATTTTTAATTTTGTGACCACGCCGAGCGATTTGCGACAACAATCATGATGTGTGGGCCGAGTTGTAGGCAGATAGCGAGTAAGTCTGTTTCATCGGAGTTTCGCAGTTTGTTGTTGAAACACAATCGCCAAGAAATGTCCTTTCTTTGGAATACCAAAGAAAGGACATTTGGATTTGGTTCGTCGAATCGTTGACCTCCGTAAGTTCTGAGTTGAGCTGCACAATTACTGATAAATGCGTGCACTGACTGGACAGGTCCACTCAATCTGTACGATTCTTTCCTCAAAAGACCATTTCAGATACCAATCTGCATTGTCTTCACATGATCTGACCAAGATTATACGTATTTAAAAGAGACTGTGGCCTCTGAGTTTGTTTCGGCCTTTCTTCTCAGAGTAGTCAGATAGGAAATGCCGACCTCATCTAGTTTAAAAAATATGATTGACGTGTAAAAGTGTTTGTACAAACCTACTTACCAAAATAAAATCATTTATCGATACGTAGGCCTCACGTGCCTCCTTTATGCCTCAATAAATGACTCACCTCTAAGCTAGCTGTCGCATTTCGCTCGTACTTTACCCCACAACACAAAACAGCCTTATTTCCTTCTTTTTCTGTAACACTATATCCAATCGTAAACTTCGAGATAAAATATTACGGGATATTGTAAAACCACAACAGTTTTGCACATAACCGACTCTTATATCAAGGGAATAAAGTCGAGGATGGGTTTTGTGAGGTTGTGGTTTGGTTGGTAATAAACAGTGTGAAATTGACTGCAGGCTATTGAATTTGAGTGTTTATTCAGCGCTGTGTATGCGAGAATATAGTCATTTGTTATTGGGTAACGCGATAGTTAACTAGTGTGCCGGGACGTGCCGCGACGTGCCGCGCCGGTGACAATATAAACGTATGCCAGTTTATAACAATGTTGGCGTGGGTGTGAGGTGGAATCAATACGATAGCAATTTTGTTAGGAATTTCATTGATCGCTGTTTAATAATTTAATGAATGCAGTAGTAGGTTATTTCGAATGCCGATTGCAGTCATTTGGGTATAAATTCTCTAAAATATGACACTGGTGACAAAAACAAAACTTTGCTTGTTGAAGCAACCTAAAGGACTAACCACATTTATTCCGCTCTGTTCAGCTTTTGTCCATAGACAACAACGATTTTGTATGGAGATGCGTACGCGTCCATTCAGTTTTCGCGGCAAACAAGCATAAAATTAGGACAAGTGTGTTTTTATCAGCGCAGGCTATTGACAGTTTTCAGACTAACATTAAAATTTACATTAGTTATTAACATTTACATTAATTGTGTTCAGTGTGTAGAAATGACGAAAATCGTCCAGCGAAACGCGAATGGAGCTGAATAAATGTAGTTACTCCCTAAATCATGCTTTTCAAACTCAAACTCAAAGCATTTATTTCAATTAAACCATTTACAGGCACTTTTGAATTGTCAAAGAGTCGGTCAGTTAGTCAGAAAGTTGAAGCTAGTTGCCCATTCCAAAACGTAGATCTCTATGGAGAAGAACGGGCAAGAAACTCCAAGGACACTCTTTTTAAATCAAGATATTACAAAATCCTGGGTACATTATTCGTGTTGCTTCTATATGCGAGAACAATGAAAAAAATATATAAAGAAACAATTCAAAATATAAGATTAATAATAAAAATAAGCCGTGGCAGTTAAGAGATGACCAGTCTCAACTGACGGCGCCCGTTCACGAACATGACGCGTGGATCAGCACCATCCAGCTCAACCATTTTGTAGGGACCCGAATAATCCAACACACGCGCCACCAACAGTGAGACATTTAAGTGAGCACGACATAGTCTCTACTGCCATGCTGTCAAGTCAACATAATTATATAATAAACGAATCCATGGTACTCACATTTACAAAATTGCAAAATGCTTCTAAATTATACAAAACTATAGTTTGCTATGTATTTGATTTGTATTTTCAGAAGTTCAGTTCATACTGCTGACTATTTTTCAAGTTACCTTGTTGGCCTAGTGGTCATGAGTGCTACTGCTGAAGTCCAGGGTTCGATTCCTAGGTCGGGCAAACTGTTATCGGTTTTTACCATCAGGAATTTTATAAGTAGCAGCCCGAAGTCTGGAGTTGTGCCCGGTTGTTGGAAATAGGCTCCCCGTATTAGATGGGACTTAAACATTACTGACGAAATGTGGGTGTACAGTAGGTACCGCTGCAGCACCCTTCGGTGTGGATTATAGCAGTGATGTTATGTTACGTTCTCAAGTTTCTACCAAACAAAAAAAATATTTAATTTATTAACTAATTGTTTCCAGTTTTATTCATGAGATAAATCTCTACATAAGACCTTTGCCCTTTAGTTAAACCAATAAAAATACACAACAATAAATATTTCATCCTTTTAGTATTCTATTCTTGAACTTTATCCGAGAGGGAATTGAAAATATTACTTGTACTTTAAGTTCTGTATCGATTCAGACACCAGTAAGTACAAGTTGTAAGACTTACTTAAGGCTAGAGGGGCGCTCCCTCGACAAACTTATAGGTGCAACTCTATTTCGAGGTTTGCAAGTTTCTTTCAAGTTTTTAACTGTTTACAATCGATCGAGCACAGAACTATTACTTACTGACTTATGTACCTTTATGTATTCACTAATTCGACAACAGAAGCTTGTAAATAATTATAATAAACCTTTATTTCGGTCCACAAAAAATCCATACAGTAGAAAACTTAAAACTTATGTTAGTATCCAAATAATAATGTTATGCTAGATAAATTCTGGAGCCGAACTTCACACTATCCACGTGGGTACTCGTAGGCGTATGAAGTCCGACCCAGGGACGCAACATTTGACAATCTCATCTACCGTAAAGTATCTTGTAACTGCTTCATCAAACCCATCCATGATTTATTATTATTTATTTATTTATTGTTAATAAAACGGTAACACCAATTACATTAATTAACATAGAGATCGAAACAGTTATAGTAAACAAAAATATTGCATATACTAAAAAAATAATGGAGGACACCCTAGCATACTTTCTCTCGCAAAACATCAGACATATATGCATAATTCTGTAGCGGTATCTACATCGCCACATGCAAGCTACACGTCACAATGACGTCACGCAAAATCCTGCATCGCGCAAGCAGAGTTTACCGCGCAACTAGCATATATACAACATCCCGACATCAATCGTCGGGCAGTTGCCCACCAGACACAACACCCGTCTGGTCGGAGGATCCTCCCTTTTCTATGGAGGTGTGAGTGAACTTTACACCCTGTTCCTCATACCTCTATAATTCTATTGAATTTGATCGCGGTGTCTCAAAGAGATATTAAAAATGATCGATAAATCACACCACGCTTGCTCATAAAGTTTCGGTTATTAATAAATGTTTAATTAATCAATCAACCAACTTGGCCTATCACAATCTACTGCTAGACATATTACCTTTGCCAAGTTTCGTCTTACACCCGGTTCTCCACCTGTCGCATCCAGTCTGAATCAGCCGGCTTTCTGTGATCGTTGGGCTATCTGAGGGCGTCTCACACCACGTTAATTTCAAACTGTGATTAAAAGTATCATGTGTATAAAGAAAAGCGAATAATAAACTGTATTTCCAGAAATCCTTTGTCTACGAAATAAGAAAAAGCTTGCGTCTCTATCATTTGCGCTCACCGAACTGTTACAGTAACGGGAAATGAGGTGTACTTCCGGCAGAGGTTCGCTTCCGGCCGGCCACTTCCGGCCCACTCGCTGAGCGAATCTAATGCTTTATTTGTACAACTTCAATGCAAACTAATGCACAATTGAGTGCTATTGTTGTGGAAGAGAATAGGTGTGAATGCTTTCATTTGCAAATGAATTATGTTGATCTTGCAAACATTTGCTTAAATGTGTATCAATAATTACGTAGCTTTGCACTTATTCAACATTTCTTTGAGTGAGCGTAAATAATTTAAACTTGCAAAGACGCTATAGTTGGAACGAAATGGTCTAAGATTGCTAAATTCAGTTGAAATGTTCTTCTCACAGGCTAGATTGAATGACTTTTCTTCTTACCTCAAAATACCATTTCAGACACCATCTATCTGAACAAGATTATTATTTCCGGATTTTTATTTACACATTGACATTGATGAATTGAATGATTTTATAAATACAATGGCATGAATATTTACTTTGTAAAGTATTATATTATTTTTATTATTATGAATGTGACGACTTTGTGGATATTTCTGTTAGTTTTAATCATGGTCTGACAGTTTGAGTCATTTATGCGGCCTACCCAATTAATGTCCTATCTTTGACATTGTTCGTCGAATCGTTGAGCTCTTTAAGTTCTGAGTTGAGCTGCACGATTACTGAAAAATGCGTGCACTGACTGGATAGGCCCACTCAATGTGTCGTTCTTTCTTCAAAGGACCATCTCAGACACCAATCTCATTACATGATCTGACCAAGATTATGTCAGGACTTTAAAAGAGACTGTGACCTCTGATTTTGTTTCGGATTTTCTTCTCAGACTAGTCAGATAGGAAACGCCGACCTCATCTAGTTTTGAAAATATGATTGACGTGTAAAAGTGTTTGACCAAACCAACTTACAGAATTAAAATAATTTATCATTTGTATATTTTGTATATGGCCTATGCAAATATCCTGCAGATCTGGTAGCGTCGTGTGACGGGTTGTTGAGCTCCCTTAAATAGTGTTGAACTACACTGTGGCTGATGCATGCATGCCATCTGTTGGGGCAGGTCAATTCAAAGCTGCTTTGGCTCTTTCTTCAAAAGGCCCGTCCAGACATGGTCCTGCATTGTTAGACTCACATGAAACCCTAATATTATAATGTTTGACTTTAAAAGAGGCCATGACCTCTGAGTTTCTTTCAACATTTCTACTCAGGGATCAGTCAGCTAGGAAATGCCGGCGCCATCTAGTTTTAAAATATTGACCAACAAAATATTGACATGTAAGATTTCTGTAAGTAGATGTTTTAAGACACTTGGTCTTAAAAGATCAACTTACAAAAGTAAACATTTACTTTCATTAATATCAATTTGACCCAACTGTACGATAAGTTTGGTAATCAAGAAACAATATCGTTACGTGACGTACTTTCGTAGAAGCTCTGGTTAAATTCCCAATGAACACATCACTGCAATACCGGCACACATAAAAAACCTTAAAAACAGAATAAACACATATTCTGTCAGTACACGATTCTAAATTCAAACACATAAGTATCGTTTCGCCTCGTACATCAAGTGCGTTACCGTTATTTTTCACGCGAACTTATGTACGTAGCCCCAAGCGTTCGATGTTTGAAACAAATCACCGATTCCCTACAAATTGGGGGGTGATCCAGGGGGCGGTTTGGTGATTTTTTAAAGGGTTGAGGGGTCATTGTCCTCGTTTAAGGTAAAAACATACGTATTTCAGAACGATGCTCAAAATCTAAACTGAATAGAAAAGACATAATAGAAATTCATTCCTGGTCATAATTCTGTGATATCTACCGTGCCTACCCTCAAATGTTCGGACGTCATTTATTGTGAAAAAGGTAAAGAAAAAACTTCGTTCTTATAATGTCTGCCGTTACGTTAAAATGTCAGAGACAGCAATGCTGTATGGCACATAACGGTGACTTAAAATTGAGTTCCCTTTCAGAATTTGTCTGTTACATAAAATATGTGTAAAGTTTAGCTTCTAAAGATGGACTCTAGGCGATAAGTTAGAAGTTCTGAAGTCTTAGATTTATTCAGAAGTTCTGTGTATTGGTCCTAGGAGACCATTTAAACCAAACTTTGCTACTTTTTGGGAAATCTATGTACTTGTCCAATTAAAAATAAGGCACCCGTTTTTTTTTTCATACTTCATTGGCTTCCTATCTATTTCTGCCTGTATGTAAGTATAGTAGTCCTCCAGAACGAATTTTGGCCACGGCGGCGGTCAATCTCAGCGGAGACTAGCCATCGACGCAAACACAGGAGCACGCACTCTTCTCTCATTCTCTAGGTAGGTATAGTGAGCACTGCATGACAATGCCCAATGTATTAACTCAATGAAACTTAAGCTTTTAACTAAATAGGTATATTATTTGTACGTAGGTATACTTTATGTATTTTATTTTCTCATCTACTCTTATACATGCTGTCTACATCTCTTTCTTTATATACACCGATCGCAGGTATGCTAGAACAGATTCATATCTTCAAAAATAAGCATCACCTTCGTACGTATTTTTCTGATCCTTTCTTCTTGTCTGTTTATGTGTGTACATAACTGTTAAATAAAAAAATAGGTATATTTTTCCTGTAGCGACCTTTAGCGAGTAGATACAGAGAAAGAAATAATTTATTGTATCAATGATTTCCCGTACAAATAAAGCCCAATATTTCGCTTTCCGTCCGCGTCAGTAGCGTTTAGTTAGAAAAGGGATGACACCGGGGCCTGCCTGCGGCTGAGAGATACTCCTCATTAATACAGGTGCCCGCATAGGGTGACCAAGGCCATAGATTAAAATAAATTATAACAAACTAAATATTGTACTGCAAGTGTTTTGTGAATGTTGAGAGTGACTGTTTAGTACTTGCGGTTAAGTGCTTGCATTATTGTTTAGTACTTGCAGTCAGGTGCTTACATTCTTGTTTAGTACTTGCTGTCAACTACTTGCATTCTTGTTTAGTACTTGCAGTGAAGTGCTTCCATTCTTGCAGTTCAGTAGTAGATAAATACTTGCACTCTAATAGGAAGTGCTTGAAATCTAAAGACTTTAAATACTGTGTACACGATTTAATATCGTTCAAAGATTGTAAAATCCGTGTCGATCCGATACGATGCGAGCCGTTTGATGGAAATCATACATAATGGTAAGTATTTGCTCCCTAATGATAAACACCTGCAATCTAGTGACAAATATTTACAATAAATTTAACACTCTACTAAACACTTGTACCTTTAAAAGTAATTTGAAGAAATATGTATTAAAATAATTTATTTTACTTTTCTTTAAAATAAAACGGCTATTCTCCAATTACATTAGGTAAAGAAGTAGAAGAATTGCTATGATCACTACACTGCCACTTCTGCCATGCAGCTACTCTGTGTTACCCTCGGGGTATCGTACGCGTTAGGACTACCGGTTAAACCGACCGCGTTCACACCACAGGGTAGGTACAGCAGGCTTAGCACGAGCACCGTTTTGTCGATGGAAGAGTAGACAAAAATGACGTCCCGTGTAGACAGTACGACGGCAGCAAAGTAGAAAGAGTCAAGTGCACTTTTTACGAAATTCACTCTTTCACATAATTCGACTCAGAATTCTTTGTTTTGACATAGGATTTTTTTTCTGTTTGGTACTCAATTTTACTGAAATTAAGTCACGTATATAAAGACAACTACAAAAAAATTAACAGTGTCGATGTACCGTATTTTGGGCCAAAAAAATTACAGTACTTAATATTGGCCTAAATCATTTCCTTGGTAATGATGCCGATTCTCTTGTCACAAATGCCTCTAAACTAGACTAAAAATCACCAAAATTTTGTTTATTCCTGGTTTTCTTTTACTTTGCTTTAAATATCTCGAAAACGGTGTGTCCTATCGCAAAAATAATGAAAATTTGGACCCCCTTTATGAAACACATAAACCCCTAAAACTCAACATGTAAGTAATAATTTTTCATATTTTCCATACACAAAGTGAAAAATTTGATACAAAACACGTCGAGGCTGCGTTTTGCCTTCAAAACGCTCTCCTATAAAACAATCATTTTGTAGATAACCATATATACTTTGTGGCCGTTGAGATTTCTAATGTCTTTAGCATGGTGATTACAAAATCAAATTGTCTTCACTACCTTAGACAACTGTCAGTTGTCAGTGTGATTTTGACAGTTTGGGATAGAAAACTGTCTTCTGAAATATTCTACATAAAAAAGGACCTAGACTAAGATCGGTAGAAACGAAAGACAAAATAACAGATTGTAGAAGGACTTCTACGGTGCGATGTCAAAAATGGAGAAACAAAATGTCACTTGGTATAAAAATAGCTATGTCTATTCTTCGTAGAAATAGAAAGCGTCATGCTATACCTGCTGTGGTTACTGATACTTTTACTACAAGTCCTAAAGACCTGAAAGATTTCTGTCATAATACAAATTTAATTTCCTGTGTGTTGTTTGTGATACTTTAATTTCCTGTGTGTTGTTTGCCTACCCAAATGTCCTTTCTTTGGTATTGTTCGTCGAATCGTTGAGATCCTTAAGTTTTGAGTTGAGCTGCACGATTACTGACAAATGCGTGCACTGACTGGACAGGTCCACTCATTGTGTGTGGTTTTTCCTCAAAAGACCATTTCAGACTCAAATCCACATGGTCTTCACATGATCTGACCAAGATTATGTCTGGACTTTAAAAGAGACTGTGACCTCTGAGTTTGTTTCGGCCTTTCTTCTCAGAGTAGTCAGATAGGAAACGCCGACATCTAGTTTTAAAATATGATTGACGTGTAAAAGTGTTTGTACAAACCTACTTACAGAAATAAATCATTTATAATTTCAGTAACTTTGATAAATAAATCACTGTTTTCGGTAATCCATTCATCATCATGATGCATGAAAAGTGGATGGTTCCTTCTCCCACAGTAGGAAATTAAATAGACTACATGATAACATGCTAACTACATAGTTGCTGTTGCTGCTCCCTCGCCTAATAATATTTTAAGTAACTTATTCGCTTTTTAGGATGCCCAAACAAAATTTGGTACACTCTATTCTAAACATTCTAAACTCATAACACAGTGCACTATTACAATATATTTAAAACTGTTCCGCCAGTAACCCGCTAAAACTCTGCTCACCATGCACGGGAAATAGCATGAACATATTGGACAGTTTTATTATAACTGCACGGAGTTAAGTGCGGCACTCGTAAAGTCGCCGCATAACAATATCCGCCAGGATCCGCTCCCAACCTTACGGGGAAAGAGAGCTTACTGAAGAGTTCTACTAGTTGTGTTGTGTAGTTATGGAACACTCACGTACACACACAAGAATAACATCTGCTTTTAGGCTGGTCAATAACACACAGTGGTCCACCTGAAGGACCAAGTGCGGAAACCAACCCTTCTAACATAGAACATAGACTGGTCAATAATCTGCACGAATAACACCTTACACGAAGAGGTTATTCAGTAAGCTCGTGTGAAGCTCGTAGTCGGATTCCTTATTCTTACCCCACTCACCATTGTAAATTGTGTTCTAACCCACATTTCTCCATCTGGCTGCTTTGATATTGGAGTTTTATTTAAAGTTAGGACCATATTAGTACATAATTATTTTCAACTTTTCTAAACGCCCAAGGTAATACTGGTAATCCATTTTACGATAAAGCCCTCTCCAGACCAAATGGTGGGAATCCATTAATTAAAACAGAAAGAAAAACTTTCCTACAATTACTTATCGCAATAAACACGTCTCAGTCTCTTGCCATACCTTAAAATCTTCTGGCACATTTACCGGCTCGCTGGCACGCCAGGATGAACAGCAGTCTCTGGCACGTTATCAGCACGGACGAACGCGCTAACTGCGGTGTCTGGCAGACCCTCCCCCCTCCCCCCTCCCCCTCTTGCCTCATTGGACACGCACGCAAGACGGTATCGCGTGTTTGTAGCGTGATTAGTAACTTATTTTGCTGTATATGTGTATGTTTTAGATTTATAAGGATATTTCCCCTATGTCGTTAAGGTTTTATGTAGATAATGTAGGTACCTATTTTTGGAAGTTCCAAAATTCATTCAAAGAAGGTTTTTATTGAAAACATTATGATGATGCGTACTATCATTTCTTAATTGAGCTACTACGTATTTTGGGCATTACACTTTCTACAATTATTGTAAATATTTAGAAGTCCTTGATGGTAGTTAGAATAATTTTATAGCTTTTTGATGTATTTTAAGCTATACACTACCTCCCCAAATCGACAGCCACTTCACTAGACTACGTGTTATAGTCACGGTGCTCCGTATCGTAGTGACACGGGTCGGCGTGATTAAAGCAGACGTGAAGGATCGCGTGCTCCGGGGGACAAGCAAGCTCAACGCGATTACTTGTGTTACTGTCACTTTATTGATCCTTAGAGGATTAGGATGAAGTATACTTTGTGATAACTCATACATAACTGGCTGATTTATTGCAATTCGGCAGTTATCCACCAGAATAGTCGGTCTTTTCTGTGAAAAACTCACCGTAAAAACTTAAATGAAATGAGCTATCAATCCACCTAAAGCTTGGGATTAATACTATATTGTCAGCTCAGTTCACCTTCAAGAGAAAGAAAGGGGGAAAGGGGCTTAGAAATGTTGAAATGTAAAACCCACTATTGGTAGCCATTTTCACCGCTTGGTGTCGTGGTCAAACACGTCCATTGCACCAGTTCAACAAACACGTTTATTGATTTAAATGCACCAACAATGTCGATTGCATGTTTCTAATATTCATATTAATTGCACTATCAAATATTTTTCGATAGAAATGAATTCACGTCGATTATGCAGCGGGTGGGGTGCAAGTGCAAACCCGCGACCTCGCAAGTCCATTACTGTTTTTTTTCACGATATTCGCTACATAATATTGACAGTCCTTTCAGTAAAACGTGCAATGCACCGGTAAGTAGTCAGTAAGTAGGGTCGGGTGATCGGGTGGTCGGGTATCTGACGGGGGTCGCCGTGATTAGGGCCGACGCGGGTTCGGGGCCGGTTGACAACCCAGCTCAATGAGATTACCTACTTACTAATGCCGATGACTTTCTTGCGAATATCAATGTGATAGACTAAGCAAACGTTTATAATGTTGGAATAGCAAACCAGTATTTATTATCCATTTTATATTTAAGTGTAGGTACTGTTGACTACTTTCAGCCGCGAAAGGGTAAACCCATCAAGCATAACCTTCATACGAAGAAAGAGGAATAATCGTAACAAGTAATGCGAGGATTATTTTTGATAGACCCCGTAATGTGTACTGCTCCCTGTCAGGTGATACTTTCGTGGCCGGAAAATCTTTCATTCCTCTGTTACTTCACAACACTGAACGCTGTACTTCATAATACATCAGTTTAAAAGAAAAACGCTCCAAGAATACCAACAAAAAAGAACTTCATCTACAGTCGAACACAAAAGTGTAACAAATATAAAAGTACATTAAAATATCTTTCGCGAGCGTTTCGTCCCGGGCATGGTAATGCGGTATTATCCGGTTCGCGCTGGAATTTACCGGCCACCTGTAACCGGCCTCTCGGTCGCCGGTGAAATTTTCATAACCCTCGAGCCACGGAGGACTTGCGTCGAGTGTTTGTGCATTTTTTAGTGGTTCGCAACGTACTCCCAACGTTTTTGTTTTTGTTCAAATTGTTAGTACTTTGTTCAAGACAAAGTTTTGTTGGTTATGAAGATTTCTGATATTTCCTCCAGAAATGTAAATGGTCTGGACGTATTTACATATTTTTTCTCAAATTTTCTTTCGCAACGTCAAGTATTAAGTGTCCTCAAAGAAATGATGGAATTTTTAAAAGTTTTTCGGAGGGAAATCTCTTGCGAGATAAATGGGGTGCCAGAGAACTTTGTGGCTCTGGATGCTCGTCTTTGACAGTTAACTTGACGCAACTATTTCACAAAGCTCTCCACTTTCTGAAGGAACACGTTCTATTCCATAACTTCAGGCGCCGCCGCCCGCGCCGGAGCATAAGTTCGCATGCCAGCTGCATTCGTAGGTACCAAACATACTTCAAGTATTTTTAGTTCTGTAATAGGTAGGTATTCTAGCGTAGCCATGAACGAGGAATTATAAATCTCTCATTATAAGTATAACTTCACATACTTACAGTAAACTATTTTCTCTTTATTGAAGCCCTTTTTTATTTTCACCACTTGCCCAACTTTTTCACTAATGTCGTCCATGAATGACCACATCATCAAAAAGCCCGAAAAAACTGGTTATACTCCCAAAAATCTAACGAACAATACTTGAGGGCCCACAGGTGGCCTCTAAACACACGGCCGGGTAATGCGAACCGTTCCGGATAATAAAACCATTCGCACGCGCCCAACCGGCTTGATCCGGATCTCAGGTGAAATGGCCGCGCTCTACATGGGTGATGGCCCATGGCCGGGTAAGGGAGCCCGGTTATAAAATAGAGTTAGATGTAATAATAATTACCGAAATGGTGGATAAAGAGAAACATTGTGTGAAAGAAATAATGAAATATCGAATTAACTCGGAAACTATGAGCCACCTAGATGATAAGGACTACAAACAATTGACTAGAATAGATCTACGTACTAGAAAAATACTTTTTAAAAGAAGTATTATGTATGTAGGTACCCAGCCGTGCGGTGTCTTTGGACGAACGTATTCAAGCATCCGTAGGCTGTCGCTGACACGATTACATAGACATCAATACAACAAGGCCATCTGATTTCCATCGGATTCATTGAAAACCACTACCGATCGCTCTTGTCTCATAAACTGCCATTAATTAATTCCGTATTCAATTACGTGCGATTTGTTATCCACTCGTGTTATATCACACGTAGGTACCTACTAAGCGTAATAAGTATTTAGTATAATTATCTTTATTGATCATGATGTACCTACTGCTTGCAAAAACAAACATAAAAAAATAATGTATGTGTTACTAGTAGAAATCTTATTAAAAAGCATAATAAAAAATAAAAAACAAAACCGAGGATTACCTCATTTTATTGGGTTTTCCTAAATTAATTATTATTTTATTAATAAAAATATATGTATATACGAGTATATGTATATGACGGATGTTCGAGCGGCTGAGACACCACGTGTCGTTGCTGATCCGTCATCTGTTGGTCCTTCATCATGGGCGTGTACGTGCAGGAGTTTGGAAAATAATGCTCGCAAAATAACGCACTTAATTTACTTTCAAATATCGCAACGAAACGTAACTATAATGATTACAATGATTATCACTGATTAAGTCTAATCACAACAATTGTTAAACTTGCATTTAGAGCCAATGGATTTGTGCGTGTGCACCGCGTGACGATCGCATCACAAAGTGCTCGCCATCGCCGCCATGACACTCACAACCCCATTCGGTGTTACCCGCTCTAAGTTAAAAATACCACTAAAGAAATAAATTCTAAACCACAGGGTAAAAATAATCGATTACAACTTTAAAAAAGTGTTACAATAAATTGACTAAATCATCATCACGCGCCGTCATATTCTAACTTTGTTTTTATTATAATAAGTTTGATTAATCATTTTTTTTATTTTCGTATTAGTTATTCTGCTTTTATACATAATTATTTAAAAATAAAATAATTTAAAGTATTAATAAAAATAATTATTTTTAATGATTTACTGTTTTGCCTTCATTTCTTTAATACATAGCCCTTCCTTTTTTTCCTTTATTTTTTATAAGTTAAATTAAACTAATAATCTTAAAAAATATTTATAAAGAAATTATTCTTTAAGCCTTAATAGTAATCTCTATTCCTTAAAATTTGCAATTTTATATTATTATTGAATATAAGACTAATTTTTAATAAAAAGAGAAATTTCTCGGTAATAAATTTACAATTTATCGCTTAATACCTCAGCCATTTTTTGAATGATGATAAATAATGAATGTATAGTACAAATTAGAATGATATAGATATTTCACATTATTCTGAATATTTAAAACTAAAACGTAATCTGTTTGATTCGCCTGAATTAAGTAGGTACATGACTGTGTATGATGTCTTATACCTTTTTAGTTGGCGTTTTTCTCGTAGTTGAGTTTTCATTCTTAACTTTATGGTAATGTTTATTTTAATTATTTTGGGGTTTGGGATCACTGTAGGTACATTTCCCCACCCACTTCTTTGGTTTGGGAAAATCCAATAGCAAAATTTAGGGCTTATGGATATGATTATACATAACTAATATATTTTCAGAAAGTACTCCCTAAGACCTTTCATTTTATTCCAAACACGATATAGTAATCTTTTTTTTGTTTTTCTGTAACGTTTTACATCCTCTACAAATCTTGGATTTTATGTGACGTCATACAGCCTATAACCCGCGGAACAACATGCCGCTTCCAACGATACCTTGTTTGTCAAAATACGAGTACCTAGTAGTTTAGGAATTAAAAGTGAACAGATGAACATACATATACACACATACATAGCCTTTTAAAATCATAACCCTCCTTTGGATTTACCGTATTCGGGTAAAAATCAGTTTAATCCTACCGTATTATTACGGTTTAAGTTACTTTATTTAACTCCAAAAGGTTACAATTATACAGTTCTGTGAGGAATAAAATAGTATTCACAAAATAATTATATTACGGGTGTATTTAGGCCTGCATTCATGAACCACTCTTAGCCCTCAATCTTAGAGCTGTCAAATTGTAAACGTCATACATGACGCATGACGTTTGATGACATGCATGACTGCCTCGTTGATTCGGACAACAACTCGTCGCAATTGCTCAGCGTAAGGTCCTGAGTTATTAGGTTTTTCCATCTGGAATTTCTCAGTAGTAGCCCTAAGTTTGGATTTGTGCCTGGTAAACCTATCTGGCGAAATGTTACGGTCTGTTATGTTATGTGTAGACTTCATGTGAAATATTGAACAAGAGACAATAAACTATCACCCTTAGTTCACTGGTCAGTCAACCTGGCGTATGACTCCATAGCATGAGGCTCTATACTTGTAGGCCTAGTGTTGACACAAGAGAAGACATTTCAGATGTGGACTGCCGCCTGTCTTAAGCACCGCGTTCTCTCGTCTCTTGCACCACATAATCACCTTTTCACGCGACTGTACGGTAACGTCCTCAACATTCACAGGTACAGTCGTTCACACGCCTCGCTCCGGTGTTTTATTAAATGTAATGTAAGCAAGCGATGGGCTGTTCCCTAAATATTTTATGTCGAGTCTTACTTAAGATGTGTTTTGTGTGCATTTTCTTGTGAGATTTTCGTGGATATAAATTGGGATACGGTTCCTTATAAAATATTTTGTTAAATACTTTACACATTTAGCACTGCTTTCGCTCAGTTTCTACATTTAACCAAGCAAATGTTTCGAACTTTAATATTTATGTCCCCTCCTAAGTAACCTTCTTTGTTTATTTTTATTATTAATCAGTTTATTTCAGATAAAATTAATCCATATAATTACAAATTTAAGATAATACAGAGAAAAATACGGAGAAATAAATAATACAGAGAAAAATACAGAGAAATAAATAATACAGAGAAAAATACAGAGAAATAAATATTACAGAGAAATAAATTATTACAATTATAAGTACCTATTGTGTTAGTAAATCTATGCACTATGTTAGTCAACACCTATCACAATATGCATCCATTTGTTCTGAATAGGGCAATCCGCACGAGATACAACCATCTGCAAGATACTGTTACTACTACCTCACATTCGCTGCATCAAGGAGGCTACTTTTTATCGTATCACCGCATGAAAGCCGTCCGTTCGCGCCTCCGCAAACATTCCGGAAGCACTTCAATAGCGAGGCAGCCGCATTAGCATCCTGAAGACGTTGTTGTATTGGACACGCAGAGCACTTGCAGCCCGGCGAGTAAAGGTTACCCACAGACTGCTCGAGTATAACGATTGGCAGTATGCCTTGAAAAATGTTTATGTAGCATGTTGTCTCCTTCTCTGTATTATTATTCACGTTTAAAAAAATATTAACACAGATCCTGTCCTCAAGTTTTCAGCAAGGAATTCATTTCCAAACTACTTACTACCAGCTCATCTGATTCCCATAATCTCATCCTCTTTCTATCGAACACCAAAAATGGCGTCATTACCCCCCTCCCCCTCCTCGCCGCACGGGAGCCCGATGGCCTTTATGACTTTATCATGAGCCGGGATATTGAGCCGACCTACCGGGATTTACTCCGGGACTGGAACCCGGGAATCAGCCATAATCTGCCCTGTAATAATGTTGCGAATATCTCCCTTTTTATTAATTTTCGGCTTAAAAGTTTTTACCGCCGTGGTTTGAGGTTAGGTGTAATTTATGGTTCTATTAACTTTGTAAATTAAAAGATGGGTAATAATAATATTCGGCCTTTAGAGGGCTTTTAATAAAAGCGGTACATGTCCATCAGCATTACAAAACCACAATTCTCTCACACCTGAACGTGGTCTCCTTTAATGCGGACAGCATTAAAAGAGAATTTGGTTCTGCGTTTCAATTCCAGTTAAAAACAATTTGATAAGTCCTATCACAAAAAATCGTAAGACATTCAGGACAACATTAAATGAAATGCAATCAATATCTTTAATTGGTTCCCTAATTAGGTGACAAAATACATTCCCCGAAAGAATATCAAAGTGCTACTGTATTCCTTTCAACCTGAGAAGGGTCTCCAATCTTCAACCCAAAAAAATAAAAAAAACTTTGACACCTCAGCACTGATTAGATGTTAGTTAATCGTGAACAAATGAATGTTTGTGTAGGAATCGTATCCGTGTGGTTGCGTTATCTGTCGGTAGTTAATTACGAACGAATGCTGGGCGACGCAACACGACGACGGGTCCAGTTACTGGGATGGGGTGACAGTGACAGCGATTTGATAGGAATTTATTTTCTTTCAGTTTTAACTACCTCACGTTTGCTAGAAAATATATTAAGCAGTGATAGTCAAGGATATTATATCTAGGTATAACAAGGTCACGTGCATTAGGCGAGCGATCATTTCGGAAATTATCTAGGCGATATCATATCAGCTTGTCCCTTTAAAAATGTTTTCCTACGAGCAACATGAGCAAAACCGCCTTCGAGAGTCGGTTTGGCTACCGAAATTAAAGTTTATCGAAAGAACATGTTCTACGAATGTATGCATGAATTATGTAATTAGCAGTAGTAGATAGGTATGTAAAGCAATATTGGTCTGAAGCAAAGAGATTATATTTAAATGTCTTTGGTCTGTGATTTAAAAAACAGTGCCCACGGAACAAAACACAAAAATTCCATAAAGTTGAATCCATTGCATGCACGAGACATAATTGATGTGGTCAATCATACAAAACGCGTCTCGAGATATACATGTCGAGAGTCAAGGGACGCATTACTGTCGCTATCTTCACGAGGCTAATTAATTAATGTGCCGCATACAAATCTGTCAGTAAGGATGTGCTAACATAAGCTACTTATTTATTTCAGAACCACGGAACGTCGATAAAATAAAAGCATAAAGTATGGGCATCATCGTACCTAAATCTAGTAGTTTCATTAAAAAAAAAAAAAGTATACCTATGTGATTTGTAATAAAACCTAAATATTAATGAATTAAACCAATTATTTCAGAGTGCTTAAACGGACTATCGTACGATTTCATGAATTGCTTATAGAGCTTACAAAACTGTGGCGTTTTCAAACATTTTGAGAAAGTGTTAAATTAAAAGTCGAGTTTATGGACATCACTTAAAACGAAGGCGTAAATGAACGGGTCAAGTTACAGAGAGGTGGGGTGCCAATGACAGGGACGAGTACGAAATTTTTGAAGAAAAATAATAATAACATAATTTCAGGTACTTTGAACTTATGTAGAAACTGCGTAGCTACACGAAAAGAATACTTTCAAATTGTGTACTTATTGTAAAAAGAATGGCTAATTAGCACAAATTATCCACCGTTCCATTGTTTTGACTACACGATCAGTAAACCACCAATTTCAATAGTTCTCTGACGTCATTTTATGAATGTCGAAAAAAGTAACGCACCTACTCGTACATTAGCGATTTCACAACTCTTAAAGTCTGAAGAGTCTGACATTAAAATAACACTTTAAAAAGACTCAAAACTAAATAAAATAATCAATGAATAACAGTCACAAATCACAGCGACACTTCTTCACCACAACATATTAATTAGCAGAAGATTAAACGCGCGCAACAATAAAATGGCGTCGTGTCAGATATCACGGGACTCTCGGAACTAATTAGACATCTGCCCGTCTGTCTGTCTGCTCGTTTTATATCGCTTTTAGTATATTTTTAGATGGTGTTTGTTTTAGCTAAACGTATTGGACAGTTTGGAATGGGATGTGTCTTGTTTCTGTTAGCGTAATCTATTAATTAAACGTTTGGTCCAACGTCCAATATACTTACTATTATGAAACTAAATATGTCAGTGAAGATTTCGTTAAAACTACAAAACATTTTCTGTAAGGCATAGACAGGGAAATATTAATTTTTTTCGAGGACAACGTTATGGAACGTAACTTATAATATGGTAACTAGTGAGATCAGGGCAATAATACAAGTTCGTGATAAGAAGAGGAGAAAGAGAAAGCAAGAAAGAGAGTGGATATAATTGTGTTACAGTAGGTTCTTAAATTTCTACCCACTCTCTTTGCTCCAGTAGGTTCCTAAAGTTCTATCCACTCTCTTTGCTCCAGTAGGTTCCTACAGTTCTACCCACTCTCTTTGCTACAGTAGGTTCCTACAGTTCCACCCACTCTCTTTGCTACAGTAGGTTCCTACAGTTCTACGCACTCTCTTTGCTACAGTAGGTTCCTAAAGTTCTACCCACTCTCTTTGCTACAGTAGGTTCCTACAGTTCTACCCACTCTCTTTGCTCCAGTAGGTTCCTACAGTTCTACGCACTCTCTTTGCTACAGTAGGTTCCTAAAGTTCTACCCACTCTCTTTGCTACAGTAGGTTCCTACAGTTCCACCCACTCTCTTTGCTCCAGTAGGTTCCTACAGTTCTACCCACTCTCTTTGCTCCAGTAGGTTCCTACAGTTCTACCCACTCTATTTGCTCCAGTAGGTTCCTACAGTTCTACCCACTCTCTTTGCTCCAGTAGGTTCCTACAGTTCTACCCACTCTCTTTGCTACAGTAGGTTCCTACAGTTCTACCCACTCTCTTTGCTCCAGTAGGTTCCTAAAGTTCTACCCACTCTCTTTGCTACAGTAGGTTCCTAAAGTTCTACCCACTCTCTTTGCTCCAGTAGGTTCCTACAGTTCTACCCACTCTCTTTGCTCCAGTAGGTTCCTACAGTTCTACGCACTCTCTTTGCTACAGTAGGTTCCTAAAGTTCTACCCACTCTCTTTGCTCCAGTAGGTTCCTACAGTTCTACCCACTCTCTTTGCTCCAGTAGGTTCCTACAGTTCTACGCACTCTCTTTGCTACAGTAGGTTCCTAAAGTTCTACCCACTCTCTTTGCTACAGTAGGTTCCTACAGTTCTACCCACTCTCTTTGCTCCAGTAGGTTCCTAAAGTTCTACCCACTCTCTTTGCTCCAGTAGGTTCCTACAGTTCTACCCACTCTCTTTCTTGCTTTCTCTTTCTCAGGTGGAATTGATGACTTCCACCTATTAAATTCTCTTGGAAGCCAATTAAACTCTTATAGTACAACGCATGAGAGACTGCAGTTACCATAAACAAGCTTTTCTACGATGATGATGTCACTCGTCTATCATAATAGTCTATTACTTAGTTTGATTTGAAGTGTCTATCCAACTAGTACTTCGGGGCCTATCCTGCACACTCAGTGTTACGCCACTCTGCTAGGCGTCGACACTAACGCCATTTAGATCATTGTTTATGTGATCAACACTTGACCCTACATTATAGCGTGTTTTTGCTTGTCATAGTTCTCCGTCCGTAAGACAGCAGCATACGGTTCATTTAAGCGTGGCATTTGATTGGATATTCAGGTCAAATGTGAAGGACAATTGATTATTTGGGACATGACTTTAATTTCCAATTATCGTGACATGACTCCTTTATTTAAATGTTGTGGCTTTGCATATTGACACATGAGATTCATGAAAATAGTTAGCAATAATGATTTGTTAAAAAGTAATAGGTATAGACGTGATTTTGCACTATATGACGGGATAGGTACTTTTCTGTCAAACTAATTAATAAAGGCTCCCGCAGACAGGCGCGACGCGACAACGCTACACCAAGGCGCCGCTCGTCGCGCGACACGCGGTGCCTTTGCGTCGGGCGTCGCGTCGCGCCGCTGTCTACAAGCCTTAAAGCGTTGTCAAAATGTGGAAGTAGGTACCTTAAAGTCTACGTTTCAATTTATATTGGTGGAACACGATATTCTTCGTAATAAGAGGATGTTTTCTAGAAGAAAATAGATCCAAGGTGATAAATAAAGTAATAAATAATGTTCAAGAATTTTTATTTTGCAAAGAATACTCTAAAAATATTTTTTATTTATTTATTGGATCTCCAAGAGAGGCTACACAGTTACATGCAAGTATATCTACCTACATAGAACCGGTCGATGTGGCGGTGCTTTTAATGAAAAACGTCTAACGGGCCTCTGCAAGTTGGCTTCGGCCCCTCGTATGCCTTCCAAAAGTCCGGGACCCTAGGGGCCCGAGAAAAGTCATGAATATATTTTTTTAATGAATAATTTCAAAAAAGAATACCTAACCGTATTGACAGCGCCTAAGAGCCGATGACAGAAGATAACGTTTATTATTGTAGAAGTAACTAAGTATGTACTTAGAGGTCCCTAATAGCAGGTCGATCAAAATGACGTCACTCTATCATCATATTCAAAATTGAGGCGGTAGTATTACGAACAGCCGGCGTCGCTACCATTCTGCCAATATTGAGGAAAATTCATATTTACTTAACTTTTTGTCCGACGGAATCACTGGGGCGGTTTCACTAGTTCTTGCAAATATATAAAATATATACGATGCAGATTTTATGATTTTTTCATCCAATATTTCCTAGTTGAAAACTGCAATATTGATCCATTTGAACTTATACATTTCTTGAGCTACTTTATGTTCCGATATAATAGATTCTTAATTCCCAATAAATACTTTTTTCTATCTTCCTTTTTTTTCTTTAATTTTATTTTGACTCCCATCATAAGTAGAGCTCTGTTTCTCCGTACATAACACATACTAAACAGAACAGCTTAATAATAATTAAGGCTACAATCAAATCCATAACATAATACGTCAACATATAAGCCGGACACAGCTTTAGCGAACGCTACATTTGCAATCTCAAACTGCTTTGCTCGCCCAGCCGGCTTGATTTTGTTATTTCGAGAGGGCCGGGTGACCGAAAAGTTGAGCAGCCTAAACAGATCCAAACAACAAATCTTCTGCCCAAAACTTCAGTCCTAATGAAATTCCCAATCCATTAGTAGATGTGCAATCAATCGCGGTTGCTAATTATCGGCACGACATCTGCGGTAGGACGACACGCGGCAACGGCACTGCACGGCAGCGGTGCGGCACTAACGAGCCGAGCCGCTAAAGCAATCAGCAATCAACGAGCTACGTACAGGGTTGAACGGAGTGGAGTTGGTGGAAGGAGCAATGCATATATGCAATTTATTACGAAGGTCTAATTCTGTAATAGTAGAAATGGTTTATTTACCTAAGTATACTGAAGGGTATATGGGAAGGTTGGATAAAGTCAGCTTAAGTGGGTGATCAGATTCAATATCTTTATAGAATCACCGTCAATAACGAGTGATCATTCAAAACTATGTGCACTTCTTATTAATGGCACTAGGCTACTATTACATGGGACTTAAACATAACTGGCGAAATGTGGGTGTATATAAGAACCCCTCTGCCTAACCCTTCGGGAAATACAGGCGTCATGATGACGATAACGTTTTTGCGGTAGATTATAAAACTGCTCTGAAATTATAAAATTAATAATCCTCTAAACCTCGCTGCTTGTGGGGTCTAGAAATATAGATAGTTATAAAGCACAAAGGATTTTTTATGTTTTTCACTCTTGCTTGTCATAAATAGGCTCAGGCAACAAAACGTCAATTTTCTCTGTACTTAAACCAAGTAACTAATCCTTAAATTTTCCTTGTACACAAGTAACTAATTCATTATCAAATTATTAAAACTAACTATTTACACGAGGCATTAGATTAAATCTATCAATCAATCTGCCTGCCTTATCTCAACTATGTTGTGGTCGGCTTCCAGTCTAACCGGATGCATCTGAATACCAGGTACTAGATTAAACAACTAACTTAAATACGTCCATTGTATTTTGTCTGTCTATTTCCTCCAATGCCAACCCTGACACTCCAGTACTTGGCGCATGTTGTCTCGACGCCCGTATTCAAAATGTTTGCGCTGCAGCCGCTACAGCCGCTCGCTCCACAGCGCTGACTCGCTGACCTCGCATGCACTGTTTTACTTCAGCCTAGATCGGTCCCACTGATTGCCTGATCATGTATGTGGCGCCTGGGTTGACTGCTACATGGGAAGTACAATTGGCTGGTTTAAAGTTTGGTCTCATTATACTTTGTGCACTATCTTTCGTGCTGCACGACTTTGCATAGTCTCATTTTTGTCGGTTTTATTCGTTAAATAAATCTTTCACCTTCGTCGTCTTTCGTCCTTTATTTAAATAGTAATTGAGTGTTATTTAAAATATGTACAAAATCGCTTGCAGTTCTATTTTTACTCACACAACCTTTAAGCCCGAGTAGGTAATTTAAAAGCACAGTTATTAATACATGTCCTAAGGGTACGGTCAACTACAATGCTCCACTTCAAGTACCCACCTAGTTCCAGTAACGTGGGAGGTAACCACATGACCAGCCAACACACATGATTAACCTAACCCACAATGACAAGCAACACTAACATAAACCCAACCATGAAATTCATCATAATATTTGACTTGATCTCGAAACAGTCAACATTAACCGTGGGTAGTGTCCGCTTGTTTCAAGTGGTTACCCTCAAGTATCAAGATCTATCTACGTTATGGTCGGCCGGCCGTAAATGGTTAGTATGCAAGTATCAAGATTTGTTTACGACACGGTTGCTGGTAAAGTAGAAAGATGGAAGTATATCAAAAATGGCCTAAGTCATGGCTGGTCGAGGACTGGTGGGAAGCATGTATCAACACTTGTCTGTGTGACGGTATAAGTACACAGGTTAGTGTATAAGTATCAAAACTGGTCTACACGGGGTTAGGGGCTGTCAAGTGTAAGCTTCATCTGTACAAATATGAACGTTGTGGAATTAACAGTGTCAGGACACTGAGTATACATGGTTATTTGTACCCTACTTACTTTGATGTGGTTGGAAAGTTAGTTATGTAACAAAAGTATCCAAAACTATGTTTGGTTTTCAGATATATTCAAGTCTTAGTGGTGCGAGTAGCGAGCTTTTTCTGACTTATGGTCTGAACTCATAGTGCCTTTATTTAAACATATACATATAAATACTCACAGTTTTAACACGTATTGAAAACACTCGCGTGTCCACCCCAACTGCCCAAGCCTGTAACAGAATCAGCAAACTTTCTGCAGGTGAAAATATAGACAAATGGTTTAGGTCAAATATTTCAAATAGTGCTTGTTTCAAATTTCTACCTACCATCTGGAAACTGGTATTTACTCAGTACTATTTATTTAGCTACTGTAAACTAGATGCTGTTGACAAACCATGTCATTGACAATTCAACATTTTATTTTTTACCTTCTCATCATTTCAATTCGTCACGCCACAATTTAAAAAGCTCACATCACGGCGCGTTGTTACATGATGTTGGTTGATGGCCGGTATTGGTCAATAATTGTCCACAAATGTTTGTCCACGCTCGTCACTTGTTTGTACTAGTGCACCGAGTAGCTGCTACTGTTTGACTTTGTTTTTATTACACTGCGGTGGAATTAGGGTGGTAGTGGTAGATTATGTGGAGTCATTTGTAGGATGTTGGGTGGCCCGGGTGAGACGTGGCTATGAGGTGAGGCTTCCCGTCTATTTCCGAAGAAGTCTCGATACACTATCACATTTTAGATTTGATGAACAATATCTGCGATCGAAGTGCCAGGCTTGGGTACTATTTATCGAGTAAAAATTCAACACACGTCAGCTTAGAATGTTCCAGTGCAAAAAAAAACTGGTAGTCCAAAAACAAGACATCCAAAAAAAAAAACAAAGCAGCGTTACAACTAAGGGAACGAGTGTTTTCGATGAACTCAATAACAATAACGGTGATTCAATAACTTATGTCTATATTTTTAACACAAGGTTTCAAAGCATAACAACATTAGTATAAATATTTGTCACTGTAACGCAGTTTACTGGATGAAGACGAAGAAAACATACGCTTGAGTTCAACAACTCATAGAAAACTTCAACGACATTGTATTGCATGACAAACTTTGTCAAAGTCAAAGTCAAAGTCAAATCATTTATTTCAAATAGGCACATAAAAGGCACTTTTGAACGTCAAAATTTACAAAAAAATAGAATTGATTCTAGTTGCCCCTTCCAAAAGGTAGTTTCGTATGGAGAAGAATGGGCAAGAAACTCCACCGTTACTCTTTTAAAATATTTTACAATATTATGTAAGTTCACATTAATTATGTAATCATATGTGAAGACGATGCACCTAGAATAAAATTACTATACCACAATAGGTAAAAAGAATTAATTGTAATGCAAAGGCAGGTAAATTAATTATGTGATAGATACATGGTGCTCACATATTTACAAATATTGAAAAGTAGATGATGTTTCCAAAATTTTAACAAGTAATAATTTAGTGTTCGAGTTAAAGTAGTTAAGTACATAATGTAACAATCAATGTCATAAAAATTATAAATTATACAATTAAATTAGCAACCAGTTTGATTTTGTCTAGACTCTAGATTGTCCTATGGAGCAGGACCAGCATGTTTCCAAGCATTCTTATCTAGGATATAATCCTCTAATTTGTAATATGCTTGTTTACAAAGTGTACTTTTTATATGAGTTTTAAATTTTCTTTCATTTAATTGCAATATGTCACAAGGTATTTTGTTGTAACATTTAACACAGTACCCCATAAAAGATGTATGTACTTTAGATAATCTAAAAAATGGTTGATCTATTTTATCTTTATTTCTAGTATTAAAATTATGTCTATCACTTATTTTATTAAAAAGATGTAGATTTTTTCTTACATACATAATATTTGTATTGGTGTCACTCAGTAACAAGCTTGTGTTGAGTTTTATTTCCGAAACTTAAACTGTGTTTGAATATGTAGATCCTGATAATCAAAAAACCCATAAAGCATAATTTAATAATGATCAAGTTACTGCTACAAAACTTTTCACCTTTCTTTGTGAAAGAGGACTGAGAAAGAAAATATGTTGACACATAAGTCCACTCAATACTGAGAAAAAAACAAAAAAAAAATATTGTGTGCCTTACGGCTGTGCCAAATAGGCCCAGTTCAGCAAAATGCCAGACAATTAGTACTTGACGCTAGTCTTCAACTGGACCTTACCGTTTCAACAGCGCCTAACTAGACAATGACATCAGCTACTAAACAATCGGTCCAGTGTACTTTGCACCGCGTGCCAGGGTCCCACAATTACCCAATAAGAGCGTGTCACCGGCAGGAGTGATGGATGAGGATCGATCGCGACGCCTGCGCCGCTCCGCACCGCGCCGCGGATGTACGCGTCGCCGCCAGCCGAACTGTGATGAACTGCCTGCTGCTTGTAGGGACAAGTGCTGGTAATCAGTATCATAGAAACAATTAAGGGTGTAATAAAGACTGAGAACCTGGAATTGTGAATTCTAGTAAGTTATATCCAGAAAGTGTATGAACGAATATCTCACTGTAGTGTTGCGAGTTTCTAGTGACAAAAGAATGAAGGCAAGCCAATCATTGTTAAAACAATGCATATGAGACAACACCTATAAAAGAAAGAGTCAATTCTAGACCTTCAAAACCCTAGACCATATTTACCATACCATTGCGACCATATTTTTTCATTTACCTAACTTCGGGATTCGATTAGTTTGAAATAATAAAAAGCCACAATGAATGCGATCAAGATAGGTCCCAAGATTGTTTAAGGAAAATATCAATTCCAGTAGGTAAATCCGAATCTAGAAACAAACAACATAATGCCGAAAACGATATAAGCTAACCAATCCAGCAAGAGCGCAGTAAACCTAAGTTTACGAGCGCAAAGCATACATCACTCACGTATTAGAATCACAACACACATACCATTGCAGTTCATTTTCTTCCACAAGTTCAGGAGTCGATAAACCTGTCAAATATAACTGGCCAGTTGCTTGATTAAACAACGAACACGACGACAAATCAAAACGAACTCTAAGTTCTAATTTATATGGTTGTGTGTCGTTTGGACACTGTGTGGTTGTTATGTCGTTGTTATCATGGTTAATAGGAGTCGAAGGTGTGGAAATAACAAGCGAGCCAATGTTGTATATAAACTGTGGACTTAATCAAAACGTTGGCTTCTGGATCGGGGTGGTGCTCATAGAGTGGTGTACAGGACAGATTTGGCTTTTCGAACATTTGATTTGTAGGTTTTCTTTTGATTCTTAAACATTCAAATATTCAGAACATGTTCATGTCCAACTCTTCAACATCCCAGCTGCCCCAACCCTCCAAAATTCATTCAGTGCACCATGCCACTTAATACCTCAAACTAATAAGTCACACAATCAATGAATAGCCATAGAAGTGCTAGCCTCAATTTCTCTAATTGATGTTGGGCAGTTTCTTCAAAGTAAAAGGTCCTAACTGCAATGTTTCAGTTACATTGCTCATTTCTGAACAATGATGAGGCTGAGTAGAGAGCCGATGAATTACCATTTTTTTGCCTTTCACTTTATTTTGATTCGTTTCGAAAGAACTTTAAGGTCCACTGTTAAAAACAGCAGTAAAAGGATTGTCTAACATTATTCATACCTTTTCTATACATTTTGTGGTCTGCAGTGAAATAGATGTCCGATATGGGAGCGATCTATTTGTGGCGAGCGGACGCGGACGCGGCGCGCCATACATGTGTTTACACATGGCTTCGATCCCAGCCCTGCACGCCAGTTATAACGATTGTGTAGATTTACTTCAGGAATCTCCGAGTATTTGTCGTCCCTGAATATTGCAGAATAATCAGGTCTGATAAATGATAAATGATTTTATTTCAGTAAGTAGGTTTGTACAAACACTTTTACACGTCAATCATATTTTTTAAACTAGATGAGGTCGGCGTTTCCTATCTGACTACTCTGAGAAGAAAGGCCGAAACAAACTCAGAGGTCACAGTCTCTTCTAAAGTCCAGACATAATCTTGGTCAGGTCATGCGAAGACCATGCAGATTGGTATCTGAAATGGTCTTTTGAGGAAAGAACCACACAGATTGAGTGGACCTGTCCAGTCCTGTCTAACTTTCATTAACATAATATCACGCCTGTTTTCCCAGAAGGGTTAGGTAGAGATGTACCTATAGTAGGTGCGCACATTTCGCTAGTTATGTTTAAATCCCATGTAATAGGGGCGAGCCTATCTAGTTGGTCTAACTTTAATTCACTTTTTTTTCCCGGATCCTTAACTTTTTAACCGACTTCTTAAAAAGGATTAGGCAATAGAATAGAATAGAATAGATTAGAATAGAATACTTTTATTTCGGACATGAGTCCATAGGGTTAGTAACAATTTTACTTAACTTCTAATGTTAGTAGGTTACAGACACAAATCAACATACTACAACTAAAAATTTGCGTGGAGCTGCATCCACCTCCGCAACATCGGGGAATCCCACCGATCTGCGAATACACTGAGAATACTGTTGGTGCTGCCGCGAACACGTGTCATCAGGGATGCACATCTATTCCTAATAATGGCGGCAAAACCATTAATATTATTATCCGCAAACATCCCTGACGCACTACAACGCCACGGCAGCCGCAGCAGCACTCTCAGTGCATTATTATATTGAACACGTAGGTCGCTGTATGCCCGCTGAGTGAAGTTGACCCACAGGCTGCACGTGTAGAAGGACTGACAGTAAGCTTTGAAAATAATAATAATAATAAAATCTTTTAATTCGGACCCATAAATATAGTCCATTTGGTTAGTATACACACGACTTAGAGACTAGTGTTAGTACTTACATCTACCAGAAAAACAACACAACTATTCATTAATTATACGCCACAGTGGCATGTAGGCGTATCCAATGTCCCAGTATGGGGCTGTCCCACCTATCAGCTATAGTTTTCAGGATGCTGAAAAGCATTACTTTAACTGGCCTCGTACATCGTGCAAACCTGCGGGCCAGCATGTTACAACGGACAGCCAGCGACCTACTTTCCCTTTCAATGTCACAATTACACACACACACACACACACACACACACACACATTCACACACACACACATTCACACACACACACATCGTCACATTTTGTCACAATTGTGGATCAATTTTGAAAACTCATTTTTTAATGGATATGCCTCAGGAGTCGTCCCATATAAAATATATTAACTTTGCTTCAGTAGATTTCCAGTTAGCTTTAATAATATGTATTTTTTCCACTTAGTGTGTATTGATCATGTTACAATATCTTTCTGTCACTGTCATTTACATAGCAAGTAGTGTTATACGGATTTGTGTGGGGTAGGTACCACAACTAAAAAGTGTAAAATAAAAACGTTTTTACCATAGATATCCGAGAGATATGCCTTTACTCTATATTTGCTCAAGTTTATGTGTCGCCACCTTTTCCCCACTCCTGAAACTCTCACATAAACAAAAGAAATAGATACGGCACACATGATGCATTCTTCGCACACAAACAAAAAAATATGCGTAACACTTTTGTGCTATTTTATTGCACATATGCTCAAAAGGGGCGGGCACTAGAAAGTATAGATACAGTCACTGAATGCACACATGTAACTCTAGCATCAACTAGGGAAGAGAGGTTGGTATAAATATGTGATCGATAAAAATATCGATGAATACCGACTGCAAAAAGAGGTGTTTTTTGGACGTATTTGGTACCGTTCTTTTTTTCTGCTTTTCCATATGGAATATTAAAAGACCAATAACAACAAATCAAGTAAAAATATAATATTTTCGTTTGCGAATAACATTTAAGTAATTCAGTTCCTTCAGTTTCTCCCTTACTCAGCCCCGGATTTAGATTTTTTTCGAGGCGGGGCAAAAACTGCAATCTGCCGCTCCCCGCCCCGCCAATCCTTTAACGTTTTACATGAATCCTTATTTATTTAAATATACATGGACATGTCGAACAATTATTTAGGATAGGACAGGACATATTTGAAATAAATCGTGAGATTATAGCATACTAGCTTCTGTACGCGACTTCGTCCGCGTGAAACTTCGGCCCCCGACCCACCGCGTCGTTGCGCATCACTCGCCCATGATATTACTTCCTTTTCGCTTAGCGTTCTTTCTGACCTTTTTTCTTACTGCTCGGTTTCTAGGGTAAGGTTTCTACCTTCTTCAAGAATTGGGCTATCAAATGCAATAAGATTTTTTCAAATCCGACTGCTTGTTCCAGAGATTAGCGCGTTCAAACAAAAAAAACTCTTTAGCTTTATTATTAGCAGAAGATTAGAATAAAATTTTTACTCTTTGAGCCTTTTGTTTTGCAAAAAAGTCGATGGCATTTTCATAATTAATCTGATTGTCATGATTTTTGATTGCTAAGATCACACCCGACTTATGCAGAAAAGCTTAACACCAATTAAGGCAATCTAGAATGCACCAGCGAGCGGAGCGAGCGCGAAAATTTTAGCACTGCCTCAAATAAGTTAGATTTTGTAAGTCCGAAAAGTTTTAAGAATTAAGAGTCGCTAGGCTATAAGAACGAGCAAAGCGAGCTCGAATATTTTGCCAGAAACATATTAGGTAAATTTTATCGATCGATAATGCTCCAATCCAACGGCTGCGCCAGCGCTCTGTGGTAAAAACTTAAAGGAAATCGTGTCGCCTTTCCGCATAAAGGCGGCGAAATGGGCGGGACGCCCGGCGCCCTCGCTAGGCGATGTAAAATTTCTAAAATAAAGGATTTGTTCCTTAAATTTTTGGCCACAGAGGTGACAGAAGCGCTCATCCTCCTCAGGTTCGCCACGGCATAGATCTGTTGCAAGAGATGGAAAGCTAACGTTTTTGTATCGCCAAATAAAAATGGAGCATGTGTTTTAAAAACAGAGAGTTTCTGGTAGAATTCAACTGCTCCGCCCGCAACCCGCTCGCACCGTTTGACGATCTATGCCTACGCTAATCACGTAGTGATTTTGTCAGTGTGCCACTTGCAGAGAAAGATAATAAGTGCTGCGCATCTCACTTATCGCAGAGTTGCGGTGGGCTGAGTGGTACACTTGTTTGCCACGCTTAAATTTGCCTTTCCCCCCTAGATCCAGGGCTGCCCTTACTTAAAATTAAAACTGTTCAACTATCGCACATAAAAGAACAATTAAAATAGGTACTTATTGAACATTATTTCTGTCGCTTTCATAATTTAGTTGTTACATTCTTAGCCAAAAAATGTAAGCAAATATCAATATGTTATTCCATCACACATTTTGTCACTTGGATAATATTATTATCCATCGGGGTCTTGCTCAAACTGGTGAAAATCAGTCGATGAGAAAATATTTCTATCGACAAAGTGTCTAAGAGCTTTTGGGACTAGCAACGTCTTTATGGACTTTGAAGTCACTTGAAATTACCAACCAATTATTTTCTCTGCATTTTGCATCTACCTATTTATGTTCAATTTCTGGATCTATCGGGAAACTGATATAAAATGTATTAATTCTCGTTTAAGATTCTTAATACAATTTCTTATTAGAGCAACTAACAATTATCGATATCCATATCTCAGTGCTGCGCACCACTAATGCATCGTTTTGACATGCGTCAGTCATTAGGCAAAGGCTGTCGCATGTCAAAAATATTTCACAACTAGATAATTTGTAAAATACTTAAATATTATAATTAATGCAGTGATTTTTTAGTTACCGGTGGTAAGACAAACCACTTGTACTAAGGTTTGTTGTAATTGTGCTATATTTTCACACAAGGACGGAACAATTCGGCATTTCGTAAAAATACGAAATCACACTACACGTTCCGAGGCAAACATAATATATGACTAAACGGTGCTCACTGCAGTCACGCGTATTTAAGGTCAGTTCAACCCAACGGAGGCGACATGTGCCACGCCTCCAAGCCATATCCCTCGATATCCGTGGTTTTTACAAAAAATAAACAACCGACTATCACCGAAAACACTAAAAAGTGAAAATAGTTATTTGTGCAACAAGAGAGCAAAGTCGTTTTTTGCTGCGAGTGCTGATTTTGAATCCTGAGCAAGCGAAGGATTCAACTATTGAATCACGAGCGTAGCGAGTGATTCAATAGTTGAATCCTGAGTGTGGCGAGGGATTCAAAGGCACGAGATGTAAAAAACTTTGCTCTCGTGTAACACACATAACTTTTCACTTCAGCAGCGAGAACACATTAGGAGATAAAATAATAAACAGGAATAGATTGAAATAACTATTTATTGTGAATCAAAATAATTAACATTGTAGGTAGAGGTACCAATTCAATAAAATGGAACATTTTAAAAGTTAAAAGTAAAATTACTGCAATTCTGCAAGTTAAAAGTAACCCGCTCTTTTATTTAAATTAAGGCGTGTTCGGAAATAGCACCCATGATATTTTATTATTCAAAATATATTACGTAACATTATTGAAACTAGAAATAAATATTTACATGTAAAATATCAGTTTTATTTGCAGTAAATACTTATTTTCGTTTAAATACAACCATAAGTTAAAAATTCAATAAATTACATTAAAAGACATAATTATCTTTTTGCAAAATTTCTTTAGTTAGTACGAAATTCCGAACGTGTTTGTCTTTGAGGTCGAATTCAAAATCGGAACTTCGAAAGGGCTGGTCTCTGTCTCTCTCTCTTTTTAATGGCGGGAAAGAGATAGAGTGTGAATGTTTCGAATTGTATGATTAACCCGAAGCTGAATAAGATATTCGCGGCTTTCTGAAAAAAATAATTAAAAAGTTACTTGGTCTCACTCAGTGAGCAAAATCGCATTTTGCTCACTGATTTCAGGCAGCAAAACCTACATGTTTGAGCTACTGAAGTGAAATAGTTATTTGTGCAACAAGAGAGCAAAGTCGTTTTTTGCTGCGAGTGCTGATTTTGAATCCTGAGCAAGCGAAGGATTCAACGATTGAATCACGAGCGTAGCGAGTGATTCTAAAGTTGAATCCTGAGTGTGGCGAGGGATTCAAAGGCACGAGATGCAAAAAACTTTGCTCTCGTGTAACACACATAACTTTTCACTTCAGCAGCGAGAACACTTTAGGAGATAAAATAATAAACAGGAATAGATTGAAATAACTATTTATTGTGAATCAAAATAATTGAGATTGTAGGTAGAGGTACCAATTCAATAAAATGGAACATTTTAAAAGCTAAAAGTAAAATTACTGCAATTCTGCAAATTAAAAGTAACCCGCTCTTTTATTTAAATTAAGGCGTGTTCGGAAATAGCACCCATGATATTTTATTATTCAAAATATATTACGTAACATTATTGAAACAAGAAATAAATATGTACATGTTAAATATCAGTTTTATTTGCAGTAAATACTTATTTTCGTTTAAATACAACAATAAGTTAAAAATTTAATAAATTACATTATTACATAATTATCTTTTTGAAAAATTTCTTTAGTTAGTACGAAATTCCGAACGTGTTTGTCTTTGAGGTCGAATTCAAAATCGGAACTTCGAAAGGGCTGGTCTTTGTCTCTCTCTCTTTCTAATGGCGGGAAAGAGATAGAGTGTGAATGTTTCGAATTGTATGATTAACCCAAGGATGAATAAGATATTCGCGGCTTTCTGAAAAAAAATAATTAAAAAGTTACTTGGTCTCACTCAGTGAGCAAAATCGCATTTTGCTCACTGATTTCAGGCAGCAAAACCTACATGTTTGAGCTACTGAAGTGAAAAATACTTTTATTTCGGAAGTCGGTGGCAAAAAACGAAAATATAAAACCAAAAACGCCGAATTCCGAAATTAAAGTTATTTTTCACTTAATAGTGTTTTGTCATTCTGAAACAACAATGAACATGAGCCAAGAATTTATTCTCTTTGACAAGTTTCGAAACGTACCTGCAATTTAGAAAAGAAATTTTTGCAAATGAAGCCAAACAACCACGAAATCATAAAATCTTTTAATCCAACACTTGTCAATTATTCTCAGCCGTCTGCCAATACCAAGATAACAATCACTAATCAACAATCTCTACACCTCAGATAAGATCGATCCTAACAACCTGTTTCCGACATGGAGCACCTAACTAATGTTCCAGTACTTACGTATTTACTTGTACATCATAACTCCGGAGTAAACCCGCTGATCCCCGACAGATACAGAATAAACCACTAACTGAACTTCCAACATTAAAATGTAAATACAATTTGATATTTTCGCAAGAATTTACGCGCAATAAGATACAAACATAAACATATTTAGCAATAACATTAAAACGCGAATAGTTGCGCGCACGCATCCGTTGGATGCCACTACTCTAAATATATTCCTACCCTCGCCGCGGCTTCCGTTCTGTAAGAATAACAAACAAACAGAACAAAATAGACTCTATTACTTTTAACATTAGGTATATAATAAATTGGTAGTGCTTTCTTAATTGATTCCAGAGTCAAAACATTAAGATTAAGAAAAAATACGTGAATATTTAAATATCATTTGGAAAATTATGTTACTGTTACCTCTTGTTAACTTCAATTGATTTTCAACTTTATCTTTACCCATCACAGTTGAAAATTGAGTAAGTTGGAGTGTTGTTTGTTTTGAAGTGAGGTAACGGGTGTCGATGAATCCTATGTGTTCGTATGCAGAGACATGCGCACGCGGCCGCAGCGAGCTGTCAGGATGATGGCTAACGTAAATATGATGAATACGTTCCACTAGCTCAGGATAATGTGTGGCTTTACTTTATGTTTGAGTTCATAACATTAAGATAAATCGTACAGTTCTAGTTTGTTAGTTTCCGTATTTGTAATTGGAACGTTAACCGATTTAATTCTAGTTTAGGATTAGTAGTTTATAAGATATCGTATAAACGTATTTAAGTTTAGTCTTAGATACGCATCAACATTTTCAGGAAAGAAAAAATTGGTAGAGATTGCAGTCGCCCTTATTATTCCATAACCAGATCAGCGAGGGACCGACTTACTAAGGTTGTATACCAGGAGTTGCCAAATGACCCATCATTTGGCAACTCCTGGTCGGACCGTGGTCCGGATCCGGACTGCCGACCTATTTTGGCGGACCTTAAGTTTCAATTTTTCTTAGGTTTTTTGCATTCGTGGGTCAGTATCAGGTTTTATGATGATCAAAATATGATTCGCGACCGTAACAAGTATGTATTTACAGAATTATAATAATTAAAATCATCAATAAAACTGTCTAAGTTTAAATTACCGTATTGAATGACTATTTCATGAAATCATGACATTTGAGGTCAATTCTAACTGAGAGAGTTATATTGATGATTCTGATGGTTATAATTCTGTAAATACATATTTGTTGCCGTCGCGAATCATATTTTGGTTAACATGCAGCCTGATACTAACCTGCAAATTGCAAAAATCGTGAGAAAACTTAAATTTCACGCGCTGCCCTGGCGCTTCCCCCTTAAGTATCTAAACAGTTTTTTTTATTAAAACGTTTAAATCTAAAACATAATAATTTCGAGTAATATAATTATTGATTTAGCCCGCTCCTTGTTTTCAGACAGAATAGGTATACTTATTTCAAAGTCAACAACCTAATTTTTCATACAAATATTAATAACTTCTTTGTTATTTTTGTTCGTTACATAATATTTGATTACTTAATAAAAAAATATTCAGGTTTCTTTTCGTTATATTTCTTCATCGATATTTTTAATCTTGGTTGCTAGTAATCGTCTACCAAACAGACCGCCACAGACAGTACCTATATTATTTATAAAAAACGGACCCCCAATGAAACTAATTGGTGATCCCTGTTCTAGTTCGATGTAATCGTAGTCTCAACAAACCTACGCCCGCCACTCCTACTTCTCTTTAGGTACGGAAGGCAACCAACGTATCGATAAATCCTACTAAGCACTTTCTCCACCCTATGGGTGATCGACCTGTATGTCAAACTATCATATTTAATTTAAAACTAAACTACACTTTATACAGTTATCAAACACTATATAAATTAGGACGTATCCACACGGTGTCGGTGTCCAAAGGACGACAATTCTTCTGACAGTAAGCAAGTGCTAAATGATGGATCGCGCGCCGCCTGCGTAATGACTGCCTAACCAGACGTGATTGATGGCAATTGAGGCAGACTGGAAAGGGTTTCTGATTGTTTTTAATATTGTAGCTCGGTGGGAAGTTGTTCTGACAACCTTTTATTGTGATTGTTTCTACTTTGCATGGCTCAATGACCGCTACAGTGGTGAAAGAGGAAATTGTTCGGAGAAAACGTCACTACGCTTGACAGACGGTGACGATAGTTTGTTGTTTCAGAAGACAAGAGTCATCATCTTAATACCATATCTTGCATTTTAAGAAAGCTGCTTTTTTTTGTGGAGCTCTTTTTTAGGGTTCCGTACCCGAAGGGTAAACACGGGACCCTATTACTAAGACTTCGCTGTCTGTTCGTCCGTCTGTCTGTCACCAGGTTGTATCTCCAGAACCGCGATAGCTAGACAGTTGAAATTTTCACAAAGTATGTATTTCTGTTGCCCCTATAACAACAAATACTAAAAACAAAATAAAATAAATATTTAAGGGGGCTCCCATACAACAGACATGATTTTTTTGCCGTTTTTATAGGTAATGGTACGGAACCCTTCGTGCGCGAGTCCGACTCGCACTTGGCCAGTTTTTGCAGTCTACTGCTAACAATTGAGACCGACAGAAAACTTAAACGAAATTCGGCCTGATTTCCAATTTAGGGCGAAAAACGAATACGAAAATCAATGTTTTTTTGTTTGTCGATAAGTTGTTGTTAATTAAAAGTGTAAGAAATTTAGTGTTCATCTTTTAAAATTGTACTTAACCGTTTCGAGTTAAATCACACGAAACGTTTTTTTTATTAGTATGGCTAACAAATAAGTCGGTATACTTTAAGAAATTAATTAAAAATGTAGGTACCACCGACTAAGTCGTGAACCAAGCACCCTGAATTATGAAAAGAAAAACTGAAAATGGTCTGCCCATTGACCTAGTAATAACAGGCATTGTTTCTATAGTCCTGGTTCCAGCCCGCAGAACAAAAGTGAGAATTTCTTTGATATTACTGTTAACAACTTTTTGTGACTGAGGCTGGTCCGTGAAACAAGAATAAATGGCATTTCTTTAAGATTATGGTACTCGGAGTCCTAAGTTTTATAAGATTACATTAATAATAATATCCTCGCGACCGAATTTCGGTCACGTCGGCCAATCTCCATGGAGATTACCCTCGTAGGTACGCAGGAGATATTATAGTGTATTTGTTTACGCAGACACAGGTGCGATCTCTGTTCTTTTACCCTTATAGTAGGTACGGCAATCCCACACGACCGAGGAGAGATCAGGCGCAGGAGCAACGGCATAACGTACTTTCCAAACTCCGGGCTACTACTGAGAAATTCCTAATGGAAAAACTGCCCTGCACTGCACGACCCGGGAATCGAACCCAGGACTCCACGCTCAGCAATCGCGCTTGTGACTATGAGAACAACGAGTGAAGTGATTACAATTTGTTAGAATTGTACCTACGTGTTAACGTTATCAACACCTGTGGGGTAATTACGTAACACACTAACAGTAGGAATGGGTTTCATTTTGACAGTTCAACAACATTCATTGCGTTATTTACGTTGTTAAGCAGACAATTTTTTCGAACATATGTAGCAATGACTTAGCAATAGGCTTAAAAATTATTCAGATTGTGATAGATAGTGTGTTACGTAATTAGGGTGCTGGTTGTGTTACTTTGGGATCAGAACATGCTTACTTATCACAAATGTGAACATATTATTCATGTACACGTACCTATACATGATCATCATGCGTAATAGTTTGAAAAACAAACAGTGGGCCGGTTACTTGAGTAGTTGTTTAAGTATGGGCTTGCAAATCTTGTTTCTGAGTGTGATTTGGATTTCAAATTAAACTGGAAAAGAGAAATAAGCTATTGCTTTAGGACATTCGGTGTTATAGGTGATGGTAGGCCGAAGAAAAAATGCTGCTTTAGTATCAATTGGGATGTGCCTTAAATATATATATGCACTAGCTGCCCGCCCCGGCTTCGCACGGGTTGCGGTACTTATCTACGGCGTACCCTACCTACCTACCCTACCTACCCTACCTACCTACCTACCCTACCTACCTACCCTACCTACCTACCCTACCTACCTACCCTACCCTACCTACCTACCCTACCTACCTACCTACCCTACCTACCTACCCTACCTACCTACCCTACCTACCTACCTACCCTACCTACCCTACCTACCTACCCTACCTACCTACCTACTCTACCTACCTACCTACCCTACCTACCTACCTACCCTACCTACCTACCTACCCTACCTACCTACCTACCTCCCTAACTCCCTACCCTACCTACCAAAAAAAAAAAAAAAATAAAAATAAAAAAAAAAAAAAAAAAATAAAAAATTGATGTTGGCCGATTCTCATAGATACCGGATAAGCACAAAAAAATTCATCAAAATCGGTTAAGCCGTTTCGGAGGAGTATGGCAACGAAAACTGTGACACGAGAATTTTATATATTAGATATAAAAATAATATGTGTGCTTGAGAGGAATAAAAAACCCAAAGTGACTAATATTGTATCGATATAATTCCAATATATAATTCCACATGAAATAAATCACAACACTATTTTAAAAATAAGCGGATGGCACAGTGTCGACACGCGCGCGGAGCGTTTAATCGCGACAACGCGCGACGTATCCCGCGCGGCCGAACGCTCGGTATAAATATAATGCGCAGATTAAGTTATTAAGCCGTCTTGACGCGCGGCTGTTTAATACATGCCCACTGTCAACGCCAGAGTTACATGCGCAGCTTATTCTGGAGATACTTTATTTATTTATTATATTTCATCATAATAATATCTGCACTTAAGTGTTTTAAAAATTATTACTGCTAATGAAAACGCCGATTAGACGAGACTTATACCCAGCCATAATGAATGTATGCTATTGTAGACGATAGCTTCTGTTAACTTCCTATTTTCATGAGCCGTCCCCCGCCGCGACGACTCGCTTGGATCAAAATATTATCTACAACTCATACTAAACTTATAGGGCCAATCATAGAAATAATATCTATGGGGCCAATACATATTTTTTTTAAGTTTTACACATTTTTGTTTGTGACGGGGTTTTTGTAACATGCTTTCCTGGTCTGAGCGAGTCTCATCCAGATCTTGCCAGCAGTCTTTTTTAGAGAATCCCATCGTAATAATAATAACAATCCGTTTGGCAATTGGTATTCGAGCACTCCTCCTGCCTTCTCTCGACAACCACAGCTTCATAAGTTGGGGTTTAGCTCCACCACCATCAGCAAATGCAATGATTTGAGTTGGTTTTCCACAGTCTTAAGTAAACTAAAGGGAACTTTCGTGCAATTACGATCAACTCCAGAATACGTCCCCAACATATGAATCACACATACCAACACGACGATTAGGTGTTTAATTCCGAGCTTAACCCCTACATACCTACCCACCCACGAGTCCACGGCACGGCGTGAATATAGCGCATTATATTAATCACGGCTATTCCAGGACGTGCCGCGCCAATTAGTAACGTTCGCGGTGATCTCTAAATGAGAAAGTGATGTTAAATGTATGAGTATTTCAGTATTGAAAACATCTGGAAGATATTAAATTATACTACGGTGATTTAACTTAGGGAATTTATAGTAAAAGAGTATTTTGATATCAAATATAGAGTTGCGATTGAAGAGGTGTAACGAAGTTATCTATTATTTATTTATTTTATTTATTTATTTTATTTATTTATTCATATAACAATTCATTCAACATCTGAATTTATAAGATGAGCAGGACTCTTGAATTGTGAAGCCATAAAAGAAATAAGAAAACAACACGGTAGGTAGATACTACAAAATTATCATAATTAATTATGAAATACGTTATGACATACGACGGGCTTGAGAAACGGTGTAGGTACCTACTGACTTTTTTCCTGCTATTATGTCTATTCCATTGTTTTCAGGCCTATAATATGATGTCAAACGGAAATCACTTTGAGATCTCTTCCGTATGTAGCGATTAACGTAAAGCATTAAAACAATTATACCCACATCTGCTATAACCAAAGCAAAAATAAGATCCAAGTGTCATTTTACCAGACAATTTGACGCAGCATCTGCTTAAGAACCCGATCTTCCATCTTTAACAATACATTTAAAGCGGGCCACTCCCGCCACTTCATTCCCATTGTGTCGCATCACAGATTACACGTAACGTCTCCGATCCTTAGCGGATTTGTTCAGACGGACGGAATGACAAGTCATAAGAGCTTTATTGTGGTGTGAATGCGACTTAATGCGACGCAAAAAATGTCGCTGTGGATTTCCACTGTATATATAGTTATTGTTTCAAAGAAATAGAACAGTAATCATTATGATTTAATAACATAAATTTCAGTAATAGTGATTAACTGCTTTTCATCTAAGTAGAGTTGATACGACTTGAGTTAGTGCTAAGAACTCACAGACACCGCAAGCCAAATCATGATCAGAAGCGAAGCAGTGTTTTAGACTATTGGATATAATTTTGTATTGTATTCAAATTACACCAGAACATGTCCGAAAAGAAGAAGCCTGCATATGGTGAGTAAGTTTTCACCTTACAATTTTGAATGCCGTACCGTTTCCGACAATGGAAACGGTGGTAACTAACAATAAAGAAACGCCACACAGTAGCGTACAAGACGCTCGTGAATGGGCCGCCCTAATGCGCCAATTGTTTGCCGATAACCGTCATAATGTTGTGACGCGACCCTGCCGTGATACGCACTGTTGTACGATAGGGCTGCCACTTAATATTTTTACTTGTTATTTTTGTAATTAATTAATCAGAATAAACATTATTTCCGAAGATGGTTTCTGTTTTCGTTGAACGAAAAACATAAATAACAAAAAGCCAATGAAAAAATGCTAATAGGCAATAACTTCGCAAATACAGGGATTAATACTAAGTAAACATTGACCAGAACCCTGACCTGACTGAACTGACCTCTTCAGGGGTATCAGTGAGGTGACATTTAGCTGCCTGAAAAGTTTTCCCCAAATAACTTTCAGGAAGACTGTTGTCGTCTTGACAGCGAGTACACATTACCCTTTTTAATCTTAAACAAACTCAGACATGGATCTACCCAGACTTGATCGATTTTACAGGGAAATAGAATAGACGGGAAATTGAGCGCGTAATCGTTTTATCAGAAAACTGTTTGTCGATTAAATAAAGTCGTTTGAGAGTTGTTATAGCGCAACAAGATTAAAGGGAGATATTAGTCGAGGTTAGTAGGCTACGGGAAATAAACCGTAATTTCTTTGCATAATTGAAAATTTTACCCTGCATTATGTGTATTATTCTTCTGAGTATTTAGTGTAGATACCAAAAAAAAAACTCTTTGATTTCGTCCGCATTTAATTCATAATACTCGATTTCGGAATACGTGGACTTAAATAATTCACAAAAATACCGGATCCAAAGCCACTAGAGAGCGTGGCAACACTACCAACCCTGCCTCAAAAACAGCGAACATAATAGAATCAGCGCACATTATAGAATTTGTGCATTTAATTGAGTGTGAATGAATGAAAGGAACAATTTCACTCGAATGACGCCCTTCCGCGTCAAATGACGCAGCCATGACGCTAAAAGCTTAGCGTTTTCATTGTGAACAAATTGACGAAATTCGTGATCCCATGTGTGGGGAAAAAGCTCAGTTCATTGACTTCACAAAAGCGTGAAGCAAAGGTGTTCGTATTTCATGAGAAATAAGCAGTTTTACCTGTCTCCTTACTATACAATTTAGTTCTCTACCACGCCACAATAAGTAAATGAATTCAATTCATAGGCTTCACGTAAGCTGTAGCAACATTTTGTAACGTATTCGAACGACAATGATACCGCAGATATGTATCTTGTAATCTAGACTAACCCAATGGAATGGAAACTTTTTATTTGTTTTGTGCTCGAATCACGAGTCCAACAATAAAGTTTATTAGATATTCCAATAACAAACAAGTAATAACAGTTTTATAAATTAACAGTAACAATAAAAACCAATGTAATTCAGTCGTTATTCCGAAATAAAAAAACACATTTTCACCCATTCCCAATTTCGTAGCGTTACAAAAATGGGGTTAATTGAATTTTCTTTGGCTTATTATTTTCTGATATAAAGGATTAACCCTTGGAAGTGAGGCTGCGATAACATTAAGTTAAATTGTAATGACGTTACAGTGTACTTAAATATGTCGGGGCCTGGGGCCGTGGCGTAAATTAATTATATTCGGGATCTCCCAAATTTCTCGTTAATTTACGAAACGTAGACCGTATGTGTTCCTTACGTACGATGAGGCAGCAAGAATACACTTTTGGTCTCGGGTCTTGCTTTCTAGATTATTATTATAACAATTTCTTTTGTTTTGTTATCTAAATCAATACTCATCAGGGTTCATAAAAAAAAACATGTTTTACTGAATGTTACGAGTACTTTACTTAACAACAAAAATTAATATTGAAACTATTCTTTCGCTTGGAAGCTTGTTTCTTTTCATTGGTTGGATAGCGACAAAATGTAACAGAAACTTTTCTACCAAACTCTTATTTTACAATTACCCTCTGCCATCGATCACTAGTTCTTTAGGTATTAATGATCAATGCCCTCTGCACACATCTTTAACTACAGAACATAGTTATACACGTAGTTAACTTTAATGGCTCGATTACTGAAGCCCGCTACGTCCGCTGGCTACAGCGGGCTACAGCGGGCTACAGTGGGTTACAGCGGATTACAGCGGATTACAGCGGGTTACAGCGGGTTACAGCGGCTCACAGCGGGTTACAGCGGGTTACAGCGGCTTACAGCGGGTTACAGCGGGCTACAGCGGGTTACAGCGGGCTCAAGCGGGTTACAGCGGCTTACAGCGGCTTATAGCGGGTTACAGCGGGCTACAGCGGGCTACAGTGGGCTACAGCGGGCTACAGCGGGTTTGCCGGGGTTACAGTTCAGCCTATTTAACATTTATTAGCGAAGGACAACTGTGTATGCTAATGTTCGTTATGTGTGAATATTGTATGCCCATAGTGTTTAGTGTGGCTTATGATGCGGATTAAAGGTAGGTTTGTGAAGAAGTTAAATTAAGGAAAAAAGTAACATGGTTTGGTTTAAAAGAGCCTGCCACGACTAACGATAACTTAAGTTATTTAAATTTTTAATCATTTTTACATCTAGCCACGATAGTAACAGTTCTAATTTTAGTTATAGTTTATTAGTGCCTAAAAATAAACTTAACTAAAATAAATTTACAACAAGTTCCAGTTATGTTAGTTCGGAATTAGTGTTAGGTAGCGACCTGCCTGATCTATAGGTTTATTGAAACCAGAGTTTCAGGCATTCACTTTACATCGCAATTTAATTGACACAGTAAAGTTCTAAGGAAAACTGATATTAAACATACATACATAAACTCACGCTTCTTCCAATGGGGATAGGCAGAAACTACAGAACGACACCTGCTACGATCTTTCATACTCCTTTTGTCTCGTTTACACGCACGCCGGTTGCGAGTACTACGCACCTGACCTTTCACTAATATTAAAATAATCTATTAACAACCGAGGAGGTTAGGAACAAAGAGGAAAATGTAGTATGGGTATGCACGGAACATATATCATATTTTTTTTTAAGGACAGTAACAGTTTACCTAGCTTATTTTTATGCATTAAGTTGAACTAAATTATATTGATAAATATAGGAAATATTTAATGAATTAATTTTCAGATGTTACCTTTTGATCTTACTCAAAGTAAATGCCACTATTTGATTCAATGTGGTGATAAAATGTCACCTTTTACGACACGACATTCGACTTTTTATCTACAAAAATGACACGTTTTGTTCCCAAAGCCTGAACTAAGTACTATTGTGATAGAATGTAAATGTTACCTTTTGTACAGAATACGCCTTTTAAATGCCATTTTCTCGTGAAATAAGTCAATAATTGAACCAAATCTGTTCAGAAATTGATAAAATTTAAGGTTTTGAGTCCGAATAAATAATAAACTATCAAGCCGGATGCGTAAATGTCACTTTTTGTTCCTGACCTCCTCGCTATGAAAATAAGCATAGTGGTACATAAAAGTAAGTCTTCTAGTACCTAGGCAGACAGCTTTCATCACCCTTAATGACTGGCTGGTTAATACTTTCGCCACTATTCCACCTTGAGCCAACGCGAACTACGACTAATCTATGTAAGAAACAGGAAGCATCGCATGTATTACATAGAATAGACGTCCTTATGTATTAATTCAAGTACCCCGTGGTTATTGACCGGGCAATACTACTATGCACAATGTACACGGAAAACTAAGCTGTATTTGAAGAAAATGGACCCTGAAAATGGTCGACCATAACCCTAAAACAGCACGACACGTATTGAACTGTTCCTCGAGCTCAAATAGTAGCATTTTAAACAAAGACAGAACTGTGCCAGCTATAACTGGCCACTACTGCGCACAGTCATTGAGTTCTGCGCACATTACTGTTGATCATAAATCTATGCGAAGGCGCCGGGACCCGGAACCGCGGTGTTTAGTGCGCGGTGTGACGGTGGGACGGGCGTGTGCGCGGGCGCTTGTCAATGCAGGACGTGGTCAGTGCGGGTTGGTAACGAGCGGGACTATTTGCGGGACACACGGACAGGCTCGTGCTACAACTTTTGACTGTTGGTGGGTGAAGTTCTATCTGAGAAAAAACATCATCAGCTCGTAATGTTCACTGCCAAATAAATATGTCGGTATCACTTTGTATATCATGTATGCAGGTTTATCTGTAAACCCACAATTTAACTAACATTGTACAAAACAAACTATTTAAAATCAGAACATCACACATCCTCTCTAAGATTTTTCAGAAGACGGAGACTAGTAAATCAGCTTTATGCTCTTAGCGTGTCCAATGCCCACGGCATAGCGTTTGCTAATCTAACCTTCCCATAAGATGTAGGATTAAATAACCTTCTCCTGACAGCTGTACGTTAGCTCGACTTGCTCGCCAGTCTCCACACCGGTGTTCCCCGTCCGGTATAACACGCTGGCAACACTAATGCGTCTAATTATTGTGTTTAGTGTAAACTCTGTAAACATCGAGTAAACACAGTGTGAACGCTGCAATCGACTCGCACAGGACGTCGTTAATACGCGCGCGGTGATGCTCGCAGACCACCGACTGCGCAGTTCTGATCAACACTGAATGAAGCTGTTAGATTGAGCAGTTCATTAAGGAAATGCTAATTATCACAGTAGACGTAAACTAGAGACTGAGGCCTCCCAGTGATCGCTAGTAGGTACAGTAGAAAATTGCTGAATTTCCACGGAATACCAGCAGCAGTGATTGTTAACCTGGCTGCTTTATCAAATTATACTTAATACAGCAAAATATTACAAGTAGTTGTTACCAAATTAAGCGGAGGCTCGTTTAATTCTGAAAAAATTCGGCCAACTCGGAAACATGCAAGTAAATATTCGTAGAAAACAAACATAAGTAATGTAAAACCTAGCAATATAAAACTATTCATACTTCTCTCTAGTATTTTTAATATAAACTGCTGTTGTAGTACATTCCAACGTAGTAATTTCATCTCTCGATACCCTGGGAATACCTCTGGGTGGTCGGACCGTAGGCTGTACAGCACGTTTGCAGCGCCTGCAAAAACCTGGTTCCATTAATGTTTCACGGTGGTCCATCAGGTTCCGGTTTAAAACAAAAACTTGTCATATATCGACAATGAAGTGAATACACTCATTTGGGAGAAACCACCAAATATTTTTTGACTGGTTACACTTAAGTACTTAAGAGAGCTTTTTTTTTTGTTGATTTTTTAATAGAGGCGTAATGGCAGTTACTGCTTTACGCTCTATTCTTTGTGCACAAATTAAATTTTAAATTTTAAAACCCCCCGACGCAAACAAAAACCTCCAAAAATTAATGATTTTCTTCTTTTTTTAGCTAAGAACACTCTCGATCAAGTCACCTTTCAAACAAAACAAAAAACTAAATTGGCTCCGCTGTTTGGGAGCTACGATACCGCAGACAGACACACACGTTAAACTTATAACACCCTCCTTTTCCATCGGGGTTAACAATAGAGATATGCGTAAGATATAGTTCTATAGAGCCTTCTAATTGGTTCATTATTAGTGAACGACTTGGCTCAAGACTTAGCTGAGGCGTGCCAAAAGGAATTAGTATTAGTACAAAAAGTTTCTTGAACTGCATGCCCAAAAGATCCCAGAATTCCTTGGACCTTCTTATTCAAATAACTTATACTTCATGGAGACAGAACTGACAGTTTGTTGTGTTCTTATTTTCTTTGGAATTTTATATCAGCATAAAATAATCTTCGATTCAAAACCCCGGCAACCCAATACATTTCATTCAATCCCAGTACAGCACACATTATTATTTATCACTGTCATGCATAACATTGAACCGTTCACCTTCAATCTCTTCAATAACTCCTGTTATCTATAACTAAATAAATCACTCTCGTTTCAGATAAGTGACGTCAACGCATCAACTTCGGTGAGTTTATCCTATCTCATTAATATTCATTGATAATAATTTTATCTTTATCTTAATTACTTGGCCAGGCAATATTGGTCATTATTGAGTTGAGATAAAGATGTGGTAATGAGTTGGTGCTTGTGAACGGTGGCCACACGCAAAGTTCGCGTGGTTTACTGGTTGTTAATAAGAGGTGACATGCGGTGGGCGTACTACATACAATGGTGACATAGAGTATGTGCTGGAGTTCGTACAGATCCGATATTGCGTGGAATGCACGATGTTTTTCGTCTCCTGGAGAAATGTCTTGGGTTCTCTTCAGCAATGAAAGATAAATAATTCTTTGTATTTCCTATATTCGAGGACGATAGCTCAAAATTGATCAATTTGCGCACAAAATAGGCTTGTTGCTTCTTCCTGACTACGTTACTCACTCATAATCACAATAGCTTTCATTTTGACAAATCTACATCATCCACTGCTCCAAATAAGTACTTGGAAACTATTTTTTCAATAACTTAGCACAATGATGGAAAAGATCTTGAATTTACGAGAAAGAAGAAGACGATTGGGATACGGGATTAAGTTAAAAGTAAAAGCATATCGAACCTAGGTACCTACTTATACAACAGGGATATAAGGAGGTATAATAAATGGAGGAATAAAAATAATAATAGTGTCTTACTAAATGATGAATCCTCTAAACCAGCTATTTATAAATGGTTTATCGCATCTACATTAATTGCGATCTGTAGCCAGATGTGACAATGGTAAAGTTGGCAATAGTGCGCGGGCGCCGGCGTGGGAGGCAGCTCACATGTATGTAAATAATAAACCAATGATTTAAGCACGTGTGCAGATAAATAATTCTAACTACTTATTATTTGGTATGGCAATATTAATTGCGGGTTTGATCAGGGCTAGCCTATCTATTGAGTGACCGTTTAAGACCAAAATGTAGGAAGTGTAGTTTAGCGGCAGATCGGCTATTGTCCCTTAATTCAGTGAAAAACAAGGAGTAAAAACAAGAATGAAAAGCAGACTAAAGAAAGCCAGCGAGCCGTTTGTTACCGCCATTTTAGATTAACATAGACACTAAAAAGACATCATATTCGTAACATTCTTTATTTGTATACTCAGCAAAGGATCAAGTACCTAAGTAATTAAAAGCTATTTTGCTAATTTCCTTTTACTTTTCATTTCCCCTTTCTTATACAAATACTAACGTTAATTACGGCCTACCAGGCTGGTGACAATTATAGCTTAGTCAGGCAAGTAACGATGGTTGCATGTTAGTGTGCAATGCGCGGGCGCCGGCGTGGGAGGCGCGCATGTTCATAATGTAAGCTCTTGTCGCAGATAAATAAAAAGCCATGTGTGGATTAAAGGTCAGGGTGGTACTTTGAAAATAGTTTTAATTTTAGCAGAACGTAAAAAACGAATTCTGAGTTTAGTTAAGAAATTGCAAAGTGAATTGTTTTATTTTTATTTTCACAAGTGCTGTCCCACTAAAGGACAAAGCTTCAGTTGCTTCTTTTTAATATAATAGCTATATTTAACAAAGGGGAATGCCAAGGTTTCCTACAAGACTCGGCCAGAACCGACAAAGATGAACAGTATATCATAAAAAAGGGAAATAATTATAGAATTTGATAGTATAATTAATTTTCCATTAGAAGTACACCAAAAAAACGTATAGTTCTTTAAAGTTGACCAATTAATACTTTTGATTTTAACGATAACAAGACAACCATTAACTGATTAGTTAAATTAATGACTTTTGGCACATTATCCTCGCATAAATGTTTGTATAGTAAAAATATAACATACCTACATTATTTAAGAATGTATGAAAAAAACCATACGTATCCTTTTTAACAATTTATTATTCATCAAACAGTACATCATCATATTTAATTATTTAATCGTCTAAAAACTGGGCTGGAGGGGTTATATTTGTTTGATGTCTTGCCCGACGAGGTACCATCATATTGTCATTGTATGTGTTTGCAACCTACGGTTCTTCGCCCAACTATGCAATAACAACAATAATGCTCAATTGCCTGTCTGCCACTTTCATTATTATTGATTATAACATAAACATAATATATTTTTCGACTTACATGTCTGCTTTGAATTTTGGCTCCAAGGAGCCAGTGATTTTGGGAGAGTGACAATTCTTCCCATAGGTTGCTAAGATGCGCCTCTTTACACACTTCAATAGTATAGGAACTATTGTACCGAATATGTTCGCCGTAATAAGACCGTGCTTGTTTTATTTGGTAAGTACCACAAGTAATTAATATCAAATCTTCCCGGGTAAGTTGAGGGAAATTACTTATATTTTGTGAATCAACATGTATGTTTGTGAAGCGCGGTCTATTATAATAATTATTGTCTATAAAATCAGCTAAAACATTATTCTGATACATTTTTTTATTTATTATTTCTAGAATCTGTGCAGCATCAGTTCTGTCATGGTTAGTAGACTAGAGGTTCAGATATCCCTGTGAGAAAAGCCAGGTCAGCAAAAGGCAGGTTCAGAGGTTCGGTTGGGCGAGCCGGGTCAGCGAGTAATACAGGTTCAGGTTCAGTTTAAACAGTCAAGGTAGTCGTAAGTGGTAGCAAAATCGGAGTCCGGAACACGGCAACAAACAAAACAAAAAAAAAAATACGGAAGCACTTCGTCGCTCGTGGTATCACGCAGGAATAGTAAAACTTTTTGACAATTACAATGACAAATTGACAATTACAATCAAGTGTTGCCAGCACTATAATAACATTAGGAATAAGCTATTCTAAACGGAATCGATATTCAAATTAAATTATTTCTAATTATATATAGTAAAAAATATAACTTAACGCTATTTATTATTATAAGAAGTACGAGTTAAGACTTATGTAAGTAATAAATCCACTTACATAGCTTCACATTGATATTATTATAATCGATTTGGAAGTGCAATTTCCTATCGATATTATTTTATTTTGGTTTTGGCAACATTTCTAATTGAAATTGTAAGTATGAAATGTGTTGGATAATTGATTAACTATTTAAAATGACTATAACACGGTGTGCTTCTACAGATTTTATTTATATTGTATAATTCTTTCTATTTTTTACTATAAATTATCATTAATATAGAAAGTCTGTCGGACGCTACATGATTCGAGCCAATTTTTGTCTTTCTCCTTTAGAATGATAAGCGAAAAGACTAAAAGCTACAAAACATGGAGGTACTTCCTACACCTAGATACACACTCGAATATTGAATAATCCTTTCCCATTCAGCATCGCTTTATGCCTAAAAAGTAAACCTACTGACTAAGTACTTACACCGCTAATCTATCCAACAAATTACCAAAGCCTTACAATAGCTCATACAATATTAATTACTCTGACTAATTTAAGTAATAACAAACGAGCCTTAAACAATTTACAAGCATTATTCGAAGTGACAATAACTATTTATCGCCAAGCGATGCGCGGGCGCCGCCGGGTGGCGGCGTGGGCCCGCTTCGATAATGTACGAGATTTTGTCATACAGGCCAGTTGTGGGCGGATTAACAATAGTCAACATGCGCCGAACTGTGCAGTATTAAGTACTTGTACCTACTTACTTGAGTAATTGAATGTGTAGGTACCTAGTTTACTTAAGTTTAATCCATCAATAATCTAATATATAAAAATCTCGTGTCACAGTGTTTGTTATCGAACTTCTCGAAACTTGCCCCCAAGAGATCCAGCACTTTTCTGAAATTAAAAAACAATTACTAAATGAATAAATCATTTGAATCATGCTTTCTCAACATTTTACATAAAAAACTTCGGAAAAAGCTCAGAATTTTCAGGGACTTCTCCCTATACTATGTTTTTTATCAGCAGTCTTTACCATATTATTAATGACTTTTCGATGTACTGTTGACTTTCATCAAAAACTTCGATCAAACTTGTCCAGGTTCAATATAATGAAGTGTCTAGCACACCAGACACGTCGTGTCACTACTTTATGAGTTCTGACTGAACCGACATGAAAAACGTGCACTATGTGCATACATCACCTGTTCGCAGAATTGAGGAGTCACGGGCATGGTCTTATTAGGTGACGCCGAGTATATCGTGATGTTCTCCCTACCAACAGTATGTACTAAAAAAGTGACATATGTACAGTCCGCAAAAGAGATAAGTATGCAGAGTCGCCGGATATAGTTAAAGTTTAGTAAAAAACCGATGAATATTTTCGAATAAAATTTTATTAAATTAGTAGAAAACAGACTGGTCATTTATCAAATTAAATTTCATTCGAAAACATTCATCGGTTTCTTACTAAACTTCAACTATATCCGGCGACCCTGCATACTTATCTCTTTTGCTGACTGTACCTACCTAACTTAAACAGTCGACTCTAATACAAAATAACAAGGACTTCTTATAAAGATTTATGAAGTGCTTGTAAATGTCAAGATTCTTTGGAGGTTTTGATTCTGAGAAATAAGCTGTGATCAATGTGTTCATCTTTATCTATTATTAAATGTTTGAGTTTTTATTATTTACGCTAAAACTTCATCGTTTCATATTTAACCACAACAAAGTTCGCTTAATCGACCTAGCAAACACACTACCACGACATTTAAATCAAGAGATAAGGCATTTGTGGAACCTCTCGTAATAGACAAAGCTTCACGGCCACCAGTCAGAAAGAGACGAAAGTTTACCAACCCTAGTCTTGAACTAAGATTTAATTGAAACAGATAATCTCAAATAAACTGCTCACTATGCTCTCCAGTCGCGTTTCGCACCATTGGAACTTGCATTACACCTTCATTTTCAATTCCACTGCCGTCCACACATAAACATACATTTTTATCTAACATGGTAAATCGAACACTTAAGTTTATCACTGGGCCGTCGCTCACAATCAAATTGATGCTCGTATCGAATCGGGACGCCATCGGCATGCGCGATCAGCTGCCATTAGCATGCAAACAACGCAGCAGGATTCCAGAAGAAACGGTTTTTAGCGATTTTTGTGCTTAAATCTCATGTGAATACTTTGCCTTCTTACAATATGCGACTTTTTTTCTAAGAATGAACTTAAATCCTACCTTAGTTAGGTTCAAGCAGCATTATTAGTAGAAACACACAAAAGGAAAAGGTAAAAAGGTGAAGGCATACTTATTAGGAAATGATCACAGAATGGTTCCGCAAGCTGCTTCATATTGTATCTGCTTGTTACTACGAGTATCCCACTGTAAAGTAAATGCTTTTCTCATACAGATAAGGAAAAAACAAGCATTGATAACAGCGCTTGCGCACATATCTAAGAACAATCTCTCACGTACTTAAACACATATTTCAAAATACAAACGTTATTGAGACGATTTGTAATGAATATAAACCATTATTATCTCTGACACTAATGCCTTAGCCAATCCATTAATAGAATTAAACATGAAGATAAGGCGATCGATTATTTAAATCTTAAAACAATGAGAGGAAACCTGCGTATTGGCAACAGCCTGATCGATTGGCTGTCAGTCTCGGAGATTTGTACCTACTTTAGTTGAATAAAAATTCTGAGCAAAAAACTGAGTCAAGGTGACCTCTAGAAAAACAATACAATATATTTATAACACATAGCAGTCTGTGATCAATATTGAATTGAATATATTCAACTGTGACTTGTGATTAATTACTTATTGCCCGCGGAGCTTGGTGGTGGTGAGTAGCTGAATAATGTACCTATTTGCCTGTGCACAGCCTGACAAATTAATAACGGTTCCTTGCTTTGTGCCATTATTGTAGTTGCAGTTTTCTGCCCGCAACGGAGACGCGATTCAGTAACTTAAAATATGTGCTGTTCTGGGCCCTTTCATAGTACCTATTTCAACTATGAGTCCCTTAAAAAGGATAACAAAGGAATAAAAAGAAAAAAGAATAGAAATAGGATATATATTTCAGGAATAGAAAGAAAAAGGATAGATCTGCAAATCTGGAGATACCCACTACATCAAATAAGAACACGCCAATCATCCCAATCCTTCACAAACCAACACAGTAACAGACTTTAGCCAAAAAGCTAGTGTAAGTCAAGTGCAGCTGAGCAAGCACCGCCACCTCTCTAGCATTAGCCCGTGTTTGCCGCAACGTGCGAAACGCGGCTCGAGTTACTCACAGGGCTGCCACCGACATCTCAAGTCATTGTTTTAAACTTTGATGTTTTATATCACTACACTCATAGACATGTAAAGTGTCAACAAAACCAATCAACTCAGCCTATCGCAGTCCACTGTTGGACATAGGCCTCACCCAGGCTACGCCACAACTCCCAGTTCTCCGCCTTCCGCCATCTCTGTCTCAGCCACCTTTTTGAGGTCGTCGGTCCATCTAGCTGCGGAGCGTCCCACACTATCACGCTTGCTAATACGCGGTCTCCATTCCAGGACTCGTCTGCTCCACCGGCCGTCGGTCCTTCGACATAGGTACATGGCCAGCCCACTAACACTTCAGCTTGTAAATGTATGACCCGTCAATTTGTCAGATAGTATGCATTGCATAGTCCTTTGTCAGTCAGCCGCGCTTGCATCCTGCCGGCTGACTAATATTTTTTCCATAGCATGAGCTGTTGGTCTGCCTTTAAATCTACTTAGTATGTTACGAGATAAAGAAAATCTGGGACTGTTGTAGGCTGTTAGTACTTATCGCCTGCATTCATGGTGCGTTTTAATTATGTTGGTTATTAAATGGAAAGTAATTAAAACTTTACTGATAAAATATAATTATCAGGGGACAATATAATTTACAGGAAGCCATTGTAGCAACATAACAATGAAAAGTTCAATGGACATAAATATCGAACAGGAAAAAACTGTGAACTGTGTTGTGTTGTCAAGTCGATAGTATGGCTTCTTTTAGAATCTAACCAATACAATAGAAATATAAGAAAAACACTCCCGTTCACCCCTGTTCCGCGGCGTGCCTGTAACACGATAACTGACAATTGCTGGCACTTACCGGCGACGCGCGACGCTCGGCAGCCTAGCGCCCCTACAGACAATATTTACTAGATTGAAGTTCATCATATCCCAATTTTGGGGGATTCGCGATTTTATCCACTGTTTACGAAGGGGACGATCATTAATTGCATTAGTGGAATGGAAATAGGATACGTATGAAACGCAACAGTAAAGAAGGAACTTTTCTTCAGTTATTTTGTGGAAGGATTATTTAGTTTTCAATTTACCCAAATTTTCTTCTCTCCTCCTAACTAACCATACCCTAAAATCTTAGCTGTGAACTGTACACAGCACAGCGAGAATAATCTTCGCCTGCAATGGTTCACAACTAAGCAAAATTTTATTCTCATTCAGAAAACAAAAGCTTTCTAGCTACCCCAGTTCGCGACTTCAGACCATTTAGCCATTGAAAGGCATTTAGTACCTACACAACAGACCATCTCGCCTATTCTTCGGTTATGTTGCAGTACAGTTATCAGTGCATAAATCTTTCGAAGGATTAAGTTCCAGGTCCTCTAAGCGGAAGGTCGAGTTGCTTGGCTTCAAAGTATAAATTACCGTTTGAAGTATAAAAACTTTACGCCTCACTAACTGGTATTGTTTTCCTTGTATACCGTTCCCCACAACATGGTTGCAACTGTTAACGTTGCGCCTGCGCATGTTTGCTTAGCGTTTGTTTACAAGCCGCATTGTTTGGGCAACACTGCGGTGGTAATTATAATACTTAGTTGTGTCTGCTCTGTGTGGCTATGAGCTGGTGTTGTGGAGGTTAGGTACTTGTTGTACTTAGAAAGTTACAAGTTCTTACAATTCTCACGTTACCTGGAGAGTGACGGATTGAGTAATAAGTAAAGTGCTGCTTAAAGACAAGCCGAAATTATCCTATTTTCCAGCTACAGAACGAACTATAGGTCAAAACTATTAGAATTTAGCTAAATAAAAAGGTTTTGTGTACCTATAAGAATATAATTTTAAAGAGACTTACAGTGTGACCATCAAAGTTCAACGTCTTGACAAAACCGCTTTCTTAATTTGGAATTACGAGCTTTGACAACCTTAGCTTAGCCTGAAAAAAAAAACATTCACATGAAAATGTAGGTAACCTCTGTAAATTGAGACAATCACGTACGTGATGACGATATAAAAACAACATAGCACCAAAACATTGACGAGACAACCCAACTTTATAACTCCTCAAGTAACGAGAACAAGCGCTCATCGCCGGCAATAAGTCAGCGTCTCCGTTAAATGAGCGCATTATTTTGCCACGCTCAGCATTTGTACCTACGGCTACATACATAGATGTTATGTACGTTCAGCAAAGTTCCACGTTCCCGACGTAACTGACTAATGTGGACAAATTGGAGCCTCGGAGGGGTTTCATACTACGTTGATGCAGATATTTGGACCATACCTATGTTTTGGAAGGAATACAATAAGTTGCAATAGACATACCTCAGATTGTTAAAAAAAATCTGAGCAAGCCTAAAATACAAAAACATATAGTCTCGCCTTTCTCCCATGAGGGTAGGCATGGGGTTTACATACTCGCTCGAACTCGAGCTTAAAATAGTGCATATTTAAAGTAAAATAGCTTTTTATGGGTGTAGTACACACGGCGACATATCAAGCTATACGTTTCCAGCTTTAGCTAACCTCACATTGTTTACTTACAATGAGAAGTCCGCTTATACTGGAAATGTATTGTTTGATATGTTGTCGTGCCTGGGCCGAGTGCATGGGTATTTCTTTAGCCGCTTCGGCCATCATGGCCAGGGAAGGTAAGGACCACTCGATCCGCATACTCTCAGACAGCATGGCTGTTCTGCAAGCGCTAAAAAGTCACACAGTTGATTCTGGGCTTATATACGAGTGCCACCAGCGCCTCAACCAGGTGGGTAGCCTCAATAACATAACCATTCAATGGATCAAAGGACACAGCGGTTCGCTAGGTAATGATACAGCTGACGAACTTGCCAGAAACGGATCCAGCGTGGCACCAGCGGGACCTGAACCCATCGTGCCACTCCCGTTTGGGTACTTACGCATTCTGGTAAGGAAACGCACCAGGGACCAGCATCACAAACTGTGGGTGGACACAGGTAAGTGCAGACAGGCTAGCGAAGCACTCCCTAAAATTGATGGCCGCCTCACGAAACAGGTTCTCCGTCTAACTAAACAACAGCTGCGTACAGTTACAGCAGCTTTAACTAGCCACGGGTCATTTAATAAACACCTCTTTGTCACAGAAGTCACAGACAGTCCGCGGTGCAGAGCCTGCATGGAGGGCGACGAAGCAGCAGCTCATGTGCTTTTAAACTGCCCGGTGGTCGCCACGTACAGGGCAAAGTACTTCGGTAACCCTACGTGAGAATGTCAGTAACACCAAGGCGCTGCTGGTCTTCCTCGAGGAGCTGGAGTGGATCGAAAAGTCGATTTTCCCACCTGTACGCAAAATACGCGCATTGACGTGGAGTTGCGGACACCAACCCTTTGACTATTACCTATGTCGTCGTGCGTACCTATTTGTTAATTTTCCGACTCTACTTATCTTTTCACAAAGATTTTCAAACAAAACAGCCTGCCTCGTTACACAATCATCCCATCCACCTTGGTCGCCAATCCATCTGTTTTAGGAATGTCCTTCGCTTCGTTTCCCTATTTCAAGAAAGACCGAAAACCCAGTTCCCTGACCCGAAACAAGCAATCACGTTCACAAGTTTAATCTAGTTTGATATCTCATAGCAATTCACGTTGGTACCTCTCGTTAACTTGACGAGGGCAATGTTGTCGCGACAGCCCTGACAAATGACAAACGTTGCTGTTACGATTGCCTATTTCATTTGACTTGAATACGGAAATAATGCTTTAATTCTAATCCTATGTAGGTAAGTTTATCTCGGTGCCTGTAGAGCAAACAATCAAACCTTACATGAACCTAACCTAGTTAGATAATCTGGCAGCGCGAGCGTCGTGACCGTCCTGCGAGAGATGCTTGGCATGCCAGCTAGTGTTGTGTATAAGTGTCAAGTGAACGGGGCAGCCCTGACTAATCGCAGACGATGTGGACTGACAAGGTTAGGTATTGTTTGGTTCCTTGGGTATTTATTTGACTGAGATAATATTTATATTGATTTATTTCTCGAGTTGTGGTGATGCCAATTTAGGTAATGAGAATTGGTAGGATAAGGTTAAAAGTTACAAATTTTACATGAACCTACATTATACAAGTGTGCGATGGGAATTCATGTTAAGAATATCTACATCCTCTGTGGACATGGCTCTTTATGGCGACTTCAACTGTTAGATCTACATCCCAAGCCAAACATTGGCTACCTAGTTTTTGAAAGCGTGTGGTATGGTACGTGTGCACTGTTGTATGGTTGATGGAAGAATCCAAGCGCACGTCAACTCGCGTTGCCATGGGAACTAGGCCTTAGTCAATAGTACCAGCTGTGTCGTTCAGTTTAATAATCTCCCGAGAGCCCCGACACGCCCGACACTCCTGTCACTCCCGAGATTCCTGGCGTGCTCTCTACAGAGCAATACATAAGTGTCAGTGAACGAGCACGAGCGGTATCACGATGTCCGTGTTATTGCGACAAGTGCCAGCCCTGACAAATGACAGCAACGATGTTAAGGTGTGTTCCTAACAGGGTGGATTAAAGCTAGAATGGTATCTAATTAACGTTAAATCGGTAAAAGGTTGAACAGATTGGTGCTCTGTATAAACGACACTTAAATGTCATAGTGGTTTACGGCAGGCGGGTTGCAGCCGTTGCTGGTAAATAAAACATGTCAATTTGATTGTTTTATAAAACAAAACCGATAGTGCAATAAAATAGAAATAGCATGAATAAATAAGTGATTCTAAGCATTTTATTGTGTTCCTTGCAAAGTCATAAAACTCCATAGGACATTTTAAATTATCACAGCTTTAAAAACATTAATATTTGGACTATTTAGAAATATTTATTGGTCACGAAATATGCAAAGTTACAACTATTACTGTATAATATTCATGAATAATTTATATTATGGCCTTTTAGTCCAGTTTAGCTCTAGCCAGGACAAATAAATACTTAATAATGACTCTATTAGGCATTGCCTACAAGCTTATTATTGCGTTAATAATGTTATTATTATTAGTCTACAAGTTATATTTAATTCATTAGACTAATAGTTATTTAGTCCAATCGGTCCTTCACTGTTTAGGTTAGAATCACTAATTATAATTGTAGTTATGTTTGGTGTAAATGTATTCGGAGGTTTCAAGATAAAATGACTATACCCTGAAGGATATTATTAACACTTTGCGAAACTCTAAACGCCCTCAGACGTAAAAACAATAAAACCTCTTTTAGCCTGAAACACAAGTTTTTATAAACCTAGATCAGGCAGGTCTATATTACAGTTAGAATTAAATGTTTCCTCGATTGTAATTAATGTAAATCATAATTTTATTTTATACTTGTTTTTTTTTTTGTTATTATTATTATTGTGTCTCGTTCAATGTCCTTCAACCGATTAATTGGAAATCGCACAAGTAAAGAACATCGGGTTCCGTTCCAACACAATAAAAAAAAGATAACAACCAAATCTCCTTCTATGTGCACGATAAACTGTTTATTAAGAAGCTTTATGTAAATCATTTACGTCCGCATAAATTGCCATCATCATAATTTGCATGTTTTAATTAACTGAACAATAATTATTCACAAATCGTACACTCACCTACCACACATGCTACACAAATCCGCAACAAGTGTGTACGCGCCCTAACACGTGATCCGTAGGGCTGCCACCTGATTTATTACCTCGCAGACAAACACATTAGCACAACCTTATATTTACACTTAACAAGTAACAACACATCTGCCACGGTAACATAAGCTTTAAGACCCCGTTATAAGGTTCTTTGTAGTTTTTTCATAAAGGCATGTGTGAAGATCATGAATCAGCATCGCCATATTGAATTTTAACAGCAATTGCGAATAAAACCGTCAGCCTGTCAAAATATTTAAAGTTATTTGTGTGCGCAAGAGTGTGAGGAAGCTGGTAGAGGCGGCCATTGTTTTTTTTACAATTTAAATGTGGAAGCAAATCGTTCCGTTTATTTTTTAACCCTTTAAAAGCCAATGATGACTTATTATATTGTATATATTTTTTATCATTAACACTGATTAATTGACACAAACAAATGGTTACATGCATCATGTGTTACCACAACATGTTTTTATTTAAAGATTTTATAAACAATCGACGTTCTATTTACTTTTAGGTACTTATACATAAAATACACCTATTTATGTAGGTACTCTATTCACGCTAGATTTCTTGGGCTGCAAATGCATCAATATTAAGCTTGTTTCTCGTGGTTTGGACAAGCATTTTCTAATAATTTATGAAACTAAGGTAGGTTATGTAGCACTTGCACTATGTGTACATAATTCTCTCCCCTCCCTCTCTACTTACCCCACACAAGCCTACTAGCATCATACGAAAACATCTAATCAGTATTCGCGTTTCTCCATCGACCCACATTTCGTCACAGAACTGGTTCCAATAATTCAGCTCCGACCACAAATATCGACTAATTAGATATTATTTATTGCCGATAAAATATTATAAATTATACATCGATGCTAACTTGTGTTATTTACGACGTCACAGTCTCATAACTCTGCACTTAATGATTTAGACAAGCGAGCTCACCAGCGCACGTTGGGATGGCAGATTGTGCTTAATTAGGTATTTCATTTAGTCACATTTCTTATTGAATTCTGTTAGAAGAGATTGTTGGGTTTAGTTGTAAGTGTTGCAGTGTTTAGGCTTGTTTTGAATTAATTTAATGTTCGGTGGGTACATTGTAAGATGCATATTGGCTACCTACTACAATAAAATTGAAACTTGTTGATTCAGATTGCTCTAGCAATGTTATGCTTTAGCGCACCTACCTAGTTACCTACCTACTTACTATAAAGTAAGTCTGTGTGGTAAAAAACAAAATGTTCGCAGTATCTTTTTTACATCCAATATCACGTGATTCGTTCAAGTCTTATGTGGTACTAAACAAACACAAACCAGTTCAGTTTTAGCTGCATATTTGAACAAAAACAAATAATAAAAGACTCAATCAATTTGTCAGTTCTAAAAATCCCCAGTCTATTGAACATGTATTAAAAACAATTCTTAGAAGAACAATCAACTCGTACATATGTAAGTAAGCTGCGCCTGAGCACTGACATCTCATTAAGTATGACGCAATAGGGCCCTGGCACACGAGATACGTCAGGCTGTTGCGAATCACCATCAGAGGCAGTGGGTGTAACGAGCAAGTACAACAAAGGTATATGCAGTTAAGAGCAAACATAGCCCTTATTGCTAGCCAATGAGCGATGGACCTTCGTAGTGTCATTGTCATTGCACGTCATTACTTCATAGTTTAATTGCCAACCAAAAACTTACAAATCTTCAAAACGAGATGTGGAGGAGATGTGATTACTAAACTTGTGCATTACACTTGGTACTTCATAGTTTAGATAGGCAGCTAAACACAATTCCCTCATTTTTAGGAGGACGTTAAAAAGAAAGTACCTAAGTTATTCAGCATCTTTATTGTCCTCAATAGCTCTTTGGGCCAGTTTTCGACGACAAGCACGATAAGCTTAATATCTACTCCGCGGGTCAAGTTCACATATTAATCGCAGATAATAAAAGTATTATGTCTGTATCGGGTCATAACCTCACGATATCAATAAAAATTAATGCGCCAATATTAAACAAAACGCACAATTTATCAATATGATTTATTTGATTTTTTTATCCTCGGTTTTTAGCACTTGAGGTCTCCATAGAGGTCACTATAATTAGGAATAAATCAAACCAAATGTTTGTTTTTTATTCGCTTTTATAAACTAAGATAGTTTTTATGTGGAGGTCTAAGTTCAAATGTTTAATGTGTGGGTGTGTGTGTTTAATGTGTTTTTCTCTTTAAAAAAAAACACATAATCGTCGTCGGTTATAAATAGATGATAACTGTAATTTTTTTATCTAAGAACTCAAAAGAAAGACCGAATTAAAGCAATAATTTTAACAGTAGGGGTAGGCAGAAACTACGGGCCCGCTCCTGTGGAACATCGGGTACGACTGGGTGCTGAGGGGTGAACTCCAACCGGGCGTCGACCTGACGTGTTACGCGGACGACACGCTGGTCACGGCCCGGGGGAGTTCGTACAGGGAGGCAGCGTTGCTGACGACGGCTGCGGTCTCACAGACGGTGAGCCGCATACGGCGCCTTGGCCTGGAGGTGGCCCTCAACAAGTCGGAGGCCACGGTATTTCATGGTCCCCGGCGGGCGCCACCATCCGGATCCCACATTGTGGTGGGGGGGGTTCGAATCGCTGTCGAGCCCACCATGAAGTACCTGGGGTTGGTGCTCGACAGCCGGTGGGATTTCGGCCCCCACTTCCGGCAGCTGGCGCCCAAGTTGTTGGGCGCGGCCGGGGCGCTGTCAACGCTGCTTCCCAATCTGGGGGGCCCGAGCGCCGCTTGTAGGCGGCTCTACGTGGGGATCGTGCGGTCGATGGCCCTTTACGGGGCCCCGATCTGGGCGGCTGACCTGACGGCCGGCAGCATTGCTGTATTGCGAAAGCCGCAGAGAGCAATGGCCGTCAGAGTCATAAGGGGGTACCGCACGATCTCCTACGAGGCAGCTTGTGCACTGGCCGGATCCCCGCCCTGGGACCTGGAGGCGAAGGTGCTCGCGTCACTGTACCGGTGGCGCGAGGAAGCGCGGGCGCGGGGCGAGCGACCGATGCAGCGACAAATGGAGCAGCGTCGGTTGCAGCTCCGCGAGGTCCTGGTGGCGGAATGGCGGGACAGGCTCTCACGCCCTACCGCCGGCCTCGTCACCATCGAGGCGATCCGGCCGGTGCTCGACCACTGGCTCGGGAGGAGGCACGGCTCCCTGTCGTTTCGGGTGACGCAGGTGCTCTCGGGGCACGGTTGCTTCGGGAAGTACCTGTGTCGCATAAACAGGGAGCCGGACGCCCGGTGTCACCACTGCGTCGACTGCCGGGAGGACACGGCGCGGCATACGCTGGCAGAGTGTGCCGCTTGGGAGGAGCCGCGCCGTGCCCTCATCTCAGGAGTAGGCAGTGACCTCTCGCTGCCGGCCGTTGTGAATGCGATGGTCGGCGGCGAGGAGTCCTGGGACGCGGTGGTATCCTTCTGCGAAACAGTGATCTCGCAGAAGGAGGCTGCGGAAAGGGAGCGAGAGATCTCATCCTCTCACCCGGCCCGCAGCAGGCGCACCGGGCGTCGGCGGAGGGCGGACAACGCCCTCTTCCAGCCCCCCTAAAGGGGTCCAGGGGCGACGGACTCGGGGACGTCCGTCGCCCCCCATACATCAGGACCCGAGGTGGCGGCGCGTAGTGTTCCACGCGCGCCCCTCTTAGACGTCGCGGGGGGAGTCAAACACCTCACTCCCCCCGCTGGACCGGACGGGGCCCGCAGAGGCGGGCCAGCACCGGCCGGGGGTTGCGGAAGATTTGTACGTTCCCGCGACCCCCGGCGTAGGTGTGAGACGGAACACCGGGGTGGTTTTTAGTCAGTAAGAGTCTGACAGACCCCTCCGCCTCCCCAGGGCGGGGGACATCCATGAGGATTTTCCACCCCGGAACAAAAAAAACAAAAAAAAAAAAAAAAAAAAGTCTATCAACCGCTAATCTATGAAACTGAAAAGACCTCTCCCAAGTTGCGTCATACAAAAACCGAACCGCCCGATCACTCAGTACAAGTGCTAGAGACAGTTAGTCTACCCTTTGTTCTCACGGAAAAAGTTGACAGAAACATTATTTTCTATACGAATAAGAACCAAAACAAATATCAAACTGTCATATCTCCTACAAAAAGTCCTACGATCTTCAGAATACCAAAAACTTCTTACAAATCTTACCCAGTACACAACACATGTGACCACCATACGTGGAAGCAATGTCCCACGATAAATCCGTCGCCGCGCGGCGCAATAACGCATGCGCTACAAATTGTAATGCTCCCGGGTATCTAAACGTGTCAGCGATGCGCCGGCGACGCCTACCGTAATGTACGAGAGACGGCGCAATGACTTCTGCGGATATGGGAGTCAATAAAATACAGATATGTTCGGTATTTACTGAAAACAATAGCCAAATCAACGTTAAGTTAATGTCAATATGAAAGATTCTAGCGATACGAACAAAAATGAAGAACGCTCACTCTCTCTGTCGGATAGAAATTCTCATGTAGAGCATCCGTCTAGTGAAAAGCGACTGGATATCAATGTCTGATTTTTGTTAACTAAATATACATAGTGGACATTTTCAGAGAATTTGGGACCACGAGCTCTTTTCTCTACTCCTACACGTCCTTTGAAAAAAAATTCAGCTGTGTTCGAGCTCCATAAACCATTCGTGCAAATAAAACAAGGTTTTTATCTCTTAGCAGAAATAGGCCGTGACTTAGGCCTACCAGTATCATCACAAAAAAATGCTCAAGCCATGCGGTACGAACTGTTCGTGATCCACTAAACGTGTCAACGCTGCGCCTGCGACTGTCGTCGTAATGAACGGGCGACAACGCGATGACTACCACGGATACGGAAAAAATAAAATATGTAGACATTTCTAATAATATTTTTGTATGCGGTGAGAAAAAATAGTTAGCAGAAACACTTGTTTTAGCAAGAAATGGGTGAACTTTATGAATCTGTTCAGATATTCTTATGCGTCTTCAACAACTCGTAATGTGAGAATTTCTTTGAAAACTGCTTATTATGGCGGTCCAATGCAAGGCTCGTATGTTCAGCAATAAACGATTCCAGACTGATAATGATAAGGACCATCATGGAATAATACACCGTTTCCACATGATATTTATTTTAATGCAGAATTGTTTCTAGATTTTCACATGGGCATACAATCAAATCAAAATCAAAAGTCATTAATCAAACTAGGCTGAGAACCAGCACTTTTTAACGTCAGAATTACATAACACAGTCCCCCGGCACGACCGCCCTAGTGCTTTAGCTGGGAAAAAGTGGCGCAACAAACGCCCCAGCAGCACAGCTGTCTGTTCAGTTTGAAGAACTGGATTCTATACAATAGTAAGTAATTAACATTACGAAACACAAGACATTAAATTAAATTATTTGCCATATGTCAGCTAGATCACGCCAATATACCAACAAAAACATTGAAAACTATACTCAAGCAGAGATAATTAATAAGAATAATAATAAATTTAAAACTATACATTAAAAAAAAACTTACAATAACTATTAAATGCATTACTATTGGATGCAGAAGGCGGAGGAAAGAGTGTTGTGGCGCAGCCTGGAAGTGGCCATGTCCAGCAGTGGACTGCCATAGGCTGAGATGGTGAACTATTACATACCTACACAATAATAATACATAAATGTAACAGATTCTCAAATCCCAACTCTAAGAATAAATTACTTAGGTACAACACCAGTTTCAGGCAGTGTTATTAAAATGTAAAAACTTCAGCCAACTCCTAATGAATTCAGCCCATTTGAAATTCTGCGAAATCTGTTGAAATATTATCGTCTTAATTTCTTGTTTTCTAACAGCCATTTCAAAGATTATAAGTTTGATGAGAATTTAAACTATTAGTAAATTCCTTGGAATTAATTCAAGAAATTAAACTTCCATTCTTGTTAACGAGAATATCTCTAGATCTAGGCCTACTCAAGTTATTCAAATTTAGGAACGTTTTACTATAATATTGATTAGGTACTTGGTAACTATTAATCGCTTAGTTTCCCCTTTTCAACTTATCCCAAGTAACAAGAACCTAGTCATTATGTATTTCTACGTTGATCAAAAAGTCAGAATTTTATATGGACGACTTAAGAGCGGCCAACCCGTCATATTTTTCATACAAACGCTCGTACGTGATTATGGCATTGGAACACATCTTTCCTTGAAAATGTTGAACTAGTCGGTATCTTGCCCGCTTTATCTAGATATGCAAGTAAAAAATCAAAATTTGTGGAAACAAATTCAGTATAAGCCTCCAAAAATCAGCTTTTTTGCACAAATTTAACCTGAACTTTGGGCGTTCATAATGTACTCAAAAATTGTAAAAGTAAAGAAAACATCTTCATAGAAACCTCGCACATGTAATGGAGATTCTATTGATAAATATTGTTTCCAAAAACTTTTAAGGCTTTTTCAAAAACACGTATTTCCTGGAACAAGTTTTATGAAATCTGCGCGCCAATTTTCGTTCGATGTTATCGCGTTCTTACTCTTGCTTGTTTTTTCAAACATTGCGTTGGATGAAACAACAAGCTTTTCAATCATGCTCGCATTTACGATAGACGGACCGGGAAGGGCCCTCTTAAGTAGTTTGTTTAATACGTATTTATTTGAGCACGTTGCCTACGTTAGGTACGTCAGAGGTAAATGAAGGATCTATTAACAATTCAATGCATTTACAATTACGATAGGATTTTACCAAAACTTGGGTCTCGTTCAATCCAATCGTCTCCACCACTCACATACAAACGTCCTTGTTTTGTACAGTTACTGAGTTGCAAGCCATAATGGTTGATGTCAGAGGTTATCGCGCTCACCCGGCGCCCGCGCACCCACTGATTTCTGCGAACCCTTATCACTCCGCTTCATATTAAATATTTTAATGTGGATAACATTATATCGTGACTTGCTTTCTGCGTACAATTAGATGAAACAATTTTACTAGATTAAATTCTGGGATTTGGAGGTTAAGTTTGTCTTTCACCTTTGTTAATCTTAGAGTTAAACGTGAAATAATTAATCCTTGAAAACAAGCATAAACAGTACACACTAAATGTGTCTTTGGTATAATAAAGAATCGAGGACCTGCAGAGAAAAAAAACAAAATTCTAATTTGATAAAGCGATTTTGGTACGTTGAGACTCGTACCAAATGTTCTGCACTGGCTGAGACAACATAGTATGAACAGTTGCCTTGTACCTATTGGTTTTCTGCGTAAATAGGCAAGCTAACTAAAATAATATGTTAAATTGTTGTCATTGACTTATTGTAGGATGAAATAAATTATCAGAATTCCTATTACTGAATAAAATGAACTGCTGCTTGATCTTCCATTTTCATGATATAAAAACCTATATCCACAACACCGAGCTGAGGACTGACAGCTCCACATTTACTTAAGTTTCCACAGAAACACAGCACCAACGTCTATAAAAGGGGGTAGGCAGCAAAAACAGAGCAATTATGATAATGAAGTACCTATATAGCCAAGGTACAGACAGCAAACAAGTGATGAAATATTTCTGTTGGAATTCGTTAGCCAATCGTTATTTTATTCTGTGACATGTTTTTCAAAACAATTAGTATTATAATGAACAAGTTTTCATTAATAAAACATGTCAACTTAAACAATCATGACTTACTTTCTTGCTGCCAGTACCTTCATCGTTATTTTTTGCACTCTCATTAGGTACACACTTGCTAAATAAATTCATTTGGACTATATTTAAACTGACGCCATATTGAATTAATGCTGATATGCTAGCTATCGGCTATGCCCCGGCTTGGTACGCCATCATCTTTTATAATAAACTATTAACACGGTAATGTGAGCGTTACAATGCAGACTGCAAGCCTACGTATGGAAGGACTCTACTAAGGACTGTTGCTTCGATTTAATTAGCTTTTTGCTATCTTGTTGGTTGTTACCAGATAGCGATCGCTAATGAACGGATTATTAGTTTTTTTTATTTTTATTACATGTAACACTTTAACGGTTTCTAACCCCATTATTTTTCCATATCTTGATCGACTTCCCCTTACTTTGTCATACTTATTTCAACTCAATTAAGTCCGCATTAAGTCTGTATGTGGACTTTTCAATCAAGGCAAGCATTTAGCTGATAACTTTCGTACTGAATGTACGTCATTTTGGTATGCATAGCATAGCATAGACAGACCATAACAAATCCTTTATCTTAACATGGTGAGTATGGCAACATTGCCTCACGACTTTCCATTAAAACAATCTACAAGAACATTATAATATGTACCTAGATGCATTCGTTGAACTTTCGACGTTTAGATTCCAACCATTTCAGCGATCTCCGGTTTCCCATTCATGACCAGTATTTAGCAGAAACAGTGAGTCATAGACAGACGGACGTGCTTCAACATGAGCGTACGTATAGGCAACAAGGTGTCGTATGTACTAACGCGGGGACGTGAGACACAACATGATACGGGTTTTTCTTGAGAAGTCGCGCAGCTTCCACCGAGCTCCGGCAAGGGGCTGCACACGCATATTCATAATCATAATCATGAATATTCATTTTCATAATTGAACACCGTCATTTCTGAACTTACATTCATACATAATATAATCATAATGTTCCCACTACTTGGACACAGGCCTCCTCTCTGAGACGGAGTGGGCCGTAATCTCCACCACGCGGGCCCAGTGCGGGTTGGTAGATGTCACATGTCTTCGAATTTTAGGTTCTAGGACATGCCGGTTTCCTCACGATGTTTTCCTTTACCGTTTTGAGAGCACTGATGATGAAAAAATTTAAGTCTGGGTTCGAACCTAGGACTTACAACTTTTAGGTAAGTCGCGGCGGTTACCACTGGGCCACCGCTGCTCGTTCTGAACTTAGCACATTTAATATAACAAACGTCTAACAACTCTAACAGAAGTGAAAAAAAACACGTGTGGCACTCGGGGACTGCCGCGGTAAAGCTATTGCATAGCATTTTTTATCAACTTATGCAATTATAATTATGTATTTATTTTTTATTTATGCAGTATTTTTTTTTCTTTGATATTAATTCATGTACAGTCGTACCATATACATACACGTTAAGCGAACGCTCGGCCGAGCTACATGGTAGGCGGAGTGGGGGGTGTTAGGTTTTATTTTCGTTACGGAATTTCTTGATTCGGTCGCCGCGCTCAAAGCCCGCGATAAAAGCTATGCAATAGCTTAAAAAATAGGCTAGTTATGAAAGCACCGGAAATTGTAGAACCTAGGCGTCACACAGGGAGGCCCCGTGTGATGACGGTGGCTAGTTGTAGATCAGGTCTGTATAACTGTAATCAATATTAGTGCGTTTATTTGAAATAGGAGAGATGGAGGTTCCCCATGTGGAGCCTTCCTCAAGCTGATATTATATCCTTAACAGAAAAATGTTAACAATGACGAAATCATAAATAAAACATCAATGTTCCGCTGCCATCCAATTACAATAATTGGAAATAGATTGCTAGTCAATACTCATTGTTTACATAGGTAGGTACACACTTCCTATTCGGAAATGAGGATGTGTAACTTGCACATAAACTACTAACTACCACTCCCCATCAATTCCAATTAGCCTATAATAAACTGGCTGACTAATTAATCGTTGGTATTAATTGACTGTCCGTGCCAGCCCTGTGGGACGCGTGGTTGTCGCCTGCGCAGGTTCCTCGTACGAAGCGAGGTGACACCGGGCATGCGCCATAGAATCTTAATTACTGTCTTTAGAGTTATAAAACCTGGAATGAGCATCACGAATGTGGTACTGAAACTTAAAGCATGCGAGGCAAAATAAAAAAATACTTGCATTTATTCCATGTTCTAGATCTATAGTCAAGTCTCAAATATTAATCTTCGTTTAATGCCACACAATTCTAGGTCAGAGCCTTTTTTCCATCAGTGACGGGACACTGAGCGCGGGAAGCCTGCCGAAGGACCTGACGTAATTATATTAACTGGATAGGTCCCTGAATATAGAGTTAAGAGCGGCCAACCCGTCATATTTTTCATACAAACGCTCGTACGTGATTATGGCGTTGGAACACATCTTTCCTTGAAAATTTTGAACTAGTAGGTATCTTGCCCACTTTATCTAGGTTTCTATGCAAGTAAAAAATCTAAATTTGGGGAAACAAATTCAGTATAAGCCTCCAAAAATCTGCTTTTTTGCACAAATTTTACCTGAACTTTGGGCGTTCATAATGTACTCAAAAATTGTAAAAGTAAAGAAAACATCTTCATAGAAACCTCGCACATGTAATGGAGATTCTATTGATAAATATTTTTTCCAAAAACTTTTAAGGCTTTTTCAAAAACACGTATTTCCTGGAACAAGTTTTATGAAATCTGCGCGCCAATTTTCGTTCGATGTTATCGCGTTCTCACTCTTGCTTGTTTTTTCAAACATTGCGTTGGATGAAACAACAAGCTTTTCAATCATGCTCGCATTGACGATAGACGGACCGGGAAGGCCCTCTTAAGTATAGCTATAAATGTGAAATCTAGCACTTTCCATAGATGAATAAAAAAGCTAATAATAATAATAATATTCAAAAATGTATTTAATAAGGATGTAAATAAATAAATGACATAATAATATAGCTAATAGTAATTGGCTGTAAGATTGGTTTTTGTTTTTTATGTCAAATTATTAAAGAGCTGTGGATTACGTGAATAAGTAAATAAATACAGACGGAAAACTTGGAAACAGTTTTTCAGTTTTTATGTAGTATCGCACGGAAGTTCCTTCCAGAGGCTATTACTCTATATTACTAAACCTAGCTTTCCCACCATCTCTAGGTACCTAACAGGTATAACGTAATTAGATACTTAGCCGCAACACCTATGTGTTAGCTGGTATTGGTCAACGATGTAGCGAATAGGGAGAACTAGTTAATTAAAACAGCTGTGTTGCTGCTAAGCACCTACCTGTTTCCTACCAGAGCTTTTACGAGTATTTTTGATTAATCGTTTAGATAAGTTTATTGGGTAATATGGGTTTGCATAAATATTTATACTGGGAACTGTTAAATGAAATAAATATTGAAACGCTCTATGTGAGCGTAACCAGTCTGATAGTCTTACACCTTTTATAAGAATTTGCACGTAGGTTGAACAACCCACGCCGTCGCATCGCATCGCCTGCCTGCGCTATTACTTCGTTTTCGCTTAGCGTTTTTTCTTTTTTTTTTTCTCTGTTAGTAAGGGTCCTAGCACGATGTTAAATAGGCTATATAGCCTTCCTCAAGAATTGGGCTATCATTAGCAAAAATATTTTTGGAATCCGACTGGTAGTTCCAGAGACCCCCTACATATAAACTTACAAACATTACCTCTTTATAATATTATAAGTATAGATAGTATAGTTGATTAGGTACTTACAACAAATAAAATCTACCAACTTTCAACATTAAAGCTTTCTATAACCTATGATTTGACTTTAATGTACAACATTTCTTTGTTCATTGCTTCTGTACCAATATTTTCTTGCTATTTCCTCACTTTATTCCAATTCGTTCACTCTGTTACACGAGAATTCTATTTCCCTCTCATTCCTCACCAGTATAACCGTAAAGCTGCTTCAAACATCCGTATATGAACAGTAAACCATCCACAATTCCTTGTGAACACCTCATCTTGAGTTTCACGAGCGACATCTTAAATCTTAAATCGTCGCCGAATTTTCCATGTTATGACGTCACACTTTACGCCATACTTACTGATCTAGCAGAGGAATAACAGGAGTCCCACTGCTATAAATATACTTCTATTTTTTTTTTTTTATTATTCTTAGTCGGTATCAACAATAACATTATTAAGTCTGCCAAACTGCATAACAGTTTTCCGGCAGTTGTTTTCGTCTAGTAACATTTTGAAATTTAGAAAATTAGTAATAATGTGCTAAAACCTAATTAAGCTAAGTAAACTATAAAATAACATAATTATCTACAGTCGAGATCAAAAATCTTACCGTTTACAGAAAGGCATTTATACAAACTTGAGCTTTGTTCCAAACACAGCTATGGACACAATGAGAGATAATGGTTTTGTAGAATTATTTTAAGTTGATCCTTTGACTCTACTAATATATATAATATATATTACAAAGAGGTAAAATTGGTGATAAGATAAGATAAGATAATGATTTATTTCTCACCACAATATATGAGTACATTTTCAAATTAATAAGAACAATACATAATTGCTTTAATTATACTGTGGGAGACTGGTGCCTAAGCTAGGCGTAAGGCCTGTATTTCTGTGTGAGTTTGTATGTAAGGGTAATCTTCGAATGAATACATCCGATACCGAAAATTCTTTCACTAATGGGAAGGTATTGCAGAGTGTTATAGGATATATTTTATGTTAGAACAATACATTTCACGCTGACGAAGTCGCGGGCGGAAGATAGTTTTTCATAAAAAGGTTGCTTTGTATTATTAAGTAAAGATTACTTGACAAATCAAATTATTATCTTATTACTACTTGGAAATCTTAACATTTAATGTTTATTGAATACTTTTGAGGATATTTTCTTATTTGTAGTCTAGACGGCAAAGAAGAACGTGGAACGTCTCGCTCAATTTGCTTTTCATCTTAGACTCAAGTTTATTCGATTACTGGTGTATTGGTACGAGGATCGGTTGAATATCTTTTATTTTTGATTGCAATATATTCAACTCTTTGTTCTCGAAACGCGTTACATTGATATCGATAGTTGAAATCGATCTAAGTTGATATTTTTAAAAGATTTTCAATACAAGTCTTCTAAAAAATACATCACGATCAAAGTTTTGTTATAGCTAACATACTTATTACCATACTATTTTGCCTTGATTTTATTAACTTTTTGTATCAATTGTTTTCCATTCGCTTCATAATGTTAACTTTGTTGTATTGTTGCTCATTACAGCAGATTGTTTCATCAACAATTGTAACTCAGTCATCTACACACATCAATATTGTCTACGGATGAAGCATCCCAAATAAGTTTCCATCTGCAGAAGTCGGAAAAAAAAACTGTTGCTAAAGTGTTCCCGTCATCTGCCATCCTAAAATCATAAATATCAGTCTCTTGCTTACTGCATGTAATAATGATGGGAATTCAGATAGCCAGGTGAAGTGATCATCTTACCTTAGTTATACATGGCAAAAGTACTGTTTCCATAGAACAAATGTCGAACCTTTGCCGTCGATATGAAATTTTCCAACCGTCATGTCTGACGTTTACTTTATATCGACCTTCTCCACTTCCCTATCCAGTGTCTACCACACACGATCCACGAATACCGCATGTGAACAATGCATCGTGATATATTTCCACATTGTGCGGGACTCAGAGGTTTCCATGAAGCCTGTTATGGGACATTTTCATAGGAATCACTGCCACATACATACACACACGCCGGGATTCGCTTTCTTTTCTCTTTTCTCGGTTATTTATTGTCCACTGACATTCTTCGTATGAATATGATGACAATATTTCTTCGTGACATTGTGTTTTTATTTTGTATGATTACCAGAGTGAGATAGATGTATTTGTATTGATGAAAATATTTGGATTTTCTTGGCTTTCTAAGAAGCGATTTCCATATATAATCTAAATACACGTAGCAAAAATGAAATAGTGATACCCAAATTTAGATTAACTAAAACAAGCAAGTCATTTCTTATAAACAGTATCCGCTTTTATAACAAATTGCCTAAGTCAGTTACAGAACTTAGCGATGGAAAGTTCAAAACCCACATCAAACGTATCCTTATCAAAAATGCATATTATAAGATTAAAGACTACGTTGAAGACAAGGAAGTTTGGCAATAATTCCTTCTGCACATGTGGCTACCCTGGTACTTCATTAACGGCACCACTATGTAAGGGTATATTAACTGCTCTAAAATTACGAAATTTATTTTTAAAATAAGTTTTTATTTTTGTTTTCTTTTTACTTTCTTCTTTGACATAATCTTCACATTTTTTGACATTATATACCTCTAATTCTTATTTCAACTCTTTACTTATGGCTTTTGTAAACAGGATTTTATTTCAGTTTTGTTACAGTTATCAATCATGTCATTTGTTTTAAATAGGCTTTTATTTTATATAGATTCTTCTAATTTTTGTGAATGTGAGAATGCAATGAATGGCCTAACTTGTAGACTAGATTAGTAGACCTTTTTATATTTTTTTTATATTTTGTTGAGTGCCTGTTACTTGTTGTCAGGCCTACACTGTCCTCCCATTATCAACACTGTAATTTGAAACATTGTAAAAGCCCCTTATTTTTAAAAGAGTAACCGTGGAGTTTCTTGCCGGCTCTTCTCCATAGGAAACGACCAATTGGAACCGTGCACCTAGCTTCTGACGTTTCATAAGTGCCCATGTTGGTTTATGTGAAATAAAATATTTTGATTTTGATTTTTCAGTAATGTTTTGGTTGAATCACTCTTTGGCTCAGAGGTTAAAGACTGCCAATGTTGCCAAAAGGCAACGAGCCGATGAGGATACACGCCGGTAAAATCCAATAAGAAGTAATTAAAGATATCATGTTATGATATACAAATTACTTCATCAACAGCGAACTTATGCTGATTGTAATAAAAAACAACAACACTTTAACTCCAAACCATACAAATATTTACCACCCTTCTAATCCAACGCAGTTGATAATTTAAAACACTTAAACATTGACCAATTACAATCGATGACGTACAGCGGCGCGGGCGCAGCGTCCGGTGAGATTTACAACCGTTATAATACACACTGCCACACTCACCAACCTTGTCAAAATGTTATTTATATCAATTATTGGTTAGGGTGGATCATTGTGGTAGGCGAAGGCGATTTTGTTGAGAAACAAAAGAATGATGAAGCATTCCGGCTGATGTTTTATAATACGAGACAAAAGAATTATAGATAAAACCTAGCCTATAATAACCGAAGCACGACCTAGACGAGTCGATAGACTCCAGCATTAAAATCCATAAAGCCAAATGGATGCTTCGAGGGTATGTATGTTCGGTCAACGAATGATGGGTACTGAACTCCTAGGCTGAAAACCGCAGAATAATAAATACATCGTGGAAAACCAGAGTCTCCAGGGCTATGGACCGTCAATGAATAGAAGGGAAAGCTATCATTGGCAATATGAATGAATGAATGAAAATGAAGAGCTAAATGTTGAGATTTAGTGTAGACTTTAGAAAAGGTTTAAAGATTTAATTAAGACGATAAAAATATAGAAATTGGATAAACAAAGGGATTATAAAAATATTGTATAGGTTAGTATTTAGCTTAACTCGACATAGCAGTTCGAGTAAGTTCAACTAACGCTTGTCGCTACCGCTCGCACCGTGCCCGGACCCTATCTCAAGTAACATCCAATAAATATGTAATTAATAACAATAACGCTAGACAGAGCGCCGTGACTCAATCAGTGCGGGTCACCTCGCATTAACACAATATATTCACCCTGCACGATTATTTAGAGCTCAGCGCAATTGGGATTTATGAAAGTTCCAGATAATTAAGTTTTCAATTTGCCTGCCAAATGTTTTACTGATATCTTGACAACCATTGGAAATAAGCGGCATGCGATAAATCAATTTGAGCATTTCGATTTCAAACAGATTCTGATGTTTTGACGATATTGTATTTCAGAAGACTGTAATGGGTCCTCGGAAATCAATAGAGATTTTTTAATGAGACCCGCTACGCGTCGTTTAAAAGTCTGTACAAGAGCTACATAGACTGAAAATAGATGTTTAGTAAAGCTCTATAAAAACAGACCTGTCACTTGACACCAAACTTTTCCTACATTATCTCGAAAATGTTAAAATTAAGTAAAACAGAACAACTTAAGGTAAGCGACACGCTTGCTTCCGGCGGGAGCGTCCCGTTTCAGGCGTTAATTACTGAACATTTACAATGCCACTGTAAAGTGTCGGGTACGCCTCGTTTTTCAACTTAATTTTGTGTCATATATTATCTGCTGCTTTCGGTTAATTTGAGATTTTTATTTAAAACAGTGAAATGCATTGTAATGATTCTACTGATTGTGTTTTACCTTTCGTGTGTCGAGTCCATATTCCTTAATAATTTCCGAATATATGCAAAAAACTTCCCTTAACCTTTCAGGAGATGTCGACGTAGCTAAAGACCATGTATTAAGCGGCATCCTAAAACCCGGTAAATTAGGAAATCGCAGCATGTCAAAAACTAGCTTCATCTTTCTGACTGACCGACCCCTTGACAATTCAAAAGTGCCTGTAATTGGTTTATTTGAAATAAATGCTTTGAGTTTGAGTTTGAAAACATCAGCTCAGATTATACACTCGTAACATAATGCTGAAGTCACTCCTAACATCATCATTGGGACAATGACGTGGCCTATTCTTTATTAGCAGAGAAGCTACTCATCCGAATGAAAATCATGACTAACATTGAGTAACCCAAAACAAACTAAAATAGAAACACTTCTCAGTGTGCAGAATATTGTAACCGTTTGGAAACACCTTTTACGTTGTAGTGTTGACTTTCTGACCTACATAAATATTATTTCCAAGCACAAGCTATTGATTTATTTCTGTAATAGATTTAGATTCGCCCTTCATACACCGCAGATATAAAGGATGATTTTTTCTTCTGAAAATGTCTATTGAATTTGAAGAGACTCAATTTACTGAGATAAAATATTTTGACTTATAATAATTGGATTGATTTTCTGGTTGTAAGGTATTCAACATGTTTTCTGAAATATTAAAAGGCAGACTCAGACAGTTCCAGGCAGTCCTTTTGTTAAAGACAGGCAATTTATATAAGCATTATTAATATTGATAGAATCATAACGTGAAATAAAAATAATATTTTGTAGGTACGAACCCGCGTCTCCCATTTTGACTGTTTACTACAACCAAAATAGGAAACGAGCGTTACATGATGAAATGTTATGTATCTTCTGTGACCTTGGATAACAATGAAAACCATTAAAATAATACAATATCTTTTTATCTACAAATATTTTGCCACTAGCTCTTCGCCTGTCACATTACACGAACCATTACAAATGTGTCAGAATCTTCAAATAACGCGTTTAACTTCCTTCCACCTTAACCAATTCATCTCGAAACTTCAAGTTACAATTCTTGTCAAAGTTAGCGGAGGTAACCGATCCTCCAATAATTGTGTGATAACTGTGATAAGTGGCACCGTAGGAGTGCCGTAGTGCCGTGGTGCCGTAGTGCCGTAGGAGTGCAGTTAAATTGTTTATCGTGCTGTCGAAAACTTTCATTTTGTAGTGCTACACCTCCTAGTTCAGGGATGGCGAACGATGGCACGCGTGCCTTTGGTGGCACGCGACAAAATAAGTTGGGCACGGCAGCCAATTGAGGATTATCATCTACCTATGCCTGTCGATATTTGCAGAAAGGATAACATTAAAGACTCGCTTAGAACCCCTTTGTCAGATGATTCTAGTTCAGCTTGCATTCTGATAAAAGTAACAAAATATGACCCTGATACAAAATATTTGACATCGTAGTTTGCAAAAGCAGACGTTGCACTAATTTGTTAATTCATTTAAATAAATAAAAAACTGTTGATGTTAAAATTACCTACTGTATAATAGTAAAGGTATTTTTCTGTTTTCAAATAATGAGTATGTACGTATTATTGTGAAAGTATTAAGTTTTTTCAGAAGTCACTAAGTCAAGATTTTTTGCTGGCACGTCATGGCCACATTAAATATTTATTTGGAAAAAATGGCACGCAGATGTATAGAGGTTCGCCATCCCTGTCCTAGTTGCTAAGTTCCGCACACAAGTTGGCTGATACCATGAGTCGTGCGGTTTTCAATGTATATGTTGTAGTTGTTTATAATCGTATTCTAGGTAAAGTAAGAACCTTAGTTAGTTATATACTTTGGAAAGTAGTTACACCGGGAATGTACCCGTGAAAGTTTTGTATCAATTGGAACATTAATCGACATCGAAGTTAATATTCCTCTTCATAAAATGTATTTGAGCATACTGAAAATAAACCATTACCTTATAGGTGCCTTTATTACAAAGAATTATTGCAAAATCTGGAGTCTGTAGAACTGCCGATGAGGTGATCACGTCTACTTGAAACGAGTTATGCTATCTGCCCAACTCTTAAGTCCACTTGCACCACAAATCACTTCTTCTTCTTCTCGTGTCGATGAGAAGAAGGATTCGTGATTCTGTCACTGCCATCTTCAAACGGTTGATAGAAATAGGACCATGTTTTAAATTCGCTTAGTTCTAAATGTGTGATTTCTTGCAAGTGGGCCTTAAGTTGAAAGACCAGTATAAATATCATGAGTCCCTTGCAAGTCTATAATTCAGTCAGCATCATTATTGTAGATGTTAAAAGTTCCTCCTCGGTATCTTCTATAAATAATTAAAGCAGCCACGTGTACTGACAACTGCAGTGTTCGGTTGCCGCCGTAATGTGTGTAACTCGATATACTGATGTGTTACCGACAGGAATGCTGCCCTAAATATACCGGGGAGACTGAATATATTGGGATTCGTGGCGTTTAGCTGTAATTTTGTTTTGATTTATTTTCTCTATTTGATGACCAGAGTGATCACACTGATCACTACCCTAAGGGGCGAACAATCGGTTCATGCAGTGTTTCCTATCTACCGTAATCACAAAAGATTTTGGCTCCATTCGATTCATAAGTCTCTCGTGTAGTCACAGAATGTTTTATGATGATTATGAACAGCACATGCAACAAGTTGGTAGATAAGCTGACTGCCCAGCCTTTATGGTACTATTAATAAAGATAAATGTTAAACATTCGACCCAATTCAATCCGTTTCCTTATATCTCGTGGTTACACACCAATAAATAAGTTTTATTGTACACATTCCGTTCACATTTTCAAATCGTAAATTAAAACATTATCACAAAATGGCGGGCGACATTTATTTTAGCGCGCGAAACAGCGCAAGATGGCGTCGCATTGTCGGCCAAAATGCGGCCTGGCCGGACTCCAACAGAACTTGAAAGCTGGTCCGAAATACGGCCACTCGCTGCCTCCTCGAAAACACCCTGGATTTTTCTTTATTGCACATTTTATGAGGAAGTAATATCCTGTATGATTCATAAACTCGTACACTAGAAAGCTCCGATACTTATCTGAACACAAAGAATCTTACCCGGTACCTTTCCTTTGTTTTTGAACCTTCCTACTTACTAAAGTCTTAAAAGAAAGTTATTTTTAACAATTGAATTCCGACTGGAATGAAGCACTTTCTAAACTGTTATTAAAGGAATTGAGTGGAAACTGAAAACTGAAAATGTTAATCAGAATCTAAAAATATATCTGACCTAAAGAGATTTGGATTAGGCCTAAATATTCCCCTTTTATTTTAAAATAAAAGTGGATCATTTTTAACGTTTCTTAATATATAAGTTTATTGAAACCTTATGTAACATGTCAGTGAAGTTTCATCAACTCAACAATCGATACATTTCATTCATGTGAACGTTACTTAAGGCGCAAGTCACGACAATGGCGACTCGGTACGAATCACATCTCGCTGACAATATCCACTAATCCGATTATGTATCGAGATTAGAATCGAGTGACTCGTATCGTTATTAAATCGATAACGAGGTGAATACATGTGGCGGGGTTATTCTTAAGTCTAGCTGTAGGGTTGCCAAATGTTGGAGATTTTGTTGCACATTGGTTTGAAAACAGCTGTGGAAAAATAATAAGTAGATAAAAAAAATTATTACTAATTTTAAGCAGTTTCGTGTATCTAGCTTTAAGCATTTTGTATCACCTTTTTTTACAAAATGGAATGCAACAAATGAATATGAATATGAATATTTTTATCGGGATGGAGATATAAATACGTACCTACAGACATAAAATTACTAATGAACTGGCCTAATTAGTGCATATAATTTTATTTGCACACGAAACAGTACATTTTGAAATGATAACTAATAACCTTTTTTCAAGTCTTAATAAACAACTGTATAAATTGCGCAGCTTATTTTCATAATTCGACTCCATATAATTCATTTTAAAACCTTTCAACTTTGTCATTCACATTCCCACTTTTCGCCGCGACATACGAGTATACACTAGAAGACGTCGATATCAATAACATCCAGTCAAAAGGTATAAAGAAAAAAACGTCTCACGTAAAAATATTCATTTGACTGTGACAAGTCAAAGCGACAATTATATGGAAATTCAAAGGAACATAATCGGATTATTTTGAGGCGACTGCGACAGACTGCAACACATGTTGACGAGCGGTATTATGAAAGCAAGATGAGGCGACACTTCTTTAAATCGCTTCATGTGTCTGCGATGTGTATCGGTTGTAGATGCACCAGTTCCGATTACCTCTTCATCAAAACAGAGATCGCTTGTTGGTCTTTTTATTTCGATTTACTTATTTACGTATTTCGCTGTAACTTCGTTATCTCTCTATCTGTATCCTTCTTCACCAAGTAAAGCAAAGCGATTTGTTGACTGCGTCATTGCATCATCAATGCCATCTAATTTTCTAGTCTCAGAATGCTTCATTCAACATCTTGTTCAAACTTGAAGCAGAGGATAGTTCATTTATTCTCAAATCAACATTACACCTAAACCTATATAGCGATCATTTTATTCCAATCGAATACGATTCTCTATCTAAACTGCCTTTTTAGCATCAACACACGATTCCTTCCCTACATTTTCTTCCAGCGACAATGAATGCGTCCCTACACTTGGTCGTCTTATAGCCGATAACATCAACGTATAAACAGCAATTATCATGAACATTACAATGTCGCAATGAGAGCTTTCTTCTACAACCAGTGATAAAGTTATTGCCGCGTTCGATTACAAGATGTTATCTTTAATCTTTTACTTTGTAGTGTAATGTTCTTAGGCTGTCTGTAGTGTCTCTAGGTGTGATATGTTTAAGATTCTTATCTGATCGGGTTCGATAGTTACTTAGTTTAGTTTATGTTGCTTTCTAGTTAAGGATCGGTGAGAAAGTTTAAGTAAGTGATGCATAAATTGTATAATCTCAAAGGGCATTGATAGAAAATTGTTGTCATAATTCTAGAAAATAGGACAATTAAGGTGATTGACGGTTAAAGTAAATAACGAACTTATCTTCTTTTTTATTGCCATCAAATACCTACTTAAAGGAAAATTGAGTCTGTGAAAATGAGAAAACAGGAGATAGCTTATAATAAAAAAAAATGATTTAGATCAAGAATGTAGCGACTGGTTTGAATCTGATCTGAGATTTGATTCGACATTGCAACAGCAAAAAGGACGTAGGGACGCTCTTTTTGTTGTTGCAATGTCGAATCAATCATTTTAACTTATGCAAAGAGCAATTTTCCAAAAACCATTTCAACACAACATCAGAAGCACCGAAACAAACAATTCTTTCGTCCGAACTTGAAGGCGGCCCTTACGGCAATATCGTCAAATTCCGAAGGCGCAGTGATCATGCTGAACGACTGAACACTGCCGTTCAGTCGGTCAGCGGCAGTTATCTCCATCTTAATGCTGCGCCCCAGGACTTGTGACCTGATGCTCTTAGTATGATAACTTAAGACGACAAAGATGAAAGAAATCAACGGAAAGGTCTTCTGTGTTATAAGAAAATCAGTGGATTGGTAAAATTAATTAGATGACACCTTCAATAAACTATGATAGTGTCCTATTCGCTGATGGTATTTCTGTTATAGTGCCCAATAACACAAAAAAATCACCTCATGAAAATAAAATACACGAAGCTGTACAATCCTAACTTCCTAACTATCCTAATCCTAATCCTAACTTCCTAACTAATATTATAAATGCGAAAGTAAGTTTGTTTGTTTGTTTGTTACCTTTTCACGCCTAAACCACTGCACCGATCATCCTGAAATTTTGCATATACGTTGTCAGGTGTACAAAAACGGACATAGGGTACCTTTCATCCCGCAAAAAAGGACTGTTCCCGAGGAAAACAACAATAACGTTCTTATGATAATAGATGGCGCCACGTGTCTTTCGAATCATGATTGAATTATAACCCGAATTGATAGTCAAAGTCTAAATTAACGCGAGTGAAGCCGCGGGCAAAAGCTAGTGTGGAAATATATCTAAAACAAAGTTCATTAAATTCCGTAAGTACATACAAAAGCAAACTACGGAATCTAATCTACTTAAAGTATTGCTTCCACTAAACTAAACTCCTCGACCACAAACACACTCCAATATTTGGTTTATAAAGAGACAAGAGTGTCGTGTCGTGTCTGTAACATACTCTGTGGCACAGAAGTCTGCACAGTGGTCGTTGGGAGCTATCTGCTGAAGGTATCGCCACCGCAACGCGGCGTCCAACTCACGCAACAACAGTTTTATTTAAATACTATACAATGTTGATAATTTTTGCGACACTCTTACACAATGTAGGTTCGTAAAAAGTACAAAGAGAGAGTTTTATTCAAATTGCCACACTGTTCTACATAGATGACATCAAATTATAACCTTAGAAATAACGAAAACTGGAAACTTTATTAAATGATCCTTTGCTAAAAGCAAATATAAAGAATCGAAGAAAAATCGAGAAATCAATAATTAAGGTGAAAGAAGTATCGCGTCAATCAGGAAAGATGATTCCATTACTAAATTCAATTTGCATAATAACAAATAATAGCTAAAAAAATAACACCGTCATCCACACAAATTGCTTAATTTCATCAACTCAATCAGCATTCGGCACTAAAATAAAATAAAAGTAAACAAGCAACAAATGTGATTATCTAAAACATTCCTACAATAAACTGGATTTGCATGTTAATGTTATTTAGAGCTAAACAAACTCGTTTCACTAATTATTTGAAACGCGTGGCGTCAATCTCAGACAATCGTATCAATTAGCTATGTAAATGAACACATTTAAATATAACTTACAGAAAATTTGTTCCGTAGAATGTCCACTGAGGGCCGCTTGCATCACAATCACTAAATATGTTTAGCGCTAAACGAATTTAAAACATCATTCTGTTACTTTCAATCGCTTGAAGATGGCATAAACAGAAAGATTTTTTGGCGTTCAACGTTTTTAGTGGTTTTTGTGCAAGTAGGCCTTTTTTTTGGCTGGGAAATCATCAAATAACTTCTCCCGCTCTGGGCGGAACGGGAGGGCGTATCAGACTTTTACTGTCTAAAACCCACCCGTGTTCCTTCAGTTGCCTGTGTGCCAGGGCCATGGTAACTCTTTTGAACAATCCGCGACCCCGGCAGGCATCGGCCCTAGCGGACCCCATCAATTAGTGCTGACATATCTTTGAGGCGCGCGTGGAACACAACGCGCCGTCGACCCGGGCCTAATCCATACCGGACGGCGAGCTACCCATTGCTCGCCATCCGCAAACCCGCGCCTACGTTGGCCGGGAATCGGCTATCCATTCCCGACTCCCTGGGTGTCTACTACTACGGGTGCAAGTAGGCCTAAGTCTAAGAAAAGGTTCATTAGCCACTTGTGACTTGCAATAAGTGACACAGAACTATTCAGATTTGCCAATACTTCTATGCATATTGCATTATTATGCATAGCGTAGTGACTTAAGCGTGCATATCCGCGAGGCGGTTAGTTTGATAGTACTTACATACGTACTTACGTACTTAAAGAACATTTTTTCGAGACATCGCCAAGCGGTTGTCAACTCTTCACGTGACCAGAGGGCTGGCCTATTTTTTGGCCAAAGAATCAGCATCACCATACAACGTGGCAATGCTGCCAGCCTTTTGGGCACTTTTACTGTTGACAACGATGCGGACGAATTTTTTGACGCCCTATGAAACTTTCCCCTCCCCTTTTTTATATACTTGTACATATTTTTTTTAATACTGTTAGCTTTTAAATTAAGCAAAGACAAGTCCAGTCTTACCTGCCCGACGTTTCCACACAATATATTATTGGTCCTGTCTTCTTCCAAAGGATCACTTTTTTCCTTTGACTCTTCATTAAAGAGTCATTAGGACGACTATATCCTACAGAAGACATGTCACCTTGATCTAATGAATAAATTAAAAGATTTGTCACTTACTTATATGTAAACCAATAGGCTCGCCCCCTATTACATGGGACTTAAACGTAACTGGCGAAATGTGAGTGTACCATAGCCTAACCAAAGTCAAAGTAAAATCATTTATTTCAAATAGGCACATAAAAGGCACTTTTGAACGTCAAAATTTACAAGAAAACAGAACTGATTCTAGTTGCGCCTTCCAAAAGGTAGTTTCGTATGGAGAAGAACGGGCAAGAAACTCCACCGTTACTCTTTTAAAATCTTTTACAATATTATATAGGTATACATTAATTATATAATTATATGTGAAGTCGATGCACCTAGAATAAAATTACTATACCACAATAGGTAAAAATAATTAAATATAATGCAATGACAGGTTAATTAATTATGTGATAGATATACATGGTTCTCTCATATTTACAAATATTGAAAAGTAAATGATTTATCCAAAATTTTAACAAGTAATAATTTAGTGTGTGAGTTAAAGTAGTTAAGTACATAATGTAAAAATCAATTTCATAAAAATTATAAATTATACAATTAAATTAGCAGCCAGTTTGATTTTGTCTAGACTCTAGATTGTCCTATGGAGCAGGACCAGCATGAACTTTCGGAAAAACTAGGTGTGTGTTCTATGTAAACCCTCGGTACCTATCCGTTATATGGCCCGTACCCTAAATGTTTGTGAAGTGATCGAGATCGATAAATCCGTGATAATGGAGTGAGTATTTAAGTTTAATTGCGTGTGTCCATGTGGGACTGTTGAGATCCAAGCCGAGCCGAGCGGTAACGAGTGCGTGCTACCGACTAGATTAATGTGGACAGATAGCGCTTTGTTAAGTACGAGGAGATATACTGATGTCCAGTAGCTTTTCTTTATTAAACTAGTAAGTCGTTAACCTTCACAATCCCTGGATGTAATTAACACGTAGATGGAAATGTATTTCAACATGTTATTTATGCAGAAGAGCGTTATTTTTGTATTTATGCTTTAGTGTCGTTATCTTTTCTTTCCTTAAAACATGAGCCTGTAATCATCTATTGCCAAACCCGCTTCTCGCGGGCATAGCGCATGGTATTATTGGAAAGTATTCGTTTTAGAATTTTTTTCTATTCTTGCCTATTCTTTGCGATAATTCGTGGCGACAATGGCCATCCGTGGCGGTGCTTGGGGTAGGCCTATGTCCAGGGCCGGCAGTCTCGACATAGATACCGACAAAAATCGGTCGTTAAGTCCAATCGATGTCAAATTTCTTTAATAGACTTTCAACCTTGTACTTAGAAAATAAAGTTGAAAATCTATTAAAGGAATTTGACATCGATACGACTTAGCGACAGATTTTTGTCGCTATCTAATGTCGAGACTGCCGGCCCAGCAGTGGACGTCTTTCGGCTGATATGATGATCATGATAACCGTTCTGTCCATTTCCAGAATCTGACTCTTCCCATCTTTTCGGCGTATCCGATGAGGAAATTGAAAAATCCCGAAATAGTTTTTCTATCATTTCGGAACACTAGAAAATATACAGAACCATGTAAGTTTAAGAATGCAAATCGTAAATCAAGTGCGACTTTTGACAGTAATATGTTCTTTATTTTGCAAGCTCACGCTTCGGAGTTTGTTCTTAATTAGCGATATACTGAGATTTTTCTGATGGCTCATGATTGTTTTGTTGATTATCTTGTGTTTCCAAAATATTAGCGTTTCATTATCATATCCGTTTTCTAAGGTTTGAGTTACTTACATCTTACTTAACTACCACACCGACAAACAAACTTTCTAATGTAACCGTTAACTAAAGATAGCCCTAAAATTGACAATGCCCATACATGAACTCATTTTATCAGACGAACAATCCCTTACGAGTATTACCGTAACCGTTTAAGCAAAAATCATATCACCTAAAAATAATTGAATACACACCATTTCACAACTTAAGTTACCTACACATAGATCCATAGAAATTAATTCAAACAATGACAATCAGCTAATAAGATTACAATCAATCCATTCCCTACTTGATTGGTTCCATTCTTCTCTACAATCTATTCACTATTCACAAATTCTTCACAATACGCATCACTATTATAAGCCCGGGGACACACAGTACTATCTAAATCTATGCTGTGAACAAAGGAATGTCAAAACTATTCGTTTGACAATACAAATGTCACCGATTGTCAGAAGATAGACACACAAACGGCTGGTAATGTCAAAATATTTGACGCGTTTGGCTTTACCTGAGATAAAGCGATATGAGATAAAATATGCTGAATGGATTTTGCTTAAATGTTTACTATTTCATGAGTTAAATTTAGACAATGGTTGGTGAATTGTGTCCCCACTTCACACAGCTTACTTGGCAGTTTATTGGAACAGACCTAACTCGGAATGTGTGGAATATATTGTCGACTGAGCTCACTACTGCGGTCCTAATTTGCTGGTATTCTACTAGATCGAATTTGCTGATTAGGGTCTATACGGGTCTATATGGTCTACGTTTGAATTTTGCCAATTCACTGGTCCGACAAGAGCTAAAACATGCTCTGATGATTTTACAAAGTTCACTTAAACTACCAAGCACCAAAAGAATTGTAAGTTTCGTGAAAAACCATAAGCACGAAAAGCAGCTTAAATACTCTACTCGCACAAGTTCTCACTAAAAAGTTCTTAAAACATTATAATCCTTTACTATTCCTCAAACCCTGCACCTTTATTTTCTTTCAAATATGATAATCAGTACAATATAATCCTCACTGGAACTGATCATGGGCCCCTTATCGCCTGTCACAGTTTTTGGTCCATTTTTTGTGACCAGAGATTATCAACCGAGGTCTATTCGAGTTGACTTGTGACTGCTGTGACCACATTGCTCTTTTGCCCTTTTTGTCACATCCGGATTATAGTTTTTGCGATAAAAGTCGTGACTGATAAGTTTTTAGATAAAAGTTTGTATTTGTGTTGGTTAAAAGAATGTTGAAACAAGAAAAGGAGCTGTGCAAACTGCAATAAACTTAAATACAATTTGTGCATGCTAAAAGCTACGTGCAAGTTAAGCAAACGACTTTCTATACTTTATTTTTCTGTTGAAATCCACTTGGAAGAAAATACAGTAAGAATTATGAATTTATTTCAATTTCGCTATTTATTTATCAGCTAGTACTATCCCATTGTAACAAAAAAAAAGCTTAATGAATTCTGTAAATTACTTCAGTATTTTCATTACAGATTCAGTCTGAAGACGAAGCCCAAGAAAACATTTCGTGCCAATAACCTAGTTCTATGTTTTTAATTAGCCTCATTTTTTCCGATACTGAAATGAAAGTCACGACCGTTACAGAAAAAGGAACTAAATGAAAAAACTACACAAGGCAGGAAAAGTTTGCAATTTTCTCGTCTTAAACTTTTTAGTTAATGATTTGACGAGAACATTGTTAAAAGACTATTTGGATGCTATTTGGGCAGTTCACTGTTCGGGGTAGGTAGTAATAGAAACAACGTGATAGCTCAACTGGAAGTCGACAAAATAAAACTATGGTCTGTTCCAATAGTATCTGATGAAAGTGTAAACAAACCCTGTTCAGGTTAAATTATTACTAGAGAAAATAATAACACATTTATTTATTTATTTATTAGCTTTTGCCCGCGGCTTCGCTCTTGTTAATTTAGAATTTGACAATCAATTCGGGTTGTACTATGCTTGTTGTTTGGCCGTTGCAATCATGGGCTCAGAATGGAACATTATTCTAGGTCGCTTCTATACACAATGTTATATGTCCTTCATTTGGCGCTAATACGTATAAATTCTGAGCATTGGACACACGCGAAAATGCTACATTTAGCATGGGCAAAGCATGGCTTTTCCAAATGACCCCCTTTTTTTTGGGTGGGAAATCATCAAAGGACCTCTCCCGCTCTGAGCGGAGCGGAAGGGCATGTCAGACTCTTACTGACTAAAACCCACCCGTGTTCCTTCAGTTGCCTGTGCGCCAGGGCCACGGTAACTCTTTCGAACAATCCGCAGCTCCGGCAGTCCAAATGCCCCCTGCTACTCTAAACTCACAAAATGTATTAGGTGCTTAATAAAAAATAAAAAAACTCTTAACACATTACTAAAGTTTCTATAATAATACAATTCAATCATGATTCGCAAGACACGTGGCGCCATCTATTATCATTAGAATGTTATTGTTGTTTCCTCGGGAACTACTTTTTTTCGGAATGAAAGGTACCCTATGTCCGTTTCTGTACACCTGACAGCATATATGCAAAATTACAGAATGATCGGTTCAATGGTATGGGCGCAAAAAGGTAACAAACAAACAAACAAACTTACTTTCGCATTTATAATATTATATATAATATATATAATAATAAAATAAAAGCTAGGACTTAAAAAATCAGAGCCAAAACACGTCATTACACGTAAATATGGTTGAAACAATCTCATCACATTCATCTGAATTTTGAAGGTTTCAACTTTACATTTCACCATTTTTTCCAACACTTGTTGTTTGAATAACATTGGCACCCACTGGTACGTTTTCTGATCCATTTGTTTACATTTTCATCAGATACTTTTGAAACAGACTACAGGTGAGTTACTTATACCTGAAGGAAAATAAACCTACCAAAACAGACTCAATATACACTAGTCTAATCCGATTCTTTCGTCCGGAAATCCTCCTACAACCCCGCAGTCGGAGGCGTCATTCACGAAGATGTACCGCGCAATACATTGGCGTCTAGACACCGAGCTATGTGCTAATATACCCGCTAATACATCACGGGAACCCCTGAGATAAACTGTAGTGAGGATACAGCTGGAATATTTGTTACAGTACCGAATATCGGTGATGGAAGATGTTTACATGACACATTGATAACTGATAAATGATTTATTTTTGTAAGTAGGTTTGTACAAACACTATTACACGTCAATCATATTTTCGTTTCCTATCTGACTACTCTGAGAAGAAAGGCCGGAACAAACTCAGAGGTCTCGGTCTCTTTTAAAGTTCAGACATAATCTTGGTCAGATCATGTGAAGACCATGTAGATTTGTGTCTGAAATGGTCTTTTGAGGAAAAACCACACAGAATGAGTGGACCTGTTCAGTCAGTGCACGCATTTGTCAGTAATTGTGCAGCTCAACTCAAAACTTAAGCCTGATATGATATTTATGGCCATTGGGCTTTATATTGATTCTCCTCCTCACTTAATAATTGGGACACATCTCTATTAGCTCTCATCTCAGTGTTTCCTTACTTCCTTTCCATCACGACAACGATAGAATATCTAAGTAACTTGGATAGATCTTGAAAAGTCTTTGTTACAAGCTTTTCCTCAACTGATTCTTATCATTTACCATATGGGTTAAGGCTGTTTAGTATTCTCCTTAGAAAATAACCAGAATCTACCGCCATGAATTGAGGTTTAATATTAGTAAAAATGCTTATGAGATTCTCAGACACTGAAATACATTTTCGGCACAACAAAAAAGAAAAGAGCAACATTTTCGTATCAAACGTCACCTCATTTCGACTCCTCGAGAGGAAAATTATGAATTTGCCCACGAATTTAGATATGACGGGTACAAAAAGTCCTCAGTCGACGAGACACGAGAAATTGGACATACAGAGCATATAGATACAGTTTATCTTATTGAAGGTATCGCCAAATCTTCAATGTGCCACGTAGACAAACTTGTGAAGCTTGTCGAGTGTCCTACACACGACCCTCCGACTTTAGAGTTTGTAGGCAGAGGTATAGAGCGCTTATGTAGTTGGCCAAACGAAACGAAGGAATATAAGAGATAATTTTACCTCTTATTTTAAAATAAGAGGTAATTTTATGTCTTATATTCCTCCCTTCGAAAAAAGTGAAAAATTTCGAAAATTTGCCGAACACTTTAAAAGAAAATACAGTAATGTTATTTTTTCACTTTTTAAACTCTCTATGTTTATAAATAAATTCAAATTCAAGTTCTGTCTGCACCCACGACCACGTTTTTTTTTTTTTGGGTGGGAAATCATAAAATGACCTCTCCCGGGGAGGGCGTGTCAGACTCTTACTGACTAAAACCCACCCGTGTTCCTTCAGTTGCCTGTGCGCCAGGGCCACGGTAACTCTTTCGAACAATCCGCGACCCCGGCAGGCATCGGCCCTATTGGACTCCGTCAATGGTGCTGACATATCCTTGAGGCGCGCGTGGAACACGACGCGCCGTCGGCCCGGGCCTGGTCCTTACCGGACGGCGAGCTGCCCATTGCTCGCCGTCCGCAAGCCCGCGCCTACGGTGGCCGGGAGTCGGCTATCTTCTCCCGACGCCCAGGGTGTCTCCTCCTGCGGCGACTAGGGGCGCGAGGGCGCAGCGATTGCCTCTCCCTCTCGCGCTCCGCCTCCTCCTTCGCGAGCATTACTGCTTCGCAGAAGGAGGTGACGGCTTCCCATTCCCTCTCGCTCCGTACCATGGCCTGAACCAGTGCAGGACGCGAGAGGCCGCCGCCGCCGATCGTCGCCACGAGGACACCCACGACCATGCTGGGAACATCTTTATGGTTTCTTTTCTTATGAATGATACATGCAGATTTTTATCTCTTCGTTATCCAAAAATGCTACCATCCAACACTGCTCCGTTCTTTGGCTTACCTTATTTATACCCTAAGTGGATCCTAAGCTTCCAACCGACTTGCTAAACAAAAATGGAGATGTAAGCATGTTGTGCGAGTATACTCAGTGAATATAAATCAGTTAGCCGCGGGGGAATGTTATCGATCTCTAGATGAATCGATGCTACTTTTCGGAAGGCAACACTATATTTTAGCTGCTGACAAGTTGGTTACCATTATTAATGGCGAACTATAAATTCGCAGGTAGTTGTCGCGATTTAATTGAAAATATCGATTCCAAATACCAATTCGTTTTTAATACATCAACTTATTGGTTACCGGCTTATTGGTCGATTCGCACGAATTTGCTCGCCCGTAACGGGCGAATGGACAATTTAAAATAAAAATAAACCTGTAGGCTATTCGCACGAAGTAAATTTATTTATGGGCGAACCGACCACTCCAGATATACGTATAAGGCAATTAGCACATTTTGAATTATTAAACACGTTAGCTTTTCGTAATCGACTGACATTTTATTAAATATAAGGATATTACATAGCATAAGCACATTTTATAATTTTACCACTTAACAAAATAAAGGTGAACTTCTAAACAAAATGCTTTCCTTTTATTTAGCCTTAATTTCTAGCATATACATAAACTTATAATGCTTAGTTGACAAAAGATAGAAGAGAGATATCTAATGATAATAAGAAATAGTGTGAGTCCTTTATTCTAAATTTAATATATTTTAACCGTTTTAATTATTTTTATGAATGAATTGTATTGTACTGTCAATTCTTTATTTTTTATAATCTTAATTCTTATTTGTGATAGTAAGGAACAATCCCATTTTTTTTATTGTATCCAGTAATTTATATATACATTCTTTTAGCTTTTTTAAGTACTTAATTAATTAATTGTATTGTATTTTAATAATCAGTTATTTTTATTTTATATAACTGAGTATAGAGGTATGAGGAACAGGGTGTAAAGTTCACTCACACCTCCATAGAAAAGGGAGGATCCTCCGACCAGACGGGTGTTGTGTCTGGTGGGCAACTGCCCGACGATTGACGTCGGGATGTTGTATATATGCTAGTTGCGCGGTAAACTCTGCTTGCGCGATGCAGGATTTTGCGTAACGTCAGTATGACGCGTAGCTCGCATGTGGCGATTGTAGATGCCGCTACATCACTCCCCCCCGGAGACCGGAGGTCGGTAGTGGGCTTAGTCGTATATCTTGCGATGCTTGCCAGGGCCAGGTGAGGTTCCAGTGAGTCGGAATCGGTTGTCGCATAGTTCGCGGTGAGTCGGAACTGTCTGCGAAGATTCCCCAGTGAGTCGGGGTGGCGCTGCGTTATGCTCCAGTGCGTCGGATGTGGTACAGCGCCGGGTTGAGGCTGACTGCTGGCGTCAACCAGGAGAGGGTTTGAAGGCTCTGCTTGTGGACCGGCCGAGAGTGCAGTGTGCTGTGCCAAGGTTGCTGATGAGGCTGAGGGTGATGACCAGGTATGCGCGGTCGCTGCATGCTGGTGGTCAGGATACCCGTTGAAGCCGTGGGTGCTGGCTGGCTGTGTGACTCGCCGCTCTAAAGCTTGCGGAAGTGATGATGATGACGTCACGCTGAAGTAGTTGCACGAAGGCTGCGCTGACGTTCATATTCGGGGTCACCAGTATAGAGGTATGAGGAACAGGGTGTAAAGTTCACTCACACCTCCATAGAAAAGGGAGGATCCTCCGACCAAACAGGTGTTGTGTCTGGTGGGCAACTGCCCGACGATTGATGTCGGGATGTTGGATATATGCTAGTTGCGCGGTAAACTCTGCTTGCGTGATGCAGGATTTTGCGTAACATCAGTATGACGCATAGCTCGCATGTGGCGATTGTAGATGCCGCTACACTGAGTAATGCTAATCTGGTGGCACTTTTTACCTAATCTTAATTTTGTTAACATGCGGGTAATGTAGTGGACTGCAATATTGTTAATACCACTTATGAGCCTATATTATTTATATTAGTTAACATTTTATATTGTAGCAATTTATTGTCCTATAACAATAAATCTAATAAAAGATCTTTGGTTATCAAGTCAGCAGGCCTTTCCTGAATTGAAATGTATTAACAATATTAACTTATTTATTTTTGACTTCATCTTTAACATAATGAAATCGAACATTTATGGATATACATTGCAAAATTGCAGCTCAATCAGAAACTGGAAAGTGGGTTCTTAGTAATCGAGAGTGAATAAATCGGTAAAATCTCAGAATATGTATGAAAATCGATTGAGAAGCGCTTATCAATCGTTTCGTAGAATCGACTTATAGCGAATCGAGTTCCTTTAATTTTTCTTCAGTTGGCAACACTGCTCACCGACTGACATATGACAGGCAGAAAAAACCGGCTCTCGTTCTTTTTCTTTCGTTCTGAGTGCGCATGTATTTCTCCATGTTTTATTGTATATCTCACGACCTCGGCTTTACACGTTATAAAGGACTATTCGACCGATCTTGCTACTTTGAATTACCTGGCTCTCTATATTGGACAACTATTACGCTTATCAATCGGATATTGACGACATGGATCGCTGTGTGAATTGTACCATTGCGACTAGTCGCAATAACTCTACTGGCAGAAGAGTCTTGGACGATGAGGTGATTTTATCAGTTATTCGTCAGTGGCGTGTATCTCAGCCTGTAAGAGGTACCCACTTAATTTATAAATTTTTCGTACTTATTATTTCATAATATTTAACTTTTATGACTTCTGTGCGCTAGTGTACTTTTTTCTTAACCTAATAATTGCATAAAATTCAAAATGTGCCAATTGCCTAAAACGTATTTTTGGAGTTTCGCCCACAAATAAATTAACTTGGTGAAAAAATAAAATTATTTAAAAGTGTCAATTCGCCCGTTCCGATCGAGTAAACTCGTGCGAATCAACCAATACGCCGACTTTGCTTTTGTCCATAAGATTTATCAATATATATTTTCCTGTATGTTACAGACTTAGCTCATTATAATTCGCTTTGATTAATCAGAAACAGAGAATTAGCAACGTTTCCGGAGCTAATAATAACGAATTAACTTTTAATGGTGGTAGTTTTTTTAAAGGAGACTAAGGATTGTAGCAGGTGGCGTTCTGTAGTTTCTGGCGACTCCCATGGGAAGAAAGGGTGAGTTCATGTATGTATGTATGTATTTAACTTTTAATGGTTGCTGAAGAAATTCCAATAGATATTCTACCACAAAGTATAAAAAGGTACTCGTCAAGGTAAAAGACGGTTTTAAAATAAAAATAACTTTTGAAAAAATCTTCCAGTAACATAATTAAATGTACTTAACTAAGTGAAATAGGTACCGATATATGTATTACCTGGTTCTATCCTAATCTAGTCCAACTAACAACACTTAGCAACACTCTGTTCCCATTTCGAGATGATTCATGATCGTGTAGGAAGTATCCACGTTCCACACGAGCTCCTAAAAATAGCTCCACACAATACTTCTAGTAAGGAACATTCACGCAATTTGCGCCGCGCCACAATGGAGCAACAATTGAGCAACTCTCGCCCGACTGCATGCTAAGTTAAACGGATATCTATTTAAGTTCTTATTGTTTGTTTGTTATTGAATTGTTTCGTGGGTTGTGGAGCTAGCTGCTTGAATAATGGATTGGTGTATGAGTCATAGAAGCGAAGTTAAAATCGTTGAGTAAGCTATTTGGTAGGAGAATCTCCGAGGCAACATTGACAATTACACAAGAACGCTGATTCGGCAAAACCTGATTTTATATCCAACAGATACAAACGCATTGGGAGATCTACCCACCACATTGCTTGGAATTTGTCATATCCAAACGTGTGGTCGGCTACCTATGACCTCAGGGACTAAGTTTATATAATATTGTTTCCATTTATGGTGAAGGCCTACCTCCAGTATGGGACTGTGTGAATGATTGTAAGAATAGTTCGTATAAAGTGTGGGTGCTGTCAGTTAGCCCTATTTCCTGTGCATAGATTCCCAGTGTGGTTTCCTAGTTCGTCCACATGTCCATGTTGTATTAGCTTGCATACCAAAACTCAGACACCTACAATGGTGTACTGACCACAGGGATGAGCCCACACGCTAGTGACTAATTGTACAAATTAGCGCCAATTCGCCCCACAAGGGAAAACAATACGAGAACCTAAAGAATTGGGTACACTCAGAACGTTATCGTTAACGATATCACTTGTACATGGCCTAAAACTTGAAGAAAAATAATGCCAGAAGTTATGTGTACTTATAAAGATAGTAAGAACAAGCCACTACAGCACCACTTACAATGTAAACAAGAAGTAGTGCACACTGCAAGTTGTTCAATAGTGTCAAGTGTCACACAACATCGTACTACGTGGTGACAGGTACGTTCTATAGTGGAAACATATTATCACACACTCGGAAATTCGGATGTGGTTATTATTGGCTGTCTATCACAAGTATTTTTTTGCCGACATCTATATCGCCACATATAACATTGCTCTTGTCGTCACGCAAATCCTTAATCGCGCAAACGTAGAGTTATCCTCGCGATTAGCATTTAATTATACAGAAACCCGACAACAAGCTTTCGGCAGTAGCCCACCAAACACAACACCCATCTGGTCGGAGGGACCTGCCTTTGCCATGAATGATGACGTACTTTCCACCCTGTTCCTCATAATGTCAACGCAAAGTAGTAATACTCTTCCTCCCGACCTATCAAGGTAACACGCAGTAAAGCTTCGAATACCTAAACACTAAGCAAATATCCCGAAGGCAAGACCCAAGACCCAACATCTAAATCAAACGCAACTATGAATCTGTATGAAAACACTCAATACAAATACACAAACACTCAATTTACAAACAAACACCCGGTAGCAGCACGATATCTGCGCATGATTTACTGCCGTAACGAGAACTCCGGAGTTTCCTCAACACGACAACAATGCCATTTTATAGCGTTGTGTTATCTATCAGTGACAATGATATCAGGGTTGTTTGTGGACCTTGCAAGAAGTTAGTTGTCGGAACTTGAGAAATATGGTCTGCAGGTTCTGACCAAGGAAGCAATTACATTGGTTGTAAACTGGTTGTTACATGCTTAAAGTAATTTCTAAGGAAAAAATAGGTAACGTAAGTAGATGGCTTTTTATCTGGTAATGACTAACTTCGGCTCATAGAGACATGTTTAAATCCCAGCTGAGAAAACTTTACCTTTTAACTTTAAGTCCGTATAAGTTATCATGCGAGATTTTACATTTTTGCAGTATGTTATTCCTATGACCTAATCAGTAAACCAATCATACTCTTTATAAGGATTTCACAAGATGCAACATCAATCAATATCACTATCAACAACAGCCTATCGCAGTCCACCGCTAGACATGGCCTCTCCCATGCTGCGTCACAACACCCTGTCCTCCGCCTTCCGCATCCAGTCTGTCCCAGCCACCTTTTTGAGGTAGTCGGTCCATCTAGCTGGGGGGGCTTCCCACACTACGCTTGCCGATACGCGGTCGCCACCGGCCATCGGTCCTTCGACAAACATGGCCAGCCCACTGCCACTTCAGCTTGCTTACTCTGCAAGCTATGTCGGTAACTCCGGTTCTTTGCCGGATAATTTCGTTTCTGATTTTATCCTTCAAAGACACCCCGACCATAGCCCGCTCCATAGCGCGCTGAGCGACCTTATATTTGTGGACCAGCCCGACTGTCAGTGTCCACGTTTCGGCACCGTATGTGATAACTTTAACATGCAACTTATTAGAATTTAATGTCAACTTGCTGTTGGTACAGAAACCCTATTATAAATACAGACCTACTGATAAGAAACGCTATGAAAAGCTTGAAAGGTCGCATTACTTTAATAAACCTTTTAACTTTTAATCTAATTCACTCCATAGAACGAGGCGATGTAATCCCTCTTTTAAAAATGATTAATTAAGGATTAAGAAATATATTTCAGCAGAGCTCCGCTAGCTCTGAATAAAAATAAATTCACCACCTCTTGGGATCTAAACACGCTACGTAGGGTTGCCAGATCATTTTCTGGATTAATGTTCGAGCTTACAAAACTAAATGTCGTCGGTTTGTAATGGATTTCGAAATAATACACCTGATAAAGCTTATAGAAATTACTGGAGCATTAATTAAACGTACCCGATAAAATAGTTGTGCAAGCTTTCATCTCCTTTCGAGTGAATAAATGATGAAGCCACAGACAGCACTGAAATTCGAAATTAAGGACGACTATTATCATAGTGAAATTTAGAAACCACAATTCATTACTATCCAATGGAAAGCCACCACACGCGACACTAACCTAAGTCAAACAGGTAATTCAATAACTTTGTAGCTTACTAAAGCTAAAAGAAAATTCTCACGATGGAGCCCTCAACCATATCTTTGTACATCAAGGAACTTTCAATCAATGCTAAACTACACCACTGAATGTCCTCGACAGCCCTACAGTAAGTCCTTCATAAAGAGCCGTATGAAAGGGCCAGTTTAATAACTAGAAGCTCATTAGTTAGAGAGGCTCTAACGATAGGCAGGGCCGAATGTTGCGCCTAATTACGGCCATTCAAACGTGCCGGAGATAGGACGTGTGCCTCTATGCGATAAGCTGTCTAGACTTAGTTTTTAGAAATTAAACCTTTTTGGGCCCAGACTTTTATAGTTTTTTAATTATTTTGGTGTTAGAATAAATACCAAATACCCCAGGAATTATTGTGTGGTTGCTAAAGCAATAAGGTATCTAAACTTTCGAGAAAAATATTTGATATCTACTCATTCTTTCACAAAACATATTTTACTACAGTGACGGCGGCTAAAATGCATGCTAGAGCTAAAGTTAAGACAAGGACCAATCACCTATCTATTGACAAGCGTGTTAATTAGGGCGGTATTCCTGTCAGGCTTCGTAGATATTACTAGAGTTTTGAAACTTTGCTCTTGCATAATTTTAACTTGATTTATTTGCAAAAAAGTGAAAGTGAATGTTAAAACTTTTATCGATATTGTTTCAATATTTACGATTAAAGTTTTATTTGTTTTTTATTGTATTTAAATTAAATAAATACAATCAAATACAGTCATAAAATCTGTAGTCAATAAATAATGTTTTATTATTGCCAACGTTACATAGTAATTTACTTTTATTAACATAGATTCTACTAAAAGAATCATAATTTTATATAATTTACCTGCGAAGTAAACAGACATCTTGTTAACAAAATTAATTGAGACAACTCAAACGGAAAAAACATGAACAATGAATCAACCCACATAGAGAAACGTCACTTAACTAATATAAAAATATTAATATAAAATGCACGAACAAACGTACCGATGGTATCGCGTGATATATAGCGACAACCCGCTGACTAATGTCTACTCTACACACTACAAAAACATTACAACCTCACCATGAAACAACTGAACATTATGTATGTTAGAAAAAATCTACATCTTTTTAGTAAGATAAGTGACAGGCATAATTTCAACACTAGAAATAGGAACAAATTAGATCAACCACGTTTCAGGTTATCTAAAGTAGGTACTTCTTTTATGGGGTACTGTGTAAAATGTTATAATAAAATACCACTCGATATTCTTCAACTAAATGAGAAGAAATTTAAAACATGCATTAAACGCACACTATGTAGACAAGCATATTATAAGTTCAATGACTATATAGTAGATAAAAATGCTTGGCGTAATGCTGGTCCTGCTCCACAGCCACTCGGGCGCACTAGTTAAAATTTGAATGTTTGGAAGAGATACTCCTTTCTTATTCTCCCTTTTATTTTTCTGACATTGCGAACTTAATGTTTGTTTATTTTTTTATAAAATATGTTTTATTATTGAATAACTCAATAGATATTTTAATGATTATTTTCTTTTATGTAGTAAAATTTTATTAATTGCTCAAATACATAGCAAACTATAGTTTTGTATAATTTAGAAGCATATTGCAATTTTGTAAATGTGAGTACAATGGATTCGTTTATTATATAATTATGTTGACTTGACACCATGGCAGTAGGGACTATGTCATGCTCACTTAAATGTCTCACTGTTGGTGGCGCGTGTGTTGGATCATTCGGTTCCCTACAAAATGGTTGAGCTGGATGGTGCTGATCCACGCGTCATGTTCGTGAACGGGCGCCGTCAGTTGAGACTGGTCATCTCTTAACTGCCACGGCTTATTTTTATTATTAATCTTGTATTTTGAATTGTTTTTTTATATTTTTTTTTTCATTGTTCTCGCATATAGAAGCAACACGAATAATGTACCCAGGATTTTGTAATATCTTGATTTAAAAAGAGTGTCCTTGGAGTTTCTTGCCCGTTCTTCTCCATAGAGATCTACGTTTTGGAATGGGCAATTAGCTTCAACTTTCTGACTAACTGACCGACTCTTTGACAATTCAAAAGTGGCTGTAAATGGTTTAATTGAAATAAATGCTTTGAGTTTGAGTTTGAGTTTGAGTTTGAACAAATCGCATAAAAGCTTATTGCGATAACCTTCTCTGTTTTTGTACCAGACAATTTGAATAAAGACAATAGTGATGAGGCAATGGATTGGTCATATATCGACTGTATGTTCACGTATCTCGTGTATGCTTATCGTAATGTGACACCCAGTGATGTCCAGTAGTATGAGCATCGATCTCACGATAATATCGACATATTATGATCGCCTGCGCTGCGCGCCGGAGTTTTTATAGCTCATCATTTTGTTTTTAAGCCCGCACCGTTTTGTTTTGACAGTGTCGTTAAATGTTCATGCGTTTTATTACACGTGTAGGTATCGATGCAGTTAAAGTAAAGATATCTGCCTTTCGAATTAAAAAAAAAATCGGTTTCGAAATCTCGGTAGCTAGTTTAAGCTGCTACAATAGACAGCATTTAACTGTATAGCCCGTTATATAAACAATAAACGTAAGTTAGTTATGAACTAGCGGTTTGACAGGAACATTTCTAAACAAATGGTTAAAGTTATGGTGACAACCGTTCTTAAATCCTTTTCCTGGATTACCGACAAAACAATTATTCTGAAATCTTTGTAGCATTATAGACAGTCAAGCTCAAGAACTTTGTGTTGGTGCTGTTGTTCACTTTCTTGTTCTCTTTCCATAGCTTTATTTCAAGCTAGAGGCCTTTAGAAGGTTCCTTAGATAAGCTGCACTGTTCATCAGCAGTCACAACATTTTCAAGTGGTTCTTCTAACCGTCGGTGTTAATTCCAGTTTCTTGCAATACCCCCTAATGAATGCATTACATCTTCTCTTAAACTTTTGTGTTGAAAAATAATTAAATCTCCTTTGTTTTTCCTCAACATACGTCTCAATTAAGCCACAAATACATAATTAAAGTTCGACAGCGCTGTGGAGACATTAATTAGAAATAGTAGGAAACCGGAGCTCAATTACTGGAATATTAATGAGCAATGAGACCCTTGAGGTACACCTCTAATTATGCGCTGAGCCGCTGAGCCCGATCCCGAATTACTTCAGCTAACTTACGAATACGAACATCTCTAGTTTTGAATTTTTATTTATGGAGATCATGGTAATAGGGAAACGAGAAATTAGAGGGAAGTTGACGATAGCTACTAGTACACAAACTTTTAACCATCTTAAAACCAATAAACGTGATCATTATAATTAAGAGCTAATAGGTAATGACTTTTCAATAGTAGATGCTAGTCTAATTGTTAATTTAAGACAAATCATTACACTAAAGCCAATAGTGCTGATTAAAAAATGTCTAATTCATTTAAACATGACCTAATTATTATTTTGTAGGGTGTTAATCACCACAGTAACACACCTTGGTGACTTTCAACGATCCGTTTAGCCTTGATTCATAAACGAGCCAATTATATCATTTAATATAATAGGTACTTGCAGCTCGTTCTAACTCTATTATACTAACATGAATCACATTAACTACCTATTCATTTAACTCTTGTGTCATACATATTCTAGGTTTCATCACTAGATTTTCCTACATCTTCTTCTGCCAATACAAATTCAACTCTAAACCCATCGTAATAACTATTAACATCAATTGACACCAAAACTGCATTTGCAAACTAGCTATCCAATAGCTTATCCAAATACAGCTTTAACAGTAAATAAATTAAGTTCAGATTCAAATTGTGTCAAGTCTTGTGATTATTAAATATAAGACGAGACTAGTAATCCAGAGGTCGGTGACAGAATTAGTTCCTAATCAGTTGATTTAATCTCAGTCGAGCGACGGCTCGTTAGCGCGTCAGTTATGTAATGCGACTGCGACTAATTGCATAGCAGTCGCTTTACTGTCAGACCTACAATTTGGACTGTCTAAATGTTTGTAAACATCAGTTAGTAGTTTAGAATGTGTACTTTATTTAACAGGTGATTTTTTAAAGCCGTTATTTTCATCGAGATGTGGGAAGATAAAGACGGGTATTAATTAGATCTGCGTGAATGTTATCTAAATCAACGTTAATTTATTAATGACGTTATAATCTTTCTACTTCATCTTTAGCAATATATAAATCCATTGCCCAAGTTATATTTATCATGCTAGATTTAGCATCTCTCTACTCAGCTATACGATTTGACTCATTTAGATCCTCTGACAAATATTTACCCTTCTTCAAAATGCTACTCTTCTCAACCCATTCTTCTCTGTCCTTTTTAAAAAATACCGCGATCGTGTAAGGTGACAAATTCCTTGTCAATCACTTCGACCCGTTTTCTTTAGACACCTCCTGGTCCGGAATGTTAAACAGCGAATACTTACGTTTCCTCCGACTCTAAATCAAGACAGAAATGCAAGTCAGAGTAATAAATCTAGAAACATTTCCTGTTAAATTGAAAGCGAGGTATTTGAATACGTTATCAACTGGTGGAGGCGCCGCCTGACCTGAGATACAGAAAGTGCGTCACATGTCTTATGTAGGATACCTAGTACATAGACCTATTTGAGATACTACAAGTGTATCAGCAGGTCAGAGTACTGATAAGCAGAATATTTTTGACGCAATTGAAGAGTTGAAAAAGATACAAAGTAATAAAATACCCAGTCTCTTGGGTACATTACCAGTCGACAGCGATGCAGAGGATTTTTTCGACGCCATATTTTAATCTGTTAATAGTTTTATATAGCTTAGGGTTTTATATTTTTATTTTAATAGTTTGTTAGTTAATTTAATATAAGAAATTTATCCAGTAGGTACGGATGCAAACCTATAAATAATGATCATACTTAGAAGAAAAAAAAGTAATTAAACGCTGAAAATGCTGCGGCAATTGATCGAGCCAAATCAAGACTATTAAAATTATATGTCCAAAAATCTAGATAGAGTGACAAATGAACGTGTTTGATAAAACCTTTTCTATACATTTAATAAAATCGTAGCGAAGTCAAAACTGTACATTGAATATTTTTGAAAAATGTTATTGCTACGAGATCTGGGAACGATTCTAATACCGACAATATGTTCCAGCATCACGCAAATAGTACTAGATAGATTTTGTTCAAATTTTGCGTAGATATTCCTTATAAGTCTGGTCAGTCTATAGGCTATAAATTATCACGCTATTTGCTGTGGGGGATGAGCAATATTGCTTTAAGTTCGTATTATTCTATAGTTTATCGCAAATTGTAAAAAGACGAGCCAAAAGGTTAGAATGTTGAAGATAGTTACAGATTTAACCTTTTAAATGATTATCATCACGCTATACCTTTATGGAGCTAAGCAGTTAATCATGATATATACAGGTTGGATTTTTGAGATGGGGCAATAAGGGCAGGTACGGTCTTTAACATTTTGATCTGCATTCACAATTTTTTTTAATGTACAGTCAGCAATAAATTGGTCAATTTTAACAAAATCTGTTTTTCATGTCAATCCAACTGGACAACTAAGGTTTGAGTACTAGAAATGTCAAAAATTGCAAGAAATTTCGCTAGACGGCTTAATAGGGAACGAATAAAGCACATAGCTAAACATTTAATATTTTAAATGATTATCGCACCTTTACCATATTAAAGATAGAGAAAGGAGTTAATGTTTCAAAACATTACATAACTACAAAATCATTACACTAATTTTATAAGACTATTGATGGTAATAACGGATCTTCTCAAGCAAGACACTTTCAAGAATGTAGACGCGAGACATTCTTAATCAAAACATATTAATTTGTAATCAAAATATTCATCTTATTATAATGTCGTCGCTTTGGGAGCTAAATTCTACGCGGTATTCTTAGAAGATATCGTCACTATGATATTAAAATATTCGTTCATAAATGACCCGGAGTTATTGGCTTTAGGTATGACATTATAATCATTAGGTAAACTACTTGACCATCGAAAGTGTAAAAGTTAATGATCGAATGTTCTCTTTGTCATTCTCATTAGAAATCTCACAGAGCTTAACCTTACGACAAACTTAAATAAATAACCCGAAAGACAACAATAAGATAGCTAAAGCCATTAGAATTAAGTTTATAAAGCCATCCCATCCAAAAGATTTAAAGCTAGTTGTGTTGGCACAGTTAAGTGTTCGGAATCGCTCCGATAGCCGGCTTTACTCGACCAATTACTTACCACTCCGAGCATTTCAACTTGTCTGGCCGACACTTAAACTTAAACTATTAAGTCATTAATATTATATACATACTTCCGAACGACCGCCGTTCCGAGTGCCCAGTTATTACGCTCAAACAATAAAATCTTATTTTTAAACCTTGGTAAGATTGCACATTTTATTGCCAACTATTTTATTTTAAAGATTCAAAACTTGTTCAGCTTTCTTTATAGCGTTTGTGTGTATTAAACCTCACGGTAAGTACTGAATAAAATGATCCAACATTTTACGACTGCATTCTTTGCAGTTCGGTTGGCAACACTCAAATTATTTGACTTTTAAACCCAAACAATAAATAAAGTAACATTACGAGTTAAATACATTATAAATCACACCTTTACGACTCATTCAGCAGCATAATAGATTATTTGCAAAAGGAAAAGGAAGTGGTCCCAAATGCGTGCCCTGCGAGACACCACGACTTGTGACGCCTAAATAAATACGAATGCGTTTTGTTGGATTGTGAGAATTGATATTTATGGTCGAAAAAATGGCGTCCCGCAGCGGGACAGCTGCTCGAGCCAGGGGGATAATGGAGGCCCTTTAGAAATTATGTTTTCGACGTCGAACGACGAACTCGAAATCAAAACGATAAAGTATACGTTTAGGATTTTATACAGTAACGATTATTTCGTATTTACGATAATTTAATCGCTTGAGGATAATGTTTCAATGTTTGAGATTGGAGTTACAAGAACGAGATCGTTGTTTTCGCAATTCGCTGGAATTACGATAAACATAGATCTTGCTTTAAAACGTTTAGCTACCATTACATATAAATCAAACTGTTTATGTTACAATCGATACATGTTTGTGAATGTTGACTGTTTTACTGCTTTGCCATTAACATGTCAGATCACAGGCGAAACTGAAAACATCTGTATTTTCAATTATAAAATGATCGTGCTTCATACATCATAATATTATGTTAATCAGATTCACCCATTCGATACGTGATGCGATGGAATTTTATTTACTGACTACTTAAAACATACCTACGTGCAGTGATATTAATAGTCTACATAAAGTACTGTAGCATTTGTGATATTTCATGCTTCCCCGATAAGTATTAAAACATTATAATCACATGATAAATCCGAAACAAACTCGACCGCATTATTTCATTCAATTCACCGCTGCCTCCCGCAGAGAACCTGCATAATCTGAAAGCGCCAAATATTTAATAAAATAATATGAACGTGTAACACTTGCAAACTTTATTGAAATACTTTTGTTTTTGCTCACAGATCGAAAGCTGCTCTTGTTTCTGACCGTGATTCATAATGTAAGTACAACTTAGGTTAAGCACTCTGGTAACATTATTATGGTTTCATTGGTTTCATCTCCAGAACATTCACATGCATCAACTTTATTATTGACTAGCTTTTGCCCGCGGCTTCACCCGAGTGTATGGCGGAAAATATCCCAGGGGAACGTAGTGAGGAGCACGGGTGGGTTTTAGTCATTAAGAGTCTGACACGCCCTTCCGCTCCGCCCAGAGCGGGAGAGGACATTTGATGATTTCCCAACCAAAAAAAAAAAAGAATTGGGGAACGTACTACTGGGATTAAAAGTACCCTGTGCTTAAAGTATTATCTGGGTGTATTTTTATCCAATACACCCAGACAAACAGACAAACGGACAAAAATTCTAAAAACTATATTTGTGGCACCAATCGTTCCCACACCTCGTAGCAATTTTTTTTTATTCATTAAACTGGGTGGTTTCATCGACGCGCAAACTGTAAACGTGAATTCAGCACATGACTCTAGATCCCCTAACGTAGAAATATTTTGTCGTTTATAAAAAAAAACTGCTATTTCATACGCGGTGAAAGTGTACTGAACAGCAATCTTTTTTTAAATAACCTACGAAAAATTTCAACGCCGGGGGACTCTGAATCATGTACTGAATCCATGGTAACAAGTTGCGCGTCGATGTCCCTGCCACCCTGTATAGTTTGGACTTGTTTACTATTTTATTATATGTATAGATTTATAACAATACTAAACCAATCACAGTTGCAACTCATCAATGCATCATGCCACATAAATCTAGTTCTCACTCCCAGATTACGTAAACCTACCTATTCTTAAACTGTTTTATAAACATGCTATCGACTATAAAACTAATTAATGCTATCGTACACACTTCTAGTAATAACAGGGAATGCAATTATCAGAAAAGCTGGAATCTCGTTAGCGACACTGCGACCTTTGATTCGGACTCGCAGCAAATTAATAAAATCACCTCGTTACTACATCTATACCTGTGTGGAATACTTTAATCTGCATGCAAATGAATGCCGCCAATACTATTAGACCCCATACTATGGAAGCTTCGTTCAATTTTATGCCGACACAGGGTTCGATATTACCATCGATTTATAAGAGAATTTTGCACGTGTTTCGTACTGTGTATCATCGATAATATCAGCATTTTTATCTTCTAGAACAAGTCTTGGATATTCAATGAGTGCTTGTGAAACTTGATATTAAATTTTTACTAAAATATTGCTTTCCATCTTTTCCAATTTAATGACGGTTCGTCCTCTTCTATATTATCGTAAAATACTAAAATAACTGTGTGTATGATACTCAACACAATCACAGTAATTACAGTCACATTAACATCTATGTAAGTAGGACAAAGAGAAGACTATACGAAGATTATAGTCATTACCAATAGATTACTACCTACCACCTACTATGCTTATGCCTATGCATGGCTTAGCTATGGTGTCACTCTTTGGGGAAACAGTACAGATGCACAAATACTGTTCACGCTGCAAAAGAAATTGGTCAGAATCCTGGTAAACATTGAGCAAACCGATAGTTGTAAACCTTTCTTTCAAAAACACAATATTTTAACCCTTCCGTGTATATATATCTTAGAAACATGCAAATTTGTGCGAAAACATCACGAGTTCTACTCAAAACGTGAAGACATCCAGTCGCGCTATCTACTCAGACACCGATCTAGGCTAAACATACCAAGTTCTCGACTAAAAATGCACTCAAAAAGTCCCTATGTAATGTCCATTAAAGTATATAATAAACTACCCGGATCAATAAAAAACGAAGAAAAAACTCACACATTTCTAAAAAAACTAAGAGATTTTTTGTTAAAGAAAAGCTACTACTCATTAAATGAATATTTAAGTGATATACATATAAAGTCATAATTTTAGTAGTCAAAATTAAATATTTATATTATATTTATTAATTATTACAAGATCTCCCAATAGATACCTATTTATATTCTATATTATAAATACCTACTATTAGTTTATCTTAGAAATTACCTACCTACTGTATAATAATTATAATTTACAAGTGCTTCCTCTCTCCTAACTCACTTATTTGCTGTGCCCGACAGGGTCCATGTGATCTAATTTTAAGTTTTACCACCTAAGTACTACATGTGGAATGCAATAAAGTATTGAGTATTGAGTATTATCTCAACAATTAGCCCAAGGATGGTGCATAGGCTTGCATGTATAATCAATACCACGCGACCTTCCTCCAAGGTCGCAGTACGGGATGTATGAGGCTCTGTATGAGTCAGTGGTAGTTTCGCCCTCTGCTGTCGGGTATAAATGATTCTATTAAACTTAACCTCCGAGGCTCCAGGCTAGCCGAAATTTATAACATCCGTAAGTTTTACTAATAACTCGTCTACCTGACCAAAAGCCCGCGGTTTGATTTAGTGATTCGTTTGTTTTAAGCCGTACTTTTGAATAAAACATCATTTTATTTTTTTGGAGAGGAAATTCTAAAGATGTGACTGTTGCCTCGTGGTTGCCTCTTCAAGTTATTTTGTCACGTCACCTCTTGTATCTGGAAGTTGTGACAAGGGTCGTCAATTAATTTAAAATACAATAACCAAAAACTTTACGTAATAGGAACCTGTCCCAAAACAAATATTCTAGGAAACCTGAGAATGTAAGTGATATCACAATACCATATAATATCAAATACACTTTTAATATCGATGAATTTAGTACATTCCCAAACCGACAATCCAACGATGGACAAAACATAACAATTTTAATATGTTTATATAAGGAATGCCAACTATGTAGTCAACTCTACATGATATCGACAAAATACACTCAAAGTCAACAATCCCACATGTGATATCCGATTTCGTTCGATTATCTCTAATCTTGAGCAGGCCCGAGTTAAACGGAGTCGGACAATGAGTAAATACGTCAGGAAAGGGTGGTGTCACTCGGAGCCGTGACGAATGCGTTTACGAACAAAACAAACAAACACGACGACATTTTGTTTTCTAACTACGACGAGGATGCGGGCGGTGGACATTATATTTTAAAACATTTAAATGTTACAAATGTGTGCGGGATACTGTGCGACGTTATCTCATAATCTTTTCATCTCTCATAATCGAATGGAGCTTTTGTCATTGCGGGCTTTGTTCCCGCTGTGTTAATTAATTACCTCAATGAATTGAACATGTATGTTGTTTTCGGTATTTCGGTGGCTTCCTTTGATGCACAAAATGTTAAAATTATAAAGATACGATCCGTAAAGGAATCTATGTTTGAGTACTCAATGAAGTATCTTATACAATTGAAATTCTCAATAATAAAGCCATGGATTATATGTGTTCATATTCTTCTAAAGCTGAAGCTAGAAAAGCAAGTTCTAAGTAAATTGACGAAACAATAGTAGAGCTTTGAACGGCGACGATGACATTCGACATCTGAAGGGGACGATGTTTGGGTTATAGAAATAGTTAGGATTGCGCCACCCACTGGCCTCACAGCCGACTGCCAACCAGATGTACACTATATTATGTTAAAAAATTCTCCCAATGACTTGCTCACTGACAAATGTCAGCAGAAAGGAAACTGTTTTTATTAGGAATGACATAATAAGTTCGCTTTTTACTTGACTCTGATGATGGAAAAAGTATGAGATACGATGTAGCAGTCAATGTGTGTTAGATAAAGATAGACTTTAGAAATAATGATGGGATAGCTGCAGATGAAATTGTTAATGATGATATCGGGTGGACTAACTCTTTATCAATTGGTAGGTCAACTCGTGTCTTTAGCTTGATGATATTGAATTATAATTAGCACCTTAGCATCAGGTTTTAGCTGGTCCTTATTGAAGTTCGTGGAGCCTTACTTATCCATAAAATACTTCATTCGTAAAATAAAGCAGTACAATTTTATTGAACATCTTTGTTTTATGTCTCACGGGGTGACAGGAGGCTAACCCGCACTAACACGGAGCGGCGCTCACAAAGCGCAGCATCTATAACAGCGGGTTCAGATGTCGCTATAATGTTCAGTACATTGGCGACGCCTACATTTGGATAAACTATTTCCTTGGTTCGCACTTCACTTTAGTGTCGAGCCTCTACTTTACTGGGAAGAGTTAAAAGCTGTAGTTACAACATTATTTCCTCATTCTACACAAAAATGTGTGGAGAATACATTTTAAGAACGATCCAAGTATTAATTTTCACTGGAAACGTGTAAAATAAAAGACTCTTTCAACATTGATTTAATTCACAGATTGCCACTAAATATTTATAACATGCTCGTTATTGATAAAATATCACATGTCGACCGTTTAATTTAAAACACACAAGCCGTCCATCACGCGGCACTAATCACCGTCGCCGGCGCCGAGGCGTTGTTACGATCGTTTCGACTATTTATAATTTTTAATCTATAATGAAATCTGCATGCATAATGTACGTCATAAAAACGTTAGGTGAGACTCGAGGCTGCGAGCGCACCCGTGTGCCCACGCGCACCTATTGTAACCACCCACACCACGTCTAAATCCACCAACTTAGCATTTACCGTCGCAGCACACGATCTCCCATAAACACAGTTATTTTTCCAACGAAAAGCAACCGCAAACCGAATTTTGTTAACTTGGAAAGAACAAACTTACACATGCCGACAATTTATCCAGTTTCAACCCTACTGCGTGCGAACAGGGTGTTGTGGCCTACAGTTGTGAAGTAAGCAAGTAATGTAAACTAAAAGGAACAGACACCATTCACGTCCTGTCGCGGCCGTACATAAATATCGCGTTAAATAAATCATCGGCGACATGTTTTGTGACGTTTGTATTTTTAGCTTTCGATTGTAAATTGTCAGTGCTGTGTTTATTTTATGGGAGGTAAAAAATGATAGATTCTTCGGTTGAGGCGCTTTGTCATGCGGACACTCGTATGAACTCGTATTTATTAACTGGTCGTGTTGTTCGGACTAATTAAACAGACAATGTTATATGCAAATGAGGCTGGGATACATTAACGAGAAACCAGTACTGAAACTGTCTATGGCTTTATCCTAACCGCTTTTAGCTAACAATCTCTACATAAAGATATAAGAATAAAAGTTATTTTGTAGGCAAGCTTTATATTCGTTGAAACAAACAATCCAGCAGTCGACACCACTTAAGCGGCTATTATTATCAGCTAATCGCTCAATAAACTTCTGCTAATTAGCTAATTTAACGGCCGCAATCAACTCCCGACACGCTGCTAAGCTAAATGTACCAGCACCTTCATAAAACGTCTGCCTACGACCACTCGTAAAACAGATTTAAACAAACGGACCACAGTGACCGCTCCCCATACGGCACCATTTTTTGCCCAGACAACCCTCGTCTTGTATTTTTTTTCGTATAGCGACACTGTCTTTTTCTCTCGTGTATTTATTGTTCCTTTTGTCTTATTTCTATTGGACAGGCAGACTAGCTGCAGAGAAATAGAATTTAAAGCGGATTATGTGCCCGCATGAGTCAAAATATTGAAAAGTTGAGGTTACAGAGGATTAGTTGACATCATTTGTATGAGTAATGCGTTATTGTTTTCTAGCAGAAGGGCTCGTTCATAATAAATTAACATTCTTTATTTTATGGCCAATACAAAAAAAAAACCTTCGGCATCATGCAAGACAGATATCACTAAAAGATCATTTCAATGCTGGTACTAGTTAACATGATCTTAGCCACAGATTACTCAGACTTGATCTTAGCTCATGATTATACCAATGTGACTCTACCAATTAGACTGCAAAAACGCCAGGAAAAAGTAAACAACAAGAAAGCTATTCTTCTCACAATAAAGTTTTGCTTGCCTACGTATAACCTTAACGACATACCGTCCAACAGAGATACAGTCATTTTTGCGCGCGGGCCACAAAATGGCGACGAGATGGAGACGAGAGATAGTGGATGCAAAACCGGATTGATAGTGCTAGGTAGTGCGTCCCGTGACGTTTATTGCCATCCGGGGGCAAGAGTTATGGCCTGCCCGCACTCGCGGAAAGTTCGCTCCAAACTATTTATTGGCAACACTCCAGCGAAGGAAGCGACGACTACCCCGCCGCCCGCCGCCGATATTAATTCATTCGTTGCTCAGCTAAAAAACATAATATTTTCCCGATAATGGTATATGTTGGTGCCAGCTGTAATGTTCGTATGCAAAACAGAAAACATCACACTCTTGGTATTCCTTAAAGCTGCGTCTTTCACTCGATACAATAAATGAATGCAATGATATTTTATTGCGATATTATTTCACTTTATTTATTCTCTTAGCTCTATCTCTGCCAATGCGTTGATTTGTTGATTGAGTATGTTTACAAATAAACCGTTTTCTCCGCGTTGCCTCCGGACGCTGTTTAACTTCGTGATCTCTGAGCCCGTGACAGGATTATCTAAATCTGTCGACTGACTAGATACTCACATAATATCGTATTTAGAAATATAACGTTAACTTTCTTAAACGAAAAGGTATAACTAAATTAGATTTATGACTCCAAATATTTTGTGAAAAAACTGAAACATTTTGACAACTCTATTACACAATGCAACTATAGACAAAAGAATTCGTAAAGCGCGCGAATCCCTCGAACCATAATAAAGCATTTCTAAAGAGATTCGCAAAAAAACGTTCATGATGGTGAGCTAGCTTGTTGTGTAAACATCCGCTGGTGAATCCGAACGCATTCGTAGGATGCCATCTTTTTTCTCCCAGTTTGGCGGGAAGATTTATGGGCAGTGACAAAGTCAATTTCATGGCACGACGCGGCGGCGATACGGCACGCCTCGGATGCCTTTATTATGGAATTTGGCATGGGCTTTTAACTGTAATTGTACATAAGTAAACATTTTACCTGCCAATTTGATGAATCGCCTCTGGCGTTGTGAAGAGATGCTTCGTGCCCGTAACAATTCAATTTCTAGAGGCTTTCGTGGAAGTAACTTTAAATGGGCGATATTGTCGCGTTGCTCAGTAGGAGTCTGTGCAAATGATCTGTAAGTTAAATGGCATCCGCATATCTTGGGCCTGATTCCATTTGAACTCAGAGAACCACAGTCATCTATCAGAAGTATCTACATTTTTACAGCCTATTAAGCTTAAATAAAAGCTTTTATGGGCGCGTTTACATAAGTTAATCAATAGATCCACATGTATTTAACAAAATATTATTTGTTTTGAAAATTAAAATAGACAACTCTTTAAAATTACCAATCTACTAAACATTGGTAATCATTATTTATTTCAAAGTAGTATTCACTGGATATTGCTTCTTGATTAAAAGCAATATATATTTTCCATATTTTGCCTCGAGACATCTGATATATAGTCCATTCTATTGCAAATTCAGCTATATTTTATAAAGTAAATGGTTAATTATTTGAAGGAAATAGCGGCTTGTTTATGTAAATAGAATCGCTAAATGCTAAAAGGACATGTCAATTGGCAAGCTATGTCTTTAGTATAAATTGGGAATGGTACTTATCCAATAATCATAAATAAGTCAAAGTTTCAAATTGTCGCTGTTTTCTGGAATAAAAAAACTGAAGGGACTTATAGGGACTATAAACTATTATCGGTTTTCTACAAAAAAAAATGCATTGATGCAACAAAACTCGTGCATGAAATTCATAACCTCTTTCGGTCACAAACCTTTCAAGAATTTTTAATTCGCCGCCCAAAAATATCTAAAGTATTTATTTACATCACGTAACATAATATTATACCAGTTTTATACACAAGTTCCATGACATTTATAATAAATATTCAACGTGTTTTGATAATAAAATTCGACTAAACGGATTCTCAACTGTAGCCACATTGATAGCTTCGACAATTTTATCGTTTGTGACGCAAAGCTGTCAAATGGAACACGATCGACGCGACGCTTGGTATTTTTTTTTTCGAATGAAGAACTCACTTTAATTCGTGCGCGTGAAAAAATTTAACTTAAAATAGGTAGAAATACCGAAAGTGCGATGTTTGCTTGACAGTTGTATAAAATAATAATATTGAAGGATAAATTATAATAATATTCTATTAAATCATTATCAAATACCTACCTATAAATCTGTTTATTATTAACATAAAGTTAAAGGTAACATTCAACCATGTTCCTTTCTTTTCGGAATCGGAATTAATTAGTGATGGATCTAATTTGGTGACTGGCCTAAAAAAGTTCCCCTTTCGAGAGAAAGTCTAATGGTAGTTCTGAAAGTTTAACCGATTGTACTGAGTTGTCCCAAGTTACAAATACTAAGCTTAACTGGTGGAAAATCTAAATGTTTTGGGGGTTCAATCCACCAACACAACAGCGTTATACGGTTTGAATGCAACGTTATGTATTTATTTAGCTCATCCGTGATACTAACAGGATATCAGTAGCTGAGCGCAGACATCTCGCTCTATTAGTAATTAATATGTCACCAACGAACCCTCCCAGAAACGCCACGGTTCATGGAAATGCACCGCAGAACTAATATTATCACTAGAAATATCTCACGTCTCCGCTACCGATTCCCAGAAAAATACAGTTTTTTTTCGTCACCAGCTATCCTGTCACTTTTATCCGTTTGAGCATTTTTCATTCGCCCCGCTTATTACGTGTCTAAATATCAAGTTACACGCCACACCTGTTAGCGACGAGCTCCGCTTTATAACCGATAACAGCGCGTATGATAGATGTCATATTATTTTTGGTGCGAAGTTAAGCGCTTGCATGCATCGCTCGCGGTGTTCCCCATCACTTTGAGTGGTAATGAGAAGATGCGCTGATAGTGACAGGTCTGGACGCACGGCGCGCGGCGCCCGACAGCAGGCGTGGCCAGCTAACGAGCCATGTCCCTCCACTCAAAAAAATAACACCGTCTTATTCAAGATATTTGTCGACGCTCGCAGTGTTTTCGTTCCAATTAATGTATCGAGAGCGCACGAACCGAGCGTAATCGATTTTGAATCTGTCACGAACTCGCGCACACGTTCGCTACGACAAGAAATCGATTATAGATTAACTGAATCGACTTGTTTTTGGAGCTCAATTATTTACATTTAGTCGCATTTCTCTTTTATCTTTTGTTTTACAGATGATCGCAGTCAGACGATCGAGAGAACGTGTTCATTTGTCCCCTGCGTCACATTTTATTTGGACGTGACATAAAATCTCTCGTGAAGTTTATAAGTGTGAGAAAGCTACGCACAGCAGTAGGTGGTCACGCACGTGTGTGGATATGTTATGAGCAGCTTCTCAACATTAATAAAGTCCGCTACTTTTCGTAATGTCTGATTTACATGACGGGTATTAATTTCGAATGATTTGTGTCAACCATAAAACCAACGTTAGACGCCATTAAATATGTTGTAGCATGCCGTATAGAATAACACGTCGTTCGATCATAAACGTGTCCCGCTCACCGGAGTCACCGGTCCACTCGATCTTGTCGATGCGATCTCGCTCGTTACCCGCAGACGATATGACAAACGCCATTATTTCCTTCGTTGTGACAGCGAGGCACTTTATACAAGTCGCCAAGCCTAGGTGGTCCCTATCTCGGACGCTCCCGGACTCGACTTCCTAAGTCAACAGTTCTCGCTGTGCTTTTGTTGTCACTACACTATTGTACTTATGAAACAGAGACGGGAACAGACCTCCGACGCTCGCCACACAGACGTTCCAATAAATTCTGTATGGCTCCTTTAAAATTAAAAGCGATCGTAAAATGTTTCAATAAAGATCTGTTTTCGCAAACATTAGGAAATCATATTTCGTTGGAAGCTTTTACGACTCCATTATCATATAGATGCGTGTGTGGGGGGCGTTATTAAAAAAATATTGGTGTGTGTGGCCGGTGCCGACCACTCGCTACAAAACGCCATTCTCACAATCTCCCGGTTAAAAGTAATATTGTTTGCATTATGAACGCTTTTTCGCGCCATATTTGAATTTATATTGTGCGTTTTGTGTCTGCATTGGAAATGTGCTGCCTACGCGTTGTTTCCGTGTAGTGTTTATATCTCTCAGATTTATGATACTATAAACTTGCATACTTATTACTGGCGCAGCGTTTTAGGATAGCTTTGAATATTAAGATTTCGTTTACGAAAAGGAACTGGAGACTTGTGAAATCTAATGAGTCACACTTCAAGCAACGAGTGAATGCCAACACACAAGGATCTACATTTTAATTGATCAATTATCAAGACGGAGAAAGATTATGGCGATTACAAAAGCTTTTGAATACAACAGTTATATTGAACAGTTTAGACGTGAACCTGTAATCAAATTACGGGTCGATGATATTAAATTCTTAGAACAAAGTAAAATGTAAATCAAAGCTTTTCTTCTGTCATATTTCAAGCCATTTGAAAGCACAAAGAGAGTGCAACATACGATATCAATATCCGGCTGTATTAAGCCAATACCCTCTTAATAGCCCTCACGAAGTTCGCACATACCCACGCAGCAGCTTACAAGTTACAATGATTTACCATAAAAAACACATTATTTACTTACGGTACGCTATAGATTGTCGCGAACATCATGCTTGCACACCACGCCTCGTTCTCCACCACCAATCGAATACTAATTACCATTACAAAAGTGAATAATTCATTTGTCGTGTGCATAATCAACCACCAATCTTCCCTGGGCCCTACGAACCAGTTTACTTCAAAAAAGGGAGGGTCTACATACGCTGGTCGGTTAGATTGGAAGCCAAGATCGTACGCATCTGTATTTTACTACGAAACTCGTTATAAACGCGAAAGTGAATGAAGTATACTTACGTGTCGAATGCTGAATAATCATTGACGTTAATGTTTCCCGTTTCAGTGATGTGGACATTTTACTGGAATTTTAATTCAACTGGTATTTACTGCGTCTGATTGTAAGGACAGATAAAAGAGCTGGATTTTTAAACTTGCACTGCATTACTGACTAATTTCGTCATTTCATCATTGCCACACTAAAATAACTGCAGTAATATCAATAGATCTGTACAAATTGTCTCCTAATAGGGCCATCTGATGAAACGTCTCCTACCTAGGGTTTGCCTTTCATTTCAATATTTCCAACTTTACCATAAGATCTTTAATTTATCAATCAATATTTATTAACTCTTCTACACTTAGTAACTTTTGATGTAAGTTAATAAACAACAGTAATATATTATTCAATAAAAAAATGTATCAATATTTGATCATTCATTTTTATCATTCAACAATTTACACATGCATCAGTGTATGTACCTTAAGTAAATAATAACAGAACACAGGTTTTCCCACATCCTTATTATTTTATTTATTCGTCAGTTTCGTTCATCGTTCGTTCAATTTTGTTAATTGAGGCAGGAACGCAGCCGTCTGACTGAATATAAAATGAAATCTCCATGTTGCCTCGACAGTATATTTGCTTACTTTGATAGAAAAGATTTTCTCGTCCAACGATGGAGTTAAGACTGCAAGTACCTAACACCTTCTTCTTATTGAACTGAATCTCATATAATTAATTATGTTAGGTAGGTAGGTACTCGAATTCCTATGTGTACTGATACTCAAACTCATTCAAACTCAACTATCTAGCAAGCTAGCCTAAAAACTCAAAACTTTTGACGAACAACAAATAGAAACGAGTTGGTCCATAATCTCCAAGCTATATCCAACTGCGATGTTCACTTTGGTACTCTGAATGAAGCTTCTTCTTTAGTCTTTTAACACGTCGCAGATTGTTCGAAAGAGTTACCGTGGCCCTGGCGCACAGGCAACTGAAGGAACACGGGTGGGTTTTAGTCAGTAAAAGTCTGACATGCCCTCCTGCTCCGCCCTGAGCGGGAGAAGTCATTTGATGATTTCCCACCCAAAAGAAAAAGAAAGTATTTTTAACACAATTCTCTTTCCTTGCTCAACACCTCATAAAATATTAAAATACTCAATCCATGGGAATGAAATGTGGCGTGAAAAGAGAGATTTACAACTAGTTATATAAATTGTTGCCAATCCGACGCTGTCTATAATAAATAATGCATAAGGCAATTTAAAGTTGTATTTATTTGTTATAAATAAACGGTTTATTGAGCCAATGATGAACGTTTAGAAACGCTTATAGTTTTATTGTGTTATAACTACACTGACGAGCAATATAAAAAGCCACTAACTTATCATAAAATATTTCCGAAACCACGCAAGATAGCTTCTTGAAGTGAAAAGCAACATTCAAACGTATTTAATAACGCATTAAAAAAGCACCAAACTGAAACATTTTTTGTTAAATTTTATGTGTTAAAGAAGATAAAACAAACAACAACGGCTTCTACGCGATTTGGCATGCTGAGTACCAGACTCCTCAACATATGCCGAGATATATTCTCCAAGTCTTCAATAAGTGCATTTTTCATGGCATGAAGTGTGACTGGAGGTGGATTTAGGCTTCTAACATCTCTGCCAAGCTGGTCCCAGGCATGTTGGATATAAGGGCACGCCACAATTGCGGCGGTAAGACCCCTCTTTGAGGAGTGGCTTGAGAGGCGCCACGGCGTCCTCACCTTCCGCCTGACGCAGGTCCTCACCGGACATGGCTGTTTCGGGAGGTTCCTGTTTCGAATAAGGCGGGAGGAAACGCCCGGGTGTTACCATTGTGTAGATCGACCGGAGGACACGGTGGAGCATACGGTGGAGGTCTGTCCGGCTTGGGCGGAGCACCGCCGTGTCCTCGTGGCGGCGATCGGCGGCGGCGACCTCTCGCGTCCGGCCCTGGTACAGGCCATGGTACGGAGCGAGAGGGAATGGGAAGCCGTCACCTCCTTCTGCGAAGCAGTAATGCTCGCGAAGGAGGAGGCGGAGCGCGAGAGGGAGAGGCAATCACTGCGCCCTCGCGCCCCTAGCCGCCGCAGGAGGAGGAGACACCCTGGGCGTCGGGAGTCGATTGCCGACTCCCGGCCACCGTAGGCGCGGGCTTGCGGACGGCGGGCAATGGGCAGCTCGCCGTCCGGTAAGGACCAGGCCCGGGTCGACGGCGCGTCGTGTTCCACGCGCGCCTCAAAGAGATGTCAGCAAAATTGACGGGGTCCCATAGGACCGATGCCTGCTGGGGCTGCGGATTGTTCGAAAGAGTTACCGTGGCCCTGGCGCACAGGCAACTGAAGGAACACGGGTGGGTTTTAGTCAGTAAGAGTCTGACACGCCCTTCCGCTCCGCCCAGAGCGGGAGACGTCATTTGATGATTTCCCACCCAAAAAAAAAAAAAAAAAAAAAAAAAAAAAAAAAAAAAGCTGAGCGCAGACATCTCGCTCTATTAGTAATTAATATGTCACCAACGAACCCTCCCAGAAACGCCACGGTTCATGGAAATGCACCGCAGAACTAATATTATCACTAGAAATATCTCACGTCTCCGCTACCGATTCCCAGAAAAATACAGTTTTTTTTCGTCACCAGCTATCCTGTCACTTTTATCCGTTTGAGCATTTTTCATTCGCCCCGCTTATTACGTGTCTAAATATCAAGTTACACGCCACACCTGTTAGCGACGAGCTCCGCTTTATAACCGATAACAGCGCGTATGATAGATGTCATATTATTTTTGGTGCGAAGTTAAGCGCTTGCATGCATCGCTCGCGGTGTTCCCCATCACTTTGAGTGGTAATGAGAAGATGCGCTGATAGTGACAGGTCTGGACGCACGGCGCGCGGCGCCCGACAGCAGGCGTGGCCAGCTAACGAGCCATGTCCCTCCACTCAAAAAAATAACACCGTCTTATTCAAGATATTTGTCGACGCTCGCAGTGTTTTCGTTCCAATTAATGTATCGAGAGCGCACGAACCGAGCGTAATCGATTTTGAATCTGTCACGAACTCGCGCACACGTTCGCTACGACAAGAAATCGATTATAGATTAACTGAATCGACTTGTTTTTGGAGCTCAATTATTTACATTTAGTCGCATTTCTCTTTTATCTTTTGTTTTACAGATGATCGCAGTCAGACGATCGAGAGAACGTGTTCATTTGTCCCCTGCGTCACATTTTATTTGGACGTGACATAAAATCTCTCGTGAAGTTTATAAGTGTGAGAAAGCTACGCACAGCAGTAGGTGGTCACGCACGTGTGTGGATATGTTATGAGCAGCTTCTCAACATTAATAAAGTCCGCTACTTTTCGTAATGTCTGATTTACATGACGGGTATTAATTTCGAATGATTTGTGTCAACCATAAAACCAACGTTAGACGCCATTAAATATGTTGTAGCATGCCGTATAGAATAACACGTCGTTCGATCATAAACGTGTCCCGCTCACCGGAGTCACCGGTCCACTCGATCTTGTCGATGCGATCTCGCTCGTTACCCGCAGACGATATGACAAACGCCATTATTTCCTTCGTTGTGACAGCGAGGCACTTTATACAAGTCGCCAAGCCTAGGTGGTCCCTATCTCGGACGCTCCCGGACTCGACTTCCTAAGTCAACAGTTCTCGCTGTGCTTTTGTTGTCACTACACTATTGTACTTATGAAACAGAGACGGGAACAGACCTCCGACGCTCGCCACACAGACGTTCCAATAAATTCTGTATGGCTCCTTTAAAATTAAAAGCGATCGTAAAATGTTTCAATAAAGATCTGTTTTCGCAAACATTAGGAAATCATATTTCGTTGGAAGCTTTTACGACTCCATTATCATATAGATGCGTGTGTGGGGGGCGTTATTAAAAAAATATTGGTGTGTGTGGCCGGTGCCGACCACTCGCTACAAAACGCCATTCTCACAATCTCCCGGTTAAAAGTAATATTGTTTGCATTATGAACGCTTTTTCGCGCCATATTTGAATTTATATTGTGCGTTTTGTGTCTGCATTGGAAATGTGCTGCCTACGCGTTGTTTCCGTGTAGTGTTTATATCTCTCAGATTTATGATACTATAAACTTGCATACTTATTACTGGCGCAGCGTTTTAGGATAGCTTTGAATATTAAGATTTCGTTTACGAAAAGGAACTGGAGACTTGTGAAATCTAATGAGTCACACTTCAAGCAACGAGTGAATGCCAACACACAAGGATCTACATTTTAATTGATCAATTATCAAGACGGAGAAAGATTATGGCGATTACAAAAGCTTTTGAATACAACAGTTATATTGAACAGTTTAGACGTGAACCTGTAATCAAATTACGGGTCGATGATATTAAATTCTTAGAACAAAGTAAAATGTAAATCAAAGCTTTTCTTCTGTCATATTTCAAGCCATTTGAAAGCACAAAGAGAGTGCAACATACGATATCAATATCCGGCTGTATTAAGCCAATACCCTCTTAATAGCCCTCACGAAGTTCGCACATACCCACGCAGCAGCTTACAAGTTACAATGATTTACCATAAAAAACACATTATTTACTTACGGTACGCTATAGATTGTCGCGAACATCATGCTTGCACACCACGCCTCGTTCTCCACCACCAATCGAATACTAATTACCATTACAAAAGTGAATAATTCATTTGTCGTGTGCATAATCAACCACCAATCTTCCCTGGGCCCTACGAACCAGTTTACTTCAAAAAAGGGAGGGTCTACATACGCTGGTCGGTTAGATTGGAAGCCAAGATCGTACGCATCTGTATTTTACTACGAAACTCGTTATAAACGCGAAAGTGAATGAAGTATACTTACGTGTCGAATGCTGAATAATCATTGACGTTAATGTTTCCCGTTTCAGTGATGTGGACATTTTACTGGAATTTTAATTCAACTGGTATTTACTGCGTCTGATTGTAAGGACAGATAAAAGAGCTGGATTTTTAAACTTGCACTGCATTACTGACTAATTTCGTCATTTCATCATTGCCACACTAAAATAACTGCAGTAATATCAATAGATCTGTACAAATTGTCTCCTAATAGGGCCATCTGATGAAACGTCTCCTACCTAGGGTTTGCCTTTCATTTCAATATTTCCAACTTTACCATAAGATCTTTAATTTATCAATCAATATTTATTAACTCTTCTACACTTAGTAACTTTTGATGTAAGTTAATAAACAACAGTAATATATTATTCAATAAAAAAATGTATCAATATTTGATCATTCATTTTTATCATTCAACAATTTACACATGCATCAGTGTATGTACCTTAAGTAAATAATAACAGAACACAGGTTTTCCCACATCCTTATTATTTTATTTATTCGTCAGTTTCGTTCATCGTTCGTTCAATTTTGTTAATTGAGGCAGGAACGCAGCCGTCTGACTGAATATAAAATGAAATCTCCATGTTGCCTCGACAGTATATTTGCTTACTTTGATAGAAAAGATTTTCTCGTCCAACGATGGAGTTAAGACTGCAAGTACCTAACACCTTCTTCTTATTGAACTGAATCTCATATAATTAATTATGTTAGGTAGGTAGGTACTCGAATTCCTATGTGTACTGATACTCAAACTCATTCAAACTCAACTATCTAGCAAGCTAGCCTAAAAACTCAAAACTTTTGACGAACAACAAATAGAAACGAGTTGGTCCATAATCTCCAAGCTATATCCAACTGCGATGTTCACTTTGGTACTCTGAATGAAGCTTCTTCTTTAGTCTTTTAACACGTCGCAGATTGTTCGAAAGAGTTACCGTGGCCCTGGCGCACAGGCAACTGAAGGAACACGGGTGGGTTTTAGTCAGTAAAAGTCTGACATGCCCTCCTGCTCCGCCCTGAGCGGGAGAAGTCATTTGATGATTTCCCACCCAAAAGAAAAAGAAAGTATTTTTAACACAATTCTCTTTCCTTGCTCAACACCTCATAAAATATTAAAATACTCAATCCATGGGAATGAAATGTGGCGTGAAAAGAGAGATTTACAACTAGTTATATAAATTGTTGCCAATCCGACGCTGTCTATAATAAATAATGCATAAGGCAATTTAAAGTTGTATTTATTTGTTATAAATAAACGGTTTATTGAGCCAATGATGAACGTTTAGAAACGCTTATAGTTTTATTGTGTTATAACTACACTGACGAGCAATATAAAAAGCCACTAACTTATCATAAAATATTTCCGAAACCACGCAAGATAGCTTCTTGAAGTGAAAAGCAACATTCAAACGTATTTAATAACGCATTAAAAAAGCACCAAACTGAAACATTTTTTGTTAAATTTTATGTGTTAAAGAAGATAAAACAAACAACAACGGCTTCTACGCGATTTGGCATGCTGAGTACCAGACTCCTCAACATATGCCGAGATATATTCTCCAAGTCTTCAATAAGTGCATTTTTCATGGCATGAAGTGTGACTGGAGGTGGATTTAGGCTTCTAACATCTCTGCCAAGCTGGTCCCAGGCATGTTGGATATAAGGGCACGCCACAATTGCGGCGGTAAGACCCCTCTTTGAGGAGTGGCTTGAGAGGCGCCACGGCGTCCTCACCTTCCGCCTGACGCAGGTCCTCACCGGACATGGCTGTTTCGGGAGGTTCCTGTTTCGTATAAGGCGGGAGGAAACGCCCGGGTGTTATCATTGCGTGGATCGACCGGAGGACACGGTGGAGCATACGGTGGAGGTCTGCCCGGCTTGGGCGGAGCACCGCCGTGTCCTCGTGGCGGCGATCGGCGGCGGCGACCTCTCGCGTCCGGCCCTGGTTCAGGCCATGGTACGGAGCGAGAGGGAATGGGAAGCCGTCACCTCCTTCTGCGAAGCAGTAATGCTCGCGAAGGAGGAGGCGGAGCGCGAGAGGGAGAGGCAATCACTGCGCCCTCGCGCCCCTAGCCGCCGCAGGAGGAGGAGACACCCTGGGCGTCGGGAGTCGATTGCCGACTCCCGGCCACCGTAGGCGCGGGCTTGCGGACGGCGAGCAATGGGCAGCTCGCCGTCCGGTAAGGACCAGGCCCGGGTCGACGGCGCGTCGTGTTCCACGCGCGCCTCAAAGAGATGTCAGCAAAATTGACGGGGTCCGAAAGGACCGATGCCTGCCGGGGCTGCGGATTGTTCGAAAGAGTTACCGTGGCCCTGGCGCACAGGCAACTGAAGGAACACGGGTGGGTTTTAGTCAGTAAGAGTCTGACACGCCCTTCCGCTCCGCCCAGAGCGGGAGACGTCATTTGATGATTTCCCACCCAAAAAAAAAAAAAAAAAAGAAGGCATGTTGGATAGGGTTTAAACATCAGGGCTTCTCGCTGGCCACTTCTTTTCATGCTTTCCCACGCCTTGAAGGTACTCGTTTACCACTTACGTATCTCACGGCGGTCAGATTGCCATTTTCTACCGGCACTAGCGCCTTGCGACCATCTGATGAAATACCGGCCCACATGTGTGAACCTCCCCCGTATGGGACTTCGTAAAACGTTCTCCTGGCCGTCTGTACACTCGACGTCTCCCGTCATGATTATACACCACGAATCTCAGAGAGCATTACTCTGCCCCATTCGTCCACACCCCATTCAATGCGCTCACGGGCATATCTTTATCTTGCAACTTTATGATGCCGTTCCAGTTTTGGGCCATTTGCTGGTCAGTAAGGCTTTAAACCGGTGTTTGCAAGACGTCTCCTAACTGTCAACTCACTGATTGGGTCCCTTCGGATCTACAAAAGTTGTTGCTGGATCGCAACTCCCGTCTGATGTCGATTTCTTAACATCGTTGACATAATGAATCGATCTTCTCTGGGCGTTGTGCACCTTGGCTTGCCATTGCTTGGTCTTCTTAGGTTAAGTCCAGTCTCCCTAAACCTCCGAAGCACTTGGTGGACATTAGAATGTCTCACACCCATTGTTCTGGCCATTTGTCTCTGGGATCTCCCCAATTGCACCATAATGATAATACCTTTCTTTACAAGCCAAAGTCTGCCGTAAGCACTTAGCTTAAAAATCAATACGCAAAGATAAAAACAATAATTAAATGAACGTGAAAATAAAAGTATTGAAATGTAATCCAAAATTATGAAACGTGAAAATTATTTCAATTTTTTCTATCCATGACTTCGAATAGGCCAGTAGGTATGTAATAAGGTTGTAATGTGCAACATAATACTGTTTTCAAGTTTTTTTTTACTTCATGAAACTAACTTGTGGGGTTTAGGAGATATTTAGATTTCTTTAAGCACTTTGCAAATGGTTTTTTTATATTGCTCGTCAGTGTATTAACCGTGGTGAAATTTCGATCTTCGGAAAAATATTATAGCTCTCTCGAATAAATAAAAAAAGCGTGTAGAGGATGTCGTAAAAGGTAAAAGAGGTGCCAATTTGAACGCTGACGGTGACGATGCACAAACTGAACGAAATGTAAAAGACGAAAGAACGAACATCCTTCGTGATAAAAAGTTTTGGCTTAAGATTGCCAGCTGCGATTAGTGGAGGATTAAAAGCAAAGGTTTTGCCAAAGTTTCTTACCAAAAAGAATTGATAGCCCAGAAAAAGGCGATCAACGGTACCAAACTACCTATATTTCAAAAACAACATACAATCAAAGCATCTCTTTTACTTGAACGAATTCCTTTCTGTATTTACTAATGTAAAACTATCTTAAAACAATTGTGTCCACTCTACTATTGTGTCCTATGTGCCCCATTCTAAATGTGACCAGTAGAATAAGAAGTAATGCACACAAGACGGCATCTCGAGCAGCACCCAATCAGAGCTATGCGCTGTACAAACGCACAGCCAGCCAGTATGTTGGTCTGTTTGCGCAGGCGTGTGCTATCAACTGATTAAACAAATATGTACTTACCAGCGAGTATGTGCCAAGTACCAACATACGATACATTTTTAGGAAAAAATGGGATGTTTTTAATAAACTTTTGGTAAATAATTTGGATTTTTGAAGGTGAATCCCGCTCATTTTAGCAGTTTTTGAGAGAGCTTTTTATAGAATATCTCTCTGCCTTTCATACAACCTTTTTTCGTGATAATTAGTAAACAATATTTTCTGTAATTAGTCCTAGGTACGTTTGTATTTCATTTAGGATCCTTCTGTAATTAAGGAGAAATATTTTGTTTCCCAATTAAATATGTAAATACTCTTTCCCGTCAAAGAGTATAATTCTCAATAAATATGGCATAACCGTGTAATGTACACTGTCCTCATTTGCAGCATGAGCTGACGTATTGAATGGACAAGCTCGATGATAATTCAAAATGATTTAATTTAGCCCCGAATCAACTGCGCTTGCGGTTGGCACGCCATTCAAACTGACAGTCACTCCAGTTTCGAAATGCACGAAATTAAGTATCAAGTTAATTCAGAAATTAAGTTTCATTTGTGAAGCTCATGTTAAATAGTAACAATGTAAGTTTGTAATTAACTATTTAAATTAGTAAAGTAACTTACTACACTTTAAATTGTAGTAAGAACCTTTTCCATCGAAAACATTTATATATGCAAATGGCAGGGGGTGACTCGCTGGGCATGCCACAAATGCGGCGGTAAGTCCACTCTTTGAGCAGTGGCTTGAGAGGCACCAAGGCGTCCTCACCTTCCGCCTGACGCAGTTCCTCACCAGAAATGGCTGTTTCGGGAGGTTCCTGTTTCGAATAAGGCGGGAGGAAACGCCCGGGTGTTACCATTGTGTAAATCGACCGGAGGACACGGTGGAGCATATAGTGGAGTTCTGCCAGGCTTGGGCGGAGCACCGCCGTGTCCTCGTGGCGGCGATCGGCGGCGCCCGGCCACCGCAGGCGTGGGCTTGCGGACGGCGAGCAACGGGCAGGTCGCCGTCCGGTAAGGACCAGGCCCGGGTCGACGGCGCGTTGTGCTCCACGCGCGCCTCAAAGAGATGTCAGCATAATTGACAAGGTCCTATAGGGCCGATGCCTGCCGGGGTCGCGGATTGTTAGAAAGAGTTACCGTGGCCCTGGCGCACAGGCAACTGAAGGAACACGGGTGGGTTATAGTCAGTAAGAGTCTGACTCGCCCTTTCGCTCCGCCCAGAGCGGGAGAGGTCATTTGATGATTTCCCAACCCCAAAAAAACTTATGTTAAATAGTAACAACGTAAGCTTGTAATTAACTATTTAAATGAGTAAAGTAACTGACTGCACTTTAAATTGTAGTAAGAACGTTTTCCAGCGAAAACTTTTATCTATGCAAGTGCATGGAATTGCTTGCATAGGTATTTATTTTTAACCAGATAAAGGCGCTGATATTCCTCTCTGTTTACTCTAGAACCCAGTCGCAATATATAACAGAACTAGCTTCTGCCCGCGGCTTCGCCTGCGTGGATGTCGGAAATTATCCCACGGGAACGTGCCACCGGCACAAACAGTAGCATATGTCAGCATGCCATCTATCTCCTTGTCAAATTTTATCGAAATCCGTTCAGTGGTTTAGACGTGAAAAGGTAACATACAGACTAATTTATAATATTAGTATGGATAAGCTAAGACTACGACGTTAAGTCCCTGAATACTACTTATCTGAAAAACTTACTGAAACTGCAATACCGTTCCGAACTCTAAACGAAAATATATCGGTAATTTTCCGTGCGGTGCCGTGTATGCAGCGCAATGCTCTCGGTGCGGCAATAACCGGTTTAATTACGGCATAAATTATCGCCGGACGGCGGCGTTGCCGGCTACCGGCGCACCGTCCCCGGCGTGCGCTACACTTTGTTCCACAATAAGCCAGCCTCCACTTAATGGACCATGATTTATTCTTATTATGGACTACAGTGATGGGCTGACGTTTTAGTTTCGCGAACTGGACTTCTGGTTGTAAAATGTGAGTGTAATTGAAGCTTTTACGGAGATTTTCACGTAGAATTCTCTACGCGAAAACTTCCGCAAAAGCTCATCATTCCGAGCATCATCCGAGAGTCATCGCAGTCTTTGCTGAAGAAGTAAACTTTTGCCATCGTTTTAAGGAAAGCTTTTGTTCAGCTGTTGATGCTTCATCATCAGAACCTATAAATAATAATAATAATCAGACACATTCTAAACAAAACAAATGAAACGAGACCAAAATCCAATTTTACATTCCGATTTTCGGAATAGAAACACGAGTCATAGCCACTAGAAACAATTGAACATTTTTCACTAAAAAACATGTGGCAATTTTGAAACTAATCTGTGCACAAAGGTCGTTTGCGAGCGATCACGCGGAAATTAAGCGGTCGGTATGCGCCGCGACTAACGACGCGTCGCGGCACAAATCGTACGACTAAAACGGCGCACGCGCGACTGGTTGCGTTAACACCCATTACCCATCACATAGTGTGTTTAACTACTATTGTGAACGGACGTACCGATCGCGCGCGCGTGCTCTAGTTAAGAGTATTTTGCAGACGCATCACAACACCGTCGTCACGGTGTACGTCGATCTATCGGGGCCACCGCAATGACCCAGTTACAAGTGCGGAAATCGTTATGTAAGTGTTTAATATAATTGTTTAGGTGTAACGCTCGCCTTAAAACTAAATAATGGCTGCAAAACAGTCTATTACAATAAAAACTGATCTGGAAAAACAGTTGTATGACTGTTACATCCAGGAGAAAACAGACAGGGAAAACCTGCAACAAATGGTACGTCAACTGAACGGCCATATTCAAAGCTTGCAGGAACAGGTACCTACAAGATCTTCAAGGACAAGTAAAATGCTTAAAGGCACAAGAACAAGGAGAAGCCTCAGATAAACAGGTCAGTGAGACCATAACACCTGCTCAGCCTACTAAAAGTGACGCTGAGTACTGTACGGATGAGGATGAACTCGCCAGAGAGGCTGGGTGGATTAGGGCAAAGAACAGGAAGAAAAGGAAGTTGAACACCACCCTAACTCCACCACCACTACAAGAAGCTACAACTAACGCACAGCAACAGCAACTCAAAAACAAAGAGAAGGCAACCACTAAAAAAATTCTAGCACCGCCTCCAATCGTGGTGGACGGTGTTAAGAATTATCAAACATTCTACGACTTTTTGACTGAATCTCAGCCAGTAGAAACCTTTACCGCCAAAATGTTAAGCGGTAATAGTGTCAAAATAAATGCCAAAACTGAAGAGTCCTACAGAGTGATTACCCGACGCCTAACAGAAAACAACTGTCTATGGCACTCATACGAGGATAAGCAGATCAGACCAATAAGAGTAGTGGCGAAAAAATTGCATTCTTCCTGCCTACCGGATCGGATTAAAGACGATTTAACGTCGCAAGGATTCCAGATAGAAAATGCAATTAACAAGTTAAGTTGGAGAACAAAAGAACCACTGAACATGTTTATATTATCGTTCAAGAATGACGAAGATGTCAGTAAAATATACGGCATTAAACATATCCTAGGGTGTAAGGTTGAAATAAACCCGCTCAAAACGTCAAAAATAATACCGCAGTGTAAAAGATGCCAGGCTTATGGCCATACCCAAAAGTATTGCTCAAAAGAGCCAAGGTGTGTTAAATGTACAGGTAAACACCTCACAGCAGATTGCAGCAAACCTGCACAAGAAAAACCTAAGTGTGTCCACTGTGGCTTACCCCACCCAGCCAACTACAGAGGGTGTTTAGTTGCCAAGGAGATGCAAATGATAAAGAACAAAAAATCTAAAAATAATCCGCAAAACAACCCTGCCGTTAAGCAAATTGTTCAAACAAACATTGACAAACAGACAACAAAGCAAAGTGCTCAGTTTGCACATACAGCCGCGATAACGGCACACACATCTAAAAGTGCTTCATATGCACAAGCGGTAAAACCAAGCACACCACCATCAAGTCTTGACGACAAGCTCAACCAGATTTTGAAGTGCATATCCTCATTTGGCAAGAGACTAGAGAAATTAGAATCAAGCACTATAAAAATAAATCATGAATAACACACTAAAAATAATGGCGTGGAATTCCAACGGACTGCTGCAACACCAACATGAGTTGCAAGTAGTCTTAGACACAGAGAATATTGATGTGTGTTTGATCTCTGAAACGCACTTCACTAAACAGTCTTTTGTAAAGTTTAAAGGCTATAAGGTTTATCACTCGCTGCACCCTAACAACACGGCCCGAGGAGGTAGCGCGGTTATTATTAGAGAAAATATTTGTCATTACGAACAGTGTAAATACGAGGAGCCAGAAACGCAAGCTGTGGCGATATCGGTTAAAACAAATCAATTTAATGTTACAGTAGCGGCCGTGTACTGTCCACCAAGACACACCATAAACAAAGAACAATATGTACACTTCTTCAGACTCCTTGGACAGAGATTTATATTAGGCGGTGACTTTAACGCTAAGAACACTTGTTGGGGATCGAGATTAACTTCGACTAAGGGAAGACAACTTCTAAGCGCAGTGAAAGATATGAGATGTGAAGTCATAAGTACTGGAAAACCTACATACTGGCCGACTGACCACCAGAAACTACCTGACCTTATCGATTTTTTCATTGTCAAAAATATATCAACAAATTATCTGAGTGTGGAAGAAAGGTACCATATGAACTCCGATCACTCTCCGATATTATTACAATTAAGTCACAAAATACTACTCAGAAAAAACCACCTGACATTAGTTAACAAGTTTACAGATTGGGAAAGTTTTAGCTTAGACCTACAAAATATTATTGACCTAAAAACTTCATTAAAAAGCAAAGATCAGCTCGATTCTGAAGTAAACAAGTTTAGCAATAATATCCAACAATGTGCATGGAATAACACACCACAGCTTATTAAAAAATTTAAAGGAAATACCTACCCAAAGGAAATAATAGACCTATTATATGAAAAAAGGACCCAAAGAAAAAGATGGCAGCAAACTAGATTCCCACAAGATAAAACTCTATTAAATAACCTTACGAAAAGACTGAAGAGAAAAATACAAACCTTTGAAGATGAGGCTCTCAATACTAACCTACGTCAATTAAGCAGTGACCATACAACGCAATACTCTCTTTGGAAAGCGACAAAGTCACTCAAAAGGCCAATTACACCAATTCCCCCTATCAGAGATGGTAACGGAAAGTGGGCCATAAGCAATGAGCAAAAAGCTCTAAGATTTGCACACCACCTAGAAGAAACCTTTCAACCAAATGACGGATCTGTAGACAACTTGCAGTTTGCCAATATACTGCAAGATAAAAGAATTAAGCTTGTGACCCCGAAAGAAGTTGCAAAGGAAATCCAAATAACTAGCCTAAAAAAATCCCCAGGGTATGACCTTATTACGGGAGAAATACTAAAACATCTCCCGCATAAAGCCATAGTTAAGCTTACTAGGCTCATCAATGCTGCATTCGTGCTAAAGCATGTTCCTGAGCCATGGAAAGTTGCTGAAGTGATTATGATTGCAAAGCCCGGTAAACCACCCCACGAAGCATCATCATACAGGCCCATTTCCCTGTTGCCTATACTATCAAAGCTGTTTGAAAAATTGTTCTTAAAAAGGCTAAAACCCATCATAAACGAGGGAAACCTAATCCCCAACCATCAGTTTGGTTTCAGAGAGAAACACTCAACAATAGACCAAGTACATAGAATTACCAACATTATTGAGAGAACGCTTGAAGATAAAAAAGTCTGCTCCACCGTATTTTTAGATGTGGCACAAGCTTTTGATAAAGTTTGGCATAAGGGTTTGATATTCAAGCTAAGACTAATGCTGCCCAATGATTTTGCCGATATCTTGCAATCATATATTACAGATAGAATGTTTCGTGTAAGGCACGAGGATGCCTTTTCCGAATTAAAAATTATTAAAGCTGGCGTGCCTCAAGGTAGTGTGCTGGGTCCAGTCCTCTACCTGTTGTACACGAATGACATACCAGAGCTGCAAAATAATACTATTGCAACCTTTGCGGACGACACAGCCATTATGGCGACAAGTTCATGCCATACGGAAGCAATAAAAAAGGTACAAATCGCTGTAAACAAAGTTCATGACTGGGCACATAAATGGAGAATCAAATTGAATGAATCGAAGTCACTTCACATTGATTTCACCAATAGGAATTGTGATTATCACCCAATCTACATAAATGGCAAACAAGTGCCATACGCAAATACAGCCAAATACCTGGGTATAACGCTTGACGCGAAACTGCGCTGGAAAGCGCACGTCAAAAAGAAAAGACAAGAACTAGACATGCGTTTTAAAAACATGTATTGGTTGATAGGACGGGATTCCTGTCTATCGATACATAACAAAATTTTATTATATAAGCATATTCTTATGCCAATATGGACATATGGCATCCAACTGTGGGGCTGTACTAAACCGACCAACATCAAAACTATACAAACATTCCAGAATAAGGTACTCAGGAGTATTGTTAATGCGCCCTGGTATATAAGAAATGACGACCTCCATCGTGACCTAAAAATGGAACCAGTCACCAACATAATACAAAAATTTGCTGAGGCCCATGAACACCGACTCCACCGACATGTGAACATCGAGGCAATTCAGCTGTTAGACCAAACAAATATAGTGCGAAGACTAAAACGAACTAAACCTTTTGAGTTAGTGTAGTGTAAAAAGTGTAGAAATAAAAGTGACAATGACACACATAATAACACATGAACAAAGTGTTTATATTATTATAACAGACTCTAAGAAAGTGGAACGGACTTGTAAAGTACAATCAACACTATTCTAAGTTTTAAAATAATTAGCACGTAAAAAATTAAGTTAGATTAAAATTGCTTATTAGTCTCATAGGCTAGATTGTAATTAATTATTAAGAACCTGGTTCTTTTTAATAAATGATAAAAAAAAAAAAACCCATTACCCAGCCCAGCCGATGCTCTTGTTGATTTTAAACAATGTTTTCACTACATTTTCCAAGAGTTTCCTTTTGTAAAGCCGATGAATATGGTTTTTCAGAACCCTGTAATATAGAGCAAGGAGCAGCAAAATACGCTCAAAATGTCAGAAATGTAAATAACGTTAAAAAATACCTCTGCATTTTTCACATGCACCATAGATCAGTATCTACTTACCTGAATGTTCTATCCATACTCAATCATACAAACAAGAACCAGAGAGTCGTACTCAACCACTTCGCCGCACCATAGTTCAGAGTTCTATGCCGGTTAGCAGAGGAATTTAAAAAAAGAAATCCACTGCAATTTATTTCCCACAAATTCCACTGCCAGTCGAACATGGAAATACGTAATTTATTGAAATTTGAAAGACGAAAAACTTTATATAACAACTCCCAACTAAAACTATAAATCAACATGACACATGTCATTTTCCTGTTCCCAGGCCGGCGCGGATCATCGGCAAAAATATCGAATATCTACTCGGAATACGCATCGATACATCGACAAATAAATACGAGTAGTCGTACAAACGGCCAGTGCGCACGCGGCCTACATAATTCATGAGGTGGTCAGCTGTGACTGCCTACAAGCCGATATTGCAAGAGTTTTGGGTCTCGACGAATTAAAAATGTAGTACTTCGCTACTTTTGGATTGGAAGGACCGACATTAAAATAGGGAGGGATTAGAAAGTTGTTCTGTGTCTATTTGTTTGTCTATGTTAATCTTTGGTTTCGTTGATCACGCCTACGCTTTTGACTAAACGATAGACAACAACTAAGCTTTATGCAGATTAGGGCGAAAAGCGATGGAGTATAGTTGCATAATTTTGGTATTTAAAGCTCGTAGTGTTAATAATCATATTATTTTCGGTCAAATAACTTGTCCAGAGATCGTGATTCTGAAACACTCTCATAGGGATCGAAATTTCATATACTGAAAAAGCAGTAAAGAAATTTACGTTTTACATTAAGGCTGCAGATAGAACAACTTTCCTTTTTGGGGTAAACAAAGCCAAACTACTAAAACCGATATTTATGACCTCACATTCAATATCTCAGCCCCCTATAAACTAACCACTTGGAGCTTCCTACAGTAAAAGCATCACCATATTGCGTCGGCAGCAGTTCGAGTACTGCTTCAAATCGCACACATCAACATATAACTGCTCTATTACAAGGAATACCAGCTAATTGGTAGTTAGCAGTGAGGCAGTAAAACGCCTCATTACTAATTCTGCCGACGCCGAGCTTCGAAGACGTGTCAATTCGATTAATTTGCAAGTATATCGGCAGCGGATGCTTTAGAGGACATTTAGCTATCATAGAATATCAATATGGTATATTTTATTTATTAGATTTGATATACGTAAGTAATAGAATCTCTAGAAATAATAAAACGAAGATGGCGGCTGATAATAAAATACATAATGATATGACATCAGTACAAAGCACCTCGTTGCCGCCGAACGGTGACATTATTAACACAAAGTCAAGGTTACCAATTTCGAATTTAAAGACTTGTCAAGCATGTTGATTATATTGTCTTGTTACAAGATTTCTTTAATAAGGATAAAAGTACAACAAACTAAATGAGAATAGCTGTTGTTGTGGTGAAAAGATAATCCAGTTAGCAAGTTTAGTAGCGGCACTGACCCAGGATCCGCCGCGTACGCCGATACCAAAGGATAGATAGAGGAGGAAGGAAGGAATGCTTAGGCTGCACCTTCGCAAACAGTTACAGGATCCTTTATGCTTAATTGTTATGCCAATGCTAACATTACAAGGCGTTCTGAATGATAATGATAAATGATAAATAATTTTATTTCTGTAAGTAGATTTGCACAAACACTTTTACACATCAACCATATTTCAAAAACTAGATGAGGTCAGTGTTTCCTATCTGACTACTCTGAGAAGGCCGAAACAAACTCGGAGGTCACAGTCTCTTTTAAAGACCAGACATAATCTTGGTCAGATCATGTAAAGACCATGTATCCCTTAATTAGGAAGGCCGAAATCAGACTCGTGAAGCTTAACTCCTCAACGCTCAGTGATATTCAGCTGTAGCCGATTAAGTGAAAGACAATGATTAGGATTATTACAAACCTTAAGCGAAACAGTTTAAAGCTAACTCGTTTTAGGAATTAGAACCGAGGTGTAACCAGAGTCGCCATTAAGGTCGTCGTGAAGTTACCAGCAAATTGTTTAGCTGCTTAATTAACTGAAAGTAATCCGGCCAGGCTCCGGTGACGTCACGGGTTCTACCTCGGAAGCCTGCACTTAGATATTATCTATAGGATTTATGAAAAGGAAAAGAAGAAAACGCCATGAAATTAATATTGAAGATGAGAATTGTGTGGTCGCTTGAATCAAACAAATTAATGGGGCTATCTGACTCAGTGGATATATAGTTTATAATCTTGAAATTATGTAAATCTCACTTGCCTTATAGATGCCGCTCACAATGACAACCACGATGCCACGATGACGAATGTCTCACAGACTATGTCCAATACATAGGTAGAGATAAAAAGAGCATTGATAATGATGAGCAGAGGATGAGTCTCATTGTCAACAAGGTGGTTTTACCTGCAGTAAAACTTAAAAAAATATATAAGATATAGGACAAGGACCAGAAACGACCTACCATCCATAACCTTAGCCATCAACCAGAATGTTCCAAGTACCAATCGTTGCGTTAACGGCGTTTGCATACATTATTATTGATTACAATCTTAATCACACCCTTATTTGTATTGTCAGCCATAAAATACCAATTATAAAAATACACATTAGTTAAGCTGTTATAAAAAGTTCACAATGTTTTTAAAAGCCTCTAATTTGAATGGGCGAGGTGCAAAATAAACCGTTTAATCAACCCAATGAAGATTTTATTTATTTTTAAATAAAATCCGAACTTTGATATAAGATACGTGTGGTGCGACACTATCTGGATATTGTCGTAAACAGAGAGGTGTTAATGTTGCCAGTAATTTGCATATTAATATGAACCATCTCCTTCATTGGTTCGTTCACCCGATCGGCTGCGTAACTATTACTTTATTGGTTGTTTGTATATTTTAGCATATTATTAGTTTATAAAGACATTTCCATTTCAAGTGATTTGTTTGCGAACGTCTTTTGTTTTGTCTCGTCTCATTGACGTAGAAAATTCAGTTTACACACTGAATCCACGGTCTGCGGTTGCGTTATTTCAAGATTCAGCCATCGCAGCAGTTTTACTCGTAATGCTTTTGAATTCTCTGGTTTAGCTTTCACTATAAAGTGAAAGAAAAGCATCATACTTTTTCGTTGAAGCAATGTTGTTGATTTAGTATGGGGCACTAGAGGCTGTGAAATTCTAAGCACAAGAGACTTCTACTTAGTCGATAGTTGGCAACGTATCGGCAAATCTCTCTTTTGGTGATGGTAACCACTTTAAATCAGTCGCACTCTCCCTCTATTTACCAATCTAGAAAATTTGAGAAACGTTTAACTCAGGACTTACTGGATAACTCTAAGACATCTCGCAGCCTCCCACGCCTCCCTTTGCATAAGGCTCATCTTGCTATTTATAAACTCTACGATCAATTCGCCTAGCAAACATTGTATTAATCCTCCTTACAGGCTCCGTCAATAAATCAAAGCACGATCATACTCTTAACTTTCATATCGTGTGCGTAGGAGCACAAATAAAAGACGATCGGTGGTCGTGTGTCGTAAATAATGTAAGGTATCGATTACTATCCGTTAGTACAACGCCTCACTCTGTCTCCTGCTGTGTGCTGCGCGCCTGGTATCGAAGACGTTTAGATCAACCGATATGACGGAACGACTGGGTTTGTGGCTAGAATTGTAACATTAGTGGTAGAATGGTATTTGGATAAATCATGTATTTAATCGAACATAACTAGTAATTTCCATTTTTGACACGCTAATATAATAAATGAGCTTCTTTTTGTGATGTGCCCTAGGATGTAACTTGGATTTGACGATCGCCGCCGGCAAAAGGCTCTTGAATTAGCTAAAGTATTTCTGAACATAGAGATATGGGATATGCATGCGCTAGGCTCTGTAATAAATAAGTAGAATATGCAAGTCTCCAAAAGGTCTCTTCAGATAATTTAACCGAAAATAAAACTATTTCATTAGGTATTTACTATTTATTAACCAATGCAACATCTCACCATATTTAAACAAATACTCGTAATCATAACCACACTCACAGTCGCTCCATGTAAAGTTCTCCCATAACTTATGATAAAATTGTTAAAATAAATAAATTAAATTATCTCCGTTCACCGCTGGCCGGTCGTTCGATCGTTAAATAATTCAATTCTACATCGTTTCTACATAATGTCACTATATTGGTTGATATAAAAATGTTAAAAACTTCACCTGTGCGCGTGTGAACGATTGCGAAGTGAGATAGCTTAGGAATGACCACACAGGCGCGGGCGCAGCTCTTGAATGGCGGATGTCATTACATTCATGTTTTCGGATCTTCATTAAAATGTTTCTGGGTATTGTGAAATGAAGGTGGATGTGTCAACCTCGTGTTGTGGCAGACATTTGATACAACATGACATTTCATAATTTATGTTACCTTGATTGCAGCTGATTTTGGGTCCGACATTATTTCGCTACTGAGTTCATTTCCATTTCCAGTAAGACTTTTCAGTAATGTGTAGCACTAATATTAAGCTGTTAGATCTAAGCTCCTGGCTGTCCATTCAAAATAATATATAATCAACTTAAGCAGTCCGAACACGCAACACAATAATTTACAACTCTCATAAAACATGATATATTTTTTACTGCAGTTAAACTTGCAAATCGCATTCATAGGCTGAAGATTTATCTAATATATCAAGTATTACTTGATATATTAGATAAATCTTATCTAAATTATTAATTTACATGTAAAATGCGCGGGGGGCGAGTCATGCGCCCGCGCAGTTAATCACACGCCCACCTAGTGCACATTATTGTTTATAATTGTCTAGACACGCGACTTGCGACTCGCGACATGGCGCATGCCCAGAGATACTAACTACCTTGGGTTTGCCACGGATTAGAGGAATCAGCAAATAGAGAGATCATGTTTTCGTGTTATTTATTTATTTTATATTAGGTAACTTCACAGCTGATAGTTAGCATAACATTATTATCTTGTTTATTTATCTTCTTAATTATTAAATACATTTTTTCATATTTTTATAAAAAATTTAAAGAAAACATTTAAAAATAAAAATTAATGTGTTCCGCCGGTATCGGGAGCAGGGTCTTCTTTCAGGCGGAAACAAGGTGCGCACCTTCTTTCCGCCTGAAAGAAGACTAATTAATACCTTCTTCAGGCGACCAAAGAAGCGCTCCTTCAACGATTGCTTCATGTCAGCAACATTTATCCCTAACTCTTCCGACATGTCCAAATAATTATAGCTTACGGATGAGGAGAGGGATCTAAGGTGAATGGAATCCGGAAGGTGTATTCCCATTCCATAATCTCACCTCGCTTTACATGCATGACTGCACATTTGTCGACACAAAATTCCATCCTGATGGCGCTACTGAAAGTTTCAGTAGCTCCATCAGTTGCAGTTTGTTGGGGGTAAAGAGTTTCAAGTCATCCATGTAGAGGAGGTGAGACATGACCTGACCACCTCTCTTCAACCGATAGCCTACACCTGAATTCTCCAGCACTGAACTTAGAGGATTCAGGGATAAGCAGAACCAAAGTGGACTCAGACTGTCGCCCCGAAATATTCCCCGTTTAATCCATACAGGCTCATCATACCCCTGGATCTGTTGACACCCTGGATAGTGAAGAACCGTTCTCCATTGCCCCATACATGACCTAAGGAAGGTGCGTAGAGTTGTATCTATCTTGTACAACTCCAGCACCCTCATGAGCCATGTATGTGGCACCGAGTCGTAGGCCTTCTCATAATCTACTCAGCATGTCGACAGATCCTTGCGGGTGCGAGGAACCTGTTGGATAAATAGCTATCTCGATGAGGAGTAGCTCCTTACCCTTACCCATTCGTACATCCATTTTGAGAGGCAGACATAATCAAGTTACTGTCACTGTGCGTATTAATTTTCGCTCTTAAAATGGATTTAAGAAGTTTATCGACCATCGACAAACACGTGATCGGTTTATAATTCTTGGGTTCCGCGGGACTACCTGACTTACGGAGCAGGTGGGTAACGCCTGTTATTAGAAACCGCGGTAGGGGCCCAGACTCTAAGGATGACTGGAACTGAGATGCCAGGCAAGTGTGTGAACTAATTAGCCATTTCATCCAAAAGTTGTGCAGTCCATTATTATTATTCTTAACATTATGCCAATCATGAATTAGACAGAAAATGAAGAATGGCAGAGAGTGGCATAATAACCAAACTAAATTAATTTGTCGGATGATACTCAGTTGTAAAGAAACGAAGGAAAATTGGTCATTGGACGACCTCTGAAAGTCAGGATTAACTTCTAAGGATGCTACAGTGTGTACCACAATCACTTTTGCTCATGTTTCTTGGAATAATTCTACAGACATGATCAAAATATCTTCTATTATTTTTGCAGACATCTTTTAGTGTCATCGTTGATGAGAAGAACAGATTAACCATATTTTTTACGAGCTGTAGCTTGAACCGTCGTTGGTCACTGTTACAAAAAGGCTATGTTACCCACAGACACATGAGACTCAGTCCACTAGAAGCATCGATAATGATGTCAATACCTATTCAATATTATAACTTAATAAGTAGCTACATAAGAATAAAAAAAAACATCTTGTCAAAACAAACTTAATTTAAATAACACAAGGGGAGTCCTTGACGGTTGTAAGTGGTCGTCTGTCGGCCTACTCAATATTTTTGATCTATTATTAAATGTTAGCGAATCCTAATGTTATTCAATATTCTGCCATTAGCCTTATAATCACAAGTTTAATATCTATCTTGACTCTTTGGGAAGGAAAAGATAAAAATCGCGTGTTTAACAGATAGATTATTATCTAATCTGATCCTGATATAGAATCTCTGTGAAATCTTAGGCATAATCATAAGCGAGATTGTAAACTATGATGAGATGTTCTTATCATAATCACTATTTCACGCACAAGACGCACTGTCGCACTGTCTCTTAAGATACAGGTTTCCTAGTTTAAGAGACAGGGTTCATTATTTCTTGTATGCATAGACTTTTTTCTTTTTGGTAAACTAAATCTTCTGTACACAAGTTATGTTTTTTTTTTATGCTCACTGTACTCTTGTCGCATTGTTATGAACTGTGTCTGTGTGTATTATTTATTGGGATAAATAAACAATTTTATTTATTTATTTTATTCTGCGGGAGGGTCATTTACATACCATCTATGCGGGCAAAATTAGCTATGGATCAATAGTTCTCATTGATACTATGACTTTTAAAACCAATTTAAAGTAGTACTACCCCATATTGTTAGTCTATTTTCTACCAAACTAACTTCACAATTAGAACTAGTTAGTACTTACTTAGTTCCAATACCAAAACTCTATTTCTAAAAATAGTGCTGCAGAAATTAAACTTAAAAGGTTAGGTTTATTTAAAAAAGTTCAGATCGAGGTCAAGAGCAAGCTCGATTGGCAATAGAAAAATAAAAAACTTGCATAAAATTAAGTAATGAGTAACCATAATTTTTTTGACACTTAACCGTCTCTTAACTTTATGCAACGTTCATAGTTAAACCCTCCAGTACTTAGGTAAAGGTAATCAGCGCTGTTAGTAATACCTAGACCATAAACTAGAAGGTATAATTTTGATACCATAATTGGCTAAATTGACGTAGTGTTGGGTCAGAAGGGCGGAGTTGCGAAATGTTCGCGCAGGGCACTCTTGCGCACGTCGAATGCGATTTGTGCCCGTATTCTTCTACCACCAGGGCTGGCACGGAGCTTTGTGAAAGTTTTATATTAGGTTTGTAGTAAAGTAGTAGCAAGGACCTTTTGGCAGTGGCCACTATTGGAACTGATGCCGCCATTTGGTTTTTTCAATACAATTTCAGTGAAAATTTCAGTAATGTTTACCAACAACGCCCCGATAATCATTTCCACATAAACCGTCAAACAAATACCATATCAATAAATTTTACGAACATCATTGTTCCACAGTGGATTGCAATAGGTGGTGTATCCGATTAATTATTGACGCCATTAAAAGGTACTACAAAACTAATATATGAGAGCTTTCGTTCGTGACAAATGAGTGCAGTGTTGCCATAACAATAATGTGGTGTGTTACGTGGCAATACTATTTCGATTGATTGCCTTTAGTATGCCTACGGGTATGATAATTGTTTGATATTGATTTATTTGTCGATTGTGTTCATACTTGGTCACATAAAAGAAGGCAGCTGTGAAAATTTTAAAATTGTTCATCATGGGTGTAATTTTCATGGTTTTCAAGGATACTGAAGCCAATAAAGAGGTCAAAATGAAAATCCAAGACGGCGGCTGCGATAAATTTTCAAATTTTTCGTTGTGGGTGTCATTTTCATGGTTTTCGAGGGTGCTGAAGCCAAAAAAGAGGCCAAAATGAAAATCCAAAATGACGGCTGCGAAAATTTTCTAATTTTTTATCATACTATCTAAATCCTCATAAATCGAATTACATTCGGAGTTGATACAAAAGCGTAAAACACTTCATTCCTAATCCTGACAGGGGTGCCCTGACCCCACACGTATTTTTTTGTATCGCAACTATGAAATCTTATTAACATTTTTGGTTTTTTTATTTTGAGGAAGTTACTATTGAACTTTAGCCACTACTGGTTTAATAAAAAATTCATAAATGTACAGGATTACAAAAATGTATAATTCTCGGTTTAATTTATCACAGTTCGCAGGCACCACACAAAAGTACTTATTGGTCAGTGCCTCTGACAAAAAGTCCAATCTCTTAATCACTTAATCAAAACACTGGCACAACATTAATCACTCTACCACTTTCTCATTCCCTGGAGCCTCAGGGCAGCCCTACTGTCGGCGTGCGCCCGCGCAACTGGTTCAAGGTTGTCCGTAAGAATGCTGCCCGTATGCTCCACTCGCTAATTTGGTCAGGCACTCTATTGCCTTATACGGCGCTCGATTGTGCGCTTACAGATTAGTGCTCGCTATGATTTATAGCAGAGTTTGAGAGTGTGCGTTGGTTTAATTATCTGACTGTACATGATTTAATGTTTCGCTAATTATATTTGGTTACTAGCTGTTGCCGTGACTTTGTGTGCTTACAAACTTCAGCTCCACTTTTCGTCAGCACAGGGGACGAATTCAGAAAATCCTGAAACTTAACACCCTCTAAGCAAATTAATAGCAATTACTTCATATTAATTATCATTTTTCTCTCTTAAGTCTTTCAGCCAATCATTGAACTATTTTCATTTTAAAGTATAGATAGAAGATGTAACTGGTAAAATACTTATCTGTGTCAGAAGCCAGAGTGTGTAAAAGCCTAAAGTAGGATATTGCAGTGGCTTCTCTGTGTACTTTGCAGAGGTCAGACGGTTATCGCTCCGTGTCAGTGCTCCTACACACTAAATCGCATTCTGTACTAACTAGAAGCAAAACAAACTACAACAACTATGAGTCTATGACGAAAGAACTATGTTAGCTTCAGACAATTCGCATACAATTAGAGCAAGATTTATGATCCAAATACAAACTGGTCTGTTAGTTAATAGCACGACAATACATAACAAATGTTCAATTAAATTGTTATGTAAATGGTTTGGTAGTAACAGTTGAGCAAGAACATAGCCTGAATACAAATATTGCCTTTCCCAGTGCGGGCAAAAAGTGTTCCAGTTCTGTATAAGGGCATGTAACTGAACTATACAGCGTGTTAACTGCTTGTTAGCCTGCTCGTGGATAGACCTCAGTCTCGAATTAGGGAAATGCGTCATTACCGTGTTAGAAAACGGTGGTAATTTGTGCCTGACTGGTAATAGGCTTCCTGTACCAGTTAGGCACAATTGCAATCTTTGTAATCAACTGTTGTGAGGGGTACGGATGAGAGGATTGGCAACTGTATCTTCCTGTTTGCTAATAAGTACGGATATCGTCATCTGTTTGTCAACTTCCGTGACTAACATTTTCTGAACTGGTCGAAAAAGGGGGAGTGGCAGATGACAGGCTGTTGATGGTTTTGCGACTTAGATCACTGTTAGCATTGCGGGGCTCTCCATAAATGTTAATTCCACTATGAATAAATGTAAATTCTTTGACTTCCAGCTGGATAGAAAATACACTGAAAGTCGACCCGAAGTGTAAAAAATTATTAAAGAGAAATACACATAGCTGTTGATCATTTAACCATCAAACAAACATAAGCAATCAAAAATATGGAGTATCATATCTCCCATAACAGTCATAAGTTGACAATGAAACATAAAGTGTATGTTGCGGTCGTGTCGGGATAACGGGTTCGAGTCCCTGGTCGCTCACAGTCGCTCACGGGTATACGTTACAGTAACGCGATATGTGAGTTTTTGTTAGCGCTGTGTTACTGTCGCGTCTTGTGGTGTGTTGGGGTGGTCTACAATTGTAAGAGGAAAGAAATGTCACGGCATTTATAAGTATAGGTAACATCAAGATTTTGGTTGTTGAAGATATATGAGCAGAGACGTTGGTACTCTTTTCTGTCTTCAACTTGAGAGAGATGTAGATGTAGAAGTTAGCCTTTATTTTCAAAGTTTTACATAATCTTACAACTTGGTTTTAGAATAATTTCTTAGACAGCTTTTTCTTGTTACTATTGTATATCATGCCTGACAAGAGTACAGTGTTTTGAATGAGTATCAGGTACTGTTGACCGATGGCAACATAACATAGAACATTTGGAAATGATAGCCATAATAACCTAGAAATTGTCCCCAGGACTCCGAAGGTAGGTATGGTGATTATCACCGGTGTCCACGAGACCAAAATAGCAATAACTAAGAACTTTAACAATGCAGTCATAATGACACGTTACTTATCTAGTAAACCATCACATTAGTGAGCGTAGTTAACGATTTGGCGTTAACTACTAACTGCAGGTTATAACATTAGAACCTCGTTTGTCTGCAGACCTTGTAGACTCGTCGTCTATTCGAACAATTTGTTTGTTGTCTAGACACGTCATGTAACCAATATCTTACTATGTATGTAGACATGCCTTTGAGAAATATTTTATAGAAATATGATGGGATCTTTTAGATATTACATGGGACTCAAACATAACTGACGAAATGTGAGTGTGCTATAGGTACACCTCTGCCTAACCCTTCGGGGATCACAGGCGTGAGGTTATGTTATGTTGTAGATATTTGTAGAGTTGGATCATTTACATAAACATTTATTTTATTTTTAGTTATCATAAATTTAAATTGAATAATTCATTGCTTTAGACTAAGACAACAGACCTTTGTCGTCCAATTGTTTGCCGTTTAATCCAGCAAAAGACAAACGGAGTTAGAAATGATGCACTAAAACTAAGAACGAACAGTTCATAAAACCGTATTCTAAAAGCTACGTCCCAGTTAAAAGCTTTTAAACAAATAGAAGTGAAACTGTCGTCCAAAAATTCCTGAAACTGTCGGACCCTAAGGGTGGCGGATTAAACCGTCCGCCACGCGTAAGTCCAACGTACCATCGTAACTAGGAATACAGAAGATCTACTTCACATTGTCTGATACGGAACTCACACAAAATTACAAGTACCTACTTAACCTTTTAGTAAACCACTGTCCATCAAGCAGGCCGTAGTCCTGTTTGCCAGCCAATACCATAAAAATAAAACAAAATAGTTGCTAAGAGCTACGCTAACTACTACGCACTACGCTAACTACTATGGGCTACACTAATTACTACGCACTACGCTAAGTACTACGAGCTACGCTAATTACTACTCGCTACGCTGTCGCCGCGTCGCTACAAAATTGGTCGTTTGGGTAATTCGCAAAGTGCAGTCACAGTTAACTTATAACTACATCGGTACCTACATGTCTAAGCTCTGAGAAACACCCATTCCCAACACGTTTGAAATATCAACTTTTCTGTAGAAGAAAAGCAAAGAAAAAACACTACCACTATTCAAGAAAACTTCAAGTAGGTACGTTCATTCGATAGCTGGACACTGTTTAGTAGAATTAAGAGATTCAAATAAAATACGTGGACCTTCTGTTTCAATGTATCCTGTGGCCTTATCGCGGTTGCCTATCTGTCGCTAGGCGGATTACGCAGGTACGCTTCGAATGAACGGATATTAAAATATGTTAAATATAATTTTCATAGAACTTTTGATAGTTTAACCGCTTGAGATCGGATTGTGATAACAAAAGAGCACACGTATCTGATTACGCTTAAAGTTGTAAGATTTTATCTTTAACATGACAATTTTAAATGTTAATTTTATGATCCTAAAGTGTGCCAACACAAACCCAAAAAAAAATTGTTATGAAGATCCTTGCGTACCTAAAAAACACAAAAACACCTTTTGTAGTTTTAATTGTATATCTTGAAACTCTTAATAACATTTATACAAAGGACGTATTAAAGCAGCGCTTACATCAATATTTAAATCAACCACAGTATGAAAATAGTCAGTTAATTAATCGATGCGGCCAACAGTTACAAGGCCTTCATTACTCACCTTGATTGCATATTGCACATTCCGTAGTAGATTTACTGCATTAATTGTTCAGCTACCTACTGTCGTCCCTATTATGTTACCGAAGTAAAGCTACCTTGGACTTGTTGAGATTACGGCATGAGAATTCCCAATGCAGCAACTAAATATAGTAAAAACTCAATCTGCAATCTGCCTAGCCTTTTTCTAACTATGTTGGAATTGGCTTTCAGTCTAACCGGATCAAATCAAATCAAAATATTTTATTTCACATAAACATATACATATTTTATTTCAGAAGCTAGGTGCACGGTTCCAATTGGTTGTTTCCTTTGGAGAAGAGCCGGCAAGAAACTCCACGGTTACTTTTTTTTAAATAAGGGGCTTTTACAATGTTTCAAATTACAGTGTTGATGGATATGGGAGAACAGTGTAGGCCGGTCAACAGGTAATATAGCTGAATACCAGCATATTACATGGAGTGACTGCCTATCTGACCTCCACAGCCCAGTTTCCTACTGGGTAAGCTGATACCCCTTGGTAAGACTGGTTCTCAGACTTTTGGGCTTATGACTACTCATAGTGACTGGCAAAGATCTACGAAGGACACCGGGACCAACGGCTTAACGTGCTTTTCAAGGCACGGAAGGGTCTCGGTATGTAATGAATGGTCACCAATCCACGTACCGACCGCGGCAAGCGTAGCTTAACCTTCGATCGACCCGTGCTGCTGTTATTATTAAGCCACGTAAAAACTATAAAATAATCATTCAAGAGAGAGACAAGACTGAAACAACATAAAAGTCAAAATATGTAACGATACATATGCATAACACTTAAGTCCTGCAAAACGAAAACACTGTAAGATGATTAACAAGAAAGGTGTTAGTAGTATAGTTCACTGACTCCACAACTAAATGCTTGCTAAGCTCAAACTTAGCTAAAGCTTTCATATAGTACTTATCATGCGGGTACCGAATCATCCTATTACACTAAAACAATGGAACGTCGCCGAGCTAAAACTACACACAAATAAATAATCCCATTCACAATAGGTACCTAGCAATAGAACGTATTTGAATAACGGTGCAAAGATTAACTCCTGTCGCGCCGCGACTGTCCGCCAAATTTATAGTCTGTGGTCCCGCGTGCTACTGTCTCTTTTTATGTCGTATTGTTTTAGGCTGAATGATGAATGCCTTTATTGGTTATTGCGGATTTTAAAAAGATTGTTTTAGCATGTTCTATGTTTATTGGTCAGACAGAGCTGATTCTTCAAAAGGTACTGCGGAAAAAGCTATAGTACTCTGGAATTTGGGACGTAAATTGGGAAAGCCCTATCATATGCAACGGTGACAATGGTAGACAGCAAATTTTTGTGATGAATACGATCGTTGATCGATCGATTTATCCGACGTTATTATTCGAAAATAACATTTTATCTGTAGAAGAACATTTAAGCAAATAAATTATTTATATTTTTATTTTATATACGCCACAGAACTCGTAGGTGTAGCAAATTAATCTGACAGTAGAGATATCATTTGCTAATAAAGCCCTTTATTAACGCCTCGCAAATAACCGACATTTTATTTATAAAAATGGCTGTAGGTAGGAAATCTTAGGAATTTAGCCATACGTAATTGATTTTAATTCTAAGCTATCGGAAATATTTAAATAACGAAGCCATAGACTAATTGCTCCAAAATTAGAACTTGATCTAAAATAACAGAGTTACAATAAAAATAGAAGTAACCCTAACAATTACTAGCTATTAAAATTGTTACAAATCATAGCTAACTAGCTTATGCCGCGGCGTTGGCTGCAATAACTCTCGCTAGGAACACAGGGCTAATGGCTTATTGAAACCATATTGTTTGTGAGTAACGAGCTAGCTCAGCGGGCCCCGATTTACCAGGATTTAACATCTGTTCACATAATCCTCTGGCTTCTGATAAATATCGAAGTGAGCACGGATTGTGACTTCCACGATACTGATTATGAAAACAATATCGTTTTTGGAATCGATGTTCGAGGTATCGATGGTTTTATATAAATTGGATTGGAACTGTGTTGTGATAGTCCTATCCTCCTAGTCCTGTCCTATAAAGTAGAGGTAGACAATGTGAAAACATGTAATTTTTATTTCACACCTACCTAAATAGTAAAGTGTTTTCAGATATTTATGTTTCATTATAACTTAGTGAAATTTTCTAACTCAGTGAAATCTTATAACTTAGTGAAATCTTATAACTTAGTGCAATATTATAACTTAGTGAAATCTTATAACTTAATGAAATCTTACAACTTAGTGAAATCTTATAACTTTGTGAAATCTTATAACTCAGTGAAATCTTATAACTCAGTGAAATCTTATATCTTAGTGAAATCTTATAACTTAGTGAAATCTTATAATTTAGTGCAATATTACTTATAACTTAGTGAAATCTTGGGGAAAATACGGAAAATGCAATCTTTCAAAGAAATCTCTTTCTTTTACTTAGGTAGGTAGATATTCTAAACAATATCACCTGTTCCTACATGGAGGACCATACTTCGTTTTATTTTATTTTTTACTTTTGCACCATCTACTTAATACTGAACATCTGCTTTCATTATAAAAATAATTCAGTACCTACATAAAGACTACGATATTCATAACTGCAAAAGCTATCAGTGCGAAGCGGTCATCATTCGCACTAATTTGCAATTTTGCAGTTCCATTCCATCCTCGGACGATTATCACGGAAGTGACACATTACTTCGTTACCTTCGTTCGGTCACTTCGATCACTAATCCGGGCTATGCATTGTTTGCGGTTGAATAGCTGGAGACTAGGCACGCATTAACTAGACAAAGAGGATTAAGAACACTTGAAAACTTAGGTTTAGTCTTAAGTTACAACAACTATGGTTAAATCACTGTAAAGTAATTCTAAGCTCAGATTTTATATGGTAAACTTTGAAGTTGCCAATAAGTAGTACTAAAATGTTGTACCATTAAAATATTACACCCGTAATACCTTTTCGCACGCTCTATCAAAGCACTGGCTTCGAACTACAAGTTACACTTACTTCCCCGGAACCATTAAGGCGATTACAAAAATTCACTTCTTATAAACCACTCTAATCAAATAGCGTGTATCGTATTTCGCCGGGCAGTACACTGCGGTGCAGCGAGCCCACCTTCCCATTGTGTCCCGGCATGCCACATGCACGTATGTGTACATAATGGCCGTTTGTTTGCCATCGAGTGTACGCTCTGTTCCGCGGTAAGCAACGCGACCTACTACTAGCTATCATGTCCTCCTAGTACTCCCGTGGAAAGTTTTGTTGTGCTGGCTTTTTGGATAGTTTCTTTTGCCAAAAAAAGGACGTTGTTTTAACAAAAAATTATGGCTCTATTATTTTTTTGGTCGCTGTCACATTTTGTTCTTGGGTCGCACAACTTTTGGATGTTCTAGATTATGTAATTTATTAATCTATATTATCTTTAGTATCAAAGTAAGTAATAAATGAAAATTCAGCTAGAACAATTCAATTTTGACAGCTTAAACAATCTATTCAGTCTACCCACTGTATCAAATTCACAATTTATGTTCTCTGATAAGATTTAGCAATAGAATGGCAGGACTATTGTAATGAGGTAATAACAAAAAAAAAATAACTTATCTCAAATACAGTGCCAGCGAAGCTCGGCAAATATTAATATTATCTAATACAGAGTCAGTAAAATAATGTATGAAACATTAAACTGTTGCACCACGAGTCATGTTCAATTCGCGCTTTTAATCGCCGTATAAATTGTAGCCATAAATAAATACTGCAATTTATTATTATAAAAATAAAGCTCAGATAACACATAATGAGTTTGTTGTGCACGATGTATAGGGCTGACATGCGCGTTATCGGACAAATAATTTGATTTAAGTGACGTTTATAACGTTTTTGTTGAACTTTTTATTGCTTTATTGTTTCCTAGTAATCGCCACTATCTGACACATGTATGAACATTTATTATTATGACTGTCGATGGACTATTATGTGACCTAGGGGTTGTAAAATTAAAGGGAAGTTAAAATCATTTTTACTTGAGTAGGTAGCTAACACCCGTAATAATAACAGTCCAAAAAGCTCATTTTTTATGAACATTATTTCATTATTGTCGTTACATAAAATCCTATTCACTTTATTAACATAAACCACATAAAACCTTTATACTTTTCTTATTTAAATACATTCTCAGATTTAGTCTAGACTAAGAAAGGGGCTTAGCATTGTAATGAAACTCCGACGAAGGTCATTTTCATTTATACTGAAAAAAGTAGAATGAACTTTTACTTTTTAGCGCTTTTTATTCTTTTAGCATAAAGCGCTTTATGAAGCGTGGCGTTCACCAACCTCCTCTGCCCGGCGCGCGGCGTGGTTGGTCGACAGCATAATATTTCCGTATTCTTCCAATTTTGATGAAAACTTGTGAATTGCAAAACGCAGGAAAAAAGGATTTAGATACAAATCTATCGATTTTTAGCACGTTTCCTTGACTGAGAGCTAGTCGTTGGATCCAGATCACAAACATTAAATTGAACACAACAATGGTGCTGTCATAAGGCCAATCTAGCGTCAACAGTAGCACTAGCACTTTTTAGTACCTTTATGTCTTTATGTATTATGCATTATTATGTACGTAGCGGTATCTACATCGCCACATGCGAGCTACACGTCACGCAAAATGCTGCATCGCGCAAGCAGAGTTTACCGCGCAACTATAGCATATATACAGCGTCCCGACGTCAAACATCGGGCAGTTGCCCATCAGACACGAAAGCCTTCTGATCGGAGGATCCTCCCTTTTCAATAAAGTATGAGTGAGCTTTACACCCTGTTCCTCATACCTCTATATGTATGTTGACTTTAAAAGTATGGCAGTTGAGAGTATGTCATGCTCACTTAAATGTCTCACTGATGGTGGCGCGTGTGTTGGATCATTCGGTTCCCTACAAAATGGTTGAGCTGGTTGAGCTGGTGAGCGACGTTGGTTGAGACTGGTCATCTTTTAACTGCCACAGATTATTTTTAATCTTATATTTTGAATTGTTTCTTCATTTTTTTTTACATTTTTTTCACATATAGAAGCAACAAGAGTACCCAGGATTTTGTAATATCCTGATTTAAAAGAGTGTCCTTGGATTTTCTTGCCCGTTCTTCTCCATAGAGATCTACGTTTTGGAATGGGCAACTAGCTTCAACTTTCTGACTAACTGACCGACTCTTTGACAATTCAAAAGCGTCTGGAAATGGTTTAATTGAAATAAATGTTTCGAGTTTAAGTTTTGAGGTTACCTACTCTGGTGTCAGTATACCTATCTAACATCTTGTAACTGTTATCTGAAATTAATATGTTTCCAGTGAAGTTTCAAGATAGCGAGGAACTTAATTATTTAATATGCGACCTTATGAAACTGGGGCAAAGATGAACATAATAAGGACAAGGACAAGAAACTACATTCTTATCTACCGTATCTACATAGACACAATCATGGTAGTATACATCGCCATTCAAAAATAACTCAGGCTTTTTTCAAGGTACCTAGGCTGCACTCTATCACCCAATATTTCTATATCAGCCGTCACTATAATTGATTTAAGGCGCTCGCCACACTATAAATCAGCCTTTATCTGCCCTTATCGCGCCCACTCCATTGTTTATGGTCGCGCCTATCATCTGTCATATCCCATGGACTAAACTTGTTTATGCCACTAACGCTATAGCCATTTATTAATTAAGACGCTCTGATAAATTATTTGATTGCCTAACCTGGCTTCTAGTTTTGATTTTGTATTAATTGAGATTATTAGTAAAACTATTACACGATAACGCAGTCTTGTAATAAAATTAATAATGGTGAGCTTACACAGGTTGACTAACATTCGATTAATTTTGCCTGCTTGGTGCGGTAATTAATGATTGTGTAGGGCATTATTTAAATGAGTCATGTTCACGTCATTGTTACTTTTAATAAACCACGGTTAGTTTATCTGTACACTATAAACAATACTAGCAGCGAAGCAGCTGTTGCTTAAAAAAAATAAAGAAAAAAACATTGCATTTTGGTGAACGGTGAATCACATCTCTTCAAAGAATTACTTATTCTAAGTAGTAATGTGACTGCTTTCTTTCTTACTTCGTTATTTGGGCCACATGTCAAGACGCTTTGTTTTATTCCTGCCAGGAGATTTGGCACTGGAGCGGATTATAATGACGAATTGTTGGCGCTCCTTCACAGATTTCAGATACGTGTGCGGCGTGTGCGACGTTCCTATTACGGTCAACACAATAGAGAAAATGGCGGTAGAGAAGTACCATTCGCAAACAAAAATCTATTCTAAGTAATGTTAAATTTTCCCACTAAAGTAAATTGAGAGATACAATCTTCGTTCTATAATTCGCTTTTAAACGCGTTTATGTCTATAGGCACCCGAACATTTTCCTTTATTCTCGTCCGGAGGAATGAGGAATCGAGAATGAGTTCATCTACTCTGATCGGCCCTCTGATAGAATCCATCCCGAGTGCCTCCGCAAACTTTAATCGATTTCCATTCGCGATTACCAGCCCAATCCGTGATTTAATAGAATTTTTACATTTACACAGCTCTCCACGCTTCGTTTCAGAAAACGAGCAATTTTTTTCCACGACGTTAAAGAACGCAATGCACACATTAATTTCCGTCACGTTGGAAACGGCAAACAGGAGGTGGGAAAATTTAAAATGCGTAAAGTGGATTCGCGTAAATTGATTCCGGACATCGAAGGAATACGATGAATTGGAGAGTAAATGTTTGACGGAAAATAATTTGAAAACGTTTTCCTAATTTATAAGGAGGCGGGCGGACATTTAGCGTAGCCCGCCCGGCCCTCAATCCTCACCCACTTAATTATTTTATTTTTGGTAAAAAAAAACTCGTTTGAGAAAACCTTGCAGCGCCATCTAGTGGTGAAACTCCCCGCTTTCCGTTCTTCGGTCCTTCCCCCGCACCCGCACCGCCCGCTACGAAGAGAAGCAAACTCGGAACTCCGCTCCGTTCATTCACTCATCAGTCCCGCTCCGCGCGCCGTGGTGTTGATACGCGTTTACTCCGCGTTCGATTTACGTAAACGCGATATTGTTTCAAACATACGCTCAGCTGATCTGTGACAATAAAGTTCGTATACCGGCTACAACAGTTAAACGAACAAGCAACGTTGTGAACTCGTGTGTGTTACTAAAACCGGACTGCTATCGAAAATATCTCGACGTTGAATGTAAAAATATACGGCGTCGCCTGAGACCCTTCGCACCGCGTGTGACTGATCGATATTTTAAATGATAACATGGATTCAATTAGGTGTTGTTTAAGACGAAGGTGAAGTAAATAGTGTGTACAGTGAGTGTAGTGGCGTGTCAACGACTGCCGCCTGCCGCCTGCCGCCTGGCGCCCGAGCCGTGCTCAGCGGTAGGTAACCTATCTAATATTGATTCAATGTCGATGTATTTACGTATGCAGGTATTTGAGATAACGCTTTTGGGATTTGTTTTGAGGCGATAAGTGTGCGTTTACGAGATATGAACCATGTTCCCTATGTACTGCAGTTCCGATGCATGATTTATCTAAGTATAGACTGTGGACGAGAGACCGTTATGTGTACTAAACACGGCTTGTTATAATCTGGTCTAGATAACCGGCATTATCTGTGTGGACGGTATTAAAACTCGCTAAAACTTTAATTCTTCTCGTTAGGTAATCAAGAACTCCGAAATACTCGGTATGAAAATTACTACATAATCAGATCCCTAATTCAAAACAACTGTTACGGTACAGTCGCCCATAAAAATAAATCTATCATGTAATAAACACATTATTTCCTATGATCTATTGTTATGGCCTAATCCTCGCTGATTTATCATAATGTGTATTAATTTATGTCCATAAAGCTGAATATTTTAAGTGGTAGTTGTCTATTCTAATAAAACCCAACTTTATTACACAACATTCTTTAAAATCAAATAAAAAAAACTTGTCAAGGTATCGGGTGTAAAACGGTTATAGTAATGTGAATGTCCCATCGCCAGTTACATTTGTATAATTATTCGTTTATTTGCTTGCACCTAAAGAGAAAATACTTGTATGCATTTGTGGACGCGACAGTGCATCGCACTCGCCACCTGGAGCGCAAAGGAATTACACCATACTGCCTACTTATTTATGCAGAAGTCAATAAGTAGTCGTCTATGCATCTATATTGGAACACTTAAACCGACCTATAGGGTTCCACTGTCGATGCACTTTCTCATTTGCAAGTCGAAAATAGCTCGAAGCAACGCCACCGGCCGCCTGAGTCACGCCTTTATTTACGAGCAGCTACCTACCACTTTCCTCGCCCATCTTCCTGCCGAAGGGAGTAGGTACTAACTGCTCGCTAAGTGTCCGCGAATCTATTCGGACACTGTACCTACCTACAACAACACGTGTCCACGCTTTATATTTATCGTTATTGCCAGTAGATTGACGAAAGTGTGTTTTACAGCCTGTTAAAATGTTTAGACTAGATGAACTTTATTGTGTTCCATTTTTAAAACTTCCACGCTTGTTTATATTCATAAAATAAAAATGAAACGTGCACAGAATGTGTTCCGTACTAATAATAGTGATTAATGTTACAAGTCGACTGCTAATGTGCAGGCTACACTGGACCGCACGAAAGTGGATAAAACAGTGAGTAATGTTTACAATAATCATTAGATTGGGCATCGTTGTTTGTATTCGCGATGTAGTGGCGTGGGCGCGATGGTGAAAGCACCTCATAAAGAAGTCTAATCGTATACGTAAGCGTGTAAACAATCCCCAAAACTGTTTCGAAACCGTTAAACACTGTTTCACATTTTCTAACACCTCCTAATTACTGGTAAAACGCATTAAATATAATTAGTGCTTATTTGAATGGATATAAAGGTTCTGTGGGGTTCGATGGCCGGCCTGCACACACAGCAACACGGCGGGATCACACGCACGAATCACGCGTCCTACAATGCCGTGTTTGTTTCCCGGCTATGAGGCTTTACAAATTTGAGCTCGCATAAATTACCGTCGGATTACACGGCGGCATATTTGATTAGCTCGTTTTGTACATCCTCTACTAAACTCGACGAGTAATTATAATTACGTGTCAACAAGACTTTTTCACGATAAAACTTTTTATATCAAACAATCGATGTTTGAATGTTATGCTTTTTGAATCCAGTGGCAGTAAAACAGAATTGCCGATAACAATTGAATCTATTTTTGGAGCTATCTTATCTCTTAATTAAACTTGCATCTAAGATTATAAACAAGGTCGGCGGAAATAGTTTATTCATTTAATGTGATTTTTAATTTTCTTCTTCTTTTTTCATTACATTTAAATATTCTCACATTGCATTTCTCATTCATTTTCCAGGTGAAAGAAAACTTCTATCACCTCCACACGATAGGATTTACTTCGATAATCTAAATCCGGACTCCTACTAATCGCGCAAGTTTTTCTCAGAATGCTTAATTAAAAGTGTGTCTCACTTATTCGTCTTTAGTTGCACCCTTTCGTCCTTAAAGCGCTGCCCAAACGTAGGACACCGGAAAACGCTGTTTTTGTCGCACAGTTAGGCGTATTGGTATATTAATATTACAAGCCAAAAAAAATCGTATTGTCAAATGTCCAAAGAAAAGAGTTGTTCAAAAATATTTCATAAAAATAAAATAGTATTATAAAAAATCGTAAAATAGCGCTCAAAAAAAAAATATTTTTCGTTGCATAGGTACTTCTCAAAATTTTGAGCGTAATCTATCATATTTTAGTACCTTATGATAATAAAGGGAATTCAATCTACTAAATAAATACCTAAAAATTATTCCACTGAGTCGTTCATTTACTTTTTTAATTTAATTAAATAAACTTAAACTGCAAAATTACTTTTATTTTGGTGGTCATTCTTAACATCAAACGCATCGCTGTTTTGAACCTTATCGATGCGCTTTTGTCCATTACCTAAAAATTTGCTTCTTACCGCGCGTTAAGATGTTTCAAAGAAAAACCATCTCATACGCGCTAATCTCTTCTCCCAGACGCGCCTAGCCCACATGTAGGTACTGTATGTCTAGCTAACCGCAGTCAGGGGACGAACAACTATTAACTATATTAACGAGCTATGCACGCCCGCTGGGCTACCGTCCTGCCCGCCATTTATCAAATTATTTATATATATATATCGTACCTACGTAACCCCAGCCCACCCATAGCTTTACAAGGTCCACCAAAAAACGGACTCTTTCGTTTTTTTTTTTAATGTTCAGTGTTTCGCTGATAACGGACGCTCAGGTTTTTGGTTTTGCTCGTTTTGCTGGTGGACGGATATTCGCTAGGGTATGGAATTCCTTCCACGCGAGTGTTTGGTCTGAAGTGTTTGTTATTGTGGCTGTTCTGTGGTTTACCAGCGATTCTTCCGCTGAAAACGCAAAATACATTCTAATTACATAAATCTACTTCGAAGACCTTTGAATTGATTGAACCATGCTAGATTCATTAATTAGTCTAGACAGATGCGGGCAGGAAACGTCTCACAGAATATGATGATAGTGATAATGTTCGTAGACGCGACGCTCCAGCAAACACACTTGTAAAGCCAACACTTGGTGTGCTGTGTAGTCCCGATACCGCCCGTCTCAGCTTATGTTCATACCACTTGGAATTCTGCCCACACTCAAAGGCGCAGAGACAACCATATTTACATTAAAGTCTAGACGCAAACCAAATAGACCGTAGACGACCAGACCTCTGCATCAAAAAATAAAAACATCATAATAAAAAGTTGTGTCTAATATCTGGTTTATTTAAAAAACGAATTGGAACACCGTTTCAAATATAATCCGTTAGGATTGGAACGTAGTTGTGGCTAGTATCAGGCACACGGTAGCCCAGTGTATCAACAGGGCCATTCATTACGATAACACTGGCTGTTGAAGACAAGTGCCCGTTAAACATCACAACACGTGCTCATACAATGAGTGTTTAGAAAATATTTGATCTGTACATTTGTTATTCACTTGCGGACGTTACAGGAGTCACTTCAAACTTGTGTAAAGAGTTTTGATGAACTTGGATAGACTTTCTAAACAAGCTGTCAGTCATCAGTGCTCGCTGAAAGTTTCGAACTTGAAATTTTTCAGAGAGACATTATTCATTTCGGGATAAGCGAATCTCAACTAGGTACTTCGAATATTCTGTCCGAAGCTGAAAACTAGAATACACTGACATATTTTAAATCGGAAGACTATTTACTAAACACAAATCTTGTGAGACAGAAAAGTTAAATTAAACTGTGCTTTGTGTTAAGGCTCCTACAAACAGGCGCGACACGCGACGCGGATCGCACGCGACACAAATGCACCGCTCATCGCGCGACAGGCGGTGCCTTTGTGTCGCGTCGCTTGTCGCGCCTGTTTGTAGGAGTCTTAACACAATATGACAATTAATAAAAAATCCACATGTAAAATAAACCACTGACACATTACATAATTTTATTATGGGTATTTGACTCGCTGTTGATTTAGATTTTGACGTGACAAATTCACAATTCTAATTAATATCAAAATGTTTGGTGATAAAGTGTTTAATGAACACAAAAAATGTTATTATCTAGACAAGTAATAATACATGTTTGTGCGAAACTAAGTGGATTATTAGCAATTAATCTTCAACAAATAACCCAAGGCTATCTTGATAAAAATATGATTAAATTGATGAGTTACAGTCTCTGCTGTTACCGCCGCACCGCGCGCCACTTGCTTTCTTTTCCTTTTTGTACAACTTTTTGTCGTCTTAAGTCATTTTGCAATGAATGTTGGTGCTAATTATGTTTTGAAAAGTTATCCTTACAATTCGTTTAATGTTTGTCAGGGGAAGATATCTTGTAAGAAAATCTTCTTTTTCAAATCAGCATCCTAATTTCGTAACACACTATTTATCACAATCTCAATCATTTTGTAGCCTACTGCTAATCCATTGCTTTATATGTTCGAAAAATTTGTCTTCTCAACAACGTCAAAAACGCAATGAATGTTGTAGAACTGTCAAAATGAAGAAACCCGTTCCTACTGTTATTGTGTAACGTAATTACCCCGGTGATTATAATATCCAAATAGCACCACACCGAACGGTTCGCCTTCCGTGTTATTTTTTATTTTCATAAAAATAAACGATAGAAGCAACTTTTTCTCAGTTGATTATTGATTCATAAGCTCTCCTCTTTATGACTAACAAATGCTCGTGGTTTTTGTTGACTCTGCTTATTATGGGAGGTTCTAATTTTTTATAGCCGTTGACTGTATAATTTTAGTAATCATTATTTGTATTGGGTTACAAAAATGAATAATGTTACGAGTGTTATTATGACAGTAAAAACTGGGAGGAAAAAACCGTTTCAATTAAAATGTTTAGCCAACATCGACAGACTCAGTTCAATCCGATAGTTAATCATTTCTACAGAAGGCACAACACCATATAAAGCTATCTGTCTTACAACACTAGGTTCATAAAACAATCCACAACAAGAAGCCCAAGTTACAATCAAACTTATTTCTGTGTCACACACTATCGCGATACGGAGCCAATATCAATAAATCATGCGCGTCGATAACTGGCCGTAATTAAACAGCACTAGTGATCGATCATAGATAGCGACGTGTCGACCACTATCGGCAGAGACTCGTACATGTGTTCCAGACTATGATAAACTACCAGCAGACACCGGACACTCATTGGAATTAATGGGAATTAGGAACATTGTGGAATTGCCGTTGCTTGTAAAGGCAAGAAAAGTCGAACAAAAGTCTATGGCCGTAACAATGACAGTTATATTTGAGCCACATTCTTTCTAATTTTATTTATCTCCGTTCCAATATCAAAAACATGAACTCTATAAAAAAAAATTGCTGTGTTCCGTTTTCAAAATCACAGTTCAGTTACGTAACGATGTTTTACTGACTTGTAGGTAACATGGAAGACATGTCTCACTCCACGCTACCGATAAAGAAACGTATTTTTTCATACGATTTGATATTGTACGTTATCAGTGCCTTATCTCGCAATCTGGGTACACACTATACCTTGTAACGACGCTCTATTACAACCACACTACATGTTTTTTTTTGACAAAATATCAATAACCCACACCACTATTATCGCGAACTCCTTCCCTATCTTCAAGTGATAATTTTATAATCTTGAGCGTCTGAATTACTGGGAATTTTTGGATTAACAAAACTCTACTTCACAAATTTCAACAATTTTGTAAAAATTCGTAGTACTTACTTAATTAAGAAGCCAGGACAACAGAATCAGCGAACTGAAATTAAATTGAACACTGGAAAGTGCTGTGCTACTATAAATTCAATAAGAATGTAGAAATCGATACCGTCGGCGCCGTGGTTACTATCGAGAGTGTAGGCAAGGCGTCTCGCTGACAGCCTAGTAATAAGCTTCATCGATGAAACTTTTATCGGATGTCAAGCGAGATATACGAGCGTAATGTACGGCTGTTTACGTTAGCGCAAGGAAAATTATATCTGTTTTATTATAAACAATATTGCTGACGGCGCGATGACTCCCCGATTTAGTGCTGCAATAAATTCGCATGGAAATTTAGCAAGCCCACTCGGTATTGTCCAAATATTACGGCGAGCCAACACTGCACGCACGGTATTTTCGTTTAGAGCCATTAAATCGAGATGCGTTCAATCCACCGCATTCAAAAACTAAACGTGGGGCGATTATTTTACGGGCGTATTTCGTGTGTCGCAGTGGATTTCGCCAGGGCATCGATTATTTGAACAAACAAGCCGGGTAATAAATCATCCGCTCCCGGTTACCTGCAAGGGATCGATACGAAAAAAGCCCCTTTTTGAAACAAAAGGGAGTGACATTTCTAACGATGCTCCACTACCGTACTCGGGTTACACTCGACTTGATCAAAGATGAAATGGAATTGAGTTGTGCGTTAATTCAGACGATGATAAAAGTAACTGCTAACTGCCTACGAAGCACGAATGTACTTATTACATTTCTAGTTCTACACATCATTGATAGAAATGCTGTACACTTGATCATTTAATAGAATCATACAAATTAAACTTGGAAAGGAAGTGTTAGAAATAAGGAAACTGTCCATTGAGTTCTAATTTGTATCAATCATAATCACCAGTTCGTCACATCAAGATTTCTCCAGCAAGGCAGAAATAATGGACACGAAAAGAATTCTCTCTGAGCTCGTAAAATTCGCAAACAACAAATTCATTTGGTGACACCGATGCGATGCTCCATTGTTTCCCGCTGCTTCGAGCACCGTTACACTGCCATTGTCATCCTTGTCTTAAAACAAAATATTATAAAAATTATTGCAGAAATATTTGCAAGCATCTCGTCCAGGTACGTAATTTTTTCTCCTGTCCATGAAGATTTTTCTGACCCAAATTACACTGGCAAATCAAATAGACGAAAATGGCTAAATGCGAGCTTATAAGCTGTATCCGAATGCTTCGACTCATTGTTCTCACTTTTATGGGTCCTAGTTTCCTTTGAGTGATGTCAGCATTAGTTAGCACAAAGACGTAATTACTTTACGAATGTTCTAAAGTCATTTTACTCTCGCTTTCAACGAACTTTAGAAACAAATCGACAATTTGGACGCTGACCTTTCAAGTTTTACAATTTAGAACGCGTTTGCTAAATTGTTGTTGCGAAAAACGAAAAAGATTTAAATACCTGAGGGGCCGAAAGCAATGGACGCGAGGGCGTCCTCAATATCTGGCTGTCAACGAAGCCTAAACCTAAAATTGTTACCTATCTGAAGGGTGCGGTAAAGATACCGTTATTCCGGGCACAGGCATCTGAATAGCAGTTGTATCCACACGGTCGCTTGTATCTCGAGCCGGATATCCGTAAATCTTAGCGGCCATTCTCCGGAATATCGGACGCAAACGACAAACATCTGCTGAGTGCGATCAGATGAAATCGTACCTGCGAAAGTGCGAACGTACACGATTTGCTTGCCAAGTTTTTTTGTTTTGTAAATAACAAAACTACTCATCGGATAGTTTGCCAACAGATTATAAAATACTTGATGAATATCATGGTTTCAACAAATATTAGCTTCTCGTGTCGTGATAAAGTGTCTCATAAATTCAAATGTAGAGCATTTAGAATTATAATTTAATATTAAAATCGTATTCATAACACTGGCCGGTCGGGGACGGGGTACTCTCGGCACAAAAAGTTTGTCATTCATTTCACAATAAAAGTGGTAATGGAACTAGTCGTGTATGATACGATCGCATCGCAAAAATGTGGAGTCGCCACAACGGACCAGCATTTACATTAAAATGTCATAAAGCCGGTTGTGGGATACATTTTTTCAATATCAAACACGCGCACGCCATCTTTCGGCGGAATTTGGTGGATTGACTCTTATTGTCGACGAATTGTAGGTATATTTGTATCACCTAGTTGAAAGTCAAATCAATTTGAGCTAATGTAACACATTTTATTCGTACCTGGAATTACCGTACGTAACTAAGTAGCTGCATCACAAAATATTTAAATCAAACAAGCTAAGTTGTAACTTGGTTTATAACGTGCTAATCTGTCTGTGAAACGATGAAAAGTAAAAAATCGTTTTTATTAGGCACAATTTAATTTCATCCACTAAAATGAAAATAGTTTTCACCAATTAGGCATCTCGAATTTCGGGTAGGTAATAATAAGTCTTTAAAAAAGTTTAAATTGGCAATATCAAGTGTCTCCTGTGGTACAGGTTAAAAGCGACAGGCAGCTGGGTCGCTGGGTTTAACCCTGTTAACGATGACCGCCCAAATCGTACGGAACTTTGACTCCTGGGGCGCAAAATACGCGGTAGCGCGGCTAACAGAATTCACAGATTTGAATTTCGGATGCCGTTTTAGAACTTTGGGCAGAGCAATGGCACTTAATAACTGATCAAAGGCGAAACTGATGCATTTTTATTACATTGGGTCATGATCCCTCTGTTCATTTATATACTTTTGAATAAGAGTAACTTGCAGTTGAAATTTATGAAAAAAAAAAAACGAGTAAATATTTTTCGTATTTTTACTTTACTGAACTAGATATATGCGCGTCGTCCACCGCACCAAGACTTAGAATAGAATAGAATACTCTTTATTGTGTACACCATAAAAATTACAGATATTTTAATGACGACTTTTTACAAAGGGTGACACAATTTGCGGCCTTATCGCTAAAAGCGAGCTTTCCCCCCTTCCCCTTTCATGCCTGCCTGACTTTAATACACCTATACAAATTCTTCTAATAACATCTTTCCGCCTGTCGCTCCTCAGTCAGTCCATACCCGCAGCATAAGTTTGATTTGTCAAGCGGAAAATTGCGAGGAACGAGAAAACGTTGACCCTTGTTGATTGCGTTTGCGTTACGTCAACCGGCCTACGACGGCAGTTCCAATCGCAGCACGCGAATATATCATTCCATTGCGTTATCGCTACAAAATAATTTCCGAAACTGTTGAAAACTTTCAGTGGAATGTAAAAGCCAATCGGAGTACACAATCATTATATTTTTAAGTAACTTATATTGCTGTGTTGCTAAAACAAAAGTAATTATCTACCAAAATTATATGAATAAAAACTTGCAATGATAATAATGTACTTAAACGAGCATTTTACGGCGGGTAACTGTTAGTTCACTAATTATCATTGCATTGCCGTGTCATTATCATTATAAACTCATTGACCAAACCCTCCATAGACAACTGCAAAAGAAAGTACTAAGTATAGTTCAGTTGCGAATTGTCATGTTTTACAAACGAGTGCTTGTTGTCACCCGTGTGTACGGACTCGGCGGAAATGGTGATTATTAGTGTTACGCATTATCCTCATTAATTTGGCATAGCTTTTGCGCGCCGCCACTGTGCGGGTCCTGTTAAAGGCTCCCGCAAACAGGCGCGACGCGACAGCGCGACTTAAAGGCACTGCTCGTAGTGCGTCACGCGGTTCCTTTGTGCCGCGCTAGTGTGTACGAGCCTTCACTAATACGAATTTATCTAAGATTAACTGGTTAGCGGATTAGTTAGTTATAGTTCAATAAAACTTTGTTTTGTTGAAACTTCACTTAATTACAAATTATTTGGAAATTATTCATGTTCGAAACCTCTTCTATTATCCAATCCATACTTAAGGATTAAGAAAATAATCTGTATAATTTTAACCGACGAAAAAAAGGAGGAGGTTCTCGAGTCGACGCGTATATTTTTAATGTTCAATACTGAAAAGTCGTAATGTCAATCGCGATTCTCGAAAGATTTAGCTAAAACGCTTCTCAATCCTTAACATCTAAAAACCAGTCTGCTACATCAGACAGTACAGACAGACACGTCACGACAATGGGCTCCCGTGAAACGAGTACGGGACCCTGAACACAAGACGTGTAAATAGTAAATAAAGGCATCAAACACGCACGCTGCCATTGTTAGTAACACTAACAATTCTATGAAGAAACTAGAGAAGACCACTGTTTATAAAATAACACCAAAATGGCACTTCGTTGATAACGGCGAATACGATGAAACTCGTACGTCTAAATAATGACTTAATTTCTAACGTGACAATATTATGGTGGACGTCCACATCCATAAAATATATGGCAATACGTGCACGTTATTAACGTTATCGTGGGACGGAAATTTAAAAGCGTCTTTATACAGGGTGTAACAGAAACCCTATTGCTATCCTTAAGCACTAAAGATAATAGCTCGTATAGAATCACTATACATAGTTTCAACTCAAAATAGAATACTCTTAAGAATTGATACCAAATTTTCGGTTTCCTAGGTTTCTTTAATTCAAATCATAACAAACGTGTCACCGCACTACGTAGGTCAATAACTTTCCACGTTACTTGCCAATATCACGATAAATCTCTTCCGTAATTCTGCGCGCCTAGTACCCTAGTAGCCTACCGCAGGCGGTGTTCTTTGTCGGCGCGAATAGACGAAATAAAACATGCCGCCGCGCCGCCCGCCATAGCGATTGAGCGCCCGCGCAATAAAGCATACCTACTTTACCGAGATGTAAAAATTAATACATAATTATTAATTTACAGTTTATTCGTTAATATCAAGACAGAAATTGCACGTAAAACCTGAGATAACAAAACTTACGTAAAAAATCTAAACAAAGTTTAGGTAGGTTAACTGGTTTCATCTCTTATTATTACTTATTACCGAGTAAACAGTAAAATCTTAAAGCTTTGCTTAATTTAGTAAATTGACTTACAGTTTGAAAGATGGGGTTCGATATGGTGACCTTGGTATTGTATGCACAAGGCCGCTCGCTTGTTCATAGACACCTGCACATTGCGTAGCATGTCTGGTGTTATTGTCCTGAAAGCGGCCTCAATCCGCACTTTCATTAGTTCCATAGTATCACACTGCACTGCTTACACTACATTTTTAATGTACCCCCACAAAAAAAAGTCTAACGGGGTTAGGTCTAACATGCCGACGAAGGCACGCTGTCGACGCTCAGCATCTGGTCTACCCTCAATAAAACGGCGACGGTACAGTTCTTGGGCAGCTCGCAAATTACCATTTTCTGCTCCGACACACATCATCATTTCGTAATATTCGCTATTACTTAACGACATTTTGCAAACACAACAAAAAAAAGTCAATTAGGTGTAGCCGTACTGAACTGATGCGCGTATCACAGCGATAGAAACGAGTGCACTACTAGACGCGGAACAGACGTCGACTGACGAGCAAACTAGCAAACCAATAACAATAATGCTAAATAAAGCTCCTATTCCCTGCTGGTCTGGTACCTAAATATTATTTCGTTCAATTTTGATACCTATAGGGTAGCTGTTCTATTAGTGTCCACTACTTTTAAAAAATATTGTTCAAGAATTCAAGATTATTTTACATCCCAATAATAATTTCAACTAAACCCCGTTAAACTTTTAAGTAAATCTAACACACCAGAGCAAACTAATTACGTAATTCAAATTCAAAATTGAAAAATCATTAATTTTTTGGGGTGGGAAAATCTTTAATGACTTAGAGGAAGTGTTAGACTCTTACTGACTAAAAATCACTCTGTTCTTTCAGTTGCCTTTGCATTCCGAGGCCGCGATATCTCATTAGAAGTCTGAATTAGAAGTTGTAATTACCAGGAGTAATTAAAACTACACGGACTGCAATTGGTTCACGTACCCTTAGGCCCTAACCCATTAGGTTTACACACATTATGATGCTTACATTGTGTGTGTAACGACGTAATCAGGGTTCTGTGAGCAACGATTTTCAATTCGGCAATAACAACTCCTGTTACTCATGCGGTCCTAGTACTTTATTAATTTCTTTCCACAGTTAGATGCAGTTTTAAGAAATTTTTTATTGACTTTAAAGACTAAACGTGCTCAAACCAATAAACCCCACGTACCGCACCGACAGACCGTAAACTTCCCATAATTCTATCGGTTAGTCCTACATGTAAAATGTATGCGTAGGTACGTGCTATTATTTTGTAATAAAAAAAAACTATTAACTTCTTGTTAATAGTTTTCGTCATAATAATTTTAAAAATTACTTTATTTTAAAAATTATGAACGGAACCCACTGTGATTTTATTTGTACTAGGAGAAACATAAGTTGCGAAGAAATGAATTGAAATCATGTTTTGGGTTCAGTTGGACATAAATTGTTACTAAATCCTTTTTCTATTTTAAGTTCTAATGGCAAATAATAATATTCATTTAAGCAATTAATTCCTGGTAGGATGCACGTAAGGATTCGATTTTTATGATCATTTCAATAATACGAGCTGACGATTTTTCAAACAATTCGTTTTAATGCGATCTTCTAGCAAATCGATTCAATAGTAAGGTGAATCAAATCTCCTGGATCGTATGTGTAAAAAATAATACGATAATAGTTCATATTTGCCCAAAGTATTGTGCTGACAATCATAAACAGCGAATAGATAGGTTTATCTATTTCAAACAAGATCAATTACATACATAAATATGTCGACACTTTTTAACTTGTCCGCATTGTTTATGTTAGCACTAAGCGAAGATTGAAACATTTGACGGTTTGATAGAAGTTCTCATTTCGAATGACATAGCTGTATTTTATAAATTAATCGCTCGGTGTCGTATTCTGTATTAGTCATTGTGATTTTAACCGACTGCATCTGTACCATCTGAATGAAATCCATTGAATTACGCTGGAAAGGTTATCAATTATTATTTATTAAAAGTTTAGACGTACACCCATACCTGACTGGCAACTTTAAATATGTCACAAAATAAAGGTGTGTTAAATGTTGTTTTTTTTAATACGATTTTTGAATGAATTTTTAGAAGATCGGTTCAAAAGCACGGGATTCGATCTGTGAATCGAATAGAAAATCGACTTAAAGCAAAACATCGTTCATCCTTATGGCCACTAAAATAAAAGGTTAGGAATAACTTTAGGAAAAAATTTAGTTTAGGTAATTATCTACAAAGTAATCTTCTACAAAAGGACAACTACGTAAAAAACCAACAAGTGTGTAAATGATACGTGACAGTGCAGGCAGGTATCTAAATATTATTTCGTTAAATTTTGATACCTAGACCAATTAATTGTATTTTAGCTAGTTCACAAACATAATCAAAGTTTAGGAAAAGTTAGTAGTAATATTTTGTAGACAAAAAATAAACATACGGAACCTTTTATTCGGAAATACCAGGAGTAAGAGGTTTATTTTTACTTACAAATAGTTCGCTGACACCGATCAGCTGACTTGGTGCTAGTGATGTCTTTATTTCAATTTTAATAGTTCGGTTTCTGGTATCAATGTTTTAAAAATTCTTATAACTTTCGAACATGTGGAGATAGGATTAAAAAACCCTTCCAATATCGTTTGATATCATCCAAAGAAGCCGTGCCCTTGGTATGTATATACCCTTTCCGTTACACGTTGTATATTTCCATACATTTTACTTCCCTGTGTTATCCTGATGCAGTGACGTCGACGTCCACAATAATATCGTCACGTTAGAAATTATAATAAAAACGCACATTAGAGACGTCATTATTTAAACGTTCGAGTTTCATCATACTCGCCGGTATCAACCAAGTGCCATTCTGGTGTTATTTTATAGCGTGTAACGAGTTGTAATGAGAGCGTGGTCCGAGTACCCACAGATGGGTAGAAAAACAGGACATGTTTGCTTGAAAACTTCCATCTAAACGCCCTTGTTATTTATTATATATGCGTCGACCCCAAAAACTGTGCGTCCTATAGCCGAAAATGTATGTCAATTCGTAACACCGATGTCTACTGATTCCATACAAAGAAGCTGGAAGACGGAATAGCATAAATCATTCGCTAACAGACTTTCCTGATACAGGGTAATATTTAGTTCGTCCTAAAAAAAGAGAACGTCGGCGACAGTACCGAGTTCCTTCATGCTGACTCATCGGCTGTTGTAACAGTCGCTTAGAATTTTCTCTGCTAAGAAAATAAGCGTAAAGATAAGGCGTCCCATTTCGCATATCTTCAACTTTTCGCACATACCTACCCTACAGGTCATTGCACCCGGCGCCCATGTTCGCGCGCCTTCCTTTACGGGGTGGGCAGACCTCCTAGTGATTGGCGTACGGCCCATTAATCACGTAGCTGTGTACGCATTTAGCATGCAAGAAGCCAAGGTGACTCATTAGTGATAATGTTACAATAGACCTTTCTTGCGTCTGCGCATCGAGCAACGCCTTGTCACACCATAGTACTTAGGTACTTGCTGTTTAAGATAAAATATTTTTATTCATTATTAATTACAATGGGGTATTGATCGGTATCTATGCTCGATGTGAACTAAAAGTTATACAAGGTGCAGTTTTGGATCTGCAAAACATTTTAGGAGGTAATTATGTTAGTGATTCTCGACCCGAATCAACAATAAAATGGGCAGGTATTTTTTTTTCATTTTATTCTTATTTATGGAAATCGGTAAGTGTGAAGTCCCCTTTTTAAAACGCGGCCAATCTGTACGTGTCCTTAAACTGCGCTTTCACACACACACAAACAAACACAACCGACATTTCTTTCATAAATCCAAAGCACCAACCACCGCCCGCTCCTTCTCCCACTAGCCACGCCCCCGCGGCCATCGCAAGCACATAAATCGGGTCAATTTATTAGTGTAATTGATGTCGCCGGCGTGTGCATACGCATGCAAATTCCGCCCCGCAAGTGCGCCTTCGATTAACGGTCGCGATAGGTACCTACTACCTAGTTATAAAAATGACGGATCAATACTCCAATGTAGAGTTGGTGGAGATGGTCCGCTTGTACGAGTATGCCATGAGTGGAGACAATGTATCTCGAGCCATCGAAATGTTCGCGGAGTTATTCCCCAATCGGCAACGTCCCTCACACAGGGTAATGCTGGCTGCTACGCAGAGACTGCGCGATCATCGGCAGTTCCACGTTCCCCAGCATGCTGAAGGTCGCGGCTACGAAGGCCTGTCTGTCGCCTTGTAGGAAGATATCCTGGAATTCTTCCGGCGAGACCCACGGGCAAGCACGCGGGAGGCTGGTCGACGGTTTGGAGTGCACCACTCCACAGTGTGGCGGCTACAATGTTCATAACGAACACTGGTGGGCTCACCGCGAACACAACCCGCACGTGACTCAGAGGCATTCTTTTAATGTGAAGTTCAGCTTAAATGTGTGGGCTGGCATAATAGGAGACCAATTGCTTGGACCCCATTTTATCGATGGTCACCTCACTAGTGCCACATATCTGGAGATGATGCAATACGTCGTCGAGGAGATGTTGGATGAAGTTCCACTGGCACTGTATCGCAACATGTACTTCCAGCAGGACGGTGCACGTCCTCACTACGGTCGGCAAGTACGTGAGTACTTGAGTGACAGGTTTGGCACCAACTGGATTGGTCGCGGTGGTCCAGAGGCTTGGCCTCCGCGTTCTCCGGACCTCACTTTTATCTGTGGGGGTACCCCTGGACTTTTATCTGTGGGGAGACGTTAAAAGATTGGTGTACACAGACGAAATCACCAGTGTTACCCAACTACGTGCAAAAGTGATCAGTGCTTTCGACACAATAAAAACGAATGTGTTTGTGTTACGTAAGCTGAAGGAAAATCAGCAACGTCGTGCTAGACTGTGCCTGGAGTGTGACGGTGGAAACTTTGAACAATACCTCCAGGTAACATAAGTAGGTAATTTATTTATTTGTACATAGACAATAATTTGTAAATACGATGTTACCTAAATCAACTTGATTAGTGTAAATAAGTTGATTTAAATTTTTTAACTACCTACGCCAAAAATACCTATCAGACAAAATGAATCACTTAAAATCCCTAACACATGAGTACCTACTTTACTAGCACAAATTATCGGTACTTAGGTATTTTTGTCGGTCCTCAGCTCGTTAAAAAGTAGGAAGCAAAATCTTAAATCAACCAATTTAATCTACAGATAAAAACGAAAACCGTCCTTGGGGCTGAATTTACCTACAGAGCGCGCCGACTGCGCCGAGTACCTACATGCCTTATTATTATTATTAGGTGCCTACCTAAATCCCGCGCACGCGCTCGCGATCATAGTTTCACAATTGTGCAACAGGAACTGCTTACGTGCTATGTAAGGTTTATTTATCTCCGCCTATCATTTTATTCATCAGCTGATAGGTAACTAACGACACCAACGTGAACTTTCGCGCAGTTGTATCTACTTCCTACTTATTATTATTTATCGTTATAGCCCAGTGGTTAAGGCGTTCTCCTCTCATACATGAGGTTGCGGGTTCGCAACTGAGCAAGTACCACTGTGTTATTTTTTAAATTCATAATAATGTAAGTACTTTTTAAATTTATCTAGGACATCATTGAAATCCCGTGTTTCGGTAAGCACTTAATTAAAGCCTTTGGTTCGAATTGATTTGTAGCTCTCGGACAGTCGTTAGGTACCACACGGGTCGGTACGGGTCAACGACCTTACAGCCCTGCCGTATGGTCGTTGGTACGAGTAGTCACAAGCCAGAAAGTCTGACAATTAGTCTAACAAATGGGTATCGTGTTATCAAGTAACTGGTTTGGTGAGGTCTGATACGCAGTCGCCCTACGTGATTCACTGGCACTCCATGTAATGAGCTGCATACAGTTAGACTGAAAGCCGACCCTAACATAGTTGGGAACAGGCTCGGCAGATGATGAAGATTTTCGCATTGTAATGATGCTTAAAAATGAGTTATTATTTAGCGAAATGTAAACAATAATGTAGGTACATTGTGATTTCGCATCGCGGGTAGTCCCCGCGGTGTAACCAAAGCAACGACCGCCATTTTAGTTCAACGTACGCGCCGCGTTCGTTTCGTAGTGTTTCGTAGTAATGTGGGCGGAGCCTCGTACAGACTGTCGCATGTCGTCACTGGTCATCGCATTCACGCACACAGTGACATGACGCGCGATACATCGCAATGGGTGATTCTGTATTTTTGAAGAGGGTTATTAAGAGGGTTATTCTGAAAAACAATAAAATTGAAAAATCGATAATAAAAAGTATTATTGATTATTGACTTGGTATCGTATTGTTATGTGATTAGTTACGAGTCTCATAACAACCTCCTGAAATGTTTTGCAGGTTCAAAACTGCACCTTGTATAGCTAACACATAAGTGGGAAACCGCTGGATAATAAATAAGCCCTTCATTGTACTTACAGTAACTTATAATTTTTCAAAAAGCCTTTATAATGCATCCATTCTTTTCATTCGCTGTGGAACAAGATGAGCGTCTCAACAGTCATAAATATCCGGTGCTGCACAGGATGATGTCTTATCACCAGAGCTCGGATATTCGGATGCATATTTACCTAAAGTTAATTTTGCTATGAAAGTATGTAAGCGGCTTCTTAAAATATATTTTTCGTAAAAAAGAACCGAGGTGCCAGGAACATCGGGAATGCATAACTAGCCGGGTGTATAGTACGGAAGTGACTTCAAAATAAAAAAAAAATTACTACATCCTGATTCTCGGCTACAACAACTTTAATCACTACCTTTCGATCGCTATGATTTGGTCCGGTCCGGCAACCGAATATCCGATCTCTGCTTATCACTCTTAACTAAATTGCTGAAGAGTTGTCCTAATTACTAACTTTGTTTTAAAGGTGGTGGATCACTCCTCAATAACTAAGTAAAAAGACCTTAACTTAAAGTTACATCCAAAATTAAAATGACGGTAGTAGTCAGTGTAACAAAAACCAGCCGAAAGTATTGTTGCTTGTTGACACCCATGTCCAATTTAAAAAAACTTTCCTCATTTATCTCTTCCACAATCAGCATTCATTCGAAATGAACCTCGTTAAACGCAACAATACTCACGATTTGACCCACAATGCAAATATAAGGCAGCACAATAATGGTGACAACTTTTCACTTTCAAACTTTGACAATTACAAAGTGACCAGTATTTCCTGACACGTGGTGGCGCTGCTTGTCAAGGGAAATGTCAATAGTTACGTCAAATTCAGTACATTTCGTTTTAGTTCCTTTTTTCGCCGCATTTCAAGACTATATGGGATCATTTAAACAGTCCACTATCGCTGAATGATCGTCCACCGCTACTTGTTACTTTTTATTGTTATTCGACCTGGTTTTACATGGTGAGACTTGGAAATTGCTTAGTGATAGTTAGAAAAAGTGTAGAATTCGTGTCATGGACTCATCTTGGCATTGGCTGTTTCCTTCCTAAGATTTATGTGAATGTAGTACCGAAATAATTTAATTTAATGAGGTACTAACTGAAAAGTTAACAAAACAACCTGAATGTGGTGGCAATATAGAAGAAAAGGGGATAGCGTTGTCCAGCGGTGGAGACCGAGGCACATAGTCGACAAAACAATTAGGTAAATAAAAAAAAATGCGTGAGTGTCGTGGAACACTCGGTTGGAACGAAATTCCTTTCGTAGTATATTTAGGACATCCATAGAACAAATTTGATTAACATAAAAAGGGTTATATTGAGTCAACCTTAAAAGATAGACATATGCTGTCCGGGACTTTTTTTTAGAACTTTTAAAGGAGAATTATTCCGTGATACATGATTTTTGCGTAACTTTAACCGTTTACGCAACGCACGCAACGGAAGCTCTCAAAAGGTATAATTTTTTCCCGTTTTTGCAACATTTTTCATTTATGCTCCGCTCCTATTGGTCGTAGCGTGATGTTATAAAGCCTAAAGCCTTCTTCGATAAATGGACTATCCTAACACAAAAAGATTTTTTCAATTCCAACCAGTAGTTCCTGAGATTACCGCGTTCAACCAAACAAACAAATAAAGAAAGGGTCGTGACGGAAAATTCTTACACTTTTTTTCGCCTAGCCCCCATCCGCCAAGTCCGTACCACGCGATAAGGAACTTCGTTCCAAAAAAAAACCAGAATTAAAATTTTAAATTAAATCTTAAAACTATTAGCCTCCTCTCACTTCACATGTTGATGTTATTCTGATACGTCAATCAAAGTCTATCTATTTATCACATAACAAATTATTAGAGGCGGCAAATGTGCACATCACACAGACGCAGAACGTTTCTGACGCGCGTCCGTTAATCTTCTATAACCTTACGAGATGTCCATCAAACAATGTTCTCGTTAACCCAAAAAAAAAACAGCCTAAACATTGCCAAAAAATAACTTCATATACTTTAACATGTAACTTGACCATCAATCATGCAAATAAGTTAAAAGAACAGAGACAAAAAACAAAAACGGCTAGTATTAACGAGGCGTAGCTTGTTTAATACGCGGGGTTAATCTCCTGCATCGGTAGGTTTTTGTTCAGATTCATGTAATAATTAACTGTTACGTGTTCCCATGTATTGTGTGATCGGTGGGAGGTACCTGACGAACTACAATGTATGTAGATTTTTGATGGATCTTGAAAGGAAATATAATTCTAAACACACTTGAACAGCGGATTACATCACGATCCCGCGTCTGTAATGAAATTGTATCACCAAAGATTTCGCCTCTCCCAACCATCAAATACGGCAATCCTTACAAGATTATTCGTGATCATTGCGTCAGAGTTTCAACCATTATATCGTTGGAAAACTATCTCAACTAAAGGCAGATCATGAAGTTGTCATAGAAATTGTTCTACTAGAGTCGCGTCGCGCCTGTCTATTTTATGACCTCATCAGGAAGACGTAGAACATAGCCTAGAATTTTTCAAGCTTTTATAAACCTACACTATATATAGTCACAACTCCTTCGTTTGGGGTTCAAATTTCGCCCGTTGGCATACCGAGCCTGGTGTATAGGTGGTAAACACGGAACTGCTCGCCTCCTGCGGCCTCCGCGATCCCAAGTTTACGGCCCAACGCAGTCGTAAATTATTTTGATGTCACTCTGCATATTATTGCGTAGTATGTGGTTGTAATATGGTCTTGGATGTACATGCTATAAATTTAGGTAAAAGTCATGGGATTACGGAAGTAAGGAGTCATTGATCCACTCTGTGCTGGTCTTATTTAGTTAAAAAAAGCCCGGTGAACTTAAAGAATTGTGTTCTAAAAACCCTCTATCCAAATGAACCGATGCATCACCGCACGCTTTAAAATTGAAACAAACATTGACCTTTCGCTAGTCTCAGGGGCTGTGTCACCATTAGGATAAAAGCGCCATGCTTCCTAATTCCAGACCATAACTCGCCCTCAGGTGGGCCGGATGCCCATTACTCATACCTTGGCACAAAATGGCCGAAGTTTTAAACTTAGCGCTGCTTAGAGTAGCTTGCATGTACCTACACCATGTACATACACGCAATATTCTCCAGCGTTCACAGGAAGCGATCGGTCGTAAAATAGCGTTCGACGACGCAACGCGACGAACTAGTCGCGCGCTTTTTACGACGACGAGACCACGACGACCGGCCGCGTGGTCGCGAGATGTGGGCCCGTCCATTGTGCAGCCTCGTGAATAAAAATAACTATAAAATTAAAGCAATTATAGTTTTATTGTACCGACGGAGGCTGTTATGGTAAGCGCGTTGTGTGAAACGGAAACATCTACACCATTTGTTTATGCACTAAAACGCAAATAATTGTTGCTATAATATGTTAAGAATATGTTCTAACATCCTCACACGATATTATAACAATTGATGGGACTGGCGCACCATAACGTTAGAATGTAATGGGATAAACGCGCCGTCATAATTACGCAGCGATCAGGGCCGACAATCGCGGGTGTTTAAAAACTAGCAGTTTATTAACATAACGCGCTACAAACTGTGTGAAATATGTTAATTGGAGTCACAGACGAGATGCTGTAATTGAATCGATGAGCTTGAGACTTCATATTGTTCGCATTTTATAAGTCTGTCAGCATCCCGATGTTAGATTTTGCCGTTTTCACTATCCAATAAGCATTAAAGTATTTCTGACCAACGCATTGCCTACAAATATCTGGCGACATTGCCGTAATCTCCTGGGCTTGTATAGGAGGACATTACTGGACCCTTTCAATATATCGCCTTTTTTTACAAAAGCTAATCTTAATCAATTCAACAAAAAAAAACTCTAGTAGTTAGTTAGATTGTTGAACCCCAGAGTTTAGAAGTTGGCGGTGGGTTACCCCCGTGCCTCGGGAAGCACGTTAAGCCGTTGGTCCTACGCCTGATCTCTCTCCGGTCGTGACGGATTGTCGTCCCGTCGGACTATGAGAGTGAGGGAAGAGGGAGTGCACCTGTGTCTGCGCACACACTTGTGCACTATACTGACTCCCGCGCCGAAGGCTAGTCTCCGCTGAGATTGGCCGCCATGGCCAACGTACGGTCTGGAGGACTATTAGATTGTAGAAGCCGACAATTTCACAAATGGATCACTAAGATTATCATCACTGCTATAAAAAAATATCACCAACAAAACGCTAATTTTATTCATTATACTACATAATTCTGTTTCTTCATGAGCTAGTTGTGTGTCGCACCATATATTCATCTCTGGCGATGAGCTGGGCGCTTGTAAAGTGCGCGTATTGATTGCGAACATTTGACCACGTGCACACGTCGTTTGTACGCATTTTCATTAGCAACAAACGTAGAAATGTATGGCCTAAGTTGTGAGAGACAGCGGGGATAAGATTCAGCCGATAACTTGTAAAAAAGGTAGAGTTAGGGTTCATGAAATTAGGAGGAAGGCCTGGTTGACAATTTGGGCAATTGAACCCTGAAAATTATGTATCGAATCCCGAATTCTTGGCAGTTGTTTCGTCTATTCCTTTTCGCTATAGGAATGGTCCATTTGTCATTGCATTCCTTTCACTAAACGGTTTCCAATAGCCATTTTGCCAGCAGAACAGCAAAGCGAAAAAATCCTATTCGAATGTTACAGTCGATAAGCGTTCGCAGTTACGAAAAAATTGTTGTCTATTCGATATCTTTAACGGCTCTCACAATAATTGATATTATAACAAGATGATTGTCAAGTCATCGCTTGGAACGTTGATTTTGCATCACTTAACATTTAATTTTAATACCATGAATCATGACGGTCACAAAAAAACGCATATTTAAATGAAAATAGTCGCTCATGTGTAAATATTTGGCATTGCTGCTGTAAGCTTATAAATAGCGGCGTTTTCAAGACCCGCCCACGTCAGTAACTTGTCCCAAAACAGAAGTCTATAAGCTTTTAAACAGTTTGGCAGCCCGCCAGGCGATCGGGCATCAACCTCGGAACACTACGAATATATGCCAATTTCAAACCTAATCGACCAGCCAGATGACAAACACTGAGTAAAACGACACCTAAGAAGTGCTTCTTTATGACTAGTTTTTGTAATTTTTTGTGGCAACGCGCCAGCCGCAGACAGGATGCAGCTCATTTATTTGAAGTCAAAGACTTTTCTAATGCCAAAATAATCTATGAAAGCTGTCAAATATTTATGATAAATGTAGCTTTCTACGTGAGATTTACATGCAACTATAACGAGTTAAGGAACGGCTCAATCTCCTGGCGACTAACTCGCGGTACGGTCACGCGAATACATTCACAAACTCAATTCCGAACAGTCGTCGAGTTAACGCAAACCCAGGACGCGGAACTAATACAAATAGCCCAGTTCTGAATAACTCAATAAAATTAGGTTTAAAGCAAACACGGCAGGTCGGGCGCTGCGGCGCGACACGGCGCGGCGCGGCGTACTGCGGGCTCGCCTCGGCTCCAACACGTCCGGGCCATAAGGTGTCGTTGCTAACTCGCGAGTTCGCGACGCCAACTATTACTATTTCCAGTGAAGCGGAATAACCGTGCGACTGTAATAAAGGGTAGGGCACGCCCGCATTGACAGCGGAGCGTATTGTAAGCAAAACATACGACGCTCTATTTCATCGAGTGCAATTTTCAAATGGATTTGTATTCGTCTAGCTAATCATGGCCTAGATTAGCCCGGCATTGTTCCAAAATAATTTCCTTTGAATTCGTAGTTATTGCCTTACAGACAATAACTATTAACTAACCATTAACGACCGAATGTATGTTAAGTGTGTTAAGTAACACTGACTCATCGCTTAAGTTGTAAAACCATGCATTAGGTTGTTAAGTATTTAAATAAAAAATAAAAATTAGACACGCGTTTTTGCATTAATTACATTAGACTGCATTTGGATACTAGAATAAAGTCTCCATCAATAAATCGCTATGATTCATTAATTACCCAATCGATACGGGAGGCAACGCAGTCAAATAGCAGAGAGGACGATAAGACTTGGCACGATGTCGATACAACGTGACAGTTTACACAACGAAGTACAGGCACTCCCATAGATTACATTTTAATTACATAAGAAACACAAAGATTGCTTATTTTTGCTTCATAGTCAAAAGATTAACACAGTTAGCAGTGTGGCTGTGGCTGACTGACTACCAGGGAACGTCATACTCATAGATACCGACATACATAGAATTTATGCTTTATTGTAAACATCTTAACAAACAAAGCTCATTTACGTATTCATATTGAGGGTACAACGGCGGTCATATCGCTAATATCCATATTTTCAACCCACATCTATTTCTTTTGCGAACATTCCTACTGATTAATTAAAGTCTATTACTATTGGAACTCCTCCCCGCTTACACTAGGACCTAACCCTACGTCAGCATATACGCGTAACGTACCGGGAACCAGCTCAGTTTTACGAGCGGTTTGTTTATCCAACTACGATACGTTTCGATTCCATTCAATTCAAATCGCTGCCTTATTAAACGCATTATGCGCGTTTTTACGCTTCATTAGCGCGCTGAGTGCTGACCGTTATGCGCTGCAGACGTCCAGTGACTATTTGTTTGAAAAAATAAAAATGTTCGCTTATCTTTCCTGGACCTAGGCTTTTATGGGTACTGAATGTAAGGCAGCCTGTGGTTTCAAACGGCTATGAATTAATTACTTTATTTTTGTGCTATGCTTACTTGGCTGGACTAATTCGACGAGCATTGATAAATACCTAGCTAAACTTGGTCTGATGACCTTCTTTTTTTGAAGTGGCAGCAAGCACAACAATAACACAAAAAAGTAATCTGCTGTGCTTGGCAAAATAAGCTAAGCATCCTTACTACATCACCTCGCCTCGTTCTTGGTCAATGATCAAACAAATCTTACATCCGCGCCTGCACATAACTATTACAACTTTATGAGATTTCATTACGCGCTGTTTAAAATAGAACCAATACCAGTTATAATAAATAAACTGCTCGACAGTAACCATTCACTGCGCAGTTTATATTGTGTTAATCGCGTCTGAATTATTGCGTGTCGCACAATAAACTCATTAATATATTGGAGCAGATAACTGACGATACAAAGGGTCTTTAGCAACAAACTGATACAGAAAATTATTATTATCAGCACATAAACGTCGTGGTAAACGTTGACCGACCATCCTATGATAATAATCCCTTACCCGCCGAGAAAGGGACGGGCCACACGATAAAAAAACGACTCGACGAATTTGGGTGCTAACTTGAATACAAACGGATCTATATAACATTTGATTAGTATAAATAAACCCCTATTACACGGTGCGCGCTACAATTAAGTCGGTGTAACCACAGAATTTTAAATAGCTCACGGCTAATTTAATTTAACGCTGGAATCAGTGTTGTCTGTTTGTAGCCATGTGTCGATATGGCGTGTCGTTAAAAGCGCATTAACCGACGATTCGGACAACGAGCGCGACGAGAAAAACACAGATCAGCTAAGTTGTAGACTGGTTTGATGTTTCTGCTTCTACCTACTTCCTGAAGTTTCATTAAGTCTGATACTGTTTCTAATTAGTAAACAACAAACAAATAAAATAATAGTATAGGAACACCAGTTCGTCCATCAAAATCAAAGTCAGACAACTCTTTCATTACTTAAGTGCTTAACGCATTTTTTGCAAAGCTACTTTTAGCTATTATTTGTTACCAAGAAAAGACTGAAGTGATTCTCGAAACGATTAGACTTACAAATGCAGGTTTATCGATACTATGATTGCAATCACTATTTGGCACGGTGACTTTTGCAAGTTGCATCAGTGAGATTCACCGTGGTAGGCAGAATACTGCCAACGACCGGAGGCTACATTCTCCGCCCGTGAATAGCTCAGCTCATCTCAGTACCGTAGCACATGTTAGTCTTAGGCCAGAAATAAATAAAACTATTTAACACCACTAATTCGAATGCCACCGACCTGCATCGGCATTCGCTGAATACTTGAGACGATTTTTAGAATTCTTTACGTTTGTTTTTTTAATGCTATACCTAGCTAAAGTCTATTTTTATGAACATTAAGGTAGCTTAGTAGTGTTGAGTGTCGAATTTATAGAAGTATTTTGAAACGTTTCCTAGAAATTAAGTAATTCGCTAAATAAATTGGAAGATGTTAATTTTTTTTTACAAGAATTCCTCTGCATTGTTTTTCACACAAAAGCAAGTTAATCGTTAGGTGTTTCCTAAGAACATGTAGAAATAAGAACAATAAACTTAACAACTATTTAATGACTTATTCATTTGTTTTCGGCAATCGTTTGATGATGCTAATGTTTATAATGACCTAATTAACAAAAACATTGACCTCGTAAACGATAATTACTTACAAATTAGAAGGAATTATCAACTCGTGGAAGCTATTGCGATAAAAGAACAAGAACAGGCCTACAGTGGCAATACTCGCCCAATGTTATCACAGTGAAACATTCTAAAATTCTCCTTAACCATTATGTACTAAACTAGGTCCAAAATCAAAGCTAAACAGTCGAATAGACTTTAAACTATGACGTATGAGCACTATATTTGCAATACAAAGGATTCCCCAAACAATCCAGCACAATTATCAGCAAGTTATCGACATCGTATGACAATAAACGAACAGTAGTCGCGGGCACAATGCGATGCCAGATATTGTGTAATCGGTGTGTACCGATAGCGGGCGATAAGCTGCGATATCAGGCAGATTGCCCCGATAGCACCACCTGGAGAGGTATTCGCTTGCATCAACAATAACAATCATGTTTTACTCCGACGGTTCCATTTTAAACGTTTCATCGTTGTTCCAGTGTCTGAAAATTGGTGTAGTTTTGTGCATAGCTTTTCTGTTAGCGTGGACCGTTTCCCGTGAGCCGTGAGAAATTATACTAGGTTTTTTGGTTTGAATTAAAAACGAGATAAGGTAATGTAGACTGTGGCTTGCAGTAAGTTTTGTGTTATTAACTTCTGATAAATCATGATAAGTATCTTCATTCAGATACTAAACGACCTCCTTTTGGCGCATCCGTTTTGTTACCAAAGCGTTGCAATTGCAGTAATCCAAGAATTAATGTGGTATCTTGTGTTTTGAAATTGTGTACGTGAAAAGACACGTCGAAGAAACTTGCAGTCTCAATCGGCTCGAATCTGCATTCAGTTCTGCAAGACTTCATTGAAAAAACCCATGTTCTACAACTCTTGTTTCCCTCTTTTCCAGATGCGGCTCTGGTAGCACCATGACGATGTTGGTGTGGTGGGTGGTGGCGGGCGCGCTGGTGGCGCGGGGCGGCGCGCTGCAGCCGCGCTGTCAGGAGATCACCATCCCCATGTGCCGCGGCATCGGGTACAACCTCACCTCCTTCCCCAACGCGCTGGACCATGACACGCAGGAGGAGGCCGGCCTTGAGGTGTGTAGCTACTCAGCCAACTTAGCCTAAGGGTAGCCAACTTTTTTAGGAGAAATAGAGTAAATATTATATCTGATTTCAGTGAGGGTAAATTAGCAGTACAAAAGTATAAAATAGAGTTACTGTAATATTGCTGTTATTTTTACAAACAGTATTTTTTTGTACTTTTTGCGGAACATAAAAATTTTCCGTTGCTTTTATGATATTGTATGTGTCTAGCTAGACACGAATTCTAAGATCAATAGTTGAACTGGTCATTTTTATAAAATAAATATTTAAGGAGGCTCCCATACAACAGACATGATTTTTTTTTTTGCTGTTTTTATAGATAGTGGTACGGAACCCTTTGTGCCGAGTCCGACTCGCACTTGGCCTGTTTTTTATGGTGGTCTTGTTTCTCTCTTCCCGCCACTTCGCAGGATTCATGGCCGAAAAGACTCGCTCAATGAATGCTGAAGTGGCAAGAATTCATTTAATTCAAAGTCACTGGCATTATAATAAAGTATTTAGCGTACTCTATTGCTTTTGTAGGTTATGAAGTACGCTTACGAGAAAAAGGTTCCAATACCTACTCTATATTACAGTAGAGTTAGTAATCCTACCTATTGCAGTCCACTGCTGAATAGACTTCTCCTAAATACATCACTTTGAGATCTTCCGCATCCAGTCTGTTCCAGACACCTCTTTAAGGACATCTAACGTATTTAATCAGTCCATGAAGATTGTAGAACCAACACAGATCAAGTGGTTATGACCGATATGTCGCCGGGTTTATAAACCTAGTGAACGGTTTGGCAATAATGATGTTTCAGATCATGGTGATGTGGAGATCAGCGTCAACTGCTGTTAAGTTAGATCGTTATTCCTTCGTGGTCTGTTCGTTCGTTAAAGTATTGAATCATCAGAAACTCCCGTATGAATTTAAACAGTTCAGCTTAAAGGATTTTGTGCTCATAATATTTTGATATGTTTTCAGGTCCACCAATACTGGCCGCTCGTCGAGATCAAATGTTCCGCGGACCTGAAGTTTTTCCTCTGCTCCGTATACACGCCCATCTGTATCGAAGACTACGCCAAGCCGCTGCCGGCGTGTCGCAGCGTGTGCGAGCGCGCGCGGGACGGCTGCGCGCCGCTCATGCAGAAGTACGGCTTCCAGTGGCCCGAGCGCATGGCCTGCGAGCGGCTGCCGCGCGCCGGGGACCCCGACCAGCTGTGCATGGAGGAGACCGAGCGCGCGCGCGACGCGCCGCCCGGCCCGCCCGCGCGCCGCCCGCCGCGGCCCGCCTGTTCGGACCCAAAAAACTGCCAGCCCGGCGCCGCGACTGCGGGCGCGGCCGGCGCGTGCGCGTGCGCGTGCCGGGCGCCGCTGGTGGGCGTGCGCGCGCTGCACAACGCCAGCGCGGCCGCCGGCGTGGCCGCGTGCGCGCTGCCGTGCCGCGGCGCCTTCTTCACGCGCGAGGAGAAGGAGTTCGCGGCCGTGTGGGTCGCCATGTGGGGCGGCCTGTGCGCCGCCAGCACGCTCATGACGCTCACCACCTTTCTCATCGACTCGCAGCGCTTTAAGTACCCCGAGCGCCCCATCGTGTACCTGTCCGCGTGCTACTTCATGGTGTCGCTCGGCTACCTGGCGCGCCTGGCGCTCGGCCACGATGAGGTCGTGTGCGAGGGCGCGCTGCTGCGCACGTCTGCCAACGGGCCGGGCGCCTGCACGCTCGTCTTCGTGCTAGTGTACTTCTTCGGCATGGCATCCTCGATATGGTGGGTGGTGCTGTCGTTCGCGTGGTTTCTCGCCGCGGGACTCAAGTGGGGTAACGAAGCCATCGCGGGACACGCACAGTACTACCACCTGGCTGCGTGGCTCATTCCCGCTGCGAAGACCGTCGCCGTGCTACTAGCTGGCGCAGTAGACGGCGACCCGGTTGCTGGAATCTGCTACGTCGGTAACTCGTCACCCGAGAATCTGAAACGTTACGTGCTGGCGCCGCTGATCGTGTACTTCGCGCTCGGCGCCACGTTCCTGCTGGCCGGCTTTGTGTCGCTGTTCCGCATTCGCTCGGTGATCAAGCGGCAGGGCGGCGTGGGCGCCGGCTCCAAGGCCGACAAGCTGGAGAAGCTGATGATCCGCATCGGCGTGTTCAGCGTGCTGTACGCGGTGCCGGCGGGCGTGGTGATCGGCTGCCTGGCGTACGAGGCGGGCGGCCACGAGCAGTGGCTGCGGCGCGTGGCGTGCGGCGCCAACTGCGGCCCGCGCCCGCTGTATTCCGCGCTCATGCTCAAGTACTTCATGGCGCTGGCCGTGGGCATCACGTCGGGCGTGTGGATCTGGTCGGGCAAGACGCTGGACTCGTGGCGCCGCGTGTGGCGCGGCGGGCGCGAGCCGGCGCCGGCGCAGCGCGCGCTCGTGAAGGGCGTGTGACGCGCGGCCGCGGCGCCCGGCGCGCCGCCCGCGCCCGGCGCCGGCCTGGCGCCCGCCGCCTGCCTGGCGCCCGCCTGCGTGGCGCCCGCCGCGCCGCTGGTGCCGCACGCGCCGGCGCCCGCGGCCCCGTCCGCGCGCTCGGGGCAGCCGCTCTCCGACTACGGACCCGTCTAGTCCATTCGACTCCTCTACTGAAACGCCCGCTTGTCCCGACTGGCTGATTCTAAGTTTGGACACATGTACGTCTTCGGCGCGGCCGGGTCCCGAGCCCCGCTCCGCTCGACCTCGTTCGATATCGCGCTCCGTGGAGCCCGCAGTTCTCTCGGCAGCTCCGCTGAGCCGGCGCGCGGCCGGTCGGGCTGACGCGATGACGTTCTCGTGATAGTGACGCGCCAAGACGTTAGTGCTAACATTGTGAAGTGAGACGTCGCGCGTTGTCTAGTCCTAGTGTATCTCCGCGACGCACAACATATACGTAACTAGTGTTAAGACGAGGTGCGGCCGTGGCGTCCTCCCGCTCCTCGCTCGGATGCCGCAGACTGACGAAGGACACTCTCGTTTAAGAGATTTCGCAGCGCCCCTGTGACAATGGCAATTATAATGTAACTTAGACAAATGCGCTGCAAGTCACTTAGGCTTAATTTACACCGCCGCAGAATGGAATGGAAGCGACTTTTTTTTTACAAAGCGTAATGAACTTTATGTCCATAGTTTAACGTACCTGCAAACTAGATACGAGCCAAATAACAGGTCGCGCGTCTTCTGGAGAATTCTCACGAATTCTCAGAAATTCCTGCATAAAATTTCGTTGCATAAAATCGCTTCCATTCCATTCCGCGGCGGTGTAAATTGAGCCTTAAATTAAAAGTATCCTAACCCACATCCAGTTATAGTCATAACGACTGGACGTTTAACGTAAGAGACAGTAAAATACTCCACCGTTTAGTTTCATTACCTCATTGACTACACTGCCAAATTCGTATATTTTTATTGTTAACAGTGAAATAGTTTACTGCTCTGTACCGTAACTAATATAATGATACCTCGACCGCTCGTTGAGACAAACAACGGAGGCTCATCATCATTCAACTGACTATAATAAATGATGTATCTCATACACGTGTTAATGTTGACGAGTCCTTGCCGTTTGTGATGATTGTGTTCTGTGACGTTAGACCGCAGTGTGTGCTGAACGTATCTTGTATCTATTGTAATGATCTCTGATGTCATATTGTAAATAGTGATCCTATATCATTTCATCCCTATCGTAAGTAGTAAGAAGTTATTCATAATCCACTTATGTATTTGTTTAACTTCCGTTATGTTACTAAAACTTGTAGAAAAGACAATCCTAGTGAAAATACCAATCTAATATTGTATTTTTCTTTATTAGTTTCGTATAACTCGACACTAGATGGCATTGGACAACCGCACTGACTGGTTAGATTCTCACGCTACTGACGTTGTACAGCGTCATCTATTGTCGAGTAGATAACACTTGTACATATTATTTGACGGATGCCGAAATAAACTAGAACTGAAAAGTTGTGACGAATGATAAAATTGTATTTTGTGCAATGGTATATTAGATTCTTACTTAATTGTAAAGTGAATAAGATGTATGAAAAAGTTGTATATTGTAGCCACGGACGCCGCAGCCGGAACCATGAAAATCATTATGTAATTTATTTTATATCTAACTGTAGATAACAAATAAAGCGAACTTTTTTATGTACAGACCGTCGTTTTATTTACCACCAGAATGACTGTACAAACATGAATTGATCAATAAACCTCCAGTCCGGCCCACGAAATTCTTGATTTCCACTACACATTTACCTAGGGGTGAAATGAAATCGGTCTGAGGTTATTGAAGCAAAAGAGATTGCACAGTTGTTACGGGTTGGTCAGAAGCATGAATGTCTGACAACCAACTGTGTTGTGGAAGTCAGATAGGCAGTCGCTCCACCTACATATCCTATAATACTGGAATTCAGGTGTATCCAGATAGACTGGAAGCTGACCCCAATATAGTAATAGGAAAGCTTAGGCTAGGCTAGGTTCGCGAAGGAGGAGGCTGAGCGCGAGAGGGAGAGGCAATCAGTGCGCCCTCGCGCCCCTAGTCGCCGCAGGAGGAGACACCCTGGGCGTCGGGAGTCGATTGCCGACTCCCGGCCACCGTAGGCGCGGGCTTGCGGACGGCGGGCAATGGGCAGCTCGCCGTCCGGTAAGGACCAGGCCCGGGTCGACGGCGCGTCGTGTTCCACGCGCGCCTCAAAGAGATGTCAGCAAAATTGACGGGGTCCGATAGGACCGATGCCTGCCGGGGCTGCGGATTGTTCGAAAGAGTTACCGTGGCCCTGGCGCACAGGGTACTGAAAGAACACGGGTGGGTTTTAGTCAGTAAGAGTCTGACACGCCCTTCCACTCCGCCCAGAGCGGGAGAGGTCATTTGATGATATCCCACCCAAAAAAAAAGGCCAGGCTAAGTAGTTGATGATAATAATATAGGCATCTCAATTGTTAGGCTATACCTATATTAGGTCTCCAGTCTGAGATGCAGATAAACACTCACCCTAAAAATGTAAGGGGGTTAATAAAACAAGCAGGTATTCAGTCTATCAAGTTTATATGGGTCTAAGTACTATACGGTGGGAGTTATCGCACATTTTAAAATTATGATTATTGCTAGTTTGAACATCGACTAAAAACTGCGTAGACCAAACAATATCACCGTTAAAAACAACGGCATCTACTGATGAATATATAAACAGAGAAACGCCACCTAGCGGCTACTGAACGACTAAACATTTTGAAAAAGCACTGAAATAAAAGCTTTCAATAATTTAATTAATAAAAACAAAGCAATGAACAATGTTCTAAACTTATGTAACTATAAACTATCACATTTAATTACGTATTTCGTCTGGACAGAATGTTATTACTATCTTATTAATAATTATTTCGTATATTTCCTTGAATATAACAAGAAAAATTTTGCCACTTTACCGTTACGTTACTACCCATCTATTCGATACCTTGTTTCTAAATAAAGGCATACATTAGACCTTATCGTAAATACTACGTCTTGTCTTGTCCTAATATTGCTGATCTTCATCACATAAATATTATACATTGAAAATACCCCGAAAAAGTCCGTTTTCACGTTACAATAAGAAGTAAAAAATGTTTTCTGGATCCTATAGCAGTTTTCCTACATCTCTATCATTCTACTATAGAAAAAACCATATACGCTTTCTTTTATCTAAATAATTAAATGCAGACACTTCACTTAAATAGGAACTTTAAAATAAAACTTTGCAATTTTGTAGCAAAACAACAGGGAACCTTACTGCCATTTATCCCGCTAGAGGGCACTAGATAACTAAAGGTAATAATGAAAAGGGTAAACAATTTTCATATTTATATACATTATATGAGAGTGTACTATCGCATTAGGTAATGAAATCTAATAACATTTTAGTGATAGCCGTTCGTCAGGAAGAATCTGTAAGAAAGCATCAGTTAGTGTTGTACCATTATTAGTAAACGCAAGAAGGCGTTCATTAATTTTATTGAATAAAAACGAAAAGCTTCGCAAGCAATGGGAAATTGCTGCGTCGCTCGCAAAAACTTTACAGTCGCAAAACACTCAAGGTTGTGTTGTGATCATTTTAGACCTGAAACCTCAATGAATGAACGTTTATTCAGAGTACAAACCTAATGTAAAAACACAATTTTTGCAGTGCCATTTACTTTTAAAAGAATATTGTAAAGTAGTTCAATATCACCAAAAAAAAAAGGTTTGAAATACTTAAATACATGTTTTTAACCTTTTGGTATAATTTTAACCTATATATAGATACGCGCAAGCGTCAGGGTAGCCAACAAAATTCAAAATTTCTTACGTTGTTGTTTGCAATTTGCAGGTCTTGTATGCTGATCTAAATATGATTCGCGGCCGTATCAAATATTTATTTACTTATAGAATTATAATCAAAAAAATCATCAATCATCAAATCTCTAAGTTCATATAGGTAGGGTAGGTAGGATCAATAGGGTATTGAATGACTATTTCATGAAGTCATGACATGTGAGGCCAATTCTAACTTAAGGAGCAGTATTGCTGATTTGAATTATTATAATTCTGTAAAACCATATTTGTTACGGTTGCAAATATATTTTAATCAACATACAACCTGACACTGACCGGCAAATTGCAAATACGTAAGAAAATTTGAATTTAGCTACCTTAGCGCATCCAAAATATTACCGCGCGCCTTTGACAGTTTACTTTCTTTACCTGGTGCGCCATCTGCTGTCCCAGCTTTGCATAAGATTCCCATTGAAGAATTAAGAAAAAGTTCTCCTTTACAATTAATTTTAGAAAAATTTCGTAGAGATAGCAATATAATATAATAGAAATATTGATTTTGTAAAAACTGTAAATTTAAATAATGGTCTTATTCGATAATTACGTATTTTATAATGGCAGTTTTCTCTAGTTTAATCTAGCAGTTTCCTACCTTACGCTAATAGATGTCGCTACTCATACTCAAATACTGAAAGTCTGCAGAAAGTGTGTTACACACAAACACTGGAAAATAATAGATTATTATTATAGTTACGTACATCATTTTGCTGATTATATCAGAAAATCAATCACAGAATTAATGAATAATAATCACTAACCATTTTAATGAAAGTGCTCAAAATTGATATGAATAGGTTCCTATTCCATTCAATTTCAAAAATAATGTATTGAACTTACATGGGATAAATACAATACAACTAACTGAAATTGCCATAACAAATAATTACTTACTGTTTGTAACTAGACTGCCAATTAATTTACTATAAGAAGCAAGGCTTGAATTGAAGTAGGTAATTGTACACGATGACAAGGCTACCTACTGAGAAAACATCTTTGTTCACATAATTATTCAACCAGGATCATGTAATTGTATGTATTCTAGTACCTACATTTTTTTCTGGAAATAATCTTTGAATAGTGCGCGAATTAAAAAACGTTCTGAATAAGATAATGACCTACTGTACATTTTTTTGTTTACAAAAATACAATCTACATACTACCATAGACCATGCATCCATTGCCTTATGCTAGTGGAACTGAAAACAGTTTATTTATTTCAAACTCTAAGACTAATAATGTAATAATCGAGCTCAATTCTGTGTTACTCTTACGTTCACTTTACATTATGAAGGAGACAAACTTCTCCTTAGTAACTGAATCCTAAAATTATTATAGCGACACCTAAGAATTAAAGATTGAACTGGACATCATTACTTTAAAAATGCTTCATTCACGCTCTCAATAAAGGCGGACTGTTTGACAAAAAATATTCACAAAATAAAGGCCAAGATCTACATGAATGACACGCGATGCCACTTTTACTCAACGTCAACGTCAATGAACACCAGTTGGCATCGGGTTTCATTAATATGTTTTCGCCTTAGTAAGGTCAATGTCAAAGCCCCTCATTACTAGAGGTGTGCCCATACCCTCAGCTGGTCGCAATACTGTTAAAACCCTGGTAGTACTGTGCGTACTGGTCTTGATGAGTATATTCGTGCATGTGGGCGTATGTGTACGGGTCCGGTTCCTGGTGGGGTGGTACCTGGTGGTAGTACTGTTGCGCGTCGTGGGCTTGTTGCTCTTGCTCTATTTTATGGGGATCTTGCTGTGTTTGCTGCTGATTTTGTGGGACACCCTGGAACAGCATTTTGTGAACATTATTTCGGATAGGTACTCATAATTGGAATCATTTTGAGTAATTGCATAAACATCTTTACTATTTATGGATTAAGCATGGATTTCTTACATCACAGTTGCCGTAAGGTATATACTTTAAGTTTTTGCAATTTTGTCAGTCTAATTTCGTATTACAGTTACCTATTACAGCATAGTAGACGTGATGCCCGCACTGGTCACCACTAGGTATAATATAAAATAAAACATTGATGAATAGTTACCTGCATCTGATACTTGCACCTCTTGAATCTCCCGTAAAGCGAGGAGTACGGCAGGTTGTAGTGGATCGCTGCCTGGTTGATGGACATCTGGCCCAGCCTGGAAATTACGAAAATAACGATGATTTTAAAATAAGTATCTACTATCAATTGATTAGTGGGTACTTTTAAAATCATAAATTCTAATGTAATTCGGTAGGTACCTGACAGCTTCGAGTGCTTCGCCCATGGCGTCTTCAGACCACGGCGTGGGATTTGAGCGAGATAGCTCGATGCCCTCTCGCTTACACCTTCCGTATAGCGTTCCTGCAAAATATTGAAAGCACTAAGTAGAACTTTGTTATTGATGCGTAACGGAACAAATTTCTTTAAAATTTGGAAGGGTGCTCAATTCATGGCGGAACAGCCTTGAACGATTTAATCTCTTGATTAAATCGCTCAAGGCTAGGTTAGCTACCTGTAGGTATCCCATACTGCGTGGCAGCACGTTGTACAGAGCTGGCGCCGCAGCGTATGGAAGCCAGCGCCAGCTGCAGGTCGGCGCGGCGCCACGCGGTGGGCGCTGCGTTGAAGGGTGCCGACAAGCGGATGCCTTCCCGACGAGCTATCTTGTATAGTGTACTGCTGGGAATGCCTGGCCGAAATTATATTAGAAACGTTAGTAATGGGTTCTTAGTCCGCTTGGCAAAGACATAGGTCCGACTATTGAGACACAGTAGAACATCAGCATGGAGAATCTCTTGAAATTGTCATTCAGAGCGCAATTTTGCAACTTGCGGTATTATCCTGTGCGAGCTTAACAGCTATTTCTTGAACCTTTTCCATGGGCGGCGAAAGTGTCTTGACAGTCGCTCCATGTAAAATACTGGTATTCAGCTGCACCCAGTTAGACTGGAAGCCGACCCTAACATAGTTCGGAAAGGGCTAGGCAAATGATAATGAGTCTTGACCAACTTCTCAGATCAAAAAAAAAAAAAATATGTGGAACACCTTACCATAAGCTTTGCTGGCCTTATTCGCAGAGATAGCACCTGCCCTCAGTGCATGCAGAGCCCCTCGTAGATCAGCCTCGCTCCAGGACTTGGCCGCTCCTTCCTTCTTTGGCGTGTCGATGCCCAGCCGGTGGGCTCGCTGCCAGAGCGTGGTGGACGGAATTCCGTAGGTTGCTGATGCCTGTCATTTGGGAAATGGTAAATGTTTGAGCAGTCATGTGATGATGTGATGTCAGCTTATGTTAACTTAACGAGAATATTATGGGCAATAAAAAAGACAAAATACAATAAGTAGTACGGTAGTACCACTTATAGAGACAAAGATGTTTTTATAGGAACAACTAAACAACGATAGAATTGTTGAAAAGCAAAGGCAGAAGGAAATACTAAATTATCCCATCCTTCAAGTTAATTGGCTTACTTCACTTCGTTACAAGTCTCATAGAAACTAAGTAGCTAGGTAAAACAGTCATCATCAAATAGATTATAAGTGTACAATACGTTTCCGAAGGTTACATTACATAGGTACACCCGTCACGCATGTAATCTGTAGGATCCCAACCGTGACGGTTGTTGCTGTTACCAGCTATAATAAAATTAGTAAATCTTTAAACAAGCACCACTAATCCAAAGGAATTGTATGCGTTACGTCACGCCTGGTGCGGATACAGGCGAAGGAGTAGAAATAGACAGAAATGAGAAAGTCATCTGTAAATGCCAACGACAAGTTTTCAGAAGACAGAAGTCTATTAGGAATTTCTTCTCTAAATTCGGATTTCACGTATGACTAAGGTTGCTTAAATCGCTAGCATTTAGCAAAAAATTCGGATAGTTAGTCTAGATCGCGCAAAAAAAGTTTGTGCTAATGTTTGTGTAATTAAGTTCGTATACAAAATAATATGTTAAGTACGCATGAACAAACTACGTACCTTCGTAAGGCTCATCTGGTGGTTTCTGAGAGCATCCAAAGCTCGTTCCATGTCATTTTGGGTCCAACTCTTGGGGCTGTGTCGTGGCGCGGGCGAAGCCTGCCGGCCGCAGGAGTCGCTCGTGTCTTCACCGCTAAGATGTGGTTGTTCTGTAAGTAATGTTATGGCTATTTTATTGCTACGTCGAGTAGTTTACTACTAGGTTATTAAATCCCCTAAATTCTTACAAAAAACACGAACGAATCTTTAAATTGTTTCGTTTGTTTGGCCGGATATTGCTATACAATCTTGGTTGGAAAACGAAATACGGACTGCGACGTCCCACTAGGGTCTAGGATTAGGCTTTTTCTTTATGTGTAACAAATGAGATTTGCAGTTAAAATGTCTTTAATTTGGGTTTGTTAAGACTCCATTTGTTTCTGCAGGCTACACTATGCAGCCAAGCATATTGTAAGTTGGGGGATTACATCGCTGACAAAGATGCTTGGCTCAACGCTGGTCCTGCTCCACAGAGGCGCATAAATTAATTGATTAGCATTCGAATATATTGTTGGATTGGAGCTGCTGAAGATTGTAAAAACTATCTTTGCATTGTTTATATTAAATCTCTTAATAATGTATAATTGCATTGCACATGTGTGAGCACTATGGTACCTCCTACATCTATAGCCACCATGTACAAGGTTCGTCTTTCATTGACTTGAAGGTGCCCTGGCGGCTGAGAGTATGTCACGCTCATTCAAATGTCTCGCTGGTGGTGGCGTGTGTGTTGGCTCATTAAGTTCCCTTCAAAATGGTTGAGCTGAATGGTGTTACGTCATGTTCGTGAACGGGCGCCGTCAGTAGGGACTGGTCATCTCTTGGCTGCCACGGCTTATTTTAATTTTAATTTTTGAATTGTTTTGTTTTGTTTTTATCTTTTTTATTACAGACGCTTTTAACGTGCACGTCTTTCTACATCGTTCTCACATGTATAATTTCAACATGAAATATGTAACCATTATTTTTTTTTGTAACTATATATTGATATAAAATGGTGTCCATGAAGTTTCTTGCCCGTTCTTCTCCATAGGTTCTTACTACGCTTTGGAATGGGTAACTAGCTTCTTTTTTCTGACTGACCGACCCCTTGACAATTCAAAAGTGCAATTGGTTTATTTGAAATAAATGCTTTGAGTTTTTGACACGGCTATCCATAGCGCGATATAAAATTATTTTAATTATTATATATTATAATTATTTATTATTATTATTTATCAGATACGTTAAAAGTGCTCCTCTTTTAATTCAAGCTAAGTACGGTTTGAAAAGTTTATGGCACTTCTCACGATGACGACGATAACAGGTTTTGAACAAAACCATCAATCTCTTTATGTTCAAATAAAAATAGAAATATTCGCGCACGCGAAAGGGAGTGAAAAAAACAGGTTTGATCCGTTCTAAAATAGCGTGCGTAACTACGCAGCTTACCCTGTCATTTCTTCAAATGCTCAATAAATTACCATGACTATCAAAATTAGAATTAAGTACTTTCTATATCTACATTTTTTCACTTTTTCCGCGTAATAAATAAATGTCTACTTTTCCTTTTGTTTAGCAAGAAGATACAGTAGCTGAAATCAATACCTCTATGGAACACATGACACATAGTAATCTTCTCAGACCAATGTATCTACTTAAAAATACTAAATTGTGCAAAATAGAATAAGTTGAGTGATTGCATGAAATGAGGGTCACAATCAGATAAATCCATATTATTAAGATTGTACCAAATTGTATGTCTAGAACCTTATGTCTAGGATGTCTGAAATTCTCTGAATAGCTTAACTTTTTAAATATAAATAACTCAAAGTTTTCACTACACTTAAAAGGTTTAAAGCTTTTAAGCTTAAGCTCAAGGCTTTTGAGTGTAGTGAAAACTTCAGCCGTAAATTATTCCAAAAACCAAACATGTGCCTTTCCAGAGGGCCTAGACAAATGACATTCGCTTCAGAGCGATGCTATTTCTACAATCGCTATCGCTTTCGCCAATGTTTCCATCATACGAATCAAAAACTAGCGATAACGCTTGTCAAAAAGTGCCACTTGGCTACGCATTTCTATGCAAGTAATCATTCGACGCTGTCGATTCGTTGACTTTGATGTTAACATTGTCAAGCTAATTTCTATTCGTTGACCTATCATCACGTGACATTTCGATAGCTTATGTCAACCTCATAATTTTTTTGGCTTTTCTACTAGCGTCATCGCTAATCGAATGTTACTTTGTCTAGGCCCTCAGGTACCGTCACAACAGTCGGCCCATAATTTATACTATCAGCTAATGGCTACTTTATACATACCACCTTCCGACGAAGGTTCATCCTTGACAACCAGCAACGGCATGAAGTCAGTGGAGTCAGGCACTTCGGTGACGTTCATAAAGTCCATGTGGCGATCCAACAGGGACGCGCTCTAAATCAAACGAGACATCCGAAAGGTAATAGATGCTAAATTAACTCTTTTATAATAGACAATATTCAAGTTAAAACCCTAGTTATAATATTTTGGGGACATCAAAGTTATAACCAATGTAGCCTAGTCAGAATTATTATTTTGACAATTTAAATTCAAACATCCCTAAAATATAATTCAGGACGTGGAATATTCCTGATATGAAATAGTCCACAGTAAATAAAAAGAAATTACGTAAATTATTTGGTTTTTTATTCTTGTCAGAAAACATTTAACAGACCGAAAATTAAGTTTCGTACGTAACTAATTTACATGTAAATGCCGATTTCGCTTACTGCTACTATAGGTAGCATCTATTGCCGGTAATTAGAACAACATCTACATAAATTAAGTCATATCAATTTACATTACAGGTATGTTCAATGAAGTCAACAAATGAGTCCACTGCGACTGATTATAAGTCTAATAATAATTACAAAATACGTGTATAAATTAAGACTGACTACTGCACTTTTTTAACAATAAAGTCGTGTAACTCATCATTGGTATCAGCAGCTGGTGAAAGCTCTCATGTAAATCTGATTAAAAAGTAATCTACATAAATTGTCTAATACCTTGGCATTATGTGGTGCTGACTCTAGGGTCTCTAGGGTTGTAGCTGGTGGTGACTCGGCTCGCTCCTGCTTGACGCACACTGGCGTGGCAGCCGGGCCCGCCGGCGCCAGCGGTGCCAGCTCCTCCAAGCCACTGCCCTGCAAAACCGACAGGTATACGGATTGAAAAGGCATGGACGTTTCCAGAATGAAAGTTGAACTGTAGGTACTTTATTTTGTGATTTAGCTGAGGCCTTTGAAATCTATGTTATATTTATCAAATCAGCAATATTTTCGTTATGTTTACGACTTTTATCTACAAGAAAATGATTTTAATGTCTTGCGTCTTACTAACACGAAACAGTCTTGTTTTGTGTGAAGACAACCAAAAATACTACAGAAGTTTCTACATTGATTTGGTGTTCCCCAAGGCTCTATTCTAAGATTTTATTAATATCTTACCTACCTTATCTTTATCCTTCTTGTCTTACTTTTATCTTATCTTACCTTCTTAGTTCTTACTACTACCTATTTAGTATTTTTTACCACGTTGTTTGTTTCTTAGTTGGCCACTTATGTTCCAAGATATTTGAAGATCATTTAAAGTGTTTTAACTTTCAAATGATACTATTTTAAAAATAATCTATTCTTTTTTAACATTGAGCAAGGAGTTCAATGAATGATGTACACCGACACTGAACGTGAGCTAACAGAGGGGATATACATCATTATACGTGTGACATTAGTTACAATCAATCTACTCGACGTTGATAAACTAAGTGGGCAAAGAGGGCAGGGTTACTAGAACCAATTGAAAGCACCGAAATAATTAACATTTTGGCAAGAAATGGCAGTGGCAGTAGTGTTCTTATTTTTTTTTTGTTGCCAGAAACTATCGGTATGAAAGTTAATTTATTTCTATAGGACTTTCGCATCTTAAGAAGCTTAAGAAATCTCAACTATTTCTACTCATAAACACGTCAGCATCAAAAAATAACTTTCTATTGAGCGTCTAAAATCTTTTCCACATATAAATATAACACATGTAGTACAAAGTAGGTAATATGAAACAAGTTTTTATAATTTGATTAGCGGTTGAAAAACTGTTTTACGAATGTGGTTACGCGTGCTGCGTTTCAGCGTCGAGTGACCCTAATGCTAGATAGCAGAGAATTTGAATAAAAACACAGATAATATTACTGTAGCAAAGTCGTTAAAAAACTTTTATCTCCATCTTCAATCTTGGTAGGTAGTTCAATAGACGACCGTTACAGAAACTATAGCAAAGTTAACTTTAAAGTTAAAAGTGTTTATAAAAATAAATCTAAAGTAGATATGGCACGAAACAACTGAAAACTATAATTAAAAGCTATTAAAAAATAGGTACCGACAAATCATTAAAATGCCCGCGAAAATCGTGCAACTAAATAATAAAATGCTAATTAAAGTTACCTGACTGGATAGATAACTGTGCGCGAATTGTGAGTCGCTGTCTTCTTCGTCCGAGAGCGGTTCGCATTTCACTTGCGACAGTCCGTAGCCGGGCATTTCCTAGCGAAACAAAAAAAGCAATCTAATAATTTCGCCTCCTCTACAAAATTAAATACTGTTGCTTGAAATAAATCTCTCACGGCGATAAACTTGAAGTATCACAGTAAAGTTATGAATACAAGTTTATGTTGACGATATAATCGTATTTATCACAATAACAAAAGCGCGCTAAATCTATCCTGCGAGTACAAGTGTAAACAACAACGTGGCACCCCATGTCCTCCCCGGTATGTCGCAGAAATCGAACAATCGCCATGTTATAAGTAGGTTTACATAGGCAATTAGACAAAAGGAAGCGAGCTTTATTGAATTTTTTCTCGATTGGTGCACAAATGAAGAGTGCAAAGTTGGATTCTCTCTCTTTCAGTCGCTCGCGAGCCAGACCGTCTCACGAGCTTTTTTAATTTTGTTTTTATAAAGCCCTTATGCATGCCGCTAACGTATATGAAGTTCGATGTAGAAACTTCCAACTGAAACAAACGCGCGTGACTGATTCAAAACTTTATACATAATAGAAAACTTATAAGCTTTTAGGATAAGCGACTTTAAGAGATTGTTGTTAGCGTGTATATTCGTGCGCAATCACCTGTCAGAGGTGGAGGAAAGTAGTGAATGTAAAGTTGCGCGGTTAACCCTCTCTCGTCGCTTCACATCGTTCCGTTTGAGGAGCCGGCGGCCGCAGCGCAAGTCTGCGCGACCCCGACACACCGCGAGATACGAAAACACATTCACTTTCACCGTCTTCCCGGCACACGGCGAAGGACGGTGCGAAACGGGTGCCGATAAACGCGAGGGAAACGGAATTGCCGAAGACGAGGGCGCGAAATTCACTCGACTCACCTAGTCGGTCAGCGGTGGCCGCCGCAAGCACTCGCCCGCGCCACACATGCACCGCGGACTTGTCCCGACACCCGCGACTGCACGGTGACCTTCGGGAAACGATGAGATGTCGCAAATGAAAGTGAATTCGGCACACACCCGGCCGAGTCTGCGTCGCTGCGTGGCGCATGTTTAGGAGGTGCAGGGCGGGCGCGTGCTCATTTTTTTCCGCGCCAAAGAAATAAAAACAAACGCCTTTTTGCCGGGAACCGGCCGCGCACCGCGCTGTAGCGGGGCTCCCTCTCACGCCGCGCCGCTTCAATGTGTTCGACAGTCCACAGCCAGACACGGCTAGCACTCATACAGGAGGCTGCCTAAAGTTTCGAGACTACTTTAGATACATTGTTTTTCAATTGAGGAAGTTTTGTAAAGCGGCTGTTACTATTAAAATTGGCGATAGACAAAGTCGGCAGGGAGGGTAGGTGCATTATAGCACGTGTAGGTATGCAGGGAGGAGGTAGGGGGTGGTCGAACGCCCGACCAGTCGGCGCCCCGCGCGGCGCCTTCTCTCTCCGCTCCGATTGATTTTTATTACAAGAATTTCGCTCGTGGTTTTTTTTTGTTTCCCGCACACTGAAAGCTTGGCGACGCACACAAAGAGATTCGTATAATTCGTTTGTACGAACTTACTAATGCTATTGATTTTTATAACGAAGCGACAAAGCTTGCGAGGGAACCAGCGCTGGCTGTATCTTCAAGTTATGAGGAAAAGTCTCGGTAGTATTCACTTCCTTGTTTGAAATAAGTATTTTTGTTGAACAATGTTTTTTTAGGAGTACAATAATTTCGATACTAATTGGAAGGTAGTTTAAAAAAACTCAATGGTATATCTAATACATGTTCATTGACGTACCAAATTAATTTCGTCTCTCCTTTAGCACGAAGTTTTAGTTAATTGGATTTTCGCGAGAGGCCGTGAGACAGTGGTCGTGGTTAAGATTATGATTAGCGTTTTAAACCAAACTGGGTTGATTTCCCTTTCCATTAAGAGCTTCCGTTTTCTACTTGATTCCTAAGTTTAGGATTTAGGCGTTGCTGTTTCTCATTCTGCTTTAACTTTTTACTCGACACTATCTCCACCACGTAGTCTAATCATATTTTCTGCTAGTCCGTGTTTTCCAATAGCTTAAACCTGGAAGTCTTCAAGCTCGATTGAACAGGTTACATCTAGGCTAAACCTGGATCTCTTCAAGCTGGATAGAACAGGTTACATATAGGCTAAACCTGAAAGTCTTCATGCTGGATTGAACAGGTTACATCTATGCTAAACCTGGATCTCTTCAAGCTGGATAGAACAGGTTACATCTATGCTAAACCTGGAAGTGTTCAAACTTGAGTGAACAGGTTATATCTAGGCTAAACCTGGATCTCTTCAAGCTGGATAGAACAGGTTACATCTAGGCTAAGCCTGAAAGTCTTCATGCTGGATTGAACAGGTTACACCTATGCTAAACCTGGAAGTGTTCAAACTTGAGTGAACAGGTTACATCTAGGCTAAACCTGGAAGTCCTCAAGCTCGAGTGAACAGGTTACATCTAGGCTAGCGTGCACCATCGTCGACCACATCATCACTTACTGCTTACCTACTAAGTTAGAGGACAAAGGTGAAACTGGTGGCTGGTTACTGTCACACTGCATTATCATCATCCCACTTCTGGGCAAAGGCCTGCTCCCAGGACTTTCAGCAAAAAGCTAATGTGGAACATTGTTTATTGACTTAGTCCAAGCTCATCCCGCCATCTTCTACGTGGTGTGGTCCAGCTCTTCCCGCCATATTCTACGTGGTGTTGTCCAGCTAGTCCCACTATCCGCCACCACCACTACCTTACCTATGTGTCAGAGTGTTTCGGGGCACACACTGGTGTTACGAATGTCTGTCAAGCCTTTTTCCAACTATGTTGGGGTTGGCTTCCAGTCTAACCGGATGCAGCTAAATACCAGTATTTTACATGGTGTGACTGCTTACCTGCCCACACTCTTTGGTATACGAATAAGTCTTTTTTTTAAACTTAAAGAGTACGATACCTGTAATGCTAGTTACATAACATCTCCCAGTGACATTGTTAATTAAAGTACCACTTTTTATAGATGTACACAGATACAGCTGTACTTAGTTATATTCAACACTGACACAATAGTGATTGCATTGCACACGCTTGATCGTCAATTGGTCGGTTTCTAGCGAAATTGATGGACCCATTGTGTGCCAATAAAGGTCGTTGCAGTATCTCAAACATCGGTTATTGCATACAGGATTAAAAGATTGTTCTACTTTTAAGTATATTTTGGTAAATTTAGATTCATATATTTATGCATGACTCGCAGAAAAAAATTGACATATAAGTAGGTATTAGGTAAGTGCAGTAAGCTGTAATTTATAACGTATTATGCACATACGATCACAACAGGACACGTCCCTGGGACATTCTAAAATTTGGGTGTACTATAGGTACACCTCTGCCTAACCCTTCGCAGAAAGCAGGCATAATATTATGTGTGGTCCCAACAGAACACGTGCACTGGGCACAAACTACAAATAAATAAGTACTCCAATATACTGAGATTTGAATATTAGATTGAATAAGTGACATGCATTCTCGCCATATTGGATGATATCTTTCAGCTATAGCATGTGCGATCGCGGGGTAGGCAGCTGACCGACCTTTGTCAAAATAATGCCCAAACGTCAGATACAATACCCGTATTCTGGGACGAAAATCAACGATGTGTCAAAATTTAAACTCATGTCAAGTGATCTGGCTGGCATTCGTTTGATAACAAATTTTTGGGTTGATTGAATTTATTTCAACATTTTTAGTACAGTGTTTTTATTATGACGATTATGAGCTCCAACACAGCTAACATTGTGCTAGAGCATATCAGTCAACATGACGATAACGGTAAATTCGCTTTGTATTGCCATGTGCAAGATGCAATAAATGGTACCATTAATTAGTAACTGAATCATTTCAGTTAAATCGGTCATTTGTTTACCATTCATTAATATTAATAACACACTTCTTGGCTGACATTACCGTAGATACTTAGGCAGTAGGGTATTTCGGAACATTCGTAGTACTAGTTGATAGAGTATTGTATAGAAGATTTATTCAATAAGAAAAAGAACATAACACTGTCTGTAGAGCGATTGCAACTATGACAGCGTAAGTAAAAAGTAAACAAAACAAGTCTGCCAGACGACGCGACGAGGCGATAGACGCATTTAAGTTATAGGTTTCTCGAGAACCAGTAGATGGCGCTATGCGTTACTTGTAATGATATTGTTACTACAAATAAACAGTTAAATATCTTAACGAATCTAAAATTATGACTATATAGGTTAATATTTTGACGAAAAACAATAATAAATTTAACGTTTTTTATGAATTCAATCAAACATTTTATAATCACGAGATGTTCCGTCAAAAAGTGGGTCAAGGACAAGGTGTTCTAAATACATATTGGCAGTTGTGGCATACCATAACAAAAGAATAAAGAATTCGAATCTTTAACTTTAAAAGTATTTAATTATCTAATTAATTAAATTGAGCATTCGTTAACTAACGTATTTACAATTTTTCAAGCTTTCTAATTATTTGCTAATGGCAACATTTATGGAGCTTATTTTGGGTCATTCGCGTCGCTTCCAACTTGTACTTCGTTTGGATTTTTGTAGAGGTGCCTTTCTCTAAACTTGCAACATAGCATAGTTTTAGTTTAGTGTTTTCAATTTCATTCAAGAAAGCTGGCGGGTGTGCAAATGTGTTAAAATTAAAGTGGCAATTAATTATTGAAGAAGTAAAAGTGTTAAAATACGTTAGAACAGTTAATGCAATAGTCAAGGTAAGCATTTTAATCTTTTGGTGTTGCGTTACGGCTCCGATAAGGGCTTACATATTGCTAGGACTTTTCATCTTGAAAATTTCCACTCGTGAACTTTCGAAGTAAAGTTCTCAGAAGTTTCTTTGTTGACTTTCAACTTTTCCGATGTTCGTCGTGCCTTAGCAACGCGATGAACTTGAACAGTTAATGTGTGTCATGAAAAGTTTGCCCAGAAAATAGTAAAACTTAGAATTTTCGTCGCCATTTTATTTTTTGTCGCGCTGGAAAAGCGGCCATTTTCTTTGTGCCGCGTCGCTTACGACGACTCGTATGTGGTCCATAAAGTTAATTTAGTTAAGTTGGGGCGTGATCTCATCGTATGAAGTGATTCGGTGAGATAATTAACGCTATACAGTGATAATCGTTCAGAATCCAATGTTTGTGTAGTCATAGTGAAGTTTTCCTAATGGCCTAGTTATTGCGTGGTGTTATTAGACCTTGTTTAGACGTTGCTTTGATTTGTTCGTTGTAGGGCTGAGGGCGCGGCGAGTGGCTAGACGGCATCATGGACGACGACCAACAGTTCTGCCTGAGGTGGAACAATCATCAGTCGACACTGGTGTCTGTTTTCGACACTCTTCTCGAGAAGGGCATGCACGTGGACTGCACCCTGGCTGCAGAAGGACAGACGCTCAAGGCGCACAAAGTGGTCCTATCGGCATGCAGTCCCTATTTCGAGGTACGTAAACTCATTACAATGTAGGTCAATTACAATCGTGTCTATGTTACTTGCAAGGCATCACAGTTTTGCTCTAATAAACATCCCACTTGTACCATTCTAGCTTTCATGTATTAACAATTAGGCAGTGCATAGATGAGTTGGCAACCGAAAGTTGCCTCTACTACTTTTTCTAAATGCCTGCTTGCAATTATTCATTACCTAACATCATGCCATTAACAGTTGTTAACTTAATGACATGCTAGTGTTTTGGTGAATTAACTAATTACATTTAATTGATTTTGGTCTCATGTTATTGAGACTGAAATTGAAAGAGAATTTTTAATTTTAACAATGAATTGTTATTTGAGACTAACTTTCATTAGAATATTTACAAACAGCCAGTAGTAAAAGTAAACAAAGTGAACAATGCTGGGATGATTTGTTTCAGAGTGTACTATCACAGCAGTTTGATAAGCATCCAATAATTATCCTCAAAGATGTGAAATATGCCGAGTTGAGAGCAATGATGGATTACATGTACCGCGGTGAGGTCAACATATCTCAAGACCAGTTGGCCGCACTGCTGAAAGCCGCCGAGTCCCTACAGATCAAGGGTCTCTCTGACAATAAGCCTTCGAGGCCACCGTCGCGCCCAGCGCAGGCTGTAGCTGCACACCCGCCTCGTGCCCCCTCACCACCACCACAGGTTTGTGATAACAACACTATTCAGTATTTTTAATATTCTAATCTCTAAGGGCTATTAGAACACATACTCAAACAATGAAAAATGCTAATACTTTCTAGAACAAATTATACAAGTGGGTACATAGAAGTAGATGTGTTTGGAATGTTGACAAAAAGTTGTATCTCACATGATTGGATGAGAATCACAAGTTATAGTAACATTCAAATGTTAAACCTTGGCACCATGTTCATGTGTGTTGGCAGATGTTGTAATGTGCAATTCATCAACAAGATAAACTTGGACTGCAGAACACATGTAAAAACATAGCAATGTCTGTTTTATATTAGTCATGAAATGTTTTGTAAAGCTTCGAATGAAAATTATATTATTTTAAAACATGACCATGACTATGCATTAAAAATAATTCTATAGTATTAATTTCACTAAAAAGGTCCCTGAAATGTCATAGCAATTTATTTTTTATCTTATACTTGCCATATTTCAGTATTCGGCAAAAATGCAATCAGTTGAGGAAATAAGATGTATGGAACTATAAATAATTTATTTAAATATAACAGGAAAAATAATTAGTATTAGTTAGACTTACTTAATTAAGTAGATAATAATAGCCATTGAAGAAGACAACATTCTAGTACATAAGTAGAAAGATAATTATGCAGCATGGTATCCGTTGAATGTCTACTCATGCTCAGAGTGGGAGATGCACAGCTTCTAATAAGTGTTCTGAACCTTGTTGGCTATAGCCAACATGGTTCACCCTCAGGTTCAGGTAGTGTTGTAACAATATCAAGATAAAACTTCAGCAACAAACCTGGCCAAAGTTTTTGATTTTATAGCTTTTATCTTCTGAGTTGGCATGAACAAGTCATGAGAGGGTAGGGTTGCTGAATGGACATATTTAAGCTCCTCTTGTGGGGACTAATTTATTTTTAACTAGTGACTCGCCCCAACTTTCCATGTGAGCAACAATTTACTCATGGCCACATGTAAAAATATTAAGATTTGTGTGCTATATGTAAGTAAAATGTAAGTGCTATTATTGTATAAACGATTATTTAAATGACAGAATATAAGTGTTAACATATCTAAATAAGTAAAGTACAGTTAACTATAATATGTTAAAAAAAAACATTACATTATTTCGTTCAGAAGACTGATAACTACTGATAAGTGATAAGCAAAGTTTTTAAAAAAAAACCTCTCCTACTATTTTGCTGTGCCTGACAGGGTCCATAATGATCAAATACAAATTTAAGTTACCACCTAATTATACATTGTGGAATGCAAATAAAGTATTGAGTATTGAAAATATTAACAGATTACACATAAGCTTTCAAGAGTAAATTCTCTAAATGATGGTGAAAACTGCATTAAATTCCATTGTCAAGATTAGAAGAAGTAAGAGGTCACACAGGCAGACATAAAAAGAAAGAAAATATGTTTATTTGCGGTAAACATGACGCAGAGAAAAACACAAATACAAACAGCGAGACATGAACAACTAGTTTGTTTTAAACCTTAATATACAGGGTCAAATTAAATTAGCTAGCTAAACTCTGCAGACGTGACGGGTATCGATATCTAAACCTGATAAAATAACAACGAAAAGATTTGATGTATTTTTTGGGGATCTATGACCTCCTGTTATGTTGTACTTGAAGTATGAGTTGAGAAAATATGATTTATTTTGTTTTATCAAACTCAAACTCAAAGCATTTATTTCAAATAAACCAATTACAGGCACTTTTGAATTGTCAAGGGGTCGGTCAGTCAGAAAGATGAAGCTAGGTGCCCATTCCAAAGCTTAGTAGGTACCTATGGAGAAGAACGGGCAAGAAACTCCATGGACACTCTTTTAAATCAAAATATGGTTACAAATTATTGGTTACATCATTCATGTTGAAATTATGCATGTGAGAACGATGCAGAACGTTAAAAGCATCCGTAATAAAGAGACGACAACAATTCCAATTTTAAATTAAAATAAGCCGTGGCAGCCAAGAGATGACCAGTCCCCACTGACGGCGCCCGTTCACGAACATGACGTATGGATCAGCACCATTTAGCTCAACCATTTTGAAGGGAACTTAATGATCCAACACACACGCCACCACCAGCGAGACATTTGAGTGAGCATGACATACTCTCAGCCGTCAGGGCACATTCAAGTCAATGAAAGACAAACCTAGAAAATGGTAGCTTTATAGTAGGTACATAGTACTCACACATGTGCTATGCAATTATACAATACTACAAGATTGAATTTATACAATGTAAAGACAGTTTTTACAATCTTCAGTAGTTCCAAATGCTAATCAATTAGTTAATGCGCCCTTGTGGAGCAGGACCAGCGTTGAGCCAAGCATTTTTATCAGCGATGTAATCCCCCAACATATAATATGCTTGACTGCATAGTGTGCGTTTTATACAGGATTTAAATTTCGTTTCATTCAATTATCGTGTTTAGACATCAATACTCAAGACGTCTGTGAAGTTTACACATAAATACGACATTTCATGTGACTACAGTAACTGCGGTCAATGAGCCCACAAAAAAACATAATCAAATTAATTTATTTTGATTTTTGATAACGATTCCCTGAATTACGTCTGCGAAGTTTCTCTAGCTAATTTAATTAGACCCTGTATATAGATTTAAACTAGAAGTCCATCTGCTTATGACATTATTTAATAAAGAGTTGGCATGCAATGTTGTCTCATGGTTAATCATACGATAAACAAAATAAGATGATAAACAAAAGTTATTTATGGTCAGCAGGCCCGAGACGGTAGTATAGACAGCAGCCGCGAAGGGTCAGTGAGTCCAACACGGCGTCGGAAGAAAGCGCGTCGCATGTCCAACGAGTTGCCGCCCGTACCCATCCCGCCGCCCAACGACAACGCGCAAGGCAACGGAGACGACAGCGCATGCAAGGAGGAGCTGCAGAGAGATGGCGTCGAGGATCTCACGCTCGACGAGGAAACCGACGAACAGCCCGTTGTGGCGCACAATGATGTTGTACGCAGTAAGTGTCGCGTTTTCTTAGCTCTTGCCTATTTTTACTACAAACACGTTTTACACGTCAATCATAATTTTTTTAAACTAGATGAGGTCGGCGTTTCCTTTTACTTTGAGAAGAAAGGCCGCAACAAATTCAGAGGCCACAGTCTCTTTTAAAGACCTGACATAATCTTGGTCAGATCATTTAGATTGGTGTTTGAAATGGTCTTTTGAGGAAAGAACCACACAAATTGAGTGGACCTGTCCAGTCAGTGCACGCATTTGGCAGTAATCGTGTGGCTCAACTCAAACTTGAGGAGCTCAACCACTTGACGAACAATACCAAAGAAAAGATATTTGGGTAGGCCGCATAAAGCACTCAAACTGCCAGATTATCATTGAAACCAACTGCGAAAGTAAAAAAATAAAAAAGTGCCCCACATAGTCCTCACATTCACAATAATTAAATAATATAATACTTAACAAAGTTAATACTCATATCATTGTATATATATATAAAACTTATCAATGTCAATGTGTATATAAAAAATCGGACAATCTTTGAGGACCATGTAGATTGGTGTCTCAAATGATTTTTTTAAACCTGACATCATGACAATAGTGGCCTCCCTAGACACGAATATCTTTGAAGTTTTCCTTCTAGTCTAATGTTAGAGTTTGTTTGACCTCTTGAGTTTGTTTGACCTTTTGAGTTTGTTTTATTAAACACCGAAACAAACTACCAACTTCTCTGAGAAAAAATCTTCTCATATCTTCTCTAGTCGATAGGAAACACCGAATGTGTCTAGTTTTTTAAATATGAGTGTAAAATTGTTTGTAAAAAGCAACATTTATCAGCTTATCTTGACTGCCCATTAAGATTCATAAAAGCATTATTTTGTGTTGCTGGAAGGAAACGAGTTTATTTCCACATAATTATTATTTCCTCGCTATGAAGAATTTTATTTGATAATAAATGAATTAGAAAGTAAATTCGATGACAAAAACACTCAACTAAATGAGAATAGCTTCCTGCCCAGGTACAGTCAGCAAGGTGGTGGTAGTAGAGCCATTACTGCCAAATGAAAATATTAAATTAATGGCAAAATCTGTTAAAGGATATCACGCCAAACTGTGCTAAGAGTCGTCACCTGGCGCATACGTAGACTAATGCGAAGAATATATCGTTTTTAATTTTATACCAACCCCCACTTTCTGACCGCCTGTCGAATTTAATCTGTTGTCAAGTCAGCAGTTAACATCATAAAATTTGACAGAGTTAGTTAACTTTTGTGTTAATAGACACATGATCTTAATTTAAATTTTCATAACTGTATGATAATTTAAATTAAAATCATCTGTGTGTTACTAACTTTAGTAAGGTCGTTTTATTGTTACGCGTTATTTGCCCGCATGCAGGAAATTTCCACATCGTAAACCCATGCGTCCCGCGTTTCCTACCCGTACGCAAGATACGCACTTGGACGTAGAGTTGGACACCAGCCTGATATACAATGCGCCCTGCGTGCGTAAAATACGTATTTAAAAAACTTACAATAGGAAAGGTGCAAGTGGGTGTCATGCATGCGGGCGAAACCCGCCTGGGGAAGCAAATCCGCTTGACCCTAAAGAAGCAATTAATTAGTTTGAAAAATTAGCCCTTTCCAGCTTTTTTGCCAATCTGGCCAGATGTGCTTTTACTTTGCTTAGTAACGGAATGTTTGTTGACCTCCGTGTGGCTAAAGGTTAAATCACTTTGTTAGTAAGTGCCAACAGGATGATTTCAAATGATTGTCGACCCATTTTACAGTCATGCTTAATTAGAAAAACCACTAAAAACATAATTAAGTACACATGTGAAACTAGTCATATACATTTCCTCATAAAATAAAACAAACAGAAGTGTAGACATAACATTTTATTGTAACATGTTCAAATACTTAATGACGGAGGCAAAAAAATACATCGTGTTTTAGTTCATTTTAGATTTTGTTTTACTTTATCCAGACTTGCTGACTGGTTTTACATATTAATTGATTGTAATATAACTTCTTTTATGTAACTTTATACTGTCTAAGAGCTTCATCACACCGAAATGTTTTCCGACCTCGATGGTACGGTGCACGTTTGGATTGCATAGTTCATTACACACTGCTTTTTAGATAGGATTGGATGATCGCGTCCTATGTGTTGAAGCTCTAAAATATGTTCATGTGACATGATTCACTCAGCGCCACATTCTAACATTACAGATTTCCAATGGCACATGGAACGATCTCAAGATGATATTATGAACTCGAGTGACGGCGCGCGAGAGTCGCAAGGTAAGCTCGCACACCTGTACCACGGCACCGTCGCACGCGGCCTGCCTGCCTGCGCCGGTGCCTCGCTCAGACAACATGTTGCGTTGACACTGCTTTCGATGTTTATTATATAATGTACCTTTCAACAAACAACGCGACATGTCACATGGGATTCAATTGATAGTCTGGGACGATTAACTTTTTTCTGTCAAATTTTGTCTCATAATATAGGTCTGTTTGTCATATCAAAAAGGTATAAAAAGTTAATTGTCCCAGACAAACAAGGAACGGATGAAATGCGCAATGTCTTCCCATAATTTGAAATAGACAAACAGTCATTGCTTAAAATAATCTATTTATGTTATATATAAATATTATATTTTCACGACAGTGGATATGAGAGTGCTAGTGTTTTCACATGTGAAACTCCAATCTTATATTAATTAGTATCTAATATTATTATAAACTACTAATCTTATTACAGTTCTATATTTTATTACGTTATGAAACTTTAAAGATATTGCAGTGCATCAGGTAAAGGTTTTTTAATTTTGGTAATAAGGTTTTTTAAAATGTAGCCTTTTCAAGGCGAGGTAATTGAAAGGTAAGTATAGGTTTACGATAATAATACACAGAAATTGTTACGCTTATGTTTGTGATATGGGATCTTAGTGAATGTAGATCATTGCATGCTTCAGTAATGTAATATTGTCGTAGTAAGCACGCGTTGCAATTAACTTTGGCAATTAGTGCAACTATTTACTATTTAAACACGTTAATAGTCTAACACTGGAGTGGAATGGTTTATTTTATTGGTAAGTAATTTTTTACGTATTTATTGTCAATGATATCTTAGTAAGTAAATATGTAGTACAATTTATTTCAATAAGCACGACACTTCACTTCGCCCATGTTTTATTGGGTGTTTAAAATTAGTTGGTTCATCTTTGCTAAGCAAAAATATCGTGGAAAACATTTTATAGCACAAGTGTGAAAATGAATGTTTGTAGAAGATTGGACTGTCTGCACGCGGCGCCCCAAATGAAGGTAAATGTGAATTATTTACATTGTCCACGTAGTTGATGGTTATGTGGCTTATTTATTTATTTTATTATTTTTGTTTTTTTTTTGCATTCACATGTGATTTCACTGCAGACGTCTTTTCTTAGCAATTCATGTTCAAAATTGTAAGAAAAAAATTGTTTCGTTTAATTTATGCATGTTCACTAGGTCTACATATAATAGAATAAACAAAATTATCGGAAGCATGGTGAGACACTACCAGTTCCTAGTGGATGCGCATTTCATTTTTCAATATACTTATGCAATTATTTCATAGGACATTAAAATAATTAAATGTTTGAAGCCAAGACACCAGACTACAACAGGACATAAACAATGAAGTATACATTTTTACCTTTTTACATCATCATTCACGACATTGCTAACAATACCTTACGCTTATTTACCTTTGTCTCTGCTATCTCCTACTCGCACATTACTTTAACAACACCCGCTTGTAAGCACAACATCAACTACAAGACATCTTCTTGTCATCTTGGCTCTTGTAAGCACAACCGCCACAGGTCACCTTCACATCTAGGCTTCCTTTCATTGCAAGTTACTTTCCAACCTATGCATCTGTGTCACTTACGCACCAATGCTTTGTAATAAGTAATTTTTTCTTGCTTTTCATTTACACTTCCAGAACTGGTAGAAATGTTTAACACTCATTACGCCAAAACCCCTTTTCCATTAACCCGTGGGTACTTTAAGAACAACGATATTAAGATCGAAGACGGATGTGATCAAAGTGTTAAAAAGAAAGTCGGCAAGATTGTTAGAAACAAATTGGTGACAGTACAAAAAAGGTCGAAAAAGAAACGAGATTTTGCCACAACTAAGGCAGGGATTCGTAGAATTGAGAATAAAGATCGTTTATACGTATGTTCAATATGCAAGAAGAAACATTATAAGTATAGAAGGAACAAGTTGAGACATGAAAAGTACGAATGTGTCACTGGACCGCAGTTTTGTTGTGAGAATTGCGGGAAAAGATATTCTCAGAAAAAGACATTGATCTCGCACATTGCTCAGAAACATCCCAACTGGATGAAGGAGCATCACACAGAAAAATAATTAACACTCTTTTTTGAAGCAATTGATTTTTTTGATTATGTTGTTAAATTACTTGTTTTTCTTTATAAAAGAGTTTATAAGACATGAATTGTTAAGAATAAGAATATTAAGTTTAGATTTGACTAATGTTTGTTAAGCTTTAGTCCTTTTGATCTCCCCTTGACTTTTTTGTTTTTGTTTATTTTTGCAATATTTTTTTGTATACCCATATGGATACAATTGAAAGTCACATAACACTTTGATTTTGTTAATTTGTTTTACTGTAGCCAGTTACTATCTCGTTATAGTTTTTTTTTTCATATTTTTTTTTTCCTTTTTTTGAATATATTTCTTTTCGTTATTATAAATTTTGTTTTTATTTATTTTTGAACTTGAAATCTATTACTTAACGCGCAACCTTCGAAGGCTGATAAACGGACTGTATTGAACTTTTTATTGCAGGAAACACAACGCCGTGGAATAATATCGTGACTCGTAGTAAAAAAGTAGACGAAGACTCAACAGAGACAACCACCACCACACTAGCGATACTGAAAACTGTGAAGTCTCCGCCGCCTGCGCCGCCCGTCAGCGCGACCGAGGAAGCCAAGGAAAACAAAAAGGTGGTGGAGAACAAGTCCCCGAAACCGTCGTCTCCTAAGTCCTCACCTAAGTCTTCAACTAAATCTTCACCCAAATCTTCACCGAAATCTTCACCTGATCGACCGCATGGCAAGCCTCGTTCTTCCTCGTCGCCGTACAACATACTACCGACGCACTCTGCCCAGGCGTGTGCGCAGTACAAGACTGAAAAGGGGTACAAGTGCCCCAATTGTCAGAGATGCTACAACGCGCGCAAGAACTTGGTGAGGCACGTGACGCTGGAGTGCGGGCGCGACCCGCAGTACAAGTGTCCGTACTGCGCCTACAGCAAGCACCGCCGCAACGAGCTCAAGAAGCACATCGACAAGAAGCACCCGAGCGCGCACCAGCCCAAGTGAATGTAACCGCGCCGATATCACACCACAGTGCTTTACTAGTGCCTTATTACTACTACAAAACTATTTGATCTTCCTTTAGATAATATTAAAGTTACATTTTATATGCGTCATGTTTACCTATGTATTGATAAATGATTGATATTCAATATTTTTTGAGCTATTAAACGATAAAAGAGTTCAGAGACTTTTAATTTTGTATCCGTTCAATGTCACCCAGTCCATTCCGATAATGTTCTTATGGGAAGATAAGTTTTAAAATCAGTTACTGTTATTTGGATTGTGCATGTTTTGCATGAATTTAGAAGCTTCGCCTTTTATAATTTCTAACAGAAATTATTTTTTTATATTTTTTTATTATTATAACGCATTTCTTTGGTTCCTTAATTTTATTTTAGCCTTTGGTAGAATTAACAAAACTCAGTATGTAGTTCCGCTTAACTTATTATTTGCAATACCGTTAATGTATTGTATTTCAGAGTTGCACAAGGATAGCACCCTGCCGTCGGCCCTGTTGTCGCTGCTGTCGGCGCAGCAGGCGCAGGCGCAGTCGCTCGTGTCGCTCGTGCCCTCCTGCATCCAGGTCACTAATATCATGAAGCCCTCCGCCACTAAAGACCTCGTGCCCTACGCGTCGCCTCTGCACTTACCCAAGCTGCCACTAGATACGCTCAACTCCATTCCGGAGAACATTAAGGCGCATCTCTTGCAGCAAGCGTTCATGCAGAATAACAACATGCCCATCAAACAAGACGACACAGAGTCAGACGCGGAGTATGACGACACCGACGACATAGTGCTCCCAGAGGAGTCCGACACGTTCTACGACAGCAACGGTGGCTTCTCGGGCAACTCGGGTGACGACGTGTATGAAACCAAACCCGACATGAAAGGGCACTGGAAGCGAGACGGCAACAGCTCGGACGACGCGAGCCGGCACTTCGAGTGTAAGCACTGCGGTAAGAAGTACCGCTGGAAGTCCACCCTGCGGCGCCACGAGAACGTGGAGTGCGGCGGCAAGGCACCATCCCACCAATGCCCCTACTGCTCCTACAAGGCCAAGCAGAGGGGCAACCTAGGCGTACACATTAGGAAGCACCACAACAACGAGTGGTACATATACGCTAGCAACAAAGTTAGGCGGAATAAAAAAACGTCTATTTAATTACATTTAAGAAGAGAAATATATTTAAAAAATCTTTAGACCAAAGTAGATACCTAACCAAATCGGTACTGCAATAATTTTATTTATATTTACATTATTTTTTGTTGAAGACATTTTAATATACACTAAAGAAATAGTTGTAATGTGCACATTCCCTAACGGCATTAGTGTTAATTTTGTTGTTTTTGTTTTAGAGTTTATTATGGTAGTTAAGACTGACCCTAAGTATTTTATTCAGAAGAATATGACCCAAGGTCGCCGTAATTTTAAATATTAGACAAATGGAAACTAGTGTTTAGGAGCTATCCTTTCCAAAGTGATTTCGACGCAACTGTCTAATCACCAAAGTAGACCCATAAGAGGGTCATTGCAACCAAATTTTTGGAATTTCCATTATTTAACTCGAATTTGTTTAGTTTTAATGACCTATCATTCCTCGAAAGGAATAATTCCAAATTGATAATTTAGTGCAATGATATTAAATAGTTAGTTGATATTACACTAACACTGACCTGCTCCGGCAGGTATCTGTAACATTAACCTCGGTAGTTTCCACCACGGGTAGATTTATTTATAATGTACGACAAACATGTGACGAATCGTTAGTCTCGCTATATCGACTATTATCGACCCTATTGTTCATGTTTATAATTTATTTAAATTGTTTTCTTCCATTAATTTGTTAGTACATGGGACCATTTTACCTTGTCTTCCTTACTTTCTTTGTAGCAAACCCAAAGTTATTTTAATGTTGTTTATTTATTAGGATAATGTTTTGAAGGACTCTTGTCCTGTGTAATGCGCTGTTCCGAATTTTAGTGCGATGTAACGATAGTTTACTCTTCGCCATTCGCACCAAAATTTGGAATAATTTGCAATTTAGTTAGTTAAAAGCTCATCAATAATGTGCCTACAATGTTACCTGTAGTTATAAAAACATATTTATTGATATTTTACAATATTTTCGGTTAGAATTTTTTGGTGAACTGGGATATAAAATGTGTTCAAAATTTATATTTTTGTTTAAACGTGTTGTCTTGATATTAACTGATATTTACATGCAATAACATATTTTCATGTTTCGTTTAGCATATTGACTGTTGATATTTTTTGTTAAACTAGGATAACAAAGCTATTTGACCAAAGTCAGTATTAGATAATTAACGTGATGATAAGAAATAAAGAATGTTATTTGTTGTTGAAACAAGTCATGGCTAAGCATAGAAAAATAATGTTTTTGATATATGCAATATTCCCTTCATATCATGTTACGATTGCGGTATGAGGTACAGATGTATGGATTTATATAAAAATTGGATGTTATTATGTTGTTTGTTAATGTTATTGGAGTAGTTATCGATTAGTGTGATTTTTATATGAATATATTGGGGTTTACTTGGTAGAAAAGTTTAATCAAATATAGCTTTAGTATATCAGAACCAAACGTGTTTTCCTTGCTTCATTATACTTTTTTTTTTGCCAATTCCAGTATGTTACATGTATCACGTTTGTTACTTGTTATGTACAAACTTGCTATTAGGTAAGTCGTTTTGTCACGCATATTATATCTGTTCGTCGATTAACAAACGCATGTCCGCATGGTCGTCAATAAAAAACATCAAAACCCACTTGCTTGAGTTTCAACTTGCGCATGAAGCATTATTTTCTTTTTCCTTTTTCGTTCATACTAATATAATTAATAATTTCAGGTAGACAAGAAAGCCCATGGGTCGGGAGACTACATTTCATTAACAAAATGTTTATTACAATGACAAAAGCTGTGTGACTAAAATGCTCCAGTAACACCATGAGATTTCTTTACATGCCTAGTATTTTCAAAGAATTTGTGAGTCGCTTCAGACACCACTGTAAACAAGAAAGTATATTGTGAAACAGTGAATCCTCGATATAAAAGGATATAATTATAAAAAATAAACGTTATTTCTTTTTTTTGTTCTTTTTTTTTACTTTCCTTTTTGCAAAGCTTTCATCACAGCACTCGGTGGACACTCACAGTAGAATATTATCTTTATTTAATATATGTATACCTATACATCTATTTATTTATATGTATGTATTATGTTTATTATGTATATAACATGTATTTATGTTTTGCTTGTAACTGTTGTTAACCTCACGGGAATGTTGAATGTTGCGTTTGTGTGCGCGGCCGCGACACGTGCCCATTTTATGATACATCTCCGCGATTTCAGGCGGCGGCGGCGGCGGGCCCGAAGACGTGTCGTTCACTAGGATCGGGGGACTGTCGTGGGACCAGTGGTCGGCCCGGCTCGCGCTGCCCTTCGCCGGCATGAGAGTCACGGCGCCTTCCTTGCCGCCCACGCCCGGCGAGCCGAGCTTCACTTGCCCCGACTGCGGAAGAGTCTACAAACTCAAGTCTTCACTCCGGAACCACCAGAAGTGGGAGTGCGGTAAAGAGCCACAATTTCAATGCCCGTACTGCGTGTACCGCGCCAAACAGAAAATGCACATCGCGCGCCACATGGAGAGAATGCACCGAGAGGTGCACATGAAGCCCGAGCAGTACATAAAGCAGGACAACGTCGACGCTTGCACATAGCTCGACACAGTGAATCTTAGTCACTAAATAAATACTCCATATTTGATAAGAATGTTGAACAATTATGATATTAGGTTTTACATATCAATTGCCTATTAAAGTTTACTATTGATACAGTTATGAGTAGATACCATTTTTGATATATCTATTTCGGCGTTATCGGATCGTTAGTTAAATTTAAAAATATACCACACGTATATAAATAGAGAAGTTCTTACAAATTCCCAAGTTATCCCTATTGTGATAAATGTGATGAAATCTCTTTTGTGATAGTGGCGTCAGACAGTCACGTTAGATATAATCGCCATTCGTGAGGTCACAAACAGTGCCTTAAATCGTTACCTAATCGAGTAATTAACGTAACAATCGAAGTTATGATGACGAAATATAGATACCTTAATGAACTTAAACAATTTGACGAATTACTAATAGTATTCACGCTGTTACACGACTGTAGCAGTGTTTGCAACTATTGCATTTATCCAGTATGTTAAGTCGAAAAGTGATTTTGTATAGTTACGGTTTTACTCTCTTTTTTATATTTTTTATGTACAGCATTTAATATTGTAAACTATCATTCCTGGTTTCGTGTACGTAGTTTGAGGCGGTAGTTTGAGTAAATACAAGTTGATTTTGGATTTATGTTGTTACCAATTGCAGTTACTATCTTCTAAATCTGAATTTATAGATAATTATGGGTATTCAGTTGTGATACAACACTGAGAATTGATATATTAATATGACTGGAACTTGGATATGCCAAATTGTATTCAATTTGTAAAGCACAGCTTGTCGAGTTTTGATTGGGATTGATAATGTTGTATTCGGGTGTACTTGACGAACACGATCGTGTATAAGTTCTATACCTACCTACTGTATATCATAGTTTTAATGAAAATGAAGCTATTTTCGCTTAGTTAGCAAGCACTAGTTCTTTGCCATAAATGCATGTTCCATTATTATTGTAATACTCATAAGTTAATTTTTTTATTTCAATTTATTTTTAGATCTCTTTACATCTAATGCATTTATTTTATTTTTAATTTAAGCTTGATATGTGTCTGTCGTAAAATGTGTGAAGATTGGTAACTGTTTAGTTCCTCGAGATGAATATCTGTTAGTACTATATTGGATGTTATATTTGGGGCCAATTTATTAGTGATTACTAGGCCACGAGAGTGCCTTAAATTGATTGTTGAATCTTTTGAAATTAGAAACACTGCCATTACAGGTTTGTTACAATGAATAAATTAAGCACAATCATGTTGGTATGTCAAGGAAGTTTCGTTTATCTTCCACATAGTTTTAAGTATTTTTATACATTACCATTTAGAAATTATTTTAAGCTTAGGAAGTGGTAGCATGTATGTAAACTCATACCGTCGTAGCTCTAGTTTACCGTTTACAGATAGATATACACACACAGTCACCAGAAATACCGAGTTACAATTGAGTGATTTTACCGACAAACTACCACATTAGATTATTATCCGCTGGAGTTACCATCATACAATCAAAATGTAGAGTTCACAAAGTACAACCATATAAATCTTGTCAGTATAAAACTAAGTGCCTTCAAAAAGTTAGTCATTAGGGTTTAAAATGATTCAGATTTAAAAATGTTCGGTTCAATCAAGGATGACTCGTAACTTATTATTGCAAAATTTCTAGGTTGTGATATAATAACCGTACAACGTCGTCATATATAAAAAGGTAAATGATAGACATAGTGCTTTTTGACTGTAGTTTTTATAGAAAATATATACTTTTGACAAAACCTATACAACTTATTTTTATACACAATAATACACAAATAGCTGTGATAAAGTAAAAAAAAAAAAAATGCTGTTGGTAGATGAGGCAGAACAGAGGAGTACATTTTAGTAGACATTACGCGCTGCGTATCAGTTTCATGACCCAAGTGATGTTACGAACAAAACCTAGTTACTCTTATTGTATAAGAATTTACTACCTAGAATATTTTTGTGGTTATTGTAGATACAATTTACTGTCAATAAGAAGTTACAGTGATTAAAATGCATTTGATTGTATTTTTATAACCTTTTTGTATTTTAAATAAAGTTGCTATTCTTGGTATGTATTTGTTTTAATATTTGTGATGAAAGGGTTGGGTCTCTTACTCAATGCCTTGGAGACTAGAATGTCGTGGGTCTCTATTCCATTGAGTATGGTAATAATAACTATAATATGCATGTAAAAATCTTCGTTTTCAAAAATGAGATGGGGATTTGTTGAAATATTAATTTCAATGAATTTACATTTACAATATGTACTGTAACTAATTAATGGTACTATGCATAACTGGTTGCATGCTACTTTAAAATAGACTATAAGGGAGCTAGTATTAGATTAATACCAGTAGTACATGAGCAAATTAATGGGAGACATGGTGCATTTTCCTTAGCTTTCACACGGTAGCACATTTCTATCGGTGGCTTCGCTTTACACACGGTGGTAGCTGTTATGTGCACGTATTTATTTTTATTTGCGTTTAATTTCAGTTGCACAGTTGTACACTCCTTATATATTGAGTTATGGTACGCCTGGGTTGAGCAGCGGTAAGGCTGGGTGGACACTGTACGAATGCGTCGACTGCGGGAACAAATACAAGCATAAGGGCTCACTCCAACGGCATATAAAATACGAGTGTAGAAAACAGCCGAGTTTCAAATGTCCGTACTGTGTGTACAGGGCGTATCAGAAACACAATCTGTTGCTACACGAGCGCCATCTACATAAAGATATGCCGGAGAAGGTGGATTTCGTATCAGAATGACCCGCCGCTAAAGGCCTCCAATGTCAGTAATTTTGTTATTCCTTAACTAACTTTCCGACTAGTTTGCGTTTGTTACTAACGCGGTGTCCGATCACTCGTCGTACTTGCGATTAAAAAGTATGTTACCTACCTGCCTACTTACTCACTCTTGATGAGAATTTGTCTAGATCCAAACTAATCCTAACAAATTTTGCGATTGTTTCAAATAACCACATTTCCTAATAATTCTACTCGCAAGAGAAGTATAAGTCTTTTATAATATTTTTACTTTTGACTGTTAACGATCAAATTGTGATTGGTAGTGAAACTACCCTTAACATTCCTATTGTATAGGCACCACATTTTAGTGACCTAACATTTTCGCATATCTGAATGCAACCGTAGCCAAAGCATCTTCGATTGTTCGATTTCTAATGGAAATCGAATCTTCCAACATTGAGAAGCTTATTCACAGTTACTGTGACCATGTGCCTAGGTGATCTTTTCCCATGGACTTAAATATATTAAGAAATATTTTTGTAAAGCGACCAATTTTTGCAATGTTTTTTTTTAAACTTAGTTGCATGCTATATTCTTATAAAACAGTTCTGCTTAGCACTCTACCAACACAAAATAAATCTCTGTAAATACAATATTGTTTCTTATCAATAACAAATGATGTCAATAGTATGATGGGATTATTAATGCCTTTATAAATTCATCTGTTGCAGCTGTAACTGTTACCATGAAGCAAAACGTCTGGACCTTATACTTAACTCAAGACTTCAAACAAATCAAGAGATTGGTGAGAATATAAAGAAAATACAGACAACATTAATTTTATTTTGTATCCAGTGCAATCTTCAGTGCCAAAGAATTTTGAGTAGGCATGTAACTATAGATCTTGCCTTAATCTTTGTATCCTTATTAAAACGTTTTATTTTTAATATTGTTACTGTTCGGACTGAAAACCGCTACACCGTGCCGTGATGTATGGAAAATTGCGTGGCCCTGGTTGCTGGCTACCTGATTTATTTATGAAACTAATACCTACTTAAGTATGATAGTTAATATTATACCGGCACAGTGCAGCTGTTTCTCATCCTATAAATCCACACGGACAGCGCACCGATGGCAATTTAAGGGCGGTTTCCACCAAACGGCTCGCATGGGATCGGGACGGATTTTACAATCTTTAAACGATATTAAAGCTTGTACACAGTATTTAAAGTTTTACCAAGCCGCGCACAGCAGCTTGACCGCGGGCGTCTTCCTCGACACGCGATCGTAGCCGAAAGTATGCTGCGATGCGAGATCTGCTCCGTTCGCCTATCGTCGTATCCGATCGGATCCTTTCGGCTGTCGTCGCGTGCGCTCAAAGCCGTGGCCGGGCGGCACCACTCATTCTCGAAAGTGCACGCACTGCAGACGTCACTCAATCATAGATTTAGAAGAAAAATTGATTTGTTTGGTACAAAAGCATACGGGTCTTATGACATAAATTCGCGGTACTATTAGAACACGTCAACACGGTAGGAATGAAACTATTTGACTAGGCGCAGAAACGGATACGTTCGCAAGCGACGGTACGGAGCCGATCGTATGCGTCGACATCCTGCCGGACGCGATCGGCTGTCGCCGCATCCGTTCCGATCCGATGTGATGCGAGCCGTTTGGTGGAATCATCCTATAATCTGTCCTACAGTTTTTTTTTTTGTAAGTAAGTTAAAACTTGGATGTTAATTTCGCCTCGCCATGCTTTTGGTTAGCTGTCTGTATTGAAAAAATCGTGTTTTTTTTATACTTAAAAGAGATAGATTACACCGCCCAACAGCATGTCTGTTGCATGGAATATTTTACATCATTCTAAGCAAATTTTTGACGCTGATTTCAAATATATTATCAGTTTTATTTTTATATCAGCTTTAGTTTATGAATTATAAGGAGGGGTGTATTTTTTAAAAAGATACTCTCACCAAACAAAAGAACTACAAACTTGAATTTTCTTAATGATTTTGTACTGTTTTTGATTGACGAAATGCTACTTTGAATACTCCAGTAATAATCGGCCATCATAATTATGCGCATTCCAGCGACCCTGGAATCGTTCCTCCATAGTCCGACTATCTTGGTGGAATGTTCACCCTGTTCTTCACTCATGTCTCCCGAGATTTTCCGGAAAATGATCCAAATGGCTTTGAAGGAAGTCTACTTTGATGCTCATGTTGCATCCATGTTGCTGGAAGTGAGACATCTCTTCCACGCGCTCAACATAATCATCACCCTTTTATTACCTAAGATATTTTGAATAACCCAAAAGTAACGAATCCCATGCGTTCTTCTCAATTTCTGACATTGAACTGCGGAAATTAGGGTCGTTCATCAATTTCCGAATCTGTGAGCCGTCAAATATGCCTGCCTGCTTTGAGCTTTTCTGAACTCAGATTCGGAAACTTCCTTGAAATACCTATGCCTAAAACATTGTCTTTATTTTGTGATATAACATATTGCTTTGTCAGACCGAGTAGTATGCAGACGCGGCAATATGAGACGATTTCGCTCCATAAGAGGTACGTTTATAACACTACGGCTACCTTGAACATCTCTAGAAGGCCATTCTTTTCTTGTCCAATGTTCAGATTTAGCTTTGCTATCCCATAAATATATAAAACAAGGATATAAGCCTCCTTGTTGTCCCTATAGGAATTAACCGCAAAAACCCATTTATGTTCGTTATATATCTTATTCCAGACTAATGCTACTGTAGGGTATTCTATAAATTTGGATGTGCGATATTCAACATATTATGGAACAAAAAAACAATTTGGATCGTTAATGCAAACCCTTCTCGACGAAGACATGAGACATTACAAAGATTTAAGTATGTAAAACGCGAACGTAATAGTTAATGTAAACAACTCAATATTAAAAAGGTAAGAACGAAGGAAGAAGCTATATCTAAAAAACGTCGAGCTGATACAATAAAACTGATGGTAGATTCGAAATCAGTGACCACGAACTAGTAAGCAACCATTAGACTATTTTATGCAACGAAAAAAACTGCTGTTATCATTGGGTGCTTCTATTGGTCAATCATAATTCGCGCCTTATTCAATTAAATGTAAAACACAACAGCATTTCGCAGGACAATCCAAAGTGACTGCTGAATATCGTGAAAATTAATATTTTTTTTATTGTCTTCTGTTTAAAACTTTTAATTATTAATATTTTAATTTATGTTAGTTGCATTGCAACTCAAATCTCTAGTGCTGAGCGAGATGAATTACATTAGTTCTTCGAATGACCGTTAGAGGCGCTGGTGAAAATTTATAGATATTTTCGAAAGACGTCAGTTACCAATATTTACGTTAGAAGTCACCATTATTTCAAAGCGAAATAATATTTAAGTAATGTTATTTAGTAAATTTCAGTACCTAACAATAATATGAAAGACAAAACTTGAAGCAACATAATAGTGTATCCTAAAGTTAGCAATAACACAAGTATTACGTCACAACTAGAAGCAATATTACTAACTTTATATTTAAGGTTCCTGTCTACGAAACTCGGTAGCTTAGAAGCAGCTTTTTTAATTTAAATACTTTAGAAGAATATGTTGATTCAGTTCAGAAGAACATAAATCTTAAGATATAGACAACAGTATATACGTAAGACATCAGTGTTTTTCGTTTATATTATAAAGATAGAGCATAATAATAATAGATTGTTATATTTTCTTGTTCTTGTTATTAATGTTTGTTTAGTGTGTGTTCCTTGTTACCAAAGAAAATTTATTACTACAAGAAAATTGATGACAGAAGCAATGTAGGTATTATAGATACATATACAGTATTTCTGTTAAAAATGTCTTATTTTATTATTTGCATTTGTTACTGTTAAATAAGTTACCTTAAAGAGTTCAAATTTTGAATCATGCAATATTATAAACCAAAGAATCTTCCAGTCGATTCTTAGCCATAATAAGAAATTAGTGCCTTTATAATAATTATTTTATATACTATCGTTAAGTAAATTATTATGGTTATTTAATGTTAAGTTTTTGTAGAGAAACTTAAGCACTCAATATGTGGTGTTGAGAAATATGAATGTAACATCAGAAGTAATAATTATGTAATGAGTGTTCATGGTATGAGTACCTATAGATTAGAATTTTATATTTTATTACGAAGTTTAACCTAGAGACCCACCAACAAATTAGTTTAGATATTAACATAATCGGTGGTAGATTATCTAAATCACAATTATTTTAGTCAGTAAATTATAAAATATGTTACGACCATGAGGTCAATTCTAATAAATATGTCACCAAAGAACTACCTATATTTCCAAAAAATATGTCCAAAGATGCGAACCAATGTAATAAGCTACATGCATTTTGCACTATGTCATGAAAGTGACTAATTTCCAATATAATTATATTTAAATGAAGAAGTTCCTTATTATTCCGTAGAAGCTTGCCTACAGTATTTGAAAATATCAGAAAAAATATTATTATTCGTTTGTTATAACTTGGTCTAGAAAAATATCACTATATAAGGCTAAGCATAGTTTCGGTAATAAAGTGGATATTACATCTTAGTGAGAGCAGCACAAAATAATGTTAATTATTATTAATGTTTGAAGTATTTTTTATTTTGTTTTCAGTGAAGTCGAGTGTGTTTGGTTTGTTCTTTTAAATTGGATTATGCATGTGAATAAATGTTCTTGATTCAATAAAAAACTTGTTTGTCTAACAAACACCTGGGACAACCGATTGAGTCACTTTCTACCAACGTTACCGTTAAAGGCGATATCAAGTATATATATAATAAAATTTACTTACAGAATCTTATATTGAGCTACAAATGAGCCAGCGTTTACTTACGTTATTACTTTCTTATAAATATTAACGCTTGCAAAAAGTGACTATTTACACGCATTTAACCACTTCGGATCTTTGAGTAAAATAGTGGGCGTGTTGGATTGTTTTTCTAAATTGTTGTATTTACTCATAGGTAGGTAAATCATCGTCCTCGATCCTGTAAATATCAAAGTGGCCCAAGTCTGGACGCGTTAACTTGAATTGGAATATTTTATGAATCTTTATTATTCTACAAAAACAAACATTTGCTTTCAGATCAAGAAGATCACGTTAGAGACCAAGTAGCTAACTGAAAGAAATATAAAGTTAACGCGTTCAAGCACAAAAACAAGTTTTCCGGCATAACTCCAAAGAAAAGAATCAGATTATCATCTCATTGTTGCAGGTGATGTGGATTTCTTTAAAACAATGATGCAAAACATGTTGCCGATTATGCCAATGAAGACAAAAAACTATTGGTCACATTACGACATGTCTTATCAATGTGAGAAGTGTAAACGGAAGTACAGGCACAAAAGCACGTATAGAAGGCACGTCACATACGAATGCGGTAAAGAACCAATGTTTAGATGTCCGTTTCTCGATTGTACCTATAAAGCGTACCAAAAAACCCATACAGACGCTCACATCAAGACGAAACACAAACCGGCGCTAGAATACAAACGATGATCCATGGACGTAAAGAAGTATTAAGAATATTGTGATATTAAAAGTTAATTATTTTTAAATGAACGTGGGAGTTTTATTTGAAATGTAATCAGAGGCGGATTAAATGTCGAGAGCGCCCTAGGCAAGCACCTCATTGGCGCCTCTCTAACGGCCATATATTATAATTTTAACTAGTACTTATACAATAATTAGCTGCGCCATACGGTTTCACCCGCGTGATGCCCTATCCCGTGGAAATTCCGGGATAAAATGTGTAAATCTGGGTCTCCAGCTATCTACATACCAAGTTTCATCACAATCGGTTCAATAGTTTTTGCATGACAACAGTAAAGTAAAGTAACACATATATTTTGGCAGTTATATATTAGTAGGGTAAGTACACGTGTCCTGGCGTATACCTAATTATAGGTATATGCTAGGACACGTGTAAGTACTTACTCTTAGGCGTGAATGAAATATGTGATGAGAGTGAAGAAAGCAAGAGGGACAGAATGAACATGGAAATCCATGATGCCTCTCTGGGTATGGTGTGTTACATCATTATCATTAATTGTGTATTCTTTCACGTCCACCATTACTCATTAATTTGTTTCTTCTTTTTTGTTTTAAGTAACTTAGGTGTGTTTTGTGGTAGACACAGCCAATTAAAGAACTTAAAGAATTAATGATTATTCATCGAAAACTGCTTAGTTGAATTTGTCGGAAATTAGTAGGTACCTATTCAAATGCATTTTGTATTTTTTTTTGGGAAAAATTATTCTACGAATGAAAATTTGAATAATTTTTAACTTTTAAGTAAACTAGATAGTTTTAGTCAATTGAAAAAAAAAATTGTAATTCTAAAGCAAATAGCCTTATTTCCAGAGAACGATTTTTTTAATATTTTATATTAAACCGTAGAACTAATAAAAATGTAACTTTCATTAAAAATAGAAAAAAATCAAAATGTAAAGATGGAAATATTGATGATATTTCTTTAAAAAATTAAGAATTTTAAAGAACTTGATATAAAAAAAAAACTTATATTTTATTAAACAGTACATTCAAAAACAAAAATTTTCACAGAAATAAAAACACTGATAATTAAGTTATTTTTTAAAAAGTTGTGATTATTAACAAAAAGGTTATTTATTGGATGTTCGTAACTTTCTTCGGTAGACAAAAAAATTGAAAAAATGCTTAAAAATATCTTTGCAGTGAGGTAAAAAAAATTGAGCGAAATTGAAAGAGGTTCCATACATTAGTGGTTGACTCTCACTTCACTGGCTGAATCAGTGAGATCCACTGGAAAATGAGTGAAATCCACTGATTTATTTTAAGAGAGTACATCTGTATAGAATTAACTAATCTTTGATATGTTAATTTTAAATTTATGTTAATTATTTTGTAGGTCTAAAAACTGACGTGCGCGCGCCCCCTTGTAACGTCGCGCCCATAGGCACGTGCCTAGTTTGCCTTAGGGATAATCCGCCTCTGAATGAAACGTAGGTATACTTATTTGTAGCTACCTACACTGCACGGTACAGTGTAGTTACCCTGTAGGCATTCCTGTTGAATGCCCCCCGCGCGCTAGGCAGCCTGGCTGCGCAGCCAGACTGCGGCTGCCAAAATATTTGAGCAGTCAATTAACGGTCAGTTGTGACCCAATCGTCCAGCGATATGGACGTGGAAGAATTTATAATTATTTACTTATCTCGTAAAAAACGCAAGGCAAACAAAAGACATTGGATTCATCCTTTTTTTCTAGAACGGCACTCAAAAGGCTTATTTCATATCTATTTTAAGGATGTTCATAAACACCTAGATCGGCTTTTTAACTACCGATTTTTTTTAAGTATCGAAAGTCATTTTATAAAAAAGTTTCGAAACACAAAATACGTCTGGCTGCTAGGACAAGTGCGAAGGGACTGACGGCAGCCACATAGATTCGCTTTCGTCTAAACTAGCTCTGGCTGCGCGCAGCCATTTGGCTGCCGTGCAGTCGGGCGCGTTCTACTGGCTGCCGTAGCTGGGAGTTCGTGGCTGCATAGTGCGCGGGCTCCCATACACCATCATATGTTCAACTGGCTGCCACAGCCTGGCTGCTGCGGTCAGGCTGCCTAGTGCGCGGGGTGCCTAATTAAATTAATTTTTTGCTCAGGTCAATTGTTGTTTCTCATGGGCGTCTCCTTAGTTTCACCATAAATATCTGTGGTGTTTGTTATGTAAGTCGGTCGTGGCCAGATCTTAAGGTGGATCTACGCTAGACTAGCCGAGCACGAGTGAAGCACGACTCGAGCACAAATTCGTGTAGTGTGGACCCACTTGCAAACCTCGAACAAGCGCGCTTCGAGCATTTGGTTGGTGCTAGACCGTGCTCCGGCAATTGTCGGATTTTTGACGAACCGTAAGGGATTTGCATCGCGCTCGCAGTGCGCTCGTGGACGTGTTGAGTGACAGACATTGCTTCTTGACTCTTAAAGTGGTTAACATATCTAGATTTTGTTGACTGGATCTGTCTTTATATAAATTTGTAGATCCCTATCGTCTTGGCCTTTTAGCTTTCTTATTGACTTCGGCTATAATAATCTCTGCAGCAGCTGCGGTTGCTGCAATAGCAAACTCATCCATATTCGCCAACATCCGCGAGTACTGCTGAAAACTACGTTCGAGGACAGTGATTGTTGTAGGTTTGTTGTAAATCCACTTAATCCACACTTGACGCCGCGGATGACGACGACGGCGACGCGACGCCCAGAACGGCTCCGCTTATGTTCTGCTCGACAAGCGTAGACGCACCTTTAGAATTGATCACTGCATGAAGTCTTCGACCATTTCATGATAATTCATGAACATCGGCCGCTGGCGCTTGTCACATCATGATGTGGTCTGGCCAGATCATTGAATACTCAAACGTTTGAAACAGTCTTTGTACGCGCGGTAACTCCATGATGTGGCCAAACATTAGTGACCATAATATTATCGTAAAATAGTTAGATTATCAACCGGTAGAGGCGTTGCTGTCGCTTAAATAACACATCGACATACTAAAACGGTAATGTTACTGTGTTGTTACTTAAGTTATTTTTTTTTAAACCATTCTTAAGTAGGAGCCCCGTCACATGGGGCTCCGTCGACTACGCCTTATTATTTTTGCTTGGAAGCAAAAGAATTGGTCATCTCATAAAGTGGACACATGGATACCCTTCCTACATGATATGGCCAAACGTCGACTGACATAATTATCATTAAACGTTTAACTGGCCATTTCATGAAATGGCCGAACACTTCATGAAATGATCAATTCTAAGATCTGGCCACAACATATAGGTAGGTATGGTAGGTACATGATAGAGTGCGCGCAAAATAAGTTTCCGCGTGGCTGAAATCGGAACTAAAGTTTGGCACCATCTAGCTAATCAAGCTAGTAAACTACAATTACTTTAAGTTTGAGTAATGAAAAACTGTTTTTGATTAATTCTAGCACTGTTCTAAGATAAATACGAAGATAAGAGAATATAAACACACACACTCTTAAGGCGCAAGCGCCAGGGTAGCTCGCGAAATTCAATTTTATCACGTTTTCTGCAATTTGCAGGTCAGTGTCAGTGACCGGAACAAGTACGAATTTACAGAATAATAATCATTAAAATCATCAATACAACCCTTTAAGTTCATATAACACTATTGAATGACTATTTCATGAAATATCAAGCAATAGGGTTATATAAAGTTAGAGGCGGGTTGTATTGTACGGTCGCGAAAATCATATTTTGTTCAACATACAACCTGTCACTAACCTGCGAATTGCCAAAAACCTAAGAAAATTTGAATATCGCGAGCTACCCTGGCGCTTCCTCTTTAATTAATATAATAATTAATGCGTAATGCTTGGTTAGAAAAAATAATGAATAGTGACAGCTAGCTGTCAAATTCTTGCTCTTGTGATAGTTGCGACATGTGAGCAAGTGGCAGTTTTTATTCCCATGTCGCTACCTGGCTGGGACATATTTTTTTGTGGAATAATCTAGGTTGGGTACTAGCTTGTAAATGCCGGTTATAAATAACTATTATTAGGCGTTCGTCCTAAACAACAAGCTCAACTGGCGTAGTCCTTCAGGGAATACAGTCATGATATTATTTTTTTTTTTTTTTTTGCTAGCCTATATTGCTACACTTCTGGGCACTTCCTCCACTTCTATCTTTCGCGACCCCGCGCTTGCTCCTTCCAGTTTTGTTAGTTTTCTCCGTGCGTCAGTCAGCGAAAGCCATCACTTTTTTTTAAATAAAAAAATATACTGTGCCAAAGATGGTTATCAACGATCTTCCACAGCCCCACTTCACTCACGGCTGGTGGCATTGGTGCCTCCTTTTATTTGCCAATCGCCGTGCTCCTGAGCCAGCCTCATCCAGGTCGTCCGCCTAAACATGGGTATGCTAGACTTAACAATGTTTCAGCTGTTTAAAAAAATGTCGTGTCATTGTCAACTCGCTCAAACTGTCCTGTCAGTGTCAATGTCAAATTACCTTAAGATAGATTTGCCTCTGAAGAGAATGTTTTTTCCACGATTTTAGTCATTTCATGTGCAAAATGAAATAATTCTATGACTATAGTACGTTTATAATATAGAGTTAAATAAACAATATCAAAATGAACCGCCTTGTGTGCATGAACCGATGTTACGTCAATACACTTAGGAGTAATTTGGTTATAAGTTCACCGATACTAGCTCCCAAAAGACCGACACAACCAAATGTGTTTATTAGTCGCGGAGCCCATGACCAGAAGCATAAGATAAGATCGACACTCAATTATATGATAGCGGTCGGTGTGATGACCGTAGGTTTAAGTTATGCGGCTGTACCACTTTACAGAATATTTTGTCAGGTAAGCTAAAGATAACCTAAGTATGTTAGATAATAGCTTTACCATTTAGTTCATATGTGGGAAACATTTAAATCGTGGCTTGCACATGAGTCCCTACTCCCTTAGGATAGACCCTATCTATAAAGCATCTAGGGATCTATTCAGTTATAATCATGCCAATGATGTGGGAACTATGCTTGTTATGATGCTGACAAGCAGGCAATCTACCGGATTACTACACTGAATACTTCAGTTTTCACTTAGATGACTGCCATAGTCCAGTGTACCAATAAACTACTAACCATCAACCACAATGTATAACAATTCACATGAATTATTAATTTAAAAAAATATACACATTGTATTTCCAGGCGTACAGTTATGGTGGGACAACAGGTTTAGCAGAGGCTGATCACAATGTTAGCAACATGACGGCTATTAAGAGTAGACCGCTAAAGATCAGGTTCAATGCAGACACCGCTTCCTCTATGCAGTGGAACTTTAAACCTCAGCAGCTTGACATTACAGTATGTACACTTATTACTCACATTCATCTTTATTCTAAAAAACCTCATTTCATAATGTAACATCAAGATTCAAACATTCCCATAATACAGAGAAACATTTTTTAAGCTAGTCAACAGCTTCTGCAATGGCGAAGTTTATTCTTACATCAACCTGTGTTACAAAATACTGACTAAACTGATTAATTACTAAAGCATGCACCATCTTCAACAACTACATCTTCGCTTATCATCAGCTGACCTACTGGTTATCAGAAGCCTAACATCATCACCATGCTCCTTCCGTTTTCCCAATTTATTACGGGTCGGTGCAACATGTCATTTCCCCCTTACCTCTCTCTACGTCCTCATCTCGGTAGTCACTCCCTTTCAACCCATATCATCTTTTACACTCAAACAGCACATTAACCAAAAAAAAACAGATAATATTGCTACATAAAACAATTTAATTTTCAGGTAGTGCCAGGTGAAACTGCTCTAGCATTTTACACTGCCCTCAACCCCACAGATAAGCCAGTGACCGGCATCAGTACGTACAATGTGATCCCATTCGAGGCCGGCCAGTACTTCAACAAGATACAGTGCTTCTGCTTTGAGGAGCAACAGCTCAATCCACATGAGAAGGTACAAAAATATGTTTTTTTCTTTGTGATGTTACACATTTTTTATGCATTTATTGGAGAGATAGCAAAGTGTTACTATTACCATCATTGATAGTCTTGTTGAAAGTAGTCCCTGGTGAGTATAAGCACATGAATATATAACTGAGCAGAATGAAAGCTTCCTATCAGAGTTCAAAATTCTTACCTACTTTCATAGACCTGTCACTTGGTTATTGAAAATAAAAAAACCAAGCAAGTGCGAGTCGGGTTTCAGCAAAGAGCACCGGCCGGATGGGCAGACGGACGAACGGACAGACAGGCACTGTGACTGAGGTTATCCCATAAATTTTCCGTTTTCCAATTTTGCTATGGAACATTATAAATGGTGTAGCTTTGAAAGACAAAATGGTTTATTATGTTTAGTTTGTTTAAAATTAAGTAGGTACACAAAACCAAAGTAAGTTAAGTAGGTACATTTTATTGCTAGAAATTAAGAAAAAATACAAAATATTTAATTCATACAATAAATATCTAATATATTTCTACTTTCCAGGGCCGACAGTCTCGACATAGATAGCGTCAAAAATCGGTCGTTAAGTCTAATCGATGTCAAATTTCTTTAATAGATTTTCAACCTTGTACTTTCGAAATAAAGTTGAAAATCTATTAAAGAAATTTGACATCGATTAGACTTAACGACCGATTTTTGTTGCTATTCATGTCGAGACTGCAGGGCCAGGCCCTGCCGTCTCGACAAATATAACGACAAAAATCGGTCGTTAAGTCTAATCTATGTCAAATTTCTTTAATAGTTTTTCAACCTTATGCTTTGGAAATAAAGTTGAAAATCTATTGAAGGAATTTGACAACCGATTTTTGTCGCTGTCTAATGTCGAGACTGCAAGGCCAGCTCTCAATATTTTTTTGTTCCTATATTGCTTCATTTTTAGTAGTTTATTATTTCGTTTTATCTTATGATGAATTCTAAACCTAATATATTAATTTTAATAATTTATTCGGAAACAGGGGCACGGCATTTAAAAAGTACAATCATCTATATGCTATAGACTTTCTTGTCCAACAGTTTGACTTAAAAACAATATAAAACAAAACGTCCGCGTCGTATCGCTGCCGCTGGCACACCCCTTAACTTTGACCGCTAACTGAGCTGGCTCAAACCGGTTTGTACCCGAGAGCGGCGCAGGTGCTCGCCCTGCGCGCCTTTTCGGTGACAGGTCACGCACACATAGCTGTGCGTGTAGTAGTGTACCCGCGCATGGCGTGAGTATGAAGCTTTTATTCTGCTCGGTTTTTTATTCATGTGGTATAAGTCTCCTTCCCTTTGTGCCATGCTTTCCTGGTCTGTCACGGATATTATAGTAGAGAAGAATTATAAACATTGTAAAAGGCATTTTATGAATGCACGTCATTGGAATCTACATAATGATTGCTACAAACGTAAAGTATATCGTTACGTGTGTTGGGAGATATTTGCGCACTAGACTTGTGTGATTTTCAATTTTCGATTCCGAACTTGTGCAAATTTGCGTTTGCGCGCTTGGCAAGTAAGAAAAACTACGTCCAGTAGCCAGCGCAACCAGACGTGTGCCAAACTCTCGTAAAAAAAAGTAGTTTATTAAATACAAATAACGACCACCCTAGTTTGGACCTTAAAACTGAGAAGTGACAGTGCCAATTATAGTGCTAATTATTGTGCAAAAAAGGACTGTACGCATAGTTCCTACGGTGACGACGCGGTGCGTGGTCAACAAGCGGCGCTCTTCACCCCCGCGGGTAAAAGAGACAAACCACATTTTTGATCCCGCTCGCACTCTCCAACACCGGTGCCGCTGCAGTAACGAAAGCAAGTAACATTCAATTATAGCATCTTTTTACTTACTCATAACAATGAATGTGGTACGATCGCCTAGCGAAAAAACGAACACGCCGACGGTAGCTGCATCTACATCGTCGTCGTACCCGGATTTACGTAAATTAGATCAGAATGACGATTTACAATCTATTACTTTACGCAAAAGAAAAAGGCCTGAGCTTGACCATGAATTCAAAGAGGAGATAACCAAAATACATACGGAAATAAATACCATGAATACTCAATTCACGGATTTAATAACCAATTTTCGTAAGGATATCTTTGATTCCTTAGAAAAGTTTTCAAAAACGCAGTCAGACAATATGTCACAAATACGACAAGACTTGAGTGATCTTAAAACGGACTTATCGAGCATTAATCAGCGTACGGATAAGTTGGCAACTGAGCAACAAGTATTAAAGTCTGATTTATCACAACTAGCATGTAAAAGTGACATAACCGAACAAAAGCTACAACAAATCGAATCCCAAATGTCTTCCCTAAAAGCAGAACCGACATTCATGTTCAAACAAGAAGAACTACTTCACGAAATGCGCGAACGACACGACCGACAAAAAAATATAATTATAGCGGGAGTTTTGGAACTAGACCCAAACAAGGCAGATCAAGAACATCTCGAAAAGCAACAGATACAAACAATATTTAAATCTCTTTACGGCGACAATAAGTGCCCTAACATCACCAAATGCCTGCGCTTCGGAAAATGCAATGCCGATAAAAATAGGCTCATCAAAATATGCCTGGAATCCTGCGAAATAGCTCAACACATACTACGCAATAAGGACAAGCTCACTAAGTCAAATATAAAAATATTCTCAGACCAAACACCCAACCAACAAAAATACCTGAACGACTTAAGGGCAGAGCTACAGCGTCGTCAAGAAAAGGGAGAAACCAATATAATCATAAAATATATTAAAGGCCTACCTAAAATCATGAGCATCATACCTCCAAAAAACTAATATCCACAGCAACCTCAACAATAACCTGTCCAAATCCAAACATAGCAACATATCAAGCAATAGACAATTACTCTCAACTTAACACCGACGCGCAAGCCCTTAAATTCTTGTATATCAACATACGAAGCCTATCAAAACAAGGGAAAATGGATGAACTTCAATGCATATTGAAAAGCACACCACACGTACTTCACCTGATTTTATTGAGTGAAACATGGATTCAATCTGACTCCGAAGGTTCATCACTATACATACCAAACTATACTCATCATTACAACTACCGCACTGATCGGCGTGGCGGAGGTGTATCAATTTTCGTCCACAATGACCTTGAACACAAAGATACTCAACAAAACTACATTGATGGCAACAATTATCTTTGGATTTTCCTGGAAAAATATGCGCTGAACGTCGGCATTATATACAAACCTCCAGATACGAATTGCAAAAATTTTATAGAGTACTATTCTTCACAACTCCGACAGAAACGACGATGCATTCTTTTCGGCGACTTCAACCTCGACTTATTAAAACCGGACAGGACTACGATAACCTACACAAATATGATCAAGGAGACTGGATACAAAATACTGAACAAAACAAACAAAAAATATCCAACTCGAACTACCAGTACCACCAAGACAATATTAGACCATGTCTGCTCAAACCTCTACAAAGACAACTTTCACATGGCTGTCATTGAATCATCCTTATCTGATCACAACCATATATACCTGGAACTAAAGAAATATCAACGACCACCCAAAAAAATACATCACTACACAGCCATTGACTACACAAATCTACACAAAGATGTCTCTAATGCCAACTACATAACAACAAACAACGACTACCATGCTCTAGAGAGCTTTATTCAGGATAAAGTAAAAACAAACACAAAAAATAAAACTAAAATCCTAAACCTACCCAGAGACGATTGGATCAACAGGAAAATTACGAGGGAAATTGACAAGCGAAATATACTATGGAGGAAATCTAAAACTGATCAAAACAATGACGACTTCAGAACAGATTTTATAACAAAGAGAAACGAAGTGCAACACTTTATGAAGAAAGAAAAAAGACAATATTTTTTTCACAAATTCTCTAAATGCAAATCAAATCCAAAGAAGATGTGGTCCTTAATCAACTATCTATCTAATAACAATCCGGTCACCGCCTGCAACATACCTAAGCTAAACGTAAACAACAAAACCATTAGCGACCCTATCGAGGTATGCGAAACTTTTAACAACTTTTTTGCGTCCGTAGGGAAGCTCCTAGCCAGTCAAATACCACACAAATTCCACAATAACCTAACATACACCACAATTAATAATAACCCTAATACAGTTAACCAATTAGACACCCTAACGCCTTGTACTAGCACTGAAATCATAAAAATAATCGATAATTTGGACCCCAGTTGCAGCTCAGGAATTGATGGCATCACCACCAAAACTATTAAATGCATAAAAAACCTAATAGTGGCCAACCTAACAAATTGTATCAATGACTGTTTTAAGAGTGGTACATTCCCAAATACTCTCAAAATTGCGAAAGTCAACCCTATATACAAATCCGGCACAAAGACAGATCCCGGAAATTATCGACCCATATCGGTATTACCGGTAATATTCAAAATTTTTGAACGTTTAATTTACACTAGACTAGAAAAATACCTAAACGACATTAATTATATTTATGATCGGCAGTTCGGTTTCCGACCCAAATCAAACACTTTATGCGCCACAATTGATTTAGTCACCACCATTAAAACAAATATTGACAAAAAAAACATTGCACTCGGTATTTTTATTGACTTAAAAAAGGCGTTTGACACGGTATCCCATAAAATCCTATTATTAAAACTAAAAAGCATTGGCATCACCGGAGAAATGTATAATATCCTCTCCTCATACCTTGACAATAGAAAACAAATTGTTAAAATAGGAAACACGATGAGTAAACCATCTCCCATAGAATTCGGTGTTCCCCAGGGATCTTTGCTATCCCCCCTTTTATTCGCTATTTACATGAATAATATTAAAGACTTAGGCTTAACTGGACAACTAACTTTGTACGCCGATGATACTTGCCTTTTCTATTTCGGCAACAATATAAACAACATTGTAGCTGACGCGCAAAAAGATTTGGACATATTATACAACTGGTTTAGCTCTAATTTACTCACCATAAACGCATCAAAAACATCGTACATAATATTCTCAGCTAAAAATAAAAAAAATCTTGACCACCCAGCCTTACACATAAACAACACTAGAATCATCAAAAGTAACTGCGAAAAATATCTCGGACTCAGGTTAGACAACAAACTCACTTTTCAAGAACATATTGATTACATAAAAACAAAAATAACATCGCTAATGGGATCAATGCACGGGTACATAAATAACATTCCAAAAAAAATCCGCTACAATATTTACAACTCATTAGTTCGCTCACACATAAATTACCTAATCGAAATCTGGGGATGCGCCACCAAATCGACTATTAAAGATCTACAAATAGCACAAAATAAAATAATTAAACTTCTATTCAACTACGATTATCACACACCTACATCCGAACTATATAAACATACCAAACTAATGAGCATTCATCAACTTTACACATTCAATTCCTGCATTCTCATTAGAAAAATTCTTAACAAAACAATACACACACAATTATCCTTTAACATAAAAACATCCAAATACAGCCAAAGAAACCCCAACCAAATACAGACGCGCCCCCCGCGGACGCAATATGGCAGGAGAAATATAAAATACGAAGGTGTACTACTTTATAATAATTTACCGGCAGATATAAGGACCACATCCTCTCATAACATATTTAAAGCTAAACTCAAGCAGTACGTCACTAGCAACACAAAACTATTAAGCTAGTCTTGCACACAAAATGCGACATCGTACCTACCTACTTTAAAAAATAAAACAAAACTACTGGACTACACTTACCTTAGTTATGTATTTATTCGCTAAGTGAACAATGTATGTTCTTTTGAATAAATAAAGAATCTTTAAACCCAAACGTAAAGTATATCGTTACGTGTGTTGGGAGATATTTGCGCACTAGACTTGTGTGATTTTCAATTTTCGATTCCGAACTTGTGCAAATTTGCGTTTGCGCTCTTGGCAAGTAAGAGTAATCACAGGCTTGTCCGAGGCACTCTAAATATCAACTTGCGATCTGAACGAATCCGCATGATGATGGAGCTAGCTAGCTAGCTCTCCAAGCCGCTGTAGGATCCCAAAACTTCCAACTGGAATTTCAAAATCGATTCGCCCTGCTGGAAACCATTGGCACTGTCGACGAGAAAGCCGACGAGGCGCTCAAAGCACTACGCGACGTGTCCCGCAGACTTTTTCCGTCGCAGCTAAAAAGTAAGGTGTCCAAACCTTTCTCGGAGACTCGGACTTATGAGGGAAAGACGATATTTGCCATCCACGCAGCCGTCTTCGTCAGATAAGAGGGCCTTAAACCTAAAAATTAGAAAGCTGACGCGATGCGACTTTCGGTGCTCCAACACCCGTGACATCAAGGTCGCGATTGAGCAGAACCGAGGGTCGCAAGTGTTCGCTCAGCAATTAGAGAGATCCCATCCGACGAAACTAAGAACTGCGGATGGCAGAATCGTGACTTCAAAGTCTGGGATATTCGAGAAATTCCAGGATTTTTACGGGCACTTATACTCAACGCGGACGGCGAAATCAACGGGAAATAGTGCAGATGACCATCGAGCCGAATTAACGCGTAGGACATCCCGGATGTCGACCAGTGTGAGATTAGCGCGGCTCTCGAGCAGCTAAAGAACAACAGGGCACCTAGTAATAACGGAATAACGACAGAGCTCCTTAAATCAAAAATCAAAAAACAATCAACATTTTAAATTAATCCAAACATTTCATCATAACATAAATAATTTTAATTAAATAATGTAATTTAAATAACGAATTGCCTTTGCTATTTAAATTAAAACAATTATTCTATTAATAATTTCCAGGTGGACATGCCAGTATTCTTCTACATTGATCCTGAATTCATTGATGACCCAAGTATGGAGTTTGTGGATGAGATAGTGTTATCGTACACGTTCTTTGAGGCTAAGGAGGGCATGAAACTGCCTGTGCCTTCTTATGTCAAGAAGTAAATAGGTTTAGGTATGAAGAGTGAAATGAAGTGAATTATGTTTACAGTCACTTGCAAATGTCAATGAGACGAAGTCAGTCATGAGATTCGTGTGACCTAGAGCCAGACATAGATGACAAGAATTTAAATATAGAATGTCTGTCTTTAGTACAAAATATGTTAAGCTAATTATGTGAACGTACATTGGCAGCATTAAAGATGAACTCCTTTATTCATAAGCTTTGCTTAAAGTTAAGAGACGTACAAACGTCAAAAATGTATGGTTAAAAAGTCGCTAATCATTACTTAACTTTAAACAACCTTTATAAATAAACCCTGAAATGTAGTGAGTGTTGTGTACAGAAATGCTACTGTTTTGTAGCATTACAAAACAGTAGCATTTGTTTTTTGTTACTATTAAAATAGACAAAAGCCAGCAACTACGTTGGTCTTTATTTTTACTTCAGTTTTTAATTTTTATCTGTCCTACTAAAATAGTGGGTACCTAACCAATGAGCCTCAAGTCGGTAGCCGAGTAAAGTTAGGATGTCATCTTCTCTGCTTAATAAAAATCTTAATCTCGTGTACTGATAACCCTTAGCTTAAACCGCTAGGTCTAGAAGCTTGAAATTTTGCGCAAGAGTTTCTCATCCAACGAAAGTGAATATTAAAAGAAAGATTTTTTCAAACGGTGAAAATGTTCCAATTTTATTGGGGGTTATATGTTCGAGTTGTTTGGGGTTGAAACACTAGGGCCGTGGGGTACGAGTGCCCACTTGGTTTTTTGAGACAACGCCAAGCGGTTGGTCGACTCTTCACGTGACCAGTGGGCTGGCCTATTTTTTGGCCAAAGAATCAATATCGCTATACAACGTGGCAATGCTGCCAGCCTTTTGGAGACTTTTCCTGTTGACACCGATGCGGACGAATTTTTTGATGCCCCATGATTCATTTCCTTCTTTTTTATATACATATATATATTTTTAATTTTATTTTAAGTCCGTTAGCTTATAAAGGATCAAATAACTGTCGGAGCAGCCGACGTTTGAGTACAAGAAAAGTCATAAATCGCACAAAACTTCCCATACACTTCGTGAAAAATGAGACTGAGATGAGAAAACACAATATTCCAGTGAACACAGACGAATTATTCCATTACTTCACTGGGCTGAATAGGGAACGAATATATCAAACAGTTACAGATTTATGCTTTTAAATGATTATCAACCCTCTATACATTTACAGAGCTAAGCAGTCAATCAGGACATAATATTATAAGAACTGCTATTTTAGTCAAGTTTCTACAAAGCAAATAGTTCCAAACTATTTGCTTTGTTGAAACTTTACTAAAGGTAAAGGTTCGACGACTGCTTTGCAAACCAAAGTTTGATTCCCAACAATTTATTATTTTTATGTTATTATATAATATTATATATGAGGCATATAGAATCAAAGGTAGCTAAGTGTCTATACCTTTGATTCTATATGCCTCATATATATTTTTTTGCCACTAGTTACTATTTTAATAATTAATAGTAATTCCTATAGACCCACCATCTTTTGCTTTTCTTTTTACTAGAAATGGATTTATGCAATAAAATGTAGGCACCACACAACAACACTACTTCCTCGGGTGACATGACCTAAGCAACTGACTGTGTGGACGGCAGAGTTTCCGAAACATTGTTCCTGGAAACATCTACGTGTAAACTGTGTATCCGAAACACTGTTGCTCAGTGAATACATGGCTTAAGGTAAAACAAAAAGTTTAGGCCTCTTCTGTCATCTTTGGTTGTGATAAAAATAAATATCTATGGTTAGGTGACTGTTAATAAAAAATGCCGTGTGTTTAAAATCTACTTTTATATTATTTTAGTTATAGCTGTCCATCAGGAATAATCTGTAAGGATGCAATAGTCAGTGTATCGGTATTGTGCCATTAGGTACCTAATGTATGCAAGAACGCAGGCGTTCACTAATTTATTAAAAACGAAAAACTTCGCAAGCAATGAGACATTGCTACTGAAGTCTGCGGGTGTCGACCTCAGGACGAGTTGCTTCTCATACGTACAACTGTAGGTACGTCGCTTGCTCCCACGTCACCAGTCCTGACGCTCTTCATATTTTGGCTGCTGAGACCAAAACTACAAACGTAGTATCGGTAGTATACAGGGAAGTTTTATAAAAATGTGGCTGTAATTTTATAGTATAATTGTTTTATCATACGACTTCCACGCGAACGAAGTCGCGGGCAGAAGCTCGTACTTACTAAAACTGACAAAATAAATGCACAATCCAATTTAATCAACTCCTAATCAAAAACAAACATAACAGACAACATAACGGACAATTTCACACAGACACGTTCTAAAGCCCCATGTACACGACGCAAGTCGCTCGCCTGTGGCAGACAATAAAATTGAAGCAACAAATGAATTGCATCATCTCAACACCGCTTTTACGGTACAACTTTTGTTGTTGCTTCAACGTATGGTATGCCACGGGCGATTACATCGCAGTGAGTATACCAGGCCTAGGCCTTGATGGCCGCGGTGACGGGGTAGCCCCGGCGCAGCCCCATGCACTGGTCGCGGTCGATGAACAGCGTCGTGGTCTTGTTGCGCAGCTCGGCCTCCAGCCCCGCGCGCACGCCCAGCAGCGTCTGGTGCGTGCCCTCGGCTGTCGCGATCTTTGAACGGAGAGTCTCCATTGTCTCTTGGAGGTCGCATACTTCTTTTATTAGTCTGTGTGGGGAGAAATGTTTAATGAAGAAACCATAGGCTAGGTTATTCTGGCGCGTGGCGAAAATCTGAACTAATGCCGCCATCTAGTAATTTTTTTTTCGATATGACATCGAGCACTTTAGGTTTTATATTTGCTAAAAATAACAAGCCCGCTTGAAGTGGCTTTATGCCAGTGACATAGTGTTTAAATTACAACGATTTTCGCTAGGGGTGCAAGAACTATACTTATATCAAAAATATATCTCTGCGGTTGAGATCAAAACGATACTGGAAAAGAAACCTGCTTTACAAGAGTTAGCAGATCATTATCCTCCTGCCCTTCTCCCAATCTGTTCTGGACCTTCTTTCTAGCCATATCGTCTTTCACAAAATCCACCCATCGTTTCTTTGGTCTCCTCCTAATAGCTATCCACATTCATGTTCAAAACTCTCTTCACGTCATCTTAGTTACAGCGCTATAAGATTCTTTTGGCGCGTGGCCAAAATCGGAACTAACAGCGCCATCTTGTTTTCAATACATTTCACAAAGCAATTACACAAATGTTTAACAACAGCGCCCCCCTGACAGCGTCACTCGAACGCCACCAGATCCTTATATCAGTGTACGCGTATGTAGCAAGATCTAAACGACTTATTATCAATAAAAATTTAGTGCCACTATCGTAAGCTCACCATCGCGGCACTTCTCGAGGTGCGGCCTGTTGGTCTGGCCTACAGGCGCGTGTGGGCACCTTCATGGGCTGCAGCCTGTCTAACTACTACTCGCTCACCTGTTCTGTGCTTCATCGCGGCATTTCTCGAGGTGCGACCTGTTGGTCCGGCCTGCAGGCGCGTGTGGGCTCCTTTATGGGCCGCAGCTTGTCCAACTACTACTCGCTCACCTCTTCTGTGCTTCATCGCGGCATTTCTCGAGGTGCGGCCTGTTGGTCCGGCCTGCAGGCGCGTGTGGGCACCTTCATAGGCTGCAGCTTTTCTAACTACTACTCGCTCACCTGTTCTGTGCCTCATCGCGGCACTTCTCGGGGTGCGGCCTGTTGGTCCGGCCTGCAGGCACGTGCGGGCTCCTTTATGGGCAGCAGCTTGTCCAACTACTACTCGCTCACCTGTTCTGTGCCCCATCGCGGGACTTCTCGAGGTGCGGCCTGTTGGTTCGGCCTGCAGGCGCGTGTGGGCTCCTTCATGAGCTGCAGCTTGTCTAATTACTACTCGCTCACCTGTTCTGTGCCTCATCGCGGCACTTCTCGGGGTGCGGCCTGTTGGTCCGGCCTGCAGGCGCGTGCGGGCTCCTTTATGGGCAGCAGCTTGTCCAACTACTACTCGCTCACCTGTTCTGTGCCCCATCGCGGCACTTCTCGAGTCGCGGCCTGTTGGTTCGGCCTGCAGGCGCGTGTGGGCTCCTTCATGAGCTGCAGCTTGTCTAATTACTACTCGCTCACCTGTTCTGTGCCTCATCGCGGCATTTCTCGAGATGCGGCCTATTGGTCCTGGCCTGCAGACGTGTGTGGGCCACCTTCATGGGCTGCAGCTTGTCCTCGATGGCCTTGTTCAGAAGCTCCAGGGTCTTCTCCACGTCGAAGATCTCTTGTTGGATCTGAAAGTAGTAATAATCTTTGGTAGAATATGCTTCTACTGAAGTCAAGATATTCTCTGTGGGATTTCCTCCCAATTTCTGAGCACAGTTTATGCCATTGTGCGTAATTTTTTCTCTGCTCCTGCTACCTATTAAAGTCAAACTACCCTCTTTCTTGAACCATAGTTATATAGCTGACTTTGGCCATATAGTCATTGACTTCTGTGATAGGATTTGATTTGATCCGGTTTTCACCATCATTTATAGAATTTTATTCCGGAAGGGTTTATTTGTAAACATAATAATTATGTTTTGTCAACTCATAAAAACCGTGCGAAGCGGGGCGGGTCGCTAGTAGGCTACAAACCTTGTGTAGATGTAGTTGCAGTTTGTTCTTGATCTCGATGGTCTCTGCTATGCGGCGTGTGAATGCGCTGTTGGAGTTGCTCCATTGGTCCCAAATCTCCGTCGCTGACACGTTGATAAGATTCTCCGTATCTAGGGGTAAACGACGCGGGACATTTGAATTAAATTCAAGGGCCCCAGCATGGGTTGAGTGATTTTTGCGGGATCAAGATCGCCTTGAAAAAGAAAACATTTAAGCCGCTTGAACTACGAAACATCGTTCTATTTCTGTCAACCGTTTGAAGAGACAGATACTTACCGATGTTTTCAATTCGTTTAGCGGCGCGTACACACATCAAAAGTGACTAGGGGAGTTTTTTTTTTGTTAAATATATAATTGCCGTATTAAAATTTAATAAAAATGTCCATTTAGATTGATTAAATAAAATGTTATCATTATGTGTAGATCGACGATGCATTAATAAAGACTTCGCGATTTTTGCTTATGCTTGATTTTTTTACTTTAATTTATCTAGACATTAAAAAGTGACAAAAACATAAAAATAAAGGTTTAAAGATTTTTGCTGTGTAAAATAAAAAATATTGGTAGTATTTTCGCCGATAACGCGTATAACGCGTATAACGCAATCGCAGCGATTCGGCGTACTCAATATCAGTTCATCCAAATCACGTTGCGGGATGCCCGCCCACGTGCCGTTGTAACAGACGACAAAGATTTTCCGGTGTGTGTGCGACATCCATATTTGGCAGAGCTCTTCCTTGAAACATATCCCATGCGTGCTCAATGGGATTCAAGTCTGGCAATTGAGCAGACCATGGTAGGACGTTGATATTAGCTGCGGCAAGTGTGTTTGAAACGACTCTGGCAGTGTGTGGACGTGCATTATCATGCGTAAGCAGAAATGAAGTACCAAATTGGGTCCGCAAAGGAATAATAACATCAGGTACAACCGTTTCATCGTAAATTTGTGCATTGAGATTGCCTCTGATCCAAATCAGTTCGGTTCTTCCGCCGATCCAAATACCCGCCCATATCATGATTATTCCACCAGTGTATGCATGGACTTCCGGGTCACTCTTCTTCTGCCCAATTTCTGTGTTCACGAGCCCACTGTAAATGGGCTCTGGGATTGCCGGGCTCAATAGGTAGTACACGTAGCGGCCATTGGGAACGGAGGTTAGACTTCATGCAAGCCATTTCTTATGGTTTGATCGCTTGTACATCCCTGAATAGCTATGAATCCTCGTAACCAACATCATCGCGGTCATTGTACTATTTCGCCGAGCAGTAATTGGTATGTAACGATCTTTTCTGCGTGTGGGGATGCGGGCTCGTCCTCCGTCCGTTGAGCTCCTTAAGTCCTGACTTCCTGAGTCGAGCTGCACGATTACTGACAAATGCGTGTACTGACTGGATAGGTCCACTCAATCTGTGTGGTTCTTTCCTCAAAAGACCATTTCAGATACCAACCTACATGGTCTTCGCATGATCTGACCAAGATTATGTCTGGACTTTAAAAGAAAGAAAAAAAAAAAGAAAGAAAATACATTATTTTATTTGCGGTAAACATGACGCAAAGAAAAAACACACAAATACAAAAAATTACGAGTTGGGGAAAAATATGCGTCACATTCACGCAAAAGAGACTGACGTCTGAGTTTGTTTCGCCCTTTCTTCTCAGAGTACGATAGGAAACGCCGACCTCGTCTAGTTTAAAAAATATGATTGACGTGTAAAAGTGTTTGTACAAACCTACTTACAGAAATAAAATAATTTATTTATTATTTATCCATGTCGCTCTGCCACGCTGCCAGTGATGCGGTCACGTGTCCAAAGTGGAATTATAACACTGCCTAGTGCTCAGAGCGATGGCCCCAAAACGTTGCCGAGAACCAGCTTCCAACATTCCCACGGCCCTGATAATTTCTTTCCGGCTCAAATGACGTCTTCTCTTAATAACGTTATTTTGTATTGATTTCACTCAGAAGTATGGCAGAAATTTTACTGATTTGGCCTCGAACACCAAGCATTATTTATATAGGAATACTACTTGACAGAAGATCTTCAACTTTTGACCGAAATTCAAAAACTATTCCCTTTTTAAATGACGAAATTTACTAAAAAGTATCCATAAGAGTTACAAAAAAACGAGCGAGCCTGTAGTCGCTTAAGATGTGTAACATCTGACTTCTCACCTTGGTAATAAGCAATATTCGTGATACTAGAACAGTACATAATTATGTAATCTCCCTTTCGTCGTGCTTGATACAGCTAGTAAAAAGTCAAAATAACTAGACTGTGAAACAACTTTGGTTTGTATAAGAAAAACATTGTTAAATATTGTTTAAGTAGGTACCTATAGAATAAGTGTGTCTGTACAAGTTTACATATACATATGCAAAAGGTGGCGTTTTTTTGTTTTGTCAGCGTCGCGACCGCTTCAGAGCAGCGGCGTCGGTGGCGACTATCAAACTAGCGGAAGTAAAACTATCATAACTTCGTCATTTATGAAGATATTACAAAAAAACACAATGCCTCATTAAATGCCTAGTAACATTGTTTAACATTATAAAAACAAAAATACAGAAACTTATCCATTGAGTAGCGAAAGAAAGTAACCTCAAAATTTAAAAAAGCTAAATACTGAAATATTTATCCGAATAATTATTAATCATTACTCTCTTGCATTTTTATCAATGATCTGCACTTTTTTCAGACACTTATATCAACAGTACTTAAATAAATTTATTAATATAGTTTACACATATAAATTAGTTTTTATAACAGCACACTTTATACACAAGCCCAACACTAGGTTAAGCGCACAGCTGACGCGTTCTCCTTCTCTGTTTCCCTTTCTATTTCTCGTCATTCACACGCACACACTGTTGGCTGACAGTACCAACCTCTCGGCAAATGGGTTGGTGGTTGGTACCACCTAGCGGCCAAGTCTACCACCGCGCGCGCTTCCCCGGCTTCCTGTTACATACTTCCGTCCCTTTTCACGAAATCAATTCCACATATTGCAGGAAAGCGAGAAGAAAGATGTTACACATAAAAAATATAATAAAAAAACAGATTTTTTGTAACTAGCAGAAACGTGCTTGATCCCTAGACACTTTTGATATGTGTTTATAGTAATTTGTGTTGCAAGAACACAAATGACTAAATACGTCTTAACGTATTCCACTACGTATTTTTCATTTTTACGTTTTTCGCTTACGCTAAATAAATTCAAACTGTTTCTGTCAATAATTTGAAGATGACAGAAAGAGAATGATATTTGGCCTTAATCATCCTCCTGCCCTGTCCCAATAAACTGTGAATCGGCGTAGCATGTCTACTTGGTGGTCTTCCTCATCTTGCCGGGTCATAGTCCATAGAGCTTGTATTTATTTTACTGATAACTGAACAGTTTCGCATGTGTAGAGAAAAGTTTCTTGAACAACAATGTGTGTTACCGGACAGCATCTGTATGGCCTTGGCGCGCTCGGACTGCGAGCGCTGCAGCGTGGCGGCGGAGGCGGCGGCCCAGCGCGCTGTGTCGCACACGGTGGGGTCGTAGCGCTCGATGCCCGCGTAGAATTGCAGGCCCTGGGGGGTTGCGGCTCTGTAAGTTACAACTAATCAACTGCACGAAGCCAGTGTAGAACTTGTACTATTATGAATTCTGTGGTGTAGGTGGCAAATGCTTTGCCGTAAGTTTTACGTTCAATAATTGCTGATTTAGCCAAATTGTAATGATTTATAACGTCTGTCCCAACGTTAGATTTCGGACAAAAAATCTGGTTTCGGCCAAAAAGTGGCCGAATCTAAACTAGCGTTTGTTGGCTGTGGGTTTTGAACGAGTTGATCAAATGCAAATATTTTATACATACTGCTATGGAATGGATTTAGATACAGATTTTACCAAAAGTCATGTTTTTCTTTGTATAAAAAGAAATCTGCAAAACTTGACGAAAAACGATGGCTCTCAGAAAATAATGTAAATTTAATAAATTTTTACATAACTTGGTAAGTTTCGGTTTCAGCCAAAACTACTCTCGCGAGGAACCAAATCGACTCAACCCGCGACTCAAGCCCCCCATCGACTCAAGCTCGCATAAATATAATATATGTATTTTTCGAAAAATACATTACTGACTTATTTATAAAAATCATAATAGCGTTTAAAAGCTTGAGACCTCACCTTTAATTTGGTACCGTTAATGTCCGTATAATTTAATACTTTTAAAATTAATGCTATCTGGGTAGAGGGAAAATTCAAAACTAGGAACTCGACTGAGTGCAGGCTAGTCCATCGTCCGTATATTAAATACGTCCAGGACCTACCGAGTGATTAACGCCGTGTGAGACCGGGCACTGTCATGCATTAGGATGAAGTTCTCGGTGACAAATCCTGCATAGGGAACAACGTGGTCCTGGAGAATGTCGATAATATACCGATCAGCTGTCAGCCCTCCTCGGCCTCCCCCGGGCACGAAAACGAGCCTGGATTTTCCGTCTAAAAAGATACCAGCCCACATCATGCAGGAGCCGCTGCTGTATGCAACCATTTCAGCAAAACAGCAATGCGCAAATCGCTCGCCCGGACGCCTGTACACCTGGCCTCTCCTGTCATGCCATGCACATGACACATTCTGCACTCGTCAGTGAAGAGATGCTCTCGAGCAAATTCAAGGCGCACTTGTCGGTGGCGACGGTGACGTAACGATGAAACGGTCGTCTCTCTCTGAAGTGCACCGGTGGCGGCTGGCTCTTGGTCTCCAAGTACTTAGTCTGCAGTACAGTGACTTCCTGTAGTAAATGAGGGAACCGCCCTTGTGGCAACGAGACCTGTTCTTGCGAAATAGTTTATAGTTGGCAATGTTCGGGTTTCAATGGTGGGGGGGCTTCAAGAAGGTTTCCTGTACGAGGAGGATGTCAAGCTGATGATCGCGGAGGAAAGTGGCGATCTCATCGCGTTGACCAGTAATGCCAGTAGCATTGAAAAAAAAACTAATTTCAGGGATCGGGGTTTAGTGCACCTAAGCCTTATGTTATACATTGGACTGGTTAAAACTTAAGGGTTTGAAGGACTTGCGTAACCTCAGGGTACGCATTGAAAATCACAGTGAGACGATGAGCATTGCCATTGCAGGCATCTACAATCGCGTCCGCAGCGGGAGTGTAAAACGCTGCGTAGGCACCGAGTATCACTTCTACATTGTCATGCTTACGGCCCGGGACTGAGGGCACATATTGGGCCTGCGGGGGCAGCCATGGGAGTGGTAGTGAGTTAGCGGTAGCGAGAGGCTACAGACGCTGGGATGGTGGTAGCCATCAGCGCTGGGATAGCCGAGGGTTGGGAGGGCACCGAAGTTGCGGGAGCTTTTCGGTAGTTAAGGTTTGCCCAGGGGGAGGGACTTTGGGGACTGAGCCGTTCGAGCATTTGTGAAGGGGGAACCTTCACAAAGGGGCTCTCCCTTTGCTGGCGGTCGCTTGCGCGCTTGGCCAACTTAGGAGAGGAAAACTTAGGGGCTTTGGGGCAACTTCAGTAGTTGGCTGGGTACCCAGATTGCCCGCAGAGTACACAGCTTGGTGGCTCTGTACATTGGGAGCAATCTTTGGGTCGGGAACAATCTGCGGTTCCATGCTCGCCTAAACACTTGATGCATCTAGGAGTCGCAAAGCAGTTTGCCTGGGAATTACCATATAATTGGCAGCGATGACACTGACCAATGGTATTGGATTTAAGAGGCTTCTCGATAGAGAAGTCGAAGACCATGTCGTATGCAAGGCCGTGTCTCGCTCTGTGCAAGCGATGGTTTCCGGAAACGAGGACGCCTTGTGTGTGAAGCAAGTTCGGATTTGATCACCTCGGTGGAGATTTCTTTATCTTTGTCCATTTGGATTTCTCCTGAATGAACAGAGGGGGCGGGAGTCTTAGTTTCTAGAAGGACGGCTGGCCTGCGGACCGGCGGGAGGGAGTAGGGGTAGGGACAGCCGCAACTGGTTTTTTGGCCTTGTTGGCCTGGGAGGATGTTCCCTTCTTTTTCTTGCCTCCCTTGCTGACAACTTTGTAGTCGTCTTCAGAGGAAGATGAGGCTGAAAGTGCATTATCAGAATCAGAGAGCGGGGCGGACATGTCCATGCTCTCCGGTAGGACGGGGTTTACGCACCTGCGATGAGCCTATTGTCTTTAGAGACAATGGCAGCCGGGACAATGGCCGCGGAAACAATGACCGCGACGGAAATGCCTTCGACTGCCAAAGGTGGGTACCGTAGAGAGGGCATTTTCCTATACGCTCGGTTACATTAAATTGCTTAAATAAAAAAAGTACTGAATTTTTTTTATGGTAGTGGTGTTTGATACTGGGTTTTTATAAATGAAATATCTATTTTCCGAAAAATACACAAGTGTGCGTGCTTATGAGTTGAGTCGATTTGGTTGCTCGCGAGTGTAAAACAGAAGCCGAATATTTGGTTACGGTTTACTGGCACTAATCATTTATAAATTCTGTAAAAAAAAAAACTTGGCGACTGTTAATGTACATTAAACAGATATCATCCAAATTGTAGGTGGATTTAATCACATCTTAATAACTGTTCCAAACCATTGCGATTGCATTCTTCACCTACCTTCGAGAAGTTGTTGAGCTGATGGCACATGGAGTCGATGCCGAGCGCGTACTCCTTGTTGCGCATGTCGGTCTCCAGCTCATGTTGTGTCGCGCGACAGTTCTTAGACTGCGCCCGCACCTGCAGGACAAACACAGTCATACACCAAGTCATATACACTGCTACAAGAATCTTTTGGCACTCGAATGACGCTGACAGAGAGCGCTGTTGGTAAAAATTTATGCAATAGTTTTATAAAATGCTACTTGAAAAGTATTCAAAAAGCAACGGCGTTAGATCCGATTTAGGCCACGCGCCAAAATAACCTTGTAGCGCTAAAACGCCTTTTTTTATTTCTCTATAAAAGTCCATTAATCAGTTGGAAACATTCCAGCTGATTTGATTAGAGTAGTAGAGTAGCGTAGATAAAACTAGGTTTCATTTAATTCTCTTCGCCTAGGTATGCATATTTTGATTTTCCAGGGAAAATTATTGTTTTGTCGGTCACCAGTCTACCTGGAGTGAATGTAACTGGCGGCACTCGTACCTTTTCGAGCATATTCCGGAACTTGTTCTGGCACTCGCGCAGAATGGCGACTTCCTTGAGCAGCGACTGTTCCACAGCGTCGTGCACCTGCTCCAGACCTACCGGCAGAACAATAAGCTATTTAAATTTTTTGATTCAAATTAGGCTGAGATTCGTCACTTTTTGAGCGTCAAAATTACATAGGACTACCCCCTAAACGCCCTGCACCACTTCGTAGTGTTTTAGCTGCTCTCTATTCGTGTCTGAATGGTATGGTATGGACTACGCTACGCTACAATAATACGGTAGAGGTCTTGACTGGGTCTTCCCCAGTGAGCACTGAGAGTTTTCGGCTTACGTGATTACATCCACGAATTTTATTAATCATTAGATATATCGTAAAGCAAACTTATATTTTTAGGCCTATCGAGGACCTTCACATAACAACACGCCTGTGAAAGGGTTCGGCCGACGTGTACTGAAACTACACCCACATGTGCAGGACACTAATCTCAGGCCTCTTCTTTTTCTAATAGTAGTAAGGATCTTCCCAAATAATGTAAAACACTCCAGTCTTAATGTATGCTGATGCTGTTAAATTTGCTCTTCCAGTAGCCTACTCTAGTGATAGGTACTGCCACTCTTCAACTCGACATCGACAACATCTACACTAGAATCACTATAGTGTAGCGATTCTATTATTTTAATAATCTATTATGGCCGGTTATTTGTTAACAAGTTCAATGCCGCCGACACGCCTGGCGTGTCCGCGTGGCTTTATAGGGCGGCATCGCTATGAACTTCAAAAAAATTATGGTGGCAGTGAACGCGTTAAAAGACCGTTTGACCTAGTGGTCAATGACGCTGGCCACGATACCAGTGGTTGCATGTTCGAATCCCGCAAGGGGCACGTTTGTGTGATGATCACGAGAAGCTCCTTTACTCTGAGTAAATAAAAAATGTAACGTTACTGTTCAGTATAGAAAGAAAACCATGTTTTTAGTCATAAGATATATTTAGGTGTGTTGTGGACCATACAACAGTGCTCTTATATAAGATGCGAATCGGATCAAGAGAGAAAGACTAAAATAAACAAAAACATTCGTATATAAAATTTTCTCAAGCAATTTCCAATTTGTATTCAAAAATATTAAATAACCAAGATGTTTCGGGAGTAGGTAGTCGGTTTCTTTTCAAATTAGAAAAAAATCGAGGAATACCCTTTTTGCTATTATAAGGTTAAGTAATAGCAAAAAAGCTTCTCACCTTCCGCCTGACGCAGGTCCACACCGGACACGGTTGTTTTGGGAGGTTCCTGTTTCGCATAAGGCGGGAGGAAACGACCGAGTGTTACCACTGTGTGGATCGCCCGGAGGACACGGTGGAGCATACGGTGGAGGTCTGTCCGGCTTGGGCGGAGCACCGCCGTGTCCTCATGGAGGCGATCAGCGGCGGCGATCTCTTGCATCCAGCCCTGGTCCAGGCAATGGTACGGAGCGAGAGTGCATGGGAAATCGTCACAGCAAGGCGAAGCAGTAATGCTCGCGAAGGACGAGGCGGAACGCGTGAGGGAGAGGCAATCTTTGCGTCCTCACGCCCCTAGTCACCGCAGGAGACGCCCTGGGCGTCGGGAATCAATAGCCGATTGCCGGCCACCGTAGGCGCAGGCTTGCGGACGGTGAGCAATGGGTAGCTCGCCGTCCGGTAAGGACCAGGCTGGGCCGACGGCGGGTTGTGTTCCACGCGCACCTCAAAGGGATGTCAGCACACATTGACGGAGTCCGTTAGGGCCGATGCCTGCCGGGGTCGCGGGTTTGTCCGAAAGGGTTACTGTGGCCCTGGCAATGGCACACAGGCAACTGAGGGAACACGGGTGGGTTTTAGTCAGTAAAATTCTGACATGCCCTCCCGCTCCGCCCAGAGCGGGAGAAGTTATATGCCGACTAATCAACGAAAAAAAAAGTTCCATATTATTGGGGTTATCATACGATGAAAAACAAAACAAAATGATAGAAACTGCTAGTGTACAACTATTCTTTCGCATAATCGATAATGTTAATTTATAATTTTTTTACGTACTTTGACATAATGATCTCATTATTTGACATTACATACCTACAAATCTAAATTCAACTCTTTACTAATGGCTTTTGTACATAGGACATAAACCCAGATTTGTTACAGTCGTAATGGCAATCATGTCATGTAGCCTCAATCGGCTTTTATTTTTTATTTAATTATCTTTTTCATAATTTCTTTTATATGTTGTGAATGTGAGAACGTTGTAGGCCTAACCTGTGGAATGTAGATTTGTAGACCATTTTCTATTTTATTAAGTACTTGGTACTTGTTGACAGGTCTACACTGTCCTCCCATAACTATTTTTTGCCAAATACCAATTAACCAATTTTTTTTTAATTAACCGAGGAGTTTCTTGCCGGCTCTGCTCCATAGGAAACGACCAATTGGAACCGTGCACCTAGCTTCTGACGTTTCATAAGTGCCCATGTAGGTTAACGTGAAATAAAATATTTTGATATTTGCTAGCTACACATGGCCGTATTTAAAGGTGTGGAGGCCCATGGGCCAACCAAAAGAATAAAAAAAAAAAAAAAAAAAAAAACTTTTCTTTCGGACCCATAAATATAGCCCATTTGGTTAGTATACACGCGACTTAGAGACTAGTGTTAGTACTTACATCTACCAGAAAAACAACACAACTATTCATTAATTATACGCCACAGTGGCATGTAGGCGTATCCAATGTCCCAGTATGGGGCTGTCCCACCTATCAGCTATAGTTTTCAGGATGCTGTTGGGGCTGGCCCGTACCCTGCGCATTATGGAAGCGCAACGCTTGCGCATGATGGCGTGAAAGCCATCTATTCTCGCCTCTGCGAACATGCTGGAAGCACTGCAGTAGCGCGGCAACCCCACCAACACCCTGAAAGCATTATTGTATTGTACGCGCAGGGCGCTGTATGCCCACTGCGTGTAATTGACCCACAGACTGCAAGTATAGAACGACTGACAGTACGCTGTAAATAGTGTAGCCTTTACGTCAGTCGTGCATTTTGCAAATCTGCGTGCCAACATATTGCAGCGGACAGCCAACGCCCTGCGCTCACGCTCAATATCCAGACTGTCCTTTAGGTCTTCGGAAACCCAGTGGCCCAGATACTTGAAAGAAGTGACTTGAGTTAAGGAGCTTCCACAAAGTTTCAAGGGTGGTTCAATAGGGTAAGTTTTAGTGCCCGCCTTGAAGACTAGTACCTCACTCTTCTTAACATTGTACCTGAGCCCATGAGTCTCCACGTACCTCTCACATATCGTAAGCAGGCTTATCATTGCGTTAATCGAAGGGCTCAGCAACACCATATCATCAGCATAACTAATATTGTTGACGCATACTCCATCCACATAACAACCCTGGCCGCCCCAAAAATTTTGTGGAACAGACGAAAAAATATTTTTCACTGTTTTCAATCATTTTTAAACAGGGTGGATTTTTTTGATAGGGCTGTTAGGGTAGGTACTTTAACCGTTGTACCTACACACTTACAGTAGCAATGGCTTTCATTTTGACAGTTCACTACACTCATTGCGTTATTTACGTTGTTGAGCAGATCAATTTCTCGAACATATGAATGTATGGAATATTAATATCCTAAATCGCAAAAACCTTCACTGCGAAACAAAAAATGGATACTTCTTCTTCTTGTTCCGCAATAAGTGTTATAATACCTAACCAATTCCATCATGTTCACTCCAAACACAGGAGTTTCCTTGCCGAATGTAGAAACTAAACTAGTCAAGAGGAGGCTAGGCGCGTGAGGTCTGGAGGTCGCGCGAGGCCGTCAGCGGCCGCCAGCGGTGACGCCGGGGGCCGCTGGCGGCCGCTGCCACTCCGGTGTGACTCGGCCCTTAGTTTGTTCAAACTGTATAGGTATGTATTTTGTAAAGAAGAAATATGGCGGAGTGTTTCACGCTCTCAAATGCATTTGTATAGTCTACAGAGGCCAAATACAAAGGTTTTCTAAATTCTATGTGCTTTTCCATAATTTGATTTAAAGCATGAAGATGTCCGCAGTGGAGTTTTCTCCACTACGGACATCTTCATGCTTTAAATCGCTTCGCTTGCTTGGGCGGAATCCAGCTTGTTCGGGTGGCTGGTGGACTAGTTTTTGTATAGATGTGACTCTAACCGTCTAAGCTTTATTGGTCTGTGTAATTATTGACATCGCTTTTACCCGCCTTTTTGTGAACTATCTGTGAAGTATCACATCGTTACTGGCACTTTTGAGGTCTGTAAAATGGTGTTCAACATGGTGGTGATATGAGGGAGAAGTCTAGGAGAACCAAGTTTGTGGGATTGTGTTGTTACGCCGTCTTCGCCTGGACTCGTTACGCACACTAGTTAAAACCCTTATTACTGCATAACCTGCGCGGTAATTGCGTAACAAACGAACGGTAGCAATGGCTTTCATTTTGACAGTTCAACAACATTCATTGCGTTATTTACGTTGTTGAGCAGACATATTTTTCGAACTTAAGCAATGGATTACCAATATCCTCCAATATAATTATTTTAAGAATATCAATTCTTAAAATAATTTATAACAATAGCACAGAAACATTAAACTCATTTGTCCCAATCAGACTTTTAAAATAGACAATGTTGTGAAACCGTGCGACCCGCTCTCTCCCAAATTTTTCACTAACTCTCTTGAAGAGGTATGTAAGAACCTGGCGGATCAATGGTCCAGTAAAAGCATAACAGTCGGTTGCAAAAAACTCTTCAACCATCAGCGAAACGTAGGTCAATAACCATAAGGATAAGGATGATATCGTCCTATTTGCACCGACTGCTGCCGAGTTACAACATGCTCCAAGATCTGAGCACAGTAAGCCTTGAGGCTGGGCTAATTATGTTCGGTCAAAGACTAAAGTTAAGACCAATAGCACAAAAAATTAAGACTTATGTCAAGTCAATTTTTTTAAGTTTCCGACGTGCTCTGTCACGCACTTACCCTGCCTCTTCTCCCTGTGGTACAAGCATTCCTGCACGATGTGCAGTGGGCCCTCAATGCCGGCTATGGCTCGCTCCAGCTGCCTTCGGGTTTCGTTGAGCTTCTCACACGTCGATACTAAACGTTCCATTTCTATTGAGACCTATTAACACAGCTTCAGTTAGAGGGACGAAAATGATTCTGGAAAGTGTACCAATTTTTCTAGTGAGAGAGAGTCAAGATCTTTGCGAGTAATGTTTTGTGTCTGAAAGTGTTGCAGTCCTCAAAGACATGCCTTTCTGGAGAAAGGCATGTCTTTGTGCTGTGCCATTAAACAATGGATCTTCTACATGAAGATACAAGATTGATCAGCAAGTAAGTTAACCTAAAGGTAAGGTTAGAGGACTTTCTTCTGGCTACTGCCCGCGTGAAACACATATGTAAATAATCGTTATAAGTTCGCTGCTTCCTTTCTCAAGAGGATGCGTGGCATAAAATTGTGTGATTGATATCCATCACTTACCTCATTCCGCCAAAATGTAGTGTCGGTGATTCGTTCACCGATCCTCCTGCCGGAGTCTCTCTGTCCCTGGATGCCAATCTCATCTGTTTCCCTGTAATACTCCCACATCACTCAAACTGTAGTTCATACACAAAGAATTTTCAGAAAATATTTCGTATTTTATATAGCTATGGCGCTAAAGCTCTAACCAGTGGCGCTGTTTTTCCGAAAGGTTTGTACTTTTTCTCTTTTTTTGGCAAGCAGTGGCCCTTACCTCAGCATCCTCATGATATCATTCCTAACACGTTCGGAGAAGTTCCTCTTGGCATCAGACTCGTTATAGTTTTTAATGCTGTTCTGGTTCCACTCGTACTGCGTGTATCGAGTATATAGGGCTGCTCGGGCAGCGTGTTCAGGGCTCCGGTCGAAGCCGGTGACCAGGTTGGGGAAGCGCAGTGGCTCCGCGGCCATGCCAGCCGGAGTATAGCACGGGTCCACCATGGTGTTGGTTATGGGCTGTGATGGCCTGGTGGAAAAATGGAATTCGTGTTACTGTGCTGAAGAGTCACATAGATAGAATACTCTTTATTATTATGTAAACCATAAAAATTACAGATAAAATGTAGAAATGTTACATAGGGTGATGCAACGGACGGTTTTATCGCTAAAAGCGATCTTTTAAAGACAGAGAATACTGTAGGTGGTCTGTGGTGTAGGTACCATTTACATATTCAGTTAGGCACTTAAGGTATTTTTTTTCTTTTGCCTGTACAGACCCCATTATCTCGTAACAGTTGTAGAGTTGTATTGAAGTTATCGGAGACTGATAAATAGTTAAAAATAAGGAATCTTACATGGGAGTCACCTCGATCTCCTCGTAGCCCATGATAGGCCTCCATGGGTGTTTCTTCGGCGAATGGAAGCAGTAGCCGACTTGTGGGGGCACACTGGGAGCCCCCACGATCTCTTTTACCGGGGACCATTGTTGGAGTTGCTACAAAAAACATAAAAGCAAAAGTCTAAATCAAATAATTTTAAAATTAACATTTTATGAGCTAGTTATGTTACATTACCGTGCACATAGACACTTCCTTGGCCATTTTGATTATTGTTTATTGAAAACGTGTAAAAATTTTGAAGATATGATAATCATTTGAATCAAACAAAAAGAGAAATTCAAAATTGAAAATTTTCGTGTCGCTAAATTAGACAACCTGACGGAAAGAAAAAAGTATTTCCAATTCTACTAAATACGATGCATTCGTGTTTCAGAAAATGCACATTAATTAAAAAATGCTAGGTAACTTTCAAATAAGTCAGTCTTTGGTAGTCAGTGAATCATCTTAGGGGCGGAATTGTAGGAGTATACGTTTAGGGTCACTAATTCATTATTAGAAGCAAAGGAGAAATATACAGGGTTACTGGTAACTCGACGTATTCCTTGCAGGACGTCATAGTAGGGTTAAAATGCAACAAATTAAGCCACCAAATGTTCTACCGAAAATCAGTAGTTTTTGAGTGATTTTTTAATAATGTAATGACAAAAATTGCGAAAAATAAAATGTTTAATTAGTGATCTTTGCCAAAGTTTTAGGCATTTTAGATTTTTAAATATCAACAAAGATCTGCTACAGCATCAGCTACTATAATAACTTAAATTCCAGTATAGTCGCGCCGTAAATCATTTTTAAATTGGATTTTTCATAAAACAACTAAAAACCTTATTAACTTAAAAACTACTGAATTTCGGTAGAACATTTGGTGGCTTAATTTGTTGCATTTTAACCCTACTATGACGTTCTGCAAGGAATACGTCGAGTTACCAGTAACCCTGTATATTTTTGGATTCGTTTTTTTTATCTACCAATTTTATTGCAGTATCGGGTTAACCTTGATATAGAAACCATATACATTTTGAGAAGCATGGCACTACGACGCGACGCTCCGTTTCTGAGTTAGGAGCTCATAGAAAATTTACAATTTGCTTCCAAGCAATAATAATAAGGCATAGTCGACGGGTCCCGCTTGGCGGGGCTCCTACTTATAAATGGTTAAAAAAAACTAACCACGAAGGGGATGGTGGAGTCTAGTGAGTGAGCGAACAAAAATCCCGCCATCCCCTTCGAACCTAACCTGTCTGAGTCGGGGTGCCCCAAGACCCGAACGCGCTTCGCTCGCTCTTGTATCCTAAGTTCTAAAAGGATCCCTTCCACATAATTTTTACGATAAACGGCTGGTTGGAGACAGAAAACACCAATAAGATTTTTGCCTTATATTTAGGTGTTCTATACGATCGATAGAAACGAGAAATTTACGATTTGCTAAAAAATCATTTTTTTGTTTAAAAAATTATTTTACCTGAGTATGTTAAAAAAATATTCGAAGGCTTATTTCTCGGAAACGGTGCGTCGTGGAACCTTTCTTATTAGAAGCTAAATGGTTTATATAGACAAGGTTAACCCGATACTGCAATTAAATTGGGTTTCCGAAAAAAAAAACGAAATTTTTTCTAAGTCCACGCACAACTAAGGCTACACTCCAAGTCAGCCTTTGGATTGAGTACCAATCACATTATTATTATTTGCACCAACTTCCCAATAATGATTTTGCAGAATATATCCAATAACGTTAACAAAATCTTAATTAAAATGCAGTGATGAACGCAGCCCATGTTGTCCAACCATATAATATTAGTGGCTGACAGTTTTTTATGTCAATGTCAGTGTCAATCACATTTCATTCTTACAGCAAAACTATTTTGACATAACAGTTCTTTGGGTTATTGGATTCACGACATTCAAATCATTTTGATTTATTATTTAAGAATAGGTGTATGTTTCTTTAGCTGTAAGCAAACATGAGTGGCGTACCAGACAACGCACCACAGCGTATGTAATTAACCTATGTAAGTGTTTCATGAAACCCTAGACTTCTTCGTAAAACCCTGCACTTTTCTGTCTTAGATTGTCCTGGGACCCAAAGTGACGATGCTGGGAAGGCCTCAGCGTGCAGTGGATGCCCTAACCAGAACATTTGTGCTTCGGGTAAGTATTTAAAAAAACATTAACTTTGCATCAGTTATTTGTTCACTCCTTGTTGTTAGAGCTATAATCTAGCCCTTTTATTGGCTAATTGTAATGCAACTAGATACTACTATCAGGGTTCCTATTACTTTTCAATTGATTGAGTAACAATTGTGAGGCACAATTCACAGTACAATCTAATATTACTTATTATATTATTGTATTGTTTCAATGGTGGACAATACTACTGATTCTGATTAATCAGTTGCCCAGTTCTGAAGGAGAAGCTTCTAATTTAGTGCAAGCTCTAATAAAACTTAAAATTATCTCAATTTAAAAAAAATAAGTACATAGGTTTTTTTATGTATATTCTGCATATTATCTTGTTAAAATAAGTAGGTACCTATTAGATATTTATGTAAAATTAATTTGCATGCCCTAAACAGGCAAAATATGGGCTGTACATTAAACCACTAGCTTTTACAACTGGTAACACCTATTTTCTGCAAAAAAATATTTGTGTTCAATCAAGGAATGACAGCAATAATATAAATTTTTCATTCTTAAATTTACAGTATATCTAATATGTAATGTTACAACTGTTACAAGCACCTGAACTAAGATTTAACATATAGAACATAATGCAAGTAACATACATGCATTATATGTATTCTGTTATCAAATGTTATAAAATGTTTTTTTATAGATAATCTATATAATATATAAAAGGAAACCGTGACTGACTGACTGACTGATCTATCAACACATAACTCAAACCACTGAACAGATTGTGCTGAAATTTGGCATACAGATAGTTATTATGACATAGGCATACGCTAAGAAGGCATTTTTGGAAATTCGACCTTCAAGGGCATGAAAGGCAGGAATTTTGTTTGTATGAAAAATCTTATTCCTTAGTTAAACTTGAAACTTGGCACAAATACATATACAGGGTTATTGGTAAAACACCAGCAACCTCTTAAGGGGTTAATGTATTCATCATTATAAACAACTTTTACTACGGATCAAACCAGAAATCGCGAAAAAAATATCAGCTGTTCCCTACGTTTTGACGTGTTATGCTAATATAAATGTAGGGAAAATCTGTTTTTTTTTTCGCGATTTCTGGTTTGGTCCATAGTAAAAGTTGTTTATAATGATGAGAACAATGACCCCTTAAGAGGTTGCTGGTGTTTTACCAATAACCCTGTATAAGTTAATAATAAAGGTTGTCACTTTTTAGTTTTATAGACTACCCCCTAAAGTAGGATTGAGCCATGTCAAAGTTTGTATGGCAGAAAGCACGGTCCAATGAACTCGAAACTCAGTACTTATAGTAAAGACCCAGAATAAAAAATAATGTATATTAGGGTTTTTCGAAACTCGTCCTCTGAAGGGGGGCACTGGAGTTATAAAATTTTAAATGGGAGGATTTTACTGCGTGGCTTGAATAACTCCAAAATTGGTATGAACAATTTTTAGTTTAAGTTATGGAAACATCCCAACCAATTTTTCAAAATTCCACTCCTTTTGGGAGGAAAAGAGACACAGTTTATATGAAAAATTGTATTCCTTTGGTTAATAAACTAAAAACTTGGCAATATTTGTCTCAGTAAATAATAAAGATTGGCAGTTTTAGTTTTTTAAAACAGCACCTCATATAAGATTAACAGGGTGTCAAAGTTAGTAAGTAAAGGTGCGGTCGGATTAACTCGAATCTCTGTTCTAAAATTTAAAACAAAAAATAAAAAGTAAGTATTTATTTAGTTGAAGGAAGTAGTTATTATTCAGGGTTATTCAAAAATAAACTCGCTAACGGGGTGGATTTTATTGATTGCTTCAATTAACTCGAAAATAGGTTTAAATAATGATGGAAACGTACCAAACGCTTTTTTTTTAAACAAGCTCTATGGTGGTGAAAAGCAAGGATATTGTTTATTTGATTTATTAACGTAAAAATTGACCCAAATACTTATTTATCTATGTCTATACTAATAATATAATAAACCTAGTTTTTTTTTTATGTTTGAACGTGCTAATCTCTGGAACTACCAGTCGGATTTGAAAAATTCTATTTGTGTTTGATAGCCCAGTTCTTGAGGAAAGTATAGGCTATTTGACATCACGCCACGACCCTTAGGAGCCGAGCAAAGGGAAAAAAGACAGAATGAAGCTAAACGAAATCGAAGTAATAGTGCGGGCGGGCGATGCGATGCGAAGCGCTGGGTCGGGGGTACAAGAAATTTCATGCGGACGAAGTCGCTGGCAGAAACTGGTTCAGAATATAAAATCAATAACTTTGAGATCCTGTTTGAAATCACTCTGTCTTATCAGAGTTATCAGTGCTTGAAGATGAAAATATGTTTGCATTGTAAATGTTATGTATTTTTTATGATAACTGGACTTATCTTTTCGCTACACAGTCAGTCAATAAAGTATTGAAAAATAATAAAAACTGATGAAGTAGGTTCCAATTGTGACTTTGAAAATGTGTATGTAATTAAGATTTGTTTGATGTCTGTAAATAATGTATTGTATCCTGTTCAAAATCAATGTCATTTAACACAATATTTTTTAACAGTATAGGATTGAATAAGCTGATACAATTAACAGACAGCATAAAATAAAGCTAATAAAAAACAACTTTCTTTTTAACAGGTGCAGTATCAGGACCAGACCCTGCTATTCAAATAATCAAGGAGCGGCTCTCGAATGTGAAGCACAAAATATTAATCCTTTCAGGAAAGGGAGGAGTGGGCAAGAGTACCGTCACATCTCTACTAGGGCATGCACTGGCTGCTAGGAACCCTGATGTTAATGTAAGTTTAACTATAACATTTTGTTTTAAGGATATTATAGGAAAGTATCGAAAGTTTGACAATCAGTCTTACAGGAGGATCAGGTTGTGGAGGTCAGATAGGCAGTTGCTTCATGTAAAATACTGGTATCAGCTGCATCTGGTTAGTTTGGAAGCCGACCCCCGACCATATTTAACAAATCTGTCCATCATCATCCCTGCAATCTAGTGTTGGTAGCCTAAGACAGCCATGCAGGTGACCCTTGCAGCGTTAAATTATCACAATTCTACAGGCTGGTTCATTTTATATTAAATGGTCACATTCCATTGTTTTAATCCTTCAAACCTTTTAATCCTTAATCCATAGTTGGAAATGAAGTTGTATACAAATAACCATTGAAAAGGTTGATATCTATGTTTATTTACTTTTCACTTATAATTTTATGAGATACTAGCTTTTGCCCGCGGCTTCGCTCGCGTTAATTTAGACTTTTACTATAAATTCGGGTTATAATACAATCATGATTCGAAAGACTCGTGGCGCCATCTATTATCATAAGAACGTTATTGTTGTTTTCCTCGAGAACAGTACTTTTTTGCGGAATGAAAGGTACCCTATGTCCGTTTCTGTACACCTGACAACATATATGCAAAATTTCAGGATGATCGGTTCAGTGGTTTAGGCGTGAAAAGGTAACACACAAACTTACTTTCGCATTTATAATATTAGTTAGGATTAGGATGTGTTATCTTTAAGTATGTGATGGCTGACCTTCGTTGACGTAGCCACGACGACGACGACATTGTTCAGATTAAACTTAATCCAAGCATGGTAAAACTAATAATGTAAACCATAGCTTAGCAAAAGTCTATTAAAGAGACCATTCAAATGGCGTCAATCAATTTACATTTGTCTAGGGAAGCCAGTGAACTTCTAAAGACAATGCACTTCGGTGCACTTACATGACTTCTTGGGTTTAATGGATGGCCGTTATAATTTATAACGAGTGTTATAGGGGGCGTGTTTGACCCGTTGGATAACCCCTCTGTTATCCACCAAGTTATATTTATACCGTATTTTTATAACCAAATAGCCAGTTAAAATATTGTTCCACTGAAATTAATTATAGGCACACGTTATTAATGAAAATAATTTGAAATAATTGTACACCAAAAAATTGCAGCATTAATAATTCGCCAATTTGTTCCATGTCCAAATTGATTGTTTATTAATTTAAAAAGCTTGTGCCAGCTGTTCAATTACAGACCACCTAAAACGTAACGATGCGACAAAAACTACTCGTAGAACAGTAGAAGTTGAATAATTATTGAAATATTTAACATTACCCTATTATATCTCGAGCGTCGTTCATACGCGTTTCCAAAATCCATTTTCGCGGCAAAATATTTTGTTTTTCAAATAGAGAACCGGGCACTGACAACACGTGTATTGATTCCAAAGGTGCGGTAGCAAAGAATTCGCACAGTACAGCCAGACGGTGGCACTGCCTGGTACAACCTTCGTTGTGCGTCGTGTATAGGATATAGGTCAGGTTTTATGGGGTAATTTATAATAGTCGATGCATAAGTAGTTGTATGCATACTTTTGTATACATCTACGTAAACATAGATCTAAGATATTTTTAATTAGAATAGAATTACCACTACCCGATGGATGTGAGAAGCACAGAACGGGACCGTCGGGCGATGCTTGGTGGAGGCTATGTCCAACAGTGGACGTCAGTCGGCTGAAATGGTGATGATGATGTTGATAGGTCCAAAGGCACAGTTGTGTGTCTAAGCTCAAACCACTTATAATTAAAGTATTATCAATCCAAGGGATGTTCCTTGGCTTGTTGAAACTTTTCTCAAAACTATATTGAAGATAACAACTAACCACTGATTCGACCGTCATTATTACGAATTAACCAGTAACCATTGGCTTAACCGGCATCATTAAATTGTTTCCCTTGTAGCAAAATTATGACTAAAATGGAGGATAACAAACTGACCAAACTGATACTAAACTGTCCAAATAAAAAAAGTATATCTTGATTACTTTCAGGTGGGTATATTAGACGCAGATATCTGTGGGCCCAGTCAACCTCGTGTGCTCGGAGTAAGAGGCGAGCAAGTTCACAACTCTGGGTCAGGATGGTCGCCTGTTGTAAGTATAAACAAAATAAATCTTATAGACAGCCTTTTCTAGCAAAGGTTTGCCACCTGCAATGTATCGAAACTTTTAGCGTTAGCGCTGCTTTTACGCGGCGTGTAAAGACACCAGCCCCTGCAGTCTCGACATTAGATACCGACAAAAATCTGTCGCTAAGTCGTATCGATGTCAAATTCATTTTCAACTTTATCTCAAAAGCATAAGGTTGAAAATCTATTAAAGAAATTTGACATCGATACGACTTAGCGACAGATTTTTGTCGCTATTCATGTCGAGACTGCCGCTCCAGGTGTAAAGATAAACTATGGATACGATAACAGGCTGAAAATGTAGGAAGTGACGTCGCCGGAACCCATAAAAACCATTTCGAAGATGACATCAAAAAGCATAAAAAGTGCTAGTCATCTAACTAATTGACTTCGTTAGGCGGCTCTAGTTTATTACATTCATGTTACGAATGCAACCATGATAATAGATAATAAATATTAAATAGATTGCTTTTATGCAACAATGCGTAAAAGGTGCGCTTCCCTGGTGCGCAGGGTGCGGGGCAGCTCCAACAGTGTCTTAAGCATGGTTGCGAGTCGCCTGGACTGTGTTTACATGGGTCACTGTTGTGCCGTCTCTCATGGAATGTCACTACGGTGACCAATCGTTATTTCTTGTATTGTTTTTCTTTAGTGCCTCTGTATACTAACTTAGTCGTAAGTTTTACTAATAATAATCTTGTCGAGTCTTGGTTACTCGAATAAAGAAAATTCTATTCTATAATATGGTCAACTTGACGGATGAGTTCGTAACGGCGCGACTCCGCGTGTCAGTTCACTAACATACAAATCAAGGCTGTTTAAAACTAGTTGACCCGGCAGACCTTGTCCTGTCCAAATTTAATTAGTTCATACAAAAATTCCATAGAAAAAGGACGGTCAGTATCTTCCTAATTTGAAATTTCTCATTGCATATTAACCAAATTCGGACTATTAGGAACATTTTTAAAGAAAAAATTACCAAATCGGTTCTGACATTCTCGAGTGATGCGCTTACCAACGAACAGCATTTCATGTAAAGGTCGGCAAACGAGAAGCGATACGAAAGTTCATTCACCAAAAACACGACCGTGGAGTTGACAATCTGTGTCTATCTCATTCCATCTTGTATATTTGACATAATAATATTGTCTCGTTCTCTTGGTAATAATGTTTTAAGGTTAATTCGGGATCGCGAGAATTCAGGCGGCCATTTTATTAATTCCGTTTCATTCGGAATGCGCTCGTGGTGATACCTATCTAGGTACTGATTTTGTTTTCTGTTTCGCGGCGTTATTTGTTGAAGTTTTGTAATTTTTCGTTGTTATTTATTTATTGTTACGTTGTAAATGTGATTATTACAGACTCAGTAGAATCGGCCGGAGATCGAATAAAAAATATTTTCATGAAAAATGATTAAACGACCCCCCTGCATCTACTAATGACCTTACATTGACTTTGTTTACATTTGGTATCGCTTCTCGTTGGCCGTACTTTAGTATAGATTTGTAGAAATGATTGATTCGATCTATTTTATTTTCTTTGTCAAGGTAATTTTTGAATATAATAGACTAGTTGTTCCCCGCGACTTCGTCTGCGTGTAATTTGTAGTTCATCATTTTTTTATACAAATATCCAGGATGAAAAGTAGCCTATGTCCTTCTTCGTGTCCCAGGCTATATACATATCTGTTAAATTTAATTACGATCGTTTCAGTGGTTTAAGCCTCTAAAGGTAACAGACAAAGTTACTTTCGCATTCATAATATTACACACACCGGCACAATTAGCGGAACCCAAAAAGGGTTGTTTTTTTTTAAACCCGGGTGTAGTAAGACAAACCTTACCGTTTTTTTAAATTATGAACTTCATGCCATCGTCATACGATATAACAATTATAACATTATGAGACTTTTTGACATTCTTTAAAAGTCTTAACAGAAATGATTATATATATATATATTATGTGTTTTTGTTATGAATGTTCGTGTATGCAGTCAATGGAGGCCTTAGCTCATTTCGTTGTTTTTGTTTGGAGAGTTAACATTGTATTGCATACAAAGTGAGTTATTCGCCTGCAACTGAAGTCGCCAGAGCTGGGACAATGATTGAGGAAGGTCACACTTACCGATCAGTGAGTCGAACATTGGATGTATCAGTATCTGCGATCCACCGTAATGGGCAACGATGTAGACAGACAGGATCTTATTTGCGGAGGCGGGGACAAGGCACAAATCGTGCAACCAGTGCTGTAGCAGACCATTTTATATGGGTAAAAAACTCAGAGAAATCGTTGTCAAACACGACGTTCAGACCCGAAATCTCTTAGAAGAAGTAAGTCACGTACCTACGTGTACGTGAAGAACAGTGAGAAGAATTATAAATGAAGTTGGTTTGAAGTCATACGTGCCAGCAAAAGCGCCAAAACTTGAGGCGACTCATACAATTCCAATATTAATAAATAAATACATAAATTAGCGTTCGCTCGTCGGCACCAAGATTGGTCCCATGAATGCAGTTAAGTTTTTCTGAAGTTATTCTTTGAAAGCCTTTTCGGCGTAAATTTCATCGATGGTAGGGAATGAAATGGAATGAAAGAATGTGGAGGTATCGAAAAGAACGTTACCATCAAGCAAATTTTACCGAAACGATGTCTCGTGTCCGTTTTGGTAAAATCCGTTTTGGTGATGCACCGCCTTGGTCATCATTGATGGCGGTTTTCTGACTGCAGACAGGTACATAACTGAGATCTGGGAACCCCATCTTTTGCTCCATTCTTAGGCCCAGATTTTGTGTTAAAGCACGATAACGCAGGGCCTCACAGATACGCACGTGGTGCGTGATTACCTAAATGACGTCAGAATAGCCCAAATGTACTGGCCAGCACGATCGCCAGACATAAATCAATAGAACATGTCTGGGTCATGATTGGACGCAGCATACGACTGTACGAGAAAGAAATTCAGCTCCTAGGAATGTTGAGGAATTAAAATTGGCGCTGGTCGAAGAGTGGGACAATTTGCCCCAGGAAATGATCGAAAGCGTCATTAGGAGCTTGGGCAGGCGTATCCAGGCCGTTATTAGAGACCGCGGAGGCCACACACGTTATTAGTTTATTTATTAAAAAAAACCTTTTCAACGGATTGTCCACGTGAGAACCGTTCGGAAAATCCAAAGGAAAATGCCCAGTTTTGTACTGACCGTCGTTGCGCATTTTTTTTTTTTTGTATAATGCCATAAACTGGTTATAAAAGAGGGGTGATGTCGTACTGTCAAAGGAAATAAAAATTATCCATTTATTTTGTGGGATTTTTGTTGGACTTTGATTTTCTGTTCAGTTTTGAGGTTAGTGTTGTAACATGGCTTCCACCAAAAAAGCAGTCCTTTACAACAATATGATTTGAATTCACATAAGACAACAGAAAATAGTTCCAACAAACCAATGTATGATCCCAAGTAAAAAGTATTACATAGGTAAGTCATACTAAATGTATGTTTGCATAGGTAGAAAATCAAAATGCTTGATGAAAGAATGAAATAGTTTTATTCGTCCATATCTCTACATAGTATAAAAAAAAGTCGTTCCCGCTGTCTGTACGCTTAGATCTTTTAATCTACGCAACGGATTTTAATACGGTTTTCATCAATAGACAGAGTGATTCAAGAGGAAGGTTTATATTTAGAAATACATGCATATTATAGTATTGCCAACGCTGGCTAAACCTTACGAGATAGATCAGAATAATGTACTACAGAATTGCATATCTTAAAAAGATTTACAAAATATTCCGCGATGGTATATGTCTATCTCCTAAGGATAACTCACAGTAACCATTTCTATCTTTTACATATTACTTATTAAAGTATGGGTTATTTACGAAGCTATTAGAAGAAGTTATTTAGATGATGACTGCATATACGGGCACTAGCTGGTACATACAATTTATGCTCTTACAGTAACATTTCCTTTATAACAGATGGTACCAACAAACGTTCTGTATTCCTACACTCTCCAAAAATACAATGCCGTGATGATGCAGCAGCTCATAAATACGTGAGATAATTTTAAGGTGGTGTTCAACATTATGATCCTGATGCAATTGCTGAATGGGTTGTGGTGGTGGTGTAGGTATTGAGAAATTCCTTGAAGTCATAGATGTTTCTGATACACTGACGGCTCGTGTCTTGATGTAGGAACATCCCTATTATCTTGTGCTGCAACAGTCTCTTCATGACCAAGCTGCTGTTGCCTATGCTGATCATACTGAGTCTAACTCTTTACACTTCTATAGGCATTAGTCCAACAACGTAAGCAAACTCTTTCAAGTCTGTGTACCTATAAAATAAAAATAAAAGCATACCCAACATGACCATGATGAACCCATACATGCTAGACTAACATTTATATAGAGAGGGTCTAAAACAATTGTGGTATGTGAAATAAAGGACAAATACACATGAACAACTTGGAAATAGCATGCTCCATATTTCATGAGGTGGTTTTGTATAATCCGAGAACTATTACATTATTTGAATGCAGCAAGTATTATTAAAAGTATAGATACCTGCTGAGTAGGTATGCACGACATGATGACATTTCCTTCAGGGCTATCAATTGATACTTTGTGTGTCTTAGCTCTTAATATGGAAGATCCACAGACAAAGCACACTTGTTGATGTCCATAAGCTCTTACAACTGTTGATCCACTTGACAAGTTTTGAGATGCTCTTTCTAGTATTGTAAAACATTCTTGACAAAGGACATCCTCTACTGACATCTAAAAATAAATATATTAGATAAATAATATAATCTGTTAAGATATTAATCTTAGCCTCAGTTTTATAGAAAATATACATATTATTGTCACAGACAGGCCAAAGCAAAACAAAATAAACAACCACACAAACTAAGAAAACTATAACTGGTGGTTCTCATCTCATCATGACGCATTTATATATTAGGTCTTTACCTATGAAATTGCCGTTCTGCAGTACTGGCCATTTCAAATCAAAATAATTTTTGTTTGGCTATGAATTCTAATTTCAAATTAATTTTATTTTAAAAACATGGATTTTTTTTTCTAAAAGTAGTCATTTCTTTATTGATTAGTGTTACATTTTCATCGCATTTCAATCTTTTTCGTCATCATGGATACGTTAAAAATTCGAGTAATTATGGAATATGAGTACCGTCGTGGCAGCAACGCGGCACAAGCGGCACGCAACATCAACGACGTTTACGGAGCTAACTCTACAAACCAACGCACCACCTGTTATTGGTTTGCTCGCTTCCGTTCTGGAAATTTCGACCTGAAAAATGAACCTCGCGGTCGTCCGAAGACTTTGGTCGACAATGACGAATTAAAGGCGATTGTGGAAGCTGATGATACACAATCTACGGCTGAATTAGCAGCAGCTTTCGACGTTAGCGTCAAAACAATATTGGTCCATTTGCGTCAAATTGGCAAGGTAAAAAAGCTTGACAAATGGGTGCCCCACGAACTCAATGATCGCCAGCGCGAAGTACGCGTCGAGACGTGCCTTGCACTGCTCAACAGACACACAAATGAAGGAATTTTGAACCGCATTGTTACCTGCGATGAAAAATGGATTCTGTTTGATAACCGTAAGCGCTCAGCAAGTTGGTTGGATCCTGGTTCAGCACCTAAACAATGCCCTAAACGAAAACTTACCCCTAGAAAAGTGATGGTCACTGTTTGGTGGTCTAGCGCCGGTGTGATTCATCACAGCTTCTTACCAAACGGGGTGAGCATTACTGCAGATGTGTACTGTGAAGAACTGAACACAATGATGGAGAAGCTGGCGCATCTCCAACCAGCATTGGTCAATCGCTCGTCTCCGCTGCTCCTGCACGACAACGCGCGACCTCATACTGCACAGCAGACGGTCTCCAAGTTGCAAGAACTGGGGTTGGAAGCTCTCCGTCATCCGCCCTACTCACCAGACCTTGCGCCTACAGACTACTACTTTTTCCAGAATTTGGATAACTTCTTGGCGGGAAAAAAATTTAATACCCGAGAGGCAGTACAAAATGCCTTTGAAGAATTTGTTGCCTCCCGTCCAGCTGATTTCTTTAAGAAGGGCATCAATAAACTGCCACTGCGATGGCAAAGATGCATTGATTGCATGGGTGATTACTTCGATTAATACAAATAAAAAATCATGAAAAAAATTCGTTTAAATTTTTTCATACAAAACGGCAATTTCATAGGTAAAGACCTATTATATGTATATTTGAACACAGTTAAACAGTTTCTAGTATCAGCTGTAAAACTTAACTGTAAACAAAAAAATACAAGTAGTGCTGAAAGACTTGTGGCACAGTTTCTTAGTATTCATATTATCTATATTATCAATACAATATTATTGATAATATAACATAATATTCGTATCTACCTTTGCACATACGTTTAAAAAGTGTGTGTTTTAAGAAAAGTGAAAAACAATTACAATAATATATAACTGAATAATTAAGAGATACTAACCGTTTGCTGGAGTAATCCAGGATCGTAAAATTCTAAACATTACATCAGTTGCCTCCCCGACTTGACGGCGGGGTAGAGGATGTACCATAGAAAGGGAACAATTGACACAGCGTGACATTTTTAACGAAATCGTTGGTGATTTACTGCACAGAGGACACGGATCGTAGTCGTAAAAACGTTCGACACAATCCACACCACCAGCACAGAAACAGTACAAATGGTCTTCAAAAGAGTTCTTGATCGTGCAGGAATCTGAAGACTTGACTGAACACTAACTTAACGCAATGATAATAATAATAATTAGCACAACAAACTCAACAACTATCAATGCATAGGTAAAGACAAAAGGTCGCTGCCGAGTGACATGATGCTTTGATTGACAAATTAACAGTGACACTTTTGACAGTCTACCTTTCACAGTGCCCGTGATAGTGTTACCAACAGTTAATCTAAATCACCCTGACTATGAGTGATTTGTCAACCACAGGAAGATTTTTAATTAGTAAAATAATATTATTTTAAAGATTTTAACTAAAAATGATAATATTGTAATTATCTTTATTAGAAATAAAAATATTAATAACGAGGAAAAATGTCATAGTTGAAATTATTTTTTAAACTCAGCGTCTTCCCTTATACTTCCGTTATGACAGAGTATTGGAAGATTCTTAAAATTGACAACACTGCTTTCACTAAAATACGCCAATAGAAAAGTATGCAATAATATTCAATAAATAACTAATTAAATACAAAATATTAACCCCACATACGATTTTGATCAAATGAACTAAGAAAAGTTAAAAAAATATTTTATAATTTGTGAGTATATTTTTATGGCCATACTCTTTTACTATAAAGTGATTATGATTTCGGTCAATCTCCTTTCTTAATTAGACCTTTTTTTTTTCATAAATAAACAATATTCAAACCTAGATTTTGTTTTTTTCATCCTTATTAAATATTGAACAAACAAATTCGAAAGAAGCGAAAACAATAAACAAAAAGCTATTATTCTCAAAAATTCTAACTTTCTTTTGATTTCCCCTAATTTTGCCCGTATGTGTAATATGGATATTTGCACGCTTATTACAGATCGACACAAACCTTAGGGAAGTACTATGGTATGCTTGCACCTTACAGGGAATCGCTTCAATCTACAATCATTAGCCCTTTGCTTTTCTGCGGATATGTAAATACTATATTTTTAATTTTGTCCACAGTATGTAACGGACAATCTGTCGTTGATGTCTATCGGTTTTCTATTGAGCAGTCCAGACGACGCGGTCATATGGAGGGGGCCCAAGAAAAATGGTAAGCACCGTATTTACCACAAAACAGATAATAATAAGAAGAAACAAATATTCTGTATCATTGTATTGTTTTCAGGCATGATCAAGCAGTTTCTAAGTGAAGTGGACTGGGGAGAACTGGATTATCTGCTAATAGATACGCCGCCAGGTAAATATTTTAATTATACATATTATAAACGCTCACAAAAATTGCTTAAAGTTATGGTTATAAAAGACTGCCCCACAAATTGTTTTGTTTTTAATGGCTCTTTTTAAACGCTTATATCTTATATGTTTGTTTTTCTACTTAATTTAATTAAAACGGTTTAAAACTAATTACAAAAATTAAAGACACAGTTTTTATATACCCATGCACATAAAAGTGAAAATATAAAACTTTAAAGGACACACACTTATGCATGGGTACCCCAGTGCCAACTCGAGATTATAATCAGCTGGTTTTGATCACAATTATTCTGGACTAAGTGAGCCAGGCTGGTTTATGAGCGCCCTTTATTTGTCAGGACAAACTATTGCCATACTTACAAGCTTTTATGTCCATTTTCCCCTCCCCAGGTACATCAGACGAGCACCTGTCAGCGGTCCAATACCTAACATCAGCCGGTCTGAGCGGCGCACTCGTAGTCACAACACCGCAAGAAGTGGCTCTGTTAGACGTTAGGAAGGAATTGCAGTTCTGTTCCAAACTAGGAGTGCCTGTCATAGGAGTCTTGGAAAATATGTCGCTGTTTATCTGTCCTAATTGCAAGGTAACAGTGTTGACTTTTACTGTCATACTGACACTTTTACAATAAGGAGGGAATAACAATAAGAAACAATACACAAAATTATCAAACAAAACAAGTAAACTGACAAATAACAATCTAAAAATACTAGCAGAAAAAAAAAAATCTCACAGAATCCCAAACATGTCACAAACAACATCATCACACTCGCGTGTCGATGTCTGCAGAGTACAGCATTGCGAGCGCGCGACCCAAGGGTGAGTATTGTAGACGTCTCTATAAGCGGATGACCCCTTACCATCAGATCAGTCGTATGCTAGTTTGACAACTAAAAGAAAATGACATCCTTGATTCACACTACTGAGTACTGAGCAAAGACCGCGTATGCACATGATAATTATCATACTGTGACGGATGAGGTTTACGTGGTCTTTAAAAAATGAAACCACGTACCTTGTCAACATAAAAGTATATTGATAACACAATTGAGAAAAGGGGGTAGGTAGGTTTTTGGTCACAAGGTTTTCCCTAAGTTCCCCTGGGAGTCGCACAGTACTCTCCTGGCTCAGCCTGGTGTGACGCAACCCGCAGCGGTGTGCACGCTGCAGATGCCAGGGAAGGTGACGGTCGGCAGTTGGTCTTGCCAGACCCTCGGAGCTTGCTCGACGCGGCCACGCGGGTAAATAAGTACCCGGCGCGGAGCTCGTTCCTGCGCAGGTACGCCGGAAGGTGGTGGCCCGGCGCTTCGCGCCCGGATTCCTCCGATTAGTCCGGATGAAGTTGCAGATGGTAGCCGGAACTTAGGACCCTGGAATTCAACGTCCAGCATGTCACAAAGATGGCCAATGGTTCATCTCCGCTGATTGTGACACCAGGGCATAAGCAAAGCGAGATGTACTATGCGCTAATGAAGGTGATGTGTGGTTGTCACAATCAGTACGGGGTTTACAAAATGTAGGTGAGAAGCACATGATGACTTGCACATTTTACAAAGTATGGAACATTCCATAAAATGCACAGCGTTATAGATTAATAGACTAAGCAAATATTTAAGCTGAAGGCATACTAATTAATAAAAAGAAAGTGGTTATGAGTAAAAAGGCACACGCCAATGATGACCTAGATAGGTAGGTAGGTACACAAAATATAAAAGCGACATTGTTCAACACTTACCCAATATGGGGTTTAAACTGAGTTTAGTAGACTCAAAATTTTATAAAAAAAACAAACGGCGACCACCGTGGCTGTTCCGGAGGGCACACGTATGAAGGTCGCGCCGCTGAGAATGAGCGACGCGAACACGTGCCCCCGAAGCCAGCATATGACGGTCTGACGACTCGGCGCGCACAATTGACGGCCTGCCAGGTCTGCCGGGCGGTGACGGGGAGAGGGAACAGGGGACCGCTATCTAAACACGATCTCCTGTGGCGATCCCAAGGTCACGCGCATTGCGATGAACATAGATATTGGCAATTTGGTTTTTATTAAAAAGTAAACAAATGCTTAAAAGAAGCCGATTTTAACGGTTTTAATCGTTACTATGTAATATATAATTAATTTAAAAAAACGGAACGTTACAATACAAGTCTTTTATCACAAATGTAATGTTTTCAGACCCGCAGCGAAATATTCCCGGCCACAACGGGTGGAGCAGCCCAAATGTGCTCAGAACTAGGCGTGCCTCTCCTGGGCAGTTTGCCCCTAGACCCGATACTAGCGCGCTGCTGCGACGACGGAAGAGACTTCTTACAGGAACTACCAACGTCACCCGCTGTCACGGCACTGCGCAGCATTGTAGATAGTAAGTTGTCTCGCCAGCTGTCACGGCACGGCACTGCGCAGCATTGTAGATAGTAAATTGTGTCGCCCGCTGTCACGGCACTGCGCAGCATTGTAGCTAGTAAGTTGTTATATAGCTGTACAAAGATCTTTTGGGGCGTGGCAAAAATCGAAACTAACGCTGCCATCATGTTTTTCAATACATTGTACAAATGTTAGCAACAGCACCTCCCTGTCAACTACATTCGAGCGCCAAAAGATACTTGTAGCACTGTACTTCTGCAACCACGGTACAGAATAGTTGACGCTATCATAACATAAAGTCGACCGTCCACTGCTACCTAGGATGAATGTGCAAGTAGAAGATTGCCATGTTAGCGGCGCGGTTCATTTGTTTGTCAGCCGCGCATTAGCACGTAGTGTAGCTGTGGGTGGCAGTGGATGATCCCGCCTGGTGCCTACGTTTTCATACAAAGCGAAGCTAAGTTTACGTGCGTAGCTTAGTGGCGGGTTGCTGTGCAGCGATGCCTTCTATGTTCTGCACCCCACCAGTCGCTACGCTACGAGATAATGTGTTAGTCCTCCTCGTGTAACCATCTTGTTTCTTTTTCTAAGTAAACCAAATAAGATTATTTTTGTTACAGAAATCGTTGCCACTTGCGAAAACACCTCCAGTTGAGCCCTTGAAACGACCAACGATGCCTTAAAATTTAAGTTTAGTATTTGCTATTATAAAATATACTTATTCCTATATTTATATGACCTAGTCAATTCTATGTTTTGCTAAGAGCTCAGTGTTAAGATTGAGAATTGAATAAAATCCGACAGTACTTACAATTATTCGATGAAACTGAGTTGAAGATTAATGAATTTATTTGTGAGAAATAAATACTAGTTTTATTAAATGTTTTTTTTTTTGCACACTACATCAAAAGTAAAACATGTAATCTTAATTTAAAGATTATATTTCTTATAGTATTCCAAAATGTTCACTATTTGATGAAGAATGACGATGAACAGCACTTTTCAGTTACAGTTTTCAAACTGGCAACCCTTATACGGTTCTGTCAACTTCACGTGCCAAATTGACTTTGACAGCATTGCAGTAGCACAAATTAAAAATATTTCAAAAACCGGCGATTTCACGAATATATTTTAGAATTACTAATTTGAGACGACAGTGTACATTACTCGTCTTCATTGAACGCACAGAAGCGGTTGTAATGTAGTTTTAGCCCAAAACACAAGCTTTGATTACTAAGGTCAGTTACATGGCACGAGCGTATTCTCAAGTCACCGAAGATGCCTAATGCTCATGCCGATGAGGACAAGCCATGTAGGGCGTGTTCAGACTTTAAGAGTTGGGCAAAGAAACAGAATAAAGTGACTTTGGCAACGCCGAGCAAAAACAAACAGGTGAGGTTATGTTTCATAATTATAGAAGTTTCTAGTGAACTTCCTGTCCTTATCGCAGCCAGAAGACAGAGAATGGATAGATTTTTTAGATACAGCATAAATGCTACTTCGTTTTGGGATAATTTTGACTTTGCTTATCAGTTTTTCATAGTACTCTGATGGTTATCTGAGAATGATGCAACCTAGATGCAACAGCTGACTGTCACAACAGACGTTATAAAGACGGATATGGGTCTTAGATAAAAAATATGATCAAATTCCACAAATATTTGGACTCACTATAACTGGCCATGGTGAATTAATTTGTTTTTCGTTTAGAGGTAAATTTTTGGTCAGTCAGCTGAGCACAGCTGTAAAAGCTTAGTAGCAACTTAGTATACATTAAAGTTCATAATTATAACTTTTAATTGTTCAGCCTCCTGCACGGCGGAAGGACTGTCCCTTAGACAAGGATGAGATAGGATCATCAACATGGTCATTCCTCCACTCGATGGTGTCCTACTTCCCGAAGACGCCAACTAAGCAGCAGTCTGAAGACATGGTGCGGTTCTTCAACATCTTTGCGCAGTTCTACCCGTGTGAACCCTGCGCACTTGACTTCCAAGATGAGTATGTATAAACAAAATAATAATAATTATTGATCTACTTTATGTTTGTAGCACTTTGAAGTTATGTATAATGTTAATATGAATAAGTTGGTAAACTTTATAAATAACCTAAAAACAATACCGATAGTTAGTCCTGTATGTAGGGTCAAACAATTTATAACCAGCCCATAAATGAATTACCAAATTAAATTACTTGAATTAATATACCTTACATTAAAGAACAGTAAGGTAAGGTAAATTCCTTACTCTGCAGTAATTAATCTGCAAGATAAGGATCTTCTAGATTAATTACTGCAGATGGAATTTAAATTGGTCCATGTGAACTTTATAACTATTATTAAGACCTTGTAAACACATGTGTTATGCAATTTTTTTTTTAATTTATACATAATTCATAATCAAACAATATATTTTCAGCATTAAACAAAATCCACCATGTACTGAAACCCAATATGCGCTAGCGAGATGGCTGTGTGATCGACACAACACTGTGAACATCAAACTTGGTAAACCAGTGTTTGACTGCTCCAAGGTTCAGGAGCGGTGGAAAGATGGCTGGGCCGACGGCTCCTGTGATTAACAAACGTCTTCACAGACTAAATGTTGAATATAGACCAATAACCGGTCAGAGCCTGAGTAAGCCTTTCTGAGTTGGGTCCCACAAATGTGATATTAAAGTTTAGCATATTTATTTTATACCCTGCAAGACATGATGGCCCCAAAATAAATTATTGTTTTTCCTCATTTTTGACATGTTGACTTGTTACTCATATTTTATACTAATGACTTACCTACCATATAGATTTTTTATTCTTTATGTAATCTTATTGATTATGGCGTAATTCACCATAATCTAATCTGTCAATAATTTACTAAGATACCGCTTATTGCAGATATATGAAGACATTTTGTCTGTGAACACTAGATGGAGAACTTGTGAGGCTCTGTGCCTAGTATTAGAGATTTGTAAGTAATGTTAGTTCAGTGTTTTAGTCACTATGTGATCAACCCAAGCATTTTATTGTAGACGAAACATGTGATTTTCGTTAAATAATGCAGTTTGTACAATTTGTATGTGTTAAAGCGTACCTAATGTTGTTACTATTTGTTAATTGTAATATAATATAACACTCTATTGAGCATTTTTTTGTTTTATTTTCGGCATAACAAAATCTGAAATGATCATGACCCTTGAAATCATTGAATTTAACCTCGAAATTGTCACTGGCCCGCAGAGGGTTGACTGGCCCTACAATAATAGTTACAAAAACATAAAAAAATAAATCAATATCTATCAGTTTATCACAGTTTGTAATGTCGGTTTTAATCTAATCTAAGGAAACAATTTGTCCTATAAGTTAAAATGGAGTGGGAGCGATATGGACGGGATTCACTAGCAGTAATCGTTCGCTTTGCGTGACCAGCTTACGCATGCAGCCAAGCCTTATTCTTCTTCAACTAAATTCTGATAAAACCTTTATATTAAAACTTAATGGTTTATCGACACGGCGCCAGCATGACTATTGCTGCCATTCTCTCGCCCATGGAGATGGCATCATTATTATTCAGCATGCTTTTACAGTTACCCATACGTACAACTGCTCCAGTACAGTGACATTTTATTTCCCATATTATTACAAGAAAAAGGTGCTTTTTAGTACAATAAAAACCTAGGTTCTCAAATTCTCACCAATCCAACAAAAGGGAGCGGATAAATAGAGCTGTACAAAACTTTTGACGTGTGGCCAAATTCCAAACTAATGCCGCCGTTTTTTATCAATACATTTGTGAAAGTTTACAAATGTTTACCAATAACACCCCCCTGTTAATGTCATTCAGGCGCCAAAAGATTAAAATCTATTATTATATTATGCTGTGATTTTATTTTATGACCATCAAAATCAGCCCTTAGTAGTAAAATCATGCTGGCTAATAATGATAATTAAGGAGAATGGTTTCTTACTGATCGTTTCAAAAGGTATAAAAACCAGCACATCAAATGATCAAAAATGTTTATTGTAAAAAACTTACAAGGATCAGTTGACGTTTTTACAATAATTGTAAAATTTACAAGGTTCACCATGTACAGTCCCCGGGCGCAGACAGATATGACACGAGACGACGCTCAAAAAGTCGTACTTTTTAGTGTTCCGTACCCAAAAGGTGCTAACCGGGCCCTATTGCTACGCTTACGCCGTCTGTGACTGATCTTTGGAATCGCAATAGCTAGGCCAGTAGCAAAACGTAGCAAATCAGTGGTGGCTCAGTGGTAACGGCCGCAACTTATAAGTTGTAGGTCGTAGGTTCGAACCCAGATAGGCGCTTTACTTTGCTATAAACACGGCGACCACTACTCTCAAAACAGCGAAGGAAAACATCGTGAAGAAACCGGCATGTTCTAGAACCAAAAATTCGAAGATATTTGACATCTACCAACCCGCACTGGGCCCGCGTGGTAAATTACAGCTCACTCCAGCTCACGGAGAGGAGGCTTGTTTCCCAGCAGTGGGAACATTATAAGCTGATTATGTATGTAAGTATGGCTGCTATCAATAACAATTAAAATATACAGTCTAAACACAAAAGTGAAGAGAACACTAGAAACCTCGAAAAAATTATACATTTATCTTAGTTTTGTTTACAGTATGTTTATCGGTACGGAACACTCTATGCGCAAGTCCGACTCGCACTCATCTAAGCGTTTAGATGATGCAAGTCATTTGTTGCTGCCTGATCTCTGTCCTAGGACTGTTTGGGTTGCTCTCATAAGAATTCCATTTCCCTCTCGATGCCGACGAACTTGAGTTGCTCGGTAGGGCCGTATCTGGAAACAAACATTGGCCATAGTAAATAACAGATCGAATGTAAATGTTACTTATTTTTAACATAATTACACGTTGTTGGGTTCATTAGAAGAATAGCTCTTATTAATTACAACATAACATCACCCCTTTTTTCCATAGGGTTCGGCAAAGGTGTACCAATGTTTATGAGATTCATGAAAGTTAAGACTGCATCATAAGCTTGTCATTTATGCAAAAACGACAGACGCATGATGCAATCATTTACAGATTATTATTCGTTTAATTAACGTATTTTTTTGCAAAACAACATTAATTTAACTTTGGTGTCAGCCAATATCAGCTCATTCCTCAATTATCTCGACATTTGAATAGAATTTAAGACCTTCCGGGTGTTGTCGGTTATTGCATGGGCACACACGGTGGTAGATATCTACTTAATAAAAATCTTATATTTATTCTTTCGCACACTGACAGATAAAGCACAACCTACACTGCTGGGTCTAGCTAGAAGCATGAAATTTTGCAAGAGTTCCTTATATAACGAAAGAGAGCACTAAAGATTTTCGAAAATTCATCCCTTTATGGGGAAGCGACAGGTTGACCGCGAAATTTAAACTTTCTTACGTTTTTTGAAATTTGCAGGTAAGTGTCACGTTGTGTGTTGAACAAAATATGATTCGCGACCGTAACGAGTATGTATATGTATACAGAATTATAATTGTTAAAATCATCAATATAACCCTCTAAACAATAGGATTTATTGCAATAGGAATATACGAACTTAGAGGGTTGTTTCGCGGGCAACCTGGCGCTTCTCCCTTAAAGGCGATGAAGGTTTTTATTGAAGTTCATAATTTTTTAGGTTAGTAGCTTGTAAGTTGGTATTTCTATTTTGACGTCGTGTATGAGTCAAATTTGTTGTAATATCGTAAGGCTCCTAGTTGCCGATGAGAAACCACATCGGGCACACAGCTTTTAGCAATGTAAAAACTAAAGAGTGTTGTTAGTATAGAATAAAATACTCTTTATTACTATTTTTTTCCGCTTTATACCTGTAATCGAAGAACAGCTCCTCTCCAGGTTGAATGGCCCGCTTGGCGAAGATGCCGATGCGATGGTCTCCGTTCACCATCATGACCTTCGCGTAGCAGTTCGGGTTGATGGAATGGTTCGCGAAACGGATCTTGTTGCCCTTGCGAGTAGCGTCTACCACGAAATCTGAAAATAATCGTTCAATATTTAAAACTTATGAACACACAGTTATAGACTAACCTCCTTACTAATAAACATTGTATAGTTACACAACGCTTTGTCTTCTTCTTAAGAAAGTAAAATTACTGAGGACTGGAAATCGGTGTGAACTATTCACCTGATATAATACGTTTATTACCACCTATCAAATTTTAGTTTTAGTTTATTTTTAGGCAATAAAACAGTATGGAAAATATTACTACTGTTGGCTAAATGTACATTTTTTGTAAATGTTTTATTCAATAAAAAATATTAGTAAGGATAACTGCCTCGTTGTCTAGTGGTCGCAAGCGCTACTGCTGAGCATGAGGTCCTGGGTTCGATTCCCGGGTCGGACAAAGTGTTATTGGGTTTTTCCATCTGAAAATTCTCAGTAGCAGCCCGGAGTCTGGATTTGTGCCCGGTTGATGGCAATAGGCTCGCCCCCTATTACATGGGACAAACATAACTGGCGAAATGTGGGTGTACTATAGGTACACCTCTGCCTAACCCTTCGGGGAATACAGGCGTGATGTTATGTTATGTTTAATAGTAAGCAAGTAAGTCTAGGCTAAACTAATGAGTAAAATGACCGTTGAATGTTGGGGCGCAGCAGGCATTTAACTTAAATCTAAATAATTACATATGTTTAACACCAGCATGAATACATAAAAAGTAGAAAAAAATTGAGTCGTTTGGCAACCCTGTATCCACATAAGGGCGGAGTACAAAGTAAATATACCTTGTCTAAAAATCAAATTTCGTATTTGTTCAGAGAAACAATGATTTGCGCGATTTGTGTTTGTTGTGTGTGTTGCGAATCAGGCAGGAATCCTTTATGTAAATTGTGACGGTCTATCAAGTCGGGACGTTGGACGTGGACAATTTGTAAATAACTAACTCACCATTATTAAGATTGAAGAGGAAAGAGCACATGTACTTGTCGTACACCTTGCCGCGTCGGTCGGCCTCGTCTTGCGAGATGATTTCTCCGCAGTACTCCGATATGAACTCGTTCTTATGTGCAGCCTCCTTTAAAAAGATTCCCCAACCAGCGACGTCGCTTGGTGCCAGCAGCAGGTGCTTGTGGAGGCCTCTGGGAATGACAATGTTGGTGTGAAAATTATGTCATTAGAAAATAGCTTGAGGCCTGCATTGTAGATTACGGCCCACTCCTAAATGAAGAGGCTTCAGTCCCGGCAGTGGGAATACTATAGGCTGATTTTATTTAATTATACATTTTATTTTTTTCGATAATATCGAATAGAATACAATACTCTTTATTATATACATCATAAAAATTACAGATTATAAACGTGGAAATTTTACATACGGTGACACAATGGGCTTGAGTAGTTTTCATTGTATAGTGCCACAAACATATCTGGCGCGGTGATGGTGGCGCTGTCAGTAAACTAAAAATGACAGACCTTGTCACTTTGCATAGTGATTTAGTTAGTTCCAATTTAAGCCACCAGGTCAGATAAGCTTGCTGCACTTTATTTGTAGATACGAGGGCTGCACTAAAAGTATCGGGAATGGAATATTTCCACTGTTCCTGTCATATTAAAATCTTTTTAATTGAAAACTCCTTGGTTTTAAAAATCGAATACCATTTATTTATTTAAAAAAAGATCCTCGGTCTTGTCACAAGGTTTTGTCAAACTTGTTTAGTCGTTGAGAAAATGGAATTGACTCGAGAAAATTCAAGAGCGATGATATATTATGACTTTCGAAGTGGTTTAACACAAAAACCGTGTGTTGACCGGAGGATTTCTGCATTTGGTGATGAAGCCCCATCCAAAACCACAATTTATCGCTGGTTTGCTGAATTTCAACGTGGACGTGTCAAGCTCAGTGATGATCCCCGTCAAGGTCGTCCAAAAACTGCAGTCACCCAAGAAAACGTTGATGCTGTGCGTAAGCTGATTGAGGAAGATCGACATGTGACATATCGCGAAATTCAGGCAACTTTAGACATTGGCATGAGTCAAATACAAATAATCTTGCATGAACAATTAGGTGTAAAATAGTTGTTTTCCCGATGGATACCGCATTCGCTCTGTGAAGAGCAAAAAGCGGCTCGCGTTACTTGGTGCGTCAGAACTCTCGAAAGATTCCACGCAGGATCCTCAAATGCTGTATACAACATCGTATCAGGTGACGAATCCTGGATATACGCGTACGAACCCGAAACAAAAAACCAGTCACGAATTTGGGTGTTCAAAAATGAGTTAAAGCCAACAAAAATTGTTCGTTCACGGAGTGTTGCAAAAAAAATGGTGGCCACGTTTGTCTCCAAAACCGGCCATGTTACGACTATTCCTCTTGAGGGACAAAGAACGGTTAATGCAGAATGGTATGCTAGCATTTGTTTGCCACAGGTCGTTTCTGAACTCCGTAAAGAGAACTGCAACAGCCGCATCATCCTCCATCACGACAATGCGAGGTCTCACACCGCGCACAGAACAAAAGAGTTTTTAGAGCAAGAAAACATAGAATTGTTAGACCATCCGCCGTACAGCCCCGACCTAAGCCCTAATGATTTCTATACTTTCCCTAAAATAAAGAATAAATTGCGTGGACAGAGATTTTCATCACCTGAAGAAGCTGTGGACGCCTACAAAACGGCTATTTTGGAGACCCCAACTTCCGAATGGAATGGTTGCTTCAATGATTGGTTCCATCGTATGGAAAATGTGTCAAATTTCGCGGAGAATACTTCGAAAAGCAATAAATACATTTTTAAATAGTAATGTTGTGTCACTTCCTTGATTCCCGAAATTTTCAGTGCCGCCCTCGTATATTGGCGTGGCTTGCCTTTTTTTTTTGTTCCGGGCTGGAAAATCCTCATGGATGTCCCCCGCCCTGTGGGGGCGGAGGGGTCTGTCAGACTCTTACTGACTAAAAACCACCCCGGTGTTCCGACTCACACCTACGCCGGGGGTCGCGGGAACATACAAATCTTCCGCAACCCCCGGCCGGTGCCGTCCGGTCGAGCGGGGGGAGTGAGGTTTTTGACTCCCCCCGCGACGTCTAAGAGGGGCGCGCGTGGAACACTACGCGCCGCCACCTCGGGTCCTGATGTATGGGGGGCGACGGACGACCCCGAGTCCGTCGTCCCTGGACCCATTTAGGGGGCTGGAAGCCCTCTTCCAGCCCCCTAAATGGGTCCAGGGGCGGAGGGGCGGAGGGCGGACAACGCCCTGCGTTGTCCGCCCTCCGCCGACGCCCGGTGCGCCTGCTGCGGGCCGGGTGAGAGGATGAGATCTCTCGCTCTCTTTCCGCAGCCTCCTTCTGCGAGATGACCGTTTCGCAGAAGGATAACACCGCGTCCCAGGACTCCTCGCCGCCGACCATCGCATTCACAACGGCCGGCAGCGAGAGGTCACTGCCTACTCCTGAGATGAGGGCACGGCGCGGCTCCTCCCAAGCGGCACACTCTGGCAGCGTATGCCGCGCCGTGTCCTCCCGGCAGTCGACGCAGTGGTGACACCGGGCGTCCGGCTCCCTGTTTATGCGACACAAGTACTTCCCGAAGCAACCGTGCCCCGAGAGCACCTGCGTCACCCGAAACGACAGGAAGCCGTGCCTCCTCCCGAGCCAGTGGTCGAGCACCGGCCGGACCGCCTCGATGGTGACCAGGCCGGCGGTAGGGCGTCAGAGCCTGTCCCGCCATTCCGCCACCAGGACCTCGCGGAGCTGCGACCGACACTACTCCATTTATCGCTGCATCGGTCGCTCGCCCCGCGCTCGCGCTTCCTCGCGCCACCGGTACAGTGACGCGAGCACCTTCACCTCCAGGTCCCAGGGCGGGGATCCGGCCAATGCACAAGCCGCCTCGTAGGAAATCGTGCGATAACCCCTGATGACTCTGACGGCCATCACTCTCTGCGGCTTTCGTAGAACAGAGTTGCTGCCGGTCGTCAGGTCAGCCGCCCAGATCGGGGCCCCGTAAAGGGCCATCGACCGCACGATCCCCACGTAGAGCCGCCTACAAGCGGCGCTCGGGCCCCCCAGATTGGGAAGCAGCGTTGACAGCGCCCCGGCCGCGGCCAACAACTTGGGCGCCAGCTGCCGGAAGTGGGGGCCGAAATCCCACCGGCTGTCGAGCACCAACCCCAGGTACTTCATGGTGGCTCGACAGCGATTCGAACCCCTCCACCACAATGTGGGATCCGGGCGGTGGCGCCCGCCGGGAACCATGAAACACCATGGCCTCCGACTTATCGAGGGCCACCTCCAGGCCGAGGCGCCGTATGCGGCTCACTGTCTGTGAGACCGCAGCCGTCGTCAGCAATGCTGCCACCCTGTACGAACTCCGCCGGGCCGTGACCAGCGTGTCGTCCGCGTAGCACGTCAGGTCGACGCCTGGTTGGAGTTCGCCCCTCAGCACCCAGTCGTACCCGATGTTCCACAGGAGCGAGCCCAGGACCGAACCATGTGGAACACCGAACGACATGTGGCGCTGGTTGACGCCATCGCGTCCCACGTAGGTGACACACCTCTCCGCCAAATAAGCCCCAACGATGCGGCGGAGGTAGAGAGGCACCCGATGATAACGCAGTGCCTCTCGAATACAACTCCAGGGCAGGGTGTTGAAGGCGTTGGAGATGTCCAAGGACACCGCCACCACCACCCCACCCCGGGACACCGTTTCCTCCGCCAGGACTCTCACCTGCCATATGCCTGTATGGTGGAGCGCCCATGCCTGAAACCGAACTGGCTCTCGTCCAGGTCCGGCCCTTCTCTGCACAAGTGGCCGACGAGGCGGGCTGCGAGTATCCGCTCCAGCAACTTACCCACCACGTCTAGCAGCACTATGGGCCGGTACGCGGACGGCGAGTCCGCAGGGCGCCCCACCTTCCTGAGCAGGACCAGACGACCTGTTTTCCACAAAGTGGGAAACTGGCCCTGCTCGAGGCACGCTGTGTAGAGTCCTCTCAGCTGGGGCTCCAGCTTCTTCATAGCGAGGGCTAATGCTCGGCCGTGGATCCCGTCGGGCCCCGGAGCCACATTCTTGGCTCGGAGCCGCATCACGGCCGCCCTCATCTCTGCCTGTGTCACCTCTTTGGACGCTAATGGCGTTCTCCTCTGTAGACTCTGCGGCTGTGGGCAAAGCTATCGGCGGCGGAGTATGCTCCGCTCTTGCCGGGAAGAGGGCTGCGACTACCTCCTCCAGCAGCTCGAGCTGAAGACTCTCCGTAAGTGTAGGCGCCGCGGCTCGAAGTTTCCCTCGAACCGCTTGATAAGGGCGCCCCCACGGATTCCCGTCTAGAGTATCCAGCATCTCCTCCCTGGCTCGCGTCTTCACCTCGTCAACGGCCAGCCACAGAGTCTCTTTAGCCGCGCGGTACACCTCATACAGCGCGGCTTCTTCGTCAGGGACCCGACGACGTCTCCTCCGGTATCGGGTCTACTGGCGTCTCACCGCCACGCACGCGACGCGTAACTGCGCGATCGCGGCGGACCACCAGTAGACCTGGCGCCTTGCTGACTGTGTGTGGACTAGGGGCATGGACGCGTCGAAAATTTGCGTCATCGCCCCACGGAACCACAGCGCCTCTTATTCGACGTCGACGGGTCCGCTCATTGCCAACTCCCGGCCCCAGGCCTGGCCCATAGCGGCCTCCTCGAGAAGCTCCCTGTTGATGCGCTTGAGCGACCAGCGCGGGCAGTCCGTTCGCGGGCCCGATGAACTGCGGTCTACGGCCGCCGGCGGTCTGGGCGGAGACGTCTAAACGGATGTATCGGTGATCCGACAACGTCTCCACCTCCACGGCGACACGCCAGTCGCGAACACGGCTCGCGACAGCAGGGCTAGCGAACGAGACGTCCAATATTGACCCGCCCCGCTGCCGCACGCACGTGTGAACCGAGCCCACGTTCAAGACGACCAGGCCGGTCGTGACCACCCACTCCTCCAGCGCCTCACCCCTAGCATCGGTCACCGGAGATCCCCACGCCGCAGACTTGGCGTTGAGATCCCCTAGCAACAGCACGGGGCGAGGGTGGAGTCGGCCCACGACAGCACCCAACTCGACAAGAAGACAGACAGCCCCATGGTATCGCCCCCTCACCTCTGCACCGACACGTTCTTGCAGAACACTTGCGCGGCGTGCGGGCGCGCCAGCGCGGCGTGCACTGCTCGGTGTTGTGTCGACAGACAGCCCCATGGTATCGCCCCCTCACCTCTGCACCGACACGTTCTTGCAGAACACTTGCGCGGCGTGCGGGCGCGCCAGCGCGGCGTGCACTGATCGGTGTTGTGTCGACAGACAGCCCCATGGTATCGCCCCCTCACCTCTGCACCGACACGTTCTTGCAGAACACTTGCGCGGCGTGCACTGCTCGGTGTTGTGTCGACAGACAGCCCCATGGTATCGCCCCCTCACCTCTGCACCGACACGTTCTTGCAGAACACTTGCGCGGCGTGCGGGCGCGCCAGCGCGGCGTGCACTGCTCGGTGTTGTGTCGACAGACAGCCCCATGGTATCGCCCCCTCACCTCTGCACCGACACGTTCTTGCAGAACACTTGCGCGGCGTGCGGGCGCGCCAGCGCGGCGTGCACTGCTCGGTGTTGTGTCGACAGACAGCCCCATGGTATCGCCCCCTCACCTCTGCACCGACACGTTCTTGCAGAACACTTGCGCGGCGTGCGGGCGCGCCAGCGCGGCGTGCACTGCTCGGTGTTGTGTCGACAGACAGCCCCATGGTATCGCCCCCTCACCTCTGCACCGACACGTTCTTGCAGAACACTTGCGCGGCGTGCGGGCGCGCCAGCGCGGCGTGCACTGCTCGGTGTTGTGTCGACAGACAGCCCCATGGTATCGCCCCCTCACCTCTGCACCGACACGTTCTTGCAGAACACTTGCGCGGCGTGCGGGCGCGCCAGCGCGGCGTGCACTGCTCGGTGTTGTGTCGACAGACAGCCCCATGGTATCGCCCCCTCACCTCTGCACCGACACGTTCTTGCAGAACACTTGCGCGGCGTGCGGGCGCGCCAGCGCGGCGTGCACTGATCGGTGTTGTGTCGACAGACAGCCCCATGGTATCGCCCCCTCACCTCTGCACCGACACGTTCTTGCAGAACACTTGCGCGGCGTGCACTGCTCGGTGTTGTGTCGACAGACAGCCCCATGGTATCGCCCCCTCACCTCTGCACCGACACGTTCTTGCAGAACACTTGCGCGGCGTGCGGGCGCGCCAGCGCGGCGTGCACTGCTCGGTGTTGTGTCGACAGACAGCCCCATGGTATCGCCCCCTCACCTCTGCACCGACACGTTCTTGCAGAACACTTGCGCGGCGTGCGGGCGCGCCAGCGCGGCGTGCACTGCTCGGTGTTGTGTCGACAGACAGCCCCATGGTATCGCCCCCTCACCTCTGCACCGACACGTTCTTGCAGAACACTTGCGCGGCGTGCGGGCGCGCCAGCGCGGCGTGCACTGCTCGGTGTTGTGTCGACAGACAGCCCCATGGTATCGCCCCCTCACCTCTGCACCGACACGTTCTTGCAGAACACTTGCGCGGCGTGCGGGCGCGCCAGCGCGGCGTGCACTGCTCGGTGTTGTGTCGACAGACAGCCCCATGGTATCGCCCCCTCACCTCTGCACCGACACGTTCTTGCAGAACACTTGCGCGGCGTGCGGGCGCGCCAGCGCGGCGTGCACTGCTCGGTGTTGTGTCGACAGACAGCCCCATGGTATCGCCCCCTCACCTCTGCACCGACACGTTCTTGCAGAACACTTGCGCGGCGTGCGGGCGCGCCAGCGCGGCGTGCACTGCTCGGTGTTGTGTCGACAGACAGCCCCATGGTATCGCCCCCTCACCTCTGCACCGACACGTTCTTGCAGAACACTTGCGCGGCGTGCGGGCGCGCCAGCGCGGCGTGCACTGCTCGGTGTTGTGTCGACAGACAGCCCCATGGTATCGCCCCCTCACCTCTGCACCGACACGTTCTTGCAGAACACTTGCGCGGCGTGCGGGCGCGCCAGCGCGGCGTGCACTGCTCGGTGTTGTGTCGACAGACAGCCCCATGGTATCGCCCCCTCACCTCTGCACCGACACGTTCTTGCAGAACACTTGCGCGGCGTGCGGGCGCGCCAGCGCGGCGTGCACTGCTCGGTGTTGTGTCGACAGACAGCCCCATGGTATCGCCCCCTCACCTCTGCACCGACACGTTCTTGCAGAACACTTGCGCGGCGTGCGGGCGCGCCAGCGCGGCGTGCACTGCTCGGTGTTGTGTCGACAGACAGCCCCATGGTATCGCCCCCTCACCTCTGCACCGACACGTTCTTGCAGAACACTTGCGCGGCGTGCGGGCGCGCCAGCGCGGCGTGCACTGCTCGGTGTTGTGTCGACAGACAGCCCCATGGTATCGCCCCCTCACCTCTGCACCGACACGTTCTTGCAGAACACTTGCGCGGCGTGCGGGCGCGCCAGCGCGGCGTGCACTGCTCGGTGTTGTGTCGACAGACAGCCCCATGGTATCGCCCCCTCACCTCTGCACCGACACGTTCTTGCAGAACACTTGCGCGGCGTGCGGGCGCGCCAGCGCGGCGTGCACTGCTCGGTGTTGTGTCGACAGACAGCCCCATGGTATCGCCCCCTCACCTCTGCACCGACACGTTCTTGCAGAACACTTGCGCGGCGTGCGGGCGCGCCAGCGCGGCGTGCACTGCTCGGTGTTGTGTCGACAGACAGCCCCATGGTATCGCCCCCTCACCTCTGCACCGACACGTTCTTGCAGAACACTTGCGCGGCGTGCGGGCGCGCCAGCGCGGCGTGCACTGCTCGGTGTTGTGTCGACAGACAGCCCCATGGTATCGCCCCCTCACCTCTGCACCGACACGTTCTTGCAGAACACTTGCGCGGCGTGCGGGCGCGCCAGCGCGGCGTGCACTGCTCGGTGTTGTGTCGACAGACAGCCCCATGGTATCGCCCCCTCACCTCTGCACCGACACGTTCTTGCAGAACACTTGCGCGGCGTGCGGGCGCGCCAGCGCGGCGCGCGGCGCGGCGTGCGCGTGCGGCGCGTCGGCCCCGCAGGCGCTGCACAGGTCGGGGTCGCACTCGCGCACGCCGAGGTAGCACGGGCACTGCTTGGTGTTGCACTGCGCCTTGCAGCGGCAGCCGGGGAAGCGGTTCTGGCCTGCGGCGCGACATTTCATATTGTATATGCACTCTTGTCTAACCCTCCAGAGATTATGAGTCTATAATCCCCGGAGGGTTAGGCAGAGGTGTACCTATAATACACTCACATTTCGCCAGATTTTGTAAGATTATAAAGTACGACCGATCCGCCCCTACTTCGCATGGTTTTCATGACAAAACGTCGAGATTTCTATATTTTAGGGCGCAGCAAGACAGAAAAATCAAATTTTACCCGCGCCTCTTTGTCTACCCCTCTCATCAAACACAAAGAAAATTAAAAACACAATCCCTTGCAGTCAGCAGAAAATTTTCGCCAGGTATGTGTTTTATTTATATTTTAACTAGCGACCCGCCCCGGCTTCGCCCGGGTAGCAAAGCATAATATAATATAGCCTATGTCACCCGGAGATAGTGTAGTTTCCCAACAGTGAAAGAATTTTTGAAATCGGTTCAGTAGTTTCGGAGCCTATTCAATACAAACAAACAATCATATCTTTTCTCTTTATATATATTAGGTCTTTACCTATGAAATTGCCGTTCTGCAGTACTGGCCATTTCAAATCAAAATAATTTTTGTTTGGCTATGAATTCTAATTTCAAATTAATTTTATTTTAAAAACATGGATTTTTTTTTCTAAAAGTAGTCATTTCTTTATTGATTAGTGTTACATTTTCATCGCATTTCAATCTTTTTCGTCATCATGGATACGTTAAAAATTCGAGTAATTATGGAATATGAGTACCGTCGTGGCAGCAACGCGGCACAAGCGGCACGCAACATCAACGACGTTTACGGAGCTAACTCTACAAACCAACGCACCACCTGTTATTGGTTTGCTCGCTTCCGTTCTGGAAATTTCGACCTGAAAAATGAACCTCGCGGTCGTCCGAAGACTTTGGTCGACAATGACGAATTAAAGGCGATTGTGGAAGCTGATGATACACAATCTACGGCTGAATTAGCAGCAGCTTTCGACGTTAGCGTCAAAACAATATTGGTCCATTTGCGTCAAATTGGCAAGGTAAAAAAGCTTGACAAATGGGTGCCCCACGAACTCAATGATCGCCAGCGCGAAGTACGCGTCGAGACGTGCCTTGCACTGCTCAACAGACACACAAATGAAGGAATTTTGAACCGCATTGTTACCTGCGATGAAAAATGGATTCTGTTTGATAACCGTAAGCGCTCAGCAAGTTGGTTGGATCCTGGTTCAGCACCTAAACAATGCCCTAAACGAAAACTTACCCCTAGAAAAGTGATGGTCACTGTTTGGTGGTCTAGCGCCGGTGTGATTCATCACAGCTTCTTACCAAACGGGGTGAGCATTACTGCAGATGTGTACTGTGAAGAACTGAACACAATGATGGAGAAGCTGGCGCATCTCCAACCAGCATTGGTCAATCGCTCGTCTCCGCTGCTCCTGCACGACAACGCGCGACCTCATACTGCACAGCAGACGGTCTCCAAGTTGCAAGAACTGGGGTTGGAAGCTCTCCGTCATCCGCCCTACTCACCAGACCTTGCGCCTACAGACTACTACTTTTTCCAGAATTTGGATAACTTCTTGGCGGGAAAAAAATTTAATACCCGAGAGGCAGTACAAAATGCCTTTGAAGAATTTGTTGCCTCCCGTCCAGCTGATTTCTTTAAGAAGGGCATCAATAAACTGCCACTGCGATGGCAAAGATGCATTGATTGCATGGGTGATTACTTCGATTAATACAAATAAAAAATTCATGAAAAAAATTCGTTTAAATTTTTTCATACAAAACGGCAATTTCATAGGTAAAGACCTATTATATATACCATTAAATTGTAGCTTATATGAAACGTTTGTATTTTTAACATAGCGCCATCTATTGAATACTTACTCAATCCAGTCAACAGATATCGCCATCTGTTAGAATCGTTTGGAGCTAACAGATAATTGTGACAAATAATTTGCAATAAAGTAATATTGCGACTATAAATTGAGATGTAAGCTATCCTATCTTTCAAGTTGGATCAAATTGCACACGGTGTGCAAATGAAATTTAAAATCGGTTCAGTAGTTTAGGAGTCCATCGCGGACAAACAACGTGACACGTAATTTTTATATATATAAAGATGTGGGTTTTTATTTTATTTTTAATTTGGTAAAACATTTTGTGCATATGATCCTTGTTAGTCGAACTAAACGTATTTTATTTATTTATTTATATCTAGGTATTTGATATTTGAATCTTCTGTAGTATGTATACGCGAAATAATCAGATAAAACCGCTCTATTCAATGAGTGATTGCTGTGTAAATTTTAGGTATATTTTTCAAAATTATTGTATTTCCGTGAATCTGTTACCGATGCTGGTGGGTTGTTAGATTGGAGAGTAGACCGACTTGAATGAATTAAAGACTTAATGTTACTTCAAGATACTGCCTATAAATTTTCGATTCCGACTTGAAGGAGAACTTAATGTTGTAGTTGAAAAAATATTGTCCCATACATTATGAAATGAACCATTTCCAGATATTTTCCTATAACTATTTGTGCTGTGAGACCTTGTTTCTTGCCAAATTTCATGATTTTAGGTAGGTTGCGAGTGTCAAAATATGCGAAATGAATGGCAATTTATGCCAAGATACTAACTCAAAGTCTTTGAAGTTCGATTTTTTGCAGCTCCAAAGGACCGTATATCTAAGTATTTGATACCAATTCCAACTTGATACTCCCATGCATTTCTGAGAAATAGGGTCAAACATATGGATAATGAAGTGATCCTAGAAGGGTTTAGATTTTTCCTTTTGAGGTACGGAACCCTAAAAGCAAAGCACTTCCATCAAAGTACTATACTACATACTCATGATACTACCTACATGATGATGAAAACAAACTCGATAAACTTGCTTTTTTACGATATAAAAGCGAATATAATCGCATCACTTAACTTCCGCTTTTACTTTGAGAAAATGAAATCAATTGAACAAAAATACCAATAATCACCGCACCGCATCTGTTGGACCGCAGTGATCAGCAACCCTATTCCTTGAATGGTTTTTCAATTACAAAATTTTCTTTGTCCATTCCCTTTATCTTCAATGAAATTCTTCAGTAGGTAAAACATCTGTTTATTTTGCCTATACTATACGTTAAGCTTGAACATAGAATCTTAGATGATAGTCATTTTTTGGAACTAGAAACACAATGTTGACGTGATAAAGTTCAAATTACAATGTAACCAAATTTTATTTAGGGCCTTTTACGAGTTGGACGTCACGACGTCTTCGTGGAAAACAGTGTTAACTAAGTAAAAAAATATAAAGGTATATAGTGGATAATGCTTTGCAGGATCATGCAAACTCAATTAGCAACAGTGCTACCAAATAAAAATGTATATTTGTATAGTGGATTTTGCACTGTATTGTGCAAAGTCAAACGGCATGTGTTATGAAAACCTATCCTGCGCGAAGTGCGAGTAGAAAAAAGTTCTCGCCGAAAATATTTGTGAAAAAGAGGCCAATTTCGGAATAAACAGTACAGTATAGTCGGTTTCACCGACAAAATAATTGGCATCGTGTAAATGCGTGCCAAAGTAAGTTGAAAGTTGTTCCTCTTTTGTAACTATTGCAACTTTAGCTTTGAAAACTTGCCAAGTTACACTAGAAACCAGGGATGTAACGGAGGTAGTTTTATCGGAACCGAAGGCGGAGTCGGAGTTTTTAAATTTGCTTTATCGGAGTCGGAATCGGAGTCGGAGGCAGGATCAGAAGTGGTGGCATGAGAGAGAATTTTTATTTAAGGACAAATAAAACATTATTTAGTAACTTTTTTTAAATTTCAATTTTCAATTATAAAATAAAACACAAACAATGAAAAAAAGTTGGCATATTTCCAAATAAACAAGAAATTAAAATAAATGAATTTAAACCCAAAGTAGCATATTACATTATATTAAATGAACAAAAGCTTTAAAACAAATTAAATCAAATGAGGCCGCCGCCGCCGCTATGTTATGCTTCGACCTCCGATTAAAACCTTCGATTTAAAAGTGTCGGAGCCGAAGTCGGAACCGAAGGTGTAATAATAATCGGAAGTTCCGAGTTAACGGAACCGGAGTCGAAGCTCCGTAACATCCCTGCTAGAAACTATACATTCTTTCAACTCTATAGAACTTAGCACCCATTGAAATCTCAATGCTGTTATCGGCGAAACCGACAATCCCAAACATTGTGATCCGTCACGATCTTTACTCATCCCCGCCATAAAAAGGGGGCTAGTCACGGGAACACTATCCGTACCTTTGTCCGCAATCAAATAAAATTAAAATATTTCACTACACATAAACCTACATGGGCACTTATGAAAGGTCAGAAGCTAGGTACATGGATCCAATTGGTCGTTTCCTATGGAGAAGAGCAGGCAAGAAACTCCACGAATACTCTTTTAAAAATAAGGGGCTCTTACAATGTTCTTAAATTACATTGTTAATAAGTATGGGAAGACAGTGTAGGCCTGTCAACAAACAACAAGTACTCAACAACAAAATAGAAAATTATTCAAGTTGATCCTACGGAGTGAACCCAAAATAAACACAATTTGCTCGTGTGAATCAACAAATCTGAACGCGTAATGCCACTGTAAAAATACGATTAACTCACAATCACTGCTGCACTGACAGAACTTCTCGCAGAAGTTCTGCGACTGTAGGCACGGACACATGTTGTCGCACGGCTGGTTCGGGTGGTCGCACGGGGTGTAGTTGTAACTGGAAAAATAAAATACATAAAAACAGTACACTAGCTTTTGCCCACGACTTCGTCCGCGTGAAATTTATTGTACCCGCGTCTCACCGCATCGCCCACCCGCGCTATTACTTCGCTTTCGCTTAGAGTTCTTTCTGACTTTTTTTCTTTCTTCGGCTCCTAAGGGTCGCAGCGTGATCTTAAATAGCCTATATAAAAACCTTCCTCAAGAAGAGGGCTATCAAATGCAAAAAAAAAATCAAACCCGCCGGTAGTCCCAGTGATTACCTCCTACATACAAAACAAACACAAATTGTACCTCTTTATAATATTAGTATAGATAATTCACTTTCAATTCAATGCATGCCAACACTGACGTAAAATTAAATCATTTTTAGACCAAGTCATCTGGCAGCTTTCCCTCACACTGAGATTTAAAAATAAGAAGGTCTAATTATTAGACCTTCTTATTTTCAAATCTATTTTTATAATTTAATTCCTACTACTTTTTCCCCGCGACTTCGTCTGTGTTCCAGGATGAAAAGTAGAGTATGTCCTTACCCAGGTCGTGGGCTACCCATGTGCCAAATTTCATCCAAATTCGTTAAGCCGTTTTAGCGTGAAAGCGTAACAAACAAACTCACTTTCGCATTTATAATATTAGTTAGGAAGTTAGGATTACAATCTAATAATAAACTAATTTGGGCAACTAGCTTCATCCTTCTGACAATTCAAAAGTGCCTGCAAATAGTTTAACTAAAATATATGCTTTGAGTTTGAATTATAAAAAAGAATTGCTAAACACAATAATAATTACCATAATGTGTGACTAATGAAGAAAAACAATTAAACAAAGAAGGTCTGCTATCAGTGAATTCAATTAAGCTACAATTATCTTACACGTGATGTGACGCGGAGTCCTTCTTGAGTTGTATCTTGCGGCAGTGCACGGACCAGAGGCGATGCTTCTTCTTCTTCTTGCGTGGCGGCGTTAGTTCTGCTTCTACGCGGCATTCTTCTTGACCTGTGTTGATCCAATATGTGTATACCTGAAGAAGATAGGGGGGAAACAGAAATGATTATAATACACTACAAATAGGAACGTCTTTGAATCAAGATGGGTTGCTGGATGGCATGCTTTAGGCTTTTATTTCAGCAGTGTTTCATATGTTCTTTTTGAGTTTATCTTGGACATTACTGACATCAGTGAAGGAAAAACATTGTGATGAAACCTGGACTTTATATATAGGTAATTTAAGTCTGAAATCGACAAGCACTTCTTGGCAAGCGTGGTAATCAATGCATGTGCCGTCTCTGTATGAGAAGAGGAAGAGATGTCGCTATAGTACACTCACATTTCGGCAGTTATGTTTAAATCTCATGTAATAGGGGATTTCCCAGGAATAAATTGAAATCATGTTTGTTACCTGTTGGCAAGTTTTGGAGAGCATGACCTGAGCGATGGCGCAGTAATTGGAGGGGAACACCTTGTGCAGAGCTCTAAACAGAGACTGGTCAGATCCCGACCACTCAGAGTCCTTGTCGCCCACTGTTAAACCTGAACCAGATAATTAATAGTATTAATTAAACAGACTGCAAATTCTTGAGATTAGGGCGAAAACAGAAGTTATGACAAATAGAGGAAAGTGGTGAAAATTCTCCAGTACTGCTCATGACTTATCTGACCACTTCGCTCTACGTCTCATAGTATAGATTTCGCCCTGAAGTGTTATTAATTAATTATACAACACCTCACAGCGTAGACCAACTCAATAACAAGTCTACCCCAACGGTCATCGGTTCACTTCAGCTTGGTTATTCTGTGAGCTATGTCGACAACTTTGGTTCTCTGCCGGATCACCTCATTCCGGATTCTACCCTTCAGAGACTCCAAGCATAGTTCGTTCCATAGCTCGCTGAGCGACCTTGAATTTATGGACCAGCCGTATCGTGAGTGTTCACGTTTCGGCTCCGTCAACCATAACATGCAGGAAGCACAGAAGAAGCTTCCCAAACGCTACCCAGACCAGCTAAATTCTTCTGTTAGCCACCTTCTGAAAGTTGTTCTTACCAAATTGCAGAGTTTGGTCGAGGTAAACGTAGTCTCGAACAACCTAAGAGCACCGCCATTGACAGCGATCGGTCCCGGAGTAACGTGTTCGTTGAACATAACCTGGGTTTTGTCCGGAGACCAATGCGTACAGAAGAATCAACTAGGCCGTCCAGCATCTGCTGCAAGACATGCAGCGATTCAGCCAGTATGACGATGTCATCTGCAAATCTCGAGTGTGAGATGCACTCGCCGTTGATGTTAATGCCGCGTCCCTCCCAGTTCAGCGTCTTAAAACACATCCTCTAATGCGTTAGAGGACAATTTTGGGGAAACGACTGGGCGGGTCAGTAATAAACGGACTGAACAAACCTTACCTTACCTTCCTTAATTAACATTGTTATTGGAGTCTTACCTAAAGAGATGTAGGCCGGTTCAGCGGACCCCTCGCCGTTCTGCTTGAGTTGACCGTTAGTACTCCAGTTGCTGTTACTGGAGTTACTGTTGCTGCCTACAACACAAACTATTAACCATTATTTTCTTAATCATCTTAAAACAATATTTTGGGTTACATTTAAATAGTCTCCCATTCATACAGTGGCAGGGACGACGACGCGCAAAGTGTAACCATGAGTTCAGTACATGATTCTAAACCACCTGCGGTGAAATATTAGACGGTTATTAAAAAAAAAACTGTTCAGTACATTTTGACCGCATAGGAACCTGCTCCCTAATTACGTAACACACTATCTATCACAATATGGATCTATTTGAAGCCTATTATTGCTAATCCATTGCTGCATGTGTTCGAAAAATTTGTCTGCTCAACAACGTAAGTAGCGCAATGAATGTTGTTGAACTGTCAAAATGAAACCCATTCCTACTGATAGTGTATTACGTAAGTACCCCGCGGATCTTTTCTATGAAACAGTCGATTTTTTTTTTTTTAACTTACTAATATTTTCTACGCTAGGGGTCTAGGATCATGTGCTGAATTCATGGTTACCGTTTGCGCGTCGATGTCCCCCCCCTGCCATCCTGTATAATATTCGGTTTAAGACCCTTAAGAAGACATGATTTTCGGTAATAAATTTCAGGGACGTAAAAATAATTTAGTAGTAATCGGATATACAGTAACTATCAGAAGACCGATTCTCGCACTTAAAAAAACGTTCAAATACAAGTTGCAATTTCATCTCAGCGACAATCAATGTCAAAAAGTTGTCAAAAAAGTAGGTACATTACAAGTTTTTTTGACAGATTGAGACTAATATTAGAATGCGAAAGTTCATAAAAATACGGATATTACCCGTCTGGTACTAAATTGCCGCTTTGGAAATTGCCCCCTTTTTTTTACTATCAGGCCGGATACTAGTAGGCTAATATCCGTCGGATACTGAATACCGTAGAGGCGGGTTACTTCGACCCTAGGGCACAACTTTGGCCCAAATCCAGAAAATGTTTGAACTGCCCGCCGGCGCCGTGTCGCGACTACACAACCGAACTTTGTAGTTCCTTTGGTAACTAATAAATAGATGGCGATATAGACGTGTACTGACGGAACTGTTTTACCGACTCTAGTGCACATCGCTACATGTTCGCGCCATTTGAAGTTTTAACTGTAACACTGGCGTATTTTTCAGCTGCAAACTTTGATATGTAATGCCATGTTTTGGTAAGTTTTCCAATTGGATTGTTATTTATTTTACATCGTATTTTAATTTATTTCGAACGTTTTTCTTACATTAAACCTCTCCTGAATATTCAATCTTACCGCCCTTGATGGTTTCTTTGGCCACTGATAGCTGCAAGTGCGATTTTTCCCCGATAAAGTTCATGGTAAGTAACCCTTTCCTAAGAACAACTTTGACCAAAACTTTAAATAGAAAAATAAAAAATAAAATTACGCTTATCATATTTCTAAAATTCACTTCGCATCTTGTTGATTACATCCTTGAGCTTCTTTATAACATGCAAGAACACTAAAAAGATAATACCAATACAAACTACAGATCAAATTCGAAAATTATTTGAAAAAGTAGCTAAATTAACCTGCCTTTACGGTATTCATAAATTGCGAAAATTTCATATAATGTACTTTTCTCTAAACGCAAATACTACCGAAGTTGGTGATCTTTTCTTTGTTGACACTCTTCAGTGACTATCGCGATGGCTCCTATGGCTGAGTATCCGGTACCCGCTAAACTATCAGTTTCATTACTAATATTAAAAATATTATAATTCGATTATTTTAATTAGTAACAATGTGTCACCTTTCTGGAAGCGGTTGCTATCGTTGCTGTCCTCAGAGGACGCGTCGTTGGGCGAGTCGATGGCGTGCGTCTTGCCCTTGTCTTCCTCGCCCGCCGCTTTCTCGCGGGCTAGCTTCTCGCGCATGCCTTCCTGTATGAATGATATAATTGTCACTATTAAGGCCGATTTCACCACAACTTTTTTGTGTTAATTATTGTCTCAACCGACTGCCAGAAATGGAACAATGTTTTAAATACGTTTAGTGTTAAACGCATTTCGTGATTTGTTGTGCATGTAGGCCTTTTTATTGTTTTTTTTTTTGGGTGGTAAATCATCAAATTACTTCTCCCGCTCTGGGCGGAGCGGAAGAGCGTGTCAAACTCTTACTGACTAAAACCCACCCGTGTTCCTTCAGTTGCCTGTGCGCCAGGGAGAGAGTAACTCTTTCGAACAATCCACGACCCCGTCAATTGTACTGACATCTCTTTGAAGGCGCGCGTGGAACACGACGCGCCGTCGACCCGGGCCTGGTCCTTACCGGACGGCGAGCTGCTCATTGCTCGCCGTCCGCAAGCCCGCGCCTACGGTGGCCGGGAGTCGGCGTGCAAGTGGGCCCAAGAATACAGCCATTCATTTACGTTATTGTCAATTACTTTTTTCATGGCATGAACTTTATTGGAGTTGGCGACTGCTATAGATTACTGCTGAATTAAGGAATTTATTGCATGCACTTGATATGGTGTAAATTAATGTGATTCGTATAACTGTCAACGTCGATTGTGTGGGACTTTATTAATGAATATGGAATAAAGCCCCTTCTTTATCTACTTAACAAAAACAAACAAGAAAGTATTCAGACAAGAGTGTATCGATATACTCTTGTTTTGAATACTTTGTAAATCTCTATATCTATTATACTTCGCGACCTTAATTTTCTGCTTTATTGGAGCGATGTCTGTCTGTCTATCTGTCTGTCTTGGTCCGACTATGTCTCGTTCTCTTTCATTCCAAGGTGTACCTCACACTAGGAATAAATGTATTACCTGGTGATAGGTATACTATAGGTACACCTTTGCTTAACTCTTCGGGGATTAAACCTATTAAATAATTCATTCTACTCACCAAAAGCATGTAGCAACTGGAGCCGCATGGATCAGAGAAAGATTTGAGGTCGGGCCCCTTTCTCTTTGTCAAGTTGGGCCCCGGATGGCACGCCTGTAAACCTGGTACATACCGTAATATTTGTATTAACATGACGTAGATTAATCTAGGAAAATGAATATGTGAAAAATATGCTTTTTGAATATTTATTTCTCTTGTAAAGTAAATTTAAGGTGAATTCCGATAAAGAGAACTTTATGTTATCAGTTTTTAAGATTTTAGCTTTAAACTAAAAATATTTTTATGGTAAATATTATATTGGAACCAAATGGAGGATGAGAGTAATGATTTTGAGCTGAACTGGTGAAAAAGTACTCTGAAATGATGATCATAAGCGTTTATATCAGGCAAATGAGTCCTATTTTTTTTTTTTTGACAAAATGTTAGTTATTTTTAGTACAATTTTCGCTGGTAAATTAATGATTTATTTTTAGCATTTGATAAGTAAAAGTTATAGTGAGTGTAAATAGTGTATATCTTATACATAAATGGATAAAATAATATGCGTGATACATGAGCAAATAAAAGCATAATATTAGAGGACATTTTGAAAATTAACTTCTATAATATAATAAAATATTTATAAAATAATATTATGATATGATAGACATAAATTAAAATTATATTATGTGATACAATTCGTACATAAGACTATAGAGTGATAGGAAAGTAATCGTGATAAATAATAATTGATAGTTATAATGGTGCAAAATAATATTTTGGGATTTTGGTATACTAGAGATGTACTGTTCAAAATCTAGAGCCCCTTATCAGCTACATGTTGGCGCAAGAACATGATTTCATTTTAGAATTATGGCGACCTTTGATATTTGTGAAATAGAGCAAGTAGATAGGTGAAAATACATGCCAACTACCATGGATATAAAAAATGACACGGAATAATGTCTCCTGGCCGCTTGTATTGCACCCACGGATTAATATGAGTAGATTTGCCAAAACATGTAAAAGAATGTCAGAAATCCTGCGTTATTTAAAACTGTTGATGACCCTTGTTTTACACAAATAACAACAGGTAAATATTGATTACCCGTACTAACATTATTTCGATGAAATTTGTCACACAATTAGACCATGACCTGGGTTAGGACATAGTATACTTTTTATCCCGTTGGATTTGGTTTAGTATGTTCCCGTTGGATAATTTTCGATTTCCACACAGGCGAAGCCGCGGGAAAAAGCAACATCTAGGAATATTTTAGAAAGATACATCTCTAGTCCCACTTTTTTTGTCATAGTGTTGGAATAGAGTACAATAGCATAAATAATAATAATAATATCGATGGTAATGGTTGTCTGTACGGCCTTACCTGCCGTTTGACCTCCTGCGCGCAAACAGAACAACAAACACTAGTCAGCCCTAGGAATACACAGCTTAGCTTCATACTTATAGTACTTATACTAAATATTTAGTGCTAAAAATATACTGTCTATGAGGTATAGTCTGGGAATTTTAATATATCAATAGAAAAGACTATTCAATACTCATTAGTACAAGAAAAATATTCAAAAGAGAGTTGGGCATTTCATATTGATTTCAGAATGAAGCTTTTATATAGTCAGAATTTAGCATAATATTTTCTTTGATTTTCAGTTTTAGCTTCTATTACTAACCAATCTTACCAGATATTAATTATTATTAGTACTTATGAATGAAAATTCTCATTCAAACGCCTACCAATCAGCGGGGTAATTGCGTATCACACATAACATGGCAATTGATGGCGATGCCTTTCATTTTATAAGTCCATCCGTATTCATTGCATTGTTGAGCAGATGGAATTTTTCAAACCTATGAAATAATTAATTCGGAATTTCCTTCAAAATTCTGGGATTGTGATTGGAGAAAGTGTGTTACGCAATTAGGGTGCTGGCAGAAAACTTAAAACGCAAAATAAAGTCTACCTACCTAACTACCGTCTCAAAGAATAACATAAAAAAATGACTCACGATGTAAAAAGCAGTCGTATTTGAAGCATCGGCGACAGAAGAGCGTGTGGAAGGAGTGCATGGTCTGTTCCCGCGACACGGACTCTGCTAGCGGCCCGTCGATGTTCGGGGTGCATTCCGGAGGCAGGGCGTTTGGGTCGCTTCGGGAAGTCAGCTCTATGTATCTGGGGATAGATTACTAAAATGAAATATACTAAATAGTGTGTAAAGTAAGGTCAACGAGACAAGATAAAATACGTAAACAATTTGACCTTTACTGAGTTACATTACGATAGCGAGCGATAAGTATCTCTAACTGTTACCAATAATGGCGTCAGTTGATCGAAGACTGCTGTCGTTGTGTGATTCGTGGTACAGGAAAGCGGTTGGTACAGCAGCTATCAACATGCGGTCGGGGTAATATTTTTTTTTCGTTTCCGTACTTGTTTCGTTTTTTGTTTTTGTCCTATCAACACTGTAATTTGAAACATTGTAAGTCCCTTATTTTTAAAAGAGTAACAGTGGAATTTCTTGCCGGCTCTTCTCCATAGGAAACAACCAATTGGAACCGTGCACCTTGCTCCTGACGTTTCATAAGTGCCCATGTAGGTTTATGTGAAAAAAAATTATTTTGATTTGATTTGAATTTGTTATTATTAATCCGTTATTGATAGCTTTTCTTGTTGATTTTTACTGTTATTGTGAGTGGTTGTTGATTTCAATTATGGAATCACAGCCTCGCAGCTCTAGACTACATTTGAAAGATATCTTTCGACCACGAAAAAAACTTTAAATAAAAATGTTATAAACCCCTGAAAGTTTGTTTACATTATTTATCTCGTTTCGTTGGTCTTACCGCAGAGCTACCAGACACACGCAACATTTATTCACTCTCGCGTCGTCTCGTCGTGTCTATTTCTGTTACTTTTTCTGACAGCGCTGCCATACGAAAAACTCAACTCGTTCTGTCAAACTTGATGTTTTTTCGACAAACCCTAACATGGCACCTAAGTTATCTCAAAATTTGACAATTCAACACGAGATAGTCCCCGATTCTTCTGCCATTTAGTCGTCCTCGATTTTAACGACGAGAAGAGTAGACAAAATTATGACACAAAAGAGAAAATGAAAAAATCTCCAAAATAACATGGCAGTTTCATAACTACAAATATTTTAGTCATAATTGTATTTAACAATATAATAACAATGAAAATACTTAGTTTGAAACTACTATTTATATTGGAACGAAGTTCCTTCCGGCGGCCGCGAGAGAAACTGTGGCGGAGGAGAGCTATTACGTAGATGAGCATCACGTTCAGTAATAACCAGTCGCTTAGCCAATTATGGTGATTAACGAAATTTATTAGTTATCAGTGTATGGCAAAATCAAACCTTCGCAACATAACTACTAAAGTCGCCAGTTCATTTCCCAAGGGCTGTGATTAACAACGTTTAATGGTTATAATAGCGAAATCAACTCCAGCTACATATTTATATCTATCATCGAAACCATTGCGCGTTATTTAGCACTCTTATTTAACACCAGTGTAGACCAAGTATTTTTTCCGGATCTTATGAAACATAGTAAAGTACTTAGTTCCTTTGTTCAAATCTGGAGATAGTAAAGAACCCAACAATAATAGGGCTGTGTTTATTCTGCCAGTTCTCAGTAAGGTGTCTGAAAAGTTGGTGCCCAATCAAATGTTACGTCACTTTAATAAAAATTCCATCTTTCATGACGAACGGTACTGTTTCACGAAATGTTGTACCACTGACGCTGGTGTCAACCTAATCAAGAATATTTTTAACGCCTGGGAAGAAGCATAAGATGCCATTGGAATCTTTTGCGACCTCTCTAAGGCGTTCGATTGCGTAAACCATGAGACACTTCTGCTGAAACTAGAGCACTATGGGATTAGGTATACAGATCTTGATTTACTAAGATCACACCTGAAAGATAGAAAGGGTAAAGTTCAAGTAAACGGCATAAACTCATTAGGGTCTGACATGACACTAGGCGTTCCTCAATGTTCGATATTGGGTCCATTCCTCTTTTTAGTTTACATTAATGATTTACCCCAATTAATTCAAAATCACCCGAAGATGGTGTTATTATTGATCTTTAAAATAGACTGACGGTCACAAAATCTTGACGAAGTCAATAGCTCAATTCTTCAGTTCCAGGATTAGTTTACAGTAAATAATTCGGTACTAAATGAAAAAAAATGCAAATATATTAGGTTTAATTTACCTAATGTTAGAAGTAGCGAATGTGACATCACATTGAATGGAGATAAACTTTAATTTATTAATCAAACGGTTTTCCTAGGAATCACGCTAGACGAGAAATTACAATGGGGACCTCATATAACATCTCTTGTAGGGCGGCTAAGCTAAGCCATTTATACTGTTAGAAAGATAAGACAGACAGACAGAGACAGCTAACAGATGTAGAAACCGCTCGTTTGGTCTATTTTAGCTACTTCCACAGCATTATGTCGTATGGCATTTTACTGTGGGGCCGGGCTGCTGACATTGAATCCATCTTTATTTTACAAAAGAGAGCTGTCAGAGCCATTTATAATCTACGTCGCCTTGAATATCTTAGGGAACTATTTAAAAAGATTAATATTATGACAGTACCTTACCAATTCAGTTATGAAAATATTATTATTATACATCTTTTTAATAAAATAAATGAAAGAGATAATTTTAATACTAGAAATAAAGATAAAATAGATGAACCATTTTTCAGATTAGCTAAAGTACATACATGTTTTAGGGGGTACTGTGTTAAATTTTACAACAAAATACCTGCGATATATTAAAATTAAATTAAAGAAAATTTTAAACTCTTTAATCTTCTAATTTGTAATATGATTGTTTACAAAGTGTACTTTTTGTGATACTGACCTGCAAATTGAAAAAAACGTAAGTAAATTTGAATTTCGCGGGTTACCTTAGCGCATCGCCCTTAACGATTCCTTACCTTCCAAACCACGTCAACTCCTTATCTAACCACGACATCTGCTAATAACGTAGTCTCTATGATAAAATGAACGAAACAGTTTCCACAAGACACGATATTGACGTGGTAAGATTACGCGGGGAATAATAATTACCATACAAAATTGGGGCCCAGTACAGTAACGGTAACCTGGTGAAAATATGACATATTGAGCTTTAGAAAGAGATTGTCAGTTGTCACACAAGTATGAGTGACAGACAGGACACTACAAAGTTGAACCTTTTCTAAAACTCGATGTGCCATATTTACGGTCTAGTCCTGTATTGGGCGCCAAATGGTAAGCATAATCAGCCTATAATGTTCCCACTGCTGGGACACAGGCCTCCTGTCGGTGAACGGGAGTGGGCCGAAATCCACCACGCGGGCCCAGTGCGGGTTGGTAGATGTCATAAATGTCTTCAAATTTTTGGTTCTATGAGATGCTGGTTTCCTCATGATGTTTTCCTTCACCGTTTTGAGAGCAGTGGTGGTGAAATAAATTACGCAAAGAAAAGCGCCTGACTGCGCACGACCTACAAGTCGGTTATGGGGACCGTTACCCCTGGGCCACCACTGCTCTGGCAAATGGTGAAACCCAAACGCAATTGAGAAAATATTTAGAGTAAAAATGAGTATAACTTACTTCTCTCTCAACTCCTGAGCAGTCCCCTTATCCGGGAACTGAATGCTGATAGCTTGAAATATGGTGAATATAGGAAACTGCTTATCGTTGATCACTTTCTTGTCGCCATCCTTGCTTACTTCTCTATCCTTTTCTTTTTCTTTGCTTGAATCTTTCTGAAAAACAAATCATTATTTTCACATCAAAAATAAAATTATAGTTTCTGAGCCAAAAGGCAAGAATCCCACCTGTCAAAACCATTCTGCCTTCGTTGTACGGTCAAACACACGTTAGTAGTAAAACTTGAACTACGAAAACCGCCCTTACTGCTACAATATACAGGCGTTATCAATTTCAAATTGTTACCATGGACGCGCGGTTGACTGTACTAGCAATAGAAAAGGCTAAAGCTCACCTCAACTTCTTTCTCCTCCATCCTAGATTCCGGATCCTTGAACTTCTCAGCTATTTCATCTTTAGACTGGAAGGTCATCACTGGTACCTGTTTAGTATACACATATCAATAATATAACCCATCTTACTTCCATCTCCTTTTTCTCCTTTAATCTCTTCCTCCGTTCCTCCTTTCTTCTTGACATAAAACCTCCTCACTGTACCTATTTAAATATGACATGCATAAAAAAAAATAAGTAAGTATTACTTACTGTTTTCTCCTTATCCTCTTTAGAGTTTCTTGACTCTCTGCGATCTTGGGTTGTTTTGTCCTTAGTCATCAGTACCTGGTCATTATTGCATGTATCAGTAAAGTATACCAGCTTTTATACTTACTTATACTTATGTATGCTCCTTGTATTCTTGGGTCTGTCAACCCGTTGACTTCTTGATCACTTTGTTGCAGCACCCAGAGGGGTAATTGCGTAAAACACTAAAAGTAGCAATGGCTTTAATTTTGACAGTTCAACAACATTCATTGCATTATTTACGTTGTTGAGCAGACAAGTTTTTCGAAGATATGAAGCAATGGATTAGCAATATCCTTCAAAATGATTCAGATTGTGATTAAAACTGTGTTACGCAATTAGGGTGCCGGTTATTATATGTTTATGAATTACTTGTTCAGGCTTACTTACTCCTTTCTCCTTATCTTCTTTAGAGTTGCGAGCTTCTCTGTCCTTGCGCTCCAATATTCCTTTTTCTTTCGCCAAGGCCTGGAATTTCATCAATTTATTTAATAGGTCTACATTACTAGTATCTTTAAGACTCTCACAAATATCCCATTTAACTATTCTTTGAAAGTTAAGTTGTATTAATAAGATCTGTGGGATAAAAAACATATTGTCCTGCAGACTGTTGATGTGTAGACCATTTTCTATTTTATTAAGTACCTAGTACTTGTTGACAGGCCTACACTGCCCTCCCATACCTATTAACACTGTAATTTGAAAACATTGTAAATCCAATTATTTTTAAACAAGTAGCCGTGGAGTTTATTGCCGGCTCTTCTCCATTCGAAACGACCAATTCAATAAAGATTATTATTATTATTATAATTAGAACTGTGCACCTAGCTTCTGACGTTTCATAAGTGCCCATGTAGGTTTATGTGAAAAAAATATTTTGAGTTTAATATCCGCCTGGTTCTGAAGAGATACATGGATTTTGGTCCACCAAGTTATCACGCGTGCGTGATTAGGTTTTATTTAGGAGATATGACTGAGTAAAAATTACCTCCCTTTTCGGCGCGAGATGAAGGGACGACAGAATTTTGTCACACTGCACAAGTTAAGTAATAAAGCAAGCAAGTTAAATAATATATAATATAGTGTTTACTTACTTCTTTCTCCTTTTCCTCCTTCGAATTCCGTGCCTCCCTGTCCCGGCGTTCCTCAGCAACTTCCTCCTTGGTCTGGAAAGCCATCAGCGCGTGCACTAAGTCCACGAATAGCTGGTCGTCTATGAAGCCCCCTTCTTTGTCACCTGAGTTATAATGTTTGGTTTCTTGTTATAATTTACTAAAGTTATGAGATTATAATAAAACGTAATTTGGTGCAATTTTCGCCCAGGGAATGTACGAAACACGCATATGTATTTTGTGGCAGTCTGATAATTTAAAACAAGTAATATTACAGTATCAACTCTGATGACCCGCAAATAGGATTGCAGTTGACAATTTATTGCCGCTATTGTTACTTTCTTGCCACCAAATTGAAAAACGATTTATATTAGTTTGGTTATAGATCTTTCTAAAGTAGTTCTTGCATAGATTTGTTTAAAGCAGCGATGGGCAAAGTACGGCCCGCGGGCCATCTCCGGCCCGCGACGGGCTTTAATCCGGCCTGCTAGCAACGACTCTTTTAAAATATGAGTATTTAATTATTTATAGTGTTCGGAATTAAAAGACAAATGTAATACGTAGAATAGAAAGTAGTCGCACAAAATGTGCATGCAAGCACGTCTGTTTCGCGTATTAAAGTTTTACCTACAATGGCGAGTAAAAAAACCGGCCAAGTGCGAGTCGGACTCGCGCACGAAGGGTTCCGTACCATTATATATAAAAAAAAAAATAGGCATTTAATGACGTTTTTTGTATGGGAGCCCCCCTTAAATACTTATTTTTTTATTTTTATTTATTATTAAAGTAAAAATACAACTGAGTATTTTGTGAATATTTCAAGTGCCTACCTGTTGCCATTATTGATATCGAGCAAAAAAGGGCAAAAAATCACGTTTGTTGTATCGGAACCCCTTAAATATTTATTTTATTTTGCTTTTAGTATTTGTTGTTATAGCGGCAACAGAAATACAAAATTTGTGAAAATTTCAACTGTCTAGCTATCGCGGTTCTTGAGATACAGCCTGGTGACAGACAGACGGACGGACAGACAGCGAAGTCTTAGTAATAGGGTCCCGTTTTACCCTTAGGGTATGGAACCCTAAAAAAGAATTTTTAATTGTGATTCACTCTAGCCGGGCCTCCGTGAAATTTATTTTATTTTTCTGGCACCTCGTAGGAAAAGTTTGCCCACCACTGGTTTAAAGTATGCGTGAAGGAATGATTTTTTTTCAAGTATCCTGTTATGGTTGTACAAACAACTGTTTTTAATTTCTTACAAGGCAATTTAAAGTGTCTTATAAAGCCTAATGTGCATGAACAAAGTCGTGGATATTATCTAAGAAGCACGACAAGCGTGACTGTGTGAGTGCAGAGGCCTATGAGGTGTAAGAAATACTGATATTTGTGATGTTTCTTTTAAATCTAAGCACTTGTTTTTAATATTACAATATTTTTTTATGTTAAATGAATATTACTTCCTATTACTTATAAATATAGCAAGAACCAGAGAAATATGCCACTTTTGCTAGAATTTATTAAATTATTCTGGTGATGGTAATTTTTGTGGTTCAGCTCTTAAAATATATTGTTTTATTATTTAGAAGCATAGATGTGTGCACCACACACCAATGTGTATTAAATTTATGTGGGAGTCTGTGGACAGAGCCATTGTTCACATAAATACTGTCTTTTACTGGAGGGCAAGAATGAAATAATTTTCAATTCCCAGAGAATGTTCTCTTGGAATTCAATAGGTTTTATAAGTTGTAAGACTTGTTATTAATTAGCAATGCATTGGTTGTTATACCTACAACCTTTCATTGACAACCAAATTAATTGAAATTTTTTGAACACACTTGATTCATATTTTCTGGCAAACCTATGATGACTTGCAAAGTTTTTTCTGAGAACACCACTTGTTTTGTCAGTTAGTAAGGACAGTGACATCTCATCCTACAAAATGAAGTGTGAAGACATTGATGAGTACAACATAGCAACACAATCTAGCTAAAGACTAAAATATCATTTTTTATCTAAAAACTAAGGTCCAGTGCACTTCAGCAACAACATGGCAGGTTTAAAATTATCAATGTAAATCAATAGTTCTTCAATCGAACATAAAGTTATTTCAGTGCGCTGACCTTAAATTAGAAAATTTATAACAATCATGCAAAAAAAACGGCACAGTCCACAAACATAAGAGTAATGATGTTAAGCAGATGTACCATGCACTTTCCCGTCGTAGTTCTTTATGAGCTCCTCGATGAATGTACCGTCCTGATCCAGGACCTCGTCCCCCATGTACGGAATATTGTGGAGAACTGTCTCGTCTTCTACCATGAAGTTCTTCTGTGTTGGGGCCCATGTATACATTGTAGGAATTGGGTTCACGGAGTTGATTATGCGAATTGGAACTTGCTGTGTTGTTACTATTCCTGAGGCTGTGGATAATGTGAAAACTGAATTAGAAGAATAAATATTACATTAGTAAGTATAGTTCATTTATTTTTTTACATAATTGTGAATTCAAAAGGACATTGCAGACCATTTTTTTTGCAACAGCAACAACACATTTACTGGTGCACTGATTAGATATGTTTAGATTACAAGCTATCTATAATATATCTAGCCTGTACTGTTCCACTGCAAGACAAAGGTCTCCCGCTTCCTTTTCCACACACTTCTGTTCTCTGCTTATATGCCAGTTCTTTTGGTATGAGTCAATCTAAAATTACAATAAGGTTTATTATTTACCATCAGTATAAGACACCTCAGCTCTCTTCATAAGGCTCTCATGATTAGGGATAGGAGCGGCAGGTGGCCAGAAGGGTTTCCTCGGACGCTCGTTGCTCTCGGAGTCATGTGCCTCCACCGACTCCGACATAATCCTCAGGTTGCGGGCCCATGCTACCTTTACCTCGTCTACGCGTTTGAAGCGCTGAAATAAAAACAAACGCAGGGGATTTTTGATTCCATTGAATGAAATTGATGTGATGCTACTCTTCCAAGTTGAAAAGCTTCTGCAAGTGTTTGTGTATAATAAGCAAGTTACATGATGCTAAATAAAGGCCAAATATCACCCAGTACATCATAAGGCGGGCTTACAAGGCGGGCACTAAGGCCGGCACAAAACTCCCTTTGTTTAAACGTACCTTTACTTGGCGTAGCCTCATGTATTCCGACTTCACACGTTTCTTCCATTCTACTGACACTTTAGATTTACTCATGAGCAACAGTTATTTCAAAATTTCGTTGAATTTCTATAAAACAATACGAAAATCGCTAACAATCACACAAAACAAAATGGCATATTAGCTCGTAGGTATGGGGCATATTAGCCTGCACAGAACACAACTACAAAATGTCAAAGAGTATAATATGTACTCTGTGACACTTATACAGAATAAACAGATAATTTCCCACAGAGTACTATTAGAGCATCAGTACTAGTACTGTGGCATAGTCACAGACACATTTACTCAGGAGATTTGCTTTTAAAGAGTAAAAGACCCTGGCGGTGCCTGGGGCTGCCTGGCGCGTAGGCTGACAGTGACATTATACTTTGATATTGTTAATTACTTTTTAAGATAATTTTTTTCCTTTTTGGTGTTAATTACTTGCAAAGATATTAACATCTTTGCTTACTGGACTAGTTGACAGTTGAATAAGCGAGCAAGAACACAGAATGTTAAAAAGACGAACGAAAGAAGAAAAGAAAAAAGGGAAAGAAAGGGCAAGAGACTGAGAATGATGATGTAGAAACTTTGGTAGAAGATAGGGTCAGAGGATACGAAACGGGGCACTATGAAAAAAAGGACTCCGAAAAATTTCAATTTGCTTCCAAGCAATAATAATAAGGAGTTGTCGAACCGACGCCGACGACGAAGCCCCGCCTACTTCAGAATGGCTTAAAAAAAACCACGAAGCACGAACGGGATGGTAGTCTTTGACAATAGAATCGAGAAACTAACGATTTGCGAAAGAAACTTGTTTTTGTATAACAAAATTGTCTTTTTTCTTCAGTGCCCTGTTACGTACACTCTTATCGAAGATAGACGTAAGATATTTTACGAATTTTTCTCCACCGCGTCTGAAGAAGAGTCTCGTAATTGCTTTTACAGCAAATCCTTTGTGCACTAAACACACCACAAGAATGCAATCCAATCGTCGTCGACTCCACTAAAATAGAATAGACTAGAGTAGGAAGTCGACATAATCTATAATTCTATATTGTTTATGATGATGTTGTCTGTGGGTTTTAAGTAGCGAATGTGTGCGCTGCCATTTTCTATTGCAATAATTTTTTTGAAAGAAAAGGCTATTTTGTGAAAAGGTGAGCATATAACAGAGGTATTCCGTTGATATTCTTCTATTACTCGCTTTAATTGTTACGCATGCTTTAGTGGTGCATTTTCTACTCCGTCTTCGGGTTACGTAATTTGTTGTTTCTCGTCATAAAATTATTTATCTACGAAACATGAAAAATGTAATCAATGCGCGAGGGTGTCTCTCGAGCGAAGTATATGTAGAGCAGCTGTCTACACCAAAAAGTTATTCTGTTTGTAGGTGTGTGCGCACCTACAAACTGCCGCAGGTTATGCGAGGGGACTCTGATAAGTATGTCCTCGTATCACGGCGGCGCGTGGGACGGCGGGCCGCCGGGCGCCGAGGCAGACTACCCGGGTGCGCCCAGCTACGCGCCCGCCGCCCCGCCGCGAGCCATGCCCACCACGGACCCCTGGACCGGCGTCAGCTACAGCCAGTACGGCGCGCCACCCTACGACTACCAGGCGTACGCTTCCGGCTACTCGTACGCCTACGACTCTAGCTACTACCAGCGCCCCGACGGAACCTACTATGGAAAGTACCCCGAATCTGGGACTTATCCCCAACAGCTACCAGCTGGTTATGAGTACCCAACCCAAAAACGCGAAAGAACTCGTTCGCCTGTCGACTCACACAGACATGAGCGCCGAAGGTCTTACCGAACCAATTCTAGAAGTGTGTCTCCCTATGATAGAAGGGACAGTGCCTATTCGAAAAAGAGAGACAGCAGCTATGAGGAAGGTCGTCATCGCAGATCAAGAAGCAAATCATCAAAACGCAAGAAGTATTCTTCCAGTGATCGTTCAAGCTCCCGATCACATTCATACTCACCACAGAAGAGAGAGAAAAGAAGGAAATCAGTTTCATCAAATTCTTCTGCTTCCAATAGATCTTATAGGAAAAAGTCTAGTAAAACTCGTGGTCGTGACCAGTCTGTGCCACCAAGAGACAGAAGTATTTCAAGCTCTCATGATGAATTTAATGTACACAGAATATCAAGTGTTGATAGGCTAAGCAAATCTTCACATGAAGGAGAAAAGAAAACCAAGGATGCTAAATCTCATTCCAAAAAAGATAAGAAAGCAAGAAAGATTACTACACCAACAAGAAAACAAAAAAAATCTAAAGCTTCACATAAAAAGGCTAAAAAGTCACCTCTGACACTACCGCCAAAAGTGCATAAAAAACATAAGGATAGGTCTGACACAAATGTCAAAAAAGGGAGAGACAGTTCGTTGACACCACCTAAAATGTATAGGATGAGGATGTTATCAAGTTCGAAATCTTGTTCTAGATCAGCGTCACCCTCGCCGCCACCGCGTCACTCGAAGCGCAAACGATCACTCTCGCGGAGCCCACGCCACCAATCTCACTCGCGCTCTTCCAGTAGGTCAGGGCTGTCCACACCTCCGCGGCGAACACCTTCCAAGTCTAAACGGAAGACGAAGCGAAAGTCGCGATCAAAAAGTCGTACGAAACGGCGCTCAGCAAGCAAAGCTAGATCTACGTCGGTACGCCGATCTAAGTCGAGAGGAAAAGGAAACCGTTCAGTTAGTCAAAGTGGCTCTAAGTCGCGCTCTAGATCGAACAGTTCTCGTTCACGCAGCCGCACCGGGTCGCCAACCAATGAAAAGCGTCGCGGACAGTTCACAGTGGCTGATAGAAAACGATTTTGGAAAATGCACCGAAACAGGCAAGAAGAAAAGGATAAAGAAAAAGAATCTAAAACACCACCCAAAGAACTGAAACCTCCACCAGGCGCTGTTGAATCAACGACAGTTGATGACATTGAATATGGTGACCCTCCCGAAGTGGAAGGCCCTAATTTTGCAGAATTGCTGATTCCTGATCAAGCCATGCAAGCTTCAACCTCCAAATCCAGGCCTGGTGCACTTCCCATAAAAAATGATGGGAGTTTCTTAGAAATGTTCAAGAAGATGCAGGAAGTGACTAAAAAGGCTGAACCAGAAAAGAAACCAGAAATAAAAAAGCCAGCATTGCCTTTTATTGGGAAGAGACGTGGTGGCAGGGTTCTTAAGACTGGATTAGTGAAAAAGGCTAAAGCCATAGACGAACAAACCGCGAACAATGCACCTAAGGATGCATGGTCACTTTATATGCAGGAAGTGAAGAAATATAGAGAGACTTCCTGTGAGGAGGAGCGGAAAACAAGACCTCTTGTGAAATAATATTTACTAACTAAATAAGAATAGGGATAAGATTTTTATTGTGACCTCTGCAATGTATTTACATATATTACAATTTTTATTTTCTACTATAAAACTGTGTTTATTGTATTAGGATGTCTAAATGCCAGATTTTAATCTTATTTCATTATGAAAAAGATTCCAAATAAAGAATTATGTCAATGACTAGGTTGTGTTTCGTTGCAGCATCATGCCTGAGATGGTCAAATCTGCCGCCGACATCAAAACTGCACCTTTCGACCCGCGGTTCCCTAATCAGAACCAGACAAGGTAACATAAGCGTTATTTCTTTTGACGCGTATTATCTCAGGCAAACCCTGTGACGCCGACTGCTATAGTGCGCGAGAGCGTAAGTAATTAAGTTCATATAATCTTTTATCAGTCTCCAATTGAAACAAGAATGCCGTGAGGCACTGTCGTCGTGCCTCGTAGTATTTAGTCGCACGACAAAGACCAACGTTATTGTAAGTACATACATAACAGTACTATATGAAATCATGAACATAATCATTCTATTCCCGAAACCACCTTCCACTATATTTGCACAAGGAACGCTTATTACCGTGATCGTTTCATTGCAATTCATGATCAATTTTTTCTGCAGTTTACATTAAATTCCTCATTACGACATGGTTTAGTTACAGTTAATCTGATACCAAGATAGATAAATGCTATCAGCACGTGAGTTTTGTCTAAGTATCTATCAATAAAGAAAATAGTTTTTTTTATTTAAATATGTACCTGATTACTTGAAGAAATGCGGTTCTAAATTATTTAAAACGCAGTACGATAACCGGCCGTAACTAACACCCATTGAAAATCATCTTCATCAATGGCTTTAATTAATAATATCACAACATCACGCTCTTGACCCACGGAAGTGGGCAGAAACTGCTTAATATAAATATCTGAAATACTACAACATAATCCTTTCCACAGGTACTGTTACTCCGCCTACCTGGATTTCCACCGCTGCCAGAAGGTACGTGGCGAGAAGTACGAGCCATGCTACTACTTCCAGCGGTGCTTCAAGTCTCTCTGCCCCAACGAGTGGGTGGATAAATGGGACTCCCAACGTACTGAGGGCACCTTTGCGGGAAGGATCTAAAAGTATTCCAATGTCGCCACAGAGTTGTTAATTTATGCGAGTTTTAATTTTACTTAGGCCGAATTTGTGATTTAGGGAATAAATGTGTTAATTCCATGTTTTTGTTTCATTTAGTAAATCATGTAAGGAACCTGTAGGTATCACCATATTTCCTGAGCCCAGCAAAAAAAAAACACTTGCTATATACCTACTACAAACACAAAATGCTTTTGAAAAACATTTTATTTCAAGAGGGAAACAACATTTTTATCTCATATTGGTCCTGGGAATGCTCCTTTATCTCTAAGGTCGTCCCAGTGACTTAACCAAACGTTCGGGCAGATGGTCTCGAAGTATCGTTTGAATATTTTGCAGTCATCCACGTCGCCTAACAGTCTTTGGCACTTGTAGTAGTCACAGTAATTGTCGTAGCATGCTCTGAAAGTTTTTCAATAAATAAGGTAGATAGGTACTGTACATAGAATAGAGGATGCATCATGTACGGACGTCTTTTTTAACCGACGTTCAAAAAGGAGGAGGTTGTAACTATGTTCGGCTGTTTTTTTGAAATGTAGGTATGTTCACCGATTTCTCCGTCAATTATGGACCGGTTTTGAAAATCCTTTTTTTGTGGAAAGGGTATGCTCTCGAGGTGGTCCCATTGTCACCAAGTCAGAATCCGATGAGGAGATCCCATGGAAATCGACGGATATCAAATTTTGTGGGTAGCGATTTGGGTTTTTTTTTATAGTAACTCGTGGTTTTGTTCTCGGAAAGCACCATCCGGTGAAGTGGGACTGATGATGAAGACCAGAGGTGGCCAACGGTAGGTACCTATTACTCAATAATACCCAAGTATTTCACGGATTGCGATTCGATTATGATTGCTAAGCAATTTATGCTCGTCACAATGTATATGGTGAAATGGAGCTTCACCATCAGCTCCAGTTCTTCTGGTTTTTACCAGGAGAACTCTTCAACAATTAAGTAACGTCCCTGCATCGGAAAAAGCAATATTTTGTAAAAGATGATGATGAGCAGTTGACATTAGGCTATTGTAACTTAGATAAATTAATAACTGACCCAATAAAAAAGAGAAAAGTAAAGCATTTTTTACTTTGGTAAGTACCATATCATTGTGTTCAGGTGTGTTAGTTAAATTTCACATAGGCAAAACCTTTTGATGAGCTGAATGAATGATGAAGATATAATATGACATATCCAGTTCTTCCTGATTCCTGCAGAGATATAAATCTGATTCCTGTACCTTCCCATACTGTAAAAGGAGTAGTTTCCGTGGACTTACTTGGTCTGATTCTGATTTGGATAACGCGGGTCTATGCGCTGAGTTCTAAACTCTTGATCACACATTTTAGTGGTTCAATATTACAAAATTGGTAAATATGTAAAACAGTCAAAAAATTTATCGGCTGATTGACAAATCCGAAACAAAAGATTTGTCATTTTATTTGTACTCTATTTGGTTACCATCGAACTATTTGAATGAAACCTTTGTCGAAGGACTAGGTATCTTCATGCAGCATTTCGGTTTTTACCCAGAATACAACTCATACCCAAGTACGCACATAAAATGTTATTATGGCGACGCCGACGTGTTGGCACTTGGCACTGCGCCAGAAAATAAATGCCAATCAATATCAGTTGGGTGTAGAGGTGACATTCATAATGTAACGACTTAGCGAGCCTACCGCTCGTCGCAGTACGATGATTAAATCCTACTATCCTCCTACTAACATTATAAATATGATAGTTTGTGAGGATGGATGGATGTATGTTTGTTACTCTTTCACGCAAAAACTACTGAACGGATTTGGATGGAATTTCGAACACAGTTTCTAACCTGGAGTAACACGTAGGATACTTTTTTTATCAAGGTAGTACGTTCCCGTGGGATAATTTCAGACCTCCATGCGGGCGAAACCGCGGACAAAACCTAGTATTATAAATATGAAAGTTTGTGAGGATGGATGGATGAATGGATGTTTGTTACTCTTTCACGCAAAAACTACTGAACGGATTTGGATGGAATTTGGAACACAGATAGTGTATAACCTGGATTAACATGTAGCATACTTTATCTCGGTAGTACGTTCCCGTGGGATAATTTCCAACATCCACGCGGGCAAAAGCTAGTTATAATATATAACTAATAGTACCTACATAAAAATTAAAAATTGTCATTAAGTACCTACCTGGATTTAACTACATAGTGCTCACTGACTGTATCTTGTATGTAAGGATATGGGCATATTAAAACTAAGCTTGTGTATATTGAGAAGACTTTTATTAGCTGCTATTATTTTCTAAAAGTAGGTACAAATTAACCAACATAGATAAGTTAGTATCTACCTATAAAATCATAAAATTTAGCTCAGATTAAAACCGAATTTACATAAAGGTGTAAATTTCAACATTACAATCGTGTAGAGAGATATCAACTATAAGTCTATAATTAAAATTAATTACATAAAATATTTACAATTAATTCGACACCAACAGTGTATAGCTATAAGGAAAACATGAGGATATGTTAACAATGCTTGTCTTTTGAAGCTATAAATTAAACATACATTGTGGAACAATTCATCTTGAATTTAAACTTTAACAAACCCCCTCATTTTATGGAAACTCATTAAGTACAAGTTTGCTTGGCCAATGCCCGTTTTCACTAACACTAGGCGATACCTTAATAAAAGTGCACTGTAGTATTTTCAATGCTTGGCTCAGTGCCCAAAGTTCGCTTTTAATTAGCCATTCATTTAGGTGTCCTAGTAAAACCGAGCATTATGCGCATGTCGCGCATCGGAAGACAGCTTATTGTCCCTATCAGCAGGACTATTCTGCGATCTTTTTCCTCTCAAATACTCAATCCTATTTCCTTATAAATTGGACACAAAAAATCCCAAAAGATTTTTTACTATCAAACTTATGTTACATCATTCTCTCCACAAATCCATCTAAATAGGATGTATTATTCCACATTTTATTGACAATACTATCAAGTACATAATAGGTGAATAGTAGTTGGTAGCTAATGGTGGTCCAAGTCTGAATGTTTACTGGACATGCTGACAGTTGTGGAGTACTGCTGCTGTCTGTGCAGAATGCCCAGGCATTGGAGCAGGCATTGCATGCTGGCAGCTGATGTGGCCTGGATAATAAAAGTTATTTAATATGTTTCATAGGTCATCAAGGACGCCAGCAGAGCAATTCAGAAATGAAGACATATTGGTATGATATTCAATAGTAGGTATTGGTAGTAGCACCATTATTTCAAGATGCAGTAACAATATTTTTAGCTTTACAGGGCTTTAGCAAATGACAAAAGACAGCCCTAAAATTCCCACCCTCTTAATGTACCTGTTCTACCGCCGACGAGGAAGCAACTAGCTATCAACAATTTTCTGGCTCAAGAAACATACAAAAGCTTGTGAGTCCCTTGTCAGTAAAAGAGATAGGTATATACAGCGCGGCGCTACAATGGCGACATTAATTTAACACATGGGTAGGACTAGTGGCCAGTAACAATAAAAAATATAATAAGAAAGTTTTTGTATTCATTTCATAATTTATTTTTTAATAATTAATTTGTAATCTGGTTTAATTTCAATATGGGTGTACTCCTGAAATAAAAATTATTTGATTTGATTAATGCTGAAATGAACTTTTTTGTCGCAGCTGTGAGGCACACACTGTTGTTATTAACACCTTTTTTTTGTTATTTTTATTTTGTGTTTCATGAATATTTTTTATTGTTACTGGCCACTAGCCCTACCCATGTGTTAAATTAATGTCGCCATTGTAGCGCCACGCTGTATATAAATAGTTGATTGCTGACTGTTGACACCACCGGCGAGAACTCTCTCGTTTTTAGTTGCTGGCTCTACTTGCTTCTCTCTAATCGCCGGTGGTGGGGCAGGTGCCTAATGTTTTGGCTGGGAAGAAATGGTGCAACAAACTCCTTAGCAACTCATTTTTGTTTGTTAACTAAACTTGTGACTATACAAAAGTTTCTAAGCTAGCCATATATTGGTGACAAAGTTATGCTTAAAGATGTAAAAGAACGAAAACTCACTTTTAATAGTAATAAGTCTGGATCTGTGTGTGGGAATGGTGAGTCAGCTGATTCTATACACCTTGCTAGAGCTGCATCACTGGAAAATAAATATTAAGAGACATTTCATTAGTTACCTATCAAACAAAACAGGAAGAGACTAATGAAACTGAGCTTTCATTTATCAGAAGTAAAAGAACTGGTAAAAAGTGACCACGAAATTTGTTTAAAAAAAATGGTGACCCACCATATGGGTTACCTAGTATGGTAGAGAATGCCTATTGAGGTAAAGCTAATAAGTCCACCTTTGCATAATCTTGTTTTGCCCACAAATAAAGCACTTAAAAATAAGTCAGTACTTTGATTGCTCATTAAAATACAGCAGTGTTTTGTTGTTTATTTATAGTTGAGTAATCAGATAATAACCTCAGCTCTGTAGACTGCAACTGGTTCCGTGCTGATGCCATGGCATCGTGCACTGCTAGCTGTTCTCTCGGCTGCAGTGGGGGATTGGCACCCATGGCCTGGAAATTAAAACAAACAAAAAAAACTTATAAATAAAGTGAATCATCACATAGAGATAAGAAAATAAAAAACATAAAATGGTTTTTTCCAAGAAAAATATGTTTATACTCCTTGTTAAGCTATTGCATAGCTTTTATCGCAGCGACTGAATCAAAAAATTCCGTAACTAAAATAAAACCTAACACTCCCCACTCCGCCTACCATGTAGCTTGGCCGAGCGTTTGTTTAACGTGTATGTACATGGTACGACTTTACTTGAATTAATATCAAAGAAAAAAAAATACTGCGCAAATAAAAAATAAATAAATAATTATAATGGCATAAGTTGATAAAAAATGCTATGCAATAGCTTTACCGCGGCAGTCTCCGAATGCCACACGTGTTTTTTTTTTGTTCCATTAACTTGTGTTCAGGTCAAGTGTGACCAGCATAGCACTGACACTGAAAGGCTGGTCCATATCCTTTGCTTATTGTCGTTACATTAATATTCCCTGGCATACAAAAAATATCTACTATGTTCAAAATCTTACATCATATACCTTAGTGTGTATCTCAGCAATAGCCCTCAAGCCATTGACCCACTCCTGCCTGGCCCTGGCATCAGTAGCCCTAAGCTTGAGCATGTCCCCGGAAGCACAGTTGATAGTAAACGTACGAGAGTCTTCATCACTGGGACATACTACAGCAGCTGCTAAATGTGCCTGAAATTCAATTAGTGTACTTATAAATTTTATTACTTACCCATATTTATTTGAAGAAGGCGATTGTATCTTTGATTTTATTTATTGTTATCATTCAATTTTATTATCTAAGCTGATTAATGATGACACATAATAATATGATAGCATACCTATAGAAGTTGTGTGTATTCTGAAAATCAGTAAACAATTCCAAGATTGTAATCATTGAATGGGATGCTGTAGTTAGGGGACGTACTGAGTGTAAACTGATAACTCAACAACGCTTTACCTCGCCTCTGGCTGGTTGTCCAGGCTGAATAGTATCTCCAGGTCCATCGAAAAGGTAATATGATAGAACTCCCGTTTCGGGGTCGACTGCAAACCAGCGCTGCTGCCAGCCTTTTACAACATTTGTGTATTTATATAACTGACCGGACAGTGGCCTGTGAGCCCCTGATCCTGTTGTTTTAATCATTTTATTATTTACAAGATAATCAGAGAAATGAACACTTGACTAAAAGTTCGATTATTTTCTTCTCAATTTTGACATCTGCCATTCTGCCACAGAACACTAACCTCGCTCTAGCCCTGTAACGTACGTTTAGTTGAGTCCTAAAATTATTATTCTTAAAAATATTTTACTCCAATATTTTCTGTGAAGTGTGCTCATTTGATAGTTCGCTTGGTTGGTGCGCTCGTTTGGTAGTCGGGATAGAATGTGCATTCGCTCGTTTTGTTTATCGACAGCAAAACCAGTCAACACAGAGCAAGCACTCACAGACTCCTATGTAGTCTGTATCACAGACTAACCAGTCTCCATAACGTAGACAGAGCGTAGACAGAGTATACTCTGTCTACGCTCCATAAATAAAATGTACTTACTCTGTAAACCAGTCTATGGTCTGTGCCACAGAACTTAAAGCAGCATCGAGCTCGTATTGTTTTTTAGAAACCAGGTCAGTGTGGACTGGTGCATGCAATAAAAGTACCCTGTGGCATGCAGTAACCTGTGGTCCCTGAGGTAGTTAACGACGTGTGGCGGGAATAACAAGAAGGAAACGAAAACCAAAGTAAAAAATAATTGACAATTGTGGAAATCGTTGTCAAGAAATATAAAATAAGCACCTAGCAAAATATTCTTTGTTCTTTGTATCAAGTTTGTACCTAGAAAAGTGGAAACTTAAATTATCAAGCCCAAACCAAAGCGAGTGAATTAAATGAATTGTGTAGTGAAAATGTTGTGCTAAATAATACCTCCCGCCGCTTGACAGAATTATTAAAAAATAAGACTTGTTATCGAGCAATATATAAATATATTAAAAACACTTTCGAAGAAATTTAGTGAAGGAAATTAAATAAACTAAAGACTTAGCTAAAAAGTCTTAGCAACCAGGCCATAAAAATAATTATAAAAAAAAACACAACGACGTGTTTTGACTTGTTTGTTTTGGTTGGTCTGCTCACTGCTGTCAAATCATTGAATCAAAATCAAGTAATAACAATAATAATTCGTTTTTCTCACGTTGTAGGTAATAAAAAAAAAATGTTTTAATATTTGTCTCAAAACAGTAAAATGGTATTCAAATTAGTGCGAATCGATACACAGGAGCCTTGTAAAATACAGCTGACGATCGGCAAACATATTATTGGAAGAGGGAAGTTTCTTCACGTAAGTTATCTAGCAAAAACATAGTTTTTTCTTATTTTAATGAATACTAATTGGTTATTAGCCTTGAAAACTGGTTTTTATAACTTTTTTACATTTACCCTAATTATTGAAATAGAAATAGAATAGTAACAGATCTATTACACAATGGCACTGCATTTTTGTTGTATGTATTAATAATTATTATGACTAATATTATACATTTTCGGGGTGCTGATTTTAGATCTGAAGTCAGTTTTTTTTTATGTATCAGCTTTAGTTTTTGAAATATAATGAAAACGTGATTTTCAAGAAAAAAATATTTAATAAGCAATATTTTCTTGCTTAACTTGATTCACAAGGGCTGTTTTTAATACTCCAACAGAAGACCGCCATCATGTGGGCATTCCAGTGGCCCTGGAACCGAGTCCGAATATTTTGATGGAACTGTTCCCCTTGTTCTTCACACAGATCATAAAGATTTTCAGGGAAACAGTCCAAATGACTGTGGAGGAAGTGTACCTCATATTACAACCCATCAGATGGAAGTGCGACAATTTTTTTTCATTGTGCTCTGCATAGCTGTCATCCTTTTTGTTTCCCAGAAAATTTTGTGCAATCCCAACAAATTCATGAGGCATTTTTTTCAATATCAGTTGTATAACTATTAAAGTGTTCATCCTTTATCAACCTTCTTATTTGTGGACCATCAAAAATTCCAGCTTTCAGTTTCTCTGTACTCAAATTATGGAACTTTTTAGAGATGTATTTAAAACAATCACCATCCTTGTCAGAGCTTTGACAAATTGTTTCATCAGCCCTAGGTTGATATGCAAAGGTGGAAGTATTATGCAATCCCTAGGCACTCATAGTGGACATTGTAAAAAGTACTTTTTTTTAAACAGATCAGTTTTATGAAAGTTAAGTGTAACTAGTACAAAAATATGACCAATAGCAGATCTCAAAAACTAGAGCTGTCATAGATAAATTGAAGATAGATTTGAAATCAGTGACCTTGAATTAGTAAACAATAGCCATCAAATTCTATGCAACAAAAAAGTTTGGTTTTGTTCCCTAGTCTTTTTCCTTGTATGAGTCCAATGACATAAATATCATTGTATGGGTCATCGAACATTGCCTAATTGTAAATACTAAATTACATTTTGTTCTGTTTGTCGGCTATAGAATGATGAAACAGATAAAAGGGTATCGCGAAACCATGCAGAGCTTGAGGTAACCCCTGATACTGTCAGTCTAAAATCGGTAAGTAAAAATAATCAAGGTTTTTTTAAGCTTCAATGATTATTTGCTTGCCAAAGCAGTCAAATTATTTTTACCATTTTCAGTTACATCAAAACCCATGTTTTTTCTTGAAGAAGAGCATAGAAACGCATTTATTACATCAGGACACCACAGTTTGCCTCTGTCACGGTGACAAATTCGGTCTCCTACCTGACCATTTCTGGTACGAAGTCCTACATTGTCCTGATCAGGATAATGCAGAAGAAAGAGCAACCATCTCTGAAACTACTGAGAATGGAGTACATAACGATAAAGAAGATAGAATGGATATGGACCAGACAGAAGGAGTAAGGGAACAGGATAATGTCACTCCAGGTGTCAGTGCAGTTGCCGAAAAAACAATCAATTTTGATGATGGTGAGGAAGAAGTGGATCCAATCACATCTGCATCACCATCATTGTTGTGTAAGTATGCTGATCTATGATACTCATCTTTAGTTGTTCTTTTGTATAGTTATTTATTTATTTTATTTTAAAGAAGGCTTTTGGACTAATATCAAACTTAAATATTATGCATAGGTAGGGAAATTTGTTAATTACTTGTGTATTATTTATCTTTAAAAGTAATTTGCGTTTAGTGATAGCCATACAGCGATTAGCAAGCTAAAGAATCAACTTGTTCAGTTTGGAAGAGCTTTTTCTTCTAATAGCAATTAGCTTCAAATAAACTCATCCAAGACAATAGCTTTTTGTACAGTTTCACAATTTTGTATCATATGTTATTATTATTATAGAGCAAAGTGTGTTATGCATTATTTAATTCTAGCTGCTGAAGGGGATGATGCAAAACAAGTGTCTGCTGAGCCAGAAACAGGAGAACAAGTCTCCACTATACAAGAACCTGTTGACCCAGATTCCAAACACTATAATAGGGCAGTTGAAGAACAAGTCAACACTGAACAGGAACCTGTTGATCAGGATACTGAACACTATGAACCGGCAATTAAAGAACCAGTCACCACTAAACAAGAACCTGCTGACCAGGATACTGAATCCTATGACCTACCAGCCCAAGTGCCTAGAGCTGATGATCCAAGGTCTCCAGCAAAAAGAGACCACAGCTCCACTGAATCCAGTCCTGTTGATGTGAAGAAAGTGAAATTAGAGCATTTTGATGCCGGGGATGCAGCAGCGGGACCAAGTAATGGTCAACAGGTAAGATTGTGCATAAAATTATTTAAGTTTGGTATTCATCATTTTGTTATCATTTGAAAATAGAAAAATGTTGAGAAAACTAGATCTTCTGCAGCAAAATTATATTATGTTGTAGATTTAGTTTTATTTGTCAACTCACCTTGTAGCGGCAGGTGCTTTATCCTAATCTTAATTCCCTCATTTCCCTCATGTATTGGCTTCCTCTATATCAATAATAATTCTAACTGTTGAAGATTGTATGTGCGAAATTTAATGAGTGACATCTAATGTATGCACAAAGCAATATAAATAATTTACAATACTTATTTTTATAATTTGATTGCTTGTGTCTTATAATTTCTTACAACAAATACTCGTTTTATTTTATTTTTTTATTGCAGAATACATTTGTTTGTCTATTAGTCTGTTATAAATAAATGTAATTTATTTCTCTCTTTCGAAATAACTCAATTCTTCAAAGAAAATAATGTTTTTAGAATAATACTGTTTTACAGGCTTCGTCGGTCACCAACGGGAAAGACAACATTGCTGCGCAGGCGTCGCCGGCGAAACCTACACCACCTCCAAGAGAAAGGTGTATTTATGGAGGCAATTGTTATAGGTAAGTTACATGTGACTATGCTATTATGCCACTTTACGTTTCCTGAGATAGGGCTGATAGCGCAATGAAATGTGGTTTGGATCTAGCATTTTATAGTAATCTGGTATTACTTGTCATTATTTGTTCTCTTCTATAGCAATAATGAAGCTAAACGAGAAATATTCTGAGCCTGTGTCCTGAGTTTCATCAAGTCGAAATCGAAATCAGCAAGTCTATTTGCCATAAGTTTTTGGTGGAAGTAAGTTTTAAAACTTACAAGATACGTTAAGTTCACACCACATACCATTAAGCTAATGGTAAGTGTAAGTTGAATAAATCTATACATATGATCTAATATATAAAAGTCTCGTGTTACAGTGTTTGATATCGAACTCCTCCGAAACGGCTTGACCGATTTTTATGTTTTTTTTTTCGTGTATATTTGGTAGGTCTGAGAATAGGTCGTAAAGTATATATTTCATACCGCTGCGGGTGAAACCGCGGGCGCAGCTAGTTATTTAATAAAATCGTAGCAAACGTTGTTTTTTTTAAGCAATTTTTGCGAGGTCTGGGAACGATTATAATGCCGAAAATGTAATTCTTATCTGTTTGTCTGTCTGTATGTATGTATGTTTCGGCATCACGTAAAAACTACTGGATCGATTTTGTTCAAAATTTGCATAAATATTCCCTATAAGTTTGGTCAGTCTGTAGGCATTATCACGCTATTTGCTATGGGGGATGAGCAATATTACAGATAGTTACAGATTTAACCTTTTAAATGATTATAATCACGCTATAGCTTTATGGAGCTGCTTTGGTCCATAAAGGTATAGCGTGATGATAATCATTTATATAGCACTATTCGATCACTTTTTACAGGGTCAAATACACTTATGATTTTAAGTTTTAGATCCTATATACTGCGCTTCATCGCGATACAAAAGGCGTTTAATTTCAACCCACAAAAAAAATCACGGACTTTCTCCACTTTCGATTTATACTCTCACCATTTCATAGTATTCCCGGTTACTGCACATTTTGGAAAACACTTTTTTTTAAAACGCGGCGCGTGCGCATCTGTAATGACGATACGCGCCTAGCTGCGTCACAATCGGTTGGTGACTGTTTGTTCTTTGTTGCGTAATAGCGGATGACCATGAGATCACTTGGCGCCCCCCGCTCCCCACGCCTAGCTATTCTGTAACAATTTCACCGTAAATACTTAGGTGAAGAGAGCTATCATTCTACCTGATGCTAGCAGGTGGAATTATAGCTCTTTTCACGTAATTATTTAATTATTTACGGTGAGATTTTTACAGAATCGACCGGCTGTCCTGTGTGCTTGTGTTTGTGAGCGAGTGCTCATTAGAAACCTACACTGCGATCATTCGGGCTAGCATGAACGTATCGTCATGAGTAATCGTGAACATATTAGTAAGAAAAAAAAATTGATTTGGGTTTCAATATGACATTGTATAACTGTCTGGCGGTTTTGAGTACTTTTCATGTGGCCTACGCAAATGTCCCACAGATCTGGTAAATTAGGGTTGAGCTACACGATGGCTGATGCATGCCGTTTGTCGGGACAGGTCAACTAAAAGCTGCAATGACTCTTTCTTCAAATAGTCCTTCCAGACATGGCCCTGCATTGTTTGACTCTCACATATTAATAGGTAATTATATTTAATGATTGTCCTATGACCTCAAGAGTTTGTTTTGATATATCCTCTCAGGGATGAGTCGGCTAGGAAACGCCGCGCCATCTAGTTTTACAGCCTTGACCATATTTACGTGTACAAGTGTCTTAAAATAAACTTTAATTTAATTGCAGACGTAACCCTCAACACAAGGCGCAGTTCAGTCACCCCAGCGATTCAGACTGGGGCGGCGGCGAGCGCGGCGTGTGTCCGTACGGCGGCGCGTGCCGGCGAGCCGACCCGCGCCACTGGGACGCGCACACGCACCCGCCCGGCACGCTGCCGCCCAGCAATCACGGGCCTCGACCAGGTGAATATATTGTAGACTAGCTTTTGCCCGCGGCTTCGCTCGCGTTAATTTAGAATTTGACAATCAATTCGGGTTGTTTAGGGAATTATAGTTAGGAGGATGAAAAACCGGTCTATCGACAGTCTAGACTCACAAAATGTATTAAGTATTTAAATAAAAAATACTCTGAACACACTACTAAAGTTTCTACAATAATATAATTCAATCATAATTCGAAAGACACGTGGTGCCATCTATTATTATAAGAACGTTATTGTTGTTTTCCTCGGGAACAGTACTTTTTTCGGGATGAAAGGTACCCTATGTCCGTTTCTGAACACCTGACTACGTATATGCAAAATTTCAGGATGATCGGTTCAGTGGTTTAGGCGTGAAAAGGTAACAAACAAACAAATTTACCTTCGCATTTATAATATTAAAGTTAGGAAGTTAGGATAGGATTAGGAAGTTAGGATAGAGACCCGCCTATCGGCCGGGGGTTGCGGAAGATTTGTACGTTCCCGCGACCCCCGGCGTAGGTGTGAGACGGAACACCGGGGTGGTTTTTAGTCAGTAAGAGTCTGACAGACCCCTCCGCCCCCCCAGGGCGGGGGACATCCATGAGGATTTTCCACCCCGGAACAAAAAAAAAAGAGACCCGCCTATTCTTCGCACGGCTGCAATTTACTGGTTTGGCGACATGTCAAAACATCGAGATTTCTTTGCTACAAGCCGTGCGCCCGAAAATGACGAACTTCCATACAAACTTTCATCCCTTATTCAACTCCTTTAGGGGATGAACTTTGAAAAGTCCTTCCGAAGAGCTCACTTTCGTTATGCAGAGTGGCAGGGATATCGACGTGCAAACAGAAACCATGAATTCAGCACATGATTATAGACCCCCTAGCGAAGAAAGTTTTCGTCGGTTATCCAAAAATAATCTGCTGTTTCCTATAAAAGTGCAATACCTACGCGGTCAAAATGTGTGGAACGGCTAATAAAAAAAAAATAATGACTAAAAGTTTCAACGCAGGGGGGGGGGGGGGGGGCTGATTTCCAGAATCATGTACTGAATCCATGGTAACAATGAAACAATTGTGCGTCGAATGTCACCGCCACCCTGTAAAGGAACTCTTGTGCAAAATTTGATGCTTCCAGATGCAAGTCAGTGAATGAATGAATTTAAGATTATTATTGAGTAGGTAGATATCTAAATTGATATCATGATTATAATATATGTACATTAATCGATAATATTATAATAATATGTACAATTATACAAAAAGGGGAGGGGAAAGAATCATAGGGTATCAAAAAATTCGTCCGCATCGTTGTCAACGGGAAAAGTGCCCAATGGGCTGGCAGTATTGCCACGTTGTCTGGCAATGCTGATTCTTTCGCCAAAAAATAGGCCAGCCCTCTGGTCACGAGTAGCGTCGACCATAGATATCCGAGAGATATGCCTTTACTCTATATTTGCTCAAGTTTATGTGTCGCCACCTTTTCCCCACTCCTGAAACTCTCACATAAACAAAAGAAATAGATACGGCACACATGATGCATTCTTCGCACACAAACAAAAAAATATGCGTAACACTTTTGTGCTATTTTATTGCACATATGCTCAAAAGGGGCGGGCACTAGAAAGTATAGATACAGTCACTGAATGCACACATGTAACTCTAGCATTAACTAGGGAAGAGAGGTTGGTATAAATATGTGATCGATAAAAATATCGATGAATACCGACTGCAAAAAGAGGTGTTTTTTGGACGTATTTGGTACCGTTCTTTTTTTCTGCTTTTCCATGTGGAATATTAAAAGACCAATAACAACAAATCAAGTAAAAATATAATATTTTCGTTTGCGAATAACATTTAAGTAATTCAGTTTCTTCAGTTTCTCCCTTACTCAGCCCCGGATTTAGATTTTTTTCGAGGCGGGGCAAAAACTGCAATCTGCCGCTCCCCGCCCCGCCAATCCTTTAACGTTTTACATGAATCGTTATTTATTTAAATATACATGGACAGGTCGAACAATTATTTAGGATAGGACAGGACATATTTGAAATAAATCGTGAGATTAAAGCATACTAGCTTCTGTACGCGACTTCGTCCGCGTGAAACTTCGGTCCCCGACCCACCGCGTCGTTGCGCATCACTCGCCCATGATATTACTTCCTTTTCGCTTAGCGTTCTTTCTGACCTTTTTTCTTACTGCTCGGTTTCTAGGGTAAGGTTTCTACCTTCTTCAAGAATTGGGCTATCAAATGCAATAAGATTTTTTCAAATCCGACTGCTTGTTCCAGAGATTAGCGCGTTCAAACAAAAAAAACTCTTTAGCTTTATTATTAGCAGAAGATTAGAATAAAATTTTTACTCTTTGAGCCTTTTGTTTTGCAAAAAAATCGATGGCATTTTCATAATTAATCTGATGGTCATGATTTTTGATTGCTAAGATCACACCCGACTTATGCAGAAAAGCTTAACACCAATTAAGGCAATCTAGAATGCACCAGCGAGCGGAGCGAGCGCGAAAATTTTAGCACTGCCTCAAATAAGTTAGATTTTGTAAGTCCGAAAAGTTTTAAGAATTAAGAGTCGCTAGGCTATAAGAACGAGCAAAGCGAGCTCGAATATTTTGCCAGAAACATATTAGGTAAATTTTATCGATCGATAATGCTCCAATCCAACGGCTGCGCCAGCGCTCTGTGGTAAAAACTTAAAGGAAATCGTGTCGCCTTTCCGCATAAAGGCGGCGAAATGGGCGGGACGCCCGGCGCCCTCGCTAGGCGATGTAAAATTTCTAAAATAAAGGATTTGTTCCTTAAATTTTTGGCCACAGAGGTGACAGAAGCGCTCATCCTCCTCAGGTTCGCCACGGCATAGATCTGTTGCAAGAGATGGAAAGCTAACCTTTTTGTATCGCCAAATAAAAATGGAGCATGTGTTTTAAAAACAGAGAGTTTCTGGTAGAATTCAACTGCTCCGCCCGCAACCCGCTCGCACCGTTTGACGATCTATGCCTACGCTAATCACGTAGTGATTTTGTCAGTGTGCCACTCGCAGAGAAAGATAATAAGTGCTGCGCATCTCACTTATCGCAGAGTTGCGGTGCGCTGAGTGGTGCACTTGTTTGCCACGCTTAAATTTGCCCTAGATCCGGGGCTGCCCTTACTTAAAATTAAAACTGTTCAACTATCGCACATAAAAAAACAATTAAAATAGGTACTTATTGAACATTATATCTGTCGCTTTCATAATTTAGTTGTTACATTCTTAGCCAAAAAATGTAAGCAAATATCAATATGTTATTCCATCACACATTTTGTCACTTGGATTATTAATTATTTATTATGTCAATTATTATCCATCGGGGTCTTGCTCAAACTGGTGAAAATCAGTCGATGAGAAAATATTTGTATCGACAAAGTGTCTAAGAGCTTTTGGGACTAGCAACGTCTTTATGGACTTTGAAGTCACTTGAAATTACCAACCAATTATTTTCTCTGCATTTTGCATCTACCTATTTATGTTCAATTTCTGGATCTATCGGGAAACTGATATAAAATGTATTAATTCTCGTTTAAGATTCTTAATACAATTTCTTATTAGAGCAACTAACAATTATCGATATCCATATCTCAGTGCTGCGCACCACTAATGCATCGTTTTGACATGCGTCAGTCATTAGGCAAAGGCTGTCGCATGTCAAAAATATTTCACAACTAGATAATTTGTAAAATACTTAAATATTATAATTAATGCAGTGATTTTTTAGTTACCGGTGGTAAGACAAACCACTTGTACTAAGGTTTGTTGTAATTGTGCTATATTTTCACACAAGGACGGAACAATTCGGCATTTCGTAAAAATACGAAATCACACTACACGTTCCGAGGCAAACATATGACTAAACGGTGCTCACTGCAGTCACGCGTATTTAAGGTCAGTTCAACCCAACGGAGGCGACATGCGCCACGCCTCCAAGCCATATCCCTCGATATCCGTGGCGTCGACCAACCGCTTGGCAATGTCTCGAAAAACTAAGTGGGCCCTCCGAACTCATGGCTTATCTATCTGATATCTAAATTAAATATACATGTAATACACTTATAAACCTTCCGGAATAAATTCTCAAAATTATGGTCAAAACCGCATCTAAATCCCTTGGAACTAAGCGGTCAAATGGACTGACACAAACGCGGCTTTGTTTTATACTTGGGACTTTGGATGTTGCTGGCTGGTCCTCCACAAGATAACAAGCCAAAGCATTTGACTGAATATAGAGAACATTGCATTATTTGTGCGAGGATTTCATCGAGATATCCTCGCCAATGGTTGTATCACAGTGCCTTGTAGTAGCTGTACATCTCAAGGTCCATTCTATAACCTGCAGGCTTAGCATGACGCTTTCTATTTCTTCGAAGAATAGATACAGCTATTTCTATGCAAAATGACAATTCGTTTCTCCATTTTTGATATCGCACCGTAAAATTCCTTCTACAATCTGTCATTTTGTCTTTCGTTTCTACCGATCGTTGTCTAGGTCCTTTTTTCTCTCAGTCTCTCTCTCTGTCTTCAGATATAGACAAACTGTCAAAATCACACTGGCAACTGACAGTAGTCTAAGGTAGTGACGACAATTTGATTTTGTAATCGCCATGCTAAAGACAGTAGAAAACTTTTTACTCGACGGCCACAAAGTATAAAAATGGAAGAAGAATGGAATTAATTTTTGTATGGAAAATGTGAAAATAAAATTATTACCTACATGTAGAGTTTTAGGGGTTTAAGCGTTTCATACAGGGGGTCGAAATTTTCATTATTTTTGCGATAGGATACATCATTTTCGAGATATAAGCAAAATAAAAGAAAAACGTGACTGATGTACTGAATTTCGTAAAAAGTGCAGTTGATTCTTTCTACTTTACTGCCGTCGTACGGTCTACACGGAACGTTATTTTGGTGTACTCTTCCGTCGACAAAACGGTGCTCGTGCTAAGCCTGCTGCACTATACTACTCGCGTTGTCTGTTTTTGCGCGTGAGTCAAAGGACTCGAAGCGTCCCGTAGTTCTTAGCATGAGTGTATAGTCACGAACTTCGGACTTCGGTCAATTTCGACCAGTACTTCGTTGAAGCAACTTCGCGAGTAGTTTAGTTCAGATTTTAGATTCTTTGCTGATGCTTATAATGTGTCTAGATGCATCTAAATACTTATGATTACTAACTAATGTTTTTTTCTTATGTCCAACAGGTATGCAAGTAGTCCAACGCCACGGCAACGTCTACTACATAAACGCACATTCCGTAAATTTTTACGACGACCATTTCCAAGTCGAAGACTCTGACGGCGATAGTGTTGACTACGATTACGAGTTTTAAATCGATTACTGAATTGATCGATATTGAATCATGTTTGTGAAAAGTGGAGCTATTATAAGTGTTCTGTTTTTAAAGTCACATTAATTTAACCAGGTCAAAGACGGAATAAGAGGCAAAGGAGTGAATCTGTAAGCGATGATGATCATGTCGAAGATACTCCTGTCCGTAATCTCATAGTTACGGGAAAGAGAGCCCGGAAAACTATTATTAGACAAGATTGGAGCGGCGCGGGCGCGGAGTCGGACGAAGAGACGGATCCATATGGGACAGATGAATCAGATGAATGGCAACCACCCAGTGACGTCAAGACGAGCCAGGATTTCTCGCAAGATTTATGAGTGCTAGGAAACACATCAATATACGTTATTTTTTCAATGAACTTACTTGTTTTTTTTTTTAACCCAGCTCAAAACTAATGTGAGCGTCAAGATGGCGGGATCAAGTCCCCATTTTAAAATGTATCTCATTAAAGTGTTTGTACTACATAATTATGTACTATTTGTACCCTAAACAAGATATTTTTACCTCTAAAGGTAAAAGAAGCAAGACGCCCCTAGTCCCGCTACTTTGACGTCAAAGTGGCGGGACCTTCTGGAAGCGCGACTTAGATGCAGGTCATTAACACCCGAAGAATTAATACTAGATATGTACAGGTATAAACTCAATTTTCAATACAATTGTAAGTGCCAAATTAAAGTTTGTGATTAAAACATTGGTCCCGCCAATTTGATGATTCATGTTTTTAATTTTTTTAATGTGATACATTTTAAATTGGGGACTCGATCCCTTCATCTTGACGCTCACAAACTAATCCATGGTATTTTATTTTTGGAACGATGAACAGGATGATACTAAGCCTGGACCAATTTATATTGGCAGATGATTTATTAATTTATTTAATAAAGAACACAAACAGCATATGAATTCTAATTTGGTTCACAATAGTATTTAGGAAAGGTAATACTGCTAATGTACTTAAATACAAATTATAGGTGTACATAACATTTAAAGAGAAAATACATGGAACAGATGCTGCTTATAAACTAGAAGTAAAAATTTAAGATGATTAAGCCTAGTATTCACTAGGAGACAACTAATGTCGGGCGACACGTTTCACGGGACGTTTGTCTTTATGTGAATACCAGGCTAAAGCCTGGTAAATTGTTAGAAACTCAATGAAATACAAAATATTTGTATATTGAAGCTTACCCTAACAAAACCGAGAAGTCAGATCAGACGATACGATGGCTTGGCACAGGATTTATAATAATACTAAAATTTCGACTTCCCAAAGCTACATTTTGTTATAATTGTCGAATAGGGGTGGGCTATCAAGAATGCTCTAGTACGTAGGGCGCACTATAAATTTCCGGAAATGGACACTTACATAAAACAAAAAAAAAATTGTTTCAGACTAGGTAATATCCATATTTTGTTAGTAACAAATTAATTATCTTAAGACTAAATTAGTAGCAATTTATGTAGGTAGTCCAGATGAATACGAATTAAAATTAAAATAACGTGATTGAAAATAAATTAAATTGAACTGAAACAAAATTATGTCAAGTTATATTGAAACAAAATATAAGTAAAAATTTTACAAATAGAATTTTTAAAACTAATTTACAACATTTGAAAATGTAACTCCTTGACTGTAGAATACAGTTTGTTTCATTTAACGATCAATTTATTTTACATTGTGGCGTCATTTAAAAAGTTGCTAGTCTTCATCTTTACCTGTTATCACGAATTTAACGCGTGAACATTTTCGTAGTATGATTTTCTACGATGTTAAGTGTAATTTGACAGCTCAGCAGAGCCTCGCTCGACTTCGAACTGCTTTTGGCAATGAAGCATCACGCAGGACGACTATTTATAGCTGGTTTGCAGAATTCCAGCGCGGTCGTGTCAATCTCAGTGTCGAATTTAGTGATGGTCGCCCGTCCACCACTGTGAACAACAAGCACATCGATTCTGTGCGCCGTATGGTCGAAACAGACAGGCATGTGACCAATGATCATGAGATTCGGGCATCTTTTAGGCATAGGCATGAGTCAAATACAATCAATCTTACACAAACATTTGGGTATGAAAAATCTGTGCTCTTGGTGGATCCCACACAATTTGACTGAGGCTCAAAAAACGCACCGCGCACTTGGTGCGATGCCATGCTTACCAGATTCAAGGTAGGAGCGTCAAATTTGGTGTGGGGCATGGTAACAGGTGACGAAACATGGATTTATTGCTACGACCCTAAAACAAAGCAGCAATCGACCGTATGGGTCTTTCGAGACGAGCCGAAACCAAGCAAAGTTGCGCGCGTGCAAAGTTCCTCTAAGTCATAGGTTCCCAACCTTTTAAGGACTACCGCCCCTTTACTAGAAACAAAAAAATCCTCCAACGCCCCCCTTTACATAATAGTTAATTATACCAATTTTATATGTCTGTCTATTATGTATGAATAATTACAAATAAAAAATTAATTCTCTCTCTCTACCTACCGCCCTCAAAAAAAGCTCCAGCGCCCACTAGGGGGCGGTACCGCCCCCGTTGGGAACCTATGCTCTAAGCGGATGATTGCTTCTTTTTTTAAATAAAACAGGACACATGGGTACTGTTGCTTTGGAGAATCGTCTTACCGTGAATAGTGATTAGTAGACGACCATTTGTTTGCCAGAAGTTGTTGACGAATTCCATAAAAATTACCGTAAATGCCGTATCATCTTGCAACACGACTATGGCAGTTCTCACACGGCCAAACAGACAAACGAATTTTTTAAGGTGAAAAATGTAGACCTTATGAGCCATCCTGCATACAATCCCGACCTGGCATCTTGTGTTATTTTATTTTATTTTGTTTGCAAAAATTAAACGGCGACGACGACGACGACGAAGAACGAATGAACGAACGACAGACGAACGATTTTCATCAAAATCAAAATATTTTATATCACATAAACCTACATGGGCACTTTAGCACTTATGAAACGTCAGAAGCTAGGTGTACGGTTCCAATTGGTTGTTTCCTATGGAGAAGAGCCAGTAAGAAACTCCACAGTTACTCTTTAAAAAATAAGAGGCTTTTACAATGTTTCAAATTACAGTGCTAATAGATAGGTATGGGAGGACAGTGTAGGCCTGTCAACAAAAGGAGAAACATCACCAGAAGACGCTGTCGAAGAGTGAGAAACATGTTTCCGAGGTCACCACAGAGGAGTGGCATAAATGTTTTCAAAATTGGTTTATTCGTATGAAAAAGTGCGTTTACGCTAACGGAGAATATTTTGAGAAACAATATTTATTCATTTTTGACCATTCATAGTAATTTTTTCTCATTCATTCCAGACATGTTTAGTGCGCCCCACGTATACCAATAATACTATTGCAAGTCTTCTCCAAGTGATGGCATCCAAATATACATATAACTAGCTGCCCGCCCCGGCTTCGCACGGGTTGCGGTACTTATCTACGGCGTACCCTACCTACCTACCCTACCTACCTACCCTACCTACCTACCCTACCTACCTACCTACCCTACCTACCTACCCTACCTACCTACCCTACCTACCTACCCTACCTACCTACCCTACCTACCTACCTACCCTACCTACCTACCCTACCTACCTACCTACCCTACCTACCCTACCTACCTACTCTACCTACCTACCTACCCTACCTACCTACCTACCCTACCTACCTACCTACCCTACCTACCTACCTACCTCCCTAACTCCCTACCCTACCTACCTACCCTACCTACCTACCTACCCTACCTACCCTACCTACCTACTCTACCTACCTACCTACCCTACCTACCTACCTACCCTACCTACCTACCTACCTACCTCCCTAACTCCCTACCCTACCTACCAAAAAAAAAAAAAAAAAAAAAAAAAAAAAAAAAAAAAAAAAAAAAAAAAAAAAAAATAGATGTTGGCCGATTCTCATAGATACCGGATAAGCACAAAAAATTTCATCAAAATCGGTTAAGCCGTTTCGGAGGAGTATGGCAACGAAAACTGTGACACGAGAATTTTATATATTAGATAGTTCTTCTTACTAAGAAGTTATGCAACATGCTCATTGCTCAGCTAAAAATAATACATACATAGATAAACTCGCGCCTTCTTCCCATGGGGGTAGGCAGAAACTAGAGAACGCCACCTGCTACGATCCTTACATACTCCTTTTGCCTCGTTTACATTCATAAATCTCGTCATACACGAATGTCAGTTGCGAGCACCTGACCTTTCTGAAAAACATCACCAATAAGGTCACTATGTCTTCCTAGGGCGTCCCCTTCCGAAGAAAAAAATAAAATAAAAATAATATCTACATAATTATTATTTTGTTTCGCGATTATTTTTACTCGACTACGGCAGAGGCAAAGGAGGGTTAGGATTTTAACAGGCTATGTATGTATGTACTCGTATTTTGACAAACAAGGTACCTATCGTTGGAGGCGTCATGTTGTTTCACGGGTAGGTTATATAACGTCACATAAAATGGCGGCTTATAGCGGATTTATAACGTTACCGTTTTTTTTTATTAAAGATTAACAAATCGTGTTTGATATCCCATGAAAGATCTTAATGAGTACTTTTTGAAAATAATATGGATTATCTACAATTATACATACATAAACTCCAAATAATTGAAATTACTTCCTACACCACAATATGCCAATTCAGCCTATCTCTTCTCACCATGTTGGCCACAAGTACAGTCCTCAAAAATATCCCTCATCGTCTGTCAGGTTGGGCGGCGCCTCCAACTCTGCGGGCGGCGCAGCCAACAGTAGTTTCGCAGGCGTCTCCCCGCCGCGCACGCGCAGCGCGTACACCGCCATCTCAACCTTATTCACGTTGGCGCGAGTTGTTGGGAGCTTGCGGCTTAGGAGGCGGCTTCCTGTTATGCCTGGAATAAGAATTGGTGCTGTTTTAGTACTTTTGTTAGGGGGCTGGCTTTCAGATACACAAGCGGCTGACTGGCTTCTTCTTATTTTTTCTGGCGTATCTCTTCAATTGGATGTAGACGAAAGAAGGCTGCCTAATATGATCCAATTTGGAAAAAGTTCTCCTATAGTGGACAGGGATTAAATGATAGAAATGATAGTCCTTAAGTGAAGGAACTATACAATTTGCAGTTGGACACCCAGAGTCCTCAACATCCTCTTCCTGTAAAGTTGCACATTTTTAAGTATTTTATGTCAGTCTGTCTGTGTTTGCCAATAATGTTGAATAATGAATATAATTCATGTCAAGTCTTACCCAAATACCCGGTGTACAAGTGCCTGACAACATCACAGGCCTGGAAGCATTCCTCACTGTCCCCACTAGATATACTGTTGATGGCCTTCCTCATCAGTTCTCCTGTCAGATCAGCTAAACCCAGCATGTAGTCAGATTCTGGCAACATAGTAATCAGAGGCCGTTGGTTATCATCATCTGTGATGTTATACTCTAATTCCTTCTGAACTTCTGGGTAAGTAATAATCCTTTTGTCTGTCATAAGAGATAGAAGGGTCCTGGCTTCAATGTACTCCTGGAATCCAGCTGTGACTGCCCTGGAGTGCAAGTGTGCTGGACTGTGTTCCAGTTCTAAACCAATGCTTCTGATTGGTCCATTGATTAGCTTCTGAATTCGTTCTTTGGCTTCAGTAAGAGTATTCTCTGAAGAATCCTTTCTGAAAATGTGATATTATGTTAATTCAGAAGACATACAACAAGGCTATTGTGCTATTTCAATGTATTTTGTAAGTAGGTACCTACTTCATCTAATGATATGCAGCAATGAGTGGCTTATGCTATCTATCATGATAGGGAAAGTATAAAAGTACACAAGCATACAGTACATAATTATTATACGAGAATATAAATTAGAACAGAATGACTTATTATTTAATTGTTAATTTATATTATAGAAATTGTTTCTTTAGTTTTTATGACTTTGCATGGCATCAGGTAGAATATAGCGGAAACTCTTAGTGATGTACCTATATTGTTGACAAATAAATGAATCTAATCTAAGTAACAATTATCTCAAACAAATCTATGGTCAAGGAGGCAAAAGTAACCTCATAAAATAACTCTTATCAATTTACAACTTACAGAATAAATAGGGCTCAACAGGCTGAACTTATAAGTACATAGCCATAGTAGGGTCTCAAGTGAAAGGGAGTTCATTCCAATTTCTACACATACTGTCCTTTATTTATAAAGGTTGCTCAAAGTTAAGTAGTGATTAGCAACTGTTTAACCATATTTTTTTTTAATGTTTAAAGTCTCTTAACTTTAAACAGTGTTTATAAATAAACCCCACTACCTATACTTACGTTATAGGCGAATGTAACAAGAATATGATTCTCTTGCTCTCAATGGTGATATCGCGCGACAATTTGACGAGTCGCTCGTGCCTGTCCTGGCGCTCATTCAGCTTGCTGGCAGCCTTTTTGAATATAGCAAGCACGGGGCTGTCTGCTGGAAAGGACATCGCAGTTTCTCGCGCAACGGAAGCCAGGGTGTGGTCAGAGTTATTCGGACCTTTGCGATTGCCACGATATTGTTTTCCTGAAAAAATTATAGGGTTTAGGTATTTCAATTATAAAACTCAAGAGATTGAAAATGATTGATTGAATTTAGATATTGAATTATGTGTAAAGTAGCAATAACCAAATATTTTACTCAATATTGCAGAAAACTTAAATCTTCTTGTATAAAATCAATACGGTAGGTACCATCTTTTAAGCGAAAAAAGTTGGATGAATAAACTTACCTGGACCAGGCATACTTGTTATTGTAGTTACAAAATCTTAACTGTTTGTATAAAAAAGAAGCTGCTTTATATTATTATCGTTGATTATAGCTCTTATTAAACTTTCTGCTAAATTAAAAATTTCGCTAGCGCGTTTATTTATTTGTTAAATACTGTCACCATGCTGTCAATTTCAAATTTTCAACATTGACTTTGACAATTGACCTGTATTTTTTTTGTGTGCTTAGCTAATATAAAAGTTTTCCGAAGCATTTTTCAGTGTGGCAACTCTAGTTGATCCCAGAATAAACAAAATGTTCGTTCGAAATCGAATCGCCAGAGTGAAGCCAGTGGAGTGATTAATCTTTCTTCATTCATTCGTTAGGTCCAACCAATCTATTACTATGGGTACGTTCCGAATTACACTGTAATCGATTTAAGCCTGCTTACACCCATTCCGAATGGGAAAGGTCGGGCAAAGCTAATTGTAGATTGCGTAATCATAGCTAGGTCCCTACGGACTACAATAAATTTTACATTTCGTTCATTCTCGTTCCATTCTGTTTTCATTTATGAGTTTAGTTTTTTTAAATTTTTCGTTATTTTCGGTTATTCCAATATTTTAAATCAAGTATTTGACATGAAAAGTGTCAGAATCTTATACCTTAGAATACCCTGTCTACGCTTAAATATTTCCTCATAATCCCTTTTTTTAAAACTATTCCGACAGAACCTCGATCTCTGTTTAACGTAAATAAAAAAATCTCTACGAATAGCTAAGACACAATCTTGTATTTTTAGGATCTTACGGGAAAGTTGGACTCTAATTTCGGAGTACTTAGGAACACAATAACACATCATTTTCGCAAAAACAAAATAAAAGCTCCTCACGCCTTATATTATTAGCTTGTGTTGAGAACTAGCTACGACAGCGCCACTTTGACAGTTGCCTTCCCCATCAGCGTGAGCGCGATAACGATGTCCTGTGATTCTTCATAGATGATGTCATGACATGCGCCATCTTGCGATAACGCCGACTATGCCCTAAATTAATATCATCGATCGTGAGCGATGTCAAAAATGACCGTTGTGCATTGTGCTATTAAGTTGTTTTGAGTCGCATCTTTGGTCTCATACATCTCAACCAATAAAACAGAAGTGCCAATGCCTTGAACTTCCATTTTCACAAAAATATCCAGTCGGTAATTTTTTCTTGTGCAAGGTTTGGGGTTGACGTTGAGCAAGCTGTGAGCGCGTTCCGAATTGTTGACAGCTCTCAGCTGTCATAATCGTGATATTTATATCGGAACGCAAATTATTGATGGGAGCGCTGTGAGCAATCTATAGGTACTCTATGGTATTATCTGTGTGTGCGTCAGTCATTCGATTCGACGTTTTGTGACAGTTTCGGTTTCGTTTTCTAAAATAAATAGGTAAATAAATGCTGAAAATCATTGATAAGTGAATGTAAATGAAGCCTCGTTATGATTGTAATGTTCTTGATATGAAATATAATGATTCCGTTTTCAGGAATTCGTGTCGACTGCCCAGAGTCCGCGAATTTCTGCTTATCAACTGATATCGTTGGGTGTGACCGACTTCCCGTTTGCATAGAAACTTGAGGTAAATATTCACTAAAAGTAAGTTTATTGGGGGTTTCCAATATTATTTTGTGGTATTCTAAATATTATAATTTTTAGTGTTCCAGATACTTTAAAATGGCACAAACTCTTACGTTTGGTGACTCAGTGGCACCGGTGACTTGTCATGCATGGAATAAGGACAGAACCCGTAAGTATTGTACTGTTAGCTCCATATATTTTATTTTCTCAAATAAGCTTCCCGACAGTTTAAGTTTGTAACTAGTGACAATTTATAACTGTTGGGTTAGGGTTATTTTAAACCACTATTAACATGAGACCCCATGCTAAGTTTCAAGAATATAAGTAAAGCAGCATCATCATTATCCAGCATACCAGCTATTAATTCTAGTTCTACCTATAATTTAAATTTTAGGTAAATCAATCTATTAAAACAAAAACCTTTCCTAAAAATAAAGGTCTTCCAAGAAATATAACAATCTCATTCTTGTATTACAGAAATTGCATTTTCACCAAACAACAATGAAGTCCACATTTACCAGAAAGAGGGGAATGATTGGAAGCAAACCAACAACCTGGTGGAACATGACCTGAAGGTGATGGGCATCGACTGGGCCCCAAACACCAACCGCATTGTAACCTGCTCCGTAGACCGCAATGCTTATGTCTGGACTCAGGGAGATGATGGCAAGTGGTCAACAACTCTTGTACTTCTCCGCATCAACCGAGCTGCCACTTGTGTTAAATGGTCACCCATGGAGAACAAGTTTGCTGTTGGCTCTGGAGCTAGGTTGATCTCCATCTGCTATTTTGAGAAGGAAAATAACTGGTGGGTGTCCAAGCATATCAAGAAGCCCATTCGGTCAACTGTGACCAGCATTGACTGGCACCCTAACAATATCCTGTTGGTTGCTGGCTCAGCTGATTTTAAAGTGAGAGTGTACTCAGCTTATATCAAGGATATTGAAGACCAACCAGGCCCAAATGTTTGGGGTACAAAGCTGCCTTTGGGACAAATGTTGGCTGAATTCCCCAATTCACCAAATGGTGGTGGATGGGTGCACAGTGTGTCTTTCTCAGCAGACGGGAATAAAGTCGCGTGGGTGGGACATGATAGCTCCATAAACGTAGCTGATGCTACTCAAGGGAGAGGTATCATAAAAATGAAGACTGAGTATCTGCCCTTCTTGGGGTGCAGTTGGGTGACCAACAACTCCCTGGTTGTGGCAGGACATAGCTGCATTCCTTTAATGTACTGCCATGAAGGTAATCAGGTTAAGTTTGTTGCCAAATTGGATAATACTCAGAGGAAGGAATCTGGAGGATTATCAGCCATGAAGAAGTTCCAGTCTCTGGATCGCCAAGCGCGCATCGAAACTAATGACACTTTCCTTGATTCCATTCACCAGAATGCTGTCACTTCCATCCGCCTGTATGAAGGCACCAAGGCTAACACCCGCAAGTTTAGTACCACAGGACTGGATGGACAACTGGTCATCTGGGACTTGGACTCCTTGGAGAGGTCTATTGAGGGACTGAAGATTGTTTAAATCAGACTTCTTTTAAATTTATGATTTTTATTTTTAAGGAATAATATAATAATCAGTTTGCGTGCGAGTTCTGAAGTCACTCCAAATAAAAAAAACAATAAACATGGAAAGCCGTGAGAAAGTAAAACTTCATAATCACAGTCTGATCAGTCTAGCTATAAGAATTAAGAACGAAGCAATATTAGCAGTGAGTGAATTCAGCTCCCCAGACAGTAAAAACTTTCAAATATACAGAATAAACTATTATAATTTATAGATACAACTTCTATGCTTTTATAATATACAATTTAAAAATTTAACTTGATAATCAAATCAATAATTTATAACATAAATTAGAAATAAGACTACTACACCCTATAAAATATGATAGATCACTTTTAATACTACTGAAGTACTGATTGCTGTCAATATTACATTAAATTTTAAGGAATCAACCGAAGTATTATTTTTAACATTAACATCAAAGTCATACTTTATCCTAGAGAACTATAAGGCCATATTGTTTGTTAGTTTTGTGTTGTTATTGGGCGTTGCTGACGATGTTGAAAACTGGACCGATACGGATGAAGACGCGTCGCAGCACGGAGCGGAGCTCTGGTTTGAGGTCGAAGCAGGTGATCTCACACAGCAGCGGGTAGTAGCTTGATACGTGAGCCGCAAACTGAAACACGTTGCATCACTCATTACTGTTTGCATATTGATAACATGGACATGGTATGATGATCTCATGTAGCGTAAGTTGAGTAAAGAATATGTAATTGGGTTATTGTAATCGTCATTGTAATCCGAACTATACAATATTACAAGGCTCTTCATGCCGATAACCAGATTCTAGGTCTTGCGGAATTTTAATGCGAAAGTCTAGACCAGCGGTTCCCAACCTTTTCTTGACCAGGGACCACTTTAATTTCATTATTATTATCAGGGACCAGTTTGATTTCATTATTATTAGTAGGGACCACAAGGTTAAAAAATAAACTATCAATCTAACAATAAACATCAATCGAAAAGTTTAAGAAAAGTACGTAATCGTTAAATTAAAAAATTACACTAGTGAACAAAACACTTAATTTTTTTATTAATAATTCAGTTTGCATCAATGAGATTTTTGAGCTTGCGATTTCTCCAATTTTAGCGTATGAGATTGTTTTTATACACCAAAACTGCTCCAAAAAACGAGATTCAAACGCGTCCTTATAGTTTCTATCATTTTGTTTGAATTTTGCGCGGACCATATTTTAGCTCTTGCGGACCAGTGGTGGTCCACGGACCACTGGTTGGGAACCACTGGTCTAGACTGACTCATAAATTCCGATTTTGTTGCTATCGATTAGGACGCAGATACAAGCGTATTGATTAGTGTATAATAATTAACTGTATGTGTTTAGATTTATACAAAAGCTACAAAAATAAATCCTCAAGGTGATCTTTGGGTTAGACCACGGTAGATCTATTTCAATGACTTCATTACATAAACGTGGCAAAGCGGCCTCGTCAGGTTAACGTCAAGAGAAAAATTCGAATTCGATTCGTATGAAATATGCACTCAACCCCTTTTTTCAAAGTCGGCTTTAGGTGTTCTGCAAATGTTATACAAGTCAGAATGTTGTTATGAATGCAAATACTTTATTTGCGCATATTGTGTCTACCTACTATAAGTTATGCTCATCAAATAAAGTAACAAAAGCGTGACGGTAGCGATACATTATGCTAAATAAAAACTTTACTTTCAATCAACAACAGTTCTTACATATTATCGCGAAACGTGTCGTGACGTGTATCTGCAAAAAATGTACCTAGGTACATACTTTCTAAAAAACATTGTTGATTGCTGAACTAGTCTGTCCAACGACACGTGAATGTGTTCGTAATTCAAACCAGTTCGACTGTTAAATCGCGACACTATCATATCATAACCGATAGCATCTACAATCTAATTCCATTATATTGTTTGGATAACGATAAATACATAAGCACGAGGTTATTGAACAAAATCTACTTACTCGTTCGTCTGGCATCTTCAATATTCTTGTGAGGATCAAAAGCAGGATGGACGTCCACGCGTCCCGGTGCGCTTCACTCGTTACTCCAGCAAAGTACTCCAAAGCTTCACAACAAATGCTGATGAGACTCTTCTGGACTGCAGGCCAGTGGTCCCTTCGCGTCTCGTCACTGTACATCTTCAAGAGTATCCGCAGCACGCACGCCAACGACTGCGTCTCTTGTTTCAACATATTCGGCTTCACTGAGCCCTTGAAATTAGCTTTCCACAACACATTCCTCTGTGCATTGTTAGTATTAAATGTTTTAGCGAAGCGGTGACTACACATCAGGCATTCAACGAGTCGCAGCAGATGTGGCGAGCTAAGCAGTCTATACATTCCTTGTTCTTCACGCTGACATTCTTGCTCCGTTCCGGGCGTGCCGCCTGTCAGCTCCGCGGCTGCAAGGGCGAGCGTCTCGGCGTCTTCCTTCCGCGACGTGGCTGGGTAGAAGACGATGTTGTCGATCGTTTGTATCAGCTCCAACTGAACCACGCACTTGATCAGGAGACTGTTGAACACCCGGTTGGAGGACTTGATCTCGTCTCCTCCCTGGGGTTTCTTCAGGATCCCGTGTCGGACTTGAGGCGTGTCGTTTTCCTCGTTCTCATCTGGTTTCCAAGTGAGTAAGGTGGTGGGCAGCGTGCTGTTGAAGATGTCCAACATGATCTGGCACGTGTTGCTCCACGTGTCCTCGCTGAACTTGGTGCCGTTGGAGATGACGAGGTTCTCGAGGCAGTTGGTGCCGGAGCGCGCCAGCTGTTCGTTGTCCTGCTGAACACACCAGTGAAGCTGCGCGTACAGCTGCTCCAACAGGAGAGATCCAAGAATGTCAAAGTATTGCGTGAAGACGTCGACGATGGCATACAACGCGTGATTGCATGTCGTAGTCATCCACTCGTTTTTCTCTAGCTGATGCTCAGGTAACTTCATATTGTCGAAGATTCTGAACAGAATATTAAATAGGTCTCTCCACCAATGTGGACGGAATGATTCACCGTGAGTTTTTATAATCTCGAAGAGGACTGTAAGTCCTCGGGTGCGTACGTCTAGCTTGCAGCGGCTGACGACGCAGGATAGAGAGAAGAGAAGAGGGAACCACCCCCTCAGCCACACTCGGTCTACTTCGGGCGCGCCCGGCTCGCCCTCCAGCCCCGCGTGCTCCACGAACAGCTGCGGCGACGCGCCCACAGCCGTCGCACAAGACCTCACCAGTCTTATAGCTTCCATCGAAGTGTCCGGGAACTTCGCGTTGCATGCAAACTCTGATAAGCATTTAACTGCATCTTGGAACGAGTCTATCATCGCAGGGAACTGTCTCTCATACAATTCATTTATAATTTTGCCAGTAGTCTGGAATGCTAAGTCGACAATCGCTTCATCTTGATCGCTCGCAGCTAAGTGGAACACAGAAAAAATATTTTTCCAACCTGACTTGATGTTGGGCGCTTGAGAATTTACCATCTGGGCGATACAACGAACAACCATGTCTCTGATTGTTGGAGAGCTGTTTTTCTTCATAATGTGCTCAAATGGTCTCAAGAAATCTTTTTGGAATTTGAAATTAGAGAACTCGCCTTTTTCGATGAACTTCATAGACAGTTGTCTCAATGAATCCACTGCGAAGAAAGCTATGTCTTCGTTATTGCTGCAACCTACTTTGTTGAAGTGATCACCGAGCACTTGCCATATTCGAGACCACTGCAGCCTAATTCGTCCCATGTTGTAGTAAGATATTTCGACGATCTTCTGCAGAGAGAACATTCGAGGGTTTGTGGGATGGCTCAATTCATCTAGGGATACTTGACATAACGCTTTGACGAAGTCTACGATGGCGTCACCGTCAAGTTTCGTGGATCCTGTAAATATTCTATCTACTGCTACAACGACGCTTTGTGAGCTGGTCTCCCCGATGTGTTCTTTGACGCTCGGATCCAGTGACATTAGACTAAACTTCAAGGAGTCCGGCTGAGGCTTGATGCCCGACCCTGATAGGAACTGTGGCCGCACTCCCGTTCCTATGAGCTGCGCTAGTTCTAACTGAGAAATGCATTTAACGACATCCAACCAACTCGTTCCTAAGTAGTTGCCGTCCGTGTGCGCCACGGTGATCAACGTCTTGATAGTGTCGATGTTCTTTGCCTTCATTTCCGTGATAGGAGAGTTAGCTGTAAGCAAAGTGAAGCGCGCGAGAGCTTGCACGTACGCGTCTCTTTCGAGCGACATGTGGAAAATGCAGGCGATGCGAATAGCGCACCTAATGCCGTCTAAGCACAGCGAAGCGATTTCAGGGTCGTCACAATCCTGCAGCCCCACTGAAAAGGCTGCCAGGAAAGGTGTCCACGCCATCTTGAACATAGGACGAACATGTTCCACGTGCTTAGCCGTCGTGAACGGAGTTTGCACGTGAGACACAGACTCCATCAAGTTCTTCGCAGCTGTAGATATCACATCCATCTCCATGTTCCAGATCAGTTTTCTCTTCTTCTCGTTAGCGATCATATGTTTCCCGGGTTTCGAAGAACTCTTCATCTTAATCTCGTGACCGGCGATTTCGTCGTAGATCTGTGACAAATACTCACGTGGCAGGTCATTGTTGTCACTAATGCCACTATTCAACTTAATGTATTGTTCTTTTGTCATTTTATTCTTGACTTGCGGCGAATGTAAATCTGTTGTCAGCATTATTATGGAAAACGCTAAAACGTAGACGGTGTCCGCACTCATGAATAGCGTGTTGTTAGGATTGCACTCACAGTAGCGAGATGCGAACTTTTCCATTAGCCTGTCGATCTTCTGGGCCTCGCCAGGGAGTCTGAATCCTTCTAAGAAATAACGTAATGCGGCCACAATATCCATGCTCGCGAAATTCATAGAGTCTACATAAGAGTACATAACTTCCTTGGAATGATCCTCGTTCTCGCCTAAATATTCACCAACGAACGTTTTGTCGAGTCTCTCGTCGGTTAGCAACCATTCAGCGATTTCTTTTGTCGATGTTCCCAAGAGACCTTGTTCTTGTAAGAAAGATACTCCTCGTTTTGGTTTCCTGTTGAATAGGTCAATGCCTGTTTCCCAAACCTCCTTTTGTTGTTTCAATACCTCAAATTGTTCTGGAGAATCTAATGTCTCTCTATTGCCAATATTGCTGGATCCTGTGGAAACTAAACTTAGACTAGATCCTCCATGAGACTTTATGCTGTGATGGTCATGGTCTTCCTTCGCGATTCTCTCACCCAAAGTCGTTTGCAGGTTTGGATTGATATAAAGTTCTTTGCTCCATTCTACCATACATTTTAATATCGAGACTAGACATTCGAGTCCACGAATGCGCATGGACTTTTCTTGGTTGGGCGTAGCGCCTAGTTCCAAAGCTTGCCTTCCTTGGGCAATCTTTGAAACATCATTAACCAATCGCTGGAAAAGATTGGCTGCTGATAAGTCACAGTCGTAGTTCACGTATATGTCTACGACGCTCTGCGCATCTCCACAGATCCTGGTCAATGCTTGGATGACCATCCATTTGTGCTCGAAAGACGAGCTAGAAGTCTCCAGAATGTTCATAAAGATTTCTTTGAAGAACACTTCAATTTGCTTCTTTAGGTGCACTTTGAAGTTTTGCAAAAGAGCTAAGAAAATAGCTAGGGATAGTTCGAATACTTCTGGTACAGAACTGACGCCATTCTTCGATAGCGCCACACAAAGATACTGCTTGATAGCTGTGATGAACATCTCATTGTTCCTGAATACTGGACCAGCATTTTGTAAGATAGATAAGAGAAGATGAAGAGAAAGAATTTTCGACCTTAACTCATGTGACTTAGGGTCTGGAGTGCCTTCAGGTAAAGGCTTCATTGAAAGCTTGCATAGAGCTCTGAATACTAGGAAAGCATCTTTCTGTAACACATGAGTGAACTTAGCTGTGACTGAGTTGTCATTTTCTGAAATAACATCAACACTTTCTTGTGATGGTATTCTTTGTATCGTAGCTTCGGTCGGCACTTGACCATTACTCTCGTGGGAAACACTCCCACTATCATGAGAATCTGATGGATTTTCATTGTTATCAGGACTATTTGTCACATCTTCTTCAGATGTTTTCTTAGTTGCAATACTTATGGCATTATCTATAACTGAATCTACTATTTGTTTAGCAATAATTTTTGCTTCTAATACTTCGTCCACCTCTTCACCTTGCGTTTGTTCGACTTCTTTAACTTCTGTTGTATTGTTAGGCGTTTCTTCTGACACAACATTACCATTCGGTATTTTGTGTGGAATTTCTGTTACTGAATTACTGTTGCCATTGGCTTCTGATTCAATGGCTTGATTCTCCATTTTCGTGAAAATAACATTCAGCATCTGTGTCAGAGTTGCTCTCGCTGTGGTCTGGTTGATAAGGTTTTTGCTTGCGAGGTAGATGTTGTAACATGTTCTGACAGCAAGGAGTACCGTGCCCTCGTGAACCTCGACATGTTGACTTGTGATTACTGTTAGTAGAGCTTTAATTATTTGTAGCTGCACGCCTTCATCAGTTTGTGGTCCTGTGAAACAGCTGCAGATTGTTTCAACAATTCGGTCTATCAGAAGTTTTCGTGGTGTAGTTGAGTCAGGAATGTTTCCGGTGAGATGGCCATACGCAATAAGTTTTTGCAGGCAGTCTAGAGCTGTCACAACTATCCTGGATGCCTTGCTCTGGCATGCCAGTTCGAATGGTAAGAAGTACTTTTCTGCTGTAATAATGTTCGAAGCGTCATTCTTGGGTAGAGGCAGAGTCCCCGATGTAGGACTCTCTGATGACTCAGGTTGACCTCCATTTATCAATTCTGTTTTGATTTCCTCTGCAAAGAAAAGTAATGTTTTTAAAATAGTGCTAATGGAATGCCCACTAATAGTTTATATACGAAATGTAATATATATTCTCATCCATCCATCTTTTGAGGATAGTGCTTATAAATAATGTACTCAGATAAAAATTTATATGTTTCTCAATAAGCTGTTATCAACAGTAAATATTCCGAATTTTCGTTTCGATAAATTTAGATGTATAACAGTATAACTCAAGGGCGGAAGGAAAGGCCTTGGTTAAAATTCCATTTAATTCATTAATCCTTGCTAATGAGATACAATTGATTTTATATTGTTATGGCCCGCTAGCGGGCTACCTGGACCACTACTTAAATTATTTTCTTGGAGATAGTATTAACAATTGAAAATGTCTTAATTGTGTAGTTTCAAGGGAAACTTGAAGCAGTAGGAACAGAAAAATTATGAAGAATTAAATATATTTTTTTTGTGAAAAATTTACTTAGTAGACTTGAGTTAACTAGAAAAAGTTAAAGTTTATATTTAGCATATTTCAAATGAACTTGACCTTGGTGATGCATATACTATGACGCAATTTTGATTTTATCATGACTAAACTTAAATATTGTAGGACCTACCTAATTACTAATGTGTCTTAACATTTCAAAGGTATTAATAAAATGTATAGAAGTTGCATCATTTTAATATTAAGTGACACATAAACACATATTGAATCACAAAAAGATCATCTTACATCAAGCATCTTGAAGCGAGAATAAATGATGCAACAGGAAAAGATCTTGACAATCTTTGAATGCAAAACTATCAGTAATCCTATCTGAATGCGGACCTCATCTAGTTTAAAAAATATGATTGACGTCTAAAAGTGTTTGTACAAACCTACTTACAGAAATAAAATCATTTATCGAATCAATAATGCATTTTCCTTAAAATGGCAATCAAATATTCCATATTTTCATACAACTGCAAACCAATTGTGTCAACACTAACTTATCACTTAATATAATTACAGTTAAAGTAAGTCTGTCTGCTTACTTAGATAAGGTCAGGGTACTTTACATACTTATTAGGTATTTAAAAACTTTTCAAATGCACTTAATGCATGCGAAAATTCTTTATAAACGAATTAGATGAAACTTTAATCATATTTTTATGGTTATTTTTAGCTGTATTCAATTAGAACTTGTCATGGTTAGACAGCTAAATAATGAATATAAATTCATTTATATTATTAATATCATTATTGTAGCCGTAGAAACACTTACAAGGAAATAGTATGTGGCCATTAGTTTCTTTTAAGGAAATGCTTGATAAGGAATTTTGGATTACCACTTAAGATTGTTTTAATAGATTGCTTTGGGTTACATTCCTATCTGGTTTTGCCATGGGCTTAATCAGTGAAGGAAATATAACTAATAATTAAACTATTCCTACTCAATCATACATTACAGTTACATTATGTAACTTCTATTGAACATAAATATTAATGTGTGTTGTCCTGCTGCATTGACTGCCAAAATTACAAATTAACTGTCAAAGCACGGCATATATGGAGGCTATTTACATAATTTAAAAATACTTCTAGTCAATCCTGCCATAAGTATACAGGAAGTATGATTGCATACTAAACTTAGTAAGCTAGAATAAATGATTTTATTTTTGTAAGTAGGTTTGTACAAACACTTTTACATGTCAATAATAATTTTAAACTAGTTGAGGTTGGTGCTTCCTATCTGACTATTCTGATAAGAATGGCCGAAACCAACTCAGAGGTCACAGTCTGTTTTAAAGTCCAGACATCATCTTGGTCAGATCATGCGAAGACCATGTAGATTGGTCTTTTGAGGAAAGAACCACACAGATTGAGTGGACTTGTCCAGTCAGTGCATGCATTTGCCAGTAACCGTGCAGCTAGACTCAGGAAGTCAGGACTTAAGGAGCTCAACGATTCAACAAACAATACCAAAGAAAGGACTTTTGGGACATAACTAACTAGTTATTGTATGTAATAATGTTATTCGAGCAATGAGCATTGCATACAGCTGTCTATTATTTTTATAATCTCATTTTGTGAAGTATAAAAGGGATTTGTTATTTGTTATCAATGATTCAATTTATTATGACTCATTTGATATTTTGTTTATCGTTTGTAGGAATTCCTAGAGTTTTTATGTAACTGTTCAGGCCAAGAAAGCAGGTTGACTTAGCCAGGAGAGAGGCTTATAACCAGCAGTGGATTGCTACAGTTTGATGATGATGTGGACCTAGAAAGTTATGATGAAATAATATTGTAATTACCAGGCTTTGGACACTGAGTGTTGACTGTATTGTCAACAGTAGAAATACAGAAGTTCTCATACCACATTATGTTTAATATAGTTTTTATTAGTACTTAGGTACTAATTGAAACTCAGGTTGTTTTAGGCATAATAACAACCTAGGTGCGATGTAATGTATGTATGCAACGTTTTGCATGTTACTGTGACATATCAACATGTATGCTCGACCAACAATAGTAAGAGGTATTTACCAGTGAACATTGTTACTACATACAATCACACTAGGTCACATATAAATTATACACAGTATTGGTTCCACACACACCACTAACATTTGTTCCACTGCCTGCCTAGCTCGCCACTATGTCGAAAACACTTCACAAGACTCTATGATAACGTGAAGTAGATTTCGACTTTTAAAACCAAGGTCAATACATTCACTATCTAATAAATTATCAATAACAATAAAACTATCGCATTGTAGATTTTAACTTAATTAGTGATAAATACATGTAGGTACTGCAGCAAATATATAACATATTACGTTATTGAATACTGTAAATGTCAGTAGGTCTTACCTAAAGCGACTTCGCAGGACTTCTTCAGTTGGCTGTGGTAGGACCTTTTTATGTCCTTATCAGCCAAAATCTTTTCTAGCGCTCTGACTATAAACATTTCTTTAGTTTTCAAGTTGGTTTGCATCGTTATTTCATAAGTTGATCACTCCATTCGTTCCTATCGGAACCGACTTAGTTGCGCGGTGGTTTTATATTCATTTAGATTACTTAGTGAGGCACTGTTATATTGTTATCGTATTACTGTATACTCGTATCGAGATAGCACAAATGGAACATCACAAAACTTTAGGGAACTATAGATTTTTGTGAAATCATTTCTGCGAGACGGAGATTTCTTTCTACGATTCACACCTCATCACAAACATGTCAATTATATAGATGCGTTCGTAAATGTCACCAGATTACACAATCCGGTCGGAAGTTATTTTTGAAATTATTAGTTACTCTCTAGTGATATCTTTGTACTAATACATAGAAATAAATAACAAAATGCTTAAACATTATTTTTGAATTAGTTTTTCCCATAAAACAAGGGAAAATTCCCTTGTTTTATGGGAAAAACTAATTCAATGATTTTATTTTGATGCGTTCACATTTATTTGTTTCTGTGGATTGCTGTTTTTCGTTACGTCACCTAAATTGGGAAACAGTATTTTAAGACCATTTGAGACATTTTCATTGAATTTAAGTAAAAACAGCACAAAAATAGAAATAAAAATAATGATGAATAATTTTAAATAAACAGATGTAATCATTTTTAATTTACTACAAAATCTGCGTTTGGTTGTTCCTGTTTTACGTCAACTCAAGACAATTCAGTAAATTGTCATTTTTTATCTGTTGTGTCGCTGACGGACAAACTCGCTTGCGGTTAACCCGCTATTTACGTTAAAAATCGTGAAATTCTTCGTAAAGAAGAGCTCTTTTTTATTTTTTGTGATATTTTAAATTAGCCAACAAAATTGCTTCCACAATGACAGTGACGCGGGTAGCGGAGTCCCGGACCGAGTTCAAATTGAAGAGCTTACCTGACGATGCTATATCGAGCGTTAAATTCGCACCGAAATCCAATCAGTTCTTGCTGGTGTCGTCGTGGGACTGCTCTGTGAGGCTGTACGATGTCACGTCGAACACGGAGCGCCATAAGTACAAACACGAGCTGCCCGTCTTAGACGTTTGCTTCCGGGTAAGAATTCAGTTGTTTTTGCATGCTTGTTCGTTTGAATACAGGCTGTGAACTGCAGGCGGATACTTCTCTTTATCTGAATAGCTGCAGTTATGTGGGCATGCCTCTATGGTCATACTTTAAATGTGTGAAAATATTATTTTACCAAGTGATGATGTTTGGAAAAAGAAAAGTAATTAGGAGTGTTTGAGCAGGCCAGCAAAAGCATACAATTTAAAAGCTTATTATATCAATTAAACAGGCATCAGTTATTTAGTTGTAGATGGGAAGGTGACCAGTTATGTACAGTAAAGCATGACATCTTGGCAACAGTCCAACTTTTCCCAGATTGTTTTAAAACCTCCATGATGTGTTACAATGAACTACTAAAATTCCTTTGTATAAATATTGTTTTATTTAATAAAACTCTTTGCCAGGCTCAGTTTACAATGCATGGTAATAATTGTGGGTTCAAAATCCTCTAGAGAAACTTGTTTTTCCACAGCTCATTGGAAAAACTACATTGCCGCTTAATTTTCTTTCCAGGATGCTGTTCACACCTATAGTGGTGGGTTGGACCAGATCCTGAAGATGTATGACCTGAATGCAAGTATGGAGACAACCCTGGGTGAACATAAAGGAGCTATCCGATGTGTGGAATTTGCTTCTGAAGTGAATGCTGTGCTCACTGGCAGCTGGGATGGTACAGTCAAGATGTGGGACAGCCGTGTGCCCAATTGTGTTGGAACTTACAATCAAGGAAATGAGAGGGTATGATATAATAGAATTAGCTCTGTGTTGATGTAATATTCTTTTGGGCCAAGTCGGATGGCTAGGCAGTAGTCACAAAAATTAGGATACAAACTTTGTGGTTTTACTCAAGTAAAACTAATAGAAGATAAGCCAGCTAACAAATGCCAAGAAATACTCGACACAATGATGCTCTAGAATTAAAATCAGTAAACTATGAAAATTATGAATAATACTTTAGTTTTTTGGAATAAAATCAAGTATTAAATCTTCTTTTTAATCTTTCAGGTATATACAATGAGTATAGTTGGCGAGAAATTCGTAGTAGGTACATCAGGCCGCAAGATCTTTGTATGGGATGTCAGAAACATGGGACACGTGAACCAGAGACGTGAATCCTCCCTCAAGTACCAGACACGATGCATCCGAGTGTTCCCTAACAAGCAGGGGTATGTCCTCAGTTCCATTGAAGGCCGGGTGGCTGTGGAGTACCTTGATAGTAATCCAGAGGTTCAGAAAAAGAAGTATGCCTTTAAGTGTCATCGGATTAAAGATGGCGGTAAGAAACAATGTCTTGATTTTACTCTTTTTTAATGATTAGCCATCTAGATTGATTATGATGATGATTTGCAAAGAGAGATCAGCATCAAGCTATTAAATATATTTATATCATCATTATCTAACTATTTGGGGGTCACTTAAAATATTTTAATGTTCTTAGTAATAATACATAGTCTACCTCTCCTGCTAAAATCCTAATCATTTCCTATGACGTTCCAGGGAAACCAGACTTTCAATACAATTACTAACAAAACTCTCATTCCAGGTCTCGAAAAAATCTACCCAGTGAATGCAATAAGCTTCCACTCTGTTTACAACACCTTCGCAACGGGCGGCTCTGATGGCTATGTTAACATCTGGGATGGTTTCAACAAGAAGAGGCTGTGTCAGTTCCATAGATACAATACAGCAGTTTCGTCTCTAAGCTTCTCCCATGATGGGTCAGCCCTAGCCATTGCATGCTCCCAACTTGACGAGACACAAATAGAGGACCCCAAACCAGAAGATACTATCTACATAAGATATGTGACGGATCAAGAAACAAAACCTAAATGAGAAGTGGTTTATGCCTGGCGAGTCTGTTATTAAGTGGCTGTTTCAAAGTGTGTGTAGCGTAAGGTACGGGTGAAATTGGACTCCTGAACTTTGACTGACGATTTCAAAGAATGATTCATTTCCATGTTGAGGAGCTAGATTTTTCAAGATTGCTTAGTGTGTCCAAATTTTTCCTCTGTCCATTGGATTCCAATTGCCCCAATAATTATTCCTCATTGTTATAAGAATTTTTGATAGTATACATAAATTGAGAATGTTTTGCATATTAAGCTTAGTCTTTGTTATTTTGCGCTTGTTCAAATAAAGTGTCCTACGCGCGAATCGGTCACTCATGGTCATAAAATAAATACTTTCAAATAATACGCAAATGTACGCTAAAAACACTCGAAATATAACTACGTCAAACGGCAACAATAAAGAATACGCGCGTAGAACGCTTTATCTAAACGTATACCTATCCTATGCCTTTAAGTCCTATGTGTGAGTACCCAAGAAACCTGTATAATGTCTAGGAATGTTGACGGTTTTGTAAATAGCAATTTTGTTCAATGAAGTACTGAATTAAAAGCCATGTACAGACGGCCGGGTGACAAGATCTTTGTGAACGAACCTTACAGTTCAATTAGGATAAATTTTAGTTGTAAGTGATTAATAAAAAGTAATTAAGTTTCATAAAAGTTTGTTCCATGAGCATAAAGGGCCTTTTACCGCTTTCGTTATTTTTTTAAAATTATGAACACAAGCATCGAAAACAATATGTCATCCTTCATCTCACATGCAGCTAAAGGCTATGCAAGGATGCCAGAATAGGCTGCTCCTGAAATGTACTCTATGCAGGGCCGGATTTAGAGCTCTGGAGGCCTTGGGGCAATAAAGGAGTGGAGACCCCACCTCCTAAATTATTTTCCAAATAAAATGACCAATTTATTTCGCTGGAGTTTTTCAATAAATCATTTATTGTGAAACCAAGTAGATTCTTTTAGCATTTAACAAACATATATGAATACTAGCGACTCGCCCCGGCTTCGCCCGGGTAGCAAAGCATAATATAATATAGAAACGTTTATAGTTTTAACATAGCGCCATCTATTGAATACTTACTCAATCCAGTCAACAGATATCGCCATCTGTTAGAATCGTTTGGAGCTAACAGATAATTGTGACTGTGAAATAATTTGCAATAAAATAATATTGCGACTATAAATTGAGGTGTAAGCTATCTTATCTTTCAACTTGGATCAAATTGCACAAGGTGTGCAAATCAAATTTAAAATCGGTTCAGTAGTTTCGCGGACAAACAACTTGACACGTAATTTTTATATATATATATATATATATATATATATAGATAATCGAAAATGAGAATTATCTGAAATCAAATAACATTTCGAATCGTTTTTTTCATATTGAAGAACAGTTTAATCATGTTTGTACAAAGTACTATAGGTAAAGGTAAAACAGCGAAAAAAAATATCAAAGGAAAAGTGTTTTACTAGTGTTTATTCGTCGGAATTTGAAAGTTTTTTTTTCCGAAGTCTTGTGGGGGCCCCTCTTTTGTGGTGGCTCCGGGGCTGTAGCCCCGGATGCCCTCCTCTAAATCCGGGCCTGACTCTATGTTGCACAGGACATATGAAGAAGTTGGTAAACCTTGCGGGTTATTCCGTTTATCCACCCTAGATAATCCTCCCTAAGTTGTATACGCGGATACGCATGTCCGAGAATCCACCCTAGGGCTAGTTAGATAAATAGGATTTATAGGCTTAGGGTGGATTCTCGGACACGTATCCACCTTAAGGTGGATTTTTTGGGGTGAATAAACGGAATAACCGATTCATGGGTTAAACTAAGAATATCGATGAGAGAGAGAGGATGAAAATCAAAAACTGAAGGCCCACCAGCTTATCCAATACCTTGACCGCCCTGAACCAGCATTTAAATGTCGGTTTATTAGGTTAGTTTACAAACTGAAAATTTTTCAAGCAATAAAAAGCCCATACGCCGCGCCTGTCCCGGTCTTTGCATAATAAAAAAAGCGCCTCATCACAAAATAGTAGCAACATTTTCCAGATCCACTGCTTGCAATGACTCACGGGTGTTTTGTATCTCGAACAAAAGTGCGCTTTTATCAGCAAACTAAGTGCTGCGGAATGTGCACGCCATATAAGTGCATATTAAAAGCATACTGCATTGCTTTGAATTAACACATTCGCGAATACACAAGACGTGTGCGTCCGCAGTGTTTTGCAATTAAAATTTAAGAGCATTTATGCTGCTTTCCTTTGCGAAGACTGTGGCTTCTTTGTGGGTGAAATAATGGTGATTTTACCGTGTTTTGTTGATGAAGGTTAGTTGGTAAGTATGAAAGCTCGGCCAGTCCAAATTGGCGCTCAAACAAAGCTAATGTTTGCGACCACCTAAAGGTTTCTTAGAAGATGTTATTATAAACGTTTGGTGCGTCAAACCAAACGAGCGTTAGCTGTTTACAGAACATGTTTACTGCTGTTGTAATTATATTCTAGTATACCTTCGAATACTTGTTAATTGAGGAAGTTGTAGCTAATACGGTACTTCGATCATGTTTGTTTAAACACGGATTTCTTAACGTTTCTCCTCATTGTTAAGTTTTAATAAGCGATGGTGTGATGTGAAATTGAGCCGTTCTTTATTAACTTACTAATTATACAGTTTGAAGATATTGTGTCAGGTGAGGTGAGTATGGATGTCTAAATAGAAATTATAGACTTGGCATTTATAGCTATTTGACGAGCAGTTAATGTGTTTAGAAAATTCCAGGTTTACATAAAGATTAAGACACTATTGTGAGATGTTAGGCTTCTCTAATATAAACATACGAAGTGTCACTGGTGCGAGAAATTAGTTGGCTGGCTTGATCCTCACAGGCAGTCACAGGTCAGCACCAACTTAATTGAGGTAGGCAGCGATGGTAGGACTTTATCTGTCGCCGATTTAAGGTCTGGGAGTGAGGGGGAGGGGCGGGGTTTGTAGAACCCCCCTTTGAAGGAAAAGTTGCCCGCCCTTTTTGAGATATGATTTCTTAAATTAATTCTAACCTAGGTTTCGAATTTTCTTGTATTGATATCGATTTAAAGGTCGGAAGAGCTGGTGGGTGACGATTTAAATGAAGGGGGAAGTAGCAGCCCTCCTACCCCCCCTCTTGCATACGTTAAAGGATTATCAAGGCTCAAAAACGAAGGTATATAGATATATATATGTACATTTGAGAGGGGACCCCCTGTAAAAGGGAAATTTAGGAAATACCGTTTTTTTAAAAATCGTCTACCTGGTTTATGGGAGGAGGGAGTAGGATAGAAGGGGGAAAGAAACCCCGAACTGAGGCGTAGTCAACGGAGCCACGCTTAGCGGGGCTCCTATTTCTGTCTGCAGGGTTTAAAGGAACCTAACACGAAGGAGATGACAGGGGCTCGTCCGCTCGCTTTGCTCGATCTCTTGAGCCCCCGTCATCCCCTTCGGACCTAACCTGTATAAGTCGGGGTGTCCCAAGTTTCAAACTTAGCCTTCTAACCTAACCTGTCAGAGCTGGGGTACTCCAAGTCTCAAATTTAGCCGTCTAACCTAACCATGTCTGATCCGCCCTAGAAGGATTATAAACGACAGTTTGTATGAAATCACTAAATATACGTATTTCAGTTGCCTGACATAAAGGAATTATTATTATTATTAATATGAAGTGATACATTTTTGGTGCGTTGACCTTACTTAAAACGAAACGTTCAATGGCGAGACAAAATGTCAAAAGTGACAAAATATTGGTAAATTGCTACGATTTTGTTTTCTTTTTTCTCGTAAACCATTTATCTCCGCAACTTAAAACTTTACGCGAAAGCTTCTAAAAATATGATTTTTCTGTAGGTAATAAAAACAAGGACTCCCAACTCGACGGCTGATTAACTAAAACTTGACGCAGCGATTACTAAACCCTGCATTTATGGAGAGGCTAAAGAAGAATAAAGACCATATTCTGAAATAGCTTTGCTTCTCTAGGTAATAATTTGCCCTCCCCTTTTCGGTCACAAAAACTCCAAGTTCGCGACGCCACACGATTAACATTCAACTAAGTAGGTTACCTAATAAACATTTTTAACATCCTGTGGTCTGTAAAGTGTCGATCGAAGTCACCGCCCCCAACGATCAGTCGAGAAAACATTACGGTATCGTGATTTATTCCGTTTTGTTTATCAGACGGGTCAGGTGGTCACCAGCAGCTCCAGTATAAGTAAAGAGAATGTACGTAACTAAATACGTCTTGAATTAAACCGACGAAATTGTTAAAAAAGTCATTATATTGGAGTTTCTGCCTGCTGGTAACCTGGTATTCGTAATGGTACCCACTGATGTTATGGTCCTACAAATTGACACTTTTTTTGGTGATTCAGGATCAGTCAAAAAGGCCCTCAAATACCTACATATTTGATCAGTTTGAGAATATTATCAACGATCCATGACGTTATAAGCAATCGTCATGCAAAAAGCAAAGGACAATCCGAGAGAACTTTCAATAAGATGTTCAAAGTATTGCGCATTAGACAGATGGTAGGCCACTGACCACCTTCTCTGTATCGTCTCTCTTTAATTTTTCTTAATTTGACGCAATAAATATTCAACACAAATAAAAAATCGACAACCATTTTCCTGCGTTTCATTCAGCACGTTACGCTTTATAGCCACGGCACACGCGTGGGCGGCTATAACCTATTACCTGAAGATGCGACCTCTTCGGATCTACTCCTCTACAACCAAGATAAGGTATTTTGTATTGTGCATCTATAATATATGAGTAGCTATAGAAAAATGTCGATCAGAGCTTGGGAAATTGTCTGGTACAAAAGTTTCCGTAGGTAGTATGTAATAATGTAAGGAGAAGTTCACCTTACAAATCCTTGATCGACTGTGCTGTTGAAATTACACAGTTAAAGATTCTTGATTAGGTATTGCAAATATGAAAACTCACTTAAAGCTGCATTAGGTACCTACCTAACTAAAATGTGTATGGACAACTGGGAAAGCGGTAAGGGCTGTCTTTAAATTGCCATGTTTGAAAACCGCCCAGACAGAATCTATTTCCGCCCTGAGTCGATTGGACCTCCTCCTATCTATATACACTCGTTTTTCGGGTGTTTAAGTAGGTATTAGGTACTGGTTCATATGTACATATCTACCTACCTGCCTGTATAAGACTCGTATAATGTGAATTTTGCTATCGAATAGATTATAGTGGTCCGGTGGTTACAGGATGCTAACTTAACATCTTAATTAGTAGTAAAACTAGAAAACACGATGTTCTGGTATTAAAGACTGGATATTAGCAACATGTAAGTAGGTAATTATTAGTGGACCTTATGTCGCTATCTTTAACTGCAGACCGCAACCTGTGACCTGCTACTATTAAATGTCATATCTAAATGGCCGGCAGTTGGCACACAAGCATCTACCTACAGTCAACTTAAAATAATTATAAAAATACGGTCAGATAGATTAGATACCTACACACCTAATTTCAGGTGCATTATTTGCTAACATAATTGTTCAAATATCTTTGTATGTAGGTAGATATATTCGTTTGGGGTGGATTCCAATTCCAAGATAGTTTGTCTTCCTCTTCACCGTTCATCATTACACCGATGCGATGATTGCGTTCTGTGAATAAAGAATGTGTGTTCGAAACAATAACACCATTACCTACGACAAGGTACAGTCACGAGTACTAATATGTAAACACTTGGCAACTTTTGATAACGATTGATTCGTAAAATAACGAATGCAACGATGAAATACGACATATTACATAAACCTATGGGTTCGTAACGCCATAAAATTTCATTAAAAAATTAAGGAGAAAATCACTTTTGATTGTAGCCAAGTGTGTACATATTTATGCTCGTGGCTGTACATACCTAATAACCAACAAATCCACCACAATACATTCCATTTTTAATTACAATAAACAAACTAAATACGCTCTTAACTGTTCAGCTACTGCAACTCCCATTCCAGTATCTATCTCAACGTTATCATTAGTATATATGCGCGATAGTTAGTGCGCCATTGAACGCGTGTACATACGCTCATTGCATTCCTGCCACGTCGCAGAAACAACGGTAAGTTACGCGTTAATTGAAAAACATTAAGCTTATAAATGCGTCACTGTCTTGTCTTTATCTTCATTAGAGGTAACACCTATATCATGATAACTTGAAGTGTGGGCGAAATAATTAAGTGGAGATGGGAGTGTGAGAATGTCCTGTGAATCTGTGAGGTTATAGAAAAGTAGTTTTAGTGCCTTGAAACTTTTTCTCGAAATAGACTCGCACCCTAATTACGTAACAATCCTATCTATCACAATCTGAAGCATTTTGAAGCTTATTGCTAATCCATTGTTTCATGTATTCTAAAATTTTACGGCTCAACAACGTAAATAACGCAATGAATGTTGTTGAACTGTCAAAATGAAACCCATTCCTACTGTTAGTGTGTTACGTAATTACCCCACCGGGCTTTTACTATCCTCTGAAGCTTTTCGCATTCCCAAAAAGACGTTCGTCTGTCTCTAACTCGGTACCTCGTTATCATAACTAAAGTAAGGGGGAATACGAGTAGATCAGTGCAACAAAAATATTCCATACCTATATCTCTACTTGCTAATGTTGCAGAGTTGTAGGTATCTCTGCAAAAGGAACATTGTTTTTCTTTTTTCTTTTGATGTTTACTCCTTTTACTGTTAGCCAGTCTGGCCACCCAATCTGTGTCCCTCCCGCCGGCTAAGCAAAATATACAATCTTCGCCAGTAGCACAAATGTGTTTAAAACAAATGTGTAATCATATGTTCAGGCCTTATATCTTCATTAGAGCTAACACCCTATCATTATAAAGTGAAGTGTGGGCGACAAAATTAAGTAAGGAGATGATTGTGACCCGTGGATGTATCAGGTAGCAATGTGAGGTGTCAAATGGTCGCGATTTACCACTTTACACAGGATAGACCTGGAGGCGGTGTCCGTAACTAAACGGAGGTTTGGTGGTGGTGACATGATTTAATAGTAGATTATGCAACAAGGGGATAAAGCAGTGTCTTATGTCACGGGCGCCGTATTGAATCCCGAGCAAAGCGAGGGAGTTAGGACAAGAACCCTGAGTGCAGCGAGGAATTCAAGCTCGCCCAAGACGAAGGCACGTTTATCCCCGAGGAGGATACTCTACTTTTCACACCATCTAAAAGACAATAAAAAGCAATAATATAAGTATTAATTAAAATTACAATTACAGTTATTAGACCTATTTAAAACAATTAAAAGTTAAAGGTAATATTTGATACATTAGATCAGTTGTGGCTGACAACTGACATAGTTATGTTTTTATTCGGTACATTATTGAAATTGAGGTACTTACAGTTTATTTGCGTATTGCTGTTGAGTAAAGTTTCAGAAACTTGGGTCTGCTGAGGATCATTTTGGATCGTGAATGTTGGTGAAGGTGGTGCTTGAGGCAGCGGGCTAGATGAAAAGTGTTTTGATGTGGATGGTTGCGGTGACAAAGGTGTCCAAGGATCAGTTATCGACGGTGTTGTTAGTTTGATGTTGTCACCAATGCGGCAGCTAATTTTATCCTGGTTTTGTATAGAATTTTCAATGTAGCCCTCCGCTACTACATCAGATTTCCATCCACCGTGTCTTTTAATCTGGGTCATGTCTGCTCCTGAATCCACCAGTAGACTAGCCGATGTTCTCCTGAAAGAATGGCCCGTGTAGAGCTCGGCATTTGTCAATTTCATCATCACTAATTTTTGCCAATGACTTGCTTGGTGCACTTGCCATTATTATAAGCTACCAAAAAATCTGTTAGTGTTTATATTAGACGGGCGTAGTGCTGGGTACTTTACGAAAATTCTTACGTATGTTCCACAGAATACGTATGACCGTTCGTTCTTTGATTTTGTATCTGGTCATTGGGCAACTTATTATGGAACCTGTACCAACAGCCTACAGAAAAAAAAATAGGGAAGGTTCATTGAGCAAAGAATTAAAATCATGTTTAATTTGTTAGATCCGCTTAAACGTCTATGCTATCATGGTAGCCGTGTCGTATTGTTCCGTTTATACTGATTTTGTATCGTAGTCGCGCTGTATAGCTTAAAGAAATTTCAACAGATGGGTCTTTATTAAATTCCGCGTATTTACGTAGGCTCTGTGGAAGAACATAGAGAAAAAATAGAAAAAAAGTTGAAAGTCATCGTCGCGTCATAGTTTGACATTTCAGTTCCGGTTGATGAGCTTTGTGTTTATTATAAAAGTGCAATTTATTTAATAACCCAGTGTATTAGTGTTATATATCATAAAAATCCTCATTAATCAAGCTTTACGAATATATATGTGTGTCATAGGTTTAGAATCAGTTTTATTACGATAAAATCGTTGTGATAAAAATGTGGCCATTACGGCAAGTGCGGCACGGTGCACGTCGGTGTTTTCGTCTAAATTAGGTATGTTTTACTAATTATTTTATTACACTTATGCTTATTAGTATTTAAATACACTCTAAACTTTAAAATACAACAAAAATAATTAGGATTTTGTTGCTCAGGTAATTTTGTGTCGGCTATCGTGGTAGCTCGGGACGTTTACGAGCAGAATCCGGAGTAATGGTCTGTTTGTTTTGGTTTAGTGTAATAATCTGAATATACCAACTAATAGACATATGGGCATCAAAAAAGGGTTATATAGTCTAATTTAATTATAAATAGGATTTATTGACTCAAACTACAAAAGGTTATACAGAAAAAATATTTTACGGAAATTCAACACATAGTCTCAATTTTAACATTTTTTTATATTACTGTTGGCTATTAAATCGTAATTTACTTTTCACACCTATTGATTCTGTATAGTTTCAGCTATACACACAAATTTTTATTAAGGTATAACTGCAGTAGTTTTCTAGTTATTACGCTTTATGCCAAAGCTAGAAACGCGCGAATGGACGTATACGACGGGGGTCAAAAATAACGCGGCATTGACGGTCAAGCGGAACAACAAAGCGACCTGCAGCACCTATTCGCGCCTTTTTTTATTGGTGTTCTATTTTTTATTATTTGTATTCTACTCTCGGTGGCCAGTTCGATTTCCGAACAATTTTAGTTTTAGTGCAGTTGTCAATGGTAAATGCATGGGATTAGTATGTACTATGGAAAATGATTTTATGCGATTTTTACTTGCGGTTCCAATGTTCCAAATTCAAATCAACATTAACGACCAGCGGATCATAATGAAATTCAGTAGGTACAATATTAATGTCCGGCTAGATCCCAGGGCTTTAGTGTCTTACTTTAGGTTAGGTTTGCATGATATATAATATGATATTGTCGAGCAGTGGGTGTGAAAATATATTTTCAGGTTTTTTTAGCTTATGAAGCTGTCTAACAGTCAGACTTTCCAGGCGTTAGAAACACAGTTAGAGTATCCTTTATATATACAAGGATACATATGTCTACGAGTAGATATATATATACTACTGGCTCTGTGAGCTGTAGACCTCGCGAGTCTTTGCATAGTTTAAAACTGAATAAATGTTCACCGCGCTATTTAAAACAAAAGATCGCGACACGGCTGAAATATGTCTTTTTTTTACGTTTTCAACCCCCATATCTCCGCCATTTAAAAAAAATTCAAAAAACTGTTTCGACATAAAGATATCTATATAATTATCGAACCTACTCACAAAATTTCATAAGAATCGGTTGAGAAATGCGACCTGTAGAGGAGAACAGACATCCGGACATCCGGACATACGAAAGCATGTTTGCCCAAGCTGAAACGGAGACGCTTCGCGCTCGCTCGGTCAATAATAGACGCTATTTCATACCGGGATGTTTTTTTGTTCATCTACCCCGTGGTGTGGGGTGTCGTCGGATAGGTCTTTTTAAAATATTGCGGGTTGGTGGATACAATTTTTCCATTAAGGGATCTGTTTGTGAAATATTAACGAGTAATAGTCGACGAACTTACATTTGCAGTTGGAACGTAGGGGAGAACATGTTTTTCAACTACAGTGTTAAATTTGTTCTTGGGATAAATTCTTCCCAACTACGGAGCCCTTCATTGTGCGTGGTCCTACACGCACCTGGCCGGTATTTTTTTCTGTGTCCGCGTGTTTAGTGTTAAGATTCTTGTTATAATGTTCTTGTTATATAATTCAAATTTAACCTTCTGACCTTTGCAAGCTTCAATGGTTGGTTAAAAGCACTTGTGACTGACTGATGCTAGTGACCGTATACCTAATGTTCACACTTACGTAGATGTGTTTGCGCACTTAGTCGGTGTCGAAGTGCGTTGTTTTTAGTTTTTGCTTTGTATGAGGAACAGGGTGTAAAGTTCACTCATACCTCCACAGAAAACGGAGGATCCTCCCACCAGACGGGTGTCGTGTCTGGCGGGCGATTGCCCGACGATTGATGTCGGGCCGTTGTATATATGCTAGTAACGTGGTAAACTCTGCTTGCGCGATGCAGGATTTTGCGTGACGTCAGTGTGACGCGTAGCTCGCATGGCGCGATGTAGATGCCGCTACAGGTTTACATAATTATGTACCTAATAGTCAGTTATCTAGTGTAGTGATGCTCACCTGATTTTTCTTCTCTCGTCAGCGTGAGCTCAATGAGATTTAGCCTGTCAGTAAGGTTGGTAGGGCGGCTAACTGCCCAGGTTACGCCGGACAACTGTTTAATTCCATCACTTATGAAAGCTACATGCGTCCTACGTGTAAGGCATTCCTACCAGACGTAAAATTGGCGTTTCATACATTGCCAGTAATTTAATTGGCAACAAAAATAATGACAACGCTTATTGGCAGATTTCTCTAGCTTGATGTATGTAGGTACCTACCTAATTAGTTGCGTTTGTTTTATTTGATCTTGTGTAGGTACATATTTTGTAAAACCTTATAGGTAGATACAAGGTAGTTTCACTTTGATTCCGAAATCATGATGTAATCAATTCTGGCTATAAACTTAAGTTGTAATATATTCGTATACGTTCCTACCGTATGTACTCGTGGGCACTCTAGGCCTCTGTCTGAATATTGTTGTAACATCACAAATTATCTCACAATGCAGAGACAAGCTAGAGTAGAGACAAAAACAACAATGGCTCATAACTTGAGTGATAGGGTGACATGAATTTACGTCAAAATAAGATTTCTATCTTAAGATTACCTTACAACATGGACGAACAATAAAATTCGGACAGATTCTCGCTAATAAAAAACTGTGTCACTCAAGTCGGCCAGCTCGCTGTACGTATACGTGTACGCACACACTCACACATTAGTCAGCCGACTGTCGGCCATTATGCGCGCAAACGGCAACACTCGCACATAAATATATTCACACATAAACGGGAGTCAGTTTTGTCTTACCAGAGTTCCGTCCGACTTTTTTTTTTGTCCATGCCTTACATGGACTTTACATGAAAATTATTATTTTTCGTGAATGGAGGTGGTAAATAAATGTTTTTAAAAACAAGTATAAAGTCATATTTTCACTGTTAATAAGTTATCTTTAGATCACTTCAGTCATGCTGATAAAATAACATGGATTTGGAGTTGAGCTGAAGTTAATTGGTTTTCATGCAGTGTGGTGATGGCAATAAGGTGGATTTCCTTAATTCATTTAGTTCCAAGATTTAGCATGTGATTATATTAGAAGTCGATCCTAACATAGGGAAAGGCTAGGCGGATAATGATGATTTAAATCAAAGATTTATCTATGTATGTATGTAGGCTAATTGAACCTCACCAAAATTGTACACAATTTCTATGCAAATTTGAGCTCTCAAAAATCAATAGTAGAGTTCTATAGGTGCCTACGCAAAATACATCGCGCAGACCAATAAATGGGTCTCAAGAATCTCCTATAAAAGCCCAAAAGCACAGTCACGCTACAAAGCTCAGTCGAGTCCAGTCATCGCGCCTGGGAATCGCACTTATTACTCGCACCCGATCTTCAACCGACACTTGTGGATCTCGAAACACAGGCCGATGTCGAATCAGCCACTCGTCCAACTTTCCACCTCGAGTGCCCTCCACAACGAATATCTAATGAATACTTACAAAATAAATATGATAACAATTGTTTTATAAAAATGTACACTTTCACGCGTGGGTGTACGAAAATAAAGACTCGATCAGTGTGTGTGTTCGGTCATTTGTTGGCGAATCGAAAGTGGATGGTTTTTTTAATTTTAAGTAGCGGTTTGCTTGAGGCGTGGGCGGGATAGGATACGATATCTAATCTGACGAAGCTGGCTGAAGTTTTAAATTATTCGGTCAAGGAGATGATGAGTTTTATTGTCATCGTTTAAATCTTAAACGCACCTAATAATACTGTGAAATCGAAACTGGACACCATTGTTTGTTGGTCAAGTTGATACGGAAGAAAGCCTTACCTCTTTCTTTGCATGTCTCGTCTCGAAGACGACAATGTTTGCTCACGACTTTGGATTTCATTACCAAAATATTTTATTAAATTAACTTCTCTTTAATAACAGTTATTGCTACACAATATGTATGCCCAAGCTGTGACTGAAGGCGTCGGTAATCAATCACAAGTTTTGTGTTGTGTTCTAACAGGAGCTATACATCCAGAAGCACTGAAATATAACATCCTTCAAACAGGCATCGACGTACCGAAGCTTCCACACTAAATATCGGCTAACAATAACAATAAACAACGGAGCAGCCACGTCACAGCCGCTGAGTAATATGTCCCGTTGTGTGCCCACCATAAAGCACTTTCTCACGTCCAATGACAAATAGCGAGTGAATTAATACCAACTCGCTTTTGTACGAATAAATCAAATGTTGAGCAGCGCGCGGCAGGTTGTTTTGACCGGCAGGTTTTACCATGTTACCTGTGCACTCGTATCGACCTTTATCACAATGCTATAAGGTCTGATTATGAAAAATCTGTCGATATTTTACAATGAAATCTGGAGTGTTACCAGCTACATTACTTTTGCGTAGCTTACAACTCTTACTGCATTCAAATTAAAGATGGTTTTGGCTTGTTTTAAGTCAGTAGATTGTTTTATAGTGTTGAATATACGCGTTCGTAGGAGGATGTTATTGCTCAGTGTCTTCGACAACGTGTAGGGATGGGAGCTTATTGGTAAGGTGATTTACTAAAGCAGTTATTGCGAAGATGATATATTTAAGCTTTAATGGTATGTGCTGTATTTTTCTGGGCTTTTGATTCTGTATAATGTCATAGTTTCTGTGACATTTTATGTCGAGAAGAAATTAGTGTTTGTTGGACAGATTTACGGTTATTTTCTAGCTAAAAGGACCATTTTGCTTAGTAGGATTAGAGTTCACAAGCATTTGCATCTAGAATACCTATTTCAAGTCATGTCCCAATGCATCCTACGTTGCTTCACATTGTTTTAGGTTTTCAGTTCCAGCCTTCATTAAAAGCAGTTTGTGTTGATAATGATTACCAACCTCAGCATTACAATGAGTGCAAATCTCCAGATTTAAATAGAATATCTTCTCTTTTTTCGGAACGAGGTGTATCGAAATAGCTTATGCAGAATTGAAAGTACCTATGCCAGTCAGCAAGACACATAGTTGGTAGAAGATAATCTCCTCAACCATCGCCTTATTTGTAAGGCTCATTTGTTCTCCCAAAAAAACCTGAAATTAATAAAACGTTTTTAAAATCCTATTGTTTAGTGGTCGGTACATCCCTAGTCCCGCACAGGGTGTCCCCCAGACAAATGTGTTGGATGTTTAACAAGTGGTGTGCACAATTACGAGCTCTGTAGTCGGGGGTTAATAGTCTCAATAATTTGACATATTGGGTGGTCGCCCTGCGCCAGCGCCTCGCGGTCAATGCGAATTAATAAGGGATTTGATACTTTGAGATTAGATAACTGTTGTAGCTAATAGCTTCGTTAATCACAGGATATTTGAGTCTTTTATAGACCTTTATCTATATATTTTTAAATGTGTGTGATTTGTCTATTTGATCGGTAATTGTAACCTAATAAGTGGTGTGTTAATAATGTTGCCGTATCTGCAATATTCTTATGCTCTAAGTCAAAGTTATTGAACACATGTAAGGGATCTTTAAAACCTCTTAATTACAATTATATTGTACCTGCCTAACACCTAATAAACTGCTTCTACCATAAGTTATTATCACATGACGAAAATAATGATTTCCTATTACTTTATCGAAGCTAGATAACTTTCTTTTAGATTATAGACTTTTTAGATTATAGACTGATTTTAGATATAGACTTTTAGATTATAAGCGATCAGTTTTCCTATTCATTCCATTCGTCATAAGGCAAATACAGAGATTCTACTAATAAAAGAAATTACAGTAGTTAAAAACCCCTTGAGTCTTACTTGACACGACTGCCTATTTTAAGAGCTATATTGACCAATACCAGGAAGTACCGCCAGACCACGGAAGCACATATTAAGGTCAATCTCAGATCATGAACTTTACAATATTTGTGTAGCTCGATGTGCAAACTGATAAAACTTTATTAGATGCGACGTCTAAGTGACATAAAGGTGCAGCTAGACTGCAATGGGTCGACATCAAGCAGTAGATATTGATCGCTTCAAAATATAATCGATCGACCCAACATCAATCGATATAAAATGTACGATCGTTTTCTAACCGCTCGCCAGGCAGCTCGATCTCTCACTCTCTTTCTCTGCCTAGTTTCCCCCTTTTACTTGAAGTCGGCTTTCTCGTCATTCTTCACCAGACGTGTCTGTTTTTCTTTCTCCTCTGCTGTTATTTTCTGACTAATTTCTTAGCGGGTTCTAAGACAGTTGAAGCAAAATTCTCCGGGATTCGACGAGCTTTACTACCGCGGCACCTCTGTTGATTCTGGTTTCCAGGCATTCCAGCAGCTGAGAATAGTGTCGGGAGTGAACGTCGATCAAATTGGACCGATTTGAACGGTCGACGTCAATCGACCGCCATTTAGGTGAACCTTTATCCGCGACGTATAGGTGACATTTTACTGTAATGGCCGCCATAAACCGTCCAGCTGTGACATGCGAGCTCTAATTAGTTTTACAGCACCGGTGACATCACTCGATGTTGATGCCATACAATATTAATTTAATTTGTGTGTTTGAACGGTTCGGACAACGGAGTATTTGGTATTCTTTTTTTGGTTGTGTTTGGTATAAAATGTTTTTAATTATCTCTGTCGTAAATTGTGTTATAATTTTTCTGGGAAGAGATACTGCTAGGTGTTATATTTGCGTCATTTTATCTTCTAGCTCGATTCGAGTCGACACACACAACACAACAACAATAGAGAACAAAATAAAATAAAGATATCTTTTGCAACAGAACGGATGCACGGATGAGGCAAACAGGTCAATAAATTGATTAGCACTTACACGACAGATTCTGATTTAGATGTTGAAGGTACAATACCTATGGAATTAACATAGGGTTTCCTTTATGCTTAACAAAAAATATATATACACACACACAGAAGAATGCGCTGATTTAGATAAAATACCTGTCCAGGTAAATTAGACCTAAAAATATATGCGTTTCTGTGGTTTATTATGAAGTTTAATAATCAGTCGTTTCTGAGGAAATTGATTTACAGATATATAGACGTAAACGTATACGTTTTCGTTCAGTCGTGGTGAAAAATAAGGAACTTTACGTGAGTTTCGTCCTAAAAACGCCTAAAGCACGTCCAGCTATTGGTCCCAGTTGTCATTCGCAGATCTTCTGACAGTCGTTACGGGTACTCAAAAATTGGACAAACCAGAATTGCCAAGGGGTATCGTATTACCCAGAAACTGGGTTGTGGTGGTCAGACAAGCAGTCGCTCCATGTAAATACTGGTATTAGCCGCATCTGGTAAGACTGGAAACAGACCACAACATATTTGGGGGAAGGCAAGGCAGATTGATGTGAATTTCACCCTCTCACAGAGAGAAGGCTTGTCCCCAGCTAACGGAACTTTATAGACTGATTATATTAATGGATAACGATAGATGGATTGACGAATAATTTTAATTTAATGTTTACTGTGTCGTCAATTTCCCAAAATAGCGACATTGACGCAAATATTCGCAATCTGACAAAACTTGTAAACTAAAAGCAAATAAAAATGTCAAGACATGTATTAAATCCAGCTTTTTAAGAGCTAGCTCTAGATCTAAAATAATTTGTAGCAAATGAGTCCAATAAATCAATTTCACGATTCAATATCTTTAGAATAAATTTATCGTTTAGACTTAGCGGTAATTGATTATACTGTAATTAATGTAATTTTAATTTATAACATCGTGATTCCATATTATAATTAGGTATATGAACTATTGAGGAATTAATTCCGCGTACTTTACTCGGCAGACTAATTCTGCAATCGTAATAACTGTCAATTTGTAAGTTTTATTACGAATCTTGATCGTAAATATGTAATAAATATGGTCGGATTAAAAAATCACCTAAATTATTTCTAAATCAATGCAAATGCAACATATATTATCAATTTGGTTTAAGTTTTCGACGACCTGTCAAAACTTAAAACCAAAGTTATTGGTATGGCAGGTATTCAAAGGTTTCGAAGTCTATTGAAAATGTCTTATTAGACATTTACAGTAGATTTGAAATCATTCTAAAACAACCTTTATGAGGTTCAGTAGGTATATGTCGCAATTTCTCAAAAAACACTGAACCAATTCTAGTAATTTTGTCAGTAACATACTTTTCGTATATAATGTAATATTTAATACATAATCAATACAAAACTCCTCCCTGTTATAGGTATCACTTTTTGTTTTAAATTCAAAATCAATTCATAGACATTTTATATCCATACGTTAATGAATTAATGACACAAATCCGACTTTTGGAATGATAATCAATAGAGCTAACAAAACAACTGGGTTTTATTAATTTAAAGGTCGAATTAGTATAGGTATAAACATTGGTTGTTAACTTAAAAATAAGTTAAATTGTTGTGATTTATTTATTTATTTTATTATTTATGTACACACAGTAAAATAGATACAGATACGGCATATTAGTATTAAGTACAAAGGTACTGTTTATCTCTTAACGACACTTACACTTACTTTCGTTTGCTTGATTATTACGACACAAATGTTATTTATATAACAGATGTATTTTGTAGGTATAACAAAGCTTTTCCAAGAAATTATGAGAGAAACGGTATAAACTCTGTAAAGTCTTATCCATTTAACTTGGTTCTTCTTTGTTTTCTCGTGTATGGCCAATACGCGAATAGTTCTTGACATGGTGATAAAATGAGCCAGTTGGTAGCGATTCTGACTGCCTAGGGCTAGGGTGAAGGCATTTAAATATTGTCACTGTTAAGGTTAATGAGAATATTTAATACACAATAGCGTGAGATGACTGTTTTTTTTTATTTCGCTACTCTTTGAGTGCGGCCTTTGAGACAGCAGTAAACTCAACTCATCCATTTGTTGATCACCTGCACCACACGCTCGTCGCTTCGCTTGTCGCCCCGCTGTCGCTCTTGTCTTACACCCGCTATTTCGCAGGTCGCAACCTGTCTTTTGTTATCTCCAGCGATACGAAGCTGCTCTATAAACCGAGTCCTATCTATCATTTTGCTGCAGCGCCGGCATTTTGATAACATCACAGATTTACGAGCGGCTTGCGAACCTATCTTAAATTCTTAATAGACACTAAACAAAATAATAAATATCCCAGTACATTGTTGTGGATACTTTGTTGTTAAATACTGAAATTTGCCTTGATTGTGAACCTTTATTGCCCCTTATTTGAGAACGTAAATGAATGATCCTTTGGTGATGTAGGAAGAAGGTTCTTCATACATGAAATTCTTCGCGTGTGCTGAAAGCAAGCGAGGAGGAAGTCAGTCTGATATACAGTGATCGGAAATTTAAGGGAGGAGAGGACATTTTAGTTTGACAAAAATCCTCGTGAATTTTTTGTACTTTGTTATACAGAACAGCTCTATTTACCACTCCATGGACCGCAAACATTCAGGGGTGTCGCATTCAACCTTTGATTGATTAATGATGCATGAGAATGTATTACAAAGGCAGTATTATAGGTAGGTACCCAGTTGTTCGTACTTCCTCCTGTAACTTTACAGCTTACTAAAATATCATCCTAGATTTTGCTCCGATTTACGCAAAAGATTAGCCCACGTTAATTAACTGTACAGATAACTTAAACAACGCAACATAAGGTGCTGTTATAAATGACGTCAGCTTATAACTCAGGCTTGCAATCGATAAAATACCCCGCACACATAGTCGCGAATATCAGCCTCCACCAAAATAGAACCTTCTTAGTTCAGTTTATATATCCTCTTAATATTTTTTCCTATATATCCCATTATCTTCACAGGTTCACGTAACAAGACCAACTTTTCAACTTCAAGTTAAGAACGTTGTAAATTGTACGCATTTATAGAGGCTGTGCGCGCCCTGGGTGGCGAGCTTAAACCAACGAAAACTGTACCACCCCTGAAAAGACTGGCAACACTTAAAACCTTGTAAATAAGGGTGGGTTTTCTTTGATATGTCGGTGATGTAACTGTATATTTATCATGGTGTGTGGAAGTAAGTTTCAGAAAGGATTATGGCTATTGTAAATCTATCCGTGTGCTAATGACTGGTCGCGGATTAGGTCGATACTCGCGAGTTTTTTACCATTTTATTGTTAACGCCTTGTTATTTTTGAGAAATTTCGTTTGTAAAGGAAAAGTGTGTTGTCGCCTTTATTGCGTGTACGCATGGATGTAAAATTGTAATTTGACGGCGGATCTTAATGTGTTAATGTGTCATTGTTTTGTTTGATCAACCGCAGTGATTGATTGCGTGCTGATTGGCGCGTAAATCTTTTTAGAATTTATTGTGTTTTTCTGTTCCGTGTTTCAAACTATAATATTGGAAGGCAATCTTAATAAAGAGTTTTAATGTGTTCTATCTAGGCTTTGTGGAGCTAGTATAAAAATAATAGATACCATAGTAGGTATCTCTAGGTGAAGGTAGCCAGTAATATTTTTAAATAATTAATCCCTCAGTAACTTTGTAGTTCACATTTTCACATTGTGATAGCAGCAAGTGTAATTATAAAGATTTATGCAATTATTTCGATACAGGATGTTCACGTTCTCAAACAAGACATTTAAAATGAAAAGGCTAATTAATTCATGTTCTTTTAAGCACAAAAACTTTTTCATTTTTACAAATTAAGTACAGTTTCATTTTATTTTTTGAACTAATAATACAGATATACAAAGATCGCAAGACGAGATCCTGGTTTATTAATTCTTTAACAAGTTATCTTATTAACGCATTAATAAGACAAATGCAGTATAATGTGAACTGAAAGCGGTAATTACTACCAATCGCACTTGCGCATTAATCAGAGGAGAAGCAAAAAAATAAAGCTTTCAGAATGGAAAGGGATCATACTTAGTGCTCGTTGACTATGAATTTATTAATTATACTGTCGATACGTTTCGATTATGAGTTTTTTCGTTTATTATGAAACATAACATCACGCCTGCATTCCCCGAAGGATTAGGCAGGTGTCCCTATAGTACACCCACATTTCGCCAATTCTGTTTAAGTCCCATGTAACAGGGGACGAGCCTATTGTTATGAACCGGGCACAAATTCAGACTTTGGGCTGTTAGTGAGAAATTCCAGATGGAACCTAACTCTAACTAACCTAACTCTGCCTAACCTTTCGGGAAAACAAGGCGTGATGTTATGTTTGTTGTTGTTATGTACGTATTAACGTTAGTATTAACATTAACAAGGGTCTTAGGGGCTTATTTTGTTCAACCGTTTGTGTTGAATGTGTTGATTGTCGAAATCTAAAGAAACTTTAAATAGTAGAGTGGGAAAGTTGAAAATTCAAGTGTTTGATTTTATTAATTTTCCCACGAGCATTAGCACCCACTGCAGTTTTAAACAACTTAAAACTTTAATTCCATTACTAACCTTTTCACTCAACTTTTAAGAGACCAACTTGACAGGTTCACAACTTAAGAGCCTCACAAGTACCACTCCCAGACTCCCGTAGATCGCGACAATATCTGTTAACAGTTCCATCATAAAACTACGAAAGCTCTTTAACACTACATTCCTATATGTCAATTTATTGCCATATTTGACCCTAAACACAATGACTCCTACGCAGAGATAGCTATAAACTTTACATTGAAAATCAATTTTTACATCACCCGGACAATGTGTGGTGGACAATAAAAATGTATGTTGCGGTATAAGGTTAGGCTGTTGTAAGTTCTGGAGTTTCTAGTTAGAATTATTTTTGTACAGTCATTTATTTTGGTATTGAAGTAACATTTAGTACAGCCCGATTTAATTTTTTTGGCGGCTCTGAAGTGCGCTACTCGCTGCGCAGTACCTTATCCCTCAACTCTGCTGACACGTGAATTTGTTACTGTGCAGCGACTCGCCTTATGTTCCGAGCCGCTATGAAGTTTGAATCGGGCTGTACCGCACGCAAAATACGCTTTGAGGTGGATTTGCGTGGATTTGATTAACATTTAGGTAATCGGAAAATCATAGGTTTTACTTTGAAGACCTATGGCTAGGTGGTAGATGATGAAAGGATTTTATGTTCGAAATACCTTGTTTTGGTCTCGTCATCATTTTTTACCAATTGAAACTCTTGCAGTGAAAGCTCGACAATTCTGTTCATTAGATTAAATAAATTATTTGCTGAATATGTTATTTATATTTGTTTGCATGTGTTTGTTGCATGTACCGATTTAAATGATAAAAAAATGAATTTAAGGCTTGTTTTACAAGCAAGTTCGTTTTTGCTCGTAAAAAAGCCTTATATTCATTTTTCATCAGATACAAGCCGGAAAAGTGGGCAACCTCTGGTTGCCCACTTTTCCGGCTTGTACAGTAACATGTCCATATGACAGTTTAGTGGAACTATAGTACCGTTATGGACATAATTGAATTAACATAAGAGCATAGTGTTAACAGTAAATGATTTTTATTTCACTACCGGGTAAATAATGAAGGTAGACTTTATCGTGTGATAGTCTTCAGTGGGGTACCTGAGTATGGGCTATGAAATATTGCGTATACAGTGCTGGGTGAAACATACAGCGGAATTTTATTGTACTGTATTCCTTCTTAAGTTGTATAATCATTTGCGTAGTCCGAATCCAAAGATTGTGTCCTTCTCCAATCAGTTTTACTAAAGTAAATACTATGAAAAAAAATACTTTTTCACAATGATAATTTTCATTATAAGCTTTAAAAGTACCTAGCGTACTTGAAAGAAGCTTTAAATTTGACATTTCAATTAGGCTGGCAGTACCTAAAGATTAGCTTGCTTAGTGCCTAGCTTATGAAAACTGTCTGTGAAATAATGTGCCCTGAAAGCCCAAAATGATGTTATATTATTCGAAGCAATCGTTATGAACTATTTAAGCGTAGAGGCTCCAAACAAGTTTAATTTTGACAACCCTACCTTGCTCTGGGAAAATTCGAACTGACTATAATATATAAAAATATATATTTTTAACTCGTCTGATCCTATTCGTAACGGTTGGGAGTGAACTGAACATAAATTACGTTCAAATTGTTGCGTATGCGCATCGAATAACTCGGATAGGATGTCGCTACTGATTTCAAACCATCTTTATTATGCATCTCATTTATGGGTAAGTCAACTTTATGGTAAAGGTAATAGGGGTGTTGTGAGGTGACAGATAAAGTTGTTTGATACGATAACAATATTGGGAAGTAATATGTAAGATAATATACCGATTATACATATAAAACTCAATACAATCAATTTTAAAGGTTATTTATGATAAATGCTAGATTATTTCACTTTGAAAAATCTTCTTGTAATCCTACCTTAGAAAGTGTATGTGACATAAAATTACATATTAATATCGTACGGTGTACTCTTTGCTTAAAATGATTATTTTATGTACTCGTAAGTACTAAGCTTATAGGTTCAAATAAGCGGGGTCTCTATTGATCTGAGATTATTGGGTTTCTCCCGGTTTCTTATCTAATTATTCAGATTTTTGTGGTACTGCAAATATGTACCTATTGTACCTGCTAATAATATGTCTTCAGACTCAAGACCAATGGGCTTAAGATTAATGAAAACTTGATTGTACCTACTATTCCGAAATTATCACAACGCACTGAGCAATAGTGGTGACCAATTTGTTTGAAACTCTGATTTCAGGCGCCAAGTTGAGTCCGGAATGATTGGCTGGTCGAAAAAATAACAGCCCATAAAAATACTTGACACGAATAACATATTCAATTAGAGAAGGAAGGGAAATAGCAAAGAAAAAGGCAGAAGCTTCGGATTCTTTAGGACTTTTCACAAAAATCCAAACCAACAGATTTACTGAATAATCATTGTATAAAAGGGTTTCTGGAAACATCAAGCTGGCATATGGCTGGTTAATGTTTGGATAAGCGTTTACACAGATGTTATTCAAGCTATTTGAGCACAAAATAAAATGCTTTAAATTCTATATTAAACTCAAACTCAAAGCATTTATTTCAATTAAACCATTTACAGGCACTTATGAATTGTCAAAGAGTCGGTCAGTTAGTCAGAAAGTTGAAGCTAGTTGCCCATTCCAAAGCGTAGATCTCTATGGAGAAGAACAAAGTCAAAGTCAAAGTCAAATCATTTATTTCAAATAGGCACATAAAAGGCACTTTTGAACGTCAAAATTTACAAAAGAATAGAATTGATTCTAGTTGCCCCTTCCAAAAGGTAGTTTCGTATGGAGAAGAATGGGCAAGAAACTCCACTGTTACTCTTTTAAAATATTTTACAATATTATTTAAGTTCACATTAATTATGTAATCATATGTGAAGACGATGCACCTAGAATAAAATTACTATACCACAATAGGTAAAAAGAATTAAATATAATGCAAAGGCAGGTAAATTAATTATGTGATAGATACATGGTGCTCACATATTTACAAATATTGAAAAGTAGATGATGTTTCCAAAATTTTAACAAGTAATAATTTAGTGTGTGAGTTAAAGTAGTTAAGTACATAATGTAACAATCAAGAACGGGCAAGAAACTCCAAGGACACTCTTTTTAAATCAAGATATTAAAAAATCCTGGGTACATTATTCTTGTTGCTTCTATATGTGAGAACAAGGAAAAAAAAAATTAAGAAACAATTCAAAATATAAGATTAATAATAAAAATAAACCGTGGTAGTTAAGAGATGACCAGTCTCAACTGACGGCGCCCGTTCACGAACATGACGCGTGGATCAGCACCATCCAGCTCAACCATTTTGTAGGGAACCGAATGATCCAACACACGCGCCACCATCAGTAAGACATTTAAGTGAGCATTACATAGTCTCAACTGCCATGCTTTCAAGTCAACATACATAATAATGATATAATAAACGAATTCATGGTACTCACATTTACAATATTGAAAAAATGCTTCTAAATTATACAAAAGTATAGTTTGCTATGTATTTGAGCGAAGAATTTTTTTTTTCTGCATAATAGATCTAATATGCCCAGTTATCATGGTATTATTTGGTTAAAACTGGTTTAAAAAGAACATATTTAGGATAGAAGTTCTATAATCACTCATTATAATGCTGTTAAACAGCCTTTTAGGGCTCTGTTTAAGAACATGAAAATCCAAGTATTTTCAAATGTCAGAGACTATATCTATACCGGGTGTAAGTAAGAATTCTGCGATCTTTTTAACCACTGGTTGTGCATTGGAATAGGTAAATTCGATATTACTGGGATAAAAAACTCAATTGGCGAAAAATAAAAAAATCTCTTCATACAAATTAGCATACAGGAGCACACGCAGAAAAGAAAATTTTTACTTATGAGAAGTCATCGAATGTATTCCACTGACATGCTATAGTTAAAGGGATCTCAGTAGGTTCTTTCACTTGTTTTATGGTTATTTAAGCGTGTGCCAGGCATGTGATTTGTAAAGTAAAATTAATAGACTAAAACGAGAGGTAGGTATCGTGGGACACCCGGTTGGAACGAAGTTCCTTTCGCTTTTCACCAAGTGTTCAGAGTATAGATATACTTTTCGCCAAGTGTGCACGTGCGATAAGGAACTTCGTTCTAAGAGTTAGGTATTAACTAGGGAATGCAATCCCGACTCGAGATTGCAAATTCGAGATCCCGCGGGATTAGAAATATCAATCCCGCGGGATTCCGGAATTTTCGGGATCCCGTCTAGTTTAAAAAAAAGTTAAATTCGGATGACTGAAAAAGCTAATAACTGCTTGTTTGTGATAGTGAGGTTAACTAAAATAACATATTACTCGAAAGAAAATAAAAACCTGTATTCTTTAATCTTACCAACTAAATAATTATCAGGTTTTAAGGAAATTAACATAGGTAAATTAGGTAATCAAAACAATAAGCATATTTCAAGGGAATTAGGAAGTAGTTACCTACGAGTGATTTTGAAAATGACTCCTTAAAAAACAAAGGGTATTAATAGTGTCATCTGCTAAACGGCATCTTATGTCCATTGCAATGTACCCCGCTGCTGAGAATGCCCTCTCCGACTCAACACTGGTTGGCAACAGCTTGGCGAAGCAATTATATGCAAACTGCAAAAATCGCCCAATCCCGTCAATTTCGAACGGGATCTCGTCATATGATTTGTAGGGATTGATCCCGAACAATTACACGAGATCTCGCGAGATCGGGATCCCGCGGGATCGGGATTGCATTCCCTAGTATTAACCTAAGTGATCAAATTTATAAAAACATGTATGTTACACTATAATTTAGTAACATCTTCACTGTTTTCCAGGACAATGCCGTTTAAAATTGTGTGTATTCGCCGGAAAGGGGGTTGAACTAAGTACAGTACCCGACTTATGGGAAAACAAGGATAAAATTCGCTGGCTCAAAAATAATGGCGAACTGCTGGCAAAGGACTGATTAAGTTAGAATAAAGAAAACAGAAGTTAAAGTTGTAACGAGGGTCGGCGCTGATACCTTTAATTACAAGATATTAAGTTATCTTAGCTTAGGTAATGGCTGCAACTCTAACATACAACTTTGCTTACCTCAGGCCTATTTCTATTGTAAACCATGTTTTTGACTTGAAGGTGCAAATAAACTATTTTTATTTATTTATTATAAAAAAACAGTTGTTACGTCTGTTTTATTTTGAAATTTAATTCATTTACATTGTTTTCATTTAATATATTCTCTTCACTTTAATTTTTTTTTTTAATTATTTTTTATTATACACTTGTAAATAATAGATATATATTTTAGTTTTAGCTTGTATATTGTAATCTATATTAAACTTAGAGATTTGATATAATAAAAAAAATTAAAAAAACAATATTGTGATATTGTTTTTAGTTTCGTAAACTTCTAGCGGTTTTTTTTATTAAACCATACATAATCGTACCTACTCTTAAACCGTATCATATAGATATGCGGCGGATTTACATCCGTAGAGTTATAACAGCCTTACGACTCTTCAGTATCCAGTTATTTTCTGAATAAAAACCTTCAATACATATTTGTTAACGCTATAAGTTGAACATGGTGGTAATCGTACGCTTGAAGCGCTTTAAGTTAGTTGAAAGAGCTTACTCATTTTCAATTATGCAGCATGCTTTACAAAAACTAAAAAATCTCATGCTATCACATCAGCTATCATGCAGCTCTCAGCGGTTTCGGATGCCTTGAACTGAATAGCCTATCTTAATAGTTCTGTTTATAACCAATATCAAGCTTTATAAAAGGAGATTAGTGCAAATTAGTGTAAATAAAGAATTAATTAAGCTTAAAGAGTAATGATAACCGAAAAACTATTTAATTCAGCATTTTGTCTATCCCGAAAGCTTTAATAGCTATGTAATTAAGTTTAAACTGCTTATTAATAAAATTGTATACTATTATCTGGCTTATGTGTTGGTTAGGATGCTAATACATGCACTTAGTATGCACATAACACGCAATTTCAGTTACCTATGGTGATTATTTAATAGGCTTACAGCCTTAATAGCTTGTGTAACATCGCTAGAGCCCGATAGTGATCTAGAACGCCATTGAATGTTAATATGTTATGAGCAGGGCGAATATCATACCAATTACCTAACGCACTGGTAGTACAGGAACATGTAAACACGTACAGAGATAAAATATGAGAGTATCAGAGTACTTTGTGGTAAAAGCGAAAATCGGTTGGTATATTGCGTAGTACTCGCGACCGGCGTGCGTGTATGACCAGCACCCTAATTACGTAACACACTATCTATCACAATCTGAATCATTTTGAAGCCTATTGCTAATCCATTGCTTCATATGTTGGAAAAATTTGTCTGCTCAACAAAGTAAATAACGCAATGAATGTTGTTGAACTGTCAAAATGAAACCCATTCCTGCTGTTAGTGTGTTACCTAATTACCCCGCAGATGTATGAACGTAAACGAGGTAAAAGGAGTATGTGAGGATTGTTACAGCTGGCATTCTGTAGTTTCTGCCCCATGGGAAGAAGGTGTGAGTTTATGTGTGTGTGTATTTATTACGTAGTATTTTTTTAATTTCATATACTTTAAAATGCTTTTATACAATATTTAACAGAACTAATTATTTACACTAGGTACTAAATTAAATGACTAACTAACTAACTATACAAATAAAAACAATAACACAAGGACATTTACACTTACGTAGTTAAATATAAAAGAAAAATGTTGAAAAGATATTTTAAATTCACTGAAGGCGTTGATGTCTTTTCCACGCTTCGGCTTTGTTATGGATTTGTATTAACTTTTAAATCTTGATTAAACAAATTATATTTTGAATACAGCTTAATTTACTTATTTTTTTTAGGAATAAGTGTGGGGTTATGTTATAACTAGATAACTTTATATCAATAGTAATCCCAAACCGTTTTGTCATTGCGCAACTTCCTATCTGAACGCGTTGATGTCTTTTGTACGTACACGTGTTGTTCATACTTTTCAGTTTGTCCTGCTGTATAATCATATAAAAACAATAATATCGTATCTATATATCGTATAAAATTAATCAGAAAACAAATTTAAATACTTACCCAAAATTCTACGTACTGTAAGGAGTGTTTTGGTTCGCCATTGGTTCATTGCATGTCGGAAAACAGTAGTAAAAAAAGGTAATATTCCAAAGTTGAAAAACAAAGACATACATATGACATAATTTTCAAAAACTTATATTGATTTCATAAATAATATAATAATATTTTGAACCCTCGGGCCATGGGGTCCGAGTGCCCATATTTTATTCAAGGAAATCTCCAAACGCCTGTTTGACACTTCCCGTGACCCAGGGGCTGGCTTTTACCTTGGCCAGAGGCTAAGCGTTGCCATACAACGTGGCAATGCCGCCAGTCTCTTGGGTACATTACCAGTCGACAACAATGCGGAGGAATTTTTTGACGCCATTTTTTAGTTTGTTAATAGTTTTAGTTAGGTTAGTTTAATTAATTAGATGTAAGTTGTTATTAATGTACTTAAAATTTCAATTCTTAGAAAATAAATACTTTCATTATTTGATATTGATTTCATTGATTTGGTTATCTTTTCAAAGTTTATTTAATACGCGAGCGCGTTGATGTCTTTTCCACGCGCGTTCCCTTCAGCGTCGATATCAGCCGTGTCAAGGCGAAAATAATTATACCGAATGTTGTAGATCACTTAAGTCACTATTGAACTGTACATTATAATTATTATACAAGTATAGCTAATAAACCTATGATTTCATCTGTGTTTTGACTTTTAGTAGTACACACTACCTATGTTTTAGTTCATTTGAAGTACACATTCATAAATGATTTTGCTTGAAAATGTAAATGTGCTCAGCAGGCACTGTTTTGGTGTTTCAATGAATGGGTCGTGTCAGTGGCTTCATAGACAATCCCAGAAAGCTGACCATCAACTATAGTTTCTAGTTAATTATTACTAGCTAACCTGAACTTGGCAAATGGTGATTCCGAACAAACATTGCTCATTAATCCAGGTATTAATAACTCAAAATAATAATCGCATAATATTATCTAATTATAATTTAAAACAAAACAAAATAGAAAATTAAACACGCCAACACTCTTCCATAACTCACTCAAAATTCACCATTAATACTAAAAACCTCATAACGATATGTCATTTAATATATAATATACAACCAGTATACGCATCATTTAATATAGGTATAATCAGCTATATCATTAAGACAACGCGTTACACACGCGACTAAATCGTCCATATACATACGAATTACCGTAAAACCGTACTTTTCAACCGTAAACCAATGGGAGGTCCCCTAATTGTTGATCATATGCAAATATGATTATTAACATAACTATATTTTATCAAAAACTATGCTTAATATATCACATATTAATGTGACCTGAATTTTTTCCTTGTTTTTTTTATTAGTTCTTGATTAAGAGGCTGTATAATCTATTGTTTATATTTCACGGGTTCATAAATGACGTGTGGTTTATATTAATATGTTTTCTATGAGACTTGTTAAGGTTTCGACATGTGAATTATTGGCTGGCACCGCGGGAGGCCATGTTTTATAATATATAGAAGTTTCGTTGAAAGCTGAAGTTCTGTGTGACTTGATTTTGCGGGTACGATGTATTATTTCCGTTTGTAGTGATTACATCGGATTTTTTTTTGTTATCTAAGGCATTAAGGACATGAAGAAGCGAATGTTTCAAGTGACCATGACCTTTTATTTTGCGCCTATTGTGATACTTGGCTAGCTTTCATTGCATTTTATATTTATCGTGGGATCAATATCCATTTCCAAAAAATAAAAATTATAACGTAGTTTCCAGCTGTAAAAATTCTGCCATAATATTTTTTATGATTAATATTATCACATTACAGCATGTTCAACACCTCTGAACATGTTTCCCGCACGCCACCGACACAAAACCACCACTACCCCACTTTTTATTGCTTGAGGAGTCCGCTTTTGTCCATCAAACAAATAAGCAGAAACAGTATATTTTATGATTTTATAACATTTTGGACGATCAAACGTGTCTGGATCTCGAATTTCTAAGCTCGATGAATTGTCAGTTTTATAAATTAAGAAGTAGGCGGTTATATAAATTATAATTTGAGACTAGCGCACGCCGCGGCACCGCCCGGTTTAGTGCCCAATTAGACACTACGCCCACGTTACATTCGCATAACATTATTTTTCTGTTTTGGGCTTTTTATTTCGTTTGGCGAAAGTGTACAGAATGTGCCAAGTAATCTAAATATCGCATCCTGGAAGCAGATATTTGTTTTTTGTTTCGAATCTCTACAGGAGTAATGTCCACCATGTCCACAATGTACAGGAGTAATGCTCCACCTCGAGGTGGAGCAAATCAGAATTAAATAACACGTCTCAAATATATATAATTACAGATGTTCAAAAGTTCTTATTTTATATAATTTGAATCATGATTGGCAGCCTTTAACCCCATAGAGAAAAATATAAAAATCAAATCTAATCTCTAATCAAAGCTCGCTTTAACGACAGTTAAACTTTTGATAATTATCTGTTCTACAAGCCGTTTGCCCATCCATGGACCATTAATGTACAGTCATTTCACTGAATATCACCCAAATGTCGTATAATTTATGTTTCTGTCGATATAAAAGTCCAAAATATATGACGATGTCAAAGTTCGAGTGGACGCCTATCACCAATCTATATTGCCTTCAAATAGCATCGGAATGTCACCCGACGCCACGCCATACACAAAATGTATAAAATTGTTGTATTTTAATACGGCACATAAAGCGAGGCTCGACTTTATACCAAGTATCTGTAATGGCCGAGAGGGAAATCCGAAAATGTCACTTTAAATAATCGTGTTCATTAGTAAACATTTAAAACACGCATTAGGAACGCTGGGTGCCGGCGCCCGACACGATCACAATCTCAGTACACACAAATGTAACGCCGTCCTGCTCAATCCGGTACTGTGAGCACGCGTGCGTAAGGGACGACGCTTCCTAAGCCGCGGTTTCAAATAAGGAATAGAGAGGTGAGACGGCGATTGCATCGACGCATGCGCAGGGGATACGTACTAATTAAGCGGCCGACTCTTACCGATAAACAGCCCCAAAAGATCCTCTCCTAAGATGTTGCAATTAAGACATACACTCGAAATAAGCGGGCGTCGAGAATCGGTACGATTTAATCGATTCCCGTTTAAATTAAACGTCGATTAGTATTTAAATTCGGACACACAATGTTTGACGACCCGCCGCGAGGTAATTGGTGATAATTTTTTTAATTGATATTGTCGTTTGTATGTCCATTGTGGCGATTTATATTATTGGTAGTCGTCGTCGGCTCATAGGCGTCCCGTAACGCGGACACTTATCGTACGGCATTATGTAATTTTTTTAATTGGTCACAGTTGACATTTAGCATCGTTCAATTACTTATTCAAGATATGAGAGTTTCTTTTTCAAAAATTAATTGTCGTGTCTCACTGCAGGCCTTTTATGACTAAATATAATAATCTTGGCGGTTCGTGCGGTCTCGTATCGGACAGACCGAGTTAATTGATGCATCGATACATTGAAGGCTGTTGTGGATTTTGTATAATATTGTGAATGTTCAAGTGAGCTTCATGAGCGTGTAAAAATGTCGTAATAATCTCTGAATAACGGAGACTGACGGTTCCATTCGATGCGGTAAACTTCATGTTTGTCGGGTCGTAGTGAAAAACAACAATTTGCCTGCTAAGTATTGAAAGTTGCTTGTTTCCCGATGGTCTATGTTGGTGGTCGAGTTACTGCATGTGAGAAGTTTATGGGAGTTTTAATCCGTCATAAGGCACTAAATATTTCTTGAGAGTCGTTACCATATGGTTTTTTAGCTGTTTTGACAACTTTTTTTGTCATTGCTAATGTTATTTCAACACGAGTATTGGCACTGAAACAATATGTAGGCCGTTAGTATTATAAGATGTCGACGCTTAACGTTTAAACCACTAAACAAGAATGAATACAAATTACAGATAATTTTGTAAAAGAAATCTCCCGTAGCATGGCTTCGAGACAATCATAAAACAAAGTAACACTAGTGGATTTAGAAATCAAAACCAGCTACAACTACTAATGGTCATAAAGCCAGCAGAAAAACAATACCTAATAAACAAACCCCCACCATCAAAACTATTATGTACTTACAAAAAAAAAACATTAATAATCGTAATCTTAATAAAAACCGTATCTTAGTTAATTTGTGTGAGGACGGATGTGTCTATCCGTCGGATATCACGCGTTAGGAGGCGATCGTTAACTGCACTAATTGAAGATATGGTAGGTAGGTATTATATGAAGCCATCAGTACCTACGTAGGTGCTAGTGGGGCTAGGGTTGGATGCCGTTATCTTACCTCTTAATGGTATAATTAAAAAAAAATGAATTGTTGAAAAGCTCGTCCAGCTGGATAATTACGTAACACATTAACAGTAGGAATGGGTTTCATTTTGACAGTTCAACAACATTCATTGCGTTATTTACGTTGTTGAGCAGACAAATTTCTCGAACATATGAAGCAAGGGATTAGCAATAGGCTTCAAAATATTTCAGATTGAGATTGATAGTGTGTTACGTAATTAAGGTGCAGGAATGTACTAGATACCACCATATTAACGGGTGTAAAAAGACAGTTACCGAAGCCGAGAGTCACTTGTACTCGCGTCATTGTATTTTTTTTTGTAGTGGACCATACCTGGCCCTGCAGTCTCGACATTAGATAGCGACAAAAATCTGTCGCTAAGTCGTAACGTTGTCAAATTCCTTTAATAGATTTTCAACTTTATTTCCAAAGCATAAGGTTGAAAATCTATTAAAGAAATTTGACATCGATACGACTTAGCGACAGATTTTTGTCGCTATTCATGTCGAGACTGCAGGGTCAGGGAACCTTCTGGTTACGGATATATTGAAGGTAAATATTCCAACTTTTACTGACGTTATTTTATGAAAACAAGTTTTGCACGTTATAATAACACAACTTTAACTACCCCCACGACCCCTGTACCGTTGCATGCTCCCATAAGCACAATGTTTTGCGTGTGTTACATTGCGCACTACCGCAAACAGCAAATTTTCGCACCAATAATAAAAGCCGTTTCCCAGAAATTATTTTTGTGCAATGTTACTTAGTTTGGTGTACAGAATGCGTAGTTGACGGCTGTGTGATGGGTCTTTTTACACCTTGTATACCTATCTGCCGCCACGCATTGCTGCTGAGTTCTGATTTGAAGAGTACGGGTAACAGTGGAATGATAGAAGATATTTCACCTTTGTCTCTGGGATGACAGTGCACCTTCGATGCCTGGTATTGCAGTGTCCATAGGTGTCAGTGACCAGTTATCATCAGGTAACTACTTGAAGTGGTTGTTTATTGATTCTTAATGTGTTAGGTTGGAGACTCATTAAAACAAAGTTGAAATGTCAAATCGTCTATTTTGTCCGTTATTCCAGCAGCCTACCATCTGTCTTCTATATAAATAAAAATGACATTCTGTTCGTTGGTAAGCGCATCACCTGAGAACGTTTAGACCGATTTGGCCATTTTTTGTTCTAAAATGTTCATAATTGCCGAATAATGTTTTTAAGGCAAGAAAAAATTTGAAAAAAATCCCTGGGAATTGAAAAAAAAGGTGTCAAACTGAAAGTCCTCTTTATGGGCTTTTCTCTTTTTGTTTTTGTTAGTCATTTTTTTTGTACATTTGCAATTTTTTTTTGTTAGGACCGGACAATGTATGTCGGGTCAGCTAGTTTAAAATAAAACACAGCAGTGCTATTTTGACAAAGCAACAATAAGTGAAAACACCAACAACCATAGGGCAAGATATCATCACTCATGTATCAGCTAAACTCGTAGGTAATGGAAAACAAGCGTAAACAAAATGATATTCATAGCCTCCAGTTAAACAATATTGACCAAGCTGGTCTTAAACACGGTATTGCTAAACGCAGTTCATACAACAGCCAGCAAGTAGTTTTGGTGTGAAACCAACACTTTTGAAACAAATGTATCGGAATTAGCGTCATTCTGTTAATGTGATCGGGAATTCCAATTTACTTAGATTTGAGGTATCCTCTTTTAATTTTAGTTTTCATCCTGGCTAGGATTTGGCTAAGAAGTAGTTGTGATAGTCATTCACGTTCGTGGCAACACATAGGGAAGCACCTATCGCAGTCATGGAAATATGTATGATGAAACCTCTATATTTGAATTTAAAGCTGCTTTTTAATCATTTTATGACAGTAAACAACATTCAAAGCTCAGATTGTATCGGTTTCCTATCAAAAGTAAACCATGGCAATAAAACAAATGTGTGTATGTTCGAAACAAACAACAAATCACTCCACTCCAATTTACCGAATGTTAAAGCCCCGTGTGTTTGGTAATTGATACGCTGTTCAAACTATTTGTATAGAAAGCGTGTGGCCAAAAGGTTGCATTTAAGTAATCTCAGGCGATCACGATCGCGTGACGAATAAATTCCATCGATATATCGATTATATATCGATTTTTATCACGGTTTACGGGAACACGGACCGATGCCGATGTGTGAGTTTAGATAAATGCTTTCAATTATATCTATAAATTGTCTATTATAATTAACTAGCGTTTACACGCGGCATCGCCGCCCAAATGTGAATATTTTAATTTCGAATGAGTATGCTGGATTTATTAAAAACTATTTCGATTCTAATGAGGATTTTAAATTATGTACTCAGCAGCTGTTAAGCTCAGAGAATCGTTTAAATGTAATTGAAACACCTACTGGCTTCACATATATTATATGAAGGTGTTATTGACTGAAGTACCAGCCGTTTCTAATACGTTTCGATTTAGAATTAAAAACTCGTTGCGAAATCTCAACGGTAATTCTAACCGCAGTGTAATGCTAATTCGCAATTCAAAATGTATGTACAAACAAAAAGACGTATCGCATGAAGTATTGTAGATAAAAATTTACAGAGCAAATATAGATTTTGTTCTCGCTCGTCTGTCAAATGTATTTCACGGCGTTTTATATATTTTTATAGCCGGCAATTTGAGCATTTCCACAGTGACGAATCGATTCAGTGTAACAGTTCTATCGATCCTAATAGAACCGAATAAATATTTAATTATCGGCCTTTATAGTGAATGGTAACGCAACGGATTGGATTGCTTTGTTAATGATTTTAATTTGTTCGATCGTCGATTTGCTATCAGATAAATCGACTGATATCGGATTGAGATCAAAGGTCATTGATAAATTGTTCACACTCGTTTCTAACAAGAAAAGTCTGCGATGCTGTTTAAATAAGCGCCGAATGTGTTACATCGCGGTGAACTATAACATTTTTATAGTTATAAAGTGTAATGAAAAGCGATTGTGAAAGTTATCGATTGAAACCATCGATAAAATTGCCCGACCGTGTGAATTTCGTCTTCTGAGACGTCCGACTTTAAGATTTTTAAATGTGTTCCAAAGGCGTTACTTCTTAACGTCCATCGCACGAGCTAATGTAAAGCTAAACTTGCGTTAATCATAGTTATTACACAGTTTATTATTAGCGCTGGGTTTGTTAGCGGCGCATGGGCACTAGGAACGTCACTTTACATATCGATATACCTTACGGACGAGCGCTGTAACGCAACGTTTTATCGCGAATCATAAACATGTTTGCATATTACGTTTTTGGTATGGCGCACTATAAACTTAACAACAATTCAAATTACTCATCAATGTTTTATTATTTGAATATATTAATATCGTAGTCGAATTTATCGATATTATATCGATATGGCAGCTATCAATCACGCGTCGGTTTGCATGAAAGGCAATGAAGACATTACCCCCAATAATAACACCTCAAAACCTTAGACGGACCGCGTTTATTAGATCAATAACTTTATAATGCAAAGCGATTTATTATTATATAATTATACAGCCATAATCGAGCAACGATTAATTGGAGTAGACGTATAATCGATCACACGGCGTGACGAATCGGGTTGTTTGGTATCGATTTTTTCGATTCGACTAATGCGTATAGGGCAGTATGTTTTAATGGGTACGATTTAGTTTATCGTGTGATCACGATGTTAATGAGTATTCGTTTGGAGTTTATTTAATCAGTGCTCTTTGAATAAATGAGATGTTCCATTGGACTTATGTGCGCGCGCGCAGTTGTTTATTACATGTTAATATTTTCACTCTGTATAACATTTCCGCTGTCGCGGTCGCCCTGGTGTTTGTAATTAACTTTGGTCCACACGACATATCTCACGTCTGTCTTTCTCGTTCAGATGTTTTATCGATAGATGGAGAGTGCTCATCGATATAAATTGTTTTTTGCATTTAATTTACAGTTGAGTTATTTTAGCGTTGTGAGTGAGCGAGTGTCAGACACAAATCTTTATCGATTGAGAGATAAAACTGAATTACATCAAGTTATATAAAAAATTGTGGGAACGGGAATTGATCAAAGTGACACTTGTAAATGTTTCTGTTATTTAATAGTTTTGATTCTAGGATATCGACTATCGATATTGATCTGATTTACGATGAAACAATTCTTAGAAAAACCTAGCCTAATTTATCTCTCAGTTCCAAATTCTTGTTGTGCATAAAATTTGGATTAATACACATAAACTCACGCCTTCTTCCCATGGGGGTAGGCAGAAACTACAGAACGCCACTTGCTACGATCCTTACATACTCCTTTTGCCTTGTTTACATTCATACATCTGAGGGCCTAGACAAAGTAACATTCGATTAGCGATGACGCTAGTAGAAAAACCCAAAAAATGTATGGGGTTGACATAAGGTATCGAAATGTCACTTGATCATAGGTCAACGAATAAAAATTAGCTAGACATTGTTAACATCATTCGATTCTATGAAACGAATCGACAGCGTCGAACGATAACTTCCATAAAGATGCGTAGCCAAGTGGCATTTTTTGACAAGCGTTATCGCTAGTTTTCGATTCGTATGATCGAAACATTAGCGAAAGCGATAGCGATTGTAGAAATAAAATCGCTCTGAAGTGAATGCCGTTTATCTAGGCCCTCAAGTCACACACGCACGCCGGTTGCGATTTGAATTTATCTTGCATTGTTAACCTGAAACTTGGGATAGCGGTAAGGTACATAGCAAGGGCAGTTCTAGAAAACGGAAAAATGCCCATGATCACATATAGATGAGCAATATTATCTAAAATATCAGGACTGAACTTAGCATCAAGTGTACAATAATTCGCACATGTACCTATAGCTAGAGAATATATAGATCACGAACGTAACATTACTCACACGAGCTCACATCTGGAGCACGACGACGGGATCGCAGACATGTAAAGTAACACTGGAAGTGACTTGAAGGCTTAGCTTTGAAAATGTACTTGGGGGTACTACCTATGAAAAATTTATCAGGATCCATCGATGGTGTCAAGAAGGTGTGTAGCTGCATCCTCTTCTCTGCGAATTTTGAAGTCGTTTAACATCTTCAAGAAACCAGTCCTTAACATAATCATATCTTGTGTAGTTTCTTGTATTCAATCACGACTAGTTATCTTATTATACCTAGAGCATATCCAGTAACCACACGTCTTCGCTGGAGGTGAAGGGTCATCAATTAGGGTGAGCCCTATTTTTAACCCGCCGCTGCAACCTCTCATCGGCGCAACCGGCGTGCAATCACGGATTAGCCCTAAACGAGAGTAAATAGAAGCAATCTTGTGGTGAAATGTACCGCACTTATGTTTACCGCGCTCGCAGCTAGATGGAGCCAGTGATTTCGTTGTGAGCGGTTCGCGGAAAAATCACTAGCTTCATGTCCAGGTGTAATCGTGAATGAAAGTATGAGGAAAGATTTGAATTCGTGTTTGAGTTGTTCGGGTTTGACGAAAGTATGCTTTAGTTAGTGTGTATCAAATAAATGCAAATGATGATTTAAAAACGAAACCGGAAAATTATAAAAATAATACAATAACAGATGTCTATATACAATAACACATGTAAAGGAAGTTGCTGCAATGCAAGAAGACTGCAAATGTTAATATATAATGATAAATGGTAATTTCTCACAAGAATTGCCATGCTCGACGTAGTTTTTACTTTTTATTGCTTTAAATTAGTAATCCAACGCATGCACATAATTAGTTGATAACATTCTACGAATGAGATGAGATCATTATCAGATACAAAAGGCAAACCACAGCCTCCTTATATTATTTAGAAAGAGCTCCTTATTCCGAAAGCAAGACAATATTTTTCTCATATCAAAAAAATATCTCACCGCATCTATCCCCATTTCTCAAATCTATTAAGCTGTATCTGATAAATAAACTAAACACACAAAAATGTCGTCCCAAAAGCGGGACATAAAGAAAATTTTATTCAATCGACAAGAGACATTTTGAATCAATTAATAAATAATAAAAGTTGTTCGTAAAGCGGACATTACCGGAGTAGAAACAATAAAATGCGGAGCGTCCCATCCCCATAAATCGGCGTAACAAGTGTCCCACTGCGCCCCAGTGGGTCGCGGGGCCGGCCGGCCGGGTCGCGGGACACTGCGGGCGCACGGTGGCATAAATTATACGCGGCAGTGTACGGGTTGGGTGCAAGGTGTAACTAGTGCGGGGACGTGGAGTCGATTTTTCGGGAGCTTTCATTATAAAATTGGGTATAGTGATGTAGGCAACAGTTGATGGTGTTGTGAAAAGTCACATTTGGTGTAAAATATTTGATGCTGACTTTAGTGGAATAAAAATTGCATTTAGTTTTCTTGTATACAAATGGAAAAAAATCTGTGGAATGATAAATTTTCCTCCTGGCACTTTAATTTTGCTAACTGAGTGATCTAATTAGAAAGTCAGACGTATAAAATGGAACATTAGTTGCCAATTAATTAAAGAATCTGAATTAACCTATCGTATAGTTAAAGCCTTTTTGCAGACACATAAGATCCGAATTATTTCCAGTTAATTTTAATAAAAAATATAAAGCAAAAAAATCCAAACTATTCAAAACAAAATCACCTCCAGCGCACCCATATTCCATAGGTTAAAATAATTACATTAGTTTGGTGGCAATAACAATAATTTTGTCCCGTTAAGGACGTCACCGCGGGGCACTCTGCGTTCACAGATCACCAGATATGAACTTTGAGTTACGCGACAGCTTGTCCCTATGTTGTTGCGACAAATAACCAACCAGGCTCTATGGACCTAGCTGAAATTACTGCTTTCGAAAAAAAAATGATAAGAGACTGTATGAAGTTATAGCGCTTACAAGGTTCTTTTGGGGCGTGGGAAAAATCGGAACTAACGCCGCCATCTTGTTTTTCACTACAATGGGGAAGAAAACTGTCAATTAGTTCCGCGTAGATGGCGCTAAGTGTTTGTTACAAACGAACTGTCAAACTCCTAAGAAATTAAACAATATTTGTTTTTTTGTGACTTGTATCAATATAATGAGTCGTTGTGTAGCCTTTGGATGCAAAGAAATAGGCGTTGTCAAATTCCCAAGTAATTTGCACAAGAAGAGAAAGTGAAAAAGGCACTGAAATTAAAAAATAACGTGACGCTATTAACATCACGAAACATTGCCTCCTCTGGCAATTCGATCTTGGATTCAGGACTGTTACACACACTGTCGTCGAAGTTGAAATTATGTCGTAAGCTTCAACATGTGAAGAAAAAAATGGTTTCTTTTCTAATATCCTTACATTTTGCAACAAGTAAGCTTTCGTCTTCTTTATCATCAGTATCATTAAAAAAGCAAAAAGTTAGTGAGTTAAGTTTATTTTATAACTTATAAAACCATAATATTGTTCAGAATACCGCTAAAAGTTGATAAAATGTTCAATATAATGTATCTTAAGACAAGTTCGGTTTTCTTTCCTTGTCGCGATGCTCTTCGTTTTTCCAACTCCTCCTTCATTTGGGCGATACGCCAGGTAGAATACATTGTAAAGCAAATGTAAGCAACACAAATTGACGACAAAAAAAACGCAAATACTTAAAAAATCGTCCACACAATGTACCCGTTTCTATCAACAAATTTTGACAGGTAACAAACACACAGCGCCATCTTTCGGCGAAGCTTCCGGGAAACAACCCCATTCACAAAACAATACACGTGTTTATCAATAGCGCCATCCTGTCAACTTCATTCGAGCGCCAAAAGATTTTTGTAGCAGTGAAACAGGTACAATGCCTTTGGCGGGTAAAAAAATAGGCAGACAGGCGGACTACCGACAGAAGTGAAAATCCCAAAATGTACACAGGTCGCTACACATCGCCCACCAGTCTGCCGCAACACGTCACATTAGCATGTCGGTGACGCGAATTTATAAGTTTTGCCCCTACCAAAAATCGCTCAACGCGGCTAAAGAAGTTTTCACTTCAAAAATGCATCTTTGCATCTTTTGCAAAAAAGTCTAGGCAGTATAGGGTCACCTTTGCTTGTTCCCGACATAAATGAAAATTTTATCCTTTTATGTAAATTAAAACTCTGACTAGGTAAGTTTGAGACATAGCAATCTTAGGTTGAAATGAAAATTGTTATTTTCGAAAATTACAACAAAATAAATTGGGGTTTGTCAAGAGGCGGAATCTTTCGATTATATCGTTTTGTAACTTATATTATTTTTGCTAACAATCTACCTATTGCAGCTTTAAATGCATATTAAAAGGAACAAAGATGGTTTCCACTTAGATACTAGACATTAATTACATAATTTGTGCCCTAGGGCGTTCATAGATCACAAGATGTGAACTTTGACTTATAACAAAACTCGTAACAATGCATGATATTCAATGGTTTTATTTAAATATTTGTCTATCTTCAGTTAGCACATGTCAATGATTTTCAGTGCTGTCTATCCTGAATCCTGAAAATCAGATAATATTACTGGTTGACGGCAGTTTGAAAGTTCTCATATTCTTTATAAAACGAGTTCATTCCACTCATTACTTAGACAAACATAAAATTATAAACAGAACTATTTACAAATAAAATTGTGTCATATCTATGTAACACCCAACATAAAACACGAGAGAACATCGTTTTCTTTTTAACGACTCCTACATTACCTTAAAATATGTTGCTTAATTAACGGTGTCATACTCCAATAAAACTAAAATAAAATCATGTGGAATTTATCAAACACAACATGAAACATTTGTTACCAACAATTTTATCTCAACTCGAGCGCCCCGTGAAGATAATATATGAGCATAATGACAGGAAACCTTTGCCTAAAAAAAAGAAACTGACGCCATATTGAATTTGTGGCATTCGAAATGTTCGAAACGTGCGCATTACTCGTTATTTTAAATTATTATTAAACGCGTTCACGTGATGTCAAAATCGTTAATTTGATCTATTTATTTTGATACTCTGAATTGTTAATGTATTTGGTTTTCCCACGAATCGATTAATGAAGTAACTGTTTATTTATGGAATTAACACTAGTTAAATATGCTTATGGTGCATTGACATAATTAATTGCTGTTACAAACGTCACTAGTATTGGCTTAGGAATTTCCTTAAGCCTCATCGATTTTGGATCGTTTCCATGTTGATTGGGTAAACTAATTAAAGACAAACATTAAAATAAGTCAGTTGCGTATGTCTTGTGGAAGTTGAAAAATCTAGGGAAAATTAGGCTATGAGCAAAGAAGTATTGAAATTTCAGTAAGAAACAGTAAGAATTTTATGTTGGAATGCAATAAATGCAATGTAATGCATTTATTGCATTCCATATTGTAAAAAAAGATGTTACAAAAGCTTAAAGCTAGATACAAAAATATGGACCCTCTAAGGGCACAGCAAAAGGAAAATAAAACAAAATCAAAACTACTACTATGCTAATATACAAAAAAAAAATAGGTATTAAAATTAATTTAACAATAAAAAGGACATAAATAGTTAAGATTAGATGATTACAATTTTGTAGAGCATTTATTCATAAATAAGTACTGAGATCAAAATTAACAAAACAGACAATTATTGCTTTGTTTGCAAGTTAAGCACAAGCAAAAGAAACTTTTCCTTTAAAACATTTATGTGTTGCTATTTTGTTTACTTTTGCTTTGATATCACTTTCGACTGATGTAATTGTACTTGATGCGACTTGCCTTTGCTCCGGAGAAACATAATAGAAACGATGATATGATTTTATAGTTTATTTCAGTACTAAACTTGTCGAACTAAATGCTCCCATTAAGTCAGAACCGATTCCAATACTAGCAACAATTTGCAATCGTTTAGAAGCTTTTTACGCGGGAAACTGCAACTGATGGACCGCCATATTATTTTCTTATTACCAATTTATTTTAACGCGGCAAAAACCGTTTGACACACAGTTTTGACCCTTAAAACGTCATCTATACGAAAATATACTTTAAATTATGGTAGAATTTAGCAAATGTTCTAAAATTGTTCAGCAAATTTATTTATGCGGGCATCAAAGTCGAAGGTTAGAAAAATACGTTCTAAATTCAAGCTGTGAGGATTCAAAGATGGCGGTTGAATTAAGACATTAGTTGCAGGATTAAGTTCGCGGAGTGCTTCAACGATGGACGCGTAATAGCGGATAATTGTCATCGGCATGCTTCGCCCTCGTTTCGATAACAATTTATGAGTATATTTTGGTCACGACCTTTAAGTAATTGTTGAAGGATCGTCCCCAAGACTTGGGGCACGACCTACTTGATTTGTTGTCTTGTCTTTCGTTACCTGAGTAATTTTAAGAGACTTGTTTCGTTGGTAAACGCTGTCATATTAAAAACATGACGTTTGTTAAAGTTTTGTTTTATAGAACTTTGTGAATGACAATTTTTTCCATTTATATTTGTATAATATATTATAATAAAGAGTATTCAATCTATCTATAATATTTTAATAAACGTTAATATCGCAAATTCCTAGTTGTTCTACTATCACGAGGTTTCCTCTAAGACTTATGTCCATCCAGTAGGTATTACTTTTAAGAATAAAACTCCTAAGATTGCTTTTATATCATTCATTAACTTCACAGGTCCCTACTACTTATCATCCCTTTAGCTTAATTGTACCCTACTAATATCCATATAAAATAAAAATTACCCTGCCCTGGGTATCACTTATCTACCTTAAATCATGAAGTATGGAAAAGCATCTCAATTTGTTAACTATACAAGCGCTGCCCTCGACACGGGACGACTTGTCGCTAAGACATCGCATATTTCAGCGGGCGGGTCGCAAGCGTCATTTTAATAAATAACGCTCGACAATTTGGCCAAACTATAAAAGATAACAGGCCGCAAGACGTTTTTCCGATAAGCGATGTGACCGACAAATGTGTAGAGTAGGGTAAGAATACAGATGCGACGGGGTACTCAAATGTGTCACCAACATGATTTCACTACCTAGGATTTTTTTATTCAGAAGCTTCGGCAGCAGGTACTTAAAGTAGGACTGTATTAACGTTTGGTAAAGTTGAAGTTATACAATTAACTAAAACCTTAGTCAAAAAGAAAAACTCTTATCTCCATTTCCTAGCATAATTCTTCAGAATTATTATCAATCCTTGTTATAAAAACTGTGGCTTTAATTTCCCGGTGCAAGACGGCACGGTATTTGAAAATTCGCAGCGGAAAAGAATCGTAAAAATCTTTAAAACATAAGAATTGTCTAATTACTCTAGGAATGAATAAATCCTTTTCTATTTGAACAGGATATCATTTCTTCCTGCTGTAATTATTAAAAAAGCAACGATCAATAATAATTTCCTCGCTTTGGAGCGTAGAGAATTAAAAAATCACTACAATTTAGGTATAACGTTCACCATGTTTGTATCTTTTGGTTTCTTCACGGTTATTTGATTTAACGGAAAAAGCAGAACTATCATAGTGGGTTATAACAGCTATTAATAAATATGTTACGGTACGGGTTTACCTGACTTGCCGTGAAAGTTCAGAATCTAAATAATACGAGCTTTTATGTTTTTAATTATTTGGTTTCGTTTTAAAAACGTTCCTGCAGCTCGCTTCGAGGTAGGTAGGATAATTTTTCGATGTGGTGACGCTTTAGGGAGGCGCAAGTCCAAATGTGTACGTTTTTCGGCTGAAACAATGATGATGATGATGTATATTCGGTATCAGCATAGTTGGAGGTGAAAAGTTTATCGAACCAACAAGGTTGATTTAAGTGTCGTCAAAGGGGAGGTTCTACTAATTATAATTTCAGCCGAAAGACATCTGCTGTTGGACATAGGGTTCCCCTAAGCGTCGCCACATTGCCCGCTCCTGAGGGCCGAGACAAGTTGCAATCGCTTTCAAAGCGTTTGGTATTTCTACAACGACTTTCAACAGGATTAGCATACGCTTTTCGACAGCTATGTCGATCATTTTTGACATTTCCGTCATTGTTATAGCTGATAGATTGCCCTTTTGTTTAGGTCCTCTGTACTTTTCGCTTCCAGCGAAGGTCAACAACTAAATAATTTGGAGAACCTAATTAGCAAAAAAACTATCTCATTTACCACACTCTCTGTCCCTCAGACTACTCTGTACGCTCATTACCCGCTGATGGCACCGACGTAATAATGTGAGCTATCCGTCAATGCGCGCGCAAAGGACACGGCTTTCTCAGCGCGGGGTGGGGCGGCCTGCGGCGCGGGCGCAGCGTTTTGTTCGCCTGTCAACTGCAGGTGAGGGGTCAAGTGCTGGACTTAGTTTTGAAGGGTTATGACGTACTTGTGGAGTGATACAGTTTGGAGAGAGGAAAGATGAGTAAATGAGTTGTTTGTTTTGAGTAGGCACGTAGCGATGATCAAGTTGGACAAATTCAGTGTCCAATGAGTGGTCCTTCACTGAGTTACCAAGTCATAATAGTCAGGGCTAAGAGCAATTGAAAAAATAAACATACATATATATCTGCCAAATTCTGCGACTAAGATTTCATTTATACAACTTCGACTCAAACAAAATAATTGGGTAATAGCGAACTATGTCGTTGCACATAATTATCCTCTGTGCCCAGATATAATCTCTTTTGCGGTGGTCACATTAAATAAAGAGTATTATTTTAACGTGGCCATCCATTATTTCATAACTTGCATAATTTGTCACGTCCAATCTTTTAAACAGCGATTAATTCATCTTCTCAACAAGTTACTTCACTAACGTATACTACGTACGTAATACGTACTTGACGCGTTCTCGAGATCGCCGGTTACATTTTGTCCGTTTTTGGCGCGAAGTTGACTCAACCTCCTATTGTTCGAGAGAAATTGACCTCCTAATATGGCGACGCCACTAAAAATAATGATTCATTCCAACGCGACATTAGTGGCTTAATAGACGCCGCTTTGTTACCATATTTTTTGGAATGGTTTAGAAAATATTAAGGTAATGGTCTGCTTAGGTCGCAACCTTAGAATGAAGAGGTCAGCCATTAATGGAATCACAGCCTGACAGTTTTGTGTGAAGTGCCGAAATTGAGAAATTATCAGCAAAAGTGGAATGGTAAGTGAGTGTCACAATGTTGGAGATGGACCTTTTTAAGTACTTCTGTAATTGGTGTGATTTATCTTGCTTTGCAAGCGAACGGAGGAAGACAATACAAAGTTATTAGTAGGTACTGCGAGAGAAACTGCTGCTTGTCTATTAGATATTATTGTAAAGAAAGAAAGAAAATAAGTGTATTTGCGCCTAATATGACGCCTAAACTGTACTTTAAAAGAAAAAAATATATTTTATCTACACTCGTAAATGGTAACGTTCTACATATTTTTGAAATCGAAAATAAATAGTATTTAATGACAGATTTTATCCACGTACAATGCTAAACCTAATTTTAATTTTATTTTATGTAACACACTTCCTGTTTCTGTATTTGAGGAATCTGTTTACAAGGGATGGAAAGATTGATGGAGATGTGGGAAGAAGAGTAAATGCGGGAAATAAAGTGTGTGGTGTTACATATGCAATAGTGACCAACCAGTTGATGTCCAAAAAAGCACGACTGGCTGTTCACAATGGTGTGCTGGTGCCTACGCTTATGTATGGAAGTGAGTGTTGGGTGTGGCAAAAGAAGCATGAAAGTAAAATAAATGCTGTGGAAAGGCGTTCCTTGCGAAGCATGTGTAGTGTGACTATGAATGATAGGCTGAAGAATGATGTGATAAGGCCGTTGCCTTATCACATCGGTTAAAAGTTGCAGTTTAATAGAAAATGTAGTGACAAAAATTGGAAAGAGTATGCTTAGATGGTTTGGTCATGTTCAGAGGATGAATGAAGGGCGACTAACAAAAGGTATTTATAAGGCAGTTGTGAGTGGAAACGCCGGGAGGGGACGCCCTAAGAAGACATATAGTGACTTTATTGGTGATGTTCTTTAGAATGGTCAAGTGCGTAGTACTCGCAACTGGCGTGCGTGTATGACCAGATGTATGAACATAAACGAGTCAAAAGGAGTATGTAAGGATCGTAGCATGTGGCGTTCTATAGTTACTGCCTACCCCCATGGGAAGAAGGCGTGAGTTTATGTATATGTATGTGTGTGTACTTCCTGTAACAAAATAATGTTTTGAAATAAGTTTTTTTCTATAAAAGTACAGTTTTCAATTATTACAGTGTTATCTGTGTTGGAGGCTGCTGAGGTGCAATGATGACCAAGCTTGAAGCCCGAGAGCGTAGCGAAGCTAAGCTCGAGGCCATCATAGCGTGGCCAACAACGCAGTCATTGCGGACCAAGGCTTGTATAGTGCTTTACTCAAACAATGCGAGTAATTTAAATAAAACCAGCTTAGTACATATAGTAAGAATCTATCTAAAGTAACAATTGTTAAAAGTACAATTACTAAAATTCAGGACCGCCTTTCCAGGGTTTACATTACCTACGTATGGTTTGTGATAATCCAAGTGCAGTGTTTGATTGTTGGATCATTTCTTTATCACGGATTGCCATCTCTCCAGAGCTGTTGATTATTCGAGAGGCTCTTGTGCAGATGTGGAAGCTTCTTGGTGAGACGTTGTTGGTTTCAAGTTCATACTTTTGCTGATTTGACTTATGATCTTACTTTTATTTTCGACTGATTCTTCTATGTAAATTTCGGCCTCTCTGTCAGATTTCCATCTGCCATGCCGTTTGAGTGTTATTAGGTTGGCTCCAGTACTCGTATCAGCAAGCAGAGTGGCTGATGTTCGCCGGATCGGTATCGGTCGTTTAAATTATCTTTCAAATCAGTAAAATTCTGGGTTTGTCACTCGATTTTAAGAATTATAATAATTTGTAGGTAATTATTATTTTTCACGTTAATAAGACCTATGATACGATTATATAAGAACTTTATCACAGCTTTATAATAAGTTCTGAAAATGTAAGTCAGTATGGGTGCTAACTAACTTTAGATCGTTATAGATCCTAAAAGGTCATTCAAATGAAACATTATTAGAGAAAACTAAAAATGATTTTCAAAGACCTATTCAACGATACCCCACTTGACATAGTTCGACGACTTAATTTTTTTTTCTTTTTCACAATTCGGAAAAAGAAATAGATGAGTTTTTATTTGTTTGGTTGTCGCCATATTGAATTTTGGTACTGTCATGTCTTTGGTGACACTTACAAGATTAAGACAAATCGATTGACGTAAGAATAATCAAAATCGGCCCACATGTTTGGTCTCTAGAGCACCACAAAGGAACAAACATATATACATATATATATACCTACCATTACATACCATATATAGGTACCTACTACGCATTGGAATAGGAATCTAGCTTTATCTTTCTGACTGACGGACCCCTTGAAAATTCAAAAGTGCCTGTAATTGGTTTATTTGAAATAAATGCTTTGAGTTTTTTGAGTTTGAGTTTGATATATACATACATAGGCTGATAAACACATTACGCATGCGTCATGCAGTCGGGTAAAAATAAGAACCGCCTGCAACAAAAAACATTATTTGTAGGTACTTATTAGGACCAAACTACTGATTTTTTTTGAGGTAAAGAATGCACTCAAGTTATAGACACTTACTTCCACCGCTAAGTGCTCAGCGTCAGGGGCTTCATTTATAAACTTTTCCACATTTTGTCGTATTAAGACTTTTGATTTTTTACACTCATATCCGTCTGACTGTCTTTTCAGTATACCCATCAGGTTGTAATAGTCTTTTATGTTCAAATTGTGCTTCACCAAAACCGTGCACTTCAGCATAGAGTAAGTATTCCAGAGAGATGAGGGCTTCATTTTCTTTGAAAGGTCGTTAAAATAACCTAGTAAAAGGTTTTCCGATAAAGGCTTTGACTTTCTGTCGATTTTCCATTGCGCAAACTTTCCGTGGGCAAATTGGTATTTTTCCTCTGACTTCGGTGGCAATAAATTTTCAATCACTAATTTCGTTTCCTTTTGAATGTCCGAATTGGAGGATACGTCGCTTGAAGAGTTAATTTTTAGAAAATAATTTGGAGAGTTGGAAAAAAATTACCGCGGCGCGCTTTTGTTTCTTCCCCGCACTTTTGTTTTTTTGTTTTTCTATTAGGCGATGATGCTTGTACTGCCTGTACCTATATAAACAAATTCTGTTTTTTTTTGCACCTGACTATTTTAAAGCAAAACTCGATATTAATGGATTTTCAAAGGAAATTGCTGGTAGCTAAAACTCACCAGCAATGAAATTCCATACAACTTTGCTGGTGCCTATACAAATAAAGCGGAAAGGTCGTTTTTGCTCAAAGAAGTTAGTCAAAATAATGACTATATTACAAGCATTTTTGAGTAAATAGCGTTTTGTTATTTTTAGCTCGAAACCATTCTAAAAAAGAAGATTCAGAAGGTATTTTTTTATGTCAACTAGCCTATTATAATGTAAAACATCATAGATTAGTCATAAGTACCGAAGCAATTGTGTTTATACCTTTTCTTGTCTCACAACACACACAGCATTCAAATAGGGTGGTCCACCCAGCGATCACAAAGCACATCTGGAACGAATCCATCAACCGAATGGTGTTGCTATGTATCCTATAATCGTATAGCGTATCGATTACAAACAGACGAAGATCATCGATATGTTCCATCGATGTGCAAAAAAATCAATAATTATAGAAGTTTACTTAAGCTAGTATTTAAGTGTTTAGACACGCGTTCGCAACTGCTCAAGCATTTAACTAGGAGCTAACAGTAGCTTTTTACCAACATTTCTACATGCAAAACCTTTTAAAAGTGGGTGTTAACTTGTGTTAAGATCAAAAATATAATTACCCGCTTATTTATGCAAGTTGCCATCAGACTATCTGAAAGAAAAGAAAATAAAGAAAGAAAATACATTTATTTGCGGTAAACATGACGCAAAGAAAAAACACACAAACACAAAAAATAACGAGTTGGAGGAAAATAAAAAACAATCTGCCAATTTGGTAATTGTTCGGTAATGATTCCGAAATCGCTGCATTGAGAGCACTCCATTTCAAAATAATTAACGATAGCAGACATTTTCATTTTCTTTATTACGTTCTGGCTCTGATTAAGTCATAGGGTACTTAATTAGTCTTTGGTTAATTCAAACCTCACGTGTTTAAAACTACATTCTAGATCAACGACTAGTTTGACCGCTTTTGTTTTACTCGATAGCGGTGCCATCGCCGTCCACAAAACAAATATATTACACAATTTAAATCGCCAGTTTTTCATCTTGCGATATGGTTGGCGATAAATCGTAAGATGTATCGATCTCTGACGTCAGATGTGGTCATGGTGATAGATTAGCATTCGACATAACCAATTTGTCGGCAGTTTATGTGTAATCATTTGATCGATGGCATCTTTCGACGTCCTCGTCATGCAGGTACCTATCTATCTAGATTTTGTTAGTATAGGTAAGTACAGTCACCAAAAGTGATAAGTAACCAGGGTCGTTGGATATAGTTGAAGTTTAGTAAAAAACCGATGGATTTTTTAATAAAATTAATTGAAAACGAACAGTTCATCTCTCAAATTAAATTTCATTCGAAAACATCCATCGGTTTCTCACCACCATGACGATATTTTCTATCAAGTTTCTCTTCATTCTTGTGTTCGTGTATTCGAATAGTTTGAAATCAAGCGATTAAAGGTTGGTTGGTTGGTTGGTTGGCCTTTAATCGCTTAAAGGACGGCGCAGGACTTTTTTTTTTGGAAATTTAGCAATTTTATTTTAGTATCGGGTTTATCTTGTCTAGAGAAACCATTTACCATCTGTGAAGCATAGTCCTACGACACACCGTTTTCAAGAAATAGGCCGACGATTTTTTATTTAAATCTATTCTTTCGTACAGAACCCCTCAATGTAAGGATACATTGAGGGGTTCTGTACGAAAGAATCGATTTTGAAAACACCAAGACGCTTTTAGCCTTATAAGGCTAAAAGCGTCTTGGTGTTTTTGTCTCCGACTAGCCGTTTATCGTAAAAATGATGTCGAAGGGATCCCTTTAGAACTAAGGATGCAAGAGCGAGCGAAGCGAGCTCGGGACTTGGGGCACCCCGACTCGGACAGATTTGGTTCGAAGACTTCGTGGTTACTTTTTTAACCATTCAGAAGTAGGAGCCCCGCCGGGCGGGGCTTCGTCGATTACGCCTACGTGGTCGTAGGACCATGCTTTTCAGAATCTAAATGGTTTCTATGGTCAAGGTTAACCCGATACTGCAATAAAATTGGTAGATTTCAGTTTTTTTCTCGAAAAATTGACTGTCCCAACATTTTTTTTTGTTTTATTTGCTGCTCATTAGTGCCCCTAATGGTATACTTCAACTCCTACAACTCCGCTTCTAGGACGACCCACTTGACCGGATTAAACTCTAACATGTAATCATTTGTTGTTTTCTAGATGTTTCGACGTTTTTTAGGAGACGTGTTGTTCCAATATTCTCCTACACGGTGACGCTTATAAAAGTTGGTTTAATATTATTTGTGTCATAGTAGACGAGGTTTTCCAATGGATCATGTGACTTTCATCCACCAACTTTATCCATATTGGACAAAATCACTTTCATAAGAACACAGGTCCAATATTCATGAATAATAAACCTATCAGAAATAATAACGTTTGCCGGTCATCTGTCTTGAGCAGTTTCTCTTAAACTTTCGATGGTGTCATAAATTAAACCAACTTAAACATATCGTCATCGACCAATTAGTAAGACGGGCGGTTGCGCGCGCGCCAAGAAAAATGGCCGCCATATCTCATACAAAACAAGATCAGAAATTACGAAACACGAAGATAAAAAAGTAATTTCTTCATAGTCTGCACTGTGAACTATGACCTGATGTACGTTAATTATTAATTATTAAAATAAGGTATTCTTAAGTTCCATAAATTGTACATTATTAGAGGTTTTGCCTCTCGGCGATGTCTTGTGTCCGCTGATTTTAATTTAGTGTTCAACTCCTCAATGCGTTCGGATGACTTATCGCGTATTATTAACACAAATAGTGTGTAATAAGTTTGGAATAATTATTCAAATTAGCGAAAGGAATTATGTTGTTTATGTTTTGTGAATAAGGATCATGGCTTGTAAACAGGTGTTAAGATTACAATCAGTTTAGTTAACACAAGGGCTCACTGTCCAGGGCGCACCGAACGTATCTTTCAGTCTCGGAGGCAGGAAAAAGCGCTTTGTAGCTATACATAATTTATGGGCAAATATTTGGTTGGTTGGATAACAGACGCTAAAATTATATCCATCATAAAACAGGATGGTGTTCAGTCTCAGAGCTTTAGAAAATTTGTTAATAAATTATAAAACACGGAATTTAGTAATCTGCGATCGGTATCTGGATATGTTTCCGTAGAGATTTATGTCCACCACACAGTAGGACAGCACATTCTTTTTACCTACTAAAAGAAAATCAAAACAGGTTCATACTTTTCTCCATATATTACCCAAAACTACACATAAAACATTTAGACTAACGCCATTTCGGTGATTAGATTAATGGTCCAGTACCGAGTGTGCCTGATAACTCAATCGATGGCGCTCATGAATAAAATAGACATTAAATCGATGGTGTGATAAACAATTCGGATCCCCGTGAGTTATGTTTCTGTAGCTTCAAGTTAAGCTGATCTATGTGGCGGTCACTTGGAAATAATCTGGTTAAGTATGCTATGCTCTTGTTTGGAATGCTTTTGAGGGCCGAGAAAGAAAAACTGGTCAAGTGCGTGTCGCACCACACACAATGAAGGCTTCCGTAGTTGGGATGAATTTATCCCGAAAACAAACTTAACATTGTAGTTGAAAAACATGTTCTCACATACATCGATTTATGTAACGTGAAATTCTCCAACTGCCAATGTAAGTTTGTAATTGCAAAGAAATATTATTTTATGTGCTGTGAGACCTTGCTTCTAGCCAAATTTCATGGTTCTAGGTCAACGGGAAGTACGTTAACCTAGCCTACCTAACCTAGTATTGCGTTAACTTAGATGTTCGATTTTTTCTCAGCTCCAAGGGATTGTAGACCTGAGTATTTGATTTTAATGTCAATTTGATACCTTCATGCGTTCCTGAAAAAAAGGGACTTGACAGACGGATAGACGGACGGACGACAAAGTGATCCTATAAGGGTTCCGCTTTTCTTTTTGAGGTACGGTTCCCTAAAAATGGAGTCGGGTTAATCTAATGTAATAAAGAGGCAGTAGGCACGGTGCAAAATTCGGAAAACTGAAATAAATCAAATGAAGATGTCAAGTGACTCTGGTTGGCAAATCATGCAGTAGCTAAGTTGGCCGTCTTTGGATTAAATAAAATATTTGTGATTCAAGTACTTAGACAAGAAAAAGTTGCCAACGAAAATCCCAAATTATTTGTGGATATTTTTTTAAATATCGTCATGGTTCTTCAATGACAATCAAAATAGACTCCAACTCAAAAACAGACATGCAAAGCTTTTGAGCTACAGACTACAGTCTATCTCTGATTGCTAGGTAGCACCGACCTGTCACGCTTGATTACCACCTCCTTACAAACAGTTTTCCTCATCCAATCGCAAATCGAATGGATTATCACATTCGAACAAACATACGGAGGCGTAATGCGAAATTCCCATTGGCATTTAATCGATTTCAGTGTCGATGAAACTTTCTATGGCGCGAAATTTGGATGCGTGTCGAGCTTGCACGCGATATGCCGTCAGTTCATTCCATTCTTTCGGTATATTAATTATTTTACGAGTAATTAAAGATTAGTGTGTAGGTTACTGACTTCTACGTAAAAAGGCGGTAGCTTTGAATGTAAAATTATCGTGTTTAGCGTCATACTTTCTTTGCGGGTGCGGATAATTTGATTTGGTAGCACGAGAGCCTGATTGCGTAGCGGTTAACGGTCGTGGTTAGTCTTCTTTCTTTGTAGGGACCGATCAATTAACTCAGCTTGAAACAGGCTGCAACTGTACAATATACCTTTCAAATTATGCCATCTAGTGTTACTTACCACACTTACGGCTGCAGGTCATTGGTCATCATCATCATTCTCTGCGCGCGCAAGCAGCCTATAACGTTGGGAACGCTGCTGGGATATAGGCCTCTCCACTTGAGGAAGTTAGTGTTTCTCCGCCCCTATCTCAATGCATTTGTGGTCGGCGCAGACTGGCTTTTTCTTCCATAAATCTCTATTTCTAGCCATTTCATTGTTCACACAATCTATCCATGACACGTGAAAAAGGTAAAAAACCACAGTTTTTAAGAGAACGTAGAACCTACATGGTGTAGGTATTACCACAATTCAATTACCGTCGATCAACCATAAACATATAATTGAGAAAATCAATACTAACGACCTTTAAAAGTTGCGAGATATTCATTATCAGCAAGCATAGAAAATGGTGTCCGACCATACGTATACGAATAATCTAAAAATATTATAAACAAGCTTATGCCCGCGGCTTCGCCAGAGTGTCGGTCGGTAATTATCCCACGGGAACGTATTACCGGGATAAAAATATACTATCTGCTTGCCAAATTTCATCCAAACCGATCGGCCGTTTTTGCGTGATTGAATAACAAACATCCAAACACAAACTTTCACATTTATAATATTAGTAGGATAGTAGGATTATAAGAATTAAGGCCGATTTTCTGTGTGACCACCTTATTCTTTTAAGCTACACAACGTATTTTGATACGATTTTCACCATGTTTTAGAGAATTTATTCGGGAAATTTATAATAAATTAATTTCGATGTTTTGTCAAGCTATCAAAACCATACGAAGCAGAGGCGGGTCGCAAGTAGGCGGGTCGCTAGTGGTAAAATACATAATAAGAGACTATTACAGGTGTTCTAACAAAGATAGTATGCCGTCTGTCATGGCACTTAACGACGGCGTTTCATTTACAGCAATAAGGACCATTAATTTTAACATTTAACGTAATACTCATCTAGGTTTTGATAACTTCATTACCTTTGCTTATTATAACGGTTTTAAAAGCGGGATCAGATATTAACGTAAAGCTAAGCTGTTAAAGTAAACAAGTTAATTAATTAAATGACATTTCGCGTCGATATTATGTAACTTAGGTGTTACTGTTATCTTAGAATCTTACGGTTTTTACGACTTGTCAGAGGTTTAATATTAATGTATTATACACATAATCCTTCAGGAATAAATTCTCTAAATGATGGTGACAACCGCATCAAAATCCGTTGCGGAGTTTACACGAACAGCGCGGTGACACAGACAGACACGAAAAAAACTTTAATTTGTAATGTGTATGGAATCTATTATGATTTGTTCTTGCCAATATAGAACTAATAATAGTCAGTCAGCAACTTCGTAGAAGAGGCGTCTTTCGAGGGTTGCACAATAAAAAACCAATCGTTTGATTTTTGGAATATTTATTTGCCAGATTATCTTCAGCAGTGTCTTTGTCTGAACTAAACCTTATCTTCAAGTCTCGCCTCGTCCCGCCCAGTCAGTGTACAGCACTTGTTTATTATAATTACTACGACACAAATATCTTAATATTGTGGCCAGTGTGCACCATGTTTAACATTCTATGACGTAGGAGAGAAATGTACTAGATCTTTTAGAAAAGAGTGTCCATGTAGTTTCTTGCCCGTTCTTCTCCATAGGAGTACCTACTATGCTTTGGAATGGTCAACTAGCTTTATCTTTCTGACTGACTGACCCCTTGAAAATTCAAAAGTGCCTGTAATGAGGGTTTTCTGAAAAGACTTTCACTAGGTAGCAGCACGGAGACGTCAGGTCCGGGCTCCTGCCAAAACTGTCAAAGAGCCAATATTTTCTTAATTTGTGACTGAATGAAGAACGAATGAATGAAACGAATGATGAACGTCATCGTATATTTTATATTCATTGTCAAAATAGCAGACCTCTTATCAAAATTTAGTTCATGAAATATGTACAATTGTACATAAATCTTAACATAATTGTTCCAATCTATGTAAACTTCAGCTAATTAATGAATATAAAATGTATTTCATAAAACAAATTCTTTTAAAAAACAGGGGACACACCAACGCATTACGATAAAATAGTCGGTGAAGTGTCGATGGTGTGCGTCCGGCCTAACCGTCGTTATAGTGCACCGTGATCGGCGCACGCGCCGCGGGACGCTGCAGTGATAAAAACAAACGGACCGCCTTGTTTACCACTTTTAAATACTTGGGTTACATTAATATAAGCTACTATTTGTTTAGAAGAGTTTTCTTGAGGTGATTTTCGAGTGAGAAAGAAAAGTTCTGTATTTCAATATTGATACTCTTCGTTGCTTCTATTATTTTTCAGCATTTTCGCTGCACTGCGCTTTTTTGGCACAGCCGTGAAGCACAGTTCCCTGCTAATTTCTTACATCCCACTTTACACTTTTTATTAGATTTATTTTTATTTTTTTATCTGCGTTATAATTGTGCGCCTTTTAGTCTGCGCTAAATATATGTATTTTCTTTCTTCTATTCTTTCTTAAAAATCATCAATGTCGATAACGCAGTTAGTCATAATAAATTACAGAATTTTTGTCGAAGGAAGAAGGCCAACCTTACTATCCTTAGGTTTCAGGTTAGACCATTAGACTTTCAGGTTTCTTGCTGCTTGCCCGAAGTGGTTGTCATGAGAGGACTTTCTGGTTGTTTCGCCGAGAAAAGGGGTTACCTATTCATAACCTAAGCTAACCACGTACTAGCAAGCTCAGCAAGGTCTCAATTCATACACTTTTCTTTTGCCATTCTTTTTCATCATCTTTGTCATACAATGGAATGGTCCATGGCTTCCGTGCTTTCCGGTCCTCCGCTTAATAGTTAATCGACAAACTAGAATTTAAAATGCAATCGAGGGATCTCACATTAAATTCAAATTCATATGGTAGTGGACATTATTAAACGTTCTCACGTAGAAAGTTGCAGTTATGGATCTAATTATACGAGTATAATATGTGGTGCTTGACCCCTGTCTTGTTTGTCTGTCTGTGCGTCACAACTGTTGTCTATGACAGATTAGAGGCGCCTCAAACGTTTCTGTTATTCAACATTTGGAGCACAGCAACCTAGTCATGATGTGTGTGAGAATTGATAACGTGATTACGCAAGACTGAAACAACAGGTACCTAAAATTTGGTATGTGTAATTCAGTTTCTTATAGACACTTGTTCATGTCAGACTTTATAGTAGTTTGATAAACAAGATCATAACGGTAATGAACAATGCAAAGAAAAATAGGAAGTTTCGCGTGTATCGGGGCAGATAATTCTGTAACTCTATGACAGTGGACAGATTCGGGGTGCGAGTTTGTAAGATATAGTTTTAAAGTGTGATTCTATGTTAAGAAAGTAAGTAAATTTACCACATTTTCAATCTAATAAATGACTTACTAACGACTCGGACACAATATATTCGGACACAGTGTCCGAATCCGAATTTTTTTCACTGATGATTCGGACACCAATTAAAAAAAGATGTTTTGTACAGTCAGATAAAAAACTTCCAACGATACCTTATCTGTAGAATTCCGTCTTCCGCCCAGCCTATAGTTGTATAAAAATAGTTTTTAACCGGGTTTTAACGAAAGCAGCCGTTTTTAATAAATAATATTACAAACCCACATACATAGATACGCGCCTTGGCAGTCGGGTATTAAGGATTTGCTCAAGTGTAGTACCGAGCGATTTTTTTTTTGGAAATGTCTTCTCGTAGTTGTGACCCTTAGAGGTCATGACTACTTAACCGGACTATCCTGTAGCTGCCTTAAGATGACACAAAGCCTCCGGATTTTTTTTTTTTTTTTTTTGGTAGGGCAACTCGCTGTTTTGACCACTGGGGGTCGTGGCTGCTTAACCGGACTGTCCTGTGGTTGCCTTTCGGATTTTACTCTAAAGGGCCTCCAGCCAGGAGAAGCCTCCGGAAAAGGTGCTGATAGATTTATAGAAAATTCACTCACTCGTATCTCTTTTATTCGTATAGGTCTCTCTCGCCCGTTTCGCTCCGACGCATCGGCTACGAACAGCAAGCCATAAGGTATCGTTGGAAGTTTTTTATTTGACTGTACAAAACAGCTTTTTTATTGCTGTCCGAATCATCAGTGAAAAAAATTTCGATTCGGACACTGTGTCCGAGTCGTTAGCGAGTTAAATAAACCACCAAACCAAACCACATAAAATTGTCATGGGGTAAAGCCGCAGTTGTAACATCATCAATTCATCATCATTCTGTGTCACACACATTTCTTTGTGGTCGGCGGAAAATGTATTTTTCTTCCATACTTTTTTCTCTATTAGTCTTCATCTCGGTAATCACCCCCTTTCTAGCCATATCATCTGCCCCTACTCCATCCCTCTCCCCCTACCCATCCATATTCATAGTCAAAACTATCCTCACGACATTTTCCTCATTCTTCCAGCAGTTGTAACCACAATATCAGCATTAAAACCAATAGTTTCTATTGGTTGCACAATGAAGCTTCGGTGCCTCCAATTGCTGTCCCAAATTGGTTAATTTAACAAAGATAGAGCTAGCCACATATGGTTATGATCTGAAACTGGCAGATGTTGTAATAATATAACGAGTGTCAATTACAAATTCATTAATTAACAACGCGTGATTAACTTGATTGGCACGTTTCTTATAAATAAGTTGTAAAAGATTAAAATTTCACGTATTGGTTTTCTTAATCGTCTTGAAATATAACATACTATAGCTTATGAAAATGACGTAGTTCATGTACGTTTATGTTTCGTATTTGTAGGTATATCACAGACTATCCACGTGTAGTTAGCAGAACATTGTTAGGGTAATTACATGCCGAAGATGCCTCACTGCGATACCTCGCGATCGCAGTTTAGCTTGCTACCGCGATGTCACCTCCACGTATAACAAATGCATGCTAATAGACACGCACGCACATGGCGAAGGATACCTCGCTGCGACACATTGCGGGCTGCTTGGGGGTATACTTCGATGCCTACGTGAAAACAAAATATTTTGTTTTGTATCGCGGTCGACGGCAAGCATCGATGTGATCTGGCTCGTGATTGGTCAAATCGGTTCAACTTGTTCTTCTGGAGTCGACAGACTACAGCACAAACACAGGAGTAAGCAACTGAGCTTTCAGGTGCGACTGAACCGAAGTGTTCGCAGCGCCATCCACGTAGAAAAGCGAGTATCGACATCGAGGTATCGAGATAGCGACCGCGATCGCGATCATCTTCGGCACGTAATTACCCTTCGGTTAGCACATTTGAGGATGTTTATACTGCTCATCTCTTGAATGTGTATTTTAATATATTTTTTATTCACATGAGCAGTGGTCGCCCATTGGAAACGGCCGCGACTTACGAGTTGTAGGTCGTACCCAGACAGGCACTTTACTTTATGTAACTTATTTCATCACCACTGCTTTCGAAACGGTGAACGAAAACATCGAGAGGGAACCGGCATGTCCTAAAACCAACAATTCGAAGACATGTGTCATCCACCAACCCGCACTGGGCCGCGTGGCGGATTACGGCCCACTCCCTCTCACAGAGAGGAGGCCTGTATCCCAGCAGTGGGAACATAATAGGTTGATTTTGCATATGCTACATGACTGTTCTAATTACGAAGAATTCTTTGTCTATGATTTACCACCTTAAACGACGATGTATTGAGGCGCACACTTCAGCCTTAATTTAATTGTGACTCGCCATTTCGCCTATAATTTTATTAATTAAGCGTATTCATAGTTTTAAACACTTAAAATATTTGCTCAAAGCGGAAGAGAGCGTGACCATCCAAATATCTTCACAACAGACACTCCTTCTCCTTGGACCACAATAATTGCCGAAAGCGCTTCATCAAAGGACCGATTACAATAACGAACGCCGATTATTCGATAAAAAATCAATATTATTTCGATATATCGATACCATATAAGGCATGACTTCATCTTCTAAGTAGAGCCAGGTGCTCACGATTGAGGATCATGAATAAGTCATTAAGGCTCCCCCCTGAACTTGTGACCTATGTCTCTGTTGAACACAATCGTAGAAATAACGTATCGGTTCGCGATCAGCCGCTATTATGCGAAATACTCGTTATTTCTTATAATTTTTGAAAGTATGACATTGGTTGTTATTTTTTCATGTTTTGTAACACACTCATTTATCATCGTTACGTAATGTTTGACAGAATGTTAGTTATAAGGCTTAATAAGTAGGTGCGTTTGCATGTGTTATTAAAAGTATTTTTTGAGATTCATATTTTTTTGCACAATATATTGGCAAAAAAATCGACGTATGCCTCTCTAATCAACGAAGGTTAACCATACATTTTTTATAGTACCTACGGTCACACTTCAATACTTTTCGACCTAAAGATAACCTACATGAAGTTAGGATTTTCAGAAGACTGACGAATAGTTTTCTGCCAGTATCTTTCCTATCAATATAGTTCACAAACACTGTTCTTAGTGAGATAAACACAATGCTAGTTAATACATCAGAGGCCGTCTAATAACATCTCATTAAGATCGTTTAGCGGAACAAATAGGCGATGCTCAGTCGATCGGTCGGCTAAACGCTCGATAAATGCTCTATAAATACAGCTGTTGGCATAATAGCACGAGCGATTGAGCTGTAGAAGGGTTCAAGCTTTAAATGAGGCGTTCCAAATAGAGAGAAAATTTAAATGATTTTTAACTTTCAAAGTGTTCTTCTTTTTTATCTAGCTTTCTGGGTTGTGAAAATCTTAAGTAAAGCTGGCCGCAAAACTTAGGTAAAGTTTGTCGCAAAACTTAGGTAAAGTTTGTCGCAAAATTTAGGACAAATTGGTCGCAAAACCTTTTTAATGTACTCCAGACAGTTTCTTCGTGCTATATATGCTTTAAGAAACCTTAAAACTTCATTGAGAATAAAGGGCATAGCAGGCAGGAAGATGATCGCCATAGTTCAAATGAATTAACTCAGTAAATCGCAATCATTGTGTAAATAGACCTCCAAATACTCGAACAAACATGGGTCTTACTTTTATCCACTTTTAAATTCAGTCTGTCACGTCTTTCTAACTTTCAAATTCGGAAACAGTAGATTATTCACAAAGGTCAAGCAATTCTATATCTTCTCAATAGTCATGTTTGTCAATAAATCTCTTAGTGAACCTAATAACCCCTCGTGAACTACATGTTCGGAGCACGTCGGGCTAATTCGTGATGCTTCGGGTGACACAATACTGGATTCAGTTACAAGATGTTACTCTATACTATAGGTACTATTGATGGATTCGAACTATCAATTTATTTTACGATGCTATTTTGTTTAGGTGAATCTGTTATTTCGATTGGAATACTGGTTTATTTATTTGTGCTTAGAAAACTCCACAAACGTTAGACAAGATCATTTCTTTGCTGGATGTAACGTTTGGTGATAACTTTAACGTTACAGTTTGCGTTTGATTAATTAAACAAAATAAGAACGAAAACGCAGCAATAGCTTTTGCTGATACAAACTGCTATGAAGCTGCTGCTCTAAAGTCTCCTGCCATGCCGGTCTAAACTGTTCTGTTATATTTGGGAACCTTTGACTTGAACGTCATTCATTTGGTCCTTTCGCGTCATAAAATTTCGACTTTCAGTCTTGTTTTCGGATGCCTACGAGTATTAATCAGTAATTACGTTTGCTGCGATCAGAGGATCGAAAAAAAACCGAAATGATTTTAAATAAATTTAATTACTGATTTAATATTACAAAATTAAACCTATGAATGATGATTCTAGTTCGAAGTAGGATATTAGAATAATCATTCTTACAATTTATTGGACAAACAACAACTTGCGAAATCGACTGATGTCATAGGTGCATCAGCGATTATAGAAATTAATAAGGTCGGCGCGGATGCAACATCAGCGATCTTCATATAGTAGTGCTATGTAATTCAGTTATTCGGTTTCAAGAACATTAATTAAATATTAAACTATGTTTTTGCCTTTAAGCTGACATAACCCTTAAGGTTTTACCTATATATTCTACGATGAAGACTGATAAGGCGATCTTATCCAAGCAGAAACTACACTATAATGTTTATAAAACATGGCTATATGTAATTAATACCATATAATATTCTTGTAGTAGCACCACCATAACAATATATCACTAATATACCACTGGCTTTCAAAAACATAACCTATAAAAATAACATTCAAATTAAAACTGGTAGTAATACGATCCGGGTATGCCAAGAATTTACTCTTGTTCCACTAAGTTATAGAAAAAAAGCGTCATATTTACATAAAATATTAGTGTTGTTGTATATCTCTTGTATTTTATTATTTTTGTGTTATGTTCTTGTTTTAATTAACATTAAATATAATTGGGTGAGCTTTTGTGTCATCTGATTTTGTATTTTAGGACTAGGATTGCCCTGTATCTTTTCTTTTCCTTGAATTCATTTATTCTGTTATGGCCATCCGACATAGAGAGGTATGACATATTTATTTTTAAGTAGTTTAGTAATATTCTGAAAAATAATGATTTTTCGGTTATGGCGAATGTAGGAATATGTGAGACAAAGACAAATTACAAACTTTAACGTAGATACACCGCTACACCTCTCAATGCTACTGCTCCATCTACGAGATTGTCATCAGTACAATAGTACTGATAGTACAAATACATGTTAAAATCATAAACCTTACTTCTAGCATTGTCGTGTAGTATCATAGAATAGTAACAAGGCTTCATAATTATGGTCATTTTTAAGTACCTACTTTATGCTTTCAGGACATTCGATGGTGTTGCTGTGTCACTAATGTCTTCTAGTAGCAGTTTTTAAATGGCTGTACCATAATTTCTTACAGTTTTAACGACTTTTATCGTTGTTTTCGAAAGGCGGACATATTAAATTAGTCATGTTGTATTTATCATTTAATTAATAATGATAGCATGACTGCCATTAAGAGTTAAATTACCGATAAATAGCATGTTTAATGTGCTGTAGGAATAACTTAATATTTTAGTGTCCACTAGTGGGGATATTTGACCAATTTATCTTGAAACGCTGTGGATTTTGGAATTACGTTTGAAATGTACTGAATTTGACAGACGTTTGACGTTCTCCTGGATGAAGCTGTCACAGTAGCGTGGAGATTGGCACAAGAAAAGAGAAACCTATTCCCAGCAGTGGATAAACCGAGGCTGTTAATGTTTACGGTGACGATGATTGACGTTTAAGCTTAGCAAGCAGCGCCATCATGAAGTGTCAAGCTAATTTGGACAGCTAAAAGATTTTAAATATGCTTATGATCTTAATCAGTTTAATTTCGTAATCAGTAGGTGTGCGATGGCACAAACTTTATGATATGGTGACTTATTTATTGTCTTTAATTTGTGCGAATTTTAATTTCCTGATTGATTTTATTATCTTTATAAAATTATGCGCAGTGCGGTACCGTTTGAAGCTTGATTTTTGTACTAGAAATATTTCGTAACAAATCGCAAAGCAAACGAATTTAATAGAAGAGAAAAAATAACACGAATGGCGTTTTTGATTACCGAGTCACAAACAAAGTATGAATATTCAGACAATTTGCTAAAATACTTTTAACTGCCAATTAAAAATGATAGCAACAATCTACGTACAAATACGAACATTATATACACCGCCACAATTTTAATAGCAATTACCCACGATTCACTCTAATAATATTTCACAATACTGTATTGAATATCGGCCAAAAATCCAATCGGTAGACCCCTGTGACCCCGAGTGACCCCGGGTCGTGACCCCCGCAGTATTAATTACGTCGCGTGCTATTTCCAATGTTTCTGCGCTTGCGCAATGACGTCACATCCGTATAGAGAGGTGATGGGCTGTTTTAGTTTGAATTAGGAATTTAAATGTTTTTGGTTAGAGGTTTATTGAAAGTGTCTTTTTGAGACGGTGATCGATAGTGTGGTGTGAAGGTCTTCGTTTGATTCTCTCATAGAGTAGATTGACTGAAGATATACTTATGAAATTGTTGGCAGGTTCGAGGCTAAACCGAAGCAAATGTACCATTATTGTATGTACATTGTTTGTAATTTAGTAAAAAAATACTCTCTAAAAAGAGACACAACTCTAACTAAAACGTCATGTAAAAAAAATACTTGAAACTTTTTGGAGTACTTAAAACAAATTAACGGCCATTCAAGTTTTTCACTGACGTCGCCTTTCTGTTCGAACACAAAACAGCAATATTAGCAATATACAGGCACAAGGTTTAACACAGATCACAAGATTCGATTGAGTTTGACAATCAGTTAGGATTTGAATAATACGAACCTCCTTGGACAAGATAGCACCAATCAAAACACAAACATATCGCACAGATCTACCATAATTCCTACTCCTCATATAATTTCGTATAATTATCAATTTGCCTGGCTGCCACAGTCACGCGACTATATAATAAACGCTGCGACGGTTATTACCTATAACGGTTATATTGAAAACTGTTTATTAAACGTTATCGTTGATAAAAAGCCGGTATCTGGTAGACTGTTTTTGATATGAGACGGTGTTGGTATGCGTGTGGTTTTGGTGATAGTGTATCTGATGGACATGCAAGAGTAGGATTTGTTAAGCTGGGGTCACATCAGCGGCAGCGTCTATCTTCACGAAGGTTTCCGCTAAGACACGATACACGCAGATGTGACCAACCGCTGTAGGTTATCGCAGCGAAAGATTGGATTGCGTTCCAATTATTGCACGGAGGGCGATTCATCAAAGAATTGTGACCACAGCATTAGTACGATAACTTTTTAATGGGAAAAACAAACGAAGCTTTACTTATTTGTCTACAATCCTTAAATTGTTCAACTTATTAACACAAGCCAACTGCACAATATTAAGCGATAGGCACAGAATGCAAAAACAATAACACATACATAATTTGTATTTAGTTTTGACAAGACAACACATTGGCACGTATTGCTTCGTCACGATAGACGCAGGAGTGGCCCCCGCATTACTCCTGTGTTTTTTTATAGACGTTATGGTGCAAGCCAAAAGTTAGTGGTAATATCGTGATGAGTGATGACGTAGTGGTGAATGCAATAATTTAGGTGCTGTCAAACGTATGTTGATTGTAACAATTTGACTTACACAGAGCCTTTAGTAACAAGGGTTTGTTTTGGTAGACAGTGTTAATATTGGCATTTGCTTGACCGCAGGTATCATACCTACCTACCATTATTTTTAATAATAATATTTTTTTATTGAGAGTAACCACAGTGTTAGTAACACTAAAATAAACTTAGAACTATGTTAGTGATACAATTTCAACAACAATTAAACAAACACACATCACAAAATATTCACTGCTTCAGCATTCCAGCTGAGATTCTGGAGCAACGACTTACAATACTGCAATCCAGCCTGTCAGCAATAACTCCGACGCTGTTGGAATTGGCTCGCACCCTGCGCACCAAGGACGCGCATCTTTTACGTATAATGCATAACAGCAATCAACACGCAATTCCGCAAACATCCCTGTTGCGCTACAGAAGCGAGGCAGCCCCATCAACACCCTGAAAGCACGCGCACTGCACGCGTAGGGCACTGTACGATCTGTGCATAAAATGTACCCTTAGGCCACAGGAGTAAAATGAGGAGCAGAAGGCTCCAAAAAGTGTTTTTTAACCTCCGTAGAAGCAAGCTTAATCCTGCGGGTAATCATAAACACTCTGACCGACAGCGCCCTCCGCTCTCTCTCAATATCGTCACCGTTTTTAAGGCTAGTGGTCAAAACATGGCCAAGAAAACTTTTTACAAAAAAAAAAACACTAAAAAACGTGAAAACTAACTTTAATTTCGGAAGTCGGGGTCTTTCGTTGTGTATTTTCGTTTTTGGCCACCGACTTCCAAAATTAAAGTTATTTTTCACGTTTTTAGTGCATTTTTGGAAGTCGGTTGTTTTTTTGTAAAATAGTTTTTATTTTTCACTTTTTAGTTGTGGTACCTACCCCACACACATTCGTATACCACTACTTGATATGTAAATAATCGTGGCAGGAAATTATTAAAACATCATCAATATAAACTAAGTGGAAAAAATACGCAGTATTAAGGATTAGGTTATCATAAACAAAGTAAGGGGGAATAGATCGGTGCAACAAAAAAACATTTTTACAAAAAAACAACCGATTTCCCAAAAAAATAACACAAAAAAACGTGAAAAATAACTCTAATTTCGGAAGTCGGTGGCCAAAAAAGAAAATATACAACCAAAGACACCGACTAACCAAAGTAAGGGGGAATCCCTTACTTTGGTTATGATAACGAGGTACCGTTTTTGGTTTTTATTTTACACTGTTGTTGTAGTTGTAGTACCTGTCCCACACTCATTCGTAAACTACTACTTGATATGTAAATAACCGTAACAGGAAATTATTAAAACATCATCAATATAAACTAAGTGGAAAAATACGCAGTATTAAGGATAACTCAAAAACTTCTGGTCAGAACTTGATCAAATTGAAATGGGACCACATGTGAAGTATCAGCTTTCAAATAAATAATAATAATAATACCATTTATTTCAGGCGACACAGGCCCATAGAAAAATACCTTAACCTAAACATACATATTCTTAAACAAAACTTGTGTTAATAAAAAGGCTTAAGACTATGTTAGTAGCGCTTCACTTTGCACTAGCTTGACTTCGTGCTGTCCAGTGGAACTTGTCCGCGGAAGCGACGGAACACCACGTCCTGCGGCCAAAAGTCTTCTTCCATGACGAGGGGCAGATAACAGTTTGGTACACGCACGACGAACGCCTTGAAGTTGACGTTCCGGTGCGATTCCAGTAACTGCACCCTTGGCGTGTACCTCGTCTTTTGACGCACGTACTCCACGATGTCCTCAGCCTTAGTGGTGTAGTGCAGGCGGGAGATGTACACCGGTGTGTTCGGCTTTGCGGCACGCAGGCTCAAATAAAAATAGAATTATCCAAATCGGTTCACCCAGAAATAAGTTCTGAGCAAACACACATTACAAAAAAAAATACAGTTGAATTGAGAACCTCCTCCTTTTTTGAAATCGGTTAAAAAAATGAATGATATTGTGTTTAAACCTTAAAATGTATTTATATAGTGGTGTTAAACCTAGAATTCGTAATTAACGCAGTAATAACTAATAGACGTATTAAAAGTTCGGGAAAACAGAAATCTAATAAGAAGCCAAAGGACGTGGCAGACAGTGGTTGGACACTGACTGAAATAAGCGTTGGTAATTTGTATTTAAAATCCACAAATCATGTGAATTCTCATAACCACTTTTTCGAAATAAAAATGAAGCTTTATTTGTTGTCTGTCTGACCAAAGGCTCTACCAACGTACAGTAGGTCGCACGTCAGTGGTAACACGTTGACCTTGAGCTGGCTGACGTTGAACGGAGTTACAATAGAATAAAAGGCCAGCTTAGAAGTAGGTACTGATTGTGTTAACATTAACATGCGGCCTACCGTACTTAACGGCAAGAAGTAGTATCTATGTAAAGAAAATCACAGACAATCCTAAGAAAAGTTTATGCAACAACACCAACACATAAACTTCTAAAACGAAAAATACTAGGTTTTCATTAGCAGAACGTCTCCAAATAGGAGGTACGGTGTATTGCGTCTGCAGTTAGTACTGTTAGCGTCGCGGGTCGCGTGTGATGTGAGCGGCGCGCCTTGACCCGCGCTACGAGCAGGCACATCTCCGCGCGAAGATGTAGAGAGCTGGATGTACCACTAGATGTTTCTTGCCCATTCTGCTCCATAGGAACCTACTACGCTTTGGAATGGGCAACTAGCTTAATCTTTCTGACTGACCGACTCCTTGACAGTTCAAAAGTGCCTGTAATTGGTATAATTGAAATAAATGCTTTGAGTTTGATGGCATATTGAGATGAAATACCGTCTTTAAAAGAGTGGGGTTTTCTATTTTTGCAGGTAAATGCAACAAAGTAATGGCAGCAATTAAAGATGACTTTTTTCTCTGCTAACGCGTGTCAGCGTGAGATGAACGAGAACTGCTAGAGGCTCCATGATTATAGACGGCCCCATGATTCGAAGGTACAAAAAAAAAAAACAAACGACTTAAAAAAAACACCACAAAATGAATTAATGAATGAAATGAATGAAATGTCGGTGTCTCTGGTTTAGAATTTTACCTATCCCACAAAAATTCGTATTCCCCTACTTGCAACGTAAATAACAATGACAGGAATGTATACCATCATCGACATACACAAAGGAGGAGTTCCGGGATCTTCCACGCCACATCCAGTTCCCTACATCAGTGTCACAAGACATACCTAACGCAAGTCGAAACCACTTGTGTAACAGTAGCAAAGTGTGCGCACAATAACCATGTTATAGGTCATTTTGTGTTGATGAATACGTAATTAGGAGCCGACCTAGCCTAGCCCACGACTGCTAAACGTTCTACGGTGTGTTTAATGAGCACATTTTACTTATATTTGACATAGTTTGGCTGTAATTTACGTTGTTTCAAGCTACTAAATTGGCTCATATTATTTGCTGTGACAACTTCTGTTATTTACCAAATATCTTGTGTTGAAATTAAAGCTCACGACTAATCACTGTTATTATAGGAAGAGCTTGAGTTTAGACCGTGTATGAATCGAATGTTTTCATATTTTCCAGTAAGAAAATATCATGCAATCATCGCCTGTGATAGAAATTTAGAAGGCAATATTTCGTACTTTTAATGACAGGCATACAACTTGCGACCCGTACCACGAATTTCAATCGATCAGCTTTATTTTTGACAAAATTTTAGATATTTGTAGCGGCATCTAAAACGCCAAATGCGAGCTACGCGTCACACTGACGTCACGCAAAATCCTGCATCGCGCAAGCAGAGTTTTCCGCGTAACTAGCATATATACAACGTCCCGACATCAAACGTCGGGCAGTTGCCCACCAGACAACTGCAACAACAACAGCAACAGCTTTTCTATAGAGGATGAGTGAACTTTACACCCTGTTTTTCATACCTCTATATATTTTCGTAAATGTTTTCGAAAGATAAACGATTCATCTTAATATACAGGCCATACTTTAGTAATGGTAAGGTAACTATTTATGATGTACTTAAGAGGAGCTCTCAAATGAGCGGTTTATGATGTGAACCTTGAGTGTGCGTATACCTAAACTATATCTAAACCAAGAACATGCTCTAAAAAACACTTTATGATTCTGCCAAGTTTATGATTTAAATCGTTAGCTCATATCGAATGGCTGACAATAAAATCTATTTGTCCGTGTGGATCAATTTTATGATTGATGTTTGTATATAAACTTTAAGTTTATTTGCGGTGTCAATAGATTTGTAATACAGGATACATTAAAATGAGGCCATCTTTCATGATGCTGTATCAATTATGTTGGTGTGACATTACCGTATTGTGTAGAAGTTTAACGATTTTCATAGCAGTGCCTACAAGGCTATGAAATATACTTATATTCAATATATGGTATCCTCAGTGCGCTCCTATACAACCGTATTTTGTTATTAGCTCGCTCAAACAAATAGCTAATATGATGAGATTTGTCAGCAGCTTCATTGATGAGCTTTAATAAACTCTTACGAACTAGATGATATGTTTTTCATTCTACCAATTAGTCAGAACAGACATAAGAACGGATAATAAAAAAAAGACTAGAAGTAGACAACAACAACCGATCGTAAATATATCTCCGCAAATCTGACATCACCATAACAAACCAGTCTACATAATAAGGCGTTAATCACATTTTATGAATGAAATATGCGCCTTACATAAAAAAATAACACATTCAGTTAATCGAAAATCGTATTAATGGCAATGAATGCGCGGGCGCAAGGAATCTCGTATAACAGGCAGCCATTAAGTTTCCCGCGACTGAAGACTTTTTACAGCAATATATACCAACTTTTTGCAGCAATATCACCGTATAAGTGAGCTATGTTTTAAAAATAATGAGTGTGCGCAGTGCGCGTGCGCCGCGGGGCGTTGAATTATGGAGACAACCGTCATAGATCACCCTGTAGGTACTTTCGTCTTTGTTACGTGAGGATAAACGCGTTTTTCTTTAATAATCAACAATTTATAGAGTATTAATGTTATTGGACAGTTTTTATAGCGGCTTCTTAAAAACATAAACCTTTTTTAAAAGATTTGTTTTATTTTTGTGATATTTACCGTTTTAGGAAGTGTTGCGGCCTTCCTTGTTGGGTCATGGTTATTTTTACTTGTATGTTCAGTCTAATTATTCTTAGCATATCAATTCTACGTACTATGTATATATGTAGAATTGATATGTTGCTTGTGATTGCTACCTCTATCAGGGTCACGTAGGTAAACGCGTTCCGAATGTTTAAGAATAATTTCAGATTTTAATTCGGGTTTGGATTTTGTGCTTGATTCGTAATAGGGTAGGGTTGTTTGTTGAAGCCTTAAAGATTTTTTTCTGCTTCCTTTCTCGTAACGATAATCGAATATTGCAATAAACGCATGAATGCAGATATGGTGAATGAAAGCTTGTCCATTGATAGCATTACATAACAAGAATCTAGTTTCCCTAACAACTTCTTAGGAAGACTACATAAACAAGCTCACGTACTGAATGAGGGCTTTCACCACAGTCCCTTTAATTAGCCGTACCGATGGCCAGAAAAACTTGGACGTACAAATACACTGGACGTTCATCCTATTAAATCTCAGAGCACAATCTTCAATCTATGGAATCAGTTGCAGACGTGCAAAAAATCGCCGGGTTTGTCATAAATATATATTAGTTGTAACTGCTAATGACCTTAGCACGCGACCTACCACAATGATGCTAAGTATGGTATTTATCAAAATTAAAAAAAAAGTCCTTTATTTCTTCTTACGACTTCGTGGTTTATCGGCTTAATTTTCGGAAAGCTAAGGTGTTAATAATTTCTTGTTTCTAAAAACTTTATTAAACAGGTTGGTTTCCAATTAAGATAAAACGGACTACAATTTCGTTCTCCTGGTTTTCGTAAAAATGATGTTCATATTGATTTGTCTCAAATGTAGTCGCTGTAGTTAGCAGTTATACGGGGGATTCGATCATTCAGCCTTTTGCTATGAAAACTATATTACGTAAGATGCTTTTAATTATCACCAAAATGTTACCGTTCTTTTATTGAAGAAACAGAGAATCCTGTTCAGGACAAGATAGAACCTATGCAACGACCATTGTAGCCAGAGATATTGTCCTTTAATGCACGCCATTATTGTCTTTTCGGGGCTCGTGGCAAAAAAATAATAGCCGCAAGGGTCGATCTTGACGGTTAAGCAACGCTTGCCGAGGTTGGTCGTGGATGGTTGACCATTCATTACATACAGAAACCCTTCCGTGCTTCGGAAACCACGTTAAGCCGTTGGCCCCGGGTGTAATTTGTAGATATTTGACAGTCATAGGTAGTCAGAAGCCCGAAAATCTGACAACCCGGTCTTGCCAAGGGGGTATCATCTCTTAACTGCCACGGCTTATTTTGATTATTAATCTTTTATTTTGAATTGTTTCTTAATATATATTTTATTTTTCATTGTTCTCGCATATAGAAGCAACAAGAATAATGTACCCAGGATTTTGTAATATCTTGATTTAAAAAGAGTGTCCTTGGAGTTTCTTGCCCGTTCTTCTCCATAGAGATCTACGTTTTGGAATGGGCAACTAGCTTCACCTTTCTGACTAACTGACCGACTCTTTGACAATTCAAAATTGCCTGATAATGGCTTAATTGAAATAAATGCTTTAAGTTTGAGTTTTGAGTTTGAGGTATCATATTACACAGTAACTGGGTTGTGGAGGTCAGAAAAGCAGTCGCTCCATGTAAAATACTGGTATTTTTCTGCATCTGGTTAGATTGGAATCTGACCCCAACATACTCGGGAAAAGGCTAGACAGTTGATAATTCTGTCTTTTCGCCAATGAACATGTCAGCAACCAAACCACTGTGCGAACACTGAGATATGAATTACGTCAGTTAAATATTTGAGATATGTTTAGGTACCATCTATGTATAGGTGCCTATTCGAATAATATCTTTCTGTAACCTAATGCGCTAAGCAGTTATTAGGTGTGAATCTTGAATTATAATTATAATGATTTATTTCGTGATTGTTGGCGCGGGTTTTTGTTGCGCCACTAAAGACGTAGTTTTTATATTTAAATATTTTATATATATCTCATTTTGTGTAATATAATATTACGTATATTTTTCAAAACTGCTGTTTTTCTTTTTTGGTTTTCCGGTTTTATGGAAAAACTCAACTTTACCTCAATTCTACGACCTTTATTTTATTTGGATGTCTGAGTAATTTAAATTTTTCGAATTCGCACTTGAAAATTCACAAATTGCACTGTTTACCTGTATTCTTATATGTGCACTATTCTTATCTGTTTCTACCGTGATATATCTACATTTTTAATCTTGTGTACGAATAGATTAGGCAGTTACGGAGAGAAAGAAAAGAAAGAAAGAAAATACGTTTATTTAGCACAGACTACAAAGCACACAACACAACATATACCTACAAGTAAAAATGAAAAATAAAACTAAAAAAGTGTAAAGTGTGTTGTGTGTTGTAGGTAGCTAACTTATTATGTTGGAAAGAGTATTCGCAAATCACGAGCTAGTAGAGCAATTTCCCACGATAGTTTCAACTGAACTTTTGATTTAGAATTCACATACGCATAATAAATTTCATTACCGTTATAGCTTTAATAACTATATCTAATTAGAGAATTTTGTACAATAATAATTCCGTCAAGATTCGTCTTTGATATGTCTCATCACGCGTGTCTACAACATATATAAATATCAATATGTCGGCAAAAAGTGACGTGGGACTGGTGTGTGTGGGGCCATGGTCTGCCATAACGTGGTGGTTAATGGGTGTCGCGATCCCTTGTACTTGGATGTAGGTGAAGTCATTAGTTATGTGAGTACAATACAACTATATTCTTAATGTCCCTCGAGAATCATCGCATTTGCGAATACAACCGAATGTTAATATCCATGTCCATCAATTATTAGATTTACCGTGTATAATAATTTGAATTCAGAACTAAGTACTTTATTGTTGTTTCGTTTTGACGTAACAACAACTAAAGTACTGTGTTCTGAATCCAAATTATTATACATGATAAGTCTAATAATTGATGGACATGGAAATTAGCATTCGTTTGTATTCGGAAATGCGATGATTCCCGAGGGATATTAAGAAATTAGTTGTACTGTACAGTCACGAGCACTATTATATATACACTTAGCAAAATTTAAAAGTGAATTTCTCGTTGAACATTGATTGCAACTTTGATATAAGACCTATTTCATAACAATGTAGGTTCCAACATACTATGTCCGTAACAGTATAAAACTACAAACAGTACAGTAGGAGAAAATCACATTTAGAAGTTGCTAAGTGTATCCATATTAGTGCTCGTGACTGTACGGACATATTATGTATATATAGGTTCTCACTTAACTAACCACTTCACCTATACTATACGAGATAGGTGAGGCAAAAAGGTCTTTGATGTTAATTTATTCCAATTGATGTTACTAATTCTTGTGAGTTTGTTTGGGTCTTCCTTTTCAGAGTAGTCGGAAAGGAAACATCGAACTCATCTAGTTTTAAAACATACTTAATTTTTGACGTGTAACAGTGTTTTGTTGAAGCAATTTATAGAAATAAATATCATTTATCATCATCATTTATCATTTAACTGGCTACGCCCCGCGGTTTTACCTACATAAGTCTCCATCCCGTGGGAATATCGAGCTAAAAAGTATCCCATGTCCTAATCCAGGTCACGATCTATCCATGTGCCAAATTTCATCCAAATCCGTTTATCCGTTTCAGCGTGAAATCGTAATGAACAATCATACAAAAAATTAAATCTTTTCTCTTTATAATATTATATTATTACTAGCTTCTGCCCGCGGCTTCGCCCGCGTGTCTGTCGGAAATTATCCTACTGGAACGTGCTACCAAGACAAAAACTTTTACACACAAATTTTGATGCCTATATCACCCCCTTTAGGATTCTTTTTTAAACAAAAAGTAGCCTATGTCCTTTCTCAAGACGCTATCTATCTCCTTGCCAAATTTTATCGAAATCTGTTCAGTGGTTTAAGCGTGAAAACGTAACATACAGACAGGGTTACTTTCGAATTTATTATATTAGTATGGATAGTTTAGATGATTGCCAAAGACCTTCGTTGCTGCGTACCTACCTTTCTTTTTTTCGCGCATGTGAAAATCCTCGTGCAGTAGACATATCTGTACAAGGATCTCTTGGCGCGTCGGCTTCGTCAAAATGGGAACTAACACCGCCATCTTGGTTTTTCGTTACATGTGTAGCGGCATCTACAATCGCCACATGCGAGCTACGCGTCATACTGACGTCACGCAAAATCCTGCATCGCGCAAGCAGAGCTTACCGCGCAACTAGCATATATACAACATCCCGACATCAACCGTTGGGCAGTTGCCCACCAGACACGACACCCGTCTGGTCGGAAGATCCTCCCTTTTCTATAGAGGTTTGAGTGAACTTTACACCCTGTTCCTCATACCTCTATACATGTCACAAAACAGTTGCACAAAAGTTTACCAACAGTGACACTCCGTCAACGTCATGAGCACCATAAGATTCTTGTAGCCTGTATGTATGTCCTTAGAACATAATTATGAAGACAGGAACTCTGACATCGCCGGTGCACAAACTCAAACTCAAAGCATTTATTTCAATTAAACCATTTACACTTTTGAGTTGTCAAAGGAATCGGTCAGTCAGACGGATGAAGCTACAGTACTTTCACAGTAATTATTTTACCTCTGAATTTGCATCTCTGTCGAAATCAAATTGATCTTAATTGTCGTAACAATAAGGCTTCTGTTGGAATATTGATACTGACTAGTCTGTCAAAATCACAGTGATCTTTATTCACTTTACAATAAGGTTGTAGTTGGGTTGCTGCTGTCAGAGGTAAATTATCTGTGAATGGACTTATAGTAGGTTCACGCCAGTGCCCCCTAATGTAATAAAATTATGGACACTCTTCACTTAGTAGCACATATCAGATTCACTTTAGAGCTATTTGAGCCCCTAATTGTTTGTCTAAATAATTTCCATGTTTATTCGTATAGGGCTACAGGGTACAGGCGTAGGACTTTACTTAAATTTTATGTAAAATGCAACACTCACATTTTCCATCTCAAATATTTCTAGAACATTACACAAACGATATCTTGTTACGTCGTTCAACAAATATGGCTTTGAACGCAAATTACTGGTTCCTTGTAATTTGAGTCATTATTTCTATCGTATTTATGTAAAATACCTGACATTTTGTCTATTTTTTGTTGTAACAAATCCTTAGATTTATTAGTGAATTGATTGTTAGTGGCCGCACCTCTGTCGTGTGTCTGCATGTCAATCTATCAATTATTATTATGGATTGGGTACAATAAAACCAGACAAGGTCCTTCTGACTAGGAGGAAACCGTTATTTTATTAATTAAGTTGATGTTTACAGTTTGGTGGAGCAATTTCAATAAGTCTCTATTAATTGGCAATTAATAATTTGCATTGTTATGTAAACAATGGTTTGTAGAGTATGGATCGTTTCTCAGCGTAGACTAATGCCTTAAAGATACATACACGTGAATGTGAAGACTATGTGGGCCATTGTTGCTTTTTTTTCTCCTTCTCAGTTAATTTTATTCATCAGTTTGAGTAATTTTTGTAGCCTACCCAAATGTCCTTTCTTTGGTATTGTTCGTCGAATCGTTGAGCTCCTTAAGTTCTGAGTTGAGCTGCACGATTGAGGAAAAAATTCTGATGAAAACACTCAATCGAAGGAAAGAAAAATAAATGCGTTTTACACTTACCAATAACACTGCCCGATTTGGGCATCGAACCCAGGACCTCACGCTCAGTGGTCGCTTGCGACCACTAGACAAATGAGGCAGTCAGTATTAAGAAAGTCTTGCAGACTTCATATTACATATATTCCTCCAGACCGTATTTCAGCCATGGCGGCCAATCTCAACAGAGACCAGCCTTTGGCGCGGGAGATACTATTGTGCACAAGTGTGTGCGCAGACACAGGTGCACTCTCTCGTCCCTCACTTTCATAGTCCAATGGGACGGCACTCCGACACGACCGGAGAGAGATCAGGCGCAGAACCAAGGTTTAACGTGCTTTCCGAGGCACGGGTGTATCACACTGCCAACTTTCAAACTCCTGGCTGTTACTAAGAAATTTGTAATGGAAAAACCCAATAACATTTTGCCCGACCTGGGAATCGAACCCAGGACCCCACGCTAACCAGTCGCGCTTGTAACCACGAGACCAACGGGGACCGACCTGTACATACCTAAGGGCCCAAATAGTATCCCATGTTACAGAAGGCTGTGATAAGCCAGTTACTGTAAGTTTGCTATTTGATACCATTATAAGTATTAATTAGTTGATTTTTACGACTCGCACAGCTTGATTAGCGGTGATTTTCAATTTTTGTTTTCTATATTTCGAGTTGGATAGAGTATAGCAACTTTAAATTAATCGTTTATAACAAAGTTTTAACTGAAGGCCATTTTTAATTAAAGGACATTTTTAACTGAAGGCCAATTTTAACTGAAGGCCAATTTTATCTGAAGGCTAATTACTTTAATTAAAAACGTTCAAAATCTAGTCGCTATATCATCTCAGCGACAATCGAATGTCAATAATTTTAAGACAGTTACCTTTATCATGTCAATATTGTCTTGTTTGAACAGGCGGCTTAGTGGTATCGGCCCCGACTTAGTAGTTGTAGGTCGTGGGTTCGAACCCAAACAGGCGCTTTACGTTATGTAACTTATTTCATCACCACTGGTCTCAAAACAGTGAAGAAAAACATTGTGAGGAAAGCGGCATGTATATATGCATATGCTTAGAACTCAAAAAAATGGAAGACATGTGACATCCACCAAACCGCACTGGGCCCGCGTGGTGGATTACGGTTACGGTCCATTCCCTCTCACAGAGAGGAGGCCTGTGTCCGTCCCAGCTGTGGGAACATAATAGGCTGATTAGGCTTATTCTCTTGTTTGAAAATAAATAGTCAATCCTAGATACCAAAGCAAAAAAAAAAAAATTATAACCTTAATCTTCGTCGATGATTTTTCAATTACAATAATTGGAGGGTATTTTTGACAGATTGAGATAAGAATGTGAATTTCTTAAAATATGGGAATTGCCCTTCGGAAATGTTTTCGGGAATGTTTCAGTTTTCTAGTTATTTCTTTCGAAAATTGCATATTGCTTCTTCTATACTAAAGGGTAGTTTTAAAGAAAAACCAAAGTCGAGTGCATGAATAGTTTATTTTGTACGTCTCCGTGGAATGTATTCATTACAAACATTTGTTTACGAAATAAAAAAAAAACACTCTACTTATATTTATATTTACAAAAAAAAAACACGTTTGTCAAACAAAGTATTACATTTGAGTATGAATGTGTAGATAATTTCACTACATTGAGTAAATGGAAATGTGAGAGTTTACATCAACAATATTGAGCAAAAATAGGAATGTTTGTGTAATAATCGAGTATATCCTTTAGCTCTTATCATCTCTTCCTAATATAGAAATGAAAAAAGAAACAAAGAATTTAATTTAAAAAAAAAAAACTAACACTCCAAAATCTAAAAGAGATAATAAGAGTTTTTATTTTATAAAATCAATATAAAAGTACAGCCGACAGTCGTGATTAAATAATAGAACTTAGCTACAGATAGAAATACGAAGACTTAGAAATATAAAAGGCTTCACAATGCACCCGAAGTTAACACTTTACAACCACAAACAACACTTCGAAATTCTACTAGAAATAAATTATATTCAAACTTTTATACAAAAATATATAAGATTCTTTTCTTAGTTACGGAACCTTGCAACACCCGGCTGTTTCCATTTTCCAAAAAAACAATAATCATGATCTATAGTAACCTAACTTACACTATACAAAGAATAATTTATTTATTTACATTCGTTTTGTACATAACCTTACACCGGGCTCGTTAAGTACCAATAACATTGTATTTACTAAACATTACTTATTATACGTATTTGGATAGACTCTTTCAAGCGATAACAAATCAAACAACATTCGAGTGTTTGAGCTTAAACAAAAATCACATTCCTCTATACTGGCCTTTGATTCATTCACTGATGTGTGATACAGTCTATAGTAACGGCACTAGGTGACGCGGCGTGTGACGTCAGACTTTGGTGGTGAGGTCCAGAGGGTGCAGCTTGATCCTCTTTATTTGTGAATATGACACGTCCTCCTCTTCGCTGGCGGACCCCGCGCCGCTGCCGGATTCACCGTCATCATTGTCTTGCACTATAACTTCACTGTCGTCTGATCTTCGTCGCGCAGAACTCGACCTACCATCAGATTTTACTGATAAGTCCATGGGGTTTTCCTGCAGCGGAGATTCAGAGGTTCTCCTCTCAGCCGGAGGCGTCGGAACAAATTCCGCTTCAGAAATCACATCCTCCTGAGGAGTGGGCTGGGTAGACCGCTGTTGTTTTAAAATCTCATCCAGGAAGAAACGTTTCGACGACTCTGTCCGCTCATTGTGGTCGTCGATTCTTACGTCATTGTTGTTCTCAGCAGCTTGCCTTAACGCTGCGTGGTCTAATAAATGTCTTGAGTATATTGGGTGGAAGCCTGGCGGGAACAGCAGCGGGTGGTTGTGGGCGAACGGGCTGAACGGCGGCGGGGGTAAGAAGGGCGAGTGGGGAAAGTGGGGCAAGGAGGCGATGTTGGCGAGGTGGAGGGGGACGTAGCTATCTCTGGGCGGCGTCAGCGGTCTGTCCGGCGGTCGCGACTGTGTGAGTCTGGATTTTTCGTCTAATTTTGGGGACGACCCGCTTTTATGTGAGTCTGGTGATGCGGAGCAAGGAGGCTTATAGTCGTCTAAGCCGAGGAGAGCGAGTTCTTCTTTTGATCTTGGTCTCGCGAGTCCTGGAAAGAGGTGAGGTGGGAAGGGAGGCGCTAGCGGGTGGTGGGGGGAGGAGGGCACTCTTGGAGGCGACTGGGACTGTGCAGCTTGCTGTTGTTCTTGCAGGAGGCAGTGAATCTTGAACCAGTTGGAGCGGCGTCCATACCGTGAGCCGGATTTGGACATGCCCACCATGAGGCACTTGCGCAGCCGGCACGCCTTGCAAGCCGTGCGGTTCTTCTTGTTGATGACGCATTCTCCGTTGTTCTTGCACTCCGTGATGGAGTTCAGGTTGTTGTAGGAGCGGCCGAAGAAGGACTGGAAAGAGAGAGAAAAGTATTGGTTAATTTATGTGGACCTTAGGTTAAAATCAATATCCTTATGCAGTTGGTTTTAAAAGAAATCAATAAAAATCAATTTAAGGAAATAATATTCTCCAACTATATTAACCTTTCTCGGTAATATTATACTGCGATTACAAATCTACCTGGAACCGAGACAAGGCAATAGTCTGTTATCCTCTTATCCTCTAGAATAATTTATTGCACTTTCTGCGGCATATTATTATGACCCAGCGGGCAACCACTATTAGAGCTGATATTTAGCACTTTACGTTGAAGCAACACATTTCACACTCCCAACATCATAATGAACAACGATCAATTAACAATTGTTTGTCATATCGTTAATTAACCGACCGTATATAACTGTCAGCTCTAAAAGCAATTGCTTTATTTAATTAAATTTAATCAGCAAAACGGGTAGCTACCGGTTGCATGCATATGCATAGTACTCAATTGAATATGTATAATTGATATGATGGCCAAGAATTATGGTTCATTCCGTGAATAAAATTGAAAATGAGAGGTCGTAGGTTGCTCCAAGCTTACGTTGCTAATTAAAATGACAACGTTATTAATAAATATCACGTTATATGAAGCTCCTTATTGCTGGAATGTGTGGCTATCGTGTATGTTTTCCTGGGTGAATGAATTGGAGAAATATGGTGTTCTTTATGGTATTTCGGACTATGGTTTGTTGTTTTCAATATTGCGTAGAAGATTTTGGATGAACCATGTGACCGGCTGGTAAAACAAAAGAAGTAAAGACTATTTTAGTCGTTCCTTTTTTGGTTTTTTATTGTGGGTCTTTGAAGAATCATTTGTCTATTCAATAGCAGTATCATGTGAAAATCTATTTTCCCAAAGTGTGAGGTCAGCTGAGAGTCAAAACGAAACCCGTCGCTAACCTTTCTTTGACTAAAAATGACATACAACTTTATTTCGTTCCAATAAATCAGTTTACAAGACTCACTATCAGGACAACTTGGTAAAGTTTGACCTAAACCCGCAGTTACACGGCCGGTTAGCGCCCGCCGGACCGCGTAACTCCGATAGTGAAAACATCGCCTTACAAATGTCGTGTTCATGGTTTAAGACGTCACTTCCGGTCTCCGGTGGATATGGGCCGGTCCGGTTCCGGTCTGCTACACGCGCTTGACTATGGTTTTGTTTTCATTTGACCTTCATTTTTCGGCGAATTTCTTACGTAAGTGTAGACTGACTATTGTTTTAGATTTTTTTCGAGATGAATCGAGATTTTATTGAGATTGCTGGGATTTTAAGTGCTCGAGTTGTTTGATTGTAATCGTTATTGTACTTGATACTGTTGTGTTTTACGAGTTTTTCGTATCTACAATGTTAGGATCTATTAATTTATTCTAGTTTTTATAGTTTTTCTTAGGCAGGTATCTAGGTATCCTCGTTCGTTGGTTTTTTGCGGTCTTATAGGGTAAAACCTCGTTGCAATTCCAAAAAGCTGGGAAAACCGCGTTTTATAAATCGCGTGAATCTTAATAACCTCATTTTACTCTTCTAATATTAAAGTATCAACCACAAATAAGTACAGAGTAACATGAAAAACGAGCGTTAACTAAACATACACGCGTTAACATTACCAAAATGGTTGCAAAACGCCACACCATCACTTGAATGACAATCAATTGCTACCTGCTACTGACGCCATGTAGTGTCGACAAGTGGGACAGTCCCGAAATGGGCGGAGGAAAATGCTCGGATAGTTATGTGTGATTTTTGATGATTTGTTATTAAACTGCATTATTTGCATTAGGTTGTCTGTAAAAGATCGCTTTTAGCGATAAGACCGCCCATTGTCACCCTGTGTAAAATGTCTACATTTATATCTGTAATTTTTATGGTGTACATAATAAAGAGTATTCTGTTCTATTCTATTCTATTTCTGTGTTTGTTTTGCATAGATTGCAAGTGAGATAGAAGGATTTATTAGAGGTGGTACATTAATGTTAATGAGCCGTATTAATATCTAACACAATTTGACACAAGGCAAAATATGGCTCTTGGTAATAATAACTAATTATAATTTAGCTCCATAAAGGAGGATTGAAGTTACTAAAAACTTATAAATATTCTTGAAAATATTGGAAACAATTTCAAAATTGATTGGTTAATTTCGGTAAATCAGTAAAATAAATTATTTTCAGTCTTTAAGTTTCACATTTAAATCCTCACTTTATTTCTGAGTTGGCCTTGTAATTGCGAAACTAGACATTATTATTCTGAAAAATTGACAGTTGAATATGCTAAGAAGTGTTAAGAGTATTATTATTTCTTATGAAATATTACGTTCTTCAACATTTGACCAAAAAATTAGACAGCTTATAACCATCTTCAATTTAAAATAAAAGAATAAATTGACCTAAACATGGAAACAAAATATCTAGAAATTGAGGTTTAAAATGCAAAAAATGCCGGTAAATTATGGGAAATCCCAGTATGGTGACCCTACAATTGACCAATTGCAGGATCACGTCATAGATGAAGAATTTAAACTGAAACAATGCCATCTTTGAACGTGCTGCGTGCGTGATGCGAATTATACTGCGCGCGCGCGGCGTTATTCTACATAACATTCTCACAAAGGAAATTATTCCTTATTTTTGTGCAAATAAGTGTGATTTCACGTTGGCAGTCGAAGCTTTATTTTGGTGATGACATCGCTAATTTAAAAGAAAAGATAATAATAAATACTTATAAGTACATTGTATTATATTGTTATACAATGCTGGCGTTTATTCGTATTTTCTGTATTTGGTAAGACTTTGACACACTACGTACCTACTACCAATGAAATGTATTTAACCTTATATGCTTAAATCAAATGCACCTTTGTTTCTATACTAGAATAATATTCCTACATAAGTAAATTAAGTTTGTAGCTAAGTCCAGCAAAGGACGGTCTCCCAGTTGCAATCGATAATCTCCCACGCCAACAAGTGTCGTGCAATGTATCAATATGATATTTAAATTAATTGAGTAGATAAAAGCGTGCGGCAGCGCAGCCGTCGCATGCGTTATATTAATCGCATCATATGTTTTATTCTAAGGTACAGGTCAATATCCAATTGTTTCGAAGATTTTTTAATTGGCAACACCTGTAGATACATTATTTATTTATTTATTTTATTATTTATCTACATACAGTAAAATAGATATAGATACGGCATATAAGTAGTGAGTACAAAGGTACTGCTGCGAAAGGAGATATGAAAAAGAAATGTTGACGATAGTGCGTCAGAACAAGAAGAGAAGAATTTGATTTTGTGACGTCTTAAACTAGAATATTAAATATAATTACATATAATGCAAAAAAAAATACTTAAATGATAAATGATAAATGATTTTATTTCTGTAAGTAGGTTTGTACAAACACTTTTACACGTCAATCATGTTTTTTAAACTAGATGAGGTCGGCGTTTCCTATCTGACTACTCTGAGAAGAAAGGCCGAAACAAACTCAGAGGTCACAGTCTCTTTTAAAGTCCAGACATAATCTTGGTCAGGTCATGCGAAGACCATGCAGATTGGTATCTGAAATGGTCTTTTGAGGAAAGAACCACACAGTTTGAGTGGACCTGTCCAGTCAGTGCACGCATTTGTCAGTAATCGTGCAGCTCGACTCAGGAAGTCAGGACTTAAGGAGCTCAACGATTCGACGAACAATACCAAAGAAAGGACATTTGGGTAGGCCGCATAAATTACTCAAACTGCCAGATCATAATTAAAATTAAATTAGAAAAAAAAAAAAAAAGCAATTACCCACATAGTCTTCACATTCACAAAATTAAAATAATATAATACTTTACAAGTAAATACTCATGTCATTGTATATATAAAATTTATCAATGTCAATGTGTATATATAAATTCGGTAATAATGTTTGAAGATCATGTAGATCGGTGTCTGAAATGGTCTTTTGAGGAAAGAACCACACAGATTAAGTCGACCTGTCCTGTCAGTGCACGCATTTGTCAGTAACCGTGCAGCTCAATTCAGAACTTAAATAAATACATAATGCTAAAATAAATACACTTATATAATATAAATAAATAAATTCTCACAGTTAAGAGGAAAGGTAATGCTCTTTTACTCGATATTTGAAATGAGTTTGTTTATTGGCAGCAGTATCTTTGTTACGACCCAGACAAAGAGTAGCATTCAAATAATTATTGAGTTAGTAAGTAACAATAATTGTTGTTAATAACCACTTCATTTTATAGTAAGTACCTATCTATCCGTAGTATTAAAAAAAGGTGCTAATTAATATTAAATGTTCTTGGACTCATTCAATTGTGTCAATTATCAATTAAAAATTACATTGGATGCGCGCCAGATTTCGTTTTTACAAAACTATTTCTTACAATTTAATTTTTTACAAAAATAACAGGTTATTAATTTCAAAAGATTTACTGGACTAAAAACTCGTCTTCACAATAATATTAATTGCTGCAAGTACGACATAATTAGAAGTTAAGTAAAAATATTTAGTCCAATAATTGGAAGTAATTACATGAAAAAAAGCTCGACGATAAACAATATAAAAAACGAAGAATTTAAATCCAAAAATTTCAGCAGCACATTATAGCACCGTAAGCCCCCGTGCACCGTTGTTGTGCATGTGACAGTACCTGTAGTTAATAATCAGTATGCGCATAAATTGGCTGCGTTGCGCAAGAGTCGCGGGCGGCGCCGGGCGACGGGCGAAGTTACGAGCGACCTGGCCGCAGCCACCTATGACCTGCGCGCGCGCCGCTTACCTACAGGTGGGGGCTAGATGATAAGGGTGGGTGCTGGTGATGGCTCAGGAGTTAGTGGTTGATTTTTTGTTGGTTATTGCCTTGCTAATGCGATTAGTTTAATGTTTAGATCTGTCCGTGTTTGCTGTGTCAGTTTGATGTTCTGATCTGATTTAAGAATATATTTTTGGAAAATTGTTTTTTAGGTGGAAAAACTGTGAAAGTTTCAATTACAAGTTTTGTTTTAGAATTATCAAATCTGTCCATAAACCATTTCAAACAACAATGTAGCTACAAAAATATTACTTCCAGGTATAAAACAAAACAGTGCAGAAAATTCTCTCAACAAAAAAAGAAAATGTTTTAGTTCCTAGTCCGCAATTGTACACTAAGCGCTAGCTCGCGGTCATAAAAGCAAAGGATGCGCGGGCGCATCGCTGGCGAGAGGTGAACGTAAGAGAACAATAAATTATCCGTTGCTAGGCAACGCGAGCGACTGACGAAACGTGAATACTATTGTTTCTGTTAGATCTTTGATTTTGTTAAGGATTTTATTAGGAACCGTTTAAATTATGGTCACCTTAGTCCGATTTACAGTTCAAGAATTTAACAAAAAATTTAATGATTTTGGATAGATTTATTAAGTAAAGGAGGTACTACTATGTTTATTGTGGCTATAAACTTTGTTCTCATATTACTTACACGTGGTAATATAATTATGTAAGCACTATTAGTAATTGCACAAGTTATTGTTGATGTCGGCTGATATCACTAGATGGCGTTAGTTGTTCTAATATTGAAACTAGTCGCTAATCACATCTTTCAGTAAAGTAAACTTCATTGTGCCATTTAAAGGGGTTTTTTATTTAAATGTATTAGACTGTTATCGTCAATTCAGATTAGGACATCGTGTAACGTAGTTTTAGATAATTTTATAGGTATTTAATCAATGTATCGTTAATGTTGCTAATATCAACTTGTATTAGAGCGACCCGCACTAACATTTTTATGGTTTGCTTATTATTTATGGGCCATTCGTTGATAACATTTAATGGACCAATAATAACGTTGCTGAAGGACGTTTATTTCACGCTCTTTAACCCTCTGTATAACGATCAGCCAAGCTATTTTCAGACCACAGGACATGTATAAAATCACAAATTTTCTTTGAACTTAATATAAAAGTTTTTATAAGATCTGTCATGTGGGACACGTGTCTTGTCAGATGCATCATATACACGTCATATAATTAAAGTATACGAAATGATACACAATACATGGAAAAACCACAAAATTCTCCAGAGTTAGAAATCGAAGTTGAAGCTGGGACTGAAATCCCTACCGCCGTGGCTGTTTTAATAACTTAATAAGTCTAACAAACTTAAATTTTCTCAAACGACACGGTGCCGCGAAAATTTATAGCATCATATCCATAACCCATGAAATATGGTGCTATGTACACTAAAATTGGTCTTTTAGTCCTCATCGCAACAAAATGTGGCGCCATAACTTTGTAGTGGTATTTTATGGTGTATTAATAGGTGATGGACCCCACAAGTTTATGGGGATTACTTTGTACCGTCATTGTAAGTACATAACGTATGGTTTGATATGGAAACTATGGGGCTATGGTGTAGACTGTCTAAAGAAGAATGGTGGTGTATGGGGAAATTCCATTTGGGCTTTCGATTTGTCACAAAAAGTTGTTGTTTGTTAAAGTGTTTGTTTGTGACAAAAAGTTTTAGAAGAGTTTCTGCTGGGTATAGTAATTATAACGGATGGTGGACGTTGAAAGGTGTTTAGACATCTTGTACATCAAAAACCGTTCAAAGAGTGCTCGAACTAGTGGTCCATCATGGTTTAATTACTAAGAATGATTCAGTGTTTTAATATCAATATTTTGAATAATTCAGTCATTAATTAAGACTACAATAGACAAGTTAGAGACAAATTGGTTATCGTAACTAATCCATCCAACGTTTGGCTATCAAGGAAAACTTTAAAATAAACTACCGTCTCATCACAATGCAAATTATAATTTAACAGATGATTCATTTTGTTATATCGATTTTCGATGCGATTTTTTATCGATAAGTGTGACAAATCGAGTGAAGACCCCGTATGGACTTTCCAAATTAACCGTTGGCAGCATCACGCACGCGAAACAAGCGTGAGAACGAGCAGATAACATTAACAACATCAAATTTTGACCTTTCTCCTACTGTGGTGACCCGTACCAATACCATTTTGCACTCCTTCAACTTTAAGATCATCAATAACCAACCTTAACCCAACTTGACAAGCCTTAAAATTGATTGCCGCGGGGTTTTTTCGATGGTAAAGTGATGTTGGTTCAAAACGCGAGCGCGTGTCATCCCGCGTTTGCGTTCGGAAGCACTGACCTGCACCGCACCGCGATGTTTTGATTGGCTCTGACATTCAAATACAATCGATTATTCGTTTAATTTGAATCGATACCGCTCGTGATTTGCTTGTCGGGGAAATCGACGTTCACATTCGAAATTAGAACGTTTTTTTTTTTAATTCAAATGCCTAGACAATGATGATACATGCACATATCAGAATTCGAATTGAGAATACAGTCATTTGAGAGTAACAAATGTTGCCAGGATAAAATAAATAGGACGTGTGCGTTACGTTGACCGATATAAATTCACCTGTTAACATTTAATTACTGACCTATCAATTTACGTGAGGAATTACGCAATAGCTGACGTTATTAACAACAATAGATCCTTGAACCCGGCACAATCGTATAAATTATGCAACAATACTAATCGTACAACATGTCCGACGGACGCCGCTGCAGATTTCGTGACGGGAATAAAAATTATTGCCATGCTCCAATAAGTTGATCGGTGTGCCAACTGCGTTGCGTCCGTTGACAATTTCAACACGAAACCACTCTAAAACAATGACAATCATTAACCGGCCTGCCAATCAATTGTCGACTAAAAATTAATGATTTAAAATTCAAATTCGCGTGACTAATCGTCGCCAATCGATACAAATAAAACAAGACCGTACACGCAAAAGTGAGTAAGTGCAAATTTGAATCGATTGCGGGAGCTGCGGAATCGAGACGAATCGATTCACCCCGTGAATTCTATTGCAAAGTGAATAGGCGGTGTGTCGCTACTATGACGGCCGTTGCGGCAAATGAACCGTTTTATATTGATCTCGTTTTTAATTGATACCTTGTCGCTGCAAGGTTGCGTGCTTAACAAATATTGATAGTGTTATTACAAGTAGATGTTAAAATTACAGCTCTGCATTATTGAGTCGAATAGTTATGCACCGTTAAATTGAAGACTCTTCAATAACCAGTATTTGGTTTTCACAATGTGAATCTTATGTCAAGAACATCCTAATCCCATCAGGAAGACCAGCAAATGAGCATACACCCAAGTAGGTACTTCTTACTTACATTAACGACTTACGATTACCGTACATAGAAAGTCACATACCTAATCAAGCAATACTTTTTCACAGATCCCGCGCCAAGCGAATCCAATTAAAGCCTAACCAGCACTTACTTGAACATCTAATTGAAAACTAATTAACTCAATATAGGTCATTATCGATTTAAATATAATTAAACATATAGAAGCATTAAAGCCAATTAAAATAGTCCTATTAATTAGCCGACGAGGCTATTAAGGTTTATTCTTTTCGCTTAAGGTTTCTCGTTGACAAATTACGCGCGCGGTGCCTTTCATGGCGAGTTCGTGGCGAGAGGGCAATTGTCTCCGTACAATACGATTACACACACAGATAATTCTAGAAAAACCTTTAAAAGCAAATTAGAGAATGATTTATTACTGAACGGGTTACGAAATGTAACTGAGCGGTGCCGTTTAGGGTGTATGTAGATGGTTTGGTTTTTGGCCGTGCTGTGGTCTGAATTTTGGTAAAAATTATACGTTTCTGTGTGAAACTTTGGAAAAGTTAAATATAACTGCTGGATCCTTATGGTTTTTAGGAGAGCAATGAAAAACAGTCTTTAAACCGACAGTTACATAGCAGCAAAAAATCACAGTAAGCAGTTTAAGAGCTGCTATAGACAGTACCGTTGTAACTCCTTGCCATTTAAACATTTACTTTTCAAGAGTCGCATAAGTACAATGTATATTCCTCTTTTAACCTGACCAAACAGGCTGATGATACCTCATCCAATTATTACATCACACTATTCTACTGACCACAACCTCGCTATACACGCGTCCTAACCGTCAAATATCTTTTCCGCCAGTGTTTCCCGATCGCGTGCCGTACCGCAATTTAAATGTGCTCCAAATTTGAAAATAATTCGTTTCGCCCCGATGACGCGCAGCCGTGCGAATTAGAACGTTTATTGGATGAGCATTTGACAGTGACAGCCTTGTTTTGATATTTAACAGTGATATTTTATTATCTGTGGGGTTCCCGTTCTTTTAACTCACCTACATTGGCTTTTAAACCCACAGAAAGCTGTAGGTTTTGCTGTAAAATAAAATAAAATTGCTAAATTCTTTTCCATACCTCAGTATCTAGTAACAGAATTACTTTAAAATGAATCTGTAGAAAATGCTAAAAAGCGACTATTCCTATCCAGCTATCGACGCTACACCATCAAAGGACAGAAGGTGAACTAAAAAAGATATCAACAGTATAGTTACGGGTAGCGGTGGGTTCAGACGGCTAGCTAATGGCAGCCGTGATTGATGTTGATCGCCTGTCCTCGGCAAAAACGTGTGAACCCGGCTTAGTGGCTGTGCTCCAATTATTGCGTAACTCTTGGATGCTCTGTACGTTATCATTACAGTTGCTGCTTTATGAGGTGAGCTGAGGTGAAGGATTGTTTAACACGAGTGGCCTTAGAGAGATTTATTTCATTGACAGTGCCCTAGGAGTAGGCATGGATGCGGTCACCAACATAGTTGCCTAGAGCGTTTACTTAAAAAATGTTTAAGAAGTGTATTAGATGCCAAATTACGTTCGCTCAATAAAAGGCATATTCTACAGATTTCCCATGTCTATAAAACCACTCTATAGATTGCCGAAAACCACCACAAAAAGAAAAACATCTCCATCTACTGTTCAATGTTTGTTTTAATCACGATTGTGTACATCATACATCTCAACGAAAAACCAACGTCTACCACAAACAATTCATCGTTACTAACCCAAATAACCACGGCCCATTACCCAGTAACCAGCAGATAACCATCCAAAGTAACCCAAAGGTTTATGGTGTACCAAGCAAGGTTGCCAAACCGCCACTTAAGTTCATGAGCCGGAAAATAGTCGACGAAATATCGAAACTGATTTAGAATCCATTTTGAAGATACTACGCAACTCTATGTAAAATCTGGGTTAAAAATTAGCCCGTGAAATTATTTAAACTAGTGCTAAAAATTGGTTTGATTAGTATTCATCTTGTGTTTAAACGGCTAGCTTTGATAACTGGTGGTGCTGGTGTGATTATTGAGTTTTTGGTATTCTAGTTTGAATATTAAGGTTTTTTGACAGTGCCTACTGAAGCATTTCATTTTGGTGGTTTAGATGTAGATTATTATGCGTCAAGGCTCCTTCATACAGGCGCGACACGCGACGTGAATCGTACGCGACACAAAGGCACCGCTCTTCGTGCGACAGGCGGTGCCTTTCTGTCGCGCCTGTTTGTAGGAGCCTTAATAAACCATTTTCATCAGCTATGCGTGCCAGTTGGTTCTCAAATTATCAAGGAAATATAACCGTTGTCATGGAAATTAAATAACTGTCTAGGATTTATGAATTGGCAGGTTTGTAAGAGGCTACAGGTAGTAATCTTTTCCTGGGGGTTCTGTGGAAAAGGGATGAGGGATGATTTATATTAGACCGGGCCGTGCCCGGGGCGTACCGTGTACGTGGTCCGGATGGAGCACGGATTTGAAACGTTACATACATTTTGTATGAAGCAGTTTATATTACGCAGTGCATGATCCGTGTCGTCCGGGCACGGCCCGGTCTAACATAAATCATCCCTAATTAAACCAATGCAACTAAGCTAAGATACTATTTAAGTATTAATCATGAGCCTTCAATTAAATTCTGAGCAGATGCGGTTGAATAGCTTCTTATTACTTAAAATATACTACTTTAAGTAGCAGTGAATAAGTACAAAACGTAAAAAAAAGAAATCTGTCAAGCAACAAGCACAACAATCAACCGTTCAATCCGTGGGTTCGAGTCGCGTGCGACGTATTTACATACAAACGGGTGCGCGGGCGCACGCCACAGTTAATTACACAACACGAGACAAATTGACGACCGCCCGCTAACGATCACCGCTAACCACTCAACTCAAGGGATAAAATAGCTCTTTTTATGTTTTAATTAAATAGTTGTACTGGTTCTTCAGTCAGCCTATAATATTTCGTTGAGGTATGTAAAAATAGAAAATACATACGTATATTTAGTAGCATCTGGTGGGATTTTAAGAGCGTCTTAAACACGTTTAGAGCGTTATATTTTTCTTTCTTTCTTTCTTATACTGATTTTATTTATATTAATTTGACGTTGTCTAGACAGATTTGTGTTGTCGATCTGAACCCATCTATGCCCCGCATCTATATAAAAAAACAGCGATTTCTCAATTTCAGAAAAATCGATCAGTTAATCGCCTTTTCCTTTTCTATAACCTACTTTATTAACCCAAAAACGAGTCGATTACATAACCTTGGTAGCCATTGTGACTCGAGACATCCTGAGCCGGTATCCACCCTTGCACAATCCATTGTCGGTCAGTTCCACTTGCATTCATACAAATTGTTGTTGCGTAAGAAGGAAATTGTCGTTTGTATGGACTAGTGGGTTTAGTACGGTTTGCCCTTGTTAGAATAAATGTAGCGGAAGATTGATTGCTAATCGAGAATTGTTTGACAGAATTTAACGAGATTTTCTTTAGGTATGCAGTTTTCAGAACATTGTGTATGAAATAAGGTTATTTTAATAACTTGCTTTTTATATAAAACTAGCTGTGTCCGCGGCTTCATTCGCGTGAATATTGGATTTCATGGGTTTATTTTTTTTACATGGAACCCTAATTCTTTTTCTAAAATAAAAGTAGCCTATGTTACTCTTTATAAAATCAGCTATCTGTAAGTGAAAGTCCCGTCAAAATCGGCGCAGTCGTTTCAGAGATTAGCCAGAAGAAACAGACATACAGATAGATAGACAGAGAGATAGACAACAATTTAAAAAATAGTGTTTTTGTTATAAGTACCGTACTTTTACATGCATTTAGGTAAAAGCTGTTATTTTGACATTACAAACAGACATTTCAATTTTATTTATTTGGACTACTACTACTACGACCAACTGCCGGGCAAAGGCCTCTTCTCATATACAGAAGGCATTGGCCAGCACGCTTGCTCAAGGAGGATTGGAGATTTGTTTTTTTTTTTGGTATATGGCCAGCGGGGTAATTACCTAACACACTAACAGTAGGAATGGGTTTCATTTTGATAGTTCAACAACATTCATTGCGTTATTTACGTTGTTGAGCAGACAAATGTTGCGAACATATGAAGCAATGGATTAGCAATAGGCTTCAAAATAATTCAGATTGTGATAGACAGTGTGTTACGTAATTAGGGTGCAGGTTTCCTAAAACTGTTTTTCCTTAACTTATGTTAGTTCTTACGTGATTTCTTAAGATTTATTAGTGTACGTTTGCGGAAGGTGTTAAATAGTGTGAGACACGCGAGTTCAGCCGAAAACTAACCTTATTACGCATCAACAAAAAAAGTATAACGGATGATTTACGTGCCGATCGAATTATCGGTGTGCATCTCCCGGACATTGTCGATATCTACACATTGGTATGTTTATCTGCAGCTTACGAAGTCCTTATGGTTAAGACAATAAAGTTCACAGTTACTCAGTTATGGTGCAGTAACAGTTGTAGGGCTGAGGATGGATCGAGTTAGAATCGGAATTAAAGCAATTATTGATATTAATTAATCGATCACGGATTGTATTTTTTTTTACCTAAACATTGGGGTTTGAGGACGATGTAGCGGTTTCAACGCGTTTTTGAAGATTTTTCTAATATTAAAATCTATGGCATTTTTTTTTAAATCGTAATTCTTACTTTAATTACATTTGCTGGATCAAAAAGTCTTCAAAACCAAGCAACGGGTCACCGTGCAATTTTTCATCTGGCAACGAATTTAGGATTAGAACATTAATCAGATGTTCCATATCGATTAAGTTGGTTTTACTAATTATGTATATTCGAATAAGGTGTCAATCGATTTATCGTCATTTTAATGAAGTCACGCAAAGTTTATAAATCGCCATTTATAGCTGACGAGAAGTTTTAATTAAGGGTTCATGTTTATTGAAGAAAGGTTGAAGACCTCTGGTATTGTAATAATTGGTTTCTGGTCAGGTCTGGTGCTTTGAATGAGGTCGAGATGATGTTTCAAGGTCTTGGATTTGTATCCTGAATGTATCTTTTTTAAAGTATGTTAAGATTCTTATTTGAAGTGTCAAAAAAATGAGATTTTGTAACTCAAGGGCAGCAAATCTCAAATCGCCAACCCATCTTGAGCAAGCGTGGTGATCAATGCTCGTGCCTTCTCTGTATGAGAAGAGCCTTTGCCCAGCAGTGGGACAATATTAGGCTGGTATTGTTATGTCTCCATGTCTCCATGTCCATATTAAGGCTTTGTTGCTATAAGCCATTAACGATTTATAAACGCCCGTTTGCAACAAGCAATGATCCTTGATACGATTGTTGAAATTTACATTTCCGATTTTCTGTTTTCATTTCCTAATAATTAGAACGAATCGCATAACTTTAGTTTAGAAAATAAGTGCTTGTTAAATTAATAATTACACAGATTTTTAATTACTAGCCTGTTTGTGGTGCGTTTATGCCGTTATTTTACCTTTAAGAGTAGAATTACATTTCCTAATCTAGAATGTGAAGTACGATAGTCTCGTACTAACTATATTACTACAAAATTAGATTTTTTTTCTAAAGATAGTGTAGTGACACGTTGTATTAAGTCCATCTAATATGCTATATCAAACTACGATCATCTATTTGTTGCTTTACTGGATGAAAATGAAAATAGGATTATTCAGTCAAGATCTGTCGTTGAGGAAGTCTGGGAAAATCATGTTAGGTTCTTAGTATAAGTTTTCTGGCTACATTTTCAGGTTAACGATACATTTGAACACGTTCAGTGTTACACGTGGCCTTACCTATATTAATTTTAATTATTAACGTTTGGGAAACTTTCACTGTCTGTCACCTACGATCATTCATTTTCTTGGCTATACGTACTTCCAATAACTGAAGACCGTAAGAAGTTGTACACGAGGCGAGTTAAGTGGTGAAGGGCGTTTTAGGGTACTGTCTTTTATAATTATGCCTATCATAAAGCGGTTCTTGAGTTCATTTTGAAATTAAGTTAGAATAAGATCTGATATTTACCTTGCATCCTTCACAAGTGAACGCGCCGAAATGGAACCCGGCCGCCGGTTCGCCGCAGACTTTGCACTTTTGGTTCATCTGGAATAAACAGGAGATTATGGTTAGAATTGGTACAAATGGCTTACAAGACAAACGATAATGATAGATATGGGTGCAGTATCATAAATTTGTTGGGTCTGATGGTGATTTTTAAAGGTAAGATTTTTGGAAAAGGGGATGAAAACGTAAGAAATATTGGAAAAGGTAGGATAACCATAAAAGTGTAATGTTATCAATAAATGAATGTAGAATTAGAGGGCCTTGATATATCTACGGATTAGGCTAAATAGCAGGAAAAATGGAAAATAAACATTTAAAAAGTAGAATATTTTTTTTACAAAGTAAGAAAAAGCATTTAAAAATACACTCGCAGCGCGCACAGAACTAACCAATATTGTTGCTCTTATCGCTCGACATAAACGAATATGCAACTGAAAATCCGCCACAGAAACCCAATTCACTGTTAATATGCCGTGACCGAGATCGGCCATTTTCCAATCAGTCATTTAGTTGTTAATTTCGAAGAGCATGGGGCATGTTATTGGTTGCATATGCGATAAAATCGTTTTGTATGTATCGATTAAACGATATTAATTGTTGCGATTTATTTCATATGCGTTACGTGTCGCCCTCTATGCGTTCTATATTTGTCAACTTATTGCGACGCATTTAGACAAGTTCAAAAAAATAAATAATACGCATTGACACATTAAATTCTGTTTTATCTGTGTGATTGGCGATTGTCTTTTTTACGATCGTGTTGTGTCACCATTAGCGTTTTTTTCATGCCATATGAGGTAAGCAGACCACAAAGTAAATGCCTACACTCAATCCGTCGGCATCACTCAAAGTCGTCAGCAAAAAAAACGTAAAAAACTTTTCATTTGCATAAAATTCAGAATGAATAACCTTTAATATGCATAAGTGAACAATTTTAATGAAATCGAACTTATTTTTGCTCTTTCGTATAAAAATAACAATAAAGTCGTAAGTAGTGCCTTTCTTGTCAGTTGGTGGTGGGAGTTATTGTAATGGCGGTATCACATTTTAATGGTTCTTTCAACGGTTTTTACACTTTTTAAGCTCGTAATATAATGTAATGTGCGTTGTAAATCCAGAAAAACGACTGTTATTAACGAAATTATGTGATTAACACTGAAAATATGTAAGAGTTGAAGTAAAAGGAGGAGTTACGAGCTGACGGCTGTCGTGTAACGATGGCCACGATGTCAAGTTGTTAAAGGATCCCGGGTGTGTTGGGGATCCTTGAGCAAGCCAAACTAATGTGTCATTTAGGATCCATTTATTTATTCACGCACAATAAAGTTATTTGCAAAAGTTTTGCTGGTGTCATCATATTTCTATGTGTAGCGAATTTCTGGTTTGTGAATTCTATAACTCAAGGGATAACTCACACACACAGTACGTATCATAATGAGTTCTCAGGATTAAATTAAAATTCATATATTTTGATTCCTCATTGCCTCTTACGTCAGTTATTGAAATTCATCTGGTTGTCATCGTCGCTGATGACGACTTGGCATTAAAATGATGTCATGGCTTGGGTTATGGGGTTTAACCTCTGTCAGATGCTCATTGTGGTGACGGACCTGCCCATCTACCAACGAGGCTGAGTTGAAATGACCTTGTCCAAATGATCCACAGTTCTTATCCCACTGTTGGACCTTGGTTCCTAATTATACTTTTAACCATACGGAATCCCATATAAAATTAATTGAAGCTCTAAACAAATGTTGCAACAAGTCCCTCGCGTCAGTATGATAGTAATCGGAGATAATATACTGCGATGCGAAATATGAAGAAAGCATTTTCGGTTAACTTGTTTTAAAGTAATTAAAATTTATGTTGTAAGACACCTAACTGTATGTGGGAAAATACTTTGAAGTACACGGATATTAAAGATAGATACAATTGATTAAGAACGTTTTTAAGGATAAAAGGCTAAACAATGATGATGACAATGCTTGAATTATCGCAAAAAAACAAGATTTTATTTTTAGTAAACAATTATTTAGGCTATATATTAATAGCATCTCCTTGATATTTATGTTCGCCCCACGTCAAATCCAAACTCGCTGACTAGTTACCACTGGATCAGCAATACTATAAGGTACGAGAGAAGAAAATCCAATAAAATTCAGTAACATAGAAATCAGACATTGCCAAACTCGGCTGATAACATTTCCCCTAAAAACAAAAACCTTTCCAATACTACACAATTGCAAACGTACAAAACATCGCGAGATTTATCCGAAGGCACCGGAATAAACTTTGAGAAAATTCCCAAGATTCCAATCGGGACAAAACGAACAAAGGCGAGTTGGCAACGAAGTAATCCGTTTATCTAGCAAGCGGGGATCGGCAGAGATGCAGGTGGATGCGTACGCGCAGGGTAACAAGGGACTGGAGACTTAAAACGCTGAAATAGTGAAGGATTTTTTCTTCTAGCTTAGATGCTTAATTGAGCTGTTGACCATAGCTTTGCATGAGTGTGACTGCGTAAGTACATATTACATGTTTAATCAGATCAGGAAGTTTGAAAGGTTGGTGACAGTATAAGAATTAATAGGTAGTAATTGTAGTTCTTCGAGCTGCATCATTGTTTGAGCAGCTGTGTTATAAAGACACTCTATATTGTGATATAATTTTTTCTACGATATTATTTTGGTGCCAATAACACCCTTTCCCAGTTGTGGGAGAACAGCCTAACAGTAGTACCTGTTACCAATTATTTGCTAGTCACTCTATCGGTTGACGACATCACTTTTCATAACAAGCTTTTACGATTTCCATACTATCAAAATATAAAATTGTATAACATTAGAATAATTAAAGTCTCTACACTACTTCCCCTGTTCAAGTCGCCGTCAACGTGAAGTAAATCACGCAGCATGCGACCGTCGCCTATCGCTCCTCGAATCGTGCGCAGCTCTAATTTAGAACAAGGGCTTTCAGAGGTCAGCAGAGTTTCAGATATGGTTGCTTATTTTAAAATTCGGTAATATTTCCTTTCCATTATTACGTATATTAGCAGCAGAATGTAGCTGGCTGTTTACGAGAATCATATTGTCTCTCATTTATATCTGTAATTTTCATGGTGTAAGAGTATTTTATTCTGTTCTATTCTACAGCCAGCAAAATTCTCACGTAGGTCAGTGTAAAGTAGTATAGTCACTTACGTCCTAATGATAGTAAAATCGAAGTGTTTTGAAATATGAGTATTGTAAAAAGGTAAAGCATTTAACCACCAAACTGAGCTAGAAATAATTCCTAAATTATATTGATTTATCTATGACTTAAATATAAATATGTTTATATCAAGATCACCACATATTAAATGGTGATGTCACAGTGTTGCGCACATATAGGGATCGATCTCTATAATCACCGCACCGCATCAAGTAATCACCGATAATTGGCCCAATCAACCGCATCCATAAAGGTTAGATCACTTTTGAGTAATTATCATATTTTTAATATAAAAGGAAAAATAACGAATGGCCTGTGCCATATGAAAAAAAAAACCATGAGTGTTCTAATTTGTTCAATGAAGGGTTAATTGGATCGAAAAAGTTGTCATGGACTGTCCGTGACGTGTTTAAAAGGCAAATATTTTAATTTTAACACGTCAAGGTCAATGACCTAATAAATGTAAAATTCAGCGCCGGCGCACACGGACCGAATAATCTCGATATCCGTCCGTGTAACTCGACGCAACAGATCGATTCCCTTACTACATGACTTAATTAATTCCCGCTTGCGTTCATCTTTTTAGGGCACTCCTTAGATGGTAAAACACAGAAGGAAAACCAACCATAAAAGGTTAAAATAAAGTTTATATTACAGTGAACCAATTTGGAGTTTATTCAAGCAAATAAATTGAATGCTCATGACAAGTCTCGAGTCGCGAAAGCTTCGCAGTCGAAATGGCTGTCACCGTTGTCAGTCCGTCTCCAATCATATATCTCGTTTATAATCTGGAAATGCAATTAGCATATTAATCGCTTCATATTTCGATGATTAAAACCGTCATTTTATTTAAATCGATTTCATTTTGATTTATATTCGAATAGGATGCCGGATTTAAATCCAAACATGTGTGATTAGTTATTATTATTATGACTAGTTAATTTTAGTATAATACCCATTTTGTGTTTTAATAAAAATCAATTTGAACGACTCAATTTGTTGACAAGTATTATAATCTGATCATTTTAATGTCCGCCGATTCACTGGAATTGCCAACATCATGCTAACTGGAAGTCTATTGAGTCTAGATCGATAGTTTTATTCCTGAATGCGCAGGAGAGTTATCCGCGCTCTCTTCTTAAAATATATCATTTTATAACATTTATTAACACCGGCTTCTGTATAAATTATATCGTAAATTGCTTCACTGAAACGTGTCGATATTACAATCTTTAGAATCGTTTCCAGAAATCATCCATAGCATGAAACATCGTGGGGAAATCCATTAAGTACTGAATATGTGCACTCTTAAAGACATTAAATCTTGTACTGCAGGAGGACCAATTTCCGCACTAACGGTTGCATTTTAAATCAAAATTATCGGTTCTATAGGTTCCATTAATCGTAATACAGATCTTTTTGTATAGATCGAGAATACGTACCAACACACGACAGAACATTATTTATGTAATATACAGAGCGTTGGACGGAGATGAGTTAATCAGCAAATTAACGCACACAAAAACACTGAACTTTAAATGCCACGTAACACCAACTGGTGAGAATTGCAATAAACTGTAACAGATCCGTGTACACTATGCTATAAACATCTCAAGATACTGCTTATGGGGTAGAGCTTCTAAATCTACATATTTAAACGTTCCCGGGGCAGAACAGCGAACTGTACGCGTTTCCTGTAACGGTATGAGTATTAATATCCGCAGTGTCGACTACATTTCACACCAGATTGTCTTCAAGACATGTTTTCAGAGCTTCATCAATAACTTCATTGCTGTGTGCTTACTCTAAGACACGTTTATATTATTATTAGAGGGTCACTTCCTCTAATGGTGCGCCTACTATATATATATAGCTACATATATGTTACTCTAGAACTGTCGATGTTACGGTAGACGTGTTATTTGTATCGTGTGAAAGACGACGCGGCCTGTCATTTGGCGTGACCACCATTATCGATGCGGCTCGGCGGTGACCTCGTGGGAATGTATGGGGTTTATGGGATTCTGAGGCAGGGTTAACAGGTGCATTTGTGGAGGCAAGCGCTGACTGATGGCATGTCGTAATGGTGGATTGAAGTGGTGTTTGTGATGTTATTCCTGTGGAAGATTGTGGCTTCTTGGATAGTGTTTGGATTCGAAATGCTTTTTGAGATTTGGTGACTATATTAGTTTTTAGAGATAATTTTTCTTCTTTTGGTGCTTCTCCAGTTACTTGATCTTTTTAGAGATGATGGTGGATATAAAAGAGTTAAACTAATACGTTTTCCGAAATATGTTGCTCTGTAAAATCAAAAGAATAATTTGTTAGTAGGTATTTCATAATCGTGATGTTACAAAAAAGATCACCCTATCTAAAATCTAATCTAGATATCACAATATAAATAAAGTTAGTAGACATGTTCGCTCCGATGCATAAACTTGTATTTTGACAGGCACATGTCACAGCTGTCATACGGCCGTAGTTCACCACGAACGTGAAACTAATTTGATACTACATTAATGTAATGGGCAGACATTTGAGAACCTTTGATCCGAAACATGTTATAGTATGAGAAATATTTAGAGCATATTTTTTGCTTGAAGATTGTTGAAGAAGATTACTTAAATAGATTGCAAGCAGATTGAGTTTTCGTGATAATAATTTACTCATAAACACTCATGTAGGCAATATTAACGTAAAATTAAACACGAGAACTGTTTTGAATATAATTGGCAAAGATAAAAATAATTCAGATAATGATGGAGACAGTCTAAATACTATTTCCGATCGAGGTGATATACAACTTGATATAGAAATAAGCAATCAGAAAAAACTCAATAATCTTGACCCAATCGAAACAGAAAGAAAAGCAACCAATACTTATAGAACCCCATATTTTCCTTCAATTCCCATAGCTTACCAGAACAGGCAAGGTTCTCACAAAGACAAGTACAAGCAGAGTTATAAGTGAGCGAGACGAATGTGTAATGGCGCGGGAACCGAACCGGTGAGGCTACGGAGGACAAAACATGGGGAGAAAATGTTTTTAAGCTGAGTTGGATATTAGATCAAAGTGAGGGTTATTGTCAAATACACGTGGAGTTTATGTTGATGATTTTGTTGTTTCAAGTGATTTTGGTAGATGTTAAAATTATTTTTATTTTTGTTAGTTATCATTTATAATTCGAATATTGATGTATTTATAGTTTTTTTTTTATAAATCATCTATGCAATGTTATTTATTAGTTTTTTCAAGGGTTCTCAATTATAAAGAACGTCTCTGTAAGTTTAAGAAGTTAAATACGTTGTGTCTCTAAATTACGTTGCTGGCTCTACATAGAGTCGGCTCTACTCTTGATTTCGTTTTGATAGGTGTTAATTTGTCATGCTCTTGTGGTTCAAGCGCATTACACCTGTTAACCGTAACAATATTATTACGAGCCGTCTGTTTGTCTGTCCGTATGTCATCTTAAAAACTATACTAAATTGCTAAGTTACTTTGTAGATAACGAGGTTTTTATTCGAGGTGTGATTGTAGGCAAAGAAGTATTGTAACTAAATAAATTATGGACGCATAATTTCCTGCAGAATAAACAGTCACAGATGAATGAATAGCAAGTCGTAAAAGTCAAGTACAGGAAAAGATAATAATGAGGTTTATTGGTTTTATCTATTAAGTTATTAACTAAATCACGATTATTCGTCATGATCATAAAAACCGCTATGATATTAAACGCAAAAGCACTTCTGTTGGCAATTTTTTTAATGAATGCAACTTTAAAAACATTAAACAAAATGTCAATCCGCATCATTACCTAGCGTTACAAAACCGAACTAATGAAGTTGAAGTAAACGCAACAAAATAAAATAAGCAACAAATCTAAAGCGCACTGCGCAAGGACATCAAAAGGACCGAAGTTCAAAGGTACTCCTGCGCATCGAAACGTGTACAAATGTCCAATTAAATTGATCAATCGGTACACGCAGGTTCAATTAGTGTAATAACATGTGGCCAACAGTTCAATTAATATTGCCACTTTAATTGGTCTAGGTTTAAGAAGACCTATGCTAAAATATGTATGCAAATTATCAAGATTATTTCTGAAGGGATAAGTATTTTTTTTAAATAATAAATCGTTTCATTTTGTAATTGCTACTAGTATTCAATTACAATTGCGTAGGTAGTGCATAGTTATTTTTAGCTAATTAGCTTTACTGAGAGCTGGATTGTGTGAGCTGTTCGATGATTATAGCTTTAGTAAATCAGTAACTCGGGTTTTAATTATTTCAAAGATATTTTTGTAAAATTAGAGAAAAAAACAGCAATAAAGAGAAAAGTCATTTGGCTTGTTAAAAATCTAATTTAATTCTAAAATAACTATAAACAATAATCTTATTGCATATACCTATAGATTGATTACAAACATTTTAATTACAAAGACTGCTCACCACTCGTTCACTCACTCAATCACTCTCGTTCATTCGTTCACGAACATGGCGCACTCATTGTGTGCACGTGTTATGTAGTAATTAATTGTAATTTGTTATTAATACTTGGCGCTAAAGCGTTATTTTTCCGCGCTGCTTGAGCGTTTGTTACACTAATATGATAATTGACGGTTGATGGGGAAATTGCTTTGTTTCTTTATTATCTTGTAATTGCTTGAAAACTATACTGACCATGAAATTAATATGTGTAGCGATGAAAGGCCTAGATTTATGACAATATATAATTATGTTGCGTGAGGTGCGGCAAATATTTCAGATTAAAAATATCGGAATGTTTTTTCTCACGTCTGCACAAAATGTCACTGCGCAATATTGTAAACTCATCTCGTAAAATGTTACCATAACCTATAATATTGTTAATGATGAATGAAATAAAGATTTGAAAAGATATGCAACGAAAAGGTCATCAATAAAAAATGGGCACACACCAACTCAACGATTTTTCATTCGATTATTTGTCATATGATCATATCAAAAGGGGCTCACCTCTGATCTTAAACGATTCCGTTAACCAATCGATTATCGATAAAAACGAATGATTAATCGTTCCTAATTGATATAATTCATCCCTTTAGGCAGCGGGACGTCTGTCACGTGACTTGTCAGCGTGACACGCGATTTTTTGACAGCTCGTGACAAATTGTTATGACAAAATATTTCAACAGTTGCGTCAATCGGTATTGGAACAACCCTCATTTTATGGAATCCCACGTAGCTCGACAATTATAACTTTTCTCCCTTCAAGATATTTTACTCTTACTCCATTGTGATAAAATTCAAAATATAACAGAAAACCGTTTTCGCGATTGTAGTTCAAAAGTAGAATGCAAAGATTCCAATGACGTTGCGCAATGAATTCAATTTTTTGGAATTCGAATGAATGAATTTGAGTTTGGAATTGTAGACGGTTATTGATCATCTGTAAGCGGGATATGTTTAGTATTCGATGACTTGGCACTTGTGATATGCAGATGCATATTGCATGCATTTTGAAAGAATTCAATTTGTTATCAAAATTAAAATGTTTCATCGACATCTGCTCAACAGTGCAGAGTGACAGACATGATTCCGCTAATATTTTAAAAGTAACAGTTAGTTTTAATTTAGGTTTTTTTTTAATTTCTTTGGAAATTAACATCTGACTCTGATGTAACTGAATTGCTATAGATATTATAGGCGCTATTGCAGGTACTTATATTTGTGAAGGTTAAAATTGAATAAATACTTTTGATACAGCTGACATCTATGACGAAAACATCAAACGGACATTCCCGACATAACTTATCTTCCCATCAACGATTACTAGCGAAAAATCAAAGAGAATTAATTCATTAACCTCTATAGAACCATCAGATGTCTCTTAAAAATGTCAATAGACGAACAAATCCCATTATATTAGATACGGATTTAAATAATAGACTGGATTAGACCTTTCTACATCTTTTATATTATTGTTAAGTTCGGCGTCGACCTTTGACTCTGGAATCAAATCGATGAGTGGTACATTCGGAGTATTATGATGTGCCGCGGCTTCACTTGACTAGTTTTTTGTTATTACTGCTATTGTTTGATGTAAGTTATACTTTGCTAGTTCTTAAGGAGGAATTTAGTTAGCGCGTTTTTTTTTAGATTGTGTTAATTAAGTTGTATTGCAGTCTAATTTTATAAACGGATCAGTAATGTAAAGAGATAAAGTTAGTACAATAGTTTTGTGCTGATGTAAAATAAAGTATAATTCTCGAATTAATTATAAGATAGTTCTTGTGGCTTTAAGTAAATACATCAACACTATCAATCAATGTAACCTGTTAAAAAGACTACGCTGAAATAGCTACAGCATTGAATTTCGACTGACTAATCGCACCAACAGAACAGTACCTTAAGTCGAATTGGATGTAATGCTTAGTCATAGGCTCGCTTCCCATGACAAGTGACCTGTGTCTCTGTAGCTATCTTAGTGGAGCATCGCGATGTTAGCGATAGCGATATGTAGCGATACTATTTGTGAAATAGATCCTTTAATAGATGGCGCTAGACGATAGAATGAAAATAGAGGAACTTTAATAATGGAAGATGCTGATTTTAAATGTGTATTTTGTTGTGTAATGATTTTTCTTTGGCAGCGCCATCATATTCAAGCCTGCTTTCCTATATCTGTTCATTATCAGTGATTAATTTATTTGATAAAAAAATCTTTTGGTCTTGCAGCATTATTACCGTAAGCTACGGTTTACGAAATAATCTTATTATTAATTCATTTAAATCAAAAGATTTCAAACTGAGACAAGCGTATCTAAAATCTAATAAGCATTTCCAGAGTTAATGAGACATAGAAACGGTTATAAAATCTCTATAATATTAAAATGATTCCTTTTAATTTGGGCGACAGCTGCTTCATTACACTAATATCCAATCCACTACACCCGGAAAACGATCAAATGACATCACTAACAAATCTAATTTAAAAACATGAATACATTACTACTATGAAGTCGTCAAAGTAAGCGACTGTCAAGCGTGTCATTGTCACTCACAATGGCTGCACCGAATCGATTCAATTCATAATCGGATCGGAATACAATGATACTGATACCCACGCAATCAAGTACATTCGGTTACGTTGAAAAGTATTATGTAGTGTTTTGGACTGATTAATTAATCAATTTACATCTGCATGAAAGCCGTGCTCAAGTCAAGTGGTATTGTTTTTATGTGTAGGTGCATTTGTTACTGGGAGGCAGGTATGACTGTTCGGATGTTCAAGGTATGAAATGACCTCAGTATCTATCTAATTCTACATGAATATGTATATTTAGGGGTATTGGACACGCCATCGTTTCTCTATAGTTTAAGGTCTCTAAACAATTGTCAAACAGCTGGTATTCAAATTAATAAGCTTCAATATTATGTTTTCAAGTGAATTGAACAAGCAGGTTTGTGAATACCAGCCGCAAAGTAAGGACGTTTTCCTTTAGCTTTTACTATCATAATAATAATAAACATTTTCCATTCAGATCAAAGAATGAAAGTAACGTATTAATGCTCGACCTTTTGCACAAGTCGTAAGACTTAACTCAGGAAATGGTTTGTATTGGTGCAGGCTAACTCTTTACTGTTTATGACGAACATTACTACACATCAAACAATGAAAACATCGCTACAAGCTAGTCGGCCGACTTCAAATATTCAAACACAAAACACTAACTATTTATTAACAATACAAGCTCATTACTTCAAATAGAAGAAGAAATTAACATGCAAAAATTTGCAATAACAACACTTGAGGAAATAGTTAAACTAAAAACTCTTATCACCGCTGCACCGCTTCGAGCGTAAACCTAAAAGTTTGCGAATAGTAAAACAATTTGCACTAAAAAGGTTTAACAATGAGTAATTGTGTCGAGCGTGCGAGTAAAAAAAACGCAAGTGTCGGCACATGAAAGGACAAAGGCGGCCTGCGCGCGCGCCGAAACAAATGCCGTCGTAAAACAGATCTATTCGCAGAAAAGAAATTTTGCACAAGTTACGCTTTAGCGAAGCATTGTGCTGGCCTTTAGACTTACCGCTTAACGAAAAGCCGCTGAGAAAATGTGACTTTTATAGCTACCAGTGCTTACTGTAAGACAGATCTAAGTACGTCTGTACTATCACGCTTATGACTAACAGGTGCAGCAGTAACTAATACTGTGGACGCAGCTGAAACTATGTTTGAAGAAAATGGCAGTTCGAAAGCATTTGTAATATTTCTGGCATTATATAATGAACACAGATGCAATATATCTACAACTAGTATTCCAATTACATACATCGAAGAAGAGATTCAAGTTCAAGTTCAAGAAGACTTTTTTTAAATAATAAATTGAAAACTTTACTATTAGAATAGTAAAGTTTCAATATTTATTATTTAACATGATGAAGCCTTTTGAGTTGGTGACTATAAAGGTTATATTGTCTGAAGACCATTGGTCGTTGCAGTCCAGTAAGTAGCCTTTGCTCAACATTGCGCAGGCTGCTATTGATAAATATGACGTATTCCAAATTCTTACTTGCGTCGAAAATAATCAATATGCAAGTATTTATAGATCTCGATATCAGCCCATTGACAGATGACGTCACCCGAAAAAGCCGGATCCTCGACAGATAGGTATAGCGGGCACGCGCCGCGCATGCGTGCAACGCTGACGAACGATTGGTCGATGTCGCCCCGCCTCGCGTTGCGCAAGCGACGCACGTTATCGTTCACTCGGGCTCGACAATTAGTTGTTAATATCGAACTGGTTTTAAACGATGTTACAAGTCTCTAAAGGGTTTAGATTTTGACGAGCCTTCAGACAAATTACGAATCAAGCGTTGAATTAAAAGTTTAAACTGACAAATTCAGAAGGGCTTTATCGGTTTTATATCATTAATTGAGTTAACCTATTACGTCAACTGTACGTTTAGAATGAACATCAATCAAAGTGGGTACCTGTTTAGCAGGTGCAGTGCCACAATTGTGTCGCGATGTGAGTTTAATTAGAAGCTAAATTCAAAAGTATCGTTGAATAATATGTAAAGTAGATCCACAAGTTACGAATAACGTCACTCATTGATTTCTTTTGCTCAGTAATAAGACAGTCTAGCGTAAAGCGAAGGTTCCATTTCAACAGCAGATGTAATGAACTCGTCAATGCTTATAGCGTGTCTCTTCTTCTTTTCTTAGCGTGTCGATGGCAATCCAAATAAGCTCGACCCAGAATTCGGCTACGTGTTTGGCGCCATCACTAGCGTTCATCAGTTCCTGTAACGTGTAGTTGACAGGACCTGCAGGACATGATATTGTGTCCCATCGTTCGTGGAACAGCACCACATTTACACTCCAAGGCGTAGTGTAAATGAGGTGCTGTTCATATTCATTTCATTGTATTCCAAGAAAATAATACCTAATTAGATGCACGTATGTACTCGAATGACCAACAATTACATATGTTAGCCTCTATAACCAGTTGGGTGCACATGCAAGCAAGGTGCATAATTGTATGAGCATATATTTCGTTTTATAAATAACAGATACTTAATAGGTACAATCGTTAGGAAATTATAGCTTGACTAAACGAAATGTGGGTACTTGTGCACGTAATGTAAGATACATACTTGCGTTATGTATAATAATGTGCAGGTTTCTAATGTGTATTCATGATTTTTCATATGATCGTGTGGTAATTATAACATTACAAAGAATGTAGAAGTTATATTTTAGTAAGATTCGTAGTATACGTCAAAAAAAAAAAAAAGATTTGCTCTTAGTAGCCTCACAAAAAAAATATAAACTAAGACATATCGCTATATAATATTGACACAAAAACTTATCCTTCTCTCGAATGTCGCTTCAAAAGCAAAGCCGCAGAAAACCCAAGAAAAACGTCTTGACAGGCCGCCATATTCCATAACGTGCCATTTCCATGATCCATTTCCCACGCGTGGGCAATATTAAAATGCATTAGACAACACGCTCGTATAGAATATATCGCGATCTAGATCACACAGTGCCGCCGCAATAACTCATAGATCGATCGATGGATCAATATGGATGAGGGGCGCCCGGGATGCGCGCGCATTCAACTGTCACCGCTCGTGCGCTTGCGCCGCGAATTCGAATTCATAAATCGAACGTCGGATTTAATGTATTTATATAAAATTGTGTCTGTTTGCTGGTTTGTGGAAGCTGTCATATTTTTCCACATTTTTAGTCAAGGAAGATCTCCAAGGTTTTATTTACTAAGGTCAATTTCATTTGACCTTAGTAAATAAAAATATTAGTTATTAAAATAATTCAATTTACACTGCCGTGCAAATAAATAGTGCCATTAGTAATTATATAAGTTTTAATAAGTTTCTTGAATTCTTGACGTCATTGGTAAACGCCAATGGACGTAATCATGACGACAAATCATTAATAATGTAACAGGTACACCTAAAAGTATTTTTAAAGTAGCATAGGTTACGGTACCATGCTGCAGAAAGATTAGTATTTATGTAACTCATAAGTCAATCAAACTAAATTAAAATCAACATAAAAATGGAATATTTTAAGTAATTTTGAATTCAAATATGCAGTAAATGTTACTTAATTAACTAATTTGATTGAGATAATCATGACAGAAATAGCTTGTCGAACAATTTTTGTGACATAAACATCCTATTTGACTCTGTGTGGTCTTGAGAGAATGGGTCTTTTAATTTAATCGCATACTCATTAGAAAAGGATGCATATATCAGCGTGTCCAGCTATTTAATTTACATACCAACAGTATATTCTGGATATCGTACTGTAAAAATGTACCTAACGCTAACTTCTAATGACCTAAACATCCTTGCAGCAATCTAACGGAAAAATATGCCACATTTAGCTCCAAATTACAGTGTCGATTTCTATAAGACAAAGGCCACAAAATGTGCGGATTGTGAAATATCTCATGAGGTCAGAAGACGTTTAGTTGCATGTACCTACCCGACCTTGTGTCACATCGGAACATTTGCCGTCGACAACCTTCGCCGGCTAATAACGAGTCATCAAATTCTTATTACGACATTAAATAATATCAATGTTGTGTGTCAGTCGGGTTGAACGCCAGTGTACGGGTTTGTAGGAAATTGTGTGTTACATTATAGTGGTTAGGAATCTTTGAATATTTGTGGTGACCTCTTATTTTTTGCACTGGAGTGCATTCGTGTGAGGACGCCTACAAACATACACGCTTAGGAAAATCTGAAATAGATTTTCTTGGAAATACTGCGATATAAATATACGACCCGTTAGTCCAATTAAGAAGTAGATTTAGTAAATATTGTTTTTGAAACGATCGAAAGAAAGGAGATAACAATAATTATTGAACAACACAACAAGACCTATTTATTTATATTCAGTTTAAATATACTGCGAGGACAGATAGGTCCTTGGGAATGCCTTGATCGCTGCTACATAAACAGATTGATTTATTGCAGTAAACACGCTGATGATCTTATAACTGCAAAAACCTTGACTCTTCAGTATATCTAATGTTGGATTTCCATTATGCTCTACATGCAAAAAACCATCCTATTAATACAGCATTAGTATTCTAACCCGGCTATTATTGCTATTAAATCATAGCAAAGGATGTTACTACTTAGCCCCAACATGATTGAGAAACCGTCCTTTATTTCCGATTTATGTGTTCGGCAGCCGAGTCCGACCGTGTGGAAGCGAGCCGTCCGGGAAACGGTGATGCAAATGTTCGGCGCAGTGTCAAGATACCATGTACAGGCTGTTTGATTGTTGGTTGAGGGTTCTTCATACTTATGTTGTGAAGTATGGGGTATTGAGTGATCTATGTATGCTGAGTGTTAAGTGGAACTCATGTGAAGGTTTTATTGAAAAGTATATAACAAAGTTACGAGTTTACGAGTCGAATCCAACCACTAAAGATGTGCAAGTACACTTTCCTCCTCATTTATAAACGATGCTTAAGGTTAAGTAATGACTAACGCATATTTGACGTGCAAACGCCTCTTAACTTTAGGAAACGGTTATAAGTGTTTATCTGCAAGTAAGCAATATCAAAGGCCCAATGAACCCCAAGTCCCCGATATGACATCAATAGCTTTAAACCCATACATTATCAGATCATCCCGTACACGACCGAGTGCGCGGGGACGGTCACGGTGGCTGCGCTCGGATGTGAGGCAAGTGTCGTCCGAGGACGTGACAACTGTGCCAATAACACGTGCACCCACCCTAGCGTGACAACGCCGCCGGCTCATATATGTAGACTGAGGACTTATCGGTTATGGTTGGATAAGTTATGGTTGACTCTCTGTCATTTCTTCGTCTTACCGTCATCTTCATCCACAGCCCGACGACGCTCACTATTTGGCATAAGCCTCTCTTTGCTTGTGCCAATGCTCACGCTCTTGTGCGAACCTCATCCAGGTTTTACCCCGATAGCAACAAACGTCTACCCGTCTCCTCATCCTATCGTGTCGATGGCAAATATTAGCAGTCCCAACTAAATTGTTTCAGCTCAAAACTTAGCTCTTACTCCCTAATGACAATAGGCTCGCCCCCTATTAGGTACTTGGGTCATACATAACTGACTTCCTGTACAGTACATCTATATTTTTAATGTCCCTCGGGAAACATCGCATTTCCGAATACAAACGAATGCTAATTTGCATGTCCATTCATTATTAGATTTATCGTGTATTATAATTTTAATTCAGAACTAATTACTTTATTGTGTTGTTACGTCAAAACAGAACAAGAATAAAGTACTTAGTTCTGAATTCAAATTATTATACACGATAAATCTAATAATTGATGGACATGGAAATTAGCATTCGTTTGTATTCGGAAATGCGATGATTCCCGAGGGATATTAAGAAAATAGTAGTACTGTATTCCGTTCGAGAAAAAGATGCTTTGTTAGGTTATGTTAGTTTAGCATTGGTAGGAAGTGTGTATTGCATAAAATGTTTTGTAGGATTTCGGACAGGAAGGTTAATTGGTTTCGGTCTGTTTTGTCATCACAGTCCATTTTGGTCTCAGAACCTCTGATCGTCACTTCCCAATTTGAAATGATTTAGATTACATCCGCAACCACACAGCATTGTTTACCCACAGGGTTATGATGTCAAACAGTATCTTCCTCATCTATTCTTCACTGCGCTGCGCATCAGATGGTCAGGTATTAGCATACAATCTAGTGGTGTCGTTTCAATATACGTTAGTACCTATAGCTAACACTACCAGTTGGAGTGAAATAGTGAAATGTATTGAATGCCGCGCGGTTTACGTTCTACAGTGGGAGAAGGAAATATTACTTTGAAGATCTTTAAACTTTTAAAGCCTATAAGAGGTTCTTAACGAGATGGTGCAGGCATTGTTTTATTGCCGGTCGATCTTTGAGAAATAGTTGTCGCCATAACCGGTTATGACATCGTGTCGTTGAAAGTCCTGAAATCGTGGTAGTGTTGAATAACTGGAACTTACAGATGACTGGGTATTAGAAGAATATTTACAACAGACTATTAAGACTTATTTTCAAAGAGCTTTTATTCCAATGATAAAGTGGTCTGACGAAATATACCTTTCGCAGAGAAAAGCCAGGAAGAGAATGGTTCCTCATCTGAGTTACCCAAATGAATGCCAGTCTCAACCGGTCACTATTGTTGTATTAAGATGCAACCCGACGCCTACCATAACAGGCCGCAACAGGTCAATTACGTGATACCACATAACCTTTCCCACCATTCGAAAGCTACTCCTCTTCAACAATGGCCGCAAACCAGCACCCTTGTTGAAATATCAACGAATAACATTATCTATTAACGATTCGTACCCACTGGCGAACGAACTACGCGTGAAAGGTTGGTATCATCCCGCGACCCTCACGGAAACTACCATGCCACTACCTTCGGCCCATGAAAAAGTTGGCCTGACAACCAGAAACGAACCAAAGCCAGTTCATTATAAAGTTGAATCTTAAATAACGGGTTAGTGAAGATGACAGCGAATCTGTTAGAGGAATTTGCATCTTGATTATTGAGAAATAAGGTGGGATGTCGCCTGGTGGTGGTTTTGCACTAGAAAGTCTGACTCGAGTAACCCCAGTCTGGGTCTAGTTGAATAAGTAATAGTAAAACTGATTCGGGATTAAACGGAATTCATTAGAATTATGTTCAGCTGGTTAAGTGTGATTGTGGGTCTGTGTATTCACGATTTAAAGGGGTAAACAGGACATTAGGCTGGTTAAGTATTGTATGTTTGGCTATAAATTATGTCAGCCAAAAGAAGCGACAGATTGCAATAGTGGAGTAAAGCTACCAGGTCAGAACTTGAACGGATAAGTACTACCACCATACCCATTTTTGTCACAATTATTAGACTTTATGTAAAGAGTATGGGTACTGGAGCAATTAAGGGCATATGAGGCTTTTTTAAATCAAAGGTTGGCAACGTATCGGCGGTTTCATTGATATTTTAGGTGGCAGGTTCCCATAGGTGGCAGTAACCACAGAGGTGACCAATTTCCCAAATTAAGGCCATTAAAATAGACACTTATCTTGCTTGCTGTCAAGTGTATTTCAGTAAGTACCTATTTCTATATTATCTCCGTTCTCAAACAAAACTGTACTAAACATCTCGATATAATTGTGTACCAATCTAGAACAGTGCTCATAAATAAAAAATATAAATCAGTTCAGCCATATTTCGTATTATAATTGGCAAAAAGATTTACTATAATTATCTTCTTGGAGACTCATATATCGCGCACAATGTGGAATTACTTTAGTCTCATTGTGGTACTTTGTATTTTAATGCGGGTTCTTATTACAAAGTAACTAGAGTTTATTGTTACATTTATACATATTCGCTCAAGGAATATATGAAGTCATAATATACTCTATTATCTGTATGTGAAGAGGACTTTGGTCTTCAGTGACATAATACAGGCTGATTTTATTGTTAATAGGGGAGACCTTACTAAAAACGACGATGGAGGGTGAGTTACAATGTTATGCAATCATATACTGCAGTGAGAGATTATAGAACCATCATCAAATATTTAGGGTGTCAATATTTTCAATTGACGCCCTAGGAAGACATATAGTGACCTTATTGGTGAAGTTTTTCAGAAAGGTCAGGTGCGTAGTACTCGCAACCGGCGTGCGTGTATGACCAGATGTATGAACGTAAACGAGGCAAAAGGAGTATGTAAGGATCGTAGTAGGTGGCGTTCTTTAGTTTCTGCCTACCCCCATGGGAAGAATACGTGAGTATGGATGTATCAAATATTTAGTAGTTTGAATTAACCAGTAAAAGTAACCTTTTCGATTGAATATTTCTCTTTTACTCGTGTTTTTAAGTACAGAAGAAAGTTTATTTCTAATCAATAAACCTCTTTCAGGTTTATTATTCACTCGCGAAGCTCTATACCATTTGATTAATGAAATGGAAAACTAAATGATCACCGAGACCTTTAAATTGAATAATTTATAAAGCTTTAACACACTTTAGTTTGACATCAATTGAACAGTAATGAAAATCTTGAATTGCACTTTGTGACAGAATAAGTGGCCAACTTCGTAGAGATAAAACTAGTGATATGAAAGTCGTGAAACAGTAATCAGATCATCTTGAGCTGGTCTTCATTTTTATTTGACTAGCTTCTGCCTGCGGCTTCGCCCGCGTGGATGTAGGAAATTATCCCACGGGAACGTACTACCGTGATAAAAAGTATCTTACGTGTTAATCCAGATTTTAAACTATCTGTGTTCCAAATTCCATCCAAATGCGTTCAGTAGTTTTTGTGTGAAAGAGTAACAAACATGCATCCATCCATCCCCACAAACTTTCACATGTATAATATTAGTAGGATTAATACTTTAAAGTGTAGTAATATTTATAGAGCATGAAAATGGTCCAAAGCCGATTTTATTAAGAAAATTTATCGAACAATCGATGTTGTTTCCAAGGTACTAAGATTACAATATTCACAACATACGACAAATCAAAAAACGAGGCTATAAGCACTAATACTAAAACTACCTATCCCAATTTCCTTATAACTAGCTCAGGCAACATTGCATTGCAAATAAGTCAATAACCACTCAATTGCCGCATCTTCGCATTTGCTTAGCATTTGTTACTAGTATGTCACCTTTGCGACTTGGTCGTAAAAATAATCTTTGCACGACCAGAACCTTGCGAGGATGGTTCCGGTATATGATTAGCCGTGATCTGTGATGTTGTTTATGGAAACTGCCTTCCCTTGGCGATTTTATATTAAGAGCGTATAATTAGAAGCTGCTTAGCAAGTGTAAGGTTCAGGATGGTTTCCGTCAGGCTGGGAATCGCTTTCTTTAAAAGTTTCCGTTGCTACTTCTACAGTAATTAGATGTTTCTTGTGGGTGTTTTGGTGGTGGATGGGTAAGAGATAGCCAGATTCCTCAATCTGAAGTTAGGTCTTCTATACACCTTCTAGGTCCTTCCATTAGAAAGAACACTGAAAACGTTATAGCGAATTCATAATCCATTAATGAGCAGTAGCTAACAAAAGTGTTAAAGCTAATTACTCATACTTTTTCTTCTTTTTATTACTTTATAAATAAAGTGTGTCATTAGTGGATCATTAGTAAGTAGTTATAAATATGCCAACAAAATATTTGTTTGTTCAGTATTTTCTGAACTTCTCAACAACGAACATCAGTTATTGACAATATGGAAAGTCTAACTACTCATTTGGATTTTGTTACAATTCTGAAAAGACAAAATACTTCTTTTAATCATAAAGTATTGTTCGGTGAAGTGGCAACTCCAACTAGGTTTAAGGCTTTCTGAAGAAGACATTGTTATTCTTAATTAATGTTTTCAGAGATTCACACTTACTGCTGAATATAGGTGGAAGAAAACGGAATAGTGATAGATTTAGAAAACTATACGAACATTAGCTAGAGGCTAATGTGGATTGCCCAAGCTGCGGGCAAACTATCCTTCAAGGCCAAGAAGACTCATCTAGTTAAGGTTTTATCACTGTAAATCCTTGAACTTCATCCTCAGTTGCAACGATGACAAAAATATCTCGAAAACCTTTCAAAGATTTAGGAACGAAGCAGAAATAGACTGGTCTTGCGAACATAAAGGCGAAGTCCCAACTGAATTCAAAACGAATGAAAGAAGAATTGTTGAATTTCTCTACGTCAAAAATATCTAAGAAGATTTTGATAGAACCGTGAATGCGGAACTGATCAAATACAATGTTCTACAAGTCTATAATCACAAACACAACACAAGATTTAGCCTCTACATATGCCGTAACAATTATTGACCCACCACATTAACAGCCCTTTCTGCACTAACAATTAAACTGGTGACAATACTTAAAGGCTTACCATCAATAAGACCCTCAATTTAAATTGAATCTGTTCTGAGCGCGTAACCTTACTCGTTTAAGGGACTTCCTTACACCGTCGGCGGCTTTGACACAAGTAATGGAAGGCGGATGTCAATCCGGAGACACGTGAATGTTTATAGCGCGGTCTCGGTGTGATTGAGGAGCAGAGGGCGGGAGTGTCCAGGGTTTAAGATAATCTAGGAAATATAATGCTGCCTACGCCATAAGAGCTGTTGTAATCTTGATGGTTGTAATGATATGAACGTTTTGCTATGTTATTCGGGCTCTTCCTGTCTTGCAATCTTTAAGCAATCTGAATAAACGTAGCGGTGCAAGCCATCTTGGAACTTTTCAATCAGTATTTCTTTAACAGTTCTTTGTCAATTGGTTTTTCAATTATCATATTAGAATGTCAATTTCGCCCCTATGCCATTAACATTTTTCAAATCCAAGTTTTCGGGTTCGATTAATAACATTTGGAGAAGTACCAAGACGTTAAAAAATCTCGATCGCTCCCGCTTCTGTCTTCATTCCACTATAAAGTGGTCGGTCTAGTGATCAAATTTAACATTTCGCCGGCCAATTGCGTCTCGCCGATAGATTGTAAATGTAATTGGAACTACAAGGTGGCGTACCGGCTACCTCTGCGTGTGCGCAGGTTTCGCAAAAACGGGAAGAATTCAATTGAAATCCTTTGGTTGCTTTAGCATCTGTATTTGAAGCGAGTTTTTAAAATAATTTTCAGGTTTTTTAACGTTATTAGCAAAATATTACAACGAGAAAATGACTTAATTTATTATCATGGTCTAGTAGAGTATTATGTAAGTAATGCTGTTCTAAATTAAATAGTCCATTTATTTTAATCATGTAAAGTAGGTTCACTTTTTTCAATAAACATAAATGTCTACAAAAACTGTCGTCTACCCAAAAAAGAGACTCCCTAATAAAACTGAACCGCATTGTACACTAATTCCTAACGACGCCACACATCAATTGTTTGTTTTTTATTTATTTCAAATTTCATCGCGATATTATTAACTTTATTGCGATTACGATCTTGAGAATTCATTTTTGACGTTTTTATTCGAATTTATGCGATTCCTTACAGTGTTACCAAGTTATTTTATTATTTTCTGAACATGTATTCACAACCTTATGACATGGAAATAAGGTGGAATACAGCATGATTTTGTAAAAACCGATGTATAAATACATTTTGGTTGCTATGACTCCGTGTGACTGCTCTAAGATTTTATTATTTAAAAAATTGATATTTTATTTTTCGAATTGGACTGCTAACGCGCTCAGCGGGTGGTTAGGGATTGCTTCAAATAACTTAGAACCTTATCGGCGAAACTTTAAAGTTTCTTTTAGGTAGTATAACATTCTGCCCTTTGAGGGACTTCAAGGAATCGAGGCTGGGATCTGCGCCTGCGCTTATATTTCCAGCTCAGTTGGATGTTTCGATGTAATCTTTGGAATTGTATAATAGTTATACCTATGTACCGGCGTGGCATAACGTCTAGATTTTTTATGATAAAGTATTTTATTGAGCGACTTGTAAAATGATCCAGATTGAAGGAACTAGCTGTGGAGTTTATAGTTTTTACGCTGAGTAGTTTGATCAGGCCAGAGATAACTTTATGAAAAGATATTTTAAAATGAATGTTTTTTTTTGTTATTTATGGTGTATTTAAATGGTAAGTTTATTTTAGTTCAACACTTTTTTATTGTCAATCCTAAACTTATTCCTAATTACGTAGAAACAAGTTAGAAAAAATCGAGAGGTGTCGTGCGTGGGACACACGGTTGGAACGAAGTTCCTTTCGTTGTAAATTATGTATTAAATAACAGGAACAATTAAAAAAAATAACAACGTTTGGGAGTAACTAAATGAAAAAAAAAGAAACACATACTTTATAGCAAAAGTGTCGTAACGGTCAAAATTATACACTTTTTTCGGTGTAGCTCTTATTCGCCAAGTGTGTAGAGTGTAACGTACGATAGGGAACTTCGTTCCAAAAAACCTGTTTCCTAAGTTTCTAGAACATCCTGTATACGAAAGCTGCCGCGAACATCTCTGACCTCCTACCTTATTACTATTCAATCCGATCAAATAACTTATGATTAATACTTGAGTTATTATCAATCGGTTTTATATACTAAATTGACAATTATATATTGCAAAGAAAAAGCGGTCGACTACTATTATTAATAATAATATAATATATCTTTATGACAATAAAGTACAAAAATAATAACTATAAATATCGATATATTGTTTGTTAAAATATTTTTGTATTATCATGTTTATTGAGTTGAATAAAATTATGTATCTTGCGTGTGATCAATTTTATATGATACTTTGAGAATGGTGAGTGGTGACCCGTCTGCGTCGCACGCGCTGTGTTCATAGACCAAATCTTCCTAGAAACAGATAAAGATCGGATACTAATTTTAATCGCGTCTAAAAATGACGTAATTATACCAAAGCCATGCATTGGGTACCGCGGTTTAGGACTTTTTGAGATGTAGAAATAATAAAAAATAAGAAAGGAGAAATTTCATATTATGCCACCGAGCACTGAACTTTGAAAACATTTTGGTAATTAATGGTTTTTCTGCTGTTAAAGTCGCGTGATTAACACTAGTTTTTAAAGCTACATAAATCAAAGTGTTAATAGTTATAGTATCAAATGTAATTCAACTTTATCTTTACTAATAATATTATAAAGAGGTAAAATTTGTTTGTTTGTAAGTAGTGGGTAATCTCTAGAACTTCCGGTCGAATTTGTTTTTTTCATGCATTTGTTAGCCCAATTGTTCAGGAAGGATATAGGCTATTTAACATCACGCTACGATCCGTAGGAGAAGAGCAGAAAGGAAAAAAAGTCAGAAAGAACGCTAAGCGAAAACGAAGTAACAGCGTGGGCGGGCGATGCGATGCGACGGGGTGGGATGGGGGTACAATAAATTTCACGCGGGCGAAATCGCGGGGAGAAGCTAGATCACGCCTTAAAAGTACGGTAATATAACCGTACTTTTAAGGCGTTTTCAGGCGGCAGACATTCAAGTCAGGTTGTAAAATATATTCAAAATCCGATATTTTATGACAATATTGTGATTTTTCGTGTTAAACTCGACCGTGATTGGTTTTTATTAAGTTTTGAATAGATTTTAATCGAGTTTAGGTAGGAAGTTCAGAATTTGACTGACGAGCAGCGTAACAATGCCAAGAAGAAAGGTTTTCAACGTATTTATGATGCAAATAGCAAATTTTAATAGTTTCACAGTAATCTCTACATGCTTTTCTTATTTATTGGTGACGAAAAACATTTAATTTTCTTTGTTAATACTGTAAACATCTAATAGCCTATAGAGGTGACGATGACAAACATCCTCCCTTCAAAATCAATCACTTTTACGAGCATCGTGATCAGCGTTCAGGTGAAGAGACAAGAATACCCAGTAAACAGAGATACACACAGTTTTCACAATTCACTGCATCGTAAATCGTTTCGATTTGTATCGATTGCATTAATCGATATGTTTATACGGAAAAACAATGAATGTAGGACAGAATATTGGCCTTATGCCAAGCCTAATGTGTATGTTAATTACTTCGACCTAAGCATAATGTCATGTAAACTAGTATTACTAATGTATTGATCCAGTCTTGACGCAATTGCTCAGTACTTGTACTTGGGCTACCGGTTCTAGCTTTGTTTTCTTACTATCAGGCCCTGGGCCGGCAGTCTCGACATTATATAGCGACAAAAATCTGTCGCTAAGTCGTATCGATGTCAAATTCCTTTAATAGATTTTCAACTTTATTTCCAAATAGATTTTCAACTTTATTTCCAAAGCATATGGTTGAAAATCTATTAAATAAATTTGACATCGATGCGACTTAGAGACAGATTTTTGTCGCTATCTAATGTCGAGACTGCCGGCCCTGCAGTCTCGACTAGTTAGCGACGATGTCGCAAACTACCGATCGCAAAATATTACGGTGAATCCTCAGTTATAGCCCGCAGAATTCAAATTTTCTTTAGTTTTTTTGCAAATTGCAGCTCTGTTTCACGTCGTATGTTGATCAAAATGCGATTCTCGACTGCGGGATTTATAAATTTATCGAATAATAATCATCAATTTCATATCAATCGTCAAATTCAAAGAACATTCGAATTCGGCGGGCTACAACTGAGGTGTCACCTTAATATTTAGCGATCGGTAGTTTGCGACAGCGTCGCTATCCATATCGAGACTGCCGGTCCAGGGCTTGTACAGTTGTGTCTGAAAGAGTAGCCACCAATCAGAATATCGTGTGACGTCACAAAGTGACGCAGACTATAAACTTTATGAAAAAAACAGCCAATTGCAACTTAGAACTTTTTATCGAGGAGTAATAAGATAATTTGAGTCTTCAAAACTACTTAATCATCTCTAGAAGGACTGCTAGTTATAACAAGTCTACTTTAAGATACAGCGTCAGTTTAACTCTGCCAATGCGTCATCTTCCACACCTGTAACTCTACCTACCCCGATACAATCGCAGGACAGTCGACATCATTATATTCACAGAGAACTACTCATAAAATTAAAAACATCATGATACTGATCGGCAAACATCGGCAATCTTCGTACAGGATCGGGCCGCGATCAAATAATATCACATGTTTATGTTGAGATTCGATCTCTATAACATATTCTATGCGCTTGCGACGAATATTTTTCTTTACTGATATTACCGTTAGTGACAGTCGTTAACCTATGGTTTACTAATCGTGTTTTAGAGATTGCAATCTGTATGCAGTTTAGATACTTGTTTTCTCCCTTGGCGATGTCTGGTTTGAATGAGAGTACGTAATAAGATCTAGGAAATTAAGACCTCTGGTTCGCTGTCATTAGTATTTTTAAAGTCTGGTTCAGATAATGATCCTATTACGGGCTAATTTCTAAGTCGCACGTACGTGATGGCATGGGTAGATACTGCACCATAGGTCAGGGAGAGGCTAATAGAAAAAAATGGCATTTCTTAAGCTGTTATCTTGTCCAATACAGGAAACCTTTTATAGCATCCTATTCAACCTATGACCACCATAAACCAATTTAAACTTCGTTCACGCACTAATAGAAACAGTACCGTCCTCTCGTATACCTCGACCATCAACGAAATTTCATCCAAGAAAGGAACCATACTATCTTTGCAAAACCCCAGAGCCACTCAACAGCTCAATAAAACAACCTTTCCATCCATCAACCACGAACAAACACCAAAATACAAATCGCTTACAATAACAGTTATAAAGTCAACATCTCACAGAAGTCTCAATTACCCTTCCCTCTTTCCCTCCTTCCCTCCCGTTCCCTCCCTGGTTTCCCATAGTAGTCGTGTGTGGGGAATCGTGCGCCATTACGGAGGGACCCACGAAACGCTCCAAGCTACCGGCGCTAAGAATTTCTCAGGTTAAGCCCTGGTTTAGGACGGGAAACAGTTTGAAGTTCATAGGTGTTGTATGATGTGGGGACTTGAATTAGAAGAAGTTTTAATTCGGTTTGGATTTGAAAAACTCACAGACAACTTAGCCCCGTAGACACCTCATTAAGAACATTTAGTTCGAATATACTATCGTCAAAAGTCAGGGGGGGCCGAGGTGCAAAGAGAGCTGTGATTGGCTATTTCAATGTCAAATGTCATACGTCAAATGACTCATAGGACGACTTAGGGTTGGTATGAGACTCGATATTTTTATCGATAAACAACATTTGTAAGTACTAAGATTTATTTATCTATTGAAAAAGGTACACCGATCAAATATTAATCTCACATTATAGCACAGAGCATACCGTACCGTAATTCGTTATACCTAGTACTTACATCTAGGTATACTTAATTCAGGACATTTTTTGCATCAAACAGAAAATAGTTTTGGAGAAGCACGTGACACGTTTGCGCCAAATTCCATGTACTGAGTGTATTAATTAGTGCCAAAATATTGCGGGAATTAGAAAACAGAAGTCGATAATATCTGACAATATTGACAAGTGACCCACCAAAGTTGGTAACAAAAGCGTTGGTACAGCAGTAATAAATAAAATTTGTCGTTTCTTTTTGAGTTCAAAGCAATCCGTAGTAAAATGACGGGAACATATAACACTATTTGTAGTGGGACACCAATTTTATTTAATTCTAGGCATTTAGGAAACCTTTAAAATAAAATAATGATTATTTATTTATTTTATGTTTGTTGTAACATATCGATATTTTATTTGTAGATTTGTTATCGATTCATCATCACTAGTAAACTGTTACCGATGATGGAGCGAGATAGTCATATATAAATTAAAACGTGAAAGAAAGAGATTTTTCAAAAGACATCAACGAGCGCTACGCACCTTTGCCTTTGTTTCGTATTCAAATAATGTCGTTAAATTAGATTTTTTAATTATTTTATGCTTCTAGATAACTTATCGGTGAAATGTAATGCCGTCTTTGTGTAACCTCGAAGTTCTGCTACATTTTCCGCACCAATTCACTGCACAATACGGCATTTTGAATATTCTTTTCGATTTTTAAAACCTCAGAACAATAACTAATATTACGTCAACATTCAGTAACGGACTGACTGGCGCTTCCTAGACGGGTTGGGGGCGTGGCCATCACATATGAGGCCGTAGAGCTAATGCTTGGCGAGCGCGGTTGCCCTCCTATGCGGTGTCTACGGGGCTAAGTTGTCTGTGGAAAAACTAGACATGTTACTCTATGTGACGTCTCCATCAAGTTCGTACGTACAGGACTTTTATGTGGCATGGCTTTCTGCCTATGTTGCATGTTATAAAGACCAAAACTTGTAACCAAAACACATGAGTACCCTTTATTTATAAACGTTTCTTAGTTAAGATACGTATAAACGATAAGAAATGTGTGCATAAGAAGCACTCGTTAATCATTACTTAACTTAAAGCAACGTTTATAAATAAAACCCAGGCCGTATTTTGAAGTAACATTTAGGCCCTTACTACAGAATCTCACCTTACCAACCTGTGCTAGGCACGATGGATTACGGACCACTCCCTCTCGAACAGAGGATGCCTGTGTCCCAGCAGTAGAAAGATTATGGGCTGATTATGTCATGTATGTTATGTACAGAACCTCACTCAAGATTCAAGCATTTGTCTGAATAAGTTCTTACCCGTACCAAACCTGAGCACGTTGAGGTTTCGGAAAGTTAATTTGCGTGAATTCTTTATGCTTTGCATCATGGTCTATTATTTTCAGAGGGCCGATTAGTCATCTATAGATATACTATAGAAGACGATATTCTATTGAGATTTCGATTGAAGCCATTTTATAATAAATAGGTCGTGGAAAAAGCTTTTTCTTATTTGATACGTATAAAGTTGTAGTAAAATCTCTTTGATTGTGCTGTTTGTATCTGGCTGGTATTGATACTATTAAATAGATAAAAAAAAATAAAAAGTAAAAACAATTTCCCGCCATTTTTCAATTGTTATTCTGTCCGCCAAAATGAACGAAGAAATTCGATATATTTTGAAGTTCTATTACAAAAATGGAAAAATTGCGACACAAGCCGCGAAAAAAATTTGATGTATATGTACATAAATTTAACGCAGTGTCAGTAAGAGTAGCACAAAGTTGGTTCAAGCGTTTTCAGTGCAGGAATTTTGATGTCAAAGATGCAGCTCGCTCTGGTCGCCCTGTTACGGAAAAAGTCGATGCTATTTTGGAAAAACTGGAGGAAATTTGGCATATTAGTAGTTACGACATAGCTGAAGAGTTAGGGGTTGACCACAAAACAGTTTTGACCCATTTGAAAAAGTCTGGGTATACAAAAAAAGCTCGTTTATTAGATGCCACACGAGCACTTAGTATTGAATTTGTATATAAAATACGAAAGAACTTTTTCCGCGACCTAATATTAACAATAATGGCTTTATTTACCTCCAACTTCTTTACAGACTAAAATATTTATATCTTACTAGAAATCCTTAACAAACAAATCGAATCAAACAACCCTTTAATTACAAAGTGGTTTCTTCTTACCTTCGACCATAAAGTTCAAATGTAAAGCTTCCGGATGTCAAAGGTACTCAACACAGAATTAATTCTATCCAAGCAGTTAAGTTGGAACGCTAGTTATCTGGGGGGATAGACAGACAGATAGATGATATTTCAAGATAAAACCTATAAAGATATAAAGAGCTAAGATAGTGTACCTGTTTAGGGACGGAGGGATATACGGGCGTGTTTCTTAGGCGAGTGCGTGGCGGTTGCGTTTTGTTTTTTGATTGAATTGTAATTTGTTAGTGAGTGACGACTGACAAATTTACTTGATTCACATTGATAGTAGAACTTTTATCGTCGCGCATTAAGAACATTCTGGTCCTCATGACAGAAAAAAACCATAGTGGGGTCCATTGAACAGAATCAATTGTTGCTTCCATAATAAAGTTTTGTTGGAAGACCTAACTACAAGAAAAGTTGGTAGATCGGCAAGACATCATGAAAAAACAGAATTACGTTAAAATAAAAATACAGACGAAAATAAATAGAATAAACACAGCATTGCACATACTGTGTCTATTCTATTTTCATTATGTTGTTTATTGGCTTTTATAAATAAAAACTACTCAACCAAAAAACTCATCAACATTTCTTTAGCTACGCGCCCGTTCCTCATAGCCTCCCGTATATTTTCCTCGACTAGTTAGATTTGCAGCAAATATGGTATTACTGACCAATAAAACTTTAAGCTCCTCATTTACATATGCTAACAATTATTTTATTTACTGTCACACTATCCATAAGTCAGTCTAGTGTCTGAAATGAATATAGTACAGCCACACACATCAGTGGTAACAATTTGTCTTTGATAGCGCCTTTATGACGTAGCAGTAAGGGTTATTTTCGTAGTGCAAGTGTTGTTGTGTGCTGATGTGCGATTGTCTGTACCGAGCTTCATGATGGCGGACATGTGTTTAATATTATTTGGTAGTATACGTAAAATTTTGTTTAGTTGTTGTATGTAATGTTTAAAGGCGTAATTTGTAGATATTACTGGGTTGTTGTTATTAGCGTTAAGTGCTTACATTATTTCCTAGGTATAAACTGAAGTCGATAAAAGAAAATTCGCATTTTAACATTACTTAGTTAAAGTCTGGATGTCGGTTGCTGTTAATTTCAGTTGTAATTTTTCATTTGATGGCTGAACATTTACGGTCTGAAAATAATAACTGAAGAGAAGTTTGTTAACTTCTAGAGTCGTTTATTTTAATAAGTTTGTAGCGCATATCCCAATATTTTACTTTAAGATGTCTACCTGCCGAGCCTTTTCTCAGTTACGTTGGGGTCGACGTCCAGTCTGAACAGATGCAGTTAAAATCAGTTTAAGACATATTTTAATTAAAACGTAAAATCCCAATATAAAACTTAATCTAGAATACAAGCCATTACTAAAAAGCGAAGTGTAAAGTATGATCATAAGGTTATAAATAAGGCTATATGCTGGGCGGGCGGCGTGGGCGGGCGGACCGTGAGAAACCATTCGTTAAGGCTCCACGCGTAAACCTATGTATTAATATTACATGGAAATAATGATTGATTCTGTATGAATATGGATTTTGTGGCTATTTGTTTAAAGTAATTGGATAGTTAAGGTTTTTAATAAGTAAAGTAGATTCGTAGTAAATAACTTTGTATAAATCAATGGTTGTTTTTGATTTACCATTTTAAATAATAGTATCAAGGAGCTTGGTTCGATTTCTTTTTAAAAGAGATTTATTTTACATACCTAATGCGACATCCTAATAATATTGACAATATTAAAATAAATAAATCAGAATTACACACATTGAAAATAATGCAAAGCTTACTCCGGGCGTAGCACATGAAGCGTAGCACAATAATAATCGCTTCAACTTCTAAAATGATGAACTATCACCACCCATCTTAAACTTTAACCTCGACCCAATAAAGATTATGAAAACAGCCGCCTCTGCAACGGCGCAGACTTATGGCTTTCAATTTGTAGATAATCTTTATAGATAGTGATCGATACAAGTGTAAACAATAGACAGTCTGGTACATACACACACATGCACACACACACACACCAACACACACATGCACACACACACACACACACACACACACCAACACACACATGCATACGCAGTGGGGGCAATATGTTGAGTTGGTCCTTCGAGACGAGATACGTGGAGAGAAAGACCAAATAAAATTCGTATGTGTGTCTTTATACAATAAGTGTTATGATTTTATGAATTATGTAACGTGTATTGCAAATGACAATGTACAAAGTTCAGATTGTAACTAGTTGTTTTATTAATTGTTGTATAATAGTGACAGTTACAAATAAAAAGTAAAGTTTAATGTAATCTTGATTTGATAAAAGAAGAATGGAATCATTTGTCATCCTAGCAAAAGTAAAGAATTCTAGTACTAAATAGAACGCAGAAATGAAGTAATAAATACAATTTGGGCCATAATTTATGCAAAATAAAGGACCATTATTACCATTAGGACCAAAACAAGGCCTGGTAGACGCTCGCCATCCATTGAAGAACCGCAAGTTACTTATAATTCATTTGTGAAATAATATCTATATTTCAGGATCAAAGGTCAATTTACAAAAATGACAATGCGAGAACCCCGCATGAAAGAGATGGAGATGGGAACCTTCATGAGAAAGACAAGGACAGCTATCGAGTCGTGCCAAACGCTCCAGGCGCCGCACTATGCAGCAATGATGATATTACTGCATAGATGCACTTGATTTTACCTTGAAAGTTGTACAACTTGTCATATTGAACTTTATTTTGAGAGAGACAAGGTTGAGGGTAATTTGAAATTTTTGGAAGAGCAGCAAAATAAAGTTGGTAAATTGCAAGAAGTGTTCAAACGCATGGCTTTATTATGTGTTGAACAAAATGAGGTTATTAAGGCTCATTGTAATGGGTTGAAAGTTGAGGCTCTAAGGGATTGATGGAAACGGCTGAGAAATGGACCGAATACTAGGAACGATTTTTGCGAGATATTTTATGTTCTTGGTACTGTTGAAGATGTTACAGTTACAGCTGAGGGGGGGTTTTATGAGGAACGTGTGAGAAATGTACCAGGCTTATGGCATTACAAATGTTTGACTGAAGTTGAAAAGGTTTCAGGAGAACTTACTTATACGTAGCTATAGAATGTCTCAGTATAGAGACCTAGACTTTACTTATTAACGATTTAAAGCAAGCACTGCTAGTTATTACAACACAAACTAATCTACATTTAAGTGATCTATAAAATCTCATCCAAAAATAACTCTTACAGAAATTCCCATGAACTAGAACATTATATTAAAACAACTCATGCTTTAAAAATAATAAACAAAGTAACATCTATCGATATAAAATAATAACTGAGTGAAACTCAAAGTAAATATTAAAACATTATTATGAGTAGTCGGTGCCATCGTACGGTTAACCTGCAATTAAAACTCGGGTTATAATCGTCGGTGATCGAGATCAAACAGAGACATTAAGAGCTCACAGTTAATGTTAATGTTGATAGAGATGTGCTCGAAGAGAATTTGATTAGAGATACTTTTTATTTTCTATAATTTTTGTAGAGATTAGATTTTGGGAAAGTTATGCTTTTTTATGGTTTTAGCGTTATCTCGGCGCCTGTGCCCAGGATCATCTTAAGTACATAGTTAACAGTTTCCTTGATATATCTTGTTTTATTGTAAATATACGTTTAAGTATAAGTTTAATTTAAAGATTCACAAAATAGGAAATTATGTTTATGTTGCTTGGTAAGATTTTTCATCACCAAAATATTACTTGAAATGCATTTATGCCACAGCATAAAATATTATCTATCTTTCACGTCAGATGGAATTATAAGGAATCTTATTCAAAGTCGAAGTTTATTAACAATGTGTCAAATGCACTATCAATTATCTGATTAATACTTACTTGTTTCTGTATAGTTTAACATAGATTAGTAATACACAAGGGTGGGGACAGTTGACATAGTGATGAATATTAAATTATTATCTTTTTTCATGGCGGTAGGTACGATTCAAATAACAATGTTAATGTCTACACTTTGACAGAACAAATGATCGGTTCATTGTCACATTGAAGTGTGACCCGAATGACAAATATTATTTTACGTATATTTACATGACATCTGTCTCTTCCAAAATCAAAGTACGAACGTCTGTATTTAATAAATAGTATTTTATAGTACAACCCTAATGTAGTATGTTTATAATGTTCCAAAGATATTAAATTACGAACAGCCTCGGGTCAAAAGTGATTGTATACAATTACATCTTGATTACAGTTTAACCTTTTGTTAATTACGGGAGCGGTGTAACCGGACGATTTTGTTTTAACTATTTTTAATAAGCGTGCAAATTTGTTTCTGTGTAATTATTGTCTCGAGGGCGCAGAGATTGAATCATAAATCGAATAAGAAATCTGATGACGCAACAGGAATCGATTATTGATGTTCAAAACGTGTCGACATCGCTTCACACCTCGTTGCACAGCAATAAAACAATATCGATTCCCGACCGTTAAGCACCAGACAATCGATAAAAAACAACTTGCTACAAATTCCCCGATGCGTCGCCGTCGTTCGATATTTCATTTTGAAAAAAAGAACACTGGCCGAGCACGGCGCGAACGTAAAACAATTGAAGCATAATTCTATCGGCGTCTTTGGCGACCCGAGTGACCCCGAGCCGAGCCGAGCTCGCCCGAGAATAGCCGAGTGAATCCCGCCCACCCCTATTAGGAATTGCTCAGCTAATAACTGTTTTTAAAGGGATTTTAAAATGAAATTAGTTCTATTGCTATTAATAAACGCTTTGTCTGCGAGCGCAGTCATCTGCGTATTTCATTTGCAAAATGTGGTGAAAGAGTAGTATGAAAAGCATACATTTTTGATGTCTTTTATGAAGCAATTGTACTAAAAAATCCTTAAGTTGTTGGAGTTCATGAATATACCCACAGCAAAATTAAGAACCTTATTTGCTTAACTTTCGTAATTAATTCTTGCTGTAGGTGATAAAGTGATCAAACCTTTTTGTTCATATCTTACCGTATTGCTCATCATGAACGAAGATGGAGAACATACCTGAAATACAAACAAATTACTTTATTAAAAATGTTACAAATTCTTGAAACAAAACGAAAAAAAAAAACAGGCCAGCTAATTATTACTTTAAACCTTCCAATATTTAAATTATAATAACTCATAATTACTCTAAGAGAGAAAGTCCCAGAATTTACAAAAAGCCTGCTTATCCTATTTAACCCTCCCGAGCAGGGTGTGGTCAAGTTAAACAATGCAACTATTTTGTCCTATCGACTTAAGTCTCATGACACGGGTTGATTGATTTACAACTCGCCACCCATTTTTGTGGTATATTTAAGAGGTAGCAATGACAGGATTAAAACGGGATGTTTTGCAAAGTTTTTTTTTGTTGTCTTGGTATACGGGATATTCCATTCATAGTTTTTGTAGGATTATTATGATACTTGATCTGTTTTACGGGAAAAAGTGTTTGTTTAAACCGATTTAGCATACTTTCCGTGAGGATTTGTATCAAAAATATGGGTGGGTATTTCATTTGTTTAAAATGTCATAATTTTTTTATAAATCGTGTTTGTGTAGCGTTTTTCCTTTAATTATTAAAAGTAAATAAATAATTATTTGACTCAAGTAATTAAATAAATATACAAAAAACCTAAAACGAATTAAACCCCAACAATTATTAAAAAACCAACACCTACCGAGTACCTAGCACAATAATAGTAAGATCTCTGGACACCCACACTACGCTATTACCAAGGCTCTAACAGCTTAAGTGCTGTGTTAATATACACTCACAATGCGCTCGCGCATTCAAATACGGTTAGCACAAAAATCATGGTACAAAAGATGTTTCCAAGTTATGACTGCGTTAATAGACCAGACGTGTGGTGGCATGTCCTGTCTGTAATGGGTGGCATGGACGAAAGTAGGGAAGTATGCGGACTGTGGTTGATTTGAAACCGTTGGTTGAAGTCATTGGTGAGTCTGGGAAAAGTTTATTTGTATATTCAAGGTAGGTGTAAAATTAAATGTATTGCGGGTATTTTTGTGTTAAAATGTGTGTAAATTCGTGTTAACGATGAACAACTCATTTTTATTCAGAGCAAACATCCAAAAAGGAAAACCCATTTACGCAAAAAACAGCTCATACAATTTTACACAAACAACAAAATTTTTTTCGTTAACTACAAAAACAAACACAATTTATGATGAATCAATACACTTACTATTTATGTGTCGTACTATCGCCGATAATGATCGCACAAACACAGTGTAGCGAAAGTCGCCGAGTTTCCAAATTAGCACGTCCAGATGACCAACGGATTGATAGAGGACGAATTAGCGGCTTTTGTTAGGCTGCCTCCACGCACGCACGCACCGGTTTAACAGGGGCACCATGTTGTGGGAAATTAAGGGACATTAATTTTTTTGTTTTTTTTTAATTGTTTCTTGGAGGAGTTTTAATACTTGTGTGGAGGTTTAGATTTATTGCCTTGAATGTTTCGTTATTAATGTTACCGGTGCAAAATAATTGTACTGAGTGCAATAAATATAAAAAAGACGTTAAATACAAAACATAAAATTTTGATCAATTACTACGAATGACGTTATACTGTGACTTTGAAAGATCATCAAACAAGTTTCAAAATATTTAAACGTTCAAGTACCTACACATTGAGAAGATTTAGCAAAGACGATGTTCATTGATAGATATTATTAGTATGTAGATATGTACTTATAATAACTTGTACAATTTATTGCATCGATTTGAGCCGTCTGTCTCTATGAATAATAACAATATAAATTAATTTTAATGGCATTTAAGAGTTTTAGTTTCAATATAAACCGTTCTCAAGGTAAATAAATATGAAGGTTTAAATGTAGCAGTGAATAATCGTAGTTTGTAATTAAAAGCACACTGAGCACTAATAATTATGCAAATACAACAAATTGGTGTAATTACTAGTTTTTTATAAGCTTTTTTAGAAACAGCGATTACGGTTGTTTTTTTACAAAATTGATACAGAATTGTAAAAATTTATTAGTTTTTATGATGAACGATTGTGGATTTGTTTTTATTAAAACAGTTAGTAAATGTCAAACGATTATAATTATTAATTTCTATAGAAAACGGTTTTTAGATAAAGTTTTTCTGAATAAAATGTCACAATATGTTTGATTTAAAGTGTGGCACAGATTCTAACGACTTAAAAATATGTTATAAATTTATAATCTGTCAGGGTCCAGAATGATTTCAATAATTTCACTTCTTAACCAGAACGTTTATAAAAATAATATTTAAAATAATATTTATGGGTTTTAAAAATTAATACAAAAACGTCGCGGTCAAAATAAACGCAAAATAATCCTCGTAACTTTTAAAAACAAAACGCGTATTTTTCCTATCGTTGACATGTACTTTTCATATCGCTTCAGTTTAAACCTTCTTTAGGTTTCAAAATAAAACCTCGGGCTTTTCGCCAACTTTTTCTTGAGACCCTTATTATTGTGAAGTCGTGTTCTGTCGTCTCACAGTTGCGAGCATCAGGGGCACCCTACACAGCATTTAGCGGGTGATATTACAAGTTGTTCCGACGCTTTGTTAGCACTTTTACGAACTCACATGAAAGTCAATTGTATGTTATTTTGTGTTCTTCCGTGTTGCCTGAGAATTTAGGCTAACATTCGCGTTTATTAGCTCAATAGAATGTGTTTTAGATAGTCTTATTTAAAAAGGTCTTTTAGGCGGGTTGAATTTCATTATTCTCCGGATAAATCAATAAAACGAAATACGGCACGTTTTGTAAAGGTTTTAAGTTTGAGCTTTTATAACCGATTATTCTCATTCCTTGCTACACATTTTATCGTATCCAGATCATTGAAAGTTACTCAACTAAAACACTTATAAATCTATCTAAAGGTTAAATCTATTAGAAAATCTGCCCCAACAACGCCCCCAATTTAAAAAGAACAAACTCCACCTTATTGTTTTAATCCAATCAGCAGAATCTCTCTCAAGTGTGATATGATAACATACAACATTTCACACACGAAAGGTTGTACAGATTAATGTGTTTGATAAATGGGTAAGCAGTAATCGAGGTTATGTAAACATAGTTATGTTATATAATTATTGAGTTTTAGTGTAAAGGTTAGTGTATGACCTAATAAGATTAGGTTAATATCATATTGTTTGTTAAGGCTTTCAGTACCTGAATCTTGTTTAATTTTATTTTAATAATACTTTGCATGGCCAGTCGACTTTTCTGACTTAAGATACTACGGTTAGATTTTGAATAGACAATTAATTTTGTGTTAATAAATAGTAATGCAGCTTAATGGAAGAAGTAAAGAACAAAACCTGGAAACTTGTAAGATGAGGAAGAATGTTGGACACTTAAAAACTGAGGAAAATAATTTTATGGTTTAAAGTCGGACTTCTATTGCAAATTATTCTTGGGTAACTTATGTCGGACCAAAGGACTAGTCTTTTTAATCCTTTAGAACTAGACTCTATATTGTAGACTCATAAGTAAAGCATATTTAATACAAAAATAAGGCACATTTCACATGTGAATCCGCGGCGTAAGTCGTGGGAATCTCATAAAGCGATTGACGCGCTTCGTTATGTAGAACGATCTATAATTGCGATGTACGGACAGCAGAATAGCGGTAGCTTTACATCGCTTTTATTGCTACAATACGTTATGACTACTGATGTTTTTATTATCACGTCTCTTTGTTGAGAAACAGCTCCGAAGTGGAATCGTTATTTTGTAAACATTAAGATATGACTATTTGATTTGTTACTCGCTTTTTTGTGTTGGCAGTGATGCAAATATAATTTGATTGGTACTGAAGTTGTGAGTAAAGTTATTTTAATATTAAAAACAAGCATGGTATGAGTAAAGTTAGTTTTGTACAACGACATTCAAAACCTGTTTGTTAGGAATATTAACAAATTATCACACGTTCCCAGTAACTTAAGTCGAACAAATGGAAAAGTTCTAATTTAAACTTATTGCGTGGATGAAGAAAATAATAGCATAATAACTAACGAAGCTTATTCTTGGGACAGCCAGCTAACACTTCTTGCCACGCCTATATTATTTGAACTTTTAACCCTTGCGAAGTTTATGTCCATCGTAACGTACTGTTACTTATACCCGACTTAATATTACCGCTATAAAACAACACGAGAATAAAAAGAAACCTTCAATGCTGTTACTTCTACGCTCCGTTTTCCACAAGCATAACGGTTTTCAATCAGCTAAGGATATAAAGCTATAAACCCAGAAAGCTAAATATTACGAGGCTAAATAAAATAGACCTATCATCGGACCGTTTTATAGTTCAATTATTCATACAATAAAGCGTAAAATCCATGACATTTATAAATATACGATCGATTTTGTAACCGATTACGAATTCAAACATCCATAAATCAATTCAGCTCAAAATCACGCGGCAATCAAGAAAACATACAGTGATCACGAAATGGACAATTATTGGTCACAAATTAAATTTCATGGCGTGATATTTTAGTCGTTGTTATGTTGTCGGTACACGCGATCGGTTTGATACGATATCATCACGCTATTTGTTACGAAGGGTTAAATTGCTATTGAGATAAATGTTTTTGCTATCGCTGTTCAGTTTTTATGTTAGTATTTTTTTGTATCGACCATCTTTTTCCTTTAATAGTAAGTTTATATGACGAAAACCTGTGAATTATAACAAAAAAATATGTGTTTCAAAATTATTACCAGTTATTTACTTTTTGGATTTAGTTCTAGAGTGAATTGTTAAGCAAATAAAAGCTTTTGCGTCAAATAGGCTAATTTCATATGACTCATGAATTTGCGTCACACAAATATTGAACCACAATTTTCACGAAAATAAATGACGTTCATATTTCTTAATGAGATCCTTCCAAAGTCAACTGATCAGGAGTTAACAGAAATTACAAACGAAAAATTATAAAGCCTAAAATACAAAGATTGGCAGTTGGCAGACACATCATTGATTAATGCTTACTTTTCTACAGTACCTTCTAATCATTAACTAAAGACGCGAAAACCCCAAAATCCAATGTCCATAACTGAAGTCAGTTTCCCTGGTTGTAAGCAAACAGAGTTAGTATAGTTGTTAATACAAACACGTTGGAGACTTGGAGTGTACCAATTATGTGCGCATGCGCAGTTAGTGGCCACTTAACATATTGGGCTGTTGTGGCTGTTGCACGGGGATTAGCTCTGGTTGGGAGGAAAGTATCCTAATATTGATATCTTGTTTTTGTGTTTAGTTTGTTTTAAGATGGTTATTTGTTGGTCTAGCTTTTTAGAATAAACTTTCTACCACAAACTTTGTGTTTAGAGGTTCGTGATGGGGTAAACATGGCCAGAGATTGCACAAGACCGAGAGGTTTGGAAGGTGAAAGGGGAGAATTTATACCCAGCAGTGGGACGCAATGTGGGAAAACAATAAAAAGTAACAAATATTTGTTATCTTCTGAAAAGGCGAACTGAAATATACAGAACCTTGGCTGATCGTTATGCTTAAATATGTATCATATTTTTTTTGGCGAATATGTTGTCTTAGATTATCACGATTAATGACTACATTGAAATTTGATACCAACATTTCATTAATGTTCCTCTGCAATAAGATACACAAAACAGAAATTAAAATTCACACTTGTATCTTGTCCTTTATAAAAACTGGCTTTGCTTTGACATTCATGTCCTATTTAACAGCATTTTTTCAAATTCAAATTCAAATTAATTTATTGTAGAACATAGGTAAAGTAAGATGTTACAATATGGTTATGCATATAGGTCTGCTATGTCTCGCCATTAAGGCATACAAAATTTATAATATGTTACAGATAAAAACAATTAGACACTTAATAATTTAAAATAGAACAATAATAATCCAGTATATTGACTGTAGAAATTGTGGTTTATTATTATTATTTACAAATTAATAATTATTATATATGTCAGATTACATGCCACATTGTATGTCAAATTAAATGTAAAATATTTGTCAGATTCCAAATTATTCTACAAATCCACTGCGTGAGTTTATCAATAGTTTACATTTAATTTTCATTACTAGTTTGTCGTATTAAATGTCGACTGATTCAGTGTTTTGTCATTTAGAAATTCTCTAATAGAGTAATAAGATTTAGCTATCAGGAATTGATGTAACTTTTTTTTTTAAGTATTTCCCCATGTTTGCTTCTCAAAGTCTCCCTAAATCCTAACCTCTAATCATAACGACCAATCACGCGTCCCGCATAGCTCATTAGACCTCATTACCACTTGTGAACACCAATGAATCAATACAAACATTTACCAACTTAAAAACACACTGATAAACTGAAATCCAAGCAATTATCGCCATTAACAGTATCGCATTAAAGGTCCGTGTGATTGCACAAATCTCGAAAAGTAAGTTGGGTTTTTTCTAACCTGTTGAAATGTCGAAATATTTTCTTACTTAATTCCTTCAGCTTGATGCATTACTAATGTAACCAAACGTTCTGTTGGCACTTTATTGGAATACGAATAAAGGTGATACTCCATTGTATTTCATTTGTCGAACTAGGATAATATTGTTAGTGTAAAACAGTGATGTTTACATTACCAATAGTTAAATCCGTGATTAAGTTTGTCCGTTCGTTAACGAAGGTGTGATATGGGTTGTTTCGAGGTTAAACGATCGTTTCGAAACAAACCATGTTTAGTTTATGAATTAGTGTTTGATTCTTTGGTTTGTAATGAACATGTTTTAGGTGAAGGTATTCATCACGATTTCTCCGTACCGAAAAGTAAATTACTTCTAAGGAGAATTTGGCCCTTTTGGCATTGGTCCTTAGATGACCTCCGAGTCGTTATGTGAAAAGAATTAAATTTCAATTATAATGTATACGGGGAAAGAAAAAAAGTACATACCATCCTAGTATTCCACAGGATTGTAAGGTTATATAAAAACTTTTTTACAGAAAAACAACCGACTTCCAAAAAAAACACTAAAAAACGTGAAAATAACTTTAATTTCGGAAGTCGGTGCCTAAAAACGAAAATACATAACTAAAGACACCGACTTCCGAAATTAAAGTGTTTTTTTTGGAAGACGGTTGTTTTTTTGTAAATAGTTTTTTATTTTTCACTTTTTAGTTGTGGTACCTACTATATATTCGTATACCTCTACTTGATATGTAAATAACCGTGACAGGAAATTATTATAACATCATCAATATAAACCGCATTACTAAGGATAACTCAAAAACCACTGGTCAGTACTTGATCAAATTTAAATGAGACCACATGTGAAGTACCAGCTATCAAATAAAAAAAAAATCATCCAAATCGGTTCACCCAGAAAAAAAATCTGAGCTAACACACATTAAAAAAAAAATACAGTCAAATTGAGAACCTCCTCCTTTTTTGAAGGCGGTTAAAAAGTTGTGATGAATGCTTGGAAGTACGTAAGTAAGCAGAACCATCGTCGCTCAACAATAACAAAAGATAACGTTACAATTCAGAAAAGCATAAGGTTAGAGGAAGATACTTATGTGGAATTTGTGATGGGTGAACCCATTACCAGTCTCAATTGAGATACTACGTGGGATCCAGTTGGTTTCGCAAGCCAAGAGCCAGGGTTCAAAGTGGATCGGTTCGAACGTGGCAATAGCATCGTTGCTCTAAACATAATAATTGTGATTCCTTGCACCACATGTCTTATTTATTTATGTGCTGTAAAGTTCAACTTTAATACTAACGTTGTTTTGGGAGTGTGTTTCCATTTGATTACGTGACTCGAAGAGGGACTGAAGCAGATGGTTTAAGAAGTTTTATGTATTACTTTTTATTTAGCAAATTCTAAAGCTGCCAACTGGAAGCCTTAGGCTTAGTTGCACCGCCAATCACTAAACACGTTTAACGCTAAACGAGTTTTAAACATCATTTTGTCTCTGTCATCTTCAAATGTTTGACAGAAACAGAATTATGTTTTAAACTCCTTAAGTGGGCCTTAGAAGTTTACACGTTGCCAATGAAGCATGCGTATAGATACTAAGCCACACAATGCCAAATATGCAGCCACAACCTGTCACGGCACATCATCCATCACATACCAAACGGATTTCTCTCGTTCCACTGTAAGGTTTGAAAAGCACACAATTAACATATTTAATATACGAATTCATAAATTCCAAGCCTGTCATAAAATGTCTAAGACAATACTTATTTGTACCTAGTATGAATGTTCATAAAGTCGTATCGTATTGTGTAATGGAATCGTACATGCGACCTGACGCGAGTGATATTATTTAATTTCGCAACAGCACAGGGCGAGGTGAAGACGTCGGTTATTACGCGAAATTACCTTTTAAAGTAATTAGATCACGCGAATCTGTTACGTGATCTACTGAGTTCAATTTGCGGTTTGTTTTTGTTTGTAGCTTTGTTTGTAGCTTTGTTTAAAAGTCAGATTTCTGGTCCTGAGGCATTTAGCTGTCATTTTTATTTTTCGGTCCTTTCGGTCTTTTTAGTAGAAAACTTAACTCTGCAGGTTGATATTTCGGTATGAAATAATAGTATAATAATGCTTCGTTGACATTTAAGTTCCATAATTAAAAATGAATTTGTTTTTTGTAAATTAAATAATACCTGATTTGCTCAAGTCCTTTTTATGGTAGCATGTGACATTATTAAAACAAAATAGACCCTAAATTCAAAGGCAAACTGAATCGTATCTTATGACCATAGAAATGACCCAAATTACTAACTCTTTATAAAACGACTTATTACGTCTGCATCAGACCGTGACATTGTATCACAGTAACTCACCGTTGACACTTGACAGTCGCTGCACAAGTTCGCGGGTAAAACTGAAAAAATTACATCGCTCCAGTTCTCATGGGGCGGTCGAGTGTTGTATGCAAGCGTTCGAGAGATAAGCGGTAGCGGTTTTACTAAACAAGTCTTATTTTTTAAGTGAAACTTTTTAGGCGACGATTCGATAATCGAACGAGAATTGAGAGTGAAATTTCACGTTACGCTTCGGCACATTTCGTTAAATGAGACAGAAGAAAGATATAACTCTCTCTGTCTCTCTCACACTTAGTCTCTCTTTTTAATTGTTTTTTAAGAAGTTGTACTTCTATCACGTGTACGGCGCTGCATTTTTTGCTGTTTTTCAGGTTCATAGTGCAATTCTGTGGATTTTTGAACCAAAGAAACTGTGCAAATGGCAATGAAAATTTGATGTTATAAGTATGTACTCTGCGTACATTCTATTCTAGGAGATTTTACAGATTCGGTAAATGCCTTATGTAACCTTTATGTTGCTCCATTAGAAACAGCTGTACCAATAATGGTATTGTTCTAATAAATTAACGTGTTCATTTCTTTAATTACATAAGCAGCGATAACTTAAATAACCTCAACTGGTTTCCTTCAAATGACATGTCATTACATATCGTCCATTATGAAGCAAACACATTAGATTGCCATTTACCCGTTATGTATAGCAACACAAACGACAAATATAATTAAAAACTGCCGACAAACAAACAGAAACATCATGTATATTATGTGGTTACTAATGATGTGGTTGATTACGTCATAATTAAAGCAAAGATACTTCCTAACGTTCAAGGTAATCATTTGAAACGTGTTGATATAAACGGATATGTCGAAGCACAGGCGGACTATTGAATGACCCTTCCTACCTTGTCGTAGTCTTAGGATGGACTGTTGATTAAGGCCCACTTGCACCGCCAATCACTAAACGCGTTTAGCGCTAAACGAGTTTAAAACATAATTCTGTTTCTGTCAAATGTTTGAAGATGATAGAGACAGAATGATGTTTAAAACTCGTTTAGAGTATTAATATTCTATTATCTAGAGTTAAGCAGTGTACTTAAACGTCCCAAAGGACCCCAAAAAATATTATTAAATCCCCCTACTTACATGAGATAGTTTATGACAGTTATTTAGTTACTTCCAATAATGTTTCACAAATTCTTGGTACAGGTCTTTTTCTCGTCTCTTAAGGATTAATACCGATATTCCCGCTACAGCTCATCCCTCAAGCTCCAATCACCGCACAGCCTTGATCTTGCTACCGTCGCGTAATTAACTGCGCCAGTTTACGCGGCGGCGGCGCGTGCGCAGTGACGTCACCCATTGTTTCGATTTAATTAGTTCAATGTTGTGAATGAGAGGCTGGAAAAAAGTGGTGTAATACGCGTAGAGAGTACTCGTAGTAAGTTACAAGTTCATGTACAAGGAAAAAAATATTGGTTCAGGTTGAGTTTGTGTAGAGTGGAGTTTCTTAGAGGATTTTTGTCTTTATTGTGACTTGAGTAGTCTATTAGAAGTGCTTGGACGTTTGGGAGTTTAGGATTCATTCGTTTTTGTTATAAGATTCTGACGAAACTGTTTATTTGTGAGACGCTAGACGGGATTGAAAACAAATATAATATTGCAAAGTGTGACCTAACTGTGAACAGTGACAAATACAGTTACAAAATCAATTTCAAACCACTCAACTCTACCTTTAACCTTTCTAAACTAATTACTTCAACAGTTTCCCAATCCCGAAAACACAATAATCCAATAAAAATCGTCAATTGCGTGCATCCACGACCTGAGATTGACAGCACAATGTGGCGGCCATTATTTGTGAATATCAATCATGTTCAGGATGACACTCCGTGGCAGTAAAATTGAAATTCTATCGAGTACGCATAGTAGTACCGAGTTATGGCTACTTATTACGGTGGAGCTTGTTTAGTGCGCACGATGCGATGCCGACACGAGCGCTGTGCGGTTGCTGTTATTAGTATAAATCTTTCGTGAAGGTTTGGTAATTGTCAAGTGGCGGAATTGCCATGCAAACTAGGTGTATGACCATTTTGCAGATTGTTTATTGAATATGTTGAGGTGGGTTATGAGATAAGTATGGTTTATTATTAAAATAGAGATTGTATATATGACACTGGAACATTATTTAGAGAGGAAACTGCGAAAAACAAACGAAGAAGATTTGGGGTCCAAATACAAACGAGAAAAGAATAGGAAGTCAGAAATTAAATTGGATATATAGGGTGTTTGGAAGCTGGGTCAAAAGCCTTAATGGGGTGAAAGTTGACACCATTTTGAGCATTTTGAGCCAAATTTTTTTTTGACGAAGTCGGTTTTATTTTTATTTTTGACTGATAGTTCTTATTTTTAGATAACGGTATAGCAGTAAAAAATAAAAAAAAACATACTTCGTCTCCGACATGTATGGCTCAAAATTCTCTAAATTGTGTCAACTATCATCTCCTTAAGGCTTTGCACCCAGCTTCCCAGCATCCTGTACAATTACAAGGTAAAGCCTGACTGTTGAGTTGTTAATTATTAATGGCTTCATTACATAACAAGCGCTAGAAGTACGGTTTTCAAAACCGACTCCTACCAACGATGCCATGACATCGCACACATTAAATAGCCCATTTTAGATAGCAGACGTTATGGCGCCCATAGCATTCACACTCAAGTTGAGTGCGGAGGAAAGGTTGAGCTTTATGCTCAATAGAAACAAAACAGTTACGTTATGTCGGCTGTTACGAGCATGCCATGCTTGACGTCTGCTGTGACAGGTAGGAGAGGAATTTGTATGGAGTTGAAGAAACCTTTTGAGGAAATTGAACGGTTGGCGATCTTTGAGCTTGAAGTGTTAGAGAAAATGGTAGTGAATTGAATAGTTTAGTTCCTACTGTTATTTTTTGAAAAAAAAAAAAACAGAAATTATGCTATTGCTTATTTTCTTGGAAGTGTGCTGTTTAACAACATGATTGCTATGTGCAACTAATATTCGACTTTTTATTAAACTTGTGAATATAATTTGCAATTTTACTGCACTATTTTGCTTTACTTCCAGAAAGCAGTTTACTTTGTAGTAAGTATTCTTCTTCTTCCAATTACAAGGAGATTTATGAGAGCATAATTACTTCATCTTGTCAAATTACAGTCTAGCTGATTACTCTCTAACCTAGGTAATAATTCTATAAAATCTACATTTCCTCATTCCTAGAGATCTACGAGGACCAACATTAATTACACAGAATTCATATTAGCCAATTATAAAATTTCAGTTCGTGATATATCGAAAAGAAAACAATAATTATAAGCCAGTTTAATTAATAACCATAAAAAATCGAGACCATCTTTCACCACTCCAATTCTCAAAACACTTTCGACAAATAGAAGGAATAGAAATAATGAGGCTGTCATCGATAACATTGACAAATTAAATATCAACATCTATTACAATTTTAACCATACAGTCACACCAAACAAAACTGAACTTTACCGTGATTACAATAGGAGTTATGTAGGTGGTAAAGTTTAGTTGGTGAAACACATGAGGAGTGAAGATAGGTAATGTCAGAATTTTTGCCACAGTGTAATTAGAGAGAGCTCTGAGCAAGAGGTCATGCGAACGGAATGGTAGAAATCGGTATTTGGGACCGTCTGCTAGGCTGTGGTGCAATATGGTTGCGATGGCGGATAGAAATAGGTATTTTGGTGGTCACAGGTTAAACGTGAGATTATATTGGATAAAGTAAGATGCAGAAAACAAACCAACATATGTAAAAAGATTATGTGCCGTTCATTTTGGCTATTGCATGTGCAATAGATAACATAAAGTAACTTCAAGCTAAACTTTAAAATTGAAAAGAGCTGGCAACATTTTCTAATCCTATATTGTTAGATAAAGATCGTTAAATCGCTCTCGCTTATCGCCCCGCCATGCGCCATACTCTTTCAACTCACACCGCAAACCGCTAAGTTGCGTTCACAGTTAATTAAAATTAATAATCGTTAACTGACCAGCGTATTGTAAATTAATGATTTATAAATTTAAACTGCGGGCTACTTGAGGGCGAGCGCTGCTAATGATGTGCCTGTAAAGATCAGCGGTTATAGAATAAGACGCGGCGAGACGCGAAGAGAAGAGGCGGTTTTTGGAAGTGCTTTAACGCGGCTCGCGGTAGGAAAAAACTGGCAGAAATCGTCACATATGGTAAAAGCGTTATGTTCGAAAGAGACAAAAACAAAAACTCTATCTGTATTAAATAACAAAACCTTTTGACACTTCAAATTTTAGACCATATAAGATGGCTTTGTTTTAATACATAATTTACAGCGAATGGAACTTCGTTCCAATTTGGTGTCCCATGACACGTGACTTTTTTATTGTTCTATCGATATAATTTTGATACTAAGTTAAGGATATTGAAAGCTAAATAATGTGCCGTTTTGTATGTATCTTTTTCCAAAAAAACTACTCTTAAACTACTCTCAATGAATAGATTCTGTAAAGGGGCTTTACTTAATTGTAAAGAAGCAGTTAGACGTTTAAGTACCTACGCTAAAATAATTTATTTGTACATTTAGCAATAAATATGCATCAGAATCACTTTAAATTGTCACAAAAAATTATTTAAGTAAAATCTTTAATTTATGTGCCATGAACTTTAAAATTCACATATCGTTTGCCATGATAATAAAGTGAACAATAGTGATTTTCCAATTTACTTACATATCAATAAAAAACCAATTTCTAAATCTAGTAATTTTTATTGTTACAATTCAACAAATCGCGCATTACATCCGCCACAGCATCATTACGTCCCGTGTACGCTCCCCCTAAAGACAGAACAATTAATTTTTATTTGTGACGAGTGAAATTAATATTTTAATACAGTGGCGATCGATACTTAGTTTCTAATACGTCTATAATTACTTAAGTTCTGTTGACGGCAACAGTTAGTTGAAATTGGTTTTTCTTTTTATATTGTCTCTGCAGAGTTAGCTTCTCTGTTATTGTTTTTTTATATTGTCTCTGCAGTTAGCTTCTCAATTATTGTTTTTTTTATATTGTCTCTGCAGTTAGCTTCTCTTTTATTGTTTTTTTTTTATTTGGCTATAGCATTAACGTCTTTAGTATCAGATAACTGTTCCTGGATTTAATGTCAAGATTATTTTTATTGTTTTCCGGGTTTAAACACCTAACTCATTAACTAGTTTTGCTACCTGTTTATACTTGGAAATGATTTGTGCTTACTGTACACACGGCTACATATCAAGCTATACTTTCCAGTATAAGCTGACCTCTCATTGTACGGAAATCCTATACAATGCGAGATCAGGTTATACTGGAAATATATAGCTTGATATGTTATAGCCGTGTGTACAGAATATGTGTTTTCAACATAATATTCTTACATGGTTTCAATAAAATAGGAAACTATTCAAATGTTAATATTCACCATGTTAAACTGTTTGCCATTTCTAATTTGTACTTAATTGGGAAACTTTAAGATTTATGTTAATTTTATTATGTTCAGGAAAATTACAGCTAACTTATCACAGAGTTCTTAAAATATGAAATTGAACCCAAACACAAGTTTCCGCTGATAAACACTAAAATAAAAACAATAATGGTCGGCACAAAATACAAAAAAAACGTAAATTTAAAAAAATTGTACACGATCGTTTAATACTACAAAACACTAATCGTTTAGACGCAAACAATTACATTCCCGTGAAGAAGCTTTCCACCAACAAATGCTTATGCTGCTGATCATACAAAACATAAAATAAGTAATATCCAACGTGACATTAACGTTATACTACATTCGGTGATAGTAACATCGAATCAAGAGCAAGTAAAGCATTAAAGAAAATTGATCGTGATTCCTTGACATTCCCTTGAAGGCAGCTACAATCGACACAAATCCGAATATTGCGGATACATCACGAAATCCCAATAAAATATACCTTCCTGTACATAAACAAGGGCGCCATCTGTAGCCAATACGACAATCAATGCGACAGAGTGTAGGGATGTCCTGGGTTTATCCGAAAATGATAAGGTATTTGAAGAATTATTATGCTATGTAAAAATTTATTATGTTTCTCCACATTTCTAGCTTTTCTCAATTTTTTCTTGTGTTACACCAAATTTGTAGCAAATTTTGCCGTTTCAATAGTCATTGTTTTGCTTCAGGAAACAATATCTACAACCTTTTTTGTAACAAATACTAAAGAAAGATCGATATTTTGCATTGGTTCTCTCTAAGTAGAGTGAGTGGGTACCCTATGGCAATTTTATGATTTTTAACATGGCAATATTAGGTCAATAGAAAACCCAAAATATCGCACCAAAAAACCGTCAACATCCCTAGAGGTGTACCGAAAACGGCGCGCGATGTAACATCGAGGCCGAGTGGTTCCGAGCGCTCACGATTTTGCCCGAATGAAGTTGTACCTATGTCTGTCTATCTGTTCGGTTGTGTGTCGCGGCTGCTAACGGTACGCGATTTATTGGCTATGTCCACACGTCGATATAAAGGTTTGTTCCGTTTTTCAGGGGAATTGTCTCGTCATAAACGAACTAGGGAAAATATTATAAAAAAGGAAATTGGTCAGGTTGTATAATACTTTTAAGGCTTTTGTTTTCATAATTTCAGGATGAGTCTGTTATAGTTGAAGAGATAGGTCTAAGTCTGGTCATCAAGAATCTGTTGATGTCAATGCAAAATAAAATGTAGGTCGTTATTTTGCGAGAAGAAGAAATTACCAGTACCTAACTATTATTTTCAAGAGCGAAGATTAGAAATATTTAACACCTAACAATTTACTACTATGATATTTTTCTTTTACTCAGTCATGATACATTTATAACAATAATGTCATCTAAAGACCCAAGAATTGCATAAAAACTAAAAATAATATAAAATTGCTGCAGTACTTCGTATGAAACGGAAAGTAAATCACACACGCGATGTGCACGTACTCTTTGTTGTGTTAGAGAGCATATACACTTGACAGGTGGTGGGATTTACCGGAGACACGAGTATTTGAGCGATCCTGCTCTTTTAATATGATTGTGTTTGACGTTTATAAAGATAGCACAAAACAGAAATTACCTACCCGAAATGTCGCTGAATAAAGTTTTATAATTATATGCCAATTATCTACTTCATTGGAAACATCAATTGGAGTGCGGTTATGGTGATTTTACGAGTGACGATTCCCAACTTATTCCGGCGCTGTCTGAATACAAACCAATCTAACAGCCATGCTGATTGGTTGACTCTTCACCACGATATTAATAAGAGTCAAGAGAAAATCATTTTTGTACATATAGAAACAGTATGCTTTATTGTACACCAACATTTAACAACGCTCATTTACATAACCATTAATATTCAGGGTACAACGGCGGTCTTACCACTAATAACAATATCTATTATACAACCTTTGGATGGACCTTTTATCTGTTTTTATTCCCTGCCAAGTTTTAAACAGTCCAAGAGACTTCTACTAAACTAAACCATATTCATATGTAAGTCGCTTTCCGGTTGCCCTTTGCCGTGCCGTCGGCGCGTGTACACGGGCTTTTAGTTCCGCGATTATGATGCCTGTATCCATTAGGTGGCATTACGCCTGCGTGGGAACTGGACTGGCCTGGGAAGGACAACGCAGCATATTCGACTGGGTTATAGGCGAAGAGCTTGTGTTTGGTAATGTTAGATGTATGATGTGTGTGGAATTTAATGTGAATTGAAATGTTTTGAATTAGGGCCCGAAGAAATAATAAAGATTTAAGAGAGGTGCTGTACTGAGTACAGTTTTATGTTTAGCTGGTCTGTGATTTTTCATAGCAGGCGGACGTACAGTCAGCCGGATATAGTTGAAGTTTAGTAAGAAACCGATGAATATTTTCGAATGAAATTTAATTTGATAAATGACTAGTTTGTTTTCTATTAATTTAATTTATGTTATTAGAAAACATTCATCGGTTTCTCAACTATATCCGGCGACCCTGGATACTTATCTCTTTTGCTGACTGTACCCACTTCTATTGGTCACAATTAGTTCGGTTTTTGGATCTGTTTTTACAGCTCTACTATTGTAATCAGTCATTAATGTCTTCTAGTAATTACCAAAATCTGTGTTGTAAACTGTTTGACAGCTTGTGCTTTTGTGCACAAACTTATACTTGTACCTACCTACCTACCTACCTAATCGGTTTGGATACTCAAAGAGATAAAGGTAATAGATTTCGGAACTAATAGGGACCAAAGGTGTTGGTCAAAAAACAATTACGTAGAAACGATTGCTATAGCTAATTCCAATCAGTTGATTAGTGACTTACGCGGTCTGATAAGCAAGACTTTTTAATTATTACACCAGACTTGTAGTTTTAAACGATTTGCAATTAAGATAGAGCTATTAATACGAATAATTTTGTCAGTTAAACTAATTAAAAACTCATACATCTTGCTCAATTCGAAAAAACTAATAAAATTAACAATTACTCACATAAAAATAAAAGTCAACTTAATTATTTTATAATATAAATTGTCGGTGAACTGCACAAAATAAAGATATGGGTTCTATTTAAGTAGCCCTACTTGTATTAACATAAAAACTTACAGAATTTCACCTCACAATCAATAACCAACCCTATACTTTAACGTTTATAGTTCAATATTCCTAGCTTCCATTTTCAGATCAAACGTTCTACCGAAGTAGGGGGAAAAAACACCTATTTTTTCATAATAGTAGAACAGTTTAATTAATGTACCTTATAAGAGCAAAGCGGGCCACTTGAATGAAAGCAGATCAAGTAATTATACAGTTTTTTTGTCACCAATGGCGTCGCTCGGTGACGGAATGACGGATTCAACAAGTGCCGGCTGTTGTTTACGCCATCTACTTATAAAGGGGATAAGCAGAAATGCCGGGGGAACAAAAACATTCCTTTGAATGTCGTGGAAGCGGCTACTGTTTGTGTCTTTAGCTAGGTATTTAAGGACTTAAGTGTTTCAACAATGTGTGAAAAAACTGCCGTTTAATTATTATATCCACGTCCAGTGCAGCATAGAAGACTCTTAATGAAAGCCACAATTAATGTTATTGATATAATTACCACGCGTGATCGAAATAGTTGATCAAAATGACGACATTTTTCTTGTACCTGGCTTTTAATTTTACTCTATTTATAAATAGTTGCTGGTGTCTTGTGCAATGCAATTTGACTTCTCGATCGCCATAGTGTTTGAGTGTCTTCTTCGCAATTAGAAGAAGGTTCCGTCCCTGTTAGTTGGGAGTGAATTTTCCTAAGAGGCACAAGTAAGACCTACCAGGACTAATAATTCGATTTACCTCCAAATAATACCAAACCAATAAACCTCCAATCTCCCCCAAAATACTAATACGTTTTTAAATGCTCTCCAATTTTCTGCCCGAAACTCGACGACGATGGTTGCGACAGACAAAACGCGACTTCTACCAACCAATGGTTGTTGGGCAACCGATAATTCGACACTTGAACAATTAGGATTTGAAAAGAGTTTAAATCGTTAGCGCGCGACGTTTGGAAACACTTACAGACACTTTTGAACTGATTTCTGGGTATTTAACCGAGTTTTTCTGATGGATTATCTTTCTGTCAATTTGACAGACAAGGACAAAAGGTTAAAGTGAGGGACATAACAATGGTTCTGGTTGATTTTTCGTAGAACTGTCTTGGTGCAAAGTAAAATTGGTTGGACCCTTTTCGTTTTCTACGTAAATTTTTTACTTAGTTCAGTATTGCTAATATTGACCTATCCAATTGTCATTAATCTTAAAACAATAGAACTGGTTTAATTGTATGTGTTCAGAATTTACCAAGGAAAGTTTTTAGTTGGTATTTCTTTGTAGCAATTGTTGCGGTAATTGTAATCGAGATTTTGTAATTACTTAAATAAACAACTTACTTACTTACTCAATAATTGAGTAATTACTCAATTATTTAATTGGCATTCTTCTCCAGAAATGAATTTCAGTTAAATTGATGTTTTCTTACATTAAGAATAAACTAATTACAGTATCGTTTCTTTGAACCTAAGAAGTGAAACTATTAAGGCGCTTCCCCGACCAAACGACCTTGAGCGTTCGGTCCTTCTCTGTCCCGTCGCTAAGTTTCACTCTGTCCCGCTCCCTACGCACACCCATTTATCAAAGAATTCACAAAAAAAAATTGGAATTATTTTAATAAAAAAAGACAAGCGATCTTTTGAAATAAAATAAAACGTGAATTATTGAGATTTTTTAATTATCTATCCATTAGTGGAATCCTCAAATTATTAGAACGTCACCTTTAGTAAAAGATGCATGCAATCAAGAATTATAGTCACTTTTTTACAAGGAGATTTTAAATGTATTTATAACACATAGAAACAAATAAGAACGTGCAATGTGATGATAGGATATCGAACATTAATAATGTGCTTTTAGATGTAGTTTATTACTGATAATTAATGAGTTAATAGCCTCTGAATAACGCACTATTGCAAGGTTTTGCTCGGGGTAGCGCCTTAAATCATATCCAAAGTTGGACTGTGCAGATAATAGGTTGATTTGTAATAATTATGTTGCATAAAATTATCGATGGCAAGCGTTGCATTGCGGATTGTCGGCACGCAACCAACCGGCGGCATACGATATGGTTAACAACAGCAACCTACTTGGGTGTGGTTCACCACGCAACCGATCAACCGACGGCAGATGATATGTTTAGCAGTAACCTACTTAAGTGCGGTTGGTTAACCTTTTCGTTTATGATTAATTGTATTATGTAATGTTATCGATTTCTTCTGAAAAAGGCCTTTTAACTATAAATAGTGATGTTTTATGTTATAAGTTAATAACCAAAATTGATAGCTAAATGAGTTTCGAAACAAATGGTAGATTTTTTTGTAGATGAAGTTAATATTAATAAAAAGCCATGGACATCAAATCAAAGTTAATTTCTATTTAACATTAAAATCCACATATCCATACAGTACCCTAAATATTATTTACAAAAAAATATATATATTTTAAGATGAAAAAGATATTGAAAAATGTAAGTAAATCAAAGTAAGTACCTCCATTTTGAGAGAGGCCTTCGTCCAGCACTGCGATTGGCTGTTGACGACGATGGTGGTCGGTTACATAGAAATAAAAAAATAATTTGTCATTAATAGAGCATTGATCTAGTAATTGAAAAGTATCAAGTATATTGAGGTTCGCAAATCGACTTTGAAAAAGAAAAATGAAAAGGGGTTTCATGAAAGGAAATTGCTGTAATAAATTCAGCGTAACGTCAACAGCTGTACATAAGCTTCTTCGAAGTTAGGCCATTACTTAGCAGCTCGTGGTTAGGTGGAGAGTTTTCATAGATCTAGCTCTATACATGTTGGGGTTCCATCAAGCTAAAGAATTTAAAGAGGAATCTAGTGTTGATTTAAATATCTACGCGTGAAACCTTAAAATATCTCATAGCTTCACACGAGGAAGGCTGTTACCAAAGCCACACTAGTAAGTGAAAAAACCTGCCTCTTCGCGGATCGGTGCGTGACCAACACCAGCTACATATGGTTTAATAAAATAACCTACAATAATCTATATGGTCTTCACATGATCTGACTAAGATCATGTCTGGACTTTAAAAGAGACTGCGACCTCGTGAGTTTGTTTCCGCCTTTCTTCTCATAGTCGTCAGACAGGAAACGCCGACCTCATCTAGTTTTTAAAATATGATTGACGTGTAAAACTGTTTGTACAAACCTACTTACAGAAATAAAATCATTTATCATTTAACCAATGACCCAATTAAATAAAACGTTAAATCGATTCAACACATAGAGGACCACTCAGACAATTGTCATTGTCCATTGTACGTAACCTATTACGTGTCGCAGGACAGAGCTTATGTTCTTATACCAACCGTGGGACCATTTCCCACGAAGACTGCATTGTCTCACTCATTAGTCGCAATTTTTTTTAATAACACTTTATTATAAGCATAATGGTCAATTGTTCAATAGAATTTCGATTTTTCAACGAGGTCAGTATGATAGATCGCAGTTGATGCTGATACGCACGGGTAATGTTTCGTTTGATTTTCACATGATTGTTTCATGTTTGAATCAATCGTTGAATCAATCGGTTGGGTTATTTGATTGATTGGAGATTGATAGGGGTTTTTGTGCGTGTTTGTGTGAATCTGGGAATTTGATGGATGTGTAATTGATGAGTGTGCTGCGTATCATGACTGCGGTAATTGGCTTAGAGCCTGCAAACCTTTGAGTTGGCCAATTATGGCGCCAATTATTACAAGTGATAATGATGCATTTTATTATTAATCAGATACAGATATTCATGGAAGATAAATGAGTGTCACACTTCGTTCTCTCAAATAATAAAAGCACAAAGACAATCATTAGACGATTTTTTTGAACTAATCTACTATTAAAAATATCCGCCTAGTTACGGGCACCTACCTACACAATATACCTATTTTCATAAACTGCTAAAACTATTCATAGTTTCAAGAAATTGTGTAAAGCTTCCGTAGCTACATCTAGCATTAGCATTGGTCGAGCATCGATAACGTTTACTATAGTTACTGACAGATGGCAGCACTAGTCTCTTCCGTTGCTGAGTATTTTGTTTTTCGCAATAAATAGTATTGTAAACTATAATTAGGTAATACCTATATTATTTTTATTTACTTATATCTAGGTACATTTTACATTTTAAAATGGAATTTGCTCTATGTCCCATGACGCTTTCAGCAACGCAGACGCATTATATTTGTCGCATATAGCGCCAGCGCAAGTTAAGAAATACCTACGATGCGCTGGAAAACTTTGAAGTCTTAGGAAATAATAGAAGAAATGTTTTAGATCTATCTCGGAGGAATAAGTCATGAAACGCATATCCATCGCAAACCACGATATAATAATTTATTCATTAACAATGAATAATTTGACTATTAGACAGATTTTCATTGACAATCTCTGACAATTGTATTTCTTCGATAAAAGTTAACACATTTTTTTTTGTTTGTGGTACAAAATTCACAATTGATGAATTAAGAATATGAAGGCTTTCCGGAACCTACAAAATTGTTTAACATCATCATCGTATCAACCTGAAATCGTGAAATGCTGAAGAAAAAAGCCAAATTACCGCTACAAATGGGTAAGATGGAAATTGTAATAAGGCATCCGCTATTTTTTGGAATCGAATTTTTGATCGTATTTTATTGTTGCTCTTTCTGTGCCTTTGACATGATACATCTATTGACACTTAAATTGTTTTTTACCCGTTGCAAGCGCCACGCTGAGATTTTAGCACTTGTATGATGACATTATGACCGTACCAATGGGCATTCCCCACGCGGTACTTATAGTTAAGGACCTACGTATCTTATTTTCTAAATCCGATTCAGCTTATCCCTTGCTGCTCCCCCCAGCGATGCCCTTAGCCAAAGTCCGTACCCCGCAGGGGGGTGCCCTTAGCATGTAGTAAGTAACCTAGTTTATAAGTTTGTTAAGCCCTGGCTGGAGGCCTTAATTTATTAAGGTAACCACAGGCATGACCGGTTAAGCATCCGACAACCTCCAAGGTGACCTGTGAGAAGAAATTCACAAAAAAAAAACCGTATCCTATTTTCAGTTTGTAAATTTAATGCAGCGAAAAGTTTTCTTCATATGTGTCAAATTTTATTACTTAGACATCCTTAAATAGGTTTTTATATGCAGACTATATTTATGTATGTGTACCAATGCAAACTATCAGCTTTTTTGTTGGTTTTTAAATTAATGTGATACAAGAACTAGGTGTTATTCTTAAGAGGCTGACAATAGCTAAACCGCGGTCACTATCGGACTGCATAGAAAAGTAAGAGAAGCACGATGACACAACGCTGGCAATTTATTGCAAAATATGAAGCAATTATCTATTTACACAAAAACTATTGATTGGACTAAAAAATTAAAACACTATTACGTTAATATGTTGCTTGTAGAATAATCTGACAAAAATCAGGATGATTGCATGTATATATATTAGTATGGGTTTTAATCGTTAAAAGAAATTTTTAGAGGCATCTTCGTGATTTTTTTCTATCGTATCAAATTAGTTGTATTATGTTTTCAACACACTATCTAACTGGCATATATCCTGAAGAAGATCATATATTTTTCTGATTTTGTTTTCTGCAGTGGATCATATACTTTTAGGGCATTATAAAATTTGCATTTAGGTCCTGTAGTCGCCTTAAGAACGATAAGCGTCTTCAAGTGTCATCGGTCATGCATCGGTCACGAATCACGGATGTAGTCTAATTTTATACCTTATAGCTCTTATATTAGCAGACGAGGTGCAAATTAAAAGGTATGTAGATTTATAGTGCACATATCGTTTTATATGGATGAGTTTTTGGAATGTGATAATTTTAGCACTATTCTCGTTTTCGTTTGCCACGTGATAAGACTTTACGTAGCTAAGTTAAACAAAACTTGAGTTACTGTGAATTTTAGCATCCCCATTAAGTATTCCCTAGCTTGAAAAGATTGTTTAAGAAGGCGGATTTAACTAATTTTTGCTAATCTTCTAAGCGATTATATCTACTAAAGGTTTATTGTCTTTCGGAGGAGGAGATCTTTCTTTAAGACATGATGACGAAATTTAATTTTTAACGGCAAATTTAAAAATGTTGTCCAAGAATGAGTCGTAGAGATAACACAGCCAAAGAAAAAGCCGTTAGAGGTACTCACTGCGCGTATGAAACTTAGATTCAGTCACATCTCATTAAACTCAAAATCGACCAACAGCCATGAAAACGCTAGAGAGATGATAATATACCAAATAAAAATACATATAGGTCTGAATTTGTGCCCAGTTGAAGGCAATAGGCTTGTCCTCTGTTACTTGGGACTTAAACATAACTGCCTCTGCCTAACCCTGCGGGAAATACAAGCGTGATGTTATGAAGTTACAGGTATACATTTATACCTTGTGGCTTTACCCAAATTATACGATGTTTGATTTCAGAAGATAATCCCGGCTAAACATAGGGGCTTATTTATAAACGATGATTAAAGTTGAGAGACGTTTAAACGTCAAAATGAATGGTTAAACAGTCTCTAATAATTAATTAACTTTAAGCAGCGTTTATAAATAAAGGGGTAAGTTTTCAGCGCGCGCCGGCGCACTCAGTTACTGTGTATATCCGTCAGTTTTCCCTATTTCTTAAAAAAGTGTGATTTGAAGATAATTGTAACAATAGACACGCTATATTTACAGTTAAATAGATCTATCAAGTTTGATGTAATAACCCCTAATTGATTGAAAATAGTTAAATGAAGTGTTAAATTGTACTTTCACAGTTTAAGTGTTTTCGGTACAAAAGACATAAACGCATTCAAAACAGTGTAAAACGCTGTTATTATTAACAATTATTCGTATAGTTAATTATTAATAGTGACTTAAAATAATAGTGTCAGTTTCACACTTCACTTAATAATAACTGATAAGAAATAGATAATTTATAGAATCGCCATGTGACATTTAAATATTTGAGATAACAGAATTCGTTGTGTCTGCATCCTTAATCAGAATATTGGTTTGTTATTAATGGTAAATAATAAATAAATCATGTTATTTTAAGGAATAAGCGTAGCGTTATTTGTATGATAACATGTTCAATTCGCGGGAGGCGTGGTTGCAATGAATCTCATTTTAGATTCTAACGCCTCTTTTCATTAAATTGAACTTCATTCGATATTTATGTATATCGTCTGTTTGTTTAGTTCGATGTTATATTGTTATTTAATAATGCATTTGAAGTAATAAAAATCCTACTCCGTCTCGCAATTTCGGGATAAATTCTTTTTAGTATAATTTAAATTTTTCGTGTCAATTTAAAATCGGTAAGTTACATAATGTCCTTAAATTGTTAACAGTAGAAAAATGATTCACTAATTTCCTCAACGTATGAAATAGTCTCAAAGTGTTTCACTAAAAGGCTATTTTACACTTACATGCAATGTTTATCTACGATTCTATCGATAAAAGTGTGTTACACAATTTTCGGGGAATGCGCTAAAACACTGTTGGTATCCATAATCTATTCAAATAATTAAAGATTTAACTATTTTTGTTACTATGTAATTTTGAAATTCTCAATGTATCGGGAAATGTGCTTGCAGCGGCCGTTTATGTCTTTCGTAGGGAGTGTTTCCCGAACCGAATGCCGCCCGCGTATGAAATCGACATACAATATTCAAAATTAATAATTTCAGTTTTCTTTATATTTATTAACAATAAAATTATTGATTTAACATGGAGTATGAATTAGTTTCTATATGTACCCTATTGCAAAAATATTTTAATTTTCATTTACTGTCTAAACGGTTGAGAATAAATTATTTAGAGATCAACATTTAACTAGCCTATTTGGACTATCGCTAAAATATTTTAAGTAAACACCGCTTACCTTGATATCTTTGGTGTGTGCACAATATCAGCAGGCCGCAGTTTTCCGAAAAATCCCACTGTCACTTCACAATAAAAATATTTGCTCTCAATTTTTTAAGTCAATAAAAATTTCACTAGGGCGACCCGCATACGTGGTATTTCAATTACGTATACTATCGATTTCAAATGTCACAGTCCAGTCACTTTCGATGAAAACAAACAAACGAAATGTCGCCGCGTTCAATTTACATCTGACGTATAACTGAAAACGCAAACTGAAAACGCGACGATGCAACTACCGCACTGCTACGTTTATTGTCTTTGCTATTGACACATCATTTTAACAGTTTTATTATTTTATAACAGTCTTTATTAAAACCTGCTCTAAAAATAAATTTTGAGCGGCACACTGGCATCTTCTATTGACGGGATTGAAATCGCGCGGCCGATTTCATTTTCGAAATTTCAAAATTTTTCGAACACAGGTGGCGTGTGGCTGGAGCGGCGCGCGCGCACGAATGCTCACGGAGGTGGACTCAGAGCTTCGAACGCTGTGGGGGCGTGGCTAACTTCTAACGCAACATCTATCTCTCGTGCTATCCTTGTCGGGCGTGTGTGATTGGGAATGTTTGCGTCTCCTTCTCTATTACCGGTGCGTTACCGGTCCATAGGTACGGTTTGGTGGGACCGCGTGAACTTTGCCACTGCGCCCGAGCCTCGTACTGCGATTAATAAAACGATACGCGACGTTATAGATCGCGGCGCGATAATCGTAACTCCACAGTTTAATGCGTCGCGTCGCCTTTTAAATACAACATATGCATTTTTGTGTTTAATGCGAGTGTGTAATTATTTAATGTCTTGCGGTCACTGCATCTATTACATCTATTAAAAATAATGAGGTTCGACTGTTTCATATTTTTGTTCATCTTTATGAATTGCGCTCTTCTAACAGCCAATGTGACTTGAATGGCCTCACGATATGCAATAAAATAAAACAAAACCTGGGTCTTTGTTGTTAAGAAATTAATGGTTTCGTTATTTTTATCGATTTTATTGATCGTTCAAATTATATTGCAATTAATTCAGGTTTATTAGAGCTATTGAACGATTAAGGTAAACATATTCTCCTTGAATAATCGCTTTTAGTTTAAATAGATACAGTATGTATGTAGGTAGGTAGTTATTGTATAAAATATTTTATTTCACAACGTGCAAATCATTTAACAGGAACCCCTAAAACAAAACGGTATAAACGTTACATAAAAATTAACTGAATGTTAACAAAGTCGCTCCATTAACGAACGAGCTTGCCGTAATAAAACTTTCTTTTGTGAATAAAAAGCTTTTAGAAAACCTTTAACAATTGTTGCAAAACTTTTTTATCTAACGTAGGCTGCAATTTGTAATTGTAAAAGTTAACAAAAAAGCTTTGCATTTCTTGTTCCCGTTTCGCTTGCCGACGCGATTTCGACATTCGCAATGTCGAACGTATTCGTATTTTAGATTCAATTTCCAAGTTCTGTTCATCTTTTTTAACGAAATTTTTTTATTTTGACTAAAAGACTATGATTTTAAGTTGGTATACTTTTCACTTTACTGAAATTAGCTGTTTTGTAAAGTGTATTTATTAGTGTGTAAAAGTGTATTAAAAGCATTGCCAAAATAGTGGTAAAGTAATATTTGTATGATTTTAGATAAGGGTCGTGGATATTTCATAGAAGATTTTACTATTTGTAATCATCAATTCTCGTTGAAACTAGCGATTCTTAATCGGATTAGTTGTTCGTTTGTTTTGTTAATAGTTTTCCTCGTTAACATTGAAATTGAGTTTGCAGAGACATTAAGTTTAAGATGTGGTTTAAATTTTGAATCTTGAATGATCTTGTCTTGTCTTTTTATTCAGGACGCTTTTAACTTTCTGCATCGTTCTCACATGCATAATTTCAACATTAATGATGTAACCAATATTTTGATTTAAAAGAGTGTCCGTAGAGTTTCTTGCCCGTTCTTCTCCATAGGTACCTACTATGCTTTGGAATGGGCAACTAGCTTCATCTTTCTGACTGACCGACCTCTTGACAATTCAAAAGTGGCTGTAATTGGTTTATCTGAAATAAATGCTTTGAGTTTGAGTTTGATCACGAAATACTACTGTCTATGGAATTAGTTTTTGCTTACTTAGGTATGTATGTTGACTTGTCCAGCCCAAACCATTTCAAATAAAAATATCTACTGTTATCTTTTGATAATGCATATGTGAGTAATTCCTTCACATCAACTCATTATACGTAGTCATTATTTAACTTTAATAAGTAAAGTGTCACAATGTAGGTTTCTATTATCATTCCTTGCTTTTTACCTCGCGCAAATAAATTAATCAATAAAAGATTAATTTATCATCATTGTGATTTCATTAATGAGCTTGCAATAAGTATTTTTTTATGACTGACTCCTGTAACACACACCGTACCGCCCAGCTGCGGAGTCAGAACTTCAATTGGAAATGTAACACCTTCTTTATGTCAATAAAACATTTTTGTTATTAGGTACCTATTTATTATTTAGAAGCTGTTCGTGCCCGGCGTCGCCCGAGGTGAATTTCATACAAAAATAGCATCCGATGTCCCGACTTACTCTGTGGATTTTTCTAATATTTTCTTACATACAAATCTTGTCCTGACAATTACAAGCACAACAAACAAAGAATTAGCCAAACAGGTGCAGCCGTTTTGAAGTGATGCGCCGACAAACATTTTTGGCAATTGATTTTTATTTATATAGATTTGCGTCTTAGCAGTCTTAAATTGTAGTTGAACTGGACCTTGCTCAGAAGGAGGTAGACAGAGTGATTCGCGATAAAATATAAGTGGGTAAATAGCATAGCTGGAAGTCACTCAAGCTATTTCTGTGCTAATGTCACTTAGCGCGATAGATTGATTCTCTACTCTTTTTTTTTTTTACCTTTTTACTCCTAGCGCGATCACTAATTCTTGTGGTAATCGGTCAGATCTACTTAGCAATTTTTGAGAATATTTACATACCTACACATATTGAATACTAGTTTTTGCTCGCGGTATCGCCTGCGTGGCTGTCGAAAATTATCACACGGGAACGTATTACTGGGATAAAAATTATTCTATGTCCTTACGCAGGTCTATCTGTGTGCCAAGTTTCAATTTGAAACCCATTCAGTCGATAAGGCGTGAAACGGTATCAGACAGACGCAGTCACTTTCACATTTGTAATAATAGTATGGATATTGTATATTGACCAATGTTTAGTCTTCTCGTTTCTTTATTATTTACCTTAGTTTGTGTAAAGAGCAGTCGGCCTACTCTCTATGTCCGTCAACGAGGATACGGCCCCGTCCGAAAGTAGTTGAATCTTTAGAGTGAACCCTACACCCGATTAATTGCGTTTTTCGGACAGGCAAAAACACATCGGGAGTAAGGACAACTGTCACATCGTGGTGTCATTCATTCTTAGGTCGGGCCCCAAACTAATCTTAAGACCGTAGGTGATACGGAGTAGGAAACGCCCGTAACTTCCGCGTTGGCTTAAACTACAGATTGCGTGCTTAGAGAGGAGATCAATTTTTTTTTTTTTGGTGGGAAGTCATTTAATGACTTCTCCCGCTCTGGGCAGAGCGGGCGGGCGGCGCGGCGTGACCCCTTGAGACGAGTTCTTTCTAAAGCGTGCTATCGTAGACTGCGCTAACGCATAGCCGCGCTCTAGGAAAAATTGTGGTTTCTGTACTTCCGATATTACAGTGCGACGCAGTTGCTGTGTTGACATAGAATTAGAGGTCTGACAATAATAATTATTATAAATGCAAACCAGTATGTAACACCTAAGTTTAACGATTTAATGATTACCTAAACACTTTTACTTTCAATAATTAGGTACCTATTTTTATAGTCAACCACACATCAATGATAACATTAACAGTACGAAAATCGACTTTAATTCTACAACTGAAGGCGATGCCAATGTCAAATTGTTACAACTAATATGCTGTTGTCTGTAGGTCTCAAATGTATTAAAGTAAGTGTTTGACACGAGAAGTAATCTACACTATCCTTAAGTCTCCATCACAATCGTTACCCTTCAAAACGAAGTAACCTCCCACCGTCATAATGTTGATTTTAAACCTGCACTATAGGAAATAATCGTAATATTTAGCATACATGAATACCTAGCGTATTTACCTGTTATCTGTCATAGTTCAGAATACGACTGTTTTACATAATGCACGTGCAAGCAGATATTATTTATATGACTAGAAATATTTATGCCTTAAGAATCTTGACTTAGAACAGTATTTCGCGAATGTTTGGATTAACGCGGAATCATATAGGGGGTACGGGGAGCAGTGGTGGCCCAGTGGTATCGGCCCCGACTTACGAGTTGTTGGTCGTGAGTTCGAACCCAAACCTGCACTTTACTTTGTGTATTTAATTTCATCACCACTGCTCTCAAAACGGTGAAGGAAAACATCGTGAAGAAACCGCTATATCCTAGAACCAAAAATTCGAAGACATGTGACATCTATCAACCCGCACTGGGCCCGCGTGGCGAATTATGGACCATTCCCTCTCACAGAGAGGAGGCCTGGTGTTCTGGTGTGGTGGAGAGGTGTCCCAGCAGTGGGAACATTCTAGGCTGATTATGCATATACGGGTTTATTCATAAACGTTGCTTAAAGTTGAGTAAAGGCACCGCGTGTCGCACGACGCGCGGCGCCTTTGTGTAGCGCTGTCGCGTCGCGCCTCTTTGTGGGAGCCTTAATGATTAGCGACTGTTTAACCATACATTTTAGATGTTTAAACGTCTCTCAACTTTAAGCAACGTGTATAAATAAAGGGGAATGTCTAGTCAATTAGATTAATATTGTTAAGTAATCAATGAAGGTCTTTAATTAAGATTTTGAGCTTGTTCACAGTGACAAGGCACTTTTAAAGTATAGTTTACAAAGATTGTTCTCAATGAGCAAAAGGTTAACGGAAGAAGTAATGAACGAAGTATTCGCAAAAAATAGAACATTTTTCTTAGCAGTATCTTTTAACTTGCTGTACAAACAAACTAATTAAACTGTTACCCAATGTTTCTGTTCCGAAAAACAAAAGAAACGAGATCCATTTTGTAAATTGCAACCCTAAAATTCGTACAAACGCCGAGTAATAAAAAGGTGTAAGTAAAAAATTGCATAACAACGACAAACAATTCGCAGAAAAGAAATTTTGCACAAAACATTAAAACTGAGACAATTTTATAATAATTGTTTTATTAGTTACTGTTATGGACGGTTAGTTTTACAAACGGTTAACGTTTTTTATTGTCTAGGGTAGTCCGACGGCGAAGGTCCGTTACTTCGTACCCGTGACGTCAGGCAGGTCCTTTTTTGACAGTATTTTTTTGAGACCGTTAGGTTTCGAAAACGGGTTTGAAGCCTGGAAGAAACATCTTGTTTTTTTTTCTAATGCGTTTCTGATAGAATCATATTAAAAAGGCAATCTGGTGATTTATGTATTTTTTTTATTGGTTTCATTGTTTTTAATATATGCAGATTGACAATCCTTAAAAAGTAAGTACTTAGTTTTAAATCGTGAGTAATGCAGAAGCCATCTACAACAATCTAACTCAATGACAAAGATTACTAAGTTTAGCAGCATACCGTTTATACATAAACGGAATTATGATCAAGTAATGAATCAATTAATATATCGCATCGACATATTTTCTATTTTATTTCCTTGTGTAGTTCATGTTTAATGTATTAAGGATGCAAACCGGGCATATCGCCAATATTGTGAGTATTGTGACCACTCACATCCGTGAACTCGATGGGGTTTCTGATGTGTTACATTGTTCTTACTCATTCTGCTTTCTACCATAAAAAGTATGTAGAACTTTAAGATATATTGTTTATCTCGTACTTTTTGTGGAGGTTAGACGTAAGTTTTACTAAGGTCACTGGTCGTGGTAATATTAATAAAATAGTAAAAATGGGTGTAAAAGCTTTTTATGAGTCTTTCCAGCAATTTTATAGGTACAATGTTTTCCAATTCCGATATTAATGTGCTTATTTAAACGTGCTTAAACGCGATCATGCTGCACCACGTCTATACAACCATAGATTGAGAAGGTATAATGAAACAAACACTTCCATTTTAAAGTTACATCTGTTTCAAAAACAACTTATCTTTCCGAATACACACAAACATTAAAAAGGAACCATCACAAAATAAAAAAAAACAAAAAGCTGGAGATACCCCAGTTTCAATGTTGACCTGTACCGGTAACTCATGCGGTAACTTAAACTAAATCCTTACACGACATTTTTTTTTAATAAATCTATTCGGTACATAAATCTTTTGGTCGAGATTAGATCTTTATACATCTCAATTTTACAATAAATTTATTGGTGTCGGTGTACTTCGTATATTTATTGTGGTAGTGTACCTAATATGTCGTTATAACAGATAATGTCCGTATAGGTATTGGGTAACGGCATCCATTTTGGTATTTTATTTTTGGACGGTGAAGTGTAAGAGTTTTTTGAGGTTTCGTGGGTTTTCACGAACGATTACTTTAGTTTGACGTAAGTTGTTAAAATTTTCTAATAACCTTGAAAAGTCGCAAGTTGTTACCAACTTACTGAGTATGAAGCGGCTCTGTTCTTAATAATTATTGTATTTTTGATGCAAGCAAGTTTTATACATAGGTACCTAGTCCTAGGATGTATGAACGTAAACGAAGCAAAAGGAGTTTGTAAGGATCGTAGCACTTGTCGTTCTGTATTTTCTGCCTACCCCATAAGAAAAAAGAGTGAGTTTATGTATGTATGTTGTGTATGTTCAATCACCAAAAGAGATAAGTAACCAGGGTCGTCGATATCAGCTCGCCGCCGTCCGATAAGGACCAGGCCCGGGTCGACGGCGCGTCGTGTTCCACGCGCACCTCAAAGAGATGTCAGCATCATTGACGGGGTTCAAAAGGGCCGATGCCTGCCGGGGTCGCGGATTGTTCGAAAGAGTTACCATGGCCCTGGCGCACAGGCAACTGAAGGAATACGGGTGGATTTTAGACAGTAAGAGTCTGACACGCCCTTCCGCTCCGCTCAGAGCGGGAGAGGTCATTTGATGATTTCCCAACCAAAAAAGAAAGGGTCGTCGTATAGTTCAAGTTTAGTAAGAAACCGATGAATGTTTTCGACTAAAATTTAATTTAATTAATAGAAAAAAAAACAGGTCATTTATCAAATTAAATTTCATTCTAAAACATCCATCGGTTTCTTACTAAACTTCAACTATATCCGACGACCCTGGTTACTTATCACATTTGGTGACCGTAACTAGGCCCTGATGAAACTTTTGAAAGCAGCACCTCTTCTACCGGAAAATTACTTATTTCCTGAAAATTGTTTTCTTATTTCATCTAAACTGAAGAAATAGATAGTGTTTTAGCATCAAAAGTGAAGCTAGACAATTTCATTTTCAGACTTATAGTATGTGAGAATGTGTAAATCCCTATCTACATATCGTAAAACAAGTCCCCCTGCCGCGTCTGTCTGTCTGTCTGAACGCGCTAATCTCTGGCACTGCCTGTCGGATTTGAAAAAATATGTTTGCATTCGATAGCCCAATTCTTAAGGAAGGTTCATGAGGAAGGGTTTGTAACGTCACGCTACGACTCTTAGGAGCCGAGCAAAAATAAAAAATAAATCAGAAAGAACGCTAAGCGAAAATTAAGTAATAGCCCGGTGGGTCGGTTGCCGAAATTTCACGTGGACGAAGATGCGAGGAGAAGCTAGTGTAAGATAATTATGATAGCGCCCAGTAGGCATATCTATTATGGTTCCTAAAATAACACATCATTTTCTTCTCGTGTACATTAAAACCACATTGGTAGTCTTAAAAGCTATTTTAGACACAAATGAGTAGCTACAAATTACAATATTCGATATTTTGTCACCAAATTCAGACAATAAATTGACAAATTATTTAAAAAGATCTATCTTTTATGCAAAATTATTGATGTTTTATATTTGATTATGTGTTAGTAATGTAGTTTAGTATTTCAATATTGCGACATTTAACGAAACTGAATGCAAAATTAATGATACGAAGCAAAGGTTATTGTACCAATTAGAATATCATATTATTCATGATAAAACGAACGTATACTAGAAACGCCATAATTTTGCACCGAATGGTTATAATATTGCACTTAGTTTTAGTGGTACTTCAGTCCTGAACCAATGTACTTAACCAACCAATTGTAATACTTTTTCACGGATACAATGTGCAGAAACACACAAGTATCCATAAACAGTATGTAAATATAGACAAAGACAAATTCCCAAACATAAAATTATTTCTAAACTACATATATACAGCTGCGGACACATTAAATGACCCACTTCTATATAAAATTGAACTGTGCATTATTTTACAAACTTTTCATTCTCCATCAAATCCTATGCACTAGTCCTAGATGTTACTCCACAAGGCTATTCAAATTAAAACCTCTCTCCACGGATCCCCAAAGCATACATTCCCAGTTAGTATTAACACATTTCCGTAGAGATACGAACGACAGTTACTGGCTGTTAATCCGATACGCGATGCTTTAGGGAGCTCCGCCGCGATTTATGAACGACACTGTGATTAATGGGCACAGCAGAGTATGTATGAGCGTATGGGATACTGGCCTTGGAGGGATTTTGGGAGGTTATGTAAAAAATATTACGATTAACTTTATTTATAGCTCAATGGTGAAGTATTTCATGTACAAGACTGGATGCAAGGAAAAGAGGGATGATGAAGAGCGAGCAAGCAAAAAAGTGAAGAAAACCGTACAAGGAAAGCAGAAACAAAGAAATAACCTAATCTAGCTTTAGTAGATGGATATAAAAGTACTTAAAATGAAGCAACATTAGAAGAACAATAATCACAACTAAGAACAGTAAGACCTGTGCAGTCTTGGGATTGTTAATTACCACAAACAAAAAAATAATCCTCAAACCTGGTCATCCAGTCCAAATCCTTACCGTTATAGTCACTCCAAATTCCCAGTTGACTTCCAAGATACTGAAGATACAAGTAAACCAAACTAGTTGGCAACGTACAGCAATATTTCAAAAACTGCCACATCCTATTCAGAAACCCAGCACGTGTTCTTTACCTGACCCAAATATTTGATTTAAACATCAAAACAGAAAAAAAAACAGATTACCTTTAATAATGAAACCGCACCAGTTCCTACTAACGATGTTTTTAATCAGGATCAAAATAAACAATTGAAGACGTGACAACTTCTGTCATCCTTTCTTTGAACTAATCCTTTGGGGATGGAACTGGTTTTTGTTAAGTTCGTTTTGTAGCTATGGTTTTATTCCGTGAGAAGAAACGTGTTTGCGGAATAGCATTTAGATGAGGATTTAAATTGTCTTTATTTAAGGTTTCCGATTCTGCTAATGATTATATCTAAATGCTGTTAGGTTAACTACTGACTCACATTAGGGTTGACGGTGGAGATTAACGTCATTATAAAACTTAATCTGCAGTAACTCTTACTGCTTACTCATAGATTGTAAATAGAATTTTGCAGTGTTCGTTATCTGTACTTATAAATTATTTTCCGTTAGAATTTGGGTAACGTGTTCAGATAGTAATTTGTGATAGGCTTATTGGATTGACCGTTCTTCTCTTGTTATCAAGTGTGATTTTATGTTTCATTCATAAGCAAAGTTTCTAGCCCAGCCATTGAAATATTTCCATACCGTTCGCAACACATACCATGAACAACATTGTCAATTCCAATTCTAAACGCAATCTCGATTCACTCAGCGGACCCATCCTCGCCCATACATAACACATATACTTCAACATTAAGCCTCACGATAGTACTGACGCGAAATTTACTATTACTACAACAAATTTCCTTATTTAACGGAATCTACGCTTTATCGGTACTTGAACCTGTGACCCGGTGTAACACACGACTACTTATATCCACGGAGTTATAGCTGGGTTATGAGTAAGCGCGCAAATCTTCTGTGAGGGTAAATTATTCATTTAGATAATGAGTACAGTTAGTTTTATTGAATTCCCATGGAGTGGTCGGTTTATGTGGTCTGTAGTGTGGTGGGTTCAGAGTGGATTCAGTTTTCTGTACCGTTGCTTCTTTTACTTTGTCGCTATTTGTAATAGGTGCAAATATCTTATTGATAAGCCACAGATATTCCTTTGTCCTGTTTCACATACGACCTTTTAACTCTATTGACAAGCTATGGATCTACAAATCATACGTTATTAAAACTGGTAGTTATGGGCATGATCTAATAAATTATAATTTAGTTACACTTCATCATTACTATGCCCATATTCATCGCCCACAGTCCACAGCTGGGCATAAGCCTCCTCTTTATTCACTTAATCGAGATTTATTAGTCGACGTAGAGATAGCTACATCCTATATCAAAGCGTACTTAGTATTTTTTTTAATTTTCATTAATACTTGAGGTGTTTGGAGGAGCTCGTGGCTATATAAGAAACAGCCGCACGGGTTGATCGAAAGTTAAGCTACGTTTGCCGCGGTCGGTTCGTGGATAGGTGACTATCCATAACATATCGAGACCTCTCCGTGCCTCGGAAAGCACGGCGTCATTCGTAGATATTTGACCGTCGTAACGGTAACCAGAAGCACAAAAGTCTGACAAGGTTATCGTGTTACCCAATAACTGGGTTGTGGAGGTCAGTTAGGCAGTCACCCCGTGTAAAATAATGGTATTCTTGCTAATAGCTGCATCCGGTTAGATTGGAAGCCGACCCTAACATAATGTGGAAAAGGTTGGCCAGATTGTTTATTTTTTACTTGAGGTCTTTAGCCTTTCATCGAGCCTAGCCAAATACCGAATAGTTATTATAGATAACTGCATATGATACACGATTATAATATTCTTTTTGGTATGTTTATCAATATTACATTTAATGGAATTGGTTTAATGACTTAATTCAACATCGTTTTAGTTCTAACAGCGATTAAAATGTAGTAAAATGTTTTATTACTTTTTTACATATTAATAAGCTTAATTGACATCAGTTTATGCGTTTATCGTTATAAAATGTTTAACTCAAATATATAAGGCATAATTTTTACTAATTATTTTTTTTGTGTTTTGTTATCTAGTTCAATTTGTCATGGATTCAAATTGTCGCTTAGACATTATTTCAGGATATTTTCAATTTATTCTCACTGCACCCGTTCAGTCAAGATTCCGCCTTAAAAGGACGTATCTGATCGTAATATGCCTCAGTCCACTTATCATTTTTCTACTTCTCTTACAAAGTCATCTTTAAATTCATTCACCTTTTTAAACCTATTAGGATAGTCATAATAAAGCTGCAAAAGCGCGTTATTTCCCTCAAAGCGCCCGATCTAATCCTCCATTACACTCTGACACTTATCCCTAAGATCGTCTGAAATATTTTGATACAATCGCGCACAGATAAATGTTGTCAATTTATCAATCTTCCGTTTCAATGCGATGCCCTCCGATCGCTCTGATAATTCCCGTACGCTACTTTATCTTAAGATTATCACGACGTCTTTATTTCGATATATTTTTTAACTATTTAATTCGTCCGATTCTAATGCGTTGCAATTAATCAGTGACTACACGATAGAATCTTCATACAACCGGTTCCGATTGATATTCGGTACTATCCGCTGTTCTCACATCCTTTATGAAACGGTTTTGAATGTGATTGTACCACGAGATAGCGTTTGAATCATAACATATGTGGGTAATTGAAAAAATATTTTCCTAATGAATTACAATATCAATATTTAATTGAACGATTGAAAGATAAGATCCAGTTTAGCGTGGTAAACTTGAGTTTACTAAGTCAATTTGGTTTAGGAGAATTTGTGACAAAAAATGAATGGTTTTAGGAAGTCGTAGCTCAGTGCTAAGAGGTATTAAGTAGACAAATATGCGGGAGGTTTAGTTTGATCCACCAATCGTAATAGCGAATGACATTTCTAAATAACTTTTTTAATAGAGTCGCCACGCTTAGCGCACCGGTTGGCGCCACTAGGATGTTTTTTTTGTCATGTGAACCGCGCAATTTCCTGGCAAATCTTTACAGTTCCAGTTTGGTTCCACTTGTGACTATTAATACAGTGTCTCAGAAAAAACTAACTTTTGTAGATGCATAAAAAAATAACACATGTATTTATATAGAAACTGAAGACATGGGAAAATTACTTTTTGAAAATAACATTATTCAAATATCGTCCTTTACGGCTCTGGCACCTTTAAAGCGATCTCTAACATTCATGAAAACGCGCCTCAGAAGTTGAGTAGGAATGTTGTTGATTTCTTGTCTAAAGTTTTCTTCAATTAAGATATGGTTGATGGATTACTGTTGTACATCCGACTCTTCAGATAACCCCAGAGGAAACAATCCGGAGGTGTGAGGTCTGGGCGAGCAAATGTTAGAGAATTTTTGATGAATATTAGAGATCCCTTTGAAGAGTGCCAGAGCCGCGAAGGACGACATTGGAATAATGTTATTTTCTAAAAGTAATTTTCCTATGTCTTCAGTTTCTGATTTTGTAATTTAACGTGTATATATAATAAATATATTTGTTAATTTTTTATACATCTACAAAAGTTTGTTTTTTCTGAGATATTGTATTAATAGTCACTGTATAAAATAGTTCAATAAACAAAGTTGGACCCCTACTCTTCTTGTATGGACAACATAGTGCAGTTTTCTCTAAAGCATGTCTGTGCCAAAGAGTAGTAAAGTTATGCACTGAATGCCTGCCAATAAGTACGAGCCCATTAATCAGTCTAACACCCTTTCTCTTGGACGAATTACGAGTTTCATGTAAAATAGTTTATTTATTAGGATTTTCTTCTTTGTTATCATTATTTTGTAACAATATTTTGATTTAAAAGAGTGTCCCTGGAGTTTCTTGCCCGTTCTTCTCCATAGGAACCTACCACACTTTGGAATAGGCAACTAGCTTCATCTTTCTGACGGGCTGACTTCTTGACAATTCAAAAGTGCCTGTAATTGGTTTAATTGAAATAAATGCTTTCCGTCTTATTACAAAACACGATCTAACTTTAGCCTGAGCCGAAACGTTCGAGCCTGTTTTTATATTACAAACTTTATGCCGACTTTTGTAAAGTTCTTAATACAAAATTGACAACTTAAGACCGGAGTAAGTTGTCAGTTTTGTAAAAAGAACTGAATTTCGATTACTGTTAGGTTCTTATTTCAAAAACAGGCTCAATGGTTTAAACCATGTCTAAAGAAACATCTTCTTTTGTAATAAGACTGTAAGAGTTTAAGTTTATTGCAGTGGCTCTGAGTGTAAGATCACCGCAAGCAAGCAACACCTTTGTACGTATTTTTCTGTTCCTTTCTTCCTGTCTGTTTATGTGTGTACATACATGGTTAAATAAATGAGATTTTTTTTATGCAGTTTTGCTTCTACATTGTTATTTGTCATCGGATTTACATAGTTATTTGTTTTAAGCAGTGTATTAAGTGGTCTTCATTAATATTTGCTAAGAAAGCTGATATTTTTATGAAAATGATTGTATCATAAGCTCTTTCGGTGTTTACTGTAACGTAATGGAATAAAAAATAGTAAAACAATAAATGTCCAGCGTTTTAATTTACCATATTATTAGTTTGAATGTACATGCAGTTAATATTCTTGCATGTCTTGTTTAATTAATTTTCCTAGTTTAAACTTTTTATTGCTGTAAACGCCTTATTTATATCGTCCACAAAAAAAATTACATGATAATCTAATTAAAAAATCGTTGAGTTGCTCAGAATCAAAGATTTTTTTAAACTTCCTGAAGCTAGCAGTAGTTTTTGTCAAAAAACGCACGGCACGCAAATTAAATCATTTTTAATTATTGGTTTTAACTGTAATTTCTATTTAGAATACTTCATGTAGAGTCATCTACCATTTAAATATAATCTAGTTTATCATCATCATAGTAACAACTATTTCTTTTATTACATCTTTGATATCGCCGCTAATTACTATTTTAATAATTGAATTAATAATTAATAATATCTCGTATCGATTATTGAAGATGTTTGAATGTTATTTTATGGGTTTCAGTTTAATTTTACTATGTATAATTAAGGCTGGGATTTTATTAGTGTATCAGTTTTAATTGCAGGTAATTTATGGAGCTGATAGACTAGTGCATTTATAATTTTGTTAAATTACTTTAAATGGCTAACTAATGTAATGTATGATAACGTTTTAATAGTTTGTTTTATTTTATTTGTTATTTGCATGTGAACATGAATTATACTTACCACAGTCTAACCTGAGGGCCTCGACAAAGTAACATTCGATTAGCGATAACGTTACTAGAAAAACCAAAAAATGTATGAGGTTGACATAAGCTATCGAAATGTCACGTGATCATAGGTCAACGAATAGAAATTTGCTAGACAATGTTAACATCATTCGATTCTATGAAATGAATCGACAGCGTCGAACGATTACTTCCGTAGAGATGCGTAGAGCTAAGTGACACTTTTTGACAAGCGTTATCGCTGGTTTTCGATAGGTATAATGGGAAGATTAGCGAAAGTGATAGCGATTGTAGAAATAGTATCGCTCCGAAGCGAATACCGTTTATCTAGGCCCTCAGTTTCTTCAGTCTAATAAGGGGATTTTCAATCGCATTATCTAACTGGATTTTCCTACGCTGTCGATGTGTCGTGAATGTAATGGCTGAAATATATTTCAGGGCCACAATGGTAACTTAAGGAAATGTGTTAACTTGGTGACCATTTCTGTTTAAATATCTAAAATACATATGATCATGATGGTAGGCAGAAATTACAGAACGCCACCTGATACTATACTCACATACTCTTTTTGCTTCGTTTACGTTCATACATCTGGTCTTACACGCACGCCGGTTGTAAGTACAACGCACCTGCCCTTTCTGAAGAACATCACCAATAAGGCAATAGTTGTTTAGCAATATTAATAGCCTCACAATATAGCCACTTGTTTTTAAAACAAAATAGAAAAAGGGTTAAAATGTTCCCTAAAAACCCTAAAATGTCAATTTCAATCTACAAAATGTCAGAGCCACTTCAGCCATCATACGGATATCCTAGTGCAGTCTCAAGGCTGGCCCATTGTGTAGATGGTCAAGGTGCGCCCCCGTTCACATGGGCCAACAATCGCCGTGCGCAGGCGACGGTTTGGTGTTTAGTGCGTTTTTGTTCAGTTATTGTAGTAAGCATAATGCTAACATAATACAGGCTTTTTACTGCCCCATTTGTCTATTGTGTGACACGAAGATCTTAAGCTTAAAGATCTAGGATAGAGTTATAACTTACATGAAAGATTATCAGGACTGTGTGTACCCTACCTATACCTCATTTTGTAATGCGAAAAATTAGTATAAAGGAACAATTGTCAACTGAATCAGACAATCAGGAGCGTAGGTTTGAGTTGTGTATGGTCTGACCTACTAGGGTTACAATTGTTGCAAAATATCGATAGTTTTGGATGGACCCTATTACATGGTGACTATTTTAATATCGATGCTAGCCTATTGAAAAAAAGAACTTCTTACTTTTAATAAAGAATAAGACAATAATGTAATCCCACCAAAACTATTTCATGTAAAATGTTGCTAAAATGACCACATAAGGTTTGCCCAGTGAAAAAGATATCAGATCTCATGTAGAGCCAAGCTTCTGAATCTACACGGCCTAACTCTACCGACCCTAACTTCACAAATTCTACATATCAGTAAAAATGTATGGCTTCGCCGTTTCGCTACCGTCGTGGAGGTGATGCGAATATTTAGTTTCTGAAGTAAGTACCTTCTATCTTGCCCTCTGTGTCCCAAAACTTGCAGTCAAAGTGATCTCTGCGCTGCCACCGATGACGCCGTGGAAGTGGCGAAGTTTTGGGGCAACAAAATATGAGAAAAGTTGTGCCAGCGACACGAAGAAGAAGAAGACTGAAAACTAAAATCAGTACCTTATTTTGAGCAAATGCCCTGGCTCCTACTACAACAGGCAGTATCTAGGACATTATACACTTTACTACTATCCTCTACAGGATCTAAATTCAAAGAAATCTCACAAAATTATTCCTAATCTGATGCAACTAGTCGTCAGGATTCTAGCCTGGTTATATTTAGACGTTGCGTTATCCACGATCGGACAAACAAACCGATTCGTTTGTATATTTATATGTGATGGACACAGTAATGTACGGCTTTTATGGGAACTGTGAGGTACTAGTGAGGGGATGTGCATGTGGAGTAGCAGGGTCATTTTCTTAGTCTTAGCAAAATTTTCTTGCAAAGAGAACAATGTAGATATTTTGGGGCCTATCCTATCTCTAGGGACGTACAAAGCTACGTCTATTGCAAAAAAAAATATTAATATAAATATTTCGTTCTGCAGCCGTGAACACACCAGATTTCTAGAAAATTAGCTTTAGTTCGTAGTCCTCTTGTGAGATAAGAATTCATAATTTTTATCAATCATTTGTGGATGTAATGTGACACAAGACTTCAATATTAGCTACATCGGTAAATATCTAAGTATTACCGAATTCACTCAATTTATTTCCAAGTAAACTCTAGCAGTCAACAAAGTAGTAAAAAATCACAGCATGATTTTCCCATCTCTAGTATAATTAGCCCGCGATCCGCAATGATGCGCCGACGATCGTGATGACACTCGACGTCGCGACTGTCCACATCTGATAATTGTCACCGGTCTCGCACTCGTTTCCTCGAATGTACTTTGCAATAAAGGTCTAGGATGTACAAGCAAAACCAAAGTTCTAATCAAATATAATAAAAAACATATAAAATAGTCTGATGTCATCGTTCGTCGTCGTTTCGTATGATCTTAAAATCGTTTGAGACCGCTAAAAACAGGAAATAAAAATATATCACCAAATGATATCCTTCCCCCCATGGGAAGAAGGCGTTTATATGTGTATGTGTGATATCCTCATACATTTATTGAGCAAGCTTTACTAAAACTAAAATCACCATGGTTATTAACCTCACAGAGGATATCAAGTAAAACCAACTCTGAATTCGCATCTAAAAATAGTCACTTTTTTGTATTTCTCACATTACTTACTTCAACAAACTTAAGTTGATGATAGCTTGTTTCCGTTAATCGCGTGTTAGTTTTCAACATCATTGCATAATGACCTGGTCAAAACTTTATGAAAATAAAACACAAAATTCAAGGTTGCCCTTTAAAAAAAAATCATGTATCATCATCATGTTCGTTAGTTTAGTTAATTCTGAGGTTAAAGGGTTACATCTTGGCCTTGTAGTTAAAATTAATGAGTAATCAATCGTTGGATGTAGTAAATAATTCAAACTTTAACTTTAAACTTTGAATTATTCAATTAAAGGCAAAATTACATTTGAACTTAAAAAAATAATGTCTTGTTTTAAACCTTAATAACTTTGTCATTGACAGTACCTGCCTATCATTTTCGCGTGTGCTCATAATGCCAACAAGTTCAGTCAACAGTCTAACCCCGTGTCGGGTTACAACGATGCCTATATGACGACTTTTAAATCGATTATTTATACCGAATTGACTGCAATCGATGCCGGTAACCACATTACGCCCACTCCATCTCCCGACGATCGCATCACATCCCTCTATGATTTCTACATTCTCGATTCTATTTATATTTCGAATTTTATCGAGTTCCAGTGTCGATTCAATAATCGAATGATTAATTAACGGTTATGTTGCGTCGGTTATATTTCATATCGATTACGTGAAACGAGTTGCTGTAGAATTTGATAGTTTTGGAAAGTCTATTAAATATGCCTCTATTAATTCAACAGTGATCTGAGAATAAATTAAAAATATGTTAAAGTAGTAGCTTATCCTCCCACGTAGGGTCGTAAGAGTCAATTTACAGGTATTGATTACAAAGCGTTGGTACTAGCAGGCAATGAGCTTAATAACCTGAAACTAATTATGCAAAATAGTGATCTTTAAAGAAGTTATTGCTGTTCGGAGAATCGTAACCTCAAGTAGTTTGAATATGAATTTTATGAATATACTTTAAATGGTTAGGATAGAACAAGTACCTGAGCACCATACTGCCCCAGTAAGACTAAGAATGGGTGTGAACAATTCTTAAAAATATCCTTAAAATATTTTCTTTGATGTTATTTTAGGGAATATACTTTGAAATAAAAGATCATCAAGTAGTGAAGCGAAAATTGATTTTACTTAGACGCGCAAAAGACTTCACAAAACAATGAACTTAGTTGACAAAGAATCAGCAAACTTACTTATAAACTCACCAAGCCCTTCTCATTGGAATATAAACCTTAAATACTTGATATAGGGCTTCAATCAATTTCTTGAGCTGCAAAATGATGTTGTTCAAGATTTATCAAAAGCCTTTGACAGCGTCGACCTTGCAGTGCCATAGTTCACACCGTCCCTTCACTGTTGGAAATGTGGAAAAAACACGACAATAGCACGGCCACGCATGGCTCAGGACAAGACAATCGATTACATACGTTCGTATGAACTTTATTGATTATTGTTGGCTATAATATTAAATTGGGAAACTGGCGTGTTTCAAGGTTGCATGTTAGGACCACTGCTGTTTTGTGACTCATTGTTCGATTGATGCTTACGATGTTCAGTTTGTGTTTTCGCTCGTTTTTCTCTCAAGACTACCATCCTAAGAATATTGCAACACCAAGTATGTGGTCATCCTATAAAAGGCAATGCACACAGTTGTGACATTGTGCGGTCAACAGTTAAAAGCTCAAGTAAAAATAAAATATATTTCTAGGCATTCGCTTTCTGAAACTCAGTCCCCATATAGAAGAGAAACGACAAACACTTCCATTTTATTATCTCACATAAAACTAACACCATAAAAAGATAATTCAAAAGCGAAACACTTTCTAAGACAAAAGAACCAAAACTTAGAACACGGAAGTCCATAATTGGTGTTAAATCAAACATGGGCTAAAATTCTGCGTGAATGGAATCTGCGGATCAGAGATGACCGCGGGTTCCGCCGGCGATGCTATCGCTGAGCACCTAGCCCTTGTCCACCAAAGAGACTAGAATAGTGGAGGTGGTAAATAAGCATTCTAGTTTTTTTTAATTCTGTAGCGGGCCAATTAAGGTTAACATTTGAAATTACGTGTACTTGGAAATTTTTTTTGTAGTACAAAATGCCAAGTTTCAAGTGGATTGTATTCATATTTTTTATTTATTGAAATAAATAAAAAGTATGAAGGTTAGGTAGTTACTTTTTATTCGAAACCCAATTTAACAACAGTTGATGTGCTGTATATTTCATAATTTCTGTTACTTTTAGACCAGCTCAAAATCTAAGGGATAGTGACATAAAGAAAAGTGGAGACATAAGTTCATACAAAAAACAATAATATGTTGTCGAAGTGCTAAAGTATCAAATAGCGAAAATATACAGCATCATTTGCATTTAATTTGCAAGAAAAACCAAAAATATACAATCTACAGGCATATTTAGTACATTTCCCAAAATTGCCTCGTCCAGAATTCCTCGATCAGTGGCGCGTGCGCAAGGAATTTAACGCCAAATCGCCGTTGCCCGGGCGCAGCGTAATTGCGCCTTATCTGCGCATTGTTCGGCTAAGGAGCACAAGGCTGCGCGTTGACGTGTGAGTGTTTAGATTGTCTGTCTGTATGTGCGATTGTTTTACTTTGTGCGCTGGCTTTTAGACAGTTTTTTCATATGTGGTGGACAGTGCGAAAAATTAAGCTTAGAAAACATGAAAACGATATTAAATTTAAATCAACTAGTTAGCTAGTTAACTATTTAGCTTATAGCATGATCCTCAAAACTTGCCCCTTCTCTTAATCCTCCTCGGTCTAGGTTAATCGTTTCTGCAATGCACTGCAAAAATATAAAGATTCACAAATATAAGTACCAAGTTAAAGAGCAGGTTAGTATACTATGCAAGTTTAAAGATTAACCTCCTAACTAATAAACGTTGTATAGCGTCTATAGAGTTACACAACGCTTTGTCTTTTTCCTTCGAAAGTCCAATTACTGACGACTGAAAGAGAGAAATCGGTGTGTAACTATTCACCTGATATAATTCATTTATTAGTAAGGAAGTAAGACTGTGCCAGATACATCATGGAAGATCTAAATTTTCCATAATTTGTCATCTTCATCTTTCATATTCTCCTCTTCAATATCTCATTTGTATTTATTCTACGTAGGTAGGTATTATCGGAGAAATTATTGTCACCCGTCACATACTGAAACTAGTATTCAGTTAGACTCTTTACAATGTTAGACATCTATCCTCTTATTTATAAACGCGGAGTGAAGTTATATTTCAGTTTAATTATATATTTTTCCGAGTTTATTACTAAGTTAATGCACATTGTCACTCGCTGCGTAAGCAGGTTGGTGACCTCCCCACGAGCTCTTCAATAAACAATTATTTGTGTTATTTGCGTGCGATGATAACAAGACAATTTACTAAGTAATACTTATGAGCTACTTTTATACACGTATTATACAAGTATACAAGTATTTTATACACGTACATGTATGTTATGGTTATGGTGTATGAGTCATTGCATAATGTTGTATATACCATTAGTTAATATCTACGGATGAATCCGTAAGCCTGACCTAGGTCTGGATTAAGACGAAGTTCTGTGGCGTTATACTTAGACAGTTGGGTATATCGATATCGCCAACCCCTGTGTAGAAAATGGTCATAATGACCAATTTCCGTGATAATGTTATAAATGATAAACACTAAATGGTTTTATTTCTGTAAGTAGGTTTGAACAAACACTTTTACACGTCACTCATATTTAAAAAATTTGATGAGGTCGGCGTTTCCTATCTGACTACTCTGAGAAGAAAGGCCGAAACAAACTCAGAGGTTAGTATGGTTTGAGAGCATTTATCCGTCATGCTTTTCTAGATTTGTTATGCACTTTCGTTGGAAATCAACATTTTTAGAGTAACCACACGAGAGTTCCAATGGAATCTAGATTTTAACTAAACCTTCTAGAACGAAAACAAGAAGTCACCTCGTTGTTGTGTCCCACAAAGTGATAAATCATTTTAGGTAAATCCTTCAACCCATTTTACATCTGAGTTAGTTTTAACATCACGTTGCTTGATCCTGCTCCAAGGGCAAACAGTCACAGAATTGTTAAAGAAAACAACATGAGGTCTTCCAATTAAATATCTGGACGAAGCAAAAAAATTGTGTGACCTTTTGAATAAATCGTGCAGTCAAAGGAAATAAGACAAGTGTGAACTGTACGCGAATGTAAACGGTTCCCATCTTAAACAATGAATTGTAGAGACTGATACAGTACTAAGTATGCTGGTATGTAAAACTTGAGGACCTTGGTTAGATTTTAAAGAAGTAAAAGTGACACTAAGGACACCTTATTGGAAACTAGGAATTAGAACAGTATTAAGTTTTCCCATACAATTGAGCGTCTTTTGTTTTCGGGAGATACCAGTGTTATGGAAAAGCTAACTCAAGGGCTTCGACTTTTTTGTGAACTTTCTCCGGAAAATCTGTCGCCATATTTTCATATTTGAACCACTTTCTCACCTGATGTTCAGTAATGATGCCGTAGTTATAATTAAAATTTATTCCAATTAGGGATTCTGAGGTAGAATAAATGGCGGTGGTTATAATTAATGTATCGTCACGTCCAATTTCATAGGTAGTGAACAATTATAATAATTTATACGGTTTCTATAATAAGGTACGCTTATTACTAGCGACCTAATTCTCTTTTCTTTTAATTTTACAGCTTTTCATTATTGCGCTAAAAGCTTTTTAATTTCTAAACCTCTTAAATCTAGACTTTCTACATGCATTAACCATTTCTCTATCACCAGCTTTCAGACTACAAATTCTTCATCCAGTTATTTTGTAAAAAAATAAATGACTGACGGCCTATAAGGTACCTTCTACCTATATTACCGAATTTTTCTGAATAATCAAAACAGCGTTACCGTATTTTCATAAGGCAGTACTCTAAAAATGTTGTTTTTTCATGCGTTGATTCACTTTATAGAATTCATCAACTCGCAAGCTCCAAACATTTGCATCAATTAATTTGCACATCATAATTGTATTTTTTTTGTTCCGCCGACCGCGGCAAACACAAAATTTTCCGAACATGTAGGTCTGTGTTCATAATGAAGCTCAAAGTTGGCATCAAAGTAAGCAAATCTGGGTAGACGGTCGTATTCTTTTCTTTTTTCTGTACCTACCCTATATTGTCCTCTTGTTGGGCCTTAGAATCGTCTCATTAATTTCACTGTGTCTTTATTTTTACCGATCCCTAGTGCAGTCATTCATTTATCCCGCCCTCGTCTTCCAAACCTGCTTTCACTTGCTTGTTCTAGTACGAATTAAACTCACCTCAAACTCAAAGCATTTATTTCAAATAAACCAATTAAAGGCAATTTTGAATTGTCAAGGGGTCGGTCAGTCAGAAAGGTGAAGCTAGTTGCCCATTCCAAAGCGTAGTAGGTAAGCGTAGTAGAACAGGCAAGAAACTCCACGAACACTCTTTTACAACAAAACATTTGAAAAAGAAACCATTTTACTATGTATTACAATCTATGTAATAACAGTATTGTTGAATGTACTGCCTCTTCCAATTGTTCTTTGGTCTTCACTTCATATTTGTAGGTTCTCCTAGCCTATACAAGACATAGTAAAAGCCAAAACCGAGCATAAAACAGTTGTCCACTTATTCACTTTTAGGTATATCTACCCGCAGCCTTAATTCCTTCATTATGCAAGTTAATTAATAAAGCTGCAATTCAGTTGAATCCTTTTGTATCTGTGTCTAATTTGATCGCTTTTAATTTGTCATTTCTGACATGGATGTTCTTTGTAAATTGTTTTGCTCAAGATTTATTTAATGAATTCTAATTGTTGTAATTTGGGTTCACAAGGAAAATTAAGTGAATCGTTTTTTTTTCATTTGACCTCCTACATAATTCCTTTTTTGTTATTTTGTCTTGTAGGTATTTACCTATTTACTCTTAATTATTTTTGAAATAAATAATTCATCTTTAATGTCTTCTTTGTTTTAATGAGGACCCGAGATATCTTTAGTGTCTCTTGTATTTTTTTCTAATGATACTGGATCATTATCATCTTCATATTACCTAATTGTTTTAGTGAGAACTTTGTGAACTTGGTTGTCCAAGGTAGGTGTCTTAAAATAGACGAATTCCATCTACTACCTACTAATCTTCAATCATCTTCAATAACCTCACCTCTTTTTTTTGACTCATCTTTGAATAAATCGTAAATTGTTACATGATCTCTTTACTAACTTCTAACAAATTTTCCTGTACTGCAAAATATCATCAACCATTTTTCCTTTCGAAATCACTTAAGGTTTTCTGTGATTACCTTTAAATGCACAATCAGGGAAATTAATAATTAAGCAAATTGACACCCTACGGCAATTTCTTGTGATATAGCCGTGCATACAATTGTCTTAGAATGGCAGTTAGGATTTGAATATACTGACGTAGTGTTGGGATTTGGTTTGAATTACATGTTTTCATAATGTATATGTCGGAAATACGTTAAATCAACCGTTTGACTTTGACGAATCGGGACGCCAGCTAGCGCCACCAAGTGACGCTCGATAGACTCTATAACATAACGCTTGACCAAAGTAAAAGCAGTGAATACGTTTAGAAACTGTCGCGCGTTCCGTATAGTTGTGTCGTATACCTACAGTGTGTGATTCGCTAGTGTGATCAATTTGTTCGTAAATTATAATTTGATTTGAACTGCAAACGGTTTTTCTATTGCGCAATAACCAACACTTCCCATAGCACGCCCACAGTAGTTAAAATTTGGTTGATAAAAACGAGAGATACGTACCTTCTCCGACATATATTTGTTCATCTATTACTGTTGTTAATATTAATGTTTCATCCTGTATTATATTCGAACGCAATGTAAGTGGTTACTGAATGAATAAATTGAATTGCATTGACAGTATTTTTGATAGTAAATTTATTTAGCAATTAATTTTTTTGGCTTTATAACCACATTAGTGTACTTAATATACGGATATCATTGTATTATATTTCATTGCACTTTCCGAGTATGTTTCAGTTCGTTTTTTGCGTCCAAGATAACATCAGACTCGACTAAAGACCCTTTGTTTCGTTGCAAATAATAATTATTATTATGGCAACAATTATCGCGTTGGATTAATTATCTATAACGATCTTGTTTATACTTATAGTTTGGACTTGGGTACTATTCATGAAGACTTTTTTTAGTACAATGGGAATTTTAACCTTTTGACCGTCATAGTCACAAATGCTAATTGTGCCTGACACATGTCCGTCTTTCAGTCATGATGAGTTGGCCATAGACATTTATTCAGGTGTGTATTGTATTGTATTTAAGAGTCTTACGTTTTTTGCAAGGACATCTTAAATTTCGCGAGCTTCATTGAAGGGAGCACCTTAAAATTTGACAAGTTCTTCAATCAAATTATCCTTATAGAAACCAGCGGGGTAATTGCGTAACACACTAACAGTAGGAATGGGTCTCATTTTGACAGTTCAATAACATTCATTGCGTTATTTACGTTGCCGAGCAGACAAAGTTTTTGAAATTATGAAGCAATGGATTAGCAATATGCTTCAAAATGATTCAGATTGTGTTTGATAGTGTGTTACGCAATTAGGGTGCAGGTTTTAGACAAAAAGTTAAATAACTCCTGAGTTAATGAGCAGAGTGTCAAGGTTTGGAAGCTTATTTAGATGCATGGCGTTTTTAATCTATCACTTGCTACTGTCTGCCTGCCTGCTTTATGTTGTCCTCTTTGCTTCTTTACTATATCTGATATTTTATATACTTAATGGCTTTTGCATTGACTTTCATTAATCATCCCTTAGGAAAAATTGAATACTTTTGTGGAGATTGTCTTATGTCATTTTGACGTTCGAAAAGTGCTGATTCACAGCGTAATTTGGAAAAATTACTTTTAATTTTGATTTATTGGGGCTATATCTATCTAAGACTTCATCATGAAACGAAGTGGTGACGAAATTGTCTTATTTTTTTCCCCTCTTTTTTCTCTCATTTTCTTTTTATATGTTAAATAAACTCTACATAAACAAGTCATGACCTTAAGCTTCTATAATTTTTTGTTACTTTAGTTCTAATAAAACTATAATTATAATCTACACGTGTCGATTTTCATATAAAATGCAATATGCGTATTATATTTTTGTAAAGGAAAAAAGTCTTCTAGTTAAGCATTAGTTCAGAGTTTTAATAACCTTATATGCTAATGTTACTATTTAAAATAAAATTTCAGATTAAATTAATTATACTATACATTATTTAATTGTATTTTTTTGAGTTCCACGTATAAAACAGTAGCTACAGTTGGCAACAAAAGTAGGATACCATTATCAAGTTAAAAAAAAAAAAAAAACATTCATAATTATTATCTCTTTTTAACAATTTATTGAAGGGTAGAGTGAAGTATGTTAAAGCAATAATTATGGCCGACGGTAATAATTAGCAACAATTGTTAGGGCTGTACAAAAAGTACTATCCTTTAAATTATATATTATATGAGTACTCGTCGCGGCACTCGTGCGAGCGGGTCGTGTCACAGTTGTTTTCGTCGATTGAGCAGAGCGCATACTGTTTAGTGCATTCGAACTTAGAAAGGTGTGGCACGTGGCCGGTCGGCCGGCTACCTGCCGCCTGCCGCAGATGCGACTTGTTTACCACTATAATGAGCGATAGTGATGAGACGAGTAATACAATAAATAATAATTCTATGAATGAGATTTCTACTTTAAATGAAGAGGGATACGTTCAAGACAGTGAAGACAAGACCAATAAAAGGATGAGAGAAAGCAGCGATGAAGAATGGACAGAAGTTAAGCGGAAAGACAAAATATTGAAGGAGACAGAAAAGATAGAAATATATATATCTAGTAAAGAGAAACTACCCAAACAATTTAGTCTTGCTAAGTTATTTAGGGATCAGAATATTAAAGATATTAGCAGGGTGAAATTTATCAATCCATATCGAGTTCGTATAGAATTTATTAGCGAAATCAGCGCTGAGAATTTGGAGACATGTCAAGACTTTATCAATAAGGGATGGCATATTCAAAGGGCGATGGAAAGGAATTTATCCTACGGTGTAATACGTGATGTTGACTTGGAAATGTCAGAAGAAAATATTTTGGAGAGTATATTTTGCCCCGAACCAGCCAAGCTATTATCTTTAAATCGATTGAATCGCAAGAACTTTGACGCAGATGGGTGGTCACCCAGTGAAACGGTTCGACTTTGTTTTAAAGGGTCATTCTTACCCCCTTATGTTTATACACATGGTTTGAGAATAAAGGTAGAACCATATGTATTTCCAGTGTCGCAGTGTTCGCGCTGCTGGAAATACGGTCATGTACTTAAGAGATGTCCTAGTGCTAAAGTGGTGTGTCCCAAATGCGGAAAAAACCATGACAATTGCGAAACCACTAACATAATATGCGTTAACTGCAATGGAAGACATATATCTCTGTCAAAAACATGTCCAATCTTTTTGAAGGAAAAAAGATTGAGGGAACTCATGTCCGAGTTTAATTGCACTTACAGAAAGGCGCTAACTATCTATGTCCCTAAAGACGAACCTACGCACAAGGAAATAAACATAGATATAAAGGATAGTGATATAAAATTTTCATCCCTTCAAGTCGTGGACACAGCTCCTACTCAAACCACTAGTAGTCTAGCTTATGCTGAAGTGACAACGAAAGCGCAGGTACACAAACAAAAACGAAAGTCAGACTATAAACATAAACAGAAGAAACAGGAGAACTCGTCGGACCTGGAGTTTATGGAGTGGAGTAAAACGGAAATAGAAGAATTTAATGAAGCTGAGACCAAAAACTCGAGTGAAACAGGAGAAAAACACAGAGATATCAATTTTAAGGAATTGTTAAAGAGATTACAAGAGATAATATTCATGAAAGGAAGCACTATACAAATGATTTACAAAGGAGTACTTAAAACTTGCATTGAGTGGGTAATTTTAGTAGTAGTTGACAATGTAGCGGATTGGCCTATACTTCAATTAATCCTTGATTATTTCTCAAATGCCAGATAAAACGAATGTTAAATTAAATATTATTCAATGGAACGCACAAAGCATTAGGCCAAAGTTAAGTGAGTTTGAGAATTTGTTAATACAAGACAAGATTCACATTGCCGTATTAAGCGAAACCTGGTTACAACCAGAAATTTATTTTAAAGTTAAAGATTATAATGTATTTCGGAAAGACAGAGACGATTCATACGGCGGTGTAGCAATACTCACACATAAGTCAATTAAATCTCAGATTTGCTATGATTTACAACATTTTAACTCGGGTATAGAAATTATACACGTAAAAGTGTATAATTGTAATCAAATTGAAAATATTATATCTATTTACTGTCCACCTTCTGTAAATAGTAGCCAGTCAGACTGGGATCAATTATTTTCACAGGTTAATAATAAAACCTTACTTTTAGGTGACTTCAATGGACACCATCCCAATTGGTCCAATAAAGTAGACAGAAGAGGTAATCAAATCTTTGACGCACTTATTGGTAGTAGCCTTATTTCACTAAACAGTGGCGATCACACACGTATCAAGTTAGTCAATGATGTACTACAACAGTCGTCCCCTGATATTTCGTTAGTGTCTTCCGATATAAGCTTAAAATTAAACTGGCAAGTGTTAAATGAGACATTGGGAAGCGATCATTGTGTTATTAAAATTACAACGTACTTTAAAGCTAGTAACGACTATGTGTCTCGGCGAAACTATAAAAAGGCTGACTGGGTAGGGTACCAAAAACTTTTAAATGACCTTTTTCATGAGTTCATGTTTCCAAACAGTTTACAGAAAGTATATGACATATTTATAGACTATTTAGACATAGCGGCAGATTTTTTTATACCATATGTTAAAATTAATAAGAATCCAGAACGAAATTTTACCCCAAAACCCTATTGGTGTCCCTATCTATCTAAAGCTGTAGCAGAGCGCCGTTTAGCACTTTCAAAATTTAGACGTAATCCATCACCACATAACCTCACAATCCTTCAAAGTAAAATCGGTGATGCTCAAAGATATATACGGCGCTCTAGAAGCAAGTCATGGCAGGACTTATGTTCTACTCTTGACCAAACTACGACCCATAGTGAGTTGTGGCGAAAGATGAGATGGATTAAGGGATATAACGAAGCAAAATCACATGTTGACAGCACTAAAGCAAGCAAATTACTTTGTAGTTTAGCCCCCGATTTTGTATCATACGACTACCCTATACTGACATCGAATAACCCAAAACTTGAAGAACCTATTACAATCCAAGAGCTAACTAAATGCTTAAAAAATAAAGATACAGCCCCTGGTAGTGACAAGATCACATATTCTATGATAAGATACTTACCTGAGAACGGAAAAGAAGTCTTACTCAATTTATTTAATTCATTTTTCCGTTATTCGTTTGTACCTAAACAATGGCGCGACATAGTGGTGGTGCCGATTCCTAAACCAGGACGTGATCCTTGTTTAGCTTCTTCCCTTCGCCCCATATCTATGATCTCATGTATATGCAAAACTTTCCATAACATTCTACTCAATAGACTAGAGTGGTTTATAGAAAATAATTGTTTGTTAGACCAGAATACCACAGGATTCAGAAAAGGTCGATCAACATTAAATAATCTTGCTAGTTTAGTTTCTAGAATACAAACAGGATTTTCTGAAAAACAATTGACCATATGCTGTTTTATTGATCTGGATAATGCTTATAACAATGTGGATGTGCATAGTTTATTACGTATTATGGATGGCTTAGGTGTGGGACAAAAACTTTGCACCTATCTGTGGAACTTTTTACAAGAAAGAAATTTAAAAATTCAACTTCATAATGATTCACTATGTAGAACTACTTGTCGTGGCTTGGCACAGGGTGATCCATTATCGCCATTGTTATTTAATATAGCTACTATCAATATCTGTAGAAAGATAAATAATGTATATATTTCGCAGTTTGCAGATGACTTTGTACTATATTTTATTACCAACAACATTTTGGAGGCAACATATAAATTACAAACGGCTTTAGATTTATTTAATAAGTTAGTCCAAGATATAGGTTTAAATGTTTCAACTACTAAAAGTAAAATTTGTATATTTAAAAATGGCTTTAGGAAAGATACTATTGATATTAAAATAAATAAAAGATCCCTCCAAGTAGTTGACAACTATAAATATTTAGGATTGTGGTTAGATCAATCCCTACGATGGTCTAAACATATTAATGAGTTAAGAGACAAAGCTTCCAAATTTCTGAATGTGTTTAAAATACTAACTGGTCCAGGCTGGGGCATACACCCCGCTCATTTACGACGTTTATACATTGCTATCATACGCAGCAGAATAGATTATGCCAGTTTTTTATTTGATAATAGTTGTCAAACCCATTTAAATAAATTAACTAAAATTCAAAACCAATGTTTGCGGGTCATCGGTGGTTTTATTAAAAGTACAGCCATTCATGTGATGGAATGCGAACTCCATCTGCAGCCGTTACATATTCGCAGATATTACTTAGCTAGTAAATTATTTTTGAAACTCAAATCTTTTGTAAATGGGGATACGTGTGAAATAGTTACCAAACTTAATATTTGTTGCCAAGGTACGTATTGGAGACGTAAAAAGAAACCACTTATAGCTCATATTTCTGAAACATTAAATAACATGTGCGTGTACTCCAGTAATGAATTAGGATCGTTTTCGCTTAACACGTGGATAAGCGGTGTGAACTTGTCTTGTACGATTAAACCACAAATTAAAGAGGTTACCGAAGCTAAGAAATCGTACAATCACTATCAACTTCGAATTATATGTAGTAAGAATTTTAGGACGAGCTATTCTGGATATTACAGGATTTATACGGATGGATCTAAAGTTCGAAATAATGTTGGAGCTGCGTTTTTTGACCCTCAAAGTAATACCTCCTTTAAGTTCAAGTTAAATTCAAACATTTCTGTCATGTATTCTGAGTTAATCGCTATCTTCGAAGCTATTTCATATCTTGAATCGGTAAATTTTCAACATTCCGTAATCTATTCTGACTGTAAAAGCGCACTCCAACATTTGTCGACGTGTACAGGAAACTTTCGTGGTTATCCGGTGGCATACAAAATAATAGATTCTATTAGTAGATTAAGAGATAAAAACAAAAATATTGTTTTACAATGGGTACCTTCCCATATCGGCATTGAAGACAACGAAAAAGTTGATCAATTAGCTAAAGAAGCGTGCTTTGAGGGTGTTCCGGTGACGTATAAACCTTATTGGACAGATATTTTAGGTGTAGTTAGATCGAAATGTTACGAAATTTGGAAAGAATACTTCGACGAGAGGTCATTAACAAAGGGTATTTGGTATCGGACAATACAGCCAACTATTCAAAATTATCCTTGGTTTGATAAAGCCGATATGAGTAGAAAAGAAATCGTGACAAGTTTGAGACTTCGTTCCGGACACATCCCATTGAATAGTTTTGCTGCATTGATGGGCAAAGTAACATCTCCAAACTGCACGGAATGCAATGTGGTCGAAGATGTTTTTCATATTATGGTGGAGTGTGTCCGGAACGGGGCGGAAAGATATTTGATTCGAGACCAATGTAATATAAATATTTGTGAATTTGGAGAATGCAATATTATTCTAGCTTTTCCAGCATCCAAAGCCGCTAGAATATTATATAAATTAGTTAACTTAGGGATTAAGCGTAGATGTTAAGTTATTCATGTAACAAAGGGTTCCTATGAGGGTGACATGTTCACTATGTGATCAAACCCTCTTTAATAAATAAAGATTTAAAAAAAAAAAAAAAAAAAATTATATATTATATATCCCAATATTTATTTTAATTCCTCCAGATATAAAAAGTGCTATCTACTCAAGCTCTTTTAAAAGTCAACTTAAAGGATTCCTGTTGAAAACGTGTCTTTATGCTGTAGATGATCTATAACGAAATTCCTATGTATGTTCTATTTATGAATTGTTGTAATATTTAACGTGTTTTCTCCTTATGTGATTTAAATTTATTTTTTATACCATGTAATTTCAGATACAATTTATTGTTCATGAATAAACAAAGAAACAAAAACAAAACAATTTCTATAAACCATCCACTCGGTACAAAACTTATATAATCACAGACAAGAATGCTATTCCTTTTAAAGATATAAGTACATTCAAAAACTTGGTTTTACTATGTAGTGATTAATTTCCGTTAAAAGTTCACAATAGAGAGGTCCACAGTGTTCTCAGTGCGTCTACGCACATATTCCTTTACAAGTCACTTCCCTTCACAAATCGCCATTGTTCTTAGCGCGAATAAACATCTTTTTATAAGTATTCCTTAAATAGATGATTTTAACTTTTAAATCCTTTTGAACATGACACTGGAAAGTCAACCTTGTAACTTACGTATATAGTTCAATTTTCTTTGTACAGGAAGCAACCCTTTAACATCTCAATGCAGATCATATAACATTCTTACTCAGTCGTAATAGTGATGTATTTCGCATGACGAAGGTGTCAATTCTCAAAGCACAAAATGAAAGGATTATAAATGTTTGAAAAGGACGTTTTTTGTACAGTGATAATATCTTAATATGGTTATAATAGGAGGGTTGCGCATAATCTGTAACTGTCTGTCTGTTTTTGATGTTTCGCACCTTGATAGGGGTCTATTTAGAGGATTATTTTTACGTTTTTTGTAGCGAGTGTCGGTTTTGGTGTCGTTAAAAGGATTATGTGTGAGACGAATTAGTGATAATTTGGATTAAAAGCAATTAGAGCTGGTAGCTGGGGGTGAAAAGAAATAGTCTTTTAGAAAAATGTTTCCAAAAGCCTATAAGACCGTCGATTTCCAGTAATATAGCAATAAGATTTCGTTTATTTAATAGCTATATTTAGCTAAAGACAATCAAATCATCATCAAATCATTGATGAATTCGTGACATCTAAGTCAATGTCGTGGTCGTAGGAGTTGAGAGAAAAACGCCTTACAGTTGATAAACAAGAAGTTATCGAATTCGATATCCCATCTCGCGTGGCCCCAAGATAGGACCCTAAAGAGCATATGTCATGACACTTTTTGTGACATATCTCGGTGTAATATTTATGCGTCACCACGAACGGAGATATGATCGGATGCGGGTTCGATTCTGTTCTATACACCGGGGCACGAGTCTAACGGTCTCCTATTATTTTAGACAGTGATTTAAGATAAACTGAAGATGACAGTTTTTAATGGGGGTGAAACAGTTGTATGGTTTATTTTTTTTGTATCAGTGCCGTTCTTTTGAAGAGCAATATGCATTATGAAAGATAGTCGAAAACTGAATGCGTTAATGGCAAGGACTACAATGAAAAGTAGTTAAAAGTCATAAAAAGATAACGATGGAGACACTTAAAATGAAGAGAGAGCAATTCTAATACTTACCATCGAGTTAGACTTCAGAAATGATGAAAGAGTGATGATATTTGAAGTTGCTTATTTGGTTAACTGGCTCATCTTTACCTACTCAATTTCTGTAATAGAAAACGGTATCAACAAGTCATACTCAACCCAATTTAACCATACTTGCACAAGTATCATTAGCCTTTCTGCTCTTTCATTGAACTAATTGTAACTACTACTAGCTGCTTCCCGCGGTTTCACCTCATAAGTCTTGATCCCGTGGGAATGTTGGAATAAAAACTATCCTATGTACTTCTCCAGGCCTACCCATGTGCCAAATTTCATACAAATCCAATCAGCCGTTTTAGCGTGAAAGCGTTACAAACATTCAAACTTACTTTCGGATTTATAACATTAGTTAGGATACTCAATTCTTAATTGAATTCCATATGTATTACCTAAATAGATGGTCTAAAAAAGTAAAAGATCAATATGGATCCTGTTGGGCACAGCAAAATTAGGAGAGAGACACCTCCGACACCTTCTTCCTCATACAATAGAAGCACATGCACTGAGCGGCTCACGGCTGATCGCTCACAAGTAATTACGGCGCTACGTATACCAACAAATTAGCCGCCACGCTACGCACGGCTACTGAATTGAATTACTACGCGTACACACATAGATGAATGCTCAACTTGAAGTAAGGCTACTCTAGACAATCGAGCTCCATCAGCAAACATCGGATGAGATGGAGGTCAAACGCAAGCTTATACAACGTAAAAAAACGATTAGAAACTTTTTTCTTGGATAGTTTCTCCCGTGACAAAAGCCTTCTCGAGTTGAAATCCTGTAAACTTTTACAGGACTTGAACTCGGTTATTTGAGGATTGCCGTAAGCAACCAGTAGCACACTATCAGTTCATTGGTTTCTCAGGATAACAATTTGCTTTTTCAATTAAATGTGAAGAAGACATTGCCGATCTTCGTTTCTGTAAATTGAGGAACCCTAGATGCCTTTTTCTATCTCTTATTGTGTTTAAAGGTTTAGCAGTTATATAATCATAATTCGGATAGTTTTTGTCAATTTGTTTTTTCTCACCAAACATGTAACCAAAGCGAGCCACATGCGTACGCGCATCAGAACATAACGAACGAGATTATAAGCTTTCAACGCGCCGCCATTCAATGCGTGTTTATTCAAACCGCTCAATATTCCTCTATGACGGTTCAATTTTGACGGAACCCGGCTACAACACAATAGACTCTAAATAAGAAAAATAAAAATCCAATTTGTATAACGAACTATTTAACCAGTGTAATTTGACCTCTGATTTTTTGTTCCATCGGTGAAATTGTTTGAATTTTTCAGTTGCTCAGAAGTCAAGTTACGTTGGTGATTAATAAAATGTGTAGTGAGATAATTCGTATTTCATTTGGACCAATTAGTGATGCTTACGCGCGAACCTTGTGTTAGATGAACTTTTTGTGACGATTGTGGAAACGTAACGCGATTAGTTGGAACGTATGCCAGGCGACAATGGGCGTGCCCGTTGGGTACCGGTTGAGTTAGGGGTATGTGAAAAAATAGGGTGGATTTTGTGGGGATGCCGTTTACGGATAATTTTGATTTTGTAATGTTTAAGTAGTAACATGAGCCTGTTTGCGCCTCCTGACTTTTTAACAGGTTTATGTTTCACATAGAAATCGCTTCTTGCGTCAGTTAATTGCGTAACAGTCTCAATTTTTTTTTTTTTTTACTTTCTTCTCTGACATAATCTTCACATTATTTGACATTATATACCTCTAATTCTTATTTCAACTCTACTTATGGCTTTTGTAAACAGGATTTTATTTCAGATTTGTTACAGTTGTCAATCATGTCATTTGTTTTAAATAGGCTTTTATTTTATATAGATTCTTCTATTTTTTTGTGAATGTGAGAACGTTGTAGGCCTATCTTGTAGACTGTAGATTAGTAGACCTTTTTATATTTTATATTTTTATATTTTATTGAGTGCCTGTTACTTGTTGTCAGGTCTACACTGTCCTCCCATTATCAACACTGTAATTTGAAACATTGTAAAAGCCCCTTATTTTTAAAAGAGTAACCGTGGAGTTTCTTGCCGGCTCTTCTCCATAGGAAACAACCAATTGGAACCGTGCACCTAGCTTCTGACGTTTCATAAGTGCCCATGTTGGTTTATGTGAAATAAAATATTTTGTTTTTGATTTTTTTGATAATGACAATCCGAGAGTTTTGAAGGATATTTATACTCCATTGCTTCATAGGTTTAATAAATTTTGTCTACTCGATAGTGTAAATAACGCAATGAACGTGGCTAAACTGTCAAAATGAAAGAAAATGTGATAAATTGTCATTTTATGTGTATTACGAAATTACCCAGCAGGACGTAGGTATTAACTTTGAAATTGTAGAAAACCATCAATAAAACTACCAGAATGAATTGCATACAATCGATTAGGGCTTGGGATACTCAGTGGGGTTAAGAAGAGCAGAGAAACAAGAAGAGATTTTTTTTTAAGTACAAAAAATTCCAGCTTAATTTCCCGTTTAGTAGTGCATGAGCGCAGTGACAGAAGAAGTGCCAACGGCGACGCGCAAAGCTTTGCCGCGCACACTCTACATATCCGTATGTTTCCACCATCAGTAAACTTTCAGTTTGCTCGTTACTTCGAAATAAATACGGTTATCGATCAATCTCCTTTTGTGATTGTTTGTTACCAATCATTATATTGCACACGCACCCAGAACTAGAATCAATCAATTAAAATTTTATTGAATCAATCACTGAGGCTGCTTTGTTGGTATCTACCTTATTTATTTTATTAGTTTTTAATGTGCGATCTGTTTAGTTGACGTAACCTTCAATGGAATTTATTTACGAATTGATTTTAATAGATATGAGGCGCGAGTAAATGATTTATTTGTAATTCACGCAACAAATATAATTTAGTTTTTAATTAAGAAATTGAACGAAAAAAAAGAAGCATTTTGCAAAGCTGTATCGTTACTAAAATCTATTGAATCCTACAAATAGGATCTCGGGGTCAATACCTGTATTTTTAAGAACGTGCGCGTTCTAAGTTCAATTTCAATCTGTCAAGATTACCTCTAATATACGTACATTTTTGACAAGTATTTGATATTGATTGTCGCTGAGATTACGGGATTTGGTCTTCTGTTGTTGAAAAAAATATATTATTTGTTTTTGTCTTTTAAGGGTTCCGTCCTAATGAAAACACGGAACCCTTATAGGATCACTCGTGTGTTTATCTCTCCGTATGTCACAGCCAATTTGCTCCGAAATTACTGGACTGATTAAGTTGAAATTTGGTACACATATGAGTTTCTGTGACCCAAACACGGTCAAGTAACGTAAATAAATGAATTTTGAATATGGTCTTTTTGGGGACAAACTAAAAAATTAAAAACAATAGTTTTGCAAACTGTACGGTGTGACATATCAAATGAAAGGGCTTGTTTTGAGGGTCTCAAATATAATATTTATTTTATAATTTTTAAATAAATAGTTCTGAAGTCATTTAAGAAAATATATGAATATTGACTATTCCCGGTCCTTATCTCCGAAACTAAAGAGCCTAAAGTTTTCAAAAAATACAGAAATTGCTTATTTAGTTACAGAAGTCTATGGTCTTAAAATAACATGGTAAATCTATCAATATTGTGCGTACAAACTTACAATTGCAGTTGAAATGTATGGGAGAACATGTTTTTCAACGACAATGTCAAGTTTGTTTTTCGGAAGTGGGGGCACGGTAGAACTCCCGCCAAGACGAGCCAAAAAAAAAAAGCAGGGTCACTACCTACCTTTTCTCGAAGCGATTCGTCGTATATTCATACCCTGCAATGCTAGAATGATGCATTGGATGCTCAAATCCTCAGGATGAAATATACCTAGTTAGCATACTTATAAAATACACTTACTTTTATGTGCCTTTTTTTTTTTTGGGTTGGGAAATCATCAAATGACCTCTCCCGCTCTGGGCGGAGCGAAAGGGCATGTCAGATTCTTACTGACTAAAACCCACCCGTGTTCCTTTAGTTGCCTGTGCGCCAGGGCCACGGTAACTCTTTCGAACAATCCGCAGCCCCGGCAGGCATCGGCCCTATCGGACCCCGTCAATTGTGCTGACATCTCTTTGAAGCGCGCGTGGAACACGACGCGCCGACGACCCGGGCCTGGTCCTTACCGGACGGCGAGCTGCCCCTTGCTCGCCGTCCGCAAGCCCGCGCCTACGGTGGCCGGGAGTCGGCAATCGACTCCCGACGCCCAGGGTGTCTCCTCTTGCCGCGACTAGGGGCGCGAGGGCGCAGTGATTGCCTCTCCCTCTCGCGCTCCACCTCCTCCTTCGCGAGCATTACTGCTTCGCAGAAGGAGGTGACGGCTTCCCATTCCCTCTCGCTCCGTACCATGGCCTGAACCAGGGCCGGACGCGAGAGGTCGCCGCCGCCGATCGCCGCCACGAGGACACGGCGGTGCTCCGCCCAAGCCGGGCAGACCTCCACCGTGTCCTCCGACTTTTATGTGTCTAGCTTTTATGCTTTGGATTTTATTAATATCTAAAATACGTCGATTTCGTCACTGACTGACTCACTCAATCGCTCTCCAAAACCTCTAGGGCATTTCCCGAAGTCCTAGAAAGCTGAAAGAATGATGGACATTTTTGTATGAAACCCAGCCTGATGATCAATAGAGATTGATTGCATTTAACAAAACTTATTATGAGTCAATAACTAATATTATTGAGAACTGCAGTGAACACAGCGTCATAAACTAACACGTTTACTACTTGCAGGTCTGATATCTCTTTACCCTGGTATTTCAAAGCCTTTTGCACGATATGATAATTGATGCAATTACTCAATTACTCAATTCTTTATTGCATTCCATATGTATTACATAGATGGTCTAACAAAGTAAAAGATCAATATGGACCCTGTCGGGCACAGCGAAATTAGGAGAGAGGAAGAGGGCTAAGCAGCAATTCATGCAATTTAATATTATTAAAAATTATTAGACGAGTTTAATTGGGTGTATAATTATGTATATGTATATATATTATCAGGTCTATTTATAGTATATTGTTTGTGTTGCTTATGATATAAACTTTCATTTGATGTATAAGTAGTTTTTATTGGATATGGCCAAAGTGACTCATCATTTTTTGGTATGCATTCTAGGATTTGCACACAAACAACAAAGAAATGAAGAAATCTGTAATTTCAACTCCCTTAAAGGAAGGTGCAAGTCTGTATTTAAAATAAAACCTCTAGAGTACTTCCCGAAGTCTTAGAAAGCTGAAATTTGGCATGCAGGCCAGGATTTGCACACAGACAACAACAAAAAACAAGGAATTTGAAACTTTCGCCTTCCAACCCCCTTAAAGGGAGGTGCAGGTCTGTATTACTTACGGATAATCAAAAGGATCGGTCGTAGTATGTAAGGATCGTAGCAGGTGGCGTACTGTAGTTTCTGCCTACCCCCATGGGAAGAAGGCGTGAGTTTATGTGTAATCGGTATACCTACTTTCATTTGTTATAAAAGATGATGAGTATGTATATAAATAACAAAGATGAAACTCTGTATCGTTGGCTTTGAAGAAAGTAACTGCTGGCGTGTAAGAAATAACTTTTTTACCCGACTATGCTAGAAGTAAGGGTTATGACTTTAACATGTCTGTGTAAAATCAGCACAATACCACTGCTAAAATAAAAATAAATAGAGAATCATACAAAAAGAAATGAAATCCCAGTAAAAACATTTCATGCAAAGTAGGTTGCCAAGACTTACATAACGCTTTCATTGTTAAAAAGTTATCAGATATAATGTAGGGCAAAGCCCCTAACTCTATAAGCCTTACATATTGCTCAAAATGTATGGCTTGGCCATCCCATTGAACTATTGCATGCCACAACATAAAAGATCAGTGACTTAAGTTCTTAACATAAGCCCATAGGAGTGTCTGTGCGACGGCCGCGAAACGGCCAAACCGTACTTTTTCATAAAGATGTAAGGTTTGTAATGAGGCGGCATCTACACCGACACATGCGAACTACGCATCACAATGACGTCACGCAAAATACTCTATCGCAAAAGCAGAGTTTACCGCGCAACTATCATATACAGGATGTAAGAAGTCCCATCACATAGCCGTCAACTACGCGTTGTGTACATCAAACTAAGTAACAGCACAAAAATAATTGCTGGGAAACGAATTTTATTTTTGGTGTGAATAATCGCTGTTTACGGTAGTGCGCAAAGTTTTGCGTGCGTTACATGCAAAACTTATGGGTGTATGTAACGGTACAGGGGTCGTGGAGGTATTTAAAGCTGTGTTATATAAAAAATTGGTTCTCGTAAAATAACGTCAATAAAAAATAGAATTTTAACCTTCAATATCTTCGTAACCAGAAGGCTCCCAGGTATGGCCCAGTACAAAAAAAAATATAATGACGGGAGTACAAGTGACTCTCGGCTTCGTTAAGTGTCTTTTTACAACCGTTATACAACGTTCCGACATCAATCGTCGGGCAGTAGCTCACCAGACACATCACCCATCCCTTTTCTATGGAGAATGAGTGAATTTTATAGCCTGCTCCTCACATCTTTATACTGGTTACCCCGAGTATGAACGTCAGCGCATCCTTCGTGCTCTTACTTCAGCGTGACGTCATCACCATCACTTCCTTAAGAGCGGGTAGTAACCAAAATTGCCTATCTTCAATTTAATTTTTCATGAAATTCATAAGACTTGGGTATAAAATAAAAATAGTATGAGTAACTACATGATATTTTGAAACTTTCTGTGGAACAGAAACACAATACGTTAAAATTTTCTCGATAAAATATCATTACGAAGTTACCCCTAATTTTCACGTTTTTTCAATTTGTACTTAATATGCTAATGACTAATAGGATATTTTTTTAATGATTATCTGTATCAAGACAAGGCGAAAAAAATTGTGCAGGCATTTTTTGAAATTCCTTTTATTTTTGATATTATTACGACTAGAAGCTTTAAGCACTTACGACGTTTTTAGTTCGTGGAAGAAGTCACCTTCCGTCGCACGTTGCGGGAACTTCAAGCATATTTTTGTTTCACAAATCAGTCGCCGTCGCTCTGTTGAGACGAGAGGACTGCGCTTGAATTTTCTGCTGCTCTGCGATTTAATTTATTTGCGTAAATAATATTTTCGTAATTTATCACATTGTTGGAATGAAACTGTGAAATACAAAACATGAAAAAATCACTAAAACCACTTCCGAAACGATTATTAAAATCGTTAAGAATTGATAAACTAAACAAATACCACTGCTAAACTATAAAATAAAAATATTATAATAATTCAATGTTGATATTTGAAAACTTAAGATGACTTACAATTATTTGACAGATTTTTGACTGGTATAGTACAACTAGCGCCATTGTTCTCCACTTCAGTCAATTTTCTTGCGGAGAAAATTTACAACATAGAGTTCGTGCTGGAGATTTTAGATCTTATTAATATTAAATAAAGAACTAAATTCGTTTACTCCCACTTTCGTTGACAAACTTCGTGTAAGGGTAACCTTAGACGACCCATTTCGAGCGACTTTTGACCAAAACCCCCGAATCAAGTTGAAACTCAAAATTTAACATATGGGTAGGTTATTGGTATAATAATATTATTGGAGTTTACAAAATAAATAAATCGGAAAACTAAAATAGGGTTTATTGCGGACACAAGTACGAAACGGTGTGCACGGGACATGACAGTTTTCATGCGGATAGTGTTCTCCTGACTAGATCCCTTCTTATGGTGGGGATGAGTAAAGATTGTGACGGATCACATTGTTTGTGACTGCCAGCTTGCTTTTCAAAGCTAAAGTTTCAACAATTACAAAAGAGGAACCTAATAAACTTTCGACTTTCTTTGGCACCCATATAAATAGATGCCAATTATTTTGTCGGCAAAGCCGAATAATGTACCCTAGTTATTTGTTCTGAAATTGGCCTGTTTTTCACAAATGTTTTCGGCGAGGACTTTTTTCTACTCGTGATCCGCGCAGGATAGGTTTTCATGACACATGCCATTTGACTTTGCATAATACAGTGCAAAATCCACCATACCAATATTATTTTTTACTTGGTAACACTGTTGCTAATTGAATTTGCACGATCTTGCAATGCAATATCCACGATATACCATTATATTTTTTTACTTAGTTAACACTGGTTTCCACGAAGACGTCGTGACGTCCAACTTGTACAAGGCCCTAAATAAAATTTGGTTACATTGGAATTTGAACTTTGTCACGCCAGCATTGAGTTTCTAGTTCCAAAACATGACTATGATCTAAGATTATGAATTCAAGCTTAGCGTATAGTATAGGCAAAATAAACAGATGTTTTACCTACTGAAGAATTTCATTGAAAATAAAGGCAGTGGACAATGGTCATACTTCGTTTAAATATTTTAATTGAAAAACCATTCGAGGTACCTATTTGTGCTGTGAGACCTTGCTTCTTGCCAAAAAATCATAATTCTAGGGCAACGGGATGTATCATATGGATTTTAATTTATTTGCGAATGTTTATTTTCTTATTTTATTGACATTTTTGTTCAATTGATTTCATTTTCTCAAAGTAAAAAAGCGGAAGGTAAGTGATGCGATTATAATTATACGCTTTTATAACGTCAAAAAAGCAATTTTATCGAAATTGTTTTCACCATCATGTAGGTAGTATCATGAGTATGTAGTATTATAGTACTTTGATGGAAGTGCTTTGCTTTTTAGAGTTCGGTACCTCAAAAGAAAAAATCGAAACCCTTATGGGATCACTTTGTTATCCATCTATCTGACCGCTTATCTCAGGAATGCGTGGAGGTATCAAGCTGAAATTGATATCAAATACTTAGATAAACGGTCTTTTGGAGCTGTAAAAAAAACGAGCTTCTAAAACGTTGACTTAGTATCTTGGCATAAATTGCCATTCATTTCGCATATCTTGCCACTCGCAAATAAATTAAAACCCATAAGATACATGTCATTGACCTAGAATCATGAAATTTGACAAGAAGCAAGGTACAGGAATAGGTACAGAAAAGTATCTGAAAATTATTCAATTGTAGTTATGTTACATAATGTATGGAACAATATTTTTTCAACTACAACGTTACGTTTGTCTTTCAATTCGGAATCGAAAATTTATAGGCCGTATCTTGAAGTAACATTTAGTCTTTATTTCATTTAAGTCAGTCTAATCTCCAATCTAACATCCCACCAGCATCGGTAACAGATTCACGGACATACAATATTATTTAATAATATACCTACTTGTACACATAGGTAAATTGAATAAAACAGTTTCATCTGATTATTTTGCGTATACACACTACACACAAAATTCAAATTCAATGCCTAAATATACGCCGGGCGAAAAGTTTCTGCTGGCGGAAAGGGATTGTGTTTTGTTTTTGTCGTGTTTGATGAGAGGGGTAGGGAAAGAGGCGCGGGTGAAACTTGATTTTTTTCTGTCTTACTGCGCCCTCTTAAGCTTTCGAGCGGCCAGTCACACAGCCAACCGGCACCCACGGCTCCAACGGGTATCCTGACCACCAGGATGCAGCGGACGCGCACGCCTGGTCATCGCCCTCAGCTTCGTCAGCAAACTTGGCACAGCACACTGCACTATTGGCTGGTCAACAAGCAAAGCCCTTAAATCCCTCTCTTGGTCGACGCTAGCAGTCAGCCTCAGCCCAGCGCTGTACCACATCCGACCCACTGGAGCATAACGCAGCGCCATCCCGAGTCATTGGGAAATCACCGCAGACATTTCCGACTCACCGAGAACTATGCGGCACCCGCTGCTGACACACTGGAACCTCAACAGACCCTGGCAAGCATCGCAAGATACAACATTCAGCCCACTATCGACCTCCTGTCTCCGGAGGGGAGTGCTGTGGCGGCATCTACATCGCCACATGCAAACTACGCATCACACTGACGTCAACCAAAATCCTGCATCGCGCAAGCAAGTTTATCGCGCAACTAACATTTAGACATACACAACGTCCCGACATCAATCTTCGGGCAGTTGCCCACCAGACACGACACCCATCTGGTCGGAGAATCCGCCCTTTTCTATAAAGGATGAGTGAACTTTACATCCTGTATCAACTTCTACAGTAAAGCCTTGTAGGTTTAGGGGCTTGCCTCTACATTCAAGCTGATACCTTTTTAACAGTGTAAGCGTTATGTAAGTCTTGTAACCTACTTTACATGAAATGTTTTTGGTGGGTAACATTCATCGTACGAATCCCTCTGCACGCGAGTTCATCTCGCACTTGTCCGGTTTTTTTATATTAAAGTAGCCAGTTTAAAACGATTTTTTTTTGGCCACGTAGCGATGACATTATATCCGATCCATACTGCTGAAAGCTTTTGACTCCGATGTTGTGAGCCAAAATATCTAAATCGGGTTACCAAATTTAATCATAATACGATTTCACTAATAACCGTAACTGGCTGCAGATTATGACATATCAATTTTACAAGTAAACATCACCGGGGTTGATCGCAAAAAATAGCACAAATCCGTTTAGTTTCACGTCAGGCTGCGTCCGCGCATCGATCATGTTGATCTTGTAAAGTGTGGAGGGATTAAATAAGGTTACTGTGGAGCGGAAGCACAGTAATGTAGGTTTTTGTTGTCATTGAAACGGATATGAACCGCTAACCATTTGCCCGGCTGTATACAGGGTGGCTGGGATATCGACGCGCAAATTGTAACTATTAATTCAGCACATGATTCTACAAAAAGAAATTTTTCGCTGGTGATTAAAAAAAACCAGCTGATCCATACAAAAGTGCAATACCTACGCGGTCAAAATGTATGGAACAGTTTTTTTTATTTTATTAATCGTCGAATAATTTTAACGCAGGGGTATCCAGAACCATGTACTGAATCCATGGTAACAGGTTGTAGACCGATGTCCCTGCCACCCTGTATTAGGTAGATAAGGATAAAATTCCTATTTTTTTATAATTTCAATAAACTCGCAAGACTAGAGAGACTAGACATAGAGAGACTTTAATCAGTCAATCTTATTAGCCTATCGTTATCCAAATTAATTATGTAACTTTATCTATATTCGCAATAGTATTTTTAAAGCATGAGCCGCGGTCAACTCACTAAATTAAAGACGGTTTTAATCAAACCTTGCACACTTAAAACCGTAACCGAATCATAGTCGTCTATAAAACAACCATAGACATGCGTGCGTTACACAAAGTTAAACTTCTGTATAAAACCGTTCATTGGTCACGCCGAGATGTTTGTTTACCAATTTGGTATAGATTTGGTATTGCGAATTATAAATTTGATTAACGTGAGAACGATATATGGGAAACGTAAGGAATTCATACCAGTTTTTGTAGTGTTTCGTATGGTTAAAATCGGGTGTTGAACTGTGGACGAAAAATTCGGCAGTCAACAGAAAAACTTGGCGTAACAGTGCAAAGTTTTCAGTATTTTTTGTTGATATAAGGGATTTGTGAAAAGATTTCTTCAATAGATACACAAAAATTAAAAAAAGAAATTAATGAAAGATGTTCAATAAAAAGTTATTCAAGATTAACTCAATGTTCAGTCAGGGTCAGAGTCAGTTCAGTCAGAGAGTTGTTTTAAATATTGGAATGCTAGTTTTGAACTTCCATATTAAAACTTAGCACAGCTCTGTGAGCCTGAGAATTCCATACAATTTAGTTGCAAAGTCTAAACATCTCATACAATTGTACCGAACTAAATGCTATACTCTCTAGAGTGTTACTCTTAAGGCGCATACTCACTAGCCGACCAATTAAATGTTTTATTCGTATTTAAGACTCGTCTGCAATAATTATTATTCGCCATTCTAGCAGAAACTGACTTCAGAGTAAAGATGTTCCATTATAGTCTCGGCCTGAGGGTAGATTAATGACTTAAGGCAAGAAATAAACTACATCAAGCGGATGAGAAACAGCATCTTCCTATTTGGTTGTAACTCACTGTTTGTATGAGATTTTTGTTTATATACCCATCTAATATACCGGAGTAATTCTTTCTTATTGTCGGAGGAATAGTAAGAGAAAAACAACCATTGATTGTGATCGCCACTCCTTTAAAAAGTACGGTTATTAGAAATCGCTATTTCTTCTAAGTCCATTTATTATAACGATTATCGTGGGTCTATGTTCAGCAGTAATCATTTACGGAAGATTTTGAAGCGTGTTCGTCTTAGATTGCAATACCGACGTTTTTCACACAAAAGAACGCTGTAAGGAAGTTATTACATTACTTATTGTTGCCCATATTGGTCGTGTAGTGGATACGCGGCCTTACTTGCGGGTACTTGCAGGTATCAGAGCTAGGTTCGGTTGTAAGGGAGACTTAACGTGTGCTCACTAAATGGTTTATTGCAAACGTTACGAGTTTGCGAGTTTACGTGAACCTTTGTGCGATGTGTGTGGACTTGGGTTAAAAAGATGTCCCGTTTCAAATGTAAGGAAAAAGAAAATTATTTTGTAAAACCTTTAAAAAAAAACATGCGCTTAAAATTATAAAAAACATTAAACTAACTATGGGCTTCTTGGTTGTCGATAGTTAATTTAATGTACTGTCAGTAAACTAAAAGTAATTTGTTCGTTGGCGGCTATTAAGTCTAGTAAAATTTTGTGTTTGTCCAGTTTTACCCATAGATAAACCTTTAATTTCAGGAATAAATTTTCTTATAGAACATGCATGAATGTTAGTGAAGTACCCACCGCACCTGTAGCGTCTAGAACTTTGTGCATAAAAGTGAATACTTTGGATTCGCAGAAAGATTTGATAACTTTCGGACCTAAAAACCCACGGGCACTGTTGTTTTGTTTACAAAAATCAATTCTAGAGCCAAGTCCATATCATCCGTAAGCGAACTTGCAGGAAAAACTATAAACCGTTCCAGAGGTGAATAGAAAGACACATTGTCGGCCGCAGTCGTCGCTTCCTGGATGACACACGAACACGTAACGTGTGTGCGGAGCTTTATTGCAGGCCATATGGAAGGCTCGCTTGACTGCACTCCGCCTGTGATATATTGTCTTGTTTGGGCTAGATTTTTCAACGGTAAATTGTGAAAACATGTATGGAATTCTTGGTAATTGATAGGTTATCTCTCGCTGTGAATCACACAAAAAGTTATGCATCATTGTCCTATTGTCCGATAAGGGCAACATATCACCAAACGTAGACAGATTGGTGGTATTTACTGCCAAGTTTAAATTTAAATCTGATAGCAGTCTGTTGTCTGCGACTTCGTCTGCGTGTATTTTGTATTTCATCTAAAATATTTAGGGTAAAAGTTTGTCTACGTCCTTCTCCAGGTCCCAAGCTACCTGTCAAATTTCATAACGATCAGTTCAGTGGTTTGGGTGTAAAAAGGTAACAGATAGACTGAGTATAATTTTCTCAGGGTGTTGTGGCGCAGCCTGGGAGAGGCCTATGTCCAGCAGTGGACTGCGATAGGCAAAGATGATTGAATATATTTTGCTGAACAATATGTACCTACACCCTTTAATTGTCATCCGCATAAGTCCGTTAGTTATAAATATTGTTCGTAGCATAAGTGTAATGTATGTGATACGGCTGTGCTTATCTGTACATCCTAACTTCCTAACTAATATTATAGATGTGAAAGTAAGTTTGTTTGTTTGTTACGCATTCACGCCAAAACGGCTGAACGGATTTCGATGAAATTTGGCACATAGGTAAAACATGACCTGGGTAAGGATATAGGCTACTTTTATCCTGCATTGCAGATGAAGTCGCGGGCAATAGCTAGTAACATTATAAATTAAATTCGCTTTTCGTGTCTGTTTGTGTGACCGCGTTGTTCCTCTTCATTTTTCGAGATTTTGTTGCAGTTTTCACTACCATTTAGAGAATTCATTCCAGAAGATTTATGTGCATTAAACTTACATATCGATAAGAAATCTCGATGTTTTGACAAGTCATAAAAACCGGGCCAAACAAGGGCGGGTCGCTGGTTTTAAATAAATAAATAAGATGTTCACGAACACAAAGGCCTCCATGAGGAAAACTTGCATCATGACACACCATCGTTGGAAAAATTCAGATTCTTACACGTGTTTTCTATTACATTATTTCAATTTAATAGTTTTGTTATAATTGTTTTAGTTATTATAACAAAACTACATTGTTATTATGAGGCTTTGTGTCAAACCAAGATGTTTGAGATTTATTATAATGATGCGATTGTATTTAAATACGAATTGGTTCGTTTACATTTTGTTACCTCGTGCAACTGTATGTACAGTTATACAATAATTTGAGTAGTAAAAAAATCCCTCATATTTTTTTTCTGTTAAATAAATATAATTATATGAACCATCAGACACGGATGATTTCCGTAAAAAAAAATTAAAAGGGCTTGTTCTGTCTTTAATATAATCGTGAACTCGTTTGTTTTGTATGTTCAGTTATTGCGATGCAGAACGTAGCGTATCGTAGTTATTAAGCCTTATCTCTCAGGTTGTAAGTATAATTGTATAGCACATGTGTGAGTACTATGTACATACTATAAAGCTACCATTTACTGGGTACGTCTTTCATTGACTTGAATGTGCCCTGGCGGCTGAGAGTATGTCATGCTCACTCAAATGTCTCGCTTATGGCGGCGCATGTATTGGATCATTTAGCTTCCTTCAAAATGGTTGAGCTGAATGCTGCCGTGGTATAATAATATACTTCGCCAGGTATAGCATTCCGAGACACAGGGTGACACAAGCCTACGTCATCACCGCTGTGTTACCAGTAGTGTGTAATAATAACTCCCCAACCGCCATTATTACCTGTGCGAATCCGATAAAACAATGAGGTTTTAACTAACAATTACGTTGGTATATGTTTAAATTGAATTGTTTCACTTGATTAGAAAAACTAAACGACAATTTAAATGCTATAAATATATTTTTTAACAGAATGGTGACTGAAAATGTTTCCATAATTCGTGTTTTGTTTCAATAAAGTGGCAACTGGATAGTAACGTAAGCATGTGTCACTCCCGGAGTGCTAGACCTTGTTTTTTAGACCATGAATGCTGCTAATCCATGTGGCAAGTTCGTGAACGGGCACCGTCAGTAGGGACTGGGCATCTCTTAGCTGCCACGGCTTATTTTAATTTAATTAAATATTTGAATTGTTTTTACCTTTTATTACGGACGGTTTTTTTGGATAGTTCTCACATGCATAATTTCAACATGAATGATGTAACCAATATATTGTTACTTTATTTTGATTTAAAAGTCCACGCAGTTTCTTGTCCGTTCTTCTCCATAGGTACAGACTATGCTTTGGAATGGGCAACTATCTTCATCTTTCTGGCCGACCGACACCTTGAACATTCAAAAGTGCCTGTAATTGGTTTATTTGAAATAAATACTTTGAGTTTTGAGTATTGTATACGCTAGCTACAAAGCAATATCTACCTATAACTATTAAACAGAATACAATAGAAATGCTTATCAGACAGTGCCAAATATGCTGTAATGTTTAAATTGTAATAGTGCTTTTATTTAACTGTACCAAAAGTTACACGTGCTGTGAAAAGCATTAAAGATAATATAATTTATTTTGTGTGAAATTTTTCCACTTGCACACACGCACACATCAGTGAATGTATTAAAAGTATATGTATACTAACACATAATGTAGGTATACGTATATTCACAAGAAAATTGTTTTGTTTGGAAAAATCTGTCCCTATATATCTTGAAAGACACAGTCATGTTGACACGTTGTTCTTTCACCCACAATCCGCAAAAGAGCCAGCAACGCGTAAGGTTTTCCTGTTTTTCTCGTGAGTTATCAAGCAGATGGGCAGCACCGATGCGCTTAATGTCCGCACCAATACTTCAGTTCGTCAGCCAAGATTATTTCAATGTACCCAGCTTCCTACCTAATTATAAGAAGAATCTTCCGCCATTGTATGTTTTTCACAGATATAGATATAAGTAAAAAAAAATATTCGAAGCCGAATCCGGACACACAGTATATTGTTATCATTTGTTAATTATACACAAACTCGTGCACAAAATGTACATAATCATTAATTATCACAAGTTTTGATCGCCCGCGTAAATAACGTCTTGCAAGGTCGAATGAATTTTCCCAAACGTTACTCTCAAGGGGATTTTGTTCGGGAAACTGAAAAAACTGAGCAAGTGTAAGTTAGCTTTACGGTTTTAATGGTCCGTACTTCATTTTATTTCTCTAATGGAATAAATACCTGCAAAATTGTAGTAGCCAGGTAAGTCATCATCACCACTGGCAGCCTTTTTCTAGCCACTGCTGAATATTGGCTTCCTCCTTTTAAGCCATGCTTTCCTGGCCTGTGCGAGTCTCAACCAGCGGGGTAATTACGTAACACACTAACAGTAGGAATGGGTTTCATTTTGACAGTTCAACAACATTCATTGCGTTATTTACGTTGTTGAGCGGACAAATTTTTCGAACATATGAAGCAATGGTTTAGCAATAGGCTTCAAAATGATTCAGATTGTGATAGATAGTGTGTTACGTAATTAGGGTGCTAGCATCACCGCGATCTTGATTAAGTCGTCAACCCAGTAGGTACCTGTTGCAATTTTGCAGAAATATGTAGATAACATTAGGTATTTTATAAATGTGCCATTATTATGCTCAAACTTGATAGTTAAAGTTTTATTCCACAAAAGAAATAAATATTATAAAATGAATGGCTGTAATCAAAGTTTTATATTTTACCGCCCTCTGAAGTTTTTCTCCTTGAAGACCAGTTCAGGAAATGGTCCTTAGATCCAAATGCAAGAGACTTAATAGTCTGGGTCTGGTTCTTAGTAATCTGGGTCTGGGTCTTAGTAGTCTGGGTCTGGGTTTGGGTCTGGGTTGTAGATCATATCAATAGATGATCCACAAAATATTCTGTTTTTCTTCCACGGAGCCCTAAAACAAAAAACCAGTTAATCACTGGGTTAGTTTGGGTAATCAATTGTTTTTAAAAACACTATTAATTATAAGTTAGGTTTTAATAAGAGCTGTTCCAAGGTCCTAGCAAACTAATGTAGGTCATAAAGATATCTGTTTGATCGCTAAGCATGGTTTTTGTTTGTGTTATTATTATAATGTACGTGGGAGCCGATGCGGGCTGTTAACTACGCGTACTTGTGTTTTCATACGTAATGTAACCGTCACGGTTTTGCCTCTCGAACAGTCTAGGAGACGGTTGTCTATTAATAGTGTGCTGATGAGTTTATTTATGTTGGGCGCTTTTTTAGACTGGTGTGTGGAGTAGCGGAAAAATCTGGGAATGTCTAGGTGTTTCTTTTATATGGGAAAATGCATTGTGCCCTAATACATAGTTTAATTTTGGCCTAATTGTCATTGGCTATTAACCTATAACGCAGTGTTATCCTTAAAAATAATGGTCATTAAACCTGTAATTTTCCTGCGGATATCAATATCAGGACCAACCAAAATTATGTATATTAAAATCTTATCCAAATTTGTATGAATACATCTAAATCACAATGCATAACACGAATCTAATTATTTATAATACTGAAATAAATTATGAATATCTGAAGTATTTTAATTACTCGACTAATCAAAAATATGTCTAGACCACAGACATCTTATTTATGTGCGAACTAAACACTATCTAGTTACAATGTGGATTGTATTGTAACCTAAATACTTAAGATGCTAGAGTATTTTCAGTATTTTTTCAAGGTAGGTATAAAACAATAGGACACGCTTTATGTCAACTGATAATACCTATGACAAAAGAGTTAACGCAACGTAGATGAAAAACACACCTAAGGCGGAATGCAAGTTATCGGGGAGAAAACAGAAAAACACAGAAGGAAATAGTGGATGGACAGCATGAAGAGTAAGGAACTTAAGAGGAAACGATGGAAAAGGTTTTGAATACCGACAGATAGAAGTACTTACAGTGAACATAAAGCAGTAGCCGCCAAGGTGCTTGCTTAGATCTTTCGTCCCCAGCCAAAATAATGGTACAAACTGTTTACAGCTTAAGCTCCTTATGAAGACTTATGGGTTTCCTTCATCCCGTTAAACACTAACATAAAAATGAAAGGAATCATCCCACACAATGACCTTTATATTTACAGTTATGACCGTGGACTGAAGACCTGCTTCAGTGCTGTAAAGTCTTCGGTGTCAGTGCACATAATATGCAAATAAATAATCAAAAAATTGAATCAAATGAAATGTCAACTATCCCAGACGCTTATCACAACCATTGTTCTTTTAACTATATCAGCCATCCGAAGGTCTGCCAACAAAGCTTGGTCGTGAGAAGATTACTGTGTGTGACATAAGGCGCATAATGTAATATTGTAATAATTAAGGCATGATTACAATTTAGTGCAAGGTTCGAACGAGGTCATGTGTGAATGTCATCTTTCGCAATCGTATTGTTCAGAGTAATGTCACTGTAACGGAGACTGATTAAAATTTTGAGATCTTGGTTAAGGTTTTTTTGTTTTGATTGACTTGGTGTGTCTTGGAGACCGACACAGGAATAGCTTTTTCAGGTGGATTGGAAGGTTCTAAAACTGTTATCTGAAACTGTTTTATGGAACTAGAAACGTGTAATAACTATTAAATTCGACGAACTTTTGACTGTCAATTCGATTCAGTAACGTCTGCTTCAGTAACTACGCTTGACAGACCTAGATTTAGTACTTTTTGGAGCAGATACAATAATGTATTAAAAGATAATGGTGTTTATTAATGACTTGTTAGAGATTATGTAAAACTTGTTAGAGATTTTTAAATAAATTATATCTACAACAATTATATTTCTTCACATTTTTAACTAACCTATCGTGGTTTTCCATAGTTTCGAAGATAAACAAGTCAATAATCGAGGTAATGTATAAAATATATCATATTAACAATGTATACCATTCCCAGATAAGCAGCAATTAATGTAAGCGGTAACGCGGCGGACCACAATTATAAGATATTAATATAAAAACCAACTCGTGGGCGTGATTGTTCGAGTGGGTTTCCATTGTATGCACAAAAGCATGACCTTTTTGAAACCTTTCATAATTTATTTTATTGGAGAAATATTAACTAAACATTCAAAACATCAAAAGAAGAAGAAGAAGACTTCATCAAATGAAATGAGCTCGCAAAAGTAGTGCGGATCGAAGGACCAGCAAAGGCGAAGATTGTAAAATTAAAAAGCGTAGCAGTCCAGAACTGTCGGCGAAGTAACAACCACGACAAAAGACTTACTTAAAAATAGGGAAAAATAAAGAAAATTAAGAATAGGGAAAAAGCAATACGAAGAGCAAAACGACAGAAAAGCGTAGCAGAGAAGAGGACGAAGCAAAGGAGGATACTACTCGAAATGATGATCCCGTAATAGTCCATGTCAACTCAGTAGATAATTCGTTTTTGTATGTAGGTACAGTGAAGAATATAAATAATACAGAGTAGTTGGGACATCAACGCGCAACCTTTTACCATGGATTCATGAAAATGAAATGTTCATGAAAAAATAAATTTGCTGTTCCATACATTTTGACCGCGTAGGTATTGCACTTTTCTATGAGACAGCAGACTTTTCTTTTTATAAGCGTCGTACAATTGCTACGCTAGGGGGGGGGGGGGGGTCTAGAAACATGTGCTGAATTCATGGTTACAGTTTGTGCGTCGAATTCCCTGCCAGCCTGTATTAATGACAAAAAATATCTCAGTTTTCAGCTCCCGTATCGTCCCACACTGGACACGGTCCTTCCATCCGCGTTAATCTCGCCCTGCGCCTAATGCGCTCAATTGAGCGGTTCAATTAGCGCCGGTGTCGATACACTCTCGTGTGCGCCCAGCCTTAGGACAGACCCCCGCTGCGAGGGTTTTTTTATTATAATTATTGTTTGTTTGTCTCGTTTCGTTGGTTGGCTTTGGATAATCCTTGGTCTATGAAGGTTGGAAGTGTAGTCTTATCTAATTAGCGTGTTATTGTCATGTGGTTGATATGTAGCGGTTGCAGGATATAGCTGTTCCAAGGTGTAACTTAGACTTTTCCGCCTTTCGCTTATAATTTAGAATCTATAAAGAAAAACACGAATTCCTAGCTCCCTTATTTCTGGGTATGATTGTAAATAACGAAAGGATGATTCAGATATTTGATAAATGATATTATATCTGTGAATTGGTTATAACAAACACTTTAAACGTGAAAAGAATATATATAGATATATTTTACACTGGTTTGCTCAAGAATAGGACGAAAAAATTTGAATGATTTGAATTTCCTGTCTTTATCCTATGTCCCGAAGAAACTACAGTGAAAACTTCAAAGCTTTCAAGCATATTGTGTATTTCTTAGGATTTTTTTTTATTTTTTTTTTCTTCATATTAATATTCATATTCATTTATTCACATTTAAATAGAGTAAGTACAATCGGTGGTTTCACATGTTACATTATTTGGTCTTATATTCTATTTAGCCTTAGCATGTGAAGCTTAATCATGCAAGATAATATAATGTCGCTTATAGATAATGTAGATGTAGACAATATAAAAAAAGGATTGGTATTTAGTCATAATTAGTACATGTCTCTGAGATTTATAGTGTCTAATGTCAATTATACCATCTTTTATTTCTTAGTCGCTGAGCTAAACCAAGCTGCGGTAATTCATCTCAGGTTTCATTTATCTATGCAGACACAACTCGATTATTTAGTAAAACTCACGATTCCCACGTCTAGTCAATAAATCGAATAATTTCACACATATCTCATACTCCCATTATCCATATCCCAAGTTGAATGTTATCAAAACAATTCGAAGCCCAATGTCAAGTGTGAGACCATCAAATTGATTACAACCATTAGCAATCGTGTCGAAACATGGATGTTATAAAACCGAAGTATATACGTACATTTGAAAAATATTCTGTTGACAACACCCATACAAATTAACCAACTTATCTTACCACCCAGTAACTGCAAAATCATCCTTAATTATTACACAATATGAGTCATTATCCATACTTCTGAGTGTAAAGTTATCGTGGTGTGTGTTTACGAAATCAGCCCGGATTAATCGTCGAACACCAGGATGGGAAGGCAGACAAATTAGAAACAGAAAATTGGTCTCGAATCGCTTTTGAATTGTTTTTGGTATCTGGTTTAGGTGTATTTGATTTGTGAGCCGATTTCCGTTAGCAATTTGGTTCAAAAGAAGCGTGTGGGTTGAATTCGATCGGGGTATGAAAACAAACTAAATTTATTGCTATTATGTAGGTATCACTGGGAGATGTAAGCCTAAATTAAATTAAAAGGAGCCATGAGACTTGAAATTATTTGCAGAATAACCCGACAAACCTGACAACCATCCGATGTATTCTGGCCATGAAAACTTACGTCAAGTGAGCTGGCGATAGTGTCAATGGGGGCTATCGTTTTTGTGCTCACCAGTTGGCGCCACTGTCGAGTAAGGTCCTGTTGCAGTACTTTTATTTGATGTTTTTGATATGTTTAAGTACCCTTATATACATATTATGTTTATTTAATTATATTTTAAAACTTCAAATGAATATTTAGATTATAATATTCCTAAAATTGGCAGGCATGAAGCAGACAAATCTTATTCTTCCTTCAAGAGCTACCAAATTAGATCCTAATTTTTTACTTAAATTCTTAAGCCATAATTAATCAAGAAGTGCACAACCATTACAGCTATAATGAATCATTCGATAAAATCCGTGCTAAAAAATCCCGCAAACAGCGAACGTTCGGTACATATTTTGACATCTAGAGACCTTACTCTACACTAGCGCCTCTAGCGGCGAACTCAAGCGCGATAGCCCTCATTGCATTGGTAGCATTAGGTGGAATGACAGCTTATTTTAAGCTAACTTCACTTAAGTTTCCATGGTTAGATTTTTAAAGAACAAACTGGCTGTTCTCAAATCTTTAGCACACATTTTACAATGTTAGCGATCAATTTACGTTACTACTCTGCCTATGTAAGAGCATCTGCTCAGAATGGGACAATATACATGATGCTGATATAACTGCTATACGTTTAAACTGGCATAAAGTCTCCGCTGATGCACATAAAAATCACTCATTACCCATTAGGTGGTCAAATACACTTAATAACAATAGCCTGCACGATTTATTATAACTTTCAACAACACTTTAACATAACACAACAAAACAATAACAACAATTTAGTTTATAAATATCTTAAACAACAATCAAGTGTCATTTTTTATCTAAATATCGTATAAATAACAAGAAGATATTGTTATAATGGTTGAAAACAAAGAAGGATCGACCACACAGGTGCCAATGGCGGTGGTGGAAACCACATAAACTATTGATATTAAAACCATCTTATTAACATACGAGAAAATTAGTAGTTCTTACAATATCGATGGGTATTTCGATTCTGATATCGAGTTTGGTATCGATAGTTTTTCTAATTGAGGAAGATTCTGCATTAACTTGAATCGGCTATAAAATGCGTTAACATTTCGAATTTGATGTGTAAAATCGATTGGTAGAACCGTGTAAATGGAATTTAGATTATGCTTGTAACCTCAATCCTAACCAGAAATGTATCAAATATACCACCGTGACTTAAATTACTTATTCATTGAAATCCAAAATTAATTCAGTAGCAATCACTAACGAAGTTGATTCTAAAATATCACAAAAAAATTCATATCGAACACTTTTAACTGAACTTCAAAATTGAATCGATAGAAAGCAAGAGTATCGATATAATTCCGATTCAATCGAATACAAATCGATGTTTAAGAGTACACTAGCTGAAATAGCTCTCAAATTACAATGGGCATCACAATTTGTTTTATGAAATATGTCCGACTTGGCCTCGGGTACATGGAAGAGGCGTTTAACATAAAAAAGCATTAGATAAGGGTTTACCGAAGTACCAGTCGATACAATACACGTAAACAGCGTCACCCACTGAGAAACGCTAAATGAAACAAGCATTTTGTGAAATTGGCGTCACTACAGCCTGCCTCAAACACATTTGCGAGAAGATTTCTTGATACCTGCTATGGAAACTCGCTGGACTTAGCTATTCAACAAATATAGGGTTATGGGTTATGAAAGAGTCCTTTAACCAGCATCAGCAGTAGGATGAACTAGGGTGATTGATAGGGTTCCGTACCCAAAGGGTGCCAACGGAACCCTGTTACTAAGCTTCCGCTGTCCATCCGTCCGTCCGTCTGTCTGACAACGGGCTGTATCTCATGAACCGTAATAGGTAAACAGTTGAAATTTTCTCAGATGATGTATTTCTATTGCCGCTATACCAACAAGAAATAAACATAAAATAAAGTTAATAAAATGTTTTTTCGGCTTTTTTTGTATTGTGGTACGGAACCCCTCGTGTGCGAGTCCAAATCGCACTTGGCCGGTTTTTTAAGAACCAGCGAGTTCGTTCCGTTATTACCCTTTTACATTGCTCTCTTTTTGGTCCTTCTGTACTTACCCCTATTGTGTTACAAAGCAAGTCAAAATAGTTGGTATTATATCGATTCCATCATTCGATACTGTAAGCGTGATCTTATTAATAAAAGATAATAAAATAAATATGGAGTTGTTGTTGTTGATTTCCGTGCGATGAACTTTTTGTATGATGACGTAAATTTATATTTTATCGTGGAGGAGATCCCTTAAAGAAATTGGTTTTTAACAGGCTGTGGTAGCTACTATTGTTATTATTGAATAGTACACTATAGTGTAGAACTGCTGAATCCGTTCGGCGTGCTATGTGCGTGAGCCCGTGATTTTAAACGGAGTATACACCGGATCAAAGCCATTAAACCTGCACAGCTAAGGGCCCGAACACACATACCACAACTACACCATAACGACAACGAACGATGGGGCGCTAATTCGTATGAAAACTAATAGTTTATTCACATGGACCACATTTTGCCGTTAATAACAACTGTGTTGGCGATACCGACCACGTTTCAGCCACAACGCAACCACAACTTCAAGAAGTTGCGACACTATTCACACGTAGCCACTGTCTGCCCACATTTTGTCACTACGATGTGACAAAATGTGGGCAGCAACAACTGGTGTACGTGTACGTGTGAACGGGCCCTTAATACAGTAGCGGTTAGAGAAAATTTAAGGGGCAATTCTCTTATTTTAAGACCGATCACATTGAGTTACAATCTGTCAAAAATGCCTCTAATTTACCTACATTTTTGACATTGATTGTGATGAGATTGCGACTAGATTTTGAAAGTTTTCAGTTACGGGAATTGACCTTCAGGAATGTTCAGCACAAGTTTCGATTGTAGATAATGAAAGGGTACAAGTCAAGTTTCGAACCTGCGAACCTCCACATGACCCGCGCAGCATGAGGCCATAAATCTCAGAGTACCTTCCTTATAAAAAAAAAGTATCAACCAGAAATCACAAATAATGCCAAAAACGTAGAGAAAGTTGGATTTTAGTACCTTGTCCTCCATCTCTGAATTGTAAGTGCCAAACACAGTTTTGTCACCATATTAGAGCCTAATGTGTGAGGTGGCCTATTGCTTTCTTTATTCACACCCATATTTTATTTATTATTTCATAAACCCGAGATGGATACACCCACATTTCTAAAACCTTTATTGTTTAAAAAATAAGACTCACAATCACTTGAATTTATTCTTTTCACAGCATGAATGAACATTATATATTGATTTGTTAATCAATTTATGACATTTCTTTATGTCTATACCAGATGTTTTATTGAACAGTGAAATCAAATATCAATCTTTAGTTTTCAGAAATATTGTTCTTGTGATTAGATAAAGAATATATTGTGATATGGTGTGAATTAAATTTATTGTAGAAAGTCGGCCCTACCTAGTACCTATTGACATTTTGTTTTAAAAATCGACTGTCCCTTTGACAAATGTTGAGACATTAAATTGATATATCAGATAGGACATCGCGCACCGATAGTAAGAAACAAGTGTTTTTAGAAATTAGATGTTTGGGTACGCCGTTGTTTTTATTATAATAGTATCGATTTATTAATAATGGTGTGTTTGTGGTCACGCTGCGTCGGATTAGAAATCGAAGGTCGGTAAATACAATTAATTTTGTACTTTGGTTAATAACATGTTGTTTAAGAAAAAGCCTACCATGACAATTATCAATTTATTACCAGTCGAATCGTGACAATAATCTAAACAAGAAATTCAACTGGAATTGCTTGTTTGACCTAAATACTTGGTCATAGGTATGGTTTCCGAGAATTTTACTATTATCTTTCGCCAATAAGGTAGGTACGTGCCAAAACTCGCTCGCCTCTATTGCACGGGACTTTAACATAACTGGCGAAATGTGGGAGTACTATACGTCTACACACCTCTGCTTAACCCTTTGGGAATAGAGTATGTTATGTGAATGTACGAAAATTTCTTAAAAAATAATTTAATCACCGTTGGTCCTTAGATCCGAATAGAGTAGAAGACCGGTGAATTAAATGAAAAAAAAAACAGCCTATTCTTTTTTAACAAAATGAAAATAAACCTAATATTTTCCTAACTTAAATGCTAAAGCTCTATAAATTCGTCTACAATTAGGTCTGGTCCTCATGTAGGGACACCGCGATAGGTATCGTGATTTACGCGCGCGCGCGCCGGCGCGATCTTATCTGCGAGCGCGCAACTAGTAGCGCCTTTTGGTAATGAGCACTGCTGTGATCTATTTGCTGGCTGCTGCTACTGTACTTTTGTGCTTAATCGGCTTTTTGCAGGTCTGGTTGGAAATGTGGAGTGCATTTTGTGGAGTAGGTTGTTTTTTTTGTTAAAAGTTTAAAGATGATGGTGAGATGAGAGGCAGAGGATTCTGATTTTATGAAACAGGTATTGTCACAGTGAGCATACATATTAAAATTTTATTGAGGTTAGGTTAGGATGGAAAATTATATAGAATAGAGTTATAGAGGTAGAGCTAATTCACCTCCCAGATAAATCGAAAATATACATTGTATTTTATTAAATCTATAGTCAAGAAGATTACTATGAATATGGAACTTAAAAATATCATGCACAAGTAACAAAACTACGAGTACTTATTCAAACACTGCAACCCATTTCGTGATTCAAAATTGATAAAAGTTACAACAAAGAAAACTTCAGATTCACTCAACAAATACTTCAAAATCCCTGACTAATCTACCAGTAGCTAAGTACTTGTAGTACGCACAAAATGGTAGTAGGTAGGTGTTAAAATTCAGCTCGTATACTTTCGATTTCATCGTAAAGTCCTTTGTTACGGCCGGGTGATTGCACGCCGCGTACAATGTTATGTCGTGTCATACAAACGACACCCGTAATCTAATATATCACTGTGGTTTGACTAAGTATAGTGTGGACTTGACCTTAGCCTTGGACTTGAATTGTGGACCTTGGGAAAAGGTCTAGCTTTTCATCACCATCTTTATTGGCAGCCTTGTTCCACCCACTGCAGAGTACAGGCCATCCTATATTTTGGGCCATGCTTCCTGGGTCTGCAATTCTCATCCAGGTCTTCCTTGCGATCTTCTGTAGATCGTGCACCCACCAGCCAGTTAGCTTTTAAGGTGTCTTTATTTATGGGCTCTGGTTTTGGTCTAGATTTTCGCCTCTGATCTAAGTTAGAGATTAGGTGTGTTTATTCGGAAGAAATACAGCAAGAATTTGTTCAAGAAATCTTGTTGGTGGCGTTGATGAAATCTTTAGTATTGTTGGTCGAAGTTTTTGAGAGATTGACAGAAATTTGAGTTGCATCTTGAAATAATCTTTACTGCTAACATTAAATAATGTCCTTACTCTTGTTCAGTTTTTCATCTTTGTTCGTTTGATCTTCACGTACCATAAAATACATTATGTTCAACTATGTGCAGTGAACTGCATCGACTTGGAACTTTGCTGAACTTGGTCAAATGCTTGGCATATTTCAATGCAATGAGTCACTGGAATCTTTGGGAAATGGGTTACGTATTGTGGTTTACCGACAAAAACCGGTTTTTTCATGATTGACGGGAAAATCTGGAGGATAATATTAGCTAAACAACCTTATTTTAGTGCAACTCCTCACATTATTGAAATAATAACGTTTATAAATGAAACAAAGCGTGAACATAATGACCGGTACGAAAATGTACACCCAAAAAATTTGACCCCACTTAGCACACACGGTAGCCTCACCAACCGACTAAACACGTACGCATCAGACACCAATCAAACATAATTTACTACAAGAAACCAAACATGGCCGTAAACATCCAAGAGTAACCTTGACAGACCAGACCATGGGATTTGTCATCGAGTCTTTCTTTGTCGAGGTCGGGAAAACAATGGCGTCGATCTGCCCATCCTGGCCTTTTAATGCTTAAAACTAATTGGCATATTTGATGCACTTAATCCACCTTCCTTCTAATGAATAATGAACCTTATAATTAAGATAGTGGAGTTTGAAGTTGAGTGGATCAAAGATTGGTCCTTAGGTCCTAAGTCATGTTTCAGAAATTCAAATGTGGAATTTGGAGGTCGCGATTGTCTTAACAGTAGACAGTCAACAATATTGGATTTGTTCCAAAGAACGCTGCACTCACAATGCATCTTTGTTACCACAAGGCCTATGCTTTTGCCTTGAAACGACGGTGTTTCCGATTAAAAAAATAGAATAGGCTTCTGTGTATTGTTTTATTGCGGTTTAATTGGCCGGGTGGGTAATTGAAAAAGGATTTGATCGTGTTGGATGATACGCTTAATGATAGTTCAGGGATTTGCGAAGATTTAAGAGGAACAGAACGATACTCGTACGTGCATTGTTTTATTTTTGTCATAACAGTTTCAGTACTTTAGAATTGATAAGTACAAAGGGATATCACTTAACTATGAGCTTTCTTTAGAGTCAAACACAACAGTCACTGAATGTGATGTGTTATTAATCATCATAATTAATTAGTTTTTTTTTTTTTTATAGAAGCAAACATGTAGTGAGTAAATTCACAAGACCTATGACCCGTAAACGTGTTAGACGAAGGATGGATAATATGCTATAATTGGTATACATATAAGGACCAGCATATCTCAGGTATGGTCTATACCAAACACTGAACTGCGATAACCTAAGAAGAACGCAGACCAAAAAACAGGTGCTCAAAAATGGCAGTAATCGCAATAAAAGTCGGTGACAGCGCATAAATACGCGATGTTCGTATCTGCATACGTCGTTAGCCGATCAATGCGGTGTAACAATAAGTAAAACGCTATCGCGCATCGCCGCCGCTCGCCTCTAAATCACGGGCTGCGCATACGATTATAGTGCGCACGGGCATGCGGTGCGCTGTTTTGTTTATTAAAGTATTGGGTTTTTCATTGAATAAAATAGTAAGTAGTACCCACTAGTAGGAGATTCCTTTGTGAAGGGCTCATCCGGGGAAGTACCTACCTACTATACATGGGTACAAATTTCACAGAGGCAGCGGTATGTATCGAACTTCCTACCGCTGGAAGAAGTCATTGCAATAGGTGGACCATAAGCACGTTGGCTTGCTTATGACATGAAACAATTTAAAAAAATACTTTTCAGTTTATTTGGGTAGTGAAAAGCAGGTATTTTTAAAGTTCATACCTATAGGTTGGATTTTTGAGATGGGGCAGTAAGGGCAGGTACCTTCACCGTTCAGCTGCAGGAAAACGTTCTTAACAGACTGTTTTTAAGTGTTTGAGTAATGTTGCTAACTACATATTTCATAGATTTTGGAAAAATTAGTCAGATAGAAATGATGCGAATCGATGCAGTTTCATATAAGGATTAAAATACTCTTCTGGACAAACTGAGGTTGGAGTACTAGAAAAGCGACAAAAAGCAAAAATATTTTAACAGTACATTTCGCAGTAAACAATACTCTTATACACTATCTTTTACAATGTGTACGATATACTTTTAAGTTGTTTCCCAATAGCCTTGGAACTCTATAAGATATAGAAAAATCAAATATGCATCTCATGGGAAACCACATTGAAATAAATGAGTTTATTTATTCTTATGCACACAATAACAACTTAAACTAACTCCTGCCATTTGTACCAAACATCTAAGGTTATAAAGCAGGAAGTATACAATAACAATATGTAAATATATATCATTACAATAGTCATAAACAATTAAATTCGATACCAGACGTGTTCGAACGAATAATCGTTTCTAATACCAATATTTTTGAATCGATATCAAAACGGTTTTATAGGAAAGCGATATTGATTTGTATTGATATATCTGTTGCTAATCGAGAAATGTAGAACGGTCCAATTGTTTTTTCTCGAAAACATAAAGTTTGAATAGTGGACGAAGTCTAGTTAAAATCGATTTACATTTTGTATAGATCTTCAAAATGATGTTAGTAGACATTTTTATGGGTTCACAATTGTCTGTGAATTCGTAACTTTGCGGTTACACACTGAGTTATATAAACGTTACTTTTAAACGGTGTACCATGATATATTTAACTAAAGTTTAACTAGGTCTATATTATATTATTTTCTTTTAGAATAAAACCCACTTTGAAATCAAAACATACTCTGTTTGTATTGGAAAAGTGGAAGCTAGGAAAAGAAATAAAGGTTCTAGGGAAATGCGCTAAAAAGTTTGTTGTTGGAAACAATAGATAGGTATGTTCAAAACGTTTAAAGGTGCGGCCAGACGTTGCTGTAATCTAACCCAGTGCGAAACTTAGGAAGATAACTTTTATATTTAATCGTCTATATCTAAATAATTGTTTCTCATTGAGACGGTCTATCGATGCCCATATTCGTTTTATCAAATTGTTATTGATAGGAAGTCTGCAAAACGGTTTCCTTGGTCATTTGTGGTAAACAATTGCTTTTATTGCTTTATTGGATCGATCTGGTTTCGTATGAAGTTCGTTTGAGTTGCTTTTAATATAAGTAATGTAAGCGATATTAGAGATGTTATTGTGTAATAAAAAAAAAAAGAATTTATTATGCTTTGTTGTCAATCATCACCAAACCTATATTATTTAATTTATTTTATTATAGATGATGTTTATAAAAATAATATTCTAAAAAAATCTTTTGTGATGTTCATGCTTTTTCAAACCAACCATACCATATCCAGAAAATTGCACAATATATTTCCATTAAAACAAAAAGCCCACTATAACTTAGTGATGCGCTTGCATGCGATCCCGGGACGATAACGGGACGACATCGCACGGGACGTGTCCACTCGTACAGATCTCGCCACTAAGCAAATCACCACTACGATTCCTAATTGATTTTATCTACGCATACTAAGTTGGAGAAAAAAACCAACATGCTAAGGTCTCGGTTTCTTCTTGATGCCTAGTTTAAGTTTATAGATAAGTTCCTGCTCTGGGATCGGGAGAGTTAAAATGAGACTGTACTAGAGAGCAGTATTGGAACTGGAAGAGACTTAAACCAAATTGTGGCATATAATTATGTTTGTAATTTTTGGTCTTTGGGGTTCATCAACTCATGTTTGACCGCCGTTGTACCATGAATATTAGTGGTTTTGTAAGTAAGATTTGTTCAATTTTGGTGTATAATAAAGGATATTCTATCTATTTATTAATCTATGTATTGATTATTGTAATCGTGAATGATGTGAAAGATAAAGGCGAGACTGAAAATTACAAAAACTTATAAGCACCGATGGAAACTGTTGCCATTCGGTTTCCTTGGACAAAGGGTGACCTGGCCGTGCGAGTTACCATGCCAAATTCCATAAAGATTTACTCCCTTTGTTTACATTTCAAAAGATGTATAATACCAAAAAATACACAGAACAAAACCATACTGCACCACAATACGAGTAACACGCACACGCGAACTTCCCTTATCAGACTCAAACGCGCAGACGTATCTTAGAAACGTCTCAAATATCGATTAATATCGAGAAAATCAAAAATATAAATTACATCGAGTCAACATATATCGAGAGATCAGCTCGAAAAATCCGAGTTACGACCACGGTATCGAGCATTCGAGCGGTATATATATATATATCTGTAGGAGGACAAATACCGCGCGCGCCGATATCGTAAATCTTTGACATTTTTGTGGTGTAAAAGAAGAATTAGCAATAAAAGTGGCGTTCGTGATGATTTAGAATGTTAGTTTAGAACTCAAGGTTTTTAGCGGTCAAGTTATGGGTTTGATTTATAGGTTGGTATGGAGTGCAGGACAGTGGGCTCTTGTCAGTGGATTGGAATGATTATTAAACTGAACTTGTTCTGATTTCTAGGATCGAAGGACCAAAAAGTCAATGGGGGGCCAAAAACTAACTAAAGATAGACATGAACAGATTTATTTTAGTTGGCGGGTGTTATACTGAATCATAAAACTTAAATGTCAGCAACAAATAGCTGTGGAAGGGTTTTTGTTAATGTGGTAAAAGACATACAGTTTTCAGCTGGTACTGAAAAAGGGTAGCGCACATATTTCTATACGTTTTATGATTGTTTGTTTGGATTCAAATGCTATAATAACGAATTCGCAGTAATACGCACAGATTCAATCATTGTCCAACAAGTACAAATCCTTTATTCCCAAACCATTAACAGGCTGTTACATAAACGGTATCGGCGAATCGGCGAGAAATAGTGCGGTACAACTTACGTTGTTAACCCTAGGTCGGGCGCAGCACTAAATTTATATTTAGTGATGTCAGCCGGCCGATACGCAATCCCGCGCTACCGTGCCCCGGCGAGATCCCGCGATAACCATCACGGGACTTCGATAATTTGTTGACGATCGGGAATTAATTTTATGTGTTTATTTTTTAATGAGTAGTGACGCGACACCCGCTGTTGGTGATTTGTAGGCAGTTTTAATGTTATGAATGTGCACGGTTTTATTTATGGTAAAAGTGTTGTTGAGTTGGTAATTGCTATTGAATATATTGATGATATTATAGGAGTTTGTTTATTGGTCCTTTTGCTCATTGCTTTGGTCTTTAGAGGGTGAGAATGTGGATGGAGTTTTATAAAATACCTCATATTTAGTTCTAGTTTTATTTAGTCTCAACCTATTTCTCGGATCCGCTATGCTCTCATACACTAATTAATTATTCAAGTTTTACAGCCTATCTAGTTTCTATACCGTGTGATACGAACAGGTTGACTGCCACCTGACCTCCAGAATCCATAAGGAAGCCGGGATTTATAAAGCAGTGATATACACATAACACGTGTACTTGATGTAGCTAGTTGCTTACTTCATTAGCTAAATGCGCTGAATTGCCCTAACCTATGTTTATAAATCTTGAATAATATTGGAATTATTATATTGGGTGGTGATTATAAATTATATTATATGCAAGGTTTAATGTTAGGCAAAGTTCAAAGGTTATTCTAATATTATTAAATCATATTTGCCAATTACAATTATTGATGCATAATTTTAATATAAAATTACTACCAAACTAATTTGGCCGCTGTCAAAATTGTTATTCACTCATTACCATAAAGTACTAGCACAATAAATATATGCAAAAACTGTATGTTTGTCCGTGCACCTGTGTTGATTAACAGGATGGCACTCGGACGACGCCGGGGCATTAAACAATGCGATATCGTAGAATTATAGCACCGCTGTGGTTAGCGACGACACATCAAGGATGGTCCTATGCAGAATCGGGCAAAGTGGTCCATAGTTTGATATGCAATTTGCTGTTGTTTTAAATTACCAGCTCATATTTTCCTACCCTTCTGAGGCGGGCTTTTTAGGCTGTTCGCTGGTGTGGTCTAATCCTTCATGATGTTTTCTTGAATCGCCAGTCATCTGTAAGTGGCCAATTAGGAGTGGTTAGGAAAATTCCTTAATGATACTGCCAGTGTTATGGATAATTGATACACCCGTTTGGTTACAAGCTACTCCTTAAGTTCTGAGTTGAGCTGCACGATTACTGCCAAATGCGTGCACTGACTGGACAGGTCCACTCAATCTGTGTGGTTCTTTCCTCAAAAGAACATTTCAGACACCGATCTACATGGTCTTCACAGGCTCTGACCAAGATTATATCTGGACTTTAAAAGAGACTGTGACCTCTGAGTTATTATCGGCTTTCCTTCTCAGAGTAATCAGATAGGAAACGCCGACTTCATCTAGTTTAAAAATATGATTGACGTGTTAAAGTGTTTATAAACCTACTTACAGAAATAAAATCATTTATCAGCGTAGTTCATTAGTGCTTGTAATCTTCAATTCTTCAGCTTTTCCGAGAAAAAATATATTGAAAGAAATTGAACAATCTTCTACAATCTTCTGCCACACTTCCGACCTTGTATTCGAATCTTAATTATATTACGTTTGAGATTTTTTTGTTGTTGAAAATATACCATATACCCAACAGTTCCCACACCTACATAAACGTACCCACAAAAAGCAATACGTATATTTTACTTGGCTCATTGCAACAGCATATCATCACGCTAAATAAAACGGAGCGGGCCGGACCACCCGGGTCGCGACACGCGCGTTAACCGTCCGATTTACGAGCGCATCGCCCCGGCGCACGCGCTCCTCTCAGATAACCTGCGACGCATAAATGTTCAGCCTGGGTCTGTGGGAATTGTGGGGTTGGAAAAGTGTAGTGTTTTATTAAGATTGAGGTTGTTGCAAATTTTTGGTTATATTAAAATAATACCTACTGCTGTTTAAGATATGAAGAAAAAATTTAACAATTGAATTAGGTATCATTTATTTATTTTCAACAAAATAACAGTTCTATTATAAGTTTGAGTTTAAGTAAGTGTATGTACCAACCCGTACTGGGCCCGCGTGGTGGATTACGCCCCACTCCCTCTTACAGAGAGGAGGCTTGTGTCCCATCAGTGGGAACATTATAGGCATTAATGACAAGAACTTTATCCTGGCTTTCCAAAAACCTCCTGCACTGGGCAGAGCCAGTCCTGCAGGACATACCTATAATGAAAAGCTTATTTTCGCTTCACCTTATATTTAGAATTTGTTCAAGGAAATTTGTTCTGAAAAAGAATAAATGAGAGTAAAAACTGCAATGATAGATATTGAAAATACTTTTATAAATGATTAGTGAAATAAACCGTGAAACCATTAAATTATTTTAACTACTATGAGGTCATTGAGAGCAAAATTAAGCAAAACACAAGCTATAAACGTCGTATAAGATTCATAGCTTCCTCAAACGAATCCTTGCTACAATTGATTTGAAAATTAAACTCATTGTCCAGTGGCGCCCGCGCCGTCCCCAAAAGTTTTACGACTAAACAAATAAAACGTGTAACGAACTAAAAAATGGGTTCAAGAGGCTATCGTAAATAAAATACCCGCTCATCAATGTGCTTGGAAGTCACTCTAAATCGTTGTTCGAACAATAAAACTTGATTCATTCGTATCCAAATCATAAATAAACTGGACACTTTTAATACGGACCTATTTTGAACTATTACTGCGACGTAAAGTTAAAAAAAAACGAATTAAGTTCCGAACGGAATTCGGCTCGTAAAATCGTTGAAGTGTTGTATAAAGTGACAAGTGTATGGTGACCACAATGCCGTCTAATAAAAATCTGATCATTCGATTTCTATAGATCAGATTTTTCTCAAACGGATTTTCCTATTGTTCAGAATATACTCGGCTGGGAATCTTTTCGATTTGAAAAGCTGAAATGACATCTGGTCTCAAGAAGCTATAGTATTTTATTACAATCAATTTATCTATCTTCATTGTGAAAATAACGTTCCAGTAAATAATAATGGTGGTTAAAACAAAATCAACGAGAGGAAAATGTAGTTTGTGAAAGTTAGAACTAATCACGTTTCACAGATCCGGTTAACCAACTCTGGTGCTCTTGTCAAAGCTTCAATTAACTCTACTTAAGTACTCCTTTTTTATTATAAAGTTTTCTATTGTTAATTTTTTTTTTAAATCTATTGGTTAAGTATTAGTCTTGGAACAACCTACTCTCTCACTAAGAATCGGGCGTTGCTAGCTGCGCTACAGTTTTAACTAAGACAGCTATCATTCTTTAGCATTGATTGTCTTTGAATATATTTGTTTTCTGTTCCCAATAAACGATTATTACGTACGTACGTGAAAAAAATTACCTAACGGGACCAAAGACCGTCCATAGTGCCTCCTCAACATGGTGCCACCACAATGTAAAGCTCGCAGTTCAATCAATAAATTGTCTAGTATTGTCCCCTTGATTCATGGCAACGAATCTGAATTTTATGCCGCGACATAAACTGTGTGTGGCCCCCTTTGGATTTACTGGTTATAATTACTGGCTCCCATAATGGTGATAAAGTAGATCCTGATTAGAGGATGTCAAAGGTAAGAAATTATTGAAGTTGGAGCACTCTTACAACCAATATTGGTTTGTGGTTTGGATTTCATCCGTAGGTTCTAAGAGGTGAATCCTTACGTCTGGTTGTAACAAATCCTAGGTTTTAAGTGCAGGAATTTCTTTCCAGTGGAGACTCCTACTGCGAAACCAGTATACAATAGTGTTAAGACATCCAAATAATTATTTTTGCGTGTGTCATTGGTGTGCAGAGTGAAATTCCAACATGACATACGACATCAGGATTTCTTCCAATTTGAAAAACAAGAAACAATATTAGAACTTGTAGATTACTGTTTATCGTTTTCCTTATGAATTTATTTAAGAGTTTTCCCAACTAGTTTCGAAAAGTTTTGATTTTAGCACTCGGGTTAAAATATTGTTTTTACAGACCTATTTGCTGAGATCATTTTTGAGCTTCAGGCATTGGGTTAGAATTGGAGCCTTATTTTTATTTTACAGCTTAAGATTAAGTTAAATTCATACTAACTAGATCCAAATTCACGCTTTTTGCAACAAGCATTTTACAAACAATAAAATCCCAATACTAATCAATCAGCTTTACACCGATTTTAACAAATTGTCGTTTGACACAATTGTGTGATGGATCGGTGCCACCGTTTACATTATCTATTCATGCACCTTATTACAAATAAATAAGGTTCAATATTGAATCTAATTGTTGAAACGAATACTGCTGACATAACTATGATGGATATGGGTCTTGTTATAAATTTGTATAAAGGTTTATGAGAAGATAATTTGATGGGCGACTATCGATATAAAAAATATTAACAGTGTGTTAAGTATAAGTAATATTTTAGGGTGGGACAAATTACTCTACTGCAATTAATCGATAAGTCATTTTGCCCATCACTTAAGCATTTTTCCGCTGAGTATAAATTTACTTTGCCATCTCATAGCATGATCTCTCTCTCTTATTTAATTCTACAGTCACTTGTTTTCCGTATTGTAAGTTTTCCAGCCGGGCTCATCATCATTTCAGCCATAGATATCCGTGATTTCAGCCGAAAGACGTCCACTGCTGGACATAGGCCTCCCCTAAGCATCGCCACTTCGACAGGTTTTGTGCTTCTCGCGTTTAGCGGATTCCTGCGGCCTTCACCATGTCATCGGTCCATCTTCTGGAAGGCCTTCCAACGCTACGTCTTCCGGTACGCTAGTCTCATAAAGCTATTAATTATGCTTCTAGTATGGCTTCCAGTCTTCCAACTTTTAATCGCCCTTTTCTGATCCACCATTCCGTTTGGCCACCATCCATTATCTCTTATGTCCATGGACATAATGTCCAAGCTTATGACCAAGTGCAATAGCTGAGTCATTCTGTTTAATATTCATCGCAAGTATTAGAAAGAATCGGAGTGCAACTGATGTTACAAACGATGGAGTAACAATTTTAATAACTTTGAAGCTGACATTGTTATAATCAGCAATTACTTGTGTATGCTTGATGACTATTGATTTATTGAAATCATCCAGTTCATTGCTTTGAATTAAAGGATCGAAGCCGAAGCTGCTTTTTCCCTAAATTTAATGAAAGTCTTTTTTTTATAGGTATAATATAAGTTAAGTGCAAAATCGAAATCATAAGTCATGTATTCAAACTGGGCTGAGAATCAGCACTTTTCGAACGTCAGAATTACACAAGACAGTCCCCTAAAGCCCGCTCACAGCTAAAGCACTAGGAAGTGGAGAATTTTCTAGTGCTTTTGCTGGGAAGAAGAAGTGGCGTAAGAAACTCCCCAACAGCACAGCTGTCTGTTCAGTTAGGAAAACATGATTCTATATAATAGTACTAGTAATTAGCATTACGAAATATAAAACATGAAAGTAAATTATTTGCTATATGCCAGCTAGCACACGCCAATATACTAACAAAAACGATGGCAACTATACCCAAGCAAAAAATAAAACTAAAAACGAAACGTGTTGTCATTTCTATTTGCCTTTTATAAGATGTCTCTTTATCAAATTTTGATATTATAGATAGAGTCCAATGATAAAAGTCGGAAAATTTAAAACGTATCTACGTGTAACAGATTAGATTTGGAAGGGCTTTCTGTGTCTTATGAGGAAGAGCTAAAATAGATTTTTGGGCACTTACTGGGCCCAAGTAATTTAACGAGACGTACCATCGGCATCGATACGAAAGAAGAATAAAAAGTCTCTTGCCAGCTGCGGGTGACTGCACTCGCAAAATGGACTAGGAAAACGGTGCAACATTGTAAGAATAATGTAGGGTTCCACATAAGTACATAACTAAAGTCTGATGCTCGCTTTTCCAAGGATTTTTACGATAAGAACAAAACGTCGTAAGAAAAAAATGGCCAAGCCTATGAAATCCATATATTTCTATAATCGAAAAATAAATAATCAACTCCTCCATCCATCTCATAAGTTAATATTATTTAAATGTAACCAAATCAATTCGTGGCGGCGCCAACAACCACTATGTATATAAAAACCGTCTTTTCCTTTACGTTTGTGTGAAATTTGATGTCAATTTGTCGAATACCATTGCGTGCGACGTGTATGAATATTCAATATGGTCCGTTTGCCCAAAGCAAACGGGCTCTTGTGTAGTACGGGGTGAAGAGATTGTGTGGGACGATGTGTGTTCGTTTTTAACCGATTATGTTCGAGGAGGATTGTGAGTTCGAGTGGTCTGTTTTTGGTGGGTTTTGAGATTAGATCTCGACACGATTCGTAGATTAAAAGTGCATCTTAAAACACATTTTGAAAGAAACTTTTGCTTTCATCCTAGGTTCTATTGATTTGCTCCAGCTGTTTATTTGGTCTAGGCTTGTCAGTTTATTATTTCAAAATAAAGAGTAAATATATAGAATTATTTTATTATGTATGAAAGAAGCTGGTATCTAGCCAGTACAAATAGATTGATATTGAGTCCTGATCACGACAAGCTTTGTGAAAGATATGTTAAAGCATCAGTTCAAATTGTACATCCGATCGGAATATTTTTTTTATTGTGAATTTTCTAGATGCTCAGAACTTAAATAAACAAACATGTATTAAGAGAATGTTTCTTAACATACCTAAACTACAAACTAAGATAACTGTTCAACATTGTTTTCGTTTCTCATTTCTTACGAATACTTTTTGTGCTGTTCATAATGCAAGCGCGCTATGTCGTGACCTATTGACGTTTGAAACTCCGTTAACATGCAAACGGGATGTAAATCAGTTTATGTTCATTTAACTGTCTAAGAGAAAATATTTTCTTGACATTATTTGTGTAGCAAGACTCGTGGTCAGGGGTCACCGGTTTTAGGTGACTTTGATGTTACACATTTAAATATGCGTCAAAGAAACTAAACATGAAAGAAGATTGAGCTCTATTTTCTTGAGGCTAAAGTTTGGTGTTTCGGTTCTAAGGTGTCTAAGTTATATTGGTGTTAATGATGGGAAAACTCACAATATCGATGGGTATTGTTCAATCGGTTACGTTTTATCTATTTAACATACATTTATACACATAAATAATGTCGGCATTTTTGTCGAGAAGCTCTCAGAATATCGTTGTTTCGATATCGGTGCATAAGTTTTGTTTTTTATTTGTTAAAAGGAAAATTTGGAGAGTTTTAGCCGATAGGTTCATGTAAATGGAAGAATATCGATGAAAAGAGCTTACTAATTCATGTCGATAATAGGCATTAGGTTGGTGCCCTGTCACGTTGGGCATCAATACAGTGTTTTAACCTAAGGCTTAAGATCAAAGTGCAGTGTACCTATAACGTTATCGTTTTCTGATGGAGTTTAACATTTTATTTGATTTCATCGCAAGTCCTTGGATTAGGATCTTTTTTGATAATTGATGTCAGAGATTGATTAAAGCATAAAACCCTCCGGATAGTACTAAAATAAGCTGAAGTCGATCCCAACTTTGCCCATTTTGCCTATTGTGCAGGGGTAGACAGTGTCTAAATTCTTTTTTTTTTTACTTTTTAATTACTAACATTAGTTATAAGCAAAATTCTTGTTACTAAGACCTTGCCTTGCCTATGGATTTTTTTGTCTGAAATAAATGTATTTTTTTAAATTTATTTTTTATTGTTAAATTAAAACTCCATAAAATCTCGAGAAAGACTCTTTACTCGTACACCGGCAAATGAATGATACCTTACGCGAAAGTAAACTCAGTAAGTTGGCGTATGTCGAAAGAATGCAACGGGGCAGTCTAGCAGGTGTGGTCTTGAGAGGATATCTTGTTCAAATGAACCAAATATAGTTTCATAAATATGGACAGGCCTTTATTCAGAATTGACAATGGATACAATGGTTGAAATAAATAATTATAATACTTAGTTACATTAATTTTTTCTGTCAGATTTATGTAGAAATAAATCTTCAACTTTAGAAATTCTGTTTTAACCACCATCAAGCTACCTTAAAGCCCATCAAATACTTAAATATATCTCTTAAAGGCAAAAACATTATCGACCGCATATTGCACCAAGGCGCATTGTATGCAAAATACAGGACGTGTTCATTTAAAGAAAAAAAAAATCCGTACGGAATCGCGTCTCTCGCATTCTGTTTTATATTATCTCAAAAACATAACACGAGCCTGAGACAAAATGTCGCTGCGTTTTTTTTGTCGCGCGACAAAAATACGGGTGCTAAAGTCACGGTTTACGTGTATACGCTTTTGTTTTGTTTTTCGATGTTATATATAGGCTGGTTGCGAAATGATCGGAAGATTTTGTGGCCAGACGTGCGATGAATTAATATTTAAATACTTAGTAGGTATTTATTGAAACTATTATTTTCTTTTTCTGTGGTATCTCATCTAGCTAGCTAGGTATAATTTATACAAATTTAAGATATAAATGTAGAAATTTTACATAGGGTGACACAATGGATGGTCTTATCGCTAAAAGCGATCTTTTAAAGTAGACATGGAAAAGCCCACATTGTTCTAAAGAGCTTTTCGTAGGTACGTTTGCAGTACATGATTTAATTAGTTTTACTAAAAAGTCATAGTGTAAAAGTACGAGAAACAAAACTTGTTTGTGAATATTTTGTTCTTAGGGCGGAAAATTAGGTACCTCAGTATTTATTAACGATATTTTCAAATTCTTTTGTATTGTTTTGCATTATTGTTATACTATTTATCACACACCAATCTTCGCGAATTGTGGATCAATCGATCTCAGACCTACCTTTTATTGTTAAAAACAGTTTTGTTCTCCAAACCTAAGAAGGACATAGGGCGTGGCCATCTTGTTATAACCGAGAATTTTATCGTTGTTTTGAGAATCAAACTTTATTTATTGTCCTTTTAACTACAGCCAGTTTAAATAAATTCACCATAAATAAACTTTACTATAGTGTTGTTGTACTGTACAAAAGGGAGTGACAATAGAAACATTCATATTAATGTTGTAGAGGTATGAGGAACAGGGTGTAAAGTACACTCAAACCTTCATAGAAAAGAGAGGATGCTCCGACTGACGGGTCGTGTCTGGTGGGCAACTGCCCGACGTTTAATGTCGGGACGTTGTATTTATGCTACCTGTACGGTAAACTCTGCTTGAGCGATGCAGGATTTTGCGTGACGTCAGTGTGACGCGTAACTCGCATGTGGCGATGTAGATGCCGCTAAAATGTCATCGTTATATGACTCATCGATATAAAACAAAGTTTAGTGGGACAATGCCCAAATATATCTTTAATTCAATAGATTTCAAGTCCTTATAAAAAGGTCCGGTTACAATAGCTGGTGTAAAGCCTACTTCTCAATAAGGCAAATGCCACGATTAGAGACGAGCAAGGATGCGTGAGGAATAGGTGTACCCTTAACAATTTTAATTAAAAAATTTAAAAACAGTTAAATTTAAATCTAGTATATTTGGAATGGGAGTAAAAATTTATAACAAATTACCAAACGATGTTAAATGTATTTCAGCGATCAATATTTTTAAACATAAATTAAAGGAATTCCTGTTAAGTAAAGCGTACTACTCTATAAACGAGTTTTTTAACGACAAAAATTTGTGTTAGTTTAAATATTTTGTTTTTTCTCTACCATGACGACTGTTGTACGACTTATATTCTATTTATAATTTGACATGTACCTATAATATTTTCAATGTTTCAACTTGACTAATGAATGTATGTTATTATGACTTTTTATTTTATGTATAATTTGACATGTATAATTTGACTAATCCAAAATATTTTTTTACAATACTTTATTATGGTACAATTTTATACTAATGCAAAGAGTGTAAACTGGGGATAAAGTGTAAAATGTATATTATATTAACGTAAGTCAAAAACAAAGCGCCAAAAATATTGTACACCTTATAGGTATGTTACATTGCTCCTATAATTATTATGACTATGACATCTTTATCTACATGTGACAAACAATAAATGATTTGAATTTGAATTTGAATTTGAATTTGAACAATAAAATAGTTGTATGCTCAATGGCCAGTCGACCAAAAACCATAGCGAGTCGAGATATATTTCATGTGACTTACGCGTGATTCCTGAGGTCCTCAATAAGCTCTCAATAGCTATTTATTCGACAAGGTTATCAATTTATGCAAAAGAGTCTTCAAACACAAAATACTTATCAAATACTTATATAGTTTTGACACTTGTCAGCTCATTGAATTTAATATTACCTCTTACTGGCAAAAAACATAGCACAAATGTAGCCTTACATTGAATCTCTAAAGAGAGTATCAAGCCCAAGAAAGTATAAATATCGCGACAATACCCGCCCACTTGCCATCACTCAGTTTATGGGGTCATCCCACATAGAGCGATGACACTTTTACGATAATAGCTGGGGTTTCCGGCTGATCGATTGGGCAGACGAGCGGGGAAGATCTGGTGGTTATTTGCAAAATTTTGGGTTACTTCAGACTTTGTAAGCATGTGTGGCGTAGTGGATTTCGTGGGTATATAGTAAGGGAATTAGGGTAGACTAAATTAAAGAGTATACCACTTACAAACACATAAATTAGAATGAAATACATGAGCACAGACTCTTAGGGGGTAGGTTCTAAAGTCTTTTAGGTCTTTTACTGGTATTTGCTGAGAAGGAAGGTACAGCCCTGGCTTTGTCCGTTCGGGGACACCGTAGAAGGCGCGGTACATCTCGCATCGGTCTCACGGTCGCAAAGGCTCTGTCAAGGCGAGCAAAGCGGGCGGATATGCGTCTCAGAGGCACGGTAGTGGTGCGGCCGGCAGTAGACTGTAGCGGCCACGTGCCCCAGAGCTGCAGATAGTTTGGTGCGCAGTTCACCTCGCCACGCTCTCCAAGGCTCCGTCAAAGCGAGCAGAGCGAGTGAATCGGCAGGCGTTCTCACAGCACTTGCTGTGGCTCCGTCACAGCGAGCAGTGTGGTATGGACTGACAGCCTTTTATTTTATTTTTTTGTTCCGGTATGGAAAATCCTCATGGATGTCCCCCGCCCTGGGGGGGCAGAGGGGACTGTCAGACTCTTACTGACTAAAAACCACCCCGGTGTTCCATCTCACACCTATGCCGGGGGTCCCGGGAACGTACAAATCTTCCGCAACCCCCGGCCGGTGCCGTCCGGTCGAGCGGGGGGAGTGAGGTGTTTGACTCCCCCCGCGACGTCTAAGAGGGGCGCGCGTGGAACACTACGCGCCGCCACCTCGGGTCCTGATTTATGGGGGGCGACGGACGTCGCCCCTGGACCCATTTAGGAGGGCTGGAAGAGGGCGTTGTCCGCCCTGCGCCGACGCCCAGTGCGCCTGCTGCGGGCCGGGTGAGAGGATGAGATCTCTCGCTCCCTTTCCGCAGCCTCCTTCTGTGAGATGACTGTTTCGCAGAAGGATACCACCGCGTCCCAGGACTCCTCGCCGCCAACCATCGCATTCACAATGGCTGGCAGCGAGAGGTCACTGCCTACTCCTGAGATGAGGGCACAGCGCGGCTCGTCCCAAGCGGCACACTCTGCCAGCGTATGCCGCGCCGTGTCCTCCTGGCAGTCGACGCAGTGGTGACACCGGGCGTCCGGCTCCCTGTTTATGCGACACAGGTAATGGACTGACAGCCTGCCCCAAAGCTGGTGAGAATGCGCTTGTAGAGGCGTCGGACCAGAAGTCAACGACCAATAGTAGTCGCCTTAGAGAACCCTGAAAATAGCGCAAAAGGGGCGCCCGTGAGTTTCAGCAAAGATTCTTGTAACCCCTTTCTACGCTGGTCCTTTCTGAAATCCTTCCTGAAACTCACTGGCGCCCCCTTTGCGCTATTTTCAAGGTTCTCTAAGGCGACTACTATTCGTCGTTGAGTTCTGGTCCGACGCCTCTACAATCGTCCGGACGAATGCGCTAACCGAATTCTCAGCAGGGTTGGGGCAGGCCTTTACCACACTCCTCGTGGCGCACCCTGGGCAACGTCAGCTCCAATTGCCCACCTGCTTTTGATGGTGGACAATTGGGGCTGGCGGCTAATCTTCAACAAACGGGGAAGGGTCATGGTTCCAATCACCTATCATCCTAGATGGTCGGTGAAGGGAACCGGGCTAGGGGCGGGACGGCTAGTCCGTCATAGGGGTAGGCCTGGTGGCCAACTTACGTCTACACCCCCTCTGATTGCAGAGGGTTGGTGGTAGGCGTATAGTGGGAGGGGGAGAGGAAGACAACCTCTTTAAAAAATTACCTCAATCCTAAGGTCGAGCGTGCCGAGGGGATGAATGGCCGGAGGGGATCCGGTCGCTAGCGCTGGGGGGGTTAATAGGGGAGATTAGGGACCTCACCCTTCAAAGGAAAAATGAAAAAATGAACAAGACAGAGGGAAACAAACTACCCCAGGGCGGTACCGGCTGCTCAGCAGCCGGAGAATCCGCCACGTTCCCTTCGGGAACGTCAAGCCCCCAATCGTATTCTGGGGGGGGCAACCAATGTCCACCGTTTGCCGATGGCAACAAGAGCCGAGGAGGCTCACTACACACCGCCGACACCACTGACCAGCGAGAAAAGGAGCTTCAGAAGAATCTGAAGCCCCTGCGCGTCTTGGTGACACCGCTTGCCGGCACTGACGGCAACAAGAGTCGAGGAGGCTCAAGTCCCGACAGGGACCAATCGTCCGATCAGGAAGGATCTCGGAGGAAGCGGAGTCTTTCTGCGAGTGACGAGAACCCGTCGGCCGCGAAGGTGCCAACGGCACAGAGAGGGCGAGGTCGTATCGTGGCGGGTGGATCCTCCGCTCGGCTGCTGGAGCGCGATGGGCGGGGTCGCTTCACGCCGATACGCCGGACCAACACGCCAGCTCCAGTGGAGCGCGTGGAGAGTGCCGAGAGCGACCTCGAGCCCATGGAGGCGGACCTAAGCGGGGGCTCCACTGTGTCCCTGCTAGGGTCAAACAGAGCGGAGGCGAGCGCTGCAAAGCGGGCGCAGCGAAAGGCTGTCGCGGCTGACGAAGTCAGCGAGTTGGCCCGACAGGCCCGTGAGCGGCGCTCAGCTCGGATGGCTGCCGGGGGGAGCATCACAGCGGTGGCACTCAGCCGCCAAGTTCTGGACGGCGTGGATGTCGTCCTGAAGGTTGCCACCAAATCGGGCAACCTGAAGGGCACATTCACCCGTGCTTTGAAGGAGGCGGCTGACGGCATAAAGGAGGCGGCTGAGGTCCTCCTTAATCGCACTAGCACAGAGGAGACGGCGAAGCTATGGGAGGAGAACGGCCGTCTCCGATCCGAGTTGGAGGACCTCAAGCGGCAGTTCGCCGCCCACAGAGCAGCTCCCGCAGCTACCGGCTCCTCTTCCGTCGCGGCCCCAATGTCGACTTCATCGCCGGTCCCGTCTTCGACCCCTGCAATTGCAGATGCGGAGGTCGAAAAGATCGCCCGCATCTGCATGATGCAGTGTGGGAAGATGGTGGGTGCCCGCATGGAGGCCATTGAGGCAAGGCTCCTGCCGGCTGAAACACTCCGCCCACCGCTCGCTGCGGACAAGCGGAGAAAGGAGGGGCCCGCTAAGCAGGGGCCACTAATAGCTGCGGCGGCAGAGACAAGCCGCTCCGGGAGTGGGACCAAAAAATCCGCCAAGGGTACGTCCGTGCTCACTTCCCGGGCTGCTGCACCACCGGCGACTGCGCCACCGGCGGCTGCGCCACATCCGGCCGCGCCCGGGCCTTCCACGGAGGCCTGGACGACGGTCGTCAAGAGGGGCCGCCGTAAGGGGCGGAAGACGGCACCACTGGCACCGGCTGGAACACCGACACCGGCACCTAAGAAGGCCCACAGTCCGCCTAGGGTCAGAGCCCCACGCTCCGCGGCTGTAGTGATTACGCTGCAGCCCGGAGCCGTCGAAAGGGGCATTACCTATAAGGCGGTCCTAACGCAGGCAAAAGCCAAAGTCGCGTTCCCCGACTTAGGCACACCGTCCGGCTTTAGAATGAAGCCGGCGCTAACGGGGGCGCGGCTGCTCGAGGTGTCAGGTGCCTCTAGCGGCGAAAAGGCGGACATTCTGGCCGCCAAGCTCAGGGAGGTCCTCAACCCGGAAGACGTCCGGGTGTCCAGGCCGATGAAGACTGCTGAGCTGCGTGTCGGTGGCCTGGATGACTCGACGACCCCGGCTGAGGTCGTGGCGGCCGTCACCCGAGTCGGTGGATGTCCGCCCGACGATGTGCGGACGGGCGACATTCGCGCCGACGCTTCCGGGCTCGGCACGATTTGGGTGCGGTGCCCGGTGGCGGCGGCAAACAAGGTCGCTGACGGTGGGCGTTTGTTGGTGGGATGGGTTGCGGCGAGGGTGAAACTGCTGCAGCCCAGGGCTATGCGGTGCTACCGGTGCCTTGACATTGGGCATGTTAGGGCACGGTGCACCGCCGAAGTGGACCGCAGCGAGCAGTGCTATCGCTGCGGCCAGCCCGGCCACAAGGCGGCCCAGTGCTCCGCGGCGCCAAACTGCAGCCTCTGTACAGCTGCAGGAAGGCCCGCCGGGCACAGAGCGGGTGGAAAGGCCTGTGGCGCGCCCGCCAGCAAGAAGAGAGGGGGTGCCAAGGCTGCGGGGGGCTCTTTACCCCCCCCTCAGCCTGGCTGCCCTTCGGCCGACTCCCGGCCTAGGAATGGTGCGGAGGGGATGGATTGCGCCTAATGGCGCTCTACCATTTCCTCCAGGGCAACATCAACCACTGTGTCAGAGCTCAGGATCTCTTGCTCCAGAGCATGGCGGAGTGGTCGATTCGCGTGGCCGTGGTCGCCGAGCCGTACTTTGTCCCCCCCCGGGATAACTGGGTGGGAGACCTTGACGGCTTGGTGGCCATCATCGGCGGGACTCTCGCCAACCCGTCCCGAGGACACGGCTGGGTGGCCGCCCTCGCGGACGGCATTGGCGTGGTTGGGGCGTATTTTTCGCCCAACAAGAGTCTCGCCGACTTCGAAAGCTTCCTTGTCGAGTTGGGTGCGGTCGTGGGCCGACTCCACCCTCGCCCCGTGCTGTTGCTAGGGGATCTCAACGCCAAGTCTGCGGCGTGGGGATCTCCGGTGACCGATGCTAGGGGTGAGGCGCTGGAGGAGTGGGCGGTCACGACCGGCCTGGTCGTCCTGAACGTGGGTTCGGTACACACGTGCGTTCGGCAGCGGGGCGGGTCTATAGTGGACGTATCGTTCGCTAGCCCTGCTGTCGCGAGCCGTGTTCGTGACTGGCGTGTCGCCGTGGAGGTGGAGACGTTGTCGGATCACCGATACATCCGTTTCGACGTCTCCGCCCAGACCGCCGGCGGCCGCAGTTCATCGGGCCCGCGAACGGACGGCCCGCGCTGGTCGCTCAAGCGCATCGACAGGGAGCTTCTCGAGGAGGCCGCCATTGTCCAGGCCTGGGGCCGGGAGTCGGCAGTGAGCGGACCCGTCGACGTCGAACAGGAGGCGCTGTGGTTCTGCGGGGCGATGACGCAAATTTGCGACGCGTCCATGCCCCGAGTCCATGCACAGTCAGCAAGGCGCCAGGTGTACTGGTGGTCCGCCGCGATCGCGCAGTTACGCGTCGCGTGCGTGGCGGTGAGACGCCAGTACACCCGATACCGGAGGAGACGTCGTCGGGTCCCTGACGAAGAAGCCGCGCTGTATGAGGTGTACCGCGCGGCTAAAGAGACTCTGTGGCTGGCCATCGGCGAGGCGAAGACGCGAGCCAGGGAGAAGATGCTGGAGACTCTAGACGGGAATCCGTGGGGGCGCCCTTATCGAGCGGTTCGAGGGAAACTTCGAGCCGCGGCGCCTCCACTTACGGAGAGTCTTCAGCCAGAGCTGCTGGAGGAGGTAGTCGCAGCCCTCTTCCCGGCAAGAGCGGAGCATACTCCGCCGCCCATGGCTTTGCCCACAGCCGCAGAGTCTACAGAGGAGAACGCCATTAGCGTCCCAGAGGTGACACAGGCAGAGATGAGGGCGGCCGTGATGCGGCTCCGGGCCAAGAACGTGGCTCCGGGGCCCGACGGGATCCACGGCCGAGCATTAGCCCTCGCTCTGAAGGAGCTGGAGCCCCAGCTGAGAGGACTCTACACAGCGTGCCTCGAGCAGGGCCAGTTTCCCACTTTGTGGAAAACCGGTCGTCTGGTCCTGCTCAGGAAGGTGGGGCGCCCTGCGGACTCGCCGTCCGCGTACCGGCCCATAGTGCTGCTAGACGAGGTGGGTAAGCTGCTGGAGCGGATACTCGCAGCCCGCCTCGTCGGCCACTTGTGCAGAGAAGGGCCGGACCTGGACGAGAGCCAGTTTGGTTTCAGGCATGGGCGCTCCACCATACACGCTATATCGCGGGTGAGAGTCCTGGCGGAGGAAACGGTTTCCCGGGGTGGGGTGGTGGTGGCGGTGTCCTTGGACATCTCCAACGCCTTCAACACCCTGCCCTGGAGTTGTATTCGAGAGGCACTGCGTTATCATCGGGTGCCTCTCTACCTCCGCCGCATCGTTGGGGCTTATTTGGCGGAGAGGTGTGTCACCTACGTGGGACGCGATGGCGTCAACCAGCGCCACATGTCGTGCGGTGTTCCACAGGGTTCGGTTCTGGGCCCGCTCCTGTGGAACATCGGGTACGACTGGGTGCTGAGGGGCGAACTCCAACCGGGCGTCGACCTGACGTGCTATGCTGACGACACGCTGGTCACGGCCCGGGGGAGTTCGTACAGGGAGGCAGCGTTGCTGACGACGGCTGCGGTCTCACAGACGGTGAGCCGCATACGGCGCCTCGGCCTGGAGGTGGCCCTCAACAAGTCGGAGGCCATGGTGTTTCATGGTCCCCGGCGGGCGCCACCATCCGGATCCCACATTGTGGTGGGGGGGGTTCGAATCGCTGTCGAGCCCACCATGAAGTACCTGGGGTTGGTGCTCGACAGCCGGTGGGATTTCGGCCCCCACTTCCGGCAGCTGGCGCCCAAGTTGTTGGGCGCGGCTGCGGCGCTGTCAACGCTGCTTCCCAATCTGGGGGGCCCGAGCGCCGCTTGTAGGCGGCTCTACGTGGGGATCGTGCGATCGATGGCCCTTTACGGGGCTCCGATCTGGGCGGCTGACCTGACGGCCGGCAGCATCTCTGTTCTGCGAAAGCCGCAGAGAGCGATGGCCGTCAGAGTCATCAGGGGTTATCGCACGATCTCCTACGAGGCGGCTTGTGCACTGGCCGGATCCCCGCCCTGGGACCTGGAGGCGAAGGTGCTCGCGTCACTGTACCGGTGGCGCGAGGAAGCGCGGGCGCGGGGCGAACGACCGATGCAGCGACAAATGGAGCAGCGTCGGTCGCAGCTCCGCGAGGTCCTTGTGGCGGAATGGCGGGACAGGCTCTCACGCCCTACCGCCGGCCTCGTCACCATCGAGGCGGTCCGGCCGGTGCTCGACCACTGGCTCGGGAGGAGGCACGGCTCCCTGTCGTTTCGGGTGACGCAGGTGCTCTCGGGGCACGGTTGCTTCGGGAAGTACCTGTGTCGCATAAACAGGGAGCCGGACGCCCGGTGTCACCACTGCGTCGACTGTCGGGAGGACACGGCGCGGCATACGCTGGCAGAGTGTGCCGCTTGGGAGGAGCCGCGCCGTGCCCTCATCTCAGGAGTAGGCAGTGACCTCTCGCTGCCGGCCGTTGTGAATGCGATGGTCGGCGGCGAGGAGTCCCGGGACGCGGTGGTATCCTTCTGCGAAACAGTCATCTCGCAGAAGGAAGCTGCGGAAAGGGAGCGAGAGATCTCATCCTCTCACCCGGCCCGCAGCAGGCGCACCGGGCGTCGGCGGAGGGCGGACAACGCCCTCTTCCAGCCCCCCTAAAGGGGTCCAGGGGCGACGGACTCGGGGACGTCCGTCGCCCCCATACATCAGGACCCGAGGTGGCGGCGCGTAGTGTTCCACGCGCGCCCCTCTTAGACGTCGCGGGGGGAGTCAAACACCTCACTCCCCCCGCTCGACCGGACGGGGCCCGCAGAGGCGGGCCGGCACCGGCCGGGGGTTGCGGAAGATTTGTACGTTCCCGCGACCCCCGGCGTAGGTGTGAGACGGAACACCGGGGTGGTTTTTAGTCAGTAAGAGTCTGACAGACCCCTCCGCCTCCCCAGGGCGGGGGACATCCATGAGGATTTTCCACCCCGGAACAAAAAAAAAAAAAAAGGCCTTTACCACACTGCTCGCTGTGACGGAGCCACAGCTGGTGCTGTGGAAACGCCTGCCGATTCACTCGCTCCGCTCGCTTTGACGGAGCCTTGGCGACCGTGCGAGCATTGCGAGGTGTACCGCGCCTTCTACGGTGTCCCCTAACGGACAAAGCCAGGGCAGTACCTTCCTTCTCAGCGAATACCAGTGAAAGACCTGTAACACTTTAGAACCTACCCCCCCTTTTTTTTTTCTTTGGCTGGGATGTCATCAAATGACCTCTCCCGCTCTGGGCGGAGCGGAAGAGCGTGTCAGACTCTTACTAACTAAAACCCACCCGTGTTCCTTCAGTTGCCTGGTCGCCAGGGCCACGGTAACTCTTTCGAACAATCCGCGACCCCGACAGGCATCGGCCCTATCGGACCCCGTCAATGGTGCTGACATCTCTTTGAGGCTCGCGTGGAACACGATGCGCCGTCGACCCGGGCCTGGTTCTTACCGGACGGCGAGCTGCCCATTGCTCGCCGTCCGCAAGCCCGCGCCTACGGTGGCCGGGAGACGGCAATCGACTCCCGACGCCCAGGGTGTCTCCTCCTGCGGCGACTAGGGGCGCGAGGACGCAGCGATTACCTCCCCCTCACGCGATCCGCCTCCTCCTTCGCGAGCATTACTGCTTCGCAGAAGGAGGTGATGGCTTCCCATTCCCTCTCGCTCTGTACCATGGCCTGAACCAAGGCCGGACGCGAGAGGTCACCGCTGCCGATCGCCGCTACGAGGACACGGCGGTGCCCCGCCCAAGCCGGGCAGACCTCCACCGTATGCTCCACCGTGTCCTCCGGTCGATCCACACAATGGTAACACCCGGGCGTTTCCTCCCGCCTAATTCGAAACAGGAACCTCGCGAAACAGCCATGTCCGGTGAGGACCTGCGTCAGGCGGAAGGCGAGGATGCCGTGGCGCCTCTCAAGTCACTCCTCAAAGAGGGGACTTATCGCCGCAATTGTGGCGTGCCCTAAGAACCTACCCCCTAAGATTCTGTGCTCGTGTACTTTATTTTTTATTTTTTTTATTCTGATATATGTGTTTGTAAGTGGTATACTCTTTAATTTAGTCTACCCTAATTCCCTTACTATATACCCACGAAATCCACTACGCCACACATGCAGGAGTAGATTTCCGAGACTTACAGGTATTGAAAATCTGCCCCTCATCCCCTGCATTTAGTAGATGCTTTTGTCTACAGTGTGAAGGAAAAGCTAACCTAACTTCTGTTGAATAAGTATTGATTGAGTGTCCAGAAGTCTTATGTGATAGCATTCAAGTTTATTTTGTCAATACTCGTTAGGTCTATGAAAAGAGTTCAAAATATTATGAGTCGAAATTCTTAAAACATCAGCGACAGTGTAATTACATTCTCTATGTGATAAATACTTTTACATTACAGAGTGTCAATTGACGCTCTGTAATGCAAAAGCCTTTTTATTATCTTAAAGAGAAGTAATAAACATTGATCACTGTACTACTCTGGCACCTCAAATTCGCAATAGTAATTAACTGGCGTAATTAATCATATACAAGTAATAATATAAAAGACCATACAAGGACACTAATACTACTTAAGCCAGTTTCTAAGGAAACACCAGGGCCATATTTACCTGGGGACCACACGCTAAGACAATCAACAATTACATCGGAATAACGTTCGCACGACGCATAAAACCGCCCGTCTATGTCGCTATCACTATTAAACTACTTTCACAACTGGCGCCATCTACATTTACAGGAATTGAAACAACACTATTTAGGTACCAAATAAAACCCAGCCTAGTGTTGTTTTAGTGCCTGTACCGTTGTTGTAATGTTAAATAGTCATTTATATACATTTTATTATGTGTTACGGAGCGATAAAGTTGAAATAACTCTTGTTTACTCAGAGTACGTACAGGTTGTTGTATGCCTATATTTTTGTCACAAAGCCACAAACTGACTTGCTTTAGTTTTAGTTTAACTGATTACCTAGCTAATCTTGTTACCTTTTCTCTAACATTATGTTTTAGAGAAAATTAATACTACTTATGAATGAATTACGTACACACTCCGTCTTCTAACGACTTTTCTTTAACTGCTATTATAACATTTTGTTTTTTTCTAGATTAAATTTTCGTGCAGATCGAACTGTCGACTTCAAATTTCTGTTTTCCACTATGTTTTAGTTTTTCTATTGGGCTACTTTCCTGAACCATGCCGGGCGGTAAAAACGGTTTTAATTTTGCGTTGTATTTAAGTAGCCAGAATTCTAGTATCGTGTGACCCATATAGTTAATAATCTTTACGGAAAACAATACAGGTACCTTAGTAAAACCACTAGTACTGTTCATTTCCGACTGCCTTTACAGATTTCAAATCAGGTGTGGGCGTTTCGCGAGCGAAAGGATTCGAACGAATGGGTAGCAACACCCAAGTACTAATCTTTATCCAGATCTTGTCTAACTGTGATCATTGATCTTTGTGGAGGTGGTCCATATTTTGTAGTTGACGTTTTCCATTTATTTGTTGTGTGACGGAAAAGGTCCCTGGATTATTTGTATGTAAAGCTGGTATGACTTGGTTGTATTAGCACAACGCTCTTAGGCATGAGTGATGACCCTTACAGTTTTTGCCTGTAGCTACAGGGTACAGTCACGAGCACTAATATGTCAACACTTGGCAACTTTCAATAGCGATTTTTTTGTGAAATAAAGAATGCGACGTTGAAATACAACATATTACATAAACCTATGGGTTCGAAAATACTATGTTCGTAACAACATAAAATTTCATTCGAAAATTAAGGAGAAAATCGCTTTTAAATTCAGCCAAGTGTATACATGCTTATGCTTGTAACTGTACACCTATATTTTGCTATTTTAATTTAATATTGACAGATGTGAAAATTAAACGAATAAATTTTTATTTTTCTTTGTTTGTAATTTTTTTGTTATTTTTTTAAATTCATAGTTTCTACATGTACCATTATTATTCTCTATTATCCTGAAATTATAGAGTACAGAATCTATTTCGATCAAAAATACGTTCACTGTTTGAACAAATCCTGTTGAGTCACCAATATGTGCAGACTTAATATGACTATCCTCGCATTTCTTGTCACTAAGTAACCGACACTGATCTTAAAGACTTCCCCATCTTTGTTGAACCCATACGAACCTTCATAATATAAAAAAATAATGCCAGAGTGTATGTCGGTGTGTCTTCGCTTCGTCCAGTTTACGGCCGCTAGCAATATTACGACTATGAAATATAACGTTTTACTGCGCACCGTACGGAGGGTATGCGTTTGTGCAAGCCATAGACTAGGTGGGATTTGTAGAGGTGATTTGACGTGCGAATTATTGACAAGAAGGTTTAGCTAAAATGTATGCGGCTGCAGGCCAATTTTTCAGAATATTTTAAAGCAGATTGGAATTTACCGTCATGCCTTCCATTGTTGAGAGACTAATTAGTACCATTGCTGTTAAAAGTAATGAATCTATTGTATCAATCTAGATTTGTTTTTTTTATAGTCTAGTCTACCTGAGTCCTTTAGTACCTAACAAGGTACAAGAAGGCTTTTTCTTGAAAGACTAAAAACGATCGAGAGTTTGATTAGAATTCGAATGTTCTAAAAACATACGGGGATTGCCCCTTAGTTATTGTACTCAAAACTTCATACATTATTTGTATTCCACAATGTGTATATACTTAGGTGGTAACTAAAAAATTATATGTGATCATTATGGACCCTGTCGGGCACAAAAAAAATAGTAGGAGAGAGGAAGCTTTGAAAAACTAAGCTTGTTGACTTATAATTTAAATATAATCAACATGTCATGTCTGAATAATTTAAAACACTATTCTAAATATCTCAACTCGGATGAGTCTAGTGCAGGTCCAGCCATAGTAGTTTGGAGTGCAGAATGGTGGCAAAAACTGTGCTTTGCTGAGGAGTCCTTTGTGTGCAGTCAGAGAAACAATGGCGGCTATAAAGTCCAGGAAATATTAGATCTTGTATATTGTCGTGTGTATTGAATGATTGCATTCCGGGTTTGATGGGTAGGAGCTAGAGAATCAGCGGTAGGGGCATGTGAGGTCTTTGCCAAAATTATTATTTAAAGGAGTATGAGGGCGAGTGAGGATGGGCATAACGTCAATTGAATTATGTCAGTATAAAAATATAACATAATAATTTTTCTTTATTAAAAAAAATGATAACATTGTTACAGACATTAATTACCTTTTTAACATACAGAAGTAGTGTCTTAAGCATAGGTCCCCTGGCTCCCAAAGTGGGTTTATACCTGTGATAAGGGAATCAGTGTTCCTTCATTAAAATATATATTACGTATGTCTTTGGTTATCTTTATATATATAAAAATTACGTGCCACGTTGTTTGTCCGCGATGGACTCCTAAACTACTGAACCGATTTTAAATTTAATTTGCACACCGTGTGCAATTTGATCCAACTTGAAAGATAGGATAGCTTACATCTCAATTTATAGTCGCAATATTATTTTATTGCAAATTATTTGTCTATTATTTGACAGTCACAATTATCTGTTAGCTCCAAACGATTCTAACAGATGGCGATATCTGTTGACTGGATTGAGTAAGTATTCAATAGATGGCGCTATGTTAAAAATACAAACGTTTCTATATTATATTATGCTTTGCTACCTGGGCGAAGCCGGGGCGGGTCGCTAGTTAAAAATATAGAGAAAAAGAACAATAAAAGGCTCATTATCTAGCTAGAGTTTGATTATTATACTTTTATTTATTAAAAACGTAATCTAATAAATAAAAGTATAATAATCGAACTCTAGCTAGATAAATAATGTAGAGAAAAATAACAATAAAAGGCTCATTATCTTGTTAGAGTTCGATTATTATACATTTATTTATTAGATTACGTTTCTAATCAATAAAAGTGTAATAATCGAACTCTTACAACATAATGAGCCCTTTATTGTTTCTTTTTCTCTTCATTTTGTATTTAAATCTAGAGCTAGACAACAATCTAAAAATTAATAGCTGTAAATGCAACACATGTGAAAAATGCGGTGTTATCCAGCACCTCCTTCTTTCTTGAACACGGTTTAAAGTTTAAAGGAATAAAACCCTTCTTATTTTCAGCTAAAATTAACGTGAGCACCTAGGAATTCTATCTTCATATTTCTAAAATAACTGCATTTACAACTGAGGTTCCACTAAACAGACGAACTTTATCGCCTTTTTCAAAGCCCAACACTGTTTCAGAACGAATTGTTTAACCCTGAATGCCTCATGAGACCGGCTTATGTTCTTGTAGTAATGAATTTAATTATAGTTCAGGAAATAGATGCAAATCTCATGCACAGCCTGTAGCATAATATTTCACTTCAGTTGTTAATGTTTTAAATACCTTTGCGAGACTTAAAGGTAATCCGGAATTATTGTTAGTACTGGTAAAAAGTAACAAAGTTGTGTTTAACTTTCTTAACCGAAGATGGTACAGCTAGGTGAGGAAGAGCTTTTGTAATACCTATGTGAAAACCAGGGTAATAAGCAGTGTGCTTTCACTGTTGAGAAAAATATAAAAAAAGAAAGAAAGAAAAATAGTTTATTCTGCACAAACAAAACGCACATTACAAATTAATGACATAAAATAATAATATGACTTTTTAGAATATAATAGAACTAGCTTTTGCCCGCGGCTTCGCTCGCATTAATTTAGACTTTGACTATCAATTCGTGTTATAATTAAATCACGATTGGAAGACACGTGGCGCCATCTATGATCGTAAGAACGTTATTGTTGTTTTCCTCGGGAACAGTACTTTTTTTCGGGTTGCAAGGTACCCTATGTCCGTTTCTGTACACCTGACAACGTATATGCAACATTTCAGGATGATCGGTTCAGTGGTTTAGGCGTGAAAAGGTAACAAACAAACTTACTTTCGCATTTATAATATTGAGTTAGGAAGTTAGGAAGTTAGGATTAGGATTAGGATAGGATAGGAAGTTAGGATAATACTCTTTATTATGTACACCATATAAATTATAGATATAAATGTAGAAATTTTACATAGGGTGATTTTATTTGATTCAATATATTAGATTTTACAGCAACAATTACGTCTAGATATTTCTTACTTCAATTCTTAATAATCTTGACAATGATATTAGCAGTAAGTATTTTCTAACTAAACATTAGTCTGTAGATTGCATCCTTTATATTGGAAGGTTAATGGGGGTTTCAAATGATAACCAAAATATCTTGCCAAAAACAAGACCGTAAAAGGGAGATGACATCTTAAAGACATTTGTAAGATCAATGGCTTGGATAATTTGACTGAAAATCGTAGCTTCAACTCTATGGAGACAATGGGCACTATCGGCTGACGTCTATCATGTAATATCACTAAACAAAACCAAAGCCAGGTCATCGAACCACAAGTGTCATTAATGATGAGTTCTCGCGGCCAACTAAAGCGGGGCGTTGGGCGAACCGTCACGCCTTTTAGTTGAGCCAAACACGCTCCACAAACATGTTGGACAAATGTTTGACCAACGGCCGGTACAAATTTCTATGTCGGAACTGTCACCCTGTTGACGTTGTGGGAAAATCTTTGATGGATCGTACGTGCGGTGTTATCAGGTCAGTCTGTTGCTGATGGGATTAAGGTGGTGGTGTATACTTAACACTAGAGGGTTATGGTGACAGAACAGAGGTATGTACTACGGAAACAAGTTTAGAGTATTGGCGGCTGTAGGTACATTGATTGTAGAAACCATGATGTATGCCCTGACTCACTGAAGAGGGCTTAGAATAGTAAAGCACTGAAGTGAGTGCAGAAAGCAATGAAGAAAGAAGAGACGTGCATGCAAATCTGATTGGTCGTTATTCCGAATTCACAAAAGTTATGCTGTGCCAAAACTGAGTCTGTAGCAGGCACAAAACAACTTACTGAGAAGAAAATTAACCGTTTAATTATCCTAATAATTGCCTTCATATTAGAAAAGTAAACACCCATCAAAGGTCATTCACATGACAAACTCGTCAACGGTCAAGCTCGTTCTAATATCTCATCAATAGCCGGTCATTGAGACAGGCGCCACACAACAAACCATTTCATTACAATCTTAATGGCATAATGGGAACTCAATACATTGCAATTAATTTTCACTAACACGAAACCCTTTTAATGACCCACCATGGGAAAAACCGACTCTACTTCGATCACGTTAGCGTTGAAATTAGCTTAAGAGATGACGTTTTAAAGATGGGTTTTTGAGCAGCCAAGGTAAATACACTACCGTGATACTTAATGCTGTGTCAATAGTAGATGTTTGTAATGTGCTACTGCTCCTAATGTGCGCTACCTTAACAAAACGGATTTGTTTTTTGATGCTATTGGCTTTGTGGACGAGAGTTTAGTTAGCAGATCTATATGTACTTTTTAATGCTGTGAATAATATTGAGATGACTAAGAAATTATGTATTAGTGATTAATTTTGGATATAATAGGTCTTTACCTATGAAATTGCCGTTTTGTATGAAAAAATTTAAACGAATTTTTTTCATGAATTTTTTATTTGTATTAATCGAAGTAATCACCCATGCAATCAATGCATCTTTGCCATCGCAGTGGCAGTTTATTGATGCCCTTCTTAAAGAAATCAGCTGGACGGGAGGCAACAAATTCTTCAAAGGCATTTTGTACTGCCTCTCGGGTATTAAATTTTTTTCCCGCCAAGAAGTTATCCAAATTCTGGAAAAAGTAGTAGTCTGTAGGCGCAAGGTCTGGTGAGTAGGGCGGATGACGGAGAGCTTCCAACCCCAGTTCTTGCAACTTGGAGACCGTCTGCTGTGCAGTATGAGGTCGCGCGTTGTCGTGCAGGAGCAGCGGAGACGAGCGATTGACCAATGCTGGTTGGAGATGCGCCAGCTTCTCCATCATTGTGTTCAGTTCTTCACAGTACACATCTGCAGTAATGCTCACCCCGTTTGGTAAGAAGCTGTGATGAGTCACACCGGCGCTAGACCACCAAACAGTGACCATCACTTTTCTAGGGGTAAGTTTTCGTTTAGGGCATTGTTTAGGTGCTGAACCAGGATCCAACCAACTTGCTGAGCGCTTACGGTTATCAAACAGAATCCATTTTTCATCGCAGGTAACAATGCGGTTCAAAATTCCTTCATTTGTGTGTCTGTTGAGCAGTGCAAGGCACGTCTCGACGCGTACTTCGCGCTGGCGATCATTGAGTTCGTGGGGCACCCATTTGTCAAGCTTTTTTACCTTGCCAATTTGACGCAAATGGACCAATATTGTTTTGACGCTAACGTCGAAAGCTGCTGCTAATTCAGCCGTAGATTGTGTATCATCAGCTTCCACAATCGCCTTTAATTCGTCATTGTCGACCAAAGTCTTCGGACGACCGCGAGGTTCATTTTTCAGGTCGAAATTTCCAGAACGGAAGCGAGCAAACCAATAACAGGTGGTGCGTTGGTTTGTAGAGTTAGCTCCGTAAACGTCGTTGATGTTGCGTGCCGCTTGTGCCGCGTTGCTGCCACGACGGTACTCATATTCCATAATTACTCGAAGTTTTAACGTATCCATGATGACGAAAAAGATTGAAATGCGATGAAAATGTAACACTAATCAATAAAGAAATGACTACTTTTAGAAAAAAAAATCCATGTTTTTAAAATAAAATTAATTTGAAATTAGAATTCATAGCCAAACAAAAATTATTTTGATTTGAAATGGCCATTACTGCAGAACGGCAATTTCATAGGTAAAGACCTAATATATATATCGTCATACGTCATTTGTTTCATTTTTTTCGGGTGCGTGATTAAAAAAAAACCACCCGTGTTCCTTCAGTTGCCTGTGTGCCAGGGCCACGGTAACTTTTTCGAACAATCCGTGACCCCGGCAGTTGGATGATTTTAGCCACTTGTGTGTGTTTTATGTTTATTTTGTTACCTAAGACTTTAGATTACTAATAGATGGAATTGATATCACAGTTTTATGTAGATTACTAAAAGATGTTCCACACTGATAAGAGGAAATAAAATGGCAGTCAAAGAAAGTGTAGCACGGTGTCGTGGCAGACATTACAATAGTTCCAAAGACTACCACCACCATTTCCCATTCGGCTAGTTTTAAACCTAGACCAATGAAACAGGTCCAGAAATCATAAGCGTGACTCTATCCAACAAATCATTAAACATCATTATACAAATGAAATCAATACATCGCATAACCGATACCGAATGAAAATCGATAACTTTCGCCGAGGGCGCGCTTTGATAGAAGCGAACAAATATCGGCCGTGCCCAAATATAATGCAATAAATATAATTTATAATGTTTATACGGAGTTATCTCGAGCTACGATCGCGGAGACGCCCGACTTCGGCCGATCGTCCGGCTCGGTACAGAGCAGTGTGTGGATGCAGAGACCGTCTTTATTCGATGTACTTGGCTTTTGTCTTAAATAAGTCACTCGTGAATATTTATCATGTTGACAACATACATTAATTAGTCTTCTCATTATTTAGTTCAATAGTAGAATTCACTTGATTTCATGTAGTACTTCACTGGTTGAGCATTTTAATTTTATTGTTTTCCTTACGGTTAAAATAATATCTATATAAGACATTTGTTTCATAAAAACGCACAAAAATATATATAGCTATTAGGTACTAGGTACCTAATTAATTACCTCAAAAATACGGTATTCCTCGGTATTATACCTATAATACCGGGGAATACCGTATTTTTTTATACATTTTAACTCGTTGTTCTTACTAACTTGAAATCCAAAGTTTTGCTCTAAGGTTATTAGATGCATGACAATTTAACTTATGGCAGAAGTTGCCAAAGAATTCCCTTGCTGTTAGAATAAAAAACATTGATCTCAAGTCCCTATGAACATCATATCTTTGGTGTAAGTCCCATTCATCATCTACGCGACCCTACTCTGTACAAACTATAAAATAAATAAAATCGTTGTGTGTTACATATGACCTGGGCAGACCGAGTCAGGTTGTACAAATATATCTTTAATCGTACTTAAAGAAATTCATAATTAAATAAACTAATTTATGGACAGCCCAGCCTCTTGGGCGACTGCCCAACTAATGCATATTTTTTCATAATTATTGCATCGTATTAAATTACAAGACATCGATATATTGATATTGTTTGTAGGATTAATTTTGTCGGTTTGTGTGTTTTTAGTTTCTTAGGTTTTATTGGGTTTTCAGTCAAGTTAGAGGTCGTTGTTTTAGCTGTCAGATTTTATTTGTAGCAGGATTTTATATTAGTTTTGTTGATATTTTTAGGTAAAGAAATGGTCGGAAAGACATTCTGTATTTTCAATAAAAAGTTTTTTGATACTTCATGGAAAATTAATCCACGTTTTCATAATTTTCCTCCTGGTCATATCTGAAAGTTTAAACCTTTCATCTGGCTGGCGTACCTTAATACAGGTTACCATGTAACCTAGCTAGGACGTCAGATTCAATTCCGTTAATTGTTACTCCCTTTAGGATTTGTCCATAAACTGTAAAATTGTATTTATTGTAACGGACTGTACCACACTTTTTTGAAATAAATAAATAATAATTATTATATAGAGTTGATAATTGAAAAGTTGTATGCCGAAGAAAATAATGTGAAATATTTGTAAACAAAACCCGAATTACTAGCTAGTATCGGACTTATTCGCATTAATCTGTAAATACAAGTCGCGGAAGCCCTATCTTCGGTTATGAAATGATATTATTTATTAATTTTTCATACTTATGGCCAGTTCCATGCCGCGATGTAGCACGGAGCTCGAATGTCGCTCGTATATATGAGATATCGTATGAGAAAACGGTGTTAAGTTGGCTTTTTATCATTTATTTGTTTCTTGTATCCTTTAGTTAATTAATTTGCGTAGGTATTGATTTTATTGCTAGTGACAAAGTTGAAACGGATCTTTATGGCTGGGAAGTTTTCCTTTTATTTTTGTCAGGAGATTTTTCATTGAGTTGTAGGGGGTTTTAGTAACTGCAGTTCGAGTAACATACTATTATTATTTTAAGATGGGAGTTTATCTCTTTTAAACCAATAGTTTTTGTTATAAATTAAATGCTTTCCAAACTTTGTCTTAGTAGGTAAATCTAATTAGTTCATAAAAAATAAAAAAATTAAGCTCCGGCTTAAAGTAATTTTTTATTTTATTATATTTTTATGTTTCATTTTTTAACTTTATGTCCATTAAGAATGACTCCTCGATTGATCAACAACAGATATATGTATATCCGTTCCGAATGATCAACATGTCATTGTTTACGGACAGGTGTGATTTTCAAACCATGACACTGTAATATCTTTTTTTGACCTTGAAACCCATCCCTAGTTTAGAAAAACAAATTAAAGACAAATGAAGGTACATTTTATTATGAAAAATGTCTCAACCAATAAAATGGATTGCAAGATTAAATTTTTCCCAAGATATAAAGGTCAAGATAGTGATATGAAAATAAATTTAATTAACCCTAAAACGTCAAAAACGAAAGTTTCCACGAAACGCGCGGACACCCGAATCGAGCAGCGCCATCGATTATAAAATCGGATAAATTGAAACAATCGTTTATCGCGACGAATATAATGTTACATCCGTTCGAATGGATTCTCTCGATTGTAATCGATTCCCGAGCGTTGTCGTGTTATTATTATTGATATTCGTGTTAACACGATCTAAAATAATCGATATCTTGGTGTACCGATCTTTAGTGACGTGTGGCTCGGAACGGGAACTTTTTTTATCAATTGGTTTTTGGCTTCATCTTTTATTATTAGATGATTTGTGTTATTATTCGATATACATTTTTGTTTTTTGAGCCCATGCTGGTCTATAAAGGATCGGTCAGCTGTTTATTATAAATAGATAGAAGAGATATGCATTATAGGTACTCAACCCATATTGTAGCAGATATATAGGTAAGCTGGGTATAAACCATCATTTGCAGCCAAATTCTGAGCTGACTCTATATAGACCACCGACACGCTAAGAAGAGATCATCATTGTTATGCCAAACCACTCACGATCGCTTTAATTTTGTCGAGTTATTAACATAGTTTAGTAACGGCTAACCAAGCTGAATTATTTAGAAGTATACGTCCATTGCTATCAAAATTTCTAAGGCTACAAAACATTTTCTTCATATGTTTTAGAGGACGCCCGAAGGCGATAATGATAAAAAATATGATATGATGCCCAATGATGATAAAAAATGTAAAATCTTACGCATTGCCAAGTATGAAGTAACTATTACGTGACACTGTATCTATAAAATGTGTCCACACCATGTATTTCCAGCAACAATGTAAAGCTTTTAAGGTTTCGGAGTATCTTGATTCACACGTATGGCTTCCATACAACACCATAGGACCCATCCCGCTCGATACGATCCATCCATGATACGATCACGTCGCCATTTTGGATTTATTTCGCGGTACATTTAATGTTTCTAATTTCAAAAGTCCTTTAGAAGTCAGGGAAAATCGACCCCACACTTTCAGATCCCTCAAAACAGACGTTATTATTGTCTAATAGGGGAACCCGTTAGCTTTAAGATGTAGCCATTATTAAAGCATCGTATTGTCTTCCCTAGGAAACAATAATTTTAGAAATATAGTAACGTATCAAATGCCTTTTCGAGTAACATCATTTAAAATGGAATTGACTTTACGATCCATCCTGGAACCTTTATGCCTCTGCCCACCCGGTGCGGTTTGTTTCCAGTTGATCCAAAATAGGATTTATGTCTGCAAAACTATTTTTAAGAATACTATTTCTTAGAAATTTTGGCCCTCACAGGGACCTCAAGATCCAATTAATTTGTTTGTTGCTCCAATCAGTAAGTGAACTATCAAACAAAGCATAAAAATATCCTTAACTCTCACACTAAATTATTACTTGTTAAACTTTTTGATAAATCATCTTTTTTTAGTATTTGTAAATATGTGACTACCATTTATCTATCACATAATTCATTTACTTGTCAGAGCTTTATATTTACATCTTTTTACCAATAGGTAAAAAAATACTATTAAAATTACTATACCACAATAGTGGTATAGTAATTTTATTTTAGGTGCATCGTCTCCACATAATATAATTATGTAATCAATGTATACATAATATTGTAAAACATTTTAAAAGAGTAACGGTGGAGTTTCTTGCCCATTCTTCTCCATACGAAACTGCCTTTTGGAAGGGGCAACTAGAATCAATTCTATTTTTTGTAAATTTTGACGTTCAAAAGTGCCTTTTATGTGCCTATTTGAAATAAATGATTTGACTTTGACTTTGATTTTTAGGTACGTATATCCGGTGACTTTTAGACAGTCAGAGCTCAGTTTTCACTTTCAAAATAAAAAAAATACCCACGTTGTACATTAGAAATCATATCACAGTTTCTTTGGAAATGGAAATGAATAAGAGATCAATTGGAAATAACCCTCTAAAGACATTTAAGTTGAACATAACACGGACGATAAAAACGATAATTATTAAATGTACGCCATATTTAGTTATTGCAAACATGATAGCCCCAATAAAATTATTAATCATTATTTAACTATCTGTATGTGTTAATTGTTCGCCATTCGCGTTTGCAGGTTACCTTTTTAGAGGCTACTAAAAATAAGCACAGACATAGCACCAAAACAATCGAACAGTTTTTCATTGAAATTGATACTCAACTAAATCACAACTAAAATGGAGTTCAAAATAGCATGCAAGGATTGCATCACAGTGGCGTGTTTTCGAGCATGCTCGAGTATGCTCGAGCATTTTGCTGCACTGACCATAACGCGTATATCATTTCAAGATTTGTACGGATTTCCACATACAATTTTATATTTTCTTAAATAGGTTGTCATTTGATGTGTCTGCTTATGGTCAAAGGTTAACACTCTATAACTCGCAATGTCTAAGTTTTCTCTGGAATTTTCTATTGGCTCTTGATTGCTCCAAGAGGGTTAATGAGACATTTCAGTGTGTTTATTACGTTTCAGAATTATGAGGGTCATTTAAAGACATTATTAATCTAGCCAGCAGGTGCTTATAGTTTCTCTAACGTTACTATCGAACTGCAATTTAGATAAAACGATACATAACGGGAAAGATGTTAAGTCTATCTAATCAAAACTTTATTTTATTGTTTTACTAGCTGTCCCGACAGACGTTGTTCTTATAACAATTCAAACATAAATTCCATGGAAAAAGCACTTAATTGTTTATTATAATTCACATCAATTACATTGTTTTTCCAGAATTTTTAAATTTTCCGGCCATTTTTGTCCCCATACAAACCTAATTCAGATTATTACGAAAAATAATTTAAAAAAAAACAAATCGGTCCAGCCCTTCTGGAGCGATACGCTTACCAATGAACAGCATTTCATTTTTATTCATATTGCAGTATAATTCCTGCAATTACATATATTTTGTTGTCAAGTCGATTAAATTCTTTTTACGAGCCAATCGGTCAGCTTTTTACTTTTTCGTGTATTTTTTTTGAATATTCAAAAATTGACAACTGTTCTGAACAATGTCAAGAAAAAAATATGAAGAGATCTTGTCGTGGGAATTCCAAGAGAAATGATATAATTTTTCAATAATATTGCAACAATTTTCGAATGTGAATTTGAAATTATTAATGTTTAACCACGATATGTGAGTATTCAGCGGATATATCAATCGACTGTACGTTCCCTGGAATTTATCGTCATTTCTTATTTTGGTAAGTAATCCCTTTATAGATTCGGTATTCTTGTAACTTGTGCCTTGTTCTTTAATTTAAGAAGATTTCCTTTTCCTTAGATTGTTTGAAAGGCCACATTTTTTGGCCTTACCCTGCCATTTATAGTTCGCCTGTCTTCTTCCATCGTCTGCCGGCTGCCGAAGTCCGAGCGAGCTTGCGGAGAGAATCGCAGGATCGTTGCCGAGCAAGGTCGACAACACAGGTCCAGTACCTTGGATATCAGGTGCTAAATAAGTCATTTGTGTGGAGCAATAACGCCTAAGCATTCGAAGTGTTCTGTGCTACACCGACGTGCGACATTCTATTTTTAAGGTGCTTTCCTAAACTCTCTTCTTCAGATCTTATAATCTCTTTAAAAGTTATCTTAACGAATTATGTAAAGAAAAACCTTAATCTTGTGCTTATTTGTGTAAAACAAAACAAACATCATAACGTAACATCATAAGTTTTTTCTCTGAAAATCTTGTTATGTTTTTTTTTTTTTTGTTATTAGCCTTTTAAAATTCCAACGACTGATTTTTAATTGTTTTTTTGCCTATTATTTTATTAATCTTTATTTTGGATGGTTTTTATTATATTAATAAATTTTACGTGTATTTGCTGCGTGAGTTTGATTTTTAGTTACCTCACGCCGGGGTTCGAGTCCCCGGCGTGTTAGCAGCCAGCTCTACGCTGCAATATGCACATATCAAACGTGTCTCGGGATCAAGGTATTTAGAAATATATTTTATTACCCTATTGAAATTAAATAAAAGTGTCTATTTAGATTGATTAAATAAAATGTTTTCGTATGTGTAGATCGACGAAGTACTCTTTGCTTTGCATTTTTCTTTATTAATGCAAAGCGGAGAGTATTTCGTCGATTTTTCGTCGAGTTTTCGCGGGTTTTGCTTATATTGGATTTTTCACCTTAGGTAATCCTGCCATCAAAATGTAATACAAAAATAAAAACGAAGGTTTTTATTGCGTAAAATAGACAATTAGTAGTCTGTATTTCCGCCGTCAACGCGTATAACATAATTGCAGCGATCGCCCCATAATCATTAAGAGTTCATCCAAATCACGTTATGGTATCGCCGCCCACGTCCGTTATAACAGGCGACAAAGATTTTCTGGCGCGTGTACGGCATCCATATTTGGCAGAGCTCTTCTTTGAAGCATATCCCATGCGTGCTCAATGGGATTCAAGTCTGGAAATAGAGCAGGCCATGGAAGGACGTTGGTATTAGCCGCGGAAAGTGTGTTAGCAACGACTCTGGCAGAGTGTGGATGTGCATTATCATGCATAAGCAGAAATGAAGCACCACATTAGGTCCGCAAAGGAATGAAAACATATTATTATGATAATTTTTTTGAAAAATCATGTATTTTTAAATATTTGTAAATATGTGAGCACCATGTATTCGTCACATAATTAAATCACCTGTAATTCGCTATATATTTAATTATTTTTACCTGATAAATGATTTTATATCTCAGAATCAGAACTTTATTTGCTATGAATGTAGGTACAGGTATAAGGTCTACCATACGGCATGCAAATTATTACATTAAAAAAATGAATATAAACAAAACAATGTCAACAAAACAAAACAGGAATTAAAGTGAAGTCAATTAATAATATTATAGTCAGTTACATACGTCTTACATGGTCAAATTTGCAATTAATTATTACAATCATAATCTTGATAAATTCTTAATGCAAACATTTAGTACAAGTGATTAATAGTCTAAAATACTGTCATTATGAAAATTCTTACAATATGGTCCATAAAATAAAATAAAGAATTAAAGATGTCAGGATTAATTAGGTAACTATAAAGTTTTATCATTTAGGAATTCACAAACGGAGTAATAACATTTATCAATTAATAAGACTGACAATTTCTTTTTCAACAGTGGATTGGGCTCGTTTTTTATTCCGTCGGGTATTTTGTTAAAGATAATCGGGTACATACATATAACACTTTTCCTTAATAATGCAGTGTTATGACCACTAACACGTAGCATGTTTGTATACTGTGTTCTAATTGGTCGTGTTCTATTGTCAGCTAATTTATTAAAAAGATACATATTTGATTTTACAAAAACAGCTATTTCAAAATGTAAAGTGATTGTAATGTTAGCAAATTTAGGGACTTGAATATAGTATAATCTTTATGTAGGTTTGTACAAACACTTTTACATGTCAATCATATTTTTTAAATTAGATGAGGTCGGCGTTTCCTATCTGACTACTCTGAGAAGAAAGGCCGAAACAAACTCAGAGGTCACAGTCTCTTTTCAAGTCCAGACATAATCTTGGTCAGTTCATGTGAAGACCATGTAGATTAGTGTCTGAAATGGTCTTTTGAAGAAAGAACCACACAGATTAAGACCTGTCCAGTTAGTGCACGCATTTGTCAGTAACCTATTGTGGCATAGTAATTTTAGTTTAGGTGCATCGTCTTCACATACCTATGATTATAATTATATCATTAATGTATACAAAATATTGTAAAACATTTTAAAAGAGTAACGGTGGAGTTTCTTTCCCATTCTTCTCGATACAAAACTACCTTTTGGCAGGGGCAACTAGAATCAATTCATTTTATTTTTTGTAAATTTTGACGTCCAAAAGTGCCTTTTATGTGCCTATTTGAAATAAATGATTTGATTTTGACTTTGAGACAATCGTTTCAGCGCAAATCTGTGCATTGAGGTTGCCTCTGATCTAAATCAGTTTATTTATTTGCATAAAACACGGTATACGAAGGTGTTACATGAGTTAAGGATGAGATCTTAGATGTTTTGCTTGAGACTAAAACATGCAAAATGATTAACACAACTTATGTTTAACATTTTATTCCTTCATGCTATAAAAATTATTATCATTTAGCCATTTAAACAACTGAATTTTAAACGGTCTACTATTTAGTATTTTAAGTTTACATGGTGATTTGTTATATATACGTACAGCCATAGCTAAACAGCTCTTACTATATTTTGTTAATCGAGGGATTTCCTCTAAAACAAGTCTAAATTTGTCACGCCGATTCCTAGAGTGACCTCTGCTACTGTTCTGAATAGATCTTTGTGTTTCCGTACAAACATACATGTTTCATATAGATATAGTGAGGGTAGTGGTAGCAGACCGAGTTTTTTAAATATTGGTCGACAAGATACGTCAGGTGGAATGCCCTGGATAGCTCGAACACATTTCATTTGAGCGACCAATGGTCTGTTATGGTCGGTACTATTTCCCCATACAATTAGTCCATATCGCAGCGAGGAGTCCACATATGCACGATAGGACATTACAGCTGTTTTAATGTTTGTAACATTTTTAATCCGTCTAGGAGCGTATACGAATTTATTGATTTTATTACATACACTATCGATTTGAGCTTTCCAGTCTAGATGTTCGTCTATGATTATTCCCAAAAACTTAGTTTGTGTTACTTGTTGAAGTTTTGATACATTCATTGTAAAATTAAATTTGTTTTTATAGGATTGATTAAGGTTCCCTATCCATTTGCATAAAATGTTAAGACCTAATATAACTTAGCATAATTTTGTTTGGCATAATTATATTTTCGCATAATATAGTTACGCATAACAGCTTACGGATAATTGTTTTAAGCATAATTTCTCTAACCAACCAAGCAAGGAAGTATACAGCATGCAAGCAAGCATACAGCATGCAAGCAAGCATGCAAGCAAGCATGCAAGCAAGCATGCAGCAAACAAGCAAGCATGCAGCATGCAGCAGGCAGGGTTTCTGTCACGGCTCCGGCGCTGCGGGCCTCCGGCGGCCCTACGCGCCTACGCGATTTTAAATTACACTCTAGGGGTAGGACAAACAAGACTACGTGGAGTCGATTTTGCAGAAATTCGGTTCTGTCACTAACTTTTGTTGCACAGCATATTAAATTTTTAACCAACAATATTATGCTAATAGTCATTAGGCCTACTAACGTTATGCGAATCAAATTAATGCCAAAACAAATTAGTCTTTAAGATGATTATGCCAACATAAAATGTATGCCTAAAAAAATTATGCCGAAGTATTATTATGCCAAAACAAATTGTGCCAAAATCGTTATGCCGAAGTATATTAGGACAATTATGGGAAAAGAATGGATCCCATTGATTAAATTATATGTATACTGATTTATTTAGGTAAATAGATACATTTTTATTATTAAGCCAATTTATAAGATTTTCTATTGTATTATTAATATCTATTTCATGATCAATTATTGATTTACTTTTTTTATGTGTGGAAACAACTATCGAAATATCATCAGCAAACAGAAAGTATCTATGATTAGTCACGTTGAGAATATCATTCACATAAAGGAGAAACAAAATCGGGCCCAATATACTACCCTGAGGAACGCCGCATTTGGTGTTTTTAAATTCAGAGCGGTGTGAAACCATATCCTTATTGGCATTAATATTAGTGACAGTAACACACTGCTGTCTGCCGGATATGTATGACGATATCCACTGCAGCGGAGGTCCTCTAATTCCTATAGACTCTAATTTCTGAACAAGCGTGTTATGCGAGACCAGGTCGAACGCCTTAAATAAATAAAAATGTAAGCCCGTCGTTAGATGATTATTGTTAATATTAGTCAGTACTGCTTTCAAGAGTGAAAAGATAGCTAAAGTTGTTGAATTATCTTTTTGGTAATCGAATTGCTCTGTCTTTATAATATGAAATTTTTTCGTAGTAATTAATAAGCCTAATACATGCATCTTTCGTAAATTTTTGACATAATTGGTATTATAGTTATTGGGCGATAGTTGTTAACATCATATTTTTCACTTTTTTTTAAAAGTGGTTTTATAACTGATATTTTTAATTTATTTGGAAACACTCCTTGAATAAAAGACAAGTTTATAAGATGCGTTAGAACGCCGCGTATTTCCTTGGCACATTTCTTAATAATTCTAGTGCTAAGTTCATCATAGCCTTCTGAGGTAGTGTTATTTAATAACATAATTTGTTGTTCTACTTCGTTTTCTGACATTGGAATGAGGAACATTGAGCTAGGTATTAGGTTTTCATTACAATAACTATTTGTACTTTGCTGTGTGGGGTTATGATTAAGATAGAAATCGTTAAAGGTGGAGGCTATTTCCGTTGGTTCCGTAAGTATAGTATTATTAATTTTAATGGATTCTATGTAGTTTTTATGACTAGGATTACGAATTTCTTTTTTTATTACTGTCCATGTAGCCTTACATTTGCTCTGATATTTATTCATACATTTTATATTAGCATTTCTTTTGGCATTATAGAAACAAATTTGAGTATTTTATGTATCCAGTTTTGTTGGATTTAGTTTTCTTCTTATAATACTGATAACGCAAAAATCTCTTAGTTTTACACCTTTCCTTAAGACCTTTACTTATCCAAGTTTTTTTTACTGTTTTGTTTCGATTTATCTTTGTCTTAGGTTTCAGAAAACACAGACAATAAAAAAGGCATATTAACTCATGAAAACGATTAAATGCTATATTTGCATCTTCTTCTATATATACTTCTGACCAAGACAAACTTTCTAAACATTTTGGTTCTTCCGCCGATCTAAATACCCGCCCTTATATGATTGTTCCATCACTGTATGAATGGACTTTCTGGCATGATTTTAAACATTCTTGGCATCCAGGGTCCTTCAATACCGTGTACGTCTAGTATCTGGTCTCATACCAAAGCTAGATTCGTCAGAAAAACACACAAAACGTCACTCTTCTTTTGTCCAATTTCTGTGTTTACGAGCCAATTGTAAACGGGCTCTGCGATTGCGGGGCTCAATAGGTGGTACACGTAGCGACCTTCAGGAACGGAGATTGACTTCATGCACGCGGTTTCTTATGGTTTGATCGCTTATCCCTGAAGAGCTATGAAGCCTCGTAACCAACATCATCGTGGTCATTGTACGATTTCATCGAGCAGTAATTTGTATGTATCGATCTTGTCTGCGTGTGGTGATGCGACCTTGTCCTCCATGTCGCTATGCTGCGCTGCCAGTGATGCGGTAACTTGTCCAAAGTCGACTTATATATAACACTCTACATAGTGCCCACAGCGATTGCCACAGCACGTTGCAGAGAACCAGCTTCCAACATTCCCGCGACTCTGATCATTTCTTCTCAGCTCAAATGACGTCTGCTCTCTATAATAACGTTTTTTTTTCACTCAGAAGAATGGCAGAAATTTTACTGATTTGGCCTCAAACCCGTTGCAGAATTATATAGGACGGACTTTTTTTTGTTTTTTTGAGTGGGAAATCATCAAATGACCTCTCCCGCTCTGGGCGGAGCGGAAGGGCGTGTCAGACTCTTACTGACTAAAACCCACCCGTGTTCCTTCAGTTGCCTGTGCGCCAGGGCCACGGTAACTCTTTCGAACAATCCGCAGCCCCGGCAGGCATCGGTCCTATCGGACCCCGTCAATTTTGCTGACATCTCTTTGAGGCGCGCGTGGAACACGACGCGCCGTCGACCCGGGCCTGGTCCTTACCGGACGGCGAGCTGCCCATTGCTCGCCGTCCGCAAGCCCGCGCCTACGGTGGCCGGGAGTCGGCAATCGACTCCCGACGTCCAGGGTGTCTCCTCCTGCGGCGACTAGGGGCGCGAGGGCGCAGTGATTGCCTCTCCCTCTCGCGCTCCGCCTCCTCCTTCGCGAGCATTACTGCTTCGCAGAAGGAGGTGACGGCTTCCCATTCCCTCTCGCTCCGTACCATGGCCTGAACCAGGGCCGGACGCGAGAGGTCGCCGCCACCGATCGCCGCCACGAGGACACGGCGGTGCTCCGCCCAAGCCGGGCAGACCTCCACCGTATGCTCCACCGTGTCCTCCGGTCGATCCACACAATGATAACACCCGGGCGTTTATAGGAATAGGACTTGACACAAGATTTTCATCTTTTGACCGAAATTCAAAACTATTCCCATTTCAAATGACGATATTTACAAAAAAAAATCCATAGAAGTTACAATAAATATAATAAAAAATCTGATTTTTAGTAACTAGCAAACACGTGCTTGATACCTAGACACTTGATGTATGTAGATAGATTATCTACAAAATGGTAAATTCTAATTAATGGTAATTCCTAATAAAACTCTTTACTTCATTCATTTATAGACACACAACGCGCAGTCTACACCGCTGGGTCTAGAAGAGTTTCTTAAATATGGAAGGTGAGCAATAAGGATAAGGAATTTAAATTAATTTTATTCAATTAATTTAATTTTAAGGAATTTAATTCAATAAAGAAGTTAAATAGGAGATGAATGTTTGTAAAGAAGTTCGTCATTTTTGTCGATGGGAAATCACAAGCACACGACTTGTAAAAATAGAAATATCTGGAATGAATATTAAACTACATCTCATGTATATCATTATATCACCATCATCATCATCAACCCACAACAGCCCACTGCAGGACATAGGCTTCTCCAATTGCACGCCTTTTAGCTCGACATATATACAGGCTGTGAAAAGACCCATCACATAGCCGTCAACTACGCATTCTGTACATCAAAATAAGTAACATAGTACAAAAATATTATAAATATTATGTACTGGCTGCACCCCGCGGTTTCACCCGCAGAAATCTCGATCCCGTGGGAATATCGGGATAAAAAGTATCCTATGTCCTAATCCAGGTCATAGTCTACCCACGTGCCAAATTTTATCCAGATCCGTTCAGCCGTTGAAGCGTGATTGAGTAACAAACATCCAAACATCCACACTTTCACATTTATAATATAATATTATATTATATTTTTTTATTATATTATATTTATTTATAATATTATATTATATTATATTCAATTTTTTTTTATAATCCTACTATTATATATATATATATATATATATATATTATAGTAGGATTATAAAAAAAATTGGTGTGAAAAATCGCTGCTTACGTTAGTGCGCAATGTAAGTAACGCACGCCAAACGTTGTGCTTATGGGGGTATTATAACATAAAAAAAAAGTTTTCGTAAAAAAACTCAACTTCAATATCTCCGCAACCAGATGGTTCCCAGGTAATGTCCAGTACAAAAAAAATACTACAATGACGGGGAGTATAAGTGACTCTCGGCTTCGAAAAGTGTCATTTTACTCCCGTTATTGGAAATTGTGGTATAACACATAATAGCTTTTCCCTTTTCTTTATTGCATTCCATTGCAAAAGTCAGAACACTTCTGTCTTTCATATGCAGAAATAAATAATGCAGCATCAAATACACACATGTGCAAATTACCCATCTCAGGGTCACAGAGTGTTAAGAACTGAAGAAAGATAACTTTCCCGTTTCATCCGTAAAGTATGTGGGTTCGATTCCCAGGCGCGGACAGCGGTGTCAAAGGTGGGTGTGCGTAAAAATGGTCGGTCGATAGCAGTGACACCTGCGCGGGCGCAGCGTTCGTGCGGTCGAGGAGGATGGGGTTATGTGAGGAAGATGAAAGGATTTGTATAGAGATATTTTGTTGTGTAAATATAGATTGATGCTAATTGTGTGCTTTATATGGTATGTACCTTATATGGTATGTGCCTTTTATATTATGCAGTGGGACAATAACAGGTTTAGAATAATAATCACGTGCAATTTTCATGATTGTGACATTTCCATGCAATTTTTTTAATCCGCAAGAATGCATGACTGTGTTAAATAAATTATATCTTTAAATAGTGTAATTAGCTTCAGCCGTTTTATTTAAAAATAAATAAATCAGTGTGTCAAAATGGACCTCAAAATTTTTAACATTTCACTTAGTTCTAACAGTAGGACCACATGGTGGGGATGGGAAGGGTGGAAAAACTCCGCTATAACTCCGCATTTAGGAATAGTAGAGCTCCCTGTTAATATGTCAAAAGATGACCATGATCATGAATAATAATGATTTTGATCTAGTCCACCTAATTTGGTATTTGAGTTGGTTACTAGACTTATAGATAGAACAGAAACCCCGAACAACGGCCCGATGTAACACTATGCCCCAATTTCCTAAGTACTACTCTATATCCTTTCTGCCCCACTCCCATATTCCCACTCAATATGCTGCCTGCCCCGCTCCCATATTCCCACTCAATATGCTGCCTGCCCCACTCCCATATTCCCACTCAATATCCTTCCTGCCCCACTCCCATATTCCCACTCAATATGCTGCCTGCCCCACTCCCATATTCCCACTCAATATGCTGCCTGCCCCACTCCCATATTCCCACTCAATATCCTTCCTGCCCCACTCCCATATTCCCACTCAATATGCTGCCTGCCTCACTCCCATATTCCCACTCAATATGCTGCCTGCCCCACTCCCATATTCCCACTCAATATGCTGCCTGCCCCACTCCCATATTCCCACTCAATATCCTTCCTGCCCCACTCCCATATTCCCACTCAATATGCTGCCTGCCCCGCTCCCATATTCCCACTCAATATGCTGCCTGCCCCACTCCCATATTCCCACTCAATATGCTGCCTGCCCCGCTCCCATATTCCCACTCAATATGCTGCCTGCCCCACTCCCATATTCCCACTCAATATCCTTCCTGCCCCACTCCCATATTCCCACTCAATATGCTGCCTGCCCCGCTCCCATATTCCCACTCAATATGCTGCCTGCCCCACTCCCATATTCCCACTCAATATGCTGCCTGCCCCACTCCCATATTCCCACTCAATATCCTTCCTGCCCCACTCCCATATTCCCACTCAATATGCTGCCTGCCTCACTCCCATATTCCCACTCAATATGCTGCCTGCCCCAATGCCATATTCCCACTCAATATGCTGCCTGCCCCACTCCCATATTCCCACTCAATATCCTTCCTGCCCCACTCCCATATTCCCACTCAATATCCTTCCTGCCCCACTCCCATATTCCCACTCAATATGCTGCCTGCCCCACTCCCATATTCCCACTCAATATGCTGCCTGCCCCACTCCCATATTCCCACTCAATATCCTTCCTGCCCCACTCCCATATTCCCACTTAATATGCTGCCTGTCCCACTCCCATACTCTACTCTCCCAAAGTGTAAAGGTGAATCGCGTTCGGTCCACGATAAATGCCGTCGGTCAGAAGCGGCGCACGCGCAATGCATCACCGCGCATAACAAATGTCGCCCTTACGCTGAACATTCGCGACACGACACGTTAGCGGGTGACTGATGATCGCGAGTTATTGTCGTGTGAGGTAACCCTAATGTTGGGCTAAGGATTCATATGAGGATTAGAGATGATTTTTCATTATGACCGTTTTGTGTTGGTGTTTCAATTTGTAATTCAGGGCTTCCAGGTTTATGAACTATTTTGATGATATCTGAATTTTGGCTAATAATAGGAGCTGGCTTCCTTTGTAATGTCTAAGTAAGGATTGTAGAAGTTTTGAAATCGAGACACAGCCTTTAGTCAGTTCCGTATAATTTAGAAGTTATTTAGACACAGATTTCTTTCGATGATTCATCTATTGGGTGCTAAAATCTGCAGCGCATAACGTCTATGTAGATAAATATTATTATTACTAAACTTATTGTACATTTACCAGCAATCCAAAAAAACACATCGTAGTGTTTTTGGATTTCTTGAATAAGGTATGTATATTGGTTTAAATCTTAGAGCTTAATTGTTAAACTGAGGAAATCATCATTTAGCTTAATAACAATTTGACACCTTTGTTTTTCGGTCGAAAATGCAAATCAGAGCGAATTTTGTTATCGGCCGAAAAAACCGTGTTTTGACAGTCTCTAATGGTCTTTGAGGTTCAATTGCTGAATGGATATTTGAATATTCGGATGGTAGATTATTTTCGAACAACAGTAAAATTCATAATTTTACAAACAGTTTGTTTTCGGCATTGTTGTTGGTACTTATTTCTACTTAGTATGTTCTACCTCTTCATTAACATGTAATAGACAATCAATCTATCTAGCCTTTGCTCAACTATTGGGGTGGGTTTCAGTCTAACCGCATGTCGCTGAATACTAGTTTACATGGAGCACAGACGAGCTGACTTTTGGGCTTCTGACTACCCGTAACGACTGTCAAAGATCTACAAATGACAGGGACCAACGGATTTAACGTGCTTTCCGAGGCACGGAGGGTTCACCATATGGATGGTCATGGTCACCCATCCACGAACCAGACGCGGCATGCGAAGCTTAACCTTCGGTCGGACCGTGCGGCTGTTATCATTTAGTCACGAGCTCCTCTTTTAAATCCAAATTCCAATACCCGTCTTTTTATATAAACATGGAACAGACAGCATTATTTATTGCCTTTCATTAGAAGTAACTAGGTACCAGGTAGGTATTTTTTTGTTTTTTATGAGTGTGTTTAGTTTAGTTTCTTATAATTCTGTGCGAGTCTCAATAAATAATTTTTCTTTCTTTTCTTTCTTTCTTTTACTTATTTCCGCGTAACACGCGCAATGCAGATATATAGAATATGCCAAGCTAATTTTCATTTTAAGGGTCTGCTGAAATAGATGGAGAATACCCCTTTAAAATTACAGGAGAGGCCATTTACTAATGTTGTGTCATAATATGTTAAAATAAAGGCTTCATACAACGTAGCAGTAGAATTAAAAACAAACATAAATAGAAAGAAAGAAAATACATTTATTTGCACTTATTGTAACGCACAAAATAAAAAAAGCGGCCAAGTGCGAGTCGGACTCGCACGCGAAAGGTTCCGTACCACTGTACAACATTTAACAATATTTTCAAAAAAACGCCGAAAATCACGTTCTTTTATCATCCCCTTTCATTTTTAACTTTATTTTATTATTTGTTGTTATGGCGGTCATAGCAGTTCCCACTCTGTTCAAAAGATACAGCCCTGTGACAGGCGGACAGACGCGACGCGGCGACGGACAGACGGACAGCGGAACGGAGCGAAGGGTCCCGTTGGCATCCTTTGGGTACGGAATCCTAAAAAAGCACACCAAAACCACATTCTGTTCAACGGGTTATATTTTTAATTACCATAACGTATATTTGCAGACCATCAGGTTCCAAAATATCAACTATTCACTACCTAGCGTGATACAAAGTAGGTACTTTTTCTCACGGCATGAAATTAAAACAATACACGATCGCTCCACGTTTTCATATCCCAACCGCAGGATGTCATAATTAAATTGCAAATGCTTGTAAAATGTCCGGATTATAAATTTCATAGTGAATAAGTAGAAATAGTAGTATAGTATATTCTCATATTGTATGTTTATATTTAAATTGGATAATTATTTTTGATTTTATGTATTTTGTTTTCCCTTCTACACTTACACACGTTGTCTACATCTCTTTAATATACTCTCCTATTGCAGGTATGCTGGAAGAGATTTCTTTAGAAATAAGCAGCACATTTGTACGTATTTTTCTGTTCCTTACTTCTTGTCTGTTTATATATGTGTAAAAAAATATATAGGTTTTTGTTCACAATTTTCCAACATATCGCTCTGTGGATAGAATTGGTGCAGTGACTCAAGTGGCTCATACAACTGTTATTATTTTCGACGATGATAGAATACTGATGCTGTTCAAAAATATCTATACTCATCGGGTTAACAGTAAGGAAGTTGGGGCACGTGGGGCTAGGATATTTTATACTCAGAAAACAGAACACACTATAAGTTCTACGCAAGTGGCACTTTTTTCCAAAGCGTTTCGTATATCTACAACGACTTTCAACAGATTTGCCGCAAACTTCTCGGTAGTTTATGTCAATCCAATACATTTTTAACTTTTCCGTTATCGTTATTGCTCATAGGATATAACATAATAGGACATTTAATCCCAGATGTACTTTCCCGTGGGAAAACTTCCAATCTCAACGCGGGCGAAGCTGCGGGCAAAAGATAGTAACTAATAATAATAAGGTAGGAAGTAGGTGTCATAGGTTTTTCTTAATCAGTTTTAGGTTGTTTAACTTTCATATCTATGTGCAACTTTATATTCTCATATTAACTGTACATTAACATTTATATAAGTAGGTACTACATATATGTGTAAGGTCGGTAACAGAGAAACATTGTTACCATGCACTCCTGTTTTTCAGGAACGTGTCCCCTTATATAACACCTCGTTGATAAGACCTGCTCTTATCAAGGTGCTGCACTTGTTATTGGTAAATTTTAATTAACTTAATATCATTATATATTATACCTATTTTTCGTTTCATGTTTAAGGAAATGCAGCATTTGTTTAATATCCCACCAGCAATCACCAAGGGCGGACATATCATCTACTTTTAGTTTATTTCTACAACTTTGTCTTCAAGGAGTACAAATGTGTAGATCACAGTGTGTGCTGGCGTTGGTAGCGCTATGCGTGGGGTTGGCGCACTCCTTGTCCTGGGGTGAGTACCTGCATATTTCTTAGTTTCAACGATACGAATGTTTCATTCGGTAGCAAGCATAGCTATAGACAGGAGCAAGTTCGAATAAATGTTGTAATATCACTCGTTTTAAAAGTATAATGGGTGATCCACAAGGTTCGATATTGGGTCCATTTCTTTTTTTTAGTTGATGATCTACCACATTTATTAAAAAAACAACTACAAAAGCTCTTATTTGCTGACGATACTTCCTTAATTTTTAAGATTAATAAACTTGCATGAAATCTTGACGACGTAAATAACGCCCTACTGCAGGTCCAAAATTGATTCACTGCTAATAACTTAGTATTAAATGGAAAAAAAAACTACTCGTAAATGTATGAGAGTTGCTTTATCGAATTATTGATTGAAACATAGCATTGAATAAAGATAAACCAGAAATCGCCGATAAAACTGTTTTTCTGATGATCGCGCTCGATTCAAGGCTACAATGGGGTCCTCATTTAACATCTCTTGCAAGACGGCTAAGTTCAGCAGCATATGCTGAGAGAAAAATCCGTCAATTTACTGATGTCGATACCGCGAGGCTACTCTATTTCAGTTACTTTCATAGTATCATGTCTTACGGTATTTTAGTACAGGGACGGGCTGCAGAAATCGAGTCTATTATTATTCTGCAGAAAAGAGCCATCAGAGCCATATGACCTCCGCAGGAGCGATTCTCTTAGGGAACTGTTTAAAGATATTAATTAACAACATGACGGTAATTTGTCAATATATGAAAACATCATGTCCGTAAGAAAAAATCTATATATGTTTAGTAACAGAGGTGAAAGACACAAATAAAACACTAGAAATAGGGACGAATTAGTTCAACCCAGGTTTCAGACTGGCTAAAGTAGACTCATCTTTCAGGAGGTACTGTTTAAAATCTATATCTATACATATAATAAAATATTAACGAAGACAAAACTGATCATTGAATATTTTTGGAAAAAAGTAAAAATCAAGTCCTACGAGATCTGGGAACAAGTGTGATGCCTAAAATATAGATTTTGATTTTTTTCCCGTTTGTCTGGTAGTATGTTCCGGATTGGTGCATAAACGGCTGAACGGATTTGGATTAAATTTTACACAAAGATAGTTTTTAGCCTGGATTAACACATAGGGTACGATTAGTCCAGGTAATACGTTCCCGTGGGATATTTTCCGATAACAACGCGGGCGAAGCTGCGGGCAAAGCTAGTGTAACAATAAAATACCTCCGCACATACTTCAATTGAATGAAATGAAATTTAAATCTAAATTATGTATATACTAATAATAAAGCTGAACAGTTAGTTTGTTGGTTAATTTGAACGCGCTAATCTCCGGAACTGCCGGTCGAATTTGAACAATTCTTTTTGCATTTGATAGCCTAATTCTTGAAGAAGGCTATAGGCTATATAACATCATGCTAGGACTCTTAGGAGCCGAGCAAAAATAAAAGTCAGAACCAAAGCGAAAACGAAGTAATTGCGTGGGCGGTGGATGCGATGTGACGGGGTGGGTCGGGGGAACAAGCAATTTCACGCGGACGAAGTCCCGAGCAGAAGCTAGTCTTGTGTAAAACGCTCACTAAGCAGCTAAGCATGTTATAAGTTGGGACTATTACATATTACATCGCTGACAAAAATGCTTGGTTCAGCGCTGGTCCTGGTCCACAAGAGCACATAAACTAATTGATTAGCATTTGCAAATATTGCTGGAGCAGGCTGCTGAAGATTGTAAAAACTATCTTTGTAATGTACAAATTCAATCTCTAAGTATGATATAATTGCACTGCTAATGTGTGAGTACTATGAATCTACAATAAAGCTACCATTTCTTGGGTACGTCTTGCTTTGACTGAATGTGCCCTGGCAGCTGACAGTATGCCACGCTCACTCAAATGTCTCGCTGGTGGTGGCGCATGTGTTGGATCATTTCATTATCAGCCCACAGCAGTCCACTGCTGGACATAGGCCTCTCCAATTGCACGCCATTTAGCTTGATTCTCGGCAACTCTCATCCAGCTGCTACCAGCCACCCTGTAAAGATCGTCGCTCCACCAGCCTGAGGGCGTCCTACCTCTTACTTTTGTCGATTCGTGGTCTCCATTTAAGAACACGTCTACCCCAATGGATCATTTAGTTCCCTTTAAAATGGTTGGGCTGAATGGTACTGATCCATACGTCATGTTCGTGACCGGACCCCGTCAGTAGGGCCTGCTCATCTCTTAGCTGCCACGGCTTGTATTTTGTTTTTAAACCTTTCATGTTTTTATTACGGACGCTTTTAACGTGCACGTCTTTCTACATCGTCCTCACATGTATAATTTCAACATGAAATATGTTACCAATTTTGTGGAGTTTCTTGCGCAGTTTTCCCCATAGGAACCTACTACGTTTTGGAATGGGAAAATTACTAGCTTCATCTTTTTGATTGACGGACCCGTTGACAACTCAAAAGTGCCTGTAATTGGTTTAATTGAAATAAATGCTTTAAGTTTGAGTTTATATCAAATCAAATCACAAGTCCTTTGTTCAAACTAGACTAAGATTTAGCACTTTTAGGGTTCCGTACGTCCAAACGAAAAAACGGAACCCTTATGAGATCACTCGTGTGTCTGTCTGTCCGTCTGTCACTGCCATTTTGCTCCGAATCTAATGGAGCGATTAAGTGGTGCACATTTATAATTTCTATGACCCAAACATGGACGTGTAACGTAAATAAATGAATTTTGAATATAGGGGTAACTTTTGGGCGGCAAACAAGTAAATAAAATAAAAATTTATGCAAATTGTACCGTGTGACATATCAAATGAAAAGGCTTACTGTGGGGGTCCCAATTTAAAAAAAAATAATATTATTAATAGTTTTGAAGCTATTTAAGAAAATAAATGAAGTTTGACAATTCCCCCCTTTTTTTTTTTTTTTTTTTTTTTTTTTTTTTTTTTTTTTTTTTTTTTTTTTTTTTTTTTTTGGGTGGGAAATCATCAAATGACGTCTCCCGCTCTGGGCGGAGCGGAAGGGCGTGTCAGACTAAAACCCACCCGTGTTCCTTCAGTTGCCTGTGCGCCAGGGCCACGGTAACTCTTTCGAACAATCCGCAGCCCCGGCAGGCATCGGTCCTATCGGACCCCGTCAAATTTGCTGACATCTCTTTGAGGCGCGCGTGGAACACGACGCGCCGTCGACCCGGGCCTGGTCCTTACCGGACGGCGAGCTGCCCATTGCTCGTCGTCCGCAAGCCCGCGCCTACGGTGGCCGGGAGTCGGCAATCGACTCCCGACGCCCAGGGTGTCTCCTCCTCCTGCGGCGGCTAGGGGCGCGAGGGCGTAGAGATTGCCTCTCCCTCTCGCGCTCCGCCTCCTCCTTCGCGAGCATTACTGCTTCGCAGAAGGAGGTGACGGCTTCCCATTCCCTCTCGCTCCGTACCATGGCCTGAACCAGGGCCGGACGCGAGAGGTCGCCGCCGCCGATCGCCGCCACGAGGACACGGCGATGCTCCGCCCAAGCCGGGCAGACCTCCACCGTATGCTCCACCGTGTCCTCCGGTCGATCCACACAATGGTAACACCCGGGCGTTTCCTCCCGCCTTATTCGGAACAGGAACCTCCCGAAACAGCCATGTCCGGTGAGGACCTGCGTCAGGCGGAAGGTGAGGACGCCGTGGCGCCTCTCAAGCCACTCCTCAAAGAGGGGTCTTACCGCCGCAATTGTGGCGTGCCCTGCGCTGGGTTGCGACAGTCGCACTCTCCATGCCGCCATGAGATCCCGCCGGAGCTCTGTCCGCTGTGCCGCGATTACTCGCGGCAGCGGAGTTACGCCCCGGCGTTTCGCCTCCTCGCGCCACTCCCAAACGTGCGCGAGGACCTTTGCCTCCAGATCCCACGGCGGTAATCCGGCAAGGAGGCTCGCCGCCTCGCAGGAGACCGTGCGGTATCCCCGTACCATCCGGATGGCCATGACCCTTTGGGACGCGTTCAACCGGCGGGCTGGCCGGAGCCTCAACGAACGCGCCCACACCGGCGCCCCGTAAAGGGCCATGGACCGCACGACCCCCGCGTAGAGCCTCCGGCAGGAGGCGTTTGGCCCCCCCAGATTGGGCAAGAGCCGCTTCAAAGCAGCCCCGGCCCGCTGCAGTCTGGGAGCCAAACGTCGGAAGTGCTCGACGAAGTTCCACCGGCTGTCGAGGACGAGTCCCAGGTACTTCATCGTCGACTCGACGCCGATGTGAACCCCTCCTACCGTTATTTGGGAACCCGACAGTGGCGCGTTTCGAGGACCATGAAAACACATGGCCTCGGACTTGTGCAAGGCCACCTCGAGTCCCAACTGCCGGATCCTCTGAACGACTGTCGCAACCCCGTGTGTCATTAGTTCGGCCGCCGCCTGGTGCGACCTCCCCTGCGCCAGGACCAGCGTGTCGTCAGCGTAGCACACCACGCTGACGCCGCTAGGGAGGTCGGCGCGCAGCACCCAGTCGTAACCGATGTCCCACAGATGCGGCCCCAAGACCGATCCCTGTGGGACACCGCACGACATCTCTCGCCGGTTCCATTCTCCCTGGTGACCGGGGTAGATAACTGCTCTATCTGCCAAATAGGCCTCGACTACACGACAGAGATAGGTCGGCATCCGGTGATACCGGAATGCCTCCCTGATGCAACTCCAGGGCAGGGTATTGAAGGCGTTGGCGATGTCTAGAGACACCGCCAAGACGACCCCACCCCGGGCCACAGCATCCCCCGTCGTGAGGGCTCGCACGCGCATGATGGCATCCACCGTAGAGCGCCCCCTGCGGAAACCAAACTGGCTCTCCGCCAAATCCGGCCCCACCCGCACCAGCTGCCCGACGAGGCGGTCTGCAATGACTCTTTCAAAGAGCTTGCCCACCTCGTCGAGCCGATGGGCCGGTAAGCGGACGGAGAGTCCGCCGGGCGCCCCGGTTTCTTAATGAGGACCAGTTTCCCCGTCTTCCAACGAAGTGGGAACTGGCCCTCCTCCAAGCATGCGCTTAGGAGCCCTCTTAGTCGAGGCCCGAGAGCCTCCGAGGCCAGGACCCAAGCTTTTCCCGGTAAGCCGTCGGGTATTTTTGGCACTTAGCCTACGTACCGCCGCTCTCAACTCTACCTCGGTCACCTCAGGAGCAACGTCGTCATCGTCGGTCATGTGGTCCGCAGTTGGCACCGCAGGAGGCGGAGCCATGGGCGGGGGAGTATGCTCCCCCCGCGAAGGGAACAAAGCGCTCACCACGCCCTCCACGAGCTGAGGCCGGAGACTCTGCGTCAGCGGGGGAGCCCATGGGCGGAGTTTCTCCCGCACCACCTTATATGGGCGTCCCCACGGGTCCCTGTTGAGAGTCCCCAGCGACTCCTCACGGGCCAGTCCCCTGGCCCGCAGGATCTCCGCTCGGAGGGCGGTCTTCGCCGCTCTGTAACCCTCGTACAGCTCCGCCTGAATGGCTTCCGTATCCGAAGGGCGGATACGGAGCCTGCGGTGCCTGGTGTACAGGCGTCGCGCGGCAACGCACGCCTCGCGCAGAGACGTTAATTCCGGCGACCACCAGTACACCTGGCGCCAGGCACGTCCGGGCTGGACCCGGGGCATTGCCACGTCACAAATCTCGGACATGGCCTCCCGGAACCACTCCGCCTCGACGTTGATGTCTGCAGGCCTGTCCGGTGGTGACACCCAGGCCTGCACGATCGAGGCTTCCAGGAGGAGCTCCCGGTCCAGCTTCTTCAGCGCCCACCGCGGACCACTCGGGGCCTGTCGGACCAGCGCGCTCGAGGTCTGGGCGGAGACGTCAAACCGGATGTACCGGTGGTCGGAGTACGTCTCCACCCCCTCCATGACGCGCCAGTCAATGACACGCGGTGACAGAGCGGGGCTGGCGAACGAGATGTCCACCACTGACTCGCCCCGCATCCGCACACACGTGGGGACAGAACCCCGGTTTAGGACGACCAGGCCTGTCTCCAGAGCCCAGTCCTCCACCATCCTGCCCCGTGTGTCCGTGTACCGGGAACCCCAAGCCGTGTTCTTGGCATTGAAGTCCCCGAGCACGAGCACGGGCAGGGTATGGTACCCGACGACGACGACGTCTCTCAACTCCGCAAGGGAGTTGTGGAACTCGGCGAGAGTTCGGCTCGGGGAGAAGTATACCCCTACCACAACAATCTCCCCGAACCGTGCTGCCACGCAACCCCGTCCCCTCTTGACTGCCTCAAGCGACGGGGTACCGGCGGCGGCCGACGAAATGAGGGTCACTGAGCCGCTCAGGTCCTCCACCCAGTCATCCCTGGGCGGGACAAAGTACGGCTCAGCGACCACGGCGATGTTGATCGACCACTGCGCCATGCTCTGGAGCAACAGATCCTGAGCAGCGGCGCAGTGGTTGATGTTCGCCTGGAGGAGGCGTAATGGGGCCATTATTGGCACTCCATATCAGCCCCCTCCCGAGCCCCCTGTGAGGCCCCTGCCGCGGTGGTTGCGGCAGCTACGACAGTAGGGGCGGCAGCGGCGGCGGCAGTGGCGGCGGGTGCGGCGGTGACGGCGGTGGCGGAGGGCTTGCCCCTGCCCCTGGCTTTGGCGGGTGGAGCGCAGGCCTTACTCCCAGCCCGGTGATCGGCCGGCTTGCCAGCTGCCGCACATAAAAAGCAGTGCGGCGTGGCGTTGCACGAGCCGGCCTTGTGACCGGGCTGACCGCAGCGGAAGCAATGATCGCTGCGGTCCACCTCCGAGGTGCATTGCACTCCCACGTGGTTGCCCACTTGGCAGCGGAAGCACCTCAGAGGTCTGGGTTCCAGCAGCTTCACCTGCGCGGAAACCCAGCCCACCAGGAGCCTTTGGCCCTCCCCGGCGACTTTCCTGGCCGCCGCCACGGGGCAGCTCACCGTAACGGCTCGCATCCCCTTGTGGTCAGGACGGATGGTGCCCGCTCTCACCTGTTCGGTAGAGCAACCCCCAGTCCTGACGACCGCGGCCACCACTTCAGCCTCCGTCACACAGTCGTCCAGGCCCAGAATGCGCATGTCGATGCACTTGGTGGGCCTGGACACTCGGGCCTCGTCCGCATTAAGGGACGCCCTAAGCCTTTCGGCCAGAGCGTCAGCGGTCGGGCCGCTCGCCGCACCGGGCACCTCTAGCATCCGGGCCCCGGTCGCAGTGACCCTCACCCGGATGCCATTGGTGACGCCCAGCTCTTGCAGGTTCACCGCCGCCCTCGCCTTCGTGAGCACGTCGCGGTAGGACACGCCCTTCTTTTCCGCTGCCGGCTGTAGTGTAATCACTACAGCTGCGGACTTCGGGGCGCGGAGCCTAGCCGCGACGCTTCGCTCTTTGCGCCGCTGCCGCCTCTCCTTCCTTTTGGCCGCCCTTGAAGCCTTCCCCGCCTTCCTCTTCTCTCCGGCTACTTGCCATTCGGCTTGAGCCGGAGGAGCATTAGGGGGCGGGGGGGGCGGCCGTCTCGCCGCCAAGGCTGGGGCCTTCGCCGCCTGCGTAGCCACTCTACCCTTCGAGGGCTTGGGCGGCGCTGTCTTCGCTGGGGGCGGTCCTGCGGGTTCCAACACTGGCCCGCCTTTAGACCGCCCTGCCGTTCCTGGCTTGGCCGCAGCGGCGGCAAACGATACATGCCGGCTCGCCGCTAGCGGGGGGCGCAGGACAACGGCCTCCAGAGCGGAAAATCGGCTCTGGAAGGCAGCCAGCTCCCGCCGCACCAGGGCCAAAACCCGGTCCTCTGCAGGCACTGGCACCGCCCGGCCTTGCCTATCCCCTTCCTGCGGCACTTCTCGGGGGGCGGCTGCTGCTCGGAGGCCGGCCAGGTTCGCTCGGAGCTCCTCGTTCTCCTTTCGGAGAAGCTCCATAGTGGCCGTCAACCGGGTGACCTCCGCCCGCATCTCGGCCATCCCGTCCGATTGAGGCCCGAATTTGATGGCCTTCACTGCCTCCATAATGGAAGCCGCGGCAGCGGGTATGGCCTTGTCTTTAGAGGACTGAATCCTCTTCAAGGCCACACCCTTTAGCGCAGCTACCACGGCCGCCTCCAGCCTGGCCAGTCGCTCTGACTTAGAGCCGCCAGCGGCGTCCGGCTCACCGACTGACGACTCAGATAGTTCCGCCCTGAGACTGGCCCCTCCAGGGTCGTGCCCCTCCGTGGCGAGTCTCTCGGCTGACTGGGCCGGTTCGGCTGAGCTGACTCGCTTCGGCTCGCCGTCCTCCTCGGTGGTGCGCACTTTGCCCGTACTCCGCTCGTGCACTCCACCCCGCCGAGTAATTTTTCTTCGGACGACACTCCTCCCGCCATCAGAGGACGACCCCTGGCCATCCCCTGGTTTGGGGCGCTTCTGGAAGAACCAATTCCCCCCTTATCTTTGAATCTATAGAGACAAAACTTTTGAAAAAAAATACAGATGTTCGAACAAACTTACATTTGCAGTTGCAATATATGAAAGAATATGTTTTTCAACTACAATGTTAAGTTTGTTCTTGGGATAACTTCATCACAAATACGGAACCGTTCAGTGTGCGTGGTCCGACAAGCACTTTGCTAGTTTTTTGAACGTCAAAATGACATAAGACAGTCCCAAAAGGATAACCCTTCACCACCTCCTAGTGTTTTGGCTCGGAAGATGAAGCGGCGCAACAAACTCCCCATTATATAATATGTTTATTGATTTCTGTATTTTGATTTATAAATTTACCTTTTTGTTGTAATAAACTTGTTTGTTCATCAAGATGGCTTTGCATGGTAGGCATCTGCCCATGGGATGGCTTCGTCGATCAACTCGTTATCATTCAGTTCAGAAAAGCTAAAATAATTAATTTTAATTGTTTTCATTTTGGTATTACTGTAGCCTTATCTTAATTAAATAGTTAGCAGGAAATAATAAGGTCATAAATTGGTGACATAGTTATAATAACAATTAATTTTAAATTTGTTCCTAACAGAAAAGTAGATATTGTACAAAAACAACTTGATAACTGCTAGAAGATTGTTTTATTTATTTAAACACCACGTGCACTCCTGAACTGCATGAACTATAATAATATGGTCTGTACCAAAAGTATCTGATGAAAATGCAAACAAATGGATCAGAAAATGCACATGTGGATGTAATTTTTTAGTGACACTTACAAATTAAGTGCTTTGATTTGATTATTTGAATACTGAAACCCGAATAGTAATTTTAAATCTCCTCAAATATGTTTTAAATTTGACAATCCGGATTAATTTTATAGCCTCAATATTCGTCACAGATTTTTAAATTACAATTTAATAATGTTATTCAAAAAATAATTAATGGAGAGTAGTGGTGGTCCAGTGGTAACGGTCGCGACTTACCGAGTTGTAGATCGTAGGTTCGAACCCAGACAGGCGCTTTACTTTGTGTAAATTATTTCACCACTACTGCTCTCAAAGCGGTGAAGGAAAACATCTTGAGGAAACCAACATGCCTTAGAACCAAAAATTCGAAGACATGTGACATTTAACAACCCCCACTGGGCCCGCGTGGAGGATTACAGCCCACTTCCTCTCAAAGAGAGGAGGCCTGTTTCCCAGCAGTGTAAATATTATAGGCTAATTATTCTTATGCTAAACAATAATAGTTGGAAAAAGTGATGGGATATAAAATTGGAACCAATATAATACTGACTCGCTTTAGTGAGTGATTGCGAAAGAATTTAGCCTAAACAGGGTTTGTTTACACTTTATTAAGATACTTTTCGGAGAGACTATACATATAACATTCATCCTTGAAGGGTCGTCATTTGCAACGCGCAGAACCCGCCGTCCCTTGAACAACAATCTAAAGCCTTAAATTTGAGCCCTTTAAAGAATAACCCCTATGTTTTGGTAGCCTTAAATTCCAATGCGGATTTTGACGGGCCGCACCGTATTGCAAAAATCCTCCTTGTAAAGTCATGGCGAAAATACGTTCGTCACCTTAAGGGCTTTTTTCTCTGCTCATTACACGATAGATCTGCTTTACTGACTCAGCATTATACAGGGTGCGATTTAGTCACCTGCGTCCCTCAAAAGGGGGATTCTACCCGTCATACTACATACACCTTTTGCTATGAAACTTATATCTGATTTGTAAAAAAACTTTTCGTGCATCTATCGAAATATGTAGTCTGTCTACTGTTGTTTAGGAATTTGTTTATATTTGTTTGTAATCTCTGTCAATACCACAGAATGACAAAAGCCATGGAATTAGTATGTGCTATGTTTCGTACATCCATGCCTATTCTTACGATAACTCTTGTTGTACTGCTAGAATGCACAAAAAAAAAAGGAAAAAAAGGAAGAAGAAAGAAATAATATTTATTTGCACTAAATGTGTCGCATGAGGAAAAAATAAAGCACACAAAAGGAACAAGTTGAGGGAAATATGACCCAAAATAACCCAAAATGTTTAGTTAAATGTTCTTACACGGGTTGTTAGGATTTTATATACACAATCCAACCATGGATTCCGTACATGATTCTGGAAGGTGTCCAGAATCATGATGCGTAGAAATTTATCGCCGGTTATAAAAAAAAAAATACTGTTCCTTAAATTTTGACCGCATAGGTATTTGCAATTTTGTAGGAAACAGCTGTTTTTTTTAAATAACCGTACCCTGATGAGTTACAGTGCGACTGTGGAGCCACACCACAAACGATGTCTCACCTCTTGTCGTGCTCGCTGTGCAGTAACACCTGCACACCTTTGCGAGGCTCACGCTAAAACTGTCGAAGTGACAAATTTCTGTTCGAAGCTGATTTAAAGGAATCATCGATACGACGTAGAAGAAGAATAATTTCGCTGGTATTCATGTCCTTACGTATCATTGATACTCCGTGTGTTATATATGTTGGTACTTCCAATGCAATCATTTAATCACTTGTTTCATCAATCATTTATCAATCAATTTCAATAATTTACTCAACTTGGAAGTAAATGTGGTGATTGAATGAATGCGTTTAGGTGATTAGGTAAGTACGACAATATTAATGGGTAAATTTCTTATACCAGTAGATGTGAGCATTGTCTGTCTGGATCTTTCCACTTGTATGTGCGTTAGATGACGTCTCTAAAAGTGTTAATTTGTACGAATTCAAATTTCATTTCGGTGATTTGTAGTGTTGCTTCGTTGACCCAGTCTGCGTGATTATTATGGATGAGGGGTGGGTATGTGATAATGTAGGCCCTGCTTACCGGTGTATCTCTAATATTATATCTAAATAACTGAGTTTCCGTCTATATGTTCCCCTGCTTAGATATTAATTGATTCATTTATAAAAATACTTCTGACGAAAATATCATGACTATGAAAATAATAAGATATCGTTCAACAGAATCCGTTAGTTATTTCTTTCGGGTTCCGAAGCTTTCTTCAGATTATCCGGCTAAAATATTTTTTTTTTCAGAGTACGTCCTGACCACTAACACTACACTAGAATTTTATAACGACTCAATCCTAACGCACTCGGAAGACTTCGGGTTTGCTATTAAATATTTAACATACGATGCTGTACAAAACAGGCTGCTGTTTTTAAAAGGAGAAAATACTACAGACATTTATTTACATAGTTTGAATTTAGCAACCATGCAACGCCAATCTTTTTTAATGAAAGTAAACAATAATTACGACAAAATCCGTAGTCTTGCCTACGATCCCGTCACAGAGTTAGTCTTCTTTTCTGACTCAAAAGCAATCTTTTCGTTTTCATTAAAGGCTGGATACAGAAACAATATAGACGGGAACCGTTTCGTCGAATCGCACGACTCGGTTCTTGCCGTAGATAGCTGTAGAGGGTACGTTAGTAATATATTATTAAAACTCAACAAACTACATTTTGAACTTTTTGTAAAAATTAATAGTAACTAACAAATTACAGGTATATTTACTACACGCATGGGGATAACAAGCTCGATGCAATATGGAAGGCCAGGTTAGATGGTTATGTTATCGGAATTATACGAGCAACATTGGGTAGTTTTGATTTCTTAGTCATAGACCAGCAAACACAGGGATTGTACTATATTAATGAAAGGATTTCACCGGATTCTATCATAAAATGTTCAATTGAAACTACAGATTTGAATACAATGAACCGTGGTGGACTATATTCTGAACCAGACCAGGACTATTCCAGTACAAAAGCATTGACCGTATCTAAAGATTACATTTACTGGATAGACCGAAATAACACAGTGCGGAAAATACAGAAAAATCTTGATGCGAAATCCGTTAAAACTTATACGAATTCTTTTTTAAGACCATATGATTCTATAGTCGCGAAGTATGAAATAGAAGATCAAACTCGAGGTGTGCGGGACTGCGATGCGCTGATATCGAAATACTCAGCGCTCAGACCAACAACAACTCAGTCCAACGATAACTCCGTCAATGTTCCTACAAATGAAAGCCCGGTCTGTCAGAACTATTGTATTCACGGGAATTGTAGTATAATTGAAGGACACGCTATATGCAGGTATAAAATCTATTTAGGTTTTTGGTTTATCGGTTTCCTTGTTTAATTAATTAAGTTACCTTGTTAATGTTTTCGTTATTTCAGTTGTAATTCCGGTTACTCTGGGAGCAGGTGCGAAGTCAACATATGCCAGGGGTACTGTTTGAACGACGGCGATTGTTACTTGAACGAACAGAGTGTGCCTGTCTGTCAATGTAAAGGAGATTTTACGGGTGAAAGATGTGCTGTTTCAGTCTTACTGATGAAATGTTTCCGAATGGTTTCAATGTTGAAGGACATCCTAAACACAGGTACGAAATGTTTTAAAAGGCATGTCTTTAATCGAACCCCTAATAATTTCCATTTTGATTTCCTAAAAATATGAATGGACTCGCCAATACTATGAAATATGAACCTCTTTTTGTAATCCTTCAAAAATTCAAAATCACTTTTTTGTAATCATTTTTGATCCACTGTAGATATATAAGGTATATCTATTCATACACGAAATCTCTTAAGGGGTAATTGTATTCATCATTACTAACAACGTTTACTATGGGACCAAACCTGAAATCTCGAAAAAAAAAACAGCTGCTCCCTACATTTATGTTCGCAGGACTCGTCAAAATGTATGGAACATCAGATTTTTGTTTTGCGATTTCACGTTATGTCCTATAGTAATGGTTGTTCATAATAATGAGTACAATGACCCCTTCAGATATTTCGTGTATGAATAGATACACCTTATATATAACATGACGAAGTGGAATTTGGTTACATGAAATTCCTTTTTTGATTCACTGGAAATACGAAATATGCATTAAACTAGGTCACCCTTTTTTAACGAGCTATATTTTTCAAACAAATCCTTTTCGTTTGAACATACTAATTAGCAGAACAATATTAGTAGGTAGATCAGTAAAAAGTAGTAATAACAGTTATAAAAGAAGCGTACGTAGTTCGTAAGAATATTAATTGGAAATTGGAAGGACCAATATATACTTTTTATTAATTCAGAACTAGGTTCTGCTCGCGATTTAGTTCGCGTGTTTCTTGTTCCCCTGATCGGGCGTCGCATCGGTTCGCCCAGGGTTTTTTCTGACTTATTTTTGTTTTTCTCGGCTCCTAAGGATTCTAGCGTGATGTTAAGTAGCCTATAGCTTTCCTCAAGAATGAAGCTGTCGAATGCATTTTTTTTCAAATCCGGCTGGCAGTTCCAGAGATTAGCACGTTCAGACAAACAAACTCTTCAGATTTATTATTAATTTATAGATATAGATAGATTTAAAAAAAAGGATTAGTTCGATTGGTGGCACCCCGTAATAAAAATATCAAGATGGTTTTCCGCTGTCCAATTTTTAAGGTACAAATAGTTTTTAGAAATACGAAATATTTAAAAGACGATCCTTTATTAAAACAGGTGGCCATCATTTGAGGTTCTCTTTTTCTCTCTTGTGGCTCCATTAAATATTTTCCTTTTAAAAACGTCTGAAGGCCGCTCCTTCAAATTCTTTGTTAATGCCTTATTGTATCATGATCAGTGTTGAGTTATTCATGAATTTGCCATATCTGGCTATTACGGCCTCAAAATTGATTGCCCTGCGACGGCTAGAACTTCTATCCTATGCAAATCTAGTTCGATCGTTTCTTGAGTTGTGTGAGTTTGAGTGTTGAGTTGTTGAGTGTGCACGCATCCGTTCATAACTGACGAATGGCACAAATTGGTCGATTCACAAATTCGACGATTTGGTGTCCTATTGGTCTGAACTTCGTTGAATTTATATGAAATATGATCTTTACATTAGTTATTTTAATAGTGATATATCCATCTTCTTATATTAATTTCACCCTTTTCACGTATTCTTTGTAGATGTAACACCGTTCGCCTTGGACTAGGGAATGAACTCAACGTGTGCTACAAGAGAGCCGTTAAGATGTCACCTCGACCAATGCATACTACTCAGAAGAACCAAAATTAACCCTGGCTTCGCCCCTCCTCCCCCAGATATAGGTTAATAAGGAGTTACGACACCTACGACCGTATAACCATTCCTGATGTTCCATAAACTTCACTCCGCGTTTATCAATAAGGGGTAAGTGATTTAGTGGCAAGTTGATGAAAACCTACCGCAACGAAATCTGTAACAATTCGCCATCGTCCTTTTACCCCTAGCCCCCTATATTTGTGGTCGGCGCGCTATTCTGTCATCTCGGATTCCACTTCTTTCTAAGCCATATAATAATATTAATCAATCTCTTCAAACAACAAACTCTACAAAGATTCTACAACAAACTCTAGAGAGATTCTCTCTTTATAATCAAGCAGTACTTGCTTCTTTAGGTTTTTGAGGATTTATTAAAAATGTAAACTTTTTCTTAGTTTTTTAATTTAATTTGTATCTTGCTTTTTGTGCTTTTTATGTACACGCAGCGTTTCATGAGCGAGGTATTTTCTTACCTATGCGTTGTATTCTTCTGTTTTTTTTAATAAATTTTATATCTTTATAATAAATTCAGTTTTATTTCCGCTTATCTTAAGAGGGGCTTTTCAATAGCCCGCATCAGTATGATAACTAATGGTCCCAGTAAGACGGAGTCTTTGTATAAATTCTGAATGTAAGATCTATAAACAAAATTGGCGCCATGATGCAATTTTTCGGCCTAGGCAGGCCTATAACCGTACTCTGCTACAGGCTGACTCCAATGACAAAGCACAATAAACACACATAACTGAAGGTACACTAAAATCAATATCTTCAATAAGCATTACGTTCATGAGTAATGATGCATTAACATAATGCGGCGAAGGGCGTGTGTTAGTACTGTGACATGATGCGATTGTTGTCAGTATGAATCATACTCGATCGGTTCTCTTGTGAAAGGTAATCTTTGTGTTAGTGAAACAAGCATTACCCTTGATCCGATACACTCAATGCTGAATAGGTGGGAAGACTAATTAATTCTCTTGTTATTCTGTAACAGCTTCATAGGTCTATAGTCTTCGTAAGAGCGATTGTTGACCGTGGCGTCCTGGTTTCGGAATATATACTCAGTGGCAGTAAAACTGTGGCCCAATCACTAAACGCGAATTTGTGAACAAACTTAACCTATTCTATGGGATTTTTTAATGACATTAATATATGTCAAGTAGCTTCTCTAGTTGGTTTAAATGAATGATTTCAAAAGTGGGATAATTTCGCGTCTGCAACCTGGTCAGCCTGGGGAAACATGTTCCACTGACAAAAAACTAAGTACTACGTTTTGGCGACCGTAAGAGATGTAAGAAAATCTGATTAGAAAATTCTTTTTGAATGCTGCCCTGGAAATTATAAAAAAATACTACATACTAAGTCTGAGGCGCCACCTGTGTACCTTTTATGTTGCATACATTTTAATTAATTAATAAAATAGAGAGCAATGGTGGCCCAGTCGTAACGGCCTCGAGTTATGAGTTGTAGGTTGTGGGTTCGAGCCCAGCCAGGCGCTTTACTTTGTGTAATTTATTTCATCACAATTGCTCTCAAAGCGGTAAAGGAAAACATCGTGAGGAAACCGGTGTATCCTAAAAGCAAAAATTCGAAGACATGAGACCAAGCCGCACTGGACCCGCGTGGTAGATTACACGATTCTCTCTCGAAGAGAGAAGGTATGTGTCCCAGCAGTGGGAACATTATAGGCAGATTATGCTAAATGAAATAAATATTATTTACACTAACCTTTTGATTTTGTAAAAACCCCTTATTTTTAAAAGAGTAACCGTGGAGTTTCTTGCCGGCTCTTCTCCATAGAAAATAACCAATTGGAACCGTGCACCTAGCTTCTGACGTTTCATAAGTGCCCATGTTGGTTTATGTGAAATAAAATATTTTGATTTTGATTTTTGAGACGCTGAAAATATCGCTGGTCCATTCCAAAGATTATTTCGCACTTCATTATTTGGCGGAATAAGGAACGGTATTTCTTTAATTTCTCTTTCTGCTGTCCTCCATCACCAACTGCCTAGCTTATTTTAAATTTTGTTGAGGTAGGCTTCCAATGTAACCAGATTCAGTTTAACAGTATTTTACATGGAGCGATTGCCACAGCACTGTTGTACCTTCCAATGCCCGTCGAAATCTGCAATATAAACTTTAAATTACACTTTTAACCTTAAATTTAACTAACCTGAGTACAAATGCCTACACGCTTACAAAAGCTTTGTTCGGCGCTCGCGCTGGTGGGCTGTCGATATGGAAGTGTTACTCACTGCGGTTAGAACAAAGACGTCTGCGGAGTGGACAGGACAATCACTTTCATTTATTTATGGTACTCTGATAAATATAGGGATTCCCAGTTGTTATTATTGTTGAATTAATCGGCTATGATGGATGGAAGCGCGTATTTGAATCTTTGTCGTGTAATTGTCTTGATTTAGCTGGCAGATAACTTAATACTAAGTACCTTAAGTTAAAGATAACTTAATACTAAGGCTCCGCTGTCCATCCGTCTGTCAAAGGGATGTATTTCTTAAACCGTATCAGATAGACACTTGAAGTTTTCACAGAGTGTATACTAATATGGCCGCTATAACAACGAATTATATATAGTTAAAAATTAAAGAGGGTTAAAGTATGTAGTGTTAAAATAATATTGTACGGTGGTACGGAACCTTTCGTGTGCGGGTCCGACTCGCACGTGGCCGCATTTTTCACTATACTTAAAACTGATGCATCTTTTGAAGTGCGTTTTCATAATAGGTTTAGGAGAAGAATGCGTAAGTGTGTAACAACAACAATTAAAATGTTATTGTTTATTAAATAAGAGTAATTTAGGACCTACAGGTCCTTGATGTGAAATGAAGAATTCAGTTTCTAAGAAAATGTTTTTTTTTGATGAATATTGTGTTTTGAACTTAGAATCATTAAATAAAAGTTACGAGAGTGACTCCATCGATTTTTTTTCCCCAGATCAATATATAACCCAAGAATTTCACGCTATCGTATCACCCGTTCCGAGTAATTTAGTTTACAAAAAATATTAATTGAGCATTTTGCTGTTTGATCTGTCCAAATTAAAATATCGCGCCTATTTTGTGATTTTTGGGTGAAAAATTGATAACCGCCATATTTAGTGATGGGAACGCTCGAATTTAAGTCCACTGTTGGTCACGAAAAAGAGTACAGGTGAAGTGCTAGTAGGTACGTATTATTGGCACGATTAATAATTTGCTTTTTTATGTTAGAATCATTTCAGATTTGATAGGTTCCATTTTAATATTGATCTGGTCATGTTATTTTGAGATTTTATTGTAATTAAAAATGAACTGGAAAACGGGAACTTTCCGTTTCAGTTAAATCTACAATGATTAATTATTATACCTAATATTGCCACTCTGTTCCAAGATTTATAATTGAATATCTGGTATTCAATTATAAATCTTGGAACAAAACTGTAGCAAGAACATGAAAATATTTTATTTTATTTTTTCTGCACCTCACAAAAAATCGTTTAGTGAAGGTTTAATAATAAATTAAAGCGTAGGTTTAGACTGATGAGTTTCAATGAGTTTGGTGTCTCACTTGTGAAACAGATCTCAGCCAGAAAGAGATTGATTATTGCATAGCATAATCATAATCAGCCTATAATGTTCCCATTGCTGGGACACAGGCCTCCTCTCTGTAAGAGGGAGTGGGCTATAATCCACCACGCGGGCCCAGTGCGGGTTGGTGGATGTCACATGTTTGCGAATTTTTGGTTTTAGGACATGCCGGTTTACTCTCGATGTTTTCCTTTACTGTTTTGAGAGTAGCGGTGATGAAATTATTTACACAACGTAAAGCGCCTGTCTGGGTTCGGACCCACGACCTACATCTCGTTAGTCGGGGCCGATACCTCCGGGCCACCACTGCTCTTAATTTGTCGCATAGCGCGTGGAAGAAATTCGTAACTTATGTTAAGAAATTATTTGTTAAGTTGCGTGGCCTGACCTCATTAACGTAGGTAACAATTATTTTTGAAATATCGCGAACTAAATTTAAAAAACTGTGAAGGAGCATTGACATTAGGTAGGTAAGCGATAACCGAAGTTCTTGATGTCAAAATAACTTGTGCAATGGTGTTAGTCACACTTTCGAGTAAATACGCGGCCCAGCCCAATTTTCCATGGAAAAGATGACATGCCTGTGGCTTTAGTTTCTAAATCTGATTCTAATTCAGCAGAATACAATTTGCAAACCAATTTCGAAAACTGGTATAGGAGCATTAAATAATTTAAAATACCAACATGGTCATTAACATATTTTTTTATCGATGACTCTTTCTACTAGGCCGAACTTCCCATGATCTATGGGAAAAAAATAGCGAAACGATTTCAATTATAAAAGCAAATACGGACAGAATCATTCCACATTCCATAGACTACTTCACGGATTTTACGGCCTTTAAACAATCTACAACAATTTATACGTTTACCATAACTTTATAATAAAATATTATCATTTAGTTTAGTGCCAGCACATTAGGGTTTTCCAATTCCTCGCTTCGCCCATCTGTATGTAGATTTATCGGTGATCTGAAGGCGCGTGCTCATTCGTGATTGACAGCACAATGTGTCACATGTAAATTCACCAGAGGGCGCGACCGGGCTGTTCACTTTTGCTTGCACGTATGTGTACGCTAGGATGGGTTTTGCGAAACTAAAGTTAAAGTAAATGTGAATTATTTAGATTTATAGTTTTTTGTGGCTTTGTGTTAAGTTGAATGCGTTTGTAAGTGATTGTTTTTGTACGTGTAATGGAAGGTACTTCTTTTTTTATTTGAAATTCAGACGTAATATTTTTTGTAACTGCGTACCTAAACGCGCGCGTGTTTTGTGCGTGCGTTATTTTTCAGGGTAAATGATAAATGATTTTGTTTCTGTAAGTAAGGTTTGTCCAAACAATAGCTAATAGCATTTAGGGTTATTTTTCGTATATTCAAATACTTTTGAAGTTCATGTTAACTCGCTGTCGGGTGACTTTTTGGTCATAAAAACTCAATAAACTGCATTTTCTGAGAGGTATGACGAAATTAAGAGAGTGTAATATGTAAAGTGTGTTAAAAACACACGCATTCTTAACACACCAAAAAATAAGCTCAACAAAGAAGCCATAAAAATACTTCTTACCTTTTATTTTCATTGAAAACAACATTTAAAGTGATGTTTGTTCTCATAAACGCAAAGTGCATTGGCTCCCGGGTAACGCAAATATTGGACCAATCGCAAATTAGAATAATATTTCTGCATACCTACCATTTTTTGAAGTTTACTTATTTTTTTATAACATAATGTTGATTTTATTGAACGTTTGTAATTGTTATGCGGTAACTTCCTGAAAAAGGATAGGCTTCATAGAATATTTAGATGAAACACTGACACGTTTAAAGGAAAATAAATCTGAAATCGTGGGTAGTATAAGAATATTCCTGTTATTATTATTAAACAATATTAAGATCCTTTTATGTATTACAATACCAAAAACTTTTCAGACTTGATTCTCAGTTAAAATACCAAATTGTAATAAAAACTTCACTATTTTCATGTTTAGTCAGATTAAAGACCACAAGAGCAGAATCTGTTAGCAGGCGAGCCGACCAATGTAATTAGGTACTTTTGGATAAGGTGCACATATTGATAAATAGGCCCATAATCGCCTCAGCTGATCGGCATCCATTCCAATTCAGTTCCCAGCCTGTCGATATTTAGGAACAATTCCCACTAGCCTTCCGAAAGATTTTCACACCTCATCCATCAACTTCCTGACACCCAGACCAAGGTGTCATGGCCGGAATAACGATGCCCCTATTACCGTCCACCTGCCACTTTACGCACACTGCCGATCTTTTAACCTGGCACGGTAATAGACGAGGATCCGTAGCATTTATATTATTTACCGTTTGGAGTTTGCACTATTGATTGTGTAAAGGTGAACGTGGTAATGATTATGTAACGGAGAAGATGGTAATGCGAAAGTGGGGTTTTTGGATCTGCTTTCACGGCTTAGACTGTTTGTTTAATCGGGTTTGCTCTTGGTCTATAATTCCTCAAATTTTTTTTTGCGTAATGTAAATTTAAACAAGCATTTCTACCCTCGGTTGGAGTTTGTGTAGACGTTAATCTCCACTTGCCTGAAAAAAAAAGCAGTGTTTTTGAAATCCTTGAAGAAAATGGAAATGCACGCAGTATCTTTACTTTTCATCTCAGAAATACAAATGAACACGGTAGAATCTGAAGGGAGCAGGATAGCTTTGTAGCAAATATGATTGATATGAAGATACAAGATCATTAAAATATCCACAACGCAATTCATATACATTGCATGTTACATTTTAAATGAAATCATAGTTATAAGAATTAAAGAATAAAGAAAAATAAATGTGGATCTGGATCTTTTATTTTACCCAAAGGTAAAATAAAATAAACTTCAAACTACACAAATTGATCCTAAAATAAACGTAATGCAAGCAAATCGGGGCTCATTAGCTATGTCTAAAGGACATAGCACATCTAATAACGCATGTTTGTACCTGCACGTACAAATAGACCGACAGACAGTAGTCGAGTGTCCTTATCTGCGCGCGCGCACTTTACTCGCTGCGATTTAGCTCTCGTGAACTTTACACGCTGCGCCCGCGCCGGGTTGGGTTGCGTGCGATATGAGGGGGTGTGAGGAGTCGTGATACTTGCGCATTAACAATACATAGTTAAAACATTGCAAATACTGCTACCGATCCTCAATTTGCAATGTAGATTTGATAATTATCCCTATCCGACTTATGGCGATCAGTAGCTTGAGTGGTTCGAGGAACGTAATTATAAAGTATTTGTCACCATATCAGTAGTACCTCACACATCAAAAGAAGTTTGTGATCACTAGCAAAAGCTGATATTTTTTTTTAATGTAACTTTATCAAGAAAAAGGTGTTTAAGTAAAATTTAAAAAAAAGTAGAAATACACTTTTGAAATTAAAAAATAAAACTTTTTATATTTTTTAGTAACTAAAATTGAGTAATTCAATCTCTTCACGTGACCAGAAGGCTGGCCTATTTTTTGGCCAAAGAAACAGCATCGCTATACAACGTGGCAATGCTGCCAGCCTTTTGGGCACTTTTCCTGTCGACAGCGATGCGGGCGAATTTTTTGAGGCCCTATGATTCTTTTCCTTCTTTCTTTTTTATTTTTATTTAGTTGTACATACTATTAATATTATTTGTAGATTATGTAAGATATATTATGTTTAAATAAATCCTAATGTAAATGTTACAGAAATTTGATGGAAAGAAAAAGATCGTTTAACCAAACTTATACAACAATTTATTAATAGAAGGGTTTTATTTAATACAATATAACTCCTCCCTTGGGTCGCACACATGCGGACATCCTCCTAGGCATGCTGAGGATCAAGTTATCCAGCATTTCTTGCGGTAACCTGTCCTATTCTTGAATAGCGGCTTCCCTGATCTCTGGCACTGTCTAGGAAGGTGGCTGACGGTTCCAACCAGCTCAGTTAAGAGTATCCCACGCGTGCTCTATTGGGTTTAAGTCAGGCGAGCCGTTAGGCGAGCCGGCAGGCCGGTCTAGCCTTGTGATGTCGTATTCTCGGAGAGCAGCATCGACTCGTTGAGCTCGATGCGCCCGCATTATCATCGACCAGGACGAATCCAATTAGAGCCTCGATACGAGATTAAAGGCGTTCTAGCTCCAATCATAATTCCACCCCAAAAGTACACCGATTTTCTGCCTTGCTGAACGGTTCCGTGGCAGTTCTTTGCCTTTCAGAGTCTCCGGGTTTTCTCCAGACACGGACACGTTGGTTATCTGGATGAGTACTGATTTGCGATTCGTCAACAAAGACAGAGTTTTGCCAAATGTTTTCCTCCTCATCTTCTTTATTTTGCCGGAGCCTAGCCCACTACAATCTCCGTCGCTGACGTTGCCGTGAATTCAGAGGAGCTCGCTAAGACCACCGTGCTCGTTGTCCAGCCTGGTGTAAGCAATTTCGAATCGTCTGAGTGCAAACTTCAAGTCTAGAGGCGGCCCGCACTTCTGCTTTTATTGCAGTGGCTTTGATTGTAGGGTCACGGGCTGCCAGCATTCTGATATAGCGCTATTGAGCAGCTGTCAGAACAGATGGGCGACCACTGCGGGGTCGGTCAGCTAAATTATAAATTTTAAATATCCATGCTGTGGTACCTCTGTAACGAGGCCACGTCACAGGATTGGGATACAACAACTCTGCGTGCAATTTCTCTCATGGAATATCCTTCTTCCCTCAAAGTTACAATTCTTGCTCAAAAAACTTCTGATGATCCTTTTGAAATTTTATCAATTACAACTTTCCTTGAAAAAATATTATAAATTCGTTAAAATTTACTAAGTCAGATTTCTGAATGAGCGTAAGCTTGGATTGAATTTGAATATGGAAAAACAATTGAATTCGTTTTTTGTTTTATGTTCTAATTCTATATTTTTAAGTAAAGAATCTAAAAAGTAGAAAACATTATAATATAGTCTACCGTAACAAAAAAGATTTCGATTTTACAAACTGATCGCAAACTTTTTTTGATGTGTGTATTTCGCTCAAAATAATAAATAAAAATACTTCCTGCATTTACTTTATTTTTCTTGCTTTTAGTACCTGCCTACTGCTTCTTCACGTAAAGGTTATCTGATAGGCCAGAAAACGCCATTTTTGTCAGAACACTTGCGATTCATAAAACCTGTTCCATCTACTTCTTCCTGTAAAAGAAGGATCGGTAATCCTTCTTTGACTGGCAACAGTGGCAATATTTGCCAGAAAGTCTGCTGAGGAGTGCATAACTTATTTGTAATTCGTAAATAATTTGAACTATCAAAACTACAAGCTCGTCGTACATCTATCAGTGAGTTGACTCGCTGGATGTTTGCTGTGTGAATGGAGCGCGACTCCTGCGCAGGCTGGGTTCAACAGCACATGCGCAAACAGCACCTTGTCAGCACCAGTGAAAGTGCACGGATTTATGACATTTGTTGTATAACTACTTATTAAATATTTAATGGACGTTTACAAAACAAGTGGGTAGTCTAAAAAGTGAATCAGATGTCAGAGGATGGACAAAATACTTTTAAGCTATTTGATGAGGAAAAAATAGACAAATCGTTGGAAAATTTGTGAAAGTTCTCATGAAAATATACCTCTGCGCCCCCAGCAAAAACAAATGCATATAACCAAATGTTATAAGTTGAATGTTTCTCGTTTTAAAAGTAAATGACGACACAAATACTAAACGAAGGCTAAACGAAAATTGCTACACTGACTCGTATCAAAATGATGCACTTACGTATTTAAGTGCCAAGGAATGAGCACGAATATGTCCTTAAATCATAAAATTGTGACATAAACACCTCCTGCGGTCATCTGCTCGACAGGTCTTCAAACAAATCAATATCGTTACATCTTAACCTTTTCAAATGAAGTACAAACGTGTGTACGTTCACTAATTCATTGAAGAGCCTTGAACGTATGAGAGACAATGGCAGTTCACTCCTCCGGAATCGAACCCACGACCTGTGCGACTGCGGTGTGTGTGGAGTTGAGACTTTTTGGTAGAAATATGGATTATCTGAAACAAAAAATATATATAAATAAAAACATTGCGTCTCTTGAAAGTATAGTGTTTATTTACAAGCATAAGTAAATCTCACATGCACAAATAGAACCACTATTTTTAATAAAGTTGTTAAGTTGCAAAATCGAACCCGAAGATACTCATAGCGCAGAAGGCAGTACTTTACTACCGATCCAAATTGGCGCAGTAATCAAGGACTGGCCAAATACTACCTTATATAAAAACCAATCCAAAACCAAAATAGGAAAATCTTGCAATTGGGTTTGGATTCGTTTTCATATCATTATATATAACTTGTATTAGAATGATTCAATATTAAATTCATTATAGACAAATACTTTTACCAAGTTCTAGGATGAACCAAAGAAAACAACAGAAGGTAGAAAATATGTTGATACAAAATACCAAGATGAATACAAAGTTGCAGTAGTCTTATCTCCAAGTAAATAAAGTTATGTGTCGAATGTCGAATTATAATATTGCACCTGCTTAGAGCTCTGTCTTCTTCATAGCAATTTAGAAGGCCCGAGGAGATATCCAATTTGCAGTTTGTGACATTACAATTGTATGAAATGTAAAGCGGTCTGTCATTTCACTTGGCCATAGTATGTATAAATTCGCTTACGAAACGTGCTGCTACCTTGCTTGAACTACTGCTACGTGCTAATACTGATGAAAGTATGTACTACTATGTAGCTTAAAAAAACCCGTTTTTGTGTGTAAAAAACCTACATCATTGTTTTAAAGTAGTTTCCTAAGGAATGTTATATAGTTCACAAATGCTTCCTCTCTCGTAACTCACTTATTTTGCTGTGCCCGACAGACAGGGTCCATAAGATCTAATTATAAGTTTACCACCTATGAATACCTACATCTGGAATGCAATAAAAGTATTGAGTATTGAGCTTAATTGTTAAGTGAATGATTTTAGTAGCTCGTATAAGTACAGGAGACAGTGGTTTGTGAAGTATTGTTTGTATATTATACACATATTATCGTCTTAATGCCTTGTAGTTTATTCGAAATTATGTTACCAAAAGACCTGACCTTTAATAGCAAGTATCAATTTTAAAAAATCGTCTTCCCTCCACAGTTCTTAAACTCATCACTATCATCTTATTAATGAATCCAGGCCTATCTTTCTCGCGATCACATCAATCGTAACTGAGTCACCGTGTCATCTTACACAAGACACCCACAGAGGCGCACGAGTTTAGTAACCTCGCTTGATCAGCGTGACTCACTCATTGGTGGAGGCTGTGGGGCGTGAGAGAAGTGTTTCAGGGTTGGTTTTCAGGGGCTTTTGAAAGCTGAAGAACTTAAAAAGTAGAAAGAGAGTACTGCTTATTGCTATAAGGAATACAGGCGTTATGTTCAGTGTGTAGAACGCGGCGGGTGTAGATAGTCTGTGCAAAGAGGCTCGTTGAGGATCGGATATGGGTTCCAGTGCAGTGACGGGATCATGATCTGACGGTTCAACCTTTTTTCCAGGGATGGCAATGATGGCAAATCCTTTGATGTTTAGATATAGCTGGCGGCTATTTATTATGTTTTTTAATTTACTATGTCACTATTAATCTAATGTCCTTACATTTTGGATTCTTTGTATCGGGTTTGGTGCGGTATCGATAGCGTAAAGAGATCCCAAACATGTTTTGCACTAGATCATACTACAAACTCTGCCTACCTTACTATGAAGAAACCTATTTGAATTTTTAATAACTACCTCTGACTATCAAAACATGATCTGAACCAGTGCATTCAACTACCGAATCAATTGAATGTTGTCCCGCTATAGCAATATTTGCGTTTCCCATACCAGACACGAATCGATCTATTTTATAAAACAAATATTATATGAACATGATGTACGGTCACCAAAAGAGATGAGTAACCAGGGTCGTCGGATATAGTTGAAGTTTAGTAAGAAACCGATGAATGTTTTCGAATAAAATTAATTAAATTAATATAAAACAAAGAGTTAATTTATCAAATTAAATTTCATTCGGAAACATCCATCGATTTCTTACTAAACTTCAATCATATCCGTCGACCCTGGTTACTTATCTCTTTTGGTGACTTTACCTATGCCGGTTTCTGGAACGAAAATCAACGACGTGATGCATTAAATTTGAATTCATGCCAAGTGATCTGATTGGCTGTTAATAATTCAGTCAACCAAGCATAGCAGTTGACAGTCGTTTGACAATTGCTGGCAAAAGTTTCGTTTCAGAAACTGGGTGTTAGTATAATAATTCATGTTACAATTTCAAAATGTGGATGAAAAGTCAGAAATTTTAATGCAGGCCCAAATAAAATGCCAAGACAAATAGGACATACTCTGCCAAAAGACCAATGAAGATGCCCGATACTCCTATTCCTTTGTCCATTCGTGATGAGATTTCTAAATTCATATATCACACGTCCAAAATCAGAGCATTGGGTGTCAAAACTGCCGTAACCCGTAAATGGTAGCGGTTGTTAGCACTTCACCTACGACTGCGTGTTGTGCCAGTTTGACTTGTTGACTCTTTACGTTTGTGGTGTGGACAACAGCTGATGGACGCTTTGTTTCACTTTCTCTGAGTGGACTTGGTTATAAGATGTGTGAATTGATTGTTAGGTAGGTACAGGCGCCTGCAGGTCAAGCTACACGAATCTATAAAAATTTCAATCGATTTTAAATCTTAAAATGTTGATAGTTAAGTTCAAAATCGAATGAGAAAATCTGAGAGCTTGACTGTACTTTTATTTTAGGTAAAACTTTTTGCTGGTTTGCCCAATTACATGTCGAATTACGTTCATTCCTGCTTGCGTTTCAATCATTTCTATTCTATGAAACTTCTGTTTGTTCTATTCTTTATTAATAATTTTTAATTAATATTATGTGAGTTTTCTATGGGTACCTAGAATTTTACTCTATTTAAAATTCCTTCCTTACTTTCGGTGAGTCTCTTTCGTTGCCAATGTCATCGAGTTTTGGTCCAATTTTGAATTGTATAAATTATGGCACCTTATTCACGTCAATATTTAGAGTAATTTTCAGATGAAAAACTTCGTAGGTATAATAGCAAATTACTTCATTAGGTAAGTTACTGCTGTACCGATACCGGTGGGTAGGTTATTATACTGGTTAAAAAAAGATATAATAATAATAGTATTTAATTTTGCATACGATAGCTTAACTTACATCACGTCATACCTAATATTAAAATAATGAGCCGTTATTATTGCTTCTGTTATCCTGTTAACAACACGAGTAACGCGTTGGGTAGGCACGGGGGAGCGTCACTACGTGATCTCAAATAAAGTAAGCTGACACATTTGGAATGTGCTATAATTTTGTAGTGACACCAAGCTTCACGTGGGATATGTGGAGGGTTTAATGGATGTTTATTGGTTTAATTTAAAATGTAAAGAATCATGAAAAACCTTATCAGTATTTTCTTTGCTAGCCTTTCCTTATTTCCTGGTTTCTTTCCTAGATTTTTTTCAGAATTATCGGGTAGATATAATGATTCTGATTATTCTAGCTGTGAATAGGGAATAGGTAAAACGATATTGAGCTTCTAAAGGAAATGAACTGCACCCTAATTGCATAACACACTGTCAATCACAATCTGAATCATTTTGAAGCCTATTGCTAATCCATTGCTTCATGTTCGAAAAATTTGTCTGCTCAACAACGTAAATAACGCAATGAATATTGTTGGACTGTCAAAATGAAAGCCATTCCTACTGTAATTCCAAACAGCGGAGTAATTGCGTAACACACCGCAATTACTCCGCTGTTTGGAATTAGGGACGAAGAATGGATAACTATGTGGTGGTAAAAACTTAAAGCTGGAAAGCAAAAGACTCCTCCAACTTTATATTAACATTAGCTTTGTCTGTTCGCAGGACTTGCTCATCGGTTTCTTTAAAGGACTATACAGGGGCGGTTCTAGGTAGGGAGAGGGGTAAACGGTGGTTATGACCCCCCAAAATTATTCAAAGTGACGTCAGTCTATATAGTTACTTCTTTTATTGGTACATTTGGACCTTGAAGTGTATTGAGCAAAGTCTTTTGACCCACATCTCAGGACTCTGGTTCTCAATCAGTGAATTGAATGCTGGGCCACAAAAAGGAGGAATGAAAGGCAATTGCATGCAGCTGAGACGAGAATGCTAAGAGGGATGTGTGGTGTTCCACAAATGGATAGAATAAGAAATAAGTACATAAGAGGGAGTCTGAAAGTGGTACCGGTAACTGGACAGTTGTGTGGAAATTGGTTGTTATGGTATTATGTGATACGGAGGAATGACGAAAATGTCTTGAGGAAAGTATTGAGGATGAATGTCGATGGCTATACGAGTAGAAGAAGACTGAAGAAATGAAGGATGGACTGAGTGCATGATGATATAGTTAGAAAGAGGGTGACTAACGAGATGACGACTGATAGAGAAGTATGGAAGAGAATGACATGTTGCGCTGACAACAAAAATATTTAGAATGTTGACACAAATAAGTATTTACGTCTAAATTAAAGAACTCAAGCGAAAATACCAACTTGTTCTTTTTCTTCGTTGAAATTATAATTGGTACGCCACTCGATAGATGGCGTTGGCGTCAAATTTGGAGTCGCTATTGTTTCATTACACCAGGCAGTACATAGGCTTGGACGGTATCAAAGTTAAAATGCATCAATTTTTTTTGGGCAAATAGTTGTTGGTGCTCCTTCCTCGACTTTACCACATTTCACATTTTTTTCTAAGACGCATACTTTTCGTACCCTCAGTCGTGTATAACTAGCTTTAGCCTGCGGCGTCGTCCGCGTGGAGGTCTGAAATTATGCCATGGAATCGGACTATCGCGATAAATAAATATCCTATGTGATAATCCAGGTTATAAGCTACCTGTGTGTCAAATTTCATTTAAATCCGTTCAGCTGTTTTTGCGCGATTAAGTAACAAACATCCAAACACACGAACTTTCACATTTGTTATATTAGTAGGATAGTAGGATTATTACATATTATATTATTGTATACAGGGTGTAAAAAGACCCATCACATAGCCGTCAACTACGCATTCTGTACATCAAACTACGTAACATTGCATAAAAATAATTGCTGGGAAACAAATTATATTTTTGTTGTGCAAAATCACTGCTTACGGTAGTGCGCAGCGTAACGCACGCAAAACATTGTGCTTATGGGTGCATGCAATGGTACAGGGGTTGGGGGGGTATTTAAAGTTGTGTTATTATAACAATAAAAACTTTTTTTCGTAAGAAAACGTCAGTAAAAATTGGAATTTTGACCTTCAATATCTCCATAACCATAAGGTTCCCAGGCCCTGCAGTCTCGACATTAGATAGCGACAAAAATCAACATTATGCTTTGGAAATAAAGTTGAAAATCTATTAAAGGAATTTGACATCGATACGACTTAGCGACAGATTTTTGTCGCTATTCATGTCGACACTGCAGGGCCTGGTATGGTCCAGTACACAAAAAATTACAATAACGGGGAGTACAAGTGACTCTCGGCTTCTAAAAGTGTATTTTAACACCCGTTATTATATTAGTAGGAGGTAGGATAGTAGGATCAGTCCTATTATGTCGCGAGCAGAAATTATAAATTTTAGTTATACAATACCTGGTTAAGCTTTCACATAATATTATTGCACTTAATTAAATTAATAGATGATAAATTATAAAGTTAACACTAATAAGTTTGTAATGTGTTAACCGCCCGCCGCCCGAAGCGCAGTAGATCAGCGACTCGAATGTTTCGCTCCGAGGTAGATATTAATGTTATTTATTGAGCTTTAATAATTACAATTTAGCAATAGCTAGGTTATGTCGCAAAGATTTGTAGTTCTTAAACTTGACGTTTTAAGTGCTTGTAGCTTGCTAACCAAGATGTTATTACATCCTAATAACTGTTTATTTTTATTTATCAAAACACTACTTCTGATTCTTGTTTCTTAATTTTATTTTCATATTGTTCATTAGCTGTAAGCGCTCCCTACTACTTTTATTTATGTTCTCAGCATGGCCTCAATAATATATTCGAGATAAGGAGACCAGGAGAGCCGTAGCACAAGTTTTACTTAGTATGGGCTCCTGTCTCCCATCTTCAAACATTTTGAAATATAAACTGTGTACATTTTAATACTTGTGGGAGAACATAAATAAAACTTTATTGTTATAAACTTTAATATTTTAAGAATCTTTTTTTTGTGTAATTGGACGGCAAAAAGACTCACCTGATGGCAAATAGTCGCCACCTCTGCTGGTATTGCGTTGCTATTCCAGAGAAAAAACTGAAATGTCTCCTGTGCCTGTAATAATCCCAACACCTACACTCTTAAGTTGAGCTCCTTAAGTTCAGAGATGAGCTGTACGATTACTGACAAATGCGTGCACTGACTGGACAGGTCCACTTAATCTGTGTGGTTTTTCCTCAAAAGACCATTTCAGATACATGGTCTTCACATGATCTGACCAAGATTATGTCTGGACTTTAAAAGAGACTGACCTCTGAGTTTGTTTCGGCCTTTCTTCTCAGAGTAGTCAGATAGGAAACCTTATCTAGTTTTTAAAATATGATTGACGATTAAAAGTTTTTGTACAAACCTATACTTACAGAAATAAAATCATTTATGATTTATCACTCTTCAAACAGGAACACAGGAACACTGTTTGGCGGTAAAATTGATAATGGTGGTAGAACTTCCCCCGGCGATTAAACAGGAACACTGAAAAAAAAAGTTGCGGTAAAAATGAGTATGGTGGGAATACCGGATAAGCTTTTCCAAAAAGAGCTCTTCAACTAAGTAAAGTTCGAACTAACTTCAGTAAAGCACTTTTGCCGCGCGCCTTGCATGCACTTAACGAAATCGCGGAAAGGGCGGATTTATTTACCTGCTCTCTGAATGAGTTCACAAAAATTACTTTACATGTGATAAGCTGTAATGAAAAAAATATTGTTTAAGACCACGCTATCGATTTAGGACAACCTGTACTGCTAGTTGTGTTGGGAATAATAAATAAATAAAAATAAACTACTTGGTCTCAGACTAAGTCGCCACAAGTCAAGAGAAAGTTCCAAAAGGTGTGGTTTAAAACTTGGCAGTGCACCACACACAATAAAATTACCATACGTACCACAAAATAGGCACATTCAATTAAACAATATGAACAAGTTAAAACGCCCCACCTACAAAGTCCTGCCAATTTCCCTGCTATTTTTCACTCCAACTTTACAGGTAAACAAACACTACTTTACGAGGAGAATAAATCTTGAACAAATCGGTGTTTAGCGGGGTATCTGTTCGACCGCAACATGTGGTCACCGCTGGGGATGCGCGTGCGCTGACTGTCAAACCGCAGCGCCAAGCGCGCACGCGCTCTAGCGATATCGATATGAATTTAAATCGGATTAAGTATAGCGTTGTTTTTGTTAAAGTATTTGTGGTTGTGGTTGAGTTTTTTTGGCGTTTTGAATTTATTTAATCGTTTTGAGATTGTATTTTGTAATTTTTTTGGAAGCCTATTATGAGAATGTATTTAAAGCTGAAAAAGAGCTTTAGCAAAATTCAGCTCGAATACGTTTTAGGAAATAATGTGATAATGATGCTAAAAAATAAAGAATTTTAATAGCCTCTGTGAGTGGCCATATTATTATTAAACTAGCTGTTGCCCGCGACTTCGTCTGTGATCCAGGATGATAGGATGATTGATATCTATGTCTTTCTCCAGTCATGGTCATGGTCTACTCATGTTCCAAATTTCATCAAAATCCGTTCCTCCGTTTTAGCGTGAAAGCGTAAAAAACAAACATACAAAAAATTTAATCTTTTCTTTTTATAATATTATGTAATTTAGATGAACTTCGAGAACATCCTGGGTAGTAAATGCTACTACTACATTGTTGAAAGTCATCAACTTTTCCCAATTACATTTTTCCAACGTTACCAACAAGCTACAAATCATGTTGATCTCATTCTACGGGAACAATGAAGTAGATAACCAAAACGTCTGTGGTCTCCTCGCCAATCACGTCTGAGTCTGACGTGCTCAGATTAAACATAGGTGTCATAAGTAACAGTAGCAGGTGGCCAGCTAGAGCACTGAGGAATGCTAATAGTTTAGCGTTTACCTTTATCTTAACTCTACTATCGTTTGAATAGCACGAGTTGCTTTACTTGGATATAAGGTAGTATTCACTATTAATAACTAGTGGCTCTGTGAGCTGTAGACCTCGCGAGTCTGTCTTTTGCTTACAACTAAATAAATGTGTGTATGTACTGAACCTTAAAACAAAAAGCGCGTGCAAAGAGCGCGTAATATGTTTTTTTTACGTTTTAGTCCCCTATATCTCTGCCATTTTGAAAAATTTCGGAAAACTGAATCGACAAAAAATTCCATATAATTATCGAGCCTGCTCACAAAATTTCACGAGAATTGGTTGAGATATGCGACCTGTAGAGGAGAACAGCCGGACGACCTGTAGGTACGTCCATTGTACTTTGGAAAGTACACCACGCGAGCTTTGGCTAAACACTTTACCTCGGTATAAGTTCATCTCAGTAAAAATTTAAGCTATTTGTCACCTTGCAACGACCACCACAGGCAAAGATAAAAAGCCCGCAATGTATTTAATCGATCCCCAAATAATTCCCGTTTTGATTTCCTAAAAATAGTAATCGTAGCGTAATGTAGTGGTTGGTTATAGATTTAATTCCAACCTCTTTTTCTTTTTTTTTGTTAATGGAGTGGAACTCCTCATGGATGTCCTCTGCCCTAGGGCGGGTGGAGTGGTCTGTCAGACTTCTACTGACTAAAACCAACCCGTGTTCCCTCATACATTTGCACCACTCTTTAACGCAGCCCTGGTGCCAGTCCGCCTCTGCGGGCTCCATCTGGTCAAGCGAGGGGGAGTGAGGTATTTGTCTCCCCTCACGGCGATCAAGAGGGGCGCGCGTGGAATATTATACGCCACCATCTCGGGTCTTATATGATAGGGCGGCGGAAGTCCATGAGTCCGCCGTCCCTGGACCAATTTAAACCTAACCCATTTGTTTGGGGTATCCTAGAGTAAAAAACGCGATCATCATAAGATTAAAAAGTTTTGAGAGGATCAATTAAATATTTTCCGTAAATTGGTTACCACATGGAGAAACCTATTATGATATGAACCGCTGATCTCCGCCATAAGTCACCAACAAAAACAATACAGCTTGTCCTATTTGAACCTATGACCTCTACTCCACTTTCACAGACGAAACTAGTGCAAGGCGTTAATGAAACTGAGATGATTTATGGTAAATATAGCGTGGGCGCATGCGCACAGATTATCAAGTTACGGATAATTTGGTGAAATAATAAGCACGCCCCCGTACCGTGGAGTAAGGGCGCGTGGGATTAGAGTACACTTGCGGCCGAAAGTATTGGCTGAATATGGTCTATGTAGAAAGAAAACTGTGACGAGGTTGCGCTGCAGGTAAATGCTTTATACATTAAAAAAAATTGAGATGACAAACTTTTCATTTCATTTATTTATTAACCGACTTCAAAAAAGGAGGTTCTCAAGAAAACTGTTTTTTTTTTTTTGTTTTGTTTGCTCAGAACTTTTTTCTGGGTGAACCGATTTGGATGATTCTTTTTTAATTTGAAAACTGGTACTTCACATGTGGTCCCATTTAAATTTGATCAAGTACTGACCAGTAGTTTTTGAGTTATCCCTAATAATGCGTATTTTTGTTGTTATATTGTTATTTATGTAAGTTATATTTCTTATAAATACACCAATAAGCAAGGCTGTGCTATTGCTAAAAATATAGGTATCTAAACTCCGATCTAGATCCGCATTAATAAATTAGTCGGTATTATAAATTAATAATAGCGCTTGAGGCCCTCTTAGAGCATAAACTTAATTTAAACTGGCTGTCAAGAATACACAGAAACTTTTTTAAATCAATTAATTACGAGACCAAAAATATTCTAATTAATCTCCACTTTTGATCGCAAATGTACCATCCTACAAACACTAATCGTAAGAATTAAAGATAATGCATTACGAAACTGTACTTTATTAGTTTTGATGAGCAACGTTAAATATTTTGATAGCGCCATATTTACTGCTGCGATACTTGGGCTCGCTGATACTCATCTGTTTAATAATTAAGTGATATTTGATATTAATGGCGAGAGGATTACGTTACACCTGCTGGGTTTAAATACGTGTTTTTAATCGAGATTATTATTTTAATTCAGATTACATTTCGTAATTATTCCGAAAATAATAAAGTGTTAGTGTTGGTTCTGTTTTGGATGTAATTTTATATGATTGACTGGTTTATTAATGTGAATAATAATTATGTGATGAATAATGATGTGAATTAAAATATTGTGATTGTATGCTAATCTTGACTGATTTGTGAAAAGCTAGTGCCTAATTGGCCTCTACGTGTTTTTTCAACAAAATACAAATAACACAAAAGCTACCAACAATACACATTCATGATCTATAAACATACTTCAACAGTCAAAGGTTTCTGACTTGTCACTTCTAACAACACAGCCTCAAAAATTATACTTTCATACGAGCTACCACCAAAAAAAACTAGTGCTACTTAAAAAACATCCAACATTATATGACAGACAGACTTACAAATCCTTGCACCATAATAGGGCAACCAAAAAAAAAACAATCCTCTCGAGACCAAGCTTCACTCGTCAGGCTTGCATACAATGCATAAAGAAACATTAGTTTGTCATCTTACCAACTTAAATTTTCTCTTCACACACTTCAAATTCAACCTTACCACCTCCACATAAAATTTATATAAATTGACACTTAATATTGTATTCAAAACATTACTTCAAGCAGGACAAAGTTTGTTTTGCAGTTGTATAATTTTGGTGCAGGAACAAAATTGTAGGGTGGACGGTTTTTGTGGCCGTAAGTGTAAGTTGGCAAATGAGTGCGTTTGTGACTTTGCCAAGTGGAGACAATGAGTCGGTACATATAAATAGTTTAGACGTGAATGTAGGAAACTTGATAGGACTACCAGGTGGAGAGGTCAACTTTCCACTGCGGAGATAAACCAAGCCAAGCTTTCCCGTACAGAAAATAAGATAAATAAGTTCATTGCAATGTTAGTTTTTTTTTTACTTTCTCTATTCTTTCCCACTGCTGGGCTAAGGCGTCCCCCAAGTCCTTCCAGGAACTCTTTTCCCGCGTCACCTCAAACGGACCCTCACGATACGCGTCCAGGGCATCTCGCCACTTTTGCCAAGCGGTCATGGTGCATGCGGCTGATGTGACCCGCCCAATCTCATTTGAACCTAGAAGCGTTCTTGCCTACGACCATTATACCCGTTTTGGAACACAGCGAGGATTTCCGAATTCTGTCCTGTCTTTTTATCGCTCTTTAGCAGACTACAAAGCGGAACTTTTGTGACTCGGTGAGCGACCAGGGGGCCTAGACAAAATACCTTTTCTGTAAGCGTTAACGCCAACGGAAAAATCAAATTGTATGGAGTTGACATTTGCTTACCACGTGACATTACGTATCTTTTCCGCAGGTAATGTCATTGCCATACATTTTGACGTTAGCGTCTGGCGTTAACGCTATCAGAAAAGTTTTACTCTAGGTCTACAGGTCTGAGTACGTAGGTTAGTTTAATTCATACAATATTGAAAAAGATTCTTCTTTCCTCTTCATTCCTTTTTCATACTCTCAGTTATCAGTAAAAATATTACACGTATTAAATCTAAGTCATATAATAATAGACAAAAACTCAAATCGTATGGAAGGTACGATAACTGGGTTGTGCAAATACGTGAGTAAAATAAAAACTTAGAAAGTGCGATAAAGCACATGCTCCTTTAATTTCGATCATAGAGATTTATTCCACATGGCGACAACTTTTCCTACTATTGGATCATTATTCAAGAAAGAAACTTCGCTCTTTCAAACCAAAATTAAAACTATTCATCCTTTAAGTCTAAAAGTAAATTACCGCGTCACCAGCATCGTACATCTCCTGGCCCACATACACTCGCATCATAATTAGTTGCGTACACGCAAGCCGGTAGCCGGACTAACTGCATTATAGGCTCACAATACACATCAGCCTGATGGAGGAGTATTTGTGTGTACTGTCTTGTTGGTGTTATATTGGTCATAAGTGTGGGATTACTTGAGCAATTCCCGGGTTAGGAAAAGTGTTATTAGGCTTTTTAATTAGGAAATTCTCAGTAGCAGCCGGGAGTCTGGATTTATGCGAAATGTGGGTGAACTCCACTGTCCCATAACTTACCTTTAAGAGGGAAGCGCCAGGTAGCCCGCGAAATTCATATTTTCTTACGTTTTTTGTAATTTGCAGGTCAGTGTCAGGTTGTATGTTGAACAAAATATGATTCGCGACCGTAACAAGTATGTGTTTACAGAAATTAAATAATTAAAATCATCAATACAACACTTTAAGTTCAATATAATAATAATATTAAAAAAAAATATATATAATAAAATATAAATATATAATACAATCTTGATTGATATTTTATGAAATTATCATTCAATAGGTTTGTAATATTATGAACTTAGAGAGTTGTATTTAATGATTATAATTCTGTAAATACATACTTGTTATGGGCACGATTTATATTTTGTTCAACATACAACCTGTCACTGACCTGTAAATTGCAAAAAAACTGAAGAAAATTTGAAATTCGCGGCCAACTTGGCGCTTCCCCCTGAAGTGAATACCCTTTGAAGAGATCGAGCATGATGTTGTGTATGTTATGGGATTGCTCGATTTGTTTCGGATTCACACGTCTCACAAGCTAACTAATATGATTTAAAAAGTTAAAAAAATACCGACCTTATTCCCGAATGATTTCATCTTACCTTATTTTGGCTGCATCGTAGGTTATTTGAACGAAGCGTCTACAATATTTATTTCTCTTCATCCTCGTTTTGCTCCAGTATTTCCTTGTTTTGGTAAGCCGGTAGCTAACTTCATTACAAGTTGATTATAGACTGACGGACATCTGACGTGCTTTACTCTTTTTGTTTATCCTTTACCTGAGTTAGGAGTTCGTTTTGAAATTAGCCGCACCGAAGTTGCTGTAATTAGGAGTAGGTAATATAATTATGATTAGCAGGCTGGTTTTATGGACAAAGTAAGTTAGATTTTATAGTTACTTGTAAAAAGACTTTCTAATTTAGAAAAACTCAAAAGTTTCTCTAGCATTTTTACATACTATTATGAAAGCTTGATTTTCCATTTTTTTTTGTAAACAATGAATCTCAATTTTAAAACAATTAAGTTTTCCATTTCTCTAATGGAAAGCCAGCTGTACTGCTTTTATAAAAATGCTTCTGTGATCTTGATTGGTAAAATAATTTAAGTCATCTTGATAGACAAATACAGGTACCTATATATTAAATTGTCAGTTTTATCTAGCAGAAAATACCTATTTGATAACAAAATACACCTATCCCTGTTTACATTAATGCCGTAACCTTCATGGTCCATTTGTCTCAAATAGGAGTGGGTATCACCAAAGTTCTTCCATAAATACCATTTAATATGTGACCACATATTAAATGGTATTTATGGAAGAACTAAGTGAAACCGCTATCTTATCTTAAGTAGTAACATTTAGATTCAGCTAATGGTAATGAGAACCCAATTTAATTTTCGGAACGTTACCTTAAAATCGTGATGTGTCGTTCACACATTATAGTTTGAGAAAAATATGTAAATTAAAAGATTTAATTTCCAAATTGCGTAATGTAGATCGGGATTATAAGAGATCTGTGGGAACTTCGTGGATCAGTGAAAATGTGCAGATCAATCCATTTCTAAGGTAAAGCTGCACTTGCCCGAGGCAAGTGCAGCTTTACCTTTATCCGCCCTTGGATGGGTGCCCGTTTTTACAGACCAAGTATTTTAATCTTGGAAAATTATTGATCATGTTTTTATTGTTCTGGGGGATGCGCCAAGGTAGCCTGTGAAATTCAAATTTTCTTACGTATTTTGCAATTTGCAGGTCAATATCAGCGGGATAATTACGTAACACAGTAACAGTAATAATTGGTTTCATTTTGACAGTTCAACAACATTCATTGCGTTATTTACGCTGTTGAGCAGACAATTTTTTCGAACATATGAAGCAATGGATTAGCAATAGGCTTCAAAATGATTCAGATTGTGATAGATAGTGTGGTACGTAATTAGGGTGATGGTTGTATGTTGATCTAAATATGATTCGCGGCCGTATCAATAGCCGTAGAATTATAATAATAAAAATAATCAGTCCATCTCTCCATGTTCATATTACCCTTTTAAAAATGACTATTTCATGAAATCAGGACATTTGAGGCCAATTCTAACTTAAGGAGTTGTGTTGCTGATTCTAATGATCATAATTCTCTAAAGCCATGTTTGTTACGGCCGCGAATCGTATCTTAATCAACATACAACCGGACACTGACCTGCAAATTGCAAAAAACGTAAGTAGATTTGAATTTCGCGGGCTACCTTAGCGCAACTCCCTTAAGCCACATTCTAGATTTATTCTGTAACTCGTTATCAAAGTTCGTGGGAAAAGCTAATTTTGATTAACATCCTGATGAGTTCTTGCACACTCTTAAGACAAATAGCTTGAACCATCAACTTTTCATCTTGCTATTCATATCGATAATTAACATCTTGTTAATTAATGATACAAGTGTAATTGCAATCAGGAGCAGTGGTTAGAATAGCTTTTAAAGTTCATCCCTCTGCAATATCAGCTGAGATTGATTGCTACCAAATTCTTGCGTGTTTGAGGAAATATTTTCAATTTTTTTTAAGATTTTAAGTCATAACATCATGACGCCTGTAATCCTTGAATGTTTAGGTAGAGGTGTACCTATAGCCATATTTCGCCAGTTACTTATAAGTCGCATGTGATATCGCGAGCCTATTGCCCTCACCCGGGCACAAATCCAGACTCCGTGTTGTTACTGAGAAATTCCAGACGGAAAAACCCAATAACACTTTGTCCGACCCGGGATTCGAAACCAGACTCCATGCTTGGCAGTAGTGCTTGTGACCATTAGACCAACGTCGATGCAGTCAAATAAGTTCTTGAGGACTGATAGAACTTGTAACCTTCATTTTAAGCGATATCTGGATAATCTAAACACGTCATTAGTTACAATTATTATTCTTGTATACAATGTTGACTAATATTTAAACTAACACGAACTTATTAAAACTATTATTTATTTAGAATAAAGAAAAGAAAGACGCAGTTTTGTCACAGCATAGCATACCTTTCAAAAACTATGAAAGGGATTTTAAAGTATTTAAATTTTGTTGGTATTAGTATGAAACACAGCATGTTTGATCGCCGGCATATTATAATTATAACTCATTTCTCGTGATTCAATAATATGCACTATTCATTGACCACAAATAAGTGAATGACACAGTGGTCATAGGAGTCAGCAAACCGATTGAAATGCCACACTCCTAAACAATGCAACCGTTAACCTCACACCACAGTATGTAGGATAATATATGTAAAACGCACAAGTGCTATAATGGTCATACACACGTGTCCGAAGACCAATAATAATATTATTTTCAACAACAAAGATCATCGCCACTTTGCGAATCGTGACAAGAGGACGAAATGAACATCTGAGGTACTAGAAAGATACAGACAGAAGTTATAACTATTCATTGTGGTGGTATCGAACTATGGTCTGTTCCAAAAGCATTTGACGAAAACAAACCTTTTTCAGGTTTTTCTTACTCAAACTCTCATTAAAGGGATTTAGTAACCGTTTATCTGCATTTAGAAGGTTTCGCTTCAATATCTCACCACTCAGAAAGTGCAAAAAGCATGTTTTGTATGACAAACTCGGAGATTTGTAGATCTTCAACAGGTCAAGACAATACACTAATCACACACCACATACACATCCTAAACACTTACACACACACACATACTAGACACTAAACAAGAATACCACGAAGGTTACCTTTTTTTTTTTTTTTTTGGTTGGGAAATCATCAAATGACGTCTCCCGCTCTGGGCGGAGCGGAAGGGCGTGTCAGACTCTTACTGACTAAAACCCACCCGTGTTCCTTCAGTTGCCTGTGCGCCAGGGCCACGGTAACTCTTTCGAACAATCCGCGACCCCGGCAGGCATCGGTCCTATCGGACCCCGTCAATGGTGCTGACATCTCTTTGAGGCGCGCGTGGAACACGACGCGCCGTCGACCCGGGCCTGGTCCTTACCGGACGGCGAGCTGCCAATTGCTCGCCGTCCGCAAGCCCGCGCCTACGGTGGCCGGGAGTCGGCAATCGACTCCCGACGCCCAGTGTGTCTCCTCCTTCGGCGACTAGGGGCGCGAGGGCGCAGTGATTGCCTCTCCCTCTCGCGCTCCGCCTCCTCCTTCGCGAGCATTACTGCTTCGCAGAAGGAGGTGACGGCTTCCCATTCCCTCTCGCTCAGTACCATGGCCTGAACCAGGGCCGGACGCGAGAGGTCGCCGCCGCCGATCGCCGCCACGAGGACACGGCGGTGCTCCGCCCAAGCCGGGCAGACCTCCACCGTGTCCTCCGGTCGATCCACGCAATGATAACACCCGGGCGTTTCCTCCCGCCTTATCCGAAACAGGAACCTCCCGAAACAGCCATGTCCGGTGAGGACCTGCGTCAGGCGGAAGGTGAGGACGCCGTGGCGCCTCTCAAGCCACTCCTCAAAGAGGGTCTTACCGCCGCAATTGTGGCGTGCCTAAGTTATATATTTGATGCGATTTTGTGCGATGTGGAGCTTATTTTGACATTCTGCAGTTTCTTCCATCCCATTTTATCTATCGGGCTTAAATATTCGGTGTCGGGACGGGCGTAGGTAGGTGTCGCGTGGATTTCGCCTTCTGTCCAATCATCTCTGTTATGTTGTATATTAACAACTAAGCTTTAGGCCCGACGTCGCCCGGATTATTCCATTCTTTTTACTTTATTATAATGTCTTCATTTGAGCCGTGATTTGAAATGTTTATGTGAATTTAGTAATGTTTAGTTTTCTAGGTAACCGTAGGAGTGCTAAGGTATTCTAATGATTGTACCTTGATTTAGTGTCTCTGCAGTTAGCAACGATGTGGTAATAGAGGTTATTCCTTGAAAAAGTCAATCAACAGTTTTATAGAATAGAATGGTTATTATGTACGCCATAAAATTACAGATATAAATGTAGAAATTTTACACAGGATGACACAATGGGCGGTCTTATCGCTAAAAGCGATCTTTTACAGACAACCTTTAGCTGGATTAAAGGGAGAAGGAGAGACAATACTGCAGGTAGTCAGTGGTGTACCATTTACATATATAATACAATAAATATATACATAAAAACATATACTTATCTACATATAATATATACAATAATAAACACGAAACAAGAGCAAGGAAACTAAATGTAATGATGATGTTTAAGGAGAGAGGAAGTGTTTTATTGACTGAGAGAAGATTTCCCAGTATTTTTTTGATGAATTGATGTAGAGTAGTGTGTTAAAATGTAAGTAGTGGTTTTCGATACTTAGAATAACGTCTTATAATCGTGATAAAAAGTTCTTTGAAACTTTTTTTTATTCTGCTTGAAAAATCAGTTAGTATGCACACTGTTCGAAAGTGAAAATATAGGGAGAAAAAAATTGCGACCATGTGATCGAACCTCAATATTAGTCAATATCCTCAATAAAAAAAGAGTACCTAGTATAAAATAGTTACATTTTATAGTAGTCAGTACTATAAAATCGTAGGCTAGTAACCTGAGTTTATATTTATCAGTCATAAATCAAATAATTTATTTTATGTACGTATGGTATATTTGTATTGTTTAAGCGGTACTTGCCATGCCTCCTATTGTTTACCCGACCTATCATGTCAATGAAGTATAGAGGAAAATTTTCATTGTTGGTTAACGATCCATATTGTAGGTAATGGTGAAGTGGCGTATTCGTTCCAAATCGGATATCTATGGTTCCAAACATGTTCCTAGTACCAATTCACATTGACGCACACAATCATAAAGATGGTAGGTATGGTGAAAGATTAAAAGGAATAAAGTTTACATTAGGAATGATTAGCTTTTCGCAACCAAACTTTAACTTCCGTAAAATTCTTTTCATTAATAATTGTATCAGTCGACGTCAGTCTATCGCAGTCCGCTGCTGGACATAGGCCTTTCCCAAGCTGTACCACAACACTATGTCCTCCGCCTTCCGCATTAATTCCGTCCCAGCCACATTTTTTATTTAAAGAGATGTCAGCATAATTGACGGGGTCCGATAGGGCTGATGCCTGCCAGGGTCACAGATTGTTCGAAAAAGTTACCGTGGCCCTGGCGTACAGGCAGCTGAAGGAACACGTATGGGTTTTAGTCAGTAAGAGTCTGACACGCCCTCCCGCTCCGCCCAGAGCGGGAGAAGTCATTTGATGATTCCCCCCCAAAAAAATTAGCCACATTTTTAAGTCCGTCAGTTCATCTAGCTGAGGGGCATCCTACACTGAGCTGGCCGATACGCGAGATTGAAATCGAAACTGTTTACAATACCATTTAGGATTATAATTTAGCAATGTACATCTATACATACCTACCTGTATACACTTACTTATACATAAGTAAGTTATAATAATCGAATTACCGCAATGCACTTTTGGGTCTGAAAGGATCGCTGTGCAGTGTTAAGAAACTCAACATCATCGAATCAACATATCGAAGGTTGTTTATTGAATGATGCAAAAACAACTTGGCATATTTTATTTTCTTGTATTGTTCATGTAGAAGTCCTTGAAATTATGTGCTTTTTAAAAGATCATAATCAGCGTATAATGTTCCCACTGCTGGGACACAGCCCTCCTCTCTGTGAGAGAGAGTGGGCCGTAATCCACCACGTGGGTCTAGTGCGGGTTGGTGGATGTCACAATGTCTTCGAATTTTTGCTTCTAGGACATGCCAGTTTCTTCACGATGTTTTCCTTCACCGTTTTAAGAGCAGTGGTGACGAAATAATTTACATAAAATGCCTGTCTGGGTTCGAACCTACGACCTACAACTCCTAAGTCGCGGCCGTTCCCGATGGGTCAATATTGGTCGTAAAAAGAAAGGAGTTTAATGGGGTTGGTGGGGTTTCATGTTCATGAAAATGAGCAATTTTGTTGCTGATCTAAATGATTGTTCAGGCACTTGCACTTTAGACTTAAACCCACTTTTAGCTAGCTCAAGCGTTTGAAGAGGCTTACACATCATCTGCCAACCCTAATCCCAACTATAGGTACCTACAAAAACACTAGAAAATTGTTAAACCCAACCATCGTCTGAATCGTCTCTTAATTTATTCAAAACTAAAAAAAAACATCTAAACGAAGTAATTTGTATGTCTCCAAATGTAACACAAATTACAAGTCCAACTGCCTTGTAATCGTTTCCTGTGACTTACATCAGTATTCCGGTACCGAATCGATTCCAAAATTTCGGGGAACATACAAACGACTGTTTTTTTGTTCTAAAAAGCGAATTAGAATGTCTAAAGCAGTTAGCATATGAGTCATCTGGATTTATACGTTAGTTTGTGACACAGGATAGATAGAAGTTTAACTTTTTAAACGATGGTAATACGACTGTTAACTATTGATGTTTATTAACTTTTCATGATTTAGGCCCACTTGCACCGCCAATCACTAAACACATTTAGCGCTAAACGAGTTTAAAACATATAATTCTGTTTCTGTCAAATGTTTGAAGATGACAGAGACAGAATGATGTTTAAACCTCGTCTGCGCTAAAAGTGTTTAGTGATTAGCAGTGCAAGCAGCGGGGTAATTGCGTAAAACATTAACAGTAGGAATGGTTTTCATTTTGACAGTTCAACAACATCCATTACGTTATTTACGTTGTCGAGCAGACAAGTTTTTCGAACATACGTAGCGATGGATTAGCAATAGGCTTCAAAATGATTCAGGTTGTGATAGATAGTGTGTTACGTAATTAGGGTGAGGGTCTTAGTTTAGGCAACGGACCAGCGGTCTACCTGATAGTAAACGATGACGCTGCCTTCAAATATCTGCAATACCCACAAGATTCCAATGCGTTGAAGTCCCAAATTGCAAAAATTGATTATTTTTGTATGAATGATGACATGGTTAGAAAGGGGGTGACTAGCGAAATGACGACTAATAAATATGGAAGAAAAAGACATGTTGTGCCGACCGCAGATAAATTGGGATATGAGCAGGAAAATGGTGATATCCTGAAACCTAAGTAAGTAATTCTGCTTGATAGGACATTTGATTTGGTAAATATTTAAGTTTAAAAGACTACTAGCTCTTGAAGGCCTCTTCGTATCGGAGGCGATCAGTGGCAGAGATCTCTCGCGTCCGGCCCTGGCCCAGGCCATGGTATGGAGCGAGAGTGCATGGGAAGTCGTCACCTTCTTCTGCGAAGCAGTGCTCGCGAAGGAGGAGGCGGAACGCGTGAGGGAGAGGCAATCTTTGCGCCCTCACGCCCCTAGTCGCCGTAGGAGACGTCGTGCGCGTCAGGAATCAGTAGTCAATTCCTGGCCACCGTAGGGGCGGGTTTGCGGACGGCGAGCAATGGGCAGCTCGCCGTCCGGTAAGGACCAGGTCCGGGTCGACGGCGCGTTGTCTTCCACGCGCGCCTCAAAGACTTTTCAGCACACACTGTCAGGGTTCACTAGGGTCGTCGCCTGCCAGGGTCACGGGTTTGTTCGAAAGGGTTACCGAGGCCCTGGAATACAGGCAACTGAAGGAACACGGGTGGGTTTTTGTCAGTAACAGTCCGACACGCCCTTCCGCTACGCCCAGAGCGGGAGAAGTTATTTGATGATTTTCCACTCAAAAAAAGGCCTCTTCGTGTTATAGTTTGCCTTCTTGCTTGAACAGACGTGGCTAACTTCCACAATTTTGGACTAGTAAAGTGGGTCTACTGCCTCTAGCTATTTAGTGTAACCTAGTTTGTGCAGGCACCTAGCGTCTGCCTAGCACTAAATCTTTATACGACGCACAATGATGTCACACAGGACTGCTACTCTTTGAATTCAGATGTCGTGTTGAATGTTGAGTGGTGTGAGGAAGGGCGGTGAGCGTTATAACCTTCCAAATTAGTTTTCATGTAACCCATGTGATACGAGGAAGAAAATAGCACAAAATAAAATCCTGCCTATAGAAAACATCAGGCATTACATTGTATTCCTATGTGTAATAAATAACTGTCACATTTTAGTATTATATTCTTATAATATAAGCATTTTATTGTCCTTAACTGTGCAGTTGCATAGTCCTATATTTTAAGAAATTTTATTCGGGAAATTTTTTGCTAAAAATATCTTACAGTTCTTTTCACAGTAGCCTATCCCAAGACCAAACTCCACACGAGCTGATTGGAAACATCTCCAAGTAATGAATACTGCGATTCAAATCCTATACTAAAACGCTCCTCTCATGTCTTTAGCCCGACCCAAACAAAGACACACATTGACAACAAATCAATCGCGCACGCGCCACGTTTGACATGTATATGCGCGGACGCACGGAATGTCGATCGATAAGCGCAGCGCTACTAAAAATACTCGATTCAGTGTTGTTTGAGCAAATTGTATATTTTATGTTGTTTCTCTAGTGTTGGCATGAGCTGTGCGCGAATAGGTCAAGCTACAGGAAAAAATAAGGGTCTGCAAGGTTGGTGATGGGGACGACTGGTAAGCTAACAAATTGTTGGAGGCACTCTTAATACATTTATTTTGTATAGATGAAGTGACATGAACATAACATTCGCAGTACTAACTGAATAGAGTGAACTGAAGAATTAAAAAATGTTGACGTGAATAATTTATCTGTAAATTCTTTGGATTCTTGATCGATCGATCTGCGATTTGCACTTATTTCAACCAAAAAGCAAATTAGTTATTATTTTTCGAATTTGAGGTAGTATAATTATAACTGTTTCAAATGTGCACTGAATTTATGAAAAATCAATAATGAGACGTATTAGACGATGTATTAGACCAAGCTTTTAAACCTTTTACCGTAACAGGAAACTCCCACAAAACTCTTACAGCGACACTAAAAACTTGCAAATCATTTAGCTATCACAAAAGTTGTTATCTAATCATCGGTTGGTGAGCAATTTCGATCGCAGGCGACCGCGACCGCGGCCGTGGGAATGTGAGGTGCGCGCGCGCATTATCTCGCGCGATCTCATCTGATAGCGGAGTTATCTGGCACGATCAGCGCACGAGTCGATGCTGCGGCAGGTGGGTATGTTAGCCGGTGAAATGGGATAGGTCCTGAATGTTCAGCTTTGGTTTTTAGTTGGCACACTGCTATTAAAATGAAACAGAATTAATCTATAGCGCTAAAAGGATATTTTACTATGGAAATTAACGCCGTCATCTTGTTTTTTGAATACATTTCAAGTGTCATTTCACAAAACAATTGCACAAATGTTTACCAACAGCGCCCTCTGTGTTCAGTGATTCAAATGTCCTTGTAGCATTATACACAAGATTTTTTAGCCAGAGCGGGAGATGTCATTTAATGATTTCCCACCAAAAAAAAAAGCTTGATAGCAGTGTGACCAGCAACAATAATAGATAACGTTAGACAGCGGTACAACAACATATTATGATTTGCCTTTCTGTTCTTGTAGTGCGTGGTATAGGCAGCAAGGTTGTTTGGTATAAATTAACAAATCCAGTCACTTCTAAAATCATGTATTGCTTATTGATGCATTCCATAAATTTATGGACGAACGTCTGAAGGTTTCATGTAAGATCTAATAGGTATTGTTTCCATTTGTTTACTAATAGTTTGAAAGTCAAGATAAAACGAGCGCCCGATTCGGAAAACAAAAATCTGTTGTTCGTGGAATGCCATTTCAGTGTCCAAATTATTTTTCAACAAAATCGTTTAATGACTGTGTCAGGAGCTTTTGACTTCAGGAAGTTATAATAATATTTACTGTCCTGTTCCTTAATAATTTCTCGCTCATGGTCACAACAGTCGGGGGCGCGTGTTGGCGACGCTAGCGCCCTCACCGCTGTTAATCGTGATTTTAGATTTTAAATGGACACGTAGAGATTCATTGGTTCACTGAATGGGAGATTTTTGGTTCTAACTGATTTGTTACATTGCTATATGGTTATTTGTTAAATGTTAGATTTACTGGTACCTAGATAGGTATAGGGAATGCGTTATGCCCAGCAAAAAACCTTTTTTAGGATTCCGTAGTCAACAAGGAAACCTTATATGTAGTTTCGCCATGTCCGTCCGTCTGTCTGTATGTCCACGGCTTAGCTCAGAGACTTTTAGTACTAGAAAGCTGTAAAATGGTCTGGGTATATATATTAATCACAGCGACAAGGGGATGTTTCTTTTTTCTAGTCTTACCATGGTGTGGGGTGTCGGTAGATAGGCCGTTCAAAAATATTGCGGGTGTGTGACAACCATTATTCGATTCAAGAATCCGTTTACGAAATATTAAGCGTTAAAGTGCAAATTTTTGTTCTAACAAAAATTGGCACTTTCACACTGGACTCTAGTCCAGTGTGCTCCGCCAGCTAAATGGTTGTTTTAATTTGGATATATGAAAATAACCACGGCAGTAGTATAGGTATATAACAAAGTTAAAAGGAAAACTATCACAGCTAGGTAGGCTCTACAAGTTAACGAGTAATAGTCGACCAATTTACATTTGCAGTTGGAATGTATTGAACATGTTTTTCAACTATAATGTTAAGTTTGTTCTTGGATAAATTCATCCCAAATACCACACCCTTCATTGTGCGTGGTCGACACGCACTTGGGCGATTTTTTTCACATTAGTGGGTTCGAAGACTAATCAGTTTTTTTACTTAATCATGTACGTAATTTATAAGGTTGGATTCAGTCTGGAATTTAACCCAGTGAAGTGACGTAGCAAGAGGCCAACGTCTGTCTAACCCCCACTTAAACAATCGGAAATCGGTCACTGGGAACAACATTATCACAGCGCTTTGGACATTGGAGTGTTCAAAGCGTTTTGTTATGAGCACATTCGAAGCCACTGCTGCCCAAGCAAATAAAAATAAATAAATAGTTTATTTCTCACCAGCATATCAACAAGGATTACAATTTAAAAGTACTTAAACATACTAATGTTAATATATATTATACAAGAATAATTCAGCAGCATTTGTGGTAGTAAAGAGAGGTTTACTTTGGGTATTGACTGTATCTTCTGAACTAGGCGAGGCCTGTATCTCAGAAGATAGCACTCAGCTGACGATTTCGTTATTTTATAACTTAAAAACATTGTGTGCTGCTGTTTTAATTTACTAATAAATAATGTAAGTAGTGAATATTGTAATTATAGAATTAAATATGTCAAAATTTTGTCGGTAAATATTAAAGGAAACATTAAAAAAATAAGACTAAATCAAGACCAATTTGTTGCAATCTCAATAATAAACCGTTTTATTAGGATTTTTTCATAAAACGGTATCGAATGAATAATGATCGGGATATTTAATGATGTAACAGCAATTATTTCTTAGAAAAAAGATAGAAAATACAAATCTATCATCTTTTCTGTATGCCAAATTATCATAAACATAATGTTAGCAAATTAATTTAGCTCGATTTTATTTGACAGCACTAATAACCTTTATAATTAACTATCTTTTGCCCGCGGCTTCGCCCGTGTGATTGTCGGAAATTATACCACCGGAATTTACAACCGGAATAAAAAATATCCTATGTCCTACTCCAAGTCATGGCCTATCCGTATGCCTTTCATCCAATTCCGTTCAGCCGTTAAGGCATGCAAAGTTAACAGACAGACTATGTTTCCAATCCCTTAAATAGAGGTACACAAAAATTTCAATATAACATGTGCATTTTAAAATCAACCCCTTTTTTATACCTTTTGGGTATGATTTTACAAAAACGGCAAAACATGTAATTCTTTATTTCTTACCAAAAACATAATTATAGAATTTTCATATTCCTCTGTTTCCCATACAAACTTCTATCCCTTTTTCGCCCCCTTTAGGATTATGTATGAGACAAAAAATAACCTATGTCCTTCCTCTGGCTACCATGTGTCTCCTTGCCAAATTTTATCGAAATCCGTTCCGTGATTTAGGCGTGAAAAGGTAACATACAGACAGAGTTACTATTGAATTTATAAAATTAGTGTGGATCAACGTTTAAAATAATAAAAAGATTTTATATTAGGCCACTCAATCCAAACTGTAGGTAAACCGTCATTCGACCTCAACCTTTGGTAAAAATAGAAGAAAAAACTTAACACAAAAACAAATCGATATCAAAACAAAACGATCGCCTAATTATTCGACTAAGCGTTGAAGGGAGAGCAGATCGAATCGATATACATCGATAAGACAAAATCAATAAAATCATTGCCAGATTAAAAAAAGGTTGTTCATCATTGCCACATTAAAAAAAGATGGGTCGGCTTGTTTGATGTCGGAGTGTCGGCACTCGTTTGATGTTCTAATAATGCGACCAAATTGAGTCAAAGGTACTAAATGTGTGACGAATTGACTTATCTAAGTGTTTCATCGATTCGTTGACGGGAAGATTGCGATGATGTTATACAGGATGTTCAATAATTGATTTTATGAAGTAATAACGATATTATTGAGAATCGATTAAGTGTAATTTTTTTTCGATTATGAATAAATTCTGATTTAGGTTTTGCTTTGAAGATTTAAATATTTTATTGATTTTTAATTGGGTTTGATTTTTTTGGGTTAGTATTTGATCGTGTGAATTCGTTCTACAGCCTAGGAAGCTAGTCGTGGTCTATTTCATAAGCGCATAAATTCATACTACGAATGTTCCATTGATATTTATATGTTTCACATTTTATAATTTAACAGTGCAAGCACCTAAAGAAATTAATAATATAGTCAAATTGAGAATTCTTCTGTTTTAATTTCAGTTGGAAAACAGAAGCATAGAGAGTGTTCAGTGACACAAGCATGTCTTGCGTATTCATTTTATCTTTTACACCGAAAATACATTATGAAATTCTTTCGCTTTCACCCCCAAGATAGATCAAGTCTTGTTTAACCACACTCTGTATACAAAATCTTTGGACACTTTGATAATGTCGAGGTCAATTTGCGTTATTTGCTGTTCGTTTATTTTCGATGAGTTCATACTGAAATATATAACACACCCGTGACCAATCATACTGACAGGATTCTCGCAAATTGATGTCTTTATTTGAGTAATATTTTAATGTTAATATAACCTTTTCATCAGGTTGCAAGGACAGTATTAAATTGAAACGATTTGATAAATTGAAGATACTTGTTGATGATACCAAACTTTGGTCGTCAGTTGATTAATGTGAATGACGAAATGAATGAAAATGAATGAAAGGAAATTATTATTTTGCCTACAAGCCCATAGACATTTAGCTTCAAAGCTTAATTTAACATTATGAATAGCTCATGTCCAAGTAAAATTATCTGCTAGTAAACCAAGTAGGTAGAGTAACTGGCAGATTTAAAAAAAAATCGTTTCACATAATTAGATTGGTTTGTTTTGATAAGAAGAAAAGCATAAAGTTGCATTAAAGCTTTCGATATAATGTCTCCAACGCTCACAATTAAAAAAGTAACACATAAAATAACATCACGCCTGTATTCCCCGAAGGTTCAGGCAGAGGTGTAGCTGTGGGCGCGTTCATTGAGGCTCCGGCCAGCCCGCCGGTTGAACGCGTCCCAAAGGGTCATGGCCATCCGGATGGTACGGGGATACCGCACGGTCTCCTGCGAGGCGGCGAGCCTCCTTGCCGGATTGCCGCCGTGGGATCTGGAGGCAAAGGTCCTCGCGCACGTTTGGGAGTGGCGCGAGGAGGCGAAACGCCGGGGCGTAACTCCGCTGCCGCGAGTAATCGCGGCACAGCGGACAGAGCTCCGGCGGGATCTCATGGCGGCATGGAGAGTGCGACTGTCGCAACCCAGCGCAGGGCACGCCACAATTGCGGCGGTAAGACCCCTCTTTGAGGAGTGGCTTGAGAGGCGCCACGGCATCCTCACCTTCCGCCTGACGCAGGTCCTCACCGGACATGGCTGTTTCGGGAGGTTCCTGTTTCGGATAAGGCGGGAGGAAACGCCCGGGTGTTATCATTGTGTGGATCGACCGGAGGACACGGTGGAGCATACGGTGGAGGTCTGCCCGGCTTGGGCGGAGCACCGCCGTGTCCTCGTGGCGGCGATCGGCGGCGGCGACCTCTCGCGTCCGGCCCTGGTTCAGGCCATGGTACGGAGCGAGAGGGAATGGGAAGCCGTCACCTCCTTCTGCGAAGCAGTAATGCTCGCGAAGGAGGAGGCGGAGCGCGAGAGGGAGAGGCAATCACTGCGCCCTCGTGCCCCTAGTCGCCGCAGGAGGAGACACCCTGGGCGTCGGGAGTCGATTGCCGACTCCCGGCCACCGTAGGCGCGGGCTTGCGGACGGCGAGCAATGGGCAGCTCGCCGTCCGGTAAGGACCAGGCCCGGGTCGACGGCGCGTCGTGTTCCACGCGCGCCTCAAAGAGATGTCAGCAAAATTGACGGGGTCCGATAGGACCGATGCCTGCCGGGGCTGCGGATTGTTCGAAAGAGTTATCGTGGCCCTGGCCCACAGGCAACTGAAGGAACACGGGTGGGTTTTAGTCAGTAAGAGTCTGACACGCCCTTCCGCTCCGCCCAGAGCGGGAGACGTCATTTGATGATTTCCCACCCAAAAAAAAAAAAAAAAAAAGGCAGAGGTGTAGCTACAGTACACCTACATTTCGCCAGTAATGTTTAAGTCCCATGTAATAGGGGGCGAGCCTATTGCCTTCAACCGTGTACAAATCCAGACTACGGGCTGCTACTGAGAAATTTCAGATGGAATAACCCAATAACACTTTGCCCCACCTGGGAATCGAATCCAGGACCTCATGTGCTGCAGTAGTGCATGCGACCACTAGGTCAGAGAAGCAGTGACCAATAGGAAGCGTAATTTAGAATCCGCTTTCATTATTTTCCTTTTAAATTAATCCGCTGACTCTAACTATCAATCGTCCCTATAAATCACGACTATCAATATTACAGTTAAGGTAGTTTCACACGGGACGTGGCCGCGCCGACAAGTGCGCGCACGCAACATTCAGACGACTTCCGTAAGCAAATAGTCGCAGCTCATTAGATAGTGCAGTACGGTGGATACTTCATTAGTTTTGTATGGATAATTATTGCTTCAGTATCTGAGTGAGGCTCATTTGAATTTGGAATGAATGAATGAATGATATATTTATTTGCGAAAATTTACGTAGCTAACATAAGTTCTTAAAACTGGAGATGAAAAGTTATGTAGATTTTGTTCTTTTATTTGTGCTGTGTTTTAGTTTTCACATTATTATAGGCATTATAAAACAGCTGAAGAACGATGAGGCCAGTTTATCTGACAAAGAATATACAAATATTAAAAAAAAATATATATAATCGAATACCTACCTATTAAGTTGTTTAAACGAAGTTAGATTCAAGCTTTAAAGAACAATGGCGAGGAAATTGTTGATAGAATTAGTAAGCGTCTACTTATATGACCGAGATAGATACCGACGAAATAATTTACTAAGTTTTATCAAATCAAGCTTTTGGCCTATTGAAGTCTGGCAAAAAAATCGTCATTAATGAATACTTAGTTGACTAGTTTCTTAATGATAAAAATAATCATGGCTTAGTTTTCTTTTTCTGGCTTGACTTCATGACTTTTGGCTAAGCTGAACTTTTAATGTTGCCATGTAATAAAAATCTTGGCAAGTTACATAAAATGATTTGCTTTACGTATTGCATTAATATACTTAGGAAATACATTTCTGCATCAGAATATAAATATGAAGATAAATATAATTGTTTGTGCTTAGAATAAAGCGGTCATCATTTGACTTGACATCATTTGACATCACGGAAATGAGTGCAATTCGACTATGGCAACATTGCCAACAAGAAACAGATGACATTTCTACTATCAATCAACCGGCTGACCTACTGACAACCACAGAGTACAATTTTCTGACAACTTGTCGTTTATTGCTTGCGCGTGTTTCTCGTTATTTTGTTTCCCATCGATTTGCCGTGATTTTCTACTTTATCGACTGCTTCTGCTTATGGACTCTGAGATTTACTGTTAACTAGTGCTTGCCTAAGGATTCTGATTATTTGCCTATACGACGACATTTTTCTGTGGCTCTGGATTACGATTCTGCCTGATATCTTGGATTTTGTTGTGTTTGCATCTATTTGTTTACCACGATGGGAAGCCGTGTAAGGCCTACAAGCCTACACGCATCATGTATGTCAACTGCAACATTATATGTAAATAAATTGCGCCGATACTCGACATTGGCACTTACACGATAGTCGCTGCTTTAATCTGCAGCTGGGTATACCCTCAAATTGTAAGTATTTCTGGCGACTAGTCGTTACAAAATAATGATTATCTTCATTGCATAAAACTGTGTAACAAGTATAGTACAAGATTATTTACCCTAGTTGAAAACATTGTTTGATTTCTGTTAGTGGCCAACTATTAAAAATCATGATTTTAAATGAAATATGTAGCCGTTTGAAGCTTTGTAATAAATAAAGGTCAAAGGAGTGTTTTTTTTTAATACAAGCAACGTATCTTGCTTTTACCATAAATATCTTGAACTACAATTGACAAGTTTTTAATTACTAAGTACGTCTATGACATTGGTCTAGAAATATTAATAAATCATTCTAACTTATTAAGAGTATTATCGTTATGTTTTTTAGATTTTGGAAGATGACTATGTCTACGAGGCATGCAGATATCTTGCAATGGCTGCAGTTAATAATAACTTACAAAGAGAAGTTTCTGGCAGAGAAGAAGCTGAACCAAGTACAAGGGGGTCGAGCAGGAATAATAGAGTACTGTTGTAGTTGTTTAGTTGCAAGATGAACTGTTGGATGTTGCACTCATACAATCACTGTAATTATGGTATCTAGGATGGGCCAGACATTACCCAAATAAATTAGTACCCGCAGGTTTTCTTGATGATGTTGTGGATGATGAGCAATATTTATTAAAAAATAAACATAGTTTTTTTTTTTTTATCTATCCCCTATACCCGTACCGTATAATGAAACATATATATATGACGGAGACGGTACGTCTCTCTCGATGTCATTAGCCATATTTTAACTACTGTGGGCGTATTATGGGAAGTGTTGGTTATTGCGCAATAGAAAGACCGTTTGCAGTTCAAACCAAATTATAATTTACGAACAAGTTAATCACACTACCGAATCACACACTGTAGGTACACGACACAACTATGGGTACAGAACGCCAAGGAGTAATAGTGTTATGTGCAGAACGCGCGACGGTTTCTAAACGTGTTCACTGCTTGACCGCCACCGACCAACTCTGCTTTTACTCTTTTTTTTTTGTGATTGGCTTCTCGCAGGTCAACCTAGGAGGTTGTCGACTGCTTAATTGGACATGTCTGTGGTTGCCCTACTAAATTAAGGCCCCCAGTCAGGGCTTAAAAGACTTACAAACTAGGCGACAACACGCTAAGGGCACCCCCTGCGGGGTACGAGCCTCGGTTTAGGGCTACGCTGGGAGAGGGCAGCAAGGGACAGGCTGGATCGGAATTATTATTAGGGGACGAATTTAAAGCTACAGGCTCAGCGGCGCGGGCTGGCTCGAGCAAGGGTCGGGGCGGACGTGGATTGGAGCGTCGCGGCGGGCCTCGGCGGCGAGGGCGGAAGGACGACGGTCTGTGTTTGTGTATCTTTAAAGTACTGGTGGCCTTACTACTCTCCTGGAGGAGGGTAGTGGCGTCGTCGGGGTCGACTAAGGTATGCCTCGGGCGGCGAATCTTACTAATGCGGGAGGGAGTGTAGCAGGCGGCTGCTTTAATCAGGGGGTTAGGATGTTTTATGCCGCAGTCGAAGAAACGCTTTGAAAGGCGTTTCATGAACTGTTGGATGGTGGGCATTCGAAGGTCTAAGTGAAGATTCACACTTCGGACATAGACGGGGACTCTCGTAACCTTTCGCGGAAGCGGTTCTGTAGGGTCTGCATCCTATGAAGATGGTGGGGCTTTGCGTGTGCAAATACATCGCAGGCATAGATCATGATGGCACGGATGACTGCGGTGTAGCTGCGCAATTTGGATTTGAGAGACAATTTACTGCGGGCGGTTAATAGCGACTGAAGTCTACCGAGAGCGAAGGCGGCGCGCGAACGAGCCATCCTTATGTGCTCACTGAAGGTAAGGAGGTGGTCGAGGACCACACCTAGGTATTTAGCTCGCATCTCCCAAGGGATCGGCTAGCCATACATAGTGATCGGACTGGTCTGCTTTTACCCTCTTTACTGGAGCATTATATTGTAGACTCTGTCGAGCACTGCCTGATGGCGTTGGCGTCCCGATTAGTGAAAGTAAAGTACCTACGTCGCATGTGGGCTATGTGGCAGACCTTCGCACGTCGCGATCGGCTAGACTTATAATTCTGAAGCCGTAGTCCGTAGTTTATTTTGCAAAAAAAATGCATTTCTATGAATTATATTTTAAGTGGTAAGTAGTATTTCTATATTTCTTTTTCGATTCGTCTGTTGTTGACTAGACATAACCTCTAGAACTTCAAACTGGAATATCTTTAATTCCTGACTTCCTATAAAAGTATGTCTGAAGACAAAACTGTTTAGGGATTCGAACTCTGTATTTTTACATACTTTTTATAGGCAGACGCAAAAAAAAAATGTCAACAAAATTTTGTTTGGGCCGTTGCCATTGTTCTTTTCACTGTTGGTTAGTGAAATTACATGAACATAAATAGTCGTATTTTGTGATGTTGATTATCGGACAAAGTAGTTTAGATTTCTCTTTCCAAACCAAGTTGGTCCATAGTAATTTCGTACAGTCAAACCCATGAAATTCACAGTAAAAGAACATCTAAAAGCCTTGTCTGCTATTTATTAAAAAACCATTAATTACTGGAATTACTTTCAGTAAAAAATCCCTACAAATTGATTTCCTCAAACAAAATCTCTGAATCTCTGCCCAACCCTCTGTACATAAACGCGTGAAGATAATTATCTCCCACTTACTGTCTGCTCATTGCGGTATCGTTGAACTTTGCCACAGATGGTTGTCGCACCCATACTTAGGCAATAATTTATAGCCACAGCCTACCTGCTGACAAGCCTGTGATGGCTGAGCGTATAGGGTTAGATTAAAGGCTTCTACAAACAGGCGCGACACGCGACGCGATTCGCGAGCGACACAAAGGCACCGCTCGTCGCGCGACGAGCGCCGCCTTTGTGTCGCACTGTCGCGTCGCGCCGGTCGCCTTAAGGCACTACCCCGAGCAAAACCTTGCAATAGTGCGTTATTCAGAGGCTATTAACTCATTCATTATCAGTAATAATCTAAATCTAAAATCACATTATTAATGTTCGATATCCTATCATCACATTGCACGTTCTTATTTGTTTTTATGTGTTAGAAATACATTTAAAATCTCCTTGTAAAAAAGTGACTAAAATTCTTGATTGCATGCATCTTTTGCTAAAGGTGACGTTCTTATTATCCGAGGATTACACTAATGGATAGATAATTTAAAAATCTCAATAATTCACGTTTTATTTTATTTTAAAAGATCGCTAGTCTTTTTTTAATAAATAATTCCATTTTTTTTGTGAATTCTATGATAAATGGGCGTGCGCAGGGAGCGGGACAGAGCGAGACTCAGCGACGGGACAGAGAAGGACCGAACGCTCAAGATCGTTTGGTCGGGGAAGCGCCTTAAGGTAGGCATTTACTTATCTAGTATGCGTATTCATGATTAATCGTAGAGAAGTAAAAGCTGTAAAAAGAGACTTATTTATCATTATACCAACATAGCCTGTTAAATTCATGATCTTTCATAAGGGCTTCGCTGTTTTCAGGTAAAAATAGTGTCAACATTTTGTTGGGATGAAGTTCCTTAACGCGGCTTGCAGTAGGAGTTGACTGGTAGAAATCGTCACGTAAGGAAAAAGCGTTATGCGCCCTCCATTCGACTTTCTCTCTCTCTCTGTCTCTTTCTGTTATATACGAGTATATGTGTACGGCAGAACTTTGTTTCTGACGGGGGTCCCCCGACCGCACACGTTTTTTTTTTCAGATACATATTACACTTTACGAAGATCAAAGCGGTCATGACGTCACAGATTAGCAACCAGAAAAACTTCATAATTGAGTTGTTATTTAGCCCGCCTGGGTTACTCTCGTTTATGACAGAGGATTTCTCTCTTTGTGCGTTGATTTTCATGTATGATCCAGTCTTTGTAACCAGATGAAAGCTTTTCTTAACACCTTTATGAGTAAAAACGGAAGGAATCTTCTGTGAGTTTCATTGTGTAACTATGCTATCCCTTTGATACGGTTCGGAGAATCTAAACTCAAAAAACTCAAAAACTCAAAGCATTTATTTCAAATAAACTAGTCACAGGCACTTTGTCAAGGGGTCGGTCAGTCAGAAAGATGAAGCTAGTTGCCCATTCCAAATCTAGGTTCATAATAATAATATTTAATAGGTATAAAGTTGTAGTAAAATCTCTTTGGCTGTACTGTTTGTATCTGGCTGGTTTTGATACCATTAAATAGATGACATATAAAAAATAAAAAGTAAAAACGATTTCCCTCCATTTTCAATGCTTTTTCTGTCCGCACAACATGAGTGAATCTAACGATGACTTTCGATTAATTTTGAAGTTTTATTACAAAAAAGAGGAAAATGCGGCACAAGCCGCAAAAAAAATGTGACGATTATGGACTTAACGCAGTGTCAGTGTAGCACAAAGTTGGTTCAAGCGTTTTCAGTCCGGGAATTTCGATGTCAAAGATGCATCTCGCTCTGGTCGCCCTGTTACGGATAAAGTCGATGGCATTTTTTTTATTAGGAGTTCGACATAGCTAAAGAGTTAGGGGTTGACCACAAAATAGTTTTGACCCATTTGAAATAGTCTGGGTATACAAACAAGGTCGATATGTGGGTGCCACACGAGCTCTTAGTTTTGATTTTGTGTATAAAATACGAAATAACTTTTCCCCGACCTAATAGATAAGTAGATAGAATACTGTATATTATGTACACCATATTTATGAAATAGGTGTTTCATATTTTCTTTGAACACTGTTCTAGGTAGGTTTGGTACTTTTATCACAAGAAATTTTGATTCAACAAGAGTAAAATCTGAATAAACCCTTACTAAATTATGTACTTTCCTATCAATTTTTTTATACCTACGCTTGTAATTTCAGTATCAAATCCTATAACACTAACCGGAGCACCAATCACCAGTAATCGCGTCATCCGAATAGTCGGCGCGCGCGCAGCTCACTCTAATAATGATCAATGATGTGAGCCGCGTCAGAAAAATGCCAAATATTCCATACATCACTCGTACTTTGAATATTGACAGGCGGATGGTTTGTTGCCCATAGTCTTATGGTGTGGTAGAATGGAACTTGAAACAAATGCATGAGACATAATAGTAAATGCATTGACAATTATCAAGACAGTGATTATTCTTCATTGTACGTTATCTTAATTTTATTAAAATTTTGTATAATAATCAGAATGTTTTTGTGTCACACACATTATCACATAATCATCCTACTAATATTATAAATGTGAAAGTGTGTGTGTGTGATGTCTGTTACTCAATCACGCTAAAACGGCTGAACGGATTTGGATAAAATTTGGCACATGCGTAGACTATGACCTGGATTAGGACATAGGATACTTTTTATCCCGATATTCCCACGGGATCAAGATTTCTGCGGGTGAAACCGCGGGGCGCAGCTAGTAATCAATAATCATAATCATATTGTAGATTGTGGTAGAAAATAACAGACATGCGAAGTTTAACATTGTACTATGATAGGTATCATGTTCAAATTCTTCAAGTAGAGTTATTGTGTCAACACTTCTAAAAATATTACAGACTTCGTTCAAAACCAACCATTTTTAACCACCGACAGACAAAGAACGGTGTTATAAGTTTCACGTGTGTATGTGTGTGTGTGTCTGCGGCATCGTAGGTCCCAAACGGTTGAACCAATTTTGCATTTTTTTATTTTGTTTGAAAGGTGACTTGATCGAGAGTGTTCTTAGCTATGATTCAAGAAAATCTGTTCAGCCCTTTGAAGATTATCAGCTCTTTCCTAGTTGATGAATGGATGTTAACATGTTCCACAGGTCTGATCGAGTCGAAATTTGTTGTTCTATTACTTCTGTTCTGTTACTTTAATGAAAACGTCAAACAGACGAGGCCTAGGACCTAGCAATATTGAATGTATACTATTGTACAAAGGATAGCTGCTGGTAACTTCCTTTTTTCATTAAACGTCCCCCGACGAGATGCTTGAATCAAAATATTACCTACAACTTACTAAAAGGGCCAACACATATTATTTTTTACTTTTTAGAAGTTTTTGTTTGTGTCAGGAGTTTTTAAAATTTTAATTTTAACTTTTATTGTACAGTGCCTATTCACAGGTACTTAAAGTATTATAAATATTAGGTATACCTTTAATATTTATAATACTTTAAGTACCTGTGAATAGGCACTGTACAATAAAAGTTAAAATTAAAATTTTAAAAACTCCTGACACAAACAAAAACTTCTAAAAAGTAAAAAATAATATGTGTTGGCCCTTTTAGTAAGTTGTAGGTAATATTTTGATTCAAGCATCTCGTCGGGGGACGTTTAATGAAAAAAGGAAGTTACCAGCAGCTATCCTTGCTTGTTTTGCTATGCAACAATATTTTTTAGTCCATGTTAACTATTTCTAACTCTACAGAACACACATAAGGTCAAAAACGAAAACTTAAAAAAATCGTTTGGCGATGTAACTCAGAGCATTTGATTACTATTTGTAACGTTTATATTAATCCAATTGAATGGTAACGTGCCTTGATCTTATGATTGACGTGGCTTGTAACGAGTCTATTTTGTTCGGGACTAGTGCGCGCCACAATGGGATATCGGCTTTTTTATATAGATTTGGTAATTAATGGAGATGGGACGACTTTGTTGTTTATTTTTGTTGTTTTTTACTTGTTTTAAGAAAAAGTTCTTTTTTTAAAACCTAATAATAACAACATAACATTATTTATCACGGCTTGTTTCCCCAAAGCGCTGGGCAGAGATGTACAGTCACGAGCACTAATATGTCAACACTTCAAAACTTACCATAGCGAATTTTTCGTGAAATAACAATGCAACGTAGAAATGCGACTTATTGTATAAACTTATGGGTTCGAAAATACTATGTTCGTAACAACGTAAAATTTCATTAAACAATTAAGGAGAAAATCGCTTTTGAATTTAGCCAAGTGTGTACATATTTATGCTCGTGACTGTACCTATAGTACACCCACATTCGCTAGTTATGTTTAAGTCCCATGTAATAGGGGGCGAGCCTATTAAATTGCCATCAACCGGGTCCTAATCTAGACTCCGGGCTGCTACTGAGACATTTGAGAAAACCTAAAAATCTATTGTTAAATGTAGGTGCATACGGGGTGGCAGAATAGAAAAAAGAAAAAAAAGAAATGTAATCATATTTATCGTATTCGGGGTTCTGCGGGACGGGGGCCTTGGAGATCGGGGTACTCAGGGAATAACCGGAATAACCCCGGAAATCAACGTGCAACCTGTTACCAAGGATTCATTTGATGGATCATTCGGTTCCCTACAAAATGTTTGAGCTGGATGGTGCTGATCCACGCGTCATGTTCGTGAACTGGCGCCGTCAGTTGAGACTGGTCATCTCTTAACTGCCACGGCTTATTTTTATTATTAATCTTGTATTTTGAATTGTTTCTTTATATATTTTTTTTTCATTGTTCTCGCATATAGAAGCAACAAGTATAATGTACCCACGATTTTGTAATATCTTGATTTAAAAAGAGTGTCCTTGGAGTTTCTTGCCCGTTCTTCTCCATAGAGATCTACGTTTTGGAATGGGCAACTAGCTTCAACTTTCTGACTAACTGACCGACTCTTTGACAGTTCAAAAGTGCCTGTAAATGATTTAATTGAAATAAATGCTTTGAGTTTGAGTTTGAGTTCAGTACATGATTTTGAACCCCTAATCTGCTGTTCCACATATTTTGACCGCGTAGGTATTTAATTTTTCTATGAAACAGCAGTTTTTTTTTTGATAACCCTCAAAAATTTTCAATGCAGTGGAGTTTAGAATCATGTACTGAATCCATGGTAACCAGTTGCGCGTCGATGTCCCTGCAATCCTGTATAATGGAGGTTGTATAAAAGATATTCCTTGGTCTTAAACTGATAGAAACTGTATAATAAGTACATGTTAGATAAGTAAGGTAAAATAAAAACTTATTTTACCTCGACATTCCATTGATAACCTGCCATTTTAACACGTATTTTTATTGATTATGTAGTTTAATTGATATTTAACACAGGTACCTCAAATAAGAACAAGAATTATGATCGGTATTTTGATTATGACATCATCGAGCATTCTAATCAAATTCGTTTATAATTCCATTACCTTGAGAACTGGTAAATTGAGCTATTTGTGATTGATTGATTAATGTAATCAATCAAGAACACATAGTCCATATTAAATATATATTTTGACAGAGATCTATTCAATTTCAATCTCTGAATCGAGTTTATTTGGCATTATACTTACTTAATAAACTGCGTCTAAAAATGTAGTTTAATGAGGGCTATCGCACTTGAGTTCGCCGCTAGAGGCGCTAGTGTAGCGTGAGGTCTCTACATGTCAAAATATGTACTGAACGTTCACTGTTTGCGGGATTTATTATCACGGATTTTAACGAATGATTCAGAATAGCTGCAATGGTTGTGCCATTCTTGATGAATTATGGCTTAACATTTTAAGTAAAAAGTTAGGATCTAATTTGGTAGCACTTGAAGGAAGAATAAGATTTGTCTGCTTCATGCTTGCCAATTTTAGGAACATTATGATCTAAATATTCATTTGAAGTTTTAAAATGTAATAAAATAAACATACTATGAATGTAAGGGTACTTAAACATATCCAAAACATCAAATATAAGTACTGCAACAGGACTTTACTCGACAGTGGCGCCAACTGGTGAGCACAAAAACGATAGCCCCCATTGACTCGCTGTAATACCCACAAAGTTAAGTGGGAGGTTCTAATTACTTTTTTGGGATAGGCAGATTGTTTCCTGCAAAATATTTCAGTAGCATCTATACACCTTATAATGATTGTAATGTCTATTCCAATTCTGGTTTCCAATTGATGTAATTTTTGCTCAAATAAATATCAATTTTATGAAAGTGTAAATTCGGTTCAAATAAAATATTTAGTACGATAAAAATGTTATAAAAATGTTTGAAGTTGTAGCGCGAACTGAATTGTGTGTTATTATTTATTATTTTATTATATTTTTTTACTATATTTTATAATTTTATTTGTTTATTTATTATATATTAAAGTAATTTACCAAAAACACATAATTTTTACATGTTTGAAACAAAACTGCGAACGTAAATTAACTGAGAACTAACGGCGACTTAAGCCACGTACACACCGGCGCGACGCGACAGCGCGACACAAAGGCACCGCCTGTCGCGCGACGAGCGGTGCCTTTGTATCGCGCTGTCGTGTCGCGCCTGTCTGTGGGAGCCTTTAATAATCATTGAAATGCATTTGAGAATTTGGCTGTACAATACGAAAATAGGCACAAAAGAAGCAAGCATCTTAAAACCAACCAAAGAACCGCCCCATCTCTTTAATTACCAAATACCTCATCTATGAACAATTAACAATCGCCGCTTGACTTCCGCCCTCTGTGCCTTGCAATGACGAGTACTTCATTATGTCTGATAAAAGGTGCCGTTCGGCTTAAAGATGTTATGTTCACAGCGTTCAGAGGTGCGTTCCCACCTTTGGCTACCGATAGCTTCGTTATGAAGTGTGCGAACTTTATTTGCTGTTGCAGATATTGAGATTGTCTATAAATGGTGAATTATTTTTGCAGGTCGGTATAGAAACAAAAGCTTTTTATGAATAGTGATATTATAGCATCTATATCGACTCCGCATTATAATAGCGACAAACAATTACGCGACAAATGTTAGGGCGACCGCGACAATACGATATGTCGACCATCAATGATGCAACAGCACATCAACTCGACGTACTTTAGTGCGACTCATTATTTTCTCGACTAATGACGCACAGTGGATCGACTCCATACAAACCGGTGGACATAGGACTATGAAAATATAATTTCACGATTTTTGAAAAACTAATGATGCCAATGTGCTTTTCTTAATAATCTAAATTTAAAGTTCTCTTCTGGTTTTTTCGATTAAACAAAAATTTAAGGAGTAATGTGAGTAAAACTGATTGCAATGTATGGACAAATGTAGTAAAAAAATGTTTTCCTGCGATTCCCGCACATTTTCCGGTTTTAACACTTATAATATATTTTGGCATAATATTTAGGAGATTTCGTCCCAACATACTTATGTCCCCTAGTGTCCCCCCTTGGAGATATACGACGAATATATGATTTTTATTTTTTGTTCAATAACTCGTCTTGTTATATGAATTTAGTGCGAATGAGGCCTTTGTTTTGTACAAAATATAATAATAATATAATCACAATCGCACCATTACACAATGTGAGTATTCTTAGTAAATAATTATGAATATCAACGGCTGCTAGTAAGACAATCATCGCAATTAATTAATTGGATATTATACCATCATTAGTTAACTTTCCATTACAAATCCTTCTTCCAATCCTTTGTCCATTAAGAATATTACGCATTTCTTGTAATAGTAAATGCGATATACGAGTATGAGGGTAATTATTTATTTTAAAAATAAGGCTATAAAAGGTCTTGTAATGAATAAGTGTACTTAGTTAAAATTGGAATTTCCTCCCAGTAACATTTCTTCCGATCCATATCTGGCACAAATACGTCCACGAATGAGTCCTAAAAAAAACGGACAATGCTTAAAGAAGCGTTAGATTTACTTATTCAAGAAGACTCAACTCAACTTGAATTTGTGGATGTAGATGAAACAGTTGACAGTGATATTGATGATTCAGAAAGTTCGGATAATGACTTGGATGCAGTAGTTTAGCGGTATAAACAGTAATTCTTAAGTTTTATTTTGTATGTATTTTAAGATTTGAGTGTATTATCAAATTGATCATTAGAACTAATTAATTAGTATCTATTATAAGTTTTCTGGTTATTTATTTACATTAATGTTCTTTATTTTTATATCCTACACAAAATAATGAAAATATATCCTTTTCTTTCATGTAAATTTCTCCATTAAATGTCATATTAATATTATTATTATATAAAAAATATATTTCCTGTGTATCTCCAAGGGGGGGACACTAGGGGACATAAGTATGTTCGGATGAAATCTCCTAAATGTTATGCCAAAATATATTATAAACGTCAAAACCGGAAAATGTGCGGGAATCGTAGGAAAACATTTTTTACTATATTTTTCCATACATTGCAATCAGTTTTACTCACATTACTCCAAAAATTTAGGGTTTAATCGAAAAAACCATAAGAGAACTTTAAATTTAGATTATTAAGGAAAGCACATTGGCAACATTAGTTTTAAAAAAATCGTGAAATTATATTTTCATAGTCCTATGTCCGCCGGTTTGTATGGAGTCGATCCACTGTGCGACGGGACGACGGAACTTTTGATCGACCGACGATAACGCGACACAACTTTCGCTCGACAAACTATAGCGCGACAAACGTTTCTTTTTTTTTTTGCTACTATGCGGAGCCTGTGCTCACCGGCGGCCGTGCTGACCGTCCACCACATCTGCCACATGTTAACAAGGACGGTACTCTTTATCCCAAGTGTGTATGAGTGCTCAGAACAGACTATGACCTTTACTCGCGACTTAACCGTGTTATTTCTCTATATTTAATTATAAGTCTTAACCTAATCGGCTAGTTTTACTTACCTCTCTTCACTACCTATCAGTTCACGTCCTTTGCAGTCTGCCTGCAAAGTCCCAGCCGTTAGAGTGGCAACTAGACTGCGTAGGCCGTCAACTGCTGGGTCACTACCAACCAGAGAGAGAGATAATAGATAGAGAGATAATTGAAACCAGCTGGTAGGAGTACACGGTTAAGTTGTAGGTCAGTCACTTACTGTCTGAGCACACGCACACACTTGGTTCGGATTAGAAAAGTACCGTCCTTGGCAGCACGTGGCAGATGTTAGAGCGTGTCAGCACATGCTCCGCCGAGTAACAGGTCTTGTAGATCTGGCCGTAGGACCGCTGGTAGCGTGCGATTACTTGGTACAATATTACAACATTCATTACAAAAAAAAAAAAACTATTAGGAACAAAGTATGAAAGTTTGTCGCGCTTTAGTTTGTCGAGTTAAAGTTGTGTCGCGCTATTGTTCGCAGATCAAAAGTTCCGTCGTCCTGTCGTTTGTCGAGAAAACAATCAGTCGCGCTAACGTACGTCGAGCTGATGTGCTGTCGCACCACTGATGGTCGACATATCATACTGTAGCCCTAGCATTTGTCGCGTATTTGTTTGTCGCGATTTAGATGCGGAATCATCTATAACACTAAAGTCTAGAAATAGAGATGCTTCTCCGACGTTGATTCTTCAGTACGAATTTAAATTGTTTTAGTACCTCTACTACATATTTTAAAAGATTTTCTATCCTACCAATCCCAGTTACCCAAGTTTTTGATCTATGACCACATTCATTTAGATAGCAAAAAATATCACCGCTTCAAGATCTCCCAATCAAGTCAAATTTCATAATAACTAACATAACTTTTCAATTCATCCACAATGTGCATAACAAGCACAAATGTTCCTTTTTTTCTCCAAAATCAGCATACAGTCAAAACCCAAAACACGGTACACTACAATCCCGAATGACATCTAAAAATTGCCAAATCACGTCTCAACGGTTTACTAAACCGACTTCACAAGAAAAGGTGTCACTCAAAATTAAACAAAAACAAACAAAAACAAACCTTACAGATACACTGATTCAGTAAACAGTAATTATCACTGTGACAAAAGATGAAGGTTTATTGTAAAAAGTGTTGGAAAAAACTTGCGGTTACCAAAACAATCGTTCTTGGAACTTCTGGGGCACATTGTCTTGAAGGATTGTTAATTTTTCGAGATTTGTATACGGGGTGGTTTGAGTTTTTATTTTGGGTAAAAACCTGTTTTGGATGGCAGAAATCTACATGAGATGGTTGAAGATTATGTCTTGTTTTGTCACAGGAGTTTCACAATGGCAGCTATGATGGAAATAATACAATTACTTGAACGAGATCAGATCAAGAAGTAATGTAGGTACCATTATTACTTCTTGACCGTTTCTCTTTCAAGTAATGGTATCATTTATCGCCGGTAGATGTTTCGCTCAGCAATCTTTCAATAAGTAGTAGATTTGCTGATTGGAGATCCGTTTCCTGTAGACATTAAAAAAGCTTGGAGGTAATAGAAATTATATCTAGTCGTAAAGTCACTCTGATTTTTTTCAAAGTTTAATAAATATTAGGTCTTTACCTATGAAATTGCCGTTCTGCAGTACTGGCCATTTCAAATCAAAATAATTTTTGTTTGGCTATGAATTCTAATTTCAAATTAATTTTATTTTAAAAACATGGATTTTTTTTTCTAAAAGTAGTCATTTCTTTATTGATTAGTGTTACATTTTCATCGCATTTCAATCTTTTTCGTCATCATGGATACGTTAAAAATTCGAGTAATTATGGAATATGAGTACCGTCGTGGCAGCAACGCGGCACAAGCGGCACGCAACATCAACGACGTTTACGGAGCTAACTCTACAAACCAACGCACCACCTGTTATTGGTTTGCTCGCTTCCGTTCTGGAAATTTCGACCTGAAAAATGAACCTCGCGGTCGTCCGAAGACTTTGGTCGACAATGACGAATTAAAGGCGATTGTGGAAGCTGATGATACACAATCTACGGCTGAATTAGCAGCAGCTTTCGACGTTAGCGTCAAAACAATATTGGTCCATTTGCGTCAAATTGGCAAGGTAAAAAAGCTTGACAAATGGGTGCCCCACGAACTCAATGATCGCCAGCGCGAAGTACGCGTCGAGACGTGCCTTGCACTGCTCAACAGACACACAAATGAAGGAATTTTGAACCGCATTGTTACCTGCGATGAAAAATGGATTCTGTTTGATAACCGTAAGCGCTCAGCAAGTTGGTTGGATCCTGGTTCAGCACCTAAACAATGCCCTAAACGAAAACTTACCCCTAGAAAAGTGATGGTCACTGTTTGGTGGTCTAGCGCCGGTGTGATTCATCACAGCTTCTTACCAAACGGGGTGAGCATTACTGCAGATGTGTACTGTGAAGAACTGAACACAATGATGGAGAAGCTGGCGCATCTCCAACCAGCATTGGTCAATCGCTCGTCTCCGCTGCTCCTGCACGACAACGCGCGACCTCATACTGCACAGCAGACGGTCTCCAAGTTGCAAGAACTGGGGTTGGAAGCTCTCCGTCATCCGCCCTACTCACCAGACCTTGCGCCTACAGACTACTACTTTTTCCAGAATTTGGATAACTTCTTGGCGGGAAAAAAATTTAATACCCGAGAGGCAGTACAAAATGCCTTTGAAGAATTTGTTGCCTCCCGTCCAGCTGATTTCTTTAAGAAGGGCATCAATAAACTGCCACTGCGATGGCAAAGATGCATTGATTGCATGGGTGATTACTTCGATTAATACAAATAAAAAATTCATGAAAAAAATTCGTTTAAATTTTTTCATACAAAACGGCAATTTCATAGGTAAAGACCTATTATTTTGAAATAATGTGTAGTTAAGATTCCAAATTGATATTTAATATTTTACGTCTTAATTTTCAATACCGTTCTTAGATTATCCATTATTATCTATCAGAAGGTTTTATTTAAAAATAAATACGCACCTCCAATCAACTGTGTTTATTACTTTTTACAAACAAAACTTAATATAGGAAACCTTACAAACTGATAGAATAAATGAGTAATTAATTAACTAATCACTTGGCACCGAGAAAACACGATACTGAGGCAGAGACGTCAGTCGCCGTCGGCTGTCAATCCAAAAGAGAGCAAGTGCTCCTCGCTGTCTGGAGTTGCCGCTAACTATCCCCACTCTTGATGCAGCTGTCATGATCACGCCCGTCGTTCCCTCCAACTTCTATTTTCTTCTAATACAATATAATATCTGTATTCCAATACCTCCAAAATTCAAACATGCTGTATCTTATATCCTGTCAGATTCAAATGCTAAACGTCTCGCGCCTGCGCCCCTGCTGGTACAAAAAAAAGCCCATAATGTGTCATAAATATTCCGTAATCTGTCAAGAATGAGGTTTTTGACTATCGTGAAGGCGTCTCATGAGAATACAACCCTTTTTCCAAAAAAAAATAATACAATCTATTTTAAACCTTATCTCAATGTGATAAATATCATCGCAGAAGGGTTGGGTTGCAGAATTTAAACAAGCAATTTTGAACTTTGTCCTAATGAAATAAAACCGTAAATTATTTGTTTTAATTTTTTTAACGGTTTAGGTTCCATGAATGAAATCATTGTGGCCACTTCATTTTTGTGTGAAATCTGTCTATTTTGATATTTCAATCTGTGTTTAACTTTCGGAGGTCCGTTATTCAACTATTTCCGTAGTGGTTCCATTTGAATGACAGAAGTCAACTATGTTATAGGATTATCTACCCTCGCATGTAAGTCAGTTGTAGATGCCTTCGTCCTATGCGAGCGGCAAAGGCGTTGTTAAGTGCAATGATAGTGAATTAAATATCGACAGGGTCAACATAGTTGTTATCTGGCCTGGCTGGTGATCCCTGACCTAAGGTCATCCTCTCTGCACCTATGTACGAAAACAGTACAGAATTTCTCTTAGAAAGAAATTAATAAATGGAACAGCATGTTGTGGATTGTGGAGTCGTGGTTTAATGTTCAAAATTGCCAACTTAACAACTTAACAAATTACATTACGTACAGTCACTAATGATATAGAGACATAAACAGAGAGATACATAAACTCACGCCTTCTTCCCATGGGGTAGGCATAAACTACAGAACGCCACCTGCTACGATCCTTACATACTCCTTTTGCCTCGTTTACGTTCATACATCAGCGGGGTAATCACGTAACACACTAACAGCAGGAATGGGTTTCATTTCAGTTCAACAACATTCATTGCGTTATTTACGTTGTTGAGCAGACAAATTTTTCGAACATATGAAGCAATGGATTAGCAATAGGCTTCAAAATGATTCAGATTGTGATAGATAATGTGTTACGTAATTAGGGTGCTGGTCATACTACGCACTTGACCTTTCTGAAGAACATCACCAATAAGGTCACTATATGTATTCCTAGGGCGTGCGGGCGTGGGATATAGAGAATAGAAGGCCCAATATCAGGAAAGATTGTTACAGGTCGTTAAAATAAAAACTTTTTTACAAAAAACAACCGACTTCCTAAAAAAAAAAAACACTGAAAAACGTGAAAAATAACTTTAATTTTGGGAGTCGGTGGCCAAAAAAGAAAATACAAAAACTAAAGTCACCGACTTCCGAAATTTCAGTTATTTTTCACGTTTTCTTGTGTTTTTTTTTGGAAGTCTGTTGTTTTTTGTAAAAACGTTTTTATTTTTCACTTTATAGTTGTGGTACCTACCCCACACAAATTCTTATACCACCACTTGATATGTAAATAACAGTGACAGGAAATTATTATAACATCATCAATATAAACTAAGTGGAAAAAATAGGCAGTGTTAAGGATAACTTAAAAACTACTAGTCAGAACTTGAACAAATTAAATAGGACCACATGTGAAGCACCAGCTTTCAAATAAAAAAAGAATCATCCAAATCGGTTCACCCAGAAAAAAGTTCTGAGCTAACACACAACAAAAAAATAAAACCTACAGTCGAATTGAGAACCTCCTCCTTTTTTTGAAGTCGGTTAAAAATTAAGTCCCACCCAAGTATAGTTGGTAATTAGAGCAACGCGTTATCGCTTTTGCGTCTCACCTAGGACATAAGCCTGCGAACTGATTCAATAATATAGACTGGTCCAACAATGTAAGTGGGCGGGCAGGAGACTTGTCGCTACTTACAGCAATAACAAGCCTTAATCCGGTCGAATTATTGCCCCACGATGCCCTAAATTATCGCTGTATCAGCCCTATTCCGAGTATCGTTGTTGGACATATCTGCAGTCATCGATAAATCTTGATTATGATGCCTTATAGGCTACTGCCACAGATCTACTTATTACCTCGTTAGGAGTAGATATTGTTGGTCATAATATTGCTTTACTTGACTGGGTAAGTGACTATAATAATATGAGCTTTTCTACTTTTTTTTAGGGAAAGACTTTTAAGAGGGGTAACCCTACACTCTTATAAAGCAGATAAGACAATAGGTGAAGTTTGATGTACAGTGGTGCCGATTCTCTTGTCACAAAATTCTCTAAACTGGACTAAAAATCACTAAAATTTTGTTTATTCCTGTCAAACGACAATGTCCCATTCTGAAATAGACTAAAGTGACACAACTTAACTATATTTTAGTTTGACAGCACTAAGATGGCACTGAGTTAGTAGTTTAGTGAAAATGGCAATTTTGCTTTTCTGAATTTGACGTTTTTCACCTAAAATTTTGGTTGTCAAACTAAATCTGGCTAATTTTAATCGCGATTAAAATGGTGTGGAATAAAATTAGTTGTCATGAACTAAAATTCACCACAAAACCTCGACTTCAGGTGCAAAAACAGTACTGTATCTTTTTTTTATTTTGCTTATATCTCGAAAATGGTGTGTCCAATCGCAAAAATAATTAAAATTTAGACCCCCTTTATGGAACCCGTAAACCCCTGAAACTCTACCTGTAAGTAATAATTTTTTATATTTTCCAGACAAAAAGTGAAAAATTCCATAAAACACGTCGAGGCTGCCCCCATGCACGCCTCCGACTCTAAAAAAAAATCACGGGGTAGGGAAAACAAGTACCTTGTGGAGTCGCGATTGTCAAATTAAATTTTAGTTGCGTCAAAACTATTTTTAAATTTAGAGATATGTTTTTGCAGAATAGCTTTAAGATTCTCATAGCCAAAAGTAAGGAATTTTAGTGATAGTTTAGTTCGGTGTACAAGAGAATCGGCACCAGTGTCAAGCTGATTGCAGCAAGCGTCGCCGTATGCGGTGCAACTATAAACCGTAACCTTGACTTGTCCTGCACAATACACATTGAATGCCCTACAAAAAATTGTGTTAGAATGTCTAAGTTGGAATTGTCAACCGTTAAAAGGGCAATTGTTTGCCTTTTGTACAAAAGTAAGGAAGTAAAAATTACGAATGGTAAAAATATGACTATTAAATGTCGTTTCATCTAAACCCAAGTAAACGAAAAGACATTTATTCAATTTGTAATTACAGTATTTACAATTAAAATATAATAACCTAACCTGACTAAAACTATTAACAAACTAAAATATGGCGTCGAAAAATTCCTCCGCATCGCTGTCGACTGGTAATGTACCCAAGAGACTGGCGCCATTGCCACGTTGTATGGCTATGCTTAGCGTCTGGCCAAGGTAAAAGCCAGCCCTTGGGTCACGGGAAGTGTCAAACAGGCGTTTGGAGATTCCGTTGAACATAACGTTAACCTGCTTCTTCAGTCTCTATATTGGACAGCGACAAAAATCGGTCGCTAAGTTGTATCGTTGTCAAATTCCTTTAATAGATTTTCAACTTTATTTCGAAAGTATAAGGTTGAAAATCTCTTAAAGAAATCGTTAGACTTAAAGACCGATTTTTGTCGTTATATTTGTCGAGACTGCAGGGCCAGACCTAACCCAAGTTAAAACACTTTGCACACAAGTACATAAACTTACCGCTGAGTGAAATGGGAATCAGTTACGGAAAGCCAAGGTGATGTGAAAAATAATTTATATTTTAATAAGATGAAACTCAACTTAGTATCGCCGAGTTTATTTGTGTAACTAGTCTGCGGTGTCACAACTGTACGGTAGAAACAAATTGTTTAACTGTTGTACGTTGACGAATGGTTTTGATACTTTACTGACTTCGGTAGTTAACTAAAAGAACTTTTGGACATTGAAGAATATCATTAGTAAATAGAAATAGAAATCATTTATTTGCCAATAATGTAGGTATACAGATAAGATGATTATTTTTATGAGAGTCCCGATACATTTTGCCTGACGGCATGCAAAAGTATTTAATATAATACATTTCACAGACAAAAAAACTTTAAAAAACAAAAGTACATTGCATATTAAAAATACTCATATTATTCAAAAACATACGGAATTAAGCAATGCCAATAAATTAAACTACAAATGTCCACAAATTAAAGTAAACATGAATTAAAATTAGAATTGCCATAAAACTAAAGATAGAAATGTCAGTAAATTAAATCACAAAGAAGCAGCATACACACCGTTAACAGAAAGTTTTGTCATTAACAAAATCTTTAAGTGCGTAGTAATACTTGTCCAGTAGCAGTTTTGCTAACTTTTTTTAAAAACTTTGGTGGGTAATGGGTAAATAAATAACATGGACTGTCAAATCACCTATGTCGTATACTGAATACCACCGTATTTTGCATCAGGGAGGTGATGAAAGTCATGAAATACTATTAAGATTCTGAGCCAGCATATATCGAATTACAAAGTTTTTAAAACTTAATACTTTTACATACATAAACTCACGCCTTCTTCCCATGGGGGTAGGTAGAAACTACAGAACGTCACCTGCTATGATCAATGCTTACTTCTGACTAAGTTAAAGTGGTGGGTAAAAATCAAAATTTCTTGTCGGAATCCAATCACTTGATTCTACGCTTTAAAAATCTAGGGTCTGTGGATGTTTGTCTTAAAATTGTGCTTAACACTTATTCTTTAGAGGTGTAGTCTGTTTTGGGTCAAAAACACAATTTTTCCCCATTCACCATTTTCTTCATTCTTATAAAACATTCCCAAGTATCAAAACCATAGATCCACCTACAAAACGAATATCACTGCGGTTACATGAACATTAGCAGTTACCGCGGAAGTGTAAAAATGTAATCTATTTTAAACATTTGTCGTGCTTACCTCCCTGCGCCGGCGGCGTAATGATACGCTGAACTAGGCTGTGGTTTATTACGGTTTCGCGGTTTGTCTAGTATCGTCGCAGGAGTTCAGTTGTTGGGGGTTAATGTTTTCTAGTTATGGAGTTAGAGTGAGTAGAATTATTTTTTTTGTTGTTACGGTAAAACATTGTATTGAAAACTGTCGTAAGAAGATTACGATACGTATAATGAGCAGAAGTGCTTACAGACAGATGGATGGACAGACTATATGAGTAGGGTACGTAACCCTGAGAATAACTGCAGTCAAAATACGAAATATCAACTCTTGTTTTTTCTGTATATTGTAGCGGTATCTACATCGCTACATGCGAGCTACGCGTCACGCTGACGTCACGCAAAATCCTGCATCGCGCAAGCAGAGTTTACCGCGCAACTAGCATATGTACAAAGTCCCGAAATCAAAGGTGCCCGACCTTTGATTTTTGTTGTGGCCCATCAGATACAACACCCGTCTGTTCGGAGGATCCTCCCTTTTCTATGGAGGTACGAGCGAACTTTACACCCTGTTCCTCATACCCCTATAATATTATTGTATTTATTATTATTCCTGTATTTATTAAGATTTTCTGTATTGTATTAAACATGACTGCCTCGTTGGTCTGGGGCTATCAAGCGCGAATGCTGAGCATCAGGTTCTGGGTTCTATTCCCAGGTTGGGCAAAGTGTTGTTCGATTTTTTCATTAGGAACTTTTCAGCAGCAGCGCGGAGTCTGGATTTGTGCCCGGTTGATGGCAATAGGCTCGACCATTTTTACATGGGACTCAAATACATATAACTGGTGAAATGTGGGTGTACCTACTGTACGTACACCTCTGCCTAACCGTTCGGGATAAGCATGCGTGATGTTTTATTAAAAACATAATGTCTGAAGCAAACCAGCACCCTAATTACGTAACACACTATCTATCACAATCTGAATCATTTTGGAGCCTATTGCTAATCCATTGCTTCATATGTTCGTAAAATTTCTCTGCTCAACAACGTAAATAACGCAATGAATGTTGTTGAACTGTCAAAATTAAAGTCATTGCTACTGTTAGTGTGTTACGCAATTATCCCACTGATTGTAATGAAAACGTGAAAATATTAACCAGTAAAGTAAGTATCAAAGTCACGCGGGGTAATTACGTAACACACTAACAGTAGGAATGGGTTTCATTTTGACAGTTCAACAACATTAATTGCGTTATTTACGTTGTTGAGCAGACAAATTTTTCGAACATATGAAGCAATGGATTAGCAATAGGCTTCAAAATGCTTCAGATTGTGATGGATAGTGTGTTACGTAATTAGGGTGCAGGTTACGTTGCCCTAGCATTCCTTCTGATATCTCAATCAAGACCAGGCATAGTACAATTTCATTATTACAATTAACTTATCATAAACCAAGCCATCTTCACACGCAGTGGTATATGCTAAATATTTTATAACTTCCTCTTTTCAAACAACAACACCACCATTTAAACGTGACCCCTCACTTTTGAACCAGCTCTCCTGTTTTATCTCAATTTTGTTCCTTGCAGAGAGGAAGGGAAGGTCTAGTTAAGTTGGTTTGAGATTTTGGTGCTAACAAAAGTAATATCGAGTTCTATCAGTCATTAATATTGTTAACACCATGATTTTCCCGTGTGAAGACGTCACATGGAAGGGTTAATGTATTTTAAGGAATGTCTTTGGATAGGATTCTGATATTTTGGATTGACCCCATTAATATACAGAAATAAATTTTAACCATTGCGCAAACTGTAACCATGAATTCAGCATATGATTCTAGACCCCTTAGCATATTAATAATTAGTCGGTTATCAAAACAAAATCAGTTGTTTCATAGAAAAGTGCAATGCCTATGCAAAAATGTATGTCAAAATGTATGATTCAATAAAAAAAAATTATAACCTTCGAAAATTTCCTACGCTAGGGGGTTTAGAATCATATGCTGAATTCATGCTTACAGTTTGCGCGCTGGTTAAAATTTCTTCCTGTATTGTTTATTTTGCGGCAAAGCTTAGAACGAAAAATTGGCCGTCTTTTAAGTATGCCATGGTGTTCCTTAGTAGCAAGCTTTAAGTATGGTTAGAGGGATTCTTAATTTATATGCTAGTATTTATTATTTACTTAATGAGATCACCAAGGCGTTTGTCAAGCTCGAGAGACACCAGTCTGATTTTGGTATCAGCAGAATTAGTGCATATATAGCTAAATTACTTAGCCGAGAGCAGTGGTGGCCCAGTGGTATCAGCCTCGACTTACGAGTTATAAGTCGTGAGTTTGAACTTAGGCAGGCATTTTATTATGTGTATTTAATTTCATCACCACTGCTCTTAAAAAGGTGAAGAAAAACATCGTGAGGAAATCGGCACGTCTTAGAACCAAAAATTCGAAGACGTGAGATCCACCAACCCGCACTGGGGCCGTCTGGTGGATTACGGCCCACTCCCTCTCACAGAGAGGAGGCCCGTATCCCAGCAGTGGGAACATTATAGTCTGATCATATAATGTGACTTAACCTAAATGCTATTCAATGACAGTAATTATAGGTATTAATCGTATCCACAAACGTCTTAGATTCGTGATAGGTAACAGTGTTAATGGATGAGGAGAGCCGAGGATCGGACTCAGTGCCGTTCACTAGCAGAGGCCTACGTCCAGCAGTGGACGAGTATAGGCTGATGATGACGACCAACTGTGTTAACACTATCCTTATTCAGACACGTCTGTCATTCAGACACTTCTGTTATTCAGACACTTCTGTCATTCAGACACGTCTGATATTCAGAAACTTCTGTTATTCAGACACGTCTGTCATTCAGACACGTCTGTCATTCAGATACTTCTGTTATTAAAACACGTCTGTCATTCAGACACGTCTGTTATTGAGACACGTCTGTTATTCAGACACTTCTGTCATTCAGACACGTGTGTCATTCAGACACGTCTGTTATTGAGACACGTCTGTTATTCAGACACGTCTGTTATTGAGACACGTCTGTTATTCAGACACTTCTGTCATTCAGACACGTCTGTCATTCAGATACTTCTGTTATTCAGACACGTCTGTCATTCAGATACTTCTGTCATTCAGATACGTCTATCATTCAGACAAGTCTGTCATTCTTTATATTCTTTTATTAATTAAATCACTACTCGCAAGCACTACTGATAAGCATTAGGATCGGGTTCGACTCCCGCGTCGGGCAAAGTGTTATTGGGTTTTTCATCTGGAATTTGTCTGTAACAGCCCGGAGTCTGGATTTGCGCCTGGTTGATGAAAATAGTCTCGCCCCCTATTACATGAGACTTAAACATAACTGGCGACATGTGGGTGTACTACTGGTGCAGCTCTGCTTAACCCTCTGGCGAATACAGGGGTGATGACATGTGCCTTTAAGTAATTTTGTTAAGTTTTGTGTCTTACACAAGAGAACAAAAGCGTGACCCTAAAGACATTTTGGTGAACAAAAACTATGCATTACCGACCGATCTGTCAGTCACAACGCACACTTCGAAGTTTTTATAAAACTGTGCAACTGCATACTTTTTTTGCTTCCCAAAGGTCATTTTTTTCCAATACTATTTACTCTGACATCATCCAATTAGGAATAAATTTACCAAGAAAACATCATCGTACCGTCATTTTGGATCACGAATAAAGTTTTGGTCTAATTACAAAAAGGTTTCGCATAAAATAATGTAATTAGTTTTTTGCGATTGAGGGATTGAGCGAAAAAATCAATTTGGCTCGCACTCGTGCCAAATCGGAAAGGTCGTATTTTCGGTTCAAAAGATTTTTAAGGAAAATTATTAGTTTTTTGCTTCGTTTTTGTGGTGACTTTATTGTCTTGTGTTTTAGCATCCGGAATCTTGTTTTCATTTCAGAGTTAGTACCTCGACAAAGTCTTTTTTTTTCAATCATTTCTATAGGGTTCATTTATTTCTTATTAGCTGCGCCCCGCGGTTTCACCCGCAGAAATCTCGATCCCGTGGGAATATCGGGATAAAAAGTATTCTATGTCCTAATCCAGGTCATAGTCTACCTATGTGCCAAATTTTATCCAAATCTGTTCAGCCGTTTTAGCGTGATTGAGTAACAAACATCCAAACATCCACACTTTTACATTTATAATATTATAATATATAATATAATATAATATAATATATATATTATATATTAAGTAGGATATATTATATTATATATTAAATTATATAGTAGGATTTAAACTTTATGCAAAGGTAAAAACATACTGTACCAAGGCGGACTTATTGCCTGAGGTATTTACTACATCTGTATTTAAAAGGTTTATTTCACTCGTTCCTACAATTATTGTTTGAACAATCGAAAAATCAAAATAGAATAAAATTAGAATTTATTGTTAAAGTATTCAAATAAACCAAACTAAGCACTCAATTGAAAAATTAAATGAATGAATGATGAATGCTGATTGAAATTGTGAAATGTAAGGATATTGTATAAAAAGGTATTTTGTGTCAATAAACTAATTTTTAAAAATTTAATTTAGGCACAACAAATTGGCATCCACAGGAACCTACTTTCTGATCTATTTGTTTACATTTTCATCAGATACCTTTGGAACAGACGAGCATAGTTACCTACTGCACCTATTGATGTATTTCAAGAACCTTTCAATCCCAGTCTTAAGGATACTGATTAAATTCGTTCGATTATCGAATATAATATTTTTTGTTTAAAACCGCTAGACGAGATAACAAGTGTGATAATCCAGGGCTGTCTGATATAAAATACGAATATCTAGTCGTTTTTATTAGCAGTTATGTTTAGATAAAAGAATGGCGTTATAATTACGAGTAATATAAAATAAAAATTTACTGTCTGTACGTCTGTTTCAGACAGGTGTTACTGAAATTACTAATTTAGTCTGATTGGTCATAGACTAATGAAAGACTAAACTTGATCATAACTATTATTAATCGTTGGAAGATAATAGTGAGTTCACTTTAATGATTATTAGGTTCATTAAGGTCTGGTGGAATTGTAGATCAGGAATGAAAAATAACTTTGATTAGGTCCAGACTGAACGCTTAATCTTAACCTCTTGAGTCCCGCGTAATGAGACACAATGATTGTCTATTGTGGCTGGCTCGATTTAATTCCGCAGTATAAGTTAAATATGTATGAAAACAACAATTAAAATAAACTCCAAGCATGCGCCATTTTTTATGAACTCAGGATGCAGATTCTTAATCACTCTATTACTTAATTAACTCTGAAGAAAAAAGAAAGTGTGAATAGGTAATTAACTATTTAAGTTATTGAGCCCCCAATAGATAAACCGCTTTTCCTGACAAATAATTGTTTTTTTTTACCAAATTAAAAATACGTTGCAAATCGAACAAACCAAGGTGCCAAAGTAGTCCAAAACCAGTCGTATCCCAAAAAAAATATAACTCGATCAAGTAATTACGATGGAACTAAAAAGTTGTTTATAATTTGTGGATCATTAGGGTTTTCACGAATCAGCTACCGGACGCTTTATTATTATTTCTTTTTTTTCACTTAAAAATCATGATCAACCGCCGTTTTACCAACTTTGAGTGAATTAACTTTTTTGCTGACTGTGCTTCCTCGTTTTTTAGTTATTTATTATATTATTTTTATGTTCGATTCACCTCTGATATGATTCTATTTTGTGCAATGAACTTGAAAATATTTTTGTGTAATTATCCTTTTTATGTTTTTATTGTAGTTTTGGATAAGTACAGTCAGCCCCAAAAATATGTATACATAGACAAGGAACTATTTTATTGTCTACTACCATTGTTCCATAACATTGCATTCACCGTACAGGTACAATAAATACATAGTATACAATTTATTTTACCACAACAAAGTAAAAGTTTTGTCCCAAAACATCTATACACACTATGACCAAAACAAGGTAATCTACATAAATCTCACAAATATGTATACAGTAATCATTCAATAACGAGGTAAACAAATGTAAAAGTTCATTCAATTCAAAAGTGCAACTTCGAGAGAAGGAGTTAGAAATAAGTATTTAGTTGAAAATACGATGCCATAAACGGTTCCCTATCCATTTGCATAAAATGATAAGACCTAATATAACTTAGCATAATTTTGTTTGGCATAATTATATTTTCGCATAATATAATTACGCATAACAGCTTACGCATAATTTTTTTAAGCATAATTTCTCTAACCATAATAATGATTAAGCATAATATTCTAAAGCATAAATTTATTAAGCATAAAGTTCTAAAGCATAACTTTTTTATGAACAATTTTGTGGGTTGTTTTTTCGCTGTAGGAAGCATGAAGCAAGCAAGCATACAGCATGCAAGCAAACATAGAGCATGCAAGCAAGCATGCAAGCAAGCATGCAGCAAACAAGCAAGCATGCAGCATGCAAGCAAGCATACAGCATGCAGCAGGCAGGGTTTCTGTCACGGCTCCGGCGCTGCGGGCCTCCGGCGGCCCCACGCGTGCTAATCGTCGCAGACGGGTTTCGCTCACCACCGCAGCTTCGGCTTGTTGGCCGGCTTCGCCGGCCAGCCTCAGCCGCGGCGGCTCGCTCGCAGCCGCCTGCTCCTCAGCCCGCGGGCCGCCTCGCCCCTACGCGCCTACGCGATTTTAAATTACACTCTAGGGGTAGGACAAACAAGACTACGTGGAGTCGGTTTTGCAGCAAATCGGTTCTGTCACTAACTTTTGTTGCACAGCATATTAAATTTTTAACCAACAATATTATGCTAATAGTCATTAGGCCTACTAACATTATGCGAATCAAATTTATGCCAAAACAAATTAGTCTTTAAGATGATTATGCCAACATAAAATGTATGCCTAAAAAAATTATGCCGAAGTATTATTATGCCAAAACAAATTGTGCCAAAATCGTTATGCCGAAGTATATTAGGACAAAGAACATTATGCGAAAAGAAGGGATCCCGCCATAAACAACTAAATAAACTAAATTTTGACGCGTTAGAGTGACATTATATTATTATTGTCATGACAACAATCACATTTCAAGGTAGTCACTCACCGGGAGCTTTTGCAAGTTATGTTATAATAGTTCAGGTTCGAGTATTTAATCAGTGAAAGCGTCCAGGCAAGCATTATAGTGCATACCTGTAATGACATAATTCGTAAGATTGCAGCAGTGAGTGCGGAAAACCCAGCTTTGCACTTGAATCGATGTTACAAGTACGAAAACTCACAGTTCGAGCCGTTACAAAAAAGAATGCTCCTTAGCCAGTGCGTCGAGCTGGCGAAAAACAATCAAAATCAAATCTTCATGATTTGATTTTGATGTTAATTAGACGCGAATACCCAGTGAGTAACCACTTTAAAAAGTTTAAGCAACATTCATCCTGAACATTCATGATTGATCTATTTGTATTTCCAGTAAAAAATCTAAAAACAAATGACACGTCAATGACGTCACGTGTAATTTTGTTGAATTTGTTTTTGATTATTTTAATGTAATGTGTTTTTATCATTTTATTTTTATAATTAATGTATGGACTATGTCTGAATTAAATAAATTATTATTATTATAATGACGTCATGCATGAAATGAAGAGGACTGATATAATATTCTAGTTCTTCTAATAAACGAATGCGTGTCATTCAATATAAGTCGTATGACATTGTCAGTCTTGCTTACCTTGTATTGGAACTATCACTGTGAAAATTATTTTGGTCATAGGGTGTATATATGGTTTGATTTGGTAAAATAAATTGTATACGGTACTTTGTGCGTACCTATACGGTGGATACAATGTTATGGAACAAAGGTTGTTGACAATTAAATGGTTCCCTGTTCGTGAATATATCTTTTTGGGGCTCACTGTACTACTTTTCCTGTTGTGATTATTAATTTATGTGTATCTCATCGACAGTATTAAACAAAGTTAAATAGTTTGTCCTTAATTTTCATTTGGGGAAGTCTACATGAACCCCAAATTGGGGGTGCCGGATACAGATCTGTAGGTTATTGCCTGCCAAAAAAAAACTAGATTTTAAATGTATCACCCTGCAAAAATCCTGTATACTAATTATCTTAATGTATACTTAACTTTTTGCCTCATTTTTTCCCAAGCGGGTTGCTAATCATACTTAGGTGAGACAATAAGCAATCTACATTCAAGACCTGCGTAGGACGATACTCATTAGTTTGTCAGTCTACTGCTGAGCGGGACCTGTGCAGATAAATTAGTACAATCAAATTATTGAGCTTGGCAAATTGAGGTCGAATTACAAGCAATATTGATTAGAAGATTTTGTGAAGGAATAAAAATCTGTAGCTGTATGAACTTTTATTTTAGTACGATACCTACAATTTTCACTTTTCTATGACAGTCAATGGGCAAATAGCAGTAAGCTTGGGAAATCGGCTTCTTCAAAATACATATCGAAATTGACAAGCTGTGCCAACGGCTTCGCTCATGTGACTTTGTATACTTTTGACTTTACAAATCAATGGAAACTTCAAGTTATTCTAAGCGATATATAGAATGAAATTAATCGTAAGAAAATATCTAATTATATATTTGGAAATAGATACACATTACGCGAATTAAGCAGAGATTAAAAAGCACAAGTTAGCTATTAGATTTGATAAGGCTGATACAAATATATTTACTCCGATTTATTAAGAACGATAATTCCAACAATTAACAACGAACAGATAATACCTATCACCACCCTCACCTCAGCTAATGACTCGAACTAATTGTGTACAATAAATCTAAGCTGTAAGCGCGTTCGTTTCAACTTCAATATGTTAACATTTCGCGAGGTACAACGTGCGAACGACCATAGCTCATCCGATGCTATCATTTATCATAACTTCACTGCTTGTAGGGTGCCCATGCGCATAAGAGCGAATGACTTAGTAATAATTTGTTTCTCGTTGAATTAAATAAAGTAAATAAATGAATTATTACTTTTAATATATACGTGCCAATTGAGATTTTATGGTTTTTCCTACGTTTACAAACAAAATTTTTTACCGTCATCGTTCTTTCGTCGCATTATACTGTCTTTTCTAATACTCACTCCTGATAAGCTTTTTTAATAAAACACTCCAATTTTCCAAAGATACAAGTTGTCTTCGTATTTTGCTGTAGCCAATTAAAACATATTATATAAAGATAACAATTGAACAATATTCTCAAATACACATAACACAAATACATATATAAATTCACGACTTCTTTCCATTGGCGTAAACAGAAACTACAGAACGCCACCTGCTACGATCCTCACATACTCTTTTTGTTTCGTCTACATTACAAAATACCGTGGGAATACACATACGTACATAAACTCAAGCCTTCTTCCCATGGGGGTAGGCAGAAACTACAGAACGCCACCTGCTATGGTCTTTATATACTCCTGCACGAACGATCTGGTCCAATCTGGTTCTCTCTTACGATGGGAATAAAAATAAAGATCCAGACCATTATATTAATTTTTCCTAAAATCCTATCCTAAAATCAGTCACCAGCATGGTCAAACTATCTAAATTATGATACGCGAACCGATTTACATACGTTATTGAGTGTGAGTCGCTGACACACTGCCTGCCCTCCGTCGGCACAGCTTGAACATATTATTGATGTACCAGACCATAAGTACAGGATGTGTTTGTTACCATGCTAGGTTTCATTTGTCGAAGTACCTATACCAAGAGCATAGGTTCTGTGCCTTTCGTATATTCGAGGACGGTCTTTGTCCAGCATGGGATCAAAGTGAAACTCAAAGCGTTTATTTCAATTAAACCATTTACAGGTAATTTGAATTTACAAGGTCAACTGGTCCGAAAGTAGAAAATCTATTTCCTCGTTCCAAAACGTAGATTTCTGAGATGGACTGTATTCAATAGTAATCATGTATTATATAGCAGCAGTTTAGGAATATGAGCTCGATTTTTCGACGCCAAAACGCATAGATTGAACGACTATTAAGAGGTAATATAGGTAAGTAGACTGTGGTTAAACATGACAATTTCATTTTATAATCTCATTTTTAAGTGAGTGAGAGATTTGAGCTTATGTAGAATCGGAGTATACTAGAGGTACTTGTAGATATCCGTGATGAAATGTTTAATTTCTTAAAACCGAGACTAATTGAGAAGCCTCTCCAAACATCAGCAGAATGTCAGTCAATGTTTTAAGAGGCTCTCAAATTGGCACTCGAATATATCAATCAAGGATAAAATTCCAAATTTATCTAGATATCTGGCCTGACCCTCTTGATTTGATTACATAAGTTTTTTTCACAACAGATAACTTTCTATATAAAAGCATACCTCCCAAGTTTGTACATAGCAGTGCCTTTCCAAGATTCCTCGATTTGTTTCGGACTAGAAACATTATTCATCGATAATTTGATCACTCGGTGAAATTACGAAAATCGTACCAGTCTGAAATATACAGGGTAGTTATATGTGAAAAAATTACAACAATCAATTGGTGTTCATAACACAGAGTTGTTTGTTCCGCATATCTTCGATATTTCCCAAAATCCTGAATTCCTAAAACTAACACCCTGTAACTTTAAGTAACGTACTCTGCATAAGTACCGTTTGTAATTACGTTGTAGGGAACTTTGTTATACTTACCTTAGCTTAGCAGTTCGCTTCATTTATTACGAGAAACGCTGAGAAACTTAGTTTGTTACTGACGTCTGTATTTCCAGGATGCTTACAAATACTTGTTGTAATTTAAATCCTCCACGAGTAACGTGTAAATTGTGGAATGAAGCAAATTCCAGTATTTTATATTAGAGGGGTGTGATTTCAAAACCCCCTAATGACTTCGGACACATTTACTTATTTTTGCACCAAAATAAAGTTTAAAATTATACTTTCAATATGTCTAAACGTTAACTTGCATAACATGATCATATTTATTTTATTAAAAATGTTTATAAATAAGGCTGAATGTCCAAAAGGCAATGTACCTATCTACCAGCCAAACCTTGGACTGAAAAAAAAATGGAAATATGTAGGTACAAAATGAAAAATCGTATTATGTACCTAAGTAAATAATATTTTATGAGTTTTCAGTAAACCTTGTTAAAGAGTCGTCCGGAAGTACACACGGCTACATATCAAACTATACATTTCCAGTATAAGCTGACCTCTCATTGTCCGGAACTCCTATACAATGCGAGATCAGCTTATACTAGAAATATATAGCTTGATATGTAACCGTGTATACCAACGTAATTTTTTTATGGGAATTCGAACGACCATGCTTGTCACCAGAGGGCCTATTCTCTAAGTCCGCCAACAAAGATACGGGCCCGTCCGAAAGTAGTTTGAAACTTTGGAGTGAACCCTACACCCGATTAATTAACTGTTTTTTTTATATGACTTAAATTTTTTTTTTTTAGTTTATTATATTTTAATTGTAATTTAAAACGTAAATTAAATACACTACTTTTTCGGACGGGTAAAAACACATCGGGAGCTGGGACAAATGTCATATCGTGCTGTCATTCATTCTTAGGTCAGGCCCCAAACTAATCTTATGTCCGTAGGTGATACGGAGTAGGAAATGCACGTAACGTCGGCCGAAACTACGGATTTCGTGCTTAGAGAGTAGATCCTCTGATACGATGATGACTATTATTTCCGGGTTTCATACATTTCCTTTCTTCATGGTATATTATTTAGAAATAATTATTATTTCGTAAAAACGAGTCTAGGTACAAAGCGTGTCCATATGGTCTGTTAATTATATTGAAACTGTTAATCACATGTATAATACATGTGCTCCATTAACTTGACACGTAATGCGTTCACGATTGTGTATAATTTGTATAATTAGCGTCAATTAGAGCGCGTCGTGTGGTTCAAATGAGCCACCCTGTGCTTTGTTGTGGCCAGTTGTGGCCACCGTGAGAGCATACTGGCTGATTCTGTAACAGACACTGAAGGAATCTGAAACATACCTAATAATTGTTGTAACTGTAAGAAGTGTGAATAAACATCTGCACACAATCTTGGTAATTAATTTCAGAATGATGTAAACTGTGAAAATTTTCATCGTGTTCGCGCGTAGGATTTGCAAGTACCTACTGCTGAACGACACGTTTTATAATTCAGTTTTGTACAAAGTGTAGCATCAGCTATCATGTTTCATGTATGAATTGTTATTTCGGTGAGCTGTTATGTGAACTTACTCACCTTGTATAAAATATTCCGTATAGTAGAATTAACATTCAAAACATTTTAATCAAAACTTACCCTAATAAAAATATGAAATTTAAATACCATAAACCCATAACAAAGGCCCAATAAAACCTCACTAGAGACATCTATTAACGAAAAAAACGGTCTAGACGCCATGTCACCCATTCAAACTTGCTCGAATCCAAATTCGAAATTCGAAATCGTATCGCGTCCTGACGTTTCCGCTACGTGCAGTTTCCGGCGCGCACGCGCACAACGAATCAGTAATCGCGCTTTTACATTCAGAAATGTTTTTTTTTTCTTTTTTTTCACTCCAACTATATGTATCCTGTGTTTTGATTGATGGCACGGAGATAGGCAAAGACCATTACCAGTCGAGCCTCATAGGGTCCCGTTGATAAATTGGTTGCTTGTATTCTCTGCGTGTGCGCACAGGGCATGTTCGCAATTGGTTCCCCGATGTGGAGTTTTGTTGTTGAAATTTTAATGGAGTATTTTTCGGTTCTGTCGGAAGGTGTTAAAGATTATTGACTATAAATGTGTATTAAGTTTCTAATAATATCGTTTAGGTTGAAAACAACAATAATAATCTTTCATTCGTTATTATACCCTTGTTTACATAATGACACCAAAGCATGTGCTTTCGAATTTTACCTCCTGTAATTCTTTTTGCATTTTCATCAATAATAATTTACCAAGGTGTAACTAAACAAATCGTGATCTTAATATGCCGTCGAATATGCATTGCAAAACTATACGTAAATCAGTTATTTATATTAAATTATTCAAATAGAACGCGATAGCCCGACGCTGACTTATGTCTCCGCTAGTTAATATGTATCACGTCCGTGATTGGTCGTTGACAGGTGACGTCATCGGCGTACGCGCCAGTGCGGTTGCAAACATGAATTTAAGTTGCCTATTTAATTTTCATCGGGTATTTTCTTTATGGTTTGACTGCATTTTCCGGTGATACCGGTATGCAATTCTTGATTCATATAGAGTAATGATTTTGCATACTTTAGGGTTCTTGTTGTCAACTAAATTCGAATTCAGGAATTTATGAAAAAGGCTCTTTACATAAAAAAAAATGCTTGCTGTTTTCCATGAAGCCACAATGGCCTACTTAAGAAATGATGTTATGCTATTGTAATTAACTCTTGTGGAAAAAAGTTATTTCAAGGAGATATAACTAGACTGGGGACTGGACTGGCTGGAGTTAATGGGATCCATTAACTCTAGCATTATCTTGTAATTATTTTGATCATCTATTCCAATCGAACAATCTGAAAATATTAAAAATTAATTTTGTATACTCACTTCTTTATTCTGAAGTTAAAACCAAACGTCAAGTACTTACACCTAAGCCTTTAAAAATAGACCAGACACTATAATACCACCCATAATCCAATAACAATCAGACACAATAATCCACACATACACACACACACACCCCTCAAATATGGCGCTACCTTTACCAACGTAATACGAAGTCTAATTCTAATTCAAGTAATACTCCTGTTTATTATGCCAGTCGCGATGCGACCGCTGACGATACAGGTCGTATGATAAATACAGAACAATATGATGATCTATATACGAGGTGTACACGAGTGCAGGGATGTATATTGAATAGTTAAATAATGTCGTGCGGCGGGCATAGAGTAGCTGGAGTTGGAGGGTGTGTTTTGTGCCTATAGGCATTTGAAGTTAGGATTGGGTGTGTTGGAGTGTTAGTGATTAGGATTTCTGTTGTTTTTACTTCTTCTGAATATGCTTCTGTCATAAGTTTTTAAGAGTTTGTCAAGGATAATTTATTAGAAATTAAATTCCAAACTTGAATATTAATTTCCTAGTCACGAAAAATTCGTTGATGGATTTTACTATTCTATCCCCAATTTAGGGAACAAAAGACATCAACGCGGGTAAACTTGATGTTTCATAAAATAATTATTTTATATAATTATTATTTCGCTCATTTGGAGAAACATCGACGTAAATGTAATTTTTCCCAAAAATGAGTTATCGATATATATTGGGCTCGAAAAAAATTTCAGAGGAGCAGAGGCGTGAAATATTTAGCGTGAAATATTTAATATGGTTTTGGGATTTGTGAACATTTCAGAACGAGACGGTAATAGGTTATAAAAAAAAATCGACTTTAAATCACTCCCCTGTAAAATTTTTAAAGCAGCAGTTACGTCGATGTTTCTCCAAACGACCGATATTTTTTTCACTTTTTGGTAAAAGTCTATTGCAATGTCTGATGTGACATTGCAATAGACTTATTGACTATATTCTCATCAAAATCTGGTTAGTCTGTTTTAGAGAATGGCTATCGGCTTGCCTCACAGAGGCAAATCACTGATTGATGTTCGGTAGTTTGCTTTATGTCCAGTCTCTCTTAACTTAATCTCTGTCAATAAATTCTAAAACTTATTTAAATGTTGTATCACAAGTTAGAGATACTTATCTTTATATACGGGATTTCCGGCGTCTGTCGACTGTCGGGTTTGTCGCTAATTTCCACGGAACCCTGATTCACGTGCTGTACCGGTCTTTGGCCTGTGGATCCCTAAATTATATTGTTTTGTATGCTTAGGCTGACTGGATTTGTCCAACGGATACTTGTGTCTTGATTTATTTTTAGTAAATTAGAATTACGAGTATGTAGGTTTTCTTTACTGCATGCCAACAGTTTTTACAATACCTATGAACTACTTTATAATAACGAAAATAAGAATTAAATAGGTTTACATTAAAAACCAAAGTTAGACAATCGTAGTGCGACCTAAACAACTTTGCTTTTTGGCGATGAATTTACAAAAACCAATGATATTTCCCATCGGAAAAATGGCCAACTTCCACACAAACATCGCCTCCTGTTAAACCACTTTTCAATGATGAAATTATGTTTATAGCTGTAAGTAGTATACATGTAAATTTTTGGTAAATATTTTAAAACTAAGAAGAAATACCAAAACAAACTCAAAGCTCATGTTATCTTTTAAAGCCCAATAAAAAAAAAATCGCTGTGCGTTTTCTGTCAGTGAATGAATTAAAGATTTTTATTAATTAAAAGATAGACTCATTAGTCCTTAGCACATGCGCTATCCGTGTTACCCATTGCAGTCAAGTTAATAGTGATCTCATTAACTTAGTTGACAGGCAGACGTGGATCGGTGATCCACATGAATATGCATCCACCGTCACACACAGCTCACGACCACCTGACGCTTTCACCATTTACACCGATTTTTCTCCTTTCTCTAAATAGGGTAATACGATTGCCCGTTGGAAAGCTGATTGAGGATGTGTAATTGTGTACTGGTAGGAAAAGAAATCTTACGAACTAAGTCAGTGTTAGGTTAAATACAAGTCGCGTTATGTTTTTTTCTTGATTGTTGAAACCGGCGCTGGGGCTCTATCTCGCATAGGGTCGTAGCATTATGCTGAGCGATTGCCGTTTTGCGTGAATGTGACGCATATTTTCCTCCAACTCTTTCTTTTTTGTGTTTGTGTGTTTTTTCTTTGCGTCATGTTTATTGCAAATAAATGTATTTTCTTTCCTTTTTTTTTTCTTGCAAAGGATAAAATGTATACATACAAGAAAATATACTTAGCAACGAAGAATTTTTGTCCGTTTGTAGTGTGTGGATGTATATTCCAGATTGGCGCAAAAGCGGCTGAACGTATTTGGATGAAATTTGGCATATAGGTAGTTTATATCCTGGATTAACCCATGGGTACTTTTAATCTCGGTAGTACGTTTCTGTAGGATATTTTCCGACATCCACGCAGGTGAAGCCACGGGCAAAAGCTAGCTAGAGAATAAAATTCAAACAACTCTAGCATGTATGAGTATTTATCAAAGTTGCGTGCAGTCACCCAAAAACTCTCCAAGGAATAAGAAAATTAAAGAAATGGCTTATTTAAGTAATTAAAAGGTTGATTATTTGGTCTTAATACAAGGAATTAATTAATGGAAAAAAAACCAATTAAGTTTAAGTTAGTTTCTTCTCGTCTTGTTCTCACACTGTTATCTACATTTCTTTTTCATTTTTCCTTTCGCAGGTCTGCTGGAAGGATTTTTTTAAGAAATAAGCAATACCTTTGTACTCAATACTAATATCCCGTACATCTGTATCTATTTTACTGTATGTACATAAATAATTAAATAAGTTTAAAGTTCTAATTTAAAATAATAATTATGTATTCATAGTATATGCTTCAGAGATGACATTCAAAGATTAAAAACGTGATTTTAGGTAATTTTTCATTTCTGTAAAATTGTGTCAAACGGATTAAACGACAAAAAGATGGAACAGAATTGAAAGACTCTTTTTGCAGTACAATAACTCCTACAAAGAAGTAGGTAATTCTTTAAAGAACTGTGATAAATTCCTCAGTCACACATAAGTAGTATTAAAGTAATGTGTTGAAGGTTTGCCAATGTTATTGTGAACGTAAACAACTGTGTGTGGTCTTGGCTATTTAATATGGTCGCCATCACTCCACCTGTCCAAAATCGCGACTAAGGGATATAGCTTGTAGGTTCGCTAAAAATAACTATCGAAATCATTTAATTCACTTACTATGTGTGTAGGAACTACGTATAAAGATGGCTGTAGTGATATAGTAGTGTCGTAGTAGGCTGTAGTCTATGTAAATGCGTGGTACATAAAATATAAAACAAGTTTAATATCAGAAGGCTGCTCCTCGTAATTAAAAACGTTCAAAATGAAGCCGCAATCCCATCTCGGCAATAATCAATGTCAAAATTATTAGACTTTTTGAAACTGAGGTTAGAATGCAAATATGAGAATTGTCCCTCTGGTAGATTAAGAGCAGTGGTGGCCCAGTAGTATCGGCCGTGGCTTACGAGTTGTAGGTTATGGGTTCGAACCTATGCAGGTACTGTACTTGGTGAAAATTATTTCATCACCACTGCTCTCAAAACGGCGAAGGAAAACCGGCATGTCCTAGAACAAAAAAATCGAAGACATGTGCATCCACCAATGCGTACTGGGCCCGCGTGGTGGATTACAGCCCACTTCTTCTCACAGAAAAATGAGGCCTGTGTCCCAGCAGTGGGAACATTATAGGCTGATTACGTAGATAATAATATGTGTAACATCGTACCTACTGTAGATTTTAAATTCTTATAAACACTTCATCGCTAAAAAAACGCTATTACTCGGACAACCTAAGATGATTTATTTATTTTTATTTATAGTTCATTAACACGGTAGAATACCAATAACATTAACTAACATAGAAAGAAAACAAAACTATACCTACAATGCAGGCAATTGTGTCATAAACAATTACTCGCTACATAATAACATGGAACAGTGGACACCCTCGCGTACTGTTTCTCACAGAACATCAGACATACGCGCTTAATTTTACTCCATTCGTTCGCAAACACATCACATTCAGGTTTGGCCATCAGGCGGGCATTGAGCATCCTTAAAGTATGGCACACAGGCGATTCAGCTCTGGCGACGGTTCTGCAAGGCAGTTGCGGGAGGTACAGAAAAAGTAAAGCATCACAAAAGTGCAATAGACATTGAAAAGTTAAAATAGAGCTATTTCGATAATAAAAGACAACATAGGATACAGGTACCAGTCTTCGAGAGATTAAAAAACAGACAGATTTCAGTCTAAGAAAACAATGCAAATGTATCCAATCCCGAGTATTGCTAAGACGTCAAGCATTCAGATGAAGAAAACTCAACATCCACTTAAAATTCACCGCACAAAGATCGTGAAGGTAGGTAAATAAGGCTGACTCACACCGAGCAGCATTACCACCTTAAATATGTTAACACGATCTTAATCCAGACGATTTACTAGTCAATTATACAGCATCAAACGACTTTGTGATCCAAATCGGCTGCTTAATATTACGGTTAGGTTCTGTCGTGTGTTCAATCTACAAGTTTAGTTTGTTGGTGGAGCGTTTGATTTGGATCGGGCGGTCTATTCTGAGAAACGTGTCATGGAGTCATAGTTTAAACAATGAGTGGGGCAAAGAGTAGGTGGGGTTATTTGTGGCAGACGGGTGGTGTAGGCAGAAAGAGTAATTTTAGCAGTAATGCTCGCGAAGGAGGAGGCGGAGCGCGTGAGGGCGAGGCAATCGTTGCGCCCTCACGCTCCTAGTCGCCGCAGGAGGTGACGCCCTGGGCGACGGGAGTCGATAGTCGATTCCAGGCCACCGTAGGTGCGAGTTTGCTGACGGCGAGCAATGGGTAGCTCGCCGTCCAGTAAGGATCAGGCCAGCGTCGACGGCGCGTTGTGTCACACGCGCGCCTCAAAGAGATGTCAGCACTAATTGACGGGATCCGCTAGGGCCGATGCCTGCCGGGGTCGCGGATTGTTCGTAAGAGTTACCGTGGACCTAGCGCACAGGCAACTGAAGGAACACGGGTGGGTTTTAGTCAGTAAAAGTCTGACATCCCACTCCGCCCGGAACGGGAGAAGTTATTTGATTATTTCCCACTCAAAAAATAAAAAAATAAAAAAGAAGGCAGAAAGAGTAATTTTGGTCTTAAACCCTAAAAAAACTTAAAAAAACCGGTAACGTAATTCTTTGAGGACGTAGTTTGAGGATTAATATATTATTCAATTTCATTTCTCAGTAGCAAGAGGCTAGAAATTAAATGAAATTTAAAATTGTTAGGTAATTTTATTCTTCGGGCTATGAAGTTTACATTCTACGTGAGAGCCTATTTACATACGAGTACATACGTATAAGCTCACTGGAGTGAAATTCATTCGGAGAGTGACAAAAGTGTCTACGAGTATTATCGAACCGTTGAAAGTATTGTCCTAAGAATATTTAAATTGATTAATGCTTGTTGTATATGGGTAACAACGAAGCAAAAAAAACGAAGGGATCTCAGCAGAGTCGGGGCCATTGCGGAAGTTTCATTGAAATCAAAAGTCAGAGCCTTCAGGCACTTGAATACTAATGAGAACATGATAACAAAACAGAAACCAAATCATACGATATGAAATGAAAAACGTAAAAAGTAACCTCCGTAAATTGCCTCTCAGAGGCAACTGTCTCAAGTCTACAAAACTAACACCTCACTCACAACACACAACTAAATGATCTATAATTGTATTATGGATCATCTGTACGATGCGCGTGGGCGCCATTGGGACGTGAGCGTGCATTCGTATCGATTGTAATCGATTCCTATCGTGAAATTAGTATAGTGTCGCTCGATGACGCAATGTAATGGTCGTCTTCTTTTGGATGTGGTTTAAAAATGCTTGTAATTAACTGTTTTGTAATAATTAATAATACCATACTATGTCTCACTGGGGCAAAGGTCTTTTTCATATAGGGAAGGCACGAGCATTGATCACCACTGTTGCTTAAGAGGGGTTAGCAGTTTCAGACTTATATTAAATACTAGCTTCTGCTCGCAACTTCGCCTGCGTGAAATTTCTTGGTCCCCCGACCCATCCCGTCGCCTCGCATCGCTCACCAACGCTATTACTTCGATTTCGCTTAGCATTCTTTCTGCCCTTTTCCGTTTGCTCTGCTCCTAAGGGTTGTAGCGTGATGTTCAATATCCTTCCTAAAGAATTGGGCTTTCAATTTTTCAAATCCGACTGGTAATTTCTGAGATTAGCGCGTACAAACAAAAAAGCAAACTCTTTACCCTTATTATATTAGTATAGAGTTAGATAAATAAGTATTCGGGCCAATTTTTAAGTTAATAGATCAGAGGAATAAGATTTTTCAAATAAACAGTGTGCTCCCTTTTCACAACGACAGGGCTTGTTTAAAGAAAGCGTTTGGTACGTTTCCGTTGTATGATTTAACATTATTTATAGCCATTTTCGAGTTAATTGAAGCAAGCAGTAAAATTCCTCTAATTTCCCTTTTCAACTCTTTCAGGAGTACATTTTTGGGAAACCCTGAATTACGTACTTTTTTGTTGTTTTAAATATTAGTACCGGGTTTTGAGTTAAACTGACAGCGCCTTTACTTACTTTGACACCCGCTAAATCCTCTGTGAGGTGCTGTTTGAAAAAACTAAAAGTACCAATATTTATTATTTACATAGTAAAATATTGCCAGGTTTCAAGATTATTAACCAAAGGAATAAGATTTTTCATATAAACTATGCCCTCTTTTCCCGCCACAGGGTCGGAATTTTGAAAAATATTTGGGATGTTTCCATAACTTATACCTACTAAAGATTATTCATACGAATTTTTTAGTTAGTAAAGCCACGCAGTAAAATCCTCCCCTTAAAATTTTTATAACCCCAGTGCCCCTTCAGCGGACGATTTTCAAAAAATCCCGATAAAAAACCCTGATACACGTTATTTTTGGTCTTAAGTATAAGTACTCATTTTGGAGTTAATCAATTCTTCCTTACAAACTTTGACTCCCCGCAATTCCCCTTTAAGAAATATTAAAAATGTCAATCTTTATAATTTAGGTACTAAGATATGTATTCGTGCCAAGTTTCAAGTGTCTCAAGTAATATGATTTTTCATACAAACAAAATCACCCTTTTCACCCTCTTAAAGGTTGAATATCCAAAAACTCCTTCTTAGGGGATGCCTACGTCATAATAACTATCTGTGTGCCAAATTTCAGCCCAATCCGTTCAATGGTTTGACCTATGTGTTGGTAGATCAGTCATCACGGTTTCCTTTTATATATTAATAAAGGAAATAATAATATACAATATAGATGATGAAATGTTTACCAGAAAGCTAAAGAATGTATTTTACTTTGTTTCAAAAAAACGTTAGTATTTAATATCCAATTTTATAAAGCAGAAGACCATGTGTTTTGGGACGCTTGGTCTGTTGACGTTTAAATTCTAATTACTGCTACAAGGAAAAGTTCGTATTTTTTAAATTAGAGGCACATGATGTTTATATAATTCTATCATAAATATCAAAGAATCAAGACGTGGGATGTCTCGTTTGGACTCATTCGACGATAACAAGACAAGCAATGAGCATAATTATTTATCTCAAGTGTCAAAGATATCGTGAGCGAATCTCTTGTCTTCACCAACCCAAGACCATATCCGGAATCCAATGAGCACTAATCTTAAACATAAACAAAACATGTCTAAGATTCTATTTACACATCACAATCAAAATTGGCCACTCGAAAGAGGCCACAACATTCAATCGTGATCATAAAAGCGAAATTCGTGACGGTCTGTGTGCTAGAGGTCGCACTGAATGTTATCACTCGGATAAATTAAGAATCGATTCCATGACGGTATCGATTTATTTATTGAATGAACATCGTTACGATGATCTAATTTTACGGCGGGCGTGACGAATGCAGGGTATAGAGTTCGGGGGGTTTTAGATAAGGCTTTGGCTAGTCTAGTTCTTTCTTATTCAAGAATTGCTAAATGTCAAAGTCAAAGTCAACGTCTAAGTCAAAGTTTTTGTTTGTATCAGTCATTCGCGCACTTGCTCCTAGCCAATACGATGATGACAATTTTTAGAGTGATCCATTTTTAGCTCCAGCATTTTAATACAAAAATGCTAGCCGTTATGACAACATACGTAATTATCACATACTTACATTCTTTACTTAGTTTACAGAAATAAAATAATAAATTATTATATCTAATTCAGGTAATTATAATGTAAATATTATTATTACATTATATATAATAATCTACTAATATTATCAAAATTGTCAATTTTACCTATGTTTCTTCCTCGTTTTTAGGGTTCCGTAACCAAAGGGTGCCAACGGGACCTATCAACCTATCACGCTATCACTAATTCTCCGGTGTCCGTCCGTCCGTCCGATCGTCTGTTAGCGGGCTGTATCTCATAAACCATAATAGCCAGATAGTTGAAATTTTCACAGAGTATGTATTTCTATTACCGCTATAACAACAAATAATAAAAATAAAATAAAGTATGTTATTGTGTGCGAGAAGTTTAAATAATAAATAAATAAAGGGGTCTCCATACAAGAAACGTCTCTTTTTTATTTGTAGGTTAAATATTATGCGGTTTGGTACGGAAATCATCATGTGCGCGTTCGACTCGCACTTGGCCGGTTTTTCTTGTCAGCAAGGAATACCCATGACATCAGACTGCATTAAGACAAATGGGCAGCTTAATCAATGACGTCAAGGAAATTAACCCACCTTATTTACCGAAAAAACTAATTTAGTATTATTAAATATTTTCAAATATTCAAGTAATAGTCCGAAGTCTGGATTTGTTCCCGGTTGATGGCAATAGGTTCGCCTTCTATTACATGGGACTTTAATGTAACTAGCAAAATGTGGGTATACTATAATATGTATACCTCTGCCTAACTCATCGGGTAAAGCAAGCGTGAAGTTATGTTACGTTATTTTCCTAGCGTACGCAAAATACGCGCTTGGACATGCAGTTCCGGACACCAGCCCATATTACCATGTTATTTTCCTAGTCCAACATCCGGAAACCACATCTACCGCCTTCCTAACTCTATGTTCCCACAAAAGGAAGCTCAAGATATAGGTCATAGGAACAGCACGACCGCCACTTAAATCATTAGATATTATAATTATTATGAACGTCAGATTATTTCCTTGACTGTACGAACTTATCGTTTCGCAGACATCAATGAACGATTAATGCCAGAGCAAGGTGATTCCGAATTAATGTTTTGTGTTCATAAGTGTTTGATTTACTGGTGTTATCATAATGTTAGAGAATTAACAAAATAATGCTGTGTTTCTATTTGAATTGGATTTTTAATGTGAATGGATTTGATTTCCAATTCATAGCCCATTTTCACATTGTAGCTACTCATATATTCTGGAACAAATATTTAAATGATCATCATTATCATCATGGTCATCTGTTCAGCCAAAACACGTCCACTGCTGGACATAGGCTTCCCCAAGCACCGCTGCTTCGACCGGTTTTGTGCTTCTCGTATCCAGTGGATGCCTGCGGCCTTTACAAGGTCGTCAGTTTAAATGATATTGAAGACAAATACATACATACATAAACGCACGCCTTCTTCCCATGGGGGTAGGCAGAAACTAACGGAACGCCTCCTGCTACGATCCTTACATACTCCTTTTGCTTCGTTTACGTTCATACATCAGTATCCTAATTACGTAACACACTATCTATCAAAATCTGAATCATTCGGAAGCCTATTGCTAATCCATTGCTAATCCATTGCTTCATATGTTCGAAAAATTTGTCTGGTCAACAACGTAAATAACGCAATGAATGTTGTTGAACTATCAAAATGAAACCCATTCCTACTGTTAGTGTGTTACGTAATTACCCTGCTGGTCATACACGCACGCCGGTTGCGAGTACTGCGCACCTGACCTTTCTGAAGAACATCACCAATACAAAACAACAAACAAAGACAAACATTGTTTAAAAAATTCTGTTTATAACTATTATGTGGTTTTAAAATAATACAACGCTGTGTAGACTAAAAAAAAAGCATAAAAAGCTTATGCACTTGTAACGATACTGATAAACTTATTATTATTCTTTTGTTATAAATCGTCTGCTGGCTCTTGTGATCAATATTGAATAAAACAAATCTTTCCAAATTCATTGTCTCACAAATAAATCATCGAATATTATGCCAAAGTGTTGCACGATTAGAAATTAAACTGCCATAGTTATCCGTCGCTGTGAAGATGGTATCTGGACGATAAAATTATTAATTTAACTGATGTTATGGGTTCTGTTATAAAATAAATAATAACTTCGTGTCTGTTCTCAAGAATTTATTGAATTATAACTTTGCGCGATCTTATTTTGTTTGTAAGAGGATGGAGAGGTTTTGATACTTTGTGGGATGGATAAAAAAAAATGTTTTAATCGGTTCCGATCTGGCAATTGATAAAAAATCAAAACATACAACATATACATAAAAATGGCATCTGATGGCTATCAGATAAAATATAGGTGTGAGACTAGTACTTGCCTACAATTTTTTTAAATTCAATAATCTTTACATATTTATCCTAAATTAAAAATACCTAAATATTAAAAAAAAAGCGACGAGTAGCTGTAGATAAACAAGTGTGTACTGCAATGTTTTTGAGATATGTATTGCGGGAAAACTATTAATCAGAGCATGTACCTACTACTAATACCCGTTACTTTTTATGTGTGTATTTAATGTAAATGACATTAAATACACACACATTTGTAATGTGCGTTTTTTTGGGCAGAATAATCATTTTTTTTCTTTTCTTTCTTCTAATAAAAATATATTCATAATAAAATGGTTTACATAACAAAGAGTTTTCTATCTATATATCTATCTATAGAAAATATTTAGTATTGAGCTTGTTCTGAACTTTACAACCGTAATTTTTATAGGATCAAAACTACCTCAGCGTTGTATAGGGCAGTATAGCGGAAGAGTCGGCCAATCGAAGCTATGGTAGTAAAAAATTGAAATATAATAAATCAATTTGGAGGTTATATCCGACGAGCGGCGCGCGCCGGTTCACGACTGACGAGTTAGGTGTCGATCATGTTGGTAAAATGTAGAAAAAAATAAGCCAAAAAAGAAATATATAATACTAGCTGCCCGCCCCGGCTTCGCACGGGTTGCGGTACTTATCTACGGCGTACCCTACCTACCTACCCTACCTACCTACCCTACCTACCTACCTACCTACCTACCCTACCTACCTACCCTACCTACCTACCCTACCTACCTACCCTACCTACCTACCCTACCTACCTACCCTACCTACCTACCTACCCTACCTACCTACCCTACCTACCTACCCTACCTACCTACCCTACCTACCTACTCTACCTACCTACCTACCCTACCTACCTACCCTACCTACCTACCTACCCTACCTACCTACCTCCCTAACTCCCTACCCTACCTACCAAAAAAAAAAAAAAAAAATATATGTTGGCCGATTCTCATAGATACCGGATAAGCACAAAAAATTTCATCAAAATCGGTTAAGCCGTTTCGGAGGAGTATGGCAACGAAAACTGTGACACGAGAATTTTATATATTAAGATAATAATATTGTTTGCACTGGACCATGTCATAAGATTTGAATAACTTTGGAAGGATAAGTAAATATTATTAGCATCCCCTCCAAATCTCGTCATGGTTTTATTTATTATTTATTAAACTTATACACACTATCTTTACAGGATGACCCCAATACAATAGTGGATTGCAAACACACACCAGATAAATTTAAAAATAACTTAAGGCTTTTATTTGTGCCCTTCCATTCCATGTCATGAAAGTTACTAAATACCAGGTCGTTTTAAGAGGAGTCAATGAAATGTAAAGTTCAGTAAGATCGATATCGTATGAATGTTATTCATGTAGAAATTAGCCAGTTTTCTCTCCTGTCTTCAACGGCTATTTAGTATTTTTCCGATATAGGGATATAGAAGTATCATGTAATCGTTCGTTTCCCATTTTCTCTCCTTATGTATTAAGCTTATGAAACAAGTTTTTTTTTCCGTCTTTTTGACATTTCTCGGGACCCTGGGGTCCCGGACCTTTGGAAGGCGTACGAGGGGCTGAAGCCAACTCGCAGACTCTCGTTAGACGTTTTTAATTAAATGAGGAACCAACCCACGGTTATCTCTGTTTGGACTATGCAAGTGCACTCAAGGACAACGCCCGGTTGGTGTAGGACTATTGCAGGATATGGAAACAAAGATAATTGACTCTGGATTTGGGTAGCTTAAGTGGTCTGGTTATCTAGGACTATAGGAAGACTATGGCTCCTGCCTGAACAATGTTTTATATAAAACAAACAGATAAAATGGCAGGAGGTGACTTGCTGGGCACGCCACAATTGCGGCGGTAAGACCCCTCTTTGAGGAGTGGCTTGAGAGGTGCCACGTCCTCACCTTCCGCCTGACGCAGGTCCCCGCCGGACATGGCTGTTTCGGGAGGTTCCTGTTTCGGATAAGGCGGGAGGAAACGCCCAGGTGTTACCATTGTGTGGATCGACCGGAGGACACGGTGGAGCATACGGTGGAGTTCTGCCCGACTTGATTGGAGTATCGCCGTGTCCTCGTGGCGGCGATTGGCGGCGGTGATCTCTCGCATCCGGCCATGGTCCAGGCCATTGTACGGAGCGAGAAGGAATGGGAAGCCGTCACCTCCTTCTGCGAAGCATTAATACTTGCGAAGGAGGAGGTGGAGCGCGTGAGGGTGAGGCAATCGTTGCGCCCTCACGCCCTTAGTCGCAGCAGGAGAAGACACCCTGGGCGTCGGGAGTCGATAGCCGATTCCCGGCCACCGTAGGCGCGGGCTTGCAGACGTTGAGCAATGGGCAGCTCTCCGTCCGGTAAGGATCACGCCTGGGTCGACGGCGCGTCGTGTTCCATGCGCGCCTATAAGAGATGTCTGCACCATTGACGGCGCCGATAGGGCCGATGCCTGCCGGGATTGCGGATTGTTCGAAAGGCTTACCGAGGCCCTGGCGCACAGGCAACTGAAGGAACGCGGGTGGGTTTTCGTCAGTAAAAGTTTGAGACACCCTCCCGCTCCGCCCAGAGCGGGAGAAGTCATTTGATGATATCCCACCCAAACAAAAAGGAGATGACTTGCAAACTCAATAATGGGCCCCTGAAAACGGTCGCTAGCACTAGTGTCTTAGCGACAAAGGGGCAATTTGTCCTAAGGTGCTTATGAGGTATAGAGAACTATCCCACGGCTATCAGGACTATAAATAATCTCTCACCCTAGGGACCACTCTATAATAGTAACATTATAGTGATGATTTAACTGATCTTTCTGTTCAAAGGTTTACCCCCCAGCTTTTTCGTGGCTATCCGTCGTGTATCGATCCACTTACCGGTGCTTATTATTTATTTACAAGATCATTAACATATTATTTATTGTTGGGCTAAAGGTCGCGGAGGGCACGACGCCCTCCATCGAGATGTTAAGTGAAAGTTTTTGGTTTAAAAAGTTGTGGTTTACGGCAGTAGTATTGGTTGTCAATAGTATATTTATCGTGCTGGTATATAATTAGTAGTATTGGACATCACATATTATAAAAATTATGATCATAAAAGTAGTGGGTCTAAACACAAATGTAAAATTTCAGTCACTACATATTTGTAAATTCATGACTATCAGGGAACTAAGAATTTGTTGATCCCTTTCAGATAGACTATCTCTACCTACTACTCATCCCCTTTGCTGCTTCTACATACCATCAACCATACTCGCACCACACTCACACCACACTCACTCAAGCAACTTCTCACATTCACTCTCACATCTCTCTTATACACTTTCTTTAGTTACTAACACACAGTCTGGTATTTCCACAAATTTTTTGACTTTTTTTTTTTCGTTGTTTGTTTCTTAATTCAACCTTAGTTAAGTATACTGCATTGCTACGAGTATGATGGTCCAAATCACAGGCATCTAGCCTCGGGAGGGCCCTGGTGACCTGTAATACAGGTTTGTATATAAACCTACTTCAGGCACCAGTGTCTCACAAAGTTAGCTCCTTGTTCGTGCACTATTGTTGAATATTAGCTGTAAGTACATAACTTGGGTAGACAAAATAAACGTTCAATATTATATTTATGTCTTTAAAATCGGTTAGTAATGTGCTGCCTAAAGGGATGACATACATCAGTCAGTAGCAGAAAAATTGGATTGAGATGGTCACGTCAAATTCCAACAGAAGGTCTTTATCCCCAATCAAGGGAAGGGAATGACATGCATCGTTCAATAAGGACTAAAACTCTGAGCTCAAAAATACAAAATCAAAAGTCATTCAAACTAGGCTTTGAATCAGCACTTTTCGAATGTCAAAATTACATAAGACAGTCGCCCATAACGCCCACCCTTCACCACACACCACCCTAGTGCTTTAGCTAGGAAGAAGTGGCGCAACAAACTCCCCAGTAGTACAGCTGTCTGTTCAGTTAGAAAAAAATTGGAAAGCTTAATACCACAATCGAAACACATTGATTCTTAAGCTAGGACTTCTCATGAGACTTTGATGTCCGGCCTACAAATACTTAATTGTTCCGGATTGAGATGTAGGTACACAATTATCTCACAGTACAGCAGAGCGGCATCTAAAATTAACGATCTATAATTTCCTTAAAGCCCTAAAACAACCTAAATACCGTCCATTCTCCGAAAGCCCGGTGACGTCACTCCCTAATCTCCGGAAATAACAAGCCTTCATTAATTGCTCCCACACTTGACGAGCACAAACAAGCGATAACTCTTTGAGCCCACAATCGTATCGAGTGGCCTTAAGACATCTTAAGATATCTTAAGCCGTCTCGAGACCGTTTTAAGAAGATCTTAAGACTATTTTTCGGAAATGAAGCGTGCAGTCCAGTTGGTTGAGGGCTCTTAATAATGCGTTGGTCAAATAGAATGTGGTATGGTCGTGGGTCAACATGGTTTTGAATTCGGGCGTGGATTGAAGAAATGTTTGATGCGGTCGTTTTTTCTTGTTCTTTTAAATGTTTGCTGATAGTTGATTGGTAAAACACGGGAAAAACTTTGTGTAGGACACCACTTTGGTCCGTAGACCAGCACCCTAATTACGTAACACACTGTCTATCACAATCTGAATCATTTTGAGGCCGATTGCTCCATTTTTTGCCGATTGATCCATTGCTTCATATGTTCGAAAAAATTGTCTGCTTTTCTTTGGGTGGGAAATCATCAAATGACTTCTCCCGCTCTGGGCGGAGCGGAAGGGCGTGTCAGACTCTTACTGACTAAAACCCACCCGTGTTCCTTCAGTTACCTGTGCACCAGGGCCACGGTAACTCTTTCGATCAATCCGCGACCCCGGCTGGCATCGGCCCTATCGGACCCCGTCAATGGTGCTGACATCACTTTGAGGCGCGCGTGGAACATGACGCGCCGTCGACCCGGGCCTGGTCCTTACCGGACGGCGAGCTGCCCATTTCTCGCCATCCGCAAGCCCACGCCTACGGTAGACAGGAGTCGGCTATCGTGCAGACCCTGCATTCAGTTTGTCTGTTTCTCGCCATTCCTCGTGACTGACAGATGACATTAGTGACAGCAGCGATCCCTCTTGTGCGAATGAGGCAGTGTTTACATATCTATTAAATAGATACACTACACGTATTTATACCGCATCCATTTATTATAGCATCATATAAAACACCCAAATAAATTCGTCACATGCGCGTGGGCACGTTGTTATCATAGAAAGCAGATTCAAGTGTACCGTGTAATACCGGAATTCTAACAATAAACAAGGAATTACGTTCGCTAAGTCTGTCTGTTTGTCGACCAAGTTTATTTTGTCCAAGATCATTATTTGACAGGTGTATATGGCTTGATTTCTAATAGGCTGGGAATTCGACTGAAATTAGATAATGATTGAAGTGGTTCGATTGTTTTTTTTTTTTTGAATAAGATAAATCTTGAAGCTGGGCATGCCCGAAACATTTTAGGAATAGTACACTCCGCACTGTTTTAGTCTATGGTTGTTGTTAAGAATTTTGCAGTTAGCTCTTCATTACTCTGTGTAAATGTAGGTACGATACTATTGCTTTAAGAAACAGCGGGGTAATTACGTAACACACTAACAGTAGGAATGAATTTCATTTTGACAGTTCAACAACATAATAATTGATGTAAGTTGATGGACACGGAAATTAGCATTCGTTTGTATTAGGAAATGCGATGATTCCCGAGGGACATTAAGAAGATAGTTGTACTGTACTTTGGAATCTTATTTGTTTTAGAACGCGAATTTCCAGATCAAAAATATCAGATAAGAATGATGATACCCACTGACTGATCTATAATGTCACAACAACACGAGCTAACCTAGTGTAGACCAAGCCAACACAAGAGAAACACCCCCCAGAATGTTCCCACCCCACTTCTCGACAAACGACAGCTATGAAAACATAATTCCCTCCACACTCCTACTTCCTAACCACTTAACAATCTCACACAAATACGCTTATAATATTCACATACATCAATATCCCACAATAATAAGTTTGCACCATAAATCGCACCGTAGGTCGAGGTCACGAGGCACAATTAATAAATTAAGGTGCGCGGTTTAGTACGCTAACAGAGGAATATTCATAGCTGGCATAATGTATGATAAATGTAGCGAGAAATATGCATAGTCACAGACTTGAATAGTGGCCACAATGGCAGAGTGTGCCTTAAGCGCGGGTAGACAACCATCCGGCGGTATGGGATACTTGCGTCGTTGTGTGCTGGTGTGAAGAATACAGGACTTTGCAGTGTTTCGAGGTCACCATTTTATAATTGTTATGGTCAAACTTTGTGCAAAAAACGGAATTGAATTAGATTTTATTACACTTGTCGGCAAAATTATACGTTCTTTAAGAACAAGAATTTTCTAGGCTCTAGAGAATCTATGGACGCTTTATCCTTCTACCCCGTAAAGCCTGCTCCCATAGTGGTAGTTTTCAAAGCTTCCTAAAACCAGAAATACCTTCTCTCCTTTTTATGTTTCCGGCTGTATAAGGCAAAATTGGACCTTTATTTATATGCTCACTTTTATTGATTTGTCTGTTACAGAAGATTTTTTAACATAGCTAAATCACTCTATAAAAAACGATTATTCTATTTTTCCAAAAATCGTGACCTACGAATTCAAAACACATCAGTAAATCGTCTCCCAGCTGCGGCCCTACACCCAAGCTCGCGATGCGCCCAACGGCGGTCGCTACACACTCATCGGGCCCATTGTCTAACATTTTTATAAGCGGCCGAACAATGAGAGATCATTCGACGAAGGCTTAGATACGCAGATACCTGGCCACAGCATCCCGTGGCCAGTTCGATGTCCGAGTAGAGTATTTAGCTTTCTAGCTTCCGGAATGGGATCAGTGGGGTTCGAATGCTTATTGGTGAATTAATGCGCAAGAGTGTGTGATTGGTGGAATTCATCTTTTGTTTTTAGATATCTGTGTTTGCGTGTAACGGTGGTGGCATAGCTGAGATGTTTTGCTAGGGCGTTGGTTGTGTCGCTTCTTCAGTTCATCTATTATTAAAACTAGTGGCTCTGTGAGCTGTAGACCACGCGACTCTGTCTTTGCATAAAACTTATAACACTTAAAACTGAATAAATATTCACCGTGTACCTTAAACTAAAAAGCGCGCGCAAAGAGCGCGAAATGGCTGAAATATTATTGTATTTTACGTTTTTAACCCCCATATTATGTCCACCACTTTGATAATTTTTGAAAAACTGAATCGACAAAAATATTCTATATAATTATCGAACCTGCTCACTTTCACGAGAATCGGTTGAGAAATGCGACCTTTAAAGGAGAACAGACATCCGCCGGACATCTGGACATACGAAAACATTTTTGCCCAAGCTGAGACGGAGACGCTACGCTCGCGCTTCGCGCTCTCTTAGTCAATAAAGGAATTCTACATACCTACATAGGTACCTAGAGGGTGCCAATTTTTTTTCCGATGAAGCAATTGACTGTTACTAAGACCGTGTATAACATGTTCCAAGTAGTTCTTCAAGCTTCAATAATTGTATTTTAGAAACAGTGCTGTGACTTTGTGGCGACACTCTTTAATTATATTTTGATTAAATTACTCTTTGGCCCTCTATTATGGTTGAAAAAAACAATGTCGTAATAAAGGTCTTTTAAATTATTAGCCAAAATTTTGACCTTAAACAGAAAAGAACACCAGAAATATTCATGCCTGAAAAGAAATAACCTTTCAATCATTTGAATACAAACAATTGACACCAGCTTGAAGAGAAAATTACACCAAATAGCCCAAAAGACTTTATCTAGTAAAACGCATACGGAAACAGAGACTTTCCTATCTCATACTCACCTAAGGCACGTATAACGTAAACTGTGGTATTCCGAGCTCAGGGGAATATATTCAATGCTAACCATATTGTCGGTCGTTGCGTACTACATAAAACTGTTATGAGCGTTCGTTTAACTTTTACAGACTCTGTTTTAGTGTTCGCGGGGCGAGGGGTTTTTAAGTAATACGGGAAGAGTGCGTCACGATTTGTGTGTCGTAAGGGAAGTTTTGAGTATGAATTTGATAAATGATTTTATTTCTGTAGGTGGTACTTTTACACATCAATCATATTTTTTAAACTAGATGAGGTCGGCGTTTCCTATCTGACTGCTCTGAGAAGAAAGACCGAAACAAACTCAGAGGTCACAGTCTCTTTTAAAGTCCAGGCATAATCTTGGTCAGATCATGTGAAGACCATGTATATTGGTATCTGAAATGGTATTTTGAGGAAAGAACCACATAGATTGAGTGGACCTGTCCAGTCAGTGCACGCATTTGTTAGTAATCGTACAGCTCAACTCTGAATTTAAGGAGCTCAACGATTCGACGAACAATACCAAAGAAAGGACATTTGGGTAGGCCGCATAAGTTACTCAAACTGCCAGATCATGATCAAAACAAATTAAGAAAAAAAAAGTAATGACCCACATAGTCCTCACATTCACAATAATTAAAATAACTTATTACTAATGTGGATCGAAACGATCGATGTTATGAACAATAGTATGGCTAGCAAGGGGGTGGCTACCGACATGACGACTAATAGCGAAGTTTGGAAGAAAGATATGTTGCGCCGCGTTGAAGTAAATTGAGATCAGGAGAACGGCAAAAGAATGTGAGGAGATAGGAGCGATATATTTTTTGTTCGTGTAGTAGATTCATGGTTTTAAATGATTAGGGTATTTGGGCTGGCTTTTGCTACCTCAGCTGACTCGATGTGAAATATCTAGATTTTGTTCCTATTTACTTCGACATTTAATTGCAATTTTATTGTACATTTTCTATAATAAGTTGATTTGATGACACTATTATGTAGTATATTTTAATTTTTATGTTCTAATATGTAATGCTTTGAATACTGGATAAATTTGTAATTATTTTATGTTTACCGATTTATATTTGTACGCCGTTGAGGCAAAACTTGACTGTGATTAATTTAAAATGTAACATCTTGCATGACATGTTGTTGTGTGTATAGTCATGTTATGGACAAATTAATTATCTTATCTTATCTCGCCAAGGAACGGAGACGTTTTGGCGACTTTTGAGGACTTTAGTGTACTGACAGGAATAATTAACAAAAAAAATTTGTTACGTTATGATTCGCTCGATGCCGCCGACAGTTTTGAAAGGCGATGAAGGTTTTAATCTATGGCCAGTAAGAACACTGAACACTTTGTATTAATGTTGCGATGCGTCAATATTTTTTTAGGAAAGTGTTTTAACTTCTATTCTAACCCAATCTTTTGATGCCTATATTAAAATGTATGACATGTACTTGAAACTACTTTAGTATTGAATAGGCCTAAATTGACAATAAGCCTAATTAGCAATATCCTATTTGTACAGACGTCACTATGCCTTTCAACGTTAGACAAATTTTATTTTTGGTCACTTTCACCATTTATACGAGCATTTTTTGCTTAAACTGTTTATTATCGAATTGACAGTTACTGAACAGTTCAATTTAGCCTAATGTAAGTGGTTATTGAAGTGCGAACAATAATAATAGTAGAATGATTATTTCGAGTGTGAAGCATTCACTGTTTGATTGACATTTGGTTAAGTATGTTCCGTGTTAAAGTGGCTACATAATAATATGTTACTAATTCTGAAAGCTTTAAAATAATATTGAACAATGGGATAACAGGACTCAATTTTATACGACTCGAAGTCAATGGGAAATGTACATTCAATCTGCATGAGAATTTGAACTCAATAAACTTGATTACTACTGTTTTGAAAAGTAGTATTTAAATTCCTGGACTACTTAGCATAATCAGCCTATAATGTTCCCACTGCTGGGACACAGGCTGACTCTCGGTGAGAGGGAATGGGCTATGATCTACCACACGGGCCCAGTGCGGGTTGGTAGATGTCACATGTCTTCGAATTTTTGGTTCTAGGACATGCCGGTTTCCTTACGATTTTTTCCTTCATCGTTTCACTTCCGCTTTCAAGGTTTCGTTGATTGTCTGATCTTTTTACTAAAACATCGACTAGAGAAAATATATTTTAAAGTGAAAACCTCTTTGAGCGCGTTGAGCAATTTTTGGTAGGGTAAAATCTTATGGATTCGCGTCACCGACATACTGTGGTAGCAGTATTGTATCTATAACTATAAGGATGAAGTGTTGTGCAAGAGAAAAATACTTTTCAACCAATTTTTTTTTTACGTAGTTTTCCATTACGGACTATTTAGAAGACAAATCAATAGAATCTGTAATTTGTACCTTAGATTAATTGACATCGCTGATTGTGAATACATTTGCACGCAATTTTATGGCAGGATATGCTGAAACAAATTTACTGTAACACCTTACGTACCATATTCTAGCAAATAAATATTCTTGATTTGATTTGAACATGATTTCATACGTTTTAATTTTTCTCTTCTGCCGGAAGTCCCTATGACTGTTTTTTTCATCAAATAATGTTTTTACGTCAGAACGTTTGTAGCATAATGTTTCACTACCATCTTTAACTATCGTGAAGTGTAAAAGTCCTTCAAACGTTGGTCCGGTTTACATAATATAGGATTATTAAATAGATAGAGGAGCCACTTCGCTAAGTTAATGCCAGGAACGACTGCTTTTTAAGCTTTGAATATTTAAGTCGTAATTAGCAGGGTTACGACCAGACTCCATATCTGGGAGATAGCTTCTTCTTATAGCTAAGGTATGGGAGTATATTTTCATAATAAGTACTTAAGCTAATACTTATACTTATGGCTGCGTATGAGCAATTTAGTCATAAGTTATTTAGTTAGGAGTTACCGGAAGTCAAAGCGAAAGAGTTTGCGTTTAGGGAAATTCTGTGTAAACTAATTTGGTTATTGAATTAAGTAGTACTAGAATGTAGTTAATATTTGAGTATGTTTTGAACTAAGACTTCTATTGGTGTCTATTTTTAAAGAATCTCATAAGTACGTAATCAATATTTTTTTACGTAACGTTGTTTTCGCGTCTCGATTTTAGTCTAAGTTTTTTAGGAACTTTTAAAAATGGAATAAATTCTTGCTTGTAAAATAATGTATACTTCACCAGAACTGCATACTTCCATTGAAAAATATACAGTCATAACAATATTTGGATCAAGGTAATTAATTTTAAGACCAGTTTGCAATCACAATGAAATATAAACTTTAAAATTATACAATATTGAAACCTAACTATTCCCCTAGCCGCAGTACAGTTATAGTGAGTGTCCACTCATTGGCTCGCTGTTCGCGCAATATATCGCGCGTCGCGGGTCACATGCGCGACCTGCGCGCGCGCATCCCAACTCATTAGTATTGCTGGTGTCAGTTCGGAGCGGTAGAATGGTGTGCAGTGACGATGGGTTGATATAGATTTTATTATAAGCTTTTATTTATATTTGTGATTTAGTTTTTCCACTATTGAAGTTATTTTGCAGTGACAAGACTATGAAACAATAGACCTGAAAAGAAAAAAAAAACTAAAAATCTACTTGAATAAGTTTCTACGGTTTCCACCCCGTTAAAATTGTTAGTTACTGCAAACAATGGTGTGTTAAAATTGTATCGAATGCGAAATATTATAATTAATATAATTTAAAAAATCTCAAGATCCTAATTATTGATTTCTAATTTTTTGACTGACTATCTGTGAATGCAGCAGACACCCTAAGATGTTTTAAGAAGCACGGAGGGATATTTAAGAAATGACCATGACAAAGTGACTTTGTCATGGTACATGGTCATGGTCATACACCCATCGTTTTGAGTGATTGCCAAATGTCAAATTGATGACAGTATTTTTAGGACTTGAAACTATTGCGTGAATGTGACGCATATTTTACCCCAGCTCGTTCTTTTTTGTGTTGGTGTGTTTTTTCTTTGCGTCATGTTTACCGCAAATAAACGTGTTGTTTGTTTCTTTATTTAGTTTTAAGTCCTAAATAATAATACTGTATTTAGTACTATTACTTTCATGACCACAAAAACAAGAACACAACAATAAAATCAGGAGAAGCTAAAGACAATTCAAGAGCTTATTAATATTTCACCAATTCTGCATCCAGCGCCATTTTATCCCCAGTAATTGCTTACGTTAGCTTTTACTTTAAAACCAGCAGTAAATAAGCTGGCCATTGTATTTATGTGTTATGTAATTTGAACCCGACGAGAGGATGTGTAATACATGAAGCGGGCAAAGTGCGCTATGTAGTGTACACATTGCCCGGGCAATGTTCGAAATGATCGCTTGCCTTATGGTGGTCTTGCAGTTTTGTTTTATGAATGTTAATTAGAAATAAATTGTGTTGTCTAAGTGTGTGTTTTTTATAGGTGGTTGTTTTAAATGGGCTGATGGGAAAAAAGCTATAGTTTTTATTGACAGCGTCGGTTGCTCTCTTTGTATGTTAAGAAGAATTTTGTGTTTATTGGAATTCGTCAATGGACTTTAACGTAGTAATGTGTACTATGTCATCGTCATCTGGCTAGCTTTTCTTAATTATGTTGGGGTCAGCTTCCAGTCTAACCGGATGCAGCTGAATACCAGTATTTTACATGGAGTGACTGTCTATCTGACCTCCACAACCTAGTTACTGGGTAATGCGATACCCCTTGGTAAGCCTAATTGTCAGACTGTCTAACTGTCTGACTGTCAGCAACGGCTTAACGTGCTTTCCGAGGCACGGAGGAGTCTTGGTATGTAAAGACGGTCACCCATCCACGGAGTAACCGCGGCAAGCATAGCTTAACCTGATCGATCGACCCGTGGGGCTGTTATTAAAAAGCACAAGCTCCATAGTAATGTGATTCGCACTATGTGCAGAAAGTATATTGTCAACCAATGAGAAATCCTGTAAGGTCCTCCAATAAAATATGTCTCGTATCAACTTACTGAGTGTTTTCTTGACGTAGATAAACACGTGTCATCTATGGAAGAACTACCCCCCATTTCAGCATTAAACTTCCAGCAACACTGTCCTCCCATACCTATCAACACTGTAATTTGAAACTTTGTAAAAAACCCTTTTTTTTTTTAAGTAACCGTGGAGTTTTTTGCCGGGTCTTCTCCATAGGAAACAGCCAATTGGAACCGTGCACCTAGCTTCTGACGTTTCATAAGTGCCCATGTAGGTTTATGTGAAATAAAATATTTTGATTTTGATTTTGAAAAAGCCTATTTCTAAGTATTGTATCCTTTTGGTTTTCTAGTATTACCGTAACTAATTCAATGAACTTAGTAAAAGGAGATGTAGTGACAAAAATTTAAAAGAGTATGCTTAGATGGTTTGGTCATGTTGAGAGGATGAATGAAGGGCGACTAATAAAGGGTATTTACAAGGCCGATGTGAGTGAAAACGCCGGGAGGGGACGCTCTAGGACGACATATAGTGACCTTATTGGTGATGTTCAGAATGGTCAGGTGCGTAGTACTCGGAACAGGCGTGCGTGTATGACCAGATTTATACGTATGAACGTAAACAACGCAAAAGGAGTATGTAAGGATCGTAGCAGATGGCGTTCTGTAGTTTCTGCCTAACCCCACGGGAAGAAGGCGTGAGTTTATGTATGTGTAGTAAACGGTTCCCTATCCATTTGCATAAAATTTTAAGACCTAATATAACTTAGCATAATTTTGTTTGGCATAATTATATTTTCGCATACTATAATTACGCATAACAGCTTACGCATAATTTTTTTAAGCATAATTTCTCTAACCATAATAATGATTAAGCATAATATTCTAAAGCATAAATTTAGTAAGCATAAAGTTCTAAAGCATAACTTTTTTATGAACAATTTTGTGGGTTTTTTTTTCGCTGTAGGAAGCATGAAGTAAGCAAGCATACAGTATGCAAGCAAGTATACAGCATGCAATCAAGCATGCAAGCAAGCATGCAGCTAACAAGCAAGCATGCAGCATGCAAGCAAACATGCAGCATGCAGCAGGCAGGGTTTCTGTCACGGCTCCGGCGCTGCGGGCCTCCGGCGGCCCCACGAGTGCTAATCGTCGCAGACGGCTTTCGCTCACCACCGCAGCTTCGGCTTGTTGGCCGGCTTCGCCGGCCAGCCTCAGCCGCGGCGGCTCCCTCGCAGCCGCCTGCTCCTCAACCCGCGGGCCGCCTCGCCCCTACGCGCCTACGCGATTTTAAATTACACTCTAGGGGTAGGACAAACAAGACTACGTGGAGTCGGTTTTGCAGCAATTCGGTTCTGTCACTAACTTTTGTTGCACAGCATATTAAATTTTTAACCAACAATATTATGCTAATATTCATTAGGCCTACTAACGTTATGCGAATCAAATTTATGCCAAAACAAATTAGTCTTTAAGATGATTATGCCAACATAAAATGTATGCCTAAAAGAATTATGCCGAAGTATTATTATGCCAAAACAAATTGTGCCAAAATCGTTATGCCGAAGTATATTAGGACAAAGAACATTATGCGAAAAGAAGGGATCCCGTAGTAAACACGTACAAGTTGAGTGAATACTGAACTCTTAACATGGTGGCGGAATCAAGAAGATACTTTAAAATATATGTGCATCGATATCAAAGGGGTTATAAATATTATGCAGACACTGTTTCTGCAGTATTTGTCAACTATATTTTTCCCTATTAGGATGTGTCGATGGTGAAGCAACTTGATTCTTGATTCTGATATCAATATTGCGATGTTCACACCTTTGCACGACTATGTTCGCTAAAAAAATAACAACGTTGGCTAGATAAGTCTTTTAAATGGATAGAGGTTTTAGTGTTAGGAATAGGCTCAAAAGACACATGTTCAATTTCTTATTTTTATTTTATTTAGCCTGTGCTTCTTTAATTCCTTCCACTTCTCTCGATTGTGTGCTACTTCTGGCCATTTCCTGGTTTGAAGTTGGGATCCAAGGCGTACCAAGATAGAGCTGGCTACATGTGGGCCTCAGTTTAGGCAGCATCCAGCTCATAAACCGACCAATTTTCTTTCAACCCTTGCAGCATTTTGAGCAATATTAACAACTTGCTTTCGAGAGAAGTATGGAAGGGGAAATCATGCTTAGAGAATGCAAATCCGTTCTGTTTCAAAATCCAGATTTTTAAGAACGGATTTTTGTTCCAATACGGATTATTCGGATTTTACGGATTTTTCATGAAAATAAACAAATCTACCCATATGAGTTTGTTAATATGATGTTTCTTATATTTGTGTAAATGGATTAAAATAAAAGCACATGAAAATCTTTTTTTTTTTGTTTGGAATGATTCAAACTAAAAAAAAACTAAATGATTAAATACCATTATTAGGGTGTTATTGATATAATATGTACTTAGTCTTATTAAACTAATCAGTCTGTGACTCGCGTGCTGAGTAACGTTAGTAAAATAATTCATTGGTACAATTAAAAGAAAGTGAAGAACAAAAATAAAGCCAAATAGACTCCTTGTCACATTACTAAACATAACATAAAGAAAAGTAACAAAACAATTTTAACTTCACTTAAATCAAAATAAATTTAGCAACGTAAAAAAAAAGTAGTTTTTGAGACATAAAATGTGAACTTAAAAATAATAAAGCATCTAAAGTGCTGTCGTTTAACCTGCTGCGAAATTGGGTTGCACATCATTTCTGCTGCGGAAAAAGCATGCTCTGATTCGACGCTTGTAGGCAGAATGCACTGAAGAAGCGGCCTCCAAGTATCGTCCTCGTGAACCGCTATCCTCGAATATCTCCACTTGCTCTAAACCGGGAATATCAGTTTCAGGCTTTCAGTTTGGTTCCGAAACTTCCAAACTATCCGTAACTAATTCAAAACTCAAATCCGGATTCGATTTTCAAATCCGGATTTGGAAGTTTAGTAAAAATTTGCGGATATCCGGATTTTTCAGATTACGGATAGTCCGGATTGCATTCTATAATCATGCTGCGCCGAACCAAAATAAATTGGGATAATGGCAGAATTATTTACTTGTAATTAAACTACGTATGACTTGTAGACGATGAACTATAATACATAAGTTTAACTTCCATATGTTCAGGTATATCATCTTATTATAGTTAGTATTCGCTTATCGTAGGATAAAGCCCATAATTCGTGCCGAACATGACAGGGGGCCAGCCCTACACAGTGCACAGTTAGCCGCCATTTTACGGCATAACTCAATTACTGACAAATTGTAACCATTGTTAGTGATATTTATTAATCTGCACTTTAACTCCTGATATTTTAACGTTAATGGTGTGTTTACTGTTGATTGTATTAATAATAACGCTATTATTTGGATTTACCGTGAACCTGAGAAGTTATAATTAACTTTACACTCTACAGTAGAATTCATCAACATTATTGACATGTCTAACTAATCATAATAAAACTGACCAATGGCCATTTTGTCTCTTTTGAGTGTCATTAAGTAAATATAAATCTATTTTTTTTATAAAATTATAAATTTGAACTAATTTAGAATTTAATAATTTAAGTTTAGTTTTCATCGCTGTGCTTGCTGGCTCATAGTAAAAAGTAAATTGGTTGTGGATAAAGTTTAAATAAACAAATAACAAAAAAAAAACAACATTGAATTTCACTTGTAATCTTCCTGAACAATCACCAATTCTGCACACCCTGTACAAACTATGACAACACTGGTGATGTCATAACTCAATCGAAAACTATCGATACGCAGGTTTCACTAATTTACATTACAATACGATCGATAGCCGTTTGTCGAGAGCTGAACAAATGTTGTGTGTCCAACATTGTCTCGTGTTTGTTTTATTAGCGTAATATGAGGTTTGTTATTCGAAGTTAAGGTTAAGTAGGTAAGTAAGTTTGTTTAGTTACGGATTATGTTCGGAAGAGCGGTTGAGTATTAATTCTAAAATTCTGAGAATATAGCTATGAGATTTTGGCGGCAATGTTGGTTGGTTTAGCCAGAATATAATTAAAAAGAACAAGAAACGAAAAACACTTTGCCGCATTTCGCATCAGTATTGGGCAAGCGTGCCACAGATTGGGTTCCGAACAGCAGGAACCGGCGACGCGGTAGGCCCAGAAAGAGATAGTGTGACGAGTTAGGCTCATACCTAAGGGATTGGGCTTTTAAGCCAAATGAGAGAGAAAAATGGAAAGTAGTGGGCGAAACAGGCGAAAAGGACGCTTATTGTATGTTTTGTAGAGTTAAATATATTTTCTTGTAATGTATTTTCTGGTGTACAATAAAGTATATTTAGGTAAATAAATAAATTAAAAGGCTCATTATTATACATAATACGTAGTTAATTAAAAACGCGAAGAAATGTAAAGAAAGATAAGTAATTAAAATAATAGCGATGACAAGTAGCTGAAACTAGAAATAATTTCTTTAACTCAAGCGTAACATTTTTTTGACAAAAAATTACACAAGAACAATTAAACATGACAATAAGTGATAAAGAAATCAACTTAAACGCACGAAGCACGCACTTTAATTATTTTAATTACGCGTAAAACAATTGATTGCCACTAGACATATATTTTCAGAAATCCCAACCCCATGACTCGAGAAACAGGACCAGCCTCGTCATAAAAGCTAAATTCAGTTGTTGTATATGATACATGTAAACAAAAATTTTTAAAACAATTTAAAAGAGTAGTAACTATGTAGTTTCTTCCTAATTCTTCTCCATACAAAACTGCCTTTTGGAAGGGGCACCTAGAATCAATTCTATTACTTGTCAATTTTGACGTTCAAAAGTGTCTTTGAACGGCCTATTTGAAATAATTATTTTGACTTTGACTTTGACATTTGCAGCCCAAAAGTGACGGTGACTGTCTGTTAGGTCTCTTCCTTCTTGGATATATTCTAAGTAAGCTTGTACGTAAGAGCATTCAGTTCCTTCCTCCGTTTTGGAATTGTCTATTGTTTATGCTGTTAGCTTTTAAGATTTTATGCCGTCTCTCCTCAACAATTTTGTGCCAACTGGACCGTAATTTTTATCGATATATTATTTTTCTTTTGTAAATTTCATCATGTTTTCCGTATTATGCAGACTGTACCTTCTGCGTCTATTTATTTAGAGTGATAAGTAACACTGTTCAAGTGTTCATACTTATTAAGTTGTGTCTAAAAGATTTTTATTACTCATTTTTACTGTCGGCGACTTTTGTCAGAGAAAGTATCATGTATCGAAACAATACAACTTGTTAATTTCTTTTAGAGTCGTTAGGGTTGTCCATTTTGCATAATATTCTAAAGTTTTAAATGGTGAAAGAAAATTACAAGCTGCTTATATTTCGACGAACTAAATCTAGTGATAGCAATTTAGGTTTAACGAATAACTGTGCACTTTTACTATTTGTATATAAAATTTCGTCTTAACGTCACACAAATTGTTTATGCTCAATACGATTCGTAATTTGTGGACAAGACCATTGCTTATAAACCCAATTTAAAAAAATACATTTCACGGCAACTGTGCTTATCATATAAATAAGTTTATATTTTCTAATATTTTTCTCTAAATGTAAGGAATCGTCAACACTTCAACAGCGTTAATACAAATCCTTGAATTTATTACAAACTAACCATAAACATGTTATTAAGGACATTTCAATACTATTTATATCCACAAGAAAATCCTCATTTAAATATTTCGAAATACAATAAAGGCGTGACATCCCTAGCAACAGGTGTAGCATATCGACATCGACACGACACATCGTCGGTGATTTATCGACATTCGCTGACGTCATCAGAGATTAACTGCATTTGTGACTTCGCATGTTTCAATAATACCGCTTACGGTATTTTATATAAGAAAGGTTCTAATTAAACGGAGCCATTGTTAGAAATTAACAAAAAATACATCGAAATTTTTACATGTCAATGAAACTTTTGGCCTACTTTATATTCGAAAACTAACAACCCGTCCCTGCTTCGCACGGATTTTATGACTTGACAAAAGATGATTTATTTAATATATCTAAGTTAAACATTAATGTAGGTATTATACACATAAACCTTTCGGAATAAATTCTCTAAATAATGTTGAAAACCGCATTAAAATCAATAGTGTAGTTTAGAAAAACAATGCGGTAACAGACAGACATGAAAAGAGACTTCAATTTATAATATGTATATATATAGACAGATAATACGTTTACTTTTTTGTAATATACGTTTCAATAGATCGATAAATATATCGTATTTATTTCATTGACAGATGTTCAATGAGACGATTGACAGGTTTTATTTGAAAATGCTTTAATGAAGATTTTCGTTTGATTTGAAAAATTCATGGCGTCAATGTAATGACCTCTTACGGTTTTTAATACGGAAATAATGCTACCTAAATTATATTTTATATTGAAGGTCTAGTGGCATTTTTTCCTGGTTTTATATGCTTCGGTCTATGTTTACATAATTCTTACTTTACATAAAATACATATCATGAGAAAATGTAATTTAGTAGAATACAAAATTATGCGATTTATCAATATATCATAGTTTTTATAAGTGTTTAGAAATCAGGATAACTAGTTCTTTTTTTCCGTTGATGACGTAGAAGGCGACTACTGTATTTTAAAATCAAGTGGAAAATCAGTAGCACCTAATAAAGGACGAAAGGAGTGTAGTGATGTGACTGTTGTCCTTTTTCTCTTATCGATATATTCACCTGCCAGGTGAACCGCGTATGTCATTGTGTGATATATTCTTAAGGATCTCATGTTCAGTTGAATGCGTGTTTTGGGACAGACTGCAGGATAGGAGTAGGAACATAGAAAACATACAGTTATAGAGGAATAGGGTGTTAAGTTCACTCATACTCTATAGAAAAGGGGGGATTCTCCGAACAGACGGGTATCGTGTCTGGTGGGCAACTACCCGACGTTTGATGTCAGGACGTTGTATTCATGTTAGTTGCGCGGTAAACTCTGCTTGCGCGATGCAGGATTTTTGTGTGACGTCAGTGTGACGCGTAGCTCGCATATGGCGTTTTACATGCCGCTACACAGTCAAAGCGACCTCTGCCTGCCACCGACGACGCATAAGTAGAAGTGGCCAAGTTTTGGGCTATTAAACTTATTTGATCTGAAGTACTGTCGTGCTAGCGGTACGAAGAAAAAGTTGAATGCATGTTCTAGACTTGAGATGAGAATAAAAATGTATATTTTTACGTAAGAAAAATAATATGGTTATTCCAATATGAAAATATTTTAAACTTGCACGTTTTATAACTGCTCTTACAGTTATTTGTCACCATCTGTCATGTCCCTCATTTCAAAACATGTTTTCGTTAGTTATTTGAATTTATATAACAATAAAAATATAGAGGAGGAATATAATTATCTAAGACGTTTCAGCTGCCAACTTGTTATTAAGTATTTGTGCAATAATACAGGGTGGGAGCGACATTGACGCAAACCTGTTACCATGGATTCAGTACATGATTCTGAACCCCTGCGTTGAAATTTTTCGTCAGTTAAAAAAAATAATAACTCTGCCATGCATTTTGACCGCATAAGTATTGAAATTTTGTATGAAACAACAGTATTTTTTTTTTGATAACCGTCTTATGACTTGTACGCTAGGGGTTCTAGAATCATGTGCTGAATTCATGGTTACAATTTGCACGTGGATGTCCCTTTCCTTGTTTGGGCAATCACCAAATACCTCTACCGCTCTGGGCGGAGCGGAAGGGCGTGTCACACTCTTACTGACTAAAACCCACCCGTGTTCCTTCAGTTGCCTGTGCGCCAGGGCCACGGTAACTCTTCCGAACAATCCGCGACCCCGGCAGGCCTCGGCATCGGCCCTTTCGGACCGCGTCAATGATGCTGACATCTCTTTGAGGCGCGCGTGGAATACGACGCGCCGTCGACCCGGGCCTGGTCCTTACCGGACGGCGAGCTGACGTGGAAGTCCCTGCTACCCTTTATATATAAATGTCTTATGAAATGAAACCTGCCAACTGTGATAATTAAAAAACTATTAAAAACAGTTGAAGATAACCTAATGTCAATGTTTTATATTTTATGATGTAGAAGTTAGCTATCGATGTTATAATTATAATGCAACTTTAACTTTTATGTTCATTATCGTATTGTAAGTTATGGATGACTAAAAATATACTTTTGTCATAGTTATTTTTACTAAGCTTGGATAATATGTAATTACACTAGGAAACACCGTTTTTTAGTTTGACATACTACGAATTATAAATCAGGTTGTCAAGCATTTTGTTTGCTATTAATTCAAGTTTCTTAGCTAGGTAAGTAGGTATTTTGATTCAGGCACCAGCAGATTAACAACCAATTCAATTATTAAACACTACAACAATTTAAAATAGAACATCATAATCAATATCCAATCGCCATTTCAATCCGATTACATGCGTCGATAACAGAAAACATATAAAAAACATTATCTCCTAAAATTAAAGAACTATAATCCGTTATTATATCACCCAAAACTCTTAATATTTTGACCAAAACATATTCAAAATCGCCAAACAGTATTTTATTTAAGATTATAGCATGCAGCCCAATTTATCAACACAGTTATTTGAATATTTTATAACTTAGTATTATGACATTAATAAATACTAAGAGCTATCAAAAATAGAGATGAGTCAGTGTAACTGACATCATAAAAATATCGATAAGTATCGGAACCTGACCTTTATAGTATGATAAATGCGGTCGAGTACAGAGGTCGGGGCGGGCCATTAGGTTTTAGATTCGATATTTAAATGTCCTTTTGTGGAATAGTTGAGTACTTCCGTGTTAAAATGTTGAGAGGCTTGTTTATATTCATTTTATGTAAAGCAAAAGTGTGAACTTATACTACTGACGTGAATGTCGTAATTATTCAATTTTATCATTTACATTTGTTGAACTTGGATCTTTTCGTGGACCACACACCGCAATGCAATATCATCCTAAACGTTGTTATAGCTATCAAGCTAAACTAGCAGGTGACCAACCGCTGATAGGTACTTACTATTTTTGAATAAAAGGCGGATAAAAAATACAACACTTAGGTACTCTATAAATTACTTTGCTGTTGGATTTCTAAGTTACATTACTCTAATTTTATATAAAACTAGATCAACATCCCACAATCGCCGCTACTTTCAAAGCCATACATTTAATCTTAAATCTATAAAACAATATCGATATCGGAGGGCGGTGCGCCCCGCCCTACACGAATAAATATTTAATTAAACTTATGAGAGCGCACGGATTTGTTTGCCTGGTCGCTTGTAACATTTTTTTTATTGTTATAGATTTCTTTTTATCGTGTATGAAGCGGATGTTATGAATGAAAGGTTCACTTGTTGAGTCATGCAAATTGTATGAGTCGTCATCGTTACGAGGTGTAGTATGACTCTTATTACAAACACATCAGTTTGCTGATTGACCTGATGAACTAAAGAACTAGTTTATAAATACTATACCTAAGCATATTCGTAATGGACGCAGAGAAATACGTGTTGTAGTTCAAAGCTGGACTTAATCTTTTTGCGTTTTAGTGAAGATTTTTTTTATGTTTGTCGGATTATGCTGATAATGTAAACACTCTCTAAGAAACGTTTTTGCGTTATGAAGATGTTCAACATTATATTATTGCAAAAAACGAATCACGTGTATCAGCTGTACGAGTAGGTACCTGATTATTATCCTTCTAAGCTTTTGGGTCCGTAAATAATCTTAATCACTCTTATTAATACAGTATTGAGTGTTATTTTATTTGTATAAACACTTGTAATGCTAATTTATAAAAATAGTTTATTTTATACAATCATATTAATAAATAAAATAGAGATGTGGTTGTCTGACAGAACTCTTTAGGATTGTGTTACAAGAGCCTTAAAAAGATGCCTTGCAGGTGTAAAATGCCTTGTTAAAAATGATTTACCATTAGATTCGAGTCTTGACTTGATACACGCTTCTATCTCTAGTACTGTTTACCCTAAACGAAATAAGCCGTAACGTTAAACCTTATACGTTAATTATCACCTAAATATAACTTAATTACAGCCATAGAATTTTGCGGATAATTCTCCATACGATCCGGTCCAGGCTTCGATTCCCATGGACCTATGGGGAGGTACCTCCATAATTAATATCCGCCCACCTTGGCCCATAGATATGTACCGAGTTGTAAGGTCTTTTTGTGTGGAAAGGTGATTTATTTTATGTTATTATGGATTTTGGTGAGAGTGTGGGTGAGTCGATGAAGGAGTATATTGAAATATGGGGCATTACCTACCTACTTGAAAATAGACAATGGGCAAAAGTAGTCCAAATGTTCCAAACCCAATACATTTTTGTCCAATGTTTTTTAATGAGATTATATATGTAGAGACTAGTTAACATTTCGTTTCGTGTTTCGTTACTTGTCTCATCTTGACCAAAGAATTGTTACAATGACTGGAAATCTTCTTTTAAACATAGATTTATCCACTGACCGTAATATTGATTGAAGACTCGTACTTGGCCGGTCTTTTTTGCTGGGTGCGTCTCATATGATATAAAGTTATTTGGTATATTTTCATTTCAATAACATACCCCTAGAGTGTTATTTAAAATCGCGTAGGCGCGGAGAGGCGAGGCGGCTTGCGAGTTGAGGAGCAGGTGCAAGCCGAAGCCGCGGTGGTGAGCATGAAACACATCTGCGACTATAAGCTCGCATTGGACCGCCGGAGCCCCGCAGCGCCGGAGCCGCGACAGAAACCATGCCTGCTGCATGTTGCATGCTTGCTTGCATGCTGCATACTTGCTTGCATGCTGCATGTATGGAGTATGCTTGTTTGCATGCCTGCTGCATGCATGGTGTATGCTTGTTTGCATGCCTGTTCCATGCATGGTGTATGCTTGTTTGCATGTTTTTTATAGGGAAATAATACAGGGCGTTTTATCATATTAGACTAAATAGGTTTTATGTCTTTTGAGTGGTATATCACACGATTTTATATTCAATGTGTGTTATGCTTATAAAAATTAGTTACATTAAAATTATATCAATCGTTTATTATATTAACTGATCATTATATCAAATAAAATTATAGATTCAGTTGTTATATCTTGTAAATATTAGAGATTTTGTAATTATTTCATATATTACTTACCCTTTTTGCTTAGCCTTTGACCAAGAATAAACGTTAGACCAACTGACTGTCTAGTGCCTACATACCTTTATTATTGTTTTCTTCAATTGAACACCTACGCAAACGTAAAATTCTCGTTAAACCCTTTATGAATAATAAATCAAAACTTTATTATTTTCACGTATTGCACGTTTACTGCTAATATCATTTTAACGAAACCTACATTATTAATTACTAGCAATGTAATTGCAGTATTACTCGGGAATCCATTAGTGGAGGTTTGTGTGAGATTTTCAATTATCAGCCGAGTGGTGGACGCCTCCCGTGCTGCCTATGTGTGTATGTGGATTGCTGGAAATAATTACAAAGGCTTTTAATTCTATAAAATAATCCCACATAGTTATTGCTGCAGTAACATGAACATTTCAGTCTAAGTTTAAGAGGGCGCAGCAAGACAGAAAAGAAACAAGTTTCACCCGCGCCTCTTTGCCTACCCCTCTCATCAAACACGACGAAAACAAAACACAATCCCTTCCCGCCAGCAGGGACTTTTCGCCCGGCGTAGGTTTAGGCATTTGAATTTGAATCTTGTGTGTAGTATGTATACGTAAAATAATCAGATGAAACTGTTCTATTCAATGTACCTATGTATGATTGCTGTGTAGAAGTACGTATATTATGCAATATTATTGTATGTCCGTGAATCTGTTATCGATACTGGTGGGTTGTTAGATTGGAGAGTAGACCGACTTGAATGAAATAAAGACTAAATGTTATTTCAAGATACGGCCTATAAAATTTCGAATGCAAGTGAAAGACAAAATTAACGTTGTAGTTGAAAAAATATTGTCCCATACATTATGTAATATAACTGTACTTATTTAACGTTCTACAGGAAAAGTGTAGGAGAAAAATAAACTTCATATCCGTTTTTATATGTATAATTCAATGAGCCACAGATAGGCAAGGTTCATCCCCATATCCCCCATATAGGTCCTTATCTCGCTTTTTGGTTCCCAGAAAACTGGGTTCACACAATGAAAGGCCCCAAAGCCTGATTCCAATCTAACTGAAAACAGCACTTTTGCAGCACATTAACGAAATACAGGGCAAACATGCATTGCCCCAAAACTTTTATATAACAGTAATTTTATAGAGGTTCCATTTTCTACAGTAATCTTAAAAAGATTCCATTTTTAATCTCGGAACCCTGAAAATATCATCACCAACAAACTGTGTAGTTTGCATCTAGACATTATGTCTCAACCGTAGGTCGATTTGTTAAGGGGCTCGTGGCTAAATGATAACAGCCGTACGTGTCGATCGAAGGTTTAGCTACGCTTGCCGCGGTCAGTGCGTGGATGGGTGGCCATCCATTACATAGCGAGACCCCTCCGTGCCTCGGAAAGCACGTTAAGCAGTTGGTCCCGGCTGCCATTCGTAGATCTTTGACAGTCGTTACTGGTAATCAGAAGCCCAAAAGTCTGACAACCAGTCTTACCAAGGGGTATCGTAATACCCAGCAATAAGGTCAGATAGGCAGTCGCTCCATGGAAAATACTGGCATTATATTACAGCTGCATCCGGTTAGACCGGAAGCCAACCCCAACATAGTTCTGAAAAGGCAAGGCAGATTGATTGAGTCGATTTTTTTTGTCGTTCTTAAAACTCTTCCTGCATTGAGAAAATTCTTCACTCTTGGTTCACCAGTTTTTGTCAACTAACTACGATATTTATTTATTTTAGTTGTAGCTTACCGGTAGTTTTTATTGCATGCTATTTTAATGGTTAGGATTTTATTGGACATATTAAATTCTATAAGTAATAGTTTTATTTTAATAGTGGTTTGAAAATTCCAGGAATGAAGGAAGGAATTAAAGAGCCATAGAATAGATTTAGCAGATAGCAGAGCCTCCTTCGTTACTTATATAATTTTACCACGACTTGTGCCCTCTCTGTACGAGAAGAGCCTATTTGTCCTGCAGTTAGGGTTGCCAACCCTATTATATAATATAGTATCCTACTGTATTAGAGGCCTAAACACTATATTTTTAATAAAAAAATATAGTACGCGAAACTAATATATTTTAATTTGAATACAAAAAGGCGAGATGAGCGCAATATAGCCAGTAGCATAATCAGCCTACAATGTTCCCACTGCTGGGACACAGGCCTCCTCTCGGTGAGGGGGAGCGGGGCGTTATGCACCACACGGGCCCAGTGCGGGTTGGTAGATGTCACATGTCTTCGAATTTTTGGTTCTAGGACATGCTGTTTTCCTCACGATGTTTTCCTTCACCGTTTTGAGAGCAGTAGCGATTAAATAATTGACACAAAGTAAAGCGCCTGTCTGGGTTCGAACCTACAACTCGTAGGTAAGTCGCGGTCGTCACCACTAGGCCATCACTGCTCCGCCTATAGCCAGCCTATATAATATAGCCAGCATTAACCTCATAAAAGCTGAATTAAGTAATGTAACCTTAATTTAGAGTGGTTATGAGACATAAAAATAAAAATAAACTTGTTACTAAAGGTTCTAAGTGGCAAACAAATTTTTTTTAGTTGTACCTGCTAATATTTTTTTTTTTTGGCCATTTATTATATTTTTACAGACAATGGCTTTGAAGATACTATATTTGATATAAAAAAGTTGGCAACCCTACCTGTAGTGGGACAATAAGGTTGGTATTATTATTATTGTATTAACCTAGTCTCACAAGATTAGTTCCTACTGTTAAGATAAACATCAAGAGAAAAAGACATCTAAAGAATTGTTTAGCTCTTGAGTATTAACTCGCGGATAGACTTAGCATTAGCAAAGCCGAACAGAGCGACTATTCCATCTGACCTTTACAATTAAATAATGAGTAAAAACCCCAGATTCCTCCTACACCGAAAAAGATAATAACAGTGATTTAAAACTACCGAAGTAATCATAAGTTTTTCAGCCCTTTTTTCTCATCCATATGTGATCCATATACTTCCTAATTGAGGTATAAAAAAGCGAATCTAAGTTGAGAGCTATACTTAAGGGGGATCCTTCAATGTAGCCCGCGAAATTCAAAATATCTTATGTTTTTTTGCAAATTGCGGCGCTGTTTTATGTTGTATGTTGATAAAAATTCGTTACGTGGCAATAATGATAAAATAATTACCAAATTATATTCATTTAAAACATTATTTTAGCTCTCGAAATTATATTTGCTGCAAACAAGACTATTTCGTGACAATATGACTTTTTGTAGCAAATATAATTAATTTAAAGGCTGCCTCGTTGGTGTAGTGGTTGCAAGCGCTTCTGCTGAGCTTGCGGTCCAGGGTTTGTGGTCCTGGGTTTGATTCTCAGGTCGGGCAAATATGTTAAAGGGTTTTTCCATCAGGAATTTGTCAGTAGCAGCCCGGAGTCAGAACCTGTGCCCGGTTGATAGCAATAGGCTCGCCAACTATTTACATGGGACAACCTAACTGGCAAAATGTGGGTGTACTATAGGTACACATCTGCCTTACCCTTCAGGTAATAAAGGCGTGATATTATGTTATAAATCCGAGAATAATTAAATAAAAGAACTATTTCGCGGGCTACATTGAAGGTATCACCTTAAATAAAAACCTGTACATACAAAGGTCAGGGCATGTTCGCTACTGTGCGCCGGCGCACACAATCTAACCTCGACCGCAACACTGATTTGCGAAAATAAAACGAGCGAGGATTACAGACGGCGCCGGGTAATGGAGTAGTGATGGCTTTTACGGAAAAATATCGATAATATAAATCGATAAAATAATTGTTATAATATTTTGTGATATATTTTTTAATCAGCAATAATTATTACTCATCCATTCTTGCGCGATTGTACGCAAGAAAAAAGCTTCACTGCTGAGGAGAGTGAGAGGCAGTCGCAACCGTATTCTGTGAACTGTAACGGAGAGTTTCAGCTCTCAAATTGTAAAGCAATTTGTGCGGAGGTTGATTGGTACTAGCACTAGATAATAAGTTGTTTTAATATTATGTTACTAACACACTATGGATTCTTTGTTCCGAAATAAAATATTTTTTTAATTTTAATTTTCTACTTTATCTTCTTTTCTTTTTTTTATTACTATTTGTAATAAAATTCGAATATAAATCAGTTTAAAAAGTAAAACTACAAAACTAATCAAACTTTGGTGGAAAAGTAACTCAGATCGGTACCCGAAATAGGATGTTGCTTACTTTTCAATCCAAAATGAAAAGCTAAGATACCTACTTAATATAGCAAACTACCAACCTACCTACTTAATATAAAGGATTTTTATGGAAAAGAAATACAAAGTTTACCATCCCACACATGCTATATAAATCGATTATGTTTTGACAACCTCCTAATTTCTAGCCCCATAGCCACTAACCATTTAAATATTTAGCTTAATATTTCAACTCCTTAAATTTCATGCCCATACCTTTAGGCACCATAGTTATTAATCTGCTTAATCCGCCAAAGTTCATAAGTGTGTATTATTTATATAAAAAGTAGAACTAAACTAACAAATAACAGGATTGTAAAATTTGTTGCAGTGACATAAACGAATTACATACATAATATTCTTATTAGGCGAACAAGTTATATTTTACATGACTATAAAAACGTCATATCTATAAATAACATGCGCTTGCGCTTAGAGTATTAAGTAGCACTTAAACTTTGAACTATACGGAGCGGGTAATGGCTGGTCCATATTAAAGGATCATGTTTAAAATAAGGTAAAATACAACATCTGCATACTATTTTGTAGAAAAGTATAATATTTATTTCCTATAATATTTAGATCTTATCAAAAATTGTTGAATGGCTGCCGAGAGACGGTACGAGTAGAAGGAGCGTTGGTAGACCAACGACTTAAAGAAGATCGCGGGGTAGACCTGGATGAGACTCACACAGATCAGGGAAGCATGGCACAGAAGGTAAGACCGCAGCAGTGGGCGGACCAAGGCTGCCAGTGATGATGATGATCACAAATTGTGTGATTTTTAAATTACGTCAGGCTGATAGGCATTTTCCTTAGCTTTAGGAAATTGTTTTCTGGAAATTGTGAGTGCTATGTGTCCTATTAACTTTCTAAGTTGTCCGAAATTAGTGAAATTACATCATCTTTAGCCATCGAAGTGGTTTGAAAAATTCAACCCTCATAGTGTTTGCAAAATTTTAAGTGTTTTGAAGTTTTAAATGTATCCTATAAATGGCAATAGATTCACCTTTTGTTACCAAGATTTATTTTCGTGAATGTCATTCTAAATCATTTTACTTTTCCTGTATTTTTATCCTGCTTCAAACAAGGTAAATTACAAAATATTTTACGACGATATTTTAACGTTTTTGTCACCTAATGTGGAATTATCATTATAAAGATCAAGTTCACAGGTTCAAATCAGAAGCCGTAATATTTTTATAACCATCAAACTGTTTCGTAATATATTGGAAAGTAGTAATAATTTGTTTATTTATATTTTATGTTAGTAAAACCGTTTAGGGGACCAGGCTGCTGATTACTATAACTTCTGGTGTTAATGGAATTTGTAATAGTACTTTGTTTGAGATTACAGAATCAGGCTGTTATGGTCGCCCTGGTGAAATAGGGATATAAATTATTATTTTATGGAAACTTTATCTGTTTTTATGTGATTCTAGTTAAGTTTATACGTTAAGGCAAAAGCTAGAGAATTACAAGCCAGAAACTAGTAAAACAGAAAAGTGTCGTGAACTCGTACTTAATTAATAAAGGTAATGTTACGAAAAACTAAAGCGTAGATCTATAAACGTTACTTAGCTCGTGTTTGACTTACGACATGATGCCGTCTCTATCTTGCTTTTGTAGTTCGATAGTTGTGCGACAGTGACAGGAATAACGCTTAGCCAAAGTACGTTCTAACGTTTAAAGATCTCGGCCTCAGTTTTCGTAAAATTACCTTTATTGATTACTAGCTTCTACCTACGTCTCCGTCCGCGTGAAATTTCTTGTTCTGCCGACCCACCCCGTCGCATCGCGTCGCGTCGCCGGCCCGCGCTATTACTTCGTTTTCGCTTAGCGTCCTTCCTGATTTTTTTCTTTTTCTCGGCTCTTAAGGTTCCTAGCGTGATGTTAAATAGCCTGTAGACTTCCTCAAGAATTGGGCTACCAAATGCAAAACGAGTTTTTCTAATCCGACCGGTAGTTCCAAAGATTACCCCCTACATATAAACTTACAAACAACCAAATTTTGCCTCTTTATATCATTATAATTAATAATAATTATTAATTATGCGAGCATCTATATTAGCGTGCAAGCTATTAATCGCTTTTCATAAAGTTTTGAATAGGGTTATATGTAGATAATTCTTAATACATCGATAACTTAATCACACATGTCGCATCACTACACTTCGGTATATTCCGCACAAAGTAATCATTTGTCTACTTGACTAAACTGAATTATATTATTATTCTTTTATTATTTAATAATGATGGCGGCTATAATTGAAGGTTACCGGTAGGAGCGGCTTCTGTTCTAGCTCCTCTCATTGCACTGGGCTTATTCGAATCATCTTTGTTAAAGGGAAGTGTGTGTGTATTATTTATTGTTCAAAAGATTTTATAGACTACTTTGTTAAATATCTACTTATGAGAATTATTTGCAAGCAAGCCTACGACAAACTTAAAAAAATTAAGATATAGTAAAAAATACATAAATAATAATCATTATTTCAGTATTCAACTCAGCACTTTACTAATAATAATTTACACTTACTTACTTTTTTACTTTTTAATAATTATTATTAATGTGATGTAATTATTTATTTCCTATCTAGTGGCACTCATTATTATATTTTCTTTTGTTAATATGAAGATAATGTAGTGGGCTGCAATATTGTTAATGTTTTGTATTATCTTTTCTCTGTTCCAACACATATTGTCCCTGAATAAAATAAGATAACAAATTTTACCTAGTTTCTTGTAAGTTTATGAAAATAATATTTATGCAAAAGGATAACTAATATGCGAGGCAAAGGTGTTTTAAAAAAAAGTTGATGAAGTTAGACGTTTCCGGGTAGAGACAAAAACTCAAAACATTTAGTTCAATGAAACCAATTACAGAGACTGTAGAATAATCCTATGCAAAATTTCTACGTGTATATCTGTAATTTTATGGTGTACATAATAGGGTATTCAATTCTATTCTAATTGTCAAGGGGTCGGTCAGTCGGAACTATAAAGCTAGTTGCCCATTCCAAAGCGTAGTGTTCCTATGGAGAAGAACGGGAAACGAAGTTTTTATAAGCTTCCACTCTCCTACTATTTTGCGGTACCCGACAGGGTTCACAATGATCAAATAAATGCAAATAAAGTATTGAGTATTAAGAAACTACATGGATCAAAATATTGGTACGAAACATTGATTACGTCACAAATACACAGATTTCAACTGTTTCACCAAATCAATCATACCTATTTCGATGCCAAGCTATTGTAAGTTCTAAGACTGCTCAACACTAAGCGCAAATACCTCTTTCATTTAATCTACAGCATACTTCGCCTTAACTAATCGTTATTAGATTACAGACAGGATCGCACAGTGTTCGAGATGATACGGCCGGTTCGCACGATACTTATTAACACTGCCCATCATTGCTATGATTCAATTCAGCTCTGATTCAATTAGTTGGTAATTGAAAACAGAGGCTTTGTTATAACAAATATTGGATTGGTAAGTTTGATCACCTCCAATTCTTAGTTCAACTCTTTACTAATGGCTTTTGTAGACAGGATTTTAATTCAGATGTGTTACAGTTGTAATGGTTTATCATGTCATTTGGTTTAAATAGGCTTTTATTTTTTATTTTATTTATCTTTTTTACAGATTCTTCTATATTTTGTGAATGTGAGAACGTTGTAGGCCTAACTTGTAGACTGTAGATTTGTAGACCTTTTGCTATTTTGTTAAGTACCTATTACTTGTTGACTGGCCTACACTGTCCTCCCATATCTATTAACACTGTAATTTCAAAACATTGTAAAAGCTACTGATTTTTTAAAGAGTAACCGTGGAGTTTCTTTCCGGCTCTTCTCCATAGGAAACGACCAATTGGAACCGTGCACCTAGCTTTTGACGTTTCATAAGTGCCCATGTAGGGTTATGTGAAATAAAAAATATTTTAATTTATTTAGGCGGATAAAAGTACAAATTATTAGGTAAAGAAGATAGTTAAAATGCTAAAATAGGAAAAAGTTATGTTTGTATAAATAAATTTGTAATAGAAGACGGAAACATTGTTTTAAAGTAATTAAAAGAGATTTTATAGTAAAACTAGTTAGTACTAGTTTTACTAGTTTTAGTTTTAGTTAAAAGAATATTATTTTAACTTAATGTAATTTACTGATTGAAATCCGACGACTGACGAAACACGAAGTTTGCCGAGGGACATTAAGAAATAGTTGTACTGTAAAGTAAATAAGGACGAAAAACTAGAAAATAGAACACTGTCCGTTGTAGTCACACTATTAGAAGACTCTGACGAATACCCAGTGACAGACAAAAAATCGGTGCGTCTATCCGAGCATACCATCAATACTGCAACACATTATCAAAACCATTTCTCTAATGTTATAGTCGACACATCACAAAGTACTCTTTATCACAACATGAGCCTGTGTACAAAATCCTATGCTATCACATACTATTACGGGCACTTAGCCGGCCCGGGCCCAAAAGGCCCATTAAAAACAATAAGGGCCCCAGCCTAGCCTTTCATAATAACTGTTTTTAAATTGATTTAAGATTTCACAGGCTATTACTTTAGGCTGTGTGTAGGTTGGAGCGGGACGTGCGTTTTGTACTGCACTTAGATTGTGCACAATGTCTTAGAGGTATCTGGTGTTAAAGTCAGAGAAATTAAATGTTAGCAAATTGACTGAGCATTCAAATCACAATTGTCATTCTTTGACTGTTGTATGAAACGGCTATAACACGGTAAATTAACGTAGGGTGTAAATTTGCTTAATAATTTATTTTTCAGTTTTACTCAAGATATGGCAGTTAAATAATTTATGCGGCCTACCCAAATGTCCTTTCTTTGGTATTGTTCGTCGGATCAATGAGCTCCTTAAGTACTAAGTTGAGCTGCACGATTACTAACAAATGCGTGCACTCAGTCTGTGTGGTTCTTTCCTTAATAGACCATTTCAGACACCAATCAACATGGTCTTCACATGATCTGACCAAGATCATGCCCGGACTTTAAAAGAGACTGTGACCTCTGAGTTTGTTTCGGCCTTTCTTCTCAGAGTAGTCAGATAGGAAACGCCGACATCATCTAGTTTAAAAAATATGATTGACGTGTAAAAGTGTTTGTACAAACCTATTTACGGAAATAAAATCATTTATCATTTACACAGCGTTTTTGTTTCTTCAAAACACTTTACAGAAAGCGAAACTGAAGCGGACTTTACACATACACGCGTATGTGCTTTTCAGGAAAGTTCACTTTAAGGTTTTTAATTGTGCTTTCAGTAGCAATGTTGTTAAATTTGCTTCGTCTGAAATAAAATACAAGTACCAGCATTTATGCAGACCATTGTGAACCATTCCCAACCTAAGGTCCGACCGACCTCCAGTCGGCTGACCTCCGTCGCTTCCGATATGCGTATAAATATTACTATTATATAAAATTAGCACTATTTGTTACCAGCGCCATAACCAACCATTATGGCCGTTGAACATAATGCGTGTCATTTTTCTGCGCAGGAGTTCACAGATGTTTAAACATGAGCTGTAATGAGAGGCGACTTTGATAGATATTTGAGGAAAATGTTCATTTGTTTAGAGCAGAATAATGGAGAATATAGGTATTGTTGTTACGATTTTACCGGACCTTAAAGAAAGTAGGTGGCTGATTTGTAAACGAAGCTCATAATCGCTCAGCAGCTGTGACTCTTCTTCATATTAATGGAGCTCAAAATAAACAGGTGATCCTAGCCATCAAATAACGCTTGTGCAAATTATCGCCGTAAAACTTTTAGTTGAAAAATGGTTCATTTTTTCATAATTTTTATGGGTATCTTATATAGGGCATAGTGTGACCAGTAGGTAGGCATACGTATTTTCAACAATAGGTTTTTGTCATCATAGCATAATATAAAATTAATTTTATAAAAATGGCTGAATCGAAGACCACAGAGGCTCTTGTATAAGAATTCACCGAAATTGCTTTAATATATTTTGCCTCTTTTCGGACAATTATTATAATTATCTTTAAGAGGGCACTATACGTAACAATTTATCACAAACCGCGTGATCTATCGGCAAATAAATAAACTAATGTCGAACTCGACTAATATCGTACGAGGCGTTCCCGACGGGTGGTCTTATTAATATTGAGAAAAATATATCGTCTACTTGTAGGGTAAGACCACCTGTTGGCGGACGTTGGAATTGTAGGAGTACTGTGAAAAATAAAATTATTCGATTAGAGCAGTGAATATCGTTTTGGTTTCTGCATTGAGATTCCAGGTTGGATAATCCCTGGAAGAAATGTAACCTAACAAGAAAGGATTCATAACGTTGTTCTACAGTTTACACGTACCTGTACACATAATATTGTAAAACATTTTAAAAGAGTAACGGTGGAGTTTCTTGCCCATTCTTCTACATACGACACTACCTTTTAAAAGGGGCAACTGGAATCAATTCTATTTTCTTATAAATTTGACGTTTAAAAGTGCCTGTTATGTGCCTATTTGAAATAAATGATTTGACGTTCACTTTGAATGTTAAACACGAAAAAGATTCTGGCCTTGAAAGATCTAGAAACAAAACTATACCTAAGTAGTTAGGGTCAGTCAAGGGGTCCAAATTGTAACAAAATAATAAACATAATTATGCCGTAGATTTCTATGATTAACACTACAAGTATTTTTTTTTTTTATCGAATTACATTTTATCAGAGAATATGGTACTATCAAGTAGTTTAAAAGGATTTATGATGCTTACTAAATTCAATGAACAAAATTACTCCATTTACCAAAGCCAACAACTAGCACCTCTACCCGATCGGTATTGCATCAATCCCAACAATTAAAACGCGAATAAGCTCGGACAATAAATAATTGCTCGTTATAAATCAAGCAGAGTAATTGGTTGTTTATATTTCCCGGTCACCGGTGCTCTGGTTCGGACAATCCGAGCAATTTGTCAAATGTTCTGACATTAGAAATTGTTGCTCGAGATCGTGTGTGCTCTAGATAAATATATGTTGAATGTTAATTGATGTTATTTTGTTTTTTACTGTAGGCACACTTACGGCAAATTTCACCAAACTTTTACACCTGGAATAAGTCTTATCCTGAGCATAAATTTTGAATTTTTGACAGTTTCTCCATACTAGAACTGTCAGACGTCAATTTTATTTCACGACCAAAAGATATTTGATTTTGGTAAAATCAGCCGTTAGATAAAGCACAGAAGTGCTAAGCAGAACCAGTTCGTAAGAAAAGATGTTTGTGATGATGATGACATGGAACAAAATCTGTACCAGACGGTGAAATTAATTAAAACAGAATTATTGGTAAATAAAATAATAGAATTTCGTAATGGGCGGATCACCTTTATCGGTGCATTATTTACAACTCGCCTCCATCGACTGGTACTTCCTGAATCTAATTACATATTGTAGTGGTGGTTTCATATGGTACTAGAGCCACGGTTCCTAGCCCGGGGGTAATTACCCCTGCGCGGGTAAAACTGGTATTCTGCGAGGGTAATAAGCTGGTAACATATAACAAGGTTAGACCAATAAGACTGAATCTAGCTCGCCAGTGGTCCATTAGGAATTTACTCAATATCTTTGTGCATTTTTTATATGTGTAATAAGTCAATTTGTATTTATATGTACTATATTCATTGGTAACATGAGGGATGGGGGGGGAGGTAATTCAGTTTACCTAGCTAAGTCATGGGGGTGGCAAGATCGAAAAGGTTAGGAACCACTGTTACTAGAGTATTCTAATCTATTAAAATTTTCCGTACACTTCACATTATCTTGGTTTGGTGTAAACACTGCCTTGAGGAACTCTACCTCTATCATTTCTTCAATGTTTTAAAGGTAAATAAAGAAATACTTACTTACATACTAGAAAAACTGCAAAACAGAAACCCACAAACTCAGTCCAAACAAAAAGCAACAACTCTAGAAACATAAATTCCTTACTTTTTCAAACAAACACACAAGTTTTTGCTCAATAAACTGACAATAAGTGAACATGGGATCGAACGTTGTACCGAGCAAAAACCAACTGAGCGTTTTGACCATTTCGCTTTGCCGCAGCTTATGCCCGAAGATACCAATACTGTTCAGGCTCACAAAAACACCGTACAAAGAGCCATGAAATAAGAACTTGCTTGGAGGGCTTTTATTGATGGAAGTAGTCGGTGCTAGAATGTAAGCTTTTGTGTAAGGTCACAAAACACTCTTTTTCTAGTAAGGTTATAAAATTCACGTAAGATTGTCCTGCTAGTGCAGACCGCAGGATATATGTGAAAAATTGAACCAACAGAATACCACAAAGTCTAGTTCGTGAATTGAAACGTGCATCTTTTATTATTGCAACTGATTTACTTCGAAGAAATTCCTCGTGACAATATCGTGGCCCATGGTCTTATATCGCCAGAATGCTATGACCAAGCGGAGTGATTAAATACTCTTGCCGTGCCTTCTTTTAGAAAGATTGCTCATCACCAAGTTACTCAAAGTCAGAATGTTGGACATAGGTCATACGATGAGCTACTATTATCTGAATTTGCAGTAACACTGACGAAACGATAATTTTACCTCGCATGTGACATTTCAATTAGGAAAAATAAGGATATACACTGACGAGCAATATAAAAAGCTATACCTACCTTATTATGAAATATTTCCGAAACCACGTAAGAGATAGCATCTTGAAGTGAAAACCAAAATTCAACTGTATTTAATAACGCATTAAAAATAACTAAATTAAATCAAAACAAAAATATAAGTGCATGTTAAAGAAGGAAAACACTAAGTGGGACCATTTGGACAAAAACAATTTATTAACTCTTAAAGTGGGTTTACGAAATTGAAACTTAATTTTTTTATGCGGGCGAGTACTTTGTGTCCTTTTGTTTTTGTATTTATTTGTATAGTTAGTTACCTAGTTGGTCATTTAATTTAGTACCTAGTGTAAATAGTTAGTTGTGTTAACTATAAAAACCTGCGTGTTAGACATGTGAATGTTAACGAGGCAAAAGGAGTATGTGAGGATCGTAACAGCTGGCGTTTCGTAGTTTCTGCTCCATGGGAAGAGGCCTGAGTGTATGTATGTGTATAAAAACCTCTATTTTTTACACACACACACACACACACACACACACACAAACACACACACACACACAAACACACACACACACACACATAACGTCACGCCTGTATTCTCCGAAAGGCATGATGATATTTGTGTGTGTCTATTTTTTTAATCATTCAATATTTCGTGTTGCCTCCGCGTGCTCTCAGTACGGCTTCTACACGATTTGGCATGTTGACTACCATATAGCATATGCTGAGGAATATTCTCCCATTCTTTATTAAGTGCATTTTTTTGGGCATTAAGTGTGACTGAAGGTGGATTTCGGCTTCTAAAACGTCTTCCAAGCTCGTCCCAGGCATGCACGATAGGGTATAGGTCAGGGCTTCTCGCTGGCCACTTCATTTGATGGATTCCCACGTCTTGAAGGTACTCGTTTACCACATGAGCTGTGTGAGGCCAGGCATTATCATACATAAAAAATACATTGTCTCCCATATTGACCAAATACGGACGATGTTCATTGACGACGGATGTTCATTGAGAATCTCGTTAACGTATCTCACCGCGGTCAGGCCCTGGGCCGGCAATCTCGACATAGATACCGACAAAAATCGGTCGTTAAGTCCAATCGATGTCAAATTTCTTTAATAGATTTTCAACCTTATGCTTTGGAAATAAAGTTGAAAATCTATTAAAGGAATTTGACAACGATACGACTTAGCGACCAATTTTTGTCGCTGCCTAATGTCGAGACTGCCGACCCTGATTGTCATTTTCTATCGGCATTAGCGCCGGGCGACCATCTGATGAAATACCGGCCCACACGTGTACAGAACATCCCCCGTATGAGACTTTTTCTTCGAAACATGCTTGTGTAAAACGTTCCTCAGACCAGAGTGTCAGGAGACATCGAGTGTACAGACGTAACCTCAACGTCTCCCGTCATGATTATACACCACGAATCTTGATTCAACCAGTGAATATTACTCTGCCCCATTCGTCCTCACCCCATTCGATGTGCTCACGGGCATATCTTAATCTTGCAACTTTATGATGCCGTTCAAGTTTTAGGCCATTTGCTGGCTGGTAAGGCTTTCAATTGGCTTCTGCAAGAGGTCTCCTGACTGTCCATTCATTGATGGGATCTCTTGGGTCTACAAAAGTTGTTGCTGGATCGCAACTTTCGTCTGATGTCGATTTCTTAACATCGTTGACACAATTAATAGATCCTTCGGGCCATTATGCACCTTGGCTTGCCATTGCTTGGTCTTCTTAGGTTAAGTTCAGTCTCCCTACACCTCTGAAGCACTTGTTTGACAGTAGAATGTCTCACACCTGTTCTGCTGGCCGTTTATCTCTGGGATCTCCCCAATTGCACCAATGTGATGATCCTGGTACATTCCTCGGGTGTGAGAGGCATGATGATACCTTTATTTACAAGTCAACGACTGCCGTGAACACTGTTAGTTAAAATTCGATACGCAAGGTTAAAAACAATAATTAAAACAACTTGAAAATAAAAGCATTCAAATGCAATCCAAAATATATGAAACGTGACAATATGTTTTTACTTTTTTCTGTCCCTGACTTCGAACAAGCTAGTCTATAAAAATAATCTATACAAATAAATAAAATTGAAGTGTCTGTTTGTAATGTCAAAATAACAGCTTTTTACTAAATGCATATGAAAGTATATAAGGGACTTATAAAAAAATACTATTTTTTTTTTTATGTCTGTCTGTCTGTCTGCTTGTTCCGGGTAATCTCCGAAACGGTTGGCCCGATTTTGACGGGACTTTCACTGGCATATAGCTGATGTTATAAGGAGTAACTAGGCCAGTTCTGCCGATACTTTTTGTACCGGCAGCACGGTCCCGTTGAATAATTTCCGACATCCACGCGGGCGAAGCCGCGGGCAGCAGCTATGTAATAAAGTGCAATATAATACTGTTCTCAATAATAAAAATACTACATTAAACTAACTTGTGTGGCTCAGGAGATATTTAGGTTTCTTTATTCACTTTGCAAGTGGCTTTTTTATATTGCTCGTCAGTGTACATAAACTAAGTTTATCCTCAAGAACCTCTCCTAACTAACCTTCGCAGCTCCTCAAGCCCCCGACCTGCTCAACCGCAGAGCTCAAATAGCTCACATTAGTAATGACAGTGAAGCGCCGATCTGACGACCGCAGCGTAATGTGCGGTAATCGCCACTTATTGCGTACTACTAGTGTTCTTTATACTACGTGGTGGGCAGGACTTCTAGTGTATGAACAAAGAATTGGCCCTGAACATTGAGATTTGTTTGTACTCTACGACGAGATCGTGTCTTCAATGGCAATAGATAGGTAGACGAATCAAAACAGAAATATTACGACAGTAAGTAAAATGAGGATGTATCGGTATGTAAGGTGAAATTAAATGATTCGAGTGTGGAGCAAGCAAGTGAGTTCGTATATTTGGGGAGTTTGTTTACAAAGGATGGAAAGATTGACGGAGATGTGGAAAGAAGAGTAAATGCGGCAAATAAAGTGAATGGTGCTACACATGCAATTGTGACCAACCAGTTGGTGTCCAATAAAGCACGACTGGCTGTTCACAATGGTGTGCTGGTGCCTACTCTTATGTATGGAAGTGAGTGTTGGGTGTGGCTAAAGAAGCATGAAAGTAGAATAAATGCTGTGGAAATGCATTCCTTGCGGAGCATGTGTGGTGTGACTATGAATGATAGGCTGAAGAATGATGTGATAAGGCAAGGGTGCGGTTTAAAAGCAGATGTAGTGAAAAAAATCGAAAAGGGTATGCTTAGATGGTTTGGTCATGTTGAGAGGATGAATGAAGAGCGACCAACAAAAGGTATTTACAAGGCAGATGTGAGTGGAAACACTGGGAGGGGACGCCCTAAGAAGAAATATAGTGACCTCATTGGTGATGGTCTTCAGAAAGGTCAAGTGCGTAGTACTCGCAACCGGCGTGCGTGTATGACCAGATGTATGAACGTAAACGAGGCAAAAGGAGTATGTAAGGATCGTAGCAGGTGGCGTTCTGTAGTTTCTGCCTACCCCCATGGGAAGAAGGCGTGAGTTTATGTATGTGTATGTATTACAACAGTTTTCGGATCCAGGTGTGAGATTTGATTCTTTAGTAAACGCACCTAATCAAGACTAACTGGTGCAGTCGTGCATTGCCATTATTCAGTAGATAAAAAGAATATTGGAATCAGTGATGACGATAACCGCTGACACCAAAAACCACTGCCGAAATTGAATCGTCTCCAAATATTAGGTTTTGATTTTTCTTAAGAGGGCGCACACGGGTCCACTAGCGCCACTCCTTTAAAAAAATATTATCTCGTGACTGAGAAGGAATTTTGAATAACGGCTCAATAAGCACCCTCGGTAAGTGTGTCTAGAATTTTCTAATACCTTTTATAAACTTTCATTTGAGACTTCGTACCGTAATAAGATGGTAGTTTGACCATGGGAGGTTTATTTAATAGGTTATCAACTATCTTAACAATCAATCATATTATATGGTGTCACGAAAAGTGTGGCCCACACCAATTTTGTACGGTTTCCATGCACGACTTAACGCCCATTCCTTGTACCAGCCAAAAAAATTAATAAGATCATAAGATCATCATTCAAATATTTTATTATTAAATTCGTGGACCGGAAACTATAATTATCAGCTTCGATTGATACTCTGACCAATGAGGTCTAATTAATAGGTGGAACCATAGAGTTAAGGTCACGACAGCATGCTTTCACTTAGTTGATTTAGTGTACTAACATTTGTGTTGAAATAGTGATCTATATAAGGGAATCGTAGAAAATAAACGAAATTTTGTTGCCGTAAAAGTATTTTTCCCTCGTCAGAAAATATAAATTCCCTAACAAAAATGTTTAATGACAGTTCTATACAGGGGTGAAAATGCGTCTTGATACATTATGCATACTTACTACGGACTTTGTTATTGGTAAAAACACCAGGGCCGGCCGGCAGTCTCGACATTAGATAGCGACAAAAATCTGTCGCTAAGTCGTAACGATGTCAAATTCTGTTAATAGATTTTGAACTTTATTTCCAAAGCTTAAGGTTGAAAATCTATTAAAGAAATTTGACATCGATACAACTTAGCGACCGATTTTTGTCGCTATTCATGTCGAGACTGCAGGGCCAGGGCCGGCCGGCAGTCTCGACATTAGATAGCGACAAAAATCTGTCGCTAAGTCGTATCGATGTCAAATTCCTTTAATAGATTTTCAACTTTATTTCCAAAGCATAAGGTTGAAAATCTATTAAATAAATTTGACATTGATACGACTTAGCGACAGATTTTTGTCGCTATTCATGTCGAGACTGCAGGGCCTGAGCGACTATATCATAGAAGTTCGGTAAGATAAAAGGCATTAGCACTGTTATCTTTTGTAAAGTCATATTAAAATACACAATTTTATGGCTTCATATTCATGTTTATTAAGTGCAACAGTGTTGAAGTGTAAACCAGACTTGATAATTGAAAAATCGTTTCACTTAAGTCACGGAAGACTTTGACTTAACAAGAATTCATCATATGTACTCCGAACACAAAAAGTGCAATCTTGAAAACCGTTCACATGTCAAAAATGTAAGAAATAACAGTCGTTCTTAAACAATTAAGCAATCAACGAAATTTCGTCAAAAATCCAATTGATGTTACAGTTATACACTTGCAAAAAGTGGCGCTTGTAATTAACAAGCTTATTTTACCAATCAAATTATGTAAATTGAATCTTATTGCTGAAATAATAAGCTCCAACATAGCTGCTTTGCATCCTTGGTAATGAATAAAAGTAAAAATAAACTTTACTGTCCTGAAATTACGGTTGAACATCGTTTACTAATTGGAATGTTGTTCTGCATTCGCGAAAAGATAATGATTCGTATTTTGAACACGCTCAAATATTTAAATAATATAAACTTTCCTTACGGGTGCGTTCAGATGACTCTGTTATTTGTATTTTTTATTTTTTTTAACAAACTTGTCTTTTTAGTTCGCTCTGTGGGGTCAAGCTGAGAAAAACGTCAATATTTCTTAATATTTTTCAAAACTCCCTTCTCTTGAATGGATTTCCTTGAAGAGTATTCATTTGACTTTTAGTTAAAACTTTATAAACATAATGCATTGATTTTCAAAGCAAATTATGACCCAATTAAAGAAGTTGAAAATGAATAGATTTTATTTTGTAATTAAACAATTCTTCAAAGAACTATATCATTCTTTATCAATGTTTATGAGCGTGGGTGGCACCAACGTTGGCACCGACGTTGGCTCCAACATCTGGGGCCAACGTAACAATTTAAATTATTTTATTTTAACCAATTGACAGGTCACGAACAAGAGAACCACACCATGTATGTTAAGGTTTTTAGGAAACATTCGAATTTTAAAATTCAAACCAATTTGTTCGTTAGCAATTATTTCCGGAATTATTTATACAGTGTTGCTATATTAATTATAGTGTTAACAGGTCGGAATATTCATAAATAAAGATTTAGGTAGTTTTTGCTCTTTTAATTAATTTTAAACAGTGTTTATCGTGCTAGCACGTGGGCGTAGCGGTCATTTCAAGAGAATGATGATGTAGAAGATTTAAGAGGTGTTGGGTAATTTAATAACAAAAATATCGGAATAAACATCAGACTGATAAATAATAAAAGATACATAGATGACTTAATGATGTAAATATAAGGTACGTATTTTTAGTCTACTTTACATTAATACAACATAAATAGCAGGGCAGCAACCTACTGCCATAAAAGTGCGAAAAATTATAGCTATTATAGGTAATAGGGTATCACATTAATATAAACCAAAAGATAAGGTAAAATAGATTTCCCTACATTGTAACTAAGCACATCCTTTAACCAAAAACCAACCCTACCTTCACCACATAGGTTTCATAATCAATTACACAACCCTATCTTCTAACCTCTTTAAGAAGCAAAACGCACTTTATTGCTCAGGATACAGAGTTAGAATTCGTTTGGTGGGTAACCACATAACCGGAGCTGCGAGTGCCATACCAGTGCTTATATTTTTTTAATTGCCAACATTGCTGCAGTTGTGTTTGCATTCTCAATAGTGCATATTGCCCGGTGCGTATTGTCTACCTAAGCGCGGTGTTTATACTACCCACACAAGATGGCAGAAAGATGCTATAGAGTTGATTTTCTTAAGGAAATTATTTGCGAAGGTGGTTTAGGTAGGTTATAATTAAGATGTGATAATTATGGTGATAGAGGGAGGAAGAAGGAAGGTGGTGGATGGATGGGTGGTGGAGATGGTTGGAGGAAGGTGGTGGAGGTGTCTTAAGAAAACAAAGCGACCGAGTGCAAGTCGGACTCGCAGATGAAGGGTCCAAAGTCAAAGTCAAATCATTTATTTCAAATAGGCACATAAAAAACACTTTTGGACGTAAAAATTTACAAGAAAATAGAATTGATTCTAGTTCCCCTTCCAAAAGGCAGTTTCGTATGGAGGTGAATGGGCAAGACACTCCACCGGTACTCTTTTAAAATGTTTTACAATATTTTGTATACGTTAATTATATAATTATATGTGAAGACGATGCACCTAGAATAAAATTACTATATAGTTAAAACGAATTAAATATAAAGCAATGACAAGTAAATTAGTTATGTGATAGATACACGGTGCTCACATATTTTCCAAATATTGAAAAACCGTACCACCGAATAATAATTAACACTAAATATATGTTTTTAGAATCGCTGGTAGAACCTGCACCCTAATTACGTAACACACTATCTATCACAATCTGAATCAATTTGAAGCCTATTGCTAATCCATTGCTTCATATGTTCGAAAAAATTGTCTGCTCAACAACGTAAATAACGCAATGAATGTTGTTGAACTGTCAAAATGAAACCCATTCCTACTGTTAGTGTGTTACGTAATTACGCCGCTTGATGAGGCTGGCACAGGAGCGTGAGGATTGGCACATGAAATAAGAGGCTTAAGGCTCGAACACACTGGCGCGACGCGACGCCAGACACAAAGGCACCGCGTGTCGCGCGACGAGCGGCGCCTTTGTGTAGCGCTGTCACGGCGCGCCTGTCTGTGGGAGCCTTTATGCTCAGTAATAGGCGAAGTCAGGCTGTGGATAGTGACGATGGTACTTTTTTAAATATAAGACTCGAATAACTGGTTCTTGTCCATACAAGAACCAATTTTATTCGGGTCGGGTAAAATAAAGACCCCTTTAATTTTTAACGTTTCTTTTATTTATGTTATATATTGTTATAGCGGCTATAGTAGTAAACACTCTGTCAAAATTTCAAGTGTCTACCTATTACGGTTCAGAAAATCTGTCCCTGTGGCAGACGGATAGATGGACAGCGGAGCCTGTAATAGGGTTCCGTTGGCACCCTTGGGTACGGAATCCTAAATATAATAGAAATACAGATTTCACATAGGTACCTACATAAACTCGCAAAACTACAGATCAGCACGTGGTATAGATTCCTAAGAACATAGATATGTTCTTACTCACTTGTCACAAGGGTCCGTAATTGGTCTATTAAAAACTACAAAATAAAAATTGTTAATTTCAACTTTTTCAGGAATTGATTACGTCTGATTTCTGATATGAAGATGAGGTTTTATTATTTTATTGTTCTGTTTTAAATAAGCCCCGACGGAAACAGAGGGGTGTTATAAGTTTAACGTGTTTATCTGTGTGTTTATTTGCGTTATCGTAGCTCCCAAACTGCTGAACTGATTTTGTTTTTTTTTTGTTTTGTTCGAAAGGTGACCTAATCGAGAGTATCCTAAGTTATGATTCAAGAAAATCTGTTCAGCCGTTTGAAGATTATCAGCTGTTTTCTAGTTGATGAAGGGATGTGAGCACCTTGGAGAGGTCTGATCGAGTCGAAATTTGGTATTCTATTAATTCAAAGACGGCTAATGAAAACGTCAAACAGACGAGGCCCAGGAATAATGAATGTATACTATTGTATTTTCATGAGCGGTCCCCCGACACAACCATGCTTTGATCAAAATTTTACCTACAACTTATATTAAACTTAAATGGGCCAATACATTGATTTTTTTACTTTTTAGAGGTTTTTGTTTGTGTTGGGGGCTTTTAAAAATTTACGTTTTTATTCACCAATAATTGGTGTACCAAATAAATAAATAAAGCTTTCAGCGATCATTGTAAAAATATGGTCTAAAAGAAGAATACGGTGTATTATTATTATTACTTTTAACAATCATCTGTAAATGCTACCATATCTTTTTGGTTTTTAACGTTTTACTAGCTTCTACAAAAACCTAAAATAGGAAGAATAAATGACTTAATACTGCATAAAATATAAATAATTAACAATAAAAATGGCACGTCTAAATTGACTTAGGCAGCGAAATCACCTGATTAAATAATAATACTGACGATACTGCAAAATGAATACTAAATAACAAAACTAATATAAGCTAATAATAATATAAATTCCAATAAATCATAAAAGTTGATTGGTAAAAAATACCATACTTAAGACCAGTTTGCGATGCTATAAAATTGGTCACAATTTTTTTGATTGATTTTTTAATAAGCGTTTACTATTCTGATGTCATTTCTAAATATCTATGATTCTACATCATTAGGGCAATCCGTGAACCGTGTTTTATTCCGAATTTGTCAATCAGTAGCTAAGAACGCAAAAAAAATTGGCAAAAAAGTAATTTGATTTATACCTGCGTTACGCGTGCGTATTTTGATTAATTAATGTTATAAAAATTAACATAAAAATTACATTAATTTTAGATAGGACAGCAATCATATCAATCATAGTTTAACATAAAAATTTGCCATGTTTTGACACACATGAATGATAGTTGTCACAGTTCAAACCCATTCTAAGTCATTCTTGGTCTTCTTTGAGTATCTTCATACTTTCGAACGGGAACTGAAATTTGACTTTATGAACTTATCATAAGGTTTCGTTTTGATTGTTTCAAGCATCGTGGGTTTAAAAAACTTGAACATCAAAGCTAGCCTGAGAAGTTTCGCGTGCGGCCATTGGACAAATCGCTAATTTACATATAACAAATACTGTAGTCACGTTTTCAGTAAAAATGTTCGTGTTTGGGGTACGGCAGAGGTGTAGGCCCAAGTACTCTCTTCTAGAAAATGGAAGATTTTGATCTTTAAGGTTTTATGGCCAGATAGATTTGTGTTGCGGATGTCTAGATTCGCGACACAATACTATACTTAGGTCCTCATAAGGAATAAAAGAGATACGCAATGTATATATTTCATGGTGTTCCCATCCACGACATGAGATAGACAGGTCATAGATAATGGGTAATGTAGAATCTCAGAATCATGAAACTGCTCGCTGTAAAAATAGTTAACTATGTAAGTATATTTTAATATAAATTGTACAGGAATAACTTCCAATAAAGTTTTATCTTAAATGCAAGCTTGAGCAAAATCTACTTAGTAACGCATTTAAAATGAAACCCTCAAAAGGAGGACTAATATCGTCTTCCATTTACTTACAAATACTGAAAATAATCAGTTTGCAACTGTTTACAATATTACCTAATACCGTTCTTTCACTGTAGCGGTCAACCCATGTTGTGCACTGGACATTTACAGGCTCACATAATGACATGACAAATGAAGACCATAACAAACTTTACCCCAGAACAAATACCTAACAAACACATTCCAAAGCACAAAACAAAATACCAAACCTCTAAAACAATACATAATTAAAATATATTACAAAATACAGTTACTAATATCTCAGAACAAAAGTATTTGAGAGAACGCACGGACCAGCTGGATGTTAAGGTAGTATAAATCTAGCTATGTTATTACTGAAGATGGTCAGGACATATATATTACAAAATATCGCGAACTATACTGCACAATGGTCGGGCTTGGCTATTAGAGCGGTCAGGGTTAAGGTGTGGGCAGACGAGGCGTGGTGAAAAGACGCACGGTTGTGAGGTTTACGCTCGAAACGGATAAGAAAAATAGGGAAAATGTGGTACAAGTACGATGATGTTGGTCAAGGTAGTCGCATTCTCAAAATGCAGAATCCAGCAGTAACATCAGTAAATAAAACCAGTTGCACTTTTCAAATCTTAGTAAAGAAGCTGTAATGGGAGCAAAGAATATTAGTTACAAATCTAATGCCATTTTTCATAATTTCGAGCGATCTCTCAGTCTGGTGAGTGGAATATACAGCTTTTGCGATATATTTAGTGATTAAGTTTTACATACGTATTTCCTCGTTATTTTTCTAGACCCTGTGCTTCTTGAAGTTGATGAAACTGTAAAGCGATAATAGGAAAAATTCGTATTATGAGTAAATAATTCAGTATTAAGAGGCTTACAACAGCTAAAGCGCGGTCACTGTCGGACTGCATAGAAAAGAAAGAGAAGCGCGATGACACCACGCTAGTAATTAATTGCAAAATACGAAGCAATTATCTAATTAAAAAAAATCTATTGATTGGATTAAAAAATTAAAACACTATTACGTTAGTATGTTGCTTGTAGAATAATCTGACAAAAAATCAGAATGATTGAATGCATAGTAGCATGGTTTTTAATCGTTAAAAGAAATTTTTAGAGGTATCTTCGTGATTTTTTTCTATCGTATTAAGTAAGTTCTATTATGTTTTCAACACACTATCTAATTAGCAAATATCCTGAAGAATAACATATATTTTTCTAATTTTGTTTAGTGCAGTGGATCATATACTTTTAGGCATTATAAAACTTACATTTAGGTCCTGTAGTCCCCTTAAAACTCAACATAATATTTTAGACGCGCGGCAAGAACTCACGCGCAACATCGTCTCGTGTATAGCCAACCTTAACAGCGACCCTAGTAATAACAGGTCCCGTCTGCGCAGCCGCAGCAATTAACGCGCGAACCTATCGCGATGAGCTATGGCATTATTTAGGTGCCACGATATTTACATGTATATTAAAAGGTAACATTATTTTAAATGGAGGACTTAAATTTTCTCTTGATTATTTCTGGTATTTATAACGTGGGGGGATGTCAATGTGGGTCTTTAGTTCCTGGTTTTCAGAATTGCTGAAATTAGTTTTATGAGTTACTTCTTCATACTATTATTATCTCGTTGCTCTTAAAAGGATAATGTATATATACTGTACAAGTTTAAATTTTCAGAAGATAATTGCAATCGTTGTTAATCCTTAATAATTTTTAATATTGGTACAACAAGAATTACTAAGTACTAAAGAAATAAAATAAAACATCAAGCCTGTATTTCCCGAAGGTTGAGGCAGAGGTGTACCTATAGGACACCCACATTTCGCCAGTCATGTTTAAGTCCCATGTAATAGAGGGCGAGTCTATTGCCATCAACCGGACACCAATTTGGAGTCCGGGCTGCTACTGAGAAATTCCAGTTGGAAAAACCTAATAGATAACACTTTGCCCGACCTGGGATTCGCACCCCGGACTTCATGTTCAGTGGTAGGGCTTGCGACCACTGGACCAATGAGGCAGTATCTTAACTTACGTTATCTTAATATTTCTCTTAAACCTGTCAATCCAACAGCTTAAACATAAACACCGGAACACACGATTCCAGCTCCATCGGTCTAACGTCTAGCCTAGCCACAGCCTAACCTGTAGCTCAGTATAATAAACATCACATTACGCCCATCACGAGATTCGAATCTATGACCTCGCGACCCGCAGTCGACCCACTAAACCCTTATGTGATGTTGCGTTGTTTTAATAACTGCGCTTGCGATGTTTTATGGGCTTTTGTGCAGGTACTTCTTGAATGGATGTCTTATTTCATTTTTAACCGACTTAAAAAAAAAGAAGTCGGTTGTTTTTTTACAAAAAAAAATACTACAAAGTGAAACATAACTTTAATTTCGAAAGCCGGTGGCAAAAAACGAAAATACAAAACTAAAGACACCGACTTCCGAAATTAAAGTTATTTTCACTTTGTACCTAGTGTTTTTTTTTTGGAAGTCGGTTGTTTTTTTTTGTGTATAAATGTTTTTTGTCATATTTTTTTTCCCTTGTAGAATTTCTACTTAGCTCGTTGCTTTTTTTAATGTAATAGGTGAGAGACAGGGATCGAATTAGAAAATAACGTGGTTACCTTTTCTTGGGACACTACTAACAACAGAATTGCCAGCAGTTTGCCATCCCGTGCGAATACAATTATGATGGTAGCTACCTATCTTTTTTCCGATCTAAACTTCGTTTACCTTGAAAATGGGTTTTTAGCTCAATAACTGCTTCTCTCCTCTTTGTAGTGTTGCATAGCTGTAGGTGACATCCAAAAATTGATATTTGGACAATTGAGGAGGTTAGGATCAAAACCACTAAATATCCACTTTTTTCAATAAGGCAGATATCAAAATAACTTAATAAATAGTGCGCACATATATTTCTATTTTTTTTAAAGAGTGCCTTTGACTTACGTGATAAATAGGTCCTTAGAACCGTTTTTTTTTTAACCTGTATATGTTGAGGTTTTGAACTAAACGTTAATTTTAGACATAATTTTACTAAGGAGAATAAGCTGTTTGAAGTAAACAGTTACTGCTAATGGTATGTTTTATCATTTAGGGCAGAAAACTTGAAAAAAAATAACACGTGTGGCACTCGGGGACTGCCGCGTTAAAGCTATTGCATAGCATTTTTTATCAACTTATGCATTTATTTATTTATTATTTATGCAGTATTTTTTTTTCTTTGATATTAATTCAAGTACAGTCGTACCATATACATACACGTTAAGCGAACACTCGGCCGAGCTACATGGTAGGCGGAGTGGGGGGTGTTAGGTTTTATTTTCGTTACGGAATTTCTTGATTCGGTCGCCGCGCTCAAAGCCCGCGATAAAAGCTATACAATAGCTTAAAAACGAAATTGCCAAAAGTGGATATGTTGTGGTTTTTATCATAACCGAGGAGGTTAAGTTTAAGACTTATCCAAACTTTTATTTTACGAAGATTAAGTAGAACCTTTTCTGCACACACTTGGTTGAACACTGACTTTTTTTAAAGTGCAGTACATAGAGATCGGAAGATTTAAATTACTCTTCTGTTTTTAACCGTGAGAACTTGTTTTTGGCTCTCTGTTATCTATACAATCGTCATGCTGCTGTCTATATAGCTGTTGGTTCAGCTGTACATAAATAAATAAAAGCTTACCTGACTCCAGCTTGTTATGGGTCAACTTTCAGTCTTACCAGAAGCGACTGAATTAAAATCTCCCTGCAAATACATTTGTTGATTTGCTCTAGCTGTGCCTTTTAATTATGCAACTTTACATTCAGTAACTTTTTTGTCTTGAAACTTCAACTTGCATAACACCGCCCACTCTTCCGCTATCAAAACTCCAATTCAGCATCTGTACCAATTATACGATTACTAAAGATACGACCTTCGTTCGCTTAACTCGAGATTAATTATTTCTATTGTACCTAGTACCCTTTTAAGCATCCATTAAAATACATTTTTGAAAATCCAATGTCGTCCTTATGTAGTTGTGATAAGGATGAAAATTATGGGTGAATGTGTAAATCTAATGTGGTAATAGTTTAATCCAATAACAAAATGCTCGTCGGACGCGCTTGTCAGTGCGCAAGAGCATGATTTTTGTGTTGTTAGCGGGTTCGTTGTCGATATTCGTTAGCGAAAAGTGGTTTCGAACGTAGTAGAGATCCCAAGAAAATGATTTTCTTTTGAGAAGTTTGTTTCTGATTGGGAATAAATAAGTTAAATTAGAATTGAATATCACTTACATTGATTTGTTCCATAAGGTTTTGTTTATAGTTTATAATTAGCGGTGGCATTTTAAATCAGGCCTAAAAGATTAGTAATTTGTTTTCATGACTGATTTTTCCAATACTTTTCTCTACCTATCTCATTCTTTATAAAACTTAACTTACGGGGCTTAAAATATAAAGTACAAAGTTAAATTAAAGTACCGTTGGAACGCAAAGGATTACAATTTGTTTCTTTCGTCTCTTAAATTGATAATTGTCTATCGACAATCGCACTTCACTACCTTCCAACCCCACATCATAAAGAGCACTCAAAAGGTACTTACACATCTTCAAGTTAAGCTTTTGATTTCACGTGGGTGTGAAACTCGTCAAGTGTGGGTCTTGCAGGCAGTAATTACTTTCCAATCTGCCGTACAAAAGGTACGGATATGGGAAGTACAAGGCTGTACTACTTAGTGCTAATGAGAGATGGTGGGTGGAAAACTTTTGATTTGTGCATTGTTTTTGCGAGGACGGCCTTGCGTTGATTTCTTTTTTATTGTTTTGTAGGTGTGTGATAATTAAGTGTGTTGTGTAATTTCTTTTAGTCAAGTGTTTAGATCTTAATCTTAGGCTCTAAATCTTATTTTGCCGACCGCCCACTTTGAGTTTTTTTTTCCTTACCACCAGTCGCGAATCTGAAACAGCTATTGCCACGATTATATTTAAACACCCCCTAGTTTTCTCTGGATCTTCTACTGCATGACCCCCTGAAAATCTCAAACGTCCATGAGGGGGCGTTATCGCTCACGTCGAGAACCTATGGTTTAGATGAATGAAATAAAAGATCCACTATAGTCAGTCTTTGGTTGACCATTTCTTTGTAGAAACAGACTACTCTGGGCATCTTAAAGTTGTCACCATTGGTCTTGATTTTTATAGGTAGGAATACCCCAAGACAGTCGTTTCTGTTAATTGCTAGTCGAAAGCCTGACTACCAAATGATAAATGATAAATGATTTTATTTCTGTAAGTAGGTTTGTACAAACACTTTTACACGTCAATCATATTTTAAAACTAGATGAGGTCGGCGTTTCCTATCTGACTACTCTGAGAAGAAAGGCCGAAACAAACTCAGAGGTCACAGTCTCTTTTAAAGTCCAGACATAATCTTGGTCAGATCATGTGAAGACCGTGTAGATTTGAGTCTGAAATGGTAATTTTGAGGAAAAAATACCACACAGAATGAGTGGACCTGTCCAGTCAGTGCACGCATTTGTCAGTAATCGTGCAGCTCAACTCAAAACTTAAGAAGCTCAACGATTCGACGAACAATACCAAAGAAAGGACATTTGGGTAGGCCGCATTAATTACTCAAACTGCCAGACTTTGATTAAAATTAATAAAGAAAGAAAAAAAAAAAAAAAACAATGATCTACATAGTCTTCACATTCACAATAATTAAAATAATATACTATTTTACAAAGTAAATATTCATGTCAATATATTTATAAAAATTCATCAATGTCAACAGGTATAAAAAATCCTGAAATAATCTTGGTCAGATCATTTGAGGACCATGTAAGATTGGTGTCTGAAATGGTCTTTTAAGGAAAGAACCATACAGATTTGAGTGGACCTGTCCAGTCAGTGCACGCATTTGTCAGTAATCGGGAAGCTCAACTCAGAACTTAAGGAGCTCAACCATTAGACGAACAATACCAAAGAAAGGACATTTGGGTAGACCGCATAAAGCACTCAAACTGCCAGATCATCATTGAAACTACCTGAGAAAGTGAAAAAAAAAAAAAAAAAATACTGACGCACATAGTCCTCACATTCACAATAATTTGATAATAAAGTTATACTTCAGAAAGTAAATTGTCATGTCATTCTATATGTAATAATTATTAAAACCAACATCTACACAATAATTTTTCCAATAGAAATATAGCTTGATCAGGTGGCTCTCCATTTTATATTTACCTTTGGTACAACCGAATGTGCATCCGGATAATTTGGTAGCCGACTCCAATTAAAAGTAACGAGGTAAGTTGAAGAAGGCTTTCAAACTATGCAACTCAAAAAAAAATATAGTGTAGCGGCATCTACAACGCCATATGCGCGCTACGCGCAACACTGACGTCACGCAAAATCCTGCATCGCGCAAGTAGAGTTTACCGCGAACTAGCATATCGCACCTTTAAAGACAAACCGTTACTAAACGAAAATATAAAATTTTACACAGGAGCTTAAATAAAAAGAAATACACAGCTTTTTGCAGTAGAATTTAGGATTATGGTGCTTTGAGCCATCTTTTGAGGTCATAATGATGGGTATTTATTTACATTATAACATAAGTTCTATTGCAAAAAAGTCGTGCATTTTCTTTATTTAATGTCCTGTGTAAAATTTTATTTTTTCGTTTAGTAACGGTTTGTCTTTAAAGGTGCGATATATACAACGTCCCGACATCAATCGTCGGGCAGTTGGCCACCAGATACGACACCCATCTGATTGGAGGAACCTTCCTTTTTTATGGAGGTATGAGTGAACTTTATATCCTGTTCCTCATACCTCTATATTAGAATGCATAGGTATTCTGTGATCTTCTTTATGTTAATTTAACATTCCATGAATTGTTATCAAATTAATATATTACTCCCGTTATTTCAAGTTCAAATCATTATAGTCCAAATATTCGTGATGTTACAATTAAATGATCACGCCAACCTTATAGAAGGACTAACCAACACAAAATCAATCATATTTGATAAGCAACATTACTATTATTATGTCATGTCGACGTGAATACCGTGAGATCGAGTGCGCGCGCGCATGACTCATAGTAACGCACAGATCACGAATTAATTCTACGACTGTTTCATGTGCTGCTTACTGGGTGTAAAAATCTGGATTTATAGAGAGATCGGAGATAAATAATTATGGTTTGCATTTATGACTAACGATACAAGTCCTACCTACGTCTGTTGCATCCTGGGCGTTCTGCTGTCAACTAACAGACTGCTAATAATTATTTTGACCTCAGCTTTTTGCTTGTATATGTCCCTCGTTCAGACGTGAAATAAGAAGTCAGGATCTGCAACACTTATTTAAGAATTACTCATCACTTATCTACCAGAAAAGTTTGCTGAAACATCCTTTAAAGGCTCCGCCGATGCCCCACAGTGCGACGCGACTCTAGTAGATCAATTTCTATGAAAACTTAATGGAAATTGTTCTACAAGAGTCGCGTCGTGTTGTCGCGTAGCGCCCGTCTGCGGAAGCCTTAAATCCTTTGATCGTCGCTGTCGCAAGTAAGTGACAAGACAATTGTGTCCAGCATGCTTTTATCTTTTAGTTAGTAATCCTGGCATGCTAGGTACAATTCAACCTGTTTTATTTTGTTTATTTCATTGATTCATCAATAATTGTTTACACAGGTTCTACGCTAAAGGTAACATGCGAAAGTACAGATAGAGAGATAGAGTAAGTAGATGCAACAGAGCAAAAATCACTTACAAGCAAACCGCATGCTTTAAGAAGTTGTACAAAAATAAATGTCACTTACCTATTTGTGACTGTGGACATCAAAGGGTGTGTAATAAAAAAACTTGTCAAAGTTTGAACTTACTATCCGGTACGTTTCTGAAATCAGGTATCGAAAATTCACAACGGCAGTCAAATGAGTCACAAATAGTAACAATATTAACCCTGAACGACATAGCATTCGGTTGGCACCCACGTACAGACATGAAACGATATTATATTATTAGCTACTATTGGTTTCTGCTAATCGAGGTGTGGGAATATATCTGTTACTACGATTTCGTTGTTTATAATTAGGAACATTAATAGCTTGAGATTCGCAAGAGATTAGGTTTTATTGGTTGGCAATGATGTAGATATAAGATTTTGTTGATGTTACTGATAAATGATAACTGATTTTATTTCTGTAAGTAGGTTTGTACAAACACTTTTACACGTCAATCATATTTTTTAAACTAAATGAGGTCGGCGTTCCTATCTGACTACTCAGAGAAGAAAGGCCGAAACAAACTCAGAGGTCACAGTCTCTTTTAAAGTCCAGACATAATCTTGGTCAGGTCATGCGAAGACCATGCAGGTGTCTGAAATGGTCTTTTGAGGAAAGAACCACACAGATTAAGTGGACATGTCCAGTCAGTGCACGCATTTGTCAGTAACCGTGCAGCTCAACTCAGAACTTAAGGAGCTCAACGATTCGACGAACAATACCAAAGAAAGGACATTTGGGTAGGCCGCATAAACTACTTAAACTGCCAGACCAAGAATAAAACAGAAAAAAATGACCCACATAGTCCTCATATTCACAATAATGAAAATAATATAATACTTTTTATAGTAAATATTTACGTCTAAAATAGTTAGCAAAATAAAACCAACATTCACTGTGTAAATTTATTGGAGCAGTTCAATCCCAAGCCTTTTTGTCCTCAATATAGTGTATGGTACTGGATGAGGTTGACTGAAAACAGAAAAAAAAAATGTTAGAACAATTTTCTTTGTAATGTACTTGACTTATTTTAGATCGATCACAGACATAGATTTTTAAGTTGTTTTTAGGTATATTCTTCAAAGGCATATTCATCAATATGACATGGCCTCTCCCATGCTGCGCCACAACACCCTGTCCTCCGCCTTCCGCATCCAGTTTGTCCCAGCCACCTTTTTGAGGTCGTCGGTCCATCTAGCTGGGGGCGTCCCACACTACGCTTGCCAATACGCGGTTTCCACTCCAGGCAAAGGCAAAGGCATATTACAAAATTATTATTATTACCAGCTTGTGTTTTCTTCTGCAGGGCACAAGCCCTCCTACTCGGTAGTCTATGGCTGCTAAGGACCGTTCTGTTGTCTTTACAAATTATGACTTTAATTAGTTGATCTACTAATTTATAGTCACGCATAACAGCAGTGGTGGCCCATTGGTAACGGCCGCGACTTACGAGTTGTGGGTCGTAAGTTCGATCTCTGACAGGTGCTTCACTTTGTGTACATTATTTCATCACCACTGCTCTCAAATCGGTGAAGGAAAACATCGTGAAGAAACCGCCATGTCTTAGATCCAAAAATTCGAAGACATGTGATTGGTGTGACACCAACCCGCACTGGGCCCGCGTGGTCGATTACGGCCCACTCTCTCACAGAGTAGAGGCTTGTGGCCTAGCAGTGGGAACATTATAGGCTGGTTATGCATTTAGCTTCTTCATTTACTGTCTTAGAATCTAACCTTAGCTTATCGCCCTTTGAAACACAAACGCGATGACACACTTAACAATTCCCAAAGTGTAACCGAATATTAAGGTAACAATGAATCTTGTGGCGTGGGCGTGGGCCTGACGCGAACTGTGCGCCATGCTTTTCTAGACTAGGTGTTATTCTGACGCTAACTAATTATATGAATCACGTAAAATAATCTGCTTTAAAACGCTTAGATGACGCCTGTGGTTAATCCCTTTCAATGCAGGAGAAAAAATTAATTGCGGGTCTAAGGACCAGAAAACTAAATAAAAGATATTGAGCCTCTTATGTATCGTTGGTTATTTTATTTTATTATATTCTATTCGGGAAACTTACAGCTACCTTATGCAGTATTCTTAAACAATATGCAATTGAAGGACATTTACTAGTTTCCAGTGACACTGTTAGTTAAGGATACAGAGAAGGAATAAGCATTCGTCAAAGTTCGTTTTACCTATTAAATAGTATAGGAATATTGGATGGTCTTCCTACAATATTATTCTCTATCGTTATTTGATAGTATTTTCGAAATCTTAGCAAACCCGTGTTTAATTAAAACTACACAGTGATTCTTGCTAGATCCTGACCCAAACGCAATCTATTGTTTAATAAGCTTCTTAAAACTATGAAATATTCCGAGATACTATTTCTGTAACAACATAAGGACTCTTACTTCAGCAAATCAAATCAGAATACGTTTTCTAGCAACAGTTTGATTACGTTAAACTTGGCCGCAATCAGATCGTGCGCAGTATTACGAGGTATTCCACCAATGCGCATCCACTGTGGGAGACATTTGTGTGATAAATATCATGAGGTTACGTCATTCTTAACGATGTTGGCTTATGAATTGTTTTGATGAGCAACTATATCTAGATTCTCCATAATATTTTTTTATATAAGTTTAAGAAGAGGTGGTTTGTAAATTTGGTGACGAATCTGATGCTAGTTATGTTGTTTATGATCATCTGCCTTCCCTTTTCCCAACAATTTTTGGGGTCAGCTTCCAGTCTAACCGGATGCAGCTGAATACCAGTATTTTACGTGGAGCGACTACCTATCTGACCTCCACAACCCAGTTACTGGGAAACACGAAACCCCTTGGTAAGACTGGTTGTCAGACTTTCAGGTTTCTGACGACCTGTAACGACTTTCAAAGATCCACGAGTGACAGCCGGGATCAACAGCTGAACAAGGTTTTCGAGGCACGGAGAGGTCTCGGTATGTAAAGATGGTCACCCATCCACGGACTGACCGCGGCAAGTGTAGCTTAACCTAATCCATCGACCCATGTGGCTGTTATTACATAACCACGAGCCCTTTATTATGTTGTTATGTATCTTTATTTATAAAAGTTAACAGCAGTCTTATAAGTTCTGTTAACTGTTAGTTTAACTATAGCTAAATTATGCCCCACAAAACCATTTTCACGGTTTGTCTGTGGGAAATAGATCGTACAAAATAATGTTAAGTTTATAACGTAGAGGTGTAAGTAGTTCTTCATCTGGGGTTTATGTTTGGTAAGGTAATTTAGGAATTAATTCAAGAGATTGGACGCTATCATTGTCTTCATGTCTATTAACGATACAACACGGCGATCAAACCACACAGCCCAGTAAGATTTGTGACTATAAAGATATCCTTTTTTACTCGTTATTCACTGTTGTTTAGCTTTCTATATTTTGTGAATGCGAGAAGGAGGCCTAACTTGTAGACTGTAGATTTGAAGACATTTTTATATTTTGTTGAGTACCTGTTACTTGTTGACGGACCTACACTGTCCTCCCATAACTAACAACACTGTAAATTTAAACATTGTAAAAGCCCCTTATTTTTAAAAGAGTAACCGTGGAGTTTCTTGTCGGCTCTTCTCCATAGGAAACAACCAATTGGAACCGTGCTCCTAGCTTTTGACATTTCATAAGTGCCCATGTAGGTTTATATGTAATAAAATATTGTGATTTTGATTTTTGGACATCGATTGGCTGATTTGGTGAAGTAAGACACTTAAGAAAGCAAAACTTTCCATTTAAAAACCTACTCCAAAGCTTTCAAACTTCACGTAAGACAATACTAATATTTCTCGACTTACCTGTCACAAAAAATAAACATGAACCACAAAGTTCACACGCACTGATAGACCACGATCCATTAAACTCTATATCTCTTATCACACTTAATAGCAAGCAATTTGAAACTATGATTTGGGATATCTAAAATATACAAAGACCAAATTACCTTAACCTCCCATACTTCACCAAAACTGGGTCCTTCGGTACGTTTTGTTGGTAAGGCAGAGGTCTAATTATACTTGTTGTAGGCCTATCTGTGATATAGAAAAATGAGTTGAATGTCAAGAATAATAGATGTGTCAATGTGTTGAGAGATTGTCATAAAGTAAGCCTTTGTTTTTTTAGTATTTGATTGTGGTTACTGATGGTATATTTTACTGAGATATAGAATTATAGGAAGATTAGTTTATGTTGTTTTTGTTTTGATTCTCATAATACTCGATGATTTTGTACAATCATATTAAGTAGCATACTAATCAACCCAGCACATTATCAAGGTACGAGTTTCTTCTCTCTTGGTTCTCAAGTTTTTCAAAGTCAAGTTTTTGAGTCGTCATTACTTTGTTTAATGAGGAATGATTCAGAGAAACAGAGCATTGCAAAATTCCGGAAATGAAATGAAATTGTTTAATCTGTAGTTAGGATATCGGAATCACTTTTACTCATCATATTATAGAAAAAAATAAGCTAGATGGAGTCGATATTTCCTATCTGACTACCCCTGAGAAGAAACGGCGAAACAAACTCAAGGGTCAAAGTCTCTATTAAAGTATAGACATAATTTTGGTCAGAGCATGTGAGGACCATGTAGATTAGTGGCTGAAATTGTCTTTTGAGGAAAGAACCACACATATTTGTGTGGACCAGTCCGGGCAGTGCAAGGATTTGTCAGTAATCGTGTAGCTCAACTTAGGATGAAAATCTGTTCTCGTCATAAGAAGTCTAAAATTATTATTATGTATTTTGAAAGATAACCTTTGCTAAGCAGCGTTATTTCTACAATTATAGTACTACATCTTAAATAATCCTGCCAATACAGAGCCGCTAAAATATCAAGGTACGCATTAAAATTACAATTACAATTTATACGTTATTCTTATTAAACCACGAGCATATTAACCTTGTGCAGCAAATGGTCCATTCATGATTGTGCACCGACATATTTATAAACACACTAGCGTACATAAATAGTTGAGTAGTCTCTCACATAATAGCTAATGTGAATTGTAATAAAATGTTCGCGGGACGAGCTTGAGCAAACGGGCTCAGATAGATCTCTATCCGAACTCACGGAATACGCGAGGCGTTGGTTTAGAATGGACACACCTTTAAAAATGAGTTTTTTTTTAAATTAGTCGCGGAAAAAATAGTGTTTCAATTACCTCATTGGTCGCTGTTCCGATTCAATATAATAATTATATCTACGAATTATGATTTGATAATCAAAAAGGGTGGTGGTGACGAGACTGTTAATCAGACTGCACTAGACAAACCTAATCATTGTCATTGTTGCAGATATAAGTAGCAATTTACATACTTACATGACCTAATAAAATCATGTCTTTTCACAATTGAGTAGCTAAAAACTACAGAACACTCTGAAGTACTCCTTTTGCTTCATCTATGTTGATATGTACATCAGTACAACGAACCTGACATTTTGAAGACTGATCTGAAACATTTCATCAGTCAGCCTATTATCATGTAGTAAGATCAACCTTGGCACCAAATTACAAAAAAGAACGGTATGCTTATGGTTAGGTCCTCACAAATCCAGCGTCTCACATTGCGTGGGTTGTGATACGCCACGTCAGCACATCTGGCACGACTCGCAGCTCCCAATGCTCCGCTGATACTATTGTCATGAGAACTCCGCGCCATATCCGGTGATTCGCTTAAAGATTTATTCTTCATTCATGGGGACTTATCTCGTTGGGTTTTAGTCCGAAATTGTTCAGGAGAAGATGCCCGTGTCGGTCTTCTTCTTATTCTGGCCTTTGGCACGAACCTATGCCGTGGTAAGGCAGCGAGGACCATAGACAGACGGACAGCCTCAATATCAAGTGGGGCTGACGGTCCAGGGTGTGCTCGGCGTGCATTTAAGTAACGCTACTCGTAAAGGCTATTTGAATGCGCTCAATACTTAAGGTGTCGATTGAATGCTCAAAAAATCTACACATAACCTTTTATTAATTCCATTTTTTTCGGTTTCAGGTTGTCGTCGACTTCAAGGATGGCATTACAGTAAGTGGTAAAATGTAAGTGTCAATAGCGTTATATTTTCGCCAGCACTATTTAAACCACAACACACCAAAACAGTTTTAAGATAGCGGTTCCAATTTTCTGGATGCAACAAGAGCTGTTCAGTGTTTATTTTTGACGATTTTTTGCTTAAGTAGGCATTGCTAATTTTAAGATTTTATACTTTGCTGTCGTCAATTCTGATTCTGATCTCATCGTGCACAACATCTGCGAGCTAATATTTTGTATCGTATTTTCCAAACTAGAATATTATAACCTTTCAATTGTTTACTGTAACCGAATCATGGTAGTTTTCGTGTGATCTTTCCCGTGACGATACTAATGACTTTGACAACTTTTTATATGATTTAGTCAAGGGTGAGCGTGTTAGCGGTAATAAAACTTATTCTTGCTGGCCATGAAATAGGCAGGTTTGTCTTTCTTCAATTTATTTTATTATTTTCTCTTGTGCAGCACCTGTGTATTTGTAACCATATTTTGATTTGAGTGGCCATGGAGTTTCTTGCCCGTTTTTCTCCATAGGTACCTACTACGCTTTGGAATGAGCGCCTACCTTCATCTTTCTGACTGACCGACACCTTGACAATTCAAATGTGCCTGTAATTGGTTTATTTGGAATAAATGCTTTGAGTTTGAGTTTGAGATTACTGATATATGAACATCAATTGCAGGAAGTAGACAACCAAATACCCTCAATACTCAATAATTTATTGCATTCCACAATAAGTACTTAGGTGGTAACTTAAAATATTAAGAGATCACTATGGACCCTGTCCGGCACAGCTAAATAGTAGAAGAGAGAAAACTGGTTTTACTTAAGTCTGAGCTACCCTTGTTATCCTATCTTTAACTTAAAAGGTAGGTACCATTATCATAGACTTTTAACAACATTAAGTGATTATTATCTAGCTCAGCAGCTCTAAATAGAAACTAAAAAGAGATACCTAGATATTAAACACACATCGAAATATGCTTAAAGAGAAAAAAAAATAGAAAAAAAAGAGAAAAAAGAAAGAAAAAAAGAAAGAAAAAAGAGTAAAGTGAACAAAAAAAATAAGAAGTATTCTATTCTATTCTATCGAATCATTATTTTCCCCGACATACCCGTCAAATCATCTTAAAAAGGCCAAGAAAAGGATTTTGAAGTAATCGTGATTTTAGGTATCTATCCACGGACCCCTAATCGACCAGGTGTCAATGTAGGAAGTGTCACCCGTTAGTGACCTCTTTCCGGCACTTTTTTGCTTTTCACACCATCAACTAATACATGATGGGTTTTTAATAAATGTCATCGAAACTGTTCAGTGGCCTACTGCAATTATTTGCTTATTACAGATATAGAGTGGCGATGAGCTGGGAACTTTTTTATTTTTGGTCTTTTTTTCTGAATCGCTGAACTAAGGTGTCATTATTTTTTTAAACAGAACAAGGGGCTATCAAGGCTTTTTTATTTGATTTTATAAGACAGTTTTATTGTGAACTAGCTTTTGTCCGCTGCTTCGCCCGCGTGGAGGTCGAAAATTATCCCACGGGAACGTACTACTGGGATAAAAATTATCCTAAATATTAATCCAGGTTATAAACTATCTGTGTTCCAAATTCCATCCAAATCTCTTCAGTAGTTTTTGCGTGAAAGAGTAACAAACATCCATCCATCCATCAATCTCACATACTTTCACATTTAATTAGTAGGATATTATGAATGTCTTAACAATTAGGAGGTTATTCTGAAATAAACTGTGACAATTTGGTAGCATGACAAACTATCTCTTATCCTTAAGGCTTTATTTACTAGATAACGTCACCCCTATATTCCCCGAAGGGTTAAGCAGAGGCTTTATTTACCTTGTAGTAGAAGTTCTTCTTTTATAACCTAAATTAAGATTGCTAAATCACTGAGATTGTAAGAAGTTCCCTTTGGTAGCCGCGGCAAGATTTATTTTCAAGTTTGTAACTCTACTAGTTTTATCTATTTTTTATTTTATATAACGATCACCAACTGTTTATAAAATGAAATTAACGTTTTAGTTTAAAGAGATATATTTATATTCAAACTGTAATGGCGACTGGCGTGGTATCTAGAAAAATATGTCTAAAAATAAAATAAAATAACGAAGAAATTAATATTATCGTGTACGAAAAAAGTCTCGCTAATTACCTATAATGGTAGCTATTTAAATACCAATATGCGATAGCAAACGCCATTACGTAATTACTATGTATGAAAAATACGAGTGCCATAATAAATACAAGGTTTTTATTCCAACTCAAAAAATGAAAATTATTCAAAAATGGTCTTTAGAGCTTTGGGTTAAGGTTCGAGGAGATTATGATTAGGTTTTCGACGCTTATAGAAAATGGTACCAGTGTTAACTCAGTAGATAATCAAGCACCTGTATTTGTTACACACCGTGTCAAAAGCTAGCAAACTCAGTACAAAGTTCTTATGCAACAGTCATGAAATAATTGGGACCTAGAGGTGGATTTTTATTAATTTTTGCCGGGGTTTTTAAAGAATCAATTCAAATAGTCAGACATGTACGGCCATTATCAGTTCCTTATTGAATGATACCTAATTTTCAGTACCATTAAACCAACTTTTTAATTCGTAATAGGTATCATTCTTACTTCTGACTCCTAAGTCACAGGTACTCCTAGTTTGAGAGTCACGGTTTACTCAATCTGTATGACTTTTATTCACTGTAATTACATCGTCCCAGTTTTTACGCATTGTTGAAGGTTTTTGTATAAATAAAGATTTTTATTATTATTGTTCTTTTATTTCATTATATGCAGATAAATTATATTTATAAACATTAGAATATAAAATCATTTAAAAATATAAAAACATGATTTAATTCATTTAATAAATTTACATTTAATAATAATAGCTATTATTATCATTATTACTGAAATGGTAATCTAAGGACGAAACACAAATTTAAAAAAGGGTTTATTTAAAGTCAAAGTGATTTGACTTTGACTTACAACAAAACTTTTTTTAATTTTTTTCATTTAAAGTTTATTAAAATTAGACCATTAAATGCACTTTTAAATAAAATACTTTTACAGCTAACATTCGGTAGGTACTAGTACCCAATTCGCTGGCTATCCAACTGATCCGTACATCCGTAGACCCATAGCAAAAAATAATAAGTTAAAGTGCAATACTAATGCGTTAGCAGATATTCCTATCTACTCGATTTGTGCGCCACTACTCGCATAAAATCGTTTTTATTAACACACGCTTATCGATTTAACGAGAGCATCTCGGCCGAGTTGACATTTCGATTCGTTATAGAGCTACTAGTTTTAATTTTCCTACTTAATGTATGGTAATGGGCGGTTTATCTGTTTGAAGTGAATCAAGGGGGTGTTGAATGTATGTGGATGATGGGATGTTGGAGGGACGTTATGTATCACTTGCTTCCTTTAATGTGCTAAGTGATTTCGATTAGTTAACGCTGGCATTGGAGTTATTAAAATGCTAATTGGAATTTATAGCGGTTAGGCGATGTGTCAGTAAATCAATTTGAGCGAAATATGTCTTGAAATATAGGTTTTTTTCTGTCCTGTGAATGTGGGATGAAGGAATGGTTAGAAAAAAAAACGTGTGGACTCGTGGGTCAGGAACGAAGTTCGTTACGCTTTGTGATTCGATATGGAGATATTACTTTCGAATGTGATTCGATATGGAGATTTAGATAGTATGATAAAAAAACTGCGGCCGCCCCTTGGACTTTCATTTTGACCTCACTATTGGCTTCAACATCCTCAAAACCCATGAAAATGACACCCACGACGAAGTTTTTTTAAATTTTCGCAGTTGACATCTTGGATTTACACTTTGACCTCACTATTGGCTTCAGCACCCTCGAAAAGCATAAAAACTATCTCTCTCTGTCTGTTTCTATTATATATTATTATTGTAATAAAAAGTCGCATGGAGGCGGCATGACCCTTTGTTGTTACGTGACGAATTCAAAAAAATTCTAAAATGTTACTCCTATCAAGTTCCGTTAAAGAACTTCGTTCCAAAACTGAAACCTTTTGATCCATAATCGGAATTATATGATACCCATACAGTTATGATACAATCTCTATATCGACATGAAGAAAAACATTTTACTCCATAATTTCTATACTTAAAGAAACAGCGCAATCACTGAACTCAGATGATAAACAACTTTACGCCAAAAGACGATGATGATGATGTGGTAATTAGTGACAAAACAACATCTAGGAACGTCATTGTCACTGTTTGCATTCAAATAGATACCACTAAACAGAACACCATAAAACCATTCACACCAAACACCATTGGCCATCATAAATAATTCAAACAACATGAGAATCGTGAAATGGAGCCAATCAAGCGGAACTGTCGTACTGAAGCCGTTGACGATACTACTAATATTATGAAATTTTTCAATATAATAACAATATAACCTTAATAAGACGTCGTGAAGCATAAGAACGTCCCATCACGACAATGTTAAGGTGAGTGCAGAGAAGTACGGAATTTAAATATTATGGTAAATTTTATGGGGTGAGACGTGTGTTGTAAGTTATATGAGAAGGTCGAAGAAGAAGTTTTGCTGTGTAATTCTCGTGAATTATGATTTTCTAGGCGTGACGAAATATGATTAAGAAGTGAAACTTTGATGAGTTACCTGATAGAAGCATCTACGACATTTGGGGGTATGAAATTGTCAAGACCCTTTTCCATTAAGGTTGATGTGTATAACAATGTTACCATTAAACGTTATAGTATCAAAGAACTACATATCTGTATGTTTGTTAAAGCTATATCCATCAAAAAGCTTATCTCTCTTCTGAGAACTGAATTGCGTACAAGGTTTTAAAATACAAATATTGCTAAAAATATCAAGGTAAAAGACACAAAACACTAATATTTTGACCAATGATCATTCATCATTACCAATTAGATTAATCAATCATTGTGAACCTTGCCTTGTTGAGCGGTTTTCAAGCGCCCCCTGCGCTCCCATAGTAATTCCAATTCAATATTTGAACGACTCTCTGTCAACGTTACCTTTAGGATGGTTGCAAGCGAAGCGTTTTGAACGCGTTGTTACTGCGATCATGGAGACCGTGTGTATGAACAATATTATAATGCTGATGACCTGACATTGTGTAGGACGAGCATACTCTTCAACATGATCATTCTGTGTGCAAAACAAAAACTATATATTTGGAGTTTTACATTAGAAGAACTCACAAATGTTTAAATTTCGTTACCAAGACCTAGTTTTAGTAGACCTTAGATTAAATGATACGCTTTCAAGCAATAAAAAAGCGTTGGATCCTTCAACGCTTTACGATGGAACCAGAATTATTGTAAGAAAAGTATTTCTAGGTGCGGACTTAAGGCACAAGATTATGTCAGTACCCTTTCGCAAGTGTTACATTGTACTTTCTGTATGATAGATCCTAGGAATCAACTATTTAGAACAGAATACATTACTGATGTCTACATCCGCACGACTAAGATCCAGTAGTTTCAGTCCTACAATCGCAATAAAATGATTTTAATTAGTGATCTCAGATAGTTCCTGTCCAAGATGCTAGATGCAAGCCTTGGCCAACGGGATACACTAGGAGCTTGATGAGCCTGTTTTTCGTACTATTGTCACAGTAGCAGCAGCGTTTCAACCGCGTGTCCAACCCGCCATCGTTCAATCCCCTTACCGCGGTTGTCGTGCACCGGCGCAACGATAACACGCTCCTCGCCAACAATCGTGCGACATTCCGCTACTAAAGCGTTATAACTCATGAATGTTTTAATACTCCAAGTCCGCATCCGATCCCGATAATTTATTATGCTCCTCAGCTATTTTAAATAAACGGGAAGTTTTGTTTGGTTTTTAAATTTCAAGTTTTACTGTCTCTCCGTTTTGGTGAGGAGGTTAAGTCATTCGGTGCTTTGTTGTTGGGGAGCTTAACCCTTAGTTTACCTGGTGACTCCAAATCACTGAATTTACCCCATGGAGTCTATGAGACTCCATGCATAAAAATAATTGATTTTGGTCAAAATAAAAGCAAAACGTGTACTCAGAAATGGTTTATTATACTTATTATTGAAGTAAATAGTTTAAAATAATGATTTATTGTATTTAAGTTTCGAGCCAGAATTTAGCATTGATTTTTGTTTCCTTATTTTTTTGTCAATTAGGTTTTTCAATTGTCAACATGATTGTTACAAACTAATAACGAAATGTGATATTCAAGCATTTAGGTGTAATGTTAGCAACATTATACGTATATGCTTTAATATCAGCTCGCGAAATTGTATTCGATGAAATGAAATATAATTTTGAGAGCTATTGAAGTAATGCTAAAATAGGGTTTGACAAGTTCTCAATATGAAATTCTCAATTCAGAAACCGGGTTTTGCGGCGGTCAAGGTCAGGCTGAAGTGTCGATTTAGCGGATGCGGTAAAAAAAAATCAGAATTACCAAGAATATAGTCAAAACCATCAAATCTCTATTTAGAAAAGCCTTAAATTCACTGACAGTCAACTCACAGTCTTAACGACTCGGCTGCTCTAACTTTAAGTACCTACAGTAGGTACCTACCTCGACTTTTCTGTGAAAAAAAAACTTTTTTCACAAATATTTGGTCCTTATTTAAAGGCGCATAATATCGTAAATAAATAACAAACTTACAGAGTTATTCATGAAACAAAATTCAAGTATCTTTTTTCGGCGTTTTAAAAACTCATCTGAATTCAAGTAATTCGGGTATTAACTAAAACAAGTATCTGAAAAACTATGTAAAAATGTGAAAAATGAATACAAGCAACTGCCATCAGTTGCTTGTAATCAACTTTGTATCGTTACGTTCTAAATGTGTATCACTCTTATTTGATATGAGACTCATACAATTTATTATGAGTGATAAACAAGAGAAGAATGCTCAAGAAATTTTCATAACATGAATTTTACTACGCTTAATTTTCAAAGGATTGGGCACTTTTTAATCACCAACCCGCACTGGGCCCGCGTGGTGGATTACGGCCCATTCCCTCTCACTAAGAGGAGGCCTGTGTCCCGGCAGTGGGAACATTATAGGCTGATTATGCTGAGCACTTTTTATAAATTATTTTTCAGAAGATCATTCATTTGTTCATGAGCTATCAGAAACCTATCAGTTCCACAATTTTTGGGCGATATTTCCGAAAAATCTTTAAATTCGAAAACAACCCAATTTTAACCAAAAGTTGTCGCGGTCAAATTTGTTGCAAATTAGCTCTAGTGTATCCCTTTTCAATTCATAATTTCGTATATTCAAGATTATAAAGATTAAAATAAATGTGGTTGTTGTTGTTCACAGTATTTTAATCCAAAGGCTTATGTGCTAGAAAATGGTATACATTATCACTATCAGATTCTTGATTTTTTTTCTTTAAGTGGATTTAAAGAAAATAGCGAGGTTCAAAAACTAACGTTTTACTTTAAATCGGCCTACGTATCCAACATAATTATCTCAAACTGGTGAAGGCAAGTGATGGAAAGTGTGTGCTCCATATACGGTATTAAATTTATTCACGGAATCAACACATGATTATGTGAGTTAGAACCGTTTAAGGGAAAAGTGGTCCTTTTATTCGGAGTGCGCAATGCATGCGGGCGCCTAGGCGTTAAAGGCGCCACAACCAACTACCGTATTATAGAATGGAAACTAGTTTATGTTATTCAATCGTCGTATTAAACCAGTAACTGTCACTATTAGGCAACGTTTGCTATTTGTTGCTTGTAAAATATAAACGAGTTTATCTCGAAGTGAAATTATTTCTATATCTATCAAAATACTAACACGAATTTTGGCGTTAGTCGTCTTAAAATAATGAACTGGAACAGTCGCATCAAGTCTTTTCCTTTAAATAGTTTTACGAAGAAATCGGTTGATTTTATTGTTCCCAAAATAATATTATTTGTGCTCCAGTCTGCTTCACTGAAGGGTTAGGCGGAGGTGTACCTATAGTACACCCACATTTCGCCAGTTATGTTTAACTCCCATGTAATAGGGGGCGAGCCTATTGCAATCAACCGGCCACAAAACCAGATTCCGGGCCGCTACTGAGAAATTCCTGATGGAAAAACCCAATAACACTTTGCCTGACCTGGGAATCGAATCTAGGACCTCAAATTAGCTTGCGACCACTGGACCACCGAGGCCAACGACTAATTAATTGTCCATAATTTTTCAAAAGGATTTGATATTGTTTGTATCACAATTTTCTCCTGACTATTTATTTATTTCTTATCTGACATAAAACATAGTATACACTATTCTTATCAAATCCAATTTATACAAAAAACATCTGCTGTCTATCCTCTTTTTTTCATCATCAGCCTTATTGGCAGTATTTAATCTCAGCGCTCGGCTATCTCGCCGAGTGTTATCGGTTGATCCGCAATATATCGACGCCATTACGGATAGTCTTGTGCTACTATTAAACTTATTTTATAAGTAAAGTAAGTCTATTTTTTAGTCTAGTGGCTAAGGTCTGGTATTTACATGGCGTCTAGGGGTCGTCGGGAGGGGAACGTCATGACACTTATGTTGCCAACACAAAGTAACTAGGTGGTATTTGTCTTTTTTTTACCAAAATCTCATATCTCTCTCTCTTTCTCAATTTTAAGTATTGGGTTGGTAAGTGCGAGCCCTGAAAGAATGTGACTTTCGCTCTAAATATTACCTGGAACTCTTTCAAATCCAAAATAGCCAATGAAATCCAACGCAAGCGAATATTCAGTAAATTTTCATAAATGACAACTCCGGTGTGTTGATTGAACCAGCAGGCAATTCAAGAGAAGATAATAGAAAATACACTGAAGACCCACAAGAAAGCCATATTCAGGGGCGGGCTGTTACCAAAGTATCGACCGAGCATATATTAACTTAACTATTGAAGTAAGCAAAATACTCAATCAACCGTCACTCACAGAAAACACTCCTCAAAAAATAAATCCTAGCTTTAAATAAATCTTTAAATAAAACTAAGAAATTGTGAACAATTCTCGCACATAGCGCGGAGCGTGTCTTCGCTCCCTGTATGGATGGTATCGGGGTTCGATTCCCGGTGAATGGGCAATGTTCCATTCAGTGCACACCCGTCTCTCACTACACGCTATGTCGTTTTGTTTATCCGTTTAACTGCTGGTTTAAGTTATAAGAGGATGGATGAAAAATTGGGTGAAAAGCTCGCATTTAGGTAGACCGAAAGTCAATCTGCTACTGAGAATTCCCATAACAGAAAAACTAAAAATTACTAGCTCGAATCGGGAATTGAACCCAGGACGCCTTTTCTTTTGAACTCTGGTACATCATTTTATTAAACACCACGTTTTAAGACCTAAGAGTAGAGCGATAAAAGAAATCCAAGCTACTCAGACAAAACATTCCGTCTGTGTGAAATCGAAACCCTGAATTCAAAAGCCACCAATCTTAAGATACAGACTCATTTCCCAAAGCATCCCATTACGTTCTGAACTCATTACTGTAGCTCATAAATAACAATTTAGTTCTAGCTCTAACTTTACCCATTTATGTGGCATAAAACCAGGGCTAAGTCTGAGCATGGAGAATTTAACGAGTCTCCATTTTGTTATGATATTTAGCTTTAGTGGAGTTGTGCGATTGGGCGATGTGTGGGGTATCTTGGGTAAAACGGTATTTTATTATTCGGGATCCGGGACATTTTGGAGATTTTTTGAAAATTATGAAGTAGCACAGGTTTACACTCTGAATGATGATTAGCGTGACCCAATTTGCAAAAACAATCTTTATTTATTTATGTAAACTTCTCGCACACAATAACATACAAAGGCGGACTTAATGCCTTAGGCATTCTCTACCAGTCAACCAAGGGTGGCGTAGAAATAAGATGGCAGGTGCTCTGTTTAACAGACGTTAATACTAACAAGAAATATTAAAAAGATAACATAATTAATTATAAATAAAATAGGTATACAAGTACCTATATAGGTTATAAACTTATAATACACATACATACATATTTACTATAATATAAACCTACATTATATATAATATATATATACACAAAAAGCGCGCTCTGTACCGTAGCGTACACACAACGACAGTTAATAGTTATTTGAAGTAATCAATAATCGAATAACCAACTGTCGATTTACGTTACGCCACAGCTCTGAACTATACTATTGACCTTTTGGTCAAAATCGTCATAAATGTATTAACAAAATTGTGAGAAACATCTTACATACTGCTTCGTCTAGAAATTCCATAATTTGGATATTCCATTGCAAAAAAAATGGAAGGTACTGAGAATATGGCTCCTTGCTAAATAGTTCGCCCCTATTCTTTTTACTGGTGTTACAAAAGTCAACAAAGACGGCAACAGTGTCCTCCAAGTAAATACAAAACAACCACCTGCCATCACCAACTGATCGTCTGCCAAACGTGGTGATCATAACAATCCCATCGACCATTATAATTAAAATAGGTTTCTTCGGATACCATTTTATAGGCGAATGACTCAACAATCCGATCCTAACACATAAAGTTAAATATAACGCTCAACAAGTCGACGGAGGTTATCATACAATTTAGCCCGTATAGTTGGTATCTGGGCTGCTTTGAATTTGTTACAAGTTCACGTATATCTGAAGGTGAAGAGCGATGAAAGTAAAAGGATGTTCTTTGTGTGGGAATATAGCTTTCAAAAACTGTATTTTATTGTTAAAACTAGACTTAACTATTGAGGGTTTAAGGATTTAGAACTTGTTCACTACACTCAAGTCTAAACCAATGATAGACACCTAATTACTCGTATCTATTGTTGGGGGCAACAGGAGCGTCACTGAAGTACAGTTTGGAGGTCTACCAGTGGCAAAAGGTTTTTTCTGCTTCATTATTATTCTTTCCAAGGTAATCTTGGAAACCACTACTACGTAGAAAACAAACTAAAGGTTTTTAGTGAACAAGACACAGTGAACAAGAATAGTTAGTAAAGGGTTTTAAACAGGATGAAATTGAAATCTTGCGTCAACTCGAATTAGGAGGTTCAGTAACTGTTACATAATCATTATAAATTGTCATTTCCCTAATGAAAATTCTTGAAAGAAATCGTGTAATTATCATCTTAGATAGTGCAGACTAAGGTAGTGCCTTCAAGTAGACCTAAATTATCGTTGTTACAGAAGAAAAGAAAAACAATGAAGATAATTTAAGTATCCATTTTAGCGCGCGCCCAAAGAGCAGTCCATTCATCGCACTGCTCACAACGTGAAGCAAGTTAGCAACATGTTGAGCTAGCGGTCATTTACCAAATTTTTACCGTTCCTACGAAAAAAAGGGCGAGCGACGACGCGGGACGCGGCGACGTTGCCAAATTGCTTGCCTGCGCGCACGAACGTGCATCCCTTTCCTTTCTCTCGGCCGAATGACATGTTCTAAATTTTCGCGCGCCTATTCAATTTCATCTGTATATTCTGTGTGATAAGAAGCCTTCGCCTGAATAACAGTAGGAAGGACCACAGTATTATGATTCTTATAAACAAAAGGAACATCCTCACATTCGCAACTCCTGCGCACGTATTGGCGATGCACCTCGTCCGGCCCACGCTCGGAAAAGGGCACAGATGATCGTCGAACTCACGCCCCTCCGAACTGTGTCGATAATAACTCCGCGCTGCTTCTAATGTTATGCCCTAGTTTCGTTGGATGTACCGGGATTGTGTGTGTGAGGAAATGGGAGTAACAGATTATTGGAAGAGAATCAGGTAATATCCATGTGAAACTATTCGGGCATTGTGGTAAGTTTTAGCATAGGTAACGACAAAATAATTCAGGGTGATGTCTCATGTCAAGGAATGTCGAGGACCGAGTGAAGTTTGTCGATGTTTTAAGGAATGGAGGGCATGAAAAAGGTGTATAAATAAATTCACTCTCACCCAAGCTACGCTACGCTTTTTGTCACACAAGTTTAATGCATTAAATGCTCCCACAGACAGGCGCGATGCGACAGCGCTACACAAAGGCACCGCTCGTAGCGCGACACGCGGTGCCTTTGTGTCGGGAGTCGCGTCACGCCAATGTGTACGAGCCTTAACGCTACGATAGGTATTCTACTTTATGACTTGTAGAAACCTATAAGCGTAGCTACCATACGTTAGCTTAGGCATAGGTACCTATAATTATACTTGTGTGCACACTAACATACACTGTTTTTAATCGACTTCAAAATGGAGGAGGTTATCAATTCGGATGTTTATATATATATTTTTTTATGTATGTTCGGGCATAACTCCATCATATATAGAAGGATTTGCAAAATACTTTTTTTGTTTGAAAGGGTATATTCTCGAGGTGGTCCCATTGTCACCAAGTCAGAATCTGATGAAGGGATCACCGGGCTTCACCATTAGCTCCAAAAGGAATATTTTGTAAAAGGTAATGAGCAGTTGACATTAGGCTATTGTAACTTAGATAAATAAATTAAAAAAGAACTTAAAAAAGAAACCGTCTTCAAAAAAAGACACTACATAGTGAAAAATAACTTTAATTTCGGAAGTCGGTGGCAAAATACTAAAATACAGATCCAAAGACACCGACTTCTGAAATTAAAGTTATTTTTCACATGTAGTGTCTTTTTTTGAAGACGGTAATTTTTCTTTTTGTGAAAAAGTTTTTTTTTCAGTTAGGTTTCTAACATTTTCAGTTTAATCAGTTTATTCAGTTTAATGTGATTTTCAAGAAAATAGCAAAATAATCTTACCCGATAGGTGTAATAAAGTACTAAAAACATTACTTCAGATCACTCTACCCACGGAAACTTAACCACACATACAAAAGTAATTAACATTTAATTACGTCAAAACAATTCTCGGAGCTCAACGTACACTGGCGATGGTCCGAAGGCCGTACATTGTTGGTCCTACACCAGTCGCCTCTCACGGTCCCCTGACCTCTGGGTTCACGTGGGCAAATGAAATCAGATGCATCAATCATTTTACAATCACGTGCATATATTGTGCGCAGCATTATGTTGATGCTCGGTGGTTTCATTTAAGGTACTTATTATGTTACGATGGAGGTAAGTTGACTTGGTGTAATGAAGAAGGATTTTGTAGTACAGTCCAAGGATAGGCCTGGATCTATTCATTCTATAATCCTACTATCCTACTAATATCATAAATGTGAAAGTGTGGACGTTAGGATGTTTGTTACTCAATCACGCTAAAACGGCTGAACGGATTTGGATAAAAATTGGCACATGGGTAGACTATGACCTGGATTAGGACATAGGATACTTTTTATCCCGATATTCCTACGGGATCGAGATTTCTGCGGGTGAAACCGCGGGGCGCAGCTATTAATATTATAAATTCGAAAGTAACTCTGCCTGTATGTTACCTTTTCACGCCTAAACCACTGAAGGGATTTCGATTAAATTTGGGAAGGAGAAAGATGGCATCCTGGGGACGGACATAGGCTATATTTTGTCTCAAAAATAAACCTAAAGGGCGTGATATAGGGGATGAATTTTGTATGGAAAACTTAGCATTTCTTAAGTTAGGGGTTTAAAAAAAAGCTGTATATTTCTTGCAAAAATTAAATACATAAATAATTACTATTTATCTTATATTAGTAAGGATACCTATGAGCTATCCATATTATATTTAGGGTTGGATGCATTGGTGAACTTATGATTATTTTTGTATTTACACGGCTTAAAATTTGAATTTAACTCAATCTTCAAAAACTCCTGCGCCGGTGAACTCCTCCGCCAAAGAAAACCAATTTTCTCTATTTTGGGCTGCTTGCATCCAGTCTAGGCCAGCCGTCTCGACTGTATCGTCTTGCTGCCTCTTGTACGGTCTTCCTCCGTAGCGTTTCTTGTTTGGGCCTTTCCACGATGTCACTCTTATGGTCTATAGCTCGTCTGTCAATCGCGCTACATGCCCCGCCCATTTCTATTTGAGTTTCTGAGCATAGTTACGAGCATTTGATATCTTAGCGGCTTTTGATATGCTTTTTATTTTGATATCTTATTTTTTAATTTTGTTTATTTTAAGCATACTGCGCTCTAGTCCCCGTAGGCAGGTGTTTCTTTTTTCCATTGTTGTGGTGTACTTCCAGGTCTGGCTCACATATGTTAAGCACGGTAGGAGATATGTGTTCATGACTCTAGTTGTAATTTTAACTGGCATGTTGCGTTTAAAAATCTCCTTCAAGTTCCAATATTTATTCCACGTGCATTGTATACGTCTCTCTATTTCTGATTCATGGTTTTTCCTATTGAAGCTGATTTGTTTACCTAAGTATACGTTTTTTTCCGTATAATTCAGAATTTCACTGTCGACCGATATTGTCTTGTCTATGTGTTTGTCATTAGCATTGTTTTCATGAGATTCATCTCTAGACCTACTTCCCTGCTAGCCACATTCGGTGATGCAGTGGTTCATGAATATTTGTGTACCCCTTTTTAAAAGATTTAAGGTATTGGATATATAGTCAGAGTCCGTAACTTGAGGTAATATTTATTTAAGTATTTATTTATTTTAAATCACCCGCTTAAAAATTATTACAATTTAAACTTATAAAATAACTTAGCTAATATAGGTAGGTATTACGTAGACGATGGCAGTTCTAGATTATTTCAAATTAATGGTTAATTATTATTATTTTTAAGTTAGGTAACATTAAGGATCATAAAAAAATTCCAACAAAAAAGAAAATGTATTTATTATCTGTATATTTAGATTTGTTACCTTTTCACGCTTTAACGGGTGAATGGATTTGGATCAAAGGTATACGGATAGGTCATGATATGGGTTAGGACATAGGATACGTTTTATTCCGGTAACACGTTTCCGTGGCATAATATCCGAACACACGCGGGCGAACCCGCGGGCAGAAGCTAGTATATACCATATACATATAAATGAAAGTCATTTTTCGTGGCCGTGTTTCTGTATGACCGCGTTGTTTTTCTTAACTACGCAAGGGATTTTATTCGATTTTCACCATAATTTCAAGAATTTATTCCGTGAAGTTTTCGTACTCACATTTAATAAAGATATCTTGATGTTTTGTGAAATCGTCAAAACCGTGCGAAGCAGAGACGGGCCGCTAACAAGTATAATAATGTCATCTAGAAGCGCTCTTTGAAAAGTTTGTTCTTAAAATGCGGGAGCTTCTGAGCTCCGACTGAACCTTGGTCTGAAAATAAAGCAAACATGTAATTCAGTTAGTCTAAAGCTTAGGCCGACGAAGGCCCGAGTTTGATATTGTGGATAGTGATTCAATTTAATGTTTAAAGCCACATATACACATATACAAAGGTCATTTCTGGTACATCGGAGGCCTGGTGATGAATTTAATTACAGAATTTCATTAATGGTCTGGGTAGCAAGAAAACAAGATACTTTTCAATATCAAAAATTATTGCTCAACACAGTACATAATCATACATTTCCAGATGTCAAGTGAATGCGCAGTCCACTTGTTGTACCAATTCAGGCATGCAAAATTTATTATTGAACATACACAATTTCATAGATTACAAAACAATAACACGGTCAACACATAATTAAGAATACAAATAAAGATTATTTTATTTTATTTTTTTTATAAAATAATCTTAATAAAGTAATTTTAAACCTTTTCAAAGATTTGATCTATCTCAACATTTTTTGCATCATCTGAATGGAAACATCACGAAACAACCGAAAATTTACCCAACAAAATCATAAAACACTTTGTTTGGCAACTGAAAATTGTCCAAATTACATATCAATTTCAGTGACAAACGACATTCGCACATTAGTATCTCGTGCGACAAAATTAACGCATTTGCGACACGAGAATGCGATCGCAAGGTCGCACGAACCTTGTGGCGTCGCAAACGGATATTGTGAATAGACAAAAAGTTGTGACTTGCATTATATACTAAATTGGGGTCAGTAGGGTCATGTAATTTGTTGTGGTTCGCTTGCCACTGGGAAGTTAGATGCTGATTGATCATTTTCCTAATGTGTTGAAGGTGTTGTTTTATAAATGAGTGCTAGGTAAATACATATCAACTGTTAGGGGGTAAGATGTCTGCCTGGTTTGGGCGGAGCACCGTCATGTCCTCGCGGAGGCAATCGGCGGTGATTTCTCGCGTCCGAGCCTGATCCAGGCCATGGTACGGAGCGAGAGTGTATGAGAAGCCGTCAACTACTTCTGCGAAGCAATAATGCTCGCGAAAGAGGAGGTGAAGCGCGTGAGGGTGAGGCAATCGTTGTGCCCTCACGCCCCTTGTCGCCGCAGGAGGAGACACCCTGGGCGTCGGGAGTCGATAACCGATTCCCGGCCACCGCAGGCGCGGGCTTGTGGACGGCGAGCAATGGGTAGCTCTCCGTCCGGTAAGGACCAGGCCCGGGACGACGCGACGGCGTGTTGTATTCCACGTGCGCCTCAAAGAGATGTCAGCACCAATTGAAGGGGTCCGCTAGGGCTGATGCTTGCCAGGGTCGCGGATTGTTCGAAAGAGTTACCGTGGCCCTGGCACACGGCACAGGCAACTGAAGGAACACGGGTGGGTTTTAGTCAGTAAAAGTCTGACACGGAAGAGCGGGAGCAGTTATTTGATGATTTCCCACCAAAAAAAAGGGTTAATAATCGTTTTCTGACAGTAAGTAGATTTCTTTTATTGAAAAAATTACTAACGTATTCCACCAATCGTCAATCATCTCTGCCAAAATGACGTCACTGCTGAATATATTCCTTCCCCATGAATCTCCAATAACTTTTAATTCTACTGAGCAATAATGCTCGGTTCCTGTACACAAAAACGAATCGTTTTGCTTGCCAATGGGACATTTTTATACTACCAAACCTGGCATATATATATAGATTCGTAAGCTAATTTTTCCTGTGATAGCTACTTCTATATAGGAGGGTCTACAATGCAAACCTATGGGGTCTTTGCTTCATTATTGGAAAAGATACAAAAGTCTTAATTTTAACCACTAACGGTCCATAAATTATAGGAATCGGCCATAAGACGTCTTTGTTATGTCGCTAAATGTTATATCTGCTATCATACGTTTTCCTAAGGGCTTGGTATGAAGAAATAACATCATGCAAACACTGCCGTTCTTTTCCACATAGAGTGTGAGTTTATTGAAGGCTGTCTTTTTATCCCAGGATTTTGATTTTGCACAAAAACAGAAAATGATGGTATGACCTTAATAATTAATTTTTTCAACGCAATCTGTCCTGAAAGGTCATTTGGAACACATTCAACATCAGTATCGCACAATTATCCAAACCTCAACATTAGCAGAAACACGCTAAACTTATTACAGAAATAACACAATCTTCATTATCCTGTATTTTAAATCGCTGCATTATTGTTAATAAACATACAAGGCTGGTTTTAAGCATACCGCTATGTCACTGAAGAGGAAAACGCAGAAGCTAAATAACTTATGCACAAGCAAGCACAAAATAGGGAAGATTTGTTATAGAAAACTGAAAAATAATCAAAACACCACTTATTTTATTGCTAAACAGGCTGACAACCCGACAACAGAAAGTGAAAATACAATCATTGTCGGGAGAACATCTTTTGGGTAACGCCCGCTGTCAAATGAATGGGAATTTTAAAAAATCAGTGATTTTTCAGGCTCTCGAAATATCCAAACAGAAATACAATTGCTGGAATAAACAACTATGGTGATAATAGGTATTTGACCCAAAGACATATTATTTTAAAAAGAGTTTCACGAGTTATCTTTCACTCTTTCAGACGAAAAGTATGTATACGTATTTCTGCTTCATAGTGTAGCGGTATCTACATCGCCACATGCAAGCTACACGTCACACTGACGTCACGCAAAAATCCTGCATCGCGCAAGCAAAGCTTACCGCGCAACTAGCATATATACAACGTCCCAACATCAAACAAAGTTGCCCACCAGACACAACACCCGTCTGGTCGGAGGATCCTCCTTTTTCTATGGAGGTATGAGTGAACTTTACACCCTGTTCCTCATACCTCTATAATAGAGTGGTCCTTCTTCACTAACCTCTTTCATGATTACCAGCCATCATTACACCAGATCATGGCCAAATAACGTCGCAAGATCGTAAAATAATAACGCAATGGTGTTAAAATTGTTGATCTACCCGCAAAAGTGATTGACGTTTGAGATCATTATAGGTAGCCAGTGTCAATCAAACCGGTTCAGCGACCACACTTCTTGTGCTAAGTGGAACGTTACTAAAACAATTGAAATAAAAACATGTCGGTCTAGTAATTTTTGTAATTAATAAATTAGTTTAGTTTTTGTACAGGTCTTCTTTGGGATGGGTAATCGATGGTAAATGTTAGAATGGTTGTGAGTTTTTGTTTGCACATTAATATTAAATAATTTGGTACGTTATGAAAATACTAATAAGGAGATTAGGTGCGTCATTTAGCATAGTTGAACCATAATTACCTAATTATTCAGGCTTTGGTTCTGACCAATTCAAAATCCATCGAGAAATTGTTATTATTACGATGTTTGGTATGAAACTTATTCTTATCATGGTAAGATTTATCCGATAGATTTATTTGTGTTTTCTAGATTCGAGTATTCTTTTGAATTCCTGCGGCAGTTCACTTTTCTATCCTTATTATTCTCAATATTTTTGGATTTCCAAGTATACAAATTTAATACCGAAAAAAAAAATTAATTCAGTCTAGTCTTGCTGTAATGTCAAACGATGGTCACCACAGCATACGACAGCGCTAATGTCGGAGCAGCAAGATTAAGGACGTACCTAGTTGCTTTACCGGCGATCGTGTCTTTTTTATATCACTATTATAATTTCAATGGCCGCCATTGCAGATGGTGTACTCGACAAGTTAGATACGGCATCACAACAGGAATTTCAAGACAATTTAAAAAATCGGGCTTCTTTTCAAATTTTTCTCGCATTGTAAGTAAATATTGTTTGTAACTTCAGCGGAACTCGCAGCTGCAAATGACAATAGGAAATGCTGCTTAAAATGATCAATTTTACTATAGGATTCATAACCTCACAAAAATCTATGAATTATTCAAACTTTTAGAATATTTGTAAGGTTTTGACGACCAGGATGATTTAACAACATGCTGATTGAGTCAATGATAAGAATGGGCGCTAATCGGTTAATAGTGGTAACCTCAGCAAGCTCAGCAGGGATTGAAAACTGGTACGAATTTGGGTTCCAGTTCTTTATTTCGGTTCTTAAAAAGGTTCTTCTTTTCGGTACGGTTCCGGTTCAGGTTTCGGTTTGGTTCTGGTCCCTAAGTCCCGGTTTCAAATAAAGGTTCTAATATACCGGTTCCGTACCATCCAATTTAAAGGTTCTTTAAGAAAGAACATTTTGATCTACCACACATGATCTACCAAAGCAAAAGTGCCCCTCTCCCCTCTCACAAAAACTCCAACCTTTTTACCCAACGGCAGCCAGCTGTACCTCGCTACCGTGCAAAGCTTCGTCCTGCGCTAAGCGGCATCATATGAACTTGCTTTGAAGAAGAACCGGTATAATATGGTAATGCGTTTAAAGGTTCCAATTTAGGTTCCTGTTCCGATTCGGGTTCTAGTAACGGAACCACTAAATACCGGTTTTTTAGGAACCCCTTTAATCCCTGAAGCTCAGTGTCATTTACATAAAATAGCTCAGTGATTGATCAATGAAGGGTTTACATGAAATAGGTTTACATACAAAGTACCGTATCAAATCCACACCAACAAACACTTATCTCATCCTAGTGTACAGTACCATTACGTCGCGAACTCTGCAATCGGTCACCTTGACTTTTCCCGATCGGTATAAAATAATTTGACATAATACAACGTCAGTCATTAGGTACGCCGCCATTACTGATGCGCTGTGCTACTAATGTAGACTTTAATTTACGTACATTTTCGTTTTAGAATTCATTTTTGTTAGAGGCCGAAGGATATTTCCGTGTCTTGTATTTTTATTTAATTATTTAAATGCCTTAAAACTATCATTACAGGTCTTAACCTAATGCGATAGCCAAGTCACACACACAATTTAAAATTAAAGCACAAAATACATCTCTAGATCATAAAGATCATTGTTTGTAACACAGTGTAAACAATAGTACTTTTGCGAATTCACTCCAGTGACATGTAAATATATCAATTTCGGCCTGAATATAATTGATGGTGCGAATTGCTCGAGTCAGAGGGGTTTGGCCAGCAAGTTAGTCCTGGCTGATGGTACGACCAGCAGTGGCGGAGGCCGTCGCCTTCACACATAACGGTCGGGTACGTACAAGTATAGTTGTATTTTATAGAGTAGTCTTAATTCCTCTTTATGGCGAGAGTGAGTCACTTAGTCGACTTTAGAAAGCGATAATTGTTTTCACTATCTAGCGGCTAAATGATAACAGCCGCACTCGACGATCGAAGGTTAAGCTACGTTTGTCGCGAGTGGTTCGTGGATGGGTGACCATGACTACCCATTACATATCGAGACTTCTAATTGTCTCGGAGAGCACGTTAAGCCGTTGGTCCCGGCTATCATTCGTAGATCTTTGACTGTCGGCACGGGTAGCCAGAAGGCTTAATAGTCTGATATCCAGTCATACCAAGAGGTATCGTGTTGCCCAGTTACTGGGTTGCAGAGGTCAAATAGGCAGTCGCGCCATCTATACTAATATTTATATTAATAATATTATAAACAGGTATAGCTTGTTTGTATGTAAGGGGTAATCTTTGGAAGTACCGGTCGGATTTGAAGAAATATTGCGCGCCTCATAAGCGAAGCACATGAGGTAGTGCTCTACTCTCGCCTTACAAAGAAGAAGTAATTCCTTGAGCTAAAAATGTCTCTATTTACTTCATATCGCACTAGTAGAATAATATTCACACACAAACGTCAAGAAAAAACACTAGTTTCAACACTTATGCTATTTTCCACAGACATTTTGCTATTTAAAATAATGAAAAACCTGTTTAAAAAAAATATTCTGTGGGCGTCCGTGTGTCTGTATGTACGGATCCTGGCGTGGTCACGATAACTCCCGAAAAACTTAACTAATCGAGTTCATATTATTCTTAAACGCTTCAGTATTTTCGAAAACTAAGTCCTTTCGAAAATCACGGTCTAATTCAATGTAGTTTAATTGTAATTAGTAATATAAAATGCGACTGGACATTTCGTTCGTTGTACTTTTTATAGAATTGAATGAGATTATGAGGTATGCACTTTTGGATTTTTCAAATTTTATTTCGTATATTTTTGAATTTGATAGCCCAAAGCTTGAGGAAGGTTATAGGCTATTTAACATCACGCTAGGACCCATAGGAGCGGAGCAAAAAGAAAAAAGTCAGAAAGAACGCTCAGCTAAACGAAGGAATAGCGAGGGCGGACGATGGGATGTGACGCGATATTTCAGGGGCTGAAATTTTACGCGGACGAAGTCGCCGGCAGAAGCTAGTGTAAAATACTGGTATTCAGCAGCATCTTGGAAGCCGACCCCAACATAATATGTAGATGGGAAAGGGCTAGGCAGATTTAATTGTTTTTATAATTTATTTGTTGTTACTTTACAAAAACTTGATTTTGCTTTTGTGGCTTTAGTTGGCCAGTTCAAATTAAATTTAGCCGTTTTCTTATTACGAGTGGTTTAGTACTCCCCAACAATTTACTACAAGACCCAGATACTGCTCCGGCTACTAGGATCTCCCTGAGCTTTAATTCAGACTGCCAAAGATTGGCGAGAAACTACTAAGAAATTTCAGATGGAAAAACCCGATAACACTTTGCCCGACCCGGGAATTAAACTCGACCTCGTGCTCAGCGGTAGCGCTTACGTCCACTAGACCAAAGAGGAGATTATGTGATTGTGAAAATATTCGTGAAAAATAGGAAGCAAACAGTATAATTGCAATGATATAGATTGACCAAGTACAGACATCTACAAAAGGGTTTAAGTAGTCAAAACAGTCCAAAGAGTTTATTGCCCCGAGCGATAGGTAGCACCAATCGGATCATGAACTACCGTTTAGCGAAATGACACGCCTTTAGCGTGATAACTGGTTATTAACAATTATTATTATACCCACACGGCAAGATTACCGTGACGAGATTTACTTGCTTCTACACACATTATTCTTTACAGCAAGAAGCGTGACTGATGGTTGTGTACCTATTCATATTTTTGGCAACTGAAAATGTAATCTTTTGATTGCAGATTGCATGCGTGAAGTTAAATAATTGTTTTGTAATCTTTGTGATGAAAGGCTATTTTTAACTAGTCTCAAATCTGTAATCTATTTAATTTAAATGCTTATTTGGTATATGGTTGTAAGTGGTAGGGTTCGATTCCCGAATCGGGCAAAGTATTATTGGGTTTTCCATCTGGAATTTCTTAGTAGAAGCCCGGAGTTTGAATTTGTGCTAGGTTGATGGTAATAGTTTCGCTTCGGATTGCATGGGACTTAAACATAACTGGCGAAATGTGGATGTACTATAGTCACACCTCTGCCTAACCCTTTCAGGAACACAGGCGTGATGTCATGTTATGTCAAATCTATATAAGTATACAATAGTATGAAACACCATTTAGATTTTTTGCGTTTTATAAGGACAGCGGATTGTAGAGATAAGTTATAACCTAAAAGTGTTTGAACAATTTGTTCTAGCAATATTTTCCCGTCAATCTGTCTTTGACAAAGTAAGATTGTCACATAGCAAACTTTAGTTCAAATACTTGGAAACCATACACGAAAGGAGTGACTTTTCATAACGTATAGAGACCTATGTTTGGTGTTAAGTTGTAAGTCCAACTATAAATCTATTATTATGAGTATCGCATACGGTTTTAATATACAATGAAGGAGAAGACATGGCCAAGCGCAAAGCTCAGTACCTACCTACTAGCAAAGTTTTCAATAAAATGCCTAAAGAAGATAAGTAATATCGATTTGTAAAAACTACTAGTTTACATAATAGTTTAGAGAGAGCTCCAGCCATTCCTGGACACACCCTTTTTCATAGGCAAGATAATACTTTATTACCGTTGCTTCTAACAATGATTTTATGAAGATGTTAACACCTATGTAAGTGTGAAATTGCGAATATCTTTCTAAAATGACGATAAAATTTTACTATTGTGTTAAAAAGTTAATGACGCCCGTCATTATGGACATACTAGTGTCGCACCGCGGCGTTGCGTGCTGTTGGCAATAAAGGGTTAAAACATAATTGTTCACACTTTTACGATGATTGTCCATGTCTGATTTGAATCAATTTGTCACCACAGGGCGATTGTTTTAACTTTGTGAAAGTTTTTCACTGTGAATTATTTGTTATTCAACACTTTTTTGACTAACTGTACTTTACTGTCATTTGTATTTCTTTTATTGGTGATAATTTTCGGGCGAGACCAATTTTCGAAGCAGTCTTTAAGAGTCATCGTTGAATTCAATAGTTCACACGGTGTGAATGACCTCTGAACGCTAGAGAGAGCAAAAATCTAAATGTTGTCAGTTATAACTAGTGACTACATTTCTCATATCATATAGATTTTTAAAATGGATAGCTAATTAAATGGATGATTCTTGAATATACTTTCATTACGTGCAAGATGATAGCGCTTTACAAATAATACGTCGGTATCAGGTCGAACTAGGGCTGCCATGTTTGTGTCTACATAAAAATATAATGTAGTATACTTCTATATATTATATTATATTCTATTTATTTTAATTTTAATATTGTGAATGTGAAGACTATGTGGGTCATTGTTCCTTTTTTTTCTCCTCAGTTAATTTTAGTCATGATCTGGGAGTTTGAGTAATTTTTGTGGCCTACCCAAATATCCTTTCTTTGGTATTGTTCGTCGAATCGTTGAGCTCCTTAAGTTTTGAGTTGAGCTGCACGATTACTTACAAATGCGTGCACTGACTGGACAGGTCTACTCAATCTGAGTGGTTTTTTCTCAAAAGACCATTTCAGACACAAATCTACATGGTCTTCAGATGATCTGACTAAGATTATATCTGGACTTTAAAAGAGACTGCGACCTCTGAGTTTGTTTCGGCCTTTCTTCTCAGAGTAGTCAGATAAGAAACGCCGACCTCATCTAAGTTTTAAAATATGATTGACGTGTAAAAGTATTTGTACAAACCTACTTACAGAAATAAAAGCATTTGTCATTTATTATTATCATCATCATATCACGCCTGTTTTCGCGAAGGGTTGGGCAGAATTGTATCTATAGTAACACCCAGATTTCGCTGGCTATGATTCATATTTTCCCATGTGATAGGGGACGAGCCTATTGTCATCAACCGGGCTTAGACTCCGAGCTGCTACTGAGAAAATCCAGATGGAAAAAACAAGGTGACACTTTGCCCGACCTGGGAATGGAACCTAGGACCTCATGCTCAGCAGTGGCATTAGCAACCGCAATACCGACAAGGTAGTCTTCTATTTATTATTTCTATTTTAAGGAGTTTAATAAAGAGAATTTTTCCGAATCCAACTCGAACAGTAACTGAAGTTATAGATTGGTGAACGGAGACTTTAGCCCGGAGTCACGTGGGGCGTCATGTTCATGAACGGGTGCCGTCGGTTGAGACCGGTCATCTCTTAACTGTCACCGCTTATTTTTAATCAAATATTTTGAATTGTGTCTTAATTTTTTTTTACATTGTTCTCACATAGAGAAGCAACAAGAATAATGTACCCAGGATTTTGAAATATGTTGATTTAAAAGAGTGTTCTTGGAGTTTCTTGCCCGTTCTTCTGCATAGAGATCTACGTTTTGGAATGGGCAACTAGCTTCAACTTTCTCACTAACTGACCGACTCTTTAACAAAAAGTGTCTGTAAATGGTTTAGTTGAAATAAATGCTTCGAGTTTGAGTTTGAGTTGGAATATTGAGCTATCATTCTGACTAGTGAAAGTAAATTAATCCAATGCATGCTGCTTATTTTAAGTGAATATTTAGAAGCTGCAGAAAATTATAAATTACAGCTATATACAATGAATGAGTTAGGTATAAAATGATTTTCAAAATGGTAACTAATACAATAATAGATTTAAGGAGCACTTTAAGACCAGTCTCCACATAGGTACATAAGAGAATACTGTAGTAAAAAAATATTAATTTAGTAAACTAAAATAAACTCAACAGTGTCAACCCTACACCAAAAGAAAAGTAAAAAATAAGCCATAAAGTACACGTTAACGCCGATCATTCAAATGATTAATATATTTAGAGTTGGTAGTGAAAAGTGCTCATTAATGCCCGGGCTTGATGCTCGGTGCTAAAGTTCAAATATTCACGCCTTTTACTTTCGGCAGGTGAGCAGGTTACTTAGTATCTACTTTGTGTAATGATATCATGACGGAATGACTTTTAATGATTTGTTTATTTTACTTACGGTCGAGCTTTTATTTTTACGACACATGGTGCATCTACAAATAAATGTACATAATGATATATATATATGAGTAAGATAGTATTAAAGTTTATGTAGATTGTATTGTAATTAAAATATAGATTATTAATATTTATTTACCAACATTAAAATAATGTTATTTTAATTTAAAACGAGTGCCACACGCGTTCTAATTTTTTATAATAGTCATAAACATCTTCACCTGTTCACGACTTATAATAATCATATTTAATCATTAAAATTCAAAATAATTATGACAGAACCAATAATATTTAACACTTAAACTAAATATAACTTTACCTCACACATTTACCAACTATAATAAATTCTCTAATTACGCAACAAATTGATAATAAGAGCAATTTCTATGCAAATGATCACTAAGACTAGATCGGTAATGGTCAATATACCTTGTATATTTTGAACGGTGACATTTACTTAGGGCCCATACACACTTACCACAACCAGACCACATCGCAGCGACAAAATGTGGTCAAGCTGTGGTTACGTGTGAATTTTCATACAAATTAGCGCCAAACCACGTGTTCTGGTTGTGCTGTGGTTGTGCTGTGGTGTGGTTGTGGTGTGGTTGTGGTACGTGTGAATAGGCCCTTAGAGGGTCATGCGCACATAACATTTGCTAAATAGTGCAGTTTAGATAAAGTTTGCATTAGTGTGACGGGTTGGTGGTCGCCCACGTGATGATGTGGTTTTATTAGGAGCGGGGAGCGAATATCATAATCAACAACACTGTCTCTAAAGGAGATAATAGTAGCCAATTGCTTTTGGATGGCTCAATGATTGACTGGCGAACCCATATTTGTGAAACGTTAAACTTTCGAAAATTTAAATGTTAGCACAAGCATGATTTGTATCCACATATTTTGCTATCTTGAACTAGAAGAAAATGTTACCTATACTTAGATAATATAATCATCCTATAACGTTCCCACTGCTGGGACCGAGGCCGCCTCTTTGTGGGAGGGAGTTCACCACGCAGGCCCAGTGCGGGTTGCTAGATGTCACATGTCTTCGAATTTTTTTGGTAGCCAAACAAATGCCGGTTTCTTCACGATGTTTTCCTTCACCGTTTTGAAGGCAGTTGTGATGAATACTTACCTTAGTATATTAGGGTATTGTTACACTTGGCTTACATAGGTAAGTTATAAGTTCAAATGCAAATTATAAAACAGAAAACAAAGCTCCAACAGTAACTTCTTTTATTGTAACAAAGACAGAAGAATAGAGGTTTTCCACTGAGAGAATCAATTTGAACGTTAATTAATACCAATGTCGTTTAAAAAAAAGTCGCCGTCAGTGGTACTGCGCCTGAAAATTAATAAATGGTCATTAACTTCAGGATAAAAAATTTAAACTAAATCGATCTAGGAATATCAGGCTCGTTGAACTTCGAAAGTTTATTTAAGAGCTGTTAGCCAAAGTTTAAAAATGTGTTATCAAGCTTTTTAGGTATTTTTTTATAAAAAAAATTATTTTACAGTTTTAGGAAAACTTACAGCTAAACATTTTATTATCTTCATTAATTATTTTGAGGTATGAGTCTACTGGTTTAATGATTCATATAAATTCACTATTATTGTCTCTAATAATAGTTATAAATAACAATAGTGCTTTAAAAAAACATAAATTAAGAAGACAAATAATGGTTTGGACAAACGAATACCTACTTGTGGTTTTTTTTCAATGTTTTTTTTTTGGGTGTGAAATCAAAACCCACCCGTGTTCCTTCAGTTGCCTGTGCGCCAGGGCCACGAATACTTGTGCTTAACATTTACTTCTTGCCTTTATTGTGATTTATTTCGTGGTCATCACAGCACGTCTTTTTCTCATCCATCTCTATAAACCGTCTTCTCAGAGTTCAATTCCTTCCTCTAGCCATCTGTCGTCATTTTGTATCTTTCACACAATTCATTCATCTTTTTTCGATCTGGCTCTGACACCTGAAAAATAACATAATTTTTTGTACCTTTTTTGCAGATCTTTTGTCTGAAATAAAAACTTAAAAAACAGATCTTAAAAATACCCATAAATAATCGTATTATTTTGAGATGAACTCGACCAATTTTTTCTCCTCCATAATTCACCAGTTTTTTGCCCAGCCTCAGTACATACTTAGTAGCATAAAAACCTAATCAACTTCACAATTGATGTATTAGATGTGTACATAATGATTTTGTAAACTTTATTATTAGTTAAATGATTTTAATCATGAGGAAAATCACAGGTTGATCCGTAAGATTTGTGTTTTTTGTGATGTACTGCGGTGATTTTTTTATTTGAGACCCAATTGTGTTAAACCTTTATCGACAGGTTCAATTCAGTCGGTTCAAAACACTGTTAAATATACAAAAAAGTTATGTAATCTGACTATTACTTGTGCTTATAAATAATAACATAAAAACCCATCACCAATGAGGCTTACTAAAATTTTGTCGATGATTAAACACACACCCATACACACATAGCATCACGCCTATATTCCCCGAAGGGTTAGGCAGAGGTGTACCTATAGTACACCCACATTTCGTCAGTTATGTTTAAGTCCCATGTAATAGGGGAGGAGCCTATTGCCATCAACCGAACACAAATCCAGACTCAGGGCTAGAACTGAGAAATTCCAGATGGAAAAACCCAATAACAATTTGCCCGACCCGGTAATCGAACCCAGGACGTCATGTTTAGCAGTAGCGCTTGCGACCACTAGACCAACGAGGTAGTCGGCGATGACTGAACTTTATCTAAAATTTATATGGGACTGAATCCCATATTATAAAGTTCAGATAAAGTTAAGAGATGAAACTCTGAGATATTACGAATATTATTTTTTTGAATTGCTTTCATTTAGATTTTCAAAACAAAACACTCAGAACTTTAGTCTTTGCGACCAAAGTGCAGCTGCGAATACTCAGATTGGTCTATTGACCCACTCTACATTGAACGTTGGAAAAGTTCACGAGTTGGTGCTCACAACTTAAGTAAATCAGCACGTTTACACTAAGTACGCGATCGTGATGGAAACTGTCAATGTCTACTACTGAATATACATGACCTTCAATGTAATTTAAATTACTATTCCGGAATTTCACTTCTTGAGAAAAAATACTTGCTAAATTATTCGTCTGATGGCTTGAACTACTAGTTACTGTGTTATTGGGTGGGCGCCTGTTAGTTGCCGTCATTGTCGGCATTGGCGACTGAGTAAAGTTAATTAATTGAACAATGGAGCAACGCCTTTTAAAATACTTCAGCTAGACCAAGGCCTCTAATGTTTAAGCAGCGGTTTATAACACAGTGTGTTGCTTCAATTCATAATTTGGTATTATTCAGTGCAATTATTCAGTTTTTGATTTACGTCATTGTCTACCAACTATGCGACTTACTCAAATGTCCTTTGTTTGGTATTGTTCGTCGAATTGTTGAGCTCCTTAAGTTCTGAGTTGAGCTGCACGATTACTGACAAATGCGTGCACTGACTGGATAGGTCCACTCAATCTGTGTGATTCTTTCCTCAAAACACCATTTCAGATACCAATCGACATGGTCTTCACATGGTCTGACCAAAATTATATCTGGACTTTAAAAGAGACTGTGACCTCTGAGTTTGTTTCGGCCTTTCTTCTCAGAATAGTCAGATAGGAAATTCCGACCTCATCTAGTTTAAAAAATATGATTGACTTGTAAAAGTGTTTGTAAATACGTACTTACAGAAATAAAATCATTTATCATTTATAATTTAACTCGATTCTTAACAACTTTTGTTGGTTAAGGAGTACAAATCGTACATAGTAAAGTGTATTTGCCTCTAAAGCCTATTTCAAATGTTGAATTTGTAACTCACATTAACAGTAATCTTTATTCAAGAAAAAAGTTAGGCCTAATACCATAATGGTACACAATACCTTAAAAAGCTAACCACACCGACCACCTTTTCCTAATCTACTCTATTTAAAGTTTGTCATTCACAATGACCGATGGTACACATGTAAGAGCGATTGTTTTATCAATTCATCGTCAACCGATCTACTTAGCCGGGACACGTTGGTCTGATGATAGAACGGTTATGTGGACCACCCAAATGCAATGCGTATATCTGTTGTTCGGACTTCACTGATAGCTTAGTGTGGATTTTGAAATCCTACAGCACATTTTTATTTACCCACTGATTGATTTTACTTGATTTCATAATAGGTACTTTTATTTAAGCAATTATTTTAGTTTTTTGTGTATCGCTGTATTTAGGAGAGTGGTTTTTTTTTTTTTTGGTGATGGATAATGATTTAGAAATTAATTGACATCAAACGTTACCATCCTATTGGGCTTTGCCACACTACGATAAAAACATTCTACTGCTTGTGGGCTTCGCGGTAGTCGGTAAAAAAAATTATAAGCAAATCGTTTTTCTTTTCTTATGACAAAATAGGTATTGGTAATATTTCAGTAATTATCACACCATTTTAGCGGCCAATTGTAATATCTAATAGTTTATTTAGAAAAAAACACTTTTTCGCCATGTTTATCAACCAAAGTTCATTATTATTTTAAACTTATTCTCTTTCATTCAAACCAGTACCCTAATTACGTAACGCACTATCTATCACAATCTGAATCATTTTGAAGCCTATTGCTAATCCATTGCTTCATATGTTCAAAAAATTTGGCTGCTCAACAACGTAAATAACGCAGTGAATGTTGTTGAACTGTCAAAATAAATCCTATTCCTACTATTAGTGTGCTACGTAATTACTCCGCTGGTTTTAAAAGATATCCAGTTTTTAATCCCGTCTTATCCACACTAATGTCTCCAGCTCCCATGTATATCATTGTAATTGGATTAAACGATTCTTTTTCTGTCATTGTTTCCTGTCGGCCATTGTTCTTGTTTGTAAGTCTGTCTGCCCATTGCTACGGAACTCGTGTGCTAATAAGCTAATGTGGATCAATTATTCATGGAGATTGTGATGCTGTAAATAAATGTAAGGCGTAATGGACAGATTATGTTTGAACTGTATTCGGTTGAGAGGAAATAATTGTAGCCGTGTCGTGATGTATGGGAAAGGTAATGCTGTCATGACTTTGTCAGATGTGGATTAATTCTTGGTTGAAATGGTGATGGAATGATGTTTCTCTTTCGTTTTTGACTCTCTCTTTCGGTTTGTTTTAAGCTTGGCCTTTGTGGGACTCTTTAAGTTTATCTGATGCATTGGATTTGAGGATTCCAGCTCTTTTGTAGTAAATTTCTTAGGTGTTGAGACTAGGTTTCACCGAGTTTGCCTTTGAAGAAGTGTCTTGGTGGTTAATTCATCTGGAAAACATGGTTTCGGATTTAGCAACACGGTAAAATTAATTTGTATGTTTAGCAGACTCAAGCAGTAGGTACTAGCATCGACATTAGCGTCGCTCTGATGTCGAATAGTACTTCTATAGCGTCTTGAATCCAAGTTCTTGGTCATCTTCTTCTTAAAAAATCTTATTGCCAAAACATTACATTTCAACGTTATTAAATCACCTTTCTCACGACCAGCCATTACCCAGATAACCGAACCTCATAAATTCATCTACTTACAACCTAATCATGCAATGCTGTCCAATCAGAACTAACTTGCACCTACCGTCCAATTTTTACCCAATATACAATTTGTGCACATTATAAAAACAGGGTTGGCATACTGGGTATAAATTTTGCGAAATTGGAGCCGGGATCACGTCATAAATTCTGAAATTAAAGTTTTCGGACATCGCCGGTGATTGTATGAATTAAGAGCTTTCTTTATGGTTAAGTTGGCACTTTATACTCTCATTATTATGGTGATCTGTAATTTTGGTGCCGCTGGGTTTGGTTCCCTTGCATGACCTAGTTGAGTTAAGGTCTCTCTCTTTTTTTCCTTTTACTTTGTTTGTGTGGTTTTATAAGCTTTGCTGTCAACGAAATTATATGTGTGGTTTGGGATTTTTGATTGCACTCAAATATTGAGAAACTTATGAGTACTGTGCGGATTGATCATCTTGTTAAACTTTGAGGAGAATTCCAAGTTCAATTGGATACGTTTGCCTGATTCAAAAACTGAGGAAGTATTTAATTGCGCAAAAAAATTGTCAGACATTTTATGTGTTCTTACATGATCATTGTGTATTACGAGTATGTGAGTGTATTGTCATTAATAATATCGCTGCTTATCTTTTTACTGTTCACATCCATGACAGCTCAGATTGCAACACAAAATTGACCATCAACCATTAAAATGTCATCTTATGCATACACCAAACATTATAAATATCACTTATCTTCAAGCAATACTCATCATCAAAAAGTGAACATAATAATTTATTAAAAATATCATCCGTAAAGAATTTTTATGGTAATTATTCGAGTCAAAAAATCTTACTCTCTCTCGATATTATGATAATCGAATACCATCTTCATCTCGGTTACGCAACCATTCGGTATCATTAATATTTCATTGCGCGTGCAGATATCTCGATCCATAATCATTTCGAATATTTGTAATCGATACTTTTTGTTTTATAAATATTGAATTGTATGACTTTCTCACAGTAACTGAGAGGCTTAGTGATCACTTTAAATTAATATTTATTGTTGTAATTTTCGCTCTTTTCTTGAAGCAGAAATTATAATGAACATGTTCCATTTTAAGACTCGAATTTTAACAATAATTGTTGTAATGGTCATTCAAGCAGATGTTGGTTGGCATTTTTTGTATGTTTTAAATGCTTTTTGTCCTGGGAGATAAACTTTAGCACCCTTATTACGTAATACACTAGCTATCACAATATGAATCATTTTGAAGCCTATTGCTAATCCATTGCTTCATATGTTCGAAAAATTTGTCTGCTCAACAACGTAAATAACGCAATGAATGTTGTTGAACTGTCAAAATGAAACCCATTCCTACTGTTAGTGTGTTATGTAATAACCCCGCTGGTCTGGAAAGATATGCCTATGAGATTTTACGAATACTATAGGTAATATTGTAAATGATCCATTCTCGTGATCGATAATCAAAATTATGACTTTGAGCAAAGACAATAAAAATCTTATAAAAATAAATGTTTTTAGAAGTCATTCAGTCTAAAAATAATAGTGTAAAACTACATGATTCATACATGACTATGTATTTCTAAAATTTAATACCAAGCTTATTTAAAACTCAATCAAAAATCAATTCGAATAATCAACAATAATTGATGCCATTTTAATTTTATGAATTGATTTCTAAATCGATTTTAAATAACTATTTGCGTTTCGATCCGAAATACAAATCTGAATTTAAAACCAATTTTTCGCTTCAAATCTATCATTTATTACGATTAAAGAGAAACCCCGCAATTAGGCTCCGAATATTAATATTACCATCGATATTTGAATAAAACAGTGAAATGTTTCTACAAAAAATCGCCAAAAAAAGATGCACTCTCTCTTGGAATAAATTAGCCAGACGAACGATATCATATCCATCACTCGGTCAACTTTAAAATAAATAAATCATCAATGTTAAGAGCAATAAATCAATCGATTCATAGCTTCGATCCAATTCGATTCATCTCTCGATTGGAGCGAATCGGCGCGAAACAATCGGAACTCGTAAGTATCGAGCGCTTATGAATAATTCGCGTATGAATATAATTGAATGATTTATGTCGGTACGTTTGTACCTAGTTGTTTGACTATAAATGTGTACATGAATAAGTATGCAATATAGATTAGGTTAAATTCCGTTTGTAAAAGTAGGTTAGTAGGATATGGAGATTGATGTACGTCAATCTTGTTATCCTTAACTTGATAAACATGAAGTTATCTCCGCTCACGGTTACCGCAAATCTAACAAAATCACCATAGAATTTGTAATTCAAAAACCATATCATTATACTTATATGTAAATATATAGAGAGAGAATATTACAAATTGTAATATGTTGGAGAATATTACAAATTGTAATATGTTGGAGAATATTACAAATTGTACTATGTTGGAGAATATTACAAATTGTAATGTTCTCCAACAGTTCAAAGTCACTGTCATGAACGGTCAGAGACTGTATTTCGAATAGTACATAGAATAACGGTTAGGTCTGCGGTGACTTAGTAAAGTACTTCGTTTCTATCGCAGCCGCTTTTGCAAACAATAACCTGACATGCACAAACACCAAATAATAATGTTGTCCGTGGAAAAAGAACCCACGAACTGTAGTGACGAAACCAAAATCTAAGAGCATTCAACATAATCCAAAGGGTTAGGCAGAGGTACCTATTAATAGTACACCCACATTTGGCTAGTTATATTTAAGTCCCATGTAATAGGGGGCGAGCCTATTGACATGAACCGGGCACAAATCCAGACTCCAGGCAGCTACTGAGCAATTCCAGATGGAAAAACCCAATAACACTTTAATCGAACCCAGGACCTCATGCGCAGCAGGAGCCCTTGCGAACACTAGAGCAACGAGGAAGAACATTGAGCTGTACTTGAAAATGTACAAAAGGACTTCTGTCAACATTCCACGTGATCTAACCAAGACTGCAAAGTTCCTCTGTAACGAAATTGTATACAGCATAATTGACGGGGTCCGATAGGGCCGATGCCTGCCGGGGTCGCGGATTGTTCGAAAGAGTTACCGTGGCCCTTGCGCGCAGGCAACTGAAGGAACACGGGTGGGTTTTAGTCAGTAAGTGTCTGACACGCCCTTCCGCTCCGCCCAGAGCGGGAGAGGTCATTTGATGATTTACCACCCAAAAAGAAAAATAAAAGTGTGGCAGGGGCATCAACACGCAAACATAAACCATGACATCAGCACATGATTGTAGAACCCCTGGCGTAGAAATTTTTCGTTCGATATTGAAAAAAATCCACTGTTTCATAGAAAAGTGCATTACTTATGATCAAAATGTATGGAACAGCAATTTTTTTTTAAACCACCGACGAAAAATTTCAACGCATTGGGGGTCCAGAATCATTTGTTGAATTCATGGGTACAGTTTGCGCATCGATGCATTATATACCACGCTGTATATAACGGCGCAGGCGCAGAATAGCCTTTACCAGAAATGTTTATCGTATTAGTGGTCCAACAATTTAAATTTCATCAGAATTGTGCCAGACTATAGCAGTTCGTCGTGGACGTAGTACAACAGCGGCTCCCCTCACATCATCTTCTGTCATCAGAAGATAGTCGCCACGTAACCATCGATGCGACGCTCTGCTAGATTGACAACAATCAGCCAGTGTCACTCATCCGACCTCTTCGGTGATTCCTAGTAACTTCATAACTAAACTTGATGGCGCCACTTGCCACCATATACTGGATGGCTCAAAAGTAGGTATAGGATATGTTTTTTCATTATAATGCGAACGGATTGGAATTTCTTTGTAATTTTATTATAATTTAAATAAGAGACTTGCACAATTTTTATTTGAACAGAATATCTACTCTATCAAATGACCGCAACAGGATTTTTTTGCAAATGCCGATTCTTTTGCCGAAGTTTTTAACGAAGGCTTATTTTACCAATAACTAGGAGAATATTATGTTACAAATCGTCAAAGTTTTGTGGATCGTTGACCTTATTTTTGGCGTAGCTCCAAAGGAAGTCTCAAAGAAATCCAGTGGCGTTAGATCGCAAGATCTCAGTGGCGAATTGACATCGCCCCTTCAAATCCTATATATACTTTTGGAACACCCATTTTATTAGTTCCAAAAACAAAAACTTATCACAACTAGATGAGCCATATCCCTCACCCGCCTCAACACTCAACTACACTACACAACACTCACTATTACTACACAGATTTAATAATAATAAAAAGAATCAGTATTGTTAGTGCGTGCGTCCATTGTCTGGTAGCGCCCACGCAGCTCCAGATAAATTATTAATAGTGAATTTGTAATGAATTGTAGATCAAAAGGAAAGAGACAGGACTGTTGCTGTTTAGATTTTGCGTTAAAAAGTGAGTGATTGTTGTTGCTGTGTGTTAGATTTGCTGTGGTTATTTACCTATGCTTTTAAACAGGGATGCTCTAAAGATATATTAAATGTATTATAAAGTTAAATTTTGAATTTGAATTCGATGGGCAAGAACTTCATCTAATATACTTTAAAATCAGGACAAAAGATAGAATATTACCATAAAAATATCTTCGTTTAATAGTGTATTTCAGTGTATTTCTGTGGCATTTTGTTAAACATTAGTTATTAGATCGCCTTTAGACACATTAAATTTATTATTTTGTCAATCTTACGGTACGGATTGTTGCGCTACAATACGTTTACTCGTTTTATTTTTTTAGAACTAATGAATTTCGTATCGAAAGACTAAAACTTGTTTTTATTTTTCAAGTGACGACAAAAATGCTTTACTTAAGTTAAACCTTTATCTTTCTGTATCCAATTTTCTGATCCCAATTTCAATTAACACGCAGTTAATTTTACACCGTTACATCTAATACAAATACGAAAGTTTTATTGCCTAAAAAAAAGGTGATGACTGCCGGTAATTTTAAATAAACACAGTTAAATTTGTACATCACAATTTTTTGGTTTGACCGTTGATCTCCAAACTCAATAGGGCTTGTATCTTGTGGGTCGGAATGCGAATGAGCAGAAAGAAATATGTTGGTTTTCAAGGCTAGTTTAGTAAAGCGTGTATTATGTTGTGAGTGTGTTTGTGGGAGTGTCTGTGAGGGTTAAAGCTTTGGCTTGTCGACAAATTTTAGAGAAATGATTCTGTTTCGCTGTCAGTTCAGTTCTAAAAGCCATTTATTTAGAACACTATTTAGTCGAGCGGTTAACAAGTTTTTGATGTCCAAAGATTCGCAGACCTTGTTTAATGTATGTGTGAGTAAGCTAGTCTCCGTTCCGCCAACATTTGTAACTACAAAGACTTAATTCTCAATATAAATCACAATTACAGCACTGTCTGCACTAATTAGTCTTTGCGTTTGTCTAGCAAGCCCGGTTAGTCACCGCGCGACAATGACGCTGTTAGTAACAATATACCGACTGAGATATCGGCTCTATAAGGTATTTAGTTCGACACTGGTTAAATATATCCCTTTAGTATACAAACAAGTATGCTTATTTGTTTAGTGGTAGGTAAACAATGGATAGTGCTTGGGTTTGGTCGAGGATTTCGGAAAATTTTGTATTTTTTGCCTATTACAGATTAATGTAAACTTTTTAGCAATATTGCTTTTGGTTTGTAATCTTGTTAAATAGGTGAAGAAAGAAAGAAAGAAAAGTATATGATGGGACTTGCACAGGATTATCACATACTAAACTAAACACACTCTTAAAACCAAAAACAAAAAATAAAAACAAAAGTAAAGTAAAAATAACAACAGAAAGTCCGGTACGAGGTCAAAAGGTAATCAGCCAATCTCAGGTAGGTATCTGTAGTGTGTAATGACAAGATCATAATCATAAATATTATAAAAAACATTGATCATTATAATGGTTTTACTAGAAGTATAACCAAAAATCAACCAACGTATCCCGAAAATCAACCAAAAATTTTGTTCTTTAGGAAACTCTTTCTTCTATAATGCAGGTATTACTAGACCCCTTGACCACTGTTTAAACTTGTGCGAAATTATGAGGCAGTTTTTTGCCATTTTATCTAAGTTTGGAAAGGTTTTGTTCTGCAACAAAAACTTACATTCTAAGAAAGAAAGAAAGAAAGAAAAATATTTTAATTGGGACACGTACAGGAAATACAAAGAGTAAAAATAAAAAAGGAGCATTTAAAACTAACAAAATTAATAATAAAAAAGAAAAAAAAAACACAATAAACAAGTAAAAATCCTGTGCGAGGCCAAAAAGGCTTCTATCTCAGCATAATGCTACGATATTTAAAAAATAAATACCGCAAACTACTTTAAATCTTGAAACCACAGCATAATATTCGCTGTTCATTCTCAAAAACATACACCACATCTTAAATTCAGCAACCGGCTTATACCACACCCAAAATTGTTGACATCGTCATATATAACAAGCGACTAAGATTACTATCAATATTCCATAACTGAGCGATAAATAAAGATTTTTTCTATAAACTCTGCTTAGAAATACCATGTATTTATGGGACTGCTGCTAACAAATCATGGTATTGTTGGAAGTCTATGGGTATTGAAAGTCGACGATGTGTTTAGATTTATTTCTCTGTTTATGCCATAGGTGTGTCTATGGTTTAGACATTAGGGTTCTCGTTTGATGGGGAATGGAAGCGATGAAATGGGGAGCGTGGTTTTTAGAGTGTGTGAGCGTAGTTAATCTATTTGATTATCAATGTGATAGCTTTTCTAATGTCTCAATGTCTCACACTCTAGTTATTCAATATAGTTTACAGTGTATGAAGAATATGGAATAAACATGATTGGGATAGGCAATTCTAATGTCCGCACAACTTGAGTAAACTTTTAACCTCTTCTATACATCTATACAAATAAATAAAATTGAACTGTCTGTTTGTAATGTCAAAATAACAGCTTTTTACTAAATGCATATGAAAGTATATACGGGACTAATAACAAAATATAACCTTTAAAAAAAAAACTGTCTGTCTGTTTGTTCCGGGTAATCTCCGAAACGGCTGGACCGATTTTGACGGGACTTTCACTGGCATATAGCTGATGTTATAAGGAGTAACATAGGCTACTTTTTGTACCGGCAGCACGGTCCCGTTGGATAATTTCCGACATCCACGCGGGCGAGGCCCGCTTCCTACTTTTCCTACTTTTGTGTTACGCAATTACCCCGCTGCACTTAATAATTTAAACCAAACTTCAACCAAAGTGCAATTTACACCACAATTCAGTTCAAATCTTAATAGCTGACGTGATTGGCACATATAAAACTAACAGTCAGGCTGACAAGCGAGTGTTTAGCGCATTAGTCACTGGAACAGTGTAGATAATATTATGCTAATGAGGGTAGGCTGGAGTAAATCATGCTGCGGCCAAGGTTGGAGCAGTGATGTTCGAGTCTATATTTCGTGGATGTGAGAACGCTTAGGCATAACTTGTAGACTGTAGATTTGTATACCTTTTTCTATTTTGTTGAGTACCTGTTACTTGTTGATGGGCCTACACTGTCCTCCCATACCTATTAACACTGGTTATTTGAAAACATTGTAAAATCCCCTTATTTTTAAAAGAGTGTTGAGTTTCTTGCCGACTCTTCTCCATAGGAAACGACCAATTGGAACCGTGCACCTAACTTCTGACGTTTCATAAGTGCCCATGTAGGTTGATGTGAAATAAAAAAAAGATTTTGATTTTGAGAGGATGTAGTGTTACGAGTTCGGTAGTTGTTTTGGTTTACATTTTACTTGTTCTAACAGATTAGAGTAATTAAAAACCATTTTCTGTCATCTAAACTTCTTATTTCGTTGACACGAAAAGACGTAGGTATGATAAAAAACTTATTAAGCATTCCTTGAAGTCTGAAAATAAACACAAAAGCAATTAAAACTTTTAACTTGGGGTAGAAGAACCAAATCCGGCTGAAAATTAAAAATAAAAGTCTTTACCTCAGTGATAAGACCAAATGATAATTACAAATAATTATGGCATGCGTAGCGATTATCCCAACATTATTAAAAGAGCTCTCTGTAGACTGTTATAGTTTATAAGGAAATCCAGATTTAGCGATAGATTTTGACGGTTAAATTAATAATATTAAAACATCGTTGTCACTAGCGCCATCTGTCGATAAACTAGCATACTTTTCAAAAGTATTTAATTTGATATATCTTTCTCTTCAATTTAATACTAAAGTACTTTAATAAGAGTAGTATCCCCCAAGATTCCTACATCACTATCGACTCCGGCGCACCGCCCACGCGTCATTTCGCGCCCGATATGCGCGCGCAGTTACGCAACTGTTGACACCTAGATCAGTGCGCGAGCGCCGCTCGCCGGGAAGCATACTATTGTTTTATAGCTGTTTGAATGACAACGTGTGAAACTGCGTTATGAAGAAGGATTTTGGGTAGATTGTATATAAGATTTAAATCGGGTTCCCTCTATCTGGCAGAATTTTGATGCTCCGAAATTTATTTGGCATAACCCACTTGGCATAATCTTCTTTAAACGAATATATACATGGCATAAAAATCATTCAATATAATTATTGTTTGGCCGAATGTTTATATGTCCGAATTTACAAAGGCATACTTTTAAGATGGCAGAATTTTATTTGGCATAATTACTTTTGGCAAAGCTTAATTTCGCATAATTTCGTTTCACATAACGTCTATTTAGAGCGACGATTATTGGGAATAATTTCACTTGGCATATTAAGAAGATGGCAGAATATCATTTGGAATAATTTTAAAATGTAATCATATTCTTAACCTTAAATTAAAATTAAAATATTGTCCTAAAAAGTCAATATGTTGTACTACAAAAGTTAGTGAAGTGACAGAACCGAATCGCTGCAAAACCGACTGCACGTAGTCTTGTCTGCCCTACCCCTAGAGTGTAATTTTAGCCCGCGTAGGCGCGGAGGGGCGAGGCGGCCCGCGAGCTGAGGAGCAGGTGGTTTTTACGCTCGCCGCCGCGGCTGAGGCTGGCCGGCAAAGCCGGCCAGCAAGCCGAAGCCGCTGTGGTGAGCGTTACAACCATCTGCGACGAGAAGCTTGCGTGGGACCGCCGGAGCCCCGCAGCGCCGGAGCCGTGACAGAAACCATGCCTGCTGCATGTTGCATGCTTGCTTGCATGCTGCATGTTTGCTTGCATGCAGCATGCTTGCTTGCATGCTGCATGCTTGCTTGCATGCTGCATGCTTGCTTGCATGCTGCATGCATGGTGTGTGCTTTTTTGCATGTTTGCATTCTACATGCTTGATGCATACATGCATGGTATGTGCTTTTTTGCATATTTGCATGCTACATGCTTAATGCATGCATGGTGTAAGCTTGTTTGCATGTTTGCATGCTTCTCTCATGCTTCATACAAAATTATTCTAACTATGAATTTTCCGTAATGTGATAGATGAGTCTTTCAATTATTATGGATATGAAAAGTATGCCAAAAGATGATTCTAACTGTAAACTTTCTGAGATATGATAGTTTTACCTTTTAATGATTATGGATATGAAATTTATGCCAAAAGACGATTCTGACAGTGAACTTTCTGCAATATGATGGTTCTACTTTTAATTATTATGGATATGAAATTTATGCCTAAAGATGATTCTGACTTACAAAATTATGCGTTTTTAATGTATTATAAATGAGTGTATGCCAAACGATTTTCTGCGAAATGAAGTTTATGCTATGCGCTGTTATGCAAAATAATATTATGACATAAAAAGTTCTGCTATAAAGGGTAGACCCATTTAAATCCTCTAACGGAGACTAGGTACCTGGCAGGGAAGTGGTTAATGCACGAGTGAATCTCTCTCGTAGGGTTTTAGTTGAGTCAACAGAATCTTTGTCTTCATATTACTGCTTGACGTGGGAAAGTTACTTCAACCCTCAGGGTATACAGGGTGTTTGGCAGAACGTTGAACATACGAAAATGGTGGATAGGTGGGGTCATCTGCTACTTACTCAGCCCTAATTTATTTGGCTCCTCAATCATTTTTTGTTTTTTTTTTTTAATGCAAGTTGAAATTATGATTTAAGTATTTTTTACATCTTTCTGTAAGTTTGAGGACTCATAACCTTTTTTCTAGCTAACATCTGAATAAAGCAATAATTTTATAAGAATCTGCCAACATTAAAGATTTTTTTTTTTTTTTATAGAAATTACACTTTAAAGTTAAGAAAGTGGTGAAACTAGAAGAAAGCAATTTTTTTTTTTAATATATCCAGGGGGCCAGGGCCAAATAAATTAGAGCTGAGTAAGTAGCAGATGACCACCATTTTCGTATGTTCAACGATCTGCCAAACACCCTGTATAAGAAAGCTTAGAAGCAGGTTTTATGATGCAGACAATGAATAATTGCTCAGACCACATTGCTTTCACTCAATCGACTCAAAAAACACTGCTGCTGTTAGCGCTATCTATCGTCAAAAGAACAAAAATTGCCAAACAACAACACACTTCGCCTGAATATTTTGGAGCGTAACTTCTTGAACAATTAATTATTTATTTATTTATATATTCTTTATTGTACACCACAAAATACATAACAAAAAATAACTCAAACACTACAAAATATACAATGGGCGGTCTTATCGCTTACTGCGATCTGTTCCAGGCAACCTTGGAATGGAAAGTGCCTGGACTTGCCTGGAGCCTGGACATAAAATGGGGCTGTCGTCGGTGCAAATAATAAGTACCTATACAATACACTAAAATAGATACACAGATATATACATATCCTAAATAATAGATACATAAATATGCACATACATACTAACTGTCTTATTCACAATAAAGCCATTCGCTTCACAAACCTACTTCAGTCATAGCACCGTTCTGCCGGGGTCTCGGATTGTTCGAAAGAGTTACCGTGGCCCTGGCGCACAGGCAACTGAAGGTTCACGGGTGGGTTTTAGTCAGTAAGAGTCTGACACGCCCGTCCGCTCCTCCCAGAGCGGGAGACGTCATTTGATGATTTCCCACCAAAAAAAAAAGCCATAGAACCGTTTTGTCCGTTTCTGTCAAGTGGAATAATGTTTGTCATGTACCTGAAACATAATCAGCCTATCCTATATAACGTTCCCACTGCTGGGATACAGAGGCCTCCTCTCTGTGAGAGGGAGTGGGCCGTAATCCACCACGCGGGCCCAGTGCGGGTTGGTGGAAGTCACATGTCTTCGAATTTTTGGTTCTAAGACATGTCGGTTTCCTCACGATGTTTTCCTTCACCGTTTTTGAGAGCAGTGGTGATGTAATAAATTACACAAAGTAATGTGCCTGCCTGGGTTCGAACCTACGACACGTAAGTCGGGTCCTTTACGACTGGGCCACCACTGCTCTCCCTGTGTCTGAAAAACGACATAATAAATATCAATCCTAGGTAATAAATATGTTATTTGTTATTTTAAAAACTAAACGAGCGCTCAGACAAGTCCATTTTATACTTGGAACCATTACATGATACAAAACCTGATAATGAAGTTGCCATTCCATTTATTCCTTTTCACACAATAGTGGCAAAAACAGCATTAACCAATAACCATGCGATCTCATTGATGAATGTAAACCGTCTGCTAAAGATAATCTAGCGTTAGTAAAAACTAAGATGTTTCAGCTAACGAACTGTATTGTGCGATATGGGTCCGCGGTAAAATCGAACGTTGGGCGCGCGTAGTACAAGCTATGAGATGATAGCGGATGCATAGGTATTTTCTTGAGTGAATGTTCATTGCTAAAAATAAAACGTAAAATTGTAACACAGCTCACATCCAAAATCATATACCAGCACATAAAAGTGATAATACCTTTTGATGACAAAAGTGTATATATAAATTCATGAAAAAATATTATTCCTATTTTTTTTGCTGTATGGTTCACATACTGAGCAGTCAAGATCAGTGATGTGTTTATGTAGTATTTATAATTGTGTGTTTTATTCATATTTTAGTATGTGTTTTTATTTTATTTTGATTTTTTAATTTGGTAAATCATTTTGTGCATATGATCCTTGTTGGTCGAAATAAACGTATTTTATTTATTTCTTAGAGTTGTTGTTGTTTCTGTGCCTATGTAGAATATGGCAGTTATATAGTATGTGTATATATGTGTATATATAGTATGTGACAGTTAATTATTAGATAAACATGAATTAAATCTTTGTTTCACGTCTATTTAACTAGCTTGCGATTCTATGTTTTAAACTAGAGATTTAAATAAGGCCTCTTAAACACCTCGTCATGTGCTTAGGATGAGCACATGAGTTAAGTTTTCCAGAAACGACAGCTGAATAGCTTCAGCTTCATCTTTTAATCGCTCAGATTATGAATACTCTCGCCCCCTTGTAACACACACCACCTCAGTACAAATCCGAGCAAAATCGAAGTGCCACGCAACAATAGGGCGTCCTCAATACAAAATTGACAATGGCTGGAGTGAGCAGCAACAAATTTATCACCTTCTGTTTCTTGCAAAACGCTGCCAAATACACTGTGACTAAATTGTTGAAAAACGATGTTGCGCGCAGTGTCGTTCAGTTACATTGAAGAACATAGGAGTATTGTGCATGTTATATCTGTTTGTGTTTAGTTTATGTCCTGTCCGAAGCAAAAATCTATGGTACGTGCTTCAGGAATCTGGCTACTTCACTGTTTACTTAAACCTGGATTGGTTCATTATTTGGTTGGTTTGCTACTAGTTGACATAGCTTGTTAGTATATAAGAAGTTCCCCTACTTTGCCAAAGTAAACAAGACTGTCAACATAGGAGATATTTTGCTGATAGTGAAAAAATTTCTAAAGTTGTCGAAAATAACGCTCTACACTTCACAACTATTATGATATCAAGATCAAATTCATTCTAAGAATCACAGATCCAATCCACAATTATTTGCAACAACATAAAAACCGCAACCACATTCCCTCTAAAAAAATATATCAAAAATTCTGTTAACACATTTATGACCACAAAAACTATTGCAAACATAACGCACCCTATATTTGAAATTAAAAAAATAATATAATATTATCACACATCAGTGAAATCATTGGAAATCCCGCGTAAATCAATGAAATGATAAAGATCAACCGTGCGGCTGCGCGGCCGGTCGTTAGTACCCACACGTTTGTAAACAGATGCTCTGGTCACAATAGACGAATATTCGGTAGGCGGTGACGGGTGAACTGTGGTACAAATGTGGTAGCAGAGATGGGTTGGAAATGAGGGGATGGGATCGTTTGGGAATTTATTCTTCCTAACGAATTTTACGAAGCAAAAGGAGTATGTAAGGATCGTAGCAGGTGGCATTCTGTAGTTTCTGCTTACTCCCATGAGAAAAAAGCGAGAGATTATGTAGTTATGTATGAGTTTTAGTTAGTTATACCAATTTTTGTTACAAGTTTATAAATATCAATCAGAATTTCACAGAAAATAGTAAGATCAAATCAGGAACAGTTACTCCAAATCCTCTAGAAAACTGGATCTAAAGAGTATGGTTTCACAGTTTAGCTTGAAAAATTATTCACACTATGAATATTATATACCTATATATACGGACTGTGCAGTTTTCTTCATCTATTGGGTTTAAAAAGTAACTAAATTACCAAACCAATTTTGTTTATCGAAATTGGAAATCTAACTTATAATCTGAACACGTGGTTAGTTAACATTTATAAAATTTTGGTACTTTTACTTATTTCCAGAGCTTAATGCTTTTATTAAGCAAGTATAAAAATCATGTGTAAATCTCTAAGAATTTGCACACGATTTAATACTTTTTACTTTATAACTTTAATTTAATTTACTTTTTGCTTTAATACTTTCGCTGCACACCACATCCACATTATCTCCACACACATAACTAATCGTAACAAATTATACTACATTATATTATGTGAACGGCAATAGTAATTTATCTTCACCGACCACAATGGTAACGACAATATTGTTCAAAATATTGACACGTTTTTGTTCATAAATTTTGTCAGGGGTCGTATCGACCCCCACTTAACATTGTATTGTCTGTGAACATGTTTGTGGTGTAGTGTTAATGGGTATGAGGATGCTTTCTTGTTGCTAAGTGAACTCTTGGAGTATGATCGGTTAAGCTTTTAAATACAGGGTTAGTAACTTTGATAACTAGTCACTTTGATGGTTCTGAAACTTTTTGCGTTCAGGCGTAGTAGGTACCTATAATCATACATATTAATGCAAGACAATTGTGTTTAGATAACTACACAATAATATAAGATTACCGTAAGGTAAGCAATTCTTGCCGCGGTCGGTACGTGGATGGGTGACCATCCATTACAATCCAGACTCCGTGTCTCGGAAAGCACGTTAAGACATTGGTCTCAACTGTCATTTGTAGTTGTCAGAAGCCCAAAAGTCTGACAAACAGTTTTATCAAGGAGTTTCATATTACTCAGTAACTGGATTGTGGAGGTCAGATAGGCAGTCGCTCCATGTAAAATACTGGCAGCTGCATCGGGTAAGACTGGAAGCCGACTCCAACATAGCTGGGAAAAGGCTAGGCAGATTGATACGATTACCATAAGGATAGTAAATTCATAATTTCTTGTTCTTGTTTGTGACAACTAGGATTAATGACTGCAGGATTACAATTTAATAATGTAACGAAAAGTTCAAAATCAGCAAACACGTCTTCAAAGGAATTCTAATAAATCCTAATTACATTACTTTTATTTAAATTATTTTATTTAATTAAATTACCAATAACCAGCATTCTTCAATGACTAATAATTTAACTTTATCTTTAACTGCAAAAATGTGCATTACTCACAAGTATAAATTGTCATCCGCAACCGCTTATGACTCAAATCGCTTCACATTGCGTATTTAGGTCCACAATATTATGAAAGATCATGTCAAATGATTGTATCTGTCCCTATTGGTTTAACACTATATCCTATAAACATTTCCAATACATATTCACTGAAATACCACCCCTACTACTTTAACAACAAGGGCTAATATAGCTTTTCTATGAGAAATTGTTGGGTACTTGCATAGAAATTGAACGTAAATTGTATTCGAATTTGGAATCATTCGTCAAGGTACTTGATTTCTTTGTATTTTTTTTTGTCTTCAGCCAGTTTTATATTGATTTGGTAGAAGTGTATTAATATCCTGCTGTTTTCAAAAATTCTACTACATTTTGTGTTTCGTTTCTTCACGGTAATATTTCTTGGGGATAGTTAATGAAATGTCATGGTGGTGAATGGTGTATCACGTGGTTTGGTGGCAGCTGTTTTAAGGGGCAGGTGGCGCTACCAACTTGGGTTTTGAGATACTGCGGGGTAACTGCGTAACACACTAACAGTAGGAATGGCTTTCATTTTGACAGTTCAACAACATTCATTGCGTTATTTATGTTATTGAGCAGACAAATTTTTTTAATTTATGAAGCAATGGATTAGCAATAGGCTTCAAAGTTATTCAGATTGTGATAGATAGTGTGTTACGTAATTAGGGTGCTGGTAAGCCGATCAAACCTTTTTAGATCTTTTTATATTTTTTGTTAATATTTTGTTGAGTGCCTGTTACTTGTTGACAGGCCTACACTGTCCTCCCATACCTATCAACACTGTAATTTAAAACATTGAAAAAGCCCCTTATTTCTAAAATAATAACCGCGGAGTTTCTTATCGGCTCTTCTCCATAGGAAACAACCAATTGGAACCATGCACCTAGCTTCTGGCGTTTCATAAGTGCCCATGTAGGTATATCTGAAATAAAAAAATAAAAAAATGATTTTGAGAGGATGTAGTGTTACGAATTTGGTCGTTGTTTTGGTTTACATTTTACTTGTTCTAACAGATTAGAGTAATTAAAACCGTTTTCTGTCATCTAAACTTCTTATTTCGTTGACACGAAAAGACGTAGGTATGATAAAAAACTTATTAAGCATTCCTTGAAGTCTGAAAATAAACACAAAAGCAATTAAAACTTTTAACTTGGGGTAGAAGAACCAAATCCGGCTGAAAATGAAAAATAAAGGTCTTTACCTCAGTGATAACCACCAAATGATAATTACAAATAATTATGGCAAGCGTAGCGATTATCCCAACATTATTAAAAGAGCTCTCTGTAGCCTGTCATAGTTTATAAGGAAATCCAGATTTAGCGATCATCGTTTCATAAGTGCCTATGTTGGTTTATGTGAAATAAAATATTTTGATTTTAATTTTGATTTTGAAACAGTAACCCAATAAACAGTATGCTGTATTGGTAATTTGTGTGATGCGTAGTCAAGAGATTTAGTCAGACGAAATACTGTGATGAAACCCTGACAATGCCAGAAACCATCCTTTGGAAGACTTTTCTACAGCTGTTTTCTCAAGTCTATATCAGACTGCTGACATAATTATAATGCAACAAAACATTACCTTCTTTCCATTATAAAAGTCTGGCATCGAATCCGAGACACTACCATAACACAGCAAGATATTCCGCAAAGCAATCGCCGCTTCAATAAAATATCACCAGCACGAAAATGAATGACAGAATATCTCAGAAGTGACACAAAAAAATCGCACCATATTTAAAAAGAATGGCCCAAAAACGATAAAAATTCACCGATGCGCAGTTGCACATTAATCAAAATGGGGATCGCAAAAAAATGTTGTATCGTGTGGGCGAACTTCGATGTAGCCGAAAAAGGTTAATTGTGAATTTGAAATATGCTGGGAGTTCCGTATGAAAACTTCTGTCAAAAATTGTTCATGCAAGTGGTAAAAAATTAGCAAGTCCTCTTTGAAGATTGGCTAAACAGAAATGGTGTAAATTTCTATCATCTATCTTGGAGCCTGGTGAAATTAACACTAGCTATGTCTTTTTGCATGCATGGCAAGCCATGGTGCGATTTTGGTGTACCAACAGAAAAGAAAAGAGCAGGCTGGCAACAGATTCCCACCCAATAACTATTAATATATAATATACTACTAATAATTTTGCATTCTATTTCTAGCGAATTGTTTTAGAAACTGTTAAAAAAACCCGACCATCTGTATGTACTAAAATTCTTGCGAAAAAATTTCATTTAAAAATAAAACTAAGTTAATAATTACTAACAATAATTACCTAGCAAGTTAATAACTACGAACATTAACTACTAAGCGAATAACTGCTAACAATAACTACTAAGTTAATAATTACTAAAAAAAAATCCTATTAAGTTAATAACTACTAACATTAACTACTTAGTTAATAACTACTAACATTAACTACTAACATTAACTACTTAGTTAATAACTACTAACATTAACTACTAACATTAACTACTTAGTTAATAACTACTAACATTAACTACTTAGTTAATAACTACTAACATTAACTACTTAGTTAATAACTACTAACATTAACTACTTAGTTAATAACTACTAACATTAACTACTTAGTTAATAACTACTAACATTAACTACTAAGTTATTGTTTAAAATCTAATCATAACTCGTGCATCTTGGAGGAACCCTAAACAATTTTGATTTTAGTTTTTTCATTTGCAACGTCCGTTGCCCGCATTTTTTATCATATTACTTTATATAGGGACAACAATAAAATATAGAGCAAAATATTAGTTTTATAAATAATGACATGTCCTGCGGAGCCATATTGTCTATGGTTGTTTTTGAGAATTCTTTGCAATGCTATAAAAATATACGAAGAATTTGCAGGTAAAGTCCAAGGTTAGGTTGTCATTGCAACTGTATAATTAATCATACATGGATATTCGTATCAAAATTTTTATCTATACATAGTACCGTAGAATGGGGTTACTTTAAATCGCGGGGCGACATTGATCGAAACTTCTTTTAGAAACTTAAGTGCAAATATTGAGAAAACGGAACGCACTAGCCCACTTTTTTTTTTCGTGTTGGCAACAGTGATTGTCAGCCATCTTTCCCTTAGAAGCATAGGCGAGTGCGGCGGCTCGTTTTGCATAAAACAATTGAAAAGGTGAGTAACTACATATTAATATCTTTTTTTAGCCTGCAAAACTTTGTCCGTAACTAATTCGCTTTGTGTATAGGCATAATGCAATTTATATTCGGTTAGTTTAACTTTAATTTGTTAACTATAAAAAAATATTGTGATTTCCTAACCTCAAAATTTGCTTGTGTTATTGGCAAAAAATTAACGCAGGATGACATTGATCAACAGGCTGGGTGAGATTGATCGGTGATCAAAGTAACCCTACGTTTCAAAGTAAGGGTGTGGTTAACTACTTTTATCCGATTCTTATGATTCTTTATATATTATTATTAATCTATTGCTTCAGAAACATCATGCCGCGATATTACAAAAAAAAACCCGGAACGAGAAGATATATAAACTACAGTGACGAATTATTAAATGAAGCTTTGTCAAGAGTAGTGACAGGAGCTATGTCTTTACGGGCTGCATCCAAAGAATATGATATTCCCTTTGGAACTCTGTACAATAAATATAAAGGAAACTTTACTAGAACTCCAGGTGCACAACCTATTTTTAGCCATACCGAAGAAAAATCTCTGTTGAAGGCGGCAGCAAAATGTTCTGACTGGGGTTATCCTTTAACCGCACTTGATTTGAGGTTTTTAGCAAAAGCTTATTTAGACAGACAAGGCCGACATGTTGCTAGATTCCATAATAATCTCCCAGGCCCCGATTGGGCATATTCTATATTAAAAAGGCACAAGGACGAATATTCGACAAGAGTCGCCGCAAATATAAAAAGATCCAGGGCAGGTGTTTCAAGGGAAAGTTTAAATGTATTTTTTAATAATTTAGAGCCACTTATCAAAGATCTTCCGGGATCTAATGTTTTTAATTACGACGAATCAAATTTGAGCGACGACCCAGGAAAAAAGCAAGGTATCTTCAAGCGGGGTGTTAAATACCCTGAGCGAGTGACAAATTTTTCCAAAAGTGCTACGTCCATTATGATTTGCGGATCAGCAGATGGTGTGATGTTGCCACCATATGTTATTTACAAGAGCCAACACTTATATGATACATGGAAAGAAGGAGCGCCATCTGGACCGCCTTGCTGTGATAAACGTTGTTGTACGGGAGGAACAAGATTTAATAGAACCAGCAGTGGGTGGTTTGACTCTGAGACATTTCGAGATTGGTTTATTAAATGCTTTCTACCTCATGCTAAAAGTTTACTAGGGCGCAAGGTAATGATTGGCGACAATTTATCGTCCCATTTAGACACAGATGTTGTGAGACTTTGTGCAGAAAATGAAATTGATTTCGTCTGCTTGGTGCCACATTCCACCCACTTGTGTCAACCATTGGACGTAGCATTCTTCCGCCCTATGAAGGCTGCCTGGCGTGCAATCCTAGCAGAGTGGAAAGCTCAAAATATGCGAATCACAAGTGTCCCTAAGGACACTTTCCCCCGACTGCTTACTAAGGCTCTGCTTAAAATGAACTCAGCACAAGCAAAGCCAAATACACCATTTTACACTGAGTCTTCAGGAATAAAACGTAATCTGAGAAGTGGTTTTAAATCCACTGGAATTTTTCCATTTAACAAAGAGCAAGTCTTGAAACGATTGCCAGATAACAATGCACTTGAAAACTCAGATGCGCCGGTAGAGTCGGTTTTAACTGATTATTTACGCACACAAAGATTTGGTGACTCTTCTTCATCAGCTGTACGCAGAAGAACGCGCTTAAACTTAGCTCCAGGTGCTAGCGCTTCTACAACAATTCCTGAAGCAAATGAAGAATTACCTGGCCCTTCATCTCCTGAAGTTAATGAAGAATTACCTGGCCCTTCGTCTTCTGAAGCAAATGAAGAATTACCTGGCCCTTCGTCTACATCAGCTGATTTTGAAAGAAACGAAAATGAAATTTGTGTTGGCAGATACGTTCTTGCAAAATTTTTTACTCCTCGTGGGAAAAAAACTTTTAAATATGTTTGTCGGATCATTGATACATCGCCGCACATTGTGGTAATAGGATATAAGTCATTAGAAAATAAAAAGGTGTTTGAATTAGTTAGAAGTGACATTTCGGATATAGAAAAATGTGATATAATTTCATTTCTTCCAGAACCAAAGTCTTTAAATGAGGAAGAGCCAACCTCTAAAGTAGAATTCCCCTTTGATGTAGACATTCTAGAGTTTAAGTGATGATATCATATTGGTTATTGTTCTTTTATAAATTTATCATGTTCAACGTTTAATAGTTCTTTTAATTTGTTACTCAGAGGTTATATATTTTTTTTAGATAAGTTTTATAATAAGCGCCAATCAGGTGTCGAAATACTGCCCAATTAATAGGGAATGTTGATTGTTGTTTAGTCAGTAGACATTGTACTTAATAATTTAATTTAAAAATAAGAAAAGAACTGATTAGAATACAATTTTCGGTGATTTGAGAGTTATACTATTGCTTATTTCTAAGTAAAAACAAATTATGTTCGTAAGTCGTAAAATAAAGACTGATTAGAGTAAAATCTGTTTTATTTATATGATCAACGTTTTAAAAGCAGCATTAAAATGCTTATAAAATGAAAAATTACCGGTCGATTTTTTCGATTATTTTTTTCCGTAGTATGGGTCGGGTCTACTTTTGAATTCCATAGTAAAAACATGGGTGATCAAAGTATCCCCACTCACGGTTTAACTTTGATCGCTTACTTTAAATTTTTTTTTTCTTATATTATTAAAATTTAGCATGTTAAAATTAGCTTATTCAAATCTACACAAAAAACCGATTATTATACTTTTAAATAATAATTATTTCGCTAAAAATGAGAGTGCTACAGTCATATAAAGTTAAAAATTGATCAAAGTATCCCCATTTTACGGTATAAAACAACGTCGCTTTTTGTGTCTGTCTGTGCAATCGCTTATATCTTCTAAACTACACTATCGATTTTGATGCGGGTATCAACATCATTTAGACTTTAGAGCATTCATTTCAGAAGGTTGTTTGGTGGTCAAATAGGTAGTCGTATGGTCTAAAAAAACAAGGTCTGGCACTCCGGGAGTGACACATGCTTACGTCACTATCCAGTTGCCACTTTATTGCAACACAACACGAATTATGGAAACATTTTCAGTCACCATTCTGTTAAAAAACATATATAAAGCATTTAAATTGTCGTTTCGTTTTTCTAATGAAACAAAACAATTCAATTTAAAAATATACCAACGTAATTGTTAGTTAATACCTCATTGTTTTATCGGATTCGCTCAGGTAATAAATGCGGTATGGGAGTTATTATGACACACTACTGGTAACACAGCGGTGATGACGTAGGCTTGTGTCAGCCAAGTGACCACTGTGTCTCGGAATGCTATACCTGACGAAGTATATTATTATACCATGGGTAGTCGCTCCGTGTAAAATACTGGTGTTCAGCTGCATCCGGTGAGACTGGAAGCCAACCCCAACATGGTTAAAAGAAAAGGCAGGCAGATGGTAATGATGATGATTCCAGAAGGTTTGTGAGTATATGTAACTTATTATAGCATTTCGATGTTTTGACTCAAACTGAAAGTCAAACTCAAAGCATCTATTTCAATTAAACCATTTACAGGCACTTTTGAATTGTCAAAGAGTCGGACAGTTAGTCAGAAAGTTGCAGCTAGTAGTCTATTCCAAAACGTAGATCTCTACACTCTCTTCTGACCTTCTGACATTTCGTCATTACCCATTGCAAAACAGTGGCAGGTCGTTATCTATCTATCTTCTATCAATATAAATAAAAACGAAATGCTGTTCATTGGTAAGCACATCATTATTGATAACGGCTGTACTAGTTTGGCCATATTTTTGTATTAAAATGTTTGTATTAGTTCGAATTAGGATTCTAAGGAAACATTTTCTAATGCGGGAAAAACTATACGTCCGTTTTTCTACGGGTTTTTTTTATGAAATTTTGGATAGGGCAACGTCTGTCGGGTTAGCTAGTTACCTATTAAAAGTAGGATAATAAGTCCTCATAATTAGCTGCTATAAAAAAATTAAGTGCGCGCAATTAAACAACCCACACATTTTAGTGAGACCTAAAGCTTGCAAACAGAGTTGTAAAACAAGTCATATTTTTAATTATATCAGTTCAAAAACACATTAAAAAAGACTACTTTGTACAATACCTACTTCGCGACACGATAGCAATGACTTCACGTCTTTATAGCCCTTATCCAGATCGCAAGCTCACATATGTAAACAAAGAAATTTTATGACGTTGTAAAAGCATAATAAACATGTAATCATACTAATGTAAACATTATGAGCATTATAACTGTGTTTACACGAAACATTAAAACTATGACAAACTTTGTCGCTGTTGAGTTCTGGTTCGAGGTTCAAGGGATGAGCGATTGGATGGTTTCTATGACTTAATAAGCTGTTGGTTGAAACTGTCACTCGTTTCTAAGCTTAATATTAAATTAGTTCAGCCATAATACTCCTTTCATCCGGATATCACCAGAATACAGTTCTTAAGCGTGTACAAGGGTATATCCCTTAAAGAAAAAATAGAAAGAAAAATAGTTTATTCTGCACAAACAAAACGCACGTTACTATGAATGACATTAATTAAACACATACAAAATAGCCAAAAGCCTCGCATTCAAGCTATAAAAGTTCGAAAATGTTGTCTATTGCTTGATGTTAGGGCCAGGGACCAAAGACAGGGGCCTTCCATCATTTCGAAGGTCCATTTAAAATATATGCAAAGGATAAGTACTATTGCTAAACGTTGTGATCCGTTTTTAAATAAACTAACCAGCACCCTAATTACGTAACACACTATCTATCACAATCTGAATCATTTTGAAGCCTATTGCTAATCCATTGCTTCATATGTTCGAACAATTTGTCTGTTTAACTACGTAAATAACGCAATGAATGTTGTTGAACTGTCAAAATGAAACCCATTCCTACTGTTAGTGTGTTACGTAATGACCCCGCAGGAGCTATCTATTGTACAGTAGTGATTTCAGCAAAAGTTTTGATATATCACTAAAGTACCAATAGAAGAACAAAGAACGTTTTACTCCTTTACTAAGATATGGTTTTTTTTCAGCAGCTGGAATAAACAAAATGTAAGATTGGTCTTTTCGCTGTCCTCCCATTTATAGAAAGAAAAATGCTTTTATTGGCATTACAGCAACAAAAATACACTTTAAAACTAAAAAAAACGGAAACCAGTGATTATAATGCCAAAGGGGTCTCAGCTCAGCATAATGTCAGATGACAACACAAGGTGTACCACCTGACGCTGATTTTCAGCTGCAACCCACGAGTGCCATACGCTAGAATAATAAACAAATAGGGAGGTGTGTGTCCGTTCTAATAAATTAAAAGTGTTGTGACATGGGTGTGTTAAGTTTAAGTTCTGAGTTGAGCTGCACGATTACTGACAAATGCGTCCACTGACTGGACAGATCCACTCAATCTGTGTGGTTTTTCCTCAAAAGACCATTTCAGACACAAATCTACATGGTCTTCACATGATCTGACCAAGATTATGTCTGGACTTTAAAAGAGACTGTGACCTCTGAGTTTGTTTCGGCCTTTCTTCTCAGAGTAGTCAGATAGGAAACGCCGACCTCATCTAGTTTTTAAAATATGATTGACGTGTAAAAGTGTTTGTACAAACCTACTTACAGAAATAAAATCATTTATCATTAACTGGACGATCAATGTTAGATCAAAGATCTATCCTATAGATAGGTATGATATTAGCTCAAACTATCGATACTCCACCAGGCGTAACCTAGAAAAACAGGAAAATGGCCATTCCCAGAAAATAGAACAAGAAAATACCGCCCGTTTTTCCAAACCTGTCTTCATCAGCACATAACTTGAACAACCTCATGCATATTCGTCCTTACAAATGTAATGTTTGTTTATAGCAGTAAGTTGCAGTTTTATATGCGCGTGGGCAGAAATAGTGCAGTAAAAATTATCTCTATATAAACTGCGAGGATGTTTTTGTCGCAATTACTTTTATGATTCGCTTCCTTGAACTTCTTTTATGGGATGAGCTACTAAGCAAATGTTGCTTTGATCCCATAGAATTTATACTTAATAAGTATTTTTTACAAGTTTAAGTTTAGTTTTTATTGCTTAAGTGGTTAGGGACGTTAGGGAGAATACGATACCTAAGTGTAGAAGGGTACAGGCAAAGATGTACCCTTCTGAATGTGAAATTTAAAGATTCTACCTACATGATCTTTTATCAGGGTCTTGTAAGTCTTATGGTCATTGGTCTTTTGGTCTTACCGCCTCCAGATAAGACTAATTTAACTAGTCTGGCAAATAATTACAGTTAAATTCTTTTTCATTTATCTGGTACAAGTGAAATCACAATTGAAGCAGCTGATAAAACCTTATCCTTATTTAGGTTCATCTTTTTATCACTTTAACTCTTCAATTCGAAGGCAAACTGAAAATACTGCACTTTTACCAAAAAATTGCATTTAGTGCCCCAAACGCTACAAGTAACGCCATCTGTCGTCACATGGTTGAACTGCGTCGGCAGCACGCTCACTTGAGTCGCTTGAGTGACAAGTTGACGTGCGCGCGCGCATCCCAACGGCAAACCTGTGAGTTAAACGTATGAACTATAATTGTTTGAAGTTACAAGATTTTGATTTTGTTGGTTCCAATTATAGTACATTATTTCATAATTAAGTTTGTTTTTTTTTTGTTAAATAAGAATTATAATTTTGATTGACTTTGATGATTGACTCAGGATTTGTTTAATATAGCTTTATGAAAATCAATTGCGAAAATTATGGAATTTTATACCCATCCTTTTTTAATTATTTACTTTTTTGTAATAAAGTGTGTAGATAGTGGTGGTAATTTTATTGCTTTATATTTCTCTTTGATGCTTTTTCAGTACTGTTTTATAAAATAAAACTTTTGTTTCCTCCTATAATTGGTCTCTGTACTTTATTTTGAACCAATTTGGAGTCGGCATTGAACAAAAAGAGATGCAGCGTGCTACACCGATAGCAGTTAAATTATGGAGGATGGGATTAAGATTTTTGTTCGAAGTGGAATAAATATATCTAAAATCAATATTGGAGCGAAAGACACAGATACGCCAGTGAAGTCATGGTGATTTATTGTGATATTTATTTTATACTTTTTAATAGGTTAGGTATTCTTGAACCTATAAATTATAGCCGCGTGATTATATAAAATTGTACTTAATAAACTGAGAAGATTTGAATTGGAAATCTTAATTATTCTAATTGGAATGTTAAGTTAAAGTAACTGTTAAGTTACGTAATACTGATTAGAATATATTTACTAACATTTGAATTAAAAAAAGTATGTGAACCAAATAGCTATAAATGTAAACTGAGGTATTATTTTGATTTAATTGGAATAACATGAATAGATTGAATGAAAAGTTAATATTGGAAGGTAATTACGTTTTCGTTTTGATATTTGCTTTCGTAATCAAATAGAGTGCACACATAAATGCTTATTTATGATTTCTAATAAGATATATAGAATTATAATTTTACTGGCGATTAAATGCTGTTATCGCATGTATTCTATAGACAAACCATCTGATGGAATATCTAGCGATATATAATATATATCTGGGTATTATTTCTTCTTAGTAAAATGTAGCGTTGGTCAGGTATCAGTGGCCTCATATTAAAGAATAAGGTTTTGTAGATTTTGATGAGATCTAGAAAGAGTTCAGGCTAGACAAACTTGGCGAAAAAAATACAAAAAGTTTCATTAGATTCACTACCTACAGGTATCGGAAATTATATTGAAGAAGTGTGTATCGACGAAATAAGGATTAAATCTCAACAATTAAAAAAAACTTCTTTTAAAATCCCGTTATTTGAAAACCTCACTTTTAAAACTTCCTGCAGAGCTCACCGCGGCCCAAACTCGGCGTGCGACAAAAAAAACGTCGACTGGTCCGCAATTTGTTGCAGCGGCCGGCCCAACGATAAAGCCTTAAATGTTTCTCGCGACAGATTGCGTACCATGTTTGAAATCCGATTATAAAGTAGCCTCCTTTGTGTATGGCCTTTTCTCTTTGGAAAGTGCTGAGATTGGATAGATTTTTGGGTTTAATTTTAAATGATTGGTCATTGGTTTGGTTGATCAAAGGGATAGAAAAGTTAACTATATATTTTTTCTTCAGTCTGGGTATCTTGTAAGAATGTTAGTTAATAACTGGCAAAATGTGGGTATACTATAGGTACAACTCTGCTTAGCACTTTTTTTGTATGTTAATGTTAGTTATTATTCCTTTATCCCTTTATTTTTATGTATTGAATATTTAAACAATAAATATATTGAAACAAAAGACAAAATATACCATTATATTTGTCTCTTTGTTTCAAATATTAAAGGAAGGTAGGTCTTTCTTCATTTATTCCCTGTCTGAAAGTTATTTTAATCGTCATGAAGATCCTGTTGTATAATTGCCATGATACTGTTGATGACCTTCCTTAACATTTTCCTCGACTTTGGCACGATATCGTCATGCAGCTGCCATTTCTGCTCCAATAAGAATAACTTCAATTTGCAGCGATTTCAAATAAGCACTATATTCAAATTCAAATTCTATTAATGCAGTTTCTTTATCGAATTATATTTGAAACCGATGTATATTGGAATCTTCTTCTGTTTAAGTGATATGCCCGTTAAGTAGTTTACTGTTTTATGCACCTGCTTATGAAAGGTAATTTTGTGTCAACTAGAATTATTAGAGATGTGTACTTATCGATGAGCTATATCGATATTCGTATTTTTAGCATTGTCTTTATCTTTATCAGTATCAACTGTTTAAATAACTATGTTGATGATGGTATCTCTGACAAGTCAGCGGTCAGTTTTTACCATTAATCTTTCTCCTTCTTTAATGTTATCAGTTTGGTTTCTTAAGCAGTGTGCTATAACATTCTTTCAGAAGTCACAATAGTGATTAGTAGGTTTGAATATTGATCATTACAATTTAGAGACCTGTCATATTATCATCGATATCTCACTATCCAATCTCACAGTATCTTGATGTCCCATAAAATCTAATGCAATTGTTCATCCTCGAACTGTCGAAGCACGTACGATAACACCTCTAAATATCAAGTTACATCAACGCATTACCTAACGTAATGTTATGCGAAATGGTCATTGGACATAAAACCTAGACTCGGCGACCTCTGACACACATTGATGCAAGGGGCACTAAAACCCAACGCGAATGGCATTAGGCCCGTTTTAAAACACGTTCTAGAATGTTACTTAGTTTCTGACCTTTTGGTATGTAATGATGCTGGGAATCGCAGTGTTGAAATTTAGTGAAATTTTGAAGGAACGTCAGGGTATAGATATGGACGTATGGAGTTTGATAGGAAATTAGTCTATCGGTGCGTGAATAATGAGTCTAGGTATATTTATTCGAAGGTCTATATTCAGTAGTGGACGTTTAGTGTTTATAATGATTACAGCAATTATTATAATACTTTGTAAAACTAACAACTAGGATAAGGCACCATTAAGCAGGATATATAATTTGTTAACACTGAATGTTCTTGAAATAACTATGAAGAACAATGTTAACCTTCATATTTTTCTTCTCGGTGGATGGCATCATATTGTAGCAACCTGCTGTTGTGTGAATGTCTCCCGTTGCGTAATTATGATCATAGACAACTATGAGGGATGCTTTAGTGTTTAATAATACTACATATTTCTTTTCTTCTTCCAAATATTATAGCAAATTGCCCTGAAAACGTTAATTTTGAAGCAAATTTTTTATTTTCCGGATTATTGTATGTATCTAACTGTTTCGGTTTTGCAAGACCTTTGAATGCAAACTCAGAATGACGATTAATACATGCGTACCTGTTTCTTCTTGTCACTGAGTAATATCAAGTATCAAGGGACGCATTAGGGCCTCCTGTAATGTATTCAATTTCAAAATACTCGTAGAAGAAATGTTAATCACATGCATCGTATGCTGTGATTTGTCTTGTGCCTTTGATTCTCTATCTATATAATGTTTACGTTGAGAGGCTTATGCAGGTTTCCTAATAAGCTTCGAAGCTTTACGATTCTGCTTCTTTTCTGGTAATATTGTCCGGAATTTCTTGTAATGATAATAATGTTTGTTGCAATTAGTGTCAGCTACAAACGTGGAGTATGTGTTGTCCCTGTGAATCAAACTTATTATGAAGCGATCCAGATTCTAAAATAAGGTATATTTTATTTTACTTATACATAATTCTACAATAATTGTTTACATAGTCATCCTCTTCCCACTGCTGGGAAACAGGCTTCCTCTCTTTGAGAGGGAGTGGGCTATAATCGACCACGAGGGACCCAGTGCGGGTTGGTAGATGATATCATGTCTTCGATTTTTTTTTAGTTCTAGGACATGCCGGTTTCCTCACGATGTTTTCCTTCACCGTTTTGAGAGCATTAGTGATGAAATTATTTACACAAAGTAAAGCGCCTGGCTGGGTTCGAACCCACGACCCACAACTTGTAATTCGGGGTCATTACAACTGTGCCACCACTGCTTTCAATAATTGTTTATCGAGAAAGAGCTATCGGCGAATAAAATGATAGGTATAAGTAATGGCAGTTTAATAAAGTAGTTTCTACTGTCACTTTTTATAATAATTTCTTCTTCGGAGTAGGTAGGCTCATAAGGAGATTCGAATGAAAATAAAACAATACCTACGTAGTTGATTATCAAATTCTCTTTATTAATAACGTTTTTGTACGTTTATTTATTTACCCAGCATGTGTTTAGAGATTATTGAACTTTACTCGGAACCAGAAACTACGGTCATTTCAATCAATATTTGCCCGAACTAATTAGTATGTACTGCAGACCATGTTGTCCGTAGACGAAGTAAATAACCAAATTGTGTTTGACATCAACGGTTCTTTAACACGTTTTCCTTGTGTTACATTTGCTAAAATTACCTTAAGTTTTCTTCAATTATAACAAAAGTAGGTCACGACAGATCAACGTTATATGTAAATATATTAACGACACATTATGAAAGGGCCGTGAGCAGGTTTAATTAACCGGCACATGCCATATGTCACAAGTCTCCACCAATTACGCGATGATCCACAAATCCCCACTTTTAGGGGGGCAGTCATTGCCCCCCTATAACGGTACAGGCGGGGCCTGCGCGGGACACGCCAATCGGCGCAAATGCGGCGCGCGCGCACGCCGATGATCTAAGCGAATGATCTAGCGTGCTTGTCATTTCGCGAGCACCGGATTGGTCCGTGATAAAATATTTCGTTACGCGATCACGATTCGGCGCGATCTAGTTTCGGTCGTGCGTTATCTTATTTTTTATTGATCGTAAATGTCTTGTGACAGTTGACATTTTTACGACATAAATAAACTTTGACCTAGATAATTTCATTCAACAATATGTAATAAAAAAATAAAACAAGAGAGACCGAGTCTTAATGTGTGATATAAATCATGAATACAAAAGAACGGCGCATCAATAAATTGAGGGTGCAGCACCTGTGCAGGCGCACCAAACAAATAAATTACCCGAGCAGCGACGAGACGACAAAATAGCTGCTCACACTGCCATACGGTACGTGTTTTATGGTCCTACAACATAGAGAAAGTAACGGTACAGGGAGCACGGCCTTCCCACCCGATGTCCGACCGCTAACTGACTGATGGGCGAAGCTTAACCTCTGATAATAAGAAAGCGGGACGGCAATACTCGCGGCTCGCGCGCGGGAACGGGACGCAAGATGTATCTTCTTCGGTGATCGTGAAGTGCAAGATGAGTACACAGTCACACAGTCACATACGGACCACATCCGAGTGAGGCCCGGCTTTGGTTTTTAAAAAACGAAACGCGCGATCCGCGGTGCGCGTACGCACGGACGCGCGGACGAATTTCGGATTCGCGAATTTATGAAAAACTTTTTTTTTATTATGACGTTTTGAACTGTAACAAGTGAATTTTATGTGATTATTTTTGTGCCGTTTTTGAAGTGTAAATATGAGGAACGAGAAGTAGCTGTTTAGTGGAGAACTATTTAATTTTTCGCAAAAATTAAGGAAGTCCAGTTATCAGCTGTCGTAAGAAACAGGTGCCAAGGTAAGTTTTAAATGTTTACAGTAGTTTATAACTTGAATCCTCATTATATTTTACGAGTATACAAGAACATTAAATGCGCATTAATTTATATAATACATTTTAGTATTGAATTACGCGTTACGAATAAAAGATCGATTTGACAGATTTTATAAAAGACAGGCATGTTTTTCTATTCATGAATTTTTTTATGATCGTGTTTTAATGTTTTTTAACGGTTTATTTTAAGGTTATTAGCTACTATAGAACATTTATTTTTAAATTGCTTTTTCTTGGATTCATAAAAATATGAATTATACCTATTTATGTATTTACATACCTACATATAAACGTGTTTTCGAAAATAAAATTAGTTCGTTATTTCGTTCCGAGTTATAAAAATGTTTTAATGATTAATAATATTAAATTACTATTTAAATACACTTAATGATTTAAAAATATAGTTAATTTATGAAGTCGATCTTCACTACTTGGATTTAATTATCTGAAAATGTTATGTTTTTAAGGCTTTCTTTTTGACTTTAAGTATGTATGTTTGAGATACTTATAAGTTATCAACTGTTAAAATTACAGTTTGTACTTAAGGTTTTTTCGGGAATTTTATCCACCTACAACTTAAAATCAAGTACCTAGTAGGTACCTATTCAAGCAGGAAATTTTCAGACTCTCGCACAAAAAAAATCTTCTTGTATCAAATAAAACCGTAAAATACCTACGCATTATGGGCATTGGTTTTAATTAGCTACTTTACCGCTACAAAAAAAAACATAACTAGATGTATTTCCGTAAATACTGGAAGTGTAAAAAATATTATATAACCCTTTAGCTTTTTATGACCCCGCACCTTCGACAAGAAGATTTAGCTACTGTTTTAATTGATGATTACTTAACTTGTAATTTAATAATTTTATGAGATACTTAGCTTGTTTGAACTTTGTTCTCTACTTGTAAGCACCGGGAAACTGCATTTGAGGTAATTTAACAAATGCTACTCTTAAAGTTACTACAGCGAAAGAAATATTATTATGTGTTAAAGGTGAAATAACGTTACTTTTCACAATCAATAAAAAAAATATCAATCAATTATGTTTGTAGCTTCAAGTAAAGTAACTCACTATATTATTATAACGAACGAAAATTTAGGTACATTATGTTTTTAAAATTCGATCAATTTTTTTTTGTAACTAACCCATAGCTCTGTTTAGGTACAAATATAATACCTCAGCAAATCTACTTTGATTAAAGGCCTAACAATACCTAAAACAAAAGATACCCAACAAGAAAATAAAAGTCAAAGTTAAAGTCAAATAATTTATTTCAAATAGGCACATAAAAGTCACTTGTGGATGTCAAAATTTACAAAGAATAGAATTGATTCTAGTTGCCCCTTCCAAAAAGTAGTTTCATATTTCGAAGAAGAATGGGCAAGAAACTTCACTCCAATACACCTACAGAATCTCAAATACAGCCTCCATACACGGGAACTATCGGTTGGCGCCAAATATTTCCGTACAGCGATCATTAATCTTACTCAACTGGTCCAGCCACGCATTCCGATCGAGATAAGATTCGAGATCAAAGTTCACACCTAGTCGATAGGGTACTTATTGTTTTTACTACACCTAAGTACTTATGAAGAAGTGGGAAAAAATATAATGAGCCTTTTTAATCTGTGGCGTTGCGAATTTATAAGTATTGTTGATATTGTGCAGTAAAATTTTAATTTTGTAGAGCTTTTTGAATGCATCTTTAGAACTTAGAAATAGGTTAATTTCACGATATATTATACAAAAAAAATATTTGAAACGTATCCGGAAGCATGTAACACCTAGTTACAGGCATTTTTTCAGTTTTGCAAAAATTACAAGTTTACTAGGTGTCAGCTTAACAAGACAGATTAGTTATTGCACGATAATTGATATGCTGTAATTAGATTTCTAAATTAATAATTGGGTCTTCTCAGAAGAAGAGAGAGAAAATATGAGTTCGATTTTTTGTGTAAAATAAAAAATTTACTACAAAAATTTATCAATGCGAAATAACCTAAAATTCTGCGAAACTGCGACCCAAATTTTGTTGAAATTTAGCAGAGGTAGCTTTGCATTAAGGTTTCCGCAAACAGGTGCGAAGCGATAGCGCGACGCTACTCTAGTAGAACAATTTCGATAAAAACTTCATGCAAATTGGTCTACAAGAGTCACGTCGCGCTGTCGCGTCGCGTCTGTCTGCGCCTTCGGGAGGGCGTCGGGACTTCGTCGCCGAGAGCCTTCAATCGTACTGATTAAAGAAATGGACATTGACAAGCTTTTCGCATGTACTGAGTCAGGAAAATAACTTCTAAAATCGAAAGTAGACCGTACCTTTTTAAAGCCTTGCCTTCGACCAGAAACATTAATTTCCTTATACTTACACTGTTAACATCAATTATCGTGTAAAATTACAATCTCATTAATTGCCAGTAATTTACACTTCAAGATTTACAGTTTACATTAGTAATTTTATGTCTTATCTTGATTAAAACCGTAATGTAGTTTTAGTGCAGTTTTGTTGGTAATTATTCTGTGGAGTAAATTATTTATCTTTAGCCATGGTGGAGGTACCTAATCAAGTACAAAATAACTTTCATGTCTAATAAGTATTTATGTGCCCGTTTTCACGAACACTAGGCGACATATAAATTTATTGCGTAGGTATTAAGTAGTTACTTAGCGTAGGCAGGAGAAGAGGCTTGCAGTGTGACCATAAGAAGCGATAAATTATTAGCGAAAAAAATATTTCACCAACCACTAAGCGACCATTAAAGGTACGACACCAAACTCAAACTCAAAGCATTTATTTCAAATAAACCAATTACAGGCACTTTTGAATTGTCAAGAGGTCGGTCAGTCAGAAAGATGAAGCTAGTTGCCCATTCCAAAGCGAAGTAGGTACCTATGTAGACGACCGATTCGCAAATGCCTAATGCTTGGACCACTCTTGCAGGTTGCCTAGCAACAGATATCTAACAAAATTTACGGGTTCCGAACATAACCCTAAATGCGTAACACATTATCTATCACAATCTGAATCATTTTGAAGCCTATTGCTAATCCATTGCTTTTTAAGAACGAAAAATTTGTCTGATCAACAACGTAAATAACGCAATGAATGTTGTTGAACTGTCAAAATGAAAGCCACCCCGCTGGACTTGACTTAAAAACCACAGACATGTGTCAAAAATTTAGATTTCGAAGTTTTCAAGTTGACTACTGACAAATGATTTTCTTGCCTGTTCTTTTCCTTAAGAACCTACTACGCTTTGGAATGGGTAACTAGCTTCATCTTTCTGACTGACCGACCCCTTGACAATTCAAAAGTGCCTGTAATTGGTTTGTCCTAACTTATAAATGCGAAAGTAAGCTTGTTTGTTTCGCTTTCACGCTAAAACGGCTGAACGGATTTGAATAAAATTTGGCACATGGGTAGACCATGACCTGGATTAGGACATAGGATACTTTTATCCTGGATCGCAGATGAAGCTGGACTTTTTATCCCGATATTCCCACGGGATCGAGACTCATGCAGCAACTGGTTTGAAATAAATGCTTTGAATTTGAAACAGTGGGGTAATTGCGTAACACACTAACAGTAGGAATGGCTTTCATTTTGATAGCTCAACAACTTTCATTGCGTTATTTACGTTGCTGAGCAGATTTTTTTTCAAACATGAAGCAATGGATTAGCAATATCCTTCAAAATGCTTCAGACTGTGATCGATAGTGTGTTACGCAATTAAGTTGCTAGAGTGATTGCTTAGGAATCTGCATAAGTTAGACATTACCTACTTAGACCTTGCTAAAGTTGACTTTAGTGAAAACGGCCAATGTTATACAAGTTAAATTAAAGATAAGTATTATTAGGGAAATCGGTAATAGTAATTGAAAACCTTTTATTGAAAATGGTGTTAGAGTTCCTTTCGTTACAGACGTCGATAAACTTGTTAATGACTGATTAACTATTAAATTCGGTTTACAATAATTGCTTCAGGTTTATAGTGTAAAAGGGAAATAAGGAAAATTAAATTTGCTTGTAGATTGTCCTTTTAATTTTTGTGTCATCTCTCATTCTCTCTCTCATTCTCATCATTATAAAAATTAGCTTCTGCCCGCGACTCCGTCCACGTGGAAGTCCACTATACCATAAAATATATTCTATGGCCCTAGTCAATAGGGCCTAGGGTTACTATGAGGGAAATATTTTTTTAAATTGAATATGTAGTTTGTACTACACTGGACCCCTGCACTCGTAGCATGACCACTAAAAAACCGGATTTTGTCGACAGAAGATTCGACAAAATGACAGATTGTTGACAGATTTCTAAATATTTTTTTCTACTATCGGTCATTTTGTCTATTCTGCCGTAGACAAAACCCGTTTCAATGGTGATCATGCTATGTATGCTGAGGGAGGACATCGCCGTCGAGGTAGACCACGGCGAAGGTGGTGTGACGATCAGATAATGTTTGCAGGGCCAACACGACCAGAGATCGTATAAGATAGGGAGGTTTGGAAGGAAAAAGGGGAGATCTTTGCCCAGCAGTGGGACACAACATGGGCTAACAAAAAAAAGAAGCAGTTTCGGAGATTACTTAATACATCAAAAATCCAAAAACTTACAAACTTTACCCCTTTATAATATTATTAGTGTAGATATAATGTGTTACCTTCAATGTCTATGATAGCTATTATCACAGTTTTTTACAGGTAGGTACAGTCACCAAAAGAGATAAGTAACCAGGGTCGTCGATATAGTTGAAGTTTAGTAAGAAACCGATGAATGTTTACGAAAAAAAATTATTTTAATTTATAGAAAACTAACAGGTAATTTATAAAATTAAATTTCATTCTAAAACATCCATCAGTTTCTTACTAAACTTTAACCATATCCGACGACTCTGGTTACTTATCACATTTGGTGATCGTGCTTATACGAAAAATTCTACGCTAGGGGTTCTAGAATCATGTGCTGAATTTATGGTACAGTTTGTACGTTGATGTCCTTACCACCCTGTATATTTTCCTTGGCTACCTATACGTATATAAGAGGGGAATATAAACAGTGCAATGTATAACTCGGTAAAGTAATTTAAAACTATAAATCCAAAGCAAGTATTACGTCAACCACTACATAATTGTAACTACATTTAACACATCAATGATCATCATGATTTTACTCAAGTATGTACAATAATAAAGTGCCTCAAGGTCCAAAACATCTTGATTATTAAAATGTTCGTGTACACTCACGAGCATCAATATATACACTACACACACACACACTCTTTATATACACTTACGGTTGTATTATTATTTCAGCAACGGTGCGGTTTAAAAGAAGATGTAGTGACAAAAATTTAAATGAGTCTGCTTAGATGGTTTGGTCTTGTTAAGAGGATGAATGAAAGGCGACTAACAAAAGGTATTTACAAGGCAGATGTGAGTGGAAACGTTGGGAAGGGACGCCCTAGGTGGACATATAGTGACCTTATTGGTGATGTTCTTCAGAAAGGTCAGGTGCGTAATACTCGCAACCGGCGTGCGTGTATAACCAGATGTATGAACGTAAACGAGGCAAAAGGAGTATGAAAGGATCGTAGCAGGTGGCGTTCTGTAGTTTCCGCCTACCCCCATGGGAAGAAGGCGTGAGTTTATGTATGTATTATTTCACTAGAAAAATTGACATATACCCTGCTGTCACTTAGTAAAGTAATATCATCATTTGATTGTAAAAGTGATCGTTTAGTTTGTATAATCGATTTACATTAAGTGTAAAATTTGTAAAATAAATGTTTAGTTAAATAGGTATTTAAGTCTAAAATACAATAAATATAAATTATAAACATTACTTTACAAAGTGACGGCTAGAATCTGAATTTGTTTTAAAGATTTATTAATACTAATTTAGCTAAATAAATATCTATCTCGAGAATTAACAATTGCACCTTTTAGGTAAAAGCTATATCAAAATACTGCATTTGTTACATCAAAAAAAAAAAAACAGTCATTACTTTTTTCCACCTGTTTTGTCTCAATGCTGGGCAACGGACAAAACATTATTTTAGGGAAAAAATACTTTTGAGTTTTATTGAGTCTAGGTAGTGTAAACATTATTAATGTTCTTGACTGTACTAGTGTAACGTATGTTAATGGTGAATGTGTGTGTGTCAATAAACGTGTTTGTGTGTATTAGGTAATCAATCATACACTGTGATATATCTGACACGTGTTAGAGATCACATTCATGTGCTCATGTCACGGATGTTTGTCTGTTTTTGTTCCTATGTTTTTTAATTTTAGTTTGTGTTTTGTTTATAAATATTTGTGAGTGGTGTCATTTTGCTTTTATGATCGTGAAAAAACAAAAGTTTACAGGAAAGTTCAGTACATAAAAGCTATTACTTATTTAGATATCTATAAATTATTGTACACCAGAAAAAGCAATATTATTATCTTGTGTTTTAGGTAGGCACTGTCGTCGACACCAAAAAGTTTAAAAGAAATAGATACATCCGACAAAAAAAAAAAAAAACAATATGGTGATTTAACCCCTCAAAGTAATGCTTGCGAAGGAGGAGGCGCAGCGCGTGAGGGTGAGGCAATCGTTGGGCCCTCACGCCCCTAGTCGCCGCAGGAGGAAACACCCTGGGCGTCAGGAGTCGATAGCTGATTCCCGGCCACCGTAGGCGCGGGCTTCTGGACGGCGAGCAATATGGCAGGGCGCCGGCCGGTAAGGACTAGGCGCGGGTCGACGGCGTGTTGTGTTCCACGCGCGCCTCAAAGAGATGTCAGCAACAATTGACAAGGTCCGATAGGGCTGATGCCTGCCGGGGTCGCGGATTGTTCGAAAGAGTTACCGTGGCCCTGGCGCATAGGCAACTGAAGGAACACGGGTGGGTTTTAGTCAGTAGAAGTCTGACACGCTCCCCCGTTCCGAGCAGAGCGGGAGAAGTTATTTGATGACCCCTCGACTTAAACAAAGCAACATCTTCATATCCATGTAGTAGGCACTCTTTCAGTAGCGCAAGCTTACAATGTATTTAATGTTTTGCGCATGCGCACCATGCCTAGTAACTCAAGCTATAAAACTGAATATATAGTTTTCCACAAAGTTCAGTATTCACTCTTTATCTAAAGTTGCAGTTCAATAGTATTCCTGGATTCTACGAAACTTTCTGTTTATCATCACGCGCTGCTCGTAAAATCGTGGCTGGGATGCTTTCGCTGTAGTTCTAGTACTAAATGGTTTCCTTTCCCTACATATTTGACCATATTAGACCATAATATTATATACGTCAAAAATTTCCTTTATTCATTTTCCATACGTTTAGGATAAGTTAATTTACTCTTTGTAATACTGTCTGTTCTGCTCTCACAGACAAACCGTGAAAACGGTTTTGCGGGACATAGTTCTTAAGTTAAGATTTTTTAAACTTAGTTTTTTGATAAATATGTAAATAATAAAAAATAATAATATAAGTTTTTTCAAGTTCATTTTCTTATTATGATTCTGTTGGTCTGTAAAGTTTTTTTTCTCTTGCTTTTTAACGCAAATTTTAAGTGTCTAACATTGTTACAATGTTTTTTGAGATCTAGCTTCTATGCATGACAATTCTTTAGAGGGAAAAGTTTGTCCTAAAATTTAAAAGAAATGCGTGATAGACAAGTGATAATAAAAATAATGAAATGTGCTTTCCATTTCCACTTACGTCTCTGCCTACCCCACAGTCATACAGTAACACGGACGTACCTATTTCTGTGAACAACAAAACTTTAATTAGATGCCAACAGTGCACGCTGGTCTTTCAGACCGCACAGAGTTTTATGTCGTTGTCGTCGAACACAAGTTATAAGAATACAGCGATTTGAATTCTTAGATTTTCTTCAATACATTGGGTGCAACATTTTCAGCTTATGTCGCATCCGAGGGTCTAAACTAATTTGACAATACCGGCCAAGTGCGTGTCAGACCACGCACAGTGTAGGTTTCCGTAGTTAGAATGAATATTTACGCATGCACAGTATTGCTTTTATCGACCACAAAAATTTGTTTGTATTTTATAAGTAGTTATTAAAAATAAAAATTAACTATGAATAAAATATGTAGGTTGTTAAAAAAGCGTGGATCGCTTTTTAGTTGTGTGAGTACTTTTAATTAATTTAAATAAAGCGCTCCACGGTTTTTAATTTAATCATTAATATATAAAACAAGAACTAGTACAATTCAATTCAATTATTTTATAACTTTTAGTGCGTGATAAAAGCGTGTATTTTTTTTAAACTACATATTTTTTTTTTTTACTTTTTAGGCTATATATTCTTCATTTAGTTAATAAGTCTAAAGTCAACGAAGTTATGACTTGAGCGGTTTACTAGGAGCCACTGAAGAGTCCCACTATCCACCTCCTGGCTCCATCATCAGACCCTTGTTGTCTAAGCCTAATCTATTGGACTCGTCAAAACGAATCATATGAATCCAAACTCGAGGGGTTTACTAGTAGCCATTGAAAAGTTCCACTATCCACCAGCTTCATCACCAGATCAGCTCCAAGGAACCAAATTATAGTTTTGTCATCCGATCTACATACACATAAAAAGTTTCATTTCGATACGACAATTAGAAGTAGGTTAAAATTGACTTCTAAGATTTTATTACATTGTTTGTTAGTTAGTTACAAGTGAAGCTAATAAACACTGTTAATAAAAACAAAGTTATTTTTGTGGTTATAACTGAAACTATCTGAAAAACTACTGACTTCAATAGCAAAGTTACGTAAAACATCATATTCTTTTTAATAATGATGTCCAACAATACCCCATACGCCTATGTGCCGCTCGATTCTCTCTGCCAACCCCTAGTAGTGAAATATTTAAAAAAAAATGGTAGTAAAATCTTAGTTTAAAAGTCTCAAGAATCGCTCTGAAGCTTAACTAGTGAGGGTAGAAGAACCGAGAACTGGTAGAAGAGCCGAGAACGGTTAGAAGAACCGGGAACGCGTACAGAAAATTAAAAACAAATCATCCGATAGTAAGACGATAGGAAACATTCCATTAGAGACAAACTAAGGAAGAATCACCTCTAGAGTGTAAAAACATAAGATAACATCACGCCTTCATTCCCCAACGGGTTAGGCAGAGGTGTAGCTATAGTACACCCACATTGCAACACCCGATTGCCATCAACCAAGAAATTCTAGATGGAAAAATCCAATAACACTTTGCCTGACCCGGAAATCGAACCGGGATTCCAGATTTACAGCTGCGCTGATCATTAGACCAAGGAGGCAGTCGATAGTAAAAGTAAACCATTAATGCTCCATTAACAGACAGCTTAGTTTATAACAACAAACAAAAACATTGCTTGTCACCATGACAACTCAAGAGTGGCAACCATGACAGTTTGCCAATGAGACGAAAAATGAGCTTTGTCATGACGATTAAAGTCAGTGAGTTTGTGTTCGTAAATCCAATGATGTATTTTCTTTAACTAAAGTCATCCAATTTGCATTGATTGTGCTCTTGGTATAACTACTAGGTTAGTGTATTTTCCTTCTTTCTTTTATAAGTTTATGTTTTTTTTTAATTTGTTTGACAGATAGTCTTTTCAGATTAATTGATACTCGAACTTGCTCAAACGATGACGGAATTCACAGCTATTGGTTTTTGGATTTCGTAACCCACTAGGTATTTATACTATAATAATTATAAGTAGAAGCTCAAAAGAATACTGAATGACTGTAAAATTATTGAATATTAAATCCCAAATAACAAGAAATCAACTTTGATGAAGAAATTGAAAGTATCTAGGATGATGCTGTAGTTCTTAAAGCCAAGATTTATAAACCGTACTTAGCTCAGGCTTTGACTTAAAAATGTTCTCGTCTCTATCTTGCAATGCATGCTTTTTGTTTGACAGCAGGCTGTATGACAATGACAGGAATAACGCTAAACCAAAGTACGTGCAAAATAACGTTTATAGATCTCGGCCTTTTATTCAAAAAGCTAAAATTAATTAAACGCGTTTAGTCTTCACCGCGCTTTTTTATTGACCCACAACCCATTAGAAACTGTAAAACTCAAAATCAAAGCATTTATTGCAATGAGGAAACTCGAACTCAAAGCATTAATTTCAAATAAACCAATTACAGGCACTTTTGAATTGTCTAGGGGTCGGTCAGTTAGTCAGAAAGTTGAAGTTAGTTGCTCATACCAAAGCTTAGTAGGTACCTATGGAGAAGAGCAAGAAACTCCATGGACCACATTTTACTACACAAGTACAATAATAAATTTAACCACCTGAAAAACACAACCCGCTTCCCGCTTGTAACTTAAAACTCATCTTCGAATAAAGTAGAAAGTTAGGAAACGAGTATGGTTTTTACAACAGGGTGTGTCTGTGGTCAACTAGACTTTACTAGACAACCGATGGTATTTTCACCTCTTCTGATTTAATGGCGACCTGTCTTGTCTATGTCTTGCAATTGTCTAGTAACCGTCTGCTTGTCTGTGGGTTTGTAAGTTTACACTTGTGGTCTTTTTATATATCGGTAGGTTGTGCTTTACTTGAGTTTTCACATTGCGAATTTAGTGGTGTTACCTATCCTGTAGCATCTCTACAGATTTAGATTTTGAAGTAAATAATACTTTTATTTCCTGTTGATTATTTCCGATGATATAGGTGCAAAGCCTCAAGAATTGTGCTTTAACTATTGCTAAAGCAGAAAAAATAATTGGCAATTAACAATAAGGTAGTTAATGCCGTTGTATTATCGAAGTTATTGTTAATTGCCAATTCTTTTATATCTAGTCCGAATCTGTAAGGTACTAAATGAAAGCGAACAATTTATTTTCTACGCTAAGATCAGTTAATTCGTTACAGTTAGGTCTAAGCATTCTCATAAGCCCTACATTATCATCTTTATGCATTCTTTTATCTTAAGCAATAAGCATCCCGGTTTTACTTTTTATTTTCGTACAATTCGTGGTCCTTTCACCCACAAAGTAATTTACACATTACAGATTCAAGTGGATATCCGACTTCTGTCATCTCCATAACGGTACCGCAGCGTACAGATAAATTTATTTCGTAACATCGAAGTATTGGGATTCATCGTACACTTAAGATTTCAACGTGTAGTGCGATGTCAACACGGTCTGTGATTAATAGATTTTGAGGTTAGAATTAAAATGAGATGGGACCGTATCGACCTGTTAGGCACCTTGCATACTCGTGGTAACATGTATTCGGATATTTTATGTTGGTATTTTCTCTATGAATAATTTTGCGTTTTAAGTGATTTATTTTTATTTTTTATAGTATCTATTTTATTTCATAAATTCAATTGATTATTTCCTAGATTGCAGTTTTGCTGTGCCTGCGGATATTATGCACATTTTATAATTAATAGCAAGTCATTTTCGGATTCGGAATTAAGTATGGATTTTGGCTTCCCAAAATTAACGCGAAACGAATCCTTATACATTTTTGCTATTAAAAGTAATAAATGATCGTCACACTTAATTTCAAATAGGAACAAGTGTCGGAGTTAATTGGCTACCAAATCAAAAGTAAAAAAAAAGCTTGATGAATTTATTCTGATTCTCCAATTGACATTTGAAGGTGAGAAAAATAAAACAAACCGCAAGAAGTAGAACAAGATAATAAAATACAAATTAACAAAATCGATTTTATTTCTGCACATAATTAACTATAAAGACTATGTTATTCAATCAATGTCATTTATGTGTTAGGTATTCAAGATACGGCTTTTAATAATAAAATCGAAAAGTTTGACATTACTTTTTTTTACGAAGTATTTAAATATCTTAGCTTCATTCATATGAAACTGCATTCATTCTAAGGACCGTATATTTTTAAATGTATTTTATTTTGTGTTTGATTTAATGTTTTTTTTCCTACAACCCATAAAAATTCAAATATTCGTTTTAATTCAGCCTTCTCTCTAGAGTATTTTTTTTTGTCAATATAAAGCAAACACATTTTTATTACGGAAATAAGACAAATAAAATCGAAAATTCACAAGCTATCTAATGTGCATTCCCTCTAACCGACCGGTAAAGTACAAGGAATGCGCCATCTGCTTCAACCAGTTAATGAGTGCCCGGTCAAGATTTATTTAACCTTATTCTTTTACTTTTTACTGCTTATCTTAAGTGAAAGCCTTATTTAATGTATGTGTAACATTATTACTATGTAGTGTTAACGCTTTGATAGATCAAGAGTGCATCCTAGACATTATTCCCTTTATTTATAAACGTTGCTTAAAGTTAAGTAGTGATTAGCGACTGTTAACCACACATTATTGATGTTTAAACGCCTCTTAACTTTCAGCAACATTTATAAATAAACCCCAAAAACTCTGCAGCAATTTGTAATTGAAAGAGTTTTGCAAATCATTTTATTGTTTTTTTTTTAACTTTTCTGTTTTTCATACTCTTATAACGATCAAAAAGTTGTATGAACTTCAATGGATTAAACAAAATACAGTGTTTAATTTATTTAATCTCTCAGAAATAAAATATGCATCCGATTATTAATTACCTCACTAGACAAACATAATCGATTCAACTAACTAAACAGTCGATATGTCACTAAAAATCGTGGGAACGCATCCGACACAGGATAGTTCGGTCGATACTTTATGAGACATTTTACTGCCAAACGTTCATTTTTATCGATAATCTCTGCGATTAAAACTAGTATTAATATTAAATAAATACTGAATCTAGATTATGTCTAACATTAAACACCCGTCATTAGAGATTTTACGATAACATATGTGAAAATAAAACTTTTATTTCCGTATAAATATAACGTAATGATATAGTTTAATTAAAGTTATTTGCAATAAAATGGCTGGAGTCATTATTCAGTAAGTGAGGTCTTGAAGTTTACTACTCAGCTAAAATGTGATAATATTTTTGTAGTGATGTCCACATGTGTCCTATCCGAAACACTCGAGAAAGACAATTACTTTGTAATGGCACTTGTCATTCTGGTCTGTGAAATAGGTTGTTAAAAACGGTTTACTTAATGTGTTAGAACGAGTCAAGAAGATAAAGTAAATAGTATAAAATACATTAGAGAAGGGCAACCAATATTTGAGAAAAAAAAATACAATAAAAAAATCCGCAAAAACATGTATCCGAAACAGATGTGTCCCATCCCTACGAAGGCGGAGGTACCTTTTAGCGAGCAATTCTGTAAAGGTGCGCTATGAAATTCATAAAATTGTGGTTTTATTTCTAGGTTAAGTACCCAACAATTTCCTACTGTGGATGTTCTTTTAATATAATCTATAAAGTTTTAAATATAATTTTAATGAGATAGGTAACTGTCGAGGTGTACTTTACACAGCAAATAAGATATTTTTATAACTTTTCTAGATGTTGCTGTTGAGAATTATATATTTTATGCAGCAATAACTAAATATTTATAGGATAATAAAATTATTTATAATATTAGATAATTTATATATTTCGTTACAGTAATTATTTATTGTAAACGTACATTACAGAAAAATTGTTACAATATGACAAGGACAGCTTATCTAACGAACTTAACTGAGATTTAGGTTTCCTAATAATAAACCTCAGTGTGATAGAGAAAGCATATGAGGACGGTTAATTTTACTATAACTAAAATAAAATTATATATTATTTTTTTACGCGTCTTTTCGGTTTTTACTAATGTTCAAAATATACAGTATAAAAATGATAAAAATAAACTCAAACCATTTATTTCAAATAAATCAATTACAGGCACTTTTGAATTAATTGTCAAAGGGGTCGGTCAGTCAGAAAGATGAAACTAGTTGCCCATTCCAAAGCGTATTATGTACCTACGAAGAAGAACGGGCAAGAAACTCCACGGACACTCTTTTAAATCAAAATTTGGTTACAAAATATTGGTTACATCATTCATGTTGAAATTATGCATGTGAGAACGACGCAGAATGTTAAAGGCGTCCGTAATAAAAAGACTAAAACAATTCAAATATTAAATTAAATTAAAATAAGCTGTGGCAGCTAGGAAATGACCAGTCATAAAAGATCCGAACGAAGCTTACTCGCCATTTTGTCAGCTAAAACTACAAAGAACAATAAGCAACTGTCTCCTCGCCACGTATTAAACGCAGCACAAGATGCTCCATCACTTACAAATATGTCATAATATAAACTAATAACAGTCTTACGTCAGAGCCACGTTATAAGCGCAGTCTACATTTCGCACGTTGTTCGAGCGTGCACTATAAAGGCACTGGTTCGCATTGCTTGCGTTCTAGACGCATTCTGTGTCGGTGACGAGTTTAGTATGGAAACAGTACTTGCTCCAGTACTAGCTTGAGTATGATGAAACGAAATGTGTCAGTTTACTTGCTTATTCGGGGACGTCCATTTAAATTTATTTTCTTCATAGCCGTCTTTTTAAGATATTTAATTAGTGACTGTTATCTTTGTTAATTACTTATGGAAAATCTAGTTTTTGCACTCTGATGAAAATTGACACCAAGCTGTCAAACTCAAATGTAATGCTCTATGGGAAGTCCCAAGTCAATAAAAAATTACCAAAGGCTATTAGTTCAAGCTATAATTGATAAAAATCAGAAGAAACACAATTATTTTATAATTAAAATTTATTTAATCTTCAACAATAAAAACATCTTATGCAATAGTAAATATTAGCACACCTACACGCAGTGGCTTTGCTGCCATATAAAAAAAAAATAATTAACATAAGCTATTAAAATTAATGAGTTTGCTCTACAAATTCTACCTAAATAATTACCAAAAGTAGGCATTGTCCTTTGAGAATCATAACATAATATTATTTTTACATATTAATGACACAAAATTGTATAGAACCACCGAATAACCCCACACACTGAGCAATAATCATAAAAACATAATGAAGACGACATTTTTTATACTAAACATTTTTTAATTATCATATTTTCCGTCAAGGTTTTAATGTGTTGGTAATAAAATATTAAAATATGTGCCCTGAGCAGCGTTGGGTTTGTCACGTAATAAAAACATAAACTAAAAAAGGCCAACATAATATGTAAGAAAAAAAATATTCACACTGAAAAAATGTACGACAGAAACTCATACTCATTAATTTAAAATCAACAGCCACGTGTATGTATGAGATCATTCAAAAACCACAAACTAGCCTGTTAAGATGTTAGATTGGGTTTATTACCCCCAATGTCATTCATATATCGTATAACGGGGAAGCCCGCGTACACCACTGAACGTCCTTGACTACGGACGTATTTTTTTCCTCAACGTTATATTTGTTTTAACTCACATAAATCTATAACTACTGGTCTTGGCAAATAATAACTGTCTCTTTAGTTCAATTCTGGGCGCAATCTCTGATTCAGGCAAAATTTGAGAAATGCTCAAACCATGCCTGAATGCATCAGAGGGGTGCAGAAGACTCAACCACTATTAAAAGGAACGTTTTACTGTCTAATTGTAAGTCTATCTGCACATTTCTGTATAACCCATCGTTGAATACAAGCGTGATAATATAGCAACTGTAAATATTTGTTCAAGTTCACTTCCATAACTGCTGTCTTTAGCAAATAATGGTCGAGTAATCACATCGAGTCAGTTCAAGCGCAGCACGATGGGTCCAGTTTTGTAATTACGTCCACTGAATAGTGTTAACTAACCTAATGCGTAACTGTCCACTTCTTGGAACACATACTGTTTGCAGAGCAAACGATACTTGTCTTGATTATCTCAGTTTTCCTTTAAAGAAAGATCGACTCATTTGCCTAGTAATTACTGATTCAGACGTTCCGATTGCACAGGTTCGATATGGACTGACTACTGCAGAACAAGTACTGGTAATGTTTCTATGTTACCGCAATCTTCTATAAGCCCACGTAGCACGGACGATTTTTTAACGCGACGGTTTTTTATTGTGCACTCGATTTTCGACTCTCAGTGTTAAGTCGAGCGTAGAAATTCCAGCAGACTGTAATGCAGCGCGTGAAAAATACACACTGTTGGATTTTCAACTCTCAGCGCTGAGCAGTGCGTTGAAAATCCAGTGCTCGATAAAACATCGCTGGGTTAGGCTTGTTGTACACGGCACGGTTTCTTTACGAAACGGCGCGTATTTTTTTTTTGTATGTGTTCTCGAAGGAGAAGGAGGAGGTTGTCGGCTGCTTATCCGGAAATGCCTGTGGTTGCCCTAATAAATTAAGGCCCTCAGCCAGGGCTTAGAAAACTTACAAACTAGGCGACAACACGCTATGGGCACCCCCTGCGGGGTACGAGCCTCGGTTTAGGGCTACGCTGGGAGAGGGCAGCAAGGGACAGGCTGGGTCGGAATAATTATTATTAGTGGACGAATTTCAAGCTACAGGCTCAGCGGCGCGGGCTGGCTCGAGCAAGGGTCGGGGCAGCCGCAAAGCAGAATAATCGTGTGAATTTGTATATGACACGGCAAACCACCGGTTGTATGGTATACGACGACGGGCCGTGCTATAGTGCCGCCGTGTCTGTCGACATACTTCCATAATGATCCATACAACACTGATGACCGTGCCTACACACGGCGAAGCAACCGTAGTTTTTCACGGCAAAAAAAAACGTGTCTGTACAACAGCACCCTTATTACGTAACACGCTATCTATCACAATCTGAATTATTTTGAAGCCTATTGCTAATCCATTGCTTCATATGTTCGAAAAAATTGTCCACTCAACAACGTAAATAACGCAATGAATGTTGTTGAACTGTCAAAATGAAACCCATTCCTACTGTTAGTGTGTCAAGTAATTAAACCGCAGGTCTTAAAATCGCCCGTGGGTCCGAGGGCTAAGAGTAGTTAGTAGATCTTTACAAACAACATCTGCATTTGAGTTCTAAAAAGAATGCCATTGAATAAAATCAACATCTTCCTCCATCTTGTTACTGTTATAATGCGGTCTACCCTTTTATGCAATACTTCCTTAGTTTGTGCGTATTGCTTTGAAGTCCTTTGCAGATAAATCTGACTACAATATTCAGGCTCGCTTGTACTACAAAAGATTAATTGCGTTTAACGTTAAACATAATTATGTATTTAAAACATCGTTCTGTTTCTGTCAATTGTTTATAGATTATCATCTATAAAAAATTGACTCAACTGATTGATTTGTCTCTATCGAGACAGAATGATGTTTTAAATATTTAGCGCTAAACGCATTAGTGATTTGTGTTAGTGTTAAAATAATGATGATAGATGACGATCAAAAAAGTTACGTAGAAGAGTAATCCATACTAATATTATAAATTCGAAAGTAACTCTGTACGTTTCACGTCTAAACCACGGAACGGATTTCGATAAAATTTGGCAAGGAGACAGATGGTATCCTGGGGAAGGACATAGGCTACTAGTTTGTCCCGGTAGCATGTTCCCGTGGGATAATTTCCGACATCCACGCGGGCGAAGCCTCGTGCAAAAGTTAGTTGTAAATAACACATGTTGATTTTGACCATAACATAATAACAGGTGCCACACATACCAGGGAAGCAATGCGCTAAAGGGAGAAGGCCAAAACTCAGCAGAGGGTACACACCAAGGCTGTGATCGATGACAAAAAGATTTCGATTAACATAATTATTATAATAAGACTAATGAAGGTAAAAAATAAAATTGTATTTAATGCAAATCTTTAGATTTAATTATCTTACCATAAACAATATTAATATTTTAATATCTTCCTCTGAGCTATGTTTAAATGGCTAATTTAATCAATTAAAAAAACGTAAGTTCTATAATTTAAATAACTCGGTCGAATCAAAATCGAAGTATTTATATTGAAGAGATAAGAATACAAAAAATATGAGAATACTGACATTTGTGTGGATAATTATTTTATGCATGTCTTTCGGGTTGACCAAATATTTGGCTAATAAAAAATGTATTGCAGTCTAGTCTTTAAAATATATATCTTCATTTTAATACATAGCATTCTTTATTTATTTATGTGTTCTTCGGGGGACTGTTCTCTATACTCTTGGCCCTTATTATTTAATTTATAATTAATAGCTGTTGCTGTTGCTGTTGTTGAACCCTGCTCCCGATACCGGCGGACCACATTTCTTTTATATTTTTAAATGTTTTTTTATAAAATATTTAAAAATGTATTTAATAGGTATAAAAATAAATAAACTAAATAATAATGTGGTGCTGTTCCACAAACAATAGGACACGTAATATCGTGTCCAGCGTGTCCTGTTGTCTGCCCGTGACTGGAGCTGATGGACACTACTGCAGGTGACAAACTCGTAGCCAAATTCTGGGCAGACTCTATTTAGATTGCCATTGAAACCCTTCTTCTTCTTCGTGTCGCTGGCACGACTTTTTTCATATTTTGTTGGCCCAAAACTTCGCCACTTCCACGGCATCATCGGTGGCAGCGCAGAGGTCACTTTGACTGCAAGTTTTGGGACACAGAGGGCAAGATAGAAGGTGGAGCATAGTTTGCGACATAGCTCCACATCCACATCCAGCTGCCGTTCTAATTATCTATTAGAATCTCTCTCTTCTCTGTTAGTGCCATTCTAATTGTCACGCTAAGAAGATACAATCATGATTAAAATGTATTGATGAGTGCAGTGGTGGCCTAGTTGTAACGGCCCCGAGTTGTAGCTCGTGGGTTCGAACTTAGGCAGGCGCTTTACTTTGTGTAAATATTTTCATTATCATTACTGCTCTTTAAAAATGGTGAAGGGAAACATGAAACATGAGGAAACCGGCATATCCTAGAACCAAAATTTCGAAGACATTCGGGCCCGCGTGGTAGATTACAGGCCACTCCCTCTCGAAGCGAGGAGGCTTGTGTCCCAGCAGTGGGGACATTATAGGCCGAATTATAATGAGTATCTTGATATCCTGAGTATTTAAAACAATTAGGTATGTTATGTAGGTCCTGTATGTACATACTTTGTAGGTATATATCCGTTCTTGGTTACCTACTTGGTACATGATCATTGATTAAATATGTTCTGGTTTAATTCTCAGATTGGAAGTATAAACTTTATTGACACGACATTATCTGCATACACTATCGAAACCCAATCTAATCGTACCGTATGTTAGCCAAAATTAAAAACGTTAAACACGCTACCGGTTTAAGAAAGTCACGTATGAATCGTAAAAATTTATGAAAAACCGTATTAGTATCGGTTTTATTAGATTAATTCTGGGTCAGTTGTGGTGTAAATAATTAAAAATGTTAATGATATTATAATTTTTATGACCACCAGAAAATGATAGTATCATTTTTAAATAATCGTGTAATTAATATTAGATCGATATTAGACCCACGCTTTTAATGTTCTGGTATCATTATTGTATCAATAGTTAATACTTCAACTTACGATTATATGGCTATCTTTAAATAGATCTGTCTCATCAGAAACGGGTTTCAGTTAAAAAGAAAACGTGTTATTTTCCTAGCTGTGATTCATCAGAATCAGTCCAGAAGATTCGGAGCCACTGAGTAATCAAGTTTATAGTGAAACCCGATTGAGATTATCATAATTATGTGTTTCCTTCTTTTTGCCTATTTATTTATAGGTTTTTTGGACAACCAATTGACATTTGGGTTCTATGGTTCTGGTATTTCTTTATTATTAATATTTTTTTTACTCCTCTTACTCAAAAATTCGGTCATTGTAGCGTATCGGAGCGGAGATAAAATAGCATATTTTCCTCTAAAGGAAAAACTTCTTTTTTAATTTTTTATCTTTTACCAACGAGCTACAAAAACGAAAAAGTCTTTATTCATAAGTAGAATAATTATGAATAAAGTCTCGACTTATTACTGTTTCATAAAAAAGACGAACATTTTATTTTTGAAAATGGAACTAAAAGCGGCGATATCTTCGGTAGAATTATTTTATTTTCTCGAAATCGTATTGAAAAGTAGAGTGTAACACACGGCGCATTATAAATCGTTTTCTATTTATTCTTTTTTCTAAAACTGCCTCGTATATAAAGTGTCATTTTAGCCCCTTGTATAACAATTTATGATTATGTCACAATTTTGCGGTTTAAGCTTAGTCACGTGTAACATGGTAGTTAATTAACTAGTCCTATGTTAATTAACCCATTCACTGAAGGAAGCATAGAATAATCTGAAGCTACTGAAGAGATTTGCTCCCCAAATGTTACAAAATGCCAGATCAGTCTGATTTCATCCCGGTAGCACCTACATTCCCCTGGGATAATATCTGACCTCAAAGCGGGCGAAGCCATGGGCACAAGCTAGTAAAATATGTACTCGTATCAATCAATCATAGAAGACACCATAAGATTTCGCATAAGATTAAATCAAAAAAACTCACAGAAAACGTGAGAAAATAGTTCCCTAATGATAAAAAAAATAAAACACCAGCTAAACTCATCAAAATCATTACTCAACCCTTGAACTGATTACCAGTAAGTCCAAAAAATCGGTCACGCTCACACGCTTGACGTGCTGATGACGTGATGGTGACGTGACGGTGACATGGAGGTGACGTGCTCGTCAAAGATCGGGATGTTTCGTGACGCATCGGACTAGAGCTGCACGAGTTAGGTTGAAGCTATAGTATTGAGCGAAGCGAGTTTGTGTTGGGTGGTACAAGTGATGAGCGGGCAACAGTTAGGAGAATTGTTGGAGAACAGAATAAATTGTAGCTTTGCTAATTGTACAATATAACAGTCTGAGTAATAAAAAATTAAAATAGAGTAAAATGAGGATGTTGTCGGAAAGGAAAGTATCATTAATTGGTTACTGAATGATAAAGTGGCAGTTACGATTTTGTCCTATGAAAAATTCGAAAAAAGAAACAAACAAATTCAAATAGTCTTCATTTAAAACTCGTCAGATGAAAATATTAATGTGAATTTACGGCCAAAACTTGCATCAACGTATTTCGACTGACGCTATAAAATCAAGACGAAAATAAAACAAAAAATCATACTAATTCTGAACTTAATTACTGCATGCTATGATAATTGCACTACCATCACTCAATGTCACTCTTATTTCTACAATTTCAAAATACTAAAATATCATTTTTGAAATTAGATTTCTCGCGTACACTTTAACATGACCGCAACCTTTGAACGTAATATATTTTTTAAAGTAATTATAGCATTATGATATTTATGAATATTTATAACGGTTATTTGATGACGGCATTGCAAAATTATTTATTTATTGCCGCGAGTGACTCATTAGTGTATGTTGCTAAGATTTATAGAGTATTTGTAAATGTAAACCGGAACTGCTGAATCGATCGACAATCGTTATGAATAATATCGATATTATTGTTGGGTGTTAAATTTGATTATATTTGGATTGTGCAATTTTAGCTTTGATATCTTCTGATTTGGTAGACTGAGCTGTTTTTTAATTGGCATAATGTGTTTAGCATGGGAATAAAATAATATCTTAGTATAAACCTCACTACTCACGCCTTCTTTCCATGGGGGTAGGCAGAAATTACAGAACGCCATCTGCTGCGATACTTACATACTTCTTTTGTTATTAGATATTTGTCTAAACTAATTTAATGCTTAAATTAGTCTCTGTCACGACATGATTTATACTTAACCAATATTGTTGTTTATTAAGTTTCAAAAACACTTTGTTATCTATTATTTGGATATGGATGTAGAGTAGTTTCTTAAATAGGACTAAAATAATATAATTGTCTAAATATTGTCACCTTTTTCGACCGCGACCGCGACCGCGTATCGATCGGCAAGCGTAGTGTAAGGCCCAGCTAGTTGGACCGACGACCTCAAAAAGTTGGCTGGGACAGACTGGATGCGGAAGCCGCACGATAATGTGTTGACGTATCTATGCGGAAAAAACCCCGATTAGAACAATTAAGATAAATCAAAAATTAATAAAAAATCAATCAATTGGAAAAGCGTAATCGACTTGTTTACTAATAATCACTATCTTATCTTTATTTCCTTATAAGATAAGCCATTATCAAATCCCACTTAAATTAAAATTTCCAAAACAAAAAACAGCTCTTTAAAATTACCATAAGAATCGTGATCCAATTTAAATTGTATTTCATTGTGACTTACGAATCTTAACGAGCGATCGTTTCGGCCGTCAACGTGCGTACGCGCAAGTTGACACCGCACGTCAAAATCAACGAAGTAGTGACAGACGAGTTAATTTGAACCCAACACTTTAACAAGTGATGGGTTAGGGTTCAGTACGTAAATGCGGTTAAATGTTATTAAATGGTGGTTTGGTTTTTTAATAGGTTAGTAGCAAAAATGCGTATAAAAAGTAATCAAGTAGAAATTAGGCTATACCAATGAAACTGCAGCTTTTACAGTGCTAACTACTAAACATTATCATTTATCATTTAAAAATAATTTTATCACTTTAAATGATGAATGATTTTATTTCTGTAAGTAGGTTTGGACAAAGACTTTTACACGTCAATCATAATATTTTCATCATATTTTAAAAACTAGACGAGGGCGGCGTTTCCTATCTGGCTGCTCTGAGAAGAAAGGCCGAAACAAACTCAGAGGTCACAGTCTCTTTTAAAGTCCAGACATAATCTTGGTCAGATCATGTGCAGACCATGTAGATTTGTGTCTGAAATGATCTTTTGAGGAAAAACCACACCGATTGAGTGGACCTGTCCAGTCAGTGCACGCATTTGTCAGTAATCTTGTCAGTAATCGTTTAGAAACATAGAATCTGTAAAAATTATAACTTATTCCATGATTACTGTGGGTGTGAATTGTATGAATAATTACGCATTGTAGAATTAATGGTGATGCAAATACAGGAACTTGCAACACAAGTGGGTGTCACAAACTACATGAAACGAAAATGAAAATTGGACTATGTGAAGTCTGAAACTATTTGAAAGGCTCACAAAGTTAAAATAATTGTAATCTATGGAACCACCCTACAAAAGATGGCTAACCAAATTAAACGAAACCATTCCAGTCCCGATTATGAAAGGTTCTTAAACTTTTTTGGTACCTTTTTGGACATTGTCAGTATAAATAATGAGTCCGGAGTCATGTGTACAAAATAAATTTGGAAGTTATCTTTGAACGCCTGGCTCAGTTGACAGCTTCTCGACAACCCTTTGTATATTTGTTGGCTTTCACCTACATTGAAGATGGAGGAATATTCTAAGAAAACGTAAGAAATAACATGAAAATCAATAAAATAAATATGTGGTTCCGTCCATTCATGACAGCCTAGTACATCGTGACTGAGAACTTGACTATATACGAATGGTGTTTGAAGAATGATGATGTCAGTATGATATCATCAGTAGGGCAGATCCTGATTCCCATACATTTCAAAATAGAATGAATGCCATTTAATTACTGGAAGGGAACGCAAATAACCTAAATCAATAAGAAAAAATAGACTTAAGACATTTATGGGACAGTACAAGACCAATACACAAATAAAAATACAAAAGAACTTATAAAAAAAAAAAAAAAATATTTCAACGTTGTTTAAAAGAGAAGACACGTTACACACGGCTACATATCAAGTTATAAATTTGCAATATAAGATGACCTGGCATTGTATAAGATTTCCGTACAATGAGAGGTCAGCTTATACTGGAAATGTATAGCTTGTTTTGTAGCCGTGTGTACCCTGATATATGCTGTCTATAAGCAAATATTTTTGATGCGTATCATTATAGAAAAAGCTTGTAAAAAGTTTCGAGCTCACTTTGAAATTATTTTAAATCTGTCTCCAACATAGTCTCAGTTATAATTACACAATACAATTATCAAGTACTCGACCAATCTGTCAATGGCTGTTCAACTGTCTCTGCATATTTTATGAAATGTAATAAAACTTTAGAGAAATTGATTTCTATGGTATTTATGGGCGTCAGACCATTTGTGTGTCATTGTGAAGTCACACTTGGTTGTGACATTTTGCCTCAAGGTATTACATATAAAGGTATTAGGTAAGATGGATGGCCCTTAGCTAGCCATGCGCCAATATACCTTCTAAGCTGTTTTATCTATTTTCACATGAAGTAAGTTGTCATTAAATATTTGATTATTAGTTTCGAGTAAGTTACCAATCTTAGTATTGTCTTGTCCACTAAATTCTCCTCCGAACTGTCTTTAACCTGAGAAAACCAATGAAAATGGTGGTTTAACAATTATCTGTAACATCTATAGTAACATGAATTTTCTGCAGTATCGCCATTTCTGTTAGATTTAATTTTGTTAACGCAATCGGCACATCCGGAACTGAAACTTACAGCTCCACTACTTACTCTTATATTGACTAAAGTTTTTGAACCAAATACGGTACCATGGAATTAAGACCTTCGAATTTTAAAATGAGACTTTAAAATTGCATTACAAGGCCCCATAACATAATCCTTTTATCTCCGCATTGTGCTGATAACTTTCAATAAGTGACAGAGTACACATTTTTCACCACCGTTGTCAACTTTGGTGACCCACATGTGGGTCCAAGTGATTTCCGTGGAAGGGCCACCCACGAAGTGACCCCTAAACTTCAAGCAAGTGCTGATGGGAGCCAGCGAAAAAAGTGGTTACTGCGTGTGGCATTTTAATGTCCGTGGTTCGGTTCTCTACTGTTGCTTTTTTCGAGTTAATCTGGTTTTTATTAAATTGATTTTTCGCGGATTCCGGTGTTGGGAGGAAATTGTTCGGGGCGTCTACTTTTTTAGGTGAGTTCAAGGAATTGATGTTAATTTTGGCAGAATTGCTAATGGCTGTAATTTAATCAATTTTAAACAGGTGGTTAAGGTGTCTATAGGCCCTTGTTTCGAAACACGACGTAATCAAAGTAAGGTTTTATAGCCGATAATTTAAAAAATAAACAATTTCTCTAAAGGAACCCTAAAAATCTGTCACCATTAAAGGTGAATGACCTGATGTGCACTTCATGGAGAAACTCTTAGCCATCGCCGAGGGCATTGACACCGGACCAAATAAATCCACATTTTTGTGCGAAACTGTATTTATCGATTGAATCATGATTAAAGGTCACGAGTTCGAGTCTGTTGTGGTTAATTCTTGATTTTTTGACAGTTGTAAAATTATATCACACATAGACGGCAATAATTCAAAGTAAACATATTATAATAATAATCATTTATAAAAGTGATGGAAAACTGGTGGATGCCAAGCTTCACAGCTTGGCTCATAGCCGCAAGATTGCCTGCTTGTCGGTCTTCTACAGATTGTACTTCGGTGAGTGTGCCCAAGAACTCCACGACCTCATTCCACCGGCTCCCTTCTACCATCGGACATCTAGACGCACTGCAAGTTACCATACCTACCTAGTTGCTATTCCACCAATTCGCACTAAGCGTTTCCAAATATCTTTTATAGTGCGCACAGCAAAAGAGTGGAACTCTCTCCCTGCGTCTGTGTTTTCGAACGCACACAACCCATATCTCTTCAAAGTGAGAGTGAACAGGCTTCTTTTGGGTAAGCTCACTCCATCGTCGACTTTGTCTCTGTCATCTCTGACCTAGACTAGAGTCAAGAGCAAACCCATCTAAAAAAAAAAACTGACATAATTCTAGTCCATAGTTTTACACACATACATTCAAAATTATAAACTATTTGAAATTGCAACAGATACTCGTAAAAACCCAAAATCATAGTATGTAGGTATAATTTTCCCAATTTTCGCTCAGATTAAATTAGATAGTTCTATCATGTTTTAGGAACACCTTCTGTGGCTGATGTTTTGGTAAAAAATAAACCTCATGGTTCCTTTTACTTCTTTGCTCTATTTATAGTATATAACATAGTTTCAGTTTTCGTCCTAACGGCTGACCTCAAGAATTCACCCTCTAAATTTTAAAAATCACAAATCTTTGTTCTGGCTTTCCTTTTAAATTATAAATGATTATATTTCTGTAAGTAGGTTTGTACTAACCCTTTTACACGTCAATCATATTTTAAAACTAGATGAGGTCGGCGTTTCCTATCTGACTACTCTGAGAAGAAAGGCCGAAACAAACTCAGAGGTCACAGTCGCTTTTAAAGTCCAGACATAATCTTAGTCAAATCATGTGAAGACCATGTAGATTTGTGTTTGAAATGGTCTTTTGAGGAAAAACCACACAGAATGAGTGGACCTGTCAGAATGAGTGCACGCATTTGTCAGTAATCGTGCAGCTCAACTCAAATGTTAAGGAGCTCAACGATTCGACGAACAACACCAAAGAAAGGACATTTGGTTTCGAAAAATATCGCCCTGTATCACTGATCCTATATCCCACTGCTGAATTACTGTAATAAAAATAACCCCTTTCACATCGCTATAAAAACAAGCTAGCAATTACATGTCACTATCATTTCTTATCAATAAAACAAGATACAAACCCAGTAGTAATATGACTCTTAAACATAAGTTCAGACGACAGTTTTTAGGGTTCGGTAAACAAAGGGTAAAAACGGGATCCTATTATTAAGACTTCGCTATCTGTCTGTCGGTCTGTCTGTCATCAGGCTGTATCTCAAGAACCGCGATAGCTAGACTGTTGAAATTTTCACAAATTATGTATTTCTATTGCCGCTATAACAACAAATACTAAAAACAAAATAAAATAAATATTTAAGGGGGCTCCCATACAACAAACGTAATTTGTATAGATAATGGTACGGAACTCGTGCGCGAGTCTGACTCGCACTTGGCCGGTTTTTTATATTCCTCTGTAGTCGCACATTTCTTACGTTTAAAGAATTATCATAAAAATAGTGGTACATCAGCTGCTTAAGATACTCATCTATTTGTCAATTTAAGTTTAACTAAACTGGTGCCGAGCAGGTGGTGCAGTGTTTTAAGTAATATTGTGATATTTGAGCCTTGGTTCTACTGAAGGCGAATAGCGATTAAGTGTAGCTTTTTGTGCCCGGTTGGTGGCAATAGGCTCGCCCCCTATTACATGGGACTTAAACATAACTAGCGACATGTGGGTGTGCTATAGGTACACCTCTGCCTAACCCTTCGTGGAATACAGGTGTGATGTTATGTGATGTGTGTAGCACCAACTTCAAGTGGAAATTGCTGCACACATAATATAATAAGCTCGCCTTTATTTCCCAAATAATGGATACGCAGATGGGTGGATGGATTTACCATGGGGTGTCCCATGGTAAACTAACATTTTGACGACAACTGTAATCGATTGCAGTTGGTACATACCTGAGAATATTACTGTAACCTTTAGCCATAATTCTGTGTAATGTTCGAGAAACCAACCGTTTTACAATAGTGATGGTTAACACTCAGAATATTTTGTTTGGCTTGTGAATTACTAAGGAATACTGATAACTCTACTAGCTAGAAGGCGAATCTACGAAAATATATACAGCGGGCAGCGATTTTAGCACTATGATCGTTTGAAATATGCATTCCGCTTCCGCTTCCACATTCAGTTACACCTAGCTCCAAGTGATGTGTTAAAGTGACAGTATTTATGCACTTTTACGATATTTAAGTTCGACATTTTATTAGTATCATTCGTGTTAGAATTGCTTGAACTTCACATCGTAAAAGTGGCCATAATTAGAGAGCTGTAGAATGCATATAGGTAGTATTTATTTATTTTAATGAAAGGTTGTAAAGCTCCTCTTGAATGAATTCGTCCGGAAAATTAGTACAGCTGTAACCACAAAAACCAGTAATACTTGGTATTTTCGTTCAGAAATTAGATCAAAATTCTTACTAATTTCTGCCTCATTTTAACCGCTTGTAAAGTATTTACGGCAAGGTCTTTGTGAGTATCTAATATTAATAATAAAATGGTTTACCAAATAAAGTATTCTTACATTTCTTTAAAACGAATACAAAAATACACCTTCTAAAATTATTTATACAAAGGAGACATCATTTTAACCATATTTTAACGTATGGACTCCATAATAGGTCGAGCCGGTAAATTTTAACTTAGTTTTTTTTCTTAGGAAAGCTGGTTGAATAGTCACCAATGTCAAAGACGCCAATAGCATAGAACCAGAACTGTCAGGTCCAATATTAACACAAAAATAAATAATACCTAGTAGAATCTATTTAGGTACTTGTATACCTATTTCATTAATAATTAATTATGTTATCTTTTTAATATGTTTTATTATTATTAACGCCTGTTAAGCAGAGCACCTGCCATCTTATCTCTACACCACCTTTGGTTGACTGGTAGAGAATGCCTAAGGCATTAAGTCCGCCTTTGTATATTATTGTGTGCGAGAAGTTTAAATAAATAAATAAATAATAAATAATGGCTAAAGTCTTAGATAGAAGATATAATATTATAACCCGACTACATCACAGTCAAGTTATCCCCTGCTCACATAGGTATAACACTAGTATGCACCAGTTTGACTTTATCTCCTGCTTACCCCATAAAGAAACAAAAGCACAGTGATATCTCCATAGAAACCAAACGTTACTAGTCAACAGTACTTTTCCTGCATTTTATGTCAAAGGAAAGTTGGCGGTTTGTAGCTAGTACTAAGCGAAACACCATTGTTATCGAGTTTCCCTAAGACTGAGTCTTACGTTACATTGTAAGTTTGTTACGGCTGTGCAAGTAAATCTTAGAGGTAAAGAAAGTTTTGTTTGACATGTCAAAATAAATAGGTAAATAATAAAGGCTCGTACACACTGGAGCGACGCGACGCCCGACACAAAGGCACCGCGTGGCGCGCGACGAGCGGCGCCTTTGTGTAGCGCTGTCTGTGGGAGCCTTAAAGGCGCGGATGAGTGTTGTTTTGGACTGAATATTTCCTTAACATAACATAATATATTCACGCCTGTAATCCCCGATGGGCTAGGCAGAGGTGTACCTATAGTATACCCACATTTCGTCAGTTATGTAAACATTTCCTTCTTTTTTATTTTTGTATCAGCCTGTATTTAATGCAGAACTTCTACTGAGACGTCATGATTTTGTATGTAAGCATAATTAGCCTATGAAGTTCCCACTGTTGGGATACAGGCGTTCTATCTGAGAGAGGGAGTGGGTCGTAATCTACCACACGGGTCCAGTGCGGATTGACGGATGTCACATGTATTAAAGATTTTGGTTCTAGGACATGCCGGATTCCTCACGACGTTTGCCGTCATCGTTTTGTTAATGTAATTTAGATGTGATTAAGGAACCACGAGGTATTTAATTGACCGTAGATCGGCCGCTAAATCTACGTAGAAATTAGAAACGGAAATATTTCTATACTTAGATGTTTGAATTATTTTCTAGAAGTCGTCACATCTCAAATCATAACTTAAATTATATAGTTTCCAATTATTTTTTCAATAACACACTTAAATATTCTCTAAGTTAAACCAAATCCGGAAAAATGCATTATCTTGTCTCTCACACCAGAACCTATAAACGATGTAACCACAAATTCGCTAGAAAATATGGGATTTATAGTCCACAATTTGTGTGACCATAGACACTCAATCTACGACTTGCTTTAACTTAGAAACGGAAATTGAACCTCTTAATTGTCACATGATAAACAATACAGAAAATAAGGTAGCGCAACCAATTATCGGTCATACTGTAATTATTGACACTTCAGACGTTTCATTAGAATAAAGATTCTGGAGACACGTAATAGTAATAATTTGAGTTATTTAATAGTAGTCGTTATGTTTTCTTATTTTATTTACTTGTACTTTATGGGTTGTTATAATTATTAGGCGTTTTTTTAAATTGCTTTTTACTAATTGACTTCCTTTTCTTTTTTCAGGTAAGAAATAAATCTTTTACTCTACTAATGAAGAGCTGATGAGATTTTATTAGGTAAGTTTAATCAATTCTATTAAAATACCCAATATTATGGTTATTGCAATTCAGACCCGTACTTAAATCATTCCAATTAGAATTTCATGTCGCTGTGTTTTAATAATATCGGATATATCATCATTTTTAAAACAACCATGACATTTCCTATTTGCCGTGGTTTTTTATTTGTATTGATTTACACCGAAATTCTGTCTAAGATTCACTTGTAAAGTTTGTCTTAGGGAGAATACATTTCAAGGTTTAAAGTACTTTGAACCAGTTACCTACCGGATGTTATAAAAGCACGTCAAAGTGTAGTTACTGGGCATACCGTGAAGGTTTAAGAAGTTGTGACTTTCTTAATCGGCGTGACGTGGCCATACATTAATTTGTGGCTATGTAATTAAGAACTTGTATGTATAATTAAAAAATATCATAAAATTATAATGGGTCTATACTGTCCCGTAATTAAACTTAACCAGTTGGACTTTGTTTTGATGCAACTTTGTGTAATTAATAGTTGTAATGATAGGTTTTATGGTCAACTACAATAAAGCACGGTTGATTGACGACAAAACTGTCAAATTGAGAAAAATAATAGGCTATTTTCCTGGCATTGATTGGGTTAATTTACAATGTTGTTAAAAAAAGAATGACAAAAAATAAATACTTAGCATTTTAATCACACACATAGAAGTAATTTAAGCAAATGCAAACATCTTCATCATCATATGCCTATAGCCTTTTCCTAAGTATGTTGGGGTCGGCTTCCAGTCTTACCGGATGCAGCTGAATGCCAGTATTTTACATGGAGCGACTGCCTATCTGACCTCCACAACCGAGTTACTGGGTAATACGATATCCCTTGGTAAGACTGGTTGTCAGACTTTCGGGATTCTGACGACCCGTAACGACTGTCAAAGAGCCATGAGTGACAGCCGGGATCAACGGCTTAACGTGTTTTCCGATACATGGTAGGGTCTTGATATTTAAAGATGGTCACCCATCCACTGACCAACCGCGGTAATCGTAGCTTAACCTTAACATCTTCAATATTTGCGGAACCAGCGACAAGTCTAACAACAAATAACTTCAATTCCACTGAACATCAACCTCGCCTTCGCATGTCAATTCAAATAAAATGTCATAAAATACCAACTTTACATATTCAGACTAACACAATAATAGAAACATCAAACGGTGCACAAAGCGATTTAATAATGCACAAATACTTTCACGTCCTTATTATAAAATAGTAATAACGTTTAGAAATTATCGATAGTTTAGGATCTTAACTGTTTGTTTTACCCTATGTTTACGTTCTTTTAAGGCGCGTACACATTATATTGTTGCAGTTTGGTTGCGAATGATCGAAAAACCGTACTTTGTTTTACGCATTTTGTGTGATGGCCGCGTCATAATACCTGCTATGCGGAGAAGTCCTACAATAACTGTGCGAATGTACGTAGGTACTGTCATACAATCAACTCAGCCGTGCGCAGTCCACTGCATAGCCTGCATTATAATCAGAGATCGGATATTCGGATGTATATTTACCTAATGTTACTTTTTAGCTATGATAGTAGGGAAGCGGCTATATTTTTTTGTAAAAAGATAACTCGGGATGTCAGGAATACCGGGAATGCATAACTAGTCGGGTGTATAGTATGGAAGCGACTTCTAAAAAAAAATTTATTTGAAAAGAAAACCCTGGGATTCTTGGATTGCATAACTATTCAGATGCATATCTCTTTAAAATTAATGTTTAACCCGCGATGCAAATATGTGTATGTAGGGTGTAAGATGCGGGGTGGTGTGTATTAGTTAAAACAAAAAAGAAAAACATACTTTTTTCTCGATACATAAGCGCATTCCATATTAGCCAACATCTCAAATTTAGATGAATATGAATTCGAATATCCGATCTCTGATTATAATTATTAAGTTCGTGTTAACTTTAAGATTTATCAGCACGAAGGGAAATTATTCGCGATACGCTTTATTTACTTACGTTCTAGCTACCATAATATTTATTTTCATAGTTAAAGACACACTTATAAAATAGGAAAGGACATACCTACCTAGTAAAAAAAAAACTACTAATGGTTGTAGAACACATTAACTTCGATTTGATTCTTCAGCCAATATGGACGCACCTCTTTTAACTGGTAACCCGTGTTGTGTGAAATGAAACTGGTCTGGCTAAGATAATTGTGTTTCTAGTGATTATATTAATTCAACAAATAAACATAATTATTAATGTATTAAGTGTTTTGCTTCCATAGTGTTAGTTGAAATCGAACGAGGTTGAACAAAAGAGCCATCAAATTTGTGCCGGTATGAGGGAATAACGTTAATTTTCAGTAAGGACCAAAATAATAAAATAATATCTAATAATTAATAATAATATTGAATTCCTTGAATTGCTGCTTAGCCCTCTTCCTCTCTCCTAATTTTGCTGTGCCCGACGGGGTCCATATTGATCTTTTACTTTGTTATACCATCTATGTAATACATATGGAATGAAATACAGAATTGAGTATTTAGAATATACTAAAATTCTGCCGTGGTTATGATAATTACAGTAAATCACATTTTTGTCGATATTGAGTTAAGTACATATTTGGAATGTAGAGATTAAAATCTACATATCTGCATTTATTTCTTAAGCTTATTTGATTTTTGTTATGTATGTGTGCAAGGCGCCACTCCCCGCTTCCGCTATTGTAACAGATAGTCCTAAACCACGAATACATCAGTGCGTTGCTAGCTAGCGAGCGTTTCACTTGTGTACTCCCCTTCCCCGCACCCGCGTACTTAACATTGGCGACGAGGATAGTACTTACCACGTGTTGAAAATGTCGACTTCTGTGCAGTTTGGAATTCTACATACGTTTGACCATAACACACAGACATGGAAAACGTACAAAGGGCGTATATCGCAATATTTCGTGGCAAATGGCATCAACGAGAAGACGGATTCCGCAGGTGAAAAACGAAAGGCCATCTTGCTCAGCGCACTCACCGAGGGCACCTTCAAACTTACAACAGATTTAGTTTTACCTAAAGCCGTTGACGATGTGCCCTACAAAGACCTCTTGTCACTACTGGACAAGCATTTTACTCCTAAATGTGTCGGTTTTGGTGCTCGTCACAACTTCTACGCGGCGTCACAGCGAGCAGAAGAATCTCACTCTCAATGGGCAGCGAGGTTGCGAGGGCTCACAGAGCCATGTGCCTTCCTTAACGTGGAGGAGGCACTCCGCGACAAGTTCATTATGGGGATGCAGCCAGGAAATGAGAAAGAGAATCTGTACACGAAAGACCTGGCCGACCTTACGCTGGCCAAGGTCGTGGAGATGGCGGAAAACCTCCGGAGTTCCCGCGCCGCCGCTGCGGCCAGTGCTGGAGCGCAGGCACAGGCATCAGTGGCAGACCAGCAGCTTTTCAAGATAGGTGACAAAGGGAAAAGTGCAGTGAAAGTGAAGTGTAGTGTATGTGGGTACACGAACCATAAATCGGCAGAGTGTAGGTTCGCAAACTTAGTTTGTAAAAAGTGTCACGTAAAAGGCCACTTGCGTAAAATGTGTCCTAAAGTGAATTACGTACAGGTGGATGGCGGTGACAGGGGTGAGGATGATGATGACGGTAAGCTATATAATATCCGTTCATTCAGGGGAGAACCCATGGTAGAAACTGTTTGGATTGGGAACGTGTCATTCAAATTCGAAATTGATAGCGGATCCGCGGTAACCGTTGTTTCGGAAAGGTTTTACGAAAGTTATTTCAAAAAGGTGCCATTATCAAGTACATGTAAACAGCTCATAACGTATAACGGCGGGAAAATCGTGTGCCTAGGTACGTTGTGTCTACCGATACGCTACGCGGATCGAACGAATAATATGTACTTGTACGTGGTCCGCGACGGCGGCCCGCCCATTCTCGGTCGAGATTTCTTGTCTTTGTTTCGCTTACAGTTAGTACCGGTCAACTATTGTGAAACAACGGGTTTAGAACGGCTATACCCGAAGTTATTTTCGAATGAATTAGGGAAATTTAACAAATACGAAATAAAACTATTGTTGAAAGAAGGAGCAAAACCGATTTTTTGTAAAGCGCGCCCCGTAGCGTTTGCGTTGCGGGCAATGGTTGATAAAGAAATCGACAGACTAGTCGAGTTAGGTATTCTTGAATCCGTAGAATATTCGGAATACGCTTCGCCGATAGTTCCAGTTCTAAAGCGAAACGGGACTGTCAGATTATGTGCCGACTATTCAATTAGTATAAATAAACAGTTACTAATACAACAGTATCCACTCCCCACGACTAACGAATTATTTTCAAAAATCCACGGGGGTCAGCAGTTTAGCAAACTCGATTTATCTATGGCCTATAACCAACTAGTGTTGGACAAGGAGTCAAAAAACCTAACCTGCATAAATACCAACCGCGGGCTATATAGATTTACACGTTTAGTGTTTGGGTTAGCCAGCGCGCCGTCTATCTTCCAGCGCGCTATCGAGGGCTTGTTATCAGGTATAGACGGAGTGTTGTGCCTACTAGACGATATATTGATAACGGGAAAGGATAGACAGGAGCATTTACAAAAACTAAATCTAGTTTTAAAGCGCTTAGAAGAAGCAGGGTTAACATTACAAAAAGAAAAATGTAGTTTTTTTCAAGACGAAATCAGTTATTTAGGTTATATTATCACCAAGGATGGACTAAAAAAATCGCCGGAAAAAATTAAAGCAATGTTGGAAGCACCGGTGCCCACAAATGTTAATCAGCTTCAATCGTTTTTGGGTCTAATAAACTATTATAGGAATTTCGTACCTAACGCAGCCACTATCCTGAGCCCGTTGTACGAATTGCTAAAAAAGGGTTGCGAGTGGACATGGACTGATATTCATGACTCGGCTTTTAGGTCAATAAAGGAGTTCATGACATCGGAACAGGTTCTCGCACATTTTGACCCAAACGCGACTATAATATTAACGGTAGACGCTTCCCCAAGTGGGTTGGGAGCAGTCCTCTCACAAGTAGGTTCAGATGGTGTGGAAAAACCTATTTCATTTGTTTCGCGTACCCTAAACTCTGCTGAAAAGCGATATGCTCAGATCCAAAAGGAAGCAACCGCCATCATTTATGGCGTGCGTCGGTTTCATCAATATTTGTATGGCAGATCGGAATCGTTTATTCTTCGAACGGATCACAAGCCCCTGCTGGCAATTTTTGGGCCCCATAAGGGTATACCAGAAATGTCAGCAAATAGGTTACAACGGTACGCTCTGTTCTTAAGTAGTTATAACTATAAAATAGAATATGTTCGCAGCGCTGATAACAGCGCGGATTATTTTTCCCGCGCGAGCTTGCCGCGCGCGGTTCACGAGTGCGCGTGCACCGAACAGTGTAAGTGTTGCGATTGCGAAGTATCGTATGACCGAGCGACTTATGTTTGTTTTGTTGTAGACGGAAGCATGCCCGTTACATTAGATAAATTGCGCGAAGAGACAAGTAGTGACGTAGTTTTAAGGATAGTTAAAGACTTTATTTTGAATGGTTGGCCACCGAAGATAAACGATATAAGAGTAAAACCATTCTATTTATGTAGATCACAATTATCCTATGAGAATGGTTGTTTAATGAGGGGCCACAAGGTAGTTATTCCTTCGAGTTTATACAAAATCATTCTTAAGGAATTACATTCTTCCCATTTAGGCGTAGTAAAAACCAAGGCTGAAGCGCGATCAAGATTTTGGTTTCCAGGTATTGACCAGGCTATAGAAACAATGATAGGTTCATGCGATGTTTGTATTCAGTTGCGCCCAGCACCGCCGCGTGCGCCGCCGTCTAACTGGCAATTCCCACCTTCTCCCTTCAACAGAATACACATAGACTTCCTAGGTCCGATTAAAGGATGTGTTTATTTGGTAGCGGTAGATGCACATACTAAATGGGTAGAAGTTTACAACATGAACACGGCTACTTCATCGACCGCGGTGATTGAGAAACTTTGTGATTTTATGTCAAGGTTTGGAGTTCCGAAAACATTAGTAAGTGATAATGGCACAGCTTTTTGTTCACGGGAATTTGAACTATTTTGCGCGACAAACGGAATTTCGCATATGACGTCACCAGTTTATCACCCACCTAGTAACGGCCAGGCCGAAAGTTTTGTTAAGGTAATTAAAAAGGGAATAAAGTCTTGTATTATGTCGACTCACAGCGCGAAAGAAACATCGGTTAAATTACTTAAATATCTTATGGATTACCGTAATTCAATTCATTCTGCTACTGGGTTGTCCCCTGCGCAATTGGTGTTTGGGCACAAATTAAGGTCGCGATTGGATCTGATGGACCCAAAGTCATCGGCACCCATGTCACCGTCTGATCCTAACGTTTTAAAAAATCAACAGTGTATTCAAACTAAGCAACAAGGGAAAAATAAAACAAGATATTATAAAAAAAACGATATTGTATTATATAAAAAGTTTGTTAATAAAGCAAGTTATACATGGTGTAAGGGCGTCATACTTAAAAGAATAGGAAATGTTTTGTATTTAGTGAAAGACATTAATAGTTTCGAAAGTTACAAAAGGCACATTAATCAACTAATGTTATATAAAGGTACAAGTAACAATAATAATAATAATGTACAAAACTCGAAAGGGTACTTACCTGGGTCGGGTCGTCCTCCTGCACAGCCGTCGTCACCGCTACGCTCACCGTCGCCGTCGTCACCGCTACGCTCACCGTCGCCGTCGCCACCGTCATCGCCGCCGCTTTCTCCGTCGTCAGCTGCTCCGGAAACGCACGTACCAGATCCCTTGCTGGGTAGTTCGGCCAGAGGGAGGAGAGCAGGATTGTACGTACGAGGTACTTCTCCGTCATCGAGAGGGGATGAGCCAGACTTGGATTCACAACAGGCCCATAATGATGAACAACCAGCTGATACGAACGACGGAGATGTGGATACAACAAATAGGCATTCGGACTCCGAGGATGATGCTCACACGGCAGGGACTGAACTCGATACCCAGACCGCAAAACACGATGAGTCAAAAATTGTTGCTCCAAAGAGATCGTTACGTAACCGTCCCGTTATTTGTTTTAAGAAGTATTTCTAACGTGAGATGTTAAGTAGTAGGTACTAAAATAAACTATGTTTATTCATTTTGATTGTATTCGGTGTTATTAGACTAAAGGGAGGAATTGTTATGTATGTGTGCAAGGCGCCACTCCCCGCTTCCGCTATTGTAACAGATAGTCCTAAACCACGAATACATCAGTGCGTTGCTAGCTAGCGAGCGTTTCACTTGTGTACTCCCCTTCCCCGCACCCGCGTACTTAACAATTTTCTATGACATATTTTCAAATTTTAAATGTACAGAAATGCAGATCTCAATCTCTACATTCCAAATATGTACTCAACTGAATATCGACAAAAATGTGACTTAGTGTGATTATCATAACCACGGCAGAATTGAGCATTGCAACACAAGAAAAATTAAAAAAAAACATGATCAAATAAGAGTTATTTATGTGACGAAGGAATGTTTTTAATGTAAAAGTATTTAATGTGGTTTGGACTTCTGTTTCTAAGTAAAAGGCAGTCGCATCATTGTTTTTTGGAAACTCAGGATACGTTACAAAAAAACAATGATGAACTAAAGGCTCCCGCAGACAAAGACGACGCGACAGCGAGACCCGTCTCTTGTAGAACAATTTCCATGAAGTTTTCTTATAAATTGTTCTATTAGAGTCGCATCGCGCCTGTTTGCGGGAGCCTTAAGACTTCTGAAAGTTTGCTTCTGGGGTACCCCATCGGGCACGCGGGTTGTAAGTGTTAAAAGTGTGTACGTTTGTACAGAATTTGGTTACTAAATTTTATTATTATTACCAAAATCATAATCATATTGTTTTGATAAAATCTGATATACTATGTCACAAATTAACAGAAATGATTATTTTTATTTGGATGCGAGGGAAACCGCGGGCAATAGTTGATTACTTTAAGTTACCAAACTGGGTTACCCACCAAAGCAGAGCTACCAAGCTGTAGAGGTATGAGGAACAGGGTGTAAAGTTCACTCAAACCTAGATATAGAAAAGGGAGGATCCTCCGACCAGACGGGTGTCGTGTCTGGTGGGCAAATGCCCAACGTTTGATTTCGGGACGTTGTATATATGCTAGTTGCGCGGTAAAAACTGCTTGCGCGATGCAGGATTTTGCGTGACGTCAGTGTGCCGCGTAGCTCGCATGTGGCGTTGTAGATGTCACTACAAAGCTATGGTGAAAGAGCACTGATCACCTCGAACCTTAACCCCTCATCCACTGGGCGTGCCTCTTATCTCCGAAGATCTACGTATAAATAACATCTGCTATTGAAAGTTGAAGGCCCCACAAGAATAATGGCTAATTACTGCACGCGTAGGACTGCAGCTTAATGAAGATCCATCTGACCTCATGTGATCACTTTCTAAGTTAAGGCTAAGTTAGTGCTAATGTTTGTGTTGCGATACCCTGACTAGTAGATAATTATTTTTAAAGAAAAAAAAATCTGTGTGCGTTGTTTGCAATGCTATTCCATAATGTTGATGTTTTTAGGCATGTATTTAGTCTTGCAAAACATTTTCAAGTCATAAAAGTGGATATTTGGGAAAAAAGTATTATACGTCTATGTAAGTCGATTTTCAGCCCACTGTGCGCCTGTCTGCGGGAGTTTTAAGTGATGCGTTATGCGGTTGCACTATAATTTAGAGTTCCGCGTAATGCGTGTGTTTCAAACACGAAATATAAGACAGAATCTATTTTATTTTAATATTGATACGAATCTTAATTTCCCGTTTTTGTTGTAGGTATGAAATGTTAAGGTGTTCTCATTTTACAGGAGTAAAAAAGTTGCATAACACTATTTGTTTTTTTTTATGTATTGGTAGGTACTTACGGTCTACGTAAAATGATATTTGACAGAACCATAAACTTAAACTAAATCCAAAGTGTTTATTCGAAGTCATTGTCTTGACTTCATAAAATATATATAAAACACGACAACTTTACTAAAATATTTTAGTACACATCCATTGGAGTAACATTTCGTAATACTTAGGAAGTCAAATAAAAATTGATTATCATAGAAATCGTGCATTTCGATCGTAATATTTGTAATCTTTTGAGAGATGCGGCCGCCATCGTAAATGACATATATTCGAATTAAGAATGCCTACCACTTTACGTGTGACATTCTTGTGGATCCGTAGCTATTTTACGCAAGAAGTCCTGAGGCTTCGGCCAGTTTGTCTATCACAAACATTTTATAAAAAAAATAAACGCCTACAGTGTTCTCTAATCAGTTGCAAATAAAGAAAATTACAAAAAAAAATATGCACGACACATATTTCTTTTTTAAATTTCAAAAGAAAGTGAAACAACAACGGAACCCCCTACTTGGTTCGACTCGTTCTTGGCAGGTTTTGTGTTTATTGTAATGAAATAAGTTTCATTTTAATAAACCAGTATTTAGTAGCCATGACTAAATTGATAAACAATTGAATGTTGAATTAAGGAATTTTTATTTTTCGATCATAAAGTTCGGTAGCGGTGCGTTTTTTATCATTTATTGGCATTTTTTATAGTTTTTTTTTTGTTGTTTCATATGCTTTTACGACTTATTTTTATTTGAATTTAGAGCACTACGTGGGTTTACTTACGCGTCGGTCGTAGGTTCAAACCCAGACAGACACTTTACTTTGTTTAAATTATTTCATCACCACTGCTCTCAAAACGGTGAAGGAACATCGTGAGGAAAGCGGCATGTCCTAGAACTAAAAATTCGAAAGACGTGACAATAACGAACCCGCACTGGGCCCGCGTGGTGGATTACGGCCCACTCCCTCTCACAAAGAGGACGCTTGTCTCCTAGCAGCGGGAACATTATAAGCTGATTTTGTATGAGGATGTATGAGGGTTTCTAAACGACGGAGGACAGGAGCAACATACACACAATAAACAGATGAAAGTATCATAAAAGTTAGTAAGGATAACTAGAAAGCAGTGTAAGTAGACCGGCAAAATATTATTAACCAGCTTTTGCCCGTGGTTTCGCCGGAAATTACCCTACGGGAACGTACTACCGGGATAAAAAGTATCCTACATGTTAATCCAGGTTATAAACTATCTGTGTTCCAAATTCCATCCAAATCCATTCTGTAGCTTTTGCGTAAAAGAGTAACAAACATCCATCCATCCATCCATCCTCACAAACTTGCACATTTATAATATTAGGAGGAAGTAGTATTTGAAGTAAGCAGTACTAAGAAACGATTGTCAATATTCTATGAATAAAGGATAATAGGTATCGCCGTAGAGAAAAGTTCTAATGAAAATGAAAATTATGCTGCATCTGCAGGACAGAAATGTGCACACGACAGTCGAATTTTAATAATGAGTTAAGTGATTCACTGAAGGCTGCTTTAAAACGTGTATATCTCTTTGAACTTTCAATTATTTTAATACTTTTAATAGTTCGCGATTTAATTAGGCGTGCGCGTGCGCTGCTAACACGTCTGTGGAACGTATTTAGAGCAGTTTGATGGTCAGACATCATGGCTGTACCATCACGATTTTAGATCATTGGTACATGTTACTAAAATCACTATATATATTAATAAATATATCAATTATATCGACTACCTTTACCTACTTACTCATAATATACCTACTTAGTTTCATTCGGAACCTAGGACCAAAAGGACTAAAATCAAAAAGTTATGTTTAAAAATTCCCAGAAACTTATTTTACAGCAGAAATCACTAAATAAATTTAGCGCTAAACTTATTAAAAACACAATTTTCGACTCTGTCATCTTCAAATGATTGATAGAAATATAACGATGTTTAATAATTCGTTTAGCTTTAAATATATTCAAGGTGCAAGCGGCCCTAAGTTTGTAAAAGACAGTTATTCATTTCAGACACCAGTTTTTCAAACAAAAGAAATACTTTCAAAATTACTATTTGTTTTTCTACAACATTAAGTATTTATTTTTTAATACTCTGGTGATGCGACAATACCAAAAAAGATGTAATGGTCCCGTCATAAAGTGAAGAAAAATGGACATTTCTGTTCAATTTAGTACTGCCATATAAAAAATACTGGTGCTTAATATCCAGAACCATAACGTCTTATTTCAGTGTTTATCTCCTATAGAGATCTAGACGAGGCAACTACGTATAATGCCAATGAAGACATAACAGCCTATAATACGTATTCATTAATAGTGTTGGCCTATTTCAATAAAAACTGAATCTATAGTAATAAAGATTTTGAGATAATGTCGATGAATTTTATAGATTTTTTTTGTTAGTTCTAAATGACGTTTCGTTCAAAAGTCGAAAGGGCAATGCACATCAAAGTGTAACCTTGTAGTGGTTTAGTATTAAAATTGTTTATTAAGATAAGATATTATGATAAATAAATAATTAAAATAAGATGAAATAAGATAGAAGAAAATTAATTAAAGATAGGCAGAAGCTTTTTGTGCTTTCATCTATAGTTTTGGTGGCCAGAAACTCACTGTAACAATCTGATGTTCCTCGCTATTTTAATTGAAGGCATATTTGACAGTAGTTTTTTTATTTAGTGATCAGGAAAGGTAGGAAATTAAATTATTTAACAACGATAAAATAGTTATAGTGCCTACTAAAACTATTGTTCATAAACGAAAAATCATAATGCGAGACAAACTCAACAAATTAATTTATCTGTCTTGTAAAATAGAACCAACTTATTTTAAACTAGCTTCTGTCCGCGACTTCGCCCGCGTGGATGTCGAAAATTATCCCACGGTAGCTTACTGCCGGGACAAATCAGCCTATGTCCTCCAGGATGCCATCTATCTCCTTGCCAAATTTGATCGAAATCCGTTCAGTGGTTTAGGCGTGAAAAGGTAACATATAGACAGAGTTACTTTCGAATTTATAATATTAGTATGGATAGTTCAACTCATATATTATAAATTTAATATAATGAGCTCTTGAACGTAGGTGTTAACTCTAAAAACTGAGCATTGATCGTTAACTTAGAATATCAAATAGGTACACTACCGCTGTTGTTTTATTTATATGAGAATACTTATGTTTCATATTTAATTCAATTCTTTTTTACATTTTTCGCTGTCAATAAAGAAAAAACGAACAATAAGCATGAAAAAACTTGTTTTCAGTATTGTTCAGTATAACACTACTGTTATTAAAAGTTCACTCGTTAAAATAAAAAGATGTCCAAGTGATCTCTCCTGTCGTAGATTCATTAGCTTTCGCAAATTATCCAAAATTAAATTACACGAACATGTTCAAACAAAAAATTACAAGCTTCATAATTTAATAAGAATCCAAAGAAAAATTAACAGAACATCAAAAAGGACTAATCACAACATATTTAGTATGGAAATTATTGACAGTTATACACATTTACGATCCTGACCATCATAAAAGTACCAACATTCCATTTTACTACAGAAAACTAAAGCTAATATACATACTGACAGAAAAGACGTTTCATAAAAGGCTATGTCGTAAATAGATATAAAATTAACATGGAATTACAATTTGTAAGTGAGCGCGGGCGACTAACGAACGATCGCAGCAGACTGCGACAAAAATGTCGGGAATGTGTGCTATGGTACTCATTTAGTTCAGTGAAATAATGTAATGTTCTGTTCTTGAATAGAAATGGTTGGTTTATGTTGTACCGTTTATCTTTTAATTAGTTCAGTTCCATAAGATTGTGATACAAGTTTTTTGAAGTTTGAGCCCGATACGTGAAAAGTTCTTTGAGATATTTTGACAGATCTGACTCGAAGGACCAAAATAATTTGGTTGTTGAATGAACCACAAGTATATTATGTTGACAGTAACTTAAAAAAATATAATAATGTAGGCAAATGAGATAAAAACAAAGCATGCTGAAACTGTAATTGAAACAAGATCGCTGCACGCTTTCGATTTTGCGACAATCCGCCATTCCGTCGAACGCAAACGCACGGATGACTCACCGCCACAAATCTGTATTCTATTATTCAAATTCGAATTTTCATTCCGATCTACTATAATCGGATTTGTAAAAGTCGTGACAATTTAAATCCAATCTTAATAATGTCGTCAATCGATTCTCTACCTTATTACTATGTTTGTAAAGAATGTTAATTATCTGAATGGTTTGTGATTTAGTTACGTCCAATAATCACGTTTTAAGTTGGCTATTTAGCGTTCATTATGGATTCGTGTTGTTTGAATCATGTTTGGACGACTTATTTGGTACAGGTTAGTACTATGCTCTTTAGATTAATCAGCGATGAGTTAGTTGTATTTAGTCTGAAATAGAATATCGATTGCTTTTTCCTGAGTTTAATGGATACTATTTACCGCTATATTTACTTTCGATTTTTGTCACACATAATTCACACCAGGTTTTCATATTATTATAATCTGTGTTTGAAACTATAAAAATGATGCTGTCATCAATGTAAACCAAAAGAACTGATTAAGTATTTTCGATATTTTTACAGTTTTAGTATTAGTTTTAATTTCGTATTTGATTCTATTCATTAACATAATACCAGCTATAGAAAAAATACAATATTTTACTCTCTTTCGCTTCTCAGAAGAAACTGATAATAAGCTGACACGATAGTATCACAGATTTACAAATATTTCTCTCAGGCCATTAATACGTGTACGAGTATTATCATATTTTTACATCAACGCATCACAAAGATCTAAAGAAATTGATACGAGACAAAAAATCCACTTTAAATTCACATCTAAACAATATATTTTACGTATATTTGACAGAAAATTAAGCATAACGACAAAATATTAATTAGACCATTTCCTTTGCCACCTCGCTGGACTTTAACATAAGTTATTAAGCTGATAATCTGGTGTTGTTCTAGTTCTGTGAAGCTATATTTTGCTTTGTATCTGTGGTTTCTATTTATTTTATATTATCCTACAAATTAAACGCTTGAAATATTATTCATTATTATTTTTAGTTTTCTTTTGTGAGATTTCTTTCTATTCATTGAGTCCATCTTCATTTTTATTTTGGCAAGAAATTCTTCACTGCTCGAGAACCACTTTTCTATTCTTCCGGATAGCAATTGTTTGGTGACGTTCACATCATCTTTTTATAAGTTAAAAGTTGCTTTTCATTACTATGCTTTCACTATTTTCTGTGGTGTACGATGTCCAAGCTTTAAAGACCTTGAATCTACCTACCCTACCCTTGACATTAATACTTCGTTCCTCAGAGTATATTCATAACATTGGCGCCATCTAATCCTAGAAAATGATGTCATTCGTGTAACTAATTTGTCAATATTAATATTAGCTATAAAACCTAACCCGCTTTTTACTCATAATTAATTCAATTAATGAGTCTATTCTATATGTCAATTGATCTAGTTATCAAGAAGAAGAATTTCTATATTCGGATCTCGAGCCAGTAGCCATTAAGATATTAGGTTACTCACCTGTGGGGCTAATATGGTGTTTAATTCTGACATTAATGTGATCGGTGTCTTCTGATACCGTAATATTTGGAGATTTTAATTTCCTAACCACTATGGGAATATATTTGATCTAATAATCGGAATTGATCACGCTTTATCAGTGCAGCCAAAATTGGAATTGAATGTAGGTTTAAAAAAAATACAGGACAAGAATAAAATACTTGGCAACGAATTAAAAAAGATCAGGAAGTTCAATTCATGGCGTCGTCCGTTATTCCAAATATAAAATATAGATTACAAATTAGCAAATTTTTTACAAACCTGCGTGTCTAGTTGTTCCAAAATAGTTATTTATGTAGTACCCTTCTTAGTTAAACCAAAATGTAGCTGTCCAACATAGTAACATCACTTGCGTTTCAGTGATAACAACATCATAATTTTTAAAAACGCTCTGATTTTTATCCCCCTCCTGTAACAACACAATTTTAATACAGTCATCACCCCAAAATGTCTGCATAATCTTTTGATCTAAATTCATACAATTATCCCTACTTATTCAACAATACCGGCTGACATGACCCATTGCGGCACTTAACCGGTTTTCATACAAACATTACCATTGAGGGTTTAAGTACTGTTTTTTTCAAAGAATTAAGTCTATTATTATAATATTACGCCACTTATACAACAATGAGGTACATACCAGAAGTCAATATTTTGTAACTGGTTCAAAAAAGTTGTAATAAATTATTTGTGAGACAATGGTTATGATTTATTACAGTTAGTCTTAATGTCATGGATATGGGAAATGTTTTTTTGATCTTGAACGTCGATGTTTAGGCCTGCATTATATTAAAAAGCTGTTTTAATATACAAGGGGTATGACCTCTTGAGTGGATGAACTAGTTTTTTGATACCGCTACTTTATATTCATCAACTTTTTTTTACTCTATCCTACAAATTATTGTCAAAGGTTATGATGAAATATATCTAGAATCGGTATCGGCTCTTATTTAATTGGGTAGACTCATAATCCTGCAAAAATTAATATTTTTAATACCCTAATCTAGTATCAAAAACGTTTTTATTAATTAACATAGATTCTGCTACATCAAGCGCAAATGGTATGTTCGACATTATAAATTTATGAATAATATTTATATTAGAAATATAATTTATATAAAAAACACAATATGTACATATATTACTATATTATGCATTTGTAACTAATTAAAATAGTGGTGAAGTGCCAATTTGCATTCTAATTAAATGGTGGAACACCCAGATTTCGGTGTCAGATCGAATATCTTAGACAATGTAACGAAATCTCCGGAATAACAATAATATACTTTGTATAATCGATTTCTAAACACGATTATAAGAAAGCTTACAAATTACAGAATCGATAATATTTTGGCACTCCTTATTGCCTCTTCGATATCGATTTAATAGTGTCGTGTTTCGTTGTAAACGATTTAGAAGTAGATTTCTGGCCATAATCGGTTTAGTAGCTTGTTATCGTGTCACAATTTATCAAAAATAATGTGTCTAAATATTTTTCTCTTATATTAGCTGACCTTATTTTAAATCTTTATGACACCGACACATTTATTCCGATCAAAGATGTTTTAGTTTTCAGTTCTACGCTAAGCGACTGTTAATTTTCCTGTTTGAATGGTCTTCAAAAATTACTTTCTATCGATAAAGATCAATTACCCGTCCCAAAAATTGCATAGTTACATGACGACAAATAAAACTTTTTACCGAATGACATTTGAAATCAAAAAAGCTACGTTTCTTTGGGTTTTAAAAGTGCGTGTCCAAACATAAGTGATCCTTGACATGTTGTGACTTATCCATTGTTGATATTTTTCATCCAACGTGTTGTTGTGTGAACTCGAACTTATAAGTTTTGATCGGCATGTGACGGCCATTTGTTACGGTTTGTTTGGCTGATCAGTGTAATTGACAGGTCGGCATCATCTGCTTTTTCGTTGTCTAAAAGTTGTGGGACTTATGTCATGCTTTGAGTATTGCGGTTTAGAACGTCACAAATGCGAGAAGGATCAGTGATATGAATACCCAAGTTCTTGCAATGAATCATCCATAGTTATTACGTAAGTCAAAATATCTGTTAATCGTTATGAGGACAACCTACTATCTACATGAAGAAAAATAAGTAGGTACTTATACTAAGAAGTAAAAGTTGTCATGGCGTTTCCTAATTTTATTTAATTTTGTTTTCTTTTGTATAATTTATTTTAATGTTTTCGTCCTTGTCAAACATAATATATCTACAAAGATTTTATGTGAATGATGTGGTCTCCTATAATAATAAACAGACACTTGTATTTGTCCTTTTTGTTGTAAACATGCATATAATTGTATAGGCTGTGTTGGAAATCCAATAAATAAATAACAATAAAAAAGCGACAAACAAAAGTTCTGCTGCAATAGCGATTTAATAGTGTTGTGTTTCGTTGCAAATGATTTAGAAGTAGATTTTTGGCCATAGTCGATTTAGTAGCTTGTTATCGTGTCACAATTTATCAAAAATAATGTGTCTAAATATTTTTCTCTTATATTAGCTGACATTATTTCAAATCTTTATGACACCGACACATTTATTCCGACCAAAGATGTTTTAGTTTTCAGTTCTTCGCTAACCGACTGTTAATTTTCCTGTTTGAATGGTCTACAAAAATTACTTTCTAGAACTTTTATGAACCAGAATACGGTCAAATTCTAATAATATGGTCACTTTAATAACATTAATATTCATAATTAAAATAATGAGCTATTTTTATAAAATACTATTACGCAAAGTTATGCAAATATATTTAATGAAAATCAATAAAGTTTCGTAAATACCTAAATTCTTTTGTTATATTTTTATGTTTCTAAACAAGATAAGATCAGTCATTAGCATTAATTGTTTATGTTTTTTTTTAACGATAGAAGTATTAAATTAATTTATTAATTTAGCCACCCAAAATGGAGATAATTATTGAAAAAATAAAATATAATATAATGGGAATCTGGCTTGGTGATCTAAAATGCATCTATCAACGAAAGTCTTAACGATAATGAAAGAAAAATCAGAGAAATAATTTGATAGCACATGTTTTTAAAAACCAACCTCAGCTATAGTTTGCATTAAAACCTGATGACAATTTTCACTCACTCTTTCCTTTGATGCATGAGTGAATTCAGCTCTTGCAAGTATAAAAAATCTCAGATAGGTTGGCAAATCTCTATGATCCAAACCGTCTATTACGAAAACATCTCAATTCGTTCTAAAAATAAAAACTGCACTTACCAAATACGTGTCAGATTCAAAAATTCAAGCACGTATTTCAAGAATTCGGCTCCCTTCACAAGTTTGTAAGTGAAATCTTGACCCGTTGTTGTAATGACATTATAATAGAGCAGAGTGCTGATGAGGTCTAATGAGGCTCAGCTTTGAGCCGATTGCTGTAATGATATGCTTTGGGCGTGAGCTGTTATGCTGGTCAATTTTATTACAGTTTTTTTATTCTGGTCAAAATATAAGGTGAGCGCTGTGTTTAGTGACTGCAAAGATGATTTCTTAGAGTAGGTTAAATAATAACTTAGGTATTGTACAATTTCAGGACGATGAAAACATTACTCTCAATGCTTACAAAAAGTTGAAACTGGAATTAACATAAATCTGGATCTTAAACATAACTACAATGTAGGTCAACATAAAAAAAAAACAGAGAATTTGAAGGAATGAAGGGATGCCTTTACCTAGAATGAAAACAGGAGAAAAATTTGAGACAGAAAACCAGAAAATCACACATCCTAAATTACCACAAACCACAAATCCACAACTAAACTAGAAAGTGGGCCGCATGCTCCAATATCGCTCCAATCAGGACCCAACAATAAAAAAGATGTACCATCAATCCTTTGGCCGAATTTATTTGAGAAACCCAACATAATGGGGTCGCAAGTTCGTAACAATTTATTATTTTGCCCAACAATGGTTCACAAAGGCATTGTTAAAAGTTTACCAACATGTCGCGTGATTAATTCTAGTGGTACGGGTAAGTGCTCCCTTTAAATGTTAGTCTTGAAATCATGGGGTTTACCGATTAAACGTTTTGTTGACGTTTGAAGTGTTGAAATAGTTGAAGGGTTTGGATGATGACGTTTTAAATAAACATGGATCGATTGATACAAAACAAACGCAGTTAAGTACATAATGGAACGTAAAACAGAAAGCTCTGAAATAATAATGGTGACAAGATGAAAAGACTTTACGATTTGATGGACCAGGATGTCCATTGATGAATGGAGGTGGATTTAATCCACCTTTATAAAAAAAACACAATGACCGATGAAAAGCAAAAGTTAATAGAGGAGAAACAGACTTAACAATATAATAATAAGTACGTGAACCAATTTAAAAGAATTAAACGCAGAATTGAGTCATTACACTTCCACAACTTGTAACCGAAACACCTCAAACAACACATAGACGCACGCACGTACATTACACCGTCCATTGCAACATATCAACCGTTTTTTAGATGCTCCACAAAGAAATAATCATAAATAAACATTACCAACGGTACACTTTAGATTGAGTTATATCTCATTGTAACTATTGAATTGATCGTGACTGATTCAAATCTGATACAATTCATTGATTTTATAAAGAGAGTCGACGAGGAAGATGTGATTGATGCTATACTGTTCAATATGGAAGGTCCGTTCAAGTCTAATGAAACAGTTTTTGTAATGGACTTCTTGAATTAGTTTAGTGGCTTGGTTTGATTGATTTTATGTCAATGACCGTTAGCGAAATTACTGAAAAGTATAATTAAATAAGTGCTCTTGTGATTTGATTTGATTTAATTTAATTTATAGAGAATATTAATTCAGAAGAGGTATCTATAAATACAATTTTGGACTCCGTACCGACGTTTTTTTACCGCCCAATCTTATTAATGTCTTTGAATCTTCAACTGCCAAACAAATACTTTGATCACATTAAATGCAATTCCATCAGGCTCATGTTACGAATTGTTCAAAGAGCATTAACCGAAGTTTGCTTAAGCCCCGTCAAAAATCTGCATCATTAGTCACTCAAAGAATTTAAACGTCAATTGAACAAAAACAGACGAAGCAAACAAATTGAAAATTCCCACATACGAAGGTGAAAATCCAAGGGCAAATATGGGATCGAATATTATAATAAATGATCTTGTTAAACTTCAAGCAAATATTGTTCTTAAAGCTTATAGCAAAGAAGCTGAAGTTGATTGTAAGGAGGTAACTATCGTTGGCGAAGACGGTGTTAAAGTTTACGATCGGGACAAAGTTTTGTGTGATACAGTAAAAAGGCTATATCCACATGTGTTCTAAGTGATTAATGATGTAACTACTGAACTATTATCACCGACGGAGGAAGCGGGACAATTGTCAATGTAAGATCAGGACAAAAAAGATTGCCAAGAGCACAATACTGCTGCTACTTGAAAATTCGAAATAGGATCAGCCTTATTGTAGGGTAGCAAAGGTGGTTTTGCTGCAGCATTTCTTCAATTTAGTGTAGATTTTGGTATGAATCGGGTTCTAATAAAAAACTTGACTAATGATTCTGGTTTGGGATCAAATATTCATGCATTTTTTTCAGCGATCTGACTTGTTTTGTTCCACTTAACGCTTTTTATAGTGAGCATCTGTTGATGACATGAATTTTTTTATTATGTTTGTTTGTGTTTACCGTTGATATCCTTTGTGGCGTACGTATCTATAGAAATTCTATAAGAAAGCAATGCTAGGTTACAACAATTTTGATATTAACTGATATTAACCATTCCCAAATTCATGTAATTTTTACATCTTCCATAGATAAAATTGATTGATAAGACTGAATCTTGTAACACAGGTACCACCTAGCTCAGGAGTCAGGGCTTCAATTGAAAATGTAACACCTTTTTTATATCTGTATTTCATTTCTATTATTCTGATAGTATTACTTTATTACTGATAGCTTACCGGTGCTATCAACCCTACGAAAGAATAATAACCCAATGTCAAACAAGTATCTATCGCAGCATTACTATGTATTAGAAGCCTAGTTACCAGGATCCCAGAATTTAGTACCTCCAGTTATAAGTTCACATTTGTATGATATTTATCGGTGCACTTTTGCACCTACGGCTACGGGTGCACTAACGAACCGGTTGATATCTTACGTAAATAACGCTAGTTTGTATGTCTTTTCTTGTGGATAATCAGATGAGATGGATAGAACTTGCTTGCCTTGATAACTAATGTACCACGCAAAGGTCTTTGAAGATCTTGATTCGTTAATTTAATTTAGAATTTCTTTCGTGCTGGGTTGTGATTTAGAAAATGTTGGTTACGAATTTTTGGAGCCTTGAGCAGATAAAAAATATTATCTTTAGAATCTCGATCCTGATACAATTATTATTATAACAATTAGACCTAAATCGTAGTAGTAGTACTCGCAGCCGGCGTGCGTGTATGACCAGATGTATGAACGTAAACGAGGCAAAAGGAATATGTAAGGATCATAGCAGGTGGCGTTCTGTAGTTTCTGACTATCCCCATGGGAAGAAGGTGTGAGTTGAAGGTAATAATATTGTGTTATATCACCACTTGAATGCTTGAAATAATATTAAATAAAATACCAACCAATGCAGCTGTACAAATAGGTCAGATTACAAATACATGCTTACCTTTTAATAAGCAAGAATCAATAACATCTAATCAAATAACATTATTAGTTTCTCACATAATTTTGACTCAAAGTACCAGGCGAACATAACCATCACGGAGGCGTAAGCGAAAGTGTGAATAAGTGAGTTTATTATTAAATCGTACGATATTCTATCGTGCTCTGAATTCGGATTAGGAATTTTATTACGATTGCCACATCCATACGAATCTGATTTTGCTTCCCACACAGCTGTTTGTAGGCAGGGAGCCAGGGATCACGATAATTTTACTAATTTAGATAAAAACGTGTTTGGTAGGAATAAAAACTGGTTGAAAAAGGCTTTTTTTTTAATAATTTTTTCAAGAACACGTCTTTCTATTAAGCATGTCTCTAAATTGGTACCAAAATGTTTGGTCTTTTAGTAGTATTCAACATTCTGATCACACAAATAGAACAGAGATTATTAACATTAGTACGAAAACATTGTCAGGTTTACAAAATTACAATCATAATATAACTTTATCCAAGTTTCTGCTTCACCAGATTTTCACTTGACACTTATTTTTGCAAATTCAACACCTCCCATAGCGATAATACAACAATCAATAAATCCACAAATACTACGCAGATTTTACCCGACTCCTATTACCAGAAATACCGAAATCAAAGCAAACACTACCGTTTTAAATCACGACTACAAAGATTTACGAGCAGCCGCTGCATGTAATTACCCCCTTCTCATTATAGTTACATCTGAATTGATTCATGACGTTCAACAGCAATACCGTAAGAAGCAGCAGAAGGCCTATTCTAATATTGTGCGATAAAGAACTCCCACATAAGTTGTCACACGTGGTTATTAGATTAAGATACCATGACTGAGGAATTTTGTCAGAAACTATGAACCAAAATAGATACAGAAGGCAAAAGATTGAATTTAGTGGGAAAAATTCTTAGAAGCGTCATTGTTTCCAATCGGCATTCAATTGTTTTTAGCTATGTAGATTATACTTACAAATCTCTCACAGGCAGAACTTTGCTTGTTGCAAAGATTGCTTTAAACTTCGGACTGCCTTTGAATATGCAACAAGTACTATTTTAGAAGTATCACGTTACCACCTTTAGTAAATAAAGATCAGCATTACCATCATCAGCCTATATTCGTCCACTGCTGCACGTAGGTCTCTCCTAGTGAACGCCACTGAGCCCGATCCTCGGCTCTCCTCATCCAGTCTCTGCCGCCTTCCGCTAGTCGTCGCTCCACCTGGCCGGCGGGCGTCCCACACTACGTTTGCCTAAACGCGGTCTCCACTCTAAAACTCGTTTTCCCCAACGATTGTCGTGCTGCGAGAGATGTGACCAGCCCATTACCACTCCAGCTTGCTTAGTCTTTGGGCTATGTCGGTTACCTTGGTTCTCTGTCGGATAACCTCGTTTAGGATGTTATCCCTCGTAAATAAAAATGTCACTACACAAATAACAACTCATTCAGTGCTACTTAAAAGAAAACTAGAGGTTTTGTACTATCTGTCTGAAGTTTACCTTCTGAATTGCTGTCTTTCAAGCCAAATACTGTCGAAACTAAACGTTACTTAAGCGCCATTTGAATATCTTAACTAGTTAACGAATAGGCCAAAGGTATAGTTTAATAAATTAAAGAAAGTTTTTGGAGATAAAGATTTTGTTTGTTTATTAGTGTTATGTTTAACTTGTTTATAGAATATTGGTAGAACTTTGACCTAGAATCGGGAGAAAAATATTTTTTTTGTGAATTGTTTTCTTTTTGTTTCTATATTTTTTATTACGGACGCTTTTAACGTGCACGTCTTTCTACATCGTTCTCACATGTATAATTTCAACATGAATGATGTAACTAATTTTTTGTAAACATATATTGATTTAAGAGAGTCTCCGTGGAGTTTCTTGCCCGTTCTTCTCTATTGGTACATATTACGCTTTGGAATGGGCAACTAGCTTCACCTTTCTGACTGACCGACCCCTTGACAATTCAAAAGTGCCTGTAATTGGTTTATTTGAAATAAATGCTTTGAGTTGAGTTTGAGTTGAAATAGTACGGTAATAAAGCACACCAGTTGAATTTGGTATCAGCTGTAAAAGTAATATAGAATACAGATCAGCTATATAAGCTCTGAAACGCCATTAATATCGGCATCGACATTTCTTAAATGAATGGAGCTTTATGGACTTTATGGATAGATTAGTAGAATATTCGAAGAAATAATAAATACATCAAAAGCCAATTGTCAGATGAGACAGAAATACAGACTGTACCGATAATTTATAAATATTATAATACTTGTAACACTCAAAACATCAAATATAATATCATTTAATTATCCATTGTATTTACATAATTTGTATTTACATGTTCAAATATTTATATTAAAAAAGAAAAAAAGAAAAGCGGCATAGACAAACACTACAATTTTACAAGCATAGGTACATAGTAAACATACGTAATACAGATAAAACTTATTAATTAATTCTGAACAAAAGATAAAACGACACCCACTTAAACAAAAGACGTTATTACATTATATAATAAATTTAAATACTTTAAATAACTATGAATATGGATTTTATAGCAGTTTTTACGACTTGGTGCACAATAATGTTGGTTAACGGAGTGTTTCCTTTGAATAGCGTAGCATGACTTTATTGCTTTCGAAACTGTTTTAGCTCATATATTGGAATACTGGTCTGGACATTTTCATGGTGGTCGTACACTTGCATAATTTTCAAGCTGTTAACGGAATTCTTAGCTGTATATTTACTGTGTATTGTTAAAACAAAGGACTTGAAGAAGTGTAATGGTGAAAAGTTTTTGCACTTTGATGTAACTTTTACTTTTAACTTGTCTGTCTTTTATTAAATTATCTGTAAGTACCTAAAGTCGGTTGTTATTTTTTTGTAAAGAGTATTTATTATTTACTTTTTAGTTGTGGTACCTACCCCAAAAAAAGTCGTACACCACTACGTGCTATGTAAATATCAGTGACAGGAAGTTATCATAACATCATCAATATACACTGAATGGAAAAAATATGTGTTATTGAAGCTAACTCCAGAACTACCCAAGCAAAGTTATGTTTTGGACAAATAAATGATCTATTCTATTCTATTCTATTCTAAAGTAGATAAAATTTATATGGGACAATCGCGCAAGCTTCCACCACCAAATAAAAAACAATTGCAACATTGTGTCTAGACGAAAATACCGATGAACACATCGAGTAATTTGAATGATTTTATTGTTTTTTTTTGTTTTGATATGTTAATTTGCACCATATGGATTTAAGATATCTGAATTAAATGAATTTTATTTTATTTATTTATTATATAAAAATATAACAGACATCGTCTGTCTGTTATATTTTTATATAATAAATAAATAAAATAAAATTCATTTAATTAATTCAAAAATAACCAGGCGAATTGAGGACCTCCTCCTTTTTAAGTAGTCGGATAAAAATAGACCAGTTTACACTTCTCCTGAAGTAACAACTCACACTATGTAGTAAATGCAAGTTCTTACATTTGTTAGTCTACTTTTGCAATACATTGGAAAACCCAACGACAAGAAGGTTTAGCCAGCGACATTTCGTATACCATACTTACTCGTATGCACCAGTTAATACTAAACTAAAATGAAATAAAACCCTACAATTTTATCCGTTTGCCTTCAATGTCAATAAAAGGTATATTCCTAGTGTAAAATAATAATCCTAAGCGTATCCGATATTATGATTCAGATTACGATCTAAAGTCAAATTGTGTTTATATTGTCGTAAAATTTGCGATATACGTTGTGGCTACAGTTTTTAATGTTGGTCCTATGATGGCAAGGACTGGCAAGTAAACGCCTTATTTAGCAAGTACCGAAGAACGTTTAATAGTTTTGAGGTTATAAAACGTACGGCGATGTATTATTTGTTTGTTTTGTTATGTGATACAATGGCATGTTGCATTGCGTACAATGATGGGTCTATAAAGTTTGATATAGTCAATATTTAAGATGTGTGGATACGTGTAGCACACACACGTGTGCACGTCGTGTACGTGTAGTGTAAGCACTACCTCAACATAAAAATGCATGTATTTTTGCAAATTCTAAAATGTAAGTAGGTCCTTATTGAAGGACAATGGTTATTTTTATTCAACAAACATTTTGTTTTTGTAGTAAAGCAAAAATTGAATTTTATTTGGAAATTTTGTAAAGTTTTTTGATGAAATATTATATGCTTGATGCATTAATCAATCAGAATAATTGGAACTCTTCGGTGTTTGCTACTTCTTTCTAACACCCATCTGCGTCCTAACACTTTATTAATAAAAAAATAACTAAAGTCGAAACGGAAACATATATTTTTAATCAGCAGAATTCCCAAGCGATCTGACTATACCGTGTCAAATCACATCATTTATCAAACGTTAGCTCCCGGCCTAACATTTAACTGCCACACACGCTGAACAAAATCCTGGACACTTCAATTTTGAACCTTGTATTTCTGAACATAGAGTTGAAAATCTCGTGGTGCTGAAAGCTTTTTTTTTCAAAACTATCAGGGTTTGCACAAGTATTGTTTATTGTAAAATTGTCACAAGAGGACAGATGCATCGTAAATACTTATTAATGATTTCGTTGAAGCTTAAGTGGATGTGAAAAATCGTTTTGCGGAGCGCGAAGTGCCGCATCATTGTGGGTTTTTGTATTTGTTGGAGCTAATTGTTACTAAGGAGAGTTTGGTGAAAGAATATGTGAGGGAAGACGACGTGGTACCAAGATTTAAGATAAAATAAAATGGTATCTTTTGAATATCGGGAACAAACGGTTTTTAATAAGTGTCGATTGGTTAGTAAGTGATCAATGATCATACACACGAGCGGCACGCGTCAAAGGCAGAGGCAACTGCAGACGTCGACGCGCACGTTTGCAGTTGCCTTTGCCGTTGCCGCGTGCCGCTCGTGTGTATGTACACTAACAAAACATAAATACGAAAATATCAAGAGCTGTAAAAAACCAGAGACTTGGTCTGGAATCGGAGATAAATGAAACAATTCGACGAATGAACTAACGAACGAATTTCTAAACGAAATATGTACGTAATAGTCGCGGTAGGTTTCCAGTAGTATTAATAAATTGCGACACAAAATTATTAATATTTAATAAAATTATATTTCGATCACAGAATGCGCTCAAGCCGTTTTTCAAGATCATAGAATATAAAGTATGATTTTAATAAACACTAAAAATAACTTAGATAAATTAATAGCAGCTTTAGAATCAATATCACACTTTTGTACCTAAAAGCATGTTTTACGGTTTTGCACTAGATTCTAGTGTTGATAGCCGGTCGGCTAGAAACCTTATTTAATTTGTGGGTTCCGCAGTTTAATTTAATATTAATATTCATGGTGGCATGGACATCGACGTATAACTTATTACCATGGATTCGGGTACATCATTCTGAACACCCAGAGCAGGTTATAAAAAAATATTGCTGTTCCATATATTTTGACCGTGTAGGTATTGCACTTTTTTATGAAACAACAGTTTTTTTTTAACAACCGTCGAAACATTTTTATGCTAAGGGGTTTTCATGGGCTGCATTCATGGTTACAGTTTGCACGTCAATGTTCTTACCACCCTTTATAGATAGATAGAATACTCTTTATACTATATCCACCATATACATTACAAAAATAAATGTAGAAAATCACATAGGGTGTCACATTGGGCGGTCTTATTGCTAAATTGTATATTTTCAAGGACTTCGAATCACATGAGGATTAAGCCAACAGCCTGAAACTTTGATCTGCGGTTTTGTTTTTATTGCTACTAAATACTAAATAGTAGTCAACATTAAAAAAAACACATTCTGAATAAATCCAAAGTTCGAACAAACATAATTTCCATTCGAAACTGCAATATTTGTATGCCGCCCGTCTAGTTTTGTTACGAAGTTACTGGAATCACCGAAACGGTCGAATAAGATTGACACAGAAATTGCCAGTTACTCTAGAAGTCCCACCGATGGGTTGCGTGGCGGCTGTCTTCTGATGACAGAAGATGATGTCAGGGGAGCCGCTATCGCACCAGGTCCACGACGAACTGCTATATTCCGGTACAATCCTGATAGTATCAAAACTGCTGAACCACTAATACGATGACAACTTCTGATAAAGGCTTATTCTGCGCCGTAATGTATTTCAAATTGTATGAAATCGTCTATAAATTAGCAATCATGTTGAAATAAATCTCATTTCTAATATAAAGACTAACGGAGTCTGTAGAACTACTTGTAATTCGTAGAAAACATAATTGCATCGAATCTTATTACACAGAAACAGCTAAACGGAACCCTGGGTCCTAGCGACCACCTAAGCCGCAAGTCAATTGGCGCGCTCAGCAGTTGACGACGGATTAGACGCTCGTAAAACGCTCAGAATACGCACTAAGCTTTTAATGCGGCCTTTAGTCACACCGTACTGTATCATACTGTTATTTAAACTCACATATAAACTAGTGTAAAATGGGTTTTGAATGCGACATTATTCGTAATTCGAGTTCTAGAACCCATAAAGTGGGTGGATTACTTATCTGAAGTCTTGTAATTTATCGTAGAGATGCTGTTAAATTTATAATATCAGAGCAGATTTAAATTACTCAAGAAATATGTACAACATTCTGATTGTGTAACAGATGAAATAATCCTACTAAAAGTAATGAAGTGTTGGCTGAAAACTTGTTGTGTGGACCGCGAGTAACTTAGAACAAGGGCAAAAAGATGACGAGTTAATTGTTAGCTTGAAAGTGGAAAATGGGAAATTAAATCTGTACTACAACCTATGCATTATGTTAGATAATTACTAAATTCCAAATAAAAATCTGCAAAGGTTCTTAAAAACTGAAGCCCTCAAAAATTACGCTACAGTGTAAAACCAAGCCAGAGTAGATCAACAACAGAAATAAAATTAATTTTATACCGTAATCCGGAATCTGAGTTACCACAGAGAGCTACACTTTTATTGTAGGACAAAGTGACACTATTACAACTGTGGCTAAATTGTAAAATAAATAATTGAAGCCACTAAAATTAGAGTAGGGGCAATTAATTGAATTTGTTTTAATTCAGTTAGACAGATTCTTGGTTTGTAATTTATTGACGGCGGTGGGAACCGGATGTAGAAGTTTATTTTTCATTTGTGCTGCTTTAAAGTATTGATATAAAAATAATATAATAATATAAGACGTTTATTTTTCTCTACACAAGTTATGTACTTAATGCTAGTGTTTGACAATAGTGCACGAACAAGGAGCTAACTTTGTGAGAGACTGGTGCCTGCCTTAACCTTAAGCTTCGAATTTTAGTGAGCACAAAATTAAAACTACGTACAGTACAACTATTTTCTTAATGTCCCTCGGCAAACTTCGTGTTTCGTCAGTCGTCGGATTTCTATAAGTTGCCCTTTGTACTTGGTGCAGATCGGACGCTCTCAATCGACTTGGAAGTATATAGAGTTGTTAATACTCTTTTAACTTAATTTAATTTATATAGCTACGGTTTCCTAGAGGAGCGGTAGCTGCTATATACCGTTTCTGCAATTTACCGGCAAATGAAGTCACTGAAACGTTATACATAAAAGATGATTATGATATACAGGATGTTTGGAAGCTGGGTGCAAAGCGTTAAGGGGGTGAAAGTTTATACTATTTAGAGCATTTTGAGCCATACGTTTCTTAGACGAAGTCGGTTTTATTTTTATTTTTGATTTCTATTTCTAGGTTTTTTTAGGAAAGGTATAGCTGTTAAAAATAAATAAACAGACTTCGTCTTAGACATCTATGGCTCAAAATTCTCTAAATAGTTTCAACTATTACCCCTTTAAGGCTTTGCACCCAGCTTCCAAACATTCTGTATATCATAATCATCTTTTATGTATAACGTTTCAGTGACTTCATTTGCCGGTAAATTGCAGAAACGGTATATAGCAGCTACCGCTCCTCTAGGAAATCGTAGCTATATAAATTAAATTAAGTTAAAAGAGTATTAACAACTCCATATACTTCCAAGTCAATTGAGAGCGTCCGATCTGCACCAAGTACAAAGGGTAACTTATAGAAATCCGACGACTGACGAAACACGAAGTTTGCCGAGGGACATTAAGAAAATAGTTGTACTGTACGTAGTTTTAATTTTGTGCTCACTAAAATTCGAAGCTTAAAGTTATATCAATACTTTGTGTGTCAATGTTTTCGAATGAAATTTAGTTTGATAAATGAACTGATTGTTTTCTATTAATTAAATTAAATTTCATTCGAAAACTTCCATCGGTTTCTTACTAAACTTCAACTATATCCCACGAACCTGATTACTTATAACTTTTGGTGACGGTACACTATTTTTTTTTCTATTTTCAGTCGTGGTGTTATAAAATAAAAGAAAAAAGTGCTAGAAGACTTGGAACTTACAATAGTTTGAAAAATAAAAGAGGTATTTGCTCCGGAGTGAAATTAACAGTTACGTGCTTTATTTAAGCCTATTTTTTTCTTTAATATCATTAGGACTGACCAGTATATAGCAGCAGCTACTCAATTCTGCTTATTACGAGGTTATAAAAAGACTGTTAATATACATATGTAAGTAAAATCAACAAATCAATATAAAACGGCGTGTTACTTTGTAACATCTAAATACGTATTACGAATCGTGTGCTAACTAGATCAGTATCAGTCACTCTAAGTTAGTTCTAAGTTATAAGCAGAGATCGGATATTCGGATACATATTCACCTAAAGTTGTGATGTCGTCCAATATGGAATGTGCTTTTGTATCGAAAAATCTTAACTTTAACTAACAACACCACCCCACCGCTTACACGCACATATTATTTGCATCGGGGGTTAAACATTAATTTTAAATAATTATTATGCATCTGAATAGTTATGCAATCCAAAAATCCCGGGATTTTTTTTTTATAAATCGCTTTCGTACTATACACCCGACTAGTTACGCATTCCCGGTGTTCTTGTCATCCCGGGTTTTTTTTTTACAAAAAGTATATTTTAAGAATCCGCTTCCATACTTTCGTAGCAAAAATTTACTTTAGATAAACCGATGGCAATTTTTAGAGTATGTAAGAAATACTGGTACGTAATTTTGAGGGGTTGATAAGTTTTCAACTGGATTTTTTATGGACACTTTGCTGTTATTTGATTATTTATTTTACTAGGAACTCACCGGTTTCGAGGATAACTTAAAGAGAGTTTCAGGTCTGAAACAATTACTCAGTGCCATAAGAAGTTGGTTCTTGTGGAGATTGAATCTGCGTCCCGTAGCACTAAATTGCTTAGCCACCGTATGCAAACCAAGCCTGTAGCCATGCTTGGCAGTGCAGTCAAAGAGACTCAATAGCTTCTTTCCACTGACAGCGTTGCTGACTTGCAAATTTATTCACAACATCATTCAGATCATTTCAGATCCGTTCTCGTACGGATTTTAAAGACTAAATGGTACGATAAATAAAGAAGTGAGCATCAAAATTAAAACATGCACTTGTAGCGGGATCGACAACGCCACATGCGAGCTACGCGTCACACTGACGTCACTCAAAATCCTGCATCGCGCAAGCAGAGTTTACCGCGCAACTAGCATATATACAACGTCCCGATATCAATCGTCGGGAGTTGCCCACCAGACACAGCACCCGTCTGGTCGGAGGAACCTCCCTCTTCTATGGAGGTGTGAGTGAACTTTACACCCTGTTCCTCATACCTCTATACACTTTACTTATAAGTTTATAGCTTAGACCCACAATACTGTGGGTGGTAAGGAGCCGATGGATGGAATAGTAATCGCTAGATGCATTTGTATGGGAATTAAGATGCACCGAATGTCGATGTCGTGAAGGACTTATTAAGTACCTATCTAATCTTTAGTCGCCTTTTACTATGGAATTGGAGTGGTATGGAGTAACAACAACATCCATATATACATACATAAACTCATGCCTTCTTGTCTTAGGGGTAGGCAGAAACAACAGAACGCCACCTGCTACGATCCTTACATACTCCTTTTGGCTCGTTTACGTTCATACATCTGGTCATACACGCACGCCAGTTGCGATTACTACGCACATAACCTGAATTGCCATAAGTTTCTTAAAAAAAATGAATTACCTACTATGAGGTTGTATCAACATTGATTTCAGGTGATTTGTAGATGCCGTTCGCTCAAGTGTTGTTAAAAACGGTGATCTAAGTAGAGTGCCTATTGTAAAATGAATACAGTAACTTTTGATAAGACTTCTTACAGATATTGTTGCGAAAAACTGTTTTTTTATGACCAGCAAGTTTTCACTTTTCATACACTCTTAAACTGCTTACGACTTCGATTATTAAAATATTGCCGAAAGGTGTTTTGAAATGACCAGGATTTTTTACTTTTCGTATACTCTTGAATGGATGACGAAACCTGTATTTACATTCACTTTGGAATATAAAAATGCTTTTATTTTTTTTTATTCATGAATACATAGAAAAACACACTAAACATTTACCAAATAGAGCTAAACTACAACCCAAAAAAAATCAAACAACACCGTCACCAAAAATCGATACCAAACAGAAACGAAAATCGATGCAACACTTTAAACGCTGCATGCATTATTCATAATCACCGATTCTCTTCTCGATTCTTTTCCCAATGATAAATGACCCGTAATTGTATCCGAGTATCGATGTTTTAAGAAAAATCGCCGAGTCATTTGACCGCGTCTTTTCCTATCGGAACTGCAATCGGTATTACAAGTATTAATGTGTGTAAGGGATCGGGTTGTAATTAGATCCGTTGTAACTGTGTGCGGATTATTTCTTTGTTCCTTTTTTGAAATGCTGAGGTTTGTCTAATGTTTTTTGTTTAGGTAGTCAAAGGGTTTGAGTATCTGAGTCTTAGGTCAGGTAGGTTTGTAGCATCAATTAGTATTAGTGAAGGTTTTTAAATCCTCTTGAGGTTTGAAAGAAAATACCGAAATATGATTTGGATGCTAAGTTAGTGGTCTTATTGGAATTAAAGACTTGACTCTGAAAAAGATCAAATCAACTGACGCACTCTTTAAAAAAAGGGTAAATGTGTCTCCAATTTTTTTTTTTTTTGCTTTTGGTATCTTGAGTACAAACTCGTTAGGTACTGGATGCAGTTCAAATTCCAGCTGGAATACTTAAATATAAATCACATTTTTGTTCTACGATAACTCTCCGGAACTACAAAATTCTGATGCAAGCAAACAAAATAAAAATCGACTCAACACTGCAAATATATCAAGCACGGAAGCTACTTTTCACACCAAAATCTTACATTGAACTGAGACTTAACCTTTTCACCACCGATTTTAAAAGTGCAACAACATTTAGTTCCTGATTGCCGTGATTCCTTTAAAACAGATCAGCGTGTATTAATTAGTGATATGGACAAAAGGCGCCACAAGAATAACGGGCGCGCCAAACCCATTTACCAATGTCTACCGATATTAAAATCGATTTTCCTGAATCGATCCGACGAGTAATTGTCGGTAATAATCCGAAATACCGAGCGGAGGTGTCGATGTAACGAGATATAGGGCCCGTTACTTGCAATATGCAGGTGGTCGGTGCAGCATCGATATTTTTAAATCGATACGCAATGAATTGATGATTCTGCACAATTTGATCGATCGCGATCGCTTTTTCGGTTGTGTCACGCTGTGTTCTTTTTTTGCTTTTGTTTTTTAATTCGTTTTTTGAACTGAGTGATGATGTTTAATGTATGGATTGGTTTTCGAGTATTATCGGCCAGTGTGCTTGCTACAGATAATTTATAAAAACTAAATGGCGCCAATATAAAAATTGCGCCTTTCAATAAGAAAATAGGGCTTTCTAATCTAATATTTACTTACACATTTTCCTGTTTACCTAGTGAAAGAAAACTCACCTCATTTCAGCAACTCTATTAACAAACATCATAAAACTAGGGCTCAACTTACACTAGCTCTCAAACGTCTACTTAACCACCCAGTATTACCTGACACCTCAAAGACCACTCAGCCACATTAACACAAGTAAATTTCTCTGGTAACTAATACTAAAGCTTATGTTTGTGGAGCAAATTGCGTATCGGCAAATTTACCGAGTCTAGCTTGGCTGTGAGGCTCTATGGTTCTATGGCCAAAAGGCCGTTATGTTCTGTTGGCTTTTCACACAAGCGGTTTGCGGGTCGAGCTTTGAACTGGGTAGATGGGCGGTTAAAAACCGCCTGAGAAAAAAATAATGTTTTTACACGGTGCTTGTCAAAGACAAAGACCTGCCAATAAAGTTTAAAATAAAAACGAAATGATTGATATCTTTTGGGACTGAAATCTGATAAATTATTCATTTTTACTGTAACAAAGCTATTCAAGGTAATTTTAAATACCTTTTCTGCTTTCATTCTTGCGTGATTTTAGAATTACCTATGAAAATTTTAGAACAATGAAGCTAGAAAAAAAAAACTGTAGCTGGGGAATTCAGCACAATACAATCTAATAAGATAATACCAATTTTATTATCAAACTATTCCAAACTAACAAAACACAAACGTTTTCAAATTATAAAAAACAAAACCGCCCGTCTACCCACAAACAATTTGAATAAAGAACGCGCCTCAACAAACATTGCTTATTGCTGCCTTCGTGTTGACGAACTACAAGCTTCACGACCAGCATAATTAGACCCACGATGACCACTTCACACACCCATTTTACTATGAAAACTTTCCAGTGAAAGGGACCAGAGAGGTCTTACTATAATGGCCGCTAACTTTACATGTGTTAGCTTTTTAGAAATGGGATCGTAAGGTTGCGTTCATTGTTTGACAAGCTATTACGAACGTTTGAAATTAGAATAATAAATGTTTCTTCGGACTTTCAATATTTTTATGGCAGACATTCAATTGGTATGTTTTCGCGCTTAATTTAACTTGTCGTTGGAATGAGATTCTGAGTGTCGATGTTCAACTCAACATTCACGCATTCCGTGTGTGAATGTTGAACTAAAAGTTTGATTCCGGTAAGATTATAGTAAGTAATTTTGGGCCTGCTACATCTAAATAGAATCCATTCTATTAGTAGCATTTGGGATCTGATTAGATTGTTAGCAAACTTTGTTCTAAAAGTAAAGTAAGTTTCGAATCTGTTTTTTATTAATCTAGTAATTAATAATATAAATTGTATGTATAGTCCTCCTTATCGATTTCGATAACGGCGACCCTTTTATAATTATTATTTCCTAGCGTGTGGCCTAATATGACTCGCCAGACCGAATTAAAAAGTAAGTAAGTAAAATTATACCTACAGGCTGACACCTATACATTATAATAACTTGATTCCCATTGGCTATAAAAATACTAGACTTTATCTCACTGCAGAGCAAAGGCCTCTTCTTATACAGATAAGGCACGAGCAGATCACCACGCTTGCACAAGACGGGTTGGTGATTTCAGTCAATAGTTCAACAACAGCAGGCAATAAATGTTATTTTATAGAAAAAAAAATGTATAAGTATAAGTGTAAATGTATAAGTAATGTATAATTTGGAACAATATTTTTCTGAACAAGACTTTCATAACTACGTGAGAGATCCGTTACGTTTCGACGACATGACGCAATACGCCCTTAATTAACATCACACAACAAAACATCAAGCATAGTAATCAGCTCATTGTTAACAGAAACCTCTAAAAGCATCGCATGAAACCACATTTACATAATTCCGCTAAAGGTTACTTAAAAATATGAACAAACATATTTACGCAAAAGTTCAAGAGATCAAATGTCATTATTTAACATTATAATTTAATTAAGCCTGTAATTGACAGGTCTAATAATTAATCTATGACCCGCTAAATTGGTGAAGTGAACTTAGCAAGCTATTTGTAACGTTTGAGCTTACGTAATTAAAGTCAAGTGTTGATTCTTTGGTAGAGATTATTGTATTAACACTTTGCATGCGCATGATCATCGTCAGCATATTTTTCTGGTCTTTCGATATTATAATAATAAACAAACAAAGGACAAACATAGGGTAACGATTGACAAATATAGGGTTTAGTATTGATGCTTCATACATTGCTACAGCCATAGTACTTAAAATAAAATTGTTTGTTCGTTTTTTAAGCATGGCTGAGTTTGAAAAATAGAAGAAGAAGAATTTTTTAGAATAATTTTAGAAGAATTTTTTCTACGGAAGGATCTGCAGGCTGAGTCCAAACAGCTTTTTGAATTAAATCGAAAAAGAATATCGAAGTGGTCCTGGAAAAGAATGCTTGGAAGGTTTTGGGGTACGCCTTTGCTCATCAGTGAGACAGTGCAGGCTAGCTTAAAAACTAAAATAAAAGAATATCGATTTGTGTACTAAATCGGATCTGACTCGAATCAGACTTGCACTAAACTGCAGGCGGACTTCTAACATTGAAGATATCAGGAGTAAGCCTACAAGTCAAACTGCAAATAAACTCCTATTTAGTTCTTAGATCCCAGTCCAAATCAATCAAAGGCCAGGAAAATCCCATCTAAAATTCCAAATTACACCTGCCTTAACGAATTGTCAGACTATCATCTTCAAGTATTATAATTGACAGGACCAATAATTATTTCATGACTTGGCAAAATTGCTTGAACGAATTATTGCGAATATAATTGCTCTTTCATAATGACTTTATCATTATTCGTTATTGTGTTATGTACTGGTTCATCGTCGTTATAGGTAGGTATGCACAGGTTCTTTTTTCGTTCGTTCTAATTATTGTTACTGACTTTTGCTGGGGCACGACTTTTAACTGATTTTTTTGTATTGACTGTGGTCATTTGTTTTTCAGTTCTCTAAAATCAGCCTATAATGTTGGAACTGCTGAGACACAGACCTCTTCTCGGTGAGAGGGAGTGGGCCGTAATCCACCACGCGGGCCCAGTGCGGGTTGATAGATGTCACACGTCTTCGAATTTTTGGTTCTAGGACATGCCGGTTTCCTCACGATGTTTTCTATCACCGTTTTGAAAGCAGTTTTCAGTTGTATGCGATCTCTATTTGGTCTTTCATAAATATCATTGAAAGTACGTCCAGTGACTTCTATTATTAACTGATTCTTTTTCTTGTTTGTCTCAGTCTGTTATTTTTATTTTTCTTCTTTTCGTTTCAATTGACTATTAACTTTTTTCCGATCATTATTTATTTATTATTATTATGTTACTATCTCGATAGCTCTGTTGTTTGAATCGTGTAAATCCAGAAAGGTGTATGTATCCAATATGTGGTTGTGCTTGTCGGGCAGAAAACTGTAATATTCTTGATGCATCTTCGGTTTTGATAAAGACTCACTCAAACAAAGTTAAGAGAAGATTAGTTTGAAGAATACTCTGTGCCTAACTATATAAAACAGTACTTCATAAAGTTAACATCGCTTCAGAACGTAACACTATATTAACCACTCCTTTTGTTTTAACAATATCGTAAACACTTATATTCAGTTTTATTACGAAATAAATACTAAATATTCAAAGTAATAATCACTACTTAAGTTTCAATATTCATTAAGTCTCAAGTTATTTACAATAAGTTATGGCTTTACGTTCTCGATATATCTTGTGTTCGTATAACCTTGTGGACACTTGTATGAAAGATAATATTGTTCACTATAATTATTGCTACATTGTTGGTTGGTTGTTAAGTTTTCATTTTAGAATTAGTGACTCTATTTTATTCAGTTTCTCATCTGTCTTTAGCAGTCAAATCTTGTCATCAAGTTTTACTACCTTCAGAAACTGTTTTAGCTGCTTTTCAATAATAAAATTATGATATGTTAAAAAACTGATCTGATGATGAAGCCGGTAGGATGTTCTTCAGTGTTGCGACTTTCTGTACTTAAAATGTTTTATTTTTTTGTTTTTCTTTAATAGCTTTGCTATCCTTCATTTGTCTTTCTTCAATTTAGATGTCTAGTAAACTTACTAGACATCTAAATTGAAGAAATAGCTAACCAGCTATTTTGGCAGATAAAGTGGCAAAGACAGTAAGTTTAACTAGCTATTTCATCCATTTGTTTTCCTCCATAAGACCTTTTAAAATCAAAGTTATACGGTCATTTTCTTCATCTCTCATACAACTGGTTTCTGATTTTACGCTTAATGACTCAACATCGCAACCGCACTTAAACTATACCGCCCATCATGTAACCCTCAGGGTAAACCTACGAATCGAATAATTTAATATCGATTAATCAAGAATCGAGTATTCGGTTAATTAATAATTATGTCGTTGATTTGATATAATGCCTTTTGAATATCCATTAAGACTTCTGTAACAAGTTATATGTTAAGTCGATGTCTCCTTTCGCCTGAAGCATTCATCGTTGACAGCTACGATCGACTAGCTAGATTGGGCAAACGTTACTTAGCAATAAAGGATTCTGAACCCAATTACAAAGTGATACAGTTAAAAATTGATTGGAGGTTTTTGACAGCTGGATAACCATGACGAATCTCACAATATTCTTACGTTACCATTATTAATAATAATTAAAATTAATTTTCAATAACGTCTATAAATTAAAAAGGGCGACTTTCGCTTATTAATCGTTTTCGTTCGTGACCAATCGGGCGGGTTCGTGAAACGTCGGGCGTTTCCGCCGCCCGTCGTCTTCCCTCGGGCGCTGCCATGGGTTTTGATTAATGGAGTTCCGTATCCAAAAATTTGGGCTGTTTTTTTTTAATCTTTACCCTGGAGGTGCTTGAACTCTTTTTAGGGTAGCCGGTGGTAATTAGTGGTTATTGAATATAAAGTTTTGACAGGTTTTTGAGGGGTTAATTGCATTGTTTCTTTTGATCTGAAGTTAATCTATTTACTTGTTTATGTTCCGCGTTTGGTTGTTAAAATATGGGTTCTTGATTCGTTGAGATGCAGGCTATGGGTACATAACTTGACACTTCAGGTTGCATTTTTTTATATTTTTGTAAGTGTTTAAGTTCTCTTGTCCATACATCCCAATATATATTTTGTAAAACAATTAATTACTGGTGCTAAGATGATTGTGGGTACTTTAATTAATTAACTGCCTTTAATTAATAAAATAAATCATCTTGAGCCATAGGATGACATTCTAAGGAGGATGGTTCACCTTCTGTCAGTTTTTGATTTTGGTACGAGAATGACAAGTGATTCCGTTGAAATTTCTAAACCCGTTACTGTACAAATTGCAAAAAAGTAATTGTACCTACACAATTGCAAAAGACTTTTTGAATGCCCAGAAGTGCCAGTTACAAAATACCCCAATTTAAGCTAATAATATTAAATCATTGTCTTAATATTTATAACAATATCTTCGGTAATTAAGTAACAACACCAATCAACACAGAGATAAAAATCTTAATATTCATAATATAGATAAATTAAAACACGAATTAACAAAAGCAAGTGCCACATTTAAAAATAACAAACTAACAAACTGTTAAAAATAAACGTTTGAAATTCAGTTTTCAATATATCTTATGTTTGTATTTCGTTTTTAAAGTGTCTTGTCATGTCATTACCAACATTAGTTTCTTGTAAGCATTTCTGTATTAGTAACAAGTTTAAGGATGTATTTGAAAATCCGAAATAAATTAATATAATAATAATCCTTACTAATATTATAAATTTGAAAGTAACTCTGTCTGTATGTTACCTTTTCACGCCTAAACCACCGGATGGATTTCGATAAAATTGGCAAGGAGATAGATGGCATCCTGGGGAAGCAGATAGGCTACTTTTTTGTTCTAGTAGCACGTTCCCGTGTGATATTTTCCGACATCCACGCGGGCGAAGCTGCGAGCAGAAGCTAGTATAATATATATATTTTATATTCTAATTATTAAAAATATAATTTGTACGTACATAAATAATGTAATAAAGGAGATAATAATATGTTAACCCAGTAATAAAAACAAAACAAAAATGCTTAGTTTACATCAGTCAAAACTGCCATTAATATTTTGAACCGTCAAAATTGGAATCATCAACGGGAGCAAAGTTCTAAAATTAACATTACCTTGCAAATATTTCTGACAGCACACGCCAACATAGTTAACACCTTATATAACCTTTATTATGTAAACAACAAAGTTCAAAACAGCTTTCTCCAACAGCAAAACAATTTGTAAGGACAAGACAATATTTCACAAAACTGGTGCATAAAATTCGTCTTCGCTTATTGGGCGTTGACCTCATATTTTAACGGTCCCAATATTATTTAAGAAAAGAATTCCTAATCAGCCAGTGTTTTTGTCAATTTTAGCGTAAATTTTTGTCTTTCAAAACAATATGTTACGCTATGTGTAAAATGGCTTCGCGTTAGAATTCAGAGCGTGTAAATTGTTCTTTAATTCTTTTCGCTTCTGTTTGACCGTGGAAAAGTGTAACATGTGGTGTATTTTTCTAATATTTTGACTTTTCATCTTCTTTGACAAGCGAGGTCAGTGACTTTTCGATTGTGAAAATTAGCTACTATTTTTTTACCTAAAGGAAAACAACGATATGTATAAGGGAATATGCCTTTTTAATAAACTATATGACTTTGGGAGAAAATGGGTCAACTGGGAGTGTTACCTTTCACTGTTCCCTTTTACTAATTCTTAAATCATGCTTACTACAACAGCCACTTGAAAATAAATCTTAAGTCACTATTTTCGTAAAATACTTTATTGCAATGATACATCTCCCCACCAATGCTGGCAATTTTGTTCGCAAGTGTGAAAAAACAGATACAAAAGACTGTCAGTCTGCAATTAAAAATATTACTACTGTAAACCATAAACTACACCAAACCAATTTCGGAACATTACAGTGGCGGCCGAAAATATCAGCAGACATTTTGTACTTCAACGTATCCAATTAAAACTGTCTCGCGCCCTTCAGCCGTACACTGTAAGCTCAACAAACTGACGCACAAAATTAATTTAAATATTAAACAAACACAGTTAGTTCTTTTACTGGTAACAAGGTTGTAATACACTTCATTGATTCCTTTAAGAAAAAATCTTTTTATTCACTTGTAATAAGGTATGTAATTACGTTTTGATAGGTCTCAGGTCTCGAGGCGTGGTAATATTTAGCTGTCAGCACTTTCCCCTGTGACTTCGGATATATTCGGGTTGCCTCGTGAGGTATTCGTTAATTTGGATAAACCTTTTTATTTGCAATTGTTTTTACTGTTGCCAAGCGGATCGGCGTTTTCAGAACAATTATTTGTAATTACATTTTTAAAGTGTTGTGTTGTAATTTGTTTTCTGTTTACAATATGGAGCTGTTGTTGATTTATTTCAATGTTTATTTTAATTGGAATGTTGCAAAAGAAAGTTTTTTTTTCTGACGTATTGCGAGTTTCGCCCTGTTTAAGTTGCTTATCAGAGGTCTAATCATTCATCTTTATCTTACTATCATATATGAGGCTTTTTCTAAATAGGTTGGTACATACATTTATTTTAATAAAAAACTTACATCATTAAAATATGGTAATTTTGAAAATTATTTATGTTTATTAATTTGCAATGATGTTCATTTTGGTGCAATACCGTTACTGTGATTTACTCTATTATTAATTATTTTAAAATCTAGAACATGTAAAAATAATTATAATCTCCATATTTATGAAGAATTCCATGTAATCCAAAGAAATGTATTAATTATTTTAAGCCAAATGACATTTGGTAAAATCAAGCTTACCCACTTAATTTGTGAGCTTCTAAAATTAAAATATTGAGTGACCTGAATAGGTAATTATTCATGTTTATTGAAGACATAAATTTATTGTTTCTGTCACATATCTTAGTGGTCGATATAATTGTGAGACATTTCTGATTTTTATTTATGAGTAGATCGGTTATATTATTTTTGTCTAAATGTCAAAACTTATTAATTATGCTTAATGGATTAGTCGGAAGCACGTATTTGAATGATTTACTGAACTTGTGAATATTTAAAGGTGGCGTAATGTAGTTAAGTATCTTGAATTAATTGTCTTTGATCTAATTTTGATGTTTAGATTAAAAAAACAACAATCTGTTAATCAAGCAGAAACAAGTTTTGAAACTGGGTCCATATTGGCTCAACTAAAGTTCTTTACCCGAAATTGTTCTTCCTAACGATTTGTAATCCGAATGATCACTCTTCCTAAAATTTTTCATCCTAAAGTTTTCATTCATACTATTTGTAGTGCTACCGGCGATGTTCATAACACTCATGTTTCCGAAAATTGTAATTAATAATATCATTAATGTAAATATATTTAAACTCCTACTGTTTTTTATCATAACGCTTTTATCCCTAAACATAATTACCATAATATTTTCACCCAACTTATATATAACCTACCCACTATATTTTAAACCAACTGTTTAGAATGATTAAAGGTCGTTTGACTGATTTTTGTCTTAAATGAATGAAATTCAGGTCAGAGTGTCGTCTTGGGGCACTATGAAAAAAATACTTAGAAAAATTTCGCGACCAATTTCGAGGTAGCGCTCGCCGGCCGCTGCCGCGGCACCGCTCGCTTCGCTCGCTCGGCTCGCGCGTAGTTGGTCACAGTTCTAACCTAACCTAACCTATGGATATATTTGCAGGTACACACCGCTATAAATAAAATTAAAGAATACGCTTTATTCTTATATGTTACACATGTTATGTGAAAATAAAGTTACGCAAAATTGATGTATATAATACTGATTATTATGAATAAAAAGAAATCTAAACAAAAAAAATATGACTTTGAATAATAGTGTATAAGATGGTTATGTTGAGAAAATATAGGAAAACAAATACAAGTATAATAGATGTTTATTGCTACTGACATTATGAAGTTGAATGCTTCGGAATTATGAACATTAGAGACAGAGTAGTTAGGAATTGTGATTGTTAGGATGAAAAATGTTAGGAAGAACATTTTCGGATTTCCAATTATCGGAGTTGAAAATTTAGGTGAACTTTGGCGCACCCTTTGAAACTAGCAGAGGTGTGCGTACGCAAATTTTTTACAACCTGTGAATTACTCAAAATCAAAATATTTTATTTCACATAAGCCTACATGGGCACTTATAAGATAAACGTCAGAAGCTAGGTGCACGGTTCCAATTGGTCGTTTCCTATGGAGAAGAGCCGGTAAGAAACTCCACGGTAACTCTTTTAAAAATAAGTGGCTTTTACAATGTTTTCAAACTAGTGTTAATAGGTATGGGACGACAGTGTAGGCCTGTCAACAAGTAACAGGTAGACAACAAAATAGAAAAAGGTCGACACATAAACATCTAAAAAGTTAGGCCTTCAACGTTCCCCCGCAGGAAGAGACACCTTGGACGTCGGGAGTCGATGGCCGACTCCCGGCCATCGTAGGCGCGGGCTTGCGGACGGCCAGCAATGGGCGTCTCGCCAGCAATGGGTGCGTCCGGTAAGGACCAGGCCCAGGTCGACGGCACGTCGTGGTCCACGTGCGCCTAAAAAAGATGTCAGTACCATTGACGGGGTCCGATAGGGCCGATGCCTGCAAGGGTCGCCGATTTTCGAAAGAGTTACAGTGGCCCTGGCGCACAGGACCTTGAAGGAACACGGGTGGATTTAAGCCAGTAAGAGTCTGACACGTCCTTCCGCTACGTCCAGAGCGGGAGAGGTCATAAAAAAGGCCTACAACGTTCTCACATTCACAAAATATAGAAGAAGCTATATAAAAGATAAATAAAATAATTCAAATAAAAGCCTGTTTAAACCAAATGACATGACAACTGTAACAAATCTGAATTAAAATCCTGTCTACAAACGCCATTAGTAAAGAGTTGAAATAAGAATTTGGGGTGTAATAATGTCAAATAATGAGAAGAGTATGTCAAAGAAGAAGGTAAAAACAAAAAAAAAAACATTTTTTTTAATAAACTTCGTTGACTGATGAGCAAAACATCCAAAAACAATTATGTTTTTGCACTCACCCATTTAATCTGTCCCCCACTGTTAACGACCATTCAATTACTGATAACAATCCTTATTACACGATTTAATTTATTTCACTCGAAAATTGAGGTAACAAGTTTATAAAAACATCCTTTTATGACGAAAAGCAATGAGAAATTCATTAAAAACTTGATGAAAATTGGTTTAATTGGTACCAGGTTATTTATTTTTCGTAAAAATGCTTGATTGAGTTGTCGCCGCCCCGTCTTTTTTATTACAAAAATTATCAAGTCATAACATAAATTGCACTATTAATTGTCACGTAGATCAGGGCGTGGTGAAAAGATAATTTTGAATTTATTAACTGGACATTACCATTAAAGGTAACGGAAGAAAAATGGTGGTGCTTGAAAAGGTGAAAGAAGTAGGTTACATTTTTTGCAAGTTCTTTTAAGTGGCAGACGATCATCGAATGAACTTTGGAATTAAATTTAATCAACCATGTGACATCAAATAATATATTTATATTTCGATGACAGAAAAAATACCAGAACCTGCTTTCGCTAGCTATGGAAACACGGACCAACTGCCCGTTGGTCTCGTGGTCGTAAGCGCGACTGCTGACCGTGGGGTACTGGGTTCGAGTCCCAGGTCGGGCAAAGTGTTATTTGGGTTTTCCCTTAGGAATTTCTTAGTAACAGCCCGGATTTTGGAAGTTGGTGGTGTGATACACCCGTGCCTCGGAAAGCACGTTAAACCTTGGCTCTGTACCTGATGTCTCTCCGGTCGTGTCGGAGTGCCGTCCCATCGGACTATGAAAGCGAGGAAAGAGCGAGTGCACCTGTGTCTGCGCACACACTTGTGCACTATAATATCTTCCGCGCCGAAGGCTAATTTCCATTGAGATTGGCCACCAAGGCCGTAATACGGTCTGGAGGACTCATCATACAAGGAAAATATGAAACTTAGTCTGATCCCTGCTGACCTACAAGGAAGTGTAACGAAACCAGAAAATCTGTATAAACAACAACCCATTCATTAAGAAAAGCAATTTGTTAGAAAAACCTCCTTTCATGTTCCCCGCACTATCTCATAAAATTAACGTCCGAACAAAAAAATATCACTTACCTTTTCCTAGTACAACTCTAATTAGTATTTCCTAAGGCATTTTACCTTTTTAGGGTTCCGCAGGAGCGTAATTTATGCTTCACGTCAACATGTAGACATATTGTCGCAGGACGGCTGGGTTGATTGATGGGTATTAGTGGTTCAGTAGGTTTTTTCTATGGCTGTGTCGGAAAAACTTGATCAGTATAGATATCATTGTATGTGGTAAGGTTGTGCGCGCATTATACGATTGGCGATACGGTTTTTTTTTGTGTCGTGTTGTCGGTTTTGTTTTTTTTTTATAGAAAAAAAGGTTTTTGCCCTATTTGTAAACATGGTTAGAAATAGTCCTGGCCATGTTAAAGACATTTTAAGAAACTGAAAAGCTCAAAAGTTCGTCCCTTTTCTTGTAAGAATTGTTTGTCAATTGAGTCTTATTTAAAAAAAAAAGAATACTATGTAAAAAATTTCAGCTGTAAATGACTATTCTATTCGGATTTGTCAACTAAGCAGTTGTCGAACGATTAACCCTTCGTATGCGAACGTGGATTCACGCGAGACACAATGGCTTCTTAATTGTTTCTGTAATTACGGCTTTTAACCGGTTAATAAAGCAATAGATCTTCAACGCAAACTGTGGTTCAAACTAAGGTAATTACGACATTACCACATTTTTTGACGTAGCAACACTATTACTTAGCAATACAGCAGAAACATTACACAAACTATCAACTTCTTTATCGACAGAAAACATTGCAGTTAACATAAAACTGATTACTAATTCCCTCCATAATCTTTAACACTATCATAAAAAATCTCATCAATTATGAAATCAGAAGTAATCAAAGTTGTAGGTCTATCGCAAGTGCGCGCCTAACCTTACTAGTGTAATATAATCGCTTTTTAATCGTTACTTATGTGGGCTATAAGGAACTCTAGGATGCCTTTTTTGGAAGGAAAAAGCAACAAAAAAATAAAGTACATTAGGCCCACTTCTGAGGGGCTCCTGGCTAATGTTGCCGCAGCAAATCGATCAATCCGTGCGATTGAAAAACGCTATTGCGGTCGAGTCAGAATGGATGGCCCGGCCCCTTTTTTACTGTTTGTAACTCAAAGCCGACTTTATCAGATTGACGGAATACTCTATGATTTTTATTAATTCTATGTTAGACTTGGTTAAGGTTTTTCTTCATTCTAACAAATCCTTTTTGGTCCCAGTTTCAGAAATCTTGTTGAAAATGGGTTATAAATAGGAGATTTGTCATAAGGATGGGCCATTAGGAAAAAAACTTTAATTCAAACTGTTTGCCAAAAGTTTTTAGGTGTTTTAGGAGATTCGATAGACATTTTCAGCCCTATAAAATGATATAGGTACAGTAGCACACACGTCGTAACAAAACCTGTATAAGTTGACCTCGTATACTATTGTAACTGCGTACTACGCTAGGCCAGATCACGGTCAAAGAGTTACTACCGATGTGCGGTCAACTCAAATGCGGTCAAATCGTTGAGCTCCTTAAGTTCTGGGTTGAGCTGCACGATTACTAACAAATGCGTGCACTGACTGGACAGGTCCACTCAATCTGTGTGGCTTTTCCTCAAAATACCATTTCAGACACAAATCCACATGGTCTTCACATGATCTGACCAATATTATGTCTGGGCTTTAAAAGACACTGACCTCTGAGTTTGTTTCGGCCTTTCTTCTCAGAGTAGACAGATAGGAAACGCCGACCGGACCTCATCTGATTTTTAAAATATGATTGACGTGTAAAAGTGCTTGTACAAACCTACGAGTACTTACAGAAATAAAATTATTTATTATTTACCAGGTTTTTATTTCTTTAATTTTTTTTTTTGATGGTGCATGTTGACATAAAGAAGATATTAACAGAAGGTTTAATTAAAAACTTAAACTGTAGCTAACCTTTTTAATTAAACCTTCTGTTCATATCTTCTTGACGTCAACGTGCACCTCCTATTTGGTAGCGATACAGATATAGATCGATTTCATCACATTTGTTTCAATATTTTAATCGAATGCACATAATAATACAAACTTTAATATATAGCGACTCTATAATGTATCATGTTCCAGAAATGGGATGAGCAGGACGTCAAGTGACCGAGAATAGGTGCTTTAACATTTTTAAGGCTGTATACAGGTTGTCCCAAAAATCGTTCGACATTCTGTAGGTGGTGAGAGCTTTGGTCAAGCCCTCCCAAAATAACAAAACATATGTTCCGCAAAATCTTACAGTTTTCGAGTTATACTAGTGGTAAAAAAAAACAGCCATGCGTCATTCTTTTGACTCTCATGTGTAAATAAAATCTTGTTATTAATAACTTTTTCCATCAAAATATTACTAAATAGTTACTCTATCCGTAATTACCTTTGATTCTCCATAAAAACTTACAAATTCAACATAAATTCACTATTATTAGATATTTTTTCCAAAAATATTTTTTCATTCTAAAATATATTAATTTTTAAAACTATAACATTTTGCGAAACATATGTTTTGTTCTTTTGGGAGGGCTTGACCAAAACTATCAACACCTACAGTATGTCGGTCGACTTCTGGGACAACCTGTATATACAGGGGTAAAAGTAATTAATATTCAGTTGTGTATTAATTAGACAAGTTGCAAGTATATTTTTGTGTAAATAAGTTTCTTATCATCATTACAATCGGCTACTGATAAAGCTCGTCATGGTTACAATAAAAAAAAAAACATTATTTATAGATGGCAAAATTATTAAAGTATACTCAGACACACTGAAGGAAGTAAGATCAATGTTTGTTTTTACGGAAATAGGGTATTATGAAGTTTTCAAATGTCGTCACGGAGAGGAAGCCGCCACAAAACTTAAAAGAAAACACGTTAGAGATTGGCATGTGGGTCAAAATAAATGGAAATCAATATCATGCTGTATAACCCTCACATTTCATTTCTCCTTGGAAAGCCCAAAAACTCATAAATACCCGAATCATTTCCCAGAACTTACACTACTCACCATAACCAAAAACCGCTCGTAATAAATCAACAAAAATTCGTTTAACACTATCTAGAAATCGTGTTGGATTCTTAATTATTGTGCTCGAAGTTCACCAAATACGCGAATACGCGAAGTAGCTGCGTATCGGATCGACACGCCTTTGCGCTGGCGCATGATATATTGTGGCAATCGGACTCGAATTTAGGTCTGATATCGACAGGTGGTAAAATAGTTGTCAGTATATACTGTGTACTTTGATTTGTATAAATAAGTGGTTCTGGGTTGGTCAAGAAACTATTTGGGTTCTATTTGCATCAGCTACACTGTCAGTGGGGGTTAATTTAAAAATTATTACTTTATAGACCGTCCATGTATTTTATCACTTACTTTCACTTTGTAGTCATATGTCTGATCTATTTCATACTAGATACGTCAGAATTATGTCGCCATAATTGACAGTCACGCTAGCAAGCGACACAACATATTTATCAAACTTGATAATTTTATAGTTTTGATCTAAAGTCGCTTCACAAAACAGTCTGAAGCTAAAGATCTAACACTTTATTGCCTAGAATTTTAAATAGACCAACCGCAGCCTTACCAAATAAACTCCTAAAAGAAGTAAATAAATAAATACGTCACAGCACTTCAAGTAAACAAACAAAAAACTAGTCACACACTTAAGTAAAGTCTAGCACACACGACACCAATAAATCTCAATTCAGCACCTTACTTAGTAAAGAAAAATCGCCATCCATCGCTGGAGAAAACACCCCACTGCATAGAAAGTTCGTCCGTATCACACGTTGTACGTGAGACAATTTCCTTTCCTGTTTTTGATGGTCACCAATTGTAAATCCAGATGGTGTATGCAAAATAGATAGGCTGAGCACCAAGTATAGGCAGAGAGCCTTAAATGGGGGTGAACACCTTTCCTGCAATGATGTGCTTTGGTTTAAGAGGCCAATACGTAGCTGTTTTTGTCGTTCGTGTGAATGTTTGGTAGGAGTTGTAAGTGGAGAGAGTTGGACAGTTTGCTGTTTAAATTGTGTTTGGCCAGAATACATTTGAAGCATCACTGATACGGTTCATTCAAAGATGAAACAAGGAATCTGTTCGTTCTTGAGTCGTGTGATAGCTACCTTTGAAAACGTATATGACTTCCAATTTCAGCCAGCTGTATTAAATCAAAGTTCTATTCAGCATAATTTATTTTGATCTGTGTTGGACAATGTACAGATATTTTCATTCCTAAATTGATATTTTATCAAAACAAAATTGACAGAAGGAACTATTTCTTATTTAATTTTCTTCATCCTCAATACAACAAATTACTTAAAAGCGTTTACAGTAAAATCAAAATCGCTATCATTCCATCCGTTGCACCAGGCATCGACATGCTTTACAACCAAACGTCGGCGCTACATCTTCGCCCGTTGTAAATTGTATACAGTTTTCGTCAATCAGCGTTCCGATTAGCCCCAAGCGACTGTTTAACGACTTCTGGTGTTCGGACCATCCTTAATACATGGTCGTATTGTTTTGTAGAACATGGGCCTTGATTTGATGAAGGGAATGTGTTTAGATTGTTTGTATGGTCAAGGATGGGTTAGTTTGTTTTCTTCAACATTCTCAATACTAAAGTCTTGAGAATGTTGAAGGGGGCAATTTTGATAAAGAGATTATTGATCTCAACGACAATGTATTGGATTTAATAAGTAAACAAGTTCATGTTATTTCAAAATAACAAATATTTATGGGCAAGTAAGTAATAACCAGAGATCAACTATTCGGATGCATTATTTATATAAAGTTAATTTTTAGCTATGAAAGTATGGAAAAGGCTTCTCATATATTTTTTATTAAAAAAAACCCGGAACGCTAGGAACACCGGAAATGCATAACTAGTCGGGTGTATAACACGGAAGCGACTTCAAAAAAAAAAAAAATACCCCGGGATTCTTGGATTGCATAACTATTCAGATGCATATTTATTTAAAATTAATATTTAACCCGCAATGCAAATATGTGTATATAGGGTGGAGGGTGGTGTGTGTTAGTTAAAGTTAAGTTTTTTTTTTTATACAAAAGCGCATTCCATATTAGCCAACATCTCAGCTTTAGGTGAATATGCATCCGAATATCCGATCTCTGGTAATAACACTGGTCTATCAGGTCCACGAATTAATGAATAACTATATAAATCACGAGGTAAAGGAAAACTAGGTGAGTAAAGGAACTTCAAGCGCAAGACGATATTTTACAAAATAAAGATCGGAATCAAAAAGAATCTCAATCATCATAATTGCATATTCACACATTTCATACTCAAGCATACAGTTTAAAATCGACAAGTCAAGTTTTACATTCACCGGCAATCGGTTACATCCATATTAAAAAAAACATTTTGACATCCAAGATATTTCTCAAGACAAAGATTACGGTATTACACGTGAATGATAAATCGCAACAATTTGTATTTATACCCGAAATGGACGATAAGCAAGTAAATGTAACGATAAAAATCAACAATGTTCAAACTTTGCAAGAATTACTTAATTAAACCGTAATTTTAAAGGATCTGATAACATTTTTGGGATTGCAACCCAAATATCGGACTTTGATATATCATTCATTTGCCGATTCCGGTGATTCCAAATGATAAAATCTGGGTGATTTATAAAATATGCTCCGACGTGGTAAATCGATCCGAGTACAAATTAAGCCAAGAAATATGGTATGAAATTAATATTGTTTCCTTAATATAAGCATTATATTAATTACATTCAGTCCGCCTTTGTACCTTTTTTGTGTGCGAAAAGCTTAAATACATAAATTAATATAGGTAAAAGAGAAACTGATTGCGAACTAAAGTTATATTTTGGGACGAAGGAAGCATATTGTTTGGGACGAACCAGGATTTTTTTATTTAGCACAAAACTCAGTGGGCCAAACGAAGAATAAATCGTAAAATACTCAAACACAACTTTCGTTCGCGAATTTCGTGACAAGACTAATTAATAGGTTACTTATTTTGGATTAAACAACCTTTACCAAACCCCTTTTCAGGTATATCCAATTATATTATAAGTAAGTGTACTGAATTACTTTTTTATAACGCAAAATGAACCACTTGTCCAGTGTTGTTCAAAATTCGTACGTTGATTACTTTGATTAAGCATGTACTTACTCTGAAAATATTACACTCAACCTTGCATTTATCAGCCTTTATTACCAGCTATACTTATAAAAATATCGAAATCAGACCAAGCAATTCATTCGCGTCAGCCCCTGATGGAGTATCTTCACCCGAAAACATCAAAGATTATTCATAAGAGTTGAATCCATTACTTCGGACCCCTTGTCTTACAGACGTGCTCAATCCTTCATCGCTTGTTCGCGATGCCCAAAAAGGCACAAAAAATAACATTTCGGATACGTTAACAGTGCCCAGTCACGCCAACTTGTTAGCACAGGCCCAAAACATGTTATTATTCAACATTTATTTAATTTTTTTAAACCTGCGTCCGTTTGTTACGAGAACGGGGGAATCGGTTTAACAAAATACACAATTGCGCACGCGATGCCACGAAAGTGATTTTTTCGGAAATTTTCGCTGTCGTGTTCTGTCGATGTCGGGCGAAAAGTGGCGTGTCACTTTTGTGTGTTTATGTGGCATTTCTGGGTGTGATTTTCCGAAATCGATACGGACATGAAGTTGCAAGACTTTGCAATTTTTACAGACTTATCCATTCAATTAAAATTAATATGGACAGTCTCTATTGAGTTTAATTTAGTTGTTGTTCGGTTACTGTTCTATAATTTCAGATCACTCATCCATCTTCAAGAAGACTGTGAAAACAAGAATTTCATAGCTTTTATTTCCAGTGAACAAATTAGATATTTAAATAAGTTCATCTACTACCTCTCAGTCACCTTTCTTGTTATTCATTTCATCTTAGCAAACATTTCTGTCCGAATTCTTAAAATTCTATCAGAGTCACCAACTATAATAAATTACCATCTACATCTTCACAATTTATAACCATAGCCCGTGACTCAATACCAACGACACTACGCCCATACTAAGCCACTCATACAAGATGGCCTGACCTCCTCAATGGCTCTTCACGCGGCGACCACAATGTTTGTTCAGTAGGAGTTGGACACCCAATTTTTTGGCTCATCAAGCCACTTGACCGTCATAACACTTGACTGGCTTTCGGTAAATTTTGAAGTATTATTTTGTCGTTTTTAAGGTTGCCACTTTAAGTTCTAAATTTAGTTCCTGTTACTTCGATCAACTATATATATATATAGTATATAGTTGATCGAAGTCCTGTTATTAGATAATGTTTGTTTTGAGAAGGTGTTTTGTTGTGAATGTAGGTTATTAAAAAGAATTTGAATTAATCAGTTTGAAGAAAGTTGATGGCACACAACCTTTGTTTTTTCTGGCTTGGCTGGCTGGCTTTGATTGTCAATCTTTCCGTAAGTCTCATTATCATTGGTATTTGGAATCGTTCATCAATTCAATACATTTTATTAGAAAACTTATCTAACGTATTACTAACAAATAAGTAATAATTCAGTACATTACTGCAGCGGCCGACAACAGAGGCATTGTTGGACGAGGCGAAGCCGAGGCACACATACGTGAGTCCATCAATGCTTGGCGGCCAAGGCTTGTATAGTACTTTTCTCAAATAATGCGAGGAAATTCAAACTAAGTATAAATTAATTATACATTTCAGAATCAATGACGAACAACGATAACTTTTCTCGCGACAATATGTTCATTTGTTTCTTTTTCACTTTAAACAGCTCTATTTGCCAAGCCAGTTCGAGATTTAAATAAAATCTTTGATAAGTTACCTCCTTGGTTGCCATGGGTCGAAGTAAAAAGTTCGTTCTATTTTTAAATTACACAACGGATATGAGTTTTCATAGTAATTTATTCGGCCGCTAAACATGACAGATAAGGATTTTCATATTAAAATTGCCGGCCGCTGCTCGCATGTATTTGACCAGTACAGCTTTTTCAATTTATTTCGAAAAATTTTGTCAAAATAATGCTCGAATTTTCAAGCATGTTTGAGAAAAAGCATTTGACTGTTTCTAACTGTCGATTTTTCGTTCAGTTTCATTTTGAACTTAGTTCAATTATCAGTTTCCATTTTTATTGATTAGTAATAGGTTAACCATTTTCCTCGAAAGTTAAATAAAACAAATAATGTGAAGAATTTACACTACAACACAAGTACTTATGTAGATTTTTCTCTGAACTTATTTGGACTGACAACAAACACATATTTTCTTAAGAGCTTTTTTACAATAATGTTAAAGTTGACTGACTAAATAAATCATTACATCATAATCAGTTGGCAACCATTGTGGTACAAGTAGTGGCCATAGCAGCACGTTAAAATAACAATGAGTAACGGATATGGTCGAGCATTTATTAGTGTTACGATATTGGATAAGCGTTTTTGTTGTACATCAAATAAGGTCACTCCCAAAGTTATCAAAACATCCATGTTTTTATAAGTGGAACGTTGTGAGTTAATTCTTATCATTTTTGTAATAAGAGAGTTACTAGATTTTTATTTATTTACGAGCTGCTGCCCGCGGCTTCGCCCGCGTTGATGTCGAAAATTATCCAACGGGATCGTGCTGCCGGTTCAAGAAGTAGCCTATGGTACTCCTTATAACATCAGCTATATACCAGCTAAAGTCCCGTCAAAATCGGTCTAGCCATTTCGGAGATTACCCGGAACAAACAGACAAACAGATATTTTTTTTAAAAAGATGGTATTTTGATATCAAGTCCATTATATACTTTCATATGCATTTAGTAAAAAGCTGTTATTTTGACATTACAAACAGACACTTCAATTTTATTTATTTGTATAGATGTATAGATGTATATAACCATTTATGTACACACATATAAACAGACAGGAAGAATAGAACAGAAAAATACGTACAAAGGATGCTTATTTCTAAAGAAATCTCTTCCAGCATACCGTATATTAAAAGAGATGTAGACAACGGGTGTAAGAGTAGAAGAGAAAACAAAAAACATAAAATCGAAAACAATTTTCCAATTCAAATATAAACATACAACATGAGAATATACTTACATACACTATGTATAATATAATACATACACAATATTTCTAAAATTAATATTACTAAAATAAGTAAAAATATAATGTAATTTAAATAACAAATACATATGCAATTATGATAAAGTGGAAACATAGTGTTCTTCACTCTTTTTTAAATACTGCAACAATTTGGCAGTTCCTAATAATATTTACTTAAGCGATAAAATGATTGTCAATTTTGAGTTCTTTGAATTTTTAGATCATAATTTCAGTTATTAAATTTTTCCCATTTCACGAATTTTTGGGCTATCAGCTATGGTCCAATTACCTGTTAAATACTAATAGAAATTATCTCATGTATGTTATCATAGCGAAAATGTATTTTTTTCAGAAGTGTGTGATTTGATACCTATCTAAAAGGTTACGCCGGTCAACAATAATATTTGGTGGTGTCATTATGGTAGACATGTGTCTGTATGCTTCTTTTTTCTGAAATATCTAAGTATCTATATCAAATTTTACCTTTGCCAAATGCTCTGACATGTGGTTAAGCCCTTAGGTTCTTCGTGTAGTTATAATAATGAACATATTTTGTAATTCCACGAATTTTTCCTTAACTCTTTTAATAACGCAGTTTATTACCAATAACATGTCTTTAAAGGGTTCACTAGGCTGTATAAATCGTCACATTTCTTCCTTGTTTAAAAAAAAAAAAAACATCAACTTTGCGAAAGAATGTAGTTAATTGATGTAAGCAGGAAATGTCTTATTATTTTTATACCATTGCTGTTTTAAGACACAAATTAAAATCTCTAGAAGAAAACAAGCAATGGATACTATTGAAAAATTAATTAAAGTCAAAGTCAAAGTCAAATCATTTATTTCAAATAGGCACATAAAAGGCACTTTTGAACGTCAAAATTTACAAAAAAATAGAATTGATTCTAGTTGCCCCTTCCAAAAGGTAGTTTCGTATGGAGAAGAATGGGCAAGAAACTCCACCGTTACTCTTTTAAAATATTTTACAATATTATGTAAGTTCACATTAATTATGTAATCATATGTGAAGACGATGCACCTAGAATAAAATTACTATACCACAATAGGTAAAAAGAATTAAATATAATGCAAAGGCAGGTAAATTAATTATGTGATAGATGCATGGTGCTCACATATTTACAAATATTGAAAAGTAGACGATGTTTCCAAAATTTCAACAAGTAATAATTTAGTGTGTGAGTTTAAGTAGTTAAGTACATAATGTAACAATCAATGTCATAAAAATTATAAATTATACAATCAAATTAGCAACCAGTTTGATTTTGTCTAGACTCTAGATTGTCCTATGGAGCAGGACCAGCATGTTTCCAAGCATTCTTATCTAGGATATAATCCTCTAATTTGTAATATGCTTGTTTACAAAGTGTACTTTTTATATGAGTTTTAAATTTTCTTTCATTTAATTCCAATATGTCACAAGGTATTTTGTTGTAACATTTAACACAGTACCCCATAAAAGATGTATGTACTTTAGATAATCTAAAAAATGGTTGATCTATTTTATCTTTATTTCTAGTATTAAAATTATGTCTATCACTTATTTTATTAAAAAGATGTCGATTTTTTCTTACATACATAATATTTTCATAAATGAATTGACAAGGTACCGTCATAATATTAATCTTTTTAAATAGTTCCCTAAGAGATTCGCGACGACATAGATTGTAAATGGCCCTGACAGCTCTCTTTTGCAAAATGAAAATGGATTCAATGTCAGCAGCCCGACCCCACAGTAAAATGCCATATGACATAATGCTGTGGAAGTAGCTAAAATAGACCAAACGCGCGGTTTCTACGTCTGTTAACTGTCTTATCTTCCTAACAGCATAAGCGGCCGAGCTTAACCGCCCCGCAAGAGATGTTATATGGGGTCCCCATTGCAATTTCTCGTCTAGCGTGATTCCCAGGAAAACCGTCTGATTAATAAATTCTAGTTTTTCTCCATTCAATATGATGTCACATTCGCAACTTCTAACATTAGGTAATTTGAATCTAATGCATTTGGTTTTTTTTTCATTAAGTACCAAATTATTTACCATAAACCAATCTTGGACCTGAAGAATAGAGTTATTTACATCGTCAAGATTTTGTGACCGTCGGTCTACTTTAAAGATCAATGATGTGTCATCTGCAAATAACACCATCTTCGGTTGATTCTGCAGTAATTGGGGTAAATCATTAATGTAAACTAAAAAGAGGAATGGACCCAATATCGAACCTTGAGGAACGCCCATTGTCATTTCAGACCCTAATGAGTTCTTGCCGTTTACTTGAACTTTAACCTTTCTATCTTTCAGGTATGACCTTAGTAGATCAAGAGCTGTATTCCTAATTCCATAGTGCTCTAGTTTCAGCAGAAGTGTCTCATGGTTTACGCAATCGAACGCCTTAGAGAGGTCGCAAAAGATTCCAATGGCATCCTGTGCTCCTTCCCAGGCGTTAAAAATGTTCTTTAGTAGGGTGACACCAGCGTCAGTGGTACAGCGCCCTTTGGTGAAACCGTACTGTTGTTCATGAAAGATGGAATTTTTATTAAAGTGACGTAACATTTGATTAAGCATTAACTTTTCAAACACCTTACTGAGAACTGGCAAAATTGACACAGGCCTATAATTGTTGGGTTCTTTACTATCACCGGATTTGAACAACGGAACTACTTTACTGTGTTTCAAAAGATCCGGAAAAACTCCTTGGTCTACACTGGTGTTAAATATGAAAGCTAAATAGGGAGCAATGGTTTCGATGAGAGATCTACAGACTTTTACAGACATTCCCCAGAGATCCTCTGTTGATTTAATTTTAAGATCTTTAAAAGCTTTTATAACAGCTTGGGGGTTTGTATGCTGAAACCTAAACTCCAAAGGGCATGCCTTGACATTCTTTGTAAGTAAGGCAGCAGAAAGCGCGGGTGAGGAATTTAAAGCTTCAGTAGTTTTAAGGGGAATATTAGTAAAAAAGTTTTCAAATTCCTGAGCTATTTCTACATCAGAGTTGATGAGGCCATGTGCAGTCTCTAAATTAAATTCTGTATTACGCTGTTTTTTCCTGCCTGTTTCATTATTTATTATTTGCCAGGTAGTTTTTATTTTATCATCAGCTGATTTTATTTTATTGCTAATATAAAGTGCTTTTGCTAGTTTGCACACACTTTTAAAAGTTTTTGAATATTTTGCAACATACTGATGAAATCTTGTATTATTCATATGTTGCTTTAGACCATAAAGTTCAAATAGCTTTTCCCTGCTTTTACGAATACCTGGAGTCGCCCAATCACTAAATAAAAACTTTGTGTAAATAATTTTAGTCTTTAGTGGAAAAGTGTCATTAAATTGCGTGTTTAATAGTGAAAAGAACTCGGCGTAGAACTCATTTGGGTCACCTACATTATTAAAACTTTGATCACATAATGAACTGGCTAAAGAATTATTTAATTGCTCTAATTTTTTACATGTAATTGGCCTAAACCTTATTTGAATTTTTTGTAAAGGCATGTAGGAGCAAAATGTTACTGTTTGGCCACTGTGATCAGATGGCAACTTATTTACAATTTGTTTGTGTAAATAATCACAATTACAAAAAATATTATCTATACAAGTGGCAGAAGAAGCTGTCACTCGGGTTGGTTCAATAAAAACATTTGACAAATCAAATGACCCGAAAAGATTTAATAATCTAACAGTATTCGAGTTATTTTCTAATAAATTAATATTAAAATCTCCACATATGACTATTGACTTACTACTAGTACTTAGTTTATTGTAGAATTTAATTAATAGTAATTATTAGTAATTGTAGAATTTTCGTTTCAATGCGAGATGGAAGTTTTAAATAGTTTTTAGTAATTATTAACTGATGAATACTTACATGAAGATGTGTTAATTTCTCATAAACTATGCTTAAGTGATGTATAACTTCTGGTCTGTTGTGTAATGTAGGGGAAACAAGGTGTTAATTAATTTAATTTGTGAGACTCTGAAGAAAATGTATTATGCCTTCAGTGAAGTGTTAATAGACGAGCAATTTCAAAATGCTCTTTTAAAATGTTCCTAGTTAATGGAAATAAGCATTAATATTATGTAAATGCTAGATGCATTCCGTGGCCGAGGCAAGCGAATTGCAATAGAATATTTTTCGTAGAAAAAAATAGATAAACATATGTACCTTCCTACTACTTTTGCTCAAGTACATATACCTTTTTTTTTTCTGTGTTATCGTTTTTATTCTTTTCTTTCGTTTTTTATCTATTGTTCTTTGTAAGCCTTGCATATTGATAAAATTATTTATTTATTATTATTTTGAATTGTTTCAGATGAATCAACAATGTAAAGTGTGCGGTGAGCCCGCCGCTGGCTTCCATTTTGGCGCGTTTACCTGTGAAGGATGCAAGGTAAAAATTAGTTAATTAATATAATTATAATAACTTACGTCGTATTCGTTTAGAGCACCTGAAAAAGTGCATTTGATTAATACTCCTACTAAGTGAGCGTCACTAATGAGTGATTTATGATCCGCGATAGCAATTCTTATTTTTTTAATTTATGAAGCTGTATATTTTTCTTATAAGGAATCATCCAATCTATTTGGACTGTCTTAATTTGAATATTGCAACTAATTTATTTTTGACACATTTATTAACTACCTCAATATGTTGTCAGTGAACATCTTTATGAACTAAAACATAGAAAACCGATGTTTCTTTCTAAACGTTATGTTAATTTAAAAAACAAATCAAACTTTATGACTTAACAATAAATATAAACAAAAACAGTATTTTTGGAATATTGCGATATTATTGAATCGATTTGTAGATTAAAAACATGTTAACTCCAGTTTTATTGTTAACCAAAACAAAAGTATAAACCGGGTTCTTATCAGCTGCTAAGCCACCCTTTTTCTAAGGATGCGTATACATTTGCCCTAGAGACCAATATGAAGCTCTCCCTCCCCCACGGTCTCTTTCTCTATCCATTAAGAGGACTACAGGACTTAAACGCAAGTTTTATAACGTCTAAAAGTATATGATACACTGCTGTAAACAAAATAAAAAATATATGATATTCTTCAGGATATATTCTAGTTAGTTAGTGATAGAAAACATAATACAACTAATTTGATATGATAGAAAAAAAAAATACGCAGATACCTCTAAAAAATTATTTTAACGATTAAAAACCGTACTAATATACATGCAATCATTCTGTTTTTTTGTCAGATTATTCTACAAGGAACATATTAACGTAATAGTGCTTTAATTTGTTAGTCCAATCAATAGATTTTTTGTAAATAGATAATTGCTTCATATTTTTCAATAAATATTTATTGAAACATATGAAGCAATTATCTATTTGCTATTCGCCTAGATTAGTCTACCTACGGGGTAGCCTAGGGTAGCAACGCCTACCAGCGTTGTGTCATCGCTCTTCTCTTTCTTTTCTATGCAGTCCGACAGTGACCGCGCTTTAGCTGTTGTCAGCCTCTTAACACGTTAATTGTGAGTAGAGGTGGTGGTCCCTTTTCTAAAAAAAACAAAAATATCTGAGAACCTGACACATTGAACCAAGGTCCCGGTATTACAGAACTAAACACGCTTTCACCAAATCACAAATCTATAAAAATTAAACAATAATTTAAAACAAAAAATAAACATGTGTAGTTCACACGCGATAGAAGTGAAACCTACAAAAGTATTCTATCTCATTCTCTCGCACGTTAAATCCTATACATGGATGCGTTTGTCTCTTTTTAATGTCGCTTTTTCGTTTCATCGAGTTTCAAAATCACAACGGGGCTACAGAAGTTTTCGCTTTAAAAACATTCGCTAGTTTACACTGAAAAGCACTGCTATACTTACCTAGTTTTTGTCAGGGTGTGTTTTTAATAATAAATTTAACGCTCATATTATTTCAGTCAGATTTCGTTCGTAATCGATTGCTATTTTCCAAGCTTATACAAAACACTCACTTATAAATGAGGAGGTTAGGATCAAAACCACTACATATCCCCTTTTTTCAATAAGCCAGAATCGAAAAAAGCTTAATAATTAGTGAGCACATATTTTTGTATTTTTTTTTAAAGAATGCCGTTTACGTACGTGATAAATAGGTCCTTTTAGCAGATTTTTTTTAACCTGGATATTTTGTGGTTTTGAACTAAACGTTAAAATTAGACATCATTTTACTATGGAGAATAAACTATTTTGAAGTAAACAGTTACTGCTAATGGTAGGTTTCATCATTTTGTGCAGAAATCTTCACAAACACAGAAATCACAGAGTAATGTGTATTTATTGTCTTTGGTCCCTGGCTTTAGCATCAAGCAATAGACAAAATTGTGAAACTTTTATAACTTGAATGCGAGCCTTTTGGCTGTTTTGTATGTGTCTCTAAATTAATGTCGTTCATTTGTTAGGTGCGTTTTGTTTGTGCAGAATAAACTATTTTTCTTTCTTTCTTTATTTATTTATTTAATTATTTATGTACACACAGTAAAATAGATACAGATACGGCATATTAGTATTAAGTACAAAGGTACTGCTTATTTCTTAAGAAATTTCTTCCAGCAGACCTGCGAAAGGAGAAATGAAAAGAAATGTAGACAATAGTGTGTGAGAACAAGAAGAGAAGAATTTGATTTGTGACGTCTTAAACTAGAATACTGTGTAGTCTTTCTTTCTTTCTTTCTTTTCTTTCTTTCTTGAAAATAACACGAAATTGCCAAAAGTGGATATGTTGTGGTTTTGATACTAACCTCCTCAGATGTGAACACACTCTAACCCAAGACGACGGGAATCTAAAACCCGATGGTATACGACGTGCGCCATATAGAATGAAACAGATTGACGCGTGAATGGTCGTCAGCAGAGCCGGTGGTCCGTCCTACAGAATAAATCACGCTACAAGCAAAATTGTCTGATTGTTCCAATGTATTGGTTTTATGGTGAGGCTTGGTATTTAGATGGATGGCGGAAGAGATGTGCTTGATGTAGGTACGGCATAGGACTGGATTAGAATATTGAACTGTATATTTTTTGAGTGAGAAAAATCTCAACTTTATGGTAGGTTTTTTTGTAACACAAGTGAGATTTCACAAGATTACCTAGTAGATATACAACAGTACAGCAGCAGCTTATAGCAGTGATTAAAATGAACGTCAAACTTCAATTATTTTTTTCAAGCTGTTTTCTCCTTACTGCAGCAGAAAGAACCAACCCTATTAGAAAGAAAAGAAAGAATGAAAATACATTTATTTGCGGTAAACATGACGTAGAGAAAAACACACAGATACAAAAAAGAACGAGTTCGGGGAAAATATGCGTCACATCCACGCAAAACGGCAATCGCTCAGCATAATGCTACGACCCTATGCGAGACTGAGCCCCAGCGCTGTTCACTTCACGCTGCTGTTTCTTCGTGTTCACTTTATAATCGTATAATGTGTCATATTATATTTATAACACGATTAACAAAAGATCTAAGTAATGCAAAACCCGAGTGTAAGGTCACCAAATGTGATAATTAACCAATCGTCGGATATTTAGTATGAAACCGATGGATGTTTTCGAATGATATTTAATTTGACAAAAGACCTGTTTAGCATAATCAGCCTATTATGTTCCCACTGCTGGGACACAGGCCTCCTCTCTTCGAGAGGGAGTGGGCTGTAATCCACCGCGCGGGCCCAGTGCGGGTTGGTAGATGTTACATGTCTTCAAATGTTTGGTTCTAGGACATGCCGGTTTCCTCACGATGTTTTCCTTCACCGTTTTGACCTGTTTTGATTTTCTATTATTTAAATTAAGTTTTTTTCGAAAACATTAATCAGTTTCTTACTAAATTTAAATTATGTCGACGACCCTAGTTACTTATCTCTTTTGGTGACTAAATATAAAAAAAACATGCAATGTTTAAATTTTTCTGCCAATACCTAAAGGTTACAAATTCTCCTACACCGATCACCAATAACTCTCTAAAAGGGGGAAATCCTTGGTCCGAAATCCCCCCATGTAAATTATACATCTACTGACTTACCTGCTTGGGTCCCTGCCCACCCTACAAGCGCAAAACAGCGTAAAGATAGCCGACTTTAATATCATTGCTATCGGTCACATGTTATGTCAAATGATTAATGACAAGCGGCGCCGGTATTACGTGTCGGCCTCGGATGGCATTTGTGAGGCAGTTGCTATTGTACTTAAATCGTTTTGGAAAGGTCAGGGAAATGGTACAATTGATCTTTTCTTGGAATGTTTTAAGGTTTATTGGCGTTGAAAATTAATTTGCATCTGAAATAATATATTAAAAAAAAACATATTCCAGGATTTCGTAATTGCTGTCAAAGGACTTTGTGAATCAAATTATTCCTATAAATCATTTTACAGTAACTAAAGCAATTAGTATTCACTTCCTATGTTTTAAAAAAGTTACGTTGGGAATTATGATGCCTGTATTGCAATAAATATTGAGTATTGACAGCGGAAAAACTATCACCCAAACAGTGATCGCAGCTTGACTTCTGATTTCAACAAGCTAAACTCAAAGCATGTATGTCTTTTAATTATAGCATTAATCACTTGAATGAATTGTCAAGGAGTCGGTTAGCCAGGAAGCTAGTATCATAGTACCATCAAAAGTCTGTCGGAAGACATCCAGTACCTCCGTATACAAAACAGGGGGTTACCCCTATTTTAGAAAGAGAAAGGGCTTTTTGATGATTAATGCTCATGATGATTCATGCTGATTAAAAGCCCAACGGCTTTCAATCAGCATGACCTCTTTCTATATCACTTACTATCTCACAACAAATTTTCCTACACCGACACGTAATACACACGAAATACGACAGCCAATCACAAATTGTCGCGCCCGTCGTCGGTCGCAATTTGCTACTCCGAATCAATTTGCGACGTTTTTGTCGCTCGTAATGTCGCCCGATTCAATTTTCTGTTAACTGCATCGTTGTTTTGTTGCCATGGCAACTGAATTATGGACCTAAAGAAACTTATTCTGATTTCGTAATTGCATTGCGTATTATGAAGTGAAGGCATTTGAGTTAACAGGTTTTGAATTGGAGGATTTGAATTGATTGCGCTAGTTTTGCTCATTTTCTTTGAAAGGAAATGCGGCTTTTAATATTTTAGTTGATAATCCATTATTTTTCGTGATTAATGAAATATGACGTTACATTCCCCTGCTAATGCATGGTTTACATTAAATACCTATTTAAAGGTGATTTTCTTTTCAATATTTACGTTTATTGCATTCTTCTGCACCATTAACAGATGGACCATAGATGGATAGATAAACACGCAAAATAAGTATATTTTACTTTTATTACAAACTCCCACTACAAATAATCGTTACCATTATTAACCCAACACAATTAATTGTGTCAATTATTACCAAAGCAAAAAATAACCAGAAAACTAAAATTCAACTGCTTATTATTAATGAGGCGAGCTGTACTCACAAGATCACACCTATTCACGTATGATTTTGAATAAGTTTTTAAAATCCTACTAATATTATAAATGTGAAAGTTTGTGAGGATGGATGGATGGATGGATGTTTGTTACTCTTTCACGCAAAAACGACTGAACGGATTTGAATGGAATTTGGAACACAGATAGTTTATAACCTGGATTAACACGTAGGATACTTTTTATCTCGGTAGTACGTTCCCGTGGGATAATTTCCGGCATCCACGCGGGCGAAGGCGCGGGCAAAAGCTAGTATATAATAATTTGGCCTCAAAACGAACCCCGCCTATGCTTCGTCGTAGATTTGTTCCGATCAATTAAAGACCACCCGCTATCAAGGCGAACGAATATGTCACAGAGTTATGAGGTAAAGCCGTACTGGTAATTAAGCGATGATATATTAATAGTATACCATTTTATACCTGATTTTGCAGATATAACCGTTTCTGATGTTGACGATAGAGGTTTTTGATTTCTAAACGGAGCAATAAGTGTTATTGCTATCTAATTTCCACAATCAGTAGAAAAAGAGTGCATATCTCAGGGGTGTAACACATCCAAACTGGGAAAATTTTGTCCTATATTTTTTTTCGTTGGGTATCCTTCAAATGGCGCCCGGGCTTTGCGGATAAGACCAGGGAGCGGGGTGCGGGAGTTTTATCTCACTAAAACCAACCGGGTGGTCACCATCTGCACATAGAAGGGGTCACCGTTATCTCTCAAAAGACTGACCTCTATGCAATCCCTGTTAGGGCACATCCCTGGGGAAACCGAAAAGGGGTCTCCCCAAAAATTGACTGTGCAAGAGTGCAAGGCAGCACGTGACCTGCCAGGGTCGCGGGTTTTTCCGAAAGGGTTACCGTGGCTCTGGCACACAGGCAACTGAAGGAACACAAGTGAGTTTTAGTCAGTATAAGTCTGACACACCCTCTCGCTCCACCGAGAGCGGGAGAAGTTTTATGACGATTTCTTACCCAAAAAAAAGGCAGCACGTGACCACTGAGCGCCGTCTGCCCTGAGATCACTCGGTGGGCGAACAGAGTATCGACTCTAAACGCCTGTGACCCCAAATCTCCGCCTGCTTTAAGTGATGCAGGTGAAATTTCAGCGTATTAGGCGACGAGGCGATTGCCTCCCCGACGGCTTATGCTCCGAGCAGGATTAGCTCTCTCACGATCCCGATCGACTTGTCCCATACCTATCAGCCTATTTTACAGTATTATAATTGCGTTATCTTATCGTAAGCTAGATACCTACTGCTTTACGGTAAATAATAAAAATAGGCTCAGAGATCGCAAAAACGTCCGCCAAACAAATTACAAATTGGTACATAATTATATTATTCGTACGTTTTAATGAGCCCAAAATTATGAACTATTTGCTATATTATTAAAATCATATTTCAAAAGCTTAAAGACTCTTTTCACACTATCATGTCGAGCGGCCAAAGACCATTTCAATCGCGAAAAAAAAGTTCCGCAAATGTATTTAAAAAATTCATACAATTCGCGATGACTGACGATATAACGCATCTTTCAGAGGAGGTTGAACCTATATTTAATTATACATCTCCAGCTGACTTTATGCGACGTAAAAGGTAACAAATTGACCAATTTATCAGTGTTTAACAATTGTTTATTGATAAGAGGAAGCCGACGATAGTTTGGCGGTATAGTCAAGGAGATAACGGTGATCGTTCTTACGCAACGTTCGCTGCGAATTGTGCGATTTAATTTATTGGTGCAATTATTGAGGATAAGGTAATTTATGACTTTATTATTTTTAGAGCTAAAAGTATTTCATAAAAATATGTAAATACAAAAGTAAGAAGTTACTTACTATTTCTATGTAGGTACCCACTCAAGCGTCAGTCAAATAGGTGCTTATCTATTTCACAAACACTGGTCAGTAAAATAAATATAAAATTGTAACCCTGAGAAAACTAATTATACCTAGAGCTTGCCATCTAATTTGGAGTAAGTCTTTCACTTTTTAGACGAGTAGTGTCGAGATAAAACATCTCAAGCATCTTTACAAATGAAAGTCTCGCCAAATCATAAGTGTATTCATTACTTATTTAGCTTATTCATGCGATATTACTAGATTTTCGCATAATAATCATCCGTAAGCAAATACAAAAAGTGTTAACTTTCTCTCGAAATTATTACGATTGCGCAAAATTAAAGCTGTCAAGCTCCCAGACCACACCAATACGACACAGCCCATCTATGAGAACGAAGACAATTTGTGAAAGATAATTATAAATTCGATGTTATAAATCAATATATAAATTCATTAATTGTTAGGAAAATAACACAGTCGTAAGTTTCGATAAACGGTTACCGAATGTTGTTTTATAATTGGTCCCGAGCTCTATGATTATCTTTTGTGATAGTGAGAATTATATTCATTAGATATTTTCTAGAGTCGTGATTTCCATTTCTTCTTGAGGTTGTCGTAAGATGTACTAATGGATTTTGAATACAATAAGTGATTGTATTTAGTGGTTGTAGAACTTTTTCCATTAGGAATTTCTCAGTAGCAGCCCCGAGTCTGAATTTGTGCCCGGTTACTGGCAACATTCTCGCCCCTTATTACATGGGACTTAAACATAACTGGCAAAATGTGGGTGTACTATAGGTACACCTCTGCCTAGCCGTTTATGTATAACAGGCGTGTATATGTAGCTATCTATACACTCGTATCTAGCGTACGTTAGCGCTTTGTGAAAGACATACAATAATTTCCTTACAGCCGCTAAATATTGTATAGCTTCGGGTTGGAAAATGAGAGTGCATTCCGGTTAAAATGCACATAGAAATCGTCAACATTTGTCTGTTTCACAGTGGCATTATCATGCTCCTGTGCCCGTGACCTTTTCTGGTGATTTTTACAATTATCCCTCGAGATCCGTCGTGTAGGCATAATAAAAGAAAGCCTATTCATAAGAGTTTTTATTTGTTGAATAAGATATTATGTTTATGCCAAAGTATTCGCTTACAATATACCGTTAAAACCGCTAGGACGATGAAAAATAATATTTACGAAGACAATCGCCATGTAAGGGGTATTACATAAACAACGTTCTGAACTTTTCGACCAAAAAGAGTTACAAAATGGTGATTTGTTTATAATAATTGGTGACTGCACGACGCACGTATCATTTATCAATATATTATAATCAGAAACGTATAAACATGATAAATGTCAGCTATCTTTGGCTTATAACAAATATACTTTTCCCTATATCTCTGATTATACTTAACATAATTAACTGTTTATTCAAATGACAAAATAAAAGCAAGGAGTGGGCGAAGATCGACTATGCTTTATGCTAATTACACCCTCTGGTCTCCAGTTTTAAGGGTCATTATTCATTGTTATAGTATGTTGATTTAGTTAATTTTGTATTTATAATTGAACGTAGGTGTTTGATAGTTTTTCCGAACGTTAGTATGCGATTTATTATTGTTATAAAAACTTCGGTTTGGGAAACCACTGTTTGATTTTCGAATGAAGTTGCTGTATCAGAAGAAAGCAAATTAGTGATTACTTGGTTGCATCAGTACCTTAAGGTCATAAGTCCCTATTATTAAATTGTACAGGGTGGCGGAGACATTGACGAGAAAACTGTAACCATGAATTCAGCACATGATTCTAGACGATTGATAGCGTAGCAATTTTTCAACGGTTATCAAAAAAAAAAACCTGCTGTTTCATAGAAAAGTCTGTTTTCACCTACGAGGTCAAAATGTATGGAAAAGCAATTTTTTTTTAAATAACCGATGAAAATATTCAACGCAAGGGGAATCAGAATCATGTATTGAATCCATGGTGACAGGTTGCGCGTCGATGTCCTTGCCACCCTGTATGATAAGATTTTATAGATCAAGGAACTACCTATTTGGTTCACGAAAACGGAATTCCTCTGTGAACTAGTGCTAAAACATACAGCTTTTCTATAATTTGCATAAAAACCAGCTTCAATACTTACTACTTCATGTTTATATGATTTAATATGAAATAGTAATAGTAAAAGTAGGTACCTATAGGTCATTACTCATTTTACAGTTAAACGTGAAGGCAAATCTAAAAAATCACGTATCAATTTTGCCCCACAATAAGACAAATGCATGTTTCTTAGGACGTACGTTTCATAAACTCTATCATATAGGTAATGTCTATGGCCAGACGACATATACCTAATGGTACATCACCCATTTTATTTCGCCATAACTCCCGTTCAATCTAGCATTAAAGCTAAAAACCTATTTCAAAATATACTAAAGGTTTAATACCAAAGGCATTTGCTTTGACATTTACTATATTAATACGCTTTTTGTAAGAAATATTTACACAAGTCAAATTTAATTTAGCTAATGTTTACTGCTGGCATTAAAACCTCTCCTCTAAGTAGCTTAGTTAGGCTTTTTATTAAAACCTTGAATGCAGGCAAATGAAAGGGAATTAGGGTTCAGGTTGTATTGCAGAACATTTATGTTCGACGACGACACCAAAAGTTATAATGAGGATTTTACCCTTTTGAACTTTAGTACTGCAATATGTGGTCGTAAAATTCATAATTAGCTTTCTAGGATGTACCGCATTATGGCAGAACGAGGCTGTTCGTTGTTGTAAGTAGCGATTAAAGTTTTATAGATCTCGTCTGATCTTAGAACAAGAACAAGAGTTAGTCACAATTTTTATGTGCCGCAAAATATTTCTCTTTTTATCTCTACAGGGTGGCGATTTAGTCACCTGTATCCGTTAAGAGGGTGATTCTACCCTTCATTTTAAACAACCTCCGCTACGAAATTCTTATCCTATTCACGAAAAGTGCGGCCAAGTGCGAGTCGGATTCGCGCACGAAGGGTTCAGTACCATTATCTATAAAAACGGCAAAAAAATCATCATCTGTGAAAATTTGAACTGTCTAACTATCACGGTTCATGAGATACAGCCTGGTGACAGACGGACAGACAGAGGGACGTACAGCGGAGTCTTAATAATAGGGTCCCGTTTTATCCTTTGGGTACGGAACCGTAAAAAAAAACAAATTCTTATACAAGAATTGACAGACTATTTCGATGCATGTAGGTTTTTTTAATTTTTTACAATTCGCGTATGATTTTCATGGCGAAAGTTGTTTAGAATGTCGTGTAGAGGCCACCACCTTGACGGGATGCAGGTGAGTTAATTGCCATTTAGTATAGAGAAAAGAAGACGTTAAAAACATCTTCAATGATAAATAGTAGGATTTAAAAAACTAAATCCCACCACAGCAGTACCCACAGCAAAACAGAATAATAACAACCATTTAACTCCTAAAAGAAATCAAATTAATATTATTAAATCATAAATATATCGAAGTACACTTGACGCACGAAATATGTGGGACATTATAAATTATAAAGACTTTTAAACATGGCGTCGGGGTCAGTAATTCGGGCGGCCATTACCGCCGAATATTATCGATGACCCTATAATTTACACACTTTTCAATAATCGACATCGTACTTCGTACCGATGGTACAGAGGGAAATTTAATTTCAAAACTGGTTGTTGCAAAATGTTGGACGCTGCGCTTGATTATTGTTTATGAGTTCGGCTAAGTTTTGAGACGGTTGACAGGACAGACAAATATCCAGGCCAGTATTTTTTTGAGAATTTGTTTTATGACAGCAATATGTTTTATTTTTTAAATATTTTTTTATCTGATTTCCGTTTAACATTTTATGGAAATGATATTTCCGCCTTTAGTATTTTTATAAATTATTTTATGTAGCATGTGGGGAAATTTTTTATAATTTTGATCAAGAGAAACAAAAACCTTGGTACCTACCTACATACAACACAATATAACAAGCATAAAATGATCAAGTCATCATAATGACAACAATAAGAGATACAACAAAAAAATCATGAAATATTAAAACTACAAATTCATACTATTTTTTTGCTGACCGTACTTATAATGTACCGTAACATGAACACTCCGTATCGTTGGTTACGTATATTTACGATCATTTATGTATAAATTGAATTATTACCAACAGACCATCTTCAATTATTACCGACAGACAATCTTCAATTCGTACCGACACTTTGTAAAAAATTGCTGACCAATTTAAATTGTACCATTTTTTTACTGTACTATATTTTGTAAGTAGTGTTTTTTGTTCAAGTTCAAGGAACAGTTTTTAAGTAAGGTGATTTTGGACTAAATTCTAGTCGAATAAACTGTAATTGTTTATCAAAAAATTAAATATCTGTCTTTCTCGGAAAAAGAAAAAAAATGCCACACACTAACACCATTTCCTACCATAATTACTGTATTTTATACATGGTTTCTTTGCAAAGGCACAAATTTTGAAACTTTGTCACAACACATCATTTTTAAGAAAAAATATAATTTTTACTTTAAAATAATTTTAGATCCATAATAAGGTACATTAACTCGATTTTGCATTAATATTCAGAAAAGGCACTTTTTAAAATCAAAAGTAACAAGAAATTGAAATTTAAAGACAGCGGCATCGCTTGCGCAGATATCGTAATGACTTATAATGCGCGTACGCACCATGAATAATTCATGGAGATTTTGGTACATGTATGTACAGTGAGTATATGCAAATATATCAGATAAATATACCAGACTTGTCGGAGAAATTTTAGAGCAAATTGTTTGAATAGTAAATGTAGATGGACAAATAAAGATCATTTAAAAACGAATACTTAAATATGAACTGGTATTTGGACTGAATTCTTTATGAGGTTCACTTCTGTTGTCTCAGACATTGCCTAAGGTTATGCACCTAGGTATGTTGAAAGCTTTTGTTGAGTTTGTTAATTAACCGTGCAGGCAAACATCCTCTTTGGTTAATGATAAGCCAAATTAAAACTAAAATGGCCAAAGATTAGTAAGTATTTAATACCTTAGGAATTGGCAGAAGCAAATTCGTATAAAATATCTGACTAGATATTACTAAACAGTTTTTTTTTAAATAACATTTAATAAATAATTAATCGACTTGACCAACCAAGTAAAGAACCATCGATCATGTGACATTAAGGTTAACCATTTCCTAAAGCAAAAGAGATTTTGGACGAAATCTTGGAAACGTGAGTTATTCAATTGGAAAAACGGTCCTGTATGTTTTGGAATTGATCGAAATAACAATTTAAGAGCTGAGATAGAGTTGCTATCGTAGCATGAGAATTCGAAAGCATTCATCTGCTGCAAAGACGTTCAAATATACGTAGAACTCTATAGTCGATTATAAATCTTGTTCAAATGCATGATGGCAGGACAAAAATAGCGTGAGAATTAATGTTTACTAATTTATTGACGTCAACGTTGCCCCAATTCTAGAGCAATAATTTAATTACCTCAAACAATTCAAAATACTAAACCGAAATACATAACTTTCGTTCTTATTTTATTATATTACACTTCTAAGACACAATATGATAACTCTACTTAATGGTAACAAAATAATAAAAATAAAAGTCAATTATTTAAACTAGGCTGAGAATCAGAGTCCCCTTCAATCAGACACTTCCTAATGGACGGTATAATTATAAAATATACGGATCTCTAAAACCTCGTATTCAATCTTCACATTAAACTCGTAATGAGCCGGCTGATTGCTCTGATTATGGTTGTGTACTTGTTAAACCGTTGGTCATCGGTTTGCGCCTATAAATTATAGAACCATCCGTTTTTCGCTTACTAACCGTAGTCGGATTTATTGACAATGAAGTTTATATTATACTACTATACAAAGTGGCGCGGACCTTATCGCATTGAATTATATCTCGTATACTACATGGTATACTTAGACGATACACAAAATTTGAATGAAATCCATAAAGAAAAAAATCTAGTGTTCCATACATTTTGTCGAACTACGTCTAACAAAATGTTAGGAACAGCAGATTTTTTTTGTGAATGGATTTCATTCAAATTTAATGTGATATAATTTATTGTGATAAGGTCCGCGCAACTTTGTATACTAATTTAAATTAAAATCGTAGGGTAAGAGAGTTTTTGAAGTTGTTGCCATTAGGTTCATTATTGAACACCTAGCTGGTAGTTACACTAATTAGAATTTATGATTTTCGCATTAATTGCTTTAGTTTTTACGTAAGTACAGTACCCACTTAACGCTTAGTACGTACTTTACAAATGGACAAGGTACTTCACAAATTGACGAACAACTTTATCATGCTTCTTAATGAGATCTCGACGCCATCTTTTGTAACTAATTCTAGACATGAACTAACTAGATTAAAAAGCATGCTGTATAAAAAGTAGTGATAAACATTTTGTATCATTGTCACTATAGTAAGATCAAGTCGCATTGTTCCAATCTGACACTGACAGCTCCAACTGTCAAAGCATTCGCGCGAGGAGAAAGCAAGAAGGTTGTCATAAAAAAGAATTCGCTACAGAATAACGGTTATTATTGGTAACATATTCTAACGCATATACCAAATTTATACATCGTTAGCAGACTTATCACTTTCTTTTCTATTGTAAAACCATCTTCGCACTGGACAAGGCATCACTATGTCGATCATTGTATCGATACTGAATCGAACGTGATTATAATCGATTCTATCGGTTACGAATATTGAATCGGTAACGGTAGTGCGTTTTGTGATTTTTTGACTTGATTGGGTCTATTGTTGAAGTTTTCTGGTATCAAATAGACTGCTCATTAAAAGTTCACGGGACATGTTTTGTGTGGCGGATGAACGAAATATCAAATTGGGAACTGACTTGGATGTAACAAGATGTGTTAATAATAAAGTCTAGATTGAAAGCAGTAGCCGGTTCAAAAAAACTTGACATTTGACCACACCAGTCAATTAATGTCTGAGAGTTTGAGAGCTGTATTTTTAGCTTGACTTCAGCCACTTATTACTGTAAAAGGTTTCGTAATGAATTTTGTTTTTATTTTTGATTGAAGATTAGACTTATTTCAAAATGTATGACAGTGATAAGTTAAGTTAATGTTTATCTATAGATCTATTTTTTTATATTCAATACACAGTGATTGAAATTTATCGAAAAAGACAATGAAATCAGTTTGTCTACTCAATAAAGATGACTTTTATAAATGCATTCAAATTATAACTTAAAAAAAAATCAATCGATAAAGTTCTTGCCTCCTCAATCTTTATTAATCTGATTGGCGCTAATTTATCGATGTGTACCTCGTAAAAGTCAACAATAAAATGTCAAATATATTTAAATTGATTCTACCGAAGATTTTTGGTCAATTAACTCCCATTTAAAATGCAAAATGCGTATTCCTAAATGTTTTGATTGACATTTAATATTATTGGAACTGCCCCAGTTTTGTACGGTATTTTGTGGAAAATTAATAATTCTATTTTGTACGTGGTGACAGAGATTAACGGACACACAAACACACAGAACACATAGAACTAAAATAAAACATGCATTTTATAATGTTAATTCTCATTTATTTTATTTTTACGACATTTTATAAAGATGGGTTTGTTAAAACCTAGGTGTCCCTGTAAATATTACAGTCTCTTTAAATTTTCTCAGGATTTAAATACCAAGAAATAAACTGTACATCTTTGCCCTTTAGCTTTTTCCGTTAAATTATCCCAACACGGCCTTATTATAAAGAAACGGCCCTCCAAGTACGAATTACGCACTTCGGTTTCAATCAGGCAACACTTATGGCAATAATGATCGCCAATAAAATTATTGGCAACCCAGAGAAACGCTCCCGATGCCAATGCACCATAATAAAATCGATTTTCGTAGAAGACATTCGAATCCAAATGTAATTGCAATCAGGATCAAATTGTGTGCAATCACGGATGGTTTATGTGCCAAAATGTTTGGTTACTGACATGGTGGTCCAAGTTATCACTCAATATTCGATTCTTGCAGTTCATCGGAATCGATTCTGACACGCCTCCAACATGTAATAAAATCGATTGCTCTCATTCGTTGCACGTTTTTAAACGTACCTACTATTATAGTGTTGTACGTAGAAATAAATATTTATGGTATATTAATACCCGTGTGGGTATAATTAAGATGTATAAAGGTCAGGTCAACGCAACAGTTTAGAAGTACATCACTCAAAGCTGTCGGAAGATGTTTAATAAACTTTTTCTTGGCCCAACCATTGCTTATTTTTTTACATTAACTAATATTTTATAGAGTGCAGAAATCCAAGACCAGACATTGGACTTCTGGTTCACACTATGCTTTTTATTTGCCTAAATGTGGGAACGGTTAGATTTTCTACCGTCCACTCTACGTCATCTAGTATACCTTAGAAAGAGAACAAAGTGTCTGGGAAATTACACTATGTAGCAAAATTATGCTCATACTAAATTAATTTGCTAAACAGATGCTTAAGGTGAGGTTGCTGTACTTTTAAATTTTCTTAAGCCTCTGTAAATCTAGCCAAAAATAAATTTTGTGCAAAAAAATATTGGTATTTTAGGAAAATTGAACGTGAGTCAAGCGCTGTGTGAAGACAGAAACCTGAATTATAATCATTGCTCGATAAAAAAAATTAATAAAGATGACACTAAATCGCTATTTAAAACGAGTACCTTGAAGAGATTCCATCATGAAACCATGTAAGTTATATAAAAATATAAGGCTTATTGTTTTTAGGAACACAATTTATAATTTCTTTATTATTTTAAAAATATATACAATATCTAGTAGTTTAAGCGCTCGCACCGGCCGGCCAGTGCCCGCCGAGACGCATCACAAGACACACTGCGGTGTGTCTACAAGAGGCCTTAAGCATAATTATTATTAATGATCATACTATATAGCTCATGAAATTTTAAATAGTGGCATATACGAGTACCTATTGAGTCCGAGTGCAGTGACAGCTGGCTCCAAAAGTTCACTAGCCCAAATTGACATCACCCGTTCAATAATAGTGGGTCGACCATTTTGTTATACATTTTCTTTTCACAACCCTAATCGGTAAATTACAAAATAGCATTAACACATAGTAAATCTTGTTTTAATGTAAATTTTGGACATAAATCACCGACTTAACATTATTATAATATAAATTAAATCAATACCTGCTTTTGTGGAAACACAAAATTCTTATAGCAGTATTAACATGTTTAGTAGTTCAAGAATGTGTTCATAGAACTTAAATTTGATGGATAATGACAACTGTATAATTCCCGATGGTGTTTCTAATTAAGAACTGGTTTTATTAATGGGATCAGAAATTAATGGGTCACAAAAAAAACGTCGCGTGATCGAATTATCAGAGATACACTAAAACTAAATCAGTTTTTGGTGTTCTGAGATTGAGATACAACAAAAAAACACTTTAATTTATTTAGCCAGCTAATAGTTTTGGATTAGCACGTGTGGAATAATTAATGATACAAGTAACCGTGATGTTTACTCATAAATATTGATAGAAATATACCAAACCAGTTCGAAAGCGAAGAAAACACGAAAGTTTTTCCACAGTCCACCCAGTTCAACCCAGTGCCAGGCTACAGCCTTCATGCTTTTACTGAACTCGTCTAGAAAAAGAAAGAAAAAGAAAGAAAAATAGTTTATTCTGCACAAACAAAACGCACCTAACAAATGAACGACATTAATTTAGAGACATACAAAATAGCCAAAACCCTCGTATTCATGTTACAAAAGTTTCATAATTTTGTCTATTGCTTGATGCCACAGACCAAAGACACATTGCTCTGTGTTGCGACACTGGCAAATGACAACAAACAAACGATCAAAACAAAAACAAAATGCCGATTGCAGTGTGGAAAAATGACGACTTTTGTAACAAACAAACAAAAATAATAAGAAAAATTAAGCAGTGCGTCGCATTTGTGCAAGAACAGGTCGTCTCTGCTATGCGCCAATACAGTTTATGTCTTTCTAACCACCATGTTGCTTACTTCACTGATACATCTTGCCTACGACCTTTATGTTCCGAAAATACTGAAAAAGAAGAAGATAAACTCCATCATTATTTATTATATACGCAAGTACTATTGCGGAACATGAGGTCCTAGGTTCAATTCCCAGGTCGGGCAAAGTGTTATTGGGTTTTAATGTTGTGTTGTTATTTCCACAAAAAAAAAAAAAAACTAAGATCGCAAAGACACAGACTAAAAATTCAACAAACAAATTGGCGAACGTAAAATATTAACCTAGATCATGCAAATAGATGACATAGCTGTACATGACCTTTTGAACGGCGCAGACGCATGCAAAAAACACTATTAAAATTCTTAACGCACACTCGAGTTCGTTACAAAACTGTGCTTTATGTTAGTAGGATTTGTTGCACGCGATGCGATGCTACTTCGCAATTATTTTGCCCTCAAGATATAAAATATTTAATATTACTATGTGGATCTTTGTTTTTTTTTCTTCTCAATTAGTTCTATTGTCTGTCATGGTCCGGCAGTTTGATTAATTTATGCGGCTTACCCAAATGTTCTTTCTTTGGTATTGTTCGTCGAATCGTTGAGCTCCTTAAGTTTTGAGTTGAGCTGCACGATTCCTGACAAATGCGTGCACTGAGTAGACAGGTCCACTCATTCTGTGTGATTTTTCCACAAAAGACCATTTCAGACACAAATCTACATGGTCTTCACATGATCTGACCAAGTTTATGTCTGGACTTTAAAAGAGACTGTGGCGTCTGAGTTTGTTTCGGCCTTTCTTCTCAGAGTAGTCAGATAGGAAACGCCGACCTCATCTAGTTTTAAAATAAGATTGACGTGTAAAAGTATTTGTACAAACCTACGTACAGAAATAAAATCATTTATCATTTAATTTTGTTACAGAATCTTCCTACCAGTTAAACGTATTTTACCTATTTCTTGAGCGTCCCAGATTCGGTCACAGCATTTATAAAAATCATTATTTTTCAGTTACTGATTTTAATAGTAATTTTACCATGAATATTTTCATTTGAATCTATTTACTATCTGCATCTGCAATCCAATTAGCAACTTTTTGAACCTAAATATAAACAACTAATTATTGTTTTGATGTTTGCATCTATTATTAGTGATGACCAGTTTTTATAACGATATCCGTTTTTTATTTTTATTTACTATAACAAGCTAACCTTTTTGTAGTGTTTTGATTTCTATTCAATGTTCAAAATGTAAGTAATTGGATTTATCCGAATGTCATTATTTATTATGCAGTCGCTTGTAAGAACAGATAAATTAGACTCTAGATTTGGCATCACAAAAGAGCAAATATAAATGTTTTCATAACATTCTATTGTACTGAAAAATATGCTTTTTGTAAGGTGCAAAACGGATGCAATTACTGTCTCATATTAATTTGACGGAAATCATTTAACCATAATCTAAGACTTCCCGTGTGAAACCGAGACAATGAAGCAATTTTGCAAATAAACAACAAATCATTTTATTTTATTGACAAATTGAAATCACTTATTTACATATAGCGGAATTATAAGCAATTATAACTACAAAAATATAGTTTTCATTAATTAAACGATCTTCGTCATCAACTAGAGATATAGTTCGCTTATCGCATGACTCCCACTGGATGCCTAGCTCAGACATTTACGGTCGTAATATTCAAATATACAATTTAACCTCTGAACTGAGGGAACGAAGCAACATGGCGACGCGACGCTTTCCGGTTTAAATTGCAATATCTATGTGTTTCGATATTTTCATAATTATTCCACTTTATCATAGGTTTTATGATCTCGTTTGAAATAGACCAGGAGTTCAAGAAAATGTGGAAGTTTGTCTCATACTAATATGAGGACTTGATGATATTATGATAATATGTTATGTTATATATGTTCTATGGAATGAGAGTCCACGTAGTATTTTGGCTTAATGTAAAACTGTTTTTGTTTTGTTTATTGTTTCCCCAAAAAACAATTAGTACACAATATACAGTAATGTCTATAGTTTTAGCTAATTTTGTTTCGCTGTGTGTTGAGTATTGAGATGGGTTTCTCTCTTGTTCAAATCAAATCATTTCAAAATATTTTTTTTCACATAAACCTACATGGACACTTATGAAACGTCAGAAGCTAGGTGCACGTTTCTAATTGGTTATTTCCTATGGAGAAGAGCCGGCAAGAAACTCCACGGTTACTCTTTTAAAAATAAGGGGCTTTTACAATGTTTCAAATTAGTGTTGATAGGACAGTATAGGATTATCAATAAGTAACAGGTACTCAACAAAATAGAAAAGGTCTACAAATCTGATATGATGTTATATGATCCTGTATAAAAGCTATCAGGATATTTGCTGCATATGAATGGATCCATTGTTGATTAGCGAATAAGGTTGGTGACCAGCAGGGTCATTTCGTAACACACGTAAGAATGGCTTTCATTTTGACAGTTCAACAACATTCATTGCGTTATTTACGTTAGTGAGCAGATACATTTTTCGAACATAATAAATCGATGGATTAGCAATCCTTCAAAATTATTCAGATTCTGATTGATAGTGTATTACGCAATTAGGGTGCAGGTGGTAAATGATTACAGTTAGCTTAAAAAATATTGCAAAAGCTATGTAGGTATTACTAGTAGTACTTTTTGCTTAGAGAAACTAAGAGGGGTTTTCACAATCTTTAAAATATACCTTTTCATATCACCGCACTGCATTTCCTTCTCCAATTTAAATGACAGTAGGAAACACATCGTTGGAGCGACTTCTTTTCCTTTATATCTACGTCACAGTGGGTGCGCCCACGCAGGTCCCTGTTGCGTATGCGTCGTAGGCGTCGCGCGTCGATCCGCTTCGGTGATATATTTTTGCAAGAATTCTGTTCTTTATTTAAAAACTGGTGCGTTTTTGTTGAAGTGAAAATTTTGGTTTGAAAGTTGTAATGAAAAGCGTTATAAGTAGGTAACTTCACTCAAGTCCCTTACGCAGTTCGAAAATTAGTAAGTGTCCTTTTTGTATCCAACACAACGTAGGTTTAGTTACAGAGCCGGAAAAGCCTTAAAACTTTCGATTTTGAACTTGGAACTTGCTCAAAACTTCGATCCTAGAAACTGAATATTTAGCAAAGGCGAAAATATTACGTAAAATTAGTAACTGTCACAGGTTGCTTATAGGCATAACGCATTTTTAATAATAATTACACCACATAAACACAATTAGGTATATTACAAATATAAATAAACAACATGCATTCATTTTCCAATAAATTAATCACATAATTACATAATTAGATCCCTATCATAATCTGAGTTAGTCTGGCGTGTAAGCGCGCGCGTCACGGATTAGCGCACATGAAATAGTGTCGTGGCGCTAGTGACGTGTCAATTAATTTGTTGGAAGTGATTAGGTTGCTACAGAGAAAGATAGATGGGCTGTTTTGAAGAATTCGGATAGTTTACAAAAACTTAACCGTGAACTGATCAGTCCGCTTACATAATTGCACCTACCATAATAAACGAAAACAAACAACAAACATTCACTTTCAATCAAATTAATCACTTAATTAGATAGATCCCTATCATAATCTGAGTTAGTCTGGCGTGTAAGCGCGCGCATCACGGATCAGCGCACACGAAACAGTGTTGTGGCGTTAGTGACGTGTCAAATTAATTTGTTGGAAGTGATTAGGTTGGTACAGAGAAAGATAGATGGGCTGTTTTGAAGAATTCGGATAGTTTACAAAAACTTAACCGTGAACTGACCAGTCCGCTTACATAATTGCACCTACCATAATAAACGAAAACAAACAACAAACATTCACTTTCAATCAAATTAATCACTTAATTAGATAGATCCCTATCATAATCGGACTTACTCTGGCGTGTAAGCGCGCGCATCACGGATCAGCGCACACGACACAATGTTGTGGCGCTTGTGACGTGTCAAGTTTATTTGTTGGAAGTTATTAGGTTGGTATAGAGTAAGACGGATGGGCTGTTTTAAAGAATTTGACTATTTAGATTTCAAAAACTGAAATATGAACTTAAAAAAGCCCTCAGCGTTAGAAATTATACAGCCATCGATCATTGTCAGTGAGATCAGCACTCTAATTACGTAATACACTATCTATCACAATCTGAATCATTTTGAAGCCTATTGCTAATCCATTGCTTCATATGTTCGAAAAATTTGTCTGCTCAACAACGTAAATAATGCAATGAATGTCGTTGAACTGTCAAAATGAAACCCATTCCTACTGTTAGTGTGTTACGTAACTACCCCGCAAATCAGTGAACAAATTCATTGTAACGATAATAATTATTTTGGCAGACCTCCGTAGGAACTTGAAAAAAAGAGATACTCTTCATTAAATCATTTGGTAAACTCGAGGTAGTCTTTCGCACCATCTAGTGCTGGATCCAGCTGTATTTTTAAGCCCAAAATCTATAAAAATCTGAATATTTTAATTACCGATAGTTATTTATTTCAGACAAACTTACGCAGACAGCAACCATTTTTTTTCTACACAAATAATAAAACCTATTATTTTTTGTAGAAATAAAAACATTAAACAATTTTTATCTACCTGTCGTCCCTGTCGATACTAAGACCTCAAACGATCAAAATTGATTGACAATCGTAACTAATAATGATGGATAATCCTCACAAATAATTAAAAAGGATCTTCTTAATATAAATATTATTTGAAATAATATAAAATGCCGGTCATGAAACAACGAAATGATGAATAAGTTCGTGTCGAAACAATTATTTGTTAGTTACAATTTCACGCTTCAAACCAAGGTGATAATGATTGATTCGAATCAATCAATTTGTCAATCGGAAAAAATAAATGCATGTAATCAAAATAATTTGTACCTTCGGTTTTTATGATTTGATATCTCAAGGGTTTGTAGCAACAATTAATTTATTTGTGAGTTAACCTTTAAATAACCATGTTTTCTATAATAGAGTAGGTAGGTACCTTCACACGGGGTCAATAGAGACGCAGGGTGAATCGGAACGAAACTATAAAAGTAATTTTAACATTGAAATAAAGGCTCCCCCAGACAGGCACGACGCGACAGCGCTACGCAAAGGCGCCGCTCGTCGCGCGACACGCGGTGACTTTGTGTCGGGCGTCGCGTCGCGCCAGTGTGTACGAGCCTTTATATAGTTTGTTGCCAACTGAGCGCTTAATATTTAATTATAATATACTAAACACATTAGAGTTCTTTTTGGCAACAAACTATATTATTTCAATGTTAAAATACCTTTTAAAGTTTCGTTCCGATTCACTCCTGCATCTCTATTGACCCCGTTTGACGGTACTTAGTTACTTTTGGTGTTCCATGTGATTCCTAGCACCAATAAAAAACACTTTTTCTTCCTTCTTTTAGGTGTAGTAAAAATCTAGTTAGGTAAGCAGCACTGTCCTCTGTATCTGCTTGACATTCGTTGAGATAAAGGCAATTTTCACGTTGGCTTTTCACATCATTGATTGAAAGTCGTAACTATAGGACTCGGTATTTACGGCCTACGACCTGAAATCATAATGGGAATACGCGTTATTAAACATATTATTCTAAAGGTAGGTAGTCTGCGTACTACGTATGACATCCATAAATCACGTTAAGCTTTAACCGATAAAATAGCTCTAACGAGTTGAACTTAACACCGATTCTAATAAATTTTCAAAAAATATCTTCGATGAACGACCACACTCGATCACAATTTTGAAATTCTATAAGCAACTTTATGATAACCGTATCGAAATTATGAAAGATTTAGGTAACCCTATCAGCTACATTCATAACCAAACAATAAACATCGAAAAACGAATTCAAACAAATCACAACACATAAGTTTAGGTTCACACGGGTGGTCCCATTAAAATGAGGCGACTGCCACACTTGTCCCTGCCTCGTTTACATATTCCACTAGACTCGCGCATAAATTGTCATTACGGTAATCATTCGATACATTCTATCGATAACTACGCTCGCCTAAATCGTTTAGTCGACTTCAATCCTCAGTTGGACGCCTTCAAATGACTGACCAAGAAATCTCTTTGTAATGTACCCTTTTTTCAGAGTTCAAAGAGTATGTGACGCTGTATACCTATTTTATCTTTAACTTTATTGAGGTTTATCGGTTTGTAGTCGTAAATAAAGTTGGAATGATATGAAGTGCGTTCTAGCGCAATGCTCACTCAAAATGAACACGCATCGTCGATTATTTTGGTATCTTTGATGACAATTTATTTTTTAACGCCATGTTGACGCTTCGGATTAATCCCATATTGAAATGAGGATAGTAAATTCTGGTTAAGGTTTTTTAATTTTGTTTTCATGCTCCGAATAGCTTAGGAAATTAGGCAGTGTACCTTTTTACGATGAGACAGACAAAATAATAGCTTGAATAATTAGAGTTCTGTAATTAAATGTAAATAACGAACTTATACCACTCACTGTCAAACTTTTAATGTCACATCATTAAACATAGTTTATTTTTTTAATTTGAAACAATCTGAAACGAATAGTAAAAGAAAGAAAGAAAGAAAGAAAAGAAAAAAAGAAAGAAAGAAAAAAAGAAGAAAGGAAGAAAGATTGAGTACGAAGGTACTCCATCTTTTTTTAAATTATTGATTCCTTTGTGTGTTGTGTGTAAATAACTAGGTATTTAATTTTAAAAAAGTAAAAAAAAAATACTCGATAAATTCAAGTCGTTCCGCAGTAAGATCGATAGCTATAAAGAACACATAGCCATCTGGTAATCACGGTTGCAAAACAAACATTAAAACCTAAAACTAGACAAAATCAAATTACCAAAACAGGAAATTTCTAAAAACGATAACTATATCCTTATCCATGCAACGAACCGATCAAATATTTGACTCAGTGTACGCTTCGTACCAACTAGATTTCAGAATCGATTCTATCGTACTAGTTTCGAGAAACACTCCCCGTTTATGGAAACATTACTGTGGACATCATCGTTAGTATCCACAACAAATATCCTTACTCAGACGCAAACAGTATCGGTTCGAACACGAGTATCGATATGCAAAACGATTCGATAATAATCGCTAACGCCTCGTTCAGACTGGGCGAGTAAAGACTGGTATGTAAACAAATTAGCGAGTATGCTTAAGCGAAATAGGTGTAAGGAAACTTATTTTATTTGAACGTTGTACTGGTATTCTGAAGTCGATTAAAAAGAGGACGTGTTTATTAAAATATAGTGTCGAAACGTTTAATATTTCATTCGCTCGCGAGAGGGAGTTAGCGGGTCTAGAAAAAAAAAATGGTGGTTAATTTATTTTAAAATATAGTTTTGGTAGTTCAGTTGGTTTCGTTCAATTTATTTTAGTCCACTAATGGACAACGAGTTTATTTAACTTTTCCATAAAACTGCTTATTCAGCATTAGATTCGTACAGCAGACCTAATCAATTCCTTCAGTTTGTCTTGTTTTAATGTTAGACAAACGACCAGTACTTTCTTTCCATATTCCACCTAACCGCTATTCCGCTCCTCCAAACAGGCGCGACACGCGACGCGACACAAAGGCACCGCCTGTCGCGCGGTGCCTCTGAGTCGCGTGCGATTCGCGTTGCTTGTCGCGCTTGTTTGAAGGAGTCTTTAGTATTTTAATACTTATCTTTAAATCTAAGTATTTACTTCTTTGCATTATTGCAGTTACCAGTGAATCGTATATTTATGGTCGTTTTAGATCTTAGATCTGCTCATCCTTAAAAAAAGAGCGTGAAGACTTTAACAGCCTCGCAGTAAACTGCCAATACATTCCATGCACTTCTTTCTCAAAGATCAGCATAGAAACTTGTCCAGAATTCTTACAGACAGATTATCAAACGTATTGCCTTCAAGTAAAGGACATTACAATGTATCCAGTAATCGAGAACTTGAAAACAAACCTGTTTACAAGCAACTCAAAATACGGTCGTCAATAGAAAAACACTGTCTATGTCATGTATATAAATGATCAAATGATCTCGAGAAATACCGAAGTTTGTTTATAAAAAAAAAATTAAACCTTATTCTACATTTTGTGTTGCTAAACATTAACATTTAGATCTGTTCGAATCGACTTAATACTCGGCGTACGTTCGAGTGAACGCATTGATGATTCAACTGGCAAATCCGTATAAACGCCACCATTTAAATGTATATTTCGAACGCGATACTGAAACAACTTAACGTGTTTGTGTTTTTTGCAAAAATAAACTTACTTGTCAACATCATAAAGCTGGAATTTCAATGGTGAATGATGAAGGTGTGATAATTAAAGAACACGATGACGGCAGAGTGCGCGCTTCAAATAAATAAATCGACACTTATTATGCCGCATGCGACTGTGTTATGTAAGTAGTTTAACTAGATTAATGGGTCAATACACTTGGTGTACGGTTTGTAATGCCAGGTACAGACTCATCGAGTACTATTGCCTAAACGCATTACTTCTGACCGAACTATTATCGTCTTCGTTTTACGTCAATCATTCTTGTTTCAAATATTCTTTATTGTGGATGCGTATGTTTGTTGTTACCTAATACAAGTACTTGACCAATCGTTAACATTTGTAGTTTAAAGTGGAATATAAAGGTGGCACTTGACTCTAAACGGTTAGTGCAAATAAAAGTGCTTATGATTCTTTTGTAATTCTTGTTTGTAATAACATGAAACACTGTGACATCCGCTACTGAACATAGAGAAGAGAATTCACCAATTTGTGGTTCGCCAGTTAATTTACGATGCAAGGAAGTGGCGAAGTTTTGCGTCTACAATATTAAATACACTATCATGCCATTGACATAGCGAAGAAGAAAAATTTATTGTCCCTTAGGTGTCAATTTTAACTCACAGCCCCTTAAGGCATCAAGTAAGCAAAATACATTTAAAATATGCAAACTTCATTGGCATTGATCTCAATAACTCAATATTCACAAAGGAAAATTCCGCTCGAATCGTCGCCAGCGCATATCGATACATCCCGAATCGATTTCGCATGTATCGATTTGCAATCGGTATGGATCGATTACGAATCTGATCACACTCGCTATTGTTTCGATGGCTTTTATTGACTATAAATGTTGGATGGGTAATGTTATTAAACGGTGTGCCAATTGTGAAAGGACTGAAAATGCGTTTGCTTTCATAAAAACAGGCTAGTGATAGCCTAGCTTTTATATGTGTCCAGTTAAGGCTCTCGCAGATAAGCGCGTCGCATGAAACGCCTGTTTGTAGGAGCCTTTATGCAGTAAAGTGTATAAAAATATACGTTTTTTTTTCCTAAATAACATTTGAATTGTATTTTTTCTTGTCTTTACTCTTTATTCTAAGTATGCTAAGTAAAAACCCAACCCATTTAACAAACAAACAACAAATACACACAAACAAACAACACAACAAACAACAAAAACAAATAACAAACACACAAATAACAAACACACAACAACAAATATTACTTTAGTAAATATCATTGGACTTTCCGATCTTCAGTGTACATATATACGGCGTCTCCCCTCAGTCCATGGTCTACGTTTCATCTTGCGTTGCATGCCCTGTCACTTGTACGCGTAAGAATCTAATGTCTCCGCCAGCGAATGGTGTTAGCGTTCCTGAATACCTTTTTTTTTTTTTTTTTTGTTTTCGTAGGCAAACCTTCAAAAGGCACCCGACCTCTGGGGATGGAGGTCGTGGAGTGTGGGATTTTTACCTCACTAAAACCACCCCGGTGATCACCATCAGCACATAGAGGGGGTCCCGGTTCCTCTTAAAATACCAATTCCGGAACCCCCCCTGTGCAACGCCTGGAAAGCACATCCCTGGGGAGACTGTAAAGGGGCCTCCCCTGAGCCTCGCTATGCGCGGCAGCACGTGACCACTGTGCCGCCGTCATCCCTGGGGTCACTCAGTGGGCGGACAGAGTCCCCACTCTGTGCGCCTGCGACCCCAAAGGTCCACCTACATGGATTTGTAAGTGGGTTTCGGCGTATTAGGCGCCAAGGCGGTTGCCTCCCCGATGCCTTCTTCTCCGAGCAAGCGTTCCTGAGTACCTAGTTGGCTAAACAAAATAATTTCCTTTTTTTCAAACTATATTTTCCATCGGCACGCTAAGAAAAAAAAGATTGGGTGGCAGTCATACTCAAACAGAGCCTGCATATAAACTGAAAATATTCATAAATATTACATACTTTTATACATCTACAATTCAAAATGTCTTACGTATTTGTTCAGCTCATATAGTTGAATAAAGTTTCGCAATAAGTAAACTTTTTAGAAAGTATTTTGATTTTAGATTCTTATTAACACGTCTAGCATTCGTTTAGCGTTTTAGTGATAATATTTTTAGTAATAATATGCAGGTTTACAGACCACTGGTTTTCCTAAAAATAAACTCGAGTTCATATTTTATATAAAACTAGTTGTTTTCCCGCGGCTTAGCTTTTCTCCGAGTGGAGGTTGGAAATTATTCCACGGGGTTGTACTACCGGTATAAAAAGTATTCTATGTCCTAACCCAGGTCATGGTCAATCCGTGTGCCAAGTTTATCCAAATCCGTTCAACCGTTAAGGCGGGAAAAGGTTCTGTCAATATACATTAGTTCATTATGATTCATGATAACAACTCAAGCAAAAACGCTTCTATTCATACCACACATCATAATACTAGGCTCACATAGACACATAGGGCCACAATAGCCAATAGGCGATACACATCGATATGGAGTAGATTGATCCTCTTTGGCTCGCATCGGGAAAGCTGCGCGGACGCCGCTTACAAATTGCCGCGTGTGCGCACGCGCGTGTCTAGGGTTGCCGCTTGGATAATAATACATAATAAAATATACATTAATGTTTTTTTTTTATTAAATAATTATGATAATAGAGTACTAGATTAGGAACACGTGAATAGTTGGACAAACATTACAAAATTCAAATTTTGCGGCTGTCTCTTACATGGATTTGTGTCTAAAATGTTTGTTTAAATAACTTTACTGAGAAGGGTTTCCATGCAAAAGTATGGTGCTCTATAAATAACAAAATTTCATGCCGTTTCCACATCAAAATAGGCAGACACTGCAGCATGCGTAGCACAATTGTTTCAATCTCTACTGGTGAATACTAAGTGACGATTATTTTTTAATTTTTGACATCGCCCCGTAGATATATTTCTACAATCTGTCATTTTGTCATTTAATTTAATTTTTTTAGTTTATGTTTCATGAACTGTAATGCTGCCAATTAGATAAATGTTATTATTTTTTTCGTTTTTTCTGTTTCTACAGTGGTCATGCTATGCACGAAATACCCCGCGTTGTAATATCAAAATTACCACATTATCACTTTATAAATGTTATGTTTATATAATTACTAGCTGCGCCCCGCGGTTTCACCAGCAGAAATCTCGATCCCGTGGGAATATCGGGATAAAAAGTATCCTATGTCCTAATCTAGGTCATAGTCTACCCATGTGCCAAATTTTATCCAAATCCGTTCAGCCGTTTTAGCGTGATTGAGTAACAAACATCATCATATAGTAGGATACATTTAGAACTAGGTATAGTGTATTTATTTGATTTCTTGTTTTTTTTGTTTATTTTTCATTTTCGTATGCTGCAGTGGTTGACGTCATCACGTCAACGCCGGCTATCGCTAAAAACCAGCTATGGGACTCTGTCTCGCATAGGGTCGTAGCATTATGCTGAGCGATTGCCGTTTTGCGTGGATGTGACGCATATTTTCCCCCAACTCGTTCTTTTTTGTATTAGGGTGTTTTTTCTTTGCGTCATGTTTACAGCAAAGAAACGTATTTTCTTTCTTTCTTTTCTTTCTAAAATAAGTTTATAATATCTACTAGCTGCAACACATAATTACAGGTAATGTGCCTTACGGAAACCTACCTTTACCGTTTAGTACCACATAACGCATAAATCTCACTGATAACCTCACATTCTTATGCTGAATCTAACAAATAATATGCGCAAATCTAATAAATAATTATGCGCGAACATTACCTACATTCATGGAGAATAAACCACTTGTGGTTATCGGATGGTATAACTTTGAGCGATGGGCTTGTTTTATGTCGTCGAGAACATTAGTGCGTACTTAGGTAGATACTTGGTACTTAGTGTGGTGTGGTATATGGTTATAGGTTATACTTAAGTTCAAACTGGTAGCTAGTGTATTTCTGGATCTGGAATATAACTTTTTAAATTAAATTTTTTTCTTTGAATGTTATTGATAGACACTAAAAAAAATATACGTACCGAAACAAAACAAAAAAAAAATCGTCTCTTATTAAGAAGAATTCTTCATAATGCTGATTTCACTTTGGGTTTAAGATCGTGTAAAGAATGACAGGACCTATGTTATTTTAGCATAATACAGTTACCGAAAAGTTCTTCCTACTTCTGCCATATTACTCTGTGCTTTGAAGGGCTAAAACAAAGCAATGCATGGATTTTGAACGCTGTCTCTGAGAAAAGGCAAGTATGAGCAAATGCAATGATGGTTACTACGTTTACACTAGGTAGACTATTTCCCGAGTCTATGGAAAAAATAAAGCTACAGAAGCTACACAAAAACACAGGTGGCCTATTCACAAAACAGACACATCGTATATTTTGTACAACCGCTTAGTTTTCCGCGTACGCCCTAAAATAAAACGCTCTTCATACTCAATAGATATGCCACATAATTAAGCCAATCAACATAATTAAACCTCAGTTTCTACATTTTATTTAAATTCGGCTCCCAATAAGAGCCATAAACTTTCACTGTTTTATGATGCCTTCAACACATGCGTACCAATAAGTTACTCCATACACGCAATTTGCGACTATTTGAAGACAAATAGAATTAATTTTATTCGTTTGACGCATACTGCGGCCTTTACGTGAAGACTAACACTAATGGTCTTAACGAAGAAGCATCGTTTACCTGAAATTAATAATCATCAACCGTTCAAAGACCACGAATGGTTTTGGCAGACATAATAATTTTGAGAGACTGTTGCGTTTAACGACGACCATGGACGAAATTTGGTTATAATTCCTCAAAAACTGTAGCAAAATTAAGAAGAAAACCTATACTCGGTGGCAAAAACGATAAGCTTTCAAAGTTGGGTCGAATTAATTTAAGTTCCTATGAACTTAATTAATTGAACTCAACAATTTGATAACGGAGACACAAGAGCTATGGTTTACCATGTTGACATCACTAGAGTAGGATACTGAACTGAACTGAGGATTACACAATACTGAATACTGCGGAGTAATAAACTCAAACTCAAAGAGTTTATATCAAATAAACCAACTACAGGCACTTTTGAATTGTCAAGGGGTCGGTCAGTCAGAAATATGAAGCTAGTTGCCCATTCCAAAGCGTAGTAGGTAGGTACCCATGGATAAGAACGGACAAGAAACTCCACGGACTCTCTTTTAAATCAATATATTTTTACAAAAAATTGGTTACATCATTCATGTTGATATTTTACATGTGAGAACGATGTAGAAAGACGTGCACGTTAAAAGCGTCCGTAATAAAAAAGATAAAAACAAAAACAAAACAATTCAGAAATTAAAATAAGCTATGGCAGCAAAGAGATGACCAGTCCCTACAAATGGCGCCCGTTCACGAACATGACGTATGGATCAACACCATTCAGTTCAACCATCTTGAAGGGAACTTAATGATCCAGCCCACACACCACCACCAGAGAGACATTTGAAGAAGAAGGTGAATGCAGAAAGTGGACAGCTAAGTGTTATAACACCTGGAGAAGTCCTTCACCCAATTGTGAACTTCGATAGACTAATATAGTTATAAACCGTGAACGCTACAACCACTAAAACAACACCAGGTTGTAGGCTAGCTAAAAATGAAGAAGGTAAAATTAAAACTAATTTCAATGCTGGATGCATTGAAATTAGTTTTAATGAACACAATTGGAATTAATTCAATACAGTCGACCTTTACGTGAAGATTTTAGCACTGAAATGAGGTTTAATAAGTGTTAATTAAGTTGAAGCTATTGATTCTGTGGTGTGGGCAGAATTTGAAGTGGTTTGCGAGGCCAATGACGTAAGTAGAAAAATTATTAGATGTGTCAATGTAATTATCATGGTTACGTATGACAAAAGATTTTCAGATACGAGGGGTAAACTGTAGAACCTAAGTGCTAAGTACGGACTAGCAAATTGTGGAAGTTAGTAACTTATCTATAAAAAAATTCTTCGGTAATTAAATCTACTTAAAGTATTATAGAGGTATGAGGAACGGGTGTAAAGTTCACTTATTATACCTCCATAGAAAAGGGAGGATCCTCCGACCTGACAGGTGCTATGTCTGGTGGGCAACTGCCCGGCGATTTTTTTTTTGGTTTGTATTGGCAACTCGTATTTGTGACCCTTAGAGGTCATGGCTACTTAAACAGACTATGCCCGAAGTTTGATGTCGGGACGATGTATATATGCTAGTTGCGCGGTAAACTCTGCTGGCGCGATGCAGAATTTTGCGTGACGTCAGTGTGACGCGTAGCTCGCATGTGGCGTTGTAGATACCGCTACAGTATTATAAACTACGCGAAACCCGTTGCCCTTTCTTGTTTTTTATCTTTCGGAAAATTATTTGGCAATCAAAATAAAATTAAGAGGTACACAAAATATATCGGAAATATTTCGCCAACCCTAATCTCTACATTGAAGGATATATCGCCGTCCACCGGCTTTCAACTTCGCCGACGTCACACATTCAACTATACGAAGGCAGCATTGTATTTTAATTTCTACCGTGTTAGGAATTTTCAAATAAGCACTTCTTTTACAACAGTTACACAATTCTGAACTCTAACCCTTTTACATAAAGGTGACAAGTTTCAAGGTAACATGTACGAAGAGTTATAGCTAGGGCTGGTCGTGAATTACCATTGCGACATTTAGTATAAATTTAGACGAATCGTATGTTTAAATCAAGTGATTTAAAGTTTTATGGCGTATTAATATCGAATGAATTAAAGATAATAAAGATGACGTTGAGAAACAAAGAAATTCCCGTAATCAAGTCAGTGCTATTGATGAATCGACGTGGGTTGATTAAAGAATATCGAAGGCAATTCATCGATTTCAAGTTTGTCATTGAATCAACCATCTGGCATTTTAGAATGCGTATGGACGAGAGAAGCTGGAATGGATGGGACTTAGGAAACAGGTATTAAAATTAAATTCAGATATTGCTAAAGAAGATCATACTTGCTTACAGTACAACTATTTTCTTATTTTCTCTCGGGAATCATCGGATTTCCGAATACAAACGAATGCTAATTTCCATGTTCATCAATTACATCGATTATTAGATTTATCGTGTATCATAATTTGAATTCAGAACTAAGTACTTTATTGCTGTTTTGTTTTCACGCAAATCAAAACAATACAACAATAAAGTACTTAGTTCTGAATTCAAATTATTATACACGATAAATCTAATAATTGATCTAATTGATGAACATGGAAATTAGCGTTCGTTTGTATTCGGAAATCCGATGATTCCCCAGAGACATTACGAAATGCATTTTGACAGAACATTTACGTAGTAAAATACTGTATGCCAACAGATAGACATGTTTAGACAAAGTTCTTGCACATGGCGTTGTCTTCATTGGGTAAAGAACCTGTATCATGTAGTAGGTACAAGATCAACAAACAAACTAACAACAGATCTATACCCAAAACTGACACAGGTATCCTGCCACAAATCCTGTAAACGTTCTTACTAAAACCCTGTTTCTCGAGACAATTACAGCCCAAAGGTCTTCGCAGACTCTCGACTCCTTTTTTTTCAACCGTCCGCGTAACAACACAAGCAACGAATTACACAGACTGCGATCAATGAAATTGCTGTGCTTCCGAACATTTTCTTACGTCCAGCTGTGCGACAAAAAAGTCGTCGGTCTGCGGGGGTCATTTTATGTATCTATTCGCATTGTGCTGCTCGGGGGTGGTGGGAAACACAGGTTTTTTTTTTGTACAATGTCCGTCTACTGCTGAGTACACGATTTTTCTTGTAGTTTCCGCGATTTTATTTTGTTTCTTTGTTTTCTGGTACAAGTAGCTCGCCCTTAGTGCAATTTTATCCCTGTTACCTGTAACCATGGACTTTTAGATCGCATGCACGATTAAAAGTTAGAATAAACACATATAGTGTTGCCCTGCATAATAAATTAATGGAAGCTGAGTTATATACATACATAAACTCACGCCTTCTTCCCGTGAGGGTAGGCAGAAACTACAGAACGAGCTACGAGCCTTACATATTTACTCCTTTTGCTTCGTTTACATTCATATTGCGAGAACTACGCAAGCTGAGTTATTCATTTTTAAAAAGCTTGAAGTGCCTTCCTGTTTTTTGTGTACCTATATTAATGATCCTATATAGGTATGAGGAACACAGTGTAAAGTTCACTTATACCTCTATAGAAAAAAGAGGATCCTCCGACCAGACGGGTGTTGTGTCTGGTGGGCAACTGCCCGAAGATTGATGTCGGAACTTTATATATATCCTAGTTCGGTAAAATCTACTTGCGCGATGCAGGATTTTGCGTGACGTCAGTGTGACGCGTAGCTAGCATGCGGCGTTGTAGATGCCGCTACAATCTTGTTAGCTATGACTAGTCATCCGTAACATCGTTTTCAAAATGAATTTGGAAAGAATATAAGTAGCACCTTTAGCGTTTGTAATCACAAGCTCTTTCTAAAGTACATCTATAAACAAAATCTAGTTTGAACTGCGCAACACTTGTACAGTCACAGTAAAAAGTGCACACGAGCGAGTATAGTCGAGCAAAAAGCTGTAACTATCTGATTTCGCATTTCACGAGCGTCACCCGAGTATCGCAACTTCGCTACGAATTGTCTGGAGTTGTTAAATATTGTGTTAAGTTTGTTCTTATTCATTTAAAGGTTTTTTCTTCTAAGTTGGACTTTTTCTGACTTTTGCTATCAATGGACAGAGCATTGGCAATACAAAAGCTTTTCTATATTCACCCAAATAATAGTTGATAGTGAACAATATTCTGATATAAAACAAGATGGAAGTTTGCTTGATGAAATATAGTGTAATATGGTGTGTTATTCATGTGCTGCTGTGTATCCACCTGTTATTATCATAGCAAAAGAGTCTGTTCCTCTTAGTATGTTTTTGGCTATTTGGTAAGTTTAATTATTTAAGTACTGAACATATTTTCGTAAAGTAGTATGAGAAATGTAGTCTTGTGTGTCTCTTGTCACAAAATATTAAAACATTTTTGTAGTGGTATTACTAACTCTATATAAACCAATACATCGATCAGTAATCAAATCACTCGGTGCTCGAATCGTCGGCAACTTAACATTAAATTTGTCAAGACCAACGACTACATAATTAAGACAATTTAATATAAACTTTAGGTCTATAATACCAAAGTTCAATTTACTTAACCAAGGGAATATTATTAAGTTTTTTTCTCAAATGTGTTGAATTTACAAGGTGATAAATGAGTGGTTATTAATTTAGTTCTTAGTGAAGGTCGGGTATTAAATTCGTCATTAGGCGTAAAGATTTTGAAATATTTTATAAGTGAAGCTGACATTCAAAGGTAATTTGCCTCAAAAGCGTTATTTCCCGTGTGAGCCCTATTAGTGTAAATATTGACAGTAATCTTTTTATTATTACTTAATACTGCAATCAAAAGAAATAACTGACGGTTAACTAATTTTCAATTCGGATTAGTTTTGTTTAGGCATAGCTTAATTTATGCCTGAGTTGTCAAATGATTGTATCAGAAGATAATTAATTGGTTGTTAGAAGATGAAATGTATGTTATAAAGTGAAAAGATGCAGATGAATAAAGGTATCTATTAGATAACTTTCCAGATTCTGTGGCACAATTGGAGTGTAATATAAATGATAAATGATTTAATTTCTGTAAGTAGGTTTGTACAAACACTTTTACATGTCAATCATATTTTTAAACTAGATGAGGTCGACGTTTCCTATATGACTACTCTGAGAAGAAAGGCAGAAACAAAATCAGAGGTCACAGTCTCTTTTAAAGTCCAGACATAATCTTGGTCAGATCAAGTGAAGAGCAAGTAGATTAGTGTCTGAAATGGTCTGTTGAAGAAAGAACCACACAGATTGAGTGGACCTGTCCAGTCAGTGCACATAGGTAATTTTTATATAATATGAAACCTTCTTAAGTATATTTTCTTTGCACCCTGATTGTATGAAAGAAGATGTTCTTTCTTCTTAGCAATGATATGAATGCCAGAAATGAGGTTTGAACCTTTATTTCTATGAAAAATGTTTGTCCTTTTTGCTTATAAATTACTGTTCTTTCTCAACGTGAAAAGTATGACCTGATAATAATATTAAAATGTATAGAAACTATTCAACAGTTTGCGAGACACCAAACGCTTCCAGACGTAATAACAATAAAATGTCTATTGTGTCTTGTTCAGTGTCCTTCAAACGATTAATAGCAGATAATAATCCTGAATCGATTTAATATCGGTAATCAACAATCACCGCCCAACAGATCATAAGCACCACGTAAGCACAGTGAAAACCTCATACCATCCCACTAATAACATCAATAAGATCTCTAGCAACCGGCCAAGTCATTAGCCGAGTAAACAAACGAACAGAAATGTTAACTATTCGATAAATATACTGCATGTTTGCACCTACGGCACTTAAGCACCGTTAGTGTTACTTACGGACGGCGGTAAATGATTTTGAACCGGGGCGGGTTTGTCCGATTAGATGGGTAAACTTTGTCCGGTTCCTATATTGGCACCTAGTCGTTTTATTGACGAATAGTAACCTAGATAGAATGTAAAAAAATCGACTTGCTGACGATTCGGACACAATATATTCGGACACAGTGTCCGATTCCAATTTTTTTCATTGATGATTGAAAAAATCTGTTTTTACAGTCAGATAAAAAACTTTCAACGATACCTTAACTGTACAAATCCGTCCCCCGCCCAGCCTGTAATTGTAAAAAAACAGTTTTTAAGCCGATTTTAACGAAAGCAGCCGTTTTCAATCAATAATATTACAAACCCACATACATAGATACGTGCCTTGGCAGCCGGGTAATAAGGATTTGCTCAAGTGCAGTACCAAGCGAAAAAGCGGTAATAGATTCATAGATCTATTAGCGTTTACTGTTTTTCACAACTACAGGCTGGGCGGGGGACAAATTCTACAGTTAAGATATCGTTGGAAGTTTTTTATCTGACTGCACGAAACAGCTTTTTTATTGGTGTCCGAATCATCAGTGAATAAAATTCGGATTCGGACACTCTGTCCGAATATATTGTGTCCCAGTCGTCAGCAAGTCAAAAAAATGTTGCGGATTCGGGTGTCACTTTTTTTTGGCTACTAACCGGACTATCCTGTGGTTGTCTTAAGATTTACTCAAAGCCTCCAGCCAGGGGCGAATTATTAAAATTATTAGGTGACCGCACGCTAAGGGCACCCCCTGTGGGGTACGAACCTCGGCTTAGGGCGTCACTGAGAGGACAGCAAGGTGGCACAGGCTGGATCGAATGGTTTTGGGTGTCACTTATGCGTTTATGTCTTCTGTACTCGTTGGTAAATAATTTCGAATGAAGGTGGGTTTCCCTGATTAAATGGGTAATATTTCCGGTTCCTATTCTCACTATAATATTATAAATGCGAAAGTAAGTTTGTTTGTTTGTTACGCTTTCACGCTAAAACGGCTGATTAGATTTGGATGAAATTTGACACATGGGTAAACCATACCCTGGCTTCTTTTCATCCTGGATCGCAGACAAAGTAACGGGTAACGGTAAGTATTAGAAAACGAATCGGTTTAATTACGAATAGTAAGATAGAAAAAAGTTTTTTATTTTTGCACATTTGGTTTACTTACGCGTTTATGTCTTTTGCACTCGGTGGTAAATATTTTAAATCAGGGCGGGTTGTCAGATTAGTTGGGTAAACTTTTTGCGGTTCCTATAATTGAACAACGAGTCTTTTTACAACGAATAGTGAGATAGCTAAATCTATATAATTAAAAATGAAATGCTGTGCGTTGGTAAGCGCATCAGTTGAGAACGGCTGGAACGATTTGGCATTTTTTTTATTTAACTGAATTAGTTATTATGGAAAGAAAAAAATGGTGTTTCAAAATCGGGTAAAACTGAACGTCCTCTTTTTAATCGACGAAAAAAAAGGAGGAGGTCCTCAAGTCGATCCGTATATATATATATATATTTTTTTTATGTGTTTTTATGGGATTTTTATATGAATTATTCAAAGGACAGAACAACATCTGTCGGGTTAGCCAGTTGTTTATAAATATTCGTAACGGATTTGGGTGCTAGTTACTACTACGCGTTTGACGTAGTGCAAAAGACATAAATACTGCGCCACATATTTATTTATTTTTTGTTAAATAAAAGAGCATCCTGAGATTTGAAAATAATTCTACGGTTTAAAAAATAAAGACGGTGTGTATATTTTTCTACTTATAATTAAACATTCGTGTCTAATCACTTACTTTATTTGATTTAAAGTATGTTAATTTTGCAATCAAATTTGGAGTGTTCGTGCAAGGTTTCGCGTAATTATTAATTGCTGATAAATACTGTGTGTGCGAATATTTATAATTGCAAAGTGTTAATAACGTATCAAAACTAGATAAAATAGTTGTATCACTATTTATTTTTATTGCAACATTTTGGTTTTAAAGGTTACATAAATCAAAAAGCCGAAAAAACATAAAATTCATTAATATTTGTAACTATTCCAGAAAAATGCAAGTCACAAACATAATTTTATTGAAAAAACTTCATATAATTGTTAAGGCAATTAGGAATTGTACCTATGACCTTTCATGTGCAAATATTTGATGATTCACAAATAACAGCTGACAATAGTTTTGTCAATGATGTCAAATGTCAGATCTGTCATACGTTCGTCACGGTTCATTTTGAAATTTCGTTTAATTTGACGTTTAATTTTGACACACTGATTCTAAATGATGGATGACCTTTTTTAATTCAAATAAATTAAAACAATTGCAACCACAACGCGTCGAGCATCGCAAATAACTTGACAGTAAACACATAATCGATCTTCTTCATCTTCACAAATTGCCAATATACAAAACATAACATCACGCCAGTAATCCTCAGAGGGTTAGGCAGATGTGTACCTGTAGTACAACCACATTTCGTCAGTTATGTTTAAGTCTCATGTATTAGGGGGCGAGCCTATTGCCATCAACCGGGCACAGACACCGGGCTGCTACTGAGAAATTACTAATGGAAAAACCTAATAACTCTTTGCCTGACCTGGGAATCGAACCCAGGACCTCATGCTCTGCTGTAGCGCTTGTGATCACTACACCCACGACGCAGTCATTTGTTATTGCCAATGTTTGCCACTCTATTAACTGAGTCTGAGTGCTATAATCACCAATAAACGGTCTACATTACATATCATTGATTAAAAAAATATTTGCTCAATTTAGTTTGACTTTCTCCAAATTGCAAACTTCTTTCCCAGGCTCAAATTGTACCAATAAAATAATCTTTCCACGAAACCCACTGTCAACAATTATACACCACGAATTTAAACTGGTTTTAAATAACTAGTATAACCCTATTAAGTCTTCAATAACTGTATAACATACAAGTAATAACCTCTAACTATCTCTAATGAATAGATGGGTAAACACACCCAACGTCGTTTAAAATTAAAATCATAAAAAAACTAAAACTTATAAGATAAAACTAAAAAATAAATAAACTGCATTTAATAACAAAAAAATTGGGTATGCTCGTTTACAATCAATTAAAATAAAAAAAAGCTAAAACAGCATCCGTTTAAACTAAATTATGCTCTGAACTAAAACTAAAAAAAATTTAAACTTTCATGTTACCGCCACTACCCATACAACACTAACAACTTAATAAAAATATAATTATGATACAATTAAAGTAATTATTTTGCGTAGTCAATTATGATTTATAACGTTAATTAATATTTTTATATTATTAATCAATATAATATATAAAAAGTATATCTATTATGTAGTTAATTGTTAAGTATGATTAGGCGAAAGTTCGCGGTGAGATCAAAAGTTGAAACTGGATTGATTTAATTCGGTGTAGAATGATATCATATCGATTGATAATTGTTTACTACTGGATTGGAAGTCGCACAAATTACAGATGTAGGCAACACAGCCGCTAAATTAAAATGGAAATGGGCAGGCCACATCTGCTGCATGTCGCATCAGAATTGGGCAAAAGTAGCCACAGATTGGGTTCCGCGCAACAGAACCGGTCGACGCGGTAGGCCCAGAAGGAGATGGCGTGACGAGTTAGACTCCTACTGGATTGGGTCCTAATTGCAAAAGAAAGAGAAAATAGAAAGACGGAAGAGAGGCTTTTGCTCTGCAGTGGGACACAAAAGGCTCATAATAATAAAGAAATTGGCGAGTCAACGATCTGAAGAACAGATATCACTTTATTTTTGTGATCATATTTCGTTTAGCGTTCTTTTGCTATATGATAGAACTGCTGATGAGAGGAAACTGCCTATTAAAAACTGGGGGCAAACTTATAACCAAGACTCGGATAGTAGGCATAAATTGTTTTATAGATTTTATGCTTAAATACCTGATAATGTATAACCAATTACTCAATGTCGCTAAATATAAAATTACAGGTTTACGTATTGATAGACCAAGCGCTACAAAGTGTTACTTGCAATCCGAGATCGAGAAATGATAATTTAAAAAATCTGTTGTTAATTTTGAATGTATCACCTGAATTTTGATCTCCAGCAATATCAAACATTCACTTTCCTAGCTATTTTTATCTTGATGTGAAATATTCTAAAACCACAAGATTTATTTAGAAATCCTCATTTTATTAAAATTAATCAAGACTTAGTTATATTTTGATCTAAAATGTGCAGCATTTTATTTTTAATCAATATCGGTAATTTATTTGGTAAGTATTATCAAGTTATACATTTTCAGTTTTAGCAGACCTCGTATTGTATCGGCTTTTCGTACAATAAGAAGTCAGTTTATACTGGAAATTTACAGCTTGATATGTCGTCGTGCGCACCTATCTACTTTTATTGCATTTAATAAAGTCTACTAACATACTTTGATCTAATTCTGTAAATTAAAAAGAAATCATTTCGCGGGAGTAAAAGTTTTCCAGCGACGATTTGCGATTAATTGGTATTTTGAAAACAAAATAAAAATACAACACAATGTCTTTATTCTCACGTTTGTAGTTTAAAAAGTTATTAAAAATAATGCCGATAAGATCTATATAAATGCTAATTAATTATTTTTAATATCAAAATAAAATATCTGCAAGCGCATAAATGATAAAATAAAGCACCAAAACCCGAGCATCAAGAACGCTTTTTTTGATTTTTTCGCCATTACTACGCGAAATTAATTACAATGTCTGTCATAAACAATAACATACGTCAAATATATTGTACCCGAATATGTTATCAAAAATTTCATACCGTTACATCTTCGAAAATAATATAACTAACCGAATCGCCGGTCGGGCGAGCTCCCACGACCTCAGAGCTACATTTCGCTGTGCTCTATCCAATCTTACTTCCTAGTACGAACTAATACGAACCGTAATTTCAGATAAATAGAGCTCAAAACTATTCTAGCAATAACTGTATCCATTCAAAAGCGATGTCTCGTGCACACATGCGCAGCCAACACCTTTGGTTTGAATGTGTGCGTGTAGAATCGTATTGAATGAAAATTCGTTGCGTTTGAATTTGAATTCTGTGTTTGAATTGATACGGCTGATTTTATGAAGAGTTTGATTTGTAAGTGTGAGTGTATTGACCAATATTAATAACGTACTGGCTGGTTGGGAGGTCGCGGTCGACTCGACAGGTGATGTGTTGCGATACTCGCTCGATCGTGTGCGTGTGTGAGTGGAATGTCAGAGTTTAGCTTAGAGTGTTGCCACACTGGGTTTATTGTTTTTATTGCCTTGCATTTAATTAGTGTTCGAAAAAATCCAATGTTTCATTAGCTTAGATATCGTGTCGAAAAATTGGCGTTTTAATTGCTTGCAAATTGACAGGTGATATTTATTTGGAGCAGTTTAAAATGATGATCATGCCACTTATTATTATTGTGCTGACTTTATTGTAGTTATAAAACAACATTCTAAAATCAATTTATAGTCAAACAAGTTAGTTTTGCCGGCGAATCGTAATTTAACACTGCAATAAAAATACCAACACCATGTTTTACAAAAAACTTCAAAAGAAAAATGCTCAGTGTGTCCACGTCCTAACATGTGACAGTGAGCACGAGTGGATCGCGGCAGGTGAACGTGTCTATGTGTGCGTGAGGTCAACTCGTCACTACACTATGACTCCTTGTATGTGTGAGTCTGAGGGAAGACGATCTCTTCTAAAGCTAGATTCTGACTGATACCAATTATTAGAAATCATTTGAAATGCAATACGTAGATAAACATTAAAATTATAATAAACACCAAATCTGGTGATGTAATTAAACCAAGTTATGAGGATTTCTATGCGCGCATTGACTTCTTGTGTAAGCATAAAATTAAAATAATTAGGGTATCTGATATTCTGATATTGATAATGTTTCTTGTTTGTGGAAATCCTAATTTGATGTAATTTTATTATGTTAAAGAGCCGGAGCTAGCGTGTATTGCTTTGCGGTACTTTTTGCATTCAACGCTTTGCTTGCGAATGGTTTAATTTAAATTTTATAATTAAATATAATATAATTATTTTATTTAAAACGTATGTAGGTAGGTATTTTTTACACATAATGATGCTAGCGAATTAATTAGTTGCATTCATAATTATGTACAACACTTAACAAGTTCCAGTATCTAATACTACATTTAAAGTACATAATTATGATAATTTAAATGTGGATTACATCGAAACAAGCCGCGGTTAATTAATATTAATTATCACGTTTAAATTAATGGGAATATTACTTATGTATCAGTTATCATCACGATTCTTCCTTAAACGGTTAATGATACTGTGAGATCAACTCGAGAATATTTATTTAAAGTTTACACACCTACTTTTTAGGGATCCCGATACATATAACTATAGTTTGTAACAGAAATTTGATGGACCATAATTTTGTAATTACTGCAATACCTTGCAAGGAAACGGTTATAAAGAAAACTAAAAAAAGTTTGTACAAAAATGTGACCATGATGCCGCTATTGCAGATTTGGAGCAGCTTGATTGGAAAGACAAGCTATCTCTCCTGGATCCAAATGAAATGACTAACCAATTCCTTAATATCATAAAAGCCACTTTAAAATGACATACGCATACCTATAAGTTATTCACACGTAATAAAAATATCAAACCCAGCACCCTAATTATGTAACACACTATCTATTACAATTTGAATTATTTTGAAGCATATTGCTAATCCATTGCTTCATATGTCCGAAAAATTTGTCTGCTCAACAACGACGTAAATACCGCAATTAATGTTGTTGAACTGTCAAAATGAAACCCATTCCTACTGTTAGTGTATTACGTAATTAACCCGCTGGATTTTGTTTTAATAAGAAGTAACAAGAAAAAAAACAATACAAATATTTGTAAACAAACTTAACATCAATTTTTTTTTCTTATACTACGTGAACTAACCTTACTACCTACAAAGTAAAAGATCCAGTATACAACAATTTGAATGTGTGATACATTTTACCCACATTTTTGATTTGTATTATTTTAAAAGTGAGATTGTGTAATTATTTTCTCTCAAATCGGATTAGTATAATATTTTCACCGGAGAACGAGGAAAACTGTATAACCGTTATACAGTTTATAACCAGTACGGGGGTCAAGGGGAATCGGTTTTGAAATAACCTGAATTTATTACTGGGAATCTAATCTTTTAGATATAAAGAAAATAAGTACGGGTGTAAAATTGGTTGTAAGTTTGTTATTGTTTTGGCAAACTACATATTATGAATACATATTGGGACCCTATAACTAAGCCTACAACGTCTGTCAGTTTTTGCATCTGTCACAAGGCTGTATCTTCTAAACATTAATACGTAACCACGTGAAATTTTCAGAAAACACGTGTTATTATAGCCTTTATCATAAAAAACTAAAGGTAAAACGAGTCTGACTTGCACTTGGCCAGATTGCAATTGTATCTTATCTGGATGATTAAATTAAATAGATTAAATTGTCTAGATGATTAAACTATTAGGAATTTCAACATAATTTCCAAAATCTTGAAAATAAAAAGAAATAACTAAATAAAAATCATTTTTTCTTTAATAACCCTCCATTACAGAAGCTCGCATAAAAAATATCAAACCTGGTGCCCTTTACCCACGTGATGCACGATCACTTTACACAACGTGTTACATTGTTCTGTCCTCACCTTTACAAAGCGACAGGTTGTCTGATTACTGCTCATGATCTGTGATTGCTTACGGATATTATATTATTATTACGTGCCGAGTAGTTTTTAGAGATCTTTTTTATTTTGGTGTGCAGATTTTTATTAATCTTGGGCATTTTATTTAAATTCTTTATTTGGAATTTATATTTAATTTATAATTTTTAACAGACTTAAAATAGGTCAGGCGAACGGAGGGTTAGTTATTTAAATTTTATAATTTTTTGTAATGACAATAATAATAAATGCAAATGTCAGACAAAATAAATCCCATAATATTTGCCTCTGCATACAATATGTAAATATTATTTTTGCTAAACTAATGAGGAAAACTGGTGTAAGTTTAATAATGAGCCAACAATCAGTTAACTCCTCTGCAAAACGGCGGACTACTGGTTTTACGGGCACATCGACGCTTGCCTGACCTCTCCTAGAGAAATTATATTACTAGTAATTATCTTCCTCCTACTAGCGTTCCTTATTGCTAACATATTTACTTAACCATAACCATGCTAGTATTTAAACAATGTGGAGGCGACGATTTGGCAATAATTTCAACTTTGTATATCTAATGACGTTAATAGTCTGCGTTCAAAAATTTAATCAAATATAATCCAATAGCTTAATCACTATAGCCAGTTGGTTGATAGACAAAACCCATAGTCCGCCAGCCCATCATTGTCAATTAGTTTGTTTGAAAAAAATATTTTTCCGATTCAATGTTAAGATTTATTTGATAGCTTAAAACAACAAAAAAAAGTGTTTATTCAAAGAAATACATTTTTTATAAGATATATTACTTCTGCCAAACTGCTAGCACTAGTATTGCCAGTATTTTTATTTTTTTTTATACTTTTGAGTTCATAGTCACGTCATGTCAAAAGTGGAGCACAAAATAAAAATAAAAATTATCTACGGAACCCGATACTACCAATATGGCACCAGTTTTTATTGTTACACACATCGGCAACCGTAATCGAAATATTAAAATAGTTAGCACTTTCACTTCAGCGTTCTCACGATCCAAATCATTATCTCGTTTTTTGTAATGCACATTATTAATTTGCATTAGATTTTATATTTATTTTGTTTACTGTTAAATTATATGGTTGTGTGAGTGTGTGTGTGTGTGTGTGGTGTGTGTGTATGTGTGTGTGATCGCGATATGAATGCATTATGTGAAGTGATAGGTCAGCAGTTTAGTGTTGGTACCTAATTATATTTGTTGGTGAGGCAGTTAAACTTATTGTAGTTAGCTCAAGGAATTTCTTTGGGTTAATTGAGCGCTGTAATAAACGGTAGAGCGATTATATTAAATAAAGGAGCTTCATTTACATTAGCTCTCATTAAGTGCATTCACCGCTAAAATTATATGGTTAGCCGCAACCTAGTTTACTTTAAAAAAAACTGACTTGTATAAAAACTTTTAACGAAGTGTACTTTAATAAAAACTTTTTTACAAAAAAACAACCGGCTTCCAAAAAAAACACAAAAAATCGTGAAAAATAACTTTAATTTCGGAAGTCGCTGTCTTTGGTTGTGTATTTTCGTTTTTGGCTTCAGAAATTAAAGTAATTTTTCAGGTTTTTTTAGTTTTTATAAAAAAGTTTTTATTTTTCACTTTCTAGTTGTGGTGTCTACCCCACACACATTCGTATACTACTACTTGATATGTAATTAACCGTGACAGGAAATTATTATAACATCATCAATATAAACCAAGTGGATAAAATACGCAGTATTAAGGTTAACTCAAAAACTACTGGTCAGAACTTGATCAAATTGAAATTAAATGGGTCCACATGTGAAGCCCCAGCTTTCAAATAAAAAAAGAATCATCCAAATCGGTTCACCCATAAAAAAGTTATGAGCTAACACACATAAAAAAAAAACAGTCGCATTGAGAACCTCCTCCTTTTTATGAAGTCGGTTAAAAACTGTAGGAAATCTATAACGATGAGGAACGTTTACATTTAGATTAAAGGCATTAACGCACTATTACCAAATAACTAGTGCAACACAAAAAAAAAAACAACTATTTAATTAAACCAAACAGTGTATCATAAAACTGATCGGTTCTCATGTCGATCAAAGCTTCAAGTAACGATAGCTCAATTAGTCTCATATTAAACTAAATTATAGTAACACATTAATGAACGTGTCGTAATTATACACTATTATATATACACCTTACAACCGACAATTATATGCCCGATATAATATACTCGGTTAAATTTATATTATACTGTTATTTTTGTGGCATAAAATGCCTATGTGATTTTTAGGGTTAATGCTTTTTTGATCGGCTCATAAATAATTTTGATGTTTTATGATTAGTTTATTTATGGATAATTATCGCTTAATATCTCATGTAGTTGTAAATAAATTTATAATATCGTCAAAGGCCTAGAATGTTGGGCCAATCATGCATGATTGTGGGGTGAATAGTTGTGGCTACAAGACATAGATAATTCAAACTCAAAGCAAATGCTTTGAGTTTCACTTTTGAATTGTCAAAGAAGACGGTCATTTAGAAAGATGAATCTATGTAGTTGCCCCTTCTTTTAAGTGTAATAGATTCCTATGGAGAAGAATGGGCAAGAAACTCCATGCACACTCTTTTAAAATATATTATTACAAAATATTACTTACATCATTAATCATTAAAGTAGGTATCTTGTAGTAAATATTGAATATTTTACCAACCATAGTTCACCAATTTTTATTTCCCATACATTAGGGGCTCCAGGCTGCTATAATTAGAGACTTCTAAATTAAAAATACATCGATCTAATTCACTACAACTTCTATTTCAATTGCCAAAGAACTACTTAAATATAGAACGGTTTGAAGATAACCAACGTAAGTAGGTACCTATTAATCCCATCATACATGAAATCAATCAAATAACACGAATCAAAAAACCTTTCTATTCGATACAGTGAAAAAAATAATAACACATCATCATAGAAATGATTAACACAACGAACGATAATTATCATTAAGTTGAAATGAGATGGCTATCAATTTAATGAATAAGTGATATGATTTTGCGATGTTAGGCTACTGGTAGACGAAACAGAGAAAGAAAGAAAGAAATACTTTTGTAACGGTCGTCATTGTGATTTGTTAGGCAGCTTATGTGATGAATATGGATAGTGATAGAAAGGACTGCTTAACACAGCCGCGTCCGTCTCAAAACTAATAAAGGTATGTACAGGATTTAAGTACAATTTTATTGATGACCCTAGAAATTTTATGATATCATTGAAGGTCTGTCGTGTTTTATGGGGACCCTAGTCACTAGTTCATATCCTCCAAGAGTGGTTTCCTAAAGTTGTAATTACTCGTAGTAAAGAAAACACCAAAAGTAGTAGAGATGTTGGTCTGATAACTGGACAGTCACTGGTGGACGATAATGTAAGACAAAATAGATGATAAGAAAATCTTTCTAAAGAATAAAAAAAAAATTTAATGCCGTAACACTCGAGATAAAGAAAGTAAAAGAAATACAGACCTAGAATTTATAACCCCACAGAAAATGAGCGTAAATACAAAACAAATTCCATCCGCACATCGTAAGTACCGATGCAAAAACTATCTCGTGGTCCCGACACTAACTGTCGATACTTAACAATTTATCATTCTTGTATCTGTGTGATTACGATCTAAGTATTTTAATAACGAATAGAAGCCGCTACTGGTTAGCGCCTGAAGCTATTGCTTCTCGTTTTTTTCTCTCAATAGACTATCGACTATTATTGTTATTGATTGGTACTTGATAACGTGACGTCATCTCTCTTTATCGATCGCTGGGTAGTGGGAATGGGGTGTTTAATATAGATCTGAGTTAGGTTTTTTTGGTGTGATGTTAATTTTAAAATTGTTTGGTTGTTTTTAAATGGTTTAGGGGTATTTTTATTACGGCCTAGGATTTAGATATCTTTGTAATTTCTTTTCAAGTCAAGAGTTACATGGAAGACGAATGAATTATTTTATCATGTGATCATAATTTTATAACTTAGAAATATTGTGATGTAAATAATATACAGGGAAGCAGGCACATCGACCCGCAAACTGTAACCATGAATTCAGCACATGATTCTAGACCCCAGCACAGAAATTTTTGTCACTTATCAAAAACAAAAAACAGTTGTTTCATAGATAGAAAACTGCAATGCTTACGCAGTCGGAATGTATGAAAGAGCAATTTTTTTTTTAAATTACCGACGAAAAATTTCAACGCAGGAGCTTCAAAATTATGTACTGAATCCATGGTAACAGGATGCGTTTCGTTGTCCCTGCCAACCTATACAGCTCACCTAAATTTCAGATTTTACTATTCAGTTTTAGAATAATCTTCTACTATAATAACTACAAACCTATCTGCTTACAACTCTAAATTCTGCACCATATGATTTGAAAACTCTTAGATTCTCTCTGCGCGATACAGTTCTTCTGAGTATAGCTTTCATATTAAGACATAACCCATAGCCTTTGGCGGTACGTAATCATTGCTATTACTTATCTCCTCTGTCCGAGGTTTAAGATTAAAAGAGCCAATTTAATTTACGGTTTTTCTTTAGTGGATTAGCGAGAAAAACCTTTAGCTTTGATAGCGGTCGCCTTTTCTACTGATTAGGGAAACCTTTGATAGGAATTTTCCTGGTGATTGAATTGAGCTTCGACCCGTTAAACGGTATTTGGAGGAGTTACGTCATCATTTTTGTTCGCTTTTTAGTTTTTGAGGTGTACTTATGTCACTGTTGCAGGGTTCATCTCAAGAAAAATCTTTTTCTTTCTTGATTTTTCGAAGGTCTTATGTTAATATTATTTTATCATTGCACTGATTATAAATAATTTTAAATTTGATTTTGTGTTTACATAACATCACGCCTGTATTCCCCGGAGGGTAAGGCAGAGATGTATTATTATAATTTAAAAAAAAAACAAGTGTGGCACTCGGGGACTGCCGCGGTAAAGCAATTGCATAGCATTTTTTATCAACTTATGCAATCTGCTTACGTATTCGTCCGATTTCGGAGCAGCTCGTCTCGATCCGTGCGAGCTTCGTACAGTCGTACCATATACATACACATTAAGCGAACGCTCGGCCGAGCTACATGGTAGGCGGAGTGGACGGTGTTAGGTTTTATTTTCGTTACGGAATTTCTTGATTCGGTCGCCGCGCTTGAGCGCGGCGACCGAATCGCTTTGCATAGCTTTTATCGCGGGCTTTGAAGCCCGCGATAAAAGCTATGCAATAGCTTAATAGTATAGTAATAAAATACTTCAGTTTTAAGAACGCCAATATGTTCAATATCCGCAGGGCTATTCCCGTATTTTAAAGACCGATCGCATTTTTAGCTCAGTCTCAATCTGTCAAAAATACGTCTAGTTTACCTACATTTATGACAAGATTTTAAAATTGATTATCGCTGACATGATTTTCTGGCTAGATTTTAAACATGTTAAAATCGAGAATAAAGCTTCAGGTTTTTCCTCCTCAAGCTGACATCTTTTGTTTTCACTATCGTGATTCGCTCCACTCATCGGTAGCTTATTAATTAACAAACTATTTTTTTTAAGTCTATTATACAGCAACCGTATCTCGCACCTACATCATTAAAAAATAATAACACTCTAATCAAAAATAGATGAAACCATATATCACTTGTTTCAAATTCAATATCCGTACTTATCTAATATAAAAAAGTTAATTTATATACATATGTTCATCATTATGTTCTACGACTAGTGTGATATTATCCAATTAAAGATGAGACACGCTCGCATTTCAATAGACGGACTGACAAGCCGAAAATTATAATAAATGTTTTATTTTTAATATGCGGTGGAAACAATTACTTGGAAGATAATGTTTGGTGCAAGTTTGAAGCGAAGAGCGGTAAGAATAACGGTACCAATACCGATTAAAATAGGACATGAAAAGCATTTATTTTCCAAATAGCTCTAGGTCGATAAGAGTGCTTATTTTATTAGGCACATTTCTTGAAATTTCAATTTCATTCTAAAGAGATTATGATAGCATTTGAAGCCCGGTGAATGGATTTGTGCCCGGTTGATGCCCCCCCTCCCCCTAGCTATTACATGGCACTTCAATATAACTGGCAAAATGTGGGTGTACTATAGGTACAACTCTACCTAACCCTTCGGGGAGAACAAGCGTGATTTGTGTCATGTTATGACACCATCCAAATTGGCGGTGAAATGACAACGTTCAACCAGTTTCCTAAAATTGTCACCGCTCGTTCATGCCATATTTCACACAAACGTAGCTTGAAAGTTCTTTATTATCACTAAGCTGGCAAGTGGATTCTAACACTTGTTAAGTACGGATCCCTAATGGATATCACCGACCTCGCAATTCCTTCAGTATACGCTGAGCGCATAGAAACTGCATCGATGACGTCTGTCCAGCCACGAGCCGCCGACGCGACGCAGCGAAATTCGACATTAGCAATTAATACAAATAATACATATTTTTGTCATTTCATATTCTAGCATCGAATAGGTTTCACCAATTTAAATTGTAATAATTTCCTTTAAAATAAATTAGTTTTAAAATTACTTTGGGTTTCCTTTCGATCCACCATCTGCAGTTTACGTAATTCACTTATTGCCTTGGTGTTATTGCAAAGACAACATAACATATCAACGCGCCTGTAATCCCTGAAAGGTTAGGCAGAGGTGTACCTAAGTACACCCACAATTCGCCAGTTATGTGTAAGTCCAATGTAATAGGGGAAAGGCAAAGATGATTCGAAGATTATTCCCGCTGTCGCTTATCCCGAACACCATAAAATTATACCCAGTGGCTCTTTTTGTCTACCAGTATGTATGATTGATATTGAAATCGTAACGAATCGAAAAGTGATTTTGACGTCTAATATTTATAGCTACTAGGATGAAATGTAGCATTTGGTCAATTTTGAAACATCCTTTAGCAGGAAATAAATTTTTATCTTTCCTTAATCGATCTAGATGCCATTTTTCGCGTGTGAATAATTTTTATTCGATATGTTGTTCTTGTTATATTATTTTTATTTCTGGTACAGTTTGAATTCATAGTGAGATATTTTAAAATTGAACGATGCAAGTTTTATTGCTTTGTACTGATTTCGAAAGATTTAGATTTTATCTTAAAATATTATATTTTAAATATAGATATAGATATTTTATTTTAAAATAGCAAGTGATTCGTGGTCGATATCAATTCTAGTAAAATGTAGGTACTCTTTTATATTGTCTTGAAAATGCATTGAATTACAGTTGTGTACATAATTATGAAGATAGTGGATAGCTGATGTCGCTATAATAATAATTATGTGAGTACTTACTTCAGATCGGATTTTCATAATTTCTAGAGGGTTATTATACAGACACAATTATAAAAGTGTACAGTCACGAGCATAAATATGTATACACTTGGATAAAATCAAAATCGATTGTCTCCTTAATTTTTTAATGAAATTTTATGTTATTACGAACATAGTATTTTTTAAACCATAGGTTTATGTAATATGTCGTATTTTAACGTTTCATTCGTTAATTAACAAAAAAATCGCAATTGAAAGTTGCCAAGTGTTGACATATTAGTGCTCGTGACTCTACAGACATTCTAACGAGTATTTTATTTACATTTAAAGGAATATTATTTGTGTTCAAATATGTCCACATACGATGTCATAACCTACTTTTCTCATACGAAACTCCATGTTCCAATATCACCTAATCTTCCCAGACAAACTAAAGCAAAATTAGCTAAAAATAAACAAGAGAAAACGCGAAGAGGAGCTTAACTTATCTAATTAAACATCTGGTCGGAAACAGGCGATGGCCGTTATCTGGGCTCGAATATCGGACATTAACTTGTGAGACAGCACACTGCAACGGTCAAAGGTAACGACTGTGTGCTCTGACGGGCGGAGCGGTAAGCGGAAGCGGGTAGGAAACATTCTTCAGTGTGTGATGGGTTTGTATGATTTGTAGTTCAATGTTGATGGATCTAGATCAAATATTTGTAATGATGTCATAAAAAAAAACATATTTTTGGGCGCTTATGTTGCTAATGCTGGCTAAACCTCACGAGATTTAATTAATTTAATCAATCATTTGTAAAATATAGAATTAAAATTGTTGTTTTTGATGTTTTGTTTATTTAGGAAGGATGCAGTACCTCCTCATAGAATAGAATAGAATAGAATACTCTTTATTATGTACACCATAAAAAATAACAGATATAAATGTAGACATTTTACACAGGGTGACACAATGGGCGGTCTTATCGCTAAAAGCGATCTTTTACAGACAACCTTTGGATGGATTCAAGGGAGAAGGAGAGACAATAATGCAGGTAGTTAGTGGTGTACCATTTACATATACAACAAATACATACATACATAAAACATATACTTATCTACACATAATAGCTGCATAGCTGTTTGGTTAATTGAGTAGATATAAATATATTTTTAATTTTTGCATGCCGTAAGGTAGATTATGTTGGAATTGGTTTTACAATGTTTACATCTGATTTTGTACCCATATTCATTACAAAATAAATGATTTCTGATTTCTGAGTTAGATCAAAATAATGTTCTACGGAATTGTAAATCATGAAAAGGTCTATAGAAAAATTCCCGATGTTATATGTCTATCTCTTATGGATAACTCACATTAACCAGTTTTATTCTTTACATATTACTAAATAAAAATGGGTTATTTAAGAAGCTATTTTAAACAATACAGTATTAATCCTTATCCAATTAAATACTTTAGATACGTTGTGCATTTAATGTAGATCAAAATTGCCCTTTACAGCATATCATTAAAATGGATATCTTAGAAGAGATCACAGATTTAAAAGTATAACATCTAACAATGGGGGTCGATATAGACCACTTTGGGTATCATTGATCTAGATAATATTATGTGAGCCAAGTCGTTAAGAAGAATTAGGAACTGATCGTCAATCACCCAAAAACTTTAATTCTTTAAATGTTTATAGCATCGAAGGCAGTCTACTGCTTGTTGAACCGTGTTCCGCAATAACAAAAAAAAACTTACAGTTGATCTATGTTTAAAGAGGATCATAGAAAAAGAGCAAAGAGCAGAACCCAAGTTCCAGGACCAGAACCAAAGGGCAATGTTTATACAGGGTGGCAGCAACGTTGACGAGCAGCTTGTTACCATGGATTCAGTACATGATTTTGAACACCCCTGAGTTAAAATATTTCGTCAGTTATTTTTAAAAAATATTGCAGTTTATACATTTTGACCGCGTAGATATTGCAGTCTTCTGTGAAACAGCAGATTTATTGTTTTATAACCGACAAAAAGTTTCTACTCTAGGGGGCCTAGAATCATGTGCTGAATTCATGGTTACAGTTCGCGCGTCGCTGTATGCCACCCTGTAAGTTTAAGAACTTTTACATTCTAAGCTCAGTCTCAATGTGTCACAAAAATACCTCGATTTTTCTAAATTTAAAAATTATTTTTATTTAAAAAAAAATTAAAAGAGTATGCTTAGATGGTTTGGTCATGTTGAGAGGATGAATAAAAAGCGACTAACAAAAGGTATTTACAAGGCAGATGTGAGTGAAAACACCAGGAGGAGAGGTCCTAGGAGGACATAATATAGTAACTTTATTGGTGATGTTCTTCAGACAGGTCAGGTGCGTAGTACTCGAAACCAGCGTGCGTTTATGACCAGATATATGAACGTAAACGAGGCAAAAGGAGTATGTAAGAATCATAGTAGGTGGCGTTCTGTAGTTTCTGCCTACCCCCACGGGAAGGAGGCATGAGTTTATGTATGTATGTGTGTTTTTCTTAATTTTTGACATTGCCACTGATTCATATCAGAGAGTTCAAATGAGATTGCGACTAAACTTTGAAGGTTTTACATAACTTCTGGAATCAATGATGGCACCAATGTAGATCGAGAAAGATGTCGCATTTAAAGCGTAGGATATAAGTCTGACATCTCTCGCAATCTAGCTTTAATTAGCCTTTTTCTGGTCTCGAAGAACTCACCAAAATCGCTCCCGCTCCTGTCCCCACAAAACCCCAAACCCACTCACGCCCGCCAAGCTTAACATTAAGATAACACCTTACTTATGGTATGCTTATGGCTGTGATTACCCATCGCTGGGCGCCCGCGCATGTTTATGGGCATAATGCCTAGTTGGCTTTTTGTGTTCACCTTGTAACGATTGTACGGAAAAGAATGGTATTTTGATGGGGTTGGGTTGGCAAAAATGTTAGTATGTGAAGTGTTGTAACAGTATTTAATGTACTATACTACCTCGGTACACATAAAAATACAAGGAAATTAAGTCAATAAGTAACTATGACATATGCATGTTGAAAAATTACACATATAAATGTAGAAATTTTACATAGAGTGACACAATGGGCGGTCTTATCGCTAAAAGCGATCTTTTACAGACAACCTTTGGATGGATTAAAGGAAGGAGGAGAGACAATAATGCAGGTAGTCAGTGGTGTACCATTTACATATACAATAAATACATACATAAATAAAACATATACTGATCTACATATAATGTATACAATGATAAACATGAAACAAGAGCAAGGAAACTAAATGTAATGATAATGTTTAAGGAGACAGGAAGTGTTTTTTAGCCAGAATTTTAAAAGTGGACAAATATTGCGCACGCGTTGTCGACTTAGGTGTTATAATGGTATATAATGGTATTTTAATTATTATAATGTTAGATGCCTGTACTAGAATAAACCTGTATTACATGGTACTGTTAGTTCATTGCTCAACCACGCGCAAATTGTTTCCATGAATTCAACGTATGATTCTGGACCCCACAAAATTATGTTGCTCCATACATATTGGGTATGTGGGTTAACTATTGCACTATTGTACTTAACAGATGTTTTTCCTAGTATAATGTGTATGTGGTTATTTTACAATAAATCATCAAGCCTAAACAACAACATCGAAAAAACTTTCTCGAGTTTTTCTCCTTGAACTGGTCACCAATGTCTTATCGCCATGACTTGCATCACCATTTTATTCTAGTATATTTGTTTCCTTTATCTACAACAAGCTTAAGATTCGTGTATCATCTCATCGATGACTTGATTCATTAGTTATTATGGAGAGGCTGCCATCTGACCTCTAATGAACTCAGGGAATCTAAATTTTCGCAGCATGGTGTTAAATTCTCAACAGATGGGTGTCCATTCAAAAGTCTTGTCTTCATTCATTAGAGCAAAAACAGGTTTCATTAATATGTATATGTTTGACGAAATCTATCGTTTTATGAGTGACATGTCGGATAGAATAAACAGCTATAAATATAATTAATGTCAGTTAGTAGGTACCTATGTGTCCGTGTGTGGGCGGGGACCGCTTTATGGTACAGGTGTCAAGTATCATTAAATATTGTAAGAGCTACTTGTAAATAGAGGAGTATTTTTTAATTAGTTCTAACAGGAAAAAAATATAGCTTCAAGCCTATTAGGTGTTTAAATTTTTTTACTGCAAGAGGATGTTTCTGTTCAGATTTTTAAATAGCAGTTTAATTAATCCATTCAATTTAAATTGTTGTTTCATAACAATTCTTGTATAGCTCGTGCCGAGTGATGAAGAAGCACCTTTGCTTCTTCTTCCTAACGTGTCGATTTGACTCAAATTTTCGTTCAGAATGTGTGTGTACAGCTTTATCATTGGCTTCGTTTAAATCTTTGAAGGCTGTTTTATCTTTGTTGAGTACTCGTATATGCAAATCTCTTTGAGATTGCTCTACAAAATGACTGTCTCTTTCTTGACAGTCAAACACTGTAAAATATGCAAATAAATATCAATTCAAATCAAAACTCATTTATTCAAACGAGGCTGAAAATCAGCACTTTTTTAACGCCAAAATTGCATAAGACAGTATCCCAAGGTACGCCCTTCACCATTTCCTAGTGCTTTAGCTGGAAAGAAGGTTTGCAACAAACTCCCCACTTCCCCAGCAGCACAGCTGTCTGTTCAGTTAGAAAAACTTGATTCTATACAATGGTAAACAAAATAATTAATATTACGAAACACAAAACACTAACTATACAATCCGTACTATATTTATCGTAATCATATTATACTATAATTATGCAATCCTCATTTTACAAAAAAGCTTGCTGCTCTTCAATTCAATTTGTTCACATTTCACTAAAAGATGCTTCGTCAAAACTCAAACAAAATATTACCTTCATCGAATAAGCTACCTTCATTCAACAATGCCATTCACTCTTAAATTTGTCGCACGCTAGTGAAATGCGATGTCACTAACATCAAAACTCTCTTAATTAATTCAGCTCCTTTATACCTCTCGCGTTTATATTTATATGCTTTTTTATCACCTTCGCGCACGAGTCGATAAAATACCTGTTAGTTTGTGGAGTGAGTTATAAGTGGAGCGGTTTTGAAAACCATGGTTTTTTCTCTCTTGCTAACTTGCGTTTTTTAGGATGAAAAATTCTTAAGTTTTCTCTTGTTTTCGGTAAAAAGGTGATTGATTAAAAAAAAAATTACTTCCAGAACATACTCGTAGAAAAAAACTTACATTTATTACCTTCCATTCCACTGCGTGCACTGACTGGACAGGTCCACTCATTCTGTGTGGTTCTTTTCAAAAGACCATTTCAGATACCAATCTACAAGGTCTTTGCATGATCAGACCAGGATTATGTCTGGACTTTAAAAGAGACTGTTACCTCTGAGTTTGTTTCGGCCTTTCTTCTCAGAGTAGTCAGATAGGAAACGCCGACCTCATCTAGTTTAAAAAATATGATTGACGTGTAAAACTGTTTGTACAAACCTACTTACAGAAATAAAATCATTTATCATTTATCACTCGGAATTCTATTGCTGTATGCGTAATTTCTGCATAGGCTTGTTACTATTTTCACTGTGCACTCATAATAAACCTGCCGGGGTCGCGGATTATTCGAAAGAGTTACCGTGGCCCTGGCGCACAGGCAACTGAAGGAACAAGGGTGAGTTTTAGTCAGTAAGAGTCACGGCCTTCCGCTCCATCCAGAGCGGGAGAAGTTATTTGATGATTTCACACCCAAAAAAAAAACTCATAATAAATGCCATAAGGTTGTAATGAGTTGTAGGTCGTGGGTTCGAACCCAGGCAGGCGCTTTACTTTGTGTAAATAATTTCATCACCACTGCTCTCAAAACAGTGAAGGAAAACATCGTGAGCAAACCGGCATGTCCTAGAACCAAAAATTCGAAGACATGTGATATCTACCAACCCGCACTGGGCCCGTGTGGTAGATTACAGCCCATTCCCTCTCAAAGGCAGGACGCCTGTGTCCCAGCAGTGGGAACATTATAGGCTGATTATGCTAAATGCCATTGAATAAATTATGTGGATATGATGACACATGTCTTTAAATGCCGTATTATTGTAAAAGCTACCATTTCTACAAGAGTAACGTTGACAGAAAAAAAAAAAATCCACATCGCTACCCTCTCCTAACTTAATCCCACTTTCAGATTTCGTAACCATCACTTAAGGTGGTCATTTTTTATTGTTAGATACGTTTCGTGCCGTATTGTAGAGATTTAGTGGCGAGGTGAAGCTTGGTGATATATTTATTGGACCTTATCACCGCGTATGGAATGCCACGTGCACTAAAACTTAATAGGCGTGGCTGGGTCGGTGACACTTTGACGTTTCGGAGATTTCTTAATGAATTTAATGACGGTGGATTCTACAATCAGGGTATAATTTTTAAGGTTTTGTTTTGGTGTTCTATGTTGGGCGAAAATCTTGGACTACGTCACCCAGTGTTTTCTTTGCAATTGTGACCTCTTTCAGCCTCAGAATGCATTGGTCGCCGTTTTCAATTATATAGAGATAGGTATATTATAGGACCGACAAAAGGTAATTCCGTGGAGTAAACTGCCCATTTATAGGGTTGTCGAAAGCAGATGACAGTTGCTCTATGCTAATTACTGATTAGATTTCTTATCTTCATAGTTAGATTTCAAAATAGTTGGAAAATAGATATCTGGGCAGGTCAGAGTTTTTCGAGGAAAATTTCAAGTCAGAAAGAAATTGGTAACAGAGAATAAAGATGAAGGATAACCTTTGATAATTCTTTCAACTGCTATTAAATGATGCCGAGACATATTAAAATCATAATCTGAAATCAATTTATAATATTCTGAAATGTATACTTTAAACGAGAAGAAAGCATGATTGATAACCGAAATCCGCAGATAAATATTAAGAAAGTCTAGACTAAATGAACTAAAAGTCTTAGAAATTAATTATAAACAGTTATGATCGAATCGCTGTGGGTTTTATACATAATTTATATTTTATTGGCTCTGCATTAGATTCAGAATCGAGTTCTATCATTTATAATATTATAAATATGTCAACGTTTCTGTCGGTTCGTTGAATTTTAATTAAATTGAATTTCTGTGCAGTATTTGAATGAGAACTGCGGTAAATTAGAATTGTGAACTCAGGGTCAGGAGTTCGATTTCCGTGTAGGGGCAAATTCTTGTATGCCCTAGTGATGCTGGTGGTAATAAATTAATCATGTTTATAAATCGTAACATAAACGAATGATTTGTGTTTAGGTTTAATTCAAGATGAAGAATTATAGATATATGTTCTGAACTGTATGTAAAATGTTCTCTTTGTTGTGTACAGGTAACTCTTTTATATTTTAGCAATCCGGACTTCCTAAGTCTTTGTGAACAAAAAGTTTCTTTATCAAAGGCTCATATTGGTACCTATCAAAGGTACCTATATGCAATTTTTGCTCCCGTTAAAATATTCCTTTAATGTAAGAATACTTTATAATTAACTATTGCTAGCAAATACATTTTAAATCCAGTTTTCAATATAGGTACTGAAACTACAAAAACCATTGTTTTATTCAGCCATCCAAAACCATGGGACAATACCCACAATTAATGAAACATTTTAATGAAAGCTTGCTTCAGAACAGTTGTTTTTTATTGTACAATTAAAATCATAAGTATCGTAGTAACCCATACATACTATCTCTTATAATAATAAAAATTTTAATCAAGAAACCTGAGCTGTTATAAATCTTTAAATGTTATTTGGATGACGCATCGCACTATTATTATCCAGTCTTAATATTTTTAAGTTTTGTATAGCAGAATGTAAAATGTAACAATTTGATCACTTATCTGGCTCAACACTTGAGTATTTCAAATGTAACAGTAGTAAAACAACTGTTACAAATTGGCTCATGGTCTTGGACTATGCTAATACCGAAATTTACTACTTGTCCAGAAATAACTAATTTGGTACGATACACATACTACACTACATTTCACAACACTCCTACATCTTGCACAACACAACACTTATCATATCTCTTAAAATCGTCAAGTTGTAAATAAACCTTAACTATCTCAATAATTTGTTATAATATTCATATTTTTATCTGTTTTCTTTTTTGTTTCAAATGACTTAGTTGTGGTCTAACTTTTTCAGTACTGATGTATCTTAGTTGCTCCTTATCTAAGTAATAGTCCTTGTTATGTTCATTGGAAGAGCGTTGATTTTCAAGATACAGGTTTTTACCTAGTTTGGAAATCAGGAGTTCATTTAGGTTAGATGCCTGTTATATGCCATGTTTTTAGTAATGAAACTGTAGTAGGCTAAGTTCTGATTTTGTCCAATAAACGTTATTGTTATAATTATTATTTCAAACTGATCTTGAAAATTCTTCCGATCCTGAAAAAAATTACTGCAGCTACACATATTCCTCTCGACAAGTATTGCAATTTGCAATTGCGCAGTATTCTATAAACAATGAGATACATTAACAAGGATGTATGCCAAGTTGTTAATAACACTACAATCATAAAATAAGCACCAAATATAACATTGAAGCTTAATATAAGTTCACGTACCCAGTTCATCATTCTCCTGCCCTTATACTGTGGTCGGAGCAACATACTCGTATGTATCTTTCGTCCATACTTCTCTTTTAGTTGTCATCTCGGTAGTCACCCCGTCTCTAACCATATCATCCTTCACACAGTCCATCCACCATTACTTTGGTCTTACTCTACTCGTATAACCATCCACATTCATACTCAAAAATATTCATGTTCACGTACTTCGACACTTAAAGAAAAAAAAAAATTATATCTAAAACCTCGCTCTATAGGAAATTGATAGTCTTATCAACTAATCTTATGTAACACTTGGTATATTTCCTTATACATAAATCCTTCAACTCAAAAGAACTCCCGTGAAGAAGTGAGTGTTAATTTTAACCACATGTAATATAACCCAAAGCTAAAACAAAAAAATATATCACAATCTTTCCTCCACTTTACCTACATTTCAATCACTAAACCACAAATTAGCACTTTAAATTTACCCACTTACGATTACTCAGCAACCATTAATAGAAATATAACATTTCAAGGAAAGACATATATACATCTGATCTGATCACATCACGGAATGATGATGTGTTAAGGAAAACCGTTGATAAAAGCGATACTTTGCATCCACAGGTTTTTACTAATGTAGATCATGTTATTCGAAGTGAAATGAGTCAGATTGTAGAAGTAGATTTTAACTTATATGAATCATTTTTCCTTGATTGATGATGCAATGATGTATCACGATTCTGAGTGAATGTGTTTTTCTGAACTGATTTTGCGGTCATTAAGTTTTTGCTCTTTCATGTTTGCATATTTAAAGGAGTGTTATAGTCTGGCTAGTTTTGATCCTTACTATTCAACATGCAGGTCATGAATATTCATTGCAATCAACGTTTCTGCATTCTTAATGCAGTGATCTCTTTAATTCATCATCTTTGCATTTCATTGTCCTTCTTCACCAAGTTCGTTCGAACTCCTGAAATAGATAGGTATTATTTTATTTTGATAACTTTTGCTGTACTTAATTCGTCATTATGGATACATGGAACCATATAAAGCGTATATGTAGATAATTTGAGATATTTCCAATAATGAGTTAGAAAATAAAATGAATTAGAAAATATTGATGATGATTTCATTTTGACAGTCACTTGCGTAATTAAAACTTTAAATTTAGCAGGATTTATGGAGACGGTCTATCGTCTATGACACATTCTGTTGAACATCAATGTTTTTCTAATCTCTGTCGTGTTGAAATAATGCGTAATATTTGAACTAGTTTCTATATTTTCTCGGAAATGGAAAGTGTATCGTGCCTGCGAAGGTTGGGTGACGAATTTCATAAGAGTATTCTTATTAGGCTTGTATTTATAAGAAAAAATAAACAAGTTTTGTCTAAATTGAATGAATAGATCGTTATACAAAACGAAGTATTTTAAATGTTTCTTAAGTATGGGCACAAACGAAGATTGGTTTATGCCTTCGGGTATTAGATTGTGGTCAACTGTATCTTTCGCATTAGCTTGGTTTATACTACTGCTGTGAAAGTGCATGTAAAAAGTACCTTCTTATTAGTCTGTCAACACCTGCTCGCACGTTTGTTTTAATTTTATTTTCCTAAAAATATTCTTAAGCCCGCACGTTTTGCTATTTTTTGTATCGCTGTAGATAAGTGTTCGGTATACACGTATACATATCAAGCTATATATTTCAAATATAAGCTGACCTCTCAGAAGTCAATGAATTAAATATAGCTTACACATATAAAAAATAAGTATATATATAAGTATATCAAAAATCGTTCTCTCTGACAATCGTTTGAAAAAGACAGAGACAGGACAATGTTTTAAATACGTTTAACGTTTACAAATTTATTGATTTGATGTGCAAGCGGGCTATATTGTTTAAGGTATCTAAAAATAGCAAATGAAACAAAATTAATTTTATAAGAGTTTCAAAAAATAAAATCCCTTTAAGACACCTTCCAAATTATATCAACATAATATAAATTAGTGTCTTCTTACATATATTAAATTTAAATATTATCTAATCTCCAATCTATGCATGTGACATTTCACTTAATTACTGACTGTCAGGTCTGTCAGCTCTTTCTCAATTTTAATTAAACAAACATGTAAATAAACAAAACAGCCTCTTCCGAAATCCAAATTTCGTAAAGGTTGCAGTCAATTTTAGGATTACCATCGCGTCGGTACCCCAATTGCGTAACATATATTATTTTATTCGAAAGATTTTGAAGGATATCTATTGCTTCATATGTTTAAAAGATTCACCTCCTCGACTACAAAAATAACGCAATATATATTGTTCAAATGTCAAAATGCATTGAGATGGCGAGTACGTTACGCAACTTCCGCGGGTTACACCTATGGAAAATAAAACTTAAACATCAGAAAAGCTCACAATCTTCAATTGTTTAATATATTTCTAAACAGTAGATTATCCCCGGTATTGTTAAAATGATTGTTATAGGTTATACCACAAGAAGGACGATGATTCTTGACCTAAAATCAGGTTATATTGAGTATAAAAAATATCAAATTGCCCAGACATCATAACAATTGCTATCTCAGTAGCACCTCCACTAATAAAAACGACATAAATACAAATAATGCGCATCTTATCATCGATTCTTTATCACCTAAAGGCCGTCCATTACTTACACACCAACCATACCTTACATAACTTGATTTGCATAGACGCAGGTCGACTGCGTAGGCGCAGGTCACAGAAAAACTCTTTCCAAAATCCCCGATACACATTTCATTGCGCGTGGGCATCAAAAAACCTTTCAGATTGTTTATAGATCAATATATTATTCAGAATGTGTGAATATTTCTTTCCGATCAGTATTTTAAGTGATTGAATTATGTCCGAACTTGCGATAAGCGAATCAATTTGTGTGATGAGGAAAGCTGACGTTAAATTAGAATAATGCAAGTTTATTGTTATTTTTATGGGGCGACTATGTCTTTATAGTTTATATGCTGATGTGGGAATGGCTGATGACGTACTTGGTAGCCAGATGTTTGAGTTGGTTGGGGACATAGGATTATCTGATTTAGTAGCAGAGCTTTTCATGAGGGAGCCCACCGGGGAAGCACTCTACGGGGTTAATACGTAACACACTAACAGTAGGAATGGGTTTCATTTTGAAAGCTCAACAACATTCATTGCGTTATTTACGTTGTTGAGCAGACAAATTTTTCGAACATATAAAGCAATGAATTAGCAATAGGCTTCAAAATGATTCAGATTGTGATGGATAGTGCGTTATGTAGTTAGGGTGTTCGTTTGAAATGTATTGACGATGGTGTAGTTACAGCCACATTAGACTTTAAATAAATAAAAACTTTATTCAGTTCAATAAAAACAGCACAAGAAAAAAAAAAACTAGTAACAGATTACATAGGAGCCTTAGGTGCTAGTATTTTACAAATGCCGTGGAGCCCACACTAGGATTCCCTGTGTCGTGGGGTCCACAAATGTGTGGTCCTGTGTGATGGTGGATTTCAGATCGTCTCTGACATGGGAACGCATCTGTGATGCATATGGTATCGCAGATGAAATTAAACATTTATTGTTCAACTAGTACTAGATTACATGACAAGGTAATATAATATAAAGCCCAAGCATAAAGTTTCTTAATCTAGTTAGTGGGTGCCGTACTGTTCTCTTAGATAGGTCACAAAATAATTTGTGTTTAGTAGAAACAGTTCCGAGGAAACCACATTCCTAATTTCGTAAAAGAGGAACCAGTAATAACTGTAAAAAATAAACTAACAGTACTTCTATTAAATAAATGTTACTACTCCGTGTCGGATTTTCTAGCTGTTAAATTTTAGTTGTGTATCAATTTTTGTATGTTTGATGATGACCTGCATCAATGTTTGCATGCCAAAATGGTAGAACGTATAAGGATTCTTTAATATTATTGTAACCACCTTATTGTAAATACCTACCTACATTCTGAGCAAATAAATGAATAGGTATTCTATCCTATTTTGATCCCTGTTATAAATGGTTGACTTATAATAGTACGTGTTAAATATGTATGTAGTAATCATTACAGCAAGCTACTAAATGAGAGACAAATTAGGGTTATTAAAAAACAACAAAAAAACTTACAATATACAAAGAGCATGGCTAGCATAATTCTTCTTTCCTTTCTAGATTTACCTACGTTTGCCTCTGATGCCTAACACATACTGCCTATGACAGCATGGGTACTAATGATAATTGATATTTATTTCTGTATTGAATTTGTATAAACACTTTTACTGGTCAAAAATATAATTAAACTATATGGGGTCGGTGTTTCTTATCTGAAAACTACGAGCAGAAAGACCGGAACAAACTCAGAGGTCAGAGTCTCTTTAAAAGCCCAGACATTTCCTTGGTCAGATACTAAAATAAGATAGCTCCTACTTCGACTGTATCCTACTTGAAAAGTGTTAATTCTGTACCTTCTCTTTTCGCTTTTTCCATGTCCCTATCATCGCATAAAGGCTCGTACACACTGGCGCGACGCGACGCCCGACACAAAGCCACCGCGTGTCGCGCGACGGGCGACGCCTTTGTGTAGGGCGTCGCGTCTCGCCTGTCTGTGGGAGCCTTAACACTGTAATTCAACATCCACGCCAAGTTTCACGTCATAGACGTTCCCAATTATAAATTATCACACATTATAACCAACTCAAGTTACAGAATATTACTTAAAAATATATAAACTCCATATCTTTATGCATATCTTTAAGTTATGTAAGTGTGTAATAAGTTTTACTGGTAATCACCGACAGAAATCGCGGGCTATACGTCAGGACGCTCCTTAGTTGCGCAACCCGACACTCTGAGGTCGCTGTGAATCGCCCTGGGGTTTATATATATATATATATAATTGTTTGATATGTTCAGTTAGTTTATATTATTTCGGTTTGATTTGGGCAATTATTTTTATACCAACCCAATAAAGTATGTGCCAAAGATACAGAAAATTGTATTACAGGAACATTAAGAACAATATAAAGACGTCAGTGTTCTAGTTAAGGATAATCGATATCACTTCTCGTCTGATATGCTCATTATACAATATCTAAGTAAAACAAAATTTTGCAGTACCTACCTGTCTTTCATGAGGGACAAAAATTAATTGACAATTATGGATTAAGATACCAGTAACTATCGATTCGGAAAAACGGGCCCGTCAGAAAGTAGCTGATTCATCAAAATAAGTGACAGACAAAAAAATTCGAACGAGCAAAAACACATCGCGAGGACGGACAACATTAAAATTGTGTTGTCATTAATTCTTAGTTCAGGCTCCAAAGTTACCTTATGTCCGTAGGTCATACGGTGTAGTAAACGCCCGTAACTTCGGCCGTAACTACGGACTTCGTGCTTTGGGAGTAGACCCCCAGTACAGTATATATGTAAAGACTGAACATTTTAAGTCTGAATTTTTTGCACTATGATTTGATGATTGTTGATTTGATTTGAAGTTCAAAATGATCTAATTCACGGATCCAAAACCGCAGCTCGCTGAAGCCCACTGTTTTATAACAAAATGAACATCAATTTTAATGACCAAAAACCTCGTACCTATTTCAATACAAAGTAGAGGCAATAATTACATAATCCATGTAATTTGTGCTGTATATAGGTCGCGGCGATCAGTGATGCGGCGTTGCTACCAAATGCACGCACCGCTCGCGGCCAAGATCGCTCGTTTTGTGCGCTATGAACTTAGTGATAGGTGGTAGCGGGAGCGAGTATCCTTGTAATAGAGTTAGTGCTTTTAATAAAAAAGCAGTGATCTGTGTTTTGGTTATGTTAGTTTTAAAAGAAAACTGTGTAGGCAAAACATTGTGCACAAAGATTCTTGGACTAAATGTCCACGTGTGATCTTATTGCACTCAACAGAAGTTGGATTTCGTTGAAGGGTTGATTAATCAAAATCACGAGTTCACGTTTCGCAGGGAATAAGTATAAGTCATTAATATTTGCCAACAATTATTATGAACATTATATGGAGTACACCAATATGTAACCAACTGCCATAAAACTTTAGATATGTAAACTTCCAAAATAACCAAATTAGTACTCGCTTCCCGCTCAACCCGTCACCGCGACCCCCGGTCTCACCGACCGCCATTATACCGTGAGAACACAAGTGACCATGGCACTTGCCACCGATCAGCCATTATAGATCGTGAACTATTGTTTGCGACCGTTCAAACGCCCGAGATACCACCACTCAAAATATAGACCCGATATTCATGACTAGAGTCCGACCGAGAATTATATTTTTTTCGTCCGAAAACAAAAACGAAATTCGGCCTGGTTTGCATTTTCGGCCTAAACCCGAAAACGAAAATAATGTGTTTGTGGTTTGTCGATGATTTTTTCTTCGGTAAGGGTAAAAGAAATGCAGTGTCCAATCTATTAATCATTATGTTTATCCGTTTAAACATAAACCACAAACTTAATACTATTTTCAAAGACATAACTATTAATAATCAAACAATCTGATGTTATATGCGAAAAAAACTAATGTTTTCTGCATTTTCTCAGTGTGCTTTTAGTTGTTGAATATATCGATTTTCCCTGAATAAATGAATTGATTGTTTTAAAACGTTTTCCGACCGAAACCGAAAACAAAAATGGCTGAAAATGGATATATCGGCCGAAAACCGAAAACGAAAACGAAATTCGATCGGACTCTATTTATGACTAACACCATTTTTGTACCGCAAATTGATAAGAACAATTTCTAGGTCAAACTGTGTGTTGAAATTTAAAGCCAGATGTTTCTTGTCATTAATAATGTCTGATAAAAAATAAGGTGAGTCCGAGTTTGGTTTGTAACTGATTTTGGAGACAATGGGCGGATTTGTGCTAGTGAACAATGGTCTAGCATAGTCTAGATATTGATACAGTCTTGCCTAGTGTTTGAGATTGGTTCACAGATCATTTTAAATTGTTAGTTTCGCTGACCAACATTTTTTTTTTGTTTGTCCTTTTTTGTCCTTGCGTTCTTGTTTATGCGTGTATCAATCTATATATACATATTTAGAGTTGAATAAACCTGAGGTGGTATTCATTTTAGTGTAAAAATAATATTTTCCTATTACAAAATATCAAATTAAACACGTAACACCGTAATCCTTAAAATCAAGATGGCACTATTTTTCTGCCGCACCCAAGTCACAATTGCAATAACATCTACCAAAAACCCCAATTTGTCAGTAACAAATATGTTAACATTATTACATTTACCCAGAACCGCTAGGGCAAAGTACATGAATCACGTTTAAAACCACAGGGTTACACCATTTTTGGGTCAAAACTCGTCATTTTGTAACACAATACCCACTGAGACCGCATACGCTTTGTAGGGTTAAGTGTACAAAATATGTTCGCTGAACGTAATATTGTGGTGTACGTTATGGAGATTTGGAACATGTCTTGTGTTTACAAGATGCGCAGGAGTTTCCAATTGGAAACCGCTTTAGTTCCTGCGCATCTCCTCGCTTTCGATACAATAATGACGTATTTAACTGAAAATGATCATAAACGGTTGCATATATTTTACCACTAGCTGCTGCCCGCGGCTTCGCCCGCGTGGATGTCGGTAATTATCCAACGGGACCGTGCTGTCGGTACAAAAAGTACTCCTTATAACATCAGCTATATGCCAGTGAAAGTCCCGTCAAAATCGGTTCAGCCCTTTCGGAGATAACCCGGAACAAATAGACAGAGAGACAGATAAAAATATAAAAAAAATGTATTTTGTTATATGTTAAGTCCCGTATATACTTTCATATGCATTTAGTAAAAAACTGTTATTTTGACATTACAAACAGACACTTCAATTTTATTTATTTGTATAGATGTATAGATAATTGTTATAACACTGGCACAAATTGTTTTTGTTTACAATATTGAACCTACAATAAAAATATTTTCGAAGGTAACTTGTTTATCGAAGTTATAGAACAGTGGTCGTTTAGGCTAATATTATGATCATCTCACATTTAACTACAGTTTTTAGTTAAATCTAAAAGAAACTTCAAACAAAACACCTGTCTACCTACCAACAAATAGATAGGCATAAAAAAAATATCAAACACCAATTTCAATGATTAACGGCACTCCGTAACGGTGGTAGATACCAAAATAAATCTTACAAAAATATTATAATTCTTCCATCTATAAATCTAATGTAATCTTAATAAAATGGCTGCGACTCAACGAGACATTGTCGTTGTATGAAAGTGGTTGTATATATTCATAGGCCGTGGGAACCTGGGAACCCACCCACGCAAGAATCAAAATTCTTGGTACATTTGTCATTCTAAGATTTGCATGATGATATATTTGGAGTTTTGTCGTATTCCGTTCATAGGTGGATACTTTTGTTTTACTTGTACGTTACTGCTTGTTATGGATTTGTACTTTTACGAGTTATGTGGCTGAAATCATCAAATGACCTCTCCCTCTCTGGGCGGAGCGGGAGGGCGTGTCAGACTCTTACTGACTAAAACCCACCCGTGTTCCTTCAGTTGCCTGTGCTCCAGGGCCACGGTAACTCTTTCGAACAATCCGCGACCCCGGCAGGTATTGGCGCTTGCAGACCCCGTCAGTGATGCTGACATCTCTTTGAGACGCGCGTAGAACACGACGCGCCGTCGACACGGGCCTGGTCCTTACCGGACGACGAGCTGCCCATTGCTCGCCGTCCGCAAGCCCGCGCCTACGGTGGCCGGGAGTCGGCATTCGACTCCAGACGCCCAGGGTGTCTCCTCCTGCGGCGACTAGGGGCGTGAGGGCGCAACGATTGCCATGTTTTGTTCAGCTGTGGACTGTAATAGGTTGAGTTGATTGAACCCTTGATAGACAAAAGCCAATACTTAGATCTTCTTATCGAAAAATCTATGAAATAGCCTGTCTGCGGGTCAGTTTGACAGTCAAGGCTAAGGAACATTACAACAATTTTACAGCACTCGACAATTAGTACCCTTATCTTCCTCTCCTGCAAAGGCTAATTATCGCAAAAATACATTAAGATTTTCATCTCATCTCCTTAATGAGAAACCATTGGTCCTATGAACAATATACTCGTTGAATGAACAATTTGTTAGAGTCAGCAAGCCTTACACCTCATCAATTAGACCAGATATGGTTCAAATAAATTATCGTAAATAAGGGGCTAACTAGGATCTTATTAAATTTTACATGACAGAAAACTCAGAAGACCCACTCCGACGCATGTCTGTACCCAATAATGTTGTTACCATCTTATATGCATGTTTTTTCTTGTATGTATGACACGTGTTTAAGCAAATAAATATTATCTTATTATAACTTATCCGAAAATATGTGATAACATACATTTTGAACTAGGTATAGTGTATTTATTTTATTTCATATTTTTTTGTTAATTTTTAATTTTCGTATGCTGCACTGGTTGACGTCATCACGTCAATGCCGGCTATCGCTGAAAACCAGCGCTGGGACTCTGTCTCGCATAGGGTCGTAGCATTATACTGAGCGATTGCCGTTTTGCGTGAATGTGACGCTTATTTTCCCCCAGCTAGTTCTTTTTTGTGTTTGTGTGTTTTTTCTTTGCGTCATGTTTACCGCAAATAAATGTATTTTCTTTCTTTATTTTTCTTTCAATGCTACGGTATTATAGAGCACACACAAAAACACATTCATATAACATTAACATTATCAAGAGGATTTCTTTTTGTGAGTTTTATGTACGGGGTAATCTTCGGAACTCCTGATCCGATTCCGAAAATGTTTTCATTAATAGCAACCTAAAGTATTCCCGAGTGTCATAGGATATATTTTATATTAAAACAAGTTTCACGCGGACCAAGTCACGAGCAGAACTTAGCAGTGTACAAAGGAACCAACCAAACACATTGAGTCTTTGGCCGATGAGAGACGATCGTTGTTAACTCTTGCTTGTTTTCTCCGAAATTAAACATTTACTCAATACTCAATCATTTATTGCATTCCACAATGTGCTTAGGTGGTAAGTAAACATTAGTTGTACCAATCGTGGACCCTGTCGGGCACAGACATAAAAATTTGAAGGAAGAGGACTTATTTAAACACGCAAAAAAAATACGAAATAAAACTAAAACAACAAAAAAAAACATTTAGTTGTGGTTTTTTGACATGTTACGGCAAACAGGCAGAGCAGTCTTGTGCATCTAGTACTGAGCTGATAACAAAATGTACATCAGACACATTCCTGCCGATCTACTGTAGTGAGCTGTCAGTCCAATTGATGTTAATGAGTGACACTTTTGACACGTCACTTGAAGCTCACTTCACCAAAGTTTTTACGGTGAAATCATCGTAGGATAGACCGGCTATATTGTATCAAGTGGTGCTTCTGCTGTAATTCTTGGTTGACTTTAATCTATTCATGTTTGTCTATTGAGGAGCATTTTTAATTAGGCATGTACAAGTGTTTATCGGTAAGCATCCGATACGTTTTATGGCGTCTATAATTTTTATAATAATAGTAACAAGGTGCTTTGAGGTTCTCTATTTTTAAGAAGGAAAATATGTCTTAGCTTTAAAAAAGAGTAGGTTTTCTGTGAAGCTGTGGACAAAAATAATTGTAGATAATACATACATCTTGCTACTTTTGGAAGTTTCAAACCAATTTCTTTTTGTTGCAGTAATTTAATGATAGTGGAAATTGTACTTAAAGGCGTCAATGCAAATGTGGAGAAATCCATATCAACATTGGGCGTTTATTGATTGATCTGATAACTGCTATAATATAATTAAACAAACTGATCCTTAAGGACCAAAATCACTTGAACATGAACACAAGGAGCTGACAAAACCATTTGACATAATAATTTAATTCAATTATTGTTTATATTATTTTATTTCTAACTGACATCCCTTTTTGAATTTGAACTATAATTATTAAAAATATTGTTATTATTAATATTAATAATTTATCATCAATGTAATATACTTAACATTTTTGTACGCCCATGTGGTAGAATGTGATGAGACAACTTATGTTAATCATAAAACCATGTAATATACATACCTATTATATCATCTTTTTAATTTAGCTTCTAATAAATAAATCTATTGTTGTCTTAAATGTTTCATATAAATTGATGGCCTGAAACAGGTTTTTATAAACCCAGATCAGGCAGGTCTACATTACAGTTAGTATTAAATGTTTCCTCGATTGTAAATAATGTAAATTATATTTTTATTTTATAATTGAATAAATTTTATTATATGTATTATACTGACCATGTTCTGACAAATAAATGGATATGATTATGATTATGAAAACCGAGCATATTCATTAAACACTGCCCAATACATATTTTAAACTGCTGGCAATCGAATATAAATCATTAAGATTACTCAATTTGGTGATTTTACAACCTATTTACATACTTGATGGTTAATCAGTGCATTTTGACGAGTGTGTGGCCAGCCGTAAATTATGCGCGGGCGACTTTAATGTCAATCTTATTGTTGTCTGATGTCGCATTCTTGGAATTATCCGAGTTGACTCGTGGGTGCATAGTTTGTGCTTGTAGCTGATGCAGCTTAAATTCAAAAACTCAAACTCAAAGCATTTATTTCAATTAAACCATTTACAGGCACTTTTGAATTGTCAAAGAGTCGGTCAGTTAGTCAGAACGTTGAAGCTAGTTGCCCATTCCAATACGTAGATCTCTATGGAGAAGAACTTAATAATAATAAAGCCGCTATATTAAACACATGTCGTATAGTTCGGAAAGTCCTACAATTAGATTTAGAGATCAATTTCAATGCAGTTCAAACACCTAATTAATTCAAACTTAAAAGCTCACGTTGGTATACAGAAGCGAAATAAAAATAAAAAAATCACCTAGGAACCAGAGAAAATAAATTTTCAAAACATAATAATAATGTCTTTTATTGTCAGGCAACTGAGGCCAATACATAAAATACACAAATTACAAAATAAACATAATAAAACTAAAAGTTGTTTAAATAAATATTGCTTACAACTATGTTAGTAGCACTTCACTTCACTAGCTAATTGTCCTTATGCTGACCTATGGTATTTGCCCGCGGAAGCGACGGAACACCACGTCCTACGGCCAAAAGTCTTCTTCCAAGACGACGGAGTAGTAACAATTTGGTACTCGCACCACGAACGCTTTGAAGTTGACGTTGCGGTGCGACTCCAGTAACTGCACCCTCGGCATGTACCTCGTCTTCTGGCGCACGTACTCCACGATGTCCTCCGCCTTAGTGCTGTAGTGTAGGCGAGAGATGTACACCGGTGTGTTCGGCTTTGCGGCACGCAGGCTCACTCCGGAATCCGTAGGAGCTTTGCCGCAGCGGTTCTTGTTCGCTCGCGACCGGTGCTTCCTCCTTTGCACTGTCACGAAACCCTCATCATCAGCCCAATTCGGCGACTTTTTGAAAGACGTTGCATTAAGCTACATTATGATTTTGTGTAACTGTAGAAGACAGTTCTGCTGATTTTTGGATCGTCATAAGTACTTACGCTTAGTTACGATGCCTTGGACAATAATACGGGAGTCCATGAATACGAGTATGATTGATTTTGTTTGGTTCAAGTTTTATTAAGAAGTCAAAGATATATTATAATCATCATTTCTGGTCTTATCAGCATCTCGATCATTGTCAGTCTTCAAAGTCATGTATAAGTTCAATGACTAAAAAAAAATGCTACACGTAGCCCTACAATAAAAAGGGCCAAGTTAAAGATATTCATTACTTTCAATGCGAGTCCGACTTGTACACGAAGGGTTCCGTACCAAAAGGCAAAAAAAGCCAAAAAAAGAATGTTTCTTGTATGGAGATCCCCTTTAAATTTTAAATTTATTTAATTTTATTATTTGTTATTATAGCGGCGATAGAAATAGATACTCTGTAAAAATGGCAACTGTCTACCTATTACCGTGCATGAGATACAGCCTGTTGAAAGACAGACTGACGGACGGACAGCGGAGGCACAATAATAGGGTTCCATTCCGTTCCATTCTGCTAACCCTAAAAAAATATACAAGTAAATCTTAAGATTCATATTTCCTTAGGGGCACAGCAGACCTCCAAGTGGTACAAATCGATTACGAATCGATGACATTGCTTTACGATATTATGTAAATCGCTCTAGTAGTTCATGACTAATGTGACAGATGGCGCCACTGGGAAATTTACGATCTTTTGGAATTTATAATCAGTGTGTGGGCTCGGAGATATTTTCTGCCGCCATTTCGATGTGTTGTTATACCTTACTCGTATGTAACAGCTTAATACAGTATCGTGATTTTATGGTAATGTTAGTGAATATTATGGCATTTTAACACCTTAATAATATTCCAACTTCGATGAGGTAAACGTTACAAATACAGTACAACTATTTTCATAATGTACCCGGGAATCATCGCATTTCCGAATACAAACAAATGCTAATTTCGATGTCCATCAGTTATTAGATTTATCGTGTATAATAATTTGAAATCAGAACTAAGTACTTTATTGTTGTTTTGTTTTAAAGTAACAACACAATAAAGTACTTAGTTCTGAATTCAAATAATTATACACGATAAATCTAATAATCGATGGACATGGATATTAGCATTCGATTGTATTCGGAATTGCGATGATTCTCGAGGGACATTATGAAAATATTTGTACTGTACATAATGTTGATCCCTAATTGAAAGCTTTACAAACATTATTTACTTGATTCTATTTTATAAGGTCGTAACTTTCAAAACATTTACGAACTAAAACTACGTTTACCGTTTACCATAAACAAAAACTTTACAAAAAAGGTTACTAACTTTATTTCAACATAAACTCCAATTATTTTGTGAAAAATGGACAATGCCCATTATTACAAGATTATTTCGCATAATAACTAAAGAGAATCACATCACGTACTACGCAACGAACCTCAATTAGAGAGCACTATCTGTAACGCGGCTCGCCCATAAGGAAGACGGACTTATCTGAAATTTCTAATCTAGTGACTCACATACATGCGTTCGCGAAATTACCTCAATTTACCCGCTACACTCCCGGCCAAGTCAAAAAGGGCACAGTGCACAACCGTGACTAACAATATGCTACTGCTTGTTACGTTATTTTCACATAGGTGGAATACGTGTCTACCCAAATTTTTTGTACGAATAATCTTTAAAATACCGGTTTCGCTAGCCATATATGTTTATCTCTGGGTGTCGCAAATGTCTCGTTACAGTTTCTATGACATCTTGATTATTGTAATTTGTTGCGACCTTGCCTCCTATTTTATCAGAGGCACACATTAATAATGCTTCGTTGTGACTCAGGTCAGTTCATATAAAATTCTTTTTACAGAGCAAATATAATTTTCCGTTGGATTTAATTAAAAACCATAATATTTCGCTGAGCCTAATTATAAAGTTAAATTTTTATATTAAAATTCAAATTCTCACAAGCGAGTATAATGCAAACAATATGCGTACCAATAATCGCATATTGCATTCCAAAATATTGTTATAATCCAAAATAATGAGGCACATCATTATTTACTGCTGAAAGTGCACCGACCATGCGGCGGCGCAGAGTGAAACTGTAGCACAATCACATATTTTACGCTTTTGAATGAGTTTAATTGAGTAAGAAGAGACCTGAGACCGCTCGCAGCGGGGTAACTTCCAAATTTATTTACAAAAAATTCGCAAAAGACCCCCATTACTTATGTCGCGAGACGCAACATACCCGTAGCGATGCTCACTTCTGTAATATTAAGTGTGAGATACGACCTTATTCGTGTTGACCCAGATTTTAATACGCCTCGTACTGCTCTTTATGATGACTTTTTGAAAAATGTAATTTTTAATTCCGTGCAGGGACGGACCGAATTGAATGGGCCCACGGATGATTCGTTTTAACTGTATCGCTTATAAATTGTTATTTCTTATGCGATGCCGACGGAAGTCTGTCGATATTTTAAACTAAATTAATGCGGCCGTGTACGCCAAAATTGGCGCTGTCGTTTTCTCGAGAAAATCGAATGCCCTTTTTTAATTTCCATTTTTTGCATATATATCATATTCTCTTATACCATTATCAATGTGATCTTAACGAGTTTGGTTAATTAAAATTACGCTTTCTTTTGTTGCAGTCGTTCTTCGGGCGGACGTACAACAACTTGTCTTCTATATCGGAGTGCAAGAACAACGGGGAGTGTGTGATCAACAAGAAGAATAGAACAGCTTGCAAAGCCTGCAGACTGCGGAAATGTCTCCTCGTCGGCATGTCGAAGTCGGGCTCACGATACGGGAGACGATCGAACTGGTTCAAGATACATTGCTTACTCCAAGAGCAGCAACAGCAACATATACAGCACTTGCAAACCAGTAAATCACCCCCTACTTATAACTCATCTATGAATCCGTCCTACCTACCAACGAACTTACTTCCAGCGGCAGCATTAGCAGAATATTACAAGAACTCAGAAAAGAGTCCTTTTACGGAAGACGTGACGCGGCAAAGCGTGTCACCGTCAGATTCAGGAGCATCATCAGCAGATCCTGAGGACGATAATAGTTCTAGAAGTACAAGCGGCCTCAGTATCTTCAGACCAGCGTCGTCTCCCTGCAGCGACAAAGATGTACGGTTACAAGCGATTAGAAATCATAGCAAAGACAGAAAACGGAAGCCTACAATGCCTCCATCGCCTTTCGGAACAGTGTCTGCGCCACCAAGCTTCTCGCCAAGAAGTGCTCCATACTTACCAACACAGCTGTCTATGAGAGCAGCACCGCCAGGGCTCGCAACTTGGCAGAACCGAAACGGTGGGGACTTACTCCTCCATTCTCCAGCAGTTGCAGGAGTAGCCATAGACCAAGACCAGCCTATAGACCTATCTATAAAGTCTACAGCCATGATATTTAGAAGTCCTAAAAACGACGAAGTTAGTGATTCAGAACCAGAATTGTCAATTGATCTGAGCGAGGAAAACAGTAAAGAAATGATGAAGAATCCTTTAGACCTCTCACTTGTCCCGAAGCGGACGGAAGAGGTGCCAATGACTGGTTGAATTTTTAGTATTTTTTGTACATTTTGGTACAGCCGCGGTTTTCTATTTATGTGTAAATAATATTTTAGTATTCTTGTTAATACTCTTTCACGCCATACAGTATTTAGCTGATTACATTCCTTTCTTCTTGATTACCTGATCTTATTTACCATAATTAGCGTTTATTTAGTTTGTAATTCAAGTCATGGACTTATAGTTGTAAGTAGTAAAGCAAAGTACAGTAGAAGAAATATGAGAAATGACATTGTGTTGGATCTATTTGTAGGTAGGATTTAATCAATGTTATTTCTTAATCGTGTTGTAGACATAGCTCAGATTAAGCAATATTTAGGATTAAGGATTTATAAAAAAAAAAAAACTGTTTAATTGAATTTGTCAGTAATGGCCGAGGCGGGCAACATTTTTGTTAAAAAAACTTGACTTTATATTAGGAAACTCAAAGGTATGAAAGATACACCATGTAATTCATGCGAAAAATGTAACTTTTAAAAGGTATCTATTTTAGAGCTATGTCTAAACACATCCAACTATAGAATGTGCCAGTGTATGTTTTACCATTTTTAGTTAATTTTCTATGGGATTAAAGGCCAGTTAAAACGAAGCTCAAAATTGTAATGTACAAACTTAAGAGTCTTGTAAAAATTTAGTTTTTGTTTTATGTACTTAATAATTAAGTATTTATTTCCTTAGTTTTTAGGCCAGTTTGTATTGAGTCATTTTTTTTTAATTTTCGTAAGTAATTTTTAAGGTATTAGTTTTTAATTTTAGCGTAATTTTGATTTTGATTATGCTTGTGTTATTATTTTGTTATTTTTTATTTTGTTGAAGATTTTTTAAGACAATGACACATTCCAATGCTCATTTCATTCCAGTACTTATTTTATCGTATTTTTTTTATTTTCCGGTGCCAGTGCCTATTTGCTCTTTTTAAGCGTTTTGTACTATATTCTCTAAGAACAGAAAAAGTTTTATATTTTTTATTGTGTTTACGATGTGAAATGAATAACTTTTATTGAAGTTTGAATACTCAATACGTAATATATACTAAGAAAAACAAATGTAACTAAGAGGAATACATATCAAAATATAAGAAATAATCCTGTTACAAAAAATGGTGCCATTAAAATACATTTGCACAATGAGCATAATATTATCACTATCGTAGTCCTGGAAACGTCACAATTTTGTAAATAAATAAATAGAAAAATAATGGATACTTTTATTCCTTTCGCCAAAATAGTTAATAGTAAACGTTGTTCAATGAAGTACAAGTAGCAGGCTTACTTAAGATATTTTTCTGATTCAGTTCAATATTACAGACTAATTAGAATATAATTATTTAGAAGAAAGAATATAAATAAAATGGTCAGTGTTGGCAACAATTCAACAAAATAAACATTAGAACTCACTCTCGAACTATTTTTTTATTATTATTTTATTAGCAAAACCATGTCCATTTAATACTGAGTAAGCCTGTAGTACTGACTAAGTTATCAATTTTGAAACATAATTGTTGTTATCAGTGTGATACGATATTTTTTTAATCATGTGTTTACATTTTTTTTACGTTTTTAAGTAAATTTTAATATATTTGAGAGAAAAAAATAATAAAAAGCGAGTGCCTTTATATTTTTGAAGTTTCATTTATATTATCCTACTAAATGTGTACCTCACATGACGTGAGTCTATGGCCAGAGGGGTAATTACGTAACACACTAACAGTAGGAATGGGTTTCATTTTGACAGTTCAACAACATTCATTGCGTTATTTCCGTTGTTGAACTGACAAATTTTTCGAACACATGAAGCAACGGATTAGCAATAGGCTTCAAAATGTTTCAGATTGTCATAGATAGTGTGTTACGTAATTAGGGTGCAGATGTATGAACGTAAATGAAGCAAAGGGAGTATGTAAGGATCGTAACAGGTCGCTTTCTGTAATTTCTGCCTACCCCATGGCAAAAAGGCGTGAGTTTATGTAATGTATGTTTGTATGTGTACCTGCAATAACAATAAAAATACACAAGTTTCGTTAACTTTATGCATACAAAACAAACACACACGGGCATAACAGTGCATTTTCTAAATATACATAAAGATACTTATCGTGACATTTACTAAAAAAATCTATAAAATAAAAGTAACATTTAACCCAATTTTGTACACAAAAGCATTCATTTAACAAATGTTAAACATGTTCGTGATACATTTCGAAAAAATAACATACTCGCCTGCGCCAAGGAAATAAAAACACAAAAATATTCAAATTTCACAAAACACAACAAGACAAACAGACAAACGGTGTTTACAAGCAAACAGTCACACTAAATATTCATGAACACTACTCTGAGTATTTCTTGAAATGTTTATTTCCCATGAATTTTTTTTCCATAATTATTCATGAGTGGACTCACTGGGCTGATTTTGTTTTGAGATTATTCAAATTTGAACTTAATTCTTCTGAAAATATGGCCCATTTTATGTTGATTGTTTGATGGGAACTGTGAATATTCAGATGTGTTTTAGTGTGGCTACTGTGAACTACTGTGTCTTTTGTGATTAGTCAAATGAATTCACATCTTCTTAGAAAATGCTCCTTTGATTACACTTGTTGTTTGAAGAATAATTGTTTAATTTGCATGTAATTAAGGATATTTAAGTATGGTAAGGAGAACTGTATTCTGTGCGTTAAAAAAGTAACACAGTCGCAAGTATACTTAAGAAGATGATACAAAGTTGAAATCACTCCCAGTTATTTATAAACGTTGCTTAAAGTTAAGTAACGATTAGCGACTATTTAACCATAATTTTTTGACGTTGAAACTTTTCTCTTGAAAATACTTTTGTAATTAAACAATCTTTTCATACTCTGAAAAGATCTGGCTTTTTAAAAACTGCAGACCACTAGGACTCTTAAGCAGAAAAATTTAATAATACTTTAGCGAAATAAATTATTTTATCAATCATCAAGGCGGTGACATTATAGAACAATTCCAACGTACACTTGTGAACTTAATTAAAAACACAAATTATAATAATGAGCTCTTTAAACCATAATCCAGTATCCCGAAACAATAAAGGCAACGTTAATTTGTTAACATAACAGTACAACCACTCAAAATGGTTCACCAGAATAAACCCTTAACTGATTTAATTGATCTTATTAAGTCTTTCCGTTCTTATTGTCACACCTCACTAAAATAATTATCAACCTTATGGGCTTTGCAATAAGGAGACATTACACTTTTGGAGGTGTACAAAAATAATTTCGACATGATTTTTGTCACTCAATTTAATTGAAGTCATGTCGGTCGAAGTAACAAATCAATTTTTTTTCGCAATGGTCGCCATTTCCCGATATAGTTGGGTGTTTACGTGGCTCGAAAGAAATGCGTCTCGTTAGTTGGATAATGACAGTTTTGTGTTATTGAAATGTACTGGTGAGAACAGAGGTGATTAATTTTGATGGGTTGTGACAGACGGAATCGGATGTCAGATGTAGGTAGGTGATGTATGCCTATGTGGCGGTAGAACATGGAAACATCTATGTACTAATTACTCATGTTTGCAAAGTAATAAATGATTTGATTTGATTGTGTCAAGATTTTATTTTCGTTCAAATGAAGTATTTTTTACAAGTAAAAGTTGTTCAGTTATTGTCAGAATTTCTGAAAACGAAAAAGCCTTACACAATGATGAGACCATAGTGTTGCATTTGCCAGTTTGAGTAAAGTTGTTGTCAAACATATAAAATGTGACTCTAATTACGATGATTAAGCAGAATGCCATATTTTGCCTCACTCCTAGAATCTGACAAATATAACATGAGGTAAACGAAAAATATGATTATTTTAAATCATTCAATTCGAAAACCGTACGAACATAAATTAAACACACTTATTCAATCCTCAATATACAAGCGTTATCCGACCAGAATCACACAAAAATGCGCAAAATGGCAACAGAAAACACCCTTAAGACATTCCGTGCAAAAAAATTCACACACAAATCAACTACAAAACTGGCGAACAACTGTATTCACCTGTACTACCAGTCGGTTGCCGATTTTAACGAGGAAACACATCGCACTAATTGAGATTGCACCACGGCGTGTCTCAAAAAATCGCGTCATTATAGCCAAAGAAGGTGGTGATTTATTTGCACGTCACAGGAATAGACGTCGCGAAATGAGAGCAGTGAACACTTTTTTCATTGATTGTACTACCGAATCTTCGCGGGTTGAGAGGCTGATTGCTTGGTTGTTATTTTTTTTTTATCACAAGAATCTGGAGTATGAACTTCGCTGCTGACCCTGTACTTTTGGTTGCGAGACAGTGGAGGGAATTTAATTCAAGTAGATGGGCTCGCTAAAAAAATTGTTACATAGGTGTAGATAAGTTTTGCAATATGAAATTGTATTTGACCGTATTAATTTGAATGAGATTAAGATATTTAAGATATTTTTCATTAAAATGCATCAAGTCACTGAAATCAAATTAACTGATGCAACTTATGCAACATTGTGTGATTTTAATAATCATCAAGTTTACAATTTTAAAGCCTGTCACATCCTTAAAATAAAATCGTTTAAAAATGTACCGGTTAAAGAAGGGTTCAAGTTTTTTATTTACGTAACAGTTGATATAAAACTGAAAACTAAAATCATATGCATGATCTATTGTTTTGGATCTTTTGTTTTTAATTATTATTTTTGATGAAGCAGCAAAAAACACTTTCCTTTCATGAACTTGTATAGATAACACAGACAACTCAAATACGCAGTAAAATTAGAAACCAATCCGATACGTATAGGTAATAATGTTATTGAGGCAATGGGTTTTTTTTTTCCAATAAATCCTATAAAATTATTGTAAATCACCAAACACGAGACACAACAAAAATATTAAATTATAATAATTCCCAACGAAATTTTCACGCCCACTGCGGCGGCGATTTCACAATAATATTATTTACATTTTGTCCACAATAATTACTGTTTGTCACACTGTGCAGTTTATGTCTTATAAAATGTTTAACACACAACTTTGGCTCTCGTATTGACATGAAGTTAAATGTTCGTGTTACTTCGATGATTATTATTTTCGAGAGTCTCTTTAATCATTATTAAATGAGTGAGCTTGACGTTAAGCAATAATAATGGATTCGGCGTTTTATTGTTATTATAATTTTGGTTTTCTTCCATTTTGTTCTTATGAAGGTTTTGGTTTCTTTTTTATTTCACTTCAAATATTCAAATATTCTATAAAATACATCAGCAATGTTACATATGTAATAGGAGCATTCAATAGTGAAAATACTTAGAAGTAACACTTGTTTAATGGATTTACGAAAAGTAAATGCTCATGATCCGTCTGTTATGACTTATGACTGATCTGAAACAAACTGAAAATCGATTCAATAAAGCAACGAAAAGACTAAGCCATCTATGATGTTTGAAAACTTGAAGCAGCTAAATAAATCGATTGTGTAGCTTAATATTAGTATAATAATGTGGGTCATAGATATTATAAGAATTCCTTAAAAATAAATATGGATCTAAATTATGTTTATTGATCAAGATTTTGTTTTTCCAAACAAATACGTTAATATAAAAAGAATTTTGCGACACCTAAGATTATTATCATTTTTATTTTTTTTTAAGTATTGTAAAATACCATATTTTATTGCTTTTTAATAGCCAGTTTTTCTCTAAAAATAAAAATAAAACTATCATTTAATTCTCTTTTATCTGAAGCGGCACCTATAAAAAGTAAAACACACATTGAGTCATTCTACCCGATTTGAGGACAAATATTTATTGCACATTATAATCGATACAACTAAAAGTTCAATCGATGCATAAAATATGAAAATCGGACAATCGTAATATTCGGTGTGCATAATTTAAGCATAATTTAACTTAAATGTCATAATATTGTCTACGGGGGGCGTCTGTTAATGTATAAACAAATCGCTTTATACAACTAGACAAATTTCAGACTGCCAACAAAGTTATTAAGGTTTTAAAAATTGGACAAATTTATGTAGGTTGATCGCATATTAAATAGATTAAAGCCAAAAGTGTTACTAATGTCACCCATTACCTCAAAGGTCAAAAAAATACTAAAGAAATTAATAAAATTCACGGTTTTTGTACGTTGTAAATTAACGAATTTATATATTATTACCCCCATGGTTTCGATTGAAATCTGACCAAAGGCATTTTATGTTATAATAATTTTAAGAAGCTGCTTTTAATTTTTGAACCGTTAAGTGTGAATTAATTATAAAAAATATATTTTGTTTTATATGTATCGATATTTAATTTGTGAATAGTATAAGTAACGGAGTTTCCAATAATTACCTTCCCTGTGGCGACGCTGCTGTGATAGGCGATAATTTTTTAATCGATTTATGAAATTACTTTTTTATTACACTTCGTATTTTATTTTGTCTACGTAACTTGCGTTAAAGCACCACTGGGTGTCTCATAAAAACTTTGTTTATAATTTTGCTAAGCGTTTTAGTACTTTGTTTGATGTTTGGACCAAATAGTTACAAAGGTAATTTTATACTCAATCGCAACATCAAACTAAAACCAATAAAAAAAACACAGGTTTTCCAAAAAAAGTTATGTTAAATTCATTGATTCCAGACAAATACTACCTACGGATTATTCATATCGGATAAGCCACCTGCACAAAATGTTTGTGGGGATGGATACTTAAGGGGGAAGCATCAGGGTAGCCCGCGAAATATACATTTTCTTACGTTTTTTGTAATTTGCAGTTCAGTATCAAGTTGTATGTAGATCTAAATATGATTCGCGGCCGTAAAAAATATGTAATTACAGAATTATAATCATAAAAATCATCAATACAACAATCTTAGTTTTTATTACCATATTGAATGACTGTTTCATGAAATCATGACATTTGAGGCCAAATCTAACTTTTGTAGTGGTATTGCTGATTCTGATTGTTATAATTCTGTAATGCCATATCTGCTACGATCGTGAATTATATTTTAATCAACATACAACCTGACACTGACCTGCAAATTGCAAAAAACGTAAGAAAATTTGAATTTCGCGGGCTATCTTAACCACATCCCTCTTAATTAAGGGCATTGTGTGTACATATAGTTAGCAACCTGATTACAAGTAATTAATAGAAAAACGTAGGCATAAACTTTCTCATTATTTAACTATTGCAACATTTTCCTCACACTTTCCTCTTCCACCAAAATTATAACAATCTAGCTTCACTTAATTCCATCCAACTTAGTAATACACAAGAATGTTCCAACAAAACTATCAGAGATTTGATCTAAGGCTGCGCAGGAGTGGAATTTAGGGAATCCTATGGTCCACCACAAATATATGGGATCTGTCACTGGCTGTAGATAGAGAAACAATGCCGTATCGAACCTAGCATTTTAAATAGGAAATATTTTAGCTAAAGTGTTTTGGTATGAAGGAAGTATGGGAATGTTGGAATGGTGACTGATATCAAATGAAAATATGCATAGAATATAATATTAAAATTTGATCATGTGTGTGTTAGCACCGGCGATTTCATGCGAAAGGAATTAGAGAAACAAAAACCAGCCAAGTGCGAGTCGGACTCGCACACAAAGGGCTCCGTACTTCAAGGTAAAAAACGCCGGAAAAAACACCTTTCTTGTAGGTCTCCGTACAAGATACGTCTATTATCCGGAGTTTTTGCCTTAAATTTTCTACTTTATAAATTTTTATTATCGCGGCAATAGAAATACACACTCTGTGAAAATTTCAAATGTCTACCTACGCCTGACGCGTTCTGTCCTGTGCATGCAGGTCATGAGATGCAGCCCGTTGTCAGACAGACGGACGGACGGACGGATGGACGGACAGCGGAGGATTAGTAATAGGGTCCCTTTGGGTATGGAATCCTAAAAATTGGTTCATTGCATGTTGCTGGGAATGGAAATCATGTTATGAAATAGAAGGGATTTAAGGAATACTAAGGTATAGCAACTGGGTCAGACAACCAGCCCATCGCTGATCTGACACAATTTTGTTATGGCTTCCTTCAAGAGGAAAAAGGAGTGTTCTGTTTAGTGAGGGATAGGAGTCAAAATTGATAGTCATTGTGAACATTACCTTTTCTCGTTATGAGTTTGTTCTATCTACACGGTGCTTAAGCCTATCCTTAGTTGGTTGGTAAAGCAAACAAAAAGTTTTTCTTTCTTAAATTTCTTTGAACTTGCAGAAAATTCAATTAAGCTAATGATTTACACCAATTTTGAATACACACCTTCTCATCGTATAAAATGATTAAAATATTCGCCTTTTGTCTATAAATAATTTACACTAACGCTATATTTCCATAGCTAACCAGCCTATAAAGAGCAATCGCCCAGCGCCGATCAGATAGTGGTGCGATGCGCGCGCGCACCTAAACACGCCAATCGCGATCCTAGCGCCACCTAGCGCAGAGTTATCGCTAAGATTTATTCGGCGCACACGCTTAGGTGTTTTGTTGCGTCTAATTTTGGTTCTGTAGATTTAAAGATGTCCTTTTATTTTATAGGTTTTAGATAACATTACCTAACAACTAATGCATATAAAATAATGTTGTGATGGCCAAGTGGTTTTAAGGCTTCGCCACTCCGGTTCAAATTTGGGCAAGTACCAATATAACTTTTTCAATTTAATATGAACTTAATAGGTTTATCTTAGACATCACTGATATTGGTGAAGTAAAACATCGTGAGGAAACCTGGACCTGCAAGTAATATGGAATCGCCAATACACCTAGAGCATGCGTGGTGATTAATTCTCGTGCCATCTTCGTATGAAAAGAAGCCTTTTTCTGCAGTAGGACCTTCGATCAACTATAGTAGGACAGTAACAGACCGGTATTATTATATTAGGTACCTAAACTCTTCGTAGGCATTTGTATAGCAGGTTTGCTACCCTGTAGCGGCATCTACAATGCCACATGCGAGCTACGCGTCACACTGACGTCACGCAAAGTCCTGCATCTCGCAAGCAGAGTTCCCCGAGTACCCGTCTGGTCGGAGGATCCTCCCTTTACTATGGAGGTATGAGGGAACTTTACACCCTGTACCTAATACGTCTATAACCCCTCTCATCAAATTACAGGGAATTCTACGCCATTGTGGATCATCACGCCATTAACATTCACTGCTAACACCGCTTGCGTGACCTTTACAACTGACATCCGGACAAAGATGATGCCAAAATGAACTTGTGGCAGACAAATTGGATCACAACTCGTGAAGTCCTGGGTTTGATACTCGAGTCAAGTAGAGTTATTGGATTTTTTGTTTAGAAATTCCCGGTAGCAGCAGCCTTGAATCTGGATTTCTGCCGGGTTAATTGCAAAGGGCTCGTCCCTTACGTCCCAGGAATACCTATACAGATGTCGTATATAGATATAGACATCTATGGAATACAGATTCTATGATAATGTAAGTTGGGCACCTATATGTTTATGGGCTTAACTCCAAAGCACATGGCTAACAGCTTGCTTGATCGTGTGAATCAATGTTTATATTTCTCAAACAATACCAATCTTGCCAACCAGATCATTATTGCTACATGCTGTATAATGTCATGCCTTCAACAAAAAACAAATGAACGCCATTCCCTTCTAACTCAAATATCAGATGCTCCTGATACAGCTGACCTTTGTCATCGAGGTACATCCGTAATGATATCTTGGGCATCGATGAAGGATTCTTTTGTTTATACTTGGTCACATTTTTGAGATATTAAATCATTGTAGCGTGCATTACCTCTTCTAATTTGCAAGTATTTGCCATAGTTTTGCTTAAAGGAGCCAATTCTTTTCTCTGACAAAAAAAATAGTTTACTAAAGACGCGAACGTACTTACGAACGTTTAAGTTATTTTGTTTGTATAATAATGGTAAAATAGAAATAAACAAGTATTTTATAAGTATTACTAATGCATGGAAGAGCGGAGTCTCCTAATATAGGCTTTATACGCTATGGAAGGAGGCTCCAATCACCACTGATGAAAATTTGTTGATTCCAATATCCCTTTTTTTTTCATCTTACATTTAAGGCCCTTCGTCCACGACGCTACTGAAAAATAATGTATTACAAACTTAAATGACAAATGAGTAGTTAGAATGTGACAGCAGGCCTAATTATCAAGTCGCGGATTGTTCGAAAGAGTTACCGTTGCCCTGGCGCACAGGCAACTGAAGGAACACGGGTGGGTTTTAGTCAGTAAGAGTCTGACACGCCCTTCTGCTCCGCCCAGAGCGGGAGAGGTCATTTGATGATTTCACACACAAAAAAAAAAAAAAAAAAGGCCTAATTATCAAGGATATTTTTAATAAGAACTCCGTATTATCTGTCATTGTAACGGCTTCTGGGGGACTAGCAGTAATCGTTTAAAAATTGGACTACGATGGTCTCGCTTAACTCATTCTAACTTAAACTGCTGGTACATTCGATTTCTTTGTTGAACGATGGAGGTACTAACAGGCTTGGCTTGGGTTTGCGGCTCGTCACCAGTTACTATGGTGTACCTAAGTACACCATAGTAACTGGTGACCGTGCCCGTAACCATCTTCTATCAGGTTGTCCGCCATGGCCAACTTATAACCTATAGATCCTTTGTCTACTATATAAAAACTTAAATACATTTACAGACAGACGACGCACAGCCTCAACTCCTGGGTATAGAAGGATGAAATTTTGCACAAGGGTTCTTTATAATAATGACGGTAAGCAATAAGGGAGGTTTTTTGATAAAAATATGTCTACAAAAAAAAAAAAAAACAGCCGATTTCCAATAAAAACACTATTTTTATTTTTCACTTCTTAGTTGTGGTACCAACCCCATACAAATTCGTATACCATTACTTGATATGTAAATAGCAGTGACAGGAAATTATTAACACATCATCAATATACGCTAAGTGGAAAAAATACGCATTATTAAAGATAACTCAAAAACTACTGGTCAGTTCTTGATCAAATTTATATAGGGTCACATGAGAAGCACCAGCTTTCAAATTAAAAAGAATCATCAAAATCGGTTCACCTAGAAAAAAGTTCAACGTAAAACACATTAAAAAAATACAGTCGACTTGAGAACGTCGTTTTTTTTTGAAGTCGGTTAAAAAGTCAGCCTCTAAAGGGATTACAGGATGAAAATATGTATGGAGGTTTGTCAAGTTTGCCGATGGGAAATCATAGCATACGGCTTGTTTTTAAGGTTACGTACCCAAAGGATGCCAACGAAACCCTATTACTATGCCTCTGCTGTCAGCTGTCAGCGGGCTGTGTCTCATTAACCGTAATAGGTAGATAGTTAAAATTTTCACAGAGTGTTTATTTCTATTGCTACTATAACAAAAAATAGTAAAAATAAAATAAATTTAAAAATTAAAGGGGGTCTCAATAAAAGAAACGTGTTTTTTTTTTTAAATATGTATTTTTAAATATTGCACGGTGGTACCGATCCCTTCTTGTGCGAGTCCAACTCGTACTTGGCCAGTTTTCAGTAAAGCAGAAGTTCCTGCCTGCTTCTACGTATTTCAAGATTCCACATTTCCCTCCAGATCTAACTCAAAAAGCCTTTTACATATTAATTAAGTCGAACCGGACATAAAATAGATCACGTGAAACAGATCAGAATCGAAATGTTAAGGACACTGCGATGCTCGATAAGACGTTCTTAATGAAATCCTTATATAGAAGAATGAGTTTGTTTGTTGAATATGCATACAGTGTTTATCGGGACTTTGTGAAACAATCAGTTTGTTCGTTTTCAATAGAACTGTGAGGTGAATTATTTAGTGCTTAAATTTAGATAAAAAAATAGAGACGTTGTTATTGTACCTATTCTCTCTTTAGTGATTTACTTTAACTTACTTATATGACAGAATTTTCGAAAAAAAAAGCACCTGCAAAAAACCTGCAATAAATCTCCAACCTGCAGGAAATTGTTATACTTTTATGGATTGAATACGAGGTTTTTGGCTATTTTGTATGTGTGCATTTTAATGCCATTTATTCATAATGTGCGTATTTTTTGTGCAGAATAAACTATTTTTCTTTCCTTTTATTTTTTCGGCTTTTAATTTTTAATATTGAAGAATAATACATACGCCAGAGATCGTGGCATCCATGGCAAAGAAGAAGAATTGTTGATTGGTCGACTTAAATGAGTTTATTATCGTGTGTGACCCGTTGTCGTTTCCGTAGGCCCTGGAAGGTACAACGGGTATTTTTTTTACCCGTGGTCGCTCCGAGAAATACAATGCAGCCGAATTAAAATGGTTGTCCCTCCCGTAGCCCTTGGAAGGTAAGCATCCCTCCACAGAAATAAAATGCTGCCGAAGTAAAATCGTATCTAAGTTAAGTCTTAACACAGTCAAAGGAACATATTCATAATTAGAGAACATAAATAAAGAATCACAGGATGAAAAAAATACGAATATATTTGGCCGTATCAGAAAAAAGACAACCTAGTAAAAATACAGGAAATTGTAGCATTAGATTATTTTTAGCCCATTGTATAACGACGAAGTAAAAAATTAACAACCGTTAACACACTAGCTATAATAAAAATTAGAAGCTCGACACAACCTTAGAAAGCTATGATAATAAAGAGAAGGACAATTCTCAGAAGTGTCAATAACTACAAATAATATTTATGACAATACAATACATGCCTAAAAAGCGTGAACAAAATATCACAATAATAAATCACTCATCCACATACCATCAAAGTTATTTTGCTTATTTCATCAATACAACTAAATCCCTTTTAACTAATAGCGACACGAATATTAAACAAAGTTGTTCTAACAACGGTTTTCACCAGCTTTCGTCGCCGACAAAGTACTTGAAATATGTACCTTTATTATTAATGTCGAACATTATAAATTAGTTTTTTTCTAATGCGAAAACAAAATGCCTTTAATAGAAACCGGTCAGAAATTTGAGTCATTTAGGTTCGATTAAAAGGTTCCGTATACTAACTTTCCATGTTTGTGACTAGGTCATCATCACCACTTCAGCCGAAAGACATCAACTGCTGGACATAGGGCTCCCCCAAACATCGCCACTTTGACTGGTTCTGTAGTTCTCGCCTTCAGCGGATTCCTGCGGCGTCACAATCATCGATCCACCTTATGAAAGTCCTTCTAACGCTACGTTTTCCGGTATGGGGTTGCCACTCCAGAATCTTTCGGCCCTATCGGCCAACTGTTCTACATGCAATGTGCCCTGCCCACCGCCGCTTAAGTTTGGACATTCTTCGGGCTATATCTGTCATTTATCAATCATTCAGATTCTAGTAAGAATTTTTAATTTTAAAGTCGCAGTTAAAAATCAGCCTCAAAAAATCATTGTAATTCAGGATAAAAAAGGATGTCATAATAATTTATCATGATTAATAAACGAATTCGAGTTCACAACACCTTATTTACAGCAGAAAAAATAACACTATTGCGTTAATCTAATTAGATCTGAAATTAGAAAACAAAATAACTAAAACAATCAAATTGTTTAAAAAAAAATACAATAGTCATGTCATCTAGCTTTCATCATGTCGTCAAAAAACTAACGTCTACTTACAGAACCCTAAAATTCTCCCTGAATATAGATGTGACTCTGAGTTCTGTCATTTATTTAAGTATCTGTAATCAATAATGTCGATTATTATATATGTATGTTATTCATGTATGTATGTATAGTTCATTACGAGTGTATGTGTTTTGGTAATGCTCCGTCTAATGTTTTTGTTGTGCGAGAAGGTTGGTTGTAGTAGGGAAGAGACAGAGAATCAACTTGGCGCGGTCATTAGAAATATATTATATTACTAGCTTTACCCGGCCCGGCTTCGCACAGGTAGCACTATCTAACACCCACCCTATCTACCTACCTACCCTACCCTACTTACCTACCCTACGTACCTACCCTATCTACCCCACCTACCTACCTACTCTACCTAGCTACCTACCTAGCTGACCCGTCAGACGTTGCCCATTAAAAAAAAATTTTTTTTGAGTGTTTCCTATTTCTTTTTCTTTTATTTTTTTTCAATATGGGTGTTTTTCAATATCCTGAAATAAAAATTATTTGATTTGATTTTTTTATTTTTAAACCACCCCTTTAAAGCGGTGATAAAAACAAAAAAGAAAAAACAAGTCGGTCAAGCCGTTTCTGAGTTTTAGCGAGACTAACGAACAGCAATTCATTGTTATATACAGGGTTATTGGTAAAACACCAGCAACCTCTTAAGGGGTTAATGTATTCATCATTATAAACAACTTTTACTACGGATCAAACCAGAAATCGCGAAAAAAATATCAGCTGTTCCCTACGTTTTGACGTGTTATGCGAATATAAATGTAGGGAAAATCTGTTTTTTTTTTTCGCGATTTCTGGTTTGGTCCATAGTAAAAGTTGTTTATAATGATGAGAACAATGACCCCTTAAGAGGTTGCTGGTGTTTTACCAATAACCCTGTATATAGACAGATTACACACGCTCACAGTAAAATATTAGCAAGTAGCTGTTGCCCGCGACTTCGACTACGATCCAAATTGAAAAGTAGCCTATGTCCTTTTCCAGATCCCGGACTACCTATCTGTCAAAGGATGATGCCACGAAATGTATGGAAGCTGGTACCCGCTCCAATAGAAATAAATGACATATCATTAGAAATGTATTAGGATTTAGTACAAGAATTCCAATGACCCTTGTCTTGATTCCTTGTCCGATGCCCCATCTCAACTTCCACCATGTATTACTCAGTAATACATGGTGGAAGTTGAGATGGGGCAGTAAGGGCTACCTTAACTGTTGTAGCACCTCTCTAAGGTCATATTACCCTATTGAATCACTATTTCATGAAATCATGACATTTGAGGCCAAATCTAACTTAAGGAGTTGTATTGCTGATTCTAATGATTATAATTCTGTAAAGCTATATTTGTTACGGCCGCGAATTATATTTTAATCAAGATACAACCTGACAGTGACCTGCAAATTGCGAAATACGTAAGTATTTTTTAAATTTCGCGGGCTAACTGAGCGCATCCGCCGTAAGGTCATCATACCCATTTCAGCCAGCATCGGATCAGCACCGCCTCACCTCATCGACACGTCGAAAACCAGGCCGTACCAGTACGAATGAAGTTCCATGGCAATACCTATTTGGTGCCAAGCTGAAATGCTGCAAGCTTTGTTTGACGACACTGCTTACGGATAGAAACCCAAGATTTACAGTTAGAAGGAAGGGATTTGGGAGCAAGCCCATGATCGGTTCCTGGTTAGCACTACGCATTACTAATGATGCTCAAAAGCGCAGTGAATTATGAAAGATCTAAAAGGAAACCTTATTTTTATATTGCTAAAATTTACATGTTTGGTATACCAAACCACAAATAATTAATTTACGTGTCATTGCTTTATATATAATTCTTTTTACCTATTGTGGTACAGTAATTTTACTCTAGGTGCATCGTCTTCACATTATATTTATATAATTAATGTATACATAATATTGTAAAACATTTTAAAAGAGTAACGGTGGAGTTTCTTGCCCATTCTTCTCCATACGAAACTACCTTTTGTAAGGGGCAACTAGACTCAATTCTATTTTCTTGTAAATTTTGACTTCAAAAGTGCCTTTTATATGCCTATTTGAAATAAATGATTTGACTTTGACTATGACCAAAGTAGAACTCACCAAACCACCAAAATTACTTAACCAAAGTTAGAGTCAGAGTTATAACTCTGAACGGATAAGGATTTGGAATTAGGCGCCATAGTATAATATATTCAGTTTAAATTCATTTCACTCATATTTAGTTTAAAAAGAGCTATCCAACTGTGTATTACACATGGCTATTGGAAGAGGGGACCTAATTAAGCATAATACTTGGCTCTGCGGTTTAGGAGTCAAGGATAACAGACAAATAGACAGACAGAGTTACTTTAGCATGTATAATATTAAAGTATGGATTTAATCTGCACACTCTATTCAGCCAAAAAAAGCGTTATCATTATCAATCAATATAACGTCCTAGGTGAGAGAAATGCCTTCCTTAGCTCATTTTTGTACTTTTCTATAAATTATTTTGGGTTATTCTTATCATTTGGTTGTTAATTAGGTTAATTACGCATGCGTTAATATCAAATTCCTTTTGTGTTTGCGATACTAAAGTTTTAACATGTCGTGGCATCAGCATTTTGTTTTTTTATTTATTATTAATTACAAAAATTCAAAACTTAAATTAAGTAGCCATATGAAATTATAAAATAAATCTATATTTTTGCATAAATGAAGTATAAACTCTCAAGTTATGGAGTGTATAACAAAATTGAAATTATTTTTGGCTCGAAATGGTATTGAAATTCTATTTTCACTGACTAGAAATCTTACCAATATGATCTTATATATCCCAAACATAAAACACTTATCCTACTGCACAATCTTCACTATACAAGTTCACCGACAAACCAGTTTGATCGCGGAAGAACGGCGTCAAAGATTAGTTACTCAAATCAAAGATTAATTAGGTCATATACTAAGGTCAAATAATGATATTGACAACAATGTCACAGGTCAAAATATCGGTACGTTAGTAGATTTACATAAAATGTTGACAAAACATTAATAAAGGCCAGTTTAAAGTATTTTAAGTCAGATTTATATGGTTATGTGAATATGTAGGTACATTGAATTTTCTTAGAAAGGTGAGGAAGTTTTAAGCGGATTATTTTTTGCTATTATACTTAGTATAATTGATGTTTGATGACGGAGATATTTTTTTAAAAGAAATCATTGGTTTCGCAGTCTGTGAAGGAATGAGTGGCTCGACCGAGTTTTTACATAAGTAGGTATCTAATTACTTAAATTAATTACTTTTTCTCTGGTGTTGGTAACCTATATAAATGTAGATAGGGTCACGTTAAATAAGACTCAGCTAGCCAGCCAGTTAGTTTCGAAGCGGAATAGACTGCCCGGGGGTCATCGAACACCCTGGGCGTCGGGAGTCGATTGCCGACTCCCGGCCAACGTAGGCGCGGGCTTGCGGACGGCGAGCAATGGGCAGCTCGCCGTCCGGTAAGGACCAGGCCCGGGTCGACGGCGCGTCGTGTTCCACGCGCGCCTCAAAGAGATGTCAGCACCATTGACGGGGTCCGATAGGACCGATGCCTGCCGGGGTCGCGGATTGTTCGAAAGAGTTACCGTGGCCCTGGCGCACAGACAACTGAAGGAACACGGGTGGGTTTTAGTCAGTAAGAGTCTGACACGCCCTTCCGCTCCGCCCAGAGCGGGAGAGGTCATTTGATGATTTCCCACCCAAAAAAAAAAAAAAAAAAAAAAAGGCGGTCATCGAAAGTACTTTAGTATTGTCACTCATGGAGACTCCATTCATTTTCTCTAACGTTTTTTGCTGAAAACAAAGTGCATTTTGGTACATGTAATTATCAGTAACTTCATTTTTAAATACATACCTACATTATATTGAAATAAAAAACAGTAACTGAAATATTAACTTAGTTATATTCATTTCAGTGTAGAGTAGTTATTTTTATTAGTTAAAACATGTCTTGGGTATTTTTGCAACGAATACTTTAGTCCTCACAGAGGCAAACACAACCCAGGCATTAAAACCTACTTTAAACTCCACCTATTTTAATCTCTACCGAACCAATCAAATTCATCTAAAGCCGAAGAAAGGACTTAATTACCTTATTGTCATTACTAACGTCTTTATTACAGAGATTGAGTGATGGTTCCCTTGTCTCGTTATATCAGAACTATGAACAATATCATACAAGCGGTTATAGATCATAAAACTATGGGGGTAGCAACGATTTTTGCATGAGATTAAATGTTACAGTACTTTCATTTTGTTATGACGTATCTCAGTTAGAATGGGGTTTCTTTTACGCGTTCATTTGTTGTTTAATTTTAAAGTTGATTTAGGTTATTATGCCCATAGGTCTAGTGCTCGCAAACGCTACTATCGAGCATAAGGTCCTGGCTTCGATTTTCAAGTCGGGAAAATTGTTACTGGGGTTTTTCTTCAGGAATTTCTCAGCAGCCCGGAGTCTGGATTTGTGTCCGCTTGATGGCAATAGGATCGCCCACTATTACAAGGGACTTATCATAATTGGCGAAATGTGGTTACATTTACCTACCATAGGTACCTCTGCCTAAGAGTTCGGAGAAACAAGGCGTGTTATGTGACGTGTGTAGGTTTAAGGTACAAACAGGCGCGATGCGACAGCGCAACGCGATTCTAGTAGAATAATTTCAATGAAAACTTCATGGAAATTGTTCTACAAGAGTTGCGTCGCGCTGTCACGTCGCGCCTATCTGCTGGGAGCCTTCATCCAGATTAAGCTGCATACATATATGATTATTCCGACATTGAAACGAGCTTGATTGACATTGTTTAATTAATCGTGAAAAATTGTAGACAAAGTTTTTTAGGCTCAACATCATTTCTTTATTAGTAACAAGTCATCATCTGCCTAGACCTTTTCCCACTATGTCTTGGGGTTGGCTTCCAGTCTAACCGGATGCAGCTGAGTACCAGCACCCTAATCGCGTAACACTATTAAATCGAATCGGAATCGGAATCATTTTCAAGGATATTGCTAATCCATTGCTTCATTATGTTCGAAGAATTTGTCTGCTCAACAACGTAAATAACGCAATGAATGTTGTTGAACTGTCAAAGTGAAAGCCATTCCTACTGTTAGTGTGTTCCCGATTACCCCGCAGTATTAACAAGTAACTACACAATAATATGCTTAATACGCTAGTGATATAATATGTTCAAGCTATCGGCGAGGACGCTGATACCCTAAACACAAGTTAAATCTTACTTTGGGTGCTAGAGTTCATCGAAAACACTCTTTGCCTTAGTTGTAACTCCGCATAATGTGTAGTACAACTGAAGGTAATAAAAAGAAATAAAAATAAACTTCTTTTTCTAATAAAAGTCTTAAATTTACTTACCGACAACGCACAACCTATGCCGCTGGATCTAGGAGCAGGAAATGTTGCGCAAGAGTTCTTATAAAACAAAGGTGAGCACTAAGGAAGGACCCTTGAAAGTTCATCCCCTAAAGGGGTTAAACAGGACATAAAAGTTTGAATGGAATTTCACCATTTTTGCCGATGGGAAAACCCACCGGATAACCGGTTTGTATTTACCAATAATGTTCTGTTCGCCCATCAGACTGAATAGTTAGGAATGGCAGTGTGTTTGTTCGAATTATTCCAGTCTGATCCCAAATTGGATCCACAGCAATAAAAGAACCAGTTTTTTCCAACAGGGGATCAGATTTTGGGGATACGATCGGAATAACTCGTTTGTTCTAGTAGGTAATCTTTTTTTTTTGGTTGTGAAATCATCAAATGACCTCTCCCGCTCTGGGCGGAGCGGAAGGGCGTGTCAGACTCTTACTGACTAAAACCCACCCGTGTTCCTTCAGTTGCCTGTGCGCCAGGGCCACGGTAACTCTTTCGAATAATCCGCGACCCCGCCAGGCGTCGGCCCTATCAATGATGCTGACCTCTCTTTGAGGCGCGCGTGGAACACGACGCGACGTCGACCCGGGCCTGGTCCTTACCGGACGCTGAGCTGTGTTCTAGTACCCTGAATTATGCAATGCCTTTACATTTATTTTTCCCATTTATCTTCTATTTATCTACTTACACTTTACTCGTAATCAAGAACATTATTATGGGTTATCTAAAAATAGAAATAGAGGTTGTTTGTTAAAGATCGCTTTTAGCGATAAGACCGCCCATTGTGTCTCCCTATGTAAAATTTCTACATTTACATCTGTAATTTTTATGGTATACTTATTAAAGAGAATTCTATTCTATAGAAAGTTTTAATCTCACAGAACTCGAGATAGCTTTTCTGGTTCAATCTCACGATTGCTCGCGTAAATCAAAGCCTTGCCTTTACACCTTGCGGAAAACTTTCAGTTCCGGGAATCTTTGAATGGCTTGATGCACTGACTTTATTGCCGGTCGATTTTCTACGCAATATTCCTTTTCATACGGCCATCATTATATTATGAGTCACTTGAGAAATTACTATTACAACGGGAATCGTAATCGAATTCATTTGAGGTAATAAGGAATTCATTAATCGATTATCGGATTCCTATTATCGATTTGGCATGGCGAATTTAGAATACACGTTATAATTACTATTGTTGTGCATGGGGAGAGTTTTGGTCATTCTGGGGTGCTAATTGGTTTTAGTAATTTAAAAGGCTTTCCCTAAAGCAAGGTTTGCAGCATGTTTGATTGGTAGTACCCCGTGTCCTAACCAGATCGTTGCACGAATTCGCGACCCTTGCGTTCATATTATGTCCCTTCTTATTTGTTTAGTAAACCGGAAGGCGCCCTCTGTCGGCGCGACAACGCAATCGGGTTCGCCGAATAACCTCGCGTCCTAATCAAAGCGTCGCGCGCATACGCATTTGTCGCGGTCATTATGTCACTCATTTGTTCGAAAAACCGGTAGGGGCCCTCGGTCTGATCGCTTTGGTTAACACGGGCATTTGACTTTTACAATACTGTCTTCATAAACTCATTATATCGCGTACTAATCCAACAAGATCTGCATCGGTTTCAACTGTTTCAATCGTAGAATTATATTTATGTCTACAGTTGTTGTTTCCTTTTTGTTTGTTATGCACACTCACTTTTCCAATTCATTTTTATTATACACTAGCTTCTGCCCGCGGCTTCGCTTACGTGGCTGTCGGATATTATCCCACGGGAACGTGCTACCGAGACAAAAAGTAGCTTATTTCCTTACTTAGGATGCCATCATCTCCTTGCCAAATTTTATCGAAATTCGTTCTGTGGTTTAGGCGTGAAAAGGTAACATACAGACAGACAGAGTTACTTTGGAATTTATAATATTATATAGTATGGATTGGCAAAATGGTCGACATAGACTTTGCTTGCCATATATAAAAACCGAATAGAATACACGTAGTAAACTCATCATGTGTTGCCATTTGATCTGTTGATTTTTATTTATTTTTATTTAAATGTAACTAGGTTACATTTTTATTTTTTGTAATTATTAAGTACGTCTGTTATCCAAAGTGACAATCACCGATAAAATATAGTAAAGCTGAGTCAAAATGCAGGTCGTTGCCACGCGGTGCAGGGTCCAGACAACTATTGGTAACTAGAGTATCTAGGTTAGTTAACGAATAAATCCATGATAGGCTTATGAAACACTTCAGTTGTATCTCTACGCACCTGAGATGAGTCTGGTATCAGTTGTAGGTGTCTCCAGGCGGCGGTAATCACTTACTAGCTTGTGCCTTTCCTGGAGGGGGGAGGTTTCAGGGGCCTTTTTTCCCTATCAGGTGGGACAGCTTCTACGCCAAAATATTGTGTAGGTCTTAAAAAAATATTTCCATGTCACTGCAGGAATCCAACTGAATATTAGCGTCAGGTATATTTGCCTGACACTAATACTGAGCTGAGGCGGCTGGCAGAGACTAGATGAGGAGAGCCGAGGATCGGGCTCAGTGGCGTTCACTAGAAGAGGCCTACGTCCAGCAGTGGATGAATATAGGCTGGTGATGATGATGAATGTTGAGCTTGCCACACATTTGGTGCAACCTTGAGACACACACATCACACTTTGTTTGTTCTTTTTATTATTATTTATAATTTTTATTATATTAAGGTCACTTTTTTTCTTTTTAATGTGTGTTTCAAATAATTAATTATTATAGTTAAATCAAATTGGCACCACGTCGGCAAATTGTGCATTTATAATGTAGTGTTCGTTTATTATCATTATAATATGTGCTTTTGTGATTTTTCTTGTTGTATTATTTTCTTTAAGGTATGAAACTCTAACTAACAAAAGAATTTTTGACAGATTTAACAGCGTATCCCAAACTAGGCACGGCCTGTATCTAGTTGACCCAAACACTACACAAAATCAATATTTAATGTGTGACCTATCTATTTATGTACGTTATAGACTGTTGAAAGGCAAGGTGTGAAGGTATGAGGTTGGAAGGTATTTACAAGGCAGATGTGAGTGGTGGGGACACCCTAGGAAAACCTATAGTGATCTTATTGGTGATGTTCTTCAGAAAGATCAGGTGCGTAGTACTCGCAACCGGCGTGCGTGTATGACCAGATGTATGAACGTAAACGAGGCAAATGGATCGTAGCAGGTGGCGTTCTGTAGTTTCTGCCTACCCCGATGGGAAGACGGCGTGAGTTTATGTATGTATGTGTATGTATGTAGACTGTTGAATTGGATACACAAAATAACAATTGCTAAAGCTCACATTAAACTCAATTAAGAATAGCCACCATATTTACCAACATCGTAACATCTCAACTGCGAGGTCATGCCTCCATGTTGTTTATTTGACCTCAGTGTTGTAACATCACGGTTTTCCTGAGGTAGCTACAACTTTATCGCAGGTATTTAGTAAAATCTGTGTACCTTATGAGCACACCTGTGATAAATGAAGGTATCGTTAGCGACAAAATTCGACTGCAGTTTTTAAAGTATTTATTTTTGTACAGTAATAAAATTAAAAGAATACCAATTTACTTTTATAATTTTACTATACTGTACAACTTTCCTAGCTATATCTTTTATGAAATACAATGTATCGAATAATTTTGTGACAGTTTCGATGATGTTTAAAAAGAGCAGTGTTACTTAGTCGACTGTTATAACTGACGCTACTTTTGTTGTCTACAGATTATTTTCACTTTTATTTATTTGTGCTTACCTAAATACTAAGGTGTAGTAATAAGTAGGTTGCTACTATACAGGGTGTCAGGGACATCTTGCGCAAACTGGTAATTTCAACCATTAATTCAGCATAGGATTCTAGACCAACTAGCGTAGAAATTTTTCGTCGCTTATCAAAAATGAAATCAGCTGTTTCATAGAAAAATGCAATATCTACGCGGTCAAAATGTATGGCAGAGCAAATTTGTTTTTAATAACCGGAGATATATTTGAACGTAGGGGGTTCAGAATCATGTATTGAATCCATGGTAACAGGTTGTGCGTCGATGTCCCTGCAACCCTGTATACCTAATTTATATTATGCAATTTCAAATCCAAGTCACAAGTATTTTTGTAACTTACTGGGGCTGCCTCAATTTATGTATGACACAGTATTTTAAGTTGAAATAAATATTTTGTATTTTGTATTTATTTTTTGTATTTGTACTCATATTGTAAATCCAATTATTATTTATACAAATCCAATTTTTACATAATTAATGTTGTTTTTATTTTGTTTTTTTTTTATATACACAGTGACATGAATATTTCCTTTATCAAGCATAATATTATTATTATTTTAATTATTGCGAATGTGAGGTCTATGTGGGCATATTTTTTAATGATAATCTGGCAGTTTGAGTACTTTATGCGGCCTACCCAAATGTCCTTTCTTTGGGTTCGTCGAGTCGTTGAGCTCTATAAGTTCTGAGTTGAGTTACACGATTACTGACAAATGCGTGCACTGACTGGACAGGTTCATTCTAACATGTATAGTTCTTTCCTCAATAGACCATTTCAGACATTAACCTGCATGATCCTTATATGATCTGACTAAGATTATGTCTGGACTTTAACCTCTGACTGTAATCTCTGAATTTTCGTAGTCAGTTAGGAAACACCGAACTCAAATTAGTTTTCAAAACATAATTTAATTTTGACGTGTAAAAGTGTTTTTCGAACCAATTTGCAAAAATAAATATCATTTGTCATTTATGCCCTGGACAGTGCGCATATGAGCCAGTCAGATTGGTTGATACATCACTGTACAGGGTGTTCCGTAAATAATGCATCAAACATAACGGGTAGGTAGTTCACTTGTTGAATCGTTTAAAAATACCGATACGATATAATTTTTTTATTGAAGACATAATTTTCCTCGAATTCCACCATTTTCTCTCCCAGGATTCAGTTTTTTTAATGCTGTCGCTGCAAATGATAATATTTTTAGGTGTGATTTTTGTTAAACATCTTTGAATAGCTTACTAATGTAATAATATACTATTTTTGTACATAACGTTTTATTTTGCCTTAGAAAAAAAATCTTGAAAGCAAAAGTTCTTTTTTACCGTGAAAAGACCATAATTGAAAAAAAGTAAAAAATATCTAATTAGTTGTTGGAAATCAGGTGAGCTACCTACCCGTTACGTTTGATCCATTATTTACGGGACACTCTGTATGTAACCCTTTCTGTACCCCTGTATTTTATTAATAGCATAGATTTTGATAACATTACATAACATCACGCCTGTTTTCCCAAAAAGGTTAGACAGAGGTGTATATATAGTACACCCACATTTTGCCAGTTATGGTTAAGTCCCATGTAATATGTATGTATCGGGGGCGATAGATTTTGTGTCTCTGTCATTTCAACTAGCTGAAAAAAACATGTCGTTCTTTCACAAGATGTCTTTCCAAGTTTTTGCCACGCCTTATGAAGTTTTTATTTATTAATAATTACGTAACATCATTGCATTAGTGATAAAAACAATAAACAACAAGTAAAAACACAGGTTGTGTGGAGTCAAGTCGTGCTCGCTCCGTGCCCTTTGTTGATCGCCGCTCCTGTGCTACGAACGCAGGGCTTAGCAACGTTTTGCTGGGACGAAATATCGTCACGTACGGAGCGTAGGTAGGTAGCTACTGGTGCAATTTTTATTGCACAATAAACTTAAAATATTATCTTGGGAGTGCAGTGAACTCGCTTCCAATTTTGTTGACAATGAGCATACGTTATTTTTTTGCCTTTTGTTTCTCTTCTACCCGCACTGATATAATATAATTAGTAATAAGATTTAATGTTCTCATGTAAGTGACGATTGTCTTAATGAGAATAAAGTTTAAACCGAAATATAGGGTTTATTTTCTATTTAAAAATAATTACTATATATAAAATACTAGCTTTTGCCCGCGGCTTCGCCCGCGTGGAGGTCGGAAATTATCCCACGAGAACGTATTACCGGGATAAAAACTACCATACAAGTTAATCCAGGTTATAACCTAGCTGTGTTCCAAATTGCATCCAAATCCGTTCAGTAGTTTTTGCGTGAAAGAGTAACAAACATCCATCTATCCATCCATCCATCCTCACAAACTTTCAAATTAATATTAAGTAGGATAATTATGTGCTCTCTACTACTTAATATAAATATTAAATTCATGCACTGCAGCAAACAACGCTAACCTAAACCGCTGGGTCTAGAAGCATGATATTTTAAGTTCCTAGATATGACGAAAGTGAGCGCTAAGGAAGGATATTTGAAATTCATCCATTAAAGGAGATTTCAGAGGGGAAAAAAGTTTGTGTGAAAGTATGTCATTTTTATAGGGGGGGAAATTTCATGGGGCACAGGGCTTGAACTAGAAGATTTATTCTAGTAAGCGTACTCCAGGCAACATAATCTGAATTTTTACCTGTTTGCAAACAATACCTTTTATGATAGGTATATAGCTGTAGTTTTAAAGGTAAGTAGCATGATACCTAAGTGACACTTGCTTTAATTGCAAAAAAACAGCGACAAAAGATCAAAGGCAGGACATTGCCAATCTTCATGAATATTTATTTTAATTCCTTTCGCCTAAAAACGTAAAAATGTTGCTAACCCCCGCTGCGCCTGCGCACGCTCGCTGCCGACTTAATTTTCGCCGGCACTGAGCAAGCGATATTGATGCAAGCACGCAATGCTACAACACCATGCTTCTTTCTATCTTTAGCTTAAAGGTTGGCAAGTCTGTTCAATTGTTTTAGGTAGAAACATAGGGAATTATATGGTGTCATTTCGAAGATAGCTTCTGTCAAAACTTTTATTATTTATTGATGTATTAATTGATAACCTACTTATACTCACAGTTTACACCACACACAAGTTATTGATTAATTCACGTAAATATAAAAACTAAAAATATAGGTTCAATCATTATAAATCATTATAAATTGTCTTTCCCCAAATCTAAATTATTTTGATTACTGTCATGTCTTTAGTGACACTCACCAGATTAAGACATATCGATTGACGGATGCATCATCAAAATCGGCCTAAGCGTTTGGTGTCTAGAGCGCCACAAAGGAACAAACACACAGACATAGGCTGATAAAAACACTATCGTCCTTTGCATCACGCAGTCGGGTAAAAAACGATGCGAACAGGCCACGAGAAATGCAAACTCATTACTACTATTCATAAAAAAACTCGAAGATGGACTAGAAATTAACCAGACTCGTATCAAATGGTGATTGTACCGTGTATGATAATATAGTTTGCAAGCATCAGCACTCATTAAAGCTAACAGGTGAAGACTTAGAAAATATGAGCAAGTTATCATGACAGATTTGATTAACCACGATAGGAATAAACCAAGATAAAATAAAATGCATGAAACTTTAGAAGGAAAACCCGTAAACGTGTACTACCTCGCACATGTTTACAAGCGTCGCGAACCACATCTGTTGCATACAGCAATATAGTACAAGGCCAAATCCAAGAAGATCAGCTGACCTATTTACTCATGAAACGACAATCTAAAACAGGACATGAAATATTTCGACAAGACAATCAATTCTTGGAATGACACAGTGGAAGAAAGAAATGAAATCAGGAAAGCTTTTTTTTTTTTTTTGGGTGGGAAATCATCAAATGACGTCTCCCGCTCTGGGCGGAGCGGAAGGGCGTGTCAGACTCTTACTGACTAAAATCCACCCGTGTTCCTTCAGTTGCCTGTGCGCCAGGGCCACGGTAACTCTTTCGAACAATCCGCAGCCCCGGCAGGCATCGGTCCTATCGGACCCCGTCAATTTTGCTGACATCTCTTTGAGGCGCGCGTGGAACACGACGCGCCGTCGACCCGGGCCTGGTCCTTACCGGACGGCGAGCTGCCCATTGCTCGCCGTCCGCAAGCCCGCGCCTACGGTGGCCGGGAGTCGGCAATCGACTCCCGACGCCCAGGGTGTCTCCTCCTCCTGCGGCGGCTAGGGGCGCGAGGGCGCAGTGATTGCCTCTCCCTCTCGCGCTCCGCCTCCTCCTTCGCGAGCATTACTGCTTCGCAGAAGGAGGTGACGGCTTCCCATTCCCTCTCGCTCCGTGGCCTGAACCAGGGCCGGACGCGAGAGGTCGCCGCCGCCGATCGCCGCCACGAGGACACGGCGGTGCCCCGCCCAAGCCGGGCAGACCTCCACCGTATGCTCCACCGTGTCCTCCGGTCGATCCACGCAATGATAACACCCGGGCGTTTCCTCCCGCCTTATACGAAACAGGAACCTCCCGAAACAGCCATGTCCGGTGAGGACCTGCGTCAGGCGGAAGGTGAGGACGCCGTGGCGCCTCTCAAGCCACTCCTCAAAGAGGGGTCTTACCGCCGCAATTGTGGCGTGCCCTGCACTGGGTTGCGACAGTCGCACTCTCCATGCCGCCATGAGATCCCGCCGGAGCTCTGTCCGCTGTGCCGTGATTTCTCGCGGCAGCGGAGTTACGCCCCGGCGTTTCGCCTCCTCGCGCCACTCCCAAACGTGCGCGAGGACCTTTGCAAATCAGGAAAGCTGATACTCGTAATGAGATTTACAAATAACCGGAAACGGATAGTAGCGAGACCTCCGACAAATACATTGAAAACAGTAACATTTAACACAGCAGAGCAATACCACAGTAAAGAGTCGAGAAGGCAGTTGAACCCCGCCATAAGATTCACAGGCGAAGCTCGTCCTGAACCAACCTGGCAGCGACGTCGTTAAAAGATTTCCACCCATAGATAAATATCACCCGTCTCTCCCTCAGTCCATTGCCTATTCTAGGATGCATATCCGGTACGGCTCACAAATCCTTCCCTATCCTACGGGCATGTCTTCCCAACCGTTTTGGCGACCCCCGGTCTACTCCACGGTTGATTTGCGATAGTCTCTGTAGCAACATGAAACATGAGGCTTCAGAGGCTAGTGCAAATCTTGGGGCTCATTCGATTAATCGAGTCTGGTTAAACCGGTCAGTGAATTTCATTTCATTGCCATGAAATATTGCAATCTTGGATACCGAACAGAATGCGGTCTATTTCGCTCACAACATTCTTCTAAGTAGGTACTGAAAGAATAACCTCGCTTTTTATCAGACTGGAAAAAAGACTTATGTTTCAAATCGATATAATCACTTTAGGTGTCACGGGGTAACGTAACTACACATGGGTAAGTTTGTCAATAAAACTGTTTCTTACTGTCAGCTTAAACCCCACTTTGGTAGATTGTATAAATGTTGATTGAATTTCTAACCCACAGAAAGTCTGTCCAAATCTTTATCAGAATCAAATGTCACATTTTTGCTCATACATTCGTACTCCCATTTCTAAGCCTCACCCAATGACGTCACCGCTCATATCACACGTTCACATCGGCTACTGCTTGTTAGTGCTATCTGATGGGGGAAGCTCATCAATTTCGTTCATGATTTGCAACCGAAAAATTACGGTGAACGTACTGTCGCGGACGGGCGCCCTTTTTGAAATTATTCTTTTTTGGTGGGATTTTAGTTTGGCTTCGGTATGAAAAGGTTTCTGATCTCTGGTAATGGGTATCCACTATTTCTATTATATCTTCATATGCCACACAATAGCCTGTGTATTTTTTTGTGCTTCTGCTGGCGATGGAGTTCAGTATAACCAGAACCTGACAAAATGGAATAGCAGAAGATAGGATCAGAGAGTGTTTTCAAAATGTTCTCTTCAACGGTCTAAGTGCTGCTTTGCGTGCTTTGAGGGTACTGTAATCAAGAGTATTTTTTCACGAAAATAAGCCTTTAAAATACCATCTCTTACACATAGAAACACATTTTTTTTTCTATCCTACAGTGGCCCACTGCTGGCAAAGGCCCAAGACCTATCAAGTACAACACAATTATTATTAACAGGTTATTAAAAATTACACCGACCGTCATCGGCAGTACAGGAGATGACTGATTGCAATCAATACAGGACCCCGACGATATTTGGGCGCAGGGCAGATCAACGATAAAATACTTTTATGATGCGGCAGATTTTCTCAACTTGCTGATTAAGGCTGCCTCGGATGCCAAAATGATTGTCATCGTTGTTGCAGTTTTGAAATCGATTGACTGTAGGTACTTATGAATTTTGGTGGTACTCGTAGGTACCAACTTTGCAATGAAGAAAAATATTTAAAACAGTAAGGTGCAGCGCAGACGGCACACTTCTTGTGCGATCGAGTCTGCGGCGCACAAAAAGTCTGCATGGCGCGCAAAAAGTCGGTCGCCGATTTTTCACAGACTCAACGCACACGACGCACATCTTCGATAATTCTGTCGGCAGAGCTGTAGGGACGTAGACGCTATGGAAATCGTGCAGAGATCGCGAAGTATTATTTTGTACATGAAGTACACAAAAACGGAATAAACATTACAGCACACTTCTTCCCACATTTTTCTTTTTAAATGTCTATCATGATATTCTGCCTTAGAAGTATTATACATTTTGTATTTCTTGAATTAACATGGTTACATCGACCTCTGGCGCCATGATAATAGATCGCGTGCGTTACGTCCACCCCTAGCAAATACAGATTGCCGACTAAAGTGTGCGCCGTCTGCGTTAGCGCGCGTTGAAGCAAACGTTCAATTTTTTTCACACACTTTTTGTGCCGAGCGGCGCGGCGCGGCGCGGTGCGGTCTGCCCGAATTACACGGATTTTTTGTGCGCCGGACTTTTTGTGCGTCGTGTGCGTTACTGCATATAATTGCATAGGTTCTATTTTCACAGACTAAAAAGTGCGTCACGGATAGTCTGTCGTCTGCGCTGCACCTAAACGGTAACGCTTACCTGCTTATCCCTGCTGCACAGTAAATGCAACCTATTCACATAACAGTTTGCTTCATTAAGGCTTTTTTCGATATTTCTTTGTTAGTAAAAAATATCCATTTTCTCTTGCCTTCCTACTTACCTACCTATTCAGTATGACTTGAATGATCCATTGTTTTTATAGCTCTCTAAAGATCACGATCGAACCAAAAAGCTATATTTCTACATGGAAAAGGCAACGTCCTAGCTAACTCAGTTAAGCATCATCTTAGATTCTTCTCCATAGGTACCTACTACGCTTTGGAATGGGCAACCAGCTTCATCTTTCTGACTGACCGACCCTTTGAATTCAAAAGTGCCTATAATGGAGGCTATCGTTTTTATGCTCACCAGTTGGCGCCACTGTCGAGTAAGGTCCTGTTGCAGTACTTTTATTTAATGTTTTGGATATGTTTAAGTACCCTTATATTCATATTATGTTTATTTTATTACATTTTAAAACTGCAAATGAATATTTAGATTATAATGTTCTTAAAATTGGCAAGCATAAACCAGAAAAATCTTATTCTTCCTTCAAGTGCTACCAAATTAGATCCTAACTTTTTACTTAAAATCATAAGCCATAATTAAACAAGAATGGCATAACCATTACAGCTATTATGAATCATTCGATAAAATCCGTGCTAAAAAATCCCGCAAACAGTGAACGTTCAGTACATATTTTGACATCTAGAGACCTTAATCTACACTAGCGCCTCTAGCCGCGAACTCAAGAGCGATAGCCCTCATTGGTTAATTTGAAATAAATGGTTTGAGTTTGAATAAGAAAAAGAAAAAATTGTTAATAATTTAAAAACAGAACCCACAGATTCGCACCACATCACTATTTTAAACGTTCCATTTCATCACTCCACATAACAAAAATTTGTTCAAATCCTTACGTCATTTAACTTAAAACGGTCGCGAAGGCATTTCCCTTACAAAACAAGTTTTAGTCACGTACAAATTAATCTTATAAGGAATAAAGCGGCCGAGCGATCCAGATTCGTACAAATTGACATAAACGGTACAAAAAGCAAATCATATGCCAATTAGCTGATTAATTGTTTAATTAATTGTGTCCGGCGGCATTGTCCGGTTCGTTTTTTGGACGAGAGTAAGATTTTCTTTTTATTACGTGTTGAGTTTGCACTGGTTTTTGGGAGCGAAGTGCTGAGGATTGTAATTGTTTTAAATCTTCGGTCTTGAGTAATATGTTTTTGAGCTCATTTTGATTTGCACGGTTTTTAAACACTTACGTATGCACATTATTCACAGCTGCGTACAGTTACAGCAGCTTTAACTGGCCACGGGTCATTAAATAAACACCTCTTTGTCATATGAGTCACAGACAGTCCGCTGTGCAGGGCCTGCATGGAGGACGACGAGACAGCAGCTCATGTGCTTCTAAACTGCCCGGTGGTCGCCACGTACAGGGCAAAGTACTTAGGTAACCCAGGTACCCTACGTGAGATTGTCAGTAACACCAAGGCGTTGCTGGCCTTCCTCGAGGAGCTAGGGTGGAACGAATAATCGATTTTCTCACCCGTACGTAAAATACGCGCATTGACGTGGAGTTGCGGACACCAGCCCGTATTACCTATTACCTATGCACATTCTTCGACATAACATCGCGCCTATATTCTCCTAAAGGTCAGGCAGAGCTGTACCTATTTACTACACCCACATTTCACCAGTTATCTATAAGTCCCATGTAATAGGGGGCGAGTCTATTGCCATCAACCGAGCTCAAATCCAGCCGAGCTGCTACTGAGAAATTCCTTAAAACCCAATAACACTGCCCGTCGTGGGAATCGAACTCAGGTCCTCATGCTCAGCACATGCGCTTGCGACGACTAGACTAACGAGGTAGTCAATGTACATACATAATCCATAGTCATTTAATCAAAAATATATCTCGTACATTATGCAAAAGAAGGTCTTATCTTACGTAATGATTACAATCTGACGGCACGGTTGGCGCAGTGGTTAAGCGATTGGCTGCTGCGCTGCGTGTCGCGGGTTCGATTCCCGCACGGAACAAATATTTGTATGATCTACAACTAGTTGTTCCGAGTCTGGCTGTTTGTGTATGTGAGTTTGAATGTTTGTAAACGCACCCACAATACAGGAGAAAATCCTAGTGTGGGGCCACGTTTAAAAAAAAAAAACACGTGTGGCACTCGGGGACTGCCATGCTACGGTAAAGCTATTACATAGCATTTTTTGTCAACTTATGCAATTTGCTTACGTATTCGTCCGATTTCGGAGCAGCTCGTCTCGATCCGTGCGACCTTCGTACAGTCGTACCATATACATACACGTTAAGCGAACGCTCGGCCGAGCTACATGGTAGGCTGAGTGGGGGGTGTTAGGTTTTATTTTCGTTACGGAATTTCTTGATTCGGTCGCCGCGCTCAAAGCCCACGATAAAAGCTATGCAATAGCTTAAAAATACTTGAGATTTTTTGGTTCACATTTTTTGTTATATTTACCTGACAAAAAACTTCGTAACTTTTCATAAAAACTTTTTGACCTCTATAATAGTAAGACTTTTAAAAGGTTTTTTCTTGAAAAAGTTTAAGTCGGTGATAGCATCTTGTGCTCAACCTATAAAATATCACATAACGCTAAATATGTGCCCAATTTTCTCTTCAACATGAAAAAAAAAACAAGTTTTCCATACTTACATTCCCTCAGACCGAGTGGCTGTGGGCAAATACAGACATAAAAGACTATGAAATAGTGCAACAATAAGTCAACTTGGGTTACGCGCAACACATAAATACAAGGTTTACTGACAAACTTCCAACATTTTCTAGGATTATTCAACTTTATATTATAAATCTAGACCGAACTGAAATATCGTGAGAGCAGGTCTTAGAATCTGTGCAAGTATAGATTATTTTGTATTAAGAAATGTACTGTGTGACACATAAATTGTGATGAACTGGCCCATAATACGAACACAAACGTGAACAGGGCACGTACAGTCTACCGCACATCAGTGGTAACACTACGAAAATCACCCTTATCGCTACGACAAAAAGGCGCTGTCAATGTAATTTTTTTACCACTGACGTGCTGCTGATTGTACACTAATGAAGCGTCCGATACGTAGATTTTTAAGCGTCGTTATATTTAATAGAAGAAACAATAACTTCTATTTGAAGTTTCTGAAAGTATACCATTTTTCGTTTCACAAAGCAAATGGTAAAGCCAAGTAGGTAGCTTTTAAAAAAATCTCCGTACTCAAACCAAAAGATGCCGCAAAATTTAACTTTTACTCCAAATATATTCACGAACCTCGCGATAAACTAGTTATTCTCTCATAATAAAGTCCGCCATAAATATCCAATTAAAACAAGACAAATTGCTGTCGCGAAAAAATACCTTAAAACCAAAAACGTTGAACCGATGGTTTCTGTTGAAATGCTTATTAATTTTCATGAGGTTTCGTGCTCCAATTTTTTTGTCCCGACGAAACGGGCAGCCCTCTGTGCAGTTCGATCCTCGTAAACTTTTATGACGCAGTCAGTCAGCGCTAAACGTGCGCGGGAGATATAAGTTATGATAGGTATTCGCACAGTGTTCCGCTTGCTTTATAGTTGTGGATAAAAATTGGGATGGTGAAAATAATATGTTGCAAAAATCTTCTGTAAAAGGTTTAGCAATTTAAAAATAATACTTCCTGTTTACCTAGTTGCAGTGATGTGATTGATTTCAAAACACAATACTGAATATACTTACTTCAGTATTAAAAGTTTTAATAAAATAATAAGACCAGATTTTTTTCTATTAAACGTCTACATAATAAAACTCAGAATACTTTTACTGCACAAAATAATACCAGCCGAACCATAGCACTACGCGGCATTACACGATCCCAAAAACAGAACCGGACCAAGTACAAATTCGACCAACATAAAACAAAAAATGAATTATCAATTATAACAAAATACCGTTACGAAGCGACAAGCGGGACGCGTTAAAAAACCTCGTCGATTTCAATTTCTCATCTTCAGTTCCAAATTTAAAAAAAAAACCGACCATTTTTCCCGAAATTAAGGTGAAACACGAAAACCAGAAGGGAGCCGTCGCCATTTTCGGCGGCCGTTCGGGCGGTCGGTATAAATGATTCGAAATTGTTTCCGTAAGCACTGTAGAGGGCAAAAACCACGTGTCGGAGCAATAAATCATTCGACGGCGACTTGAGTTTACTCGAATAAATGAACGATTCGATTGCCGATGCGACGATTACATGTTGTGTTTATAGAGAGAGTTGTAAGGAAGAATGTCGTCGGCGACTTTTTGTTTTAAATCGCTTTTGAAAGCTTATTTTTCTTTTTTGTTGTTAAAGGGCATGCCGCGTTTTGTGGAAAATTTTACGGAGTTTTAAACTATTGGGATGTGCTTGGGAAATGGATCATGGGTGTAACTCATTTTGGATTATATTTTTAGTTTATATTATATAGATTTCCGAGCTATCCCAATTTATTTGACTCCCGGCCACTTTTGTAGGTGTACTAGACATTAAACTTCGTTGATAAGAAAAAATTGCATGTAAAATAGTTTCTGAAAACTTTGATAAAGTTTTGGACTGATATGCTGATTTGGGTGATATGCGTGACACAAATTAGCGTTAGTTTTTATCTGGACAATTGAACTAAATGTAGTTTAGCACTTTAAAAAGTAAGCTATTTATTTAATTAGGCATGTTAAGTATAATAGTCAATGTCTCAACCGTATTTCTATTGATAACGACTTATTATAAACTCACGTCAGTCATGAATTTATAACTTAGTATGAATCAGGTGGAACCCGGCCAACCTTTGTTACCTTTTGTAACATATCCCATAAATTTTACCACAATTACCATAATTTGAGATATTTTAGGTAACGATAATGTATGGTAATTATGTATATGTATATATAATATATATATACACGTATAAATAATTCCCATGTCATCGATTTTAAGCTGTTTTTTTGTAGTTTTTATAACAATAAGCAAACTTTTCCTATAAACTTGCTTTTTTTTAGGCTAAGTCTTATTTATTAGGCACCTGTTAGTTATTAAAATAGTGTGTTTTCTAAGTTTTTTATAATGTCGGTCTTTTTGTCAAGACGATAAAAAATATTTACACAAATATGTCCTCTATATCAATAGCCTCAAGCTTAACATTTTTCACTCAATGACACTTTTTCATTTGTTAATAAAAATGTCATGGCGAAATATTTGCAATAAATGATAAAAAGTAGGTATCTATATAAAATAATACGAAATATAGCTTTATTAAGTTTCATTTATTTCGTGCAATTTATACATAAGCAACTATCATATTTTATTCAGAATTTGTCCAATATTATCACTTGCAAAACCAATTGAGATAAACCAAACAAAAAGGGATCATCCCAAAAAAAACGAAAAGGAAGTATCGGCCAACATATCACATATCGGACCGTACGAACCGTTCTCCATACTATAAATGGTGACATCCCAAAAAGTACAGCTCGTAAATAACAAATGTATTCGCATAAACGGGCCGAGATGCACCGGTTGTGCTAAAAAAAGTGCGTCAGTAATTAAAGTGGTAGTCCCACGGAACACTGCTTCATACTTCGAATGTTTCGGCCCCCGACAACCGAAATTCGCCGCATTGTACTTTTAACAAAATTGAGCCATAAATATTCTACACGTAATTTTCGATTGTGAAATTTTGGCCAGAATATTTGCATATCGAAACACTGGGATGTCAGGTTAAAGGTTCGTAGTTTGGACAGTGTGTCACCGAGTGCATTGTGTGCGCACTACAAGTGGGTTGGCAGAATGCAATATTTTGCTAACCCATTTTATCGGTTTTGAGTGCAAAGTAAATATTATTTTGAGAGAAAAACAATTAAGTACACCTTTTTGCAATTGTTCAATAAATGACTGCTTCGTTGCATTTATAAGTGCAGTCAATTTCAAAAGCAAAAGCTGTCAGACCATCTTTGCCTTACGATAGTTTCAAAGGAAGGTCATTTGATACCAGAAAAAGTGACATTCTGTCAGCAATAACAATGATGGAAAAGTCAAATTGACTTTTGTTGCCGAAAATCTTATGCTAAATGTCAATCATGTTAAAAGTCATAGTAGCAATGCAAAACGTTTTGAAAGCAGTTGCCACTTGTCTATAAGGCCAAGGTAAATTGCACACATTAAGGGGGATGCGCTCAGGTAGCCCACGAAATTCAAATTTTCTTACGTTTTTTGCAATTTGCAGGTCACTGTCAGGTTGTATGTTGATTAAAATATGATTCGCGACCGTAACAAGTATGGCTTTACTAAACTATAATCATGAGAATCAGCAATACAACTCCTTAAGTTAGAATTGGCCTCAAATGTCATAATTTCATGAAATAGTCATTCAATACCGTAATATGACCTTAGAGAGATGTATTGATGATTTTTATGATTATAATTCTATAAATAAATATTTGATACGGCCACAAATCATATTTAGATCAACATACAACCTGATACTAAACTGCAAATTGCAAAAAACGTAAGAAACTTTGAATTTCGCGGGCTACCTTGGCGCATTCCCCTTAAGTGGATCTTACAATTGCCGTAATATCAAGGTAATTAGATTTTTACTGTAAGTTCGCAAAATAAAAATACAGCGTGGCTTACATCGTCGTGCAAACTGAAACCTTGGATGTAGCACAAGATTCTAGACCCTAGCATAGAAATTTTTTGTCGGATATCAAGAAAAAAAATCTGCTTTTTCATAGAAAAGTGTAACACCTACGCGGTCACAATGTAAGGCAGGGCTATTTCTTTATATATAAATCTGTCGTATAAATATAGTCGGTTTAAATAACCGACGTAAAATTTCAACGCAGGGATGTTTCAGAATTATGTACTGAATCAATGGTAGCAGGTTGTCTCAAAGAGATGTCAGCATCATTGACGGGGTCCGAAAGGGCCGATGCCTGCCGGGGTTGCGGATTGTTCGAAAGAGTTACCGTGGCCCTGGCGCACAGCCAACTGAAGGAACACGGGGTTTTAGTCAGTAAGAGTCTGACACGCCCTTCCGCACCGCTCAGAGCGGGAGAAGTCATTTGATGATTTCCCAAACAAAAAAAAAATTGTAGCAGGTTATGCGTCGATGGTCCTGGCATCCTCTATAATCCTATTCTCTGCTCTATTTCTACGTTGCTTTATGGCGCAGGTCCAAACCTAACAGATTTTCCTGCCCTTACTTCTTGACTTTTATAAAACGAATACCTACAGCGACAAACAGTTAAAAAAAACCCAGTTATTAACATTAGAAAATGACTAATAACTCTGAAATATTACTACACTAGCTTCTGCCCGCGGCTTCGCCCGCATGGATGTCGAAAATTATCCCACGGGAACGTTAAAGCGTGAAAGGTAACAGACAGACAAATAATAAAATTTATTAAACGAGTTTTTATGATTCTAAATGTCTAAATTAAAAATAAAAATTATTAATTTTAGTATTATCATCATTAATTTGAAATACTCTAGCGCCGCCATTGACCACATATTACTTATATATTAGCTAAGTTATTTTATAACTTCACATTGTAATAACTTGTTAGCGGGTGGACTGATTTAAAGGAAATAAATACTAAAATAAATAATACCTCATGATAGGGGTTCTGACTATATTTCTAATTCATTAAATCTCTTAAAAAGAGGCACACAAACATTTCAACAATCATTGGAAATTCAAATTCATCCCCTATTATACCCCCTTGGGGAATGATTTCACAAAAACGCTAAACACAGATTTTTTTATTTCTTACCAAAAGCATAAATTAAAATGTTCATATTCTTAACTTAAGAAATTCTAAGTTTCCCATACAAACTTTAATCCCTTATGTCGCCCGGTTTTAGGATTATTTTTGAGACAAAAAGTAGCTTATGTCCTTGCCAAATTTTATCGAAATCTGTTCAGTGGTTTAGGCGTGAAAAGGAAACATATAGACAGACAGAGTTATTTTCGAATTTATAATATTAGTAATGGATGTCCAAGTCATACAATAAACATTAAAAATTAACTAATTTGTCTAACTTTAAAGCGATTAGCGGTGTCTTTAAAGCATATTAGTCAAACATGATTGTTACACACGTCATGAATGAAATAAGTGAGCAGATAATAAATCGGTAGGTGCTATGTTAGTTTTATTTCCACGTATCGTGCATTTTGTCATTTTTACACAGATGATGAATTTTATTATATTTTTTTACCGAAATGTACGTCTTTTATTTTCTCCAAGGCGCTGAGAAAAGGTTTTATTTTCTAAAATTTATATTTTCCTTTTCCATTAGCTATAAAAATGATTTAAAAAATCCACCTTTATATAAAAAACTATCGATAAATCTAGCAATCTCTATCAATCTATCTTAAAATCTAGGTCACTCTCTCCTCAATGCCTCTAAACGTTGCTACAGTAATTAAATCACACACCTAAAAGCCTTAAACAACTAGTATTAGTATGTAAATATCTCAATTTGAAGCTATCAATTAGTTAGGAGGCGTGCGCTGGCGCAGGCCGGGGGCGCTAACATCGCGCCGTGACTACTGTTCTTGTTAATACCCCATCGTGGGAACCGGAGTAGAGCAGAAGCTGCTCTGTGAAAGTTTAGCGATAAATTGTTTGTTACGAAATTATAGCAGAATAGGCAGAATTGACAGTAAGAAAAATACCTTAGGTATTATTAATTAATTAATTAATATTTTTGAGAAATAATAACTTAAAAACAAGGCCGTTGAACACGTGATATTTAATGCAAATCAGAGCGCGGTACGTCACACCTCGTAAGTTAGTTACCACCACGAGAAACAAATTTTAACCCATAAATGTCAGCGCAGAAATAAACAACATAACACATACGATAATATAACATTACATCACGCCTGTAATCCGCGAAAGGTTAGGCAGAGGTGTACCTATAGTAGATCCAGTTTTCACCGCATACAATAATATACCCAATAAGTATACTTAATCTTATTTCCACACACGTGGTAGGTATGTGAACCTGGTCTAGTACAAAATGACCCATCGGACTATAGCGTGTTTAGGAGCAATTGCGATGGTAACAGGAATAGCTATCAGCTTACGCTTAATGGGATATATGTGGGAATTCGTTTGGGTAGCCGAGAGGAATTATGTCGCCCGTGTAAGTTCTAATTTAGTGGGTGAAAGTCTTCGTTTCTTAAGTTGTTTGGGAGAATTTGGTGTGAGAGATAAGGATGCCAAGTGTATGTTTTTATTTTGTAGTACAGCCAGCCTCAAATGACGCTTGCCGCAGTCGGTTCGTGGATGGGTAACCATCCATTACCTCTCCGTGCCTGGTATAGCACGTTTAAACGTCGGTCCCGGCTGTCACTCGTAGATCTTTGTGAGTCGTTACGGGTAGTCAGAAGCCCAAAAAGTCTGACAACCGTACCAAGAGTCTTACCAAGAAGTATGTGTTACCCAGTAACTGGGTTATAGAGGTCAGATAGGCAGTCGCTCCAATACCCAATGTGCAATAGGTTTTGTTGTTAAACATTAATACAATATTATGGAACAAAAATTTTAGATAATTATCTACCCACCTGCCTAATTGTTGTAACATAAAAGTATCAAAGTATTAAATAAATTATCCATACAATGAATGATAAAACATTGATCATGAAAAATATTGCGCATTTTAATATAAGCTAGTTTTTTAGTGACAGGTGACCTTCCATCCCAATACGTTTCTTTATTCCCTTATTTGTTTCCCAACCAACCAACCTAGATACAATGCGTTAAGGCTCGAGCAAACAAGGGCAACGCAACAGCGCGACGCGATTCTAGTAGAACAATTCCTATGAAAACTTCATGGAAATTATTCTACAAAAGTTGCTTAAATAACTAAATAAATAAGAAACCCTTAGTGCATGCTTTGTACAGTTTACTTTTTGGGTATAAAATAACCCACGCACAGTCACAATATTATTTTCTTTGCATAAAAAACATTGGTCAATATGAACAATAAAATATGAATATTGAACAATATGGCGCATTTGAATTAAAGCTAGTTTGAAGTAACCAGTGATCTTTCATCCTAACACGTTCATTTATTCCATTACTTATTTGTTTATTTATCTAACAGTCCTATGTGCATATTTGTATAACTTACTGGTAAAAAATAACCCACACAAAGTCACAATATTATTTCATTTGCATAAAAAATCCTACAATGTATCGATACTCAATAAACCTGATAACATAATAAAATAATAAGAATTGACAATCGCCGTCCATGGCGGTGTAAATGCAAAAATGTAAAAATAAAAATGAAATTATGTACATTCAGCGTATAATTTTGGATGAGTTTACGAGTTTTTGAGTGTTAATAAAGATAAGGTAATAATGTGACTGTAAAACTAAACGTTTATGATGGATATTGTTTTAAGTACGGCGCGGTTTTATGTTAAGGGTAAGGCGAGGTGCATTTTGAGTCATTCATTTCGATAGCAGTTTTTTTTTTTTCAGAAACTTTAGTGCGTCTTGCTAATTAAACACTTATGATTTTATTTATAGATTAAGTATGAATGTGTTCATTTATCTAAAATTGTAATGACCTGTTTACCTGAATGACATATTTTAAATTGTTTTTTTTTATATAATCTATTAGCATGACACCTTATTATTGTATGCTTGTTTGTATTAATTTTGTACGCCATATATTGGCAAACCAGTGCACATATTTTAGATAATATACTATCTGTAACCATACCTATGTTTAACAAAATACATGACTGATTGATAAAAAATTTGATCTAAAAAGAATAGGCAGTCATAGGGACTGCCAACAGAAGTGAACACTCCAAAATGTACACAGGCCGCTGCACGTCGCCAGTCATATTAGCATGTCGGTGACGCGAACCCAAAAGTTTTGCCTCTGCCAAAAATCGCTCTGCGTAGCTAAAGAAGTTATCACTTCAAAAAATTTGGTTATTGCCAAATATGTGACCCAATTCATCATGCATTCTATCATCCAGTAAATATTAATTGCATAAAATAAACGTTACAGTATTGCAAGATTGGACGACAATCGTTCTGTGTAAAAGAAAACATAAAGATATAATATTATGTCAGCCTCATAGTCATAGTATCAAAGTCGTAATATTTTGTTATTTTAGTCTGTTGTCTTTTATAGTTATTCTTTATTTCTTATTATTCATTTGTATTTTAATTTACTTTGTTTCCTTTGTATGATTTTCGTGTTATGTTTTTTAATTTATTTTAATATTTTTACCTTGTCAAAGTTACTGTACCTAGATTATAAGTAAATGATGTGGTCTCAACCACTGAATTGTCCGAAACTACAAACTCACCACTTCAGAAAACCCTAGAATGTCCGAACGCACGAAAGTAAGCGGCAAAATGCCGTCAGCTGTCAAAATGACAGCTGACGGCACGTTCCCGCCTCTTAGCTTTTTATTTTTTAGAATTTTATGCGTGGACCCACCTCTTGCGTTCCAGTTTCTTTTTTAAGATGGATAAATGTAGCATATTTTTGGCACAATCCATGCGTGTCTATCGGGAATTATGAAATAAGTTTTATCTACAATCATGAAACAAGTATCGTAGTTAGGAATCAGTTTGAACATCCCTTCGCTACTGAAATCACAACTATGCTTTTCGCCTTCTTATGGTGGACAATCGACAAAAATAATAATTTACTTATTCTTCACCAACTTTTGGACTTTAAAAGAAACCATGACCTCTGAGTTTGTTTCGCCATTTCTTCTCAGTGATAAATGATAATGATAAATGATTTTATTTCTGTAAGTAGGTTTGTACAAACTCTTTTACACGTCAATCATATTTTAGAACTAGATGAGGTCGGCGTTTCCTATCTGACTACTCTGAGAAGAAAGGCCGAAACAAACTCAGAGGTCGCAGTCTCTTTTAAAGTCCAGACATAATCTTGGTCAGATCATGTGAAGACCATGTAGATTTGAGTCTGAAATGGTCTTTTGAGGAAAAAAATCACACAGAAAGAGTGGACCTGTCCAGTCAGTGCTCGTATTTGTCAGTAATCGTGCAGCTCAGCTCAAAGCTTAAGGAGCTCAACGATTCACGATCAGTGCTCACTGAGCTAGGAAATGCCGGTGCCAGCTAGTTTTAAAATATTGACCAAGAAATTGACGTGTAAAATGTCAAAAGATCTACTTAGAGAAATAAACGAATTCATCATAATTTAATTTAATTTCAACATACCCTTAAGTAAAGCGCAGTGTTTACGAGCACATGATGGTTTTCAGTAAGTCCGAGATGGTAATCACTTAATTCGCATTTTTTACGATGCCACATCAAAATGTTCAGTGCTCACGTGACCTTTGACAAATAGCGGCTTTTTTACCCAAAATAAACTGTTATCGGTTCGGGTTGTGCTTTTCAATGGGGTTATTATGCACAGTTTACGAGTTTTTGAGATGTCAACGAGGAGTTAAGGATGGATATGTCTCTTTTCATGAGTTTTTACGTGATTTGTAAATTTATGGTATTTTTGATAAAGATGGCGCCTCAATTGGCGCTAAAAATGATTTGGTACACGAAACAGACGTTAATTTGATAGCTGCAAAAATCGAGTTTATGTAACTTTTAAATCTTTTGTATAAAATTCATCCTAATTTTTTTGGGCTGTGGGGTCCAAGTGCCCATGTTTTGTTCAAGGAGATCTCCAAACGCCTGTTTGACACTTCCCGTGACCCAAGGCTGGCCAGAGGCTAAGCATAGCCATACAACGTGGCAATGCCGCCAGTCTCTTGGGTACATTACCAGTCTACAGCGATGTGGAGGAATTTTTTGACGCCATTTTTTTGTTTTTTAATAGTTTTGGTTACGTTAATTAATTAGATGTAAGTTGTTATTTAAATTCACCCTTAGATTTGGAGGTGTAGGTGAAAAATAACACGAGCATAAAACATTAATCTAGAGATAGACATATTAATAAAGGAATAACTATAAACTAACCAAGTTAATTAAATATACTAATTGCTAATGAGTGCAACATAAAATATTTTTTCCCCACAATCATTATAAGGTTCGTTTCGAATAGTTTATACAAAGTAGATCAAAGCCAGCAATACTTACAAGAAAAAAAAAACGTGTGACCAAGAAAAACCATGTACAAAATTACCCTACATAGTATAATTAATGAATAATTCACACAGACTTAATTCACGCCTGCAGTTTGTCATTGACAACGCATGAAGTAATTGTTGAGCATAAAAAACTCAATCACCATAGTTAGCAAAAACCACTTATAAACGGACGAGCCATCAATCTGTGTCTTATTTAAATAAATAACATCGTGTTATAAATGTAAATGTGAGTAACATGAGTAACTTACGACATTTTCGCTTGGCGTTTGAGACGGTTAGTTGACTAGTGTATTAGACTAGTGGCGTTAAAGCGAAGTCTTCATCATTCGTCTGGTAATATCCATTGTTGAATATTACTAAATGAATAATGAACTCTCAAAGAACGGTTGTTACAAACTCGTTTGTAAGATAATATCACGGCTGTAATCCACGAAATGTTAGACAGAACTGTAGGTACCTATAGTACACCCACATTACGCCAGTTATCTTTAAGTCCCATGTATAAGGGGTTTTTTTTTTGGGTGGGAAATCTTCAAATGACCTCTCTCGCTCTAGGCGGAGCGGAAGGGCGTGTCAGACTCTTACTGACTAAACCCCACCCGTGTTCCTTCAGTTACCTGTGCGCCAGGGCCACGGTAACTCTTTCGAACAATCCGCGACCCCGACAGGCATCGGCCCTAGCGGACCCCGTCAATGGTGCCTATTCCCAATGAACGGGCATAAATCCAGACTCCGGGCTGTTACTGAGAAATTCCAGATGGCAAAACCCAATAACACTTTGCCCGACCCGGGAATCGAACCCAGGACCTCATGCTCAGCAGTAGCGCTTGCGACCACTTGACCAACGAGGCGGTCATAACATCATGTTACAAATGTAAACGTGAGTAATGAAAGTGGCACTTACGACATTTTTTCTTGGCGTTTGAGATGGTTAGTTGACTGGTGTCTAAGATTAGTGGCGTAAAAGCGAAGTCTTCACCATTCGCCTGGTAATATCCAATGTTGAATATTGATATCTCAAAGAACGGTTGTTCGAAAGTAGGTATTGTTTTAATGTGTCAGCTTACAAAACGGATTTGTTAGCCAGATCATAAAAACAAAACTTTGTTCAAACTTGCATAAAACAGTCCCCCAAAACGTCCGCCCTTTACCACTTCCTAGTGCTTTAGCTGGCAAGAACTAGCGCAACAAACTCCACTGCAAAACACGTGTTTCTCTAGAATAGCATAAGGAAGAAGGCTTTGGGATCTACGTTGACAAGTGCATACCATTGGTAGTAATGATAGGCCTGTATTTATTTTGGTTAATTAAAGATGTTTCTGTACACTATCCTAAAACAAACTTCGTAATCATTTCAATACAAACAAAAAATAAAGAGGATTTTTACATGGAAACACTGTGACATTAACTTAATTTTACGTCCTCAGTGAATACAAGAAACATCAATTTCTAATTTTAAAGAAAACAACAATTAATTAATGAGGTAATAAGGTCACTAAAAAGCACCCAAATTGCGTTACACACTATCAATCACAATATGAACCGTTTAAAAGCCTATTACTAATCCATTGCTTCATATGTTCGAAAAATTTGTCTGCTCAACAACGTAAATAACGCAATGAATGTTGTTGAACTGTCAAAATGAAATCCATTCTTACTGTTAGTGTGTTACGCAATTACCCCGCTGGACGTTACTAGTGAAATATTACCCAACATCCTTCTTTACACCACATTCGCTTATTAAAATTTAATAACGACAAATTACGGACACCTTTCTGTCTGTCTATTTAAATGTGCCACGCCTAAGCAAGGGTATACGATACATGTTTCAATTATCCGTATGCTTATGGATAGAGTATGTTATAAATGTAAACCATTGCTCCTTAACAGGCTCGCGTATTAGCTTGGCTTGAAAAAATACGAGTTAGACCGGGGGGTTAAGTGGATTCTGCTTGGGACTGGACGAGTAGATCCACTCTTTAAATTTAAAGTTAGGGAACTTAAATTGAAAAGAACGATTGTCGTATGAAATAGCTATTACATTGCAAATTAATGTGGTTGTCAATTTGCTTAGCAATTAATTGCATTGACTGTACAACGTGATATTGTTGGGTAAAAGATGTTTGAAATTAGCATTAGAGTTCTTAACATCCGATAATGTTATGGGTTGCCAAGCAGTCTTTTATTTTATCTCGGAATGAACCTGTATTTATGTTACTAATTTTTTACGATTTCTTTTGAGGCATATTTGCGACGATTTCATGAATAATTTAGAAGTTCTATTCTGCCTTATTCTTAGGATCTTTTGTCGCGTGGCTAAAAGCGGACCTAAAGCCACCATCTTATTTTTCAAGACAATTTCTGTCACAATTTCACTAATATTTATCATTAACGCCCCTTTGTTGATGTCATGGAGGCGCCAAAATATCCTTGTAGCGCTATAAGTATGTATAACAAACCACAGTATCCAATATCAAAACTCTTCCAAAGACGAAAAAAAAAACAAAAGAAATCGAGATACGATATACAAAAAGGGTGCCTTACATAATTTAATCTGAAAGAAACCACTTTCAGTGTGCTGTCATCGCACCTAGTCATAATTCGTGTCGGCCACTTCGCATCACCATGTACAGCCGACACTTTCGCGTGACCGACCTTATTTTAAATTAAAACTCCGCAAAATGTCGACCAATATATCATATTAATAACAAGCCGATATTAAAGATAGCTAGGCTTCGCCGCTGACTTTATTATGTATGAGAACAGAAGAGTTATTTTTAATTAAAATAATATTGTCGATAAAAATCGGTCTGTTGTGAAACAATATGTAATTTATTATTATTTTTGCACTGATTTCCATAGTTAAACAGAATATTCAGATGGTAAATACACACCATTTTTATTATTATTTTATTTAGTTATTCCCAAGATTTGTAGCTTGCTAATGCTAAATTTACCAGGGCCTGGCCCTGCAGTCTCGACATTAGATAGCGACAAAAATCTGTCGCTAAGTCGTATCGATGTCGAATTCCTTTAATAGATTTTCAAGTTTATTTCCAAAGCATAAGGTTGAAAATCTATTAAAGGAATTTGACATCGATACGACTTAGTGACAGATTTTTGACGCTATCTATGTCGAGACTGTCGGCCCTGCAGTCTCGACATTAGATAGCGACAAAAATCTGTCGCTAAGTCGTATCGATGTCAAATTCGTTTAATAGATTTTCAACTTTATTTCCAAAGTATAAGGTTGAAAATCTATTAAAGAAATTTGACATCGATACGTCTTAGCGACCGATTTTTGTCGCTATCTATGTCCAGACTGCAGGGCCTGGACTCTAATTGCGTAACACACTTTCAATCACAATCCAACAGTTTTGCAGGATATTGCTAATCTATTGCTTCATAGGTATAATCTTCAAGACGCAACATGGCACATGCCGTCTACCCTAAATACTCAAACAAATTCTGCTTTGTGTTCTGGTTTAACTGTTTTGTGATCATATAAACAACTTCATGTCGCTTCTAAATGTCTCGCAGTATAAAGACAAAATATTAGACCTTTTAATATCCAACTGCCGCAACTCTCCTCTGCTACCGGCTGACGTATATATTATCACCCCCCATTTGTTTGTGACATAAATAGGAGTATTAATGTTAAATTTCTTCCCCTGCACGCGTAGCATGATCATCATAGAAACGGGTTTTGTCGACGGAAGAATAGACAAAATTGACGTTCCGTGAAGACAGTACGACGGCAGCAAAGTAGAAAGAGTCAACTGCACTTTTTACGAAATTCAGTAGTTTATTCACGTTTTTCTTTTATTTTGTTTCTATCTCGAAAATGGTGTGTCCTATCGCAAAAATAATGAAAATTTCGACCCCCTTTATGTACCCATTAAACCCCTAAAACTAAACATGTAGGTAATAATTATTCACATTTTCCATGCAAAAACTGAAAAATTCCATTTTTCCATTACATTTTTATACTTTGTGGCCGTCGAGTAAAAAGTTTTCTACTGTCTTTAGCCTGGCGGTTACAAAATCAAATTGTCTTCACTACCTTTGACAACTGTCAGTTGTCAGTGTGATTTTGATTTTGTCTACATATAAAAGGACCTAGACAACAATCGGTAGAAACAAAAGACAAAATGACGGATTGAAGAAGGATTTTTACGGTGCGATGTCTAAAACGGAGAAACGAAATGTCACATTTTATAGAAATAGCTATGTCTTATCTTCCAAAAAATAGAAAGCGTCATGCTACGCCTGCAGGACAGGCAATCACTGCAGAAATACAATTTTTACAAGGCGAACTATGAAAAAATAAATAATATGATACAGAATACTTATTTGCCCGAACTTCTCACACATGAAAAATTTGAAGAAGCCCTATCTTTGTTCTATGACAAACTAGACGAGATTATTAAATAATAAAGATTATTAAATTAGTTCTAAATCTTCCACTTTTCCAGTCTGGTTCATAGGTCCCTTGATCAGTACATTTAAAAAGAAACGAAGAGTAGTCGGATAGGCAACGGATATAGGATAGTTAAAAAAATATGTTTGACGTGTAAAAATGTTTGTACCAATCTACCTTCAGAAATGAAATCATTTATCATATAAACACAAAGCCTGGATCAAGTGAAAGAAGTATAAAAATATATCTGTCTAGCTAATGCCCGGCATGTGTTGCAATGCGTTTTTTTAAACCCTCCCTGTAGTAGAGCGAACAAAACAAAAATAAAAAACAAGTCGGTTAAGCCGTTTATGAGTTTTAGCGAGCAATTGATTTTTATATGTAGGAGAAGAAGAAGAAGATTATGAAACTTTCACATCACATAGAGCTGTTTTTGGGAAATGTGAGGTCAATGTTTTTCTATGTACATTAACTCGATAGAAGCCTACACACAAATGTTAAACACTTCTGGACATACGAAGCAAATACAACATTTTTTTAAAGATATTTGAAAATATAAAATTAGGTGCATATATTAATTAAATTATTTTTTATTTTTATTGTAATTTGTCCAGAGGTGGACTCATTAATATACCCATTTTCTATTAATTAGTTCTTTTTGTGATTCTTACAAAAGCTGAAAATATATTAAATATTATCCAAGCAACTAAAATTTAATATTTTACTTTTATAATTACTTACGGAGTACCTACCAAAAACAGCACTCAATTACTTCACCAAATGTTAAGTTCCACGCAAAATTCCTCAGAAAATAGTTTACATTCCTGTCATCTGCGAACGCTGATGTCATTAAAAAGCGTCAGAAAAATTTCCTCGACGTCATGGTCACTAAGTTAATTCTACCAAATAACTTTTAATTCCTGTGTATGTAGCCTAAGGTTATACTTAACGAGACTCATAACTTTGCCAGCCTTCGATTCTTCCGTATATTTTAAGGGCTTGCTATGCTGAGGTCAAGGTTTCGTCTTCCGGTAAAGTAATTCAGAGGTTCAAGGAGTTGCTTCGTGGAAATGACCTATTTTGGTATTTTGTCAGTTGGTTCCGTGTTTGAGAAATTATTGGGTTGTTGGACTAATTGTTAGTTAAAGTTCAACAATCTGTAACAGACAGTTATTTAAAAAAGTAGAATTTTATTTATCAGAATTTGGATGCCTTGGTTTTGTTCAAAGCCTAATAGGGAAAAATAACTTTATTGAAGCCCTCGGACTTTTTATTTTTATTATTACAATCTTCGGATTTCACACAAACGGATTCATTATTATTCTGGATCAGATTATCATTACCTTAAGATAATACTCAAAATTAGAAAAGATTAACTCTTTTTAACATTATCATTTAAGACGAAATGAAAGTATAGAAAAGTTACAGGAAAAAAAAGCATTATAAAAAAAATAAGCTTTTAATCAACCACTTAGATCAAGTAAGAACCTACCAATGCAGCTAATATCAAATCAATTCCACGCATCCAGATCACATGATAGCAATAAATCAGCACGTGCCAAATAGAGTGAGGGCCTTGTAGGGAATAGTGTTACACCAATGATAGCGTGATGTAATGTGCCAGAAAAAGCATCGATACTAATATTATAATAGCTAATTTTTAATCAACGAAGGACCGGTGGCCGTATGACCAGACGTGGCTTTACGGCGAGCTACACATTTGTACGGGACGGATGATGCAGCTCAGCCGTGTGGAAAAATAATAAATATAAGTATTCGAATTTGTCGCCTGCCAAATCCACTTATTCGGATTTGGCAGCCGGCAAAGTTTAATGGCAACCCTGAGCAACCCTGAGTGTAGACCGCTAATTGGTAAAATTTGAAGCAACAGCGTGAGATGTCTTCGACTAGCTAGAGAAAACGATGATATTTAGAAAGCGAATCCTCAAAATCAAAATCAAAAGTCATTTATTCAAACTAGGCAAAAAATCAGCACTTTTAGAACGTCAAAATTACATGAGACAGTCCCCCAAAACGCCCGCACTTCACTACTTCCTAGTGCTTTAGCTGGAAAGAAGAAGTGGCGCACCAAACTCCCCAGCAGCACAGCTGTCTGTTCAGTTAGAAGAACTGGATTCTATAGAATAGTACTACTAGAATACTAGATGCAGAAGGTGGAAAACTGAGTATTGTGTGGGGGTAGTGTGGGGAAAAGTCAATGTCTAGCAGTGGACTATGGTAAACAGTCAAGGCTCCCATACCACAGATCGGGAGATGCTCATTATTAGAAAGACAGACAAGCTGAATTACTTGTCTCCAAAATTAACGTGCGAATGAACGTGGAAATGCCCATGTGACGGTTGAACATGTAAGACTCTTATAATAAAACATCTTTGTACTAAATACCTGTTTGTAAACCAATACATAATTTGATTTAAAACGTGAGTATCTTTACTAAATTTTGAGTTCTTTTTGCATTCCTGTAGAAAATTTAAGTAAAAATCCAGAATTAACATAGTCGTAAAATGCATAGCGTATTTCCCTACCTAGATTACCTGGAAAAACCAGAAAGTGGGAAACAAAATCCATAAACAATAATAATTACCCTTTAACACAACATCTTTATACTCCACATTATTAAAAAGCGATTTTTATTGTCATTGGCACAAGTCATCCTAAATTAAGTAAAATGAGTCTTAAAGCAAATTAAGTACTATTGATTATTACAAAAAGATTCGCGTATGACTGTAGTGACAAGGTCGATTTTTTTTTTGTAAGTTTATTGTTGAAATGTTTCAATTTTAACAATACGTTGAATACATATTTGTAATGAGTATTGAGAGGATATGTTTCGAATTTTATTGGAGGTATAGTGAGAAAATTACTGTTCAACCCGGATTCTTGTAAATGTTAAAGATGATCCTACGTTTTATTTAGTTGACTTTGTGGCGGTAACCGATTAAAATTGACATTCGATGTTGTTATCTCGAATAACCAAATATTATCGATTTTAAAAATGAGCTTTTGCATGGAATGCCACAAGGGACCATTCTGCGGTAATGATTAGGTTCACTTTCATAGACAATATTATAGGTTCTAAGATCGGTCTCAATTAGTTAAGTTAGCTTTTGTTTTAAATTTGTTTTTTGTTTTAAAATAAAGCACTGCTTACACATCTGATTAGAGCATACATACATGCATAAACTCACTCTTTCTTCGCATGGGGGTAGGTAAAAACTACAGAACCCCACCTGCTATAATAGTTGAGTTCCTACTGCTGGGCCAAAGGCTTCCTCTCTTTGGTTGAGTAGACCGTAATCGAACACACGGGCCCAGTGCGGGTTGGCGGAGTTCACATGTCTTTAAATTTTCTAGGATAGATTCTTGGACATGCCGGTTTCCTCAAGATGTTTCCTTTCATCGTACGAGAACAGCAATCCTTACAAGACTTTTTAAGTGGCAAGTAGAAACTTATCAGTATATTTTAGTGCCTAATTAAAGTGTACATTTAACTGATTACTGACAGCCTGCATCATCCCACTGTCAAAGTCTTCTCCCAATGACTTCCAACTTCACATTTATATTATTTAACATAATTATTGCTGACCAATCAAAAATTTGGATCGATGCATTCCAGCACTTTGGCTATCTTAGTCTACCATAAAACGTTATTTTACATTCCAAAACTACAACTTACCTTAATACTCAATACTCAATATCTTTATTGCTTTACCATAAAGTGTACTTAGGTGGTAACTAATATAATTGAGATCATTATGGACCCTGTACGGCACAGCAAAAGGGTAGGAGAGAGGAACTCCTGTTTTAGGAGATCATTAAGTTGTTATATAATCAAAGTCAGGAGATCGCAAATAAGATAGTAACATTTCGCTTACATAAGTATTATTTTATCTGCAAATGTACTTAAATATTTTAAATTATTTTTATACACTGTTTCATAATGTATTATTTTTATTGTTTATTAATTTGTATAAATTGTTTTTCTTTGAATAATTATTATTGTTATATCATTTATTTATTATTATTAATTCATTTTTCCTATTATTTATGTTTATCATTTAAATATTCATCTAAGGAGTAATAAAATTTGTTTATCAGTAATTGTTTAAGATTTTTTATAAATATATTTAACTTTTCTTCTTTCTGCCTTATACTATCATACCTTTAAAGTAGCAGTTCAGACCACCAGTCACCCTCTATGTACTCAGCAAGTCAGCATGTAATGCCATTGGAATGTGGTAGTAGGTAGGTAGGTTGGATAAACCAATTTTGTATCTAGTCGATATCAGTGAGCTTTATTGACTTGCAACTCTATTGTAGTTTAGTCAGTAGCGATAGCAGACAATGGTGAAATATTTTTACAAAATAACATGCAAATGAATCTGTCTAGTCTTTTCCAGCAATTTTCGGTTCTAGTGTATCGGAATACAGCTGAATACCAGTATATTACATGAAGCGACTACCTCTGACGTCCACAACCTAGTTACTGGGTAACACGATACCCCTTGGTAAGACTGCTGTCCGACTTTTGGGCTTCTGAGTATTTCTGTAACGACTGCCAAAGATTTACGAATGACAGCCGCGACCAATGGCTTAACGTGCTTCCCAAGGCACGGAGGGATCTCGATGTGTAATGGATGGTCACCCATCTAGGAACCGATCTCGGCAAGCGTAGCTTAACCTTCAACCGTGCGACTGTTATTATTTAGCCACGAGCCCTCAAAATAATATGCAAATACGTAATTATACCAAACTTTTGCTGCAGGGTAAATGCCTCAATAAAGGTACCTATTTATTTATCTAACACTTATTATTGGGGTTATTGAAGATTTCAGAAATTACGTCCTGGTTTCCAATAGATAACAAATAAAAAATAAAAAAAGAACAAATTGATTTAATCAACTCAGAAGAAAAAACTCATCTTGCACAAAATGTCTTCTTATATTTGCCCCCGCTTCCCTACAATACGGAACAATTCCTACATTTCGGACAAAAGGACCAAGTTTATTCAAAAATTGAAACACAAACCGCAAAAACATTCAGCCTCTTTGCTGACCGTACTGACACTTAGTTTCTAGATCGGTGCGAGCCCGAACAATGAAGCAGTATTTACGAGCAGTATGGTCAGCAGTCCAACTGGTACAGACCTAGGTTTATTACAGGAACACATTATTAAAAGCCGGTGCATATTTTATCTATAAGCACTGTCATAATGCCCTAGGGAAGATATCATTCGCGACTAGTACCTAGAATCTTTTCATCTGTAGGTTATGTATGTATGATGCTACTAGGGTAAATTGAGGTTGGGTAGAAGAGTTCTCCCGGTCTGTATCATACCATAATTATGCATGATTTTCAAATATATTTATAGAAACTTTAATTTGTAATTTTGGGCTAGATGCACACCATATTTTTACGCCTATTTTTTTATTTTTTTTGTTCCGGTATGGAAAATCCTCATGGATGTCCCCCGCCCTGGGGGGGAGGAGGGGTCTGTCAGACTCTTACTGACTAAAAATCTCCTGACGCCTCCTGGCATAACATAGCGCTCTTTCATCAAATATAAGATCTGTATCTCTTTACCTGTATTAACAAATAAAAGTGATTTGATTTGATATGATCATCATATATCAATCATCAATAGTTTCAACTTTGATTTGTTTCTAGGCTTTTTTTGTGCCAATAATTATTTGATGTTCTGTGATACCCTACTATGTAATAATAAAATAGTAATATATAATATCCTACTATAATATACAATGTATTATGATATTATTCTCTCGGTATCGAGACTTGTGCGGGTGAAACCGCGGGGCGCTGCTAGTCTAAACTAATATTACAAAGAGATTTTTTTATTTTTTGTATGTTTATTTGTTACCCTTTACGCTAAAACGGCTGAACGGATTTAGATGAAATTTGGCACATGGCTAGACCATCACCATTATTAGGATATAGAATACTTGTTATCCGGATATTCTCATAGGATCGAGACGAATGTGGGTGAAACCGCGATGCGCTGCTAGTGTATTATAAATTTCAAATTTAGTTTTTTTTTAAATCTTGTGTAATAAACCCTTTAAAACTGCGATATAATTTAAGTTCACCTGATACCCTTCACTTTTTACATTATTCGCAGATTAACGAACACTTTGCAGTATAAATAAAAATGAAGGCATCAATAATATTAAACTTCAGTGCAACCCTCAATAATATCGTGTACACAAGTACACAACAACAATCAATGTCTTGATCACATCATAAAAAACATAATTAATAAGTATAATTCGCATAATTTAACCCAAAAACGGATCAGGCCACACGAACGGTCGCGGGCGGCCAGGCGAATATTACGTAAATCTTTACCATGCTTACCCAAGGACTCACCGATTGCCTTTTAATTTGGGAAACTGAACCGTATTAACATTGTAATCAATCATCCATGTTTAAAATCCGACGATTAATTATTTAAAGGGAATTCGTTGTGTGTTTAAGTATGAAAAATTGTTCGCATTCGTAAGAGATTGTGAGATTCATATGTCCTGTACTGTTTATTTTTTCTTTTTATTATTAATTAATAATTCTAAATTAACAATTTTAACTTAATTACCTATTAGGCACTTTTGCATGGAACATCATTCCATTCTGTATCCGGAGAAGGGTGTTGTTAGCTGCGCTACAGTTTATAATTTTGGAGCTATCATCATTTTACTTGTTGTTCTTGTGTTTTTGTTCCAAAATAAACTTTTTATTATTTTTTATTTTATAATTGTTTTGGAAACTTGAAGTATTTGGGTGTAGGCTGAGTACGTCATTACTTTATCAAACTGATTTCCTGATCAAATAATTATCATTGTTTAAGTAGGTAGACTAAAAGAAATATTTTGTGAACATCGGGGTAGTTACGTAACACACTAAAAGTAGGAATGGGTTTCATTTTGACAGTTCAACAACATTCATTACGTTTTTTACGTTGTTGAGCAGACAAATTTTCGAACATATGAAGCAATCGATTAGCAATAGGTTTCAAAATGATTCAGATTGTGATAGATTGTGTGTTACGAATTAGGTTGCTGGTATCGATATCGTTTTTTCTATGATCAGTTTTGTGTCCTCTGTTCGTGCATTCCATAGATCATAGCTTTACTCAACTTTAAGCACAGGCTTATAACGCCCTGCGTGTTCAGTACAAGGACGCTCTGAGACAGACATCGCTCTCTCTCTCTGGGCAGTGTTGAGAAAACCCCGGTAGGTACTTGAGTGCTTCCGCTATGTTTGCGGATTCATTCATCGATGATTTCTTCGCCGTCCTCAGGAAATAATTGTATCGATGATGAGCAGGGTCCGTGGGAGCACCAACACTGTCCTCAGAACTTTAGCGTGCAAAATTTATAGTTCATTGACTGTGTACTGGGCAGGTGTACACTTGCACATGAATAGGAAATAGAATTTAAGTAATTCTTATGTAAATTGTTTTGTTTACTAAGAAATTACTAACATCATTTTTATTTTTATTTGTATTTTAGTATGTACTACTAACAACCCTACTAACGCTTTCTTCGTAACTATTTTATGGAGTGTGTTTCTGAATTAAAGATGAATTAATTAATTAAATAACTTGATTAAAAAGGACAAATTCTAACAGTTGGTCAGTGACTGATTGCCTAAAGTTGAGTATCATTCGCACAATGGCCTAATTGACTTCGGCCCGTATTACAGAACTTCACTCAAGACTCAAGCATTACTTAAAACTAGTTTAGAGCATTTTGATTGGTTGAAACTAATGTTAAGTAATGCTTGAGTCTTGGTGAGGTTCTGTAATACGGCACTTAATTTTTCTCATCGTCTCTAAGGAACTCGAATGTTAGGAACAGTGCAAGGAGCAATGTGTCCTATAGGATTGACCACACAAATAATTCGTAACCTTCCTCCTTTGATACCAACGTAACACACTTTGAATCACATTTGAAATGATTTTAAAGGAAATTACTGATCCATTGCTTAAAAAATTCGCCTGCTCCACAACGTAAATAACGCAATGAATGTTGTTAATCTGTCAAAATGAAAGACATTGCCATTGTTAGTGTTTACGCAATTACCAGTTCATCTTCTTTCTTCTTCTGTTAGCAACAGTTATTCGGTGAGAAAGGACCAGTTGCTTGAGTTCCGTTCGCACAGTGAGTGAGCAGTGTGTACGTGCGGTACAGGGTGCTGTCTTACGTATGATTTGTAACGCTCCCTGTTTGGTACGTGATCACGTGTGTCGGGTAAGGCTATAATGTTGAGAGTAGCGGAAAGCGAAACCAAACGGTAATTGTTATTTTGTAATAATAAAATACTGCAAGGTAAGTTGATAATTTTGTTGAAGAAAGGATCACTCCTAATAAGAGGAAGTTGTGAATTAGACAAGAATGCAAGTGGATGGTGAAACTGTCTGTCGTGATAATAAAGTATGTGGGATTTTCAGATTTGTATGATGCGGAATTTCATTAATCACCAACGTCATCAATCTAGTCTTTTCCCAAAATGTATGGGTTCAAGTTCCAATATAACCGGATCGACTGCTGAAATCAGAGAAATACTGCGGTCTACGAAAAACTATAAAACTCAAACTCAAAGCATTTATTTCTAATAAACCAATTACAGGCACTTTTGAACTGTGAAGGGGTCGATCAGTCAGAAAGATGAAGCTAGTTGTTGGTGGTGGTGTTGGTGTTTTTAATGCACACTTTAATGCACAATGGTGTTTTTAATGCAGTATTAATATTATTCATCCACTGCTGGACTTAGGACGCAAGATCCGCCACGTTGACCAGTCATTTGTGCTTCTCGCATCCAGTGGATTCTCTCATCCGGTCATCGGTCCGCCTACGCTGTGCCTTGATTATTATTTTTGAAACTAAACCGCTCCGCTCAACACAACGCGACAGAGTACTAAGGGCGGCGGCAGATGTGTCCGCGGGTCGTGTACGTGCGCGGTCGTATCGCGTTGACAGCGTGTGTCGCGCGCCTTAGCCCACGTGATATACTACTCGTGGTTGCAGATTATTATTGTTAATACTGAGGGACTGGTTCTAAGATGAATGCGTTAAGTTAGGTATCTATATAATAATTTATAGAAAAATGAAAATAAATATTCGCGGTCTACCTTAGCAACAAAATCTTGTTAGAATCTAACCGAATCTAACTACCCTGAGTTGTCCCACTGCAGGGTAAAGGCCTTCCTCCCCCTTTTTCACAAAATTCTGTCTTTTGCTAGTGCCCAGCGAGTCCTTTCGGTAGGAGCCAAGCTCGTCCCGCCATCTTCGTCTCGGCCTGCCGCGATGGCGTCGTGTGTTTAGTGGGACCCAATCGGTGGTTCTCTTAGCCCATTTGTCATCTGACATGCGGCAGACATGTCCGATCCAGTCCCACTTAAACTTAGCGGCTTTCTGGGTAACGTCTGTGGTCTTGGTTTTGGCGCACAGTGTTGTGTTCCTTATACGGTCCGAAATTAGAACTCCTAGGATACTGCGCTCCATGGCTAACTGGCAAACCTCGAGCTTGGACCTCTGCTGTAGTACCAAAGACCAGGCAAACCTGGTGAAAAAAGCAAAAGTGTACTCAAAAGCAAGACATTCCATTCTCCATTTGAGACATAGTGGTAGATCTCCTTTTCGAAGATCTTTCTCTACCAATAGCTCCTTCAGGTGCTCTCGGTGCGTCGAGCAACTTCTTTGTCTTGTCGCGTCTGGAAGGAGAGTGTGAAACATAGACAAAAAGTGAAATCAAAATATTCTATTTCACATAAACCTACATGGGCAGTTATGAAACGGCAGAAGCTAGGTGCACGGTTCCAATTGGTCGTTTCCTATGGAGAAGAGCCGGCAAGAAACTCCACGGTTACTCTTTTAGAAATAAGTGGCTTTTACAATGTTTTCAAATTCCAGTGTTAATAGGTATGGGATGACAGTGTAGGCCTGTCAACAAGTAACAGATACTCAACAAAATAGAAAAACGTCTACAAATCTACAGTCTACAAGTTAGGCCTACAACGTTCTCACATTCACAAAAAATAGAAGACTCTATTTAAAAGATAAATAAAATAATAAAAATAAAAGCCTATTTAAACCAAATAACATGATTACCATTACAACTGTAACAAATCTGAATTAAAATCCTGAAAAGAAGAACATGCTGTGTAGTCTCTGAAAACCAGTTGGTATCTATGTCCTAGTTATTCCAGTAAAGAGTTCTCAACCTCAAGTATTCCATGAACTGATGACGGGCATCAGCGCCAGTCTCGTCCGTCAAATAAACTTTTTTGCAACCGGCGCCGAAACACACATTTTAGCAAATTCCGCTAGGACTTGGAATCCCGCAATCCATTGAACCACAAATATGTAATAAATTATCGCCGTGCGCCCGTAACTTATTTCAACCGATGTTCTTATTTAAAAGCACGTTTTTGGGCTGCGCGCGCGGTTTCTGAGACATGGCAACTCCCGCGCATAAATTTGAAACGAAAATCTTTCTCTTTTTTCGTTCAAGATTTAAATGGAATCAGTTCACGTGAAATGATAATAATATTTTTTGTTTTTTTTTGTGTATTCATAATCATTACCATACCATAAAATAGTTGACAATTACGTCAACTATTTTATGGTATGGTAATGATTTATTGCTATAAATTCTATAACTGTTTTAGTATGTCTAGTAATGAAAATCAATTAGTTTTGAACATAGCTTGGAGATAGGATTCTGTGATTGAATAAGTATCTGCGTTAAGCCGGCTTCGGCTTCTTTTTTACATCAGCAGCCACTTTAATATACCTATCAAAAAGCTGCCGGCACACAGCTGACGTGATGGGACAGGGCTTGACTGGCTTGGCTTGGCTTGGCTGACAGGCTTGACAGGGCACTTCACACTGCGGGGGCAGTAGACCAAATATTGAATTTCGCCACCTTAATTTGTACAAAATACAAAGTTATCCGCTTCCAAAAATGCTTTATTCATCGATCTATCTCCTCTTCACACATACAGAAAATGTGGGCGCAAGATGGTAGCTTGTGCAAGCCTTAACGTTCCGGCTACACGCTTCATCTTGCCGCGTATTTAAAACTATCCAGACAAGACGACGGAAAAGACGGATTTTGTAGCCAGGGCTTTAAATAACAACTCATTATTCCTGATAAAAGCCCTTCTTATCAACTCTTGTAATGGTGTGCCTATTGCCAAATAAATATACATATTTATCGTTTCTAGTTTAAGGAAATCCAGCACTTACTCTATTATCCCGCGAGCGATCACCAGGGGTAGACGTAAATTCTACTTCTAGTTTGTTTCAACAACTTTGTCTTTAAAGGGTGCAGAATGTGTACAATGCAGTACGTGCTAGCGTTGGTAGCGCTGTACGTGGGATTGGCGCAATCGTTTTCCTGGGGTGAGTATTTTTGTTCTTTTTCTCATTTCCAACGATAATATTACATCCAATTATAACTTAATATATTAATATTTAATACGCTAAACTAGAGTCAGAAAGTATACGAAAAAATTATAACTAATAATAGTAATAACTTTATTTCCAATTTTCCAATTAACATAAAGGCGAGTTAATAATATGACACTATTGTTTTTAAATTGCATAAATCACTGACTATTTCCACTGGCACCCAAGCTAAGATTAAACTTGTGTCATGGGTGCCAGGGCTCTCTGTATTAATACATTTTCCAATTTATACAAACTAGTGCGGAGTTACATTCTTACATTGCCATGTAGGTGTCGTTGAGTACAAAAATAAAATAAAATTAATAAGGTAAAGAAAAAAATAATCATTTATTTTTTTATGTGTAGCCTCTATCTAGTGTGAGTTTGGTAAGTGAATGTGTCGTGTGTACGTGTCGTGTGTACGTGTCGTGCGTACGTGTCGCGTGTACGTGTCGTGTGTACGTGGCGTATGTACGTGTCGTGTGTATGTGTCGTGTGTACGTGTCGTGTGTACGTGTCGTGTGTACGTGTCGTGTGTACGTGTCGTGTGTACATGTCGTGCGTACGTGTCGTGTGTACGTGGCGTGTGTACGTGTCGTGTGTACGTGTCATGTGTACGTGTCGTGTGTTTTCCAAGTAACTTTTCAATCTCCTCGTAGGTTAGAGTCGTGAGCCATTGACTCACTTACTTTTTACACTCGAATTAATTCACCACCATCATTAATTCATCATCAATCCGCGTCATTAATTCGCCGCCATTGATTGTTAACTGCATTATAAATTCGGCTACCCAATACTCGAAAGTGTCCTTCAGCCAATTTAGTTTTGTAACGTTCCACAGGACTAACATATTTTGATCTTCTACTTACCAGATGACCAGTATTGCATTTTTAGAGAACCATGTCTGCGCAAGATGGTATTGAGCACAAAGAGTTGTCTAACGGTCATAACCTTGCAGTCTTTATATAATTGTACGGTGTTATACCGGAAATGTTTAAAAGTCGTGATTTTAAGAACAGCTCGTTGCGCTCTTTCCAGTTTAAGAAAAATAGCTTTTGGAGCACCTCCCCAAGTAGTTATCCCAAAAGAGAGTTCTGACTGGCAGAGCGAAAAGTAGACCATCCGAAGTGAACCTGAGTCTGCACTATGGCGCAGACTCTTGAAAATCACTATGAGTTTCCTCACTCTGCCAGGTGTTCCATCAATTTGCACCTTCCAGGACATCAGGTTATCTATCATAATACCGAGATACCTGACTTGTGTTGGACTGACTAGGGGAGGGCAGAGACATTGGTCTAATTGTTCATTACAGGTATAGGCTCTGATAGCAAACGAGTCATCTGGCTGCGTACATGATTTCATTGAGAACGGGATATATTTTGTTTTTTCGATGCCCAGCGCAAACTCTGCTTTCTCCCGGACTTCTCTCTAGTTTAGACCATGCACGAGCAAAGCTGTGTCGTCCGCATAAGTATATATGCTACAGTATGGGATGGATAAGTTACAGAGCCTGTTTACATATATCAAGAAGAGGGTAAGTCCCAAAATTGAGCCTTGGGGAACTCCAAATGGCAACAAGTGTACGTCACTGACGTATGAACCAATTTTGACAAATTGTGCCCTTTCAGTGAGGTACTCTTAAAGATTGCTAGCGCTGGACCCGTCAATCCTATCCTCTCTAATTTAGACAAAAGTATAGGGACAGACAGTGTCAAATGCCTTATATAAGTCTATGAAAACGCCTAGACATTTAGACCTCATATCAAGTACCCTTCCTTACGGCACTATCAACAAACGCAGCAACAGCGTCCTCGCAGGATTTGTTTCTACGAAAACCGAATTGATTAGCTGATAAAATGCCATGTGCTTCCATAATGTTGACTAGGCGACTGTTAAGGATATTTTCCAAAATCTTTGATAGCGCCGAAAGAACAGATATTGGTCTATAATTATTGACACTGCCTCTGTCTCCACCCTTGTGGATAGCTAGCACTATCGCTTTCTTTAAGGACCTCGGAAATACTCCCTTGGAGGTACATAGATCACATATGTGTGTGATAGGGGGTACGAGGAACTAGCGGCTTACCTTTATCACTTTAGTTGGAATTCCATCCCATCCTGCAGCAGATTCAGTACGAAGACTCATTACGAGTATGATTCTCTCAACTTTATCGAAATCCGTGGCAAGAAGCGCGAGAGAGTTCAGCCGTGAATCATCCCGGAGAAATGGAACATGCTTAAAGCACGTATATATGTGTCTGTCCGCCAGATTTTTGCCAACACTTGCAAAAAAATTATTGACCTCATTTATTGAGGATTTTACATTAAGACCAGAAAGAGTCAAGAAATCTGTGGGGGTAGATTTATAAACTTGTTTTTTATAATGTCATTTATTACTTTTCGGGTCACTTTGGGACTATTTTTTGCTTTAAAAAAATTCATTTTTCTCATAATTCTTTTTGAGTCGGTTTAATATTGGTTACAGAAATTACTATAACGGAGGTAATGTGATTTTCAAAGTGTAATTATCTGGTGATTTTTATGTTTCCTATGCATATTATCCCTGTTCCGAATGCGTCTGGGTAGCCCCTGTGTGATCCAAGGCTTAATTATTTGCATCCTAGAGGTCACAAGACTGATTTTAGTGTTTTTTTGTACAATTGAGGTAAGTGTATTTATAAAAAGATCAGTAGCCTCATTCGGATCATTGGTCAATATGACAAGACTAAAATCCATATTGGATATTTCTGAGGCTACTTTATAACACATCGCCGGGGCGCGGTGAAATAAATAGTACTTTTATTTTATTCACAAAAAAATTAAAGAAGCAATTACAAAAAGCAGTAGAACATTAAATTAAGTTCTGTAATTTTTCTTTGCACAAAAGGCATATAACAAAATTGTAATTTATCAGTAAAGAAGTAAAGGATATTTGTAATATAAAAAAAAAGTTTTGATGGATTACATTCAACAGAATCTACAAATTAGAGCTCACAAATCAGCTCTCCAAGAGTTTTTGGCTAAACATGTATCAGGAGAAAGATTATACCTAAGCAAGTAAATAAAAAATAAAAAAATCGCTTTATCTTTATTGTAGAAGAGAAAATGAACTATTTTTGCCAAGTAATTGTGATTTATACCAATCAACGAATTGTGTTCAACTTATTCAACAAATTTATACGTCAAAATAATACAACAAATTTCAACGAGGAAATCGTGCATCTACGTGCATTTTTGTAACACTCCTCTTAATAAATTCAATTTTAAAGATTCTAGACGATTTTTACCAAATTAATCAACAGATCAAGCCCAAATTAAGAAATATCTGGAATTCAACATCATCGTCAGGCCCTTGTCTCACGTTACTTAGAAGTTTTCTTCTTTCATTCTCCTCTGTCAACAGTCATCATTCACTCCCTTTTCTTTCGGTCCGGAAGGAGTTACTCAATTAATTTCCTTCAATTCCTTTTCATAACAGCCCTCTGAAGAAAGACAACATGATCAAGAACACCAAATATGAAAGACTATTATCTGGTTTAGATTGTAATTTCCTTAGGATACTAGAGGTTAGTTGGCTTTGTTTTGCCAAATCGAACCAACCCACATCAGATTTTCTGCAGTTTTTGAAATAACTGCAATGATTTCGAATAGTTAATGCTGTTAATTTAAAAATTCTACGCTTAAGTTATAAATGTATATGGGACTGTTTTTCCGGGTTGCAAGTATACCACATTTGGAATATTAGTTTAGTTCCATAACATAAATACTAAAAATGAAATTGTGATACCCAATTTTAGATTAACTAAAACAAGCAAGTAATTTCTTATAAACAGTATCCGGTTTTATAACAAGTTGCCAAAGTCAGTTACAGAATTTAGCGATGGAAAGTTCAAAACCAACGTCAAATGTATCCTTATCAAAAATGCATATTATAAGATAAAAGACTACGTTGAAGACAAGAAAGTTTGGCAATAATTCCTTCTGCACACTTGGCTTTCCTGCTACCTCATTAACGGCATCACTATGTAAATGTGTATTAACTGCTCCCAAATTACGTAGTTTATTAAAAAAAAAATGCTTTTTGTTTCTTATTTTCTTCTTTGACATAATCTTCTCATTATTTGACATTATATACCTTCAATTCTTATTTCAACTCTTTACTTATGGCTTTTGTAGACAGGATTTTAATTCAGATTTGTTACAGTTGTAATGGCAATCATGTCATTTGGTTTAAATAGTCTTTTATTTTTATATAGATTCTTCTATATTTTATGGAATGTGAGAACGTTGTAGAGCTTACTTGTAGACTGTAGATTTGTAGACGTTTTTATATTTTGTTGAGTACCTGTTACTTGTTGACAGGCCTACACTGTCGTTCCATACCTATCAACACTGTAATTTGAAACATTGTAAATGCCCCTTATTTTTAAAAGAGTAACCGGGGAGTTTCTTTCCGGCTCTTCTCCATAGGAAACAACCAATTGGAACCATGCACCTAGCTTCTGACGTTTCAAAAGTGCCGACGTAGGTTTATGTGAAATAAAATATTTTGCTTTGAGTTGGAGGTTATTCATTGAATTATCGACAGTTTGTGGATTTTTTCAGTTTGGCAGAACTAAGTTCAATTTAGCTATCAGCTTGTAAGATAATTTCTTTAATGTTTCAGACTTCGCCACGGCCTCAAAAAATCGACTAGAATTTTATTTAAACGGAAGTAAATCGCACTCCGAAAGTATTACGCGGGGTGATATCGAGTTAATAACTTACGACGCAGTAAGCAACAGGATGTTTTTTGTCGACAATGAAAAGACGGACACCGCTATCTTTAGTTATGACATAACAACAAAGAAAATTGAATCTTTAGTACTGCAGAACGGCAATAGAGAAGTAATCGTGGGAATGGCCTTCGATCCCGTCGAAGAATTACTCTTCTGGAGTGAACAGTATTCAACTAGAATATGTTGGTTTTCGTTAAAACCTGGATTTAAGAACAATGCCTACGGGAACCTATTAATCGATATACCTGAGAAACAATTGACTGTATATGCTCTTGCTGTGGATAGCTGTAGAGGGTACGTTACTTATGATATTTTTGTAAGTCAACAAAAATTATTTTGAACTTTGCATATATTGATCGAGATTTACATATTACAGGTACATTTACTGGACAAGCACAGACTTGGCCCAACATAAATTACCGTCTACAATAGAGAGAGCTCGATTTGATGGCACTGGTAGAGAAGTTTTAATTGACAGTGACCTTCAAATGCCATACCGCTTGGTCCTAGACCAACATACAAAGAATCTGTACTGGGTTGAAGGTACAAGGCTAATTAGTCATCTGCCTACTGAGGAAAAACATTTTTTTATTAAAAGTGCAGATTTGAATGGAAAAAACAGAACAACATTATATGGCAAAACAGGAATAGACCAACCATTGACACTGGCTGTATCAAAAGATTATCTCTACTGGGTGCACTGGTTTCAGAGAACTGTAAATAAATTGCCAAAGAATCCTTCGATAAATGCAAAACCTACACAAATTTCAATTTTTGCATGGGATGAAATAGCCACCAACTATAAATTTGACGATCTTATTCGGGGAATCCAAGACTGCGAACCACTCAAGAGACTCCTATCAAATACCTCAGTGACCGGCGATAACGTCTCATTGAATAATTCTTCAGATGTAAGCCTGTTTTGTGTCCACGGTAGGAAAGTTAGTGGCAAGTCTCAATGTGTGTGTACACATGGTCACACCGGTGAGAGATGCGATGTTTCAGTCTGTCAGAATTATTGTTTCCAAGGAACTTGTATTGTGAGTGCTGAGGAAAAACCTACATGCAGGTAGAACTTTTTACAACTCATTTATTTCCTTGTTAACCCTAGGTTACAATTGTCGTAAAAATTACGACGGAAAAATTACGATAAATAAAAATAAAAATAAATAATAATAATTAAAATAATTAAAAAACAAAATTCGCGTCTTTCCTGCGTCCCCCGCTTTACTGAACCTTCCTAATTAGTTGCGTCAGTATGCTTCGTGCTGTCATTGTGGTCGGGTGCTACCTGTGTATTGAGACCTTCCTAATTAGTTGCGTCGGTGTGCTTCGTGCTGTCATTGTGGTCGGGTGCTACCTGTGTATTGAGTTATAGCAAGCAATGTACTGTGTTGTGCCCGTCTAAGCCACAAAATAACAAAATTTTGCATGAAATGCATGAGCCAATATGTAGGACGCACAACATGTATGTGTGTTCGAATAGTTTAGAGTACAAAATATATACTACTAGCTTTTGCCCGCGGCTTCGCTCGCGTTCATTTAGACTTTGACTATCAATTCGGGTTATAATTCAATCATATTCGAAAGACACGTGGCGCCATCTATTATCATAAGAACGTTATTGTTGTTTTCCTCGGGAACAGTACTTTTTTTCGGGATGAAAGGTACCCTATGTCCGTTTGTGTACACCTGACAACGTATATGCAAAATTTCAGGATGATCGGTTCAGTGGTTTAGGCGTGAAAAGGTAACAAACAAACAAACAAACTTACTTTCGCATTTGTAATATTATGTAGTTAGGATTTTCATTATTATGAGATCTCTAAAACCCAAATAATGGAAGTGTAACTGAACCTACCTTCTAAAATAATTAAAGTTTACATACCTACATTACATTTACGAATGTATGGTAACAACGCCATCTGCAGGTTAGTTTAGTATCTAGGGTTAAATTAAAGTATGGGGGGATTTTTAAGCCGGGGGCAGTAAGGATAGATTAACCTTACTACTAACTACTTAACTACTTTAACTCACACACGAAAATATTACTTGTTAAAATTTTGGATTTTTTTTCTACTTTTCAATATTTGTAAATATGTGAGCACCATGTATCTATCGCATAATTAATTTACCTGTCATTGCATTATCTTTAATTATTTTTACCTATTGTGGTATAGTGATTTTATTCTAGGTGCATCGTCTTCACATATAATTATATAATTAATGTGAACCTACATAATGTTGTAAAACATTTTAAAAGAGTTCGAGTTAGAGTGGAGTTTCTTGCCCATTCTTCTCCATACGAAACTACCTTTTGGAAGGGGCAACTAGAATCAATTCAACTTTTTTGTAAATTTTGACGTTCAAAAGTGCCTTTTATGCGCCTATTTGAAATAAATGATTTGACTTTGACATAAACGTTGTAGCAACAGTAAACGGTCTTACGAGACTGTCTTTAACTTTTTCAGAAATGTTGACTTGTATTCATAGATATTAACAAATATTACAGTTAGGAAGCAAATGGGCAATTTTCCCGAAACCCTTTTTTAATGCCAATCAATCCTGTTTCTTATAACGATCAAAAACTCTACTAGGCCAACAGAGGTTTCAGTACAAAAAAAAACAGAAATCGTAAAAACCTTTTCCGATACTTTTCGTGAGAAATGAGACTAGGTACAACCTACTTTTTTATGATAGATACACTTACGGAAAATGCTCGAATTTCAAACGAATACGCGTTATAATTTTATTTGCTTTACAAAAAGTAAGTCTTATTTCTTATCAAATGTATGGAAAAAGGTTTTTTGCAATTTCTGACTTTTGTAGTACACAAACCTCAGTTGGTCCCATAGAGTTTTATGATCCTTTTAAGAAACGGAATCAATTGGCATCAAAAAAAGTTTTTGTGAAAAGGGCCCATTTGCTTGCTAAATGCAAACTTTTTTCAAAATCTGTGAATGCAGTTTAACATTTCTCAAAAAGTTAAGGATAGTTTCCTAAGACCGTTTTATTTTAGCTACAACGGTTAAGGTACCTGTCCTTACTGCCTCGTCTCGAAAATCCATCCTGTAAACCTACTTATTTTTTTATATTGAGCAAGCCGGGTGCCCGATGAGATTTGCTATCAGAAACAGTGACGAAACTTCCAAACAAACATTTTTTGTTATAGGGGATGTATTTTAAAGTCCTTCCTTAGTGCTCCCTTTCATTAACGGGAAGTATAATTAAGTGTTTTATCTACACCTATGCTATAAATCCTCTATAAAAGTTTCTGAAACAGTTAGCTTATTGCCAACATTAAAACAACCAGTGTCATAGACATCCAAACGAGTGTTATAATGTTGTACTAAATTTCATTATGCAAATCCTTTCATAAAAAGAACATTCTCATGCACCCGCGTGCCCCTACCAAAACTCCGTAATTAAAAAAAGAAACACATTGTTCTTACAACTCTGTCTAACACCATATGGTTTCAGTCTTTAATCTTTAAAGTCTTGTATGCAATTGTACATAATTAGGTATTAAAACACTGATGTGATACTATTATCACACTCAGCTTCACCTCGGGTGATAAACCCACATTCGTCTTTTAATACCCCTTATTATAGAACCGTTGCATAAATAACTATTTTGGCTTCGATATCTGTCTCTATAAGGAAATCTTGTGCAAAATTTCATACTTGTCTATTATTGAGTGAATTTAAGATTTTATTAAATAGATTTTCGTGATTTCAGATGTAACGCTGGTTATTCTGGGGAAAGATGTGAAGTCAACGTATGCCAAGGGTATTGCTTGAACGACGGTATCTGTTCCTTGAGTGAGGAGAGTACGCCAGTCTGCCAATGCAAAGGATATTACGAAGGCGAAAGATGCGATGTTTCAACCTGTCTGAATAAATGTTTCCAGAAAGTAGTTTCAATGGTGTGGGGCATCATAAATACAGGTATAATTTTATCTTTCTCAATATTAAATTTACACTAATTTGTTAGTGATACCTGGAGAGATTTCCAGGAGATTTGTGAATCAGTTTATAATTTTCGTATATTTAGAGGTGTTCCTTAGAATTTTCACTCAATCACCTGGTATTTTTTCCGCACTATTTTAAGCAAATCATTTAGAACTAATCAGCGTGATAGTTTCGTATATGCAAGATGATGTCCACGAATAAGTTAAGACTGATTCGGCACAAACTCGTCGACTGAGATTGATTGCTCTATTATAGTGGTTACATTAATTGTGCACATTTCACGTTTAATTTATAGATGTAACACAAGCTACTCTGGAGAAAGGGGTTAAGCCAACGTGTGCATCAACTGCTGTTTGACCAACTTTGTTAGTCTTTTCAATCAGCACTGGATGAGAAGCCGATAAAATGTTACTTTTACTTCAACGATTCCGTACAGAAGAAAAAAACTAATTGTAGCTGATTAAGGCCAGCTTGCAACACCAATCACTACACTAAATACATTTAACGCTAAACTTATTTAAAACATTGTTCTGTCACTGAAAATTCAACGATTGCTGGAAATGAAACTATGACGTCATTGTGTTTAAAAATCGATTAGTGGTGCACGTGCGCCTAAGTGTCAAATTAAATCAAATCACTTTTATTTGTTAACACAGGTAAAGAAATACAGATCTTATATTTGATAAAAGAGCGCTATGTTATGCCAGGAGGTGTACAAATATGGTGTGCATCTAGCTCAAGATTACAAATTAAAGTTTCTAAAAATATAATTGAAAATCATGCATAATTATGATATTTAATTAGCAAAATAAATTGAAAAATTACATAATATTATTTAACACTTTAAAAAAATATCTAAGTCAATATAATTAAAAATGTCAAAATACATTAAATGTCAATATTAATAATGAATTTCAATTCCAAACATCAAGTTAAGTTTGTGAATTATTGTGTTAATCACCATCCCTTTTATGCACTTCTATCATCTTGGAATCCACTTCCTTCCAAGTCATATCATTACCATCTCACAAAAAACCTTCCATCATTAAAAAAGTTATAGTTATTGAATTAAAATCGAGTACGTACATAGTGGCGCTATTTCAATTAATTTTACTTATAGGTACTTAATTTTAATTCATTTACTTAATCTTTAGGAATTTTTCATCTATGCTTGATAATGTTCTGTTTTTATTAAATTTTTAAATAAATATTATACCGTTGTAAAACAAACTTTTTTATTTCCACTTAGTTTAAGGAGTGCTTTTTCACTAGTCAAATCGACACGGCGACTGCACGAGCCCAGAAATATGGATGCTTTGTATTCATTCTAAGAATACGTTTTGTACTTTCCGGCGACTCCTTTTGCGTAGTATTTCGGTGCCGTAGTCGTGTCGATTTCGTAGCTGTGTCGCTAATGGAAAATCGTCCAATATAACAAACTGACTAACTTCCTTTTCACGATCTTTCGCACAAATAATTATAATATCAGTCAAGAGTATGGAACTGTATACAGTCCTTGGTAGATAAAAAAGTTCACAGGATCTTCTAGTTGATAGAGAAATAAGCTACGTCTTTGGAAAAAAGTCGGTCAAGTAGAACTCGCGTATACTAAAAAGTTAATTTGATTATCACAAAATTTCAGTTGATTATCACAAAAATTGAATTTTAAAGGAAGGCCTCCTATGAATTGTTAACAAGTCATTAGTAGGTAACTATTTATACCAGAAGAATGTACGGTTCCCGTGGAAAAGTCCATGTGGATGAAACCGTGGGACGCAGCTAGTCCCTGATAGGAGCCGCTCCTATAGAAAGGCATTCTTGTAACGGGTACGCCTTTTTAATTAATATACAAATCCAGCATTTGATAGACCGAGCGGTCACCAGGTTTGGACATATCATCGACTTCTATTTTGTTTCATCAACTTTATCTTTAATATAGATAGAAAATATCCTTCTTTATGTACACCATAAAAATTACAGATATAAATGTAGAAATTTTACACAGGGTGACACAATTGGCGGTTTTATCGCTAAAAGCGATCTTTTGAGACAATCTTTGGATGGCTTAAAGGAAGAAGGAGAGAATGCTTTAATACTGCAGGCAGTTAGAGGTGTACAATTTACATTTACAATAAATACATACATAAATAAAGCATATACTTTAGGGGTCCAAAATGTGTAGAACACAGTGTGTGCTGGCGTTGGTAGCGCTGTACGTGGGGTTGGCGCAGTCCTGGTCCTGGGGTGAGTTCCAGTTTCTTATTTTATTTACCAAGTTATTATATTTTAATTATGATACGAGTAATATGTAAAAGTAAAAAAATACTATACTAACGCGTATTTAATGCCTGAGGCATTTTCTACCAGGCAACCTTAGGGTGACGCAGAGGTCGCGGATTGTTCGAAAGAGTTAACGTGGCCCTGGCGCACAGGCAACTGAAGGAACACGGGTGGGTTTTAGTCAGTAAGAGTCTGACACGCCCTTCCGCTCCGCCTAGAGCGGGAGAAAAAAAAAAGGGTGATGCAGAGACAAAACATGACAGGTGCAAAAAACGGGATAGATATCTCGAAAATATCTATTAAATTTAACATAACAGCGCAAGGTTAAACTACGATTGCCAAAGTCAGGTCGTAGATAGGTGACCATCTATTACACAACTATATGCCTTGGAAAGCTCGTCCAACTGTTGGTACCGGCTATCATTTGCAGATTTTTGACAGTCGATACGGGTTAGTAATAGTAGGTAAGATTCCGAGTCCATAACTTCCTGTTCTCCCCAGACGGAGTTCCATGAAGATGGAATAAGAGACGAGAAAATCCGACGAAGTTATATAAATCTTGTCCAGAGGCCCTAGACAAGGAGTAGAAAACTCAAAAAAAATATGGGACCGACATAAACTACCAAAAAGCTATGCCTATTCGGTTGAAAAGTAAGTTAGAAATATGTAACGCTTTGAAAGTGACTGACACCCTCCAGGCCCTCAGCAGAATTATTCAGTTATTTTTATCTCATCCTTGATTTTATTCTCTTCTTAATATATTTGAGGATTTCAACTACAGAGTTTTCAACACTGAAACCCTCAAATCTATACTTATTATATAAATGTAAAAAAGTCTCAGTCCATCCGTCTGTTACCTTGTCATGCCTTAACAGATTTCGATGAAATTTGGCACACTGATAGACCATGACTTGTGTTAGGACTTTTTATACCGGTGATTTACGTTCTCGTGAGATAATTTCCAACCCCCACGCGGGCAAAGACGCGGAAAAAAGCTAGTTATCAATAAATAGAATTAATGCAATTTTTATTTTATTTTAACGAAGTTCTTCCTTGTTCTATATTTTTCAGTTTGTTATTTCCGTACTCGTATTTTGGTTGGTGTTAATTAACTTTAATTAGAATTCAACACAATCATGGCTTATCTCCTGATGTAGGTTATTTGTCGAAAAATAATAACTGATGAATAAGAAATAATTAGTAGCCATATTATTGGTTGCTTAATCAAGGAATAAAATTAATTGGATGTAATTTCAAAACAGGAAAGAGGAAAACCTACAAAACTCAAAAATGTAGATTCTATTGTTATGTTATTCAAATAATTAATTAAAACACACACATTTTTTGGCGCGAAAGAGTTTCGCTTCCATTAGCACGAGTCTCAGATAAACTAACCGATTTTTTTATGTGAAACATTTATAGGTGCGCCTTTGGGGTAAAACTGACTCGTATGCCGTGACGGCAAATGGCATGACGTGTTCTTATGTCGTCATGTCCCCTCTCCGTCGTTATTTGTTTTTTGTCTTGCTATTAATTTGTATGTTTTACAGCATCTGGGGCGTCCCGTGACGATCCATTTATTTATTTATTTTATTATTTATGTACACACAGTAAAATAGATACAGTTACGGCATATAAGTATTGAGTACAAAGGTACTGCTTATTTCTTAAGAAATTTGTTCCAGCAGACCTGCGAAAGGAGAAATGAAACAGAAATGTAGACAATAGTGTGTGAGAACAAGAAGGGCAGTATTTGATTTTATGACGTCTTAAACTAGGCTTACATATAATGCAACAAAAAAAACATATACTTAAATAAATACATAATGCTAAAATAAATAAACTAACATACTATAGATATGTTATCAGTACACAGTTAGGAGGAAAGAGGAGGAGAGGGGTTGGGAGGAGAGTTGGTTTTATTCGATATTTGGAATCAGAACTTGATTTTAAATCTCGAATACGAGTACTAGGTGGAAGTGAGTTCCCCAATCGTACAGCATGAATAGAGAAGGAATAAGAATTGTAGCTTCTTTTATGAGGATGGGTTCTAAGGAGGGATCTAAGGTGTGATCTATACGGTGCGTCGCTAGGGCGAGCGTAAGAAAACCGCTCACGCAGGTAGGAAGGATAAGATGGGTTGTTGAAGAGGAGACATAAAATCCGAGTGTTCCTGCGAAAGCGGATCGGGAGCCACTTGAGTTCCTTGCGAAGGTGAGAAACATGATCATACTTTCGCAGGCCGAGAACAAAGCGATTGCACAAGTTTTGCAAACGCTCAAACTTGTTTCAAACATTTTGTTTGAACAAGATTTTTTTTTGTTGAATAATTACAAAACATACTAGCTTCTGCCCACGACTTCGTTCGCATGGAAGTCGTAAGATACACTATATACTACAATAACAGCCACATTTTTCAAAACTTCCTCGCCCTTGGGCTCTGAAATTGACATTGCATATTTACCGTACGATGTAGCACGAAACAGACTGCTGTTATTCAATGGAAACATAGCACAGAACAATTTTATTTATAGTTTTAACATAACAACCAAGGAAAAATAATATAGAGTTAAGAGAATTTTTTTCCGAAGTTTTCTTGGAACCATCTTCAGTCTTGCTTACGATCCGGTCAGGGATATAACCTTCGGGACTGACTCTGATACAATCTCCTGGTATTTATCAATGCCTGGATTTTAAAACAATATTTACAGAAATAATTTATTTCAGTACGATGATGCGATCCCCGATCTATTGCCGTACTCAAACTCAAACTCAAAGCATTAATTTCAAATAAATCAATTACAGGCACTTTTGAATTGTCAAGGGGTCGGTCAGTCAGAAAGATGAAGCTAGTTGCCCATTCCAAAGCGTAGTAGGTACCTATGGTGAAGAACGGGCAAGAAACTCGATGGACACTCTTTTAAATCAAAATATGGTTACAAAATATGAAAATATGGTTACAAAATACATATAGCTGTAGAACTAAATATATAATAAGCTAGTATTATGTATTTGGTTTAGTAGTGTTATATATTTAGTCTGTCCGCGATATCTGTCTTAACATAAAATATGTCCTATAGCATCTCATCGCCCGCCCGCACTATTACTTCGTCTTTTCTTAGCGTTCTTTCTGACTTTTTAAGCTATTGCATAGCTTTTATCGCGGGCTTTGAGCGCGGCGACCGAATCAAGAAATTCCGTAACGACAATAAAACCTAACACCCCCCACTCCGCCTACCATGTAGCTCGGCCGAGCGTTCGCTTAACGTGTATGTATCCATATACATACGACTGTACTTTAATATCAAAGAAAAAAATATTACTGCATAAATAAAAAATAAATAAATAATTATAATTGCATAAGTTGATAAAAAATGCTATGCAATAGCTTTACCGTGGCAGTCCCCGAGTGCCACACGTGTTTTTTTCTTTCTGCTCTGCTCTTAAGGGTTATAACGTGGTGTTAAATAACCTTCCTCAAGAATTGGGCTATCAAATGCAAGAATAATAAAAATTTTAAAAAATCACATCCGACAGTTAGTTCCAGAGACTATCCCCTGTATAGAAACTTACAAACAAACAAATTTAATATTTTATTATATAATTATTATCGGAAAATGTTTTTTCTTCTCTGCTCTTTGGCTGGTTTTCAGCTACGTTTACGGGCCGAAACCAAGTAAACGCAGCGTGTGTGTGTTAAATTTTAATTGTTTGTGTATTGTAATTAGGTCCTACTCCGTCCTCTTCTATGTGCAAAAACTTCCTGACAATTCGACATGTATTTAAAATCGCAGGCTTTTGTAGTGTAATATAGAGGGTTTCTTTAAGGTCTATGGAGAAGATGATTTATGCTGATTTAATTATTATTATATTAAAAGTATAGACTAGTATAGATTTTGATGCAATAGGTGACGATAAATCCCCCTTATTAATAAGCGCAGAGTCAGCATATGCCGAACTTAAACCACAATAAATTTATTGTAAACTAGCTTTTGCCCGCGGTTTCGCCCGCGTTTTTGTCGATACATATCCCACGGAAACTTACTACCGGGGTTAAAAGTACTCCATGTGTTAATCCAGGTTATAAACTATCTGTGTGCCAAAGGAGACTGGGCGAATTTGTATAGGAGGTGCTCTATGGACCAATGTAGCGACATGGTTTTCATATTTGTGGAGGGGTACTTCATCTATACCCTTGTGTAAAGGGGCATCAAAAGACCCGACAATTTTAATAAAAATATACTTTTAGAATTTACAGCATTTGCTAGGGCAGATTCCTTAGCCACTGTAGCTACAGAAAAACCAGTGTCTGGCATGGAGCACGAGGCGCCTTCTGAGGGCGTAGATAAAGTGACATATATCAACGACAACGATAATGAACCAGTCAAAAAGGTATTGTATTGACATAAGTCAATACAATACATCTTTAATTCCTAATTATTAGCACATCGTAGAAGGGAGTGAGTGGCAGTGTGACGGTTGACAGGAGAGAATGGAAGAAGCAAACGTGTTACGCTGACCCCAAGTAACATGGTACAAGGGCATACGATGATAAAATGATAAAGAAAGAAAGAAAGAAAAAGTATTTATTGAGACTCGCACAGGATTATCAGAAACTAAACTAAACACACTCACAAAAAATATATATATATATATATAAAAAATAAAAAATTAAAATAACAACAGTAAGTCCTGTACGAGGTCAAAAGGCCCCTATCTTAGCATAATGCTGCGACATTTAAAAAAAATAAGTATCGCAGCGCGACGTCACCATCATCGAATCCTCTTCCTGCCCTTGTTCCATGTAAATAAAATAAATAATCATTTATTTGCACACGAATCAAAGGGCCTAGACCAAGAAACATTCTATGAGCGATAACGAATGGAAAAGTCAAAAATGTATTGGAAATCGTTGAAGAAATACGAAGCGCTTTGCAACGCGACTGTCACTTTTGTTGACCTTTTGGTGTTCTGTATTCTGAGTGTAGAATAAACTAGCCTCACGTGCCCCCTATTTCCATAGTGCTAGCTCGATTAGTGCAGATATTTTATTACAGCATCAACTAATCAGTATTCTATCAAAGACGGAAAAAAAAATGTTGTATGAGCCACTTTAGTCACTGCACCAGTCGTATGATCCACTTGAATCACTGCACCAGTTGTATGAGCCACATGAGTCACTGCACCAGTTGTGTGAGCCACTTGAGGCATTGCACCAGTTGTATGAGCCACTCGAGTCGCTGCACTAGTTATATGAGCCACATGAGTCACTGCTCCAGTTATATAAGCCACTTCAGTCACTGCACCAGTTGTATGAGCCACTTGAGTCACTACACCAGTTCTATGCACAGAGCGATATTGTAGCGTTGTAAGGTGTCTCAACGGTAAATAGTCGAGTGATGCCAAATATTTCACAATTAGTAAGTTGCTAAGCACATCACTAAAATCGTGGAACAATACTAATTTCCCAAGAACACTCGGCCATTTAAAATTCCGCTTGCTTAGCTAGCAGAGCTATTCCTTGACCCTCAGGATTCTTTGGGCCCCAAACTTGGATGAGTTCTTCATTAATTTGATATTTATACCAGTCCGGTGCTGGACTATGTTAATATCATCACCTATGTAGTATCTGATTTCGTGGGTGTCAATGTCGGACCACGCGTCTGTAGGTTGTCCAGAGCTCAAGGATCTGAAATATGAGTGTATTACTGCAGCATCCGAGCTATGCCAGGCTACAGTATATATTATAAGCGATATAGCGAGCCATGTGCTAAAATCATTGTGTTTCTTTGTATTTTATGCTCGCGTATATACCTAACCTCATATTGCATCTGTCATTGTGACACGCTATCTTTGCAAACTCTGCCTGTAAACCGCTGTGATGTGTTGAACTTCCGCCTATCCTAATCTCCACACCGTTCTTGGTCGCTAAACGGGAATGACGCCGGGCACATAGCATGCGGCTCGCTGCTTTCGTACCGCAATTGATACGCACTTTCTAACGTGCCTTCCAAGGTTCTACATCCAGGCTGAGGCTTGGCATCTACATGCTGCACGCGTGGCTGAACTGCGCGTTACGTAGTCCTACGGCCTGGTACCAAACGCACGCTAACTGCGGTCTTCCAAAGACCTGAGCGGACTCTATCTCAGCCTGTGCTCACAGGCCTTACGGCGTCCCGCGAAACCAAGGAACCCTTCTTAACTATAACTGCAAGTGCTCAGAACAATGAATCGTGACCTTACCCAAGACTCAGCCGTGAACTACTACTAAGTATAAATATATGTAAGAACCTTTCATAAGTGTTTCTTTTATCTCTTAACACTAACCTATTAGTAAACGGCCTGCGCAGTCTACCAGCATAGCCCCAGCCGTTACAATATGTTAGAAATAATGAACAAAAATAGTTGTATGAGCCACTTGTGACACTGCACCTGTTCTACGCACAGAGCGAAATGTAAAAAAATAGTGAACAAAAACTAGATTCTACTTATTCACCATAAAATTTACAATCCGGACATTTTACTAGCATTTGCAATTTAATTATGGTATCCTGCGGTTGGGAGGTGAAAAAGTGGAGCGAACGTGTTTTGTTTAATTGCATGCTGTAAATAAAAAGTACCTACTTTGCATCACGCTAGGTAGTAATTCCTCGGCTGTAATTTGTTACAATTCACTTCAGTGATCACCTTGGCCGTTTTCTCCTACTGCTCCTCTTCAACACCATGCAACAGCAAGATCTTCCTTCGTCTCCACATCTCAATTTGGTCGACACTAAGAGCCAGAAGCTCCACCTGTTACTGAACATTATCGAGAGCCTTTTTTTTTTGTTTGGGAAATCACCAAATGTTTTCTCCCGCTCTGGGCGGAGTGGGAGGGCGCGTCAGACTTTTACTGACTAAAACCCACCCCTGTTCCTTCAGTTGCCTGTTTGCCACGGTAACACTTTTGAACAATCCGCGATCCCGGCAAGCATCGGCCCTATCGGACCCCGTCAGTGGTTCTGACATCTCTTTGAGGCGCGCGTGAAACACAACGCGCCTTCGACTCGGACCTGGTCCTTATCGGACGGCGAGCTACCCATTGCTCGCCGTCCGCAAGCCCGCGCCAGCGCTGGCGGGGAATGGGCTATCGACTCGCGATGCCCAGGGAGTCTCCTACTGTGGCGACTAGGCGCAACAATTGCCTCACCCTTACGCGCTCCGCCTACTCCTTCGCGAGCATTACTGCTTCGCAGAAGTAGGTGACGGCTTCCCATGCCCTTTCGCTCCGTACCATGGCCTGGACCAGGGCCGGACGCAAGAGATCACCGCCACGAGAACACGGCGGTACTCCGCCCAAGCCGGGCAGACCTCCACCGTATACTCCACCGTGTCTTCCGGTCGATCCACTCAATGGTAACAACCGGGCGTTTCCTCCCGCCTTATCCGGAATAGGAACCTCCCGAAACAGCCATGTCCGGTGAGGACCTGCGTCAGGGGGAAGGTGGGGACGCCGAGACTCCTCAAAAGCCACTCCTCAAAGAGGGGACTTAGCGCCCATTGTCGAGAGCCTGCTTGATGAATGACCGGAACATTGTAAACTCTGCAGCCATCTTAAAAGTTGTGACAGGTGATGGGGGGCCTTCTGTAATTCATCTTTAAATCTTTGTGTGAAACAAGTCCATTCATTCACTCAGAGTATGTTCGAGTACAGGTGTGAACTCAGAGAACAAGTATGTTAGTGAATCCATTGTCATTTTTTTTTCCCTTGTCCTAGGGTTCAAAAATAGGATGGACCCTAGTCTACTACTAATAAGTAATTTAATTATAACCTAAGCTATTACATTGTATTTACTAAGAATGTGTCCAATAGCACTTTTCTTATTGTCTCTATTAAGGCGAATACACTTTGTTCTTGTGTTTGCTTAGCACTTTTGTACTTTACACTATTCACTAACACTAAACACTAGTTCGAACGGTTTTGTTCTTTTTAGTCTTCTAACTATGTTTGTGTGGTCGAGAAGCTGGATTGCCTCGACGTTCACATGCTGATTAAGTCTCTTTTCGTGAGCTTCTGCAAGTTTCTGGATCACTTTTTCGATGAACTCAACTTTTAGGTCCCGGTGGAGGTCGTCCATTGTCATGAAATGAAGTGATACTAGATTTTAATAGAAAAGTTGTGAAGACAACACCAACAGGTATTAGTACCTGCTGGTGTAGTTAGTATAGTTAGCTATACACTTTTAAAATATAGCATAAGTTTCCATTTCAAATAAGAGCATATTTTTCTTTGTATAACTGTTACATCTACCCACTAGAGAAAACAAAAAAGAAAATTAATTCCCCTTGTGGGAATTAAAAACGTGACCCGTAGCACAGAATGTGTGTGTGTGCTTTTTTTAATTTGTCCGTCGCATTAAGTGCAAATAAATGTTTTTTCTTTCTTTATTTTTCCGTGCTACGGGTCGTGTTTTTAATGAGAAGGTTTTAACTGATCCTCTAAAAACTTATGAGGGTACTGCGGCAGCTGCCGGTAAGCGCTACATACAATTTGTATCAGTTACTTGGCTTTTAGAATCCCAAAACAGGAATTAATTGAAGCTTCACAAAAAGAGATTCATTGTAATTAATGTTCAATAATATTTTCAGAAAATCAAACAGGAAATTATTTGAGATTCTATTAAATAAACTCCCTTTTTAGTTATACTGGAAAATTATAATAATTATGATACAACATATATAAAAACAACAGTAAACGACATCTCCTGATAATTTTAAAAAGGTTTTTCCGTCCGTCTATTCCAATGGATCATAAAAATTAAAACCATATTTTCTATATTTCTGCAATACGCCTGTTGCACGGAAATAAGATACCCAGGTAGGTACTTTCAATTTTATCAACAGCCTTCAAACTGAATCGCATAAAATAATGCTGTTTTTCACATGGAGGGGGTAGAACATATTAACTAGAAATAAGTACGATAATTCTGATAACAAACTGTTTGGAATGATGATAATTTGATTGTTGTTTGAAAATAATTTACCATCCAAATATGCATTAATCAAGTGACCCAATACTCGATACTCAATATATTTATTGTTTCCACATGTGAACTTAAGTGGTAGTTTACAAAAATATGGTCATTGTGGGGGTGTTGGGCACAGCAAAAATAGGAGAGAGGAAGAGGGCCTCAGGGGGGTGACCATTAGAGTCTGACCAAAAACGGTATTTTTAAAATTTTCGGTTTGATTTGCATTTTCAGCAGTTAAATGAAAACGAATAAACAAACATTTTTGTTTGGCGTTAAGATTTTCTTTGGTGAAAAAAAAAATTGTGTGCATCTTTTAGTCACGCACTAAACTTTGTACTTTTCTTAAATATATAAATATTAATAACCATACAATCTTATATTATTATGGGAGGACAAGTATATTTTTGCATTTTCTCAGTTATAGTACTTTTGTTGTTGTAACTAGGTACGGATATTCTTTAATTAAATGAATTGAAAGTATTGATTTTTTAGGCCAAAAACGAAAATTTCCAAAAACCAAATTCGGTTGGACTCTAATTACTGTATAAAGAAGTTATTCTATAGCTGTTGTTTTTGTGTGTTTTTCTTTGCGTCATGTTTGTTTACCGCAAATAAACGACTTTTCTGCCTTCTTTTATTCTTTGGCCTATTCTCCGCATTAGACCTAGACCACACAGCAAGCTCACCTAACACCCCATAAACCAAGTTAGTAGCCATAAAACAATGATAGGCTTCTAAACCTTCGAATGCCCCATTAATTGCACTATTACAAACGTTGGACCCAGATTAATGTTGGTCTTACTTAACGTGAAAATACTGTTTTATTGGTGCTTAAAGTTGAAAATAATGAAAACTAATAAAGTAGGTACATAACTTCCTTATTTTCCCGTTCGAATGTAAGTCAAAGTCAAAGTCAAATCATTTATTTCAACTATGCACATAAAAGGTACTTTTGAATGTCAAAATTTACAAGAAAATAGAATTGATTCTTATAGTAGCCCCTTACAAAAGGTAGTTTCGTATGGAGAAGAATGGGCAAGAAACTCCACCGTTACTCTTTTAAAATGTTTTATAATATTATGTATACATTAATTATATAATTATAATTATTTGAAGACGATGCACCTAGAATAACATTACTATACCACAATAGGTCAAAATAATTAAATATAAAGCAATAACAGGTAAATTAAATATGTGATAGACACATGGTGCTCACATATTTACAAATATTGAAAAGTAGACGATTTTTCCAAAAAACTAATAATAATTTTGTGTGTGAGTTAAAGTAGTTACAGAATGTAGAATCAATGTTATAAAAAATATAAATTATACAATTAAATTAGCAACCAGTTTGATTTTGTCTAGACTTTAGATTGTCCTATGGAGCAGGACCAGCATTGTTATTTGAAGGGGCTCATGGCTAAATAATGACAGCGGCCGGGGTCGATCGAAGGTTAAGCAACGCTTGCAAAGGTCGGTCCGTGGATGGGTGACCATCCCTTACATATCAAAACCTTTCCATACCTTAGAAGCCGTTAGTCTTAGCTGTCATTTTTATTTTTACTCTTAATTTTATTGTTAGTTTTAAATGCTCCTTTTTTATATTTTTTACAATTTTTTTTTTTTTTTTTGTTTGGATTTCCTGTGCGTGTCCCAAATAAAATATATTTCTTTCTTTCTTTAATTTGTAGATCTTTGACAGTCGTTACGGGTAGTCAGAAGCCCAAAAGTCTGACATCCAGTCTTATCATAGGGTATCGTATTCCGAAGTAACTGGGTTGTGGAGGTCAGATAGGCAGTCGCTCCATGTAAAATACTGGTATTAAGCTGCATTCGGTTAGACTGGAAGCCGACCACAACATAGTTGGGAAAAGGTAAGGCAGACATAAGGGAACAATGTAAATTCTAATTGTTTCAAAAGAGAGTTTTATAGTCGTAAGTTCTAGGCCACCGAAGTTTTTTTGAAGGTGCAAAGTCATAAGAATGACAAGTAACAAGTCGAAGCCCAAAACTTCGGACCAATTATTTTATTTTGAACTATAATCCGAACGTAGTAAATTTCTTAATACAAAATTGTCAACTTAGACCCAGCGGGGTAATTACGTGTAGCGGCATCTACAACGCCACATGCGAGCTATGCGTCAGACTGACGTCACGCAAAATCCTGCATCGCGCAAGTAGAGTTTACCGCGCAACTAGCACATATACAACATCCCGACATCATCCGTTGGGCAGTTGCCCACCAGACACAACACCCGTCTGGTCGGAGGATCCTCCCTTTTCTATGAGTATGAGTGAACTTTACACCCTGTTCCTCAGACCTCTATATACGCAACACACTAACAGTAGGAATGGGTTTCATTTTGACAGTTCAACAACATTAATTGCGTTATTTACGTTGTTGAGCAGACAAATTTTTCGAACATATGAAACACTGGCTTAGCAATAGGCTTCAAAATGATTCAGATTGTGATAGATAGTGTGTTACGTAATTAGGGTGCTGGTTACCATCAGTTTTTTAGAACTGTCAATTGCTCGGAATAATGTTCGTAAATGTCTCGATGGTTTAAGCTTGGGTCTAAAGATAAACCTAGTTTTGTTATAGGGACGATTGTGTTTAACCTTAATCTTGCTTATGATTCGAAGTGGAACTTTTATTTGCTTTTTGCCTTTGCACCTAGAAAGTCAATAGTAGTAGTATATATATAATATATAGTATATGTGATCGTCCAGACCGTATTTCGGTTATGGCGGCCAATCTCAATGGAGACTAGCCTGCGGCGCGGGAGATATTGTTACAGTGCACAAGTGTGTGCGCAGACACAGGTGCACTCTCTCTTCCCTCACTTTCTTGGTCCGATGGGACGGCAATTCGACACGACCGGACAGAGATCAGGCACGGGGGTATTACACTGCTAACTTCCAAACTCCGAGCTGTTACAGAGAAATTCCTAATGTAAAAACCCAATAACACTTTGCCCGACCTGGGAATCGAACCCAGGACCCCACGCTCAGCAGTCGCGCTTGCCACCACGAGACCAACGGGCTCGTTACTATTATTAGACATTGGTTGAAGACCATTTACAAAGTTTTTAAATTAAACTCTATCACGTATGTAATGTAAACAAAATACAACAATGTCAACCATTTACTATTACAGGGACTAGTAGTTGAATGCCCAAGTCAATCAATCACCGATGGATAGGTCGGATCAACGTATGGAATGGAAACGACAAAAATGCCTCTAGCTCCCGATATGAGGCGATCGACATCATTATAATGTAGGCATTAGTGTTGCAGTGCACGGATAGGTTCGCACATAAATGTTGTGCAAATATGAAAGAAATGGGCATATAACCAGCGAGCTCGTATGACCAGCACCCTAATTACGTATCACACTATCTATCAGAATCTGAATCATTTTGAAGCCTATTGCTAATCCGTTGCTTCATATGTTCGAAAAATTTGCCTGCTCAACAACGTAAATAACGCAATGAATGTTGTTGAACTGTCAAAATGAAACCCATTCCTACTGTTAGTGTTACGTAACTACCCCGCAGATGTATGAACGTAAACGAAGCAAAAGGATTACGTAAGGATCATAGTAGGTGGCGTTTTGTAGTTTCTCTGTTTAGGTATAACTGAAATTACGATTTCAAAAACGTAACATTTGAGTCAGTCTCTAGGTCTACATGTTCCCGTTAACTGGGTTCCTAATAAAACGTTTTGCGAATAAATCAGGATTCAATGGAGATTTTAATTAAACTCAGAAAAAAAACAACCTAATACCATATTTCATTCAACAGTTTCACAGTTGGATATACTATCTAAAATTTACTTAACTACCAGAATAACAAAGAAAAATAATTTGAATTATAAAATCAGGTACCTATAAATAAAAATAAAATAAAAAATCACACATAAACCCACATGGATACTTATGAAACGTCAGAAGCTAGGTGCACGGTTCCAATTGGTCGTTTCTTATGGAGAAGAGCCGGAAAGAAACTCCACAGTTACTGTTTTAAAAATAAGTGGCCTTTACAATGTTAGATATCGGAGGACAGTGTAGGCATGTCAACAGTCAACAAGTAACAGGTACTTAACAAAATAGAAAAAGGTCCACAAATCTACAGTCTACAAGTTAGGCCTACAACGTTCTCACGTTCACAAAATATAGAAGAATCTATATAAAAGATAAATAAAATAATAAAATTAAAAGCCTATCTAAACTAAATGACATGATTGCCATTACAACTGTAACCATATTTTGATTTAAAAGAGTTTCCATGGAGTTTCTTGCCCATACTTCTCCATAGGTACCTACTACGCTTCGAAATGGGAAACTAGCTTCATCTTTCTGACAGACCGACCCCTTGACAATTCAGAAGTGCCTGTAATTGGTTTATTTGAAATAAATGCTTTGAGTTGAGTTGAGTTTGTAACAAATCTGAATTAATATCCTGTCTACAAAAGCAAAGAGCTGAAATTAGAATTGTAGGTATGTAGTCGGTAGTTAGTCAAAGCGTTCGTCGTGCGTGTACCGAACTGTTATCTGCCCCTCGTCATGGAAGATCACTTTTGGCCGCAAGACGTGGTGTTCCGTCGCTACCGCGGACAAGTTCCACCGGACAGCACAAAGTCAAGCTAGTGCAAAGTGAAGCGCTACTAACATAGTCTTAAGCCTTTTTATTCACACAAGTTTTGTTTATATAAAAATATGCATGTTTAGGTTAAGGTATTTTTCTATGGGCCTGTGTCGCCTGAAATAATTGGTATTATTATTATTAGTATAGTGTCAAATAATGAGAAGATGATGTCAAAGAAGGATGTTAAAATATATTTTTTTTTTAAAACATCATGATTTGGGAGCAGTTAATAGACATTTACATAGTGATGCCGTTAATGAGGTACCAAGGAGGCCACAGGTGCAGAAAGAATTAAAAAATCAGCTATCCTTGACTTCCCATTTCCTTCAAATGTTTATTTTGTCTTTTACATTTTGCACATAATCTAACTGCAACAACTAGTTGGACCGTCTACCCGTACCTTTACAACCGCACCACTAATCGACACCCATCGTGTGTGGTCTGCTTCAACAAAAACTGTCGTAAGCACGACACGACCATCGTGTAAACATAAATTAAATTCCTACTGGCTGTTTGTTTAATTTTTTAGACCAGCCATAGAACTTCTTAAGTAGCTGCCGTATTAATATTGATTAGGTCACAGTTTGGGTTAGTTGTTAGTAGGGATGTGTTGTTTTTGATGTTGGTTCATGGTAATGGGGGCATAGTTTCGTGATCGGAATTTGAAGTGTTTTGGACAATGGTGCAGGTATTAGGAATGATGGAGATTGCTCCCAGAAAATTAAGATAACGAATTGACCTGTCTCAACTTTTTCTAATAAAATAACATTATTGTTTTAACCGCAGTACTTTCAAGTTACAGAATGTCTGTTGAAAACCAATAGCTAGGTGTATTATTTTGTTTTTAAATTCATTGGACGGGGTGTGTTTGTGTATATTTTGGGTGCTGCGTTTATTTAGATAAAAGTATATAACATTTGGGTATGAGATCATTGTATTCTTAATAATTCAGTTAACTTATCAAAATTAACTAGTACATTACAGTATAGTACAACTATTTTCTTAATGTCCCTCGGCAAACTTCGTGTTTCGTCAGTCGTCGGATTTCTATCATTTACTGATTGATTGTTCATTTCCGTGGGACATTAACAAAAAAGTTGTACTGTAGCTATTTCGTGAACCAAATAAACACTCCTAAACTAAAACCTCGGTAAAAATAATTCCCACAGCATTTACCAAATAAAGAAAATAAAACACTATTTTAAAACCATTGAATAGTCGTTTTTCGAAACATTTCGAACAATCCGTTGGTTTGTCTGTCCGACAGACGATCAGACATCGGGACATATCCCTAATTAATGATCTAGCAAACGAAGCCGCGCCTGTGCAAACTGATCGATGAAAACCGACACAAAAACTAGTATAAATACATCTATAATGTAAGCGCATCCATCGGGATGGTTTACTGGTGTGGAATTTAAAGGCTCCATCCACCATGTTATTCACAATGACATTTGAATTTATTTTGCGGTTTATTTTTGTTGATAAACGGAAATGATTGGTTGATCCACTTTTTTTTTCATATAATGTTATTTGTTTTTAATTTGTTTTTGTCATATATTTTTAACGGAGAAGCATTAACATGTTTTTTTTTCGACCTGCACGCGGTTGACACCGCGGACAAAAGCTAGTAAAATTATAAATGTGAAAGTAAGTTTGTTTGTTTGTTACACTTTCACTCTAAAATAGCAGAACGGATTTGGATGAAATTTGGCGCATGTGTAAACCATGACCTGGGTTAGGACATAAGATTTTTGAGACTTTTATCCTGATATTCCCATAGTATCGAGACTAATTCAGATGAAACCGTGGGGCACAGCTAGTTATACTACACATAAATGCGAAAGTAAAGTTTGTTACTCCATCACGCTAAAATGATTGGACGGATTTGCATTCAATTTGGCATATAGACCATGACCTGGGTAAGTAGGTACAAAAGCTATTTTTCATCCTGGATCGCAGACGAAGTCGCAGGCAACAGCTAGGTTACAATCAAGCCTAGACTAATGAGACACAATTAATTATCTATTGTTCGTCGTTCGTTTGGCAATCCAGTCTAACCAAGGGGTACCGTATTACCCAGTAACTGGTTTATGGAGGTCAGATAGGCAGTCGCCCCATGTAAAATACTGATATTCAGCTGCATTCGGTTAGATTAGAAGCCGACCCTAATACAGTTGGGTTTCCCCAACTGTGTTGGGGTCGGACTACTAGGCAAATGTTGGTTTTGGTATAATCAGCGGGTGTTGAAGTTTTAATACTATTAACACAGAAGGAACTACATTTTTTTTTAACAAAACACTTGGATTCATTGATTTTATGACATTTAAGGAGATACTGGTAAACCACAGAGCACGGAGACGCCTCGGCGATTTTTTTTACACTTTCCATACAAACCAAACATGTAAGTGGGCATCACCGTTACCTCATATTACAACACATATAACATCAGTACGTTATTTTATTGTGTCGTTAAAGGTACTGTTTATATAAACTGACAGCTTTGACTGGCGGCCCGTGACAGAAGTAATGCGCTCAACGCAGTTTCACCGGCACGAATTTTATTAGTATAGCGTTTTAAGATTCTTTTGACGCGTGATCAAAATCTGATTTAACTCCGCCAACTTGTTTTTTTAATACATTTCAAGTAAATTTCACAAAACAATTAAAAGATAAAAAAGAAAGAAAAATTGTTTATTCTGCACAAACAAGACGCACATTACAGAAAAAATAACACGTGTGGCACTCGGGGACTGCCGTGGTAAAGCTCTTGCATAGCATTTTTTATCAACTTATGCAATTATAATTATTTATTTATCTTTTATTGATACAGTATTTTTTTTTTCTTTGATATTAATACATGTACAGTCGTACCATATACATACACGTTAAGCGAACGCTCGGCCGAGCTACATGGTAGGCGGAGTGGGGGGTGTTAGGTTTTATTTTCGTTACGGAATTTTTTGATTCGGTCGCCGCGCTCAAAGCCCGCGATAAAAGCTATGCATTAGCTTAAAACTATTATTGATAAAATACATACACTAATAAAAAGTAGCCAAAAGCCACGCAAAAAAGTTTGACAATGTTGGCTATTGCGTGATGTCCAAAGACCAAAGCAAGCAAGTAGACTGTGTAGTAAACCATCTCGATGCCTGCAAGACTATACCGCATCACTGGCTTACGCTATCACAAAGCGCCGACCGGCGGCAAATAGGAGACAAATTAAACGTGTGTCCTTTGTAAAAAGAACTCCAAACCGCTACAGAATGACGCATGCAAGTCACGAGGCGATCTTTATGTCGTCCGCCCGGTGACAGCTCAGTGGGCTCAATGTATGTCGTTTTGGATTAAAAATAGTTCCAGTGTTAAATGTTGTCGGTGCGAACAAAGTAATGGGGAATTTTATGAGGCAAGTAATATGATATTGTGACGGCAGGAAAATGGGATCGCTTCTTATATCAAGCAAAACTGATTTACTATCTTGCATACGAGACGTAGCCAAGAGAACACTTTCATTTATATAATGTAACATCACGAATGTGATCTCCAAAGGTAATGCACATTATGAAAGTAGTTTGTTTAGAATCGTTTACTGAATCGATTTCTGTCATTTTCAATATAGGTAATTTTTTATTCCAAAAATAATTAAAACTACGTAAATTACAGTCTCACTTCCGCTGTACAGTCAAAATAAACCAAAATAGATGAAGTACCTACTACGCTAGACGCTTTTACGTGTGCGACAGAGTGCGTGCGTAGATTTGTAATGTGACCACAATTTTCTTCCACAATCACGATAGCTAATTTAATAAATAACCAATGTTTATACATAATAGTAAAAATTTTGTGTATATACACTGTGTACAATATACAATTAATACAAATATACAATTAATATATACAATTAAGTGTATAACATAATATTCTAATTGGGGTGTGCGTTAATTCCGAGACATGACGTTTTATAGATAGTACACCCACATTTCGACAGTTATGTTTTTAGAAAAGAATGAAAGAAAATATGTTTATTTGCGGTAAACATGACGCAAAGAAAAACACACACAAATGCAAAAAAGAACGAGTTCGGGGAAAATATGCGTCACATCCACGCAATACGGCAATCGCTCAGCATAATGCTACGACCCTATGCGAGACAGAGCCCCAGCGCTGGTTTTCAGCGACAACCGGCGTTGTTTTTAAGTACCATGTAATAAGATGGCGTGCCTACTGCCATTAAACGGGCAAAAATCAAGACTCCGGACTGCTTCTGAGAAGTTTCTGAAGGACAAACCTAATAACCCTGCCTATCTTGGGAGTCGAACCCAGGACCTCTGAGGTGGAATCGAACCCAGGCGGCTCAGCAGTAGCGCTTGCCAACACTATACCAACGAGGCAGTAATTTCTATTTATTTTGTTTATAGGTGCATTTACGCATAACGTATATCGAGGCAGTCATTTTATTTATTATATAGCTACTGACTTATCATAAAAAAAACAATAAACAAAACAAACAATAAACAATTCAGGGTTTTCCAGCAGTTTATTATACAATAAGTGCGGACATATAATAGAAATGAAAGAACCAAAGCATTAAAATCATTATTAAGCCTTAGTAATATATTCTTAGTACTTTATTATCGAACAGCGGGGTAATTGCGTAACACACTAACAGTAGGAATAGTTTTCATTTTGACAGTTCAACAAAATTCATTGCGTTATTTACGTTGTTGAGCAGACAAATTTTTCGAACATATGGAGCAATGGATTAGCAATAGGCTTCAAAATGATTCAGATTGTGATAGTTACGTAATTAGGATGCAGGTTCCCTCATGATGGTTTTCCTTCACCGATGCCAGTAATGTCCGAGATAAATGCAGAAGAAGATAGTACGTACAGTACAACTATTTTCTTAATATCCCTCGGCAAACTTCGTATTTTGTCAGTCGTTGGATTTCAATCAGTAAATTAAAATAAGTCAAAAGAGTATTAACAACTCCATATACTTCCAAGTCGATTGAGAGCGTCCGGTCTGCACCAAGTGCAAAGGCAACTGATAGAAATCCGACGACTGGCAAAACACAAAGTTTGCCGAGGACATTAAGAAAATTGTTGTACTGTAAGTAATTGAAAAAGTCACATTGCCCGGATTTGAATCCACAACCTCGTGCATGAGAGGCGAGAATTTAACCACTGGGTCATCACAACCAAATATAGCTTAAACATTCAAAATATCAGATATTTGTGTTACTAATGTACAGTCACCAAATGAGATAAGTAACCAGGGTCGTCGGATATAGTTGAAGTTTAGTAAGAAACCGATGGATGTTTTCGAATTAAATTTAATTTGATAAATGACCTGTTTGTTTTCTACTAATTAAATTAAATTTCATTCGAAAACATTCATCGGTTTCTTACTAAATTTCAACTATATCGATGACCCTGATTACTTATCACTTTTGGTGACCGTACACAATCGCAGCATATATACTCGTACTATATATACACCAACGGAGAAGGACCAACACAGACTTTCTTCAAAACACGGAAGATTTCGCAAAGGCCTACAAGGTTCAGTTAAAAGTAATCCAATTATCTATGTTGGTACTTAAATAGGCTCTTAAGTAGACAGAAACTAATTTAGACGGATAATTAAAGCTTAGGACACAAGGCATGAACTTTCGCACGAGAAACTCACTTGCGACGTAAATAAACCGTTTACGTGGGGCCACGAAACACGCGGAGTGAAGTGACAAGGGTTACCAAAGGCAACCAAAGTTTATAATAAACTACCAGATTGTTTTAAAACTCTTAACTTTGGGACATTTAAATGTAAATTATTCAATTATCTCATAAGTAAATGCTGCTACTCGACTAATAATTTTATGAATGAAAAGTAGACTTAAATATTAGGAATTATCTGTATTATTCTCTTCGTATTATCTCTTTAACTTAATTCAATCCTTTTGACATTTCTTTTACTAATATTCGACTAATTTGCAATTTGAATATTATCCTAATTCAGTGTGATATGTGAGAATCTAACCAACACCCGAAAATGTAATTGTTCGCCGGAAATGGCAGGATATTATGAACTGTAAAAATTATGTAACATGTAAAAATATTCTGACAATAAATGGACTATTACTATTACTATAAAAAAATTGGTAACTGGCATTTTTACCTATCCTTGTTGTTATTTTTTCGTGGTTTTTGACAATGCTTTCCTGTTTTCCTGGATTTCATAAAAAGCAAGCGTGTATATTGAAGTGTTTACCGGGTAAACACTATGTTGTTATTTCTATAGTAATTTCGTGACACTCAATACCAGTTGTTTCCATTATATCTAGAGGAACACTGGCTTCTAAAACACAGGTTTTTGACCTAGTTTAGGAGGCATCAGTTCGCCCTTTAATGTGACTGTATTGTACAACACTTCTTTAAGCCTTGTGTACTTGTTTATGTTTTTCTAAGTGTACTAATAAACATTTTATTTTATTATTATTATTAATATGTATACCATTACAAAACCCAGTCGAAAGTTGTTTTATAAATAGAATTCGATTGAGAAATTTGCTTACTGAAGAATTTAAAGTCGACTTCCCTGGATAACTACAAATAAGAGTAAGCAAAGCTAGCAAGCACTTTAATATTAATTTTAAAAAACTAGTTGGCAACTTGCTAATTGCCACGGGATATACTTCTATAGGCTTTTGAAAGAACTGCGGGGTAATTACGTAACACAGTAACAGTAGGAATGGGTTTCATTTTGACAGTTCAACAACATTCATTGCGTTATTTACGTTGTTGAGCAGCCAAATGTTTCGAACACATGAAGCAATGGATTAACAATAGGCTTCAAAATGATTCAGATTGTGATAGATAGTGTGTTACGTAATTAGGGTGCTGATCACGAAAACCACAAAAAGCTTACCTATCACTTATGTCGGCTTGTTAACGAGTTCCTTTAAGAGGGCGCACAACGGTCCACTAGCGCCACTCCTTTAAAAAAATATTATGTCGTGACTGAGAAGGAATTATGAATAACGGCTTGTAAGGACCCTCGGTAAGTGTCTCTAGAATTTTCTAATACCTTTTATAAACTTTCATATTGAGACACGATGCAACAAAATACGATCTAGAGGAATGTGGCCGCTTTTCTTTAGATCGAATTTTGTTGCTTCGTGTCTCCATATGAAACTTTATAAAAGGTTTTATAAAATTCTAGACACACTTACCGAGGGTCCTTACAAGCCGTTATTCATAATTCCTTCTCAGTCACGAGATAATACTTTTTTAAAGGAGTGGCGCTAGTGGACCGATGTGCGCCCTCTTTAGAAAAGCCGACCTTGCATTTGACCAAAAAGCAACAATAAAGAAATAAATTAGATTAGTATAAGTAGAAAAACATTATAGAATAAAGCGGCCCAATGTTGAAAAGTTCCGTAATGCTAAATTAATATCAACGCACCGACAAAGATGATATGATCAATATTCAACACGTAAAAATGTCAAGTAGTTGGCATTTTTAGGGTTACGTAGAACAAGGAACCCTTTTAATTCTTGATAATGGTGTAGACGCACGTTTAAGAGAAAATGATTATTATCTTTTTGTAGCTTCCGTAATGTATTTTGAAAATAGTGGTAAAAATAATAGGTAACATTTTTTGTAGAAAATTTACCCCATATTTATAAAAATGATTAGCGTCTGTTTAATCATATTTTTTTGGCGAATAAACGTGTCTGAACTTTAAGCATGGTTTATAATAATAGGGTTAGTAACACATATCTTAACATTTAGCAAAAGTCTGAGCCAATGAAAAACTTTAAACTTTTACAAAAAAAAACCTGAAAACCAAATTACTGAACAATTGCCCATAGCTGCTTTCTTACTTCTAGCATACTAAACGTTAATTACAGGGAAAAAAAATACAAAATTACACACACAAACTCACGGTTTCTTCCCATGAGGGTAGGCAGAAACTACAAAACGCCACCTGCTACAATCCTTACATACTCCTTTTACCTCATTTACCTTCATACATCTGGTCATATACGCACGCCAGTTGCGAGTACTACGCACCTAACCTTTCTGAAGAACATCACTAATAAGGTCAATATATGTCTTCCTAGAGCGTCGTCGGCCCCCGGCGTTTCCGCTCACATTTGCAAAAAAAAAAAACAACAAAAAATTCATCACGCGTTTACTAAAAATTCTTTCAAGCAATTAAAATTACTACGGAACTCTAAAGCGTGATCACGAATGCACTTGTTAAGTTTTTTAACCATTAATAGTATAGTTGTCGCATGGAGCGCACGTCCGAATGAGTAAATATCACGTATTTAAATCGCCAGTTAATTAAAGAGTGGTCTCCATTTAGTTCAATTTGTCTACAAAGATGAATGTTCTATTGACAGGTGAATTTCTTTGAGTTGCTTTTTATGAAAGATATATTATGTCTCAATAGGATACAGGACCATCAAATAAAAGAAGGCCGATCTGGCGTTTTGTTTGTGCAGAATAAACGACTTTTCTTTCTTTTCTTATCTTTTTCTAATTTCCGTATTTTAAAACGTTTCAAATCTACAGTCCGGCCATCGAGAAAATGCGTTCCTGACACCTCAGCACGAAGACGTTAGTTTCGACCGAAGTTACGGGTGGTTCCTACTCCGTATCACTTACGAACATTAGATTAGTCCGCATAAGACTAATAAAGGCTCCCTCCCACAGACAGGCGCGACGTGACAGCGCTACACAAAGGCGCCGCTCGCCGCGCGACACGCGGTGCCTTTGTGTCGTGTGTCGCGTCGCGCCAGTGTGTACGAGCCTTAATACGTGTTTGGCCCGTTCGAAATGTTAATTAATCGGGAGTAGAGTTCACTTCTAAATATCGAACTACTTTCGGATGAGCCCGTATCTTTGTTGACGGACTTAGAGAGTAGGCCAACCTGTAGTGCGACAATTCTAGTAGCTAATAAAGATCAAATTCGCCAAACACGTATTCGTTTGTATAAAACTGACAGATGTCAAAAACGCATTCTCTCGACGGCCGGACTGTAGTCGCAATCTCCTCTCAGCGTCAATCAATGTCAAACACTTGTAAAAAATTTAGGTAAATTATAGGTAGGTACTTTTGACAGAGCGAGACTGAGATTAGAATGCAAACGTTCTTAAAACTACGGGAACTGCTCCTCTTATAAAATAAACTTTTAAGGCTCGTACTGGCGCGACGCGACGCCCGACACAAAGGCACCGCGTGTCGCGCGACGAGCAGCGCCTTTGTGTAGCGCTGTCGCGTCGCGCCTGTCTGTGGGTGCCTTTATTTGTATCTTTTTTCAGAATTTCAAATGTTTGTTATAATTTTTTTTACCCATACAAAACCTTTAATTATTGATCAACAGAAATACTGTCATACAGTTTTTTTTTTTATAAATATTTGTTCACTAAGTATAATATGTATCTTAGTAGTGCTTAGAATTATGAAGTGTTTCGTGAAATTAAGTGATTATACAGGGTCAAATTGAATTAGCTAGGCTAACAATATCTATACATGTTCAAATAAAAAATAAATAAATTTGATGAGTTTTTTTTTTGGGTCATCAACCGCATGTTTTGTTTTCACTTGAAAAATCAGTTTAAAAAATATTTTTTTGTGTGAAAACTTCACAGACGTGATAGGTAACGCTATCTAAACACGATAAAAAAAAAACAAAACAGATTTTCCAATCTCACCAGAGGTAGCTGACCTAAAAAAAGAAACTTTTTTTTGGTCGTGTTATATCTCGATACCTATCACGTCTGCGAAGTTTTGCTAGCTAATTTAATTTGACCCTGTATACGTAATAATATTGGTTGTCAAGGAAGTATTGTCCTACCAAAATACAGTACGGACGACAAAGCAATTTAATCCCCGTTCTCGTTATGAATTATTGTTGCAACATCGCGTTGTAAGTAGTCGCCTATTTAATTTAAAAAATTAAAAAATCTTTCTTATTTCTTATTTAAACATCTTTGAAATGTAACGGAAAGTATGTAATAGTAAATATGTTTTTATACTAAATAATAAAAAAAAAGAAATGTTACCTGCAGACTTTTTTGAGAAACTCAAATACACAAACAAAATCCACACACACATGATTGACGTGTAAAAGTGTTTGTACAAACCTACTTACAGAAATAAAATCATTTATCATTTATCACTATTGAACATAGCTTCTCAATGAAATTGCCATAATTACAACTGTTGTCATAAACGGCTACATTTTGGTCTAGTCCTAATCGTCTTTGTTCAGACTTTATTCAGTTTAAAATCCCATCAAAATCCCGCCATGTTAGAGGCCCCACAGCTAAGCTCATTACACTAAAACGGTGCCTAATTAAGATCGGGCCAGTCTCTTTATATGGGGTGATGAACCGCAACCACGGGTTAACCATACGCTACATAGTCTAAAGATTTACGTTTATTACCGACGTCGACGACGGGGGGTTGTGTTATAGAGATGGGAAATCGCGTGATTAGTACAAAAAATGTTTTAATAATCATGATTTTTAATATAACCAACGGTTGATAGTAAGATTTGTATCGATGGGATTTATTTTATTGGTCTGTTTGCTGAACAGTAAAGTTTCGTCGGGAATTTCTCAATGTTAGACACTAAGGCTTCCGCAAACAGGCGCGACGCGATTCTAGTAGAACAATTTCTATGAAAAATTCATGGAAATTGTTCTACAAGCGTCGCGTCGCGTCTGTGGAAACCTTTATGTTTGTAATATTAGCTCACTGGGGCTCGTAGCTAAGTAATAACAGTCGCTCGGGTTGATCTATCAGGTTAAGATGCGCTTGCCACGGCTAGTCCGTGGATGGGTGACCATCTTTACATACCAAGACCACTTCGTGCTTCGGAAAGCACGTTAAGCCGTTGGTCCTGGCTGTCATTCATGGATCTTTGACAGTCGTTATGGGTCGTCAGAAGCCCGAAAGACTGACGACCAGTCTTACCAAGAGGTAAGTATCGTATTAACCAGTAACTGGGTTGTGGAGGTCAGAAAAAGTCAAATCATTTATTTCAAATAGGCACATAACAGGCACTTTTATTCATCAAACATTACAAGAAAAACATTTTTACAAAAAAACAACCGACTTCCGAAAAAACACTAAAAAACGTGAAAAATAACTTTAATTTCGGAAGTCTGTGTCTTTGGTTTTGTATTTTCGTTTTTGGCCACCGACTTCCGAAATTAAAGTTATTTTTCACGTTTTTTAGTGTTTTTTCGGAAGTCGGTTGTTTTTTTGTAAAAAGGTATTATTTTTCACTTTTTGGTTGTGGTACCTACCCCACTTGATATGTAAATAACCGTGGCAGAAAATTATTAAAACATCATCAATATAAACTACTAGAAAAAATACGTAGTATTAAGGATAACTCAAAAACTTTTGATCAGAACTTGATCAAATTTTAATGGGACCACATGTAGGTAAAGCACCAGCTTTCAAATAAAAAAAAGAATCATCCAAATCGGTTCACCCAGAAAAAAGTTCTGAGCTAACATATAAAAAAAAAAATTGAATTGACAACCTCCTTTTTGTGAAGTCGATTAAAAATAGAATTGATTCTAGTTTCCCCTTCCAAAAGTTAATTTCGATAGGATAGGCAGTCACTCCATGTAAAATTCTGGTATTCAGCTGCATCCGGTTAGACTGGAAGCTGATCCCAACATAGTTGGAAAATAGTAGGCAGATGATGATGACATTAGCTTACGTGGAGGAAATTATTAAGCTTAGCGTTTGTGATGATTCTTATTTGTACAGCACCCTAATTACGTAACACACTATTAATCACAATCTGAATCATTTTGAAGGATATTGCTAATCCATTGCTTCATATGTTCGAAAAATTTGTCTGCTCAACAAAATACCTATTGACATTCTGAGCACTAAGGAACTTCCAGTATTTAAAAATAAATTACGTAAATTTTAACTAAGAAAGCATACTACACGATCCAAGATTTCTTGAATCATTGATTAAATCGTTGACCATGTATTAATTTGACTGTATATTGATATTTTGACATTTAATAACGAAATCTGACATGTAAAATAATTTTAAATGTACTTATTGCCACTACATACTTATTGTATGCCTATTAGACAGGACATATTGGAACTTTATTTATTGTTTAGATCTGTAACTAACGTATGCCCACAATAAAATATTTTGAATTTGAATTTGTAACTAACGCAATAAATATTGTTGAACTGGCAAAATGAAACCCATTCCTACTGTTAGTGTGTTACGCAATTACCCAGCTGGATTGTTATTGACCTCTTGGGAATAGTTATCCCCTTATTTTTAAACGAGTAACCGTGGAGTTTCTTGCCGGCTCTTCTCCATAGGAAACAACCAATTGGAACCGTGCACCTAGCTTCTGAAGTTTCATAAGTGCCCATGTTGGTTTATGTGAAATAAAATATATTGATTTTGATTTTTGATTGAGTTTCTGGTATTAATAATATGTTGAGGTCTAGGATTCTGCTACTAGTTTGAATTAACGTATGTATGTTTAGTCCTAAACCTACTACAGTCTTGTTCAAACCTGCGAGGAAATTGCGTAACAAACATAAAATGCCAATTGATCGCAATTCCTTTCATTTTGACTTTTCAGCTACGTCCATTGCGTTATTTACGTTGTTGACCAGCGAATTTTTGATAAATGATAAATGATTTTATTTCTGTAAGTAGGTTTGAACAAACACTTTTATACTTCAATCATATTTTAAAAACTAGATGAGGTCGGCGTTTCCTATCTGACTACTCTGAGAAGAAAGGCCGAAACAAACTCAGAGGTCACAGTCTCTTTTAAAGTCCAGACATAATCTTGGTCAGATCATGTGAAGACCATGTAGATTTGTGTCTGAAATGGTCTTTTGAGGAAAAACCACACAGATTGAGTGGACCTGTCCAGTCAGTGCACGCATTTGTCAGTAATCGTGCAGCTCAAATCCATGTAAACCAATTCATAGGATCCTAAATTAAGGTAGTTAGGACCCTTCAAAACCCTCAACTTGTGATTGAAAGTGTATAACGCAATTGTGGTGCTGGCTGGGAATAATCATACAAGGAGTTGTTAAAGCTTCTTCATGTCATATGTTTTATTTCTTTTGGACGGAGAACCTGCATGCACAAAAAACATATAGTAAGATGCGCATTTTTCCTTAAAAACGGTAGTAAATGCTGCACTGTATGAACATCGAGACAGTGATACGACTCCACCTTACATGTGGCCAAAAATGTGATCGATCTTATCAATTAATAATCAATTAACTCTCTTACCTTTAAACGATCGATTCCAACACCTTTGGACAGTGAAAAATCCCGATGACACCTTGGACACAATTTACCTAAAATTAACTTAATATCAAGGATGGAACATAATTGATATACACCATAAAAAACTCAACCGGCGTGCATCGATATATGCGCATGTTGATGAGGCGAAGAAATTCTTAAATGAGTATTAATTTAAAATTACATTTTTTGCAGTGTCGCTTTTTAAGCAAAAAAAATAATGAAATATTTTTGGGTTTTAAATAACATAGTTTAAAGATGAACGGGAAGTGTATTGGGTATTTTTTCTTACTTTTAGAGGACGGTAGGGTATGAGTCAGTAATTAAAGTCTCTTGATATTCCTTTAGATCCGGGAAAGTTCTGTACTAGGTAACTATTGTGGATCATCGATTTTCAAGGCTCCTTTAAACAGGCGCGACACGCGACGCGACGCTCGTCGTGCGACAGGCGTTGCCTTTGTGTCACGACGCGTGTCGCGCCTGTTCGATCCTAAGCCTTCATACGCTGGTATAATCTGGGGGCACGGTAGTGCCCCCGCCAAGACGACCCAAGCGAAACGCAAGTGCACTACCTACCTTTTCTCGAAGTGTTTCGTCGTTTTTTTGAACCCTCACAGACTTGGTTTCCGATGTACCAGATAGTTCATATTCTCAGGATATGATTTCAATAATAGACTAATTAAACATACAAAGTCTCAATTGAATAGCTCTAATACTTTAGATTTTATTGATATCTAAAATACACCGATTTCGTCACTGACACACTGATACTCTGACACACTGATGAACATCAAAATGTTTGGCTACTTCCTGAAGTGCTAAAAAGCTGAAATTTGGTATGTAATCTAAGTTTAGTATACAACCAACAAAAAAATTCATAAACTTATAACTTTCGCCCCCAATCCCCTAAAATGGGGGGGTGGAAGTTTGTATGAGACTTCAAAATGTTAGGGTACTTCCTGAAGTGCTAGAAAGCCGAAATTTGGTATGTAAACAAAGTTCAGTATACAAAAAAATACTACCGTGCCCCCAGATAAACTTATAACTTTCGCCCCCATCCCCTAAAATTGGGGGGGGGGTGGAAGTTTGAATGAGACTTTCACCAATTTTATGAATTAGGACATGAAAATTTACACGGGACTGTAGACAGTAACTAAAAAACCTATTAATAAGTACTTACAAGAACCTCCGCCTTAATCAAGAGTCTAATGGTAGGTCTCAGTTATTTACGCCCTTTGACGACGAGGCAAGCAAATCGACTGTAAGTAATTGCTGTTTCGTTATTTACTTCAGAAACTAAATATTCGCATCACCTCCACGACGGTAGCGAAACGGCGAAGCCATACATTTTTACTGATATGTAGAATTTGTGAAGTTAGGGTCGGTAGAGTTAGGCCGTGTGGATTCAGAAGCTTGGCTCTACATGAGATCTGATATCTTTTTCACAGGGCAAACCTCATGTGGTCGTCTTGGCAACATTTTACATGAAATGTTTTTGGTGGGTATAATCTATCTATAGGTATAATACAAAATAATTACAATCTTCTTTGTATAACAACTTTTATCGTCTATAACCCTCCTCTTACCATACCGCTCGCGGACCCATTTGCCATCATTCACCATGAAAAGGTCGCAAAAACGATTACTTTTAATCAGAACATGTTCTCTTATCGTTAACATGTCAACGTACGGTTATTTTTTTGCAAAATTCGATGAAAAAGTTAAGAAGATGAATGATGTCGTGTGATCGAAAGTTTTCTTCATATTCATTGATATTTTTAGGGTTCCATACCCACAGGGTACCAATAGAACCCTATTACTAAGGCTCCGCTGTCCGCCAGTCCGTCTGTCACAGGGCTGTTTCTTTTGAACCGTAATAGGAAGACACTTAAAATTTTCACTGAGTGTGTTATATAACAAACAAAAAATATAAATTAAATAAAGGTAAAAATTAAAAGGGGTCCCCGTATAAGAAACGTGTTAAAGAATTATGTAGTGTTAAATATTGTACGGTGATACGGAACCCTTCGTGTGCGAGTCCAACTCGCACTTGGCCGCTTTTTAGTTCATTGTACTGGTCTAATCGTAAAAATATAGTGTCAATAAAGCGGCTATGTTCAAACAGTAGATTTGCGCACAGTGAATAAAATGTCTCCTTTTGCAGACAAAATTATTGCTTATGACGTGTCCATTATGGTGATCACCTTTTAGGGATGAGCTGTGCTTTAAGCTGGTAATGAGTAAACATCAGTCATTGATTGATAAGGTAGGTAATTAGCAACGTTTACTGTTTCATTAAGGAGCTGCAGCGTTGAAAAATCAGACGATTAATTTTAATGAAAGAAAGAAAAAAGAAAGAAACAACAACAACAATTTAGCATAGCTAGGGCAAAGTATACAATTGTCATTTTTCACCAAGAATTTAGATACAAGTTTCTCGCCCACAAGGATGTAGCCAATTACATTTTTTTCTCAATTGAATAAATTGATAATAACATTCTCAGTAACGACTAGTGACTATATACGACAAATTTATGAAGATTTAATAAAGTAAATGACATTTACCGTGTAGATAAAGGGTGATAAATATCAGTGAGTTGTGTTTTTATGTGCCTCGCCGTTGAGTCGAAGATTGAAGATGATTAATTTGCCTTAATGTACCGTCAGTCACTACTAATTTGCATGAAATCGATTGTATTTATGTTTGCAACTGTTTGATGGATTAAGGATGTTCAAGAAACAATGGTAAGCCGACATGCTTTTATTAGTTTAGGCTGCACATGATAAATCCTAAAATAAATAACCTATTATCCTATAGTTTTATGACAGCTGCGCGCACAGATTATTAAAGCCCGACGGCGCAAGAGTCTTTGCCCGGAATGTTACCACTTTATAAATATTATGTTTATATACATTTTGAACTAGGTATAGTGTATTTATTTTATTTCTTATTTTTTTGTTAATTTTTAATTTTCGTATGCTGCACTGGTTGACGTCATTACGTCAACGCCGGCTTTAGCTAAAAACCAGCGCTGGGGCTCTGTCTTGGATAGGGTCGTAGCATTATGCTGAACGATTGCCGTTTTGCGTGGATGTGACGCATATTTTCTCTCAACTCGTTCTTTTTTTGTATTTGTGTGTTTTTTCTTTGCTGTGTCATGTTTACCGCAAATAAACGTATTTTCTTTCTTTCTTTAAAATAATAAATAAATTGTTGTCGTTGTTGTTGATTTTTGTTGATGTTGTTGTTTGTTGTTGTTTTGTAATTGTTGTTGGTGTGTGTTTCTTGTCGAGGCTAAAGGAGTATGTAAGGATCGTAGCAGGTGGCGTTCTGTAGTTTCTGCCTACCCATGGGGAAGAAGGCGTGAGTTTATGTATGTGTATGTGTATAAATTATTATTGTCATAAACACAGGTTACAGGAAAAATGTGAAACCCTGACTCCAGAGCTAGGTTGGAGTACCTGTGTTTCAGGAGCCATTCACTTCTTCACGCTAGGTTACAATAAAGCAAGTTTTATGCAGCCAATGTATAAAACTATGTTACTGAATAAATTAATAAAGATAAGGCAAGGATGCAAGCATGACGGTCTAGCTTTGATTTTATCTTAAACTAGCTTCTGCCCGCGGATTCGCCCGCGTGGATGTCAGAAATTATCCCACAGGAACGCGCTACCTAGACATAAAGTAGCCTATGTCCTGCCCCAAGATATCATATAAAAAAAGGATATCATCTATCTCCTTGCCAAATTTTATCGAAATTCGTTCAGTAGTTTGGGTGTGAAAAGGTAACATACAGACAGAGTTACTTTTGAACTTATAATATTATAATATGGATTATTTATTTCTAACGTCTGTTGTATGAATAAAAGTGATCTACCCGTTTACCTAAGGATCTATAACAGCGATAGTAGAGTAGTAAAATGTGGATGTGGAGCTATGTCGCAAACTATGCTCCACCTCATATCCTGCCCTCTGTGTCCCAAAACATGCAGTCAAAGTGACCTCTGTGCTGCCACCGATGATGCCGTGGACGTGGCGAAGTTTTGGGCCAACAAGATCTGAAGATATAGTCGTGCCAGCAACACGAAGAAGAGGAAGACAGCGATAGTCCTCCATGATTTTAACAATAGAAGAAACTCGAAAGCTGCCTCAAGCAATAACTAAAAAAAAAAAACACGTGTGGCACTCGGGGACTGCCGCGGTAAAGCTATTTTATAGCATTTTGTATCAACTTATGCAATAATAATTATTTATTTATTTTTTATTTATGCAGTATTTTTTTTTCTTTGATATTAATTCAAGTACAGTCGTACCATATACATACACGTTAAGCGAACGCTCGGCCGAGCTACATGGTAGGCGGAGTGGGGGGTGTTAGGTTTTATTTTCGTTACGGAATTTCTTGATTCGGTCGCCGCGGTCAAACCCCGCGGTAAAAGCTTTGTAATAGCTTAAAAAACCCAAAGTACCTTTGTACTTACTACTAATATTCCGTATCTGTATCTATTTTACTGTGTGTACATAAATAATAAAATAAATAAATAACAAGTAAAAAAAAAAACAACTAAAGATATCACCTCGCCAAGTCACAGTTGACCCAAAACTCAAACCCTATACAAATTGACAAAGAATAAATAAAACTTAAACAAAAGTCGCACTACCAAATCAGCCGACAAAATTAACGAGACCGAATTTTGGCCACGATGCCAAAGAAAAGCACACTGTGCAACGATAAAATTTCGGTCATACTTCACTCGGTGTATCGAAAACCAGGAATGTACAGCAAACATATTTATTTAGCTCGAACTTTCTCTTGAGTTTAAAAGGTTGGTATTTTTGGTATATATTTTTGCTCGGTCGCATTGTATTTAAATTGCAAATGTACCGTACGTTTAGTGAAATGTCTTCAATAGTTCAAGTCAAGATGTTTTTCGAAAATGTCTCTTTTTTTTTGGACGGTGACTTAACGCTGCGCGCCTTTTTTGGAGGTATTTATGCAATATTAATATCTTCAGTAATACCAATATTATGTTTTAAGCTAATGGTTTATGTAAGTGTATTCTTTTAATGTAGGTACTTATTGAATAAATAAATAAATACATATTGAATGAAATCTGCCTTAGTTTTACAAAGAAAAAAAATTGCACTCAATATAAATTATAAAATTAACTACTTCAGTGTGTGTTTGTGTAAGATCTCATGCAACTAAACCACATCTAAAATGGAAGGATAGTAATGTTATCGACAACATCAGCTTTTTAATAAAAATATGTAATTCGTGGATGTGACGCATATTTTCCCCAACTCATTCTTTTTTGTATTTGTGTGTTTTTTATTTGCGTCATGTTTACCGCAAATAAACGTATTTTCTTTCTTTTTATTTCGTGCTTACCTTACATCGAAATCATTATAACGATTGTGCACTATACTTCTAGCCCCTAACTTTTTTTCATTCATATTTTAATTCGTATAATAAAATTACTCTTGCTTTAAAACAACTAATTTAATTCTGAATATATTTAACCCCAAGATAGATACTAATCCCTAAAGGAAATGGCAAATTATTTGGGATAATTGGGATTAGAGGAATTAACACACTCTCTCCTTTAGCTGATCCGGTAAGAATATGGCCTTTATAACGTGTAGATGTCGTAAATTATCCCAAGGGAACCTTCCACCGGGATTAAGTATCCTATGTGGTAATTCAGGTTATAAAATATCTGTGTGCCAAATTTCATCCAAATCCGTTCAGCCGTTTTGCGTGATTGAGTAAGAAACATACAAACTTTCACATTTTTTATATTAATAGCTATTGCCCACGACTTTGTTTGTGATTCAGAATGAAAAGTAGCCTTTGCTCTTACCCAGTGTTCGGTACAATATTTGCGACCGAACAGCTCAGCACTTTTGCCTGCATGCATTTCCATAAATGCGTGTATCGCAACTATGACCAGTTAGTTCGTGTCCGACTACCAATCGCGTAACTCAAACCAAACCAAATCAAACCATCTTAGTGCTAATTTAGCTTAAGTTTACCATTCAATGTTATCATAATTTGTAGTATCTAATATACCCTTTTTAAACCATATTAATTTCGTATCATTAAGTCAGTGATCGTAAACCAACACCCAAACCGTAACCATTCTAGTATATTACCGAATCCACCAAATTAACCAAATATCAACTAACCCAGAAGTTAGTGCTAAACCACGCAGGTGCTAAATTCTACACCCAGGTCATGGTCTATCTGTGTGCCACATCCAAATCCGTTTATCCGTTTTAGCGTGAAAGCGTAACAAACAAACAAACTTACATTTACACAACATCAAACAACAACAAACAGCATTTATAATATTAGTTAGGATATATTAGTAGGATTTCAAACCTAACATTTGACTTTCTGTGACGCATTGTTTACAAAAATTTCCCCAGCGGGGTAATTACGTAACACACTAACAGTAGGAATGGGTTTCATTTTGGCAGTTCAACAACATTCATTGCGTTATATACGTTGTAGTGCAGACAAATTTTTCGAACATATGAAGCATCCATAGGCTTCAAAATGTTTCAGATTGTGATTGATAGTGTGTTACGTAATTAGACCAGCGTCTAATAGCTTCTATCATTAGAAAAAAATCAACTATATTATAACTAATCAGTCGTTCCCCTAGTAAATCAACAAAGCTGCGTAGAAAATAAACAAACACCACAAAACAGTAAATCAATCACAGATAATATAAACGTCAGAGCTGTCACACATAGATAAATTAAGTAATTAATTTAAGTTTTATTAGCGCCCATAATATTTAAGATAACGCAGACACCACACTATAAAGTTAATTATGATGTTGCGAAACAATATGGTTTTCTAAAAACAACATAACATCACGCATGTGTGCCTTGAAGGGTAGGTAGAGGTGTACAGGTGTGTGTAGTACCGTGCACCTAGCTTCTGACGTTTCATAAGTGCCCATGTTGGTTTATGTGAAATAAAATATTTTGATTTGATTTGAGTGCACCCACACTTCGTCAGTTATGTTTAAGTCTCATATAACAAGGGTAGGGAGTGATTGCTACCAACCGGGCAAAAACCCAGACTCCGGGCTGCCACTGAGAAGTTCCTAATGGAAAAACACGATAACACTTTGCTCGACGTGGGAATCGAATCCAGAACCTCAAGCTCAGCAATAGCGCCAACGACCTTTAGATCAAAATAGTTTTCTAAAAAGTAAAAAAAATGTGCAGAGGATGTGTTTTCTTTAACTCTTTATCCTTTGGTATTAACTTTGTTTTTTTTTTTATGCGAGCCGATTTTATTGCACCGAAAGATAGTGCTCTACAAAGATTAAATCCTGTAGAGGAGTAATAAAATGCAGTTTACTTTCGTTTTCCATATAAACCACTGGGTGTATGTCTGTTTTATAACACTGCCGCATAATCCTCCTGGTGGTACAGAAATAATATGGCAGTTCCAGGTTAATTATGTTAGTTAAGTTCACCATGGACATTTCGTCGAATCGTTGAGCTCCTTAAGTTCCGAGTTGAGCTGCACGATTACTGACAAATGCGTGCACTGACTGGACAGGTCCACTAGTGGCATGGGCCTGTTAACTGTATCTTTCTTAACTTATTGTTAAAGCTTCCGTAAAACAATATTATTGGAACAAAGTTTTGGAACGAAATTCCTTATCGCACGGTACGGACTTGGCGAAAAAAAGTGTAAGAATTTTCCGTCACGAGTTTCGTCATGCGCTAATCTCAGGAACTACTGGTTGGAGTTGTTTTTTTTTTTGTGTTTGATAATGCATTTATCCAGGAAGGCTTTAGGCTATATAACATTACGCTACGACTAATAGGAGCGGAGTATAACTGAAAAATGTTGCAAAAACGGGAAAAAATGATTCCTTTTGAGAGCTTCCGTTGCGTGCGCTGCGTAAACGGTTAAAGTTACGCAAAAATCATGTATGACAGAATTGTTTCTCTTTAAAAGTTCTAAAAAAAAATCTGTGACAGTATATATCTATCTTTTAAGGTTGACTCAATATAACCCTTTTTATGGTAATCAAATTTGTTTCTATGGATGTTCTAAATATACTATGAAAGGAGCTTCGTTCCAACCGAGTATTCCACTACACTCATGGATTTTTATTATCAGCCGTTAGTGTCCCACTGCAAGGCAAACTCCTCTCATCCCTCCTTTCTTTTATCTTGCTGTATGTGGCCAATCTTTAAGAAGAATCGAGTCCGTCTTGCCATCTCTTCTTGGGACTGCCGCAATATCGTTTGCTGCTTTTTGAAACCCACAGTGTGGTTATTTTAAAACAGTAGCTTTAACAAAATCTTTCCATTTTTGTAAGTCAACGTTAAATAAACTATACAGAACAATATTTGTGCGTCTCACATCGGGGCTAAGCATACACACGCGACTTTGGTACAATACTTTCAAAATAAATATTTGTTAAACTCAACAAACGCGTACAGACGTGGGTTGCTTCGACAATATGATCTTGTTTGTGCTTTATTTTTGGGAATGAATGATCTTAAGGTCCTTTCACAAGATTTCGGCAATGCGTGAAAAGAAAAGAGTTACACTAGGTTTCTGAAACGAAAATCAGTCGAACCGATCACAGCAGTTTGTATGACAATTTGTTAGCAAATTATTGTGCCGATTTTAGTTCCAAATTATCGATAGGCTGTGAGTAGCTATATTCACAACCAATCGATATGCTTCCGTGCCGAATCGAACTTAGATTGGTGTTCGATTCGGCGATGTGGTCGAAGGAGTTCTATAAAGCCTTTTCACAAATCCTAAAATTTTGTCAGTTTAAATCAAATTGACGACCGCTGTTCTTCCGACAGCCATTTGTAGTCGGGGCAAATCAAATAATCGAAATGTGATATTTTCGACACGATAGCCGACTAATACCTACGCGAAAACAGAAAACCGAATAGTACTGTTATTTAGGATAGTCAATTTAAACTGCCCAAAATATGTTTCCTCATATAATAATATATCATAATATATTTCCATAGGGACTGCAACTCATTCGTTGTATCAAGAGCAAAAATGCTATCAAAATCATACCTAGCCATACATAATAGGTCGAGGAAAAAGTTTTACGTATTTTATAGGTAAAAAAATGTAGTAAAATCTCTTTGGTTGTACTGGTTGTATCTAACTGGTTTTGATACCAATAAATAGACGACATTTAAAAAAAAAGAATAAAAATAAAAAGCGTTTCCCGCCATTTTGTTATTATTTTTGTGACTGCCTGTCAGACCTCCACAACCCAGTTACTGGGTAACATGATACCCCTTGGTAAGACTCGTCAGACGTTTGGGCTTTTAACTACCCTTATTGACTGTCAAAGATCTAAGAATGACAGCCGGAACCAACGGTTTAACGTGCTTTCCGAGGCAAAGGTAAGCACTGGTTAGCCAACGATTATTATTAAAAAAAAAAACTTAGAACAGTAGTATGATAGCAGGCTGATTTCAGGATAACAGGCTTTTCCAGCGTTGGAAATTATCAAAATCATAAATGGATTGTTAGCGTTGCGTAATGCACTAAATTCCATTTAAAACTTTGAGTTTCGTGAAGAGCTTACTTATTCATTTTACTTTCAAAACAAACATAACATACGCGTAAGCCAAAGTTATGACAAACACGAATGAGAGTGCTTTTTCTAAGAATTATTATCTTTTGCGTAGGTATCTTTATTTTGTAATCACCCAGATATCTTTACTTTGTTCAATCCGTTTCATCACCACCGCTCTCAAAACGATGAAGGAAGGAAACCGACACGTCCTAGACCACAAAATTCGAAGACATTTACGACATATAGCAACCCGCACTGAGTCGCGTGGTAGACTACAGCCCACTCCCTCCTAGAGAAGAAGCATGTGTCTCGGCAGTGGGAACAATAAAGGCCGATAATGCTATCATAATGAAATAAATAATAATAATAAATATTAAATCATACGCCCAATTAAACCACCTCTTCTTCATCAAAGGAGATTCCTAATAATAACTAATTAAACGTAACCACGTACGCTTATTAGCTGGACCTTATTAAAGAGAAATCAATTTATTTAACGTTAATAATGGACATGGTAATTAATGGGGTGCTGTGGCTGGCGCGGCGGAGGCGATTTACTTCGATAGCCTAGTTAGCTTAGATGAGGACTGTCTCACACTGTCCTCGGTATAAAAACGCGATGCGGTGCGTTCAGGCGTCCCTAGCACGATGACACAAGTCACGATCAATTGTTGGCTACTTACTTGTTGGGGTGGTCTCTGAATATTATTTGGTTCTTTGCCGATTTTTTTCATTAAATACAATTTCGGATTTGGTGTGAGGGTAATGTTAAATAAGTGGAGGTACGTCGATTTAAATCACATTAATTTAGTACCCTGACTGTGGCTGGTATTGCGACGGGCATTGCAAGTAAAAACTAGGCTATCGAGGCACAGCCGGTTACCATGGATTACAAAAAAAAAATACATGTATGTAGTTCACACGCGATAGAAGTGAAACCATAAAAAAAAATAACTTCAAGACTATATAATGATGTATTCCATCTCATTCTCTCGCACGTTAAATCCTATGGATGTGTTTGTCTCTTTAATGTCGCTTTTTTGTTTCATCGAATTTCAAGTCACAATGGGGCTTAAGAAGTTTTCACTTCAAAAATTTATTTTCCATATATTTTGTCCGAGTAGGCCGCGCACTTTTCTATGAAACAAGTGATTTTTTTTTATGATACATAACTGACGAAAAATTTCTACTTTAGGACATCTAGAATCATGTGCTAAATTCATGGTTACAGTGCGCGCGTCGATGTGGGATGCCATACTGTATAGTGCGGACGTCTGATAAAATCTTCAATATATTAGTGACATTTGGAACGTTTTTCATCATAGGTATTGATCCTTCTGAATCCAATCACACACACACACACACACGCGCACTCACGCACTTTACACTTTTTCTTTGTTTTCTTTTTCTTTTTTACTTGTAGGTATATGTTATGTTGTGTGATTTGTAGTCTGTTCTAAATAAACGTATTTTCTTTCTTTTTTTTAAATCACAACTTTAGTCTCTTCGCGATTTCCTAAAATTAACCCGCGCGTGTCATTTAGCCGCGCGTCTAAACCCGCACGTGTGAGTTAACCGTCTCCATCGCGTGCGCTACTAACTGCTCTGAACAGTTACAATTAAATTGGATACTCTTTATAAGGACGCCATTGGATGCCGACTACCTTTGCGTTCATTGTTTGTGCTGATACTATCTGCTGGTTACAAATTAATTTAGAAATATAACGATTTCGGCTCGTAAGTTAAAGCGTGTTTGAGGTAATTTAACGTTTGTTGAAGTTATGTATTTGCTTGGAACGTATTCCTTTAGTTATCAGGTAATTCTCCGTTATTTTGTTAGTTACAAGTTGCATGTGTTTATGTTACAACGGTGTCAGGGTGAGCTTGGGTTTTCATAAATCCAAGTCGAGTATAGTCACGTGCTGTGAGGACCGCAAGCGATATGACCATAGTCCAGGGCGTCTTTGATCTCCCCTAGGGATATACAGAAATATAATATCTCATATACATGTAGAGAAGGGTTTGTGGCTTAGTAATAACAGCCGCATGAGTCGATCGATCAGGTTAAGGTACGCTTGCTGCGGTTGGTCCGTGGATGGGTGACCATCTTTACATTCCAAATCCCTTCCGTGCCTCGGAAAACAAGTTAAGCCGTTGGTCTCGGCTATCATTCGTGGATCTTTGACAGTCTTTACGGGTCGTCAGAAGGCCGAAAGTCTGACAACCAGTATTACCAAGGGGATTCGTATTACCCAGTAACTGGGTTGTGGAGGTCAGATGGGCAGTCGCTCCATGTAATATACTGGTACTCAATTGCACCCTGTTAGACTAGAAGCCGACCCCAATGTAGTTGGCAAGAGGCTGGGCAGATTATGATGATGGTACGTGTAGAGAAGGCCGCGCCTCAAAAATCGAAGACATGGTGACCTCCATCAAGCACAGGAGTTGCCTCACACGGCAAAACTGTCAATTTTTTTTTCCTTTTAATACAAAAGTTTTACAAGTTATGAATACGTCCCAATTTCTGGTAAACCCAATTAGTATTACATATTGCATTTGTTTCTGCCCATCCTTTCAGGAAATACAAGGCGTTATGTGAATTTATTTATCATTTACTTAACAGTATTACGTGCATATTTACACTCGATTATCAAAGTGCAAGACAGGAGTGTTTTATGTGAGCATTTAATACATTTTTTTCGTATCACTTGCAGGTCGTTTTAAGACTGTTTTGGTTAAGGTGACGTTAAAGCAGTGCATTTAAATTATTGGGAAAAGTTTTTTTTTTAACAATAATTGATTTATTCAAATAACTCCTAACATTATTTATTCAGAATTGAAATTATAAGTACATGAATAACAACTTACATCTAATTACCTAAACTACCTAAACCTAAACTAACTAAAACTATTAACAAACTAAAACATGGCGTCAAAAAATTCCTCTGCATCGCTGTCGACTGGTAATTTACCCAAGAGACTGGCGGCATTGCCACATTGTATGGCAACGCTTAGCTTCTGGCCAAGGTAAAAGCCAGCCCTTGGGTCACGGGAAGAGTGAAACAGGCGTTTGGAGATTTCCTTGAATAAAATATGGGCACTCGGACCCCACGGCTCGAGGGTTTCAAACCCAAACGGCTCGAAAATATAATTACCGACAAGGTTCTTATACTTACTTGTTGTTGGGAAAAGTAATTTATAGAAAGAGTTCGGAATATAATTATGGTGTTTGAAACTGTTCATCATCTTATTAATTAAAAACTTAACAGTTAAACTCGTGAAGCAATATGCCTGAATTGTAATGCAGGCACAAAAAATTTATTCCGATACTATATTGCTAATAGTTGCCTTAGTAATATCCCGAGTAAGGAGAAGCAGCAACAGTATTCTGAGGGTGTTTGCAGAGAGGCTGGATGGGCCTACAATGAGGAGGTTTCCCAAGCTACACGTTGGCAACAAAGCTTGTTAAACCTTCCTGTGATTGTGATTTCTTTTTCTTCTTTTTTAGTGTTCCTGCATGTTACTAATATAGTTTTTAAGTAAGATGTTATACTAACACCGTATGGGCCTTAGGGCCCGACAAAAAAAAAATGTGCAGCTTTATTTAAGAACTAGTTGCTATACTATTTTCGGTTAAGGGCAAATAAGTACCTATACATATTTATTTTAATAAAAAATCTTTAATGTTGAAATGGTGTATTTTTGCCTAGAATATCTATTAGACCGTGTCATCAATCATCTTATTTGTCACAAACGACGCTTGTTGGAAAATAAAACAAAATTCAAATACATATTCATATCAGTCTTGCCTTTAAGTTGATGCAAATTATTTCTTGCCCAAAGTTTATTGCTTAAACTTTACGAGTTTCAAACGGAGTGTTAACATAAAGATAGTGGGCTTAAATGTCGCTTAAAATGTTCCTTTTAAATACATTCAATGTTTGAACGAAATTAATTAAACATGATGTTTGTATCACGAGGCGTTAACAGTGACACATTAACCTTTTTATGTGACTTTAATCGGGTTTAAGCACACCTCTCTCTGAGAGGGTAGGCAGACATGATATGACATCGAATATAAATAAACACATCATCCAGGGCAGCCTTTTACCAACTATGCTGGGGTTGGCTTCAAGTCTAACCGGATGCAGCTGAATACCAGTATTTTACATGGAGCTACTGCCTATCTGACTTCCATAACCCAGTTACTGGGTAAGTAAACATGAATAAACATATAACCGGCGAAATGTGGGGGTACTATAAGTACACCTCTGCCTGACCCTTAGAGGCTTACAGGCGTGATGTTATATATGTGTAAAGTTGTGTCATCGATAAAGTTTTTTTTTATTCTAGGAAACTAATGACTTCTTGACAGTTTTAATTGACCGAGCGAGCACACGAAGCACGAGCGAAGCGTCTCTGTTTCAGTTTGGGCAAAAATGCTTTCGTATGTCCGCATGTCTGTTCTCCTCTACAGGTTGCATTTCTCAACCGATTCTCGTGAAATTTTGTGAGTAGGTTCGATAATTATATGGTTTCTTTTTGTCGATTCGGTTTTTCGATTTTTTTTGTAATGGCGGGGATATGGGGGTTGAAAACGTAAAAAAAAAACATATTTCAGCAATTTCGCGCTCTTTTATTTTAAATAGCGCGGTGAACATTTATTCAGTTTTAAGCTAGGCAAAGACAGACTCGCGAGGTCTACAGCTCATAGAGCCACTAGTAAATGAGGTTGATATATTCGCACGTAACTTGGCAAGAGACGTTAGATGCGTTTTTCTTTTCTTTAACTTTCTTCTAAACAGACATGTTTAAAAATAACATAGATAACATCACGCTTTGTTTCCTAGAAGGGTAGTGCAGAGGTGTACCTATAGTACACCTAGATTTCGTCAGTTATGTTTAAGACCCATATAATAGGGGCTAGCCTATTGCCATCTATCGGGCACCAATCCAAACTCCGGTCTGGTTTAAAATAAATTATGGCATAAACCATAGAATTATGACAAGCAATAAAAGTGTATTTTTTTTTTCACTATTGTACATGCGTGAAATTACTCTCACTATGTCCAAACCTTGTCAAGTTAGGTCCTGTACCTTGTTTATTAAAACTAAAGAGGTATGAGGAACAGGGTGTAAAGTTCACTCATACTCTATGGAAAAGGGAGGATCCTCCGCCCAGACGGGTGTTGTGTCTGGTAGGCATCTGCCCGACGTTTGATGATGAGACATTGTATATATGCTAGTTGCCCGGTAAACTCTGCTTGCGTGATGCAGGATCTTGCGTGACGTCATTGTGACGTGTAGCTCGCATGTGGCGATGTAGATACCGCTACAAAACTATCAAAAAGTCTCATCAGGAATTTCATTTTTCGTAACCGGAATAATCGAAGGAAATAATTACATATCAAGTCACCCCACAAGTGATTTGACAAAGTGCAATTGGTAAATAAGGAAGCATAGTTTTCATAAAGGAGATGTTTGTTTTTGGGCTACCACTATGCATTCTACTTAGTTAAATAGGAAACGAAAGGGATTTTTTATAAAAATACTAACAAATTAATTTGAAGAAAAGTACAGCCGTACAAAAATGATCATTTGGGAAGTTTTTTAATATGGTAACCCTATTTTTACGTTAGCCATGACAGTGGTGTTTGACATGACGTTTGACGACTTTTAAGTTTCATGAAGTGACGTCTTTCTTTGCTTTGACTTTGAATTGGACGTGTTTCAGAGTTTTTTGTGATTGTTTTTGTTTTGCGACCCAGTTTACTGCTAAGGACATTGATTAATTGCTTCTCTGTTGACCCCAGCTTTGTTATATGGTTTCTAATTCGCCTGTGATTTGGGTTTCGTCGTGTATGTGGTATTCTACAATAACAAGTTGCACTAGGGTTACACTTATTTTATTATTACTGCCGCAATCGAGTAGAATATCCTCCTTTTTTTTTTGGTTGGGAAATCATCAAATGACCTCTCCCGCTCTGGGCGGAGCGGAAGGGCGTGTCAGACTCTTACTGACTAAAACCCACCCGTGTTCCTTCAGTTCCCTGTGCGCCAGGGCAACGGTAACTCTTTCGAACAATCCGCAGCCCCGGCAGGCATCGGTCCTATCGGACCCCGTCAATAGTGCTGACATCTCTTTGAGGCGCGCGTGGAACACGACGCGCCGTCGACCCGGGCCTGGTCCTTACCGGACGGCGAGCTGCCCATTCCTCGCCGTCCGCAAGCCCGCGCCTACGGTGGCCGGGAGTCGGCAATCGACTCCCGACGCCCAGTGTGTCTCCTCCTGCGGCGACTAGGGGCGCGAGGGCGCAGTGATTGCCTCCCCTCTCGCGCTCCGCCTCCTCCTTCGCGAGCATTACTGCTTCTCAGAAGGAGGTGACGGCTTCCCACTCCCTCTCGCTCCGCACCATGGCCTGAACCAGGGCCGGACGCGAGAGGTCGCCGCCGCCGATCGCCGCCACGAGGAAAATATCCTGTAGTCTTATTTTATTATTAGGTATAACGAAACCCAAATATTTTCGGAATTCATGTGTTGTTTTTTTTATCGCAGATATTAAATAGACACGTCAATCAAATGTCATTGTCAAAATGACATTTCGCATATTACTTATCCACCATATTTATGTTGTGTTGCTCTCCTTGACCAAATTAATTTGAATATCATTGAAACGAAGTAAAATAATAGAAAATTAACATTAAAAATGGTTACTATATTGTATAGAGATATTTACATATAGTGTACCTATATAGTGTTAGCCCAGGCTCCATACATTTCTGGAACATTTCTTTTAATTTATTTATTTAGAAAAACAAAATGATAAACGCTTTTTTTTTTTTTTTGTACAAACAATTTTACACGTCAGTCAACGTTTTTAAACTAGACGAGGTCGGCGTTTCCTACCTGACTACTCTGAGAAGAAACGCCGAAGAAAAGGAGAAAACATGTAAAACATTACAGATATAAATCCAAGTTATTGCATAATTAAATTTCAATAGAAAAAACAATCGTATTTACTATAAGCAAGGAATAACCATAAAAAATTATACAGTAAATTAACAAAGAAAACAAGTAAAACGAATATTCGCAAATAACAATTAAATAATATTGGCTCCTGAGTTTGTTTCGGCCTTTCTTCTCAGAGTATATATAGTCCTCCTGACCGTATTTCGGGCATGGCGGCCATCTCAACGGAGTTCTGCCTTCGGTGCGGGAGATTTGATAGTGCACAAGTGTGTGCGCAGATACAGGTAGGTACACTCACTCTTCCCCCAATTTCATAGTCCGATGGGGAGGCAATACGACACGACTGGAGAGAGATCAAGCGCAGGACCAACCAAGCTTAACGTGCTTTCCGAGGCACGGGGGCATCACCTCGCCAACTTCCAAACTCCGGAATGTTACTAAGAAATTCCTAATGGAAAAATCCAATAACACTTTGCCCGACCTCGCAATCAAACCTAGGACCTCACGATCAGCAGTCGCGCTTGCAACCATGAGACCAACGGGACAGTTAGACAGATAGGAAACGCCGACCTCATTTAGTTTAAAAAATATTATTGACGTGTGAAATCATTTATCATCAACATTTTTGGCAATTGATTTTTATATATATATAGATTAATAGGCTTTTCAACAATGAGTGCACTATAACTTTACAATTTGTGCATTGCAAACTTAAGTCTAAGCACCACATTGCTTATAGAAAAACACAGCATGCATAATAACACAATTAATTAATTAAAACAAGTAATACCTATGTATAACTTGTTTTAATTAATTAATTAATAATAATAATATAAATTAAAAAAAATATATAATTAATTTAATAATATTTTTTTTATTTTTTTCAAACTATTTTGAAAAGAAAAATATATTTTTATTTTATTATTTATTATTTTTGGTAAAATAGTATGTAATTGCTTAATAAAACAACGTAAAACTGCACGTACTTATAAGAAATCTTATTGCAACCCAAGCTCATCGAAAGATTGCCATTTCGCCCACCAACAATTACAGTTCCGGACAGGTTAACCACCTTAACCGTCTAGTGTCACAATAAAGAACCCGGTACATTCGACCTGAGTGTCAACTTTCTTCGTTGCGCCATCAATGAATACGGTCAAAGAAACCGCGCCCACCTATTGATTTATAAGTGCCCACGCATGTGAGGTCCTGCGATATGTCTTGAGATATGAGATTTGTGATGATAAGAGCCATTTTCGGGTATTGTCTCGGCGGTTCGGCTTTTGTCTTAAGAGTCGCGTGTTTGATTTCTGTGATCAGTTAAAAAAAAAAAAAACTAATTACTAATTAATTAGGTTTCAGAGCTTATTCCTGTCTTGAATGTAACAATAATGATCTAAACCCAGTAACTTCGGTAACATTTTATTTGTCATCCATTACGTATTTCAGAAGTCTATAGTGGTAGCAAATCTATTGAGACCTTTAACCTTATAATATCATTCAGTAGTGGCCGACCATTTAATTTTATAGCCAGCATAATTTTGTCAAAGATAACACAAGCACCTTAATGCCACCACCAGCGAATACATTAAAGTAGCGATAAAAACAGTAAAAATTGAGTTATTTTTTATTTATTGACGATAATGGTTAAAGCACGGAAGTTTTATGCTCTTTGAATGAACTTTACACTTAATCTAGATGAAAAAACGTATTCATTCATTCATCCTGGGACAGGTTTATCGCGACGTCCCAATCTCGTGTGCCTTATTCATTGAAATAAGACAACACATCTCGCCCTTTGCGAAGCGCTGGTTTAAGAAATATTTTCGAAGTATTCTTTTAAGGAGTATTTCAATTCGTATTTCTGCATAATAGTATGTAACGATTTCAGCACAAGCTTAATGTTATTTTAACTAAGTTTGTAGATATTTGAAATTCAGTCGAGTTGTTTCAGGTATATAAAGGTCACTTAGTCCAATAAGTGATTGTGAAATCATTCAAATCTACTGAGAAGTCACTGGCAAGTTAATATTATTTCATAGACTCTTTTCTTAAAGTCTTGGCACGAATAGGGAGAATTAATACTTAATATAGCCGTAAAATCGATAATCAGTACGTAGTAATTAGTTCTTCGGTAAGTTCAAAATACTGTAAAACTCCGCTCAAAAACACATTTCCAAAAATATTTAACAAAAAAAAAAATCATCACCTAATTATCTTTAATCACTCTTTCCGGGTACTGCAAACATTAACCGGACAATATCAATAAAGAATTCTGACCAAATCGTTAGTCTTACCAATCTGACCAATCTCTTGTGGAACACAGTCTCCTTTTATGGCGCAGGCGTACTGAAGATGCGTTGCTATTGGTATGCGCTCGAAAGTACTAATTGTGTACCTGATGCCTTTTTTGTTCGACGTTTTATAGGCTCCAATGTTCCGGATTGCTTTAATAGTATGTAGCGGTTTGTCGGCGAGAAACTGCTGGTAGAACGAAGGCATGTTATTACATGACACTGGAAATTATTGAAAATAGTAGTGGGTTTTTGTTGGCACGGCTGTTTGTGTCAGAAACTTTCCAAACACGAAGAACTTCTTAAAAATCAGGGAGAGAAAATTGAAATCAACGTAACGGACCGAAATAGGAAAAGAGGGTAGAGGGTATTACAGTGAGAGGGAACCAGAGGGAACAATCAGAAAAGACAATAACGTTTGTATTCGAAGATCCAAAAAAAAAACAATTTAAAGAGGAAATGCAAATGGAGCCATGTTAATTATCATGTATCCAATCGAATGAAAATAAGGATTATCCAAAAAATCCTCCGATCGTTTAGTTTAGTACCTAATTTGCAAACAACTAATTTGTTAAGACTATTAAGGTACAGGCATATCAATACTTCAAAAGGATTTTCAAATACTAATTCGATTGTTAACTGAAAGAAAACAAGGATTTTCCGAAAAATCCTACTATCGTTAGTTTAGTACCTAATTTGCAAACACCTAATTGGAAAAGATTATTAAGGTACAGGCATAACACTGCTATAAAAGGATTTTTAAATACTAATTCAATAGTTAACTGGGAATTTAAAACATTCTGCCATTTGCAACAGTCTGGATTAAACCTCAAACCGCCATCGAAATAATCTATTACTTCAAAAAAGCTTACACCATAATTTTTAATGATTTACGGCGCAAGCGCAGCTCCCGTAACCGCGGCCATTTTACACGATCGTTCATTAACATGCTCTTTACAAAAAATATGATGGCACATAACAACTCGAGTCACGTAAGAGCTTTTTGAAGGAAAACCTATTAAGTTTTATGAGTCTTTTCCATACTTGCCCTGCTCCAATTTTTTGTGTGTCCGTATGTTTAAAGGATAGAGATGCTGGATGTGGCATGAGGATTACAGCGGGCGAAAAAAAATTATATAGCGGTAATGAGTTTCGTTTAAAATGTTTCCAGTAGGTACAAGAATTTAATTTAGAATGAAAAGATGAAGAATATACTTAGCATGTTTTAGGGTGTACCAATGATTACCCAACCATAAAAAAAAAAAAAGGTGTACCAATGAAAAATGGGGCACTCATCTTTGCAATCTGCAATCTCCAAGAAAACTGCATGTTTTCTTTGGGTTATGTTATAAATGGGTTAGCTCCTACCAACTTATTTACATTCGTTCACAAGATTATCATTAATTTCCGTCAGAATTACTTGCTAGTTGGAAAAAAAGGCAATTCTTAACCGTTCTTTTCATAGCACTTTCGAAAGGCTACCAGAGGGCCTAGACAAAGTAACTTCGATTAGCGATAAGGCTAGTAGAAAAGCCAAAAAGGTATGGGGTTGACATAAGCTATCGAAATGTCACGTGATCATAGGTCAACGAATAGAAATTAGCTAGACAACTTTAACATCATACGATTCTATGAAATTAATAGTCAGCATCGAATAAAGGCTCGTACACACTGGCACGACGCGACGCCCGACACAAAGGAACCGCGCGTCGCGCGACGAGCGGCGCCTTTGTGTCGGGCGTCGCGTCGCGCCTCTCTGTGGGAGCCTTAAGGCTCCTACAAACAGGCGCGACACGCGACGCGAATCGCAAGCGACACAAAGGCACCGCTCGTCACGCAACGAGCGGCGCCTTTGTGTCGCACTGTCGCGTCGCGCCTGTCTGTGGAAACCTTTAACCTAAAACACTCGGCCCTTTCCAGCTATTCGACATCTACGTTTCGCACGGGCGGTTCGGACAGTGCCTCACAGATCTTGATACTCGTAAAATTTTATGTGTCCCAGACAAAAGAGAATTTTGTTAATTAACCGCTCTGCTCGCTCGCTTCGGGGTGCACTTTCTTGTAGTGATAGATAATACGGCCCTTTTTATCAACACCCGAATCTTAACTACCTGTAACATGTACTTGTGTAATTTTGGAGGAGAAATGTTACGTATTTCTCGTGTATTTCGTATTTTTGTGACAATTTGTTGGTTACTAAAGAATTACTGTTACGGTTAGCTTAAAGTCTTTTTGGAACGAAGTTCTTTGACGCAATTTAAGGTTGGAGTAAAGTTGCGGATTTTTTTTTGAAATCGTCACGTAATGAAAAAGCGTTATTCCCATGCGAATTTTTATTACATATTACGGCGAAGGTACGTCTCTCTCGTTATTATCAGCCATATTTTAACTACTGTTGGCGTACTCTGGGAAGTGTTGGTTATTGCGCAATAGAAAAACCGTTTGCAGTTCAAATCAAATTATAATTTACGAAGAAATTAATCACACTAACGAATCGCACTGTAGGTATACCACACAGCTATACGAAACGCGCGACAGTTTCTAAACGTGTTCACTGCTTAACCGCCAACAACATAACTCTGTTTTTACTTTGGTCAAGCGTTATGTTATAGACTCCGTTCATTGTGTGGATCGACCGGAGGACACGGTGGAGCATACGGTGGAGGTCTGTCCGGCTTGGGCAGAGCACCGCCGTGTCCTCGTGGCGGCGATCGGCGGCGGCGACCTCTCGCGTCCGGCCCTGGTTCAGGCCATGGTACGGAGCGAGAGGGAATGGGAAGCCGTCACCTCCTTCTGCGAAGCAGTAATGCTCGCGAAGGAGGAGGCGGAGCGCGAAAGAGACAGGCAGTCTCTACGCCCTCGCGCCCCTAGCCGCCGCAGGAGGAGGAGACACCTTGGGCGTCGGGAGTCGATTGCCGACTCCCGGCCACCGTAGGCGCGGGCTTGCGGACGGCGAGCAATGGGCAGCTCGCCGTCCCGTAAGGACCAGGCCCGGGTCGACGGCGCGTCGTGTTCACGCGCGCCTCAAAGAGATGTCAGCACCAATGACGGGGTCCGATAGGACCGATGCCTGCCGGGGTCGCGGATTGTTCGAAAGAGTTACCGTGGCCCTGGCGCACAGGCAACTGAAGGAACACGGGTGGGTTTTAGTCAGTAAGAGTCTGACACGCCCTTCCGTTCCGCCCAGAGCGGGAGAGGTCATTTGATGATTTACCAACCAAAAAAAATAAAAATAAAATGTTATAGACTCCGTCGAGCAGCACCAGGTGGGCTAGCATCCCTATTAGTCAAAGTCAAACGATTGATTTAACGTATTTCCGACATATATAATAGAAAAAAACAGTGAGAGAGAGAGAGAGCTCTCTCTCTCTTTCATTGTCTTTTACATAGATATAGATAGAGATAGTTTACATGATTTTCGAGGGTGCTGAAGCCAACAGCGAGGTCAAAATGAAAATCCAAGATGGCGGCTGCGATAATTTAAAAAAAATCATGGATATCATTTCCATGGTTTTCGAGGGTGCGGTAACCGATAGTGAAGTCAAAATTAAAATCCATAAGGAGTGCGAAATTTTTGCCTGACGGGGGTCCTCTGACCGTTTTTATAGTATGGCAAACAAGGCTAACAATAAGTCACCATAGCCTATGTTCATCTACAATACCAGAGGCTTTGTAGGTGCTTCTGCTTGACATACTATTATAGAGACAAAGCTGAAATCTGTCACGGGGTACAGTATTTGTATCTCACGAAGCGACGCGCACTTTACTTGTGATTACTGAAATGGGGTGGAATGTGTGTGTAAGCGCAGGAGCTCTGGGTACCGTCCGAGACATGGCGCAGTCGGAAGTGTGGCTGTGTGTGTGCGTGACTCACTACTTGTCTTCACGCACACATTCTTAGCGTGTTTGTACACTTGGTTACCACAAGTAAAGCGCGCGTCGCCTCGTGAGATAAAAGCACTGTATTAGGTACATAAAAGTAAATAATTCTTCATCATAATCAGCCTATAATATTCCTACTGCTGGGACACAGGCCTCCTCACTCTTTGAGAGGTAGTGGGCTGTAATCTACCACGCGGGCCCAGTGCGGGTTGGTAGATGTCACATGTCTTCGAATTTTTGGTCCTAAGAAATGCCGGTTTCCTCACGATGTTTTCCTTCACCATTTTGAGAGCAGTGGTGATGAAATTATTTACACAAAGTAAAGCGCCTGCCTGGGTTCAAACCCACGACCTACAACTCGTAAGTCGGGGCCGATACCACTGGGTCACCACTGCTCAAGTAAATTATTTGTTGTTCATAATTTTATTTATATGCAAATTGTTAAATCTTACATCTTATAAACAATAAAGATACTAAAAAGGTAAACAGGTATTAAACCTTGAAGTTATTATTTTGTATAGGATGAATATTAAATTAGTTTGATTTATTAATTAAAATTGCAATAGGTAAAACAAACGAAGTACCTAGATCAGCCAATGCGATGTGCTGTGACAATCGTGAGGGCTTTTGATTGGCTAATGTTATTATTCATATATTTGGTTTATTAATTTATACATGACTATGTCAGTTTCAATACACAAGGTTATTTATTTATGATGTTATGTCGTGTACCTACAAATTATTACAAGAAGTTACTCGTAGATAATACGTTCATTTGAACCACGTGACTAGAATATATAAATGATAATGAGGTACTTATCTAGATATTCAGTACATAACATAATAATACCATGTGTATAACTTGAAACATATTAACTAAATGTTTTCTTTATATTAAATGGCCAAAACTTTTATATTAAATGACTCGAGCAATTCGCACCACCATTTATAAATACATTGACATGAATATTTAATTTGTAAAATAGTATATTATTTTAATTATTGTGAATGTAAAGACTATGTAGATCATTGTTTCTTTTTTCTTTCTTAATTAGTTTGAATCATAGTCTGGCAGTTTGAGTAATTTATGCGGCCTACCCACATGTCCTTTCTTTGGTATTGTTCGTCGAATCGTTGAGCTCCTTAAGTTTTGAGTTGAGCTGCACGATTACTGACAAATGCGTGCACTGACTGGACAGGTCCACTCATTCTGTGTGGTTTTTCCTCAAAAGGCCATTTCAGACTCAAATCTACATACATGGTCTTCACATGATCTGACCAAGATTATGTCCGGACTTTAAAAGAGACTGTGACCTCTGAGTTTGTTTCGGCCTTTCTTCTCAGAGTAGTCAGATAAGAAACGCCGACCTCATCTAGTTTTTAAAATATGGTTGATGTGTGAAAGTGTTTATTCAAACCTACTTACAGAAATAAAATCTTTTATCATTTAATAATAACATATGTACTACTTGAAACGTATCAACTGATTTTTTTCTTTATATTCTTATTCTTCTTCTTCGTGTCGCTGGCACGACTTTTCTTTATATTAAATGGCCAAAACCCCTCTGACTCGAGCAATTCGCATCATCAATTATATTCAGGTCGAAATTGATATATTTACATGTCACTGGAGTGAATTCGCAAAAGTACTATTGTTTACACTATGTTACAAACAATGATCTTTATGATCTTGAGATGTATTTTGTGCTTTAATTTTAATTTTGTGTGTGTGTGTGACTTGGCTATCGCATCGGGTTAAGACCTGTAATGATAGTTTTAAGGCATTTAAATAAATAAATCAATTTATTATTTCATCACAATTTTTGAAAACGGTTGTATAAAAAATACTTATTAAAAGGCTATAGGGTTTTCTTTCGATCCATTACTTCAGGCCTTGTCTTAGTTACGGTGAAAACTGTAAACTGTTTGTTTTTTAAACTATCAAAAACAATTCAACTGCCCTGACGATCGTAGGATGAACAGTTAAAAATGTTTAATCCAGAGATCGCCAATCAAGGATGGTGTCAGAAAAAGTGTTTTTAATTACTTACACCTGATTTGGCGGCCATTAGCCTTTACGAGGCGAATGATTTGCGATAAATATTTTATTTACGATTGTGCGTGTTGAATTGTTGGCTGTTTTGGCGCTGCCCTACTTGATAATGTGCTTTTTCTCAAGCATGTTTGGAAATTCGAGCATTATTTTGACAACCTTCTTCGAGATATATTGAAAATGCTGTACTTGTCAAATACGTGCTAGCAGCGGCCGGCAATGTTAGTATGTATCTGTTTTGTTTAGCGGCAGAATAAATTACTACGAAAACTCTTATCTGTCACGTAGTTTATTTATAGAACGAACTTTTTACGTCGACCCATGGCAACCAAGGAGGTAACTTTTCCAAGATTTTATTTAAATCTCGAACTGGCTTAGCAAATAGAGAAAAAGAAACAAATTAACTTAATGGCGCGAGAAAAGTTATCGTTGTTCGTCATTGATTCTGAAATTTATACTTAATTAATTTGCTTAGTTTGAATTTCCGCGCGTTATTTGAGAAAAGTACTATACAAGCCTTGGCCGCAACCAGGCATTGATGGACTCAGGTATGTGTGCCCGTTGGTCAATCACTGCCTCTGTTGTCGGCCGCTGCAGTTATGTACTATTGTTTCTTGTTTTTGTTTTAATGGACGTATAGAGGTATGTGGAACAGGGTGTAAAGCTCACTCACAACTCCTTAGAAAAGGGAGGATCCTCCGACCAGACGGGTGTCGTGTCTAGTGGGCAACTACCCGACGATTGATGTCGGGACGTTGTATATATGTTAATTGCGCGGTTAACTCTGTTTGCGCGATGCAGGATTTTGCGTAACGTCTGTGTGACGTGTAGCTCGTATGTGGCGTTTGTAAATGCCGCTACAGACGAGACAAATAAAAATGATGTGGTTTCGACGGCATTGTTAAACATTTGACATTGACATTGACGTTTTTTTTTAAGCTATGGCATAGCTTTTATCGCGGGCTTTGAGCGCGACGACCGAATCAAGAAATTCCGTAACGAAAATAAAACCTAACACCCCCCACCCCGCCTGCCATGTAGCTCGGCCGAGCGTTCGCTTAACGTGTATGTATATGGTACGACTGTACTTGAATTAATATCAATGAAAAAAAAAAACTGCATAAATAAAAAATAAATACATAATTATAATTGCATAAGTTGATAAAAAATGCTATGCAATAGCTTTACCGCGGCAGTCTCCGAGTGCCACGCGTTTTTTTTTTTGTTTGACATTTGTTTCCTAAGAAAGCTGTGAACGGTCACACAATAACAATTGTTTATTTAGACAGATATTATTAAATAAAGAATACAGATATTATATTATTATTATATTATTTATATCTATCTGTATTTACAGAGCGTTTTTTGACACCTTATTGTCAAATACTGGTGAAATTGGCGGCATTGACGGTACGGTTGACGCAGTGGTTAACCGATTGACTGCTGCGCTGTGTGTCGCGGGTTCGATTCCCGCACGGAGCAAATATTTGTATGACCTACAAGTAGTTGTTCCGGGTCTGGCTGTTTGTGTATGTGAGTTTCAATGTTTGTAAACGCACCCACAATACAGGAGAAATTCCTAGTGTGGGACAAAGTTAAAAAAAAAAAAGACGGATTTTCATGATGGCCGTTGTAATATGACGAAACCGCTTGTCTATTAAACCAAAGCTTTAGAGAATACACAAATAAACATAAAATCACGCCTGTATTTCCTGAAAGGTAAGGCAGAGGTGCAGCTGTAGTACACCCACTTTTCGCTAGTCATGTTTAACTCCTATGTAATTGGGAGCAAGCCTATTGGAAATTGGCATTTCTACCCTTACATGCTTATTAGGGTAGCAATGAGTTAAGTTTTTGTAGTTTAAAACAAAGACCATTTCAGATACCAATCTGCATGGTCTTCGCATGACCTGAACAAGATTATGTCTGGACTTTAAAAGAGACTGTGACCTCTGATTTTGTTTCAGCCTGTCTTCTCAGAGTAGTCAGATAGGAAACGCCGACCTCATCTAGTTTAAAAAAAAACATGATTGACGTGTAAAAGTGTTTGTACAAACCTACTTACAGAAATAAAATCATTTATAATTTATCATTTAAAGCTAATTTCGATAACTGTTCCAGAGATGAAAGAAAACCATTAAATTAATGTTATAGTCAGAACACCAACTTTTAGTAGGGACCACAACAGATTCTTTAGCAGTTAGCTGCGTAAGTGTCTATAATGTACCTAAATCGTTATTCAAAGGCTTATCTTTCAACTCCTTAAGGATACAATAGCAACTAGTCATAAGTGTCAGCTGAGACTGGTCATCTCTTAACTGCCACGGTTTATTTTTATTATTAATCTTTTATTTTGAATTATTTCTTATTTTATTTTTTATTGTTCTCGCATATAGAAGCAATAAGAATAATGTACCCAGGATTTTGTAATATCTTGATTTAAAAAGAGTGTCCTTGGAATTTCTTGCCCGTTCTTCTCCATAGAGATCTACGTTTTGGAATGGGCAACTAGCTTCAACTTTCTGACTAACTGACCGACTCTTTGACAGTTCAAAAGTGCCTGTAAATGGTTTAATTGAAATAAATGCTTTGAGTTTGAGTTATCTACAAAATGAAAGTAAGTCAGTGTATGAACAACCATATTTAATTAGATTTAATCTCCATATTCTCTTGTTGAACTTGACTGTATTATAAAGAACCATGCTCCTTAGAAAACATTTACATTCAGCAGATCCTCTCTACCCCAAATAACACTAACTCACTAAACTGAATGTCCCTTATCTAACCAGAGATAATCGCCAACATACTTTACTTTTACATTCCACTAGATTATCAGAGAAGAAATAAAATTCTTCGCAATTCGTACAAAACTATGCAATCTTCATAAATACTAATAGGTGTACTTTACAATAACAACGACAGGTTACGGCCAAAGGTTATCTGCGGTCGAAGATGAGCCTACTTTCACTTGCCAAGCCTTTCTGCTGACCACCTTAATCATACCTAAAACCAAGCAAAAATCTACCATGTTCCAAAGACGCAAGGTTCGAGCAACACGCAAATGTTCTTGGTAATTAAATAATCTGTTTTGTGCGATACCTTTGCCAATGTATTTTGGACTTTATGTGCTTGCGTTAAAGGTCTCCAGTTTCAGTTAATCAATTTTGAAAATCGGGTTGTTGCACTTTTTAGGAAGTCGTATTAATATGAAACTATCTCCTCGGCTTATTAGGGTGTGGGCCTGAGGGCATTTTTTATGTGCAGCAGAGCCTTTTAGGGTGTTCAAAATTGGGTGAAAGACCGATGGACTTTTCATTCCTATTTGCATTAAGATTTCCTTTAGACCACGATGAGGAGGTGCGTCATGTCTTCCAACAGAAAATTTAAATTGCGTTTTTGATTTATGCCCGATTCACATTATTTCAGTAGCATTCCAGTCCAGTGATCGAAACCAGCGAAGGAATGCCACTGGAATTATTTTAAGTGGCACTTGAATTCACTGGAATGTACCCATCGCAGTAAAAATCCAGTCCAGTGACTGGATTGACAGTCTACTTATCATTCCAGCTCACCCATTCCCGCGCCACTGGAGATGTCCAATCCGGTGCTGTATTAAGCGTTGAACAGTGAACACGCATTGTTGTTTTTAGTCTGACTGACTGCATGACTGGAATAATGTAGACGATACGACCCAGTCTAGCACTCAACTGGGTTGACTCGCTGGATAACTGGACTGGAATAATGTGAACCGCCATTAAGGTTGCTCTCTTGCCTGATAAAAATAGAGCCTAGGACTTCGCCTCAGACTAAAAGATAAAACTAGTGATTTTCTATGGGCTCTTGTTCTTTTCACTTCATTAAGGATCTAAAACTAAACGGCTTATTATTCAAGAATTAACTACCTATTTATGATTATCAAAATCAAAATCAAAATTTTTTATTTCACATAAACCTACATGGGCACTTATGAAACGTCAGAAGCACGATTAAACGAAAAAAAAAAAGAAAGAAAATACATTTATTTGCGGTAAACATGACGCAGAGAAAAACACACAAATACAAAAAAGAACGAGATGGGGGGAAATATGCGTCACATCCACGCAAAACTGCAATCGCTCAGCATAATGCTACGACCAATCCAATTCAATTGGTCCAATGGGTCGTTTCCTATAGAAAAGAGCCGGAAAGAAACACCACGGTTACTCTTTTAAAAATAAGTGGCTTTGACAATGTTTTCAAATTACAGTGTTAATAGGTATGGGAGGACAGTGTAGGCCTGTCATCAAGTAACGGGTACTCCGCAAAATAGAAAAAGGTCTACAAATCTATAGTCTACAAGTTAGGCCTAGATGGCTCTCACATTCACAACATATAGAAGAATCTATATAAAAGACAAATAAAATAATAAAAATAAAATCTATATAAAAGACAAATAAAATAATAAAAATAAAATCTATATAAAAGAAAAATAAAATAATAAAAATAAAAGCCTATTTAAACCAAATGACACGATTACCATTACAACACATCTGCATTAAAATCCTGGCTACAAAAGCCATAAGTAAAGAGTTGAAATAAGAATTGAAGGTATATAATGTCAAATATTGAGAAGATTATGTAAAAGAAGAAAGTAAAAAAAAATGTTTTAAATAAACTTCGTAATTTGGGAGCAGTTAATAGACATTTACATAGTGATGCCGTTAATGAGGCACCTGAAAAGCCAAGTGTGCAGAAGGAATTATTGCCAAACTTCTTTGTCTTCAACGTTTAATTAATATATTTAACCATAGGTACTCAAAGATTTGGTTAGCCAAATTTATGACTGTTTTTTCGCCCTGCTTCAGGCATTCGGTTCAGAAATTGATAACCTACATCATTAAATAGTCCTATGTTCTGATAATAGATTCTCACAACAACTTAAAAATAATGACATCACTGGTCATCAATCTATTATTTTCTCACATAAAAACACATCGTAAAAAATCTAATGATTTATTTATTACCCTATCAGACAATTAATTGCGTCCATTTTCAAATACCACGAATATCAAAGTGAAAAGTGGAAAATATATCAACATCAGTGTGATGGTTACACTTTTAAATTACCCTTGAATATGAAAAGATTACTTAAAAATGCACCGTATCAACTTGTGGTAAGGTTGAGAGTTAAGAGAGGAAAGGGTGTGGTATAAATCAACGTAGGTATGTTGACGCTTACAATTTAGTAATTTAACTGTCCACTTGATCTAGTCTCATTATCGATGTGGTGCAATGTATCGACGGAAGCGAGAGCGGTTTTGAACCGTTAGAACACTTTTGTAGATACTGACAGTTGGCAACGTCGCAAATAGCTGTCAAATACTTACCTGTTATGATCAAATTGACAATATTACTGTATGAAAATATAAAATATCACTCTTTAGTGCTAGTGCACTAACTACTAGAGTGTGCTTAACAATGCTTGCATAACAATCAATGCTTTAGTAAGCATTGATTGTCATGAAATGCAAATATCTAATTATGTAAATATTTGACAGCTTATTTGCGACGTTGTTAACTTTTTGAATGTATGCTCATAAGTGTCGAGACTTTGGAATCTCATTGTTTGTCTATGTTATCTAGAGTCAGGGTCTAGCATTAGACTAGAATTTTCAATTTAACATAACCTTAAAAAAATGGTAGACGAGCCAGCCTAGTCTAGCAAAAGTGAAGCTCATTAGAAAGTAAAATTACTGTGGGCAACATAGTAAGGATCAGCGGGGTACTTGCGTAACACACTAACAATAGGAATGGCTTTCATTTTGACAGTTCAACAACATTCATTGCGTTATTTACGTTCTTCAGCAAACAAATTTTTCGAACATATGAAGCAATGGATTAGCAATATCCTTCAAAATGATTCAGATTCTGATTGATATTGTGTAACGCAATTAGGGTACTGGGCAATCATTTAATTTCACAACTTTTTTATTTATTTCAATCTATGTTAAATATGCTCAGCCAGACTTTCTTTGGAAGTGTTTATTCTAGCCACCTATTTGCTTAGGATGGCACAAAGCAGTCTTTACATTTTAAGTAGTTATTTGTCGTTTCACAATCCTATACCAAGAAAAAATCAATCGCATGTCGATTTCATGAGTACACATTCCCAAAAACAGCTCTGTGTCGCCTTCGCTTATGAGAACGCCTAACTCTTAACCCTTGCACGGCTCCCCAACATAAATTATTTACTGGAGCAAAGGAGTAAGTGATTAAAATAACGCAAAGGTCATTATCGATCCATATCCCCAGAACATTGATTGTCACAATAATGGCGACAGTTTGTGGGGGAATACCCACCTGTCCTTATGTATTAACCTCCATGGTAATCGGATAAAAAGTATTCAACTTATGTTGCATGTTATGTTGTATTTTATGTTTGTAATCCTGCGGAAGTCAATATTCACTGAAATTGTGACAATTGAAATGATTCAGTAGTGAAAAAGTCTTTTGTTCGTGAAACCCATAGAACGAGAGAATTTATAAAGTGTTTAACCAACGGGGTAATTAAAAGAAAATACGTTTATTTAGCACAGACTACAAAGCACACAACACACTAACAATTACGCAACAAACTAACAGTAGGAATGGGTTTCATTTTGACAGTTCAACAACTTTCATTGCGTTATTTACGTTGTTGAGCAGACAAATTTTTCGAACCTATGAATCAATGGATTAGCAATAGGCTTCAAAATGATTCAGATTGTGATAGATAGTGTGTTACATAATTAGGGTGCAGGTTGGTGTTTTTATTTTTAAACGGTATGAGGACTAACGTAATGATGCTGTCTTTTTTTTATTTGTCTCTGCTTCACTTAAACTTGACTGGTAAAAAAGATAGTCCGCCTGTATATACATAATATTTTATATGCAAAAAAAAAATTTTTATTAAAAAAAAAAAAACAATCGACTTCCAAAAAAACACTAAAAAGTGTAAAATAACTTTAATTTCGGATGTCGGTGTCTTTGGTTTTGTATTTACGTTTTTTTGCCACCGACTTCCGAAATTAAAGTAATTTTTCACTTTGTAGTGGTTTTTTTTGGAAGTCGGTTGTTTTTTTATGTAAAAAAGTTTTTATTTTTCATTTTTTATTGTGGTACCTGGGCATTTTCATTTTAAATGGCGCAGGTTGTTTTTCGGCTGTCGCATGATAACAAAATGATGAAAAAAATATTTAGAAATATTTTTTTTAAGAAATCGCGTATGTATACTGAAGGTATTTTTATAAATATTTGGATTTGATTTATTGGTTCCTGATAGAACTCATTTTTAATTTTATATAAATTATTAATGTTTCGGAAATGTGTAAAATCATGAAGTCCCAATGACAGTATGCATCATTGCATTTAACTTTTTTGTTTTTTTTTGTACGACACCTAACGTAGCGACAATTTCATTTCATTCTTAGATAGTTAATTTTTCATTTAAACTAAGCATTTCATCTGAGTTAGTAAAAAGAATATTTAATAAATTAATAAAAAACTTGTCTTACGAATTCGGGACTACCGGACATGTCCGGATAGTGACACGCTTTTTACTATTAAAATACATAAATATCGTGCAAATTCGGTTTTCATGGCAACCCCGGGTACAAATGTCAAAGTATGAAATGCCATTTTGAAGTTAGTCACGCAAGGTGTCCAGGTAGTGCAGTACGTTTCGCGGCACAACAAGTTTGGTCAAGAAAAATCTATTGAGGTTAGTAACGTTTTTTTTCGTGAATATAAAGTTTGTCTTTATTTCTATTTTAGCTGTACATAACTTAAACACTGCTGAAGGCATATCAAAGTAAAATTTGATTGGTTTCTGATAATATTGTTTGAGTATTTTAATTTAGTTTTAAAACGATCTACATTCGTCACGTCCTGTTAGCAACCGTTACTATAGGATGGACAAAAAATGTTACGAAACAGACATGTAAAGCTTAGAACTCATGAATTAAACTTAACGAAATTTATTATTGTAGACAACAGTTAGATCCTAATATTATTTTAAATGTTGGTTTGTATGTTTGAATATTTGTAACTCAATCCCGCAAAAGCGGCTGTTCGGATTTGGATGAAATTTGGCACACTGATAGATAGTTTATTACTTGTATTATCATATAGGATACTTATTAGGAAAATCTGCTTTAACGCGGGCAAAGCTGTGAGGCGAAAAGCTAGTAGAAAAATAATGTATCTACCAATATATTTTTCCTTACTTTACAGGTAGTGGTGAAATCACTTTTCAAAATGGTGATTTATTTTGACATAGATACATTTTTGGAAAAGAAAGATTTTTATACTTGTTTAATCGACAATCTTGACTGGCCCTGGCAGTCGACTCATTTTATATTATCAGAACGCTGTCATGGCTGTGGAAATGTTAATATTTTTTATAATTTGCCATTACATTTTGTAAATCCTATGACTAAAGAAGATATTAGATTATTGTTAGAAAGTACTTTCTTCTGGTGTGATTCATGCAACTTGTTTACTGTATATGATCACTACCCATTAGACGAGTGTTATTATTGTATGTAATTAATAAGTAATTACTCGTTTCCATAATAATTTTATTGTGATAGTTGATTTCATTTGAGTGTGTTTAGATCATTATTCGACGTAAGAGGTGTTGCATTTAATTGTTTTTTTAAGCAGTTTTTGTATTATGGCTGTAGCCAACTAGGTACTTAATATTAACATAAACTATGGTTATAGCGGAAATTCATTTCAATGTTTTTAGATAAAAATGGCGTTAACATCTGCTGAAAGAGCCAAGAGGTATCGAGATAAATTAAAAAACAACCCGGAGAAGGCTGAAGAAGTTAGAAAAAAACAGTTAGCGCGAATGAAAGCCAAAAGAAAGAAGGTATCTGAAATGAATGAAGAGGAAAAGATTAGTCATCGTAATAAATGGAAAATAGAAAAAAGAAAGCAAAGAGCTGGTAAACCAAAAACAAAAGTCCAGATTGACGAAACACCGAAAAAAGAAACCTCTGTCACCTCATCTCTCAAAAAACGGCGGATGTTAAGGCGTCTTAACCACCAAATTCAGGAAAAGCTGGATAAGATTACTCAGCTAACCAGGCAACTTAACACACAAAGAAAACGCTATTATAGAAAACAGCTGAAATCTACCAAGATGATCGAAAAACAACAAAAAATAATTGATAAATATAAAGCTAGAGAAGAGTATTTAGAATATACACTGCGAAAGACATATGACAATTGTGAGAAAAGAATTGAAAAGGAAGTCTTGAAACGAATAATAAAAAACTGTAAAGCCGGAAATAAGACCTACGTTGCAAAATTAATGGGCCTTCAAAGAACGACTCGGATGAAACAGAAAAGAGTAAGGCTCACGTGTGGCAAAGAAATTGAGGAGTTTTGGTTGAGAGATGATGTTACCAGAGCGACAGCAGGAAAAAGAGAATGCAGGGTTCGTGGAAAAGAAAAGCGTCAAATAAGATACACAATCGATACGTTACAGAATTTACATAAAAAATATAAAGAGTTAGGTGGAAAATATGGGATTACAACGCTGTGGAAATACAAGCCATTTTACGTCATGTACCCGAAACTGAACTCAAGGAATACATGTTTATGTATCAAACATGCTAATATTGATCTAAAATATAAGGCCTTGCAACTATATGGACCATTAAAAGAAAAATCTCTGGATGAAATAATAAATGAAGTTACTTGTGACCGCCAATCCTACTCTTGCGCGGCCAATCGATGCAGCCAATGCAAAAAATACAAAGTACAGTACAAAGAAAGTAGTAATGACGAGAAACAAAATGTAACCTGGTGGCAGTGGGAACGCGTTGATCACGAATATGTAAAACAAGAAGGAAATGAATCTAAAACAGTTAAGACGAAAAAGACAGTCAAATCTTTAAAAAGAACATCGATTACTGAGCTTAAGCGTAAATTCGATTCTGACATAATTAAATTCAAGAAACATGTATTTGTTATGAAGCACCAGCACAATCAATATCAAACAGTCATTAACAATTTACAAGAGAATGAGGCTGTAGTGATTTGTGACTTTAGTGAAAATTACGAATGCAAAATGAGAGAAGAGGTGCAAGCTCTTCATTTTGGAGCGTCAAAAAACCAAGTATGCCTACATACTGGAGCAATTTTTTATAAAGACTGTATGCAATCATTTTGCACAATATCCGAAAACACGAGCCATAGACCAGAAAATATATGGATACATTTAAAACCCATTTTGAATGAAATCAAAATCACCAAACCAAATGTCAAAATTATACATTTTTACTCTGATGGCCCCACCTCCCAGTATCGGCAAAAGGGAAACTTTCATTTACTTAATACTCTGCCAAAAGAAATGGGATTTGAATACTGTACATGGTCATTTTCTGAGAGCGGGCATGGCAAGAGCATTGCGGACGGCATTGGTGGATCCGTAAAACGTACTTTAGATAAACACGTTGCTTATGGTGCCGATGCAACAAATGCCTCTCAAATATATTACCTTTTGACCAAATGCTTTAAGATTACAAAGTTTTTTCTTGTGGACGACAGTCAAATCGAAAACTACACGGAAAAACTTCAAAACCTCAAAACTTTGACTGGTACATTAAATTTACATCAAGTAATCACGTTAAATGACAGTGAGACAAAGGAGATAAAGTATAGAGATTTAAGCTGCTATTGCGGTGATGTAAAAGGACAATGTTTATGCTTTTCACCTCAGTATCATTCGCTGATTAATGCCACAGCTCGTCAAGCCACTAATCTTCATTCCGTTCGCCGTAATAGACCTAAAGAATCAAAAATATATCCCATTCATTTAAAACCAAAATCCAATCCAAAAACGAATTATTTACCGACAGTACAAATTTTTAAACAGGACGATGTTAAGCAGGCGATAAACCAACACGAAAAAAGATCAGTTGCCTTTGTGGAAACGGAGAACGTCGTAGATTTTGGTCCGATCGGACAACCAGATTTCCTAGAATGTGAAACAGATACTATAATTATTCCTCTTGAAACAATTAAGACTTCCAGTCCAACCATTGAATTAATAGATTTGACACAATCTGCCGAAAATATGCCACCTTTACCTCTATGTCTTCAGGCTCTAAGTGATGATCCAATTTTGTCATCTACTCTAGAAAATGAAAAGGACAATGGCAGTATTATAGATGATAAAGATAGGGGCTTTAATAAAGAAAATGAACCTAATGAGATTAAAAACCAGTTAAAAAGAAAATCAAAAGAAAAAATCGGTAACTCTACTTGGCAAGCTATGCACTTGAAGCAGGTTTTGAAATGTACTGCGTGTGATAGTAAATCGAGACAGTTAGCTAAATGTATAATGTGTAAGTTATGGTATTGCTCGACATGTTCAGGTGGCCAGATAACAATAGATCTCATTTGTGATATTTGTGTAAACGATTATATGATGCCTTGATTACTAATTTTAAAAGACTTAAGGGGATGCGCCAAGGTGGCCCGCGAAATTCAAACTATCTTACGTTTTTTGCAATTTGCAGTTTAGTATCGAGTTGTACTTATTGTAATAAAAAACTTAGACGCGATAGTAACGAATATGTATTTACATAATTATTATTATTAAACTTATTAACATATATCTCCAAGTTAGCATTATCCATAAATGTTCTTATTTATTGAAAACATGACATTTACGGGTTATGCTAACTTTGATATGATTATGTTGATAGTTTTAATGATTATAATGGTGTAAATACATATTTGTTACTGTCGCGTCTAAGTCCCGTATTACAGAAGGTCACTCAATACTCAACCATTACTTAAAACTAGTTTCAACCAATCAAATGGCTCGAATCTAGTTTTAAGTAATGCTTGAGTATTGAGTGACGTTCTGTAGTACGGACCTAAGTTTTTATTATCATTGTCCAGATAATGATCTGCAAATTGCTAAAACGGTAATAATATTTGAATTTCGCGAGCCAACGCGACGCTTCCACCTTAACTGATAAGCAATTTAGACTGATTTTTTTTTTGTTTAATAATTTATAAATTATACTGATTAAGTTATTAAGTTATTAGTTTAAGTTGTAATTTTATTTTATTAAAATTTTATAATAAAGATGACATGGTGGTTATGTTGATTAATTATTAGTTTGTTAGTTAATAGTTAATTAGTTGTTAAACGATGATTAAGATACTCGATGTACCAAATATATATTTTAAAGTACTTTTACAAAATGTTTTATTAAAATACATATTTAATATGCATTCTATTTAATTTAGGTAGGTGTATATTTATATATACATACACATCTCATTAGAAGAACTAACATTTTAAAGATTTTACCTCACAGTGAGCACTATTCTTAATAATTCTGTTTCGTCACGTCACATGTCCATTTAGTAACTGTCCCAAAATATGTTTGCCTTATTTATTTTAAAAAAACTTATAATATTAAGCAGAATATTATTATTACAATATTATAAATGAAGAAAAACAAAACTACATTAAGATTATGTTCCAAATTTATCATTCCTTGGCTGATCAAATAAGTTACACGAAAATTAAAACTTACATTTGGACAATATGTTACGATACTGACCAAATTGTTGAAATTTTAAATAAAAATAAATATCTCACCACTAAGTATTAATATTTAATTTCATTAATTGATAATAAAAACTTATTAACGAGCGTTTTTCTCATTTCATTTCCAGCAGTTGAATTTTTATCGCGATTTGATTTTTGTTACTAAAAAGACATTTTTGGCCCAAGCTACTTTAAAAAAATAATTTTAGAAAATAAAATAAACATTTCTGAACGGAGTTTTTACATTAAATCACCAAAATTATATATTTTGTACAATAATTCCAAGTTTTAAGTCCTAAAACAATTTTTTTTTTTTTAAAGCTGTTTATTATAACCTGCGCCGTTTAAAATGAAAATGCCCACCTACACAAAATACAACTACAAATTCGTATACCACTACTTGATATGTAAATAACTTTGACAGGAAGTTATTAAAACATTATTAACGATAACCTAAAACTACTATCGAGATCTTGATCAAATTTATATGAGACTACATTAGAAGCACCAGCTTTCAAATAAAAAAAGGAATCATCAAATCGGTTGGTCTAGAAAATAGTACTGGGTAACACACATAAAAAAAAACCTGTCAAATTGAGAACCTTCTCCTTTTTTTGAAGTCAGTTAAAAGTACATAGGTACCTATGTAGTTTCAAAGTGTCTCTGAGTCACCATGTTTAAGAAAAAATCAAACTTATTGCAGATTCACGTGACAATGAAATCAATTCTAGTCAAAAAGAGATTTGACCTTGTCGAATCAGCCAAAAATGCCAGCCCTTTCTTTGATCAAGTCCAACCCCAACTTTCACCTATCTTCACAAAACACATAGAAAAAATAAAGGAGACAAAAATTATCACTCCATGATAACTCATCATCGACCTATAGCAATAAATCTTTAACACCATCTTAATACACCACCTGCCGTTCTGCCGACACCACAAATTGTAACGTCCCTACAGAGAGGCATCTTCAATCTTATCGCTCATACTGTTATGGTGGAACTGTACTGATTTACAAGGCTGGCTGGTGACTAGCGGTAGCATGCGGTTTTGCCTGGGAACATAGTTCGTTATGTTTGAGAGGCTAGAATATTTTGAGGTGTGTGATCGTTGTAGCGTTGGGTGAAATGGGAGCAGCAATAATTCTGTGCCAATTTTGTCATTGGCTACAATTTCCTCCAATTTTTTTTCCTATAAATGAGAAAACGGGTCGTTTTTGTTTTTGATGTCCTTTTGATTTTGGAAGCTTCTGAAAATCGTTTTCCTAAGGATGAAGGAACGGTCATGAAATAGGTATTGATGTGATTCCATTGTCATTATATTTGGTGGTCGCATGCATAATCAGCCTATAATGTTCCCACTGTTGGGGCACAGGCCTCTTCTCTTTGAGAGGGAAGGTGACCACATATTTTCATTGAATTAGGGAGGAAAACCCTGACCTTAGTCGCTATTACCTACGACTCACTGCAGATGAAAATGATCCTCTTCTATACAGAATAAATTTTAAATCATGATGCTTCTGCCCTTAACCCAATTGATTTGGGGTTAGCGCAGAAAGAGAAAAAAAGAAAATACGTTTATTTGCGGTAAACATGACGCAGAGAAAAACACAAATACAAAAAATAACGAGTTGGGGGAAAATATGCGTCATATCCACGCAAAATGGCAATCATTTAGCATAATGCTACGACCCTATGCGAGACAGAGCCCCAGCGCTGGTTTTCAGCTACAGCCGGCGTTGACGTGATGACGTCAACCAGTGCAGCACACGAGTATTAAAAAAAAAATAAGAAATAAAATAAATACATTATACCTAGTTCTGAATGTTCATATAAACATAATAATTATAAAGTGGGAACATTACGGGCAACGACTCATGCGCCGCCGCCCAAGCAGCACATTAGCGGAAATTACATCCATAAACAAGCTATATTACAGTTAAAGGCGCTTATGTAGCTATACTAACGGATAAAACGATTCTTGAGACTGTATGAAGGGTGATCTCTACACTGTTAAACAGCACAGCTGACTAATGGCTGTATAATGGAGAAAAAAACAAAATAATGAATTTTAGTAGAATTTGAAAGAACTATTGTCCAGCCTTTGGCTACATATAATGCTGCTAGCTGATTAAGAAGACTAAAGCGTGTAAACGGCTGCTTAACGCGATAAAGTCACACCTCTTCTAAGCTGTGAGCTGTATTAGAGAATCAAATTTTGCCATTGGCTTTTTTTATTGTGTACACTCATTCTATTATAATGCTACCTCAATGAGCTTAATAGTAGCTGATTAAAAGCATTTAAGACTGCACGAGCTGTAAATCGGCCTTTAATAATCTGTGCGCGCAGCTGTCATAAAACTATAGGTTTGACATTTTGACATATTGATTACGCAGCACGTTTTCATCTTCCTCTCATCTCCATTAGCTATTTTCGTAGTAGTGGCCCTTTTAGCCATATCATCCTTCACACCACCCATCCATCTTTTCTATGGTCTTCAGCTACTCCTATAGCCATCCTAAAATCAATCCACGTCGAGTATACTTTGACCTTTATAACCTTTTATAGAAACAAACAAACAGACAAAAATTAGCTCTTAACTCTTATCTAGGGATCTCCCGCAGATATTTTGAATTAACAGCTCCGAGGCGATTCAATTCGAATGAGATGTAGTATTAATTCTAGTGCTCATTAGGTTTCACGCTTTAACCGACACCGGTGTGGTCGCTAGAGAGGCTAGGGTATTGGTATCTAGCAGGACAAAGTTTTAATTTGTGTACCTACTATAGAATACTAGTACTCGCAACCGGCGTGTGTGTATGACCAGATGTATGAACGTAAAGGAGTATGTATGGATCGTAGCAGGTGGCGTTTTAGAGTTTTTGCCTACCCCTATTGGAAGAAGGCGTGAATTTATGTATGTATGTATAAAATATAATGACGGTTATTCTAACGGTTCTGATCGCAAAACAGCAAACAGGCATCCGCACTTTTGTTTGTTAAAAGTTATTAAAAAAATACAAAATAATTCGGTATGACAATGTACTGTAAATGCGCAATGTAATATATATGACAAATATTTTAATAAAATTTTGAAATATCTGCTGAAAACTGACCGTAAAAACTTTAAAAGAGCTGTCGCAGGCGCCGATACTGAGGTTCTGCAAACATTAAAAAAAAGATTTAATGAATAATCCGGTTACTTATTTGCTTAGCAACGGAACAATGCAGACTGACAGTAACAATTACTTATTATTATCTTATAGAATAGGTGTCACCATTACACAAAGTCACGGAAAAAATCATTTAAAAGTGTTACCTCCCGTAATTCAAACAAGTCTGTCATTTTGTCTCTGATTTTCCTCCTTCAATATGGTGTCCTCACAATTCGCGAGACACTCACTATGGTGTTATTAATTGCTATCGCCAGCGCTATGGCGATTGATGGTTATCTCCCAACACCTTCGCGGTACGTTTTTATGGGAACCTATAGCTCTGAGGCGAGAGATTTTATTTAATTCACCTATAATAACCAACATGGCGCTAATGTGGGAAATATAGCCAGGAAGCTTTTTGTCAAAGAAAATTATGGACACAAACATGATACGACGTGGCAGAAGCGATGGAACTGCTAAAATATAATTTCAAACAAATCGGAAAGACTGCGTTAATTTTTTTGTGACTGTCACGGAAAACTTGTTTCTGATTTTACTAACATACATTTCAAAAGATAAAAATATAAAAGAACAATGGCGAGGAAATTGTTGATAGAATTAGTAAGCGTCTACTTATGTGACCGTGATAGATACCGACGAAATAATTTACTAAGTTTTATCAAATCAAGCTTTTGGCCTATCGAAGTCTGGCAAAAAAGTCGTCATTAATGAATACTTAGTTGACTAGTTTCTTAATAATAAAAATAATCATGGCTTAGTTTTCTTTTTCTGGCTTGACTTCATGACTTTTGGCTAAGCTGAACTTTTAATGTTGCCATGTAATAAAAATCTTGGCAAGTTACATAAAATGCTTTGCTTTACGTATTGCATTAATATACTTAGGAAATACATTTCTGCATCAGAATATAAATATGAAGATAAATATAATTGTTTGTGCTTAGAATAAAGCGGTCATCATTTGACTTGACATCATTTGACATCACGGAAATGAGTGTAATTCGAGTATGGCAACATCGCCAACAAAAAACAGATGACATTTCTGCTGTCAATCAACCGGCCGACCTACTGACAACCACAGAGTACAATTTTCTGACAACTTGTCGTTTGTTGCTTGCGCGTGTTTCTCGTTATTTTGTGTTTCCCATCGATTTGCCGTGATTTTCTACTTTATCGACTGCTTCTGCTTATGGACTCTGAGATTTACTGTTAACTAGTGCTTGCCTAAGGATTCTGATTATTTGCCTATACGACGACATTTTTCTGTGGCTCTGGATTACGATTCTGCCTGATATCTTGGATTTTGTTGTGTGTGCATCTATTTGTTTACCACGATGGGAAGCCGTGTAAGGCCTACAAGCTTACACGCATCATATATGTCTACTGCAACATCATGTGTAAATAAATTGCGCCGATACCCGACATTGGCACTTACACGATAGTCGCTGCTTTAATCTGCAGCTGGGTATACCCTCAAATTGTAAGTATTTCTGGCGACTAGTCGTTACAAGATAGTGATTATCTACATTGCATAAAACTGTGTAACAAGTATAGTACAAGATTATTTACCCTAGCTGAAAACATTGTTTGATTTCTGTTAGTGGCCAACTATTAAAAATCATGATTTTAAATGAAATATGTAGCCGTTTAAAGCTTTGTAATAAATAAAGGTCAAAGGAGTGTTTTTTTTTAATACGAGTAACGTATTTTGCTTTTACCATAAATATCTTGAACTACAATTGACAAGTTTTTAATTACTAAGTACGTCTATGACATTGGTCTAGAAATATTAATAAATCATTCTAACTTATTAAGAGTATTATCGTTGATGTTTTTTAGATTTTGGAAGATGACTATGTCTACGAGGCATGCAGAGATCTTGCAATGGCTGCAGTTAATAATAACTTACAAAGAGAAGTTTCTGGCAAAGAAGCTGAACCAAGTACAAGGAGGTCGAGCACGAATAATAGAGTATTGTGGTAGTTGTTTAGTTGCAAGACGAACTGTTGGATGTTGCACTTATACAATCACTGTAATTATGGTATCTAGGATGGGCCAGACATTACCCAAATAAATTAGCACCTGCAGGTTTTCTTGATGATGTTGTGAATGATGAGCAATATTTATTAAAAAATATACATAGTTTGTTTTTTTAATCTATCCCCTATACCCGTACCATATAATGAATCATATATATGTCGGAGAAACAGCATTCTTCTCGACATCGTCATTAGTGGTCACGAGTTTAGTGGGCGTCATTAGGGTGAAATGCGAGCACAAAACAAAGTATTCACTGTTTCATACAATTTAATGGCAGTTATTTTACAACGTTGATAATCACTGAAGGAATCAATATCTCACAATAACTAATTTGCTTAAATAATTATATTCGAGCAGCAGGTTCGCGACACCAATCTAACTTTATCACCAACGATCCACCTCGATCAACCACCGTTACTCTAATGAATCCTCACTCTACCCCACCAAAGTTAAGATGGCGCCTCGACCCCACTCTAGATTTATCCTCTGCTCTGATTGGACGTTATACAATGCAGTGACTTTTAAATAAATTAGTTAGATTTACACAATATTAAAATGTAATAAATTAAATCAAATTAAATTAGGATTTAACAAGTTATTTTCAGTTAACATTAACCTTATCAATTAATCGTATGCAACCAACAATCAACTCTCAGTTTACTTCCTCCGACATATATATGACTCTCTACTATCTCTATACTGATCTCTCGTTGTCATTAGCCATATTTTAACTACTGTGGGCGTACTATAAGAAGTGTTGGTTATTGCGCAATAGAAAGACCGTTTGCTGTTCAAACCAAATTATAATTTACGAACAAATTAATCACACTACCGAATCACACACTGTAGGTACACGACACAACTATAAGTACACAACGCCAAGGAGTAATAGTGTTCTGTGCAGAACACGCGACGGTTTCTAAACGTGTTCACTGCTTGACCGCCACCGACCAACTCTGCTTTTACTCTTTTTTTTTTTGTTATTGGCTTCTCGCAGGTCAACCTAGGAGGTTGTCGACTGCTTAACTGGACAAGTCTGTGGTTGCCATAGAAGACTTACAAACTAGGCGACAACACGCTAAGGGCACACGCTGCGGGGTACGAGCCTCGGTTTAGGGCTACGCTGGGAGAGGGCAGCAAAGGACAGGCTGGATCGGAATTATTATTAGGGGACGAATTTAAAGCTACAGGCTCAGCGGCGCGGGCTGGCTCTAGCAAGGGTCGGGGCGGACGTGGATTGGAACGTCGCGGCGGGCCTCGGCGGCGAGGACGGAAGGACGACGGTCTGTGTTTGTGTATCTTTAAAGTACTGGTGGCCTTACTACTCTCCTGGAGGAGGGTAGTGGCGTCGTCGGGGTCGACTAAGGTATGCCTCGGGCGGCGAATTTTACTAATGCGAGAGGGAGTGTAACAGGCGGCTGCTTTAATTAGGGGGTTGGGGTGTTTTATGCCGCAGTCGAAGAAACGCTTTTAAAAGCGTTTCATGAACTGTTGGATGGTGGGAATTCGGAGGTCTAAGTGAAGATTCACACTTCGGACATAGACGGGGGCTCCCGTAACCTTTCTGAGGAAACGGTTCTGTAGGGTCTGCATCCTATGAAGATGGTGGGGCTTTGCGTGTGCAAATACATCGCAGGCATAGATCATGATGGGACGGATGACTGCGGTGTAGATGCGCAATTTGGATTTGAGAGACAATTTACTGCGGGCGGTTAATAGGGATTGAAGTCTACCGAGAGCGAAGGCGGCGCGCGAGCGAGCCATCCTTATTTGCTCACTGAGGGTAAGGTGGTGGTCGAGGACCACATCTAGGTATTTAGCTCGCTTCTCCTAAGGGATCGGCTAGCCATACATAGTGATCGGACTGGTCTGCTTTTACCCTCTTTACTCGAGCATTATATTGTAGACTCTGTCGAGCACTGCCTGGTGGCGTTGGCGTCCCTATTAGTCAAAGTAAAGTACCTACGTCACATGTGGGCTATGTGGCAGACCTTCGCACGTCGCGATCGGCTAGACTTATAATTCTGAAGCCGTAGTCCGTAGTTTATTTTGCAAAAAAAATGCATTTCTATGAATTATATTTTAAGTGGTAAGTAGTATTTCTATATTTCCTTTTCTATTAGGGTCTGTTGTTGACTAGACATAACCTCTATAACTTCAAACTGGAATATCTTTAATTCCTGACTTCCTATAAAAGTATGTCTGAAGACAAACCTGTTTAGGGATTCGAACTCTGTATTTTTAAATATTTTTCATAGGCAGACGCAAAAAAAATGTCAACAAAATTTTGTTTGGGCGGTTGCCATTGTCCTTTATAAAATCGGAAAATAAGTGTCATTATAAATTATATTCAACACATTTTATCCAAATAATACAGACAGAGGCAGAGACTAGTGAGTTCTTAGACTAAGTATTACTTGAGCAAAATTGTTACGAGATTGTTATAACCGCAGAATAATATAGAAGTTGCCTATATAATTTGTTCACATAATATGGCACACCTAGATAAAGTGTAGCACAACTCAAAATACCTCTTTTTTCAGGAACAGCAGAAAACGTTTTATTTGTTTTCTGTTTGACCGATTTAAAATGATTTTTGTATGTTGTATATTAATTTACTAAGATATTAATTTGCTAAATTAGTATCTTGGTAAAATAATATACAACCTCATACAGATTCCGATAATCGCAATTACTCGATTTTGTATTTTTTTTTTGTGCCATCTGTTATCTTGCGATATAGTTAATAATAAAACACACACACACACCCCCTCAGCACACCACACACACACACACACCCTCACCACAACACATACACCCACCACACACATTTACTTGACCTTCTTCATTAACTACGGAACCATAAAAACATAGGTCTATATTTGTAATTTACATAAACTAACTCAAATAAAAGCGATCCAAGTACATTTTAATTTCTATCTGACGCATTCATACACACAGTACCTACACAAGAAAACTACGAATCACAATAGTGAAGAGCAAACTCCAGTATTCCACAAGTTCATGTGAAATTCCTTAGCCTAAATACATAAACTTGCAGCGTATGCGCACAGTGCGAAACTATGCGCTGTGCAGCGTCACATCTCGGCAGCCATTCAGTCGTCACTCAACATTCAGCTTAAGTTTTGTTAGTCGCGCAGGTTGTGGATCGAAAACTTTTATTGTTTTTCTTTAACTTAAAACGCGTTTAAAAATCATGTATCTTATTGTTTATTAGGTACCACACAAAATCCAAAACTTGCCCACGAATACTAAAGTACCAATTTATTGGACAAAGTAAGATGGGCGACTGGACAGTAGAAAATTGTGTACAATTTTGTGAAGTTTCAAATGGTTATTACACTGGGAAATAATTTTACTGTGCAAGTGTTTGTGATTCTTTCTTAATTTTCTACCAAAATATATTTTAAACTTTGATAACAGAATCCATGCAGGTACAAAGGCGAGCTTAACTCATTCTTGAATTTTATAAAAAATCTATCTATTTAATTTATAATTGTAATCAACACCTAATTGTAATAAAAACTTAAGACTGTGTTTAATGATCATCATTTTCATCTTTCCAGCCAAAAGACGTCGTAAACATGTAAAGTCCCAGTAATCAGAATATCATCTTATAACTCAGTAAAGAATCTAATATCGCGCACTCACATTCGCACGTATACGCGAACCCGCAAGTGTAGGACAAAATTCGCAAATGAATAATGCACAGTTTTTATCACATTCATGGTTTTCCAGATCGTGGCGGTTTTTGACGCACATCAAAGTGCACGAACCACGAAAAAATGTTTGCGCGCATGTAAATGACCGGGGTATAACCAAAAACTGAAGTTTGCGTTATTGTATTGACATTGGACACTCTTTTATTAATGCGCAACTAATCCACCACAGCCAAACCTCTCTCATCTCGGTGACTACGCAGCCTATTCAACGGGCGGTCGATAGCTATCTTCAATGGGCTATGTCCCGCAAACGTACGCACCGTCCCATTCGGTGGAGATCGGTATGTCCCGGGGAGGCGGAAGACTGCCTTCGTAGGGCTGCTAGACTTGTTGAGATCGTGTGTCAGGTGCCTGGTTAGGCATTCTTTGATTTTGTCTAAGGTTGTTTGCAAAGTCTAGGAGTTTTGTCGAATATTACTTCATAGAAATACAATACTCACGTTTAGTACCTTTTACTTGTTGACAGGCCTACACTGTCCTCCCATACCTATTAACACTGTATTTGAAATATTGAAAAAACAAATTATTTTTAAAAGAGTAATCGTGGAGTTTCTTGCCGGCTCTTCTCCATAGGAAACGACCAATTGGAACCGTGTACCTAGCTTCTGACGTTTCATAAGTGCCCATGTAGGTTTATGTGTAATAAAATATTGTGATTTTGATTTTGAGTAGCATCTTGTCCAGGCAATGTCTATTCATTGCCCTTGTATCACGAGTTTCTATTGTTTTTGGTAAAATTTGGGAATTCTGTAAAGAAATAGGCCGTCGCTCTTCTTTTAATTAACATAACACGTCAAGGTATTGCCCCGGTAAAGCATCCTTCTGTGTGTTCTAACAATTCAGTTGTTATTTCTTCCGTTTCTGACCGTACATAATTATTTTTTTAAGTTTATAAGCGCAGGCTCTTCAAAAGTAGTTTTGTGCGGTAATGAGCTAATCATGATCATGAATAATCTACAGTCTAGCCTATAATTTCATACTCTTTAAGGAACGTCTACCTATCTAAGCCCTGCAAAAGTGCCAACCCTGTCCAGGAGTGACATGTTTATATTTTAGCTGATTGTATTAAAGGCTGTGTTCGGATTTTATCGCACTATGATGTAACTGGAAATTCGCGGTGCGCTTTGAGTGTTTCAGAGTTTTAGAGGGGCCAGTATTTTGGGATACGGCTCGGGGATTTACGATACGGTCACTCCTAATTTTCGACTGCTTTGTTTTATTCTCGTTCGGCCAAAATGACCCAACTTTGGCCAATAAATAATAATCCAATAAAAACCACTTCTACATCAAATGAAGTTTTATATCAAAAGCATAAATTTTCATAGTGTCCAGAAGGCTGTGAACTACCGGGGTAAAGAGATATCAGACCTGCAAGTACCATGAAGTTTATAAAGCTAATGTTCAATAATATTAGTAAAAATAATATTTAATGATTGTTAGGTATTATTTAAATACATACTTGTTACGGTCGCGAATCATATTTTGTTCAACATACAATCTGACACTGACCTGCAAATTGCAAAAAACTTAAGAAAATTTGAATATTACGGGCTACCCTACCCTGGCGCTTCCCCTTAATGATTGTGAATAGCGATAGCTTCGTTTAACAAAAACCACAGAAAAAGCCGTCCGCTTTACATTAACAAATTGTAAAGTCCATTGTGTAACTCCACACCTGCATCAGTTCACAACCAAACTGACAGCCTTCTAATAAACCGTGTTTACAACATACAACACACAACATTATCTGTCCGTTTCCCAATAAAGACAATACAAAAAACAATACGAAACAAATAAAATAAAACAAGGAAATAGACTTCTTTACAACAAAAATAAAATTCCAATCGGATCATAAAGTTCGTCTTAAATTTTAACCCGCGACAGTTTACATGGGTCGTTTTCGCCAAACGACATGATGTTCGCGCCAAAAACAAACAGAAGTATATATTAAACAGCCAATAACAATAAGTATACGAGAGATGTGGCTGTGAATCGTTTTATAATAAAATACGTAAACTGGGGAGCCGAAAGTTGTAAAAAAATGACGAATGGTGCTGTAAAAATGTTGATTAAATCTGCAGATGGGTACAATGTGTGTTCTCGTGGTAGATCAAACAAAGAGATGGATGACTAGCATTTTTATTCAGAACTACTGATTTTGCACAGCTTCTGAATACATACATACTTAAACTCACGCCTTGTTCCCATGGAGGTAGGCAGATACTACAGAACGCGACCTGCTATCATCCTTACATACTTCTTTTGTTTCATTTGCGGAGGCTAATTCACGTAATTAAAGAAGTTCAGTTGCAGTTAAATTTCGATAAAAACAACACTATTAATATTCTCTACCGCTGTCAGATACGCTCGCGTCAAGTTCGCGTCACGCGAAAGCAATAATGGCATTCTACTGCCGCGCGTCATTAGTGCGTGATTCTGAACGCAAATCAAATTGACGTCTCAAAATGATAGCTGGGGCTCTGTCTCGCATAGGGTCGTAGCATTATGCTGAGCGATTGCCGTTTTGCGTGAATGTGACGCATATTTTCCCCCAACTCGTTCTTTTTTGTGTTTGTGTGTTTTTTCTTTGCGTCATGTTTACCGCAAATAAATGTATTTACTTACTTTTTTTCTTTTTAAGTTTCAATTCGATTAACGTGCAGTTTCGGTAACGCACGCACGTCGGTTGCGAGTGCTTCGCACCTGACCTTTCTGAAAAACATAACAAATAAGGTCAAAATAGATTTGGAATAAAGTAATTATCAGGCCGTAGTTTGTAATGTTATGTAATAGTTAAAGTTTCCGACACAGCGGTAAAAATGAACTAGACTAGTTACCTACTACTTATTTCCTGAAGTCACTGAAAAATCTTTCTTATCGGAATGTAAAATCGAGAAAATCCTAACACTGACACCGGTGCAAATTCATATAATTTATGCATTACGAAGGTTATGCATCCGTAAAGCGTCGTTGAAGTGAAAAGCATTTTACGAGTAAAACTAAATTAAATTCATAGATTTGGAAATCATTGCACATTTTAAAATCTTTAAAATGTGCAACGATACTATTTTTATACGTCGAATAATGCATACTAAATAACCTTATCGAAGTTAAATTATTTTCTTTATTACAAAATCAGAATTATGTTGCTCAACCTTTAACAATCGGCAATAACATGTTATATTTAAAGATGACAACAATACAAACAATTACAATAAATACAACGATACACACATTTAATCAATATAAAATTACAAAGTTTAAACAATGCAATTATCATTTAACACTTAAATGTAGAACATAATTTTGTTAAATTTTTCGCTTAAAACAAACTTTTACACTATTAGCGTCAGATGATGTCGTGTATATTATAAAGATGTGAAATCCTGTCCTATATCATTGAAAATTAAAGTACAGAAGGTCCACAAAAATATAGCCAAAAATATTCACAAACGAAGACAAATTGAAGTGACCGAACGTATGTTTCTCATGCCATGTACGTGATTCATAATATAATTCAAAGGCTCTGCTTTCCTGGTAATTACAGAAACAGCTTCAAATATTGTAAAGCGTACGAATACACAGAGTGATCATAATCATCTTGATTATGTATTCTCTCAACTGATATCAAAATACATATAATACACGGACTCTTTTTATCATCTATAAACCTTTTATTTTTGGGTGGGTTTGAAAAACATCAAATAACTTCTTCCGCTCTGAGCGGAGCGGAAGGGCGTGTTAGACTTTTACTGACTAAAACCCACCCGTGTTCCTTCAGTTGCCTGTGCGCCAGGGCCACGGTAACCCTTTCGGATGAACCCGCGACCCTGGCAGGATCATCTGTAACATACTAATATGTCACATCTAATAGCTTTTGATACTATTCTGCTTTTTGCGAAGCGAAGTAGTTAGAATCAGTAATATTCTTAGATATAAAAATCTTAAACTTATTCATTCGCTGACAGACCACCCTCAGCCTTAAACACTGGGCCTAGAAGCATGAATTTTGCACATAAGTTGCTTAAAAATGAAAGTATACACTAAAGAAAGATTTTTTTTAAATTCATCCCTTAAAGGCATAAAATAAAGGTTGAAAGTTTGAAAGCTAAGAAGTTCGTAAATTTTGCCGCTGGAAAATCCACACGGGCACACGGCTTGTTCCTCAATAAAGTAGTACTTCTGAAAATTCATATTCCGAATTCAAATCAGAAGAATCAGTAATGAGTGTTCGATGTAAACGTCGATTTAAATCATGTTTCGATTATCATTAAAACAAGGATCCTTGATGAGTCAGTAGCATTTAAAGGGTTGACTTTAAATTGGATTGCTCCTTTTTGGATTTTCGGGAAGTGTCCGTGATTTGTGGGTTAGTAAATTATTGTTTTTTACACCTGGGTAACTTGCAATTAAGTCGTGTTTCATTTGTAGGTATCCCCATTAATAAAGGTAGTTCCTGCATGCAAGTTATGAAGTGGGAAATTATGCTTGCGTCATCAGATATTTTAAGATATTTGTCAGTCAAATAACTCAGCATAAAAACTACCTCTATCTAGTAAACTGCAAAACTGCTTCATATAATCTATTTTTACTGACTTCATTTAAAAGCTCAGGCAACAATCGTTTTACAACAAAAGCGGGAACAGAAAGGCTTAACTTCCAAATATGCGAAAAATTTGTTTAAAAAAGACCAAGCTTGATGGGTCCAACCAAAGTTATTGATATTGTAACCATCAAAATATACGCTTCATAACCATCGGTATCAAGATCATTTATATTTAAATCGCTAAAATTTAAATTCGCTCGATTCTTTGCATATTTTATCACGATACATTCAAAATGAATTCTGTACACGATATTTTTTTAAATTATCTTATTTCGGTGTGAAACTCAATTTCGTATATGTCAATTGAATCGATTATAAAATCGATACTAAATGTTCTCGATTTACATTATCTTACGATTTTTAATTGTGTCCGTACATCTAAAATCGTAGCGGGTACGACTTTTATTTTGTATCTTTTAAAATCGAGTCAGTTTTTATGTGGCGATTTTGTAATTTTGTATTCAATTTGTTTGCGGTTTCGCAAATATTTTTTGTTATTTATAAAGACAATAAGTACCTACATACAATGTACAGGTTTGATATTCATTTTTAATATGCAACAAATTACAAAAAAAAATTGTGGAAACGTACTCAAGACATACTTATAAATTATATATTATAAGTCATTGTTAATTAATTACTACTTAGGTAATATCACAGAAAATAATAATTACAAGAGTTAAGAAAAAACCTAAAGCAAATGGAAACTACAAAAATAAACAATAGTATCTTCTTCACTAAATCAGTATTCCTAAAGATCAACTCACCATTAATAGATCCAATTCTCAATACAAAAACACTAAGTATAAAACGCTAAACAAACAAAGTACCCTCCACAAATAGAAACAAATCATTGTCCCCACATTATCTTTTACCATTCATGCCGCACCAAAGGAAACCAGAAAACAATGTTCATTAAACGAATACCAAAGTAAGAGTCCGCTCAAATAATTGCTGCCTACATTTAGACGCGCATATCCAATTCAATAGGAACAATTTGTCGGTCGACCCTTTGGTAGTCTGCTTTAGAAATTCAGACATTTCCAAAGGTCTGAACGGAGAGTTCTGATACCTCGTTAGTTATCTTGCGTTGCCACTAAATAATTGTAGCAGAACAACTCTAAGATAAAGCTGCAGTGAAATCCAAATTCAATCTTGCAGAGGATAGAATTGAAATTGGCGTGGGAGATGCAGACGACGACGAGTCTGCTATTAATAAAATTTCTAACTTAGCAGTTGGCGATAGAATTGAAAATGAATCGAGTGGCTTGATTTTTTGTAAAATAAATCCTGTGTTCAATATTGAAACTTAAATTGATGACATTAAAGTTCTAAATGAAAAAGGTTAAATAATAGAGGTGGTTTTTGATTCTCAGCGCGGTACGGAAGCTAGAGTAATTTAACTGTCTACAGTCTTTATTTACTAGTATTGAGTGATATATTTACAGACAAATGTGATGTTTCAAACAGCGGTTTTGTTGTGAAAGATATTTCTGAACTATTTTCGCGTTAAATACACTGACAGGCACCTTGTAAGTTGAATTATCTTTTCGTTCAGATCCTTAAGACGTGGAAAAAGGCTAAAAACAATAAATGATGTTATAGAAACATTCTTCAGTAAAGACTTCTTAAATATTATAGCTCGTCTTAGTGAAGAAATACTGAACGATATTTTAAGAGTGTTTGACATTATTCTGCATCGAAAATATTTATTATTTTCTACTCGAAGCTATAATATAATTAATTATGCAAAGATCAAACTGGTTCACAAAGAGTACTTTTTGGGCATATACTTAATATTACTTTTCTCCGGAAATATACAATAGTGGTTTGTACAATGAGTACCTCATTGTATGATCAACAAAAATCAGACAGCATTTTTTGTCATCAAAATAATCAGCCATCCAGTTTACTGATTAATGTTGATTAACCGAAAGAACATACAATTCACATTCAGACCGTAAAAGTCGTTCAATCGATTATTTATACTGTGGGAAAAATAAACATAGGTAATTTTCCCGCTATTTTATTTGTTGCTCTCAATTTGGGTCTCATTGCAGCAGTTCGTGTTAAATGATCTGAACACGTCTTTAAATCGATTTAGAAGACATGACAATACAGTTCTGGGTGTTTGGTAGTCCAATATTAAAACTAAATTAAGGTGAGAGGAACGTGGAAATTTTACCATTCTCACATATACTTAAAATGATTTGTACAAATACTTGTCGAATAAATATTACGTAATCTACCTTATTTGAATTAAACTATCCAATATTGATCCAGCAAATAAAAAAGTATCTGCCTTTGTTCATGTTAAATAGCTTTTGTACAAACCGTGCCAAAAAATAATTTTGGACATATTTTGAGTGGACTTCACTTATTTAGAGGAATCGTAAGATATTGTAACTTTCAAGCAAATAGAGCACCTATTTAAAGTAACTGAACACTATGAACGAATAGCAATAGACGTTAAAGATGACGACGGTGATCATTTTAAACTAGACCCATTTAGTCTCCCTTACACAACTCCACACGTAGATACCGACAGTTTTTCTAACAAGCAAGAAGGTACCAACAAACGAACGAATCGGTACATTACAAACAAAGAAAAATGGCTGACAGCCAACAAAAATAAGACTTTAAATCATATTACTAGAAACTTTGAAAGTAATAAATTGTAATCAATACTACAGACGTTAATGACACCAATTAAATAATCATAAAAAAAACGATACTTATCTGTTATATCCAACGTTTATTTATTACTCGATTGCATGTTCTAGTATCGAGTTATTTATCGATTCCGTATTAGCTTCTCAATAAGCACACAAATATATACCCGAAGGGAAATTCAAGATCATTTTTAATGATATTTTGAAAGTCCACGTCAGATTAAAAGGAATTATTGGTGTGTATTTAATGAGATTATTTATCGGATTATTTAAATTATATACGTAGTTGGTTTAACTTGGATAATAATGTTGCAATTTGAAATTATGATCGAGTTGGAATACAAGCTATTTTTTTCGAGCCCGTTATGATAAATATATGGATGTCGATATAGAAGTCCACCACTATTTTAGTAAGTTATATATATCGCTTTAGATAGATATCAACTGGATGGACTGAAATAAAAAATACATTAAATACATTAATTGGTTTATTCATAAACGTTGCCTAAAGTTAAGTAATGATTAGCGACTGTTTAACCATACATTTTTGACGTTTAAACGTCATTTAACTTTAAGCAACGTTTATGAATAAACCCCTAAATTACAGGCATCAGCACCTAATATGTTAAAAGAGAAGAGGTTTTTGATAAATAAAGCATATTGCAGTGTATCTGAATATTGGCAGGATTAACTATAGGATTTATTTTTAAACTAGTTTTATTGATATCATTCTTAATTTTATTTTGTTTAGTTTTAATTTTTTAGTATTTTCTTATTATGTACTTTGCATGCCGAAAGGTAAAATATGGTGATACCGAGACTGTGATACACAAATATTACATGAATGTAAAACATCTGTATTATGTATATTTTTTACCCATATTTGCAAATAAATGATTTTGAATTTGAGAATATAGGCAATGAAGAATTGTAATATTATAACCGAAGATTTCTACAACAAAGCTTAACGACATTCCAATCTCTCAAAATAACTCTTCTTCCAAGATACCATAAGCCATCCAGAAACCACTTTTCACTATTAATATAAACGACAAACAATTGCCACTAAAAACATTAAACCCTTTATTAAGCACAACATTCTCTTGGCAAGCTTTCTTCAACATTGTTACCAGTTTCTTGAATTTCAAAGAAGACGTGAGATATGAATTAAATGGACAGATATCGGGCGAAGATCTCATCGTAATGGGTCCCTATATCTTTTTAATTGGAAACCTTTTTTGCCTGGACACATATCTTGTGGGGAAGCGTGGTGAGAAAAACACATGCCTTAATGTATACCATTCATCTTGGTGAGTGTGGTGTGGTCTAAGGAAAAAGCTTTGGGTGGCATTGAAGTGATAGAAAATAGTGAAAGGGAACTAGATGAGAATGTTGGTTGTGTGAATATGGATGAAGAAGAAGATATAAATGAATGACAAGGCATACAGCGGCCATAAAATTAAACAAAAGATGTAATGAAAATAATGCATGAGTAAGTCAGTCGTATGCATATCAAATTAAATAAATTTATTTTATAAGTGGATATCTAGTTCTTAGCTTCTGCAAATGTAAGGCCATCTTTTAATTTTACAAGAGATTTTAGCAAGATATTTTTATCGAACGTCAAAACAGAGTGAAAAGAGCCTACTTCTTTGTTTATGACTTCATGACCATCAAAATCAAAATCAAAATATTTTATTTCACATAAACCTACATGGGCCTTATGAAACGTCAGAAGCTAGGTGCAAACCAAAAGCTCCTACTAACCTTAATCAGTCACTTTTATTAGAGACGTGTTGACCATCTGAAAAAATTTAAATTTGAAATTAATTTGCGTATTCTACTAAAATTCTTTGTAGTAGAATACGCAAATTAATTTATGTTTTTAAAAACCTACGTCATGTCGCGGACCCTGCACTGCTGAAGCGAATATATCAGGCCCTGTGTCAGTCGCTGCTTACCTACTGCCTTACATCCTGGGGAGGTATCTGCAAAACCACGCTAAAGGCAGTTGAGGTCGCCCAGAGAGCTATACTGAAGGTTAGCACGTTTAAACCGATACGATTTCCTACTACAACGCTGTTCGAGTTGTGCGAGGTTTTGACAGTAAGGCAGCTATTTATACTTAAAACTATTCTACAAGAACACAAAAAACAACCCTACAACCCAATGTTACTACAGAGACGTCGTAAACATCATGTATGTGACTATTTAACTACATTTAAAACAACTTTTGGTAAAAGATTTGTAAGTTTTCTAGGCCCTTACCTTTATAATAGGCTTAACAAATCAATAAACATATACACCTTGACTAGAAAACAATGCAAACTAAAAGTATGCCAATATTTGCAGAAATTAAGCTACGAGGAAACGGAAAACCTAATTTACTTACCACTCTAAGATTACGGCTAAGAGCACAGAAAAACAAAGTTACATTCACTAAATAGGTCACCTACAAACTTAGACACTCATGCATACTCATACCCACCCCTTCACCGCTTAATTATTGTCACACACACACCTACATATATATTCACAGCACACTCACCCCCACACATTCTCATATACATACAACACGCACGCACACGTACCACGAACTCACACACGCACGAACACACATACACTCAATCCATTTTATAAATTGATTAAAAATATGTATGTACTTACTTATTTACCTAGATTACTTATCAACTTTTATTCTGTATTTCCGTAGTACTGATTTAATCATATATGTCTTTATTGCTTGGCACCTATTCTTGTATTAAAATACTCGAGGGGAATGGTGCTGATAGCCGAAATACAGGCTATGCCTAGTTCGGCTACAGACGCTAATTTCTTTACCCTAACTGAATTTGTTGCCACATTGCCATTGTAAAGTAGTACTAAGTTTTTGGAAAATAAACTATTATTATTATTATTATTATTATTATCTCCAAAGATCGTAAGGGTGAAATCATACTATCACGCACATATCAATCTTTCTGTATCTCAATCTATGTGCGTTAATTTGATTTCACCTATATTCTTTGCATTTTGAAATGGCGCCGTCCATTCTTCTAACTTGAGCCGCCCCCATCTGAAGCAGCGTAAGATATTAAGTAAGTCCCAAGTGTCGATATTACCGTTTCTATACAAAACGGTGTGAGATTCCTAGGCGGTCGTTCAATATAAACTATTGCGATTTGTTCAGCTATTTGTAAGCTTCGCAGTCACCATATAAATGGTCGCAAGTGGCTTTAACTCGTTCGTTATCAACCTGTTTTTATAATGTTTCCTTTTGTTTATGTTTCCGCTAAAGTTTTTGTTGTTAATTGGCGTATTAGCGCTGTATTGTGTCTAATTGATTATGATGAACGTTTATGTTGTTAGGTTGACGCTTGCTTTTTGTTACTAATTAGAACTTTAATTTATCTACTTTTGCGTCTTGCCTTTTATAGTTAGTTTGATATGGTTCGATTCTTCTTATCTTGTTCTCTTAATTGTTATGAGCTACTGATTCACACTAAACGATAACTGCATACACTGAAAAACTAGTAGGTATGTAGATCCTATCTTTGTCATCTTTAAAAGCAATCTTAGACAGTTTTTTTGCAGAAGATCACTCAATAAACAAACACCATCTGCGTAGGGGCTGAGTTATATATCACAATACAGATGAACATAATTTTGTGATCCCGAATAGTTACATTGATTAATAAGTTATAAATAAAAAAAAATCTTGCTTTACCAATCCATTTCGTAGATTGTCGTTTCAATCTGAAGCCATTAAAAAAAAAAAAAACTTTAATTCCATCCAGAGTCATCCCAAAACATTCCAAAAAGCATCGACCTTCTAAATTCGCCATTTTAACCAACCCAGTAACGCAATACTTTACTCCACCGCAATGACATAACTTTAATCAAAAACCAAAGCAATCTCGGAGCCGGTTTCATGGTTCCAATTAAAAGGAAATAAACTGGCACCTCCCATGTTGATATCAATAATATTCAATAAGCAAAGCCGTGAGAGATCCATTTGTATTTGTTCCTACCGCTGCGAATGTGGCGGAGAATAAATATGACGGAGAAGGGACAGAAATATTATGCTGTGTTTTATTAACATGAAACCTATATTTACTAATAACGACCGGAAAAATTACAGATTGGGAAAAAAAATCTAAGGCACGATGTCAAAATTGAAAACAAAAAGACTAGACAAAGACACTTTGGATGGAAAGAGATATATTTCGTCTATTCTATGTAGAAAAGAGATAGAAGTAGTCATGTCCTGCTCCGGAATGATATCATTAGATAAGATGTTGAGCCTATATGCCTATATATGCCTATTACTATGTCCATGAAGTTTCTTTTAAAGTTGAGTTGTTTTGTACTTGTTGTTGAGTTCATGTTTTGGAGTTCTTTTTTTAATAGTGTCTTAATAAAGAGTATTCTATTCTATTCTTGAACGTTCTTCTCCATAGGCACCTACTACGCTTTGGAATAGGCATCTAGCTTCATATTTCTGACTGACCGACTTCTTAACAATTCAAAAGTGCCTGGAAATGGTTTAATTGAAATTAATGTTTTGAGTTTGAGTTTATAGTTTTCGCAAGATGCGGGCAGAGCAGGACCGATTCTTGTTGTTTGGGGGGGGCTTATTTATCACCATGAATTAGCTTCAGCTGAGCGGATGATGATGATGATCATACATTTTTGTTGTCTGTAGCATAGGATGGTGAGCCAAAATATGAACACTGGTGATAATGGCACGAAATATAAGGGTATCGAGTTGAATACTCCATGTAGTGTGGGTTTAAAGGAACCTACGGAACTTTATATTGATGTTATAATAATATTATGGTCTTGCTAGTAAGACTTTAAATTAGTCTTACTATCTAAGCTAAGTGTTCAACGACTTTTGTGTCACATAATAGCCCATAGTGTTGCATTTTATGGTAATTGAGAATCATAGTAACCCGTTAATCTTTGCGTGCCATCCAAGGACAAGAAAGGACCCATTTCTTACGTAGAAATGTAAATTAATGGTCGTGTAAATTCAGTACATTAATTTGTTCTTCTTCAAGCATTCTTTATATAGAATAGGAATCAGAATTTCTAAAAATGTACTCATAAAATAGCTTTATAATTATTTATATATAGTCTCTCCTCGGACACTCTTTTAAAACAAAATCACAATCACAAAAAGTCACATTGTTAGTTGCCCGGATTTCAACCCACTACCTCGTGAATGAGATGTGAGGCCTTAACCACTGGGCCATCACGACTTAAAATATAAGAGCTAGAATTTTTCGCTTCTTGGACAATTTTCCATTCAGTTTCAAAAATGTAAGCGAAAAGTTACTCCTCTTCGTATTCCATATATTTTTTGTATTTATATGTATATATAGTATCTTTTCTCACCAACTTTTGTTAAGTTTCAGTTAACAATAATTATTTTTCAGATAATTCCATAAGATTCGGTTCAAACAGGTTGTTATTCTTTTAATACTATTATATTATTCATGCATCAGAAATTTCTCAGTAGCAGCCCGTAGTCTGGAAATGTGCCCGGTTGATGGCAATAGGCTCGCCGCCTATTACATGGGACTTAAACATAACCGGCGAAATGTGGGTGTACTATAGGTACTCCTCTGCCTAACCCTTCGGGGATTACAAGCGTGATGTTATGACTTACATTTTATGCATGTTGAAGGTAGCTTCATTATAATACCTTTTTGCACGTCTGTGTATTTGTTCAAATGACTGCGTATTACTACTGTGGCTGGGAATCAAATATCCAACGGGGCTAATAAATTTACAGAGAGCAATCGCTTCTGCTATTAGCTATATAAGAGATATTTGTTGTTTGCCAATTACACAATAGGTAGTCGATTAAATATAAAAGATTCTGCGAATGTGCGAAAGGATAATGTTTAAAGTAGGTAACCGCCAACTCACGCAAATGTCAGTGTAATCAAATCTGTCAATCTTCTGTGTGTTAAACATGTTTTAGACGGTTTGACTACAAATCATTATAGAACCAAATAATTTGAGATAGATTTGTTTTTTGTTTAACGTAATACATAATTATGAAGATTTGTATTATTAACAAGGCATAGCCACAGTAAATTTATGGATGTACTAGCTTTTGCCCGAGGCTTCGCCCGCGTGGAGGTCGGAAATTATCCCACAAAATCGTACTACCGGGATAAAATATATCCTACATGTTAATCCAAATTATATATTATATATGTTCCAAATTCCATCCAAATCCGTTTAGTAGCTTTTGCGTCAAAGACTAACAAACATCCATCCATCCATCCTCACAAACTTTCACATTTATAATATTTGAAGGATTATTGTGGCATAAAATGTGTGAGTACATAAAAAGTGTTCATTCATTTGCAAATAAAAGTTCACAATGAATCTGACCAAGATTATGTCTGGACTTTAAAAGAGACTGTGACCTCTGAATTTGTTTCGGCCTTTCTTCTCAGAGTAGTCAGATAGGAAACGCCGACCTCATCTAGTTTAAAAATTATGATTGACGTGCAAAAGTGTTTGTACAAACCTACTTAGAAAATAAAATCATTTATCATTTAATGATATAAACATGAATTAATACTTTTTAATTGAATTTCGAGACTTAAGATCTAGTAAAACTAGGTAAATAGTGCATAATTATTGCAATTTGATAATTGGATTACAATTTTACCACTGTATTCGGGGAGTTAAAATATGTAAACAACAGAAGGTCAAGAAAAACATAAATTTACCTACACAAACCAAACTAAAATAATTCACTTACAACCCAGCTGGACATTAAAAAACACATCATTAATATTACTAGAGCCCCATGTAGGAAGGTTAGCGTATCTTGCAAGAGCACCAACATACGATCATAAATTGAAATCTGATATTGACATAAATAAAGGGATTCCATACGTGACGACGGACGACGTCGCATGTGTGATATTATCGTCGCAGCTATCCGAGCCCTTATTTATTAGTGTTGATATTAATTGCAAATATGTTCACGATAGTTTTATGTACAGTCGGAGAGAGAGACAAGTATGCAAGTAGTCCTTTGATTATATCATTTCAGGGCCTCAATTCTGTATTATTATTATTCGCCGCGTAATCTTACCCGTACAAACGGTTTCGATTATTTGTGTCATAGAGAATACGTTATTACCAGATGTCGTGGTTAGCTATGACGTTGACGTTGTTTCTAAGTAAGGAATCGTTAAGGGGTCAAAGTGAATTAAGGCCCTGATTTTGACGTGGGAGTGTCTCTTGTTACAAAAAGTGTTTCAAGAAATCATTCGTATGATGTCCAACTGCTGAACAAAAGTCTGTTCATCTAAAATGACTTGTTCAGGATTATTTGAATTCATTGACAACCCGTGGTTTCACCAGCGGGGTAATTGCGTAACACACTAACAGTAACAATGGCTTTCATTTTGTCAGTTCAACAACATTCATTGTGGTATTTACGACGTTGAGCAGATTATTTTTTTGAATATATACCTAACGCAATGGATTTGCAATATCCTTCAAAATGATTCAGATTTAGATTGATTGTGTGTTACGAAATTAGGGTGCTGGTCATGTACAAACCTACGGGGTAATTTCGTAACGCGCTCACAAGTCCAATGCCATTCATTTTGACAATCCATCAATATTCATTGCGGTATCTACGTTATTGGGAGACGAATTTTTCAAATATTTGAAGCAATGTGTTATGAGTTTCTTAAAAAATCCTTTGGATTATGATAGAAAGCCGTGTGTTACGCAATTGGGATGCTGGTGGGGTTTCCAACGCTCTACTTCTTATTTCGTGGTGGCCATTTCTTTGAGCCCTCAAGTTCTTGCATTCCTGCTCAATGCAATTGCCATTGCCAATTCTTACATTAAAAAAGTTATATACTATATATATAACTGACGCAATATTGCAAACGCAGGGCCAAGATGTTGGCGGTGATCGGCGGCGGCGAACTTTTGCGTCCGGCACTGGTGCAGGCCATTGTACGGATCAAGAGGGAATGGGAAGCCGTCACCTCCTTTTGCGAAGAAGTAATGCTCGCGAAGGGGGAGGTGGAGCGCGTGAGGGTGAGGCAATCGTTGCGCCCTCACGCCCCTAGTTTCCGCAGGAGGAGGCACCCTGGGCGTCGGGAGTCGATTGCTGACTCCCGGCCACCGTAGGTGCGGGTTTGCGGACGGCGAGCAATGGGCAGCTCGCCTTCTGGTAAGGACCAGGCTCGGGTCGACGGCGCGTCGTGTTCCACGGGCGCCTCAAAGAGATGTCAGCATCATTGACGGGGTCCGAAAGGGCCGATGCCTGCCGGGGTCGCGGATTGTTCGAAGAGTTGCCGTCGCCCTGGCGTACAGGCAACTGAAGGATCTCGGGTGGGTTTTAGTCAGTAAGGGTCTGACACGCCCTTCCGCTCCGCCTAGAGCGGCAGAGGTCATTTGATGATATCCTACAAAAAAAAAAAGAGCCAAGATGTTTATTTCTTGCTTGCATACCAAACTCTTTTGTCGACTGTACGTACATGCAAGTTGGTTCCAAACATATGTTGGTGTTGAATATGGATGTTATCAAGGTCTAGGTTAAGGTCAGTTTATTTATGTTGTTACGTGTGTTGATATGGATGTGGATGATTTTTAACTGTGGATGTTGCTTATCGTGTTAGTACTGTTTTTTTGTAACTAATTGTCAAGGAATTATATATTGTAGCCGCTTTTATTTATAAACGTTGTTTAAAGTTAACAGACGTTTAACCGTCAAAAATGTAAGGTTAAACAGTCGTTAATCATTACTTAATTTTAAGCAGTACTTATAAATAAACCCCTAGAAGTAAAAGTTGTACATATCAAACGCCGAAAAGCTTGGAATCATTATCAATTCCACCCACATCCTTATTCACCCCGTTTGACGGTATTATAATATTAAATAACGGCCACAATTAAATAAATTAACAATGATTGAGATAACTAAATGAAATAAAAAAACATACACAAACTGTAGCAAAAGTGTCGTGACGGTCAAAATGTAACACTATTTCGGTCAAGCTATCATTCGCCAAGTGTGTAGAGTAATAACGTGCGATCAGAAACTTTGTACTAAAAAATTTTGCTCCAATTTCTACAAACCTCTATTTTCAAAACTTGATTTGTAAGTCTCATCAGCATTTCAATCTAAATCTAAATTTAGATTTAAGCATTTCAATCTAAATTTAAAATTTAGATTTAGATTGAAATGTCAATATTATTGAGACCACAACGAAAAAAAAAACGAAGAAAAGAATAAGAAGAGAAAGATAGAAGAGAAAAGAAGTTCTTAAAATGTCGTTTTGGTTCTATTTTAAGAATAAAACTACCCAGTTTTCGACGCAGTCTAAAATTCTTAGACCATTCCGTGCTCATAGCATATAAACATTTGTCACTGTACCTAACAATGGTCTTAAGTTAAGCAGGACATGCTTTGAGTCGCATCTGCGAATACAATAATTTGAATGAACGGACCGAGATAGTGGTGAATAATGGCTGAGAAATTGTCTGGAATTGTTTTAATAATAAAGCTTAGAAATTAATTAACGGAAATTTAAGAAAATGTTGAGCCCATTTTTTAAAAGTTTATTGGTTTGACTAAAAAGTCCATGATTATTGGTGAAAAAAAGAGCAGTGCTGGCCCAGTGATAACGCGACTTACGAGTTTGTAGGTCATAGGTTCGAGCCCAGACAGGCACTACTTACTTTGTGTAAATTATTTCATTACCACTGCTCTCAAAACGGTCAAGGAACACATCGTGAGGAAACCAGCATGTCCTAGAACCAAAAAGTCGAAGATATGTGACATCTACCAACCCGCACGGGGCCTGCGTGGTGGATTACAGCCCACTCCTTCTCACCGAGAGGCCTGTGTCCCAGCAGTGGGAAAATTATAGGCTGATTATGCATTGGTGAATTCTGAGTCAAAAATTGGATCTAGTACCTACTAAGAAAAAATGTTCGCACACTTACCTTTGTATTTAATTGTCACGTGGGCTTAGCTTAATAGCTTTTCTTTTTGGGTTAATACTTTGATACAGCTAATGTCTAATTAACTTATCCTTCTGCTGTTTAATACCGGACTTGGACACAGTTCCAATAGGACCGTGCCCGAGTATAAGGGAGGCTAGTTCTGATGTAATTTAAGCGAATGTCAACAAAATCTATAATAAAATTTTAAAAAATACCCGAATTCTACTCAGTTACTTATTTAGACAATAAAAAACAAAAGACTTCCGACAACCATGAAAACCGGCAACAAAAGCTATTAACCCAATAAATGCTCGTCAAAAATATAATTGCGTTTAAAAAAGAGAATTTCGCTTTTAGCTTTTAAAATAAAAAGCTTTAATCAAAACATTGGGACGGCACCTTAAGGGGATAATTGTAAGCAAATTGGCTGATGGTTTAACGAGGTAAGAGAGGACACTTTTTATTGCGCATCTTCCTTATGGACTTCTATCACACCGTACTTAACATCGTGTTAATGTTCGTGGCTAAAATAGGCATTTTCTAATAGATTTTTGCGGAAACGGTAGTGGGATGGACACCTTTGTCGGTTAGATTGGTGGTGGAGTTAATAACTAATTGCCTTTTGCACTACGCGGACACTGTAATATTGTTGGTAAAAAGTATTTCTGAGTTTTGTTCCGGGTCAAGGTTATTGTTAATCTGAGAGAAACTTAGGACTGAGATTACTAGTATTTGCGATAAAATAAATAGTAGGAAATCTGCTTCGTAAGGTTCGTGGCTATTTAGGAAAGCCGACGTCATAATTATTTCATTTATCAGCGAGAAAATTACCAAATAGCATGGGCCCATCCCAACACCAAAGCAGGTTTTTTTTTTAATTAGCTACTTTATTTGCAATTTAGATTCAATTTTTATTACGCGTCTGTGTGAAAGGCAGCCATTTATAATTCTCGCCTTCACATTTTTGTTGGTGTCAAAGTATGCAAAATATGTCGATTCTCATTACGATATCATAATTGTGGTGTGCTTATTATCTTATTTAACGATAATTAGGTTATTATTTATTTTGCGCACGTTGATTTTCCTCGAACAAGAAGTGCTATTTTGAGAAAATCAGTTGTGTTGTATTGTATTTCGTTGAAATAAATACCTACTTACCTACGGTAAGTTTTGTTATGTTGCTAATTTTATTTCGATCAAGCCAAACTTAAAGCATTTATTTATTTCAATTAAGGGGAAAGCGCCAGGGTAGCTGGCGAAATCCTGATTTTATTTTTTTGCAATTTGCAGATCAGTGTCAGATTTAATATTGATCAAAGCATGATTCCCAATAAATAATAAAAATCACCCATACAACTACCAATTACAGGCACTTTTGCACTGCCAAAGAGTCGCTCAGTCCGAAACATAATTTTACGTATTCCAAAGCATAGTAGGTTCATATGGAGAGAACGGACTCTTTTAAATCAACTACGTTTATTTGTGCTCCATGTAACATCTATTAATTTATTAATTCATACAGGTGTAGCATGGTATGACATTTACTCATTTTGTGAGATTTGAATAGTTTAGTAAAATTTTTAGATTCTATTTTTAATTTTATGCCAGGCAACAATATAAGCCCTTCGGAAATTTAATTTTACTGATGTTAGGTAAAGAAATTATTGAAACAAAAAAACCTGTTTAAAAAGATGGACCACTTTTCCAATAATGAGTTCACAAAACAACAAAAAAGTCAACCTTTAAAAAACCAAAGACATTGATTTTTACTAAATTATAACACACAAAAAAACTTCATCGAAATTACACTCGCAGTACTTTCTCGGTAATCCAAAGTTATAATACCTATACACATTCGCAATTGCATCTCTTACCGGAACATAATGTGTGTAATGAAGGATTGCACGTCCAAAATTGTATGTTAAAATAATAAATTTCCCGCGAACTACCAGGTCTGGTACGATTATGACACTTAATTGAAAAATTCGGTTATCGGGATCTGTTTTAAGTGCTTTCGTAGAAAAGCCCGCGCGCTCGCAGGGTTGACGTTTTGAGTTTTTAATTTTTGTGGAGGTAATGGACGTGTAGTATACAGCCCACTTGGGATGTATAGTGTTGCCAGTTTTATCGTTTGTTGGTCAAGTCATTATTACCTAACAAAAAAATGGAATGCATGCAGCACAATTTTTTATGAATTAAGGCTAGTATCTCAAGTTTCATTATAATCGCTATGAAACGGTAATTAGTAATTATTAAATTGGATAACTCGTTTTACACATAATCATAAACAAAAAATCTCATGATTCTCCTGTTTTATAAGTGCATGAAAATATGAAATATTTATTTAAACTCATCGTCAATCTGACAATAAATTCACAAAATGGCCGCCGGCCAGCCCTATCAAGTAACCATCCTGTCTAAGTAATGGCCCTCGAATACCCCCTTTTAGTGGTCCGTGTAAACAAGAAAATTGATTTTGAAAGAACTTACGTGAGTTAATACAACCTTACAACTTCACGGAAACATTTATTTCAGTTAAGACCGTAGGCTGTATGAGTTGATTCCTTGGGACAGCAGGGTTGTAATTAAAAAAATACACCTTGAAATACCGCCATGTTTTACGAAAGTAAATGTTTAAATTCGCAGTTGAAAATACGAAGAATTTTTTGTTGATAGTAAAATTGCTGAAGTGAAGATTGTAGGTAGAATTGTGTGACGTTATCATTTTTTTTTGTCAAATGTGAAATAGTCTAGTATTCATAGTAGTAATGTCTAAAATCTAAACTAATATTATAAAGCTGAAGAGTGTGTTTGTTTGTTTGGTTGAACGCGCTAATCTCAGGAACTAGGTTGTAATTGAAAAATTATCTTTGTTGGATAGTCCATTTACCGAGGAAGACTTTACGCTATATAACTTCACGCTACAACTAATAGGAGCGGAGCCTAAATGAAAAATTTGCAAAAACGGGAAAAAAAAATCCTTTTGAGGGCTATACTAATACTAATTATAAAGCTGAAGAGTTTGTTTGTTTGAACGCGATAATTTCTGGAACATCCGGTCGGATTTGAAAAATTATTTTTGCATTCCATAGCCCATTCTTGAGGAAGATTATTTAAAATCACGCTACGACCCTAAGGATCCGAAGAAAATTAAAAACAGTCAGAAAGAACGCTAAGCGAAAACGAGGTAATAGCGACGCAGTGGCTCGGGGCAGATAATTTGCAAAATGTCAACGGTTATGTCCAATTCATACCACTTTTATGAAAATAGCTTCTCTATTCCACCACGGTTTTTTTATTTTTTATAAGTTGTTTATGGCCTGGTTGCTAAGACCTTTTAGTCAAGTCTTTAGTTTATTTAACTTCCTTCGCTAAATTTCTTCGAAAGTGTTTTTAATATATTTATATATTGCTCGATAACAAGTCTTATTTTTTAATAATTCTGTCAAGCGGCGGGAGGTATTATTTAGCACAACACTTTCACTACACAATTCACTTAATTCACTCGCTTTGTTTCTGCTTGATAATTTAGGTTTCCACTTTTCAAGGTACAAACTTGATACAAAGAACAAAGAATATTTAGCTATTTTAGGTACTTATTTTCATATTTCTTGACAATGATTTCCATGATGGTCAATTATTATTTATTTTTTACTTAGGTTTTCGTTTCCTTCGTGTTATTCCCGCCATTTTCGTTCTCCACTCGCGCTTTCTCTGATTTCACCACGGTTCAAGCAAAACTGGCCACAGACTCAAAAAAAATTTACTGGTCTTGCCTCTCTACATGAAGGCAAGGTTACACAATAACAAAAAGGTATACGATACCTATCAGTTATATAAATGAGATCGATATTTTAATCGGAACCAACTCGACAGGTCATTTTGCAAGTCGATTTTAGAGCTCACCGTTTTCGATGTTCTGATTGCGATACTGGAATAAAAATAATTTATTTCCATACGATAGGTACCTATATTGCATTCGGTATCGTAGAAATAATTTTCCTATCTTTTGCCTTTGCTGAAGTTGTTTTAATTATGCATATAGATATATTAATTTATGACTACACTTAATAGTTGTTGTTGTTATTGTTGTTGTTGTGTGTTGTTGCTTATTTGTTGTTGTCTATTCCCCCTTAGTGCTTCGTTAATTAAATAGGCTCATTAATATTACTTGTTAATTTGAATTAAGCTATGAGATTTATTATTCCTGAAAAAATGTCACAGAGCCATTCCCTGTGGCATTTTTTACTCTTTTTTTGTGGTGTGGCTTTCAGGAAACGCATTTTATAAGTACCTAATACTGTTGTTATAGGCACTGGCAATACCGCGCGTGTTGGACTTATTAATAAAGACTCCGATGGAGACTAAAAATCTGGGAACAAAAACGTGAGTAACACCACTAAAACCACCATACTAAAGAAATCTATATCTTTCTTCTCTTTGTTATAACCAATCCCCTAATCAGAACAACCCATTCACACACAACGAGCGATTAATCTATAAAACTGAATAAATCGCTTTTAATCGCACGATACGAATCGCAACGCCTCATATTAACGCGGAGGACCACCGGCGGTAGTGGCGGACAAAAATATTAAAATGACAAATGAAAAATCGGTGGGCAATTATTGGCTGTTATATTTTTTTAATTGCGATCGAGAGCTGGTGTTCCATTTTTGATTTTGAGTGGGCGATGCGAATTTGTTTTTGGGACCGTTAGATTTTTATATGGTTTCAAGGTCATGGCATTGTATATTTCAATTAGACCGTCAAAATGCAATTCTGAACGTCACAAATTACAAAAAAATAGAAGAATTTATTCTAAACGTTAGTTCTCCCTGCCAAAAACCGCTGTAAATCGCTTCCAAAAGGTAGTTTTGTAGGTTAATTATAGGACGATGTGATAGTTCAATAAATAGTAAGATTTAATGGCAACAGTTACTATGTCTACATCTCTGGAGATACTAGATGGTCCTACATTGCTGATTGGCATGGAAAATAATTAATGAGCAGTGGTGGCCTAGTGTATAGAGGTATGAGGAACAGGGTGTAAAGTTCACTCATACTCTATGGAAAAGGGAGGATCCTCCGACCAGACGGGTGTTGTGTCTGGTGGGCAACTGCCTGACGTTTGATGTCGGGACGTTGTATATATGCTAGTTGCGCGGTAAACTCTGCTTGCGCGATGCAGGATTTTGCGTGACGTCATTGCGATGTGTAGCTCGCATGTGGCGATTGTAGATGCCGCTACAAGTGGTATAGGCCCCGACTTACGAGTTGTAGGCCGTGAGCTCGAACCCAGGCATATTTTACTTTGTGTATTTAACTTCATCGCCACTGTTCTCAAAACGGTGACGGAAAACATAATGAAGAAACCGGCATGTCCTAGAACCAAAAAATAATGGAAGATATGTGACATCCACCAACCCGTACTGGGCCACCGTGGTGAATTAAGGCCCCTCTCTCAAAGAGGAGGCCTGTGTCCCAGCAGTGGGAACATTATAGGATGATTGTGCTATGGAAAATAATTACAAATGGAGCAAATGGGTTGAATCTTTTAACCTCAAAATGAAGCATTAGCTATAACTTCGCAATAGTTTTTTTTATGGATATTGTTACATATGTCCGTGTTAGTTTGTTTTAGGAATCAGAATATTGTACAGAAACAATACGCAATAGAATGCAACAGTGTTCAATTCTAGCACACGACAGCTCTAGAATACAATTCACGAAACCATTAACTCTGAAAACAGTTCTCATAAATACCCGACAACAAAAAAAAACTAACTTCAAGCAGATTGAAGAAAGGACACTTCCTCCAGTCTAAGCTAAGATCAATCTTAACCAAACAATGGGCAGTTTGAGTGCACTCATTAAAAATACTGCTACAAATCAAGGGTGTTGGACGTCCAATAATTTCTTTGGACGTATGACTGTAAGGTCCAATTATAATGAAAACAATCATATCATTAAGGGACTCTGGGGCTCCATAAAATTGTTGGCCCTAACAATTGGAATATTGGGCCGATGTTGGAAGGAATAGATGTGGTAGTTTACGACTTAAATAACCAACTAACTAAGTCCCAAAGTCAAAGTCAAATCATTTATTTCAAATAGGCACATCAAAGGCACTTTTGAACGTCAAAATTTACAAAAAAATAGAATTGATTCTAGTTGCCCCTTCCAAAAGGTAGTTTCGTATGGAGAAGAATGGGCAAGAAACCTCACTCAAGACTCAAACATTACTTAAAACTAGTTTAAACCAATCAAATAGCTCTAAACTTGTTTTAAATAATGTTTGAGTCTTGAGTGACCTTCTGTAATACTGGACTAAGACATAATTTTTTTCCCGGAGCGTATGACGTACACACAGGAATATTTTTTCTTTGTAGGAGCACCTTTAGTGCATACATTATATTGCCAGTTTAATATTATTAAGTATACTAACAGAAAAACCTTTTTGCGAAAAATACAACCGACTTCCAAAAAAAAACTACAAAGTGAAAAATAAATTTAATTTCGGAACCCGGTTTGTAAACAACAGTGACAGGAAGTTGTATAACATCATCAATACTTAAACACCAAGTGGATTAAATCCGTATTATTGAAGCTAACTCAAAAACTACCCAAGTAAAGTTAATAAAAAAAATATGGGACCACTGCGCGAGCTTCCTCTACCAAATAAAAATAAAAAAACAATATCAGTCCTTAAAAAAATACATCTAGACGAACATAGAACCTCCTCCTTTTTTAAACTCTATTAAGAGACCCTTTGTCTCTGTTTGTCTGAATTAATTAAAATATTATGATTCAAATAGTCAACAAAAGCTTTAGTATATCAGCTCTGGAATGATTCTGTTTATTTTTTTTATTGAATAGACCTAGGATACATTTAGAAAAAGATTACCTTTAGACGAAGATTTTCTTCTTACCCGAATTCGCGACAGGAAAGATAGAGTTGATATAACCAAATAGTATATAAATTTGGCTCGATAACCATCTCTAATTTCCCAGCAAAGTTAACTCAATACCTAAGCGTCCCACTTTCGTCTTTCTCATTTCCTAGACACAGGTAAGTAGTTCTTCAGGTTCCTTGCGAAGCATGTGTGGTGTGACTATGAATGATAGGCTAAAGAATGATGTGTTAGGGCAACGGGTTTAAAAGAAGATGTAGTGACAAAAATTTAAAAGAGTATGCATAGATGGTTTGGTCATGTTGAGAGGATGAATGAAAGGCGACTAACAAAAGGTTAGGGCAGATGTGAGTGGAAACGCCGGGAGGGGACGCCCTAGGAGAACATATAGTGATCTTATTGGTGATGTTCTTCAGAAAGGTCAAGTGCGTAGTACTCGCAACCGGCGTGCGTGTATGACCAGATGTATGAACGTACACGAGGCAAAGGAGTATTTAAGGATCGTAGCAGGTGGCGTTCTGTAGTTTCTGCCTACCCTCATGCGAAGAAGACGTGAGTTTATGTATGTAGGTAGGTAGTTCTTATCTTGTTCTTCTTAACAAAATACCACCTCCATTAGCACACATACTTTCCCAACTCCACAACATATTAATGGACAATTATGCATTGTGTGTTTAGAAGCGGTTCACTGTTTGATTTAGACTGATAGGCCGGTCTCCTTACGTTTCTGAGTTAGTAGCCATACATACATACCTGCACGCATGCAAATGCGTCTACGAACGGATTTATGCATCTGGTGATGGGAGATTAGTTCTAAATATACGATTCGTGTGACGATTGATGTGTTTGGAGGACAATGATTTAATTAATTTTGATTATTACTGTTAGTTATGCCCCTCTGCCTGATTGACGGAACTTTGATGGCTGGTCTTGACTCTTCTCATTTAATTTGCCATAAAATCTTAGGTTATTTATGAGGAGCAGCGTCAGAGCCAATGATTTGAACTAAAGCTTAATTTGTCTTAACAATGTAGCTTCTAAGTATTCATTAAGTTTCTGTCTCGCTAAATCTTCTCCATAGAACTTACTACATACTTATTTGGAACCGTAGTTGAGCTTTTTGACTTGTTGACTGCGGGTGACATTAGTTGGTAACCCGTTTGATCTGCAAGAGAGATTGGAGATCAAGTCAACTCTAGATAAGATACACAAGCTTTAACACTTAGCTATGATTTATATGACTATGACGTTAATAAATCATTACCAGTAGCTGTGCCACCCACACAAATACAACAAGTCCACAAAATCCAAAACATTGTCACTCTAAACCGGGACTACACGAAACTACCAATCCACCCAATACATATTCAATTTAAGCGATTTTAACAATCGATCGTGACCCAGCGAGATCTCGATATCGCGCCGTATTTATGAATAAATCGGCGGTAGAACGGATCATAGCTCATAAACGGAGACTGTGAGGAATAGATAAATATCTGGGAATTTTACTGTTTCACGTTTTGTTGTTTCTCACGGTTGTGTCTAGTTGACATTGCGGATGGGACGTGGTCATACTTCGTTGTCGTGCAAAGTCCAATTGTTACCAAAAAAAAAAATTTAATAGATTCTACACGCGACTTCGTCTACGTGAAATTTGCTCCCCCGACCCATCCCGTCGCATCGCATCACCTGCCCACACTATTACTTCGTTTTCGCTTAGCGTTCTTTCCGACTTTTTTTCTTTTGGCTTGCCTCCTAAGGGTTCTAGCGTGATGTAAAATAGCCTATAGCCTTCCTCAAGAATTGGGCCGGTAGATCCGACCGGTAGTTACAGAGATTACTCCTAAATACAAACTAACAAAATTTACCTCTTTATTAGTATAGATAAGACATGACTCTCATCTCGTTAAATGTGACCAATTAGGTCGTTAGTTCAATACAAAATCTAGTTCTATAAAGTATACCAGAAGCTAAAACTTCTCCAAAAAATTTCCCTTCCTTCTAATGTAGGTACCGGGATTTATTGACTCGATTCTAAATAACTGCAACAGAAGGTGACGAGGATATTCATAAAATAGGTCGGGGAAAAAGATTTTTCGTATTTTATAGGTAATAAAGTTGTAGTAAAATCTCTTTGGCTGTACTGTGTGTATCTGGCTGGTTTTGATACCATTAAATAGGTGACATCTAAAAAAAACAAGAATAAAAAGTAAAATCGATTTCCCGCCAATTTTCAATATTGAATTGTTTTTCTGTCCGCCCAAATGAATGAATCTAACGAAGAAATTCGATACATTTTGAAGGTTTATTACAAAAAAAGGGAAAAATGCGACACAAGCCACGAAAAAAATATATGACGTTTATGGACTTAACGCAGTGTCAGTAAGAGTAGCACAAAGTTGGTTCAAGCGTTTTCAGTCCGGGAATTTTGATGTCAAAGATGCAATTCGCTCTGGTCGCCCTATTACTGATAAAGTCGATGCCATTTTTGAAAAAGTGAAGCAATTTCGGCATATTAGTACTTACGACATAGCTGTAGAGTTAGGGATTGACCACAAAATAGTTTTGACCCATTTGAAAAAGTCTGGGTATACAAAAAAACTCGATATTTGGGTGCACACGAGCTCTTAGTCTTGAATTTGTATATAAAATACGAAAGAACTTTTTCCTTGACCTAATAAGTAAATAAAACGGTATGTGGAATGGCTTAATGTATGATAAAGCTGGTAATTACCTTTACCCAAAGTCTAAAAAACAAGGTCTGGCATTCCGGGAGTGACACATGCTTACGTCACTATCTAGTTGCCACTTTATTGCAACAAAACACGAAATAAGGAAACATTTTCAGTCACCATTCTGTTAAAAAATATATTTATCGCATTTAAATTATCGTTTCGTTTTCTAATCAAATGAAACAATTCTATTTAAACATACCAACGTAATTGTTAGTTATAACCTCATTGTTATGTCGGATTCGCACAGGTAATAAAGGCGATAGGGGAGTTATTATTACACACTACTGGTAACACAGCGGTGATGACGTAGGCTTGTGTCACCCTGTGTCTCGGAATGCTATACCTGGCAAAGCCTTTACCTATGTTTTTTTAATCTTAAAGTTCACTCAGTATGATCTCACCTTTATTGATAACAAAGTAAGATGTATTGCAGATATGGCTGTAGATGACACGATTGACTGAATTAATTATGACAAAATGTTTTTTTTTTTGATGCGGTAATCGAGCCTTGCCCTTCTATTCCACAACGGTTATTGCAACTGAATACTACACGGATGAAGCTATAAACAATTTAAAACTTATTTTTAAGTTCTGAACAATTTACATATTTTAAAGCCTTCCCCAATATTGCCGGCAAACCTAGATAACTCAAAAATATCGGTATAAAAAATGTGTCAATAACAATAAACCATCAATAAAGTCGTTTACTTCACATTTAGATGCTCATTATACTTGTCAACGAGCATATTATGTTGTACTGACCTCTGGGGACAATCGCTTCGGTACAATCAGTGGTTAATTCGCGAAATGCAAAAATTCTTGTTGAAAAGAGGAGAGGAGATTGATCTGACAATCTGATATCACGGGTTTTCTGAAATATTTTGGAGAATGTTTGAGCTTTCGTTTTGAGAACATAAAAAGTTGGTGCAACCATTACACACTAGCTTTACACGGTTTTTACGAGTTGACAAAACATCGTTATTTTTTAATTATACAGGGTTATTGGTTATATGTCGGCAATCCGTCGAGGGGATGTAGGAGAGGACAATTGAAACCGAATGACCTCTGAAGACCCCCAAGCAAATGTCAACCATTTCCGAGTAATTTGACATTTTATATTTTTTTTGAAGATATGTTATCTTATTGTATCTCGTTGGATAGCTGATAATTTGTACATGTTTTGGAATGTTCCGCCGATAAAGTACTTCCGTGTTTTTTTTTTGCAGAAACGACTATTTTAGTTATATAACCTGCTCAAATTGATAGAAAATTGTAACAATTTGTAAAACTATTAAATATATTTGTCATTTTATGGTTGATTATTATGTATTGAAGTAGAAGCAGTTAATAATAATTAAAAAAAAATAACATGCATTGCTTTATAAATAAATTTTAAAATATGTGTACCGATAAAAAAATATAAAACGTCAAATTACTCGAAAATGGTTGACATTTGCTTAGGGGTCATCAGGGGTCCCCAGCGCAGGGCACGCCACAATTGCGGCGGTAAGTCCCCTGATTGAGGAGTGGCTTGAGAGGCGCCACGGCGTCCTCACCTTCCGCCTGACGCAGGTCCTCACCGGACATGGCTGTTTCGGTAGGTTCCTGTTTCGGATAAGGCGGGAGGAAACGCCCGGGTGTTATCATTGTGTGGATCGACCGGAGGACATGGTGGAGCATATGGTGGAGGTTTGCCCGGCTTGGGTGGAACACCACCGTGTCCTCGTGGCGGCGATCGGTGGCGGCGATCTCTCGCGTCCGGCCCTGGTTCAGGCCATGGTACGGAGCGAGAGGGAATGGAAAGCCGTCACCTCCTTCGTCGAAGCAGTAATGCGCGCGAAGGAGGAGGCGGCGCGCGTGAGGGAGAGGCAATTGTTGCGCCCTCATGCCCCCAGTCGCCGCAGGAGGAGACACTCTGGGCGTCGTGAGTCGATTGCCGACTCCCGGCCACCGTAGGCGCGGGCTTGCGGACGGCGAGCAATGAGCAGCTCGCCGTCCGGTAAGGACCAGGCCCGGGTCGACGGCGCGTCATGTTACACGCGCGCCTCAAAGAGATGCCAGCACCATTGACGGGGTCCGACAGGGCCAATGTCTGCCGGGGTCGCGGATTGTTTGAAAGAGTTACCGTGACCACGGGTGGGTTTTAGTCAGTAAGTCTGACACGCCCTTCCGCTCCGCCCAGAGAGAGCGGGAGAAGTCGTTTGATAATAACTAACAAAAAAAAAACCCACCCGTGTTCTTTCAGTCGTGTTCTGTAAAAGTTAAGTAAAAACCTACATAGTATGCAAACCTACTTACTGAACCAAATAGAGTTAGTCAGGTCCATTGATTTCCTTTCCATATATGTCACGTTCACTCATTAGTAAACGAACAGGTATTTCCTTAATCCAGATTAGCAGTGATCTTCTGCCGTGTGCACTACGTTACCTAATGGTTTACCTTCACATTGCTAATTAGCTTCATCACCAAAAAATCAGCCAAGTGGTTGTCGGACCACGCACAATGAAGGTTTCCGTAGTTAGGGTGAATTTATCCCAAAAACAAACTTAACATTGTAGTTAATATACATGGTGTCCCATACATCGATATACGTCACGGTTAATTCTCCTACTGCAAAATGTAAGTTTGTAATCTATAAATTGATCAAATTGATGTTTAATTGTGATAAATCTATAAATTAACGATTTTCGGACATTTTCCTTTACTTGTGCTGTTAGACTTTGTCTCTTGCCAAATTGTATCATGACACTAGGTCAACAGGAAGTACAATAAAGGTTATGATTTATTTGCGAGTACTAAAATATGTCGCATAAATGGCCGTTTTTTTTATTGCATTGACTTAGAAGCTGGATTTACAGCTCCAAGGGATCGTAGACCTACGTATTTTATATAATTTCTACTTGATACCTCCACGCATTCCTAACAAAAAGGGTCGTGAACAACTGACAGACGGACGGACAACGAAGTGATCCTATATGGGTTCCGTTTTTTCCTTTTGAAGTACGAAACCCAAAAAATTAAACACATTTTAAAGAAATAAAGTGACACTATTACTAGCACACTTTAATTCAAATAAAGAACATTGAAAGTGCGGTGTGTGTCTCTCTAAGTGGGATTCTAGATTAGCATGTTTATTTCAAGTAAATATACCTGAATTGCGTGTTGTTCAAAACGGTGAAGGAAATCATCGTGAGGAAACCGGCATGTTCTAGAACCAAAAATTCGAAGACATGTGACATCCAGCAACCCGCACTTTGCCCGCGTGGTGGATTACGGCCCAGTCCCTCTCATAAACAGGAGGCATGTGTCCCAGCAGTGGGAACGTTTTAGGCTGATTATGCGTGTTGTTATGATCGTCTGAAGACTTCATTTAACTGTGATGTTAAATAAACAACAAAACTTCATTTAAAAACGACTAATTTACTTACCATACCACATATCATTATAATTCCCTCTAAATCCCATAAAACCATATCAAAATGCCGATAAATTTTCTATTTTTTAATCGCCAAGAGGTGGCAAAGCAAGGTCCGGACTTCTTTCCCTCATATAAGGTAAGGTAGCTTCACAGGGAACTTTAATGGTCCCATTAGGACTGAAAAAGGCAATTATTGCCTCAGAAACAATTAGTGTACAGAAGAGTTAGCCAGTTACTGACTCGCCAGTATTCTGGTTAAGGCGAGGGTTATAAAAAATGCAGACGGGTTAATTGATCGATGCATATAGTTGTGGGTATTAGGAATAGATAGGGTTAATGTTGGATGTTTGTTTGTTTGGTAGAATGCGTGCAAGATAAGTCTGCACGCGTGTTGAATCTTCTAGACCATATCCCTGTCAGCACTTTTAGTATTTTTTCAGCTTAATGATGGCGATTATTTACTTTGGAAAACACAGAACACAGCACACCCTCTTGACACCTGATATAAACGTCGAGATAGCGGCAAACGATTATTTCCGATTTCGGCCACGCGCAGACTTATTCTGCGCGCACTTTAGTTGAGATTATGGATAAATAATTCGACCACAGTACAAAGAACAAATGTATAAATCTGACAAAATCGGAATTATATGTTTTTGGAAATTATTTCCGCTTCCTTCAATGTTTGAGCAGAGAGAAACGTCGCAGTAAAATAAGAGTTCCGGAGAAATTAATATCACACGAGATTTTTTGTGTATATTTTGGTGGCAAACTACGTGTTTACGTACCTATTTAATTAGCGAGCATTACCAAAGAGGTACATTTGTAAGTGTATATGTTTCGTATATTTTTTTGTAAAGTGTGTTTTATTTGTGAAGAATAAACAATTTTTCTTTCTTTCTTTTCTTTCTTTCTAGGTATTGCAGTAGTAATGAAGCACCTCTTGCGACAGTTTGACCATTTGCTAGTAAAATAGATAAATAGAAGATAAAATACCTACTCTATATTATGTAGGTATAACATGTAAATTACAGATAATGTAAATGTTGCACAATGGGCGGTGTTATCGCTAAAAGAGATCCATTATAGACAACCTTTGGATGAATTAAAGAGAGAAGACAATACTGCTGGTAATTTGTGGTGAACCATTTACATATTCTAGTAGATTTCATCCTGATTCATCTTGATTTCCATTTAATGTTTTGTTGGCTTGTTGTTGTCATTTGCCAGTGTCTCAACGCATTACGTAATGAGTATTATTGTCTTTGGTTTTGATCTGTCCTGACTTCAAGCAATAGACAACATTGTCAAACTTTTAACGTTTTAAGTACGAGGCTTTTGGCTACTTTTGATTAGTGTATGTATTTTGTCTAGCTTTTTTATTATGCGTCTTGCAGAATAAACATTTTTTTTTACTATCACTTTATAATTTATCACTGATTCAAACAAAAACGTCGAACAGTAACCATGGCAGATCACCCATTACTGGAATGAAATAAGGTGATCCCATTCTCCATGCAAATTTTCCAGCAAAAAATATACAGGCAGAGCCAGGTAGAACCAAACACCTAGCGAATCGATTTGAAATGCAGATTCATTGAGCATTCACCGAAGGTATCAGTTTCATGTTTTTTACAATCAATTGAGTGCTAAAAGTTATTTTGCAACTCAACATATTGAGCCATGCCTGCATTTACTTACTGATTAATTAATTCGTTAAGTAATTACAGACTGGATTGAGATACCTAAAGGGGAGAGCAGAGGTATAATCTGAGTTCGATCGCTGGTTGGACCAGCGTTCTACTAGTTTGAACATGGTTGAAACTAAAAGCTACCCGGTCTTTTGTTGGATATGGGCTTTTAAGATAAACTGTTAAAGGAAAATTGCTTTTATAAGCATGGCAGATAGATTGGTGATTGTAGTTTCTTGTAATTAGAAGACAGGTGACGGACCCTTACTGCACAAGTGCACATGCCCTTGTTGTTTTCCTTCAGACTTGGTTTAAGACAGTTGAAGTAATATTTTTTGCGTGCAAGATGGATCTACAAACCGTCTACCAAGAATAGTTCTATTGCTATGGCTTTATCCACATTACGATCATTAAGAGAACTATGTAGCAGTTAATGTTTATGAACTTAAGGACTAGTTTTTTTAAGGGTTCCGTGGTTAATGTCAAACAGGGAATACTTATAATTTCATTATGTCCATCTGCCCGTTTGTCCGTCCTTCCGGATAGCATACAGCCACTTTACTCGGAAACTATATTAGCACTATATCTATCAAAATTGGAAAGAAGGTGTATACAATGCACCGTTAATTAAACAATGGTGTAGTGAAACAGCTGGAGCTGTTAATTTCTGCAAGAAATTCCTTAAGGGGGAAGCGCCAGGGTAGCCCGCGAAATTCAAATTTTCTTACGTTTTTTGCAATTTGCTAGTCAGTATCAGGTTGTATGTTGATCTAAATATGATTCGCGGCCATAACAAATATGTATTTATAGAATTATAATCACAAAAATCATCAATGCATCTCTATAAGTTCATATTTCCCTATTGAAGGACTATTTCATGAAATCTTGACATTTGAAGCCAATTCTAACTTAATGAGAATTTCATTTAAAGATATTAGAATCAGCACTACAAAGTGCTGATTCTAATGATTACAAATCTGTAAAACCATATTTCTTACGACCGCGAATCATATTTTAATCAACATACAATCTGATACTGACCTGCAATTTGCAAATAACGTAAGTAAATTTGAATTTCGCGGGCTACCTTAGCGCATCCCCCTTAAATACTCGTAGTTGATGGATCTCACCCTTAACCACCCGATCAGCAAAAGTTCACAGAATTGTATTGGCAGATAGCATCTTAGATCGACGCCCTACCCACTACCTAGATACCACGGCTTGAAGATTGACATGAAATGGGGCAAAAGAGTCACTTTGCCTGCAAGTGATTGACATTACGTGTTAATGGTGGCAAGGATTGTTCTAAACGGTTTGTTTACCCCCTTTTGGGGAGGTGTGGAGATATTTATATTGTTGCTTGTAACTTTGTTGCCTATTAATGTCTTGCTGTTTTGGTTGAATTGGATGTGTGTAAATTGGTTACAGTTGGTGAATGGATCATTGGTTGAAGGCTTAACGGAGTTAATCGCTCAGTGTTCATGAAGAAACCATAGTAAATTATTGTAAAATGTTAAGGGTCTGATGTCAAGCTCAATAGATGGCGTTGGCGTCGAAATAGATCTTGCTATAGTTTCGTTACAATGATTTGGCTAGGGTCTAGCAATTTTAAACAAATATGCCAGCTCAGATCAGGACACGATTTTACTGTGGTTTTATTTTCAACCCTATTAGTTTTTAACTGTTCACATAAGTTCATTAGATCAAAAAAACATTACCAGCTCGGTAATAAACACTTAGATTGAAAATGAACCGCATGGACGAAGGCAATAAAAGTTGTAGTCAAAAGAATAGTAATATAGAGGTATGAGGAACAGGGTGTAAAGCTCACTCATACTCTATGGAAAAGGGAGGATCCACCGACCAGACGGGTGTCGTGTCTGGTGGGCAACTGCCCGATGAATGATGTCGGGACGTTGTATATATGCTAGTTGCGCGGTAAACTCTGCTTGCGCGATGCAGGATTTTGCGTGACGTCAGCGTGACGTGCAACTCGCATGTGGCGATGTAGATACCGCTACAGTATGTTACGTAATAAACAATATTTACTGGTAGGTAATAATTTGTTGATTGATAATATTTTATCCAAAAAATCTGCATCAAAAAGTGTAACAATATAATTTTCAAAATATACTTGTCATGATTGCGAGTGCGCTACTCAATTAGGGGGATACAGCCTCGTTTATTCTTAGTTTCAGTGCTGGGTTCAGGGGGCCTACTCCCTAAGCACTAAGTTTGTCGTTTCGGCCGAAATTACGGTGTTTCCTACACTGTGTCACCTACGGGTATAAGATTAGTTTAGAGACCGAACTAAGAATGAATGACAACACTATTTGACAGTTGTCCTTATTCCCGATGAATACTTGCCCGTCCGATAAATTGAATTTGACACTTGTTTTCATAGATCAACTACTTTCGGACGGACCCGTATCTTTGATGACGGACTTAAAGAGTAGACTCCTTTATACAGGGTGGCACGGACATCGACCTGCAAACTGTAACCATGAATTCAGCACATGATTCTAAACACCCTAACGTAGTAAATATTCATCAACTATTTAAAAAATAATCAGCAGTTTCAAAGAAAAGTGCAATACCTACGCGGTCAAAATGTATGGAAAAGCATTTTTTTTTAAATAACCGACGATTAATTTCAACGCAGACGATCCAGAATCATGAATCCTTGGTAACAGGTTGCGCGTCGAGGTCCCTGCCACCCTGTATATTTCATGTGCAATCTTATTTCATTCTGACCAATGCCACCTTCATCCAAGCAAACAAATTAGAGAAAAACAAATTTAATTTCAGACTTTATATTCAACTAAGTAATTAAAACCACCCACACTCCAAACACACCTATTTTTATTAATACCGATAACCGTATACATCGCTTAAAAAGTAAATCACAAGACGACAACCCAACGTATGCTGGAAGCGTTAACTAGATATACAAGTTAAAGGTATATTAAAGGTTTCTTTTCTTAATGAATTGTCGTCAGCGCGTTAACCTATAAAACGCCCACAGTAACCTCTGATGGGGTACTAAATCAGCCCGATCACCTTTTAAGCTTAATGAGACAAAAGCATTATTCATATGACGCGATTTTTTTCACCGTACAAAATAACTTACACTGACTGAGCATTATCGGATACTCTTATAGTCACAAAAGACTATAAATACGGACATCGACAACGGTACCTTTACACCTGAATTGAGGAACTTTAAGCTTTAGTGTTGGAAAAATAAGGTTCTTTATGTGCGTAAAGTTAATTTGGTGGTGACAAAAAGTAGGAGACATTACTCCATTGTTGCTCCAACTAAATTATTGTTGAGTTAACATTCGATCCGTTACGTTAATCGAATACGATTTAAAATTTCGAGATTTCGATTTTTAAGGACGTCGCGTCGTGTCGATCGCACGCTTTTTTTTTTTCTCTTTTGTCTGGTTTTTCGCAAATTAACTGGGTGATTTAACCTTATTGGATGGACTACAAAAAATAATGATTATGTGAAATAGTAGGGTTGTTTTTATGCTAGTTAGTGGGTATTGTTTATTTATGGGAGGTATACTTACATCACTATAATTCAGGGTGGTATTTATGGCTCCTTGTAAACTCGATCGCCAATTTCTTTTATTTTTGCTTCCTCAAATTAAAAACTTCTTAGGATTTTTAACTTTTTTTGACTTGTTTTCACAATTATGGTGGTTTTTCATGTTTACGAGAATTCACCTGATATAAAATGTTTACTAGGCCTAAACTGAAATAAGCTGAAATATCACATGCCCTTGACATTTTAAAGGCATCCTATTAGAAAAGTATTGTTGAGTTACCAAATATCTGCACCTTCAAATTACCTATGGTCATTCGGTAATTTAATAGTGGTACCGCCACATTACCAAAAGGACCATCTTTTTTGCTATGAGCAGGCTTAGCACGAGCACCATTTTGTCGACGGAAGAATAGACAAAAATGACGTTCCGTGATGACAGTACGACGGCAGCAAAGTAGAAAGAGTCAACTGCACTTTTTTACGAAATTTAGTAGTTTATTCACGTTTTTCTTTTATTTCTCTTACATCTCGAAAATGATGTGTCCTATCGCAAAAATAATGAAAATTTCGACCCCCTTTATACAACCCTGAAACCTCTAAACTCAACATGTAGGTTATTTTTCACATTTCCCATACAAAATGTGGAGAATTCCATTTTTCCATTCCATTTTTATACTTTGTGGCCGTCAAGTAAAAAGTTTTCTTTTGTCTTTAGCATGGCGATTATAAAATCAAATTGTCTTCACTACCTTAGACAACTATCAGTTGCCAGCGTGATTTTTACAGTTTAGGATAGAAAACTTTCTTCTGAAATAGTCTACATAAAAAAAGACCTGGACAACGATCAGTAGAAACGAAAGACAAAATGACAGATTGTAGAAGAATTTCTACGGTGCGATGTCAAAACTGGAGAAATGAAATGTCACTTTGTATAGAAATAGCTATGTCTATTCTTCTAAGGAATAGAAAGCGTCATGCTAAGCCTACTGGAGTAATACATGGGGCATTAATCCTGATAGCACAAAAGGTGGCCCTATGATCGCTTATCCAGTTTTCCTAACCGATAACCGCAAAACATTACTCCCAGTGAACTAACGGTACTTATAGTACCATTGACAGTTAAGTGTGAAACTATGTCGTATAGTTCAAGTTAAGTGGTCCGGAAACATCAGTGCAAGGAAACGCGCATGCTCCGTGACCTTACATACGTTGGCTTAGAAATGAACATGGTTACTTGAAACTATGGTAGATACTTATAGTGCTCAGAAAAATTATTTTTAGGTGATTTTTTTTTATAAAGTCTGCCTCAACATAGTAATAGTGATATTGAGTAGAAAAAGATTCTCAGCTCTTTCATCTTACACGTTTCTTATGTCAATATAGATAATATGAATTTAGATCTTACACTCGTGACTTGGTAGGTATATACCTAAATCAATAAAGTTGACGACCAACATGTGAGTGACGAGGCAATCGATAATTAATTTTTAAAGTTCCAAAATTAGCTCGAAAGCTTTCAATGAGGCACAAAATTTAATTTGATCTTTTTAAACCAATTAATTGATAACCCAATTAATCGGTTTAAAAAAGTATAAAATATTCAACATGTCAGATAACTGTCGCCAAAGACCAGGAACAACATAATTACGAATGACGTACAAAAAAAAGAAATAAGGAAATTAAAAAATGAATCGCTGTCACCACAGATGACCAATCAGATACGTTTATTTTGCATAAAACCTAACTTACTTTTGCCTTCTAATAACTAAACTGTCACACGAATTTGAACCCTGTTTCCTTTTGAATACAGAAGATTCAGAATGATTTTCATTTTACGAAACGTCAAACAAAGTTGTCACAGCATGTTCTACCTTCAAAAGGACCGCCATAATTTCTTTTGTTCCAATTTCAAAATTTCATGTCTGGTTTTATCAGAAACATGTGAACTGGAATGTCGTCTTTTATTTGCATACATTATTTCGCCTTTTTCGTTTAAGCAAATGATTAATATTAACTGTTATATACTACTAATTAATTTTCACAAAGATCGTTATAGGTAACGAGTACAAACAAATTGCTCTCAATATGTTCCTGCCAATATTTTTAAGCAACCTAATTTTAACCTGATATATCCCTGACAGCACCTCATTTTTTTCCCAAACCTATGTAATAGGGCAAAGAATTTGCCTTGCAAATCCCATTCAGCTAGACTACATTATTTACAGAAAATATCACAGTATCTCGGTTCTAAATAACATCAGGTCATGAGTTTTCAAACAAGTAGTTTCGTTACTCTCATTCTAACATTGCTGGCACTTTCAAAACACCGTGATTGTAACTGTAAAAAAAGAAATCAAACCTCGAATCCCGCCATAAATTCGGTGGTACGTTGACAGCTGTCATTATTGGCGGCATACAACGAAAATTTCACTTAAAAACTTCATAATTTTAATACGATTCCGAAACGTGACTTTAGCACCTCACGTCCACATTTATAGGGTGTTCCGATAATGTCATTAAGTATTTTGTCATAGATTTTTTATACTGAATCAACGAACGTTATTAAACAATAATATATATTTTTTATAACTGTCATATTTTTGACTGTATGTATTTGAATCGGATAACGGTATTGAAAATCGAGCGGATTTCTAAGCGTGGTTTATAATAACTAGAATCAAAAACGGATTTGTATTTAAGTTATGTACCCGAAAATCAATTAGTTTTAAATTCGTGCCACTTTATTTTGTTTTCTAATTTTCTCATCAAATACAAATGTATGATAACTATGTCATTTTGTCGATGACAAACTTTTTGGATTAACTAAATAAAATCACTTATTAGAAGGATCCGCGTAACTTTAAAACGATTAGCAATTTAATTTAAAAATGGATTTGTTAAACTTCAATTAGTTTCGATTAGTCGTGCATGTTTAGTAAAACATGCGCAACTACGTTACAACAGTAACTTAAAAATAAAAATGTGAAACCTCGACTTCAATTAATAAAAATAAAAAATATTAATGCTTTCGATGGATTAATAGGTATAAGGCGGAATTTAAACTTAGTCTTCCAATACATTTTTAAATAAACTCAGCTAAACCATCTCCTTTGGACAAGCTCACAATAATAAGATTGCAGATTTTTACCATCGTAGAGATCGTCTAATACAAAACTGCACGCCCATCTACAAAAAAATATATACAAACATTTGAAATGTGTACGCAACAAGCAGTGGAGTGGCGTGCAATTTTAAACTGGACGATCTCTAACTAATTCGCAATACACCAAAAACCTCAACCTGTACATCTATCAACCCGCCGAACGCCGAAGCGTGAGTACCTAATTGAAACTAAAGGGGCGTTCATACCCAGCAATATAGTAATGAGCGCGATATGCAACGGGTCTGATAAAATAACACGTCATCATTGTACCGCGATACAGATTCGGGTGTAATATCGGGGAAACAGTAGTGGTTGATTGGTGGGTTCTGTTTTCGGCCTCTATATTGTTGCGGAGTGGAAGTGAGAACAGTAGGTAGGTACGTGTTATTTTTCAGTGTTATCAATTCTTTGTACCTTGCTATTTTGTTATTCATTTTACATTGAGGATTGTCAAAAAGCTGGGTTCTATTTTCACACACCTCTGTCTGGCTATTGCGTGCCAGTCTTTTTGATAGCAGTCAACCTTGTGCTGCTATCTTCACTTTGGTGTGACGCAGTGTCGGACACCAAAGGGCCTAGACAAAGTAACATTCGATTAGAGATGACGCTAATAGAAAAGCCAAAAAATGTATGAAGTTGACATAAGCTATCGAAATGTCACGTGAGCATAAGTCAACGAATAAAAATTAGCTAGAGAATGTTAACATCAATCGCTTCTACCAAACGAATCGACAGCGTCGAACGATTACATCCATAGAGATGCGTAGCCAAATGGCACTTTTTGACAAGTGTTATCGTTAGTTTTCGATTCGTATGATGGAAATATTAGCGAAAGCGATAGTGATTGTAGAAATACAATCGCTCCAGAGCGAATTTTATTTGTCTAGGCCCTCTGGTTAGCGTTCTTAATGATAAATGATAAATTATTTTATTTCTATAAGAAGGTTTGAAAAAACACTTTTACACGTCAATCATATCTAATATTAAGATAATAAAATATAAATATAAAATAAATTAATTAACTAATCAGCACTTATAAACTACCATTTCCGTTATGCTAGCACAACATCAAAGCGCCAAGTGGAACGAACCAACCTGATCGCCGCGTAGGACGGTCATCAAGGCTCATTAAGGTTAATATCAAATTTTGAATGAATATCGATTTAAATGTATCGATGAAAGTATCGAATCGTAACGATTATGTCCTTAAGGCCACGGTTACGTAAGAAATTTACTTAATGACGCGTTTAAAATGTAATAAATTATTGCAAGCACGATTTTGTGCGCTTGGGCACGCCTTCTGAAAGTATTATTATGTTCCGTTTGAATTGTATGTGTTATAGACTTCCCATGGTATTCTAGAAAAATAAATATCTATGATGATTTTACTTTTGCTTTCTAATATTAATTTGTTTCTTATAACGTGGTGCGAAGTAGGTACCAGTAGTAAAATTACAGAAGTTGTGGATTACAAGCCACTGAAACACAATTATCTCGGAAAAGCCTGGGTTGAAATAACTTTATTATTTTCTGTCGCCTTCTGCTCAATAAATTTGGTCTTAACTATTTCCTCGCTAGATCTCGCTAGATTTTATCAAAAAATATTAATACTCAAAGCACGGCTTAAAATCTGTGGTCCTCCGAGACACAAAAAGGACCACCCTCTAAGACTCGAAACGTTTTATTTCTGTCAATTACATTTTACAAATTTACAACCTACAATTCACACTTGCTCTTATAAACTAATTACACGCTATATTTTACTGCTGTTATAAAATGTAAAACTGTATCAATTAAATAAAATGCTCACCAGTTACTTGGCAAGTCGAACATAGGTACCCGTACATGATTTATTTGAGTACTTCATTCCAAAGTTAACACAATATTGAAGGATTAAGAATCTTATTTTCTTTGCACATAGTTTAAATTCCGTTACACTTACCATTATTTTATGATCTTTTAGACAGTGTTTGACCTACTAAAATCAATTCTAAAACCTAATTCTTAGAATTGGTTTTCGATTAAATAGTAATGAAGAAGTATTTCTATTGTTTTAATTGAAGATAGAAGGTATATTATTGTTTATAGTATAAATTAAGTTTGGTTAGTTAGAGCTAGTATAAAGAGCGTGTTATCTTATCTGTGGGACAGTTTGTGTTTACGATGGCCATGTTGGGATGTTTTGATTGTGTTTTCTGATAGATTAAGGGGAAGTTTATATACAAGGTGTAAAAAGACCCATCACACAGCCGTCAACTACTCATTATGTACATCAAACTAAGTAACATTGCATAAAAATGATTGCCTGGAAACGAATTTGATTTTGGTGTGAAAAATCGCTGTCTACGGTAGTGCGCAATGTAACGCACGCAAAACATTGTGTTTATGGGTGCAAGCAATGGTACAGGGGTCGTGGGGGTATTAAAATTGTGTTATAAAATGCAAGATTTGTTTTCGTTAAAAAAAAAACAATAAAAGTTGGAATTTTGATCTACAATATCTCCGTAACCAGAAGGTTCCCAGGTCCATACCTGGGAACCTTCTAGTTACGGAGATATAGTCCAGTAAAAAAAAAATTACGGTGTGTACAAGTGACTCTCGGCTTCGTTAAGTGTATTTTTACACCCGTTAGGTTAATGATTCGAATGAAGTCAAACAAAACCTCAGTATTTTGTATATTATTTCCGTTCTGCTTTCTTGTCCTACTACTCGCAAGTGCTACTGCTGAGCGTGAAGTCCCGGGTTCGATTCCCAGGTCGGGGAAAGTGTTACGGGGTTTTTCCATTAGGAATTTCTCAGTAGCAACCTGTTGTCTGGATTTGTGCCCGGCAATAGGCTCGCCTCCCATTACATGGGACTTAAACATAACTGGCGAAATGTGGGTCTACTTAGGTAGGTACACCTCGTGGAGTTACAGGCATGGTGTTTTGTAAAACTCTGAAACACATCTAAACGCGAATAGTAATTTACAGGGACTTGAGACAGTTTCAAAAATTAATTTGTTAAGTATTTATTTCTGTAAATATTAATTTGTTTAGAGGCTTTAGCCTCTAAAATCATAATCATAATCAAAAATAGAATCTAGATTTTTCTAGAAATCCAAAAACCTAATAATTCAGCAGTGTACGACCTTCCACTTAACACAACATAACATTTTAATTGGTCTGATTAACATAATTTAACAAACTTCTCTCAGCAATTAACATTTACTGACGGCACATGCTTTTACACATGTTAACGGAACGTTCGTAAATATTTATAATACAGAATACACTTAACCAAACCAAATAACTGAATGCTTTCTAAGTAATAAAGTAATTGACGGATCTAAAACATCTTTTTTGATATCTTAATTAAGTATGTAAGATTTTTATTATGTTTTTTCTCTCTTAGGTAACACGGTTGCAGGGTTTAATTATATCTCCTATTTTTTTTTTGTTTTTTTTTTTTTGTGGGAAATCATCAAATGATCTCTCCCGCTCTGGGCGGAGCGGAAGGGCGTGTCAGACTCTTACTGACTAAAACCGACCCATGTTCCTTCAGTTGCCTGTGCGCCGGGGTCACGGTAACTCTTTCGAACAATCCGCGACCCTAATTAAATCCCCTGATTTATGTATCGGAGTTTTCTTTATATTACAACTTTTACAACATTATATTCACATCGTTGCATAGGTAGACTTTTCATAAACGAATTGTATTTTAATATTATTTAAAAAGGCGTTGTCAGGAAATATAATTAGGCGTCTCAAAAGACCATTATACACACCATTATTCGAATACAATAGAATAGAATAGAATACTCTTTAGTATGTACACCATAAAAATTACAGATATAAATTAAATTACCAAATAACCAAGCAATCAATAACCAATTACCTAATACTTAAAATAAATAAGTACTTCTTTAATTTGCTTTTAAATTCTACAAAGTAATGGTAACAAACCATGACTTGTTTATACTTTAACGCAAATGAACCATTAGTTAAGTAAAAATGTAATATTTCGTAGGGATATTAACGAGATTGCGTTATAACAGTACCTACATTAAACATTTTTGATGTAATCTACTATCAAACTAAACCACATAAATGACACATAATTCATTGCAGCATACTCATAAATAAATCAAACGGGAACCAGTGAAAACTCGTAAAAACTGGTAATAGCCGCTTAGAACCGCTTTTTTCTGACCGCACGCGACTAAATGCAATAATTATAGCCTTTTAACTAGCTTTTATTACTAATTATGACACTAGTAATAGCATGTAATTACTGATTCAAATTATGCGGTAAAAGCGGTAGATTTCGCTGTTTTTGCCGAGAAATATCTCTGATAAATTGTGACAAATTGTTTGTCATGAGACGTAATTATGGTAGTAAGGAATCATTTTGCGTAATGAGTTTTCTAATTGGATTAAGTTGTTGTTTATTCAACACGTGCTAGTTTGTGGTGAAGCACGTGCGTGCTAACAGTAAACAGGAAAGGAAAAGTGTTCTCTTTGTACTATTCGTTTTAAATTTTCATAATGAAGCTCTTTAGAGCCGTGATGTGACGCATATTTTCCCCCAATTTTATGTTTTCGTGTGCTTTTTTTAATGTATCACGTTAAGTGCAAATAAATTTATTTCCTTTCTTTCTTAAGTAGACTTAAAAAAATACGAAACATAGATGTGCTTCTTATGTGCCACAAAGTTCATGAAATTAATTAAGTTCAAATAGTAATTGAATGCTAATCGTCTTGTTCCGAAACTTTTATAGAAGACAGAAATGTAGACTTGTTCTTTGATGTTTTTTTCTAGTCCTCTTTTGTGCTAAGGTAGTAACAACATACCTACCCACTTACTGCTTGAAATTAGATATATCCATTCATTTAGCATGTTCACTATTATAAGATTTGTAGTAAGCACCCTATTAGATAGAAGCAGAAGCAGTGGTGGCCCAGTGGTATCGGCCCCGACTTACGAGTTGTAGGTCATGGGTTCGAACCCTGGCAGACGCTTTACTTTGTGTAAATAATTTCATCACCACTGCTCTCAAAACGGTGAAGAAAAACGTTGTGAGGAAACCGGCATGTGCTAGAACCAAAATTCGAAGACATGTGACATCTACCAACCCGCAATGAGCCCGCATGGTAGATTACAGCCCACTCGAAGAGAGAAGACCTGTGTCCCAGCAGTAGGAATACTATAGGCTGATTATGCATGGTACGTTCAGAAACAGTCACTTCCTGACCGTCATATTGAAAAGCTGAATATAAAATAAGCAATTTCTATTAACCGCATCAGAAAATTAAATTCGATGAGTCTCATGTACAAAATTGGCATTTATATCCATCATTTGCTTTGTCCATAAGTTCTGCTTTAAACTGAAAACAGGACATAACTTATCTTCATAATAAATCACAAGATTTACAGTGAAGACTAAAAACGTCATGTTTATTAAAACAATAATTTTAGATTCAATTAAAATCTTATGATGGATCACCGAGCAGTAAATATCAGAGAAGCTTCCGTAATGCTCTAGATAATGATTGATGATACCAGAACACGATTTCATGATGAATGATTATGGAATTATCATTTGAGATTAGACGTTCTAATTGTGAGAGTAGGCTTAGGTTTCTTTAACATTTTCAGATAGAAACCAACCGTTGTATTCTGTAAAAAATTCACCGTGAAAACTTAGTTGAACTGCGTCAAATGATAAATGATTTTATTTCTGTAAGCAGATTTGTACACACAATTTTACACGTCAATCATATTTTTTAAACTAGATGAGGTCGGCGTTTTCTATCTGACTACTCTGAGAAGAAAGGCCGAAACAAACTCAGAGATCACAGTCTTTTTTAAAGTCCAGACAAAATCTTGGTCAGATCATGTGAAGACCATGTAGACTGGTGTCTGAAATGGTCTTTTGAGGAAAGAACCACACAGATTGAGTGGACCTGTCCAGAATCTAGTGTGTGTGTGTGTGTGTCTGTCCTGTCTTGTCCAGTAGTGCAAGCATTTGTCAGTAATCGTGTAGCTCAACTCAGAACTTAAGGAGATTACGTTAGGTAGTAGGAGAACTCTGGCAAGGCAAGTCTTCCAATACGAACACGCTCTATTTAAAAGTTAATTATTATATGTTTTTCTTATTACGCCATAATTACGTACAAAGCTACCGTCAATTAAAAAGTAATAAAACTACGATTATGGGTCTATTTGTTTTTTTATTGTGACTCAAATAAACCATAACTAATTACAGATTGGTATGATTGTTTGTGTATGATCATAATCAGATCATAGGTCTGTCCGCGACTTTGTCTCTTGATCCATAGGTACCGTCCAATGCAACGGGGTGAAAAGGGATGCAGGGGTGAATCGATACGAAAGTTTAAAAGGGATTTTAACATTGAAATAATATAGTTTGTTAACAAAAAGGACTTTGATATGTTTACTGTATTATAATTAACGATTAAATGCCTTTGTTGGCAACAAAATTACTATTTCAATGTTAAAATCCCTTTTAAAGTTTCGTCCCGAGTCACCCCGTTTGACGGTAGTCGTAGAATATACTTTACTGTACACTAAAATTGTGACTGCCTTGTGGTCTATCGGTCGCAAGCACTACTACTGAGTATGAGGTCCTGGGTTCGATTCCCGAGTCGGGCAAACTGTTATTGTTTTTTTTCCATCTGGAATTTCTCACTAGCATATATAGCATATTTTATTTCACATAAACTTACATGGGCACTTATGAAACGTCAGAAGCTAGGTGCATGGTTCCAATTGATTGTTTCCTATTTAAAAATGCCGGCAAGAAACTCCACGGTTACTCTTTTAAAAATAATAGGTTTTATTACAATGTTTTCAGATTACAGTGTTAATAGGAATGGGAGGACAGTATGGCCTGTCAACAAATACCAGGTTCTTAACAAAATAGAAAATGATGATGTCTACATTTATATCTGTTATTTTTTATGGTGTACATAATAAAGAGTATTCTATTCTATTCTATTCTATTCTGATCTACAAATCTACAGTCTACCAGTTAGGCCTACAACGTTCTCACATACATAAAATATAAAAGAATCTGTGTAAAAGACTAATAAAATAATAAAAATAAAAGCCTATTTAACCCAAATGACATGATTTTCATTACAACTGTAACAAATCTGAATAAATATCCTGTCTACAGAAGCCATTAGTAAAGAGTTGAAATTAGAATCTGAACTTGTGCCCAGTTGATAGCCTGCTAGTAGTAGTAGTAGTAGATAGTTCTCATACAGAGCAGACGCAATCATTATAGTAAAGTAAGATTGTATTTATTTCTTTCTTTCTTATCCTTTGGCTATCACCAAAGGTGACCATCTTAGATACCCAACCTAATAAATATTCCACCCTCGTCTTCTATTCTACTTTTATCTTTATCAGTAAGAACTGTATCAGTAGTAGGGGATACAAAAAGTAAGTATTTATGTCGTGCGAGACAAGTACGTTAATCTTCTATATATATAAAAATGAATTGGTGTTCATTACTCTCGCTAAAACTCAGAAACGGCTTGACCGATTTGAATACATATTTTTTTGTTTTATTCACCTCTTTACTGGGGTGGTTTAAAAGAAAAAAATAATTGGAAAAAACCAAAGGAAATTTTTTGACCGAACAACGTCTGACGGGTCAGCTAGGTAGGTAGGTAGGGTAGGTAGGATAGGTAGGTAGGGTAGGTAGGTAGGGTAGGTAGGTAGGGTAGGTAGGTAGGGTAGGTAGGTAGGGTAGGTAGGTAGGGTAGGTAGGTGGGGTAGGTGTTAGATACTTAGTAGCTATGCGAAGCCGGGCCGAGTAAAGCTATTCTGTAATAAATAGACCTGGTTTTTAAATAAAATACCTATAGCAAGGAGAAAATTATTTCACCATGAATGATCACTGCGTTTTGAAATCGCAATCATTGCTAATGATTCTTTAATAATTTATAAATCGTTTTAAACCCTCAGGAAATTGGTGTTTCGACCAACGTTTAAAGACTTATCGGGTGTCATCATGAGAATGTCCCACATTTGTACCCAACAAAAAAGTGTCATACGATAGGTCAGTCCTAAGTTAGGAAAGTAGCAATGTAAAGTAGCCAAAAATAAATTCTTACACCGATAAAAACCATAATACTCACATTTGAACCAGTTCTTGAGTCAAAGCAATTGATTTATTAACGTTTTATGATTCCAACGATCAATATTAAGTTTTGCCGTACACTGCGCTATAAAGCCGTACACACACTTTCGAACATTACCCTTTTCACATGTCCTTAACATTGTCGGGCAAACTCGTAGACGATCGTAAACTCAACGCGATTCATTTTATTTCAAACACGTGTTCAAAGGATTTTCTTAGACAATAATTCAGACACGCGGCCAAAAATACAACTAAATCATTTCAAAGGGCTCGTGGCTAAAATCATACACGTGTTGACAGTTGTCTCGGTTGTCAATGAATATCAGGTGACAGCTGTCGTCAAAAGTAAAATATGGGGGTTGCCCATAAATTCAGCTGTGGTTAGTAGGTGGGCATCGCTCCATTGAAAATATGAATAGATATCAAATAATCTAAAAAAAAAATAGGAAAATGAATTTTCTTTCTTTTTTTCTTTTAAATACATCTGGCTATCTAACACTAATAGAAAAGGGTTGGTGTGAACCGTTTGATCGAAAATTCGCGATCTAAATTTGAATTCGCGACGTTCGCTTTCAAAACTGTGTTCTTAGCTTTACGCTGCCCATTTAGGTTCCAAGCAGGTTTTTACCCAGGTCTAATTGCTTATGCACCCGATATAACCTGCCTTCTGTATCGGGAGTATTACGTACGACCAAATGAATACTAATAAATGGGCTACGTTTTCGAAATAGTAAACAAATGGCGGCTGTAGTTGTGTTTATTTTTATGGATTTGTTACAATTTTGGTACTGAATACCCACCAAATAGTTTGTTTTTGGATAGTCCATATCTATTATTGATACGGATTTAATATGCTTCTACGCTACAATAACCATAATTCTCAAAATTACTTCAAAAGCTGAAAAGTTATAAATTAAATTAATTTTATTTATGGAAGTTAAGGCCACACTAAAGAAACAGCAAATAAGGATAGATTGTTACCGACATTTAGTATTCACTATATTTTTCACTAATGAAATTATATTATAATTATGTTTAATTTTACTCTTCGAAGAAGTAATCGATTCGGCAAAAACCACGCAACCACAACCTTTTCCTTCACAATGTTTCTCGATAATAACACATAAATTAATATAGTCATTTTGAAGGCCATCAACACGATCAGTGAACAACATACTTATAAAAATAATAAACATAAAAAATAATAGGCTCATCATATTTATTATAAATAATAAATATCGGCTCATTATCACAATATTACAGTCCCTTTACAAAGTACTGACGATGTAATCTTCCTGTTCCTTATAAGGCTGGGTTCAAACGGTACAAATTAGATATAGGTCAGTTTCAGTCAGCAGAGGGGTCTGATCTAGACCTTAACCTTTGAGCGATACAAAAGGATAGTGGATGGCACTGGCAGCTAAGAAATGGAACTGATATGACATCCTAATTTACATTAAGCGTATATTATACTTACTTAATTCGAAAGCAGCTCTTTTTTTTTGGGTGGGAAATCATCAAATGGTCGTTCCCGCTCTGGACGGAGCGGAAGGGCGTGTCAGACTCTTACTGACTAAAACCCTTGTTCCTTCAGTTGCCTGTGCGCCAGGGCTACGGTAACTCTTTCGAACGGAGTTGAGGTTGACCTTCGGATCTGATAAAATACTAGCTGTAATTTTTTGCTGTCACCAGCTCGATATAATCAACTTCTGATGACGTGGATTTTTCTGCTGAATGGACCCTGAGAACCTTGTGGAAACCACAATGACTGGCTTGTTATTTTTAGGGCTGTTCTGGGGATAAAACCAGTGTAAATACTGAGTGCCTTACCACTATCTCAGACTTTCTAATGGCATCATTTCGCCAGAATTTAAGGTAGACTTATCCTTTACTTCTCAGATCCTTGTGTCAGCCGTGAGAAATAGCGCATTCGTGGTCCGTCCCATCCAGTTTAGTGAATCGGGCGATATCGCTCAAACGCTTATGATCGCCGATCGGCCGATCGCTGATTTATTCTCAATCGCCGCGAATGTCTCACGAACCCCGTGATTCTATGGCACGACATTGTTTTTCGAGATTTAGTGCATTTTCTTGTTGGTACGGTTTTGTTTAATGTTTTTGACCACTTTGGTCATGGGGGTCGATGCTTTACTTAATAATACTGTATCCAACATTCTCTCTTTTCTCGTCTGTGAACTTAGTCTTAACTTATACTATAAAGAGATAAAATTGTTAGTTTGCCTTTTTGTAAGAGGAAATCCGATTAGAATAATCTTTTCATTGATAAAAAGCTACACTATTGCCCAAAGGCATCGGATATATTTTATAATAGAGTTGACTTCCACGCGGACGAAGTCGCAGACAAAAACTAGTAACATTCTAAATGGTTGTATTTACATATATTTTTTACTTCTCGTGCTCACGTAAGCGTAAAACTTTAGTCAACTTTCAGTACTCGTTTGGATCACACCATACAATTTAATTCCACTCATGTCGCGAAATCTTTCACAAATTAAAATGGTAACGACATCCTAGCCATAAAAATTCCGAAAACATTAATACCTCTTACAGCCAAACCCAATTTCAAAATGAAGCAATAAAGTGAAGTACTAAACTTGAAAACTTAACTCAATTGGTATAATGTATCCTACGTAACGATCCTGGACAATTATTAGTAACAATATCTTCGTTTACCAAAACCTATATGGGTTCGCGAGTGGTTATTTGGCCGAGAATAATGTCCCCTTAAATGTTACGGCTCCAGTTAACATTTATGACACTTAATTTTGTCGGATAATATGCGATACATCGGTAGCGTAATAATAAAATCATGTAACGATACGCTTGGGGTATTGGTGTGTGGTTTTGGTAGAAGCGATGAGCGGAGCGGGTTAGGGTAGGCAGGCAGCTACAGTTCACGGACTCTCTATACGAGCTATTTTCACATAGATCGAAGAAAAAAGCACTACCAGCCAGCATCAGTCTGCTGAGGAATTCCTCAGCAAAATAATGTAATAATAATTAATAGTGAAATAATTATTTCACTATTAATTTCCTCAAATTGCTGCCTATACAAACACTGCGTTTTGGTATGGGAGGTTTCAGAGCAAACATTAAAATACCTCTTTCCAACTCACCACAAAAGCTATCAGAACAAAATTGATGACTTATTCCAAAGTTCCTAACCATCCTGAATACTCCTGATTCTATTGTAGTTTTATTTCCTCTGTTCCATTTTTGCTGAGAGCAGAGTTCTCTTTAGACTTATTATCCTTATTACTAAGCCTACACTGTCCTCCCATATCTATTAACACTGTAATTTTAAAACATTATAAAAGCCAAAAGCAAAAGCATTTTAAAAGAGTAACCGTGGAGTTTCTTGTCGGCTCTTCTCCATAGGAAACAGCCAATTCGAACCGTGCACCTAGCTTCTGACGTTTCATAAGTGCCCATGTAGATTTATGTGAAATAAAATATTATGATTTTGATTTGTTTGATTTTAAGGCTCGTGCACACTGTCGCGATGCGACAGCGCAACACAAAGGCACCGAGTGTCGCGCGACGGGCGGTGCCTTTGTGTCGTGCTGTCGCGTCGCGAGCCTTTATCCTCTATCTATAATACATGCTGCCGTCAACATCCTCCGTAACACGCCATATTCTCCAAATTGGGCTAAGCACCACACGAAAAATATAAAATTTTATGCTCTCCTCCGCGATCGGACTGCCCGTTTCAATGCATTGTAAGTGTTATTGCTTAATTTCACTATCGTATTAATCTCGGGTATCGTGTAAAGTCCTCTTTATGTGGAGCGAATAATATGGGAAAACGTTTGCAAGGTAATGAGATGGTCTCGGTATATTTTTAACTGGTAATGTTCTGCCATTTTGGTGTTTTTTTTTTTCCAGAAATGTAAAAAAAAATTGAAAATAACGTTTTTTTTTTATATTTCATGACATAATCATGTTAGGCCCAGACGGAGATGGTGGGATGAGCTGGACTCTTTTTATAAAAATTGGTCCTTGGCAGCTCTGTAGGCCTAGACAAAAACTTTTCTGATAGCGTTAACGCCAGACGCTAACGTCAAAATGTATGGCAATGACATTACCTACGGCAAAGATACGTAATGTCACGTGGTAAGCAAATGTCAACTCCATACAATTTGATTTTTCCGTTGGCGTTAACGCTTACAGAAAAGGGATTTTGTCTAGGCCCCCCGGACAGAGAGAGGTGGAAAGAGAGTAGGGAGGCAAAGTCCAAGTCAAAGTCATATCATTGCCAGCCTGCCTTTGCCCAACGTGGGACATTCATGGCTAATAATTAATAATGATTTTATATTGCAATTCACAGAACGGGCATGCTCATAGGTTTTTAGAGGAACTATTATTTTTTGGGCAATATCCGTCTAAAATCGTCGATTGATTAAAATCCAGTGGTACTTCGAATAAATAAATAATAAAAACGTTATTGATACAAAAACCTTTGACATTGCTTAAGACTAGGATACATAACTTGGTTAACTAAAGGTCATACGGATAAGCGGTAAACCCTGACTCCTAAACTAGGTGATCCTGTGACTTAGTCAGTCAGAGAATACAGATACAAGATGTGGTCAAAATTAAGGAGTGTGGTACAGACCACCAAATTGAACAACTGTCTCATCATGAGACCAACATCGAAATAGCGTAACAATAATCATTCGTTCCATACAGTTGATAAAAATACCTACTGAATATAGAATACCAGCGCTGCGGTGCTTATTTTTTTTTTTTAATTTTGCTGCATTATGCTGAGATTTTGCTGGCCTTTTTGGCCTCGCACAGGTTTTGTTACTTGTTTATTGTTGTTTTTTTTTATTGTTAATTTTGTTAGTTTTAAATGGTCCTTTTTTATTTTTACTCTTTGTATTTACTGTGCGTGCCCCAAATAAAATATTTTTCTTTTCTTTCTTTCTTTCTTTCTTTACTGTACTTCTACATAGCACTCTTCATTATATACTTTGTCCGTATTTAATCTGAGTTTGTTATCAAATTTTTCTTTTTCAGTCGACCGTTTGATCGTTATTTTTGGAACTAAGTTGACGAGCCCCTGTGGCCTAATGGATAAGGCATCGGCCTCCTAAGCCGGGGATTGTGGGTTCGAGTCCCACCAGGGGTACGATACAATTTTGGCATTGTATTTTACTTTTATTAGAAGGTATTTTGTTATTATTCCGTTATGAGTTACTATTGTGTTCATATTCTTTGAAAATAATAACATTTTCTTAATTGTTATTATTAAAAGGCTTTTGATAAAACCTCCGTTCTGCTTCGCCATGTAGGTCGTATGTTCGAATCCAGCCAGGCACTTTAGCATAATCAGCCTATAATATTCCCACTGCTGGGACACAGGCCGCCACTTTTCGAGAGGGAGCGGACCATAATCCACCCCGCGGTTCCAGTGCGGGTTGGCAGATGTCACATGTCTTCGAATTGTTGGTTCTAAGACATGCCGGTTACCTCACGATATTTTCCTTCACCGTTTTGAGAGCAGTGGTGATGAAATTACTTACACATAGTAAAGCGCTTGCCTGAACTACAACGCGTAAATCGAGGCCGTTACGAGGCACCTTACCTTGTGTAAATTATTTCATCACCACTGCTCTCAAAACGGTGAAGGAAAACATCGCGAGAAAATCGGCCGCACTGGACCCGCGTGTTGGATTACGGCCTAGTCACTCTCACAGAGAGGAGGCCTGAAACCCAATAGTGGCGATTGTAAGGCTGATTATTCATCCCTGCCTACTCCGAAGGCATACCATGGCATGTAGGTACAAGTCTAAATTCAAATTCAAATTCAAATTAATTTATTGTAGAACATAGGTAAAGTAAGATATTACAATGGGTAGTATTTAAACGCAAATCAAAAAATATCCTTTTTCTATGCAATAAGATTCCGAATTCCCATCAAAATTACTGATTGCACAGCAAAATATTCAACTCAGAATATCACTAAACACACTACAATTTATTTTCGCAGCGTACAGCGATTTTTCCTAAAGCAAAAGCTTTTTCATCAATTTATTTTCTATTCCCAACGAGTACCACATTTTTTTAAATAAAAAATCTATTACTAACGAATACCAAAGCGTGACTTTTTGTACACTCAGCTACTCAAAGTTTTATTTAAATTGCGTTTTACTGAAATCTAGGGTAATCTAAATATAGGGTTAGGGTTAATAAGTTGGTCGACGGAGCCCCGCTTCGCGGGGCTCCTATTTCTGTCTAAAGGGTTTAAAGGAACCTAACCAACCGAACCTCGGGATGCCACTGACGTCGACCATCTAGGGTTAGTATTTTCGGGAACATTTAGGTATTGGATGGGAATAGAGCATTTTTACGACAAACGGCTGATCGGAGACAAATACATAATACTCACACGCTATGAATGTGAGTATTATGTATGTACGGTCTGGTTGATTTGCTGTGCAGTCAGTATTTAATTTGCTGTGCAGTCAGTATTTAAATGATGGAAATAAATTGATAGGTGATTATTTATTTGATGTGCAATTAATAATATCCCTATTACAATATGGTTATGCATATAGGTCTGCTATGTCTCGCCATTAAGGCATACAAAATCGCGTCTTCCTTAGACATTTCGAGACTGACAGCCCATCTGGCTGCTGGCAATTCCAAGTACACGCGACGACATATCAAGCTATTGATGTCCAGTTTTAGCTGACCTCGCATTATATAGGCTTTTCGTAAAATGAGAAGTCAGCTTATACTGGAAATGTATAGCTTGATAAGTCGTGGTGCGTACTAACATTAAATTAAAAATTCGTTAACGCACATATATTTATCATTCGACTTCATATCGTAAATCGCACCGAATCGAATTGGTACCAAAAACGATTCGATTCAATCGAGACTTGATTGTGATATGTTATTGTTCGTAAGCATAATTTTCGGTGTCACTTTCATTGTAATAATTCTGGAGAATATTATGGCAATCGTTGGGCAACCTCCTGTAAATAATGTTTCAGGAAAGGACGTTGTGCAATACCTGCTTGACTTGGTCTTCTTTGTTAAGGGTGACCTCGAAAATATTGATATTACGTCTGTGGTGTTCCAAAAGTTTTGTGGAGATACAGTTGCCATATCAAAGAATGCCATAACAAGCGTTCTGCTTATTAAGGCAATATACTCTACCTTTCAAAGCTATAATTAATAGTTGAGTTTCTAAATGATTAGGGATACTAAACAATCACTATAAAAATAATACATGAATAGATATGGGTTTATTAGATTATGGCCCTCTTGTAGTGCGGTGTGCCATGACGTAGTGCGTCTCGGCGGGCACTGGCCGGCCGGTGCGAGCGCTTGAACTGCTAGATTTTGTATATATTTCAAAAATAATAATGAAATTATAAATTGTGTTGTCAACATGCCCTAAAAAACAATAATCCTTACCTTTTGATATAACTTTTACATGGCTTCATGATGGAATCTCTTCAAGGTACTCGTTTTAAATAGCGATTTAGTGTAAACTTTATGTTTTTTTTATCGAGCCACTAATTATAATTCAGGTTTCTGTCTTCACACAGCGCTTGACCGCATGTTCAATTTTTCTTTATTTTTTCAAAATAAATTATTTTTTGCCACATTTACATTTTTCCAGATTTACAGAGGTTTAAGAAAGTTAGTGAATGTGAAGACTATGTGGGTCCTTGTTGCTTTTTTTCTCCTCAGTTAATTTTAATCATGGTCTGGCAGTTTGAGTAATTTTTGTGGCCTACCCAAATGTCTTTTCTTTGGTATTGTTCGTCGAATCGTTGAGCTCCTTAAGTTCTGAGTTGAACTGCACGATTACTGACAAATGCGTGCACTGACTGGACAGGTCCACTCAATCTGTGTGGTTTTTCCTCAAAAGACCATTTCAGACACAAATCTACATAGTCTTCACATGATCTGACCAAGATTATGTCTGGACTTTAAAAGAGACTGTGACCTCTGAGTTTGTTTCGGCCTTTCTTCTCAGAGTAGTCAGATAGGAAACGCCGACCTCATCTAGTTTTTAAAATATGATTGACGTGTAAAAGTGTTTGTTCAAACCTACTTACAGAAATAAAATCATTTTTCATTTAAAAAGTACAGCAATCTCGCTTTAATAGAGAGCAGTGTTGGCCCAGTGTTACCGGCCCCGACTTACGAGTTGTAGGTTGTGGGTTCGAACCCAATCAGGCACTTTACTTTGTGTAACTTATTTTATCAACACTGCTCTCGAAACGGTGAAGACATCGTGAGGAAACCGGCATGTCCTATAACCAAAAATTCGAAGACATGTGACATCCACCAACTCGCACTGGGCCCGCGTGGTGGATTACATCCCTCTCGCTGAGAGGAGGCCTGTGTCCCAGCAGTAGGACCTTTATGGGCTGATTATAAGTGTATATTATGCAGGTATGCATAAGCTTATTTCCATCGACTTGACATGATCCCTAAAAATTTACCTACACAAATGCATCAGTCACGGCGATTCGTTATTACCTATATTTTGGAAAGATTCAATTTTTTTTGGACGAGTCCGTTATTTTTCATGATTTGTAAGCGCGTGAATATTGTCGGAGGAGTTTATTCCATTTGTAAATGGGCTGTGACCGTGAGGCTCCTCTTATATTATTGATGTGCACTCGTGTTCCTAATATCATAAGTTACTGAATCTTTCTTTACCCAACTCGTTGGCATACTTCCACACCTATATATACTAAAAACAAAGTTCCTTTTCATGTCTGTCTGTGTATCCGCTTAGATTTACTTAACAATACAATTGATTTTAATGCGGTTTTCACCATCTTTTAGAACATGTATTCCCAAAGGTTTATACATTAATATTTAACATGGATATGGCTTAGAAATCTCGATGTTTTGATACGTCTCTATTGCACCCGTTCAAAGCAAGGGCGGGTCGCTAGTAAGTATTAATGTATGTAACTTCAAACCTTGGCATATCCCGTACTAAACTAAATCACAGTCACTTCCGTTACATATACGGGTTCCGTACATGTTTATTTGTCCGCCAAGCTCTTAAAGTATCAACATTAACATATTTTGTCACGTTTTCTCGGCACTTCACGCCAGTTTTGCCTTACGGGGCAAACGGAACTGCAGGTGCTGGCAATATGTATTTACTGGAAAATAAATTAGTGCTCCATGCTGGTTAAATGTTTATTTTATTAACATTATCAGTTACAACACTATCATTATAAAGTTTATTTTAGTAACCGAATGCAATGATTTGCTAAGTCACACAACTATTTACATTTTTTGTAATAAAAAATAAGCTATTTAAGTTAAATCATGCCTAATTAAAATACATTTTGTACCAAAAGAGTATTGAAACTCATGATAAAAATAAATATAAATCTAAATATGATTCGCGGCCGTATCAAATATTTATTTAGAGAATTATAATCATAAAAATCATCAATACATCTCTCTAAGTTCATATTACCCTATTGAATGACTATTTCATGAAATCATGACATTTGAGGCCAATTCTAACTTACGGAGTTGTACTACTTGTACTGCTGATTCTAATGATTATAATTCTGTAAAGCCATATTTGTTACGGTCGCGAATAATATTTTAATCAACATACAACCTGACACTGACCTGCAAATTGCAAAAAACGTAAGTAAATTTGAATTTCACGGGCTACCTTAGCGCATCCTCCTAAATATATGTGAAATACTTGGACTGTAGAGCAACCCTCGTTTCTTGAATTCATAAAAACATGGATAGGACATCGACACTGTAGGGGCGGACTCCCATGTCCCATTTTTTACGAGTTGGACCTGGGTAATAGGAACCGTTTCTTACATTAATAAGTTAGTTTTGATCTTCATAATTCATCATTGGCAGCCTTGTTCCACCCATTGCTGTGTATAGATCTTCCTTTTGTGCCAGGCTTCTCTGGTCTGTGCGAGTCTCATCCAGGTCTTCCCCGAGATTTTCTGTAGGTTAATTTAACCAAACCAATGTAACATATCATCACACCCGTATTCCCCAAAGGGTTAGGCAGAGGTGCACCTATAAGTACACCCACATTTCGTCAGTTAGGTTTAAGTCGCATGTAATAGGGGGCGAGTCTATAGCCATTAACTGAGGGGCACAAATCCAGAGTCCGGGCTGCTACTGAGAAAGCTAATGTAAGGTAGAGAAAATACAAAAAAAAGTCAGCCTCTCCCTTGCTGCACTCCCCCAGCGACGCCCTAGGCCGAGATCTGTACCCCACAGGCGGTGCCCTTAGCGTGTAGTCGCTTAGTTTTTAAGTTTTTTAAGCCCTGGCTGGAGGCCTTCATTTATAGAGGCACCCATAGGGAGGCTCTGTTAAACAGCCGACAATCTCCTAGGTTGACCTGTGCGATGCCATTTATGTATATTTTTTTAAATACGCTTGTGAACACTCATATTATAGCAAAAGTGTCGTGACGGTGAAAATGTTACACTTTTTTCAGTCTAGCTCTCATTAGCCAAGTGTGCAGAGTATAACGTGCGATAAGGAACTTCGTTCCAAAAACTACACTTGGAGCAGAATTTTTTCTAATAAAAAAACACTACAAAAAGAAAAGAAAAAACTAAAGAAAACCAAAGACTAAAAAAAGAAAAACTAGGAAAAGACTAGGTTCTCCTAGTCTTTCTACAGATTTTCACTTTTATCTGATACTCCAAGAAAGAATATGATTTAACTACGATTGCTTCATTAATATAAGATGATTTTTCTTGTAATGTATGTGCGTCTTGTATTATATTTGATATTTTTGTATAGGACGTCTCATGTTCATATTTTCCTCTTCTTGTTCTCACACCCTGTTGTCTACATTACTTTTCCATTTCTCCTTTCGCAAGTCTGCTGGAAGAAATTTCTTAAGAAATAAGCAGTACCCAAAATTTTAAATTTCTGTTTTTTACTGTGTGTTTATAAATAATAAAATATATAAATAAATGAAACAGTTACTAGATTTTTTATTCTCCGAAATATTAACCACAAAATATCCATACTTACCAATATTTTCCTCCACACTTTCGAAGCTCCACGTCCAATTCTAAGTAAGGAGGTTTTTATAAGTAAATTCTCTAGTAAAAATGTCGGTTTCTGACCAAGGTGACAAATGGCCTCTAAACTAATAAATGTCAGGTATTTCCTCGTAATTACCGACCTTATAGCGATAGATATAGGGCGTAATGATTCACGGCAGTTAAGGAGTAGTTCCATAGATTTGAGAATAATTACATTTTCTTTAGGAGCTATACAGGTTCGTCAGTCACAGTTCAGATCTTGAGGATACGGTGGCGTATCTAGATGTATTTTATCTAGCTCTCTAGGGCATTGGTCAGTAAGTTACTTTACCCACATACTTAAATATTGACATTATTATAAGCTCCGTTTCTGATAGCCTGTTTATTTATTTATTATTGACTACATTTTTGTATTGGGAACCCAATACAACAAATTAGTCACAATTTCCACACTCAGAGACGCCACCCAAAAACCAAGTAAACACCACCACGACCTACAAAAATGAAATGTTCTTAAATTATTACTTAATCCTGATCCTAACTACTTGATCAGGCGATCGAAAACGAAAATCAGAAACGAAGTTCTGTGTTTAGTAGTTCTATGTTAGTTAATCTGCTATTACTTAAATAAGAGCTGCCAATAGGTTAAACCAAATATCTACTTCGGGAGATGATTTAAAAGAGTGTCCATGGAGTTTCTTGCCCGTTCTTCTCCATAGGAATCTACCACGCTTTGGAATGGATCACTAGCTTCATCTTTCTGACTAACCGACTCCTTGAAAGTGCCTGTTTGGTTTATTTTAAATAAATGTTTTGAGTTTGAGTTTGATGGAAGAGTAGATTTTCATATTATTTTCCTTATCAACTTCATCTTAACCCCAAGAATTTATCACGCGAATAAAATAAAGGTGAGAATTGTCTCACTCCCATTTAATTTTCTACGTGGTCGAAGTAAATTGATCGTTTTACATATATGGTAAATAAATGGACCACGATAAAAAATATTAATCGCATTGCTAATCTGAAAATGGTAATATTCTACTAGATTCGGTAAGCTTTTACTTTTTTCCCAGAGTTTAGGGTAAAATATTGAGAGAAAAATACGTCAGCTGTTTGCTTTGTAAGGCACGATAGGTATTATCTTTTGAATGTTAGAATTATTATGTTTAATTTCTTCTGAAGTTATTAAATGCGTTGAATTTAATGGTGGCGGCTTTACCAGTTTATCTCAGTTTTTTTTAAGACTGTTTAATCTGAATGTTAAAGACGTCCATGTGAATTTAATCTGAATCCATCCAGCACGCTACTTCGACTTTCTGATAAATGATAAATGATTTTATTTCTGTAAGTAGGTTTGAACAAACACTTTTACACGTCAATCATAATTTAAAAACTAGATGAGGTCGGCGTTTCCTATCTGACTACTCTGAGAAGAAAGGCCGAAACAAACACAGAGGTCACAGTCTCTTTTAAAGTCCAGACATAATCTTGGTCAGATCATGTGAAGACCATGTAGATTTGTGTCTGAGATGGTCTTTTGAGGAAAAACCACACAGATTGAGTGGACCTGTCCAGTCAGTGCACGCATTTGTCAGTAATCATGTAGCTCAACTCAGAACTTACGATAACAGATCCCGTAAAAATTGCCTCATTATTACTAAAAGAATCGCAAATTAAGAGCCCCTTGAGAGAGCTGTTGATTCCACTATCAATGCAATCATAATTAGGTAAATTGATAGTTGACTAAACACAAAGTGATGAAATGAAATATTTTCCATGAGGTTAGGCAGAAACCACATTGAGACGCCATTTGCTAAGATTCTTTCATACTCTATTGCTTCGTCCACGTGCATCTGGTCAGTGCTACGTTGCAAGTACTCCCCATCTTTTAATAATAATCTACATTGTATCCTAATACCTTACGAAGGCAGTAACAAAATACAGGTCCATGCCTCATCGGCAACAACGAGACGCCATATTATAAAGAGATCAAGAGCGTTGTAATTAAATCAGTTAGGAAGCGTGACTGTGCGTTCTGCGGTGTCTCTGGAACGGTTTTTGTGGCGTTCTTTTTTGACATCCTATCATTATTGGGTTATTGAGATGTACTGGCAGGTAGGTAGGTATAGATGGGAAATCGAACGAGTTTTACATTGTAGATTTGTTTGGATTTAAATTTAGAATGTTCACTCGTAACTTTGTCAAAATCATACAACTCATTTAAATGTTGACGTATTTTAGGCACCAAAGTTATACTTTTTGTAAAGAAAGTACCAAATTCTTGATGATTTGAACAAAGAAGGTACCAATCTTTTTATACCTATCTGAGACATTTCCTTTCATGTTTTTTCTGTAAATTCATAACTCAAAAGGAGCTACAAATTATATAAAAGACTTTACTGTTCCTAACTGGTAACTGACGCCAAATGTAGACGGAGCTTAGTGTGTAAAGCTGAATAGTTTAAAGATATTCACGAAATAATTAATAGCGTCATTTATTAATAAACGATAAAGTGGGCGTTAATAACATAAAATATTGATTTCAAAACTCACACGACCAACGAACAAACCCACGGCAAAAATATAGTTGATTATAGAGAAGCCTCAGGTATCTAATAGTACTAGAGCAATCTAGTTCATTTCTAGATGACTGATCTAATCGAGTCAAAGGCCAGACTGGAGCGTAATAACCTGTAATCAATTACTATCGTTATATAATTTGTTATTGTTGTATGGGATTTTATGGGGTTGTCTGTCCGTATTTTAGAGAAATTGAGTTAGCATATTTAGAACCTAGATATATTAGAAAACACAGGGTGGCAGGGACACCGACGCGCAAAACTGTGGCCATGAATTCAGCACACACATGTTTTTAGACCCCACTACCGCACGCATTGAGCTCCTCAAGTTCTGAGTTCTACTGCACGATTACTGACAAATGCGTGCACTGACTGGACAGGTCCACTCAATCTGTGTGGTTTTTCCTCAAAAGACCATTTCAGACACAAATCTACATGGTCTTCACATGATCTGACCAAGATTATGTCTGGACTTTAAAAGAGACTGTGACCTTTGAGTTTGTTTCGGCCTTTCTTCTCAGAATAGTCAGATAGGAAACGCCGACCTCATCTAGTTTCTAAAATATGATTGACGTGTAAAAGTATTTGTACAAACCTACCTAAATAAATAAAATCATTTGTCATTTATCACAGGCCTGAAAATGTTTCGTTTGATGATAACAATGATGAAAGTGGAATCGGTTAGTACAATTTTATCGGGATACCTTCAATATGATTAGCACTCCGATCTAATTAGCGAAGCCCTATTGTTTATTGGTTTCGTTTTATTTTTTTTTACCTAGCTTATGCACCTGGTAGGGCCCGTTGTTTGATACATAGTTAAAAATGACCAATAGTAAGTTTAACAATTATTCACTTGATAATAGTTAAAGTTTAAGTACTCTGTCTAAGCATGGTTAACTTTCATAGCAAATTGTATATTTTTTTTACTATAGTTAGGTTAACAATTTGTCAAACAACATACTTATGTAATTTTTAACAAGTTGTTAGTTTAACTAACGCATTTTAACTATTAGTATATTTGACTACTGATCAAGCAACGGGCCCTAAGTCTTCTAAAGATAAATGAGTTAGTTAAAACTGAAAACAAAACCTTGGTCGGTTTTCCTAATTTTATACCCAAGCATCGCCAGTAACATAACTTGTATCCAACAAAATGTGCATCAAACAAAAATAAATGATTACATTCTCATGGGAACGTGCATTATACTCGAGTTAATGCAAAAAGCTGTGCAAATTGAATGAACCGGCATTAATATTAACGACAGATACAGTTCGCGGGGTGAGTAGACGGCCAGGTCTTGTAATCAATCAAATGTATGTATATTAAACTGTTAATTTTAGGAACAATGAAAGAAATGCATATTTAGACAGGAACTAGAAATCTTGGTGTTACATTAAACTTTTGTATTTTTTTGAATTATTTCATTGGAATGAATAGAATCAAAACTTTACCTACCTAATTATCTCCTGCTTAACCAAAGTGTATTCAAGTTCGATCATACGGCATGGCTATTAGTTATAGATTTAGCATTTATTCCAAAATATTATAACTTTCTTTCCAAATTAATTTATATAGCATCAAGGGATTAATCTCATTGACATTTATACATAATAACATAATTTATATGGAAATAAATCTATAGCATACGAAATACCTATCAACACTCAACTATACTCAAACCAATTTTCCCATAGCATAGCACATCACATAACTGAACTATTCAAACTAATTCAACATAAAATGATAGATTCCAATTCACTAAGACCATTCATTTCAAACCTTTTGAATTTACATTAAGATTAATTCCTTTCCTGATCCCTAAGTGTAGGAACGAAATTAACTTTGCATATAAATTGGCACATTCACACAAGATTGATTCAAAAACGTCAATCTATTTTCTTTGGAACTGTTTCCTGTATTTACGGAGATAATTTAATCGTTTTGGAACCAAAAAACATCAGCTTTGACTATTGGTAAAGACTGTTTTAGAGCTAATTTGTTTTGTACTAGCTTTAGCTTTCTTACTGATATAACAAGTGATTTTCGGGACCAAACAGGAATAAAATGTGGGGCGAACAAGGAATATTTTATGTGAAGTGTTGGAAGTTAATTCCTGTCCTACAAGGTTGTATCTATCTGTATAAGTCCTGCATCATAAGAACTACTAACTCTCTCAAAATACAAGCTTGACTTATGTAGTTTGAAAGGCCGTATATCATCGATTATTATTTATTATACAACTATCAAGTACCTTAATAAATGGTACTTCATACATTACGTTTTTGTTGTACTTTGAGAGCGATATAAATAAATAAATTTATTTTATTTTAAAATCAAATTAGTTTCCTTCACAATTCAAAAGAACCCATAAATGATTTAATTGAAATAAATTTATCTGAGTTCGAATAAATAAATAGATAAGATTTCTTGGCCAATACTCAATATTTTGACTAGAGCAAAACTGGCATTAGGATAACTTGCCAACAACAATTTCAAATTCAAATTATCTGGTATTTAAATTAGAATGTGCATTGTCATCCAGGCAAGCATAAAACCTTTTTTACAATTAGACTTAAAAAAGTTCTCCAAATTACGCTTTCTCTCGCTTAAGTTAATAATTGGACCCAAATGTGCTTCAACCTGAAGAGTGATGTGCAAACATTATTTCTTTAAAACAAGTGCGTAACTTAATTCCTTAACATTTACAAGTATACGGGCAGAACGCCCTATAACATTTTGTACCTCGGTTAATATTGGTCATATATCATACGGATGGATACCACACAATATTTTACATGCTCGTTATGATTTCGGGTGCAATAACCGTTATGGCTGGAAATTATGTTAAAAATGGCGGTCGGTTGGAGATTTTTTTTCGGGTACGGATTCAGTATATCTTTTGAGCGGGATTTCATTTTATGAGAAGAAGTTTACGTTGTTTAAATACAGAAAATACAAACCTATCTTTTTAGCTTTTATTTGTACTACAATTTAACTTAATTTAAGAACAAGTCACTTCTTATGTGTATGCTGCCTTCTGACCTATGTAAAAATTTGTCCAATTATTAGTATTGGTCTGTGTGAAACATTTATAATTACAAATTAATGCGAGGGATGCTGCCATTCCTCGAATTATTATCTAATTTTAAATATTTCAAGGAATTTTGCCATAATCGCCTCTTATGTCCCGGGTCGAACTTAGCACTTTACCCGCTCATCTGCATACAATTTCGTTGAACATCAAACAGCAAGCTCTAAAACAGTACTCTAATTTCATCTCCAAAACAAAAAAAAACCTCGCATAACCTTTAATCAGACCCTCGCCGGCCTTTACCAGCGGGCTCCTAAAACCATCGCCCCACTGATGATGTTAACAATCAAGGCTAATGTGGTTCCCGTGGCATCGTATCACGCATCTGCGAAATATTTTATGCCTTCATCCTTGAATTAAATACTAGTGGGTAGGTTGTAGAGCAATTATGATTCTCTTTTACCGATTATTCGGATGAGGTATTACCTTGTCCCGAGAGCTTGAGGGACACACACACATATCATCATACCTGTAATCCCCGAGAGGTTAGACAGAGAGGCAGCCAACTAAAATAGTTTTTTACTCGATATTTTCTCAAGTAATCAGAGATTTACTCCCAGGGATGTAGTCCCTGTCAAGCTTATAGCCAAACAGTTAGGTCTCTGTTTTGTAAACACAACATTATTGACAATAACACATTCCTAGTTCAGGAATTTCAATTATTTCAGTTGAATGTCACCATCATGATTCAGCTGAAAGAAGTCCACTGTTAGATATAGAAAACCTCCTGCAAGCATCGGCAAATCGACAGATCCTGTGCTTCTCGGATCCAGCAGATTTCCGTGAACTTTACCTGGTGGATGTTAACAGGTAATTCTAATAATACTAGAGTAACCTGTAATTATCATTTATAGTACAGTCAACCGCACATTAGTAATTAGTAATTGACACCTTTATGTCGTAGAAATAAGGGCGTTTTCCTTAGTTTTAAGTGCTACCACTGAAGTGCGTGTCATGTGCAGAATATACATCAAGTATGTACCTACAAAAAATATCCACCATTTAAAAACCAAAAAAGAAATCAGAATACCTACCAACTTACAATTCGTGCTGTTATAAATATATTTTCACCTATTCTTTCGATGTGGGTCAGACAAAACATCTCAAAAACGTTTCTCAGACAATTCTGTTGCTGCAAACCCGCATAAACTGGCGACCAGCAGTCAGGAGGTCAAATGCATAACTCTCGGCACCTCGAGCGCTCGCGCATGTAAATAAGGGCATATTTCAAACGTACTAGCACCGACCGCAGTGTTGGGTTGCTTCTCCAAACTGTTCGGGCCGGATTTGGTTTACGCGAGCATTTTATAGGCGATTTAATTAAAATCTGTAACTAACGAAATCACTGATCACTTAGTGACTCTAATCAGATTTTGTATTTTGAAAATGTACATGACTTTCAATGCCATTATCTTATTTCTAAAACTTGATATTATGATGTTCCCTTTAAATTGCGTCCCGCTACGAGGTTTATGCTTGACTGTCCGGCATTAGAGAATAATTTCGAGAAGAAACTAACCCCACCGCCGTATCCCCACGTTGACGTCGAGGTGGGGCTTAAGCGCTGCTGAACTCTGGGTCCGTGCCGGTAAAGTTAGATAAAACCGCAGGGTAGCATGTTGCGAGCTGTTGGGCAGTTGCGACCCCACGGACCCTATCGCTCGGGAAAGACCTTGTTCCTCAACTTGCCTTTATTGGCCGGCTGGAGTGAACACTGACGAGGAACACAGCTTCCGCCTTTTTCTTGCCTTTATTGGCCGGCTTGAGTGGAGATTCCCAGAGCAAACGTGCTCGGAGGAAGGGAGTGCTCCAATAAGGTGCTGCTAGGGATCTTGACTGTACTTCCGGGATTATCCTGATAGCCGTGGAATACCTCTCCACTGGTCAAGCACCTCAGGAAGTTTGCCCCCTTGTTGCTACGTCACTACGCGCTAGCGACCGTTTTCGGGGGCCCATTATTGGATATGCAAGTCACCCCCTGCCATTTATCCGTTATTACATAACATTGATCAGGCAGGAGACATAGTCCTTCCATAATTCTAGATAACCAATCCACTATAGCCACCCAAACCCATAGCCCAATATGTTTTGTTCCCATGTTCTGCAATAGTCCTGCACCTACCGGGGGTTGTCCTTGGGTGCACTTGCATAGTGCATACAGGAATAATGGTCGGTTGGTGCCTCAACACTTAAAATGACTAAGGGGCGTCTGCGAGTTGGCTTCAGCCCCTCGTACGTCTTCAAAGGTCCGGGATCCTAGGGTCCCGAGATATTTCAAAGATATTTAAATAATAATAATAATCGTTTAATGGGTACAAAAAACAAATACATTAAATGACAAAACGTGTTAAACGATGATAGCTGCAAGTCTTAAAATCCACTGAACCTCCAAGGTTCTTAAATATATACAAAAGTTTTCTCTGGCGTGCCCAGACAGAGCCAATTTTCTAATGCCATTTAAGGTAACAGTCAACTACAACACCAAGATATTTAATAGTCTGCCCGCCTTCTAGTTAAGGGCAACCAAAGTTTGAGTCAAAACTAGGGTTTATACAAGAGTGAGCGTGAAGATCTGCGTAAGTTACTATTTTGCAGTTAGGGAGAGGTAAGCGACATAACTCATTCACACACATTAGGCTTGACTCATGCACGCTTCCCTGTGGTACCCCAAAGGTAACCATCTCTTTTCTGCTTAGGTAATTATCAATGTTTACGTATTGCCCAAGATCCGTCAGATAACTTCTAAGGATATCCTGGGCAGTGCCGCGTATACCAACATGTTCCAGCTTCGACAGTAGTATGGGGACAGAGCCAGTGTCGAAAGCTTTAGATAGATCTAACAAGATAGCCAGTGTTTATCTTTTATTATCAATATTATTAATAATAATATCTGTTAGTTTCAATACAGCGTCATCAGTGGTTTTACCACTAGTTGGAAAACACTGCTGGCTGGTGGTCTAGGCAGAATGTCAAATTTTGGAAGAAATTTTGTTAATCTAATGTTAATAACTTTTTCCAAGATTTTGAGAGATTCGTAAGTACCAATATGGGTCTATAATATAATTAGTGATACTGTTACAACTTACAACAGTTAGTTATTACAAATATTTCGGTATCGATAGAGGACTAGCTTGTGTGTTTCGTTGTCTGGGTATTTTTTAAACGTTTGGTATAATTTATCTCTATGCCGTATGAACCTTAAGAGGCCAGACTTGGGGTTATCCAAGGTTTAATAATGCGTCGTCTACTTGAGGTAAGTGATGTATGAGTATGCGACTTAATATCTGAAAACATTGTAGAGACAAGAGACTCAGCAGCATCATTCGAATCATTAGAGTTAAGAATTGATGAGAAGTCAGTGTTAATGATGCATTCAATAACTCCCGGGACATCAATCCTAGGGTTACAGTAATTTCGGTTTACTTTGATTTTCATGAGCATGTTACAGAAAAACATGACAGGAGAGTGATCCGTTATGTGAGAATCGAGTACTAGAGTTGTTGCAGGAGATTGGCAACGGGTTATCACATGATCAGGACAGCTTGATAGTCTAGTAGGAAGAGTGTGATTTGTTTTTGAGATCGCTGATATAGGATAGATTTTCCTTGCCCTTGATTTCTAGCTGCTCTAATTGAGATTTAAGGCTATTGAGTTGAATAGTCAGGTGATCAAAATAGTCGCGAATACTGATAGCTAGCGATAACAAGTTTTCATACTTCTCATCTTGCTGGAGCTTGAATTCACAGAACATTTGCTTCATTTATCAGACATGAAAACGGACAACTTGCTGTCACCATTGTCTTCCGAGAGCTTGCGTTTGACGTTGCGAAAAGTAATTTTTGGTGGAACTTCCACAGCAAGTGATTCCGCCTTGAGGCTGAGGGTAGGTTCGGAAGAAATAAGTAAAGTAAAAAGCACCTGATCAGATGCGGCAAGTAATGTTGCAACAAGCGTTGGAGTCGGCGATGTATTGGGTAGCGTGAGATTAAAAGGCATATTCAAATGATTCCAAAGCAAAAGTACCTACCAGGCTACTAGTAATTTGAAGCGGTTTGATTGTTCAAATTGAGTGGTGGATCAGCTTATGCTGGTGGCTATCGACTGATCGGAACTAAACGGCTTTCCGTCAATTTTAACTAGACCTCCGCGGAGAAAAAAGTATCTCTGCCCTCTACTCACGGAAATTCCTTCCCTGTCACCCTTTCTGTGTGCTCTTGTCACTCATGACGATACTTCGACAGCTGGAATGGACAGTGAGCGTCCGCGCGTCACCTCCCGTGGTATGGGTAGTACGGTAAATATTGTACTATTTGTTGACTAGGCGCAGGAGTAAGCGCAACCGCAGCGCGATCTTCGTTGTTTTATGTACTCCTTTTTAGGCTGATTTATTTTTGAAACAAATAAATGGAATTTTTAATTTAAATTAAATAGGATCAACTTAAAACACGTCTGAACGCCTCATATATCCGGAGGGCAGGCAACCAACCTATTCTGTGGAAATCTCACCGTCTCAAAATTCTTCGACTGAACAAAATACTCAGACGAATACTCCAACGTGACAAAAATACACGAACACGCCACCATGCTCGCGTAAATCAACCAGCATCCTTACAATCACCATACACGTTAGACAGGAATGTGTGAATGCGATTCATAAATAAATCGATCCGAACAACGTCAGTGCTTCCGTGCGCTTATTGATATGGTAATCGTGTAGCTAATATAAAGTATTGTACATACTTACCGTCGGCGATGACGGTCAAGTGGTAAAAATGGACGGTAATTAAAAATATGCGGAGCTAAGAACTGATTGCTCTGAGTTTCATCGACTCTGAAGGAGCAGTGTTGATTTTTTTTAGATGCTTCTTTGATACCTGGGCCCCGATTCTTTGTGGTAATTGTTATTCCCCGCGTAATCTTACCACGTCAATATCGTGTCTTATAGAAACGGTTTCTTTTAAAATATCATAGAGAATACGTTATTAGCAGATGTCGTGGTTAGCTATGGAATTGACGTGGTTTCGAAGTAAGGAATCGTTAAGTGGTCATAGTGAATTAGGGTCCAGAACAGTTAAGATATTGGGTCGAAATCAAAAAAGACTCGGAGTTATTAGCGATTGAAAACTTCGGTCCAAGTTGAATGTTGTATATTAGTTGAGCCTGCAGACAATGGATCCAATGCGGACGAGTATATCAACGAATAACTTCTTATTGCGACACAGCTTAGATTTTGGAACCAGTTTAGTAAAACCATTCCTTCTTTTCTCAGGCTCTTTTACTTTAATAAGATTTGAAAATCTTACAGAATTGGTATTGGAATAAAACAATAGGTACTGGGATTGCCGAAAAGCAAAATAGTAGGTACTTTATGTTACTATTCGAAGCAACGGAAAGTTAGTTGGTATGTAAGTCCTTATTACGCAAGAAGGTCAAATTGACCTCCATATTTTCAAGAGATTTCACTTATTTAATTTCAATACAAATCTACAAAAATGTTACATAAATATAATCCAGCAGCAGACCGATCTACAAATAGATTTACATACAAAAACGTCACTTACTTTGTAGCACTAGTAGTCAGTTTTCCAAGCATTCACACAGTAACCCGCCACGCTAATGTAGTTTACGATCGACCTAGAATCGATTCGTTCATTCGAGCGCATTCGATTGTCGATTTAAATCGAATCGATGCGCCCCGCACTGTCCCTCTTTACGTCAAATAAATATAGAGCTTTAGTTCCAAATAACGACACTGGTATGTCAATGGCGCTAGTTTAGATTAGTTATGTTCATTTGTGATAATACGTATGCGTAAACAGAATTTGATTGTAATGCAAGATTCGTTTCGATTAACTATAAATGTTTAAATCCGGGATCATGAAATACTATAAGAATGTTGGCATTTGCAGTTCAAGAAAAAGAATATATCTATTAATGTTTTTTAAACTAGCAAAAATACTGCTGTATGCTATGTGTGTATGTAAATATCTACATTTATATCTGTAATTTTAATGGTGTACATAATAAAGAGTATTCTATGCTATTCTAGGTTTTTTACTTCTCTACAATTTTAAAGTTATTCATGAAGTTTTTAACATACCTACTCCTATTTTATAATCCACATACCATAGGCGGGCAAGGTAAGTTTATCGACATCGACAACATTCATCACTATGAATGACACTATGAAACATCTCTGCCTGCCCTGGAAAGAATGATCTATAGCATCAGTCACCAATAAAAGGATTCTAGCTCTAATAAAAACTCAAATTTATTACCCTAGCAACAGTTTTTCATACGGAAAAACTAAACAAACATAGATACGGTCAATTCATTAAAAATCATTGACTTGTCAGAATTTTTTCACTTCAGTAGGAACTGACAAGCTGGACTGACAAACGACGACAAATGACTGACGAAACAGGTGGATGCTGACTGATGTTTATCTGGAAGATCAGTATCCGATCCCACGTGCATTAGAATTTCAGATAGGCCCGGGCATGTTTAATAATGTATTGAGCAGGGATGTATGAAGTGTAGACGGTATGACAATAGTTATGCATGCTGTTAGCTTCTGGATTTTAATTTATTAAAAGTAGCTATGCTAATTCTAGATTTGCTTTGACTTTGAGGTTCCCGACTTTCAATAGAATTGAATAGACAAACCATTATTTTGCAGTGGGTATCGTAAGTAATGGGGGCTATCGTTTTTGTGCTCACCAGTTGGCGCCACTGTCGAGTAAGGTCCTGTTGTAATACTTTTATTTGATGTTTTGGATATGTTTAAGTACCCTTATATTCATAGTATGTTTATTTGATTACATTTTAAAACTTCAAATGAATATTTAGATTATAATGTTCCTAAAATTGGCAAGCATGAAGCAGACAAATCTTATTCTTCCTTCAAGTGCCACCAAATTAGATCCTAACTTTTTACTTAAATCTTGAAAAGCCATATTTAATCAAGAATGGCACAAACATTACAGCTATTATGAATCATTCGTTAAAATCCGTGATAAAAAATCCCACAAACAGTGAACGTTCAGTACATGTTTTGACATCTAGAGACCTTACTCTACACTAGCGCCTCTAGCGGCGAACTCAAGCGCGATAGCCCTCATTCCTTCTACAAGGAGCAATAGTCAATGTTAGATCTAATCAATATTGACAAAAAATTCTCCGTGTGGTACTGATGTCCTAGTTCAAATGATCTCGCTTACAGTTTACCTAGTTTTGTAGATTAGGGCACTTACTCAAACTAACAACTCGACGGTATATGAATATTTAATTATACAGAGTACACCGCATAATACAAAATAGGACAAACAGGCCGGGACCCCGACGCCCTAGGAGGACTTATAGTGACCTTATTGGTGATGTTCTTCAGAAAGGTCAGGTGCGTAGTATTCACAACCGGCGTGCGTGTATGACCAGCACCCTAATTACGTAACACACTATCTATCACAATCTGAATCATTTTGAAGCCTATCGCTAATCCATTGCATGTTCGAATAATTTGTCTGCTCAACAACGTAAATAACGCTATGAAATTTGTATAACTGTCAAAATGAAGTCCATTCCTACTGTTAGTGTGTTACGTAATTACCCCGCAGATGTATGAACGTAAACGAGGCAAAAGAAGTATGTAAGGATTGTAGCAAGTGGCGTTCTGTAGTTTCTGCCTACCCCCATGGGAAGAAGGCGTGAGTTTATATATGTGTGTATGTAGGACAAACACTTATAAAACTATAATAGTGTACACACGGCCACATATCAAGCTACAAATTTCCAGTTTTATCTGACCTCGCATTGTATAGACTTTTCGTACAATGAGAAGTCAGCTTATACTGGAAATGTATAGCTTGATATGTAGTCGTGTGTATAATGAGCGGTCTTATCCCACATGGGGATCTCTGGACTGATAATCTCGTATCAAAGATCATTGGACCTAGTGGAATAAAATTAATAAGGAACCTAATGTAAGAGCTTGATGAATATTAGAACTATACAGATAATGAAGGAAATGTAATATGTAGAAAGAATAGAAATCGTCGCCACACAAAATTGGAACAGGAAGTTACAGTTACAAAAAGTACCTAAATCATAAAAATACATCTATCTCGTATCTTCACCACAAAATACGACTTGCAAAACACATCACTCACAAAAATTTCCCCACAAACTTTATTGTTTCTTTACACAAATAAAAAATGTCTTACATACGTGACTGTAGGAAGGTATTCCGTAAACTATAAACAAAGGTAGCCTAGTACCTGATGGTACCTATGCGTCATGAGGAAAAAGGTGTAGCAGAGATAGGTATCATCAAAATTTTTGTTTTTTATTGTACGTGATGGGATATGGGATTTCTACGCTGTCTCATTTCTCTCAAGTTCTAAATAAGTATTAACGGTAAAAACTGTAAAAAACTACAATACGATGAGCTCATGTTTGAGAGAAACGTTGCCACAGACAGACTGATGGCTTTGAGCTTGTAAGTAACTAATACATTCTTTATGAGAATATGGAATTGTCAGGTACCACACTATATACGTTTGTAAATAATACGATTTAGGACTTGGTTAATGGGCGAATTATTCGTGAAAAATTGTTTAGTTTTGTAAATTTACTGATCTCTTGCCAAGTCTAGTGATCCAACTTTAGACGGGTACCTACCTAAATTCCAATTTAATCTAAGAAAGAAATAAATAAAGAAAGGAAGAATAAAGTTCGTGAAACATAAAATACAAATAACAAAATAAAAAAGTGAAAGTAATGTTTAACAGCAACAGTGTGTGCCTCACGGCTGCGCCAAAAAGGTTCATTTCAGCATTAATGCCAGACAGATGCTGTCTGACGCTGGTTTTCTAATGAACCTTTAGGGACAAGTGACGGGGAGTACAAAGTTTCAAAATATAAATAAATGAATAAACTAGTACTTCGTATCAAACATAATTACAAAAACAAAACAATAAGAAACTGTCTTAGAAAAATAATCTAACCTAAATTCTATTTTTTCCAATTTTATTACCCACTAAGACATGTTTCCTACCGCATTAAAAGCTAGTCGCGTTTCAGGGGTCTACTCTCTAAGCATGAAACCCGTAGTTTCGGTCAATGTTACGGGCGCTTCTTATTCCGTATTACCTACGGACATAAGATTAGTTTGGAGCCCGACCTAAGAATGAATGAACGATGTGACAGTCGTCTCTACTCCCGATGTGTTTTTACCTGGCCGAAAAACTTAGTTAATCGGGTGTAGAGTTCACTCCAAAGGTTCAAACTACTTTTGGACTGGACCGTATCTTCGTTGACGGACTTAGAGAGTAAGCCACATGTTTCGTTTGGACACCTCTGACACACAATGACGCAGTGACTTGACTTGATTGATATGGAAACGCTATTAAATAATATGTGTGTGCACTCTTCTCTCTTAGAGCAAATCTAGCGATTTAAATCTTTGGGCACCGGGGTTTGACAGATTTTTATGGCGGCCATTATAATATGACGGAACCGTTTTCCTAGGAAACCTAAGCTATGGTAAAATAGGCAAAAATGAAAACGACATTGAAAATTCACCATTTCGACCATCAAAATCTAATTTCTAAAATATATAATTTAAAAAATAATGTTTTCACTCCCGTAGGCCTTAAATATTGTTAATTATTTTTTTCTATCACTTCTGTTCTAGACACGGTAACAGAAGATTGATCTTCCCTAGACTCAAACTAACGGTACCCCATTCTCCCAGTCACTGGAGCCTTATCATCATAGTTTCTATATCAAATTACAGATATTATTAAAGCTATCTAGTTATTAGACAAACGTCTAAGTAAACAACTCATTAGTGCGTCCTGCGCGCGCGCACGTTGGCTATTACACTGGCAGTGACCAGATGACTAGTCGTGATGGTATTTGTTGTAAGGGCTGGCAGTTTGAGGACCCTAAAATGTATAATTATTGTGGTCAATATTGTCTGGTACAGATATTAATAAATATTTTCTTTTGTGAACGTCATCGCTTGAACAATTTTCATAACATATTAATTTGTTGATGGGTATTAATTTTGCGAATTTGCTTTTATGGTTTTCATCATGGTTTTCTTTGTCTAATCTGACGTAAATAAATGAGCTACTTGCTCATTGCTCTAGTTTCTTATAAACCAGTTACTGCATGAACAAGTGGCCCACTGAATTTTGAATAGATTTTATTTGACATCAACCTCCGAATTGTTGGAAACTTGCAACGTTTTGGATGTTTAATGATGGCAATATTTAAAATATGCTGAACTTTCCCAAGTCAATCCAATCTAGATTTAAACTCAATTCTTAACCACCAAAGAAACCCTAGACATTCGTTCTCCCTGTCAGCTGACACTCCTAGAGACGAAGATAACAAGCAGATCACCCCCTGGAGATTTTGATAGGCTGTCAGGAATCCTTGGCATTCGGTATAAATTCTACGTCACATCTATAGTTCGCGTTAATCGTGACAGGGGGCGCCAGTTGTCATTCTTCGAATAATGTGGTGGTTTACATTTTAATTGTAAACCTGTATTGTTTTAAATAAGGTATGTTTTTGTTATATTATGCACCTGTTCGCTGTACTTTTTTTTTCCCCTTGTCCTAGGGTTCAACAATAGGATGGACCCTAATCTTACTAAAATTTAGCCTTATAAATAGACTAATAAGTAATTTAATTATAACCTAAGCTATTAAATTGTCTTTACTAAGAATGTGTGTGTGTGTGAATGTGTGACTTTTCTTAATGTCTCTATTAAGGCAAATACACTTCGTTCGTTGTATATGATGATGAATACCTATTATGAGGATTTACAAGCTAAAATGAATATATGAATTTGAAAACAACCGCTTGTCCGCTACATACACACATGATTCTTCAATAGAGATTATCTCTGAATAATAGAGTACGTAATTAAAACCACCAAATATCTTAAGAATTGTCTTTATAAGACTGAATGAAGGCTAACTTCACTCTCTGGATAAGCAATATTCACAGACGGATTGTGGCATAAATTTCCCCAAACTTGGGCCCGAATTTGAAATCCCATTCATCCATCATTATTATCCTGCCCTTATACCAATTATTTGGAATTTTCGGTTGGGTTTCTTTGGTTTTCCCCTACTCATATAGCCATCCATTATATAGAAAATTAGAAATCAGAGCAAACATGACAAAAAATATCTTAAAAAACTTTCTAAAAGTGATGACCCTACTGACAACGCATATTAGTGTCGATACAGATTAATATTTTTTGCTATTTTCCGCGTAATTATAATTAGTGATAAAGATGTACTTACCGGATGTTTTTTGTATGATATCACTTACATTCATCGGGGCCAGGCAGAACTGTCACAAAAAGGGTTTGAAAAAGGTATGGAATGGGTAAGTTACACTGTTCCAAGGATTTCTTCAACGGAATCTAGAATTAAACGGTATTGATAATATCTCACTGGGTACGGACAGGAATCTGCTGGTCCAGACAGCATGGTGAATTTACCATAATATCCTGAGATTTTTCACGGTAACAGTCTATAGGGGAAGCCCATATTCAGTTATCTCTGCTAAGTATTGTCTGTCATAAAAATCATTGAGAAATAATTGTTGATCAGGATAGGAAAAAACGGGAACTTTCTTTTTTTAGAAGTCGGTTATAAGTTATCCTAGCTAATATTATGAATGTGAATGTCAGTTTGTTTATTTGTTACGCTTTCACGCTAAAACGGCTCAACGGATTTAGATGAAATTTGGCACACAGATAGACCATGACTTGGGTAAGGACATAGGCTTTCATCCTGGATCGCAGACCAAGTCGCGGGAACACGGCTAGTAAGTTATAAACAATACTGAATCTCAAAATTATAGGTATGCATTGTTGGCCCGATTTCATTGCACGATATTTTCTTTCGCACTTATTTGAGTTTTTTTTATATTTTTAAGTAATCGATAGCACATTGCCAACATTTTGAGTCCACTAGGGTCCTGACGTACATCCTAATTGCGTAACACACTTTCAATCACAAACTGAATAATTTTGAAGGATATTGCAAATCCATTGCTTCATATGTTCGAAAAATTTGTCCGCTCGACAACGTAAATAACGCAATGAATTTTGTTAAACTGTCAAAATAAAAGCCATTGCTAAATTAACTGTCTTCTAAGTTTTTGAATAATTTAGGTGACATAGGCAGTAGGCTGCACTTTAGAGGTAATAAAACCAGTAAAATCTGGGCTTATATTCTATAGAGGAAGTTGATGTAGATGCACGTAGGCTTCGCGGACGTTCATGTTCGGGGTCACCAGTATAAAGGTATGAGGAACAGGGTGTAAAGCTCACTCATACTCTATGGAAAAGGGAGGATTCTCCGACCAGACGGGTATCGTTTCTGATGGGCAACAGCCCGAAGATTGATGTCGGGACATTCTATATGTGCTAGTTACGCGGTAAACTCTGCTTGCGCGATACAGGATTTTGCGTGACGTCAGTGTGACACGTAGCTCGCATGTGGCGTTGTTGATACCGCTATAATTCTATTGAAGCTCCGTATTACGCTAGGCCAGCTCAAAATCAACGTGTTGCTACTGACGTGCGGCTTGCTGTACCTAAATTTTCAAGAAATCTGCGATGAAATCAATACCTCGAGGAAGACAGTTAGCCAGACAACTCCGATAAGCAATGTTCTTAGTGATCAATCCCCGTTCGTTCTTACTTTAAGAAGCTTTCAAATTGCGGTGGGACTGTAGAATGGTTATAAGCTGTGTACACAAAAAACAAAACAAGCCACCATTAACCCAGCTTATCCTCCAAGTGGAGCGGCGTGAACATCAAAATAGCGACGAAATGAACCCGTCAAGTCTGAAAAATAATTATGCTGACTAATTACGACATTTCTCTTGCGAGTAAACGACAATGTGCGCCCGACTTTATTTCTGGTTGATGTGAGTGTGTGTGTGAATCTGTGTTGCTTAAGTGGTTCCGTATACGGAACCACTTAAGCAATATTTCTACCCTATAGGGTAGAAATATTTTTATTAATAAGATTTTTCGAGAGTTTTAGATTTCAATTAAAGGTTTTCGAGAACTATTTTTTAAAATACTGTTTGGTCCATGAATCGAAGGAAGGAACCCATCACTTGACGGGTTCCTTCAAACCAAAAATTTTGGGGTTTTGGGAAATTCGCAAGTGCGAATTTTCCAAAAAATATTAAAAATGTCTAGCTACTACTCGTACACTATAAATAATCGCTGAACATATATGGGGGTGTTTTGAAAAGCCTTTGGAGCGAGGCTTTTTTTTTTATTGGACGTCATTTCATGGTCCACACTGTATAAAAAACCCTAGCATTTACGTACTCATTCCATTCCTCGTGTTATTTTCATAATTGTAGGCAATCAGGAATATGTTGCTATGTAGAAAATTTTATTTCAATCTCAAAAATAATATTTACATAATTTAAAAAGCTAACAGTCTCAAAATAATAACATGTACAAGTATATATAAAAATATTGGAGTATTTGCGCCGTTTGAGGTTTTCCGTACCTGCAGCAACCGCCCAGCACAGCCCGCCGTGCTAGAAAGATGGGATGGCGCAAGGGTGTCGACATATCGCACCTTTATTTCGAAACCGTTACTAAACGAAATTTTCACGAAATTTTAAATATTTAATTATATGACTACACACCTTAAAAGGAAACCAATAATTTTACAAATAATCTCAGGAATATCACTTATGAGTTCATCACTTTTTTATTAAGCGATAAATAATAATGCAAACGTCGTAAATTATTTCTCCTGTAAAATTTAGTTTTTTTGTTTAATAACAGTTTCGAAATGACGGTGCGATATGTTGCAACCTTTACCAAAGACCTGCCTACCTTCCAAGGCGTTATGGTCATTCCATCTGGTCTCTTCTCAGCGTCACATGCCAAGCCATTGGGTTCAAATTGCTTTAAATGTTAAATTATTACCTACTATCTTCTGCCCGCAGCTTCGCCGCGTGGATGTCGGAAATTATCCCACGGGAACGTGCTACCGGGACAATAAGTAGCCTATGTCCTTCCCCAGGATGTCATCTATCTCCTTGGCAAATTTTATCGAAATCCGTTCAGTGGTTTAGGTGTGAAAAGGTAACATACAGACAGAGTTACTTTCGAATTTATAATATCAGTATGGATGAGATTGACATGTTTGGCCACCTACATATTAATATCAAAATTTATGAGGTCTGGTGATAAAAGGGCTGTCACTTTGAATTAAAATACTATAAGCTGATTTTCGAGTTCAAAAAGTGTTTTATTTATAAAATTCTTGACGGATCTCCAAACAAATTCCACTCCAAAAATTGTAACATTGCGCCCAACGTACATAGTTAGCGTGTTACTACATAATAATCTCATTTACTAATTGTTTTGAGAAACCAGAGCACTGTGCTCTGTGTTCACTGGACTTGCAAGAACTTTATGTTAACTATTACTTGAAATAATATTCGGCAAGTTTACTTTTAGATAATTATGGTCAATTGGTCCTTAACCCTTCGTATGCGAACGTGGGTCCACGTGAGACACGATGGCTTTTTAATTGTTTCTGTAATTACGGCTTTCAACCCGTTAATTGGTCATCCCAGATTTTGTGAATAGATTTTACTTTCCTAACCGTTGAAATTGGCACTCTAAATTTTGTAAACACCGCTTTAAAATGTTAAGTCAACCGGGCTGATAGGTAATTATTAAATGCAGAATAAGATCAAAATATCACATAAAGGCTCCTTCAAAGAGGCGCAACACGCGACGCGACACAAAGACGCCACCTATCGAGCGAAGAGCGGTGCCTTTGAGTCGCGCGCGATTCGCGTCGCATGGCGGGCCTGTTTGAAGTAGCATTAAACCTACATGGGCACTTATGAAACGTCAGAAGCTAGGTGCACGGTTCCAATTGGTCGTTTCCTATGGAGAAGACTTCCAAGTTCGTTCGTTCGGTCGTACTTGAGCAGTAGGTAAAGTTCGGAATAAGGGTTAAGGGCTTTTTCTTTCATAAATAAAAGAAAAATCTCCAAGAAAGTAAATTAATATGGTTTTTATTGAACATCAATTCCAGATAATTTCAGAATTATAGCTGCAATTTCGAAATCACCTTCCATCCACATCAATGCAAGCTCTGAATTTCCCTTACGACTTTCAGTTTTACTAAAAAGGTTTTATATTTATGGGTTCAGTTAAAAAAAAAGAATAAAGGGCGATCCCATTGCCCCGATAGACCCGAAACTCTCGTTTTAATGTCCGCTCGTCATTTTTAATGGGACCACACCTTAATACGGTTTATGTAATAAAATGGTTCGCAAAAACTGATTGATTGCTGTTTCTGTTATGTAATTTCGGTGTGAAATTCATTTTAAAGTGCTTTATAAATCTTAATGTTTATTATTACATATTTGTTTTTTGCCACATCAAGGTAAAGATCTGATAGTTTCTTTACAATTTTTTTTTACATAATTTAAGCTAGTCTTAAAATAATAATGTACAAATATATAAAACAGGGAGAGGAAAGAATCATCAAGCCATCAAAAATTTCGTCCGCATCGCTGTCGACAGGAAAAGTGCCCAAAAGGCTGGCAGCATTGCCACGTTGTATGGCGATGCTGATTCTTTGACCAAAAAATAGGCCAGCCCTCTGGTCACGTGAAGAGTCGACCAACCGCTTGCTAAAGTCTCGAAAATATTTATTGTAAAGACTTTACAACTACATCGTTTTCATTTTGTAAAGTAATCTATATATATAAAAATGAATCCCTATTTCCCTTGGTCACGCCATAACTTGAGAACGACTTTACCGATTTCATCCATCTTTTTTAATAGTTTTCTTATACTTTGTAGAAGGTTCTTAGGAAAAAAAATGCGGGTGAAACCGCTGGGCGTAGCTAGTTTACAATAAAATTAATAAATCAATTTAAATTAAGTAGGGGAAAAATTGACAAAATTGGAGCAGTAGTTTTGAGAATCTATCGGACATGACCGTAAACATCGGTTTTTTTTGACGCTCCTTAATTAGAAGACTCTCTCAATACGTTTACCTAGAGCCTAAAAATAATTATACCTAGGATACTCAACTATTTTTCCATTTTTGTTAGGCTAATTCTTGCTTTGACCACTCTGGTTTACCTTTAATTTTAGTTTTTTGATAACTGGAGTATTTATTGTTTGATGAATGAGTCCCTCTCTTCATTTCCTGTATAATTCCATTCATCGCTTCTAAAACGAACGTCCTCCGAACAATATTTCAAGTTTCTAATCTCAGTCACTATTTACGACTGTCAATAAGACGCTAAACATACGTTAATGGTCACAGAAGATATTCCAATTATTTTTTTCATACTTAATACATAAATATTAATATATCATCCATTCATCCATCAACATTATGAATTATGTAAATTATATTAAATAATAGAATTTAGGGCCTATAAGACGTGTAGATGACGAATTCTTGACAGGCGTTGAGATTTCATTAATTTTGTGACGGTTCGGAGTTGATACTTAACCACCTCGTACACTATGCGACATGCGACGCTAACCAGTCGCATGCGACTGTCATCGAGTGTGCGCGTGCACCGTGCTTCTAGACGCTGCGAGTTGAAGAGTCAACTCGACGCCAAGTGTGCGGAACTTTGAACAAAATATATGAAAATGGTCGGCCACAACCTGTCGTTGCGTTTAGTCCCCGAGCTGTCGCAGTCGTCTGTCGCATAGTGTGCGCCATGTCTTAACAAAGATTGGCTTCACGTTATAATTACTCCACTACCGGTCCAAGTTATTACTATCTCAATGCCTGTAAACAAGCTCTCAATGAAAATTACTCTAGATCAATTATTATATATTCTTGTTCCTGAAAGAAAATTACAGTTAAGGAAATTTTACTCAAACCGTTTTCCGAAAAAGTAAACTTTTAGCTCCTATAATGGGACTGTAGATTTTCAGCTTAGATTATAAGCAGGTCTGAAATCGCCAACCCGTCTTGAGCAAGCGTGGTGATCAATACTCGTGCCTTTTCTTTGTGAGAAGAGGCCTTTGCCCAGCAGTGGGAGAATCATAAGCTGGTGTTGAAGTTATATTTAGAAACGTCATAGAAATAATTTGATAAACTCAAACTCAAACCTCAAAGCATGTATTTCAAATAGACCAATTACAGGCACTTTTGAATTGTCAAGGGGTCCGTCAGTCAGAAGGATGAAGCTAGATGCCCATTCCAAAACGTAGATCTCTATGAAGAAGAACAAGTAACTCCAAGGACACTCTTTTTAAATCAAGATATTACAAAATCCTGGGTACAATATTCTTGTTGCTTCTATATGTGAGAACAATTTTTTTTTAAATATGAAGAAACAATTCAAAATATAAGATTAATAATAAAAATAAGCCGTGGCAGTAAAGAGATGACCAGTCTCAACCGACAGCGCCCGTTCACGAACATGACGCGTGGGTCAACACCATCCAGCTCAATCATTTTGTAGGGATCCGAATTATCCAGTACACGCGCCACCATCAGTGAGACATTTAAGTGAGCATGATACATTACTCATACCTGCAAATCCGGTAAAAATAACATAAAATAAAGCACATCTGAAGATATTGAACGACAATCCACAAATTCATAGCCCGCACTACGTAGATGACAAACATGCAGTAAATTTTCGACATACATACCTACATAACTTAATCCACAATATAGGAATACACAGAAGATCCGATCCACACAAGGTACAGTCACGAGCATAAATAACTTATACTTACGCAAGGTTCAGACGCAATTTTCTTCTAAAGTATTGATAGAATTGTATAGTGTTTCAAACATGGTGTTCGCGATACCATACTTATATGAAATAGGTCGTTGTTCAGAATATTAATTTCATTAGAAAAACGCTTTTGAATTTTACGTAAGTTTAAGGTAATTATCCTCGTGGCTGTCTGACTTAAGCCCTGCTAATTTCGGTTTTAAATACCCCATAACATAATAGGCTAAAGCCTCATTTATTTCTATCAAATCTGTGCTTTGATTTAGTTTGTCTTGCTTACTCTTCGTGCTCGACCTTAAAGTCGCGTCGCTGTTACATGTTTCATGACGCTATTGTCCAAAAAGGTGCTGACTGTTGGTCCCGATTTTATTAGCTTATCAACTTAGAGAGAATAACATGTATGTCGTATATGGCAACAGTTTATGAAACACGAAACAGAAAACAAAAAAGTTGAAATGAAAAAAATAATTGTGTGTGCCTCACGGCTGCACCAAGAAGGTCCATTTCAGCATTAATTCCAGATAACTCCAATCCACAATTGGACATAATAAAACCAAGAATGACTTTTCGAAAAAAACCCTCTATAGTGCCCGTCTATACCCTCCTTTTTTTGTGTGGGAAGACATCGAAAGATCGGGAGAGCATGTCAGACTTTTACGGACTAAAACCCACCCGTGTTCTTTCAGTTGCTTGTGCGCCAGGACCACGGTAACCCTTTCGGACGAACCCGCGACCCTGGCAGTTCTATACCCTCTTAAGAACATAATTACATGGAATTTCTGAAATTATTTTGTAGTGTTTCTTGGTATAATCGGGTTCAACAAAGCCTCCAAAATACGATCACTGGGTTTGTAAACTGCGCTTACGCTTACGTGTTCACTTTAATTTGATGGTTTGTTTAAGTATTGTTGATATTTCTAGCTCTTTAAAACTGAAGAAATAAGATAGACAAAATAACAATATTAGAAACTAATATTTGCTGGAGAAAACTTCAATGACCTTCCATCTGCAGGATTGTTAATGAGTTCAAGGATCATCGTTACTATAAAAAAGGTGATATTCAAAATCACCGCATAATTAATACATCCTACTAATATTATAATCCTACTATCCTACTAATATTATAAATGTGAAAGTGTGGATGTTTGGAAGTTTGTTACTCAATCACGCTAAAACGGCTGAACAGATTTGGATAAAATTTGGCAAATGGGTAGACTATGACCTGGATTAGGACATAGGATAATTTTTATCCCGATACTCCCACGGGATCGAGATTTCTGCGGGTGAAATCGCGGGGCGCAACTAGTATAAAATAAATAATAAAAATAAATGAAAGGCATTCATGTATTAAATAATAATTTTGGGGGAATTGGGAAAGAATGATCTTGTGGGTGATGTTATTGCCTACAGTATTTATTAAATCTGTTTTAATTAGGACTAAACTAAGTCATTCATATCCTGTTCATTCATTACTTAAGATGGAATAATATAATTAATCAGTATGTATCAGGATGTTGGGCAGTATCCTGCATTATATCATTAATTTCAAAAAGGCGTGTTATGACCAATTTCCGATGTTATTAACAGCAATAATATTGTAAAAGACTGTTTATGAGAAAGATGAAGTAATTAAACGGTATTTCACTTCTTCACTCGTGTGGTCTCGGTCAAAAGTTTCGTCAGTGAGTTGAATCAGTCAGTCGACTCAGTCAGCTGGGTCAGTAGGTGGGCTTACCAATTGAAGGATCGATGGATTGTTGGATGGCACTATTCGTGAAGGCTTTTTAACGTATCATTCTAGCTCTTGCTACCCAGTTTTATCCATGCAGTCTGGATTATCATTGACACCAAGGATGCTAAAGGCCTATGAGGATGACTTCATATTCAAATTCCTCTTCTATTGACATACATACACAATCTAAAAATATTTTAAAGTTTTTCCTCAATAATTACATGACTTTCAAATCCAAACAATTTATCAACGGATATTCTAACAATGGACCGTCGACATGGACCGAAGCCAGAATAAAAATAAACATCAACAAAATGTTACAAATTACGCGCGCTCCTAATCGGGCTCTTCAAGAAATCGATTAATTTATTCACATCACTAATCTCATTAGTATAACTAAGGCTGGACATACACTCTCGTGGATTGAAGTTACTTTACTAATAATATCAATAACAGAATAAATTGCTGGCATAGATTTTTCGAGAAACAGCCAGTTTTTCTTTTTTTTTTGTTGGTTGGTTGAAAACTCACCCGTGTTCCTTCAGTTGCCTGTGCGCCAGGGCCACGGTAACTCTTTCGAACAATCCGCGACCCCGGCAGGCATCGGCCCTATCGGACCCCGTCAATTATGCTGACATCTCTTTGAGGCGCGCAAAAAATAATAATTGAAAAACACCAAGCTGCAAGAGCAACTTGAAAACTCGCCATGTAACCACTTTCTTTAGACAGAAAGGCCGCTGCTCCTGCAGCAGGAGTAGCTATGATGATAGTATTTTGTCGGACCAATCCTTTTATAAAATCCTAGACGACCCCTGCTTGCTTAGAAACTGTAAGGATGATTGCCCATTTTTATACAGAAAAGAAAAGATTCTGTTTTGGTTGTGTTGGTAACAGGCTCTATTTTTGGAACCAATAATAATTATTTAAGTAGTCTTTGGAAGAAAAGAAAAGGAATGAATGAACTAAAGACTATATTGAGACTACTGCATTTTCTGTCAGTGAAGTTACTGACAGAAAATGTAGTAAACTCAGTGTATTCTTTAGTTTATATGAATCTGCCGCACCAAATCCGATTATAAGGGATTGATTTACAATCGTCCGTCCTTTATAATAACTGTTTTGGTACATTTTAATAATTGGACCATTTGACTTATGGGTCTAGTTATCATTGCTTAAAATATGGGTTTATATCATAAATCATAGTCTTATTATTTAGACTAATGTTTGACTGTGGGATTGCCTAGTAATTGGTTTATTTAAGACTTGTTTGATACAATTTATTAAGGTCTTTTTTCCACATTTTCATTTTCTTTTATACATTTGCACTGCACATAAAAACCAGTAGGTATTGCCAAAACAACAAATTGAAACACAAAACTTGCTTGTATTTTCCGTAAGATCATGTCCTTAACCTGGTGCTGATTAAAATTCATCAAAACCTCACCCAAATATAATGTCCCAACAGGCCAACACCCAGATAAGAAAAATAAATTAATCTCAAAAAACATATTGTCGTTAAAAAATAAAAATAAAAGAACACAGATGCCCTTATTATTAGTAGACATTTATAAAGCAACCAGTGAGTCCCATTCTGTCGGCCATAAAATATCGATGTCTCAATTTTTGGACCTCGTTCCAAATGATTTATTAAAGCCGTAACATGATGTATATGAAAGTGCCAATATTTTGGTCAATAGCATTGTGCAAGGTATGCCAAATTTATGGGCTGTTGAACTAAATTAAGGCATCCTTTTGAGGTTTGAGGCTAATATTTTTGGGCCATAAAATGGAGGTAGTTGTGGATTTTTACGACGCTTAAATATGGAGTTGTAGTCTAACAGCATGTTTTTTTTTTAACTAACTAAGTACCGCTGCAGCTGCAGCAGCAACTGGCAGTTATGTCAAAGTTGTGTACAAAGTTTAAAAAAATTAATTGTTACAGTAATATTTTTATACTTTTTCTAATAAATTATGTGTAGTAAAATGCACACACTCTAAAAAGCGTTTGGCTCTCCGCGTCATTACCCTACGATTAGTCTTGAGTTATGATTTTATGACCAACAAAGGCGCGCGGGCATCATCTAACCAGTTCTGTTACAAATAAAAGATAGCCGAATCTTAGCGGAATACCGAATTTTTTCTTTTTTCGTAATTTTATATTTTGCCGATGAAGTCTAGGTGGTAATGCAATTTATTGAACATAAATGCATATACATGACTTGTTATGATAAGTGACTTGTGTTATAATAATAAGTACTTTTAATGTATGTTTAACTGCTTATAGAAAAAATAAAACTCCAAGAGAATCTTAGTACAAGTTTGAAGCTTGAAAATAGAAAATAAGAGTTACATTGGTGCGCATAGGCATGTTTTCGTCAACACGATATCTCCAGTTTTACTGTGGGAAAATTCTGATACCTTTTGTCTGGGGAAAACGTAGGGTTATATTGGACTCCTATCGACTAAAACCCCATGGTTCCTTCCATTACCATGAGTCGGGAGCCCGTCAGATACTCGTAAGACCCCTAAGATTACCTCGCCTTTAAATAACGTAAACATACGTTTCATAAAAGAATTTCATTATGTCACTTCGTTATCAAAAACACCGAAATCCCCAAAAAATAAACAGCCAAAAAACAAAAGAAACATGCATCATAATTTTCCCGCAACATTTTTTCGCCTCCCAATTATTTGTAGCGTCGAAACAGATAAGTCGCGGCGGTTTTAAGTGCGCGTAAGCAGCGAACATCGTAAATATGATCGTGATCAGCTGCATTATGTTAAGGACGCGGGACGGAACGAGATCAACCTTACCCTTAAAGGATTAAGCGTGGGTGGATATGGACAGAAGTTGTGTAGCAATCTGCGGACTATTTTTCTGTAAATATGCAAAGTTGTTGGCCTTAGGGTTTTTTGTTTGAGGAAGGGAATCTTTGGTCTTTTAAATGTTAAGGTTCTGAAGTATTGAACATCAACGTTCACTTTTCTGCGAAAACATCAGCAGTATAAGGAATATATTTATCTGAGGTGGAATGTTTATACTGCAACAGTCTACCTCAGGCATTAAATAACATACATAACATCACGCCTGCATTCCCCGAAGGGTTAGGCAGAGGTGTACCTATAGTACACCCACATTTCGCCAGTTATGTTTAAGTCCCATGTAATATAGGGGGCGAGCTTATTGCCAACAACCCGGCACAAATCCAGACTCCGGGCTGCTACTGAGAAATTCCAGATGGAAAAACCCAATAACACTTTGCCCGAACCGGGAATCGAACCCAGGCATTATTGGTTCCTAATCAGGATCAACGGAAGACTAGAATCAATACGCAGATAATACTGGACTAATATTTGGGACTAAGGGCGAATTTAACCAACCTTAATACCTAGAATAAGTCATCCTTGTGTTGTGTTGTAAGTGTTGAATTTTCGAAAAAAATTCCATACTAGATCTATCAGACGTCAATTTTATTCCACGGTTCAAAGATATCTATCTGACTTTGGTAAAATTAGCCCTAATAGAGAGAATAGGCAGGACTGGGACAGACTATAATAAACTAAAACACAAAGTTGTTAAACGGCACAATTCTTTGCTTTTGTTTTCATCTGTGTTCTTCCTGCACGCGTAGCATGACTATTATAGAAACGAGTTTTGTCGACGGAAGAATAGACAAAAATGACGTTCCGTGAAGACAGTACGACGGCAGCAAAGTAGAAAGAGTCAACTGCACTTTTTACGAAATTCAGTCGTTTATTCTCGTTTTTCTTTTATTTACTTATATCTCGAAAATGGTGTGTCCTATCGCAAAGATAATGAAAATTTCGACCCCCCTTCATGACATCTTTAAACCCCTAAGACTAAACATGTAGGTAATCATTTTTCACATTTTCCATACAAAAACTGTAAAATTCCATTTTTCCATTCTATTTTTATACTTTGTGGCGGTCGAGTAAAAAGTTTTCTACTGTCTTTAGCATGGCGATTACAAAATCAAATTGTCTTCACTACCTTAGACAACTGTCAGATGTCAGTGGGATTTTGACGTTTGGGATAGAAAACTTTCTTCTGAAATAGTCTACATATAAAAGGACCTAGACAACGATCGGTAGAAACGAAAGACAAAATGACAGATTGTAGAAGGATTTTTACGGTGCGATGTCAAAAATGGACAAACGAAATGTCACTTTGTATAGACATAGCTATGTCTTGTCTTCCAAGAAATAGAAAGCGTCATGCTACGCCTGCTGGACTTCTTTTACAACTCAACTCAACTCAAAGCATTTATTTCAAATAAACCAATTACAGGCACTTTTGAATTGTCAAGGGGGTCAGTCAGAAAGATGAAGCTAGTTGCCCATTCCAAAGCGTAGTAGGTACCTATGGAGAAGAACGGGCAAGAAACTCCATGGACACTCTTTTAAATCAAAATATGGTTACAAATTATTGGTTACATCATTCATGTTGAAATTATGCATGTGAGAACGATGCAGAACGTTAAAAGCGTCCGTAATAAAGAGACGACAACAATTCCATTATTAAATTAAAATAAGCCGTGGCAGCCAAGAGATGACCAGTCCACACTGACGGCGCCCGATCACGAACATGACGTATGGATCAGCACCATTTAGCTCAACCATTTTGAAGGGAACTTAATGATCCAACACACACGCCACCACCAGCGAGACATTTGAGTGAGCATGACATACTCTCAGCCGCCAGGGCACATTCAAGTCAATGAAAGACAAACCTAGAAAATGGTAGCTTTATAGTAGGTGCATAGTACTCACACATGTGCTATGCAATTATACAATACTACAAGATTGAATTTATACAATGTAAAGACAGTTTTTTACAATCTTCAGTAGTTCCAAATGCTAATCAATTAGTTAATGCGCCCTTGTGGAGCAGGACCAGCGTTGACTACACTTTCCTAATTATAAGAAAACCTTTTTCTGGTAAAATAATGTAATGGTTATTTCGATTTAAATTACTTATCCAGCTCAACGAATCTTTGACGCTACACTTACGAAACTCGACCCAATATTTTAGAATAAAGAAAAACGAAGAGAGCGTTCAACTTTATAACTGAATGGACAAATAAATTCAGTTAAGTCGAACCTCATACGAGATAATAACGTGTCTTGTTTAAATTGTGGAAACAACAATATATTGGAGGTACAATTGTACTTTTTAATGTTGGGTTGTTAGCACACGTGAGGTCATTTGGGAATGCAGGGGATTTCTTTTTCTTTATTTTTTTTTTGAGTTTTCTGTCAGGTGCTAATTATGTACTTAATTAGATAAAGGCAAGAGAAATGCTTTGAAAAGATATTATATTTTGATGCGAGATGCCACTAAGTTATATTAAGAGTAGAAAATTTACAATTTTTTTGTAATACTTTGACACTGTTTTAAGTTTCCTTTATCCGAGCGGACGTATAGTTGTAAAATTATAGGAAAATCTGCAATGAAAATGTAGTAGGCTGACACCAATATTTAGAATCATGATAGGAACCTATTGTAAACTTTAGTAAGGAGGCAGATTATTATTATTTATTTTATATATTCTTTACCGTACGCCACAAAGAAAAAACATAAAAAAAAACAAACACGAAAAATATACAATGGGCGGCCTTATCGCTTAGGTATTTTCAATTTATTGATTTCATATAGTTAACTGGGAATTCGGGATCTCTTGAACATTCTACATCATTGATTTACGCCAATTATAAGATATAATAACCCAAATTAAACGAAAGATGATGCGTTTATCGATAGTCTACACTCACCTTACGAATTAAAACAAAAATGGTTTTTATTCAAGTCCTCTCGATGCCGCCGACCTTTGTAATGATTTATACAGTCTACTGACATTACGTAGTCAATAAATAATATTATAATTCTTCTTTTGTATTTTTAAATAAGGTCTCAAAATATGCGTGATATGATCCTGAGGGTCGCAGTTTAATTTCTTGAGATTCTTTACATCCGTAATCGGAAATGGTGACAATAATCAAAAAGTGACGTTTCATGTGTATTTCTGACACTATAATTATCACTTATATTGTATATCTTATAATTTACAGTTGTTCATTAATTAAATATTAATTGTGGGTGTACTATTATAGTTGCACCTCTGCCGAACCCTACGGGGAATATAGCCGTGATATTATGTTTATATTAGTGTTAATTGTGATTTACGCTTGATACTATTTTGTCCATGTTTTCAGTGACAATATAGACAACATATAGCGTGATGTCACAATGTATTTCTACGTGGTCATGTGAGTGATTAAAATCGCACTATTGACACTGAATAGAATAGAATAGAATACTCTTTATTATATACACCATAAAAATTACAGATATAAATGTAGACATTTTACACAGGGTGACACAATGGGCGGTCGTATCGCTAAAAGCGATCTTTTACAGACAACCTTTGGATGGATTCAAGGGAGAAGGAGAGACAATAATGCAGGTAGTCAGTGGTGTACCATTTTTTGGTAATAGGGGTTAAGTCAGCTACCACCAAAGGATAATTCTCACCCTACTATTTGAATCTGACGTGGTTAATTGATTTATAGGTCGTTCTAAATTTCCGATTAATGAATGCAGACGTGCATTTCAAGACAAACCGTGCTGTTCCAAAAACACCCTGAACCAAAATGGCTGATCATTCTTAAGAGACTTACAACAGCTAAAGCGCGGTCACTGTCGGACTGCATAGAACAGAAAGAGAAGCGCGAGGACACAACGCTGGTAATTTATTGCAAAATACGAAGTAATTATCTATTTACTAAAAATCTATTGACTGGATTAAAAAATTAAAACACTATTATGTTAGTATGTTGGTTGTAGAATAATCTGACAAAAAATCAGAATGATTTAACAATAACAATAACAATATAACAATATTTTTATTGTATAAGAAATTACAATCGAATGCGTTGATTCCTGGAACTCACACTAGGATTCCCTGTGTCGTGAGATCCAGGCTCCTTCGTTCCGTTTACATTTATAAGTTTAAAAGGTATTTGTTACAGTGAATTTCAATTTCATACACATACAATAAAAACTAATTGACAAAACAAAAAATTATTAAGACTAATGCTAATCACAACCAAAAATGTATGTATGTTGTGTTGTGTGTGATTGTGATGATGTGAGTGTATGTGTGATATGGTATATTTGTGTGAGTGAATGATTTAAGATCGTTGTGTTGGTGATGAGAGTGTGTCTGAATGAGATATCTGAGGATGTATATAATAATTTGGATGTTTGTGATATAGAATAATAAATAATAATAATAATAAATAATAATACATAATAAAATAATAAATATAGTATAAAATAATACAGTAAGTAATAAAGATATGTATCAGTACCTTTTTTCTTTTTTAGATTAAGAAGTTTTCAGTCATATCATAGTCCATAGCGAGAAGCCACTTTGTAACCGTAATTTTGCATTTATTTTGAGTAAGTTGAAGAATTTTGAGTTGGTTATTGAGTTTCGAGTACATGTGCGGTCCCATAAAACCGTACGACCTTCTGCCGATTGACTTACGACATCGAACCTTTTCCCACTGTACCCTTCGACTTGAGAGGATACAAGTGCACATGGATGTTTTGTGAAATCTTAGAGTGACTGATAGGATGTAAAGCTGTCTGACTCTAAGAACTCCCACTTCGGTGTAGAGTGTGTTAGTGGGGTACCGAAATGGTCTTCCATATGCAACTTTAAGCAGAGCTCGTTGAGCTCTTTCCACCTTTAATAACGAGGTTTTACCAGCCGCGCCCCATGCTATTATACAATAGTTAAGGACTGATTGACACAGAGAGAAGTATATCATCTTTAGAATTGAGTCATCTGCAATTTTCCCCAGCTGCTTAAAAATACGAAGCATTTTTCGAACCCTACCCCTTAAGGCACTTAGATGTGAGGACCATGACAAACGGTTATCTACAATGACTCCCAGGTATTTAATCGAATCTGTTTGTTCGATGTGTGGGCAAGTACAATTGTCTGGGCTAGAACAGGAGTGCAGCTGAATACAAGTTACAGAGTTAGGGGCGGAACGTTTCGAGATGGCAAAGTTGATTGCCTTTGTTTTGTCTATATTTAGCGTCAGAAGATTATATTGCAGCCAGTTCGCAACAGCTTTAACCCCGCTTTCAACCGAGCACCTAACGTCATCCCAAGTTTTCCCATAAAATATGATTGCGGTGTCGTCAGCATACGTAAAAATTTTAGCTTGAGGGATGTTCATGGCGCATAGTCCATTTATATATATGATGAATAGGGTAGGTCCCAACACGCTTCCCTGTGGCACGCCAAATTGCACGGTGTTTGGGACGCTAGAATATTCCCCTAATACTACTTTTTGCGTTCTATCGTTGAGATATGAGGTAAACCAGTCCAGGGCAGTGCCACGAACTCCCAAAAGCGATATTTTTTCAATCAATATTTTCTTAGATATTGTATCAAATGCCTTGGCGAGGTCCAAGAAGACGCCAGTACATGCCTGTCCTTGACCTAGATTGAGGGTTATAAAATCTGCTAAGTTGGTTACTGCATCCTCCGTGCACCTACCAACCCGAAAACCGTATTGATTCTCCGACAATAATCTATTATGTTCCAGGTATGTGAGTAATCGTTTGTTCACAACTTTCTCAAGTATTTTTGAGAGAGCTGTCAGCAGGGAAATCGGGCGATAGTTTGAAGGTATTTTTGGATCTCCACTTTTAAATATCGGGCATATATTGGCAATCTTTATGCAATCAGGTACTTTACCAGTATTGAGGCTTAAGTTGCACAGAAAGGCAATCGGTCTGACCAAAGCATGTGAACATTGTTTTAAAAAGGTGTTATTAATGCCATCATAACCTGTCGCTGACGCCGTTTTTAGATTGGAGATAATTGAAAATATTTCTTTTTCATCAGTCGGAGTAAGGAAAAAAGAATTTCGGCTAGTGTTTACAGTACTGTATTGTTTGTTGTTACGGGCCAAGTCAGTTTCAGTTAAGCCTAATAGACCGAGTGTTTTTGCTGCAAGGTTTTGGCCAACAGTTGAAAAATAGTCGTTCACTTTATTTAATGTGGGAACAGGGTCGTCGTTGTCGGTCACAAGTTCAATTTTTCCGTTTTTTTTACTTTTAATGTTGCAAATTTTCTTGATTTCATACCATAGCTTTTTACAGTCGCCCTTTGTTTCCATTAGGACTTTACGGTCATGGGCTTGTTTTAGATTTGATAATATATTGTTACAGTAGTTTCGATACTTCCTATATTCCTGTTGGATGACTAGATTGTCGCGATTTTCTCGTTTCTTTGCGTTAATGTGCATTAAGTCACGTCGTCTTATGCACTTCAGGAGGTTTCTAGTTATCCATGGCTTGATAATATCCTCTGAGCTACGGCCGACGCGGTTAGTGGTATGTTGTTTAATTTTAGCAGAAAGTGTCTCGACAAATTTTTGGAATGCAATAGTAATATTGGTCTGTTCAAGAAGCCAGTCCCAAGACTCATTTTCAATGTCTTTTTTAAAATTTATATGGTTAATTCGTGCGCGTCGTTTTTCAACCCTGGCCCTAGCTGATTCTTTTTGAATGCCTAGGATAACCGTCTCGTGATCTGTTATGCCCGTGTCACACACAATAACAGTAGCAGACTTTTGAGTTTTCAGCATAACATGATCCAAGCGGTTATCACCTCGCGTAGGCAAAGTGTGTCCTGGAAAATACCCATAGTGGCCGGTTAAGTCCAGGTACTCAGTGGCGCGTCTGTCAGTACAATCTGGTTTGATGTCGATGTTCAGATCCCCTACAATAGCACATGTGGTAGCCTTACACGACTCCATCAGTTTTGTTAACGATTCGCAGAAGTTATTTATATTATAGAAAGATGGAGACCTATATATGGCAATCAGTGATAGTTCGTCCCGGATATTGACAACCAGACAGTTCGAGTCGTTGCAGGATGGTTCCACGACAGAGGACTGCAGAGATGTTTTGGTATACACGACTATTCCATCGTTTTGGTTAAGGTAGTTTTTGGAACAATGATAATCGTAATTATCAATTTCGAAACATGTACATGTGTTGTCAAGCCAACATTCTGTTAAAATAATTATGTCAGGCAAAAAAAGCAACCGGCTCAAAAGAACAGAGAAATTATCAAAATTCTTTTTAATACTGCGTATATTTTGGACCACAACCGAGTATTGATCACCTATGATGTCCAAGTGCAGCCTACACTCATCTATAGAATGGAGTTTCAGGCTAGTTGTAAAGGCCGTGTGATCGATGTCATCAATAACTTAGGCAACATTAGCCATTAGAAAACTTAGCTTGGCGTATTAGTATATGACGCAATGAGCTGTGCAGGAGGCAATAAGTGGAAACTAGGTGAATTCGGGACTGATATGGATTTTGAATTATGATATAAGATGAGTAATAAGTGTGTAACAAAGTTGCTGGAATATTATACACTAGGTACTGTGATTCATTTATTGTAAAAGGATGCGAGTGTAATTTAAGGTACATAACTGTGAGGTGTATTGGTCTATAACAAAATATAGGGATGTGTACTCTGTATGAAAACGTAACCAAAAGGTAATTAAATATACAGATTATAAAGAATTTTAAGCACTTACGATTTGGTGGGTGAGTAATAATAACATTCAGACAATTATATAAGTGATTAGCGGATAAGTGGATTAGGCTAAAATATAGTCATTGGTTTGCATCCAATTGCAGATTGCGTAGAGTTTCCTCAGATCTGACTAGAACTTGTTTCGCACCTTCAATTTTCCGCAAGAAGATGTTACCATTCGCCGTCCAGCAAAACTTGTATTCTTTTTGCTTCGCAAATTCTCTTGCCTCATAGAACAGTTTTCTGTAGCTAGCGGGAAGATATTCGGCAACATATACTGGACGTCGATCACCGGGTAAACCAACGCATTCAGTATTTAGTCGACCCTCGTTGGGGTGGATTTTATTAAATTCACGCACACTAGTTATGGGTTTGTTTTTAACCTGAACATTTATAAACTCCGCAATAATAGGTCTGACGGTGCCTGGTTTTCCGGGTAAACGGTATGTATCGCGTAGCTCGGTGTTATGGAGAGTAATGTCAACTGCTGCACCGACTTTACGGATAATCGCGGATAAGTCTGACACTGACTCGTTCTCAACGGCTGGCACGTTGCGGATCTCGACGCACGATGACCGGGAAAGCTGTTGGATATCTTGGATCTTAATTTCCAAATTAATTATGTTGTCTTTCTGTTTTTGGGTTTCCTTTTGCAGAGCATCAATTATTAATTTAATTATATTTATTATTAATTATTTTATTATTAATTTAATGCATATAAATATGCTTTTTAATCGTTAAAAGAAATTTTTGAGGCATCTTCGTGATTTTTTCCTATCGCATCAAATTAGTTGTATTATGTTTTCAACACACTATCTAATTAGCACATATCCTGAAGAATAACACATATTTTTCTGATTTTGTTTAGTGCAGTGGATCATATACTTTTAGGCATTATAAAACTTGCGTTTAGGTCCTGTAGTGCCCTTAACTTGAGTGGCTAATCTAGTACGACTGTAGACTCTGCTGTTAAAATTTATAGAATCCAGAAATCTTTCTACTGAACGGCTTTAGGCCAGAGTCTAACAATGACTTGAGTCCTACATAAAATATTTATAACCCATAAATAATTTTAAAGGTACCTACATAAAAATTGTACAGTACGGTGCAACCACTTATTGGAGCGTTAAACTTATTGTTATTTATTATTCTTGTTACTGGCATTTATCATGTACAAATTGACGCCTTCACAAATGTAACGAGTAGTGTTGCCGACAAAGTGGCCTGATAAGTATTGTTATAGTGCAAATGGACCCGAAGAGGGGTTTTTGTTGTATCATTGTTGAGGTGGCCCAGTTTAAAGAACCACTTCGAACACATCAGTTTCCGGATTCCATTCTGGGCAAAAGTCATTATTTTTATAGAATAGGAAGATCTGTTTAGGTATTATTGACTCAATACCTTAGTACTACCGCGTTGGTCTCGTGGTTGCTAGCGTTACTGCTGAGCATCAGGTCCTGGGTTCGATTCCCAGGTCGGACAAAGTGTAATTGGGTTATTCCATCAATATTTTTTTAGTAACAGCCCGGAGTTTGAAGTCAGTGGTGTGATACCCTCGTGCCTCGGAAAGCACGTTAAGCCGTTGATCCTGCGCTTGATCTCCCTCCGGTCGTGTCGGATTGCCGTCCTATCGGACTATGAGAGTGAGTGCACCTGTGTCTGCGCACACACTTGTGCACTATAATTTCTCCCGCGCCGAAGGCAGTCCCCGTTCAGATTGGCCGCCATGACCGAAATACGGTCTGGAGGACTATTCAGCTTCCACCTTGCTACCTAGCAAATATTTTTGTTAAATCATCATCATTCAGACGTCCACTGCTGGACAAAAGCCTTCCCCAGGCATCGTCACATCGACCAGCACCCTAATTGCATAACACTTTCAATCACAATTCGGAATTTTTGAAGGATATTTGTAATCCATTGCTTCATAGGTTTGAAAACTTCGTCTGCTCGGCAACGTAAATAACGAAATGAACGTGGGTGAACTGTCAAAATTAAACCCGTTGCGATCAATTGTCATTTTATGAGTAACGCAATTACCCCGCAACCTTGTACTTTTCGCATCCCATGGTTGGTCCCTGGTTGACTTAAATAATATTAGTTAATTTAGAAAAGGGAACTAGTGTCTCAACATACAAATTGGGGAAAAGTTAAGAAGATGAAAGTAGACAAATACAAATACAAATATTTTTATTTGTTGAACATAGGTTGGTTAGGTACAGATGTTGTAATTATTAAAGAACGCTATGTCTAGCCGTCATCGACATACAAATATTATCTTGGTACAAACATGCTGGTTATAGTAAATTATTTCAAACAATTTATCACACATTATTAAATAATTCAAATTGTCGATACAATAAAAACGAGTGTACCTCTGAACTTCGAAGTTTAAAATATCGATGTATTTAATTGAGAATGTTCATAATCGCGATGTACGGAACTTCGAAAGAATGTCTATTCAAACTTCGAAGTTCAGTATGACATTCTTTCGAAGTTCCGTACATCGCGATTATGAACATTCTCAATTAAATACATCGATATTTTAAACTTCGAAGTTCAGACGTACAGTCAATAAAAACATTATAATAATAATAAATTCTAGTATAAATTGTCAATTCAATAAATAATAAAAAAGGTAATTATAATGTGTTAGTTAGGTATTCGTTCGCCGTATAATAATGTTTTTATATAGAGAAAGATGAACGTATTAAAAGCTGCCATTGTAAGTCCATTTCTCAAACTGGGACCGAACCCAAACTCTCACATGCCGTATATCACAGAACGATTACATCGCCCCCTATAGATACGAAATAAAATACTTCAAGCCTTATTTACGAGTGCAACAATATCAACCGTGCTAATTTGTAATAATTGTACCAACGATGATAACAAATCAGTATTAAGGTGAATAGTGGAACTGGGGACTTTCGCAAAAAAAATATTTATTCAAGTTTTCTGAAGATTGCTTTCATGATTGTTACTAGAAATAATAAAATTTTGTCCATTCCTAGACCTTTCTACATTCTGTCAGAAAGCATATTTTGTTAGTCTAGATTTTGTAAACTTAAATTATGCTTAACACAAGGTAAAGTCTATGGAAGCCATCACCTGAATACCTCAAACTATTTTGAATCGCCTGAAAAAAGGAGGAAGTGCAAAATTTATTCGAGACGATGTTTTTTTTTTGTACCCAATTTGACCTGCGGGGTAATTACGTAACACACTAACAGTAGGAATGAGTTTCCTTTTGACAGTTCAACAACATTCATTGCGTTATTTACGTTGTTAAACAGACACATTTTTCGAACATATGAAGCAATGGATTAACAATAGGCTTCAAAATGATTCAGATTGTGATAAATAGTGTGTTACGTAATTAGGGTGCGGGAGAAATTGTCGATAAAGTATGTACCCACTACTGTTTGCAACCTAGTGATAATCATATTAAATAACAACGTAGTTGAAAAAATCATTACGTCATTAAATATAGTGGAATCTGGCTCTCATTGATTCTGATGTTGGACAGCTCTTTGCCCTTTTAATCTTTTTTTTTTAAATCCAAGTCCACAGTATATGCAGTCTTACCAACACGCTTACATATATCTTCATCGGTACTTTCGCGGAAGGAGTTAAATCGTGTCAAAATTCAGATTGCTAGGAAACGGCAATCGTACGTCTTAACTCGCCGAGTTCCGAGTTATTTGTCGATTTTTATTTATTTTAGAATGTGTATTGCAGACTTTGGTACGGGTTCAAATGATAAAGCTGAAAAAAATTATGGAGATTAATATTGTTATTATTTATTACTTGCTTTAAAAGGACTCAAAAGTTATGGTTATATTAGCAGTCGAAATATATCTAAATAGCATTAGGTAATATAGAACAAAAAAAAACACTTGTGGCACTCGGGGACTGCCGCGGTAAAGCTATTGCATAGCATTTTTTATCAACTTATGCAATTATAATTATTTTTATTTATGCAGTATTTTTGTTTCTTTGATATTAATTCAAGTACAGTCGTACCATATACATACACGTTAAGCGAACGCTCGGCCGAGCTACATGGTAGTCGGAGTGGGGGGTGTTCGGTTTTATTTTCGTTACGGAATTTCTTGATTCGGTCGCCGCGCTCAAAGCCCGCGATAAAAGCTATGCAATAGCTTAAAAAAAAAAAATATGCACTGGATTTGTATGTAAGTTTAAAAAAAACTCGACATCAGTATTGATTTGTCCCCAAGTTTTCCAAAAACTAATAAATATCCCATTCACGTTGTTAATGGAGCCTAAAATTCCCATTGATCATACTTACTCCCGAAAAGGACAGTAAATTCGACCACCGATCACCTAAAGACCTCTTAAACGGTAAAAAATTGATGCAAGCAATCAAATTATAAACGCTTGATCTGGTTGAAACGGTTCCCTGAAATAATTTGTATTTCAATGCGGTGAACATTAACTGTAGTTAAATGATATAATTATATAATAATATATAATATAATTCTACTTGAATTTTGTTTTATTGTTTTTGTGGTCTCTTTTTAGAGATACGAGCTTGAAGTTTTATTTTTCTTTTATTAAATCTCACATTCCGCAATTTCGCTCGTGTTATTCTTGTGTGAAAATATAATATGTTGCAGCTGGATTGTCGAATCCGCTGTTTTACAAAACCGCTAGTTGTTTTAGTAAATAGCTACAGTATGTAAAACAGCTGAACCACGTTCAGTTGGATTGCCATTGCGCTACGTTTAACAAAACCGCTACCTCTTTACACGTAATACATAATAGCTTATCTGCAGTCACCATAAGCGTTTGATGTGGCTTCTACTGCCGGATTGGTCGCAGTAACTAAGCTAGGGCTCCCTGTCCAATTGGTTTAGGTAAGGATAGAGCTGAGAACAACCGCGCGCGAGCCGAGCGAGCGCTACTTCCAAGTTGGTCGCAGTTGCTTGGCTATTTAGTATTTTTAGGATCGACTTTCATATAACTCTGATAGTTTTTTTATTAAATTGTTCTTGTAATCACTGTTTTCACTTGATATAGGGTAATTTTTCACTCATATTACCCGTTTTATTTATGTCTGTTTCGGACGCCATTATTGTTGTTATGATGCACAGAGCCATGAGCCACAAAATTTAGAACTAAAATATAATAGAATACTCTTTATTATGTACACAATAAAAAAAGAATAAAAAATAGAAAACGTAAAAAACTAACTAAACAAAACATAAAAAAATCAACAATAAAAATCTACATAATTATGACGTTTCATTTAACGCTGTTAAGAACCCACTGCATTGATACATGCAAACGGTTTATGAAATACTGCTAAAAAAAAATTGGACAACGTTTAGTGGTTATGTAACAACATAACGGAACTGTTTTGTAAAACAGCGGATTCGACAATCTATCTACGATATATTATGGGTGTTTCAAAAGTACATATAGCATTTGAAGAGGCGATGTCAATTGGCCACCGAGATCTTGCGATTGTACAAGTCTCGTCTTTAAAATAAAATAAAATTACGAAGGAATTCCAATCCCTTCGCATTGTATTGAAACAACTCATCCTATACCCGCACGCCTGCCCGTGGGCGAGCTCAAGAACATGCTGCAGCGGTCCACCAACATGCCCACCGCCAAGCAGAAGCTGTATTACGAGGGTTTATTCTTCAAGGATACGAACAGCTTGGCGTTCTACAATGTGCCCCCCGGCGCCGTCTTACACCTACAAGTCAAGGAGCGCGGTGGCCGCAAGAAGTAGTTTCATCCCTCCGACAAATACTTTCCTTTTGTTTAGTTTTAATACAGTGGTTTGTTTGTATTAAAATACAAGATGTTCAAGGCTCTTTCAAACGTTTTCTTGTTTCAATCATAATCATAATTGTTGCAGTCAAATGTATGCCAATTAATGAAATAAATATCTATCTATCTATACCTACTTTTGAGACACCCAGTATTTTACCTTAATTGGTTACAATAAACAGTCTATCGTCCTGGGAATCTTTAGCCGCGGGATAGTTGCGTAGCACACTTACAATGGCAATGCCTTTCATGTTGACAGTTCAACAACATTCATCGCGTTACTTACGTTGTTGAATTTATGAAACAACCGCCCCTGCTTCGCACGGTTTTTACGACATGGCAAAACACGGAACTTTCTTTATTACAAGCTTAATATAAATGTATTACAACACACATAACCCTTCCGGAATAAATTCTCTAAGTGATGAAAAAATGCATCAAAATCCGTTGCCGAGTTTAGGCGAACAACGCGGTTACATAGACAGACACCAAAAGCAAAATTGAATTGATAAATAATATTTAGCAATGGATAATTAAGCAATTTCCTCCAAAGTCTTTCGGATTGTGATTGAAAATATGATACGCAATTAGGATGCTGTTTTAATTTTTTTTGTAAAAAGATGGTAAACTTTATGCCTGAAGTCGTACTTTTTGGAAAAGTGTAACAATTATTTAAATAAACAGTTTTACCAACCAATTTTTCGTCCCGTAATGCATCGGTCAAGCAAGAATTTATACATCACCTCACCCCACATATCATACAAATGGACACTCCTCGCATACGCCACAAGAAAATAATAAATAATATTGATAACCTCGCAAATTGTATTTACGACCGTACCAAAACGTTCGTAATTGAATTTTCGGAAACGCCCACAAATTATTGGTGAAGTAATACCATTGAGGTTACTACCGGGAATTCGGGGATGTTGTTTTTATACCCACGCGTTTTGGAAGAGAAATTGAAGAGATACTGTTTGTTTTATAAGCATATCGGATTGCAGCTTTCATAGTTTGTCTTCATCATTCAGCTCTCTCTTGTCTTTCTGGTAAATATTGCTGCGAGTAACAGAGCTGACTGGTCTTACCTCTTTGTACATACTTCGGCTACAATCAGCACCAGATGGCATAACAAAACTCACCCACGTCATTCCAAAGTCATCTTCACGTTGTCCTTTAAGATATTAAGCTTTTGCTAAGATCCCAAAAGCTCTAAAATCTCCAGCCCGTTTCTTAGTTCAGAAATGTAACAAGTTAGATGTGAAAATTTTTAATGATTTTCTATAGTAAGTTCTTATAAAACAATCAAATCAAAATATTTTATTTCACATAAACCTACATGGGCACTTATGAAACGTCAGAAGCTAGGTGCACGGTTCCGATTGGTTATTTCCTATGGAGAAGAGCAGGCGAGAAACTCCACGGTTACTCTTTTAAAAATAAGGGGCTTTTACAATGTTTTAAATTACAGTGTTGATAGGTATGGGAGGACAGTGTATACCTCTCAACAAGTAACAGGCATTCAACAAAATATAAAAAGGTCTACAAATCTAAAGTCTACAAGTTATGTCTACAACGTTCTCACATTCACAAAATATAGAAGAATCTATATAAAAATAAAAGCCTATTTAAACCAAATGATATGATTGCCATTACAACTGTAACAAATCTGAATTAAAATTCTGTTTACAAAAGCCATAAGTAAAGAGTTGAAATAAGAATTAGAGGTATATAATGTCAAATAATGAAAAGATTATGTCAAAGAAGAAAGTAAAAAACAAAAACAAAACACTTTTTTTTTCTCAATTTTTTCTTAACCTTATGCCAAATGATTCAATCAAATATAAACCAATTGTTCCTTGGATACTCCTATTATGCGTATCAAAGTATTGGTTTCCTATCCGCCAAAAAAGTCAACTCAAGCGCAATTCGAATAATTTTGATGAACATTACAAAAAATGCCACATTTCCTCCAAATCCCATATCCTAAGTCTAAAGCGGTAAACTATATAATCCAATTAGCAAGTCACGGTAGCTAGCAGTGTATAATAAAGTCATAAGCAACACTGGTAGCCGGTAGGGCGCTACATTAATCACGGATTACTGCGCGCTTAGATGCACTATCTCTTTGTCCTGAACTCCCAGGGAGGGGCAAAGAGTAATCGAGGACGTTTAGAAGCAGGTTTGTGCCTATGTGAATTTACTTCCCTAAAGATTAGGTGTTTGTTGAACCCCTGCGTCCTTATCTAAAACCACCGAACTTACCAACTTGCATTTGTTCGTTTTTTTTTATATAAATACTTTATCAGATTTAACTAAAGTCGAACCTGTAAAATTGCGACGTCCGTCCAATAGAAGTTTAACAAAATACGCTTAAGAAAAGATCTGGCGGGAAGGCCACAAATAGGTAAAAACTACATGTATAAAATGTCGCATCTACAAAACCACATAAAAAAATAATCTCTGTCCATTATTACGCTAAATAATATATGAGACGATTTATCTTAACCGAATAAGTAGTTGGTAATATTTTATACCGTGTATTGTGTCGCTAAACTTACGACTTCCGGTCAACGGCGGCAACTCTGTCATGTGGCTTATCTTAAGATGAGATATTACTATTGTTATCTTGGGCTTACTGTGGGAATACTTAGAATGCTCTGGAATAAGGATTTGTATCAGGACGAGTGAAATATGTCGGTTGGTCATTGAATGGGTCACCTCATTTCTTGTAGGCTGGGAGTCTTTCCGTCTCCTGCTGTAGTGTCTACTGATCGGCTATATCCGGTTAAGATATACCTCTTTATTTTTAAACGTTGTTTAGAGTGAAGTAATTATCAACGACTGTTTAACCATAAGGTTTTGACGTTTAAACGTCGCTTAACTATAAGCAACGTTTATAAATACAAGGGTAACTGTTTTGTTATTGTGATTTGTGTTATTTTTGGTGTCGTCCATATATTGTATTTCTCGAATTAGCTACCTTATGCTATTAATGTACGTTCTTCCTGTGAGAGTCACCTCGTTTTTTGTGAAATGGAGATCTTTGCCGCCTGCTGCTGTAGGTACTGATTGGTTATTATCAAGTTTATATAATAATATAGTGTTTTGTCATTGTGATTCGTGTTCTCATTGGTGTAGACCAAATTTATGTAGTGCTCAACTTAGCTACGTAATGCAAATATGTCGGTTGGTCTAGTGAATGGATCACCTCATTACTTGTAGGCTGGAGTTCTTTGTCGTCACCTGCTATAGGTACCTACTGATTGGCCATATCAGGTGAAGATTTAGCATTGAGGTTTGTCTTCTCGTGGGTGTTGTCCATATAGTGCTCGACTGGGATAATCCCATGGAGATACTGTCCTAAATGTGCCGTCACCGCTCAGAAAACGGTATTCATCATGCATGCACCTGGGATAGAATTGGATGTTGGAATAAAACGATATGTCATAGTTTATAAAAATGAGCGTAATTTTTTGCAATGTTATCTCTCGCTGGCTTGGTAGATTTACAATGATAGATATTGGTGCTCGTTTAATCTTTATTTACTGCCTTGACTCCATTTATGCAAGGTCAAATTAAATAAATTGTTAAAACTACACAGATTTTCGCCACTTCATTTTCCTAATTTGAATAAAATGGAATCACTAATAAAAACTCTTGTCTATTTACTCGTTAAAACTGCGAGTACCATTCATCCACTATTCCAAAATCTTTTACAAAATCGATCTGAACCAAAAAAAATATTTCATTTTCTCATGGAGTAGCGACTGCATAAGGTATATATTTTGGGTACCAATTACTAATTATAGGTTTCTCTGACTGTATCACAACAACTTGTATATCAAATCTAACTGTAACAGAACCAATAATTAACTATGATCTAATTAATAACCATAAGGCTATGATTAGAATCAATGTGAACGTTCTCACGTTAGAGTTTTAATTGTTATGATTAATCTATATTCTGACGGGTGGACTATTTTGTGAGATATGAGCGAGAGCCTGGCTAGGTGAAGAGGAAGAAAACTTGTGAGTATTTGCTATGCTGTATAAAATGGTGCATCCTGAGAATTATTTTGGTCCTTATGGTGCAAAGCCTAGAAAAGTAAGTGCACGATAGCAGGACCAATAAATAAAGACCGGTCAACTATTCTGATTAACTTTTTTGGTATCATGTGGTCCTCAGAATAATAATTGATCACAAGAAACAGTTCGACGTAGATTACCTTTTGACTAAAATTGATAACACATATTTATTAATAGTTTGTATTATTATTCATTTAGTGAAATATTGGTACTGCGTCAGAATTTACATATACCGTACTAAAAGGCAGTAATCTAAATGTGGACCATATAAAACTTCAAGTCAAAAAGTTTATAGCAAGGCATCCAACTGTTAATTGTTGCTAAGGGAATATAGTGAGGAGTAGCGATGAATAAACTCTGAAGCCAAAATAATATTTACTGTAAATATTTAGTTCAGTATCAACGCCTCTCAATCAATAACTTTATAATATAAACTTTCACCACAAAATCACATTCAGTATATATTAAACAGTTATTTTATATAAACGAAACTTCCCTTGAAAAATGTCCACCATTTTTCTTTACGCACCTCAATTAAGCGAATGTACTGTATGAACATAATGATTAATACAAAACATATAGATAAACAATACTCTATATTCCTGGGCGGTACACTCGAAATAAATCAAACTGTGTGCGTAGGTGGCCAGCGCAGGCGCAACCCGCAATTACCAATTAACCTCGCGTTATATTCATGTTCGAAATTCAAAATTCAAATTCATTCAGTCATACCCCGTCGAACGAGACACATGTCTTAAATGGTGGCGTGAAATCGGTGCGCCATTTTTTTACGTAGCATTAATTTTAAATTCGTACGTTCGCGGTCGTGCACAAAAGTTCCAATATAAAAAATTGACGAAATAAAACACAAAGTTGATCCAACGTTACTTTTTATTAAAATCGTTAATTTTTCAAAATAAAATCTCAGACCTAAAAATAACTTTACACTTCTGAATATTCCTTACTACATAATATTTTCTAAAACGATTTCCATAAATTACATTTAGGCTCAATTTCCACGTTATCTAATATAACTAGACATACAATATGGTTTAATAATTCAGGTCTTACATATCTGTGTATCTAAGACCATGTTTCCACGAGCTAGAAATCTTGATAATCATCTATTACTGTAAGATAGCAATTGGATAGTGTGTACAGTAATGTGAGTCGTATCGCGATTGCGATTCTGGATTTGTTGCAAGTGTAAATGCCCGCTAACAGCAATATTTAAGTACCCTAATGGTACATACAGATTATAAATATTTCATAAAATATGTATTTTATTTTAAGACTTTGGGCTGTGGAAAATATTTATCGTAATAATGAGCATATTAACTATATCTAGGTATTTATATTATTATGATTTAGGATTATAAATAAGTCTAATTTATTTAAAGAGGCCGTCGAAAACTGTTTTTATTAAAAATACTAAAAAATGTTGGAGGTTTACTAAAAAAATACTAAAAATATTGACATTTGCAAATATTTTTTTTAAGTTTTTAAATATTACCAAAATTGCAGTCGCCTAAATTGGTGGGATATGCATTTTTTTTATCTATTTTTAATCTAACATAGATTTAGCACCATAACACTAAAGAGTATTCAAATCAACAACAATTATGGAACTTAAAATTATGGTATTCTTATTAAATGCAAATTAAAACTAATTATTAGGAGTCATGCATTTGTGTCATGTTAAATAATAATAATTCTCTGGTTTATCACACTTTATACTATACAATACTAACAGTAAGTTTCAAACGTAAATTATAATTTATTATGTACCTAAATATTTACAATAACGTACCTACAGATAATGTAATATTTATTTAAGAATTATGTAATGCATTCACTAGATACAGATTACTAAGTATAAGAATGAATAATTTGCACAATAAAATATGAATATGTCAAAATGAAATAAATAAAAACATAATATTTAGCTGTTTTGTAGATATTTAGGCTGAATAAAAATAAAAATCGAGTGTTATCATTCAGCAAACCATACGTGTGAAACATTGCTTATTTAATCTATCAGGCGTTTCGTTTGTTCTACGAAAAGATGATTGGACTGTTTATTTAGGTACTAGAATCTATTGTGAAGTTAAAATATTTAGACTTACAAAAAATTAATATGTTTATGTTAAACCATGATAATGTTTATTGACAAAATATACAGACAAAACAGACTATTCAGTATTCAGCTATTAATTATTATAAAATATGTTTTTTCTACACTTATTTTCAACAGTAGGTTTCTACATATGATTGATATAGGCTTAACACTTACACACAATAATACCGTCTCCTTTTTTACTGATTAATTTCACAATATGATATAAAATATTCTTGACTTTTAAAAACACGTTTTTTTTTGGCTAAATATGTTTTTGGTTAAGCTGCTTAGTATACAAATCGGTTAGGTCTTAAAGTACAGAAATATTATAAATGATGTGGTATAGTATGATTTACCCACACATAAATTTATCCAAATTCGTTCTACCTATTATAAATTAACAATATTTTATTGTGTGTCATCTCGAGCACAGCTGTTCCTGTCGTAAATGTTCATACTTACATCGTTTTCAAATCAATCGCAATTACTTATTTCATATTTTACTAGGATTATTTTGATATTCAAAACATTATTTAGTTTTATTTTAGTTTTATTATCTTGTTTCAAAATATTATATTATCTTTACCATTTTCATAAACTTTCCCTGATCAAATAACTCGATCAATCTTGTAGTCATTTGTTAGAACATACTTATAGACCCTGATTTTCGATGCTCTCTTTCTCATGAGACGCCATTCCATCCTTTTCCTCGACTTTCTGTTGTGACCTTAGCTCTCCCCAGTGAGGTTTCTAGGTTTCAATCTGCCATGAGGTCACTGAGGTCACAGGTCCACTGACCCAGCTTAATTTCCTCCACCAACGTTGGGTGTTTTAACAAAATATGTTGTTAGTGTGCCCTTGCCTTTGACATAAGTGGGACCCCGACATTCGCAAGTGTAGCCCGCATTCATTAGTACCCTTTAAAAGAAAATATTTATTACTCAACATAATATAATGCGGCAATTGCGGTATATAATAGAATTTGCTTGTTTTAGCCAAGGGAGGAATAAACCTCTATTTAGAAAGAATGAAAGAAAATACGTTAATTTGCGGTAAACATGACGCAGAGGAAAACACACAAACACAAAAAATAACTAGTTGGGGGTAGATATGCGTCACATCCACGCAAAACGGCAATCGCTCAGCATAACGCTACGACCCTATGCGAGACAGAGCCCCAGCGCTGGTTTTCAGCGACAGCTGGCGTTGACGTGATGACGTCAACCAGCGCAGCATACGAAAATATAAAATAACAAAAAACAAAATAAATACACAATACCTAGTTCTAAATGTAATTTGGTATTTGAGCCTCACATAAACTGTGTCGATCGTCTAATTTGAAATTGCGCGCCTCTGCATTCCAAGTACATAGATAGGGGAGACCGGGTACAAAAGTAACGGCAGGTCGCAAGTAACAAACGCTCTGTAGGTTTACCAAATAGTCAAAACGCTGCCCCGCTACCGTCAGGAGATAGCCGGCGACGCTCCGCCCGCTTGCATTTAGTCGCCGCGCACGCTCTGCGCTGTGAGATTGTGCTAGAGGACGCGACGTGATTTTACGAACGAAAAGTAAGTTTTTTGATATTTATTCATTTAGTAGTTACGTAGTATTAAAATGATATTATCATTGTGACTATTTGCATAGTAATTCTTGGTTAGATTGTTTACACAGTGTTCTTATTGATTTTTGAATAGCAAGTTCCATTTTTAGGTAGGCATTCATGAATTAACAAAAACGTGGTTGGGTACAAAAGTAACATAGCACTACGAGTACAAAAGTAACATGTTACTTTTGCCCCCGTAATGTAATGAGTATGATTCACTTACGTTTAATGTTAATTATTCGTTTTTTTACTTACAGAATGCCGCGACAGCGAGTAAGAAAGACTGCAAGAGGGACCACTGACATGGACGTGTACAGAAAAGCGGCTGACGAGCATTTCAAAGATAATGCCACAATTAGAGCCCTAGTAAAAAAGTACAATGTTTTTCTTGTGACATTGTACAGGTATATAAAAAATTAAAGGCAGGAAATAATAGTGTTGGCTTTTAATAGAGTTGGCTACCGTTGGGTCAACCGTGTGTTTACTGTTGATGAAGAAAAAAACTGCAGGACTACTTAATTGAGTGGGTTCTTCTCCGCCAATCTTTCTCGGTCTCACCCCGAGATATTAGACCTATTCCAAGAGGAGATCCGAGGACTACAACAAATAGGGGGCGTAAGAAACGTAAGACTGCGAGTTTGACCGTCACGCCCGAAAAAAATGCGATTGAAGAAGAATATAAAGAAAGAATGAAAGCCAAGAAAACAATCTTACAACCTGATACTGATACATCTACATACGGAAAAGGAAAAGGAAAAAGAACAAAGAAGGCAAGTAAAGAAAAAGAAAGCATTGAACGTAACAAGTCCTCTGACGAAGAAGATAGCTTTTGTCTTGTGTGTTTAGAGCCTTTTGGCAATAGTCGGCGAAACGAGCAGTGGATACAATGTATCGAATGCAAAAATTGGTCACATGTTGAATGCATCAATGATGATGCACTGTGTGTGCCATAATTGCGAGTCTGAGTAGACTAGCGAACTGAATCTCATAAAAGTTGATCTCATTATTACCTACTATGATTAAGAATAATTGCTGGCGAGAAGTCAATAACAGTTTTGTTTTGTTTATATTGTTTAAGCATGAAAGAAGTACTATTGTTATGTTAAAAGTACAAATAAACATTTGTTTTATTAAAACGCATTTTTCTAATAAATAATTAGTTGATTTGATATTGAATTTCATATGTATTACATACACCTTTATCATGTTACTTTCGACCCACACCGTGTTACTTTCGCCCTGGCCTCGGGGCCGAAAGTAACAATCGTCATTTTTTTTTTAAATCTCTGTAATTCACAATAAACAGCAAATAATGAGGTAAATTTAAATAAAGATTTGTAGAGCATAGTCGAAGTTTATATGTGGCAACATTCATTTCATCAAAAATATGATAACTAACTAGAAACCAGTGTCAAAGTACAAAGTGTTACTTTTGTACCCGGTCTCCCCTACATACGTAGGACAGTCAGCCTCAAAAAGATGACAAGACTTCGACAAGGATTAATGTGATTGTTCACATCTGTGTTCCATAACATCGCTCATTTGGAGAAACATCGACGTAAATGTAATTTTTCGCAAAAAAGAGTTGTCGATATATATTGTGGTCGAAAATATTTTCACAGGAACAGAGGCGTGAAATATTTAGCGTGAAATATTTAAAATGGTTTTGGGATTTATCAACATTTCAGAACGAGACTGTAACAGATTACAAACAAAAATTCCACTTTAAATCACTCTCCTGTAAAATTTTAAAAGCAGCAATTACGTCGATGTTTCTCCAAATGAGCGATATTGTTTAAATATTGTGTAGCTTTAATTAACTACCAGATGTGTACTATGTTTTGTCTTGTGGATGCTGACTGTACATTATTTTTATTAGAGGTAGGTAATTGTTAGATTTTTGTTCTTCCAGTAGTTTGGCCCTTCGAGTCAGTCTATTTATTGTGGTCCTTCAAGTCGAACACTTTATTTTTGTCCGTCGAGTCGAAAACTATTTATTTTGGTCCTTCGAGACGGATACTATTTAATTTGTATCCTTCGAGCTGGATACTATTCATTTTGGTCTTTTCAGTAATATGCTATTTACGCAATATTAGAAAAAAAAGTTACAATATACTTACTTAGCAGTATCTTCGGTAACTTGTATCCTGCCCATGATCCCGGTGGAGTCCATTCTGGAGGCCACGTTGACGGTGTTGCCCCAAATGTCGTACTGTGGCTTTTGAGCACCCACCACGCCTGCTATCACGGGACCGTGGTTCAGTCCTAAAGTGACAAAGACAAAATAATGTATTTAAAATAAGTCATTTATTCGTATACAGGGTGGCAGGGACATCGACGCGCAAATTGTAACCATGAAATAAGCACATGATTTTTTTTTGGGTGGGAAATCATCAAATGACCTCTCCCGCTCTGGGCGGAGCGGAAGGGCGTGTCAGACTCTTACTGACTAAAACCCACCCGTGTTCCTTCAGTTGCCTGTGCGCCAGGGCCACGGTAACTCTTTCGAACAATCCGTGACCCCGGCAGGATTCTAGACCCTCTAGAGTAGAAACTTGTCGTCGGTTATCAAAAAAAATCTGCTGTTTCATAGAAAAGTGCAATACCTACAAGGTCTAAATGTATGGAATAGCAATTTTTTTTTATAACCGGCGGAAAATTTAAATGAAGAGGGGTTCAGAATCATGTACTGAATCCATGGTAACAGGTTGAGCGTTGATGTCCCTGTGACCCTGAATACAATAGTAAATTATCACAACACTATCTATTTACTTTAACAACTCAATCAATCTGCCTAGACTTTTCCCAACTGTATATAAAATATAATACTCTTTATTATGTACACCTTAAAAATTACAGATATAAATACATTACATTTAGGTATGTTGGGGTCAGATTCCTGTCTAACCGGATGCAGCTGAATATCAGATTTTACACGGAGCGACTGCCTATCTGATATCCACAACCCAATTACTGGTGACACGATACCCCTTGGTAAGACACGTTGTCAGATTTTTGGGCTTATGACTACCCGTAATGACTGTCAAAGATCTACTGTAACTGTTTTAACTATTTACACTAAAGTCATAAAATTAGGTTATTATTTTTAAATTATGTAAAAACCTGTTCTTTACTTAGCAATTGGTGGCGGTCCAAAGGAGCAACCTAATTACGTAACACACTATCTATCACAATCTAAATAATTTTGAAGCTTATTGCTAATCCATTGCTTCATATACTCGAACAATGTGTCTGCCTAACAACTTAAATAACGCAATGAATGTTGTTGAACTGTCAAAATGAAACCCATTTCTACTGTTAGTGTGTTACGTAAATACCCCGCTGGTCCTTACTGCTCTATCACAAGGGAGTAGTCTCCTATAGCTTGTCCGATGCCGCTGTACCGCGCCCTAGGTATGTGCGCGGCGAGACGGGGAGGCAGTGCAGGCCGCTCACTCGTCAACGCTCGCGGCCCCGCACCCCCGCCTTACCGCGCATACCTAAGGCGCGGTACAGCGGAATCGGTCAGACTATAGTAGTTCGTCCTCCTGTAGTAATCTAGTGCCAAATTTTGGCACCTTTATTTTTATCAAAAGTGACTACGACGTTTTGACAAAGAAACCTACTTTTTGTTTATTTCGCGCTTTTAGTTATGCCATTCGATAGTGTGCACCTAATTACGTTATTTGGCAGTCAAATCACTACAGGTAATTTCAAGTCAGAGAAAAATAATCGCAAATTGACTTCCAACTTAAACACATCTGTCGTACTATCAGCTCTTTGACAGTTGTATGTAATAGCTATAACACGGCTAATTGACATAGTGAGTCAATTTTATAAACAATGAATTTTTCTGATTGTACCCAGTTAAATATCCACTAAAGTAAGGCCAACGAGACGAGATAAAATACGTAAACAACCTGATTTTTACTGAGTTACATTACGATAGTGAGCGATTAGTATCTCTGTCCTATCTCTCGCACGCAAAAATGAGGTCAATTGGTTGACGACAGCTAGCGGCTGTCGGTCTGTTGTTGTGTGATTTGTGGTACCTACAGAAAACCGGTCGGTACAAGAGCTATCAACATTTGGTCAGATTGCGCTCGAAGTGGTACGAAATTTTTCGCTTTCGTATTTGTTTAGTTTTTGTTTATTGATTTTAATTATGGAATCACAACAGCTCTAGACAACCTTTGAAAGATATCACTTCACCACGAAAACAACTTTCTTTAAATAAAAATGTTATGAACCCCTGAAAATTTGTTTACATTCTTTATCTCGTCTCGTTGGTCCTACTTTAGGTTATTAGGTCCTACAATGGCATACCTTTAGGTATGCCATTGTAATAAACCGCCATCTATGCGTTGTAAATGTATTTACTGAATAAGGGTGCGTACTTTCCGTGCAAGCGCTAGTGCCATCTGTCGCCACTGAGAAGAAACGTAAACACCCCGAGGAAAGCTCCCGCCTCCGAAGTTCGAAAGTAAAACCTTTTGGCGCTCATTGTTAATAACTTAATTACTTTTGTGGAACTTCCTTTGGCAAAAAAAAACTTTCGGCCATAAAAATCTTACATTTTAATGAAAAGGTTTGTTATGAAAGGCTGGTCACAAGCAGATGCGTTTAGGACTGAAAAAATTAGTTTCTAAAAGCTTTACGAGATGTCGCTCCGAGTTGGAGATAAAACTTTACGTGCATATTTTTTTTTTAAGTTTATCGATGTCTAGCTATTTCCTAACATTTTTTTAAATTTTTAATTTCCCTGCGTAGGTGACCTCTATATTCATAATTCATTTACTTAATTACGTTATACATCCTTGTTTGGGTCACAGAAATTCATATATGTACTAAATTTCAACTTAAGTAATCGATATATTAGATTCGGAGGAAATTGGCGGTGACAGACAGACAGACAGACACACAGACACACGAGTGATCCTTTGTGGGTTCCGATTTTCCATTCGGACGCACGGAATCCTAAAAACAATATTATTGTTTTGGTGTTAATAATCATTCTGGTATTTTACTTCCTCTTACCACAAACATATCACGGTACATCCCAAGCGTTTCAGACTTACAAATTTACCATCGCAAAACTAAAATCTCGCTTGACTTAGTTAGACCAAACTTTTTTTTTCACCAGCTTTTGAAGATTCAAAAGTTTGTAAATATTTTAAAGACACGTGTTCTCAATTTACTGGCTCAAATCCCACGTGGAAATTTCCCAAATTTCACGTGGTGAAGGAGACTTCTTCGTTTCATCACACTGTTTTCTTAAGAAATTAGGTGTTGGAGGAAAATGTTCCAAACTTGACATGGCACATAAAATGGATTTCTATTCTAGACTTGAAGTTCAGTCGACTTCCAGTTCAGTCGGCTTCCAGTCTAACCCGATGCAGCTGAATACCAGTATTTCACATGCAGCTATTGCCTATCTGACCTCCAGAACCCTGAAGGCCTACTCTCTAAGCACGAAGTCCGTGGTTTCGGCTGAAGTTACGGTTGCTTCCTACTCGGTATCACTTTCGGACATAACATTAGTCCGGGGCACGAATTAAAAATTAATGAAAAGTCCTTACACCCGATGTATTATTGCTCGTCCGAAGAAGTTAAATAACCGGGAGTTGGGCTAATTTTAAAGTATCGAATCTACTTTCGGACGGGCTCATTTCTTTGTTGACGGACGGACGGCAATACGGTACGATTTTTCTATTATCTTGTAAATAGTCAATATTTGTAGATAACGAATACCAAGATTTACTTACCGATCCTAAGTTTGAACCTCTGGAAGGATTCCCTGTTGATCTGGTCCAGTATTGTCATCAAAGCGATCGCGAACTCCACCAGGATAGCTACCGTATGCTCTTCTTTGCTTGTCGCATCCTGAAAATAAAAGCGTACCTCATCTAAAATAATATAAAAAAGTCGGGTTAGTTACACCATTTATAACTCAAGAACGGCTAGACCGATTTTTATGATCTTCTATTTATTGGATTTGTCTCCGCCCCGAATAGCAGAATACCTTTTAAAACATGGGAAAATTCACGTAAGCAAAAAAATTAAGATAATGGATTTTCTCAAACATTTTGTATGGAACGGCTCAGCTAATAACACAACATTTATTGATTCTAAGGCGGTACGAAGTTTGCTGGATCAGCTAGTATTTCAATATAAGCACAATTTAGTCCTAAAACTAACTTTGTATTTTAAAACTAGCGATCCGCCAATGCTTCGCACGGTTTTTACGACTTGACAAAACATCGAGATTATTTTTACTTTTTTATTATTTTAGTATTAATGTAAATACACACAAACAATACCTACATACAAATATGCTATATACACATGGACCTTCCGGCATACATTCTTTAAATGTTGTTGAAAACCGTATCAAAATCCATTGCGGAGTTTAAAAGAACAATGCGGTCACACAGACAAAGAAAGAAAAAGTATTCACACACACACACACACACACACACACACGAAAAGTGAGTTTAATTTATAAGGGATATTATTAATTGCACATCAAATAAATAATCACCTATCAATTTATTTCCATCATTTAAATACTGACTGCACAGGAAATTAACCAGAGTGTACATACATAATACTTAACACTCGGGATCGGTACAAAATGCAATATTACTGTATTAGGAGAATTTAGGATGCAAGAGCGAGCGAAGCGAACTCGTGACTTGGGGCACCCCGACTCGGACAGGTTAGGTTAGAAGAAGATGGCGGGGTCTGGAAGACCCCGCCATCCCGTTCGTGGTTATTTTTTTTTTAATCACCATAAGTGGGAGCCCCGCCAAGCGGGGCTCCGTCGACTACGCCTTATTATTATTGCCATTCAGATAGCGGTGCGCCACGAATATAAAATGTTACTTATTTAATTATATTTTGAGTTGAGTATTTCCCTGTGCAATCAGTAATTGTGATTGGAATTCGGATTATTTTTTGATACAAAAATATTTTTTTGATTTGCGTTTAAATACTACTCAATTTATAATAGGTATATAAGGTATATCTATTCATACACGAAATCTCTTAAGGGGTAGTTGTATTCATCATTACAAACAACTTTTACTATGGGACCAAACCTGAAATCTCGAAAAAATAATCAGCTACTCCCTACATTTATGTTCGCAGAACTCGTCAAAATGTATGAGACGGCAGATTTTTTGTCCTATAGTAATAGTTGTTTATAATAATGAGTACAATGACCCCTTCAGATATTTCGTGTATGAATAGATACACCTTATATATAGAAGCATCACAAGGTGTCTCTTTTATTTAATATTTATTGGTCACTGATCATACAGCATTATGCCTTATTGCTCAGTAAAATTATTTTTGCTCACTGCGGGGTAATTGCGTAACATACTAACAATAGGAATAGCGTTCATTTTGACAATTCAACAACATTCATTGCGTTATTTACGTTGTTGAGCAGACAACATTTTCGAACATATGAAGCAATGGATTAGCAATAGGCTTTAAAATGATTCAGATTGTGATTGATAGTGTGTTACGCAATTCAGGGTCGCGGGTTTGTCCGAAAGGGTTACTGTGGCCCTGGCGCACAGACAACTGAAGGAACACGGGTGGGTTTTAGTCATCAAAAGTCTGACACGACTTCCCGCTCCGCCCAGAGCGGGAGAAGTTATTCAACGATTTCCCACACAAAAAAAAAGGGTGCTGTAGTAAATTGGTGACTTACGTTTTGTTCCTCCTTCCCTGGCCGCAGTCCTGAAGCAATCATGTATGTGCTGCCTATTGTCTTTATTTTCTCTATACAGCTGAACTTGGGCTTGAGAAGTAGCTGAAGAAGGCAAAATATAAACCGTTAATACAACAAAATTTCTCTCTTGTACAATAAACTTTCAGTTGTCTTGTTTCTGCAGAATAAACAATTTTTCTTTCTTTCTTTCTTTCTTAGTTATGGCAATAGGTACCTACTTCTAATGATCTTAAAGTTGTTTCACAATAGCTTGACAAAGTTTCCGTCCGAAGTAGATAGTAATTTTGCTCCAAGCCGACTATGTACATTTCTATAGTAATAGAATTACATTCAATTAAGTAGGTATCAGTATGTTTATTAGTTATGGCCTACATACGGTCAGAGAAATTAATTGTTTATCAAAATGACATAGTACGTCAATTTGCCGTGTTTTAATCATTTCTTACAACTGTCAAAAAATTACAGTCTGGATTTGAATATATGAACAATTTAAGTTGGTACCGTCAAACGGAGTGAATAGATATACAGGAGTGAATCGGGACGAAACTTTAAAAAGGATAACATTGAAATAATATAGTTTGTTCTCAACACGGGCACTTAATCGTTAATAATAATACAGTAAACATATTAGAGTCTTTATAGCAAAAAAAAAAACTATATTATTTAAATGTTAAAATCCCTTTTAAAGTTTCGTCTCGATTCACCCCTGCATCCCTATTCACCCCGTTTGACGGTGGTCAATTTGATAAACAATTTCCTCACGGTACATACTCACCTACCTACTTACGTCAAGGTTTATAAATTAAAGGCTGCTCACCTTATCAAAATCACAAATAATTTCATTGAGCAGTCGCAAACACTCCAAGCCTTGCTTGTTGACGTCAGTCTCATCGTAGAACTCTTTGTAGTTCGGTATCGACGCAAACATTACTGCTATGGTTGAGTATCTCTCGTGATATAACTCTGCCTGAAAGTAAAATAAGTTTATATGTAAGTTTAAAAGTTTAGCTACACGATTGCTGACAAATGTTTGCACTGATTGGACAATCCTACTCAAATCTGTGTGGTTCTTTTCTTAGAAGACCATTTCAGACACTTCTTCATGGTCCTCACAAGACATGATCTGACTCAGATTATGTCTGGACTTTAAAAGAGACTGTAACCTCTGAGTTTGCTTCGGTGCTTCTTCTCAGAGTAGTCCGATAGAAACACGGACCTCATAAAAACTGTTTGTATGAACCTTTTTACAGACATAAAACCATTTATCATTTATTCAAAAGCTTCTTCGTGAAATGGGACGTAATTATTATGAAAACTTTAGTTCAGTTCTAAAACTTACTTCAGATGCAACATTAGTTAGGAAATGCTCTGCAACGTGAGCCGGTAGTATGTTTTCTAGAAGAATCTGGAATAAAGAGAAAAAAAATGCTATGATTAAGGAGTATTTTAGTGTCTTATTAAATTTGAAAAATAATGCAGGGATTGTATTTTAAAAGTCAAAGTCAAAAGTCAAAGTTAAAAGTCAAAGTCAACAGCCAAAGTCAAAAGCCAAAATTAAAAGTCAAAGTCAAATCATTTCTTTCAAATAGGCACACAAAAGGCACTTTTGAACGTTAAAATTTACAAGAAAATAGAATTGATTCCAGTTGCCCCTTCCAAAAAGTAGTTTCGTATGGAGAAGAATGGGCAAGAAAGTCCCGTTACTCTTTTAAAATAAATTATTTAATTATAATGTCAAGACGATGCATCTACAATAAAATTACTATACCACAATAGGTAAAAAGAATTAAATATAAAGCAATGATAGGTAATTTCAATATGTGAGAAAAGTAGATGATTTTTCTAAAATTTTAACAAGTAGGTAATAATTTAGTGAGCGAGTTAAAAAGCACACATACGTTATATTTGAAACCAAAGCACTGCATATTGTAATATTGTTTGGCTCAGCAAAAAGCTAAGACACTAGGTACTCATTTCAATAGATTCCCACATTTGTGGGTGGTCTTAAATCTACTTAATAAAAATCTTAAATTCATTAATTCACTGAGAGATTACGTACGATCTAAACCGCTGGGTCTAGAAGCATGACATTTTGCACAAGCCATCCTTATTTATCGAAGGACAAAAGAAGGATAACGAAGGAATTAATTTTTCATTTCTCATACTCGGAAAGTAGTGTTTGTTTGATCAGAGTAGCGGGTGGAAGACGCTGCACCCCATCTTAGGGCGGGAAAGACTCATAGTAATTGCTTCCCTCTCTAGAGCGGGAATGAATTTTAAAAATGGAACTAACTTTGGTTGTGTAGTCGGCTTTTTACGAATACGAATAATTTTTACGAATTTTTTTACTTAATTAAGTAAAATATCGATTAAAAAAAATGCTGCGGTCTTGTGACTGTATACTGAAATACTTATTAAGCGGGAATAGGTGGCGGAGCGCGAGAGGGAGAGGCAATCACTGCGCCCTCGCGCCCCTAGTCGCCGCAGGAGGAGACACACTGGGCGTCGGGAGTCGATTGCCGACTCCCGGCCACCGTAGGCGCGGGCTTGCGGACGGCGAGCAATGGGCAGCTCGCCGTCCGGTAAGGACCAGGCCCGGGGCGACGGCGCGTCGTGTTCCACGCGCGCCTCAAAGAGATGTCAGCAAAATTGACGGGGTCCGATAGGACCGATGCCTGCTGGGGCTGCGGATTGTTCGAAAGAGTTACCGTGGCCCTGGCGCACAGGCAACTGAAGGAACACGGGTGGGTTTTAGTCAGTAAGAGTCTGACACGCCCTTCCGCTCCGCCCAGAGCGGGAGACGTCATTTGATGATTTCCCACCCAAAAAAAAAAAAAAAAAAAGCGGGACGGCGCGCGGCGGTGACGCGGTGTGTTCCATATTTAAAATTTAAAAAATACTATAATTTGGCGGGATACTAACTCTGTAAGCTGTACCGAAATTCAAAATATCGGTTTTAAAGACTAATATTTGAATAAAAAGAGCCTCATGTTTTTATTATCAATAAATATTATAGAAAATCTAATATTTTTACTTTCCTTATAATTATTCGAAATGAAAACTAGAGTGTTTAACACGGATCAAATTCATTAATTCCTATTCGGACTATAGCCGCTATCGCTGGTATGGGAATTGATTCTTTTCGAGCCTTGTATAATAATCGACTATTAAAAATTCATGCCCTCAAACAGTTAAAAAGGGAATGAAAGTTGTACGGAACTTCGTCATCGTTGGCGATGGGAAATCCTATCGGGCACACGGCTTGTCGATAAATAAATAAACAGCGTTTTAAACTTGACAGTACTTCAACCCACCTTATTTATTCCACGCATAGTTTCCACCTCTTCTTGTTCAAACTTGAGCTTGTCCTTCCATAAGAAGTCAGTGCGAGATGTAAATTCTATCTGTCTGTCCAGGATATGCAGTAATGCAGCCAGGAATACCAACACCATGCCGGCTTTTGTGGCGTAAGCCAGCATTGTGAATCTGGAAGAATTTGAAGTTGATTTAAAATTTTGTTAAAATATAATATGTAGGTATGCATATGTCTTGAATGGATACAATAAGAAATGAGTACCTATACAAGAGGAAGTTTGAAAGTGGCACCGGTGGCTGAAAATTTGTGTGTGTTTATGTTCGTAAGGCCCCGTTGTTTGGTTAATAGTTAAAAATGTGGTAATTTTTAACTGTTAGTCACTTGACAATAGTTAAAGTTTAACTGCTCTGTTTACGCATGGTTAACTTTTATAGCAAATTTACATTTTTTTTAAGTTTAATTAGCGTAATCATTAGTCAAACAACATACTTATGTCATTTTTAACAAATTGTTAGTTTAACTAACGCTTTTTAACTATTAGTGTGTTTGACTACTGATCAAACAACGGGCCCTTAGTCCTCATTAAGTTGTTGTGTGGAAATCGGTTATCCTGGTATGGGCATATGATGCGGAGGAATGAGGCAAATGTCGTGAGGAAAGTTTAGAGTATGAATGTCGATGGCTATAAGAAGTAGGGGAAGACCAAAGACACGATGGATGGACTGTGTGAAAGATGATATCGCACCTTCGGCAGGACAACGGATAACTGCACTTAAGTTCTGAGTTGAGCTGCACGATTACTGACAAATGCGTGCACTGACTGGACAGGTCCACTCAATCTGTGTGGTTTTTCCTCAAAAGACCATTTCAGACACAAATCTACATGGTCTTCACATGATCTGACCAAGATTATGTCTGGACTTTAAAAGAGACCTCTGAGTTTGTTTCGGCCTTTCTTCTCAGAGTAGTCAGATAGCAAACGCCGACCTCATCTAGTTTTTAAAATATGATTGACGTGTAAAAATGTTTGTTCAAACCTACTTACAGAAATAAAATCATTTATCATTTTCAGTGATTTTACAGGAGAGCTATTTTAAGATCTTTTCGCGCCAAGATAGTCAAAAAAATGCACCAATATGACCAAGGCACTGTTGCTCTATCGAGGCATTAAGCTGATATTGATACAGGTATTTATTCCTCCAGATAAAAGGGTCTTTTTAAATCACTTTGGCATAAGTACTTAAGACATTTTCGATTTTTTCTCAGTTATGACCTTGTCCTACCGAAGTTGCGATATGGCGAAAAAAGGGAATGGGGGGCGGGGGGGGGGTTGGCGGAGATGTCAACACATAGAGAAATATGAAAGAGAAAACATGTTGCGCCGACCACATATACATTGGGATAACGAGATGAGAATTTTGATTATATTATGCTTATGTATTGATTATTATTATTATTATAAGACAAGAGATATTCTAGTGCAACTATTAACATTTAAAATCACTTCAAATTGACGTACATAGGTTGGTGCATTCTGAAAGAAAAAATGAAACATTTTGAACTCAATCGACATAACAGATTGTCCTTTAACATAAGTCTCTACAAAGTGGCTTTTGATTAGCAAAACATAATAGTAGTAACATATTATAGGTAGCATCAACCACACCACAGTAACCGCATGACTTTGAAAGCGTCTTTATTTTGAAGGAGCAAGAGCAGTTTTCGAACTCAAGTTTTACTATCGACTTGCTGTTGATCATACCACACCAGTCCCGTATTCAGGTTGGCTTGTATCACTTCTTCATTCTAAGGCATTGATTTTCTTTTATTTTTTACTGAATAACTGTAGGGGATTTTATTAAAAACTCCTATTGATTTACACTGTACATATTTATTACTTATTACTAGTGAGCTGCGTACTGAACTGTATTCAGCCGTAATCATGCCCCACAATGATAATAATCGATCCATCATCACTGACAGGACTATTATTGCTTATAAGCCTGATATAGTGGTGATAGATCGATTAGAGCGACGCGCAATGATTGTTGAAATAGCGGTCCCACATGACGGGAACCTCGTGAAAGCCGAGAAAGATAAATCAAGTATCTTGACTTGGCTCGCGAGGTTGTCGACATGTGAGATGTGGACTCAGCGATCATTGTGCCGATAGTCGTGACAGCCAATGGCTTAATAGCCAACACCCGAGGAGGCTCTCGTTGAGCAGCTGGATCACGGGCTTGATTCAAAAAGCGGTACTTCTGGACACGGCTCGCATTGTTAGAAGGTTCCTCTCTCTGGAGCCCTGACCGCTGGTAGCTTGGACCCTGTTCCCGATACCGGTGGGCTGCTATTTTTATATTTTTAAATGTTCTATTTTATGTTTTTTTTTTTAATAATAATATTTAAAAATGTAGGTAATTTTATAAGAATTTAAATGAAATAAACTAGATAATAATAAATGCATCTTCTCATACAAAGAAGGCGCGAGCATTGATTACCACGCTTGCTCAAGACGGGTCGGCGATTTCAGACTTATATTAATTAACTCCAGGCTTCCTCCCGGTGATTTCCTTGACTGATGTCCGTGATGTGAAAGCACATAAAGTAATCCTCTACAATATAAAAGTTTTACTCACTCATTCTCCAAGTCCTTCTTCTGGTACTCATAGAACAGCTCAGCGGACGCAAACAACGTGATATGTGAGACTAACGTCACCAGCATCAGCACCAGTTTCAGTACGAAGCCAACTCGGAGGAACACTGATATTGAGGCTAAAGTCAACACTGAGCTGTAGAGGTAGCTCTGGAAATAATTAAATAAAATAAGGATGAAAAAATCGAACCATGTTTTAACTTTAATCTCTCTATGTCTCTTTTTTGTATTTTATTTTATTTTTGTGTTTCCTTCTTTAGGATGTCTTTAATTTTGTCACCCTATGTAAAATTTCTACACATTCCGTTACTATAATTATATTATAATAATAATTAGATTATTTGTACGCCGTTGACGGCAAGACATAGCGCTCATTTTTATTAATATTGACATCTGTACTTGTTTTACCTATGTTCTACAAATAAAATTATTTGAATTTGAATTTAAATAATATAGTATATATATTTAAGATAATTATATTAGGTATATTTAATCTATTTTCACAACTTAGTAGTGTTCCCAGCTTTTGCTACTAAAATATCGTTCGTTCTACACTCAGTCAATGCGTTTGCGCACTGCATCCCATCCAAATCCGAAATCAACAACCGAGTTCGATACCAACTGTTAATATTCTTAATTCGGACGGACATAATTCGGATTTTAATCGCATCCCTTCACACAAATAAAAAGTCAGAGAAAATAATTGTTTATGAAATCGAAACAATACGTTATTTTGTCGTGTTATATCCATTTCGTACAACTGTCAAGGAAAAAAAAAAAAAAAAAAAAATTGTTTATTTCAATTACAAAAGGCATTTAGACACACTAATGTTGGAGATCACCTTTTAAGCAAGGAATTGCTTGTGTTAGGAGACTCCGTGCTTCCACTTATACTTATCTAATGCAATTGAATGTAGACAATGTAAACATGCAGAAAAATTTAGTAAATGGGTAACTTAAAATTATACAATAATGAATTTTGCAAATGAGTGAGCTTTATGCATAGAAAAGGGCCAAGTCGCGCGTATACGTGTGATTATGTGTGAGTATAGGTGAGAGTGTAAAGAGTGAGTGTTTGTAGTGTGTGAGTTATAATTAGTATATTTAGTTATATATGGTATCCTTTAATATCCTGCCCAATATGAATATAAATACGAAAGTGTGTTTATTTTTAGGTATTTATGTGTTTGTTTGCCTATCACGCCCTCACGCCAAAACGGCTGAACAAATCCGGATGAGGTTTGGCACTTAGGTGGACCATATCTGGGTTCACTGGGTTAGGACTCAGAAGACTACCGACCCGACACATCCAAGGGATCGGGATCCACTCGGATGAGACCGGAAGGCGCTGCCAGTATAAGTTTAGGTGTAAGTGCAGGCTCAAGTGTAGGCGGTAGGTTGTGGATTAGCCCTGCGACAATGTCTTGGGATCGGAAGAAGCATAATAAGTCTTCTTCCACTAACCATGTACACAACAACACGCAAGCAAATAATTTGGTCATTGAAGCGTAGATACAAAAGACTCAACATCGTCGTAGGTTTTAGTTTTAAGCCATTCGATTACAGCTTTTTTACAGTCGCGGAGCTTCATGGTGTGTATACGTAGTTCTTTATTCAGCAAGTTGTATAGGTAGGACGATTGTCTTGAGAACTATGAGGAATAACACTTATGATTGAATATACGGACAATTAAAGTTGGTAGTCAATTTGATAAACGATATTAATTTCCCCCACTTTACTACTGCCTCGAACCAACATTTCTCAGATTTGAAAAGAATGCAGTGCGCAAACTATCATAGGTTAGTCTTGACATTTTAAGTCACCGTTTCATGACTAATTCTTCTTGTTAGCATTAACATTGTTCTAAACCACCTCACTTACAAAAGAACTTACGGGAGCAGAATCGACATCGTTGTGGATGTGAAAGCGTCCCATACCGTTGTCTTCGGTGAAGTTGTACTCAGTCCAGTTCAAACTACCGTTACTGCGCAGGTACATCGGGTAGTCGATTATTACGAACGATTGGAACTGGAAAAGCGAATTGTATATGTAAGTTTACACTGACGTGATGACTTAGAAGCCTTTATGGGAGATTGGTCAGATGAGACTACGCACAGGGAAGAATGCAAAGCTATTGGAGGCGACCTTAGCCCAGAAGTTCAATAATACGCAAAATTTTAAAACCCCCGACAGAAAAGAGCTGATTACGTTGAAACGGCTGAACCGATTTGGATTAAGCATGTATAAAAACCACCGCTAGAAAATCTGCTTTCAAATAAAAAAAACCGCATCCAAATCGGTTCACCTGTTTAAGAGCTACGGTGCCACAGACAGACACACAGACGGACCACACACAACACCCGTCTCGTTGTCAACACACTTTTAGCACCCGTGTTTTTGCGTCGGGGGTTAAAAAACAGTTTTTAGGAATATTTATTTAGACAAGTTAATTTTTAAGAACTTGATGATAGGTAGCTACACTCACGTAAGCACATTGTAAACTTTCAAACGTTCAAATTAATGTGGGATGACAATTATATTTAATGGACCTGGAATAACTTACCAAATTAATAACTGCGCATGCGCCTATTAGTAGCACTGACACCGTGAACATCGTCAGTCTTATGAGCCGATTATTAGACACCACCTGAAAAGGGTCAAACAAAAGATTGAGTTGGTATATCACTTTTAAGCCCGCAATACACATGCTTGTAACTTGCACAAAAGTATGCAAGTAGCTTGCATGCCGTGTGCCATAACAACTTCTGGTTGGTGAATACCATAATAGCATGCAAGCTACTTGCATACCTTTGTGCAAGTTACATGCATGTGTATTCCGGGCTTTACTTTCCCTCTAGCTTTGATTTAATAGGGAGTATTACTGCAATATTCTGCCGCCAGAGTGCAGCACTACCGCAAACCCTAAACAGTTTCTTAAATGTCCGTAGGATGCCATAATATCACCGCAGAGGTTTTTTAATACATGAATAATAATAAAACTGTTATAATTTAACACGTTTTCACTAATTATGTGTTACTAATCAATATGACATGATGCATCATGGCGGTTTGTTTATGGTGTGTGCTAGTGTCGCCCCCTACGCAGAGTTTTCCGTAAAGTTACCTATTATATTCTCTAAATTTTCTAAATGATAAATGATTTTATTTCTGTAAGTAGGTTTGTACAAAGACTTTTACACGTGAATCATATTTTAAAAACTAGATGAGGTCGGCGTTTCCTATCTGATTACTCTGAGAAGAAAGGCCAAAACAGACTCACAGGTCACAGTCTCTTTTAAAGTCCAGACATAATCTTGGTCAGATCATGTGAAGACCATGTAGATTTATGTCTGAAATGGTCTTTTGAAGAAAGAAACATACAGATTCGAGTACTCCTGTCCAGTCAGTGCACGCATTTGTCAGTAACCGTGCAGCTCAACTCAGAACTTAAGGTCTAGGAACTAGTAGAACTAGAACTAGGAACTAGTCTAGCGAAACCTATGTTATCTACCGTCACTACTGCTCGTTTTCACTAACAGTACCCGACACCTATACCAGGACATCGACGCTCAACCTGTTACCATGGATCCAGTACATGTTTCTGAACCCCGCTGCGTTGAAATATAAATAAGATTATTTAGAAAAAAAATTGCTGTTCAATACGTTTTGACCGCATTGGTGTTGCACTTTTCTATGAAACAGCAGATTTATTTTTTGATAACCGCCCGAAAATTTCTGCGCTAGGGGGTCTAGAATCATGTGCTGAATTCATGGTTTCAGTTTGCACGTTGATGTCCCTGCCACCCTGTATGAAGGCCTAAATGAAAGCGCGCTGTTGGTTTTCAACAACAAAACGAAAAGTTACATAAACTTATTCAAAACTTAAGTAGACGGCGCCACTCTACCCTAATCGTGCAAGAAATTAGTTTCGCCCAAATCAGGCTTGGATCAGCGGCCAGTCAAGATAGGTCTTCTACCTTGCTAGAGGATCTATGCTTTACTTTTTTGCCACATAAAGTTTAATTACTATACAAGTCAGTGTCTTTGTTTAAACGTAAATTGAAAAGCATAAACTTACTTGTCCGGGTTTAATACAGTTGTCAGCATACAAGTCCTCAGGCACGTCAGATATCGGCCGCAGTCCTCGCGACCTCATGCTGCCATCATACCAAGATAGATATACGAACACCAATAGCGTGAACAGTGTAGGACCGAACGATGCGTATAGGACCACGCCTCTGGAAAAGACAATTTAAGATAGATTCGTATTTGTTATTTTTGCGTAGTACTCGCTACCGGCGTGCGTGTATGACCAGATGTATGAACGTGGACGAGGCAAAAGGAGAATGTAAGGATCTTAGCGATCTTGGTGAGTAGGGTGCGGGCCAGCCGCAACAGTATCCTGAACGCTTTTGCTGAACGTTTTGACTGTCAGTACGTGAACCACTGCTGCATGGTTCACGTACTGACTAAAGTTAAGATATTATTTTAATTTTGTCTACAGTAATGTATATTTTATGTAAAGTAGTTGTTTTTTTTGTTCTAATTTAGTTTAATTATATGATCCAAAATTGATTGACATAAATAAATAAAAATTAGCAGGCGGAAATCTGTAGTTTCAGCCTACTCCTTTGCGAAGAAAGCATGAAAAAAAAAATTTGGTTCTAATTGAGGCTGCTAAAGATGCTAGTGAAACTCACTTTAGAAATTAACGATAGTGAATATAATTGTAAACTTGTTAAAATATATATATTATTTTCTCTCTGTTACGTTAACGCTTTCATATTAATTTAGTTACTAAGTAACTAGAGATAGGAGATTACATAGTTACAAAATGGTCCTTAATATGTAGTCGACCTCATTATTGCATAAAACGACATGGTCTATTTGTCTATGTGACAGTTAGATATTTTCAATCTACAATTCCAATTAACTAGGAATTGTTGACAAAAGCGGTAAATCAATTATAAGCAATCACAATAATATTACCAGATATATCTGAAGTAAACTTACTTAGGAACTGTTAGGAGCTGTATAAACGCCAATAAAGCGAACAGTGCAGCTGCGCAGGCAACGTTATACTTGAACTGTGCATCCGGCTGGTTGCGGTACTGACGCTCCTGAGAACTGCTCTTGAACCAGAGGGTGACGCGGTTCATGCCTTCGGAGTTTGTACTGAAAACCACAAAATATTTTAAGGCTATGTGAGTTACCGTTCAGGCATTGGAGAACAGAAAATGTGATTTTATGAGTCATCTTGTACCGATTGATGCAGGCTTTTCGGTAATTTCGGACATAAATAGGAAAACAATGCTAACCTGCAGTCACAACATGTAGTCCTTTGAGGAAGAAGATTCTGTTCTATCATTGCTAGACTCTGAAACAAAGATTAAGATTAAAATGTAGTCAGAAAACGAAATGTTGATAAAACAATAATAATTGTAGGAAGGGAAAATATGAAAGAAGGAAATAAATAGAATGAAGGTAAAATAAATAAGATATAAAAGAAAAGAGCTAAGAGAAAATAATTAGCTAATACACTTACAGAAATTCCAATATTCTTGGCAAGAGTCGAGTCGGTAATGTTAGCAAAAGGTTTGTCTGCGCCCCAACACTCCACGTATTTAGTCATCTTGCTTGAAGGACGAGATCTCGATGGTACTCCAGGAGTCGCTGGAAAAGATATCAGAGTTATTAATCAAGATAAAAATATTAGTTGATATACATGATACAGATATAACTCATGGTTAGGACACTGAGAATGTATTTATTTAGGTCTGCCTGTATGGTTTTAGACTAAAATAATCACTCCATTATTGAAATGTCATGTTTCAACACCTGACTAAGTTAGGTACAATAAAACGAATTCTGGATTTTCCATGCGTAGTGACCTAATGAAAACTAGACTAGAGAATCATATTGTTTTTGACCACACTTGGAACAGATGAGATTGATACAGGCTTTTTAGGATTGATGTAGATACTGATAATAGGTCTAATATTGCCTATTTTATAGTGACGAATTACATGGTTTCCGATACGAATCATTATGTAAAAACGCAATATAAATAGACTAAAACCTATGACCAACTTAGGATGGTACTCAAAAATGTTAGCCACGACGACAAACATCTAAGATCCAAAGACACTAACATAAGGATTCCGTCGACATTGTACTTATCATCCTAAGAAATAAGGGCGCTAATAGCTCAGTAGGCGTCAATAGATCAGTGGGCGTCAATGGCTCAGTTGGCGTTAAAGCCCCAGTCGGCGTCAAAGAAGTAAGCATCATTGCCCAAGTCGGCGTCATATCTCCACTAGGTGTCAAAGCGCCAGATGGCGTTGAAGTTCCAGTAGGAGTTGGTTGACCACTGTGGCTACTAGAATCTTCTGGATAAAATAGTAAAGGGTTTAATTTCTGTACTTCCTAGAAAGCTTAACATTCAACGTTGCCAGATTTCTTGCAGGGATTGGTTGGTTTTATTTTGTAGATTATTTATTAATGATGCCTTTAGTAAAACTAAAATAATTTCGGTTTTATCACACTCCCACGAAATGTGTCTTTTTCATTTGAGCGATGCTAGACATCATTATTCATGTAAATCCTGGATTAGACTTTCTGTTTTATTTTTATTTTACAGAATATTTTAGTGTGCGTTTTAGCCTGTGTTAAATAAATATTACTTTTTTCTTTCACTTGTTTATCATCGTTAAAGAATCACTTACCTGTCCCCATAATAGGACTGATGGCTCCAATGATAGATCCACTGCGACTCTTAGGTTTAGCAGTGACCACAGTGCCATTGCCAAGTCCTTCACCAGGACTTGTCGCCTGATTATTGTCGAAAGCAACTACTTTTACTGATGTTCTTCTACTAAGATCTGAAAAAACATTTTTTAAAGATAAGTTATCATTTTAATATTCGTTATTTTTTTATTTATTATTATTGCTTCGAGGTTAGACATATACATGGCATTATGCCTATAATACCAGGCCCTTTGTACACACACGTTTTCGAAACGTAAAAGCTATGGTTTCTTCGCCGTGTGTAGACACGGTCGTGAGTGTTGTGTGGATCACTATGGAAGCTTGCTGATAGACACGACGGCACTACGGAAGGCCGCCGCCGTTGCCGTGTGCGCCGTGTCTGTGCACGACGTGATTCACATCAGGGGGCTACTCTTTAAGGCGCGAATTATACAGAAACGGCGTAAGGTGAAGGCGCGCTGCAGGCATCTTGCCGCTTCAAAACTTTTCAATACAAAATGTAGGTAGGCGACACGATGTGAATTATACTCAAGCGGCGTGGCGCAGGCATGTCGTTTCGTCGCCTGTTCCGCGTCACTAGTAGTCGCGACTGCAGAGGCGCGCAACCAGCACGACTTTTGTTTATAAAGTAGGTGCACAAAAATGCGTGACGATAGTGAGTTTAATGTAGTTCTGCGAGATAATTGAACAATATCCAGCTCTTTACGACTATACTAAGACTAGTTGCGGCATCTCTTCGCCTCTTTGATATAATTTAAATCGCGTCCGTGCCTTATCTGTTCCACGCCTGCTCTGCGCCTGCGCCGCGTCTTCACCGTAAGCCGTTTCTGTATAATTCGCGCCTAAGACCGTCAACGCAAATACGGGCCCGTTCGAAAGTAGTTGATCCGTCAAAACAAGTGTCGAATAAAATTTTTCGGACGGGCAAACCAACCGGGTGTAGGGACATCTGTCAAATCGCGTTGTCATACATTCTTAGTTCGAAAACCAAACTAATATTTTGTCCATAAGTGATACGGAGAAGGAAATGCCCATAACTTTGGACATCGTGCTTAGGGAACTGACCCCCAGTGTTGTACGGCAGTCTAGGAGAGTCTGTCGACGGTACCGGATATTTTCGCGGCGGCAATTATTTTCGTGATGGCTTACGCACGCTGATTTTGTTTTAAAATTAAGATAGGTGAAGAAGGGCAAGAAGCATAGTGTAGGTAAGAAGAATAACAGATTTTTCTAAAAATCTATAATAGAGGTCGTTATTATGCTTTCTCAAGTCATGACACGTGCGACCGGCGATGCCATGACAGTTCAACCAAAACAATACGCGAGTGCATCTGTTGTGGAGATAAAAAAAAGGATTTTCATTGATTTCTTACGATTTCTGTGAAGATTTGTATATCAATTTTGTATATTACCAAGCAGTTACCTATGATTAAGTTCTGTTTATTCAATTTAATGTTTATTTAAGTATAATTTGCGATTTTTACTTTTTATTTACCTACTAACAACATTTCACGGACTTGTTTCTAATATTGACGCATTGGGCAAAACGGATATGGGCAAAATAGATAGGTATCCGTTTTGCCCTTTTAGCTATTTGATTTATTCCTTCTTAAGTAGTACACATTTATTTTGTTTTAGATGGTGTTTAATTATAAACGCAAAAGTATTCGGACAGCCTGGTCAGAAGACACATTAAACAGAGCAGTTGGAGCTGTAAAAGATGATGAGCAATCAATTAATTCGACCGCAATGAAGTTTGGAATTCCGTTTACAACTTTGCAGAGATACTTGGTCCGTAAATAAGTCGAAGAAGTAGGGGAGGTTTACAGATGTTTTCAGTCCTGAACAAGAAGAAGAGCTGTGTGCATCAGATGAATACCAACTTCGGCTGCCCCCAAAACATGTCGCAAAAGCAAGAGGCAAAATTCAGAGGTTCTGACGTCTACTTCCGTCAAAGCTGAGCAAGCGTTAAAATTTGAAAAGAAAAAGACTTCTGAGTTAGCAGGCCCCAGAAAAGCTAAAAATAAAATATTTTTTTGGCAAACCGCAAAACAAAAGGCCTAAACAAGATATTTAGTGTTTAGTGAGCGCTGAAAAATATACAGAACCACCAACGGAAGATTGGATTCAATGTAATCAGTGCAAAAGTTGGGCGCATGAAGAATGCACTTCATATGTAGGAGTTGGCAGCTACTTCTGTGATGAATTCGAAGACTGATCTAAACTAAATCAATATATTCTTTTTGCCTTAGTGGCGTATCCATTTTGCCCGACCCCTCCGGGCAAAACGCATAATTGATACTTTATGTTAATGCTCATAATTATTATAGAATTTGTCACAGTATTTTGATTTGAAATAGTATTTTCCAAAGATGATTAAACAGTATAAAGAGTTCTATTTATACTTTTCCTTAACATTTGCGTCTTGCCCGGGCTTCCCCTAAATCAATAATAATTAAGTACATTGATTCATGAAACGCCTTAGGTAATATCCCGACCAAATTCTGCTCTTTTTTCTAAAATTGGATGTAAGTATTCAAAATTTTCTTTTCCTATTTTTCGTTTTTGATTTTTATATACACGTAATAAGCAATGATGATCTTTTTCTTATATGGACTCATGACGCACGTCTGCAGCTTGCCGTACTGTTGTCTCGTTCGGATGCTTACCGTGTCATATACAAGCTCACACGATTTTTCTATGGCACGGTTAGTACGCCGTACCGTTAAGAAACCGTGACGGGGCCTAGAGACGGGGCCCAAAGGGCCTAAAGAGGTAAGCAAGGGTATTCAGTACATCCACATTTCGTATTTAAGCGAGAAATTCCATAAAGCGACAAATTTTTATACACCGAGCACATATCATTATGAAAATAGGCAGAAATTCTTGATGTAAAATCACACACTAGTGTAGTGAGACCTAAACAGGCTATACGAAGAACTACGTAGCAAATCAAATCAAAATATTTAATTTCACATAAACCTACATGGGCACTTATGAAACGTCAGAAGCTAGGTGCACGGTTCCAATTAGTCATTTCCTATAGAGAAGAGCCGGCAAGAAACTCCACGGTGACTCTTTTAAAAATAAGGCGCTTTTACAATATTTTCAAATTACAGTGTTAATAGGTATGGGAGGACAGTGTAAGCCTGTCAACACATAACAGGTACTCAACAAAATAGAAAAAGGTCTACAAATTTACAGTAAGTACGTAATCAGCCTACGTATCTACTACAAGTTTTTTGGGCAATCAGGAGATCAGACCGAGGGTCCTACACATTTTCAGCAGTCCCGCTTGCAAGCACATCTTCTTTTGGTGTCTCTCCAATTAATAAAGGTTAGCCATCAACTCTGAATATTTCAACCACAAGACCAATGTTGCTGTCTTCAAAAAGTTTGGCAACTTACCTCCAGTAGTCCTAAGAGACTCAGTCCTCAACACTCTGCTAGGGAAGGTTTCCATTTCGTTGAAGCTGTTCTGTGAGGGTACAGGGCTAATGTTATCTCTTGGCTTGGTAGGAGATATGTCCTGGTATAGTGAAGATGCGATGCTTGCTTTCCGGTCCACTGTGCAGACTGAGAGACGGCCGTTTTCTGAAGGTTTCTGCAATCGAAATTAAATTATTATTTTCAACTGGAACTTAACGGAACAAAGGACCAAACTGACTAAACAAGGTAACATAGCAAGGCAAATAAAAATTACTTTGTAAAATCAGAAGACCTGAATATTTATTTGGGAGAAGAAATTAATGTCAAAAAACTGTACGGTTACCAGATAAATACTTTACACCTACGCAAGATTCAAAAGCGATTTTTCCCTAAAGTATTGACAGAAATTTTATGCTGTTTTTGGAGGCTTTTATTTAGGTAAAAAGTTCTATTTACGTTTTCATTATTTATTTCTGCTTGAGTATAGTTTTCAATGTTTTTGTTGGTATATTGGCGTATGCTAGCTGACATATGGCAAATAATTTAATTGAATGTTTTGTGTTTCGTAATGTTAATTAGTTAATATTGTATAGACTCCAGTTCTTCTAACTGAACAGACAGCTGTGGTGCTGGGGAGATTGTTGCGCCACTTCTTCTTCCCAGCTAAAGCACTAGGTAGTGGTGAAGGGCGGGTGTTTTGGGGGACTGCCTTATGTAATTTTAACGTTCAAAAAGTGCTGATTTTGTTAAGAACAGAGTATTATCGAAACCATACTATTGTGAAATAGGTATTTTCACAAAGTGACAAATTTTTTTTTCACGATAAAAGCCCTTTTGTGTTTTGCGTAACTGTAAGGTATTTATTTTGGTGGGCAAAATAATCTAACACGTCAACCTAACTTGACAACAAACGGAACGGTTACAAAAAAATATATTGACATAGTGATTGACGGACCAATAATAGAAGGTGACAAGGAAAATGATGCAAAATAAAGAATTGTTTTTCTAGCGAGAATCATAAAACATACATACATAACCAGCCTATAATGTTCCCACTGCTGGGACACAGGCCTCCGCTCTGTGAGAGGAAGTGGGCCGTAATGCACCACGCGGGCCCAGTGCGAGTTGGTAGATGTCACATATCTTCGAATTTTTGGTTTTAGGACCGGTGAGGCCGGTTTTCTCACGATGTGTTCCTTCACAGTTTTGAGAACAGTGCTGATGAAATAATTTACACAAAGTAAAGCGCCTGTCTGGGTTCGAACCTATGACCTATAAGTCGTAAGTCGCGGCAGATTCCACTGGACCACAACTGCTCTCATTGTGGTATCATTCTTCTATAATTATGTTTCCATAACCAATACTACAAACAGCTCTATTTTAAATTCTATGTTTGCGAACCAATAAAAATAAACATTTCCAAGATCCCATTACAAACGAATATTTATGTATAGGTAACCAATCTGAAGTAAGAACAAACAGAATTAGGTTCCTTATCTCTAGCTCACAGACAAAAAATATTAAGCGCCACAACCAAAAAGAGACCCAGAATAACACTACGAGTAATAATAGTACCGGGACAAGGAAAGAATATAACAACCGTTAACTCAAACTCAAACTCAAAGCATTTATTTCAAATAAACCAATTACAGGCACTTTTGAATTGTCAAAGGGTCGGTCAGTCAGAAAGATGAAGCTAGTTGCCCATTCCCAAGCGTAGTAGGTACCTATGGAGAAGAACGGGCAAGAAACTTCAAGGACACTGTTTTAAATCAAATTACGTTTACAAAATATTGGTTACATCATTCATTCGTCATTCATATCCTAGATAAGAATGCTTGGAAACATGCTGGTCCTGCTCCATAGGACAATCTAGAGTGTAGACAAAATCAAACTGGTTGCTAATTTAATTGTATAATTTATAATTTTTATGACATTGATTGTTACATTATGTACTTAACTACTTTAACTCACACACTAAATTATTACTTGTTAAAATTTTGGAAACATCATCTACTTTTCAATATTTGTAAATATGTGAGCACCATGTATCGATCACATAATTAATTTACCTGCCTTTGCATTATATTTAATTATTTTTACCTATTGTGGTATAGTGATTTTATTCTAGGTGCATCGTCTTCACATATGATTACATAATTAATGTGAACTTACATAATATGGTAAAACATTTTAAAAGAGTAACGGTGGAGTTTCTTGCCCATTCTTCTCCATACGAAACTACCTTTTGGAAGGGGCAACTAGAATCAAAGCTATTTTTTTGTAAATTTTGACGTTCAAAAGTGCCTTTTATGTGCCTATTTGAAATAAATGATTTGACTTTGACATGTTGAAATTATGCATGTGAGAATGATGCAGAACGTTAAAAGCGTTCGTAACAAAGAGGCAAAAACAATTCAAATATTAAATTAAATTAAAATAAGCCGTGGCAGCTAAGAGATAGTTGCTTATAAGAACAATGACATATTTGTGTTTTCATGTGAAAAGATAGAATCTAGCTCAAACAGCTAGAGGATCTAATCTAATACAATGAATAAATGCATATAACAAACTTATTTAAGCGCGCTGCTAAGTCCTACTGCGCCTTATAAAAAAAAAGTCTGAACCCAACTCAACTCAACTCAAAGCATTTATTTCAAACTAGCTGCGCCCCGCGGTTTCACCCGCAGAAATCTCGATCCCGTGGGAATATCGGGATAAAAAGTATCCTATGTCCTAATCCAGGTCATAGTTTACCCATGTGCCAAATTTTATCCAAATCCGTTCGGCCGTTTTAGCGTGATTGAGTAACAAACATCCAAACACCCACACTTTTTCACATTTATAGTAGGATTATATATACTCGTAGTAGGATAAACCAATTACAGGCACTTTTGAATTGTCAAGGGGTCGGTCAGTCAGAAAGATGAAGCTAGTTGCCCATACCAACCCGTTGAATAATAAAATATTTAAGAAATATGAATGATTTATCACTTCATCATCTGCTCAGTTCTCTCCAACTTTGTTGGGGATGGCTTCCAGTCAAACCGAATGCAGCTGAATACCAGTATTTAAATGGAGCGACGGCTTATCTCACCTCCACAGCCCAGTTACTGGGTAAAACGATGCCCCTGGGCAAGACTGGTTGTCAGCGACCAGTAACGACTGATAAAGATCTACAAATGACAGTAATGATTAAAAATCTCTTGTCAAACTGAAGCGAAAACCGCGTGGAATACGTTACGAAATTCGCTCGTGCCAATTGTATCAACTAACTTGTATAGAGTTGTTTAAACTGGGCGAATAGTCGTGTGACTTCGTAATCCTTAAAATAAGATAGTCGCGTCCCGCGTCTCGCGCAGACTTAAGGCTCCTTCAAATAGGGACGACACGCGACGCGAATCGCACGCGACACTAAGGCACCGCTCGTCGCGCGACAGGCGGTGCCTTCGTGTCGCATCGCGTGTCGCGCCTGTTTGAAGGAACCTTTACCTCATTTTAAAGGTAGCCCGCGAAATTCATTTTTTCTTAAGTTTTTTGCAATTCGTAAGTCAGTGTCAGGTCGTATGTTGATCAAAATATGATTCGCGACCGTAACAAATATGGCTTTACAGAATTATAATCATTATAATCAGCAATACAACTCCTTAAGTTAGAATTGGCCTCACATGTCATGACTTCATGAAGTAGTAATTCAATGATAAATGATAATATGAACTTAGAGAGTTGTATTGATGATTTTTATGATTATAATTCTATTAATAAAAATATTTGATACGGCCGCGAATCATATTTAGATCAACATACAACCTGATACAGACTTGCGAATTGCAAAAAAATAAAAGAAAGAAAGAAGAATGAAAGACGAAAAAAAGAAAATTTGAATTTCATGGGCTACCCTGACGCTTTCGCCTTAAATTAAAACCAGTCGTAAAAACAGCAAAGATGAACAAAGATAAACGCAATCCCAACTCTCATCAGTCGCACTACGAGTGAGATTACAACTGCAATCAACAGTAATCCTTCAATTCAACTTGCGACGTTATCCAGCGTAGGTAGGTACCTATCTCCAGTCTGCTGAGAACTTTCCGATTAGTCCCCACGATTCTGCGACTGTTTGAAAATTGTCGGATTATAGACTTATTTCTTTCGTTTTATCACTCAATTTTCATTTAGAGTTGAGAGTTAGTTCTTTCAAATCTTTCGCTGTCTGGCGCTTTATTTCAAGTATGATATCTATTGATTTTGGTATCTATAACACAATGACACTTCTTATATACGACCAATAACCTAGACGAAACTAGCACGAACGCGTGACGTAAAAGTAACGGAAATTCGAAGGATTTTTTTATCGAAACTACAACTACCCTTTTGCGAAAAGCACAGTTACCACCATATTAGTTAGTTTAGTTACCAATATACAAAAGATTTTTTTTTTTAAACGATGTAAAATATTATGTGCGAAACGAGTATTTTCAATTTAAAAATCATTAGATTTTCCGCTACCTTTACTCCGCGCGTTGACATCATGCAGTCGGAAGCTGTTTATAGCTTCCAACTGCAGGGGTTTAACATTATTTAGATGATAATTAATAGTTTTAAAATTTAGAAAAAAGTTACTTTTACTTTGTAACTTGCATAATCAACCTATAATGTTCCCACTGCTGGGACACAGGCCTCCTCTCTTTGAGAGGGCTTGGGCTGTAATCTACCACGCGGGCCCAGTGCGGGTTGGCAGATGTCACATGTCTTCGAATTTTTGGTTCTAGGACATGCCGGTTTCCTCACGATGTTTTCCTTCACCGTTTTGAGAGCAGTGGTGATGACATTATTTACACAAAGTAAAGCGCCAACTTGGGTTCGAACCCACGACATACAACTCGTAAGTCGGGGCCGATACCACTGGGCCACCACTTCTCTGCTTTGTAACTTAGTCAATCAATTCTATTGCAATAGGTTAAGTAATTAGCCACAATTAGTGGAAGGCATTTGCAGAGGTTTATCCCTCTGGTCAAGATCCTGCTTCAATTATTTAACAATTGGTTTTGCGTTACCAGCTGTGGTTCGCAGTCAAGTGGCTTATATCATTAGACACGCTTGAATAATATTCATGTTAACGTCTCAGGAAACAGCATCAATCTAAGTTTGGACACAACTCGTCTACTGAAGTAGACAAATTATGTCTATTTATTTACAGCTTTGAAAGGCGCTGCTACTTTTAAAACCTAGAAAGGGAAAAATGTAATAAAAATTGCATATTCACTTTTGCTATTTCAAAACCAAGCAAGCTAGGCAAAAAAGCTGGTTTTGCGCTCTCCTGGAAATTTTTGTTACCGTTTACTGTGATTTAACATGGGGCACCCGCAGCAATTGGACAATAACTTTCAAATTTCAGTAGCTTTGTAAATCATATTGAAATTCAACATATTTTATCCAGCCTTTTGTTTACAACTTGCGTTTTGGTCCCTGTAAACCGTTATCAGCCTCAGGCTGAATACATTTCAATTTCAGTCTGAATCTTGTCGTAACTTCGAAAATTATATTAATCTGAAAGTGGAGCAAGTGTCCAATAATTAAGTTTATCACTGAAGTTGACTAGTTTCAGTCGCTACTGTCCCCAGAGGCTGATACTTTCAAGTAATTGTTGGTGATAAAACAATTTCAGTTTGTGTGATTTAGTTACAGCAGTTGTCTAAGATTGGATTAGTAAGACGTAATTTTGTTCTTTGTTGTTAATTCAATAGTCTTTTGTATGTAGTATCTTCTAATAAAGTGGTAGGTATTTCAACAGCTAGATTCAGGTACCTATATTTTGAATAAATGAAGGGATGAGATGCGTTAAAAATGTAAATAATTTATTTGATTATAATGTAGGTATATAGATAACATGGAACTTCTATAATAATAGGAGGTACCGGTAAATTTTACCTTACGACATGTAAAATTCTCAAATAATAGAATTTGTATAAATAATTAAATTGAATTAAATTTATTATTTTTATCATTATTAACTCTTCTCTAATGGTGTTGAATAAAGACAGTAGGTAAGAAGTCTACACATTAAAAAAAATCATCAACATCACTGTTTGGAATTCATTATTTATAATATTTAGTATTTACCTAATAGTTTATTAAATACGGTCAACTAAACAATAAAAAGAGCAAAAAAAAAACAAACAATTAAAAGAGTCCTTTTCGTAACTTTTCGTTTAAAATATGTATAGTTCCACGTATCAGTAATAAATAACCCTCGATGAAGCGATGCCTCCGGGTATGTAGCGTTTCCAATAACTTAGTTACTGGATCACGTTCCGGGTTAATGTTATCTCAAGAGACATTTCAGGTGATATTTCAAGTTGTTGCTGACAGCCGAATTACTTACAGGTATCTGTTCAAATTGTTTCTGTTACTAAGGCGAAATAACTGATTTTAAATATAAACCCACACTTAAAAAAAAAATTGATTTCCTAATTTTGCAATATATAGGTTGTAGTCCTACATCATAAAACGTATGGTTAAGTGCCAAACTTAATTTTTGTAGCCTACAAGTTCCAGAGTTAAAAACGGAGAGGAATGACTTGCAAAGAACTCGAGACACCAACAACACAAATAGTTGAAAATTACTAGCTATTGTGTTAATTATTTATCTAATAAACTACTGTTGACTCAGAAGCTGCCCATTATGTACAAGGCAGAACGTATTTTTCGCGAAGTCATGCATTTTTAGAACGTTTGTACAGTCAGCCTCAACCAGGCACTGTACCATATCCGACGCACTGGAGCATAACGCAGCGCCACCCCGACTCACGGAGGATTCTTCGCAGACACCTCCGACCCACCGTGAACTATGCGACACCCGGTTCCGACTCACTGAAACCTCAGCTGGCCCTAGCAAGCATCACAAGATACAAGACTCAACCCACCATCGACCTCCGGTCTCCGGAGGGGAGTGATGTAGAGGCATCTACAACGCCACATGCGAACTATGCGTCGCACAGACGTCACGATAAATCTGGCATCGCGCAACTAGCATATATACAACGTCCCGACTTCAATCGTCGGGCGCCCCTGCCTGGAGGCTTGAGTCATCTTAAGACACCCACAGGATAGTCCGGTTAAGTAGCCATGACCTCTAAGGGTCACAACTACGAGATGCCATGTAAAAAAAAAAAAAAACACCCGTCTGGTCGGAGGATCCTCCCATTTCCATAGAGTATGAGTGAGCTTTACACTCTGTTCCTCATACCTCTATAGTAGTAGGCATATAAGTTGTTTCTTGAGCAATATTTTATTAGGAGAGATATAAAATGTAAATATACCAGAATAGTAAATTTAAAACCAATAAAATAAGGGTGTGACAGTTATTACTTGGAAAACAAAACCAAATCCGGACAACGCGCCTTGGGCTAACAATTACATTGGTTGAACCAACAGTCAACAGTATAGCGACAGTTTTCTCAGAATTATTCAGTAATAAGTAAAAGAGACAGCATTTACTCCGAATTGTATGAAATAATTTATTTATTTGGGATCACACAAAGATACACATATACAATATAAATCGCAATAATAAAATAAGTTATTTTACGTGTGTTCCTTCAATTACAGGAGACCACAGCATGCACATATTATAACTAGGTGTAAACAAAATAAAAATAAAAATTGAGAAAATAAATTAATGATGAATTATGAAATAAATTATGAGATGATGTGCGAAAAAGAAAAAAAAATACCATGTCGAGAGTAAGCATTCATATTACAACGGTGTAAACTGGATAAAAATAAAAATAGAGAAAATAAATTATTAAATTTGAGGGAAAAAAATACGTCATGATGGAGCATTAATAATACAATTGTTTAGTATAATAATAATTATAATTATTTCTCATTTGCTGACTATTGGAGAGAAGGAACATAGTTGTCTACATACATAGTTATTTTGCGGTTGTTAAATTATTTTTGTATTTTGAAATGGGCAGGGTTATGTGCCGCGGGGTAATTTGCGTAACACACTCAGTAGGATGAGCTTTCATTTTGACAGTTCAACAACAAACATTACTTTATTTACGTTGTTGAGCAGACAATTTTTTCTATCATATGAAGCAATGGATTAGCAATAGGCTTCATAATGATTCAGATTGTGATAGATAGTGTGTTACGCAATTCGGGTGCAGGTAACGCTTGGACAATTCATTGTCAATTCATTGCCTACAGTCTCGGGAGGGCGGCGAAATGTCCCAGATTAGTTTTAGATCCTGTGACGTAAAATAAATTGTAGCTGCTTTTCCGCGGCAGACGAGATGGCGCGTTCATATGCAGTTTGACTCATAGTTCTCTGTAGTCTATGACTCCATTGAATACTTTGTGCAGTAGTATCAGGTCTGCTGTTTTTCGCCTGTCTCCAAGTGAGACCATTTTATAGTAATTCAATAGGTACCTAGTTAATTTTGAAGTGAGCTTAATGAATCTCTAATTAACAGTAATGATACTTAGCGACAGAAAATTTTACATTCAAAGATTAATTAAGTATATGGATGTCTTAATTAGTGTCACCTTTCCACTAGAGGATTAATAATTTTCATTAATGCCTTTCTGGTTTAATATCTATAAACGTAACGTGACAGTAAGTGGGTACAAGTTACAGAAATGGTAATATTACACCGGTTTACGGTGTCACCCAGAGTAGGACAGAAATCTTGGAGCACCCAGATCTTAGACAGAATTTCTTAACAGACCAGAAGATATAGTCAGCTTGTGGAGGGAGGTGGGCTGGTTGGAATAACCACCGACAGTCGCTATGGGCCACGCACAATGTTCCAACTGAAGGACTAAGTGCGGAAACCAAACCCTCAACATAGAAGATAGAATAATCTGATATTGCGGCTACTTATTGTTTTATTTTCTTTTGATACTATTCTGTCTTTGTGAAATGATAAATAATTTTATTTCTGTAGTACAAACACTTTTACACGTCAATTTTTAAAACTACATAAGGTCGGCGTTTCCTATCGGACTACTCTGAGAAGAAAGGCCGAAACAAACTCAGAGGTCACAGTCTCTTTTAAAGTCCAGACATAATCTTGGTCAGATCATGTGAAGGCGATGTCGATTTGTGTCTTAAACGAAATACCATTTAAGACACAAATCGACATCGCCTTCACATGATCTGACCAAGATTATGTCTGGACTTTAAAAGGGAAGAGAGGAAAAACCACACAGATTGAGTGGACCTGTCCAGTCAGTGCACGCATTTGTCAGTAATCGTGCAGCTCAACTCAGAACTTAAGGATCTCAACGATTCGACGAACAACGCCAAAGAAAGGACATTTAGGTAGGCCACAAAAATTACTCAAACTGCCAGACCATGATTAAAATTAACTGATAAGGAGTTTTATTTTTTAATTGGTTATTTGAACCAGTTCACCGTAAACTGGTTTTAAGCTGGTTTTGACAGCCGCAACCCTGGTATGTACAATCAATGGGACTTGTCTCTAATGATTCATCATATTTTACCAGTGCTTGGTCTCCGAACAATTATGCACACCGCAAAACTCTGTTCTGTTTTCCTAAGTCGTCACGCCTACCTCCACAGAGGATTAGTCATTATGACTGTCTCTTTAGTCAAGTGGTCGCAAGCGTTACTACTGAGCATGAGGTGTTATTAAAAAAGTGTTATTGGGTTTTTCCGTTAAAAAATTCTCAGTAGCAGCCCGGAGTCTGGACTTGTGCTCGGCTGATGGCAATAGGCTCGCCCCCTATTATATGTTGCTGTATCGATTATTTCTAAAATAACAGCCCCAATTATAGTATTCATAATATCTCATTTTACATACATATAACATGAAACAATAACATTGGTTCGACAATACACGATCCCATTGGCAGTGATACATGGATATTGGCAATATTGGACACCAATGACATCGGACCACGCCTGATTGAACTATACACACGATATGCGAGTTATCATGTAACTTGATTGAGTAGGAGTTGTTATAGCGATTGGTAGCAGTTGCATTCCTTATGTTTGTTGACATACAAAATAATGTAGGTTTTGTAAGCAGGGATAGATACATCGGTGTACTATGTATATAGGGTATTATGAAGACAGGCAGACACACTGGCACACTGGACACACAGGCAGTATTCATTGTTTGACATACTTAATATTTTAAATTGTCATCATATTGATGACGATGACTATGGAATATGTTATAAACTGCGTTACATACAAGCAGTAACAGCAAACCATCACCTTTAAATAATTAATGATACGCAAACTAAATCTTTAGGGGTTAATTATTATAAATGAAATAGGTTTTGTTAAATTCAAGAACATACGAGTATTTCATTCATAACACTCAATCAATAATTCAATAACGTCATAAAAAATACGTAATAGGAATCCTCGGTCTCTCGAACTCAGTGTATTTATTAATTTTTATTACAATTTAAATAAAAACGAAAAAGATGCACTCGTTCACCAAAGCAATTTATTTTCAATACAAGATCATCTTCATTTTATTTTACCCACTGAACTGAAAGCAACTGATTTACAATTCATTGAAACTGCGACTAGTCGCGTTTGTATGATTGAGTTCAGCCATGAATAGTTCGTTTGGGAACCAATCATTTTTCAAACTTTTCTGATCAGGGATGAATTTGAACCGTAATTGGAGAGATCCAATGACAGGAATCACTCAATTGGAACGGAATTTCCGGCTGATTGATTTGTGTAAGAATTGCGACAATTTTCTTTTTGATGAAAGACGGTAACGATGTCGGATTAAAAAAGAAAAAAATTGATATAAAAGGTATTTATTATTCGATAGTCAAGGGTCGTTTGGTCTATTCTTTAATTTGAGTAATTTTTCTGATCTTAAGAATAAGAGATCCAGACCTAGCTCGTTGCACACTGTTTTTCTATAAGTTTCTAATAGAATTGACTACGGTGGCCATTAAAAACTCCTGTTTGTTTAGTTTTCTTCAATTCTATCTCTATTACTAAAAATATTTTGTAAACACGCAACCGAGATAAAATGTCATGCTCGACATCCGAGCAAGAATGATTCAGACAGTTGATCAAATTGAAGATATTTTGGTAAAGCGGAAAATCTCGGATATCAGACGCCTTGGCGGTTTCTTGTTAATTTTTAACGAATGTAGGGAGGAAAAATATCTTGGTAAAGACGGAGCAGTGGGTTGGAAAGTAAAAATCACGTTATGATAAATAGATTATGTCAAAAGTTAACATTGATGAGCACTCGATGAATAAGCAAGATTATTATAAGACCCACTGCAGTGTTTCACGATAATTTTAAAGCTGTTTCGTTACGTTGTTTTGTTTGCTGGGAAATAATTTTTTATTTGAATAAAATAACTTCTCGTTTTAAGCGACATCAGAAAAGGAGGGGGCGCGTGTAATTTTTTTTTTATTCGCCGTTCGTTCTATATTCTCGTCAATTGTAGACCGATTTTGAAATTAATTATATTTTCAATTGGTAGAGGAAGTTTACGCGGTGGCCCTTATAATTTTTATTAACTTTTTCCTTGGGTTGTTTTTGAGTTAGCTTCGATAATATGTATTTTTTCCACTTCGTGAACGTTGATGATGTTATATATTAACTCGTATACTTGTTATATCTTCTTGCCACTGTTACTGTACATATCAGTGGTATATGAATTGGTGGGGTAGGTAGCATAAGTAAAAAGTTCACTTTTCAAAATTCAAAAAATACAAAAAAAGATGGAAAATCGGTTGCGACTTCCAAAAAAAACAGTACAATGTGTAAAATAACTTTAATTTCGGAAGTCAGTGGCGAAAAACTAAAATACAGATCCAAAAACTTTAATTTCGAAAGTCAGTACCTACTTTCAAAATTAAAGTTATTTTTCACATTATAGTGCTTTTTGGGAAGTCGGTTGTTTTTGCTACAAAAGATCAAGACGAGCTTTCAAGCGTTAATGCATTATTTTTTAAGGAAAACAATGTTTTCGTTTGGTTTAAAAAAAAAAACAAATAAGGTTTTCAGGGATAAGCGACCGATTTTGTTATACCTACATTTCTTCGATACATTATATTAAAAATTTAAAAAATAAAGTAAAATCCTAAAACCCAATTCCAAACCAACACCCAGAAAAATAACCAAAAGAAAATTATCCACACTTAGTTTCAGATAACAAATATGGCGCTGAAAAGAAGCGACTCATCATTTTTTAACCGACGAAAAAAAAGGAGGAGGTTCTCAATTTGACCCGCATATATATATTTTTTTTTCTTATATATCTTAAGACGCTACTACTTAGCACTAGCCTCAGAGCATTGTTCAATGTTATCATCAATCTCTGACAAAGACACCTTTCAAGGATGCTGAAGACGTTTTCAGTAATGTGTTTGTGAAACATGAAGGTTCTATGTGGATTAGTTATATCATTATTAGGGCTGCTTACCATGGATTAAGTTGGGACATAGAATAATGCAATATTGTGCGTCATTCTGTCCTAATTACGGTTTTAAGTAAATAACGATGTTGAACAATCGTGCACTTGTTATGACAATTTAAGGAATTCATACTATTCATATTAATCCATAATAATATTAGGTCGGGGAAAAAGTTCTTGTGTATTTTTTTATATACAAATTCAAGACTAAGAGCTCGTGTGGCACCCAAATGTCGAGCTTTTTTGTCTACCCAGACTATTTCAAATGGGTCAAAACTGTTTTGTAGTCTTCAGCTATATCGTAAGTACTAATATCGGCCGAACTTGCTCCACTTTTAAAAATGGCATCGACTTTATCCGTAACAGGGCGACCAGAGCCAGATGCATCTTTGACATCAAAATACCCGGACTGAAAACGCTTGAACCAACTACGTGCCACTGAAATTGCATTAAGACCATAAACATCATATTTTTTTTTCGCGGTTTGTGTCGCATTTTCCCTTTTTTGTAATAAAATTTCAAATGTATCGAATTTCTTCGTTAGATTCACTCATTTTGGCGGACAGAAAAACAATTGTAAAATGTCGGGAAAAACATTTTAGTTTTTATTTTTCTTTTCTAAAATGTCATCTATTTAATGGTATCAAAACCAGCCAGATACAAACAGTACAGCCAAAGAGATTTTACTACAACTTTATACCTATAAAATACGAAAAAACTTTTTCCCCGACCTATTATTATAAACTGCCTCGTGGGTTTAGTGGTCGCAAGTGTGAGGTTCGATTCCCAGTTCAGGCAGTGTTATTGGATTCTTCCGTCTGGAATTTTTCAGTAGCAGCTCGGAGCCTGGATTTGTGCCCGGTTAATGACAATAGGCGAAATGTGGGTTTACTATGAGTACACCTTTGCCTGCCTAACCCTTCGAAGAATACGGGCGTGATGTTATGTTTATGCACGAACGCTACTTCCTATGGATTAACTATTGACAAAAGAATACTAAAACTATACCGATGCCGCTCCAACTTCTACAAAGGATAGGATATAGATAGTCTTAAATGTACTATAGATAATTTAGCGTAGTAACCTCTATGTGAAAAAGTGTAAATTATAAATTACTAGCTTTTACCCGCGGTTTCGCTCGCATTAATTTAGAATTTGACTATCAATTCGGGTTGTTCGGGGAATTATAGTTACAAAATGTATTAGGTAGTTAAATAAAAATAAAAAAAGCTCTTAACACACCACTAAAGGTTCTATCCTAACTAATATTAAAAAGCGAAAGTAAGTTTGTTTGTTTGTTACCTTTTCACGCCTAAACCACTGAACCGATCATCCTGAAATATTGCATATACGTTGTCAGGGGTACAGAAACGGATATAGGGTACCTTTCATCCCGCAAAATAGTACTGTTCCCGAGGAAAACAACAATGACGTCCTTATGATAATAGATGGTGCCACGTGTCTTTCGTGTCTTTCAAAGCAGATTTTTGGCAGACCAAAAATCAGCTTTGCAGTTTGGCAGAGGTAATATATTTTTGTCAAAAAAAATATTATTGTGAATAAACACTCTTCCGTTTTTTTTTTTCATAACAATTTTCTGTCTTTGTCAAGACTACAACAGCTGAAGGACGTAGTCGCATTGCTATTAACAACATTTTGATTTAACAGAGTGCCTAGCAGCTGTTGTTGGTTTATAAAAAGATTCAGTTGGATATCATCGTAATATAAGACTTCAACAAATTAATCTTTCTAAGCTTCCACTGAACTTTATTTATAAAGTTTAGTGTAAAAGGCTGAAAATTGCTTGAAAACCTATATTTCATATTAGTTTTAAATCATCACTTACTTCATAAAAACTAGACTTAAGGCTCGTACACACTGGCGCGACGCGATAGCGCAACACAAAGGCGCCGCCGCTCGTCGCGCGACGCGCGGTACCTTTGTGTCGGGCGTCACGTCGCGCCAGTGTGTAAGAGCCTTTAAGTGGTAGGCACTTAAGTCCACTTTAAACTCGGGAAATAAAAATTTTCAGGATAATATTTCCGTAATAAGTCTCAGAATTTCCCGTATTTTATAAATACGTCGTTCTTGACTTGACAGCCACACAGACAGCGTGTCGATCTATAGTGACGTGTAACGAATCTAATGGAGTTTTTATGTGGAGAGACAACTTTCATTGACAAGTCACCTGACAATTCTCTTTGTTTTGGTTTCCAGGTTTTGATTGAAAATAACTCAATAACGGCTGTCTTAATACAGAGCGTTTTGTCAAACACTCGTGAAAATGACAGATTTTCATAACGGAAGTTAAAATATGGCGGAACCGCTTTCCTAGAAAACCAAAGCGTAAGTCCAATGCAGATACAAAGGGCCAATAAGTAAATTTGCTTACCCGAATCCTATGCAATTGGTTAAGCGTAGTCGTTAGTATAATAATAAAGAACCAAAATAATTCAAACCAACAAATTCGGAACCACCGCCAAAACCTAAATTTCTTAACATATATATATTATTGGTTATATGCCAGCAGTCCATTAAGGGGATGTAAGAGAGGTCATTTGCAACAAAATTATCCCTGATGACCCCTATGCAAATGTCAACCATTTTCGAGTATTTTTTTTTTTTGCGGTACACAACTTTGAAAATTTATTTAAAAACAAAACAATGCATGTTTTTTTTTTAAATTATTATTATCTGCTTCTACTTCAATACATAATAATCAAGCATAAAATGACAATTATATTTAATAGTTTTACAAATCGTTACAATTTTCTATCATTTTGAGCAGGTTATTTGACTAAAAACGTCGATTTCTGCAAAAAAGCACGGAACTTGTACTTTATCCGCAGGACATTCCAAAAACATGTACAACTTCTCAGCTATCAAACAAGATACAATAAGATACCAATAAGATACAAAAAAAATATAAGACGTGCGTGTTTGCTTTTTAATGGGTAGTTGTAAAATAATTCATTTAGTAATTAAGAAAAACATGTAACTTACCCTCGGTGGCACTATGAGGTAAGTCTCCACTTTGTGATCAGCCAAATATCCTTCCCTCGAGGCGCCGTCACCTGGCTCCACATCAAATCTTCCACCCAGTTGTAGTAAAGTAGGCTTGGTGATGTGCACTCGTCTGAAAATTAAGGTTTCCAAGTTTTATTATTAAGAAGCTTGAAGCTTTTCTCAACAATGGGACAGGACGAATATAGAAGAAATTATAATCAACTGGAGAATTTTGCCCAATTTTAGAAGCAATGTTATAGCGTTGAGTCAAAATCTAAGAAATTACTACTATTTTTACCCGACTTCAAAAAGGAGTAGGTTTTCAATTCGTCTGTATGTAATTTTTTTGTATGTTTGTTACGCCATATCTCCAATTGTGGTTCGATTTCGAAAATATTTTTTTCAATAGATAGGGTATGCCTCAGGTGTGGTCCCGTATAAATTTTATTAACTTTGCTTTGGTAATTTTTCAGTTAGCTTCAATAATACGTATTTTTTCCACTTAGTGTATATTGATGATGTTATAATAACTTCCTGTCACTGTCATTTACACAGCGAGTAGTGGTATACCAACTTTTGCGGGGTAGGTAAAAGAGCTCTTTCTTTAAAAGATTTATTTTAGGTACCTACTGAAAATCGTTACTACTGAATATTTTAGCATCATAGATGCTTTTACTTGGCACTTTTGCTTTTGCGTGGTGGATTACGACCCACGTCCAAGAGGCCTATGTCCCAGCAGTGGGAACATTATAGACCGATTATGCAGATGCTTTTACACCTACCTAAAGATAAATATTTAACTGATCTTCTAAATACTTATTGTCCTCCTAATGATGACAAACACTTTTTTAAATTAATGAAACTCTTAAAACTTTTTGCGCTTATATTAACGCACACTTTTGTTTGATAATTAAGCCTCTTTTTAATTTTCTGGCCTTTAATCACAGTTGATCGCGGTAACTTAGCTAGGGTACCCCGACCGACCGGTTAGATTAAGTTAGAACTCAGTGACCAACTGTGCAAGATCCAAGTTGGTCGCAATTACTTGGCTTCTTGGGATTGGAACCCCAAAATGTCTGTCCGTGACATCACAGCAGCGGACCCTATCAGAATACCAGCGCTGCGACACTTATTTTTAATTGTCGCAGCATCATGCTGAGATAAGGGCTTTTTTGCCTTGTACAGGACTTTCTGTTGTTATTTTCATTTAACTTTTATATTATTTTTAATTTTTCGTTTTTAAGAGTGTGAGTTTGTGATAATCCTGTGCGAGTCACAATAAATACTTTTTCTTTCTTTCAGAATAGGAATTATTTGAGGTTCACAAAAAGAGGCGTAAGTATTAGAGTGTTCAATAGTATTTAGAAGCGCAAAATGAGAATTATTAGAGGTTCGATTAAATACATATCCTTAACCTTATGAACCCAAACAATATTTTGTAACGAGTGTTTTTTTTTTGTACACATTCAGACTTTTCTTTTCCTCATTTCATCACCAAGTATTATTCTATCAAAAAGTGCCTTTTTTCTAACGTTTTTCCGAAACTTTCAAAGGCCGACATCCAATTTGAAGTATTATAAAGTGGAATATTGGCCCAAAAGTTACATAATACTTTAATTTTATTTTAACTTTCTCCCAACAGATCTTTCGTGTTTGACTTTTGGTTTACTTTGAACTTTTTATAAGTTTAATTGCTGGTTTTTCGATACCAGTTACTTCTAGTTCACGACTTCGGCTAAGCCAAAGAAGGGTTAATATTTTAACAAGCTATGTATGTATGTATCTTCATCTATTCCCTCATAACTCCTAAACTTCTCGTTTTGACAAACGAGGTATCGTTGGAAGGGCTATAATTATAACGTCACAAAAATTCCAACATGGCGGCTTATATCCCATGAAAAGTGACACTGAAAAAAAATATCTACGACAAAAAAAAAATGTCCTATCATTTATTTCAAATAGGCACGTAAAAGGCACTTTTGACCGCCAAAACTTACAAAAAAATAAAATTGATTCTGGTTCCCCTTCAAAAAGGTAGTTTCGTATGGAGAAGAATGGGCAAGAAACTCCACCGTTACTCTTTTAAAATGATTTACAATATTATATACGAACACATTAATTATATAATTATATGTGAACACGATGCACCTAGAATAAAATCACTATACCACAATAGGTAAAAAGAATTAAATATAATGCAATGACAGGTAAATTAATTATGTGATAGATACATGGTGCTCACATATTTACGGTTAATAATAACGTGTTTGGTATCTAATGAAAGGTCTTAAGGAGTACTTTCTGAAAATATACAGGGTTATTGGTAAAACACCAGCAACCTCTTAAGGGGTCATTGTTCTCATCATTATAAACAACTTTTACTATGGACCAAACCAGAAATCGCGAAAAAAAAAACAGATTTTCCCTACATTTATATTCGCATAACACGTCAAAACGTAGGGAACAGTTGACATTTTTTTCGCGATTTTTAGTTTGATCCGTAGTAAAAGTTGTTTATAATGATGAATACATTGACCCCTTAAGAGGTTGCTGGTGTTTTACCAATAACCCTGTATAAGTAACTTATGTTTATTTATACAGTAACACCAAAATTACTGTTTAATTTTCCCAAACCATAAAAGTGAGTAGGTACCTACCCTAAATGATCCCAAACCCCGAAATAAATGTAATAAAATAGATGTTTAGTTTTTTAGTTTAGTAAAAAAAAACCCTTAATTACACGACATGTGACTGCGGGTTTTTTATACCTTTTTAGTTGGCGTATTTGGTTTTAGTTTGAAACATTTTTTTTTTGTCAGTACAATAGAACACTCGCCAGTGGTAACAATAACAGTATAAGCAAACCTCGTACCACGCTAGGCCAGCTCAAGGTAACCATATAAGCAAACTTCGTACCACGCTAGGCCAGCTCAAGGTCAGTGTCACTACTGACGTGCGGCCTATTGTACTACTTTTACCTAGTACCTTTTTAAGTTCGCAAAGTTTTACTGAATTTTCGACGACCATTAAATACCGCACAGCTGTCTAACAGTCTGCTGCATTGGAGAAATAAAAGGCAACTTTGTAATAACCACCACGTTGGCACTTTGGTAGTAATTAGTAGATTTTTTATTAGCTCATAAGATTTGAATGCCAATCTTTTGTAAGAAATTTCTAATTAACATAATGGCACCACTAATTTGCAAATTGCAATAAACCTATGTAAAGTGGAAATTAATTTACTTTTCTACTACATACTATTTCAAATTAGCCTGGCTTTTGGCAAAGAAAACAAACAAGCTTAAAACCATTTTCTGCTTGTAAAACACATTTAACTACAAAATTACATTTTTATTTCCTAACTTCGTTGAAAACTTATGAAAAATGTAGAAAAAATTAATGCTGAGACCGTAATTAGTGGATAGTGCTGCCATTTTATAATAAAACAGACTTGCTTTGTTTGCAAGCCGGTAAAAGCTTAAATGGATTCAGCAGTTCATAGAAATGGAGCATGGAAAGTAGTTAAAGCTTGGGATACAATCGAATTAGTCCCGTAATTCTGCTCAGTATTAAGTAAAAGAAGATCCAGGAAAATGGTAATCCTTATACAAAAGATCGACGAATGCTACTGGAGGTTTTAAAAGGAAAACGGATTAAAAATCACACCAAAAATTACAGGTATAAAGACGAAAATTATGAAATTAATAAAAAGTCTATGATGTCTACCTAAATATGTTGTTAAAAATTTTGAACCAATAATTTGTTCGCACTGACACAATCCTATTCGAGATTTCTGTTCATGAAAGTGTGACATTCGTAGACGAAATGTGCTACGACGTAGCAGGGCCCCGTGTGTCGACATAGATAGCAACAAAAATCGGTCGTTAAGTCTAATCGATGTCGCATTTCTTTAATAGATTTTCAACCTTATGCTTTCGAAATAAAGTTCAAAATCTATTAAAGGAATTTGACAACGATACGACTTAGCGACCGATTTTTGTTCCTGTCTAATGTCGAGACTGCCGGCCCAGGCCCTGCAGTCTCGACATTAGATAGCGACAAAAATCTGTCGCAAAGTCGTATCGATGTCAAATTCCTGTAATAGATTTTCAACTTTATTTTCAAACTCTAAGGTTGAAAATCTATTAAAGAAATTTGACATCGATACGACTTAACGACCGATTTTTGTCGGTATCTATGTCGAGACTGCCAGCCCAGGGCCGGCAGTCTCGACATTAGATAGCGACAAAAATCTGTCGCTAAGTCGTATCGATGTCAAATTACTTCAATAGATTTTCAACTTTATGTCCAAAGCATAAGGTGGAAAATCTATTAAAGAAATTTGACATCGATTGGACTTAACGACCGATTTTTGTCGGTATCTATGTCGAGACTGCAGGGCCAGAGCTACGATAGCTACCTAGATAATTTAATCAAATCGCGTAGCGTTGAGTCATTATTTTCTACGTTATTGACGCTATGGTAGCCGATCTATTACGCATCGATTTTATAAGTTTAATTGCTGGCGTTTAGACGCTAGTTACTTTTAGCATTTTGATGGTACTTTTTAGTCCAGTACCTTATATTTGCAATAAACAAAGGTTCACTGAATCTTTGTACACCAGTCTGATAAATTGGAAAATGTTTGACAAAATTGCTATAAACACCTTTCGGATTAGCGATTGCAGTTTTTATTAAAACATAGTATTTTACTGTCAAACAACATGAATAATGTAACCAATAATATTATGAAAGCATATTTTGATTTAAAAGAGTGTCCGTGGAGTTTCTTGCCCGTTCTTCTCCATAGGTACCTACTAGAAAAGAAAAGAAAAGAAAGAAAAATAGTTTATTCTGCACAAACAAAACGCACCTAACAAATGAACGACATTAATTTAGAGACATACAAAATAGCCAAAAGCCTCGTATTCATGTTACAAAAGTTTCATAATTTTGTCTATTGCTTGATGCCAGAGACCAAAGACCATACGCATTGCTACGCTTTGGAGCGGGCAACTGGCTTCATTTTTCTGACTGACCGACCCCTTGACATTACAAAAGTGTCTGTAATTGGTTTAATTGAAATAAATGCTTTGAGTTTGAGTTTGAAATTTTTAAGTCAGCGTTGTTAAAAACTTGTAGGTACATAATATTACATTTAGTTTTCGGTAGCAGATTCTAAACACATTTATTCTATGATCTACTCACCCAGCAATACCACCGGACTCCATATGGTTTGCCAGCGTGACATCATCACTCCAGACATCGAACTGCCACTTGCGCAGTCCGAGCACACCACACAACACGTTACCCGTATGGATGCCTATGCGCATGTCTACGTTGAAGCCAGTGGCTTCGCGGACGAACCTGAGAGAAAATGAGTATCATGTAGCCACACAGATTGAAGTTGACAATTTAAACCTCTAAAAAACTGAAAACGATTGGGATCAAGAACTTTGAGCTGCTCTTGAGTTGGAGAAATTTTATATATAGAACTCAGTATGTAGAATGTTCGTGGCGGCGATCGGCGGAGGCGATCTCACGCGTCCGGCCCTGGTTCAGGCCATGGTACGGCGCGAGAGGGAATGGGAAGCTGTCACCTCCTTCTGCGAAGCAGTAATGCTCGTGAAGGAGGAGGCGGAGCGCGTGAGGGAGAGGCAATCGTTGCGCCATCACGCCCCTAGCCACCGCAGGAGAAGACACCTTGGACGTCGGGAGCCGATAGCCGACTCCCGGCCACCATAGGCGCAGGCTTGCGAACGGCGAGCAATGGGCAGCTCGCCGTCCGGTAAGGACCAGGCCCGGGTCGACGGCGCACCGTGTTCCACGCGCGCCTCAGGTCAGCAACATTGACGAGGTCCGATAAGGCCGATGCCTGCCGGGGTCGCGGATTGTTCGAAAGAGTTACCGTGGCCCTGGCGCACAGGCAACTGAAGGAACACGGGTGGGTTTTAGTCAGTAAGAGTCTGACACGGCCTTCCGCTCAGCCCAGAGCGGGAGAAGTCATTTGAAGATTTGCCACACAAAAAAAAAAGTTTGTAGAATGTAGATTTTAGATAAACTTTTCCTCTCAAACAGAACCCATAGAGACGATACACCGTAGATGTCAAAGTAGGCGCCGCTACAAGGCGGGACTAGTAATAACAAATAAGATTTTATTTTTTCTTGGTCCGATATTTATTTAAATACTAACCCAAACTGTGCATTCAATGACTTTCATGAACTGTTGTGTCTATTTTATGATCTCTGTTTTCCTAAATTAAGAGTGAAAGTCAGTAGCATTAAAAAACACACACAAAAATGGATAAGTAAAGGTTTGAGACAAAGTTGCAAAATTAAACGGAAACTACGTTATCAGTACTACAAAAACAAAAATATAGATAATAAAAATAAATATAATAATTACTCTAGGCTGTTAAAGAAATGCATTTATAGCTCCAAAAAGAACACTAACATAAAATATATTCATTCCCAAGATAACAAATGTAAAGCCACATGGACTGTCATCAAAAATGAAATAAATAATAACTCTTACAAAGACAACATAGAGTATATAAAATTAAATGATTCTATGATTACAGACCCTGTACAAATGGCCACAGAATTTAATAATCATTATGTTAATGTAACGCATACACAAGGAGGTAAAACCTCACATCAAAACCCCTGCAAAAATGCATGTGCCAACTCGATGTTCCTTAGACCAATGCTGCTCAACGAGGTACGACAGGAAATAATGTCTCTGTCTAACACCAAGTCGGAGGGTTATGACGAAATGAATACAAAAATCATAAAAGCATGTAGTGATGAACTGACTGGCATTCTCACTCATTTAATAAATATATCTTTTTCCCATGGAACCTTTCCAGATAAATTGAAAATGTCCCTAGTTAAGCCCTTATTCAAGAAAGGAGACAAATATGATATAAATAATTACCGACCTATTACTTTAATACCCATTTTGTCTAAAGTTTATGAGAAATGTATGTACAAACGATTAGTTAGTTTCTGTAATAGATTCAACATTATTAGTGACAAACAATTTGGATTCCAGAAGAACAAATCCACATCGTTGGCAATTTTTTCTCTAATGCAGGCTGTACTTTCAAATATTAACAATAATTCTATGACTACTGGTCTCTTTTTTGATCTGTCGAAAGCATTCGATCTGGTTTCACACGACACATTACTGCAAAAGCTAGAAGCTAATGGGATTAGAGGACCAGCACTCCAATGGTTGTCGTCTTACTTAAGTAATAGAAAACAATGTGTCGTTATCAATAAAAAGAACGAAAATAATGACATAATATCCTACCAATCGGAATATAAATATAACAAATGTGGCGTTCCACAAGGAAGTGTGCTGGGCCCAATATTGTTCCTCATTTATATTAATGACATCACAAAAATAACTGACCATAAATGCATATTATTTGCCGACGACATATCCATTGTAGTGACATCTAATAAAAAACATAATACCATTTTAGACCATGAGTTTGACATTAATAATACAATTAACAAATTACTTCATTGGCTTGACATTAATCATTTAAAGATAAATTTAGATAAATCAGTTTACATTCAATTTAATCAATCTAATAATCACAAAAATGACATAAAACTTAATATTGATAAAATCAAAGAAGTAACGCATACAAGATTTTTGGGTGTAATAATAGATAAAGATATAAATTGGAAAGAACACATAGATAATATTAGCACTAAAATAAATAGATTTGTATATGCACTTAAACAAGTCAAAAATGTAACTAACGTAAAAACTGCTGTAATATCTTACCGTGCATACGTTGAATCATTACTACGTTATGGGATTGTAATGTGGGGCAACAGCACCGACTTCCAAAGAGTATTCATCGCTCAAAAAAAATGCATGAGATCAATTTGTGGACTAAAACCTGATGACTCATGTCAACCAATATTTAGGAAACTTGGTTTGTTACCGTTACCGTCACTTTATATTTATGAAATATGTATGTTTGTAATGAAAAATAAACAATTATTTAAGACTGCAAATGATGTCAATCCTCGGAACAGACGAGATCCGTATAAACTTGTGTTGAATGATCTGCCTCGTCTAACTAAGTATAATAAAAACTGCCTAGCAATGTGTGTGCGCATGTATAATAAAATACCGAGGCAATTTAAAAACTTACATTCAAAATTGTTTAAAGTTCAATTTTACAAATGGATGCTCGAACATTGTTTTTATAGCTTAAAGGAATTTGTTGACAAAAAATTTTGATGTTCTATTCACTATTGATGGCTCCTTGTCTACTTGCTTAATTTTAAGTATTTTGCATGCTTTGTTATAACCTAGCTAAACATGTTTGTGCTATATAGTATTATTTAACACCCCTTTATACCATGTTTTATGCAAATAAACATATTATTATTATTATTATTATTATTATTTAAAATTTTATAGCCTTCCATTTTTATATATATTTTTTTCAATTTATGTTGCTGTTTTAAATGACGAAACGAACATCTTTCGTTGCAAAGGTTTCGTAAGCAGTCATGTTTAACAATGGACATCATTCTTACCGTATGGCATCAATCATCTGCAGGCCCATATTGACGCAGTTGTAGGCATGGTTGGGCCTGGACACCGGCAGACCAGACACGCAGTAGTAGCAGTCACCCAGGATCTTGATACGCATGCATTGGTTCTCCTGAAACAAAAAAACTTATTAAGAAAAACATATTGATCTGACCAAGATTATGTCTGGACTTTAAGAGACTGTGACCTTTTAGTTTGTTTCGGCCTTTCTTCTCAGAGTAGTCAGATAGGAAACGCCAACCTCATCTAGTTTAAAAAATATGATTGACGTGTAAAAGTTTTTGTACAAACCTACTTACAGAAATAAAATAATTTATCATAATATAACATAATATAACGCCAGTTTTCCCCGAACGGTCAGGCAGAGGTGTGTAGTACACCCACATTTCGCCAGTTATGTTTAAGTTCCATAGGGGGCGAGCCTATTGCCATCGACCGGGCACTAATCATGGTGGAGCAGTCTTGGCACTGTGGTAACGGCCGCGACTTACGAGTTGCTGATCGTGGGTTCCAACCCAGTCAAACACTTTACTTTGTGTATGTTATCATCACCACTGCTCTCAAAACGGTGAAGAAAAACATCGTGAGGAAACCGCCATGTCCTAGAACTAAAAATTCGAAGACATGTGACATCCGCCAACCCGCACTGGGCCCGCGTGGTGGATTATGACCCACTCTCTCTCAGTGAGAGGAGGTATTTGTCTCAGCAGTGGGAATATTATAGGCTGATAATGGGCACTGATCCAGACTCCTGATTGAAAAACCCAGTTAGACTTTGATCGACCTGGGAATCGAACCCAGGACCTCATGCTCAGCAGTAGCACTTGTGACCAATGGACCAACGGGGCAATAAAACATCACATTGATAAAAGGGAATTTGCCAGATTTATTACTACCGTATGTAAAATGTTTAAAAGAACCAATATTTATAGCTATAAGTATACCCAATTTGTTAACCACAGTAACAGCAAATCTTGTAACCTACAACATTAATATATCAGAAAATTTAAAAAAAATGGTTCACTGTATTCTGGGGAAATAATTAAATTCATTTGAAAAGAAGTCAGCACTTTAAGATTAAAATCAGTACAAGCGACCTTAACCGCATAATTAGGTTACGTTCCGCAGTTGCAAAGGAATGAACTGAATTTTTGTGTTAGCGCACAAAGGACTGAGATCTGCAAAAACCTTTAAGCTTAAGTACATCTAAGTAGTCTTAGTAAATGACAGCAAAATAAAAACAAACATTACATTAATATGAGCAATCAACTTCGGGTGTTACTGAAAAGATTTTTAAGTGTTAACTTTACTTTTTTTAATGATTTTAAACCAGAAAAATATGGAGACTTTTGAACACGGTCTAATATTTACTGCAGCCGATATTTTATTGTATAATTTTGAGATTAGGTGGCAGTTCCATACTGCATTCGTGTATTTAGCGGTAGGATGTTGACGTAACATCCCAACTTTCTACTGTAAAAATGCCGCTTATATGCTTTTGTTCAATACTGGAACAAATATTTCTTATATCAACAGCACGCATGTATTTCCCGAAGGATTAGGCAGAGGTTTACCCATAGTATATCTTTCCCGTAGCAGCTTATAATACAATACACTTTATCATGTCGACAGTAATCGATAAGGACCTTGCCAGTGCTCCATCAATCACTAAAGCCACTCCAACTAAGTTTAAAATTATCCATCGATTATTTAAGCTGGCGTTTCTCAACGTTACCCTGCTCTGTTTTTTAAGGCTACTGCTAATAGCATCTATAGACCGCTTCATATAATTTACAATAAATGCCTGTTTGAAGGGGTGTTTCCTGAAATATGGAAACGGGCCAATATAACGCCCGTGCACAAGGGAGGCTCGAAACATGATATTGAGCAATATCGACCCATTTCAATTCTATCGACCTTGTCAAAGCTATTTGAAAGACTCGTACATAATGAAATTTACCCAATCCTGCACAACGTATTAATTCCTGAACAACATGGTTTTGTTAAACACCGATCTACTGTTTCCAATTTGTTAATCTTCACCAACTATCTTTTTGAAAACATGGATAGACGTTTGCAAGTGGACGCTGTTTACACAGATTTCAAAAAGGCCTTTGACAAGGTCGATCACGAAATTTTACTTAATAAAATTGCATTTAATGGCATACGGGGAAACTTGCTCCGATGGTTTTCATCCTATATTAAAAATAGAACACAGAAGGTTGTTGTGAATGGCCACCAGTCTGGTACAGTGTTTATAACTTCTGGTGTTCCACAAGGCTCAATCCTGGGACCACTCCTATTTAATTTATATATAAATGACATTGGGAAATGCTTCTTAAGTACTAAATTTCTTATGTATGCTGATGATTTGAAAGCCTTTAAAATTATTACTACTTTAGAAGACTGTTTAAAGTTTCAAGAAGACTTAGATAGACTCTCGGCATACTGTCTTGACAACAAACTACACTTAAGCGTCTCCAAATGTCATTGTATAAATTTCACTAAAAACAAGTCTATCACAAATTTTAGGTATAAACTAAATAATGCCTTGCTAAGTAACACCTCTATTGTAAGAGATCTTGGTGTTCTATTGGACAATAAGTTATCACTTAATCAACACGTAGAAAAAGTTGTTAATAATTCATTTAAGATGTATGGTTTTGTGATGAGATCATCTACCGAGTTCAAACGGCCCTCCACCTATCTATACTTATACAAGACGCTTGTACGCTCGCAGCTCGAATATGCGGTACCAATTTGGAACCCGTTTTATAAGAAATATATAGATATGATCGAGAAAGTCCAGCGTAAATTTCTTCGCGCCATGTACTTTAGGTGTTATAAAAGATGTTTGTCATATTCACAATTACTAAGCAGATATAATGTGTTAACATTAGAATCTAGACGTAAGTTTCTAGAAGCCAACGTATTACATGGTATTGTTCATAATCACTTTGATTCCATTGATCTCACGAGTAAGTTGTGTTATGTGGTCCCCCGCACTGTAAATAAGCGTAGTGTCCGTGCAGGTACATTGTTCGCTGTAAATACCTGTCGGACTAATTCAGGACTTCGTTGCCCTGTTCGTCGTATGGTGGAATCTTATAATCGCAATTTCATTGATATTGATATTTTTGTATGTTCTAAATCGAAATTCAAATCCAATGTTTTTAAAATCTTATCTAATGATAATAAAAAAATAATGTAATGAATGAATGTATGTAATGAGTCCCTTATTCTAAATTTAATTTATTGTAACCATTTTAATTATTTTTATTAATGAATTGTATTGTACTGACAATTCCTTTTTTTATTTTGTATAATCTTAATTCTTATTTGTGATAGTAAGGAACAATCCCAAAATTTTAATCTTATCCAAAAATTTATATGTATTTTTATTTTCTTTTTTAAGTACTTTATTAATCAATTGTATTGTATTTTAATAATAATTTTTTTATTTATTTTTTATATATTTGAGTATTGCTAATCTAGTGGCACTTTTTACGTAATCCTAATTTTGTTACCATGCGGATAATGTAGTGGGCTGCAATATTGTTAATTCTTTTTATTATTGCTATTTGTAAACATTTTATATTGTAGCTGTTTATTGTCCCTTAATAAATAAAATAAAATAAAACGTTACATTTTAACGTAGAAAGAAGGTGCCCAATATCTTGAAGCTAAATAAAACTACTTTTGATAGTTTTTGAAAAAGATGACGCGAAACATCGCGTTGTGCTTTGTGTATGAGGTTATTATGTAGAAAGTATCTGTATTATTTTCTGTGGTAATAATAATTAGAACTTACAGCAATGTTAAGCGTTATTATTATGGCAATAAACAGCATAATTCCTGGCTCCGTACTAGATATCAATAAACAAGCCTTAGTTTATTGATTGGAAACTATTTAACTGGGCGTTTACTGATAGGTTTATTCACGAACATTCTCCTTAGTTATCCTCTTGTGGCACCGTCCGTGATCAGAGGACGCAACTGTTTGGGGCGCACGTAGCTCGCACCTTCTTCGACCGTGCGATGTGTGTAACGCACCGCCTTGCGCCCACGCACCTGCTTCGTCACACGCCAGGCCCTGCAGTCTCGACATGAATAGCGACAAAAATCTGTCTCTAAGTCGTATCGATGTCAAATTTCTTTAATAGATTTTCAACCTTATGCTTTGGAAATAAAGTTGAAAATCTATTAAAGGAATTTGACATCGATACGACTTAGGGACAAATTTTTGTCGGTATCTATGTCGAGACTGCCGGCCCAGCGCTGGGTCTTTAAACCGTGACCGCTCGGTAATCCGCGCCAGTCTCTAGCCTGCCTGACGGCGAATGCACGCGATAATCGTTCTAAATTTGCAATTACGTTTCGCAACCTAGCTTACCTAAATCTCAGTGTTTCATCTAATTCTTGATTTTCTATCTTCCTAGTGCTTTATTTCTTCTTATACTCAAACTGTAAATCTTAGCTATTTCATTAAAACTTCTATCTTCAACTTGAAAAACGCCTGGCATTTCTTCACACACCCTCCGAGCAACTACACGCCAAAAGATTGAGAGCCACAACAGCACGACATCAATCTCTTTGAACGAGGACAAGTCTTACACGAAAGATAATATTCCTTTCACTGAAGTGAAAAATTGTGTCCTAACAATTTCAGCTTACATTGCATTATCAGTTATAGAGTTATAATATTTATGAAAGAAAGACAGTAGGTACTTTTAAACAATTATTTTCGATTCTATACCCTTCTAACTATTTGACTAAAAGTCAAAATATTGTGATCAATTTTCAAATCTCGTAGTCAACATAACAGCAGTGTAGTTTTAATGACAAATTTTATAATAATGGTAACCTTTGCTTTTACTCAGCCTTAAAATAAGAGTATATCCAGCCCTTGATCTTTAAAATACTAATAAATAAAAACAAAAAAAAAATACTTGACTATCCCTTTGCGTCGTAAGTATCCTATCCTAATCCTAACTAATATTATAAATGCGAAAGTAAGTTTGTTTGTTTGGTACCTTTTCACGCCTAAACCACTGAACCGATCATCCTGAAATTTTGCATATACATTGTCAGGTGTACAGAAACGGACATAGGGTACCTTTCTTCCCGAAAAAAAGTACTGTTCCCGAGGAAAACAACAATAACGTTCTTATGATAATACAAGGCGCCACGTGTCTTTCGAATCATAATTGAATTATATTATGTATTGTAGAAACTTTAGTAGTGTGTTAAGAGTTTTTTTTTATTTTTTATTTAAGTACTTAATACATTTTGGGAGTCTAGAGTATCGATAGACCGGTTTTCATCCTCCTAACTATAATTCCCTGAACAACCCGAATTTATTATCAAATTCTAAATTAACGCGAGCGAAGCCGCGGGCAAAAGCTAGTATTAACATAAAGCAAGAATAGTATTTGGAAAATAAGTGGTATTATTAAAATCGATGTCTCTAGCTCAAAGGATGTAAGTGACAATAACGGTAACATACTATATGTTCTTTCGAGTTTCAAGGAATAATATTATCGTCACATTTTTCCGTAAACGGCACTTTGTGCTTTCAGAGTTAGTATTACGTTTGTATCTAGAGATATTCATGTTAGGAGCAATTCATAGTAGCACAGAGTCGAAGCGTAGCGAAGCATCAATCTGAAAGATAACATAGCAAATTCACCCTTATCTCTACAAAGTAATGCACGTATTTATATCGAGATAAAAAGACGCGCGATTTGCGCGCATTCTACGGCATACGCGCATCTGCGAGCGACCAACGCTAAATTGTGCGCGCGCGTTACGTTACTCGTCGCTATTCGAATCGACCTTTGTGAAAAAAATAAACAAATGAAATCTAGGTGAGTTGTTCTGCCGGGGTCGCGGATTGTTCTAAAGAATTACTGTGGCCCTGGCGCACAGGCAACTGAAGGAACACGAGTGGGTTTTAGTCAGTATGAGTCTGACACGCCGTCCCGCTCCGCCCAGAGCGGGAGAAGACATTTGATGATTTCTCACCCAAAAAAAAATGTGAGTTCTGTTTCTACGTAACTGATACCTATATTTTTTTTACAGACAATTTTTTTAGAATAAACGCAATAATATAACGTCAAAATCCCGGCAGCCATTTCACCAACAATAAAACCAAATAAAACACGCAGTTTCCGTTCCATAAACAATATCTATCTTCTGACTATTATGGGCTATAACTCTTTAACGTTTCATACATCAGCAGCCATGCATTATTATCATACATATGCATGCATGAACCAACTGATTACGTATGCAAACGACTAAGTTTTATGAGCTGAACTACAAATAGAGAATTTTACGTCCAAAGTGAGCTGAATATAACTGAAAATTTCTATTTAACGTCACTGAAAGTTATTGTTTATAGTGTAAACAAGTTTATGTATGGCTGGTAATGTTTTCCGCTTGTTAAGTATTCAAGTTATAGGATTTTTACTGGTATGGACAGCTAAAGACTGGAACTTATGGAAAGTCCACATGGAGGCTATATTAAGCAGAGAGTGAGAATAGGATGAACTAGACGAAAAATTGTAAAAAACACATGACTTAAAAATTTTTGAAATTGATAGATTCAGTGTGAGAGGCACAGAGAAAGAGAGAGATAGAGTTACATATTTCTTCCATCTCGTGTAATGAAATATGTCTAAACGTGACGCGTTCTTGAAATTTCACTCTCAATTCTCGTCCAATTATCGAATCGCCACCTAAGAAATTTGACGTCAATTAGGGATACTACATAATAAATTATGATACAAAAAAAAAAACTTACCGTTAAAAGTTACAATTATACAAATAGGTACATGACAAGTATTTCAACATTTTAGTAGTGATCATAATAGGGTCCACAGAGTATTGACCCTTGCCTCTGAACTAGGCGGGAACTTGTATCTCAAGGGATAGTGTTCAGCTATTGACATTCTAATATTTATCTAAGAACTTATGTTTGTCACTACTATAGAGGTTTGAGGAACACGGTGTAAAGTTCACTCAAACCTCCATAGAAAAGGGAGGATCCTCCGACCAGACGGGTGTCGTGTCTAGTGGCCAACTGTCCGACGTTTGATGTCGGGACGTTGTATATATTCTAGTTGCGCGGTAAACTCTGCTTGCGCGATGCAGAATTTTGCGTGACGTCAGTGTGACGAGTAGCTCGCATGTGGCGATGTAGATACCGCTACACCACTATATATATATCGTCTTAGTAAGTACCATTAGAGAGTGCTAGGGTTTGTTGGTGAGTTTGAAGGTATGAGGTATGGATTTGGGTATGTGTGTTAACAAGAGTGGTGAAATAGAGGAATGTGTGTGAATGATGTAGTGGTGAAGGAAGTGAGGAAAGTGTATGTGTTTGTGTGGTAGATAGGATTATACATGAAGGGTCATTAGATTTTCAGTGTCTTCGTAATACAATTGCAGTACGTACATTTTTACTTTATTTTTGGCTTCATGACGGCTAAGAGAAAGAACGACATTAAGAGTAGTAGTCCTAATGTTTAATAGATTAACACCTAAGGGCCAATTCTCCTATTTATAAGAACGTTCGCATTCCAATCCCAGTCTCCCAAACATACCTTAAATTTTCTTACATTTTTGACTAGTATTTGACATTGATTGTAGCTGATATGATATTGCGACTATATTTTGAACGTTATTAATTATGAGAATTAGCGTTCTGGTTTGTGGAACAAAAATTATTGACGCGTCAAAATTAAACGCAATTCAAGTGATCCAATACGCTGTTGGTAAGTCAGTCAACCGATCACAGCAGTGTTTACGTGTTTGAAAATTTGTTAGCAAATTTTTGTGTTGATTTTAGTTCCAGATAAAGAGGGTAAATTATGGCTCCTACAAACAGGCGCGACACGCGACGCGAATCGCACGCGACACAAAGGCACCACATGTCGCGCGACTAGCGGTGCCTTAGTGACGCACGCGACTCGCGTCGCGTGTCGCGCCTGTTAGAAGCAGCCTTTATACTTTAACCTTATTTTGCCGATAAACATCACTATCTTTCTTCTACGCGCGTATCGGTTAAAAACGTAGGTTTTCTACAAATATTATAAAAAGGTAAAATTAGTGAGATCTTATGAAGGGGGTAATCTTCGGAACTATTGATCCCATTCCGAAAATTCATGTACAAATATAATTTAATTTAATTTAATTTATTCTTAAAACAATTAACATTGTATTGAACATACACACATCCAATTTACATACAAATACAAAGAACTATGAAAAATATAATGTCAAACAGTTTTAAATATAATGTCAAAAGATTCTAAAATTATATAACGTCAAAAAAATGAGAAGCTACAATATTGCCGAGTACCATAGGATATAATTCATGTTAAAACAAGAAATTTCACGCGGACGTGGTCGCGTGCAGGAGCTAGCATTAGGTATCATATACGCTGCGATAAAAAGTTTATTCAGGTTACCAACGGTTACACTGGACTTAAAGGCTCCCACAGACAGGCGCGACGCGACTGCGCTACACAAAGGCGCCGCCCGTCGCGCGACACGCGGTGCCTTTGTGTCGAGCGTCGTGTCGCGCCAGTGTGCACGAGCCTTAAATCTCGTCTTGAATAAGCTCATTCTACTAAACATAAACAGAAAACCGCTGGGCTAATATTGACACAAATAGAACTATATTATGTTTTTTTTTTATAAGGATCGTAGTAAGTGGCGTACTGTAGTTTCTGCCTACCCCCATGGGAGGAAAGTGTGAGTATATGTATGAATGTATGTAGGCCTATTTTCTTTGAAATTATAATAATTAAAGTTAAGGCTACCGCAGACAGGCGCGACGCGACAGCGTGACACAAAGGCGCCGCGCCGCTCGTCGCGCGACGAGCAGTGCCTTTGTGTCGCGCCTGTTTGAAGGAGCCTTTAAACGTGAAATGCAAAATTAAATAGATTGGTAGAATGTAATGTAAGAGGAGTGAATGAGAGTGGAAGAGAATGAAAAAAGATGTTGAAAAAACGGAATGAAGACGTTAGGAAGATAAATTTTGTACCGAGTGTTTAACGAGCCAAAATTAAAGAAGGTATCGTGAAAAAGTGTTTCTCTCAACAAGCCCCTCTCCTGCATGTACTTATGATACATTTCTTTTACTTCATTGCTTCGTACTTCTTATCTATAAACAAACAAACAGTACGTATCTAAACTACGCTAACCCGCATGCAAACTTGAAACTTGTAAAGTAGACAAGGGTTAAAACATGAAACAAACAAACACGTAAACAAAAACAAAGCATATTATGGAGCACCACTAAGAGGAGTTTGTTTAATTACTGTGATACTATATTAACTTTGTTTACTTTGTAGTGTGACGTCACTAGTGGCACCTGATGTCTCTCCGATCGTGTCGGATTGCCGTCCCATCGGACTATGAGAGTGAGGGAAGAGAGAGTGCACCTGTGTCTGCGCACACACTTGTGCACTGTAATATCTACGGTATCGATGGCTAGTCTCCGCTGAGATTGGCCAAAATGGCCGAAATTCGGTCTGTACAAATATTATTTAGTGTGACGTAATTTATCAGAGGTGTTTTATTTTAACACGATGTTGAATAGCAGTAATTACAGATAAGGCCCTACCCTTACCCTTCGCATCAATGCAGCCTATTGTTTTTAGGGTTCCGTACCCAAAGGGTGCCAACAGTTATTACTAAGGCTCCGCTATCCGTCCGTCCATCTGTCACAGGGCTGTATGTTTTGAACCGTAATAGTTGGACACTGTGTACCAGTATGCCGCTATAACAACAAATAATAAAAATTTAACTAAATTAAAAATTAAACTCTTGCTTTTCTTTAATAAAGTATTTTAAAAAAAAATTTAGTTAAATATTGTACGATGGTACGGAACCCTGCATACGTAGTGTGAGACGCCCGCCGGCTAGGTGGAGTGACGACTTGCGAAAGGCGGCTGGCAGAGACTGGATGAGGAGAGCCGAAGATCGAGCTCAGTGGCGTTCACTAGGAGAGGCCTACGTCCAGCACCAGACGAATATAGGCTGATGATGATAACGGAACCCTTCGTGTGCGAATCGGACTCTCCCAGTTTGCCGCTTTTTCATTGTACGTAAGACCTCCACTATCCAAACATGACGCTAGTGCAGCGTGTACGTGACGTCAACACGACGTCAACATTGACGGGGGCGTTGTTGGTAAATATTTGTCAAATTGACACAGAAATAGTATTGAAAAAAAAGGAGAAGATGGCAGTGTAATTCCGATTTTAGCCAAGCACCACAGAATCTTTGTACAGCTATAGATACGAAAGCACTATGAATATTATTCTAAAAGGACCCGTCAGCTGCATGAGATGTTCATTCAAGAAAGAGTTCCAAAATTAAGAATTCTGCGGCTTCTTCTTTATAGATTCTTCAATGCTTAATATTGTATTGTATATATCGGACTAGTGTCCGCAACTCCACGTCCAAGGCCCATGTTTTTCGCACTGGTGCGAAAATTGATCATTTCATCCACCCCAATGTGTAATATCTAAATATCTTTAAAACGTCTACATTCGTCCGCATATTTTTTATATTTCATAAATTCTAAAAACATTATCTTTTTCAACTACTTATAAAACCTAACATCTTTGCCCTTTTAATTTAGAAAATTTAACAAAAACAAAATAATATTTTATCTTGTTCGAAAACATGTTTTCTCCGTAGGTACCTACTATAGAATGAGCAAAATGAAAATTGTTTTCACAAACAGTCTGCACTACGAAAATTGTAAAACTAAAAGTTGTTTATTTTTACGAGTACAATCACCTCACACAGGTTATAATAGTGAAATGGAGATTGTATTTTCATCGTAGTTTCGCTTATTTTCATGGAAATTTGATGAACGAGTATTAAAAGTCATAATAGGCGTTATTTGCATTAATTATGTATTTATTACTTCAATTATTTTCCTTAGAGACAACGTTGGACATCCCTATTAAACGTTAGCACGGGCTTGCACCGCAGTTTCGCGTCATTATGATCTTTTTTTTTTTGTACTCGACCATACCTTGGGAAGGGAACCTTCCGAACCGATATTTTTTTACGAAAACAATTTTAATGTTATCTCGCAACTTTAGATACCCCCACGACCCCTGTATCGTTGCATGCACAACCATACCGTAAGCACAATGTTTTGCGTGTGTTACATTGCGCACTACCGCAAACAGATTTTCTTACGAAACATATAGTCGTTTTGCAGCTATTATTTTTGTGTAATGTTACTTACTTTGATATACATAAAACATAGTAGACAGTCGTGTGAGGGGTCTTTTTACACCCTGTGTATACCAAGGAGAGCCACCGTATGGTTGGTTAGTAGGAGAACGACATACGTAACATACCCCACTAGTTTCTAGAGTCGGAAAACATTCATAGCATTTACTCATAACAAAAACAAAATCTTTGCTCACAACCTGAATTCAGGAAAATGTATAAACATGGGACCTGAATCCGTGGTACAGATTAAACCAAGCTGCAGCCGACGCTTCTATAGTAATACACTAACAACTCCTTCACAACGAGTAGGCACTGTAGAGATTTTGTCCGGGAGGCTGTGACAACCGACCTCCGCGAATATTTTTTTAAGTTGATGGCATGTTTAATGAGCTAAACAATATCTCCTATTTAGAAGGATAGAAAAAATAATACAGGGTTAGCTAGGACAACTCATAAATTCATGACGTAAAAAAAGAAGTAGCATGGTTTACTGAAAAAAATATGTTTCGAGTTTTTGCGAGACTAAGAAAAAGAAAAGAAAGAAAATACGTTTATTTGTGGTAAACATGACGCATAGAAAAAACACACAAATACAAAAATAACAAATTGGGAGAAAATATGCGTCACATCCACGAAAAACGGCAATCGCTCAGTTTAATGCTACGACCATATTCGAGACAGAGCTCCAGCGCTGGTGCTAACGCACGAGAATTGATTTATATATATATATATATATAAGGTGTATCTATTCATACACGAAATATCTGAAGGGGTCATTGTACTCATTATTATGAACAACTTTTACTATGGGACCAAACCTAAAATCTCAAAAAAGAAATCTGCTGTTCCCTTCGATCAACATAGTTGATCGAAGGCTGTTCCATACATTTTAACGAGTTCTGCGAACATAAATGTAGGGAACAGCTGATTTTTTTTTCGAGATTTCACCTTTGGTCCCATAGTAAAAGTTGTTTGCTATGATGTATACAATTACCCCTTAAGAGATTTCGTGTATGAATAGATACACCTTATATATAGATTAAAATAACTACGCTTCTCATTGACAATCCAGGTAGAACACTTACAAAGTCTATCCAATCATCTGTCGAATAATTTCGATCCTGAACTCAAAGCCCTACATAACTAATTTGAATATCCTCTCAAAGTTGAGCAAGAGATGATTCAAACGATCAAGATACGAAAAAATAAACAAAGTAAAATTGACCGATTAGACAAAGTGCAATTACTGATTGGCAATATTGATATGCGCATAACTTGTGTTGTTTTATGCAATGTTGTGAAATTGATAACAAAGGCAAACACATACACACATGTACATGTACATGTATAGCTAAAGGTGGCTTGTACATTGAACCTGAATTCAGTGTTATCTTGTTCTAACGGGAGCTGATTAAAATTATACATTACTTCTTAACATAACATCACGCCCGTAATCCCTGTAAGGTTAGGCAGAGGTACACCTATATTAAACTCATGGCACATTTCGCCAGTTATGTTTAAGTCATCGTAGCTCGTCCCCTAGGCGAGCCTGCCAAATTCCTGGTGGAAGAACCCAATAGCATTTTACCCGACCTGGGATTCGAACCCAAGACCTCATGCACAGCAGTAGCGCTTGCGACCACTAAACGAATGAAGCAGTAAAACATTAATTTTAAAAAAGATGTAATAACAATCCAAAAGCGTCGTTTACTATTTATTATACATGAAAGATTTGTTGCTAAAATTTTAGGTAAATGTACCAAAAACTTTAGGTAAATATATTTTCAAACTCGAACTCAAAACTCAAACTCAAAACTTAAATTCAATACTCAAACTCGAAACTCAACCTCAAAACTCAAACTCAAAGCATTTATTTCAAATAAATCAATGACAGGCACTTTTGAATTATCAAGTGGTCGGTCAGTCAAGTGGTCAGCATTCCAGTAGGTACCTATAGAAAATAGGTAATGGGCAAGAAACTCCACGGGCACTCTTTTAAATCAAAATATTGTTACCAAAAATTGGTAACATCATTCATGTTGAAATTATATATGTGAGAACGATGTAGAAAGACTTAAATAGTTGGTACACATGTTTGTATTCAACAATAAATAAAAGTTTTGATATTATGAAAGCTGTACAACATACTGTTGAGTTAGTAGGTACTTGATTGTTTAGCAAGTAAATGTACACATGAAACAACAGGCATCAAATAATAGTTTAATTCGTTTTCCAGCAGTATCCTTACTGTCAATAGCGGACCAAACAATTCAACGTTTCCACGAAACTTTCAGAATACATACAAAACTAACTCTCAAAATCAAAATTAAATTCACTCACTTTCAGCTTTTACTGGCTATTCCTTTTACAACCCTGTAAAAATTCGATTTCCTTCGTTTCCCGAAATACAAGGCACCAAAATGTTGGTGGTTTTCCGACACCAAAATTTGTTTGAAATTGTTTCGTATGGCCAATATTGGTAGCTGAAACCCGGAAACTGACTGCATCTAGTTAGTATGCAGAGCGCCCTTTCAAACGACATACAATTTCCTGTAACAAACCTTTCGGTTTTGAAAACAAACAAAAGCTAGCGCTCGAGGTGGTCGTGCGTGTTTTAAAATGCATTGCAACATGTTTTCATTGCTTTAGTGGGCGGCACTTTAAAGTTAAATAAATATGAACAATGGTTAACCTGAAAGTTTTCGTATAAAGTGTTGAAAAACACAACCCAACTGTTGAAGGCTGTTCCAATTCCTATATCAATTCAATACTTCCACACCACTTTCATATAAAGGGTTTTTCAACAAGAACTTTGTTTTTTAAAACAAAATAAAACAAAGAATTTAGGTGAAAATGATTCAAATTTTTATTACATTAGAAAGAGTAAGGACTGGCAATTATGAATGAAAAATGTTATCGGACAAATGTCCACGTGACTCCTTATAGACTCTGTCTTTAACATAGCCCCACAATAAATAATCCAGTGGTGTTAGTCGCAACTCGAATCGATTGCAGCCTTAAAATTCAAAATCCGTGACGCGATTGACGAAATAGACCCGCCATTTTGCCAAAAAGTGATTGAAAATGTTGATGAAAGATTTGACATCTGTGACCGTGGTCGTGGTGGACATTTGTCCGATATCATTTTTCATTCATAATTGCCAAACCTTACTCTTTCTAATACAATAAAAATTTGAATAATTTTCATCTAAATTCTTTGTTTTAAAAAACAAAGTTCTTGTTGAAAAAACCCTTTATTTACATTCAATGGCTGAAAATCTGAATAAACCTCATTTTTGTCCAGTCTTTACCCGTATTCGTTTACTACCATGTAAACATTCGATTTCCTTCGTTCTCCGAAATATAAGGGTAGTTCGGACAGTCACCAAAATATGTTCGAAATTGTATCGCCTGACCAATATTAGTAAATAGAGTATAATTATGTAGTTTTTTTTTTAAATGGCTCGTCTTAGCTCGTATTGTGCCGAGCCGATCTGGATATGACTAAGTGACAGTAGATGCCCGAACGAAGTTTGCCGATCGGCACGAGCCGAATGAAAGCCGAATATGTGTAGCAATTGCTTCTGGTTTTCTTTGTAGTTCAACAAATATTACCAAATCGAATGTGCCGACCCCCCACGTAGCACCCCTGAAGCAGTTTAATATTTATTTCGCCCTTTGGATACTGAGTATCTATGAATAATTGCATCACAAGGAAACACAACCTTCCACACACGACGTGAGACACACAATATGGTTATAAGGATATTTAATAAACTACCAAAATCATATAGGGAACTGCCAATCAATCGATTTAAAGCGGCGTTATTCAAATGGCTTATAGAAAAATCGTTATATTTTGCCAATGAGTATTTAGACTTCAAAGATTCACACTGAAATTGACACCTTGCTATTATAATTCGACAATTACTTGACTTCTTAAATTTAATAACCATGATTTATGTACAAATTTTATTAGCTTCATTTATTTAATTAATGTAACAATAATTTTGCATCGTAGTTTTAACGAATTGTTTTAGAAACTGTTTAAAAAAACCCGACTATCTGTATGTATTACAATTCTTGCAAATAAATTTCATTTCATTTCATTTCAATAAACATGCAACAGCAGACATGCTCCACCAACCGATTGCATCCTCAAGACCAAATGAAAGCGTGTTTAAATATTTGTGTACAACACAGAAGGAACGCTTTCTGCCAGGGTTCGACAGCGATTGTGTTTACTTGGCACACCCTGCCACTCTATGGCGATACATTGAATTCAGTGTCTTGGCCCAAGTAAGAAAAGACAGAAAATCACGATTGGCTGGATTGAATGACAACCTTTGCAGAAAAGACCAACTTCGATTACGATTTTGATATTTGCTATTCAGTGGATATTAAAGTGGATTAGTGGATATTAAAATTTGGAGTTTTGGACTTTAAAAATGCTGATTTTTAATATCTTTTGAATTAATGAGTTGAATGTTATTTTGGCATAAGCTCTCACCAGCCTGGTTTATACTGCAAGCACATTTGATAGTAAATTAATCTTGGTTTTTTTTTGTAGATAGAATCTCGCTGTTTCTAGCCCCAGTAGAGAATGCCTTGCCCCTTTAATGGAAAATTGTTATTGTTAGCTCTGTATGACTTACTTATATAATAACAATAATTACAAAAAAAAAACAACCGACTTCCAAAATATACACTACAAAGTGAAATATTACTTTAATTTCGGAAGTCGATTATTTGGTTTTGTATTTTCGTTTATTGCCACCGACTTTTCACTTTGTAGTGTTTTTTTTAGAAGTCTATTGTTTTTTTTTTGTTTTGTAAAAAGTTTTTATTTTTTACTTTTTAGTTGTGGTACCTAACCCACACAAATTCGTTTACCACTACTTGCTATGTAAATAACAGTGACATGAAGTTATTATAATCTCATAAAAATACGTATTCTCGGAAAAAATACGTATTATTGAAGCTAACTAAAAACTAAGCAAGCAAAGTTAATAAAATTTATATGGGACCACTCCTGAGGCATACCCTATCCATTAAAAAAGAATTTTCGAAATCGATCCACGATTACCGGAGATATCACGTAACAAACATACAAAATAAATATACAGACGAATTGAGAACCTCCTATTTTTTGACGGCGGTTAAAAATACAGTTTTCAAGTTCTACAGGCGTAAGAATTTTGCTGCTAATTTATTTTTCTTGCTCCATGAATTTTCACGGTCATTGTTTTAACTTTATGTACGACGCCTACTAATTTTGTTCCAACGGTCTCTAGGCTGCTTTATCTCGATATTTTACAAATGGTTTACACTCCAGCGATTTGATATGAGATTCTTTTAAAATGTCTGAAGTTCTCTTAATGTTCAGGAGCTAATTATTGCGGTGGAGGTCGGGAATGCCTTGTTATTTGGCTTGGGTGGCTAGATTGCGTTAAATTCTTATAAACTCAACATAATAGACTATAAATACATTGTGAACTCAGGAGTGGAAACATTTTGAGTATACCTTTTTTTATGCAAAAGTTACAATGAGGAGCAATCAAAGAGCTTCCATGAGTGACGATACTCGAGTTCGCCCTGCCAACATTAACCTTGGTGTCAGCTTAATAATCTGTTTATCATTAGAATTCATTGTTTAGCTCGTACGAACACAAGAGGTGAGCGGCATTTATTTAGGTATTTGCGAAAGATTAGCATCATTATTAATTAGGCTAGGTATACCAAAGTTCCTGTATTACCTACTGAATTGTTTTCTTAATGGTTGCTTAGGACTATACACGTTATAGTTGTTAATACACTGGCGTGCAATAAAATCGACCCACCCCGTGCTCTTCGATTTGAAACAGTATACCTAATTCAACAAGGTTTACTAACAATAACCTAATATATTGTATACTAAAACCTTCCTAAAAGTATGTGATTACGTTAGTTAAAGAATTATCAAAACTGATTTATAAGTTTATGAAAAAATCACGAACTTACATGGAGGTTCGAATAAAGAACCTCCTTTTTTAAAGTCCGTTAAAAAATCAAGTTAAATTTTCATTCGACGAACAGAAATAAATAAAATTATTATTTTGTCAATTTCATTAACAAAAAAAGTCACGCACTTTATCCGAGCAAAAATTAGCGATGAAGACATCTGAAGAATTGAGTCGATCTTGTCAAGAATATTGCTTTTATCCAAATAGAGTGTATGTGCAAATAGACTGTACCTTAACTACCTTCACACAATATAAATAAATAACTTATATTCATTAAGATTTTTGAGATATCGTCTCCCAAATTGAAAGCACGGGGTGGGCTGATTTTTTTGCACGCCAGTGTATTACTGATGAAAATTAAAACAATTTCTTAATATTATACTCACTGCGGAAAAAAGGTCCAAAAAAAATCAAATAAACTCACGAGAACGATACTTCCAAATATTTAGGATTAAAGCAAAAATCACACCTTTATAACATTTCTTGCAAAAGACAATACCATGCGGGGCTTATCACTATTCCTATTTACCTTATAATGAAAGAAATACACAAGAAATGTGGCAAAATTGTAATATTACAAGAGAAGCGAAATTCTCACTGTACTACATAACATTTATTTTGTTTTGTCCGCGTGTAAGTGAACATAGATTGAATTTTCTACAGAGTGTTAGCAGTGCTCTAGAATTGTGACCGACGTTTCGCGTTTGGTAAATAAAATTGTTAGAAGTCACTTACGTTGTTTTGTGATAGCCAGCGGTAATTTTACAATTTTAGAATCGGAAATAATGTAACATTGTTTGGGACACTAGTGTTGTGCTTGTAGATCTGTGGTGAAGACACACTCTTAAAACAAAATTTCTTCGCCACCGTACATTTTCAATGGTTCGGTTGTCAATTTCACTAAACGTAATCGTGATGATAAAGAGGGTAGTTATATCTAATTTTGTGCGAAATTAAGTATAGGTACAGGCCAAAAACGAAAATACACAACCAAAGACACCGACTTCCGAAATTAAAGTTATTTTTCACGTTTTTTAGTGTTGTTTTTGGAAGTTGGTTGTTTTTTGTAAAAAAGCTTTTATTTTTCACTTTTTAGTTGTGGTACCTACCCCATATACATTCGCATACCACTACTTGATATGTAAATAGCCGTGACAAGAAATTATTATAACATCATCAATATAAACTAAGTGGAAAAATACGCATTATTAGGTATAACTCAAAAACTACTGGTCATTACTTGATCAAATTTAAATTGGACCACATGTGAAGCACCAGCTTTCAAATAAAAAAAGAATCATCCAAATCGGTTCACCCAGAAAAAGTTCTGAGCTAACACACAGTATTACAAATACAGTTGAATTGAGAACCTCCTCCTGTTTTTGAAGTCGGTTAAAAACGAAGGCGCTAAAATATTTGTAAAAGGTACAGTAAAAAAAAATACTGACTATTTTATATTTTTCGACTGCATGACTGCATGCACTAGGAAGCAATTGCCTAATTCGCAATTTTCCTCTGCAACAAGTTAATTCTGAAAGTTAAACAACTGCTAACCAACTAGTTAGAAATTAACAAACTGGGTTGTAAAATAAAATGGACAATATTTTGGCAGCTGCTCTACGTTGTATTCATGATTACGGGAAGTTGATAAATTAATGTTATAACTTATAATTATAACATGCTTTTATAATGATGCTCATGTAAGCGCGACCAAATCTACATGTTATGCAATATATGCGTTGCTTGCATGAACATATTGGGAACAGGAAATTATCAGCAGAAAAGAGTTTTTAAATTGAATATTTTGAATAATTTCCCTAAATAATATTTAGATACAGCGGGTAGGTACCTACTCAAAAGGTTTCAAATGCTTGGTTTCCTATGCAATGCATAGGTTTCAAATGCAAGGTCCTGAGTTCGATTCCCGGGTCGGGAAAAGTGTTATTAGTGTATTATTGTGTAAATATTTGTTACGGCCGCGAATCATATTTAGATCAACATACAACATGATAATGAGCTGCAACTTGCAAAAAACCAAAGAAAATTTGAATTTGGCGAGCTAGAGCTGAGGATTCACCTTAACGAGAAATAATAGATATAATTTTTGGACGTACAGCGCAGATCAATATTTGGACATACTTTAATAGATCCTACTTGACATATTGCAATAAAATTATAACCAATCACAAAACATGACAAGAGATCTAGATTCACCAATCAAAGACTATTCATGCTTTCAGAAACCTTCATCAATCCTGAAGCTTCGTAAAAGAACAAAACCGTTACATACATCAAACTTAGTTGCATCAAACAAGGTAGTCAGAGGCGAGGGTAACACCTGCATTATTTATGCATGAAACTTGTTAAATTTCCGACGAGTCAGGCAGTAGCACTAGGTGGCCTGCATGCCAGGCGGTTTTGTTAGAACGCTGTTGTCAATATCATAACGAGTTATACAAACTCAACTCAAACTCAAAGCATTTATTTCAATTAAACCATTTACAGGTACTTTTGAATTGTCAAAGAGTCGGTCAGTTAGTCAGAAAGTTGAAGCTAGTTGCCCATACCAAAACGTAGATCTCTATGGAGAAGAACGGGCAAGAAACTCCAAGGACACTGTTTTTAAATCAAGATATTACAAAATCCTGGGTACATTATTCTTATTGCAAGAACTTGCACTACTATGCAAGAACAATGAAAAAAAAATATTAAGAAACAATTCAAAATAAAAGATTTATAATAAAAATAAGCCGTGGCAGTTAAGAGATGACCAGTCTCAACTGAAGGCACCCGTTCACGAACATGACGCGTGGATCAGCACCATCCAGCTCAACCATTTAGTAGGGAACCGAATGATCCAACACACGCGCCACCAACAGTGAGACATTTAAGTGAGCATGACATAGTCTCAACTGCCATGCTGTCAAGTCATAATACATAATAATGATATAATAAACGAATCCACGGTACCCACATTTACAAAATTTAAAAAATGCTTCTAAATTACCTATACAAAACTATAGTTTTCTATGTAAATTGTTAACTCGTTAATAATTACTATAGTTTGCTATTTATTTTATATATGTAAATTTTAATAAGAAAGAGTTGGTTTCAGGTAATTTACTGTTCTATCGATACTGTGGTTGAGGTGATATAGTGATAAAGCTTAGCATAATCAGCCTATAATGTTCCCACTGCTGGGACACAGGCCTCCTCTCTTCAAGAGGGAGTTGGCTGTAATCTACCACGCGGGCCCAGTGCAGGTCCTTGCGTCTTCGAATTTTTGGTTCTAGGACGTGCCGGTTTCCTCACGATGTTTTCCTTTACCGTTTTGAGAGCAGTGGTGATGAAATTATTTACATAAAGTAAAGCACCTGCCTGGGTTCGAACCCACGACCTACAACACGTAAGTCGGGTCCATTACCTTTGGGCCACCACTGCTCTCAAAGTAATAAATGGTAAATCTTGGTAATGGGCAAAACCCATTTTGGTATCACTTTAGAATTGGCGTTCAATTATGGTTATGTTTTTAAACGTTTATAAGGAAAAAATTACCAACCATACAGTTGCCAGCTCTTGTTCTGGTAATTAGCAGATAGAACATAATTTAGGGCTGGCTTAAGCCCATCGTCCACGACGTAACCAATTACAAACTAGTTAATAACTCGTTAGTAAAGGATGACTTCCACCAAACGGCTCGCATCGTATCGGATCTGAAAGGATACTAACGGATGCGGCGATAGCCGATCGCGTCCTGCAGGATGTCGAAGCATACGATCAGCTCTGTACCGTGGCTTGCAAACGTATCCGTTTCTGCACCTAGTCAAATAGTTTCATTCCTACCGTGTTGACGATACGACGATACGACAACAGGCGAACGGAGCCGATCGCGCATCGCAGCATACTTTCGGCTAAGATCGCGTGTCGCGGAAGACGCCCGCGGTCAAGCTGCTGTGCTCGGCGTGGTAATATAGACTTTAAATACTGTGTACACGATTTAATATCGTTTAAAGATTTTAAAATCCGTTCCGATGCGATGCGAGCCATTTGGTGGAAATCATCCTTAAGTCGACTCGTGTACGGACCGCCATTGAAATAGTGCTGTGACATTCTGGAGACTCAATGGTGACTTGAGTTTGTAACTGATTACTTTTGAATAGCGTCTTGGACGACGAGCCTTACTCTCAATATATTTTTTGATTTCTGTTGAAAAAGCTCCAACATAGTTTTCACCGAAGTTCTAGATGCATGCTCTTAAATATAGCTTAATTTACATAAAATTTTATTATAAACACAATATTTTTCTCTAGTCTTGTTCTAACATTGTTGTTAGTATTATATTTCCACTTTGTTATTCATAAGGAAATCTGCATGGAGTAGTGAGGTGGTGGTGCATGGTCTATGTTCGTTTACCTTATTGTTCTAAAGACTGAGTCTAAAGAATACTAATCTAGCGTTGCTCCTGAAGGACAGTGCTTTATGTAAGAGAGAATACGCGATGTTGCCTGCGGAATGTTATCAAATATGCGGGACAGTCGAGAAATGCTTTGCTTTGTTTTATTAGCTATGCATATTATAACAGCATACAAACACACAATGCTCAAATAATGTAGTTATACAGGGTGACTTGTAATTCAGCGTATTTCTTCCAGGAGCTGTGAGCTGTCATCCCAATACTTTCAAACCACCCAGCAATCCTTTCTACGTCAGGCAGCTAGGTCATCGCAAACAGGTCGCAAGTTGAGACGCCGCTTTTGAGTGGTTAGCATTAATTGCAGTCGACGCGCTGATTACTGATCACTTGTCACTTAGTTCGCGGGTCTTTAAACTACTGTGCACTTAAAAACTCTTCATTCTTTAAAATACTTCTATTTTTAAGGCTTTTGACAAAGTATCAATGTTTAAACATTTCAACCATTTGCAAATTTGACCTTTGCCAGCATTATCGACTATTTCATCGGCACCTCTAAATATATGTTGTACTTTTATAGCTCTGTAGCGGCATCTACAAACGCCACATGCGAGCTACGCGTCATACTGACGTCACGCAAAATCCTGCATCGCGCAAGTAGAGTTTACCGCGCAACTAGCATATATACAATATCCCGACATCAATCGTCGGGCAGTTGCCCACCAGATACGACACCCGTCTGGTCGGAGGATCCTCCCTTTTCTATAGAGTATGAGTGAGCTTTACACCCTGTTCCTCATACCTCTATACTGGTGACCCCGAACATGAACGTCAGCGCAGCCTTTGTGCAAGTACATCAGCGTGACGTCATCATCACTTCCTTCAAGCTTTCGAGCGGCGAGTCACACAGCCAGCCAGCACCCACCGCTTCAACGGGTATCCTGACCACCAGCATGCAGCGACCGCGCATACCTGGTCATCACCCTCAGCCTCATCAGCAACCTTGGCACAGCACACTGCACTCTCGGCCGGTCCACAAAGCAGAGCCTTCAAACCCTCTCCTGGTCGACGCCAGCAGTCAGCCTCAACCCGGCGCTGTACCACATCCGACGCACTGGAGCATAACGCAGCGCCACCCCGACTCACTGGGGAATCTTCGCAGACAGTTCCGACTCACCGCGAACTATGCGACAACCGGTTCCGACTCACTAGAACCTCACCTGGCCCTGGCAAGCATCGCAAGATACACGACTCAGCCCACTATCGACCTCCGGTCTCCGGGGGGAGTGATGTAGCGGCATCTACAAACGCCACATGCGAGCTACGCGTCATACTGACGTCACGCAAAATCTTGCATCGCGCAAGTAGAGTTTACCGCGCAACTAGCATATATACAACATCCCGACATCAATCGTCGGGCAGTTGCCCACCAGACACGACACCCGTCTGGTCGGAGGATCCTCCCTTTTCTATAGAGTATGAGTGAGCTTTACACCCTGTTCCTCATACCTCTATAGCTCGTTAGATAACTGATTAAAAGGCAATGTCTTCGCCATAATTTGTACGCTTAATGCCATAGTAAACTTTTGAGATAACTGGTGTCAAAGTTCATGTACGTAGATGATTTTCGAAAATGGTTAATAAACTTCTTGCTTTAACTTTTGATTGAAGAACCGAAACTGTTTGATGTTTTAGAAAATTTGGTTACATTGGAGAGTTTGTTAAAGTATTAGGTACCTACCCAATGGAATAGCGATGGAGGCCATTTGAGAGTTTACAGAAAAGTGATATTAAGAGGGATGTTTTCAAAAATACATAAAAAAATGGATTTTCTCGAATCCCATGAATTTTCGCCTACGCTTTGTGCGCTTTTGTGCTATGTGGTGCTTATTTGTTGCAAATGGGTCACAACACCATGTCCTGGAAGGAATACGTCAAATTACAAGTCACCCTGTAGATGATTTTTTAAATTTTATTGGTTTGATCAGTTTGTATGAAAAATTGCTTTTTTGACCTATTAGGTACCTAACAACCTAAGCCCTGACAAATGAAATGACACACAATTGATATAATTATTGCTCGAACAGCAGGATCCAACATGCATAGGCATTTTTATCTTATCAATGTCTAATTTTTTAGTTTAGAAGCGATTTGTGATGTTTCAAAGCTCGAGAAGTCTAGGTTTTTCTTGCAGGAGTATTATTTTAACTATGTTTAAGTACGTATAAATCGACTATGCCTTTCACAGAAACATCTAAGTAACTAAAACTTACCTGAGCAATCTGATCGAACCGCCCAAACAGTTCATTGAGCGTCTTGACCAAATCAGAAGCGCTGAGCCGCTCAGACAGCGGCGTGAAGTTGACAATGTCTGCGTACAGGATGCTGACGTTGTTGTGCCTCTGCACGTGCATCTCGTGGAAACGGGTCTGCTTCGAGGCGTCGGCGCACGCGTCCGCCATTTTGAGCATTATTGAGCGTTTTACCTGGAACAAGAAAAAAGGATATGAGTTATGAGCAAAAGATTGTTCATTTCTATTGTTCAAAAAGGTCTACACAGTAAAAAGTTACAAAAGAAGACCTTTGGGGTTAAGGACTTCCTTATTTTATAGAGCCGTGTGGACATAGCCATGTTTATATAGATAAACTTGCTTCTGCCCGCGGCTTTGCCCGCGTGGAGGTCGGAAATTACCCCACGGGGACGTGTTACTGGGATAAAAAGTATCCTATGTCCTAACCCAGGTCATGGCCTATCCGTAACCTACCTATCATCCAAATCCAGCCGTTAAAGCTTGAAAAAGTAACAGACAGACAGGCAGATAATAAACGCTACCTAAATAGTACCTCAAGATACGGATTCTGACTAAATTCCAATTCCTTAAATCTTTAGAGGCATGAGCAACAGGGTGTAAAGTTCCCTCATCCTCCATAGAAAATGGAGGACCCTCCGAACAGACGGGTGTTGTGTCTGGTGGGCAACTGCCCGACGATTGATGTTGGGAAGTATTATACAAGAAGCGACTGCCTACCTGACCTCCAAAACCCAGTAACTGGGTAATACGATACCCCTTGGTTAGACTGGTTGTCAGACTTTCGGGCTTCTGACGACCCATAATGACTGCGAAAGACCCACGAATGACAGCCGAGACCAACGGTTTAACGTTTCTGAGGCACGGAGGAGTCTCGGTATGTAAAGATGGTCACCCATCCTCGGCCCAACCCCGGCAAGCGTAGCTTAACCTGATGGATCAACCCATGCGGCTGTTCTTATGTAGCTACGAGCTCCTCATCGATTTTTATATCCCTAACATAAGAAATGCTTAGTTTTCCATACAAACTTTCGTCCCCTGTATCACCCCTTTAGGATTATGTTTGAGACAAAAAGCCTATGTCCTTCCCCTGGATGCCATCTATCTCCTTGCCAAATTTTATCGAAATCCGTTCAGTGGTTTAGGCGTAAAAAGGTAACTTACGACAGGCAGACAGTTACTTTCCAATTTATATAATAACTAGCTTTGCCCGCGGCTTCGCTCGCGTTAATTTAGACTTTGTCTATCAATTTGGGTTATATAATTCAATCATGATTCGAAAAACACGTGGCTCCATCTTTTATCATAAGAACGTTATTGTTGTTTTCCTCGGGAACAGTACTTTTTGCGGGATGAAAGGTACCCTATATCCGTTTCTGTACACCTGACAACGTATATGCAAAATTTCAGGATGATCGGTTCAGTGGTTGAGGCGTGAAAAGGTAACAAACAAACTCACTGTCGCATTTATAATATAAGTTGGGATTATATAGCTTCTGCCCGCGGCCTCGCCCGCGTTGCCTACAGGAAACAAATTACATTTCTTTTTCAGAAACAGACGCCATAGCCGCTCTCAATTGAATATACAAACTGACAATATCAAACAAAGCAATAAGGACAAAGTTCTCCGTAAAACTAATCTCTGGGATGAGAGTAATATGTTTTTAACAGAACTCAAAGCGTGTGTGAAAAGATCTTCTCTCTGTGATGCCTTGATTATACCTTTTAGTTGACTTTTTGTCGTAGTTGGGTTTTAGTTTTTATATCTTTTATTTTTTTACTTAAAGTTGAATAGGTAATAAAGAATATATGTCGTTATTGTAAGGGTTTAATTTTATACAGAAACAAATGTGTTTTTTTACATGCACTTAAGTACTTAAAAAAATCAATCTGCCTAGCCTTTTTTCCAACTATATGTTGGGGTCGGCTGCCAGTCTAACCGGATGCAGCTGAATACCAATATTTTACATGAAACGACTACCTATCTGACCTCCACAACCCAGTAACTGGGTAATACGATACCCCTTGGTAAGACTGGTTATCAGACTTTCGGGTTTCTATTGACCCATAAAGACTCTCAAAAATCAACGAATGACAGCCGGGACAACGGCTTAGCGTGCTTTCCGAGGCACGGAGGAGCCTCAGGTATGTAACCGGGCACAATTCCGAACTCCGGGCTGCTACCGAGAAATTAATTTTGGAAAAACCCAATATTACTTTGCCCGACCTGGGAATCGAAACCAGGACCTCATGCTCAGCAGTAGCGCTTGCGACCGCTACTTACTTATAAATAGAAAGATTAGTTCATAGTAATATCAGTTACATATTTGATACATCTTGATACCTTGGTTGCGATTGGACACCGGTGGCGATAATGATTCATTAAATCTATTTATAGGCATAAGTATACTAGCATTATCAAAGTCGCATATCACGAGCCAACGCGAAAATCGGGATGTCACATATTACTGATACACCCACGGATATCGAATACCTCGGAAAGATCCTATTTGACTCGTTGGGGCATGATTTTGGAAAAACTGTGATACACGTGTCTCATAATTTTAATTGAACAGTATGTGTACAAATTTTCTAGTCAATCGACACAGAGAATAAAAAGTTTCACAGAAAATACAACCCTCCATTTCACCCTTTTAGGGGTGGAATTTCGAAAAACATTTTCTTAGTGGATACTTACTCTTCATAAAGAGCACACCCTCCAAATTGCATGTCTCTAGGACCAGCGGTTTAGGCTGTGCGTTGAAAAATCAGTCAGGACTTTGAATTTTATATACAATAATAGATTTACTACACACGAAAAAAGCTGCCTAAGAAGCTGTGAAGAACTTTTTTGAGGGCTGACGGACTTAGGTTATTTAGAAATGCATGGCTTGTATTTAATCTAACCCTAAATAATTCCCATTTTGATTTCGTAAAAATATGAATGGACACTCTAATACTCTAATATAATAAATGTGCCTCTTTTTATGATCCAGTAATAATTTCATTTTGGCGTCCTAAAAATACTAAATAGTCTTCTATATGCGACCAACTTGGACATAGCGCTGGCCGGCCGCTATCGCGCACTGCTCACTTCGATAGTTCGGCTCAAGCGCTGTTGGTAAGTTCAGACCTTACTTAACATATTTCGTCGTGGTGCCTGCCCAACACTGGTGCTTAGTTACTGTGACCAACTTTGAGAAAAAGCCAGAAAGTTGAAAAGAGGCTCATTTGTTTAAAAAAAGCGATCATCATTGGAAGATCAAAAAGTTTTTAGAAGCTCATTAAAAAAGCAATTATCATTTGAAGACAAATAAGTAGAGGACGAAATAAATGATTTTGTTTAGAAAGAATAACTAAAAAGTCTTTATTTTTTGTTATCAACAAATTATTACCACGTGAAGGCACTTAAAACAAAGTATCATTGTGAAAATAAACCAGTCGCCACAAAATTCAATTAAACACCAAAACAAATTTAAATTTACGGAAGACTTAACAGTCTATTTACTACAAATAGGAAACGAAATTAAGCTTAACATCCTCAAACAATTATTTACGAGTAAACACTGCTAATAAACACTTAATTCATAGTTATTTTGAGCTATTTACTTTAGGCTAGGAAATTATTAGGCGGGATAGTCAGCTCTCGAATTCCTTTGGAAAAATTAACAATTAAATTAAAGTTCTTTCGTATTTTTTACACAAATTTAAGACTAAGAGCTCGTGTGGCATCCAAATATCGAGCTTTTTTGTATACCCCTATAACCCCTAACTCTTCAGCTATGTCGTAACTACTAATATGCCGATATTGCTCTACTTTTTCAAAAACGGCATCTACTCTATCCGTAACAGGCCGACCAGAGCGAGCTGCATCTTTGACATTAAAATTCCCGGACTAAAAACGCTTGAAATAATATTGTGCTACTCTTACTGACACTGCGTTAAGTCTATAAACGTCACGTATTGTATTCGCGGCCTGTGTCGCATTTTTCTTTTTTTTGTATTATAACTTCAAAATGTATCCTAATTCTTCGTTAGATTCACTCATTTTGGCGGACAGAAAAACAATTGAAAAATGGCGGGAAAACCCTTTAACTTTTTTTTTAATGTCATTTGTTTAATGGTATGAAAACCAGCCAGATACAAACAGTACAGCCAAAGAGATTTTACTACAACTTTATACCTATAAAATATGAAAAAACTTTTCGCCGTCCTATTATTCAGGTCTGCGAGCTATGGTAATTAAAAGGTGAATCTTATCGTTACTGCTATTAATGTAAAGACACAATCAGACTAGCAATTGTCTCGTTAAATTCATTGCAAAATTACAACATTTTCCTGTATTTTCTTTGGTTAAACCTATGACACCTATCTAATGGTGAAGAAATAGATCTTAAGGAAATCTGCGGAGTAATTACGTAAGACAGTCACAATCCTAATGCCGTTCATTTTGACAATTCAACAATATTCATAGCGTTATTTACGTTGTCGAGCAGATATTTGAAACATATGAAGCATTGGATCATGAATATCCTTCAAAATCCTTTGGATTGTGACAAATAGAAAGTGTGTTGTACAACTGCAGTGCTGCTCTTTAGGACCCCCTGTTCTTATAATAGACAGAAATCCCCACCACGGTCTGCTGATCATAGTACGTGTTCTTCGCTTGGAGGACAGAAATCCCTCAGGTGCAGGTATGGCAGTATTAGATAACATTTCTTTATGTAACCTACCATTCAATTTATTATTGGTTAGCTTAGTAACGCGAAGGTTAATTTTGGGTTTGCGTGTAATATACTAATGGATGCCTGACTAATATAAAAACTTTTCTGTAACTTAAATCACGTATATATTACGAAGACAAAATCATTTTGTCACAATGACTTATAGCCAGCACGTAGATTATATTTACCTGCAGCCGCCACTGATTTGGTCACTAATTTATTTATTTCGTGTACCTACTTTACTTAGATACAAATCACACACGTACAAATTTTAATACCCAGTTTCAGTATCTACCAAGGGTAGACAATACAAGAATGCTTATTAGATTCCATGCAAAGGTCTTATCTGTGCCTCGTATGTAACACAGAAAACGATTCGATTATATCCACTTCAGTAATCGGGTCTTTAAATTAGGTTTTTCTGGTTGTACAAATACACACCTGCCTAGAGTCCATATTGAATTTCCTAAACCTGGTAGCACAGTATATGTTAAGAGGATTTACACAAGGTTTCTGAATTGAGAATTTGAAGTTGAGAACTTGTCAAACCCTACTTTAGCATTACTTAAGTTCATTCCTACAATGTAGCCCCCAAAATTCAAAATCTCTTACGTATTTTGCAAAAAAAATTTAAGTAAAGTTTGACGAATGATCAACTTCAAATTCTCAATTCGGAAACTGGGTGTTTATCGGTTAGTTCGGCTATAGGTACTAGGTTATAGATTCAAGTACATTATGTAGACATAAGATCAGGCGTCTTAGCAAAAGCCACAACTGCCCAACGATTTGCGGTTGACCAAGCGGTCATAAATTCGAGACCTATTTGTTGCAGAATTGACGTGAACATACTCCTAGCAAAATTAAAACTGATTAAAAAAATAATAAGTTTAATGCAGCACCTTTCTTTTTTCTTTGAAAATTGTAATTAATTACAGTGCTGTCTAGGGTTACCACCCGTACTCTAAAATAAAGTATTGTTCTCTTTTTCGTGTAGGTGTACTTTATAATCTATGACACCAATAAAATACGCTAAAATACTCTATTTACGTAACTCTGATTGTTACTGGCTTTTTCTCCCCTATGAATGTAAAGTGGAGAGACGAAAGGAACAAAGCTTTCCTAAACTTAATTAAAAGCGATCTGATCAAATATTTCAATTTAAAGTTTGATTGCAAAGAGGCTGTAACTATCTTCAAGAAAGACAATAATGTTGAATGTTGCGAAAAGTAAGGAAAATTATTTTTAGAGATAAATAAGGAAAAATAAATAAGTACTCAGAGCACTCACTTGAGCAGTGGTGGCCCAGTCGTATCGGCCCCGACTTACGAGTTGTAGGTCGTGGGGTCAAACCCAGACAGGTGCTTTACTTTGTGTAAATAATTTCATCACCACTGCTCTGAAAATGGTGAAGGAAAACATCGTGAGGAAACCGGCATGTCCTAGAACCAAAAATTCGAAGACATGTGACACCTACCAACCCGCACTGGGCCCGTGTGGTAGATTACAGCCCATTCCCTCTCAAAGAGAGGACGCCTGTGTCCCAGCAGTGGGAACATTATAGGCTGATTATGCAAATAAGTAATCTTTTTTATTGCTGTGTACTTTATTTTCGTTCTACCGAAATGAAAAAATACTTTATTCGTCCCCAAAAAGGGTGGCAACCCTAGTGCTGTCAGATGCATAAGTCATTCACTCCTTACTCTAGTTCGATAAAAACAAAAGGTTTAGGTACCAATAAGTAGTAGGTAGTAATCATCATGGCTTATCAGTATTAAAAGCCGCAGAAGTCAAGCGAGACACCAGGTTTTTACCTTACTATGCAATAAGGTTTCACTTACTGTTTGCATATTTATTATTGAAATGTATCATGTCACATGCCACTACTTACTTATTCTTTCACCATTCTGGGATTTTTCCGGTCGGTTAATCATGACATACTGAATACATCATTCGGGAATTTGTTGATCGTATTATATGTTATTTTGCAGCTCCTGATAATATTGTAGTAGCAAAGCTTTTTCTACGCATAACACAAATCTTACTAGGCGTTTTAACAGGTACTGGAAAACAAAAGTTCTTAAGGGGGAAGCGCAAGGGTAGCCCGCGAAATTCAAATTTTCTTACGTTTTTTGCAATTTGAAGGTCAATGTCAGGTTGTATTTTGATAAAAATATGATTTGCGACAATAACAAATATGGCTTTACAGAATTATAATCATTAGAATCAGCAAGACAACTCCTTAAGTTAGAATTGGTGTCAAATGTCATGATTTCATGAAATAGTCATTTAATACAGTAATATGAACTCAGGGAGATGTATTGCTGATTCTAATGATTATAATTCCGTAAAGCCATATTTGTTACGACCGCGAATCATATTTTAATCAAAATACAACCTGACAGTGACCTGCAAATTGCAAAAACCGTAAGTAAATTTGAATTTCGCGGGCTACCCTGAATGTTCCGCTTTAATGAAGATTTAAGGTTTTCTGAACTAAAATTTAAATTCATTACCAGTGTTGCTAACACAATCGTGTAACTAAGGATAAAAACAATGTGATTGACTGTAATGAAGAAGATTGCAAATTCGAAATGTCACACTATTTCGTTGTTGTGGTCTTTAAAGAGGGTCACAGAGTCATTACTAAAAGTCACTCTTCCTGTCATGACTGTAAAAGGTCATGACACAGATGACATTGACCGACACTCGGGTCAGACAGTCAGGCGGGGTTTTTGTAATGACCAAGAAAATTGTAAATTAACGGAAAATTTATTAAATATGTGACCTAGGTATTAAAGGAAGATTTTTTACAAATGCTGTACACGTAAAATTCTACGTTCCCTATCTTAATGCCCAATAGTTACTGCAATGAATATTTGAAAATTCATCTATGAAATAAATTAAGTAAATGGTTATTAGTAATAACCATTTATAATAATATGGAGGAGGATAATATTGGTAATGTGGACTGAATTATTAGATATCGCTGGTCATGAGGTCATGTTTGGCACCTCAAATATAAACATAAAAATCCCGAAATCACGTGATATTGCAGGAATCTACAGAACATATATAAAGTAGTGAAAAGTCTGGATATATTACCACGAATTCGTCATGATAGATAAATAGCAAAACAATAATAGCAGAGAACGTTTTGCAAGCATTCTTCCTCAATATGAGAATCTCCTACGCATCTGCTAGACAAAAGGAAAACATTGAATATTATTATTTATTATCTGTGATGATGGCTACGTAAAAATAAAAGAGACATTAAAAATGAGAAAAGTAAAACAAAAGCAAATAACCACTCATTCATCGGAATGCACCATATGTTGTTTTTTCTGAGAAACGAAATGAATAGGCAGGGAATCACCATGAGGGCGTGGTGTTACTCAGTACCTAGATTATGACCGAGGAATGACGTCACTTGTCTGTATGAATGGGGGCAATCAGACGAATGTTTTGAGGTAAAAGTATTTGTTTAAGAACAAAGGTATATGAGGGAGACGAGGGCAGGTGGAGGAAGCGGGGAGGGAGGGGATGTCGGAGAGGAAGAGATAAAGAAACTATTCGTTATTATTATGAATCAATAATTTAACCCACGTGAAAACCAGAAAGCTAACATTAAACTATAATGTTCAATTTTAGCTTACCGGTTTTGCCGTGAGTTGTTTGTTAACTTTTTCCCAATATAAAGTGTTGTAAAGAAACTTTAAGGAGTATATCAAGAAGCTGAACAGTAGCATACTTTTCTCTACTAATGAAAACAATCTACGACCACCAATTTATCCGCTAAAAGTGATAATTTTGCCAAATTCCTCTGTTTGTGACCATTAACAGTACCTGTCAAGAAGGAAAAATGTCAAGCCGTGGAAGTTTATAGGTTATAAATTATACATTGATGATGGTGACTTATTGAGGTTAATGACGCTCTAAGAAAAACGTCATGATGACGTCAAAATAAAGGTAACAATAAGGGAACTAACAGTATTTTTTTGCAGGAAATATACGTTTGCGGTCACTGATGTGCTAAAAATTCCTGCGCTGTAGGTAGATATGAAATTATTATTTGCTATTCATTGTTCAATTCCCCCAGAAGATACCTTTAATTTACCTTAATTATTTTACAGACGTTATATACCTTGTTGACTATTAATGTCGCTTATCAAGTAACCCTGGGACAGTCCGCTACGAGAAATTATTTGAAAAGGGCTTCAAGATTCCCTTTATATCGTTCATTTCATTCAAGATTTCCATGCATAAACTTACAAGGATATTCGGATCATATTCTTTAACAATATTTTTTATTGTATCAACTCTACATTTACAATTAAAAATAACAGTACTTATCACTGAATATTTAATTCCGGCACCCACTTGTCATGCCGAACTATTATCGCCATGACGTCACATCTATAGGTCATCGCGCCACGTTCCACTTTCACATCCTTACGGCTTACAAGTCATAATTGGAATATATTCCGAATTTAGCCTGTTTTTAATTGATTTGGAAAACGTACGTGACATTTGAGTTGTTAATAAATAATAATAAAAACTTTATTCAAGTATAAAATAAAATTATGATTTATATTAATTACAATCGAGGAAAATTTTAATTCTAACTGTAATGTAGACCTGCCGGATCTAGGTTTATAAAACCTGTTTCAGTTGAATTTGTTTTATGGTGAAATTCATGGAAACTACTGTTCTTGTCGTAATCAGCCTATAATGTTCCCACTGCTTGGACATAGGCCTCCTCTTTCTGAGAGGGAGTGGGGATCGTCACGTTAATTAAAAAAAAAAAAAATTGATCGTGTAATAACAATTTATGCTGTATTTAGGCGTTAGGACTATCACTTGGTCGGACTAATTTTGGTCCTTCTTCAGTCGTCTTTCAAGTTTTTAGATGTTTTGCGAATTGTAGGTAACTAACTATATATATATGTCTATATTTATGACTATAGTCCATTCATAATCCTGAACTGAATTATTATTACGCACTCTAGGTACTGTCATAAACTTTAACGTAGTTATAATGTCCGAAAAAGGTCATGATGAAATCCAAATATGACCGCAAACAACAAGGAAAAATCAAGTGACATTGACTCTCAACGGAATAGTAGCAAAAAGTATGTCATAAGAGTAATCCATACTTAATAAAAGGACCTTGAAGATTTTTGGTATTTTTATTATTGTTTGTCCTGGAAAGGAAACTGCGTATCTACAAGACGTAGAGGATGAGACGTGTGGCAGACTGGATGCTGAAGGCGGGGTGTTGTGACGCAGTCTTGGAGAGGCCTATGTCCAACAGTGGACAGCAATAAGCTGAGTTGAATGATTGAATTCGTGTTTTTCGAAGTAACTTTGCAGTTTTTTTTTTGCGTTAAAGATCTTTGATAATCTACCTACGTGCCTTCAAGCATGTGACACCTTCCATATTGCGTAAAGTTTTCAAAACAGTGTCTCAAACTCGGATCGCTGACGTTCAAACGTAGACATATTCGAGTGCCAAGAATTTACAATGAACAACAGCTCAATTCACTATTGTTTCTGTGGTGAAAAACGTCATTGCTTGAGGCTGTATGGAAGCTAGGTTCTAAGTGTACTGGAAATAGTTCAGGGATTTTCCGAATCGTCATAAGGTTTCTTATTAATTATGGTTACCTAGGCGCGGTAAATTTTTGATGAATAGGGATCCATACTAACGCTGGTGTTATTCCGTCACAACAAATATAGGGCAAGTCTCGTCGTGAGAACAATGCGATAAGCGACTTATTTTGTAACGTTAGAGCCTATTTTGTGTCCCCCGGTATCACAAAAAAACTTACATTGATATAATATGCCAATGATTGACGGTTCGACGAAACGATCTTATATATAGATAGAAGAAAATGGCTAAAGTGAACTTGACCCTGACCTTCGATTTGTCGCCTATTTTCATCTGACGTCAAGTATTATGTCAACTTACTCGAATAGAATAGAATAGAATACTATCTCTCTCTCTCTCTCTCTCTCTCACTCTCCCTACTCTGGTTGATTGTTTTTATTTTGAACTTATAATCACAACAAGAGATTTGCGATCAGGATATTTAGAAATCGGAGTTTTGTAGGATCTTCTAGGACCAACCAGAACCGGTTATTTTGCATTGCTATCTCTAAGTCAAAGTCAAAGCATTTATTTCAAATAGGCACTAAAGGGCACTTTTGAACGACAATATTTAATAGAGCAATTAACTTTTTGTCAATAGGTATTTGGAGCGTTTGTGCAATATTGGAATCATGTTACAATTTCATGTTGTCTCCAATTCTTCCTAGATACTGAAGAGGTTTCAGCCTGCATGGCTTCCCCACGCAACCTTCCCGAATATTTTATAAGTTGATGGCATGTATAATGTGAGATAAACTCTATTTTATATTATTAAATAAATGATAAATGATGGACGGACAGCGAAGTCTTAATAATAGGGTCCAGTTTTACGCTTTGGGTACGGAACCCTAAAAACATTGCAAAATACTGCACAGACTACTTATATCCTCAAGTGTAGGCTTGTCACGTCGCTGACCTACTTCTGATAACAGTATCACAGCATTTGTGAGAGCATTATGTTTGTGTTAGAGAAATTATAAAATTTAAGGTCAACAGATAAGAATACGATAATTATTTTGTTTGCTCTTCCATTTTTGAAAACAATTTGGAACTCTTTTAAAAGAAAAACTGGCAGGTTTTGTTCGGTATTGTGCTGTCATTTCCTTTTTTGAAATTACTTTTGTTTTGTGTTCGTTGATAAGGCGTTTATTTTCGTACAATACAATGTATTGATAAGATTGTGTGTCAAGTATGTTATTTAGATTATTGTAAGATTATGTTAGGTCATAGATTATGTGTTTGTATTTTTATTTAGTTGAGTGGCGAAGATAACCTTATTTTATCGATAGTCACACCTCCCTACTCATTTACCGGTTACGCTGTTTAGTTTTGTTTCTGCTCATCTTCTACTTTTTCTAATGCAAGAGGAAGATTATTTTTTTTAACTTAGATCTTGGCAATCCATCATGAATCTACTGGGAGGTCCTATAGCATCTTTAAGAGCAAACAATGAATGGATGACATGGGTTAGACCTCTGTTTAAGCCACTAGGGATCATCGGCGCGGGAGACTATTGGTTCAAAATAACAAGTAACCAGTTGATTCCGTTTTTCCTCTAACTGTCTCCTAACTATTGATGTTATGTAGGTGGACGTGTCCTTGAAAACAGAGGTAGACGAATTTTGGTGTAAAATAAAGTATATTTACAAAGGTCGTCAACCATTGACCAGATGGTTTAATTTAAGTAAAAACAAAAACTTCAATCGAACTCTATTTAATTGCCAGAAACGAAAATCCAAGGCAGAACAACTTGGCGCAGAAAGTGAGGAGCCAGGCAGAAAGAAGAAAAACCAAGACAGACGTGTACTGTTGTTAACCCAAAACGACGATTATAATATTATTAATATTGAAATATAAAAGATATGATCCTAATGCCATTAATTCCAAACTACGGAGAGAAAATCCCGGCAAGAACCGATGCATCCATTACAGACCCAAATGTACATGATCTTCACATGATCTGACCAAGATTATGTCTACTTTAAAAGAGACTGTGACCTCTGAGTTTGTTTCGGCCTTTCTTCTCAGAGTAGTCAGATAGGAAACGCCTACCTCATCTAGGTTTTAAAATATGATTGACGTGTAAAAGTGTTTGTACAAACCTACTTACAGAAATAAAATCATTTATCATTTATCAAACGCATCCAAGATAAGGCATTTGGACATTAAAAATATAATTTGACCATAAGTCGTCGACAGATGCCATCAGAGTCTACGTGACTCGATGCAAGTCCCAAGCGTGCTGTTAGCAATATAAACAAGATATAATAAGAAAACCGGCTTTTAAATTATGTAATAATAAAGTTTATGAGTGTGCTTAAAGGTTATAAGTAGCAATTAAGTTGATGATCTTTGCGTCGGTTGCTAAATATTTGCATTGATGTTTGGCATCAAGAAATTTCCTCTATATGGTCTGTAAACCAAACCACACAATTTGAGACAATCGTAGACACATACTTCCACTCGTTCAAAACAAGCAACTGGTTTTCACAACCATTGTTATATTCAATAATTAAATTATATGCAATTATGCAGGGTAGCAAGGACATCCACGCAAAACCTGTTACCATGGATTTAGTACACGATTCTGAAGATCCTGGGTTTAGACTTTTCTTCGGTTATTAAAAAAAAATATGTTGTGTCTTTAATTTTGACCGCGTAGGTGTTGCACTTTTCTATGAAACAGTAGATTTTATTTTTAATAACCGAAGAAAAATTTCTACGCTAGGGGTCTAGAATCATGTGCTGAGTGCATGGTTTCAGTTTGTACGTTGATGCCCTTGCCACCGTGTATGGCGTCAGGTATATTTTCCTGATACATACTGAGCTGGACTCCCATTTGGTGCAACCTTGAGACGCACATCGCATTTTGTATACTCGTTATTAGATTTGAAGTTTGTCATAGTGTCAGTATAGAGGTATGAGGAACAGGGTGTAAAGCTCACTCATAGTCTATTGAAAAGGGAGGATCCTCCAACCAGACGGGTGTCGTGTCTGGTGGGCAACTGCCCGACGATTGATGTCGGGATGTTGTATATATGCTAGTTGCGCGATAAACTCTGCTTGCGCGATGCAGGATTTTGCGTGACGTCAGTATGACGCGTAGCTCGCATGTGGCGTTTGGAGATGCCGCTACAATTTCTTTAAGTAAATTTTATTTTTTGTACATTGGCGCTTTGTTTTTATAAATTCATTTAATTGTGCTTTCGTGCGTTGTGCTATGTCTTTTGTGTACTCTGAATAAATGGTTTATATATACCTATATCTTATCTTTTATAAAAATAATAAAATTGTTTTGTTTCATGGTAAAAAAAAATATGTACCTATGGTACATGTGTTGACCGGCTTTTTTTTAAATTAGCAATTTAATCACTTGTATTCCATTTAAATTTAATCTGTAACAGGAAAATTATTGTATGTTTCCCTTTCTCATTAAAATATGTAGGTATGCACTAATTATGTGATATTAAAATTCCAACTTGTGGGAAAAGTAAACAAAACGCTATACCTAGGATATAGTCATAAAAACTGCGAAGAATCCAATTGTTTGTGTAAATGCCGTTCACGATAAAATATAATTGATAAAGATAATAATAACTAGGACAAATTACCGGTGCAAGTGTGTCAGATGTATGTTGCAGGCATCCAAGAAAATTAGACATTATTCAATACTGGAATAAAACAGCTGATTGCACAAATGTTGAGTTCAATAGTCTGCTTATCAAGTAGATAACCTCGTGGACTACGTAATTAAGAACATTACGTGTCATTGCATGGCACGAGTTATCACGAGGTAAAGTTAATGTAGTTACCTATAAAAATGTACCTATACTAGAAAGGTTTAGGTAATTAAATAAAGGCAAAAAAAAAACACGTGACTCATAGCTGCTAAACCTTTTATTTCAAATGTTAAAATCATATTATTTTTAATCATAATAATATATTAACAGGCTCTATTTTGAATCTGAATCTCAGGAACTATCTGTCACATTACATAATAAAACGTTCAGTGGTATGATGGTATCATCAACTATTTTGTCTAATTTAAACATGTTCTGTTCTTTTTTATTACATGACCCTCAATTTTTAGGTCAGCCATTTTAAAAGTTTTATTATTCTCGGCTACAAACCCTTTAAATTGAGCCCATATTAACTCAATTGAATGGAGCCCATAGTGGTATGGTGGCAGCCCCAGTACTGTGACACCATTTAACATTTTTTCTAATTCATCCACAACATAAAAGGCATCTGGTTAAGCGACTAAACGAAATACCTGCTACTTCAGTTGCCATACTACGTCACAGGTGTACTCTTCAATTTAGCAACGTTATCTAATTTGTTGTATTTTCTAAAAGGTTTAGGGAACCTGGCTTTTTGGGCTCTTTACAGTAGACAGATTACAAAACATTGTACAATTTTATAAATGTAACAAAAAAAATGTGCTCAAGCAATTACATCTACGAAGAGTAGTTTACAAATAAATTTTAAAGTTTAAAGTACATTAACAGGAAACTATCATATAAATCGAAAATAAATAAAATTTTGTTGCAACGTATTTTTAAACAAGAAAGTGTCAACTATTAAAAAACCCTTTTTACGATTTGTTTACCTTTATTTAACTATCTAAACCTTTCTAGTATAAGTAGGTGCCTCATTTTTAAAACGAACCAAAACACAGAAATCATACTTATTTTTCAAAACCTCCAAGGTTTCTTCAACAGAGCTCTCTCACAACTAGATTAATTAATAAAAATCAAAAATCCACTGTAATTAAGTTATCTGAACTAGTTAACTAAACGCCATTTAGTCATCGTTTAATCATAAATGCCCAACTAATTGAATCGGTGATTAAAATCTAGTTCGTTTATCAAACATAATTTTCCTAAACGACAAATTAATGGTTTGAATATAAACTAAACTCGGCATCGTAAACAGGATAATTTGATAGAGCGGCGACATGATGCCATTTAAGCTACGGTACCCTACAACAGCGGTGGCCGCCACATAGCAGCTGCGATGACGACTATCATGAAAATCATAGCAGCCGGGTTTGAATTCACGGTGTCAAAAAACGCTCTCTAGGAAAACACACCAACTTACTTTCATAAAAAACGTTTCAGTGACGTCATTCGCCGGTATATTGTTGACGTTATGTGGTGACACGGGGTCCGATAGGGCCGATGAATGCCGGGGTCGCGGATTGTTCGAAAGAGTTACCGTGGCCCTGGCGCACAGGTAACTGAAGGAACACAGGTGGGTTTTAGTCAGTAAGAGTCTGACACGCCCTTCCGCTCCGCCCAGAGCGGGAGAGGTCATTTAATGATATCGCACCAAAAAAAAAAACGAAAAAAAAAATGTGGTGACCACCACTCTTCTAGGAAATCTTAGCTTTAAGAAACTAGACGTTTTCTTAATAGCTGATTAAGCTACATGTCTGCAACTTTATGAATATCTAAATCACATTAGGCTGATATATACGTTATCTAGGAGATAACTAAGTACTCTGACCGGGTTACGTTAGTCATTCTATGTATTATAAAATGTTACCTAAATGCGCTAGGGGTTATAGATAGGTGTATTTAAACCTGCAGTGAAAGAAAGAAAGAAATAATAAAGTTTATTTGAACACATTTCGTGAAACACACAATACAAATAACAAAATAAAAAGTGAAATAATGTTTAACAACAACAGTGTGTGCCTCACGGCTGCGCCAAAAAGGTTCACAGGTGACAAATTATGATCTAAGAAAAGGTGGAAAACAAGCAGTTTTTAAAATATTTACGGTTTGTTCCCGCTACAGCATATCAGCGACAAAGAATGTATCCTAAACAACCAATTGTTAACTTTAAGGAGAAATAACGCAGACCAATTTTTCGAGACATTTTTTCTTTTTTTTATATATTGGTGGGATCCCAAAAGAAAAACCTCTGTGGATATACCTCTTGTATCGGCTAGTCCAATAGGCATCACCCTTTCTCATAGGCATGTAACGCTGCGTCAATAATTTTTATTAAAAAATTCTGCCGGGGTCGCGGATTGTCTGCCGGGATCGCGGATTGTTCGAAAGAGTTACCGTGGTCCTGGCGCACAAGCAACTGAAGGAACACGCGTGGGTTTTAGTTAGTAAGAGTCTGACACGCCCTTCCGCTCCGCCCAGAGCGGGAGAGGTCATTTGAAGATTTCCCACCCAAAAAAAAAAATTTAGGTTATGAAGTTTTTGCTACATGGATAAATAACAAAAAAAGCGTGTGGTCGGGGGACCTCCGTCAAGAACGATCAAGTTCTTTATGCTTTTTCTTGAACTCCTAATGTAATTTGATACGGAGATTTAAATTTTATGATAAAAAAAAAACAATTTTCGCAGCCATCATCTTGGATTTTCATTTTCACCTCTTTATTGGCTTCGGCACTCTAGAAAACCAGGAAAATGACACCCAAGATGAAATTTTTAAAATGATTGTAGCCGCCATCTTGGGTTTTCATTTTGACCTCACTGTCGGCTTCATCACCGTCGAAAACCATGAAACTATTTCTCTCTCAACCTCTCTCTCTCTATCTCTTTCTGTTATATACAGGGTGGCAGGCACATCAACGCGCAACCCGTTACCATGGATTCAGTACATGATTCTGAACCCCGTCTGCGTTGAAATTTTTCATCGGTTATTTAAAAAAAAAATCCGTTCATTCATTTTGACCGCGTAGGTATTGCACTTTTCTATGAAACAGCCGATTTTTGTTAGATAACCGAGGAAAAAATTCTACGCTACGGTGTCCAGAACCATTTGCTAGATTCATAGTTACAGTTTGGGCGTCGGTGTCCCTGCCACCCTGTATAATAAAAAGTCGCATGGAGGGGGCATAAGGGGGGGATTTTTTAAATTTTCTACAATTTTGCTCCTACCGCAAGCTGCGTTAAAGAACTTCGCTCCAAAAATATATTGCGCCTACTTTACAAACAGCAAACACAGCGCGAAAACTATTAGTCATTGCATTCGTATGACATGAGATTCATGAAAAACCCACCAGAAAAACCTATTTACGGGACTATTTATATTATTCTACCCAGTTTATTTTAACACAATCTCAAAATTAGTTTGACGCATCAAGGAAATTCTTTAAGTCATTAATAACTTCAGATGCAATTTGCGTCATATTTGGGTCCAAGATGCAGTCCGTTGCATTCTGTCAGGTATATCGGCGTAGAATTAGTAATCGGTAATTTTGGGCACTGAATCCTAAAATTATAAATTAATAATTGTTTCTTAACAACATAGTACATTACTGCAGCGGCCGACAACAGAGGCATTAATGGACGAACGTGAAAATGTGAGACGAGGCGAAGCCGAAGCACACATACGTGAGTCCATCTATAGTCCTGGTTGCGGCCAAGGCTTGTATAGTAATTTTCTCAAATAATGCGCGGAAATTCAAACTAAGTTAATTGATTATAAATTCCAGAATCATTGACGAACAGCGATAAGTTTTCTCGCGCCAATATGTTCATTTGTTTCTTTTTCACTTTAAACAGCTCTATTTGCCAAGTCAGTTCGAGATTTAAATAAAATCTTTGATAAGTTACCACCTTGGTTGCCATGGGTCGAAGTAAAAAGTTCGTTCCATATTTTTATTACACGACAGATATGAGTTTTCATAGTAATTTATTCGGCCGCTAAACACGACAGATATGGATTTTCATACTAACATTGCCGGCCGCTGCTAGCATGCATTTGACGAGTACAGCATTTTTGATTTATCTCGAAGAAGGCTGTCAAAATAACTCGAATTTCGAAGCATGTTTGAGAAAATAAATATTTATGTAGATTATTGTAGATAGATAATATGTTATGATTGACACGTATTTATTTGCAAATTTCTAGATGGAAATTAAATACAATGGACATTTTACAAGACTTCAATGGCTCATACCAACAAATATTTTTCTGATTATTGTTTAATTAAATATTTATAAAATGCTAGATCATAATCATCTAATGACTATTCAGGGGATTATTTATTATATACAATGAATAAAGAAAAGCATATTTAGGTGGAATACCACAAACAAGAGGCCGTATATTTTCAAGTACGTAATTAATATTCAAGCTAATTGAAGGCTATTTTGTCAGACAGTACGATGCCTAAATTATGCTGGCAAGTGCTTCAATTATGCTGAAAGCTACCACAGTCTATAGAAAGAAAGAAAGAAAAATGCGCTTATGGGCATTACAGCTTAAAAATACACCTTCAAACTATAAATTACAGAAAACAATAATTCTAAAGCCAAAAGGGCCACAGTTATCTGCAAAGCCAAGGAATTGAAATTAAGATGGCTGACTGTCCTTCGAAACAAAATTGAAAAGTATTATGGTCCTCAGCCTCATCATCAGAATGGAGCAGCCAGGCATAATGTTAGCTGCCGGGGTCGCGGATTGTTCAAAAGAGTTACAGTGGCCCTGGTGCACAGGCAACTTAAGGAACACGGGTGGATTTTAGTCAGTAAGAGTCTGACACGTCTTTCCGCTCCGCCCAGAGCGGGAAAAGTCTTTTGATAATTTCCCACCAACAAAAAAAAAAGGCAGCTTGTTAGGAAAAATATAGCACTCAAGAACATAATAGTTCTATAAATAGCTCTACCACTTTAAAAAAAAAACGTATTAATGAGCATTAATCGTGCTAAATCAAATAAATTACATAAATCATTGCTGAAACCCGAATTCACTACCGACTGAGAAGTTACTTCTACAGATGCTTGGCTACCACGAGTAAATACAGTAGATTTTTGATCATCTACTAACTAGACCGCTTCTTTTCCACGTAAAATAACACCTTACTCATCTGTTACGACACCTTCTGAAAGATACATGATAATATACCTACATTTTTACAGACAACGTGTAACAAATTCCAAAGGAAATACCTCACTATACATATATGTATAAATATTTTATCTTCCTAATTACATACAATGACAGAGACCTAAAATTACAACTAACCTTATCTCATTTCACGAATTCTAATTCAGGTTACGTCGAAGATAAAATGTATGTTTACTTAATGACTAGATTGATGCTGTAAAGCATAATAATGTTATGACTAACGCTATTCGCAGAACTGACTAGCGAAATGCTGTGGTAAGAAATGCAATGATTTCGCATTAAGGAAATTGTTATTGGTATTGTAAACGCTGATAGGGAATGACGTAAATGTGAATAAATAGATCTAAATGGCGACGTAATATAGGTCTTATGATTGGTACTGGAATAGACGAGGTTACAACGGATTCCAAAATCCGGATAACATGCATTATAAGTAGGAAAACAGTCGTGGTAGCTCGGATTATTTGTGACGCACCAAGTATTGGGTAATTATATTTGCCATGGCAATGAAGCGCAGCATAATAGGCGTCATCGTATTAGAAACACCACCCTGCGCTCCATAACTCAAGTAGCAGGTGTTGGAGAAAGAAAAGCTAGGCTAAATTAGTGGGAGTAGGCTGGACACGTCACATGATGCACACGGAGAGATGTACAATGATCGTCACTCACAGGACGCCTGCGGGAACACATTGTCGTCGAGCTAGAGACCACGGCGAAGGTGGTGTGCCGATCTGATAATGTTTGCAGGGCAAACACGGCCAGAGATCCCACAAGACAGGGAGGTTTGGAAGAAAAAAGGGGAGGTCTTTGCTCAGCAGTGGTATACACATAATAGACTAACAGAAAAATAATTGCCAATCTTCCAAAGTACGTCATTTAAAGTCGTCATACATCAATTGGTCAATGTACTAAAGTTGCACTCGCCGAGCATTAGGTAAAGGAAAACTTCAGGAGGAAACATGGACAGATCCATACTGGTCTAATGTTTTCGTTAACACGCATTGAAAAAGCATGGTGATCAATATTCGTTCTTTGTCAGTAATAATAGTAGCCTTTGGTAAGAAAAATAACAAGGAAATTAATCTAAAGGCTGTCAATGTTGCAATTAGTTGCGACACTCATTGCCTAGCCAACAGTTTATGTAGAAGACTATTAGTCTCCATAACAATAATAGTAATTTGCTTCCACCAGTTCCACCTAAAAACTCCGCAGTGAATATCAAACAGCTAATTAAAAGTTTTAAGGCTACTTTTAAGATACCCTTTATGTGGTCGAAGATATTAAAAACAGCGGAAGTCATACAGACAAGAATAATTAATATTGATGGCCTGATCAAGAACACTGGACGAAATATTTCAAGTAACTTGTCTTTTGAGACATTTTGAATTTGTTTTTTGAGACTTTTCTTTAGAACGTTTTTCGCATCTTTAATTTTTAGATTTTTATGTATTAGGTACAGAAGGTGCAAATCAAATCATAAGGTCCACAAAGATCAATCCTTGCTATACTTACAAAACAAAAATAACACCTAACATCACGCCTGTAATCCCTGAACGGATAGGCAGAGATAAAGGTTATTTTTTTTCTTTTTTTTCGGCGGAAACCTTCAAAAAACACCCGACGTACAGAGAGTGAGATCGGGGAGTGGGGGATTTTTACCTCAGTAAAACCACCCCGGTCAACACCATCAGCACAAAGAGGGGGTCCGGGTTCCTCTTAAAAGACCAAGTCCGACACCTCCCTGTGCAACGCCTATAAGGCCCATCCCTGGGGAATCTGTGATGGGGCCTCCCCTGAACCTCGCTATATCTGGCAGCACGTGACCACTGTGCCACCGTCTTCCCTGGGGTCACTCGGTGGGCGGGCAGAGTCCCAACTCTGTGCGCCCGTGACCCCAAAAGTCCACCTAGGTATAGATACCTATTGTACACCCACATTTCACTTCATTTCGCACATACTTTTTCATACATGACACATCTACTATCGCTGTTTCCTTATTTAATTGTCTTTTCATACAAACTTGGTTTGAAAACTTGAACAGAATTCTAACTTTCAACGTCCCTGCCTACAGTCACGTAGGCAAAGCAATTGTTTGGTTAGACCTAGATACAGTATATTCAGATGATATAGTAAGATTTATTTAAAACAGTAGGATTTTTTTAAATATAGTAGTACAAGTGTCGTATTGTGTATGATGTACAGAATTTTTGTATGAGAGCTATGACAAAATTTTAGAAGACAAGTCTTGTTAAGAACGTTTTACGCGTGATAAGCCTACTGAATGATAGAATCTGGATAACCAAGCCTTCTTTTCTACTAGTTAGTATTGTAAAGTGTATATATAAGAAGAATGTTTAGTTTGAGGGACATAATTTAACTATGGATTAATATCCAGACGACGATCAGAAGCCCATTTACCAAGAAGGAAGATCAGGGCAATTTTCCCTCATAACTGTTTATAGAATTCACATTATATGTAAAGGCTCGTAGTCAGCAGTAACTGTGGATGCTACCCCCTCCCCAGTTCGATCACTATGTATGGCAAGCCGATCCCTTGGAAGAGGCAAGCTAAATACTTAGGTGTGAGCCTTGACCACCACCTTACCTTCAGGGAGCACATAAAGACGGCTCGTTCGCGCCCTCCTTCGCTCTCAGTAGGCTCCAATTTATATTGACAGCCCGCACCAAATTTTCACTCAAGTGCAAAATGTGCATTAACTCCAGGGTCATCCGTCCCACCATTACCTATGCTTGCGTCATCTTCGCACAAGCAAAGCCACACCATCTCCATAGAATGCAGACCCTTCAGAACCATTTCCTTAGAAAGGTTATGGGGGCCCCCTTCTATTTCCGAAATGAGAATCCTCATTTAGATCTGAGAATGCCCACCATCCAGCAGTTCATGAAATGCCTCTCAAAGCGTTTCTTTGACTCTGCTATAAAGCATCTCAATCCCCTGATTGCCGCGACCGCCCGCTCCACTCCCTCCTGCATAAGTCGGATTCGCCGACCGACGCATACCCTAACGATTCCCGACGACGCCACAACCTTTCTCCAGGAGAGAAGTACTGGTGACCTATCACCAGTACTCTTAGAAAAAACAAAATTCAACCGCCGTCCTTCCTGCCTCGCCATCGAGGCCTGCTGCGACACCCTAATTCATGTCCGCCCCGACCCTTGCTGAAGCCAGCCCGCGCCGCTGAGCCTGTAGCTTTAAATTCGTCCCATATTAATCCGATCCACCCTGTCCCTTGCTGCCCTCCCTCAGCGACGCCCTAGGCAGAGGTCCGTACCCCATAGGGGTGCCCTTATAGCGCGTGTAGTCACTTAGTTTTTAAGCCCTGGCTGAAGGCCTTAATTTTTTGAGGCACCCACAGCCAAGCCCGGTTAAGCAGCCGACAATCTCCTAGGCTGACCTGCGAGATGCCATATATAATAAAAATAAAACAGTGGATGCTAATAACGGGCTCACCTACTGACCCATCAAAAGACTCTACATACAAAAAATGGCGCAGCGGTGATAGGTCCTCGACAAGGCGGACCGACGACCAGAGGCCAATTCTCGTACCTAATTAAATACAAAATATAGTCGCAATTTCTACTCAGCGACAGTCAATGTCAAAAACTTGCTAAAAATTAAGGAAAATTTAAGGTATTTTGAAAGATTGAGACTGAAATTAAAATGCGAACGTTCTGAAAAATACAGGAATTGCCCCACAGGTCAAGGTGGTGAAAATCTGCTGGAGTGAGAAGAACAAAGAGAGCACTGGACCGGTCGTTATGACGATAATTGGGAGAAGACTGTCCAGCAGTGGACATCTTCCAGATCAATGTTGATGCTAATGACATCATTAAATCATCATCTGCCAAGCCGTTTCCCAGCTGTGTTGGGGTCGGCTTCCAACCTAACCAGACGCAGCGGAATACCAGTATTTTACATGGAGCTACTGCCTATCTGACCTCCACAACAAAGTTACTGAGTAATACGATACCCCTCGGTAAAACTGGTTGTCAGACTTTCGGGCTTCATGATAACCCGTAACGACTGTCAAAGATCCACAAATGACAGCCAGGACCAACGGCTTAACCAGCTTTTCGAGGCTAGGAGGGATCTTGGCATGTAAAGATGGTCACCCATCCACGAACCAACCACGGCAAGTGTAGCTTAACCTGATCGATCGACTCGTGCAGCTGTTGAGCCCATTAATTCATATGCTGTTATTTGAAGTTCCAGATGCTTCCTTTCAATAATACTCGAACAACATCAGACTATCAGATGACCTATAGAAAATCACAGCTATTTGAATGTTATTATCATCAACAGCTGTCAATTTACAAACATTTACAAATTAATCATTATTGGTATCGTTTTGTTTGAAAAGACCTTCACTGTTTTGACGGGCGCTTGTTTTCGTTAAGATAAAGGGGTCGCGTCGTGAACATTCTCTTTAATTGCGGTGAGAAATTAATTGGAAATAAATTCGCGATTCGGGAAATGAAAAACATTATTAATTGCTGATATGTTTAAGATATTGAATGTCTACGTAAAATATATAATATTACCTACAGTACTGACTTAAAAACCTTAAGTTTTCAAAAAGTAGAGTTTCAAATCGGGATCACAATTAATATTATTTTAGAAACTACCTTCTAAGATTTTGATACCCATACCTAATTTGAGTAAAAATATTGACCACAACCAACAAAATCGTTCTCAAATTAGGTATACAGGGTTATTGGTAAAACACCAGCAACTTCTTAAGGGGTCATTGTACTCATCATTATAAACAACTTTTACTATGGACCAAACCTGAAATCTCGAAAAAAAATTCTGCTGTTCCCTACGTTTTGACGTGTTATGCGAATATAAATGTAGGGAAAATCTGTTTATTTTTTTCGCGATTTTTAGGTATGGTCCATAGTAAAAGTTGTTTATAATGATGAGTACAATGACCCCTTAAGAGGTTGCTGGTGTTTTACCAATAACCCTGTATATAAAGTATATTTTTTGGAAAAACCCTTGTATTTTGCCGTAGTCGAGTAAAAAATTGAAACAGAACGGTAACTACATTTCAAAAAACCCAGCTGACTGTGTGTGTGTGCAAGTTAGGATCAAAAACCCAAACTTGCACACACACACAATCAGCTGATCAGTAACCAACACCGAATAAACTCAAAACCAATAACTTTCAAACAAAACGTCTAAACATCAATAAATCCTCTTAAACAAAGAAAAAACGCGAACCGTAAGTGGGGCTGAATATTTATTTAAAAAAAAACTTCAATTAGCTTGAACAGGTAAACAAAGATATCTGCCCCCTCTCCGTAACACATACATGTATGAATCATCGCATCGTACGCAAGAGTAGGTCGGCTTCACTAGCTCGCGAACGCTCCACGAATCCACTCGCGCGCAGGTTTTAATTTATACAGGGTGACAAACTCCGATATATTTTTTCCCGACTTTTCCGTATGATGTTATTGCAAACATTCCGTTTGTGATAGTGAGTGTTATTGATAGTGCTTGGTGTTGAAGTGCTGTGGTTTTTTAAGTTACAAAAATGTTTCCTAGGATTCAAGGCTTGGTGAGTAATATTGTAAGTGTTTTAAACTTTTTTGGGTTGAGGCTAAATGTAAACTTGTTGTTTAAGTAGAAAGTAGTTTGTAGCGTGTTTTGAATTTGAATTAATCCTAGAGTCAATTTGTTATTGTGTAATAATTCAAATAAATCCATTTAAACATTTTGTTGCTTTAATTTTACATTTATGAATGTAAAATTATATTGAATATATGTATTCAAAATCTGAAGCCATTCATAAAACATATTTATCTCTATTGATTAGAAAAATAAAAATAAAGACGACATGGGAAAGTTATTCGAACTAATGTTAATTATCGAAAACTATTTTTTTTTACCACGTGTGACTATCGGAGACCCTAAACGAGTTCAGAGAACTTAACCTTCTCTAGAACAGGTTTTAGTTTCTTCGACATGTCTGTCAATATTAAGATTACTTATTTATTTAACGAGAAAATGGACTAGGCTTAAACCAAGGTTATTGGACCAGACGAAAGATGCATGTCAGGCCATGGCCCTATGACAAACGGGATGCACATGCAATGCATATGTTCGATTAAACAGGACTTAAGTAGCCATATTGCAAATTGTACTTTTTATGATTATGGAGGAGAGGATATTTTTATTTTTATGCCAATGTGCAAGGCAGAATGGCGTGGAATTATTGTTTCAAAAGAAATGGAATTAAAGACCAAGAATGGTAGACTTTTAAGTGAAGATGAATACACTAATATTTAAGCAGGATTAAGTACTTACAAAGCGCTTTAAGGAAAAAGCAATTACTAACAGACAGGTTAATGAAGCTGCAGTTAGTAGTTAAAAATCTATTGTTCCAAAAATTTCCCCGAAATAAATTACACAAAGCTCAGTAATGTCTTCGTTGAACCCATTTTCCTGTCCATTGTCATGGTCAACCTCGTTAAAAAGAAAGGATGCACCAAATATGTCAACTAGAAAGTTAAAACCCAAGTGAATCATAGATGTATATATAGATTATCGTATGAGTTTGACCTATTTAATAACATCGATCTTGCAAATTATCGTCTAGGAATGTCGATCACGTTCCGACGATTTCACTTTAGTAAAAGGTGAACGAAACACCACGTGCGTTAGGCACGTAGGCAGATATTTACAATAATACCTGTCCTACTCTAGATCTGGATCTACATACTAATAAAGCCAAAGAGTTTGTTTTTTTGTTTATTTGTTAGAACGCGCTAATCTCTGGAACTACCGCATTTGAAAAATATTTTGGTATTTGATAGCTCCATTCTTGAGAAAGGCTATAATAGGCTATTTAACATCAAGCTACAGCAGTAGAAAAGTCAGAAAGAACACTAAGCAAAAATGAAGTAATAGCACGGGCGGGCAATGCGATGCGAAGGAGTGGATTGGGGGCCGAAATTTCACGCAGATAAAGTCGCGGGCAGAAGCTAGTACACTATCACTCATGAGGAAATACGCTGATTAAAATAGCCGTGATGGGAATTGTAACAGTAGCGGTTAAGACCAATGATTTAAATGTAACTGATAGGGCAATAAAAAGATAGGTCAATTTTGATGCTATAATAGTTATGTAAGAGGAAGTATGCTGTTTTACGGTTGAACCAAAATTACTGGTACAATTATATAAATCAAAGATAAAATTATTTCAGCCGAGGATTCAATTCAATTAGCAAAGCAATTAATAAAATTAAATGATATAAGCATTGGTTACCAGTAACAAAAATTATTTAAATAATTTGAAGTTCCGATAGGAGGTGACCTAGAATTAGACATACCAAGGCAAGATTTGAGAAACCGTCGAACCTGACATTGACATTATAAAACATAATCTTAGAGACTTCCGATGAGAATCCGATACAGATTACGATACTAGACAAAATAATGATCAATATAATAATTCAACACATAACATTAATCGATTCCTTTGTCTTCTTGCTTAATCAGAAAATTCCTACAATAATCAAGTTAAAGAACAAGATGTAGCAACAAATAAATGCAATGAATCTATTAAATTAATTTTCCTCTTTTAATAATTGGTACTGAAGTCTTCATTTGGTTTATTTAGAATTTATTTGATCCATCAAAAGCTACAGAAAAATATTTTATGACGCTCAAAATACACTATCGATATTCAAGGCGTTTGTAGAATTTATGTTATTAATGAAGCAGATAAGTTTAGCCTCTTGACATTTGAAAACTTTTTGGGTAATGTCACGGGTTCTCTCACACTTTTCTTAACCTTTTGAAAAATAAGTATAGTTCTTATTTGATTTTAATTCAGATTTAAGGCAACGTGGAACAACTCATGTAGAAAATTTAATCAAATAATACCAGTCCTCCAATCATGTGTTAATGCGAATGTATCCCAATCCCTATGAAGTTCAAAGGAATCTTTAATAACCCAAGACAATTTAGGGATAGCTGGCCACTTAGTCATAAAGCACTGAGTCATTGCTTGAGTGACTCAAATATCTTCAAAATGTTTTATGAGAAAACGGTATTAATCGGATGATTTTGGAATTAACTCGACAGTACTTATATAGTTTTAAGGTGTGATCAGTCTTAAAGTTCTAACCTACAATATAACTCGATATCATTGTAACTCTAGGAGCCCTAATTTGAAATCACCACCAACATATTGCTCTAATGATATAATTAAAATCTCATGAAATCGGTCTGAAGGTAAAATTAATATCCAATAACCTTTTCACATGTAAATGGTTTAAATGGTCTGGACGAATTTTAGGGAGAAACCATGCAAATCGAAAGTCTGGCTTGGTACGTAGATATACCGTTTGATATTTGTGTCTGAATTCCTTCATCTATTTTCATTATATCTGTCATGTTTTCATTATTATCTTTGAGCGTTTGACGATAATTTTTGTTACGCCTGACACTCATTTCTGAAGTCTCGTCACACAGAAATCTAGATCCATGTCAATTCAGTATGTAGGTCACTAGTTGGAGAAAAACATCACAAAGAGTTTTGTCTTTGTGTTTTTGATAAAGATGGCTCTTGCTTTTGTAAAGCCATGTGTTGTTCTAACTGATAACAATGACAAAGAAAATGTTGAAATTACTTTCGCTGTAAGTATTAGTGAAAATAAAGATGGTGATCTGTTTATAGAAACTACATTCGTCGCTGTTAAAACGATCCATAATTGTGATGTTTCAAATAAACTTACGCTTGGGAAAAGAAGCAACAAAGCAATATTTTTACCAAAACATCTACAATAGGAAATAGATAGAAGTATGTTCAAACCTACGCTAGTGTTTTTAGTATTTGTTGGGTAGTTTCTTTGTTAAATATTTGCATTGAAACAAGACTCAATTGGAACCGCAACGCAATTATTTGTAGACCAACAGAAAACATACGTTTATGTTATTTAAAAAATATAAGTGAAGGTTAAGAATTACTGTGACGGAAGAATGTTTTGATAATTCAAAGTTTGCTCGGAGACCTGTTTAAGTTTGTTTTCGATACGAAATGTGTAGTTGTCAACAGTTTTTTAAGGTCATACATAAAATTTTTCTTTAGGAAATTACATTAGAACCATCTTCCTCAAATTCTATGTCATTAGGTGCCTCCCCATACTCTATATCGATCGATATATCGTGTATTGTATCCACGACAAGCAATTTCCTTACAGGAAATCCATTCTAGTTGATAATTACATTTCAGAATAAATTAACTCATAGCCATTATAATTCTTTGTTAGAAAAAGTTGTATAATGATTCCTTCTGTTTTAATAAAGAAACTCTATGTTATGTTAGCATTCGGGAAATGTTCTTGATACTGACTTCTACGGCAAACTATCGTATGTGTTTCTTGTTGATCTTTATTAGCTATCAAATGTTAATTAGTACCTAATGTAGTGCAGTTAATAACTGGATTTAAATTGGCTTTTTCGTTAGAAAGCTTTTTTTATTGAATGGTTTATCGCCTTTCTTTTACTTGTTTGTAGAGCTACAGTATTTTCTTCATCTATGATTTCATGTGTCCAATTGACTACCTTACTTACTATACTAACAATCAAATCGTTTTCTGTGTTTAATCAGTTTTCTACAAAGTATTACAAAAATGTATGCAATGAATGTTTTTTTATACAGTGTCTGGCTACGTACAAAAGAAAATAATATTATGATTGTCAATACAGTTTTTATTGCTGACTATGTCACGAACAACGCAGTTGTAAGCAGTCCAACCTTGTTGTTTTTTCTTTTTACTTGTATTTCCTTTACGACTTTGTTATTGCCATAAACAATATATATATTTTTTACAAAAATAGATTCTTACTAGTCGATGCAAAGTTGAAAACATCATATAAACATCTTTTTTTTTTTACTTTATGAATAAACTTATTAATGTCATCATTATTTTGGACTTAACTGATAAAATAAGTCACTTTGAAATGAAGATTATTTTGACTAGTACTACAGTAAGCCGCAGAAAAGACAAGCTGTAAGAAGATCAGCCAAAGAAATAACCTATTTCATAATCACAACACAGATGTGCCCATACAAATTACAATCAATGCAATATAAGCCAGTTATTAATCGACCCACTTTAAATACGACATACGCAAGTAAGATCACGTTACATAATCTATGTGAACGAAGCACATGCAATAACAAAAATCAGCTGTGCATTATATAAACCGGTTCAGTATTTACGCCATAGTGTGTTATAATTGGCATTAAAGATGTATGGGATCAAGTGAGCGGAGTTATTGCGTTTGATAAAATTACTGCAGATTTTATGACGTCGGTACCTAAATGATTAATAAATATTTACTAATCAGACCGATGGAAATACACAGAATACATTTTGTGTAACTACAAGTTACTGAAGATGGTATTCACTCAGTTAGAGGCTCCCACAGACAGGCGCGACGCGACAGCGCTACACAAAGGCGCCGCTCGTCGCGCGACAATCGGTGACTTTGTGTCGGGCGTCGCGTCGCGCCAGTGTGTACGGGCCTTAAGACTGACATAACGAACTATTGCTCTAAATTCTCAACTCTGTACTGATATTGAGAAATTTTACAAAAACACCCAGCATCAGTCAGCTGTGCTTGCTTCCCATTTCCGTAATTGCGACCTAGATTCATTATCATTCTCCTGCCCTTAGGCACCCACCATCAAAATTTACATGTTTTTCTTCAATACATAATTATTCATTATCCTTCATCTCAGAATTCATCTCCTTTGCCATCTTCACAGAAACAATTCATGATTATTCATGATTACTAGATCAATGTTGTGTTTAACAATATGGATTTACAAAACGTACTACATAGGTATGTCTTCTGATAACAAATCATAGTTTCTCACTAAGATTATAGATACATACAGGGTGTTTCCAACGTAGTGGTCCAAAGACAAATGGGGTAAAGCGACCCATCATTTATAAAATTAAAAGTTGGAATATTCTCAACAATTTAGAAAATTTCACATTTTTGTGGCATGCATTGTAGTTTTTGTAGTCAAGTCACTAAATATAACAAGTTATTTTATTATTTTGTTTTTTTAAAGTCATCTACGCGTTATCAGAATTTGTTATTGGTTATGTCATTGATACACTGTCATAAAAGCAAAAAACTTTAACCTATATTAATTGTGGTAAAGGCAAATAACTTTCTTAATAAAATCTAATGAACTGGTAACACAGTATTGTTGCTATTAATAGAAACCATAGCGCGATGGGTAAACCAGCATCCTAATTACGTAACACACTGTCTATCACAATCTGAATCATTTTGAAGCCTATTGCTAATCCATTGCTTCATGTGTTCGAAAAAATTGTCGACTCAACAACGTAAATAACGCGATGAATGTTGTTGAACTGTCAAAATGAAATCCATTCCTACTGTTAATTTGTTACGCAGGTTATATCATGCGATACCTGCCAGTAAAAAAATAAACTATAACTTTTCCCATAAACACGTTCATCATAAGAAACAGTACTACGACATCATATCTATAAAAATCCATCTTATACCACAATCAATTCGTAAACCATAAAAACATATTTACACGCCATTAGAACATAAAAAAGTTAACATAACATAACATCGTAATATCACGCCTGTATTCCCCGAAGGGTTAGGCAGAGGTGTACCTATAGTACACCCACATCTCGCCTGATGTAATAGGGGGCGAGCCTATTGACATCAATCGGGCACAAATCCAGACTCCGAGCTGCTACTGAGAAATTCCAGATGGGAAAACCCAATAACACATAAAAAATTTAATAAACCATAATTAAATCTACGAACGGATAAATAATAAAAACGCGAATCGTATGAATACTTTCGTGCGTCACTGATATACATGTAATGTTATGGGCTTGATAGTGGATAACTTGGCATGTTGTATTTTTTATAATAAAATGTTTGATATATAGGCTGTGACTAACGTAAACGGTATTGAAGTAATAAAAACAGCAAAGGATGTGATGGAAGAAAAAAATAATTCTTAAAATTATGAAGGGTATGGAAAAACTAAGAACAATTTGGGACAAGAAACTGAAAAAGGTTCTAAGTTTTGCATAAACCAAGTAAAAGTTGAACAAGACAAACAAAAAGTTTCAGTTGGTCAACGCTTAGGTGGTCATGTTTCTCCCAAAACACATGAAGTTATAATCAAATTCAATACAGCAACATTAGCTTTTATTTTAAATATTAATATTGAATTCACAATATCAAAAAATCCTCCCAATTCACATAGATGTAAAGCAAAACTTTAAATTAAAAACACATCATAAGTTTCCAAACATTGATCCAAGAGTAAGAAACTCTTTTTGTTTGTATCTTGTCTATGCCAATCGAGTTTTGATGATATCCACAAAAATCGTTGTTTGAATACAAAATGCTGTTGCTAAACTAGAAAATCAAAGTTTTGTAAAGCCTTATTATTTCAATTAGTTCGGTTGATTTTATGCTAATATTTAATTTTTAGGAAAAAATTGAATCCGTATAGGATCACTTAGTTTTCCGTCCGTTTGTCCGTCTGTCGAAATCCTTTTTCTCAGGAACTCGTGGCGGTATCAAGTTGAAATTAAAATTAAATACTCAAGTCTATAATCCCTTGAAGTTGTGAAAAAATCGAACTTCTAAGTTAAAGCAATCAAAAGATACGGCAGTTTATGCCGCATATTTCCGCATATTTTGACACTCGCAAGGGAATCTAAACCTGTAGCGTACTTCGCGTTGACCAAGAATCATAAAATTTGGCAAGAAGCAAGGTCTCACAGCACAAGGAAAGGAAAAAGTCCGAGAATCGTTAATTTGTAGTTTTATCACACAAAAAAAGGCTTCTTTGCAATTACAAACTTACATTTGCAGTTGGAGAATAGGCCGTAATGTTTATCGATGTATGTGGGAACATGTTTTTCAATTACAATGTTAAGTTTGTTTTTGGGATAAATGCAGCCCAACTACGGAACCCTTCATTGTGCGTGGTGTGACCGGTTGACCGGTTGACCGGTTTTTCAAACATGGCGCTGTTTGTTAATATTTTTTAACTGAACTGAAGCCAACCAATCGATTTCTTTCTTAGTATATTATTAATTTATTATTGTTACTTCCTTTAATCCGGAACACAAAATGGTTTCCTTTAATATATCACTAATTTAGTATTTAGCAAATGTTCATTAAGTAAATATCCAATTACTGCATACATCGTTAGAATCAATTAGAAATCGATATATGATGACCTTGTTAAAATACATGAATTTCATCCTTTTTTAATTTATTTGTAGTGTATTAATTAGTTCCCCATACTTCCTGGTTCCCAAATGGTGATACATAGGAGTAAATGAGTTATTAACTAATTCAAAATGTTCAATTACAACATTCAATTTGTTAATGAGTCCAAATATCTACGTAGCATTGTAACAGTCGCGTGCACGTAACTTGGCTAGAATCGTTAGATACGTTTTTCCTTTCTTTAACTTTCTTCTAAACATATATGTTTATATATAAATGATGGCAATAACCATAAAATAATGACAATCAATAAAAGTGACCATGTTTTTCTTACAAGTTTAGTTAGCCTTTATTCGGAAAGAATTAATAAACAATTCCAACAACGTAAAGAGAAAAAAAAAGAAAGAAAAATAGTTTATTCTGCACAAACAAAACGCACCTAACAAATGAACGACATTAATTTAGAGACATACAAAATAGCCAAAAGCCTCGTATTCATGTTACAAAAGTTTCACAATTTTGTCTATTGCTTGATGCTAAAGCCAGGGACCAAAAGACAATACACATTGCTCTCTCGCTTGCTCTTATTGTCTCTCTCGTACACTATGTTTTCTTTTTAATGTCTCATTCGGATCATACAGTGTAACTCTACCTTTACCGGTAACTAATATCATCAAAAGGAAGTGTGTTAACCGCATCCTGGCAGTTATGGCTTCAATATCTTTTACTAACTACATTTTAACCGTTGTATAAACAATATATTGCAAATAAAACATAACACTGTTACAATCTCATTCATTTTAAACATTTAATCTTGTTGTTAAACATTCGATCATTGAGCTAAAATATTTATATTATGTTTTAATATGTTTATTTCTTTTAAAATACTTGAGTTTTTTTGTAGGTTGACGGCTAATGCTTTAAGAATATCACTTACATCTACTGATTTCTTTAAATCTTAAGTCCCAAAAGGTTCTTCAAATCTCTCATAGTTTACTATAGAATGATAAACAATTAATTCATGGTATATTCTTATACTATCATCGGGAATATTATTAAAACCTTTGTGACATCCAACATTACTACCAACATAACAATAAATAAAATATCCTCTTAACTCCAATGTTGCCAACCAAAATAATCACAATCGCATTTCAAGAGCCAATGTTTGTAATGTACAAACCAGTAAACAAACTCATGCAATTAAATTGGACAAATCAATTGTGAATGGACATTTTTTTAATTGAACTTATCTCTTTTTGAATGTGTTCATTGGTTTTTGCTGCGTTAATCTGGTCTGAAGTGTGTTCAGGAAATTGAGTGGAAGGTTGACATTATTTCAAGTAAGTATCTTTAATTTTCTCATTCAGTACGTTTTGGTAACATTAATATCTCGATTTCAGAATGCCCGGGCTCCCTAAAGTCGTTTTTAAATATCACTGAATGCATGATATTTTTGTTATCAATAATTAAAATCTGTCTCCAATTCTAAAGGTTGGAGAATATTATTGATCCAATTAATATGTTAATAACAGATAGTATAGCGATATAAATTAATCTTTAAGTCATTAAAGTAATTAATGAGCATGATTTAATAAGTGACTCATCATTGATTTGTCTTTGACCTACTTCATAATTCGATACTAGTTGATCTTCAAAAGAATCTATAAAACCGTTACTATCCTACATGCATAGTAAACGAGTATAAAACAGCTTGATCTCCGAAGATGTCATTGTGTAACTTTTTTATAAGTTATCCATATGTAAGGCCAATCCTGCATTGTTAATTGCTCGTGTCCTATGGGATACCGGGACAGGTGGCATAAGATTACGGGTCTGTTTGATTTAAATGTCAAAAAAGAGACGAAGTTTTTTTTTTGTTAATTGCATTATGGCTTGCCATGTGTTCTGGTTTTTGGTCCGTAAAAATAATATTTATTTGAAACCTTTCAAATTCTTGTTTTAAAATAAATAGTAGAGATTTTAAAAGATACTGAATATAATATTTAAGCGGTGATTTTGTTTTAAAACCCCAATCACATTTAAAGTATCCAGAAATCGTAACATTAATAAAACTTAATAAAACTTATGCTAACAGTCCCTAAGAAATGAATAAAACTTTTCTAGTCTTCACAATAACTAGCTATGAAAATATTATGATGCAAATATTATCAAATCTAAAGATATTATAGTTTCAAGACATGCTTGTGTCGAATTTATTTCCAAACAACGAAATAACTGCCCATAATGTTGACATCACTAAAATATGTTTTGTCACAAAAAATAATACTATTTGCTCAAGAACTCAAAACGCAAGCAAATATGTAATTTGACGGGAAATTTTCAAAATGGTCTGAAGTGGCCTTGGCTTACCTTTTGAAGATGATGACCGAGTAACGAAAATATTATATTATTATTTAAAGACTTAAGGATAGAAAAATACGAAAGACCATTTTTATTTTATTTTACCTCTTCATAATAAAGAATCTAAATATCAAAAGAAAATCTGAAACAACTTAGAGGAGACATATTTATTGGATTATCATAAATACGACTAAAATATTATTTGCATAATTCCGACTTTTATGCTTCGGCATAAAAGCATACGTGTATAGAATAAAGTGCTTCGGCACTTTAGTCGAAATTCTTCTAGTGATCCAATTATATACTAAAAGTCGGGAGTACATAAGGTATTTTATTAAATTATGTTAGCATTAGACATTATACCTGTAGAGGAAAAGCGTAAGCAATGATCAAATATTTTAATCGAATTAGAAAGGCTTTAAATATTTTAGTTAAACAAAAAATTCCTCTAATCACCATTAATCATTCGCGAGGATATTATTAAATTATGTAAATAAGTTGATTGGCTAAACTTTCTTTAACAATCCATTATTAAATTCATATTATTTCGTCCAAGTTACAAAATACGATGTAGGTACAGGCGTTAGTTTGATTACAAAATATAGGTGATAAAACAGTTAAATCTACATATAATCGCTGCTCCTCACTGGACATGAATTTATGTACACAATTCTGTTTCGTAACACACTTCCTTCTTCGCGACTTGAATCTAACAGAGGAGACCTTGTCAGTGGCATTGGGTTCTCACAAGTTATAACAGTGTACATAACAATCAAACAAAGGAACCTTCAATGTATTTGCAGTCGGATATCTTTCAAATGTATGCGTAAAATTGGTGATGTTATGTTACGGTTACATTTTGTTTATGTGTACGTAAAGTACATTTGTGCTGAGCGTGAGATCTTCAGAGGCTTAAACAAAGGTGTTCCTACTGTAATATAACGACCACAGAGTATTCACCTGCTCACAGTAGTTCAAATCAAATCAAATTACTTTTATTTGTTAACACAGGTAAAGAAATACAGATCTTATATTTGATGAAAGAGCGCTATGTTATGCCAGGAGGCGTACAAATATGGTGTGCATCTAGCTCAAGATTACAAATTAAAGTTTCTAAAAATATATTTGAAAATCATGCATAATTATGGTATTTAATTAGCAAAATAAATTGAAAAATTACATAATATTATTTAACACTTTAAAAAAAATATCTAAGTCAATATAATTAAAAATGTCAAAATACATTAAATGTCACTATTAATAATGAATTTCAATTCCAAACATCATGTAAGTTTTTGTCATATAACATAAAGACAAAGACAACAAAAAAAAAAACACAGTTTATATTGACGCTTTTTAATAATAAGAAATTTATTTTGTTTATACTGAGCCATCATTCAAAAATTCATCTAATTTGTAGTAACATTTGTCACTAAGCAACTTATTAAGTGCCTTTTTGAATTTTATTAATGGCATATTTTTAATGGCATTCGGTATTATATTATAAGTATTATAACTCTTATGTCTCAACTACTGTACTCAACTATTATGAAATTGACAGTTTTTAACTTATCATTATAAACTTTAATAAATTGAGCGGAAATATGTCTAGAAATCCAGTAGTGACTAAAAGTATCCCTAAAACTTCTATTCTTGTTGGAATTAAACTTAATGTTGGGAAAATAGCAGAACGTTTACCACTTAATTATTACAACTGGAAAATCCTCGACATATAACTATATTCTACCTAAAATACTTATATCTCCTCATAATAAATAAAGTGACATATAATAATATAAATTATTCAATGCAAGTGACATTTCAACTGGGTATTCGCTAAAATAAAACGATCGAAATAAAAACCTTGACAAGAATACCGGGTTGGTAAAGTCAAGTCAAAGTGATAGTCGAAAGTGTTCGCCTTGAAGTTTTGTTACAGATGAATAGCAAGGATAATATTAGCCGAAGTTTTTGTGTTACGTACGTATTGTTCACAGCTGGTAACACCTTTTTGTCGTTTTTTTTTTGTATTCGTTTGTTGAACTTGATAACAGAAACCGCTGGTGTTCGTGGTTATTCGTCAATAGACTCGTGTAGGTTAAAACAAAAGTATCTCTGGCAGTTTTTGCAGTCTTTACCAATGTGTATGTTGCAAAAAAATCGGTAATTTGACGGATTTCGGTTACATCGCAGTTTTTATTACTAAGACCCACTTCCGGTGCAAGTAGGTACTAAACATCATAACGACTTTTAAACATCATTCTGTCTCTATCATCTTCAAACATTTGACAAAAACAGAATTATGTTTTAAACGTGTTTAGTGATTTGCGGTGCAAGGGGGCCTTACTCAAAGTAGATTTGCCAAAAGATTTCAGGGGTCGTAAAAAACTGAAAAACTTCTTAAAATATCTTCTAATACTCAATCAATCAAACCACTCTCTTTGCAACAAAATATTCTATGACGTTTGCTTAACCTAGCCTATTAAAGCAGAAAGAATAAAACAGTTATCATCTTTCACCCACAAACACAATTCTACAACACTACACAATCAAATGTCACATTTCTGGAACATCGCATTGCGGAAATGAACCAGACTCTAAAATAAAATGCGATAACATTTACAATTTCATAACAATTGATAAAAAAAATGTAACAGCGAATTATTATCACTTCCCTAACAGTTCCAGACGATAGGAAAAAACATTATGACATCCACATGATACTAATATAAAAAATGCGAAACACTTTGTTTGAACAACTTTTGCAGAACTAAACCACTGAACGTTATGAGATTTGACAGATAGGTAGCCTTTTTTATTTTCTTTTTTTTGCCTGTGAAATCATCAAATGTCCTCTCAGTCCTTCTCCAGCACCCTAATTACGTAACATACTATCTATCACAATCTGAATCATTTTGAAGCCTATTGCTAACCCATTGCTTCATGTGTTCGAAAAATTTGTCGGCTCAACAATGTAAATAACGTAATGAATGTTGTTGAACTGTCAAAATGAAACCCATTGCTACTGTTAGTGTGTTACGTAATTACCCCGCAGGTCCCAGTCTACAGGTAGCCTGGGACCTGGAGAAGGAGATACGATACTTTTCATGCTGGATATTTGTATTAAAAATGATAAAATACACAACACGCGGACGAAGTCGCAGGCAACGTATATTTGTTCATAAAAATGTTACTAGTGTCCGACCGTCGAGAGATGCGTTCCCACACAGCTTTCAGTATAACAATTCTAGTCCTAACTTATAATAATATTATAAATGCGAAAGTAAGTTTGTTTGTTTGTGTCGCTTTCACGCCAAAACGGCTGAATAGATTTGAATAAAATTTGGCACACAGATAGACCATGACCTCGGTAAAGACATGACATAGGCTACTTTTCATCCTGAAACTCAGAGGAAGTCGCGGGCAACAGCTAGTAAATAAAGATCAAATTCGCAAAACACGTATTCGTTTGTATGAAACTGACATGTCAGGAACGCATTCCCTCGACGACCGGACTGTAAAAGGATGAAATTATGTCAGTGTTGCTCCATGTATTTGCGTCATTAGTTCGTATTAAAGTTTAAACGAGTTTCTGCTAAACTTGTTTCATTAAGTTTTGCGTCACAGATAGCCAAGGTATTGTAGTAGACTAGTTTTAATAGCTGTATTTAGAAAGGGTAGAAAAGAAAACGTGTTTAAATCCTTCTTCAACTTTCTTCTTCTTTGGATTATGTTAAAAGTTTGAATTGTGTTAGAAAGTCTTATCTATTTAACCTAAAATTATTTGTTTAGCTGTTGTTGTGTCTTCAACTAAACACATCAGCTGATGTGCTAACAGCAGATCTGTTGATTATAGACTTAGATTTATGGAGACCGAAGAGTAGTTTTTGTATCCCTGAATATCTCCAACCTAGTGCATGGAGATAATGATTCACTAGAGTTAGTCCATGATCAGATTCTATAAAAAAGTTGTTCTAAGTTTTGTTCCCTTGTAATATTGCAACGGTTCTGTATATTCAATTACAAGGCTTCCAAGCATAATAACAACATTTTTTTTAAGACGTTGTATAATATAATATTGTCTTCGTAAGTCACGTCTCGTCGGGGTGGTTATTTAAACTTTTTTAACCACAAAAAAACTACTCCAAAATGGGTATGATAATAAATATTTATGAGCCACGTGCAGTAAATTAATAAGAAAATTAACATACCACACTATAAAATGACAAAGAAAGGAGAGAAATTCCTCACAACTGACTCATGCAGATATTCTACAAGACAGTAACTTTTGTTTATGAACTTATTGCAATCCTGCGCATCTCTACTGAACGTCATAATAGATTGTAACAATGATTGTCGTGTCTTCTCATTTTGCTTACTAGTTGTTTTTTTCCTCGTGCTTGTATGACTAAAGATGGGATTACCTTCTGTAATGGTCCAGGTAATCTGCTTTAGAATACCACCTGTTTATGTAAACAGGTGGTATTCTAAAGCACCTAAAGACCTAAATATTATAGACTGATTATGTAATCAGCCTATAATATTTCCACTGTTGGGACACAGGCCTCCTCTCTGTGAGAGGGAGTGGGCCGTAATCTACCACGCGGACCCAGTGTGGGTTGGTAGACGTCACATGTCTTCGATTATTTTTGGTTCTAGGACATGCCGGTTCCCTCACGATCTTTTCCTTCACCGTTTTCCACCACCACCTGCTCCACCTGTACCACCTGTTTGTCAAGGAGCATTTGTATGGCTTCTGTACTTGTACGGTTATTATAGCTGACCTTTCGTTTCTATTTTTCAAAACTGACCTTTTATCATTCCGATTAAGTATTCAAACTAGAGAAAATGAATGAATTCTTAGATACTAGTTTAAACATACAGAGATAAAAAGAAAAGTACCACGTACTGTTAACTGCTTCTTTGATTCTTTTCTTGTTTCTATTTATGTTCGTTAACTACCTAAACGCGTGCTTACCCACCTACATTATAATTCAAATATTGACCTATTAAAATATATCAAGAGCTTTGCAGTTTGTTACAAATTACATATTTCAAATGGCTATTTGCTAGATTACAAAAACTTTTTATGGACAATCAAATTAATAAGATGAGATGGTTAAAATTCTCAAAAGTACGACTAACCCAATAGTCAGTCCCGTAGTCCCGGAGCTACGTAACATTTAAAATACGTTGTTATAGGTAAACTCGCGTGATGACACAGTCATCCGGGGTGACTCATGCGTCGGGCGTTTGTTCCCGAAATAGTTCGTCTGTCTGTGCGTTGCTATATCCAGAACTGGGGTTTATTACGATTTTATGACTAATTAGCTTCTTTTTGTGATGCTCACCACGTGCTTGTGATTTATTGATTAGTTTTCTGTGATGTTTGAAGAATAAATTGTTATTTAGAAGAAAAAATCAGGAGTTTATGATGGAATCTAAAATACTGACCTATTTTAGACAAGAAATACTTCATAAATTGTTTTATGAAGTATTTTTGTCTGAAATATAGGCCTTATGGCCTATAGAAAATGCATTTATTTCCAAAAAGGCAAATATCGACAAGACCTATAGTTAAAACCTTATAAACAACATTATTCTCGCTGCAAATTAAAAATAATTAATCAGGGTGCAACTGGATATTCCAGTTTCACAGTCATAAGTTTTTAAGTACGTAAACCCGATCTGATAAAAAAAAACCAGCTTCCGCGTCCTTGGGGGAATTACAGAAAATTATACAAGTACGCTTTTCATATAATGGGCACCGTACAGTATTTAATTATTTATACTGAATTCTTTATTAATTCAACTCAATTAATCTGTGAATTATTGTCATGCTCTATTTCTTGAAATTAACAAAGACGTGCGCATATGTACTTTTATAATAATAAATGCATACCTACCTATACTACAAATTTCCAGCAAAGAATTGTCTAGTGAGTTTTGTTAAGCAAGTAAGGTAAGCTGAGCTAATAGTACTTCAGTCTTCTAATAAAATAATAAACTACGATCAACAGTCATCTATTGAGTTAATTGTTTCGTTGATTTCAGAGGCATATACTACAGTCCGGCCGTCGAGAGACTGCGTTCTTGACAACTGTAAGTTTCATTTAACGAATACGTGTTTTGCGAATTTGATATTTATTAGTTACCAGAATTGTCGCACTGACAGGTGTCAGGAACGCATTCTTTCGACGGCCGGACTGTAAGGAGACACAACACAAGCGAAAAAACTATTCGTAACATGAATCACACATAAAATGTCTAACATTATATATTGATCTTCAACAGACCGCAACGACATTTCTATAGAAATGGCCCCCATTTCTCTGGAAAAATATAAACCTAAGAATAAAATAATGCTCATAATATATTTCCAACTCTATATATAGTTCAAGTTAGTGGAAGTTTCCAGACGGATATAATATTAGGTATATTTCACAAGTACCTACAATCGTATTGATACACTTGAACTTACTACTGATACCGGTAGATACTCCTTCGCCCTTTAAAACGGACATAGAGATAGGAAATACAATTAATTATTATAAGGTTAATCACTTTTTGACACACACAGATATAAATCATAAGCTACATAAATAATCAATCATAGGCTACAATTTTTGAATACCTTTTCATCATCATCATTTAAGCCCAGAATCGCCTACTGCCGGGTTTGGCCGCCCCATTTCTTCTGTCATAGTTCCCCGTTCAGTGTGTCTCTTATCTGTCCTATCTGTGTTTCCCACAACTTCGATACCTTCTAGAACTTTACAAATCTTGCCAGAAAAATGACCTTTAAAAAGGACATCACTAATAATGCCAGTAATAAGAACACATATTTTATAATTTTATTCTCCCACATTATCATAAAAATAGATAAGCTATGACACAATGACGCAAGCGCACGTCAATGCTTATAGACATTGCATAACGTGCAAGAGGGAAGTTGAGTGCATTGCCAACCTATTGAGCGTTGTATAGACACGCAATAGATTCGTGCAAACCTCGTGCAAATCTCTATAATTTTCTTTCACCTTTCGTCAATAATGCATTATTTTCGTAATATGCATCATTGAGAACAATATGTAGGTTTTGTGTTGTTCTACGTAAATGACCTTCCTTAAGGGCATCAGCGATATGATCAGAGTGCCAACATGTCCTTGTTTAAGGCCATCCCCCTGTCACTCTTTCTACAAAGAAAACAGTTTTCTTTTGTTTTGTTGTTGAAAAAAACTGCTTAATTATCCTTACGACAATAGTCAAATTCAGCCAGATATCGCTCCTTGCTTACCTGTTTGACTATTTCAGGGTAATATTAAGAGAAGTCTACCTACCTTACTTACTTGATCACCTACTTATCACTGTCCATGTCCAACCCACAGGTATCTAGTAACTTACTAGCTACTGTTAGGTATATCACTTTCAAGGATTACTGCTAGTCCAATCCTAACCTGCAGCTGTTTATAATGCGCAGTAGGTACAGTTCCCACGATAAGGACTTGAAGAGTATAATCAACTTTATCTGTAGTATTAAATATTTGTTCTTGTTATCATGCTCGATGTTCTACATTATCTGCTGCGTCTGACAGACATATTGTTATCTTATTAACCTACTTTAGCAAGACGGATTATGTGTTTGATAAAGAAAGAGGACGGAAAGCTTGTGAATTTGTGATGATTGTAATCGCGATTTGATCATGCTGATATATATTGACTGTCGTTTTTGTTTTTCCTGTTTTGTTAGCAAATATCGACCGATTTTTATGAAATAAAAGATCACAATCAGTACATTACTAAATTTTCTATTCTTCAATATCGAAGCGAGTTAATCATTTGAAAACGATGGTATGTCCAATTTCAATAACTTGGTGCTATTTTACACTTGTATCTAATATATATTTAATGTTTAGCTAAAACTAGTATCACTATCATCAGTCCCATCAATGGTGTAATAATTATCACTAAACCTTATTAAGTTCAAATCCCTTTGCTAGGCTTCATATTAAGTAATTAGGCAACATGTTGCAATACAGTGTTGCCATACGCATTGGAACTCTCTCTTGAACTTTTGCGAAATATTTAAATGCCATGTTTTCGACACAATCATAGGCGTCCTCTTTATTGGCGATGTGATAAACCTTTAAACTGTTCAGCACTTGCATATAAAAGAATACCAAGTAAACAAAACTTCGTGTTGTCATAAGCTAGCGACCCGACCCTGCTTCGCACGGTTTTAAGGACTTGACAATACATCATGATTTCTTTATTAGGTATCCTAGGTATGTAAGTTTAATACTTGTCACGCCCCAGGTAGTCCGCTAGCGCGCTATAACAATAGAAAATCAATCGTGTCTCATTAACGATGTTTAATGAGTTAATGTATACACATAAACCTTCTGGAATAATTTCTCCAATTGATGGTGAAAACCGCATCAAAATCAGAGGCGCAGTTTAGAAGAAAAACGCGGTTACACAGACGGACACGAAAAGCAACTTTAATTTATATGTGTTTGTACCATGGCATGGGTATCACGTAGAAATCCAATGCGCCGAGTTGATAAAAGATCTAGGCTAGATTTCAAAATGATGTTAATAGACAACGAGAATTACCTTCTATCATGAGCGAATCTCATCAATGTTTTCTAAGAAATTATTAAAATACGTCCTGCGTTACGAAAAAAAATGTAATAAAAGTTTTTTTTTCTCCAGATGTTGGTTATTTTATGACTATACAGAATTAAGGCTGCCACAGCCAGGCGCGACGCGACAGCGCGACACAAAGGCGCCGCTCGTCGCGCGGCGAGCGGTGCCTTTGAGTCGCACGCGTTTCGCGTCGCGTGTCGCGCCTGTTTGTAAGAGCCTTTACGTTTCTAAAGTTAGGTACTTATATATTTTACTACCTATATTTATAACACAGCATAGTTTACATGGCTAATCTTATCAACTCCACATACTCATAGCGATAGCCTTAAATATCAGAGTGCAAATATAGAATAATGCTAGTTGCATATTGACACACATCTTACAGATAACGATATGGATATAGGGGTTAACGACTTTTATCGATAAATGACGTTGTACTATCAGGTGCTTGCACTTAGGAATCCTTGTGCGAAGGTAATGGGTTGGTGTGAACGTACTGAATAAAAAACAATATGTTTAATTCACATCAAACATTATTTTTTATTTCATCATGTTTATCGTCATTGGCAGCCTTGTTCCACCCACGGCCGAGTTTAGGCCTCCTCCCTTATGTGCCACGCTTCCCTGGTCTGTGCGAGTCTCATCCAGGTCTTCCCCGCGATCTTTTGGAGGTCGTCCACCCATTTTATTTATATAGACTAAAATATGCATGCTAAGGAAAAGCCAAGAGATTTGAAGTTGCACCGTCAAACGGGGTGAATCGGAACGAAACTTTAAAAGGGATGTTAATATTGAAATAATAATAATATAGTTTGTGGCCAAAAATTACTAATGTGTTTACTGTATTATAATTTACGATTAAGTGCCCTTGTTGGCAACAAACTATATTATTTCAACGTTAAAATCCATTTTAAAGTTTCGTTCCGATTCACCCTTGCATTCCTATTAACCCCGTTTGACGGTACCTACAATTTAGTTAAAACGTGATAATTAAGAACTTCCACTTTTTTATCCATTCTAAAACAGGCCCTATGTATGTCTATTTCAGGTTTATGAAAAATTAGTGATTTCAGTTTTTTTAATTTTAGTAAGTAATAAGTAGAGGTACCATCAAACTGGGTGAATAGGGATGCAGGGGTGAATCGGAGCGAAACTTTAAAAGGGATTTTCAGATTGAAATAATATTATTATATCAATTTTAAAATCCCGTTTGAAGTTTCGTCTCGATTTAACCCTGCATCCCTATTCACCCCGTTAGACGGTATTGAGAAAATAAATTAATTGTTTGTTTAAATTGGAGTATTTATGTCTAATTAAAAATAAAGATTATAATAATTAGATGTCCTACCGTACAAAATAATTATGACGTAATATTCCTGACAAAGTAACAACATATTTACTAAAATAACATCTAAAACAGTAGTTGTACCCGTATTTGTTATTTTTATGTACTATGGTCATTCAACTCACCGTCGATTGCTCTTCTTTACTTCTTTTATAGTATTTCCTTGATGATGATTGCTAGTGTAAAAAAAGATTTACAACATGTACATTACCGTGATTGTTTTGTTTAAGAAAAGGCTCAGACATCAAAATTTACTTTGTGTAGGACATAGTTTTATAATTTAAATTAATTAAATATTGTGTCTTGTTTTTTAAAGTTTTTGTTTGTGTACTTATAATTACATATCTGGTACAATGACGAGCAAAAATATTACATCGTACGAACCAAACGAATACCTAATGATTTTGAATTTTCCGTCTGTAAAAATAAATTGAAGAAAGAATGAAAAAATGTGGAATGCCTAAAAATCATCACCAAAGAAATGAGCGCTGGACTGAGTGATTGTTTTTCACAAAATTTATTAAAACAACAACAATTAAAAACTACTGACGGCATTAAATAACTTTTACTGTGTAAACCCCCTGCATTCAAAATTTTCTTCGGTTATTAAAACAAAAATTACCTCTGCCGTACATTTTGACCGCGTAGGCATTGGAATTTTACATGAAACAGCAGATATTTTTTTTTTTATATTGGACGAAAAATTTTTACTTTAGGGGGTCTAGAATCATGTGCTGAATTCATGATTTCAGTTTGCGTGTTGATGTCCCTACCACCCTGTATGAAGGCCTAAATGAAAGCGTGCTGTTGGTTTTCAGCAACAAAACGAACAGTTACATAAAGTTATTCAAAACTTAAGTAGACGGCGCCACTCTACCCTAATCATGCAAGAAATTCATTTCGCCCAAATCAGGCTTGGATCCCTGCCACCATGTAGGTATAAAACCGCATTGATATAATAATCGTATCTAATCGACTTACAACCGATTATGTTTGATTTAAAGAGCAATAAAACGTTGGTTTCGTCTTGTTAAAATCATTATCCTTGGGAGTTGCGACATTAGTAGGTAAGATTTAACATCATATTTTTTTAAATTTTATTATTCAAGTCGATTTGAAGATAAAACATGACGCCTGTAATCCCTGAAGGGTTAGGCAGAGGTCTACCTATAGTACACCCACATTAAGCCAGTTATGTTTAGGTTTGTGGTGGTGGGTTTAGGGGGCCAGCCTATTGCCATTCGAAGATACCACAGTAATTATTTCTTAAAGTAGGAAAAACTATTTTTTAAGGAAACTATCGGGCTAACTTGACTAAATTTATAGAAAGACTATTTCCATCACAAACGAGAATCATAAATGCAGTAACAAGTAAATATGGTACCGCTTGGTACAAGTTTCGATGACAATCATAGTTCTAGGTCCTTATCATAAATTTTCAGGCTTCCGAAGCATAACTTTTAAGATGAACTCTTAATAATAATATAACTATTTTTTTAAACTCAAAATAGTCTATTGAGATTTTCTAGGAACTTAACAAAAACCAATAATAAGATCATAAAGGCTGCAGGCAAAAAGGCGCGATGCGATTCTAGTAAAACAATTTATATGAAAACTTCATGGAAATTTTTCTACAGAGTCGCGTCGCGCTGTTGCGTCACGCCTTTCTGCGGGAGCCTTAATGATCATGTTTACAGGATCAATTACAGCTTGAAGCGGTCCTGTCCGAGGTGATAAAAGAAGCTTTGAATGTGGACTATTTTTTTAATAATAAAAATGATCATTCGAGAACTTGCGTCAATGCACTCTACTGACGTCAATAAGTCATAAGGGTTTATTTTCTTTTTTTCTCACGACCCTTTTTGGGCATACTGTCTTTATTATTTTATTGGATCAAAATAATTCCATCATAATATTTAATAATATTTTTAACAATTTAAAAAAGCCTCTCTGTGAGAATTTTCATGTATCTAATCTAGAAGATTAATTAAAGGAAAACAGAGGATCAAACTCGTTAATTAATAGAATAATTACGAGTAATTGTACCGCATTGCTGTGGATTATTATGGCATGCGTTAGGTGATAACGAAAACTATAATTAGCTTAACGTAATATTTCGACAGTAATCTTGCCAATTTGATTACTGAATTCAGAACAGTATTTCAAACATCCGTGGACGCTGTTAAAGAGAATTTTGAGTGAATTCTTTTGAAAATACCACCTTAAATTAATAATAAAAAAGTGTTCTTCTGTTCCCTTCTTTTTGTCTGTTTGCACATAAACTGTTCAATAAAAAACAGTATCCTTCATCTGGGGCAGTCTGTTTAAAATCAAACTCTGCAGAAATGTACACTTCGCACCATATTTACTAACTCTCATCCAAATTGTTGAATGAAAATCTCAGGAAGCACCTACTATTGTTTCGAGTTTCCTGAACCAACCACGTGGTATCAACAGCCAAAATAAACTAAACTATGACGGAAGCAAAAAACGTTAACAAAGTGACTTGAGATACTTTTACAATTGCTTGTCAGTTCACTGCGATTGTGACAATTGGTTGGACGTTTAGATAAGATTTTTCGTGGCAAGAAGATCTATTTTTAACTTAGAGAATACAGATTAAAATTATCGTTTACTAAAATAAAATTCTATTTTTGTAAAAATAATTATTATAACATTCTAAATCATATTTTTCTTTCCCGAAAAACAACATTATCCCCGTTACCCCTGTTTTACAAACTGCGGTTGTTCCCGTTCGAAGGTGAAGTGGCTTAAGTCAAAATTGTGATTAAAATGCGCCGACACGCTTACAACACGACGTGTTCTGACGAAGAAGACGATTGTTTTTACAATGTCAGAAACTATAGGCGACTAAGGCGGGAATCAAAAATTGTTATTCTTAGCCGTTCGGTAAGTTTTATTAACGCTTTTATTTTTAAAACTAATGAAGTCCACACGTGTGAGAAATAAATAAAATAAATCATGTTTAGAAATAGAAGGAATATTATGGATTTTATAATTTTGTTTTTGTTTCTGTGCATTGGCTGTTTTGCATAGTCATTTTATTATAGAATTGGTCAATTATGTCCTTAATCAGATTTTTTTCTTGTTTATCTGTTTCAAGAGCAATGAAAACAATACTTGATCCATTATTTATAAAAACTATTAACAAAACGTGGATGTAAACTATTAAAAATAAATAAGAATAGAATAGAATACTCTGTATTATGTACATACACCATATAAATTACAGGTATAAATACAGACATTTTATATAGGTTGAAACGATGGAGAAATACTTAAATGACCTCTGTACCTTATACATATATTAATAGTTATTCATTCTCTAGGCGAAATTTTAATATGATCTGGTAATAATACACACGTTTTATGGAACATACCACCTACCTATTGCGCCATTCCTGTTGCCTTTAGCCTGATATAAAATTAAACATAACAAGAATCAATAAATTAACGGTTATAAAAGCCAATCGTCAATAGCTTGAAATTTATAGGTGGCTAGAGAAAAACAAGCCATACAAAAAACAAATAGATGGATATCAATAATATTGACATGAATCTTAAACACTAAAATTAAATTAATAACAGACTATCTGTAAACAAGAATGATCTAATCATACATAAATAATACCAGCTTATTATTGTCCCACTGCTGCGGGGTAATTACGTAACACACCATCAGTAGGAATGGGTTTCATTTTGACAGTTCAACAACATTCATTGCGCTATTTACGTTGTTGAGCAGACAAATTTTTCGAACAGATGAAGCAATGGATTAGCAATAGGCTTCAAAATGATTCAGATTGTGTTAGATAGTGTGTTACGTAATTAGGGTGCTGGTCAAAGGCCTCTTCTTACTCAAAACAGTTTGGCGATTTCAAACTTGTACTATAGATGCTTATGGATGTTTTTCCTTCACGGATATCAGTACTTAATATACAAAATATAATAACAGTTCAAACTTGTGAATAGATGAACAATACTGAAGTTGACGTGTTGGGTAATGGAAAATAGTAATATTTGGAATAGTAATCAAAATAAAGGAGGCGAAATAATGTGAGATGACATGACCAAAGATGACCGCAGAACTAAACTGGAAAATTCTTAGGCGCAACTTTCGATCATAAATAACTGGATCGAAGGGCGCTACCATATATTTTCCGAGAATTTGTGGATGTAATCTTAACGTCAGCTGTCAAGAATCGGCCAAACAAATTGACAAGTGATTGGATATTAATGTTAGTTGTCAGGATTTTTTCCCAGGGACGGATTCGGTGTTCTATTTGTTGCAATAACATCAAAATTGAAGGACCTATCTATGAAGAGTTGGTTCTTATAACAATTGAAGTAATCCTTTTATTGGTAAAGCTACCATTCACCGTTCATCCAATTTACTAAAGGGACACTTTAAAGAAGTAAATTCAATATTTCAAACTTATCTTTTTCAGAATGTATAATGGAAAAGCATTTAATTCAAATTGTTTGGCCAACATTTGAGCCATAAGGCCGTAACTCGTTTTAAGTGTAACTTAATAAAAAAAAAACATGTAGGCATATATATTTCCATTGTGTCATTATGAGCCATTTATTTTTGTTTTCCTTGTAATTCACCTGTTTTACCGGTTTAATTGTAAGTGAACTTTGTTAAGTGTTTTTTAATCATATAAAAACTGCAGACAATTTAATTATCACAATAACAACCCATATTTTATAAAACGCGTTGGAAATTTTGGATCTTGGACCAATCAATAATAGAAATAAAAACATACCTACATATTCTGTATTCGCATTTAAGAGCGGCCAACCAGTCATACTTTTCATACAAACGGTCGTGCATGATTTCGGCGTTGTAACACATCTTTCATTGAAATTAATAATAGGTATCTTGTGCACTTTATCTAGGTTTCTATGCAAGCAAAGAATCTAAATTTGGAAAAACAAAATCAGTATAAGCCTCCAAAAATCGGCTTTTTTGCACAAATTTTACCTGAACTTTGGCCGTTCATAATGTACTCATAAATTATTAAAGTTAAGAAAACATCTTCACAGAAACCTCGCACATGTAATGGAGATTCTAAATAACAAAAAAAAATCCAAAATCTTGTAACGCTTTTTCAAAAACACGTATTCCCTGGAACAAGTTTTGTGAAATCTTTGCGCGCCAATTTTCATTCGATGTTATCGCGTTCTCACTCTTGCTTCTTTTTTAACCATTGCATTGGATGAAACAACAAGCTTTTCAATCATGCTCGCGTTGACGACAGACGGACCGGGAAGGGCCCTTAACAGACTCGCGGATTTTGTAACCTTACCTATTTAAGATGCAGCATAACTCTAGGGAACACCTTCGCTAACATTTTGGAGAATACAAGCCTGGCATTATGTCATGCCAAAAATCTAAATTCAAGGTCATGCACGAAATACTCTCTAGCAATCTTTGTCCACCAAAACATGAACAGGCGAGGCGGTCAGAAAGAACCTAACTTTAAAGAGAATGTACGCCGCTGACCTTGCGTCTGATACGGCTGGTTACGATATTTCTGTCCTATTTTGTAATGTCTCTGTACATGACGTGAAATTTTATGAACCTCTTAAATTGAAGAAGACAGAAGTAAAATTGATGTAACATTGTATTGCGAACCGTCTCACCAAGGGGTATCGTATTAACAAGTTCCTAACCGGTTGTGTGTGGAGGTCAGATAGGCAGTCGATCCATGTAAAATACTGGTATTCAGCTGCATCCAGTTAGACTGGAAGCCAACCCCAAAATATTTGGGAAAAGACTAAGCAGGTGATGATTATATACGAAGTCTTCTTAGAGAATCTTTGATTTACTAAAAATAGAAAAAATTGCGGAAAAATTGTCATTGTTCTAGTGTAAAGTCTGTTCACAAGTTGAATGGACGTAAATGAACTCATTTAATTTACTTATCTGACTAAGTACACTGAGGAAACTAAAAAACAAAGCCTAATTTGTCTGTGTCAACAATTAATTCTTAGTCATAACTTCATAAGTAGGTGCTAAATATTCACTAAAACAATCTTAAAATTCAAGTAAATGAAGTAAAAACATTAAGGTTGAGTTGATTTCTAAAAAATAAATAATTAGGAATACTATTAAGTGTTGACTCTTATAGCAGTTTTGATTTAAAAGATTATAAATATAATGATTAGTTTTATAATAATAATAATTCTTTATAAATAAGTTTGAAATTGAAACACAACTATATATTTTTGTTAAACAGAGTATTTAACCACTATTTAAGTAGAATCGTGTTGTCTGTCTGTTTGAACCGGTTAATTTCCGAAACGGCTGGACTGATTTTGATAGGACTTTCACTGGCAGATAGCTGACGTTATAAAGTGTAACTTTTTTTAATAATGAGAGTTTCGCGCAAAACAAAAACCCATGAGATCCACATCCACGTAGACGAAGCCGCGGGCAGAAGCTAGTAATAAACAAGATAGAGGGCACATTCAATTTTTTTTTATAAAAACTTCGTGCATATTATTTTTATTGACCTTGTTTTTGTAACCGTATCCTATATTTCCATGCACTAACAGAATGACAGTAACAACCATAAATATAAATATATACCTACGTTATCTCACGTAACTGATACATTATATAAAGCAAAAGTAACTCTAATTAACACTACACGTCTCGAAGGTTCTGTCATGCTTCAATCGCGTGGACTAAGCTTATGTTATAAACTATCTACTAGTATATAACATTTAATATTAGTGTAAGATACGTGTTCTATCTCGTTGAACTGTGAGGCATTTAGCACCTGCAATGAACGGGTAGTCTGAGATTAAGTTAAAATTTGGTCCTTGGTTCCGCGTGCGTTTTGAAAGCATAATAGGTATCTCTAAGTATTTCAAACGATAGAAAAACGAATCTAAATTGCACATGACTTTATTGATGCCGATAATGATGCTTATTATTAGAATAAACGTCACTTTTAATGTTTCGATCACAGGAATCCTAACTATCCTAACTAATATTATAAATGCGAAAGTAAGTTTGTTTGTTTGTTACCTTTTCACGCCTAAACCACTAAACCGATCATCCTGAAATTTTGCATATACGTTGTCAGGTGTACAAAAACGGACATAGGGTACCTTTCATCCCGAAAAAAAGTACTGTTTCTGAGGAAAACAACAATAACGTTCTTATGATAATAGATGGCGCCACGTGTCTATCGAATCATAATTGAATTATATTATTATAGAAACTTTTGTATATATAAGAGTATTTTTTTTTTAATTTAAGTACCTAATTCATTTTGTGAGTCTAGAGTAGCTGGGGTGCATTTGGAAAAACCATACTTTTCCCATGGCCATGTAAATGTAGCATGTTCGCGTGTGTCCAATGCCTAGAATTTATTCGTATTAGCGCCAGAAGAAGGAAATACAACATTGTGTATAGGAGCGTCCTAGAATAATGTTCTGTTTTGAGTCCATGATTGCAACGGCCAAACAAAAAGCAGAGTACAGCCCGAATTTATTGTCAAATTATAAATTAACGCGAGCGAAGCCGCGGGCAAAAGCTAGTACTAAATAAGTTCGGCATTATAATATTTAGAAATCAAATCCATGAACCCCAATTTTCAGCCGCACTTGTGACTCTTATACTAAGTGACAGTAATTCGACATCTGTCATACATATAGAAAATTATCGTTAATTATACCGATTAATACTACCCAGTATTTAAACACGCGGATCCAGCAATCACGCTTAAACATAGTGGGAAAAAGGTTCCAAATGTTTAAAAAAATCTGTGTATTCGTGACTTACAAGTTTAGAGTAATCTATATTAAATTATCACATAGTTAAATACTATAATAATCATTTACCTACGAAAAGCCTACGAGAAATCTGACGAAAACCGGTCCGATGGTGATATTTTTCTTTGTGCGAAGGCCTTTACGAAATATATTGTCACGAATCCCTTTTATCAAAATGTAAGATAGAATCTACATTATACATATTCAAATTCGGGTTTTGCATAAGAAAAACAAAATGGTTTCAAATTATTTTACATAATGTACCTTTCTGGTTCTGTTTTTATTGGATCACATGATTTGACTACTATTTTTTGTCGAAGAATTTTAGTAAACATCAGTAGGTAGGTACCTATTTGTTTTGGAGACATAAATAGTTGTTTGTAGCTTTTTTATTCTGCCTTTACCCAGTAAATACCAAATTAGTGAATCTTATTTAAGAAACCAACCTTATCCGTACTAATATTATAAATTCGAAAGTAACCTATCTGTATGTTACCTTTTAACGCCTAAACCGCTGAACGGATTTCGATAAAATTTGGAAATGAGATAGATAGTATCCTGGGAAAGAAAATAGGCTACTTTTTGTTCCGGTAGCACGTTCCCGTGGGATAAAGGCTCGTACACACTGGCGCGACGCGACGCCCGACACGACTCGTTTGCTGAATATTTTAGCTCAGTGTTCCATGATACCCCTCCGTCATTAGATGTGAATGCTGTGGAGGACGAGGCAAATCGTTCAGGCTGCCTGTCTACAGTGGCTATTGAACAAGTTACAGCTACGGATCTTAGGCGTGCAGTGCGCCGACTAAAAGCGTTAACAGCTTGTGGTCCCGACAATATACCGGGTTTCTTAATAAAGGATTGCTCGTCGGCCTTAGAGGAGCCTTTACTATATATATATAATCTTTCACTTAGACAGTGTTTATACCCTGCTAAGTGGAAGGTGTCCAGAGTGACTCCAATACCAAAATGTGGGTCGTCCACAGATATAACGAACTTTAGACCTATTGCTATATTGTGTGTATTTGCTAAGATATTTGAATCTATTCTTAATAACGCCATTTTTAAACAAATTGAAGGACAATTGAGTGATTGCCAGCATGGGTTTCGTCCTGGGCGCTCCACGGTGACTAATCATATAGAATTTGTTGATTATATAGGCAGTAGAGTTAAGTCCGGTTGTCAGGTGGACGCCGCATACTTTGATTTCAAGAAAGCCTTCGATCTTGTAGATAATGATGTGCTTTTAAATAAATTTGCATTACTAGGATTCTCAACTTCTCTCTTGAAATTCATGGCCCACTACTTAAAAGATCGTAAACAGTTTGTTAAAGTAGAAGGATATAAGTCGGAAGAGTATTTTACTAGATCAGGGGTAAGTCAAGGTAGTACCATTGGTCCTACACAATTTTTAATAGTGATCAATGATTTACCTACTGTTATCTCTAACGCAAAATGCCTTATGTTTGCTGATGATTTAAAATTGTACCTCTCTGTAACCGACGCTAAGGATTGTGAGGCACTACAACATGATATTGACGCTGTGGTTGAATGGAGTGTGAAAAATAAATTGTCTTTTAATAATTCTAAGTGTAAAACTATAACTTTCTCCCGATCTCGTAATCCGATTAGAAATGATTATAATCTTGCTGGCGCGTCAATGGAACGTGTTTTCTCAATCCGGGATTTGGGAGTAATAATGGATAGCAAATTAAATTTTCACGAGCATATTCTTAAAATTTGCAAAGACGCTAATAAATGTCTTGGTTTCATCATTAGATTATCATCTCAGTTTAAGAACACTCAAGTTGTAAAACAAATATACAATGCCTATGTCCGTAGTAAATTAGAATATAATGCAATAGTTTGGAGTCCTCAAGAGGCATTGTACACTATTATGATAGAAAAAATTCAACGTAAATTCTGTAGGTACCTATACAAACGTCAATATGGATACTACCCCTTTCTATATCCTTCTTTGTTCGTGTCAGGAATGGTGGGTTTAGACACACTCAAATTCAGGCGAGAATCCACACATATAATTAATTATTGTCTAATATTAGTAGGTAAGATGGATAGTCCCGTTCTAAGAGAGTCAATAAATTTTTATGTTCCGGACCAGTATATGCGTGGCGTTGTAAGACGACAACATAGACTCCTCTGCTACCCGCCTACATGGCGTGCTCCCCGAACCAACACCACTCCCACTGCTAGAGCAATTAAATTAATAAATGACTTTCTAAAATATATTCCTGAAGCAGATTTATTTTTTGACTCTCGAAGGACAATCGCTAATCATGTGTGTATTTATTTAAATATGAAGAAATGATTGTTGAGCTGTTTAGTCTAAGAAGTGTAATGTTTTTTTTATTTTTTTAATGTAAATTTGTAGAATTAGCATAGATATAAGCGATTTGGTGTAAACTGTTAGCTTATATTTGTTGAATAAATGAATTGAATTGAATTGAAAGGCACCGCGTGTCGCGCGACGAGCGACGCCTTTGTGTATCGCTGTCGCGTCGCGCCTGTCTGTGGGAGCCTTAATTTCCAACAACCACGCGGCCGAAACCGCGGACAGAAGCTAGTTCTGTATATACTGTTATAGGCATTGTTTATGAATCTTACTTTTATCCAAAAAGCATTTTTCTAATTCCAGTCATCATCATTATGTCAGAAACAAAAACTTAAACCACCATTCTCATTTTTTAACCCACATTAATACCAACATACCGTAACTTATCATAATGCCAACATAATAAACGCGGATGCAAGAACCTTAGGTTGCTTACAGAACTGCAGTATTACAGAAGTAACTCCATGAGGTGCAAAAAACACCAGCTTATTCAACTGTTCTCATTTCACAGTGAGATGTTTCAAAACATAGTGAAAGGTGTGCCTTCCAGGAAAAGATACGCGGTACGAAGCGAGAAATTATCATTTTTATAAAATTATTGTTAGCAGGTAGGTTTTTTTTTTGTGAATGTGCATCTCTCTGGTTAACCTAGGAGGTTATAGAAGGGTGGAAGCCTCCAGCTAGGGCATAATCCTTATCAACTGAGTGACTAAATACAAAGGGTGTCGCTGGAGGAGGGCAGCCAGGGACAGGCGGGATCAGATGATACGCGTTGGTACGATGTTTGGCTCCAAAAATGTAGTGTAATTTTAACAATAAAGATAAAATCTTAATAGATTACCAAAAACGAACAAAACGCAATAACTCATTTCTCACGCAGCCATTATAAATGATTAATTATATGAGCATAATTAAATTCGTAGAACTTGGTCCCGGCTGTCATTCGTGGATCTTTAACAGTTGTTACGGGTCGTCAGAAACCCAAAAGTCTGACAACCAATCTTACCAAGTGGTATCGCATTACCCAGTAACTGGGTTCTATAGGTCTGATAGGCAGTCGCTCCATGTAAAATACTGGTATTCAGCTGCACCCGGTTAGACTGGAAGCTGACCCCAAAATATTTATCAAAAGGCGTGGCAGATAATGAATTAAGTTCGTAAAAGATGATGCCAAGTGTCGTGAGATGTTCCGTATTATAATATAATGCCAGTGCCATGCATGTTTAACTTGTTTTCTAAAGTTAACAGATGTTTTGTCGTGTTTGCTATGTCTAGCTAATGAACCGGTTCAATGAACTGCACGATATGCAATTATCGTCTTTTGAATAATCGTGTAGAAACATAACGTTATTGCAATGAGTTTTAGCGTCATTTATTGTGGACTGATGGAGTACGTCATACCAAGGGGTATCGTTTTACTCAGTAACTAGGTTGTGGAGGTCAGATAGACAGTCGCTCAATGTAAAATACTGACACAGCTGCATCGGGTTAGACTAGAAGCCAACCCCAACATAGTTGGAAAAAGGCTTGGCAGATTGATTTTTGTGTTATGGACCGAAGGACCAAAACACCAAATGTCAATAAAAATACAGTATGTCAAGTTAAGTTAAAATAAAATATTTTAACGATATTAATAGTATCTCTCAAACTAGGCAGCCATCTTTACCCTCACTGCGCAACAGTTCAATGAATGCTGCAACCGATCGAGGTTCAATTCCCGATACGAGCAATAAGGAAAACGTTTTGATTCACAACTTTAACTGTGTTAAACCGAAGTGGTTAAACCTTTTTATGATGTGTGTCATGGCCGACTGGTTTTAAGATAAGTTGCCGTTTTAGTAAGTAAGAACACTGTGAGAAACTTGTCTCATTGTAAAAACGTTCGTGACATAACATCGACTTTTAAAGTGAGCCATTTATCATTGGTAAGAACTAAGGTATTTTTAGGTCTGGGGCGTGACCTCTCACAATAGACTCTTGTAGGTCGTACTGACTAAGGGGCTACTGAGGACCTTTTCCTTAAATGTTTGCACATTAGAAAATGCTTAGCGAACTATGCAATTAGAAAAAAGAAATGTATTTTTTTAAATAATAGCTAGATAAGCGAAGCATGGTTCTCAGATAAACATGAAAGTATACAATAATTGTTACAAATGATAAATGATTTTATTTCTGTAAGTAGGTTTGTACAAACACTTTTTACAAATCAATCATATTTTTTTTAAACTAGATGAGGTCGGCGTATCCTATATGACTACCCTGAGAAAAAAAAACGTTCAGCTAAACTTAACTATCTCCATCCAACTATCAAAGTAGGTAGTGTAGATTAATAAAATTGCAAAATGAAAAAACAGTTGACGGCGTCAAAACAAAACATAACGCTGATTCCTTTTTTGAACTAGAACTAATATAAAGAAAACAAAAGCAGTTTTTTTTTCATAATTTGAAACACAACAGCAAAATCACCAACCAAGCAACGTTCTTTGTCAGTTAATACAGTGAGTAGTCACTGTGCAGGTGCAAAAGCCTCCTGCGATTGTAACAGAAATGGTTTCATGGAATATTCCACTGATTATTTTCAAAACATGTTTCACGTCGATTGTTTAAACTGGTGTAATAAGTCGTATCGAACAGCTTATCAGGGTTTTGTAATTCATATTCGATTGGTTAGTTTGTAAATGCTGGAGAAAATGGGTCGCTGAAAGAAGGAAGGATGATTGAACAAATAAGAGATTAAGACAAAATAACTGACACTGACACCATAGGAGAAGGCAACGGCAATCTTCTAAGAGTGAAGCAGAGGCGTTGATGGTGGCAAAGATGATCATAAAAAGCAAAACAAGTCTGATCATTTTAAAGAAGTACATCTTAGAATTAACTGAAACAGGGGTGAATAGCGAGATGACATGTAAACTAATAGAGAAGCACCGTCAAACGGGGTGAATAGGGACGCAGGCGTGAATCGGAACGAAACTTTAAAAGGGATTTTATCATTGAAATAATATAGTTTGTAGCCAAAAAGGACTCTTATGTGTTTACTTACTGTATTATAATTAACGATTAAGTGCCCTTGTTGCCAACAAATTATATTATTTCAATGTTAAAATCCCTTCTAAAGTTTCGTTCGGATTCACCCCTGCGTCCCTATTCACCCCGTTTGCCGGTATGAAAGAAAAATATATGTTGCGTCAACCCCAAACAAATTGGAATAAGCGCAAGAGAATAACGATGATCCTATAAATAAACCCCAATGATATTAGGACTGAAAAATTGTTAGTCAATGTTTAACACACAGACAGTATTTAGACAAAATATTCTTAGTACGTAGTAATAAACTTAGTAAACATTTGTACTGTCGTCACGAGACAATGTAATTAATATTGTCACTACAATAAGGAAATTAACTATTATGGAATTACAGGCCTGTTTATGTTCACAGAAATTATCTTTAAGTCAAATTAAATTAAAGCCTTTATGTACATAGAGTCTATGTAATCATGCATGACTGGGACAATTAAGAATTTGCTCAGTTCTGATTACTATAGCTACCAACTTAACATAAAAAGTAGTTTCTTTTACGACAAGTATTTTTCAAAGGGTTTCTCACTTTGCTTTAAAGGACAGATTTTTCAAAAGTCAGATAACTTTTATCTGAAGAATAAATACGGCGGGTTGACTGTCATATTTATTCTTCAGATAGAGGTGATCTGGCGATAGAAACATCAGCCGTAAATTAATTGAAATCGATTTGCTTGCGATACTCATTAAGTCATTATACTTAAATGTTAATATTTAATATTCTAAAACTAAAATATATATACCTACTATTTACAAGTGTTTAATAAAAAATAAAAATAAATGAAAGTGAAGAGCTCATAGGGCATCAAAAAAAAATCAAATTAAGATAGATAGAATCTACTTTTCAACACACACATAAGATCTCGCCTGCATTCCCCGAGGAGGTAGGCAGAAGTTTACCTATAATACACCCACATCAAAATATAAATATTTCACATAAACCTACTACATTGGCACTTATGAAACGTCAGAAGCTAGGTGCACGGTTCTAATTGGTCGTTTCCTATAGAGAAGAGCCGGCAAGAAACTACACGGTTACTGTTTTAAAAAAGTGGCTTTTACAATGTTTTCAAATAACGTTGTTAATAGGTATGGGAGCACAGTGTTCTTTATAATACATAATTATACTAACTTTATATACCTTTTTGTCCACAGTTCCACTCGGTGACAGACAAGAGGTCACATAACAATGAGTGTGGAGAGAACAGCCTCACAATAGTCTCAGAGAAGAAGATAGAAGATGATTCCTCAGACTCTTCGAGTGGAGAGAATGTGGAGATTGAAGGTATGTCCCATTTTTTTGTACGTAAGTTAGTAAAGATACAAACTTTATTGAAACGAGATGATGTATCTAGTTTTGTATGGTAAAGTTGCATTAAGTGTAGTAAGTAATATTAAAATCAAATTCAAAGCTAAAATAAGGCAAGCTAAAATGAGGAAATGCAAAATCAGTATGTTGAAATTACAGTCCTTAAGTCCTGCCTTCCTGAGTTGAGCTGCACGATTACCGACTAATGCGTGCACTGACTGGACGGGTCCACTCAATCTGTGTCGTTCTTTCCTCAAAAGACCATTTGAGATACAAATCTACATGGTCTTCACATGATCTGACTAAAATTATGTCTGGACTTTAAAAGAGACTGTGACCTCTGAGTTTGCTTCGGCCTTTCTTCTCAGAGTAGTCAGATAGGAAACGCCGACCTCATCTAGTTTAAATAATATGATTTACGTGTAAAAGTGTTTGTACAAACCTACTTACAGAAATAAAATCATTTATCATTACACAAGCATTGCCAATATAAGCCGCAAACAACATGTAGATTAAATTACTCACAATGTTCAGTGAAATTATTTGTTTATTATTCTGAAAAAGCCACACAGGCATTATTTTTTAACCAATCATCGTTGTCGCCTACACTCCGTCCTTTTTTTTCCTTTTTAGTCAGCATTATTAAAACTCATGTAACTAAATGACCTGGCCATACAGCAATACCTTATAAGGTGATTGTAATACTACCTTATGACGTCAGCAATAGCATTGGAAATTATTGCAATGAAACACATCTTTTCTTTTACCTTGGAGTTTAATGCAAGTTCTTGAGTACAGGTAGTTGATCAACCGAGTTTTTATTATCTGGCTAGCTTTTGCCCGCGGCTTCGCTCGCGTTAATTTAGACTTTGACTATCAATTTGGGTTATAATTCAATCATGATTCGAAAGACGTGGCGCCATCTATTATCATAAGAACGTTATTGTTGTTTTTCTCGGGAATAGTACTTTTTTTTCGGGATGAAAGGCACCCTATGTCCGCTTCTGTACACTTGACAACGTACATGCAAAATTTCAGAATGATCGGTTCAGTGGTTTAGGCGTGAAAAGGTAACAAACAAACAAACTTACTTTCGCATTTATAATATTAGTTAGGATAGTTAGGAAGTTAGGATTAGGGTAGTTAGGAAGTTAGAATTAGGAAGTTAGGATAGTTAGGATTAGGAAGTTAGGATTAGGATTAGGACTAATTAGGAAGTTAGGAAGTTAGGATGTATGACGCTCTGTGGTTTCGAATTTCTTTGTAAATAATTGTATGATTGATTTTTCTGCATTTCATTTAGTTCCGTTATCAGTTACTAATTAAAAAAAACAGTGATGAAATACTGGTATTGGTAAAACTGGAAACTGACTTCTACGCTCACCATACACACTCACTTCAGCTTTTAGGCAACTATGCTGAAGTGAGTGAGTATGATCAGATGAGTGTTATCATCTGATCATGCTTCAGGAAATGCGGGGTAATTATGTAACATACTAACAGTAGGAATGGGTTTCATTTTGACAGTTCAACAACAATCATTGCGTTATTTACGTTGTTGAGCAGACAAATTTTTCAAACTTATGAAGCAATGGATTAGCAATAGGCTTCAAAATGATTCAGAGTGTGATAGATAGTGTGTTACGTAATTAGGGTGCAGTTCAATCCAGAGTCCGGTAGAGTAAAATTTAAAATCCCAAATTTAGCAAAAGTAACTTTTAATATTATGAATCCAAGTTCAACAACAGTTCAACAGTTTTCAAGGTCAGGAAGCTCAGACATAAATAAACCACAGACAATTTGAACTTCAAATCCATGCGTTAAAAAAACGATGTCAATATAATTAGGTAACCCGGCGCTTGAATACGCCTCTAAATAAAAAAAGGCTCGTACACACTGGCGCGACGCCACAGCCCGAAACAAAGGAACCGCGTGTCACGCGACGAGCGGTGCCTTTGTGTCGTGCTGTCGCGTCGCGTCTGTTTGCCTTAAGGCTCGCAAAGACAGGTGCGACGCGACAGCGCTACACAAGGGCGCCGCTCGTCGCTCGACACGCGGTGCCTTTGTGTAGGGCGTCGCGTCGCGCCAGTGTGTGCGAGCCTTTAACCTTAATGCCTTAGCGGTAAAAAGTTGCATGTACGCACATTGATTGAACACAGATATTCGTGCGCCATACATTTATAACCTCTTATTTCGATGGATAACGGTATGGAAAGAATATTTTTTATCGAAAGCTTAGTATGATTTATATGTTTTCCAATAGATTATGAATTGCTGTGGTTTTTACATTTTATGGGTTAGTGGAACTTTTAACTATTAGTTCTCATTAATAATATAAGTTGTTAAATAATATAAAAATAATAGTAATAATATTTTCGTGACCATAAATTGGGTTTATAAAGTGATGATAATTCAATTAATACTTATGCTTCTTACCTATTTTAATAGAATGAAAAATAGACTAAAGAGTTTGTATAATGCAAGATTTGATTTGAAATTCTCAAAAATATCGATGGTTTATCCTCGTACGTCTCGTAAACAGATAAAAGAAAAGAAAGAAAGATTAAAGTTTGTTTGGACGCAGTTCGTGAAACACAAAATACAAATAACAAAATAAAAAAATGAAAGTAATGTTTAACAACCTACCAACCTACTATGTTGTGTTACCTTAACAAGGAGCATGCTTCGAAATAGACTTGGTACTAGTCTAGACATAATAATAGGTATATATTATGTTTTATACCGAATAGTAGCAAAAACAAAAAAAAATGTCAGTAAGTATTTTTAACGTGGCTGATATTATTGTAGAAGCAATGAAATTTATTGATGCATGGTGAAATTTTAATAAAATTCATTTATAATTCTTGTTTGAAGCTATCAAATTATTGTATTGATTCAACAACGAAAATTACGAAATATAAAATATGAGTAATCTTGTCCCAACTATTATAACATGTTCCTAAACGCAAGAAATTTTGCTTTGGTTTAAATAAAAAGACGACAAGATAATTTTGCGAAATCAGGCCAAAAATGATCTAATAATCCACATAAGAGAATGAATTATCAACATTCCAGATGAATTCACGCTCTTTCAAGCAAGCAATGTTTGAGCTGAAAACTTTACTTAGCAAGTCTTTGTGACTACAACCTTTTTTGCGCTTAAATGTCGCTGAGCAAACAATTTAACAAAATATCCCTTTGTTAACTTTATGACAGTTTTGTAAAAAACGCAGTGGAATATTAAACAGGAAACTAATTAAGATTGATTTTTGTAAATGTCGTTCTGCCATTTTCTATTCCTGAATGCAAGGCTGGCTTTTCAGGTGGGCGTTATTCTTGGCATAAAAATATCTTATGTTTTAAAATATATAGTCTTAAAAAAAAAATTGATATGTTTTTGTTCGTGAACGGGCGCCGTCAGTAGAGACTGGTCATCTCTTAGCTGCCACGGCTTATTTTAATTTAATGTAATATTTGAATTGTTTTTGTCTCTTTATTACAAACGCTTTTAACGTTCTGCATCGTTCTCTCATGCATAATTTCAACATGAATGATGTAATCAATATTTTGTATCCATATTTTGATTTAAAAGAGTGTCCATGGAGTTTCTTGCCCGTTCTTCTCCATAGGTACCTACTACGCTTCGGAATGGGCAACTAGCTTCATCTTTCTGACTGACCGACCCTTTGACAATTCAAAAGTGCCTGTAATTGGTTTATTTGAAATAAATACTTTGAGTTGAGTCGAGTTAACGAAGTCAATTTAAGCATTAAGTGAGTATCAATAACTTGAACTTCCAAAGAACCGACATTTAGCCGTTCCTAGACTTGTCAATTTCTATTTAATAACAGTTTATTTCCATTCATCAAAAAAAAAACACGTGCATACTGCACAAATTTTACTCAAAAACTTGTATAACATTTCGTTATTTCATACCTCAAAACCAGTTGCATTACAAATCACCACACAACCGGTTGCTCTTGTGTGAGGCCAGATTTTGTAATCAGAGAAACATGTCACGTGCCAATCGGCCTCACCTGAAGATTGGTGTAACGATCTTGGAGGAATAAAACTAAAATTAGAAACATTGTCTCTTAATTTTTAATGGCAAGTGATGCCGATCTATTTTGTAAAAATCTCACCGTGAAAGCGTAAATTAAGTTCGTTGGGAATGGGGGGTATCGTTTTTGTGCTCACCACTTGGCGCCACTGGCGAGTAAGGTCCCGTCAGTACTTTTATTTGATGTCTTGGATATGTTTAAAGTGCCCATAAATTCATAACATGTTTATTTTATTACATTTTAAAACTTCAAATGAATATTTAGATTGTAATGTTCCTAAAATTGGCAAACTTATACCAGACAAATATTATTCTTCCTTTAGTTACCAAATTAAATCCTAACTTTTTACTTAAAATCTTAAGCCATAATTAACCTGGAATGGAACAACCATTACAACAATTATGAATCATTAGTTAAAATCTGTGATAGAAACACCCGCAAACAGTGAACGTTCAGTACATTTGACATAATTAGAGACCTTCAATACTCAACACTCAAACATTTATTGCATTCCACAATGTGCTTAGGTGGTAAGTAAACATTAGTTCTACCAATCGTGGGCCTGTGTGTGTCCTGTCCTGTGACCTTGCTCTATACTAGCGCCTCTAGCGGCGAACTTGTAGCGGCATCTACAACGCCACATGCGAGCTACGCGTCAGACTGACGTCACGCAAAATCCTGCATCGCGCAAGCAGAGTTTACCGCGCAACTAGCATATATACAACATCCCGACATCAATCGTCGGGCAGTTGCCCACCAGACACGACACCCGTCTGGTCGGAGGATCCTCCCTTTTCCATAGAGTATGACTGAGCTTTACACCCTGTTCCTCATACCTCTATAAACTGAAGCACGGTAGGCCTCAGTGACACTGTAATTGACAGCTGACGTCACCTAAGTATTCACGGTGACATTTTTACAGAATAAGTCGGCAGTTCTGAAACTTTGTGAAGGTTTCCTATACTACTCTTATTTTTATTTAGATATATTGGCTCCGTTGATTGACTTTATTGGGTTTTTCCATTAGGATTTTCTCAGTAGCAGCCTTCAGTCTCGATTAGTGCCCGATTGATGGCAACAGGCTGGCATCCTATTACGTGGGAATTAAACATAACCGTCGAAATAGGGGTGTACTATAGGTACATCTCTGCCTAATCCTTCGGGGAATACAGGCGTAATGTTATATTATGTGCTATGTGTAGATTGGCTCCATAATATTTTGGACAATGATCAAGGGGACATAGATACCTACCCGTTTTGATGGGATCCGAAAACAATATTTGTGCAGACTATTTTTTTTTGAAGTTGTAAACTTTTAGACTTTCAAATAAATGCAGTAGATATAATATGACTTAGGAAAGATGCTGATATTGCACCTAAGTGATTTTACATGTAAATCAAATTAAGAGTCAAGTATAAATCGTGATTCAATTCAAATAAAGTTTACCTATTAACAGGCTCATCGTCAGTTTCAGGGTAACGTGACGTATCATGCGACTAGTCATCATAACAGAGAAACACAAACGATATTAGTAGTAAATACAGTTACACCGTTATTTTGTACAACTGTATGTCGTAGAGTTACCGTGTTACAAGTCAATTAAAAGAAGTACTATAGGCGTGACATATTGTATTGTCACGCGTTTTTATTTTTCGGTGGGAATTCATCAAATGACCTCTCCCGCTCCTGGTACTTACCGGACAGCGAGCTTGTATTGTCACGCCTATCGATAAATTGCAGAAAATAGTTCGCCGACCTATTGAAGTTATGTTGGTACTTCATAAACCTCATTATCTCACGTTGCATGAGTCCAAATACCTTAAGTCTGAGATAAGTTTCTGTTGTACATGTAATTGACCCCTTTATATAAGCACGTTGCTTAAAGTTAAAAGACGTTTAAACGTCACAAATGTATGTTTAAGCAGTCGCTGATCATTACTTAACTTTGAGCAACGTTTATAAATAAACCCCAAGGTACGCAGAATATAATAATATTATAGTTCACAAGTGTATAATGTCCTTATGTAGCAATAACTGCAATTGGTTAAATGTGTAATAATAACTATCAGGATGGCAATATTTGATGGCTTTGTTTGTCAAGTTCAAGCTTTTAAATATAACGTAAGTATATAAACCACTTCCATCTGAGCACAAAAAAAAAACCCATACCCATAACCCATATTAATTAAATGTCGTAAAAATATGAGTAACAGGTAAATGTCAGATCAAATCAATGAATGTCAAAAACACAAAGCAATATAAAAATTATTTAAATAGGACAATGAATTACAATACAATGTCTGCGGTATTAGGTACCTACTTGTCTTCCTAAAACCGAATAGTTTTCTTACTACTAACTATGCGACTGTCAGCACAGGCCTAATGTTTGCCTAGTCGCCGTCCGGTAAGGACCAGGCCCGGGTCGACGGCGCGCCGTGTTCCACGCGCGCCTCAAAGAGATGTCAGCATCATTGATGGGGTCTGATAGGGCCGATGCCTGCCGGGGTCGCGGATTGTTCGAAAGACTTTCCGTGGCTCTGGCACACCGGCAGCTGAAGGAACACGGGTGGGTTTTAGTCAGTTAGAGTCTGACACGCCCTTCCGATCTGCCCAGAGCGGGAGAGATCATTTGAAGATTTTTATTTGATGATTTCAAAAACCAAACAAAAAAAAGGCCTAATGTTTGCCTGACCGTCAAGTTACCTTTATTAACTATTATCTTTCCTAATTCTAGGTCAGTATCTAGGCCAAACAAATAATTGCGAATATACAGTAGTGTCTATATGACGAAACTGTCATCTGACCTCAGAATCCAATTTGGGAACCGAATCCAATATGTAGGGATCAAACAAATGTGTACCTTTAGGGTGAAGGAAAACATCTTGAGAATACGTGGACTTAATGATGATCTGAAATCAGGTAAAGAGTAATTGCGATGATCCTACTCGTTCCTTCTCCATATGAGAAGAAGCAATTGCTCGGTAGTGGCATAGTTACAGACTTGACATTATAATATTTATTTTCCCAGTAGCTTAACGAAAATATGTATTTAATGTAGTTTACTTTAAAAAGTAAAGTTATTAAATTGTGGCCTTAACTTTAATTACGGAAGTAAAATAATAAAGATAATAGTTATCTTTTATTGTAAACTGTCGAAAATACTTCGCGATATTATCATAATATGGTGCCAACAATCGTATGATATTTTAATAAAGAAAAATATTGGTGATTTAATTAAACAACGCAAAATACTTACATGATTTAGTTATTTACACATACATTGTTTTTGGAAATCTTTAACAATGTAAAAAGTATATTTTCTTGAAAGGACAATCACACCTCTTCACTTAAAATTTCAAACAACAGTTACATTACGAAAACTATTTCTCTACCAAATTAGCAATCTTCAACCTTACCCCTTTCTAATAAGATTACAAATCAGATGCACAAATCTCGTGTCACGTCATCTCACACCGGTTCGTGAATCAATGTTTAGATCATCATCAGTGACGTCATGATCTGTATTCTATTCAAAGAAAAGTAGGTCATAATACTGAGAAGATACGGATCTTTAATGTCTCAATGTTGTCTGAATGCGTAAAATACCTGTTAGTTTACATTAAAAGATAACATTTTGTGTTTTAGGCTTAGATTTTCCGTTTATTATTATGACGAATAGTGGAAATAACTACGAGCATGGCTCATTATAATGATGTCACAAAAATCTGATCACGGTGACAGGATCTTTCGCGGAATTTAAATGGTTCGTCTCTATCACAGCAGTGGTGGCCCAGAGGTATCGGCCCCGACTTACGAGATGTAAGCCGTGAGTACGAACCCAGGCAGGCACTTTACTTTGTGTATTTAATTCCATCACTTCTGTTCTCAAAACGGTGAAGGCAAACACCGTGAGGAAACCGGCATGTCCTAGAACCAAGAAAAATCGAAGACATGTGACATCTGCCAACCCGCACTGCGGCCGCGTGGTGGATTACGGCCCACTCTCTCTCACAGAGAGGAGGCCTGTGTCCCAGCAGTGGGAACGTTGTAGGCTGATTTTGTGTCCCTATCACAATAGAAACTGAAAATCTTATTTATTATCTTATTGCCTGTGTTATCCCACCGCAAGGCAAAGGTTTCCATTCCCTCTTTTTCCTGTCAACTGCAATTTGGCCCGTAATCTAAAATCTTACTTTGGTTAAATTGTAATTAGTTTTATTTTTCTTTTGATGATTTTCGGTCACTGTTCGGTCCCAAAAATGTCCGCTATGTCTGTAGGCAATTTAATTATGCAATTATATTTAGCTTAATGTAAACTAATTCCATCAGACACCAAATTATTTTCAAACCGCCCCACTACGTGCAGTTTACAGAAAACAATTCCATTTTTCACAAAAATCCTTGATAAATTATTCACACTAGGTTTTTCAAACATGGTAACTTGTACTTCTTTCAGCGTTATTTCATTTCGTAATGACACACCAGCCTACAATAAAGTAATAAACATTTTTTTCCTGTTAGTATTATGCAAATACAAAATTACAGACACTTGTCCCCAACACATGACTCTTACTTACTCATAAAACCACAATATGTGACGTTAACCCACTGAAAAATATTGGTTAATTTTGGTTAACATACAATACACAACATTATTACGTTTAAATGCAACAAGGTAATGTAATGTTCAATTGAACAGTGTTTCATGCTATTCAAAAAATGGCTGAATTTAAAAGGAAAAGTAATGAACTAATGACTGATAAACTGATGGCATTGAACCGACTTATGAGGTTAAACTAAGTTAAATGTACGTTTAGCAGTGTACTGGATTAGGCCAGAGTCTACATCATGCCTGGATTTGCCGAAGGTGAAGGCCAGTTATGTAAAAGGGCGAGTTAACCGGGAAAAAACTAGTGGGGTATGCTACTGAAAAATCCCTGAGGCTCAGTTTATTCATTGATCAAAAACGGTTAAGTCACAGACTGTTTTAGGAAGTCTTTATGTTCTCATTGTAACTAAGATCGTAGAGCCCTATATGAACGAGATTGTTCTTTCAAACCTTGTTTCAAACAAACAATTGCATGAATCAAAGGTTCTATTTTTATCTTCAACTCAACATAATTTAATTGTTAGAAAATGCATGATGATTGGTAGTAATGATTTTTTATTAACAAGTTCATTTAAATTAACCCAGCTTTGACCTCTGATTTCAAAAGTTAAGGTAAGAAACGATCAAGGTAATCAAAGAGTCACAGAGTAAAAAAATGCAACTTATAGTAGTTTTAACGTATATGACTTTTATCATTGAAACAATAACACAGCTAATTATAATAAAAAAATTCCTTGCCTCCTTCTCTAGATTTTGATTCAGAATACAGAATCGTGGTTACATTTTGCATCGAATCAATAGTAAATTAATTTTGACTTATCTACGTTACAGATCCTGAAAAAGAGTATGTACTTTTTCAAAAAACTTTGAATCCCGTCATTCCTCTAGCATTTATTTAATTACTTATAGTTTTAACATTTCTGCTCAAATTTCTATATTATAACTGAATTTGGCTATAGAAAGTTAATCCAGAAACCCGCACTGGGCCCACGTGGTGAATTACGGTCCACGCCCTCTCACAGAGAGGAGGCTTGTGTCCCAGCAGTGGGAACATTTCCATACGCTGATTATGACTATCAGAAACATATTTTATTTTATTAGCCTTCTATATAAAAGTCACATTCGTGACGAATATATCCTTGACATAAATACATAATACCTATAAAAAATAAATTGACGTTGGTGAATCCCGTTCACGTAATGACTCCAATTTCAGTCTTAGGTGCTGATTCACATACTCACAATGTATGTAGGTAGGCATTGAATTAAATGGCTACTGCACATAAGGACCATTCTTTTGAATTTGATATTTTTTCAGAAGCCATCCTTGATGTTATAAACTGCCGTGGTTGGGGTCAATTAACACACAGTCACAATAAATATTATCATTATGTCATTACTATATATTTTTTGCAAATAAACATAGCGCTGACTTATTAAATCTATTGAAACTATTCAAAGCATTCATAATTAATGAATGTGCACAAGTTATAAAAAAAGATCACGTGGGGCACCAAAAATGTATTTGTATCTCTTAAAAATTCGCACCACGTCTCTAAACACGATTATCAAAAACGGCAATGACCTTTGTTAGTTCCAGTGACATTCGACTAAAACTATCAAATCATCGACACATCGTAGTCTTAAAATTTTTGGGAAACCACTACATTATTCTCCTTTGTCATTCCCTCAATGCTGAGGATCGCGAGCACATACGACGCGTCTCCAAGTTTAGGCTCCTACAAACAGGCGCGACACGCAACGCGAATCGCATGCGACACAAAGGCACCGTTCGTCGCGCAACAGGCGGTGCCTTTGTGTCACGTCGCGTGTCGCGCCTCTTCGAAGGTGCCTTTATGCGGTCTTTTGCAGTGTTTGCTGTTCGGTACAAGCTGCCTCCAACAGCCTTCTTGATCGCGTCTGACTATCTTACCGGTGCGCTGCCTTGAGCGCATTTTCCTTCCACCCGGTCCAGTATCATAACCATTACATACCTAACATGAAATATTTCAACCGCAAGAAAGAATAAACATCGTCCGAATTCTTCCAACAATTTCACACAGCTCAATTAATCACGTTATATTGCACGATAATTATTAAACTACATTTATCGAACGATTTGCAACAGTTTGCAATATTTTTTGTTACCACAAAATATTTCTAAAACAGCTGTTAATTTTTTGTAAGCCGGTCGGATTCCGTTCGGATGGCGCAAAAATTGCGAATAATCTTTTGACCTAGTAGCTCATGCATTATGATGTAATTGATAGTTAGCCTTGACTGCTGTAATATTCAATGATGTAATGGATATAGCTTTTATTACAAAGGGTTTTGCTAATTTTATTGGCCTGTTTAGTATCCGAGAGCTAGGCTATGTTGTTTATGATCACATCAGTCACAGAATGTTCACAGTCGTTATTAAAATCCACAAGGAACGGTGTTGTGCAGTATCCCTTATATAGTGCTGAGTTTGTGATTTTAGCTTGCGGTTAGCTCGTCTAGTCTTTCAATAAGTTCAACATTTTTCTTCGCTTCGGTTTCACCTAACAAATAGCGTGAATCCATCACATTATTAATGCAAATCAGTTGCATATTACACATTCTTACTTACATAAACGTATTGCTTGAAACGTTAAAAAGCAGAATCTAACGAAATTCAACACAAGTTCTTTCATGGCTCTATACTTCTTTTAATATGTAATTCAGAATAAATTTGTGACTTAATATTTTAATAAAATTAGGATGTAAAAGATAATCGCCTCTAGCCAAGGCATTAATTTTAATATTTAGCCTTGTAAATTACCTTAAGTTTCTTGACCAAAGGTTTCCAACATAACTCACGTTCACTACATTATGCATTATGAGTAGCATTATAACATTTATAACCTTCACGTGTTAGGTGAATACTTTATTACATAACTACATGTTTACCACACGCCTATAAAACGAAGGACTCTTTGTCTGGCTTTTATACATCCGATGTCAGACAACTTTAGAATTTTAAATTCTATCTAAAACATTTTTACTACTTTTTGACGTTAAAAAATAACATATGAAGTGAATAAAAAAAAATTGGTTGGAAGGTTGGAAGTGATTCTTATAATGTTCTCACTATGGATGCTGTGCACTTTAATAATAGCAATATCCCCCAGGACCGTTTGTAAAAGTTGTCTTTGTATGAGGCCAAACAAATCACCAAAATAATTGTCAGCATCATGACAATGGTCTTGTTTGACTAAATAATACATTGTTTGATTATACCATCTTCCGTAACCATCTGTAACAGTACTTTGAATTCGTTTATTATTGTTTAACTTACATCATTTTCGATTCTTCCTTATTGACGGTATTACATTACATTATGTCTTAAGTCTTGAATACTACCTCGTGTTACCTTGTCTGTATTGTACTTTTACATCACCCGTAATGTTACAATTGTTTAATTCTGTGTTCGGTTTTGTTATGTCAATATTGTTAGTGATTGTAGTTACTTCGTTGAGCCGGTCGTAATTAACGCTGTCAAGAAACAGTATTGTTCAGCTAAAATCTGGTTATAACTGGATTTATTATAAAGTGAGATTCATTTGTATGTTTAGGGTATTCACTTATGAAATTACCATTGGTATTCAACAACCCTATTGCAAAGTCTGTAAAACTGATGTTACTTTACAAAAATAATTATTTTTTAATTAAAAAATTCGAAGGAGGAATCCAACCTTGATTAATAATTTCAATACCAAAATATCTCAGACAGACCTTCAGTGGGTTTCCTAATCGCCTAGATTTTCATCAAGACTCGGTTGGCGTCCTTTCTCTTTCGACTGACATAGTTAACTGTTGCTTCATGTCTTTATGTTGCGTTTACCCACTGGTGTAGGGAATCAGTAATAATTTTTAAAGCTAAATCTTGTATGAAGTAAAGCCACATGTTTTTCCATCTAATTCCTGACCTATTGACTAATGTTGGAATTGCTAATCACAGCATGATATTCCTAAGATACATGTCTACCTTTTTCAAGGTCTGAAACTGAAACCTTACCACTTACCACCTACGGAGCGTTTTCAGGTCTATGTGGAAGCAATATGAGCCCCATTATATAACACAGAATGACCTTACGACGTTGATATCATCGGAATGTTATCAACAGTGCGTGAGCGCAGATTATGAGCTCATTGACATCAATTACTGTGAATCATTCCTTTACGAGTTTCTTGTGAACAAAATACATCAACAGCAATTGAAAAGTTTTGTCTATAACAGCTCCTATACAATGGTCATCATTATCATTATTTCGATTCAAATCTCTTTATTTAAACGTAAAAAAAAAACTATTTTTATTATTATTTTGATCATGTATATGGACAATTCTTTTAAAAGACCTATTAATCATACCTGATTTCTGAGATTTCTTTGCAGTATTAATTGTAATTACAAGCAAAACAATATTGTTAGGTGACTTTAACTTGAAATACTTTCTGTACATGTTATTTTCACTCAGAATTCAATTAAGTTAATAGGCCACTTAACTTAACTAGCTACCACTCATTAGTATAAGAGCAGGGGTTTAGCTAATGAAAACGACACATTTGTTTATTTACTAAGCAATCTTTTAAACAGCTCTGTTGAATTTATTACTGAATAGTAGATTCTCGAGAAAAAATCCTGTTTCGGCTTGCTTTTGTAGTATTACTTACAGCTGTAGAATTAAACATAAAAAAACGTGCAATTTTTTCTATAATGAGTATAATAACTTCATTTCAGACCATAAATCCATCATAGGCATACATCAATACCATATTTGTGTTAGTAAGTGCTTAAGAACTATGTCAGTAAACCACAAAAAAAAACGAAATCAAATTGACACGTAGATAAACAAATGGTATTTTAAATTTTTTCTTGTTTATTAAAGTCCTCTATCTTCATTAACTCTAACCTCAAGATAAAATCAATAATCTTAAAATTATCTTCTGTGCTTGCTTGCACTCACGAAATGATAACAATGCTACTGCAACTTATATTTGATTTGCGTCATCGAATCGAATTGAATAACGTATCGATATAATGCTATAATCGATGCCAATCGTAATGTAATGACAGATACAGACACTCCAAATTATCTGCAATGAGACGAATCATTGTCAGTCATTACAATAAAAGAACAATCACTTCAGATAAAGTTGGTTACTATAGCTCTTCAACACTACTATTCTTGTCGTACTATAAATACTTGAATTTTATCAGCATATCGGGTAATTACAAAATACTAAACGATACTAGAGTTGATGGACTTAAATTCTTAGTTTCATAGCATAATCAGCCTATAATGTTCCCACTGCTGGGAAACAGACCTCCTCTTGGTGAGAGGGAGTGGGCTGTAATCTACCGCACGGGCTCAGTACAGGTTGGTAGATCTCAAATGTGTTAGTTACATATTTGGAGGTTAATCTCAATTTATTGGAAAGTGCTCTCTCTAATAGTAAATCGATCGTAGAGATTAAAATAGAAAAAGAGCTCTTATTTGTAGTAAGTTTCTGAATCAGGAAGCACAAAATATCGTTGGTTGCCAATTTATGTTGTCTTGGTGTATAGTACAATTTATTGCTTCATTTAGTCCCATGGCTGGCCAAACACCTCTCTCTTTCCTAACAAAACTCTTTATAATTCCACTGCCTCATACTATCACATAAAGTTTCCAAGCTAAAACATTGCACCACACAAGTACTTACTCGCACGCGTGCAACACAAAGCAGTAAAATTATTATATAAGCAGGTAACTCTATTATTAGACTTACAATAGTAAAGATAGCGGTACAGGCAAATGGAAGATTGTTCTGCATGTTAATCATTATATAAATAATAATAGTGACTGTTCGTTTGTACGGCCAATAAACGGCCAAGTTCATGTTAGGAAATATTCCAGTGATGTGCGTAACAAGAATATGCAGATATTATTGACCTAATTGTAGATGGACTGATTACTACCTGATTATTGCAATATTGAATGGTCTTTGATAAGGTTAAAATAAATAATAACATAACACCTTAAACTTAACTTACACATTGCGTTATTATAATACATCTTCTTAATCATTTTTATGAGGTCATAGATGACAAAATATTAAATTATGATAAATCTTCTAAGAACTGACACGTCACAGACAAGATAGTCACACCCACAGAGTCCACAACAATGACTGTTTAAAGATCCGAGATATACCATGAAGTCATCAATGTAAATCAATCCATTTCAACATAATTATCGAAGCAAAGATCAACATAATTCTAACTAGGCAAACAACAAAAATTATGCGTATAATAATTTGCACACATTAATAGTTGTGTTGATCGTTAAATCTCACAAACGACTCGCACACGACAACTGTATAAAACCGTTTAATGGATCAAAAATGTATTAACCCAAAACTATTTTCCTATGAAATATTTGAAATTTACATTCGGTTTTTTTATATCTTTTTGCAAGGTTCGTTTTAAGAAGGTTTTATCTGAATTGGGTGCAATTCAGATAAAACCTTCTTAAACAGTACGACACCAAGTCCATACTTTTCAAAACATTAACATTGTTTTCTATTGTTCACAGATAAATCACTACCGCTAGTCCAGCCAACATCGTTAGAAGCTCCAGAGGAGGGCCATGCAGCTCAGTGTACTTGCCCTAACTGTGATGAACTGCTGTCACGATTCTCAGAATGCAGTATATGCTTGGAGCCTTTACAGGTAAGGATTTATACTTAAACATCTAGAGCATGATAACTTGATAAGTTTATTATTGATTTTGAAGTTGTCAGAGCAAAGTTCAAGGCATGTATATATATGTATATACGCCAATTTTATTATTTTAATCAGTTTTGATCTTTCAAAACGTAAATGAAGGCAAGATCATCGTTCCGCCGTTAGAAGACTCTTGACTACGATAGGCGTCTTTACTTTAGATACTACGCGAATCATATTGGGTTTTCTATCCCTGTTAATATCTTAATCCAAGTTTTTCATAATGTCTATCAAATAAAAGTTCAAACCTATGTTAATTAAATAATCTAGAGTTTTATTAGATATTTGTTTTATGCTAAACTCATTAACACGAGGCCTTCTCTCAGCTTATCCCAACCTTTGTTTAAAAAATAAAATAAAATGAATGGAATTTTTTCCCCGCTAAGCTACCAATACAAAAAAAAAAAACATGCACGGTTTTCTAAATCCTTATATCTCTGTTAAAGCGCGTTCATTTAATATTCATCAAAGAGATTATAAGACTAAACGTACTGTGTTTGAAAATGAGCTAAGAGTCTGTTTATTTAAACCCTTCTTGCCTGTTGCTATAGATACCTCTTTAACTAGAGCTCAAACTTATGAAAGTGAGTCTTCATCGTTATCATCCACCCTTGAACTTCATTCACTGAACTTGTCCATTCTACTTATCAGTACTGTTTGTTGGTCCGCTTTATTGTTATTTTCACTACTTTTAGCAGAGGAGTTAATAATAAAACGCTTCGTAATTCTAAATATCTCCGGTCTAGTAATTTCATGAGCAAAATTCAGCTTCCTCAACTCAAACTAAGTTTCGTTGTTAGGAAATTCAGTTACAACTGAAAGACCGAAACTAAGGCTTGTATATGGCGAATACATGAGATTTCAACCCTAGGATCTAAAACTTATAACCGTCAGTATGAGTATTATTATATTGTAGATTAACACTATTTACCTAATTCAGAAATATACTATGGAGCTATAATAATGTGCCTATGTAATTTTAAGCTAGACTGTTCCCCTTACAAGGACCCTCATGTTAGTATCACGACAAACGAGTCAGGGCTTAATTACCGTTTATAGGACCACGTGCGCTAGGCTTCTTGAATGCAGGCTCGCTAAGGCGAATTTGAAAGTGTTGAAGAGAACATTTTGAGTAGATGTTTTTCTAGTGCTGGTGTTAGTGATGAATGACAATACTATTGTGTAATATGAAACTTAATACATTCTAAATAGAAGCAGTTGGTCTGAATTAAATATCGTTAATGTCAGTCAGCTGTGCAAAAGTCGTAATTACAATATTTTTATACTAACGCTGTCGTTTAAATTTATATTTAGTAATAAAACTACGAATTAAATGACGTGTTTTAAAAGTTTACGACTCCAAAACAAGATACTGCAGTCGTTTAGGTATTGAATTGATTTTCTTATATCTTGATTGGAGGATCTTTTAAAGTTAATGCATTTATAATTATTGCTAATTAAAAAAAAATATTCAATGGAACAATACTGATTGATATATAACACGTGTAAGGTAAGACAAAAATATTTTAAAATGATTCTTTATTGTTAGGCAAGCTATCTTCTTTCGTCCTTTATTTTATTTTAAAACATTGCCAAGACATACCTAATGATATCACTCTCATAATATATAAAATTATTACGGATCAGCAGTTATCTCACACATGATATGATAAATAATAACTAAATGATTTTATTTCTGTAAGTAGGTTTGTACAAACACTTTTACAAGTCAATCATATTTTTTAAACAGCGTTTCCCATTTTACTACTCTGAGAAGAAAGGCCGAAACAAACTCAGAGGTCACAGTCTCTTTTAAAGTCCAGACATAATCTTGGTCAGATCATGTGAAGACCGTGTAGATTTGTATCTGAAATGGTCTTTTGAGGAAAGAACCACACAGATTGAGTGGACCTGTCCAGTCAGTGCACGCATTTGTCGGTAATCGTGCAGCTCGACTCAGGAAGTCAGGACTTAAGGAGCTCAACGATCCGACGAACAATACCAAAGAAAGGACATTTGGGTAGACCGCATAAATTACTCAAACTGCCAGATCATGATTAGAATAACTGAAAACAAAAAGCAAAGGTCCACATAGTCCTCACATTCACAATAATTAAAATAACACAATACTTTACAAGTAAATACTCATGTCATTGTATACATACTTATTAACATAGAATTTTGATTAGTCAACAATCATATTTGAAACACTCACTTTAGGCGTTCCATCCCGAAAGAAATTCGTCGCTCACAGACCGCATCGCTTACCCAACTGCATGCAAGTTAGTGTGAGGTGATTACACGACTACCGTGCACAACTAAGGTGTTCTAATAGTTCATTATGTCTAAGTTAAGTAAAGTAAGCACGTTACGCCATGTTTCATGTATAAGACTTGATTTTCAAACAATCTCCGCTATGCAATTCCTTTGCGAAGTGGAATGTTTGTGTGTTTAAAGGATTATGAAGTCTTTGAAGGTTTTTCATACTACAGAGTCTTGCAAAGTTCCAATGTGGAAATATAATGTTAATAAGAACATGTTCATTAAATTGATACTATCTATGGCTTTTCTTGTGCAAGTAGTCTCAAAAGTAGCCTATTTGGTATCTTCATCGTTGTGTCATAAATATTCGTAAAACCTACGACAACGTTGTGGTTTAAAGGCTCCTACAAACAGGCGCGACACGCTAAGCGAATCGCGCGCGACACAAAGGCACCGCACGTCGCGCGACGAACGGTGCCTTTATGTCGCGCTGTCGCGTCGCGTCTGTCTGCGGGAGCCTTTAAACCAGGTAAAAACACAAACAAATAACTCAATATTAGGTACACTTAAACTATTAGTTTTTGCAATAAGCTCACCCGGCGTTGATCAGTACGATATTTTACAGTATAATTTTGAGATGATTTTTGAGACCACACGGCGGTTTCATACATATTTTTTTCAACAGAATGAACAGTGGGATATTGACGTGCGCTCCCAACATTATACTGTAAAATATCGTCCAGGCCCTGCAGTCTCGACAAATATAACGACAAAAATCGGTCGTTAAGTCTAATCGGTGTCAAATTTCTTTAATAGATTTTCAACCTTATGCTTTCGAAATAAAGTTGAAAATCTATTAAAGGAATTTGACAACAATACGACTTAGCGACTGATTTTTGTCGCTGTCTAATGTCGAGACTGCAGGGGCAGTACAGCGTTCTGTGAACGGCTGCTATAGGTAACTCCGATCTAGCTCTTCATACAATTTCGCCGTTTCTAATGATTATTTCTCCCTTTTTCCAGTGTTGCGGCCCCTGCGTGTGTCCGTGGTGCGGCGGTGTCTGGTGCGGGCGGTGTTCCCGACGCATGTCGAGGTGTGCGTGGTGTAGAGGTGCCCTTAGAGCACCTGCAACGCCCTGTCTGGCGTTACAGCGGCTCATCAACGACCTTATGCTGCCGTGTCGGAATTATAGGTAGGTTATCACTTACCAAAACAGTTGAGTTTTTAAGGCCTGAGGGCCTAGACAAAGTGACATTCTATCAGCGACAACAATGATGTAAAAATCAAAAATTATTGAAGGATTGGCTTAAGCTACCGAAAAGCTTATGCTAATCCTGTTGAAAGTTGTTTTAGAAATCAAAAACGTTTTGTCTAGGCCCTCTGGATTTGGATGAGATTTACACAATCGACTGAAATATCTGATTTGTGGTCCTGGCTATTCTGGCTATCAATCTGGCCAGCATGAGATTCGACGGCTGATTCACAGATAATTCTATGTTCTAGTCTTGCTTCAGTATCGAGCTCGGGCCTAAACCTCTTTAAACATTTTTAAGAAGCGACATAACGGCAATCACCTAGAGGGAATGATTAGAATTACTCCCAAAACTTGTTTAAAACAAACTGCGTTCACTAACCAACATATAGGTTACAAAGACCAGAGTCTAGTCTATTTAATTGGTCATGATGCTTTTCAAATCAATATCAAGAATCAAGTCCAATTAGATGGTCTTATAAAGCCATCTATATAGGGAAATCCGTTATAGCATTGGATGTCTGTTATACAACTCCTTACGTCGTCGGCAGCTGATAGTAAAACAATGAATCATTTTCCGGGTGACACCTTTAGCCTGAGCAAAATAATAACAATTATACAGAAGCTATATAACATCTACTGCACTTTGAAGAAGTGTTACGTCAATGTCTAGGAATACTAAAAGAAATACCTAGGAATTACCTAATGTACTCGAGACTCGATTGTATTTCCTCTATTGTGTTGAGTAGGTCTAGTACCAAGATTATATCTGGACTTTAAAAGAGACTGTGACCTCTGAGTTTGTTTCGGCTTTTCTTCTCAGAGCAGTCAGATAGGAAACGCCGACCTTATCTAGTTTTTAAAATATGATTTACGTGTAAAAGTGTTTGTACAAACCTACTTACAGAAATAAAATCATTTATCATTTATCATTAAGTATGCCGCATTGATTTCGTAGACGATGCTATTTCAAGAGAGATTTGCAAGTTTAGATCGCACTTGGAAACTAATATCTGCAAGTATTTCGATATCGAAGTGGCTTATCGCTTTTGATATTAATGTACATGTATGGTGAATACCTTCATTTGATTCTTAACTACGGTAGCATTTAGGGTGGTGTGTTGTACCACAAACTTTAAAATTAACTAACATGTTCTAAAAAATATAGCATTGTTACTACTTTTAAATTTTAATTTATAAAATCACTAGTTTCTGCCTGCGACTTCGTGCGCGTGAAATATCTTGTTCCCCGACCCACCCCGTAACTTTTCTTAATTTTTTTTCCGTAAGAACCTTCTACAAAGTATTAGAAAACTTTTAAAAAAGTTGGATGAAATCGGTAAAGTCGTTCTCAAGTGATGGCGTGACCAAGGGAAATAGACATTCATTTTTATGTATACAGATAACTCATAAATCGATAGCTTCGGGAATTGTAATTCATGTGTTTATCTTTCATAGTAATATGAAGACAGAAATAACCCGCCTGCAATAAGCTAACTTGATTAATTGACCTTTGAAGCACAGCAGAAGCCGACTCAATCCATTAAAAATCAAATACCTAAGTACCAATCGATAACTAATCCAATCACTTCCCCACCGAGAATCGTAAACGCCACATAAAAGTGGACAATAACCGTAACTAATAAGAACACTTGTTTGCCGAATAAACCGCAACTTTCCGACAATAAACCGTAACTGATAGATTAAAGTTACGGTTTTATTGCTTAGGGGCTGCACCGACCAGACGTTTTTTGCCATCTTGAGATTAAATGCAAATTAATTACACGTGGATCGCGTTCGTCCATTCGTCATCTTTCGAATAATACTTAATGCAGATTCATTTTTTTTGTCTCTTGACCTTCGTCGAGATCGAAACTAGACGAGCCTAGTTTTTTACGCATCTTACAAATTCAGTCTAGACAAACAACATTCTTCAAGTGATCCTCCTGCCTTAGATTTTGCAAATGAAAGTAATCTTATGAGTGTTTTATTACTTATTTAACATGGAGTACAGAAAAAGGATGGAACTACAAATTAATATTATGCACCTATGCAGGCTCAATTTAGTGTCACCAGAATCTCAAAGAAAGGAAAATAGGTTTTTCTGCGTTTCCCAACTACGATGGGGTTGGCTTGCAGTCTAACCGGATACAGCTGGATACCAGTATTTTACATGGAACTCAATGTAATGTATTGAAAGACAATGATTTCATTCGTACATTTCATTCGATAAATAACCGCAGCGTTGACACACCAAATCTGTAAAACTCCTTACACGTTCCGCCTCTATTTTTATTGTGATGTCACGTTGTCTTTATGTTTTGCCTTCCTAAGATCATGTTATTAGGTCTAAGTTTTATGAGAACACTTAATTGTACTTTATTGCTTATCCTTTCTTAGGGTTCCGTACCCAACGGAACCCTATTACCTACTAAGCCTCCGCTGTCCGTGCGTCCGTCCGTCTTGTCTGTCTCATGAACCGTAATAGGTAGACAGTTGAAATTTTCACAGAGTGTATTTCTATTGCCGCTACAACAACAAATAATAAAAAAAAGTTAAAAGTTAAAGGAATCCCCTTATTAGAAACGTGTTAAAAAAAATATGTTAAATATTGCATGGCGGTACGGAACTCTTCGTGTGCTAGTCGGACTCGTGTTTATACTATAACAATATTGTAGAAAATTCATTGAAATTCTATTTTTATACTATTAATTATTCTCGTACATAAAGTTATTATTCATATTTATTTATTCCAAGCAATGACTGGGCAGGGCATCCCATTGATGTTATAGTCAATTACATAATATAATGAGATATTTCAGGGATGATCCTATTATTAAAAGTTAAAAGAAACTTAATTTACAAAATGGCGATACTTATTTCAAATGAACGTGCATTAATGGGCATTAATTTGATTACACGCACGTGATTCAATTAGGGGGCAAAAAATTAAACGTTTATCGTGTTCTAGCTAATTTATTTAGTTTTTGTACTCGATTTTATAACATGACATGTGACATTAAAATTCCCTGGTTGCAGTTTTTTTTCTAATTTATGGACAATACGAAATTACTAGGCATAATCACTGAAATAACAAATAATTATCGTTGTCTTGATTGTTGTTAAAGAAATCATGTCAAGTTTACAAATATTTAATCTTGAATTACATAATAAACACTGCAACACTATGCATACTAATATTATAAATTCGAAAATAACTCTGTCTGTCTGTCTGTCGTTAAAACAATTTTAATTACAATAAATTTGAAAGTTATTACAATTTGAAGTTATAAAATAACTTAGCTAATATGTAGGTAATGTAGTCAATGGCCGCGCTAGAATATTTCAAATTAATGATGGTAATATTAAAATGAATTATTATTATGTTAAAGTTCGACATTTAGAATCATAAAAACCCGTGTATTTGCATTTATTATCTGTCTGTCTGTTACCTTTTCACGCTTTGACGGCTGAATAGACTTGGGTGATAGGATAGTATTTATCCCGGTAGCACGTTCCCGTGTGGTAATTTCCGACATCCAGACGGGCAGCACCGCGGGCATTATCATATCATAAATATAATATAAACGAACGTTGAAAAGATTTAGTATGCAAATCACTATCATTATAAAAACGTTAACCACCGTTTAAACACAGCATTTTAGATTCACAATCTAATAATCTTTTTTCTTTGTTCATAGACGCGGATGCACGGAGCTCCTCACAGCAGTAACGAGAGTGAAGCACGAAGAAGACTGCAAATATGACACCATGATCTGTCCCATTACAGCAAACTGCTGTTCAGTACCCTTTGAAGAACTGTCATCACATTTACAAAACAACCACAACATCATCGCGGTGTACTCACAGAAGATAAAGATCTTAATAGAAAACTTCCAAACAAAGCTGAAGAAGACAGCATGCTGCAGAACAAAATACAAGATTATCTTGTTACACCACAAAAGCGCTTTCATCATCAAGGTATGCATCTACAACTACCACGTAAGAGTAGAAGTGATGAGGCGGAAACTTGGATACATTGCCGATGTTAAATCAGAGACGAAAAGAAGCGACTACAGCGCTATGATAGAATTCCAAAGCAAAGCGCTTTGCACAAAATCAGCTATAATGATAGAAAACGAAGCTTATGGGAAGAAGGCTGAAGTACAATGGAACGATGTGGTGATGAAGTCTGAGACTGATGAAGCTATTACAATTCATGTTAATATCGGCAAATCAGACTCGGATTTGTTGAGGAAAGATTATGCGGAGTCTTGAGTAACGAATCAAAAATTGAATGGGGATGTTCTTCAATTTCCAACAGCATCATCTGCCCGGGCATGCGAAGGTACTGAGAAAATTGAGTGCGAAACATCGTAGCAAATAGTGCTCAATGTAGTGCAGACAATTTTTAACAATTCACAATTATCATTCCGATTAGATATGCATTTAAATGTAAAACTAGATTCATTTATATTTAACGATGATGTGGACTTTAAGAAGCTTTGATTAGGTTATGCTGTTGGTGATATTCGCGAACTCAAGTGAGAAAGAAATTTTGAAAATATTGGAAAAATGTGTGGGCAAAAAAATTCTGCGGAATTGTATGATAGTGTTCTGGTTATTATTTGTGTAAATAATTCTCCGGATAACATTATATTTGTGTAGAAAACTGACGACTCAGAATAATTCTGGGATATGATCGACTGGTTCTAACGTTTATTGTTTTTAGTGTATGACATATATTCTTACCTCATAACTTACCTTCAAGATAATTAAATGTATGAAAGATAATTTGCCTCACTGGACCAGCCTAAATTCTTAAGTTCGCGAATTAGCACCAATTGTGACTGATGTAGCCTTAATATTAGAATAATTTAGTATTTAAGAATACGGATATGTAAGATAAAATTATATCTTTAGATTTTTTAATATTTGCATTTTTATTTGTGGCTTCCCCTTGTGATCAATGGATAGCAATTAAATTTTGAATTAATAAGATAGGTATAAAGCTGTCTATTTAAAGAATTACACATCTTGATAAATCAGCTTCCGTCCTTAAGAGCGGCCAACCCGTCATATTTTTCATACAAACGATCGTACGTGATTATGGCGTTGGAACACATCTCTTATTGAAAATTTTGAACTAATAGGTATCTTGCGCACTTTATCTAGGTTTCTATGCAAGTAAAAAATCTAAATTTGGACAAAAAAATTCAGTATGAGCCTCCAAAAAACTGCTTTTTTGCTCAAATTTTACCTGACCTTGGACGTTCATAATGTACTCAAAAATTGTAAAAGTAAAGAAAACATCTTGATAGAAACCTCGCACATGTAATGGAGATTCTAAATGACAAATATTTTTTCCAAAAATTTGTAAGGCTTTTTTCAAAAACACGTATTTCCTGGAACAAGTTTTGTGAAATCTTTGCGCGCCAATTTTCATTCGATGTTATCGCGTCACTTGCTTCTTTTTCAAACATTGCATTTGATGAAAAAGCAAGCTTTTTAATCATGCTCGCTTTGACGGTAGACGGGCCGGGAGGGGCCCTCTAAGGACGACAAACTCTACTAATACTTCTACCGGATGACTGTCATAATTTTGAATGAATAATTGAATAAATAATTTTATGAAAGTTTTATTAAATACACGGGTTTAATCCTGTGTTTTTGCTGGCAGCATACTGTTTTCCTTAGAATGAATGATGCACTTGAATATTAAAGTAATCAAAATACGATGACAAAGGGCTACCCATTGGTTACCATAAGATACCTGCTTGCTAGTCATGTTAATAACTCCTGTCGTATGACCATCACACCGTATAGAAACTGCAGCGTGAACTCTGCGTTTTCAACCTATTAAGTTATTTTGTCTAGTTCTTATGACTGGTCATCGAATTTTTATTCTTATTTCTTTAAATTTTGACGTTAACAATGCTCTCATTTGATTATTGGAAAAAACTTGACATGCAGGTGCATATTAATTGAATCCAGTCGATTTTTATTTTTCGTCTCTTAGTTTTAAATTGAGTTAAGTAATTTTTTTTGAATATAATGTACCTTAATTCCTAATTGTGTAAAATATGTTCTGTTACCTGCAGTCAACCAAGTTATATTATTGAGTCCTGCACAAATGATGTAAGATATTCTTCAAATTTGGTGTAGAACCAGTTAAAAAGTGCTGCTTCCGACCCTTTTTCCAGGTATCGGACTATTCACCAAGCATGCGAGATTTTGGGTCCTCTTCCTCTCTCCTAATGTTGCTGTGCCCGACAGGGTCCATATTGATATTTTACCTTGTTAGACCATCTACGTAATACATATGGAATGCAATAAAGAATTGAGTATTGAGTTGGGTTGCTTTTACCAGTCGCATAGAACCCTTGGAGTTCCAGAGCGACACGCGATCATCGTATCACCTACGATTGTCGAGGAGTGCTTTGAAGTTGCGGTTCGTCAGGATCGACTCGTTATTTTAAGCCATCACACTTAACTATTATAATTAGTTATTAGTACTTTCATGTTTAACATTTTAATACTAGTTGATCTTTAACCAGGACTGTTTCGATCGGGATAACTTAGGTTCATCTTTATAAGATAATATTATTTTGATAGTTTACGTGATTTTGTGGTCACGAACCTAAAAACGATTTCAATCTATTCCCTAGTTCGGAAACTAAATGCGTAAGAAAGATTTACCATCCGCTGTACTTTAAGTTTTCTCGTAATCTCTTTTCATTTAGGCCAAATAACCTGTTCCGCAACGGTTGTCATGATATTTAATTTTAACTTTTTATATTTTTAGATGGATTTATTTTTTATTTTTAAATAAATTATTATACGTATTAAAGTGGTGAATTCTCATTTTTATTTCGCTACAATACCTAGCATGCTTTAACAATGGCGGAAGCTTTATAACTGATAGCCACTCCTACTTGCTGATTCTTAAAATAAATGTAAATTAGGAACCGGTTGGAAACATTTTCTCATTTAAAAATAATTAGCTTTATGCATGTTTACAAAATAATTTAGATCCTTATCAATATCATTCTAAGGTTACGCACAAGACTAAGGGCGAATTTCACCAAACTTTTATACCTAGATTATGTCTCATCCTGAGAACAAATTTGAATTTTTGACAGTTTTTCCGTAATAGAACTATCAGACGTCAATTTAATTGCACAGATAAATAATATCTGACTTTGGTAAAATCAGCCCTTAGTAATAGAACAGCTATAACATCGATTTACGTCACGATAATGTCATCTAAAAGTGCAATTTATTTGTTTTTCGTGCAAATTGTTTTAATTTAGATAGCTACATACTATTTCGGTCTTTTTCATTCAACTAACAGACTTAAAATTAATATTAATAGTAAGTACACGTAAAAAAAAAAAAATGAGTTATTAATAATCGTCATTTATTTAAATTCAATTCAAATATTTAAATAATAGCAATTTAACTCAAATGGATATTCAGTGAATGTTACGTTTTAATATTGAGCATAGTAGTTTTAAAATGGAACATTAAGATTATATGCATAATAACTACCTGAGACACCAAAAATAAAGAAAATAAAGGCTACTGAGTGTTTACTAATGAGGTGCGAAGGCCAGGGTGACAATATGTTTACTTCCTTAAAGTGATGGGTTAGCAAGCAAATTAAAAACCGATTACTCATGGGGAACTTAATAAGGATTAAAAGTTGTTAATCTACTTCAGTAGACCCACCTCTTTTAAGGGATACCTATGAGGGACATATGGGCATAAATATTTAAATCAAAAGCTCAACAAGTAGAGATCATCCTCTTGTAAAAGTCAATCAAAAAGGAAAACAATCATTTATTGATAGGAAGATTAAGAAAGAAAGAAAAAAAAAATAGGTCTGTTTGTCACAGAAACAAGTGATTACAATAAGTTAATTAAACTAAATAATAATGTAAAATAAAAAAATATTCAAAATAGCAACATGTTTATGACACAACACAACACAACACAACACGACAAAGACAAGACGACGACGTCGAGAGACGAGGCGACGCGCGACGGTCTTATTACAAGACGTAGTTCGTGATTTTAAAATTACACTGTTTTACATGAAGAAACGAACTTGCTAAAATGAGAAGTAGTGATAAAGTTAATATCGTGACAGGATAGATAATTGTAGCTGGTTGGACGATAGTGGATGATTATGACATAAACTTTTTTAATATCAGTATAAAATAAAACTTTATCAATTTTACGCAGCCATTTTCCATTTTCTCACGTTTTTTATCCGATACAATTGAGAGAACCACGTCATTAAGGTGTCCAGAACAAAAGGTTAAAAAACCTCGCATCAGAGAGGTTAGGTTTGTGAAGAATAAAAGATAAGGTTCTTTTATAAGTATTGTGTTCTTCAGTTTAATAACACGCGAGAAGTTTCTGGAAGAATGAGAGAGACAAAAGCGGAACAATAATTAAAATAAAATTTACGCTTGTACTACCTATAGTACACCCACATTTCGCCAGTTATGTTTAAGTCCCATTTAATGGGGGGAGTCTATTGCTATCATCCGGACACAAGTCCACAAGGTCTACTCCCTAAGCACGAAATCCGTAGTTTCTGCCCAACTTACGGGCTATTTCTACTCCGTAAATTCCAATTCAAATTCATTTATTCATTTTGTGAACATAGGGTAAAAAAGATACAGATGTTATATAAAAAAATGTTGGTCCATACTATGTCCCGCCAAAGAGCATACAAAATAGCTTAAGTAATCGAATGTCAATTAATAAAATATAAACAAAAATAAAGTCAATAGTTACATAGATGTCACAATTTCATGCCAATCACTAATAGTTAATCATATGTCAATAAATTATAGACGGCACATAAACAAATAGGAATTAATTAGTCACAATTAAGTATAAGCACAATAACAAATGCAATTAAAATGTCAATAAATAACATAATTATCATAGGGGAGCAACATTTTAATTATAGACAGATATGAAATCATTTCATATTATTTTAATTTGTCATTATGATATTCATTAACAGAATAATACCCCTTGTCATTCAATAATTTAAAAAGCTTACGTTAAACTCATTCATGTTGTTGCTTGATACAATTTGATCAGGTAATTTGTTATAAAGTTTTGAAGCCATTGCATATATACTGTTGTAGATAAATTTGGTTTTTGTGCACAATGGGTGCAACTTTTTTAAGCGCAGCTGACTTTCGACAGATTTATATAAAATCATGTTGTTTTTTAAAAAGATACAGGCTTCATAGATATAAAGTGATGGTATAGTCAATATTTTTAAGTTTTGAAAAGGTGGCTTGCATGAATCCGTTCGTTTTATTTTACATACAGCTCGAATACATTTTTTCTGTGCTATTACTACCTCCTCTACCTTAGTAGCATTGCCCCAAAATATAAGACCATATCGCAAAGCAAAGGCGACATATCCATGATAAGCTGCTAAGAGCGCTGTCATATTTATAATTTTGCCTAGCATATATAGAGCATAGGAAAACTTACTGAGCTTCCCACATACATTATCAATTTGAGTCCTCCATGACATATCGTTATCAATATGCAGTCTGAGCAATTTTGTAAAATTCGTTTCAAGTATTTGGTCACCTTTGTAGTTTACCTAAGAATGTGACAGAGTTTTTTGTCTAATTATAAAATTCATAATTTTAGTGTTAATTAGATTAATTTTAAGATTATTAGCGTTCAGCCAGTCAACAATCGTAACAAGACTAGTGATAATGTCATCTTCTATATCTTTATTAGTACCAGTATAATATATAAACGTGCTGTCGTCGGCAAATAAGGACATTTGGTGCATAATTACTTGGGGAAAGTCGTTTATGTAGCAAATGAACAGCAAGGGTCCCACCACAGAGCCCTGCGGAACACCGTAAAAAAGAACTCTAGAGCTAGACGAGTATACTACGTCAGTTTTGGATTTAATATCCACTTGACTAATCTGAGTAATTTGTTTTCTATCCTCCAAATAAGATTGTATGAGATTAAGCACGTTACCTCTAATGCCGTATCTATTTAACTTTATTAAAAGTACTTTATAGTCCACATAGTCAAATGCCCTAGACATATCCATATACATTTCCGTATCACCTACGGACATGAGATTAGTTTGAGGCCCGACCTAACAATGAATGATACCACGATTTGCCAGATATCCCTATTCCCGCTGTATTTTTGCCCTTCCAAAAAAGTTCGTTAATTGGGTGTAGGATTCACTTTGAAGTTTCGAACTACTTTCGGACGGGCCCGTATCTTCGTTGACGAACTTAGAGAGTAGGCTCCCAGACTGCGGACTGCTACTGAGAAATTTCAGATTGTAAAACACAATAAACCTGCCCAACCTGGGAATTGAACCCAGGACCTCATGCTCAACGGTAGGGCTGGCAATCCCTAGACCATCGAGGTGGTGTGGTAAACATGTATCATTTTCAGCTGAAATATATTACTACTCTCCAAAATAGCAGCATCAGACTGGAAGAAACTGTCTCAATCTGACTTTTGAACGCACGAGAGGGAGTTACATTTCGTTGGATCTTGAGATCCAACAAAATGTAGCTCCCTCTTCTTGTCCAGGATGAAAAAATAGCTTTCACTTGCTCATGGCAGTTTCTAAACTAAGTATGTGGAGTAGGCCAGAAATATTAACATGGCGGCCTTAATAAAGACTGACGGAATAACAGTCACTTGCTTGTAATGCGGCGCACGGAGTTGTGTCCGTGTCCACTGTAGGGACGCGGACTATATATATATATATATACACATATATTTATATATATATATATATATATATGTGTATATATATATATATATATATATAATAGCTGAAAATGCGCTTCAATTCTGGGAAGTATTTTCATGGCGGGTTGAAGTGTTAAGTATAAAAAACAAAGTAAGTATAACTAAGTATTAAAGCCTCCAATGGCAAAAGTATTAAATTTGAGAACTCGAATCAATTACAACTGACAAAATTAACGGTATTGCGCAGTTGGTTGCAGATTTAACTATAAGTATAAATGTAACATTGATGGTATAACCAATAAATAAATATATAGTAACAATATAATTTTAAAAGAGTGTCCGTGGAGTTTCTTCTCCATAGGAACCTATTACGCTTTGGAATGAGCAACTAGTTTCATCTTTCTGACTGACCGTCTCCTTAACAATTCAAAAGTCAAAAAAAGTTCAAAATGGTATAATTGAAATAAAAGCTTTGAGTTTGAATTTGAACTTACTGATGCGCAGAACATTATACTGTAATACTCATATACACGAAATTCTTGCCTTTAAAAGATAACGTAACGTACAATAACGGAAACAAACATAAGATTGAATATTTACAAAAGAAAAATGGTCTCCATTTTATTTTTTCTTCACGAATAATTACATTTCACGAAACAACAAAGTTTTTCTTTGAAGAATTAGGAGTCACGGTTTTTACGTTTCGAGTCATTAGAAACATAATTTATGGGTATAAGCAAATTGTAGCATTCAGTATTAATGAAGTAATTTGTAGTGAAATTGTACCCTTTAATTAATCATTGTAACTTTATTTTGTAATTTACTTAAAAATGAAATTAAAAGAGTGTTCATACAATGTCGTAATTATAAAAGCACTCAACAGCTCTCATGATCAATAATCATGATCTTTTGTGCCGGATGCTATCCTAAAAATTGGATAGCTCTTTTTCTAGGTATTGTCATGCGTAAGGGGCTTAAAAGTCAAGACAAGTCTAGATAAAAAGGGCGTCATGGCTAAGACATTTAGGATTCATTTACATCTGATTGACTGGATAAGTCAACAGAGAGAGAGAGAGAGAGAGAGAGAGAGAGATCTGGAAAACTATTGGATAGACCTTATCCCAGCGGTAGCGCAACATAACAGATCACATTTTTCGAGCTCATGGGAAGGTTATGGTTATTAAGCTCTATGGCTGTAAACCTACAGTGTTCCTTCACGTCTTCATGAATATCACAAGGCTCTATTTGAGTCAAAACCAGTCGGAGAATCCCGAAAATATTACAGTACTAAAACTACGCACATAAATAAAGTTAAGTGGCCGTTTGTTTTCTTTACACTAACATATCCCTGCGTTTCTTAGCACTTATGGTCCGACCCTTCCCTTTTCATGTTCCTTGGATATTATACCTTCCGAATCTCAAGAGAATGTTACGATTCTTGCAGTGTCTGAAATAAGTGGAGGTTGCTGTTCATGTAGGATTAACAGCCTTTCATTATGCCTTCGGGACGAGGTGTACAAGTGTTTTTTACGATGGAAAACCACATCATCATATGCCTTACCTTTTTCCAACTTATAATTTAGGGTCAGCTTCCAGTCTAATAATTTTCACCTGAATACTAGTATTTTACATGGAGCGCGTATCTGACCTCCACAACCCAGTTACTGGGTAATACGATACGTAGTGAGACTTGGTGTCAGACTTTCAGGCTTCTGACGACCCGTAACGACTGTCAAAGATCTAAGAATGGCAGCCGGGACCAACGGCTGAACGTGCTTTCTGAGTCACGAGGGGGTCTCGGTATGTAAAGATGGTCATCCGTCCACGGACCGACCGCGGCAAGCGTAGCTTAACCTGATCGATGGACCCGTGCGGCTATTATTACTTAGCCACGAGCCACATCATGGGAGTTATATTTCTTTCGAATAAAAAATGGCATGCAACAGAACGTGTTTCGTTTTCTATGAAAATCTGTGCTGTGTTTTGCAACGGCAATGAGGCGTTAGACACTTATTTGGATATGAACTAGACCTTATTGCAATTGTACATATATAAAACCTAGGTACCGATAAATATTGTATAAGTAATCATTTTATTAATAGTTTCATCATACAACATACTCGGCGTAAAATGGTAGTTTAGTCTACCATAAAAGGGTATATTGCAACAGAATCCGAATACGCTTTGCTGTATAAGTAGAAAATCTAATAATGCTTTAAGAAAAGCACATTATTATAGTAGCAAGTATGGTCAGGAAACCCGATATTACTTTTCTTATCAAAACGTTGTGTGTATTCTTCCCATAATCTATACATATTCTATACATAACAATAAAATCGTAGTGGAGTGAAAACTGTACATTGTTTTTTTTTTAAATTTGTTTAATTTTTAGGAGTTGAGAACGATTCTCTTGCTGAAAAACTGTTTTTAGAATTTTTGTCTGTTTGTCTGAATGTATGTTCTAGCATCACGCAAATAGTACTCGATAGATTCTGTTCAAATATTGCATAGATATTCCCTATAAGTCTGGTCAATTTATAGGCTATAAACTATCAAACTATTCAACCAACTGAGGTTTGAGTAACACACAACCTATCCTGTATACACGAACCTTATAATATATATATATATATAGATAATTATACACCCAATTAAACTCATCTAATAATTTATACTAACATTGAATTGCTTGAATTGCTGCTTAGCCCTCTTCCTTTGTTATACTACGTATATAATACATAATAATATGGAATGCAATAAATAATTTATTATTGAGTACTAGAAAACTAGAAATCGCAAAAAAACTTCACGTACATTTAACGTAGGAAATGAGATTGAGATGGCTGGATGGTTGTCATACGAGTGTATTCAGACAGTCAAATTATTCCATTACTTCACTGGGCTGAATAGGAAACGAATATAGCAGAAAGTTACACGTGTATATAAATCATTATAATCCCGCTATACCTTTACGGAGCTAAGCAGTCAATCATGACATAATTTAAGAACGACTATTTTAGTCAACAACAAAACAAATAGCTTAAAGGTTCGACGACTGCTTTGCAAACCTAAGTTCGATCCCCAACAATCAATTCATATATTTTGTGTTTTTTTTTACATTTTGATATACTAATACATGATAGATCGTAGAACGTATATAGAAAAACCTAAAGTTTAGGCCTCTTCGTCATCTTTGGTTGAAATAAAAATAAATGGGTGTATATACGGTTAGGTGACTTTAATGAGAAATCCCGTGTGTTTACAATCTACTGTTATATTATTTTAGTGATAACTGTTCATCAGGAAAAACCTGTAAGAATGTATCAGTGTTATGCCATTAGGCAGTGAAATAATGAACGCAGGCGTTCATTAGTAGGTCGTTGAGAGGATCCGGCAGTTGGGACTCGAGGTGGCCTTGCACAAGTCCGAGGCCATGTGTTTTCATGGTCCTCGGAACGCGCCACTGTCGGCCAAATAACGGTAGGAGGCGTTAACATCGGCGTCGAGTCGTCGACTCCCGAGGACGAGTCCCAGGTACTTCATCGTCGGATGAAGTACCTGGGACTCGTCCTCGACAGCCGGTGGGACTTCGTCGAGCATTTCCGACGTTTGGCTCCTAGACTGCAGCGGGCCGGGGCTCCCTTGAAGCGGCTCTTGCCCAATCTGGGGGGACCAAACGCCTCCTGCCGGAGGCTCTACGCGGGGGTCGTGCGGTCCATGGCCCTTTACGGGGCACCGGTGTGGGCGCGTTCATTGAGGCTCCGGCCTGCCCGCCGGTTGAACGCGTCCCTAAAGGTCATGGCCATCCGGATGGTCCGGGGATACCGCACGGTCTCCTGCGAGGCGGCGAGCCTCCTTGCCGGATTGCCGCCGTGGGATCTGGAGGCAAAAGTCCTCGCGCACGTTTGGGAGTGGCGCGAGGAGGCGAAACGCCGGGACGTAACTCCGCTGCCGCGAGAAATCGCGGCACAGCGGACAGAGCTCCGGCGGGATCTCATGGCGGCATGGAGAGTGCGACTGTCGCAACCCAGCGCAGGCACGCCACAATTGCGGCGGTAAGACCCCTCTTTGAGGAGTGGCTTGAGAGGTGCCACGGCGTCCTCACCTTCCGCCTGACGCAGGTCCTCACCGGACATGGCTGTTTCGGGAGGTTCCCGTTTCGGATAAGGCGGGAGGAAACACCCGGGTGTTATCATTGTGTGACCTCTCGCGTCCGGCCCTGGTTCAGGCCATGGTACGGAGCGAGAGGGAATAGGAAGCCGTCACCTCCTTCTGCGAAGCTGTAATGCTCGCAAAGGAGGAGGCAGAGCGCGAGAGGGAGAGGCAATCACTGCGCCCTCGCGCCCCTAGTCGCCGCAGGAGGAGACACCCTGGGCGTCGGGAGTCGATTGCCAACTCCCGGCCACCGTAGGCGCGGACTTGCGGACGGCGAGCAATGGGCAGCTCGCCGTCCGGTAAGGACCAGGCCCGGGTCGACGGCGCGTCGTGTTCCACGCGCGCCTCAAACAGATGTCAGCACAATTGACGGGGTCCGATAGGACCGATGCCTGCCGGGGTCGCGGATTGTTCGAAAGAGTTACCGTGGCCCTGGCGCACAGGCAACTGAAGGAACACGGGTGGGTTTTAGTCAGTAAGAGTCTGACACGCCCTTCCGCTCCGCCCAGAGCGGGAGAGGTCATTTGATGATTTCCCACCAAAAAAAAAAAAAGGCGTTCATTAGTTCACTTAAGAGGGCCCTTCCCGGTCCATCTATCGTCAACGCGAACAGGATTAAAAAACTTGTTGTTTCATCCAATGCAATTTTTGAAAAAGAAGCAAGAGTGAGAACGCGATAACATCAAAACTTGTTCCAGGAAATACGTGTTTTTGAAAAAGCCTTACATGTTTTTGGAAAAAGTGTTTGTCATTTAGAATATCCATTAAATGTGCGAGGTTTTTATGATGATGTTTTCTTTACTTTTACAATTTATGAGTACATTACGAACGGCCAAAGTTCAGGTAAAATATGTGCAACAAAGCTGATTTTTGGAGGCTTATACTGAATTTGTTTCTCCAAATTTGGATTTTTTGCTTGCATAGAAACCTAGATAAAGTCCACAAGCTACCTATTAGTTCAAAAATTTTAATGAAAGATGTGTTACAACGCCATAATCACGTACGAGCGTTTGTTTGAAAAGTATGACAGGTTGGCTGCTCTTAAATCGAAAACTTCGCAAAACAATGGGAAATTGCTACTGAAGGCTGCGGGTGTCGACCTCAGGACGAGCTTCTCACACGTACAACTGTGCGACGCTTGGTCCCGCGTCACCAGTCCTGACTTTCTGTATATTTTGGCTTCTGAGACAACACTACAAATTAACGTAGTATACAGGGAAGTTTTATAAAAATGTGGCTGTTATTTTAGTATATTCCGTTGTCTTACGACTTCCACGCGAACGAAGTTGCGGGCGGAAGCTAGTAAAATAATAAAATCCTTTATGTGGTCATAAAAGGTTTAAGGAACAAACAATACTTAACTGCATGCAATATTATGTTTATTAACAAATGAAAAGGCGTCTTAGCATTTTCCATCTTCAGTTTTAAACCTTAACCCGTCCAGTATTGGGTAGAAATTCATTTGACTCTTATAAAAGAATTAAATAATTAGTCCTGTCAACAAGTTATACAAAACCAACTTAAAAATTCCACCTTAAAACCTACTTAATAAAGTCGCAAATCGTCTGTCTAGCGTTGTATACAAAGGTGTTTGTAAGTCGTGACAACCACATTTCCACGTGCTGTAAAATGTTGATTCAGTTGTTAAGTTAAATAGGTGACCAAGTGAACTGGTTACTGAAGGTTTCGGTCACGACTTTGTCATATATTACTTACATTCTTTGATTAACATAGTGATACATGATGAAATCAAGGCCGTTCAGGGCTGGACCCTTAAGATGACTAAGCTTAAAAATGCTGATACTGATTTTTAACGGCATTAAAATAGAAGTTGAGCTCAACATCGTTGTGGAACAGCTGAATCAGGAGGTGTTCCTCAGAAAGAAAATACATCGATTTTACCCTGTTATAATATTGTTACCAAAAAATATTGGTAACAGGAAAACAGAATTTAATATGGATAAAATCTTGTCTAAAGGAATAAATATTTATTTTTATACGTTAAAATTACGTCACACTCCCAAAACCTCAATACGAAAACAGATTCCATCCCCCACATAAGCACAATTATGCCGTCAATGGACAGATTAACTCTTAAAAATAACTTATCAAGACCCCATTCACGCCACTTATTTTCATCACGGTCCCCACAATAACTTCATTATTTTTAACCCCACATTTCCGAAATTAACCCATAAAGTCTCTTCAACTTCACCATGCCGTGATGTGACCGATAAAGGCTTGGTCAGATAAGCGCATCAAAGGGACGTAGGAGAGGGAAATAAGTGGGCATGTCGTGATAGGATTGCACAAGTGCACGCAAAGGCATAATGGTAAGTCGATTGGAGTGAGAAACTGAAGACTGCCGATTTATTATGTAAAAATGTCATCGTGAAAACTTAGGTGAAACTTAGGGAGAAGATAGATAAGATAAGATAAGTACTTCTTTTTAAAGGGTTTCATTTTAAAAGCTTTAAATATTCCAAGTAATGTTGCATATTATTAAAATGCGGTATTGGTTATTTCAAGAAAATAACCTATCATGATTTGAGTTTTCCGTAAAACAACATGGGTTCTGTTCTTAGTCGCCATGTTAAAATATACAGTTTATTAATAATGCCTTAAGGCATAATTATCTCGCTGCAACACAAAACCATAAAAGCTTAGCTACCTACTTAATAATGAACAAACATATTAATTGGATAGGTGGGTAGGTAGATAAAGTACCTATTGGATGAAGCTGATATAAGGTTTTCGAAGATGTTTAAACTATCTTCTGATATGCTTTTGAATGTTACGTTCCCTATCACTCCATAGAGCGTCTGTACAATTTTAAGATGTTTAATCTATCTATAGATAAGTACCTACCGACCTAGGACTTAAAAAACAAAAGACTTGTCTACATACTTTGTCCTACATGCATAAAAACAAATAGTTTCATGAAAAAATAGCAGTTGACAATTTTATTGTAAGAAAGCGACGAATTATGAGGGTATTTTGATAAAAAACAATTTACTTTTTCCTGGTTTTTCTAATAATAGTCGCTTATCCTTTGCTTGCGGCGTCAATGTGTACGATCCTTAGGTAATGTTGGCCTCAAACCTATTGATAATCGATAGATTAGCGTTTCCACACAATTGAGCATCAATGAAGTTCGGATTCCATCAGACTGCCTACCTGGCCGACACCAAAGAAAGTCTTCTAAAGTTGTAATAAAGTTTTTGAAAGTTTTGTTAGTAAAGGTACTTATAAAGAGTTTGGAAATCGTTTAGAGGCCTTTAGTCATCAAAGGGCTCTAAACGATTTCCATTTCATTAGGGATTAAACTCAAGTTATTTTCATGCCGTAGGTACTGATTTCGTAAATTGGTACCTGTATAAAATATCTTAGAATTTAATTTACTAACAACAGTTTTTACAAATATTCTTATATCTATCGACTCAGACCAAATAAAAAATCAAGGCATAGTAATGTCAACAGTGACGGGAGGCCGGTTTTGTAAACATGTGTGGACTTTGTGAGGTGTAGTTTGGTTGTAAATTGGTGTGAGCATGTATGCACAGAGCAAGTTGTAGTTTTGCATGCTTCACTGTAATGTCCGCAGCATTGTCTTGATTTTTTATTTGGTATGAGGTACCTAATGAAGAACTACACTTACCGAAAGTTCGAACATAAGTAATCAAATGGTTTATTTACACTTAAACGATACCGTTTAAAAGTCAAAAAAAATATGGGCCTTAAGTCTAAACCCCCAAAAGGTCAGTAGGTTTGTATTTCACAGGTAGAGACATTTTTTTCCGTGATGAAGTCTTCATTGGTAAAATCGTAAGGTTCCGACTCCCACCGCCTACTTCTTTCATCTTAAAGTGATGGACGAACGTGGGAATTGCTATTAATCAAAAGTGACTTACCTCAGCAGCAATATACGCAGGTATGACAGAGAGGAGCAGCCTCTCTTGCTGCTCCCTCTCACACTCCAGCTTCACTCTCTGCTCGAGGCAGGTTCTGGTACCAGCGAAGGTGTTCCTATGGGCCCTCTCTGTGAGGGCTCGGTAGTAGAGGCCGATACCGCTGGCAGAGATGAGGAGGGATAGCTCGCAAATCAGCTGTGGAAGAGAAGGTTGGATGAGTGGACTGTTGATAAAAATAAATAAATGGAGCAAAAGCTCCATATTTTTTTAAGCGAATCGTCTTCTAACGGCAAAAGTACTCAGATAATGTAACATAACGTTACATCACGTCTGTAAATATTCCTTTTTTTTTTTTTTTTTTTGTTTTTTTTTTTTTTTTTTTTTTTTTTTTTTTTTTTTTTTTTTTTTTTTTTTTGGGTGGGAAATCATCAAATGACGTCTCCCGCTCTGGGCGGAGCGGAAGGGCGTGTCAGACTCTTACTGACTAAAACCCACCCGTGTTCCTTCAGTTGCCTGTGCGCCAGGGCCACGGTAACTCTTTCGAACAATCCGCAGCCCCGGCAGGCATCGGTCCTATCGGACCCCGTCAATTTTGCTGACATCTCTTTGAGGCGCGCGTGGAACACGACGCGCCGTCGACCCGGGCCTGGTCCTTACCGGACGACGAGCTGCCCATTGCTCGCCGTCCGCAAGCCCGCGCCTACGGTGGCCGGGAGTCGGCAATCGACTCCCGACGCCCTGGGTGTCTCCTCCTCCTGCGGCGGCTAGGGGCGCGAGGGCGCAGTGATTGCCTCTCCCTCTCGCGCTCCGCCTCCTCCTTCGCGAGCATTACTGCTTCGCAGAAGGAGGTGACGGCTTCCCATTCCCTCTCGCTCCGTACCATGGCCTGAACCAGGGCCGGACGCGAGAGGTCGCCGCCGCCGATCGCCGCCACGAGGACACGGCGGTGCTCCGCCCAAGCCGGGCAGACCTCCACCGTATGCTCCACCGTGTCCTCCGGTCGATCCACGCAATGATAACACCCGGGCGTTTCCTCCCGCCTTATACGAAACAGGAACCTCCCGAAACAGCCATGTCCGGTGAGGACCTGCGTCAGGCGGAAGGTGAGGACGCCGTGGCGCCTCTCAAGCCACTCCTCAAAGAGGGGTCTTACCGCCGCAATTGTGGCGTGCCCTGCGCTGGGTTGCAACAGTCGCACTCTCCATGCCGCCATGAGATCCCGCCGGAGCTCTGTCCGCTGTGCCGTGATTTCTCGCGGCAGCGGAGTTACGCCCCGGCGTTTCGCCTCCTCGCGCCACTCCCAAACGTGCGCGAGGACCTTTGCCTCCAGATCCCACGGCGGCAATCCGGCAAGGAGGCTCGCCGCCTCGCAGGAGACCGTGCGGTATCCCCGTACCATCCGGATGGCCATGACCCTTTGGGACGCTTTCAACCGGCGGGCTGGCCGGAGCCTTAGCGACCGCGCCCACACCGGTGCCCCGTAAAGGGCCATGGACCGCACGACCCCCGCGTAGAGCCTCCGGCAGGAGGCGTTTGGCCCCCCCAGATTGGGCAAGAGCCGCTTCAAAGCAGCCCCGGCCCGCTGCAGTCTGGGAGCCAAACGTCGGAAGTGCTCGACGAAGTTCCACCGGCTGTCGAGGACGAGTCCCAGGTACTTCATCGTCGACTCGACGCCGATGTGAACCCCTCCTACCGTTATTTGGGAACCCGACAGTGGCGCGTTCCGAGGACCATGAAAACACATGGCCTCGGACTTGTGCAAGGCCACCTCGAGTCCCAATTGCCGGATCCTCTCGACGACTGTCGCAACCCCGCGTGTCATCAGTTCGGCCGCCGCCTGGTGCGACCTCCCCTGCGCCAGGACCAGCGTGTCGTCAGCGTAGCACACCACGCTGACGCCACTAGGGAGGTCGGCGCGCAGCACCCAGTCGTACCCGATGTCCCACAGATGCGGCCCCAAGACCGATCCCTGTGGGACACCGCACGACATCTCTCGCCGGTTCCATTCTCCCTGGTGACCGGGGTAGATAATTGCTCTATCCGCCAAATAGGCCTCGACTACACGACAGAGATAGGTCGGCATCCGGTGATACCGGAATGCCTCCCGGATGCAACTCCAGGGCAGGGTATTGAAGGCATTGGCGATGTCTAGAGACACCGCCAAGACGACCCCACCCCGGGCCACAGCATCCCCCGTCGTGAGGGCTCGCACGCGCATGATGGCATCCACCGTGGAGCGCCCCCTGCGGAAACCAAACTGGGTCTCTGTAAATATTCCTGGAAGAGTTACCCAGAAGTGTAAGTACCTAGTAGGTACGCCCGAATTTCGCCAGTTATGTTTTAGTCCCATGTGACAGTGTGTGAGCCTACTGCCATCAACTGGGCACAAATCCAGACTCCGGGATGCAGATATGTGTGACATGTAGATATGTGTGCGTAAATAAATAATGTTAGGCAGAACATGAAAGGGCTCGTATCTAAGTAGTAACAGCCGCACGGGTTGATCGCTCAGGTTATGCTACGTTTACCGCGGTTGGTCCGTTGATGGGTGACCATCTTTACATATCAAGACCCCGCCGCGCCTCGAAAACCACGTTAAGCCATTGGTCCCGGCTGTCATTCGTGGATCTTTGACAGTCGTTACGGTCTTCAGAAGCCCGACAGCTAACAAACCAGTCTCACCAAGGGGTATCGTATAACCCAGTAACTGGGTTGTGGAGGTCAGATAGGCAGTCGGTCCATGTAAAATATTGGTACTCCGCTGCATCCGATTAGACTGAAAACCGACCCCAACACAGTTGGGAAATAGCTAAGCAGATGATGAGGCAGAACTAGGAACCAGGAAAATGAATGTCAATCCATACTACGACCAATGAGGTTATATAATACTATAGGAGCAACGTCCTACTAACAATTTCAGAAAAACGTAACCATTTACGAGTTTAAAGTCGTAGCTTTGAAACGAATACATAAATATATCACTCTTTCAAAATAATCTATGTTTGTCTCATTTCTTCTACCGTCAAACTAATTGCGTTGGAATGAGACAAGACATAATTATCGGAAAAATGGCCAATGATCAACATAATTTCCCCAGAATTAATTATGGTAGTTATTGAATCAATTATTATGAAAGGTTGTATTATGGAACTATCAATAGATTAAAGATTTAAAGAAATTGATATGGATAAGGTACATAAAGGAAGAAAAGAAACCAATGCATAAACGTAAATATTATATTTAAAACTATAAAGATCGTGTCAAATTACTTTTGTTAAAAATGGAATGATATTATAATTTTTAGTTACAGGAACATACATTCGTCATTCATTAAACTCCCAACAATCTGGCAAAATCAAAATCGTTTTTACTGGTAGCACTGATGGCAAAAGCAATGTTTGATAAATTTATTTCGTCTCGTAATGTTTTTTTGGATAATTTGAAGAAAATTGAGCAAATTTACTTGTGAAATGTAACACCACTTGCTTTATTGATTTTTTCAGACCGTGACATAAATTTTAACCGCTCATTTTATCATTTAGATATTTTTTATTGCTAAGCAATTGCTCACTTGACGACAAGCTGACAACTGAAGTCAGATATGCCTGCGGACATATACGAAGTAGTAACACGTCGGCACCGTACACTGCTGATCTAGTCCTATAAAACATCGTTGACTACGACGATAAATATTTTTATTTTTTCACAGCATAGTCAATACAAAAAGTTTGAGGTGGTAATGAACCGTTTACTATAAGATGAGACCGGTACCCTAATTACGTAACACACTATCTATCACAATCTGAATCATTTTGAAGCCTATTGCTAATCCATTGCTTCATATGTTCGAAAAATGTGTCTGCTCAACAACGTAAATAACGCAATGAATGTTGTTGAACTGTCAAAATGAAACCCATTCTGACTGTTAGTGTGTTACGTAATTACCCCGCAGTTTTGTAATCTAGTTCATGGTTTAGCAAGTAAAAGTAAAGTCCCGATTCATTTGACGTTCAAAAGTGCCTTTTATGTGCCTATTTGAAATAAATTATTTGACTTTGACTTTCTGTTATTTGAATTTTGCGTAAATGCGTCATTAGTTGGCGCAAAGCGGAAGAATAATAATGTTATTCCAACGCACACACTAACAATACATTCAACTTATTTAATTTTCAAGGGAGAAATGAAAGGCATTTCACATTTTTTATGTTTATATGGTATAGCTTCATTTTTTTTTTTACAAAATGTGAAACTTTCAGTCAAACCTAGTAAAACAAGAACACGATGGTCAAACATTGACAACATGGAACTGCAATGTGTAAATTTTTTCAGGAGAGGGAAAGATCTGTATAATTTCTAAAATAAATTTAAAAAAATATATATATAGAAGTAGTTCGTAGGTAATCGAATTATTAATTGATATAATTAAAAAAAACACGTGTGGCACTCGGGGACTGCCGCGGTAAAGCTATTGCATAGAATTTTTTATCAACTTATGCAATTATAATTATTTATTTATTTTTTATTTATGCAGTATTTTTTTTCTTTGATATTAATTCAAGTACAGTCGTGCCATATACATACACGTTAAGCGAACGTTCGGCCGAGCTACATGGTAGGCGGAGTGGGGGGTGTTAGGTTTTATTTTCGTTACGGAATTTCTTGATTCCGTCACCGCGATAAAAGCTATGCAATAGCTTAAAAATAAAATGCTCACATAGGTTTTTCATTAAATAATCAATATATAAGAGTAACGAGTAGAAAAAGAAAATGTGGGTTACGAGTTGTCAAATCACTTCATTCAAGCTTCACTTTCCTTTGATATTAGAAAGAGCACACGCACATAATGAAACAGTGTAAAGCGAAAACTTTGACTAATCCATACGGTAGCTGTCCTCAACCGCTGTGTGCTACCGTATATTCCGTAATTCCGGGTTGTCCCGGAGTATATTACGCCTTTGGCACGTCCGAAATGACTTTGTATCCCACATAGTCATTTGGCATCTACGATGTTGTTCAAACAAATGAAATGTGTTTATTAAATGTAAATGCGGTTGTGCTGCTGCAATGCTATTATTAACCTTTTTTAATATCGTCTTCACAAATACATATGCGCTCACTAACATATGTATGACACGCAGACACTCTTAAAATACCGACACAACTGGCACAAATCATACACACACTCCACCACGCATACACACTTCTTTTTAATCCTATGTAAAGTTTTAATAATGTACCTTCTCTATATATAGTGTAAACGGAACGAAGGAAGTTGAATCTCACCACACAGGAAAGCCCAGTCTGACGTCTAGGAATTCAATCCACTTCAATGTAATCTTACTGAAATTCTATTATTATTCATATTATTAACCGACTTCTAAAAAGGACGATGTTCTATGCTTGTCTTTTTGTAAAATGTTCATCGATTTGGTAGAGCAAGCTTGCTCGATGGTCCCATATAGTTTTTAATTTAGCTTCAATAATAGTATTGAAAGTGAAAATTTAGTTTAACGTATGGAAGTCGGTGGCAAGAAACGAAAATATAGAACCAAAAACACCGACTTCCGAAATTAAATTAACTTTTCACTCTGTAGTACTTTTTTTTTTGGAAGTGTTGTATTGTTGAACAATGAACATGTTAAGTTTTATAGGTATTACTTTCAAATGTTTTTTTGCACTGATTTTCTATGTTTGCTGTACTTATTCAGTAAACCTCTACTCTCTAATAACTTATTTATACTCTATATATTTTGTTTCTTAAGCTTTTTTTATCGTAAATTTATTTTGAGTAATAAAGATTCTTTACCCACAAGTGCTCCGCTTTTATTCTTCATCCACGTTCTTATGCTTGTGTGGGAAAAGCTCCTGTTTCAGTCATGAAGGTTTCAGCGTCGCATACAAACGATCAGTTATTTTATCGTAAGCTGCAATACTTTTCCTTAGAAGTATAATTTGTATGCCAGCTTTTATGTTGGGGAAACAGTCGAGAAATCGTAAAATTTATGCTATTCCAGTGTGATTCACATTTATAGAAAATAAACTCAGTGAAATAACAAACCCTGGAGTAATAGCTAAACAAACACAACCTTTCTAAAATACGGAAACGAAATACTCATTAATATGTATAGACTTTTGAAACGTGGCATATTATTATTAATTTAGTGTCTGCCAGAACAGTCACTATATACCCTCAGACCAAATGAAAAATCAAGACATAACTCTGTCAACAGTGACGAGAGGCCGGTTTCATAAACATGTGTGCACTTAGTGAGGAGTAGTTTGGTCGTAAATGTGTGCGTGTGAGCGTGTATGCACAGAGCAAGGTGTAGTTTTGCATGCTTCACTGTATTGTTTGCAACGCTATGTCTTAATTTTTTTATTTGTTATGAGGATACACCTTTTTTTTTAATTGTTTTTGGCTGGAAACCTTCAAAAGGCACCCGAGCTCTGGGGAGGGAGGTCGGGGACTGTGGGATTTTTACCTCACTAAAACCACCCCGGTGATCACCATCAGCACATGGTCCCGGTTGCTGTTAAAATACCAATTCTAGAACCCCCCCTGTGCAACGCCTGTAAAGCATGAGGATATACGTAGATTCATATGCAAAATCCAGTAGAAAACATTGTTGAAAAGGAACTAGGAAACCTATTGAATTGGTCAAGTTTTACAAGGCTTGTCGGTAACACGACCAATCGCCTACTCACTAGGCCTCAGTAACCCATATTGCCTTGATTAACCAGCGGCCGATGCAAATCAGCATTAAAAGTATAACTAAACAAAGAAAAATAAAAGCTAATGAAGTCAGACATACTACCGGGCACACGATTTCTTGTTACCGAGTTTCTTCAATGGCGTTTAGTCACACGAGGATTTATTATAAATAAAATCAGGATCAGGAGTTATAAGTAACCATGGTAACATTATGTTCCTTCAGGTTCCATTAAGAATTTTATGGACCATGAGAAAAAAAAATAAAGACACCAATCCGTTTTTTAACCGACTTCAAAAAAAGGAGGAGGTTCTCAGTTCGACTGTATTTTTTTTTTATGTGTGTTAGCTCAGAACTTTTTTCTAGGTAAACCGATTTGGATGATTCTTTTTTATTTAAAAGCTGATGCTTCAATGTGGTCCCGTATAAATTTGATCCATTTCTGACTAGCAGTTTTTGAGTTATCCTTAATATTACGTATTTTTTCCACTTAGTTTATATTGATGATGTTTTAATAATTTCCTGTCACTGTTACTTACATATATCAAGTAGTCGTATACAAATTTGTGTGGGGTAGATACCACAACAAAAAAGTGAAAGTTAAAAACATTTTTACAAAAAACAACCGACTTCCAAGAAAAACACTAAAACACGAGAAAAATAACTTTATTTTCGGAAGTCGGTGGCCAAAAACGAAAATACAAAACCAAAGACACCAACTTCCGAAATTAAAGTTATTTTTCGCGTTATTTTGTGTTTTTCTTGGAAGTCGGTTGTTTTTTTGTAAAAAGGTTTTTTAACGAAACAATTAATGTCATATTATGTTATTTTATTAGGTAGGCTCGCTTTTTCACATAAGTATACATTTAATCTGTTAAATTAACCCACTTTCAGAAGATTATTTACGGGATGAAAAGTAGAGAATGTGCCTCTAGCGTAACCTTTGTTGTAATAAGACGTCATAAGGAAAATATTTTTTTATATCTTCAAATGGCGGGATTTTAGTAAAGCCGTATAGAGTATCTGTATCTACCATCTATACGTTTATAAAATCGTAGCGAGGTCAAACTGTACATTGTTTTTGTCTTTTTGTAATATTAATTTCTGCGAGGTCTGGGAACGATTCTAATGCCGATAATATAATTTTACGAATTTCTGTCTGTTTGACTGAATGTATGTTCCAGCATCACTCAAAAACAACTGGATAGATTTTGTTATAATTTTGCATAGATATGCCCTATAAGTCCGGTCAGTCTGCAGGCTATAAATTATCACGCTATTTACTATAGGCGATGAGCAATTTTGTTCGTGATGTTTTATAGTTTATCGCAAATTGTAAAAGGCCGAGCCAAAATATTACAGATAGTTACAGGTTCAACCTTTTAAATCATTATCATCCTGCTATACCTTTAAGGATCTACGCAGTCAATCATGACATAATAATATAAGAACGACTATTTTAGTCAACTTTCAAGAAACCAATTAATTTAGCGGTTCGACGACTGCTTTGCAAACCTATATTTGATAACAATTGATACTTTTGTGTTTCGATTTTTTTTAAACTATTATATTTTGATAGTTCGTAAAACGTTCACAGAAAAACATGAAGTTTAGGCCTCTTTTGTCATGTATGGTATGGCTATAATAAAAATAAATATCTAGGGTTAGGGAATGAGAAATCCCGTGTGTTTACAATATACTGTTATTTTACTTTAGTGAAAGCCGTTCGTCAGAAATAATCTGTAAGAACGCATTAGTCAGTATATCAGTGGTGTGCCATTAGGTAGTATATGCAGGAAGGAATGCAGGCTTTCATTCATTCACTAAATGCCCACACATACATAGCTGTCCCTTACCTCCTAGAAAAATAACTCTCGCTGCACTCACTCAACAAAAGTCACCTTCACTCACACGGCTCATCTGAATTACTCACATACATCTCCTACTAGTCTAATACTTCACACAAGATTCACTCACACATCATCTCACAATACTCAATAACTTCTGCAGAATTATAAGTGTAGGTATTTTTTATTGTTATTTGTTCTTATTTTATTAGTGTTAAGCATACTGTTTAACTCCTACTTAGTTTTTATTTTTGTTATGCATATTGTTTAACTTCGACTCTTGCACGGTATCTCTCTTAAAGCTAATTCTAGCCGTGGAAGGGGGCTGGTGACCTGTAACACAGGTTTTGTCCAAAAACCTATATCAGGCACCAGACTCTCACAAAGGAGGAATACAGCTGAGATATTTTTTCAACACATTAAATTTAAGTCAGCTTTGTGAAGAGAGAATAAATGATAAATTATTGTAATGACTATAAACGAAAAACTTCGCAAACACTGGAAAATTGCTACTGAAGGCTGCGGGTGGGCAACTGTAGGTCGCTCGCTCCCGCGTCACCGGTTCTGGCATATTTTCTCTGCTGAGACCAAAACTACAAACGCAGGGATTTTTATAAAAATTTCCTTGTTATTTAAGCATATTATGATGTCTTGGGACTTGTACGCGAACGAAGTCGCGGGCTGGAGCTAATGTTGAATAAAGGTGTTAGGCAGATAATTAATTTCCAAAATATTTTACATCATAAATACGTGGTTATACCTACATAATTAAAGTATTAAGATTTTTTTAAATATTAACATAACATAACATTACGCCTTATTTCCACGAAGGGTTGGGCAGAGGTACCTAGTACACCCACATTTATCTTTGCCCGAGCGGTCAAACGGTTAGCATATGTGTGAATTTGCTCTTTGGTTAAATACAAATTAAAACTAAATCTGGACTTATTTTACAATAATAACCATCCCGAGTGTTAAAACATCCCATTAGCAAGTGTTATTCATATTAATAATCATCAAAAAGTGTTTATAATATCGATTGTGGTGTTAACTGTTTAAAAATTTAAATCACGGCTGTTCAACCGGTGAGTGCATGACAAGACTTTTTTACGCACAGCGCAAGCTACTCTCGCCGTTACACAGCGCGCACAAGTAGCATATCGGCGTGCGCCCGCGCTCAGTGACGCATGCGAGCGCTCGCACCAAAGATTATCTATCGAAGACGGCGCAGTGTTTCCTACCGACTTTACATTGCCTCTGGGAGGATAATTGTCAAACTATAAATTTCTATTTACTAACCAAAATGGCAGGTGTTCAGCGCACCCCTCCGAGTACTCCTAGAACACTGATTGGCAATATAACCCAATCGGAACCTGATATCTCCATGGCCTTATCCGAGTTCGAATATGTGAACACCAACAGGAACAAACGTCCTCGCAATGATAACTCGCCGCCAGGCGAATCGGGTGGAGTGGGCTCACATGAACTTCAAGTTATACTTGCGAAGTGGAAGAAGGAGCAAGACGGGAGGATCGCGGAGCTGCTAGCGGACCAAACAACCCTAATAACTACCCTATCATCGGACATAAGTGATATTAAATCACAAAACAATAAAATTCAGGCGTCCAATTCAGAAATTTACAAGTCAAATGCTGGGATCGTTCAATCAATTGAATTCTTCAATAAGAAATTCGAAGATATGAAGACAGAGGTTGCAACATTGAGGAAAGAACGACGCGAGCAGCAAATATACATCGAAAATCTTGAACAGAAAATACTAGATCTTCATCATAAATCGAGATCCTCTGGCATAGAATTGCGAAACATACCGCAAGTAAGTACTGAATCTAGCAGCAGTCTAATAAAAACTATGTGTAACATAGGTACAACGGTTGGTGTAAGCATAGGTGAAACAGAGCTGCGTGATATTTATCGTCTGCCAGGGAAAGCTACCACATCCAGCTCTCCACGTCCAATAATAGCTGAATTCACATCTGTGCAAACCAAGCAGACGCTCCTGTCGGCTGTGCGCACATACAACAAGGGAAGAGGAAGAGAAGACAAATTGAACACCACAGTCATAGGCATGCTTGGTGAACGCCACCCTGTATACATCTCTGAGCATTTACCAGGTAGTACCAAAAAACTCTTCTACCAAGCCAGAGAGTTTGCTAAGAAGAATACTTTTAAGTTCTGCTGGATCTCCAATGGTAATATATTTCTGCGCAAGATAGAAGGTGACAAACAGATTCTTGTTAGCTCTGAAAAATGTCTCAGTCTCCCAGAGACTCAAAATCTTAACGTTTGACTATCACTGAACGTTCCTAATTTGTTTTCTGTTTTCTTTTTTTGTTTATTTTTTATCAGAGTTTTTAAATTATCTTTTACACAATATTTAATATTATATACTTTTCAAACTACACAAAATCTCATTCAAACTATACATGCAAAAGCCTATACTCTCAAGCACAATTTTTTTTTTCCCATCACTCTGCTACCATCCCTACCTTTGTACACTACTCTCACACCCCATACATATGTAAAAATCCAACAAACACAAACCACAATATACACTAAAACTATGGTTCTCACACACGCAGTTCATCCTACTTACCTGAAATGGCGTTGGGTCATCCTCACAGACCCCAAATTACAATACGCACTCTAAGCTACTCGTATTTGTCCCCACGTTTAGTAGTCATACTTCTATTTATCGATGGCTAATACAATTCATAACATTAATAATGAACTTGATAACATAAGCCTAGGGAACTCCTTCTCGTGTAGTCCTGATGACTGCCATAAGTATATCAACCCAGCTGATAGTAACGTCAACGTATTGCATATTAACATCCGAAGTGTCAACAAAAACTTCAATCAGCTTCAGGTGCTGCTAAATTCAATAAATATTGACTTTGATGCAGTGATCCTGACCGAATGTTGGCTTAGTAAAGTCAGCCATGTACCGGTTTTAGATGGCTTTAAGTCTCACACAACAGTAACCAACTCTAATCAAAATGACGGCGTCATAATTTACACTAGATTAGGTCTACAAAGCACCGTGTGGGAACCGGACTTCGAAGGAGGAAACTGCCTAATATGTCAGATAAATCAGAAGCTTACGGTGGTTGTTATCTATCGATCTCCATCTCTTAACTCAAAACACAATTTTGAAAGTTTCACATCTAGCCTGAATGGTGTATACGGAGCAATCTCGTCTTGCCCTAATATTGCCCTTATTGGTGATATAAATATCGATATAAGGCCGGACATCATGAACGACCGGATTTTTGATTACCTTACACTGAATGCCTCTCACGGTCTCTTACCAACTCACTTTTTCCCTACTCGCCTCGAACACTGTATTGACCACATACTTATCAAGTCTAACCTCCCCTCTACCACACTTGTGTTGGACTCGCATATTACAGATCACAAACCTATCCTACTATCTGTTACTCACGCCAATCCTGTACGTAAAGTAGGTCATGTTACCACTTGTCTAGACTACGAAGCAATCATCTCAGAGCTAGAAGAGACGGACTTTTCTGTAATATACCACCTCGAAGATGTAAACGCAGCCATGAATGAATTTGTAAACTTAATAAAATCAGCTATCTCAAAACACTCAAAGCAAGTCAAAGTTCCTAGGCGTAAAATAACCATTAAACCATGGATGACTCCCGGTCTCCTGAGATGCATTCAAAATCGTGACAAAATGCACATGAATTCAAACAAGGACCCTCACAATGAAGTTCTTAAAATAACCTACACTCGCTACCGAAACTTCTGTAATGAATTACTTAGAAAGTTAAGAACTTCTTATGAAACAAATGAGCTTGAAAAAGGCAGGAATAACCCTAAAAAGCTGTGGACAACAATTAAAAAAATAACCAACACACAGAAAATACATTCTTCCGCCTCTGAACTCCTAAAAATTCACGATAATCCAAAAGCTGCCTTAAATAAAGTTTCTCAGTTTTTTTGTAACGTGGGAAAAAATCTGGCGGAAAATATTACTTCTCGGAACCCTGCTCCAGCAATCTTCTACAATCCTTCCACCCCCTTACATTTCACGCATACTCCCCCAGTCAACTCACTTGCTCTACTGGATGTGGACGAAGCTGAAGTAGAGTCACTTATCCTTCAACTACGCAGTGACTGCTCAGTCGGTTGGGATGGGATATCATCCTTCTTATTGAAAAGCTGCCGTCACATCCTGGTCCCGGTCATTACATATCTCTGCAATCGGTGTTTAGACACAGGTACCTTTCCGGATGCTCTCAAAAGGGCTGTGGTACATCCCATTTACAAGAGCGGGGACAGGAACTGTGTCAACAATTACAGACCGATAGCAGTTCTGCCTGCTCTCTCGAAAATCCTTGAAAGGATTCTCAATAATGGTCTTAAGAGCTTTCTTAATAAACATCATATTATTGCTCCGAATCAGTATGGCTTCCGCTCGGGGGTGTCGACTGAGGATGCAATACTTGACTTCACACAACAAGTGGCAATGGATCTTGATAATAAAACCAAATGCTTGGGTATCTTTTTAGACCTTTCCAAGGCATTTGACACAGTTTCTGTTCCCAAACTTATCCTTAAGTTAGAGTCAATAGGCGTACGTGGTAAACCTCTTCAAATTTTCACTGACTACTTAAATCATCGCTCTCAATGTGTTAAAATTGACAAGTACATTAGCGATGAGACAACTATCACTTATGGCGTTCCACAAGGGAGCATATTGGGCCCCACGCTGTTTCAGATTTACGTCAATGAACTGTGTAAGTTGCAACTACCAAAATGCAAGATATATGCCTATGCGGATGACACAGCGGTTTTAGTCAGTGGGTCCACATGGGATGTTGTTAAAACAAAAGCGGAGGCAGCTCTGTCTGAAATAATGCAATGGCTTAACTCAAATTTGCTCACTCTCAACTTGCAAAAAACTAATTACATTTCATTCGCAATCCGTCGTAACACTACACCGCCTCAAGACTTCTCTATAACAGCTCACTCTTGCTTGAACTCAGCCGGACCCTGCGACTGTCCCACACTTATCAGAACCAATAGTGTGAAATATTTGAGTGTACTAATAGATGATGGGCTAAAATGGGACAGGCAGATTGATGCCCTCACCACCAGAACTCTACGACTCATACACATCTTCAAGTCACTCAGGGAGTCAGCTAATGCGGATACGATTAAGATGGTCTACTACGCTCTGTGTCAATCCGTTCTTGGGTATTGTATTACTGCTTGGGGTGGTGCATGGAAAACTAACTTTCTTAGAGTAGAGAGAGCGCAAAGAGCGATTCTCAAAGTAATGTCGAGTAAGCCCTACAGATACCCAACAACGGATATCTACTCCGACTGTATGGTTCTAACGGTCCGGCAGCTCTTTGTGCTACGATCGGTCCTAAGGAAACATGCCTGCCTACCACTCTATGATCGCAATAAACGAACACTTCGTCTCCCACGCATTCAGCACAAAACCAGTTTTGCTAAGCACCAATACTACATCCTAAGCACTCACTTATATCAAAAAATTCACCAAGTGCTGGGTATCTTAGACCTAAATACACAAATGGTAAAATCAAAAGTAACGGAGTGGCTTCTACAGAAGGACTATGCTTTTACAGAGTCCTTAGTCTCCTTCATCGCCTAATGTTCATTTATACTTTACACGCATTACGCTCACACTTACATAACATAAATACATTCACTCAACAAACATAACCCTCACAACACATTCATATATTCATAAACACTTACACACATACAACACACTCACGCAGACACAACCTACACTTCCCTAATATGTAACAACTGCGCATCGCTCATCAACTTTATCATTTTATCACTATTATTAATTAAGCTAGTTTTATTTTTTATTTTTATTAATTTATTATTATTAGTTTTTATTAGTTTTGTTTTTCCGTTTCCATTAAATACTAAGATTTAATTCAAAGGGATGAATCGACACATCTATTTTTGTCATTAACTATGTTTAAGACTCTTGTGGCTGATCACTGTCTCTTAAGATACAGGTTTACCTAGTTTAAGAGGCAGGGAGGCATTCTTGAGTACAGATTTTAATGTACAACCAAATGTATACAATGTACACCTTCCCATCTGTATTTTTATGGAAAATAAATTTATCATTTATCATTTATTTATCATTTATTTCGCCAGTTATGTTTAAGTCCCATGTAATAGGGGGCGAGCCTATTACCATAAACACCATACCACCGTACCATTATACTAATTATTTAAATATTCGTTTATTATTATTATTTTCCAATCATTTATTTTATTTACATAAGTACACATACATACGCACACTGCAGTATAAAACTGATTTACATCCGCCACCTCACACTTCAGGTTCAGTTGAAAACCAGCGTCAGACATTAGTCTGACATGTTTGCTGAACTGGACCTATTTGGCGCAGCCGCGAGGCACACTTTCCTGCTAATTTCTCACAACGCACTTTACACTTTTTATTTGTTTGATTTATTTTTCTTTTTTACTTGTGGGCATGTGTTGTGTTGTGTGCTTTGTAGTCTGTGCTAAATAAACGTATTTTCTTTATTTTTCTTTCTTTCTTTTCATCAACCGGGCACAAATCCAAACTCCGGTCTGCTACTGAGAAATTCCAGATAGAAAAACCCAATAACACTTTGCCTGACTCAGGACTCGAACCCAGGACCTCATGCCCAGCAGTAGCGCAAGGCGCACGCGCGCGCGTAATAGTAAATATTATTGTCTGTAAATATCTTTAATTTAAAAATATCTTCGGTGTACCTACCTACTGACAAGTTTCAGGCTAAGAACAAAATACATAATTTCAGGTATCTATACATATTATAAATTGAAGTCATTTTTCGTGTTTCTCTGTGTGAACCGTGTTGTTCTTCTAAACTCCGCAACGGATTTTGATGCGGTTTTCACCATCATTTAGATAATTTATTCCCGGAGGTGTATTTATACGTTTACTCAAACTCAAACATAAAGCATTTATTTCAATTAAACCATTTACAGGCACTTTTGAATTGTTAAAGAGTCGGTCAGTTAGTCAGAAAGTTGAAGATAGTTGCCCATTCCAAAACGTAGATCTCTATGGAGAAGAACGGGCAACACTAAACTTACGTAATACTTATATTAAACTTACATAATAATGAAGAAATCTTGACGGTTTGGCAAGTCGTTAAAACCAGCGAAGCAGGGGTGGGTCACTAGCAAGTAATAATTGGTACCTACCTACGCCGCGCCATGCATTAAATTACTTCTTAGTATGTGTGCAAGGCTTTAGTTTCACTTTTCTCACAAAAAAAATATTGTTCAAGTCCGTCTCGACACCACCGACATTCCCATTTAGCGAACCCTCAATATTTATCCACCAGGGTTGTCACTTCAGACATAAAGTCAAGGGTAGAAAGTCAGTTTATTAGACACCGTTTGGTGTCAAGGTTGCCACGTCCATGAAAACAAATAATAAACGTTTATTGACCACAGACACGGAATAGCGATGGCTTTGTGTAGAGGGTAACAATTTATTTTGGTGAAAATATTTCGCGGACTTTTTCACAGTTTTTTTAGTTACTGATTTTCTTTATTTTGGCAAATTAGTGTAGGATAAGGATATTCATTTTTACGGTCTTTCGTTTGTAACAATAAATATGTAAAAGATATTTCAAATACTGTCTACAGTCCTGCTACGAAAAGTTTATATGTATTTTTAAGAGGCAGATTTATAAATAATTAAAGATAACGATCATATTGATTGCAATAATACACATCCATTACCGAATTGGCCTCATTAACCTATAACTTAATACTACAATATTCAGTTGACTAATAGATAACTACTTAAATCAACTTAGGTAGGTACTTGTCCAGCTTTTTATTCACAGGTGTCTTTACACCTTCATTTTTAAACCTGAATATTACACCCTTCGCTGAAAATGAGGCAAGTTTTCTCGTAAACTTTCATGATAGAAAGTCTTTCAGGAAAATTTCGAATATCTATAAATTTTACGTTAATAACGCCCGAGTATGAAAACTCACAGCACATAATGTACTTACCTACTTAATTAAATATGCAGGGTTTTGGTATGCGCTAAAGTAGCCCGCGAAATTCAAGTTTACTTACATTTTTTGCAATTTGGAGTTCAGTGTCAGGTTGTATATTGATTAAAATATGATTCGCGGCCGTAACAAATATGGCTTTACATAATTATAATCATTAGAATCCAATCAATACAACTCCTTAAGTTAGAATTGGCCTCAAATGTCATGATTTCATGGAATAATCATTCAATAGGGTAATATGAACTTAAAGAGATGTATTGATGATTTTTATAATTATCTAATATATAAAATTCTCGTGTCACAGTTTTCGTTGCCATACTCCTCCGAAACGGCTTAACCGATTTTGATGAAATTTTTTGTGCTTATCCGGTATCTATGAGAATCGGCCAACATCTATTTTTTATACCGGTAGGTAGGTATGGTAGGGAGGTAGGTAGGGTAGGGAGTTAGGGAGGTAGGTAGGTAGGTAGGGTAGGTAGGTAGGTAGGGTAGGTAGGTAGGTAGGGTAGGTAGGTAGAGTAGATAGGTAGGGTAGGTAGGTAGGGTAGGTAGGTAGGGTAGGTAGGGTAGGTAGAGTAGGTAGGTAGGGTAGGTAGGTAGGGTAGGTAGGGTAGGTAGGTAGGTAGGGTAGGTAGGTAGGGTAGGTAGGTAGGGTAGGTAGGTAGGTAGGGTAGGTAGGTAGGGTAGGTAGGTAGGGTAGGTAGGTAGGGTAGGTAGGTAGGGTACGCCGTAGATAAGTACCGCAACCCGTGCGAAGCCGGGGCGGGCAGCTAATAATTCTATAAATAAATATGTTGTTGTTACGGCCGCGAATCATATTTAGATTAACATATAACACGATACTCACCTGCAAATTGCAAAAAAAAGTAAGAAAATTTGAATTTCGCGGGCTACCACAGCGCAACCCCCTTTTTTTTTTTTTTTTTTTTGGGTGGGAAATCATCAAATGACGTCTCCCGCTCTGGGCGGAGCGGAAGGTCGTGTCAGACTCTTACTGACTAAAACCCACCCGTGTTCCTTCAGTTGCCTGTGCGCCAGGGCCACGGTAACTCTTTCGAACAATCCGCAGCCCCGGCAGGCATCGGTCCTATCGGACCCCGTCAATTTTGCTGACATCTCTTTGAGGCGCGCGTGGAACACGACGCGCCGTCGACCCGGGCCTGGTCCTTACCGGACGGCGAGCTGCCCATTGCTCGCCGTCCGCAAGCCCGCGCCTACGGTGGCCGGGAGTCGGCAATCGATTCCCGACGCCCAGGGTGTCTCCTCCTCCTGCGGCGGCTAGGGGCGCGAGGGCGCAGAGATTGCCTCTCCCTTTCGCGCTCCGCCTCCTCCTTCGCGAGCATTACTGCTTCGCAGAAGGAGGTGACGGCTTCCCATTCCCTCTCGCTCCGTACCATGGCCTGAACCAGGGCCGGACGCGAGAGGTCGCCGCCGCCGATCGCCGCCACGAGGACACGGCGGTGCTCTGCCCAAGCCGGGCAGACCTCCACCGTATGCTCCACCGTGTCCTCCGGTCGATCCACACAATGGTAACACCCGGGCGTTTCCTTCCGCCTTATTCGAAACAGGAACCTCCCGAAACAGCCATGTCCGGTGAGGACTTGCGTCAGGCGGAAGGTGAGGACGCCGTGGCGCCTCTCAAGCCACTCCTCAAAGAGGGGTCTTACCGCCGCAATTGTGGCGTGCCCTGCGCTGGGTTGCGACAGTCGCACTCTCCATGCCGCCATGAGATCCCGCCGGAGCTCTGTCCGCTGTGCCGCGATTACTCGCGGCAGCGGAGTTACGCCCCGGCGTTTCGCCTCCTCGCGCCACTCCCAAACGTGCGCGAGGACCTTTGCCTCCAGATCCCATGGCGGTAATCCGGCAAGGAGGCTCGCCGCCTCGCAGGAGACCGTGCGGTATCCCCGTACCATCCGGATGGCCATGACCCTTTGGGACGCGTTCAACCGGCGGGCTGGCCGGAGCCTCAACGAACGCGCCCACACCGGTGCCCCGTAAAGGGCAGCGCAACCCCCTTAAGTTGAAATAAAGCTGAAAATAAAATAATTATAAAAAAAATACAATGAATTTAAAATTAAATGACCACTCGAGAAACTGTTACCAAATGATTAAATTAATGTGAACACTTATTATTTTTATTAAATTAAAATTCATTCACAAGCAGCGCCTGCAATAACGTTGCTTGCAACTCTCACAATTAGCAAACAGAGTTATTGCTTATCACAAACTGTCAGGCGCTTTCGCTCTCGACGTAAAAAGAACATTTTGCATTAAAACACGCTTCAATGGAATGAATAGGGGAATGGAACAAAAGAAGTTGTAACTATTGTCTTTTGCAGTTAGTTTAAGTTGTGTGTTCGTTTTGCATTGGTCTAAAAACTTAAGTAAAAGCTAATGGCACTGCAGTCTTCACTTTTAGACTGTACCTGCACAAACTCTAGATATACCTACATAATATGTTTCAGATTGTTTCATTAAGTCTGGTTAACAAGTCTTAGGTAGGTTACTTAAATGTACCTACTACAAGACTTAACTGTTTCTGATAAGCAAAGTTAAGACCCTTTTTAATCAAAATTAATTAAAGACTTTACAGAAATTTAATTTTAATCATTCTATATTCACTTCAAGAACAATAATATTATGAAACAGTGGCGTGAAATACGAATTACGACATAATCAGATTGAACTGAAACTTCAACGCCTATTCAGTTGGCAACTGATACAACTTGTTTGTTACATGACTTTGTTCGTGTTAATAATGAACTAGTTTAATAGTATGAGTAGGTTACTCGTAATAAGTTAGCAACTAGCAACAGTGATAGGGTGACATTTGTGACATTAAATATCGTTCTGTGAAGATAGATATCGACCTATATCTTTGAAGATAATGTCGAGAAAGTAGTGCAGAGAAATACGTAAGAAAAGACTTTTTAAACGGCTTGTATTTAAATGACTACCAGAGAAGTACCTAGTTTACTACCAAAAAATCGAAATACTCACCAAATTGTATCCACCAGAATGGATAAATGCTCACCAAATTGTGTTTCATAAAGTATTGTAGTAATGCACCTATTTTCCTTTTTTATTTATAAGGCGTAGTCGACGGAGCACCGCTTTGCGGGGCTCCTACTTCTGGGTGGTTTAAAAAAATAACCACGAAGGGGATGGTGAGGTTTTTCAGACCCCGCCGTCCCCTTCTAAACTAACATGTCCGAGTCGGGGTGCCCCAAGTCCCGAGCTCGCTTCGCTCGCTCTTGCATCCTATCCCACCCTTGCATTTTGAAGCAAACTTATTTTTGGTGAGCAACTTAAAAGATTTGGTGAGCATTTATCCATTTCGGTAGGCAAAAAGAATATAAATACAACGCGTACAATTATTCTGATGAGTGTATAATTATTTTCGAACTTAAAACGTTGTTCTTTAGGCACCTCGGTATAGAGTGGGTCTATTTTATTTGAAGTTAACATATTTTACTCGGTACTTAGTCTTAGGGTCTAAAATTATTTTGGTGAGCATTTAAATTGTAGGCTTTTTAAATGAAGCGAATTACAAGGTTAGAAAAGTTAATTTTCATGAAAATTATTGGTCTGAAACTGCCTTCAAATTCAAATAGTAATGTCGTTTGGTTGCAGTAATAATTTTTGCGATTTCAGTAGGTGGGACCAAATTGCCAAGACAAACTTAATAGCTAGATTCGGTATAAAAAAACATGGAACCAAAACACCTAAGGAAAACCATGGTGAAATTATGACTCTCCTTTTTAAATCGTAAACAATAATATTTTCCATAGATAACACATATTTTTTTACCATCTCATAATTTCTGTAGACCTCCTTTGACAAATATTATTCAAACATTATCCTACACATCATTTCTTCAGTTCTACGAACGAAGGTAAACATCGCCTTCCTAATCCTATTATTCTCGTCTCCTCTCCAATTTTGTAAGCAGCTTTAATCTGAAGAGACGATACAACGTGCTTCCTACGTCATTTAAGTGAACTTGACACAATTATGATGTGCCTCACGTAAAGGGTTAGATGTTGGATGTCAGACATTATAACATAATGCTGGATTGATCAATTATTGTTGTCATTCGTTATTAGGGTGTTACGTGAATACCTGTTTTATATTTTGATTTATCTAATTACATATGTTGCGTTCACATTGATATCCGATATCTATCTAAATTATTGATAGTTTTAGGATTGAATTTGACCTATATAAAATTAATTGGATAATTAAAATGGCATTTCAGCCTGACTAAAGTCGAGTCATCTTTCATGGGGTACTGTTTAAAATGTTACAATAAAATACCTCCCCATATACTTCAACTGAATGAAACGAAATTTTAATCTTGTACAAAACGCACACTATGCAGCCGTGAGTACATATCCTACTATAAAGCTACCATTTACTAGGTTCGTCTTTCATTGACTTGAATGTGCCCTGGCGGCTGAGAGTATGTCATGCTCACTCAAATGTCTCGCTGGTGGTGGCGTGTGTGTTGGATCATTAAGTTCCCTTCAAAATGGTTGAGCTGAATGGTGCTAATCTATGCGCCATTTTCGTGAACGGGCGCCGTCCGTCAGTAGGAACTGGTCATCTCTAAGCTGCCACGACTTATTTTAATGTAATTTAATATTTGAATTGTTATTTTTCTTATTACGGACGCTTTTAACTTTCTGCATCGTTCTCACATGCATAATTTCAACATTAATGATGTAACCGATATTTTGTAACCATATTTTGATTTAAAAGAGTGTCCATGGAGTTTCTTGCCCGTTCGTCTCCATAGGTACCTACTACGCTTAGGAATGGGCAACTAGTTGCATCTTTCTGACTGACCGACCCCTTGACAAATCAAAAGTGCCTGTAATTGGTTTATTTGAAATAAATGCTTTGAGTTTGCAGTGTCAGGCCGGAGAGATGTGGCTTCCAGCAGTGAACAGGACGTCTATATCGAACCCCGGGCATGGTACCTCATATAAATCATGCATTCTGCTCTCGCAACTTTGTTTGTAGTTTTCTCTCTGATTTCTTGACTCCACTCGACGACTCAAATGTCGCCCGCCTAGATACAATCTTACAATAGAAGCTGGTGTCAACTCAAGGTTCTGAATGATCAAGGAGTCTTTATAAATAGTTAGTTATAGTAGCTAGTTTTTAAGGGTAGATTTCTATGGAGAACAACTTCGCTCATCACTGTAGTAGCGTAGTACAGTCAAGTCTTTTATACACTCGTCAGTTTTCAAATTCTTTCCTTGAACAAGTCAAAGCAATCTGACAAGTGCTATGGCACTGAGCTGATTATTACATAGCATAATCATAAAACCTTTTTAATGGCCAGGCCATTTTGTGAAATATAAATCATTGTTTTTGGAACGATTGCGGTAGGAGTTGACTGGTAGAAATCGTTGCGTAAGGAAAAAGCGTTATGCCCCCTCTATGGGTTATCTTTTTTCGTAAAATAATATTTTTTTTGCTGAAGTCACAGAAAAATAAAAGAAGGTGGAGACGTTGTTTTCAAAATTCTAAATTTTAGAGTATATTCCGAAAGATTTATGTGTATTCATACTAAACATACATCATAATGACGAAATAGTGATGTGTTATCAAATCGTACAAACCTTCTCTCTCTCTCTCTGTCTCTTTCAATTAACGAGTGAGGGTGTGTGCGTACGAGTATCGAGATTCGAGCAGACCAGCATTGTGCGCGGCCGGTTGTCTAACCACGGACCTTCGTTCCTGACGGGGGTCCCCCGACCGCACCCGTTTTATTTTTAAATTTAATTTAAAGAGGCTGTCTGTCTAACATTTTTAATTCGGTGTGACATGTAGAAGACGGCTGAATGTCATTCTGCAGTATTGACAGAACGACGCATACAATGCTGAGTCGTTAAATCAGATACTATCGTGCAATGAGCAGACCAAAATAGCCATAAGGTAAAAAACATATTTTGGCTCTAACTGTCTCGTGACTGTAATATGTACCTGCTGATAGAACTGCGACTCCTCACCGTCGGGCCGGACTCCCAAAGCCAGGCCGACGTACGCCAGTGTCAGAACCGCAGACATGGCCAGCGCTATGGGACGGGCTATCGGCATCATTGTGTGCACCATCTGAAACAGAAAGGAAACAATTAACAAATATTATTGTAGATATATGGTCATATAAACTAGATATCCCTTACAAACTAGGTTTGTAAGTCTTAGGAATAAGCATAATCGACCGATAATTTTTCCACTGCTGGGACACAGACTTCTCCGAGAGGGAGTGTTCTGTAATCCATCATGTGGGCCCAGCGCAGATTGATAGATGATAGATGTCTTGGATTTTTCATTTTTTCATTTTGGAGGTTTCAGGTGCTGTTGGTTCTGAAACGATGTTTTCCTTCACCATTTTGAGAGCAGTGGTGATGAAATAAATTACACAGTGAAACTAAGGTGCCAACCTTTTTTTTTGGGTGGGAAATCATCAAATAACTTCTCCCGCTCTGGGCGGAGCGGGAGGGCCTACCTCGGTTCGAACTCACGACCTGCAACTCATAAGTCGGGGCCATAGGGGCTCCGGCTGATGAGGTACTAAGGCCTCCACTGCCTATTAGTCTTAGTTATACTTAAAATACCGGTTTCGAAACAATTAGTACAGTTTCTGCCCAAATCTAACTGAAATTTTACTGACTAGATACTAAAAAGGAGTCATAATTTAATTAAGTTAACTAAGCTGATACCTGCTGACTGCTCAGAAAGCGCCAAGCGGTCATCATCCGTGGAGGCACTTTAAATGCACCCCCATTTTTAAAGTCATTACATTGGTCTGTATCAAAAGAAACCCTCAAGAAAATCAACTTCAAGCAGCAAAAAGCAACAGATCTTTTGATCTCACGAAAAAGGAAAACAAACGGACAATATTAAGGAAAAATAAAAGAAAGTTTTGATTCATTCCAAACGCGTGTGTCCACAACAGACTGAACTTTCGCCACGGAAAATTAATTTTAACTTGCCGTATTGTGGCCAGAATATTATCCTTATTGTCGACTGTTATAGTTTCATGCGACACTTCTATAGGAAACTAAGACTTTTGTTTATTTGTCCGCTTTGTGTTTGTATTTACGCTTTGGCCGGCGACACTAAAAACAGTAGGAATTGGACTGAAAACTAAGGTTAGTTTGGTGGTATGTTTAATTCATTTGTGATACTACACTTTTATTGCGTTTCAGCTTCTGAATTTTCTTTTACCCGACTGCGGTGAAGAGTGGGGTAATTTTGCTCATTATGCTTTTAGTGCAGTCAATGGGGTAACAAGAGACGTATGTATAGACTTTTGATAACTTCATTAATTTAATATAGCACTACAACTAGTACGAGCAGTGGTGGCCGAGTGGTAACGGCCGCATCTTAAGAGTTGTAGGCCATAGGTTCGAACCCAGACAGGCTTTGCTTTGTGTAAATTATTTGTTTATTAATTATTTATTTATTTTTGTGTAAATTCAATCCAAAGTCACATTTTTTATAATATTTTATAGCAGAAATCCAATCAAAGATATGCATGGAAACCAAACTCCGTTTACGAGTTACCCCATTAAAACGTTATAAACCACAAAACGAATAGGAAAAATTACACCAATAATATTTGAAATAAAAATGCTTGGCGCAGACCGGCCGACTCGACCACCACTCGAGTGGTTGCCGGGTCGCCCGCCATAATCACTGACCGATGCAATTTATCTAACAACGGCTTTAGAGAAAAATAACGCGTCGTGCTAAATTCAATTTGCCAAGCGGGTCGTGTAGGCTTAGTTCACACCGAGCAATTTGTGGCGACAAAATGAATTGATTCGTTGTTCAGTTTGATTTTTAATGGAACAATATGCTCTGGTCGTCTGGTGGTCTGTATTTACTCTTGCATGCCACCTACTTTGTGAGGTCCTTAAGACACACGGTTGAATCTTGAGTATGTATCTTTCAAACCACCATTCATAACTGCAAGCCTCTTTTCTTTCAATACTTCTCATAATAATGTCATGAAATGTCTGAACTTTAGAAAATACTTAGAACTTTGAGTCGAATGTCTAAGTCAAACAAACTATAAGATTCATTGTGTCTCCGAAGTAGTTAGATAGGAATTTCAGGACTTAAGTTTACAACTTGGACGTAAATTTTGGGTTTACAAATTATCTTTGTCTCTTGAATCTTTTAGTAGCTAGTCCTTCACACTTTCTCTATTACTCTCAACTGGGCCCTATCCATACTGATATTATAAATGCAAAAGTAGCTCTGTGTGTCTGTTACATTTTCACGCTTTAATGGCTGGATGGATAGCGATGTTTGGCTCACAGGTAGACCATGACCTGGGTGACCTGGGACATAGGATACTTTCAACCCCGGTTGTACGTTTCTGTGGGATAGTTTCCTCCCTCACGCGAGTGAAGCCGCGGGCAAGCTAATTTAATTTAACTATTAATTTGTCAAAAACTGACAAAAATATCACAACAGGCGTTGTTTAAAACTATGAAACTTTTAAAAAAATATAGATGTTAGGATTGACACCTGTATTCTGTCTCTGTTTACACCACAACCAATATGGCCGCCATGATTTAACCCTAGTCGTATCACCGATGCAATCCTAGCATGGTTAGGCTACGGAATTTAATTTCCTCTGTGGCCGGACACGTGTTGCGCCATAAGCCATTATGATATATGGCTTGGTTATACATCATGTTTATGTGGAGAATGTGCTAAACAAATGGGATTTTTGTTTCAATTGGATTTATTAATGTTTGGCTGTTTTTTTTTTGTTGGGTAGTTTGATTACAGGGTTATGTATGGTAATATGTGTAAACATAATTTTTTATATATTTTATCTATGAAATGTGTTATTATACCTACCTACAATCTACTATTTTGTTTCTTGTGGTGCAGCAGAGTCTTATGAACATTTAAGGTAAATTGTTAGCGAAGTTTCCAAATTATGAAATAAAACTACCCAGAGAGAATCCACATATTTTTACTCAATCCTGTTTTATTGATACTTATCAACTTGTAAAAATACAGATGTTCAGTTAGAAAAGCCAGAGCAGGTTAAAACGAGCGAGGAGACAAGGGCCGACTTAAGGTCATAAAAAGCCTTCTCCGCCTCATTAGGCCAAACAAAAGGAGGAGCATCCTTACGGGTGCTAATTAACTAAAATCCTTAATTAGCAATAGAATTTAAAAAAAACGACGATAGTAAGTAGCGGTTCCCAGAAATATCTTTACTTCTTTTTAACTTTTAGGATAATCAACTTTAGCCTGCACCCTAATTACGTAACACACTATCTATCACAATCTGAATCATTTCGAAGCCTATTGCTAATCCATTGCTTCATATGTGCGAAAAATTTGTCTGCTCAACAACGTAAATAACGCAATGAATGTTGTTGAACTGTCAAAATTGAAGCTATTCCTACTGTTAGTGTGTTACGCAATTACCTGTTTGCGCTGCGCAGTTGGACCTTGGATGGATCAGTATGCAGGTCTTTATCGTCTAAATACGTGTGAGATGATGGAACTATTGGTGCATCTACAGGTCTGGACGAGACCGAACCATCTAATATTTAGCAACCACTGGGATTCGACACATCAGTTAATGTAGTCTTATTTCTGCCTATTATAATTGTTATCACACATCACACTAATTGAGACAAGCTAATAAATTAACAGGCAGATAAATAAAACCTGATATTATAGTGTTGTATAACTATGTGCATATATGTATAATTTATATCTAGGAAGTATTTATACTCATTAATAATGATATCATTGTCACGCATAAGTGTCTATTTTGTATTAAATATTGCACGTATGTAATTACTTATGTGCTTTACGTTAGCCGATTAGCGACATACTTTTTATACGGTTTAAAGAAACTTGGTACTTCATGTAATAATGTTATTTTCAACATCACTATAACTATACCAGTTGTAGCATAATCAGAGATTCTCTCGGTGAGAGGAAATGGGCCGTAATCCACCACGCGGGCAGAGTGCGTGTTGGTAGATGTTACATGTCTTTGAATTTTTAGATTCTAGGACATGCCTGTTTCCTCACGATGTTTTCGTTCACCGTTTTGAGTGCAGTGGTGATGAAATAATTTAATTTATTATTAAATTATTGCTCATTAGGTGATTAGAAAATATAAAGCAAATATATGTTTAAACAACGGACTCCAATCACCAATTTGTTCATCAAGCATGATATTGATTATAATATATCCCAACTTTTTCCAGTATTTAGCAATCTGTAACTAAGGCCTATTTTTGTAGCGAACGCTTACGTGGTTATTTGAACTAATGTTACAGTTTAAAAACTAAAACACACGTTTTGATGACCTTGGTTACAGTATGTCATCAAATTACTTTTTGTATTGTTCAATACTAGTATCCAACATTTCTAATTCATGCGAACTCTGAATGTGGTTCAAAATCTAGTGGTAAGAATTTAAAAAGTTATAAACCCAAGCGTATTTAAAGTACACTTTCCAGAAATATTTACCAACAACCAAAAATTATCATAACAAACCAGAATTTCAACGCAAACTGCTCAGAAGACGTAAAATTTGTACCGGGTCTTGGATATGAAAATCCACAAAGTTACACCTCCAGATTTTATGAAAGGTGGACAAGCGAGAGTGTTGAAATATGTTAATTTTGCACAAATATGCACAGTTAGCGACAAAGCGCAGGTAAACTTGGACAGATGTGGAACAAATGTTACGTAATTTTGTGAGCTAAGAAAGTTAATGTGGTTATGAGAGATTTATTCTTTTGTTATGCTGCGACATATTTTGCCCTATATTTTTTTTTTAAAGCTTTGCCCCGCTCTAGGAATTTCTCCTGTATTGTGGGTGCGTTTACAAACATTAAACTCACATAAACAAACAGCCAGACCCAGAACAACTACTTGTAGGTCATACAAATATTTGTTCCGTGCGGGAATCGAACCCGCGACACGCAGCGCAGCAGTCAATCGCTTAACCACTGCGCCAACCGTGCCGTCAAAATTTTATTTATTGACATTGTTGCCAGAGGAAATATCTTCTGCAAACACAGTCCAAATTATATTCTCGTGATCACGCGCATTTTTCCAATCCTTTTACTGTTTCAGTTCCTATGTCATGAACCATTTCCTTTTATTTGTGTTGTGACTGGACAGCGTAATGTTTTTTGGCACATTATTCTTTTGTTACAGTACCAGGCGTATCATTAACACTTCAACTTTTCGAAAGAGACTATCAAACAGGAATTAATGACAGTGACGACGCTCTGCAAATGCGAACTATTTCCAAGACTTGGGTATAATAAAGGCGGCGTACCTACTGTATTTTGTAGGTAGGTACTAGGAAGGTAGGTAATACGGGCTGGTGTCCGCAACTCCAAGTCAATGCGCGTATTTTGCGTCAATCAATCAATCAATCAACTCAGCCTATCGCAGTCCACTGCTGGACATAGGCCTTGCTCATGCTGCGCCATAACTCCCTGTTCTCCGCCTTCCGCATCCAGTCTGTCCCAGCCACTTTTTTGAGTTCGTCGATCCATCTTGCTGGGGGGCGTCCCACACTACGCTTGCCGATACGCTCCAGGACTCGTCTGCTTCACCAGCCATCGGTCCTCCGACAAATATGGCCAGCCCACTGCCACTTCAGCTTGCTTACTCTGCAAGCTTGCAGGTCTGTATTTTGCGTACGGGTGAGAAAATCGGTTATTCTATCCACCCCAGCTCCTCAAGGAAGGCCAGCAACGCCTTGGTGTTACTGACAATCTCACGGACGATACCTGGGTTACCGAAGTACTTTGCCCTGTATATGGCGACCACCGGGCAGTTTATAAGCAAATGAGCTGCTGTCTCGTCGCTCTCCAGGTAGGTACTAAACTTCGGCTCGCCTTTGACCGATCCCTTTAATAATAACCTATACAAACGAGATCGAAGCTAACTGCCGCTCATAAATTCATTAGAGCTCTGCACCCTAATTACGTAACACACTATCTATCACAATCTGAATCATTTTGAAGCATATTGCTAATTCACTGCTTCATATGTTCGAAAATTTTTCGTTCAACGTAAATAATGCAATGAATGTTGTTGAACTGTCAAAATGAAACCCACTCCTACTTAACAGTAGGAGTGGGTTTCATTTTACGTAACACACTAACGTGTGTTACGTAATTACCCCACTGGGCGAGGCAAAAACTTTAAACGCCTTCAAATACCTACATATAAAAAGTAAGACTTAAAACAGGATTATGGCTTCTCCTGTCTCGTGATTATGCATGCCTTGATGTTCGAATGATCAAGGCTTCGCCTCTCATGTAAGAGAATGTTCATTTAAATCCGGGTAGGTACCAATGTGACATTCTCAGTTCATATACAATGTACTTTCCGCGTTTATCTCGAACATTACTGACATAGGTGTAGGAAAATATCGTGAGGAAACCTAGAATCATAGTTAATATAAGTCCGAAATCGCCAACCCGTCTTAAGCACACGTGGTGATCAATGTTCGTGCCTTCTCTGTACGTGAAGAGGCCTTTACCGTGCAGTTGGAAAGTAATTGCTGATATTATAGGGCTCCTTGGGAGTCCTCTATTGAAGCTGAGGTTGAGGCTTGAGGCTGGTATTATATGAAAGCAGTGGTGGCTCAGTGGTAACGGGCGCGACTTCCGACTTGTCGTGGGTTCGAACCCAACCAGGCTCATTACTGTGTATAAATAATTTCATCATCACTGCTCTCAAAACGGTGAAGGAAAACATCGTTAGGAAACCGGCATGGCCTAGAACAAAAAAATTCGAAGACAAGACCAAATCGCACTGGGCCCGCGTGGTAGATTACAGCCCACTCCCCTTTCGGAGAGAGGAGGCCTGTGTCCCAGCAGTGGGAACATTAGAGGCTGATAATACTAAACGTATTTAAAACATTGTTCTGTTTCTAAAAACTGTTTGAAGATGAAAGGGACAGAAAAATGTTTTAAATGAAAAATGATGTTTCTAAACGAATTTAGTGATTTGTGGTGCAAATGGGCCTCAATTTAATTAAATAGGAAACTCTTATAATAAATTAAACTACTCAATTAATAAATTACACAAAAGCTGGTGACAGAACTTGTCTTCAAGCCTTATCGATCATTGTACAATCTAAATGGGAATTTCTAATTTATTATGCTTCGTCACGAAAGGGGGTAGGCAGAAACCAAGGTGAACTGCGGTAGAGATTAATGGACTTGCCACGCTAAGGCCCACATGCGCGTTTGGTTGAGTTAGTTAACCCGACTAAACGCGCAAGTGGGCCTTCAATTAAATAAATGTAGAGTTTGTAAACTCGGAGTTAAGTTATTCACATGTTAACTCTTATTACGCGTTGCGCCACTAAAAAGTAACACTGGTTTAGTTAACCTGACATTAGTGTCTTTTTAGTTGGGAAGATTGCAGTTCAATCGACGAAACGTAAAATAGCATTGCAATGACTGTGCCCCGATATGTAATCCGACCAAAAACGAATGAACGAACAATGAACGGAAATTGTATACCCATCTCGTCTACACTACATTACGATACGTAATAATTTCTTGTCGTTGACTTTTATAACATGACATTTCATTTTAATCGTATTGTATGTGGTTTCCAGATTTAGTTTATTGATTGACGAAAACGTCAGATAAAGAAAAATATGTTTTAAGTATTTTTTTTTTTTAATTTTGTATTATTTTTAGAGTTCATGAATATATTGCCTGCTGATAGACTAGGTACCGAATTTTCACTAACTACAACGTCGAGAAATATAAAATACAAAATAAGTTGAGTTTTACGACTTAACTCTCCCACATCGGTGGGTTTAATATTTAAAAGTTTAACCCTAGATTTACATCTAACTCTTGGTGGCGCGCAAAATGAATTATTTGAGTAACCCTGAGTTAGCTGTTAATTAAAGTTATTTAGAATAACCCATGAACGAGCAAGTGAGCCTTATAGTAAGGATTTATTATTTTAGGTTAAGTTAGGATATTATTTCGGTAATTTTCGGGCATATTCGTTAGTTGAGGGAAAACTCAGGCTTGTTCAAACAAGACCGTTGATATGGCATTCTGTATTATATTAAGGTCAGGTTACGATGTGGTATTACCTAACTATGGCCTGCGCTTCCACTCGAATCCTGGGGAAACTTTTACATAGCCTGGAATATTGAAAGTCTTAATCCTGCTAGGACTTGGACTGGACATCAGGCCCATTTACGTCCTGCGCGTGATTGAGTAACTGTAGTGTATCTATTTAATAGATATGTAAACACTGTCTCATTTGCACAAGAGGAGTCGCTGCTGTCACTAATGTCATCTATCAGTCACGAGGAATGGCGGGAAACAGAAAAAGTGAGGCAGGGTCTGCACGATAGCTTGGTGCGGTAGTGAGGCAGTGAAGTGATATATTCAACTTAAATACGGAATCAACAGGATTTTTACAGTAACCAACACAAACTTTCGCAATTAGAAGGATGAAGTCGTCTATTAGCATAATCGCGAAGGCTATGCAGCGCCTACGCGGCTTCTACGCAGGGTTTACGCGATACTACGTTGCGTGCGAAAGCACTATAATTCTGCTTACATCGGCATCTTCACCAAACATAAGGTAAGTAATCCCTACTTAACAAATCCAAGTGAATTGGTGAAATTTATTTATGGATTATCCCACATTTCTACTGACACAAAAGCTACGTCAAAAAAATAAATACACAAAAAGTATCGCAGGGATTACTCGGGGACACTCTTTGGATTGTGAACGCAGAAGCTGAAATATGTGGGCAAAAAGGCTAGTCTCCCATTCACTATTCAGAGGGGCAATCCATCACGCATTAAAAACACACATACACACATAAACTCACGCCTTCTTCCCATGGGGGTAGACTTAAACTACAGAACGCCATCTACAGTATCTTATCCTGGAGTATCCTTACATACTCCTTTTGCCTCGTTTACGTTTATACATCTGGTCATACATGCACGCCGCGCCGGTTGCGAGTACTACTAACAATAAAAAAATTAATAATAATCTCACAGCATTTGAAAGTGACGATGAAAGTTTTTCATCATGACGTGGTGCTGGATGCAATTACAGTCTCTATACGACATCACACGTCGGATGGCAATTTGGAACCCTATGCAGGATAAAGACAGCAAAGACAACATTATGTGAAGTTTAAAACTCTGGCCAAACTAAGGCGAATTCCGCGCGGGATGCGGGGTGAAATTTGCTTGCGCCAACCGAGTCAACTGTATTAATTAACTGGAGCAAATATTAATCGTGAAACAATCGACGCCCAGAGTCGCGTCTGCGTCCCACACGCACAGAGAGCATCATTATAATACCCCTCGCGGGTCAGTGTGGTCAAAGCTTAAGGTTGGTACTCCCTCTGGAATTAAAGGGTTTTCCTTCATACAACGTGGATATCCTGATTACTTAAAGCGTAAACATAAAAGGGCGGAAAAAGTTTTTCAATCATATATATCGGTACGAGTACATAGCGTACTCGTAAAACAAAATCGCTTTTCATGTTTGTCTGTCTGACCGCTGAGATCTTAATAAACTGCAGAGTGGATTTTGTTGCGGTTTTCACCATCATTTAGTTAGAGCTTATATCCTGGAAGGTTTATGAATGTAGGTAATTCATCAATATTTAACTTCGAGATAGCACAGAAATCATGATTTTTTGGCATGTCGCCATTGCACGCGTGCTAAGCAGGACCGGGTCGCTAGTCAAAGACAAAATACAGTTAAGTAAACAACAATCTGTTCCAACGATTTATGTCGATCCTCGGAATACGAATACGTAGATTGAGAATTGCCAATGTAAGTAGAATTGTGGACAAGATAAATGAATAGAAATGAGCGGATTTTGATGAAGTAAGTTTAAAAGTTAAACAAAATCGGAAATAGGTGTAGATTGGGATTGAAACTCATTTATTTGTGTTTGAAACTCCAAAATTGTTCGTAAAACCTTATTACGCTTTTCGTTGAATATTCAAGAAGAAAAGCAAATATGCTTTAGGTACTCTCTAAATTAAATGAAGAAAATTAATTGTTAAGCAAATTGACTACCAACTTAAATTAACCACATATTAAATTCAAATCATAACTAGCATTCTTTAACAGTTGCATTAAATTGATGCCAATTTACTCAACAATTAATTTCTCTGACTGTAACTACACGTGGTACCGCCCAGAAATTAATTCAGGTTTTAATTACCCAAGAAAAAAAGTACGTGGGCTTGAAAGTCGTTACTAATGTGAAATGCTCTATTAATTTTTTTCAGGAAATAAATTACCGTTATTTTTTATGAATTCAGGTGCAGATGTTATGTTTTTTGATTTTTATGAAAAATTTGACTCTTGTCTTTGTATATTTTCTGGTCTTAAAATTGTTTGTGTTAACGTAACCTTCAATTAAGATTTGCACACCATAATTATAACCTGGTAGGTTATGATGGAAGCTCACTATGCCTGTCAACTAATTTTACTCGTATTTTTGAAAATCTATACATGAGGACTATTTAATAATATTAGCTATTAAATATATGGTAATTAGTGAATTTTGTTGATTCTATCTTATTTCTGAACTGAACTTATTTAGTTTATTAAAGTTTCAGAAAAAAGGTACGGGCATAGACGAGGGGAAAAACAACAGGCGGTTGTAAATGTGAAAGTGTGCTAAAATAACAGTTAAATTATATTTACAAAAAGGTGTTTATTTCTGCCAATCTAACGAATACTTCCTTCCCACATTGTGCTTATAATAAAATAGTAACGTTGTCAAAACTGCCCATAGAATATTAAAAAAAAGTAATTTGCTATGAGGTGTGGGAACGAGTTTGATGCCGAAAATAATTTACCTGCCTTTGCATTATATTTAATTCTTTTTACCTATAGTGGTATAGTAATTTTATTCTAGGTGCATCGTCTTCACATATGATTACATAATTAATGTGAACTTACATAATATTGTAAAACATTTTAAAAGAGTAACGGTGGAGTTTCTGGCCCATTCTTCTCCATACGAAACTATCTTTTGGAAGGGGCAACTAGAATCAATTCTATTTTTTTTGTAAATTATGACGTTCGAAAGTACCTTTTATGTGCCTATTTGAAATAAATGATTAGTTTAGTTTAGTTTAGTTTGTTTTATTCATAAACAATTTACATTGTGTTGAATTTCATACAAATTTGATTTTGACAAACGATTTGACTTTGACTTTGAAAATATAGTTTTTAGAATTTTTGTCTGTTTCTCTATTTGTCTGGATTTATGTTCCGGTTAGCGCAAAAACGGCTGTACGGATTTGGATGAAATTTGGCACACAGATAGTTTATAACCTGGATTAACACAAATAATACTTTTTATCGGTAGTACGTTCCCGTGCGATAATTTCCGACATCCACGCGGGTGAAGCCGCGAGCAAAATCTAATGAATAATATTCTTATTCACGTATATAATTACAATTAAATTTTCTGACTGAATTATCTGGTTATACAGAAACGGATCTTAGATGCTTTGCAGGATATGTTTTATCTTTTACAATTCCATGAAAATCATGATACCTGCTATCACGATTTTGAAGGAAATTTTAATTTATTATGTTTTTATTCAATGTTATTTAATTCGAGATTACAATATAAGATTCTATATCCATTTATTAAGTAGAAATTCTAAAAGGAACAAGAAAGTAAGCCGGTATCTGGTTCGATCGGAACGAATAAAAAAAATAATTTAAGACACAAATATTTACGATAACTCCACTTGTCCTTTGAATCTCTGCGTTTTATAGACGATGTAATTGAAATAACTGAAAACTTAAAAGGCCGAGGTACTCAACATTATGAATATCTTTTACTGTGGAACCAAAAAGTCAGCTGTGCCCTACGTTTTGTCAGATAAGCGAACGTAAATGTATGGATCACCTGTTTTTTGTGTTTTCAGTTTAGGTCCCAATGTAAAAATTGTTCATAATGATGACTATAGACTATATACTACTACCCCTTTAGAGGTTTTCAATTATACCTACTGCACGTTGCAGTTACCGCTGCTTGCTGAGGACATTCAACTGTAGGTTGTGGTGTCAAGTTCATATAATATCTAAACCTCGAATGCGCTACCTACGTAGCCAAGTATATAGCATAAAAACATGCTTTAAGCGTACACTATGTAAACAAGCATATTATAAGTTGAATGCCGAAGATAAAAATGCTTGGCTTAGTGCTGGTCATACTCCACAGCCACTTAGGCTCACTAGTTAAAATTTTAATGTTTGAAAAAAGTGCTTCTCTTTAATTTTTTCTAACATTACGAACTTAATGTTTATTTTTTATTTTTATTACTTAAATAAGTTTTAATTGTTTAATACTTCAATAGATATTAATGATTATCTTTTCTTTTTGGGTAACATTTAATTAATCTCTGAAATACGTAACAAACTATAGTTTTGTAGAATTTAGAAGCATTTTTTCAATTTTGTAAAATATTTGAGTACCATGGATCCGTTTATTATGTCATTATTATGTACTCGTATGTTGACTTGACAGCCTGGCAGTTGAAACTATGTCATGCTCACTTAAATGTCTCACTGTTGGTGACGCGTGTGTTGGATCATTCGGTTCCCTCAAAATGGAGCTGGATGGTGCTGCTCCACGCGTCATGTTCGTGAACGGACGCCGTCAGTTGAGACTGGTCATGTCTTAACGCCACGGCTTATTTTTATTAATAATCTTATATTTTGATTTTTTTCTTTTTATTTAAATATTCTTCTTACTTAAAGAAGCAACAAGAATAATGTACGCAGGATTTTGTAATATCTTGATTTAAAAGAGTGTCCTTGGAGTATCTTGCCCGTTCTTCTGCATCGAGATCTACGTTCTGGAATGAGCAACTAGCTTCAACTTTCTGACTAACGGACCGACTCTTTGACAATTCAAAAGTGCCTGTAAATGGTATAATTGAAATAAATGCTATGAGTTTGAGTTCATACCTACACACCCCACAGCCAGAAATAGGCTAATACCACCAGCTATCAAATTCAAACTAACTTGTCAGCCTCTACATAAACGATCCACTGAAGCGTAGCTAAACGAGTCAACCAAGAGGTAATGTTATCAAAAATGTAAGAAACACTCCCACGATGCCCGTTTAAGGAGGTTGAAAATATAGTTTCATGGTCCCACAGCGACCGCTTACTGGAGGAAGTCAGGTACGGCTGATGTTACTTTGAAGGTAGTTTTACCGTTGTTGGAATGGAGTTACGATCGTTTTAATAAATGTTTTAGGAGATCATATTGTTGTGGTCATTTCCGGGATGAGATCTGCTGATTAGGAGGAGGTCTTTATTTTTTATCAAGAGTTATTACGGGCTTAATGAAAACCGTGCACGTTTTAAACTTGATTTAATTTCAGCTGAGCTTTAACTGTCTGTTAGGACGTTTTACTTTGTTAAACCATGCGATGCTTTACAAGCTAACATGCAGCATCACTAGTTGTTCATTAGAAGTTACAGCCACGACAGTTTCCGAACCGTTCTAAGCCCTAAAACACTAACATTATGTTGCCAAGTAGGCTGCATTACTTTATGCTAGAAATTTTGAGAAGATTTTTCTTGTCATCTCAAGACAAGAAAACAAATAGCCTATTTGCTTACCTGAGGAAAACTAGATATTCATTAATTAGGTAACTTACCAAAATAAGTGCAAAGAGCGGCAACGGCGCATGATGAGTAGCCATAAGCGTACCAATGCCAAGACTGATAGTGACGAGCAGGGAACCAGCCAGCGCCAATGCCTCCCATTCTGGCGCCGCTGGTAGCAGCGCGAGGCACAGCACTACTGACAGCACGAAGGTGATGACTGATAGTGATGCGATAGCTTTCGTCTGTAGAGCTAGTTCCTGGACCAAGAAAAACAAGTTTTTGGTTATGATTTTGCAAAGTTGAATCTGTTTGTTAAAAAGAGTCAAATTAGAGGGTGGAACGGCAAATTGATATAAGTGTCACTTGCAGCAGCCATAATGTTTATGCGACGTGAGGTAAAATATATGCTTTTTAGTACACGGTAAACAATAATATATTTGATGTAAGAATTTAAATTATATAAATGAGCCACATAAAAATACTCTATATAGTTAGCCTTAAGAAATTATTCTGTACAGTTTGAACATGTACCTTAACTAATAACTAATAATATAACATATATTTACATAATGGGTCGGGGAAAAAGTATTTTCGTATTTTTAAGATATAAAGTTGTAGTAAAATCTCTTTAGCTGTTTTTTTATCTGTTATCTTGCTGGTTTTGGTACGATTATATAGATGACACTTTAAAAAATAAAAGTAAAAACGATTTTCCGCCATTTTTCAATTGTTTTTCTGTCCGACAAAATGAGTGAATCTAACTATGTAAATATGTGAGCACCATGTATCTATCACATAATTAATTTACCTGCCTTTGCATTATATTTAATTCTTTTTACCTATTGTGGTATAGTAATTTTATTCTAGGTGCATCGTCTTCACATATGATTACATAATTAATGTGAACTTACATAATATTGTAAAATATTTTAAAAGAGTAACGGTGGAGTTTCTTGCCCATTCTTCTCCATACGAAACTACCTTTTGGAAGGGGCAACTAGAATCAATTCTATTTTTATGTAAATTTTGACGTTCAAAAGTGCCTTTTATGTGCCTATTTCAAATAAATGATTTGACTTCGACTTTAACGAAGAAATTCGATACATTTTAAAGCGTAATTACAAAAAAGGGAAAAACACAAGCCGCGATAAAAATACGTGACGTTTATGGACTTAACGCAGTTTCAGTTAAGAGTAGCACAAACTTGGTTCAAGCGGTTTCAGTCCGGGAATTTTGATGTCAAAGATGCAGCTTGCTCTGGTCGGCCTGTTACGGATAAAGTCGATGCCATTTTTGAAAAAGTGAAGCAAGATGGGCATATTAGTAGTTACGACATAGCTGAAGAATTAGGGGTGGACCACAAAACAGTTTTGACTCATTTCAAAAAGTCTGGGTATACAAAAAAGTTCGATATTTGGGTGCCACACAAGCTCTTGGTCTTGAATTTGCATATAAAATACGAAAGATTTTTTTCCCCGACCTAATATTTCTAACACATTCCTTTCAAATTAAATAACATTATATCTGATATCTTCGGTATTTTGATATTACTTTTTTCAATAATAAATGATAATATAAGATTGCTATGAGATAGCTTGAGGGCAAGTAATAAAGACGAGTAGGTAGGAATATAATATGTTACAAAATATCCAGCTAGAGAGAACATACAGGAACAATATGTCGGAAATACGTTAAATCAATCGTTTGACTTTGACTAATCGGGACGCCAGCGCCAGGTGGCACTCGACAGAGTCTATAACATAACGGATGACCAAAGTAAAAGCAGAGTTTGTTGTTGGCGGTTAAGCAGTGAACACGTTTAGAAACTGTCGCGCGTTCCGTATAGTTGTGTGGTGTACCTACAGTGTGCGAATTGCTAGTGTGATTAATTTGATCGTTAATTGTAACTTGATTTGAACTGCAAACGGTTTTTCTATTGCGCAATAACCAACACTACCCATAGTACGCCCACAGTAGTTAAAATATGGCCGATGATAACGAGAGAGACATACCTTCTCCGTCATATATATATATCTTCATAAGTACCTGCAGGTACGTATGAAGATATATATATATGGCCGCACGTTAGTAGCAACAAATACAGTATAAGCTGGCCTCTTATTCTCTGGAAACTTCGTACTACGCTAGGTCAGCTTAAAAGCCATAGCACACGTATCAACTCGGAAAGTGATCGTCACCGTATCGCCTTTCGCTTCGCCGTCAACCTAACGTAAGCACATAACCAAAGCGGATCAGCAGCTCCGATACACCGACTCGACTACGGCTAGGCGACGCCACGCTTACGGCTCGCCGACCAGTCCGCTGTTCGTGACCTTGTCCCGAGGCGAGGCGATTACGTTACAGTTCCGATTAGTGTGCCTTTTTTTGTGGTTGTCTGCTCGCAGGTCAACATAAGAGGTGGTCGGCTGCTTAACCGGTCATGCCTGTGGTTGCCTTAATAAATTAAGGCCTCCAGCCAGGGCTTAGAAAACTTACAAACTAGATGACAACACGCTAAGGGCACTCGGCTTAGGGCATCGCTGAAAGAGGGCAGCAAGGAACAGGCTGGATCGGAATTAAACGATTAGTGTGCGTTGCAGTGGGGAGTTATATACTTACAAAGAATACTGAATGGCTCAAGTTGATACTCTGACGATCCCTTTCCGATTTCATACGTGTGCTATTTCCTTAAGGTCAAAGTATTACCGACAACGTTCTACCCACTGTATTAACATACATCTACTATTACCCCAGAGGTTTGCTAGTGCGTTGCCAAACTTTGCCTCTAAGTTTAACAACGCCACCTCATAAACCTAAATATTTAATTTCAACGGCACCTAAGCTGTGGGTTTGTGGGTCTTACTTACCCGGATAAACCCTTTGACAAGACACGTTTTAAGTAGTTCTGCCTTGTACTTATGTAGGTAGGTATCTTATTGTAAAACGCAACGTTTTAAGGCTACCCACAGACAGGCGCGACGCGACAGCACGACACAAAGGCGACACTCGTCGCGCGACGAGCCGTGCCTTTGTGTCGCGCGCGATTCTCGTCGCGTATCATGCCTGTTTGTAGGAGCCTTTACAGAATGTCTATCCATTTAGGTACGCCACGGGTGGCCAATTATAGAACCTATGTTATATTCACGCCACCAGAGCCCCAGGTACAGCAGTAACCTTCAATAACTAGTTCTCTTTGGCATTGGCTAGGGATTTTCAGAAGCCCGAAGTCTGACAAGGAGTCTTACCAAGGGGTGCTACCCAGTAATTAGGTTGCGAAGAAAAGACAGGCAGTTGTTCCATGTAAAATACGGGTATTCAGCTGAATTCGGTTTGACTGGAAGCTGACCAAAACATAGTTATTTAAAGCAGAATCCCATGCACAGCCTTAGATACCTGTCAATAAGTATAAATTCCTCATTCATAGGTTTTCAGAAGGACCTCTTCTACTAAAACATTATCCGAGGAAAGATATAGAGAAAAAAAAATGATAATTTTCTCGAACAAGTCTCTGCAAAAAAAGGTTCGGAGTCGAGATGAGGCTAACAGAGGATAATTGAGGCTATGAGAGCCAGATTGGCCTAACTAATTAAAAAATAGTTTACAGTAGTAAGGAAAAACCAGAAGCCCTGATTTCAAATATTTTAAACTAAACTTATTTATAAATTAACTAATTTAAATATTAAATTAAAAAAAAAACTAATATTATTATTATTATTAATATGTAGGCCACTGTGGCGCTATGACTTTTACCGTTTAGAGCAGTTATTTTCTAAAATAAAAACAGTATTGAAAAAATTACAGTTAGGCCACTCTGGCTTTCATGGCCTCAATTACAATATCAGCCAGGCCACAGATGTCGACAAGGCCGGCCACTGTCCGTACTCGAAAACTAGACGCAAATGGCTCTTACAGTTTTATAGGGCAGATTAGGGGAAATGGTGATTAGTAGTTTTGTTACCTCGTGTAAGGGAATGTGAAATAACTTATTATCGCTAGTAAGAAATAATAACGTTGATAAGAATAAGTTTATTGATTTCACGCCAATTAAACACGCCCTAAGGATATCAGCGCCATCGTAAATCTAACGTTAATAAACATCAGTTTATTTATCTCAAAAAAGCGTTGCTATGCTGAAGATTGTTCAAAAACATAAAATCCTATCAAATTATAATAAAAAAAGACAATAACCGAGAATGTGCTTTAAATATTTTGAAGGTGCGTAAAAATGTTTGTCTCTATTCCAAGCAAAATACTTGGAATTAATTTGCAATACTTAGCTATGTTTCAAATAATGGTGCAATTTTTTTTTGTAGTCGACCATATTCATTATCCAAGCCGAAAAATTACTAATGAGAGATTATAATGGCTGCACTTCATACAATGAAATCTTATAAACGGCTGGGAATATTTAATGTTAAGAGAAAAGTTAAGAGCTTCGGACAAGAACTCCATAAAGTGCTTAAGCTACATTTAATCTCTTATAAATCCACAGCTCATTGCGGACAGGCTTTTCAACCACACCCACGACCCCCACCTCTCTTTTAAAAGCAATTCCTTTTCTTTTGACTGCTAATAGCGCCTTTTTACCAGCCACTACACATAATATAATAAAAAATAAAATAGAATCCAACAATTTTGCTAAGTACCCTAGTACGAGTAGTTATTGACAGGCCAACACTGTTCTTCCATACCAACACACATACTATATTAACACTGTAATTTAGAAATATTGTAAAAGCCAATTATTCTGAAATGAGTAAACCGTAGTTTCTTGCCGGCTCTTCTCCATAGGAAACGACCAATCTAGGTATATGTGTAATAAAATATTTTTGAACTTTTTGCTCCTAAAAATAAGATTATTAATTCGGTGAAACATTTTAAATGTCATTAACTGTATGGTCTTTATGGTTGCTTGTTAACTCAAATTAACATGTTTTGTATATTTTAATAATTGTTAGCTGTAAGTTTTGAGTTCAAGTACTTAATCATATTTTATCTGTAATTTGTATCGTAACTTTAATTCATTGCTTGCAACACTAGTTCAATAATTGAGTGTGAATCTATGGTTGGGGGCACTCTGAGACTCTCACTTTTCAAGAATGGTGCGACGCACATCTTTTTGGTATCATTATTCATTTATTTACCTATATTCATGTCGAATTATTCATCAAATATTGTTAAGTTTAGTCAATGTGTAAGGTTAATACATTTCATCAAGTAAACAAGTGCAATCATTAACCCTGTTCATTTCGCCGCCAATGTTCACAATCCACATTCCGGTTGCGAATCGAACCCGCCAGCCAGATTGAACATTGCTCAAATTCCGTGTATGTACACCGCAAGGAATGTAAGTAATAACAATGCTTTAATTAAAGTTTCTATTAAAATATAAAAGAACAAAAAACCACCACCATGTAATCCTGAATGAATGTTTAAAATCACGCAGAATTTTAACATACTCCTCGTACATGTATTTTTTCGTTTTATTTGAAAAATACTCATAATTATGTAGAGCTGAGCTTGGCAGATGTCAGGACTACGTGTATGTAGGTTAGCGATGCAAATGACAGATCTGGGAAAAGGGACTTAGGTAGGTAATATTTTCGATAGAAAGTGTGAAAAAATATTTTTTGTATGGGCCTTTGCATGTAATTTTTTGTGGCGATTAGCGATTTAGTCGCGTTTCCAAAGTGCGATAAAGCATCTAAATTCTAAATATACTCATGGTAGTCGCAGCGATGTAGCGAGTCTTAGGGCGGATTTCTCCAATCAAACTGAACGCGATTAACATATCTAAACCGCGTTCAAGAGCTGTCAATGTCATCATTGTTGTGGAATATTGACACTGACAGCTGTTGAACGCAGTTTAGATGTGCTGATCGCATTCACTTTCATTAATTAAATTGGCACTTAGACATCTACGGAATACGGCTTGATAATCATTTGTTTTATCACGACCGAACGGAAAGAGTCTCCAAAATGCATAATGCAGACACAAACTCACTGATCGCCGATCCTAAGGCCCCTCGCCCACAGCGACTTTTTGTAACGATGCTGCCGCGCGTTTCGTAAACACGCGACAGCATCGCCACTAACGCGCGGTAGTCGCATTTGCAACGCGATACAGAAGCGATGCCAACGCGATACTAACGCGCTACAGCATCACGACTGTATCGATGCAAACGCGCGACCGTATCGGACGACATCGGAGAGAGAACGGAGGGTGGTGCGTGAGTGGAGAACCGAACATCAGTGCAAAGACAACAAAGCAGCACCAAAGACAACGTGACTTATGTTGCCTCAACGGAGTCCATCTCACAACTGTAGCATTTCTGTGCCGTTACTGAATCGCGTTTGCATCGCGACAGAAGCGCGACAGTATCGCGTTTGCATCGCGACTGAGAATCGTGGTGTGGGCGAGGGCAAACAGCTGGCGACCGCATCGCGACTGTATCGATGCGGACACGCGACAGTATCGCTACAAAAAATCGCCGTGGGCGAGGGGCCTAAGGCAGCATTCACACCAACCAGATAGTCGGCCGCCGACTGTTTTATGTTTTCATACATTTTTAACCTGGTGGCTCACAATCGGCGGCCGACAATACGTTTGGTGTGAACATGGCCTTATATTAGCATTTCAGCCTCCCGCAGACAGGCGCGACGAGATTTTAGTGAAACAATTTCCATGAAATTTTCGTAAAAAACATCTACTAGAGTCGCGTCGCGCATGTCTGTGGGAGCCTTTATTTATATTTTCATGAACTGTATTACAGTTGATATGTTTTTATGTAGGTAAGACGTTATTCCCCGGAGCAACATTTGTTTTTCAATTGTTTACAAAGTCCTGATTAAATATAACATAGGTCCATATGTGGGTTTATTTGTTAGTTCATACGTGTGGGTGAAAAATTGGAAATGTAAAGTAACTCTTTCACTGTTGGTAAATAATGAAATACTTTCAACTTTGTTACTGAATGGAAATATGTTACAATAGCTATATATTTCATTCAAGACTTTTTACCCTTTGTATGTATAGAGAGCAAGGGTTTGAAATTATTGTTTGCTTTGCTATGTATACAAATTAAACATCTTTCAGAGGTTTTCATTGTTATATAAAATATTAAGTATTTTTATGTTTTCGAAATCGTGATCCTAACTACAATAAATGCGAAAGTAAGTTTGTTTGTTTGTCACCGTTTCACGCCTAAACGGCTGAACGGATTTGGATGAAATTTGCTACACAGATAGACCATGACCTGGAAAAGGCCATAACCTTTTTATTCTGGATCGCAGACGAAGTCGCGGGCAACAGGTAGTTAATGTATATGACGTGGAAGAAGATGCTGATTCAATAACACATCAATAGGACATTAATTGTGTCGTTCAATGAGAGTGTTGAAAACAAGTTGTTTTTTTTAACACTGCTAAATGCAGTGTTAAGTATTTCAGTCGAAAACAAAATCCCAGGCATATTCAATACTTCTTAAGAGAGGAATCGATAGTTCGTGTCAACTCTGTCAAAGTTCCTTGGAGTACTATTTGACACGAAACTCACTTTTCACGAACACTCGCTGCCTATTCGTACCGGAAACTAGCCTTTATTATTGATAAGAATATACGAGACTAACAACAAACTGGCTATTAAACTAGTTTACATAGAAAGAAAAGAAAGAAAAAGTGTACGTATATTTGCGGTAAACATGACGCAAAGAAAAAACACACAAACACAAAAAAGAACGAGTTGGGGGAAAATATGCGTCATGTCCTTCGTCAAAAGAAAGCTAGAATCATCTGCAGTGATTTGGAATTGCTATGAGAGCACTTACGCCTTACTTCTTAAGAAAGTCCAAAATGCCTTTCTTATATTTCATTACAAAAAAAAACACGTGTGGCACTCGGGGACTGCCGCGGTAAAGCTATTGCATAGCATTTTTTATCAACTTATGCAATTATAATTTTTTTTTATTTATGCAGTATTTTTTTTTCTTAGATATTAATTCAAGTACAGTCGTACCATATACATACACGTTAAGCGAACGCTCGGCCGAGCTACATGGTAGCCGGAGTGGGGGGTGTTAGGTTTTATTTTCGTTATGGAATTTCTTGATTCGGTCGCCGCGCTCAAAGCCCGCGATAAAAGCTATGCTATAGCTTAAAAACTCTTCGGATACTACCCTTTTCTTAGTCCTTCAATACTTGGCGTACTTTTTAATTTTCTTCAAGTTAGGCGTAATAACTTCTTGCTTATCACAGCTTGCCGTATTTTGCGCGGTGAGACTGATTGTCCAGAACTTGTGGAGCAACTGCTGAGGGTTTTTGTTCCTGTTGTGCCCAAACACCAACTGAGGCCGCGAAGACACCCGTTATTGGCCGTATCTTCAACACGCACAGGGTCACGAGCTAACTCACCCCTCGTTCTGGGGCTTAGGATGCTTAATGCTCTTCTGACATCGACACCGGCGTGTGACTTGTTTTCCGGGATATGGAAAGATGTTTGTCGTGAATGTTTAAGAGTCTTTAAGATGATAGATGTAAGAAAGATACTTAAAAGTGGTTGACCTCCTTAAATTCTCAGTTGAGCTTCACGATTACTGACAAATGCGTGCACTGACTGGACAGGTCCACTCAATATGTGTGGTTCTTTCCTCAAAAGAGCATTTCAGATACCAATCTACATGGTCTTCATATAATCTGACCAAGATTATGTCTGGACTTTAAAAGAGACTGTGACCGCTGAGTTTGTTTCGGCCTTTCTTCTCAGAGTAGTCAGATAGGAAACTCCGAACTCATCTAGTTTTAAAATATGATTGACGTGTAAAAGTGTTTGTACAAAACACGTACAGAAATAAAATCATTTATCATTTAAAAGTTGTACTTTTCTGTCGATTGGTTTGTTATTTTTACACTGTTTCTTATTTTGTCAATTTCTCGTGTTCTATTTTTTATTACATGTTTTGTTAAGATTTTACCGTACAACACCTTAGATTTATTTAAATTCTTTATGTTTTATATGTATCTTAAATAAATAAATCACAAAGTTCCAAAATTGTTAGTATCAAACGTTTTTAAATATCATGTTTCCTGCAAATAACGCAGTTTTTTGTGACTTCTCAAATCACTGCTACGCACGTAGCCGCAAAGCTACGCGAGTTATCGCGGCCATCTTTGCTACGAAGCCTACGAGAGTGGCTACGCTACTACGCGCGTATGTACATCGCTACGAGTAAAAGCATGGTACCGAGTACCTATAAGTTCGTTTTATTATTACATTTAATTAAATGCAACTTTTGTTTCTCGCGTGGATACTCATAATCTGATTAGACCGGAGGGTAAATGTCATCCTCGTTCCGATTAAAACAACCCTATGAACGTCTATAATAAACGAGGAAGGAAGATGTAGGATTTCCAAAACCCAGAAAAAAACAAGGTCCAAGTGAAACTAATTTGTCAATTACCATTTTCTTAAAAGGACCGTCCCATCCCTAGCAATTAGTAGTCTAATCAAATGCAGACATGACCGCACGGTTTCAGTAGAAATAAACTTACTGCCATACCATTTTATGCCTAATTTAGTTCTACATAAGAGCCATGGACTTTTATTGTCACTGGATTAGTGCTTAATTGTTTGTTCGTTTAAGGAATTTTCCATTTCGTTATTTGTTTTCTTTTTCAAAGGTTTGACAACATTCGACTACATAAAAAGGGCGGTGTATTTTGGTGTATTTACTTCGTGAGTATATTTTATTTATGTGTTAACTATCTTTTATTCATATATATGACTTAATATTTCAAGCCTAGAAGCTTTCAAAATCATTGGACTCGTAATCGGCCGGCAGTTATAATAAAATAAATTATTTTTAATAATCTATCGCCACGCAATTTGATAAGCAGAACCGACTGATGAAGTTGACATTTTCTTGGCGATTTCATATACTAAAATATGAATGCCGAAACAATCCAATCGGCTTTTCAGCTCTACTGGCTTTCACACCACCACGCATCCCGCACAATTTCACCGTTGCATTGCCCGCCAAACACCGCTCTAATCCGGTTATTACCAGTCTCAGCCTGTGCGAACTTGTTCAAACCAGTGTAAACCAGATGCCAGCAAGCAACTTATCATAGGAGCACGTCATCACTGTAATTGCTAATTAATGATAGTGCTTTTTATGAAAGGAAACACTTTGTGGCACATGTCTGCATGGAGAGTGGGAAAACAATTGTTTTATATTTTGCAATTTTATTAAGTGAATACTTGATGCAAAACTGTTGACTTAATGTACTGGTGAATAATATCTTTGTTTAAGAGTCTCTTGGGAAAAAGATCATACAATTTATTAGTGGCCTCGCTCGGACTGGGACTTTGCATTTTGCTTCTAAGATGTTTATACCTTACACCTCTATCATCTCCTTCTGTAAACACAGCCGAAATTTTATGGACTTAACATTAAATTCCTACAAAAAAATCGAAGGCCACACAAATCTATTACCTACATCCTCCAAAAAATACCTCATAACATTGTTATTTCCAATATGTACCTAGCCTGAACACACAATTGCTTAGTTGTCAATGCCCAAGGGACCTAATATTATATGTAGTGGGCAAGAAAGTCAAGGCTTACCTGGGATCAATGGGTGGGTGGGTTACATAAATAACAAAATAGGCCTATTTATTAGTGAATGATGTAAGGAAAAAGCGGCCAAGTGCCTGTCGGACTCAAACACGAAGGGTTCCGTACCACCGTACAATATTTAACACTACATATGTCCTGTATGGGGGTCTCCTTTAATTTTTAACTTTATTTTATTAAGCTATTGCATAGCTTTTATCGCGGGCTTTGAGCGCGGCGACCGAATCAAGAAATTCCGTAACGAAAATAAAACCTAACACCCCCCACTCCGCCTACCATGTAGCTCGGCCGAGCGTTCGCTTAACGTGTATGTAAATGGTACGACTGTACTTGAATTAATATCAAAGAAAAAAAAATACTGCATACTGCATTGGATCTTAGTTATCTTAAATAAACGTTAATTATTATTATTATTATAAATAAAAAATAAATAAATAATTATAATTGCATAAGTTGATAAAAAATGCTATGCAATAGCTTTACCGCGGCAGTCCCCGAGTGCCACACGTGTTTTTTTTTAATTATTTGTTGTTATAGCGGCCATAGTAGTACACGCTTTTTTGAGTATGAATGTGGATGGCTATAAGAGTAGGGGAAGACCAAAGAAAATATGGGCGGACTGTGTAAAAGATGATATGGCTAGAAAGGCGGTGAGGACCGAGATGACAACTGATAGAGAAGTATGGAAGCAAAAGACATGTTGCGTCGACCACAAATAAATTGGGTTCAGGGCAAGAGAATGGTGATGATGATGAAGAGTAGTACACACTGTGTAAATTTCAAATATCTAATTACTACTGTTCAAAAGATACAGCCCTGTGACAGACGGGCGGACGAACGGACAGAGAGCGGAGCCTTAAAAATAGGGTCGCGTTAGCACCCTTTGGGTACGGAACCCTAAAACTGAGGACTTCTTCTTAAAGGATTGGCCCGCAATCACAGTAGACCGGGAAAGGTGGAGAGAGGGATGGGAGGCCTTTGCCCTGCAGTGGGGTTACATAGGAAAAATACCTAACTTTTCCTAGTTTTGTGGGTGATTTTTTTCAGGATCGTTTAGTTTAAAGTTCGGTAACCTTAGTTGTAATCATTTGTAAGTGATATGAGGATATTATTCTTCTTTTCTTCGGTTTGTGTGGGAATTCAGAAGAAATTTTGTTAAGGAGGATGCGCCAAGGTAGCCCGCGAAATTCAAATTTTCTTACGTTTATTTGCAATTTGCAGTATTAGTATTAAGTTATTTAGTATCAGGTTGTATGTTGATCTAAATATAATTCGCGGCCGTAACAAATATTTATTTATAGAATTATAATCACAAAAATCATCAATACATCTCTCTAAGTTCATATTACCCTATTGAATATCTATTTCATGAAATGAGACTGACAATGACATTTGAGACCAATTCTAACTTAAGGAGTTGTATTGCTGATTCTAATCAAAATTCACTTAAAAATACCTTGTGGCATTTCCTGGTAAATATATGTATTTTTAATTAAATTAAATCCGTTCAGCGGTTAAGACGAGAAAAGGTAACGAACAGATCATAAATTCAAATAATCTGTGTGTTTTTTAATAAATAAAACAAGTTTTTATAATTTTAAACATCAATAAATAATAATATTATTCATTTTAATATTATCACCATTAATTTGTAATTTTCTAGCGTCGCCACGTAATTATATCAGCCAGTTTATTTTGTGACTTTAAATATATTTAAATAACTTTTTTTCCGATTTTAATGGAATAAAGACTGAATGTTACCCCAAGATACGAACTATGACAATATTCCTAATCCCTCAAATCTCTTAAAAAGAGGTATCTTAAAAGTCTTAAAATCTTAGAGGTATCTTAAAAGCATAAATTTTAATTTTCATATCCCTAACTTAAGAAATGATAAGTTTCTCATACAAACTTTCATCCCCTTTATCACGCCATTTAGGATTATTTTGGAAACAAAAAGTAGCTTATGTCCTTACCCAGGATACCACCTATCTCCTTGGCAAATTTTATGGAAATCTGTCCAGCGGTTTAAGCGTGAAAAGGTAACATACATACAGACAAACAAACAGACAGAGTTACTTTCGAATTTATAATATTAGTATGAATTGAAACTATGAAACCAAGTTTGTCGTAAAGTAAGTTGGCGTCCAATGAGCAAAGGACAGAAAACAATATTGTTCCCAATTTCTATACTTTCAAATTAATTCCTTCATTTTCCACACACACATTTATGGTAACGCTACTTGCGTGTTTATCTAAATAAATAAGTGGCCTGAGGGCCTAGACAAATGGCATTCGCTTCGGAGCGATTCTATTTCTACAATCGCTATCGCTTTCGCTAATGTTTCCATCATACTAATCGAAAACTAAAGATAAGGCTTGTCAAAAAGTGCCACTTGGCTACGCAATTCTTTGGAAGTGACCGTTCAAACTTATCGATTCGTTTTATAGAATCGGTTGATGTTAACATTGTCTAGCTAATTTCTATTCGTTGACCTATGATCACGTGACATTTCGATAGCTTATGTCTCCCCATACATTATTTGGCTTTTCTACTAGCGTCTTCGCTAATCGAATGTTACTTTGTCTAGGCCCTCAGTTCTTGCGACCCACGTACTCAAAACATTAAACTTACTAGACTTACAATAAATGTTAAGGTCCACAATGTTATCGTTCACCCTTTGAAAGTAATAAATTGGATACATACGTTATGTTTAAAAAAACAAATCGGCTTGCATTGTGTTGGTATGTTTCCGGACCTTTTATTTTCCGCTGTGATAAATGACTGCCTGTAGCGACTTCCTGTACAATTAGTCACTGATATTTTTCTGTAACTGGTATTTTCATATCACTTCGTGAACAGTAGACTATTTCAGAAGAAAGTTTTCTATCCCAAACGTCAAAATCACACTGACAACTGACAGTTGTCTAAGGTAGTGAAGACAATTTGATTTTGTAATCGCCATGCTAAAGACAGTAAAAAACTTTTTACTCGACGGCCCCAAAGTATAAAAATGGAATGGATAAATTTCCTACATGTTTAGTATTAGGCGTTTAAGCGTTTCATAAAGGAGGTCGAAATTTTCATTACTTTTGCGTTAACACACACCATTTTCGAGATATAAGCAAAATAAAAGAAAAACGTGAATAAACTACTGAATTTCGTAAAAAATGCAGTTGACTCTTTCTACTTTGCTGCCGTCGTACTGTCTTCACAAAATGTCATTTTTGTCTATTCTTCCGTCGACATAACCCGTTTCTATGATGGTCATGCTGCGCGTGCAGACGTCGTTAATTGTTAATGCTTTCACACGTTCCTATTGACACATTTACCCGGCTTTCCCATACTCTTGGCAACGAGAGCCTGACGGCTACCACCCAGCAGCCGAAGGGTGTGAAAAGGGGCTCACACTTCAAAATTCAATCTATACAAGAGATTACACCCGCAGATAACAAGACCGAACTAGTTTGAGGTACAAAGGGCAAAGTTAGACCACAGTTATGCATTAATTGTTGTTTATTATATTAGACAAACAAGAGCAGTGGTGGCCCAGTGAAATCGGCCCCGACTTACGAGTTGCAGGCTACGAGTTCAAATCCACGCAGGCACTTTACTTTGCGTATTAAATTTTCATCACCACTGCTCTCAAAACGGTGGAGGAGAACATCGTGAGGAAACCGGCATGTCTTAGAACCCAAAATATCGAAGACATGTGACATCTACCAACCCGCACTGGGCCCGCTTGGTAAATTACGGCCCACTCCTTCTCACAGAGAGTAGGCCTGTGTCCCAGCAGTGGGAACGTGATAGGCTGATTATGTATTGTGCTGCATAAACAGGTAAAATTAACATTTTAATGTCACAAGACATGGAGTTTAATAGGTACAACCATAACAAAATACAAGGGACAGGACTGAAAAGATGAATCAAGATCTAAAAACAAGAATCGGCAAACAGAGTAAATGATAAATGAATTAGTTCTATAAGTAGGTTTGTACAAACACTTTTACACGTTAATCATATTTTTTAAACTAGATGAGGTCCTGGTACCTACCCAAAAGCTGACGTTAGTGTGATTACCTACCTAAGTATAACCTTTAAAACTTCAAATGAAACTTTGAACTTAAGTTTGGCATCCGCTTGCGGCCATTTTCACAAAATTAAAATGAAAGCACTTAATACATAAATGGCTTGCGGCAAGATTCTCTCAATGAACTTGATGAAATTATCAGTAAATACTTTCTTGTGGAAATAAATCTTCAGTTGAACTTCTAAAGGCTTTAGAAATTCCGGGTTTTTAAAAGTTAGGTAATATAATATTAATATTATCATCATTTTAAATTAACATCACTATACTCGGTCCAAACGCTCCTGGCACGCGGGGCTTTAAAACGTGGGAGTGGGGTAGCGCATATTGCGCGCTCCCTTGCACTTATGGGTCTTATGGGCGGGAGTAGTGATGTTACCACTTTCTTATCGATAGTGTTGGTTACCTTTCATGCGCTAAATGAAATAATAAAGCATTTAATGATTAAAAGTAGTTTAATAATAAAAAATGTATAACGTTTTTATAACACTAACATTAGTTTTAAGCCGCCGGTAATTTACGTCATTATCGACGACTCGTTTGAATTGCATGCGCAATTTATCGATGACTCATTTGAATGGTATGCGCAACCCTAATGACTGACGTCACAAGCGTGTTTTATGGCCCCGCGTGCTGCGAGCGTTTGTACCGAGTATGGATTCATATTATTGGAATTTCGAAAATAACCCAGAGAATGATTCTTTTTTTTTTTTTTTTTTTTTTCTAATATTATACATGTAGGCGAAATCACGGGCACTGCTAGTAACATTTATGGTGTGCATGTATATGTTTACATGTTTTGACATGTCGCCAAAGCACCCATGCAATGCAGGGGCTCCGAACACTATAATAGAGATTTATGATTAAAAGTCAAGCTATATTTTCGTCCCTTCTAAAACACAGATATAAGATTTATCCTCAGATTTGATTAAATAATTTCTCCGAATAAATCCCCAGCCGTCGGAACAGGAATGTCACATTTATGTGACTGTAATACGTCATAAGTCGGCCACTGACAGGTGCACGACCACTCAGCTAAATGGCGAGTCTCAACAAAGATAGGTGCTTGGGTATTTAGTAGACGAACTGTACCTATTGACTGAAGTAAAACTGTTGGCTAATGAATATTGATAAAGATAAAGAGATAAAGATATTTTATTTTGCAAATATGAGTACAATACGTGGTGTTAAGAAAGAAAGAAAGAAAAATATTTTATTTGGGACGCACAGGAAATCCAAACAAAAAACTATTTTAATTATAAAAAAATATAAAAAGGAGCATTTAAAACTAACAATAAAACTACAACATAACAATAAAATTAAAAGTAAAAATAAAAGTGTGCGAGGCCAAAAAGGCTCCTACCTCAGCGTAATGCTGCGATAGTTTAAAAAAACAAAAATAAATAAAGGAATAAATTGAGCCATATTTTACTAGTAGGCATGCAAAAGTTACAAAATTACTAATCCACTTAACTAATCTAAGTACTAAACTTTAACAAACAGAACAAAAAAAAACCAACACGAAAACTAAACAATAATAAAATTCACAAAAACTAAACATTATAAACAGTCTAAGTTTCAATTTATTTTTCACTCAAGAATTCTGTTACGCTATAGTATGCTTTGACTGTCAGAAGCTTCGAAGCCTTTTTTAAATAACAATAGCGGAGCTGATAATGATGCTGATTGTGCTGTGACCAAACTAAAATTAATTTAGGATATTACAAACTTTTTCTCTCTAATAAACCAAGAAAAGGACGGAGAAAATATTAGAGGTACCAGTTTTAGTTGACCTAAAACTTCCATACGTAATTGAGAAAATAATCAGAATTCATAGACTCATTCATTCATTTTCAAATATCTTTATTTAACATCGGAACAATGAACAAAATGCACTTATCATACGCTACATTAACTCATTATAATTAAGGCACTTTATGAGGCCAGAGATTCACCTATCAAAGATAATTTAAAAAAAATACTGTTAACAACATAAAATTAACACACAACAAAAACTCTTTTACAAAAAAAAACAACAGACTTCTAAAAACAACAGTACGAAGTAGCGTGTGTAGTATTTTTTTGGAAGACGGTAGTTTTTTTTTTTTTTTTTTGTAAAAACGTTTTGTTTTTCACTTTTTAGTTGTGGTACCTACCCCACACAAATTCCTATTGCTAACCACTTGCTAACTAAATAACACTGACATAAAGTTATTAAAACATCATCAATTTATACTATGTGGAAAAAATACGCAATTTAAGGATAACTCAAAAACTCCCAGTCAGATGTTGATCTAATTTATACGGAACCACATAAGAAGCACCAGCTTTCAAATATAAAAATAATCATCAAAATCGGTTCACCTAGAAAAAAGATCTGAGGTATGTAACACAGATTTAAAAAAACAAACAGTCGAATTGAGCACTTCCTGCTTTTTTCGAAGTCGGTTAAGTCAGGTAAAATCGGGGAACATGATGACAGTTGCGCAAATTATTAAATTAATACGGCGAAGTTCAAGGAATACATTCATTTGATATCTTTAATTTAGTTTTTGTTTTTAACTGTCACCGTCCTTTTCTCGAGCTGCCTGTCAGTAGAAGGTGTCAATTCTCTCATTTTAGTTTAATTTGTTAACAAAAGAAAAACAAAAACTGTCTTATCCGTTCAGCTACTAACATATAAGTAGAACTACCACCACCACTACCACTACCTACTACTGTAGTACTACTTTATAACCTATTTAGGTACTTGTATACCTATTTCATGTATAATTAATTATATTATCTTTTTAATATTTTTTTTATTATTATTAACGCCTGTTAAGCAGAGCACCTGCCATCTTATCTCTACACCACCCTTGGTTGACTGGTAGAGAATGCCTAAGGCATTAAGTCCGCCTTTGTATGTTATTGTGTGCGAGAAGTTTAAATAAATAAATAAACTACCACGAAGTGCAAAGTTCGACGGCTCACCTTTCTGCGTTGCCGTCACCACAATGACGCTGGCAGAACAGTCGACATCGGCTCAGTTGCCAAAGAGGACAAAAAAGGAAAAAAAACAAAAGATAATCGGTACCATTCATGATTGATAAATGATAAAAGATTTTATTTCTGTAAGTAGGTTTGTACAAACACTTTCACACGTCAATCATATTTTTTAAACTGGATGAGGTCGGTGTTTCTATCTGACTACTCTGAGAAGAAAGGCCGAAACAAACTCAGAGGTCACAGATTAACTAACTATGGTATTTTAACACTATTCGCGTACATAATTAGCCGACTGCAATACCAGATTCTATTATCAATCTGCTCAGACACTACTTTTATCCAAGACCTGAAAACATAGCTACGACCAAAATGATTCTTTTTAATTCAAGAGTCACTCCGTTTCAGTGCAACATGGTCCACTTTAATCTACTTCTAAATTATCTGCCCAGCCTATACCCAACCATGTTGGGGTCTGCTTCCAGTCTAACCGGATGCAGCTGAATACTAGTACTTCACAAGCAGCACCTATCTGAGCTGCACAACCCAGGGCAACACGATACCCGTTGGTTCTAGACTGGATGTTAGACTTTCGGTCTTCTGACGACCCGTAACCCACGAATGATAGCTGGGACCAACGGTTAAACGTGCTTTCCAAGCCACGGAAGAGATTTGGTATGTAAAGATGGTCACCCATCCACGGACTGACCTCCGCAAGCGTACCTTAATATGATCGGTCGACCCGTGTGGCTGTTGTTACTAAGCCACGCTGCCCTTCAAGCTTACTTCTAAATATGATACTACCTGCACTTCCATTATATTATTCATACCGCCCTTACTTTTTCTTCGATCGAATGCAGCCCATTCTCGACTATCACACCGATCCCTACCTACTCTTTACGTCATTCTAGAATGCCATAGCACCTTATCTTTACATTCTACTCCTCATCATACAATGTATTCATTAAACAAAGTAAAGTGTACACAGTAGACAACCAAGGCTAAAGCCGTACCTACACGTGCTAAACTATAATGGATCGGACGGTAAGGTCTAATCTCTTGACCCTCAATCGAGTTAGTGGGCGAGTGGTACAGTTAATGCAATTCCGTGCATACATTAAGGTGCTGGGCACTTTAATGAAGTGGGTATAGTTAGCAGTAGTATAGTTCATAGGTTATCAAGTTGAAGTATCTATGCTTCAGCGATAGCTTGAGGCAATTAAGTAAAGCTGTAGGTCTGGCGCTCATGGTCGAGGCAAGGCACGGACATAAGAAGTTCATGCGGTCATGTGGACATGACATTTTTGGTCATTCATTTACGAAGCTTTATGTGAGACTCCAGGGTGTCTTGCAAAGATAGAAAATTAATTGTGTTAATTAATTAATTGTCTCATTAGGTAAAACATCAAAGGTTAAGAGAAGAGACAAGAGCGAAGTAAGAGAGAGGTAAGGTAAGATACACAGTTGGTGATGTGATAAACCTTTTTGGTAGTTTACTGCAAAGTATGTCAAATGAAGAAAAGCTGTCTGGGACAGAACTATAATGGCATACCTACCGTCTTACGTAAACTCATAACGTGAACGACAGACATTCCGTCACGCACTATATTTTTTGTAAAAATTGTCAGTAAAAAGAAAATGAAGAACAACACAAAAAATATAGCAACACACATGCCACGCAAAAGGTCTGCATATTTAGCTATGCATTACAAACTGCATTACAAACAGTTTGTTGCCTGTCTAGCCAAAACATGTCATTACAGGGTGCATAACATGTTAAGACAAATTTTCTTTGAATAAGAATTTTCTATTCACAGATTTTCTTCTACGACTTCGATACGCGGCGGTTGCTACTATTTTGTGAGTATGGGAGTACTCAATGAGATTGCGTCTAAGTCCTTCTTAGAAATTCCTGTTTCCAGAAAATACAGAATCCGTATAATTGCAACAAACGGTCTATGTAAAATACTGGTGAGACTGGACGCCGACCAGAACATAGTTTTGAAAAAACTAGGCTGATGACGACAGAACACAAATTCCAACGAAGTCATCTATAACGATATACTAAGTAAAGCTTACGACCAAATTCCAGTTTATACATTCAATCAAAAGAATTAACCCAACGAAAAAGTTAATCCAAAAAGCTTTTTAATCCTTTCTAAGCTAAGACACCATAAAACCTGAAATCGAAAAACTCTTTGGAATCCATTCATTTAGTATTCAGTGGATGAAAGATTAAAACACAAAAGTTCCGTATCTCTCTATTATTTCATTCTTCACTCTATCATTCAATATTCCGTCTGTGGTTTCGTTTCATTCATTCACAAGCAACCAGAGCAATTCAAAATTTACTAAGATTTATTGTAGGTAAATGGGTTACACGGGCTATTTCTAATTACATAAAAAATTCAAAAGGCTGTGGTTTTAGTTATTTTGGATTTATTTAATTACAATAATCAAATCACGCTAGCATTATGGTGGGCGCAGTGGTTGAGCTTTCACACTGCCTTCGGATCCTGCGTTCGATTCCCTAACAGTCAGTTGTTCAGGGTCAATGTGTTTGTTTATCTGCAATGTTTGTTTGTAAAAGCATCACAGACGAGACAACATGACACCAACAAAACATCTACTTTCCCATTCTAAAGTTCAAAAGCATACCTATGACGTAATTCTTCGTAAAGGGAGACGTTTTAAAAGAACAAAGAAACGCCGACACCGGATTTACGTAATATAAAAAATGTGTGTAAACATGTTTACCTACATAACAATAACACAGGACTAGGACTCAGAAGTTTCTAGAAAGGTAAAAGAAAATAAGAGCTATAATCTGTTCCAAAACTTTTTGATGAAAGTATACACACACACTCACTAAAGAGAATTAGTAGGGAACAGATTCATCTGAATTTAGAGGATTTCAATGTTTATTTAACTTACCACTTTTTCCAAAACTGTGATTGTTTAAAATTATAAAATTTTAATTGAAATATTATCGACGAAAATTGAGGTTACAAAACTTTTTTCTATAAAAGAGAACAACCGTCTTCCAAAAAAAACACTACAAAGTGCAAAATAAGTTCGTAAATTTCGGAAGTCGATGTCTTTGGTTTTGTATTTTCGTTTTTTGCCCCTGACTTTTCACTCTGTAGTTATTTTTTTGGAAGTCGATCTTTTTTTTTTTGTAAAAATGTTTATATTTTTCTCTTTTTAGTTGTGTTATCTACCCCACACAAATTCGTATACCACTACTTGATATGTAAATAACAGTGACAGGAAATTATTATAACATCATCAATAATCAATATACACTAAGTGGAAAAAAAAAACGTATTATTGAAGCTAACCGAAAGTTACCTAAGCAAAGTTATTAAAGTGTACATGGCATTTTTAGAAATCGATCCACAATTGCCGGAGATATCGCGTAACATATTTTTTTTTGAACAGGCTAATTCAGGACCTCCTCCTTTTTGAAGTAGGTTACGAAAACTAACGTCCACTGTCAAATGTATATTATCTTTAAGGTCATTTAAAATATGAATTTCGGTTTGAAGTGTTCAAATAATCAAATTAAATCACTTTATTTTATGAGGCACTACACGAACGTTTTCTGGCCCATTTGTTTATATTTTCATTTTATAGTTTTAGAACTGAGTATCGTAATGTCTTAAACGTGTTAAAGTTCCTTTCACGTGAAATGGTGATAGCTTGATTATTTAAATGGGTGAATATAAAGTGAGATTTTTATTACGTTTAAGAAAATGAGTTTACTAGTATCTTACTTTGTTTCTAAATAACATCACTAAGTACACGGCACATTCCTGCTAGATGTTGGCAACAATTTCGTTTTGTTATTGCACTTACACCCGGTTACTGTAATCCTGGAAAAGCCTCTGATCACTGAAGCAGCCAAATCTCATGATTGGTTGAGCAACAAAATATCAACCGAAAGTTATTCCGGAAAAAAAAGTCAGTCATATACAGGGTTATTGGTAAAACACCAGCAACCTCTTAAGGGGTCATTGTACTCATCATTATAAACAACTTTTACTAAGGACAAAACCTGAAATCGCGAAAAAATTATCAGCTGTTCTCTACGTTTTGACGTGTTATGCGAATATAAATGTAGGGAAAATCTGTTTTTTTTTTCGCAATTTCTGGGTTGGTCCATAGTAAAAGTTGTTTATAATGATGAGTACAATGTCCCCTTAAGAGTTTGCTGGTGTTTTACCAATAACCCTGTATATCTAACGCATAACAACGTTATCGGTTCACACTAACACTAGCTAGTCGCCAATACTACAGTGTAATTTCTATGAGTATAGCTCTGCACAGGAGACCCATTAAGAAGTGCTTACAGATAAAATTGCTTCAGTATTTTCAGACGACCATGCCCTCATCTTATATCTTTCCTGTGCTAAAAATATTACTAGTCATCGAGATCACAAAGGTAGCATGCAAATATCCGCCAGTCGTGGAGGCTATTTGCACAGGATAAAAAAGAACTATTGATTAAATACAAAATTATTTTGACTGCTCTTGCTCAAAAAGTCCGTCAGTATAGCGTACCAGAGCGGGGATGAAATTGCATAATTTTCCTCTAGGGGTTTTTTATTTTTTTTATTTCGACTGTTACCAACGAGCCTACAAAAACGAAAAAGTCTTTATTCATAAGTAGAATAATCATGAACAAAGGACTCGACTTATTACTGTTTCATAAAAAAAAGAACGTTTTATTTTTGAAATTTGAACTAAGACGCGATCTCTTCGGTAGAATGCGTACATTACGTTGCGGCTACAGAAGAAATAAAAAAGGCATTGGCGCGAAATCTTTAGAATTTCTTATTTTCTCGCAATCGTAGTGAAAAGTAGAGTGTAAAACACTGCGCTAAAAACCAATTAGAACTCACTTTCTATTTACTCTCTAGCTTTAGAGCTCGGGAATAAAACTACCTCGTATAAAATGGGTCATTTTAGCCCCTTGTATAACAATCTGCTATTATTTTATAAGTTATATACTGCATAACTTAGCAAGAAACAGACAGCTTCGTTGGTCTAATGGTCGCAATCGTTCGAATCCTGGATCTGGTAAATGTTATGGGTTTTTTCCATCCGGAATTTGTCAGTAGCAGCCTGGATTTGTGCCCGGGTGATGGCAATAGGCTCGCCTAAAATTTAACTGGCGAAATGTGGTTGTACTAAAGGGACACCTCTGCCTTATCCTTCGGGGAATCCAGGCGTGATGTTATGTTATGTAGATAGAAACTTCGCTTTTTCGAAACTTACTGGTTAGTGAAACCATATGTTTTTGGATATGAAAATAGAGCATAGGCTCATTTTGCATTTGATCATAATAATTTTATACACATAGGAGGACGTACAAAGAAATGGCACCCTGACCCACCAGAGCGTTTACTTGAAACAGGCCGTGGCCTGCGCAAATCAGTTTACAATGAATCCTATAGCCTGGAGAGTGCTCCGTATTGGATTAATTATCTCCTCAGTGCCTCTCTCGCTTACCAATTGTAACAAAGCAGTAGTTTTACGAATTTGAATACTTTTATCACAAAGGTATAATATTGAACAGAGTCATGTTCTTAGCAAAGTATTTTCCAAGACTAACTGTCACAATTATTTTCTACCCTATTTACACTTTAATAGTTTTAGTAGTATACAATCAAGTAATTATTGGAAGTTGTATATAATATTGAATTAACTATTTAAACGTAAATGTAACATCATCCAATCAATTATAGAGGATTTGAATTACTGCACGATACGTCATACCCGGCGGATGCTTACTTGGTGTTGCCAGAAATCATTTATTTCTTTTAAATTGAGTAATATCTATTTTTGTAATGAGAATCGTTTAGGGATTATTCTCGTGTCTGAAGGGTGTGTTTTAATTCTCTCATTTTCTTAAAGAGCGTGACCAAGCAATCTACTGAACGCCCTTTCAAGCTTCTGTTTGATTAAGACAGCGTAATGATTTTAATTTCCTTGTTTATCAGTATTATTTTAATTTTCAACACAGAATCGCCGCGCCAGCAGCGTCTAGAGACAACAATACTAATTATATTCGAGGCTCCAAAAGTGCGCTGGGTGCACGACTTCTGTCACGGAACTCACGGACTGCCATTCAAAGCTTTCAATTTCTATAAGTCGTTTGTGACGTAGTGCTGTTAAACTGTGTCAACAACTCAACACGCTTGATTTATACGGAAAGCGTTGACAGTGCCGCCATTAGCAGCGGATGTCGACGCGCCCAGTACTCTGTCATTTTCATAAAACTTACATTTGAATGCAATATGCAGACTGCACACAGCAACAGGACGCCGCAGAACAGCGTGACGCACAATGCAGACACAAATAGTGCGTGTTTCAATCTGACGCAGTATCTTCTGTAGAGAGCCTCCAGTTCTAGCTCTGTGCCCTCCTCCTCTGAGGACAAAGGATAATAGTTCCATTAATAATTAGAAAAGAGTTTTTCCTCTGAAATGGTTTGGTAAACAGTCGGATCATACGAGAAATGAACAGCGAAGATGAGACTTAAAAAGGTAGAGAAGTTATTTTGGACAAAGCGGTTGCGGGCATGATAAAACTGTACGTAAAACAATGCAGTTTAAGAAGTGGCAAAGATAGCCCCTCAAACCAAGGGGGTTTGGGGGGCTGTCTTATGTCATTTTAATATTCAAAAAGTGTTGACTCTTAGACAAATTTTTGTTACAGATTTTTTTGATTTTAAGTCTTTATTTGATTCAACTATGTGCAAGTATGAGTGTATCCACATAATGCATACGTTTTGAAATAAAAGTGCACGTTCACTGTTAAGTAAGTATCTTTATTGCATTGTAGATATAAGCCTTGGTATTCAGATTCTAATCAGTGTTAAAACAGTTGAGTAGCGTCGCCATGGCAACGCCTAACAAAACGCATTGTTTACCTCTACATTGAGCGGCACACAAAATGCTATGCGTGGCATTTGATCGGACGCGCACCTATTTTGGTTGCAGTCATTCAAATATGTGACTGATGTTTGGGTACGCCAATTGAGAGGGAAATGATGGACAGGGACGAAATTGTTTCAAGGTTATGAATGATTTCAAAATGCCTTTTAGACATTTTTGTACCTACTCTGACTACTTTAAGTTCTCGATAAATAGGAACAAAATGGTTATGAGTGCCAAACGACCAATCAGATAGAAAGCTAGATTATTCCTGATGTGTTTTTGTAGTTGACCTAATGACTGTACCTAAAAACTTTGTCTAGCTTACCGAGTTCAGCACCCTAATTTCGTAATATTCTTTCAATCACAATTTGAAACATTTTGAGGGAAATTGCTAATCCATTTCTTCAATTAATGTTGTCAGATTGCCACAATGAAAGGCATTGCCATTGTAATTAAGTGTGTAACGCAAATAACCCGCTGGATTAAGTCTACCTATCGTAGTTCAAAACGCCTGACTTTCTACACGGCAACCCCTTTCTTATGAACCTATTTAGCGAGAAATTTATGTCTGTTTTAAATGCCATGATTTGCATAGGTAATGAGAATTATCACAGTTAACTATAACGAAGTTTATTGACTGAATAAACTCGAAATAAACATTTCCAAACAATGGATAAATACATGAGCTTGTGGTCAAACACGCAAACCTTCCAGCAAACTGGTATTTACCGATATAGAGTAGAAATATGCGGTTCGAACCGCAAAAATCCGGCCGTACACTGTTGATAAAAATGCCCACAGATAGGAATGCGGCCTGTATTGAAATTGCTTTCGAAGTAAATTTGTAAACAAATATTTTCGGAATATCCAAATATGTGGTCAGATTTTGGGCTGTATAATTTGAGCTGTTCATAATTATACTATTTTCATGAAACTTCACAAGTTGCTGAATAAACATTGCGTCATGGAGGTAAACGTTGTCGGGTGTGCTTGTTACCTATCGTGATAGGAAAATTTAAGTCAATCAATCTGCCTAGCCTTTTTCCAATTATGTGGCGGTCGGCTTCAAGTCTAACCGGATGCATCTGCATACCAGGATTTTACATGGAGCGACTGCCTATCTGACCTCCACAACCCTGGGTTGCTGGGTAACACGGTACCCCTTGGTAAGACTGGTTATCAAAATATTTCTGCTTACATACAAAAAGTACCCAAAGTAAGATTTAGTAAACTAATACAGATTTCACAGAACAGTGCCAGCAAAATGATAGTACTTTTTCAAATAAATCAATGTGAATAACAGAAGTGATAAAAGTATCAAATTTTCTTGTAACAAAAACTCATCTTCAGACAGCTTAAAGCTATATCTGGCAGTGACAGCTGGACAGCTTCACCGAGTTACAGCGAAACAGCTTGTTCCAGCGTTCTTTTGTCTCGGTCTACTTCAAAAGCTTACTGTCAGCAGACACACCAAACAACTGTTCGTTACTCGTAGACTGCAGATGTTTTTTATCGGCAGACGGTAGATAGTTTAACTTTGTTCTTTTACTAAGAAGGGAGGCTAGTTTACGATAGCGAATTTTTTGATAATGTTATGATAATCAGTTTTTTTTGCGCATATCAAAGTCAAAGTCAAATAATTTATTTCAAACAGGCACATAACAGGCACTTTTGAACGTAAAAATTCACAAAAAAAAATATATTCCAGTTGCCCCTTCCAAAAGGTAGTTTCCAATGGAGAAGAATGGGCATGAAACTCCACAGTTCCTCTTTTAAAATGTTTTATAATATTTTGTATAGATTAATTATATTCACATATGACGATATTCAGAGAACGATGCACCTAGAATTAAATTACTACGCCACAATAGAATTAAATATAAAACAATGACAGGTAAATTAATTATGCGATAGATCATGGTGCTATTAACAAATATTGTAAAAATAGATGATTTTTGTAAAATTAATAAAATAATGTAAAATCAATGTCACAAAAATTATAAATTATAAAATTAAATTAGCAACTAGACTGATTTTGACTAGACTCCAGATTGTCCCATGGACAAGAACAACTAACACGTTTCCAAGCATTCTTATCTAGGTTATAATCCTCTAATTTGTAATATACTTGTTTACAAAGTGTACTTTAAATATGAGTTTGAAATAATCTTTCATTTAATTGCAATATATCACAAGGTATTTTGTTGTAACATTGAATTTAATTATCTGATGCATTAGTATGGTATGATGGAACAAAATTAAACAAGTTTTCATGAACAGTTACGTTTTGAGTAAAACGATTTGTATTCATATTAATTAAACCCTTGTAACTACCCTAATTAAAAGTCTTCCGAATCCACCATAAAACCAAAATAATGTAGTAGGACGAAATAATTATGTAAAACAAAATATTTACAATGACCTCGTGTAACAAAACCCGCTGAATCCGGTTAATAATAACGCCTAAACACGAAACCGTTGAGTCGTTGAGCTCCTTAAGTCCTGAGTTGAGCTACACGATTACTGAGAAATGCTTGATCTGACTGGACAGGGCCTCTGAAATCTGTGTAGTTCTTTCTTCAAAAGACCACTTCAAACACGGATCTACGTGGTCCTCAAATGATCTGACCAAGATTATTTTTGGACTTTAAAAGACACTTTGACCCCTGAATCTGATTCGCCATTTCTTCTCAAGGGTAATTAGATAGGATATGTCAACTCCATTTAACAGACTTTTTAATATTTTTTGACGTGTAAAAGTGATTACGATATGCTATTTACAGAATAAACAATTACATGTCATTTCATACAAAACTAGTCCTAATTAGCCACTAATACGTTCTCTCTCATTACCACAATAGTGCTAATTAAACCGCAATAGGAAACACACTCCAGCACGTAATTTAAATTCATTTGACAATGTACACCGCAACACAAAGGTTTTGCACCACCGAACTATAATTTTCACTAAATTGCTTTCGCGAAACAAGCTTCGCGGTTGTACATTCATGTTTATGGACTCAAAAGATGAAAGGGAAATTAGGAATTTTGGTAATGTTATTGTTTACCAAAATTACGTAACGTTGAATGTTATTTTCTATCATATTTTAAATGGATCTTCTTTGATATTATTATTCAACATAATCAAAGGAGTTCAAGATTTTTGTAAACTGCAGTGTATTTTTAAATCAATTTAAATACCATTATAATCTTTCTTCCTACAGATGACGCGACTTCACATCCTACAAATACATTAGTATCTCAGCAACTAGCTGCATTTTTTTTGACTGACCGATTCCTTGGCAAATCAAAAGTGCCTGTTACTTGGTTTAATTGGAATAAATGCTTACAGTTTGAGTTTGAATTTCACAACATTAATTTTATATTTAGCACTAGCTGACCCGACGGAAGTTATGTCCAAAATTCAATAATTCATACAGAAAAGGACATACAGTTCTTCCGGAATTTGAAGATTTTCCGTGAAACTTTTTAAATTTTTCTTTCCTTAAAAACTTCCTTCGGACTGTTACAAAAATGTTAAAACATAGAATGGCCAAATCGGTCCAGGGCCGGCAGTCTCGACATTAGACAGCGACAAAAATCGGTCGCTAAGGGCCTGGACACATCACCCCGGCGAGGCGCCGCCACCTTGAAACGGCACGACGTCGTACAGCGGCACGGCGTCGTGTACGGTTCGCCGCGCCGGTTTACGGCGCACCCGCTCGGCAGTAGATGTTTCGCTGTCGCAAAGTTCGTACGTGTTAGTGCAAAACTTTTTTGTCCTTATAATCCTCAATTCTCTGAGTATTATCAGCCATCTTTTTTGTACTATCACGTAAGAACTTTATGACAACGAAACATCTACTGCCGAGCGGGTGCGCCGTGAGCCGGCGCGACGCACCGTACACGACACCGTGGCGCCGTACGACGTCGTGCCGTTTCACGGTGGCGGCGCCGCGCCGTGGTGATGTGTCCAGGCCGTAAGTCGTATCGTTGTCAAATTCCTTTAATAGATTTTCAACTTTATTTCGAAAGCATAAGGTTGAAAATCTATTAAAGAAATTTGACATCGGTTAGACTTAACGACCGATTTTTGTCGTTATATTTGTCGAGACTGCAGGGCCAGAAGTTCTCAAGTGATGCGCTTACTAACGAACAGCATTTCATTTAGCATTTTATTATACAGCGTGGCAGGGACATCGACGCGCCACCTGTTACAGTACTTGATTCTGGACGTGGGTTCACAGTACTTGATTCTGGACCCTCTATGTTAAACACACTTTTGTAAAATTTCTACGCTAGGGGGTCCAGAATCATGTGCTGAATTCATGGTTACAGTTTGCGCGCCGATCTGCCACCCTGTAAGATGACAATCCACATAATTTCCTGAAATCTACCAACAAAACCCCTTTCCTTTTTTTTTATTTTTTTGGGTGGGAAAACCCACCCGTGTTCCTTCAGTTGCCTGTGCGCCAGGGCCACGGTAACTCTTTCGAACAATCCGCAGCTCCGGCAGGCATCGGCCCTATCGGACCCCGTCAATTGTGCTGACATCTCTTTGAGGCGCGCGTGGAACACGACGCGGCGGCGGCGTCGACTCGGGCCTGGTCACCAACAAAACCCCTGAAGCCTATATGAATTGTAGCGCAAATAGCTACAGAAAATCATACAAACGGAAAAACAATTTAATCTCAGTATTTTTTAAAGGTTGTTGACAACCTAGAGTTTACAAGATGTCAGTGCCAAGGTTGACTACAAAAGACTGTTTTACTTCTAAAGGTTTCGTTGTTACTCGAGGCTTTATTTGATATAATATGATACTTCATTTTAATGTTTAATGTCTGGAAAATGCAGTGGTGGGTTGTGGCAAATATGTATGAACTAAAACGTTTAATTTTGTTAACCGACTTCAAAAAACAAAGGAGGTTCTCAATTCGGTTGTATTTTTTTTATGTTTGTTACCTCAGAACTCCTTCATTAATAAACTGATTAGAAAAATTCTTCTTTTGTTTGAAAGAGTATACTTATAGGGTGGTCCCATATAAATTTGGTCAAGTTCTGATGAGTGGTTTTTGAGTTAAATTAAATAATAAGATTTTTTTCCACTTAGTGTATGTTGATGATATTATAATAACTTTATGTCCGTGTTATTTACTTAGCAAGTGAAAGAATACGAATTGGTAGGTACCACAAATGAAAAGTGAAAAATAAAACTTTATTACAAAAAGAAACAACAGACTTCCAATAAAAAACACTACAAAGTGAAAAATTACTTTAATTTCGGAAATACTTAGGTGGTAAAAAACGAAAATACAAAACCAAAGACACCGATTTATAAATAAAAAATAAATAAAATAAAATCCGTTTATTTCATGTTCTGCCATATAAATCACAAGTATTACAATTACATACACGAGATAAATACAAATCACAATATAAAAATAAATACAATGTCATCAAATTATAAATACACTGTCAAATAAAAATAAGCAACTCAATGTCAAATGAAAATAAAAATTAAAAATAATAACAAATACTTTTTTTAAATATATCTTTAAAAATTAACCGGAAATTAATAATATAAAATACAAATAAAAATAAAAGTTTAGGGCAAATTTTTTGATTAAAATAGTAATATGAAATTAAAGTTATTTTTCACATTGTAGTGTTTTTTTATTGGAAGCCGGTTGTTTTTTTTTATAATAAATTTTTTGGTACCTGCCACTAAGAACCAGTTTAAAAACTAAAATTGCTTACAACAAGGAAAAATAGTAGTAGGTAAGCTCCGTTATCGGATGCTCTGTCATACATTTACTAATGTCTACCCTAAAGAAAAAGCTCCTAATACCATTTCAGACACCAATCTACATGTTCCTAACATGATCTGACCAAGATTATGTTTGGACTTTAAATGAGACTGTCGACCTCTGAATTCATTTTGGCCTTTCTTCTCAGAGTAGTCGAAAAGGAAACGCCGACCTCATCTAGTTTTTAAAATATGATTGACGTGTAAAAGTGTTTGTACAAACCTACTTACAGAAATAAAATCATTTAACAAGAAAAATTGTTCTGTTCTGGTTTCAGGGTAGCTGAAACCAAGGGTTTGTATAAGTTTTTAGGTTGAATTAAGTTTTCAGCGTATAATTCTTATTATGTTTCCTAGCGCCGAGGCTACGCTTTAATAACAGCCTCCTATAGTCCAGTTCCGTGATCTATGCAAATAAAACCAATTTGATTCTGCCATTAGCTTGTTGCATTGCTAATGAAACATTCCAAAACCCCAAGTAAACCAACGTGAATAATAAATACATTATAAATATCTTAGAATTTCTTAGCAGCCGTAAATTGTCTCTACCGCAGACTATATTAATTATTTTCAGCCCGCATATTGGATAGTAGGTAGACTATAATATGGGGAGATAACAATAATACAATAAATTAAAATAATGGCTATACTACTACAAAGAATTAATAACAACCGCACGGGTTGATCGAACAGGTTAAACTACGCTTGCCGCGGTTGGTCCGTGGATGGGTGACCATCTTTACATACCGAGACACGAGACATTTCCGAGGCACGGAGGGCGTGCCTCGGAAAGCACGTTAAGCCGTTGGTCCCGGCTGTCATTCGTGGATCTTTGACAGTCGGGTCGGCAGAAGTCCTAAAGTCTGACAACCAGTAACCCAAGTAACCAGTAACCAGAAAACCAAGGGGTATCGTGTTGCCCGGTAACTGGGTTATGGACGTCAGATAGGCAGTCACTCCATGTGAAATACTGGTATGCAGGTGCATCTGGTTAGACTGGAAGCCGCCCCAAGATAGTTGGAAAAAACTAGGCAGATGATGATGAGGAGTATTTTATAACCCATTATCAAAAAAAAAATTATTGAAAAATGTTTTTTTCATACCAACTAAATAGTAGTGATGGGCAGACTATGGGTTTTTCCGATCCACCAACTGGCTATAGTGTCTAAACTATTGAATATACTGGAATATATTTTTGTTTGCAGACTAGGAACGTCAGTAGATATAGCTTAAGAACTTTATTTCTAAGTTTAAAGATACTTTATTCTCAAAAATAATTACTTTCACTTATATGAGAAAAACTTATTTTTAATATGTATTAGAATACATTAGGCGACGCGACGTACACATCAAAAATAGATTAGATTAGTACAGTACTTGAAGATAGCTTAAAATTTAAATCCGCTAAAATCTGTTTCTTTAGAGATTTTTTGAAAGCATACATGATTTTTTCATCTTTTACATTCTAAGGCAATTTGTTGTAAAGCTGTGCTCCTTCATACATAATAGTACTCCTGCCGTAGTTTGTTCGAGGAGATATACGAGTAAAAAGTTTAAATTATTGTCGAATAGTCGTCAACACATTGTATAAGTTTAAATCGCTTTCACGAATGTCCCATTTGTATTTATAGACAAGTGACCTTGAGAGCAACACATAATATTAAAAAGTATTCGGGTCGAGAAAGTCGTTTGACATCAATTAGCCCAATTTGAAGCCCGATTAAAAAAAAATAGAAGTCGTAAATTCTTTGCGCGAGTAAAATTAGGTCAGCTCTTTCTTTTAGCAGTGATGGATTAAGAGATTTAAAGTCATAATTACGGAAAATAACAAGAAAAAGTTGTCTTTTTATTTTGAAAAAAAATGTCGGCAATTTTCTGGTATCAAAATATTCTTAAACATTAATCAGTAAATTGACTTCGATAATTTGAAGACAGCCGGAGGTAAGTATCTACTGTTATTTCCAAACATTATATTAACCTTATCTGGCATTTCTTTTGTGTTATATTATAAACAAAGAGGGCTTTAAATATTGTTACATGTTAACATAAAACAAGTCTTGTTAAAGAAGCATCCATTTGCACATCTTTAACACGCAAAAATAACTCTTATGAAATTATGCCATTTTTTCAGGCGAAGAGAAAGAGTGAAGTACTTTTGTGCCTACATATGGATGTGATCGCAAAACAATTTTGCCAGATTTATTTATGACTAGCTGTTGCCCCCAACTTCGTCTACGATCCAGGATGAAAAGTAGCATATGTCCTTCTCCAGGCCATCGTCTACCCGAGTGCCAATTTCATCTAACTCCGATCAGCCGTTTTAGTGTGAAAGCATAACAAACAAACTTACTTTCGCGTTTTTATTATTATATTTAGGATTTTCTTTTAATTACATTTGATGACATTTAAAGAGAAAACTGTCTGTGAATGTAAGTAGCACGCAGGCTGCTTTCAATACATCATGATTATTATTTTAATATTGTGAATGTGAAGACTATGTGGGTCATTGCTGCTTTATTTTTCTCCTCAATTAATTTTAATCATGGTCTGGCAGTTTGAGTATTTTTTTGTGGCCTACCCAAAATGTCCTTTCTGTGGTATTGTTCGTCGAATCGTTGAGCTCCTTAGTTCTGATTTGAGCTGCACGATTACTGACAAATGCGTGCACTGACTGGACAGGTCCACTCAATCGGTGTGGTTTTTCATCAAAAGATCATTTCAGACACAAATCTACATGGTCTTCACATGATCTGACCAAGATTATGTCTGGACTTTAAAAGAGACTGTGACCTCTGAGTTGTTTCGGCCTTTCTTCTCAGAGTAGTCAGATAGGAAACGCCGACCTCATCTAGTTTTTAAAATATGATTGACGTGTAAAAGTGTTTGTTCAAACCTACTTACTACCTACTGCTACAACTTCTGTTGCCTTCCTTTCAGCGTCCGTTACAAGTCATCATTACAGTCTCATACCTCGTGTAGATATTAGTAAAAAAACTGCCCACTGAGTATTTTGTGAATATTTCAAGTGCCTACCTGTTGCCATTATTGATATCGAGCAAAAAAGGGCAAAAAAATCGCGTTTGTTGTATGGGAGCCCCCCTTAAATATTTATTTTATTTTGTTTTTTAGTATTTGTTGTTATAGCAGCAACAGAAATACATAATTTGTGAAAATTTCAACTGTCTAGTTATCGCGGTTTTTTGAGATACAGCCTGGTGACAGACAGAAGGCCGGACAGACAGCGAAGTCTTAGTAATAGGGTCCCGTTTTTACCCTTTGGGTACGGAACCCTAACTAGCTCCGCGCGCACGAGTGTCAACGACGTCTGCCCTCACGTGTCTACCCCACGGTGCTGTAGCTTAGAACAAAAGTAAGGGAATCATAACCGACCAGTTTAAGTAGGTTTCTGATTTTGGAGTTACACTACACAATTCTATCGATTTTTAATTTACTAGTAGAGTAATAATAGGTCTTTACCTATGAAATTGCCGTTTTGTATGAAAAAATTTAAACGAATTTTTTTCATGAATTTTTTATTTGTATTAATCGAAGTAATCACCCATGCAATCAATGCATCTTTGCCATCGCAGTGGCAGTTTATTGATGCCCTTCTTAAAGAAATCAGCTGGACGGGAGGCAACAAATTCTTCAAAGGCATTTTGTACTGCCTCTCGGGTATTAAATTTTTTTCCCGCCAAGAAGTTATCCAAATTCTGGAAAAAGTAGTAGTCTGTAGGCGCAAGGTCTGGTGAGTAGGGCGGATGACGGAGAGCTTCCAACCCCAGTTCTTGCAACTTGGAGACCGTCTGCTGTGCAGTATGAGGTCGCGCGTTGTCGTGCAGGAGCAGCGGAGACGAGCGATTGACCAATGCTGGTTGGAGATGCGCCAGCTTCTCCATCATTGTGTTCAGTTCTTCACAGTACACATCTGCAGTAATGCTCACCCCGTTTGGTAAGAAGCTGTGATGAATCACACCGGCGCTAGACCACCAAACAGTGACCATCACTTTTCTAGGGGTAAGTTTTCGTTTAGGGCATTGTTTAGGTGCTGAACCAGGATCCAACCAACTTGCTGAGCGCTTACGGTTATCAAACAGAATCCATTTTTCATCGCAGGTAACAATGCGGTTCAAAATTCCTTCATTTGTGTGTCTGTTGAGCAGTGCAAGGCACGTCTCGACGCGTACTTCGCGCTGGCGATCATTGAGTTCGTGGGGCACCCATTTGTCAAGCTTTTTTACCTTGCCAATTTGACGCAAATGGACCAATATTGTTTTGACGCTAACGTCGAAAGCTGCTCCTAATTCAGCCGTAGATTGTGTATCATCAGCTTCCACAATCGCCTTTAATTCGTCATTGTCGACCAAAGTCTTCGGACGACCGCGAGGTTCATTTTTCAGGTCGAAATTTCCAGAACGGAAGCGAGCAAACCAATAACAGGTGGTGCGTTGGTTTGTAGAGTTAGCTCCGTAAACGTCGTTGATGTTGCGTGCCGCTTGTGCCGCGTTGCTGCCACGACGGTACTCATATTCCATAATTACTCGAATTTTTAACGTATCCATGATGACGAAAAAGATTGAAATGCGATGAAAATGTAACACTAATCAATAAAGAAATGACTACTTTTAGAAAAAAAAATCCATGTTTTTAAAATAAAATTAATTTGAAATTAGAATTCATAGCCAAACAAAAATTATTTTGATTTGAAATGGCCAGTACTGCAGAACGGCAATTTCATAGGTAAAGACCTAATATCAAAGATGATTTTACTTATTGGTAGATGACACTGTTCTCAAAATGTTCATGGGTTTCGTCTAAACCATAGACTACATAGAGATACTATATAAACAGGTCTAAACACAATATGTTCCATTTTAATCAGATTTTCTTAAAATAACAATATATTTTTTTACAAATAAAAATATTTAAGGAGTTGAGACAGCTTTTACATTTCTTGTGTTAATATACAACGTTTGTTTAAATGGATAAAATCATCTAATAAAGCAACGCAAATTTTTTAAACTGTCTTAAATTTAAATGGAAAAAAGGAACGCAACTCGCGTACTTGTCAAATATGTTGTAATTTTTTTCCGAATGGAAGACAATAAAAATTAATGGTTGCGATTCGATTAATTTGTGGATTATTCTTGACGACTTTGCTTGTATGAACATTTAGGATTCTGTTTCTAACCGTTGAACTGGAAAAGTGTTGATACCGACAACTTCGCTTTATCTGAACGACCCCTGCACCAAAATCTGGACTGTTTACTTGTTTGTGAAAGCACCGATATTGTGTTGTATAAAAATATAAACGTGAGCAGTGTTGTGTGCTGAACTGTAATAATTCAGGAGTTAGCCTTCAAATATTGTAAAAAAATATTGAAGAAGAAATAAAGTAGGTATTTGACATTGGATCTAGTGTTTTATTTTTAGTTCATAAAAAAACTGTTACCTAACTAAAACTGAAGGAAATAGGACAGGGCCTACTGCAGATTGGAAGCTATTATACCTATATGAAGCAATATTTATATACGTATAGCTAGTAGCTATACGTACCTATATATTGCTTCATGAAGTGTTGATTTTGCTTGTTGCTAGAGGGCGCCATGAAATGTTCGAGTGACGTCTCTATCTCCCTATATAAAATGTACTCTGTGGTCTACCCGCTCGGGTAAGCGCAGTCGGCAACCTGCCCCCCGCGCGCTCCGCACCCGCTACCGATCAAACCACGCCCCTTGCGAATTATAATTCTTATTTACTTAGGCACCTATTACAGATTTATTATTACAAAATAATGGTTCACGGTTTATGCATAAGGTTTATGTTTATGAAATTAAATGTTTTATTTTATTTTTATATATGAGTTGATTGAATGAAAAGTAAATTGCGGTTTACGATTTATGACGTAGTAAAAAAAAACTACTTACTAGATCTCGTTCCAACCAATTTCCGGTGGAAGTTTACATGGTAATGTACATCATATTTTTTTTTTTTAGTTTTCTCTTATTTTAGAAGTTACAGGGACACACACACATTTTACCACTTTGGAAGTGTCTCTCGCGCTAACTATTCAGTTTAGAAAATAATGATATAAGAAACCTCAATATCATTTTTGAAGACCTATCCATAGATATCCCACACGTATGGGGTTTGATGATTTTTTTTTTGAGTTTCAGTTCTAAGTATGGGGAACCCCCAAAATTTATTGTTTTTTTTTCTATTTTTGTGTGAAAATCTTAATGCGGTTCACAGAATACATCTACTTACCAAGTTTCAACAGCATAGTTCTTATAGTTTCGGAAAAAAGTGGCTGTGACATACGGACGGACATACAGACAGACAGACATGACGAATCCATAAGGGTTCCGTTTTTGCCATTTGGCTACGGAACCCTAAAAAGGATTCCATTGAATTAGAACATTTAGATATAGGTACAGTGTATTTATTTTATGTCTTTGTTATTTTTTATATTTTCGTATGCTGCACTGGTTGACGTCATCACATCAAAGCCGGCTCTGCGTCATGTTTACCGCAAATAAACTTATTTTCTAATTATTATTAATCGAAGCAGTTTATTTCATGTGCCTTCACTTTGTCACAGAATATTGTAACTTTGCCTTGATTCGAATTGTGGGTACTTATGAAGAACTTATCAAGTCTTCTTGTTTACTTTAGTAACTATTGTATAACTTGGAAACTTAGTGATAAACATTGTTTTGTTTTGTAATACGGAACAATTGCCCAAATATTGTTTACAGAGAATAGATCGTACTTGTGAATTTGTGTCTTAAGTTCGTGATGTTTAGGTTCTTTAATGAATTTAACACATTTAGAAGTATAAGACGTTTTTGTAAACTGTAAAAAGTCGCCTTTCGTTTACATTTGTGTTACCATTTAGATCTTCTAAACTTCACAACTGATTTTGATGCGGATTTGACCATAATTTAGAGACTTCATTCCCGAAGGTACATTTGTATAATACGTTCATATTTAATATTTATTTAATTTAGATTTAATTGCGTTGTAGTTCGTTGTTGCTGTTGCGTAGTTTCTACCTACCCCTATGGGAAAAAGGCGTGAGTTTATGTATGTATATAGTCTTCAATACATAGCACCAATGCGAAGCAGGGGCGTGTCGCTAGTTCTTTACATTTATCAGATTTGAAACCGTTTTATAAAAGGATGAGTAACATTTTTGGATCATTTATTAGAGCAGTAACAAAAACTGGTACAGTGTTTAGAAATAGACAACAGCTGATGATCCTCAACTCTTAGACAGCGACTGGCAACGACCGCTCGCAACAGTTAACAAGCGTCGATTGTTCCTGTCGGTCGTCTGTTAACGCCTCAATATTTTGTTAGTAAGCATCTTATGATACTCCGCTTACTAAGACTGGCAGACCACGTGCAAGCTTTCTGCCTTCTGTCAATCAATTTATCATAATAACTTTGTCTAACACGTGAAAAGTCTCCAGATGTTTACAATAATAATAATAAATTTTATTTCAGATTTACAAAATCCATCAGTTGTTAGTAAAGGTCTTAACTGAATTTAGAAACCACACGATATACAAAATTGAAAGGACTGACACCTACGTGTGCAGCCGTATCCAGTGAGCCAGCATGGGGCTGTTCCATCTATCACACAATACACTTAAGATGCTGTGGGAGCTAGCACGTATTCTACCGAGAATAGACACACACAGTTTCCGTATAATGGCATGAAAAACATCAACCCTGGCCTCGGTGAACGTCCCGGAAGCGCTACATAAGCGTGGTAAACCCAACAGCGTCCTGAATACATTATTATACTGGACACTGTTCTTTATGCCTGCACGATAACATCTAAGGGAATTTATTCAATTTGACGGCGCTTTAATATGCAAATTAGTGTTAGTTAGATTTCCTAGATGTCGCTGTTAGTTTAGAGTGTCGTGAACATGAATTATCTGTGTTTGTTACGTCACACCCGATGATAAGCCGCCATCCGATGACACTGACATAACACCGAGCGCTAGTGTGCATTGAAGCGACGATTTGCTGGCAGTATGATTTGAGACTTGGTCGAGATCACACAGGTGTGCTACCTACCTATTTTGTGTTGAATATTTTATAAAGGACTAGCTTTTGCCCGCGGCTTCGCTCGCGTTAATTTAGACTTTGACTATCAATTCGTGTTATAATTCAATCATGATTCGACAGACACGTGGCGCCATCTATTATCATAAGGACGTTATTGTTGTTTTCCTCGGGAACAGTACTTGTATGCGGGATGAAAGGTACCGTATGTCCGTTTCTGTACACCTGACAACGTATATGCAAAGTTTCAGGGTGATCGGTTCAGTGGTTTAGGCGTGAAAAGGTAACAAACAAACAAACAAACTTACTTTCGCATTTATAATATTAGTTAGGAAGGATTACTGATTAAAATAAAGTGATTGTGCTATAACGAGTGCCTCTATTTTCTTCGCCCGCCAATCTACGCCTACCTACAAAGTGCAACTTCAAAATTTGGATCATGAATCTAATAAATATCACTGATGAGGGCCAAGTCCCTTCAAATTCATATTTTAAACAGATTTCACTTCTTATAAATTACCTAAATTTACTTAGCGTAAAGTTTTGTTGTAATTATTTATTGCTATGCCAATAAACGCTTTTTATTATTATTGCTGTTTTTGAACATTTTTATTTACCATCCCCAATTTAAATAAAACTGTTTTGGCTTTACGTATAAAATTCTGCATAATAGACCGAAAGCTATAAATCGTGTTACACTAACTTTATTCAACACAAAACGATCAGGTCAAGCGAATTTTTTACAAACCTTTTTTTACAACAATTTTATTCAACCCTTAGAAGGGTAGTGGATGACAGAGGGTACTGTTGTCAGAATTTTTTATTACTGACCCTACCCTCCTGTTGACAGTTTGAACTTTACTAATAATGAGGGTAGAGTTATTCGTAGGCCGTGTTGATTTTCCTTTAGTGTCGTCGTCCGTACAGTCAAGTTTCCCTTTTTATGCAAAATAGTTTGCATAAAACTTTTCTGTACTATGAAACTTTTCGTACGGTGTGTTTTTAATTGATTAATATCTGTTTTACATATTAGAAGTAGGTAAATTATTGTGACCAGAATATGGCAATTGCTAAAAAGGTTTTTTAAGCAGGTGCAAGCCTTGCGAATTTAAGTAGCTAGTTTTAAATATGCTATCCTTTACTTCGTGATATTTTTTTGGAAATTGATTTAGAAATTATAAGTTTGTTTACTATTGTGTAAATATGTAGGCACATTGTTCTGGTGTATTTTCTTCCCCTTTTAAGTCTTAACAAGTGACAAAGTATAAGTGCTCGAGACGAAGTACAAATCTGACCCAATGTTTGCGGAAACTCTTTTATGGATATTTCTTGTCTGAATCGGTTTGAGTGTTTACAACCCTTTTTAACTGACTTCAAAAAGGAGGATGTTCGCAATTCGCCTGTATGTTTTTTTTTTGTATGTTTGTTACGCGATATCTCCGGTAGTTGCTAATCGATTTCGAAAATTCTGTTTTGAATTCATAGGGTATGCCTCAGGGGTGTCGTGCGGTGTCCCACAGGGATCGGTCCTGGGGCCGCATCTGTGGGACATCGGTTACGACTGGGTGCTGCGCGCCGACCTTCCTAGCGGCGTCAGCGTAGTGTGCTACGCTGACGACACGCTGGTCCTGGCGCAGGGGAGGTCGCACCAGGCGGCGGCCGAACTCATGACACGCGGGGTTGCGACAGTCGTTGAGAGGATCCGGCAATTGGGACTCGAAGTGGCCTTGCACAAGTCCGAGGCCATGTGTTTTCATGGTCCTCGGAACGCGCCACTGTCGGGCTCCCAAATAACGGTAGGAGGGGTTCACATCGGCGTCGAGTCGACGATGAAGTACCTGGGACTCGTCCTCGACAGCCGGTGGAACTTCGTCGAGCACTTCCGACGTTTGGCTCCCAGACTGCAGCGGGCTGGGGCTGCTTTGAAGCGGCTCTTGCCCAATCTGGGGAGGCCAAACGCCTCCTGCCGGAGCCTCTACGCGGGGGTCGTGCGGTCCATGGCCCTTTACGGGGCACCGGTGTGGGCGCGTTCGTTGAGGCTCCGGCCAGCCCGCCGGTTGAACGCGTCCCAAAGGGTCATGGCCATCCGGATGGTACGGGGATACCGCACGGTCTCCTGCGAGGCGGCGAGCCTCCTTGCCGGATTACCGCCGTGGGATCTGGAGGCAAAGGTCCTCGCGCACGTTTGGGAGTGGCGCGAGGAGGCGAAACGCCGGGGCGTAACTCCGCTGCCGCGAGTAATCGCGGCACAGCGGACAGAGCTCCGGCGGGATCTCATGGCGGCATGGAGAGTGCGACTGTCGCAACCCAGCGCAGGGCACGCCACAATTGCGGCGGTAAGACCCCTCTTTGAGAAGTGGCTTGAGAGGCGCCACGGCGTCCTCACCTTCCGCCTGACGCAGGTCCTCACCGGACATGGCTGTTTCGGGAGGTTCCTGTTTCGGATAAGGCGGGAGGAAACGCCCGGGTGTTACCATTGTGTGGATCGACCGGAGGACACGGTGGAGCATACGGTGGAGGTCTGCCCGGCTTGGGCGGAGCACCGCCGTGTCCTCGTGGCGGCGATCGGCGGCGGCGACCTCTCGCGTCCGGCCCTGGTTCAGGCCATGGTACGGAGCGAGAGGGAATGGGAAGCCGTCACCTCCTTCTGCGAAGCAGTAATGCTCGCGAAGGAGGAGGCGGAGCGTGAAAGGGAGAGGCAATCTCTGCGCCCTCGCGCCCCTAGCCGCCGCAGGGGGAGGAGACACCCTGGGCGTCGGGAGTCGATTGCCGACTCCCGGCCACCGTAGGCGCGGGCTTGCGGACGGCGAGCAATGGGCAGCTCGCCGTCCGGTAAGGACCAGGCCCGGGCCGACGGCGCGTCGTGTTCCACGCGCGCCTCAAAGAAATGTCAGCAAAATTGACGGGGTCCGATAGGACCGATGCCTGCCGGGGCTGCGGATTGTTCGAAAGAGTTACCGTGGCCCTGGCGCACAGGCAACTGAAGGAACACGGGTGGGTTTTAGTCAGTAAGAGTCTGACACGCCCTTCCGCTCCGCCCAGAGCGGGAGACGTCATTTGATGATTTCCCAGCCAAAAAAAAAAAGGGTATGCTTCAGGGGTGGTCCTATATAAATTTTATTAACTTTGCTTAGGTAGATTTCAGTTAACTTCAATAATACGTATTTTTTCCACTATTTATTTTGATAATATTTTAATAACTTCCTGTCACTGTTATTTACATGTCAAGTAGTGGTATACGAATTTTTGTGGGGTAGGTACCACAACTAAAAAGGGAAAAATAAAACGTTTTTACACCGAAAATAACAGACTTCCTAAAAAACACTACAAAGTGAAAAATAACTTTAATTTCGGAAGTCGGTGGTCGGTGGCAAAAACGAAAATACAAAACCAAAGACAGCGACTCCCGAAATTAAACTTATTTTTCACTTCGTAGTGTTTTTTCTTTTGGAAATCGGTAGTTTTTTTGTTTGTTGTAAACAAGTTTTTCTATGGAACTGTCGAGCCCCCGCAGTTGACCGATGTTTGACTTGACTTTGATTGACTGATCCCTTTGTTCCCTTTGCATCGAACTTTCAAAAAGTAAAGTTCATTATTACTTTGAATCGTTTCTCCCATCTAGGTCAGGAAAAGGCTGAAACACTCTCAGCCTTGTCATCTAAACCAGGAGCCTTAAAGCCGTACCGCTACGTATTGTGTGTTAAAGTATTTTTTTTCTAGGTACATCGTCATCACATACCGTACTTGTATAAATACATAATTAATGTATAAAAAATATTGTAAAACCTGTTTGAAAGAGTAACGGTGGAGTTTCTTACCCAATCTTCTCCATACGAAACTACCTTTTGGAGGGGCGACTAGAATGAATTCTATCTTCTTGTATGTAAATGTTGAAGTTAAAAGTGCCTTTTATGTTCCTACTTGAAGTAAATGATTTGGAACATGGGACCTTCTCCATGGGAATGATACCAACTATTTAAATGTTTTTATGACCGTAACGTGCAATATACAAGGTGTCAGGGACATCGACGCGAAACTGTAACCATGAATTCAGCACATGATTCTAGACCCCCTAGCTTAGAAATTTTTAGTGGGTTATAAAAAAAATCTGCTGTTTCATAGAAAAGTGCAATACCTACGCGGTCATAATGTATGGAGTAGCTAATTTTTTTTTTTAATGACCTGCGAAAAATTTCGACGCAGGGGGGGTTTCAGAACTATGTCCTGAAATCATGATTTCAGTTTTCGTCGATGTCCCTGCCACTCTGTACAAAACGTCAGGTTATATGATAAATTAAGTGTGTAAAATAAGGTTACAAACATAGTTATTAAGAAACATTGTTTACATACTGAGTCTTTGTTACCTACTTGTCAAATGAAATATATAAAAAGAAATACAATATAGAATATATATACTTAATTAATTTAATTTTTTTTTTTGAATATATTTAATTTTAAACATTCGTTATTATTAAATTTTAACGAATATCTAGACAAAATAAAAGTATAATTATTGAAGATAGTATTAACTTGTCCAATACTCAATTCTTTATTGCATTCCATATGTATTACATAGATGGTCTAACTAAGTAAAAGATCGATATGGACCCTGTCGGGCACAGCAAAATCAATAGCAGCAGTAATTCAAGCAATTCAATATTATTAAAAATTCTTAGACGACTTTAATTGGGTGTATAATTATGTATATGTATATATATTATCAGGTTTGTGTATAGTGTAGATTAGCTAAATTATTACGTTGCACTTTGACAGGAATTACTAATAACCATTAGAACTAAGCACATATTATTTAGTAAAATTAAAGTTACAATTTGATCCAGTAAATTCAAATCGGTTATCTGTGCTTAGCAACATAATATTATAAGGAACATGTAATTACATTTAGGACAAGATACACAAAATATACAATCCGGAAGGGATAAGATACTCAATTTGGCCATCCTTTTCTTTATCGTTTTAGGTTTGAACATCCTTATGTAACGTACGATGTATAACATATATACATTGTACATGGTAGTAATAATATAAGGTACAACAGTAATAATGTCCAACACCCGAATTGCGTAACACACTATCTATCACAATTTGAATAATTTTGAAGCCTACGTTTAGGTATGCAACAGTGTCCATTTTAGGACGTTAGGAAGCGCGGGGTAATTGAGTAACACACTAACAGTAGGAATGGCTTTCATTTTGACAAATCCACAACATTCATTGCGTTATTTAAGTCGTTGAGCAGACAAATTTTTCGAACATATATGAAGCAATGGCTTCAAAATTATCCAGATTGTGATTGACAGTGTGTTACCCAATAGGATGCTGTATACCTACAACGGAAAATTAAAAATTGAATAGAAATTGTAAAAAATATCTATCAGATAAATTAACCAGGATCATTGGCTAGTGGTCGCAAGCGCATGAGCTTGAGCGCGCTGAGCATGAGGACTCTTTTTTTATTTTTTTTGGGTGGGAAGTCATCAAATGACCTCTCCCGCTCTGGGCGGAGCGGGAGGGCGTGTCAGACTCTTACTGACTAAAACCCTGTTCAGTTGCCTGTGCGCCAGGGCCACAGTAACTCTTTCGAACAATCCGCGACGAGCATGAGGCCCTGGATTCGATTCCCGGATCGGGTACCCAATAACACTTCGTTATTGGGTTTTTCCATCAAGAATTTCTCAGTAGCAGCCCGGAGTCTGGATTTGTGCCCGGTTGATGGCAATGGGCTCGCCCCCTATTACACGGGACTTAAAAATATTACAGGCATTATGTTTTGTTATGCAAAATTTACCAGGAATTGTCTAAAGGTGAAATAGGCTATCAGTATTAAGAAAGCAGTCAGTATTTAGATACAAGGCAGACCTGAGTGGAAACGCCGGAAGGAGACGCCCTAGGAAGACATATAGTGACCTTATTGGTGATGTTCTTCAGAAAGGTTAGGTGCGTAGTACTCGCAACCGGCGTGCGTGTATGACCAGATGTACGAACGTAAACGAGGCAAAAGGAGTATGTAAGGATCGTAGCAGGTGGCGTTCTGTAGTTTCTGCCTACCCCCATGGGAAGAAAGCGTAAGTTTATGTATGTATGTATGTATGTAGTATTAAGAAAATCTGCTAGCAAACACAACTCCTTGTATTTAAGATCGTGTCAAATTGATCACTAAGTCAATATTGAATTAGTCCATCAATTGATCTATTTAAAAGGTCCCGGAGTGAACGAGGACAGAGACATCTGCGCTTTTGATGTCTTAACGTTGTTTCTTGTTAACACGAACTAAAACAAGGTCTAAAGATTATTCTGGTTACGTTGTTTTTTTGTTTTAAGATTTCATTGTAATTTAGATGTCAGTGAAATTCTGTTTATTACCTACTGAATCTCCACGACCACTGTTTAAACTGTCTTCCACAAAAATTGGGACAGTAAATAAAATACGTTTATTTCGACCAACAAGAATCATTTATGCACAAAATGTTTTACCAAATAAAAAAAATTAAATAAAATAAAAACACACATTAAAATATTAATAAAAACACACAAATAAAAATACCACATAAACACATCACCGACCTTGATTGCTCAGTATGTGAACCATACAGCAATGGTTCAGGTACTGACAATCGTACCTCTGCGCGAAAGTCCTCAGGATGCCGCTGGAGCTAGCCCGAACCCTGCGCACCAGGGATGTACACCGTTTTCGCATAGTAGAATAGAAACGGTCCACATGCGACTCGGCGAACATTCCTGATGCGCTGTAGAATCGGGGACGCCTCATCAGCACCCTGGATGCATTGTTATATTGCATACGCAAGGCGTTGTACTGTCTGCGCGTGTATGAGACCCACAGGCTGCTCGTAAAATAATGCATGATAAATCTCTTATGCGGAAAAATTACGTAGTTACAATTCATGCAATGGGATAGCGCTACAAAAATTATCATCATTACAGACTGCTGATTTTCAGACATAGGATAACACTTTTATGTATATCAATTGCCATCCGCTTGATTCCATCTTAAGACATTTTTCATAATTTGAAAAGAACTCTTTGCATACATAAAAAAAATGTGAAACGAGCTTTGATTGTTTGTTTTTCGCTACTCAGGTTAAATAACAGTTATCACTGCACAAGAAACCACAACAGCATGCAACTCTTATGAGTTGATCGGGAGCCATGACAACCGCTAAGCATAGATACGAGTACCGTAAAAATTGCTCCATACGATGCTCATGAGATACGGATTGCGGGGCAAGCGATTTAGATGCAGTAACTATGACCGAAGAATATGAAAATGTGGAAACCACAGAGGACAAACGTCTGTGGAAAAGGGAGAGGGAAGCCTTTGCTCAGCGGACGGACCTTACGGGCTAAAAATAAAGATAGAACTGAAACTCGTGTAGGTAATAAATAGCCAGCTAGCAACCTAAGAAAAAGGTGATGAATGCCCAGATCCCCTCTGAAATCAGAGGGGACCTGGGCAGTTATCACCTCTTTTCACGAGAGCGCGGCTGGGCGACGCGATTCCATACAAGTGTATGGAAACGCGCCGCCCCTCCGCGCTCTATACGTTCCTCAAAAGACTACGTGTTCTCGTTTAACGCGTGGGTTCAAGTTATTTAACGACTATTACACCTAGTTAATTTTCTTTGTGCTAGCTCCGATTCAACCGAAATAATCACCTACTGCTCCCTACTTACATACCTCCCTGAATTCTACGACGTGCTTGTCCAAGCCAAAACGGCTGTCAATTTTGTGGATGCTTGAATGCGGAAAGCATACGTGCGTTGCACGTGACCGACAGCCCTGCATCTTGATTCCGTAATATACAGAATGATCGTGTTACCCAGTAAATTTATTGTGAGGTTCAAATAGGCAGGCGCTCCATGTAAAATACCGGTATTCAGCTGCATAAGCAGCATCCGGTTCGACTGGAAGCCGACCAAAACGCGATTGGCAAAAGTCTGACAGATGAAGAGCCAGGACATACATTTCCATTTTTTTTTAAATTCGTTAATATTTATTATATTATTTTTGTTATAGAGCAAAGGATTTTTTGTAGCTACCTATTATTAAAATTGAAAAGGATTACTACTCCGAGGATGCAACTTGTGTTGAACGTTTCTGACGCCTCGAAAGTGTAGGCATTTAGAATGTGTTCAAAGGAATGTCGCTTCTACACATTCTTAACCTATGCTACGACCCACGGGTCGTTATGTTCTAATACTTTTGAATAGAAATGGGATTCTGGAGCGAGCTCGCACTCAGCTTGGACCAATGAGGCGGTTTCTATGCGATAGACTGGACCACTGTTCTGTCTATTGGATATTAAGGAGATTGTGGCTAAACGGCTGAAGAAACGGGCGGTCAGGGAGATAAGGGTGAGCTGACGGAGACTAAATGTTACATTGGTGCACATTCTTTGAGAGTGTTTTCCCTGTTACACAAGAATGGAAAGTAATCCAAAATGTAAGGGGTGCTACACATGTAATCGGACACATTCGATTCGGCAGTATTTTTGCAAGTAACAAAACAAAATCAATTACGAGTACTACACATATTCGGCTTTCATTCTGCTCGTGCCGATCGGCAAACTTCCTTTGGCATGTACCGTCGCTTAATTATTTCGGGTCGGCTCAGTACAAGACGAGCTAAGCCGAGCCTTTCCCGAACAAATATCTACATACAAGTATGTAACGATTTTGCCGCCTGGCTGTGCCGAATCATGCCGAATAGAACATGTGTGTAGTACGCTACTTGAGAGGACAAGTAAAGAATTTAATGGAATATAATATAATACTCTTTATAATGTACACCAAAAAAATTACAGATATAAATGTAGCAAATTTTACATAAAGTGACACAATGGGCGGTCTTATCGCCAAAAGCGATCTTTTACAGACAACCTTTAGATAATCTTATCGCTAAAAGCAAAAGGTAATGTTCAGAAGACGCCTACTGGTTGAAATGCGAATGGTAATAAATTGACAGTTAGCATAAGGACTGCGTTATGAACCACCGTTGTGCATTAAAGGGGAAATAGGTGCAGAAACCTGGACTTATAGTTAATATAACTATCAAATTGCCAATACATTTTGAGCCAGCGTGGTGATCATTGCTCATGCCTTCTCTGCATAAGAAGAGGCCATTTCCCTGCGTCAGGACACGAATGGGCTACCACTATATTATATCTTCCAATGGACATAAGCGTCAAGCTTCTCTTGCGACATTTTGATAGGTAAAACTTAGGCCCTACTATACTTATTATCTGCACATACCATTGCATCGCAATATCGATTAAGTTTTATGGTCACGATCGGAGCAATAGTGGACGTCAATCAAGGCATGATGCAATTTCTATGACCAGATAAACCGGGTGACTCATCGTATAATAGATTCAAAGAGCACTAGCGCTCTGTTATTGTTTTATTGACGGAGTGGCGCACGTGGCATCACAGAAGAGCTATATGTGGTCTACGTGCCCCTTTTTTTTTCTGTGTGGCAAATCATCAAATGTCTTCTCCTGCTCTGGGCGGAGCAGGAGGGCGTGGCAGACTTTTACTGACTAAAACCCAACAGTGTTCCTTCAGTTGCCTGTGCACCAGGGCCATGGTAACTCTTTCGAACAATCAACGACCCCGGCAGGCATCGGCCCTATCGGACCCCGTCAATGGTGCTGACATCTCTTTGAGGCGCGCGTGGAACATAACGCGCCGTCGACCAGGCCAGGTTCTTACAGGACGGCGAGCCACCCAGCTACCCATTGGTCGCCGTCCGCTAGCCCGTGCCTACGGAGGTCTATGTGCCCCTGTGTTGAAGTTTATAGGCGGAGAATCAGTTACGATTTTGGATCCTGGCTGTATCATAAAGAAGGATTGCGGTTAATTGGCTTAAAAACATCGATTAATCAGCCTGTAAATATTGAGAATGGCAGGTCATGAGACGACGAAGAATCGGATATAATTAGTCCATTCGGACGGGTCTACGCTACTAGTTTAAGGATCTTAGAAAGATTAAATGAAGACTCAAATAACGAATTAGAAATAAAGAGTCGATCTTGCTTTATTTTCAAATCCGGTACAAAAGAAAAAAAAACTTTATAATATAACATCACGCCTGTATTCCCCAAAGGATTAGGCAGAGGTGTACCTATATGTACACCCAGATTTCGCCAGTTATATTTAAGTCCTATGTAACAGGGGGCGAGCCTATTGCCATCAACCGGGCACATCTACACTCCGGGCTGCTACTGAGAAAAACCCAATAACACTTTGCCCGACCTGGGAGTCGAGCCTAGCAGTAGCACTTTCAACCACTAGACGAAATAATAATAACAATGGTAATATAATTTCTTAATATAATTAAACTAGTGCCTCTGTGAGTTGCAGACCTCACGAGTCTTTCTTTGCATAGCTTAAAACTGAATAAATGTTCACCATGCACCTTAAAACAACACCCTTAAAACAAAACAGGCGAAATGAATGAAATATGTTTCTTTTATAAAATTTCTTCATTTTGAAAAATTGCGAAAAACTGAATCGACAAAAGCTTCCACATAACTATCGAACCTGCTCAGAAAATTTCACGAGAATCGGTTGAGAAATGCGACCTGGCCCTGCAGTCTCGACATGAATAGCGACAAAAATCTGTCGCTAAGTCGTATCGATGTCAAATTTCTTTAATAGATTTTCAACCTTATGCTTTGGAAATAAAGTTGAATATCTATTAAAGGAATTTGACATCGATACGACTTAGCGACAGATTTTTGTTGCTTTCTAATGTCGAGACTGCAGGGCCTGTAGAGGAGAACAGCCGGACATACGAAAGCATTATTCCCCAAGTTGAAACGGAGACGCTTCGCGCTCGCTCGGTCATTATACCCTCGAGATTCTTCTATCGGAATTTAGGCAACGAGGTAAGACATTAAGACGGAGATTTGAGGCTCTCTGCTGTCCTTCTTTTATAAGTCTCCATGTTAGTATTATGTTAAGGGGAAAATTAGCGCATGTGATCACGTAAATTGGTCATTTGTGCATGTTATTAACCAAAAAGGGGCCCCGCCCATTAAAAGGCATGTTGCCCTGCGACCAAAGACGACAAAATAAATGGGCACGTTCTTGTGTTAGTTCTTGAATCATCATTCAGTTATTCAGCAGACAGATTTTTAGCAATCACCTTGAGAAGACTCAACTAAAGTTGTCTCAAACTATTCTAACTTCTTGTGGTGGAAACATTTACTAAGTTCTTTGATGTAAAAATTTTATTCGTGAGATTACTGATGGACAGGGCCAAACCAGCAGTACCTACTGTAATTTGAGATACTTCGATAATTATATTCTATTCTGCGTCACCAAACTTAATTTTATTGTACCTAAACTATTTAAGTAAATCTATATGCATTAATATTTTTTATATGCATATTATTTCACTTTGTCTTCTCTTAAATAGGTATTATAAACTAATTTACACTACATTTACGTATTTCGGTTATAAGGGCACTTTCTTGAATCATTCATAACTACACATAAATAAACTCACGCCTACTTCCCATGGGGGTAGGCAGAAACTACAGAACGCCACCTGTTACGATCCTTACATACTCCTACTGCCTCGTTTTCTTTTACAACTATTTAATTAATTAATATATTCAACAAACTAGTACTGGCAGTGTGTATGTTTTACTATAATAATAGTTAATTTAACGAGTAATTAGGAACAAGAGTAATAATAATAATAACACCACCGCCGTATCTCTACGTTGACGTCGTGGTGGGGCTTGCGCACTCCGAATTCTAGGTCTATGCCGGTAGAGTTTACTTTACCCAAACAGGTCTATGGTGAGGAGCCAGACCAAGAGAGATACAGAAACCCGCAGGGCAGCGTGTGGCGATTTGTTGCCATGGGCAGTAGCGACCTCACGGACCCTTTCTCCTGGGAGTAGTCTTGTTCCTCATCTCTGACTTGGCTTTATTGAACGGCCAGAGTGGACACTAACGAGGAACAGAGCTCCCACCTCATTATTGCTTTTATTGGCTGGCTTGAGTGAAGATTCGCAAGAGTCAACGTCCTCGCAGGAATCCCGTGTGTTTTTAATCTACTGTTAGAATATTATTTTAGTGTTAGCTGTTCGTTAGGAATAATCTGTATGAATGCTTCAGTCAGTGTTGTGCCATTAGGTAGTATAGGCAGCGTTCATTAATTAACAAAAAACTAAAAACTTCGCAAGCAATGGGAAATTACTACTGAAGGCTGCGGGTGTCGACCTCAGGACGAGCTGTTTGCACACGGACAACCTTACGTCGCTTGCTCCCGCGTCACCAGTCCTGACTCTGTTCATATTTTGGCTGCTAAGACCAAACCTACAAACGTATCATACAGGAAAGTTTTATAAAAATATGGCTGTTATTTTAGTATATTGTGGTGTCTTACGACTTCCACGCGAACGATGTCGCGGACGGAAGGAAATTGTTAAAAAATCCATAGAAAATAAATTACGTTTATTTTTTGTTTTTATTAGCTTTCCAACGTAATTACAGAATGGGTTTTTCTCATCCAGAGTCCATTTCAGGTTTGAAAGGGGGATAAGATATAAAATGAAAAGTAAGACGTAACAGATATATCTGATTTGATACCGACATAGTACATCCATGGTCACTACGTCATGGGTTCTGAGAAATAGACTAGTGGTGAAGACGAACCTTATTAAAATTCCATGGCATAATAGTATATATTACACACCTCGGTAATAAATTAGAATATTTCAACTCGCGTGCAATATTGTGAGCTGTAGGCGAGGGTGGCAAGCACGCTGATTGGAATGTCCTGCTTTCCTCCGTCGTAGAAATACAATTTTTCACTATATCGGCAGCCTGAAGCTCAAATATCTGCATTTTTTTTTGCGGGAAGAATGCGCATGCGTGACGTTATCTCATTTGTTTTCTTATAAGAGAAATAAAGAAAATTCTCTCGGCAAATCAGGACAGAAATTTGAACTTTTAGCGAAGATATGATGAAATACTAGTATATTACACAACGAGGGAGGAAAGTACAACATTTTAACCTCCGTGCCATATTGCCCTCTCGAGCCGTAGGCGAGGGCGGCGAGCACGCGGAGTGGGATGTTCCACTTTAGTCCGAGGGTCGTATAATATTTTTCATCTTTCCCATAGCCGGGTATTAAAATTTTACTTCTGTTTTAGGAAAGAATAGCGCATGTGCGAATTTTTAACACTAGTTTTCCGATAAGAGAAAAGTACAACTTAATTGCCGCAAAACAGGGACTGAATTTGAACTTACGGCGCGGGTATAGTCAGCTACATCTACGAGACAGTAAATACAGGAAGACAAAGGATGCCATGAAAACAAATGCTGCTTCTTGTGCTTCAGATTGGCAAAGACCTACAAGTAGTTGTTCCAGGTCTGGCTGTTTGTGTATGTAAGTTTAAATGTTTGTAAACGCACCCACAATACAGGAGAAATTCCTAGTGTGGAGCAACATTATAAAAAAAAAAGTCAAATACTCTCCCGATAAAAATAGTAACCATCAAGTACAGCCATAGTGTTGCCATCTTTGGAAACAAAATAAAAAAGTTTCAAAGAGTACTAAAGTCACTGGCACACACGAAAATCCCTTCAAACCGGAACAGAAACTGCTTGGTGGCAGTAATAGGTACGGTGCAGTGGCTTAAAAAAATGTGTTTAAGCACCTTTATTTCCAAGCAGCGTTAATTATTCAGTAAAGTACGTATTTATTTTACAGTACTCGTAGAACTGTTGACAAACGCCACATGGTTTGAATGTGATTCTGGCAACTTTGTCGAAACTCGTCACTGATAAATACGCAAAAGTGTGTTGAGGGAGAAAAAACACTGCTGTAATTCTAAATGCTTCGCAATGCAGTGCAATGTTGGGTTCAGATTAATTTTACTGTTTAATTACACATAAGAGCGTTTAAAAAAACTGCATAGGTAGGTATTTACCTACACTTTCTACGGATATTTTATTCAGGTAGGGTATTACTTCGATTAGTTAAGGCTCCCAAAAACAGGCGCAACGCGACGGCGCGACACAAAGGCACCGCTCGTCGCGCAACACACGGTGCCTTTGTGTCGCGCTGTCGCGTCGCGCCAGTGTGCACGAGCCTTAAGTATTATAAAATTGTCTTATAATTTACTTTCAATTAACTTGAAATAATGCTGTACATCAACGTTTTCAAATTAAAACAATAAAGGATTGACAACGCTCTACGTTTTCCATTAGAAACTATTTTTTTTAAAGTTGATTGTTTTAAATGAAAACTAAATAAAGTTAGTTCTATTAATAAATAGGTTTTACATCTCTCTACAAATATAGCACTTTATGTATTAGTAGGTAAATGACAGCGTTTCCTATTTGATTAGCTCTAAAGGGATGGTACCCTTTAGAGCTATTAATAAACTCAAACATTTTTCTTTCATAGTTTATCAAATCAAATAAGATGTGAGAACGTGTAAGTAAGTGATAACTCTTATTAGGCAGGAAAAACCGGCCAAGGGCGTGTTGGACCACGCACAATAAAGGGTTCCATAGTTTTGATGAATTTATCCGAAAAACCAACTTAACATAAACATTTTCTACCATACATCGATATACGTCACGGTCAATTCTCCAACTGCAAATGTAAATATGTAACCGCAAAAAAAAATGTGGTAAAACTACAATTATCGATGTTCAGACGAACGCCCGGGTGTCATCATTCCGTGGATCGACCGGAGGACACGGTGGAGCATACGGTGGAGGTCTGCCCGGCTTGGGCGGAGCACCGCCGTGTCCCGGTGGCGGCGATCGGCGACGGCGACCTCTCGCGTTCGGCCCTGGTTCAGGCCATGGTACGGAGCGAGAGGGAATGGGAAGCCGTCACCTCCTTCTGCGAAGCAGTAATGCTCGCGAAGGACGAGGCGGAGGGCGAAAGGGAGAGGCAATCTCTGCGCCCTCGCGCCCCTAGCCGCCGCAGAAGGAGACACCCTGGGCGTCGGGAGTCGATTGCCGACTCCCGGCCACCGTAGGCGCGGGCTTGCGGACGGCGAGCAATGGGCAGCTCGCCGTCCGGTAAGGACCAGGCCCGGGTCGACGGCGCGTCGTGTTCCACGCGCGCCTCAAAGAGATGTCAGCAAAATTGACGGGGTCCGACAGGACCGATGCCTGCCGGTGCTGCGGATTGTTCGAAAGAGTTACCGTGGCCCTGGCGCACAGGCAACTGAAGGAACACGGGTGGGTTTTAGTCAGTAAGAGTCTGACACGCCCTACCGCTCCGCCCAGAGCGGGAGAGGTCATTTGATGATTTCCCACCCAAAAAAAAATAAAAAAGACCTTTTCCTTTGCTTGTGCTGACCTTGCTTGACAAATTTCTTGATTTTAGGTCAACGGGAAGTACCCTATAGGTTGTTATTCCCTTGCGAGTGTCAAAAAATGCGGCATTTTACGGCATAAACGGCCGTATCTTTTGATTGCGATAACTTAGAAGTTCAATTTTTTTACAGCGCCAAGGGATTGCATACCTGAGTATTTGATTTTATTTTCAACTTGATGTCTCCACACGTTCCGGAGAAAAAGGGACTTGACAGCGAAGTGGTCTTTCAAGGGTTTCGTTTTTTTCCTTTTGAGGAACCCTAAAAATGAAAATCAAAGACTGAAAAATGCGTATGTATTCTGAAATACAAACGCATTTTACAGCTCCAGAAAACAAAAAAAAAAAATGTATGTGTGTAGACTACTACATACCTACATTTGATGGTTTTTAGTTTTTTGTCTAAACTAATTCACCATCTCGAAAAACGCCTGATGAAGTCTTCAATGCAATAAGTTACACGAAGTTAATTAGCATAAAATATTTAAATGTATTTGATTTACTGTTGCGAAAATCGTTTTGGTTTCTAAACACTGACTATTAATTTTTGAAGCGCGCAGATGTGTACCGCACAAAGAAAGGATTTTCGGAACTCTGTCCATGTGCGTGTGTCTACTGAAGGTTTTTTTCGCAAAACATCAAGTAACAAAGCCATCATTTCATGATATTAGTTTGAACAAGACACTATCTTTAACACACACAACCATATTTATTATATCTCTTAACATAACATCGCGCAAGTAATCCCGAAGGGATAAGGCAATACCCACATTTCGCCAGATATGTTTAAGTCTCATTTAATAGGGGCGACCCTAATGCCATAAACATGCACAAATCCAGGCTTCGGGCTGGTACTGAGAAATTCCTGATGAGATAAAACCAAAAACACTTTTTCTGTGCTGAGAATCGAACACGGGACACTATGCTCATACAAATGCTTTATACAAATCACAATATAAAAATAAATACAATGTCAAATAAAAATAAGCAATGCAATGTCAAATGAAAATAAAAATTAAAAAAAATTGTTTTTTCTTTTTTTTAAATTCACCGGGAATGAATAATATAAAATAAAAATAAAAGATAAGGGCAAATTTTTTGATAAAAATAATAACATATATTAATAAAAACAGCAAATCTCACGTCAGTCATTAACATGCGCCCATGCATGCCATGCCATGTGCATTGATAAATGATAAATCATTTTATTTCTGTAAGTAGGTTTGTACAAACACTTTTACACGTCAATCATGTTTTTTAAACTAGATGAGGTCGGCGTTGCCTATCTGACTACTCTGAGAAGAAAGGCCGAAACATTGCTTTTTATGCTCTGCAGTAGCTAAATGCACTAGACAAATGAGCCCGTCCAACATAATATTGCTTATACGCAATATTATGTTCATACATAACACATAAACGCATGCAAATTACATGATCGCTTACATAACGGTCTTGGCAATGACCATAAAAGTTGTCTGCACTCATTAAATATACATAGCAATTGACTATTGACAAGTAGGTATAATTAGCATATCAAGATTGCCAATGGAATTGTTTATAAACATCTCACGAGTCACGCCCGACCATTAATTATCGGTTATAGTTCATTAAAATATCAAAGTGGGTTTTCATAGATTAGCTTAGACCTTTCCATTCATTGATAAGCATAATCAGCCTATTATGTTCCCACAGCTGGGACAGAGGCCTCGTCTCGGTGAGAGGGAGTGGGACGTACCGTAATCCACCACACAGGCCTAGTGCGGTTTGATAGATGTCACGTCTTCGAATTTTTGGTTCTGGGACATGCCGGTTTCCTCACGATGTTTTCCTTTACCGTTTTGAGAGCAGTGGTGAAGAAATAATTTACACAAAGTAAAGCGCCTCTCTGGGATCGGACCTATGACCTACAACTCGTAAGTTACAGCCGTTACCACTGGGCCACCACTGCTGCATTCATTAAAAGCGTTTATAGATAAAATAGTCTACATAGTCGTCATGCACTCGGCCTTATCTCCATGTATTTGGTTCAGCACGTCGTATCCTCTACTTCCAAACTCCTATGTCAGCTTTCATTTCAGTTCTCACCCAATCCATCCATCGATTCTTCGGTGAAAGACTTCTGTTGCCATCCACATAATTATTGTATATCTACTCAGAACTTTTCTGTTAACATCATAACATGTTACAATTTGTGTATGTTCTAGTGAGAAAGTCGTTGAAGTGTCATATCAATCAATAAAATTAATAAAAATAAAAATGTCCGTCATCCCTCCGCATCACAAGCTCAAATTTATAGTAGTAGGTATATTCTAAAAAGCAATCCAATGACATAAATCACCTGCGATAGCGATCAGGTTTTAGGAATGGTAATAAAAGAACATAAAACTAATAGTCGAAACATGAATCAATCAGTCTGAATGAATTCAATCGATAACACTAAATGTACTAACAAACTTTCAATTGATTTCATTCAATTAGGTAAACTACAAACGAAACTAACATAAACACGTTGAGTTTCAGAATTTATTTCAGTATTTTATCAATGTTCAAAGTTTAAAGGAAAACGTGAAGAAAACCACAACGGAACGCTACATTCCTGTTTTAAAGCTAAACGCAATCATAGTAGGAAGTTGCTCGTAATCTTCTTCACACAGTACATAGTACGTAAAAACTAAATGTTTAGACGGTTATATCAAATAAGCCCTATGTACATCTATGTACTACATGAAAAAAATCTAATAGCTAATACCGCCTGTACCATATTAGTTTCTGCCTGAATGTACCTTATAACTTTATCAACTCTACCAATTAGTGCAATCAATATGGCGTTATTAATCTAAAACACTCAAAGCGAAAATTTTAATTCTTCTGCGGAAAGTTGGGTAACAAATACAATGACTTGATGCCAAAATATTAAAGATCAACCAAACAAAACAGAATCGGCTTATAAGCTCTGGAAGCAAATGCACAAGGATTAACAAAACAAAGTTCCTAATCTACCGTTGTTACCCCAGACTATCCCTATTAGATTCTGACTGACAAACATTTCGTGCTAATCACCTCCATTCGGCGACTATGGCGACTCATTATCACATCACTAATTAACGCGTTACGGCTCGATGTCCGTATCATTACTATGACATTGCCATTATCTTCGGATGCTCGTCATTAAATTATCAGCTGTTCGGTTTATAGTTATTGTAACCCTCACTGCTGTGAAAATGTGGGGAAAATGTTAATAAAATCGGGAATATTTTACCGATCATGACTCTGATCACAACCGTGTGCGACTTTTTGGAAGACCAAAAAAATATTCGGCAGAAACATCGCACACGCTGGTCATCAAATATACGTAAGATGTTGATATTTTTTTCTTTAAAAAGTGCTTACTTCTTCACCATGAAGGCCTAAGTACTAAAAGCACGTGTCGATCGTCAAAATCTAGCAAACTTGAAGGCACGTTAACACAACTAAATGTCAGATAGTGCATGTCAAGCAGCGAGGCTTGCGTTGTTTATTTATTTATGAAGGAAAAACAAGAATTTACGAATTAAACTTCAATTCCATTAGCTCATAACTAAACGCAAACTAAACTCTCACTCACTTTCCAGATTTGGAAAATTGATTGGAACGGACTATATAGGCACTTGATATATAAAGAGAAAAAGACTTGTAAGTCCTACGATAAATCAGACATTCAAGACTTTCACAAGATAATCTGGTAGTGAAAAAACCTACGAGTTCCGACAGCCACAACCAGCGTGAAAAATTATAAATGCAGATAGCCACATCGTCACACGTCAAAGACTGTATCGTCATGACATCTCAATATCGGCGACAAGGCTATCGCTCAATCGATTACTTACTATCGATAAGGCTGTCCACCACCTCTCGATAGAGGCGAATCACGAACGCTGTTCAACATCGATTTAGCGGTATTACATTCTTCACTATCAGACAATCTTTCGAGATAACATCGGTGACAAGGTGCTGTAAGTCAGATTTCAAGCGCCACTGAGCGATCGGGAGATTGTGATTCGTGATTGTGCAAACGTTTTTAGAGGATTTTCTGAAGAGGAGTGAAGACAATCCTGGGGTAAAGATTTTATTTTGCTATTATTTGGCCAACAGGGTGAAAGACCTGTCGCCAAATGAAGTTGCCGATACGTTGCAAAACTTGAAAATGCTTGTCGTCAAACTATAGGAACACAGCAAGCTTGGCAAATATAGATACAATGGCTCTAGACAAACTCTTTCACAATTTCTTTCTTTCTTCTGTTCTTTCTTTAGATTATAATTCTAAGATATAATACCTATATTTAAACCCTTCTCGAAGTTGACATAAACTTAAAAAATAATAAAACTCAGAACTACAGAAACTACGGAACGCCACCTGCTACGATCCTTACATACTCCTTTTGCCTCGTTTATGTTCATACATCTGATCATACACACGTAAAAAAATATTCCAATTAATTTATTTTTTTATTTATTAAAACATTATGCACAAGCAAAATAAAAATACCATACAAAGGCGGACTTCATGCCTGAGGTTCATGGTAGAACATTGTTAGCAAAACTGCAGATAATGTATTCATAAACAAATTGAACTTTGTCTAAAATATCGTAGATACTGAGCTAGGTCTGTTGTAGAATAAACGAAAACATATAATGTAAACAAAGTATTTCTGCATTTTTCTCACGATTTACTTCCATCATTCAGTTGAACATTATTTATCTTTACTGAATGCGTAATCCAACGCAATGTACAAAAACAATAAACCATGACACAATGTTTGCATAGAGCTCATACAATTTTAATACAATCTGTATTACAGCTTAGCCGTATAGAAGCTGTATTAAATTATTATTAAAGTAATACAATTGAAGAGTTTGTTTATTTGAGCACGCTAATCTCTGGAACTACCGGTCGGATTTGAAAAGATAAGATAAGATAATAATTTATTTCTCACCACAATATATTAGCACATTTTCAAATTAATAAGAACAATACATAATTAGTTTAATTTGAAAAAAGAGAGTTTCATTTAGAAAAAATCTTGTTGCATTTGATAGCAAAATTCTTGAGGTAGGCTATAGGTCATTTAACTTTCCGCTATGACCCTTAGGAGCCAAACAAAAAGAAAAAGAGCCAGAAAGAACGCTAAGCGAAAACGAAGTAATAGCGCGGGCGGGCGATGCGATGCGACGCGGTCGGCCGGGGGAACAAGAAATTTCACGCGGACGAAGTCGCAGACAGAAGCTTGTTCCTTATATTCGCTCGGAATATAAATCATTCTAAAATCTAAACCCGTATCATAATTTTACATTTACGTTAAGTGTCGTTGTTTTAGATCATTCACATTCTTATTGTATCGACACGTTCTTTCATAGATTAGCATAGAAATAAACTTTACTATGCACCGTTGTAAAATACAATGATGTACTACAGCCAGCTCATGCCGTTGTGAGGAGAATACGGAAATTGAATACCATCCAAAGGTTCTAATATTATAAATAAGAAAGAATGAAGAAAGAAAATACATTTATTTGCGGTAAACATGACGCAAAGAAAAAACACACAAACACAAAAAAAGAACGAGTTGGGGGAAAATATGCGTCACATTCTCGCAAAATGGCAATCGCTCAGCATAATGCTACGACCCTATACGAGACAGAGGCCCAGCGCAGGTTTTCAGCGACAGCCGGCGCTGACGTGATGACGTCAACCAGTGCAGCATACGAAAATTTAAAATAAACAAAAAAATAAGAAATAAAATAAATACAGTATACCTAGTTCAATACGAAAGTAACTCTGCCTGTTACCTTTACCACTAAACCGATCGTTACGAAAAACCGGGACTCTTATCTGTGAAAGCGAAGCTAATGCGAAAATTATTAGAGCTTAAACCGACTCAAGTACCTACCTACATCATTTGAGGAAATTTAAAATGTTTTGCGATCATGTGAAGCCATTGTGAAACATTTTCCACCATAAACCTTTTTGATGATCGCCTTAAACTCATTCTTTCCATTTGGTTGAACCACACGGGTACGTTGAATACCGACCCTTTTTGCTTCTTCCCTCTTACCAAAAGGTTTTACTTGTAAGAATTACTGTAGTTCCGTTAGGTTCTATACATTTTGTAAGGAGTCGTTGAGCTCTTTAAGTTCTGAGTTGAGCTACACGATTACTGATGAATGCTTGCACTGACTGGACAGGTCCACACCAATCTGTGTGGTTCTTTCCTCAAAATACCATTTCAGACGCTAATCTACATGGGCCTCACATGATCTGACCAAGATTATGTCTGAACTATAAAAGAGACTGACCCTTGAGTTTGCTTCGCCATTTCTTCTCAGAGGTAGTCAGACAGGAAATGTCGACTCCATCTAGCAATTTTTTCTTTTCTTAATATGACGTGCAAAAGAAAGAAAGAAAAATACATTTATTTGTCACAGAAACACGTGCATACAAAAAAGAGAATTAGCTCTAATACATACTACATAAACTCACGCCTTCTTCCAATGGGGGTAGGCAGAAATTACAAAACACCACCTGCTACGATCCCTACATACTCCTTTTGCCTCGTTTACGTTCATACATCTGGTCATACACGCACGCCGGTTGCGAGTACTACGTTCCTGACCTTTCTGAAGAACATCACCAATAAGGTCACTATATGTCTTCCTGGGACGTCCCCTACCGGCGTTTCCACTCATATCTCCCTTGTAAATACATTTTATCATCCTGTCAACATGACCAAAGCATCTAAGCATACTCTTTTCAATTTTTGTCACCACATCTTCTTTTAAACCGCACCGTTGCTTCATCACATCATTCCTCAGCCGATCATTCATAGTCCCACCACAAATGCTTCGCAAGGAACGCATTAACGCATTAGCTCTAAGCACCTGAATTCTAAATATGAAAGCTCTTCAGATACAGAGAAGGAACCATAGATTTATTCATCTCCACGATGTCACTTGGCGATTTCAGACTATTATAAAAACAGATTTTCTCACGATATTTTCCTGTACCGAAGGTAAGTGACGTGAATACTAAGAAAGTAAGTAAAGTCAGCCTCAAAAAGATGCAGTTATAAATGATAAATGATTTTATTTCTGTAAGTAGGTTTGTACAAACACTTTTACACGTCAATCATATTTTAAAACTAGATGAGGTCGGCGTTTCCTATCTGACTACTCTGAGAAGAAAGGCCGAAACAAACTCAGAGGTCACAGTCTCTTTTAAAGTCCAGACATAATCTTGGTCAGATCATGTGAAGACCATGTAGATTTGAGTCTGAAATAGTAATTTTGAGGAAAAAATACCACACAGAATAAGTGGACCTGTCCAGTCAGTGCACGCATTTGTCAGTAATCGTGCAGCTCGACTCAGGAAGTCAGGACTTAAGGAGCTCAACGATTCGACGAACAATACCAAAGAAAGGACATTTGGGTAGGCCGCATAAATTACTCAAACTGCCAGACTTTGATTATTAGTTAGTAGTTATTCATCGACAAGCATTTATTTAATTGTCTACAATTTGTGTTCCATAATATTGCATCAATACGTAGCTACAATTAATTAACCAACGTGTAATAATAATATATTTTGTGACTATACATTGAATATAATAAATGGAACAAAAATTATAGACAACCAAATAAATTCTTGTTGATTTGTACATCCTTTTAAACGATAAATTATTTTATTTCTGTAATTCGGTTTGTACAAACACTTTTACACGTCAATCATATTTTAAAAACTTGATGAGGTCGGCGTTTCCTATCTGACTACTCTGAGAAGAAAGGCCGAAACAAATTCAGAGGTCACAGTCTCTTTTAAAGTCCAGACATAATCTTGGTCAAGTGAAGACCATGTAGATTTGTGTCTGAAATGGTCTTTTGAAGAAAAACCACACAGATTGAGTGGACCTGTCCAGTCAGCTCAGATATGTGTCAGTAATCGTGCAGCTCAATGCTAAGGCTGACTACACGTCAATATGAAATAGCAAAATACAAAAAGTTACTACGGTTGCTTTTGCTTTAGAAACCGAACCATACACACGCCATCACGAAATAATGCCTTAAATGGCGGTATAACACAATTAAACCAATGTCTCATTGTTATTGTCTGTTTAGATTTCAAGATATGGCCGACATGGGTGCATGCCCATGACAATAAACTTGGTCTTTACCATCATTAGGATCTTGACCTTAAACACGGGTACAATAGACCCCACGTCAGTGGTACCCCTGTGAACTTGAGCTGGCCTAGCCAGTACGGAGTTTCAATAGAACAAGAGGTCAGCTAATACTGTTTTTTTTTTTAAAGAAGTTTGTCCTACCGTACATCTAAGTTAGGACTTCAATTGTTCATACAATAGGAAAATTATGGTCATAAACATGTTTTTGTTAATGTTTGTCCGTGACAAAGAACTTGCTATAAGATAATAGACCAAAGGATTTTGACCTGACACGTCCCAAGGTCTTGAAGATATTATATTAATAACCAGGAAGAACTTATGCATTCTGAATAATTATGGTGCTCCAAAAACATAAACGAGGTGTAGGGTAATGATTCGTCATCCTTCTGCACTTTAAAGTTTTGTATATGATGCAAGTTATTGTAGATGAAAATCTACCTAGCCTTTTCGAAACTATGTTGGGGTAGGCTTCCAATCTAACCGGATGCAGCTGAATATCAGTATTTTATATGAAGTGACTGTCGATCTAACCTCATAGCCCAGTTACTGGGTAACACGATACCCCTTGGTAAGACTGGTTATCAGACTTTTGGGCTTCTGACTGCCCGTAACAGTTGTCAAAGATCTACGAATGTCAGCTGAAACCCACGACTTAACGTGCCTTTCGAGGCACGAAGGGGTCTCGATATGTAAAGGATGATCACCCATCCACGAACCGACAAGCGTAGCTTAACCTGGGATCGACCCGTGCAGCTGTTATTGGTTAGCCACGATGCCCTCCTCCTCACAAATTATTATTACAGATGATTGGCTGTTGCTCGCGACTTCATCTAAAAGTAGCCTATGTCCTTACCTAGGTCTTGGTCTATCTGTGTGCCAAATTGAATTTACCATTCAGCCGTTTTAACGAGAAAGTTAGGATGAAATATTAATTGTTTGCTTTTGCGCCGTAGTTTTAGTTTTGTAATATAAATAATACATTGCACGTTGTTACACTGTATGTAGGTACATACAATGATTCATTCGTTAAATTTTTTCTTACCAACTTATTAGAATCATTAAAAGCTCCTTCAAACAGGCGCGACAAGTGACACGAATCGCACGTGACACAAAGGCACCGCTCGTTGCGCGACAGGCGGAGCGGCGGTGCCTTTGTGTCGCGTCGCGTGTCGCGCCTGTTTGTAGGACCCTTAACAGGGAACGGTCTACAATCTATATACATATAATACATATGATATGTGGTCGCCATGATGGGTTTTTAGATCAGTGTTAGGCAGGAATAAGTATTTCTGCTGAGACCAGTGGTTGCCCAGTGGTAACGGCCCCGACTTACAAGTTGTAGGTCGTGGGTTCGATCCCAGGCAGGCACTTCACTTTGTGTAAATAATTTCATCATCAATACTCTCAAAACTGTGAAGGAAACCATCGTGAGGAAACCGGCATGTCCTAGAATCAAAAATTCGAAGACATGTGACATCTACCAACCCGCACTGGGCCCGCGTGGTAGCGTAGCCCACTCCTTCTGGAGAGAGGTCTGTATCCCAGCAGTGGGTACATTATAGGCTGATTATATATTATATAGGTTATAGGATTTTGAATGTTTCACGTAAAATATCAGACAATTTTATCATCATTCAATAATGATGGCTTCATTCACGTGACTGTGTATTCTATTGCCATTATAAGTTCGAAACATGAAGTCATAGTATACAGGGTCATATTAGATTAATTAGCGAAACTCCGCAGACGTGATGGGTGGGATATCCAACATGACAAAACAAAAAGAAATTGAATGGCCGGTTTTTTTTTTGGATAAATAACCTTATCTGTATATCGCTTAGTTAGGTACTTACATGTTTAGTTTAAAAATAGTTTCGTTTTTGTAAACTTCACAAGCGAGGTGGGTATCGATACTATAAACGATAAAACCAAAAAAAAAAAATTTCTCAACTTACACTTCAAGCAACTGCAATATCAGCGGTCGTTGAACCCATAAAAAAAGATCGTCATTAGGAAAGCAGTGCGGCTTGGATTAGACTGCTACAACATTTAAATTATGTATTAGTTTATTGTTATTTGATGTTATTTTGTGTATTTTATCTATGGGCCTTAGTAGCCTGATAATAAAATTATTATTATTATTATTATTATTATTATTTACATATCCAATGTTTGGTTCACAAAATTCGATTTCACAAGGAACCCAAAAAATGCCTTACAATTCAGCACTAGTGGGCGTGTAAAACATACAGTAATTAGGCAATAATTTATCGAAGAAAGTGAGATAACATAATATTATGATAGTAATAGTATTTCCTACTGACAACATCTAATTTGTCAAGTTTGGTAGATCATGTCTGATTATGTCCTAGTCCTATTCAACTTATCTGATAATTAATCTAACTGTCCATTTTACGTAGCACAGTTTTCCAATTTCCTATACTGAAGTGGAGACCAATGCGATTTATTTTATCACTGTAATAAACCCCCTTGAAAAGAAGACCGCGAAGAAAGTAATGCACCAGACTGAAAAACATACGTAATTACTTTTACTTGTAATCAACTAACAAATGAATAAGCATTGAATAGAGCAGAATGAAGAATGAGCTGAATTGGGACTGGGCTGGCCACGTCTGCCGTATACCCAATGAGCTGTGAGCCTAAATAACCACTACACGGAGCCCTGACACAGCCCGAAGGCGTCGCTGCAGAACCCGAAGAAGATGGCGGGACGAGCTAGAGAAAATAAACGACCAGTGGTCCAATTTAGCCCTGGATCGAAAGAGCTGGAAGTCATGGCGAGAAGCCTTTGCCCAGCAGTGGGATGATGCAGGCTAATAGTAGTAGTAGTAGTAGAGCAGAATAGTAGTTGCTACACCAGCAGTCGCTCAAAACTTTTGATGGGTATCATTGTCTTCTTTCCCTTGTCCCATATGGTCCACGCAACACATTTTCTTCTTTCATTCTCCCGTATCAACCCTAACGCTATCATTCCCTCCCTTCTCTCCCTATCCATCAATTTTTTCGTTGGCCTTCCTCTCCCTCTCCATCCATCAAAATTTATATTAATAATAATAATAATAAGGCAGTACTCCTCGGTACGGCTCGCATCGTGAGGAGGTTCCTGTCTCTGGAGACCTAACCACCGGTAGCTTGGACCCTGCTCCCGATACCGGCGGACCACTATTTTTTATATTTTCAAATGTTTTTATAAAAATATTTAAAAATGTATTCAATATGTGTTAAGAAAAATAAACGAAATAATAGTATTAAATAATAATAATAATCTTTATTATGAAACACAAGATTCATGATACACAAGAGCAGATGTACAAAATAACATGGTATATCTCCATAAATCTACACAGATCATGTAACCCTGTCTCCTAAACTAGGTAGTCCTGTATCTTAGGAGACATTGTTAGGCCATACAGGGCCGGCAGTCTCGATATAGATACCGACAAAAATCGGTCGTTAAGTCTAATCGATGTCAAATTTCTTTAATGGATTTTCAACTTTATTTTCAAAGCGTAAGGTTGAAAATCTATTAAAGAAATTTGACATCGATACGACTTAGCCACAGATTTTTGTCACTATCTAATGTCGAGACTGCCGGCCCAGGCGCTGCAGTCTCGACATGAATAGCGACAAAAATCGGTCGTTAAGTCTAATCGATGTCAAATTTCTTTAATAGATTTTCAACTTTATTTCTAAAGCATAAAGTCGAAAGTCTATTAAAGAAATTTGAGATCGATACGACTTAGCGACAGATTTTTGTCGCTATTCATGTCGAGACTGCAGGGCCAAGGCGGTTAGTCGTGTAGATATAGCAGCAGCCAGGGTGTTTACCGCGAGGCTGGTTAAGTAATACATTTAATAATTTGTGTGCCGGTGTGTAAATGTGTTTGAGTGTAAGTGAGTGAGTGAACACAAGTGTGAGTGGGTAAGTGTATGCAGTGTGAATGAGTGATAGTGTATTGAGTTTCCTCCTTACATACTGTAAATTGTCACGACTAGGTTCATATGTTATACAGTACCTAAAGGAAAGTAGATATAGAGAAGAGCTGGTAAGAAACTGCATGGATACCACGACATGATTGTATAAAATCCTATGACGCCTATTTTCGTCACCAATATCTACGTAGGAACATACGTTGCGTCTAGCAACAATTAATACCTAGCAGTGGTAACGGAAAATCTACAAAGATTACAAAGGTCGGGTAGCATTCGTTCCGTGAGACTATAATATAAATTACGTCACCATAACTACAGATTAACTGCTTGTGTTAATGTTGATAGATAAGTTCCTACAAATATTGACCTGGTTGATGCCTTGTGGGCTTACCGATTTTATTCCCTACTACCTGTTGCCCGCGACATTTTCCGCGTGTAATTTTATCCTAGGACACACGGCCATACTCTATCTTCACATAGTAAAATATTTTTCGGAGTCTGATTATTAGTTCTGAAGATTACTCCCTACATACTAAACTCACAAATTTTACCTTTTTATAATATTAGTACATATAACCTCGAGGTGTTACAGTACTGTAATGATTGGCTTCTGCAAAAGGTAACCAAATAACCGTCTCCTTTTTTTGGCGTCCCTCGGTTAAAACATCACTTGGGTCACTCCAGATACTGCACACAATTAAATATTGTAGTACTGTAGCGACTGTAGCTTGCAAGGCGTTTCCATGCAACCTCCGTTAGGATTTTATAACTTGAGGGCATAATATTATGAGATAAACACTATTTCGTATTTAAAAGATACAAAATAATAGAGACTCAGCTTGAAGAACTGACAGAATGCGTCATCATGTAAATTAAGTGGTTATTACGCGTTCAATAATAAATAAGTCTTTTCATTTTGTGGCGGCATCTACATCGCCACATGCGAACTACGCATCACACTGACGTCGCGTAAAATCCTGCATCGCACAAGCAGAGTTTACCGCTCAACTAGCATATTCAGGGTGGCAGGAACAACGACGTGCAAACTGTTACCATGGATTCAGTACATGATTCTGGACTCCCCTGTGTTGAAATTTCAGAATCATGTACTGAATCCATGGTATCAGGCTGAGTGTCGATGTCCCTGCCAGCCTGTATACAACGTCCCGACATCAATCGTCAGGCAGTTACCCACCAGACACGACACCCGTCTGGTCGGAGGAATCTTCCTTTTCTATGGATCTCATACCTCTACAACATACATACATACAAAAACTCAGGCCTTCTTCCCATGCGGGTAGGCAGAAACTACAGAATTCCACCTGCTACGATCCTTACATACCACTTTAGCCTCATTTACGTTCATACATCTGGTCATACAAGCACGCCGGTTGCGAGTACTACGCACCTAACCTTTCTGAAGAACATCACCAATAAGGTCACTATATGTCTTCCTAGGGCGTCTCCTTCCGGCGTTTCCACTCAAATCTGCTTTGTAAATACTGATGGCCCGTTTCACCTTTAGACAAATCCTGGTAAATTTTGCATAACAAAACATAACGCCTGTAATATGTTTAAGTCCCATGTAATAGGGGGCGAGCCCATTGCTCTCACATCTGCCTTATACATACCTTTTGTTAGTCGCCCTTCATTCATCCTCTAAACATGACCAAACCATCTAAGCATACCCTTTTAAATTTTTGTCACTACATCTTCTTTTAAACCGCACCGTCGCCTCTACCTCGATCATTTCATTGATAATCCAGAACAAGACCAAAGTCCAACAATCTGCATAATTGTGATTGGTTTATCTTTAATCTGACCAAACTATCTGATCAAATTGACACCGAGTGACTAACACTACAGTCTATGTATTCCGTAAAATCCTCACCGTGAAAACTTCAGTGAAGTGAGGTATCAATAATGTCAATTCCCAATGATCCCTAGCGTCAGGTGACAATGACATCTCACTTCACTCTAAGTTTTCACGGTGAGATTTTTACTGAATAGATCGGGTGATGGCAACCACTGATATAACATACTAACTAACTTGAGGGCCTAGACAAATGGCTTTCGCTTCGGAGCAGTTCTATTTCTACAATCGCTGTCGATTTCGCTAATGTTTCCACCTTAAGAAACCGAAACTAGCGATAACGCTTGTCAAAAAGTGCCACTTGGCTACGCGTCTCTTTGGAAGTAATCGTTCGACGCTGTCGATTCGTTTCATAGAATCGAATGATGGTAACACTGTCTAGCTAATTTCTATTCGTTGACCTATGATCACGTGACATTTCGATAGCTAATGTCTACCCCATACACTTTTGGCTTTTCTACTAGCGTCATCGCTAATCTATTGTTACTTTGTCTAGGCCCTCTGGGCCGACAGTCTCGACATTAGATAGCGACAAAAATCTGTCGCTAAGTCGTATCGTTGTCAAATTCCTTTAATAGATTTTCAACTTTCTTTCAAAAACATAAGGTTGAAAATCTATTAAAGAAATTTGACATCGATTAGACTTAACAACCGATTTTTGTCGCTATCTATGTCGAGACTGCAGGGCCTGGGTCGGCAGTCTCGAAATTAGATAGCGACAAAAATCTGTCGTTAAGTCGTATCGATGTCAAATTCCTTTAATAGATTTTCAACTTTATTTCGAAAGCATAAGGTTGAAAATCTATTAAAGAAATTTGACATCGATACGACTTAGCGACAGATTTTTGTAGCTATTCATGTCGAGACTGCAGGGCCTGGTACAGTTACCGGCACGTAAGTTTTCCAAAGATTTTAGTAATGAATGAAGTTGGCGCATTTAAAAATTTATGAAATTGTGCGTGCGCGTACTTCCCCCACTACAAAATCTTTGGCCAACTTACCTGCCGTTAACTGTAGTAAAACTAAAACTGAGAAGTAAACCAATTCTAACAGGATAAATAATACTCAGAGTCACTTTTTATTAATTCTCGTCATATTAATAAGAAATGATTCAGATAAGAACTAGTTAGATATATGGCTATCATCTTTACCTATCGTTTCTCTCAATATCTTGAGAATATTAAATCATATCAATGATTTATTTTATCACGACTTCGAGATAAAGATGTGTAATGCAGAATTCCAAATGCCTAGAACATGAATCATAATCATTTATCTCATGGAGCTACATAATCTCAATTCTAGGAACTAAAAGAAATGTTATTGATACACAAATCTGTAATTTTGACTTCTCCCTTGTTTTGTCAGTAAACAATGATTTAGAGAACTTTTATAATATGCAATGATGCAACTCAAGTAGGTAATCATCTGCCTAGCCGCTTCCCAACTACGTTGGGGTCGGCTTCCAGTCTGACCGGATGCAGCTGAATACCAGTATTTTACATGGAGCTACTTAACCTATCTGACCTCCTCAACCCAGTTACTGGGTAATACGATACCCTTCGGTAAATGATAAATGATTTTATTTCTGTAAGTAGGTTTGTACAAACACTTTTACACGTCAATTATGTTTTTTAAAATAGTTGAGGTCGGCGTTTCCTATCTGACTACTCTGAGAAGAAAGGCCGAAACAAACTCAGAGGTCACAGTCTCTATTTAAAGTCCAGACATAATCTCGGTCAGGTCATGCGAAGACCATGCAGATTGGTATCTGAAATGGTCTTTTGAGGAAAGAACCACACAGATTGAGTAGACCTGTCCAGTCAGTGCACGCATTTTTGTCAGTAATCGTGCAGCTTGACTCAGGAAATCAGGACTTAAGGAGCTCAACGATTCGACGCACAATACCAAAGAAAGGACATTTGGGTAAAACTGGTTGTCAGACTTTCAGACTTCTGACGACGCGTAACGACTGTCAAAGGTCCACGAATTACAACTGGGACTTAACGTGCTTTTAGAGGCACGGAGGGGTCTTGGTATGTAAAGAAGGTCACCCATCCACGGACCAACCACGGCAAGCGTAGCTTAACCTGACCAATCAACCCGTGCGACTGTTATTTATATATACAATGACATGAGTATTTACTTGTAAAGTATTATATTATTTTAATTTTGTGAATGTGAAGACTATGTGGGTAATTGCTTTTTTTTTGTAATTTAATTTGAATTATGATCTGGCAGTTTGAGTAATTTATGCGGCCTACCCAAATGTCCTTTCTTTGGTATTGTTCGTCGAATCGTTGAGCTCCTTAAGTCCTGACTTCCTGAGTCGAGCTGCACTATTACTGAAAAATGCGTGCACTGACTGGACAGGTCCACTCAAACTGTGTGGTTCTTTCCTCAAAAGACCATTTCAGATACCAATCTGCATGGTCTTCGCATGACCTGACCAAGATTATGCCTGGACTTTAAAAGAGACTGTGACCTCTGAGTTTGTTTCGGCCTTTCTTCTCAGAGTAGTCAGATAGGAAACGCCGACCTCATCTAGTTTAAAAAACATGATTGACGTGTAAAAGTGTTTGTACGAACCTACTTACAGAAATAAAATCATTTATCATTTATTATTAACAACTCAAGTAAGTATGGGTTTAAAAACCTTGTGTAGAGTGAGTAGTAGGTACTAATGTATTGTTACTTCATAGACTACACCACTGACTTATTGTGAAAGAAAGTTTAATCATGCATGAGGTTTTTTTTTACAAATAAAGGACATAATTAGTACATTACTGCAGCGGCCGACAACAGAGGCATTGATGGAAGAACGTGAAAATGACTCATACGTGAGTCCATGCCTGGTTGCGACCATGGCTTGTATATTGCTTTTCTCAAATAATGCGCGGAAATTCAAACTAAGTAAATTAATTATAAACAGAATCAATGACGAACGATAACTTTTTTCGCGCCAGTATGTTAATTTGTTTCTTTTTCACTTTAAACAGCTCTATTTGCTAAGACAATTCGAGATTTAAATAAAATCTTTGATAAATTACCTCCTTGGTTTCCATAGGCCGAAGTAAAAGGTTTGTTCCATTTTTTAATTAAACGATAGTTATGAGTTTACATAGTAATTTATTCGGCCGCTAAACACGACAGATATGGATTTTCATAGTAACATTACCGGCCGCTGCTCGCATGCATTTGACCAGTACAGCATTTTCAATTTATCTCGAAGAAGGTTGTCAAAATAATTCGCGAATTTTCAAGCGTGTTTGAGAAAAATAATTTATTTCAGAATTCCATATTATGTTAGTAAGGACTTGAATACGTTTTTGCTTTATTGACTGTATCGTTGGACCAGTGGTCACAAGCCCTACTGCTGAGCATGAGGTCATCGGTTCGATTCCCGGGTCGGGCAAAGTGTTCATGGGTTATTTCATCTGGAATTTCTCAGTAGCAGCCCGGAGTCTGGATTTGTGCCCGGTCGATGGCAATAGGCTCGCCCTCTATTACATGTGACTTAAACATAACTGGCGAAATAAGGGTGTACTAAAGGTACACCTCTGTCTGACGTTTCGGGATTACATGCGTGATGTTATGTTATTAGATATAATATGTGTGTGTGTGTGTGTGTGTGAAATCGGCAAAAAACCACTTCATGATTCTCGCTAGCAGGCATAGTAATGAACGCTACTTTCTTCACTCATTAACCTTTGCCACGATTAAATAATTTAAAAAATAAATCAAATTATTTATTTGCTTAATACAGGTAGGTATAAACAGATGTTACAAATAAATAAAAGTGCTCTGTATCATTACCTAATAAGGCGTGCAAATATTTATATTATTGTCTGAACTAGTCAAATAATTAATAAAATAACATTACCAAGTTATTATACTCAACAAAAAAAATATAAATATAATATAATAAATTCAGAATACTACAAATGTCGAAGGTTTAAAAATAAAAATAAAATTGTCAGATGAATAATGCTAATAATTAGAGTTTGTTATGAGTCGGTACTGAACAGAACCGTTGTTATTGGCTCTACGGTAAGCTTACTCAAGTTTTTTATACCTATGTGTTATAAAAAACTACAATAAAAGCCGTATTGTTTTTGATATATCGTGCAGTGCGCCATAAAGTGATAAACTTAAATATTGCTAAACACAAGTGGTTTGTTTCCCACAGTTATGATTATGTCTAGAGATCGGATATTCGAATCCATATTCACCTAAAGTTGAGACTTTGGCTAATAAGGAGTGCGCCTTCTTAAGTTAACTTTAATATTTGCATCGGAGGTTAAACATTAATTTTAAATAAATTTATATACATCTGAATAGTTATGCAATCCAAGAATCTCGGGGTTTTATTTTTTAATAAATATTTTTTATAAGTCGCTTCCATACTATACACCCGACTAGTTATGCATTCCCGGTGCTCCTGGTATACCGAGATTTAAAAAAAAAATATTTAAAGAAACCGCTTTCATAGCTAAAAATTAACATTTGGTAAATATGCATCCGAATATCCGATCTATGATTATGACCTTGGATTGTGGGTTATCCCCACATTTGACACTGTTTTAAGTAATTAAAGAAGCCGTTTTCATTGCAAAAAAAATACATTTGGTGATTTGGTAAATATGCATCCGAATATCCGATCTATGATTATGACCTTGGGTTGTGGGTTATCCCTACCTTTGACACTGTTGTATGTAACGAAATCTGGCATTACTTAATCTGGGAAACCCATGACAGCATAATGTTATGGAAAGATATTTGTTTTTACATATAACATATCCTCACGCCTGTATTCCTCGAGGCGCTAGGCAGAAGTGTATCTACAAGGCGGCAGGAACAACGACGCGCAACCTATTATGGCTCCTCTTCACAATCGATGATCGTTGATCGTGTGATCGTCTGTAATCGGCGCGATCATCGAGCGGGCGGGCATCCACATGTTCGTCGTTGATCGTTCGTAATCATTTGTTGAGCGGCAATCATCCGATATTCCCTTTGATGCGTGCCCGAAAAACCTACAAGTCATGAATCGTCGCGATCATTTATGGCAAGCATAGACAATGATCGGCGACTACAGATGAGTAAGCCCTCCACACAATCGTACTCGCGGGTAATCGTCTAGAACGCCGATTGTGAAGAGGCGCCTTTACAGTTGTTCTATCTCACGAAGGCGGGTGAGCAATGCTTGTAGTTGTCATGTGTATAGACACGCGCTCTTGTGTGCGTACCCGCAGGTAGCGTCAGCAAGTTCATCGTTGTTGAATTAAATAATAAAAGTAGGTAGTTAGATTTGTGTTTCGTTTAGTGATGAAATAAAAATATGTTTCGTGTTCAATATCTTTTTACATACATCAGTATTTACAAAATAAATTTGTAGTGTTAAAGAAAAATTGTTCATCGTCACTATCATCTTATAAAATGAAAAATTCAAATTCGGTATCAAAGTATTTTATATATCAATTCAGCTTCTTTCTTAATTAATCACACTGTTGCATGTATAACGCCAGGATTCAGTAGTTATAGTTTCAATACTTTCGTGAATAAGCTTTTCTGTATTTGTCATATTTTGTACAACGTTTCTTAAAACAACATAGTTTTTAAGAACCCCCATTATGTCATCTATAGCATTTGACGAACCTAAAATAAACAATGCATATTTAGAATCACATATTACATGTTGCAATTAAATATTTAAACATTATTTACTTTCCTCACTGTAAACAACTTTTCTCAGTTTACTTTCCATGTTCACGGGACGCGGCGCGAAACAATTAGCGTACCATGGATTCAGTTCGGTCACCAAAAGTGATAAGTAACCAGGGTCGTCGGATATAGTCAAGTTTAGTAAGAAACCGATGGATGTTTTCGAATAAAATATAATTTAATTAATAGAAAACAAACAGTTATTTATCAAATAAAACTTAATTGAAAACATCCATCGGTTTCTTACTAAATTTAAACTATATCCGACGACCCTGGTTACTTATATCTTTTGGTGACTGTACATGATTCTAAACCCCCCCAGTGTTGAAATTTCTTACAGGTTATTAAAAAAAAAGCTGTTCCATACATTTTGAACTCGTAGGTCTTTTCTTTGAAACAGCAGATTTTTTTTGATAACCGAAGATAAATGTCCACGCTAGGGGGTTTAGAATCATGTGCCGAATTCAGTTAGCGCGTCGATGTCCCTGCCACCCCTCCCTGAAATGTGGGTAACACACCCACATTTCACCCTCTATGTTTAAGTCCCGTGTAATAGGGGGCGAGCCTATTGCCATTAACCAGTCACAAATCCAGACTCCGGGCTGCTACTGAAAAATTCCAGATGGAAAAACGTAATAACACTGCTAGAATCGAACCCAGGACCTCATGCTCAACAGCAGTGCTTGCAACCACTAGATCCACGAGGCAGTTAAGTTTTTAATTAAAACTAAACGCTTCCAACAACACCTGGTTTGTCAAAATACGACGAGTAGTTCAGGAGTTATGAGGGAAAAGATGAACATAAATACACACATAACCTGTTAAAAATATAGCCCTCCTTTGGCTATGCCGTAGTCGGGTAATAAATTCTCTAAATGATAGTGCAAACCGCATCAAAATCCGTTGCAAAGTTTAGAAGAACAACGCGGTCTCACAGTCAGACATGAAAAGCGACTTTAATTTATAGCATGTATATATTTGTGGGTATGTTTCGGCATTGCCCGACTACGCGCTAATCACGCAACAAGGTCACGAGTTCAACTTCTCGGTGATTTTAATTAACCCCTCGTTTAACTCTAGACCAAGTCGCGTGATCAAGCCCGAAACCAGCAAAGTAACCTCGAAATATAATATTATGTCAACAAAACAACAACAATGATAAAACAATAATAAAACTGGTTAATTGCGAGTCTGATTCGAACATTATAGGTTCTGTACTGCCAAAAGTATTAAAGTTTACTTTCTTTTTATTATTTGTTATAACGAAGGGAAAGAAAGAAAATGGTGCTTATTGGCCTAACTAGAACATGCAAACACTTTAAAGTCCATTACTCATTATAACAGCACCGCTCTGACACAGCAAATAACTTGTAATTTTAGGATTTTAAATCAAATACATTAAAGTACATTTTACGATGACAATATAGTAGCTTACGGCGAGCTGTCCACTAGGACAGCTTGCCCTAAGCTGAAAACTACCTGTTGGCGCGTGGACGCTGAGCTACCAACTACTAAGCGGCGCGTGAACGACAAGCAGCCAGCGCTCGTTTTGATGACGTGACAGTGCGTTGGCGACAAGCGAACGGATTTTTTCCGAGGTGGTGCTAGACCGTTGTTGCGCTGGAGCGGTGCGGTTACAATGAGTGATGAACTTTAAGGTTATAAAATAAATACTTATGCCAAAAGGGCCACAGCTGAACATAATGTCAGAAGACAACACTAGGTACACCCACCTGATGCTGATTTCAGCTGCAGCCCACGAGTGTCATATGCTCGAATACGTTTAAATTGATCATATGAAAAAAATACATTTAACAAACTTAATACCAAAATAATATATCATATTGTAGTGAGAACGTGCATTTTTTTTTTATATCCGACTTATTACTTTAAACGTTTTAAAAGATACCGTAAGCCCTGTGACAGGCGGACCGACAGAAAAACAGCGTAAGCTTTGTAATAGGCTCTACACGGAAGAAAAAACCAAGATAGTTGTAAAATAAAAATTGCAATTGAAAAACTTTCCCATTTTTCCAACCAATAAAGATATCCCAGACCATGAATTCCAATTTCCACATGAAAGTCCATACTCATAACAGAAATAGTGCTCAGCTATAAAATCGGAGGGTAGTGTCAGGTTGAGAGCCCATTCGCCACACCAGTGAAAGGCACGAAGGTACCGCACTTAACTCATAAAATTACTGCTACATTGTAGTATAGGTTCCTATCGTAAAATATTAAAGTATATAGGTAGAGATAACTATTTCCCAGACCTTGAGTTGGAATAGTAAAAGGTATAATAAATGGTATAGTAAATTCGAAGGATAAGCAGCAACGCTTTCCTGTTTGCTGCCAATCAAAACAATAGACGGTCAACAATCCGTCTGTTCCGATACGATGTGGTGAAAATAGATATTTACGTTAGGACAGTAGGCCACATGTCAGTGGTAACCCTTTGAACTTTAGCTGATCTAGCTTAGTATGGCGTTTCAATAGAACAAGAGGCCAGGTTATAGTGTATTTTTTTACAACTGACGTGCGGCCTACCGTACTATGGCTTAAGGTTGGTGATTAAATCTGTGGGGTTATTCTATAGAAGTTGCTAAGTCTATTTTGACATTGTAGCATCTACTAACTCATAACTATCTATTAACTCATAAAATTACTGCTACATTGTATTATAGGTTCCTAGCTCTTATCTTTAATAATTGAATCGACTGTGAGGAGTTACCTTACCTTTTGAAAAATAGTAAAATAATACCTTCGTTTAAATCAGGTAGTAATTCAGACCCCACAAATTATAGAGCTGTTTCAGTACTATCTAGCTTTAGTAAAATTTTTGAGAAATTAATTTTAGATTTTATATTAAAAAGAAATTAATACATAGCAAACAGTTCGGTTTTACAAGGGGTCGTTCAACTACCGATGTTGAACTCTTGGGACATATTTATAATTCATGGGAAGATAAATGAGATTTCTTGTGCGTCTTTTGTGATGTGTCCAAGGCATTCAATTGCGTTCTCATGAAACGTTCATCAGGAAATTCCGCCACTACGGGATCCGGAACACCGCTCTGGATCTTCTTACTTCATACTTGAGTAACAGGATTCAGAGCGTTGACTTAATGGAAAAAGATCTCCCGGATCTATAGTAACAATGGGAGTCCCACAGGGCCTATTTCTTGGTTCTTTCTTGTTTCTTATTTATATTATACATAATATACCTAGTGTTGTTTGCGGATGACACTTCACTTTTGTTTCAATTTAAACGTCAGCAGCTGGTTACTGACGATGTAAATAACGCGATCTCAAAAATAATTCACTGGTTCAATGTTAATAATTTACTTTTTAATGAAAAGAACCAAATGCATTAAGTTTACTCTACCTCACGTTAGGCAGGTGAAAGCTAATTTAATGATAAACGACGAAGAATTGAATCCTGAAGATAGCACAGTATAACTTTGTATGCTAAGCTTAAGTGGGGCCCACATATAGATAAATTTTGTAAAAAGCTAAGCTCCGCGGCATACGCTGTTAGAAAAATTCAGAATACCGTGCGACATTACACTATGAAAATAGCTAAAGTACACTACGGGCTGTGACTACAGCCCGTTTAGTGTACTTTAGCTATTTTCATAGTGTAATGTCGCACGGTATTCTGTTGTGAAGAAATGCCGCCGACATTCAGACTATCTTTGTTTTGCAGAAAAGAACTGTTAGAAGGAAAGTTTTTTTTATTTTTATATACACGCACAGGAAATACAAAGAGAAAAAAAAAAAGAAAAAAAAGAAGCATTTAAGACTAACAAAATTAACAATAAACAAGTAAAAAACCTGTGCGAAGACAAAAAGGCTCCTATCTCAGCACAATGCTGCGATATTTAAAAAATAAGTACCGCAGCGCTGGTATTCTGATAGGGGGCCGGCTGTGATGCCACGGACACACCTACGGACATCTTTATATCCTACTAGGGGATTATTAATATATAAATAAATAAAAAATACTAATAAAATATAATAAGAAAATAAAGCAATAGAAAATTACTTAGAAAACAAAAATAAATAAATAAAAATCATGATTATAAATGACAGTGAATAAAGATCGACCCACGCCCGACACTCCAACATCACTTGTCTATGTTGCAGACTATTGCCAACTATACTACTATTGACTATTGTTAACTGTTCGCTCAATATATCGATTAAGTTCGAGACACTCTCTCTGAGATAAATTTAAGGAGATAAAAGTAATGACTGTGCCTTGTGAGGGTGTTTTTGAAAATTTTTATATGAGCATAAAAATATAAAATTGTTTAAAATACAGTGATAATATAACAACAAGGCTCAAAAAAATAGGTGGGTTGTTCACATGTCAATGTATACGCCTTTATAATAAACTTCCAAGCCACATTCAAGACCTAATAAGCCTTAATAAATTAAAATTATTCATTAAACGTAAGTTGTGCCAGAAAGCCTTTTATACCGTTAAAGATTATATTGAGGACAAACAGGCTTGGGATTGAGCTGCTCCAATTTTTGCATACAGATTTTATGTTTTGTTTTTGTTGTTGCTTTATATTTTATTTTACATGCATTTTGACATTTGATGATTATTATATACACAATGACATGCATATTTCCTTTTTTAAGTATAATATTATCATTTTATAATTATTGTGAATGTGCGGACTTTATGAGTCATTTTCTTTCTCAGTTTGTTTTCGTGATAATCTGGTAGTTTGAGTACTTTAAACGGCCTACCCAAATATCCTTTCTTTGGTTTGTTTGTCGAGTGGTTGAGCTCCATAAGTTCTGAGTTGAGCTACAAGAATACTGATAAATGCGTGCACTGACAGGACAGGTCCACTCTATTCTATGTGTTTATTTCCTCAAAAGACCATTTCAAACACTTATCTACATGGTCTTCACATGAGCTGACCAGGATTATGTCTGGACTTTAAAAGAGACTGTGACCTCTAAGTTTGTTTCGGCCTTTCTTCTCAGATTAGTCAGATAGTAAACACCGATCTCATCTAGTTTTTAAAATATGATTGACGTGTAAAAGTGTTTGATGGCCCATGTCTGGTAATTATAAAATGTATAAAATGCTGCATTGCTAATGGTCGATATCTTCAAGCTGAAATGATGATTCTAACTAAAACATAACATTTCAGTAGTTCACATAGTTTCACGAATGGTCAAAGTCAGTGAATTAAAAACATTAATAGACACAATCTATTCCACCAGTTCCTCATAAACATGCCAAATAAACTCCCGACCACATTATGATTCGATTCATAAAACCATTCCCATTCAAAAAGCAACTCTACGCTTATAAACATACAAAATATTATCATGTTTGATAGTTGCAGGAAGTTCTTGGTACAATGCCAAAGTTGAGTCAAGGCCAATGACCGTTAGTGATACATTAACTGTTTTCTCCTTGAATGACAATTGTAGGATCATTGTAAAACACCGATGTAATGCATCCTACACTTTGACAGAAGTATGCACGATATGTCAGATTGCTGACACGGTTGCTGCCAAAACTGTTCTAATTTTATTTTACCCGATTTGTGAGAAGATGAGTAATGTGTTTGATACTGTGTGCCTTCACCCACGGTATGGTTCGTGTTACTAGTCGTAAATATGAACGTTGTTATGGCCTTGCATGCTGTGAGGATATTTGTTGCATGGTCTTGGTAGCACGAATATGTGAATCCATGTAATAACATGTTTTTCAGTACCTACCATAAAACACGGAAGAAACAATAGAAAGTGATAAAACGTGTGTGTTTCTTGACATTTTGTAGCTCCAAAAAATACTGATTATAGTTGGAATAAATGATTTAGTACCTATACATAGAAAAATTAATTCAGAATAATTATATATTTATTTCTGTGGTTCGTTTTGAAACTCGTGACTCATGCATTGTTTTTTAAGTCATAAGGTTTGTTTGATTTTTTTTTTTTTACTGTAATACATATCGATACAAGGAAAAATTTGTAATGAAATAAATAAAAAAGGGGTAATAAAGTTTTTATGGTTGGATTTTATTGCTTGCTTTGATTAATATACGAGGAAGTTCCAAATACGAATTCTCTTCATTCGTCTATGGTGACATGATACCGGTAACTATACCTATACTATTCTACTTGATATAGTGTGGCTATCGCAATAGACTTGTAATTGGAATGAGGTTTGATTAATAATTTCCTGTCTGGTGGTGGTTTCAAAGATTACCTACAATTACGTCTCACCTACTTCTTATGAATCACCAAACAATAAATAAATTATGTCTGTAAACCAAAATACCACAGCGTCATGGTAAAGTCCAAGTAAATTGTACCAATTTCGATTTTTATCTGCTACGTTTGTTTACGGTTCTCGCTACGAAAGTGCTACGAGATTTGGCTATGATTTTATGGTGTAGCCTTTCTCTGCTACGACTTACCAGGGGTTACGAGTTTTAGTTGCTACGCGTTTATAGTCAGTAGATTAGGAACAGTTTGGAGTTTATTTTCAACTATGAATATGAATAGAGTGATATATTACTTCCCGTTGTAGTCAGGGGTCTGGATAGGACTGAATAGGAGGATGCATTTGTCTGATATACCTATTATGTCAATTTTAGCAAGGTCTGTGTTCGAGGCCAATTGAGAATTTCGAACCGCTATGATGATAGGTGCAGATAGGCGACAAATTGTGGCGATTATTCATATAAAATTGTTGACAGACAGAAGATATAATAAGGTCTCATCTCAAGTGTCTGTAATTTTACCAGCACTCCACAACAACGTTGCTTGGTAACATACGTCATAGTATCCAACGGTACAAAAATAAAAGTTCTTAAGACGAACTTCGTCACACAAAGTGATAAATCCGCAAACTAGTATTTTTATAAGGAAATAAATAACTTAACCTTTTGGTAAGTCTTTCAAAATCACATACGTATTACTTAAAGAAATATTGTTAAGTTTATATCTCCTGTCAGATCATGTCCTCGCATTTATTTTAGCATTATGAAGTAGGTACTTAAGTATAAGGAAAAAGTTAGACATATTCATAAATACAGTATTCATTCGTGCTTAGAATTAACTTCAGTAATTTGACAAGCTATTTGTATCCTTGTTTCATAATCAGTCTATAATGTTCAGGCTGCTGGGACACAGGACAGACCTCTGTTCGAGATTCCAGTGGGCTGTAATCCACCACGCGGGCCCAGTGTGGGTTGGTAGATGTCACATGTCTTCGAAGTATTGGTTCTAGGACATGCCAGTTTCCTCACGATGTTTTCCCTCCCCGTTTTGAGAGCAGTGGTGATGAAATTATTTACACAAAGTAAAGCGCCTGCCTGGGTTCAAACCCACGACCTACAACTTGTAAGGCGTTGTTTACAAAGTGTTTATCTCTTTACAAATAAAGTAAATCTATATATAAACCTTGGTATGCATTAGTATTGTGAGTTGAGGATCTATCTGAATCGTCATTAAGTACAAGGCAACCTTTAATAATTAATCTGTAAGATACATACTATCATATCTACTTAATAAAAATCTTAAATTCACTGGCAGACAACGCACAGCCTAAACCGCTGGGTCTAGGACCATGAAAAGTTGCGCAAGAGTTTCTTTTATTATGAAGCGTGAGCACTAAGGAAGGATTCTTGAAAAGGGTTAAATAGATGAAAGGGTTTAATAGGATGAAAGTTTGTATAGAAATTCGTCATAAATTTGCTATTATATTTTATGTAAAATCTTAATAATTTGTAATAATAATTGTAAATTTAATTTCTATGTAACTATTGTATGCCCTGAGGGCAGGACGTAGCTGATCAGAATGTAACTATTTAAGATCTGTATTAGTACCTACCTATGATCCACAATAAAGATATTGAATTGAATTGACGATTGGAATTCCTATCAGGCACGAGGCTTTTAGTACCTATAAGTTGACAGATAATATTAACATTTGTTTTTCTTTGTCAACGAACCACAACAGCTGACATGGTATTTTTTTCTTATTTTTAAGGGCTTTATCGCTTAGCGATAACGTCACCCTGTAATATCAGTACAATCAACTAAACTTAAAAACAGTTAACACTTACTTTATAAAATAAAAAAAATGCCAGTTTGTACAGTATCCTAGCTTGTTCCGATGGAGGACAAGCCAGCATAGCATTTCACACTCCAATATCATACTTATTTGTTGGACCAAATAAGCTAAATCGCAAAGCTTCATTCCGCATACACTCCATCAAAACATGTTACACATCTTCGACGACTCCACATTCTTCACAGTTGGGTGACGTAACCCTTTTCATCAAGAAACCAAACTTCTTTGATGGAATGTGACCGGAACGAAGTCTTACTGCCATAACTAAATCACTTCTGCTAAGCAGATTTTGATCAGTCCAATTATACACTAGAAGCTGTGGTTGGATGGTCTTGTACCAAATTAAAATAGTTTATTTCTCACCAGCATAGCAGCAAGGATTACAATTTAAACGTATTTAATACAATATACAGGAGGAATACAATATAATGGAGATAGATTTAATTCACTCTTCATCACGTGGATGGGGGAATAAAGCCACCAATAACACGAAGAGATTTCTTTTGCGCTCTGTCCAATTTAGACAAATGGCACTTGTAACTACAATCATACAAGAAGCTACCATAGTCTAACCTACTGCGGATTATGGAGATATATAGTCGACGCAGATGTTTAGGGTGAACACCCCAACCAGTACCCACTAACAGTTTGAAAATATTGATATACCGTAAAATCTTTTGAACCGACCCATTAATATGTTTCCCCCATCTGAGCGACTGATCCAACTACATTCTCTGGTACTTAATATTATTCACTACAGAACGATTACTATTATTAACTTTTAACTAAACAAGTTGTCTGCACATACCTCTCTTAAAAATACAAACCTTAGCTTAGCAGGAGATATTTCTAAGCCTAGATTAATAACAATGGAATTAAATGTATTTAAAGCAGACTGCAGCTCTGAGACAACTACATTGACATTAGGAACTGATTTAAATAACACAAAATTGTCAGCATATTAAGATATATCAACGTTCGTAATAGCTTTACAAATATTGTGAGTCGCAACGTTAAATAAAAGAGGGGAAAGTGGGTCTCCTTGGGCCAACCCTCGTCCCGTAGACCACAAATATTCTTTATTATTAATTGAAATTTTAAGAATTCTCTCATTAAAGAATCTCCACAAATATAAACACAACTTACGACCTACTGAAAGTTTATTGAGAATGTTCAATAAATTAGTGATATTGACATTATTGTAGGCGTTATTGATGTCAATAAAACAGCCAACTGTGACAAGATTTGAAGCAAAACCAATCTGAATTTTTGTCGACAAAGTAAAAAGACTGTCGAAACATAACTTAGAGCTACGAAAACCTACAGTATTATCAGAGAATATGCATCCATTTTCGAGATACCATTCCAACCGTTAGTTCAAAATAGAGTGAAAAATTTGCAAAAGCATGACATCAAAGAAATAGGTCCAAGTGAAGATGATAGTCCCGAAATTCGTCCTGGTTTAGGATTGGGAATTATTTGAATATTGCGCCACTGTCTTGGAACAAAACCAGAATCGTAAAATTTATTGTACAGAGAAAGTAATATTAGACATGGGAATTACTGATCGCAGACTTATCACTACAAGAAAGCAAGATATTATACATATGTGACTTACGTGGGTCTTTACGTCACATAATCAACAAACAAACAAACAAACTGATAACAAACAACAGTTTGTTCGGCTACCTAAATACCTGTTCTGGGTCAGTACCCAGAGCAGGTATTTAGGTGGCAATTTCTGAGCCGAGTTCATATAAATTGCCATCGACACGCTAAGAAGAAGAAGAATAGATTTAGTAGATATCTTAATTTTTTAACCACCCTAAGGATGAATGTCACTTGCACATCATAAAATGTCAAGGTCTATTTTTGCTTACAGACTAATGGGACTGTTAGATAATTTCAACCATAATGAAGTTTCAATTGACTAGGAGTTTTTTTCTAAAGCGATGAATTTGACTATACAAACCAACATTAAATTCATTCAATTAAGGTTTCTACGCTCTACATATTGGACAAACAGATACCGTCCTGTTCTAAATTGGATTTGTACAAATTAATGGTCCTCTCCCCAGAATGTAGTGTCCTCCTTGAAATTGGATTCGTCAAACAATGATCAGGGATTCACACGTTATAAATTGTTTGGGACCTAAAGTATGAAGATAGATTTTAGAGCGCCAGAATAAAGGCATTGTAGCAATAGGCAACTAGGGTAAGTATTAAAGATTACCAAGAACATCAATCATCATCATAATTAGATAGTCTGCTCATTTCAATCTATTTTTAATGAGTTGTATTGCAATATGTGATTAACTAGCGACTTCGACAATTGATCATATTATTCTTGCCTGAGCAATCGGCAGCAAGTTTGTCATGCTCCCTTAGATGTCACTGATTGCGGAAGCGTCGGGGGTCGGGTTGCCTCCTTCCGTCAAACATGGCGAGGGGATAGTAGCTGATCTTTGCGTTATGCTCGTGAACGGGTCATCTTGCAGACCATGGTTTTGTAATTGTTATTAGTAATTAATTGTTTATTTATTTTACTTCGTAAGTCCTAGTTTATGATTTGTGGTTTCAAGGAACAGCTATATGAACATAATGCAGCATTGCATATGTAAGCGGGCACGCCCTTTATGTCTGGAAGCTGTTATTAAATCCTGTTTACGTTTTTATAATTTATTTCTGCTTGAGTATAGTTTTTAACGTTATTGTTGGTACGTATATTGGCGTATGCTAGCTGACATATGGCAAATAATTTAATTTAATGTTTTGTGTTTCGTAATGTTAATTATTTACTATTGTATAGAATCCAGTTCTTCTAACTGAACAGACAGCTGTGCTGCTGGGGAGATTGTTGCGCCACTTCTTTCCACCTGAGGCACTAGGAAGGAGACACTAGGTGGTGAAGGGTGGGCGTTTTGGGGGACTTTCTTATGTAGTTTTGACGTTCAAAAAGTGCTGATTCTCGTCTCACTTTGAATAAATGACTTATGTTTCTGATTTTTTTAAATTTTAAAAAGTAAATGGCTTTCTAGCATTCGCCAAGCGTTGTGTTTGTAATATACTGGGGAATCGTAACCGAAAGTAATAATGGAGTCACGCTTTACTCCAGCAGTGGAATGACTAAACACAGACACACACTAGACACGGTGTCCTGTCAGTTCACCAAAAATTAATTTACAAATTTTTACTTGACAAGCAAGGTTTGGCAAAAACATGATTTGTCATTTCATCTTTATACTACAACAAGTTTGCCAAATAATTCACTTAAGAAAATAATTATTCGATAACTTTCTTTTTTATAACGTACTAGCTTCTGCCCGCGGCTTCACCCGCGTGGATGTCGGAAATTATGCCACGGGAACGTGCTACCGGGATAAATTATCCCACGGGAACGTGCTACCGGGATAAATTGTCCCACGGGAACGTGCTACCGGGATAAATTATCCCACGGGAACGTGCTACCGGGATAAATTATCCCACGGGAACGTGCTAACGTGATAAATTGTCCCACGGGAACGTGCTACCGGGATAAATTATCCCACGGGAACGTGCTACCGGGATAAATTATCCCAAGGGAACGTGCTACCGGGATAAATTATCCCACGGGAACGTGCTACCGTGATAAATTGTCCCACGGGAACGTGCTACCGGGATAAATTATCCCACGGGAACGTGCTACCGGGATAAATTATGCCACGGGAACGTGCTACCGGGATAAATTATCCCAAGGGAACGTGCTACCGGGATAAATTGTCCCACGGGAACGTGCTACCGGGATAAATTATCCCACGGGAACGTGCTACCGGGATAAATTATCCCACGGGAACGTGCTACCGGGATAAATTATCCCACGGGAACGTGCTACCGGGATAAATTATCCCACGGGAACGTGCTACCGGGACAAATTATCCCACGGGAACGTGCTACCGGGATAAATTATCCCACGGGAACGTGCTACCGGGATAAATTATCCCACGGGAACGTGCTACCGGGATAAATTATCCCACGGGAACGTGCTACCGGGATAAATTATCCCACGGGAACGTGCTACCGGGATAAATTATCCCACGGGAACGTGCTACCGGGATAAATTGTCCCACGGGAACGTGCTACCGGGATAAATTGTCCCACGGGAACGTGCTACCGGGATAAATTGTCCCACGGGAACGTGCTACCGGGATAAATTGTCCCACGGGAACGTGCTACCGGGATAAATTATCCCACGGGAACGTGCTACCGGGGTAAATTATCCCACGGGAACGTGCTACCGGGATAAATTTTCCCACGGGAACGTGTTACCGGGATAAATTATCCCACGGGAACGTGCTACCGGGATAAATTATCCCACGGGAACGTGCTACCGGGATAAATTATCCCACGGGAACGTGCTACCGAGATAAATTATCCTATTATATTCTATTCCTATTATAAATTATCATTCAGCCGTTAAAGCGTGAATAGGTAAAGCACAGAGAAACAGGACACAGGAAACAGAAACAGGTAACGACAGACGGACAGATAATAAATGCATATATAAAATCTTTTTTATTTTTATTGAACACGTTTTTTTTATTCTAAATGTCTAACTTTATAAGTAACTAGCTTCTGCCCGCGACTTCGCGTGGAATAGTGGGCTAACGCTAACTTTAACCCGCGACTTCGTTTACGTAGAGGGTGGAAATATTTTAAAATAATACGTACGTTAAGGAGCTGTTTTAGGTACCTACATCACGCTTTTATCAGTACACGGAGAAATAATTTCTTAAAATATTTCTGGGGAGTTTATGAATTTTTACTGGGGCTCTGCAGTAACGCGGGACCATAATATGTGCAAATCCAAGAAAATTTACCGGGTTACCCAATACAAATTCTAGAACAATTATTTTTTAAGGTTTTAGAAATTTTACTGGGTTACCGATTCAATTTTTACTGGGGTACTGAACGTCATTTTTGGTATCTCGCAGAGGTAACTGGGGCCACCGCCCTTCCCCGTCATGACCACCCGCCGCCGGCCTTGCACCATTATTTTGCTGCGATGTTATTTTAATACTGCGATATCTCCTAAGATATTCATTGAAATCAAATGATGTAAAGGGCAATTTTGTTTTAAATTAAATACTTGTGATGAATAACGTATTTATTTGGATAAGGATTAATATCATGTTTATAAAAACACCTTCGCAAATAATGCATTATTTTAGAACAAATTTGGTTAGAATAAAAAAGTTCATAGTGAGCCAACCTTAAAAGATAGACATAAGCTGTCGCAGACTTTTTTTTAGGACTTTTAAAGGGGAACAGTTCTGTAATACATGATTTTTGTGAAACTTTAACCGTTTACGCAGCGCACGCAGCGGAAGCTCTCAAAAGGAAAAAAATAACCTACGATTTTGAAACATTGCTCATTGATGCTCCGTCCCTCTTGGTCTTAGCGTGATGATATATAGCCTATAGCCTTCCTCGATAAATGAGCTATCTAACACTGAAAGAATTTTTCAAATCGGAGTTCCTGAGATTAGCGCGTTCAAGCAAACAAACAAACAAACAAACAAACTCTTCAGCTTTATTATTAGTATAGATTATTTGACAAATAATTCTTTTATTTTTATTTTATATCATAAAACAAAGTCTGGAATAAAAACGTCTAGGTTAATTATTTAAAATAAATGGTTAGGTTAGGTTAAAACTATGACCCCCTACGCACGAGCCGAGCGAGCGAAGCGAGCGGTGCCGCGGGAGTGGCCGGCGAGTGCCAGAAACGACTAGATTATATAGAAAAAAATTACTTTAGTAGGTTTAAAGAACTTCAGTACTTGCCTATAAATTATTATAAAAAGATATTTAGTATAAACGTGATTCTTCCAAAATAATCTAAATATTAAATGAAAAATGTATAAATGATTAAATATCATCCGAAACATTTGTAAAGAGAAGCATTTGCCAAATAAATGTTTGTAAAGCGAATGTTTATAAAATAAAATATTTGCGGAATAAGTTGTTTGTGAAATAAATAGTAAGAAAACTTGGTTGTAAACTAAAAATTTGTCAATTTTGTTTTGATGAAACTTTAGTGAACCACTAGACACAAACAATTTATAGTAAACTACCTAAGTACCAACTTAAAAACTTGAAGAAAGATGATCTCAAATTTCGACGCGTGGACTGGTGCTGCAATGTGAATGCTTTGAATGACTACTTATAACATTGTTTGTTTTGGTAGTGACGATTAAGTATTAGAAAAAAAGTTATTTAGTTGGACTGTTGTATTTAAAAATACTTAACTTCTGCTCGCGACTTCGTCCGCGTGAAGTTTTTTGTTCCGCGACACACCCCGTCGCATCGCATCGCCTGCCCGCGCTATTTTTTATTTTCGCTTAGCGTTTAATCTTTTTTTCCTTTTGCTCGGCTCTTACGGGTCATAATGTGAAGTTAAAAAGCTTATAGCCTTCCTCAATAATTGGGCTATCAAATTCAAAAATAATTTTTCAAATCCGACCTGAAGGCCCCCTACATATAAACTTACAAACAAACAAACAAATTTTACCTCTTTTTTTCTCTTTTAAATCAAATAATAACCAATCCCTACTGACGGTGCCCGTTCACGAACATGACGCATGGATTAGCACCATTCAGCTCAGTATGTTCCGGATTGGCGCAAAAACGTAAATCGAAGTAGATTTACATTCAAATAATAAGATAGAATTTCACTTTAGTTTTCTTTTTATTAGTTGATTCAAAGCAGAAATAACATCACGTCCTAGTTACATAAATACATCGACTAATACTTTCTACATTAATGAATTTCATCATGCAATATCAACAAGATCACAGCTTCTGGTTTTAAAGAAACTGGCTACTGAGATAAGAGATTACAACACAAACACAATTCTTGCACAGATACATCAATATGATTAGATAGTTCAAATCTCAAACTTATCAGTTCCTAAGCTGATTTATGCATAACCTCTATGCAACATATAGGTTATTCATTACTAGCAGAAGATCAGAAGTTGTGATAACTGATACCTAGAAATAATGGGCAAATTAATCTTAACCATCATAGATACAAAGCACAAGATCAAACAAAAACGAACCAAAACGTAACCTAACTGTCTGCTCATCTGATGGCGTGTTTTCGTCAAAATGGTAGTATTTTATTCAACCCTTATAAATAAATAAAAGAAAGAAAACAAAGAAAGAAAAATTGTTTATTCTGCACAAACAAAACGCACCTTACAAATGAATGACTCTTAAATATAATATACAATCTAACACTAAAATATATATATTATGTACAAGTATATAAAGAAATAAAAAAGAGAAGAGCTCATTGGGCATAATGGTAGTCTAGATATTCATTTTGTATCTGATAAGCACGACGATGCAAAATGCCCCACCAAGATCAATTTATTACGGACGTCATCGAGTTCAAACGTGCTTATACGCACGACAACGAACCATTAAGCCAACAAGACGTCCTCGCGGGCCTCGGTACTATACGCATGAATAACACTTGTACCCATTGTGCGAGCTTCCATAGAACTTGGGGGATCGAAGGATTTCGGACGTTTTGAAAAAGAACGGCCAGCTTATAACAGAGGTCATTGGGTGCGCACTGTTCGTAAGTAATAGTTTTTTAGGCTATTAAGAAAATACATTCAAATCAAATCAAGGAAAACGATACTCATATTTGTATAAAAGAGAAACAAAAATACTCCGAAACATACAACATACACTGTTACAATTTGACTGGATATTGTTATTTTTGTTCACGCAAACACAACAACTCAACTCACATTTGACGATAGATTTAATAATTATCTAAGCTTTTATTACGATTCTAATAATAGGGGTAGGTTTCATCGAACCATAGGTAGAGGGAGTAATCTGTGCATCGAACCGTCTACTTGAAAACACGCGGAAACAGTCTTTATTGCTACGAGTTAGCACAACCTACTGATGCAACATCTAGATATACACAGAGTCCGCGTTCTATCTAATTGCAGCTCTTACGAGTATATAGAGTATTTATCGGTGACGGTGACGTCATAAACTCGAAGAGGATAGTTTACGAGACTCGTTAGTTTAGTGGTGAGAACACCCATATGACCGATGTCAAGAGGTTCGAATCCACCACGAGTTGTATCTTTTGTTTAGATTTTCTGCCAATATTTTGGCATCATTTTAATTGTTTTCTGAGGATAAAAGAAAAATGAAATTCTACATTTTGTAAACGAAACTTTTGGATACAATGGTTGGGGTAGAACTACCCTAATCCTGTCAAACCGAATCGAATCGAAATCGAATTAGTTATCAATTATTGACAAGTGTACGATTCAATTTTATTACTTTGATCTCCCGTCACAATAGTTAAAAAATAATTAGAAAGCATAATATTGAAATACCTTAAAAGGTTTCAGGAATCAGGAACCTTAAAGGGTTGATAGGTTATATATTAAAGTCTAAACAATGAAAACACTCTGCAATCATCCAATGCCGCTACAAGTTTACTGTACTGACGAGACAAAACGTCTACTTATAGGAACTGCAAGCTACATTAACCCCTATCGATCCATGACGTCACAGTCGACAGGGGTGCGCTATTTCAGCTTCAATTTACAAGACTCGTTAGTTCAGTGGTCAGAACGCCCATATGACCGATGTCGAGAGGTAGTCGGAGGTTCGAATCCTCCACGAGTTGTAATCTTTTGCTAAACTGTAAAATTTTGATTTTCTGACGATATTTTGGTATATTTCTTCCTAGAAAGTTTTAACTAAGGTATTGGATACTCTTAAATAAAGCTATATCTCTATCATTAAGGACTTTAAGCTCATTAATTGAAGCTCAACAACGAGAGAACTTTTTAAATTATTTTTACAAAGCAATGTTCTTCAATTTATGAATGTTTAAGTAAAGGGTAATTAAATCGTTGTTTTCAAGGCAGTCCTGCAGCGACAGTGTTTTGTATCACTGCAAGGGATGCTGAGTTTGCAGGTAGTTTCGTTGCATTTTCATAGATGGCTATCCTATCGTTTGAAAGCTCTGAGTGTACGTGTAGATAGATGCCGTCATGTTCTGTTGTAGTGTTTTAATGAGAGTTTTCTAAGACCACTGTGTTTATTACAATTTTGTGGCCATTTTATGATAAACCAGACACGAATAAAGACAGGAAAGAACGCGGTCAAGTCCTAATAGCATTCTGAAGATGTTAGTGGACAATTTTAAATAGCCGATATAGTGAATCACTTCATGCAGGTGTTGGTTAGGCAGGAGTGATTCATTTCATACGGTAAATATTATTTTTCTGTGATGATTGTAATACACTAACATAGCTTTTAAGTTTTGTACCTAACTAACTAACATCATTTTGATCATTTTTGCATAAGCAAATAAATAAATTTAATTTATAAATATAAACTCACGCCTTCTTCCCATGGGGGTAGGCAGAAACTACAGCACGCCACCATCTTTACACTTACTCCTTTTGCTTCGTTTACATTCATACATCTGTTCATACACGCACGCTGGTTAGAAGTAGGTACTCACGACTTTCTGAAGAACATTACAAAAAAATATTATCAGTAAATTCTTGGTTAGGTACTATAAAAAATAACCACCCGTAAGTTCGCATATTATTGCTGACTAGTCTAATAATAGCTATCGTAATTAACAAGGCACGAAAATCTAATTACAACCACTGCAAATTAATTAAAAAACTAGCCTTCAAATACACTAAAAATTTTGAAGTTATTAGATGTTAATCTGAGATAGTTATTTCATTAAAGAACATAATAAACGGTGAAAACTAAAACTTTCCGAAATCAAGTATAGTCTAAGTTATTAAGCTACAGGTAACTAATTTTCCATATTTTTTAGGGTTCCGTACCCAAAGGGTAAAACGGGACACTATTACTAAGACTCCGCTGTCCGACCGTCCGTCTGTCACCAGGGTGTATCTCATGAACCGTAATAGTTAGACAATTGAAATTTTCACAGATGATGTATTTATGTTGCCGCTGTAACATCAAATACTAAAAAACAGAATAAAATAAATATTTAAGGGACTCCCATACAACAGTCATGATGTTTTTGCCGTTTTTTATACATAATGGTACGGAACCCTTCGTGCGCGAGTCCGACTTCGCCGGTTTTTAATTAAACAATTTGTAGATTACCTAACAAACTCGGAATTCAGTACGTAGTAGATGATTGATTGAAAAATAAATAGTTTCGTTCTACTGAAATAATTTATCAGCTTTCTAGACCTCTTTTTAAATACACAATTTTCTAATCTGTCAGAAAAAGCTTACAAAAGGAAAGTGGAACATTTCAAACTAGAATTCTTTAGAAAATAAATGAGTTACAAATCTAGAAAATGTCTGTAAGTGGAATATTTTCACGTTTCACCCTTGTCAAGACAAGGAGATTTTGACAGCTCAATAAGCCTTGAATTTGAAGATGTTGCTTATAAACTTACATACTTAACTTTGATAGTTTGTATGTATGTATACATACAAACTATCAAACATACCCACAGACTCACAATCACAGATAAGCCAAAAATAGTGTTAAGTGTAGCAATTTCATTGCTAAATTATTGTAAGTTTTTCATTAATTTAATTTTCTTTTCTTAAAGAGCCTATATCTTAAGTTCTCACTCGTTTGTTAATCTACGGGTCACAGCAATGAGGAATAATACCCCACTTAAATACAGTACCAACTAGTACGGGGGGGATTGTGACTGTTACTAGCGGCCTTATATATTGTAATGTCAACAGGATACTTAAGGTAATAAATTGTGCACAAATAAGTAAATAAATATGTGTAAGATAAAATTTGAATTATGTAAGAATACTTCATAAAAATTTAAACGTAAAAATAATTCGTTTTTTTTTTTTATATAGAGAAATTAATAATTAAAAGTATTAACAACTTGTTCAGGCTATTACACCATAGTAGATAGTCTGAGGAATTGACTTGATTGAAAAAAATTACATCCTTTATACGTCAATGTACCGTGTTGTAGTCATTTCATACAACTTTCAGAAAAGTACAGTTATGATTTGAATTTACAGACAATTTTAGTTGGTATTCATTTGCTTAACAATTCATTTCCTTGATTTTAAGTTCTTAATACAACAACATTTTTTCAAACTTGAATCTGACCTTTTCTTGTTCTTATACAATTTTTTGCTAAACTGTTTCATTGTATTTCCGGAAATAAAAATCAACGTTTTCTTACAATTATTTCCTTCACTCGTTATTTGACTAAAACATCCATTTCCTTGACTAAGCAACGTTTGTTTTGTTACACGTTACTATGTCATCATATCGTATCATTAATTCAAAGGTGTGACGCATGCCCAAGTATGATGTTATTTAGAAAGTACAAGGAATTACAGAACACATTTACATAATTATTATACATCCCTTAGAGGATCGTTACAAGACAAGTTATGCTGAAAACAAGCATATAACGACGGTACATCTGTTTAATTGTTGTCTTCCTATATAAAATAGGGAAGAAATTCTGAGTGGAAGCGCGGGAATTCCAAGTAGTGGCAAACACTAGGAATTTCTCCCGTCTCTATTGTGGGTATGTTTACAAAAGACAAATCTTACATAGGTACACAAACATCCGGCACGATTACTATGTACAATACTGTCGAGATCTCAGCTTGCATGGTGTTTCCATGCCACCTACGAAACTATTGTATAAGTTGATGGCATAGAGATAAACGCTACTTGGAATTTAGAAAATAGAAAATAATAAAAACTCAGCTTCCTGAGCTGACAATGCGCGTCATAATGCAAATAGATTATTATTTTTTATAAAAATACGAATATTTCTCGATCATTTGATCCAGCCTGTCCCACCTTGCTGTCCGCCCCTCAGTCAAACTCAAACTCAAAGCATTTATTTCAAATAAACGAATTACAGGCACTTTTGAATTGTCAAGGGGTCGGTCAGTCAGAAAGATGAAGCTAGTTGCCCATTCCAAAGCGTAGTAGGTACCTATGGAGAAGAACGGGCAAGAAACTCCATGGACACTCTTTTAAATCAAAATATGGTTACAAAATATTGATTACATCATTCATGTTGAAATTATGCATATGAGAACGATGCAGAACGTTAAAAGCGTCCGTAATAAAAAGACAAAAACAATTCAAATATTAAATTAAATTAAAATAAACCGTGGCAGCTAAGAGATGACCAGTCCCTACTGACGGCGCCCGTTCACGAACTTGACGTATGGATCAGCAACATTTAGCTCAAACATTTTGAAGGGAAGTTAAGTGACGCCCTAAGCCGAGGTTCGTACCCCACAGGGGGTGCCCTTAGGGTGCGGTAACTTAATAATTAAAAAATTCGCCCCTGGCTGGAGGCTTTGAATCACCTTAAGGCACCCACAGGATAGTCCGGTTAAGTAACCATGACCTCTAAGGGTCACAACTATGAGTTGCCAATATAAAAAAAAAACATTTATTTACACAACCCGGTACTGTTAGCGCGCCTAGCGTTAACAGAACTTATTCGTAAGCCCATACATATCGGTACTAGCTGTGTTCCTGCCTTCTGAAAGTGATATTCCGATACAGAAAATCGGTTAACAAAATTCTCTTACTAAATGTAACAAACTACAAATTAAAAAAAAAAATCTGAAGTCCATACAAAAGATAAAAAAACAAGAACATTGTTACGTTTCAATTGCAATTTCAGTGTTAATTTATTACAGAAAATGTCGTCAAAAGGAAAGTGACGCATCTACTAACTAAAACATAGTTTTCATTTTAGTGCAGTCCACAAATTTACACTTTTATGGTTCGTTTAAAATTCATCATGGCGGGCAGCTGTATATTTTCCCGCGCAATTTGCGTGACAGAATGTGCAGTGAGTTATTAAAATGTTTTAGATGGGTTACCATAAATTTTAGCACCACTATTTATATTTAAAAGGGGCAAAGCTCGGCTAGGTCATAAAAAGAAAATAAATTTCCATATTTTTTTACTTTTCGCCTTTTTTCGTACATCAGCACCACCTACAACCGATAACGTACACACTTAATATATAGACAACATTAACATTTGAACTTAGATTATTCTTTAACTAAAACATCAATTACATTTATTTATTTATTTATCTAACTTCCGAGACGGTACAGTCGACTGCACACTTTCACACTCTTTGTCCTTGAGCTGGGCTAGTGTAGTACGTAGTTTCAATAGAATGTGAGGCCAGCTTCTACTGATTTTGTAACACCTGACGTGCGCCCTACTGTACTTTTTTTTTACTAGCCTGCTCTGTCGCACCTCTGGGCAATGACCTCCCACCACTCCTTCCATATTTCGCGAGACCGCGCGTCCTAACTGAGTACAAATATAGTGGTTTTTGCTACAAACCGAATATTCGATATATTTGAATCGCTAGAAATTATACAATAATTTGAAGAAAGCACATAATAGTAGGTAAGTACTGAAAACATTTCTTATAATAATCCCTTATTTATTATACCAGTAAATACCTATATTTCTGACCTCAGTTAGTAGTCATATCCAAAAATAATCCATCACCTTTTGACACTCACAAACGAGGGTAGATACACCTATTGTTAGCCTCGGACCCACGTGCTTCATTCACGCCTACCCTCCAATAACACAATATTATTTTAACGCTTCGTTTCCTCGTGGTTTCTAAATATTTTGACCTTGAAACAATCGATACTGTTAATTTTATTAACGTGTGTTGTTTGGACAGTGCAAAGAAAAGGTCTTCATTATGCTTTGGAGAAATACGTCGAAATATTAGGAAAGTCTCGCTAGCATAATTAGCCTATATCGTTCCCACTGTTGGGACACAGGCCTCCTCTCGGTGAGAGGGAGTGGGCCGTAATCCACCACGCGGGCCCAGTGCAGGTTGGTTAATATGTCACATGTCTTCGAATTTTTGATTCAAGGACATGCCGGTTTCCTGACGATGATTTCCTTCACCGTTTTGAGAGCAGTTGTGATGAAATTAAATATACAAAGTAAAGTGTCTGCCTGGGTTCAAACTCACGACCTACAACTCGTAAGTCGGAGCCGATACAACTCGGCCACCACTGCTCTAGTCTCACTAGTAAAGCACGTAATATTTATTTTGTTTGATTAACAGGAAGAGTCAACCGGTATGAAATCTCACCTAATACAATTTACATTAATCACAGATAACAGAAGTGCCAACATTGAAATTGCTCGGTTTAGTTGTAAGTGGCAGTGGGCTGGCCATGTTCGTCGGAGTACTAATGGCCGGTGAAGCAGACGAGTCCTTTTTCTTTTTTTTTTTGGGTGGCAAATCATCAAATGACCTCTCTGTTCTGCCTTGTCTGTTCCGCTCTGGGCGGAGCGGAAGGGTGAGTCAGACTCTTACTGACTAAAACCCACCCGTGCTCCTTCAGTTGCCTGTGCGCCAGGGCCACGGTAACTCTTTCGAACAATCCGCGACCCCGGCAGGCATCGGCCCTATCTGACCAGAGAGACGAGACGAGAGAGAGACGAGACGGAGAGAAAAGAAGAGAGCAGAAAGAGAGAAAAGAAGAGACAAGCCGAGAGCAGACGAGTCCTAGAGTGGCGACCGCGTATCGGCAAGTGTAGTGGGGGACGCCCCCCAGCTAGATGGACCGACCACCTCATAAAGGTGGCTGGGACAGACTGGATGCGGAAGGCGGAGGACAGGGTGTTGTGGGGCAGCTTGGGAGAGGTCTATGTCCAGCAGTGCACTGCGAAAAGCTAAGTGGATTAATTGAGGTGTAAGTGAAACGACTTCTTGTAAAAGAATGTTTACCTTACTTAGAAGATATTTATATCTGTCTTTTTAGGGTTCCGTACCCAAAAGGTGCCTACAACACCCTATTATTAAGCCTCCGCTGTATGTCCGTCCATACTTCCGTCAGTCCATCCGTCCATCTGTCTGTCAGCGGGCTGTATCTCATGAACCGTAATAGGTAAACAGTTGAAATTTTCACAGAGTGTGTATTTCTATTGCCGCTATAAGAACAAATAAAGGAAACGTGTTTTTATTCAGAGGTTTTTGCTCAATATTTTACGGATGATACGGAACCCTTCGTGTGCGAGTCCAACTCGCAGTTGGCCGCTTTTTTTTTTGCTATTTATTTTGTATCAATATACCTACCTAACATAACATTTTCTGAAACCTTTTTGCCCTAATCAAGTCTCTGATTACCTATTCTGCTTATCCTCCTATCAAATAAAAAATACACGTTTACATGAGAGATGTATGTACTATTTATACAAAATTTGAATAGGATCCTAGAAACGACGATTTAAGGCTCCTACAAACAGACGCGACACGCGACGCGCATACCACGCGTCTCAAAGGCACCGCTCGTCGCGCGACGAGCGGCGCCTTTGTGTCGCGCTGTCGCGTCGCGCCTGTCTGTGGGAGTCTTTACTCTGAAAATACCTGTACGGTCAAAGTAGGTACGGCGTAAGTTTGTTAACATTTATTAGTTTTATATTAAGTAATTTTTTTCGTGCATTTTCATGTCAAAGCCAAGAGTTTGTATTATTTCCATGTTTTTGTTACAATTTTGAACAAAAAGCTACTTAATAAATTGACCCTCACTGGTCTATTACAGTGCTCGCAAACGCTAAGCTGCTGAGCAAGATTTCCAGGGTTCGATTCCCAGGTTAAGCAACGTGGTATTGGGGTTTTCCTGTCTGGATTTGTGCCCGGTTAATGGCAATAGACTCTCCCCCTATTACGTGGGACTTAAACATACATAACTAATGAAATGTGGGTTTACTATAGTTACATCTCTGTCTAACCTTTCGGGGACAACAGGCGAGATGTAATAAAAAACAAAAACAGGAGAAAAAAAATAAAGAAAATACGTTTATTTGCGGTAAACATGACGCAGAGAAAAACACAAATACAAAAAAGAACGAGTTGGGGGAATATATTATGCATTACATCCACGCAAAACAACAATCGCTCAGTATAATGCTACGACCCTATACGAGACAGAGCCCCAGCGCTGGTTTGCAGCGACAGCCGGCGTTTACGTGATGAGGTCAACCACTGCAGCATACGAAAACATAAAAATAATTAGTAAACAAAAAATAAAATAAATACACTATACCTATTTCTAAATGTTTAATATAAACATAATATAGGTATGTTGTATTTTCCAATTTTCGTCACTGACTGCCTTCATACACGTGCCTGAAGAAATGTCCATAGGGGAATAAAAACATGAAGCTAAGTACCTATTCAGTCATAGACTTGTTATTTCAGTGCCAAATTAGTAATAATTACTTTTATAGGCACTCAACGAAGTAAGTGCCCGTTAGAAACACAATATTCACACTGTAAATGTACTTTGGTGTTGCCATTTTATTTATATTTTCTGGTTTTTAGGTTCTAAATGGATACAAATTAATACTAAATAACTTCATATAACGTGTAGAAAGTTGTGCTTGGCGCTATGGTAACCTAACACACCTTTTTCGTATTGATAGGATATGATATATAATATATATGATAAAGGTTTAAAGTCTTGAATTATAAAGGAAATAGCTAACACTTACACTCGGTTTCCGAATTGAGAATTTGAAGTTGACAACTCGTCAAACTCTACTTAATCGTTACTTAAGGTCAAAGCTCGCGAAATTCAAAATGTATTTCCAAAAAACGTAAGAAATTTTTAATTTTGAGTGCTGCATCGAAGGAATCACCTTAAGTAATGCTAAACTAGAGTTTGACAAGTTCTCAACTTCAAATTCTCAATTCAGAAACCGGGTCTGAGTTACAAAAAATGGTAAACTATATCACAACTTATTGGTAAAATGGTAATGGTAATAGTTTTGAGTACGTGGTGTCTCTAATGAGATCTAATCGCGAACTGGTCCACATTTTGGCAAACGAGCGAATGTGCATACTTGCATTCGATGCAATTATGCATCTTCACTGAGTGTTCGATTGAAACTCGAACATAACGAGTGATATTAGATTTTTATCTTATTTCATTTTAGTTAACGATTTATTAAAAGTGATCCTTCGTTTTACGACTTCGTTAAACGAATTTTAAAGCAGGCGGTGCTTAGTGACTTTCATTAGAGAATGTTTGATCGATTGTAAAAATGTAATTTGGTTTAAATAGGGTTCTATTTTTATTATTTTATTTATCTTATCCATAGATTCTTCCATATTTTGTGAATGTGAGAACGTTGTAGGCTTAACTTGTAGACTGTAGATTTGTACACCATTTTATATTTTGTTAGGTACCTGTTTTGTTAGTATCATTGACGGGGTCCGATAGGGCCGATGCCTGCCGGGGTCGCGGATTGTTCGAAAGAGTTACCGTGGCCCTGGCGCACAGGCAACTGAAGGAACACGGGTGGGTTTTAGTTAGTAAGAGTCTGACATGCCCTTCCGCTCCGCCCAGAGCGGGAGAGGTCATTTGATGAATTCCCACCCAAAAAAAAAAGGCCTACATTGTCCTCCCATGTCTATTAAAACTAACTTGAAAACATAAAAAGAAACCGTGGAGTTTCTTACCGGCTCTTCTCCATAGGAAACGACAAATTGGAACCGTGCACCTAGCTTATGACGTCATAAGGGCCCATGTAGGTTTATGTGGAATAAAATATTTTAATTTTGATTGATTTTGATTTTGACAGTTTAGGGTCTTCTTTGGTTTTTGTACACAATTTCTTCATCTTCCTTTCCTTAAGCCATGCTTGTGGTCAGCGCAACACATTCTTTTCTTTCATTCTCCCCTGTTAACCATTACGCTATCATTCACTCCCGTTCACACCCTACGTCAATTTGCCGTGTTAGAGCCATTTCATAAAACTGTTGTCAAAGAATAACAGTTGTCATTTGAATTTACGAGCAATTTAAGTTGGCAATCAATTTGCTTTACAATTAATTTCCCTGACTATTCATACGTAAGTAAGAGCATAGAAGTTTATTTTTTTTTAATTTTATACACTATACACAGTTTAATAAAATAAAACTTACCAGTATCATCACATCTTTGTTTTTGTCTTGGGTCCCTGTGGATTTCTATAAAAATCACTAAATAGAAAAATGTATTATTATTTATTTTATTTCCAAAACTCTTATACTATTTTTTACGTTGGTCTAAGCCACACAACGAAAACCTCTCATCTGTGAGCTGGTGAGCCGTTCATTTAATTCTTAAAGATTTACTTTTGCTTTTTACCAAGTACAATGATGCTTACAATGTTACTTTTATAATTATTATAACTAGCTTCTGCCCGCGACTTCGTCCGCGTGAAATTTCTTATCCCCCAACCCACCCCGTCGCATCGCATCGCCTGCCCGCGCTATTACTTCGTTTTCGCTTAGCGATCTTTCTGCCTTTTTTGCCTTTGCTCGGGTCCTAAGGGTCGTAGCGTGATGTTAAATAGCCTATAACCTTCCTCAAGAATTAGGTTATAAAACAAACTCTTTAGCTTTATTATATTGTTAGTATAAATTTAGATAAATAAGTATTCGGGCCAATTTTCAATTTAATATAGAGATGAGTGGAATAAGATTTTTCAAATAAACAGTGTCGGCCCTTTTTCACCACGACAGGGCTAGTATAAAAAAAGTGTTTGGTCCGTTTCCATTGTATGATTTAACATTATTTATAACCATTTTCGAGTTAATAAAAGCAAGCAGTAAAATCCAAACTTTATTACCCTTTTCAGACACGTTAGGAATTTATTTTTCAAAAACCCTGAAGTACGTACTTTTTATTCGGTGTTTTAAATATTAGTGCCGAGTTTCGAGTTAATCCAACAGCGCCTTTACTTACTAACTTTGACACCCTCTAAAATTGTAAATCCTCTGTGAGGTGCTGTTTAAAAAAACTAAAAGTCCTAACTTTATTATTTACTGGGGACAAAATTGCCAAGTTTCAAGTTTATTAACCAAACAAATAAGATTTTTCATATAAACTGTCTCCCCTCTTCCCCCCCCCCCCCCCCCACAGGAGAGGAATTTTAAAAAAATTGTTTGGGATATTTCCATAACTTAAACTAAAGATTATTCATACCAAATTCAGAGTTAATCAAGCCGCGCAGTAAAATCCTCCCTTAAAAATTTTATAACCCCAGTGGACGATTATCAGGACCGATTATTTTAAAATCCTTATACATGTTATTTTTGGTCCTAAGTATAAGTACGGAGTTTCAAGTTAATCGGACCGCGCGTTTTTCTTCCATAGAAACTTTGACACTCCCAATCCCACTTTAGACGGTAGTTTAGAAAAAAAATTACAGTCTTTATAATTTAGTTAGATATGTGTTCGTGCCAAGTGTCAAGTTTACTAACTCAAAAAATGAGATTGTTCATACAAAGTCCTCCTTTTTCAACTCCTTAAAGGTCGAATTTCCAAAAACTCCTTCTTAGCGGATGCTTACATCATAATAACTATCTGTGTTCCAAATTTCATTTGTAGTGTTGATAGATCAATCAGTAACGGTTTCCTTTTATATGTATATATGTCGCAGGCAGATTGCAAAATTCGTCATTATACATAAGGTGCCGTCCGTTTGCACTTTGCAGCGTTATGTGAAATGCCTAAGGCAAAATGTCAGACGCCTAGGCGTTATTATAATCAATTAGTGAAATAAATGAAAAGACAGTAAAAATATTGGAAAATATATATATATATATAATCAATATTGGTCTGTGCTGACCCGTAAAGCTACGGCTCAGGAGTTTGAGACTAAATTGAAAACGACACCAGGAACAAAAGACGTAATACTGATTACACACTGGACACTTCCCGCGGTCTCTTTAGCGATCACATCGATGTTGCATGCATGTATTTGAAAGAGTATTGTTAAATCAAAGGCTCAATCATTTTAATCGCCGGTGTCACTTTATTAACACAAATCACATTTTTAACGCATGGGAAGAGATAGAAAAGGGATCTTTTGCGACCTATCCAAGGCATTTGATTGCGTGAATCGCAAAATTCTGCCTTAAAACTTGAGTATTACGTATTGAGTAAACTTACGCTTAACTTAGTAAAATCATATTTGAATTATAGACTGCAGCAAGTTCAAATAAAGGTGTGGATTCATTGGGTTTAAAAGTCAAAATGGGTGTACCGCAGGACTAAATATTGGGTCCGTTCCTCTTTTTAGTATATATAAATGATTTACCTCATTTACTGAAAAACCGACCATAAATGGTATTATTTGCTAATGTATGATTTTTAAAGTAAACAGACATGCACAGGAGCTAGACGACGTAAATAACGCTATGCTTAAGGTCCATAACTCGTTTTTGTTTTGTATAATTTAGAAGCATCATGGATTCGATTTATTATGTATGCCGACTTGAAATCATAGCAGTTGAGTCTATGTCGTGCTCACTTAAATGTGTCACTAATGGTGGCGCGTGTGTCGGATCATTCGGTTCCCTACAAAATGGTTGAGCTGGATGGTGCTGATCCACACCTCGTGTTCGTGAACGGACGCCGTCCGTTGAGACTCGTCATCTCTTAACTGCCATGGCTTATTTTTATTTTTAATCTTATATTTTGAATTGTTTGTTCATTTTATTTTTTTACGTTGTTCTCACATATACATAAAAGCAACAAGAATAATGTACCCAGGATTTTGTGTAATCTTGTTTTAAAAGTGTGTCCTTGGAGTTTCTTTCCCGTTCTGTAAATTGTTTAATTAAAATAAATGCTTTGAGTTTAAATACTTACTTATTGGAGAAATTTTGTGAAGGAAATAAAATTATCATCCTGCCCATGCCAAAGATTTTCTTTTTTGTGTACATGTGTTGAGTTTGCACACAAAAGCATTCATGTCTCATGAAGTTCGAATCCTAAGTTCAATAGGTAAGTTAGTAAACTTTTGGTTTTGGTTTTAGTCAAAAAACCGCAAAGGCTTTTTGTGTTTCGTCTGTATTAAATGACATCATATCAATGCATGAGTAAGTTTATATTGGTATTTGAGAAAAATAACATTGACAGAAAATTATTATAACGTCACAATATACACTAAGTGGAAAAAATACGTATTATTGAAAAATTACCGCAACACAAAAGAATTTTCGAAATCGATTCACAATTGCCGGAGATATCGCGTAACAAACATACAAAAAAAAAACATATAGACAAATTGAGAACCTCCTCCTTTTTAAAGTCATTTAAAAAGGGTTGTAAGCACTCAAACCGATTCCGACATAGTAAATATCCATAAAAGAGTTTCCGCAAACATTAGGTCAGATTTGTACTTCGTCTCGAGCACTTATACTTTGTCACGACTTAAAAGGGGACGAAAATACACCTGAACAACAATGTGCCTACACATTTACACAATAGTAAACAAACTTACTTTTGATTTTCAAAATCGATCCACAATTGCCAGAAATATCGAGTAACAAACATACAAAAAAATAAACATACAGACGAATTGAGAACCTCCTCCTTTCTGAAGTCGGTTAAAAAGACAATAAATAATTTACCTACATGTCAAACGACATAAAAACAAAACACTATGTAGGTATAACGTAGGTAAAAACAAGACCAAACAAAATTATATTGTCTGTCTGCAGTAGGTCAGGAAACTATAGGAATTAATCAACATTGAATATGCATTAAAGTGTCAACACTACATACACACGTCAATGTTATTAATTATTCAACGGTATTCTAAAAGTATCTATTTTCTGACGCAACTAACTTACAATAAGAAAAAAAGCTACCCAAAAATAACTCGAACTTTCTTTCCCATTAATTACTGTCCCCATTATATCCCATTCGAGATTCGAATTTCAAAAGAGATTTAGGAGTATGTTGTAAGATAATATTGTTTTAAACTTACCCTCAATATTTTCTTCATCCGTATCCGCCATTGTAATATTCATAACTCAACCAATAGTATTAAAACTGAACTAAAACATTATATAAACACAACACAGAACTTATTTCACGAATAACTGACAAGAAAAACACTTTTCGAACTCACGAAGTTCCGTATGAAAACTCTGGAAAGCGCGCGACCTCCCCTCACGACGGACCGGTGCGAACTGACGACGGTATGAATGAAAGAAAAACAAACAGTAGTGCGCGGGAAAACTGTTCTCCTGTAATTTTGTATTTCGAACGGTTACTGTTTTTTTTGTAATGCTTTCTTAATGTATAGAGCATCGTAAATGGCCGGATTAGAAATAAAAGAGGTTTATTGTTTTTTATTTTATTTTTATATCTGATTTATCTACATGTGTATTACATATATTTATTTTGTTGTAGTATGAAAATATTGACTGTTTATACATTTACGTATTAAGTTTATAAATTTTACATTCATTTTCGTATTTTGTGTAGATTATTCTGTTTTTAATTTTTTGCGTCATGTACAGTACAACTGTGACAAAATTGTATGCTCATACAAAAATAAAAACTGTATGATAGAAAAGTTGTATCATACATTCTTAAATTAAAAGTCTTATTCGCTTTTGGTTTAGTAAGTTTCTTATGACCAGAGAACGGATATTCGGACGCATATTTCCCTAAAGTTAATTTGTAACTATGAAAGTATGGAAGCGGCTTCTTAAAATATTATTTTTGTAATAAAAACCCCGGGATGCCAGGAACACAGGGACACCAAAAGCGAAAGATAAAAAAATTTGTTAAAAATATCCCCGGGATTCTTGGAGTGCATAAACTATTCAGATGCATTGTTATTTAAAATTAATGTTTAACCCCTGATGCAAATATGTGTATGTAGAGTGTAGAGGAAGGGTGGTGTGCGATAGTTTTTTTTTTTTTAAAGCGCATTCCATATTATCCAACATCTCGTCTTTTAGGTGAATATGCATCCGAATATCCGATGTCTGCTTATGACTTACAAGCATTTTCATGGAATGAAATACATTTTATCGCTTTTTCAGCTACAAATAGATGACAAAATAAGTTTCTTGACCTGAACGAAGTACTGTAGGTTGCTAAATTTCGACAGCGTAAAACTCGCGTAAATAACCAGAATATATTTTTTATATAAAACCTCAAGGATAACTGCAGCTGCCCAGAAAACATTGTAGTAAATAATACTGAGTGCATACTCCAAGAGCATTCTATTTATAAATTTTCAAAAAAACGTCATTTAATCGCATCGCTCGAACTTGCGATTACTTTTAATGGAAAATACGCGTGGGTACGATTATCGCCGACGCGTTTTTATTTCAGTAACACAGTTCATTATGAGTATTATGACGCGCAATTTTTTAAGAATTAGTCAACAATAATAGATGTATAGGGTTGTCCATTTTTCTATATGTTAATGATAATTATTATACCACTTTACGGTAACTGATATTGTCTATACAGGGTGGCAGGGACATCGACGCGCAACCTGTTACCACGGATTCAGTACATGATTCTGAACCCCCCGCGTTGAAATATTGCGACGGTAATTTTAAAAAAACGCTGTTCCATACATTTTGACCGCGTAGGTAATGCACTTTTCTATGAAACAACAGTTTTTTTTGATAGCCGATTAGAAATTTCTCCGCTGGAGCGTCTAAAATCATGTGGTGAATTCATGGTTACAGATTGCGCGTTGATGTCCCTGCCACCCTGTATAGAAGGTCAAACTAAATTAACTAGCAAAACTCCGCAGACGCGATGGGTATCGATAATATTTAAACATGATAAAACAAAAAACAAAAAAGTTTTTTTGGGGTCGACAACCGTTGATAGATTATATAGATACTTGATATACTTACTTACTTAATTGTTTAATCGTGTTTAGAAGATATCCATCACGGCTGTGAAGTTTACACAAAATAAAACTGATTTTTAAACTGATATTTCAAGTAACTTCAACAGTCATCGACCCCTTTTTTATCTTGGACCCTATTGAATTTTCAGTCAACCACATGTCAGGTAGTAGCTACGTACGTTCCTAATAATACTTGAACTACAAAAACCACCCTTACGGCTATGAAATAAAGACGATGTCATTATCAATTGATTTCATGGACGTGTGGTTAACTCCATCTTGTTTATTAATTAATTCAGAGAATCATAATAGATTTACTACTCATACTTCTTATCAATGAGTTGCACAATAGGAAACACCTAATTATTAATCTATTATTTAATTCTTACCTCAATGAAGTCGAATGCGCTCATCATTAGGTATGATAAGGTTTCTGAAAGTGCGTTACACAAAATTCTAAGAATTATTATTAGAAAATATTGCCACCCATTCAAAATTATTCACTATGTACCGACTGCTGGGTATGAAGCTGATAATTCAAATAATTTAAAAACATGGGCAGTAGGACAAATTAGGATTTAAAAAAAAACCGGCCAAGTTCGTGTCGGACCACGCACAATAAAAGGTTCCGTAGTTGGGATGAATTTATCCCAAGAACAAACTTAACATTGTAGTTGAAAAATATGTTCTCCCATACATTCCAACTGGAAATGTAAGTTGGTCGACTATTTCTCGTAAACTTGTAAAGCCTACTTAGCTGTGATAGTTTTCCTTTTAATTTCATTATATATGTATAGGTAGGTACTACTGCCGTGAACTTTTTCACATATCCAAAAGCACATCTAGCTGGCTGGGGAGGGGACACTTGACTCTAACAAAAATTTGCAAATTAAAGCTTAATTTTACGCAAACGCATCCCTGAATCGAAAAATGCTTTTCACAGAACCGTAATATTTTTCTAACGATACCCCACACAATCGGATAGACGAGAAAAAAAAACATCCCTACTGTACGTGAATAGGAGGCCCCCAAAAAATATTGTTTTCATTGTTTTGTTTTACCATTATGTATATCCATGCCAAATTATAGCTTTCTAGTACTAAGACTCTCTGAGCTAAGCTGCGGACAGACGGACAGACGGATATGGTGAGACTATAAGGGTTCCTTGTAGACTACGGAACCCTAAAAATTAAAATTAAAGTCCGATTTGTAGATTAAGAACAATAAATACGACTTACAAGAAGGCAGCTTTACCAAGAACCATACAAACATTGTACATAAATGGAACGGAATAAGTTTTAACACTTAAAACTGTCATTACCTTCGAAGCTACACTTCTAGCCACTATACCTCTACAAAATCTGAAACAACATGAAAACATTTTTGCGTCCTACGATGTGGAACAAAACATCAAAGGACGTCCACATGCCGTGAACAGTAACGTAGTCACCAGCAGGTCAAGCTACACGAAACTGTCAAATTTCTCCAAACCATTTTAAACCTTAAAATAGTATAGTTAAGTTCAAAATCGAATGAGAAAAGCTGACAGTTTGTAGTAATTTGATGTGCTGGCGACGGTACATGAAAAGTTAGCCATGGGTCATCATGAGTACGGTTAGTAACAGCCCTGACTTGTTTACAAACTATGGTGGTGTATGTACTTTTCATAGGTTTTAGGACTACCCAACATTTCGTTGCACAATGTTTGACTAACGACTCAGTAAAAGTTTTGAATGGAAGAATGAGAAATGTCTTTCAAGTATCAATGAATGAGAACGGAAGATGAAATTGAACGAACTGTTACTCATAATATGTTTACTCATTCCTTAAAAAAAAATACAAGGTTTTGTTATCTATCGTGTAAGTTGTAATTCGAGTGAGGTTCTCTGGCGTCAAGTCTACTGGTTCTCGAACGTCGTTAGATGGACGTAGGTAGGTACTCTACCTACACATGACGGACTCTAGACGCTAGTATTTTAAAAGTCATCTAAATGCTCAACGTTCAATACAGCATGGTACGAGAAAGAGGTTCTTACTACAAATAAGGCTGTTTTACATACAGAAACTTGCCAAATACTGAATGAAAATTATTCCCAAGACCGAAAACACGACCTGTTGCTTCATCCATACCACTGGCAAAAAGCCAAGGAATGAATAAAGAAGTATATTAGAAACGATAACACACGCGACTTCGTACAGCAATTAATTTGTTTAGAATAGTTGTTTGAATTGTTTGTAAATCGGACAAGGATGTTTGTTAAGTCGACTCTAATATCTCGGAAACGCGAGCCGCTTCCAAATAAACTAAGAAAATGTAAGTAGAAATTTCTTATCTCAATAATGAGATAATACATTTCTACTTACGTACTGACATGCGTGCACTGACTGGACAGGTCCAATCAATCTGTGTGGTTCTTTCCTCAAAAGACCATTTCAGATACCAATCTACATGGTCTTCACATGATCTGACCAAGATTATTTCTGGACTTTAAATGAGACTGTGACCTCTGAGTTTGTTTCGGCCTTTCTTCTCAGAGTAGTCAGATAGGAAACGCCGACCTCATCTAGTTTAAAAAATATGATTGACGTGTAAAAGTGTCTGTACAAACCTACTTACAGAAATGAAATCATTTATCATTTACATTTATAACTATTCTAATAACGGGTGTAAAAAGACACTTAACGAAGCTGAAAGTCACTTGTACTCCCCGCCATTGTATTTTTTTTTTTGTACTGGACCATACTTGGGAACCTTTTGGTTACGGAGATTTTGGAGGTCAAAATTCCAACTTTTACTGAAGTTTTTTACAAAAACTAGCTCCTACACCATTGCATGCTATAAGCACAATGTTTTGCATGTCTTACATTGCGCAATACCACAAACAACAAATTTTCACACTAAAAATAAAAGTCGTTTCCTAGAAAATATTTTTGTGCAATGTAACTTTGTTTGATGTACAGAATGCATAGTTGACGGCTGTGTGATGGGTCGTTTTACATCCTGTATTTATTACCTTCTAGCAAAAAATTATTTAGCTTATTTACAAGAGAAAGAAACATTGTTTCTTCTGCACAAATTAAACGCACTAAAAAATCACATTACAATGCAGCCAAAAGCCCAGTATTAAAAAACCATGAATACTAGTGTCGTGAAACCCAAATAAATCTTTTAGAAAAGTTTTAGGCACATAATACTTTTGACTTTTCTCTTGGGGAGCTGATACAGCAGTGATAATGAAGGCCATAAGGTCAGGTCAATTTCGTCTATAAGACATGCAATTGAGGTTACCGCTTAACATCGTGATGCATGTACTAATTAGTGCATTTACAGAAGATCTGTCGACGTTTGGAAATCGAGATACTTACGATTTACGAAATGTTCCGACGAAAAACCAAGTAAATATATTCGTAACTCACACTGAACATACACATTTTGCTTTGATGATGATTTATGATCATCATAATTATTCATAATGCCTAAAATACACGGCGAATAACATCCGCTTATTACTTTTGTTCTACTGTTTCAGAAATGAAGAATTATGTTTCCTTCAAAACACAAAGCATTGGTTGAAGGTGCACAAGGTGCAATATAAGATTTCGCCTCATATATGTCATATATTAAGAATAAGTACATACCTCAATCCCCTTATGTTACCTGTGAGCTTTCACTATGGCCAGTATTTACTGTGATCTATGGTTACAGCGAGCTGAATCTGTCACTTGTCAAGTGTCATTCAAAGCGTTTAAAATGTTTGCCGCCAACGTACGATTCTTTTACCCTCGCGATAATTTTCTTAGAAAATTAGTAAAGTTTCAGGTACAACTTTATAGAAAGTGAATAATAGTGCTTGTGGTAAGCGCTATATAGCGTTACGCTGATTGTTAGTCAGCGAAATGCCGAAATGGAGATCGAAAGCTCAAAGAATACGTGGTCGCTGGAGTGCAACCGTTTGTACGGAACTTGAGCGGCGATTCTCCTAAGTGCGATAGTGGGGATGAACGCTCTTCATCCTCGGAGGAAGAAGGCAGAGGAAACCTTTTCCCACCGTCGAACAACAGGGCAAAGAGGTCGAAACGATTTCCTGTAAGTCGGACCTACGCATTTACAGTTGAATGAGTAAAGTGTTAAATTATCTGCTAACATGACGCAATTTCCACATTATATCACTAGCCTTACTAAAAAACACTATCAAGAAAGTTCCAACCTGCTTCTTGCTAGTAGTCATTGTTGTTTTATAAACAATACGATCATGTCTAAAGAGACAGAAATATTACATCTCAAGGATTTCAGTGTAAAATATGATGATTAGGTAGTAATTCCTAAAGCACATGCAGAATGTCTTGAGGAGCTAAAACTACTCATGCAGTTTTTTTTTTTATGAACATTCTATCATGAAAATCATTCCTTTATAAGAAAACCTTACATTTATGCTCACCTACCCCATGTGTTTCACACACTGAATTAGAAGTAAATGAGTAATATTATACTTAGGCCCCGCGGAGGGAGTTTTGGCTGGAATCTCGAATGTGGCTCTAGAGCAAGAAGGAGCGAGCTGCTTAAGTAGGTTACAGGGACTTGTTAATTGAGCAGCAACCACTAGGATTATCCTACTTTCCCTTTTCGGAAACGATCACGGAGACGCCTTAGCGACCGCTGCTTGCGGCGGGGTATTGTTTACACTTTCCATACAAATCAAGCATGTCCCTTATACTCGCTCTACGAGACAAATGACGTACATAAACTGAAGGTTTTGAAGGCGGTCCGGAATTTTATAAGAACTACCGTCTCTAAAAGCTGCTGGTAATTCCTTTCTCTGTGGTATAGGCAAAGATGGATAGTGCAAAGCTCGTGTTGACTAGACCATTCACTATACGATCTATTTCTATACCTAAACAGACGAAAGACGATACTCATCTGTCTCCAAGCTATCAAAATCGATCAAGTCGCACCAGTTATTATAATAACAACCACAGGCGAGCCGATAGCTAATAATAATAAATTAATAATAAGTACAATAAACAGCTTGACCTTGAGGAAATTTTCCGGATTCCTCCGAAACGCGTTAATACTGTAGTTACGAAGATTTTAGATTATGTAGAGTGATATAAAGGTATAAATTGAGGAATATCTAATTTCTCGTGGCTATATAATAACAGCGGCACGGGTTGATTGAAGGTTAAGCTACGCTTGCCGCGGTGGGTTCGTAGATGGGTGACCATCCATTACATATCGAGACACCGCCGTGCCTCGGAAAGCACGTTAAGCCGTTGGTCCCGGCTGTCATTCGTAGATCCATACATTCGTTAATCCATGCGTCATGTTCATTAACGGCCGCCGTCAGTAGGGACTGGTCATCTCTTAGCTGCCACGGCTTATTTTAATTTAATATTTGAATTGTTTTTGTCTTTTTATTACGGACGCTTTTAACGTTCTGCATCGTTCTCACATGCATAATTTCAACATGAATGATGTAACCAATATTTTGTAACCATATTTTGATTTAAAAGTGTCCATGGAGTTTCTTGCCCGTTCTTCTCCATAGATACCTACGACGCCTTGGGATGGGCAACAAACTTCATCTTTCTGACTTACCGACCGCTTGACAGTTCAAAAGTGCCTGTAATTGGTTTATTTGAAATAAATGCTTTGAGTTTGAGTTTGATCTTTGACAATCGTTACGGGTAGTCAGAAGCCCAAAACTCTGATAGCCAGTCTTACCAAAGGGTATCGTGTTACCCAGCAACTGGGCTGTGGACGTCAGATAGGCAGTCGCTCCATGTAAAATACTGGTATTCAGCTGCATCTGGTTAGACTGGAAGCCGACTACAACATAGTTGGGAAAATGCTAGTCAGATTGATTTGACCTAATTTTAACACATAATAAGATTTCATATTAAACCTCAATTTTATGTAAATGAGAAAAAGCTATTCAAAAAGCTTTTTAACTTTGGTTTGCGTTCGGATTCTCAAAATAATGATTTCGTAAGTGCAACCTGCCTTTTCTTTAACATTTACCTAGACAAAATATCATTAATCTCGTCTTTCTCAATATTAAGTTAAAAATAACATCAGACTTCACACCCACGTGCTGTCTGCGAAATTAAGCCCTCGGTCTTTCATCTGCCTTACAGGCTTAAATCAAAATGTTCTAGGCATTTTCAACCCTTGTTGTTACTTTTCTACTATGCTAGACCACTTTGCTGATCATTCATTAGAATTCTATAAATTTGGTCCAAAAATAAGCAATACGAGTATTAGGTATGATATGACAACAAATACAACGCTGATTGATAACAAAAATAGATTTTTGTGATAGTACTTTCCCAGACAAGCTACTTAAGAACTGTAACCTACAGTTCTTAAGTAGCTTGTCTAGCTTGTCTACCTCTAAAATTATTCAAGGTCTAAAAACTAGGCATGTCAATAAAGAATCGGCTCTAAAGCTTTATTCGTTTGAACGAACTAAAATTAAGTACACTTCGCAATGGATTGATTGACCTAAATTGGTTGATCGACAGCTCACGAAGAATTACCCATAGACATCCGAGCGACATCCGATACTCCGAGCCGCGTTACTCTTTGTCTTGTCTTGCTCTGAAAAGACATTTACTGCCGATGAAAAGTTGTTTCAGACAAATTGAAACTCAAGGTAGCTTTGGAACATTTTTTAAGGCAATGAGAATAATATTTTCTAGTGTCCTGTCATTACCTCTCAAAAGCCAAAACTGACATTTGTGATAGTATCACGAAACTTCAATACTGCAATATGTGGAGGGTTTGAAATCACAACGAGTCGCTCACCAATCCAGGCCTTTACCGGTGAGCTATTCATACTCGTAGCCAGCCTAAACATGTTTGAAGTCTATCTGAAAAAGCTCATACAAAATGTATTGTTGCTCACAACAAGTAACGTAAATAAAACTACTTAGTACAAAGTAGAGTGAGCAGTATCCATCAAGATTGTTGCAACAATTTGTCTAAATCTTTTCTCTCAACTCGATTAGTTGTTCGCTCACTCGGTTAGCTAACGAAGCGCAATAAGTATTGCATAGTTCTGCATTAAGCAAGTATGTATGTGGATCTTTAGTCTGACATAGGATTAACTTTTATACGCAGCAGTAGATAGGGTTGACGCACATTTGGGCGGGCCCCACAACAACGCAAAAATCGTCCAGCATCACTTTCGTATATTTTTTATGGGCTTTTTTTAACGTCCGACGCAAAGAGGGGTGTTATAACTTTGACCGCTATGTGTGTGTGTCTGTCAGTGACACCGTAGCTCTTAAACGGATGAACCGGTTTGGATGCTATTTTGTTTATTTGTAAGCAGGTTTTCTAGCGGTGCCGGTGGTTCTTAGGCATGTTTCATCAAAATCGATTCAGCCGTTTCAAAGTCATCAGCTACTTTATGTGTCAGGGTTTTTTTTAATTTTACCTATTATTTACCCAACTAGTACCCATCATATAGTATAAGTAGGCCATGTGACTCCAGTTAATACAAAAACCTAAATCAATGTTATGTTTTTTTACACTATCTCTTGTTTTAGGCCTCTGCCTCGAATCTTGCGGGCAGCGGGGCGGCAGCGCCGGCGGCGCGGGAGCGGGGCGGGCAACGCAGACCCGTTCTCGAAACCAGCGGGCAGATCGCGCGACACTATAGCGACTTAGTGTTGTGGTCGTGGTTGTGTCGTCGAGATATTTGTTTTTATTCGCGAACAAAATGTCTGAAAAACGGCGACAACATCTTTTTGATTCAAATTTATTCCTAACGCTCGATTTATTGTAGGCAAAAGAGGAAGTGAATCCCTACTATAGGGTAAGGAAAAGAAAAGAAGAGTTTTATCGAAATTATGAAGAACAGAGACAATGTCCTGACAAATTCTACGACTACACCAGAATGAGTGTAAAATATTCAATATTCAGTTGGTTTTTAATTTCTTCCCATAACTGGTTAATTACTCTTCTATTTTTATGGTTCACATCTTTGCTGTTCCATATCGGTGTCCTCTCAAAAATTGCTGAAATAATTTGCTCTAGCACGTCCGAGGACATTTCGAAACGCCGCCGCCCTGCTGCCCGCAAGATTCGAGGCAGAGGCCTTATACCTGTTGAGTTAGCGTTTTTGTCGTAGTTGGATTTTTAGTTTTAACTTTGTTTTTGTATTGAGATGTGATGCTCTACGGCCCAACGCGGTTGTATTGTGCGCTTGCCTTATACCGAAAATTCATAAGACAGTTTTAGTGAAATTCGCTTGTAATTTGAGCAGAATCTGGAGCAGTGTTGTTTCGCAACTTGTAGCAATCTTTCTGCACACGACTATAAATAACCAATAAATGATATATTGAAAAAGAAAAGTTATTAAACTTGAACTCGTTAGAACTAAACGTTTATCTTTAAAAGTTTTATAGGAGCATTAATTTAAATAACGTTCGTAAACAAAAACTTTAAATATATAATTACAAGGAATAATGAGGTTTCAGTTTTTTTTGCAAATAGGTGTAATTGATGAGTGTTTCACTATTATTTAAGTTTTCAGTAACGAGTAAGTTTTCAGTAGCTATGAAGAGAGGAATTGCTCCTTTCTGAAAAACAAACTGAATTACTTTATTGGACATCATATTATTCAATCCTGAAAAATGTATCATGAATAAAAGTTAGATAGAGTTCATTGGTAGATATACCTATTATATCGAAATATTACATGCCTGCCCTTTCACTGCCCCGTTGGTCCAGCGATTGTAGTGCGCTACTGTTAAGCTTGCAGAACCTCAAGGTTCAATTCCTAGGTCCGGCAAAATTTTATTGGGTTTTTAATCCGGAATTTCTCAGTAGCAGCCGGAGTCTCGATTGGTGGCCGGTTGGTGGCGATAGGCTCGTCCCTATTACATGGGACTTAAACAAATCTGGTGACATTTGGGTGTACTATAGGTACATCTCTGCCTAAACCTTCGAGGAATAAAGGCGTGTTGCTATGTACATACCTACCCACAATTTGCAAACATCAATTGCTACTCACATTTTTCCCAGAATAGAATGTTATTTGTCACAAATATTTACTTTTTAATCGCTAAAGGAGGAAAAACTTAATTTCAATCATATTAGGAAAACTTTTGCGCGCTCACAGAATCTAATTTTGACAGAACTAGACTGGGGTTGAACTGTTATGAAAAACGTAGGCATTTGTAATATTCGTAAGTAACATATTAATATACTTGGGGACCTTAATATCTTACATACGAATATTACGTAAATAATTACATTCTTGGGGAAAAAAAATCTTATAGTACATATATACCTACTGTAAGATTTGTTTTTCCCTAAGATTGGCAGACATAAAGGGATAGTTATTATATTTTGTTTTGCTATATTTCGCCAGTTATCTTTTAAGACCAATTATTACATGGGTCGGAACGTGGGCGAACCTATTGCCACCAAGTGGGCAAAGTTGGCGATTGACTGCTGCGCTGCGTGTCGCGGGTTCGATTCCCGCACGGAACAAATATTTGTATGACCTACAAGTAGTTGTTCCAGGTCTGGCTGTTTGTGTATGTGAGTTAAATGTTTGTAAACGCACCCACAATACAGGAGAAATTCCTAGTGTGGGACAACGTTTTTTATTTAAAAAAAAACAAAACAAACAAATTCAGACTCCGGGCTGTTACTGAAAAATCCCTGATGTAAAACACAATAGCATTTTGCCCAACCTGGAAATCGAACCCAGGAGCAGCTCAACAGTGTTGCTCGCACACAAAGTTTATTTATTGGTTCTGTCGGAATATTATAATATTCGGAAGATTTAAATAACAACGTTTTTAAATATTTAAAACATAATAAATTCAAAGGAGACAAATAATTATTTGTCTTAATGTCTACTTTGACAACCGAAGGTCTTCCATTTCCTAATTTTTTATGTGCCTACACAAAATAATGAAATACTACTAATTTAATAGATAATTAATGAACACTGCCACGTTGTGCTACAGGATCACACTACCAAACAGTATTGTGTTTAACACCATTCCTTTCTTACATCTTGGTATTGCAAAATAAACTTTATATCCGACTTTAAAGTTTATTTATATTTACAATTTGAAACTGTCGTCTGAAAGTCGTGTCGTATCGCACTCTGATTCGTGTTCAACGTCACGTGACCATTGGCTTTATTTTTAAGCAATTATATCCCAAAAATGGTAATTAATCTAAAATAATTTACAATACTAAGTTGTTTTTTGTTATTTTTAGCTCACAACCATTTTACAATGCAAAATTAATAAGAATTTTTTCTCACTGTCAACTAGCCTATTTTGATACATAAATGCTCCCGCAAACAGGCGCGACGCGACTTTAGTAGAACAATACACACAATTACAATTTACAGTTTCCATGAAGTTTTTATGGAAATTGTTCTACTAGTGTCGCGTCGCGCTGTTGCGTCACACCTGTTTTCGGGAGCCTTAATAGAATTATGAAATGAGTTAGAGAGCTGGTGGTAAAACACACAATGAGAGAGCGAAATCATCAGTTAAGGGGGATGCATCAAGGTACGTTTTTTTGCAATTTGCAGGTCAGTATCAGGTTGTGTGTTGATCTAAATATGATTCGCGGCCGTATCAAATATTTAAATATATAATTATAATCATAAAAATCATCAATACTTACATCTCTTTAAGTTCATGTTACCCTTTTGAAAGACTATTTCATAAAATCATGACATTTGAGGCCAATTCTAACTTAAGGAGTTGTAATTTGTTACGGCCGCAAATCATATTTTAATCAACATACAACCGGACACTGACCTGCAAATTGCAAAAAACGTAAGTAAATTTGAATTTCCCGGTCTACCTTATCGCAACCCTCTTAAGCCAAATTTTTAAGAAGCTGATTCATCTGCCTAGCGGTTCCCCAACTACATTATGTTAGATCCAGATTCCAAGATTCCATTCTCACTTATGAACTTATGACAGTTTGTTTACTATAATCGATTGGCAAGCGGTTGCCACTATTAATAATAGTAATGACGTAGTATTTACGCACGCTTCTAGGTACACTATAGGCACCTACTGGTACCTATATGTATATACTTTAGTGTGAATGGACAATTTATACCTAATGGGTAAGTTTATAGTTCACAGCTGTTTATTTGCATTGTTATTGCTTGATGCAAAGTAGGTAACCACGTACGAAATTAATTTGTCAACAAGACTTGAGTTGATGACGATGTATGTTGTGGAAGGTTTGGCAATCTCAACGTGGTGATGTTTACAAGTAAGTTGTTTTCATATTCCAGTACTTTCATTGTAGAAAATAAATGTTATAATATCACGCTTGAATTCCCTTAAGGGTTAGGCTGAGGTGATAAAAACGTTGACCACATTCCGCTAGTTGTGTTTTATTTCCGACATAATGGGGGGCGAGCCTATTGCCATTTACAGGTCTCAAACCCAGACCCCGGGCTGCTTCAAAAAAAATCCCGATGGAAAAACCTAATTAATCTGCCCAACCCGTGACCTCATGATAGATCAACGAGAGAGCAATCAAAAGAACATTAATTATATTGAGACAAGAAAACATGCGGGATATAAAGATTTTATAATAAGGGACTTTCCCTAATCAAGTAAATGAAACAGTACCATTTCGTAGGACGAATAACATCGCAAATGAACCATATATAATTTATAGAGGACATAAAGATTATTTCATAACAGTAAATGTGTTTACTATATTATTTACTGCTCCCCTTAAGGTAGTCCACAATCGAATTAGGCAGCCTAAATCGCCCGGTAATGTGAGCCTCCTGTACTTAATGATATCATTTCTACACATTATGTAACTCTTGACTCGACATGGAAGTGTTTATAGGCTCTATTATTGTTACTAATTAAATTATACTTACAAATTGTTGATGGACTGGACAGGAAAATCTTTACTTGGATTTATTTACTCTGGCAATAGGCCGAAAGTTATATTTTACTTATCGTGTATAGATCATTCCATAATTTGCAGGGATTTTGGTTCTAGATGTCAAATGTTTTAGATCCAAGATCGCTCTATCGCACTGAGTTTTCCTGTTAGGCTGCTTATAGATGAGCGGCATTTTGCCGGCGACTGAGATACCTGTCGTCACCATCTGTTGGAGGCCGGTGCTGACCAATAGCGTCGCTTGAAGTTAAGTCGACTCCAGTCGTCGACGCGACGACGACAGTCGCCGACGCGTTGACGGCAGCCGCTGGCGCGTCTATGGCAGCCGTCGACCAGTGACTTCTGTCGTTGACAAAATTCCGTTTGTCTGTAAGAACTCTTAGAGAACCCAATTCTAGATTAAGCTCGCCTTTGTAAATAAGATGTCCTTTGTAATTTTATAACGTTGTTTAACTACAATAAAGAATAAGAACAAAGGATATTTATCAGGCTTCAATTCGTCAAGTCTTAATATTGGTGCAGAATACCCCGTAATGTCTTGACAAATCGCGGGGAATCCTGCACCATAAATTTCGTTGCACATTCGAAATCAAAGTTTCAACCACACTGACAATGCAACAACAGCGATTTCTATTATCATGATGTTGAAGATACAGACTATGCAAGCATACGGAGCAACGGATATTGTAGAATTGTCACGCAAATGGGCACCTGTACCACCGCCGAAGAGGAAGCAACTAGCTATTAACTATTATCTCGCTCAAGAAACGAACAATAAATAAATAAAATAAAAATGTTTATTTCATCAACATAAGTAAATTACGATAGATGTAGGTCCCGTGTCAGTAAAACAGATGACATATATTAATAGTTGATCGCTTACTATGCATACTACTGGCGAGAACTCTCTCTATTGTACGTTTATTAAACGAGAAAATAGTCGATAACTACTCGCTTTCACGTCAGCGGTGCGACAGGCGCCTTAGGGTGCAGCCAGACTAGGACATGGTGGAGCATACGGTGGAGGTCTGCCCGGCTTGGGCGGAACACCGCCGTGTCCTCGTGGCGGCGATCGGCGGCGGCGACCTCTCGCGTCCGGCCCTGGTTCAGGCCATGGTACGGAGCGAGAGGGAATGGGAAGCCGTCACCTCCTTCTGCGAAGCAGTAATGCTCGCGAAGGAGGAGGCGGAGCACGAGAGGGAGAGGCAATCTTTGCGACCTCGCGCCCCTAGTCGCCGCAGGAGGAGACACCCTGGGCGTCGGGAGTCGATTGCCGACTCCCGGCCACCGTAGGCGCGGGCTTGCGGACGGCGAGCAATGGGCAGCTCGCCGTCCGGTAAAGACCAGGCCAGGGTCGACGGCGCGTCGTGTTCCACGGGCGCCTCAAAGAGATGTCAGCACCATTGACGGGGTCCGATAGGGCCGATGCCTGCCGGGGTCGCGGATTGTTCGAAAGAGCTACCGTGGCCCTGGCGCACAGGCAATTGAAGGAACACGGGTGGGTTTTAGTCAGTAAGAGTCTGACACGCCCTTCCGCTCCGCCCAGAGCGGGAGAGATCATTTGATGATTTCCACCGAAAAAAAAAAAAAGCACTTGTGGCACTCGAGGACTGCCGCGGTAAAGCTATTGCATTGTATTTTTTATCAACTTATGCAATTATAATTAATTATTTATTTTTTATTTATGCAGTATTTTTTTTTTATATTTATTCAAGTACAGTCGTGCCATATACATACACGTTAAGCGAACGCTCGGCCGAGCTACATGGTAGGCGGAGTGGGGGGTGTTAGGTTTTATTTTCGTTACGGAATTTCTTGATTCGGTCGCCGCGCTCAAAGCCCGCGATAAAAGCTATGCAATAGCTAAAAAAAAAAGGGTGCAGCCAGCCTAAAAGACTGATCAAAAGTTCTGTATGAGAAGCGGCTTTTACCTTAAAATGAGACCATTACCGACTGGAATATAGGTGAAAATAAAACTAGCTCTTTCACACACATGTCAACACGTTGACGTACTATCTATTGTTTATCTGCTCAACCAAAGACCCATATACTTACATCACGTGGTATTATAGACTCTGAGTCATATTTAGTTACACAGCTGTTCCGTCACGTACGTGAACTTAGCATCACCCTGGACGTAATAGACACGATCAATATAGAACAACACAATAATGCGCTATGATGGTATAAACATGCGTAGCTTTGGACTAAACTAGACTAAATAGCAACTAAGTTTATGCTGGTCTGAAATCGCTGACTCACACCAAGACCTCGTGCCCTCGAAACTATCTGTTCGGGAAGAAGAGCGACAGTTACAGGCAGACTTAGTATTTGACTAATAAGTAGATCGTCATTACGATTCCGATGGAAATGATAAATGGATTGTGTGCAAGATGATAATGGCTAAGGGGTGAATACTGATATGTCACCTGATAGAGATTATGTATGGAAGAAGAGGTCATGCTAAACCGACCACAAATGAATCCATCAATGATGATGTAGGGCTTCCTAGGTGGCAATATGAAATGGTGGATGGATTGTATGCTAGATGATAATGGCTAAGGGGTGAATACTGATATGTCACCTGATAGAGATTATGTATGGAAGAAGAAGACATTCTGAACCGACCACAAATGAATCCATAAATGATAATGAATGCCTTTCTAGGTGGCAATATGAAATAATGGATAGATTGTATGCTAGATGATAATGGCTAAGGGGTGAATACTGATATGTCATCTGATAGATATTATGTACAAATGAATCCATCAATGATGATGCGAATGAATACGGTTCATATTTAGCAATACCTATTCATCCATCACATACAGAAGATATACCCGATATAGCGCAGACATAACAGATCCGTTCTAAACAATGCGTTTTGTTGTGTGTTGCTATTTTTGTCGCGTCAGTTCGGAATAGAATCCCGGTCAATTGGAGGTTTCGTAATATGTTACGAATAGAACCTCTATCGGTTTTAGCTTGCATTGTATCGTAATTGGTTATTTTTTAATGCAGGTTATGTTATGAGTGATTGGAACTGTGATGTAACAATATCAGCCCGTAGGCTTTATTTATAAAGCTTCCTCAATAGCAAGGGATACTTAAGGCTCCTACAAACAGGCGCGACACAAAGGCACCGCCTGTCTCGCGACAAGCTGTGGTTTTGAGTCGCATGCTAATCGCGGCGCGTGTCGCGCCTATTTGAAGGAGCCTTTAAGTAATTTTAATATAAGTGCATTCTGTCAATCGGGCAATCTCTGGGTAGTCGGCGCAGCTGCTGCGCATATAAAATATAGTAAGTATCCTAAAATACCATCAATGGAATCTGAAACGTTTTCACCAAAACAAAAACCAATAATTATAATTTATTACACATTTACTACCAATCTCTTCCGCAAAAAAACTAATTGGTGTACCATATTCCATCAGTGACCGTAAATTTACCGCCGGCCTCTTGCAGTAACGAATACTTTCGTTATGAGCTCATGAGCCTGGCTTCATTATCTCCATAGCCGTATTTATTAGACAGCTCATAAGGGGTCAAGCCCTATTTAATCTCTGATAGGTTTTGCGTGAGTAAGATTGCTCAAATAAACTGGGAAAGAAACGTAATGCTTTTTTATGACTCCAGAGGGCCAAGACAAGCGGCAAGTCGCTTTCAAAGCGTTTCGTATTTCTACAACGACTTTAAACAGGAATAACAGATTCAAGCTTTTTGGTAGCTTATGCCAATCTAATACACTTTTGACTTTTCCGTTAATTACTAATTCAAATTCATTTATTGGTGTGATTTTTGGTACATTTTACATGAGATCTTAATAATAAACAATTAGTTCCTCAAAAATCTACCTTAAAAGTGTACACTCTTTCACATAATTAGTAATTATTATAAAAAAGAAAAATCAACATATTAAAATATATAAAAAAACAAGCAACACATTAACAATTGATTTGATATACATATAAATAATGAATGGAAATAAAGATAATTATAATAATACAATGTCAAAATTTAATAAATATCAGTGTCAAATAATTTACAACAACTGATAGTATGTAATTTTGTCTAGGCCTTCAGAAGTGACCGCAACGGTTTAGCGTGCGTAGGTTGATACTATTTGAGACACGAAGGGTCCTCCGTGTGCTAAAGGGTCGTCTGGACACTATCACCATCGCTCTCTCTCTTTGGTCACATCTTGCTTCATCTCTTTTGATAACAATTCCCAGAAAATTTAAACTTGACTAAGGTTGTAACAAGGAGCTTATATTGTACTATAAGCATATCATAACCAGCGTATAATGTTTCCACTGCTGGGAGACATGCCTCCTCTCTATTAGCGGGAGTGGTTGGGGGATGTCACATTTCTTCGAATTTTTGGGTCTAAGATATGCCGGTTTCCTTACGATATTTTCCTTCACCGGTCTGAGAGGAGTGGTAATGAAATTAAATACATAAAGTAAAGTGCTTGTCTGGGTTTGGACTCGTAAGTGGGCCGATACCACTGGGCCACCATTGAGGGTTGAAACTATCTGTCATATATACAAAACTAGCTTTTGCCCGCGGCTTCGCTCGCGGTAATTTAGGTTTTGACTATCAATTCGGGTTACATAGTTCAATCATGATTCGAAAGACACGTGGCGCCATCTATTATCATAAGAACGTTATTGTTGTTTTCCTCGGGAACAGTACTTTTTTACGGGATGAAAGGTACCCTATGTCTGTTTCTGTACACCTGACAACGTATGTGCAAAATTTCAGGATGATCGGTTCAGTGGTTTAGGCGTGAAAAGGTAACAAACAAACAAACAAACTTACTTTCGCATTTATAATATTATAAAATAAAATAATAAAATATTAAAATATTAAATATTAATTATATTATTATATTATATAGTTAGGAAGTTAGGATTAGGATAATAGACCTTGTTGTTTTATGATGTGCAAGTGACAACCTACCTTAAAGTGGTAAAGTAATTACGAGGTCAAATTAATACATCTTCAAATTGTATCTCGAATGTCTCAAGCAAGGGATCATAGATGTCATGATATTCACAGTTAAATATCTGGTAAGAACCAATGAAAGGAATGAACATCATGTTGATGATACTCATCACTTCGTGTAGACTACGTACCTAATTATCTATATCTATTTATACATATTGTAAATTAAAGTCCCTTTTCGTGTTTGTATGTGTGACATTTAGAGAATTTATTTCGGAAGGTTTATTTATATGTATATATAATACATTAATAATAGGTCTTTACCTATGAAATTGCCGTTTTGTATGAAAAAATTTAAACGAATTTTTTTCATGAATTTTTTATTTGTATTAATCGAAGTAATCACCCATGCAATCAATGCATCTTTGCCATCGCAGTGGCAGTTTATTGATGCCCTTCTTAAAGAAATCAGCTGGACGGGAGGCAACAAATTCTTCAAAGGCATTTTGTACTGCCTCTCGGGTATTAAATTTTTTTCCCGCCAAGAAGTTATCCAAATTCTGGAAAAAGTAGTAGTCTGTAGGCGCAAGGTCTGGTGAGTAGGGCGGATGACGGAGAGCTTCCAACCCCAGTTCTTGCAACTTGGAGACCGTCTGCTGTGCAGTATGAGGTCGCGCGTTGTCGTGCAGGAGCAGCGGAGACGAGCGATTGACCAATGCTGGTTGGAGATGCGCCAGCTTCTCCATCATTGTGTTCAGTTCTTCACAGTACACATCTGCAGTAATGCTCACCCCGTTTGGTAAGAAGCTGTGATGAATCACACCGGCGCTAGACCACCAAACAGTGACCATCACTTTTCTAGGGGTAAGTTTTCGTTTAGGGCATTGTTTAGGTGCTGAACCAGGATCCAACCAACTTGCTGAGCGCTTACGGTTATCAAACAGAATCCATTTTTCATCGCAGGTAACAATGCGGTTCAAAATTCCTTCATTTGTGTGTCTGTTGAGCAGTGCAAGGCACGTCTCGACGCGTACTTGGCGCTGGCGATCATTGAGTTCGTGGGGCACCCATTTGTCAAGCTTTTTTACCTTGCCAATTTGACGCAAATGGACCAATATTGTTTTGACGCTAACGTCGAAAGCTGCTGCTAATTCAGCCGTAGATTGTGTATCATCAGCTTCCACAATCGCCTTTAATTCGTCATTGTCGACCAAAGTCTTCGGACGACCGCGAGGTTCATTTTTCAGGTCGAAATTTCCAGAACGGAAGCGAGCAAACCAATAACAGGTGGTGCGTTGGTTTGTAGAGTTAGCTCCGTAAACGTCGTTGATGTTGCGTGCCGCTTGTGCCGCGTTGCTGCCACGACGGTACTCATATTCCATAATTACTCGAATTTTTAACGTATCCATGATGACGAAAAAGATTGAAATGCGATGAAAATGTAACACTAATCAATAAAGAAATGACTACTTTTAGAAAAAAAAATCCATGTTTTTAAAATAAAATTAATTTGAAATTAGAATTCATAGCCAAACAAAAATTATTTTGATTTGAAATGGCCAGTACTGCAGAACGGCAATTTCATAGGTAAAGACCTAATATTAAAAAACTTATATATATTAAAGAAATCTCGATGTTTTGCCAAGTCGTTATTTTTAAAACCGTGAAATGCAAAAGCGGGTCGCTAATTAATTATAAGACACTACCTGCTTCTGCCCGCGACTTCGTCCCCGTGAAATTTCGCCCCCAACCCATCGCGTCGGATCCTATCGCGATCGCCCACCCGCGCAGTTTTTTTTTTCTCGGCCCTGAAGCGTCGTAGCGTATTGTTAATAGCCTATAACCTTCCTCAAGAATTTGACTATCCAATGCAAAACGATTATTGGTATTAGCAGTTCCAGAGATTAGCGTGTTCAAACAAAAAACAAACTCTTTACAGAAAAAAGCCTAGGTACGTATAAATAAATTCCAATTTTCTTGCTTGGTTGTGCATAGCATAGAAATAAAATAAGGTATGATGTAGCTAATAATATTAAGCACTGAGTTAGTTTCAGAATCAGGTATTCTACGAAACACATAATTAGTCTACACGTCATAATGAATTTATTATTCGCGTGGTTTAATATTATACGCATGAATAAAATACGTGTAATTTCATCGTCAAATGCTAAGCAATTTTTTGTCGTAGTAGTAATACAGATATTTTCATGAAAATGACTTGTTTAGTAGTACCTAGTACTTTTCCTTTGGGTAATAATTGTACATTACTGCCGCGGTCTGTACTGACTGCGTTGCTGGCAGCGCCAATGACGGCCAAAAGCGCAGCTCCAGGAAAACACAATGCGGTCAGCATTGCAGCCCTCAATGGACAAGCTAGAATAAAGGCCGAGACCGAAGGTCGAGGCCTTTGTAATGCGGACAGCAAGGATGCAATGATGACCAAGCTTGAAGCCCGAGAACGTAGCTAAGCTAAGCTCGAGGCCATCATAGCGTGGCCAACAACGCACTCATTGCGGACCAAGGCTTGTACGAGTATAGTGCTTTATTCAAACAATGCGAGTAATTTAAATAAAACCAGCTTAGTATACTAAGAATTTATTTAAAGTAACAATTAGTTAAAGTTGTATACATTAGTTAAATATAATTATTTAACTAATGTATACAGATTATTTTAAAAGATTTTAAAAGAGTAACGGTGGAGTTTCTTGAAAAATTTCTCCGCCTCGCTGTCGACTGGTAATGTACCCAAGAAACTGGCAGCATTGGCACGTTGTATGGCAATGCTTGGCATTTGCCTATTGGAAGTAAATGATTTGACATTGATTTTGATCGCAGGAAATAATGACCTTTAAATTACTCTGGATTGGTCAAGTTTAAGTATGTCGCAATCATTTTGGGCATTTGTGCAATTTAATGCCTTCTCATTACTTGTTTTGTGCATTTGCAGTTTCTATAATTGAGAAAATATCTGTTTGTTTTTACATCAACGGAATGCCACCAACAATGAAATTCCATACAACTTTGCTAGCGCCTATTCAAGTAGCGCAGAAACGTCGACTTTACTCAAAGAAGGTTGTCAAAATAATGACCACATTGCAAGCATTTTTGAGTAAAATAATTATATTCAGTAATATTCATGACTTCATGAGTTTTTATATGAAAAAAATATCAGTGCAATCCCAATGAATAATAAATTTATATTAATAATTATTATGTGTGTAAATTATGAATAATACAAAATATATAATTACTACAATGTTACCATGTTTTTTATTGTTAGCAAACATGCCAGTGACCATTGTGACAGTGACTATTGGTTCGGTGATCTCAACAACACACCTCAAAAAACAGTGGCATTGCTGTGATCACCATTTTTTATCGATGCGATTTTCGACAAATTTAAATTTAAATAATTTAAATTTAATTTTACTTTATACTGATTTAAATTTAGGCAATGTTACAAATTCATATCTGCCTGTAATTTTATAGGCAAACCTGTCCAACTGAAACACAATCATCATCATCAGCCTATACTCGTCCACTGCTGGACGTAGGCTTCTTCTAGTGAACGTCACTGAGGCCGATCCTCGGCTCTCCTCATCCAGTCTCTGCCAGTCACCTTTCGCAAGTCGTCGCCCCACCTGGCCGGCGGGCGTCCCACACTACGTTTGCCTAAACGCGGTCTCCACTCTAGAACTCGTTTTCCCAACGATTGTCGGTTCTGCGGGAGATGTGACCAGCCCATTGCCACTTCAGCTTGCTTAAACACAATAGATAACACCAATTGCTTGGCAGCAAAATAGTTATGGTGGGTATACATCTCAGGACAAACAGTTACACAACTATTCTTCACATGTCATCCTTTCTACAATATTATTGACATGTGACAACATAATAGTAGGTACGTATTACGTAACTTATATGTAGGTATAGTGTCATTCATAACTACAGTCAATTAGTCACGCGCTTTACTAATTAGAAAATTATTCCTTCTAATTAAAACGTTAAATACTTGTAATCATCGTCTGTATTATTCTCCATAGATACCGTAGATGTGTTTTCTTTATTTTTTTTGCCTTTAAAATGTTACATTATTGTTTTGGCAAAGTGCATATTCATGTGTATTTCTGACATCTTCAAAACAGACTTGACTTCACGATACCGGTCTAAAATGAGTACTCACTTGAATCATTTCTATGTAATAATCTGTTGGTCGCAAATGCATTCAATGGATGTAGGCTTTAGGTTCAATTCCAGTAGAATTTTATTGTGTGCTAAGTTGGATAATTTTGTACATATGCCTATACTGGAGTCAATCAAGCAATCAACTCAGCCTATTGCAGTCAACTGTTATACATAGGGTCAATGGAAACTAGGTGTCAAATAATTCAAGTCTTACCGCCTCGTTGGGGAAATACAGACGCAGATATCTATGATGCTTCACATCAATTATAAGCAATATATGTACGTGTAATATCAGATGCTCGATATATAGAGATGTGATGTAACTCAAAACAGTCGATATGATTGATGTCGACAGTAGAAAATTTGCAGAGATTTATTCATAGCAGGTAGCGTTTATTTAGTATCGAGAAAATTACGTGTCGATAGCAAATTGTTGTGTGGTCTCATGTCTATTAACACAGATTCTAAGAGTTATAAAACGCAACAATTGGAACCGTGCACCTAGCTTCTAACGTTTCATAAGGGCCCATATTGGTTTATGTGAAATAAAATATTTTGATTTTGATTGGTTGAAAAGAATTGGGTCGTTTTATCAATCCGTTTAAGAACTTTCGAATAAAATTACTAAAATTCATGCTATAGTGATAGGCCTTATAAATGGTGCATAACGAACTTTCCACAGTTTAATGATATAGTTGATATCAAAGAACCCTAAAATTTAACGCCAAATGAAAATGGTGGCCAAAAAAAATTTATACATTTAAATTAGCCACCCTATATTAGATAGGATACACTACAACAAATATCATAGTGATTTGAAAAAATAACTAGAAAATAATAAGTAGGCTAGATTTCAAATAATATCAATAACTAGTAATCATATTAGGATAGAAAACGCCGACCTCATCTAGTTTTACAATATGATTGTCATGTGAAAGTGTTTGTACAAACCTACTTACAGAAATAAAATCATTAATCTTTATTCTTTCACAAATTAATTTGTAATGTTTTATGAAGGTCATCCGCATCAACCAGAAATTATCAAAGAACCAAAATTACGGTTTTCTAAAACGTTAATTTTCTCAATGTTCGCGGTTTTTCATTGTCAAAAGGACAGTTACGGTTATAAAAAAGTTATTAATGTTTCCCAAATCCATACTATTATTATAAATTCGAAAGTAACTCTGTATGTCCGTCCGTCCGTTTGTCTGTCTGTATGTTACCTTTTTACGCTTATACCACAGAATGGATTTCGATAAAATTTGGTAAGGAGATAGATGGCATCCTAGAGAAGGACACAGGCTACTTTTTTTTTCAAAAATAATCCAAAAAGGGGGTGATACAGGGGATAAAAGTTTGTATAGGAACCTTAGCATTTCTTAAGTTAGGGATATTAAACTTAAGCTTTTTGGAAGAATTAAAAAAAAAATTGTTTCAGCGATTTTATAAAATCATCCCCCAAGGGGTGAATTTAAAATACACATGTTATTAAAACAATTGTGTATCTCTTTTTAAAAGATTTAAGGATTTGGAAATATAGTCAGAGCCCGTATGTTGAGGTATTATTTTATTTTAGTATTTATTTAATTTAAATCGGTCCACCCGCTTTAGTTTAAAGTTATTATAATTTGAAGTTATAAAATAACTTAGCTAATACGTGGTCAATGGCGGCGCTAGAGTATTTCAAATTAATGATGATAATATTAAAATAAATAATTATTATTTAATATTTTAAGACATTTAGAATCATAAAAACCTGTTACAAAAATAAAAAAGATTATTCGCATTTATTATCAGTCTCTATGTTACCTTTTCACCCTTTAACGGCTGAATGGATTTGGATGATAGGATACTATTTATCCCGGTGGCACGTTCCCTTTGGATAATTTCCGACATCCACGCGGGCGAAGCCGCGGGCAGAAACTAATGAGCTATAATTTTGATTTTATGTTATTTTTTAATTAACGTAGCGTAGGTGTTCCCGTCACGTAAAAAAATATAATACATAGTCTGGTAATGCGTTCGTGTTCGGATGACATAATCACGGTGACATTGTGGAAATGGCGTGATATATCGGGATATCGTAAAGTAGTTTGATACGACTTTTAGGTCAGGACCGAGGCTAATTCAATGTCAAATAATATTTGGAAGTTATTGGATCTGGAGCAAAATTTATATTGGAGAGCAGAGAGTATAACTTGGAAAAAACCTAATGAACGAATACAAAAATATGAATTTTGTTGATCGCACGCTTCTTACGTTTTTGTATAGGTAAACCAGCTGTAACAAGCAGTAAAGCTCGTTTGAGAAAGCACCTTCTACTACCGTACCATTGCAATTTCTATAGAAATACTATTGTTTTCGAATTTCAGAAGTACAATGCCTGAATAATTACAGGCACATAAATATTTCAGCTCCGCTTTGAGATCGTAATTCACCTGAGAGGCCTCTGGTACAGCAGAATTTTCACAGGCGGTTGCTTAGTGGCCACCCAAGCGATAAATACTTTATATTTCATGAAAAATCAACAGTACATTAATAAAAAAAAAAACTCATAATTAATGCTGTTTTATTGTAAAAACAACTACATCGGCTTAGTTTCGTTAAAACTTTATGATCATTTAAATTAGTCATAAAAACTCCAATATTGTTGTTTCATACTCCAAATTGAATGCCAGCAATATTAAAGCAAAAAATAAACAAATTAATGTTGTAAAAATGATTGATTAATTCCGTGAAAATGTAACAGCATTCCGTAAGCTGTTTAAATTGAGTGACGCAAAACTTTCTGCACATAATTAAACGGGACAGCTTAATTACCGGGACAATATCCGACGGCCAAAATACATGTTTTATGAGTTCGTAAACTTCCCTTTTAACCGTACTATATTTTGATGGCGGTGCCAAAAGTTTTCATTATGTGATCATTTGTTGTCTCGTAGGTAAAGTTTAAATTATTAAACTGTTTGAATTAATGATGTTTGTATGGTTTTATCTAGGTTTGATTCTTGATTAGAGAATAATAATGTCCTCTTATCATTATAATGTCACTATGAAGCCTATACCAACGTTAAATTTGGGTGTCTTTGCTAGAAAGTGTTGTTTATTAAATAATAATCAGTTTTTTAGAATACAATTTGTTTATTAATGAAACAATAGGAGATTATTGTTATAATACTAAAGTGATTGATAGAGTCGAGTCTCGTTTTAAAGTATATTTTTACTCTCAAATACAATATGTTGTAAATCTTTCTCTCATCGTATTTAGTCTCTGAAGGCCGAGGTCGTGTTATGCTTATAGATCTTTTAATGTTTTCCAAAGGTCATCATTGTGATTCATCTGGTTTTTAAAATGAAGTAAAATAAAATAAATTTCTTGTTTTTTCTGCTGACCACACAAACACTACAACGATTAATATAATAAAAACAATGCCTTTACTGGGATTTCACATGCGTCTTGGGTCATTCCAAGAAAACATGGACAGCCACTATCAGAAAAACCAGGTCTATACTTAGACTGGTTCCCCTAAAGTCTGACAACCAGTCTTTCCAAGGGGTATCGTATTATCCAGCACCTGGATGGTGGAGGTCAGACAAGCAGTCTCCCCATGTAAAGTACTGGTATTCTGCTGTATCCGGTTAGACTGAAAGCCAACCTCAAAATAGTTTGAAAAAGGCTAGCAGATGATGCTAACTTAGAATAATTCCATACGCGGAACAATCTCATCAAGTGCATTTTTGATGGTAGTTTTTTTACTTGAGCAACATCTGAAAGTACTCCTGCCGAGGCAAGAGTATTACTAGCCAGTCAGCAAGGTATTAAGTGGGGCTGAGTGCCCATTATCGGCTCAACGGTAACTGCCCTGTTGGTCTCGTGGTTGCAAGCGCGACAGCTGAGCGTGTGGGATCCTGGGTTCGATTCCCAGGTCAGGCAGTGTTATTGGATTTTTCCGTGATGAATTTCTTAGTAACAGCCCGAAGTTTGGAAGTTGACGGTCCTGCGCTTGATCTCTCTCCGGTCGTATCGGATTGCCGTCCCTTCGAAATATGAAAGTGAGGAAAGATAGAATGCACCTGTGTCTGCGCACACACTTGTGCACTATACTATCTGCCGCGCCGAAGTCGAAGGCTAGTCTCCGTTGAGATTGGCCGCCACGGCCAAAATACGGTCTGGAGGACTATAGGTCCAACATATTGGCGCGAAAGGATGGTTGCTGTTATGCCAAAATGTTCTACATCCAGCACTAAAAAATAAATTAATATCAATATTATTATAGAAATTCAAGATCATCTTATTAATCTAATAAGTAAACTAATTTCTCCTATAGGATTTAATCAAATTTTGTTTTTCCTCATAGGTTTTTCATTATACCTTCTCGGCCCGTGCCATGCGCAGCGGGAATTCTTTTAATTAAACCAACAACCAACAATATGTAATAATAATAATTTATAAGACAAGACATATTTATTAAGGCAGACTCCTCGTAGGTAATAAATATCTCCAATCTATGAGGCAGCTAATTAAAATATTAATCTGTCTAGGTTTGACAGAACTTGATGGAATTGTGGAAAATTCCACAATTCCATGTTGGTGGTTGGTGCTGTTCCACAAACGATGGGACATTTAATATCAAATCCTGCGTGTCCTGTCAGTTGCACGTTACGGGAACAGATGGAAGCTAGTGATGGCGCAAAACACGTAGCCAAATTCTGGGCGGAGTCCATTTAGATGCCATCGACACGCTAAGAAGAAGAATAGAAAATTAAACACAATCCGTAAAACAGTAAAACCGAATTATTTACGCAATTCAAAATGTTTTGCGTTGAACACACAAGTTTCATTAAAATAGCCGCAACCGCAGAGTTTGATCGGTTGCCTTTGGAATTGGATCTTGTCGAATGTCGGTCTCCCGAGATTTAGGCCGTGCATAACGAGAAGGATGGGGAAATTGCATCATGTTACAAGCGAAACTTGTTATCTTGGCAATCAAATAGATTGGATGGTTTTCAAAACAAAGTTTTTCACAAAGGGAACTACATTTATGTACTAGAAGGAATTAGGAAGAAGTGGTTCCATATGTCATTAACTATCTACAAGTACAATACTGTTTGCATACTAAACGTAAACATCAAGATTTCACTGTGGCATTTTGTTAGCAGATCTTTTGTGAAGAAGCTCATCTGTGGAAATAAAAAAGAAAGAAAGAAAGAAAAATATTTTATTTGGGACACGCACAGGAAATCCAAACAAAAAAAAATTTAAAAAGAAGCATTTGAAACTAATATAAAAACAACAATAAACAAGGAAAAATAAAAGACCTGTGCCAGGCCAAAAAGGCTCCTATCTCAGCATCATGCTAACAAAATAAAAAATAAAAAATACCGCAACGCTAAAATACGACCATTTAATTTTGTGCCGCGAATTGTGCTATATTCTAGTTTCATTGCAGGCATATGAAACATTTCAAGTATGCCTCTGCGAAAGCGTGTACCCATATACCTACATTCTATGCCGTTTATTATAGGAAACCCTATACTTACTATATTTACTACATAGTAAATAGGTACTTACTTGCACTATTTTGTATATGAATACGCATATTATATTAATATTATTTAGCACGTACTTAAAGCATCTAAGAAGGTAAATAAATTAACATTATACGTACAGCCAACAAAAGAGATAAGTACCCAGGGTCTTCGTATATTGTTGAAGTTTAGTAGGAAACGGATGGATGTTTTCGAATGAAATTTAATTTGATTTAAATGACCTTTTTGTTTTCTATTAATTAAATTAAATTTTATTGGTAAACATTCATCGGTTTCTTACTAAACTTCAACTATATCGACGACCCTGGTTACTTATCTCTTTTGGTGACTGTACACGGAATTTGTCATGAAATGTGCTAAATGTTTGCGGTATTATTTATTATAGTTTAGCGCAATATCGTGTCGCGGCGTCAGGAAATAACTTTGTGTAAAAATAAGTATTGTTACGCACAAGTAAATAAATTATCGACAATCTGTATCATTAATGAAGATTATAACAAGCTTCGAACCTAGCCTATCCGATTCTAGTACCCCAATTTGAAGTGTGCTTGCAAATTGGGGCACCTAAACTCGGATAGGCTAGGTTCGAAGCTTGTTATAATCTTCAATAATCACTGTTAAATAACCGCTAGCACTCAAGAAGCCCCGGTAACAAACTTAGTAACCAACGCCGCCGCCGTCAATAGTGGCACTCTCTAATTTGAATATTTATCTTCCAAATATAACTTTTTTTACAAGTAACTCTACCACCCAGAATCAATACCCACGATAAGAGTTGACAAACTAATTGTATTCATAAAACACAAAACAATATTTCAAACATAACTGCATAAATAATAAATTATCATAAATTATCATCACGTCAGCACTAATAGCGACCATTTTCCAACGTTTTAGAAAATAGAATTTAGAAAACGCAGCGCGCACGGCCGTGATTCCTGCCAGTGTATTTACAAGCGATTACTCAGACAATTTGTGAGCGACTTGACATTCACATTCAATGCTACGAAACTCAAATTATAAAACAATTTCTCAGTTAGCTAACAAGGAAGCGGATGCAAAGACCGGTGCTACAATTCTTCCATTCATTCAGTGAATGGGTGCAGTTCTTACAGTACACTTGTTCTGTTCTAATAACGTATTATTAGAACAGAATAACTGTATGTTAAATATTCCATGCCTAGCTACTGCTCTCACAGTTGCTGTTACGTTGTACGGTAAGGATCTTAGCAGGTGGCGTTCTGTAGTTTCTGCCTACCCCCATGGAAAGAAGGCGTGAGTTTATGTATGTATGTATGAGTTTATCTTTTATTTTCAAACAAGATAATATTTACATAATATATACGCTAACAGACTTAAAATAATAATATGTATAATTATGTATATAAAAAAGGAGGCAAAAGAATTATAGGGCATCAAAAAATTTGTCCGCATCGCTGTCAACACGAAAAGTGCCCAAAAGGCTGGCAGGAATGGCATGTTGAATGGTAATGCTGATTCTTTGGCCAAAAAATAAACCAGCCCTCTGGTCACGTGAAGAGCCGTTTGGCGATGTCTTGAAAAACCAAGTGGGCACTCGGACCCTAGTGTTTTAACCCCAAACGGCTTGAACATACAAACTCCCAATAAGATTGGAATATTTTCGCCGTTTTAGGATTTCCGCACCTGCAGCAGCCACCCCAGCACAGCCCGCCGTGCTAAGAATGGGATTGCGCAAGGGTGTCGACACGCGTTGTGTATGCATGTTGATAATGTAAAGTTTATTAAAATCATGTAGGTTTATATATTAATGCAAAAAACCATTATGTGCAATGCAAAATAATGTAACTAACTGAAGCATTGCAAGGCAACCTCTTGAACTTCAATGATATTGCTATCTTTGAAGTAATTGAAGTCTCTTCTTCGTGTCGCTGGCACGACTTTTCTCAAATTTTCTTCCTCTTTTCTTGATATATATATATATTTTTTTTTTTTGTACTTTTGGGCCAACAAAATTTTAGTAATTGAAGTAAAAAGAAAAATAGATAGATAACTCAACTCAATTCAAAGCATTTATTTCAATTAAACCAATTACAGGCACTTTTGAACTGTCAAGGGGTCAGTCTGTCAAAAATATGAAGCTAGTTGCCCAATCCAATGCGTAGTAGGTTTCTACTGAGAAAAACGGGCAAAAAAAAACTCCACAGACACTCAAATCAAAATATTGTTAACATCAGTAAGTTTAAGGAAATAGAAGTAAATTAGGTAATCAACACAAAAATAAATCGTGCTACAGCTCAATAACCTAGCTGATATGACATGTTCAAGTAAACGTCACATAATATTCAGAACTTTATGTCTTAAAGGATATGATGATATTTTATTATCATTTTATAGTCAAGTACAGAAAATGCAGACACAAAACAATAAAACGACACTAAAATCTCAACTTCAAGCATAAAAGACAAGCATTTCTTTAAAACTTGAATAAATTCAGCTGATATCTCATTTAACGTTATTTCAAGTATACCCCAGACAAATAAAATGTGACATAAAAATTCTAACAGAAGTATATCTGTTGAAACCGTATCTCAAACTGCATAATGCATATAATATTATGACCCATAGATAAGGGAAAGCAACTGACTGCGACTGAAGGGACTGCGCGATGCGATGCAATACATTAGGTACTATAAAATATCAGGCAATCAACTATTTTTACATAAATCAATAGTTTTTATAAACAAAATAAAAAAGGTAGAGTCGTGCAGCGGCTAAAGCCAAGAAAAAAGAGATCTTTGACCATTAGAGAACTGGACAACGAAAATCTAAATTGACTCAATATCGATAAATACGTTGTTACGAAGGTGAAGTGTTGTGCCTACACTGTCCTCCCATACCTATTAGCAATATAATTTGAAAATATAGTAAAAGACAATTATTTTTTAAATAGAAACCACAGAGTTTAGTGTGAATCAAGGCATGCTCCATTCCTTGATCGCTTTGCAGCGCTTTCATAGTATGTTCATCGCCTACGTAGAATATTGACTGTAGCTCAAGTTGCATCAATCAAGATTCAAGCTGTATCAGTGTCTAGGGACCACTGTGACCTTTTTATATACGATGCTCAAGGATCAGTCCAGAATGTATCTTTAATAGTAATATAAATTGGCTACAGACCTCAAGGGACGTCGAGATTTTATATTTATAAGGTCAACACATCGTTTCCAGAGATATGGATGGATTATACTGGAGTTATATGAGGTAGGAATTGCTAGTTTTGATCACAAGCTGAGGTACTCAGCAAACAGACAGTATATATTCTACTAGATATTAAGAGCGCCAAGTGGAAATGCCGGGAGGGGAAGCCCTAGGAGGACATATAGTGACCCTATTAGTGATGTTCTTAAGACAGATCAGGTGCGTAGTACTCGTAACTGGCGTGCGTGTATGACCAAATGTATGAACGTAAACGAGGCAAAGGAGTATGTAGGGATCGTAGCAGGTGGCGTTCTGTAGTTTCCACCTATCCCCATGACAGAAAGGCGTGAGTTTATGGATGCATTGTATTGCAGGAACAGCCGGGCATTTCCGTAAAAATATTTTAAACTCATTTTTGTCTACATCTGTGAAAAGACGTCACGGCGCATACAACTTATTGGGTATGTATATTCTTTTTCAATAGATTTTTTTTTATAGCATATTTTGCATCATCCATTCACCACTAACAATAATGTGTTATCTAAATAAACAACGGATTTCCTTGCAAAACTGTTCAAAATTTTCCGCGTTCATGACGACATTGGCACGTCTTTTTTATGCGCTGAAAATATTTAAAGTTCACACTAACGAACCCTATGCCAAAAATAAAGTATCACTTCATATCAATTTTTACCAGCCATCATCGCATAAAACTTTTACCGCTTAAATTAAACGGTATATTACCGTGATGCTACCGATACACGACTTGCGCTGGCGCAACGCCAAATGTCACCTAGATTTGAACTTGGAACGCTGTTATTCTTGTAACATATACCGTTTTATTTACACTGAAAATGTCACGATAATATGGAGTTTATTAGCAGTCTGAAGGACGAGATTAATTCTTGTGTCGCAAATACATAGCAAGTGGAAGTTTATAACATTATTTTGTAAATATGTATTGCCCTGGCAAATTTCTTACATAACCTCGATAATTTTGTCTGATATTACATGAAGAAATCCAGTAATTATCGTATAGTGCCATTAGGATAAAATAATCAGTCTATAATGTTCCCACTGCTTGGACAGAGGCCTCCTCTCTGTGAGAGTGAGAGGGCTAAAATGCACCACGCGGGCCCAGTGTGAGTTGGTTGATGGTTTTCACAATGTCTACGATTTTTTGATTCTAGGAATAATATGTGTTAATTAAACAAGTAAGCTTTTGACATTACCTCGATAATATTGTCTACCAAACATGAATAACTTACATAGTAGTTGTACTTATATTGAATGGTTTCTATTAACCTTGAAAAGACGAAAAGATATAATGGCGGAAATTCCTCAAACTAAAAACAAGTTATAACACAAAAGTTAGTACAATACAAAAACGCTCAGCTCAGCTATACAATAGACTTAACAAAGAGATGTACGTATACAAGATACATTTTTAACCAGAACGCAAACTGTAACCATGAATTCAGCACATGATTCTAGACCCTTTAGCGCAGAAATTTCTAGTCGGTTATCAAAAAAAACCTGCTGTTTCATAGAAAAGTGCAATACCTACGCGGTCAAAATGTATGGAACAACTAATAAAAAAAAATTATAACTGACAAAACATTTCTACGCTAGGGGATATAGAATCATATGCTGAATTCGTGGTTACAATTTGCGCACTGCTTACAAATTTATCCTGTATAATAAGAAACAAAATTAATGTAAAAAAAATGTAACTAATTGGATAGAACCACTTACCTATGATGACATGGAGGCGCTGCTGGAATAACATATAACCCTACACCTAATGCCTGTACTATTCTTAACCTCACGCATCTACTCTGATGCATTCGTGCTCACATTCGCACACCCTCACAATCTCATTTACACACCCTCACTCTCACTCACACACTCGCATGCCTGCGTGCGCGCTGCAAGTTTAGTTTTAATTCTCTCTTTTTTTATATATTATTATTCCCTTTACTTACATTTGTATAAAACGCTTTTTTACAAAAACACAACCGACTTCCAAAACTTTTCCAAGACTTTTTTTTGGAAGTCGGTTGTTTTTTTGTAAAATGTTTTTATTTTTTACTTTTTAGCTGTGGTACCTACCTCACATACATTCGTATACCACTACTTGATATGTAAATAACCGTGACAGGAAACTATTATAACATCATCAATATAAACCAAGTGGAAAAAATACGCATTATTAGGGATAACTCAAAAACTACTGGCCAGTACTTGATCAAATCTAAATGGGACTACATGTGAAGCACCAGCTTTCAAATAAAAAAAGAATCATCCAAATCGGTCCACCCAGAAAAAAGTTCTGAGCCAACACACATAAAAAGACAGTCGAATTGAGAACCTCCTCCTTTTTTTGAAGTCGGTTAAAAACAAGTAAAATATACTTATTTATGTTACAGAAGAGCGGTGTCTCTTAACACAGGCTTATCTGCTTAAAAGGAGGCTCCAATTACTAGTTGTTAAGGTTTACTTATACAAATAATAAACCATTTTACATTTAATATTTTTTCTCATTTTAAAGCTTATAAAAATTAAAAAAAAAACTTTAATTCGGACCTTGATCCATATAATGTTAGTAATATACAGTACTTATGCTATGTTAGTAACAAATGCAACTCAAACTCTTAATTTAAATACTTATTGCACTCACTTGACGCACCGGGTACATGCACCCAATGCGCCATAATGGTGCAACACGGCTTATCACTGATGACCTTCAGAATGTCGTTGACGCTCAAGACAGACAGACAGATTCAAGTTTATGTTTGTTTACGGTGTAACTCAGGCGCATGTTTTGGTTACACCAGACTAGTTTCAGACTGAAATAGTGACCGACAGACAGCTAAAATAGTAGTCATCATATTATGAGTTTAGTCATAATATCCTGAATATTCTGACTGCATTGCTTAGTCTAGCAGAAAATGTAGGTATAAAAATAAGCATAATTGTCTAAATACATACATACATACATACATAAATTCACGCCTTCTTCTAATGGTGCTAGGCAGAACTCAAACTCAAATTCAAAGCATTTATTTCAATTAAACCATTTACAGGCACTTTTGCACGTCAAAGAGTCGGTCAGTTAGTCAGAAAGTTGAAGCTAGTTGTCCATTCCAAAACGTAGATCTCTATGGAGAAGAACGGGCAAGAAACTCCAAGGACATTCTTTTTAAATCAAGATATTACAAAATCCTGGGTACATTATTCTTGTTGCTCCTGTATGTGAGAACAATGAAAAAAAATATACATTTTAACAAACAATTCAAAATATAAGATTAACAATAAAAATAAGCCGTGGCAGTTAAGAGATGACCAGTCTCAACTGACGGCGCCCGTTCCCGAACATGACGCGAACAGAAACTATAGAATGAACAGAAACTTTAGAACGCCACCTGATGCGATCCTTACATACTATTTTTGCCTAAATATCAGGCGCTGGGGGCTAGGCTTCACAGCCTGGCTCATTGGCGTAATATTGCTTACCTGTCGGTCTTCTACAAACTGTACTTCGGAGAGTGTGCGCAGGAGCTCCACGATTTTATCCCACCCTCTCCTTTTCACTACCGGACTATCAGACGTAGGTACTGCAGGGTACCAGCCAGACTTGGTCGATATACCGACTAGTCAAACTCAACGCTTCTCCTCCACATTTATTATCCGCACGGTCAAAGTGTGGAACTCTCTGCCAGCGTCTGTGTTCCCTTCCACGTATAACGCGTTAGCCTTCAAAGCAAGAGTGAACAGGCATCGTCTGGGCACGCTCGTTCCATCATAGACCTCATTCATCGCTTTCCACCAGGCGAGATCGAGTTCAAGAGCTGGCCCATTCAGCAATAAATAAAAATAAAAACTTTAAAAAAAACTTAAATGTGATCTCTACACCAATAGATACATAAGCCATATAAAAACATCTAAACAAAATTCATAGAAATCGAGATGTAGTCAACTATTTACAGCAATTATTATTTTATCAACGTCAATAAAAAATGATTTTCACCTATTTACGTTTGAAATCTATGGCCTCTTTAAGATTCAGAGTAAATACCATTAAATAAATTACATTTTTCTCATAAACAGTAACTTCTTAAGAGACTTACATTTGCAGCCACACATATAACTATCTTATTACTTTCTTTCTTCATTATTTCTTTTCTCTCTTTCTTCTTTCTCATTTATTTTCTTTCTTCCTTTCTTAGTCTGGATCTTCTTCTTCTTAGCGTGTCGATAGCAATCTAAATGGACCTGACCTAGAATTTGGCTAAATCCTGTAACGTACAGCTGACAGGACACGCAGGATCTGAGCCCGGTTGATGGACATAGCCTCGTCCCCCAGTGCACAAGTGGGGAAATATGTGGCTGTACTATACAGCATCCATTGATGGTATGCACCACACCCTTAATATGACCTCACCTTTCTGATATATGCTGTATAGGCTCTGCTTAATCTTTCGCGGAATACAGGCTTTCAATGTTATGTATGTATGCACATACATACCTACCATAGATATTATAATACTTCATATTTCTTCAAGGTAAATGCATCCGCTCACTTATATATTCTATAAACTATTTATCAATAGAATTCTGAATTTAGTTTCATAGTCTGACGCAGTAAAACGGAAGCGGTTTACGATGAGGAAATTTCTCGCATAGTAAATTTATTAGCTTTTCCGTCTGCTAAAGAAAATTGTTAGTCTTGAGCCTGGTAGTGCTATAGCTTAACATAATATAACATCACGCTTGCTTTCCCCGAAGGCTTAGCAGAGGTGTACGTCCGTACCTGGAGTTTCCACATTTCGCCAGATATGTTTAACTCCCATGTAACAGGGGGCTCGCTATTGCCATCAACTGGGCACAAATCCGGACTCCAGGTTGCTACTGAGAAATTCCTAAAGGAAAAATTCAACAACGCTTTGCCCGACACGGGAATCAAACCCTGGCGAGGTCCTGAGTTCCATTTCATTCATTTCTCATTGGGTTGGTCTAGTAATCGCAAGCGCTACTGTTAAGTATGAGGATGCTCAGCAGTTAGCGCTTGCGACCCCTAGTTACAGCTTCGCTCGTGAAGACTACTTTCGGTACGTTTCCATCTAAGCGAAATCAAGATGTGCTAGAATCAATCAATTACTTGTTTGAGTAAGATCCACATCGCGTGCACTTCTTTTGGGGAGGACGTCTGTCAGACTCTTACGGTCTAAACTGTGATCTTCAACTATCTTTGGCCAAAACTTGCAAAGTTCGTAACGCTCCTTCAGGCATTAGCGCGCACGACTTCCATGCAGAACATCTCGTCTCCTGCACGTTTCCGCTCGTGACTGCTTCAGTTGAAAGGCATCCGTATTACCTATTTTGTATCTCCTATTACCCAGCAAGATAACATTATCTGTGAAATAAAACAAAAACCACGTAAATCTGATAAGTAGCTCTCCAGTTATCCGATTTACGTAATTTTTTTCGTTGTAACACACTAATGGACAGATAACAGAAATGTTGCTTTTCGATTTGATTGTGGCTTTGTCACTAGCTTTAAGGTCATACATGAGAACATACCAGTTGATGAGAAATATCCTACTAGTATTAGAAGGTCCACACAGGAACAGGCACAGATGGCCGATAGGTTAAGGTTCTGGAGTGGTGACTGCGTACCGGGAGACATAGCGTTGGAGACCTCCCACAAGGCCCGGGTGACCTTGTGAAGACCGCAGGAATCCGCCGGATGCGCGAGGTACTAAACCGGTCGAAGTAGCGATGCTTGAGGGAGGCCTATGTCGAGCAGTGGATGTCTTTCGACTGAAATTATGATGGTGATGAGAAGGTCCGTGAACAGGCCTAATTGCCAAAGATGCGCAAGACGAGCCCTAGTAAGTAGAATACCTACGGTAGGTATAGTCAGCGACTTATATATCTTAATTATTGATCTAAACATCGGAAGAGAAGGAAAATTTAAAGAATATTAATTATTAGCTATTATTATGAAATGCTGAAAGACGCTGTATCGAATAATTTTGTGTCAATTTAGATGATATGGTATTATCTAAAAGTCTTAATGGTTTTTTTTTTTGCTAACCATAGGTGGAGTGGTTGTGGAGGCTATTATAAGGCGCTGCTAAAAATAACCTTATGCTAATTATATTCACAAAAGGACGAATAAATTAATTTGTTTTAAAAACCTTTCCAACTCAGATAGTACAAACTAAGTGAAAAGGAATCTAAACTTCCTACTTAATATTATAAATGTGCAAGTTTGTGAGGATGGATAGATGTTTGGTACTCTTTCACGCAAACACTACTGAACGGATTTGGATGGAATTTGGAACACAGATTCTTTATAACCTGGATTAACAGTTAGAATACTTTTTATCTCGGTACTACGTTCCCGTGGGATAATTTCTGACATCCACGCGGGCGAAACCGCGGGCAAAAGCTAGTTCATAATAAAGAGGTAAAACTGTTCGTTTGTTTGAAAGAACTAATCTCTAGAAGTACGTATTGATCCGATTACAAAAAAAACACTGCCATGATATAAAGGCTCGTACACACTGGCGTGACGCGACGCCCGACACCGAGGCACCGCGTGTCGCGCGACGAGCGGCGCCTTTGTGTAGCGCTGTCGTGTCGCGCCTGTCTGTGGGAGCCTTAAAGCTACACTATTGCCGTGTGCCATATGAAATGTTAAATGAACATCTTAATGACATCTAATTAGGTATTACACATTAACTTCTGCCCGCGACTTCGCCGCGAGAAATTTATTGTACCCCCGTCCCACCCCGTCGCAACGCATCGCAGGCCTGCGCTATTACTTCGTTTTCGCTTAGCGCTTTTTCTGACTTTTTTTCTTTCTGCTCGGCTCCTCAGTGTCGTGACGTGATGTTAAATAGTCTATAACCTTCCTCAAGAATTGGGCTATCACATGAAAAATTAATATTTCAAATCCGACTGGTAGTTCCAGAGATCCCTACATACAAACAAACAACCAAATTATACCTCTTTATAAATTACTACCGACCCGCCCCGGCGTCGCCCGGGTAGCAAAGCATAATATAATATAGCCTATGTCACCCGGAGATAGTGTAGCTTCCCAACAGTGCAAGAATTTTTGAAATCGGTTCAGTAGTTTCGGAGCCTATTCAATACAAACAAACAAATATATATATCTCTTCTCTTTATAATATATGAAAAATGCTTCATCTAGCTTCATCTGTCTTGCTGACCGACCCCTTGACAATTGAAAAATGCCTGTAATTGGTTTATTTGAAATAAATGCTTTGAGTTGAGTTGAGTTGAGACGAAAAGCCGAAATGCGAGGTCATCTAAAAATGGAAATGCATGGCTTGTTAAGTCGTCGTGTGCACATGACAACAAAGAAATAAATAAATATTTTATGGTAGAGTTGACTTCCACACGAAGGGAAGTCGGGGACAGAAGCTTGTTATAAATAAAAAACTCAACCAAGTGAATAATTTGATTTTAAAATGGCGTCGCAGCTCTTAAGTTCAGGCTTGGCAATGTTGTCACAGATTGAATATCGGAAAACTAATAGATATTAGCTTCCCTGTCGGTTTTACGTAGTATTTATTGGAATTCTGACAAACTGCATTAGGTTTTAATGTCTTTACTTAACTTTTAGTGGGAAAAACTCCATGTAAAATACTGGTATTCAGCAGCATCCGGTTAGACTGAAAGCCGACCTCATAGTAGTTGAAAAAAGGCTAGCAGATAATGACTTAACTGTTAATTGGGATTTTGAAAGATTACAAATACAAAATGGTTTTGTTTGGGGTGACTACTGATATGACGACTAATATAGTCCTCCAGAACGTATTTCGGCCATGGCGGACAATCTGAACGGAGACTAGCCTTCGGCGCGGGAGATATTATAGTGCACAAGTGTGTGCGCAGACACAGGTGCACTCGCTCTTCCCTGTCTTTCATAGTCCGATGGGACGGCAATCCGACACGACCGGAGAGAGATCAGCCGCAGGACCAACGGCTTAACGATTTCCGAGGCACGGGGGGTATCACACCGCCAACTTCCAAACTCCGGGCTGTTACTAAGAAATTCCTAATGGAAAAACCCAATAACACTGCTCGACCTGGGAATCAAACCCAGGACCTGATGCTCAGCAGTAGTGCTTGCAACCACGAAAAGACGGGACAGTTTGACGACTAATAGAGAAGCATGGAAGAAGACGAAGAAGAAGAAGACATGCTGCACGGACAACTAATAAATTATTGGTATAAAAGAGGAGAATGATGTTGAAGCAAATTGGTTTGATATTCAAAACGATTGCTTATAACTCCCTTACTTAAATTACATTATGACAATAAAAAAATAAAAATAAAATACTCACATAAACCTACATGGACACTTATGAAACGTCAGAAGCTAGGCGCACGGTTCCAATTTGTCGTTTCCTATGGAGAAGAGCCGGCAAGAAACTCCACGGTTACTCTTTTAAAAATAATTCGCTTTTACAATGTTTTCAAATTACAATAGATACGGGGGGACAGTGTAGACCAGTCTACAAGTAATAAGTACTCAACAAAATAGAAAAAGGTCCACAAATCTACAGTCTACAAGTTAGGCCTATAACGTTCTCACATTAACAAAATATAGAAGAATCTAGATAAAAGATAAATAAAATAATAAAAATAAAAGCTTATTGAAACCAAAGGCATAATTGCCATTACAACTGTAACAAATCTGAATTAAAATCCTGTCTAAAAAAGCCATTAATAAAGAGTTGAAATAAGAATTGGAGGTATATAATGAGAAGATTATGTCAAAGATTTAAATATTGATGCAGGTAATCTACGTGAAAGTTTGCTAATGCACCGACTGTACCGAATTTCCTATTTATTTCTCTAAACCCCGATAGACTGGAAGTGCTACAGCTACAAGCTGCTATCATTTACACATTCCGGTAACTTTAGTGTACCGTGTGTAGCGTTATCTCTACAAGATTTAAAGTTTGTTCTCAGGTATCTTCTATAAAATTTATGGATGTTCATGAATGTAAAGTCCGTGTCTGCTTCCAACACGATGAGGAAATCTTAGTATTTTAATAAAAGTAACGGCGTGTTGAAGTAAATTTACATAATTTAAAAGCTAACAGTCGTAAAATAATAATATGTACAAGTATATAAAAAAGGGACGGGAAAGAATCATAGGGCATCAAAAAATTCGTCCGCATCGTTATCAACAGGAAAAGTGTCCAAAAGGCTGGCAGCATTGCCACGTTGTATGGCGATGCTGATTCTTTGGCCATAAAATAGGCCCTCTGGTCACGTGAAGAGTCGACTAACCGCTTCGCAATGTCTCGAAAAACTAAATGGGCACTCGGACCCCATGGCCCTAGAGCAAGGCCGGCCAAATCCAGGCACGTGGGCCACCAAGTGGCCCGCCAAAGCAATTGAATTTGCCCGCCAGCACTTCAGTCGGTCGGCCAACCGGCGCCCGGTGTCACCGCTTCCACGTCCACCGTCGCTTCCACCGTCGTTTGAAACGAAAACATGCCCGCCCGAACGCAACCGATCCGCGTCGTTCGGGTATTGTCGCTATTTCTACGTACCACTTGAATGTTCAATCAGTCAGTTTGGTGACAATTTGTTAAAGTAAATTAAAGGATATTTTGTCTTTTTTGTGTATAAATTATCTTATGAATATGGTAGTAGTGGTGGCCCGGCGCCGCCACAGTCTAAGAAATTATGCTCACCTGGAAAATTTATTGGCCAGACTTACCCTAGAGTCTCAACCCCAAACGGCTCGAACATACGAGTATAAGTTCCAATGATGTAAATTAAACCTACAGCAAATGGTTCGTACGCTGGCGTTCTGTGGGTGGTCTAACTAAACACATATTTTTATACCGACATCGACACTGAATTTCAAAACAACTGGTTTCAGTCATTCACGTAAATTTGCCTGTGAAATTTGCCAACAACAATATCCCACACGACAGCTGTCAACTGATAAATCTCATTTATTTTCGATTTGTATGATACCTACCTACAAAATAAAATGTTCATCAGATGATTTAAAAAGATCATGTATAAAAATATCACTTCATTAAAAAATTACAAAATAAATTGTCACATATGATTTTAAAAAAGAAATCTGTGTAAAAGCACATGCCATTAAAAATTGTCTAGAAAATAAACTTTGAAAAAAAACTTTGTATTTTTAACAACACGCCTATTTTTCCAGAAGCATAAGGCACCCATATTTTGCCAAAACGTGAGTAATAAGCCTATTGCCATGCCTAGGCATAAATCTAGACTCTGGCTGCTCTCTATAAAATTAAAAATAAAGATTAAAAATTATGGGAATATTTATGGTATCAATACATTATCATTACATACATACATAAATTCACGCCTTCTTCCCATGTGGGTTGGCAGAAACTACAGAACGCCACTTGCTACAATCCTCACATACTCCTTTTGCCTCGTTTATGTTCATACATCTGGTTATACACGCACGCCGTGCCGGTTGTAAACACTACGCATCTGACCTTTCTGTAGAACATCACCAATAAGGTCACTATACGTCCTCCTAGGGCGTCCCGTCCCGGCATTTCCACTCACATCTGCCTTGTAAATAAATACCTTTTGTTAGTCGCCTTTCATTCATCCTCTCGACATGACCACACCATCTAAGCATACTCTTTTCAATGTTTGTCACTACATCTTCTTTTAAACCCGTTGCTTATCACATCATTCCTCATCCTATCATTCATAGTCACACCACACATGCTTCCCAAGGAACGCATTTCCACAGCATTTAATCTACATAATTATTATTGCCAATAAAGCACTCAATCGACTGAAATCTGTTTTTCTTCTTAACTAAATGAGTCATTCAGCTTCGCAACAGCTGCATAATAATAGAAATTCATTAAACCGGCCAATTTACTACGGCTGCTGGATTTGAAGCCAAATAATTATATAGGAGTACTAGCTGCCCGCCCCGGCTTCGCACGGGTTGCGGTACTTATCTACGGCGTACCCTACCTACCTACCCTACCTACCTACCCTACCTACCTACCCTACCTACCTACCTACCCTACCTACCCTACCTACCTACCCTACCTACCTACCCTACCTACCTACCCTACCTACCTACCCTACCTACCTACCTACCCTACCTACCTACCCTACCTACCTACCCTACCTACCTACCCTACCTACCTACCCTACCTACCTACCCTACCTACCTACCCTACCTACCTACCTACCTACCTACCTACCCTACCTACCTACCTACCTACCTACCCTACCTACCTACCTACCCTACCTACCTACCCTACCTACCTACCCTACCTACCTACCTACCCTACCTACCCTACCTACCTACCCTACCTACCTACTCTACCTACCTACCTACCCTACCTACCTACCTACCTACCTCCCTAACTCCCTACCCTACCTAACTCCCTACCCTACCTACCAAAAAAAAAAAAAAAAAAATAGATGTTGGCCGATTCTCATAGATACCGGATAAGCACAAAAAATTTCATCAAAATCGGTTAAGCCGTTTCGGAGGAGTATGGCAACGAAAACTGTGACACGAGAATTTTATATATTAGATTTTCCATTAATTGCAATATTAATAGTTCATTAAATTAAAAGATCGTCTGGTGAAATAACAATAGATCATAGAGACAGTTGGGTTAGTGCCAAAATCATATTAATTTACGTAAAGTGCCCCACAGCACCGAATTATACTATGACACACGTTTGCAGTAACTGCTCTCTCGGAATCAGACATTTAGTGGGTCATCTAAACAGGGTGGCAGGAATATCGACTCGCAAACTGAAAGCATGAATCCAGCATATGATTGTAGACCCTCTAGCGTAGAATTAATTCGTCGGTTATCAAAAAAAATATCTGCTGTTTCAAAGAAAAGTACAATACCCGGTCTGACGAGAAATTTTAACGTAGGGGGGTTCAGAATCATACTGAATCTATGGTAACAGATTGTGCGTTGATGTCCTGCCACCTGGTATAGACGGTCACAACGTATATTCTTTGATAGTCGTACAGGGTAGTCAGAAGCTCAAACATCTGACAACCAGTCTTACCAAGTGGTATCGTTATACCCAGTAACTGGGTTGTGCAGTTTACATAGGCAGTCGCGCCATGTTCAAAATACTGGAATTCTGCGGCATCCGGTTGGACTGCAAAGAGCTAGGCAGATAGTAGGTTTCAATTAATGATTTCGCATAGAATACTGCCTCTTTAAGTCTTTCATGCAGAAACAGAATAAAGTTCTGGCTACACTTTTATACCGTCTCAAAAGACCAATTTGCAAAGTTTTATATATTTTATCTACAAATTGGTCTTTTGGGACAGTTTTAAACTGCATTTATTTTTAAGTAGTTAGTAAACAAAGTCTATTTTTTCACTCCTCTTGCTCAAAACTTCCGTCTTTGTAGCGTACCAGAGCCCCCAGGGATATAATAGCATATTTTCCTCTAGGGGAAAAAGTTTTTTTTTTTGTAATTTTCGTCTGTTACCAACGAGCCTACAAAAACGAAAGAGTATTTATTTATAAGTAGAATAACCATGAATAAAGACTCGACTTATTACTATTTCATAAAAAAGAAGAACATTTTATTTTTGAAAATGGAAGTAAATGCGACGATCTACTCGGTAGAATGGGTGCATTACGATGCGGCTGCAAAAGAAATAAAAAAATATTAACTATTTAATATTGTATTGGATTATTTTATTTTCTCGCAATCGTAGTGAAAAGTAGAGTGTAACACACGGCGCTAAAAATCGATTATAACTCGGTTTCTATTTACTCCCTCTCTAAAGCTCGGGAGTAAAACTACCTCGTGTATAATGGATAATTTTAGCCCCTAGTATAACAATCTACTATTGATTGGTTGACTAAAATACCAAAAACTAATCACTTACAATTACGGCTTTCAGAAACCGAGTTTGCCAGGTGGCAAATTGACTCTTACATAAATTATGTCCCTTAGCCTAAATTGGAGTTCTGTTATCTACCTACTAGGCTAGCTATAAGTACATTATTTTTCAAGTTTTCAGTTAGATGCCACCAACAAGTCGGCTTTAACACGGCCCACTTTTCACCAGTTTCATTTCTCAGTACTAAGCAGACTTGAAGCTTTGTACCCGGGTAACGTAAATAGGATCACCCCCTATTACATGGGATTTAAATATTACTGGGGAAATGTGGGTATCTGGTTAAACTTTTAAGTGGTTTAAATTGAACGTGTCTTCTTAATTCGTTTCGTTAATCTGAAAAGGTTTTATTGAATTAGAAGAAGTTTCTTCTAATTATGAGAGAAACCCGACAAGTTGGTTTTGAAGTGGTCATGCCATTAATCTGTCTGAGTATATCCGGTTTAAAGGAAATTTGGAGTTCTAAAGTGTTACCAGCACAGACTGAATTATGAAAATTAATATTAAGTATATACTATGCTAAAGTGAAAAGTTTCAGGTTATCCTAAAGACAATGTGAGGTTGGAGTTGATACTTGAGGGGGAAGCGCTAGGGTAGCCCGCGAAATTCAAATTTTCTTACGTTTTTTGCAATTTTCCGGTCAGTATTAGGTTGTATGTTGATCTAAATATGATTCGCGGCCGTAACCTGGCCTGGCTGGGCCTGGTCCTTACCGGACGGCGAGCTGTCCATTGCTCGCCGTCCGCAAGTCCGCGCCTGCGATGGCCGGGAGTCGGCAATCGACTCCCGACGCCCAGGGTGTCTCGTCCTGCGGCGACTAGGGGCGTGAGGGCGCAACGATTGCCTTTCCCTCACGCGCTCCGCCTCCTCCTTCGCGAGCATTACTGCTTCGCAAAAGGAGGTGACGGCTTCCCATTCCCTCTCGCTCCGTACCATGGCCTGAGCCAGGGCCGACCTGACACTGACCTACAAATTGCAAAAAACGTAGGTAAATTTGAATTTCGCGAGCTACCTTAGCGCATCCCCCTTAAATGAAACTTAGCCAGGGATTTCTTAAAACAATTGGAAGAGTAGTCACTAGTTGGGCAGATGAATACATAATCAGCCAATCAGCATTCCCACTGCTGGAATACAGGCCTCCTCTCTGCGAGAGGGAGCGGGCCGTACTCTACCACGCGTAGATGTCACATGCCTTCGATTTTTTTTTTATTCTAGGATATGCCGGTTTCCTCACGATGTTTTCCTTCACCGTTTTGAGAGCAGTGGTGATGGAATTGAATACACAAAGTAAAGTGCCTGCCTGGGTTTGAACTCGCGGCCTACAACTCGTAAATCGGGGCCGATACCACTGGGCCACCACTGCTCTCTGAAAGAGAGACGAGTGAATATATTAAATTATTTGTAGAACAATATAGCACTAAATTGTTACGTAGGTTTAATTAGGTTCCTCGTCAGTCTTGTGGTTGCAAGCGCTACTGTCAGAGCATAAGGTTCTGGGTTCGATTCCCAGATCGGGCAAGGTGTTATTGGGTTTTTTCACTAGGAATTTCTGAGTAGCAGCCCGGAGTTTGGATTTGTACCCGGTTGATGGCAATAGGCTATTTACATGGAACTTAAACATAACTGGCGAAATGTGGGTGTACTACAGGTACATCTCTGCCTAACCGTTAGGGGATTACAGGCGTGATGATATGAGTTAGATTAGGTTACTAACTATCTATTCTATATATACGCATTGTCTTACCTTTAATTAGGCGCGCCGAAAAGCTTACGTCGTTAATTGCACGATGTCGGCAGTTACCCATAAATGACGGGTATAAAATAAATTTTTTAATCAAGTTTAGTTATTGAGGGGCTCATGGCTAAGTAATACCAGCTGCACGGGTTGTTCGATCAGGTTAAGTTACGCTTACCGCGGTCGATCCGTGGGTGGGTGACCACCTTTACATACCAAAACCCCTCCGTGCCTCGGACAGCACGTTAAGACCCCGCGCGTCTATTAATGGTTAAAAGTCCAAAGTAATATTTAAAAAAGTTATAATATTAAAGAAAAATAAAGTTCCAGTGTGCCAGACCACTTTTAAAGTGCTTTAATAAGGGTGATTGTAAACATGCATAATTTTCACCTTCCTATTTATTTAAATTACCACAAAATTACACGATTTTACGAGGCCAAAAGTTTCCATACTAATTGGGGTAAGAGTGCCAGATGCGTATGATCACACGTTCATAACATGTCTATAATTACACGGCGTTTTAATAGCCCTACTTCGTTTTAACACGGTATTAACATACTTTTTGTATATTTTAAGTTCCTGGTGTCCCTCTTAATGGCAAGTGACATCGCGGCGGGCCCAGATGGACTCCTTCAACAAGATCTGGTCCTTAGCAGCTTTATATAGAGGTAAGTGGAGGCGTTAGCCCTGCAGTGGGACATCACAGGCTTTTAATACATAACATTACGCTTGTAATCCCCGCAGGGTAAGGCAGAGGTGTACGTATCTATAGTACACCCACATTTCGTCAGTCATGCCTAACTCCCATGTTTACAAACAACACCTCATATTACAACCCTATCGTGAGAATGTGTCGACTTTACAATGAAATTTGAAAAGACAGTATCAGTACCTATTGACATCTTCGATTCTCGTGCCGCTGTTTTCAAAAGGCATGTATGTACTCTTTCTTTTTAATATGGTAACGGTTTAAATACTGTTTTCTTTAAATAATGTAACCTTGTGTCAATTATGTACTTTACCTGGCGTGTTTGGTCTCCTGCACATTCTGTACCTAAGTAGGAGTGTGTCGGACGGAGGGCCGACGCACAAAACTTGTAGCTGTAATTTTGTGAAATAGCTTTTACTGTAATTGGCATCATTACTATTGTTGTTGCTAGTCATGTTGTGCGATTACGCTTTGGGTGATAATCAGGTCGAAAACTATAATCTGTACCTAGTGATAAACTGTAATTGTCACCCGTTGTAGTTGCCTTGTGAATAAATAAATAAATAATAGGGGGCGAGTATAATGCCATTAACCGGGCACAAATTCAAACTCCGGGCTGCTATTGAGAAATTCCAGATGGAAAAACTAAATATCACTTTGCCCGGCCCGCAAATCGAACCCAGGACCTCATCATGCTCAGCAGTAACGCTGGCGACCACTAGGCATACGAGACATTCGAGGCTTTTAATAATTTAGTAATATATAGCTGTGTACGTTACGATCAGCCTTACTGAAATACAGTGTAATGGATTCCTGAGGCTTCCTGTCCTTTGGAGCGCAGAGAAAACAAAATTCCATTGGTTAAATGTTTTCCTAGCTCTTCAGTTCTTCGCTCGGACGGACAGGCAGCTTAATTTATCTGTCTATACGAGTATATACGTCTACAGTGAACGTTAATCGGAATGAAAAAAAAAACACTACAGAGTGAAAAATAACTTTAAGTAATTTCGGAAGTCGGTTTCTTTGGTTTTGTATTTTTGTTTTTTACCACCGACTTCCGAAATTACTTTATGATTTTTCACAGTAGTTTTTTTTTTCGAAGTCGGTTATTTTTTTTTTTTTTGTTAAAATGTTTTAATTTTTCACTTTTTTGTTGTGGTACCTACCCCAAACAAATTCGTATACCACTACTTGCTATATAAATAACAGTGACAGGAAGTTATTACAATATAACATCATCAATATGTACGAGTATATACACTAAGTGGAAAAAATACGTATTATTTAAAGTTAAAGTTAATAAAATTTATATGGGACCTCAAGGGAGATATACACTCTGCCGGGGTCGCGGATTGTTCGAAAGAGTTACCGTGGCCCTGGCGCACAGGCAACTGAAGGAACACGGGTGGGTTTTAGTCAGTATGAGTCCGACACGCCCTTCCGCTCCGCCCAGAGCGGGAGAGGTCATTTGATAAATTCCCAACCAAAGTTGCTTCACAATTGCCGCAGATATTGCGTAACAAACGTGCAAAAAAGAAACATACAGACGAATTGAGAACCTCCTCCTTTTCGAAGTCAGTTAAAAACACTGCTCAAATAATTTATGGGTGGGATGGGTGGGTGTGCATTGTTTGTGAAAGACCAGCGAGCCTGGACCTAATTATTTCATTTTACATTATTTAGATCCTTCATCAGCATCTTTGAGTTTCATGACTTCTTTCTACGCTGGGTGTCACAAATTTTTAAGTTCTGGAAGAGTATTATATTATTAATATCACGGCTATGTAATACACAACCGATCAGCATGAAATCAGACGCGCATATTCTAGGATAACAAAACACGAAAGTGAGAAAAAAACAAAGTTGTTTCCAGAACCTTCACATACTATTTGCAACTCTATTTCTAAACAATCAACAACTAAATTAAATCAGCGACTAATTATTCCGTCCAAATACAGGAAGGTAACTAGTATCCAAGGATCCAACGAGGAAATGAAGTGACGTGAGAATAAACCAAATATACACTGAGTCACATCTTGTCGTCGTGCCTTTGATCTTCGTTTTATTTACCTATTACATACTTCAAAGCGTTTAGCGTGGAATGTACTAGGTATGTAGGTAGGTATAACCAGGAATGTTATGGCAGAATTTCTACGTATTTGTTACAAAGGTGGAATGATTTCTTCTGGTAGCAAAATTTTGGAAATGCTTTACCTACCTATGTCTGGAAATGGAGTGGCTCGTGGTTAAATGATAACAGCTGCACGGGTCGAGGTTAAGCTACGCTTGCCGCGGTCGGTTCGTAGATGGGTGACCATCCAATATCGGAACCCCCTCCGTGACTCAGAAAGCACGTTAAGCCGTTGGTACCAGCTGTAATTTTGACGTCTTTGACAGTCGTTACGGGTAGTCAGAAACTCAAAAGTCTGACAACCAGTCTTACCAAGGGGTACCTATCGTGTTACTCAGTAACTGGGTTGTGGAGATCAGATAGGCAGTCGTTCCATGCAAAATACTGGTATTCAGCTGCATCTGGTTAGACTGGACGGCGACCCCAATATACCTAGTTGGGAAGAGGCTAGGCAGATTGATTGTCTGGAAGTGGCTCGCAATCGCAAAGTTTTTGATGAACTTGTGACGGACAATATGAATTACTTCTGCTTTTGCCCGTGACTTCGTCCGCGTGAAATTTCTGATACCCCCGACCCACCCACCCAGTCGCATCGCATCACCTGCCCGCACTATTACTTCGTTTTCACATAGCGTTATTTCTGACTTTTCTTCTTGCTCGGCTCCTAAGGGTCCTAGCGTGTTGTTAAATATCCTATATATAGCCTTCCTCCAGAATTGAGCTATGAAATACAAAAAGAATTTTTGAAATCCGTCCAGTAGTTCAAGAGATTACCCCCTACATACAAACTTACAAACAAACAAATATTACTTCTTTATAATATTAGTATAGATTGCTATTAGGTGCATTATTTATGTCAATGAATATTTTACATTAAATTCCGTGGATTCAGTTTCCACTTAAACAAATGTGGAATGCGGGTGTGTCAGAATAAAATAAATTTTTCACTAACAAGAATTGGCCTACGCAATTTAAAAACTGGAGAAAACAATTTACCCACAATATATTTTAAGCTGTTGGAGGACGAATAAATCACAAAAAAAAAAAATCTAAAACAAAAATATTCACTGATCTTCAAATAAAACTGTCATGGTTTCAAATATTAGGTCTTTACCTATGAAATTGCCGTTCTGCAGTACTGGCCATTTCAAATCAAAATAATTTTTGTTTGGCTATGAATTCTAATTTCAAATTAATTTTATTTTAAAAACATGGTTTTTTTTTTCTAAAAGTAGTCATTTCTTTATTGATTAGTGTTACATTTTCATCGCATTTCAATCTTTTTCGTCATCATGGATACGTTAAAAATTCGAGTAATTATGGACTATGAGTACCGTCGTGGCAGCAACGCGGCACAAGCGGCACGCAACATCAACGACGTTTACGGAGCTAACTCTACAAACCAACGCACCACCTGTTATTGGTTTGCTCGCTTCCGTTCTGGAAATTTCGACCTGAAAAATGAACCTCGCGGTCGTCCGAAGACTTTGGTCGACAATGACGAATTAAAGGCGATTGTGGAAGCTGATGATACACAATCTACGGCTGAATTAGCAGCAGCTTTCGACGTTAGCGTCAAAACAATATTGGTCCATTTGCGTCAAATTGGCAAGGTAAAAAAGCTTGACAAATGGGTGCCCCACGAACTCAATGATCGCCAGCGCGAAGTACGCGTCGAGACGTGACTTGCACTGCTCAACAGACACACAAATGAAGGAATTTTGAACCGCATTGTTACCTGCGATGAAAAATGGATTCTGTTTGATAACCGTAAGCGCTCAGCAAGTTGGTTGGATCCTGGTTCAGCACCTAAACAATGCCCTAAACGAAAACTTACCCCTAGAAAAGTGATGGTCACTGTTTGGTGGTCTAGCGCCGGTGTGATTCATCACAGCTTCTTACCAAACGGGGTGAGCATTACTGCAGATGTGTACTGTGAAGAACTGAACACAATGATGGAGAAGCTGGCGCATCTCCAACCAGCATTGGTCAATCGCTCGTCTCCGCTGCTCCTGCACGACAACGCGCGACCTCATACTGCACAGCAGACGGTCTCCAAGTTGCAAGAACTGGGGTTGGAAGCTCTCCGTCATCCGCCCTACTCACCAGACCTTGCGCCTACAGACTACTACTTTTTCCAGAATTTGGATAACTTCTTGGCGGGAAAAAAATTTAATACCCGAGAGGCAGTACAAAATGCCTTTGAAGAATTTGTTGCCTCCCGTCCAGCTGATTTCTTTAAGAAGGGCATCAATCAACTGCCACTGCGATGGCAAAGATGCATTGATTGCATGGGTGATTACTTCGATTAATACAAATAAAAAATTCATGAAAAAAATTCGTTTAAATTTTTTCATACAAAACGGCAATTTCATAGGTAAAGACCTATTATTTGGCTCCGTTCTCTAAATATTCAATAATAAAAGTATGTGCACTATGTCATCGGGCTGCAAAGCTATCTTGTTCTGTCACTTTTAATTCGCCCACAGTGAAGTGAAAACATTTTGATGGGTTAAGAAAATGCATTTTCTAAAGTTCAATGCCTGGGAATTATTTGATGAAATGTCACCGCTGCCGCCGTTGAAAGTCAGAATGTGCATTGTCCTCAAAAATGAAGTCATCGAATACCTATAAGTACCCACCTACGTACTTTTTACGTAACCAAGGGCGTTGGTAATTTTTTGTATTTTTCTATCACCTACAGGGTGAAGATGTACATAAACTACGGCGAGCAATGGGCAGCTCGCCCAGCAGGCCCGGGTCGACTGCGCGTTGTGTTCCACGCGCGCCTCAATGAGGTGTCAGTACTCGTATAATTGACAGGGTCCGATAGGACCGATGCCTGCCGGGGTCGCGGATTGTTCGAAAGAGTTACCGTGGCTCTGGCGCACAGGCAACTGAAGCAACACGGGTGGGTTTTAGTCAGTAAGAGTCTGACACGCCCTACTGCTCCGCCCAGAGCGGAAGAGGTCATTTGATGATTTCGCAAAACAAAAAAAAAGCCCGAAATATGCAGCAGTACCTAAGTCAAGAAGCTCTTGCCTTAAAATCCATAGCCGCAATTATGAAACTTCTCAAAGTTCCAGGTTCGATGCCTGGCATAACATGGCACTTGTGCATTAATAAGAAAACTGACCTCTAATTCGTGATCTCTACAGTTTAACACAGAACAACAGATAAGAAATTTAATCATAATATTTCTTAGTCAAATCGAGGATTTTTTTTTATCTGTATATATAAAGACTGCACCACTTTTGAAATAACGATCTCTTTTCGTCACCATTTTTTAATTAGTATGAAATAAAGTAAGTACCTAGTGTTAATTCAGAAGTACTTACGTATATAAAATACGAACTGAACTCAACTGTGTTATTTACCAGTTTCTGCCTGCACTATGTCCGCGTGAAATTTCTTGCTCCCCTGACCCACCCCGTCGCATCGCATCGCCCGCCCGCGCTATTACTTCCTTTTCGCTTTAACGTTCTTTCTTACTTTTTTCTTTTTACGCGGCTCCTCAGAGTCCTAATGTGATGTTAAATAGCCTTCCTATAGAATTGGGCTATCAAATACAAAAATACTTTTTCTAATCCTACTGGTAGATTCAGAGATTAGCGCGTTCAAACAAACAAACAACCAAACTCTTCAGCTTTATTATTAGTATAGATAAGTTTACCAGATCAAGTTTCAAGAAGGCACTTAAATATTTGACGATGTCTCGATTACAGACTGCAGATAAATCTTAAGAAAATATCTCTAGGTACACTCGACTTTGAATTAATCGTTTTTAATCAGATGTTTTTCAGACTAAAACCGGGTTGATTGTTGTGCTAGTGTTTCTATCTAGCTAGAGCCAACAGTTGACATTTAGAATTAGCATTATCAGCCTATGACGTTTCCACTGCTGGGACACAGGCCTCCTCTCTCTGAGAGGGAGTCGGCCGTATCCACCACGCGGACCCAGTGCGGGTTGGTTGATCTCACATGTCTTCGAATTCACATGACTTGGCCTAACACTTGACATTTCACTAAAAATTACAAGTTCAAAAACTGTAAAAATTAGAAAGCATGTACAGTCAGCAAAAGAGATAAGTATCCAGGGTTGCCGGATATAGCTGAAGTTTAGTGAGAAACCGATGAATGTTTTCGAATGAAATTTAATTTGATGAATTACCAGTTTGTTTTATATTCATTTTATTTTATTTTATTCGAAAACATTCGTCGGTTTCTTACTAAACTTCAACTTTGTCCGGCGACCCTGCATACTTATCTCTTTTGCTGACTGTACTTCCTATCATTTTCACTTTCTGAAAAATTATGATATATTTCAAAAAGTAAAAACCTTAAAAACCTTCTTACTTGATATTCGTTTTTTTGTGTTTAGATAGTGAATTGGCTGAATTGAATCCTGGTTTTCATGTCCCTATCTGGCAGACGTCACAAAGTAAATATAAAAAGGTACCTAAGGGTCAATTTTTCAATCACTAGATAACTTTTATGGAAGTTCTAATAACTATAGCAGATTGATATATTTTCTTTGCCAAAGCTGCCAAACCCTCACCACACCAATTAATTCCTCAGATCAAAAAACGTGTGCGTTTGCGTTGTGCGTGTGCGAGAGAACCCGCGGCCCCGTCAGGAACGAAGTTCCTAATGCGATGCTCGCACGCACTCGCGCAATCGTATTTAAAATAAAATTGAAGTAAAAAACCTTTTTAAAAAACAAGCTTTTATTGAACTAAAAAGTACGAAATAAGACTTACGTTAACATAACACTTTAATATTTTCTTAAAAGCTTGCAGCTTATCTTAAAGTGTAAGAAGGACGTTCACGTCACAAGCTTACAAGAAAATATTAAAGTTTTATGTTAACGTAAGTTTTATGTTAACGTAAGTTTTATGTTAACGTAAGTTTTATTTATTACTTTTTAGTTCAATAAAAGCATTTTTTTTTATGTTTTTTACATCAATTTCATTTCGTACTTTTTAGCCTTAGAATTTCTATAGATAACCGTTCTATCACCTTCTCTTGAAAAGTACTCGTAAAGAGAAATCCAAAGAACCCAAACGCGCCTTTACACAAGTCATGGTGAGAAGCCATTCGAGTTGCACTATCAAAGTCATGCCACACTTTAGAACGGGCTATCATTATAATTTAATGAATACTTATACAACATTTCGTGCCTGTGCTGTTGACCTCTGAGGAGTTCTCTCGTATGAGAGCCAGTTCTGGGTGCAGCAGCCAGATCATGGTAAACTTTAGAACGAGCTATCATAATTGTACGCGTATATAAAATTTTGTTTCTCTGCTATTGACCGTTGAGGAGTTTCCTTCACTGAAGCAAATCCTGGGTGCAGCAGCCAGGTTATGGTGGATTTTAGAAGGAACTACCATAATTAAACGCGTATATTAAATGTCATGTCTGCATCGTTGACCGTTAAGGAGATCCTTCGTCTGGAGCCAATTCTGGGTGTAGAATCACAGGTCATGCATCATAAAAATGCATTGTCTACGAAACAGAATCAACGTGTGAAATTTCAACTCCGTAGGATAAGAGGAAATAGTATTTTTTTCAGCTTGCAAGATTCTACCTTGAGAAACATACATACATTGCAAGTTAAATAACAGCTTGTAAAAAAAGGACAGAGAGAGAAAGTCGCATGGAGGGGGGCATAACGCTTTTTCCTTACGTGACTATTTCTACCAGTCAACTCCTACCGCAAGCCGCGTTAAGGCTGGTGCACACTAGCACTGGCACAACGCGACAGCTCGACACAAAGGCACCGCGTGTCGTGCGACGAGCAATGCCTTTGTGTCACGCTGTCGCGTCGCGCCTATTTGCCTCTAAGGAACTTCTTTCCAAAAAAGCTGCCGCTTGAACTAACAGTAAGTATCATAAAACATAAGCTCGTGGTTCTATCCTGAATTCCAAACTCCAATTAATCTCGCCATTAGCAAGAAACAAAAGGTCATCCATCAGATTTGAACTTTGCGTATTTTCATAGACAGTCAACGCCCTGATGTTCAAAACAGCTTCTTTGTAAACTCGACATATGTAGGTAGATTAGGTAGGTAGGTACTCCAACCTACGTAGTTTATAATGTAAGTTTCGCAGCCCTAAGGCTATACGGACCTACCGCACTGACAGGTGACTTGCTTAGCACTAGCAAAATGGACTAATATACCTATCGGTCCACACTAAAAGATTACATTGAAGTGAAAACTTCTTTAACCCTGTTGTGATTTGAAACTCGATGAAACGGAAAAGCGACATTAAAAAGAGACAAACACATGGCTACATCTATAGGATGTAACACGCGAAAGAAAGAGATAGAATACATTATACAACATTTCTGAACGTTTTACTTCTATTGCGTGTGAACTGAACACGTTTATTAAAAAAAAAAAAAAAAAAAAACACGTGTGGCACTCGGGGACTGCCGCGGTAAAGCTATTGCATAGCATTTTTTATCAACTTATGCTATTATAATTATTTATTTACTTTTTATTTATGCAGTATTTTTTTTCTTTGATATTAATCAAGTACAGTCGTAGGTACCATATACCTACATACTCGTTAAGCGAACGCTCGGTCGAGCTACATGGTAGGCGAAGTGGGGAGTGTTAGGTTTTATTTTCGTTACGGAATTTCTTGATTCAGTCGCCGTGCTCAAAGCCCGCGATAAAAGCTATGCAATAGCTTAAAAAAATTGCGCCTAAAGACTAGCGAGTCACCTTGCGAGTAGCGAAATGAAACGAAGGTTCTACATTTTTTGCAACCAGCAGCACTCACTGCGCGCTTGACGTATTTCGCCTAGCGCGTAGGTTCCCAACGGGGGCGGTACCGCCACCTAGTGGGCGCTGGAGCTTTTTGTGGGGGCGGTAGAAAGAAAGAGAGAGAGACTTCATTTTAAATTTGTGATTATTGATAGATAACAAACAGACATAAAAAATTGGTATAATTAACTATTATGTAAAGGGGGTCGTTAGAATTATTTTTCTTGTAAAGGGGGCGGTAGTCTATAAAAGGTAGGGAACCTACTAGCGTGTATCAAACAGATGTTAGGTCTTTAAGCTCTAGGAGCTAAGCAAGCCATCTGGCAGGGCTACGTAGTCTAAGAAATCCCTTAAGTCATTTCATAGATTGAAACCAGAATCTCACGATTGGCATCATAAAAAGGCCTTCCAGTTCATACACTTAATTATTAAATAAATGGATATTGTAGCCAACTAACTGGTCAAGACATTGAGCTGTCTCAATGGGTCTAGTAGATGGTATATTGACCATAAATAAACCATACTTATCTCGAAAAATCTAGGCTGGAGTAGGTAGGTACTTACATTATAGGGACACTACCTATGGCATACCTACTTGAAATAAATGATTTGTATTTAACCTTCTACCTCAATATCTGAAAATAATCTAAAAACAGGTTTCCTTTTTAATAATAGGACCAATGAAAATACACTGAGAATAACTCCCAAGATACTAAAATAAAATTAAGCCAGATCATTTCAACTTATCTACATAATTGAGTTTCAAAACACGTCAAATTGTTCTATGAAACCATAAATTCAGTTATCCCGAACAATATTGATTCATTGCCGCGCTGCTGGTTAAATTCAAATTAAGAACCGTCGGAATGTTGCCATAGTTAAATATTCAAATAGCCCTATTCAAATTCTGTTTTATATGTAATTTGGTTCGTTTGTCAAATAATTAAAATTAATAATATTCAAATAGAAGGTTTATTTGAATATTATTAATTTTAATACTAGTTTTGTGTGAATTTATGGTGTCTCAAGTCAAATTAAGAATCCAAATTAATCTTAAAAATGTTGCAAGGTTTCTAGTGCGATCTAAATAAAGGACTATCCATTACCACATTTTTAATAAACAGTCATTAGAAGAAGTTTCTAGTTTCCGTAACCATCACTTTGATCACGTCTGCCTGCATGTAGGCACAGTATAAAGGCTCGTACACACTGGCGCGACGCGACGCCCGACACAAAGGCACCGCGTGTAGCGCGACGAGCGGCGCCTTTGTGTAGCGTTGTCGCATCGCGCCTATCTGTGGGAGCCTTAAATATGGAATCTATATAAATATAGCAGTTTCGCAGTAGATTTTTTTTATATTTGTTTATGGAATTTTTATAGATGAGTAATTATGCTAATTCCATAGTAACCTTAATTAACAAAAACAAAATAAATAAATTATCCTAATTTTACTTAATTCAAACTCAAACTCAAACTCAAAGCATTTATTTCAATTAAATCATTTACAGGCACTTTTGAATTGTCAAAGAGTCTGTCAGTTAGTCAGAAAGTTGAAGCTAGTTACCCATTCCAAAACGTAGATCTCTATGGAGAAGAACGGGCAAGAAACTCCAAGGACACTCTTTTTAAATCAAGATATTACAAAATCCTGGGTACATTTATTCTTGTTGCTTCTATATGCGAGAACAATGAAAAAAATATATAAAGAAACAATTCAAAATATAAGATTAATAATAAAAATAAGCCGTGGCAGTTAAGAGATGACCAGTCTCAACTGACGGCGCCCGTTCACGAACATGACGCGTGGATCAGCACCATCCAGCTCAACCATTTTGTAGGGAACCGAATGATCCAACACACGCGCCACCAACAGTGAGACATTTAAGTGAGCATGAGGTCTCATCATTCTCCTGCCCTTATCCCAATTTATTTGGGGTCAGCACAACGTGTCGTTTTCTTCCTTATTTCTCTATCAGTCGTCATCTCGTTAGTCACCCCCTTTCTAACTATATCATCATTTACACAGTCCATCCATCGTTTCTTTGGTGTTCCCCTACTCTGATAGCCATCCACACTCAAAATTTTCTTCACGACATTTTCATCACTCCTCCGTATCACATGCCCATACCATTATCATCACAAACGATTTCTTACACACAACAACTTAATGAGGACTGAGGAACATAAACATATTCTTAAAAATTCAATGTCGGTTATGCTAATAATTCATGGAACATACATTAAGCCTGTTTAGGCATAATATCGGTCAGTTTCTTAACGGACACGCCATTCCATTAAAATGTGGTGCACGTCTTCAATTAATCCGCACATATTAGGTATATCGCAATTCGGGGTATCCGATTTTTCATCTTAAACGCGAACTTGTTCAATGGCACATGAAAAATGCTGTTAAAGATGCTGTCCACCAAACGACTCGCATCGCATCGGATCGGAAAGGATACGAACGGATGCGGCGACAACCGATCGCGTCCGACAGGATGTCGACGCATACGATCGGCTCCGTACCGTCGCTTGCGAACGTATCCGTTTCTACGCCTAGTCAAACAGTTTCATTCCTACCCTGTTGACGTGTTTTAATTTGACGTCTGCAGTGCGTGAACTTTCGAGAATGAGTGGTGCCGCCCGGCCACGGCTTTGAGCGCACGCGACGATATCCGAAAGGATCCAATCGGATAGGACGACATACAGGCGAACGCATAATAACTCAGCATACTTTCGGCTACGATCGCGTGTCGCGGAAGACGCCCGCGGTCAAGCTGCTATGCGCGGCTTGGTAATGTAGACTTTAAATACTGTGTGCACGATTTAATATCGTTTAAAGATTGTAAAATCCATTCCGATCCGATGCGATGCGAGCCGTTTATTGGAAATCATACTTTACACTGTGAGAGGTATGAGGAACAGGGTGTAAAGTTCACTCATCCGCCATGCAAAAGGGATGATCCTCCGACCAGACAGGTGGCGTGTCTGGCGGGCAGATGCCCGACGCGGCGACGATTCATGTCGGGAGTTCGGGAGAATTTCTATGCTAGTAGCGCAGTAAACTCTGCTTGCGCGATGCAAGACTTTGCGTGACGTCAGTATAATGCATAGTTCGATGCCGCCATAGTCTTATACCAAATACCTCTTTCTAAAGATCTCCCGTTAAAGTACTCGTTCTTGTAGCGGGTATGGTGAGGATTTTACCGTACCTACTACGTACGTACCTACTCCAAATTTCCGGATACTGCAGCTGTCTTTTATTACTTCCCCGTGTAAAGTGAAGATAAAACTGCTGCTGTACCATGTGTTAGCAGGGTTTTGATGAGCACTTAATATGTAAAAAGTCTTTCTGCTGCTGGAGGTTTCGAAGTTTCTACACTATAATCATTATGCCTAGAACTAGGGTCATTAAAATGTTTATACCACAAAGTGCTGTGAACCTTATTAACAAACACAATAAAGTGTTGCAGTTCTTATAATTTACTTTTTAATTTTAATAAGGACATAACTTAGAAGAGTATTTCTTGAAAAAAGGCACAACAAAAACCTCAGAAACATTTTAAAAGTAATTTGAATCTTAGTTATCGATCTTTCGTGTACCTAGATGGAAACCTAACCTATTATGTAGCTTACAAGTTACAGTGAATAACTTAGAACAATGAAAACACGAACAAGGACTAGGTACTTATTTGCCATAGGTATTGTACAAGATTGGTAGATTTGTAAAGATTTTAGAATTAATTTATCAATTTTCCCAGATTGCGCTGGAATCAACTTTTTACCGGCCAGAAGGCCGATTTTCGGACGACCGCAAAACTTACATCATTATTATTTATCATTTATTTATTTATACAGAGTTTACAGTATTATTGTGCCTACTTAAAACTATGCCCAACAAAAACGTTTGTACTGTTTATCTGTGGGAACAGATCATAGAAATTTAAAGAACTTTACTTCAACATAATGTATGTACGAAGCAAATTTAGAACGATTAGAGACAGCTCACAATAATAAAAGTGAAGTTATCTTAATTCTAATGCTAATAACAAAATTATCAAAAAACGTTAGTAAACGCTCACCCTCTTCTTTGATAACCTCCTTCCCGCCGGTATTTTCCACATCGGCCATAACTATTAACACAAATCGCACAAAAACCAGAGCAACTTTTAAATAAACTTGTCACACGCAATGTATTGCCTATCGTCCTTCTCTCACATCACTTCACACAGCACTCGATAATTTACAACACATCAAAGGAGTATCCAACACACGTTTAGATGAATCAAACTAATTCCTGAATAAATTAATCAATCAAGTATTAAAAAAAACACACGCTGATAACTTTCGCGCCAATACACGATTTTTTTTACTCTTGGCACACACGTCCAAATGCCACAAGAGATGATCACAAACTGTTCTATTTTGGTTGATGGAACAAATTGAAAGATTTATATGCAAGAGTAATTTGCGGAAAATACCTACTTTCGTACATTATTATTAGTTCGCCTATTAGTTTTTTTCATTTGCTTCTGAAGTCAATATTATTATTTTGAAGGCTGTAAGATCATCTTAGGATTTTCTCAGACCATTGCTAAAGGCTGTTTGGCACCCTATTCCTAATAGGAAATTTTACACGTTAGGTTAGTAACAAGAAGTATCGCACAAAGTTTTATTAATGACACAATTCAGTACGAATCTAGGTGATCTTAGAAAATAATTAAATAACGTAACATCACGCTTGTATTAATCGTAGAGGTAGGCAGAGAGGTGTCATACACCCACACTTTTGATTCAATAGTGGCACTGGATTGAAAACTGATATCTAGAATGTTTGTTCGTTGTAATTTTATTCTTCATGCATAAAAAACTTTTTCTCATGCTGCTCTGTTTTACGTGTTTCTTATTTTAATTAAACAGGCGCATCTAGGAAAAACATTTTTTAATATCATGATGCAATACAATAATAATTAATTAATGGTTTATTTTCTTGGTAATAAAACGTAAGCTATCTTGCCTGTCCGATTTAAGCGTAGGCACCTATTCATTGAAAACAATGTTTGGCAACAGTTTTTTGGCGCAGCGATATTTCTCGCAACATCAACTGTTGCAAGCAACAATGTTGCGCGACTTTTATTTACTTTACTACTACTTTGAATACGAAACATTAGCATGTTGTTAGAATCAGGTTTCCCTCAATTCAGTTGCTTGAACAATCTTGCGCAACTTTGTGTCCCAATGAATACGCGGCTTAACTCTTAACGCTAAAACAATCACTTCTACTGGTAATTCACTCTACTTGTCGACGCCACAAAGAAACTGTTTCCTTTCCTTTCCTGTATTTCTGTATCTTTCACTGAGTCGTATTTCTAGTGGTTGTGAAATATTTAATGACTCGACATGTTCGCTTGCAACTTGCCTTCCTTAATCTCAGAGAAATGCACCCTCTGGTACTTACCTCGTGAATATTGTAGTTTACGGAGAGCCGGTGGGTCGGAATAAATATTTACACCCATGCAGCATTGTTTTGTTGTTAATTTTTTCAGATTGTACGGCCTGTGCAGATTTTTTTACAAAATACAAGAATGGTCATGAAATAATTCCTCTTGTATGGTCGCAAAAGTGTTCATAGTTGAGTGTTTGAGTTGTTGAATCTTATAAGTACCTAAATTATGAATTTCAATACAGAAATATTTATTATAGGCTCTAAACAAATTAGATATAAATACGACTGTTAGATATAGGTCAACTGAAAATCGGTTGCCGCCTTGGTAGGTCATTTAGTATCTAAACTAGAGAGTAAAATGAAATACTTGGCTATTTTCCTCGATTTTTCCAAGGCATTCGACACTGTATCTGTTCCACACCTCCTATCCAAGTTCCAGCTTGGAATGCGCAAATGCCCGTAGCTTCCAAGCTACGGGCATTCGCGGACATACCTTAAAAAAAATCCGGGATTACCTGTGTGATAGAAGCCAATACGTCAAAATCAATGACGTTATTAGTAACACTAAATCATTGAGTTTCGGCGTTCCTCAGAGCTCAATATTGGGTCCTACCCTGTTTCTTATTTATATCAATAACTTATGAAAGATGTCAAAGACCTGTTCAATTTATACTTCCGCAGATGATACGGCCTTGTTTCTTCACGGTAGTGACTGGCCTGAAACTGTTAAATACGCGGAACTTGCTCTAAACTCAGTGATGAAATGGATAGCAAATAAAATCTTAACCTTAAATCTTAAGAAAACAGTGTACTTACTTTTCTCCTTACTATCCACCAACCTACCTCCAACGGATTCAATGGCGCTTAGAGCTCATAATTGCTCACTCTGTCTATCCTCTTCACAATGCGGCTATCTTCCACTCACAAGGTGTGAGTCGGTTAAGTATCTCGGAGTCTATGTAGATAGTTTCTTGAGCTGGAAACCCCACCTTAGCAAACTCATATCACGAGTCCGCAAGTGTATATGTTTTTTATTTTTAACTAAGGCACTCTGTGGACTACCGTACCATTAGAACTGTTTATTTTGACCTCTGTCAAAGCATAATAAACTACTGCATCACAATGTGGGGTGGGGATCTCAAGACAACCCTACTGCCTCTGGAACGAGCACAGAGAGCTGTCCTCAAGGTTATGACCTCGAAGCCATTTAGATATACCACTCTCTACAACGAATGCCAGGTCCTCACTGTGAGACAGCTATTTGTTCTTGGCACTATTCTGTGCAAACATCCCTCTGTGGTATACAACCCGAATGCTGCTAAAAAGCTTAGATACTTTGAAGTATGCTCAACTCGCGGATGTAGAACGGCCTGATACGGAACGGTATGATATTCTGTCTGACCATTTATATAACAAAATAAACAAACTATGCACCATTGCTCCCTATGTGCTTATATGGTTCTAAGACCAGGGTCACAAATATTGACACCGTTTAACTCATTACGATAGGATTGAAGTTTTACTACATGTATCAATCGCATAAGCTAATGTAGTTAATTAAGCCATATATTTATATTTATAATTATATACATACAGACATACTTAAACGCAAACTTTTCAAAATATTTATCTCTCTCAATACATACACACACCCCCACGTATGTATGTACTTTAATAGGCAACATCATAATTGAGGACTGTCTGTTCAAAGGGAGATATTTCCACCATAACAAAAATTTGGATTAATGAAAATAACGTCTAATTAAGTCATCTTAGATATTTTGTTGAATATTTTTTTAATAAAATATTGACGAAAGGCGACTCGGATGTCGATTTTTGTTTTTTTTTTGAGTTAATAATAAAAGTGGTTATTTCCAAATTTTAATAATTATCATTAGTAATAATTATTAAAGTTTGGAAATAACCACTTTTGAATGAGATTCAAAAAAATAACTCCTTCTGTTTGGATAATTTAGAAATAACCCAGTTCGTTTAGTACAATTTAGGAAATATAGGTGAGGAATTATAGATTTATTTTATGTTCGCATGTTTGGCGGAAATTAACCCAAATAGGATCTTAGTCTCTAAAACTCAAACTCAAAGCATTTATTTCAAAATTACATACAGGCACTTTTGAATTGTCAAGGGGTCGGTCAGTCAGAAAAATGAAGTTAGTTGCCCATTCCAAAGCGTAGTAGGTACTTATGGAGAAGAACGGGCAAGAAACTCGATGACACTCTTACATAACGTTACAAATAAAAATCGGTTACATCATTCATGTTGAAATTATACATGTGAGAACGATGTAAAAAGACGTGCACTTTGTAAGAGTCCGTAATACTAACGATAAAAACAAAAAAAAATCATTGTACAATTCAAATTAAAATAAGCCGTGGCAGATAAGAAATTACCAGTCCCTACTGACGGCGCCCGTTTACGATCATGACGTATGGATCAGCATTATTCAGCTCAACCATTTTGAAAGGAACTTAATGACTGAAACTGAAACAAAGAAAGGGTAGGTATGTTATGATGACGACGTGATTCGGTAGTTTACGAATAGCACGTAAGTACCTACCACAAAGAGGACTTCATTCATATTTACGTCTTTTTTCGATAAACTGATCTATCCCTTCTTATTTTCTTTCGTACTCCCCAATTTAGGTTCTCTACATTCAATATAATGCTGGTGGCACACTCATTTTTAAGGTTCCCTAGTACTAAGACTTCGCTGTCTGTCCGTCCGTCTGTCTGTCACCAGGCTGTATCTCAAGAACCGCGATAGCTAGACAGTTGAAATTTTCACAAATTATGTATTTCTGTTGCCGCTATAACAAAAAATACAAAAAATCAAATAAGATAAATATTTAAGGGGGGCTCCCATACAACAAACACGACTTTTTTGCCGTTTTTGTAGTTAATGGTAAGGAACTTTTCGTGCGCGAGTCCGACTCGCACTTGGCCGGTTTTTGTTTCAACAACACACAATAACGAGAAAGAAAATGTCAGTTTGAAATTGGAACTATGAATTTCATCTTATTTCATCTAAGTATATTTATATTTTGAATGTAATGGAAATATCTCTCTTTGAACAAAACGATCACATAAAATATTCATTTTTTATTGGAAATAACGCTTTCTGACGCAGTCTAAAAAGCACAGATGGTGTAAACCAACTAAACTACAGAATTAACAAAAAAACTATGGAATGTGGAAATATCTCCCTTTGAACAGACACTCCTCATATATCCATTTACTAGTAAGTAGTTATCTTAATAATAATATTCTGTGCTCGTCATACAACAATTTTTATTTTTTTAACTATTTGGTTTAAAAATGTACAAAAAATGTAACCCTTTCCTTGCAGTCTGGTAAAAAGAGTTTTGATATTAGATTTGATTTGATTAGAATGGAATGCATCATAGTATTTTATTGTATGGCAACATGTACTACGTGAATGTCAACGTCATTTATCACCTGTTCAGAGTTCTGTCATGACTGTCATTCTAATGTCAAATTATTGCCGTCACGCGAGTGAGCGCAATGTTTTTGTAATTTATTTACTTAAAACAACCTGTTAAAAATATTAAAGTCTACAAAAATCAGTAGTTTTACGTTAGTGATAAGTGTAAGTGAGTACTTAGTTCCGTAATAATGTCGGAAGAGGACGAAAACTTGCATCGTTTGGAGGGATCTTCTGGTGATGCTCCGGGTGGTCTTATTCTTAAAAAAAAGGATCCTCCTGGGGAGTTTCAGTTTGCCAAGCCTTCATTACTTGGTCTTGACAAGCTGGCCGCAGCCAAGCGCAAGCAGAACAGGCTGATATCGTTTCAAGAAGAGGGTACCGAAGATGATGTTGACGACAATAAATCTGATGCCAGTAATTCGAAAGAACGTAAATACAGGAAGCATAACGAAGAAACACCTACTTATACTGGTGGTATATCAGAACAAGCTCGGGAACGGATGCTTGAGAGATTACAGAAGTGAGAAAGTTTGTTTGAACACAGTTTTATTATTGTTTTCTTTATTTACAATGAAAAGTTTTCTAGTTTCAACCTTTTGATGTATAATAAGACCAAAACCATCAGTAATACCAAGACCCCTGCTATCTAAAGATGAATTCAATTATCTGAGACATGTAATGGAAAGTCAGCACATCAGTGACACGCTATTATACCAAACAACCGTTTGATTTGGTTATTTTCTCAATAACTTCTGAATGATATGATTAAGTAATCCAGAAGTAAAATTATTTTTTAAATAACTTCACCTATAATGTTGTTAAATCCAATAAGAAAACACTCGACGTATTTTTATAATAACTGAAGTTATAAGTCTCAGAATACGATCTTTATTTAAAATAATATTTAGTGTTAAGTCGCTAAGTATAATGTTATACTACTTGTATGCACGTTGTCCTAAGATAATTGAGTTGCAATCTAACATCATGCGTTTTGCAAATAATATATTTAGAAATGCGTGGTGTCAAAATATGGTGCAATTATTGGTAATTTGGTTGTATTTTATAGAGCATCTAACACATCAGCTGTTACCAACCAAAGAAAGATAAAATTACATGAATTAAAATGAAATAAACCTATTTCCAGAAGAGAAAAAGATGCAAAAGAAAAAGGTGTACACTACTCCACTCAAGAAGAAAAGAAAACGCGGTCAAAAGATGACGAAGACGACCGCTACTACCGTTACCGTTATGACAGAAGGGACCGTGACCGCAGAAGAGATGACCGCAGGGATGACAGAAGGGATAGAGATAAGGATAGAAGACCAGGTGGGAGAGACTCGGAGAGAAGGGACAGAGACAGTGAGAGGAGGGGTGAAAGTTCAAGAAGGAGTTATTATGAGCCGAGGTTTAAGGATGAGCCTAGGACTCCAAGGTATATTACTGATTCTATTTTATGTTTTTTGTTATACCTTCATGTTATCACACTTTACCAGGATAAGACATTTATAGCTTCAAATTGTGTCAATTCTGCATGCCTACTGGTAAAATATAGCTGAACTTGTTTCTGTTTCTTACTTTGTTACCGTAATAATATATTTTTCTAAAATTTGGAGTGTAAAAAAATCCTTAGTTATCTTTATCTTATCCGTGTTTGAATTTTTTTTTTAATATCAGTTTCATTTAGTTGTTTCATAACTGTCTAACCCAACATTCTGGACAGTATTTTTGTCTCACGAAGCAACATGCGATTTACTTGTGGCTACCAAGTGTACAAACATACTATAGTAATAATAATTAATATTATTTATTTATTTATTCAACAGACAACTGGATGCAAGTTCAAAAATATTACTTACCATAATTCTAGATGCTAGTAAACAATTTAACTTATTTGCTATGTTAGTACTTAAATTCTACTACCAATAGGGTGGTTTTTATAAGATGCCTCATTATGGGGTTTCGTCAGGCCCATCAGCAATAGTTTTCAGGAGGCTGTTGCCACTGTCCCGCAATCTTGTGAAAAGAGATGCATTCTTTTTCCGCTATGAATGTGTGTGTAAGCGCAGGAGCTCTCGGTACCGTCCGATACAATGGCGAATTCGGAAGTGTGTGTGCGTGCGTGTGTTATGTGCTGACGCTACTCGTCTTCACTCATACATTCACAGAGCGTTTGTACACTTGGTTACCACAAGTAAAGCGCGCGTCGCTTCGTGAGATAAAAAATCTTATAGCTGTTAAAGCTGATATCTTCTTGTTTTTACTATCCTGAACTAGGCTAGTCCCACTCCTGGGGAGAGACCTCCCCCATTCTTTCTGAAGCTGCAATCTTATGAAATAAAATTGTATAATATTAGGTATCAGAATTCTACTTGAAAACCTGAAAATCAAATTCCATATCAAATTGTTTAGTGATAATAAATAAACTGGATTACAAAAAATATGAAAGCCTGACTTCAGATCTGGGTTAGAGTACCTGTATTTCAAGAGTCAGATTTATGCAAAAATGTAATAAAATGTTGTTACTTTTTACTTTCCTACCCCTTAATTACCTTGACAATTTCCAGCATGAAAGTCCTAAAACCAACGGACAAGACAGCCTGGGATGATGATGATGATGACCTGAAGGCTCCACTACGTAAGTCCAGCTGGGACTTCCCGACACCGCTGACTCGAGACGGAGGTGGTGACCGTTCACAAAGAAGTGATAGGAGCGGTAAACCAATGAGAGATTACAAGGGAAGACCGTATGAGAATACACCGAGAGCTTCACCACATAAGTGAGTACTATTTTCATTATTAAACAGTACCTTTTCAGTATCATTTCAGTGATTAGCATAATAAAAAGTTATATCACTTTGACCACGTTTCCTCTTGCATATCTATTCACAACCATTTGATACGTTTCCGTGCCGGATCGAATCATCAATCAGTTTTATCGAAGGGGTCCTATATACGCTGTTTATAAAACCATAACCCGAAAATTTTGTTAGCTTAAATCAAATAGACAACTGCTATTCTTCCGACATCTATCTACTGTGGAGGGCAAGCCAAATCAGATAATCCAAAATGTGTAATTTTCGACAATGGTTGTTAATAGCTGTGTTTAGGCGCCTCGCTAAGCCCCGCGACTTCCACGCGCTGTGATGGCTGTTTGACGTCCTTTGCCTTAAGAACTCTTGAACTTGTATATTTATGCGACGAGTGTGTGTGGTGGATGGAAATTAAGTCCGGCTATACTGCAGTTATAAAATGTATTACTATATAAAATTTCAACAGTATTTTGGATGAGCATGAGACAACCAATTAATTCAAACGTTCCGTCCACCACGACTTTTTCCATATTGTTCTCACTAAATTCACATCACATTTTAGCCGCTACGCAGCGGCCGCGCCCGTCGAGGATGCGCATGCGCCGCCCTAGCTAGATCGCGTTGGCAGATCAATAAATAAGCTGTGCTGATGTTTTCTTTCACTGTTTTAAAACCAATGATTAAATGAATTGCACAAAGTGCCTGCCAACTTGCTAACATGTATGCAAGTTAGGGCGGTTACCACTGGTCCATCAATGCCCTAATAATGGAATGTATTCACTTGAGAATTCCGACTCTTTGTGTTTTTTATCTCCCCTGAACTTCAAATTCTATTAGAATTAAATTTTGGTTAATACTTTTATGCCTGATCTCGGCACCTTGTTCAAAAGACCATGACTGTAAGTATTTTTTACAATTGTCACCAAGATAAATGAATGATTACAGATTCGCTAGTTCAAGGCGGGCAGTAGACATTGACGACTCAGATTGGGAAGAAGCTGAGAAGAAACTTGATAGAGCTTGGTACAATATGGGAGAAGGTAAATATTATCTTTCATAAAGTTTCGGGCATGATCAGCCTATAATCTACCACGCGGGCCTAGCGTGGGTTGGTAGATGTACCATGTCTTCGAGTTTTTGATTTTAGGATATGCCGGTTTCCTCAAGATGTGTTCCTTCACCGTTTTGAGAGCAGTGGTGATGAAATTATTTACACAAAATAAAGCTCCTGTCTGGGTTCAAACCCACGACCTACAACTCGTTAGTCGGAGCTGATTCCACTGGACCACCACTGCTCCAAGTTTCGAGCAGTGCTGCCTTTTATACATCACCACTCTTTTGCAATTTATTTTAAATCGAAACAGGCTGTAAATAATTGTGGACAAAGCGGTTTTGAATTGGAGCGTGAATTTTGTTTTTGTGTGAATGTTGTGTGCCTTAACCTGGGTCAAATAAATGTAATTTTCTTTCTTTCTTTCAAACCAAAAAAGACCGCAGGGCATCGGATTTTTTATACCATTGAAAAAGAAACCTTAATATCAGTGTCTTAAAGAGCAAACGAGCCACACTCAAAGAGCCAGATACACCATTTGATATCTGCGTGGATGTCCGTACCACTTTGCACTTTACGTCACCGAAAATAAAGCTTATTTCTCTTTGATCTGCACACAGCCAAAGAGTCTTAATTACTTTTCTTTATTCTTCTCTCCCTTATCAAATTCTTCCTTCCGCCAGGTGAAGCTGACGAATCCGACCCATTCGCTGGGACATCATCAGAGTACGTGGCACGCAAAGAAGAACAGATAGAAAAGCGACGCAACCGCAAAGTATCGGCTCAAAGGCAGCAAATAGACAAGGATAACGAGCTGTGGGAGCGAAACAGAATGCTGACCAGCGGTGTTGTCCATGCCATTAATGTTAACAACGATTTGGACGAGGTATGTTGGATAATAACTCAATCGCATTACTAAGCAACTTTAACGTAAAGGATAACGTAAGGGCTTATGAATCGGCTTCTGCGCAATAAAACGCGGTTTCGATTTTTGCACCGACAAAAGATATTCGTATACCGACAGAGGCCGTTATTGGAAGTGCTTAACATCATTGTTCTAGTGCGAGAAAGAGATAGAGCTATGCAGGACTAATAGCACCATTTCTATCCCGAAATAGTTGTTCCTGGTTTTGGTAAGTGTGTACGTGTGATTTTGTCTCTGAACACATCCGCAATACATGAAGAATTCTCAGTGGGTCTTTAACATAACTGGCGAAATGTGGTTGTATCTATATATAAATATATACTATGCACCTCTGTCTATCTCTTCGGGGAATGCAGGCGTGATCACGTGATGTTATGTGCTGTAGAATTTTATCGACAACGAACCCAGTTTTATCGATATCGATTATCGATACCGAACGCTTATCGATGTCTACCAATCAATCTGCCCAGCGTTTACGTTGGGATCGGTTTCCGTTATAACCGGATGCAGCATTTATCAGTCTTTATTGTGTAATCGATGTCTATGATATTATTTTTAAAACTTTCTAATGACATTCTTCCTGTTTTTTAAAGGAAAACGTCGACCGAGTACACTTGCTGGTCCACAACATAGTGCCCCCATTCCTTGACGGTAGGATAGTATTCACCAAGCAACCCGAACCTGTCATACCAGTAAGTACTGCACTATTACTCATTTTCATGTTACAGTATTTAAAAAGCATTGTAAACTTGATGGCTTAACAGATATCCACACTAATATTATAAATTCGAAATTAACTCTGTCTGTCTGTCACTCACGCTCACTCAAATGTCTCGCTGGTGGTGGCGTGTGTGTTGGATCATTAAGTTCCCTTCAAAATGGTTGAGCTAAATGGTGCTGATCCATACGTCATGTTCGTGAACGGGCGCCTACAGTAGGGACTGGTCATCTCTTAGCTGCCACGGCTTATTTTAATTTATTTTAATATTTGAATTGTTTTTGTCTATTACGGACGCTTTTAACGTTCTGCATCGTTCTCACATGCATAATTTGAACATGAATGATGTAACCAAAGTTTGTTTGATTTAAAAGAGTGTCCATAGAGTTTCTTGCCCGTTCTTCTCCATAGGCACCTACTAGCAACTAGCTTCATCTTTCTGACTGACCGACCCCTTGACAATTCAAAAGTGCCTGTAATTGGTTTATTTGAAATAAATGCCTTGAGTTTGTCAGTCCATCTGACTGTCCGTCTGTCTGTTACCTTTTCACGCTTGATCCACTGATCATTATGAAATTTGATAGATAAGTAGCCTGGGACCTGGAGAAGGATATAAAATACTTTTATAGAGATATGAGGAACAGGGTGTAAAATTCACTCATACTCTATGGATAAGGGAGGATCCTCCGACCAGACGGGTGTCGTGTCTGGTGGGCAACTACCCGACAATTGATGTCGGGATGTTATATACATGCTAGTTGCGCGGTAAACTCTGCTTGCGCGATGCAGGATTTTGCGTGACGTCAGTGTGATGTGTAGCTCGCATGTGGCGTTTGTAGATGCCGCTACACTTTTAATCTTAGATTTTTGTATAAATAATTTATAAAATCCTATTCCTAATTAATATTATAAATGCTACAGTGAGTTTGTTTGTTTGTTACTCAATCACGCTAAAAAGGCTGAATAGATTTGCATGCAATTTGACACAGATAGACCATGACCTAGGTAAGTAAATAGGCGATTTTTCATCCTAGCTCGCAGATGAAGTCGCGGGCAATAGCTAGTCAGATAGCAATGAACTCAGTCTATTGCACTCCACTGCTGAATAATGTACCTCTCCTAAGTTGGGTCACAAACCGCGGTCCGCCACCTTCCGTTTCCAGCCTGTTCCGACCCCCTTCTTAGGTAGTCAGGAGCGTCCCACGTCTACAGATAAAAATCACAAAAAAGACTTTATTTAGTTTATTTTACAACCTTAATTTCGGTTTACCCTAAACCTGAAAGGTATCATCGTACAGTACAAATATTTTCTTAATTTCCCTCGGGAATCATCGCATTTCCGAATACAAACGAATGCTAATTTCCATGTCCGTCAATTATTAGATTTATCGTGTATAATAATTTGAATTCAGAACTAAGTACTTTATTGTTGTTTTGTTTTGACGTAACAACAATTAGACTCAAACTCAAACTCAAACTCAAACTCAAAGCATTTATTTCAATTAAACCATTTACAGGCACTTTTGAATTGTCAAAGAGTCGGTCAGTTAGTCAGAAAGTTGAAGCTAGTTGCCCATTCCAAAACGTAGATCTCTATGGAGAAGAACGGGCAAGAAACTCCAAGGACACTCTTTTTAAATCAAGATATTACAAAATCCTGGGTACATTATTCGTGTTGCTTCTATATGCGAGAACAATGAAAAAAAAAAATATAAAAAAACAATTCAAAATATAAGATTAATAATAAAAATAAGCCGTGGCAGTTAAGAGATGACCAGTCTCAACTGACGGCGCCCGTTCACGAACATGACGCGTGGATCAGCACCATCCAGCTCAACCATTTTGTAGGGAACCGAATGATCCAACACACGCGCCACCAACAGTGAGACATTTAAGTGAGCATGACATAGTCCCTACTGCCATGGTGTCAAGTCAACATAATTATATAATAAACGAATCCATTGTACTCACATTTACAAAATTGCAATATGCTTCTAAATTATACAAAACTATAGTTTGCTATGTATTTGAGCAATTAATAAAATTTTACTACATAAAAGAAAATAATCATTAAAATATCTATTGAGTTATTCAATAATAAAACATATTTTATAAAAAAATAAACAAACATTAAGTTCGCAATGTCAGAAAAATAAAAGGGGGAATAAGAAAGGAGTATCTCTTCCAAACATTCAAATTTTAACTAGTGCGCCCGAGTGGCTGTGGAGCAGGACCAGCATTACGCCAAGCATTTTTATCTACTATATAGTCATTGAACTTATAAGTATAGAGTACTTACTTAGTTCTGAATTCAAATTATTATACACGATAAATCTAATAACTGATGGACATGGAAATTAGCATTTGTTTGTATTCGGAAATGCGATGATTCCCGAGAGACGTTAAGAAAATAGTTGTACTGTACTTACCATCATTTAAACAACTTTTACTATGGGACCAAACAGCAGATATTTTCTCCCGATTTGCCCCTTTTCAGCTTTATATCCCGGCCACCGAGAGAAACGGCGTTCCTGACATAAATGTCAGTTGGACACGATTAGGAACTAATAAAGATTAAATTCTTGACACACGTATTCTTTTGTACTCAGAGTTTACAGTAATTTCAGTTAGCTTTCCCCTGATTTTCCATCACATTGGTCTTAATTGTCGTTGCTGGCAGAAGTAAAATATCTTTAAAATTACTTCAAACGCATTCTCAAATGATTAATAGTGTAGGGTAAACAAAATCTAAGCTTGTAAACAAATAAATTGTAAGTCATGATTTATTGTAAACTTAATCCTTTTCTCCGACTCCTAGGTAAAAGACCCAACTTCTGACATGGCAATGAATGCTCGCAAAGGCTCCGCTCTCGTCAAAGCGTTCAGAGAGCAGAAGGAAAGAAGGAAGGCTCAGAAGAAGCACTGGAAGTTGGAGGGAACCAAACTTGGTATGAATTATATAGCAAAAGATTTTGTGATGACATTGAAAAATAAACTTTGTTGTTATGGTCATAACATCTAAAGTTGTGCGTACATCGAGACAGACATGAAAAGGGTCGTCGGCCATCTTCAAGTGAGCAGTCTTGTTTGAACTTTAGCTCACTAAAAATAAAGTTTATTATTCATGTTGCAATGGAATTCTTTGCTCTGTGCACTTTCATAGTTAAAACTAGGAAGCTTAATTAGTATTATTATTATTTGTTCATTAATTGATGGGATCGCTCTAGAGTTTTTGAGACCTCGATATCGCCTGTTGAAAACTGGATAAAGTGATAGTTGGATATCTGAATGAAATGCAAGAAAATGGGGGTCTTTAAATAACTTTTTATTTTTAACTTGTGTGAAATGTTAAAATTCTTGCCTCAATGTGGTTTATCCTAATATGATTATTAAACAATAAAATATACTTATTAATGTATTTCTCCGTGTCTATTCCAGGTAACATCATGGGTATTCAGAAGAAGGAAGAAGAAATGGAAGACGGCCCCACTAAAGACGCTTACAAATACGCTGAACATATGGATAATCGTAAGTAAACTGGGTTCACAATTTAAAGTTTCAATTCATACGTGATTAGCCTGTGCTCGCATCTGCCCGCGTGAAATTTCTGGTTCCCCCGACCCACCCCGTCGCATCGCATCGCCTGCCCGCGCTATTACTTCGTTTTCTTATCTCTCTTATCTTTTTTTTTTGCCGGGTCACAACTTTGAAAATAGGAGCTTGTATAGGTTTCTATAGGTGAAATATTTTTTTAAATCAGTTAAGTATTTTTTGAGTTTATCCATTACAAACAAACATACAAAAAATCGAATCCTTTCCCATCATAATATAAGTTTAGATAATACAAGTCACATTACTTCCTTCACAGAGCCACAGGAAGTCGAATCGAAGTCAGACTTCGTGAAGAAATTGACGATATCTGAGCAGAGGCGGTTCCTGCCGGTGTTCGCAGTCAGAGAAGAACTGCTCCAAGTCATCAGAGAGAACAGCGTCGTTATTATTGTTGGTAAGATCTTTTATTTATTTACTAGCGACCCGCCCTTGCTTCACGCGGTTTTACGACTTGACAAAACATAGAGATTTTTTTATTGCAAGCCGTGTGCCCGATGGGATTTCCCATCGGCAAAAATGACCAACTTCCTTAAAAACTTTCATACCCTATTTAAACCCTTAAGGGGAAGAATTTTCAAAAATCCTTCCTTAGTGCTCACTTTCGGTATACAGGGTCAAATTAAATTAGCTAGCGAAACTTTGCAGACGTGATGGGTATGGATATCTAAACATGATAAAATAAAAATGATTTCATGTTTTATTTTTGGGGTCAACGATCGCTGGTGGTGTTGTTCCATAGAGTATGAGTAGACAAAATATGTTTTGTCGTGTTTAGATATCGATACTAATCACGTTTAAAAGTCGACGCTAGACAGAGACAGCATTATTAGCATCTGACGGCACAATACAGGAAAGTCATAGTAACGTCGCGCCATTTAGTACAATGATCGTTTTGCGTGACAAGGATAGAAGAATAATTTCAAAAGTGGGTAACTTCTTGATTTTTCCACAGACGTATTTTTTTTTTACAAGTCTTCTTTTTTAGTAACATCTTTAAAAAAGTATCTATTAATGTATATTTTTAATAGTAGTCAAATACTCTATTGTTGGAAATGAGCAGTTTGTAATAATGAAACACAAGTGGTTTTTGTCTAAACGTTTAATGTACAATAATTGTACCTACATTAAACAATCATTACCAATGTTTGGCTGTTAGCAGCCGAGAATTATTTTTAGTTCCACTGCAATATATTATATTTTTCCAGTTATTATAACTGCATATTATGTCCGACGCCGTCTTTCTCTGTGCTGTTAGTGTAGCAACTGAAAAAAAAAAAAAAAGTCAGTAAAAAGTTCAAGATGGCTGTGAAGTAGTTTTCTTCCATTGACAATTTTTTGGGTTCCGTAGCCAAATGACAAAAACGGAGACTTTATAATTTGCTCAAGTCCGTCTGTCAGTCTGTCCGGATGTGACGCAGCTATTTTACTTGGTGACTACCAGCACTATATCGATGAAAATTGGTAATGAGTTATATTCTGTGAGTCCCATTATTGTCACATTCTAAACAATGTTGGAGTGAAACTGCGAAAAACTTTTTTAGGGTACACAGCTTAGAAAGTTTTCGGCGGTTCAGAGTGGGTTTCCCTTCTATATAATATATTATCCTACTATATAATATAGTATCCTACTATATTAGATGACTAACTACAATATTTCTAAAAAAATATATAGTATGCGAAACTACTATATTTTCGATGTACATTTAAATAACATAATTTTATTAAAATTAGTGTAAAACATAACGCTGTCGTAATCTGTTTTTGAAATTTGTATTCAGTAATAAATCAGTTTAATAAAATTCTGGTTATCGCTCTTTCTGACCGAGAATGTGTGGCTACATCTACTGCTGAAAAATGGCAACTCAAGTGTTGCTCAGTGATTCAGACTTTTCTTATATTTTCAAAATAGTATCTATTCTTCTTTTTATACCAGCAACTTCAGCTTTTACTGAACGCATATTTTCAGTGATGAATACAAAATGGCGAGATGAGCCTGCCAGCCTGTATAATATAATAATTTAAAAAAATTATCACTTAAGCTTGTGGGGTATTGTTGGATTCTATAATTAAAAAGATTATGTTTTTAAGTGACTTTGCTATGTAATAGTTTCAATAGTTTTTGAGATATGGGAATTGTTGAGTTCCAACTAGAGAAAAAAACTTTGCTTATCATAATTTTTTCGAGAAATTCTATGAAATTAGAACTTATTTTTGCGGCCGGTAAAGTGAATACTGGGCATAGGTAAATATTTATTCCGACTACGAAACCCTTCACTGTGCATGGTCCGATACGAACTTGGCCGGTTTTTCAAAATATGAAAATAAATGTAGATTTATATGACTCCAAAAGTGAAACTTAAACTCCCACTAACGTTATCCTGTACTTGCTGTGTTAGGTAGACTCTGATGAATTTTAAATTATCACTCAGTATAATAGCCGTGGAATTTGGCAAAAATAATACATATATTAATATGTGCTAACTTTAAAAGAAAGTTTTACTCAGTAAAAAATCATGGGACTGAATATTATCACTGTTAAAATAAGTTTAATGTTAAGACAATAATGGGAAATACAGTTATTCCATTTAAATTGACGTAAGTGAAAGTTATCGCGATGAAGTAAGTATAAGGCCGCGTCCTAGCCAACGCGAACGTCACGCGAGTATGCGATCATCGCGGTCATTTTGTTTGGCGAAACTGAAAGAGTGGTTGTGCCGACAGAGGGCGCCTTCCGGTTTTCCGAACAAATGGGTGACATATGAACGCGACGAACGCTTATTCGCGCGAACGATAGTTTTGGTTAGGACGCGGAATAACTTGCACTAGGCCCTCAGTCAGTACAAAATTTTATTTACAACCTGACCCGACATCGACCCGCCCCGGCTTCGCCCGGGTAGCAAAGCATAATATAATATAGCCTATGTCACCCGGAGATAGTGTAGCTTCCCAACAGTGAAAGAATTTTTGAAATCGGTTCAATAGTTTCGGAGCCTATTCAATACAAACAAACAATCATATATTTTCTCTTTATAATATTATTTCACTGTATTTCGTTTATCACAAAATAAATTTAGGTTATACCTTAGCCTCAGAACACGTGGTGGTTATGCTATTAAATTGAAGCTTATTTGAAACATTTGTATTTTTAACATAGCGCCATCTATTGAATACTTACTCAATCCAGTCAACAGATATCGCTATCTGTTAGAATCGTTTAGAGCTAACAAATAATTGTGACTGTCAAATAATAGACAAATAATTTGCAATAAAATAATATTGCGACTATAAATTGAGATGTAAGCTATCCTATGTTTCAAGTTGGATCAAATTGCACACGGTGTGCAAATCAAATTTAAAATCGGTTCAGTAGTTTAGGAGTCCGTCGCGGACAAACAACGTGACACGTAATTTTTATATATTATGTACTTAATATTCTATTGGGGTGATAGGCGACAAGTGGTAGTTAAAAACAAAAAAAATATTGTTTCTTTGGGAAAGTTGTTTATTATGATGAGTACAATCATGTGTTTAAATATCGGTCACTAATTACCAGTCACCCTATATAACGATATGTATCTGTTGAGAGAAGAAAAGTCGACTAAGGTACGAAGAAGGCCCTTTAGCGCTATACAGCATGTACCAGAAAGGTGTGAAAAATATCAAATAAATATCAAAAATTATCAGCCTTCCCATACATTTGGGTCGAGTAGGTATTGAAGATTTGTATGGGACATCCTAACTTCCTAACTTTATTATTATATTTATATTTTATATTTATATTTTATATCCTAACTTAATATTATAAATGCGAAAGTAAGTTTGTTTGTTTGTTTGTTTGTTACCTTTTCACGCCTAAACCACTGAACCGATCATCATGAAATTTTGCATGTACGTTGACAGGGGTACAGAAACGGACATAGGGTACCTTTCATCCCGCAAAAAAGTACTGTTCCCGAGGAAAACAACAATAACGTTCTTATAATAATAGATGGCGCCACGTGTCTTTCGAATCATGATTGAATTATAACCCGAATTGATAGTCAAAGTCTAAATTAACGCGAGCGAAGCCGCGGGCAGAAGCTAGTTTCATAATATTTTCGCGATTACGATGTTGGTCACATGGAGCAAGTCTTTCAGTTTGTTGGTCACCACACCCTTAAATTTGACCATATCTTTCTGATACAAACTGTACATGTTTAATATATCATTATGTCTCTGTCATCTTCAAACGAAAGAATATAATACTTTTTATTATGTACCTACACCATATGAAACACTGAAATACAACACAGAAATAGAACGATGCTTGTAATGGGAGCTATCGTTTTTGTGGTCACCAGTTGGCGCCACTGTCGAGTAAGGTCCTGTTGCAGTACTTTTATTTGAGGTTTTGGATATGTTTAAGTACCCTTATATTCATATTATGTTTATTTTATTACATTTGAAAACTTCAAATGAATATTTAGATTATAATATTCCTAAAATTGGCAAGCTTGATGCAGAAAAATCTTATTCTTCCTTCAAGTGCTACCAAAACCACTACCATTGCTACCATTAGATCCTAACTTTTTACTTAAAGTCTTAAGCCATAATTAATCAAGAATGGCACAACCATTACAGCTATTATGAATCATTCGTTAAAATCCGTGATAAAAAATCCCGCAAACAATGATCGTTCACTACATATTTTGACATCTAGAGACTTTACTCTACACTAGCGCCTCTAGCGGCGAACTCAAGCGCGATAGCCCTCATTAGTATAGCGCTAAATGTAATAAGGTCGTGGAAAAAGTTTTTTCGTATTTTATAGGTATAAAGTTGTAGTAAAATCACTTTGGTTGTACTGTTTGTATCTGGCTGGTTTTGATATCATTAAATAGATGACACTTAAAAAAGAAAAATAAAAACGATTTCCCGCCATGCCCATTTTTCAATTGTTTTTCTGTCTGTCAAAATGAGCGAATCTAACGAAGAAATTCGATACATTTTGAAGTTTTGTTACAAAAAAGGGAAAATTGCGACATAAGCCACGAAGAAAATATGTGACGTTTATGGAGTTGACGCAGTGTCAGTCAGAGTAGCACAAAGTTGGTTCGAGCGTTTTCAGTACGGGAATTTTGATGTCAAAGATGCAAGATGCAGCTCGCCGTGGTCGCCCTGTTACGGATAAAGTCAATCCTAGTTTTGAAAAAGTCGAGCAATATTAGTATTTACGACATAGCTGAAAAGTTAGGGGTTCACCATAAACAGTATTGACCCATTTGAAAAAGTCTGGGTATACAAAAAGCCTCGATGCTTGGGTGCCACACGAGCTCTTAGTCTTGAATTTCTATATAAAATACCAAATTTGTTTTGCTGCACCAATTTTTTTGTGATTTGTGCTGTAAGTAGGCGCAAGTGTCCGTCCACTTCATCTGCCTTAACATTATGAAAAGCATAATTACTAACCTCTCGTAAAAATCACGAAACATAATATTATAATTTTTATTAATGTGTTAATTTTCTTCATATTTTTTACTGACATGTAACACTGTAACAATAATAAGTTAGTGAAACTTCACCGACTGTTTATGCAAAACTAAGAAAAATTATAAAGAATTTGTAATTTATAACAAATTAAGTACCTGTTCTTACCAGTTTAGGAACTCCGTACAAGGAATTGTGTGAAAATATTGATGCGTAATTAAATTAATATTTAACCACAAAACAGCAACTCTAGAATATGAATAAGCTTTTATTTTAAGAAATGTTTTGGCACATGTACATCCTCACGTACTCAGCAACAAATGTTAGTTTTTAGGGCTCCGTACACAAAGGCTGCCAACGAAACTATTACTAAGCGTCCGCTGTTCGTCCGTCTGTCTGTCAGCGGGTTGTATCTCATGAATCGTAATAGGTAAACAGTTGAATTTTTCTCTGGGTATGTATTTCTATTACCGCTTTAACAACAAATAATATACCACCAATAATAACCATACAAGAAATGTAGTTTTTTTTTTGGCGGTTTTTGCCTCGTGGTACGGTATACTTCGTATGCGAGTCCGACTTGCACTTGGCCGGTTTTTTTTTATCAATACTGAACACCATCATCGTCATTCACTTGCCCTTATCAATTTATATTTGACGGAACATGTCTTTTTCATCCATACTTCTCATTATATCATCTACCACACGGCCCATCCATCGTTTCTTTGGTTTTCCTCTATTCTCATAGCCCTACACATTCATATTCAAAACTTTCCTAAAAACATTTTCCTCATTCGTACGCATCACATGCCCATACCAGGACAACCGATTTCCACGCAACTTTTCAATCACCGGTACCACTTTTAGACTTCCCCTTATATAATTACTCATTTATTATTCTATCCATTCGCGTAATACCACATCCCTCTTAGCATTCTAATTTCTGTTCCATGCATTAATTCATCCCTTTTGTTGGCCAATATTCCGATCTAAGACAGCAGGCAATCAATCATACATCATAACATTGAAAATAAAAATAAAAACGGGTCAACTGCGACACGCACTCCAACTATATGACTCAGTGAACCCTAACATGTCACTCCAGGACAGTAAACCACAAAACGTGCGCCCGGTGGGTTTTCCATCGTCAAATAGCAAACTTCTATACACACATCGTCCCCTGTTTAACGAGAGACGTAAAGAGTTATTAAAGTACCGATTAATTCTGGCTAAATCTACTTAATAAAAATCGTACTGTATCTGTAGGTACCTACACTTCACCTTACCCTTCGGGGAATATAGGCGTGATGTTATGTTTGTTTTTTGTGTATCGTGAAGTAGTTTTACTTATAATCATCCTTTAAATTTTTCTTATATAAGTCTTATATTATTTGAGAAAGTAAGTATCAAAACTCACTTTTTTCAATAATGCAGTAGTCGAATAAACCTTAATAAATAAATAGTGAGCACATATTTTTGTATTTTTTTTTCTATAGAATGCTATTTACGTAGGTACTTACGTGATAAATAGGTACTTGTAAAAGCTTTTGTTTTTTTTTTTTAACTTTAATATGTTGAGGTTTTGAACTAAAAGTTAATATTCTATAGACATCATTTTACTAAGGAGAATAAGCTGTTTTGAAGTAAACAGTTATTGCTAATGGTAGGTTTTATCATTTTGTGCCGAAAAAAAAAGACAAGTTGTCAAAAGTGTATATGTTGTGGTTTTGTTTCTAACCTCCTCATTTATAATCATCATTACCATCATCCGAAGCATCACCACTTCGACCGGCATAACACTCTATTAATTACAATCTGAATCATATTGAAGCTTATTGCTAATCCTTTGCTTCATATGTTCGAAAAATGTGTCTGCTCAGCAACGTAAATAACGCAATGAATGTTGTTGCACTGTCAAAATGAAAGCTATTCCTACTTTTAGTGTGTTACGCAATTACCCCGCGATTCTGTGCGATCATTTATAATATCTTGACCTTAGGGGGACTAAAAGTATGTGATCCACTGCAGTAAACAAAATCAGAAAAAATATGTGATATTCATGAGGATATAATATGTTAGTTAGATAGTGTGTCTAAAACATACTTCAACTAATTAGATACGATAGATAAAAAAATAGGAAGATACCACAAAAAAAATATTTTAACGATAAAAAACAATACGACGACGACGACGACGGATGGGACGACGGGGGATGCTGTGGCCCGGGGTGGGGTCGTCTTGGCGGTGTCTCTAAACATCGCCAATGCCTTCAATACCCTGCCCTGGAGTTGCATCAGGGAGGCACTCCGGTATCACCGGATGCTGACCTACCTCTGTCGTGTAGTCGAGGCCTATCTGACGGATAGGGCCGTTATTTATCCCGGTCACCAGGGAGAATAGAACCGGTGAGAGATGTCGTGCGGTGTCCCACAGGGATCGGTCTTGGGGCCGCATCTGTGGGACATCGGGTACGACTGGGTGCTGCGCGCCGACCTCCCTACTTGCGTCAGCGTGGTGTGCTACGCTGACGACACGCTGGTCCTGGCGCAGGGGAGGTCGCACCAGGCGGCTGCCGAGTTAATGACACGCGGAGTTGCGACAGTCATTGAGAGGATCCGGCAATTGGGACTCGAGGTGGCCTTGCACAAGTCCGAGGCCATGTGTTTTCATGGTCCTTGGACAGCGCCACTGTGGGGTTCCCAAATAACGGTAGCACGGGTTAACATCGGCGTCGAGTCGACGATGAAGTACCCGGGACTCGTCCTCGGTAGCCGGTGGAACTTCGTGGAGCATTTCCGACTTTGGCTCCCAGATTGAAGCGGGCCGGGGCTGCCTTGAAGCGGCTCCTGCCCAATCTAGAGGATGCAAACGCCTCCTGCCGGAGGCTCTACGCGGGTCCGGGTCGACGGCGCGTTGTGTTCCACGCACGCCTCAAAGAGATGTCAGCATAATTGACGGGTCCGTTATCGGACCCGTCGCACAATCCGCGACCCCGGCAGGCATCGGCCCTATGGCCGATGCCTGCCGGGGTCGCGGATTGTTAGAAAGAATTACCGTGGACCTGGCGCACAGGCAACTGAAGGAACACGAGTGGGTTTTAGTTAGTAAGAGTCTGACACGCCCTTCCGCTCTGCCCAGAGCGGGAGAGGTCACTTGATGATATCCCACCCAAAAGAAAAAAAAGGACACTCCTACCTGAGACACTTGTTTGATAAATGATTTTATTTCTGTAAGTAGGTTTGTACAAACAGTTTTACACGTCAATCATATTTTAAAAACTAGATGAGGTCGGCGTTTCCTATCTGACTACTCTAAGAAGAAAGGCCGAAACAAACTCAGAGGTCAGTCTCTTTTAAAGTCCAGACATAATCTTGGTCAGATCATGTGAAGACCATGTAGATTTGTGTCTGAAATGGTCTTTTGAGGAAAAACCACAGAGATTGAGTGGACCTGTCCAGTCAGTGCACGCATTTGTCAGTAATCGTGCAGCTCAACTCAGAACTTAAGGAGCTCAACTTTCTTTTTAAGATTGTGCATTTAATTAACCAGTTCCTGTAATATGATTTGGAGATAAATAAATATCATGTTTATGACAAACCGTGTCCCCGATGGCATTCCCATCAGCAAGAATAACGAACTTGCATACAAACTTTTATCGCCTATTTAACCTCTTTAGGGTATGAGGAACAGAGTGTAAAGCTCACTCATACTCTATGGAAAAAGGAGTATCTGCCAACCAGACGGGTGTCGTGTCTGGTGGGCAACTGCCCGACGACAGGACGTGATGGGGTATATATGCTATTGCGCGGTAAACTCTGCTTGCGCGATGCAGGACTTTGCGTGACGTCAGTGTGACGCGTAGCTCGCATGTGGCGATCGAGATACCACTACAAGGGTTTGAATTTTCAAAAATCCTTTCTTAGTGCTCACTTTCGCTATTTATGTAATTGTTTTGCAAAAAAACATGATTCTAGACCAAGCGGTTTCGGCTGTCCGTTGTCTGTCAGTGAACGAATGTAACATTGTTACTAAGTAGATTATGATTATTTATTCCAGGTGAGACGGGCAGCGGTAAGACAACGCAGCTGACCCAGTACCTACACGAGGAGGGGTTCAGTCGGCTCGGCATGATCGGGTGCACGCAGCCTCGACGTGTGGCCGCCATGTCTGTCGCCAAGAGAGTGTCTGACGAAATGCATACTAAACTAGGTGAGCAAATATAACTTTAACAGTCGGCGTAGACAAAACAGCGAAATTTTTTCAGCTATTTCTCATTGATAAATTGATATTGAACTAAAGTAACTAAAATAAACTTCGACATGGCGTACTGGAAACAATTCTCTGTGACGTGTATTCGAGCGTATTTTCACTTGAAACGTGACAGTAAAAAACATGCTCGAGCATTTTGCTCTGTCTACGCTGACCATAACGTGCCAATTTTGAAGACAAGTCTACTTTTATCTCAATGGCTCTTTTCCCAAGAGACCAGATCCGCCAACCTGCATGGCTTTCACGTGTCTGGGCCACTATAACAAATGTCAGGACTTGAGAACTTTTGTGTTTCTTTTGTGTGTGGAAACAACGACTTCATACACAAAAGTACGCCTTATTCCAATAGGAGAAGCTAGAAACTACAGAACACCACCTGCTGTGATTCTTACAATATACTCCTTTTGACTCGTTTCCGTTCATACTGGTCATACACGCACGCTGGTTGCGAGTACTACGCACCTGACCGTTCTGAATATTTTAAATGACTTAGCATTTGATGTGTTAAAGTGTTATTGACAACTAACTTTCATAATAGACAATGGGCACATTATCATTATTTTTCGTTACCATCAATAAGTTGACTTGATAAATAAAACATGATTTAACAGAAGATTTATGCCCTACCTACTTTAATCTCCCCAGGTGACGAAGTAGGCTACGCCATCCGTTTCGAGGACTGTTCCTCACCCAACACGGTGATCAAATACATGACGGACGGCATTCTGCTCCGCGAGGGTCTGCGGGAACCTGACCTGGACAACTACTGCGCCATCATCATGGACGAGGCTCATGAGCGGTCGCTGTCCACGGATATGCTGTTTGGGCTGCTTAGAGAGGTAAGTGGATAGACTATTTAAGACTAGCGACGCCGCATGGAGGTTTGCACAAGAACCGTGCAATATTTTCGGGGTAAAAGTAGCCAATGCCACTCTCCAGCATATAAACTATCTCTATGCAAAAAAAGTATTTCGGTCTGTTACTTCGTTGATGCGTGAACGAAAATCAAAAAACAAAAACTATTTTACATTTATAATATGTATTAAGCTTCTGCCCGCGACTTCGTCCGCGTGGAATAGTTACTTTGGGCTAACGATAACTTTAACCCGCGACTTCGTTTATGTAGAGGGTGAAAATATTTTAAAATAATACGTACTAATAAGTACGTTAAGGAGCTGTTTTAGGTACCTACATCACGTTTTTATCAGTACACAGAGAAAAGATTTCTTAAAATATTCCTGGGGAGTTCATGAAATTTTACTGGGGCTCTGCAGTAACGCGGGTCCATATGCGCAAACCCAAGAAATTTTACCGGGTTACCCAGTACAAATTCTAGGACAAAAAAACATTTAAGGTCTTAGAAATTTTACTGGGTTACGGATTCAATTTTTACTGGGGTACTGAACGTCATTTTTGGTATCTCGCAGAGATAACTGGGGCCACGGCCCTTCTCCCTCCTGACCATTATTTTGCTGCGATGTTATTTTAAACCTGCGAAATCTTCTAAGATATTCATTGAAATCAAATGATGTAAAGGGCAATTTTGTTTTAAATGAAATACTTGTGATGAATAACGTATTTATTTGGATAAGGATTAATATCATGTTTATAAAAACACCTTCGCAAATAATGCATTATTTTAGAACAAACTTGGTTAGCATAAAAACGTTTATTTTAGTGAGCCAACCTTAAAAGATAGACATAAGCTGTCGCAGACTTTTTGTTATAACTTTTAAAGGGGAACAATTCTGTAATACATGACTTTTGCGAAACTTTAACCGTTTACGCAGCGCACGCATCGGAAGCAGGAAAAAGACCTGAAAAGGAAGAAAAAAACCCACGATTTTGAAACATTGCTCATTGGTGTTCCGTTCCTATTGGTTGTAGCGTGATGATATATAGCCTTCCTCGATAAATAAGCTATCTAACACTGAAATATTTTTTTAAATCGGACCAGCAGTTCTTGAGATTAGCGCGTTCAAGCAAACAAACAAACAAACTCTTCAGCTTTATTATTAGTATATAGATTAACTATCTTTGGATGTCGGAAAATATCCCACGAAAACGTACTACCGGGATTAAAATTATCCTATGTTTGTATTAATTAATCCAGATTATAAACTATCTGTGTGCTGAATTTCATCCAAATCCGTTCAGCCGTTTTTGCGTTATTGAGTAAAAAACATCCAAACACGAACTTTCACGTTTATAATATTACTGGGATAGTAGGATTCAATGAGATTTGATACAGATTTTTGTAAATACACCACGCCTAGATTGGAAAGGCTGTCTGTAAAAGATCTTTTTTAGCGATAAGACCGCCCATTATGTCACCCTATGTAAAATTTCTACATTTATATCTGTGATTTTTACGGTGTACAGTCACCAAAAGTGATAATTAACCAGGCTCGTTGGATATAGTTGAAGTTTAGTAAGATACCGATGGACGTTTTCGAATAAAATTAATTTAATTAATAGAAAACAAACTGTTAATTTATCAAATTAAATTTCATTCTAAAACATCCTTCAGTTTCTTACTAAAATTCAACTATATCTGACGACCCGGGTCACTTATCTCTTTTGGTGACTGTACATAATAAAAAGTATTCTATTCCATTCTATTCTAGTTGCTGTATTTCGTTACAGTAATGTGTTATATTTTAGCGTCCTCTCTGGAATTCTAACGTCCAGGGGATGACTACGGAAATTCCAAGGAAAAAAAACCGTTAAATAGTTAAACACTTCTTACGCCTCTTACTTATTTTACCTGTTAGTAAAAATGAGCTTAATATTTCATAATATCTGCGCCCCGCGGTTTCACCCGCATAAGTCGTCCCGTGGGAATATCGAGATAAAAAGTATCCTATGTCCTAATCCAGGCCAATGTTTACCCATGTGTCAAATTTTATCCAAATCTCTTTAACCGTTTTAGTATCAAAGCGTAAAAAACAAACATACAAAAAATCTTTATAATATTATTTTAAATTTTTATCCAGTAGGCGCCTAAAAGAATCAGCTCCTATAAAAATTCAAAATGAGATGTCGACTTTGACCCGAATAATTACATAGACTATCAGCTACAGGGTCAATTAACGTTAAGATAATTAATGCTAAGTCACGAGTTCATGACTCAAATTGATGACACTGTTAATTATCATATTATTTTAAACATTTTGTAACTTGTTATGAAAACTAGCTGTGGCAGAAGAGCCTCTATTGTTATGTCCTAATTTATAGAGAATCGTCATTCTGTATGCCTTATACTAATTTATTTGGGGTCTGCGCAACGTCTTTCCTCCATACTTCTCTATTATAAGTAGTCACGTTTCTAGCCAATTTGAAGAGAATATGTACCGGAAGGTACGTAGGACTTTTGGTAAGCCCCAAGATTTGTAGGTCTATAGCCAGTGGGAAGCACTTTCATCAGTTAGTAATGAATATTTTTTTGTATGCATAAACAACAACAAACGAGCTTACTAAAAAACACTTCCTCTCTCCTTCAACATCATCATTACAGTTAGTTTCCTTGCTCTTGTGTCATGTTTATTATCGTATATTATATATGTAAATAAGTATATGTTTTATATTTGTATGTATTTATTGTATATGTAAATGGTACACCACTGACTACCTGCATTATTGTCTCTCCTTGTCCCTTTAAACCATCCAAAGGTTGTCTATAAAAGATCGTTTTTAGCTATAAGACGGCCCATTGTGTCACCCTGTGTAAAATTTCTACATTTATATGTTTGACTGACTCTGGCATAGCCACCATTATGGATTTTAATTTTGATAACACAAAAAAATTGTCGCCAATTAGTCGAAATTAGTCGCCAAATATAAGAATTAGTCAGTCACTGATTCAAAAGTTATAAGTAAGGGTTTATAGGTGGCCGATCTGGGGAGTGCCTACCCCAGCTTGGCCCATTTGAGTCTCAAGCCTAGCGAAGATCTGTTTTCTTCCAAATTTAGTCGCTAATTAGTCGCAATTTTTCGCGAAGTCACAAATTTAGTCGGGTCTTAGTTTTGAAGATATAATGAGTGTCAGTCACACCATTTATATGTGTAATTTTTATGGTGTACATAATAAAGAGTATTCTATTCTATTAATGTGTATGTGACCTATGGCTAGGCGAAGTCTAAATAAAAACCCGATGTTGGATTTTCGACTTTCAGCGCTGAGTCAACCGTTGAAAATCCAGCAGCGCGCTTTTAGTTAAGCATTCATTTAGTTGTCACCTAGTCTTAGTCAAAACGGGCATGACTGATTCTGAGTAGGTGTAAATTAAAATCTGTATTGCGATAGTACTGAGCCGATCTGCCTCTATAAATAAAAATATCCCTCACAAAATTCTTAAGCTGCATGTTAAAAATGGGCACAGCGTGACGAATAACAAAGCGTCTGTTGCATTTTTATATTGTCATATTTTTTAAACTAAAGTCCATATCTATTTTAATCTCAATAAACATGGTGCGAATTTTCTTGGCATCAGGATTTGTCGTATGACAAGCGTTGCTCAAATACTTTCTTCTGGCATCTTCTTTACGTGCTAATTCGTGCGGTAAACAATAGATGGCGTTGTACGTAATTTGTTTGACAGTTAAAATGTAATTTACACTGATAACAGATCTTTTGCCGCTCGAAAGACGTTCCAAGGGGGACGCTACTGGGTAACATTTATGCAATTGTTTTGTAAAAGGTACTGTGAAACCAAGATGGCTGCATTAGTCCCGATTTTGGTCACGCGAGTGTAAGAATCCTTGACGAAAGCACTTATACAAATGTATCATTAGAATGCGTAAAGGTCGCTTATGTTTAGCTTTTTATCTAATTTTGGATAGTTCCTGACCATACACAATAGTTTGCAATCGTTGCCAAGTTTTCAGTGTAGATGTCGCTGTTTTAAGTATCGTTATTACTACATTTTTGGTTTTGATACCTTGGAAACTAAACATTTCTCATTGTCTCTGTGATTTTTAATGTCATAATAAGTACCTTCTAACTTAATCTTCGGCACCAGTGACTTTCAGTGAAAATAAACATATTGAGCATCACAAAGCGAACAGATGTGGTAATCAATGATCGTTTCTTGTATGCCTGAGTAGCCTATATCTTGCATTTGAATAATTGCTGATTCATATTAACGAGTCTTCTATATAATCTTCATAGTTCGGTTTAGTTATATATAACTCAACCCAACCCAAGACTTTTAAGTTGACCAAAAGTCTTAAAGATTTCCACTACTAGATAAACGTCTCCCTACTTCTTCTTCTCTCTGTGTCATGCTATATAATGTCGGTGTAGTTTCTAATCATTTATAATCTTGCCATCTTCATCTGGGTCTGTCGCATTGTCAGCTGTCATACAGAATTAGACCCAGCGGGTCGTAGAATTAAAATTCAAAACACAACAAAATTATAAAGTAATCATTTATTCATAAAAATGCTTCATTATAAATAGAACGTTTAAACATACACGAGTACAACTCTCACAACAGTCGATATCTGTCACAATTAACATAATTAATTAGCTCGCATAAACTATACGGTTTAAAAAATACTTTCAAATGTCAGCTCTGTTAGGGCCGACCAACGTAACAATACTTTATTTGACTAATTCAATTCACATTGAGCGATTTTGAACAAAATCGTGTTCCAAATTGGAAAATAAAACAGTCTCATTTAAATCAGAAAGAGTGATACAAATACTCATAAGACTAGGGTCACCACTCTCAGAAAGATATAAAGATTAAACATTAAATAGTTTAAATTAGCATATAGTTATATTAATATACGAGCCAAGGGGCGTCTTTTTGTTTAATAACAGGAATGTTTTATCATATTTTTGTTATTATAAATCCGATTTAAAGCTACAGAGGGCCACTTTCACAATTTTCCTCATATACGATTTATGTATTTAGGCGGTACGTAACCAGATTTATTGAGAACTACATTCGCTATCTAATATGCTAATCTAATTTTTATAATATCTTTAAAGTATAACACTATCTAAAATGTGTAAGATGCAACTTGAATTTGGTCCAATGGTATCAAATATATGTGAAAGATGCCCCTAGAATTTAACATTATTCCAAAGAGAGACAATAATAGTAAGTTGTCAAAGTAAATAATGGCAGGAAAGACAACGAAACAAAAAGAATATACTTATTGTAATGAAATTCATAAGAAGGAACATAACATACAAGACATAAAATCCATTTTTACAAAATATCCGATCTCTTCGGGAATAATTCCGAACTGAAAGTTTTTCCAATTCGGAAGTGTTGTTCCAGATTCAAACAATCGAATCCGGTGTCTAAATATTCTTAATTTAAATCAGAAATGCAATTTCAAATTCAAACGTAAACCGATGTAACAATTCTTTCGATATTGGAACTCTTTCAATTTTGGAACGTAATCCCAGAAGTTCCATAATCAAATTGATACTTAGACGTTGTCGATTTTCTTAGGGGTGGGCCAAAAGCAGGCGTAGCAGGAGTAAGTACCAGCGGAGTGGGTGCCGCTGGTGGGCGATACTCAGACGGACTTGGCCTTCTCTCTAGCGTAGCTCTGGCTGACAAGCATTACACCCATATTCATGCCGACGTTACCCCACTTGAACGACTCGCTTATCTGGAACAAATAGATGGGAAAATTAGTCTAAAGAAAGTTTAACATCGGTAGGTTTAGTAGAGACGTCACCGCGAATTAGTTTTTAGAAAAACATCTAATAGTTTTTATCAAGTTTACTGAACACATATAGAAAAACAATTAAGGCGTTAATGGACTGTAAACACAATGGTACTGTTAGGGGACTTTTGACTATCACAAATACACATAATTTGTTTAAATACTTTGCGCATTTTCATATCAACATTGTCCGGAATTTTTCCACGCTCTATCAGAAACCATTGAATTATTCTTTTATCTTTTTTCATGTCCGTTTCGTGACTTTTAAATGGTCCATAAAATTTTATCTTGCTTTAGTGATAGGTGCGAGAGGTCAGACCGTGACTGTTACGACTTTTCAAATGATAGTGTTGTAGAAGATTAGTTTACCAGTGATACTGATCTACTATGCAATGCATGACATAACTTGAGAGGTGTAGCAATGCTATAAATATTCAGTGAGCTTATAATAGTTATATTATATCTCTACGCTTTATATTACTGAAGGCAGACAATTTCTATGACAACTTCATGGAAATTGTTCTACAAGAGTCGCGTCGCGCCTGTCTGCGGGAGCCTTGACGATTCGAAACAAGATGTCATTAATGTTCTATGTATGACGTTGGGTTTGCGCCTACGCACGCTTTAAGGGCACATGTGTGTGTAGAAGCAATAATAATTCTGTTTAACATGTGTGGATTTATGAAAGTATTTGAACTTCATAACCGATAGTTAACTGAATCATTTGTGTGTAAATATTTTCATGTTCACAATATTATCGTTTTAACAGTTATTTTTATGTAAATGTCTTTTGTAACGATAATAAAACTTCAATGCCACTTATTGTATGGCAAAACGGTCCTACGGTCCAGTCTTGAGTAACTCTAATTATCCATTGATACAAACCGGTTTGAACTAGTATATACCTGATCAATTGTTTTACATTACGATACCAGTATTGCCAACCGTACGATTTAAATCGTATTTATACGACCTTTTTGGTGCAGATACGATGTATGATCATGTATTCGAAATAGTACGCAAAATATACGATATTTCGAAATCTTTAAATCTCATAACAAAATAAAAAAATAATGTAATTTTTTGTCTCACTATAACTATAAACTTCTTTGTATTTTTTATGAACGCATCCAATATTTTTGTTTTAAACCCTCTGCCCCATTTGCACTTTAGAAATACGCAGGGTAAGGTGCGCGCAAGATAAGTCTGCGCACGTGTTTGACCTCCAATACTGATAACGCCTCTATTTTTGTGTTATCTGTGTTTTTTTTTTTGTGGTTGACCACTTGTTATATTTAACCTATATTTATTTTCGATTCACCTTTCAAACGTTTATACTTATTTTTCCTGAACTCTTGAATATTTTTTTTGAGTAATTACCTGATTTTATAAATATCACAACTAATATTAAATTATTTTATATATTATTTCCGCAAAAATTTGACTAGAACGAAAAATCAGATCACTCTGGTTTTAATTTTCCTTATTATTGACGTACGTGTGTGTATAATAACAATAGTTAGGTATTGTTTCACTGAATAACAACAAAATAAACAATTCATTGAGTGCAACTATAAAACCTGGTATTTTGATGTTATTTCCTGTTCTGATTTTACAAGCATAACGCGATTTGGGAAAATCCAATAAATAGCGAAAACAAAGATATCAAATAAATTAAACTAATAAAGTAATTATAAAATATTTTGCTGGAGTAGAATAGTGTTACGGAAATCGGAAAAACCAATGAAAATACAATTATAAATCCTCTATTAATCCTAATTCCTATAAATCGGAATCATATTAAGTAAATCAGTGTTTCAATTGTTGAAAGAAGAGATTTGACACAAAAAATAGTTTGACATAAAAAAGTAAAATTTGTGAGTTTGTATGCAGAAGGTAATCATCGAAACTACTTTTCCGATTCCGAAAATTCTTTCACTACTGGGAAGCTACAGTATTGCTGAGTGTTATAGGATTTACGTTTTATGTTAAAACGAGAAATTTCACGCCGTCGATGTCGCGGGCAGAAGCTAGTAATCTATAAGTAGCAATTTTTTTTTGTAGGTAGTTGGTATAATTTTTATACGAAAAAGCCGTACTGTATTATATTCTACAAAACGAATTCAATCGTGTCTGTTTTGTAAGGTTCAAATAACTCCTGCTTACTTTAGAGAAAACTAGGTTACACATGTACTTATGATAACATCATTCATTCGGATTATTATACCAATGAATTAGAGCTGTTCAGTTTATATCAGAATAATAATAAGTACTAACGGATAAGCTGATTTTAAAGTAGGGCAACATTTACCAAAAATTATACATAGAATTGTAACAAGATTTAATAAAGTCTATTTTATTCATGTCTGTTTTTTTTTAATCGTTCAATCTATAGATTTAATTTGAATTAATGCGGATACTTCTGCGAGCAATACCAGTTCAATTACCATTACATAAATAACTGCCATTTAAATAATGTTATGTAATTTACTTTGAATAATTGAATTGTAATGTAAATTATATTATATTATATGTCTCGCCGCAATACGTGTAAAAGGGACTTTACCTCTATTATCTATTCATCCATTGTTGTTTCAAAGATATTTTAGCATAATTTTTATGTCAAACTTTTTTTAACACACTACAGATGAAAAAAAAAAAATCACCACTTGTGATAATCAAGAAAAAAATCTCCAAAATGATACCGACCTATCTATGGTCTCGATTAGTTCAAGAAACAAATATAACGCTGTTTAATTAAAGAAAACAAGCCATATTTACTAAATTGTACAATACTTTTTGAACCCTACTATAATGGCGTTAATGTATCGCCGAACAAAAGTAACAAATCGAATCATAACGTTTATAATGTCCATCGCATGGTAACAATTGTATGATATCACTGTTTATACAATTGGTATCAATGTATTGCTTTAATCATTATTGTTTTATTACTTTCACCGTCCAACGGTCGTCAGGCAAAACGTTCTTAATGTATCATTTTGTAAGTCCCTAATTTTAATTAAAGCTGAATAAATAATCAAGAAAATTGCTTTATACGTCAGTAAAAGGTTGCCAAACGCAATTAAATGACGTACGTGTCCCTACGCATCAAGATTAAACCATAATACAATTATAAATGCATTTTAGAAACGTTTGAAAGACCATTCACGTTGCAAATCGTTTTAATTGCCTAATAAATGAATGATCGACGTAGTCTGTATAAAAGTACGCACGACCGCAAGGAAAATCGGACAATATTATAAACAATTTTTACTGGTTGATCGCCTAATTCGCTACGAAAAATTTTAGCACACGATTTATTATTTTTGTATTTTTTTTCCCTTTTGAAAGTCTTCGTTTGAACTCGATTAATCAGTGTTATGTACAGTGGGGCACACAATTATTGAATCATCTCTGCCACTACTACGTGACCACGCACAGGTATCTAAGAGTTAGAACACATAAAAGGCACACTGACTCCTAAACATCTTACAATCTGTTATAATTCAAAACCTCACCGGTATTTGTTATTCTTGCCAGCTGTAAGTGTCCAAAGCGCCTCAACGATTACCATCAAAAGATGATAATCATAGGTGTTTTCGACGTCGTTAAGCTGATCTGTAACAAAATTTCTGCTTTGTGCGATCTCTTTTTTACTCTCGAACCCAATTTTATGCCCCATGCATGATGGATGATCGCCAGTCTTGATGTGCCATTAACTCCGATGCCCCATTCAGTCCACAGTAAAAAAACTCAATCAGCATAGACTTACACATGAAGCTAAATATTAAAGAAGCATTTATACGATGCTTGACTGAACGTGAAAATATACAGGGGTGAAGTAATACAGCCTTTAGAACGTGTTTCGAAACGTTGTAAGGGCGGGCTTACTGTCCACTTGCGTCTATGCATTCGCATGCATTAAAAAAGAAAATAATAAAAAAAGAACATTCTAGAACCAAACATTTGAATCGGAATATGGAACGTAATGAAGCGCGTAGTACAACATTCGCGGTATACGGTAACTTAACGCGCGAACTCGTTAAACGCGTTTATTGGTTTCTAGAATTCTATGCTGTTTTTCACTTATAATCGTGTGCAATTTACCTGTCTCATGCGAGCCTCTTGCGGTGTCTCGCCGTATCTGCACCAGTGGACGAAGTGCAGGGTATTGTGCCAATTCCTCTCGAACCTTGATTTAGTTGCCATATCCAGCTGCAATCAGTAGAAGCTCCTTAGTAGCTGTTCCACTGTTCGAGTGTGCCCACAGTTTCCAATAAACGAAAGACCCCTTGAGGTTTTCGCTATCTGAAACGAGAGGTTTCCAATTCTGACGCAAGCCTACGGTATTGAAGGAAGAACGTCGAAGTTCGATCGAGTGACTTGATAAACCTTTAAAGGTTGGAATATTATCATGCATTACTCTAATCTAAATGGGATTAGTCAAAGAAGAGAAAGAAGGATTAGATTGGTATAGATGTGTGAAGATAACACAGATGTTGTACTGACGTGGGAACTACGGCCAAAGGTATTCGTGAATTTGCATAAATCGCGAGGCCAATCTCAAAATACGATCAAAGTTAACAAATCATGACTGGAAGCAGTTATCACACGATTACAATTGTTTTACTATTGGATTTGTGTTCATAGTGTCATGTCGTAATCTTTTACAATACAGACTGTCTGGTTTTAGCAATGTTACGTTACAAAACTTGTATGAAACTTTAGCCTCGGTATTAAAATATATCGTGGATCATTGAAGGCCGAGTTTCGTTATGTCACTTTAACAACTAGCAGGTTGAATGTGTTTCAGTGATAAAACTAGTTTGATTAATTTATAATTATCAACTAGCCGTAATTATGTGTAACAATCAAGTGATTTACAGTTATCATGATTTGCAACTATAGTATGGTTAGATAGTGGGAATGTAGTTTGAAGCTAACGCAAACGTGTTTTTAGTAAATATTGGAATTGGAAACGTGGACTTCCGAAAGTTACGTGGTGATAGTTACCTTGGCTCTGATATCCTTCTCGCTGTTCGGCGTCTCCTGCTTATCGTCCACATTGTTGATGCGTATCACGGAGTCCTTTTTCCAAAAGGCACCTAATGTTGTCTTCACGACACGTTTTCTCACACCTTTCTGTTGAACGGTGTACACGTCTATCTGTTCCGGGTTCTTTGTTTTTTCTGTCGGAAGAACACATTCTTTAATTAAAAACCGGATCGCTCAAGTCTCGCTTCGAAATTCCATCGGCGTCTTGGATATTTGTGTAAGAAAACTCCAAGGCCTTTGCCCTTTCGAAACGGAACATCTCGTATTGTCACCAACGGTTATACGAGCTTTTAACGCATCAATAATCGATCGATTGATCTCCTTAAGGGAATCACGCATGCACATGAATTATTTACAAACGCTATCGTGAATTCGTCTTGTTACGTGTGACCGTGGGTGAACTGTGCCAACTTTATTTAGTCTCGCACCGAGGCTCGCTCGAAGTGAACGTTATCATTACGCCCTCATTACGATGCATATCGTGACCGAACACGACAACTTTAATATTCCTTTTATGTTTTACAACATCGATAAAAAAATTAACGTTATTTATATTACACAGGTATATGATAGGTACACACCTTTACCCTTCTTCCACATGGCGACTGCATACATGTGATAGTCTGGCGACAGTATAGAGTCCGGGGGCAGTGGGTCCTCGGCGCGCACCTCGAGAATGAATCCTGTCTCGAGGACGGCGCACAATATGTTTTGTTCATCGTGTTTGAACCACTTGGTCTCGCGGAGCTTGTGTATAGCGACAGACGACCCGAAGCGGGGTTTCTTTGGCGCGAACAAAGCCTGTGCCTGACTCCCGAATCGAGACAGGAGCCCCTTCACCGTCGGTGGGGACGGCGCGAGACTCTTCTCAGGCGGCTTGATCTGCTGGAAACTCCGGCAGGTCACGAACCTCGCTTCCATTGAACCCCTCTCCAAGCTCAAATGCACTAGACAATTCCCCTTCCACTGATTATTACGTTGCGAAGGCGTCGCGTCTTCTTGGTTCTTAGGCGCGGCAATGTACTCTCACTCGAGAAATCACGTTTTATAAGCAACACTTTCACAATTTATTTAGCGCGTGGTATTGCGATCGTTGTAGGACCGAGCTATACGGTGGCGCAGTAACGTTAGACGCGGCGCGCGTGTGGGGAGCGCTTTTGTATGGCCGGCGGGGGGCTGCGGAGCGCGGGGAGGGCCCCTCCGGTCTTTCTGACCTCACTAGTGTTGGGTATTGTGCGATAACACGCATGTATTGTAAGTTTCATTGTTGTTTTACTGCAGCTATTGTTAACTTCTTAACGGGCTTCGGTGCATCTTTATGTTTTTTTTGCAATTCATGGCATTGTATTTTTTAAACATGCGAGAAGATTTGTCCTTTTTGTAACTAGTTTTAGTAGCGCATGCTGCGCATTGTTCACGGAAGTGGCTGTAAAACATTCTAGTTTGCACTCCAATTTCTCATTGAACAGGACGCAATAGTAGTTAACAGTAACTTAATATGTACACATATGTAACGAGATTCACGTGTTGTATGTATGTTGTGTAACTTTCATGAGACATATTGCACTTTACGAATGTTTATAATTTTCCTCACGTGCTGTTTCCGGATTACCTGAAGCAACTTTCATAAACACAAATTTATCTTCGATCACCACACGTCAGTAGTGAACTACGAAAATCGTCCTTATTGCTACTAAATAAAGGCACAGTCTAATGTCAAATTGTTACCATGGACGTGCGGTGCGACAGATAGACCAGCTTCATTTAACGAAGCCCAATCAGTGTCGTACAAATTCAAGTCGCAATGTCATATTAGTGACAATCAATGTCAAAAACTTGTCAAAACAATTTTTTTGGCAGATTGAGTTTTAGATAAGAATGCGAACGTTCTTAAAAGGGAATTGCCCCTCTGGTGATTGTAACCTGTACGGAATCAAGTCCTTCAGTTAGCCAAATAGTCATTATCTGGCTAACTTCTAAGTTAAATTTTAATTTATTCTAGCTCAAGATACTGATAGGTATATTTGGTCTGTAGGTACCTATGGTATACTTGTCTTGGATTGCTGTGTTTTTCCCCCGAATACAGTGCTAGGGTCTATATCGCATCGCTATCATATCAGAGAATTTGGGCACAGTTAAACATGACCCTCCCAATAATCAAACTTCTTCTTTCGAGTTGATCGTACTTTTAAAATTAGCGGCCCCGTTAATAGCAGCGTCAGTGGCGTTCATTAGATTCTCAAAAGTGCAGGTGTATGGACATTTGGGACTAGGGTTACCAACCCTACTATATAATATAGTATAGCAATATATGAGGCCTAAATACCTACTATTTTTCTTGCCGGCTCTTCTCCATAGGAAACGCCCAGTTGGAACTGAGCACCTAGCTTCTGACGTTTCATAAGTGCCCATGTAGGTTTATGTGAAATAAAATATTTTAATTTTGACTAAGTATTTTTTTTAAACAGTATGCGAAGCTACTATATTTTTATTTCAATACAAAATGGTTATATGATCGCAATAGGGCCCAGTGGTGCCCCAGTGAGCAGTGGTAGCCCACCAGTGGTACCTTTTCACGCCTAAGCCACTGAACGGATTTCGATAAAATTTGGCAAGGAGATAGATGGCATCCTGGGGAAGGACATAGACTAATTTTTGTCCCGGTAGCATGTGCCCGTGGTATAATTTACGCTATCCACGCGGGCGAAGCCGCGGGCATAAACTAGTCTACTATATTCTTACAGGCAATGGCTTCGAAAATACTATATTTGAAATTAAAAAAGTAGGTAACCCTACTTGGGACATCCCAGCAAGCGAGTAATATGAATGTCAAAATTTTAATATTTAACACGCTTGCCAGACAAATCGGTCCATCACCTTTTACGCGTCAATCTCATTAACAAAATACCACAGTCCACACTTACCACACCCACAAATCAGAAAAGCGTCCCTTCCATGTGTCCCTTTCATCACCGGGAGAAAACCCAAAGCACACTAAACGTCCATAAACGAGAAAAAAAAACAATCGATAAAAAACAAAACAACGGCGTATTCCCATCCCTCGTTGATGCACCGGCTTGACCTCACTCGCTGCTAGTTGTGACACCCCCCGCGCGCCTCGAGCCCCTCCCGCGCCCCTCCCCGCGACATGCCGGCGCCAACTGCCAGGTATGATTTTTTCATTTTATTTTTAACACTATCAGTTCAAAATAACTGTTATTTAATCAAAACTGTTCGTTATCGTCGTATGCTATAATGTGGGCTGGTTTGTTTTGGTAAACAGTGTGGTTTATCCTCTTAGGTGGGTTTTTTTAGAGTCGCTTTCCCGCCTGTCTCCGTATTAGTAATTTTATTTGACCCCTTTGAACGTAGTTGCGAAGCTACCTCAGAAAGTTTACTCAACATCTCGCAATTTTTTTTTTCGAAAAAATTTCTTAAGTAATTATTTCTTACATCGTTGTAATACCTACAGGTACATGTAGAATTGTAGATAGCCACACTGGGAACACCGACATGCTTGGTTTTCATGCCCCAATTATCCTGTCGAGTCGTATTCGGTAGATACATGGAGCGAGACACGTACGCACACATTATTATAATATTTACAAACAAACTCGGAAAATGCTGCCAAAATGTCGAAAACAATGTCAAGGAAGCCATTTAAATTATAAATGCTTATCTTATAACTAAATATAATTATCACGTGGTTTGTAGATGAAGATTAAGATAAAGTCTTCAACTGCTGTGAAGGACAAATTTGAATGAAAAACTTTATGGCAAGGATAAAGTTGTTAACAGTGCTCCCAGTAGTATTTCAAGATAAAGCAAAAGATGCTAACCTAGGTACAACAAAGACATAAAACGTAGTAGTAACATAGAATGTTTTATAATCCTTCGATAATGAAACACAAGGATTGGGATAGGCTGAAAACAACTTGAGATAAACTAATAACGAATTAAGGAGTATGTCAAACTTCTGTGATAGCTAAAAGAAATAATCTTAATGAAACAAAGAATAAACTAAATAAACTGAAACAACACAACCAGCACAACTTTTAAATCCAAAACACTCCCACGCAAAAAGAACTAAGCAAACAAATAAACTACCTCCCGCTCTTGTCCTTAAACTTCGAGATCAAAGCGAAAGACTCCGTAATAAACGTAACTGCAATTAAAAGAAAACTCAATATATTACCGAAAGTTACCTGAGCTCTGTAAATATCTTTGACCCGCAAGCTTGCTTAGGACCGCGAAATAAGCCAAACTATATTTAGGCTCTTTTTACGATTCTTAGGAGCCGAATCAATAGGTTTTCTTTTGTTGATTGTAATGTTATAATAACAAAAATGTTTTAGACAGAGATAAATGATAATGGATTCTACTGCTTGTTTATTTTTACTAAACATGTCTTTCGTAACAGTTACTGCAAAAAGGAACATCAAAAATGTTCTTTGGAGAAAGAATCTCAACACCCAAACCATTTACCTACACACAATCTAATCATTTAAGCGACTAGAGAAGATGTTTCGTAAAACAGCCATTTAAATATTCAGTAAACAGGACTTAATTCATTTTTAAAAACGTTGATGCCAACTTGTTATCAACAGATGTGTCCTCTAGAAGCATTATAAAATTTCACTAAGGATCATCTCATAATACAGGAAAACTATAAAATCTACTAAACCAACATACTCAATCTCCAGGATCCGGCAGAGAAATTAAATCCTAAATAAACGACAAATACTTGCACAAACACCAATATTATCTCTAAGGCTTTACAAAGAATATTCGCCTGTATTCCAAACAGAATCTAATTGGATGCATTCGTTCAAGTAAATATTAATTCTACTAACGTCCTTTGTACGTGCGTCTGAAGGAGGGGGAATATCCTTCAAAGCGCCCTTGACCCAGTTAAGATCCAATATTGGAATACTCCAGACATTTAAGCGAACTTTCTAGAATAATTATAGCTACTTCATTACTAGACTCTATAGTATTTTTTGCTATTTCTTTATCTTCTAATTGTGTGACGAATATAATATCATGATCGTTTTTAAAATTATTGGAAGTCTTTGCAATTGCATCAACGCGATTTTCTGTTTCTTTTATATCTGCATTTGTCACAGCGCCTTATCTTCAAATTCGGTCTACTTAAAAACGATAAAAGTCTGTCGCAGAATTACAAGGATTTAAATGATGAATGATAAATTCACTTTTATATGTGCAATCTCGCTATCTACATGTTTCACTTTCGAAATGATCCAATCGATTCCTTGAAAATTAAAGACTCAGTATTTGTTTAGCGTTAATTAAACGTCATGTTTATTACTTCTTACGCCACAAAAGAACGATAATGTCGAAGTTGTATCATTAATCACGATAGACATGAATCTGGTTTTAAAATCGATAAATATTCTCTATGAAGTTACAGGTGGGCTACCAATGCCTATATATTAATAAAACAGTGACCCTTTACTTCCATAGCTATTTACGATTAGCACGGGTTAAACCAGCACCCTAAGTACGTAACGCACTATCTATCACAATCTGAATCATTTTGAAGCCTATTGCTCATTCATTGCTTCATATGTTCGAAAAAATTGTCTGCTCAACAACATAAATAACGCAATGAATGTTGTTGAACTGTCAAAGTGAAACCCATTCCTACTGTTAGTGTGTTACGTAATTACCCCGCAGCTGACATTTCTGCAATATGTTTTTAGACATAGGTCAGAAAGGACATTCATTAATTGGTACAAAACGAAGAAAATATATGCATTAAGAATCGTGTAAAAAAATACCAGTTTAAGATACTTGACCGAAGCAAACAGAACATGCACCAAAACCTGTCCTAAAATGTAGTCCCTCTGTTAATTTTAAATGTAAATTCAAAATTACGTCTTTTGATACTTGTGTCTTTTTGTTCATATTGGTCCAGAATGTTCCATGTTACGCAGCGCGACGAGTTTCCTTGATAACGATTATTATGGAGATTTTGTAATGCGCATTTGTTTGAGGGTCAAGTGCATAAAGGGCAAATATACTTACATCATGTTTACCCAGTGATATAAGAAGTACACAAAACGGAAGATTTAAAGGAACGTGCATAGATCATATTAGTGCTGTCTTACAAAACTGATGACCTTTTGATGATTGATGATCTTTTTTGTGACTTGAGCAGCAGTTTAACATCAATGTGTTACACGGATGAAGCAATAGATACCATGCTCAAATTCGAATCGTTACTAGTTTAATTATTATCTTAATAAACACTGATCTTCAGTGCTTAAATCTGCTTATTCATCTCTTAAATCAAAAGTATCTTCAAGCCAGAAGACTTGAAGAAACTTTCTTTACACTATGTAAACCAAGTTAAACATTTACTTATATTTGTAAACTTAATTGAATTTTCGAATACTTACAATCCAGCCAGCAAGCTGCTTCAAGGCCAGAGATAATAAATATTTAAAGTTGCGTTCTTAACATTTGTTCAGCCGTCTGGGAACACGTGAACGAATAAAGTTATTAAAGACACTGTCTTGTCTCTCTTTACTGGAATGATATTTTTATAACAAAACTCTTGCTTAATAGAAAAAGAGATCAATATCCTAATACGAGTATACTCCATCCATTAACATTAACAAATCCATCAAAAATTATTTTATCTACTCTCATATCGTAAAATTCGAATTATAAACTTCAAAACGAGTTTATATTGACATCCTTTATAAACACAATACCAAATGTTTTAAATAGAATCGTTTATTATAATACTTTTTCTCTAACAAAATAATGTTATAAAACAATTTTTTTACCAATACGATACAGGGCAAGTCCAAGAGATTAATATCACCAAGGAGTTTCCATCAATTATTTTTTTCTAATGTAAGGCTTATGCGGAGCGCATCATTTTTATAGGATTACAAAAAAAGTTTTGTTTCCAATTTTTACTTGTCTGTGGCTACGCCCACTTTAGCGCATGCGCGGTGATGTGCTGGGTTTTGGCGGATTTGTTGTACTGAATTTCGTGGGAAACTTCGATCTTTTATTTAGTAGGTTCAGTACCAATGTATGAGAGTAGATATAGTAGTGTATGAAGCTGCACATAACTAGGTACTTATTAAAACACTCGTGTGATACTTAAAAAACACTCGTATTTTAATATCCCTCATTATGCAACAGTTTCATAAACTACTATTTCAGTATTATCGCCTTCGACTAAGAGAAACTAATCTTTAAAATTGATCAGTAATTGCTGAATCTATTCGATGAACACCAATGTTTCAAAGGTTACCATCGATTTTAGTATCATTCCGATAGATAGTGACAGGATCTACATCCAACTGAAGTCTGAACATATACACTAAAAGCCTTTGACACTTAAGTGCGAAGGATGCACGAGAGTTGATCATCGGTTCAATGTCCTAATAATACCAATAAATATACAATGCAAATTAGTATAAAGAAGCTTCGAGAATTCAAGGGTCTTTAGACCCGAGCATAAAAGTATTAAGAATGCAATACAATTTTGTTAACGTTCTCCACGATCGTTTGGCTCCAATTTTTCATTTTTATTTCTTTTAGTGCCACTATTTTTGGACGTTTAGTTGTTATAAAAAGACATAAAACCTTCGAAATGTGAAAAAGTTCACTGGATAGAGTACCAAGTAAGCGAAGTTCACTATGTGCTGGACTGTCACCAATTGTTAGCCCTTTAATAAAGACTGAAAGAAATGCATGAACCCGTGTTAATGATCTCTTACTACTAGACTACCGTGAAACATTTATGAATAACCAGTTGCAAAGAAACTGCGCAGCAGACTTAGAGAATCCACCTCAACCATGACGAATCTGACGGCTCATTGTGGAAACCATTCGACCGTTGAATGACTTTTTCCACTATACATTTAAACATGATAATGGAAAAAATCATACATAATATACTATAATAAATACATTATACAGACACCCAAAGTTAATGACATAACCTTGACTACTTATTATGCTGTATTATTCAGCCACATGATATTAAAATGGTAACCTTTATGGATGTCATATTTTTGACACAAATGAGTCAGTGAAGTATACATTACCGAAGGATTATATGATGTGACGCAACTTGGCAGTTACATTGTTTTGATGTAGACTTGATAAATAAGTTGATAAGAAGATGATCCGAAAAGTAAAACTTGGCTTTACGATGGAATCTAGAACAGTCTATAGATATTGCAGTGGTGACAATCTAGAAGCATGAGCTGATATACTTATAAGGAAAGTTTAAGAAAAACATATATACGTATTAAATGCTCTACACAATGTTGAACTTACTTACAGCAAATATAACTAAACTAGCTTCCAATAGTTTAGCTTAATTGGTAAAACAAAGCGATCAATTAAATTTTGTACCTGACTCTCATATAAAATAAGATTGGTCGGTCTTCTTTCAAAGACAGATATAACGCAATAGTTTCATTTGTACGTCAGGAATGTAACTTCACCTCCCATTCAAGGACTAGAAATATTACGAATCAAAATGATTCACCTCATTCAATCGTAGCATTGTTATCTACGTCAGTACTTCAGAATAGGTTGTCCTGGATGCCATCCATAATAGGATGAATCATAGTCAATTATCGTTTGAAAAATTCATCCCTTGTTATAGGCTTGTTTACAACTGTCTCCTGAAATATTTACATATTCCGTGGCATTGTCTATTGCACGAGAAATATGAGGTTTATGAACTTCAATGATTGTTTCACGTAGTTCTATAAAGATGAAGATGTTAAATTGTCTAAGAGAACTTCTATGGAACCAGCCCAGAGGTTTTTCAGCAAGCATATGCGGGGCGAAAATTTGATAGCTGAGTTGGTGCGGCCTATGGAGGGAACACCGAAGATATATTTGAAATAAATTTGATGTTTTCGATGTTCCCTCTACATGCCGCACCAACTCAGCTATCAACTTTTCGCCCCGCATATAAGCGTATGCGGGGCTTAAAAACCCTCTGGGCTCTTCCACTAGTGTTGTTTCTTACTCCAAGTTTTTTGTCTGTAAAAGTCTAGTCAAAGAAAACTTTTTAAATATTTACGTAACTTTCAAGGATAATAGCGGCAGCAAAGTAGGGTTATTGCAAAATCTCAACAAGAAAATTATTATTTTAAAAGTCCCTTCTTCAAGGTGTAAATAACAAATTCTTTCTTGAGGCGTCACTCTGTTCATTCTCGAGTTATATTAATGAAACATACGTGTATAGTCTTCGGTTTTCCCTGCGGCTGCGCTATAGATTTTGATCCTTACGAAGTCACGTACACCAATAAAAAAATAACATGACTAGTGCACGGGTACGAGTATTTCTTTAGCTACATTAGGGTGCTTTAAATAAACTGTCACATTTCTTTCAATTTAACGAATAGCTAACTAACGATAAAGCGTCCACTTTATTGAAAATTTCAAATAATAATTTATTACATTTTAATCTTGTAGATCAAAAGTGTCAACATAGGTAATGCAATTACCATAGTTTGTTCCAAAATCAAGATACATTTTTGAGAGAAGGAAATCATCATTAAATAATGACTTCTGCACATTGATTGACAGAAGTAAAAGAAACATCCTCGTCATCATCACGTGTACTGTTACTACTACAATGTACTTAAACGTTACATAATCTTACACTTCCATACCCAAACGCTTTTTATTCATTCACTAGCTCAAAAGTATATACAAAAAACCCGTGTATCCACATTGAAGAATGCCACAAAAAACCATGGCTAGTCTCGTGACTACTACCCACAAAAAACTTTACAAGGCCACATGGGACATAACAAATTATAGAAAGGACCTTCAGAAATAATAAGAGAACGATGAATCTATTTGTCGTGAGGTGCAAATGAATTCCGTACATAAATTATTGAGCTATTTGAATATGAAATTCGAGTCTACCTATATTATCGTTTACCTTTCACGTGAGGACGTTTACCCTATCTGGTTCATTAGCAGACTCTCCCTGCATTTCGTTTTGTAAATTTGCTTCAACAATAATATTTTATCTATTTTTATTTTCTAAAAGCAATGCTTTCATATCATATTTATCGCTATAATTAAGTAGTCCTCTACTGTCTGATAAATCATAATATGCTCAAAATCCATCTCATGAAGTTGTTTTCAATAGATTATGTTACAGCTGTGTCTTTGAGAAGCCTTATAGCTAGCTGGTCTTGTATTAGTGAATACATACAAATTCAAAGATAATCTCATAGACATAGACTCAATCTCATAATATTACCTACTGAGAGTACTCAGGCGATGTTTTTGGTGTTTGTAATTATAGTCTTTTCTTAAGGGATGTGATTTAGAATCTTCAGAATTAGTTTATATTTCAGTTCCGAGTTCATGAGCTAAATAATCAATATCTGTTACAGTTTCTCGTTCTCACATATAAGAACAATGATCATAATCCATTTTATGTCCCACGGCACCACAATCGCTTCCGACGTTCGTATCGGAAGTATAGTTGGCGACCTCACAATGTTAAAGTGACCTTCGCACATATGCAGAGTAAATATACTTAATCATTGTGTACTCTTTTAATCGCTCTATATCGTAAAGTTCATTTTATTGCATATATAATCTTCATCGTGCTAATGGCTTTAAATGAGTATCGTCTTTTCTTGAATATTTTGGACCTGTTAAAGTGTAAAAAATGAATAATATTATCCAGATGTTTACAAATTGGTTGATTTAACATTGCATTTTCTAAATTCCAGTCGATAAAATTGCAGAACAAATAGCTTCATAAATCGTGATAGTTTATAATTATCCCCTTCACCTAACATCTATCTTCCAATCAAAAAACAAACTGGTGCTAACATACCAAACACTAAACTACTACGTAACATAATTATCACACTCCCACGTACACCCACAGACAAACATACGTGTATATGGACGTAAGATACATTCCATTTGGCACGTATGTGACGCCTTCGTAAATTGGCCGTGCTATGCGGGCCAGCCCATGTCTGAAAAATTACCTACGTCACAAAGGCACACAAGGGGTCTGTCAGAGTAATGGAGCAATGGACGTAATTGGTTGGCATTGAAAGGCCATTGGCCAGTGTTGCTAGGGAGACTTTCTGACCAATGTTTAAGGCTAGCTTTACATGTTGACCTAACATAGCAAACTTTAATTGTTTTTCAACCGTTTACCAATGATTGTACGTATTTCGAAGGCTAAAGTGCGTCATTGTATAGACGAAATCGTTCAATTAGTAATCATAAAATGGCCACCGTTAAACCTTTTAAATTCTGAAAGTCATTCGGTTGGTCTAGCTAGTGAAAATGAAATTAAGTTGGAAATGTGTCTCGTAACAGTTCAATAATAAGAATCGTGCGTGCCTATTTGGAGACCTAGAAAAGTAATTGTTTTGTGTTCAGCGTCATTTATAAATGAAATCAAACGGCGCTAACTATGACATTATGAATGCAGGTATTGTATTATATGTTTCAATAACAATAATAGGAAAACTTATGCATTAAATACAATACCAGTTGTTAAGACTTCTCTTGATTTATATCGTATGCATTCGTCATTCACAAAAACTACAAACTATTCTAATTAAACAAGCAATACACTGAACTTGAACTTTGGCAAGAGTTGGGTACTGAAAACATGAGAGAAAATAATATGTTTGGAGTGTTCTTAGCATTGAACAAGAAAATAAACAAATTAATGATGAACAAACAAAAACAAGTCATTCCTAATGAAAATATTCTATTATTTGATATAAGTAATTAGTAGCAATAACAAATGACAAGACAATAACGAAAGTATCTGCTAACAAAAGAAAATAATGCTCGCAAACATGACAGAGAAAGGTCATACGGATGAAGTTTCAATATTAGTTTAAGTTGTTATGACAAATAAAATAACTAGAATTCTCTTTGAAGCATCTCTATCGGTTTTGTATGTATCGTGTTGTGAAGATACATTTTGCAAACTTGGTTCAAAATAATCAGAAAAAATAAACACAAGAGCTGTGGGAATGAAAGTATTATTATCAGGATCATTGTTCGTCGAATCGTTGAGCTCCTTAAGTTCTGAGTTGAGCTACACGATTACTGACAAATGCGTGCACTGACTGGACAGGTCCACTCAATCTGTGTGGTTTTTCCTCAAAAGACCATCTCAGACACAAATCTACATGGTCTTCACATGATCTGACCAAGATTATGTCTGGACTTTAAAAGAGACTGTGACCTCTGAGTTTGTTTCGGCCTTTCTTCTCAGAGTAGTCAGATAGGAAACGCCAACCTCATCTAGTTTTTAAAATATGATTGACGTGTAAAAGTGTTTGTTCAAACCTACTTACAGAAATAAAATCATTTATCATTTATCATTTAGGACTGAAGGAAATTAAAACAAACAACTAAGGAGCAAATAATAGTCGTGATGAAAAAAAGCAATCCGTCTTTCTTTTAGAACTTTATTTAAAAAGGAACATAGGCCCGTAACTTTTTCATATCGCTTGTACTTTTACAAAATGTTAACGCAAAATGACAAAATTCTTGCACTTTATCACGAAGTTACCGGGAAGGAAAATTTTTCTCTACTCAAGGCTGAGATAGTACTTCATAAATAATCCTCTAAAGACAGAATCTTTGAAAACACTAGGAAAGTTACTGAAGTGAATGTTGAAATTCTGACCATCAATCACGCTTGACAAACGTGAGAGATATGAACTAAAGTGACTTACAATTATTATCTTGTGATAATTTCTTTTGATATCGGCAATACGATTAGGAATCTTAATGCAGATAATTGTTAACTTTTTGACCTTGATACAGAAATTGATTGAATTGCTGATAATAATGGGCGTGTAGAGAAGAACTCAAAATACTCACCTATTTAACATAACTGATACGATAAATTGCAGATCTTAAAGTTACTTGTTTTTGGATAATGAAATGAAATTAAATTTATTTGCAAGAATTGTAGTACATACAGATGGTCGGGTTTTTTTTAAACAGTTTCTAAAACAATTCGCTAGAACTAGCATGCAAAATTATTGTTACATTAATTAAATAAATGAATCTAATAAAATTGGTACATAAATCATAGTTATTCAATTTAAAATGTCAAGTATTTGTCAAATTATGTCAGTAAGATGTCAATTTCAGTGTAAGTAAATCTTTAAAGTCTAAATACTCACTGATAGAATAGAATGATTTTTCTATAAGCCATTTGAATAACGCCGCTTTAAATCGATTGATTGGTAGTTTTCCCTATACGATTTTGTATACGATTTCCTATACGATATGTAAAAATATTCTCTAGTTTTCCCGTCCAGACTGTTCCAGTCAGCTTGAGATCGAAAAGTTTAATAATCATGGGACTTTTCCAGTAAGAGGATGATACAAGCTAAAATTAACAGATATTTTTTTTATCAACTGTGTAGTTGACGATTTCAACATTCAACCAGGTATTGAATAATTGATAAATAATAATAATAATAGACAAACGTGAGAGATATGAACTAAAGTGACTTACAATTATCTTGTGATAATTTCTTTTGATATCGGTAATATGATTAGGAATCGTAATGCAGATAATTGTTAACTTTTTGACCTTGATACAGAAATTGATTGAATTGCTGATAAAAAATGGGGGTGTAGAGAAGAACTCAAAATACTCACCTATTTAACATAGCTGATACGATAAAATGCAGATCTTAAAATTACTTGTTTTTGGATATGAAAAATACTCTCCAGTTTTCGCGTCCAGACTGTTCCAGTCAGGTTTAGATCGAAAAGTTTAAAAATCATGGGGCTTTTCCAGTAAGAGGATGATACAAGCTAAAATTAACAGATAAAAAATTTGATCAACTATCCAGTCGACGATTTCAATATTCAACCAGGTATTGAATAAGGCAGTATAAAATAACAATGACTTAATAAAGTCACGGGTAATCCAATAAATGTGTCATTATTTTTTTTTCTAGAATCACCAAATTGTTTTCCATTCAGATTGAAGTGACATCATTTTGATTGCAAACGAATTCTGTATCAAACGTTATCGAGCCTTCTCCCGTATTGTTGTATTGTTTCCACTCCGTAATATAATCTTATCTACTAGTATTAACGGCGCATCATGTGTAATACGGTTTCCCTTTTTATTCTTAGAAACTCAATAGGTTTCACTTCATTGGGTTTGATGCAGAAAAACCAGTTGCGTCTTATCGGGTATCAGGATTTGTAGTGTTGTTTATTTGACATAGTATTGTAAGTACCTAATTGATAGTTGAGGTTTCCTTGTACATTACTATGTTCTTGATAGAAGTAGGCGCCGTATCATACGAGCACTCCAAAGTCAGTAATGAATTTGGCACAAAATGGCGACCAACGATCCCCAACAATGAAAAATATGAGTCAAAAGTACACCATATACAGGTTGTCCCAGAAATAGACCGACATACTGTAGGTAGTAATAGCTTTGGTTAGCCCCTCCCAAAATAACAATACATTTCGCAAAATGTTATAGTTTTCGAGTTATACTAGATTTTCAAAGAAACAAAATAGCCGCCATGTGTCATTCTTTTGACTCTCATGTGTAAATAAAATCTTTTTATTCATAGCTTTTCCATAAAAAATATTATTAAGTAGTTACTCTATTTGTAATTACCTTTAATTCTCCATAAAAACTTACAAACTCTTCACTATTGTTTGATTTTTTCCTCAAATATTTTTTGTTAATAAATTTTAAACAGTGGTGACGAAAAATAAAGTTTGCGAAACATATATTATGTTTTGTTATTTTGGGAGGGCTTGACCAAAGTTATCACCACCTACAGTATGCCGATTGATTTCCGTGACACCCTGTATATGTCCACAAATAGCTAGATGAGTAGTAGTACAATATACGTCAAGAATGGATGCCCTTATTTATGTGTGATCTAGTACTCGTAAGCTAGTTTTATCATAGTAACGTTTCAAGCAATTTGCATTGGTGACGTAGTTTCACACGAAGATAATAAAATCATAGTGGGATTATCCATGACTGCATAATCTAACTTAATGAATGTAATATACCCATATTCATGAGTCAACACTCATCTACTAATGAGGTTTACTTATTCTATCAATTTCCAGAAATAGTACAATATAGTACTAACATGAAATAAGATCAGCGATTTACAATTTTCATTTTGGTTAGAAAAAAAATATGTGCATTTTTTGTCTCAATGCTGAATGTGCAAAACATTATTGTGAGCAGGTACATAATATAGATGCTTATGTGTGCATTTCTCACGGATCAGTTAATTAAACAGTTACTTAGTGCCACACTCACGAGTCCTGGAGTGGAGACCGCGTGTCGGCAAGCGTAGTGTGGGACGCCCCCCAGCTAGATGGACCGACGACGTCAAAATGGTTTCTGGGACAGACTGGATTCGGAAGGCAGAGGACAGGGTATTGTGGCGCAGCCTGGGTGAGGCCTATATCCAGCAGTGGACTGCGATAAGCTGAGTTGACAGTGCCACAGATGAGAAATAAATGCTACCTACGTAAACAGGACGTCTACGTGATTTAGCATCACTATGGGGGTTTTATGAATACCTTACGACTGCGCAGTGAGATTATTTAGAACTTGCTACAACTTATTCAAAGAAACGTCCTTCAAAATCTTCATGACTATGCAACAGTTCGTCCGTGCCTACAAGTATTTCGCGTACTACTTCGTAGTTTGCGTAAAAATCAAGGACATCCTAATAACCTTTTCTAAATTCACTTTGTACAAGGGCGCGTCTTCTTAATTTAACTATCCTTAAGGGTGTTCTCCGTCTTTCTTTTTAACCTTGATTCTTTCAACCTTGTTTCAGCAAAGTATAAATAAATAAAGCTCTTACTCTTAGATAAACTTAAAGCGGTAGATACGATACTTGAACACAGTGCGCGGTCCTTCTGAACCAAGTCCAATAGATATAGTTGCACTCATTCACACACGGACCATCGTCTAAGAAACAAAAATAAGACATAGGTACGGGATTACTTTTCACGCGTAAGAACAACCAAAAATGTTAATTTGTTGAAAATTATTATTTTATTTATTTTTTGCTTCGTAATTTTTGTGATAGCGAGATATATAACACAAAACAGCGTGAGAGACGCGATACGACGGATCACGCGACTCGCTAACGCTACCATAATGTCATTCATAATCATAAATATTCGGTGGCTAACGCGGTTGCGCTCGCTCGAATGTGTTGGATCCTATCTCTGCCTTGTCTATCGGCAACTGTAAGTATGCAACTGTGATCACATGTGTGAGTTTCGTTGCATGTAGTTGTGCACCGAGCCCAGGCCCTGCAGTCTCGACAAATATAACGACATAAATCGGTCGTTAAGTCTAATCGATGTCAAACTTCTTAAATAGATTTTCAACCTTATGCTTTTGAAATAAAGTTGAAAATCTATTAAAGGAATTTGATAACAATACGACTTAGCGACCGATTTTTGTCGCTGTCTAATGTCGAGACTGCAGGGCCATGTTTAGTGATTGCTATGTTAGAGCGTACCGTATCTACCGCTTAAGTTTCTCTAAGACTCTAACAATTTATGTCCTTTCAATCTGGCGACCACAATTTGTCCGTTCTGATACAGTAATTTAACTAGCAATTTATTCGTCTTGAACGAACTCCTCCGTGTAGATATTTAGAATTCTAATAAACAAAATAAATTTGAACGCATCTAAAAGCATTAGCCGTCAGCGTATATGATAAACCAATTCAGTAAAATATCTGCATTTGGCTCAAATTGCCAATAACCTCCCCAATTTGTGAATTTAATGTGAATTGGCAATTGGGAGCTCATTCGGCTTATTCGAATTTCCAATAAAACGTTATTTTCATTCGGTCTGGTTCCTTTTTCATTATTCACAATTTAGGAGTCGCTTACAAAAATAAGGTAGGTAAGCTTATTAGGGTTAAAACATTTATTAGAATACTTTGTGATTGTCAACTCTTAGTTGGCATCTCATCTGCTTATGAAATAGTTAGGTAGGTACACTTAGAAGAAGAAAAATAGAGACCTCTTTAAACAGCCAGCCTTTTCTGAAAAGCAAAAACAATAGCAATCTCAAATTCTCAATGCATTAATTTGTTGAAATTGGAAAAATAGTAAAACATGGGTGGAGCAAAAAAACGTCTACTCTAAGAATAAGAGAACGAAAACGAAGCTGCCACAACTGCATTCCTCTTGAACATAAACATGAATGTAACCTCAGTTGATCGAGTTCTATCTGGTTCGAGGCACTACGGAAGTGGAGCACCGTTGGCTTCATATTACTCATGACAATTCGTATTTCATACTTCATATACTGGTTACTCTACTTGTGAGTGGTTGGCATGTATATACAGCTTTTGTATATTCAAATTAATATTGCACAAAAGTGAGCTTCATTAGGTACGTTTTACGGCATACTTTAGCGGCAGCTTAATAACTGGAAAATCCATCAAAGTACTTTTCTTCCCAGATCAAGAAACAATAAAGGCTCCCACAGACAGGCGCGACGCGACAGCGCCACACAAAGGCGCCGCTCGTCGCACGACACGCGGTGCCTTTGTGTCGGGCGTCGCGTCGCGCCGTGCCTTTGTAGGAATCAGACCTAGTGCTGAATAAGTGCCGGTAAAATAATTAATATCGATCATAAAACACTTCCACGTAGGCGTAGTTCGAATCAAAACTAGGTCAGCCTCTTGTTCATTAGGAGTGTGAGTTATGTCTCCAGGAATCAAGATATAAATAGACAACAAAACAGTAACGTCCTCCTGTCTGCTAATAACGGTTAAGCTACTGCGGTTATCAATTTGTCCACCTACCATTGTGATAACAATATGGCCGCTATTACCATTGTGACACTGACAATCACGTTGAACCGCAAGATCGTAGGGCAAAATTTGACGACTAGGGCTGCGTACAAAGCGCAAAATATCATTAAAATGCTCATACACGTAGTACCATTTTGTCTAAAGATGTCGAAATCGCTGCGTCGTGATGAGGAAATGTTTGAAGAGCTCTGTAACTTGAGATAAGTCATATATCAGCCAAAGGGTTGTATTTTACTATTGACTTCGAAGAGAAATTGATCAGGGCATGGTGTTACTACATATTCTGTCAAAATGAACGTAAAGTAGTCGTAGAATAAACTAGAAAATATCGAGATAACAACATCATTGCTTCATATGTTGAAATATATCAGACAATAAGGCAATATGTGCCCATGTTTGAATGTATGTTATTATATGTCTAGACTAGAACATGATTAATCGTAAAACCAATCATCCATCTCAACCAGTATAAGTATGGGACTTTGTGAAAACACGCATGGTTTGACACATAAGTATTTAAAAAATTGATTTCGTTGACTCATGGTACCATTTATCGTCATACATAATATACGTGACTAGACTCGCATAAACCAGTGTCCCCGAGAACATTAACTAATTTCCGTTAATCTGTTCTGTTGCCAAATATATATTTGAACCACTGCGTAGAAACTCTGCGTTTAGTCACGTAACCCAGTCTATTGAGCGAATCCCTTCTCGTGTTCTCTGCATCTCAATATTGTCTTTATTGTGTTTTGACTACAGGTGAAAATCGTATGAGCTATTGATTGGGGTTAAGTCTTCTTGAAGGCTGCTAGGGAGGACTAAATTGACCTTTTTCAAAAGTCTCTATAGATTTTCTTCGTATAGGTAGGTTTAGGTGTTTGTAAAGCTTCTGTAGTTTAAATTTTCTATTGAATTCAGTTGTATTTGTATGCTTTTGTGTTTCTTCCTTGTTTTGAAATGAAAGGAATAGGGCCAATTTGTTAGAAGACTTGTGGAGTAATGTACTTTTTGATTTCTTATAATGGGTGCTTTTATGTTTCAGAGCATTTATGAAAAATAATTCGTCGAAGGGAAATAAACCATTGTGTATTCTTTTCCCGCTGAACGAAAATTTTTGTGGCTCTTGCAAAAGCTTTATAAACTCTTTAATGTCGCGGTAAACTCAGATTTTCACGACGTTCTTAGAACATGTCAACGCATTACGTCATAAAAACGTACGTATTATTTGAAAACAGGACAACTTTAATAAAAATCAAATCACCCTTTGTTCTTAGTAGTAAAAAGAGAAATAGACGTATTAACGTTCAAAGAACTAAATATAAACATATTTCTTTTACCTTTACTACTTATTGTTTTAAACTACCTACGTAAACACTTTTTATTTTTTATGTTTTTGTTGGGAAATAATCAAATGACCTCTCCCGCTCTGGGCGGAGCGGAAGGGCGTGTCGGACTCTTACTGACTAAAACCCACCCGTGTTCCTTCAGTTGCCTGTGCGCCAGGGCCACGGTAACTCTTTCGAACAATCCGCGACCCCGGCAGGCATCGGCCCTATCGGACCCCGTCAATGGTACTGACATCTCTTTGAGGCGCGCGTGGAACACGACGCGCCGTCGACCCGGGCCTAGTCCTTACCAGACGGCGAGCTGCCCATTGCTCGCCGTCCGACCTACGTAGACACTAACGTTTGCATTTTAGTACTAGGGTATTCCCTGCGATACAAATCATCCTAAATCAAAAAAACAACCGAACGTATTTGTGATGTCCTTCAAAAAGGTCAGGTGCTTACTGCGTAGTATGGTATAGCCAGCACAACATGACGCTACTGTAGGTACCTATAACAAGTTGTGTGCATGTGGACGAAGGAAAAAGAGCATGTACGGATTTTTACATCTGGCGTTCCGTAGTATCTGTATTTTTTTCTAATTCACACATTAGTGTCACGCCTGTTACTTTCAAAGGGGTAGGCAGAGTGGTTTATATTTGTAATACTAGAACATATTCCGCCAGTTAAGTCTCAAGTCTCCTGTTATAGAAAACGATCCTATTACCTTTCACCTGGCACAATTCCAGACGTAGGACTGCTACTTAAAAATTATTAATGGGAAAAGCCCAATTAACAATTGCCCAATGCTAGTCGAAAAATTTGGATAGGGCAAAAAGCCTTACGATCAGCATTCGTGCTTGTAACCAATTGGTGAGAAGACCAACGAGACATTCAAGTGACTCCTAATTCACAAGAACTTAAGGCAGACACGCGCGACGCGACGACGACGGTGTGATGTGATTCTGGTAGAACAATTTCCATGAAGTTTTCATTGAAATTGTTCTAGTAGAGTCGCGTCGCGCTGTCGTGTCGCGCCAGTCGGTGGGAGCCTTTACACCTAGTTTAGGAGTCAGAATATTTAAATATTGACCTATAAATCAATAATTATATGTTTTTAGTCATAAAGATATTATAGAAAAATAAGGCTTTCGGTAAAATATCGAATTATATCTATACTATCTTGCAATTGATAGCCCAATTATCGAGGAAGACATTACACGATCATCAGGAGCCGAGCAAAAAGAAATAAGTCAGAAAAAACGCTAAGCTAAACGAAGTAATGCCGTCGGAGTGCGAGAGAGTTTTATAAAAATGTGACTCTTATTTGAGTATAATTATTGTGTATCTTACGATTTCAACGCGAACGAAGTCGCGAGCAGTTGCTAGTAAATTATAGCGTTTATTTAGTAGTAACTTCCCTAAAAAAAAGAAAGGAATTTCCTACCGTAAGCGCGGGCTTGCGGACGGCGAGCAATGGGCAGCTCGCCGTCCGGTAAGGCCCGGGTCGACGGCGCGTTGTGCGCGCCTCAAAGATATGTCAGCATAATTGACGGGGTCCGATAGGGCCGATGCCTGCCGGGGTCGCGGATTGTTCGAAAGAGTTACCGTGGCCCTGGCGCACAGGCAACTAAAGGAACACGGGTGGGTTTTAGTAAGTAAGAGTCTGACACGCCCTCCCGCTCCACCCAGAGCTGGAGAGGTCATCCGATGATTTCCAAATCAAAAAAAAAAAAAGTTGTAACTTTCCTAAGATAATTTAGAGTTCATGATAATATTCACGTTCGTGTTTCTCTCGTGACTGGCGACCTCGCACGTTATCTTGTTAAGAGTAGTTACATTTGAGGCAGAAATTAGTCGCGCATCCCGAGACTTGCACGTGAGTATAATCATAAACAAAGTAGGTATCAGTATTTCTATCACAGATATTCAAAAACTGGTTGGTAAATAAAGCGGTTTTATATTTGTGGATATGTGCAGAAAAAGATTTTGCATTTTGTAGACAGAAGTTACGTAAGTATCCAATTCTGTTGAAAAAAGCTGTACAAGTTCGAATTGAGCTGGCGTGGAGAGGGTTCCGTACGATGAAAATATCGTATATATCGTTTTTTTAATACCAATCATTTATCCTAAGAACAAACTTAGCATTGTAAACTGTGTTGTATACTGTGAGAAAATGGCTAAATGACAATGTCTTAACATTAAATACCGGCAAAACTAAATACATTTGCTTTAGTATTAGATCAGAGACGGGGATTAGCCACGATCATGCCATTATTCCACATGAGTGTACACCGCATGACTTTTGCTCTTGTACTAAGTTAGAGCGGGTTGATTCCATCAAATATTTAGGCGTAACTATAGATAAAAATCTTAACTTCAAGGAACACATAAGAATTTGATTGGGACGGGTTCGTACACTCATATATATCTTTAAAAACCTACGACACATCGCTGATCCTCATATCTTGAAACGAATATACTTTGCTCTTTGTCAGTCATTCATAACATATTGTATATCCGTTTGGGGAGGTGCTCCGAAAACTGCACTCAAGTCTGTTGAGGTTGCCCAACGTGCAATATTAAAGGTCAGTACATTTAAACCAATACTTTTTTCTACTGCTTTGCTTTACCAGGCGTGTGGAGCACTAACTGTGAGACAATTATTCATATTGAAAATAGTCATTATGCAACACACTTGTACAAATTACGACCCCCAGATTTTGAAGACACGCAGAAATTATATGGTTTGTACACAACACAGGTCTTACAGCACCAAATTTATTAACAAATTCTTTAATTTCCTCGGTCCCTATATCTACAATAAACTTAATAAAAATCTAAATATTTATCCTCTCAACACAGATCGTTGCAAGAAAAAAGTATCAGAATACCTGCAAGGTCTCACATACGATGAGACTGAGCAACTTCTAACTGTACCAAGGTAGACAGTAATAGTGTATAAAGTTAGCAAAAAAACATTATCTATAGAAAAATATATCTACATGTATATTTACATATTCACTATATCCGCGTATCTCACTAATTCATGTGTTCACCCATATTAGGCACATACACAATTACAAATAGACACACCCTCTCACACTCACTCATTCACCACATCACATGACACAAAGAGAGGTGCAGACCATAAACACAACCTTAGACTGTTCTTATTCCTTTGTTTTGTAAAATGCTAGCATTTAAGAACTCTTCTAATGTAACTCGAGGGGATTGGCGCTGTCAGCCGAAATACAGGGTCCTCCTAGTTCGGCTCCAGATGCTCAAACTTTTGTGTACTTTTGTTCTATCATATCAATTAAATGTAATATAATCTAAGTACTGTTTTTATGAAATAAAGCTTATTATTGTAGTTGAAAAACATGTTCTTCATGTTCCCACACATTCCAACTGCAAATGTAAGTTTGTGTGCACTATATTGTGAGATTTACCGTGTTATTTTAAGACTTCTTATATGTTTTCCTGTAATCTATAATTCAAAAAGTATTTTGTGTATTGGTTTTTCAAAACTTTAGGCTCGGTAGTGTTTGAGATAAGGGGGTAGGGAAATAATCGATTTTGTTTTAAAATTATTTAAAAAAATATATTTGAGACAACAAGCCCTTTCGTTTGATATGTCACACGGTACAGTGTGCAAAACTTTAGTTTTTTCTAATTTGCCCTCCAAAACTGACCCCCATATTCAAAATTTATTTATTTACGTTACACGTCCGTGTTTGGGTCACAGAAATTTATATGTGTACCAAAAAACGTAATCGGTCCAGTACATTCGAAAAAAATTGGCTGTGACAGATGGACAGATATTTTTTCATTCGTACGTACGGAACCCTAAAAACCATATAAATTTGGTAAAATGGGTTGGTTTCACTTATGCAACTAGTAAACACATAGTTAGCTCGAAAGATAGGACATTCGGGGAACCGTTCAATTACTGTATCTACCCATATACGGATAAGAGCATTTACATACTTGCATATTTGTCTGCTCATGACGGATATAAAAACATGGTTTATACGTGTTAAGAGAATTAACATTTTTAAAAAGAACTGCACTTCCTGCCTCTTCCTTTACTTCAGAAACTCAATATACTCGTACGTATAGAAAAACAACATGACAATCATATTAGTCACCATACCAAGAGGTTATGTATTTACTTACTTCTTACTCCACTATAAGGTAGTTTATAGATATTTCTATAAACAGTACAGCCTTGACTGGAGTTTGTCACGGTCTATTTTTAACTCAAAATTCTTGATGATAATTGGCCTCTTAAATGACCTTTTAATTAATTATATCTGTTGTTGATTTGTTGTCAGTTGTGTCAATGTTTGCTCTTGGGAATTAAAGTGGTTATACTTATAACCTCTATTTTTATATCTTCATGTTTACTAGCTCTAAACTCCTCTGTTGTTTAACGTTCTGTTATTCGAAACTTAGAATTATCCTCTCTGTTGCCGTCCAATCTTATCCTCAAGCGATGGGGGTAAGTAATGAAATCACTTAGCTTTGCATAGCCCCGGATTAAGGACTCAAGGGTCCCAACACTATTAGGAACCGAAATTGTTAGATTTCATTACAACGCCTCTATAATTGAGTGTATAATTTGGAGCGGCCCAACAGACATTATCATTTTGACTGTCTTTAATTTAACAGACATTATTTAAAGTTATTTGAAAGGTTGAAATGAAAAATCTATTTTAACAAGTCACGGTATATAAAATCCATAATCCTCATAACTATCCAACGAAGCGCCTAATTAGGTTCCTATCACAAAGCCCCATTCCCATTATTCAGCCGATTTACCCCTAAATCTCTCATAGTCCTGCGTAAATCATCCTTATCGACAGCCTCCACCGCAGGCTGAACAATAAATTCACAACCCCTGGGGAAATCACCAGTCGGTCAATATCCAGTATATTTTACAACTTTTATCCATACTCTCACATAAATTACTTATTTGGTTAGTCATATTTGTCTTTTTGTATCTGCATATTTATTTGAATATGCGAAATATAATATGTAATATCAAAATGAAAAGTATGTATATTTTTGTCACATTTGATTCATCGTTTGAGTAATCGCAGAGCTGCCTGCTTAATTATGTCCTATTTATTGTGTTTCCCGTGTCCCCGACACTCGGTATTCAAATTGGAGCACTTTCTTCTTTTCTTCTTCCTTGTTTGAAACTGAAGCCAGAAATCATTGAATTCTATGCATTGTTTCATCGAAATCCTGCCTATGCGTTTCAGCTATGTCAGCTAAAATGTTTGGATATGCCAGATATATCCCTAACAAAATCAAAATAGAAACGTCCTAGAATTGATTCGAATGTTTACGATTCTCCGCGTTCAGAGCAATTTGTAAACATACGGTCCCAATCCCCTCGTGACCGTGAGCGCTCACTCCCAGGGTTGTAATCACATTAAACCGTAAATCCTTGAGTACTCTAATTCAAATAAACATATTCCTTACGTGTGTTTGTAGGATTAACAGTTCTTTATTCCGTATTTACTTGGTGTTTTGTTTGCCACAAATTTTTAGTTTTTCTGTTCTAGTCATGTTCACTTAACTACCTACTGTATAGCATCAGAAAAGTGTGGTGATATTGAAGGGTTTGGTACAGATGTCCCATTTATTTGGGTCGAGGAAGCAATAGGAATTAAAGTTTTGTATGGGACAGTTGATAATTTTTTCGCGATTACGATGTTGGTCTCATGGACAAAGTTGTTCAGTTTGATGTATACCGCCCTCTTAAATATGACTACACGTTTCTAATACCTGCTGTATATACATACATGAACTCACGCCTTCTTCCCATGGGGGCAGGCAGAAACTACAGAACGCCACCTGCTACGATCCTTACATACTTCTTTTGCCACGTTTACGTTCATACATCTGGTCATTAACGCACGCCGGCTGCGAGGATTGGTGATGTTCTTCAGAAAAGTCAGGTGCGTAGACCTGACTTTTCTGAAGAACATCACCAATAAGGTCACTATATGTCTTCCTAGGGCGTCCCCTCCCGGCGTTTCCACTATTTAGTTGACGAACATTGCTCGTAGCACAGATGGCCGATGAGGCCGAAAGATTCTGGAGTGGTGACCCCGTAGCCGGATGATGTAGCGTTGGAAGGCCTTTCACAAGGTGGACCGATGACCTTGTGAACGCCGCAGGAATCCGCTGGATGCGGGATGCACAGATCCGGTCGAATTGGCGGTGCTTGGAGGAGGCCCATGTCCAGCAGTGGACGTCTTTCTACTGAATGATGATGTTGATGATAGTGACGAAGTTCAGACTCTTATATATATGGCAAAGAAATCATAAGTTCCATTCGAACCTCACGTGACTAGCTGAAGGGCTCCGTTCGAGTCAAAAGCTAGTAGGGCAATCCTGAAAGCAATGTTTTAATGAGAGCTTAACCGTTAAGTAATAATAATTAACAGTGTCTCACTATTTGTTCACGCATACATTTGGTCTACCATTTGAACATACATTCTTACGGCCGTATTATAGAAGCTTACTCAAAACTTCACTGCTAAAACTAGTTTAAAGCCGATGACTCCGTACAAAATCGATTTCCACGACAAAATCGTTGGTTGCATTGAAAAAATGCAGAGAAATCGCACATCTGGGGCTTACGGTCTCAGATTACCGTTTTATGGTATTTATTAAAACGAGGCTACGGAACCACGCACATCGATCTATGTTAAACTGTCTAACTAGTCGGATACCTAAGTTTTACTTAGCTGAGTTTCTCCTTGTAATATAGAGAAAGTAGAGAAATATAGAGTATCTTTTCAGTTTTTCCAACCATATAGAGCTTACTTTTCGTTATACTTTGATTCAATTTGTAAAGCTACGTAGATAGTTATATGGACTACAAATATTTGTTTAGCATTTGAATCCGGATTGTGACAACTCATTCAATGTCCCTCAACGAATTGTAGTCACCGAAAAATCTCCTCTACATAGTCTTTTTAACAAACACGAAAAAACTAGGCTTTTTTGAAAAGTCTAGGATTTTTTTGATGAACCTAATAATGTTTTGTATGCGTTAACATAACCAGGGGACAGTAGAAATATCTACATAGGTGTGGCACCGTTTTAAAAAAACTCGTTGGATCTGTTCTCAGTCAGGGATTTCCCATCAACAGTCAACACACTCCAATGATCCATACATATAATAAAATAGTAACGAAGAATTTTTGTCCGTTTGTCTGTTTGTCTAGATATAGGTTCCGGATTGGCGCAAAAACGGCTGAACGGATTTGGGGCACACATATAGTTTATAACCTGGATTAAAACATGAGGTACTTTTATCCCGGTAGTACGGTCCCGTGGGATATTTTCTGACATCCACTCGGGCGAAGAAGCGGACAATAGTTACTATCAAACTAAAACTAGAAATACAAGCTCCATTATTTTATGAGGCTTGTTCAAACAAGTATTATAAATACTAGCTACTGACTCACAATATTATCCCAGGCCATAACATTAGCATTAAATTGCTCTAACGCATCAAGGCCGAATATTAGACCGGCTTTGACATAAAAAGATGTTCAACACCGGATCGTAGTGGTTTCTAGATGGTTCCTCAGTTTTAATATTTCATGCTTGCCTAGGAATTTCCATAATTGTTTTCTTTGCATTTTAATGCTGTTTTGGTTACAAATATAGCTTTAAAATTTTTAATATATGTAAATTAAGCACTAAAGTAGGTTTACTTGAGTGCATAGACAATATTAGAAACTCGAAAATTGAGAATTTTCGAAGTTTCAATCGATCAATTAATCAGTTTAAGGCAGTTATTTGCAATGTCAAGTTTAGATATCTCAATTCTAGGAATATACATACAGTTAAACGCAAAAAAACAGATAAAAACTGCTTTGTCTCTATAAATAACAAATTTTAATGAAAAGGCTTAAACTGAAAAATGCGGAAACATAAAAAAAACAATTGCAAGAGTATTATCACCACACGTGGTTAGTAATAAAAACGTTGAAAAAGTACTTAAAATATCTATAAAAGCAGTTACTGCTGAACAAGTTGTTAATAAACGGTAAAATAGAATGAAAAAACTGTAACGAATAAGTAAGCGTTTGCGCACGTCACTGTTTACTACAGAGGGAAATAAATAATAGAGTATGTACATTATAACTGTATAAAAATTATAACTGGCCAAGTGCGTATCGGACCACGCACAATAAAGGGTTCTGTAGCTGGGATGAATTTATCTTAAGAAAAAACTTAAGTTTGATGTTGAAAAAATGTTGGGCGATTTTGTATTGCATTGACTTGGAAGCTTGATTTTTCGAGAGCTCCAAGAGACTGAGACAAATTTGATATTAATTTCAACTTGATACCTCAACTCGTGTCTGTGAAAAAGGACGGACAGACGGACAACGAAGTGATCCTATAAGAGGTCCGTTTTTTCCTTTTTAGGTGCGGAACTCTAAACATGAAATTCTGCTCGTTGGTACACGCGTCACTTAAGAATGGCTGGACTAATTTAGCTAATTTTTGTTCTTAAATGTTCATAATAGTCCGAATAGGGTTCTTAAGGAAAACACAATTTGAAAAGTTTCCCGGAAAATTTTCAAAATTCGGTATAAACTGAACGTCCTTTTTTTTGGGAATTTTGTAGGAATTATTGAAATTTGGACGGAACAACGTCCGTCGAGTTAGCTAGTAGACAGTGGTATTCACGTTATATACATATAACATACTACATTGCTTTAACAATGCAGCTAATGTAAATATAGCGGTATCAAATATCATAGCTAAACCATTTTCTAAATAACAGAATCTGCTTAGAAATCACTCCAACGATGCATATTAATATGAGAGTCAATGAAGCAAGAAGCAGATCATCATTATGATGTCGCATATACATAATCACACACAACAACAATTCTACAATCTACAATTCTACATGCATATGAATCTTCATGTTTACCAAAGAGATATGATATCTTGGCGTACCTACATAAATTTAACTTTAGACCACAGACTTAATATCATGTACTTTCCAAGATTCTTTCGTTTCGTTATTATATTCTTCTTGACTTTGTAATGTAAACAATTCTTTAAAATTTTCTTCTCTTTTTCCTTTTTCTATTTAATTTTTCTTGCTTTCGAAGACTATGTCATGCCTTCGTCATAGCCTATCCGTGAAATAAATTTATCGAAGTATTTTTATTCAATAACATATTTCACTCAGGTTAGTGAACAAAAAATCCCACTTTAAACTTTGCAAGTGAATATCACGAAAATTTATTTATACGATTCACTGTGATTTTACTGAATACGAAAACGCTAAACAGCTTCCAAATATGACCCTACCCTAATAACATTACCGTGCCTATAAATATACAATTTATTTCTCTCGCAAAATATATATCGAGCCAACGCTGTATAAACAATAGAAGCTTTGTATAATCTCATAATCTGTCATCAACTTCCAGCTGTTGCCTAGCTCCAATATACTACGTGTATTCAATCATGTGATAATCTTTGACGTACGAGTAGACATACCCTACAGGATAAACAGACCATTTGACACATACGTCATACGTCAGCACATGTCTTTGATTACACCTTCATATTTACTTATGAGTACATAGCGCTTAGTAAGTCCATGAATATGGATATGGCATTTTCATGCCGGTGATGCTGATGGAGCCTTTTTTTTTGGTTGGGAAATCATCAAATTACCTCTTGTTTACGATTATACTCACGTGCAAGTCGCGGGATGCGCGACTAATTTCTGACTCAAATGTAACTACTCTTAACAAGATAACGTGCGAGGTCGCCAGTCACGAGAGAAACACGAACGTGAATATTATCATGAACTCTAAATTATCTTAGGAAAGTTTCAATTAATTATTTTTTTTGATTTGGTAATCATCGGATGACCTCTCCCGCTCTGGGCGATGCGGGAGGGCGTGTCAGACTCTTACTGACTAAAACCCACCCGTGTTCCTTTAGTTGCTTGTGCGCCAGGGCCACGGTAACTCTTTCGAACAATCTGCGACCCCGGCAGGCATCGGCCCTATCGGACCCCGTCAATGGTGCTGACATCTCATTGAAGCGCGCGTGGAACACGACGCGCCCTCGACCCGTGCCTGGTCCTTACCGGACGGCGAGCTGATGCTGACGGACCCTGAACCTTGTATTTAGGGAGTACTACAGTTTACTACAGTAATTTTCGGGTATGTCAGACTTCTCCCGACTATTACCACATTGTGGCCGTCTTCAGCAACAAAGTGGGTCCTACGATTTCCAATGCCAATGCCGTAGTCTCTGGTCTGGTCTTTGCCCTAGGGGAAATAGTCGTTACCTCCAAAACACTTGCCCTAAGCTATTACTGAACATCAATAAATAAAATAAAAAGCCTTATATTGCATACAAAAAATAATAATAACAAAACAAAAAAAAAAACTAGCTTTCTAAATTAACAAAAAGTTCTTAAATTCTATAATGTTAAACTTATTTTAAGTTTTTGCGTTATTAAGAATCCCTCATTTAATTGAAGGCCTCCTCTAGAGATTTCCATTCCTCCCTGTCATTCGCCGTGTTCATCCATTGTTCGCCAGCCACTTGTACTATGTCAACTGTCCACCAGGCAGCCGGTGACCCCTTTTCCTAGTGGCTAATGCCCGGTTCCAAGATGTTAGTCTGTAAGTCCAGCGATTATATTATCTGTCAACCTAGCTGCGTGACCAGCCCAGCGCCACTTTAGTTTTTACAGTGGCACTGAGCATTTATTTATTTAATTTATTTATTGGTTCACCAATGATTGTTTACACTGTATATATCCTAAAGGTAACATGCAAAATGTATATGCAACAGTGCAACAATCACTTACAGGTAAACTCCGCATGCATAAAGAAGTTGTACATAAATTTATAATATTAATCTAGTTTTAAATTACTTATCTAAAGGTCTAAATCATCAGTTTCATATAAAGCATCAGTAACCATTGTCTTGTTTCTAATAATTTTATGGAATATTTATTGAATTCTTTTAATTTTTAATAAGAACATCAATGTCCCACCCATATTACCCCCATCCTGTTTCCTATTACCTCCCATATTACTATCAACTCCCTTGTGATTTTTGACAAAAGTGTTTGGCATTTGATCCTGTGCAAGTTAGCCTTGGACTAAAACTATGAGTGTTTGTTCTACCTTTGGTGACAACATAACACGTTCCATTGCACCTCCAAATAGTACATTTATTTTAATAGCCGTAGAATCACGAGACTCGAAGCTCCATGTAACCCTGACCCGAACATCGTCAAGGTCATTACAATTGCGGAATTCGGAATAACAATTCAGTAGTATCACATTCCGCGATTTAGAAAACCGCTTTCACGGTAACGTCACCATTTGTGACCGAAATACCGATACAATGGTCTGATCGACGTGTATGTAAATTGATTAAGCCATTAGGGAGATTTCGCGTGAGTATTCGTCTAGCGTTGCCATTTGTGAAGCATGAGCGGACACCGCCTAGGCGCTAATTTGATCGTCCTTCAACGTAACATCGTCAATCTACGTTTTGATTGGTTCCCGGTAGAGCGAACCAATCAGCACAAGCGATTTGGTATTGCACCATTATAACAGCCAATCAAAACCGAAGCTGGAAACGCACTGTTGGAGCCTATTGACGCGAGCTGTAAGCTAAACATCCTGAATGCAAGCTTACCTAATTATTTGTACGAGTAAAACAAACATGGTTGTGTGCATTGCTCGTTAATATGCCTTTGTCCGTGATGTGACCTTCCTCAACACGCCTTTCAGTGAGAGGAAACACACAACAAATATTTTGCATTTATTGTTATATTAGCTTTTACTTCTGTGTAAGTATTTGAGACTTTGTTTTGACTGTAAAGATTGCATATGTTGCGTAGGCTTGTTTATTATTTTCAATGGTATGCATTGCACCACACTGTGCCTTTCCTTGTACCTAGTTATCTTTTTTCCGAAAATCCTTAACTTGATTGATTTGTCATGCCATACATCAGCCGCAGCCCGTCACTTCTGCATTGATTTTTCCGGTGACAAATATTGTTAACAAACAAATACACCGCTTTTCCACTATATTATTCAGTAGAATTTCAGTCTTATCAAATTCGGGTGAATATCCAGGTCATCCAAAGCTGCTCTCTGACCTTTGCAACCCAATTATTGGAAACCACCATTTCATTGAAGGTTAAACTGGCTAGCAGAATTTCAGGATTATCTCATTCCATAATAACAGAATTAGGTTTCGCATGACAACAGCTACATTTAGTTGATTGACATAAATTATCTTTATCAAGGATGTTACGAGGGGCGTTCAATAAGTACCTAGCCTCATCGCCAGAGGGCGCTGTAGTTTCAAAAGAGTTTTACCACAGTGTAGCACATTCTTTTTTAATTCTTTTTTCAAATTTTCATTCCAATCCCTTCATTTGTTTTAATTTGACAACTTATGGAAGCGAACGTGTCGATCGGTTTTACAAAAATGGAAAAAGAGCAATATCGTTCGGTGATTCGATTCCTATTTTTGGAAGGGAAAACGCGCATCGAAATCAAAGAGCGCTTGGATGCTGTGTACGGTGACTCTTCTCCATCGATGGCCACCGTCAAGAATTGGTTCAACGAGTTTGCACGTGGCCGTACGTCGGTTTTTGATGAACCACGTCCAGGTGCACCGAAAACAGCTGCTACGGAGGAAAACATTAAAAAAATCCATGATCTCGTATTGGCAGATCGCCGATTGAAGGTTCGGGAGCTAGCTGAGACTGTAGGCATTTCAGAAGGAACAGTGCATCATATTCTTCACGAGGAACTCGGCATGAGAAAGCTGTCGGCGCGATGGGTGCCGCGTTTACTCACACCAGAAAACAAGCGCAACCGTGAGACCACATCGGAGACGTGTTTGGCGCTGTTTAAGATGAATCCAGCGGAGTTTTTGCGTCGTTTTGTGACCGTCGATGAAACCTGGATCCACTGGTACACACCAGAGACCAAGGAGCAATCAAAACAATGGATCCAGACCGGGGAACGTGCTCCAAAGAAGGCGAAAACTGTAAAATCGGCCGGAAAAGTTATGGCCACCGTTTTCTGGGATTCACAAGGTGTGATCTACATCGATTACCTCGAGAAGGGTAAAACAATTACAGGGCTTTACTATGCCGATTTATTAGGCCGATTCGACGCCGAATTAAAGAAAAAACGACCCCATCTGGCGAAGAAAAAAGTGCTGTTTCACCACGACAACGCACCGGTTCACACGTCTGCCGTTGCCATGGCCAAATTGGTCGAATTACGCTACGAATTGCTGCCCCATCCACCGTATTCTCCAGATTTGGCCCCTTGTGACTTCTTTCTGTTTCCTAATCTGAAAAAATCACTCGCCGGGAATAGATATGGATCGAATGAGGAGGTCATCGCCGCCACGGAGGCCTATTTTGCAGAGTTTGACAAAAACTATTTTTCGGACGGGTTAAAAAAGTTGGAGCATCGCTGGGCTAAGTGTATCGAACTAAAAGGAGACTATGTTGAAAAATAAATTGCCACTTTTCCAAAATTTTCGTTTACTTTTTGTAGGCTAAGTATTTATTGAATGACCCTCGTATCTTATTTATGTGTTCATACAATGTAATGAAGACCTTAGTACAGTTTACCTATAAATCTATCAATACATTGTAATTGTTATGTAGGTTATTTCTGTCATCAGTGTATAATTTAAATTATTTATGTCATTTTATACTTTTGAGACCAGCACCCTAATTGCGTAACACAGTTTCAATCACGATCCAAGAGTTTTGAAGGAAATTTCTAATCCACTGCTTCATAGGTTTAATAAATTCGTCTGCTCAACAACGTAAATAACGCAATGAACGTGGCTAAACTGTCTAAATGAAACAAAAAGCGGTCAATTGTCATTTTGTATTACGCAATTACCCCGCTATTCTTTATTCTGCGCTAAACTATTAACCAAGTTATAAAAAGAAAGAAAATAAATTTATTTAACCCAGGTTAAGGCACAAAATATTCACACAAAAAATAGTAAAAAATCTTAAAAACAGTATTGTGTGTATAAGGCGTATAAAGTATCTATAGAAAGTTCTTTAACCGCTAATTGATAAACACTTAATATATAGGTATGCAGACTGCAATATAACTAATCTTAATTACTCATTTATGCCAATACTACAATTATTGGAATTCCATATCGTATAACAAGACGGCAATATTATGCTATCGGTCTATTGTTTTCAAGATAATACGTAGATAACTTTATATCTAGCAGAATCTTCGCATTCCTAGGTTATCTAAAGCCATACTCAATATAATTTACCACCAGTGGTCATAGAAAACATTAAATGAATAATATTGAAGAAATAATTCCTCTAAACTTTAAAGCGGCAGGAGTAGGAGATGCAAAAGTAAAGACAAAATTTCTTTAAACTCAGGTTTTAAGAATTACAGGTAAAATACAACCGTTATCTGTAAAGACTTATCTTATGTGACCATAAAATAACTTTCAAACCCGTTCAGTAGTAAAGTGAACAAAAACCCACCAACAGTCCTTATCATGACTAATGATTAATTAACAGATTAGATTACTGAAATAGCTGCGACAAGGCACGTGTGTGTAGAATAAAACGTGTAAGCTAGGCAAAGATATTGACTTATCTGAAGTAAACGATCATAGAAATGCTAATTCCTCATGTCTTGTTGTCTGAATTTAAATTTCCAATAACATCACATCATCATTATTCTCCCTATCCAAGTTTAGTTTGGGTCGGCGTCAGCGCAACATATATTTTTCTTCCAAATTTCTCTATTAGTCGTCATCTCGGTAGTCACTCACTTTCTATCATCTTTCACACAGTCCATCCATCGTTTTTTTTTTGTCTTCCCTCCTCGTATAGCTATCACATATGCTATCGAAACTCAACCTCGTATTTGATCTAAGTTGTAGCGGTATCTAAATCGCCACATGCGAGCTACACTTCACACTGACGTCACGCAAAATCAAAATCCTGCATCGCGCAGGCAGAGTTTACCGCGCAACTAGCATATATACAACGGCCCGACATCAATCGTGGGGCAGTTGCCCACTAGACACAACACCCGTCTGGTCGGAGGATCCTCCCTTTTCCATAGAGTATGAGTGAGCTTTACACCCTGTTCCTCATACCTCTATAAAGTAAATAGACAAACACAAACATCGATAAAATTAAACTTAAATTAATTTTGTCGCATGAATTTGATTCCTTTTAACCAAGGATTGCGTATATATCTGGTTTGCAGGGACTTCCTACAGTCTTGTCTATATCGAATCTGAATATCTTCCTCCAAAAAGTGAGTTTGTATTTCAAGATTTGGAGTATTTCGGAGATTTCTTCTTAAAAGAATCTAAAGTTCTAAATCTGTTATTATCAAACATGGTGACTATTGGAAAACAATTGGTTGACATAGTTTATGTTCAGTCAAAGATGTTCTTTGGATTATGCTGACTTCTTCGTTCTTCCTCTTCCTTCCCAACTTTCCTTCAGCGTATCTTCCTCGTTTTGCTGAGTTAGAAAATAATATTCTACTCGTATTTTTTACTAGAAAGACGTCTGATAAAATCTTTCCGTACACAAGCTCAAACATTTTTAGAAAATAATTAAAAATGAACAATATAAAAACAAACATGCGGAAGAAGGAAAAGAGTTTTCCTAAACCATTAAAAACCGTATGTGAAAGTCTTTTAATTGAGTCTGTTATTATATCAAAACAACTATCTTATAAAGTTATAAAGTCACGATAGAAATCGCGACACACACAAGCTTATTGTAGAAAGATCATGATAATACTTTATTTTTTCCACTGCAGTACCTATTTGTTTTTCAAGGATTCAGTGCGATATCCGATAAGAGACGGTGAAGGTCGTAGGGTGTAAAAACATCACTGCGGAATATACATAGGGTTTTGCAGATAGACATTTACCCATGTGACGAAGAGAGCGATGACTGTAAGTGCTGATGGATGGAGTAGGAGAGGATGTGACTGAAAAGGAAGCGAATTAGTAAATGATAATTTGTCGACTAACACCAGAATGGAAGAAAAAGACCCCAAGTAACATGGAACCAAAGCAGGAAAAAAGAAGGTGAACACAGAATTCTTTGCTGGGTTCAGTGTTCACTTGCGGTATATTTCTCCCACAATAGCTTTTAAATCGCTCCGAAGTATGATTTTGTTGATATGATAAAAACAGTTCCTTTCCATTATAATTTCTAAAAGCAATTTAACTCGAACAAAACCTTCAAAGAATTCCTCCTTTTTATAAAACCGTGTTTTCATAACCCCGTACGAAAACCATAAATGCGAGCAAAGAAAATATTGATTTGTACTTTACCGCAAGAAATTGTATGTGGAGCCCGTAAATGGTTGGATTAACGAGAATAGCTGAAACAGCTCGGTAAGAGATTCGATTTGTTTCGTTTGAAATTGTTTTGTATGTCACCGTGCATATCGTAGAAAAGGCAATGGAAAGTATTGGGACCATCATTATTAGCATCTAACTTTTATGGGATCAAATCACATTTGTTTAGTTACGAAAGGCATTTGGCTAAAGTCTGCCTCAATTAAATGCGATGAAATAAGTCATGAAAACAAAAATTCTTAAATAATCAGCCCTCCTTGACCCGGGAGGCTCTCAAAACATTACGATAACTTGGGAATTACCCAAATAAACAATATTGGCAAGTGCGACTTCTGCCAGAATTTATCTTATCACTGTAACATCCTTATCCGTTCCATTCTGCTTTATCATACCTTTGTTAACACTCATGGCATTGATTGTATAATTAAGCAATTAATTCGCTATTACTTCATTATTGCCTTCAAATGAAGTGTTGCGATTTTACCTTATTTACTCGTAATTATGTTTCTATAGCATTTGCCTCATCTATAACTTTATTGCGATGGAAAAAATAGATCATTAATTGGCTCTGTGTTAACGTTACTTTCTAGCTCATTTTGGTGTTTTTAATAATCTAGCTTTCAATAAAACATTTTTTTCAATCAAAAGCTACATTATTATTATTCTTTTCAACTCTGATATTAACTTTAGTTACCTTGTCGTACCTGCGTCAATCCTACATTGTTTAAAGACTTAGATCGTTATAATGATAATTTTGATGTTCCATATTGATACGGATTTATCAATTCACGTGACTTGTTGCTGTTTTTAAGTATTATAGCAAACCTTAGCTTATCTTTGCCGTCAATGTCCTTTATAAGGAAAATGGTAAGACAAATATGATGACTACTTCTTTTAAATTTACAGTGTCGGTAGATCTCTTCTATGTTTAGTTAAATAAAATCACGGGTTTGAGATACATGTTTATCTACATGAGGTCTTGACGTTACTGGCAACATTGTCTAGATATCGATTACAACCCTATTCATTAAAACTGCTTTCAAAACAAGGCTACTGAAACTGCTTTCAAAACTAAACAAAATTACAAAAAATTACATAATTTTGACGTTCGAAAAGCGCTGATTCTCTCAGCCTAATTTGAATAAATGTCTTTTGATTTCGATTTTTGCTACGAACACTTAAACCTGCTTTAACACTCAATATCCGTCAACACTTTTAAAACCCATTTGCATGCACGCTAACACATTAAAAACTTTTTTGTCACCATTAATTTTGTCGTGCCAACCATGATTAGTATTTGTCATGCGTTCTTTATATGACCGCAATTTTCAACATTTTGAAATAAACAAGACATGTCCGTATCATTTCTTGAATAGTATGAAAACACCTAATTACCTCTGAATCGATTGAATGATTCAGACGCCAATTTTAAGTATTAATAATCAGTTATGATTTGTGATGAAGATTATAACTTTCGACGTAATTATTGGCAATAACGTAATTAAATTCCTGCATATAGGAGGTTTTTCTTATTATCCGTCACATAATTGATTGGGGTTTTAATTTAGAAAAGATGATCAACAGATCCGGTTGAGCCTGTAAAAAACATAAAAACTGCAAACTAACTGTTGGAAACAGCAGTTCTATATACCAAAAAATATGGTACCTACATATTTTCTAACAACCATTTTGAAGTTCCTGTCATTGCATAATGCATAGGATACTACAGATCAAGATGAAAATATTGATTTTGGTGGCATTTGAACGGATGCTAATCACATAATTAATTAACCATAATATATCTTCAATGAAGCTTACAGATATTATAAATCATCGCTCTGACACACCAGTTTTTAAACACAATTCATAGCTCACATCAATCTCCAATTAATCAAGCATCACTATTCTCAACTCATGATATGGCTCATCTAATATATATAATTATAAAACGCATATTAAAAATAATATCTAATCTCAGTGCCCTATGTCTGTCACATCTACCTTGTACTCATAATGTACTAATAACGCAGACGGATCTGATGCCAAGTCCTTCCCGGGATGATAGACCGATTAGTCTGATATGATAATAGTTTATTATAAGCATGATTGCACTCTACACCAATTTACATTTGAAAATAAGTAATTATGTTTCATACGTAGTAGCGTCATTAGGATTCCTTGTATCGTGAATATCATCGTCAGCATATCAGTTTTTGATCTGTCTTTATTGATTTCTGATAAGATAGCTTCAATTCATTCTTGCATTAATTATTTATCTATTTTCTTTATGTACCTATTATTTTAACTAGAAGCTCATCTCATATAAATCCAGATTTTACAGAAAATTTCTCAAGGAAGGTCAGGAACGTAGTACTCGCAACCGGCTTGCATGTATGACCAGATATATGGACGTAAACGAACCAAAAGGCATTCTGTAGTTTCTGCCTACCCGATGGGAAGAAGGCGTGAGTTTTATGTTATTTCCACCAATGCAAACATTTACACTGATGCAGTAGTCAATACAACAGAAATGGAACACTACTGGTGTCCTTATAGCAGATGGTCGATGAATCGCAGAAGCTTCGTGAGGTAATTTTATTTCTTCAACCTGACATCATCATCAACCGCCCATCGCAACGAAATCCTAGATGAAGCAACGAATCCTGCGCAATGCGTTGCTTCTTGATTCTGATTAAGGAGGGAAAGTGGTACTTAAAATACGAAGACCACTACAGTTGTTGATCTGGTGGTTGGTCAAGTCATTTAATATGTGGACTAGGTCAACCCTATCAGGTTTGAAGAATTACTAAGAGTAAAGTATTAGCTTCTAATATCTTAAGTATTGCATATTCAAATAATTTTACTTATAGAATTAATTAATTTTGTAGTTCTCATGTTGCTATAAAAATACACAATGTATTAATAGATCAACGCTGCAACTACCTATTCAACAACTCTATAGTCGAATTGCATAATCTTTATCGCGGTTCATTTGATGAATTCCTAGCATCGATATATAATACATATATGCACACGTGGGAATCTCTGGCACTATTCATCGTTTTTGTCACCTCTGCATCTCCCAAAGTATTTCCTACCTTATCGTTAACTAATTAAGATTGTTATTTATTGTTATGGTTACTATCTACTGTCTGTCTATCAGGGCTGCGACGTAACATGTCACGTAATAATTCCGCCCACTGTGTGTTTATGTTTACGCTCATATTCATCGTAACATAACAAACGTTAGCAGCTATCTGCTGGTATCGATTTATCTATTTTTGTTACATGGACCTTGTTTTCATGGATAACAAAAGGTTATCGGGATGTAACCTTTTTGTTTTGCCTCCTAGTGAGTTTTTAATTGAGACGGAATTAAGTATTGATAATAAAGTTGTGTTTACTGATCCGGGTGTAAAAAGAACGTTAAGTGCAATAACACTGTCAAACAAACTGTCACTTAATAAGGTTGGGTATTAAAGTCCCTTCCTAACAGGCGGAGTAAGAAAGAGATGGAGGATATTTAGACCTGTCAAGCTATCACTTGGTGCCATGATTTACCTATGCCACATATCTGTTTAGAAGTCCAATATCCTTTGACAGCATTAATATTGTTGTAGACTAGTAGCAAGTTTAATTCAGTTGGTGCAAAACAGAACCAGCGCCATTTTTTTTATTATTTATTGTAAAATAACATCACACCTGTATTCTCCGAAGGGTTAGACAGAAGTGTACCTATAGTACACCCAAATTTCGCCAGTTATATTGAAAGTCCCATGTAATAGAGCCATCCTATTGCCATCAATCGGGCATAAATCCAGACTCCGGGCTGCTAATAAGAAATTACATATGGAAAAATCCAATAACTCTGCCTGACCTGGGAGTCGAACCCAAGACCTCATATTCAGCATTAGCGTTTGCGACCACTAGACCAATGAGGTAGCACTAAGACTATTTATTATTTAACAGTCTTATTTATAAACGTCTCTTAAATTTTATTCAAGCAAATTATTACCAAAATTCTTATTTATTAACGCTAATTAGTGCTAAGAGGTAGCTAAGCAATTGATTAATAGTTGTCAAAATTAAACACCACCGGGCGGTGTACTGTTAAGAGGATGCTAAGAAGCAAGATGGCGGATTTTATTTGAATCAGCTGATCGATTCAATAGGATTATTGTGTTCTTCGAGGTAATTTTGTTCCTATAATAAAGCTACATTTTTGGTATAAATTCATTGTTTTTGATTTCCAAAATTCTTCCTCCAAAGACATGGTGCCATTGTTTTGTCATGCCACTCTCAGAGGGCAGGAGAATGATGACTCTCATTCCTCATCTTTTTCACGTAGCATGGTCTTCTCCCTCGCCATATATGCGAGGCTCCATAATATTGGTGCTACGTGCGAGTGGCTTTCATAGCAGCAGTCAAACTTGGACCTGTAAACACCCTTTGTTATTAAAAGACACTGCAAGCCCGATTCAAAAACAATAGAGAGTAATATAAAATTGACACAAGTACCTACATACATTTCTAAAAGAGTATATTCGTGCTAACAGGCTTATCGGACATGAAAATACATAGCTATTATCGGCTATTGCTTTAACATTCATTTGGTCAGTTTATATTAAGTAAGTACTACTTTTCCTGTTTACTCCAATTATTGGAGCTTATTATTTTTATTGCTACCATCGCGACACAATGCAATAAATTTATTAAATTATTTTATTTAAATTAAAACTTCCCGACAATTTTTTTGGATTTTTGTCTGTCAAAGCCACGACAGACACAAAACGTGGGTTTGACAACTTTATTCTTAAAATTGTTGTTTATAATAATCTGTGCCGCGAACGCATAATTTCACCTCTATTCCGTTTCGCAACTTACTAATCGACCTGCTAACTAACGTTTATAAATAAAGAAATGTTAATCATTGATTAAGATTTAACTAATGAGTTAACTAATCAGTGGCTAGTCATTAGCGAGATTTTTTTAAATAAGGCCGTAATTGGTCATAATTATAAAATAAACTTATACCTACATAACAGCAATTTACACTATAATACGACTCATACAAGGTCGAAAGAGGTTCAATGTCAATATCGAGTGCAAAGGGTGTTGCAGTGACCCTTTCGATTTCAATGTCAACTTTTATTGCCACAGATAAAAAAGTGTAAATAAAAACATGCATGATAAGTAGGGAAGGCGAGATTTCATCTGTCAAAGAATTTTCTTAAACAAGTTGCTCAAGTGCAATGAAGACCTGATTTTCTTGCGTAGCGACTTGAATAAACTAAAACTATAAATCGTAGATAACTTTCTAACAAATTAGATAGAACTAGGCCGAAACAGGCTTCGTTTACTTCAGATTATGCTAAACACGATGTTTCATATCCAAGCAAGTTGAACAGCTCTAAATTCATTGCGTCATTTTTATTTTTTGATAAAGATGGAAGGAATTGAGAGAGAACTTTGCCCAGGAGTAGAACAGAAAAAGCTAGTAAAATAAAAATTGGTTTACAATGACACAACAAAACTATTCACGTAGTTTAGTAAGGGTTAGGACCAGATTAGCTAGTGACTCAATCCATACTAATATTATAAATGCGAAAGTAACTCTGTCTGTCTGTCTGTCTGTGACCTTTTTACGCCTAAACCACTGAAGTAATTGTCATGAAGTCATGATAAATAGGTAGCCTGGGACCTAGAGGAGGACATAGGCTACGTTTCATCCTGGACAGTAAAAAAAGTCGCGGGCAATAGCTCATACAGATTTTTAGGCGTGTTAATTCGTGGTTGATTTATTTCCTACTAGCTGCGCCCCTCGGTTTCACCCGCATAAGTCTCGATCTCGTGGGAATATCGGGATAAAAGTATCCTATGTCCTAATCCAGGCCCATGTACCAATTTCATCCGTTTAGCTGTTTTAGCGTGAAAGCGTAACAAACAAACGTACAAATAATCAAATCTTTTATCTTAAGAATATTAGTCTAGAGTTTTAGACATAAAACTAACAGAAGAAACTTCCTGATCCAAGAACGTCAATAAACCTGCTTGTCCAGCTTAATCTTATCAAGTCTGTGTGGTAACTTTCCATTTCCTTATTGATAATAGTGCAAATAATATTGTTTGATATAACGCGCGTTGACACTAATATGAAATCTTTGTTTGTAAAGAGAATGGGAGCATGTTTGTCTAGACACGTGTTTGAGGACCTTTGATGCGTTTAAACTTATCTAATGGGCTGTCGCAGTTCAAAACTATATACTTACTCAATTTATAGTATTCAACTGCTAGATAAAGACCTCTTTGATATTGCGCCACGATAATCTAATAATATAATACCAGCCTATTATTGTCCTACTGCAGGGCAAAGGCCTGTTTCACAAACAGAGAGTGCACGAGCATTGATCATCATGCTTGCTCACGACGAGTTGGCAATTTCAGCGACAGCTTTGCTTCATCTTGTAAATTAAAATCAAGATCAGCTTTGCTTGGATCGTTTTTATTAATTATTTATTAAGAAGCTCTGCCAATCACTATATGTCTCCCCTGCAATGTGAATTCGTGTTTACAAACCTGGGTCTCATTGTCAATTAATCTAAAACAACCGTCTGTAACCCAAAAAATATTTGTTCATCATCAACTACTGCACCAATCGTGCCCTCAAGATCATTGGTATATTTAACTACAGTTTTCTGATGCCTATAGTTCATAGATTGATGATCTTCAGCTGCAATGAATTTTGAACATTATTTTTAAGTACAAAGTTCTGCTCATGTCCTGGTGTTCTGTAATAGTGCTGAGACTCCAGTCTTTCTGCAGTTAGTAAATTTTCAGCTACCCACATATCCTCTAAAAACCTTGTACTGGCCTTAGCAAAAAAATATTTACCTAGAATTCAAAAATGAAAAAATATAATGTTCTTCTCGTCACGTGTCGCATGATATTACTTATGATTTGACTGGAGCACTGATATATGTACCAAAAAAAAGGAAAATATGTAGATGAAACATTGGATCAAGTCGAAAAAACTCAATTCACCTGCTTGAAGAGGGTTTCGCTGCCGACGTAATATTGAATGAATAAAATATTTTGCCCTAGATATTATACTATGAATAATAGAATAACAATACCCTGTTTGGCAAGAGCAGGGTTTGTTATTGTCATCATCTGCCTAGGCTTCTCCCAACAATGCGGGGTCGGCTTACAGTCTAACCGAATGCAGCTGAATACCAGTATTTTAAATGGAGTAACTGCCTATCTAAACTCCACAACCCAGTTACTAAGTCATTGTAAAATACTTAATCACCTTACTCTGAAAGTGCTAATATGAAACTCATTGAAAGCATTATCAGAATTCTTCATAAGGAGTAAATGATATACGAGACATATATAAAATAAAAATAAATAAATAATAATCTTTATTGAAATAAGGTAAGAGTTACAAAACCTATGAAGCCTCTGAAACCCAAACTAGCTAGTTAGGCCCGAGGTGGCCCGCTAGAGGGCCAAAACAATAGATAATCAATTGTGTCTCATTAACGATGCTTGATGAGCTAGGTAAAAACCTGTATGTCAGATTTCAGCGCCTTCTCCCAATTCATTACATTATATTTTTTATACCAATTAAGATTTTTAATGAACATGATAATTTTGAGCATGCAGAAATATCCCATCCATATCCATATATATATGATATATCCTTTTTCAATTGCTGTATTAATAAACTATTAATTAAATCATTATTTGTAGTAACATTTCTTACTTTGTGGTTCATCAGACGATCATAACAGTTAAGTATTAGTACATAATTGCATATAAGTTCAACGGGGTCATCGTCCTCTACGAGTATCAGGCGCAGTTTCGTCTGCCACCGCCCCAAGGTTTTGCTTCACCGATTTCCCGATGCCATCTTCATTGAGGAAATAATTTTGATGTTTTGGCAACCAGAAATTGATGTATCGTAAATAAATATTGGCTGTTACATTATTTTCTGTCATCTTCCTCATTGCTCTCATGTCTAAATACGAAGTTTTGTATCCAATTTGGCCATTTGATAATTATTTTATAATTATGGCTTGAATAATTAGGTAAAATATAGAAATTATTACGTCAAAGGGACGGGAAATACCGCAAAGTTATGGTAACACCATCAAAACAACACAGTATTGCGGTTACCGATCCGATTGTGCTGTCTGGTGTTTATGTTATATGCTTCGTGGTTTTCGTTTGTATTGTATTTCCTTTCTTTTAACCACCACCTCACCTGATAGTAAGGAATAATGCTGTTGACTCTTGCGCACGTACGCTTGCCTAGAAGTAACTGATTTATCTAAAACGTTATCGTAAAAGTTTTTCATTTCTTTTTTTACTACTAGTAATTTCAGTGGAAGTTTAAGATCTAAGATCAAATACATATTATGATGATAAAGTGCTATTTTGCAGGTATAGCCTTGCAGACAAAGTGTGATATTGGAATGTCTGTCGGCATTTCAGTGTTTGTAGATGCCAAATATTGCATTGCATCAAGGCTTGTCTAGTGCAATAGTGAATGGCGTGATAGATTGCTTTGATTACTAACTCATCTTAAAGAGCAGTGGTGAGCCCAGTAGTAACGGCCCCGACTTACGAATTGTAGGTCGTGGGTTCGAACTGTGCGATCTTTCGAACGCTGAGAAACATCGCATTAAAAAAGAATAGGAAGTAGAATATAAGTAATAAACATAAGAACAGCGGTGGCCCAGTAGGAGCAATGGTGGCCCAGTGGTCACGGACCCGATTTACAAGTTGTAGGTCATGGGTTCGAACCCAGGCAGGCGCTTTACTTTGTGTAAATAATTTAATCACCACTGCTCTCAAAACGGTGAAAGAATACATCGTGAGGAAACCAACATGTCCTAGAATCAAAAATTCGAAGACATGTGACATCTACCAACCCGCACTGGGTTCGCGTGGTAGATTACGGCCCACTCCCTCTCACAGAGAGAAGGTCTGTGTCCCAGCAGTGGGAACATTATAGGCTGATGATATACTAACTCATCTCACAGCTAATTGTACAACAGTCCCTCGTCTCGTAGATTTCATATTATTGATGTCTGTAAATTGCTGATCATTGTCTGGAAGACATTAATCTTTAATGACTGGAAATTAGGACACTCTGATGGCTTTCTATGAAATCTGTTTTAGTTTTATGCACAATATCATTTTATTCATATAAAGGGTTTTCCAATAAGAGGTGTTATTTTGAATAGCCCGCTGTTTCGGTAGGTGTCAGTTTGGAGCTGTAATTTTTTGACATTTAACAATTAGAAACTACGCCATTAATAAAAATGGAGCGATACACGCTTCAACAACGCATTGAAATTATTAAAATTCACTATAAAAATGGTGAAAATTTGGCAGAGACGGTTCGTAAAACTCGAACATTTTTGGGTCGTCGTGAAGCACCTTGTCGGACCGCAATACAGAAATTGGTGGAAAAATTCGAGCTCTTGGGACAACTTAGTGATGTGAAGAATAAAATCCGTGCACGTCGCTCAAGAACAGCCGAGAATATTGCTGCTGTAGCCGAAAGTGTTGAAGAAAACCCAGGTTTGTCCATTCCTCGTCGTTCTTTGGAATTAGGCATTCCACTAACGTCATTACACCGTATTTTGCATAAAGATTTGGGTCTTAAGGCTTATAAAGTTCAGTTAACACAAGAACTCAAGCCGGGAGATTATCAACAACGTCGTGTCTTTGCTGATTGGGTCGTTGAAATGCATGAAAATGATCCGGAATTCCATCGAAAAGTCATCTTGACTGATGAGGCCCATTTCCACCTCGGTGGCTCCGTCAACAAGCAAAATTGTCGCATCTGGGGCTCGGAAAACCCAAGAGTTATTGTTGAAAAGCATCTCTATCCTCAACGTGTGACTGTTTGGTGCGGTTTATGGTCCGGTGGAGTCATTGGACCTTACTTTTTCGAAAATGAGGCTGGAGCAACAGTTACGATGAATGGATTGCGCTATCGAGAGATGATTAATGATTTTTTATGGCCTGAATTGGATGGTATAGATCTGGACAACGTTTACTTTCAACAAGACGGCGCTACGTGCCACACAAGCAACGAAACCATTGATCTTTTACGGGAAAAGTTTCCGGACCGTGTTATCTCTCGAAGAGGTGATCACAATTGGCCACCTAGATCTTGTGATTTAACACCTTGCGACTTCTTCCTTTGGGGCCACGTGAAAGAGAAGGTCTTCGCCAACAGCCCAGCGTCGATTCAAGACCTCAAAGATGGAATTCGAGAGGCTATCGAGGACATAGGGCAGCCACTTTGCGATTTGGTTATGGAAAATTTCATGAAAAGGATATGGTCCTGTAAGCGTGGTCGTGGTGGTCATTGGCCTGATGTTATTTTCCACTATTAACGGCATACCTTCCTCTTTATAATGAAATAAATATCCGATCATTTATATTACAAAATGGATTTTTTCTTTGAATATCAAAATAACACCTCTTATTGGAAAACCCTTTACCTTTAAGGTCCACTGCATTCCAATTAAGAATTCAATGTATTGAATATGAATATGACACTTGAAAACGCTGTAAAAAGGAAACCTGACAATCGCTGTATTGATCACAGTATGTTTTGATACTCTAGATAACATAAAATATTATATACATATATAATAACAAACAAATACATAATTATTGAAAGTTTTACTCTTGAATCTTAAGGAAGGAACAGATTCTGGCACAAAACAACGGAAATCTCAAAATTAATGGAGTAGACCATATAACACTCATACACACATACATATAGAGTGGATCATATAACACTTTGACATGTTTAGCTCTGAAATCTACTTCACATGTCAAATGAAAATTTAGAAGTGTAGCAACATTGATGTTTGAAATCAGAGGTTGAAATATAAAACTCTCGAAACCATAGGTATACAACGACTTTGATCAGTGGTAAAAAACAAAACGTACAGGGTGGCAGGGACATCGACGTGCAGACTTCACCTAACCATTATTTCACAACATCTAGAATCATGTTCTACCCCCTAGTGTAAAAATATTTCGACGGTTATCAAATAAAAAATCATCTGTCAAAATATATGGAACGGCAAATATTTTTTTTAATAACCGACGACAAATTTTCCAGAGCAGCAGAGGGTCCAGAATCACGTATTGAATGAATCCATGATAACAGGTTGTGCATCGATGTCCCGCCATCTTGTATTATGGTTCACATATAAACGACATAAAGAAGGTATCTCACAGAATAAATCTAAGGGAATGTGAATCAGTCTTTACTACTCCAAACATTTGTACAGAAAACAAAAATTCCCCACCCGTGCTCATACAGTAGAATGACTAAAATTTTAAATAAGCAATAATGTCCTCCTTCTTAGTTAAGGATAATAGACTAACGACTATCTACTTTCTAATATTAAGTACATACCTTAACGACTAGTCTGAAGAAACCATTAGGTGTCACTGTACTTTATCTCTATTTACGCACGTATGTGATAAATTGGACGTGAACAAATCATTTTGATACACAGCTCGGAGGTTGCCTCAACATCAGAGCAAGCCGACTTGTAAACACTTGAAACTATGAAAACCCAATAAATTCCATGTACATTGTAATATTTATTTGGAGAGATGAGTAATTTCTTTGAATTAGGAAACAACAAAGATGATTTTATATTGTGCAAGAGTAAAAGTATAAAGATTTTGTTCTAAACAGAATTTGGGCCTTTAGATTGGTGGACACGATTTTATTTGACATAATATATCTTGAAAACGTGTCCGATGATTGTTCATCTATAGTGTCTGATTTGCGGACAGTGCAAGTGTTAGGTCATCATTATCAGCCTGTAGCAGTGTACTGCTGGACAGCAGCTTTTCCAAATGCACGTAAATGAGCTAGATCCTTAGTTAATTCCCATCCATCCATCCATAGATCCTTACTGATCATACTTCAAAAATCGTCGCTCCAACAAACCTGAGAGCTATTTCAATAACAAAAGTGTATGTGTTTTAATCTAACAACTATTTGTTGTTCTATTACTTACGTATTGTGGATGCAACTGAACACATACTAGACGATGCAATGCTAATAAACATCTACTTACCAATATCAATTACTCTGTTGACGCAAACATTCATCTATTTCTATTTCCAATAATTAATTTCTTCATTGTCATTGTCATTTCTCCCCTTTGTCTTGTTTACTGTTTTTCTAATTGGTCACTTGCATAACCACTTCTATTTCTACTCTACGAAAAGAAGACAAATCACTTTCTTAACAAAAACTCATATTTTTCTTGAATTTTGATATCGCGCTTCAGAAATCTTTCTACAATCTGTAATTTTGTCTTCCGTTTCTATAGTGGCAATGCTACGCGTCTTTTCTTAATTTTCTTCTTATCTTATAAGATATTTCTGTATATCTGTAATTCCACTATTTTACTCGTTCTTATGTTTCATAATCATAATCAGCCTATAAAAATCCCAGCCTCCTGTCTTCGAGAGGGAGTAGCCTGTAATCTACCACGCGGGCCCAGCGCGGCTTGGTAGATTTCACGTCTTCGATTTTTTGGTTTTAGGACATGCTGGTTTCCTCACGATGTTTTCTTTCACTGGTTTGAGAGCAGTGGTGATGCAATTATTTACACAAAGTAAAGCGCCTGCCCGGGTTCGAACCCATGACCTACAACTTGTAAGTCGGGGCCGTTACCACTGGGCCACTACTGCTCCTACTGGGCCAGCACTGTTCTTATGTTTATTACTTATATTCTATTTCATATTATTTTGCAATGCGATGTTTCTCAGCTTTCGAAACATCGCACAGTCCTAGGTCAAAAACATGACTCCTGCTATCTGGAATCTGAAACGCACATTGTAATCTATGCACACAAACCATGTAAACAAACTATGACCTAGGTTCATTAATATCTTAGAGAATGGTGCCACAAAGCTTGGCAATGTCCGCACATATGTATTTAGAGCTATATCAATAGACGTTTGATCATTATACCTTCCTCATGATATTGTTTGTACGCAGTTGGCATTGTTGAGATGATTTCGATAGCTCTTCGATGTTTTGTACTCAAAGGGGTGATTAAAGCTTTGCTTGACCTTGAAGTCTGCAATAATATTTGCAAGCAGTAATTTCACGAGAAAGCCGTTATGACTTCTTTGCAAATTTATCAATTATATTAGCAAGATTGTAGTGAACAAGAGGGAGATGTGTGACTTGTGACCGTATGGCCTGCGTATCCCATGAAGAGGCCATAGACCCTGGATTCTTGGCTGTCATACGAGCATAAAATTTACTGATAGGTCAAAGCCCGGAAGACACAATTGGCCCATGCTTTGAATACCTATTAACACTGTAATTTGAAAACATTGTAGAAGCCACGTATTTTTAAAAGTGTTACCGTGGAGTACAAGCCGGCTCTTCTCCATAGGAAACGACCAATTGAAAACCGTGCACCTAGCTTCTGACGTTTCATAAGTGCCCATGTAGGTTTATGTGAAATAAAATATTTTGATTTGATTTGATTTAGATATTATATTCCCAAATATCATTAGGAAAAGTTAAGCAACATTAATCATTTATATGTATAATTTAATGAATAATATTTGTTAGAAATGATAATTATGTAGACTGAAGACATTCATGTTTGCGCATTTCCTTTCACGTTATTTTATTAGTACTCTAAAGTATTTATGAGAATGTAGTTTCTGTTTACTATATCAAATACTTGACTATAAACACGCTTGATTTATTTTATTGATTATTATTTGTTCAAGGTTCCTACGCATTGTGTTAATTGAGTGTTTGTGTTATTTTAAAAGTCAAAATATACATACGCCAATTAGGGAATGAATTATGAGTTGGTGTCGCACGTAATTACAACAAACACAATAAGTAAACTGGGGTATGCTAACACCTGGTTTCTGAATTGAGAATTTGAAGTTGAGAACTTATCAAAATCTACTTTAGCATTGACTAACGTGAAAGCCCGCGAAAATCAAAATGTATTTGCAAAAAACGTAAGAAATTTTGAATCACTAGAGTTTATCAAGTTCTCAACATCAAATTCTTAACTCTGAAACGAGGTCTATGTCCGTTTAATTAAATTAAAGTGCTCTGACGCCTCAGTGCCTAATCCAGCTTTAAGTTAAGCTAGTAAATCCAGGGAGGATTTGACCTGGCCTCCAATTTTAACATCACCGTCAAATCTAGCTTAGCTAAAATAAATGTCCTGACTTACAAGTAACTTTGGTCTTCTATATAAATTATGCATTCAGTAAATACTAACGTAGCTAATCTATAAACAAAGTAATTACCAAACTTTCCAAAAACGTTCACCTTAACACCGTTTGCTCCATTTCAATATCTATTTACATTACATTCAACGGTTTGTCCCACAATAACTTCGGAAAATTTTAATACGTACAAGGCACGATTGTTGTTATCTGAACGTAATATTCTATTTATAACAACAATTAATAACACAGAGGGTCAAATATTTATTTTATTTTCATTGATAACGTACTCGCCGCGTAATTAATCTTATTTTATAACTTTACTACTACCATATTGAACTCTAACACTTTAGTAATAAGGTTGTGGTTGCTCTTGTTGATACAATAATGAGTGCTATTCAGATGCATTTGATAAAGTACATATTCTAGAGAGTGATGTAAACGCCTTAAGTGGCTGTTGTGTGACATAAGTGTGAGGCAATTGCAATATAAATAAATATGTAGGTAGATGTTGTTACAAGGGAGATAAAAATAGACGGTGTGCATGCGCTGCCTTATGAGCCGTACAGATATAATTAAAATCAAATGTTTAAATTAATTCTTAACTCTAAATCATAACATCACGCCTTGTTTCTCCGAAAGATTGGGCAGGGGTGTACACTATAGTAAATATATCCACATTTCGCTAGTTATGTTTAAGTCCCATGTAATAGGGGTCGTGCTTATTGCCATCAACCGGGCACTAATCCAGACTGCTACTGAGAAATTCCAGATAGAAACACTCATTAACACTTTGCCCGACTTGGGAATTGAACCCAGAACCCCAAGCTCAGCTTGAGACCAATAGACCAACGAGGCAGTCCTAATTCTAGTAAATATTAAAACACTATAGTTGATAATGTTACTTATCAAGAGGAATATTAACCAGGAATTAGAAATAAGAGAATAACTTCCTGGTTTTATAATGACTTTATTATCGTTGTTTATTGATATTATATTTACCGTTTCTGCATATTATGCTACTCATTCGATTCCGTATCGGATGCTTTTGATGTAGCTTGTGAATTAAGATACAAGATAAGCATAAATACTTCTAAATTAATCTTGTTTTCAGTTCTACTAAGAACGGACATAATAAATCATGTCGAATTATTTATAGAATCATCAATACATTTATTGGTATTAAAGTTTCAAGGTCTAAGTACTAAAATTGATTATTCGTTTCGTATCATGCGCAAATACCATCAGCTTTTCCATAAATATAGGTACTTATATGATCCTCAGGAAACGATAAGCCTGACATAATACCACATAATGTTTTACCATCCAGTCCCTGCAATATCGGGTGTATGAAATGAAGCATCTGCACTCTAATGACTTGCTATTCTAGAAAAAACTCTTTTATCTAAAGCCTAGTATATCATTTTGTAATGTCACTCTTTAACATTATCACTTTCATGTCTGCTATCACTTTTATCACCAGGCTGTAATACCACTGTCGTTCTTGAACTTTGCTCTTTATATAAATTCACGTTAATTAAAAAAATATCAGTGTTGTGGCTGACCTAGAACAATAATACACGTTCATGAATTAAAATAACACGACTTTTCCGTGATAACATCCTATGCCGTTGTTTATCGCTTCGTAATATTTGCTATTTTGATTGTGATTCCATCTTCCGAGGGTATTCTTAATGGCAAAACAGAAATGTTCAGGAGTAAAGGCCACAAAGTATTACCTTGTGGCATCCCAAGAGCTCTTGGAGTTGAAAACCAATATGAAAGTCAACAATGAGACCGTTGAAGTCAGGTCAAGTGGTAAAATACATGATAACATCACTTACAGTGTTAAAAACCCTAGCTACAAGAATAGCTATGATAATTAATATTCAAGTCACTTGACGTGAAAATGCATAATTTTCACGTTAAGTGACTTGAATTTCAATAAACTCTAGCATTTTACTATCTTGTTAGATCACACAACGGTCCAGTCTAAACGAAGGCCGACTTATTTTAATTAAATTGGAACGACTCCATACCACTTATACTAATTAAACACAACTGTGGAAACCCACTTCTACTTTCCACAATATTCTGCAAGCATACCAATAACGTGGAATAAATAATGTCCTTTATTATTTAGACTTTTCTAAAGCTTTCGATGTCCTTTCGCATGTGATATATCATTACGTTGCCCGCTCCCGGTTTCTGAAAAAGTTTCAAGCATCTGATCTGCAATTCAGCTATCAAATTATATCTTAGCTATTGTGATTACATACATACATAAACTCACGATTTCTTCCCATGAGGGTAGGCAGAAACTACAGAGCGCCACCTGCTATGATCCTTTCATGCATCTGGTCATACACGCACGCCGGTTGCGAGTACCTACTACGCACCTAATCTTTCTGAAGAACATCACCAATAAGGTTCCTGTCAGCAGCGTTTCCTCTCACATCTGCCTTATAAATACCTTTTGTCTGTTGTGATTAGTAAGGGATAATAATTATGAAAACAACCTCAAATCTTTAGGTTATTCAACCAAAATATTTTTCATAACTGGGGCTAAGTATATTAGTAATATAAATCTCTGCATTGCCTGTGCAAGGATTAGATACGAGTTTAGCTAAATAGCTGTCGCCAGTTCGTTGAACTGTAGGGTGACAATTGATCGAGAATATTTCGCTCTATTATTTTATTGCTTCAAGTCTAGTTCATGAAGAATTAGATTGTTATTTATGGAAGTTTACAATCTTGATCAACCTCAACCGTTAGACCGTCGGAAAATTTTAACACTTGAAAGATACTTGTCATCAACTCAGTTTCCTGTATGGGTGTATTCCACGTTTAATAAATAACCTCTATAGATATCAAAATAAATGATTTAAGTACTGACTACGAAAATGCAGAATCTGATGTCATGTTTTTTTTAATATATATTCGCTCGCCCACTATTACATGGTGATGCTATGTGTTAGGTGTGAATATTACTAAACGGTGACTTAATAACATTTATGGATGAAATGAATCACTGGACACATGACGACTTAATAGATTCATGTCTTTTAATATTACTGCACTTATCGTTGACACAGACCAGGGTTCTTAATCATTAGGATTTGTGCTAAAATACTACCATATATTACAATAATATTTATCGGAGAAACACAACTATTAATTAACAATATTTACTGACTTGTTACAGGTACTATTTCTACTTTTAAACGTAAAGAGAATGAAAGGTAAGTACTACATGACAAGGGACATGACTCATATAGTCCAACGGTTTTACTTTAAACATCTGCCAAGAAACTATTACTTGCACCGGATCGGGATCTGTGACGTCATCGTGGAATCCCTTTTTAGCTGCGAGCGAAAGCAGTGAAAGATTATCTATATTTGGGAAGACTCGCCTTTCCTTTAAGAATATTGCTGAAAGTCATACGCGTTACATAGGGCGCTCTTTCTCCAAAAATACTTTTTACCTCATTTTAAATCAGTCTTCATCACCATCACCTATTCATCTTCATTAGCAGCTTTGTTCCAACCACTGCTGAGAATGACTCCTTCGTTTTATACCAAGCTAAATATATAATTGTTTGTAATAGAGTCAGCGACTACATTGTTGTTATTCCTTTCCGCACGTGTCTTTTGATTAATTACATAACTTCACGATTGTAAACCCCGAAGGGATAGGCAGAGAGGTTGCTATAGTACACCCACATTTCGTCAGTTATGTATAAATCCCATGTAATAGGGGGCGAGCATATTACCATCAACCGGGCACAAATCCAGACTCCGGGCTGCTACTTAGAATGTCCCGATGGAAAAACCTAATAACACTTTACCCGACCTGGGAATCGAACCCTAGATCTTATACTCAGCAGTACCACTTGCGATCACTACGCCAACGAGGTTGTCTCTCCATTAGTTCTTAATGACAATTCCTTCGATGTATAGCATGTACGTGCATCGTTATCCTATAGAGATTAATATTCTTGCATTACCTCACGACCCCTGTTTACTCCAAGTCGTGACCGCTGTTCACTTAACCGTTTACTTTCTACACTCAAACATCTTGGTTTGACTCATACGTAAGATGCGATGGACTTTTTTGGTAATGCGATGGAATTTATAACTACTTTCATTTGTTAAAGGCAGGAATAGAAGTTTCTTATATATTATGCTTATTGTGCACATCTATAATAGGTTCATGCAAAGCGTAATCTTATTTAAGTTGAAGTGGAAAAAGGCGATGGGAAAAGGAAACGCTGTAACTCCACCACGAAATAGATCTGAAGCAAATAAATATCCTGGTAATCTACAATCGGATGAAAACTTAATTCAAATACAGTTAAACCACAATTTACATTCGGATACATTGTTCAACTTGCCAGACGATCCAATAGTCTGGTCTGATTCTACACGAACTAATTAAAAAGCAAGTCTGATTACATTCAAATCCGCTCCATTGTCTGTAGGTGTCTGTGTACTTGATTTGAATGTTAAGGGATTTACAGACATCGCTTTTTAAGCCCTTTCGAAGATGAAACAATTCAGTTGGTACGAAGAAATTCTCCTTATCTTTATTAGCAGGATTAATAAGTCTCTCTACTGACTATATGACTTCTCCGAAACTTACTGAAACCATATCTGATCTGTATATTGGATGTAAAACTTAAATATCCGTAGACCCTCTTACTCGTATAAATTCAACATCAAATCTCAGATAAGCTTGTTTACAAGCAACCACTGTTTCAACAAAGATAATTGAATATTGAGTAGGAACATTTCAAATTATTGAACGGTGCTCTACAATTTTCAATGTTTCGTACATACACTCGAGAGCAATGAATCCGGGTCACTTAAAGAATCCTAAAAATCTCGGAAGCTAAAAATGCTAGGTTAATGCAATAAATTGTATTTAATAGACAATGTAATACTCCTTAAATGAAGGTATTAAAACTTCTTAGTTATTGTAAAGTTATATCATAAAAAAATCAAATTTGAAAAAGGGCCACTTTCGAAGATGGAACTACGAAATTACAGCATTTGGTTTTGCTTTTGTTTGTAATCTGTCATTTATGTGGGTACATAAACCATGTTGATAGTGCTCTATATTCATTATTCAAGCTGAAATTATGTCGCTTACGCCTGAAGAATGCACCAGAATACTTACAATGCTGGAAACCGGCCGGAGTCAGCGCGATACAGCCAAGACTGTCGGTGTGTCGCTGTCAACAGTACAAAGAGTTCTCCGACGTTACGAAGAAACTGGTTCTAACCTACGCAGACCAGGAACGGGCAGAACCAGGTGTACCACAGCACGAGAAGACCGATACTTGGTGAACACCATGCTTCGAAATCGCTTTCTCACAGGAACTGAACTCACAAATCAGTTTCGACGCCTCGGAGGAAGTAACCCAAGTGCATGGACAGTAAGACGTCGGCTTGCTGAATCTAACTTAAAACCCCTTAGACCTGCAAACGGCCCTAAACTGGAGCGTGGGCATCGTATTTCAAGACTAAGATATGCCCAGAGCCACGTAAATTGGAGTATTGAAGATTGGTCAAAAGTTATGTTCTCCGACGAATCAAAATTTATGCTCTACAAGCACGATGGAAGACACAGAGTGTATCGAAGACCAGGGGAAAGATTCAAGCAAGCATGCATCGAAGAAAAAGTAGCCTACGGTGGTGGGTCTGTACTTGTGTGGGCCGGAATTTCTTCTGAAAGTCGCACAGAGCTGGTGATCATAGAAAACGGCTCTTTAACTAGCGTAAAATATGTGGAAGAAATCCTCAATGATCACGTTGGTCCATTTATGGTCAATTTAGGTGAGGATGCTATATTTATGCATGACAATGCCCGACCTCATACAGGTAGGATTGTGAATGACTACCTTCAAGAGATGAACATTACTCGTATGGAGTGGCCAGCGCGCAGCCCGGATATCAACCCGATCGAGCATGCTTGGGACGAGCTAGGCAGATGCGTAAAACAACGAAACCCTCCCCCAATCACGCTTCGTGAGCTCAAAATTGCTCTCACAGAGGAATGGGAGAATATTCCCCAAAATCGTATAAGGAACTTGGTGTACAGCATGCCAAACCGCGTAAACGCAGTAATGGAAGCACGAGGAGGCAATACGAAGTATTAAAATTCAAGAAAATCGTAATAAAGTTCAAAAATTTCATGTTTCCTATTTTTGTTTTAAGGAGAGATCAGCAGTTTTTTTCTTTATGTAATTTTGTGTTAATAAAATGTATGGTGACTCATATTTTTTTACTTTCATTTAAGGAGTATTACATTGTCTATTAAATACAATTTATTGCATTAACCTATCATTTTTAGTTTCCGAGATTTTTAACATTCTTTAAGTGACCCGGATTCATTGCTCTCGAGTGTAGTAGATTGTTGACAGTTTGCAAGTTTGAATATATCTTGCAAGTCTATTAAGGTGTTTTGACAAAATTTGCTAAATATAATCAATTTTGATGTATCACTGATGAGATTACTTGGATCCTATGAGAACTAAACATGTCTGTTGTAACTAATTTAAAAGAAGCAATCACTGTATCCAAATTTTCATCAACTCCTCCATTAATGCAGGCACTTGTCGTTGTCCCAAATTCTTAAATTTATTCCACCTCATTCAATTTAACGTTCATTCTCATCGAGGCAGTCTTATGCTGTATGTAGTACATGAATTTCATTAGACTATGGCTAGGCCACAAAATAGTACAGTTAAAGAATGTCAGCTCCACAGACTGAGCAAAAAGGCACGAAACATAGACACGCTTCACATACAGCTAGTGCAAACACTGTTGCGACTGGCATTAGGTTGAGAACTTGAGATTGCTGATACGTACTCATCTACGGGTGCGTAGGAGCATGCACACGTAGATGCGTTTTCGCTCGTTGTATGAACCAGGTCTTCTGTACTATTCTATGGTTAGGCGCGTAGACAATTCTCCGTTTATAGCCCGTGGGTACCTATGCAGTCATCGGTTGCATTCTGGTTTCTGATCTCCTTGTAAGGTACCAGTAATACGACTTTAAAATAGCAAGACTAGTTCTGTAAGGACAAAAATAGATAATACTTGTAACTGATCTTATAATTTTAGCTAGATGTAACTTCGAAGAGGACATTTTAGTGAAAAGCCAGATAATTCTTAATAGTAATGAATTAGTTAATTTCGGTGATATGAAAGACATTAAAGCCTTAAGAACAAAAAGTAAGGATATTAAGAAACAAGTTCGTCGAATAAGAAACGACGCATTAGTAGAAGTAGAATTACAACTAATTACAAATAACTCATCCTACAATTTCGTTTTAACGTCAACGCTGAACCCTTCACGGAACTGCGTCCTCAAATGTTTAATAACAAATTGAATCATACTTTACTCACCTAATTAATATTGCTGTTATTACAAATGATCTTGTAAACAACATTAATCAAGTGTCATTGTCTACCAGTCAATGGCAGTATCCAAAAATAAATTGAGTGTGCTTCTTTTAATCGCATGCATTCGAAGAACGGTTGATATCTGATCCAATTTGAGCTTCTACGACTGGACTCACACTCTTCACGTTCTGTCTCATCATCATCATTATTTTGTCCTCGGCGCAGCATGTCTTCTTCTTTCACACTTCTCTATTAATCTTCTTTTTAGGGTTCCGTACCCAAAGGGTAAAGCGGGACCCTATTACTAAGACTCCGCTGTCCGTCCGTCTGTCTGTTCGTCTGTCACCAGGCTGTATCTCATGAACCGTGATAGTTAGACAGTTGAAATTTTCACAGATGATGTATTTCTGTTGCCGCTATAACAACGAATACTAAAAAACAGAATAAAATAAATATTTAAGGGAGCTCCCATACAACAGACATGATTTTTTTTGCCGTTTTTTTATTGATAATGGTACGGAACGCTTCGTGCGCGAGTCCGACTCGCACTTCGCCGGTTTTTTAAATCTAGTTTTGCTTGTACAATACCTTTTCCATCACACCTCTGTGCTTTTTATCCAGGTAGAGGAATTTCAATCTAATACTAGCCTGTTACTGTCCCAATGCTGGTCTGCCTGAAAGACAATTCATCACAACGCTTGTCACATGCGTTTTTTTAATCACGCTTCTAAATGCTTTAGGATCTATAACCAACCTGGGAACAATCAAATATCGTAGTAGCCCAGAGACTATTAGATAGTTCCCAGAACCATCAAGTTTTCATATATGACAGCTTTTATGAAATCCTTAGTATTATTGATGAAGTCCAAAGACTGGAAGAATAGGTGTCAGTCTTCCGGATGCAAGACAGGCGGACGACATTGTTGACATCGTGGGTAGAACCTGAATGAGGCTGGCACAGAAGCGTGGGGATTGGCACAAGAAATGAGAGGCCTATGCCCAACAGTGAGTGAAGTTGGGCTGAGGATAATGATGATGCAAAGAATTCGTTTATCTTTAAGATGAGTACATCGTTATTTGGCAGATGCAACAAAAACATAAGTATTGATATTATTTTAGCGACTAGCCGGGCGAGGCGCCTCGTGGCGAACTGCCAGCTACTCTTACAAGAACTTTATAGTGTTTATATTTTTACTATTCACTTCAAGTATATGGCAACACAAACTACAAGTAATTCTAGATCGTAAAGTATATTGTAAATCCTTTCGTAATCTTTTTACAACGAGATTGTATGGATGAAAGAGACTTCCGTAAGAAAAATACTTTCAACAACATACATAATATTTATAGACTTGTCAATAAAGCTCAGACCACTTCGTTTACGTTTTATAGATAAACTTTCTTCTCGACGTCGACACTAATCCTCATCTGACGTAAGGGGACCCTTATCTACTAGCTTATACTAAGTACGAATTAGTTTAAGTAACCATTTCGCTTGAAGACCTGAAGTTCTGAATACCTTATAATTTGAGTTCGTATGCTTCATTTATTACATGAACATGTTTCTAATAAAACCATTAATTATGCACTTTTAAAAGTAAAATATTACACTGAAAATACAATTGAATGCCATATTCCATTAATCAAACTGAATGCATTCTTATACTTCTTATTCTCGACGAAAACAACGCACAAAGCATTTCTTCCGTAAGTACTCACACAAGAATTTTTTACCCAAATTCACAAAAGAAAATCCGTGTGTATATTTACGAAATGCAGTTTTAAAATTGTCCCGTAGCTGACACTGGCTTTGCGCCAAAGTTGTGCCTACGCTACGTTTTAAATTACCGTATTTATGTCTATAAATACGCCAATTTAAATTGCTAGAGAGGATGAGAGGCTATCATTATTTGCGTTGACATGGTAGTCCGGTTTGATAAGCTGCCTGTCGTTAAATAGCTTCACTTTGACTTTGACTGCATATTTTCTTTGTTCATTTGCGTGTCTTTTTAATTATTTACGTTCGCATTCAATTCTGTGTGCTTATTCTTTGATATAATCAGCATCTATTCGGTTTGGTGCAGAGGAAAGTGACCTACCTACAATTCTAAAATAAACTAGATATGTCTAGTCTTAGCTCGTAGTGTGATCATATTTATTATTTCGGACTATTGAAGTGATGACTCAATCTTTATTTTGAGTAAATAGTCAACCAGATTTTCCTATTCATGTTTCTCTTCTTGAGCATTCTAATTTCCTTACACCGGCGCATTTTGCAATCTGAGGAACGTGTCTGATGTCGCGATTAACGTGGCCACTTACTGCGCTCAGGCAACATACAATGTACTCTCGGTACGAAAACACGAAAAATCGTCATTACTACAATTAGCATCAAACAAATTAAGCCCACCTAAACTCCACAAACGAACAGTCGACCGTGAAACGCTATCATTTCCCCGACACGGAACAATTTTGCACAATTTGTCAACACACCGCTTAGCACGTATAGTGTGCAACAATGCCCTGACACGGAAGCGTAAGGATGCACGTATCCATGTACCTTAGTAGTATCGTGTATGATGCACAATATATATAGTTGTTATTGCGGAAGTAATGACGAAGCGAAATTAAGATGCAGTTTTATTTTTGGAACAATGTTTGTTCCATTAAATAGTGTGTAATATGTAATGCGTGTGGTTTCCTCAGGAAGTACGCATTATACCGTGGCTCAGAGACTTCTGCTTAGTTGCTAATGAAGTGCTTACATTATATTATACACATGCACATATAGTTTTACTGCGTGAGCACAAGTCGTTTTTTACGGACATAAGGGCGGAGCGAAACATTTATCAAATGTTTTTATATTTTTATTTTGTGACAGATAGCTTTAGTGCTTTGAAACAGATTGGGAAACATTATACATATGTAAGTACGTCAGTAGTCCGTGTATGATGCACTAGTTGTTATTGTGGAAGTAACGAGGTGGCGAAATTAAAATGCAGTTTTATTTTTGGAACAGTGTATTATTTTAGTAAGAAAGAATGTCATATTGTGATGCTTTGATGTGGTTTGCTAAGAATGTGCTGACACTTATACACATGCACCTTAGTAGTAAATGCATTCGTTGTTGTTACGGAAGTGAGGAGGGAGCGAAACTAAGATGTAGTTTTATTTTTGGAACAGTGTTTGTTGTTATTTAGAGAATGTAATATGTAATGCTATGATGTGGTTTGCTAAGAAAGTTCTGATACTTATACACATGCACATGCACCTTAGTAGTACCGTGTATGATGCACTAGTTATCACGGAAGTGGTTACGAAGTTAAATTAAGGTGCAGTTTTATATTTGTTTTGTAACAGTGTTTATTTTTGGAAACAGTGGCTCTGTGACGTTCTTCTAAGATACAAAATAAGATCATAAATAACCGCGAGATGTGTTTGGCTGTTGTTTGGAGCATAGGTACACATGTGTGCACCTTTAGTTATTATTCGAACGATGAACTTATGGATGATGCAGGGATAAGGGAAAAGGAGAAATATAGGTATAAATATTCTGTCAAGAATTTATTTTAATCAATTAACTAGATTTAGATTTCTGTATATATGTACTCTTGATAAAGACGAAACGGCCATATATGAACGCACCTTTGCATACGTTGTTTATGATGCACTAACAGACATTGCGGAAGTGGCGAGGACATATTTTTTAGAGATGAAAAAATATAAAGAGATTTGAAGATGTTTGCTTTTTTTATTGTGATTGTCAATTTGATACCTAACGAGGTATCGTTAATTCATTTCCGTGTGCAGTTAATCTCAAGGAACACTAATTTGCTAAACCTTTCAGGAGATTAATAGATTGGCCTGATCTTCTAATTGATCCCTAATTCTAAATTCTTTGAGATAGACCTACTAAAGTCTGATTCTTTTAGCTTGTCTCACCTCTTCCAGCACCCTAATTACCTAAAACACTATCTATCACAATCTGAATCATTTTGAAGCCTATTGCTAATCCATTGCTTCATAGGTTCGAAAAAATTGTCTGCTCGGAAACGTAAATAACGCAATGAATGTTGTTGAACTGTCAAAATGAAACGCATTCTGTTAGTGTGTTACCTAATTACCCCGCTGCCGCGCTGGTGAGTTCCGGTAAACTTACTCGCAGACTGGTAGCACCTACTAGCACACATTACACATTTCATATATATATTTTTTTTGTTGTGGTTTTTTGTACCTATCCAGAATTCCAAACTGTAAAACAGGGCAATTGTCTCGTGTTGTCTCTTGCTAGATTTTCCTTCAGTTGAACGACGGAATCACTGTAAATATTTAATCAGTCCTTCGGCTCGCCCAAAACCTATTTCCATAAAAGTTCCCTCTCAATATAAATAGGTTCTGCAACAAATAGCCGGTCATAACAAACAAAGCCAATCAGTCTGCTGTATCAACCAAACGGAAGGCAGTCACACTTGTAACATAATAACTGTAGGAGCTCGCGATAACATTGTTATTTTATGCATTTCCTATTTTGTCTGGACTGCAATAGTAACTGAAAATAAAATAACAGAAGGTGCACTGAAAATAATATCACACGTCCATGTTAAACTCGAAGGCCTCGTTTTTGGTTTGGCTGTCGTAAACGCAACTGCCGAGCGTAAGGTCCTGCGGGGTAATTACGTAACACACTAACAGTAGGAATGTGAATGATCTGTTGCAGCCTTCATACCTCGTCAGCATCTTCGATCCTTGGCAGCCTTCATATCTCGTCAGCATCTTCGATCCGTTGCAGCCTTCATATCTCGTCAGTATCTTCGATCTTTTACAGCTTTCATACCTCGTCAGCATCTTCGATCTGTTACAGCCTTGGTATCTCGCCAGCATCTTTGATCCGTTGCAGCTTTCATACCTCATCAGCATCTTCGATATCCTTTAAAGCCTTCATACCTCGTCAGCATCTTCGATCCTTGGCAGCCTTCATATCTCGTCAGCATCTTCGATCCGTTGCAGCCTTCATATCTCGTCAGCATCTTCGATCCGTTGCAGCCTTCATATCTCGTCAGCATCTTCGATCTTTTACAGCTTTCATACCTCGTCAGCATCTTCGATCCTTGGCAGCCTTCATATCTCGTCAGCATCTTCGATCCGTTGCAGCCTTCATATCTCGTCAGCATCTTCGATCTTTTACAGCTTTCATACCTCGTCAGCATCTTCGATCCTTGGCAGCCTTCATATCTCGTCAGCATCTTCGATCCGTTGCAGCCTTCATATCTCGTCAGCATCTTCGATCCTTTAAAGCCTTCATATCTCGTCAGCATCTTCGATCTGTTACAGCCTTGGTATCTCGCCAGCATCTTTGATCCGTTGCAGCTTTCATACCTCATCAGCATCTTCGATCCTTTAAAGCCTTCATATCTCGTCAGCATTTTCGATCCTTTACAGCCTTCATATCTCGTCAGCATCTTCGATCCGTTGCAGCCTTCATATCTCGCCAGCATCTTCGATCCATTGCAGACTTCATATCTTGCCAGCATCTTCGATCCGTTGCAGCCTTCATATGTCGTCAGCATCTTCGATCTTTTACAGCTTTCATACCTCGTCAGCGTCTTCGATCTGTTACAGTCTTGGTATCTCGCCAGCATCTTTGATCCGTCGCAGCCTTCATACCTCGTCAGCATCTTCGATCCTTTAAAGCCTTTATATCTCATCAGCATTTTCGATCCTTTACAGCCTTCATATCTCGTCAGCATCTTCGATCTTTTACAGATTTCATATCTCGTCAGCATCTTCGATCTGTTACAGCCTTGGTATTTCGTCAGCATCTTCGATCTGTTACAGCCTTGGCATTTCGTCAGCATCTTCGATCTGTTACAGCCTTGGTATTTCGTCAGCATCTTCGATCCGTTACAGCCTTCATATTTCGTCAGCGTCTTCGTTCACACGCATGATTAGGATTTGAAAAACTTCAAGGTCTGAAACGTTTAAGTATACCTTTCAACTTTATTTCTTAATGTCGGGTTGTGTTTTAGCCATCCTTAAAGTTATCAATTCATTTTGTAGTGATAATGCACAGTTCATTTGTAGCACGTAGATATTTATATTGATTGCCTTATTCAGTATTCTCCAGAGTGTAATATACAGCTTATCGTCTCAAGTTAATTAAACAACGCTTGATTAGTGTACTATTTTGAACCTATAATAATATAAAACGTTTATTTTCTCTACACAAGTTATGTACTTACAGCTAATATTCGAGAATAGTCCACGAACAAGGAGCTAACTTTGTGAGAGACTGGTGCCTGATTTAGATTTATATAAAAACCTGTAATACAGGTCACCAGAGCCCTCCCGCGGCTACATGCCTGTGATTTGGTCCATCATAGCACTGCAGTAATACTTAACTAAGGTTGAGCTAAGAAACAAACAACAAAAACTAAAAAGTTGTAAAAATAAAATGTGGTAATACTAGACTGTGTGTTAGTAACTAGAGAAAGTGTATAAGAGGGATGCAAGAGTGAATGTGAGAGGTTGCTTGTGTGAGTGTGGTAGGAGTATGGTTGATGGTATGTAGAAGCAGGAAAGGGGTTGAGTAGTAGGTAGAGATAGTCTATCTGAGAGGAAATAGACCTATGTGTGTTAATATGATATAATTATGGTTTTCGTCCAGTAAAGACACCACATAAGCTCTTAGAAGTTAATCTATCACTAGTGGGTACTTGGGCTCTACAATGTCACAAGTAAAAGTACCAACCATCCAATCTATTACGTTCTTACCAAATACGAAAGCGTACATTCACAAATATGTATGAAGCTTTCTGTCGCCTCACAAGAGTTCAATGAACTTGCTCATAAAATGCTTATTCATATACCAAAGAAGAAAACGTGAAATACATGAGTAATAATAACATATAGAGCGCCTAGTATATGTTGGAAGACGGCGGAAAAGGGAACTAATTTGAAATGTACTGAATTTGAGTGCTGGCCCGTTGCTAGCAGCGCCATCGTGAAATGTCAAGAAAAACTGGGAGCTTAGTGCCCTGTAAAAATTTACATAATGAATGAATAATATTCTTTGACAGTTTTGATTTATCATTTGCAGATTGCAGACAATTTTATGATTAATTATTATGAATGTACGACAAGTATTGCTCTGCATTTTGCGGGATAAACTAATATACACAGTGCAAGGGACATCCACGCACAAACTTTTACCGTGATTTCAGCACATGATTCTAGAAATTTTCAAAATCAGCCGGTCTTTAGATTTTGACGGTGTATGTTTTGTATTTTTGTACACACAGTAAAGTTTTTTAAGCTATTGCATTATTTTTATCGCGGGCTTTGAGCGCGGCGACCGACTCAAGAAATTCCGTAACGAAAATAAAAGCTAACACCCCCCACTCCGCCTACCATGTAGCTCGGCCGAGCGTTCGCTTAACGTGTATGTATATGGTACGACTGTACTTGAATTCATATCAAAGAAAAAAAAATACTGCATAAATAAATAATTGCATAAGTTGATAAAAATGCTATGCAATAGCTTTACCGCGGCAGTCCCCGAGTGCCACACGTGTTTTTTTTTTACAACCGACGAAAAATGTTAACACTGGAGGGTCTAGAATCAGGTACTGGAGCGTTGAAAACAGGTTGAGCGTCGATCTCCCTTACACCCTATAAATTACCCGGACTACCTACCTATATCAGTTAATTCATGTAACGTTTCATATCTACATAGTAAACAAATAAAGGCTCCCAGCATACAGGCGCGAGCGACGGTGCGACGTGATTTTGGTACAACAATTTCCATGAAGTTTTCATAAAAATTGTTCTACAATGGTCGCGTTGCGCTGTCACGTTGCGCTGTCGCGTCACGCCGGTCTGCGGGAGCCTTAAACAGGAAATGTTAAAGGTACTTAGAAACAGAGACCGAAATTACCGAAAACTTGGAACCATTGCCACTCGGAAACAAACTTTGGAAAAGTTCCGACGATCCATCCATCTTCACCATATAATTTAATATTTTTCATGCAAGCTTTGCTGTGTTTATTTCTCAATGTGTGAATGATGCGATGGTTATAAATCTAAGTATCTACTAACCTCAATTTTTCCAATAGGCTGTCCCATTTCCCCACTTTAAAAAAAAAATAGATCTCAAGTACTTCCAGAAAGTATTAAAACTTATCATAAATCTCGTAAATTCGCCATTCTCAACCACTTACGACAGTTTAAAAAACATAAATAGGTCATGTTCACAAATAGTCCAGAAGTTCAACGTTCCTAACACCAATTCTTAAGTCTGTGTCAAGGACAATTATTTGTTTATTAAAACGATTTGGCACGATTCGTGTATTAATATTTACTTTAACAAACGAAATCTTTGATTATATTGATGGAAGAGGATTATGAATGTAATAAAACTATTTTGTGGTCCCGTGAAAGAAAATTATGTTATTAGAATTTACAAGATTCTGTCCGTGACTTCGCCCGTGTGTTTTAACATAAAAAATGCGTGAGTGTTCGTGGAGCACTCGTTTGGAACGAAGTTCCTTTCGTAGTATCTTTAGAACATCCATAGAAGAAATTTAATTACCATAAAAAGGGTTATATTGAGTCAACCTTAAAAGATAGACATATGCTGTCGCGGACTTTTTTTGAGAACTTTTAAAGGGGAACAATTCCGATCTGATTTTTGCGTAACTTTAACCGTTTACGCAGCACACGAAACGACAAGCAGCAAAACGATTCGTTTTTGTTTATAGGAACCGAGCATAAACGTGGTGGCCATGTAGGAGTAATCCCCTATGACTTTTCATTGTAGTGGTCATTAGATGTGCCAAACCTACAGCAGTAGTCGCATTATTGATATTGAAAGGTTTAAAAACTTCTATGTACATGTAAGTATGTATGAATGTCCATCAGTATGTATGTACATGTACATATCCATATGTATGTATACATCAGCGTCAGGCACTAGTTGTCTGACATGTTTGCTGAACTGGACCTATTTGGCGCAGCCGTGAGGCACACTTTCCTGCTAATTTCTCACAACGCACTTTACACTTTTTATTTGTTTTATTTTTATTTTTTACTTGTAGGTATATATTGTGTTGTGTGCTTTGTAGTCTGTGCTACATAAAGGCTTCCACAGACAGGCGCGACGCGACAGCGCTACACAAAGTCGCCGCTCGTCGCGCGACACGCGGTGCCTTTGTGTCGGGCGTCGCGTCGCGCCAGTGTGTACGAGCCTTAAACGTATTTTCTTTCTTTCTTTTCTTCTTTACATATATACCTAGTGACATTTAAAAAATAATGGGCCTAAAAAGAGGCAAAATAGGACCAGAAGATTTAAAGACAAAATTGTGTCACAATAGGAAACGACTGCCATAAAGAACATCAATAACATTCCCAAAACGGTGTGGGAAACAAGACTAGCATATCTATCTTATAATTTTGGCAAGTACCCAACTCAGAACGATTGGCATCATTTGTAAATACTTGTGCCCAGTGGTTCATTAAATACTTACTTTATGTACTTCAGAAATGTTAAACAATATTACCATACGACGTTAGTTTGTATAGATTAAGTACCGTTGACATACTTTTTGCTATTTTGTAAATGGGGTTTGTATGAGATTTTCGAAATTGGTAGTGTAAAGAATGATTTCCACCAAACGGCTCGCATCGCATCGGATCGGAAAGGATACGAACGGATCCGGCAACAGCCGATCGCGTCCGGCAGGAGCTCGACACGTATTATCGGCTCCGTACCGTCGCTTGCGAACGTATCCGTTTCTGCGCCTAGTTTAATAGTTTAATTTCTACCATGTTGACGTGTTTTAATTCGAATGGATGTGTGATGGGGTACGACGACAGGCGAACGGAGTCGATCGCGTATCGCAGCATACTTTTGGCTACGATCGCATCTCGCGGAAGACGACTGCGGTCAAGCTGCTGTGCGCGGCTTGGTAATATAGACTTTAAGTACTGTGCACACGATTTAATATCGTTTAAAGATTGTACAATCCGTTCCGATCCAAAGCGATGCGAGCCGTTTAGTGGAAATCATCCGTAATTCAATGGACATACCGATATCATATCAGTAAGTTATTTAAAGATCACTACTGTCTTAACATTTACGCTTGACGGTAAAATAATCTTATGTAAAACTAAAATACAACAACAACACTACAACAACGGCTGCAATACGTACGACCCCTAAAACATGGTACTTGGCAAAATGTGGGTATACGAAACACCTCTGCTTTACCCTTCGGGGAATACAGGTGTGTTGCTGTCTTGTGTATAAATACAAGCTAGGGTGGCGGTATAATATTCGTCTTTCTCCCCCTCCATTAATCGAATTCCTCGGTGCCGAAGATCGTGACCAGAAATTAAAGGTGCGGTTCCGACATACCAACTCCAACGCTGAGCTATGCGTTTCTACTCTACACCTATAAATAAAACTCAAATACCTACTGATCCACTTTTGTTCCAACCGCTGTGCCACAATCATTTCGCCATGATATCCAAGTCTCGTACAACACATGCATGCACAATAAACTGCATGTGTGTGCAGAAAATATGCGTTTAAATTGTCTTTCCTTTTTATTTTTAAATTGTCTGTTCTATTTTCAAAATTTTAAAACGCTTAGCAGCAGCGTCAGTTAGCGTCGTATTTCGTCGAGCAAGGTCGCATGTCAGAATTTCTTTATTTATCGAATTCTATGTTAAAGGTGAAGTTGAAGGTCACACGTCATGTTTCCAAACAATTAAAAAGCGATTTATGGAAGTAGAAAGTTTGAAACTATGTTAATAATCTTTGACGCGTAATTTTCTTTGTTCTTGTATCACGCAAGGGATAAATTAAGTTATTAAAATGGTCTTTGAAAAATAAAAAAACAGAGAAACCACAACACGGCCTCATAATGAAATAATGAAAAACCTATAGTAACAGTCTCGTTTCAAATAATGTGCAATCTAGAAGCATTGCATATTTCTTCGAATAAAAACTGAAATTGTGTCTCTTGTTTCTGACAGACACCTACGTGACAGTAAATATTGACAGCCTGTCTAAGCCTTTGTTTGTTTCACAACGGAATAAAAAATATATAAAATGCTTGTTTTGTTTTCATTTGTATCAAGTGCAGATAAAGACGATAGGTATATTATTTGTTAATTACATAACAGTGAAATATTATAGGAAGGCTCATTTGTGAGTTTATCTCGGAAAGCTATTTTTCACAATGCTGATTTGATAAAGTGAAAACTCTTGAGTGATGCAATAGAAATATACTTATATCTATGCGTGATGCAGACACAGACAATTTGTCTTAAAATCATTGATGTATGTTTGTATATCCCAATGCCTAAAATTCTGACTTTTCCTTATTCTATACCAATTTTACCTAGTAACTAAACCCTAATTAAAATCTAATTAGATCTTAGTAATTAATAACTATGTATAAACATATAACATTACCCTTTAAAATATAGGCCTCCAGAGGAAAACAACGGACATAATACACAGTTGTATCGTCAGTGAATAAATCAATAGTGACAGACCATAAACAACTGCTCGTTATTTTTAGATGGCCATGAATTGTTAAGAAAAACATATTTTTAGAACAATTTAATGTTAACCAAGAATATTGTGGGTGAAGCAGGTAATTTAACACCTAAACTACATTTTTTACTTACTTAATCATAATAATGATGCCGGAAAAATACTATTTACTTATCGGAGTCATTTCTAGAAGCTTCCCTGCTAGGGTGTTTGTAGATTGATATAAGAAACGGGTAGTTGGCTTTTTTTTTATAAAATTACTAAGTAGGTACCTACATTGGATCTTGAACCTGTGGGGTAATTACGTAACACAGTAACAGTAGGAATGGGTATCATTTTGACAGTTCAACAACATTCATTGCGTTATTTACGTTGTTGAGCAGACAAATTTTTCGAACATTTATGGCGCAATGGATTAGCAATAGGCTTTAAATGATTCAGATTGTGATAGATAGTGTGTTACGTAATTAGGGTGCAGGGCTTGCTAATACTGGGAGTCTACCATTATCCCCCGGCCTTATCCTATTTTGTAACTATACTATATACGCTTCTGATGAGCTTGAAGTCCTGGACCTGGGTTCGACTTCCAGGTCGCGCAAAGTGTTATTGGGTTTTTCTATCTGGAATTTCTCAATAGCTGCCCGGAGTCTGGATTTGTGTCCGGTTGATGACAGTGGGCTCGCCCCCCTATTATGTACATGGGACTTAAACTTAACTGGCGAATTGGGGGTGTACTATAGGTCCACCTCTGCTTAACCTTTCGGGGAAACAGGCGTGTTGTTGTGCTGTGTTACTATATGCTTTTATAGTGTTGAGTTCGAGTTTCTAACCTGATAAAGATGCTAGATTAGAAGTAATACAGTTTTTGATAAAAGAAAAATTCCTACGCTAGGGGGGGTATAGAACCATTCGTGGCGGCGATCGGCGGCGGCGACCTCTCGCGTCCGGCCCTGGTTCAGGCCATGGTACGGAGCGAGAGGGAATGGGAAGCCGTCACCTCCTTCTGCGAAGCAGTAATGCTCGCGAAGGAGGAGGCGGAGCGCGAGAGGGAGAGGCAATCACTGCGCCCTCGCGCCCCTAGTCGCCGCAGGAGGAGACACCCTGGGCGTCGGGAGTCGATTGCCGACTCCCGGCCACCGTAGGCGCGGGCTTGCGGACGGCGAGCAATGGGCAGCTCGCCGTCCTGTAAGGACCAGGCCCGGGTCGACGGCGCGTCGTGTTCCACGCGCGCCTCAAAGAGATGTCAGCAAAATTGACGGGGTCCGATAGGACCGATGCCTGCCGGGGCTGCGGATTGTTCGAAAGAGTTACCGTGGCCCTGGCCCACAGGCAACTGAAGGAACACGGGTGGGTTTTAGTCAGTAAGAGTCTGACACGCCCTTCCGCTCCGCCCAGAGCGGGAGAGGTCATTTGATGATTTCACACCCAAAAAAAAAAAAAAAAAAGGCGGTATAGAACCATATGCTGAATCCATGGTTACAGTTTGCGCAATGGTTAAAAATGTATCTTGTATAAAACGGTTCTACGATGATGTTATGGCTTCTCCAATGTTATGTTACTTCAATTGTCTTTCTTTTTGAAATTCATTCTCTAACTTTCTCGGATTTGCAAGTCTTTTTTTGTAGTGTGTTGCTGTTTGTGTTTCGCTCGTCATTACTGTGTTGGTTTTAAGGGCACTACAGGACCTCAATGCAAATTTTATAATGCCTAAAAGTATATGATCCACTGCAGTAAACTGAATCAGATAAATATATGATCTTATTCAGGATATATACTAGTTAGATAGTGTGTTGAAAACGTAATACAGCTAATTTGATACGATAGAAAAAAAATCACGAAGATGCCTCTAAAAATGTATTTTAACGATTAAAAACCATACATGCAACCATTCTGATTTTTTTTCAGATTATTCTACAAGCAACCTATTAACGTAATAGTGTTTTAATTTACTAATCCAATCAATAGCCTTTTTGTAAATAGATAATTGCTTCATATTTCGCAATAAATTACCAGCGTTGTGTCATCGCGTTTCTCTTTCTTTTCTATGCAGTCCGACAGTGATCGCGCTTAAGCTGTTGTCAGCCTCTTGAGTTTGATAACATTCAAGGAGCTGCTGTTTGGTCGTAGACTAAACTAGGTCGTATGAAATAAATAGTTCCTGATAACAGTAGGCCTCTCCGTTCATGGGTGTCGGTCATTAGAGGTACCTATATCAACGTCGTCAAGAGGATGCGTAACAACGTCCTTCTCTCTATATTAACTGCGCTTATCAATCCATCTGACAAGTGTCAGTTACAATAAAAACATGATCTATATTCATAATTCGTTAGCCCTTCCCACAGTTTCCACTACCGCAATTTAGGAGGCCCATGTTCGGGCAGCAGATATGATGCAAGTCTCTGGCAGAATTTGTGGCATTAGAAGTTTATCAATGAAAATGTAAAACATAGCCACTGAACATTCATAGCATTCGTTCTTAATCACCCTAAATGTCTTACATTTTGAATCAAATTCAAACTAATTTCCATAAGGCTGTTGCATGTTACATCTTTTGTACTGAGCGTGTTTAGAAAATATAACCTTGACTTTGAGCCAATTTGTAAAGCATGCCATGCTGATGGTAAAATTGGTTCCGAACACGGTACAATAAACCGTTGTGTACGTTTATGAAAGTTTATAACTAATGGCGTTGGCTGCTAAAGATAATATTAAAATAACAAAACCTGGCTTTTTACCTGCTATCTGATCACACAAAGTCAGTAAAGAAATCGTAGAACTTCTAACTTAAATCATAAGCAGGTAAATAGGTAATGCGAAATTTAGACATGCCTTGAAAACTTGCAAACATAGGGCAAAAGGGTGTCCCAGCAAGGCAGGTCAAGTCAAAGCATTTATTTCAAACTAGCTGCTGCTTGCGGCTTCGCCCGCGTGGATGTCGGAAATTATCCCACCGGAACGTGCTACTCGAGCAAAAAGTAGCCTATGTCCTTCCCCAGGATGCCATCTACCTCCTTGCCAATTTTTATCGAAATCCGTTCAATGGTTTAGGCGTGAAAAGGTAACGGTAAAGGTAAGGTACAGGCAGAGTTACTTTCGAATTTATAATATTAGTATGGATAGGCATATAAAAGGCACTTTTGAACGTCAAAATTTACAATAAAACAGAATTGGTTCTAGTTGCCCCTTCCAAAAGGTAGTTACGTATGGAGAAGAATGGGCAAGATATTCAACAATTACTCTTTTAAAAATATTTAACAACATTTTGTATACCTACATTAGTTTTATAATTACAATTATGTGAAAACGCATTCTATAATAAAATTACACAATAGCTAAAAATAATTTGAAATGAAACAATGACGGATAATTTAAATATATGATAGATATGGTGCTCACATATTTACAAACATTGCAAAAGTATGAGACTTTCCTAAAATAACTGAGCTATGAAGGCTTTGATGCTGACGATGATACGAAATGGTTTCAACGATCAAATCCACATCATGTTCCTAGTGACTATCCAGGTACACAATAAAGTTTCAAATAACACATAATCCAACGCAGCCCTACTCAAAGAGAACGCTATTCCAATTGAGTAGTTCATTGAAACGTGAAACCTATTGCGCGCACGCTTCTAAACACGTGCTTGTGTATGGCCTTTACGTAATTTTTATATAATGTCATTATGGAATTACTACGCGTGGACCACGGCCACTACCCCCCACCCCCCTCCCCGTACTAGCTGCAAAATACTACGCGACGCGCGACTATCTCTTTTACACCTGTTCTTGTTTACATACGTAATATGTCGACAGCTGGACTTTATTCAAATATTTTTTTGTCGACAAATGCTGCTATAAGCTCTAGTAAAGTGTCTAAGGTGTCTCTTTTATCTTTACGAAACGTGCCTATTCAAGCGGTCACATGGTTACCTTGAAATTCACTAATTATGATTTTTGTTGGAATTTTGTTCAGCGAATTACAAAAGCTAATGTGGGTCTCAAAGTGTTTACTTCTCAATGACTTTATTACTCTTCCACAACCAGCTGATGGGAACATATCTAGCCATGAACTATTTTGTATCGTGGAGTGTGTAAAGTTTAAATGAATCAACGTTGTAGGGGTGGCCCAAAAGTTAAACAAGTAAAAGAACTTATATGTATACTGTCTTCATCGATAGTCCGATACTGGTTCATTATTCAAGGTTAGTCTATTTTGCTGAGCAAACAGTAAAGCTCTTTACTTTTAGAGATGATGGAAAATATCAGTATTATTGCATTTATCAACTCTGTGCCATCAAGTGTCAGCCCTGCCTGATCAAGAGGCCATTAGAATTGACTTGTCCATTGTAACGCTAAACTCAACTCCACCACGTTGAAACACACGTGTCTTAGTACTAGTACGACCTTTACGTAAGGACCTTGTCCGATTTCTTTTTCTTTGTTGGTATAAATCATTTTAAAAGTCTCTATCGGTTTTCTGAAAACGAAGTGAGATTGTGAGAATACCGTTCGGTGTAGATCTGAAATAGATGTTAATTAAAACAACCTCATCAACCGTGACCAACAATACACAACTACGTCTCCGTCAGAACTTTATGGAGTCCATGGTCTCTTTTTATGATTATGATACTTAATGGCCCTGCCCTAGACAAACCCAGACTTACTCGCTGGGATTGAATGATTTGACCATTTGAAATTGCTCAACCAAAACGCTACATCTGCGTAGCATCGGGCTCCATTGCGACATAGGGCTTTTTGTTTCTCAAGATCTCGGCTCTAAGCAGTCATGAGATTCTGAACAGCAGCCTTTACCAAGTATAAAATTTGACCCTCATTGCCTGTTTTTTAATTACTCCAAATACTTCTTTCAATACACATCCCATTTGGTCTGATGTCCAAAAAACGATTATTGTGCATTTACAATACGAATAACGATCTAATTATTGTCCCTCAATCAATTAACAATATTTTATTTTCTCTTTTTAATGGTTTTGTAATACTTAACTGGTTAGCGATGTCCTAAATTAATTCTTGGTTTGACGTCATAGTCATAAACTTATCTGCTTTTATGCATTTTGAATTTCGCCTTCTACTGTAGCTGTGAAAACAGGTTGTTCTGGCTTGCATTCGTGATATGATATCTTGTTTCCACTGAAACAAAAATATGTTTACTTTTGACGTTCAAGAAATTTTGCAATGAAAAGGACATGTCCTAGACTTATCAAGAATTTTGTAATCATCGTGCCATCTTCTCTACCGTCGGCTTCTAGTCTAAGCAAAAATAAAAATATACCTATTTCATACGAAATTTATCAACCGTAAGACCTCTGCATCACTAGATTTAGTTCCAGGCGCGGATAGACTACAGGAGGTTATTGGACCCCTTAAGATTCGACTGAACTTCTTCTTTTCCAAAACCAGAATAAATCTTAGCTACTAACTTAATACTGAATGCCTGAGCAGTCATTGCACCTCCACCCACATACACGCGGACTACGTTCATGACCATACACGGACTGCTTGCGCTAACGCAGCATTGCTGTGACTCATTTATTTTGCCTTCTAGGATCATCTAGTTTTTCTTTATACCCACGACTTCTGAAGCCTAGACTTACTTTACCTTCTGTCAACGTAAATCATGACTGTTTATTTATCTCATCATCATGTTACAGAAACAGGTTAATAAAATGCACATGCATATGATTGGCCATTTTATTTGGGTCAACTAATCACAAATTCACAACAGTCCATTTTGAATAAACGCTATTTTTAACGGATAAAGAGGTCTATAGCTTATCAACATCTACGTAGCCTTTTCTCAACTATTTTGGAGATGGCTTCCAGTGTAACCGGATGCAGCTGAATACCTGTATTTTACATGCGAGTGAAGAAGTCTAACACCCGGTTTCTGAATTGAAAATTTGAAGTTAAGAACTTGTCAAACTCTACTTTAGCATAACTTATGGTGGAAGCCCAGAAAATAAAAAAAGACTTTAAGATCTTTGAATTTCGCGGGCTACATTGAAGGTTGTCAACTTCAAATTCTCAATTAAGAGACCGGGTATGAAGCTACTTGCTGATAGAATAATCGTTCAAAGCTTCAGATGCGATATCAGGTGTATATCGATCGCAGCATCACCTGTAGGTGGCGCCCACGGATACTGACACGTGCGTGACCACATACGGAGCGCAGGCGCCGAGCCTCTGACTCAATGATCTTATTTCCTCTAATCAATGTAGGAGGCAATCTTGCCAGGCCCCTAAGATTTTGTGCAGGCCAAAGAGGACATTCAATAATAAGCCTTATTATAAGAGCCATAAAGTGTAAATGGGAGCGGGCGCCAGTGCACACAAGCACGTTCCCTTGGAACCGTTCGATGACTGTCGATACTCGTACAAGTTTGCACTTTATGACACTTAAAACAAAATTTATTATTGAGTAACATCAGAAAGTCAAAAAGTCTAAGAAAACATGTTCAGACTTGTCCCACTATCATAAATACTGTGTGAATCATAGATAATTATCTTCTACGACTCAATTAACACGCCACTTAAGATAGTGCGTACAGTCACGAGCATAAATATGTCTACACTTGGTTAAATTCAATAGTGATTTTGTCCTTAATTTTTTATGAAATTTTATGTTGTTACGAACATAGTATTTTCGAAATCATAGGTTTACGTAATATGTCGCATTTCAACGTTGCATTCGTTATTTCACGAAAGATCGCAATTGAAAGTTGCCAAGTGTTGACATAATTAGTGCTTGTGACTGTACACAATGAGAATTAAAAGATATTGATGATGTTAAATAAAGATGAAATGATCGATAACATACTAGTTGTCTTAAAGAGCAGGATCTGTTCTAACTGAGATGTAAAAGTGGAAACTACTAGATCAGATAATGAAGAAGTAGATTTCTTGAAATCGAATGATAATCTCGTCTATTAATACATCTTGATTTATGATTTGAATGCTTCCAAAGTTTCGATAGAATTTTGAAAGAACTATACTTTTGGCACACGTAAGCAATTGAAAGGTTGAAAAGGATATTCGTGTAATCTTTGATCTGGCTGGCCTAGCATCAACAAGATTCTAGAAAAATCTTCATCACTAAGATTTCTACAGTAATTGGCACAAACGTCAGTCAATCATCCAAGCAGATTCTAACGACTCCTCATTTAAGACGTGAACACATGGCGTGCGGTCACGCACGTGGTCACATAGGCGCCGGACGTCGGCGCCGGCGCATGGCCGCTCGTCATCTCGTATAACACCCGCCTTACTGGAGACTGCCATCAGGCTGACTTGAAATATAAACTGTCTTCTTTAAACAGGGTTTTCTCCATGTGTAAGAATATCTGGCTTCTCTATTCAGTTCTCATCTTTAGAAATTCCTCACCTCACTGCCCTTGACGAACGGGAAAAAATATCTATCGGGTTCCTATTTTTTTGTCTCCAATCGCACATTCGCTCACTATGGCCCGTAAAGAGCACATTTCTTCCGGAAAAAATATTAACTACTTGTAGGCAGATCTATGAGCTCTTGGAGTATTTTCTTAATCTTAACTTTAATTTCTATCTTAACCTCGTAAGGCCCAACCTAAATTTAAGTCGATATACATTACGACCCAATGTACTAAAAATAGGTGCAAGTAGTTGCGGCCCAGAACTTTAATTTAGTAAAAAAGTGTCAAAAAGACAGATTATTGGTTCTAAAATGTCAAGTTGACATTGTCAAAATTAGAGATGCGTTCAAGATTAATAATTTGTTGCTGGCAGATTTAAATTGGCGGGATTATTTAAACCACAAAATACATTTAGATATCATGTCATAATTTTAGGTCGCTGGGCTATAATTTAATGATTTTAAAAAGTGCCTTGGGCGGGAATGTCAAATTTTTTTTGTCATTAAATTAGGTCGTTAGGCCTTACGAGGTTAAAGCTTCAATTGACACCTTATACATGGCCTATGCAGCCTAACCTACCCACGGGTCTAAACAGGACCTACTTTATTGAACCTAACCTCAATGAAATATTTAGCATAACTTGACACAGGTTTAGAGGTAATGATTTCATAATCTATGCTTAACAATTTTACATGGCAAATACAACGAGTGTTCAAGATCCTTATAAAGCTAGATTAACGGCAAAGTACTAAATAAAATTAGTATTATTCTGGACCACGTAGAAGATAGCGGGACGAACGAGACAAAACTAACAAGCAATGGTAAATTTAAGCCCTGGACTGAAACAACACGAAGTCAGTGGAAGGGTTTTGCCCAGCATTGAGAGGAAGCTGACAGTTATCAGTGAAGTGTCGTCTATACCGCCACATAAAAACAACGTATTACATCTGACGTCACTCCAATCCTACATCGCACGCATATAATTGCATAGCACATGTGTGAGCACTATGTACCTACTATAAAGCTACCATTTACTAGGATCGTCTTTCATTGACCTGAATGTGCCCTGGCGGCTGAGAGTATGTCATGCTCACTCAAATGTCTCGCTGGTGGTGGCGTGTGTGTTGGATCATTAAGTTCCCTTCAAAATGGTAGAGCTGAATGGTGCTGATCCATACGTCATGTTCGTGAACGGGTGCCGTCAGTAGGGACTGGTCATCTCTTAGCTGCCACGGCTTATTTTAATTAGAATTGTTTTTGTTTTTTGTTTTTGTTATGGACGCTTTCAACGTGCACGTCTTTTTACATCGTTCTCACATGTATAATTTCAACATGAATGATGTGACCAAATTTTTTTTTAACGTTATGTTGATTTAAAAGAGTGTCCATGGAGTTTCTTGCCCGTTCTTCTCCATAGGTACCTACTACGCTTTGGAATGGGCAACTAGCTGCCTATAATTGGTTTATTTGAAATAAATGCTTTGAGTTTGAGTTTGCACAAGCAGAGTTATCCGCGTAATTAGAACTTAATGTTTGCCCGACAAGAATCATTGGGCAGTAACACAACAGATACTCTCCGTCTGGTTGGAGGATCCTTCCTTTTCAATAGAGGATTACGAACTTTTCACCCGGTTCCTCATATATCTATATCATTAACGACTAAATAATGTAGACAACTTTTTTTCAAAGATACTAAAAAAAGGTTCTCAAGACAAAATACACAATATGTCAATCTTTACAAAATCTTGTTATGACCATGACCCTTATTACAATATGTATTGAGGAAGTAGCATTTTAAGATGAATACATATTTAAATTGACTGCCTGCTTTGAATACAAACTTGTAGGCAGTAAACACAATATCTTTTTTTTTTTCAATAGTGAATGACATTTTATGAGGAAGCGTAATAACGCTTCCTCATAAAATGTACGTATCTAATAAAGTATGTTTTTTTTTTAACGAAGTTCTGTAACGCAGCTTGCGGTAAGAGTGAATGTTTTCATCGTTTTCGAGGGTCCTGACTGCTGAAGCTAATAGTAAGGTCAAAATGAAAATCCAAGATAGGGGCTGCCAAATTTTTTTAAAAATTAATCATGTGTGTCGTTTTCATGGTTTTCGAGGGTGCTGAAGCCGATAGTGGGGTCAAAATGAAAATCCAAGAAGGCGGCTGCGAAAATTTTAAATTTTTCATCATGGGTGTCATTTTCGAGGGAGCTGAAGCCAACAGCAGCCACTTCTTAAATTTTTATTTTGACCTCACGTCAAAATGAAAATCCAAGAAGTGGCTGCAATATTTTTTTTTTATCATGGTTATCATTTTAATGGTTCCCTTGAGGGAGCTGAAATCAATAAAGTGGTCAAAATTAAAATCCAAGATGGAATTTGCGGAAATTTAAAAAAATATTTTTTCAATTTAAATCTCCATGACGAATTACATTCGGAGTTGACAAAAAAGCGTAAGAAACTTCGTTCTTTGCGGGGGTCCGCCGAACCCACACGTATTTTTGTTTTATCGTTTTTGTACTTTGTAATATTTAATGAGCTTTGGTATAGGGTATTCGTCTCCGTCTTAGATTGATCTATTTCGATCTTCTGCTTAGGTTCAACTAGCGACATCTTTCTGACTGACCGACCCCTTTTTTTTTTTTTTTTTTTGGTTGGGAAATCATCAAATGACCTCTCCCGCTCTGGGCGGAGCGGAAGGGCGTGTCAGACTCTTACTGACTAAAACCCACCCGTGTTCCTTCAGTTGCCTGTGCGCCAGGGCCACGGTAACTCTTTCGAACAATCCGCGACCCCGGCAGACTGACCGACCCCTTGACAATTCAAAAGTGCCTGTAATTGGTTTATTTGAAATAAGTGCTTTGAGTTTGAGTTTGAGCTCCTCATTTTTTTCTACACTTCACTTTGCTTAGCATTGGGCAGTCAGTCATGACGATTATGCTTTTCTTTGCATACAAACATCGTGGTCCTGTTTGATCACGTTCAAAAATCTAATAAGGTTCTATAAATTTCTTGTACCTCTGTACTCTCTAAGGAACTTAATCCTCCAATTTCATATTGGTATCTTAAGTTGTTCGTGTTATGATTTTCCACGCTGTCTGTCAGGCAGTCAATCAGATACTGTGTTATATGTATATTACTGTGTGTTATATTACTGTGTATAGTGCATACTACTATACAATAATATTATGTCTATCTGCACCCAGCCGTGAGTCTGTAAACTGAAATTATGTGTAAAGATGACTTAGTAATTTCTCACTTACAGTTGAGAATACTTGGCATTCACTGTATCTCGTTACACCGGTATATTTCTGTACAAAATTTTGTTACGGCATCCAACACATATTTTTGATTCAATATTAAATACTCTTACAATAATTTTGAAGGTAGTTTTTTATACGATCATTAAGTTCTCACGGTGAGACTTTGGCACTCTAATTACGTAACACACTATCTATCACAATCTGAATCATTTTGAAGCCTATTGCTAATCCATTGCTTCATATGTTCGAAAAATTTGTCAGCTCAACAACGTAAATAACGCAATGAATGTTGTTGAACTGTCAAATTGAAAGCTATTCCTACTGTTAGTGTGTTACGCAATTACCCGCCAATCTTAGTCATAACTGTTTACACTCATCAAACATTTAGAACTGAGGAGGCACAAATCGTATATTTTTTGTACTCGTAATTTGTCGTCGGAAATATGTACTGGCTTAAATAATTCCTAGGCAACTACTGTTGTCATTGAAAGTCCACTTTCCATTTTAAGCATGCAAATGTTTTTAAAAGAAATAATAGTTCACAATCGTCGTCTGGCTAACACAGGTATCGCTAATCGTGCTGCCTTTGTTTTAATGTCACCTGGCCTCTATTTAAGTATGTCAGCAGTAATAATAACGTCTCACAATAGAAACGGTAGTAAAGTTTTATTCACGGTTGTAATATTGCCATCAGCGATCATCGCGGTCAATCGCAGAGAGATCTGTGGAGCTATTACAGTAACGAATTATTAAATTGGAGCATTTGAAATGATTATATGAAGACAACCATAGCTTTATATGGATTAATTAAATTAAATTACAGCCCAACCGAAAAAATTAACAAACACATAGTTGGGCTGAGTATACGTTGAGAGCTAACGATCTTCCACAGCAGAATTTTGAATCTATCAGATTATTCCTACGCTTTATATGCCTGACTAAATTCAGGAGCGCAGTTTTCATTTCAGTATCACTTGCTTTCACCAATAATGACCAATAAACCAGTTGGTCCTATAGAATTATACAGAGAGGCGATTAGGTTACCGTATTAAATAGTACAGCGGTTATTAGAAGTTGTTATCAGTCTGTTAAAATAATAAAATAATAAATTTTACTAAAAACCTAAATTTTATTTTTTAAACAAAATAAATAGCGTAAAAATTGGCACGAAATAAACCACCATCGATGATAAGTCACTAAACACACGCGGGGCGATGGTATCAACAATTCAACACAAACTTTCTGGTTTTGTTTCGAAATAATACCAAATTAAGTTTAATGTTGTTAAATACTAAAACCAAAAAAAAGGTTATACGGTTAGTATGTTAATTGTTATTAATTATTTTAATTGTGTATGTTTAAAATACGGAATGTAGAATGCGTGGTTTCAATTAATGTGATAACTTAATCTCACTGTAGATGACAAAAAGATTACAGCTGACTGGCCAAGCCAAGTCAAAAGAATTAACCGACCACACTTGTCCATAGAAAGCTAACAAAACCTTGATATAAAAATGCTAAAATAGCGTTCGGAGCGGATTTTTTCTTTTTCTGTGACATAATTTATCTAAGAAAAACACTGCATATCTAAATACCTCCCATGTTTTGACTAGCTGGCGCCGTTTGTTTCGCAAGCCAGGTTTCTTCAATTGTGAAGCGCGGTGCTGTGTTGATGTCACCCGTGTTATGATAAGCGACAAATGACATCATAATGTATTGATGTAAGGACTCAGTCGCGGTGTCAGCGAGTTTTCTAGTAGCAGGAAGGCACACATCATTTGGCAACTGTTTAAAAGTATCTTCCATCTGCTTCAATCTATAACATTTTGCGACTTATTCAGCCCCGAATACCTGAACTTTTGAGGCTTTACCATCATCATCCATAGCCTGACTTCACCCACTGCTGGGTATAGTCCTCTCTATGTTTGTGTCAATCTCTACGTTCTTGTGGCAGCCGCAGCAAATTTCTTCCCGTAAAGTGCTGTCTTTTGTCAAATGCTTTAACTAGATCTGGATGGCTATTTTTTACATGTTCCTATTCGTAAGTTGTTGTTGTTGTTTTTCTTTTTTCGTTTTGTTGTTCGTAAGCTGTCACGTACGTAGCCAATCTTTAATTAATTTCTAATACAAAACTACGGAATCTACATAACCACAATCTAAAATTAAACTGTCGTAACGGAAACTCATATTAGCAAAATATTTCTCATCACGTTAAATAACACGCGTTGAAAAATAAATTCCAGAATATTCATTCAAATTTTTCTTGAGTATTTATTTTCAGTTTTGTAACGTATCCATCACCAATGCTTTTTCTTGCATTATGTGGTCCTAACACATCTACAAGAATTGTGATTATGGTTTTGTTCGACGTTTATTCATGATAACATTAGGTCCTACATTGAAAACATTATTATAATTTTCTTTGCCGGGACTATCAACGAATATTTTCAATAACAGCACTCAACTGCTATCTCACTTACATTTATTTGGATCTCAGCCTCGCCTTTTCCATGTAAATCAAACGCTGCCTGTCCGACCCCCGCTCATATGCTATAAAAGCACACACTATCTGATATAGAAATCAGGACACAACCTTGACATAGTGGGCATAGACGAAAGATTATAAATCGATTTATCAACGGTGGCCTGAAATCATTCAATGTTTTATCTAAACAATTGATATTTCATTGACTGTTGATGCTAATATATCTTACTCACGCGATATGATCGTATCTTTTTGCGCTATATCGTTTTTGGGACAAAGCTTTGACATATTTTATTGCTTCCTTACTACAGAATTTTCCAGAATCTTTTTAGCGTCTGCCTTAAATAAATAATAATAATATGAAACGTTTATTTTCTCTGCACAAGTTATACTTACAACTAATATTCGAGAATCGTGCACGAACAAGGAGCTTACTTTGTGAGAGACCAGTTTCTGCCACCACTGGCTAGTTTTTACCGTAGCCGTAAAATTTACTTATCAGTTAAGTTTAACATTTAAAGATCACAGTACCATTTAATGCACAGTGGTATGAATTGGCTACTAAATAGAGATGAATCATAAAATCAGAATCGCGTAATAAAAATCTGTCTGCAGTAAATCATGTTTAATAGTCCAAGTTTGCAGACTGTGATTCAATGAATTTGATATAACTTCTTTAGTAAATATTTCAAATTTATATGCCGCTTGGGAATTTAGAGATTTATGAAACAAGCTTTTAGCAACTTCAGATAATGCATTTGAATAGTCAAAATTAACTGATAAATAAATAGAGTCTGGAATCTCATCACAGCTGCCATCTTAAAGACTTTTCCAATATTGAAATCTGAAATTAAATTATACATTTCAAATACAGTATTCACAATCAGGAGAAAACTCAATTTGAATTCGAGTGGGGCGATTCAATTTTAAATCCAATAACTTTATAGAATTACATAATTTGAAAGAGTCTGCGACTCTACGTGGTAATTTCGCGCCACTACTTTTATGCTTATAATCTATTAGCTATTGATAAGTAGGAACTTTGAAATATAGTATTTTATTTACGAGTAATACCGTACTGAATGAACGGCATGTAATAATGTGTTGGTTTTATAATCTGCTCGGCATGATCTACAATTTTCATTTTTCTTTGTTAAGTGTTAAACTGCTTGCGTTAAGGTTAACCCTCCTGGATTCATCAGCTATTTATTCGCTTATTTCTCTGCCTTTATAATTTTCACTTATATTGTATTTAACAGCAATTGCGTTATAATTTACATGATTGCACAGAGATCATTTTACTCCATAAGCGATAAATAAGTAGTCTACTTCCGTAGCTCATAAAAATAACATCGCTTGCCACGTTGATTAATTCCATTGTGACCATCTACCTGATTACATTCAGCATTCTAATTTCATTCTTAGTCTTTTCCTATAATGTCCACTATGTCGAGGGGTTCTCAAGGGGATTTCTTTTTACCTTTTTCCCCTTCCCCTTCACCATAATTTAAGGTCGATTACGCGATAGCTAGCCGTCGGACCACCTTCATCGAGCTCCAACCATTTTGTCGTTCACTATTATGTAAATTGATTGCTCCTAACTTCCTCTGAGATTTGTGGCGATCATAATTTATAACTATTTAAAGTTACGTGAGCGTTTGTCTGACTTATAATTTAATTTGCTAGAAAGCGTAGCGTTTAGCGTATTTGTAACTTTGTTATTGGTAATTGATTCGGGATGATTATATTGTCAATTGCAGTTTTAATAGGCCTATCGTCGTTCAATGTAATTGTGTTAATAAAATATTTAACTGTATTTAACGCTTCTTGATTTTATGTAATAAACTAGCTTTTTTTTTGTTGGGTTCCTGAAATCATCAAATGATCTCTCCCGCTCTGGGCGGAGCGGAAGGGCGTGTTAGACTCTTACTGACTAAAACCCACCCGTGTTCCTTCAGTTGCCTGTGCGCCAGAGCCACGGTAATTCTTTCGAACAATCCGCAACCCCGGCAGGTAGTAATAAAAGACCCGACATACGTTGTCCTGCCAAAAGATTTTAAAGTTCATATAAAAAGCCCATTGAAAAAATAACTTTCAGTTTCTCCCAAATGTTCCAAATTTCCGGCAACTTTCACTTTCGGGCAACACACCCTTATTCAGACAGTTACGAACATTAAAAAAATAATGGTCCAGCCGCTCTCAAGTGATGCGCTTACCAACAAACAGCATTTAATTTTTATTTATAACGGAAGACACTTAACGGAGCCGAGAGTCACTTGCACTCCCGGTCATTGTAATATATTTTTTTTACTGGACCATACCTGGTATGGCACCTTCTGGTTACGGAGATATTGAAGGTCAAAATTACAACTTTTACTGATTTTACGAAAACAACTTTTTAATGTTATAACACAACTTTAAATATATCGCCACGACCCCTGTACCGTTGCATGCACTCATAAGCACAATGATTTGTATGTGTTGCATAACGCACTACTGCAAACAGCAAATTTTCACACCAAAAATAAAAGCCGTTTCTCAGCAATTATTTTTGTGCAATGTTACTTAGTTTGATCTACATAATGCGTAATTAACGACAATGTGTTGGGTCTTTTACACTCTGTATAGAAGATGGAACAGTGTTCAATATGTTTGAAAACAAAATGACTAGCAGTCCACACATTTTCTAGTGATTCCTACAATATCCTCCCGTATGAAGTATATCTTCGCTTTATTTACTATACAAGCAATTACTGCATATACAAAACACTGTAACTATGGAGGCCATTCATGTTCTAAACAACGTTCTATGCGTGTTCCCTTTCAAGGCTGAATACCTTAATTAGTTGATTTTCTCATGTGGACCAAACTATGCGGATGCTATGAGCTGTTGATTTTTTAAGTGTTTCCTAAACAGAATGCAATGATTTATGTTCACAACATCATCCAAAACAAGGCTGTTAACTGTCTGTTTACATTTCATTTATGTTAATCTCGAAAACTGCTAATACGATACCGGTGAAATTTTCACCACCATTTTTTTTGTATTCCTGATAAGTTTGCATGCACTTTTGGTACTGTGTCCCAATCTTCGTTTGATATCCTTGATGTCCAGAAGGAACTTATAGAAAAACTTACCATGAGATTTATTGTATATCGTTTTCAAAGCAATTACTTGATGATGAAGTTAATATTGTATTAACAATAGTGTCAGAACACGGTTGTTAACGGTTGATGTCAAACGTGACATTTTATAAGGCCACACGTTATAGTACTATCGTTTATTGTGAAAACATTTTACGACCTTTTCTTTTATTTAATAGCTTGTGAGACTAGTGACCATACTGTCGCAATTTCCAACTGTTGTAAAAGAAATGGCACCATTTTCTACTCGCGGGTTTCATAAAGCAAAAGCTACTTTTGATGAAAATTAAAAAGAAGTGTGTTTATTTTTTTATTTGAACTCTTGTTTCGGAAAACGGTACTTAGTCTTTGTAGAACCAAAGCAAAGAAGTCACATTTATTCTTTCTAGCTGTTGTTTTTTCGAAACGTATACTTTTCACGCACTTTTGTAGAAATTCAGAAGCACAAAACTAATCTACTCGCAAGTCACAACACAATGCTAGAGTAAAATAATGTTTATTTTATCTCTACAAAATTACCTTCTTATACAAGTTATATTACGTTGACAGGTTGTAATTTGTAGCCTAGGCCTGTATTTTAGAACTGCAGGACCCCCCATTATAATCACATAGTAAAGGTTGTCAACGTGGTACAATTGATTGATGGTATGTGTGTGACGGTGTGTAAGGGTTTGTGTGAGTGGGGGTGTGTGTGTGGGGGGGTGTGCGTGTGTGTGTGTGTGTGTCTGTGTGTGTGTGTGTCTGTGTTTGTGTGTATGCCTACATTTATTGTACATAGAACATTTCATAAATATAAACAATATTAATTAAACCTTAACCTGCTTAAACTTCTCCCGAATTATTTTCAAAATCCACTTTCAGAACAAAGCTCATCTTAAATTGTAAAACTTACTTCATACCATTAAAACTAAATAGGTTCTTACCTCCTCTTGAAGATATAACTTTAACTTCAGAATATAAGCCGCTCCATCTTCGCCTAGATTGAAACTTTGCGTCTCGAACTTTCCTGATCAAAAAGTTCGACCTTTGATTAAGATTATCGATATTTTTAACAAAGGTTACTTTACTCTATTTTTGGTACAATTCGGAAGTAATGTGCATCCGGATCAGAAAAAGGAGAATTGGTCCATAAAAATGTCAAAGGATTTTTGCCAATTACTACCTGAATCTTTACTTACCTAAAAGGTTACAGTAGTATATTTTACATATCCCATTTTGGCAAAGGCAAATAATAATAATATACCGTAAAACGGGGTGAATAGGAACAGAGGGATGAATCGCAACAAAACTTTATAAGGGACTTTAACATTGAAATAATATAGTTTGTTGTCAAAAAGGACTCGAACGTGTTTACTGTATTATAATTAACAATTAAGTGCCCTTGTTGGCAACAAACTATATTATTTCAATGTTAAAATCCCTTTGACAGTTTCGTTCCGATTCACCCCTGCGTTCTTATTCACCCCGTTTTACCGGTATATAATTATATCTAGCCATACCGTCTCAGTACTATGCAAAGGCCTCCCTCTCCCTCCACTGTCTCTACTTCTTACGACTGTTTAGTTTTGTAGTTAGTTAGGCTGAGAGTCATCATCATCTACCTGCCTATTCCCAACTCTATTGGGGTCAACCTCCACTCTAACCGGATACAGCTGAATACCAGAATTTTACATAGAGCGACTGGCTATCCGACCTCCACAACCGAGTATATGGGTAATTCGATATCCCAGGCTAAGGGAAAATCTATTAAAAAAGTAAGTCGTTCCCTCATAAAAAGATAAGGAAGCTGCAAAAGGACTCCCTGAAACCGGGCATTGGTGGATCTAAACCGTGGCCAATTGTGAGCTGTCTGTCTGTTTTGAGATTCCCAGCTAGATGTATAAGCAATAATATAGGTAACATAACATCACGCCTCTATTCCCCGAATTGTTAGGCAGAGTTGTACCTATAATACACCCACATTTCGCCAGTTATGTTTAAGACCCATGTAATAGGGAGCCAGCCTATTGCCATCAACCGGGCATAAATCCAGACTGGGCTACACAACATACAAACTCGTAATACACGTATTTCACGGGCAATCGAGATTTCAGGCGATCACGCGAAGTATGCCTGCCTTTGAGTGTTGAAAAGCTGGGTGATACCATATTAAACTTTTCATCAAGAAAATTAATACCGATCAGGTAAATCACATGAAGTATTGACATACATACATAGTATTACCTTGATACTTCCAATGCCTTATTCTCATATATTCTGTACCTGCGATCAAGTCTTCGCCTTGACACTGTCAAATCAAGGTACTTACCGTGCAGTACGTTTAACTGGATAAAACATTCACCAGGTTCCGATTATCATAAATTATTGAATGTCAATCTGCCTAGCCTTTCCCCAAATATGTTGGGGTCGGCTTCCAGTCTTACCGGATGCAGCTGAATACCAGTATTTTACATGGAGCGACTGCCTATCTGACCTCCACAAGCCATGCTACTGGGTAATACCCCACTCCCCTCGGTGGGTACCCCTTGATAAGACTGGTTGTCAGACTTTCGGGCTTCTGACTGAAGTATGACTAAATAATATCGTTATTTGCTCGCCCAATCATAGGCCAAAAGCCAGAACATATACAACCCTCCCAAAAAATACTTAATCATATTACAATCCTGTAATTAGACACTGAAAAGTACAAATTATCTTATAAATGTTCCTTCACAGCCTTATAAATTTAAGTTATGGCCAAATTTAGGTCCTTTAATGGCTTGTTATGGTCTAAAGACCACGAGTTATGGTGCTGGAAAATTTTCATTTATGTCGTTAATTTTAGGACCGGACTTTCAGACAGTTTACGACTTAATAATTTTAGGTTATCTAGAACAGATTTTAGATTATATACGAAGTCTCCCTGCTCATAAAACTAGCACGAAAGAATCCATAATATTCACAAACTAGATATAAGCTGTTGACTAAATAATTTACTAATATCTACTTCCTAACAGCTTATTTACTAAATCTCTTTCAAATGTCACAACTCATAATTTGACGTTTTTAATTAGATCAACTTATTATAAGAGTTCAATATTGAAATTTTGCTGATTTCCCAATCAAAGGCTTAATGAAGCTTTCAGAAACCGGAAGGACATTTCTAAAAAAACTGCTATTAAAATTCTGCTTTTACTCAAGGAAAGAGTAGCTATATATGTACTTATCCAACAAAAAATCTTCGAAGGACAGATTACTCATCACTCTTAACATCGTAATCTATATTTCGTGCACACATCTTACCAAAAACTTCCCCCTTTTATAGTAATCAGATCCATTGTTTACTATATTGGAGCAGGGTAGTCACACAGTATCCGTTTGACGTTTGATGACGTCAGGCTCACCTGCCAATCTAATTCAAGATGGCCCCACACGATGTCTCCATGTTGATGATCTGAAATAAGGATATCGAATCGTTGAGCTCCTTAAGTCCTGACTTCCTGAGTCGAGCTGCACGATTACTGACAAATGCGTGCACTGACTGGACAGGTCCACTCAATCTGTGTGGTTCTTTCCTCAAAAGACCATTTCAGATATCAATCTACATGATCTTCACATGATCTGACCAAGATTATGTCGGGACTTTAAAAGAGACTGTGGCCTCTGAGTTTGTTTCGGCCTTTCTTCTCAGAGTAGTCAGATAGGAAACGCCGACCTCATGTAGTTCAAAAAATATGATTGACGTGTAAAAGTGTGTACAAACCTACTTACAGAAATAAAATCATTTATCATTTATAGTCCTCTACATTTTTACACGATACTTTAGGTTTTACTTGCATCGTCTTTCAAATTGTGTGCAACTGTGCATATTGGGAAAAAAAAACGTATTATTGAGGGTGGGTACTGCAGAAAGGTAAGATTGCAGTCTAATAATGATATTAAAGCAGCTGTAAATATGAAATCTAAAGATATGTACAGCTTTCTGAACATTAGTAAAAACTAATAGGATACAATCGATGACTCACAAAAAAATAAAAACATTAATACATTGCTTCTCTCATTGTCCGTTTTCGTATCTACTTTATCGCGAAGTCGTCCAATTATTCATCTTCGTCTCTAATATTTTATGAAAATCAAGTTGCAAATATTCTACGTCGAACTGTACATTGTAGACTCCGGACATAACTATCAAATAATTTCCTGACCATAAACAATACCATTGCAGTCAGTAAACGATTCATTAAACTCTACGTTGAAACTACAAAATAAACATATCTATTTTTAGATATACTGCATGAACTCAACATTGTATTAAGCAATTAATTTTGTTACACTTGCGTTAGTAGAAACGTAGTATATGTTAACAATGTGGAATACTTTCAAACACTTTACCAAACAACAATTGTCGATTCCTTTACTAAGCATCTAATATTCTTGCTTACACTACATGCATAATATTGTGAAGAACAATCAATGAGGCGTAGAACCACAAGCCATAAAACATAAGTATCTACTATTTTGACATATACGTGCTTGAGAAAGCACGTCCAACAGCACGTGTATTAAAACGTGCTACAAGCATGCTCATGATTGTGTTGTTTTCGTGAAGACATCTTTGTTAGTTTTGGCATTATTGACTATAATCTGATGAGTTAAGGGGGATGCGCCAAGGTAGCCCGCGAAATTCAAATTTATTTACGTTTTTTGCAATTTGCAGGTCAGTGTCCGGTTGTATGTTGATTAAAATATGATTCGCGGCCGTAACAAATATAGCTTTACAGAATTATAATCATTAGAATCAGCAATACAACTCCTTAAGTTAGAATTGGCCTCAAATGTCATGATTTCATGAAATAGTTGTTCAGTAGTTTAATATGAACTTAAGGGGACTACAGGACCTAAACGAAAGTTTTATAATGCCTAAAAGTATATGATCCACTGCAGTAAACCAAATCAGAAAAATATGTCATATTTTTCAGGATATATGCTAGTTAGATAGTGTGTTGAAAACATAATACAACTAATTTGATAAGATAGAAAAAAATCACGAAGATACCTCCAAAAATTTCTGGTAACGATTAAAAACCATACTAATATACATGCAATCATTATGATTTTTTGTCAGATTATTCTACAAGCAACATTTTAACGTAATAGTGTTTTAATATTTCAGTCCAATCAATAGATTTTTTGTAAATAGATAATTGCTTCATATTTTGCAATAAATTACCAGCGTTGTGTCATCGCGCTTCTCTTTATTTTCTATGTAGTCCGACAGTGACCGCGCTTTAGCTGTTGTCAGCCTCTTAAGTATCTATAGAAATGTATTGATGATTTTTGTGATTATAATTCTATAAATATATATTTGTTACGGCCGCGAATCATATTTAGATCAACGTACAACCTGATACTGACCTACAAATTGCAAAAAAACGTAAGAAAATTTGAATTTCGCGGGCTACTCTAACGCTTCCTCTTAATGAAGCAATGATTTAGACGTTTGGTGGCTATTGAATTGAGTAGAACATAATGAACAATATTAGGCAGTTATAATGGTCACAAAAATCAACAACTATTTACTCATTTTGTCCTAAACATACATGACACGAGCAGTGATGGCTCAGTGGTAACGGCCGCGATTTACGAGATGTAGTTCATCGGTTCGAACCCAGACAAGCACTTTACTATGTGGAAATTATTTCATCACCACTGCTCTCAAAAATGGTGAAGGAAAACATCTTGGGGAAACCGGCATGTCCTGGAACCAAATCCGAAAAACATGTGACATCTACCAACCCGCACTGGGCCCGCGTGGTGGATTTTGGCCCACTCCCTCTCATCGAGAGGAGGCCTGTGTCCCAGCAGTGGGAACATTATAGGCTGATTATGCTAAACATGATACTAATCGACCAAATCGAAAAACTCAAGAGTTTGCTGCTGTAACCAAGAGACTGCCAGACTAAAATAGTCAAAAATAAAACAAAATAGAGCCAGACAAACACTTTTAGATTACGTTCCTTCAATTACATCCGCTGCGAGCATTACACAACAAATTGCAGACAAAAATAAATAGGAAACAGTACTCGCTGTAACTCCGGAAACAGACAATAATTCACTACGTCAATTATAAAGGAAAAGCCCTCAGCAAGCGTATATTATCAAAGCCACTCCTGTGAACGGAGATATACAGGTTGTCTCGTAAATAATGGATCAAACGTAATGGGTGACCGTATGGCTAAACGTAATGGCTTACCTGATTTTGAAGACACTAATTAGAACAGTTTAAAGAAAACCACTACGGTAACCAACATTTGTTTTTATTTTCGAATTTTACCATTTTCTCTACCTGTTTTTTTTTTTAATGCCGATGCTGCATATAATAACATTTTTAGGTATGATTTTTGTTAAACATTTCGGAATAGCTCACTAATGTTAGAAGATATATATTTTTTTTTTTAAATAACGTATGATTTGTCTTAGCAAAAAAATCTTGAATTGAAAAGTTTGTTTTTTATGATGACAAAATTTTTTTTTTTTAACTATTCAAATTAGTTGTTGGAAATCAGGTACCTATCCGTTACGTTTGATCCATTATTTACTAGACACCTTGTATATCCAATTACGGTGCAAACACGCTGTATGCTGTAAACAGTACAGGTACCTATACTTCCTAACACCTACGTAAGTCTGTCAGTAGTACCTTGTAGGGTTGTTTTATTGCTCACTTTACGTACATACAGAATGGCACGTGCTACGATTCGTCCATGTTCCTTTTGCTCATCCGTTTGGCTTCCATTTACTTGGTTACTCGTATCAAACCAGAGCGGCGTAATGAGGGCTACAGCGCTTGAGTTCAGTATGGAACAAAGATTGTAAATTGCTAAATGAATTCTTGTCGATTAATACAGCTTTTGCTGCTTACTGTATGTGCGGCACACGCGAGACAGACAGCCTTACTAACATTTTTACCACAGAATGAGCAGTCCGCATATAATCTGTTCCTAGAGCCCTATACCTAAAGAAGAAGGCAAAGGATATTTTTGTACCCTAATGAGGGCTATCGCGCTTGAGTTCGCTGCTAGAGGCGTTAGTGTAGAGTAAGGTCTCAGATGTCAAAATATTTACTGAACGTTCAATGTTTGCGAGATTTTTTATCACGGATTTTGTCGGATGATTCATAATAGCTGTAATAGTTGTGCCATTCTTGATTAATTATGGCTTAAGACTTTAAGTAAAAAGTTAGGATCTAATTTGGTAGCACTTGAAGGAAGAATAAGATTTTTCTGCTTCATGCTTGTCAATTTTAGGAATATTATAATCTAAATATTCATTTGAAGTTTTAAAATGTAATAAAATAAACATAATATGAATATAAGGGTACTTAAACATATCCAAAACATCAAATAAAGATACTGCAACAGGACCTTACTCGACAGTGGCGCCAACTGGTGAGCACAAAAACGATAGCCCCCATTGCGTAACAGACTTAAAATTCAATTCAATTCATTTTATTTTCAGATAAATTACAATCTTTCGTTATAACCATCCATACATGTTTTGTTTTTTAAATAATATAATAAGAATACAAGAAACAATGGCAATGGCTTTCTTTTTGACAGTTCAACAACATAATTGCGTTGTTACGTTGTTAAGCAGACGAATGTTTCAAAGAAGCAAAGCTTTCGCATTGGTTGAAAGTGTGACGCAATGGAGGCAATCGTTTTTGTGCTCACCAGTTGGCGCCACTGTCGGGTAAGGTCCTGTTGCAGTACTTTTATTTGATGTATTGTATAAGTTTAAGTACCCTTATATTCATAGTATATTTATGTTATTAAATTTTAAAACTTCAAATGAATATTTAGATTACAATGTTCCTAAAATTGGCAAACATGAAGCAGATAAATCTTATTCTTCCTTCAAGTGCTACCAAATTAGATCCTAACTTTTTACTTAAAATTTTAAGCCATAATTAATCAAGAATGCTACAACAGCAGCTACAGCAGCAACTGCAGCTATTATGAATTATTCGTTAAAATCCGTGATAATAAATCCCGCAAACAGTGAACGTTCAGTACATATTTTGACATCTAGAGACCTTACTCTACACTAGCGCCTCTAGCGGCGAACTCATGCGCGACGGCCCTCATTAGGGTACAAAAATATTCTTTGCCTTCTTCTTTAGGTATAGGGCTCTAGAAACAGATTATATGCGGACTGCTCATTCTGTGGTAAAAATGTTAGTAAGGCTGTCTGACTCGCGTGTGCCGCACATACAGTAAGCAGCAAAAGATGTATTAATCGACAAGAATTCATTTAGCAATTTACAATCTTTGTTCCATAATATTGTATAAATGTGTAGCCTCAAAACATATTGGGTACTTCGTTGTAGCTACACATTGAAGGCTCCCGCAAACAGGGGCGACGCGACTCTAGTAGAACAATATCTATGAAAAATTCATGGAAATTGTTCTACAAGCGTCGCGCCGCGCTGTCGCGTTGCGCCTGTCTGCAGGAGCCTTGATACAGTGTTCAGGCTCCCGCAGACAGGCGCGACGTGGCAGCGCGACGCGACTCTTGTAGAACATTTTCCATGAAGTTTTCATATAAATTGTTCTACTAGAGTCGCGTCGCGCCTGTTTGCGGGAGCTTTTATAGAACAGTAATTATAGACAGCCAATCGTAGAGAGAACATATTTTATCCCATCGCTGGACATGTTCTTCGCAATGACCGCTATGCGAACAGTCTGAGTGAATATTACTGAGATATAAACATAATTATGTTACTAAATATATACTTTAATAACAAGTAAACAAGTCTTCGGTTACAGCTAGTTCAAGGATAATATCCAGTCAGTCAGTCTGTACCTACTTAAAATAGTACCGTCGCCACATTTGCCTTTTAAAAGATTTTTTCTGAACTTGGGGTTTAACCGAAGTCAATATTTTTTTCTGTCGCAATGAAACGAAATCGCTATCTATATGAAGAAACATTTCCGCAAGACAACAGTAAAACATTTAATCGTTCAATAAACTAAGTAATCAATTAAATATAAAACGTTAAATATTATCGCATGCCGATTTTATAGTCATTATAAGGAAACTTAGATGATTTGTTATGAGCCGTGAAAAGTTTTATGGGCAATTAATACTTAAATGCTTATTTGATTCTTGCGAGATCTTTTGTAACGCTATCTTTACTATCGATTATTCAACTAAAATGAGAGTGGACGCTTATCAGATAAAAAAAACAACGATGTGACAGATCAATGCGAAATAAACTCCTGCCGGTCTATTGTACAAAAATCCGACCACCTAGAGATACACTATATTGAAAACTCACTTCAAGCTAGGTTTACTTAAGTTTTCGTGGTGAGATTTTGACTGAATAAATCGATAATTTAAGAAACCCCCGGCACAAACAAGAAACTCTAAAAAGTATAAAAAATAATATGTATTGACCTTTTAAGTTTAATATAGGTTGTAGGTAATATTTTGATCCAAGCGTCCTCGCGTCGGGGGACGATACATAGTTTTTTTTTACTTTTTAGAGGTTTTCGTTTGTATCGGGAGCTTATTTCTCTTTGGTACTCCATCGTCAGCCCCTGATCACCATCTATCTATAACCTCTGCTGTCAGTAAAGGGAATTGGATATCCTGTAAATTCCAGGTGATGCTGCAGCATCAGTTCAAGGTTACTATGTTCTTCTAATATCATTGAAGTAACGAAATACCAAATTTCGACTCGATCAGACCTGTGGAAAATGCTCACATTCATTCATCAACTAGAAAAGAGCTGATAATCTTCAAACGGCTGAACAGATTTTCTTGAATCATAGCTAAGAACACTCTCGATCAAGTCACCTCTCAAACAAAACAAAATTGGTTTAGCCGTTTTGGAGCTACGATGGCGCAGACTGACACACGGATACACACGTTAAACTTATAACACCCCTCTGTTTCCGTCAGGGTTTAAAAAATAGCATTACAAAAGATCTCAAGAATTAAATAAGCATTTATTAAGTGCCCATAAAACTCTTAAAAATTTAAAAGAGAGAAACCAGAAGTCAAAGCTAGGCCTTTATCAGAATGAAAGGTGCAGTTCAGAGATAATGTATTCAACAACACAAATTATCTCTCTAAACTGCACTTAAGTATCGAGTAAGCAATAGTCTTGCAACATATAGGCCACTTTCTCCCACCATTACTAAACGCTAAACAATGTCCCGTGGGCGATGCACTCAAAGTGTCGATGCAAACCACTGAGCAATCACATCTGCATAAACTGTAATACGATCCATCATTTACATGACTTGACAGTTGAAAGTACATTGACAAATTACCAGTAAAGCTATCGGTACTTTAATGCCTGTATTTCTCGATCTCATTTGAGAGTTCTTCAATGGTAATTGCTCTGGAAATTCTGATTTTTAAAGGCAATATCTATTTATTATTGTGAAATTAATACGATGACAGAGACTTTTACAATGTGATAGTGTCTCTGGCAGTTTTGCGGCTTTGTTTTCAGTTGTGTTAAAATTTCTTTCAATTTAAGTTTGTCTATTGTAGACCTTATATAGGTATATTCTGTTTAGACGAAGTTTGATACCGATCAAAATCTTCGTTTTATTAAAATAATACAAGGTTCGTGTCTTAAATGCGGTTTAGTACCTAAATAGTCTTGCAACATATGGGCCACTTTCTCCTGCTATTGCAGTCATTGCCAAACAATGTCCCGTGGGCCGTGGGCGATGTTCACTGAGCAATACCATTTGCATAAACTGTACTGGATACATACACAATACTTTATCAGTGCCATTTTTATTTATAAAAAAAGTCTCACTTTCTTTCAGACAGATTCAGAAACGATCACCTATTTAACCACCAAAAAAAATTTACAACTTTTCGATAATACATCTTTTATATTAACATCTGTACGTATTCCTTTAACATAAATGTACGCAAACCATAGGCATCTCTTTCATCTTCATGTAACTCGAAACGCTTTTAGAAACTTCTTGCGAAACTGCCGGGAAAATTGGGAGAAGCCTATTGTTCGCAACAAAACTCCACATAATAGGAGCTTTCATAAATACACGGCCTTCTCAAAAAAGTTCTTTGAACATTATCCTATAGCCAAAAATACTTATATTTCGTAACCAAAACCTCCCTTATTTCGTTACACTGAAGCCTGAAAAACGTTACCAAATGGAAAGTCGCTTTCCATTTTGTAACGTTATATAGCGCGCTATTTTTATTCTGTTGCTATAATTAACTGTTGACGTCACAGGGGCAGGACTCTTTATAATCATGGCGGTGGTTTATGGTCGCTAGTCTGTTATTACGATCGTAAATAATGGCGAAAGCGCAGCTTTTACCCACCCACAACAGGAACTAGTTTCTGAGAGATACTTTTTGCGTGGAACGTTTTCACAAGCTGCGGGGTAATTGCGTAACACACTAACAGTTGGAATGGCTTTCATTTTGACAGTTCAACAACATTCATTGCGTTATTTACGTTGTTGAGCAGACCAATTTTTCGAACTTAAGAAGCAATAGATTAGCAATAGGCTTAGAAATGATTCAGATTGTGATATATAGTGTGTTACGTAATTAGGGTGCTGGTAGAGCAAATGGTAAAATTAGAAAAAGATTTGTCTTGAATAAAAAAAAAAAATACCGTGGCGGTTTTTTTTTAAACTATTCAAATTAGTTGTTCGAAATCAAGTGAGCTACCAACCCGTTACGTTTGATCTATTATTTACGGGACACCCTGTATTGGGAAAACGCTAGACAGACAAAATCAAACCTTGTAGAACTTCAATTGACGTACTAGACTGATAAAAACAATTACAACTTTGGCATTACTCCAAATTACACACTCATCAAGAATTCAGGCGTCTTCCATGTCAGAACTCGGTTAGGGCGTATATGGATGCATTCTAAACACCCACAATTTTCACTTATACAGCTTTGCATTTAATGCTGTTGGACCTTACTGGCTTAGTTTACATATTTATGTATTTCCATCCGTAGAATAAGCGGATATTTAAATTTACTAAAAGAGTTAACAGCGAGCATAACTAATATTATGCTCGATGTTGCTGTGTGGCTGTGTTAATGCACTACAATTCTCAAGTACCTCGTTGATTCGAGAGGTCTTCCGTTAGCTATGTTTTTTCATCTAAAGTACTAAACCGGTATTAATCATTTTGTCCTTATAGCTAACTCTGGACCTGAGGGCCTAGACTGGATGCAACAGGATTGACATTTTTATACATATATATTTATATTTCTTGTAATTGCTTTTTGACGGCACGGTTGGCGCAGTGGTTAAGCGATTGACTGCTGCGCTGCGTGTCACGGGTTCGATTCCCGCACGGAACAAATATTTGTATGACCTACAAGTAGTTGTTCCGGGTCTGGCTGTTTGTGTATGTGAGTTAAATGTTTGTAAACGCACCCACAATACAGGAGAAATTCCTAGAGTGGGGCAACGTTTTAAAAAAAAAAAAAAAACATCGGTTGTTGAATATTTAAATTTAATTAGTCGCAATTTTATTTTGGGTTTTTATCTGTTTTGAATTTAAAATAGTTTATAAGTTTTAATGCATATGTGTAAAACTATGGATTAGAATTATTTCTGAAATAAATAAATTATTATTAAGCTTTTCGGTAGTTTATGTCAGCCCCATAGATTTTTTACTTTTTCGCAATTGTTATCGCTGATAGTGTCACTTTGCCCTTGGCTCTCAGGATCTGTTTAGAAAAACGTTGCAGTAGGGCTAAAAGTATTTTTCCCATTCAGTTCTTGAACTTAACCTTTACACTTGAATCTCACGTGAGACTAATATAAATAGAACTACGCAACGAAATATTTTTAAACCAACAACGTTTGGTTAATAAATAGATCTGCTTCTGGCTGCAATGTCAAGTATTAATGTCGATGATCGTGTTACTTCGCCGGATTTCCAGGGCTGCACAAAATGTTAATAGACTTAGTAAAAATACTATTGTACATGTGGCACCGCGTCATAGGCTTTCTTATAGTACATCCATGATGTCGACATATCTTTTCGGGAACGACGAACCAGGAGGTCTACTCTCTGCCGGGGTCGCGGACCTGCCGAGGTCGCTGATTGTTCGAAAGAGTTACCGTGGCCCTGGCGCACAGGCAACTGAAGGAACACGGGTGGGTTTTAGTCAGTAAGAGTCCGACACGCTCTTCCGCTCCGCCCAGAGCGGGAGACGTCATTTTATGATTTCCCACCCAAAATTACGGGCGTTCCTTACTCCATATCACCTTTGGACATAAGATTAGTTCGGGGTCCGAACTAATAATGAATGGTTACACGATTTGACAGCTGTCGTTACGCCGGACGAGTTTTTGCTCGTCCGAAAAAATTGATAAATCGGGAGTAGAGTTTTTTCTGAAGCATCGAACTACTTTCCAACGGGCCCCTATCTTCGTTAACGGACTTACAGAATAGGCCCCCTGTTGGCTAATAGCCATATCAATGAGGAGCAGCTTCTTAGTACCGCAAGACCCGTTCAGACATGTTTATTTCCGTAAACGCACCTTCCTCATTACCAATATTTTTGCGGAAACACTTCAGCTGAAAGCCTCTTTTAAGCAAACTAGTCACAACGTCTGAAGCACTAACTTGTCAAGGTTTGTTAGCGATTTTGTACACGTGATTTTTTTAACGTAAATGGATATCACTATTTGCATAGACGTATGAAGCTATAAAATACTTGTTATTATAAAAACTAACATGGAAATACATAATAAATGTATTAAAACCATTTGACGTACTTTATTTTGCGTCATACAAATAAAACCTAGGTACCCAATTAGTTAAATTTATTTTATGACCATTCTAGGAACTCAACCATTGCACGAGCAAAAAGACAGGAAAAATAAAATCAAATCTGTCATATTTTAAAAGTATAATCCATCCTTTCGGCTTCGCTGTCGTCGGGTAAATTCAAAAATTGAGCACTTGAAACTTGTTTTGGATGAATGAAATTTTTAATCACTTTGTTTTTACATTTTTTGTTGAAAGAAAAGATTTTATTGTTGTCCCAAAATAGTAGCAGACAGTTTAATTGTTCTACATCAGATAAGACAGATTTCACACGCCCCTAATATGTGCGCGTATGCAAAACAACAGTCCGGAATGTCATAAATTTTACAATGACCAACAAAGAAAAGCGAACGACGCAAAAAAAAAGTCAAAGTTTCGTGATAAAAATGCAGTAATTTGTACTAATTTTAGATTTCACCTTGTGTATGTATTTTTTCAACAGATCGGATAAATCTTATAAATTACCAGCACTGACAACAACATACTAGTAGTACTACATACTTGATTAGAACTCTAAACCTTTGATTAAAAAAATCGACGGACAGACAGTCAGTTAGCCAGTAAGCTTCTCCAAAAATATTTCTAAAGCGACCTTCATAGTACGTATTTTATTTCATCACAAAGAATTACACACATGGCTTGCTTAAATTCTTTAAACATTACTCCTAGTTAGCAATGTAGGTGTGGCGCACACACTTGGCACGAATGACTCATTCTGAACATCGCTTCATCTCTGACGTGTGAACAATTAGCTAAGATAAGCTATCTTCATCTGTGAGCAGTTTGTGCAAATTGACGCACAATCGGGAGTACCTACCGAGTAGTAGTTTACGTCAATTAAACCAATGCTTCAAAATATGATGAGTTAAGTTTACCTGTTGATTTATACCAGGGTAAGGAAAATTTTGCTGGATACTTTGACACAATAGAGGACTGTACGTCTGAACTTCGAAGTTTAAAATATCGATGTATTTAATTGAGAATGTTCATAATCGCGACGTACGGAACTTCGAAAGAATGTCATACTGAACTTCGAAGTTTGAATAGACATTTTTTCGAAGTTCTCTCTATTGCGACTGTACGTCTGGACTTCGAAGTTTAAAATATCGATGTATTTAATTGAGAATGTTCTTAATCGCGATGTACGGAACTTCGAAAAAATGTCTATTCAAACTTCGAAGTTCAGTATGACATTCTTTCGAAGTTCCGTACGTCGCGATTATGAACATTCTCAATTAAATACATCGATATTTTAAACTTCGAAGTTCAGACGTACAGTCGCAATAGAGAGAGACATTTAATTGAAGATTCTTGATAAAAGTTAGGTTACGTCGATTTTCCTCTGTAAGCTAATTCTGAAATGTTATATCAACCTGTAGCTACGATATATGACGAAATGAATCAGAAATATTAGTCGAGAATTTAAAGGAGTCTGTCATTGCTTTGGCGACAGTTTTAATATTTCGTAAATACATCTGACGTGTCATCAGATCATAATATCTGGGACATGCTCAGGTTTCCATGTCTGACATCAAACTGATCAGGGTAGGTACATTTTAAGACATAAATACTCAATAATTTACATCAAATTGATTTGGGTTGACATCTGACTGACTCGGTGACAAGTGCGACAACAGATCATATCCAAGTCTATGAAATATTTGCCGTTGAATAACTTGATATTTCGAATGTGCATATTTCATATCATTGCAAGGTATAACAAGTACAAAATATGACAAAGTTGCAGACAGTTGTCAATGTTGAAACCAGTTACAAAAAACTCAATGTTAATCTTAACCCAATCAAATATTGCAGCTCAAACCTTGATTATATAAATATGTTCAGTAATCCTATATGTAGATGGCGATTCGTTGCAGCATCTGTCAAATTAGATGACTGACGAGCCGTATATATATCAAGTGCCAAGCATTCACTGCAGGTGACAGCGATTGATAACTCTGCTTACCAAGAGAGACTCGATATTAATCGTAATGATGTTGTTTGAGTGAGTGCAACGGGATAGCATGAGCACCAGCCACAGATTAATAATAAGCAAAGTACAGCATACAGATGTGATTTGGTGCCACGTGAGGTCTGTAGATAAAAATAGGTAATAGAAAGGGGCTCCGCCCCCATGAGCGTCGTAATCAGGACATCATTAAATTGTACCAGTTCAAATTTGTGACCATCAATCGGCGCCGATATTGGCAACCATTTTATGAAATTAATTCACCAAAATGATAAGTCCCTGCCGCCCATTCTAATAAGAGGATATCTACAGACAAATATGCACTAATGCAGGGTTTGATACTTTTTGGTTGTAGCTGTGATTCATAATGAAGTAGAGATAGGGTGGATACTAAAACCTTTTGGATTAAATAAGCCATTAAGGTTACCTGGAACAGAAACTTTATCGATTTTTTTACCACAAGTAAAATATCTCGTTACAGATCCATTACCACGAAAGAATGTCGTTAAACAAAACTAACTGGCATACGTTACGATTGTCACGAACACAAATTCAAAATTAGCCAATAGGAGTGCGACATTCGTATTTCAAACGGCTGATCGTTCTAAATTTAATTTATCACGTGGTCGGGGGCTTGGCCATACGAGATGTTAGCGTCACAGAAAATATGGATACAGAATGACTACTGCGTACAATGAATACTATGTAGTCGACGTTTCTGATGAAAAGTATTAATAAAACAGGTGCCAATCGCATTTGTAGTTGTTTTCTCCTTCCATTCAACCAACAAAAGTCGAAAAAAAAATTGAGAATAAATTCCTCATCGCCCTTTATAAGCATGGAACTTTTCATCTACTTTTATCATATCTAATCTAATTTAAACCGCTATCTGTTAATATGTTCGGGTTTTATTATCACGAGTGAAAACTGGGAGCTATTTCTGAAAGATTTATAGTACACACGGCTACATATCAAGCTATACTTTTCCAGTATAAGCTGCCCTCGCATTGTATAGGATTTTCGTACAATGAGAGGTCAGCTTATACTGGAAATGTATAGTTCGATATGTAGCCGTGTGTACATAGATGAGCAGTTCTCATTAATTTTCTTCTCTAAATATTTTTTGTGTTATTTTCAAAAGCGTTACTTTAAAGGCATGTATATGAATATTAGGTGCAGCTGATGTTAATAGTGTTAATAACGAATTATGGTATCGATATTTATATCTACCGTTAACGTACAAAAACGGTTTTTTCCTCATTTGGTTACTACTTGTGGTCAATTTTGTTACTATATAATTCATCAAATTAAATTTACGTAAACAGTATGATTATAATAAACATTAACATTAATGCAGGGTACGGGCAATCAAGTTTTGTTTGGAAGAAAAAAACTTGACAAAAGTTTATTCATTTCAAAATTAAAGTCGAGTCAGATCAATTTTGATACTCAGGTAAAAATGTAATCTTTTTTTTTTGCATTTTTTTTTTTAACTTTGACAATTATGTTCATTGTCATAAACTTAAAGATAATTTAAATTCATACAATTTTTGAGAAGGAAATGTCCTTAAAGGTTTAAGGAGAGTAACAAAATTGAGTATTTATTGTTGGTAACCAAGGAAAAGTTAGGACTCCTTTATACTTAGGTAGGTACTCCGTAGAATTTTATTTCTTTATTATAGATCGGAAATGATTTTATCAATAATAATCTAATATGTAAAAATCTATGTTTTTTTGTTTCTTCGTATTTTATGCGTTGTCATACCGTTCATCCGATCACCAGAAAATCTGATGTAAATGTTCCTTAAGAATTCAATTTTGTTACCAATCAGATCAACCAACCATTCATCGTTACCGTTCAAAAGTAACAAATTTGAAGTCACAAAATCTAGTGGATAGAAAATTCCAAAAAATCGTCCTTAATTTAGTTCAGGTTCTCAAAAATAGTGAGTAGGAGTTTTCACTACTCAAATTAACATAATAATGAAATATAACACTTACGAAGTAAATTCAGTAATAAATTTGACCTCAAACTGGTACTTACCCACGACTTAAGGGCACGCTCTTGGTTTGTCACTGACGTCTGACAACCAATTTGAGATAAGGGATTTTGGCTATGGAATGAGAATTTTGACTATAATTATAATTGAAAAAATATTCCCCTCAAAATACCTACAGCTTTTTACATCAGGATAAATCGCGATAGCAAAATTATACTCAATATTGAGTTTTATCTCGGACAACAGATAATTGTTTAAAATTAATTAAATAATTTAAAAAATGGTTATTCAAAGGCATATTACTAAACTTATAACAGCAGCACAACTATTCAAAATAAAAATATTCACTCTGAAAAATAAAATCTTAGAGAAAAAGACTTTTCAAATCTTGATTGTTTGGGATAGGACGCCAGAAACCGCAAATATTATAATTATTCAACTTTCAGAAAAAAATGCAGTTTATTATTTCCTGACCTTTTGGTTTACTTAACATTAATCTAAAATTAAAATTTAATAAAAATAATAATTTGGTAAATAATTTCATCTGATATTGTCATAAAATTTTACTTGAACTTGAAGGACACCCATATTTCAAAGGGAGACACTATTATAATTGTTGAGAATTGCTCGGATTTCTAAGTGTCTGATTATGTGCGCTGCGATGTGTATTTTCCTTCGGCCCTGGTATTTACTTTGAGCTATTATTTATCCGAAGTAAATACTAAACAATGACGTCAAGGAAATTGTGGAGATATTATTTTCATATAAATCAATCCTGTAAGTGTCTATCTCCCAGAACTATCTCAAATAACTATATTTTCAACGATACTTTGTAACTTTGTTGCAAGGCAATTTCTAATGTGATTTATGTAATGAATACACTCCGTCGATAAACACATGTTATTTATTTACTTCTAAAAATATCCTTCTATCTTTCTTACGTAACAAAATGGAACGCGTAAAATATGTTTCCATAACAACTTCTATTGCGCAAATAGTGATTACCGGACTGTATCAAAAAAAATCTAGATATTATCATCTTTATAGCATAATTATTATTAACATTGACGACAGTTTTAAGAAAAATGTTCCAACTCCAAATACACTCGGCGCCAAAAACATGTCACCACATTTCTACACAAAGAAAATACAGGGTGGCATGACACCGACGCGCAAACTGTAACCATGAATGCAGTTCAAAGATTTTAGACCCCGCCTTGAAGATCATGCACTCTGACTTCTTAACATTATAACTCAGACCGTGTGTGGCCGCGTACTTTTCACATACGTCTAGCAACTTCCGCAATGCACAAATCGAGGGAGCCAGCAGCACCATATCATCGGCATAGCTAAGGTTGTTCACACTGACACCATCCATTTAGCACCCTACGGGCATTTGACTGAGTTCCTCGATCAGCGCATTAACGTATAGGTTAAAAAGCAAGGACGAGCTTAACCCCCCCTGCCTCACTCCGCATTCCAGTTTGTATTCACTCGACAATTCACCCGCCCACTTTACATTATTCTTCTGATTAAGGTACCAATACTTAAAAAGTGATGTCAACTCTGGCGGTAGGCCCATTTCTTGTACATTGTATATAAACTCTACTTAAAACTATATAAAAAAGAAAGAAAGGAAATACGTTTATTTGCGGTAAACATGACGCTGAAAAAAACACACAAATACAAAAAAGAATGAGTAAACGTGGAACGCGAAACGCGTGCGCGCGTGGCACGCCAATGAGTCAAATCACGCTTGGAATTATTGAAAATTAAAACAAAAAATACCAAATTATTTGGCAAACATTTTTCTGACGTTGAAATACTCGTGATCCGTTGGCGTCAGCAATTTACGAGGGCAAGGCGTAACGTAAGCTAATTGTTTACGTATGTTTATTGATAATAAACCATGGCATCATGAGGAATTGTTGATTGAGCTACGGAAATAGCACTACTATCTCCCTGTAAATGAAACTATGAAAACAGAATAGGATATCACTGTCATGTGCTGAAATTAAACGTCTTTTACTTCGTTTGTGTAAAAGGAACCATTCCCCTTTAAGTGAACTATAGATAAAGTTGAGGATATTGCCAAGTATTTATTTATGAAAAACCGTATACCACAAAGAAAATTGTACCTAAATTTTCCCCTCGAAAGTTTTAAACATTTTGGTTCTTGCCACAATGATCCGTTACTCGTAAATTGATAAAATCTTCAGTCCGTTCCACTTAATTATTATTAAGTTTTTAGTCTAAAATACCTACAATACATTTACCGTTTTATAAATTCACCAACAATTAATACTGGGCAAACTTAATTTAATTACTTTGTCTGAAAATCTGGGTGTGCTGAAAATCTCCCACTATATTATATCCCAACGAATACGACCATATCTACAGTTAAAATTTTATCGCAAGCTCGTACAGTATCCATACAATTCCGTTACAAACAACACCCTCTGTAATTGCGTATAGTCTAGACACGCTACGAGCTATTTTTAGCCCCCCATCATACCCCAACTTTGTCTTTTGTGACGTCATCCCCGTGACGTGTTTGGCACCCGTGGGATCGTTTTATCTAAAGGTTCCATTTCAAATGAATTGGACAGAGTCTAATCTGATGGCGTTTAGACTATCTCTTTGTAGTTTTGGTGAAAACATGATTCAATTTGAGATGGACGTCATTGGTTGTGTTTTTTTAACAATCTTATTTTATAGAATGACTTGATCGAAACTTTTCGAATATGTCAGGAAATTCATAAGCAAAAACAAAAAGAAATGTTTACTTCAATTAAAAAGGTTGTTTCGATACATGTTATTGGAAATCACCTTTTAAACAAGGAATTACTAGTGTTAGCAGACTCCGCGCTTCCACTTATCATTATCTTATGCAATTAAAATGTAGACAATTTAAACATAAAAAACTGGCCAAGTGCCAGTCGGACTCGCGCACGAAGGATTCCGTACCATTACCTATGAAAATGGAAAAATATCATGTCTGTTGTATGGGAGCCCCCCTTAAATATTTATTTTATTTTGTTTTTAGTATATGATTTTATTGCGGCAACAGAAATAAATAATTAGTGAAAATTTCAACTATCTAGCTATCGCGGTTCTTGAGATACAGCCTGGTGACAGACAGATGGACGGACAGACAGCGAAGTCTTAGTAATAGGGTCCCGTTTTTACCCTTTGGGTACGAAACCCTAAAAACTAAAAATAAATGGGTAACTTAAAATTATAAAAACAGCACTGTAAAGCATAACCATAAAGCTATTTTTATTTTCAAATTAAGTTATTGAAAAGAGTTTATGTCAGCCTCTACCGCAATAAGTTGGTTGCTGGATGTAAAACAATCCAAAATGCAGTTATAAGCGACGCGTCTCATTATTGATTGAACAAAGCTGAAATATAAATTTAATTGCTTTTCTTAACCGCACGACTTTTATATCATCAATAATTAATTAGAATGTAAATTCTAACAAATCTATACCCCGCATAGGAATATGTAGATCGAATAAAATAGATATAAAATAGGCGCATAGGACGTTGACACTGACGTCCTTTAGGTACGTCCTTTGAGCCCTAAGATATCAATAAATTCTCATAAGAATTCTTAGAGAATCAAGATAAAAATTGTGCATCCAATATTCACAAACAGCTACTAGCTTGTGAAATATTTTCCCAAAGAAAATATGGAATTTAATTTTCCGAATGACTGAATTAAATGGACAGTAAATGGTGCGTAAATAGAAAGTATGGTAGTTGGATCAATTTGTTTTTGTTGGTGTAAATGTTGACATTGAAATAATTCCATTTGAATATTCTTTTTAGTAACGTTGTTGTGTAAACTGTTCGGAAAGCGATGTTATTGTTTCTCTAAAATCTAGAATATAAACTCTAGCCTTGACTTGGTCGAGAAAACAAAGGTTTAAAACCTACATTTTATGACTATTCAGGTTTTTTGCAACTTTTACCGCCACAAGGACATAGACTCAACAAAAACTCTTTGGAATTCTTTACATTCGCACCAATGAATTACCAGCACCTTATTTATTTTTTATTTACTTCTATTGTTACCGAAATGTCTGCAAATAGCCCGTCTGAATATTTTAGGTTTTTCACCTGAATTCTTTTGTGTTACGCAAGTTTACTCACGCGCAAGCAATAGACCGTGTAATTATCGGACGTCAATTTTAAATCGATCACTACGACTAGGATATTTTAGTCGCTTTCAGAATTCCTTCTATAATTAGGTTCACACAATGTATACATTTATAATGATGTAATGTGAGTAACTGACAATTTAATGATGTTTTTAATTGAGTTATTGGAACGCTGAAAATGGTGAAGTAATCGGATATTGTTTCAGTAAATCACGACCTGTCGATTAAGTCAATGACTTAACCGTCGGGTCAATGATTGCTTATACTTGTGACAAAATAATACAGGGTGACAGGAACATCGACACGCAATCTGTGACCATGAATTCAGCACATTATTCTAGACTACCTACCTAGCACAGAATTTTTTTCGTCTGTTATAAAAAATTAAATTGCCATTCCATACATTTTGACCGCGTAGTTATTGCACTTTTCTATGAAACAGCAGATGTTTTATTGAAAAAATTCTACGCTAAATGATCTAGAATCATGTAATGAATTCATGGTTACAGCTTCTTCGTCGTTGTCCCTACCACCCTGTATAGAACGTCTTCTGGTAGATACCTATACTACCTATAGCCTCAAAAGGCAAAAAAATATTAGTTAGCTAAGTAACTGTTACTCTCCGAAGTCCTTAAGTAATTAATTAATAAATAACTAATTAATTAATAATTAATTTGGTAAGAATTCTCATCTTCACACCAAATACGTATTTGATTGCATGTGATAGTAACAAGTCTGAAATTCGTCTGTTTTATCATGAGGGTAACCACCGATCACCCAGTCCAGAGAAAGGTTATGATGTCGAAAGCTTGTGAAGTCCTTTTAAAATATATTCATGAAAAATATTTTGTTATCGTCTAAAACCACACAATGGTCGTCTTTAACACCTAAAGAGATCAGAAGGGCAATTTACGCATTTTTAAGAAGGTTTGCGTTCTTATCTCAGTCTCAACACTCAACTCTAAATCTGTCAAAAATACCTCTTAATTTCCTATATTATGACAAGTTTTTGATATTGATTGTCGCTGAGATGAAATTGCGACTACATTTTTTTTTTCGTAAGTAAAAACTTACGATTATTAGCTTGCAGGTATCTCCGGTTAAACGCACGTTAACAGACTCTATACAGGGTCTAATTAAATTAGCTAGCGAAACTCCGCAGACGTGATGGGTATCGATATCTAAACATAATCAAACAAAAAAGAAATTAATTCTGTTTTTTTTTTGTGGTGTCATCTACTACTGTTACTGTAATAAAATTGCGAAAAAAAATCTGCTGTTCCCTACATTTATGTTCGCATAACTCCTCGAAATGTTGGTAACAGCCGATATTTTTTCGCGATTTCAGGTTTGGTCCCATAGTAAAAGTTGTTCATAATGATTAGTACAATGACCCCTTAAGAGGTTGATGGTGTTTGTAATTACAGCCTGTATACAATATTTTAGTCTCTATAAGTACTCAGCTAGACAAATATTAGCAAAACCTATAGACCATATTTTGATTTAAAAAAGTGTCCATGGAGTTTCTTGCCCGTTCTTCTCCATAGGTACCTACTACTCTTTGGAATGGACAACTAACTTCATCTTTCTGACTGACCGACCCCTTGACAATGCAAAAGTGCCTGTAATTGGTTTAATTGAAATAAATGGTTTGAGTTTGACTAGTCACTACTATTAAATTTCGAAATAAAAAAAACGCTTTTTTTTTTCATTTCGAAGTTAAGATTCATCTGATAGTTTCAAAATACTCCTTTGTATTTTGTATTGCCAGTGTTTTCATTTATTGAATTTCCGTCTCCACATTGGATATACGACGCCAGTTGAACCTATGTATTATGATAAGTCATAAAGCGAAAAACAAAGATCTAACTGAAATTTCTCTCCCGCAGGTGGTAGCCCGTCGTTCCGACCTGAAGCTGATCGTGACCTCAGCCACCATGGACTCCACCAAGTTCTCCACATTCTTCGGCAACGTACCCACATTCACCATCCCCGGACGTACCTTCCCTGTTGAAACTTTTTTCGCCAAGAATGTCTGTGAAGATTATGTAGATGGTGCTGTTAAACAGGTTAGTCCCTTCAACTTCAAGGCTTTGATTTACATTGACTTCTTTTTCAGCGATGGGCCTTTTTTTCTTAATGCCACTTGGCCCTTGACCTTGATCTGACCTGATGGAAAGCGGTGGATTAAATGTATGATGACATGAGCGTGCCCAGAAGATGCCTGTTCACTCTTGTTTTAAAGGCTGACGGGTTACATGTGGAAGGGAATCAAACGCTGGCAGAGAATTCCACACGTTTGCCGTGCGCATAATAAATGTGGTGCAGAAGCGCTGCGTACCACTAGTCAGGCTTAAATCAGTCTTTAACCGCTTTCATGTTGAACAATCACACCCAAATCTGAGACAAAACAGGCCCAGTGTATTATTAATATCTTCAGCATTAGCTTTGTCTACTTACATTTGGTTAAATACCAGAATAGTTTCTCCAGGTTTTCGTCGCAAAACTTAGCATAAACTTAGCTTAGCACTGGGGGCCCAGTGGTAACGACCGGACTTACGAATTGTAGGTCGCAGGTTCGAACCCAGACACCCACTTTAAATTACTTTGTGTAATTTATTTCATCACTACTGCTCTCAAAATGGTGAAGGAAAACATCGTGACGAAACCTGCATGTCCTAGAACTAAACAATTCGAAGATATGTGTCATCTACCAACCCACACTGGGCCAGAATGGTTTCTCCGAGACCTTGTTATCGTCGCAAAACCGACTATGACACTTTGAAAAGTTTGTATCAGCCTTTGGTATCATATCAGCATCCTCTGCGGCTTGATACTAGTTTACTGCAATATTTAATATTTCCCTCACAGGCGTCTTCTTCAAGTCAGTCACTCAAGTCTTCGAACTGACACCTTTAACACGATCTATCTAGCTTCTGACCACTCATCATTTATTAAATTCCTTCGGTGCTCCATAAACAAAGGTAACATCGCGTGACCATGTGGCAAGCTAACTTGTCAAATTGTCGTCAGCCATTCCCATTACCATAGTCACGCCATTTTCATAAAATCAAAACATATAATTTCACATAAACCAACATGGGCACTTATGAAATGTCAGAAGCTAGGTGCACGGTTCCAATTTGTCGTTTCCTATAGAGAAGAGCCGGCAAGAAACTCCACGGTTACTCTTTTATAAATAATTGGCTTTACCAATGTTTTCAAATCACAGTATTAATAGGTATGGGAGGACAGTGTAGGCCTGTCAACAAGTAACAGGTACTTAATAAAATAGAAAAGGTCTACAAATCTACAGTCTACGAATTGGGCCTATAACGTTGTCACATTCACAAAATATAGAAGAAACCGTTTTGGTATTTACCAAATTATTTATCGTGTGCTTTAAAAGTTGAAATATAATAAAAATACACGCGAGCCTTGAACTATGTTTGCATAGTTCAAGGCTCGCGTGTTCAGAATTTATTGCAATATGCAAAAAGGTTTTCATATTAAAATACTTCTGAAAGTTCAGCTGAAAGTTTCAGTATTAAATGTGAGCTTGGGTGCAATGACATGCTAAAGTTCAAACTAAGAAGATCTACGAAATGTTCTAAAACATTGTCATACAAAGGTTGCACACAAGGATCTTTTGACGTCTGCATGACATTGGCAAGGGGGCGTTGTAGGTAAACATCACGTACAGTACAACTATTTTCTTAACGTCCCTCGAGAATCATCGCATTTCCGAATACAAACGAATGCTAATTTCCATGTCCATCAGTTATTAGATTTATCGTTTATAATAATTTGAATTCAGAACTAAGTACTTTATTGTGCTATTATGTCAAAACAAAACCACAATTCGTTTGTATTCGGAAATGCTATGATTCCTGAGGGACATTAGGACCTACTGTAAACATGATGTATGAAATTGTCAAAGAGATTGTATTGACAAAACAAGATGGAGGCGTTTGTCCCAATTTTGGCCACGCGCCCAAAGCACCTTGTTGCGTTGTACTATACATGGCGTAACAAAAATAATACTTTATCGTTGTAAACTCTTGAAATATTCAACATACTAATTACATTCTGTCTAATCTAGTATGCTATTATAGTTGAGCAATATACCTAGCCCACTGGCGAACGAGAGGTCGTGAGGTGGAACCCCACCCGTTGCTTTTTGACTTTTAACACAATTACTTACCTGGGTTAGTAGCTGAGTAGAGGTTATTATAGTATTTTTATCTCACGAAGCGACGCGCACCTTACTTGTGGTTACCAAACACGCTGTGAATGTGTGTGTGTAAGCGTTGTAGCTCTCGGAGTCGGTACCCCCCGAGACAATGGCGAAGTCGGAAGAGAGTGCGTGTGCGTGTGCGTGCGCGTGTGCGTGTGCGTGTGCGTGTGCGTGTGCGTGTGCGTGTGCGTGTGCGTGTGCGTATGCGTGTGCGTGTGCGTGTGCGTGTGCGTGTGTGTGTGTGTGTGTGTGTGTGTGTGTGTGTGTGTGTGTGTGTGTGTGTGTGTGTTATGTACTAACGCTAGGTACTCATCTTCACGCACACATTCACAGCGTGTTTGTACACTTGGTTATTGGTTACTTCATGTAAAGCGCACGTCGCTTCATGAGATAAAAAACTCTACTACAAAATTGACAACAAAACTGTTTACTTGCAAATCCAGCTGCAAAATCCGACCCATATTCATACATAGCTACTTCGGTGCAAAAAAATTGAGTATTCGCTGACAGGAGTCATATTCGTTAACCTTTACAATATGTTAAATTGACTTGATTGATAAACTAGTTATCGAGGTTACTTTGTCTAAGATTCGGGCTGTTGTCAAGCCATTTGTGCAAATTACTTTTGAAATTCCTTAGCGCTTTTTGCGGTTATATCATAGCTACCTATTAATCTATGTTATTAGAGTAGATTCAAGCAAATTATTCACTCGTAAATGTTAGTGCAGGCACATATCTAATTCATTCATCGGCTCTTTGCATTCGCTTCTTCTTTGCTACATCTTTTCATTAGTTGGATATTCTTTGGTAGCTTTGGATTGTCATAACCTATGGCGTCTCCTCTACAGACTAGTATCCAACTTCTTTCCAAAACATGCTTAATGGTCTTAATAAACGTAGAAGCATTTCATCCAAGATCTTGGAACTCCTAATCAAGTCCTGAAGACAGTAACAGCAGGCATTACATTAAAAAAATCATGTGAAATGAATTTCCTTATCAAAAAACGAAAAGCCTCTATTGCAGAACATTCTTCTATTTAGCCCAGATCTGCCTCTGAATCATCATCAAAAACTCCTATATTCTACTACTGACCGACCTCAACCAGTAACAACTACCAACAGCTCTACGTGAGCATAGCAATTACACGATGTTTAGCCAATTACAATTATTATTCATAAGCGTAACGCTAGCTTCCTCAAATGAAATTGCTGGTAACAAAAAAAATTATCAGACTCCATAATTGCTAAACAGTTGCAATCGCAGCTCGTAATTGTAAGGAAATAGAAATTGCTGTTGTCAGTAATGTATTCCATAATTCCATGTTTTGCCAAGAATGGTAGAATTCCGGTGTTTTCTTTGTGACATTTCTATTCTACGTCATCATCTGCCTAATCTTTCCCCAAAAATGTTGGGGTCGGCTTTTTGTGTAACCAGATGCAGCTGAGTACCAGTATTTTAAATGGAGCGACTGCCTTTCTGACCTCCACAACACAGTTACTGGGTGATACGATACCCCTTGGTAAGACTGGTTGTCAGACTTTCGGGCTTCTGACGAACCATAACGACTGTCAAAAATCCACGAATGACAGCCGGAACCAACGGCTTGATGTAATATTTCTATTCTACGTATCAAATACAAATGGAAGAATCTAAACTCGTATTAAAAAAAGTCCCATCATTTGCAGCCTTGTTCCACCCAATGCTGAGTAAGGGCTCTTCCCTTTTGTGCCGTGGTTCCCTTGTATGTGCAAGTTTCAACCCTGTTACTCAAAGTCCTTCATACGATTCAGTATACGCCTGCAATAGTCCCACGGAAGCGCAGATTCCTTGTCTCCTAGAGTGTAGAAAAGAGGATTGATTACAGCGCCTGTTCACCACATCTTCAGTTTGAGAGCATAAGTCCAGGTTTCTTTAAGATGCCTGCCGGGGTCGCGGATTGTTCGAAAGAGTTACCATGGCCCTGGCGCACAAGCAACTGAAGGAACACGGGTGGGTTTTAGTCAGCAAGAGTCTGACACGCCCTTCCGCTCTGCCCAGAGCAGGAGAAGTCATTTGATGGTTGGCCACCCAAAAAAAGCTTTCCTTAAGATGTTTTTCTTCAATATAAAAACTCCTCACTATGTTCCTGTAAGCCTACGCACAATCAGTACTGAAAGTAGTACATGCATTATTGCAATATAATGCAATTTGAAAAGCCTTTCCATCTACATACTCGTACAATGCATAAAAAGAAAATAATAAAACTCGGTCATAGTTATAAAGATTAGACGTAAATAAAAGCGTTCCCGATGCAAATAGTTCACAAACTAGCTTATCACGAACATTGCGAATTGTTAGAATGCCGCTCACTGCAGCGCCCGCGCAGCGTAGTGCTACCATGTGTTAGGCGAGAAAAAGATGGAAATTATAAAAAAAAAAAATATTAGGAGCAGGGGGGTGATGAGTACTATATTTTGTCTTTGTAGTGACTTACAATCAGAAGCAAGAATTATTATGTTGCGTAAGATCTGACTCTTTTTTTAAGTTATGTTCTCTTTCTTTGAATTTCTTATGATCGTTTTAATAGGGACAAAAGCCCCAAAAAAAATTGTGAAGAGTGTCTCCTACGCCCTAATATCAAACAACAAAGCCGCCAATCCGGCCTATTAAATAAGGGGAAGGTCAGGTAACCACTCAAATAACCGCCTGGACGGTTGTGGGTCGACGATGACCCATTTCTATTTGTCTTTGTCAACATTGAAACGACCGCCGAACTGGCTCAAAGGTGACCAGGTCATGAGTTCGTGACCCGATGACATGGTGTGACGATTTTCCCCCAACAACGCGTTTATTTGGATGGTTTGTATCGTTACAAACCGCCATCACATATTTTTTATATTTATCGATTAATCAATCAGCGTCTTTTTAGAGACCTCTTGCAATTTTCGCCACGATAAGCTATAGGAAATTGATAGTTCGCTGTAAAAAAATTAAGAAAACGGCTGCTCTCACTGTATCTGGGGGCTTAGTCTCTAAGTCCGTCAACGAACATACGGGCCCGTCCGAAAGTAGTACGTTGTGTCAGTATGAACCCTCCTCTCTATAAATTACCTTTTTCGGACGGGCAAAAACACATCGGTATTAAGGACAATACTGTCAAATCGTGTTGTCATTCATTCTTAGTTCGGGCCCCGAAGTGATATTATGTCTGTAGGTGATACGAAATAGGAAACGTCCGTAACTTCCGCCGAAACTACGGATTTCGATGTTAGAGAGTAGAGACCCCCTGTATCGTGAGAACATTTAGAAAGAAAGAAAATGTATTTATGGGACTCGCATACATACGAAATGCGTTTGTTGCTGCAATGCCAATAAACGCATTTTTCTTTCTCTCTTTTCTTTTTCTTTATTATGTCACAAACATAGAAAATAAAAAACAAAGCCCTGTACGACGCCAAAAGGCCCCTATCTCAGCATGGTGCTGCTCCATTTAAAAATAAATGTCGCAGCGCTAGTATTCTGATGGAGCCCGCTGTGATGCCACGGGCAGATACGGAAATAAAATTAATATAGAGATTTACAGGCAAAAATGTCAAATGCAACTAGTACCTGTAGCCTATAGCAGTGTATGGTAGACCATGCAAATATTTATTCTTTACGGGAACTGAATCAGCGACTAGCGCAAAAACCATTAATTAAAAAAACCTTTTTTTTTTCACACAAAGTCCGTTTATTCAAGACACGTACACACTCACGCGACGCGACAGCGCGACACAAAGGTACCGCCTGTCGCGCGACGAGCAGTGCCTTTGTGTCGCGCTGTCTCGTCGCGCCTGTTTGTGGGAGCCTTTACGCGACTTAGAAACTAGTGTTAGTACTTACATGTACCAGAGAAACAACACGAATTATTCATTAAAATACATACATAAACTCACAACTTCTTCCCATGGGGGTAGGCAGAAACTACAGAACGCCACCTGCTACGATCCTTACATACTCCTTTTGCCTCGTTTACGTTCATACATCTGGTCATACACGCACGCCGGTTGCGAGTCACAGAGAACATCATCAATCAGGCATATTTGTCCTCCTAGGGCGACCCCTCCCGGCGTTTCCACTCACATCTGCCTTGTAAATGCACCAAGCATGCATGCATGCTTGTTGGTACCTTTTGTTAATCGCCTTTCATTCAATTAATTATTCATTAATACGCCTGAATACGCCACAGTTGCATGTAGGCGTTTTCAATGCCCCAGTTTGGTACTGTTCCACCTGTATGCTATAGTTTTCAGACTTTAATTATTCTATCGAGCCGTCTGGCCGTATTATCAATATTTATTTTAGCAAGTTTTCCGACAATTCGTTCCAAATGAATTCGTACAAAGTCAGGAAAGAACATGGTAACCCTATCAGTCCGTGTCAATGAACTGCGGGCCCCGACCGCGTTACAACTTCGATTCCCGCTCGGTGCAAGAATGCGCGGATAAACTCGCTTTTGCAATTAATACGACTATATCGCTTTTAGAGCCCTGTTCATGAGATAATTTAATTAAATAAATTGTTACGTTTATGTGACAACTGACACTTTAATGTACCATATTGAATTGAACCTTCCTTGGCTATACTTCAGGCGTAGCATGACGCTTTTTAGTTCTTGGAAGACAAGACATAGCTATTTCTATACAAAATGACATTTCGTTTCTATATTTTTGACATCGCACCGTAAAAATCCTTCTACAATCTGTCATTTTGTCTTTCTTTTCTACCGATAGCTGTCTAGGTCCTTTTATATGTAAACAATTTCAGAAGAAAGTTATCTATCCCAAACGTCAAAATCACACTGACAACTGTCAGTTGTCTAAGGTAGTGAAGACAATTTGATTTTGTAATCGCCATGCTAAAGACAGTAGAAAACTTTTTCCTCGGCGGCCCCAAAGTATAAAAATGGAATGGAAAAAATGAATTTTTCACATTTTGTATTGAAAACGTGAAAAATTATTACCTATATGTTTAGTTTTAAGGGTTTGAAGGTTTCATACAGGGGGTCGAAATTATCCATATTTTTGCGATAAGACACACCGTTTTCAAGATATAAGCAAAGTAAAAGAAAAACGTGAACGTCATTTTTGTCTATTCTTCCGTCGACAAAACCCGTTTCTATAATGGCCATGCTACGCGTGCTGGGCCTTATTCAAGACGAAAGCGTCAGGGAAGCCCGAAATTTCCATTTGCAGGTCAGTAGCAGGTTGTATGTCGATCTAAATATGATTCGTGGCAGTAACAAATATATATTTATAGAATTATAATCATAAAAATCAACAATTATATACATCTCTCTACGTACATATTACACTATGGAATGTCAATTTCTTTACATTTGAGGCCTGTGGCCGATTCTAAATTTCTAACTTATGGAGTTTTATTATTGATTCTATTGATTGAGATATAGAGTTTAGTATCACACTGTTTCCTAAACGCCTTCAGGTGAGCCTTCTTCTAAAAGCGTTTAGGAAACAGCCTGATTTTTCAAAATAATTTTATTAAAACGCGCACTATTGTGGTATCACTTGGGATTGTCATAAGCACAGATCGGATATTCGGATGCATATTCAACTAAACTTGAGATATTGGCTATCATAGAATGCGCTTTTGTATCGAAAAAATCTTAACTTTAACTAACTCACACCACCCCTCCACACACGCTACATAAACATATTTGCATCGGGGGTTAAGGGGACTACATGACCTAAACGTAAGTTTTATACTACTTAAGAGTATGTGATCCACAGCAGTAAACAAAATCAAAACAATATATGATATTTTTCAGGATATATGCTAGTTAGATAGTGTCTTGAAAACATAATATAACGAATTTGATACGATGGAAAAAATTCACGAAAAGTCCTCTAAAAATGTATTTTAACGATTGAAAACCATACTAATATACATGCAATCATTCTCATTATTCTACAAGCAACATATTAACGTAATAGTGTTTAAATTTTTTTGTCCATTCAATAGATTTTTTGTAAATAGATAATTGCTTCATTTTTCGCAATACATTACCAGCGTTGTGTCATCGCGCTTCTCTTTCTTTTCAATGCAGTATGAAAGTGACCGCGCTTTAGCTGTTGTCAGCCTCTTAAACATTAATTTTAAATAAGTATGCATCTGAATAGAGCAATCCCAGGTGCCGTATAAGTGGGTGCCCAATGTGGACTACGTCTCCAAGTATCCCGGGGTTTTTATTCTAAACTAATAATTTTTTAGAAGTCGCTTCCATACACCCAACGACGATGACTCTAATGTGTTTACTGTATTATAATTAACGATTAAGTGCCCTTGTTGGCAACAAACTATGTTATTTCAAAGTGTTTTTATTAATTATCAGACTCTAAGAAAGTGCTACGGAATTGTGTGAAAGTGCAAAAAGATAAGTTGCTTATTGGTCTATTAGGCTAGATTGTAATAAATTATTAAGAACTTCGTTCGTTCTTATTAAAATGGAAAAAAAAAACAATGTTAAAATCCCTTTTAAAGTTTCGTCCCGATTCATCCCTGCATCCCTATTCACCCCGTTTGACGGTATATGGAACCCTTGTACAAAATTTCATACTTTTAGACCCAGCAGTTTCAGCTGTGCCTTTTCCGTCAGTGAATGATTAAATTTAAGATTATAAGAATGGAAGTACTTAAAAGATCTAATTTAACCGAGTCCCGCTGTCTCGCTTAAATATGTAAAGGGCTAATAATTTAAGATTTATTTCCAGCATCTGGTATCTAATAAAAGGAAGAAATTACTTTTACACCAGCCTGCCTTGTTACGTGCCGTAAGCAAAAAATGAATCTACGTAAAAAATGTAAAGAAAAATAAGACTTCTAAACAAAGACGGCGCATCAAGTAAGGCTAATTGTTTCCAATTCCTTTTCCTCAGATGCGCCCCTTTTCACAGTGGCACTATACCGGCAATAAATCGATTTAACAAGACTGGTGGCGCGATCTGTTGGCGATCTCAGGAACGTAGAAGCGATAACAATCTTTTGAATTTTCTAAACACCGTTTATATTTAATTGATCATAGTTAATTATGTCAAATTGCTGAACGTTATGCAGTGTCGAGATAAACATCTTGATTGTCGATAGGCCGCAATTCTGTGGAACCAGCATAAGCTGGCCTCTTAGCCCTCGTACGCCGCACTGGATTTTCAACCCTAGGTAATAAGCCGAGCATTGGGAATCAAACAGAGCGCATCCCAGCGCGTCAAAAAAGCGCAGTGTAGGATTTTCAACTCTCGGCGCCAAGCAGGGCGTTGAAAATCCAGTGCGCGATAAAAATCACCCTTGCTTACGAGAGCTTATTCTATTGAAACAGTGAAACTCCATAATAGGCTAGACCAGCTTAATGTCAAAATGTTATACAGTTTGACTTGACATTGCCTTTATTTCGTAGCAATAATAGTGGTTTTAGTCACCATGCACCACCTACCTACTTCTAATTTTTTACCTGCACCGTTCTAAAGGTAAACAAAAAAGAAATACCAGGACTAATGTCCGTGTTGACTAACACCAGCGGGGTAATTACGTACGTAACACATTAACAGTAGGAATGGGTTTCATTTTGACAGTTCAACAACATTCATTGCGTTATTTAAGTTGTTGAGTAGATTTTTTTTTCGAACATATGAAGCAATGGATTAGCAAGAGGCTTCAAAATAATTCAGATTGTGATAGTGTATTACGTAATTAGGGTGCAAGGGCCTATTTAATAAACGCGACAATGTCAGGTGACAATACGACAATTTGACAAATTTTTGTTTAGTAAAGATTATCACTGACAAATTTGTTACGATGGAAAATCTACAAATATCTCGACTTGTTGTGACAATTTGACATATTTCTGTTTCTCTTGACAGGAGACAGGTGACAATTTGTCCGGAAAAACTTGTCAAATTTGTTTTATTTAAACACTAAATTGTCATGACAGGTGGACTATGATGATATTTGACAGATGGATATTTGTCGAATTGTCAGAAATTTTCGACAGGCACAATTATTTTTTTTTTTTTTTTGTGATAAGATCAAATGACCTCTCCCGCTCTGGGCGAAGCGGAAGGGCGCGTCAGACTCTTACTGACCAAAACCCACCCGTGTTCCTTCATTTGCCTGTGCGCCAGGGCCACGGTAACTCTTTCGAACAATCCGACCCCGGCAGGCATCGGCCCTATCGGACCCCGTCAATGATGCTGACCTCTCTATGAGGCGCGCGTGGAACACAACGCGTTCCACGCCTTCGACCCGGGCCTGCCCCTTATCGGACGGCGAACTACCCATTGCTCGCCGTCCGCAAGCCCGCGCCTACGGTGGTCGGGAGTCGGCAATCGACTCCCGACGCCCAGGGTGTCTCCTCCTGCGGCGACTAGGGGCGCGAGGGCGCAGCTATTGCTTCTCCCTCACGCGCTCTGCCTCCTCCTTCGCGAGCATTACTGCTTCGCAGAAAGAGGGTCACCTCTTCTCCTCTGGTACGGAGCGAAAGGGAATGGGAAGCCGTCAGGCTTCCCATTCCCTCTCGCTCCGTACCATGGCCTGCACCAGGACCGGACGCGAGAGGTCGCCACCGCCGATCGCCGCCACGAGGACACGGCGGTGCTCCGCCCAAGCCGGGCAGACCTCCACCGTATGCTCCACCGTGTCCTCCGGTCGATTAACACAATGGTAACATCCCGGGCGTTTCCTCCCGCCTTATCCGAAACAGGAACCTCCCGAAACAGCCATGTCCGGTAAAGACCTGCGTCAGGCGGAAGGTGAGGACGCCGTGGCGCCTCTCAAGCTACTCCTCAAAGAGGGGACTTACCGTCGCAATTGTGACGTGCCCTGCGCTGGGTTGCGACAGTCGCACTCTCCATGCCGCCATGAGATCCCGCCGGAGCTCTATCCGCTGTGCCGCGATTTCTCGCTACAGCGGAGTTACGCCCCTGCGTTTCGCCTCCTCGCGCCACTCCCAAATGTGCGCGAGGTCTTTTGCCTCCAGATCCCATCCAGATCCAGATCCCAGGAGCCTTTAATCGGCACTTGTCGCGACAATTCGACTTATTTGTCAAAAACTGACAAAATTGTCGAATTGTCACGTTTATTAAATAGGCCCGTGACAACACCTTAATCTAACGCCTAAATATTATTGCACGTTGGATTTTCAATTTTCAGCGCTGAGCCTAGCGTTGAAAATTCAATAGTGCGCTTTTGTTATCGGTACACACAAAAGCGCGCTATTGCATTTACACTGCACTTACACAAGTGCTAGTAAAAACGGTCGCTGGAGATTCACAATCGCTATTATTGTTATGTCAACTCATAATACATACACACACATATAATCAGTTAATCACTCATATTTGACCACTATAAAAAATATAAGTAAGTACCTACATGATTTAGAATTAATACTTATTTCAAAGATGTTACGAATTAAAACAAAAATAGTGAAAAAAAATAACTGGTCAAATGGAGAAGTTACACGCTTTTGCAGATATACTTCTAAGTAGGTACCTATCCTATCCTTGTCACGCAAAACGACCATTGCACTGAATAATGCGAAGTTACTACGGCGCTTCTCTGTCTCTCTTCTGTCTCTCTCTGTCTTCTGTCTTGTGACGTCAGATGCTAGCAGTGCTGTCTCGTTCTGGCATAGACTTTAAAACGCCATCGCCAATTTTTGAGATATTTTACCTATTTCTTTTTACTGTTGCTTGTTTGTTTTTTAGTTTTAGAGAAATCTAACAAAAATCCAGTCAAATACTCTATTGTAGGCTGTAGCTAATCGAATTACGAGTATGTATTCTACAATAACACCGCCATAAAGCCGAGACTAGCGGCTACCGTCGCGCATCGTCGCTCGGCGGGACGCGGGGCACGGGCGGGGTACTGCACACCGCACACGGTACGAACTCGCGACGCAATATTTTCAGATCAAGGGACATTCATTTTTAAGAATGTATGCATTAATTAATTAGTCGTTTCTTTTGTGTGTACAATTTTGGAGGTAAAATACAGTTGTTGCTTGGGGTTAATCGCAACAAAAAAAAAAAAAAATGTATATACTTTTATTCGTTATAATTATAAATAAGAGTATCAAGTTTTATGGAACAATTTTCAACATTTTACTTCAATGATTTGAGGTAGTTGAATTTGATAATGTTTTCATACCATATTTCCAAACAAGTATTTAGCTTTCCTTGTCAAATTGCTTTATAACCAAAATGTAACATCAACAAGCTAGAATCACTACTACCTATATTAATATTGATATAAATTAATCCATTGACTAACTTATCATAGCTCTATCCTGAATTTACATTTCAAATCGGCCTATTTAGATAAAAAAAGACAATTACACGAGACAAATTATTTTTTTCTTTGTTTGTTTTTCACAGTTATTGTTCCAGAATCCTCTTCTTCATCAACTACGATGTCAGTCTTTCTTTTCTTAGATGTCTTTTTTTTAGATGGTGGTCTTATCGCCCTTTCTATGCCGTTATGCAGATATTCTGAAAATAACTTTTTCACAGCGGATTCGGACACGCCGGTAGCCCGTGCCACTTCCAGATTCACGTTCATGTCTTCGCCTGAAGAAAAAAAAACTATAAGTACATTATAACAAAATCTTTTTTCCAAAAAAACAACCGAATTCCAAAACAAAACACTAAAAAACCTGAAAAATAACTTTAATTTCGGAAGTCGGTGTCTTTGGTTGTGTATTTTCGTTTTTGGCCACCGACTTCCGAAATTAAAGTTATTTTTCACGTTTTTTAGTGTTTTTTTTGGAAGCCGGTTGTTTTTTTTTTGTAAAAAAGATTTTATTTTTCACTTTTTAGTTGTGGTACCTACCCCACATACATTCGTATACCACTACTTGATATGTAAATAACCGTGACAGGACATTATTATAACATCATCAATATAAACCAAGTGGAAAAAATACGCATTATTAGGGATAACTCAAAAACTACTGGTCAGTACTTAATCAAATTTAAATGGGACCACATGTAAAGCACCAGCTTTCAAATAAAAAAATAATCATTCACATCGGTTCACCCAGAAAAAAGTTTTGAGCTAACGCACATAAAAAATAAAAATAAATACAGTCGAATTGAGAACCTCCTCCTTTTTTTGAAGTCAGTTAAAAATAGTAGTTATCGCAGTCAAAACAGTAAATTGAATATTTTTGAGAAAAAAAAGTTATTGCTATGAGGTGTGGGGACGAGTCTGATGCCAAAACAATAGTTTCAGATGTTTTGTCCTTTGACTGTTTGTCTGGATGTAAGTTCCGGATTGGTGCAAAAACAGCTAAACGGATTTTGATGAAATTCTGCACACAGATAGTTTATAACCTGGATTAAAACATGGGGTACTTTTAATCCCGGTAGCATGTTCCCGTAGGACATTTACCGACAACCACGCGGGTGAAGCTGCCGGCAAAAGTTAATAAATATTTTTTTTTTTAAATAAGGTCTCCGTTAGAAAATTTGGACAAGATTTCTTTAAAGCAATCTTGATCAGAGAATTATTAATCATCATCATCATTTCAGCCCGGAATCGCCCACTGCTGGGTATAGGCCTCCCCTTTTTTCTACCATAGTTCCCTGTTCCGTGCGTTCCTCATCGAGGTGAATTACTAATGTAAATAGTAAAGTATAACGAAGAAATGAGTTAGAACGAAGGTGTTTAAAAATTAAACTTAATTAAGTACTGTACCTGTTTCCTTTGCTCGAATTAATTTAAACTTCCGAAAATATCTGTGTACATTGAGGATCATTAGTTTCGCCTGTGAATCCAAGCGCTGTCTACGCAACGTCGGCTCAAGTGGGTCTTCCGACAATTTATCTTCCTCCTGTGGAGTTTCTGGTATATCGTCATCCACAATTTCAGTTTTTATAGGACATTCTTCTATGGGTTTATCTTGACATTTTTCATTTCTTATCGGACATTCTACTAAGAGATCATCTTGAAACGGTTCAGTTTTTATTTGACATTCTTCTATGGTACTATCTGGCATCTCAACTTTAAATGTATAACATTCTAGCGGTTCCATTATGATAAACAATACCGTGTGTAGCAGTCACGTAAATAATTAACACGCGCAGATTTCCCTTGAACACGTTCACCGCTGTCAACGCGCAGCGTCGGACTGATTCACTAGTCACGTACGCGTCTCGCGCCGCACCCCGCGCGCCTTCCCGGGGAAGCCACGCGCTAAAGATTTTTTGTAGTAACCGTTGCTCACAAGAGCGGGTAAACAAGTCCTTCCTGATTCTAACCGCTCCCCGCTTTATCAATGCTCGTTGGGTGGCGGGCCACGTGACGTTACCGCTCTATCCTCACTGCCTCACTCACATACAGGGCTAGAGGCGAGCTTATGCGATCGGGATAAAACGTTTTAGTTACGTTTTAACAGAATTATTATTTTCGTGACTGTTACTAAAAATGTCACCCGGATAGTCATCTTATTAAATGGTTGCAAGCTAAAGTACGGAATATATTTAAATAGTATTTGATTATAATATTAACATTGTCATCAACTGTGACATTCGAAGGTACTTATATACATTTATACAAATAAATAAAATTGAAGTGTCTGTTTGTAATGTCAAAATAACAGCTTTTACTAAATGCATAGGAAAGTATATTTGGGACTTATAACAAAATACCAATTTTTTTAATTTTTATCTGTCTGTCTGTCTGTTTGTTCCCGGTAATCTCCGAAACGGCTGCACCGATTTTAACGAGACTTTCACTGGCATATAGCTGATGTTATAAGGAGTAACAGGCTACTTTTTGTACCGGCAGCAGGGTCCCGTTGGATAATTTCCGACATCCACGCGAGCGAAGCCGCGGGCAGCAGCTAGTTATAAAATAAAGTCGCGTCTCGTGTCTGTCTGTATGTCCGCGTTATCCTTCTAACCCACGCAACGGATTTTGATGCGATTTTCACTATCTTTTTTTAGTGCATTTATTCGGGATGGTTTATAAACATAGTATAAAGCGTGTAAGTATAATACTTAAATAATATAAAAATATCGATGTTTTGTCAAGTCGTAAAAACCTTGCGAAATAAGGGCAGGTTCGCTAGTAGGTAAGTACTTATCTATAATCATAAAATGACGCTGGCAGAATAGACGACATCAGCTTAGTTGCCAAAGAAGAAAAAAAAAACGAATATAATAATAAACAAAATATTTTTTACCTATTAAATGAACTTTATATTCAGTTAGCCGAAATTAATCGTATATCACAGGGGTCGGCAACATTTTGAGTTGGAAGAGTCAAAAATTACAATTTACAAAATTTCAATGTTTTTAAAGAGCCACAATTGTTTTTCTTGCCAACAATAAATAGTAAGTACTTGCATAGATAAAGTTTTTGATAAAAAAAACTAATCTATTTATTCATACATAAGTAGTGTTTTTTCACAATAAATTAGATAATATACATATGGTATAAAAATAAATAATATTTGCGTATGGAACTAAAGAGCCGCAGCTTCACATCTAAAGAGCCGCATGTGGCTCGCGAGCCAGGTTGCCGACCCCTGGTATATCATCGTCCGACTCGCCCTACATACCTAATAAAAAAGGGGGTTTTTGCATTCGACGCGATCTGATTTAAGTATACCGATTTCTCCGAGATTCTCAAATTTTTTATTTTTTGTGAAAATTGATTCTAGTGAAAATTTCGCCCTTTACCTCATCATCATCTTCTGCCTACAACTCCTGGACATAGGCCTCTCATATTGCACGCCATTCAACTCGATTTTGGGCAACTCTCATCCAGCTGCTACCAGCCACTCTTCGAAGGTCGTCGCTCCACCTAGACTGCCTACCTACTAAAAAAAAAACGCTGTCAGCCGCACATCAATAGTAGTAATTTGACATTGACAGCACCTTTATGTCGTAGGAGTAAGGTGGATTTCCGTAGCTCAACTGTTACCTCGTGAGTTTATTTCGGCCATTCTTCTTAGAGTAGTCATATAGGAAACGCCGACCTCATCTAGTTTATGAAATATGATTGACGTGTAAAAGTGTTTGTGCAAACCTTACAGAAATAAAATCATTTATCATTTGTCACTGATGTGCCAATTCGGGTTGGCTGTATTTACCAATAGACAATTTCTGGACCCAAAAGCAATACACTCACCACCACCCTAATTGCGTAACTCACTATCAATCACAATCTATATAATTTTGAAGGCTATTTCTAATCCATCTTTATATAAATAAAAATTACGTGTCACGTTGTTTGTCCGCGATGGACTCCTAAACTATTGAACCGATTTTAAATTTGATTTGCACACCATGTGCAATTTGATCCAACTTGAAAGATAGGATAGCTTACATCTCAATTTATAGTCGCAATATTATTTTATTGCAAAATATCTGCTTATTATTTGACATTCACAATTATCTGTTAGCTCCAAGCGATTCTAACAGATGGCGATATCTGTTGACTGGATTGAGTAAGTATTCAATAGATGGCGCTATGTTAAAAATACAAACGTTTCATATAAGCTACAATTTAATAGCATAACCACCACGTGTTGCTGAGGCTAAGGTATAACCTAAATTTATTTTGTAATAAACGAAATACAGTGAAATTCAATTGTTCTTACTTTTTCAATTTTTGGTGTTAGCATAGCCGGCCACGTGTTACTTAGACTGAAATATAAATTAAATGCTACCCGGGCGTAGCCGGGGCGGGTCGCTAGTTGCTTCATATGTTCGAAAAATTTGTGTCTGCTCAACAACATAAATAACGCAATGAATTTTGTTGAACTGTCAAAATGAAAGCCATTCCTACTGTTAGTGTGTTACGCAATTAACCCGCAGGTTACATGAATGAGTGTCCCATACAAAATGGCTATCATTTGAAATGATTTCAGCCTCAACTAGGCGCGGCGGTCGCAGTATCGATTGTCGAGACTAATTGAATTTCTACAGCTTATTAGTATTTCAGTTTCGTACGTTGAACCTCGCTGTCGGCGATGGCATGACAATGTTGTAGCTTTTATAGGTAGGTACAGATAGACGAAATGAAAGCTTAGACATCTGCTCATCATCGTCATCTGTGTGGTTCTTTCCTCAAAAGTCCATTTCAGATACCAATCTACATGATCTTCACATGATCTGACCAAGATATCGATCTAATTTGGTAGCACTTGAAGGAAAAATAAGATTTGTCTGCTTCATGCTTGCCAATTTTAGGAACATTATAATCTAAATATTCATTTGAAGTATTAAAATGTAATAAAATAAACATAATATGAATATAAGGGTACATAAACATATCCAAAACATCAAATAAAAGTACTGCAATGGGACCTTACTCGACAGTGGCGCCAACTGGTGAGCACGAAAACGATAGCCCCCATTAGCGACTGTGTAAGTCCGAGGCTATTGTTACCTATATAACTTAAGATATATTATACACAGAAGCTGTTCGTGTACTTTAAAAATAAATACATAAATAAACATTCCAGCGGGGTAATTACGTAACGCACTAACAGTAGGAATGGGTTTCATTTTGACAGTTCAACAACATTCATTGCGTTATTTACGTTGTTGAGCAGACAAATTTATCAAAAATAAGAAGCAATGGATTAGCAATAGGCTTCAAAATGATTCAGATTGTGATAGATAGTGCGTTACGTAATTAGGGTGCTGTTTAGAGATCTACGTGAGATTACAAGCATTCACAATACTAATCGTAACCCGCCACGCGTAACTAGCTAACCGTTTGTGTAATTACGAGTACTGACTTCAATCCGTTAGAGAGGTCGGCGCTATATTTAGTGGGTATTGTTTTTTTACTTAGCCTTCAAATAATTGGAATCGATTTGCGCAATAATTGTTCTTTAGTGTTTTAAATGTGAACGACCCTCTATGTAGGTACCTACCTAAATTATTTATAGAAGTTTTTCGTTTTTCTACCATTCCGCACTGGGCCCGCGTGGTGGTTTACAACTCAGTCCCTCTCGAAGAGTGGAGGCCTGTGTCCCAGAAGTGGGAACATTATAAGCTGATTATGATAAATAAACAGATGTTCATTTTCAATTAACTAATTAAATACGACAGACTGGTGACATTAGTGACCCTTCTAAGTAATTGATGTGAAAATATCTAACACCCACTAATTTCCTAAATAGCTAGATTAAAGATAGATTGACACGAATATTTACTTTGTAAAATAGTAAAGTGTATTATTTTAATCATTGTGAATGTAAAGACTACGTGAAACATTGTTTTTTTTTTTCTTCTCAATTAGTTTTAATCATGGTCTGGCAGTTTGAATAATTTATGCGGCCTACCCAAATGTCCTTTGTTTGGTATTTTTCGTCGAATTGTTGAGCTCCTTAAGTTTTGAGTTGAGCTATACGATTACTGACAAATGCATGCACTGACTGCACAGGTTCACTCATTCTGTGTGGTTTTTCCTCAAAAGACCATTTCAGACGCAAATCTACATGGTCTTCACACGATCTGACCAAGATTATGTTCGGACTTTAAAAGAGACTGTGACCTCTGAGTTTGTTTCGGCCTTTCTTCTGAGAGTAGTCAGATAGGAAACGCCGACCTCATCTAGTTTTAAAAAACATGATTGACGTGTAAAAGTGTTTGTACAAACCTACTTACAGAAATAAAATCATTTATCATTTATAGCTATTCTCAATGTCAAAGTTCATAGTACCATCATAATATCACCAACATGCGACAGCAATCTTATGAATGAAAGTATCACTGTTCGTAATTAGGCCGATTAAAAAGCTGTGAAACTGCTTTTGACTTTAATAGATTATTTGACTACTATCAAAAATATTCATGAACTAATGATGAAGTTAACCTCTTTTGAAATTATTCTTCTATCCTTGTCACGCAAAACGATCATTGTAGATACTGAACGAAATGGCGCGAAGTTACTATGGCGTTCTTGAGTTGTGGAGCCAGATGCTAATAATGCTGCCTCTGTCTAGCATCGATTTTAAAACGCATAGAACTTTGCCATTTTTTGAGGTACCTATGTTAATTTTCTTTTTTTTAACTGTGGTTTTATATTTGTCCTGGTTTCGAAAAATCAAATTTAATAAATCAAGTCAAATAGTCTATTGAAGGGATTACAGGAGTAATATACCGTCCGTCTCTGCTGCGCGACGAGCGTCGCCTTTGTGTAGCGCTGTCGCGTCGGGCCTGTATGTGGGAGCCTTTACCCTTCGGTGGATATTACAGGCGCGAAAAACCAGCAAATCAACTTATTATGGACGCGATTGATAAAGTGTGTGTTTGCTCGGTTGGTGATATTCATTGTGTTATGTGCCTACCCGTTAAAAAATATTTTTTCTGTACGCTTGTTATTTAAAAATAAATTGTAAATCTTGTTTCTCAGTAAGTGAATAATTGTTAATTCATATGAGGAAACAAAGTTCTTAAACCAGATAATGAACCTAGAGTTTGTTTAAGAACAACAGAATGCAAACGGCTAAGTTATTGGTGATGTTCTTCAGAAAGGTCAGGCGCGTAGTACTCGCTACCGGCGTGCGTGTATGACCAGCAGCTTAATTACGTAACACACCATCTATCACAATCTGAATCATTTGGAAGCCTATTGCTAAACCATTGCTTCATATGTTCGAAAAATTTGTCTGCTCAACAACGTAAATAACGCAATGAATGTTGTTGAACTGTCAAAATGGAACCCATTCCTACTGTTAGTGTGTTACGTAATTACCCGGCAGATGTATGAACGTAAACGAGGCAAAAGAAGCATGTAATGATCGTAGCAGGTGGCGTTCTCTAAAGTTTCTGCCTAGCCCCCCATGGGAAGAAGGCGGGAGTTTATGTATGTGAAAAAAATAACATAAATATCAAATCTGTAATCCCTGTAAATTCAGAGTTGTATACCGCATAGTAAACCCGATTTTTCCCATTTATTCCTCAATTTCACGTTATATTATATAATAGCTTTTGCCCGTGGCTTCGCCCGCGTGGATTTCGGAAATTATCCCATGGGAACTTACTACCGGGATAAAGTATCTGTGTTCCAAATTCCATCCTTATCCGTTCAGAAGTTTGTGCGTGAAAGAGTAACAAACATCCATACATCCATCCTCACAAACTTTCACATTTATAATATTAGTAGGATAGGAAGTAGGATTGTACAGTACAGCACTATTCATGTACAGTGGTAGAAAATGCCAATTTATGGCATGAAGTCCAACTCTGCACATAATATTTTATTTGTGCTTAGAGTATTAATTAAATAATAAACCTACATTTCGCCGAAATTGTAAGGCCCTTTAGGGAAGCGTGTTTAGAGAATTTCGTAATGGAGAAACCCGGTAACATATTTTTGCGTGGACACAAGGACCCCCCGCTCACCAGATAACCACTAGAGCAATGAGGCAGTTCGCTGTGCCATAATAATAGATATTTTTATGTAGATTTGTTATTTACTTTCATTAAAACTGTTAAAAACCAATTAAGCACAATAATGAAAGACAATATATTACCTACTATAAAAGAGAGAATAGAAAACCATATATACGGTCTTTGACCTGCGGGGTAATTGCGTAACTCACTAACAGTAGGAATGGCTTTCATTTTGACAGTTCAACAACTTTCATTGCGTTATTTACGTTGTCGAGCAGACAAATTTTTCGAACATATGAAGCAATGAATTAGCAATATCCTTCAAAATGATTCAGATTGTGATTGTTAATGTGTTACGCAATTAGGGTGCTAATTGCACAATTTTGTTTGATTAGATGAGTGTTACAAACTAATAAAATAACTCAGTTCAATAGATGAAGTAGAGTATGCGCAAAATAAATCTGCGCGCGGCCGAGATCGGAAATAATCGTTTGCCGCCACCTCGACGTTTATATCAGGTGCCAAGAGAGTGTGCTGTACTCCCTGTTTTCCAAAGTAAATAATCGCCATCACCATGCTGAAAGTGATTAAAAGTACTAGCAGGGATATAGTCTTGAAGGTCAAACACGCGCGCAGACTTATCTTGCGCGCACTCTAGTGATAAACTAACGACCACAGAACACCTACCACCTAGCGGCTGACGACCCTGAAATGAAAATCAGCACTAAAATTAGGTAATCAATTATCAAGCACGCGTAACCTGCTGTGATTGGTTGAAATAATTATCAACAGCCAATCGCATCACTTGACTTGCGATTCATTTTGACGCGTCGATAAATTTTGTTTAGAAACTGGACGTTAGTGACAGCTGTAATAAGCTCACTATAATATGTCCTCCCGGCGTTTCCACTCACAGCTGCCTTGTAAATACCTTTGGTTAGTCGCCTTTCATTCCATCCTCCCAACAAGCATACCCTTTTGAAATTTTGTCACTACATCTTCTTTTAAACCAGTTATTATTTTAATACAGAACAAAATCTTCTTCTCATACACAGAACAAGCAAATAATATCGTATATGAGCTTGCATAATGTAGTTAAATTGTGTTTTGTAAATAATAAACGGAATTAACATTAGGGAGTGTGTTTGGAACTAAATAACTGTAAGTCTTTATACCCGTAGCTACTACCCATAAACTTATCATAATAGAACAGTAAAAGTCACTCATACATAATCAACATTTAAATAACATCGACAATTCCAATGGCAAATTATGCATGGAGTCATATTTATAATATATTACTAGCGACCCGTCCCGGCTTCGCCCGGGTAGCAAAGCATAATATAATATAGCCTATGTCACCCGGAGATAGTGTAGCTTCCCAACAGTGAAAGAATTTTTGAAATCGGTTCAGTAGTTTCGGAGCCTATTCAATACAAACAATCATATCTTTTCTCTTTATTAAATTGTAGCTTATATGAAACGTTTGTATTTTTAACATAGCGCCATCTATTGAATACTTACTCAATCTAGTCAACAGATATGGCCATCTGTTAGAATCGTTTAGAGCTAACAGATAATTGTGACTGTCAAATAATAGACAAATAATTTGCAATCAAATAAAATCGCGACTATAAATTGAGATATAAGCTATCCTATCTTTCAAGTTGGATCAAATAGCACACGGTGTGCAAATCAAATTTAAAATCGATTCAGTAGTTTAGGAGTCCATCGCGGACAAACAACGTGACACGTAATTTTTATATGTATAAAGATTTATAGCATTATATTTCAATAACGGGCACGTATATAAATCTGTATCACACGGTGCATGTAGATAACAGTAAAAATTAAATCACTCATAATATAATCTACCTTATAAATACATTACTCTAAGTCAATACGCATAACCTGAACTGCTGTGTCTAGAACAGTGAAGTATAGTACATTATACTTCAATGGTCTAGAAGTATGACATTTTGCACAGGAGTTCTATAAATAACGAAAGTAAGAACTACAAAGGAAGGATTTTCGAAAATTCATCTCCATAAGGCCCTCTTATAGTGCGGTGGGTCTTGTAGTGCGTCTCGGCGGGCACTGGCCGGCCGAGCTCTTGAGCTGCTAGATTTTGTATATATTCTAAAAATAATAACGAATTTGTAAAACGTGTTTTCAACATGCCCTAAAAAACAATAAGCCCTTTGGTATAACTTTTACATAGTTTCATGATGGAATCTCTTAAAGGTACACGTTTTAAATAGCGATTTAATTTCATCCTTATGAATTTTTTATAACGAACAAATTATTGTAATTCACGTTTCTGTCGTCACACAGCGCCTGAACGCACATATTTTTTTTTTGCAATATTTAGATTTGGCTAGATTTAGAGAGGTTTAAGAAAATTAAAAAGTACCTACTGCAAAGTTTTTTTGCATGTTCTTCTTTTCTGCCGATGGGAAATCCCATGCATCGGGCGCACGGACTGTCATTTTATTTTATTTTATTCAGGGACAATAATCAGCTACAATATGTCTTGGAACAGAGAAAAGATAATACAAAATATTAACAATATTGCAGCCCACCACATTATCCGCATATTAACAAAAGAAAATGTGTAATATATCATTCATAATTATTTATGTACATTCTTTCGTAGCAGGCGGCGTCTGTAGTTTATGACGCCATGCGCCAGTATAAGTAAATATTAAAGCCCGCTTGCGCAACAATCACTAAATGCATTTAACGCTAAACATATTTAAATTAGTTAATATATTAGTATCTGTCATATTCAAATGATTGACGAACTCTCTAAGTCCGTTAGTTACGGGAGTCCCGAAGTTACGGGAGGTTCGTATATCGTGTCACTAACGGTGATATGATTAGATCGGAGCCCGAACTAAGAATAAATGACGTTATGTTGTGTTGGGCATAGGCTGGATATACGAATGCCTTTGCCCGGTAACGCGCCGGTTGTGCCGGCGCCATGTTGATTAAACAGTGTGACTCTAACCGGCGTTTTAGTCTGACGTTCCCGATCCCATCCTCGAGCGCAGCGGTATTGCGTGCACCTTGTTGGTCGTGTGGCTGTCCCACACGATCAGTTTGCCGTCCTGACTTGCGGATACTAGGTTCCTGGAGTCGCTACCACAGTGCATCGCGTAGATCTTAGCGAGATGTCCGCGCAGTGTGCGCCGCGTGAGCATCTGTGTGCGCCCGATGGGCTCGAGGTTCGCCGTCGCTTGCGCCAGCGACGTATCGCATGCCGCCTTTCTCGAATCTCTAATAGCATTTTTGAGCGTCTCCGCCTCCTGGCGCAGGCTGTCTAGTTCATTCATGTTAGGTGCTTTGTCTCTGGTCCTCAAGTAACCGCTCGACAACCGCGCGCCGCGTAACAATATCACGCAACGCAACGACCTCCTTCTATCAGCAATGTCCCTTCGATCGTCGCTCCAGCGGTTTTCGGGCGCGTCCTATACCAACATTAAAACTGGATTCTCACTTTTTGGCACATTTTGTATGTCATTTGGCAAGGATAAATCTGCGGCAAGTTTGAAGGTGGCATCGTTGAGTGCGCTCAACAAAATGGCGCGCCTTTTCTTTCCCGTCTCGTCGGTTTTCGCGTCGATATCGTTCGCGATGAACCATTGCGCAATGCGCCCTTGGTCGTCCGCCAGTCGTGAGCGCGACTTATGGTATCTTAGCGGCCTTCGACCATAATGTTCACGACTGGCGGACGTACAAAGGGCGCATTGCGCAATGGTTTATCGCGAACGATATCGACGCGAAAACCGACGAGACGGGAAAGAAAAGGCGCGCCATTTTGTTGAGCGCACTCAACGATGCCACCTTCAAACTTGCCGCAAACTCAACACAATACGATTTGATAGTTGTCCCTATTCCCGATATAAGTTTGCCCGTCCGAAAAATTGAATTTGCCACGTCTTTGTACGGATCGACTTCTTTCGGATGGGCCCGTATCATTGGTCAGAACTACGGATTTACCCCAGCAACTGAGCGTAACAGATTTATAATTTTCTCCGTAGTGAAAAAAACGTACTTAGCATAATCAGCCTGTAATGTTCCCGCTGCTGGGACACAGACCTCTCTGTGAGTGGGTAGTAATCCTCTACGCGGGCCCAGTGCGGGTGGGCGGATAATTCAAATAACTTGCATGAGCGATTATACTTCAAATTGCATTATTTATAAGCGCATCCTGGCCAGTCAGCCCCGGATAACCTTCCTAACTACTTAATATTAAAATTATCAAAGACTTACCTAAATCGTTACATTCGCCCTACCGCGTTGAAAGATGGTAGGCATTTCTGCTTTTTTTGACACCTCAGTCCAATGCCTCACCAAATGACGCACAACTTGACTCGTCTGCCATGGATTTGCTAATAATTAGGGTTCCGTACCCAAAGGGTAAAACGGGACCCTATTACTAAGACTCCGCTGTCCGTCCGTCTGTCCGTCTGTCATCAGGCTGTATCTCATGAACCGTGATAGTTAGACAGTTGAAATTTACACAGATGATGTATTTCTGTTGTCGCTATAACAACAAATACAAAAAAAAACAAAATAAAATAGATATTTAAGGGGGCTCCCATACAACAGATACGATTTTTTTGCCGTTTTTATAGATAATGGTACGGCACCCTTCGTGCGCGAGTCCGACTCGCACTTGGCCGGTTTTTTTTAAGTGAGCGTAAGCTCACTTTTCTCAGCGTTGACACTTCGCGTGACATAAGTGCGGTAAGAGCAAATTTAACGATTTAAATCGTATATTTTTGACGGCAAAAATAAAGTATTATCTAATTTTTCGACGGAAGCAGTTCCGAAGAAGTTGTTATTCTTAAATTAACAGCCTAATCTTTGCTGTGCATTGTCCGCTAAACATGCATAACTCGCATTCATCTTCAATCTTCTAACTAATGAACAAGATGACAGCAACTTATTATGATTTATACTGAACACTAGATCAGTATCGCATCTCTTCACAATGCATGAGATGTAAATCTTCACGCTTGTATGACATATTGAGTTGTGTAGAAACGTTCTAAGAACTAGAAGCAAGTCATTGTGAAATCTTTGCTTAGTCTGTGAATCTAATCATATCATAAAATATGGTATTTGTATTGTGATATTGCACCTAAGTATAAAGTTCTCTGAGGTATGTTTCTCTAAGTAAACACGACTACATATCAAGCTATACATTTCCAGTATAAGCGGACTTCTCATTGTACGAAAAGCCAGTAAATTGGAGGTCAGCTAAAACTGGAAAACTGTAGCTTGATATGTAGCCGTGTGTACATTGAATATCCTTTCGAAGTCCATTTTCCATTTCCTTAATTTATCCAACAAGGCTTTTCTTCATTGACCATTTTCCACTATTTTAGCTATCGTACAAGCCTTCAGTAGTCTACCTACAGCTAAACAGAGCTTCTTACTAGATTTATATGCGCCTGATATTCATCTCTGAGCATCGGTCCACTGAATGGTAAATGTGACTTAAATTGAAAGAAAACAGCACAAAAATACGTTTATTTGCGATAAACATAACGCAGAGAAAAACACAAATACAAAAAAGAATGAGTTGGGGGAAAATATGCGTCACATCCACGCAAAACGGCAATCGCTCAGCATAATGCTACGACCCTATACGAGACAGCCCCAGCGCTGATTTTCAGCGACAGCCGACGTTGACGTGATGAGGTCAACCAGTGCAGCATACGAAAAGTAAAAATACCATAAAGATAAGAAATAAAATAAATACACTAACATGATATTAAAGTGGTAATATTCCGGACAACGACTCAACATCACACACACACACACACACACACAATTGATGATTGATTGGGTGATTGGCATACCTACCATAAGTTGAAGTAACAATGAAAGTTGCACCGTCTAAATAGTGTTTAGTCGATACAAGTCATTTGTTGCTCCAATTTTATTGTATGCCACTGGCGAGAAACTTCGTGTAAATGGGACTTAATTCTGAGAAAAAAGCTGCAAAATGTCTTTTGCTTTGCTGCTATTCGACCGACAGCGAAACCTGTCAAATCGAAACATAGCAATGCTCCTGATTGGCGAAAATGTTATGATGATAGATAGTATTTCCCAGGAATAGCCAACAATTTTACCAAGAACTCTGTAGAATTCCTACTAAAATTCAATATCTAACAATTCCAACAGAACCCCGGAGCGCGACACAAGATTATCACGGAAATGCTAATCTTTCTGCAGCTCTTTGATTGTAATAAGATTAAATATTTCTCCGTCTGCAAGTAACCCAGCTTTATCGTCGATATCTATCTCAGCTACGGATTATGACAAGCGCCTTATAATAATCTGATTATATGCTTTGTCACGAGACTGCATGTAACAATGTCGTGTTTGCATTATTGTTGACTTCCAGCAAGACGATAAATGGATTATGTCACGTGAATTTCGCACTGCATTTTAACACGACTTTAAATGCTTAGACTAATATTTATATACTTACCTACCTATTGTCCCTCAGGCATAAGTTTTTCAATGTCACGAAGTTCATCTTGTTTACTACCTACTGACTTAATGATCAATCGCATAATAGCATTTATTAAATCACACCTGTATTCCCTAAAGAGGTAAGCAATGATGTAATGTAGATGTAGGTACATAGGTACATCTCTGTTACAGGTCCTAATGTAAATCCCAGGACCCTAAATATCCCACGAAAACGTGCTACCGGGATAAAGAGTAGCCTATATCCTTTCCCAGGATGCCATCTATCTCCTTGCCAAATTTTATAGAAATCCGTTCTGTGGTTTAGATGTGAAAAGGTAACATATAGACAGTTATTTTCGAATTTATAATATTAGTATGGATTATATTTATAATAAAATATATAATACTTATAAGACATGTGACTTCCGGCAACCCGCACTGGGCCGGCGTGGTGGGTTTACGGCCCACTCCCTCTCACAGAGAGGAGGCCCGTGTCCCAGCAGTGGGAACATTATATAATACTAGAAATGCGAAAGTGAGTTTGTTTGGTTGTAACGCTTTCACGCTGAAACGGCTGAACGGATTTTGATTAAATTTGGCAAGTGAGTAGACCATGACCTGGAGAAGGACATGGGCTACGTTTCATCCTGGATCGCAGACGAAGTCGCGGACAACAGCTAGGTAAAAATAGTTGCTATTGTAATACTGAATCAATAAATAATGGTTAAAAGCATTGGTCAGTCACACTCAACTAGGTCACCGTACCATAGCTTAATATAATTGTTGTATCTAATCACTGAGCAAATACTAATGTTGTCACAATGACGTATAACTAGGTACATAAGACAATGTATCGGTAAAACCTATTAAGTAGTACATTTGCTCGTTATGTTTGATTAAGATAAGTGTTAGGCTTAGGAATGCGAGGCGTATTTGTAGGCATCCGTTAGTTTTACTTATCGATAGCCTAAGGTATTAGAAGTAGCATGATAATACTTTGTAACACTTTTATTTAATTATCTTAACTTTGTATCTAATATTTTCCTATAAGACCTGCAGCCTAATTGCGTAACACACTATCTGCCACAATCTGAATCATTTTGAAGTCTATTGCTAATCCATTGCTTCATATGTACGAAAAATGTATCTGCTCAACAACGAAAATAATGCAATGGATGTTGTTGAACTGTCAAAATGAAAGCTATTCCTACTGTTAGTGTGTTACGCAATTACCCCGCAGTACGTCGATACATGGCCACATTATGTAGCTAAAAGTAACCGGCTGCGTAACCTTCACCTGGCCCTCCGATGTAGCCGATAGAAGCCTACTGCTAGACATAGGCCTCTCCAGCTCTCCTAGGTCTGTTTAGGACAATCTAGTTTTTACAGTCTCCCCAGGGATGTGCCTTACAGGCGTTGCACGGGGGGTTCTGGAATTGGTATTTTAAGAGGAACCGGGACCCGCTCTATGTGCTGATGTTTATCACCGGGGTGGTTTTAGTGGGGTAAAAATCCCACACTCCCCGACCTCCCGCCCTAGAAGTCGGGTGCTTTTTGAAGGTCTCCTTCGGAAAGTAAAAAGGCCTGTATAGGACCGAATATTTTAGTCAGTCCTAAAAAGAGTTCAGTATTATTATCATTGGCAGTCTCTTTCCACGCACTGACAAGTATAGGCCTCCTCCCTTTTGCGCCATGCGTCCCTGGTCTGTGCGAGTCTCACCAAGGTCTTTAAAAAAAGATAGAGTTACCTCTTTGTAAATACTGTTTGTGTTATGGCTGAAAGCACTCTGAAGATACATACTTACATACATAAACTTACGCCTTCTTCCCATGGGGCAGGCAGAAACTACAGAACGCCACCTGCTAAGATCCTTACATAATCCTTTCGCTTCGTTTACGTTCATACATCTGGTCATACACGCACGCCGGTTGCGAGTACTACGCACCTGACCTTTCTGAAGAACATCACCAATAAGGTCACTATACGTCGTCCTAGGGCGTCCCCTCCCGGCGTTTCCACTCACATCTGCCTTGTAAATATTTTTTGTTAGTCGCCCTTCATTCGTCCTCTCAACATGACCAAACCATCTAAGCAAACTCGTTTAAATTTTTGTCACTACATCTTCTTTTAAACCGCACTTTGCCACTCTGAAAAATTTTTGACGTTTATTGTAATAGACATTCGCTTCCATTTCTATTTACTATGCCATTCCAAAAATAAAAGGGTCAAGTGCGTATCGTTACCTACAGCAAGTTCAATGACCGGTCCCCAAATAGATGTTTTCCAGTCGATATAATTAGCTCCCAAATGTGTCTATTATTAACGTTTTATTTTGATTGTTTCAGGCGCTCCAGATTCATTTGCAGCCGGAAGAAGGAGATATTCTAATTTTCATGCCGGGTCAGGAAGATATTGAAGTTACTTGTGAGGTAAACTTAAAAAAATTAAGACTAGTGTTGCGTGAACCCGTGAAGCGATCGAATGATAATATAGATATTAGAAGGGCAGTACTGGACACAAGCTGGCTAGAACGAATAGGTGAGGGTATGGGGGAAAAGAGTGAAACACCAATCTGCTGGTTTTGAAACCTGAAAAGTACCTTTCAGCCAAAGAAAAGATGCCACCATTTTATTTCACGTGGCTTATGAGCAGAGATCGGATATTCGGATGCATATTCACTTACGAGTTGAGATGTTGGCAAATGATTGCGCTTTTGTAACGATTTTTTTTTTGTTTTACTCTACTTACACATATTTGCATCGGGGGTTAAACATCAATTTTAAATAAATATGCATCTGAATAGTTATGCAATCTAAAAATCCCGGAGTTTTTATTCTAAACTAATAATTTTTTAGAAGTCGCTTCCATACTAGGTATAAACCCGACTAGTTATGCACTCCCGGTGTTTCTGGCAACGAAAGATTTAAAAAATAAGGAGCCGCTTCCATACTTTCATCGCAAAAAATTTACTTTAGGTAAATATGATATCTGCTTATGAGTACCTAGGACTTACCTAACTTACAGCGAAGAAAATCCTGGCATGGTACCAATGTAAACAAATAGATATGGATTCAATAGTGTCCATGCCAACATGCAGTGGTCCAGCGAGGTGATCGTGTGTTCATCTTTGTATGAGAAGAGAGCTTTTCCCTGCATTATGATCGTAGCAGATAGCGTTCTGTGTTTTCTACCTTCCCTCCTGAGAAAAAGGCTTGAGTCTATGTATATAGTTTACGTACGTAATTAATTATACTTGCTTCTTTCGTCTCCAGGTACTAACAGAGCGTTTAACAGACTTGGACAGCGCACCCCCCCTCACCGTGCTCCCGATATACTCACAACTACCAGCTGACCTGCAAGCCAAGATCTTCCAGAGAGCGCCGCCTGGGCAGAGGAAGTGCATCGTCGCTACTAATATTGCTGGTAGGTGACAAAACTGACAACTTGACATCACCAAAAAATGCTTGTTTACATCGCTGTGTCGCTTTATTAGCGTCACTATGGCCATTCGACAGTAGGATATTGTAAATACGATGCATAGGTATTTAGACAAGTATATATTAGGAAAATAACAAAAATGATTCCAGGGAAAACAGGCTTTAAGGCTTTAAGGCAAACAGGCGCGACACGCGACGCGAATCGTGCGCGACACAAAGGCACCGCTCATCGCGCGACGAGCGGCGCCTTTGTGTCGCGCTGTAGCGTCGCACCTGTCTGAGGGAGCCTTTATAGTGTTATTTTGATAGGAAAGTCGATTGTAGGTCAGGGATACCTTTGGCTAAGACTTCTGGTGATTGGCTCATAAAAACCTACAACTCTTAAAATCGTAATAGATGCTAACTGCCCAAGAAATGGCCGATGATCACAACACAGACGTCATTGTTATCTGTGACATGCCTGGGGATGCCATCTTGTCTGCAATTTATGACATTGTCTGGCAAACTGCTTATGGCATGTCGCTAAGCAATTATTATAGATGGGTTGATGGATAAATCTACTTATAAAGCAATCCAAACCCAACTGACACACATCAGTGCCCAGCCCACAACTACAATGACACAATTGAAACATGATGACCACAAACTACCCACTTATAACTAATCACGATGCATTGAACCCAGAACCTGTTACCACAAATGTCTGTGGTCGGTCACAAATTGATATGTCAACGTTATTGCGACAATTGCGTAATCATGCTTAAGGTACGTAACTTTACGGACGATTAACTTGATTGAGTTTAGATACGGATTGAAGTATGCGTCAAGCCTCTTCTTCATCGTAAATCAAGCATCGACAATGAGACACAATTGATTATTATCTATTGTTATGGATGGCCCTCTAGCGGGCCACCTGGGGCCTGACTCAGCATGTAGGTAGGCTTGTGAAAATTAAACATTGGTAGGGTGAATTGTAGTACATTGCATGACGATTAAGTATACCTTGTTCGTGCTGGCGGGTGCAATGTCAAGGTCATCATCTTCTCTGTTAGTCGCGATGTACTCGCCATGACAGTTTTAGACTGTGCGAGACTTTTAGCAAGTAGCGAAATATGGGTGTATTCAAGGCCTTCTTTTCCATTGGCTACTCTGGGCAAGAGCCCGGGGCCCCTCCATTCATGTGATCCCCTATTTCATGCCAGCGTCGGAGGTAGAGGCAGGGTGCTACAAATTTCGAGCTCACTTCGCTCGCTCTTGCATCCTAGATTCTCCATAGGGCCCCAGTATCCTGAAGTGTCTAGGGAATCCAATAGGTTAATAATGGACCTGGGTGTATTTTTTGAGCCCTTTTGGAGAATTCAGGCAACTAACCACACAACCAGACTCAAACTACGACAGCACCAACCAGACTTCATTTCATTTTCATTTTCAAATATCTTTATGTACCAACCAGACTGCTAACCATGCAACTGATTTAGAACATCAATGGATTCTTTGAAAGCTCAAGCATTGACAGCAATAATAAAAAAAGTTACTTATTAAAAATACATGTTGTTATTTGTACAGAGACATCACTGACGGTAGACGGTATAATGTACGTGATCGACAGCGGATACTGCAAGCTGAAGGTGTACAACCCCCGGATTGGTATGGACGCTCTGCAGGTAAGTCAATTAAATTAGCAGTAGCATCCATGATATTTGTTATCTGAATATGTTACCTTTTGACGCCACGTCAGTGTCGATTGCTACAATAAATGGTAGTAGCACGCAGGGCCGGATTTAGAGGTCTGGAGGCCTTGGGGCAACACAGGAGTGGATTCCCCCCCCCCCTCCTAAATTATTTTCCAAATAAAATTAACAATTTTTTTCACTCGTTTTTCAATAAATAATTTATTGTGAAACCAAGTAGATTATTTTAGCATTTAACAAACATATATAAATATAATCGAAAACGAGAATTACCTGAAAGCAAAAAACATTTCGAATCGTTTTTTTTTTTCATATTTAAGAACAATATAATCATGTTTGTACAAAGTACTATAGGTAAAGCAGCAGCAGGTAAAACAGCGAAAAAAAATATCAAAGGAAAAGTTGTTTACTAGTGTTTACTCTTCGGAATTTGAAAGATTTTTTTTCCGAAGTCTGTATTGTTGGGGGGCCCCTCATTTGTGGAGGCCCCGGGGCTGTTCCCGAAATTCGGCCCTGGTAGCACATAGCGGCGTTACTCTGTTCGACCTATATAATTATGATGATTGATGCTGTCCAATTTACTTGATATAATATTTAGGAGAGCAGCTGCTCTCCTATAATAGTGGCCCCAAATATTTTAAAATTCACTCGTTATCAACTCGTACTTAGAGAAATGATTATCGCTTTGTTTCTTTAAAAATTTATTAGAAATCAAATTGAGTGCCCGAGTCTCCTAAAGATTCGTGCCCCAGCCCGATATTCGCGAAAGCCCACATCATTATACCCACCGTTGCGAAGAACGATTCTGGGTGTTCACCGATCTCCCGCCTGTGTAAAATTGTAATCAGTTGCAGTAATCTTACTGATACACACATTAACAGCATCGATTTTTTTTATAAAATAATTATTGAGCACTCACTCTTCTCACAACCGAAAATCTGGCTATTGAATGTTAATTTTGAGATTTATGTATTTGAAAGAAATTATGAGACATTTGTTATTTTAATTTATTAATGTTACAATCTGTTATTTTAATTATGAAGAATGTTTTTTTTTTTGTTATTATTGTCACACAATAATTTTAATTTTAGCTATCCTTTTTAGCTTTATCTTCTTATATATAAAAATCTCGTGTCACAGTGTTTGTTATCGAACTCCTCTGAAACGGCTTGTTTTTTTGCCTGTTCTGTAAGTCTGAGAATAGGTCGTAAAGTATATTTCATACCGCTGCGGGTGAAACCGCGGGGCGCAGCTAGTAATATATATCAAACCTAAAATTGTGCATATACCTGTAGGTAATTGTTGCACTTACATACGTAATATTAAGGAATTTATTGTAAATATTTTGTGTAAAAAATTGTTGGCTAACCTAAATAAATTAATAGGAGATCGCCCTAATCATCTTAAAATTTTGACATTCAGCTTAGTCAGTCAGTCAGATTCAGTTTTCATTCAGCTTAGTCAGGCAGTCAGACGTTCAGTTTATCGAGTCTTCTCTCTGTGGTTTGCATCCATGAAACAGGGACTTGTGTTTCAAATTCCAACACCCGGAGTGTTGGAATCAAATTGAATTGTTCAATGCAAAATGCTGGACAACAAGCCCTTGGTGCTGTGCTGAATATTATTTCAGAGAATTTTCATTCTTAACCAATAAGTTATTAATAGATCCTTATGGTAGGGTTATGCCACCACCTTCGACTTGTAAGTAAAGGTCTAAATACGTAAATAACTAATCTTAATCCTCTCTTCGCAGATCTACCCAGTAAGCCAAGCGAACGCCCGGCAGCGCGCGGGCCGTGCTGGTCGTACTGGACCCGGCAAAGCGTTCTGTCTCTACACGCAGAGACAATACCAGCATGAGTTACTATCCTCCACCGTGCCTGAGATACAGAGGACCAACCTGGCCAACACTGTGCTGTTACTGAAGAGCTTAGGAGTTGAGGATCTGCTGGCTTTCCACTTCATGGATCCGCCGCCACAGGTGAGTTTGGTCTCGGAGTACGGCCTTACTGTTGCTCACTATCTATACTTAATGCAAAATGGCTACGCAATCCTCGGACAAAAAAAAAAATACCATTTTGAAAAACCTCACTTTACATAATTTTAATTGAACTTCAGCTACTAACTTGAAAATTTCGCCATTTCTATGTTTAACTTCAGATTAATCATACATTTTCGAGGTTCTCGTTTATAAATGAGGGGGCTAGAGTTCTGTCACATAATTTATTTTATTTTTAAGATGTTACACATTGAACTTTTCATGACTGAATAGTGTTGTCAAAGCACGGAAGGTTCCTTACCATTACATGACTATGCCTTGCTTAGCTTCTATTGTATTCATTTTAACACGTTGACTGTCCAAGCAAAATTTACTACGTACCACGAGACGTCCGGATTATTTTTGTCTATATTTTATTTGAATATAATTTGTTTACAATAGGAATAATCACGACACACGTGTTATAATGAAAATTCCTGAAATTTCAGTGTGCATTATTTATAATGCATGGACGTCATAGCTTATTTTTGGTGCATTACATCTAATGCACGGACGTCGCAACTGGTTATTTGTGCATTGTATTACCTAATGCATTACATGTAATGCACGAACGTCATGGCTGAGTCGGAAATGCATTACATATAATGCACGGACAGTCAACAAACGAAATTTTGATAGATAGGTACAGATAATCTTAGAGAGTTTTTTTTTTAAATATGATATTACTACTTACAAATATTTTTCTATTTCCAGGACACAATCCTCAATTCAATGTACCAGCTATGGATCTTAGGCGCATTAGACGGGACCGGAGCGCTGACATCGCTCGGTCGACAAATGGCGGAATTCCCTCTGGACCCGCCGCAGTGTCACATGCTTATCGTTAGTGCGGAGATGGGCTGCAGTGTGGAAGTGCTCATCATTGGTAAGTCATCATCAGAAATCGGATATTCGAATGCATAAATGATAAATGATTTCATTTTTGTAAGTAGGTTTGTACAAACACTTTAACACGTCAATCATATTTTAAAAACTAGATGAGGTCGGCGTTTCCTATGTAACTACTCTGAGAAGAAAGGCCGAAACAAACTCAGAGGTCACAGTCTCTTTTAAAGTCCAGACATAATCTTGGTCAGATCATGTGAAGACATGTAGATTTGTGCCTGAAATGGTCTTATGAGGAAAAACCACACAGATTGAGTGGATCTGTCCGGTCAGTGCACGCATTTATGATAAATGATTTTTTTTCTGTAAGTATGTTTGTACAAACACTTTTACACGTCAATCATGTTTTTTAAACTAGATGAGGTCGGCGTTTCCTATCTGACTACTCTGAGAAGAAAGGCCGAAACAAACTCAGAGGTCACAGTCTCTTTTAATTTGTCAGTAATCGTGCAGCTCAACTCAGAACTTAAGGAGCTCAACGATTCGACGAACAATACCAAAGAAAGGACATTTGGGTAGGCCACAAAAATAACTCAAACTGCCAGACCATGATTAAAATTAACAGAGGAGAAAAAAAAGCAACAATGACCCACATAGTCGTCACATTCACATAAAGCACATATTCACCTAAATTTGAGATGTTGGCTAAGATGAAATGCGCTTTTGTATCGAAAAAAAAAAATGTTTTTTTTTTTGTTAACTCTAACACACACCACACCTCTTACACCCTACATACACATATTTACATCGGGGGTTAAACAATAAATAAATAAGCATCTGAATCGTTATGCAATCCAAGAATCCCCGGGTTTTTTTATAAATAAATCATGTTTTAAAAAGCCGCTTCCATACTTTCATAGCTAAAATTATTTTAACTTTAGGTAAATATGCATCCGAATACCCGATCTCTGGTCATCATCTTCCTCCTCTTATATCAATTTAGTTGGGGTCGACGTATAGCATGTCTTTTCTTTCCATTTGACGTCATCACAATGTCCACCTCTTTCCTTGTCGTGTCATCTTTCACACAAAATCCATGTTTTTCTTGATCTACCTCTTTTCTCATCAAGCTAAGCTAAGCTCAATATTATCTGATATATCTAACCCAAGTTTCAAGGACCTTCCATGAAAACAAGACGTCGGTTTTACTAGAAATAGTTTTTTTTGTAGAACTGAAAGTTGTATAACTTTTTTGCACTAAACCAATGTTGTGTCTTTCCAAATTAAAGCATTATTTGTGACCTGTTCCACTACTTCTTTATAGGTTCATATTTATATGATCTGCAGAATAGACAAAAATGACGTTCCGTGAAGACAGTACGGCGGCAGCAAAGTATAAAGAATCAACTGCACTTTTTACGAAATTCAGTAGTTTATTCACGGTTTTCTTTTATTTTTCTTATATCTCGAAAATGGTGTGTTCTATCGCAAAAGTAATGACAATTTCGAACCCCATTATGAAACTCTTAAACCCCTAAAACTCAACATGTAGGTAATAATTTTTCACATTTTCCATACAAAAAGTGACAAATTCCATTTTTCCATTCCTTTTTTCTACTTTGTGGCCGTCGAGTAAAAAGTTTTCTACTGTTTTTAGCATGGCGATTACAAAATCAAATTGTCTTCACTACCTTAGATAACTGTCAGTTGTCAGTGCGACTTTGACGTTTGGGATAGAAAACTTTCTTCTGAAATAGTCTACTTATAAAAGGACCTAGACAACGATCGCTAGAAACGAAAGACAAAATGACAGACTGTAAAAGGATTTTCACAGTGCGATGTCAAAAATTGAGAAACGAAACGTCACTTTGTATAGAAATAGCTATGTCTTGTCTTCCAAGAAATAGAAAGCGTCATGCTACGCCTGCAGGAAGATTATATTCATATTTATATTTACGTTGTTCCATATAATTGGCAGGTCTACCCGGATTTTTGGAACAGGCTCTCAATAATTTATCCACAATTGCCTTTTGTTTCCAGTATCAATGCTGTCGGTACCGTCAGTATTCTACCGGCCGCAGGGTCGCGAGGAGGAGGCCGACTCCGTGAAGGAAAAGTTCCAAGTGCCGGAGTCTGATCATTTGACATTACTGCATCTTTATAATCAGTGGAAGTCGAACAAGTATGTGACGTTTAATAACTACATATGTGTTTAATAACTACTAGAGCAAGAGATCAGAGACGAGCATTTTACTTGGGATTATTTAATTTACTTACTTTATATATATGGCACATTTTTTTGTGTAGACCTGCTTTGTTTAGGGTTGTCTTAATTTTTAAGCCATTTGGACGCACTGTCTTCTACACTGGCGTGCAATAAAATCGACCCACCCCGTACTCTTCGATTTGAAACAATATAATTCAACAAGGTTTACTAACAATAACCTAAAATATTGTATACTAAAACCTTCCTGAAAGTATATAGATTACGTTAGTTAAAGAATTATCAAAAGTGATTTATAAGTTGGTTTATTACAAACATGGGGGTTCGAATAAAGAACCTCCCTTTTTTGAAGTCCGTTAAAAATCAAGTTAAATTTTCATTAAACGAACAGAAATAAACAAAATTATTCTTTTGTCAATTTCATTGGCAAAAAAAGTCACGCACTTTATCCGAGCAAAAGTGAGCGATGAGGACATCTGAAGAATTGAGTCGATCTTGTCAAGAATATTGCTTTTATCCAAATATAGTGTATGTGCAAATAGACTGTACCTTACCTACCTTCACACAATATAAATGAATAAATTATATTCATTAAGATTTTTGAGATATCGTCTCTCAAATTGAAAGCACGGGGTGGGCCGATTTTTTGCACGCCAGTGTATATTACCAATACTTTATAGAAACAAGTTTGCCAGAAGGTAACTTTCAGATGCGAGACTGACTACAACTTAAAAATTAATCAAGAAAATTACTTGTATGTTATTTCTGTGATTGTATAAACTATGGCCTCCCAAATTCTTTTTTCGTTCTCAGATCTGAAATTTAGACAAAATTAATTCTTAATCATTTTCTCCTGTTTAATAACCTCATGCCTATACTTCCAGTTACTCAGGCCAGTGGTGTACGGAACATTTCGTCCACGGCAAGGCGATGCGAAAAGTGCGCGAAGTACGACAACAGTTAAAGGACATAATGCAACAACAGAGACTGCCGCTCGTGTCGTGCGGCACTGACTGGGATACGGTGCGCAAGTGTATCTGTTCTGGTACGTATAATATACTAACAATATTTCTTCAGAAGGTTAGCTATTCAAGGATTGATTCAAAACGACGAAACTTCAATCCTTTGGTCATGCAAAATTCCGTTGCCCGAGATGACTGATTAGACGCATTTGGCGGTACCACAAGGTGGACACTCCATCAATTTTTCCCAGAATTCGGGACGACTGGATAAGTCGGCATTATGAAATACAAGCGTGGCAGCTATAAACGCGTTAAGGCTCCTACAAATAGGCGTGACACGCGACGCCAATCGCGCACGATACAAAGGCACCGCACGTCGCGCGACAAGCGGCGCCTCTGCGTCGCGTCGCGACTGTCTGTGGAAGCCTTTAAGCAGTTTGTGCAAATTGTCAAGAGGAGTCTTACAAAAATGCGGGTAGATGCATGATTTCCCCGTTGAAATTGAATACTATTCGTTGGTTGGTATAAATAACAATTACTTGAGAAAAAATAGTTCGTTTTCTTTCTACAATAAAGAGATTTTTTATTATTTATTTAGCAATAATCGTTCTCCTGATGCATGTTTAGGCGAAAACTCATGGAGAGTTGATTTAAAAGCTCTAATTTGCAGATTCTGTTGAATATAATCAAAAGTGTTTTTCTCATATTACAAATATCCTATACTTTTATAATAATAGAATACATTTTTGTTATATGCCTTTTATATAAAGAAAATACGACTGGACCTAATTAAATTTTCTACTGAAAAAGTTTGGAAACAAGTCTGAATATCTCCGAAGTTCTTCATCATTTTGACGTAGTATTTAGTCCAAAATAATATTCAACATTTGCTTGAACAATACCAACTATATATTTTTTTAAATTGCTTCTTTCATTTTTTTAATTAATACAATAAAATTACTATAGGTATATTTCACCGCGCCGCGCGCCGGCGCGGCGCGGTGAATAATAATAATACTGAGTCCAATAAGTAGCCATGACATCAGAGAGTAACAACCACGGGTTGCCAAATAAAATAAAATAAAAGATTTGGACTCAGTATCGCAGGAATGCTTTTCGAGGACGGACCTAAGTCAGTTGATTTCGCACTCTTTGTCGTGTCGATACTATCGTTGCGTGCGTCGCTATCCGTGTCAACGGAGCTACCGTGTGCGTGTGAACATCGTAAACTACGACCGCTGTGTTTGATCGTTGCAGGCTTTTTATGAAAAATGTGTACTGCTTGAAATAATAGAATCGAGAAAAGCTCGATCAATTCCGTTGCGGGAAATAAGTTTCTAATATAAAAATTTGGTTATTGACTACCAAATAAAATAATGATGAGTTACATCTGTGTTTTATTTATTTAAACAGGTTGCTAGTAGTAATCTTTCTATATATTTTTTACACATCAGAGGTAATACACAGACAAATACTTTCGAATTAAATGGTACAAAGATATTGTTTATTTTTCATAGAAATCTATTCTAGTATATCTGTAACCTTTGTGGTCAATGTGGTCGTCTCATACTTTTAATAACGCATCCTTAGTAAATGCGCTGATATTATAATAACATAGTTTTTAGCCTGAGACAACTGGGGCCATAAATTCCAATTTGAACAATGAGCGCTAATTGATTGTAAACATATATGGTTTACGTGTAGGTAGCAGAAAATTTAGAAGTTAGATTATATCTACCACGTGTTTTAGAACCAAAGTTGTAATACACGAGTTACATTTAAAACCGCGTAAGAAACTAATGTACAAAATTATTTGCTAGCTTTTAGGAATTCAAAAGGCAAACAAAGGGCTTAATTAATACGATTTCAGTGGCCTTTACGGTACTTTTGTAGTTTCGGACAATTCAGTGGAAACAATATCACGCGATGCATATTTTTGACTACTTACAACGTAAAGTAACTCACCAATGCACTTTCATATCATCAGTACAGCTAGAGTAGTGTAGTCGTGTTCATATTATTAGTAGTCGATTCCAATGAGTATGGAACATGATTTTCAGACCACTATTTAAGATAACTGTGTAAGAATTAAAATATTTATGTATCCTTTCAATTATTTTATGAAGTATCAACACTGTAAAATTATTAATGAAAAATATTAAAATAAACTTTATTATACAATCACATATTATCAAAACTTCGTACGAAAACTTATTCTGGGATGGATCAAGATCGCGAGCGAGTGAGCTGTGAAAGAAAGTATCGCTTACGGAAACTGTAACTCGCCGCGCACTTAGTGCGTTAGCGCAGCGCCGAAATGTAAGAGGGTTTAAACACAGCTGAATCTATGTTTCACTTTTTTGTATACTTATCCTTAAAAGTTATTAAAACTCCCGAAATAAGTAATAATTATAATCTGGCCACCGAGAGAATGCGTCACTTACTCCTGCCCGTTGGACACGATTAGGAAGCAATAAAGTTTAAATTCGTAAAACGCGTATTTTTTTTACACAGCGTTTGCAGTCATGTCATAATTATTTTACCTCTGATTTTGCATGACTGTGATCTTTATTGTCGTTACTATAAGGTCGCTGACATGATGTATAATAATTGTGAAAGGACTGCATAAACTGACAGGTGTTAGGAACGTATTCTCTAATGCTGCGGTCCCACGACCCGTTAACTGACAGGCCGCGCCACACGTTACCGCGGCTGTCGAGGCCTGTCGCGGCCTGTGCCGAGCATTTCTACGGCGTGTGTCGGCTTTTGGCCGCTATTCTTACATGTCAAGTGATACTTAGCGCATGGCTGCGTGTGCAGCTGCTGTAGTTTTATTCAGTGGTCAAAATTTGATTTAAAAAAAACAAAAATATATCAAAAGAAACGCGCACGCACAGACCACGACAGGCGCTCTCGGGCCGCGACAGGCACTCTCGGGCCGCGACAGGCGCTCTCGGGCCGTGCCTTTGTGCTTACCGATTCCAGACAGATCGGAAGAGCGACGACAGGCCACCGCAGGCCTAATCGGATGCGACGATTCCCAAGGCCTGTTGGCCTGGCCTGGCGCAATCTGGCCTGCGAGAAAGCAGGTCGTGGGACCTCAGGTTTATGCGTATAACTGATTAAAACTACATCTTTTGGTCAATGTCTATCATGGTACAACTTACCTTAAAAACTAATGACCGTATTTCCTCCCCACAGCATACTTCCAACAAGCCGCCCGCCTCAAAGGCATCGGCGAGTACGTGAACTGTCGCACCGGCATGCCGTGCCACCTGCACCCCACCTCGGCGCTGTTCGGTCTCGGCAACTCGCCCGACTACGTGGTGTACTACGAGCTCATGATGACCACGAAGGAGTACATGCACTGCGTCACTGCAGTGGATGGGAGATGGTTGGCGGAGCTCGGTCCTATGTTCTTTTCGGTTAAGGAGACGGGGAAGTGAGTGATTATTACTTCTTTTTCCTTTTCTATACAAAGAAGCCGTTGTTCTGCAGTTGAAATTACAATACTTGTTTTTTGTGCAGAATTCTGTAAATCATGCAATATAACAAGTGTGTCAGGTTTTGTGTGGCGTTTACTGCTACAGTCGACAGTATGTCTATGATAACAATTTGACTTTGATAGCGCCTTTATATCATAGCAGTAAGGGTGGTTTTCGTAGACACAGAAGTGCGGTGGGCCACACATACTATGGCTGGGTGCGCAATTTTAGTTTAGGCTTAAAGAGAACTTAAATCGCAGGCACCATATCGTTGTCAGTGTTATTATTTGTGATTTTTCCCAAAAGTGCACAAATTAACAATTTATAAGATTTTCTTGTTTTGTTTAATTCCTTGAACCAACTCATAAGTCTATCGATTCTCTTAAATCCTTAATTTAAATAAAGGCTTAGCCACTACATTATTTCCATAGATCAAACCGCGACAAACGCAAAGAAGCAGCCGTCCACCTTCAACGAATGGAAGAAGAGATGAAGCAAGCTGAGCAGAAGATGGCAGAAGAACGAAAGAGGAGAGAAGAAGACGTTCCAGTGAAGCAGGAAGTCGCTACTCCTGGACTCAGCACGCCTCGTAGGACCCCACACAGACTGGGGCTGTAAGAAATTCTAATGTATTGTGTATTTTTTTAATAAGTAAATAAAGGATTTTTGTAACAATTTCATGCGTTTTATTACTATTTATTACTTAAGACTGGGTGTGTAATGCAGAAGTTAAGATATGCAATGGAGAAGTTGGGTTGTGTTATGGAGGTGTGTAATGCAGAAGTTTGGGTGTGTAATGGAAATGTTGGCGTGTGCAATGGAGGAGTTGGGGTGGGTAATGGAGAAGTTGGGGTGTGTAATAGAGTAGTTGGGTTGTGCAATGGAGAAGTTGGGGTGTGCAATGGAGAAGTTGGGGTGTGCAATGGAGAAGTTGGAGTGTGCAATGGAGGTGTTGAAAATATGCAATGGAGAAGTTGGGGTGTGTAATGGAGAATTTGGGGTGTGTAATGGAGAAGTGAGGAAGTAAAGTTGATATAAAATTATTAAAAATTTCATGTTCAAGTATTCTACTAATAAATAATAAATCAAAGCACTCAATTTATAACTGGCAGTACAAATTGGCATCCACGCGACGTTTTTTGATTCATTTGTTTCCATTTTCATCAGAAACTTTTGGAATAGACCATGATATATGGCTAGTAAAGTAGGTTATATCAGAGAGAATCTTTTAAAATAGCAGAACATGAAGTAAGCAACAAACAGTTCTAATAAAATAAATAAAATCAAAACAACGATTTTTGAATCAAAACTTTATTCAATAATCATCGTCTTCATTTAATTACAAACTTAATAGTCAGGAAAAATATATGTAAGAGCGAATACACATCAATGCGGGGCGAATCCTCATCACATGGCGCCATTGGCCTATTTCATAAAGTTTGAAGCATAAATTATGTGTTGCGGTCCCACACCGCACTGTTGAGTGCTTGCCCTAAAACGCCATCTAGCGGCATATTAAAACTAACCCTTATAACCAACAGAACGAACAAGGTATTACTCATACATTTATCTGTCTTTATTATTGCAAGCCATTTAACATTCTTTTACCTGATAATATCTATTCACATTTTACTTATATAATAGACATCAAAATGAGCATAAACAATAATTTTGAAATTCTTCAACGCTTCAACAGTAGTTATTAAATACATCTTTAACTAAAAATTTCTTCTCCAATCGTTTACTTTATTGTTTTTCTCTTCGTATCTTCTTTAATGCCTGCACCCTACTTACGTAACACTCTGTCTATCACAATCTGAATAATTTTGAAGCCTATTGCTAATCCATTGCTTCATATGTTCGAAAAATTTATCTGCTCAACAACGTAAATAACGCAATGTATATTGTTGAACTCTCAAAATGAAACCCATTCCTACTGTTAGTGTGTTACGTAATTACCCCGCTGGTTTGCACCGAGGTCGGTTTTACCAATCTCTATTTCATTTACAACGGCATTTACTTTTTCAATACCCCACTGTCTACTGAACCCTACAAAATTGATTACTTAACCTTGTTCGTTCCATACATGGACAAAAAAAGGTCGGACGGAACTCTGCTAAGACAAAACGGAGTCCCGTTTATATGTGAATATTTATGTGTGAGTGTTGCCGTTTGCGCGCGACCGACTAATGTGTGAATGTGTGCGTAACGGCCTGTACGTACAGCGAGCTGGCCGACTTGAGTGACACAGTTTTTTGCTAGCGAGAATCTGAGCCTTTTTTTTTCGTCCATGATCCATATTTAAAATTTACGTTTTTCACGATACTATCGTATATACAATTTGTGGGCAGCCAGTAACACCGGAAGTACAATTTTTTCTAAAATGAGATCTAGTGCTAGTAGGATTAAGATCGATATTTCGATACCGATCTACGGCCTGTATTTTACAATAATGCTCAATCAGTGAATATCAAATACGTGAGTTTAAAACGACATCCATGATTGAGCATCTTTCTAAAACACGGATTTTTTTGGAGCTGTCGAATTTTCGCATAATCTCTCTTTGCACATACAATCGTCATCTAATGCATTTGTTGGCAGTTTGAAAAAAGGCAATCATTTAACTTGTAATTTAATAAAGGTGTGCGTTTTACCGAAAGAAATCAATATGGCAGTGTAATTATAGATTTAATTTGCCTATATTCCTAAAAAGGCGACCCCTATTTTACGAATGTTATTTAATCAATTCGTAATCTTGAAACTTTACCTTCATCAGTCACATAAGCTTGGCGTGCAGAATGCATGTGTGTGTGTGTGTGTGTCATTAAACTGTTTCCAACAAACTATGTTATTATTAATAAAAGATATAAGTGTGTTTTATTTAATGTATTTTATGCTAACGGAACACAATCAAAATCAGTTCTATAACGTTTGAACTTACATTCAGGCGTGATTTTATAATTTATATCATATTATATTTACTATAATAAAGAAGTATATACACAGAATTCTAATACGAATATCATAAGAAAAATAATATTTGATTTTCTATAAATATTTCGCAAAATATTCAATTCCAATGTCCTAAAATATGGCATCAGTCGGAGAAAAACTACTAAAATGTACGTTTTTAATAATTTTAATTTCTTTTGAAAAAGACTAAACTGTTAATTTGTTAATAATTAGATTTTTAAATACTTGAAGACAAACAGTACTTGTTATGTCAGTCTAGGCAATCATGAATATAATTTTATGTTTGCGGCAACTTGATATTTATTTATTTAGAATAAGCACACCAACAGCAAAGTCACTTACAATTCAAATAAAATAACATAAAATATGACATCGACCGATGAGATACAATCGATTAATCTCAATGATCGATCGATAATCGGATGTTGACCGTTCAGTGGCATTGATTTTTTTGTTGAATGTTCCATATCAACCGATTAAAATCCTGGTGCAAGTTTTCGAAACAAGAACTCCGACTGACACCGAATCAAATAGAACTAACTTTTAACACACCTAGTTAGTGACAAAAAAAAATCTACTTCATTGACTTATACTAGGCGCATCGCGTTCAAATAATATAATTATTGCAAGAGATTATATTTTATTTAAATAACAAAATAATAATGCACTAATAAAGGAACAAGCATAAGGCGTGTTTATCGACTGACCTAGTCTAAGTAAATAAGTAGTCAATTTCTTAACAATAAAAATAACTGGCAGGTATTGCCAGAAAAAAAAAGAAAAATATTGAACAACCTTCAATGTTTAATCACAAAAAAATATTAAAATAATTTCCATACAATTGTCAATAGTTGTGTTTATTTAAAAAATAATATGATTACTGTAGCGACTACCGTACATTTTACTATAAAACTAAACTTCAAGTAGGTACGTCATCACTTTGGAAGGACTCGTATTTATGACGTCACAACGATTACATCATCTACATTACATTTATTATGCGTTAATATTTAAACTAAAAATATATTTTCATTAGTTCACTACACACTAAACGTCAAGATTTGCAATAGTCGCGGTCATAAAACGTACGAGTCGGACGGTGAGTAAAAACTCTTAACCGAGTCTCGTGTCGTCTCGTTTCCGCGTTTCATGACCGCGCCTCCCACTAAAGTTGATGTTTATTAAAATTGTTTGAAATATTTTAACCTTATATAAGTGTAATGTAGACGCAAAGTTAGATCAATTTAAGTTTAACTAAGTAATCGATCTAGCTAGGCACTAGCTATCCTACTAATCCCTTTGATTATGATCATGTGACCATCCCGCAATCCTATGGGTAATTCAGTTGTTTATTTGGAGTGAAGTCAAACAAAAACTGCGTAGTTTAGTCCTCACCCGGACATAGGCCATGAAGCACTTAATTTGCAAAAAAAAATATCAGTGGCGACGACTTCCAAATAAGGTTTATATGAAGTAAAAGAGGTGCTGAAATAGCACTTTTTCAATGTGTCACCTTCCTTAATTTTACCTTTTTTATACAATTATCCGTAAGACCCGTTATTTTTTTTTTTTCTAATATTTAACCCTATGTGTCAAAAATTGGACATATGCAATCGAACATCAGACTTAAGGAGTCTGGAGTGTTAAAAAGTAAAAATGGGCAAGATCAATGGCATCTGCTATCACCAAGCCGCTTTCGAAACATGGCGATTATGGCTTCATTCTCAGGATTAATTTTCAATAGAGGTCTATAGGCGAGGCCTATGTTCGGCAGTGGACAATATTGGCTCATTTTGAAACCAAGACTAGATTTTAAAAGCATTGCTTTACATGTGCGTTAAATTCTCTATAAAAATATATTGTGTCAATTAATTGGTGTTTTTATTCATAAGTTTACTTTTTTAATTTAAATTATTTACAATTTAGGGTAGCTAGCCAAGATTAAAGATCAATTCTTAGGATTGGAATTCAATAAAACTTGAACTATGTCGGACTTTAGCAGTCAAAAGATCATATTCTAGCATTTGCCGACATTTACATCACCACGACAGCAGCATTCCAAACACTATTTACGTGCTTCCAATTAGCTTTTTAAGCTCATTTCGCACCGAAAATTAATCACAAAGTACCAAACCGTCATGACCCTTCCATGATAAACAACCGAACTACCCCCGAATACATTCAACAATTATTCAGCGCTATATCGAGTCCATTTTTCTCAAAATACCTTTTTCTCGCTTCGGCGATCATTTGAGCTTTTCTTTCTTGGAAGCTGAGTTGTCGTTCCTTCGCACTCTTAGGGAACACCCCAGTGGGTGCGGGGATTACGTAGCGGGGCTGCGGCGGCGGGGCGGAGGCCGACGACGTGGAGGGAAGGGGCTCCGCTGGCGGCTCGGCCTCCGGAGTGTACGGGGTCACACCCTCAAGGAAGTTTGTTATTGTTACGTCTATACTGCGGGTTATGGCTGTTGGAGAAAGCAAAACATATAGTTAAAAAGTAGATTTCAAACATTTTCAAAGATTTGACATTTCTATTGTCTGGTCCAAATATACCTTCTTCTTTTTGGGACAAAGAACAGGAAAATTCTGTTTCTCCGTGGTTGACGTAAGACACAAACAGGATTAAGGGACTTGTTCAAAGTGGCACCAAAAGCGATGTGTTTCTAGCCGCTAGACATGATGTCGCTTATAGTTCGACTGAAGACTGTAGTGTAATGTGCTAACAACATATTATACTTAAACATACTGCAATAATTTTAGTTATAAATAATAATATATCCTCATTATCCTCTGAACATGTTCATTTACCACGGGACATTTGGGGTTAGAGAAAATACGTTGATATTTTTCAGCCTCGCTTCATAGTTTTGTAGAACTCACCCAAGTCCCTCAGTATGTCGGCCAGCGGTACCCTGGGCAGCACCTCCTTGACGTGCTGCGCCAGGCGCGTGACGTCAGCGGGCACGTCGCGCCTTCGGCCGGGCGCGCGCCGACCAGGACGTAACTCTTCCCATTTGAACTCTGTCTTCTCGATCTGGGGAAGAGGAAAATAGGGTTGTGGAAAAAAAACAATTTGATTGGTCGAAATGATAAGCAGTGTCGCTAACAAAATTTTACTCAGGATGTCCTAGTCAGGACTCAGGTGGCACGCTAGTTGCGGCGGTAAGTCCTCTCTTTGAGGACTGGGTTGAGAGGCCCCACGGCGTCCTCACGTTGCGCCTAACGCAGGTCCTCACCGGACATAGCTGTTTCGGGAGGTTCCGGTTTCGGATAAGGCGGGAGGAAAAACTCGGGTGTTATCATTGTGTGGATCGACCGGAGGACACGGTGGAGCATACGGTGGAGGTCTGCCCGGCTTGGGCGGAGCACCGCCGTGTCCTCGTGGCGGCGATCGGCGGCGGCGACCTCTCGCGTCCGGCCCTGGTTCAGGCCATGGTACGGAGCGAGAGGGAATGGGAAGCCGTCACCTCCTTCTGCGAAGCAGTAATGCTCGCGAAGGAGGAGGCGGAGCTCGTGAGAGAGAGGCAATCGTTGCGCCCTCACGCCCCTAGTCGCCGCAGGAGACACCCTGGGCGTCGGGAGTCGATTGCCGACTCCCGGCCACCGTAGGCGCGGGCTTGCGGACGGCGAGCAATGAGCAGCTCGCCATCCGGTAAGGACCAGGCCCGGGTCAACGGCGCGTCGTTATCGACGCGCGCCTCAAAGAGATGTCTGCACCGTTGACGGGGTCCGATAGGGTCGTTCTCGTTGCCTGCCGGGGTCGCGGATTGTTCGAAAGAGTTACCGTGGCCCTGGCGCACAGGCAACTGAAGGAACACGGGTGGGTTTTAGTCAGTAAGAGTCCGACACGTCCTCCCGCTCCGCCCAGAAGGGGAGAGGTCATTTGATGATTTACCAAGCAAAAAAAAAAAAAATTGGTAGCCCGCTAGACGGCCATTACAATAGAAAACCAATTGTGTGATCTCATTAACAACGCTTGACTAGTTAAAAGAAAATATTGTTGAGTTATCGATTTCAACATCAATGTTAATATCTTATTATCGAAATTCGAATCTGTATCTGATATGAGGTTTTCTGTATGCCTTATCAAGTTAACGGTTGATATCATTTTCACTTTCTTCATTTAGTGACCTAAATAACAATAAAAATTTGATGCTATAAACAACAATGTAAAAAATTAATATGTATTAACAGACGTGAGGTATTTTTAGTTTTTTATAGTATTCCCATCACACAATGCCTGCATTCCGAATTACGCCATAATCGCTCGCAGCGCTCACATCAATAATTTGCGTTCCGATTTAGATACCACGATTATGACAGCTCAGAGCTGTCAACAATTCGGAACGCTAATGAACGCGCTCACAATGCTCGCTCAACGTCAACTCCAAAGTATGCACAAAAAGAAAGACCGACTGGATATTTTTTGGAAAATGGAAGTCTAACGCATTGGCACTTCTGTTTTGTTGGTTGAGATGTATGAGACCAAAGATGCGACACAAACAACTCAACAGCACAACGCACAACTGTCATTTTTGACAGCGCTCACTTTGATATTAACTATGGCATGGTCGGCGTTATCGCAAGGTGGCGCATGTCGTGACGTCATCTATAACGAATCACGGGTCATCGTTATCGCGCTCACGCTAATTCGGAACGGGTGTAAGCACGCTCAAATCGATTACAGTTCAATTCGGAACGTACCCAATGAATACAACAATAATTTTGCACGTCAAAAAATATTTAAATTACCTGCAGCGCGTCAGCTATGCTGTCAGTGAGATGTTGAGCTAGCAACACGTCGTCATCGTCGTGTCTCTCAATGGCCGGCAACAGTCGCAGCGTGAACACAGTGACGGGAGTCCACAGGAACCACAGCGCGTCGGACCACGGGAACTGTGCGCGCGAGTCGCCCGGCCGGTGCACTGTCACGTGCGTGAACATGCGCTCTACGCCTGCGGGAATACATCGGGAAATTAGTGTAAACCGCCCTTATAGGTGAATCTTCGCGGAGTGGCTGGTAACGCATGTGAACTCAAGGGTGTACAATAGTGTATTTGACTACTATCAAAAATATACATTAATTAATACTTATTTTAAAGATGTTGCTAAAAAAACACAATTTGTAAATAAAAATTGCAACGGTGGAAAAATCGAGAAGTAACCTACTTTTGAAATTATTCATCTATCCTTGTCACGCAAAACGATCATTGTATTGAATGGCGCGAAGTTACTATGGCGTTCCTGTGTTGTGACGTCAGATGCTAATAATGCTGTCTCTGTCTAGCATCGACATTAACCCTTTGACCGCCAATGACGCCTTAAAGCGTTAATTACGATTTCACTCCAGACGCCGACGACTCTTTAAAGCGTCAATTTTTAGCCTTATGTTTGACATTAAAATACACAGTAATAAACACTATTTTACGTAGTTTTAGCAACAGATCACATTTAAACATAGACTAGGCCTTTATTATTAATGCATAAAAATCTACAAAAATCCATATTTTAAGCAAAAAATGATATGAAAAACCAAAGACTACAATTTGAGTTTTAAAGCATTACACTGATCGCCATTGACGACTTAAATCGTCACGTAGTGACGTGGCCATTCGCACAAAAATACAAATATAGGAGGTAGATGTAAAATAAAAATCCCCACTTAACAGGTGGAGATTTTTATTTCCACCTCATTTCTTGAATGTTTCCACAAGCAACTGTTAACTTCTTAATTGAATTGGTGCGTGTGTGCATTTTTAAATATGGAAAAAAATAGAGGTAAGTTGTTTTAATCATATTTTAGATATACCTAAGTACGTAATTGTCTAATGGATTCATAGGTAATAGACTATGAACATTGTTTTTACTTATGGAGCATGTATCGTCCAAGTGCAGTATTTTATCCCTTTGTACTTCTTTCTGTCTTGTGTTAGAATGGGCCATTCTTTTAAAGAGGTATCAAGGTCATTCAGCGATTCTTTATTTTATACTGTGGGAACCAAATAGATGTAATTTTATCTATAATTCATTTCTCGCTTACTTTTTTTCAGATTTAAAAAGATCGAGGGGATGGACGGCCTCGCCAAATATTCTTGAGGCCGATACTCAAGATCTTTATGAAGCATCAGTTGCAACTAAGCAGGCGGCAACAAATAATTCTAAATGTAAAGATTGTGAAAAATACAATTCAAGCGACAACCGACATGAGCATTTTTCTCAATTATTATGTGAAGAATTTAGGTATATACAACCTTGCATTCGTACCAGTTGTTTTATTAAAATTTTAAATTTTTTAGATGAAGCTAAACATAATCACTGTCATGAAATAGATATAATAAATACACAACAATAATAGATTTTGTGTATTTGATTGTCATGGTACAAAATAAAAACGAGTCAAATTTGTATTTTATTTACTTTTAAGAATTACTTAACAAATAACTCTGAATATATATACTTGCCATATTTAACAAGTGTTATAGTAGATAATTGAAATGTCATATTACTCGAATGTGGGTAAGTAAAAATAAACATCGATATATCTACCGTACCACACTATTTCATGCTTATTTATCCATATCGCGGACGCCAAAGACGCTTTAAGTTGTCCGCTAGTGACGTCATAAACGCTTGCCTCGTTCTTATTAATGTGGGGACATGTCGGTAGAGCGAAATAAAATCTACCTTCAAAGGAAATTATAATATTTATTTATTATTATTTTAAGGTAAATTTTATTTAAGTCTACCGACATGTCCGCTTTCCAACACAAGTTTCTTTTCGACGTACCAATTGCTAATTGGCATCCACACGATTTGTTTTACTATTTTGAAAAAGAAAATGGACAGTGAAGAACTTATTCGCATTTTGGAAGGCCGCCCTTATCATGAAAATAAAAAATAATACAAGTTTTTAAGTCAGTTTTTGATATTTTTGAAGTAACCTTACAATTTAACGTCATGTACCTATAACCTGTATCAATATGGTGATTATGTATAATCCAATTATGTATGTTACATTGAGGGTAAGTAATAATTCAATAAATTCATTAACAACATTGAAAGTTATTTTATTTTATTTTATTCCTACAACATAAAACATTATTATTAAATTATAATATCGATAACAGTTACGAACAACACTATTAATTTTATGAAAATGTGTTGAAACTACAATTTGGTGTCGCCGCTGACGTCTTAGGGCGTCGACTAGTTGCGTCAAATTTCTGAATTGTATATTGTATTTGGGAAGCAAAAATTGATATTGTATTGTGTCCAGTCTTAATTTTATGGCGTAATTAGCTGTCTGTTATATTCTAATACGTTTTTAATGCATAATTTTAACGTTATGTATAGTTTAATCATAAATAAACTCAATATATCACGTTTTGCAATAATTATATCGTAAGAAGGGGGCACATCACTACAGTATCATGCGAGAAATTATAGCAAAAATAGGCGTGGCGCTGGTGGTCAGGTTTTTAAGATTGAGCGTGGCGGTCAAAGGGTTAAAACGCAAAGAACTTCGCAATTTTTTGAGATATTTTAACAACTTTTTTTTACTGTGGCGTAATATTTTACTGGGTTTCGAAAAATCAAATTCAAAAATTACATTAAGATAGTTTATTAGAGACACTATGTCGAAAAGCCACCAACCAACCCTCACTGTCTCGCGTAGTGGGCCACGGCCCACCCCCTTAAACAGAGGCTTGTGTCCCAGCAGTGGGCACGTTATAGGCTGATTATGCTGTGTCGTGCAAAGGTCTGGTATTTAGACTAAATTATGGTTTTATCAGCTTATATGAGACTAATATAGGCTGTATGTATGCGTATAGGCTGATGAAGCCATATTTTTACTGTCTGTGGTTACCACAAACATTTTGAAGCCATTTGACATTGACAGCACCTTTTTGTCGTAGCATTCGTAATTCCAGTGTTACTACTGACGTGTAACTCTGGAACTATGTGAACCACAGTAATCCGCCCCATGATCACCTACGGGGCCGTGGTCTGGTGGGCCCGCACCAAGCTGGTTACTTCCTCCAACAAACTACAACGCATGTAGACTAGCCTGCATGGCGACTACGGGCTGCATGAGGACTACCCCGACTGCAGCAGTCGAAGCCATCCTGGCACTACCACCGCTCCACCTGTTCATACAGCAGGAAGTGACGATGGCGGCAGCACGTCTAAATCTCAATAGATCTCTGGGGTAAGAGAGACATACCACACACCGCGCTGCTAGAGAGACTCAATAAGTAGTTCCCCATTACGAAAGCCATAAACGACCGGGTACCCAAACAATTTATTTTCGATAAAAAATACAAAATCCAACTTTACGAGGATCGCCGATGTGATCGGGCTTGTGCCCTGCAGAGCTGCGCATCTTCACAGATGGATCTAAAACAGGTAGTGGCACAGGTGATGGATTCTTCTCAGAGGACTTCAACATACGCATAGCCACACCATTGGGGGTCCATAACACAGTGTTCCAGGCCGAGTGCATGGGTATCTCTCTAGCCGCTTCGGCCATCATGACCAGGGAAGTTAAGGACCACTCAATCCGCATACTCTCAGACAGCATGGATGTTCTGCAAGCGCTAAACAGTCACACAGTTGATTCTGGGCTAATATACGAGGGCCACCAGCGCCTCAACCAGGTGGGTAGCCTCAATAACAATACCATTTAATGGATCAAAGGACACAGCGGTTCGCTAGGTAATGACAAAGTTGAAGAACTTGCCAGAAGGGGTTCGAGCGTGGCACCCGTGGGACCTGAACCCATCGTGCCACTCCCCTTTGGGTACTTACGCACTCTGGTAAGGAAACGCACCAGGGACCAACATCACAAACTGTGGGTGGACCAAGGTGAGTGCAGGCAAGCTAAGGAAGCCCTCCCTACAATTGATGGCCGCCTCGCGAAACAGGTTCTCCGACTAACTAAACAACACCTGCGTACAGTTACAGCAGCTTTAACTGGCCACGGGTCATTTAATAAACACCTCTTTGTCATATGAGTCACAGACAGTCCGCTGTGCAGGGCCTGCATGGAGGACGACGAAACAGCAGCTCATGTGCTTCTAAACTGCCCGGTGGTCGCCACGTACAGGACAAAGTACTTCGGTAGCCCAGGTACCCTACGTGAGATTGTCAGCAATGCCAAGGCGTTGCTGGCCTTCTTCGAGGAGCTGGGGTTGATCGACTAATTGATTTTCTCACCCGTACGCAAAATACGCGCATTGATGTGGAGTTGCGGACACCAGCCCGTATTACCTACCACTGACGTGTTTGACCGTACGTTTAAGAAATATTGGATATTAAATGGAGAGCCAAGTAGTACTTACTTATAGCGACAGGTTGCACCCTATTCCCGAGCTGAAAGGGCCAGTCAGTGAACTTGAGCAGTCCCTTGCCGTTCGTAGGACCTCCTTCAGGTTGTAACAACACAGGCTTGCTGGGACACTCGGCGAAATGTTGCCTGTAATAAAAATAATATAATAATGTTTTATTATTTTATCATTTATTTTTATACAATTTATTTATTAAGAAACTTAAATTCACTAACAGACTAAGCACAGTTTAAACCGCTGGGTCAAGAATGAATTTTTGCATTTTATGCTTCGGATTTTCCGTAAAAGATCTTTATAATATCTGTGCTACTAAATAAAGATAAGTATTATCAATATTTTTATGGAAATACACACACATTTAACGATTTTTCGTAAATGAATTCAAATAATCTGATTATAGTTTAAACCAAATCAAAACGAAATTTAATTATTCAATCATTTCTTCTGAATATTTTGTGTCGCAGAAGAACTTACTTTCTTATAAATTGTGCTGCATGCCTTATGCCGAGAGTCGAAGCAAAAAATGGCGGAACTTTCCATTTTCTGAGCTGTAAATAAAACAACACAACATAAGCCTATTTGCATGGAGTATCTGATTCATTAGCAGGGTCCAGGAGTTTCCATTGTTTCTTCCAAAAATACTGTACGGTGCAACCGCACATTCTGCAATTCAGCAGTTTACGCAACACATCATTCATTTCAACTCAATAATTAGTTCAGTTCGCTATGAAGGCAGCCAGGAGTTCTCGTTACCAACAAGGGCCGCGTCACTAACTTCATTTCCACACCATCAGCCCATTAATAAGTACCTTTGGAAAAATACAGTAGTGTTTTGATACTTTACCTTCTTTCATTCCATTCATCTCTCATCTAAAAGTAATGTATAGTCTATAAAGAGATCATACAAATCCTAACTTCCTAACTTCCTAACTAATATTATAAATGCGAAAGTAAGTTTGTTTGTTTGTTTGTTACCGTTTCACGCCTAAACCACTGAACCGATCATCCTGAAATTTTGCATATATGTTGTCAGGTGTACTGAAACGGACATAAGGTACCTTTCATCCCGCAAAAAAGTACTGTTCCCGAGGAAAACAACAATAACGTTCTTATGGTAATAGATGGCGCCACGAGTCTTTCGAATCATGATTGAATTATAACCCGAATTTATAGTCAAAGTCTAAATTAACGCGAACGAAGCCGCGGGCAAAAGCTAGTACCAACATAATGCCTTTTTAAGTTAGTTAAAAAAGGGTGGTAATCACAGATCACGGAATCGCCGCAGCGTCTAAAGACGGCAGTATTAGTAAAATTCGTGGCGGTGAAAGTGCGTTGAGCGCATTACTTCTGTCACGGGCCGCCATCAAATCCGTCAGCTTCTATACGTCAATTGTGTCGTAGTGCGAGCAAATGGTGACACGCTTGGACTATATGAAAAGTGTTGACAACGTCGCCTCTAACACCGGCCGCCGGCGCCGGGTCTCCGTGCTCTGTACTGGTTATTTAATGACGATGAGTCACAACCACATACAAGGTTAAGAACCTGACATTTTCCTCATGCACAAGACGTGGTTGCTTTTAAAGTAATCTGGGGCCTTGGCAAAAACTTTTACTAATAAAACAAGAACAAAGGCAAAAAGGCTATTCTAAAAAAAAGCAAGGTAAGATAAACGTTAAAAGTGTTTCGTAATATTAATTACTTTACATAATATTGTTTAAGTTCTTCTAATTTAACAGACAGCTGTGCTACCGGGGAGTTCGTTGCGCCACTTCTTCTTCCCAGCTAAAGCACTAGGTAGTGGTGAAGGGCGGGCGTTTTGGGGGACTGCCTTATGTAATTTTGATGTTCAAAAAGTGCTGATTCTTTGCCTAGTTTCAATCAATGAATTTTGACTGATTTAAAACATAATATTCAAACTCAAAGCATTTATTTCAAATAAACCAATTACAGGCACTTTTTGAATTGTCAAGGGGTCAGTCAGTCAGAAAGATGAAGCTGGTTGCCCATTCCAAAGCGTAGTAGGTGCCTATGGAGAAGAACGGGCAAGAAACTCCATGGACAATCTTTTAAATCAAAATATCGTTACAAAATATTGGTTACATCATTCATGTTGAAATTATGCAGGTGAGAACAATGCAGAATGTTAAAGGCGTCCGTAATACAAAGACAAAAACAATTCAAATATTAAATTAAAATAAGCCGTGGCAGCTAAGAGATGACCAAAATGTATTCAAGAAACAATTTACTAATAAGTTTCTTAGGACATCTGTAGTTATAAAAACACCAACAAACAATTATCTAGGTATAAAAGTTTATTGACCTTAGATTACCGTACATACATATTGGAAAGAGCAATAAAAATCGTGTGATAGTTTTATAAATGAAAGTATTATTATTATCATGTGACGTGAAAAGGATTACTTATTATCTTTTAATATTTTGTTTTCCTTTCATTAGTATACAACTGCTATTGTAATGTTGTCATGATTGCGGCATTTCTTTTTAATGCGATGACTTGTTCGTAGATTAGAAGTTACAGACAGAACATAACACAACAGAACAGAACAGAACAGAACACAACACAACACAACAGAACAGAACACAGCACAACAGAACAGAGCAGAACAGAACAGAACACAACAGAACAGATTTAGATTTATGTTATGTATAATTATGGAAAACGTACAGACTGCATATTATGCATACTAAATGTTTTTCGTACGGTTCTGGTTCTTTTCTAGGCGTAGTTCCATCCTAGGTGTAGTCTAGGCTCAAATTAAAGAAAGTATAGTCTGTTCCCAAAGTGTCTGATGAAAATGTAAACAAATAGATCAGAAACATACCTGTGAATGCTAATTTGTAGTGACACTTACAAGTTGAATGCGTTGATTTGATTATTTGTATACTTAAAATCTATTTTTTTTATTTTAATTCTGCTGAAAGATATTTTCCATTTGAAAAGTGGTGAGATATAAAGTTGACCCTTCTAAATAACAAATGAATGTGTTATTAATTTCTTTCAGTGAGTGATAGATAAAGAATTTTACCTGAACAGGATTTGTTTAAACTTTCATCAGATACTTTTGGAACCTACTTAAGTTTACTTACACTAATAGTACCAAGTACATGGGAAGCAGCGAGCGAGTCTAAACACGACACGTAGTTAGCCACCATGACGCTACAGCGCGGGTCTCGGGTACCCTTTAGTTTTACATATACACCTGAAAACAAGAAAAAGACAAATGAAAAAAGCCTTATTTATGGTATAAGTTACTGCATGCCTGAGTCCCATTAGTAGGGGAACATTTTATGCTGATTTTGGTAATATAAAGATATTTTTATTTTTGTAAAACATGAGTAAGTACATATGATTTGTGGATGGAATTAAAATATAAATAAAAGGAGCTACATGTTTTGCCAGTTAAAGCGTACAAAAAATACAGAATTTACTGTTACCATGGTTATGCCTAACTACATTAGTTTAGAAGCAGCTTAACAAACTAACACACAAAAGTTTATTTACCATTAGTAAACTAGGAGAAATGTCGCAATTTACTTAATTTCGCTCATTTAGGAACTCTGATGGTTTAATTCTAATAATGATTATATAAATCAAGATACAATTAAAAAACAAATGGAACAGGAAATGTTTATAAAAAATGTAGTGATTCTCACATTGCATTCCATTTGGACATACAATGGAAGTTATTAATTCATCGAATGGCTCTGCTCTAAACAAAACTAGAGATCAAAAGACTTTATAATTGGCAATTTAAATGATTCATTTTAATATTATGATATTCCAGTTCAGGAAAAACCAGACCGTTAAATATAAATTAGACACCACAAGGTGACCAGAAATAAAAACTGGTTTTTGAGGAAAAACAATGACACTACAATCTGTGCTACAAGGCATTCATATTGCAAAATACTTTAACCCAAAAATATGATTTTACTTCTGTTCGTAGCTTGCAACATTATTTCATAACAAATCAATAACAAAAACCAGTTTTAATAGCTAACTTTCTTACCAAACGTCCAGCAGGCAAGCGTTGATAGCATTTGCCTCACGGCAGATTTATTTGGCAAAATAATTGATGCAATCCATAATATCAATGCCAAGAATACTCTGAATATCAACAGTAATATACCAAACGGCAGGTATAAAAGGAACTGTAGGACATTGTCACCGCTGAATCTGAAAAAAAACAGAAACAAAAAAGATTTTTGTATGGAGTTTTAAAACAACATTCTTGTCTCACATTGACATAAGTAACATGAGAATAATTTGTAACAAAAGAATTTGTATCATGTGTCCTGTACCATTTATGTTAGCTGTATGTTTCACAAATTAAAAAAAACAAATGTACTGAAGGGTGATGTAATGGCTAATGTACTTATATTCTTCATTATAATCTATTATCTATTTTCTTACCTAAATTTTATTTTTACTGACACTATCTTTAATTTTGTTGTAGGAACATCATGGGGGAAACATGTTGGATTTGACCAATTTGAGAGAGAGACTCTTTGATCACAGCTCGTTTTCCACATAACATTGTAACTTCAGAACTATATTCCGCAAAGGGGTAGGCAGCGGTGTAAAGTTCACCCATATTCCCTCATTAATATAATAATAAAGACAATTGACTCAGAAGGCGGTACTTCTGGACATGGCTCGCATTGTTAGGAGGTTCCTCTCTCTGGAGCCCTGACCGCCGGTAGCTTGTTCCTGATACCAGTGGGCTACTATTTTTAAATGTTTTTATATTTTTTGTATTCTAATATTTAAAAATATAATTTATATAGTTATAATGAAATAAAGGAAAATAAGATAAATGTATGATTTCTAAATAAACATGCAGTGAGCCTGTTTAAATGTTTTTTTAGTGAAGAAAGAGGCTTTTGCCATGCCAATACAGACCGCTAATAGTTATTTATTTGTTTTGTTTATGGTACCCTCTAGATAGGAAATACCCATGGCTCTCTTTGCTTAATGATTTATACTAGATTTTTTTTAATTCAAGGATAGTAAATAATGATAGGTATCATGAGTAACAATAGATGTATTCATAATAATATTATTATACCTATATTTTTATGTATTCATTAATATCATATTGATTGCAAGTCATATTTCATAATTATTATGATAAGTTTATTTTCCAATAATAATGATGATAAGCATAAATAAAAGATATAAATAAATTACTTGAAAATGGTTGACCTTTTTGATTTGAATTACATAGGTTTGACACTAAATTGTAGAGTAATTATTGTGTTTTTCTTAGATGATACCTTCTATATTATTTTGGGAATCAAAACCCAGAACCACAAAGGGATTGTCAAACATAGTCAGGTATCTATTATAAAATTAAATAAAACATTATAGCTGGCATTGTGACAAGGTGATATTTTTACAACACCACTTTTTTTTATCCTTGATACAGATCATGGTCAAATCCATAGTCTATTCCCTTTCTCCTGTAATGCTTCCAATCTTGACAGGAAATCAGTTCATGTGTTACTAAACATTCAATTACCACATAATCCAGGCACTTGGCTACACTGTGTGCCACTTGGATAGAGATTGAATGTGTAAACATTACAAAAGTTTACATTAACATTTGACTTGCAATTTCCTCAAATAGAGACTATCAACTTTAAACGGGCTACATTAATCAGTTACGTCACGGCTTTGCTTCACATGCTCGCTGGGATCCCAATAAAATTTGATTGGAAATTGTATGTATTTTTATAGAGTATAAACTTTCCCTTGAAAAATTAGCAAACACGTAGGTATGCGATAATAAAATGCACATTATACCTTTCGTCGTTCACCAATTTGTCCACTGTTAGAGCCATAGTTGTTTGTGTAGTGTAAACAAACTACTATAATGCTTCCTGTGCTATTTTTGACTGCATAAAATTAAAAATTTCGAACTTTTCTCCAATATCGTGATGTGTATCTACGACATTGACCATAGACTACCACAGAAAATGTTGACAGCTCAAGTTCTGCCAAAGGACCACTGACAAGTGTCGTGTCAACCCGTTCTCTTCTTCTTTATACTCGGCATGGAATTATTAAGTACTAGATAGATACTCAGTCCTCGGGTCACTAAGATTGTGGAATAGTAACAAGTGATTATAACCCATTTTGTTGATGGGATAAAAATGTAAATAAATGGATCAGAAAACGTACCCGTGATGCAATAGTATTTTTTTATTTGGATTCGTATTGGATAGATGGATTTGTAATGCCACTAACAAATTAAGTGCTTTGATTTGGTTTTTTAAATCACTACATGTTTTCATTTGACAATATTGAAGTTAATTTTATTGTCAAGTTATGTTAAAAAATAAAGTTAAAACCTTTGAAGTACAGTCGCCAGCAGGTCAAGCTACACGAAACTGTCAAATTTCTCCAAACGATTTTAAAGCTTAACCGCTCAAGTTCCGTCACTAGTGACAAAAAACATCCGTTAAAATGTCGACAGTTAAGTTCAAAATCGAATGAGAAAATCAGACAGTTTGTGGTAACTTGATGTGCTGGCGACTGTACATATGAATATTTTACTAATTCCCTGTAGTGAGTGATTGCTGAATGTAACCTAAACAGGGTTAGGGCCACGTTAAGGCCAAAACACATTCATGCGATACGACGTCGTCACATCGTCGTGGCACATTGCGACGTTGCGCGTCGTGTCTCGATGCGATGTCGTGTCAAGAAAGAGTAGGATGTGCATCGTAAAAATTCATGACATGACGTCGCAATGTGCCACGATATGACATCGTATCGCGTGTATGTGTTTTGGCCCTATTATAGCACATACATACGACGACATATTAAGCTATAAATTTAGCTCCTTGCATTGCATAGGCTTTTGGTACAATGAGAAGTCAGCCTATACTGGAAATGAATAGCTTGATATATCGTCATGCGTACAATTTTCACGACACAACGATCGCAACATGCCGTGCATCGTACCACGATGCGTGTTACGATGTACGTCATTAATTTTTATGATGCACGTCGTAGATTTTGAAACATTACAGCGTAATGTGTCCTTCTGTCTACTGGTGCAGCACCTACTGCCACAGAACAATATTACTCCTAGCGGAGGCCTACTGCTTCCTCGTTACCCTCTCCTTCATTCAGGGCCGTATTTAAGCGTGTGGAGGCCCTGGAGCAACCAAAAAGTGTAGGCCCCGAAAATTTTGTGGAACCGACGATAAAAAAAGTAAAACACAGTTTTCAATAATTTTTAAACAGGGTGGATTTTTTAGCTAGGGCAATAAGGACAAGGTACCCTAACGGTTGTACGGTTGTACCTACACATCGTGTGTAAAACAGCGAAAAAAAATATCAAAGGAAAAGTTGTTTACTAGTGTTTACTCATTGGAATTTAAAAATATACTTTTTTTTCGAAGTCTCTATTGTGGGGGCCCCTCTTTGTGGAGGCCCCGGGGCGGTCGCCCCGGATGCCCTCCCCTAAATTCGGCCCTGCCTTCATTCATTTTCAGTCTGTGGTGAAGACAGAGGAAATTAGTGATAATATCACGATGACATTGATGACAATCACAGAGTACATTATCTATATTGATGACAATAAGTGTTGACACCAAAGAGCAAAGAATTTATCACAGAGTAAAGTAATCATACAGAGTTGACACTTGACATTTATTTTATTTCTATCTTTTTTTCCCAGCAGTCGAGTTTGTGGCTGTGGTTTGTGGTTGTGGTTTTTTGTCATCGAAAAATAAATAAGTCAACTTGGAACAAAGAATCTGGGTTACAATCTCAGAACAATAACTAAAGCAACAATAATATATGCAATCTGTATTGATGTGAGTTTAACCTTTGTTATTGTTGTACAATATTAAAACGGTATCTGCATAAATAAACGAAGGTAAAGTTTTGTAACGCAAAAGTAAATGTCTGTAAATCACCTGACCTTTGTTTATCAACGAAAATTATTGTAGAATCAATAACAATGGAGAGTATCACGTCCCCGGAGGAAACGACGTCCTCAGAAGGGGAGGATGAACCAAGAATAACGACAAGCAGCGAGATGAACCACGGAAATCAAAATCATCAAGGTACTTCCCCCCAGCGATCTACTTCCTTCAACGAGCTCTCTCAGATGGAAGAGAAGATGCGACGTAAGCTACAGTTTTTCTTTATGAATCCGATCGAGAAGTGGAAGGCCAAGCGGAAGTTTCCGTACAAATTCGTAGTTCAGGTGATAAAGATTGTTCTAGTTACGTTCCAACTGTGTTTATTCGCACACAACAGATATAATCACGTCAACTACACGTGGGACAATCGTATCACATTTTCTCACCTTTTCCTCCTTGGTTGGGACTCGACCAGAGAGATTAATGCTTATCCGCCTGGCGCTGGACCTCTTGCGGTGTACAAAATAGAAGAATTTTATAACACCCTAGACTATGCATATGAAGGATACTCAAATGTTCTAACTAGTGCAATTGGACCATACTCATACAATGATGAGAATAATAATAAACCTCCTCCAGTATTTTGTCAGTTTAATTACAAACAAGGCATAATTAATGGTTTCAATGAGAGCTATGAATTCAACTCAGAAATCGTTGAGACCTGCATTAACTTTACAAAAAAGAATGACGAAGTGTTCCATTCTCAATCATTCATTAAAGATGCTGGGTTAAATATAACTTTTGCATCGTTGGTGCGAGCAAAACTAGTGTTCTCATTAAAAACCATTAACTTTAGAGCCGCGGGACCGATCACCCCACCCGACTGCTACAGATTTGATGTGGAAGTTATTTTTGATAATGAGGACCATGATGGACAAATGTCTCTATATTTGGAGGCAGAACCGTACAAATTGACTTGCAAAGGAGACACTGCGTATGTTACGGATAACAAGATAGACCAAGTTCTGAGAAGTATACTGAATATTCTTGTAATCCTGATATGTGCTGTATCTTTTATTTTGTGTAGTAGGGCCATTTATAGAGCTCAATTATTGAAGGAGCTAACGGTACAGTTCTTCAGGCAAGCTTATGATAAGGACTTGAGCATGGATGGCAGATTAGAATTCTTAAATATCTGGTACATAATGATCATAGTCAATGACATACTAATCATCATGGGATCGGCAATAAAGGAACAGATTGAACGAAACCAGTTTACGAACGACCAGTGGAATGTGTGTTCCCTATTTTTGGGCACTGGAAACCTACTCGTGTGGTTTGGAGTTTTGAGATATCTTGGATTCTTCAAGACGTATAATGTAGTTATACTGACATTGAAGAAAGCAGCTCCTAAGATCTTCAGATTCTCAATCTGTGCATTGTTAATATATGCGGGCTTCATGTTCTGTGGTTGGTTAATCCTAGGTCCGTACCACATGAAGTTCAGATCTTTAGCGACGACCTCCGAATGTCTCTTCTCTTTGATAAACGGAGATGACATGTTCGCGACGTTCTCAATCATGTCGAAGAAATCATCAATGCTTTGGTGGTTCAGCCGTGTGTACTTATATTCATTCATAAGTTTGTACATTTACGTAGTTCTGAGTTTGTTCATATCGGTTATTATGGACGCTTATGATACAATTAAGCAGTATTATAAGGATGGGTTCCCTAAGAGTGACTTACATCAGTTCATAGGTGAAGCGAATATTGAAGAGGTTTCCTCAGGTCTGTACAGAACCCACAGCTCATCATCTCTCAATGCATTAATGAATTCTCTCTTCTGTTGTAATTTCTACAGAAGTGCTTATTCTAAGATAGGTGGAGGAAGTTCAAGCTTAAACTTGTAGACTCTCTTTTTATTCTAATGGTGTAAGAATACCATGCTGTAAATATTTAATCTGTTCATAATTATCATTAGAGTTTGTTAAATAAATGTTTTATCTGTTATAATAATGATAAGCAGCTAATTTATAGCAGCATAGGCTTTATGTGTAGTGTAATAGAGTTTATTATTGTATGATATTTTTAACAGTAGAATCATGGGTGTAGCTAGATTTGATTGTATTTGTCCCATTTTTCCCAAGGACATATGCCATCAAGGTAACTGGCAAAGCATGGCTTTTTTATGTACAAAAGACAATAATGTATCAATTTTTAGATATTATTTTCCAGTAAAAAATCTTGAATCCTGGAACCTAAGAAAATCTGTCAACATTTTACTCAGAAAATATGATCATAGTATGATGATACAAACTTCTAGAATAATTCCTAATGCACAAATTTACATTTATGGCTCCATAGGAATGAATGAGTTGACCCATCCCATTATATTTTAAGGCCGCAGCATGTTTATGCACCTATGAAGAGAATTAATTTTAAAAAAAAATAACTTACTACCTATATTGCGTTTTGTCTGTATGTAAAAATAATCATGTTTAGATTTTATTTTCATGTTACCTAACTCACCAAAGATAAATTCACCAAACATTGGTATGTACTCAAATGAAATAAAAAAATGTTAAGTTATTAGAGAAAATTTGCGTGTGAGCCTGTAAAGTGTTGACATTCCCCGGTTATAATATAAATTTTGGTACTAAGTTACGCCGGGCAATGTAAATACTAATTTAAGTCGCAAGTTTGTACCTTAAGAATCACCTTTTGTGTGAATATTTATGTAGATAGGTACATTTTAGTACTCAAGTGTATAAATGTAACAAATACATTATTTTTTATTACAATTGTTGTTTTGATCATATTTCACCACAATCACGGCTATAATAAATTGTAATGCATTGACTTAGTTGCAATAGGTATACATTTCGAGGCCGCCAGCGCCTGCTCTCAGATAACTGAATATCATATCACACGGAGTTACTTTACAATACATTACCTGCTTCATAAGTTAATACTGAAAAGGTCATAGAAAAAACGAGCAGTGTAGTGTAGTTACTGCAATGTATCAAATATCAATCCATAACAAGTTTGTTTAGCCTCATTGTGCTAAGAATCTTAATTAGTCATAAAATGTTTATTTTTTTGTTTTTCTAAACAGATTTATATTTTATTGCCGCTACTTCGGTGTCACAGCGCGTGTTAAACGCTTATCATCAACAGATGTTCATTTTATATTATTTCTGCTTATTCATTGTAGGTTTAGTTTGCTGTTTGCACAGTGCAGTGCCAGATAAAATTCCACTCATTCGCTCAGAGCAATATACCCCCGAGACCCACAGGAATGAGAGGAATCGATATGGATCCGAATGACTCTTCTGGCAACGCCTTATGAAAAGTTAATAACAACAAGTCTCAGTTGCGCCTTAAGTATGTCTATTATGCACTTGCGGGAGAAGCTTTAATGTTCCTTCCCATTCGAGAATGTATCATTTTGACTTTAAGAATGCCTTTATCTCGTAGTAGTTACGGCATTTTTCGTAGTTCAAGTGTGACCAGGGGGTCTACTACCTAAGTACGAAATCCGAATTCGAATTCCGAAAACGAATTAAGAATGAATTTGACACAATTTGATAGTTGTCCCTTCCCCCGATGTGGTTTTCGCGTCCGAAAAATTTAAAATGTCACTTATTTTGACGGATTAACTACTTTCGGACGGGCCCGTATCTTCGTTAGTTCGTTAGAGGACTTAGAGAGTAGACACCCTGACGTGAGGTTGACCGTAAATTATAATTTATATCTGTAAGTTGGTTTAAAACAGACTTTTTGTCAAAAATAAATTATACAGGGTGGCAGGGACATCGACGCGCAACCCATGGATTGAGTACATGATTCCGATCCCCGTGTTGTAACTTTTCGTCGGTTATTAAAAAGAAAATTAGCTGATCTATACATTGTTGCACTTGTCTATGAAGCAGCAGATTTCTTTTTGATAAACTGCGAAAAATTTGTGTTTTTTCGCGTCGATGACATACCAGACTGTATTTTAAAGCTAGTTGATATCGGTATTTCTTATTTGACTACTCTGAGTAAAAATACCGACACAAACTCAGAGCGTACCATACCATCTATTGAAACAGATAGGTAGGTAGGTATAACTTAAAACAAAACTATTGCTGGCCAAGTTTGTAAGTGCCTTGCCTACATAACTTCATAAACAGCCAAATGATGCAGTGCGACGTGTTAGGTACGTGATAAACTACTAAACCGCAAAATTACATATGTTGATATTTATTGCTGGTATTTTGTGGGCGTTTCTCGGCAGTTTGAAATCATGCCTAATTACGTACCTATATTACTTTTATGTTGTGGTTATAGAACAAGACAGCAGGCATCAATAATATTATTTTCATGCAATTAGGGTTGCTATACCTAATTATTATTGTAACTATTAAACGGAGAGTAGGTAGTTCATATTCGGTATTCAAGCGTTACTTTTCTCGAGGTCACTACTTAATTTTACCTATAACACAAAGATCTACAACAGTAGATCTGTAGATTACGTAATATTTTTAATTTTTCCTTATGATTGTATCAACGGAATCTCAATTTCCTCTACCTATGTTCGTTAGCATTTTTATGGATAAATAACCCATGTTTCATTTTTGTGTAAGTACTTAGATAGGTTACGCAAAATTCAAATGCTAAACTTTTATCGTGAAATACCGATTGCAACTTTGAGAAAAGACCTAAGTATTTCACAACAGTATGGTTTTGATAATACTATGTTCATAACACCATAAAATATCTATCAATACTTTAGGAGAAAATGGCTTTTCAATCTTGTGGAAGTGTAAGGTTGAGGCCTCATTAGTGCGTTGCGTTGCGTCGTCGCAACGGATGAACGCATTGTATGCCACACCTGCGTTGCGACGACGCACGACGTTGCAACACAAGAGCGCAGCATCTCAGTGTGGATTTTAGTCTTCTGTCTGTCGTCGCACCGAAGCTCCGGCAGCGCAGCGCATCACCCTCCCCCCGCTTCGTCTCTCGTCCGTCAATGCGTTGAAACGTCGCGTGCAACGACGCAACGCATAATGTGGCATGTCACTTGAAAATATATGTAAAACAACGCAGCGTTGACGCTACGACGACGCAATGCAACGCACTAATGAGGCCTCCAGCCTTTTTTTTTAAGCTATTGCATAGCTTTTATCGCGGGCTTTAAGCGCGCCGACCGAATCGAGAAATTCCGTAACCAAAATAAAACCTGACACCCCCCCCTCCGCCTACCATGTAGCTCGGCCGAGCGTTCGCTTAACGTTTATGTATATGGTACGACTGTACTTCAATTAATACCAAAGAAAAAAAAAATACTGCGCAAATAAAAAATAAATAAATAATTATAATTGCATAAGTTGATAAAAATGCTATGCAATAGCTTTACCGCGGCAGTCCCCGAGTGCCACACGTGTTTTTTTTTATTTTAGTTCTCTGCCTAAGGTAGGTATTTGGGCGCGTGACTGTAGCTCTAGTCTGATTGCATGTCGTGATGTTTGGTCAGAAACCACATGACTACAGATAGACATAATACCTAGGCACGCTGAACAATCTACAAACAAAACAGTTGCTTCTTCCATTGAAGTCATTAATATTGAAGGGGTAATTTTGGAAATATTAATTTTTATTTACAATTTTTTTAAACATAATTGCTCTGCACAACTTTGCGAGTCATCCAATGGGATTCAATCAGGATATTAAAAAAATAAATTAAGTAAATATTTTTCACATTTATTATCGCTATAAAACTTATTTCTAGTAACAATATATACAACCACATTATTCTTACAATATGCGACACACATTGGGTGTAAACGCAACTTTCTGAATCTATTGACCTGTTGAAACCATAACTTGGTTTTAGGAACATTTTTAAATAATAATGCATTATTTAAAAAGTTTAATAATTAGTACATTTGTGCCCGATTACTGGCCTGCATTATGGCAATCGCATTGGCGTAGGCAAGTGCACTTTACATTAAATATTTTAAAAGTTTAAGTAATTACAACAAAATAATTGTAAGCCAATAAATAAATGCATTCATAAAATTCACTTACAATTAACTAAATCTGATAAATATTTAATTCTGAATAATTATTAAATAAACTTTGTAAACTTTTATGTGACATTTGAGCAAAAATTGACAATAAAACTGTTAATTTCTATTTCTTTATTAATTAAATAAATAAAAAAAAAATATTTTTACAAGTATAATCTCGCAAAACCCGCCCCAATTTTACAATAAAATTGCATTATTATATTACAGGTATTTAATATTATATTAGCAAATACATGCATAAAAGTTTATACAATAATATCAACATTATGGCATTTAGATATGAGAGACGTTTGTAATGACGACAAGCCGTCGCGTCGTTCGAGCCAAAGGTTCCGTAGCAAATTCACTAATAATCTTTTTAACTACTTACATATACATAATGTCCCTTTCTATATAGAGGCAACTGGGTCTTTGATAAATACCATAGAAATATTTAAAAAAAACAGATACATATGCAACATCTATACTCCACACAAGATAATTTTGCAAAGCAGATAAACAAATCTACAAAAAAAAAAACTGTCATCCATTATTTCTTAAAGAACAATAAATATCTCTCGAAATAAAGAAATTAAAAGTCCTAGTTATTTCTCAATTGTTTTAATGCTAGCAAAATTATCTTATGGTTACTAGAACAAGTTTGAATTAAAGTGAAAGGTACTTAAGTTACTCAACTCGACAAAACAGAAAGTGAGTAACTTGAGAGTTCCAATCATTGCACCTTAGGAGCTTTCAATTCACCATTGCCTAAGACATCTAGATAAAGAAAATACATCCATGCTCATATTACAATAAATAGTTACAAAACTGGATTGTAGTGTATAGATAGTGTATACCAATTTTCTTAGGGACGAAGATACGTAGTGGACCTTTGGGGTACGAAACCCTAAAAATAGATACATATTTTAAAACCACTTATCTATTCAGGCTAAACATTAAAACTATTATTGTTACCATGTTAATCGCGATAAGATTCCATCTGGGAAATTCGTTCTACCTAGAAATGAATTCATAATAATATGCACCTATTAAAATTCGTACAAGCTGCCTCAGTGACTGGATATTATCATAAATTCAATAACAAATTTAAATAAATAGTTTACAGCGCAGCGTAAAACCTATAAAGGTACATCTAGAAGATACATCGTAATTCTTTGGTTCTATAAAATTATAATATTGCTTATACCGAAGCACTGTGACACCAAAGAAACTTCTAAGTGTAAGTCTCAGTACAAAAATACTATGTGATGTCTGTCAGTCTGTTTGTGTGGTTTATTTCTTCTCTTCGGGTCTCTGTTGTGGTTCGGCGCCTAACATGACTTGGATCTCGTCGACACTCTTGCCTTTCGTTTCGGGGACGACGAAGAAGATGAACACGAAGCCTATGAGCATGATGCCAGCGAATAGCCAGAAAACTTGACCAGCGCCTATCGCGGCGTTGAGCGAGTTGAAAGTGCTGGTGACCGTGAAACTGAGAAGCCAGTTGAACGTTCCGGCTGTAGAGCCGACGAAGGCCTTGATGTCGATCTTACAGAGCTCGCCAGCCATCATCCACGGAATAGGACCGAAACCAAGAGAGAATGCGATGATGAACACGGAGAGCGACACGAGAGGCAGCCAAGAGATAGCCTGGACGATGTCCGCGGTGCTTCCATGCGTCTGTTGAAGGAAGAAGTACACTCCCAAAGCAGTGGAACACACGCACATGACCAACGCAGACAGCAGCAACAGGATACGCCTGCCAAGTTTGTCCACGACCAAACTGGAGATGAATGTCGCAATGACTTGGATGACTCCGATAATGATAGTTGAAATAGTCGAAGGGATCGTGGCTCCAGCGTCGGCGAAGATCTGCGAAGCGTTGAAGATCACTGCGTTGATACCAGACAGCTGTTGGAACAACATCAGAGCGTAGCAGATAAGGATTGCTTTCAGAGCGGTCTTCTTCTTAATGGCGGCGATGTAAGACACCTTATTCCTTTGAGATTCTTCATTTTTTAATTTCAAGTTGTCCAGTTCTTGGTCCACATCGTAACTCTGACCTCGAAGTTTGATCAAAGCTTCTCTCGCCTCGTCATTTCTTCCCTTGACCACTAAGAAGCTAGGACTTTCGGGCATGAAGAAGAATATGATACCGAAAACGATGGGGATGCAGGTACAGAGGATGTTGAAGACGAACACTGAGGCGTAACCACCGACAACGTACGCGAAGAGGATACCAATGGTGATCATCAGTTGGAAATAGCTTCCTAAAGTTCCTCGGATGGAGTCCTGGGCTATTTCGCTGGTGTAAGCGGGGGCCGTAACGCAGAAGGCTCCTCCAGCGACACCAGTAATAAACCTGCCAGCTATGAGCATGCCTACACTGGTCCCGAAGGTGATCAGCAACCAGCCTAAGGTGAACGGTAAGACGAGTAGTAACATAGTCTTTTTACGTCCGATGATGTCCATGACCATGCCGATAGGGAAGCAAACGAAGGCAGCTCCGAGGTTGATGATTGAGGAAATCCAGTCGCCCTGCGTCTTTGACACTTCAAAATCATAGCCGCTTGTGTAATTCCCTGAAGTATCAGTTAGTTTTACCATCACTGGGGCTGACCAACCCAGCATTGAACCGGCCGCTAACGCTCCCAATGTAGCTGGAACAGGGAAAACATACTAATTAGTATTGTATTGAGACATACATACACAACATTACGCCTGTATCCCCAGAAGGAGTAGGCAGAAGAGAGTGATGATGAAGTCGCATATCCAATTTTTGGCTTCTACTAGAAATTCCTTATGGAAATCTCGATAACAATTTGTCCAACCAAGGAACTTAACCCAATACCTTTATCAGCAGTTTCGTTTGCCAACAAAGAGGCAGTTAAAATAAGAAATGTAGAAGCAAAATTAATGGTTTTCTGGCGCCTTACAAAAATTGTTATGAAAAGTATTTTTGTAATAAGTTAAGTGGAGCTAGAAATACATTTTAAAATGGAGGCATTAATCACCCACACATATGTGAGTTGTACTCGCAATATGAACATAATAACACCTGCTGGTAATTAGCATAATTATAACTACCTACCAGTCAACTAGTGCTAACGCGTAAATATGAAACGACGCATTACTGGATGGGAACCACTTAAATTGTTATTTAGATGATATTAGCTTTTGTCCGCGGCTTCGCTCGCGTTAATTTAGAATTTGACAATCAATTTGGGTTGTTCAGGGAATTATAGTTAAGAGGATGAAAAACCGGTCTATCGACACTAGACTCACTCCGTTAAGTACTTCAATTAAAAAACTCCTAACACACTACTAAAGTTTCTACAATAATATAATTCAATCATGATTCGAAAGACACGTGGCGCCATCTATTATCATAAGAACGTTATTGTTGTTTTCCTCAGGAACAGTACTTTTTTTCGGGATGATAGGTACCCTATGTTTGTTTCTGTACACCTGACGTACAATTTCAGGATGATCTGTTCAGTGGTTTAGGCGTGAAAAGGTAACAAACAAAAAAACTTACTGTCGCATTTATAATATTATAATTAGGATTTTTTAAGTAAGCTGGTAGACCAAATTAATATAAGGTTATTATTAGGGTTCCATACCCAAAGGTTAAAACGGGACCCTATTACTAAGACTCCGCTGTCCGTCCATCTGTCTGTCCGTCTGTCACCAGGCTGTATCTCATGAACCATTATAGTTAGGCAGTTGAAATTTTCACAGATGATGTATTTCTGTTGCCGCTATAACAATATTATTACGCCTGTATTCCCCGAAGGATTAGGCAGAGGTGTACCTTTAGTGGGGAAAAGTGTTATTGGGTTTTCCATCTGGAATTTCGCAGTGGTAGGCCGGAGTCTGGATTTGTGCCCGGTTGATGGCAATAGACTCGCCCCCTATTACGTCAGACTTAAAACATAACTGATGAAATGTGAGAGTACTTATTCTAGTAGAATAGCATAGTGTGATATATACCCGCTAGAGCTGCAAGATACTGCGGCAGCTTGCGTCCGGAGTCTCCCCGCGGCTCCACCAGATCCGCTTGTGACACTCCCATGTCTGCCATTGTGCCGTTGCCCTCTGGACGCTGGAAGTAAACAGAAGTTATGGTTTAATTTGTGTTGTTTGTGATTTAATTAACGAAGGAGTTAAATACCTACATTGTTTCATGTGTCATTTTAAAATATGTTTTTTAGATATCCGGATTTTTTTTTTTCTGTAGATCACTGTAGTAAAAGTTGTATAAAAAGGCGAGTGAAATATGCTAAAAGTTAGGTTTAGCAACTTTAGATGCAAATGAATAAACCACCCTTCTACGGCCATAGATAGTGACCTGGTGGTGTTGTTGAAAATTGTGGAATGATCATGTTTTATAAAGTCCCTAATTGTTAAATACTATCATATACTTCATCAATCAGATTTAACACAGCATTTGCTGATATGAATCATTAAGATGTTAATCTTCCCTAATGCCATACATATTTTTGTCATCGGTATCCATTACTAACAAGTATGAACAAAGGCAAAGTAAAACTATATCAGCTTTAAAAAAACAGAATTGAGAAGTTATTTTCGCATAAGAAAAAAAACTTGGGTTGACATGATAATCTGTATTATAAGACGCAAACAAAAAACCTTTGATAAGAAGGCACTAGAAGGCATTAAACAGTGATTAAATGTTTATAAGCCTCAGTAAGTTGGCACAAAATAGAAAGAAATTAAACATGCAAATGAGAGATCACCCGCATAACTGCGTAAAACCTTGTCAATAAGTTATAATGATAGTCTGTGCAATAAGTAATTGTACTGTTATTTTTAGAAAGAATATTGGATATAATTGGTTACGACTTAAAAATGAAGGTACACAGATAAAACTATTTTTCAATGCAAAAGAGGTCATAATTTTGTGAGAAAACTTAATAAAACTATCGTTTATTAATCAAAGAATACTACGGAACAGGCCTTATAGAAAATCGTGATTGAAATCAATTTAAAAAACACAAATTACCTCAGCTCGTAAGCCGTTATTAAATCCAGAGGCGGGAATTGCTGCCAACAACGGTTCTCTCTCCGGGTCGCTACCCCTACGTCTATATAACGAAGACCTCATTGTGGACGGAATTTGTTTACTATTTTAACACGGGCACTACCACTTATCAAGCCTTTTCAATAAATAATGATTGTATTTGTTTACAGAAATTACGGAAACAGCTGACGTATCATGTTGACACTGCATTGACAGGCGAAATGACACTTAATATCAGTGTTGCAAGATTAATGAGCACCGTTAAAATATAGTTATTCTTTCGAGATATTTTTATCAAAATATTATTCTGTTTATTCAAAGTCATATCCTATGAAAATATGTGTAATTTATTTGATGATTGTCCTCTATAAAAATTCATGCGCCATAAAATAAATATCGCGGCAACATATACTTTCGTTACAAATTGCTCTTAACAAAGTTGCAGGCGTTCAATATTTTCGTAAGTAAGCAAATTAATAATTTACTAAGACCCACTTGCACCGCAAATCACTAAACACGTTTAGCGCTAAACGAGTTTAACACATAATCCTGTTTCTGTCAAATGTTTGAAGATGACAGAGAGAGAATGATGTTTAAAACTCGTTTAGCGCTAAACGTGTTTAGTGATTGGCGGTGCAAGTGAGTCTTAGTAATTGGCAATACACTTAGATAGCTCGTTAATCATAATCCTTCATATCTGATGAATATGCTTTTACAAGACGATCAATTAAGTAGGTATGCTTGTGATTAGCGCTAAACGTGTTTAGTGATTGGCGGTGCAAGTAAGTCTTAGTAATTGGCAATACACTTAGATAGCTCGTTAATCATAATTCTTCATATCTGATGAATATGCTTATACAAGACAATCAATTAAGTAAGTATGCTTGTGATAAAATAAACAAGCGTAATTTATTTATTTCTGGGTGTGCCGGTCGTTATTATTTCCACATATATTTCACATATATAATAACGATCCTTTGTTTGAAGCCGCTGTCTTATTCAAAGAGCATATTACGAATGTTGAATGGTAGGTTGTTTGTTTTAGACCTGTGGCTGTATCAGTAGGTATGTGTGTGTTCTTAGTATTTAAGAATACAGGGTGGCTGGGACATCGACGCAAAAACTGTAACCATGAATTCAGCACATGATTATAAACCCCAAGCGTTGAAATTTTTCGATGATTATCAAAAAAAAAAAATGCTATTTCATTCATTTTGACCGCGTAAGTATTGCACTTTTCTATGAAACAGCAGATTATTATAAATACAGTAAGTAAGCATTAAAAAGGTTTAATTTGAGAAAATAGAGTACAATAAACATGCTACTTAATTGATAATTATTATATTTTTTCAAGATATTTCCTTAAATCACTGTTCGGCGTCGAAAATGGGCGTTTTAAATATAGTTCATCATTCAAGGGATGCCTGGCCTGGCCTCACAAATGGCTACAGCTAATAATTTTGCGGAACTAACTGCACGAAGAATCAGTTGAAGTGATTTTTTAACGCTAGTTCGAACACTGTTGAAGGCGGGTAAAAGTCGCGCTGTGCGTTTTTATTCCGTCACGATTTTATTACGTCCGTGGGAACGTGGGCTAACTAAGAAAAACGTTAATAATGTTAATATTTAGTATTCATCATTGTACGTACAAGTTAACAAAACTAAATTCCGGCCGAAGAGAGAATACGTTCTTGACACCCGTCAGTTTCATACAAACTAATATGTACGTGTTTTGCGAATTTAATCTTTATTAGTTACTAGAATTGTCCCACTGACAGGTGTCAGGAACGCATTATCTCGACGGCCGGACTGTGAGCAGGTAAATAGCATTAAAAAATTACTAAGTGACCATTTCACACCTACATACTCAATTTTATTTGGCCGTCAAAAATCATTCGGTCGATGCAATTCATGCATATATAACTGACGCACACGACAGGTGCACGACCGTACTTGACATTGGCACTGCAATCCGGCCTTAACTGTGGGTCAATTAGAATAATCCGACCGGCATAACTTATGGGAAACAGTACCACTTCAGAATATAACATCAAGTATGTGAGTTTAGGTAGGGGTGTATGTATGGTAGGTTAAACTACGCTTGCCGAGGACGGTTCGTGGATGGGTGACCATCCATTACATATAGGGACCCCTCCATGCCTCGGAAAGCACGTTAAACTGTTGGTCCCGGCTGTAATTCGTAGATCTTTGACAGTTCTTACGGGTAGTTAGAAGCCCAAAATCCTGACAACCAGTCTTACCAAGGGGTATCATCCTACCTAGTAACTGGGTTATGGAGGTCAGATAGGCAGTCACTCCATATAAAATAAAGGTATTCAGCTGCATCCGGTTAGACTGGAAGCCGACCACAATTTAGTTGAGAAAAAGGCTAGGTAGAAAGACTATTATAACTTGCTACATCGAGAAATTACGAATGTAAAAGCTAAATTCGTCGTGTCTCCGACTTGCACAAAGTAGGTTCTACGAGCTGAAAATGTCAAGTTTTTAATAAAACTGCAAGATTTTATGACATTTTAGAAATGTTAGTAGGTTTATTCATTGGACCGTGTGGTTTCGTGATGTATATTTAGAAGTTTAAAACCAAACAGACTAATAACTCCGCTGGACGTATCTACGGTCTGTTTTTTAATCTCGGAAACTGATTTGACATGGTTTATATTAAACTTATAAACTAAAAACAAAGACACAAATACTTGAAATGTCAATTTAGACTGTGAGATTCATCACTGAAAATAATTATGCGCTCAGTAAAAGAAATTATACCATTTGGAAAATATAAGAAAAGTCAAAATCATGAGCAACAAGACATTGTTGGTCAGAGAGTACAATAGAAAGAAGTGTATTAAGTAAACTGATTTAATTCTGAATAAAAATTTCAATAACAGATTACGGCTGCGTGTCGTTTTACACTTATTTTAATAAAATAATGTTATTTAAATTTTCCCCGAAAATATTTTCTTTAGTTGACATTTTTTTTTTTAATATAGTGGTTATGCCTCTAATATAGTAGGATATCGATATAGTAGGGTTGGCAACCCTACTTCGTATCGATGTATTTTAGACGCAAATTATTTTGTTGTCAACATTATGGTAAAAAGGCGAAAATGAAACACTGCTGTGATCTCCGCAAGTTCCACAACTGGTAAAAATATGACCTACAAGAAAGAATAGACTTCATTAAAAAGACGTGCTTCTATAAAACAACCTTGTTTGAGGAAATTCTCCTTTCTAAACCTACTTTATGAGCAGTCTTAGTTAATATTAGACTTTATTAGAACTAATTAATTAGCAATTAAAGCAAAAAAGCTAGTTAGACAGCAGACCAACAATATAATTTTATTATTGCTGTAACAGAAAGCCGTTACGAGGATGAGGTAATAAAAAAAATAGGTAAAGAGTTTTAGGTACCTACTATTTCTAGTCATTTATTTTAGTACATACTTAGATACTTGAAAAGGATATTCAACTGGTTTCTATACTATAGTTTTTACATAATGAAACCGTTTAGTTATGTGATACGGGAAAAAGTTTATGCATAATGATGTGATCTTTGTGTCCTTTAGAGGAAAACCCACGTATAACCTATACAGGGTCAAATTAAATTAGCTAGCGAAACTCCGTAGACGTGATGGGTATCGATACCTCCACACGATAAAACAGATTTTATCAACTCACACTTCAAGTAACAAATCTACCAGCGGGCATTGAACCCAAAAAAAATTTTTTTTTTGTCTTGTTTGGGTATCCATCACGTCTGCGGAGTTTCTCTAGTTAATTTAATTTGACCCTGTATACGTGAGGGGGAAACTAAGTACTTATTCACTAGTTCGTGGTTTACCTACGGAATATGCCTATGGAGTACCTACCTTGTCTTGTCTTACTCTACTTACCTAATCTGTCTATATTTTTAAAACAGATACAGCTGGCTACTTAATTTCCTAGCCGAAACTTACAGGCCTGATAACCGAAGGCCTGACCAGCACCCTAATTACGTAACACACAATCTGTCACAATCTGAATCATTTTGAAGCCTATTGCTAATCCATTGCTTCATATATTCGAAACGTTTGTCTGCTCAACAACTTAAATAACGCAATGAATGTTGTTGAACTGTCAAAATGAAACCCATTCCTATTGTTAGTGTGTTACGTAATTAACCCTGTAAGTACCTGGATAAAAAAGAATGAAAAAGCGGAACATTACGAAAAGCGATTAATCCAACAAGATACCTACTTATACTATGCAAATAAAAATTATCATTACTTTCTATAAAACGAAGTAATATTAGCGTAATAAAAATACATAATTTCATTTATCAGTTATATCGTTTTATAGCAACGTTGGATGCTAAATAGGTAGGTAGGTATGTATGTACAATCAACAGATATGTAATACGATATGAAACAATATGATGTTTTCACGGTATTGTTATGAAAATACCGAATACGTACGTAGAACCAATGAGAATATGCATTGGAGACGCTCGTCAAATCTTAAAAAATTAAATGAAATTTGCATGCATTTAGCCTTTTGCTATTTAAAGCAGAATTATAATCTCGAGAGATAGGGCATTATCATGATATGTTCTGGGATTCTTTATCTTCTTTTAAGCCACATAAGTGCCTTGCTGAATATAATCTTACAGTGACCGCTGCAGTAAAAGGTCACTTTTCAGTAATCTAGGAATAAGTGACTGAATTTATTGCCCTGGATTAGGTACCTACTGAAAACTTTACTCACAGGATGCTCTACTACCTTCACTAAACAGCACCCTAATTACGTAACACACTATCTGTCACAATCTGAATCATTTTGAAGCCTATTGCTAATCCATTGCTTCTTAAGTTCGAAAAATTGGTCTGCTCAACAACCTAAATAACGCAATGAATGTTGTTGAACTGTCAAAATGAAACCCATTCCTAATGTTAGTGTGTTACGTAATTACCCAGCAGGTCGGTAGGTACTTTGTTTGTTTGCAATTTCGCAAAAAGGTATCGTTAAAATCGATTTAACTTTCGGTTCAAGGCTCCTTCAAACAGGCGGCATAAGTACGTGACGCGAGTCTTTACCCGTTAACAAGTATTTTTGAACATAAACATCTGTATTGTATTCATTTTAATTCGCAACACTAGCGAATTTGTACCACCTTTTTTGAAAAACAATGATCATGTTTGTTTTGGTATGCTTGTTATTCGTTACACCGCCTCTGTAGTGGTCCATTTTCAAGTAAGGTTATTGAAATATGAATTGTTACCTATTCGTAAGTGTTGTTTTAAAGTTTAGGTTTTGAAAACCAAGCTTAGTCTCCTGTCCAGACCATAGGTCGAAACCAATTAGAATTTGAAAAGAGCTGATGATTATTTTGACGCTAACGAAATTCGGTCCTATTGTTATTTCAATCCACGATTAGATACCTATAGGAAAGTTGACTAAAAGATGCAGCATCATACAATGTACAGTCAGCAAAGGAGATAAGTATCCAGGGTCACCGGATATAGTTCAAGTTTCGTAAGAAACCGATGAATATTTTCGAATGAAATTTTATTTGATAAATGACCAGTTTGTTTTCTATTAATTTAAGTAAATTTTATTCGAAAACATTCATCGGTTTCTTACTAAACTAGAACTATATCCGGCGACCTTGGATATTTATCTCTTTTGCTGACTGTACATGTCAATTTATTATTTAAAAAAAGTGTTCTCAATACCTAATTGAAACAGCACTTTGAAGATATTTCATTCGTTCCAATTGATTCGATCACTCAATTAAAACGAATCCATAACCTGTTAGTGGTAGGTAGGTAGAATCTAAGTATTGAATTGAGCGAATTTATATCCACTCGCTTAACTCCGAAAATATTTATCGGTGATAACATGGGCCGGTAACAGGTAGGTACTTACAAGTAGGTGCAAAGCAAAACAAAACAGGAATTAAAAATAATAATTATTAATAATAAAAATACCTGCAGACTAATCTTAATCAATCTACGCTTTAAATGGAGAAACGTTAAAAAAACTGTTATTTTAATTATCATTAAAGAACTAACTACCTATCCCTAATCCTCCGTGACCAAGCGCCATTTGTCCAGTTAAGCTTAGAGGAAAATTCACCCACAAGAAGAACCCCAGAACAGTTCACATTCACTGCCCCATCTCTAGGAAGAGAACAATGCCTACAAAACAGCAAAACAATTGCCCATCAACATTCTTAGACTGTCTTAGACTGCATAGACTAACAATGTAGAAATGTTGTTGTCGTCAACATCTCAATGATTTCAAAACATCGATAGTGGTTTCAAATGTCACTGATAAATATTAAGAATTTGGACTCAGTTATACTGATAAGACAGTAAATCCGTAATCTCAGAGTTTCAAAATTAAAACCGTGTCAGGGATAAACTACATACTTATCTTAAAACTAACTAAAAAGTCAATGCGAAGACAAACAGAAAACAACGTCAATATGATAGAATAAACACATAGTTGGTCAAATTGAAGTAACAGTCAAAAAGAAAGCAAATCACAAAATAAAAATATCTGCTGTCTATGTTTTCAGAGTTGAAACTGAAATTTCAAATGGACCGTTAGTCTCAGATAATGAAATATTGTTAATAACACGCCCAGCAAACAGAAAAGTAAGTATTGAAGAAAGTCATAAATTAAAACGAGTTGGTACCGTATTTGCAAATCCTGAAGGAAAACTCGAACGATAACCTGAAGATTTTCCCGCAGAACCGGCTATTGAGGTCACCGTATTTGCAAGAATCGCTCCCGTCACTACAGCTGGTCCCAGGACTGGGAAACTCAGCAATGTAAAACTCCCAGGCCCAAATCCTGACCCAAACATTTTAATAAACTTAGAAGAAAAACAATTGAATTATGAAAACTGTATTTTGCATGTGCAAAACGATCTTGACATGTTTTTCGAGTGGGCTCTTAGCGAAAATTATCTTGAGGAGAGAAATCTTTGAGATAAAAGTAGATGCTATCTTAAGAATTTCAGATCAATAATAGATATAATCTGATGGAGATAGTTTTAGACAGGGCTTTAGGACAGATGCAATGTTTTCGAATCAATATACTAAAGATATATAAGATAAGATATATATATCTATATGTATATACGAAGATGAAATCAAGTATCTAACTCTCGAATTACTTGCTCTTTAGAACATGGATTTATGTTTTGCATTGATGTGAAGATCGCGTGCAAATTGTAAGTGATTTACATTAATTTTAATATTAACATCATCTACATCGAAGGAGCCTTTCTTTTTTTTTTTTTTGTGTGGGAAATCATCAAATGACCTCTCCCGCTCTGGGCGGAACGGAAGGGCGTGTCAGGTGTCAGACTCTTACTGACTAAAACCCACCCGTGTTCCTTCAGTTGCCTGTGCGCCAGGGCCACGGTAACTCTTTCGAACAATCCGCTGCCCCGGCAGGCATCCGTCCTATCGGACCCCGTCAATTGTGCTGACATCTCTTTGAGGCGCGCGAGGCCGTCCTTACCGGACGGCGAGCTGCCCATTGCTCGCCGTCCTCAAGCCCGCGCCTACGGTGGCCGGGAGTCGGCAATCGACTCCCTACGCCCAGGGTGTCTCCTCCTGCGGCGACTAGGGGCGCGAGGGCGCAGTGATTGCCTCTCCCTCTCGCGCTCCACCTCCTCCTTCGCGAGCATTACTGCTTCGCAGAAGGAGGTGACGGCTTCCCATTCCCTCTCGCTCCGTACCATAGCCTGAACCAGGGCCGGACGCGAGAGGTCGCCGCCGCCGATCGCCTTCACGAGGACACGGCGGTGCTCCGCCCAAAAATTACTTTTGCTCTCATTTCTAGTCTATCTTCATCCTGATGAAGTGGATGAGATGAGAAAGCTTGCATAAGTCCTCTTTGGAGAAGAGCGACATTTGAAAGCACTCACAAAACATTATAGATACCCCGTGTTTGAAATGAAAGCCTTTCTATGCAAAGGTGTGTGTTTTTAGAATCTGCCCAAAAACAAATACCTAAAATCTGTTGTATTTTTGGATTTGTGCTTATGTCATCGTTAACTATAACATACCATCAATGTTGATATAACTAAATAATTAGTTTATTTATTAAACTGTTTAAATATTTGATGCTAAGTCTCGCCGGGCGCAGCGTTGTCTGTGCATTCACCTTCGTCTACTATTGATTGATTTGAAGATAATGCTTCTTCCGTTTTGATAAACGCTAGATTCTTATTAGTCTGTTCTATATTTGGATTATAATGTCCTGTTCCTGTTTGATTGTTTGAAAATCACCGGTAATAGTTTAAAACTAATGCTTTTTGTTTTAAAATCTGTAAAATGCTACAAAGTATCTAAAGAAAACTGAAGATCTGCAAAAATCTAACGATTTTGCTTGTTTTTTTCGTATGATTGCACTCAAAACTAGCGAATGTTATCAACTTATCCAGTCGTAAATCACTGTGCTAATTAAAGGTCATCACTCATTATAAAAGCGCCGATCCGACACAGCAAATAGATTGTCATTCAAGTTAGAATTTTAAACCAAATGCAGTAAATTTAGAATAGTGAACAGCTCGCTGCCCGAGGACCGTTACAAAGCGCGCCCACCGCGCGCTTTTAAAGCGCGCAGCCCGCCCGTCGGCAAACAAACGCCCGCAAGCGATATGCATGCTGGCGACTCGCCGTCAGCACGGGGTCCCCTCGCCGCACTTGCGCGGACCTCGCGCCGCTCGCATGGATCTCCTCCGTCGCCCGCAAATTATTCTCTTCTTCGTCGAGTGCAATAGCTATGATTGCCAGTTCTCGTAAAGTAAATTGAGACGACGTAGGAAAGCGGGCTTCTCAAGCGAAATCACTCACTAATGTTCGCAAACCGGTATGTAAGCTGAAAACCACACGTTGGCGCGTGGACGGTGAGCTACCAACTAGTGAGCGGCGCGTGAACACCAAGCTATCACCTCACCGGTGGCGCGTGGACTGTGAGCTACCAACTAGTGAGCGGCGCGTGAACAACAAGCTATCACCTCACCGGTGCACGGTGGCGCGTGGACGGTGAGCTAGCAACTAGTAAGCGGCGCGTGAACAACAAGCTGTCACCTCACCCACCGGTAGCGTACCAGCAGCGAGCGGTCGTCTTGCTGAACGGCGCGTTGGCGATAAGCGCGGTGCGGTTATAATGAGTGATGACCTTACATTTTTCAAAGAAAGTCAAATCATACTAAGTAGTACTTTCTCTGGCATTTCCAATTCGATTAGACTTTTGCATAACACGTTATCGTTCACCTTGAAATAAGGAAAACCAACTAGGTTTTCAAGGGAAAACTAGTTACTTATTAGTCAATGAAGAAGACATATTTACTTGCTAATTACATTAGGAAGTGTCGTCTGTGTTCTATAAAAAGTAGTGACACATTTGCATATTCGTCCAAGTGATGGTAGGTGATAAATTGTGTTGTCTGTGGTATATAGAATGTAAGTGTAGCAGTCGACCTTTCTCGAGATATCCGTTTCCGTACGGATGTAGAACACGTCCGTATGTGCGCGCGAAATGTTATTGTTTTTGGAGTATAGATAACAAAAACTAGTTTTTTAAACAGTATAATTATTATATTTGATTTTTATATTCCTGCTGGTGGAATGTAGATTCCTGAAAACTCTAGCCCAAAGTACAAAAAGTACGATATGTACGCGGACGAAGTCGCTTGCAAGTGGCAAGTGCAAGTTGAGGTAGGTAAGTATATAGTTCCAGCGCAGTGTGATCAAAGAGTCCCATAGGTATAGGTAGGTAAAGGTACTAACAAACAAAACGACCGAAAGATTAAATTTAAAAATAAAAAATCCGCGCCGACAGAACTGACTGTTTTTTGGCATGTTTTTCTCACGATACAAGACAACAATTTTGTATCATCAGAGATCTTTTTTTTTACTAATAAGGTGGCCAATTCTGAGAGGAAAAAAATGCAAATTGGGCATTTGACGGTTTCTTCATGTGGCAAGCTTAATCGTAGGGTACTGTGGTAAGATTTTGTTTTTCGGGTCGATCTAAATAATAAATAAAGTTTTAAAGCTTTAATAAAGTTTGATGGCAATTTAAATCATCATCGTGACCTCACGCCTGTATTCCTCGAAGGGTTAGGCAGAGGTGTACCTATAGTACACCCACAATTCGCCAGTTATGTTTAAGTCCCATGTAATAGGGGCGAGCCTATTGCCATCAACCGAGCACAAAATTTTGGCAATTTAAAATAACCTAAAAGCAATTAAAATAAAGGCTCGTACACAGTGGCGCGACGCGACGCCTGACATAAAGGCACCGCGCGTCGCGCAACGAGGGGCACCTTTGTGTAGCGCTGTCGCGTCGCGCTTGTCTCTGGGAGCCTTTAAACTAGGTATAGGTTGGTAGGTAAATAGTTTTAAGCGCGCAAATAAGCCGTAGTCTATGAAATTTACGTAGGTACTCATCCATTAGGGTTAAAACAACAAGTAAAAAATTATTAGCCACATAAGTACAGGGACAGTCGCCAATAGGTCAAGCTCAAGCTACACGAAAGTGTCAAATTTCTTCAAACAGGCAGATATTGTACCACGATTCGTGTAATTTAGGACTTTTCGTTATTAAGGTTATTGGGTATTACAATGCGATTGTGTGCAAGATATCGATAGGTCAATTTTATCATTAGCCATATCCTGTATCTGTAAGATAACTTTAGAGTACCGCGAATATAAACTATCTTTATATAATGCTATCCGTCGTAAATGACGATATTATATGTATATCATTTAGAGATAAAATATATTAGGTATGTAATTATTTGTTTCTGGTATGTTCGTTCATTGCCCTCTGTGGCAGTCACAGAAGTAAACACTTCTCCGAACAAATGGTAAAATAATGAGCTATTCGAGTTAAGGCTCGCACAGACAGGCCCGACGCGACTGTGCGACATGATTCTGGTAGAACAATTTCCATGAAGTTTTCATAGAAATTGTTTTACTAGAGCCGCGTCTCGCTGTCGCGTCGCGCCTGTCTGCGGGAGCCTTTATACTGAAACAATATTTAGTTGCTGGTAAAAACAAACTAAAGTATTGTAGGCTCCCTGGTCACGTTAGGGTAGTTAACAAGTAAAAGAATACCATTAGAATCATTTTTCAAATTAAAACTCAAGCGTTTGTTTCAATTAGCTAACGGCTAAACCATTTACTGGTAGGCATATTTGAAAATCTGGCAGTTAATCAGTCAGTCAGAAAGCTGAAATATGTTGATTTTAAATGATTTTTAAAAGTGCCTGAAACTGAGTGCCTCAAAGTGAATCGTCTAGGCACAGACGTCCGCTGCTTATATGGGTCGTCTCTTTCACCGGTAACTACGTGTCTTGTGCGAAGACAGTTGCATCCACACATCGGGGTAAACGATTAATGAACACCGTATATTTTATAGGTAAACAGACAGTAGGAAGAAAGTTTGAATATAAACAGTTATTAGACCAACACAACATGACTTATTATCATTATTCCAGTCGAAAGACGACCACTGTTGAACATGGGCCTACTCTAGGATAATATTGCTTCTCGTCTATCAAAAAGCCCAAGTGTTGGTAAGCATGAGAAGCTTGTATTTAGGAACTAACGCACATACCCACAGAAAAACATCTGAACAAGAGTCCTTTATCCTAGAGAATATTTCAACACTAGGCCTTAGCTATATAAATGTAGATGCTCATTACTTAAATCTTATAGCTGGTGATTCAACATAACAAATAAATTTATGTAGGAAGTTTGTTAAAAGTTCGTCTGGTGGAAGACATTTTGTTATTTAATTGTTGTCATTTCTACCACAACAAACTTGTAACGGTTTCCAGCAATAGTTTTCAATTAATTAATTATTGCCAATAAAACAAAGTATAAATTATGTTCGATTTATTGAAAGCAATTTGTCTCAGGAATGCGGATGCAGCCATTCGATAGCAATTTACTATTTCATGTAAGAGGAGTCATGTTTCTGACTTCTGTTCAACGATTAATGTTATGACTGTAAAAAGAAAATGTTTGCTGCAAGTTAAATAGCAAAGTGTCCGTCTTTCATATTAGTTTATCAATCAATTGTTAGGCAATCATAAAGAGATTCAGAACTTACGGCAAGTTTTTAAAAAACTATTTTCGGATTAATGACTGCAGCAAAAATTTTAATCCACGACCTAGAGTGTAATGAATCATAAATCATAAAAGTTTATTTGTGAAACATAGGTATACAATAAGGTCATACATATAAAATATCACTCTATGTTTTGTCTTAAGACATACAAATATGGTAACATCCAAAGTAAATATGCTAAAATAAATGAAAAATGTAATTAATAAAAACAAGCATTCCAATAGAAAATAAAAAATTACAGATGTGAACATTTTAAATGTAGAATTAATAATTATAACTGTTTATCGTTTAAAAACTCGTCTATTGTATAGAACGTCTATTGAACTTAACCTTTTCCGTGTAGGGTCAAAGAACCGTACACGAGTAGGCCATTTATTCCCTTCAATATTCGACCAATAAACACGAATGTATTTTTGTATATCTATTTTGATTGCTAGTATTTGCTAGCTAACTGGAAGCGTATAACTATATATAGCGCAGCAAGGATGAGAATACCTGTACATTTCTGAAACATTGAAGATAGAGGCATAGACAAAGACATTTATCCAAACACCAAAAACAAAGGCTTTTTTTTACAAAAATATAAACAAAGCGATCATAAAATTTTGTAGACGTGATAGTCTGGATGCAGTTTGGCTTCGCTGTTGACCAAACGTGCGGATTCTCATAAACATTTGTAAACATCAACAGTATTGTTTTGCATTGCGGCACAGACAATCCATTACACTATCATTAGGTCCTTGGAACTAGCCTTTAAAAATTAAAGAAACTGATCTTAGAAAGGAAATAGGAAAGAGAGGACAGCAAAGAGAAGAGGGTGCGATGTTACACCGTTTAAGCATGATGAAGGAAAATTCGCAGAAAAACTTGGAACCTGAAATTACTGAAATACCGAATCTGGCGTGGTCAGTGCTCGTTTCTTCGCGCCTTTACCCAGAAGATCCCTAATTAGGTACACAATGAGGTTGATAATATTAAGAATTTCTCCTAAAAAGGGAACCTGATTAATAAGAATAGGTATATTAAGAAAATTCTGTCAAACATTGACGGACAAATTTTGTTTTTGGAAACCTAGAAATCTAAGCCCTTAACCCAGCAATATATTGCAACAAGCTGCCAGTTGTGTTGCATAATTAGCCATGGGCTAACAACGTGTCACTAATTAACAAGTCATTACACAAGTACTAAGTGTACTTAGTAAGTGAGTACTACACAACTTTCATATACAATAGGTAGTACAGTTTTATACCTTCTTAATCAGGGCTTTAAAAAAATGTTTTGGGCGTTTGTTGCGTCGCTTCTTCACAGTAGATATGAGTATAAAGACAGTGGATGTCAAGGGCATTATTATCAGTAGTAACAAAAACATTTTAATTTTCAGCCCATTATGATTTGATTTTACATTTTCAACTCGTCACATTTTGATGTCAAACATACCTACATACATACTTTGGTAGTTTTATAACAACTGAAGATTACTTCTATCTAAAGAACTCGTAAATTCCTTATCAACTGTTAAGAAGATAAACGTAATATTTAATCCGCGTGCCAGATCAAGTGGTTTACCTGAAGAGGTTTATTTAACTTTCAGTCAATTCTCAGAAATATATCATGGTACCACAAAGTATTATTTTTTATCGGGAAATGTCAAAATTTTGGTAGATAGAGGAGCATCGTATTATCTATAGTAAAAGTAAGTTTTTATGCGTAAAATCAAAGAAACAGTTATAGATTGTATAGATAAAAGAAAATATGCTTAGAAAGGAAGTTAATAGGTACTATACTGACTATGACCGCCGATTGACTGGCAAAGGAGCGTGGGGATTGGTACAAGAAAAGTGAGGCCTATGTCCAGCAGTGGGTGAAGTGGGACTGTGGATAAAGATTATAACAGCTGATGTAGATTTATAGAAATAGAAGGAAAAATGCTGCGAAGACCACAAATACATTGGGATAGACAGGAGGACTATAATGATGGGTATGCGAATTATGTATGGAAGCCAGATGATAATTTTTTTTTGTGGTAATAAATCTTTCTCCTCGTAAATTACAATTTCCTAGCAATAAAATAAATACAACTGCAATAAACCTTTGGACGGACTGGATTAATATGTCAAGACAAAAGACAAACGTACCGTGTGCCAATACAAGGTATCGCCTATTTGTTATCCGCCATATTTTACCTTAGTCATAATCTGGTTAAGCCTTTGTTAATTATTGACGACTTAATTTAAATTCGGTCACTTTAGCTGTTGAATATAATAAGTGCCGTATTGGTTTTATTAGCTCGTTTACGACCAGATGATCTAGTATCCGTCTATGGGAGAATACAAGTATCTACACGTGTATTTTCCCAAAAACGGATACTGGGATCATAGAAGATCTTGGCCTCTTCCTTTTAGTTAAAAATCTAAATCTATAGATATAATTACCCATACCTACTCGTACCTAACAAAAATGTACCGATACCAAACCACAGAAGGTTCAGAGATACATATTAGTTTTTACTAACTGAACTTCTTTTTGGTATAATTTCTTCAATCCGCAATCTGTTTGGTGCCCTAAAAAGGTCACGAATAGGTTTTGGATTTAAAAACTTTAAGAAGGGCAGGAGTTACCTACCCATGAAAATAATTGATTCTTAACATTCGTAACGAACCTTATGTTATGTATCAAACACCCTTGATGATATATCGTAATCCTAATATTTGTCCAAGATTAGATTTACCTACAGACCACAAGTATTTACGATAAGTTTATTATTTAACAATTTACTATATTCAAAACTTACTTACTTGACTTTGTATTAAAAAATAACATTCATTAAGAAAATAACAATAGTATCTGTGATTCATAAAACTGCTTATTTACAAACTGATTGTGAAAGTGAAAATAAAACTAGGTACTTTCCATTTAAAAGTAAATTCGCGCGCGATCGGTGGGTTTCAGTCATTGTTTCAGTATTTTTCCAAGACGGTGAGTTTTCATGCCTATTTTTAGTTACGTATATTTTGAATTTACGAGTGATAATTAACTTTCAAAATAATAATTATTAAAATGGCAAAACTTACCTAATAATCGTAGAGAAAGAAATTACAAAACAGCGTCGCTTGCGGGCACAATATTGTCAGTTCCAAATTCAAAACATAAACCGCCAAAATACCGCGTGTTTTTTATTAATCGAACTAATAACGGAGATTACTTTCGATATTTTTTTCACGCACGCGTAAACTTGTCAACGGCCTATTTTTCTGAATATCAGCACGGCACTGACGGCTAGTGCGGGGACACAGCACGTCAACTCGACTGGCTGACTCGCACAAAGCTGCATTTACAGGAAATATGCGAATATGATATAGGTACGATTCTGACGCATGCGTTCTACCACTATGCGAGGTTTACCCGTCGGTTTCACCCCAAGTTTTTGTATACATTCGCGACATCCAAAGCAAAGACGGTATTTCACATAATATTATGGTTAGAGTACTAGAAGTCGGTTTTAGGTGGCCGTAAACATGAAAAAAAAACGAAAGGTTTATTTGATTGCGTGTTTGTACGAATTCTCTGAAGCTGGCTGTTTCAGTGACCTTAAATGGTTATGTGGTAGCACGAAATTATGGTAAGTATTCCTTATTTGGTGTGTACCTATTACAAAAATAATTCTGTGGCGCATTGTTGTTGTGTAGGTAACTGGCAATATCGATTTATTTATGTTTTGTAACCCGTACCCAAATAAATAACCCGTATCCGTAAATGATCCATCCATTAGTGAGCTGACACTTCTGGTGTCTTCTGGTCATTGTATTTTGAACTTGAGGTTGTAATTTAGACCTAGTAGGTATCAAAGACACTGTTCGTATTAAAATGGAACCATTATTTCCACACAATACAATAATATTTTGTAGAGGTTAAACAGTGAATTTAATAAAAAAAATACAAACAGTTTTTTCAATATGAAGAAAGAGATAACATTAACCGCTTTATGAGCGCAAGCGCAGCATGGCTAAGGTCATATCAGTTCACAGCATAGTACATTTCCTATAATGGCACGCTTATTATCGATATATTATAAAAATAATTTATAAGATAAGCCATGTAGGTAGCGATATCTTAAAATTATTTATCGATAGAAATCAACATGCTTATTCAGTTAATTATCGATAATTTAAATGTTGTATTATAACTAGTAAGTAGAGGATTTTATGTTGTGGTTTTTTATGGGATTTTCCGGACAAGCTTGGCTTTTCCTTCCTGAATGCTATGTTTAATTGAGGACGATAAACACATTATCACAAAACCGGAATATTATAGGTACCTAATTTATTTTATTATTCAGCATTATCATCATCATTTCAGCTGAAAGACGTCTACTGCTGGACATAGGCGTCCCCCAAGCAACGCGACTATGACCGGTTCTGTTCTTCTCGCATCCAGCAGATTCCTGCGGCGTCCACAAAGTCATCGGTCCACCTTGTCCTTGTCCACACATTTCATTATTAGCGAAACATAATTCCTCTTTTATAATTATGAAAAAAAAATACCCTATTTGATGCTGAATATCATTTTTTATTCAGATTTCTTGTTGCAAGCACATCACTATAAAGTCTATAGAAATAAACAGGTCTAAATGATTTATTAAATAATTACTGTTTCTTAATTGCTAGGGCAAAGGCTAGCTCTGACGTAGACCTACTCAGACGTATTTATTCAACGCTAATTTTAAATTGAACTGAAACTCATTCCTTTTTTAATAAATGCATTGACTTAAATTACCTGAAAAGTTTTCAAGTATTTTAGTAGGTAAAAGATGAACTAAACATTGTAAACGGTTTCATTAGTAGTACCTATTATATGATAGGTAGGTACCTACTATTAATAAAACCGTTTTTAAATATGAAATTCATTAATTTTCAGAATGGTATACCTATCACTATTTGCTGGGAAATCATCAAATGACCTCTCCCACTCTGGGCGGAGCGGAAGGGCGTGTCAGACTCTTACTAACCCGTGTTCCTTCAGTTGCCTGTGCGCCAGGGCCACGGAAACTCTTTCGAACAATCCGCGACCCCGGCAGGTGCGTAGTACTCGCAACCGGCGTGCGTGTATGACGATGTATGAACGTAAACGAGGCAAAAGGAGTATGTAAGGATCGTAGCAGGGCGTTCTGTAGTTTCTGCCTACCCCCATGGGAAGAAAGCGTGAGTTTATGTATGTATGTATGTAATACATATAATAATAGTCATTGTTTGCTCGTAACCCTGAAACAATCAATCATGATACAAAAATATCGATACTAAGTATACCTAAATGGAGATGGATCTTCATCAAAATAAAAATAATGTAATTAATTAATGTATCATTCGACAATGGTAGGGTACCTAAAACATTACTAATAAAATAATAATGAATAGAAAAAACAAATGAAGAACCGGGCAAACAGGCAAACAAATTATAAACCAGACTAGGTAGAGACACCTTTTTGACATTGTGCCATAGAACTATCAAAATTATTTACTTCATGTCATGCTCACTTAAATGTCTCACTCGTGGTGGCGCGTGTGTTGGAACATTCGGTTTCTTAATATATTTTTTTTTCATTGTTCTCGCATATAGAAGCAACAAGAATAATGTACCCAGGATTTTGTAATATCTTGATTTAAAAAGAGTGTCCTTGGAGTTTCTTGCCCGTTCTTCTCCATAGAGATCTACGTTTTGGAATGGGCAACTAGCTTCAACTTTCTGACTAACTGACCGACTCTTTGACAGTTCAAAAGTGCCTGTAAATGATTTAATTGAAATAAATGCTTTCAGTTTGAGTTTGAGTTTACAATTAAAATCAAAATATAATAACCTAACCTGACTAAAATTATTCTCAAACTAAAAAATGGCGTCGAAAAATTCCTCCGCATCGCTGTCGACTGGTAATGTACCTAAGAGACTGGCGGCATTGCCACGTTGTATGGCAATGCTTAGTCTCTGGCCAAGGTAAAAGCCAGCCCTTGGGTCACGGGAAGTGTCAAACAGGCGTTTGGAGATTTCGCTGAACAAAACATGGGCACTAGTACCCCACGGCCCGAGGGTTTCAACCATAAATTAAATAGATACCTAATGCCTACCTATAAGATTTGGCAAGCTCCTTTGTAAGAAAAAATAACGTTGTTATTAACTAGTCTTTTTCATATTGAAGTAGGTAAGTATAGTAGGTACGTACCTACCTACGTTGTCAATCATCTCTTTATCATCACACTTGATGACTTGACTCTTAGCATAGAAACCAGATATTTAAATAAAAAGATTTTTTTTTTATAGAAGAAGATTCAATGTTATCGAAGGAGAAACGCTGTTGACAAAGCTAGAAAATTTTGTCAGTTTAAACCAAATAAACGATCCGTATTCTTCCGACAGCAATTTGCTGTGGGTGGCAAGGCAAATTAGATAACCGGAAATGTGTAATTTTGTACACGACAGCCCGTCGAATGATTGTCAAATCGAATAGCACTTTTAGAAACGTTGCCCAATATCTGATAATGTTAAAATCAAAAGATTTGACAGTAACACACCATTTTCGATAAACGTTAAGTTGTAGGTACCTTTGTTAGTAGTGGACTAGTAGGTCAATGACATTACTGATAAGTAACAATGTTAAGGCCCCCGCAGACAGGCGCGACGCGACTCTAGTAGAACAATTTTTAAGAAAACTTCATGGAAATTGTTCTACCAAAATCATGTCGCACCGTCGCGTCGCGCCTGTCTGTGGGATCCATAACTTTTAAATTTAAAAAAATCCTCACTTAAGTCACAATTCTTGGAAAAGCGCTCGAACATTTCCCATCCATGTAAAACATTTTGTAAAGCGTTTATAGTGGAGTTACTTCGGCTTACGTCATGCTTAGGTACAGTCGCTAGCAGGTCAAGCTACACGAAACTGTCAAGTTTCTCCAAACGATTTTAAACCTTAAAATGTTGACGGTTAAGTTCAAAATCGAATGAGAAAGTCTGACAGTTTGTGGTAACTTGAAGTGCTGGCGACGCACGGTGGATCGAAAATCGGCTGTAGAAGACATAGGATCTCGATGTCTTAAATGTTGTTTTTTTGCTGGAAATGACTTCTGCCGCTCATTACTGTTCTAAGAAATGTCATATGAAGTAATTGTGTGCACAAATGGAAGAGTTATAATTTTTATAAGAAAAAAATGTATGGAGCTGACATGAAAAATGAGGATATCTCTGGAATAGCTAGGATGGCCGTTATATCCTTGCACACTGTTATAGTACTATTTATTTGTGAATTTTTGTAATACTTAATGTTGCGGCATCTCTTGCGATTTTTTTTTTAAAAATCGTTAAAATTAAATAATAAAAAATGTTTATGATATGTACATTTTAATGCTTAAATATGGCTATACCAAGTGTAACTTACAATATTTTTTATGCTTAGACCAAAACATTCTAAGAAATCACAAAGTCGTATTACCTACTTATTTGAAATGACATGGTAATTATGAATTACATAATATGTAATCTTGTCTAACGCCTCAAGTCCACATTAGCTAATGATTAATAAAACTTAATACCTATATACCTGTTAAAAGGATATGTAGCATAATGAGGGTAATTAGATAAACGGTGATCATTAGTCAATAACAATAAATGGTAAACTATTGTATGATTAAAAATAAAAGCAAATTATTAAAAAAAAAATAACTTAACCTAACCTAACATAAACAATAAAAGTAAACTTATTTTATACTTCGTCACCATCAGAATCCACTTCAGAATCAGGCTCTACAATAGATATAACTTCTAAGAACTCTGTCGGAGCTTCCTGATCCTGAAGTTTCAGTAGTTCTACTGTTTCCTTAAAGTATGTCTGCCTCTTGTGGGCATTTAATTTTGGTCTTGTGGAAGAAATTAGAGGATCAGAAGAGACGATAAGCATATTGAGGATATCCTCGTTTGATGCTTGTCTACTCTTTTTCCTAGAATGGTGTTCTCTGAACCTCCTAAAGTCTTTGTTTCGGGCCTCTGAAGCTTCTTCCGAAAGACTTCCAATTGGTACAATAGCATTTTCTGCAATTATGTCCCCTCCGTGAATCAACAATTTGTGGACGGTTGATGACATGTAGTACCAATCGTACAGTTCCACGTATTTTTCAGCGGTTGTTCTAGCGTATTCTTTAAATTTCGGCACGTCTACAATCTCTCCAGATGTGATAGCTTGCAGAATCACAGCAAATCTGCGTATTAGGTCTTCATCTAATTCAGTGATCGCTGCAGTTTTATCAGGAAATTCAAAAAACCGCCTTGCTGTGTTCCCGTCGTTAGTTGTGCCTGATCCTTGCTTAACGATGTCAATCAAAAGGTTGAGATCATCTTTGAATCGATCTTGAATGAGTTTTTTTCGTGAATGCAATAACTCTTGATGACCTTCTCCTCTTGCAGACCACTTTTTGAAGTCGAAACGATACGCTATATGTAGAAGATATTCCATCACATTAATGCGGGCATGAAGTCATGATAATCCGAACTCATACACACCAGAAGAAATGGTTTTTGACGCAATGACATCTAACTTATTCATTTCTGTAGGCTTAGCCAAACACAGGTAGCAGGCCGCATTTGACTTAGCTTCAGACAGATATGTACAAATTTTGCCGTCAATCATCGTCATCATTAATTTGTGACTAATTTCATGTCCTTGACATTTTGAGGGAACGAGAGCTTCAATTTCGTTATTCATTGCAGTTTTTTCATTTATGACAACGTCTTTGGTTTCTTTCACAAAACTAAACTGGACTGGACGACAATACCTAGGTGAGCAGGGTTTTGGATTCACCCATACGGTATCACCGTCAGCTGTCAACTTTAATGGAACCAAAGAGGTCATAAATATGCTGGAATCATCTTGACCACTCTCTATGTTTTGCTTATATCTACTTTGGTTAGATGCACCGTCAAATCTCCACTTTGATATTAATATCAATTGTTTATCTTGTATCGCATCAGGACTACGAATAGTTTCAAAAATTCTGTTCACTGTTAAATCTAGTAATGCTTGTAGTGCAATCTTAGCAGATGAATCCGTTACAGTCACAAATGTCTTCGGAGGGTAGCACTGTAGCTTAGCTTTTTGCACTTTATAGTAAGACGGATATATCTCCTTTGAACCTTCTCGAATAGTCGTTTCCCTTAATGTGATATATTGCCATTTCGATAGTTTCAATGAAAGTAGCGAACCCAGTGCTTTTTCTGGTGAAAATATTGTTGAAGGAGCTGGTTGGTTCAACATTTCCTTGATTTTTTCTGCTACTTCTGGATTTTGGAGCATATGTTCAATAACAGATGCAATATCCTCACGACCATCTCCTTTCAAAAGTGCTGCAGCTGAATAAGCTACTTCATTAGGGTCATCGCCTATATGTTCATCAGATCGTCTCTTCTTCTGCTTGTTACTTAGATCTTCAAACGGCTTTCGAGATCTTTTTGTCATCCTGATTGCTCAGAATAACAAACAAATCCAAATTTGTAATAATGCTTTCCATTATTCACGATCACTGAGTAAAAAGACACGGTAGGATAGATGTTAGTATTAGAAATGCTCTAAATGAACTGAAGTTGTGAATCCAATGTTTGACTATTTATTGTTATTGACTAATGATGGTATCACATTTATCTAATTACTTTCATTAAGTTAATCCTGCACTAATTACTAAATTAGCGAGTACCCCAAATTATTTTGGTACGTATCCTTTTAACTAGGTATATAGGTATTAAGTTTTATTAATCATTAGCTAATGTGGACTTGAGGCATTAGACAAGATTACGTATTACGTAATTCATAATTACCATGTCATTTCAAATGAAAATCACAAAGTAGGTAATACGACTTTGTGATTTCTTAGAATGTTTTGGTCTAAGCATAAAAAATATTGTAAATTACACTTGGTATAGCCATATTTAAGCATTAAAATGTATCATATACTTTTTTTTTTAATTTTTGAAGATTTAAAAAAAAAAATCGCAAGTGATGCCGCGATATTAAGTATGTCAAAAATTCACAAATAAATAGTACTATAACAGTGTGCAAGGATATAACGGCCAACCTTGCGATTCCAGAGATATCCTCATTTTTCATGTCAGCTCCATACATTTTTTTCTTATAATAATTATAACTCTTCCATTTGTGCACACAATTACTTCATATGACATTTTATAGAATAGTAATGATCAGCAGAAGTCATTTCCAGCAAAAAAAATAACATTTAAGAAATCGAGATCCTATGTCTTCTACATCCGATTTTCGATCCACCGTGCGACGGTACGATCAACAAAGTAACATTATGACAGTTTTCTTTTTAGTACTAAAAAGAAAACTGTAGTAATTAGACAGTTTAATATCAAACTTAGGTAGATACCTAATTAACCAACTAGATTGAACACAGATTTACCTACAAATTTTTAAGTAGCAATTTAACGGACAATTCTTAATTTGAAATTATCAATAAAAACAAAATAAATTGTGGTTAAAAATAATTAGTTAAATACTACATAAGCAAATATTTTTAGACAAAAACATGTAGGTACCTGCTGTTTAATTTTTCTTGTTTTGTTGCATACAAAAGGAAAAATATTAAGTAGTTAAATAGTTACCGTAACAAAAGCTTTTTACTATAAATGATTTTACCGTAAAAGTACTTAAACAAATAAAAATGTTTTAAAATAGTATCTTAGTCATAACTGGCGGAAAAAATCGCGGCGATTTTTTTTCGCGCACTGGATTTTCAACGCTCTACTTAGCGCCGAGAGTTGAAAATCCAGCAGTGTGCTTTTTTGACGCGGTGGGCTGCACTCTGTTGCAATGCTTTGTTGTCTGCAATGCTCGGCTCAACACCCAGAGTTGAAAATTCAGTGCGCGATAACATCCCGCCGCGATATTTTTACGTCTGTGCGAACGTGAGCTAAACGTGACGAAGTAGTGATGCGAAGCACTCGTTGTAATCAATCGACAATCTGCTGCCGAAGTTGGTTCAGACAAACATTGATGTATAATATGAAGAGGCTAAGCATTGCCATACAACGTGGCAATGCCGCCAGTCTCTTGGGTACATTACCAGTCGACATCGACAGCGATACGGAGGAATCTTTTGACGCCATTTTTGAGTTTGTTAATAGTTTTAGTTAGGTTAGGTTAATTAATTAGATGTAAGTTGTTATTCATGAAAATAAATTGGTTTATAATAAATAGGTTCTTCTCCACATTATCCACTTTTATCTCATGTTTATATAATTTTGTCTCATTTCATTTAATTTCTTAAAATTTTGTCTACTTTTATGTAATTTAACCTAATTTTATGATTGTAGCTATGTGTCATTACTAGTATTGACCTATAACTTGTATGTGTGGTGCAAACTGTAAATATAAGTTGGTTATTAATAAAAATAAAAAATAAAAACATTTAAAACCTTAAAAAAAAAAATATGAATAGTGAACAAAAATTCAGTGTTAAATGCATCTCTTAAATTTGTCGAACTCACTCACATAATAATGTTGAACGCTGATCTCACATACCCCATTATCTGATACATCTTAAAACAATCGATCATGTAGAAGTCATTGTAATATAAGTCATAATTTAGGCTATCTATGCATCTATACAAATCAATAAAATTGAAGTGTCTGTTTGTAATGTCAAAATAACAGCTTTTTACAAACAATAAAGTTTATACCTACAATACTTATAAAAAAGCATTATTTTTATTTTATTGCCTGTCTCTTTGTACCGGCTTATCTCCAAAACGGCTGGACCGATTTCGTTTGGTTTGCACTGACAGATAGCTGATATTATAAGAAGTAAGTTAGGCTACTTTTATTTTAGAAAAATAATTAGGGTACCGGCCAAAAAAATAAAACCCGTGAAATTCAATTATTTTCCGACATGCACGCGAACAAAGTCGAGGGCATAGCTAATAAGTCTTAATAATATATGCAATTAATACCTACCGGAACATAAAATACCTATATAATTTTACGACCGGCATTGTCAACAACTTTTATGATTTAAGTATAAATTTTTACTTCCGATTTGTCTGGTCTACAATGTGGTACTACAAAAGGGTCAAGTATTTGTGTCAGATTAAAATTAGACTACATTTTGATACCAGTTTAACTAGAACCATGGTTTAGTGGAGTTAGGCCCGGCTTACATTACATCAGCTTAATTGCTACGCCTTAAGGCTCGTAGACACTGGCGCGACGCGACGCCCGACACAAAGGCACCGCGTGTCGCGCGACGAGCGGTGCCTTTGTGTCACGCGCGATTCGCGTTGCGTGTCGCGCCTGTTTGTAGGAGCCTACAAGGAAAACGTAAACGAAGCAGTACCCCATGGCAAAATCGGCGTGAGCTTATGGTATGTATGTATATTACTCGACAAAATGTATAGAGCAGCCACATTCCCTTCCATCCTTAATAAGCAGAATGAGGGCTAGCAGCAACAGTATTTTGAAAACCCTAGCCGAACAACATGATGCACCAATATTAAACAGCTTTGTCCGGTTGCACGTGAGGCAGTGATGAGTAATACATTGTGTTAATAAATACTAACTCTTTGTTGATAAGTTTCTTACTAACCAATGGCCCAATGTTGTCAAATTAAATAAATATATTATTATTATTATTTATAGTCTGTGACACTAGTTTTTCATGTAAACCTACCTTTACAGTGATTGATGCAAATTGCATCCGGTATATACTGCAGTGCATTGTACAAATGCATTTACTTATGTACACATGCCTCTATGCTGGTCGCCACGTGCTTTGCGAGTTATTATGTACTAGCTTCTGCCAGCGGCTTCGCCCGCGTGGATATCGGAAATTATCCTACGGGAACGTGCCACTGAGATAAACAGTATCCTATCATCCAAATCCATTCAGACGTTAAAGCGTGAAAAGGTAACAGATAGACAGATAATAAATGCAAATAATCTTTTTTTTATTCTTATTAAACTGGTTTTTATGATTCTAAATGTCTAACTTAAAAATAATAATATTTAATTTAAATATTATTATCATTAATTTGAAATAGGTAGGTACTCTAGCGCCGCAATTGACCACGTAATAGCTACATATTAGGTAAGTTATTTTTTAACTTCAAATTGTAATAACTTTTAAGCGGGTAGACCGGTTTAAATGAAATAAATACTAAAATTAATAATACCTCAAGATACGGGTTCTGACTACATTTTCAATTCCTTAAGTCTCTTAAAAAGAGGTAGGTAAGTAAGCAAAAATCTCAATAATCATGTGAATTTTAAGTCATACCCTATTTGACCCCTTCAGGAATGATCTTGAATTTTATCGAAATCCGTTCAGTGATTTACGCGTGAATAGGCAACATACAGATTAACAGATTTACTTTCGAATTTATAATAATAATAGGTATGGATGTATATCGTTGTTTCATGCTAAGATTTACACTTTATTTGTTTTAATGAAGTAACGATTTGTTCGCTGTTCTTGTTTTGCTTTAAGAATAGACCGACAGTCATGAAAAACGTCCTATATATGCGTTGACAAGTCAAGGCCAAATTAATCAGGATAATGTCAATCCTGAAGTAACATTATCGCCCCTCAAAATCGTTCGTTGTAAAAGTCTATCATATTTTATAGGTCTCTTTGTAGGGCTCTTCGCAAATCCCATATGCATTATTAATACCAATGGAAACTGTAGCAAACTGTTCATTAAGTTCTACAAATTCATATCATCAGAATTATCATAAAGTCAAAGTCAAAGTCAAATCATTTATTTCAAATAGGCACATAAAAGGCACTTTTGAAAGTCATATTTACAAAAAAATAGAATTGATTCTAGTTGCCCCTTCCAAAAGGTAGTTACGTATGGAGAAGAATGGGCAAGAAACTCCACCGTTACTCTTTTAAAATGTTTTACAACATTATGTAGGTTCACATTAATTATATAATTATATGTGAAGACGATGCACCTAGAATAAAATTACTATACCACAATAGGTAAAAGGAATTAAAATAATATATTAAAATATTTAATAAGCTGGAGCCCGGGGCCTGAATTTGTGCCCGGCTGATGGCAATAGACTCGCCCCCTATTACTTGGGACTTAAACATAATAATTGACGAAATGTGGGTGTACGAGTACTACAAGTATACCTCTGTCTAATTCTTTGTATATTACAGGTAAGTGTGAAGCTATGCGTTATTTGATAAACTGTGAACGTTTCATTAAACGTCTCTATTAATAACATTTTATCGGTATCATTTTAGACGGACAATAAAGATAAATTAAATCTTTAGACTCAACTGACTTTATTTGACGTTCAAAAGTGCCTTTTATGTGCCTATTTGAAATAAATGATTTGACTTTGACTTTGACTTTGACTTTATCAAGAGTTAAATTTTACATACAGTTTTAGTGAGCTGCATGGATAACGAGGATTTAATTAAAATAGGTAGAAGCAAAATAATTGAAACAAAAAATAACGACCTTCAAAAGTGCAAACCTATTAGATAAAACGAAAAACCAATATTTAACCTTAAGTGTCATAAAGAACGCATCACCAGCATACATACATTTTTTAAACTAGTTTTTATTGGTATTTCTTTGGTATTGTTCGTCGAATCGTTGAGCTCCATAAGTACTGAGTTGAGCTGCACGATTACTGACAAATGCGTGCTCTGACTGGACAGGTCAACTCAATCTATGTGGTTTTTCCTCAAAAGACCTTTTCAGACGCAAATCTACATGGTCTTCACATGATCTGACCAAGATTATGTCTGGACTTTAAAAGAGACTGTGACCTCTGAGTTTGTTTCGGCCTTTCTTCTCAGAGTAGTCAGATAGGAAACGCCGACCTCATCTAGTTTTTAAAATATGATTGACGTGTAAAAGTGTTTGATCAAACCTACTTACAGAAATAAAATCATTTGACATTTATTGAAAGAAAAGAACACGATTAATAAAAATGGCGCTGGCTACCCTATTCGATCTAAAAATAGAAAAAATACCATGCGGACCCTACAATAAACCTTGTACCAAGTGGCTCATAAAACCAACATTATCCTCAAAAAATATTGTCCTGCCCCAATTTTGGGACCAATATTTGTAGAGGCTCGTCTACTAAAAGCTACAGGTGTGGTTTATATTTACTGAGTCACTGATTTCAATGACGAACTATAAATTAGTCAAGATTTTGTTAGCTGTAGGGAATGACTTACGTGACCCCGCCCAAAAGTAATGCATTTTTCACAATAGTTTGTCCTACTTTTTGGTCCTGATTCATCGGTCGACCTTAAGAGGACCTTGAACTTTTGGAGGATAATAGAATTGTGGGAAAAAAACATAATTTCTTAGTCTTACCTACAAAGTTAATTATAAATTCTCAATATTCCTATTCATGTTAGAACTGCATTGTCTACCGATCACAAATATTTTAATTTTCTAGATGGATTTCTGTAATTGCAAAGTCAAAGCATTTATTTCAAATAGGCACATAAAAGGCACTTTTGAACGTCAACATTTGCATTCAAATAGAATTGATTCTAGTCTGCCCTTCCAAAAGGTAGTTTCGTGAATTGAAAGATGAAGAAGAAGTGGCAAGAAATTCCACCGTTACTCTTTTAAAATGGTTTTACAATATTTTTTTTATATCACAAGGTATTTTATTGTAACACTAGCTTTTGCTCGCGGCTTCGCTCGCGTGAATTTAGAATTTGACAGTCATTTCGGGTTGTTCGGGGACTTATAGTCTAACTATAGTTAGGAGGATGAAAAACCGGTCTATCGACCTCTAAACTCACACAATGAATTAGGCACTTAAATTAAAAAATTCTTAACACACTACTAAAGTTTCTACAATAATATAATTCAATCATGATTCGAAAGACACGTGGCGCCATCTATTATCATAAGAACGTTATTGTTGTTTTCCTCGGGAACAGTACTTTTTTCGGGATAAAAGGTACCCTATGTCCGTTTCTGTACACCTGACAACGTATATGCAAAATTTCAGGATGATCGGTTCAGTGGTTTAGGCGTGAAAATGTAACAAACAAACAAACAAACTTACTTTCGCATTTATAATATTAGTTAGGAAGTTAGGATTAGGATTAGAATTTAACGCAGTACCCCATAAAAAATGTATATATATTATGTACTTTAACTAATCTAAAAATGCTTGATCAATTTTATCTTTATTTCTAGTATTAAAATGATTATGATTGATGAGAATGATTATGTCTATTAGATACTTATTTCATTAAAAAGATGTAGATTTTTTCGTACATACATATTATTTTCATAAATAAGTTGGCAAGGTACGATAATAATATTAATCTTTTTAAATAATTCCCTGATAGATTCGTGGCGACGTAGATTATAAATGGCTCTAACAGCTCTCTTTTGCAAAATAAAGATGGATTCAATGTCAGCAGCCCGACCCCACAGTAAAATGCAATGCGACTGTCTCTTTTTTAGCAAACATTGAACGACTGTGCCGCCGTTCAATGCTTGCTATAAAAACTTTATTACAAAAAAAAAACAAACGACTTCCAAAAAAAAAAAACACAAAAAAATGTGAAAAATAACTTTAATTTCGGAAGTCTGTGTCTTTGGTTGAGTATTTTCGTTTTTGGCCACCGACTAAACATAAAAAAAAAAAAATACAGTCGAATTGAGAACCTCCTCCTTTTTTTGAAGTCGGTTAAAAGAAACAAGAGCGCGTCGCGATAGAAAAAAAAAACTGCCACTATGATGTGGCACTAGCTTTAAACTAAGTATTTAATCCAAATAAGACCTTTTCTTTAAGACTTCCTCTTTTAAAGTCGTTTATATAATATGTAGACACATTGTGTTTATCGTAATTCCAACCTAATAGCTGTTATTACCGCCTTTGTCTCATATCTCGCGCCATCTAAATGGATACGACGGCTACCTATATTGTTTTTATATCGTGGTAAAGTCCCTTTATGCCAAAGACAAAATTAATAAATCTTTGTCCATAAGTATAAAAAGGCGCAACCGCAACGAAAAATAAAGAAAATGTGAAAAGATCAACAATTAATTGTAACTTTTTATCTACATTTTAATTGAGTGGTCGTTATTTTAATTGATAAAAAACCCAGTTTTATATTTTCTGTAACTAATTGGAGGAAAAACATGTACCTGGATGAATTTTCGCGTTTTTTCGTGAGGTAATTTGCAACGCTATTAAAATGCCGGTCGACTTCTTCGAGGCCAAACATTTCAAATAAACAATTCTTGAAACTTCAGCAGATTACATTTTAGTTAATAAAGAAACTGTCAATTATGTCAAATTTGTACATACCCCATAATACAAAGAGGAAAGCCTTTTCATAGACACCAACACAACACCGTCCACCACCATTTTTACTTTTTTTAAAGTAACAGTTCTCAAAAGTCACAACTTTCCAAATTCAAACACAAACTAAATATCGAATAATTACCAGACTATGAAATGCAAAATTCTAATTTCAAAACTTGTGCCAGATTCCGACCTTCCTTTTCTTGAAGGCTGACTGCGTTGCACTGATTTCCTTCAACCATTTTTCGTCGTATATATCCTCTCAGGGATATCTCGTCATTTTCCTTGAGTAGCAAGTTGATTCGTAGCAAAGTAGGTATACCTAAGCTCGAAGAAGCAAAGCTGGTTTTGTTAAGGCGCACAGTGTTCCAAAAGCCTCAAAAAAATTCCCACTTGGGTTTATTGCATTTATAAGTCAAGGATCGTATTTATAAAGCACGAGTAGAACTCCCACGTATTTATCTCTTTTAGTTTTTTTTATATAAATTCATGAAAAAGACGTGACCTTTCCATGAAAAAAATGAATATCAGTTCTCAAAAAGTAGTTGTTCAAGATAATAATTTGAAACTAATATTATTAATAGAGCTCATTTGAGAGTATATTTACACGTTTTTATTTTTTTTTTAATCTCTTTTAGTTTCTGAGTAAAAAAATATTTTCTTATTTTTGTTTTTATTTTTTTTTCTCCGCAAAGACGCAAAAGTGCGACTTGAGACTAGAACTGAGATATTGTTCTCAATAAGGTCTATTACTCATAAAAAAATCAAGTCGCACTATTGCGGCGTTTAGGAGAAATAGAATTTTGAAAATTAATGCTAGGGCTGTCACTTTGTTTGACCTTTTATATATAGCTTTTGTAGAACTTTTATTGAGAGTATTTTCAATGAAGGGTTGCACGTAGCATGGGAAGGGGTCCACCCTCGTGAGGCTTTCAGAATGCTTTCAGAACAAGCAGCTGAGTCACGAAACAAATTCTGGCGCTCAGATAGAGAACATCACTGTCGTAAAATGAACAGGATTAGTACAATGACCGACCTTTTTCATCGTGCACTAGAATCGTCTGATCCACTAATTTCTATGGCTCATCTCAGTGATCGTCGAAGATTCTCAAAACGGCCTCCTTTGCCGTCTGCTGTTTGTGAACTTTTAAAAGCAATTGATGTGGAGACATTACAGTCCGCAGAGGAGGACGACGAAAATCCTTCGAATGATGTTGATGATTTAAATGATCTAACATTAACACTAACTAATGAGTGCGACTTATATGAGTAATGTTTCTTTTTTGTTGTTTTACTAGCTGACCCGGCGAACTTTGTTCCGCCTTAGAGGCAATAAATAAGCAGATTTTTTTATTTTATTAAATTTATTTGAATGAGGATTAATACGGTATTGTTAAAAATAGGTTCGTAAACAACCGATCATTTTACTGTTTTAAGTAAACGCAAAAAATGGTTACTGCGGGTTTTCCTTATAAGATAGACATATACCATATACCACCACGGACTTTTTTGTAGATCTATTAAAGAGGTACAATCCTACCATACATTGTTTTGTTATAACTCAAAAGGTCGTTAGTTTGTATAAAACTTAAACTTACTATACACAAAAACCTTCCACAAGAATTGCTCTATCTATTGTTGAAAACCGTATGAAAATCCGTGCAGTACTTTCCGAGTTTATCGCGAACAGACAGACAGACAGACAGAGGCGGCGAGAGACTTTGTTTTATAATATGTAGTGATACTGGGAAATTTACATATATATTTATAATACAGGTTTTTAAAACGGGTCTAAATAGTAATCGTTACACAACGTGGAAAGCCTTTCGACACGGTCAAACTATTAACCACCGCAGCACGGTAGGTAGTACTCGTATAGTCTGTCTATCTGTTCTAATCTGTTTTGTATGGAAAAATATTTTCATTAGATTTGACTAACTTCCGTTGTCCTGATTTTTTTCTTCCGATACAATCATCAAAACATTTTTTCATCAAAATTACTCAATGGCCAACTCGCGGTTGACCAAAAATTTTTTTATGCCATTTTTTTCCAAATCGAAAATAAATGTTTCCTAAGACAGTCTCTCTGTATCTCATATGGTTATGAATTTCCTTATGTCCCAAATAAAAAAAAACACTATATATATATAATTATTATATGCTCTGTAAATCTATAGTTTGAGCGAGACGTCCATGCAATACACATTTCATAATAAAATATGTATTTATTTATTTGACCTCAGAGTGACAACCCTGGAGTGTATTATTTGACCTTAAGATTTAAACACCTGTTTCTCCTAAACACCGCAATAGTGCGACTTGATTTTTTTATGAGTAATAGACCTTATTGTGGACAATATCTCAGTTCTAGTCCCAAGTCGCACTTTTGCGCCTTTGCGGAGAAAAAAAATAAAAACAAAAATAAGAAAATATTTTTTTACTCCGAAACTAAAAGAGATAAAAAAAAAAAAAAAAGTGTAAATATGCTCTCAAATGAGCTCTATTAATAATATTAATTTCAAATTATTATCTTGAACAACTACTTTTTGAGAACTGATATTCATTTTTTTCATGGAAAAGTCACGTCTTTTTCGTGAATTTATATAAAAAAAACTAAAAGAGATAAATACGTGGGAGTTCTACTCGTGCTTTTTAAATACGTTTCTTGACTTATAAATGCAATAAACCCAAGTGGGAAATTTTTTGAGGCTTTTGGAACACTGTGAGGCGCGGTAAGAAGCAAATTTTTAGGTAATTGGGAATAGCGCATCGCGGCAACAAATAATGTTCAAAACAGGCCTTTGATGTTAGTTGAGTCGAATGACCACCAAAATAAAAATAATTTTGCAGTTTTAATTAAATTTAGAAATAAATGCACGGCTCAGTGGAATTTTTTTTAGGTATTTCTTTAGTTGATTGCATTCCCTTTATAATCATTATGTAAAATATGATAGTTAAACGCTCAACATTTTGAGAATTATGCGACGTAATATATTTTTTGAGCTCTGTTTTACGATTGTTTTATCATGATAGTAGTTTATTTTTATGAAATATTTTTGAATAAGTCTTTTCTTTGAACAATAAATTGACAATATACTCAATTTCTTTTTGGCTTCTAACATTTACCAATACGCCTAACTGTGCGACAAAAAACTGAGCTTTTTACGTTTGGGCAGCGCCTTAAGTAACAAAATTCGATTTATTCATAAATTCATTTACGGGGATCGATTTTCTAAGTTGTCTCGTAGACATTTAAGAACTAGTTATACTAGTTTTTTTTTTATTACTGTGTCTAGATAATCTGATTTTATAATTAAAAGAATTTATAAAAGAATTTACCCAATCAAAAATGATAAAACTTTGTTATTTTCTATAGCTTAAGTTCGAAAAAGTATTTTATTTTTTAATTTGAAATAATGAAATGCAATAGCTGGAGAAACCAAACTTTAGCCCTGGATCGAAAGAGCTGGAAGTCATGGGGAGAGGCCTTTGCTCAGCAGTGAGATAATGCAGGCTAACATTAACAGTAATGAAATACAATAGTTGTGTATGTTTACACTGTACAACATTTTATTGTGCGAACTATTACAATGTATGACTTCGTAATGTTGCAAGCACGGACTAGAAAAAAAAGGACTCCGTGTGTGTGTGTAAATAAGTGTCTTACTTGTGATTTGTCACATTTTGACACTTTTTCTGGGATGTAGAATTATTTTTACACCATTTCACAAGACAAGAAGGCATTATTTTATTTTATTACTTGACGTAAACAGTACCTACAATGACGCCGTTTTGCCGCGTAATGGCACCTTATGACGTAAATGTGTGCGTGAGTGCACCGTATAGTGCTTCACTTTCGATACGCGTGGCGCGGAGTCCTTTTTTTTCTAGTCCGTGGTTGCTAGTAATAAAATAATCGAACTGCAAAAGTAAAGGTACCTAAAGCAGGAAAGTGCAGTCTAGGACAACTTGTAAAATTGGTTTTACCGTATGCGTAAGAGGGCAAATCGAGTAGGTATCTCTCATACAAGGATAATGTAATAAATTTCAGTTTAAGACTTTTTTAGCTTCCCACAGTAATTATCGGTCGAGGAAAAGTTTTTTCGTATTTTATAGGTATAAAGTTGTAGTAAAATCTCTTTGGCTGTACTGTCATAACATAACTGTTTGTAAATACATGACATTTTAAAAAGTAAAAACGTTTTCCCGCCATTATTCAATAGTTTTTCCGTCCGCTAGAATGAGTGAATCTAACGAAGAAATTCGATACATTTTGAAGTTTTATTACAAAAAGTTATGCGCGGTCTTAAATTAAAAAAAAAACACGTGTGGCACTCGGGGACTGTCGCGGTAAAGCTATTGCATAGTATTTTTTATCAACTTATGCAATTATAATTATTTATTTATGCAGTATTTTTTTTTCTTTGATATTAATTCAAGTACAGTCGTACCATATACATACACGTTAAGCGAACGCTCGGCCGAGCTACATGGTAGTCGGAGTGGGGGGTGTTCGGTTTTATTTTCGTTACGGAATTTCTTGATTCGGTCGCCGCGCTCAAAGCCCGCGATAAAAGCTATGCAATAGCTTAAAATATATATATATATATATACACGGGTCGACTTGAGAACCTCCTCCTTTTTTTTTTGGTCGGTTATAAAAGGGAAAGATGCGACGCAAGCCGCGAAAAAAAGAATGTGTCGTTTATGTACTAAAAGCAGTGTCAGTAAGAGTAACGCAAAGTTGGTATAAGCATTTTCAGTCCAGCGGGGTAATTACGTAACACACTAACAGTAGGAATGGGTTTCATTTTGACAGTTCAACAACATACATTGCGTTATTTACGTTGTTGAGCAGACAAATTTTTCGAACATATGTAGTAATGTATTAGCAATAGGCTTCAAAATAATTCAGATCCCTCTGGCCCTCTGTAGTTATAGGTATTATGCAATTAAATGTATTTTTTTGCCTTTCTTACCTAGGACTACCAAGTAGCTCAACAATGCCACTTTCAGACCAATTATTTATAGCTGGTAGTTTCAAATGCTTCAAACGTACACATGATTGTCAGATCTACATCATCGCTTCCCACCATCACCCTAATTGCGTCACACACTATTGACAGTATCAATCACAATCTGAATCATTTTGAAGCCTATTGCTAATCCATTGCTTCATATGTTCGAAAAATTTGTCTGCTCAACAACTTAAATACCGCAATGAATGTTGCTGAACTGTCAAAATGAAAGCTATTCCTACTGTTAGTATGTTACGGAAATTTGCCGCAAGTGAGATAGAAGTTAAACGTGAGCCTATAATTTATAGTTTTAAAGTAATATTATAAAGAGAAAAGATTTAATTTTTTGTATGTTTGTTTGTTACGCTTCCACGACAAAATGGCTGAACGGATTTGGATGAAATTTGGCACACGGGTAGACCATGGCTTGGATTAGGATACAAGATCAGATCCTGATATTCCCACGGGATCGAGAATTATGCGGGTGAAACCGCGGGGCGCAGCTAGTTAATAATAAAAAAAAGATTTACCCTGTCAAAAAAAATTCAACCAGGAAACGGAACTCTCAAACCGCCAATGCTACGTGACTCCGAACATGTTATTTCGGTGACAAAGAGCGCACGCGCCAGGAATATCATTGATTTTTCCTCATAGATTACGCGTTTCAAAAGGAAAATACGATATTATTCGGTCATTAATTACGCATTTGTTATGATTTCCTGGAGATCCCCAGTTCATCTACGTCTTATGAACGTATGGAAGAACCGTTATTCAAAACACGCTTTTTATTTGAGGATAAAAGTAAATTAGTAATGTTAGGTAAATAGCTAATTTTAGTATGTAACGAAGGTATTTAATTTATTGAAACGATGACCAATAACGACCGGGGGTATGTCGTTGAAAAGCTCTTTTCATGACTCTCATTTCTTACTATGGCGATCAGTTTCAAATCATTGAGGGAAAAAAAGTTACAGCTAAAACAGAAACCTGCGTCATTGTGACTTAAAAATCATTCGTTACAATAAAACATACATATAACATTACGTTTTACTCTACGAATAACAAAACAAACGAATCATCATAAGTATGACTGATAACGTATCACAATAATTGCGACTTTTATTAGAGGGACCGCCAATATAGCTTATTGTTACTCCGCATACCTGGCCGATGATAAGCGACGACGCCGACGCTCGAAGAAGCGGGGGAGGCGGCTGTAAACGTGTTCTCATCTTAGAAAATATAAAACGGGAGAAGCCTTACAAACACTTCCTCGTCTGTAAAAGTACAAGAACAAATATTCTAGTTCATAAAAACTACTACGTCCAGACAAGAGCGTCGCATTCGACGCCTCTGATAAGACCGAATGCCTAGCCAGAAGCCTAGAGTCCCAATGTTCTCCCCGCTCTCAACCAATAGACCAATCGCGCCTTGCCTAGGTTGACGTTGAAGTCGCACGTATAGCTTCTTTCGCACCCGTCGAAAACCCAGATGATCCTTTGTCGCCCATCACTCCAGACGAAGCGCACGACATAATTAAAAAACTTCACTCTCTGAAGGCCCCTGGCTCGGATGGTATCAGCAATAAGGTATACAAACTCCTCCCCCCTCCTCTCATAATGCTAATGCCTGCCATCTTTAATGGCACCTTCAGCTATAACATCTTTCCTCAAGGGTGGAAAGAGGCCACCGTTATCGGTATCCTTAAGTCAGACAAGCCCAAGTCTGATCCCACGAGTTACCGTCCCATCAGTCTCCACAATTTTTTCGGCAAAATCTTTGAGAGGCTTATTTAAAAGCATTTCAAAGACAATGCCGAAGAAAAGAGCCTAATCCCCAACGAGCAGTTTGGTTTCCGAAACGACCACTCTTGCATCCAAAAAGTCTACCGTTATCGTAGAGCACTGAAGCACCGGTTTTCAGCCCAACGCGATGACGGGCGTGTTATTCTTTGACATAGTGAAAGCATTCGACAAAATCTGGCACAACAGCTTATGATATAAGCTTTAGGAACTCGGACTGTCAGACCGTCTCGTCTCGTACTCACTTCACGAGACCGTTTATCGGATCGCAATTTCCGCTATCACATTGAGTTTCCCAGAGCTCCGTGCTATCTCCTCTCATCTTCACGTTGTTGACCAGCGATATTCCCAAGAGAAGTGCTCATATACACGTATAGCACGCACGGCAGAGGCAACTGCAGCCAGCGACACTCGTCGGCGGCAGCTAAAAATGGTTCGACGGCTACAGTTGCCTCTACTGTTGGCACATGCGACTCATGTATATGAGCACTAAAAAAGCTCAGTAGGCTTTATTCGCTGACGACACGGCCATTTACTACACTGGTCGCTGTCAGGATCAGGACTCTATCGCTGGCACTCAACAAACCTCTGCTTGGTTCCGGAAATGGAGAATCGACGTTAACTGCGACAAGAGTCAGGCGGTTGTGAACGATATTACTGTTATATTTTAATTGACAGAGATCAAATCGGCATAAATGCAATATACTCGTAACATTATTATTGCACTTGTTTAACTAGACGACGGACAGCGGGAAGGAGACAGAAAAGTTCATGTTTTGCGAAACCGATGTGCCATATTATAAATTATGCAGCATGTTTAAATAATGTTATTGTTGACTGCTTGCTAATTCACTTTTTGTTTTCCTCCAATACGATTTATTAACGAAATTTTACTGTAATAAATGTTTTTTTTAAATAAAATGCCTGAGGTTTTTCTCTTTTTTCCCACAATGAATTAAGACTGACCGCCATGTGAGTTTTGAAAAAAGCTATTCAACAACATGTCTGGTTATTACTGGTCGCTGGGGATGCGTCCCGTACATTTCTGTCGATCCTCATTTGTGTGAAAATTAGCGTTGCTAAAAAACTATTATTGACCTTCGCCTTTTGAATAGAAAAATATGCGAAATGACATCACTGTTGCTGCGATGTAAGACATTCTGTAGGTACCTATGCAAAAATTTTGGCAAACACGTTTGATATTTAATAAAACATTTTGGTAGAAAATCCAGTTTTGGAATATAGAACAGGTACCTGGCTTCGTTATATTGTTACTAGATACTTATATCAAATGGAATAAAAATATGGTTTTCCTAAATTCAAAATGTCACAAGTCACAACATAGTGTTTTTTGGCATTTTATGTGCTTATTTATATAGTCATAAGTGGGAATTTAGAGGGGCTCGCGGCTAAATGATACAAGCCGCACGGGTCGATGGAAGATTAAGCTACGCTTGCTGCGATCGGTTCGTGGATGGGTGACCATACATAACATATTGAGAACCCTCCGTGCTTCGGAAATCACGCTAAGCCGTTGGTCACGGTTGTCATACGTAGATCTTTGACAGTCGTTACGGGTAGTCAGAAGCCCAAATGTCTGACAATCAGTCTTACCAAGGGGTATCGTGTTATCCAGTAACTAGGTTGTGGAGGTCAGATAGGCATTCGCTAGACTGGAAGCGTTTAGCAACTGACAATACTCGCCCTAGAGTGATGCGCTTTGTGAGGCGGGCGTTCTCAGGGATTGATATCAGCCCTCAGGACTATATGTCCTGTGTCACAGAGCGCATCGACTTCCTGAGGCAGAAAGTGTATGCATGGGCGAACCGTATTCGTATATATAAGGGGCGAGTAGAACGATACACTCAGAATCGCACCTTCCAGGAGATAAAAGGTGGGTTTATAGGGGTTGGGAGCGACCAGACCAAGGTGTAACTGACACGTGACTACCGGATGATGATGCCATGTGATCTTTCTGGCGCAGTATCTGGTCGGTGCCTGTTAGTCACACCGAAGGTGATTGGGCTTGGTAAGTCGAGCGAGCCTGCAATCCAATATCGGAAATGAGGGCTATTACCATCTGCCCCCAAGATGTGGCTCGTGTAGTCCGTTCGTTGCCAGTGGTGATAGATCGATTAGTGCGTCGCACTATGATTATCGATATTCCAACTAGAGACGTGCGCTGATCGACGTGACGCACGCCGATTTTAGCCACGCCGCCGCAGCCAACTTTTTTGTCGGCATCATCGGCGCCAATGTTTAAATATATGAATATTCTAGTTTTAGATACAGAGCAGATATACTAGTAAACTAAACACTATAAGCGTGTAAATATATGCTTATTGGTTTATTTCAACGTATTTGTTTACGCAAAAATGAAAAAAAACATTTTTATATGAGCATTAAATAGCAGGCAGGACGCACTGGTTGAAGAACTTAGTCTTGAAACACTGTCATATGGAATGAAGAGGAGCCCGGACGAAGTTTTCCACGTTGCGTTTTCAACTGGATCCTTCTGCCAGCTTCTTTCTCGAAGTAGTGACCATGACACCCAGATAGACATACTGCTTCACAACCACAATTTCCGAGTAGCGAACTTTCGATGTGGATTGGACTCAGAAAGACGTGTAAGTTGTGACTTAAGCGTTGTCTAAATTCATGCCGAAGCCAACCAGCCTAAAGGCTTCATTTCATTCATAAGCAGTGCAGCATCTGGTCTAACTGTCCCACCGACTCTGCCATTATGATGATGTCATCGTGCATCGGCAAAGTGAAGATGTAAGATGTACTCGCCGTGCACGTTCATTATCCAGTCCAGTCGTGTCTTGAAGACAGCAGAGTAATTAACAATGTCAGGGATATCATATCCCCCTGTCTCACCCCTCTGAGGAGTTCGATGGGGCTGATTTTCTTATCCTGAATCTGGACAGTCATCGTGGCAGCGCCATACAAACATCTCAACACTTCGATGTAGCGCCAGCCAATTCGACATCGTTGCAGAGGCCAGAACTGCCCATATTTCGATGGTGTCCTTCACGTAGTCTACAAATGCCATACGCAGTGGCTGATGGTACTCCGCAGACATCTGTGCAATTGCAAAACAGTATGGATGTGGTCTACGGTACTGAAGCCTTTTCGAAACCCCGCTTGTTCTGGTCACCTGTCACAAATCTCCCGGTGAGACGGTTTGTGACGGTTCTCCAGGACATTTGCAAGTACAGGTGACTCTGAAGTGAGATGGGCCTATACAGTTCATAGGTAAACAAGATCTTTTCATCTTTTTTGAAGAACCGAACCTTTGTACCTCGTGCCTACTCTCGGGCGGTGCACTTTCTTGGAAGAAGGTATTGAAGAGACTCGCAAGCTCTCAGGATTGGAGCCCCCCCCCGCTTTAAAGAGCTTTGTGGTAATTTGGTTATCATCAGGTGGTATTTTCACCATCCACGTCGATTTCACCGATGACGCCGCCGCCCGCCAGTAAGAAAGGCGCCAGCACACATCTCTAACCCCAACATAGTCGGGAAAAGACTCGGCAAATTGACTGAACTGGGAATTTATAATATGTTAAACATATTTACTTAGTTAAAAAACAACCTTCGACTATCACCTACAAAGACGATGTATTTTGTGTAACTGCTACAATTAATGTTTCCACTAGGTACTTAGTCTTCAGGACTGATAATGGTATTTTAATTTTAAAACACATATTATGCGTTACAAATTTAAAAAAAACGCTAGTACTGATGCACTTTGGCCAGACCCATTAATCATGGTCGACTCATACAAACAAAGTGACACACGAACTTTAGGTAAATAAACTATCATTCACGTCATTTATTAAAAGGCAACTTATAAAAAATAAGCAAAAGAAATCAAGTACTTAGATAGTTTTAGTCTGTTAACTTACCTGCATGGATAGATTATTGGCAAAATTCATAAAATAAGGAAAAAAGTTAGTTTATGGTTTTGCGGTGTTGACTCATGATCATGAACGGAACAGAAAAAAAAAAACAAAAGAAATAATGAATACAGAGGTACACATACAGTTTACAATGAGTGCACATCGCAACAGTAACATAATATAAATGACGGAAACTTGTTACTGTAATCTGTCATTACGCATAATTATGGGTAACACGATGTTTTAAACGTTCTGATTCAACGTTTAAATCATACAGTAAACGGAACGGTACGGGGAGATCACGTGGCGCGTCTAAATTTGCTTCGAAGCAATAATAATTATAAGGCGTAGTCGATGGAGCCCCGCGAAAAAATAACCACGAAGAGAATGGCGGGGTCTTTGTTCGCTCGCTCACTACACTTCCGCCATCCCCTTCGAACCTAACCTGTCCGAGTCGGGGTGCCTTAAATCCCGAGCTCGCTTCGCTCGCTCTTGCGTCCTAAGTTCTCCTAGTAACGTTGCCGTTTTACTATCTCGAGATGTGTTCAACGTTCTATTTCATGAAATAGAACCATTTCATGAAATGGTCGAACACTTCATGAAATGATCAATACTAAGGCCCGTATTACAGAAGCTCACTCAAAACTCAAGCAATACTTAAAATTAGTTTCAACCAATCAAATGACTCTAAACAAGTTTTAAGTAATGTTTGAGTTGTGAGTGAGGTTCTGTAATAGGGGCCTAAGAGCAATGGGGTAATTGCATAACACACTAACAGTAGGAATGGCTTTCATTTTGACAGTTCAACAACATTCATTGCGTTATTTACGTTGTTGAGCAGACAAATTTTTTGAACATATGAAGCAATGGATTAGCAATAGGCTTCAAAATGATTCAGATTGTGATAGTTACGCAATTAGGGTACTGGACACGAATCCCTTTGCTTTTCTTAAAATACACGAAAGTATTGGAAAATGAAAGAAACTATATATTTTTTTAACCTTGAACAAAACAAAAACAAACAATTATCTATATCAATGAATTTGAACCCCGTTATCATCATTAATTTGTTGTGGATTGTCTCTTAATTCTTGGAAAAACGAGTAATAACGATTTAGTTAATAGACTGTTTTGTAATCAGTATTGCGTCGCTGTTATCTAACCTGTTATCCATGTGTCTATGTATTGTAGTCAATAAACTATTGGGTACCTACTATAACTGGAGTATAAGGTAACATAACCATTTGTTAATGATCATAATCTAATCTACACTAAGAAAACTATCTTCTTACCGACTATACCCTTACCCTTTATCGACTTTCTTATTTTAATGTTTATTTTTAATTTTCGTATGCTGCACTGGTTGACGTCATCACGTCAGCGACGGCTATCGCTGACAACCAGCGCTGGGGCTCTGTCTCGCATAGGGTCGTAGCATTATGCTGAGCGATTGCCGTTTTGCGTGAATGTGACGCATATTTTCCCCCAACTCGTTCTTTTTTGTGTTTGTGTGTTTCTTCTTTGCGTCATGTTTACCGCAAATCAATGTAATTTCTTTCTTTCTTTTCTTTTAAAAATAATAATAGAGTGAAAGGGCTAATGATAGGCTAATAGGTGCTCGACGTCCTCGTTTTAAATTCAATATCGAACCAAGCTGAAGTTCAGTGAAGAAGTTAAAACTTGAGCTATCTATTTGAGAATCATAAGATACGGATTCTTCTCGAGAATGTAATAGCATAATCAGCCTGTAATATTCCCACTGTTGGGACACAGGCCTCGTCTCTGTGAGAGGGAGTGGGCCGTAATCCACCACGCGGGCCCAGTGCGGGTTGGTAGATGGCACATGTCTTCGAATTTTTGGTTCTAGGACTTGACAGTTCTCTCACGATGCTTTCCTTCACCGTTTTGAGAGCAGTGGTGATGAAATAATTGAATGGGTAGTATTTAACCGCAAATAAAAATAAAAATACTTTTTGTATTCAAAAATAATTCGATTCCAATCAAAATTACTGATTGCACAGCAAAATATAACTAAATACGCAACAATTTATATTCGTGGCGCACCGCTATCTACTAGGCGAGGCCTCCTATTTCTGAATAGCAATAATAATAAGGCGTAGTCAACGGAGGGGCTGCTACCTCTGGGTTGATAAAAAAAAAATAACCACGAATGGGATGGCGGGGTCTTCTGGGCCCCGCTATCCCCTTCTAACCTAACCTGTCCGAGTCGAGGTGACCCAAATCCCGAGCTCGCTTCGCTCGCTCTTGCATTCTAAATTCTCCTAGTACAGTAATACCTATTGCATTTAATGCCGATTCCTTCGACATAAGCTTTATGACAAACGGCTGATCGGAGACAAATACATAATACTCACCCGCTATGAGTGTGAGTATTATGTACGTACGCTCTGGTTAATTTGCTGTGCAGTCAGTATTTAAATGATGGAAATAAATTGATAGGTGACTATTTATTTGATGTGCAAATAATAATATCCCTAATTTAAAAAAAGTAAAACGCCTGTCTAGGTTCCAACCTACGACCTAAAACTCGTAAGTCGCGACTCGGTATACGAGTCGCGACTGGACCACCACTATCCCATGTGAACCGTAATATATTCATTTCTAAATAAAAACCTGAATTGTTTTTTTCTATCCTCCAAGACATCTACGCATTAAAGCTCTCTCATACAAGTGCGACGCGCCTCTAGTAGAACAATTCCTATGAAACTTCATGGAAATTGTTCTACAAAAGTCGCGTCGCGCCTGTCTGCGGAAGCCTTTACGTGTAAAAAGTCACAGTTTACATAAAAAGTAGGAAATAACGGAAATCAGTTTTTGTATAAACATCTCGCTTCCTGTTGGTTGTTTTGTAAAGGTTTAGCAGATTTGTAATTTTTTCTGTTTAAGTATTCGTGATATTATAAATAAAATTACACGCAAACGTTCCAATAAAAAAATCTAAATAAACTATAAAGCTTATGGTACTACAACATTGGTCACCTCCTTAGAACGATCTTGTTAATTATATAATTTCCTCTTGGCTGGAAAATTCTTGTCGATAGCTTCCGACTCACTTCCGCGGTTGATTTTTCCTGATATTTATTTTTTATTTACGCTTTTGTAAAAAAGGAAATATTTTTACCACCAAATTATACATCTCAAAAATAACGTTCCAAGTAGGTATTCTATTATAATAATGTAAATATTTAAAGAAAAAATTAGTTTTCTTCACTATAATACCTACCTATGAATACCTGTCTGGCATTTTTTCCGACTGCCAGTTCATTAAAGGATTAAACTTTAAGCAACTTAAAAAGGTACAATACAAAGCTAGATTTGCTTGGTTTCGATGCAAAATAATTATCCTTCAACTTGCCCGCAGAACATAATATATACATACATACAATCCTTTCATTGTCACATGTCCATGAACCAGTACTGCTGTCGCAGCAGCAGTGTCTATGTCAAGGCCGCTGCGTGTGCGCGAGCGCATAGTGACGTCATGCAACGTACACGTTTTCAAGTACTGCGCGGTATGTCAGGTATGTGGATACACAATTACGCACACGAGACTATATTTATTGTTTAGACTTTAATTACGAGGAATGAAGGTTTTGTTTTAGATGGTAAAATTAACTGTTAAGAGGGCGCACACCGGTCCACTAGCGCCACTCTTATAAAAAAAATGTTATCTCATGACTGAGAAGGAATTTTGAATAACGGCTCAATAAGCTCCCTCGGCAAGTGTGTCTAGAATTTTCTAATACCTTTTATAAACTTTCATATTGAGACACGAAGCAACAAAATTCGATCTACAGAAAAACGGCCACATTCCTCTAGATCGTTATTTTTTGCTTCGTGTCTCAATATGAAAGTTTATAAGAGGTATTAGGAAATTCTAGACACACTTACCGAGGGAGCTTATTGAGCCGTTATTCAAAATTCCTTCTCAATCACGAGATAATATTATTTTAAAGGAGTGACGCTAGTAGACCCTTGTGCGCCCTCTTAAGTTGGGCGTAAACATATTGTATACTTATCATCTGATTACCTCATCATTAGCTATTAGTTACACTAATGGCCCGTTGTTTGATACATAGTTAAACATGACCAATAGTCAATTTAACAATTAGTCACTTGACAATAGTCAATAGCTGTCAAAGTTTAACTACTCTGTCTGCGCATGGTTAACTTTCATAGCAAATTGTATTTTTTTTTAACTGTAGTTAGCTTAACCATTTGTCAAACAACATACTTATGTAATTTTAACAAATTGTTAGTTTAACTAACGCATTTTAACTATTAGTATGTTTGACTACTTATCAAACAACGGGCCCTAAAAATTGATAGTAAATTGCGCTGTGGCACCTCTCTGAACGCATAAGCATAATCAGGCTATAACGATCCCACTGCTGGGACACAGGCCTCCTCTCGGTCCCTGCCGGGGTCGCGGATTGTTCGAAAGAGTTACCGTGGCCCTGGCGCACAGGCAACTGAAGGAACACGGGTGGGTTTTAGTCAGTAAGAGTCTGACACGCCCTTCCGCTCCGCCCAGAGCGGGAGACGTCATTTGATGATTTCCAAACCAAAAAAAAAAAAGGCCTCCTCTCGGTGAGAGGGAGCGGGCCGTAATCCACCACCCGGGCCCAGTGCGGGTTAGTAGATGACACATCGCTCATTTGGAGAAACAACGACGTAAATGTAATTTTTCCCAAATTGAGTTGTCGATATATATTGTGCTCGAAAAATTTTTCAGAGAAGCAGAGGCGTGAAATATTTAATATAGTTTTGGGATATATCAACATTTCAGAACGAGACGGTAACAGATTAAAAAAAAAACGACTTTAAATCACTCTCCTGTAAAATTTTAAAAGCAGTAGTTACGTCGTCGATGTTTCTCCAAATGAGCGACATGTGCATGTCTTTAAATTTTTGGTTATAAGACATGCCGGTTTCTTCATCGATGTGTACCTCTCTGAATAGCTATATCTATTTCTCTACCAGTTTTTATTTTTGGGCCGTATATACCTTAAAATTGTTATGGCAACTTTTTTTACAAATGTTTAACGTTGACCAGTAAATCCAATTATTTTTATCTACTGACTAGTACATTTCTCATTAGGTACACGATTCAGAGCTAATCAAACAATATCGATGTGTTTGACGAGCTAAGTTTACTTTCTACTGGTAGCTGTTAGGTATGTACCTACTTATGTGTGTGTAAGGATTCTATTTACTTTCACAGCTTACCTAGTTGCTCATAGTGACTATAGAAATGTTAGAGAAATAGGAAAACCTTAGGTACTTTCAGTTTGAAACGTAATATTTAAGTTCTCAGTAAAAAATATATAATAATAATAATAATTCCCTTATTGTCAGGCAACTGAAGCCCATAGATAAAATACACAAAATACAAAATAACAAAATTATACATAATAAAACTAAAACTTGCGTTAATAAATATTGCTTAAAACTATTTTGGTAGCACTTCACTTCACTAGCTGCATATATATGCAGGCTGTTTTAGTAAATAATGTTAAAAACTTGCTGGTAAATAGAGTTGATCATTTTGAATGTATTTTATTATATTCCAAAGTCCATAATAGTCCAAAGTCGCATCTTATTGGAACACGAAAATGTTTTTAAACTGCTCCAGAGGGAGGGTAAATAATTATTTTCATTCTTAAATAGTTACAAATGAATGATGCTCATAAAGGTGTGTTCATTGCACATATAGTGTTTACATACTTGCATTAATTACGTAGAAAAGTAACTTGTGTCATTTACATGACGTACTTAGGTGGGTTTCTCAGATTCTGTGGTTATTGCTTATGAAGCAAGAAAGAAAATTCCTGGCTACGAATCATTACTAACTATCCTTCCTTAAAAACGTCATTTTAAGGCAAATTTTAGAAATAAACACTACGACTTACGTGTGTCGTTTTAAATCATTTACATGTCACAATAAGTACTTATTGTAGTACTAAGTATTATCATGTGTACATATAGAAATAAAATAGATACCTAAGTATACAGATAAAGATTCGATAGAAGAATGAGGAAAATAAAATGTGTTACATAGTTTCAAATTAAAATGTCAGACCACGTAGTACTTAACACCTACATAGCCACTCTACAGTCTAACACTGCATACTGAATTGGATTCGAAGCATGTATGTAGGTACCTACTATTAGCTCATTTCATTCTATAGCTGCATTTTTCTGACGCATTTTTTCAAATCTATTTATATCCTAGCTGAAATAAAATTGTACTCAAACTCAAAGCATTTATTTCAAACTAGCTGCGCCCCGCTGTTTCACCCGCAGAAATCTCGATCCCGTGGGAATATCGGGATAAAAAGTATCCTATGTCCTAATCCAGGTCATAGTCTACCCATGACTTCAATAAGTTTAAATCATTTATTAAACAGAAACTGTCAAAAAGGTTTCTATAAAGTTAAAGATTACTTAGATGACAAAAAGGCTTAGGATTACCTATGCCACTTCAATGTACCCCCAAGCAACAATCCATTTTATACTGTGAATGAGTGTTTTAGAATTAATGATGTCCTTATATAATAACTTATGGTATTTTGATGACTTTTAAAGAGAAAACTGTCTGTGAATGTGAGTAGCATTCAGGCTACATTGATAATCATTTTAATATTGTGAATGTGAAGACTATGTGGGTCATTGTTGCTTTTTTTTCTCTCCTCAGTTAATTTTAATCAAGGTCTGACAGTTTGAGTAATTTTTGTTTCCTACCCAAATGTCTTTTCTTTGGTATTGTTCGTCGAATCGTTGAGCTCCTTAAGTTTTGAGTTGGGCTACACGATTACTAACAAATGCGTGCACTGACTGGACAGGTCCACTCAATCTGTGTGGTTTTTCCTCAAAAGACCATTTCAGCCACAAATCTACATGGTCTTCACATGATCTGACCAAGATTATGTCTGGACTTTAAAAGAGACTGTGACCTCTGAGTTTGTTTCGGCCTTTCTTCTCAGAGTAGTCAGATAGGAAACGCCGACCTCATCTAGTTTTAAAATATGATTGACGTGTAAAAGTGTTTGTTGAAACCTACTTACAGAAATAAAATCATTTATCATGTGCCAAATTTTATCCAAATCCGTTCAGCCGTTTTAGCGTGATTGAGTAACAAACATCCACACTTTCACATTTATAATATTATATATATTTAATATATATATATATATATATATATATATTAAATATATATAATATTATAAATGTGAAAGTAAATATTTAATATATATATATATATATATATATATATTAAATATATATAATATTATAAATGTGAAAGTGTGGATGTTTGGATGTTTGTTACTCAATCACGCTAAAACGGCTGAACGGATTTGGATAAAATTTGGCACATGATAAATGATTTTATTTCTGTAAGTAGGTTTCAACAAACACTTTTACACGTCAATCATATTTTAAAACTGCCTGTAATTGGTTTATCCTACTATATTATATATATATATAATATAGTAGGATAAACCAATTACAGGCACTTTTGAATTGTCAAAGGGGCGGTCAGAAAGATGAAGCTAGTTGCCCATTCCAAAGCGTAGTAGGTACCTATGGAGAAGAACGGACAAGAAACTCCGTGGACACTCTTTTAAATCAAAATATGATTACAAAATATTGGTTACATCATTCATGTTGAAATTATGCATGTGAGAACGATGCAGAACGTTAAAAGCGTCCGTAATAAAGAGACAAAAGCAATTCAAATATTAAATTAAAGTAAAATAAGCTGTGGCAGCTAAGAGATGACCAGTCCCTACAGACGGCGCCATTAATTTTATTTCATTTCAGCTGAATCAGTTTGCCTATTCCCACAAGATTTTTTTCACGACTGTCACTAAAGAACCTACAAGATAATTAAAAATAAGTATCTTGATTTTTCACACAGCAGTTGGTACTGCATAAATAATAAAGAGGACTTGAAATGTGTTTAATTTAGAGGGAATTTTCTAAATTTTCACACATTAAACATATTGTAAAAATTACCAATTTCCTTTGACCGCAAAAAAAATAATGGATACAATTTACCTAGTTCAATCATGTCAACATTTTGTCAGCCCACAATTGCGTTGGACGACAAACATGAATTATTTCTACGATAATTTTCCGTCAATTAGACCGCTGAGTGAACGATGCCAGAAAATGTCACCGTTCACACTGCCACGTTAACAAAACTCTAGTTATTGCTAACCGTGGTAATTGGAAACATATATAAAAAACCGGCCAAGTGCGAGTCGGACTCGCGCACGAAGGGTTCCGTACCATTGACTAGGTAAACAACAGTAGGTACACAAATTATGTGCCTACCTGTTACCATTTATTGATATCGAGCAAAAATAGGCAATAAATTGCGTTTTTTGTATGGGAGCCCCCCTTAAATATTTATTTTATTTTAATTTTATTATTTATTATTAAAGTAAAAATACAACTGAGTATTTTGTGAATGTTTCAAGTGCCTACCTGTTGCCATTATTGATATCGAGCAAAAAAGGGCAAAAAAATCGCGTTTGTTCTATGGGAGCCTCCCTTAAATATTTATTTTATTTTGTTGTTATAGCGGCAACAGAAATACATAATTTGTGAAAATTTCAACTGTCTAGCTATCGCGGTTCTTGAGATACAGCCTGGTGACAGACAGACGGACGGACAGACAGCGAAGTCTTAGTAATAGGGTCCCGTTTTTACCCTTTACGGAACGGACGGAACCCTAAAAAACGTACGTCCACATCCATACAATGAATAGAGGATTTACTAAATATGTTAAATTTTAAAGCCATATTCGGGTACCGCGTTGGCAAATTACTGTAGCCATAACGTTTGTTGACCAAATAAAATCTACGTTCTGATGTTCTTCATAAATAAATGATGGTAAGGTGTCCTTTTACAGTAGATACTCGTAGTTCGATATGTCTTAATTCTTGATCTGATCAGAGCCTGAAACTTTACATCCGCAATAGTTATTTCAGTTTCAGGTCAAGATGTGTCGTTTAATACGCAAATACGGCAAGTTACTCATGTGAGCAATTAAATGGGACACCGAGGCATTTTTCTTGATTTTCGAAATGTTCAGGTACAAAAATACGTTTTGAGAACAAGCAAGACCAAACATGGTTACCAAAAAAGCACCACCATTTTAAATAATAGGTCTTTACCTATGAAATTGCCGTTTTGTATGAAAAAATTTAAACGAATATTTTTCATGAATTTTTTATTTGTATTAATCGAAGTAATCACCCATGCAATCAATGCATCTTTGCCATCGCAGTGGCAGTTTATTGATGCCCTTCTTAAAGAAATCAGCTGGACGGGAGGCAACAAATTCTTCAAAGGCATTTTGTACTGCCTCTCGGGTATTAAATTTTTTTCCCGCCAAGAAGTTATCCAAATTCTGGAAAAAGTAGTAGTCTGTAGGCGCAAGGTCTGGTGAGTAGGGCGGATGACGGAGAGCTTCCAACCCCAGTTCTTGCAACTTGGAGACCGTCTGCTGTGCAGTATGAGGTCGCGCGTTGTCGTGCAGGAGCAGCGGAGACGAGCGATTGACCAATGCTGGTTGGAGATGCGCCAGCTTCTCCATCATTGTGTTCAGTTCTTCACAGTACACATCTGCAGTAATGCTCACCCCGTTTGGTAAGAAGCTGTGATGAATCACACCGGCGCTAGACCACCAAACAGTGACCATCACTTTTCTAGGGGTAAGTTTTCGTTTAGGGCATTGTTTAGGTGCTGAACCAGGATCCAACCAACTTGCTGAGCGCTTACGGTTATCAAACAGAATCCATTTTTCATCGCAGGTAACAATGCGGTTCAAAATTCCTTCATTTGTGTGTCTGTTGAGCAGTGCAAGGCACGTCTCGACGCGTACTTCGCGCTGGCGATCATTGAGTTCGTGGGGCACCCATTTGTCAAGCTTTTTTACCTTGCCAATTTGACGCAAATGGACCAATATTGTTTTGACGCTAACGTCGAAAGCTGCTGCTAATTCAGCCGTAGATTGTGTATCATCAGCTTCCACAATCGCCTTTAATTCGTCATTGTCGACCAAAGTCTTCGGACGACCGCGAGGTTCATTTTTCAGGTCGAAATTTCCAGAACGGAAGCGAGCAAACCAATAACAGGTGGTGCGTTGGTTTGTAGAGTTAGCTCCGTAAACGTCGTTGATGTTGCGTGCCGCTTGTGCCGCGTTGCTGCCACGACGGTACTCATATTCCATAATTACTCGAATTTTTAACGTATCCATGATGACGAAAAAGATTGAAATGCGATGAAAATGTAACACTAATCAATAAAGAAATGACTACTTTTAGAAAAAAAAATCCATGTTTTTAAAATAAAATTAATTTGAAATTAGAATTCATAGCCAAACAAAAATTATTTTGATTTGAAATGGCCAGTACTGCAGAACGGCAATTTCATAGGTAAAGACCTAATATTTCCTAGGACAAAAGAAATATTACTTAGCATAACAATTTTTTTGCAAACTAATAATATAACCTAGCAGGTAATTTCATGCACACATTGTACTAGCATTTTCAGACCTACTGAAAAGAATAGAACCTCATTCACAAAGACCTAGAACATAGACACAACAATAGAGTTTTACATAAATATAAAATAAATAATAAACGGAAAACTACCGGTACACCGGTGATCATGTAAATTAGTGTATCTACATATTTATAAGTATGATAGGTAGGTAGGTACATAGAGCAACACTATGTAAACGTTTTAAGTAATTGCTTTAAGGCAGTGGTTCCCAACCAGTGGTCCGTGGACCACCAGTGATCCGCAAGACCAAAATTATGGTCCGCGCAAGATTTCAAACAAAATGATAGAAACTCTAAGGACGTGTTTGAATCTGATTCTTTGGAGCAGTTTTGGTGTCAAAAAGCAATTTCATACACTAAAATTCGAGAAATCGCCTTAAGCTAAGCGTTTACTTACGCCACAACTTATTTATGCGAACAAGGATTTTCTGTTTTACTGATAATTAAAAACAAGTCCAGGAATCGATTGAAAGTAACTGATGATATGCGTGTTTTTTTGAGAAAAAACATTAACCCAAGAATTCAAGAACTTGTACAGAAGATGCAACCTCAAAAATCTCCTTGATACAAACTGAATTATCTAAGTACAAAAAAATTAAGTGTTTAGTTAATTAACGTTGCTTTTGGATTTTACGATTACGTATGTTAAACTTTACGATTGAAGTTTATTTTTAGATTGATACACTTTATTTTTTAACCTTGTGGTGCCCGCTAATAATAATAATGAAATCGAAGTGGTCCCTAGTCAATAAAAGGTTGGGAACCACTGCTCTAAGGCGATTACTTATGTAAAGAAAATTCTAATAATCATCTTAAGTGGAGGTAAAGAGGTGGGGAAATTGAGTGTAATTTTATGGTCAAGTTTATAGTTTTTTTATGATTACTAGTTGTTATTATAACAGCAGCCTACCACTCTTTAATATCAAGAATAAAAGTAGGTATTTAATCACAGTTATCGTGTCTCTATCAAGATTTTTTAAGGAGGTACGACGGCGCATAATTATGTTCGTAAGTATAAAAGTATGATCCCTAATTATTTTTACACTCCTCCCCGAACTTCGCTCGACGAAGTGCCAGCCCGCGCCATAACTGAGCCTTTTTTTTTGGGTGGGATGTCATCAGATGACCTCTCCCGCTCTGGGCGGAGCGGAAGGGCGTGTCAGACTCTTACTGACTAAAACCCAGCCGTGTTCCTTCAGTTGCCTGTGCGCCAGGGCCACGGTAACTCTTTCGAACAATCCGCGACCCCGGCAGGCATCGGCCCTATCAGACCCCGTCAATTACGCTGACATCTCTTTGAAGCGCGCGTGGAACACGACACGCAGTCGACCCGGGCCTGGTCCTTACCGGACGGCGATGGTCGTAGCTGACCTTGTAGCTTTAAATTCCCTTCTTAATAATAATTATCAAAATTCGATCCAGCCTGTCCCACCTTGCTGTCCTCCCCCCAGCGACGCTCTAAGCCGAGGTCCGCACCCCACTGGAGGTGCCCTTAGCGTGCAGTCGCTTAGTAATGTAAGTAATTCGCCCCTGGCTGGAGGCTTTGAGTTCGCTTAAGAGGGCGCAGCAAGACAGAAAAAAATCAAGTTTCACCCGCGCCTCTTTGCCTACCCCTCTCATCAAATACGACAAAAACAAAACACAATCCCTTCCCGCCAGCAGAAACTTTTCGCCCGGCGTATATTTAGGCATTTGAATTTGAATCTTGTGTGTAGTGTGTATACGCAAAATAATCAGATGAAACTGTTTTATTCAATGTACCTATGTGTGATTGCTGTGTACAAGTAGGTATATTATTCAATATTATTGCATGTCTGTGAATCTGTTACCGCTGCTGGTTGGATTTTAGATTGGAGAGTAGACCGACTTAAATGAAATAAAAACTAAATGTTACTTCAAGATAGGGCCTATAAATTTTCGATTCCGAATTGAAAGACAAACCTAACGTTCTAATTGAAAAAATATTGTTCCATACATTATGTAACATAACTACAATTGAACGATTTTCAGATACTTTCCTGTACCTATTTGTGCTGTGAGACCTTGCTTCTTGTCAAATTTCATGATTCTAGGTCAACGACATGTATCTTATGGGTTTTAATTTATTTGCGAGTGTCAAGATATGCGAAATGAATGGCAATGTATGCCAAGATACTAAGTCAACGTCTTAGAAGGTCTTTCTTTTTTACAGCTCCAAAGGACCGTTTATCTAAGTATTTGATATCAATTTCAACTCGATACCCCCCACGCATTCCTGAGAAAAGCGGTCAGATAGATGGATAACAAAGTGATCCCATAAGGGTTTCGATTTTTTCTTTTGAGGTACCGAACTCTAAAAAGCAAAGCACTTCCATCAAAGTACTATAATACTACATACTCATGATACTACCTACATGATGGTGAAAACAGTTTCGATAAAATTGCTTTTATGACGATATAAAAGAGTATAATTATAATCGCATCACTTACCTTCCGCTTTTTAACTTTGAGAAAATGAAATCAGTTGAACAAACATGTCAATAATCTAAGAAAATAAACAATCGCAAATAAATTAAAATCCATATGATACATCCCGTTGACCTAGAAACATGAAATTTGGCAAGAAGCAAGGTCTCACAGCACAAATAGGTACCTCGAATGGTTTTTCAATTACAATATTAAAACGAAGTATGATCATTGTCCAGTTCCTTTATTTTCAATGAAATTCTTCAGTAGGTAAAACATCTGTTTATTTTGCCTATACTATACACTAAGCTTGAATTCAAAATCCTAGATTATAGTCATGTTTTGGAACTAGATACTCGATGCTGGCGTGACAAAGTTCGAATTCCAATGTAACCAAATTTTATTTAGGGCCTTGTACAAGTTGGACCTCACGACGTCTTCGTGGAAACCAGTGTCACCAAGTAAAAAATAATATTGGTATGGTGGATTTTGCACTGTATTGTGCAAATTCAAATAGCATGTGTCATGAAAACCTATCCTGCGCGGAGCGCGAGTAGAAAAAAGTCCTCGCCGAAAACATTTGTGAAAAACAGGCCAATTTCGGAACAAATAACTAGGGTACATTAGTCGGCTTTACCGACAAAATAATTGGCATAATATGCCAATTATACAAAATAATTGGCATCTATTTATATGGGTGCCAAAGAAAGTCGAAAGTTTATTAGGTTCCTCTTTTGTAACTGTTGAAATTTTGCTTTGAAAAGCAAGCCGACAGTCCCAAACATTGTGATCCGTCACAATCTTTACTCATCCCCACCATAAAAAGAGATCTAGTCACGAGAACACATCCGTATGAAAAATGTCATGTCCCGTGCACACCGTTTCGTACTTGTGTCCGCAATAAATCCTATTTTAGTTTCCCGATTTATTTATTTTATAAACTCCACTAATATTATTATACCAATAACCTACCTATATGATGAATTACGAGTTTCAACTTGATTCGGGGGCTGGTCAAAAGTCGCTCGAAATGGTTCGTCTAAGGTTACCCTTACACGAAGTTTGTCAACGAAAGTGGGAGTAAACGGATTTGGTTCTTTACCTAATAGTAATAAGATCTAAAATCTCCAGCACGAACTCTATGTTGTAAAGTCTTTTGAATATTATGAAAAATTAAATTGAAGATAGGCAATTTTGGTTACTACCCGCTCTTAAGGCAGCCACAGGATAGTCCGGTTAAGGGGGAAGCGCAAGGGTAGCCCGCGAAATTAAAATTTTCTTACGTTTTTTGCAATTTGCAGGTCAGTGTCAGATTGTATGTTGATTAAAATATGATTCGCAGCCGTAACAAATATGGCTTTACAGAATTATAATCATTAGAAACAGCAATACTACTCCTTAAGTTAGTTCTTTTTTTTCTTTTTTTTTGCGTCAAATGTCATGATTTTATGAAATAGTCATTCAATACAGTAATATGAACTTAGAGAGATGTATATTGTAACTGTAAAGGCACTGAAAAAACATAACGCTGTAGGTTTACATTATAATTTACATAAATTCATAATTAATCACGGTGGTGGATTAGAAAAACATCTTTTGTTGTTTTTATAGTGTTATTTTTGCACTTGTATTATAAGGTTATAACAATAGAGTTAAGACACAGCTGATATTTTAATACGTCACGTTCCGGTGTTATTGATTATTTCACATTGTTTTAATATTATTATTAAGGTATGGTTTAATATACTTATGATATTATTTAATACACCTATGGTATAGTAATAAGATTTTCATTTTTCAGGTAGAGACAAACTGAGATTGACCCGAAATGAAAATGTGGGCGAACCAAAGAGGCATAGGAAACAGAAAAAATTGTGAAGATTTATAAGTATCGATTGGTTTCCTTCAGAAAACTACTCATAGCTACTGTAATTAGAGGTGACAGTAATTGTAGATCATTATATAAAATAATGTTTCCTTTTCAGAACAATTATAACGGCGTCATCAGACTGAGTCATTTCTCACGTTTAACTTGAAGAATCTAATGAACACGTGGTCAATACAGGGTGGCAGAGACATCGAGGCACAGACTATAACCATAAGTTCAGCACATGATTCTAGACCCCCTAGCGTAGAAGATTTTCGTCAATTATCAAACAATAATCAGCTGTTTCATACAAAAATTCAAACAATACATAGCAGTCAAAATGTACAGTCAATCTGGGTAACTTAAACCTTCAATATAACATTAGCCCAAAATTCTATTTGAGACTTTTTTTTTTTTTTTAGCGTCTGCCTAGTTTATTTGCAACAAACTTTGTAAACAATTTGTAGAAGCTAATTTGTTGCAAATAAACTAGGCATAAGCTAAAAAAGAAAGAAAGTTTCCAATAGAATTTTGGGCTAATGTTATATTGAAGGTTTAAGTTACCCAGATTGACTGTATGGCACAGCTATTTTTATTAAAAATAACCGACGAAGAATTTCAACGCATTTTCAACGAATTTCCTCGCCAGCCTGTATTTAATTAGGTCGGATTTGTTCTGTAAAAATCTCATCGTGGAAACTTAAGTGGAGTGCGCTGTCAATTATGACAATTCCTAGCATCGTGGATTGACAGCTCACTTAAGCTAAGTTTTCACGCACGGACTAGAAAAAGAATAAGGACTCCGCGCCACGCATATCGAAAGTGAAGCACCGTAGCGATCTATGTGTGCGTGATTTGAGGGATACCAGATGAATGAAAATTTCCCCATTTTTTTTACAGTTAGGTGAAAAAGGTGAAAAAGTGGTGTAGGAAGTTCACTTACATTATTGAATTGAAATTAAAAATGTATCATTAGTTAAAACTTAAAATTAAGTATTTATTTTGTATGAATGACAAGAAAAACGCTGCTGGAGTAGGTACGTAATTCAAATGATTGTGTTCTGTAGTAATGTGGGCAAGTTACCTATAAGGAAGATAGGGTGGATGGAGTAGGTAGGGTAGGCTGGACCTGATTTTTTGTATGAATTATTGAAATGTGAACAGGACAACGTCCGTCGGGTCAGCTAGTAGAAAATAAAACATAAATATTTACTCAAATGATTTAATCACAATCTTTACAACACACACATACACTCACTAACCCGCACGGCTTTCTCATCAATCAAAGAAACATTAGAAAAGTATGATTCAAATCCATTCAAATCTAAGAACCATCGCCAATTAATGATACAAACCCTTTACAGAAAACCGTACCTAAATCGGTAAATCCATTTTAGAGATAAAGGGGATCATTCGTGTACATGAACAAACAAAAAACAAACAACCTCTCACCCTAAACGCATATACCTTCTCCGTTCCGTCGTGAGCAACAAATGACTTAAATCCTTTATGCTGGGTTAATTTTGATATACCTGCCTTTTCTGTTTACTGACCTTGCTATAAATTCTAATTTGGAAATATGATGAAATCGGATGGCTAAATATATTCAATACTTGCGAAAAAATTACAAAAAACACAAAACAAATGGATTACCCAATCTCTCGGGAAAATTACCCATTTATTTTCCGACAACACTTACACGTCTTTTGAGGTTTTGTGTTCCAACAGTAATGATTTTAAAATGTCAAAAGTACAATAAATCGACAAGTTAAATAAGTGTCTTACTTGTGATATGTTATTCCTTGACACTTTTCTGGGATGTAGAATTATTTTTACACCATTTCACAAGACAAGAAGGCATTATTTTATTTTATTACTTGACGTAAACAGTACCTACAATGACGCCGTAGTGCCGCGTAATGGCGGCCGGTCGGCACCTTATCATGTAAATGTGTGCGTGAGGCATGTTTGTACAAACGGTCCGGTACAAACTTATAGTGCTTCACTTTCGGTATGCGTGGCCCGGAGTCCGTATTTTTTTTCTAGTCCATGTTTTCACGGTGACATTTATAAAGAACTGGCTTTTGCCCGCGGCTTCGCCCGCGTGGAGGTCGGAAATTATCCCAAGGGAACGTACTACCGGGATAAAAGTATCCTACGTGTTAATCCAGGTTATAAACTATCTGTGTTCCAAATTCCATTTAAATCCGTTCAGTAGTTTTTGCGTGAAAGAGTAACAAACATCCATCCATCCATCCATCCTCACAAACTTTCACATTTATAATATTAGTAGGATAGGATAGACTGGTAATAAATGTACCTATAAGAACAGAGTCTTTGTCATAGAATGCTATAATATTTTGTTCAGCATCCTACTTGTTAAATATTGTAGCTGTAAATTGAATAAAAAGAGGAGGCCAGTAAAGTCAAATCAAACACTTTCTTTTCTTGTCAAATCTCTTGTCAACTTAGATGGTTTGAATATGGATTTAGTATACTAAATCTATGCTTATAAATAAGTCGGTATTTTGTTATTTAACCTAACTAATTACAACTACCAATTATGTCAAATTGACATTATACTTGATCATCATCAGCACCCTAATTGCATAACACACTACGAATCACAATTTGAATCATTTTAAACCTATTGCTAATCCATTGCTTCATAAGTTCGAAAAAAATACCTGCGCAACAACATAAATAACGCAATGAATGTTGTTGAATTGTCAAAATGAAAGCCATTCGTACTGTCAGTGTGTTACTTAATTACCCCGCTAAACGGATTAAAATAAAACAATAAGCTTATAATTTAATGTGAGATCATAATTTCGACAAAGATTGTGGGTTAATGATGTGTATGTGTTTAGTTGCTAAGCCTTTATTGAAAAAAAAACCACGTGTGGCACTCGGGGACTGCCGCGGTAAAGTTATTGCATAGCATTTTTTATCAACTTATGCAATTACAATTATTTATTTATTTTTTATTTATGCAGTATTTTTTTTTTCTTTGATATTAATTCAAGTACAGTCGTACCATATACATACACGTTAAGCGAACGCTCGGCCGAGCTACATGGTAGGCGGAGTGGGGGGTGTTAGGTTTTATTTACGTTACGGAATTTCTTGATTCGGTCGCCGCGCTCAAAGCCCGCGATAAAAGCTATGCAATAGCTTAAAAAAACAAATACATCAGAAATAAAAAAGACGTAGTTAATTGTAGACTGTAGAAGGTAAAGCTGTGTCTAGATCTCGTCGGTAAAACTAACGAACCTCATCTCATTTACAACTTAACGATCAGCTCGAAGAAATCTCTAGAATTAATGGGATCCCTGTCTAACCAGGTACAAGTAATTGAACGTGGGGTTTCTAATGATAAGTATCTATTTCACCATTTTACATTGCAGATCCAATTAGATTCGAGCAGCAACTAATTGAGTTTTATAAAGATAACTGTAATAAGTGTAAATGCTCTTAATTGCATCGGGCTTCACTTTTTGCTACGCTATTGAAAAGTCATTTCTAGGGTTAGTTTTTGCAAGGGTTAAAATTACCCACATAAAATGTTTTTAAGAAATAAGCAGTACCTTTATACTCAATATTAATAATATGCCGTATCTGTATCTATTTTACTGTGTGTACATAAATAATAAAATAATAATAAAAAACTTTTTAAATTATTCATTTAATTTTCAATTTTATCTGCCAATTGGTTTTCCATTGCCAATTTGGCTTCTGATCTTAAATCTGGTGGAGTACAATCAATCTCCATTTCACTCTCTGAACCGTTGGAACTCATTTTAATTATTAAATTTATATTTATTAAGTATGTAAATAACAAATCAAGATGAATTTTCAGCTTTGCCGCCAATTTTTTTATTTATCACCTGTGTCGAAAGGCAAATGCATTTATCTATACAGCCGCGTGAACGCAATTTGTACTATAAGCAAAGAGACTTACTTTGGTATGCCAAGAATGATAAAAGAGATCCAATCAAAGAGTATTTAATAACCCCACCACGCCGTTTCATACAACATTCCTGGAGCGTTGTAATGTTCCAAATTCAAAAAACGCTCCAGCAATGGATTTGATTTTTTTTGTCCGTAAATTCGATACTTCGCGTATTCTTTTTTCGAAAATAATGACAATATTTCCATGCATGTTTGAGAAAAGTTAATTAAAATCGATTTTGTGAGGAGAAAAGACTCGTCCATTAAATGGTTTTTCCGTCGCAAAAGATGACAGTTTCATAGGTAAAAAGCATTATTTTTGATCTTCTGTAGAACATAAAATGGAATTTACCGGATTTTTTTAACAATTTGTTGTTAACAAAGATATTGTCATGGTATGGGCATGTGATGAAACTCAACAACTGCCACGACTTGTTGCAAGCAGCACTTCAATGCAACATTTTATGGGTTGGCATTTATTAAATGTTAGGTAATTTATTAGGCAATGAATACATAGTTTAATTAAATTTTAGGTTAATGTAAAGTTGTTAAAATGCAAGTTTAGGAAGGTATAGCATAGCATCCTAAGTACCTAGATTTAGGTATAGGAAGTAGGTACCTAAATAAACATAGAAAATGATGTTCTTAAGAAATTTTACTTTTAGTATCATCTTACAAAAAATCAAATGAAAATCTTAGTCCACTATCTATCACAATCGCGTATTATCAGTTTCGAGAGAAATCTCTTTAAACAAACATTGCGAACATAAAGACATTCGTTGACATAAGTTTCATGGAAACAACCTCTTGTTAAATACGTTACATGCCGATGTATGGGATGCCAATCATTCACTTAACAATTATTACAAGTATGTATTTACATAATTATTACCATTAAAAAAGTTCTTAAAGTTAAAAAGTTCTTCGCTCTAACTTCTTATAATCCTATTGATTGATATTTTATGAAGTTGTCATTCAATAGGATTACCTACATGTTATGTTACGGTCGCAAATCATATTTTTTTTCACCATACAACCTGACACTGACTTGCAAATTGCAAAAAACTTAAGATTTGAATTTCGCGAGCAAACTGGCACTTCCCCTTTAATAAGAATTATTCTGATCTGTCACCCTGCTTTGTCCCCTTAGGAGGAGAAAGGTCCTATCCTCCTAAGCTCCTTTCTGTCCCCCTATCAGTGATAGGGGGACAGATAGGAGTGAATAAAGTTCGAACTGTCTCTTCGTTGCTAACAGGGGGACAGATCAATTTTATTTTCCGATGTGTCCCCTTAAGTGGACAAAGTAGGGTGACAGATCGGAATGATTCCTTAATAAGAATAGGTTAGGTTTAAAAAAAAACAGTATATTATTCGACTAAGTACTAGACCAACTTATAGATCTAAAAAGCTGAAACCACACTCATACAGCCTTTAAATATTCTACAAATAAAATAAATTATTTATAACGTATTACGAAATCTTAAATTACGTCATTTACTGCCTCCGAACAAGTGCATCCTCTTTTTTATACTTAGTGCGCACATTCAAGACTCGCTCTGACGAGACTGTGCGTCGCATGCGCATTCATTTTGAAATAAGAACAAGGCAGGACGTTAATAGCCGTGGTTTCAAATGTTCCCGTGGGAGAGTTTCATGGCATTAAGGAAGTTTTTAATGTCCTAAAAAAAGATCAGAGAGTTGTATTTTAATAGTTAAGTACATACTATGACGTAGGCGCTTCCACTTAATTAATTATCTTCTTGTGGGTTAATGAACTTTGAAAGTAAGACCGTAAAAGATCTTATTTACTTTGTGTCACCAAAAATAAATAACTTCGACTTGCACTTGAAAGTGAACTGTTTTAGTTACTTAGATCAAGAGCTGGTAATTTAATTGTCCTAAGGCTCCCACAGACAGGCGCGACGCGACAGCGCGACACGACGCTAGGAGAACAATTTCTATTAAAACTGTTCTAAAAATCTATGGAAATTGTCCTACCAGAATTGCGTGGCGCCGTTGCGTCGCGCCTGTCTGCGGGTGCCTTTATATTACGACTAGCTTCTACCCGCGACTTCGTTCGCGTGGAAGTCGTAAGATACACAATGTACTAAAATTCTTATAAAACCACATTCTTATAAAACTTCCTCGGCCCCCGCCCCATCGCGTCGTACTTCGTTTTCGCTTAGCGTTCTTTTTGCTCGACTCCTAAGGGTCGTAGGGTGATTTTAACCTATAAACTTCCTCAAGCAGTGGGCTATCAAATGCATAAAAAAATTGTAAATCCGACAGGTATGTAGTTCCAGATATAAGCGCATTCAAACAAAAAAATAAACTCTTCAGCTTTATCATATAAGTACATAAAGGTGGGTAAAAAATCGTGGATCAAACGAAACAGATCGATAGTTGGGATTATTTGCAGTAAAAAATATCTCTGGCCCTGCAGTCTCGACATAGATAGCGACAAAAATCGGTCGCTAAGTCGTATCGATGTCAAATTTCTTTAATAGATTTTCAACCTTATGCTTTGGAAATAAAGTTGAAAATCTATTAAAGGAATTTGACTACGATACGACTTAGCGACGGATTTTTGCCGCTATCTAATGTCGAGACTGCCGGCCCTGTGCCAGTCTCTGAATGCGTTTCTATTGTGTTTAACGTTTTCTTTCGCTATCTCGATGTTATTAATTAATTATTGCACTGTCTGGTTCTGTTTTTCGTAAACTATCTCTTTTAAGAAACCGTACAAAAAAAAAACAATCGGATTTAGATCCGGAGATCTCGGTGGCCATTGGATTATTGATTATTGAAAAAAAGTGCCAACACTCATAAATCATAGCACCCACTGTCATAAAAGCACGTATGTAGTCATGATACATTTCCTAGTAGCAACTAAACACCGTTTATTGTTTTAAAATAAGTACCCATATTAGTCTAATTGCCCATTTATTAAAAAAAATGGTATTTTCTTAAAAAAAACACTCAACCATATAGTCATAACTTTTAAGGGGATCAAGTTAGGGCTCTGGCAAAGAGATATTTTTTACTTTAAATAACTCCAACTATCGCCCTGTTTCGTTTGATCCACGATTTTTTACCCATCCTGTATAGTAAAATATCTACCTATTGTTTTACGACAGAATCGGAGTATTCAAAGAAATGATTTCATTAATCCGCATGTTACTTCCTTTCACATTATTCTTTTACGTCTATTGTTAAAAAAATGTTTACATTTTGAACAATGCCTAGTTTTCTAGACATAATCCTGGGTACAATTTGTATCGACGAAGGCCTCATCGTTTTCTGAAGTCACCTGACATTGGCCGTGTTGATTCAATCCCAGAGACTGAAATAAGGTCTTAAAATGATCCATTATTTTGTGTAATTATTTCATAAAAAGCAGTGAACTTTGCAACGCACGTTTACAAGAATATTATCTACTCGTAGGATAGCTAGAACATTAATTATTATGATATAGCCTGTACAGGCTAGATTGTTGTAGAATAAAATCAACTAGGTCGAAATCTAGGTTGACTAAAAAATTATTATAATACACTATAAATAAATTGCTTTTAAAATGAACCGCATTTAACCCTCTCAATGCCTTCGGTGTAAAAATACGATTCCTGAATTCGAACACGATACTGTCAATGAACTAAAATTCGAATTCAATCATAATCAGTTAGTTATGTAATAATAAGTCATGTATAGATAAGCAATTTTATGTTAATAACTAATAAAGGAATAATGGGATGTGAAGCAACGGAATTGTTAAATTAAATAGTGATAGTACTTAGTGATAGAACTGTGGAATTAAAAACTCACTTTTACACTTATTTTGCTTTTTTGTAAAAGACCAGTTTTTTTTATTACGGTACCTACTTGCTATTATTTTGCGATATTCATTTTAATGTGTGGTCGAGCATCATCAGTACCAATTTTATTATTCACACGATGAATTAATTAAGAATAAAACAGTTCGACCAGCATTTTCACTTTATCGCGTGTTTCCCATGGGAGCCATTGACGAGCGTATCGGGGTCAATATCTAGCACAATTTGATACTAACGAGGCTTAAATGAATAATGCATCATTCAATCAAAAGGAGAAACTCGTTCATTGCACGAATAGTATGAAATTATCTCAATAAATCAACAAAAAGTTAAATGCAGAAGTCTAATTTCTCGACCGTGACGGATAGCTTATAAACACACAACAAAATACAACTAAGTAGGTATTTTTAGTACTTTTTATAATGTTTGTTAACTCTACTTTTTAAAATAATAAACATAACAATACATTTGCCATAAGATCACGCCTGTATTCCTCGAAGAACCCTTAACCCTTGCCTAACCAGGCAGAGATGAACCCACACCCACACACATTTACACCCACATTTCGCCAATAAAGTTTAAAAGTACCATGTAACAGAGGCCGAGCCTATTGCAACCAACCAGAAAAAATAATTGTTTTAAAATAATATTTGTCTAATTTTATTTACTTGCTTCATTGTGGAAAACTGTTAAAAGGATAGGTTTGGGTTTTATTTTCTCTAGATGTCAACATAAAATAATATTAATAATATTCATTTTGGTGTTTAGGTAGGTACTAGCTACAATAGACACCTGATGGAATAATTCATGATTCCCACAGGTTTTTTTTTCAGAAACAAAGTTAGTCGTCGGCTTATAATTATCATGACACGAATTGAACTTCCAACAAGATTCTATTGACCGTGTGCTTTGATCCACAGTAACAAACTCAAATACAAACTCAAAGCATTTATTTTAGGTAAACCAATTACGGGCACTTTTGAATTGTCAGGAGGTAGATCAGTTAGAAAGATGAAGCTAGTTGCCCATTTCAAAGTTATTGGGTTCCTATGGAGAATAATGGGCATTAAACTCTAAAGGAAACACGAAATAAAACACTTTTATTATAGTCGATGTTTCCTATTCTCTTATCACATAGTGTAAAAAATACCAGTTGAACTAGCAATCATAATAAACACAGTGTTTTTTTATGATTATGACGATATAAGATGGCGATAATGGCAACAACGAGGCTCATTCTGCCACCAACGTACGACATTGTAATATAAATAATGTAGAAAATTAGTAGTTTACTTTACATGCACTTATAAGTAATTTTATATCGATAGTGGTTACGCCTCGGTAACTCGGCTAATCACAAGGCTGAAAGAATTTAGAACATCCTTGCGTTGCTAAAATTTTAATTAAAATAGTTACTGATTTGTTTATGGTCAGCTGATTATTTATTTTTAGTTTGTTAATTATGTTTGTTTAAAGAAAGATACCTGATATAGTGTTTACTATAAAATGTAGTAACTGGAACAAACTATATTTTTTTAAATTTCATATGAAGCATCCAATTATCTTTTTTTAATAAACTTAATTTACACACTTTGCTGAATATCAAAATGTAAAACATAAAAAAATCCGTACCTCATTTTGCATCCAAACATTTTTCTCAGTCAACACAAACGCTGAATTATCGTAACAACACTTTTCTTTGTCCATTTTTAAACTCCCAAATGACATTTACTCAGTTTCACACAATGCTGCCAATTAAATGAAAATAACCGAGCGCACGGATCGTAAAGCGCAACATTCAACATCTATTCGATACGCGTCGTAGGGTTAAGAAATGCTTTCCCTCCGAAACCGCTGTCAAACTGGTTGACAGATCACTGCGCGGGAAACCGACTCGAGGTAAACTGACTGCGGCGCTGAAACGTTCTGCCTAATAAATAAGAAAAAAAATGCACAAGCCGGATTTCTGTTCACTTGCCGAAGCGATCTACTTATAGTTTGCATATCCATAATGTGTGTTCAAATAAAATTTTCCGACGGGAAATTATTATAAATCGATTTGTTTAATGACCTTTTTGTAAATTAACTGTTTTTCTTACGAGAATAAAATCTTACGACAAACGCTTGTTTACAGTTGACAAGTGAGTAATAAAATTAACAATATTGCAATAAAATGCCAATTGTTAGAGCCTTTAATTAATTTTCAAAGTTACGAGTATTTAGTCTGGTTTTATATAACAGATTTATTTATGTCCAGTAATGAATAAAGATTAGGTAGATAAAGTAATTTAAACCGACCTACTTCGTAAGCGGATCTTTCTGCTTCAAGATATTTTATAATTATTCAAATACAAAAACTACCGTTATACTAAATACGCAATATCAATGCGAGAGATATTTTTTTAATGTATTGCAATCGGAAACTAAGAAAAGAGTTAATTGTAAACCTTTTCCCTCAGCAATCCATACTTCCATACTAATATTATAAATTCGAAAGTAACTCTGTCTCTGTCTACATGTTACGTTTCACGCCTAAACCACTGAACAGATTTCGATACAATTTGGCAAAGAGATAGATGGCATCCTGATGAAGGCCATAGGCTGCTTTTTGTCTTAAAAATAATTCGAAAAGGAATGAAAATTTGTATGGGAAATTTAGCATTTCTTAAGTTAGGGGCATGAAAATTTCGATTTATGCTTTTGGTAAGAATTAAAAAAATGTTTGGTTCAGCGTTTTTGTAAAATCATCCCCCAAGGGGGTAAGTTAAGGGATGATTTTAAACTTCACATGTATATTGAAATTTTTGTGTATTTTTGTGTTTTTAAGAGATTTAAGGAATTGGTAGTATAGTCAGAACCAATATCTTGAGGTATTATTTATTTATTTAATTGTATTTATTTCATTTAAATCGGTCCACCCGCTTAAAACTTATTACAATTTGAAGTTATAAAATGACAGCTAATATGTAGATCGTGGTCAATGGCGGCGCTAGAGTATTTCAAATTAATGATAACATATTATAATGAATTATTATTATTCCTAAGTTAGAATCATTAAAACCCGTTCAATAAAAATATAAAAAGATTATTTGCATTTTTTATCCGTTTGTCTGTCACCTTTTCACACTTTAACGGCTGAATGGATTTGGAGGATAGGATACTATCTATCCTAGTAGCACGTTTCGGTGGGATGATTTCCGACAACCACGCGGGTGAAGCCGCGAAAAAAAAGCTAGTATAGTCAGTGTCCTGCATAACCCGACCCCTCTTCCCCTCTTCTTCTTTGTAAAAGGGGTCAGGCAATGCAGAGTACCTGCTGACCGTACCTACATAAATAAATAATTTTAAGTTGGTATTTAGGTAAAATTGGCACATTTAAATCTTATTTCATTTCAAGGTTTTTTTTTTCTGAAATAATGTCTGGGTCTTTTCATTACCTACCAGCCATATAACTTAACCACAGTCAGTAAAATGATTTAGTTTTAGTTCTCGAGCTGGTCGCCGATGCAGTACCTAATGTACAGACTGATTTATTATCACGTTACGTCATCTCGTACAATTGATTACTGTTCTCACTTGACCTTGAATCCGTTCGATTATTGCCTTCTGAAATAACTTCGTTTAAAAAAAAATAGAAACTTTAGGATTTCTTTAGAAATAAGCATCACCTTTGTACGTATTTTTCTGTTCCTTTCTTCTTGTCTGTTTATTATGTGTGTACATAAATGGTTAAATAAATAAATAAATAGAAACTAACTTAAGAATGATCGATGTAACAGCTCTAAACTAACACAGGTACTTTAATTAAATCAAATAACTTTCTAAATTATTTAAAAAAAATCTCTGGATATTTTTTATGGCAGAAAAACCTATTTTTTATTTTTTTTATTTCAAATAAACCAATTACAGGCACTTTTGAATTGTCACGGGATCGGTCAGTCAGAAAGATGAAGTTAGTTGCACAGTCCAAAGCGTAGTAGGTACCTATGGAGAAGAACGGGCAAGACACTCCACGGACACTCTTTTAAATCAAAATATTGTTACAAAAAATTGGCTACATCATTCATGTTGAAAATATACATGTGAGAACGATGTAGAAAGACGTGCACGTTAAAAGCATCCGTACCAAAGCACGGTAAAAAAAAAAAAAACCAGGGCAGCTAAGAGATGACCAGTCCCTTTGAGAAGCTCCTTCGAGTCTTGAAAAGATAACCTCAATAGGTGCTGGCTGAACACTGAATCAAAATCCCTGAACTGTCATTCGAAAACAAATCACACTTGACATTAACTCTATCCCGGTTGCACTATTCATTTGGTTATTAGGATTTTCCCAGATGCAACTAACAAACGAAAGTTTACTTATAGACGCAGCTTGCACAATACTGCACCGTGAACCGGTAAAAACCTAAACATTAGTCCATTGAATTTGTTGACCTTAACACACCTAGATTTTTAACAATAAATGGACGTTTTTGTGTTTTTTGTAGAGTACGAGACAGCGAGAACCGAGTCATTGAAGGGTTACGAAATTAAACGCGTTGTTAAGAAAGAAGCGGTGGCGATGGCGGTTGCATTGCGGACAGTTTAGTAAGTAGACACCTAAATAAAAAACTAGTAAAAAAAACTGTTATTTAACACAAAATGACGCCTGTAATCCCCAAAGGTTTAGGCAGATTTGTACCTGTAGTGCACCCACATTTCGCCAGTTATGTTTAAGTCCCATATAATAGGGAGCTGTTTTAAAGTACCTGGATATTAAAAAATAATAATTATGTCCGGGAGTTTCCACATCGGAAACAACTGGCGAACGATACCGCTCTATTACATAATCGTTTAAATGCCTGTCCTTAATTACTGCCTATTTGATTAGCGTTGCTAGGCATATCATTACAAAAATAACTATCATAGACGTGTAATCTAGCAGGGCAGTACTAGCACTAGTTTGCTAGACCGGCTGAGTGGTTGAGTGCAATGCTCGGGAAAGTAGGATTAAACTACGCTGCAGAACTGTAGTGTGGTCAATGCACTGTGTTTATTCCAGGGATGTATTCAGGAAGGTGCCTAGAGGCAAAATAAATTTAATGATTTTTTTAACAAAAAAATTGTTTCTAATCGTAAAAATCTCTCGGTAATAGTCCAGTCTAAATGAAGGCAAGCTGGCAAGCATAGTGTATATTCGATATGACAGTAATTCTTTGCGACGATGTGTCACGAAATAGTAAATAGTGTCTAGTATAGTATAACGACGTAGTCATGTGTGCCATAGTGATTAGTTAATATAATTAGCATCAGAATCGTATCGAAATAGTAATTTTACGAAATAATTGTGAAGTAAAATATTCTAAATCTCAATTAAGTGGGCTATATACTAGAAATGTATAGCTTTTTAGAGCGTCCAGGTACCCTATACCGAGACCAAGCCCTGGATCTAACATTCAGACACTTAGTGCATGATAAAAGCCTATTTAATTGAGTTAACAATAATAAAATCTATGAATGATGTAAAATTGGTTTACCAACAAAAGATCACAGGCGCTTCACACTCTGAAAAAATCTAGATACGGTGATTTGAATATTAGATTTCTGTAGCTCAGTAGACCAACCTTTTATTTTTTGGTTGTGAAATCGTCAAATGACTTCTCCCGCTCTGCGCGGAGCGGGAGGGCTTGTCAGACTCTGACTGACTAAAACCCAACAGTGTTCTTTCAGTTGCCTGTGCGCCAGGGCCACGGTAACTCTTTCGAACAATCCGCGACCCCGCCAGGCATCGGCCCTATCAGACCCAGTCAATGGTGCTGACATCTCTTGAAGGCGCGCGTGGAACACGACGCGCCGTCGACCCGGGCCTGGTCCTTACCGGATGGCGAGCTGCTCATTGCTCACTGTCCGCAATCCCGCGCCTATGGTGGCCGGGGAACGGCTATCGACTCCCGACGCTCAGGATGTCTCCCCCTGCGGTGACTAGGGACATGAGGGCGCAACGATTGCCTCACCCTCACGCGCTTCGCCTCCTCCTTCGCGAGCATTACTGCTTCGCAGAAGGAGGTGACGGCTTCCCAATTCCTCTCACTACATACCATGGCCTGGACCAGGCCCGGACACGAAAGATCGCCGCCACGAGGACACGGCGGTGTTCCGCCCAAGCCGGGCAGATCTCCACCGTATGTTCCGCCGTGTCCTCCGGTCGATCCACACAATGGTAACATAACACCCGGGCGTTTCCTCCCGCCTTCTCCGAAACATGTGAGGACGCCGGTGCGTCTCTCAAGCCACTCTTCAAATAGGGGACTTACCGCCGCAATTGTGGCATGCCCACAGTAGACCAGCCTGAGGGCTCTGCATGTAAGTTTGCAATCAGTTTTATACTTTCCACGTTATTTTGCATGTAAGACAGTTTTCTGTTAAAAAATTTAGTTTTTACCTACATACATTATAATATCTTTTTAATGAAAATAGATTACAGTAATTGTAATAATTTCAGTAGATTGATAATATTGTAAGGAATTCGAAAGTACATAAACATGTCATATGACATATATATTTTAATGTGTTTAGCTATAAAATCTCATGTAACTGTAGTGAAAATAAGAAGGAATAAAGTTTGGAAAAAAAAAGAAAATTGGGGTTCTCGCTAAGGTAAAGATCGTCTGTATTTAAGCAAGCATGACATTTTTAGTATTCGTAGTCATCGACAAGTCATCTACAAGGCTTATTATAGTAACTAGTATACCAGTAGAATTCTTGAACAGACCAAGTAACCCGTAAGTGCTTCCTGACATTACTTGTAAAAATTATTCTGTGTTATTATTTCTTCGACAACATACCCGTGCCCGTGTAGACTTCAGGATATAGGTACCACCTGAGAAAATATCTGGAACCTATCGGTATAGAACGTCAGCAACGCTAGAACAGTGAGAGGCCTAAAGAAGTATGAGGAACAGGGTGTAAGGCTCACTCATACCACCATAGAAAAGGAAGGATCCTCTGACCAGATGGGTGTCGTGTCTGGTGGGCAACTGCCCGAAGATTGATGTCGGGACGTTGTATATATATGCTAGTTGCGCGATAAACTCTGCTTGCGCGATGCAGGATTTTGCGTGACGCCAATGTGACGCGTAGCTCGCATGTGGTGTTTGTAGATGCCGCTACAGGCATATCCTCATGCCGTAATAATCTGGATGGGTATACAACCTCCTAACACACTTCGCATCCAGTGATCACGCCCGTCCGGTAGAGTAATTATAATAGATCATGCGGAACTTCCATTTACAGTTAGGTACAGGAAACTGAACATAAAAAAGAAACCTACAAAAAAATTCACAAAATTATAATTTACATGTTTAACATACATGATCATTACTCATTCATTAGATACTGGTACAGAATAAAATAATGAATGACTCTCTTTGCTACAGCAAATTTTTTATTGAGGCAAGAAATCTATATTATTATATCTATATATTACATACAGCAAAGCTGAAGAGTATATTTGTTTGTTTGAACACGCTAATCTCTGGAATTTCTAGTCCGATTTGAAAATTTCTTTTTGCATTTGATAGCCCAATTATTGAGGCAGGTTATAGGCTATTTTAGATCACGCTACGACCCTGAGGAGCCGCGCAAAGGAGAAAAAGGCAGAAAGAACGCTAAGCGAAAGCGAAGTTATAGCGCGGGCAGGCGATGCGATGCGACGCTGTAGATCGGGGGCCGAGAGTTTTCTATAAAAGTGTTGTCGTTATTTTTGTATATTGTGTACCTTACGATTTCCACACGATTGAAATCGCGTGCAGTAGGTACTACTTAATATTAATGCCTCAGGCGCATTGCTATAGCTGCGATTAAAGAAAGCTATTATAACGGATTATAAAACTGTAAAACCTAGCCTTCTAAAACAGGATTTAACAGTAGACAATAGACACATGTCCTCATAATAAGAATGTTTAGAAAATGTTTACATAAAGAATTCGCTCTATGTGATCGGACTCTCAACGCAGAAACTAGAAAATAACGTTATTTTTTAAGATTTGTTTGTAGTTATAATCATTTGATAAAACAAGCATAATATCTTCTATTACTAATTGTTTATCATACCTACAAACGTACTTATTCATCACAGAACTTAAATAAGATATATTTAAAAATGCAAAATGCATGAGGAAAACTCAAACTACTACTTATTGCAAAATCATATCAATAGGCAATTAATGATCATCTGCGATAAATTTTTCTGAGCTTAGATTTTAGTTGTTTGTTTTCCTTATAAAATCCTTAAAGAAAATAGATATGATCAGTAGAAAATACGGTCCAATTATAAATACAAATTTGGAATAGGCAGCCATTCAAGGATTTTATTATGATTTGACCGCTAAACTATAATAAACCACTTATTAATTAACAAATCGCTCATCACTTTCTTTCCATATTTATCCAATCTTATCTTAAAATGGCAGATTAGTCTTTAATAAACCACTTATCTTTATTGACAAAATATAGAAGTTCTATAATGTCAGTTTAATCGTATTTTAATTTGGGAAAACCGCATGATAGTATTTTCAAACGCATATCTTTTGTTTCCATTTTAATAGAGATTTTGCAGAACACCAATAGAGAAAAAGACCACGGAATATATCCGATCTGGAGCACAAAAGAAGAAGTTAATAAAAAGAATTGATTGTATAAAGTAATTTTCCACAAAACTCTTCTTTTTTATTCCGAAAAATTCATGTTTTTGTATTCGGCCGGTAATATAATTCAGCCACGAATAAATAGCCCAACTATTTACATTAAATATGTTGGTATTTTGAAACAAAAGTGGCTCTTTGGTTTTTCCAACACACCTGCCCACGCCTCATTATGTAAATAACTAGTAATTACTGTCTTAAGTAAATAACTAATAATTTTAAAAAGCGAAGCGGGTCGAGTCCGTCCCTGCCGTAACCATGGAACAGGTTGCAGGGTTTGCATTTTTCATGCAATCGCGTAGCCCCGAGGTATCGTCGTATAATATCTCATTTCTATGGAAAACGGTATGGCATACTCTCCGGTAAAAGGAACATAAGTAACCTTATTTTTATTAGGTATGTATTCCTCCCTTTTCTGGAAAACTCTTGATCCGAATCAAACTTTATCAAATCTAATATCAGCTGTTTGGGTCTGACCAAGTGAAGTAACAACTAGACACCAAGGTCTCAAATGCACTACCACTAACCTAAGATCGTCACTAAGTCAAAGTATTTATTTGTAACACATAGGTGGTTGTAAAAACAAGTTTTGTAGTTCAAAATATGTTTAAGAGCACTATGTTTTGCCATTGACGGCGTACAAATATCAATAAAGTAGAAGGTATCTAAAATTATACTTAGTGACAAATAACCATACGTCATGTTCGTGAACGGGCGCCGTCAGTGGGGACTGGTCATCTCTTGGCTGCCACGGCTTATTTTAATTTAATATTGGAATTGTTTTTGTCTCTTTATTACGCACGCTTTTAACGTTCTGCATCGTTCTCACATGCATAATTTCAACATGAATGATGTAACCAATAATTTGTAACCATATTTTGATTTAAGGCGGTACCCTGAGCAAAATAACCTTGAGCATTCGTTCCCTCTTTGCCGCACCCCACCTCTACAATACTTCGCAAAACATTAGTAGCGCCTTCTGGCGAACAACTTACGAATACAAGTACAATCCACAGTCCTTAGAATTCACAGACACGGCATTAAATAAAATAAAAATCTTTCTATGAATTAAAAAACGTTGCGCATAAATAATGTTGATCATGAATTCAGTGACTATATAGGTACTAACGTCCATGAATACTTTCAACTTTTGGAAGGAATAACGAAACGGCGATGCACTTCATGCGACTTTCTCTCTAACAAAAATTTCTTATAACAAAATAGGGCTCAAAATCAAAATTCAAGATGGCGCCTCCAAAAATTTGCAAATTTTTCGTCATGGGTGTCGTTTCCATGGTTTTCGAGGGAGCTGACAACGATCATGGGGTTAAAATCAAAATTCAAGATGGCCCTATCTAGAAAAAGGCGATAGTTTTTTAGTTAACTGGTAGAAATCGACACGTAAGAAAAAAGCCGTATGCCTCCTCCATGCGACTTTCTCTCTCTCTCGCTGCTTCTTTCTATTATATACAAGTGTATGTGCGCGAGTATCGAGATTTGAGCAGACGAGCATTTTGTGCGGCCGGTTGTTTATCCTAAATACTAAACTAAACTTCGTTCCCGATGGGGGCACACGTTTTTATACACATAACATACAACTATTCATGGTGCTCTATAATAAACATTATGTGGTGTTTATTTTTTAGATTTAAGGTGTTATTCAGACAGTGATACAAGTATAAAAACTATAAATAAACAAAAAGTAAATTTTATTATCATTTATTATTTTAAAGTAGGTACCTTTATACAAATTATTCTTAATTTAACTATTTCTAGTTTACAAATCCCTAAATAGGTTTTCTCTTTCTGCAGCCTGATTCATGGATTCTTCTCTACATTTATGTAAAAAAACATTTACCTCTTTATAATATTAGTATAGATCGCTATAATGTGTCTTATTTGTACAGAAGTGAGGATAAAAACCAGTGCGGCAATGCCAGCCCGCGCCGCCGCCGCGGCTTTTAGAGATGAAAACACTTGCATAGGAAATTGATCGGTTTTGCTATATAAATAAGGAGCATAATCGTTTTTACGAAAAAAAAGTATGGAAGTTAAATTTTTTTTGCACATACGATTGTGCTCCTTATTTATATGATGACATGGATCGATTTCCTATGCAAGTATTTTTGGTGTGTTCGGTTATGTTTAAGTACATAAATAGTAAAATAAAACGCATTCGCAAGGGTAATGAACACTCACTTTCACACAGAGGGTGTATAATAGACGGCACGGTTGGCGCAGTGGTTAAGCGATTGACTGCTGCGCTGCGTGTCGCGGGTTCGATTCCCGCACGGAACAAATATTTGTATGTTGTTCCGGGTCTGGCTGTTTGTGTATGTGAGTTTTAAATGTTTGTAAAAGCACCCACATACAGGAGAAATTCCTAGTGTGGGGCAACTTTTTTTTTTTTTTAAAAGAAAAGAAAGAAGAAAGAATAGGAATGTGCTACATTTTATGAAATGAAAGTTCTGTATAAGTCGCCAATTAAAATTTGTATGACATGTGATAAAATTGCACTTTAGCATGCTAAAAAGAAAAGGATTATATAAGTAGAATACTCACTCATTATTGCTTATTTCCATCGGTTGTATAAAAATAACCAAAGTGATGCACCTCTAATAGATACTTCTAATCTATTAGAGGTGCATCACTTTGGTTATTTTTAAGCTATTGCATAGCTTTTATCGCGGGCTTTGAGCGCGGCGACCGAATCAAGAAATTCCGTAACGAAAATAAAACCTAACAACCCCCACTCCGCCTACCATGTAGCTCGGCCGAGCGTTCGATTAACGTGTATGTATATGGTACGACTGTACTTGAATTAATATCAAAGAAAAAAAATACTGCATAAATAAAAAATAAATAAATAATTATAATTGCATAAGTTGATAAAAAATGCTATGCAATAGCTTTACCGCGGCAGTCCCCGAGTGCCACACGTGTTTTTTTTTTATCTAAAAAGATTATTTATTTTAAAATACACTGAAATCAATACAATATGACAAGCATTGAACCACGTAAGTACTGAATCAATGTGAATGTTCTTGTCTGTAGTTTCATAACTCTATGGCATAACACAAAAAAAAAAACAAAGCAAACATTATACAAATATTACTATCTACGGATAATGTGACGGTTCACGTGATCGAGCGCTGACAAACGATACGTGTTTCACCCTCGAGACCTTTCGGCACACTGAATCCCGGTACGGGGCGCATGTGAATACGCACAGATTTTAGTATAAAATCTTTATAAAATTAAATTTTAGTCTTTTGAAAAAAAAAATTGCTTTAAAATGTTCTTTATTAAATTGTCTATCCATTAGTGTCAGGAGCAAAATTAAATAATGTTTACTTTACGAGGATAAGCATGAAATCGATATTTTTTTCTCATTTTTGTGGTTTCGTTGAAAGGAGATTAATGAAGCAAAGACTGCTTTAAAAAAAAAAGCAATGGACAGTTTTAGAGTCAAGATTATGTAGAAATTTAATGTATTTTTATTATTTGATATTTCTTTTTAAATAACAAGTTGATAGATCCTAAACACTGCACAAAAAGCGGCTTGCGCGGCGTTTTGCTCGGGGGGACGCCTTAAAAGAGTGTCCATGGAGTTTCTTGCCCGTTTTTCTCCATAGGTACTACGCTTTGGAATGGGCAACTAGCTTCATCTTTCTGACTGACCGACCCCTTGACAATTCAAAAGTGCCTGTAATTGGTTTATTTGAAATAAATGCTTTGAGTTTGAGTTGAGTTTTGAGTTTGAACAACAAATTGACGGAGATCATCAAAAAATGTAGTCGGGCATATCATGAATTCACGACGCTCAGCAATGAGCAAACGTCTGAAGGAGAATTACGTGTGGTGATTCAACTATTTGGCATTCTCATCCTACACGTTTTATGACGAACAAAGACCGATCTCTCCATTCATTTCTGAACACAAAAGACATTAACTCCAATAACATTGCAACTAGTACAAGAGCTAGTGGGTATATCAAACACAATAAATCTAAAGCCAGTGAAACGAACCCATATAAAATGCATTAAACAGAGCTTAAGTCTTGCACTATAGGATTTGCATCGAGATAGATCGTTTTATGACACGCTTTTATGCAAGTTGACGATGACGTTTAATTGTGTTCCATTATTCATTATTAATTTTCTTTTTTATTGGATTTGCGTAGACTTTCGTGTTATAGAACATTCTGTGTCAGTAACTTATTTCGTGTCGACACGGGCTAGCCTATATAATATACTCTACTAGCGACCAGCCCCTGGTTCGCACGGTCTTTATACGACTTGCCGAAACATCGAGATTTCTTTTTTATATGTAAGTAAAGACGAGAGAGAAGAGAAGAGAATGAAGAAGAGAAGAGAGAAGAAGAAGAGAATGAAGAATACTATGTTATTAAAGCCTGCCGCGTTCATCTAGTGGTCGCAAGCGTGAGGTCTCGGGTTCAATTCCCGGATGGGGCAGTGTTATTGGGTTTTTCCATCTGGAATATCTCAGAAGCAACGCGGAATCTGGATATGTGCCTGGTTGATGGCAATAGGCTCGCCCCCTATTACATGGGACTTAGCATAACTGGCGAAATGTGGGTGTACTATAGGTACAACTCTGCCTAACCCTTCGGGGAATACAGGCGTGATATTATGTTATGTGTAATATTAAAGTATTACAGATACACATAAACCTTTCGGAATCAAGTCCCCAAAATTAAATGGTGGTGATAACCAGTCACACAGATAGACACGAAAAGTGAATTAAATTTGTTTATATATGTATGGCCGAGAATAGCTGGTGCCTTAAAAATCTTTGCCGAACTACCCACCAGTCAATCAAAGTCAGGATATCAAATCCTGACTTACTGATTGACTGGCAGTTCTGATAACCTAGCAGTACAGGCAGTCCGGTTACAGACATCATATTATATGTATCCTGGGGACTTGGAAGATAGACTTAATTGGAAGTAGAACTCTGAACTTAGAACTGTCTCCTGTCTCGGGCTTGAACCCTATTTATTCTAGAAGATTCCTAGCAGATGGAGCAAGGTGAACAGAGGACATATGGTAGAAAATCTTTGTCTAAACTACCCACAAGTCAACCAGTAAGTCAGGATATCAAATCCTGACTTACTGGTTAAGCTTAGACTACTAAAGATTTATAGCTTAATTTAACCGTTTAAAATTTAGCCGTCCTGCAAGAGATGTTAAATGAGGACCCCATTGCAGCCTTGAGTCGAGCGTGATCCCCAGGAAAACAGTTGTATCGACGAATTCTAGTTTCTCTTTATTTAATACTATTTAACAATCACTACTTTTAACATTCGGTAAAGTTAGTCTTATGCATTTAGTTTTTTTCCCGTTTAATACTAAATTATTGGCAGTGAACCAATTTTGTACCTACAGTAGGGCGTTATTAACGTCGTCTAGATGTGATGCACGTCTATTGATCTTAAAAATTAAGGAAGTATCATCAGCAAATAACACCATTTGTGTTTGGTTTTTTAATAAATGGGGTAGATCATTAATATATAGTAAGAGGAAAGGAGCTAATATCGAGCCTCGTGGAACACCCATTTTTACTTTTAAACCAAATGTATTGACACCATTTATTGGGAATATTTGTTCTCTATCATTTAAATAAGATTTTACTAAACTATGTGCTTGTCCTTAGTCCATAATGCTCAAGTTTTAAGAGTAAGATTTCGTGATTAACGCATTCAAATGCCTTAGAGAGGTCTCAAAAGATTCCTATGGCATCTTCGGCCTCCTCCCACGCTGTAAATATGTGTTTTAATAAAGTGACGTCGGCGTCAATCGTACAACGTCCTTTGGTGAAACCATATTTCTGATCGTGTAAGATTTTGTGCAGATACACCACAAAACACAATTATTCGAGATGTTTATCAGCTCAACATTCTGCAGTATATAACACGTCGTACCATAAGTACCTCTCTTTGTTATCTTGCAAACAATATAATAGGGCTGCTACAATTCCAGTTTCTAAGAAACTGCCAACAAGACCATTCACTTTGACCAATTTATAGAATGTCCATTTAATACTGGCAAAATGAATTGAAAATCACCGAGATTAAAATTGACTTTTCCGCTAAGAAACGATAAAATATTTAAATAAGTGTCTGCCTATGCAAACTAGTATGCCCAACTTGTCGGGGTTTTTCAATCAAGGGGTAATTTACCGCGGGAGTTCATTGACTGTGCTAACTGCTAAGAATGCAGATATTTTCCTTAAAAGATAAAGTCTACCTGCAGTTTACTACTTGAACTTTTATATTATTCATGGTAGGTAATTGGTTACGATTACGAGTACTTCACTTGCTACAATACTAAAGCATGTTTTCGTTTATCTATAGGTACTATATACTATAATATTATGAGGTAAAATTTGTGAGTTTGTATGTAGGGTTTAATCTTCAGGACTACTGATCCGATTCCGAAAAGTCTTTCACTAATGGGAAGCTACAGTATTGCCTGTGTCTTAGAATATTTTTTATGTTAAAACAATAAATTTCACGCGGACGAAGTCGCTGGCAGAAGCTAGTATGATGATAAATCTATGGGGTAAAGTTTGATTACGCCTCGTTTGACCCAAATACTCGTTTCAAGCAACATAGCCTTCAATTTGTCATACTGAAACTATCAAACTATGTACTATATACTATCAAACTATCAAACTAAACAAGCATACAAAGGTCGATGCTTCCTTTACGTTAAGACAAAACTTAGTCATCATTCATCAACCAAAAGTTACAAAAAATAATTCAAATATACAGTGCGCCAGCTATCGCTGAAAACCAGCGCTGGGGCTCTGTCTTGCATAGGGTCGTTGCATTATGCTGAGCGATTTCCGTTTTGCGAGAATGTGACGCATATTTTCCTCCAACTCGTTCTTTTTTGTGTTTGTGTGTTTTTTCTTTGCGTCATGTTTACCGCAAATAAACGTATTTTCTTTCTTTTTTCTTTTCTTTCAGTTAAGACTGCTTCAAACCGGCGCGTCACGCGACGCGATACAAAGGCACCGCCTGTTCCGCAACGAGCGGTGCCTTTGTGTCGCGTGTCGCGCCTTTTTGCGGAAGCCTTTAAGTTTCCCACAAACTATGTAAAAATAACCGAAATACCTACCTAAAAATCTACAAATAGTTGTTATACAACGATTCACTTAACACAAAATCATCTGAATTGATTACAATTCATGGTCGTAAAGAACTTCACAAAATAGTAATTTCGTAGCTAGCAAGTAGCAACCTTAGGAACACCGGATGCTGCTCATTCCGCTGGTTAAGATGCATTGTTACTCTAAATATAGAACTGATCTGTCACACTGAATGACGTTGTTCTGTGATGATGTGAATGATGCGGTCTCGTAGGTGTGTTTCCGCTCCAAAGACACTCTTACGGACTTACTTAAAGCTTCCCTTATGCCAATCACAGATAGGCCCTGATCTACATACATTATTGATGCCTTTTTTTGGGTGGGAAATCATCAAATGACCTCTCCCGCTCTGTGCGGAGCGGAAAGGCGTGTCAGACTCTTACTGACTAAAACCCACCCGTGTTCCTTCAGTTGCCTGTGCGCCAGGCCACGGTAACTCTTTCGAACAATCTGCGACCCCGGCAGGCATCGGCCCTATCGGACCCCGTCAATTATGCTGACATCTCTTTGAGGCGCGCGTGGAACACGACGTACCGTCGACCCGGGCCTGGTCCTTACCGGACGGCAAGCTACCCATTGCTCGCCGTCCGCAAGCCGGGAGTCGGCAACAGACTCCCGACGCCCAGGGTGTCTGGAGTCGATTGCCGATTGGGCAATTTTCGCTTTCTGTACTAGCTTGGACCGATTTTTGGTGAAAAAATACTCGAGTGGCAGTATTTTAACACAACATTGATTTTTTAGGCTAACCTTGTTAATTTAATTATCTTCTAACCTAGCAATTTGTTCAAAAACAGCTCATTACTAATCAAATGAACAGTCTTTGTGCTTATCTCATTACTCATTAGCTCCGCGATACAGATGAATTTACTGAGATTGCTAATTCAGAAAGGAACACGGCATATGTTCCTTTCTGTTTGTGACCTTTTAAATTCCAACCATTATTGAAATCTGTTTTAATTTACACAACTAAAGACTGGTTACACAACTTAATTGTGTTGGTTTTACAAATCCTGATGCATTTGGTTAAATTCAGGCATCAAAATGACATACATTAAAGATCTCATTTAGCCCTGATTAGGTTTCTTAAAGAACCCAAGATTGCCTAGTAACAGGTAGTGAAGCAAGCCTAGTGCTTGCAGCACATAGTGACAGGTAATTAAAAATCAATACGACCTTAGCAGGTATTGATGTATTGATGCTATGCATTAAAGAAGCAACAGGTATGTACGCATGTATTTCATATATCTATGCGGAATATAATACTTTATGATAATGTTTTCTTATGGTGCAAGATTACCGTCAGTGATGATCAATTCTAATGTTAAACTGACAAAATCACTACTCTATGTTTCAAAAATTTTTGCATCAAAAATGCTAAACAGATTTTGGTAGAGTTTGGCACGAAAGGGCATAGAGATTCTGAAGGATAACATGGATTATCTTATTATATATAAAAATCAATTCCTGTTCGTTAGTCTCGCTAATACTCAAAAACGGTTTATTTATTTATTTATTTATTTATTTATTAAAACTTTATGCACAAGTAAAAAAAAAAAATACTGTACAAAGGCGGACTTAATGCCTGAGGCATTTTCTACCAGTCAACCTTAGGGTGATGCAGAGACAAAACATGGCAGGTGCAACATAAGGGATAGATAACTTGAAAAATAATAAATACTAATACATAGATACATACATACATACATATAACGAAAATAAACTTAGTCAAGAGAAATAACGATAGGAAGAGGAGAAAACGAATCCAGCAAATCAGCGCTGGGATGATTCTGCCAACTTCTTACGAATATGTTCACGTGCCTTCACTTTAAAAGTAAACCGACTGGTTGCCGTCCTGATGTTCAGAGGGAGCGCATTCCAAAGAAAGACCGCCTGGACAAAGAAAGAAGAGTGAATGAAACCAGAGCGGTGGGAAGGACATCGTAGAAGACGATTGTTAGTGGAACGAAGATTTTTACTATGCGCGGAGCATAAGTATTGAACATTTGAAGTGAGGTAAGAAGGAGAAGTAGGTTTGTCAAGAATAGAAAACAACATAGACAGAGCCCTCAAGTCTCTGCGCTGACGAATGGGTAACCATTTTAAAAGCAACCGGTGCGCGGACACATGATCGTACTTACGAAGATTGAAAACGAATCGAATGCAGTTATTTAGAAGGCGGTCAAGTTTATTGAGGAGATCAGCATTCAGGTCATAGTAACACACATCACCATAGTCAATTATGGGAAAGATTAGGGACTGTACAAGCATTGCCTTTATGTATGATGGGAGAAGGTTTTTCAACCGATAGAGCGACCGCAACGTACCGGTGACTTTTTTACTAACAGTCGTGACCTGTTTTCGCCAGTCGAGACAAGTGTCGACATGTAGACCAAGATCCTTAACATCGGAGCTAAACGGGATAACTGCGTTGTCAAACATTACAGGTGGCACTGTTAAGCCATTTAGCTTCCTCATACTGTGGGGGTTTAACCGATATGATTTTCTTTTTTTTGTTATGTTCGCTCTTATACAGGGATGGAATGAAAAAAAGGCATTGCAACTCATGCCTGGCATTAGCTAGTTAACAATGAAGATTTTACAAGGTTTTATATTATTGATCTTTATGTTTCTTGTCTTGCCTTCTGTAAACTATGCTAGGGATTCGATTGCCTTACAATTGAGGAGGTTAGGATCAAAACCACTACATAATTATTCACTTTTGTCAATAAGGCAGAAATCGGAAAAAACTTCATAAATAGTGAGCACATATTTTTGTATTTTTTTTTTCAAGAATCTCATTTACGTACGTGATAAATAGACTTTATAACAGTTATTTTTTTTTACTTGTTTATGTTGAGTTTTTGAACTAAACGTTAATATTAGCAACTTAATATTAGACATCATTGTACTAAGGAGAATAAACTGTTTTTAAGTAAACAGCTACAACCTACTGCTAATGGTAGGTTTATCATTTTGTGCAGAGATATTGAAAAAAAAAACGAAATTAAAAGTGGTTAAGTTGTGATTTTGATCCTAACCTCCTCAATTAACATTGTTATAATAAAAAGAACTAATTCAATTCTCTGTTGTAAAATTAGTTGTAAGGTTGTTATTCTTTTGGCAAAATTATTGTTAATGATTAATTCTATTTAAATTCTATTGTTTAAAAATTTTACATAGCGTAAGATAAAACGTATTGAGACTATTCATAAAAATTACATCATATCCGAAAAAACACACTAACTTTACATTTTTATTTACGGACAGAAAAACTTTTAGAAATTTTGGTATGATGATAATATATTCCCCCGTATTTACTTTTGTATATTTACATAAGCTTAGTTTTAGGTATTAATGTACCATTATGCTTTTTCTCATAGTTGTTAATAGATTATTTTTATACGTTCAACTTAAATTTTACTGTCCCAATATAATTGAAATGTAAAGTGATGGCCTGAAACACAGGTTTGAATTAACCTAGATCGGGCAAGTCTCTACCTTATATTGTAATTCCGAATCATCATTACTTGCATCTGTAATAAAATTTTAGTTTTAGTTAATTTTTAGGCACTATAACTGTATGGAAAATATTACTACTGTTGGCTAAATGTACACTTTTTGTAAATGTTTTATTCAATAGATATTATTATTATTTTATTTGTAAAGCAAATAAATGACTTTTATTTCTCTAAGTATGTACTCGTAGATCTGCTGAAATCAATGTGCAGTTATGTGTAGGTACTTAAAACATTCATCAGATCGGCACACGGTACTACCCCATTATCAATCATCAATAAATACTGATGACTTGATTACTTAACCTTAAGGTCAAATGTAAGAGGGTCAATGATGATACAAATTATCGGTAAATATATATTCTAAAGGTTTATCAGAGATAGCCTGGGCCCCAGAACCTTAGTTTATGATAGCGGCCTATTAGTGTGTTATCGTATTTTCTTTTAAATCATGGATTATTTTATCAAATAAGTCGTAAATCATAATTGCAGCAGTATCAGTCATTAATTTGTTTTCGTTAGCTGTGATTTTTATTGGATTCGTCATCCACTGCACATGATAAATGATAATGATAAATGATTTTATTTCTGTAAGTAGGTTTGTAGAAACAATTTTACACGTCAATTTTGATATCTGACTATTGCCTAATATCTTCATCGGTTTGAGGTTTTTAAATAACCATTGCTGGAGGTTTCATTTTAAAGAAATCTATGTCAAACTCAAACTCAAAGCATTTATTTCAATTAAATCATTTACAGGCACTTTTGAATTGTCAAAGAGTCGGTCAGTTAGTCAGAAAGTTGAAACTAGTTGCCCATTCCAAAACGTAGATCTCTATGGAGAAGAACGGGCAAGAAACTCCAAGGACACTCCTTTTAAATCAAGATATTACAAAATCCTGGGTACATTATTCTTGTTGCTTCTCTGCTTATCTGTATCTATCTATCTTCTGTAGCCCGTAATGTCCCACTGCTGAGCAAGGCCTCCCTTGCCTTTTTTCACACACGTCTGCCCCAGGGCATTACGGGCCAATTCTTTCGGTAGGAGTCAAGTTCGTCCCTCGATCTTCATCTTGGTCTTGAAGTAATCGAACAAAATATTGTGAAATCAAAAGTGTATAACTTTTTGGCAAAAAAATACATATAATATAGGTAGGTAGGTCTATTGAACTTTTCAGCTTTTCCTTATAATCAACACGCACACAATACATGTTCTAAGTAAGTTAATGACCTACCTATACATCCGTTCCCTTACAGCGGATACGCAGGCAAAAGCAATAAAACGCCCTTCGTCCCATCTTGAAGATGAAAGGCATTTCTTATTAAATAAAACAAAAGAAATGCTATGACGTAGGTGCAGACGTCACGGTAATTCCTGCATATCTACAGTTTATCTGGCAATGATAAACTTCAACTATAATTAGGTGTAACTGGACCTACTGCACTTCTTTTTGATAATAGTTTAGTAGTAACTGATTAATAAGAAAAAACCGGCCAAATGCGAGTCGGATTTGCGCACGAAGGGTTTCGTACCATTATCTATAAAGACGGCAAAAAAATCATGTCTGTTGTCTGGGAGCCCCCTTAAATATTTATTTTATCCTGTTTTTTTTTGTATTTGTTGTTATAGCGGCAACAGAAATACATCATCTGTGAAAATTTCAACAATCTTAACTATCACAGTTCATGAGATACAGCCAGCGGGGTGATTACGTAACACACTTACAGTAGGAATGGGTTTCATTTTGACAGTTCAACAACATTCATTGCGTTATTTACGTTGTTGAGCAGACAAATTTTTCGAACATATGAAGCAATGGATTAGGAATAGGCTTCAAAATGATTCAGATTGTGATAGATAGTGTGTTACGTAATTAGGGTGCTGGTGACAGACGGACGGACAACGGAGTCTTAGTAATAGGGACCCGTTTTACCCTTAGGGTACGGAACCCTAAAAACGTGGATTTTGAGACCAAACGAACATAGCTTGCTATTTTATATCTCTATGGGTATAAACAAAGACAATTTGAATGAGTGAGGATAGAAGGAACATTCGCTCGTTTGGGCTAAACCTACATTCATAAAACCAAAGCGATTCGAATATGATCAAAGTTATGGCGAACTTTCATTGTAAGGAGTTTTTCAACTTCATGGCCTGTCTTTATGGAAACCGGTCTTTCAACCATCAGTTGCAGGACCGGTTCCTTCTCAAATGACGAATTGACGAATGCGGTTGCAAAAATTTTATAAGCATCTGGTATTGGCAGTACAAAATTTGGTATATGAATGACAGAATTGCATCTTTGCCTGTGTAATGTATATGACAAAAGAATCACTTGCACTATTCTAAACTGTGGATTGGTAGCTGAAAATACGCGTTCGTTAGTCTATTTTCTCGGGAAAACTATAGATTTTCTCGTTCGTTACTTTACCCATAATGACCCCTTTTATAAAAAGGTTCGCAGAAATGTGAATGAGTGGCGTTGTTATAGCAGAAAGTAATTTGAAACGTAGGTCCACTTTGACCTTCAGAGTACACCCAACACCCACCAAATACTCGTGGGTGTGCTACAAAAACAGGAGCGTTATCTCCTGACGTCACTAAACAACTTTCTATCCAAAATAAACCTTAAAATTCGGAGAGTAAAGTCCAAAACTATGTATCATTGTACCAACAATGTAGATAGCAAGTTACTTCACTCTTCCTCTAATCTGGCGGGGGCGCGGTCAAAACACTTCATAGGTTACTGATAAGAATGTACTAGCAAAAGCTGTGATACAGCTCTCAAAGTTATGAGGAACTAGCTTTTGCCCGCGGCTTCGCTCGCGTTAATTTAAAATTTGACAATCCATTCCCGTTGTTCGGGGAATTATAGTTAGGAGTATGAAAAACCGGTTTATCGACACTCTAGACTCACAAAATGTATTACGTACTTAAATAAATAAAATAAAAAAAACTCTTAATACACTACTAAAGTTTCTATAATAATATTATTCAATCATGATTCGAAAGGCACGTGGCGCCATCTATTATCATAAGAACGTTATTGTTATTTTCCTCGGGAACAGTACTTTTTTTCGAGATAAAAGGTACCCTATGTCCGTTTCTGTACACATAACAACGTATAAGAAAATTTCAGGATGATCGGTTCAGTGGTTTAGGCGTGAAAAGGTAACAAACAAACAAACTTACTTTCGCATTTATAATATTAGTTAGGATTAGGATATATAATACATATATATATATATATATATATATATATATATATATATAGTTAGGATTAAGATTAGGATGCTTAAAATGTAGTATCTGATGAAAATGTAAACAAATGGATCAGAAAAAGAACCTTTGGATGCCAAATTGTGGTGCCGCTTACAAAATGAGTGCTCTGATTTGATTATTTAGATACTTATACCCGAAATTTTAATTTTAAATCACCTTAAAGATGTTTTTCACTTGATATTGAGGTTAATTTTACAACGTCAATTTTCGCCGATGATGTTTCAATTACAATTTAATGATGTTATAAAAACAATAATTTTTGGAAAAAGTGGTGAAATATAAAGTGGAAACCCTCTAAAAGTGTTACTAATTTCCTTTAGTGAGTAATTGCGTACCTATAAATTTTACCTGAACAAGCATTGTTTACACTTCCATCAGAGACTTTAGGAACAGACTATACTCCTTGCAATGACCTAAAATTCCCCATGTTTATAAGACAGGTTTGAATCAGGGTCTGAGATCTGACGTCATTTACGCAGAATTATGCGTAACTGGTTAGACACACCTCCAAGACAGAATGTGGTTTTAAAACGCAGTAACACCGTTTTTGGTAGCAGTCAATTGAACGTGATGAAATTGGTGACGTGTTCTTGAAATTCATTGACTTAATCATTCGATTAATGGTCCTTGTATGTGCACAATTGCACGAAGTCAGTAGGAGGTACTATAAAGATGAAGATGGATAGGAGGACTATCACTAAACTGTTCTTATAGTAACCTTACTTTACTAATAGTTTAGTGATAATAGTATTTTTATGGTGTACAGTCACCAAAAGAGATAAGTAACCAGGGTCGTCGGATATAGTTGAAGTTTAGCAAGAAACCGATGGATTTTTTCGAATGAAATTCAATTTGATAAATAGACCAGTTTGTTTTCTATTAATTTTATTTTATTTTATTCGAAAACATTCATCGGTTTCTTTCTAAACTTCAACTATATCCGGCGATACTTATCTCTTTTGCTGACTGTACATAATAAAGAATATTCTATTCTATGTATAGTATATCTACCTAATAAGCTAGATGTACCTAATTTGCTGGTTCGTGCCAAATCATGCCTTAAATACAAATGATATGCACATAGGAATGCGTATATTAATCGACAGATCACGTACATGAATCCATGATCCCTGGCCGGACCGCAATTATTGCCAGAGCACTAGGTAGGTACTTATGATAAAATTGTCAAAAAGGTAATAACACTTATAACATTAATCATTACTTATAACTATTATTAATAGCTACATCGTAGTGACGATTTTGCATTTTGCTAACGTCACTCTCATCGCTAGATTCTTTGGTTGTGCTAACTTTAATGTTCGTTGGTTTACACAACTCATTAGCTTATTAAACCTTTGTGTCTAGAAAAAAGTGCAAGAGGAGACGTAGCGTCTGGGAGTAATGGATGACGCTAAGACGCTATTTTGTAAAGCAGCCATACTGCAACACAATATGACTGTGAACACATTTCGTGTCTTCGCAGAGCTTTAAAGGTTTCTCCAAATGTATTTTAAACTTTTGACGTGAAACAAAGTAAAGTAGATTCCAAACAGAACGTTATTAAAGCTGTCCAAAATTAACTAGAACCCTGAAAACTTCTTAAATTAGGTGGATACGGAGATACCCAGCCCTTCAGAAAGCCCATCACGAACATTTTGGTCTCGATTTCGTCGCTATTACTAATTAATAGAACGACTACAAACAAATTTATTGTTTTTTTTTAAATTAATTACAAATAGAACTAAAATGAGCTGTAGATACATAAATAACAACACAGCTATTTAGTATATTGAACAAAAATTAAAAAAAAAACTATTAACAAACTAAAATAAGGTGTCGAGAAGTTTCTCTGCATCGCTGTCGACTGGTAATGTACCCCAGAGACTGGCGGCATTGCCACGTTGTATGGCAATGCTAGTAGCCTCTGGCCAAGGTAAAAGCCTACTCGAAAATAAGTATTAGGGATCGATCTACTTAGCAAAACGCTAGAGGGTCGACTGTTATGGTACAGTCAACAGTGGCATTTTTAGTTGCCATGAGCAAATTTACCTATGACTACTGTACTTAAATATATCTAAATTAAGATAGCCTTCTTCGAGATCCTATCACTTTGCAGTTTGTTTCAACTTTGGATCAAGGAGTCAATCTTTTTTAAAAACCGGATCTTGCCGGTTTCGTATGCACTTAGTACCTACCTATGTTAATTAAATGAATTGTTTTGAATGAACACAATTCAAGCAGTTATTTGCTATTTTTGGTGGGAAATTCCCACTGCAGGATTCTGTAAGCACCAGTGGCATGCTAATAGGATTTGCAAATATTTATTTCGTATGTAGGTAAAGCTAAGTATTTGGAATCTGCTAAACAAAATATTGATGTTGGTACTTACCTAAGTACATTCTTTACCTGACCATGATTGAGGTAAGTTTACTGGTATTTTTTTAACATTTTTTGTATTTATCAAAGCCTCATACAATCTCGCGTTATCTTATAACTGTTATTCGGTAGGTGTTTAATTAATGTATCTACATACTGAGTAGTTAGAAGATCATTGCTCTATTCATCAATTAATTAAATAACAAGCAACAACTAACATATCACATGCAATGAACACGTGGTATTTTGTTAGAAAACGCGTCAGCATCACAAAATTGACACAAATAATTTACCGAATTGAGCAATGATTTCCATTTTCTATGTATTAGTAGACTGCCAACAATTTCAAGTATAAACCTACTTGATTTGCTTAAAATTCGTCAATTTTAATCTCCTTTACAGTTTAAAAACACAAGCATCCAGGCCTGCTTACGTGCTACGGTCACTGGACAGACGAAATTCAACCTCAAGTACAACTTGCGTCACAAACCACCCCAAAACCTTTGACCTTAACTTGACATTACTTAAAAACCACTTACTTTTTTCTCCAACAGCCCGATCGTCTCCCCTGGTTCCGTCACTTTTTTAACTTCAGCCATTTTCGTGATTTTCTCACAGGGATATTATTTAAGTTATTATTTGTAATTCCTTTCGGGGAATGTTTGGTTGCCGGTCGCGTGGATGAATAGAGACTGTCAGTTACCCCACAGTTGACGCATGCGCGTTTGCGATTAGCTCTCGGACCCCTATTTTGCGTAGTCAGTGACAACGGCCCACGATTTACGTGGGTTCCGCTCAATTTTATACGTTTGCTACTGGGGTTAGAGTTTAATTCTGGTTGCGTTTTTCTGGTCTAGGAAATTAATAGTACGTTCATTCATCCAAAAGTACGTTACGTAGACGTCAGCTTTAAAAGATACACCCCTGATCTAAAAAAACATATATTATTATACCATAGACACACCAAGCTTAAACAGATTTTTGCGGTATTTAAGTAGGTATTTCACCATCTGTAAAAATGTTGCTCGTTGAATCGTCATTCGTCTGGAACATCTTATAGGTATCTAGATTATGTATGACCTAAATGAGCGCAATTTATGACCAATAATTACCTACTTAGGTAGGTACGGTCAGTACTCCGCATTACATGACCTGGCTGAAAGGGGAAGAGGGGTCGGGTTATGAAGGTCTCTGACTGTACTATTTTTTGTCAGATCTTCTTAGCTTCAAAATGAGTAAACTTTTAGGTGGCTAATTAAAATATTTCTGTATCCCGGAAGAATCTACCCAAGAAAAAAAAAACTTTACTACTATGATGATTAATTCAATTTGAGACTACGCGATCTCCTGTATTCCTGATTCGCTCTCATCAACTCTCATATTTTGGGGAATAATCTTTGGTTGACACCTTATTGCAATTTTTTTGTTGATTTTATTAATTTGGGAACTAAAATTGAATGTATTTAAATTACCTATGGAAAAGGGGACTAAAGGGATTATTATGTCACGGATGAGCAGCCGTCCACAAAATAACAACAAACACTTCTGACCAATCGTGGCGATTCTTGCAATTTTGCTCTCATTGTGGAATGCCTATATTTACCGAACAGTTTAGGTATATTTGATGAGGAACTCTAAAAAACTCGTAACACCAGCCAGTAGGTACATAATAGAATCTGAGCATAGCAGACAGTAACCGTATCAGTAGCTTATCAGCAACATGCCTACTTAAATTATGATGGTGAAAGCTTCCGTTGCCATGGAAACGAGCTTCTAGTTGTTTCAAAGGCTCATGTGTTTGTTAACAGTTCCGTGTCGCAAAGAGATGCAGATGTCCTGCAGGCGTAGCATGACGCTTTCTATTTCTTGGAAGACAAGACATAGCTATTTCTATACAAAGTGACATTTCGTTTCTCCATTTTTGACATCGCATTGTAAAAATCCTTCTACAATCCGTCATTTTGTCTTTCGTTTCTACCGATCGTTGGCTAGGTCCTTTTATATGTTGACTACTTCAGAAGAAAGTTTTCTATCCCAAACGTCAAAATCACACTGACAACTGACAGTTGTCTAAGGTAGTGAAGACAATTTGATTTTGTAATGGCCATGCTAAAGACAGTAGAAAACTTTTTACTCGACGTCCACAAAGTATAAAAATGGAATGGAAAAATAGAATTTTTCACTTTTTGTATGGAAAATGTGAAAAATTATTACCTACATGTTTAGTTTTAGGGATTTAAGAGTTTCATAAAGGGGGTCGAAATTTTCATTATTTTTGCGATAGGACACACTATTTTCGAGATATAAGCAAAATAAAAGAAAAACGTGAATAAACTACTGAATTTCGTAAAAAGTGCAACTGACTCTTTCTACTTTGCTGCCGTCGTACTGCCTTCACGGAACGTCATTTTTGTCTATTCTTCCGTCGACAAAACCCGTTTCTATGATGGTCATACTACGCGTGCTGGATAAACACATATCGTCCTGGATATGTGTGTATGATGGACGTATGACACTATGACATAGTCTCACGAATAGATCGTCAATGCACTACTTTATATTTAATTAATTACATTGACTAATTTTTGAATAGTCAGATAGTAATCTGGCTTGTCTAATTCTCTTTGATATTGTAGGTACTTAAATGTGCAAATGTAGTTTTATTAGATACTAGCACTTCGTCCGGGACTCTTCCGCGTGAATTTCGTACTCACTCCAAGGGAGGTCCCCTTTAAAATGCAGTTTTCGAAAATTAATGATTATGTTCGTAATAATTAATTTAGATAAGTATTCAGGCCAAGTTTTAAATTTATAATTTAAAGAAATAGGATTTTTCAATAAACGGTAGGTACCTATCTTGGCCCCCCGACAGGGGTGGAATTTTGAGCGTTTCCATTACTTGACTAAGATTATTTATACCAATTTTTGAGCTTATCCAACCACGCAGTAAAATCCTCCCCTTAAAATAGTAACTACCTACTCCTTTTGGCCCGTCAGAGGTCGATTTTCGAAAATCCTGAAAAGTTATTAACCGCGCGTTAAATTTCTTCCACACAAACTTTAACACCCCATAATCCAGCTTTGAGGGGTCATTTGAAAAACGAATTATGAAAAATGTTATTACTTACCTACTTATGCAAATATTCTGCCAAGTTTAGAGTCTAATTTAGTCCAAAGGAGTAACATTTTTCGTACAAAAAAAATCCCCCCTTAAAGGTAAAATTCTAAAAACCTTAGTCTCGCCTATCCTAACTTAATATAATAAATGCGAAAGTAAGTGTGTTTGTTTGTTACCTTTTCACGCCTAAACCACTGTACCGATCATCCTGAAATTTTGCATATACGTTGTCAGGTGTACAGAAACGGACATAGGGTACCTTTCATCCCGTAAAAAAGTACTGTTCCCGAGGAAAACAACAATAACTTTCTTATGATAATAGATGGCGCCACGTGTCTTCCGATCATGATTGAATTATAACCCGAATTGCTAGTCAAAGTCCAAAGTAACGCGAGCGAAGCCGCGGGCAAAAGCTAGTACATTATAAAACGAAACCTTGTGCAAAATTTCACGTTCCTATCCTAGTTCTAGCTATTTCGGCTGTGCGTTGATATGTTGTTCAGTCATCCAGTCAGTTTCTGCTTTTATATGCAGGCTGGCGGGGACATCGACGCTCCACCTTGGATTCACACCATGAACTCCGCTGCGTTGAAATTATTCGTCAGTTATTTAAAAAAACTAGGGGATCTAGAACCATTTGCCGAATTCATATAGTTAGCGCGTCGAGGTCCCTGCTAGCCTGCGGGGTAATTGCGTAACACACTAACAATAGCAATGGCTTTCATTTGACAGTTCAACAACATATTTTGCCTTGTTTTCGTTGTTGAGCAGACAAATTTGTCGAACATATGAAGCGATGGATTAGCAATATCCTTCAAAATTATTCAGATTGTGGTCGATAGTGTGTTACTGAATTAGGGTGTTATAAATTGTAGATTAATTTATAATCAATTCAATGGTTTAGTCTGTAAAAGCGGTAGGAAAATATATCTTAATTACAGATACCTACTGCCTCGTGTCAGATTTATCATCTTGCTGACTGTCTAGAAGTTTAGCACGGCAAGCATTATTCTTATAAACCTGCTGGCTGATAGATTATAAAGTATGAGAGAAAAATAGGTACAATCAAGGAAATTACTTGTTAAGCAAATTATCCCAACCAACCTAAATTGTCCGTATATTCGAATTCTTTGACATTTGTATGAAATTGCTATAACACGGCAAATTGACGTGGGGTGTGTATTTGCTTCAAAAACTAATTTTCCTGGCTGTAATTTTTTTTTGTTAGGAACGTAATCAGCTGCCCAGAAGTAAAATAAATTGTAAGTTTCCGTCGATTGGCGTGTTAAAGTAAATATAATCGTTTACCTAATAAATCTAGGTATGTTTATCCACGCAATCGCGAAGTTACTAATAGTGAGTGACTAGTAAAGTGGTAACTATAATCAACACCTCTGTGAGGTAGTTAGGTTACGAGTACCTACATCAGTTTTTTGCTCTTGTTAAACGATTTTATTTTATGCTTCTTTTCCCTTTATTTCGCGGGTCGCTCAAAGGTACTACGCAATTTTTTTTTTTTTTGTGTGGGATATCATCAAATGACCTCTCCCGCTCTGGGCGGAGCGGGAGGGCGTGTCACTCTTACTGATTAAAACCCACCCGTGTTCCTTCAGTTGCCTGTACGCCAGGGCCACGGTAACTCTTTCGAACAATCCACGACCCCCCGACAGGAAAAGAATTAACCATCTGTAGGCCTCGGAGGGATTCAAACCCCTTATCTCCTGTTTACTAACCAACTAAGCCACGGCACCGATTACTACGCTTACTTACTGGTCGATCCGTGGATTGGTGACCATTCATTTTATACCGAGAGCCCTCCGTGTCTCGGGAAGCACGTGAAGTCGGTGGTCGTTACGGGTAGTCAGAAGCCCGAAAGTCTGACAACCAGTCTTAATAATGGGTATCGTATATTCGTATTGTGAAGGTCAGATACAGCGTCCCTCCCTATAAAGTAAGTACTAGTATTCAGCTGCATCCGGTTAGATTGGCAGCCGACGCCAATATAGTTGGAAAAAGGCTCGGCAAATGATGATGCTTGTTCTCCCTCTATTAAGTAGGCCTCCCGAAGTTCTTCAGTAGGTGCACCTTTTTTCGTGTGAATGCAAGTTAGTTCAGCAATTTTGTTTTCTATTTTGCAAGATTTTCACTGTTTTTCAACTCTTACTGTAGAGTAATTTGATTGGCTGTTGGTATATCTGCCAAGGAGAGAGTGGGAGCAGTGGTGGCCCAGTGGTATCGGCCCCGACTTACGAGTTGTATGTCGTGGGTTCGAACCCAGGCAGGCGCTTTACTTTGTGTAAATAAGTTCATCACCACAGCTTTCAAAATGGTGAAGGAAAACATCGTGAGGAAACCGGCATGTCCTTGAACAAAAAATTCGAAGACATGTGACATCTACCAACCCGCACTGGGCCCGCGTGGTAGATTACAGCCCACTCCCTCTCAAAGAGAGGAGGCGTGTGTCCCAGCAGTGGGAAGATTATAGACTGATTATGATTTCTATCAACCATTCATAAAAGCTAAGTTACATAAGATTTGGTGCAACCATGCAGATTTCCTACTTCCTAGGTAAGTGTAAATGCAAATAGGAGCCGAGCCTGGCTTTTTCCCAACTATGTTGGGTTGGCTTCCAGTCTAACCGGATGCAGCTGAATACCAGTATCATTCATGGAGCGACTGCCTATCTGACCTCCACAACCCATTTACTGGGTAACACTATACCCCTTGGAAAGACTTTCGGGCTCCTAGCTACCCGTATCTAACGACTGTCAAACATCTACAAATGAGAGCTGGGACTAACGACTGAACGTGCTTTCAAGAACGGAAGGATCTCGGTATGTAAAGATGATGTCACCCATCTACGGACTGACCGCGGCAAGCGTAGCTTAACCTGATCGAACGACCCGTGCAGCTGACAATACTTGCCCTAACGACTATACCACAGTAAAGCCCGTATTACAGAACCTCACTCAATACTCAAGAATTACTTAAAACTAGATCGAATCTATTTGATTGGTTGAAACTAGTTTTAAGTAGTGCTTGAGTATTAAGTGACCTTCTGTAATACGGCCCTAAGTATTTCTAAAACGACGTTTAGGATTCCGCATGACGTGTTAGAAGACCAACGAGACGGTCTTTTAACACATCATACGGAATCCTAAACGCATTCCATAATTCTGTGGACTATTCTATCTATTCTGTATGAGCTTGACAAACCAAGCGATAACCTCGCGGCATTGGATATCCAATGGCGCGAGGATTTGACGAGACCCGACTTGGCGACACCGCGACAGACGAATAAATTGTTTACATTATGATTTAACACTACTTATTATATTATAAATATCTGATTTATCAAATAAGTACGTACGGTTAGGCTACCAAGTTACTTGAACGTACGTTATCTCTGCCCACAAGATTTTCCCGAAACGCAGCGGCTAATAATGATACTACTCCTGGACACGGCTTGTATTGTTAAAAGGTTCCTCTATTTGGAGCCCTGACCGCCGGTAGCTTAGACCCTGGGGCTCTACTCTCTAAACAACAAATCCCTAGTTTCAGCCGACGTTAAGGGCGTTTTTCTTACTCCGTATCACCTACGGACATAAGATTAATTTGGGGCACGACCTAAGAATGAATGACACCACGTGACAGTTGCCCCTACCCCCGATGTGTTTTTACCTATCCGAAAAAGTCAATTAATCGGGTATAGGGTTCACTCCAAAATTTAAAACTACTTTCGGACAGGCCCGTATCTTCGTTGACGGACGTAGATAGTAGGCCTCCTGTTCCGGATACCGGGCTACGTAACTATGGTTTTTATATTTTTATTTACTCTATATACAATTATACATAAATATTAAATGAATAAAGGAGATAATAATACTGCTCCAATCAAACTATAACTATTATAGATATTTGAAGAATTTGTAGTATATATCCAAAACTACAAATTCCTAAACTAAAACTTCTACAAAACCAACTGGGATACAAAGGAGGACATGGTTTTATACTAGTTGCACTGTAAGACGATCATTATTCACTTCCTTGTCATACTTGTTCATCTGCCAAATTAAGCCACAATACCAAATAGTTTGCGCCGTGTTATAAATGCCAAATTGTGCTATTCTGCCACTTGATCATGTAAAATCAGTGAAATCAGTTGTTTAGCAAATTAACTATCAACTTAATTGTCCGTATATTCTAATGGCTTGCGTTTAAACGTCTACTAGAAAAGTGCCTATTTTACTACCAAAATTCGAAATACTCACCAAATTGTGTCCACCAGAATGGATAAATGCTCACCAAATTGTGTCCCCCAGAATGGATAAATGCTCACCAAATTGTGTCCCCCAGAATGGATAAATGTTCACCAAATTGTGTTTCATAAAATATTGTAGAAATGAACTTATTTTCCTTTTTTATTTATAAGGCGTAGTGGACGGAGACCCGTTTGGAGGGGCTCTTACTTCTGGATGGTTTAAAAAAAAAATACCACGAAGACCCCCCCATCCCCTTCCAACCTAACCTGTCCGAGTCGGGGTGCCCCAAGTCCCGAGCTCGCTTCGCTCGCTCTTGCATTCTATCCCACCCTTGCATTTTGAAGCAAACTTATTTTTGGTGAGCAACTTAAACAAAATTTGGTAAGCATTTATCTATTTTGGTACGCAAAAAGAATATAAATACAACACGTACAATTAATCTGATGAGTATATAATTATTTTAGAACTTAAAACGTCGTTCTTTAGGCACCTCGGTATAGAGTGGGTTTATTTTATTTGAAGTTAACATATTTTACTTGGTACTTAGTCTTAGGGTCTAAAAATTATTTTGGTGGGCATTTAAATTGTAGCCTATTCTAATCGCAACTGTCTTTCTTTTACATTAGTATGAAATGGCTATAACACGCCAAATTAGCGTGGTGTGTCAATTTAATTTGATAAACAATTTATTTCCCTGACAGTAATTTTATTGGTATTACTGATTTCACCTTCCATTTAAAGATAATTAAATCTTTCCAACACCTCAGATAACCCCAGGTAGAGAGTTAATTAAAAACCGAGCATTCGATTCATATAAGTTTATTTTACAATTAAATTACATGATAATTACTTTCGTACTGTATTGGGGCCGAATTATTCATACTTGCTAACAATTTATTTACACTGCGAATAACAATACTTTATAAACTATTGAGATGGCATTATTTATAATTTAATTAGTAATATCAGTCCTCATCACAACTGTAATTGAATTAGGGTGGGGGCTCACTGGAGCGTGCGAACATAAGAGTTGGCAACACAATATTAGGGTGTGGTATTACCAATCCGATTTTCGCTGTCCAGCTGCGTTTGTACTGTTGATAGATCTGTCACAGTTGGTCAAATTGGTAGACACACTTTAAGAGGTTTACTTATAAACGTCGCCTAAAGTCAAGTAAAAATTAGCGACTCTTTAACCATAAATTTTAGACGTTTAAACGTCTCTTAACTTCATGCAACGTTTATAAATAAAGGGGTATATATCTAGTCTTAACTAGGAATAAACAATTTGAAGGAATTACTAAAATGGTCTCCTCTTCGATACGTAGTCTGTTATCACCTAGTATGATTTTCTTATGGATACGTTTTCGGAAAGGACATTTAAGTATTAGATTTGCTTATCAAAACTTCTTTTATAAGCGATTCTGTGTACAATATTGTAGGACTATTCTGCAAACATCTCGCCGTGAAAACTTAGGTGAAGTGAGTTGCAGTAGCGAAGGGTCAATTTTTGTAAGAGATAAGCCGAAGTACTTAAAATATCTTTAATGTGATTATATTATTTGTCTATAGAATACTGACTGTGCCTTTTTTCAAAGGGAAGTCGGTAGGAATCGAGTTGTATGGAATCTTCCCCACTGGCGAACTGCATCTTTGACATCAAAATTCCTAGACTAAAAACGCTTGAACCAACTTTATGTTAGTCTTACTGACATTGCGTTAAGTCCTGAGCTGTCAATAGTGTCAATCCGTAACATCAAATGGAGTGACAGGTCACTTCAAACTCACACCAAAGTTTTCACAGTGAGATTTTGACAGAATAAACAGACCGAATGTTCGTTCATTCACATTTCAAACCAAGGTGTACCATGTTACGCAACGCTCTTGTTACAAATCAGTCTCCACCCTTACAATTAATATAGGGACACACTAGTAATAATACGTTTACTTTTTAATTTATTTTATAAGCTTTTATAATTATTGTAGAAGTGGAGGAGAGTAGTGTTATAAATAGATTAGTAAAAATTGTTTTGGCAAATCTTGACATAGCGATATTACAAGTAATAACGTAGAATGTACTAGTGTGCACCTACACTTATTTAAAATTATCATTGATATTTTATTTTTGTTTTAAAATACCTACAAATTAATCAAATCTGATTTTAATTATTCAAGATTCATTGGATGTAATTAGGAGACATAAAAATATATTTTTATATTATTTTCTGCGAGATTCTTAATTAAAATAGATAGAAAAGGATGCAATATTATTAATTCTAATTATATAATATTTTATAGCTAGTATTTTTCTGTGTTAAAACAGACTGATAAATTATATGAACTCGTTTTTACAAAGATTTTATAGATAGACATGCAAAAATTAATATAGAATATAATTTTATGTTCTTACTTTCAATATTATTTTATATATTGATAAAACTTACTTACAATCTTTCAAAATAATATCTCTGTATAATATCTAGCAAAACCTTTTGCATTTCAACGTGCTATCTATTTCTAAACACTGAATAAATAAATAAATTCAAAGTTGCTACAATCATAATTTTACAAAATGTAAAAGTTCAAAATATACGACATACTACAATTTTTTTTATCAAAACAATACACAATGAACGAAATTAAATGATTTTATTAAAATATTTTTACATTTTTTTTATTATTTTAACACCTTTAAGCTATCACCAACGTGTGGCAAGACAATATTACATTAGTCAATTTTAAAGCTTTTTATTTACTAGTTTATATATATATATAATACAATATATATAATATTAGTACTTGCAGAACGGTTATTCTATTCTCGAGAAGCTTGTACAATGAAAAACAAAGATTTTCTTTTTTGCTAAATTTTGACTAATAATCTACCAACACTGTTAACTTGTAAGTAACTTGATGAATATCTTACGTAACTGTTTGGAATTTTAAAATTAAAAAGAGTATTCTAAAAATCAAATCTACAAGTCCTGAATAACTATAATATATTATATTGTAAAGGAAAACCATCCTTATTTGCATGCACTTTAACTTTGAAACTTGCGTGCAAACGTGATCCAGTGCTTTATCGCTTTAACTTTAACGAAACATCATAAGACATGCGTTAGCGCATGCAGTTTGACAAAATATATAATAATAATATAATTATTATACAATAATAGCTATAGATTATTTACTAATTATATACATATTATTTTTAATTATTTATCGATACTTTCGATACTTCTGTCGTAAACTATTAGGCCGGTTTACTACTCGTTGATCGTTTATTAAATTAGATAATAGTATAATTACATAATAGTAGATATATTGTAGTGGCGTGCAGAAAAATTAAGTGATTTAGGTTTTTAGTAATTAACACAGATTTTTAATATTGATGTTACTATGTTACTTATTTATGCCGAATCGGCTTAACAGACTTGGATCAAGTTTAGTATGCAGTTTATGCATTCTCAATTATCACAAATAATAATTTAGTAACGTTACCGAAACAAAAAGAAAATTAATTTTAGCCGCCTACGGCACAAAAAAGGAAGTGTATTGAAGTTATGTAGTCTCGTTCTCGACTAAATGTCTGTAGCTGCCTAATGACGTAGGAAAATAGTAAAAAAATTCCATTGCCAAATGACTAATCGGTTGATGAATCCACTGAGTTTTTCCACCCGCCGCTACTTAATTAATAATTAAGATATAATATAATTGACATATACTATAATAATTAATAGTTATTATTCCGTATTATACACAATTTATGTTTTCACCCCCACTGGATAAGTTATATATTTTAATTAGGTCCAAAGTGCAGGGATTTGTAATCTTGACGATGTTTAATATTTAGTAACAATATTATACTTATTTGATAATATATTGTGAGATAAAGTGTCGGATGATGTCATGGCGCCGATGGTTGCATAGCTGTTCTGCATCTCAGGTTAGGTTTGAAAATGAGAGCATTTTCTTTATGGATAGTCATAACTAGACAATGTTATTGTAGACAAGGATTTAGAGATGATTAGGTAATTTATGTGTATTTTGTAACATCGTATAGCAGGCAGAGAAAATTCTTAAAAAAAAAATATTGCTATATCATACTATGGGTTTTATTTTTCCCATCGTGGTAGAAGAGATTTTTGAAAATCCTTTCAGTAATTAAACACAATTTTGGTTAGTTTTACTACTTTTTGCCATTCAATCTTCCCACACTTGAGGTTTCTTTCGGACATAACAATAATACCAGGGACCGTTATACATAGTTACAACTACTAAAATATACTAACAATTTAATATATAATTATTATTTTAGCTATCATACACTATGAAATCGTATTGCTTTCACGCGCGTAAAGTATAATGTACTATTTTGTTATTTACTAAACATATAAGTAATACATATAATATTATAAACATCCTTTTCTATCAACTTCAATTTTAGCGAAAGATTTTTTAAATAGATCGAATTTTATCTGAAAAATCTGTTATTAATCATTTAAAAATCTATTCTATTAAATAAAGAAATAGGTGGCGTTCTGTAGTTCCTGTCTACCTCCATGGGAAGATGGAAGAAAATATGGTTTTTAATAAGAAATACTGCAAATATCGCAATGACGCGAATTCGATTCGAAGTATTTCGAGTTCTAGTACAAAATATTAGATTAATGATTATAAGTTAGGATACTTAAATAGTCCTAGAGTTAACTTATAGTATTGTTAAATATTTTTTATAGAAACAGGTACGAAGATGGATAGCTTTGATGGGCTGCGGCTACGCATGCTAAAGATGAAAATATACAACGAAAATGGCCAAAAGAAAATACTAAAATGTAAAACTGAATTTTTCGAACATTTTTTACCTTAATTTTTGTCCGTTTGGGTGTGTTGCATAAACTATTATGAGCATGTTAAGCCGCAGCGTTAGATCACTTTCATATTTGCGACAAATCACATAGGTATGGTGTTTAAAAGTGTATTGTAACAAATATGAAAATAATTCAGTATAACCCAAAATTTTGCTGACACTACATTTGAGATAGACTTAAGATTTTGTCTGTAGGATAGCCATGTAAATATCAGCAAAATAATGTCGTTTAATAATGTAATTACTCAGCTAAAGTTCTAGCACAGCCGTTTATGTATAGAACTTCAAATGACTAATTCAAAACTAATGTATATGATATGTTTGTTGCACGCACTAATAACTTGATTTACAGTGATTTTAATTAATTAATTGAAAATCACGAATAAATTCGGAGACGATAGGTACTAAGCAGTCTCGTAATCGATTGCTGATAATCTTGTTTGAGTACTTTATTTTTAATTTATTTACAACTCACTACGACCAGTCGTATGTAATTCTAATTTCGTATAAATTCGAATCAATTGAAAATAAACCAATTAAAATATTAAATATAAAAATCCTAATTTCAAAATAATATCTAATTTCATTCTATTTACATTTCGAAATTATATAAGATATTTAGAAATAACTTATATAAACATAGTTTATAAATAAAGGACATTGTGTCTCAGTACAAAACATACATTCATTCAATTCGTCATTTTCTAAAAAATCTCTATGAAAATGATACAGACATTGAACAAATCCCTACCTACGAGATATTTTAACAAACAAGAGTTAGCTCGATGCTATTAATTTTCTGCCATACAAAACCCCACTGACCGACAATGTCTACACGACTCAACTTCACTCACTTACAAAATTACTCGTCGCACCCAAGAATGTTATAGGTTTTTTTTTGTGTTGCCAGTTGACAAATAAATAGATGTCTCTCATAAAAAAGGGTTACCCTAAACGCCGAGTCTCGTGGCAGTTGCGGTCATAAAACGTGCGAGTAGGACGGTAAATGAGATAACTATAAACTCTATACCTACTGAGTTTCATGTCGTCTCGCTCTAAAATTTTATGACCGCGGCTACCTAAAGTTCGCGGTTAGCGTAGTACAAAACGACGGTGATTTTGTTCACTTTCCTCCACTCAATACCTAATCTTCACTATAACCGAACTCTAAAGGACAAAGCATCAACAATATCCCAGAAACCAGCAAAATTAAAAGTCCTTTTATATCATAACCTCACAGTGACGTCATCATCCAGGGTTGTGTCAACCTCGCAGCAAGAAGCCAGTTCTTCGAAGGACATACCGTCGAGGGTGAGGGAGACGGTGGAAATGCTCTTGAATAGAGCTTCTGTGTCCAAGTCTTCGGGCAGTTTTGTAAGGAACTGGGCAGCGGAGATGAAGTCCATGTCTTTTAGTTCCTCTTGGTAGAGGTGGAGAACGCCTGTAATGGGAAATAAGTAAATTAAGTAAATTGGCTTTTAGCGAGTCCTGTTTTAAGAGAATATTCATAACTTTACGGTAGACTATGTCAAATTGAACTTTACTCATCATTGCGAACTGAATCACTAGTTTCTCAGTCTATCGAATTTAATTTGTTTTCAGATCTAAATTTAGCAAATGGTTAGGCCTTAGGACAACCAGTAAACTAAACATTATTTGACAGCAGTAGATTTCATGTGTACTACTGAGCGGTAACTTGTGGTGAACATGACCCCTTTAAAAACCAGGAGCTTAAATCCCTGGTACTTTCAACAACAAAGGATTAATTCTGCGATCACCACTTTTGTCCGTGGTAAATATTACCTAATTTCAAGGAACAAGTATTCACTACGGTGGGCTGGATTAATTGAATCGACATTCTATTTTTCTTCATTCATTCATTTTTCTTCTTTATCTTGTGGGCTCAGTACCTTTCAGGTTTCTATTGAGAACCAAATTGACCTCCTTCATAAGGATATACTTAATGCCTAGATTGTATCTTATTTTTTTCTCTGGTATTACGAATTGAAATGTTTTTTTATTTCATCAAGTTTAAATTGTTGAATACTTCAATAGATATTAATGATTATCTTTTCTTTTGGGTAGAAAATTTTTATTCATCTCTCAAATAAATTGCAAACTATAGTCTTGTATAGTTTAGAAGCATCATGGATCCATTTGTTATGTATGTTGACTTGAAAACATGGCAGTTGAGATGATGTCATGTTCACTTAAATGTCTCACTGTTGGTGGCGCATGTGTTGGATCATTCGGTTCCCTACAAAATGGTTGAGCTGGATGGTGCTGAGCCACGCCTCATGTTCGTGAACGGGCGTCGTCGGTTGGGACTGGTCATCTCTTAACTGCCAGGGCTTATTGTTAATCTTATATTTTGAATTGTTTCTTCATTTAATTTTTTACTTTGTTCTCACCTTTACATAGAAGCAACAAGAATAATGTACCCAGGATTTTGTAAAATTTTGATTTACAAGAGTGTCCTTGGAGTGTATTGAGTTCTTCTCCATAGAGATCTACGTTTTGGAATGGGCAACTAGCTTCAACTTTCTGACTAACTGACCGACTCTTTGACCATTCAAAAGTGCCTGTAAATGGTTAAATTGAATCAAATGCTTTGAGTTTGAGTTTTAAGTTATCATAAACGTACCCAGAGCCGTGTTGAACAGGAAGGTGTCTCCGTCCCGTAGGAACACGTCCCACACGCGACAGGCCGCGTCCAGCGGCATGGCCTTGGCGAAGGCCGTGTAGAGCCACTCCAGCAGGTACAGCTCGGGCGCCAGCGCGTCCGCCAGCGCGGGCAGGTTGTGGCGCAGGAGCGTGCCGTAGGCTTTCCAAAGCCGCTGGAACATGGAATAGGGAATACTATTTATGTGATTGCTCTTCGTTGGGAAGTTAAATTCCAATTTGAAGAAGACAAAATTGAAGGATCTTTTGGCGCGTGGCCAAAATCGGAACAAACGCCGCCATCTTGTTTCTTCAAAACAATTCCACAAATGTTTACCAACAACGCCCACCTGTCAATGTCATTTAAGTGTCAAAAGATCCTTGTAGAACTGTAACTAGATTTGCAAACTTCTCTTTGAATGACGGAGTGGAGTCGACTTAAAAAACCCGTCCTAGGTTCACTAATGGTAATAACACAACTACACAAGGGTGCAAATATGAGAAATGGATATGAGGAATTCAATTATAAAATGAGTCCTATTCCAAATTATGAATCCTTAATACTCATAGGTTGTCGTGGATTGTTCGAAAGAGTTACCGTGGCCCTGGCGCACAGGCAACTGAAGGAACACGGGTGGGTTTTAGTCAGTAAGAGTCTGACACGCCCTTCCGCTCCGCCCAGAGCGGGAGAGGTCATTTGATGATTTCCCACCCAAAAAAAAAAAAAAAAAGGTGCAAATTTTTACCAATAACTTACTTGATCTCTTACAAATCTGGAACACTGAGTCCAATTAATATAAAAATTAAAAATCATAAACTGGCGACGATCTAATCAAAGACACCTCATTACTTCCTCGCAAGGGTTACCCCTTATACCCATTAATACTTAAAGCCTTATTACACTACCGCGAGTTTCAGGTACCCTTTCCTAAATTTGGATGGTGTTAATAACAATAATAATAATAATTTATCATTTATTCTCTCTTCACAAAGCTGAATTAAAGTTAATGTGTTGAAAAAATGCCTCAGCTGTATTCCACCTTTGTGAGAGACTGGTGCCTGATATAGGTTTTTGGACAAAACCTGTGTCCAGGTCACCACCACGGATAGAATTAACTGTAAGAGAGCCGTGCAAGAGTCTAAGTTAAACAAAAATAAAAACTAAGTAGGAGTTAAACAATGTGCTTAACACAAATAAAATAAGAACTAATTACAATAAAAAATAGCTACCTATAATTCTGCAGAGGTTATTGAGTAATGTTGTGAGACGATGTGTGAATGAATCTTGTGTGAAGTATTAGACTAGTAGGAGAGGTATGTGAGTAATTCAGATGAGCCGTGTGTGAGTGAAGGTGACTTTTGTGGAGTGAATGCAGCGAGAGTTATTTTTTTTTCAAGGAGGCGAGGAACAGCTATGTATGTGTGGGTTTGGTCAAAATTTGTTTTATTTCAGAACGGTCAAAAGATTTTCAGTTTTATGATAGTCTAGGGTTTTTAAGTATTTTTTTATTTCTTGAATACAGGTGTTATAAGAGAAAGGGGGAAGAGTCCATATTAAAAAAAGAAATGACCTAAATATCGGCTCCTAAATGACGTGTAGTGTAATAGGGTTTTTAACATACCTGCATTGTAGCTCCATCCCTGGTAAAGGCAGCTCTTAACACAGGTCCATCCAGCAAATTGGCAAAACAGACAAACGCTTGAGGAGCTTCCATGTTGAGAATCAGTACTGCTGCTATGAAGGACATGCCCTGGAAAGAAATGTTTCATTGTTAATCAATGATGGTGTGGCGGCATCTACAACGCCATATGCGAACTACGCATCGTACTGACGTCACGCAAAATCCTGCATCGCGCAAGCAGAGTTTACCGCGCAACTAGCATATATACAACGTCCCGACATCAATCTTCGGGCAGTTGCCCACCAGACACAACACCCGTCTGGTCAGAGGATACTCCCCCTTTCTATAGAGGATGAGTGAACTTTACGCCCCGTTCCTCATACCTCTATAAAGGTGTTAATGAACAGTACCTAACAATATACCATTTTGGGAATTGATATTAGAAGACCAAAGAAAGGAAAATAGCCTGCGGGGTAATTGCGTAGCACACTTACAATGCTAATGCCATTCATATTGACAGTTCAACAACATTCATTCCGTTATTTACATTGTTGAGCAGACGAAATTTTCAAACATTTGGAGCAATGAATTTGGAATTTCTTTTAAAATCTTTCGGATTGTGATTGAAAAACTGTGTTACATAATTAGGGTGCTGGGTTGAAGACATTAAAGCTTCAAAGTAGGACCCACATTAACGACGCTACCAGTATGTGCATAGACTTGTGACAAAAGATACAAGTGCCATATGATGGTTGCACCAAACCATTTATTTCAAATAAACCAACTACAGGCCCTTTTGAATTGTCAAGGGATTGGTCGGTCAGAAAAATGAAGCTAGTTGCCCATTCCAAAGCGTAGTAGGTACCTATGGAGAAGAACGGGCAAGAAACGCCACGGACACTCTTTTAAATCAACATATAGTTACAAAAAAATTTGGTTACAGCATTCATGTTGAAATTATACATGTGAGAACGATGTAAAAAAAACGTGCACGTTAAAAGCGTCCGTAATAAAAAGGCGAAAACAATTCAAATAAGTATTAAATTAAATTAAAATAAGCCGTGGCAGCTAAGAGATGACCAGTCCCTACTGACGACGCCCGTTCACGAACATGACGTATGGATCAGCACCATTCAGTCAACCATTGAAGGGAACTTAATGACCCAACACACACGCCACCACCAGCGAGACATTTGAGTGAGCATGACATCATTTTGTGGCGATAACTAATCGCTTCATAGAGGATCTTTAAAACTCATATTTTGTTTTTAGATAATCGAAAGTTCAGTGGTGGGGCAATTTTATGTGATGCTAGCTGTTGCCCGCGACTTCGACCGCGATCAAGGGTGAAAAGTAGCCTATGTCCTTTTCATGGCCCCAAGATACCTATCTGTCTTTCATTTCGATTGGTTCAGTGGTTGGTTTAGGTGTGAAAAGGTAGAGATCTCATCCTCTCACCGGGCTCGCAGAGGCGGGCCGGCACCAGCCGGGGGTTGCGGAAGATTTGTACGTTCCCGCGACCCCCGGCGCAGGTGTGAGATGGTACACCGGGGTGGTTTTTAGTCAGTAAGAGTCTGACAGACCCCTCCGCCCCCCTAGGGCGGAGGACATCCATGAGGATTTTCCACCACGGACCAAAAAAAAAAATGGTTTGAAAAGGTGACAGATAGACAGATTTACTTTCGCATTTATAATATTAGCATGGATATTGACAAAAGAAACTGACCAAAGGAAATATGGATAGATTATGTGCAAGATGATGTGGCTAAGGAGGCAGTTAATTCTGATACTACTTATGGAGATAAAAGACTTTCTGCGCCGACCTACATACATACGGAAAAAGGGCATAAAAATTAGGACATTATAAATTTTGACCTTCCACTGCCCTTTTAGCGATTAGGCCCAAACTAACGCTCAATCACGACGGCATAATTACAAGTACCGCTACTTGCTCATAGTATCACGCGTGCATTGTTATCACGTAACGATTACCAGCGAATAGCTGCATGCGGGACGTGCAGGTCACGCTAGATACCGTTATGTATAGGATTCGGAATATTTGCAGTACTAAAGAACTATAGGCAAAAACATCGACACTTGGGACCCTAACAGCAGTCGACAGGCTTTAAGAAAATAAAAGCTTTATTACTGTCGAAAATAAGCCTCTAATTAGTATGTACCAACCAACCCGCACTGGGCCTGCGAGCTGCGTGGTGGATTACGGCCTTACCCTCTCTCACTGAGAGGACGCCTGTGTCCCAGCAGTGGGACCATTATAGGCTGATTATGCTAGTACAATACAACTAATTTTTTAAATGTCCATCGGGAATCATCGCATTTCCGAATAGAAACGAATGCTAATTTCCATGTCCATCAATTATTAGATTTATCTTGTATAATAATTTGAATTCAGAATTAAGTACTTTATTGTTGTTTTGGTTTGACGTAATAATTGATGGACATCGAAATTACCATTCGTTTGTATTCGGAAATGCGATGATTTCCGAGGGACATTAAGAAAATAGTTGTACTGTATGTAAACTTGTCAAAATGAACCACTTTTCACCTTTTGCCCTTGGTTATAAGGTTGAAAAGAGGTCAACCGCGAACTTTCCCGACCTTTGCTACAAAAAAACATTAAGATACAGTACTCTAGAATATGTAGTTGATCATTTTAGGTTCATGAAAGGCGCTATGCCATCGCTATTGGGTTCCTAACTTTATTATTTTGTTCAGAAACTGTAGTCACCAAAACAAATACAATAAAAACTAAACCTCTATTTTGAAGTCGGTTTAAAATCAGACAAATGAGCGAAATCTAAAGAAACGTGAGATAGACTCTATACAACTAAACTCTCACAAACATTTAGTTAAAATAATAAGTAGGTAAACAGTGTCATCACGACCAGTTTGAATTTCGTGCCAATGTGGTTTACAGTTCGTGGGCTTATGATTAACTTAATAAAGTTAAATCGACAAGGAAATTACATTACTTTTATATTTTTCTGGTTGTAACCACGACGCGACGTGGATTTAAAGATTTGTGATAATATAAACATATTTAAGGCAAAATTTACGATACTTGTACATATGTACCTTGTAACGTCGCCAACACCCCAGAGGCAAATATAATCCTATTATTTCGATGTAAGCACTTTGTATATCAATTTAAGTGAACTGATATAAGTTCTTATGAGAAATAAATGATATTTAAACCTATTGACAGCACCTTTATGTCGTAGGAATAAGGGTGGTTATTTTTAACAATTAATGCTAGGTAAAGTCTGGAGCCGAACTTCACACTATCCACGAAGTTTGTAGTACGTGCTTGTAGACGTATGAAGTCCGAAGAGTCCAGTGGTGCAACATTGGACAATCCCAGCTACCGCGCAACGTGCTCAGGATGCTGTGGGAACTCGCACCCATTTGCATTTTTGTTTTTTAATGGATAAACACAACAACACGGTCTGGTCCCAGAGATCTGTCCCAGGATCCCCTTCTAAGTACTTGCACTAAGGACTCAGGGTCACAAGACTAAAGAGGCAGATCAATCTTCTACTTAAAGAGGATGCGCCAAGGTAGCCCGCGAAATTCAATTTTTCTTACGTTTTTTGCAATTTGCAGGTCAGTATCAGGTTGTATGTTGATCTAAATGATTCGCAGCCGGATCACATATTTATTTATAGAATCATAATCATAAAAATTATCAATACATCTCTTTAAGTTCATATTACCCTATCGAATGACTATTACATGAAATCATGACATTTGAGGCCAATTCTAACTTAAGTAGTTATTGATTCTAATGATTATAATTCTGTAAACCCGTATTTGTTACGGCCGCGAATCATATTTTAATCAACATACAACCTGACAGTGACCTGCAAATTGCAAAAAACGTAAGTATTTTTGAATTTCGCGGGCTACCTGAGCACATGCCCCCTTTTTTTTTTTTTTTTTTTTTTTTTATTTTTTTTTTTTTTTTTTTTTTGGGTGGGAAATCATCAAATGACGTCTCCCGCTCTGGGCGGAGCGGAAGGGCGTGTCAGACTCTTACTGACTAAAACCCACCCGTGTTCCTTCAGTTGCCTGTGCGCCAGGGCCACGGTAACTCTTTCGAACAATCCGCAGCCCCGGCAGGCATCGGTCCTATCGGACCCCGTCAATGGTGCTGACATCTCTTTGAGGCGCGCGTGGAACACGACGCGCCGTCGACCCGGGCCTGGTCCTTACCGGACGGCGAGCTGCCCATTGCTCGCCGTCCGCAAGCCCGCGCCTACGGTGGCCGGGAGTCGGCAATCGACTCCCGACGCCCAGGGTGTCTCCTCCTCCTGCGGCGGCTAGGGGCGCGAGGGCGCAGAGATTGCCTCTCCCTTTCGCGCTCCGCCTCCTCCTTCGCGAGCATTACTGCTTCGCAGAAGGAGGTGACGGCTTCCCATTCCCTCTCGCTCCGTACCATGGCCTGAACCAGGGCCGGACGCGAGAGGTCGCCGCCGCCGATCGCCGCCACGAGGACACGGCGGTGCTCCGCCCAAGCCGGGCAGACCTCCACCGTATGCTCCACCGTGTCCTCCGCCCCTTAATCTAATAAACTCAAAACAAACATACCTGCACGTATCCAACATCCGGCCTGTAGCACACATATGCAGCTAATAGCTCATGTAATACATCAAAGTACGGCCCTCCAGGCTGAAAAATACATAGATGAGGGAATGTCCTCGCTATATCCAGCTGGATCAACTCCATGGAACATTCGTCACTATAGTCTAGTAGATTAGGGTTGGATTTAGAACAACACTTCTTCGGACACGCGTCTGTGGATTGAGACTTTAGATTCTGTTCGCTGAAGTTTCTAGGGATGCCTAAACGAGTTTTTTCTTCATCAGTTTTGATTCTGTCATCAGTTTTAGCGAGAATATCGTCCAGTTTGGGCAGTTTTTCTTTTTGTTCTACAACTTTTTCTTTATTTTCTTTCTGACAGCTGCATTTGTTGTCGTTTCTGTTGATTTTTAACCGTTTCCTTCGGAGTTGTGCTTCGTGTAGTCTTTGTTTTGCCCTCGCAACGTAATCTTGGTACATATCGTGTGTGATCTTGAGTTTGTTTTCGATGGCCAGTTGCCATACTTTGCCGCGAACAGCTGGGGGAAGCCCGCTCCACCAAAGTTCCAGCGTGTGTTTTGAGTTCTTTCTGTAAATAGAATTGGTTTATTAAAGATTGATTTTCCTGTACCTATTTATAATTCGAGGGTTTTAGGTTATTTGTGGGAAATGATTTAGTTATTATAGCGCATAACAATAATAACTGTAATATCCTACTTAAATAAAACTGAAATAATTATATTGTATCACTGTATCATGTTGCTCTATATTAATTAACGCATTTTTATGACCACAGACAAGTTATTCTCTAATTTTTGGACATACATTCAAAAGTAGCGTGAAAAAACAAACAATTGAATGTCATTGTGTGCAGAACCCTTTCAATATTTCGTACATAGACATTAGTTTCAGAATCAATGAGACAAGTCATAAGTCAAACATCATAAGATCCATCTCCAAAGGTATTGTTATTGTTAACGATGTAAAAACATGGTATCGTTTGAAACTATGCGTTTGACCTGAATTCATGTTTGAAGCCAATAATTTTTCCTACCAAGTGTTTAGATAAGGACATGATAAAAGGCTTACTATGATTTTGTAATTATTGACATGCATAGTATCTTGTGATTAGCGTTTCGACACATCGGTAATTAATTAAAATTAATTAGCATTTTATGCCTGATTGTAGTCAGTAATTACCAAATGTCTGTAGCAGTAATTTTTGGACCTAAAAAATGTTATCTCTGAATCTTAGAATGTTAAACGTCCTATCTGCATGAAACCAAAACCTATCTTTAAAACGTCCATACAAGAGGCTCTAAAGTGAACGAAGATACTTAAGTACCTACGTCCGGTGCTCTCAGACAGACACAAACCGTCGTTTACTGGCTAATATTTGCAGCATATTTTTGTATACGAGATCATGGTGCAACTTGTGCCGAGAAGAATGAAAACACAATGAAATGGTGAAGCGCGGCGTTTTAGGGGACTATCATATGCCATTTTGGCGATCAAAAAGTGCTGATTCTCAGTCTGATTTGAGTTAATGACTTTTTATTTGATGGTATAAACTCGTGTTGACAGAAGGAACTTAATACTAACTTGTTATTCCACTCCGGCAGTATATTCTGCGTCCACTCCTTGGCATGTCTTGCTAGCCTCTCCTCCAATCGCAGCGACTCTTGCATTCTCGCGTGTCTTGCAGCCGCCTCTCGTTCGACTCGTCGCCTCGCTGCCTCCACCATTCGTGCATGCTCAGCTTTATGGCGGAGCGCCTCTTCTGTGCATTTTGCGGGTAGGTTTGATGGTCTAAAAGGAGAAAGAAAGGGTTTACTAATGCAATTTATTTCTTCTTTCTTTAAAATTGAAAGTTTGATGTGCTTTTTATGCTAGTTTGCTCCAAAGTAACGTACACATAATTAGTTAAGTAATTATTATTATTATAATCATAAATTCGTAGCATATAATTGGATAGATAAGAAATAATGACCTTATTGGTGATGTTCTTCAGAAAGGTCAGGTGCGTAGTACTCGCAACCGGCGTGCGAGTATGACCAGATGTATGAACGTAAAGGAGACAAAAGGAGTATGTAAGGATCGTAGCAGGTGGCGTTCTGTAGTTTCTGCCTACCCCCATAGGCAGAAGGCGTGGGGTTATGTATGTTTTTGTGTATGTAGATAAGAAATTAGACCTAACTGCTTTATATCAGAATCTACTATTACAGTTACGCAGTCCAATTCTAATGCAAAGTTGTACCAGTTTTCAATGTTGTGGCAAGAATACATTGTTAGTAATTAGTATGCACTGCAACAAGGCTACGATCTACTCATCTTAAGATTACCATAAAACAACATGAAAAATCAATAAAATCTTCGGAATACCGAAATTAATTGCACATAATTAATGGAAAATCCGGTTGTTTGCAATCAATTACAATTATTATCTAAACAATTACACTTAAATTATTATGCAGCATTATAGGCAATTAGATAACACAAAGGATCGCTTCATCGTGATGTTATAAGTAGGTAATATATAAAGTGATTGAATATTCAAATTGTATCGTGCAGGGCTTGCGTGCGATACATAATGTATGGACTGGCATCCAAAGTGCACGCTTATGGATCTAGAACGGGCTAAGTCACATTGTTAGCTTAAAATTTAATATCTTCTTTTTTTTTTGGGTGAGTAGTCATCAAATGACTTTTCCCGCTCTGGGGGGAGCAGAAGGGCGTGTCAGATTCTTACTGACTAAAACCCACCCGTGTTCCTTCAGTTGCCTGTGCGCCAGGGCCACGGTAACTCTTTCGAACAATCCGCGACCCCGGCAGGCATCAGCCCTATCGATCGGACCCCGTCAATTATGCTGACATCTCCTTGAGGCGCGCGTGGAACACGACAAGTGCCGAAAATTTAATATCTGGATTTAGTTTCTGAGAAACTGTTTGTGTTATGCGTGTGTTTGAATACACCTGTCCTACAAATAATGTTTTTATCGAAATATTTTTTATGTATTAAGAAATTAATGAAGCAGCTGCCGATAAAAATTTGATGTTATTTGGTTTTAGAATCAGAGTTATTTCAATAAAGGGAAATACAACTATCTCCAAAATCTTGCTAGACATCTGGGATGTACAGTCGCCAGCACATTAAGTTACCACAAACTGTCAGATTTTCTCATACGATTTTGAACTTAATTATCAACATTTTAAGGTTTAAAATCGTTTGGAGAAATTTGACAGTTTCGTGTAGCTTGACCTGCTGGCGAGTTATTTATATAGAGAGATAGGGAGTTATTTTTGTGTTATTTCAATAAAAGGAAATACAACTAACTCCAAATTCTTGCAAAACATATGGGATGTACTTCGCCGCCCCGCTTAAAATACCAAATCTCTGTACATATTTATTTTCCAATTATTACAAAAGCTACCTAAAATCTGCTAAGGATTGATATAGATATTTACCCTATTCTCGGAATACACAAAAAAACATCCAATCCTAATAATATCTTCAACCTTGGCCTTTGCTCAAAATTACTATAGCTTTGGAAAATGTCAGTTGAATCCGCACATTCATCGCTCGATTCAGTCGTTAAGTTTTATGCTATTGCCTCTATTTTAATCAATAATACTTAAGATAACAATAATTGAATTTAAGTTGGAAATGTTGGAATATGCAATTCCACAGAATAATACTTGAGATAACAATAATTGAATTTAAGTTGGAAATGTTGAAATATGCTATTCCACAGATGCACACGTTGACTATCTCTGCATTAAAGGTCCAAAAAATAAAAGGTCCTAATGCACCTTTCGAAATTTAAATTGAACATGCCTAATTTCTCACAGCTACATGCCAAAATGCCGAAGTCATTAACATCTTACAAGACTATCACGAACCATCGAAATCTTGAAGATACGCAAATTCGAGACTAATTGACGTTTACCTTTAAATAACGGTCACGCTAATCTTCGTTCACAAATCAGCTTAAAAGATCGCAATAAAAAAATACTAAAAAGTTTAGCAACTTGCGTGTTTCACGCTCCTTGTATTCCCAATTTTTTTACGCATAATTACAACATGTACTGCCAATAAATTCAATCCAAGTGATACGAGATGATTTATGTAAATGTTCACATTGAATTAAGAAAGCCAATTGCGAATAAATGTTTAATTCATTATAACGCATTCCGTTAAAAGCGTCTGCACCTTTTATAATGCACAAATGAGTGTATGCTTCATTATATATGCATTTAAAAACTTCAGAGTGTATTAGCTTATAAGCGCAACACACGAATCGAATAAACTGTGGACAATTTACATAAGTACGCTAAATCCATAATAATTGATCAAAACAGATAACGAAAACAGCAGAATTGGTATCTCAAAAGGCTAAGGGCTCAAGTAAACAGGCGTTTAGGTTAGTAATCCGATGACATAAGGCAGCAAAGAGCAATTCGCTAAATTAAAATCATAATTAAAAATTGCACGCTAGAGAAGTCTTTACTCAAGATTGCGCAGTCACACGCCAATACGTAAATAAATTCCCATGTGAGTATTACAAATTGCAATTCGTTGTAATGTAATCCAAACCAGAACGGGAATTCGATAGCAGTAGCGGAATATTGAAAATATAAAAATTGCTCTGCGAATATTTGAAGAGCACTCGAAAATATTCCGGGCAACGTGAACCGGAGCGAGATGAGTGGCACAGATTAAATAAAGTTCGCTATTACACTGAGCCCTAGAGCGGTCACGAACGAGCAAATTGCGGAGGGCAGCTCTGTCATTACACTGGTATTTCCGCTTCTGTGCCTCTGTTGTAGTTTGAAAAAGTAAAACAGCCACCTTCAAGCACGACTCCTATAACTGTTCACTGCTATTTTCCCATAATAATGTCGGGTAAACTCAGGTTGGGGATTTTATTGTTGGCTGTAAACATGGAATGAAATTAGATACTAAGACTACGGATGCTTTCGTGTCAACCATGATAATACTAATAAATATAGTACCTATGCCTACTAATACTGACTTATAAAGTGAAGCTAAATTAATGTCGAGAACGTTACCAACGTCCGATCGGTTCTCTCTCGTACCCATGGGGGAAGCAAGGCAATAAATAATGTTGTTTATGGCAAATTTATTGGGGGCTAACGCTCCAATTTCCCGGACATTTCCTATGAAAATTTAGCGCAAGTGCCAACGATGTTGCGTGAAGGCGGTAATTTTCGCGTAGTATGGCGAATATTAATTTGGCAATTTAAATTTATAAGCACGGACGGATACTTAATGACGTCGTCGCGGGGATAGATATAATGGGGTTATGTCTAAGCCGCCTGCCATAACAGGGAGGATCATTAATCACGTACTTTAAAAAGCACCCATTTCTTTATGACGCAGATCAAATTTCTGCAATTTGTATTCTGATTACGCTTACAAAGCTCTCTTAGAATGTTTAAAATGAAGCTTACAAAGCTCTTTCTGATTGGCAAAGAGAACTGGGAATCTGATATAATTTTCAATAGAAAGAAAATCAGCAGCATAAGGAAATCTAATGGCGAAATTTATAACTCGACTCATAAGTTAATATAACTTTAATTGAAATACAGTTGAATCGAACAGTCGAGACGAACAATTGTGTCGTGAGACTTTTTCCATAATCACAATCTTTGAACGTATACATACTGCAGTATCTATATTATTCGTACCTTCAACCAAAGAGTATGCGTATCTCTCAAGCACTCAATACAATCGCTAAAGAATTTAATATCATACCTATCATCATCAATCGTAGACCAAAATTGAAGCAATTATAACAGAAATAAATATTTACAAAAAATGCAACACAGAAAGAGAAAAAAAAGTCTGAAGTCAAGTGAGAATTTCCCCAAGATTATTAAAAACCGTCTACCTTCTCAACTACAAAATAATCACAGAACATAAATGGGGGTGTTTCGAGAAGCCCTTGAGAGAGGCTTCTAAAATTTATCTTTGGACATCGTTTCACGGCCCACCCTGTGAGCATTTAAATGAAAGATTTTTGAATAAGGGCTTAAATAGGGGATGAAACTTTGTATAAAAGTTCGTTATTTTTGCCGATGTGAAATCCCATCGAGCACACGGCTTGTACCTTTATAAAATGCTCAGGTATGTCCCTCTGTTCTTTGTGACGTAGGTACTAATAACACCTGTTGTTTACAATGCATAGGAAACCTTAAAGGTTTTTTCATACGCACGGCTTGCATGGAATGTCTGTTCCAATATGGCCATCAAATATTGATTTATTTATGGGTTTATTTATCCGCAAGGGTACTTCGGAACTCAATTTATTATTCTGTTCGGTATCGATTATTCTAATTTTAGATATAGATTGTTTTTCGGATTGTGTCGGAAGGCCTTTTAGATGATTAATTTATGTGCAATTGCGGGTATCTGTCTGTCGTAGATACTTTTTTCCTTACTCGACATTGTTAATAGATGTTTTGTCATCATTTTTGTTACTAAGAACTTCTAGTATTCCTATTGGTTTTAATCCTAACTTAACACGTGCATAACCAATGCTTCCAGCTAGGCTTTATCAACTTTTTTATTCAATTGACCATAACATCCAAATGCATTTTCATAGATCAATCTAAGTTGACCGTGAAAATAACTAGCTATATTTTCTCAATATGAAACCGCATATCATTTATATTGGATACGATACAAAACAAGCTCTGTTTACACGTGCTAACACGATTTATAAACAATGGCTTCGCGTTACGCATGACATCAATGTTGGGCACATTGAAGAGTTATCAGTGCAGAGTACTAGTCCGGTAGCCTTCACCTGAAGTACCTAATCTTATTATAAGTGTCAATGCAATGCGCTAAGCACCTTGTACGTATTGTAGGAGACTTACTAAAATCTATAAGTGGTCTAAACACGGAGTACGAAACATCGCCAGGAAACAGGTAACAGGAGCAGAAAAAAAACGAAGACGTGACATCCATCAACCCCTTGGCCCGCGTGGTGGACCCACTGTCTCTCAAGAGAGGAACACAGAACGGAGGCTTGATCACAGAAGAGATAATAGTATTGGCTGGTATATTGATGGCTTGAGTCTTGCAATGGGAACATTATATAGGCTGGTTATGTTACGGATGCTTTGGAGTAAGTAATACTCGTAGAAAAGGGTGGAAGAACCAAAATATGAGTGTATCCACACCTGCTGATACGATTAACAAAAAGGCTTCACGCGTGACATTAATTGGGCACATTGAAACAGTATTATCAGTTTCAGCCTTCAAGCTCGAATAATCCTATTACTTGTGCCAATGCGTTGAACCCCTGTAAATTTGCCTGCTTTAGTATTATAATGATTTATGTATCCACATTTGCATTCATTTTAGATATTAATTTAGTGCAAATTGCATGTAGCTATAGAATCTTTATCTACTTGTTTATAAATATTTAAGTATAACATACAAACTGGTTACTGTTCCAAAGTTTTTTAGAACCTTTTTTAGGTAACAAGGAAAACCTAAACCGACACTTCTCTTCTAAGTCAAGTTAGTCATAATATATTAGAACTGCGTGTGTTGCCATTAGGTAAAATACACTGCAAGAATCAATTGCAGCAAAACAAACACTATCAGAGAACATTGCTTAGAAGGTTATAATTATATCTTGCAATATTTAACAAAAGAAAATAACGAATAGCAGCAAACGCAAGAGATCTACACAAAATACGTGTAAAGTGAGTACTTAAGCATGGAAACTAGCTTAAAGATATATATATAGATATATATATATAGCTCATGCCAAAGTGGGAATATTAGCAAATTAGCTAGGCTGGCAGGGACGGTAGCTAACAGTGTGCCGGATGCAATTAAGTAGAGAAAAGCTCGTAAAGACGTTTATAGATTTAAAAAATATATATAGATTTAAAATCAGGAAACTACATTCAACTTGCGCGTCAACAAGGACCAAATCTGAATAGCTTAGTAAGACTTCTTCTTTTCGAGTCGATAGCAAAAGTAAAAATATTTTATTATGTCAGATGAGTCGGCCCCTGTAGTACGACTAACCTAAAAATACTAATGATACCAAAATGATACTTTGGTATGTATTTGGTACAGTGTGTTAGAAGCCACACCAGTATAATTTGAAGGATTAGTATATCCTGACACGCATGGAAAACGAAGTCGGGTCGTTGAAGCAATGACCGAAACTATTGAGGCATTTCGGCCCACCTACATTTACACGGTTTTTTATTTAGATCTACACTTCAATCACGATAGCAATCAAAAAAGGTTTTTTTTTGGCACTGAAAGTATGAAGCACTAACTAAATTAAGGGTTGTAGATAATAAAGGAACACACGCACAGTCTACACGCAGAGAAACTACCTTGAACTGTGAAATAATTATTTTAATACCCAACAAACAATTCTAACAATAAGGTAAAAGGACCAACTACAATGGTCTTTCTACTCGGATGCCTAGCCATTCATTAGCTTTAATATAATGAAACAGCCTGACAAAGAGGCCTCTAAATTCCAAATTCGTAGTAACAATTTCACCAACTTCTCCCAAGAATTCACCAAACTGCTTCTCTAAAAACCCGAGGCCTAACTTGGATTGTTTCAGCAATTCAGTCCAAATGATAATTAGCCAACAATTTCGTCGAAGCGTGACGCGAAAACGTGAAAACAGTTTATTAGGACAAGCAATGTCGGTCAGATAACACCTGTATATGACCTCGGAAATGTCACCGGGTACCGACGGCCATTGTGGAGTGCTGATGGATCGGTAAACCAATTTGTGTGGTCTTTGTAATCAGAAAGTGGAAAGGTTGAACGAAGTAGACGAACTTATTGGGAGAGAGTATAATTAAGTTGCATGTCGATGAGTTGATTAAACGAACCTTACTGAACATTAGACGGTTTTTAGATTGTCGTGTCAATGAAGATCGCTTTTAGCCATACGACCGCCCATTGTGTCACCCCTTGTAGAATTTCTACATTTATATGTGTAATTTTTATGGTGTACATAATAAAGAGTATTCTATTCTATTTATCTGTCTGTGACTTGATTAATGAACCATTACTGAACTTTTTTTAACTATAACTTATGAGGACAGATAGATAGAAATAATGAAAAACGTAGACAGTGATTTTTGTATAAGTTTGATAAGTTTGCGGTTTGGTGGCCTCAGAAATGTCACCAACACTTACTTTAGTATGCTAGTAAATCCGTAACTTATTTAAGTATTACACTGAGTTGTGTTTGGAGAAAAAAAAAAATGGTCAAAGATCTATTAGTTAGAGTATAATCACATAAGACTAATGAACTTTTTGAAGAAAACTTTATTATGAATGAAGTCAATCACTTTTCGAAGATTACTATAAATATACTAAGTAATGTATACCTTTAACTATAAAATACCATAAACTTTGTCTTATTTGACACCAAAAGAAGAAGTAGGTGAAGGGACGGTAACTTGGTAGTTGTAAAAGTAGCACATGATGTTGATGAACTTAAAAATTTGATTAAACTTCACGAAGAAAGCTTGAATTCATCGTGTCAATGACTCGAAACGGTGTGAGCCTCTTGAACTTTAGATGATTAATGTTACACCATATCACTCGAATTGGATTCCATAGCTTAATAAATGATTGAAAGTTTTTTTTTAAAACTATTTTGTAGTTCCAGTTTCATATCACAAATACTTTGCTTAGTTCAACTAGAATATCAAATACTATTTAGCTTAATGCACATTGTATGTTCAAGCAATATTCTTGATAATAAGCACGAATAAGGCACTACGGCTGCGCAAACAAGTTTCCGCGTAAAATTAGGACAAAACAATAACATTTACGAGTTGGCTACGTCATCAACTGACGTGGGATACCTTTGTGAAGGTAAACAGAACTATGAGGTCGCCTGAAAATGTTTATGTTAGCGAATTCGTAGTTTATGAATGTCTGAGTTCTTTGCGTTTGTTAGTAGCATCATAATGCAGTCAACCGTACTGTTATGTATAAGACAATATTTTCACTAGACGGTTTCCAATTTCAATATCACCGGTTAACTTCGGGTCAATTTTAGTATGCAGACAAAATTTGCCTTGGAAAATAGTTATTTTCGCATCAGGATACCGCCCAGACGACAACGGACAAACAGACTGAGATTCGAGTAATATTATTGAGAAAATACTTTTTTTAGAATAGAGTTAACAAAGTCGTTCTCATTTTCTTCTTTTTTCCCAAATACACACTTAGCCTTTTCTCATACCTAAGGACCAAGAAATTCCTATGCTGAAATACTTAATAAAATATAGTTTAATATTAACTAACAAAACTCACCTATCATGCTGTATAAGGGCTATAGAGCTGGCCACCAGATCTTCAAACTGCTTCTCACTCGCAGAACTGCCTTGTCTCTTGTGATGATGAGGAGTATTTGCTCCAGAAGACGCTGGCGTTAAAGTCTTCTGTGCTTCGGAGTTAATGGTCTTTGCAGCTAAGTTCCCACTGGATTTGCTGCCGAAGAGACGCCATGACACCACTGTTGATGGCGAGTCGTGGTTCTTTGAAGAATTGCTCTTCCATGGAAATACTCCTCTGAAACAAAAGAAAAATATGTTTAGTACTGGATATTATAGAATTCAGTTAGGCGTTTGTTTGGGAAGGGGCATGTGATGAGGAAAGTTGATACGGATGTAAGGATGAGTAATGAATGCTGATGGGCGGACGGGGCGAGACAGAGCCCGAAATACAAGATAAATGGATTGTGTGAAGGATGATATGAATGAAAAGAGAGTGAATGATAACGTGACAGCTTACAAGGGAGAATGGAAAAGGAAAACATTAGCCGCCGACCCCAAGAAACATGGGACAAGGGGAGTCAGACGAATAAAAGAACTATTTATTATAGTCGGTTTAAAGTTACATAGTACACTCACTCAACAGGCCCTCTTTCACTTTTATTACTCACAAAGCTAAAGCATCTCATTGAAAGTTCCATTAAAATGTCGTGATTAATGCGACCAGACAGACGCTTCCTTTGTGGGCTAAAGGAAGTGCATAATGTAATGGACGGTGGACACCCACTTTGATTTCATCAGTAGCTCGACGGTAGTAGTGATAAAATGGTCTAATTAGGAATTTCTATGATAAGATGATTTGGAGTATAGTCGAAACGAGAACAGATTGACGATTCGGATGATATACATCAGTGTTGGCTAGGATTTCCGATAATGGATTACCACTGTCGAACGGAAATCGATCGAATAAAGTTTGATGCCTCTATAGGCAAGAAGAAAATCACAGATCAGGAAGTGATGGTCATTGAAATGTATGAAATTCATATGTAGTTTCAAGTGTTCGTTTTTCCTGTCCGCACGTTTCACTACCGTTTCTACTATTCCGCAATTGTAGATTGTCATCTTGACTCGTCTTATGCAAAATCTTAACCTTAAGCGAATCTTACTTTCCTATTTAAATTGTTATGATAATAATATTATTATGACCATTACGAAATTGCGTTTACTTAACGTCAAAAGACTTAAGATTTCATGGTAATGAAAAAATAATGGATAAACTTTCTTTTAAAAATTAACGAGGGATGACCAAACGAATTTTAATGTTAATTAATTATGTTGATTAAACACTTTACGCCTTTACCGTGTTTCTTGTTAAATCAAGATTAATTAGGGAAGTAAAAGTCAACGTTTTCATGCTGCGTTAAGAATTGATGGAGAGGAAGTGGTAGATCAACGGCTTATCTTTGCAAATTATGGATGTCATTTAAGAGAAAACGATCAGTTAGTGTACAGTCACTAGCACAAACATGCACCACTTTGCAAATTTAAAAAGCTTTTTTCTCGTGGAATAACGATTGCACCTTTCAGATAAGACCTATTTTAACCGACTCCAAAAAGGAGGAGGTTCTCAATTCGTCTGCATGTTTTTTTTTGTGGAAATTGTGCAATTGTGTTTAGATTTCGAAAAATCTTTTTTTAATGGATATAGTATGCCTCAGAATTGTAGTAACTTTGCTTCGGTAGCTTTTCAATTAGCTTCAATAATACGTATTTTTTCCCCTTAATATATATTGATGATGTTATAATAATTTCCTGTCACTGTTATTTATATGTCAAGTAGTGGTATACGAATTAGTGTGGGGTAGGTACCACAACTAAAAAGTGAAAAATAAAAACTGTTTTACAACAAAAAAATAGCCGAATTCCAATAAAAGCACTACATACTGAAAATAATTTTAATTTGGGAAGTCGACGGCAAAAAAAATTAAAATACAAAATCAAAGACCGACTTTCGAAATTAAAGTTATTTTTCACTTTGTAGTGTTTTTTTGTATTTTTTTTTTATATTAAATTTCAATCAATATATTAAGTTGTAGAAAAAAGAATTTTAAAATTTGCTAAGTGCATATATAGTTTCTAGCCAGTACATTTATCGCGTGTCTGTGTGCTAGCAGTACTATTCCATATTTATGGCTCGTTTAGCCTGTACAAAGGGTCTGTGGGATGCGTTCGTTTAAGCAATACAGTGCACTATAGAAGTTACACAAGCCTGGTTCAAAGAACCTGTTGTGTGTCGCCGTTACTATATGAAAAGCAGTAAGTAGTCATCAGGTAGAATCATCAAATAAGAGTCTTCCTATATTTTCAAGTGCTTAATAGATAATCGTCTCATGCTACCTACTTTGATGATGATACTAGTGAAAGAAATGCTAATACTTATCGATAGCAATAATGATAATAAAAACAAATAGAAAACTACTCATCCTGAAGAGAATAACAAATATGAAGTAGGTAATAATATAAATAAAAGATGAGTAGAAATGAGGTTGTCATTAGTGACGCAGGTGGACTAGGAATTATGTAATCAGTTGAAAATGCATAATCGGTGATGTAACGAAAATAACAATATTATACAAGAATTCAAAATTCAAGAACTCAAGTTAGACATTTTATTTTTATCACTTTGTATTTGTATTTTGAGTACATAAATAAATACATCTCGCTATAAAAGTGAACTTATTATTATAAAAGTTAAGAAGCTAATAAATTGTAACATATTTATTCCTGAAGAAGTCGATATGAAATTTAATTGTAGTGAGTTGCACATGGAGGCATTTCTTGTCTGTTTTGTTTTTTTTTTCATAAAAAACATTGAAGTAAGTGCGAAATCTGAAGACGACCCTCTTTCAATTGGCTAACGGAATCTAAAGCATTAATAAACATTCACCGTTTAGGTCAACATATGCGTGAGAAATGTTAGAAACAAACTACAAAGGAAGATGTGGAATTTGCTGTACAAAGGAGAATTCAATATAGAATTATGTTCTTAAAAACAAAATAGACATACCAGTGAGATTCATTGAGAAAGGCAAATGTGTAAAAAGAATTTCTGTTCACCAAAGGTTCTTATAGACCGTAGTCCGCACAAAGGCGCATATCGATGGTAATGTTACAAAATGTATGAGAATGTTTGAGAATTCAAAGCTCCTTTTTACGAGAATTGATTTACAAAGCGAGCCGCCTTTTTGCTCATATGAAAAGAACAAATGCTTAGAATTTAAAACTAGGTAGTCTGGAAGTTGAATAACCCTCGATCCTAGCTTTTTTTAGATAACAGTTCTTTTTTTTTTTTAAGATTGAATGAGAAATGAATATTATCTAGTATTTGGTCCAGTGGTCGCAAGCGCTACTGCCAAGCATGAGGTCCTGGGTTCGATTCCTGGGTCGGGCAGTGTTATTGGTTTTTTCCATCTGGAATTTCTCAGTAGCAGCCCGGAGTATGGATTTGTGCCCGGTTGATGGCAATAGGCTCGCCCCCTATTACATGGGAATTAAACATAACTGGCGTAATGTGGGTGTACTATAAGTACACCTCTGCCTAACCCTTCGGGGATTACAGACGCGATAATATGTGATATTAAATATGCTGTAATATTTCTGCTGACAAATAGAAAGTCATAAACCGTAACAGTACCAGGCACCTGTAGGTACATCAACAAGCACAAAATAAACAAACAGTTAGAACAACTATCCATACCAAGATCAAGAACACCCGATCTTTTCTGTAAAGATTTCATCTTGAAAACGTACATGAGTGAGCTGTCAGTAGTGTCAATCCCTAGAATCAGATGGAATGACAACTCACATCATATATGTTTTCACGGGGAGATTTTCATAGAACAGTAAGCATACTATGACGTGCTAATACCATCATGGTTCCATTGCGAAAAAGGGATAATGCTATCGGTCATATATAGCTCCGTCTTTCTTTCACGCCGGAACAATGATGGCTTTAACGCGTCATAGTAAGGCCGCAGACCGGTTGTTCTCACCCAACAACCATTCCCATTTCTCGGTAAGCAACAACAAATACAGGACAGACTGACAATACACATCAATCATCAAAACTGTCTGCGTATACGCAGAACGGAATGTCATTGTGTGATAATTCGCGGCTCTATACCTCGTGTGGGATGGTTGGTTTTGATCAATAGATGCTTTGGCATATTACATGAATTGGGTCGCTTTTATGGACTGAGGTATGGGAGGCGTGGAGTGCATGGGTTTTTGTATTGATTGTTACAAAAAAGTCTGGTTACTTTGTGCTTTTTATTGGAAATGTTTCTCTTTGTGTTGACTTGAGGTTTTTTTATACAAGACAAGTAGGTATTTGTATGTTCTTTGTTCATAAATTTTTGCTCCATATAGGTGGATGAGGAATATCAAATGAGCAATGATAAAATCATCAAACAGGTTCACAATAAGACCATTTTTTACAGTTAAACTATCTAGTTTATCTCTAACAAATTGGTTTGATTTGCTAGTAGTAGTTCTATCAGAGAACTAGGTTTTGAAGTACTAAGAGAAGCCATTTATTTTGTAATTTAGTCGGAAATGGTACCAAAGAGAAAAGTGATTTAATAGAATACTTTAGTACTTATGGAACGGAAAACGATAACAAGTAGTTTAGTAAAACTACTTACCTAACGTCTTAAGTAATAGAAAACTGGCACATGTAATTAGATAATTAGATACTACTTATATATATATATAGGAAGGGTACAGATCAACGTCAGGTTGTGAAGCTATTTCCTACAGCAAGGATGTAATCAACCAGTTTAAATCACAAGCCAAATCTATCCATTATTAATTGGCATATAATTAGAACCGAACAGCAATTAATTGAGTTTTAGGAATCGTTATCCTTAATCGCGCACAACCAAGATTAAATGTGAACAACAAAACCTGTGTATGTTCGTGATATGACAACAAATTAAGTGAGACAAGACAAAATATTAAGATTAAGTCAGTGTGCAAAATGAGGAAAACAAACTGATGGAGCACAAAAAATAATTATATTCGAATCATGAGCATGCATCAACGTCAAACACATGTGCGGCCTTCGTACAATCTGCGTAATACATTAATATCAAATTGTTTACTATATGGACAGACGAATTCAGACCTAATAAACAGGAAATAAAGCTGATATTTCGCCGTATAACCATTCGCAGGAGCATGCCAAGTTTAATAGTTGAGCCACATACAGATGAGAAGGGGTCATCAAGATGTCTGTTTACTTTTCATCCTTAATAAAAGTTATCGTAAAAACGTGGATAATAAAATCACAGAACAGAAAGTTTACGAGCTGAGCAACAAGCATTTTATTACGTCTTGAAAATTTTTTTTAGAGCCCTTATCTGTTATTTCTGTACAAAAATCCGCCTGGACATGTGAAAAAGAAATAAACACCATCGCGTCGTAAAATAAACACCATCAAAGAGATTACGCCCTCCATTCAGGGCAAACATTGAATCACCGCAAACACACATGACCTCGCTCAAGAAAGCGCTATTACAGTCTACAGACTGAGCTTACAGCCAATCCGGATAAAGAGCAGTATATTTAGAAAGGAAAATCTGAATTTTCATCGAAATGCAAATCTTTCGCCAAACCGCAGTTTCCATCCATTTTAGAACCTCCGCAAATAGCTTTGAAATGAAATATCGTTACGTAGTTTCTAATTTGAAGTTTGATGTAATTTATACCACATTAGTATATTAACTACTTGAGAAGTAGTTACAAAATATTAAACTCAAAATATGCAACATCAAAGCTAAATCGTGGGTACGCACTGCAGCAAGCTACGCAAAAGTAGGTACTTAAAATCATAATGCCACAACAAAAGCTTTACGCAACGCAACCATAGAAATGCGAGTTTCCTACAATTGTTTTAAAGCTAATCTGTTAGTTGTGCGGAATAAAAACAGCTGTGGTGTGCGCGGCGGTGCCGGGCGGCGCTTGGTACACCTTGGTACGAAACGTGCGCGCGCGCCGACACATTATCACGACGACCCGGCGCACTTGTTAGTCGACGAATTGAGACCTAGCTTATACATTCAAATATATAATGTGTGAGTGTTTCTGCGACAAACTTATTTTTCTTTCCTTCTTTGTAATAGTTAACATAAATTAAAATTATGAGAGAAAATAAAGAATTTGCTTTGCCCGAAAGGGTCAATAATTATTTAAAAAAAATTAACGTTATCACTTAAGTACACATTGTGGAAAGCAATAAATGATTGAGTATTGAAAAGGAACATAGTTCGATCCCCTGAATGTAATAGATGATACAGATCCGATTGGATCCGATGATGATGAAGTCATAAGCGAAGTTAATACATAGTTAACTGATAATAGGTCACAGAACGTTTGTAATAACAAAGCGGTGGAAGCCAAAACGAAAACGTTTAGTTACATCCCGCCCAAAGAGATGAACACAGTATTCAACAAATGTGGCAATTTGCTTCACAACCGCTCGTTATGACATCAAATAAAACGACTAAAATAGAACCGCACATCTGTCACAGGAGCAAAACGGAAACAGCACTACATTCCGAAACAATTCCGTAAATACGGGCGATGTGTTTTACTCAGGTTATCTAACCCGACGGAGAACATGCAATTATAAAAGAAACAAGTTCTCACGGCTACCAAGTATTTAAATATAATTTTAGTTACATCATCTCTACAAGTGATAATATAAAGCTTATAATATTATAATTAGTACATTTTTGATCTTGAAGATCGCACAAACAATGGGCAGAAGTAACAATTAAAATTCTTGAGAGCTGTATAAAGTATACGTTGTACAGATTTAATTTAACATGGTCGTTTAAAAATCAGATTTCCACGAGTAATTTTGTAAATCAATTGAATATACAGCGGAAGTAAAGAGTAATGAAATAATAATGTGTGAGAACTTCCTTCTACTAGCTATACTTTCAATTTGTTTTTCTTACTAATTGTATCTCGATCGCTGTTTCATGCCTTGTGATCATTGGTATCTTCACGAGCGAAAGGTTTATTAAATATATCTCCTTGTAAACTACGGAAACTGCCAAACCAATGCATGCGTAGTTAAAAGCAGGAAAAAAGTCACTGGGAAAATCCGGAAGAGCGAAAGCAAATGAACCTGTCCCAAAGGACCAAGTGCAATGCACAATCTAATCTAATCAATTTGGCCAGTTATTGGTTCAGTGAAACTTAATGCATCACGCATCAATATTTTTTATTTTAATACATAATATGTACCAAATGCTTACGTTGAAACATGGACTTAGCAATGACGTTGGAGATCGCAAACAGTACGGATAAATTCAGCAAACATGCTATATACGTGCAAGGTTTGTTTCAATTCGTATTTACCTTTCAACGCGACAATGGAAAATATGGAAACAATGGCGCTTATTATACGTTGCTTTACTGACCTGTGAGTTAAATAAAAACAGAGTGTATTGGGTGAAAGATATTTGAGACAACTGAGCAAAACAAGTATATTCTGGTCTTTGTAGGCGTACCATCAATGGCAGCTTTATATACATCAAATAGTATATGAGCTTTCAGAAGTAAACACTGAAAAGACTATACATCAAACACCGAAGATATGAACCTTTTATTAAAATAGGAATGGAGAACTGAACTAAATCTAAGCAATGCTAAGAAAAGAGAGTCATAAACAGCAAATGGCTTCCAGCGTTAACACTGGAAACGTAGAAACTCGCGCGTTAATGTCAGCAGTGAAATGGCAACTATAGGTTGCCTGCAAAATTGCAAATACCGAAGCAAATTACATGAAACTTCCCAATTTCTTATGAAATTGAAACGTAGGCGAATGTTCACAAGGTTTCTGATTACTAACGCAGAATTGATTGTGAGTTGGGTGAAATTGCTTTCTGCATTTCTTCGTATACAATTTTCAAAGCTAGATATTATCCTTTTGTAAAATATTTTAGTGGTAAACCTGGCAGAACAGAGATGCTGCGGATAGGAAGCAATACTTCCGAGCAATGTTAATGCAAAATAAAATACATTTATCTTACTGATTTATTCAGTTGGCTTGGAACTCCCGTTAGAAACCAACTCAAAACAAAAACAAACAATATGACTTAAACATAACAGCTACAGGTCACAACTAAGTGCCAGCCAAGCTCAAGTCATAATAGCAGAGCCAGAAATAATAAAGCCGTCCTAGTTGCAGACCATGTATGGGGTCGCGACCAAAAATCAAAAACAGCATACGCAATTAATTACACCTATTTTTGTATAAATCCTACTGCAAATAACAGGACTATTAAATCAAAGCTAATCTTGAAAACCCACACGCGAGCGTCTGCGAACAATCCAGACCATATAGTGCAACAAATATGTAACCTCCTTAGATGTACATACGTAAGCAAGAATCTCACATCATTTGTGGTATGTGGCGCGAGGTACGGACTACAATAATTTGAGGTCAGGGAGCACGATGTGACCCTTAAGATACAGAGACTGGTAATATGCTTCGAATTTTTATTTTACTCCAAGATTGAATAGAATGAATTTGTAGTCAGAATTTTTGTAGTGATTAAGCTGTGGACGAAATAAGTCTTTCATTGCGTACAGAGAAATCTCTTAATGTCGTTTTAGAAAGGAAATTATTGCAATTATTGCATAGGCTATGGCCATGTCTACCGATTAGTGCTTGATTTCAAAGGCTTAGATGGAAATAAATCATCAATAAATTAGGTATATAGGAATGAAGATTAGAAAGCAAAATAAAGTTAGGAATGTTTTAATTATCACAAACGTTTTATAGCAGATAGACCACACTGAATCCCAGGGAAAGAGAAACAGTATGAAATAAAAGTCGTAACAGCTGAAATGGAAATATAATTAAGCAATAATCGGAAACATTAAAGCGTTTACCAGCAAATTAACAACGTTTTGAGTGCCTATTGAACACAGAAAGCAATTTTAAAAACATTACACTGGGGCTACGGAAAGTACCTAGCAAATACTTGTAATCGTAGTCAACACAATTCAGATATAAATACACTCAACTTATGAAATCCCACACCAAACTTATCACATTCCAACCCAGGAAACAACAATGCCTGGGAATCTACACCTACTATCATTAAATGTCGAAACATTTACATTTTCGGTTACAGGCACGTGCAACTGCACAATAGTCGACAATACTAATAATATCAATAGCGTATCGCAAAGCTAATTTATTCGAGCCGCGGCCTGCCCATCCATTGCAGCGATCGCAACATTCCATTGTGTGGTCGTGACCTTCGCATCATAGAATGTTTGTCAGATTAATGGTTGCCAGTGGGCGTCGATGGACCTGCTCACTCAGTTTTTGTGTGGGATTCTCTGAAGTTTGTGAATGGCAGGATTGCAAAATTGCAAGTAAGTCGTGGTTGAATTGTATCAAAATGTGCGAGCTTCCAATTATTGAAAAATAAATAATCAAGCCCATTCTTCTGGGCCTTCTTTTTCGTCTTCTTCGACAATTGTGGCTGTTGAATCGTAGTTCTCTCTCCGGTGATTACATCAGCAGCCAAGCATTTTTATTTGCACGTGCATAACACCGTGGTGCAAATATCATTCAAATTACCACCATGGAGATTCTTATACGTTCCTAATTTGATTTGTTACCGTGGGTAATTTTCTATTAACGCGAAAAGCACGTGTTGTGCCAATCAACTATTTGTACGAGTAACTAAGTAATGAAAAGATTTATCTAAACACTATAATTTGGAGGTTATATGCTCAATTATTTGAATTAAAAGTTAAATGACCGGACCACCTCAAGATCATAAGATACTCAGGATGCTTTAAAGGAAAATGATCAAACAAATCCAGCACATACCTAAAGCCAAAATCAATCTAAAACAAAAACAAAGCAATAACGACCGGCTTGCCTGACCTAGAACCGTAGATTGTCTTGAAATCCGCACCGAAATATCAAAATACAGAGGAGGAGTAATACAATTGGATTTCTACTGAAGTAAAAGGAGCTTAGCACTTCACAAAACTTGTGTTCGTTTAAGAAAATGGAACGAATATTATTCCTTCATCGTAAGCACTCCTTCTTCTCCTAGCACATTCGGTAACATGATAGTTTTAAAACAAAATGTAACGCTCCAGTGTGCACGAATTGGATTACTAGATTGGCCTTCAATATTGCTAAATATTATATAGCCATCAGCTATCATTAGATCGTTAAGGGAAATTACATCCGCAATTTGTCCTACCATGTCGTGAGTTCACACGTTTAAAGATCTCGACATATTATTTACGTCGATATTTACAAATGGTATGTAATTATTTTTGCCTTGACATCCATGCAGTCCGCGCCCATTATGATGTCGTTGTGGGGTAGCAGAAGACGACTAACTAAAGTATATCTTAAGCCTTAATGACTTCGTTTAATCACGAAAGAAACTTTGCGGAAGCGTTTGCTTCGTTATCTCCTGAATGTTTTTGCTAAGTATTGGCTTCTGACTATAAATGTTTAACATTCCTTCCTCCCTGCAATCTACATCGACGACATGGTGGTCTGGACTGCTCTTAGTCGTACTCGTGATGCCACAGCATCTTATGATTTGTTAAACACTTAATAGCGCAGCTCATGTAGGAAGCTATTTGCCCTGGTATTCTTAAATGATGGCTTAGCAACCATTACAGTTTGCGCTATTGCCATCTTTACATGCAATCTTTTTGCTGCTAAGTGGATGTTACTCTTATAATACCCACGACATTCCATGTCAGTCTGAAGCAGAATAATATTGACTTGTCTTGATAAAAGATAAAACATTAATTGTTTTACTACTACAAAACTAAAATTTTCGTTTACGTTTGATTTCACGTCCTGCAGGCTATAAACGAAGGTCGGTAGATATAGAAGGCAACGATCCGCTGTCTGTTTGTGATTTATTTGTTATTCCATAGTTTCAGTCACTACACGTTTTTTTTTAATACCATTTGAAAATAAGCAATTTTGGCGAATACAAATATTTCTTTCCACCATCTGAGCATTATCATCAGGTTTCCGTAGCAAAAATTCATCTTCGAAAAAAGAGCAAGTAACTGAATTCCAAGTATTTAAAAATAACTCGATAGATACTATATTATCCATCTTCAAAGCAACAAAAAGTTTGTAAACAATTTGTGGTTTGGGCAGAAAATTCTATATTAAGTCGACGATTTAGTTTATGGTCGTTAAATATTCATGAATTTAAGATGGCGGGTCGCCCCAAAATTCACACAGCGAGTGTTAACCTTAATGCTCCTGGTCAGGTTCCATGTCGAAGATATAATTACTTATATGTATCTTCTATTGCCAATTTTATATTTTATGTTGCTGGCACCAATAGCTCCTATGGCACCAAAGTTTTTATTTGTTTACCTCGAAGTTTTCAGTTTCTTTTTCGTTTTGTGGTTATTATCGTTTTGTTTATTTGGTTAAGTTTGTGCCAATAAACACATTACCGACTTTTCTTTTTCCTTTAAATCTATTGCTCCTGCACCGCGACTAACTTTTAAATCATCATCAACTGTGTGTAAGTAACCGCAAATTACTTTCATACCCTTTCATGATAATGTAGAAAATAAAGCATGAATTAAATTAATAAAATGTTTAATTAAAAACTTCACCAAGGTTTCATTCTCTTTTATACTGATGAAAGTAGAGTTTAATTGAAGTTCATAATTAAAGCGCATTCTACTAACTTCATTAATTTGCTTTGGCCACGCTGGGACCGTTACGTAATGCAAAATAAGTTCACGTTTATTTTTTATTCCGTCGATAGTTCGAGCAGTCTCGCTTGATTTTTTATTGATAAATACCAGTTTGGAAAATGCTATTCAATAAAATAATTATTTAACTTATAAAAATTCGAAGTCTTCCTTTTGTTTCAGTCATAGCCAACATCATCTCTGCCAAAATTTTTGAGAACGTCCTGACTTGGCACATCAATTACATTCGTCCTCAGACGCATTCTCAAATTTCAATGGTTTTCCGGATATCGTATCTCATTTGTGCTCCCATTTGTATCAACAGATGACAAAACCTTCGGCGAATTGAATGGCTCAACACCTCGTGGAGTAGTTTCGTATAGATGGTTAATCTCCTTGTAATCTAGACTAGATGAATCGTACGCAACAGATCGTGTCGGCTAGATTAGTAGCGCTTTAGATACAGTAGATTAGGCGATTTCATTCATTTACACTATTTTATCGCCTACAAGCATCTTGGGAATAACTTGTTTGAACATCCTACTGATTTTCCTCGCGTTGTACTTGGGACCTTACTCAGTAAGTTCTTGGTAAATTATAATCTTGTGTAGGAATCAGCTTTTAAGAGGTCATGGGCATTGTAATGTACAGAATTTCAACAAAGCGTATTACGCTACAAACAAGTGTACATTCGTAGGAATCGTAAGACAATTGAAAGATGAGTAAGAGAGCGTGCACCTGACCTCTGACATCATCACCTTACTCAGGGATGTCTCATTCAAATACGCAACGTCTACGATGACATCTCTAATGACATGACATCTATTTCTGCATTCTCTTAACGTAGCTATAAATTCTCTAGATGTTCCTATAGCTCGCACAGGCATGTACTTAGTCGTTCGCCACACCATAACAGTTTTGCAACACTTTGCCCAACCTCCGGTTTCGATCTCAAGACGACACCACGACGTGAACCGTGAGAAACGGCAAGGTCTGTTGCAAGAAGACGTGAGTAATGATAGTAACCAACATAACAACGTAGATGTTAACACCCTTCGAGTAAGCAAATAAGGTACAGTTTACTTTGAATTAACAGCAAAGCGTTATGTAGGAGTTCTCGTTACTAATTGACGAGTTAATTCGTTCATGCCATATGTCTAATGACAAGTTTGTTGTTCTAGGGAATAATCAGAAGTAATTGAACATTTTTAAACTCCAATGAAGCAATTGCTTGAAGAAAATCTTAATCTTCGTCACAAAAAGTCAATTGAACGTTTGGACGTCATTCATTATCGATAATGACGTAGATTCTATATGATTGTCCATTGATTACTCTTTAGATAAGATTGTCTAAATAACGGGTAATTTTATCTTTAATATTTCGTATGTTTGTTGATATCCGGCTGTGTAATCTACACCAAAATCTGGGAACTACGTAATAAATTGTTGTCATAATAGACCACGTTTAGCTTACATGTGCGTGATATATATTATACCTTCTGTCATAAAAGGAATTTGATATTATATTTATAATTGCAACATCGCTGTATTGTGCGATAGGATTTTACTGGAATTTTCAGACTTCGACATTATCATAGAGATGATATCTATGATTACGAGCAACATTATTTTATGATGGACTGCCATGACGTCAATCGTAATTGTTATATCACAATTTTGCATGATGCTGCCACAATTATATTAATTATCACTATAGAAACTTCTCATTTGCAGATCATATCAGTAACACAACGTTACGATATCACGAGTCAAGGCCTGACATTAAATTCTAGGGAATAATAAAATAACCCAAACGTGTTTACTTTTATTGGTTAACAGCGTAAATGGGTAAGTCCGACGATTTTTGCCGCAGTCTCGAAAATTGTCCGCCAACACATAACTTCTATAAAGTCTGTTATTAATGCAAAGCTGGCGGTTTTTTAATTGTACAGCAGTTTTAATACGGTTAAATTGATATCAAATGTCAAGGCTAAGAAGACTATGGTAGCAAAAAGCAGAATATATAAGTACAAGGCGGATGCTAAAGTAACTGAGAAGTTGATATTGAATTAAATACAATACGTCGTAAGATCATTTAGTTGTATTAGAATTAACGCATTCGGCTTCCAAATAATGAGTTGATAAGGAAAATAGAATATCTGTGCGGACGGGTAAACTCGCACTCTATGGCGCCATAATACAAATTACAATAGTATAAAGTAGATGTGTTTAAAGGAATATGTTATGATATTCAGCTGCATCTAGTTGCTGACCTCAATTTACCTGTAGAAACGCCGCTGCAAAAGGAATACTTATGATTTCTGAAAAAAATCACAGAACAAGTAGCAACGCAAGGTAACCAGCATCGATTGGAAACCGGTACTTATTTATTTATCCCTCTCGTTTCTTGAGAGGGATGGGCCGTCTACAAAACTGTCGCGTATCAGCATTTCACTAACCATTGAATGCTCCTGCCAGAATCTACAACAGTCACAAACAATAACTTTAAACAATGACGCTCGTCCCCAATTGGAACCACGTGAAGACATTACGTGCCGGTCATAAAGACACATCTGGTATTAATAGTGACAGATATAGCCGTCAACTCGTTCTCAACTCATTTCCTTCAGTTGATTCAAACAATAAGCGCAATTAAGTGTAACCAGATATAATAATAAAGACGATTTGTAGGTGTATTCGAAGCCATCTTTTAAATTCTAAGTTACTGCAAGAAACTGTCAAGGACAGCATCTTTTGAAATGATAATCGTTGCCAACATATGCAATGCAAAGACAAAGAATTACTTGTATAACGCTTATGATCAATGAATTAAAGGTTCTAGTTTCACAAACTTAAAACTTGCAGTAACTTATGCTTTGAAATCAGAAATCGCATAGCAATGTTAGATATAACCACATAGACGAGGATCAACAGCGCTAGAGGGTTACTGACAAATGCCATATAAATATCCTTAACCCACATAGCACAAAAAGCAGCCATAAAACGAGCATTAACGTACAATTTGGCAATCTGTATTATAGTAGCCTTGGCTTGGCACTCCGAGGATAGATGACCGAGACCCATTTGCTCTGGCCAGTGACGCGACCCCAAGAAGTGTGACATGAAACGAGTGTAAGCCACGGGAATGAAATGTAAATAACTAACATTTGCTTTTGTGAATTGGCCATTATGGGGCACACGCTCTTTCTTTGAGGCGACAAGTATAAAATATATGAAGGAATGGGACTAGGGAAAATAGAAAATCTGAAATTGTGTAGAGTGAACTGTTTGCGTTTTAAAACTTATTCATATATTTATGTGTGTGTTTACAGGGAATCGAGAGATTTTTTGTCTTGTGTCAAATATTTATTGTATGTATCATATTATAACGAAATAAATAAAACTATCTGAATGAATTTCCTTATGTAACTGAAACGTAAAGTTCTATAAACAATGGGGCACTTAATATCGTGTCGAGCCTGTCCTGTTGTTTGCACGATACAGGAACTGATGAACGCTACTGAAGGTGCCAAACTCGTAGCCAAATTCTGGTCCGACATATTTAGATTGCCTCAACATGCTAAGAAGAACTTCCACACTAACCACGCAATGGACGTTACAGGCTTGTTTGTATTTTTGTTTTTATTATGAATTGATATGAGTTGTTGTTGTTTCTTCCGGCTTACCGATATTTATAAACAACATTACAAGTGTTATGCAACCTGTTGCTATAGCATGTGTTAATATGAATTAAGACTGCACTAAAATATTACCAGTACTTTAAGACTACTTTTTATTCAAGGACTGAAGAATTTTTATGATCAATACTGAAATGCCGCGACGACCGTGTCAAAGGCTCTGTTAAGACAAATACGTACATGCAAATGACGTGTTACTAACAATAGTACTCACACTGCTTTAGCGCACATGTCCACTAGACACACACTACGTGCTAAAGAAGAACAAACAAAACTAAATAGTGGAAATAAAAATAATCGACACGACACACTGTTTCCAGACAGACACAGTGACTGAAAAACAGACGGGTTATCGATACATAATAACAAAAGTAATATTTAAATAACATACAATTATATTTTATATTTTCAATGTTGCTTATCTGCAAGTTTGTTTACGCTTCCGGGATGAGCAGAACTGAGAGCGATATCAATACGTGCATCGCCAACATAAAGTTATATAGCACAGTTGGAAGTTGGAACCTGTTAGAATCAAACATTAGGATTGGATACGGTAGAATCGTGACTAGCTCCTAACTCAGAGTAGCATACCTACCATGCAACTCGACTTTCTTGTCGAAGGTAAGAAAGGTCTACTCGACAGAATTGTAGTCACAGAAGAGTTTAAAATTTCTAAGGTTTTAAAACGAAAACGCAATACTGGACTGAACAGCCAGACATAATAATCAGGTATTTTACGCAATGGTTTTCATCACAAAATAACAAACAAAGAAAACAAATTAAAAATAATTCTGAAGTCCATAACACGATGATCTCAAACTGATAAAAAGAGAGCTTTATATAGTAACGGCAACTCCTAATCAAGATGCATTTTAAGGTCAACAGTTCTGAAAGAAACTTCAAAAGATCTTATCCCGAGCTAACGAATGGCGAGCACCTACTCATTGCTTGATATTATCTCTCAAGAACGTTTTTCTTAGTGGCGCCAATGTTCTGGTAAATGATAAGAATATAGTACATTGCTGCAGCGGCCGACAACAGATGCATTGATGGACGAACGTGAAAATGTGAGCCGAGGCGAAGCCGAGGCAGACATACGTGTGTCCATCAATGCCTAGTGGCGGCCAAGACTTATTTAGTACTTTTCTCAAATAATGCGCGGAAATTCAAACTAAGTAAATCTTTATATATATAAAAATTACGTGTCACGTTGTTTTTCCGCGATGGACTCCTAAACTACTGAACCGATTTTAAATTTGATTTGCACACCGTGTGCAATTTGATCCAACTTGAAAGATAGCATAGCTTACATCTCAATTTATAGTCGCAATATTATTTTATTGCAAATTATTTGTCTTTTATTTGACAGTCACAATTATCTGTTAGCTCCAAACGATTCTAACAGATGGCGATATCTGTTGACTGGATTGAGTAAGTATTCAATAGATGGCGCTATGTTAAAAATACAAACGTTTCATATAAGCTATATGAAACGAATATATTCATTTCATATTTTCATTTTTTTTTTCATATATTATAAAGAGAAAAGATATGATTGTTTGTTTGTATTGAATAGGCTCCGAAAAACCTGAACCGATTTAAAAAAATCTTTCACTGTTGGGAAGCTATACTATCTCCGGGTGACATTGGCTATATTATATTATGCTTTGCTACCCGGGCGAAGCCTGGGCGGGTCGCTAGTTAATTATAAATTCCAGAATCAATGACAAACAACGATAACTTTTCTCGCGCCAATATGTTCATTTGTTTCTTTTCCACTTTAAACAGCTCTATTTGCTAAGCCAGTAAGAGATTTAAATAAAATATTTGATAAGTTACCTCCTTGGTTGTCATGGGTCGAAGTAAAAAGTTAATTCAATTTTTTAAATTACACGACAGATATGAGTTTTCATACTAACACTACCGGCCGCTGCTCGCATGTATTTGACCAGTACAGCATTTTCAATTTATCTAGAAGAAGGTTGTCAAAATAATACTAAAGATTTCCATGCATATTTGAGAAAATCAATTTTAGTAATTCTAAAACTATGGACAATTTTTGTGCACATAATCTTTTCGTTTTAATTACTTTTAAGCTGCAAGAACTGAACAAGAGTAGAACCTTTATTTACGGAGGTATGCTTTACAGATTTCCTTGACAATAGCGACTGAGGAAGGCTTATAGCCACTAAAGAACTAAGTAACTTTAACAAAGAGACCCCCTTTTTCATGTGCCCGGACTTCAACTAAGTGTTAAGTACTGGATGGTGTTGGGTCAAAGAATAGCACTGTAGCATCTAAAAGATGATTCTCACCACATAGTTTTAAATTGCCTCGAATTCACCAGACACGTAATGTTGTAGTCAAAGCCTGCCACAGATGTAAGTCGAAAAATGAATGTTTACCAACATTCATTACGTAAAAGCGAAGATGTAACTCCGTTCCGAACACGTGCGGTCGCGAACAATCGAAATTCGTTTTTTAAACACCACCGCAGCACGCACAATAGCAAATAATGTGTCGCAATGAATGAAAGTTGTGAAAGAATATGAGAAATCTGTTTACGTAATACACGCAAAAATTCGACCGACAATAGACTTTTACATGGTTCATGCACATATAAGTGCAATACTCATTTTATACTCCAAATGTTTTGGGAAACGTGGTAGCATTTGTTGGAATTTTAAACACTGTTGATTGCCAAGATTTAGAGATACATTTAGAATCACAATTGAAATTAGCTATAGTTTCACTTCGTATTAGAAATGAGTAACGCATTTAGTATACGCCGTAATCGATACATGAATTGTCATTCAGTTCTTTTCCATTACGAGTTGGGTAAACTCCAGCTCCAGTTTTGGAAATAGAAATAGAAATAATTTTTTGTTTTTGTTTTTATAAATTAATACCTGTAGCCTTTTCTCATTTAGTAAGTTTATCATGATTCACGATTAGCAATGGACGCCTACAGGCTTTAAATGAAAGCCTATAACTTAGATCAGAATCGTCGAGTCCAGTCACAGCCACTTCCCTCTTTTAATCTTTTGCGGACCGCCGTTGACACATTCTTAGCACATAAACACTGGCCATACTCGAACCGAATCTGGCATTACTGCAATCTGATGACATCACGCTTATTCAAAAGTGCATTACGGGCCAATCGAGTCGCACGAATCGGATTAATTTAATCACTTCTAAGGAAAGATGATCTTGTTATGTAAAGATCAATCGATTAAAGGGAGAGATGTCCTCATTTCCCAAGTCTTGATATATATGCTTCTATTTGATCTAAACTTTAACATCGATGTGAACTATTTCTATTATACATTAATTCAAACCGGATCCGAAAATATTCTTACTCTTAATTTCGGCCTTCTGTTCTACAGATCAAGTTCTTCAGATTGGAAACTGTATTATGGAACTGTATTATTAACTAAAAGTTGTCAATGCCGTGTGACGTAGGTGCTTTCGTCAACATATGTGCTATTATTTATACATATACAAGGAGGTCGCAGTGACGTCGTCGTAAGCTTAAAATAATTCCGGTATTATTGAACTGTTTCGATGTCTCAAGTGGTCTGGATCAGCCGGAGTTGGATTAATGGTGGCATGACATCACTTCACAGTTGACCTTTGATGTTACGGACCAATTTAAAATAGTAGGCGGTATTCTTTCAAACAGTGAATACTTGTCGATGAAAACTGTGGTGTTTGCAGTTTTGCTTGAATGGTTTAACTCAATTGATCCTTTTTAAATGACCATGCGCATGTTTCAATATAAATCGATTTGAGAATATATTACGTGTTCAATTCTAAGATATTATAATCTTACGGCACAATAAAATCTGCAAAGTATTGTAAAGCGACCTTAACTTCATTGATAGTAATAGAATTTAATGTCCATAGTAATTTAGTATCAATTGTTTGCATATCATAGAGCCAAATCGATACTGCCTTTGTCTGGCTTTTTGTTTTGTAGGTCATGCATGAAAGCGGACGATATTACAGTTGATTAACAAATATAAAGGACGGTGGGCTCTTTATAGGGCTGTGAGTCAAACACTTGGTTAATATGACTAACATTTTCTTTATAATTTTCTTTCCTTTCTTATAAGGACAAAGTTTGATACATAAGGTAAAGCATTGAATACCACACAAAATAATTTCGCAAAAACTATACGGTACGGTACAGTTCGTTTCCCAATCCCAACAGCTTCGTAAATATCAAGAGGTCGTTCTATTCATCCACACGTAAGTTACGTTCCAATGAAAATTCCCTACCAAACACGGCGAGATCAAAATGGAAGTTGTATTTCTTTTCCGTCTGAAAAAATATGATATAAAACACACCAAATATTTTCTGTAGGTACATTTCGACTCTTCTTTCAGGCACTTTATCATAGTACATTTTCTTTTATTCCGATACGCTGAACCCTTTCAAAGCAATTGATGTTTTGTCCGATCAAAGATCAATTGCCAACAATATCGTCACAATTGCTACAATTAAAATGTCCTCAACGACATTCACCATTACATCAGCATTACAAAAAACGAATGGTTCCAATCTAGCCCACTTTATAAATAGTCGACATTCATTCATAGTTTATGCATTCTTGTGGCCTTATCAATTGAATACTCTAATTGTCACGACGGAGCATAAGGGTACTTTGTTATCGTATTACGATACTGTACTCTAATGTTTGATGAATATTTGAATTTCACTTCCTCTTTGGTTCCACAATGTACTCTAACGGTTTGAAGACTCTTTAAGGATTTTCAAGACATTCGAAATTCAAGCTCACAGGGTATTAGTATAAGTATTTGGAACAGATATAAATCACGTCTGGATATTGCAGATGGGTAAGAAATACATATACGCTACTCAAAGATGTCGGAAAATACATTCAGAATTTTATACAGATATAAAACCCAGACAGATTTCCAATATACACTCCAGATATAAATCAAGACCTATTTTTGTCGGGAGCCTCTGCTGCGGAGCGCAACCACTAATTATTTTAATTTTTACTACACGACTAACATATTTATTGATAGTTAAAGTAAACCCATAAAAACACGAGTGGTTACGTGGTGGAACTATTTCCTGTCGGCTATAAAAAGCTTAAGTCATGTCAGATTAAGTACGGATGGAGCTGTTCGTTCACGATCTATCATTAATGTGAAACTGAACTTTCTTATGTTACTTGAGTGATATAAAACATTAGTCTATCATCAGCATCATATCAACCAGTAAATACTTTGCCGGACATGGGAACTACAGTGACAATCTTCGTGACAACGCGCAATCATAGGAAAGCTATAGTAGATATATTCTGTTGTTCATACCGCGGATATAATATCTAATTCGACTTGTACGGCTATTGGGAAGATGATTTGTAGCCAAGACCTCCAGGAAATCCAATCATCACACAAAGAAACATCATTGCTTCCACACAATATGAAAACTAATGACGCGGACATCCAACGAAAATATATAAAAGGTTATCAAGTCCAGAAATAGTCAACATTCAGAAAGTTATTACGTTGGATGGACTTGAAGCCGGCGTTCTATTGACGTAAGTTCCAATTCTAAGATGGCCCCTTGGGGGACCCCAAGTCAATCAATAATTATTTATGATACACATTAGATTGCTTTCTATTAGTGGGGTATTCTTTGGAATTATTAATAGTTTTGTTCGTATTTCTGTTGCCTAGGAGATTATACTCAATATAGCCTTTTCCGCTTTCTTATCTAGTATATTACACTACTGATTGGCTTGCCTTTTAACAACCGATATTTTGCCTTGATATATGTACATTATTAGTCACCTTACCAAGTTTTAGGACTATAAAACCTCGTTATCGTTATAAGATCATAAAAGTATAGCAAACCGATCTGCAATAAAATCCGGCTTACAATCGTGGTCTTTCTTTTTAAAGGAAATTCATAAACCTCAGATTTAACTGCTTTTAAAGAAAGTATATATAAACCGACTTTCGTATTATTAAGTAACTGGTGTATGTAATCGCTAATCTGGTCCGTGCAGTACTTTCACTGGACGAATTTATTCAATTTTACTGACAGATATTCCATCGCTATTGTTGTTAAAGCACCGGTAGGCGTGGATCGAGTTACGGCACCATTATTTTTTGCAATATGAATAATTTAATTTTCATTAATGACACGGTTTCTACGAATGACAACTAGGTTGTGTACCTATGTAGCTTGTGATATGTAATATTACGCATATATTGACATAATCACATTACGGGTTACGGCATCATTTTACGGAACGAATCGGCAAATAAAATGGTATACTCAACATTGCTTTTACCATATTGATATATCGGTACATTGGAATGACTTTTTTGATCAATAATGCATTAATAAGAATGCAGTAGACTTTTTCAATGTGAAACACATCCACGATGGGTGTTCACGCTCCCATTTAATTTTGTAAACAGGGTTTAATTTATCTTTGAGATAGCAAAGAGTATTTATGCACACATGTATCCTTCATGAATGTGATGACGTTATACGTTCTATTGCTACACTATGGCTGCACTCATCTCCAAATATAACCTCGAAAACACGTAGAGAGACGTAGCCACATTGAAATTAACGAGCAGCCGGGCAATTTCGGAAAACTTACGATTCAAGACAACGTTGTACAATTTTCAGGTAAAACGATTTAAGATTTCGTCACGGACCCCAAAATATTATGGTGTTGCAATAACTTGTACATCTCACGCGATTCAGAGACGATGTTTGGTAATTCTATGATCGTCACTATCTTTTACGTAACCATGAAAGATAGGAGTTATGTACATCGAAAGATAAAGAAATTGATATCATATTTGTGGATCGTGTTGTAAAGTTTATGTTGGCTTTGAATAAGATGGTGGAAGTTAGTCACAGCTGAACACTGTCTCTTAAGATACAGGTTATCCTAGTTTGGGAGCCAGGGCTCACAATATCTGTATACAGACTTCTGCATCGTAGTTAGCATCTTGTTAATCAGTGTATACTAATGTATGTTTTTTTGTGACAATAAACTATTATTATTATTAGTATCTGATAAATGACGGTGGCTGCCAATTACAAGGTGGTAAGATAGCACTTTTTATTGATTTAGTTATCAGAGAATTTTACCAGACTCAGTCGGATCTGGTTTACTTCAGTTGTCCGTCCATCTAGCCAAAACTTAGGTAATGTTAAAATTGAAGGTTTAAAAAAGAAGTAATTCACTGTGGAATTCTGATACCGCACCGATTAATATAACACGTCTATAGCAAACCTCATCTCCACACAATTCGTCTATTATTAATCTTAAATAATATATAACCTTACTGCTCGATAAAATTCTAATTCTAATTTTATATTGTTCGCCCCCGCTGACATAACCCAATGATTTCAGTGCTGGGGATTTATATTATTTAGATAGTGTATTCTATTTATACACTAGGCAAGTATAAAACCACAACGACCGCTATGTTTACTATAAATATTCTAATTCTAACGAATAAAATTTGCTACACAATCTGTTTATAAAAAAGGGACATCGACCCCGAGGCAGACAGGTGCTCTTGCTTCTATCAATTTCGATTATAATAATATCATGACTATTTTCTTCTTCGTATTATGGAATTTCAAGTTCTTTAATATTTTGAGCTAACGCAATATTGGGGTCTATATTCAGATAGTCAACACCTACATTATTTCTATCGCTAATACCGTTTGCAATTTCGCTTCTTCTTTATTACCTGCCTAGCCTTTTCCCAACTATTTTTTGGGGTCTACTTCCAGTCTAACCGGATGCAGCTGAATACCAGTATTTTACATGGAGCGACGGCCTATCCACAATCCAGTTACTGGGTAACACTATACCCCTCGGTAAGACTGGTTGTCAGACTTTCAGGCTTCGCTTCTTAATACAAACATATTACACACAACGTCTCCGTACTAATATCCACCTGCTGTGACGATTAATTCTCATTTAGCTTCATCTTCATCTTCAGGCTCCAAGCTATTTACCTATACCACTTTAGGTCGCAACCTTTGCCTTGCTAGATAATAAAACCTACGCGTGATTATCACGACCTTTGCACATCACCCTGACCGACCAATCAACAAGTTCCTTAAAGGTGACACTCCTCAAATAGGCATAAGTACAGTGAAAGGCGGTGACGTCAGTTTGGCTTTGCCTTCCAACGCAGGCCAGCGGTCTTGAAAAATACCAGTGCACTGACATTATGTAGGTCCTGCATTTGATCCAAGATCGTATCTTTAATTATTTAATTGTGGTCAAGAGCATCAGTCTATGATCCAAATTGTTCCTACAACATTTTTGGCAAAGATTTGTCCTCGGTAAATTGGGTTGATTGAAATTGCTTCTCATAAAGACAAGTCTTCTGCTTACAAGCACTAAAACGTTAAAAAAATGTTAAGATTACAATACAAGACCCTCTTTCACACGCTTAAATAAAATATCCTCATTAAACACCCGTACAAAGTTCTACAGCGATCAATTTATCACTCGTTACAGTGTTGTTTTTTTTTCCGTAGTCATTGTGTTGTAAACTTTGTGCCACAAAGTTGACAAAATTAAAAACATTAGTGCTTTGTCACAATATCTTTGTTACCGTAAACATTACTCATGGGTACAAGACAAGCTCATTATAATTATTATACTGAAATACACGTACAAGTGACATTTTTTTCTAGCCATTATTGTTTATGAATCAAGTTTAGTGGAATGCGGAAAATACGAATGTCTGCCAAATTTCAATATGAGATAATGCTCTTACTGAATATTGGTTTCGGTTATTTCCACAATTTGCTTTTCTTTTTTGGATCAAATCATTGCAAGAATTAAGAAGGAACTGTGAAATATAATATTCCTGGTAAAGTGGGGCTACCTCGATGGAACGGCAGCTGGATGTGGATGTGGAGCTATGTCGCAAACTATGCTCCACCTTCTATCTTGCCCTCTGTGTCCCAAAACTTGCAGTCAAAGTGACCTCTGCGCTGCCACCGATGACGCCGTGGAAGTGGCGAAGTTTTGGGCCAACAAAATTTGAGAAAAGTTATGCCAGCGACACGAAGAAGAAGCTTGGTTAAAATGTAGGGTTCAGTATTGCTCAATATGTAACTCTATAAATTAAAACAAAAACAAAATAGTTATTTAACCTGAAATGTAAATGATGTCTTCAAAAGTGCAGACGAGTTCAACATTCTATAAGTACTTTAATTAAATTATATTAAATTCAATCTTGATCTTGATGCGTTGATAAAATCTTGTTAAGACCAATTAAAAATCTGTTTGCTAAAGAACGATGAGATTGAGACGGATTTACAATCTATTAATTAAGAACAGAACTGAATCATCATCATTATTTATTTCCTACTAGCTTTTGCCCGCGGTTTCGCCCGCGTGGATGTCAGAAATTATCCCACGGGAACGTACTACCGGGATAAAAAGTATCTTACGTGTTAATCCGGGTTATAAACTATCTGTGTTTCAAATTCCATTCAAATACGTTCAGTAGTTTTTGCTTGAAATAATAACAAAGATCCATCCATCCATCCATCCTCACCAGCTTTCACATTTATAATATTAGTAGGATAGGATGAATAACAAAATAAAATCATTATGGTCCCAAATCGTTATATAGCAAATCTTTACCAAAAGACAAGAAAACTCCAATATCACAAAGAAGTTGTTTCATCAATTTACCTATAAAAAGACCAGCAGAAAATATAATGACAAAGCTTCGTAAGGAACACATATAATATTGTTTGTATAAATATTTTTGTTTCATTTCAGTCTGATTTGCATAACAAAATCGTAAAAAAAGAACATAATACGAAAATAATTCACTAACATTTCTTATAACAATCTTAGATGGACCATAATATCTTTTAAAAGCTAAATGACTCACTAGTTTTGTACAGGTATATATGACATATATTCTGTTTCTAAATTGAAATTCAAACAGTGCACCTTTTAAAATTCCGAGAACACTGCACACAGCATATAAAAGCGTTGAAAAATATTTCCTCCATGCCGTAATCAGAGTCCACAAAGTAACACTGCAGTGTAAACCCAGCAAAATAAATAGTCGTTGAGTCACCAGGAAAGTTCACGTTACTTTTATCATTCTTGACATCATAAGCACGGTTATGGCTATTTTTATCTTTCTCTGCTAGGAGATAAGAAGGCACTTACTATGGAGAAAAAATGTCTAAGAATAAACTGAATGGGACTTTAATTTTGCTTTATTTTGTAAGAACTTGCTCGGAGAACGTAATTCGTGAGGTGAATGTTTTTTCTTTTTGTTCTCCCGCAATGTTATGCCAAGAGCTATATTTATATAATGTGTCTTCATTCGTATTGGTTTCGGAATCGGTAATGTTGGCTTTACATTTAGGGGATTCAGCTCCCCTCTGGCTAGACAGAAGGGGGACCGCCCATCCATTAGTGATGTGTGAATGATACTCAGATTCTATCACACAAAATTCTCGGTGGTTGTAGGTGTTTTATTAAATATCTACGCGTTTTAAGTCATTGGTTGACCTTTTTACAATCACACTATTTATTTAGTCTGGAAAACTTATCAATGTTTACTTTCACGACTCAAGAAATAGATTAACCCAGTTCTAAATGCCAACACTTAAAATTGCATTAACATTTATCATCAATAATTCAGTTCCGGTTTGCTTCAGAAAGATGACAAGTTGGATTCATCGGTGTTATAATTCCATATGCGTTCAAATGTCAGTAAGAAACTGACGTAACCGAACTCGTAACTAAAGTTGACTCGACAGTAAAATTATGCCATGCAGATGGAACGACAAGCGACGGAATTCCAACGTCCAATACTGATTAGTCATTAGAAGAACAACAATAGCAGTAATTAAGTCTCGGTAAAATGCTTGATAAAATTGTACTGACGTCAATGACTCAGGCATAAGTATAGACTTGACTAACTCGTAATAGAACATTGTCAATGCTACCTCAACCGTGAAATTTCTTGCTGGTAAACCTGTGGTCAAAGGAAGTTGGGTCAAAATGTGCATTTACGTTTAAAAAAACAGGATGGTAATCTTTCAAACCAGTGAACCGTGTTAGTTATTATATTTGAAACTAGTTGAAAGCTGGTTCTTATAAAGCATCGTCATTGTGAATCCCTTTGGAAATTAATCTCGTCTTAAAGCCTCACATAAAGCATGAGTTAAAGAAGCCGCACGAATGTTGAATAACCTTTTCAGAATTGATTATTAACATAAGAAACAACATATAAAATTTCGTATGTGTAAACAATATATTGAGGCGAATTTATGATAAATCAGGTACCCAAACATCTTGGATTTATGGAAATAGGACGTTCACGATTGCGAACAAAGTCACGAGAATGTTTGATAATCCCAAACATTTCAAACAATTTGTTGAAAGCCGCAATTACGTCGAAACTTTAGAAGCTGTAAAAGAAGCAAGAACAAATGATTTCTAAAAATATTTAACTCACGATTATGACCAAACAAAACGCTCGGAAAAACAACTCTGTGGGAGCCATTTGCATAATTGCCAGAAAAACAACATTATTTAATGGCCAGGAAAATACCAAGTAGTCTTCGAACAAACATATGTGTATTTTCAATGCTCCCACAACCATTATACTATACAGGATACATTTTTAACCAGAGCGCAAACTGTAACCATGAACTCAGCACATGATTCTAGCTAGACCCTCTAGCGCAGAAATACCTCGTCGGTTATCAAAAAGAAAATCTGCTGTTTCATAGAAAAGTGCAATACCTACGCGGTCAAAATTTATGGAACAACTAATAAAAAAAATTATAACTAACGAAAAAATTCTACGCTCGTATAGAATCATATGCTGAATTTATGGTTACAGTTTGCGCACTGGTTCAAAATTTATCCTGTATAGTTCATAAAATGCGTGGAAACTGGTTTTCAATTCCCTTGTTTCCCCTAATCTGGTGTATTAGCAGAGAAAACTTGCGTATAAGGTACGCGCTTACGTACTGCGCTTAATTTGGTATTATGTACTGTCACTTTAGCAGAATAGCAGCAATAGCGAAGAAAACCATCAATACATCTTGTCACGCGTCGTTACAAGTACAAAACAAACTCATGAATGAAACCTTGGTTAAACAGTTTTTAATGCAGCATTGCCATTTAAACTCCAAGGCGAAACGACAATACTGAAAAGACAGACGATAAACAGGTCTCCGCATTTAGCAGTTCGTTAATTTGAGGACCTTGCAGCTAACGAGGAATGACCCGGATAACCGGTTTGAGATAGCAGCTGTACATACAGTTAATATCACACCAATATGATGGCATCGTGGCAGAAAAAAGCCCTTTGTAGTCATTTAAATAAAAGCAGGCGCGCGATTTTCTTGAGTGCCAATCTTACTTAAGTTTCCGGGTGAGTAAAAAGTAGGAAGCTCGAAATCCATTTTATTGTATCTTTAACGTTTTTTCCAAGAACACTTTTCGAGTAAGGTGCTTATTTATTTTGTATTAAATGTCAGCTTTCCAGAAAGCCTGTCGCTTTTTTTTTTTTTTCGCTTCGACCCACGTTTCAGATGTTGCGAGCATCTTGTTAGCGGCATATGCTAAGCGTGCGCATCCGTGTGGTCAATTTGCTCCAGTGTCAAATAAAGGCGAACTGAGTGCTAATTCGAAAACATTTTTAACACTCGCTGGGCAATCTTTATCATCAAACGTTCGACCGAACTCAGTGCTGTTGGAAGTCTACAACCGCTATAAAGAATCGCAAGAACTTTCGTTAATAGCAAAGTACACGCTTTCCATTGCAGCTTTGGAAAAGATTGTTTTCAATCCACGATGCGCAAAGCCAGCGACGGTAAAAAGGGTTAGTGTTATAGCATCCAAGGTCAAGCGTCTCGTGGCGGTAGCTGACTCCAGGAGCACAGCGCCTTTGAAAACAGGTTTCCCCGGTCAAGTATCGGGTGTATGGAATTGGCCATTGTACATTATTACGTATGCAGCGAGTTCGCCTTAACTTTATGCCGTATTGTTTCTCGAACCGGATCTCGAAGGGCTTGTATTTGTTTTACTGTTTCTCATTTATTTTATGCTTTCTTGCAAGTTGTTTGAAAGCCCGGTGTTTCATTACGTACGTTGTACATACATCGATTTTATCAGCGACGGTGACATCAGCATAAGATTCGTTATTCATTGCATCAACAGGACTGTTTGTTGTTTTATGTTCTGATAATGCACCTTCGTTTTATTTATTCTTTCTGTATGGAGAATTAGGGAAACCTTTATTAGCTTTAAATTCTCTTTTAAAGTAAATAGTACATTGTTTCTGACTTTGTGCATACAATTTTAATAATCGGGTTATGGTAATGTTGAAATATATGTTAGCCAGGAAAACTGTGTGTGTGCTTGGGGGCCGAACAGTCAACCGCAGCGCGTTGTGGCAACTCAAAGTCTTTGTGTTGCGGTTGCTCTGTTATTTGGCCGGAATGCATTTTGTATACCGTACAATACCGTAAATTCACAAGTTCTACTTCAGGTTTATGCCCAGGTTCAGCGTTGTTTAATAATCTTTCTTATGTATATGTACAGTACTAGTACTAGTTATAGCTAGTACTAATACTTTTCATACAGGTGCATTTCTTTTGTGCCGGCTTATTTAAATGACGTCATGCTCACATGAATGCACTCGCTAGCAGAATTTAGCTTCGTTAGCATTTCGTGTTAGTCAGAATGTTTCGTGGTTGTTATTATCGCTTGCTCGACAAGGGATTGTGGTAAGAGAATTTGATCTTTATTTATAAAAAAAAATCTTCAACGTCATCAGAAGATACACAATTGTCATCAAGGTATTGAGAGATACAACAAAGATATCATCACATTTCGATACTTATACATCTTCATTTTCACGATCCATATTGTTAAATCCAACGTTAACGGTAAACTCCGTCAGAATCCACTCGGACTAAGTAGACATTAAGCATTAGCGTTTTTACAGCGGTTTAGCGTTGCGTCATAGCGTAGGCGACACGCACCATCAACATTCAGTAGTTCAAAGACCCTTAATTAAAATCTCGGAGCGGGAACTAGTCCGCACCGCTAGAACGTTGGAGAGGGATGGAGAGGTATTGCTGTCTTTCTCAGCGTCAAACATTGATGTTGGATAAAGGGAGCATAAAGAGGTCGCCTTACATCCTTAACCCTGATTTATTATATGGGACGGATTCGTTACGCGTTCATGTGAAAAAATGTGTTGAATTTGTCCATGTCGCTCGCTAGGAATTTGACTCGGATTGGAGTCTCAAGAAAAAGTGGTTTCTCATTGATATTGGAAGTTTTAAATTAATTAGCAGACCTCCGTATTACGTGTAGCCCGTGGGTATCAAGCGTAGCTAATAATATAGCTGACTCATTCAAAGCAGTCCTATCGCCCCATATACAGCCCGCAATTCTGCGGTACTGTCAAAAGAAAAGCAAGAAGTTTTAAAGCCATCGGGGCGAAGTCATAAAATATTCAAATGAAGCTGCCTTAGCTGCGCTCATAACACGATTTTTCGAGTTATTTACATTTTTGACATGCTTAGTCTAAACCGGTTATTAGAATTCTTTGGACAAGAACAACATTCAAAGTAGTCAACAGAAGAACAACTCCAATAGGATATCGGAAGCGTCAATCGGATATCATTCATTCACAAAGAATATTAAAGTAACGAAACCGCGATAACCACTGCACCGCAACCTGTTAATGCCATAATTAGAAATCGGACGGTACACCGATAAATACCGGCACGTACAGCGCATGCGCCCCGATTGTATTCGCAAAACAAACAAGTCAGTACCTTCAGGTGCACCGTGCATATCGTATTACAGATGGTATTTCATTCCGTCAATATTATTGTGAAATCAGTGCCGTGCGTGAGATAGCCAGGTATTTCGTTTTCAGCTCTGGTTAAAAGAATCAATAAAATTCCTAAACAGGCTTTGTATTTGATTTTAACGCTTCAATGACTTCCGTCTAGTCTGATATCAATAGTACTGGCGTTACGTCATCGTTTTCAGTACAGCTGGAGGCCACGCATCGATAACACGCTTCGCAACGTTCTACTCGCGTCACATTAATAATATGTTTACGTTCAATTCTATGTATTGTTACAGAAACTGTGAATTCCCTGTCATTTAATCAGTAAATGAGCAGCGCGACCTCAGGACTAACGGTACTAACCAAACAAACACCGGATCGAGAGAAAGCGTTGAGGATTTCCAGCGGAGTGAAAGCAACTGTCGCCAGTGCAACCGCAGCGTCGTGCAGAGCGGACGAAAACATAACCTCAACATGTCTCTCGCTATCGCATCAGCTTTAATTCTCACCGGCGCTGCAGCCATTTACTGGTACGTCAACAGACATAAGCCCTTGAAGTACATCCTCAGTGAACTACGATACGCGCTAGACATGCAGGGCGCAGGCGCCGGCGGCCTCATCGATGACTGGGTGAACGTTTGGAGAAACAAAATTGTGTTGCCAGATGCGAAGAGGAAAATTGCGGTCATCACCGGCGGCGCTCGCGGAATCGGATCCGAAGTTGTACGAGGATTACTGAAGTCGAATATGTTCGTTATTGCCGGTGTGAGGAAACCGGAAGCTATGAAGAAGTTAGCTGATGACATGGAGAATGGCGATAACATTGTGGCTTTCCCATTGGATTTGCAGTCCATGAAATCTGTAAAGGAGTTTGCGGAGAATGTGTTGGACAAATTCCCGGCTATTCACCTTCTCGTCAATAACGCTGGAATCATGTATGGAGACTATGAACTTACTGAGGATGGTTTTGAGAGCCAGTTAGCGGTGAACCATCTGGGCCACTTTTATTTGACACACTTGTTGTTGCCAGCGCTAAAAAAGGGCGGTGCTATCGGAGAGGCAGCAAGGGTTGTCAATGTGACGTCATGCGCTCATTACCCTGGCAAGATATACTTTGAAGACATCAATATGAATGAGCATTACGATTCCACGGCTGCGTATGCACAGGCTAAACTAGCACAGGTAAAGAAATGTTCTAGTTTCTTTAACCAACTGTATTCAAACTAGAAATCAGTTTATTGCTTTAAATTATTTTTAAGAATGTTGTGTTTAAATTATATTTTTTTGTTTGTTACAGCTAATGAGTGCCAGATACGTAAACAAGATGTTGGAAGAAGAAGGTTCCGCAGTGAAATGCTATGCAGTCCACCCAGGAATTGTGGATACAGACCTCTTTGAAAAGACCATGTTCAAAAAAGCATTCCCTTGGGCCATGAAATTGTTTTTCAAAACCCCAGCTAAAGGAGCTATTTCAATACTTCATGCTTGTTTTGATAAAGATTTGGAAAAAAGGGGAGGTTTATACATTAGTAATTGTATTGAAGGAATAAGCAACGGTTTCTCAAAGAAATCAGATCATCAAGAGAGACTATTTGAAGTGTCTTGCCAATTAGTTGGTGTTGATAAAGCCAATTTTGGTAACGCATAAGTCTTAGTCTCCATTTTAGTTAATAAAGAAATTATTCCAATACAAAAGACTTTAGATATTAAGTACAGTATAAAAAGTATTTTATGATGCGTAATATTTAATTAAATAAGATTGTCTTTGAATAAAATTCTAAATAAATTATTTTCTTACTAATATGCGTGTTTTATTACAATTTGATGTAAATTTTTAATCCTGTCATTCATGGCAACTTCTGGTGACTTTCAGAACTCAATAAATACATGGAAAAAGAACATGTTTGTCCCGCATTGGTAATTTATGTGCAACACATTGAAAGACCTTAATACCGAATAAGATATTTTTATGCTTGTGTAGATTTTTATCTCGGAAAACACAATGCACAATAAACAATAGAATACCGAGTAGTAAAACTAAGACGGGGGAAATTCCAATGGTTTCTTTAACCTGTTATTTCTAAAATAGTAGACGGACAATGCAGGTGTTTTGTGAACAGTGTTTTATGAACTTTTAATGCGTTGTACTGGTACTTCTATACTACAGTTTGTTTGTTTGTTTGAATGCGCTAATCTCTGGAACTACCAGTCCAGATTAGAAAATATATTTTGGAATTAGAGAGCCCACTTCTTGAGCAAGGTTATAGGCAGTTTAAAATCACGCTATGACCCATAGGAACCGAGCGAGGCGGGAGGCACCGCAATGCCTAACTAGTAGGAAATAATAGGCATCCCGTAGAAGAAAAAACTCATTGGTTTGGCTTGTAAATATTACAATATAAGCTTATTTCATTGGCATTGATTACTGGAATCTATGGGTATTATTAACAATTACAAAGTAGATAAATAATAAAGATAGACTTGTAGATTTTAATATCACTTTGAAAAGTAAAATAAGACAAATGAAATGACCAAATTAGCCATTATTCTTTGCATCTGACTTTAAATATTTAGAATTTTAATGAGTACATTAAAATATTTATAAATACATATTAATTAACTATATAATTAAAAGAACTTAGCAGAAAATAGCCATTCTAGAACAGCTGGTTAATTTATTCTCCTAAAATAGTTACTTAATAAGTGGGTACTATATGGTTCCTAATGTAATGAGACAGTATTACATAAAGACTATGTCAATACATTACTTACCTAATAGATGCAATCAAGAATGCTGATCAGTGATAATTAAAATTTAAAATGTTAATATTCAGTAAGATATTAGTTGGGATGATTATAAATAAGTAGTTGAATGTTTTCTCATGTAAAGGGAAAAAAAGGATTTAAAATATGATAAATTTGTTTTACTATACATTGGAAAATTGCTTGTGTATCTTTAACCCTTTGTCAATAGTCATAAAATTTATTTTCATATACCTGATGTTATCTATTCACATGTAAATACTAAAAATGAATAAGGTTGACTCATTTATTGTTTTTGATGTGAGCATCATAATAAATTGATAATAGACTGGACATCTGCCATGTTTTTAAATGATTTAATGCTGAAAACTTCACACACAAACCAGCTGTTTTTATAATATTAAAAAGTAAGTCTTACCTGCTGAAAAATCCAGAGAGCCCCTTCTTCTTCAGCTTAGAGTGGTCCTGATCATGAGAAGTTGCATCAGGAACCTCATCATCCTTGGAGGCAGCGGAGCCAAGAGAACACTCGGACAGACTTGACACAGTGCTAGAGAAGGAACCACCATCTTTGCCTCGCTGGTGCCCACCCACACTGCCCCACTGTAAAGTACTCTTAGGAGAATCACTTGTATCACTCTTCTCACAAGTTGATATCGAGAAATTACCCTCATCACTGAAACTACTCTTCTTTGACAGCTTATCAATATCATCAGATGTATCCTCTACATGTTTCTCCACTTTCGGACTCACAAAATGTAACTGTTTTGTGATCGGATTATACGCAAGTTGCATGTTATCCAATGCTTCACTGAGGCGCATCCCGCCTTTTTGGCACGGCGACGACGACATCGCGATTTCGAAATACGAACACTGGCACGTTCAAAAACCACATCCATATTTATGTACACAATATTTATTTACGAAAGCCATTATCGTTAACTTTTATCAGCTAATTAAGCACACGCGTGTTTACTAAGAACCTCATAAACACTGGACATCACTTAACACAAACATTACACTATCTAATTTATTCAATTGTTTTTATATTTTGTTTTTGTTACAATCAGTAACACAACCATTGATGAAATCAAAACAAGGATTAGTTAAGAGATATTTACAATAGTGTAATCTAGGAACTGAATGAGTTAATTATTGTTTGATTTTCTAATTATTCATTTTGTTTTTAACTTATTCATTCGTTTCTATCTAAAACAAGAAATAAACACAAAGCAACACACCCATCGCCTTTTACTTTTCACTGTAAATTAAGATTGACATAACACAAGTGTTGCCAACTCAGTTTTTGAATTCCCCAATTACAATTTTGGTGAAGTGTTGTTGGTGTGGAAATTACTTCATATTTATTTGATTCTTATGATTTACTTCCTGTACTTATTTCAAATAAAATAACAAAATACACAATAGCAATACATACAAGCAACCCAATCATGTAATTGTTAAAAACGTATAAACTTCAAGTAGTCATTATTTTAGCGCTATTGTAGCAGAGTATTTGATTTCACTTGTTCAAGTTGTTCAATGATAATGATCACCCTGACTATCAATTTCGTTCGGCAATTTTTTCGGCACGAAATGGTTCAGTTTAATCTGCATTCAAAATTATTTTTATAAATGATAAATGATTTTATTTCTGTAAGTAGGTTATAGTTAGGTATAAGTTTACAGAACTTACCAAAATAATTTTTATACATATTAATACACGGTGACATTTGAATCACAGTTTTGCTAGATCAAACGTTGTTCAGACCATGGTCTACTACCATTCTATAGCAGCATGTTATTAAAACAAACCAAACTAGGCGTTCTCAAATTAGTCATTTGTAGCTCAAACGTGTTCAAAAATTATATGTAACATCAAAGTTCTCATCGCGGTAGCGATATGACATTCAAAAGAGTTATGAGGAGTCCACGTGGATTACAAGGATGTCCGGCTAATGCGGGCCGAAATGCAAATAAATCATTACCCAATGACATGCAATCGCGCGAAGTACCGCTCCGCCCATTTCTTTTGTTGAATGTCACGGGCCGCTCGAGCCGCCCGGGCGGTAGCCAGTCTACCGAAATCTCTCGAGCGATCGACGCGTATGCATCCGATGTATTTACGTCACAGGCACGCATCGCGCGTTTTTTGTGAAAATTAATTCTAACTATTTGAATGTGGAGTGGTTAAATATGGTGAGTTTTTACTCAATTGCTGGTGACAATCTGGCAGAAGCTAGGCGCATGTACTCTCAACCAAAATTGGAGTCAACGTTGTCTTGGTGCACACGGAGCTAACCCGGTTTTGTGGTAAGTTTTGTTTTTGTCTTGTTCCTGTAATATCCCAATAAATAAATAATACCTAATAATGCCACGTTAGATACAATAGGTACCCGTACCTAGTATAAGTAAAACTATGTCTGATAGTACCTACCGTAAGTTCGCACCTAGAACGAAATGACAAAATTAGAGGCCAGTCACCTCGCCGCGCCATCGCTACGGTGCGTCGCGTCGTGCAATCGCGCATAGCCAGAAAATAGCTCCCAAAGTTTAACATAGCTAAAGCCATACCAAGCCACAAAAATCTATTTTAAAGTAGCCACTTATCAGTGATAAAATACCTACCGAAGTTAATTTATTTATAACTTTGGTATTTTCTAGTAAGACTATAGAGGTATGAGGAACAGGGTGTAAAGTTCACTCATACTCTATTGAAAAGGGAGGATCCTCTGACCAGACGGGTGTCGTGTCTGGTGGGCAACTGCCCGACGATTGATGTCGGGATGTTGTGTATATGCTAGTTGCGCGGTAAACTCTGCTTGCGCGATGCAGGATTTTGCGTGACGTCAGTATGACGCGTAGCTCGCATGTGGCGATTATAGATGCCGCTACATCACTCCCCCCCGGAGACCGGAGGTCGATAGTGGGCTGAGTCTTGTATCTTGCGATGCTTGCCAGGGGGCCAGGTGAGGTTCCAGTGAGTCGGAACCGGGTGTCGCATAGTTCGCGGTGAGTCGGAACTGTCTGCGAAGATTCCCCAGTGAGTCGGGGTGGCGCTGCGTTATGCTCCAGTGCGTCGGATGTGGTACAGCGCCGAGTTGAGGCTGACTGCTGGCGTCGACCAGGAGAGGGTTTGAAGGCTCTGCTTGTGGACCGGCCGAGAGTGCAGTGTGCTGTGCCAAGGTTGCTGATGAGGCTGAGGGTGATGACCAGGTATGCGCGGTCGCTGCATGCAGGTGGTCAGGATACCCGTTGAAGCCGTGGGTGCTGGCTGGCTGTGTGACTCGCCGCTCGAAAGCTTGAAGGAAGTGATGATGACGTCACGCTGATGTACTTGCACGAAGGCTGCGCTGACGTTCATGTTCGGGGTCACCAGTATAGAGGTATGAGGAACAGGGTGTAAAGTTCACTCAAACCTCCATAGAAAAGGGAGGATCCTCCGACCAGACGGGTGTTGTGTCTGGTGGGCAACTGCCCGACGATTGATGTCGGGATGTTGTGTATATGCTAGTTGCGCGGTAAACTCTGCTTGCACGATGCAGGATTTTGCGTGACGTCAGTATGACGCGTAGCTCGCATGTGGCGATTATAGATGCCGCTACAAGACGTACAAAAATAAGTTCTTACTATTTCGTTTATGGAGACCAGATACATTTCCCTTTAGAAAAATGCTGTCTCCCGTGATCCTGACTTTTTTAACTTCTTGTGTTTTTTCCAAATACAATGACGTTTTTTAAGCTATTGCATAGCTTTTACGCGGGCTTTGAGCGCGGCGACCGAATCAAAAAATTCCGTAACGAAAATAAAACCTAACACCCCCCGCTCCGCCTACCATGTAGCTCGGCCGAGCGTTCGCTTAACGTGTATGTATATGGTACGACTGTACTTGAATTAATATCAAAGAAAAAAAAATACTGCATAAATAAATAATTGTAATTGCATAAGTTGATAAAAAATGCTATGCAATAGCTCTACCGCGGCAGTCCCCGAGTGCCACACATGTTTTTTTTTATGGGATACCATATAATGGTAGTAGACCAAGGTCCGAACAACGTTTGTTCTAGCAAAACTGTTATTCAAATATCACCGTGTATATTTTATTTTAAATTGTAGAGAAGGCTTTCCAGACGATCACATATTTACCCATTAGATGTGCAGTGAGCAAAAAGTTGGCAACATTGAATTGTTTACGCATGACGTTCAGAAACTAGTGATGCTTGTCGTTGATAAGCTTAACGTTCGGAAATACATACATACATAACTTACGCCTTCTCTCCCACGAGCATAGGCAGAAACCGTAAAACGCCATTGCGCCACCTGCTACGATCCTTATAAACTCCTTTTGCTTCGTTTACGTTCATACATTTAACATGTCATAAAACTGTTATTGTCGTTTAGAAATGTCTAACCTCAATAATTGAATCCAATGCAAATTGCTGACGCCGTGTTTTGCCTACTTCTAAAAATATACTGCAAATATTTTGAATAAGCATTGGGGTTTTGTTCAACATCAAATGCATTCTAGCTACCCGACGCCAGTGTTTGCATTTAAGGAATGCATACCATGAAAAATAGCCATTCAAATTTTCTATACTCTTAGTCACTAGCAGCTAGGATAAAATAATGATTGTGTCAACGAGGCCATCTCTGACGAGGTGTCTGGCATCGCTTACAATACGGCCGAAATAACTTGGCGAGTCTGAACATAGGCATTACAAACTTTCGCGCAGGTTCTCTCACTTACACTCGCTTTATGTTACCATTTGGTTCCTAAAAATGTTACTGCGCAGCCTTCTGCGCGAAGTTCGGACTCGCCAAGATATTTCGGCCGTACTGTATTTGTTTAAGTAGGTGCTTGAAATTTTTGATTGGTGGGTGACCCTCATGGCAATAGCAGTCCAATGCTGAAAGTAGGCCTCTTCAATTATATACTATTTATTCTTCTTTTTTTCGATTCAATGGTACATCTTTGTTGCTTATAGGTACTGTTTCGACCCAGAAGGTGGCCATGTTCATTGCGGCGTCGGAGGCGTTGTTCAGGTCCTCAAGGGTGCAGGTGAACAGACTTTTGGGACATTAGCAGATGGGACATAGTCTGTTCAAGAGCACCACAATCGCTACTATTTATTATTATTATTTCTCATAGATATTTACTATTCGATAAGAGGGGCCAGACGACTAATTATAGAAAGAAACAGACATAAGTCAAACGGTAGTCGCTGTGTAATGTGGGCATTACGGGAAAAAATATAAATAACCATGAATAAATTACAGAACATAATAAAATAGTTTCAATTATCAAAATAATTTATTTCTGGTGTTTCGTTTCTACACTGAAAACGTTTAAAAATACTCTGTGGTCTTTTCGATGACAACCTCGAAGGGTAAAGCGAACGAATATTGCTTCCATATGTAACTAATATTATAAAAATAGATTCATTATAATATAATACAAATATTTACAATTACATAATAAGTTGCGTATATAAATTAACTAAACATCAAACAACCGTGCGTTTTTTGGCGATTTACAAAAATAAAAAATGCCTAGCTGAAGTTTTATGTATAAAATAAATAGTTTCTCTCTCATATGGATACAAATCCTCAACTCTTTGTTTCTTTGGAGGGGCTATTGTCTACGGCACCCAATTCTGGGAACAACTCCATGATGCACAGATCCAATAGATTGTAGACCAGCTGAAACAAAAAGAAGTTTCGGTTATTTTTAAGATCAATTAGGCGACCCCTCGGAGGGTAAGGTCCTTATTACCTCACTCAAGACTCAAGCATTACTTAAAACTAGTTTCAACCAATCAAATGGTTTTAAACTATAGTCCGGCCGTCGAGCGAATGCGTTCTTGACCCCTGTCAGTTTCATACAAACGAATACGTGTTTTGCGAATTTGATCTTTATTAGTTACCAGAATTGTCGCACTGACAGGTTTCACGGCCGGTTTGTAGGTTTAACTCATCAAGCATCGTTAATGAGACACGTTGATGATTATCTATTGTTTTGGCCCTCTAGCGGGTCACCTCGGGCTTGACTAGTTTAATGCTTAAGTTTTGAGTGAGCCTCTGTAATATAGGCCTAAGTGTAGAGGCGTCGCAGGCGCGTCGTCATCCAAAGGACAATGCCTCATATGGCTTTAATTACATCGGCACCGAACCCATAAAACAGTGACACAACAACTGCTTGACGGCAGAAATAATTTTTATACGTAAACGTGTTTAGAGAAAATAGAATCAGTATATTAAGGCAGATAACATTGTGCCTGTTATTCCTTGTCCGATGAGGCCCCAGCTCGCGTCGTAGCTGAGCCTGTAGCCTTAAATTCGCCTAATAATAATCATAATATAAGCCTTTCGATCCAGCCTGTCCCCACTTGCTGCCCTCTCTCAGTGACGCCCTAAGCTGAGGTCCGTACCCCACATGGGATGCTCTTAGCGTGCGGTCATTTAAATATAAGTTTAATATTTAATTTCGCTCCTGGCTGGAGGCTTTTCGAGTAAAATCTTAAGGCACTCACAGGACAGTTCGGTTAAGTATCCAAGACCTCAGTGGTCAAAACTACGAGCTGCCATACCAAAAAAAAAAAGTGCGTGTCATTCGCTGCGTCACTTCAATAACTATCAGTCATTGATATTCTTATCAGTGTGAATTAATTAATATGCGTGATTCATCATCTTATCAGGAAGTCAATATCTGATATGGAACACACGCATCGGATTTTCCTATCCTTGAGATTAAAATATGGCAAAGATAATGAAACAGTAGCTCGTAGGGTCAAAAGCACCTCAGTTGTAATGTGTCATTGACAGCACCTTTATGCCGTAGCAGTAAGGGTTAATTTCGTAGTACAATTGTTACCACTGATTTGTGGTACAAGATAGCATGCTATCAAAGGGTGTCGAAGGCTATTCACCTTTCCTTTAGGGCGCATTTTCTTTTAGACAGATTTGCAACCGCGTTTCTGGTTTTCATGCGTGTAATACCTACACGGGCAAAATTTATGGAATAGTAGTTTTTTTTATGACAAACATTCATTGGCGCGCCTTGGCAGTAAAATCGAATCGTATGCCGTGACGGCAAACGGGGTATTAGGCTATCTCATGCCGTCATGTTTCGTCTACACCGCCGCTCTCGATCCCCTTGCGTGTGTGCGTGCGCATACTATACTATACTTTTTATTATATATAATAGAAAGAGAAAAAGAGAGATAGTTTTCATGGTTTTCGAGGGTGATGAAGCCGATAGTGAGGACAACATGAAAATCCAAAATGGTGGCTGCGAAAATATTCAAATTTTTCGATATGGGTGTCGTCTTCGTGGTTTTCGGTTAAAATGAAAATCCAAGATAGGCTACAAACGTTTTAAAAATGTTTATCATGGGTATCGTTTTCATGGTTTTCGAGGGTGCTGAGCTGAAGCCGATAGTGAGGTCAAAACGAATATCCAAAATGGCGGTTTCGTAAATTTTCAAATTTGTCGAGTTGAAGAATAATCGTAAGGAACTTGGTTCACGCTAAGTTTTTTTTGTCTTGCCACCAATTTCGACGTTTCTCATCTGCCGGGCGTCGCGTGGCGGCCAACAATTTTTTTTTAGTAACCGACGATACATTTCTACGCTGTGGGGTTTAGAATCATGTACTGAATTCATAGTAACAGTTTTCGCGGCGATATCTCTGACTTACGCGGAGGCCACATTTCGCCCGTTGTGTTGTTTATACCTGCTTGTTAAGATGCGGCGCCTGTATGATGTCGAAGGCGGAGTCGAGCGCGGCGCGCGCGGCGCCGGGCGCCAGCGCGGCGGCGGCGCGCGGCACGGCGCGCTGCAGCTGGCGCCGCGCGCGCGCGCGCTGGCTGGCGGGCTCGGCCCGCGGGGACGACTGTCTCCTAGCGAATAACAGTCCTGGAAATATAGGGGAATGGATATGAGTCAAATAGGTGAGGTTTCCTTCTAAAATCCGTCACAATAATCAGTCCATTTAAGTCAAATGATGAATATCAGGCTATTAAGGAGACTTAGATTATGCACTTCACATAATTCTTTAGTAATTTTTTACGAACTTCACGAGTGGAGAGGTACCTAATCTACCTTTCCGTGCAAATGTCAGAGATAATAATCTGTCTTTATATTTCTATTTTATTTATGAATAAATTAGCTTATGCCCACGACTTCATCCGCGTGAAATTTATTGTACCCCCGACCACCCGGTCGCAACGCATCACCCGCTCGCGTTATTACTTCGTTTTCACTTAAAGTTCTTTCTGACTTTTCTTCTTTCTACTAGATTCCTAAGGATTGTAAAGTGATGTTAAATAGTACCCCTCACTCAAGAATTGAGCTATCAAATGCAAAAAAAAAATCAAATCCGATCATTAGTTCCAGTTGCAGTGTCAATGAAAGGCGAGGGTTAGCGTCAAACTAATTTATTGAACAAATTATCCATCTACCCACCATCATATAAATATCATACCCGAAGTCATGCCAACATTCACTACATTTCTCCCCTTTAAGCTAAAGCATTATAGAGGTATGAGGAACAGGGTGTAAAGTTCACTCATTCTCTATAGAAAAGGGAGGATCCTCCGACCAGACGGGTCTTGTGTCTGGTGGGCAACTGCCCAACGGTTGATGTCGGGACGTTGTATATATGCTAGGTGCGTGGTAAACTCTGCTTGCGCGATGCAGGATTTTGCGTGACGTCAGTATGACGCGTAGCGCGCATGTGGCGATTGTAGATACCGCTACATCACTCCCCCCCGGAGACCGGAGGTCGATAGTGGGCTGAGTCTTGTATCTTGCGATGCTTGCCAGGGCCAGTTGAGGTTCCAGTGAGTCGGAACCGGGTGTCGCATAGTTCGCGGTGAGTCAGAACTGTCTGCGAAGATTCCCCAGTGAGTCGGGGTGGCGCTGCGTTATGCTCCAGTGCGTCGGATGTGGTACAGCGCCGGGTTGAGGCTGACTGCTGGCGTCGACCAGGAGAGGGATTAAGAGCTCTTCTTGTTGACCGGCCGAAAGTGCAGTGTGCTGTGCCAAGGTTGCTGATGAGGCTGAGGGTGATGACCAGGTATGCGCGGTCGCTGCATGCTGGTGGTCAGGATACCCGTTGAAGCCGTGGGTGCTGGCTGGCTGTGTGACTCGCCGCTCGAAAGCTTGAAGGAAGTGATGATGACGTCACACTGATGTACTTGCACGAAGGCTGCGCTTACGTTCATTTTCGGGGTCACCAGTATAGAGGTATGAGGAACAGGGTGTAAAGTTCACTCATTCTCTATAGCATAATTAAACTAAAATAAACATTATACATAGCATGTTATTTAGTGACTCCTGGTTGACTCCGATTATAAGCCCGCAGAGCACGAGCAGAAGCACCTGACGGTGGTGGTGGTGTCTCCGGCCCGGATGCCGCTTCAGAACCAGTGGTCTGTGACTTCTCACCAATGCGATCAGACGCGTCCCTGAATATTTCCTCCACCTCTTCACGGACCGAAGGAACCTCTCGTTCTGGGGATTAATCTTTACTCTCGGAAACTATGCTAGTCCGAGATAACGAGTGGCGATTCTTGTTATTTACGGGCATAATTTGATCAACATGTCTAAGCCAACCGACTCCACGTCCTACGTCTACTTTGTACGAGACCGGTCTAGTCTGGTCGACTATTGTTCCCGACAACCACTCGATTTGGTCAACTTCGTCAGGTGGCTCCTCCCAAGGGATTGGACGAAAACTTTCGACCCCCGATTTTGCTCAATCGCTTCCTCTATGGAGCGTGTATTGGAACGTCGGAGCGGCGGCATATCTACGTAACATTAAACTATCAGTCTTAATTATCTTGATGTGAAAATTTGCGGGTATACAGGTCTTCATTGATTGCCGAAACTGGTGTCGATTTCACACTTGGTCTCAAAGTTATACATATATGATGACGTATATAAAGAACTTACGGTTTATTATCCTTATCTCCTACAACAATCTTAAATATATCGTCCGAATCGTCCTCACCAGTCATATAATTTTGCCGACTGTCTGCCCGGTTGTCACTAATTTTCACTGATTTGCACATCACTCGTAAATTACCTCTTTGTTTACACTCGTCACAATTATAATTCACGTAACGGCACCTGTCCGCGCGATGTGCCTTACCGCGACGCCAGCATGCTGCCGCAGCCGCCGCGCCGCTCAGCGATGTACTCGGCGTGCGCTCCGTGGGCGCCGCGCCTGCCGCAGACCCGCGCCAGTCGGAGAGCGCGAGCCGCGGGCGCGGCCCCGCCCCCCGCGTGTGGTGCAGGTCTTCCCCTGTGTCGCCGCCGGCACCTGAGGTCGTCGTCGGCACCGTGCTGCCGCTCACCTCCGCCTGCTTCTCTGCAGCCTCCAGAGCTAGTGCTAACCCGCCTCCTTATATACTATTTTCCTTTCGGCAAATATTCTTGAACGCATTGCGTCATTTGTCAAACCCGAAACAAACTGATCTCTTAGATTTTCCTCGAGCGTAGAACACGTCTTACATTTGCCAAAGTTACAAGATGTTCGCCGGTCCGTCGCCGCAGCCGGAACACGTTCGGCAATCTCAGATCGCTGCGGTTCCAAACGATCGGTAACGAGCTTCACCAATGCCTCGTAAGATTTGTTCCCAGGAAAGTCAGGGGAGCACGGATCACACATCAACGAAGAAGTGGCTTCGCCGACGATTGTTATTATCATAGGCACTTTAAGGTTATCTTTTACGTCGTTTAGTAAAATGTACTGATTAACCCGGCGTATATAAGCAGGCCATTGCTTAGAACTAATATTGAAAGGTTCTAGCTTTCCGATTGGCATCTTAATAACAGTAGGTAACGCCGATACTGCACGCTTAGAATGAAGACACAAAAATATTTAATGATCCCGTACTCGTCGCAAATGCAGCATCAATGAAAGGCGAGGCTTAGCGATACACAAATTTATTGAACAAGTTTTCCACTACCATATAAATATCATACCCAAAGTCATGCCAACATTCGGTACACTAGTGGTTACCCCCTACATACAAAGTTACTAACAAATAAATGTTATCTCTTAAAATATTAATATAGATTTACTAATGCAACATAAAATCCTGTTCCGTTAAGAATAACGTTATTCGAAATAGTCTATGGAAACGTAAAACGGCAAGGTAGATAGATATACAAATAAAGCATTTATTTAATGCAACAAAAAACTTAAAACACATGATCCTGGGAGCAGTTTGCTTTAGCAATTGATGTCAAAAAGTTTTTACACACTATATTTTTCCGGTGTAGCATCCCTAATCTTGTATTATCTGCCGCAATATTCATAAATCTAAATAAAAGCACGTGTGGCACTCGGGGACTGCCGCGGTAAAGCTATTGCATAGCATTTTTTATCAACTTATGCAATTATAATTATTAATTTATTTTTTATTTATGCAGTATTTTTTTCTTTGTTATTAATTCAAGTACAGTCGTACCATATACATACACGTTAAGCGAACGCTCGGCCGAGCTACATGGTAGGCGGAGTGGGGGGTGTTAGGTTTTATTTTCGTTACGGAATTTCTTGATTCTTTCGCCACGCTCAAAGCCCGCGATAAAAGCTATGCAATAGCTTAAAAAACTACCCACCATGTCCTAATTTCATAAGATGCGCCATTCGTCTCTCATCCAGCAGATTTTTCAGCGTTCTGTTCAGCAGACTGTTGAAAGCATCATCTAAGTAGTCCTTAGCCACATTGTAATCACATCTTCATCAATAAATAAAAAAGATTCAATATGGAACAAACCGTGCGCCCGATGGGATTTACCAAGGGCAAAAAAATAATATATACTTGAACTTCCATACAAACTTTGATCCCGCATTCAACTCCTTTACGGGGCAAATTTCCAAAAATCTTTCGCTGTGCTCACTTTCGGTATTAAGGAACTCTTGTGCAAACTTTCAAGCTTCTAGACCCAGCGGTAGGCAGTGCATTGTCTGTCATTAAATAAAATTTAAGAATTTTATTAAGTACTATCGGACCCGGCAGACGTCCACCTGCCCGGAAAAGCAGCGCCACATTAAATATTGTACCGCTCAAAATTATGTAATGTTGTCAATTGTACAGCAAATCAAATTTGGTGAAATACCGACAGCAGCGCCACCTACCGGGTCCAATTTAGTTTTCAAACCATCCAGGAACCCTTCGAAATATACACACAAAATTTCATCCAAATCGGTCCAACCGTTTAAAAGGTGACAAACACACGTACAAAAGCATTATATATATTAAAGATATAGCTACCCACCATCGTCCTAACTTAATAAGATGCGCCAGTCGTCTCTCATTCAGAAAGTTTCTCAGGATTCCGTTCAGCAGATAGTTGAAGTCATCGTCTAAGAGGTCCTTAGCCACGTTGTAACCACATTGTATAAAAAAAAACAAACAGATTTAATGTAAAAAGATACCCACCATGTCCTAACCTAATGAGATGCGCCAGACGTCTCTCATTCAGAAGATTTCTTAACGTTCTGTTCAGCAAACAGTTGAAGGCATCGTCTAAGAGGTCCTTAGTCAGCGCCAACAGAGAGCCAGCCACGTGCGCGATCACGCCGCGGATACGGATCACTTTTATTACTGGAAATAAAAATTAAATTATAAATGTTTTAAATATTTAACTTAGATACAGAAACAGAATGAGCAAAGCAGGGGCCCCTGTCACCACCTGTCCTGACCTGTGACCACCTGACCTGTCAGGGGTCACCGGACATGGCTGTTTCGGGAGGTTCCTGTTTCGAATAAGGCGGGAGGAAACGCCCGGGTGTTACCATTGTGTGGATCGACCGGAGGACACGGTGGAGCATACGGTGGAGGTCTGCCCGGCTTGGGCGGAGCACCGCCGTGTCCTCGTGGCGGCGATCGGCGGCGGCGACCTCTCGCGTCCGGCCCTGGTTCAGGCCATGGTACGGAGCGAGAGGGAATGGGAAGCCGTCACCTCCTTCTGCGAAGCAGTCATGCTCGCGAAGGAGGAGGCGGAGCGCGAAAGGGAGAGGCATTCTCTGCGCCCTCGCGCCCCTAGCCGCCGCAGGAGGAGGAGTCACCCTGGGCGTCGGGAGTCGATTGCCGACTCCCGGCCACCGTAGGCGCGGGCTTGCGGACGGCGGGCAATGGGCAGCTCGCCGTCCGGTAAGGACCAGGCCCGGGTCGACGGCGCGTCGTGTTCCACGCGCGCCTCAAAGAGATGTCAGCAAAATTGACGGGGTCCGATAGGACCGATGCCTGCCGGGGCTGCGGATTGTTCGAAAGAGTTACCGTGGCCCTGGCGCACAGGCAACTGAAGGAACACGGGTGGGTTTTAGTCAGTAAGAGTCTGACACGCCCTTCCGCTCCGCCCAGAGCGGGAGAGGTCATTTGATGATTTCCCACCCAAAAAAAAAAAAAAAAAAAAATGGGCCCCTGCATATACATCCTAACTTAATATTATAAATGCGAAAGTAAGTATGTTTGATTGTTACGCTTTCACGCTAAAACGGCTGAACGGATTGAGATGAAATTTTGCACATGGGTAGACCATAATCTGGATTAGGACATAGGATACTTTCATCCCGATATTCCCACGGGACCGAGACTTATGCGGGTGAAACTGCGGGGCGCAGCTAGTGCAACATAAAATCCAGTTTCGTTCAGATTAATTTTATTCGGAGTAGTCTATGGAAACGGAAAACGTCAAGGTAGATAGCTAAACAGACAAAGCTTTTATTTAGTGCAACATAAAACTCAAAACAAATGTTTCTGGCAGCAGGTTGCGTTTACCCCACTAGGCATAGTACGTCCACTTTATTTTTTTTCGTTTTTCCAATATGGCACACAGATAGACCATGCCCTGGGTAAGGACATAGGCTACTTTCATCCTGGATCGCAGGCAAAGTACACAGCTAGTTTTATTATAAAATAAAATCGCTTTTCATGACAGACAGATAATTTTGTTTTATAGTTTGTCTGCTTATTAGTTCTTCTAAACTACACAACGAATTTTGATGCGGTTTTCACCATCATTTAGAGCACTTATTCCGAAAGTTTATATGTATCTTTAAAATGTCATTAAAATGCATTTTAGATATAAAATGTCATTAAAATGCATTTTAGATATATAAAATGTCATTTAAATGGCACTTTAGATATAGCACAGAAATCTCGATGTTTTGACATACCTACCAACATATTACACTTTCTTTTTTTCTTGTAAGTCGATCGAATAAACGTAAGTCTGAAATCGCCAACCTGCCTGAGGCAAGCGTGGTGATTAATGCACATGCCATCTCTGTATGAGAAGAGATCTTTGCCGATATTTTTATTATTATTATTTAATACTCACACGCATACATAAGACACTGCGTGAAGCCGACCACGCTGTTCTGGTACTCTGTGTCCACACTGCGCACTGTCGGTGTCACGTCGAAGTTGTTCTGGAACACGGTCGCGTGAATGTTGCGCACGCGTCGTTGTCTCTTCGTTTGTACTTCTACAGCTATGTCTTCGCTCATCTCTTGTGCTTCTTCCACTTCGCGGGCTGTGCCTTGTTTTCTAGGGAGAGAAGAGAAATTTGTTGGACTGAAACTTCAAACAGAGGAACAGGCCTAATCCAGACGATAGCAATATAAATTGTATCATCCGATGAAACGTTACTATGATTAAAAGGTTGTTTGAGGTAATAAGGAAATTTTTACCATGCAACACCGACCTCATTTAGGTTAAAAAAAAAGTGTTTGTACAAACTAACTTACAGAAATAAAATTGAAAATTCTGTAAAGCATTTTCTATAAATTGAGACTTTGATCAGCACGTTCTAATAAACAAAAATAAATTCGAATCGATTTTTTTAGATTAAACTTTGTTCGATTTTATGTAAAAAGGAATGAAATTGAATGAAATCTCATGTAACATGTCTATCGTGGATTTTTTTTCGGTGACAGAAAATAGTTTTCGGTGACAGGAAATTGTTTTCGGCGACAGGAAATTCGATACAAAACTTTCATAAAACTCATAATTCTTCTGCCCTTATTTCAATTTATTTGGGATCAGCAAACATCAAAGTGAAAGTCAAAAGTCAAATCATTTATATTTATAGGCACAAAAAAAACACTTTTGAACGTCAGAATTTACAAGACAATAGAATTGATTCTAGTTGCTCCTTCCAAAAGGTAGTTTCGTATGGAGAAGAATGGGCAAGAAACTCCACTGTGTATGTACTCCACATGTATTGTCCTTCCATACTTCTCTATTAGTCTTTACTTCGGTATTCACCTCCTTTCTAGCCATATCATCTTTCACAAAGTCCATCCATCGTTTATTTGGTCTTCCCGTTCTGGCATAGCCATCGACGATACTCAAAACTCTCCTGATGACATTTTCCTCATTCCTCCGAATAACATGTCCATGGACCAGGACAACCGATTTCCACACAACTTTTCTAGTCACCGGTGCTACTCTCAGACTTCCTTTTAAATACTCATTTCTTATTTTAACTATTTGCGTAACATCACACATCCCTCGTTACATCTCAGCTGCAGGCAATCGCCTTTCATTCATCCCTTTTGTGGCCGAACATTCTGATCCCTACAAGACAGCAGGTTCCAGTCTTAATTCTGTGCTTAACAGTCCGATCTACTTCGTCATCACTTTTCACGAATGGAACTTTCGTAAAACTAATAAATTAATAACTAAATTTGACAATCGAAAACATACTCACAAAGCCTGATACCGCTCAATATCTGAAGACACCAACAAATTCCTCATGAAACTCTCCAAATGCTGTCCTTTTTCTTTCCGTAACCTATGAGCTACACTCTGGTATATATTCCCCAGGTCACTGCTAGTAGCGTTCAACGTTGAAGCCTGGACGACCATGGAGAAGTCGCCGTCTTCCGTGAGGAATATGCGGAGAAGCTCGCTGGTTTGGAGAAGACTTTTCTGTAGAAGCCGCTGGAGAAAGTCTTCGTATTTGTACCGAAGGGTTTCTAGAGGACTGTTGTCTCTGGAATTGGAAAAGTAAGATTTGTTGTTCATCAATTTATCTTTGAGAATATAATTACAAGGTTTTTTGAAGGTTGAGATGAAGATGATGAGATAATGGTTAACATTTAATTAAGAATAAGAAAAACGTAGGTATCTATAACAATAATTCATATTTTATTTATTGCTTCGGCAAATCTACACTGTCTTATTTACTTAAAATTGCAATTCCCTGAAATTGGCTTCGATCAATTTGGCGAAAGTCAGAGGACTACGGACCTCGGAGGTAGTCTTTTTAACCGACTTCAAAAAAAGGAGGAGGTTCTCAATTCGTCTGTGTTTATTTTTATTTTTGTAAATGATACCTCAGAACTTTTTTCTAGGTGACCCGATTTTGATGATTATTTTTTTATTTGAAAGCTGGTGCTTCTCATGTGGTCCCATATAAATTTAATAAAGATCTGACCAGTAGTTTTTGAATTATCCTTAATAATGAGTATTTTTTCCACTTAGTATATTATTGATGAAGTTTTAATAACTTCCTGTCACTGTTATTTACATCAAGTAGTGGTATAAGAATTTGTGCCGGGTAGGTACCACAACTAAAAAGGCAAAACTAAAACTTTTTTACAAACAAAAACAAACGACTTCCGAAATTAAAGTAATTTTTCACTTTTTACTGTTTTTTTTTTTCGGAAGTCAGTTTTTTTTTTGTAAAAAAGTAGTTTTGTAGGCTCAAGTTTTTGTTTAGAATGATAACAGATAATTTTGTAATTTGTCAAAACTTAATCTTCACAGATTAAGTGGACGTTAATTTGGCAATATCGTAGAGTATTTTTGCATCTAGAATTTCCTACCTCCGGGAAGGTAGTGTAAGGTCTAGGAACAGTCTGTCTCCATGAAACTCATGCAGCTTGCTCTTCAGCAGGTGGAAGTCATGTTCACTTCGCTCCACGCTCCACAGTGAGGCTCCCGAGCCGGCTTCTACTCGGTGAACGGTTAGGCTGAATACGCGGACTGTGCCGCGACGGGGTGGGGCTTGCTAGATAGAAAAATAAAAAGAATAGTGTGATTTTTGGTATTCTATTCAAAGAATCTTTAAATTCGAATAAAATATGTTTGTTTGGAGCTCAACACCGTGTGGACGTCACAGAAATGCGCCGCGCTACTATGTATTGTGATGTTTGCCAAAGTTACTTGAAACTCAGAGAAACGAACGTTTTATCCAAATTAAGAAATTGTACATGAGGATACAATTTTTTTTTTTATACTATGTGTAACTGATTTAATATACATTATGAGAGTAGTTTGGTCAGAATCATTTACGGAATCGATTTCTGTCATTTTTAATATAGGTAAATTATACTATACCAAAAATAATTAAAACTACGTAAATTACAGTCATACTTCCGCCGTACAGTCAAACCAAACCAAAATGGACGAAGTACCTACTACGCTAGACCCTTATACGTGTGCGACAGTGTGCGTGCGTAGATTTGTAATGTGACCACAATTTTCAAATTCAAATTTCTCCTACAATCAGTTCAACTAATTTATTAAACAAACAATGTCTTATAGATAATAGTAAAAATTCAGTGTATGTATTATGATTGTAAGATAATATTCTATTTGGGGTGTTTGGTGGTGTGCGTTAATTCCGGGCCATGTTGTATACTTAAAATAACTATTTATATCGCGACTCCCTAAAATAAACAACGAAAAACAGTACAACATTGGCTTTAGGAATCAAAATTAAATTTTTGGTTTTCTGCTATATTTTAATGTTGGTATTTTACTCACAGTTAACTAGAATTATGACTTAAAAATAAGAGGAGTGTTAATGTAGTTAGAGGAAAACATCACAACTCGTAACAAAACCACAAAAACTCACCAACTTAGTCTCAACATTAGTCAGAACAACCTTGTAGGTGCTCAAATCGTGTCCTCTCGCGGCGTCTTCAACCGCCAAATTATCTAAATAATTCAGTATATCCATGTTATCTACGCCATCGCCCTCAGATTCCTCGCAATTCGTGTAGCAGTCTAGAACTTGCCCGTCTACTGTCTGTGGTTTGAGCGCACCTTTTAGTCGATGGCCTAGCTTTAGAGCTGTGTTTAGCAGTTTGTCGTGTGGTCTGGAAAAGAGGTTAATCAATAAATTGCCAATTTTACGCTGCGAAGTGTACGTGTACGTGTGTTTACAGGTTACATTATTCTTACAGTATTTTCAAAGGATTAGTTAGGCATTTTAGAAGGTACCGATTGGCAAGTAAAAATATTGTAGATTTTAAGATTTGTGTGAGCGTATGGACCTACCCATACGCTCACACAAGCCAAAAAGTCCAGCTTGTACTATCAGAAAATAATAATATTTGCAAAGTATCAATTGTATGACACTACACACATCAATAGTGTCTAGGGATCAAGCACGTTTTTGCTAGTTACTAAAAATCACGTTTTTTTAATTATATTTTTTGTATCTCCTATGGATACTTTTTTAGTAAATTTCGTCATTTGAAAAGGAAATACTTTTGAATTTCGGTCAAAAAATGAAAATCTTCTGTTAAGTCGTATTCCTATATAATCCTGCAACGGGTTTGGGCCAAATCAGTAAAATTTCTGCCCAGAAGTATGGCAGAAAGTGGAATAAATACAAAAGAACGTTATTATGAAGAGAAGACGTCATTCCAGCCGAGAAGAAATGATCAGAGCCGTGGGAATGTTGGAAGCTGGTTCTCGGCAACGTGCTGCGGCAATCGCTCTGGGCACTACGCAGAGTTTCATAAGTCGACTTTGGACACGTTACCGTATAGAATATGCTTCAAAGACGAGCTCTGCCAAATATGGATGCCGTACACATACTAGAAAATCTTTTTCGCCTGTTACTACGGACGTGGGCGGCCATCCCGCAACGTGATTTGGATCCACTCATATTAAGTATGTATATCGTCGCTTCGATTGTGTTATACGCGTTAACGGCGGAAATACAGACTACTAATTGTTTATTTTACGCAATAAAAACCTTTAAAAACTTTTATTTTAATCTTTATATCACACTAGCTTTTGCCCGCAGCTTTGCTCGCGTTAATTTAGACTTTGACTATCAATTCGGGTTATAATTCAATCATGATTCGAAAGACACGTGGCGCCATCTATTATCATAAGAACGTTATTGTTGTTTTCCTCGGGAACAGTACTTTTTTGTGGGATGAAAGGTACCCTATGTCCGTTTCTGTACACCTGACAACGTGTGTGCAGAATTTCAGGATGATCGGTTCAGTGGTTTAGGCGTGAAAAGGTAACAAACAAACAAACAAACTTACTTTCGCATTTATAATATTAGTAAGGATTTCAATGCCAGGATTAACTAAGGTGAAACATCCAACATAAGCAAAAATCTCGAAGTCTTTATTAATGCAAAAGCAGAGATTACTTCGTCGATCTACATATACGAAAACATTTTATTTAATCAATTATTTTTTTTTTAATTATGAGATCAATAAAATATTTAAAAAAAAAACACCTTGATCCCTAGACAGTTTTGGTGTGTATTAACTGTGTGTATGAACTTAATCAGTTAAACGGTAAAGAATAAAAATTTAAACATGAAAAAAAACACCAATAAAAGAAATCAACATGGACTTACTTTTTAACCATTTGTTTTTGATACCCCGCAGATAATCTGCTTCCCAGAAGTAACTTGTAAAACTGTCAACAATTAAACCAGCTTTAATTTTATTGATCATAAAGATAACTTAACAACATACTTTAATACACAACATCCTTTATATTTATTAATAATTACCTCTTCACTATGTAAAAACTTAGGTAGCCATAACTTTTCTAAAACAGTGTGTGCCTGTCTTGCAGCTTGATATAGAGCTCGACTGGTTTGGAATCTAAAAACAAAGTAAATATCTTTAACAAAGAGTTTCAAAAAGAAGTTCAGAAGTATTTAGTTCTGGCGCTATTCTTCGCAACATACAGCTCAGGTGGATCCGTTTTATACAGATGATCATAACTTATGGAACACCTTTCCGAGAACATTAATAGACTGTTTGATAACATTATTTTATTTGATTTTTCGGAACTTAGAAAAATTTTAAGCCACAGTAAAAAAAAAAAAAAACTCAAAAAATGGGGAAGTTCTATGCGTTTTAAAGTCGATGCTAGGCAGAGACAGCATTAGTAGTACTGACGTCACAACACAGGAACGCTATAGTAACTTCGCGCCATTCAGTACAATTATCGTTTTGGGTGACAAGGATAGAAGAATAATTTCAAAAGTGGGTAACTTATCCATTTTCTCACCGATGTTATAATTTTTTTTGCTAATCGTTTTTTTTTTTTAATATATAACTATATATTTTTGATAGTAGTCAAATGCTCTACTTTGTCAGTAGACAAAAAAAAAATATATGTCAGAGGAAGTAAACGGAGAGTTGATTGTTGGTTGCATACGATTATTTGAAAAGGTTGATTGTTAACTAAAAATAACTTGTTAAATCCTAATTTAATTTGATTTGATTTATTACATTTTAATATTGTGTAAATCTAACTATTTATTTAAAAGTCACTGCATTGTATAACGTCCCATCCGAGCCGAGGATAACTCTAGAGTGGGGTCGAGGCGCCATCTTAACTTTGGTGAGGCGGAGTGAGGATTCATTAGAGTAACGGTCGTTGATCGAGGTGGATCGCTGGTGATAAAGTTAGATTGGTGTCGCGAACCTGCTGCTCGAATATAATTATTTAAGCAAATTAGTTATTGTGAGATATGGAGTCCTTCAGTTATTATCAACGTTGTAAAATAACTGCCATTAAATTGTAAGAAACAGAGAATACTTTGTTTTGTGCTCGCATTTTACCCTAATGACGCCCACTAAACTCGTGACCACTAATGAGAAGAATGCTGTTTCTCCTACATATATATATGTTTTTAAGCTATTGCATAGCTTTTATCGCGGGCTTTGAGCGCGTCGACCGAATCAAGAAATTCCGTAACGAAAATAAAACCTAACACCCCCCACTCCGCCTACTATGTAGCTCGGCCGAGCGTTCGCTTAACGTGTATGTATATGGTACGACTGTACATAAATTAATATCAAAGAAAAAAAATACTGCATAAATAAAAAATAAATATAATTGCATAAGTTGATAAAAAATGCTATGCAATAGCTTTACCGCGGCAGTCCCCGAGTGCCCCAATTGTTTTTTTTTTCTTTCTTTTTCTTTTCTTTCTTTCTTTCATCCTTCATGCTAGCCTAAACTCTCTAAACTTGTAGACTTATCTTTGTTACCTTACTGTTTTCTCACTTTTTACGACCGAATAAACCTTTCTTAGAAAAGGTTAGCTGTAGTTTTTTTAAATCAGTATAAAACAATAAAGATTACAATTATAGGCTACATTACTTGTTGATACTGTTATCCTGTTGCAACAGAGCTTGCAGCTCGTCCGCTAGCTCGCCGAAGACAGGCAGCGGGTGACCCACTGATAAGTACGTGGAGTACATCGCTCGAGCTTGACGTTGTAAGGATTCTTCTTCTGAACTATTCAGGTCAGGGTTCAGAATTTTTGTTTGAAACGATTCTGAAAACAATAAGAAAATATTTAAAAATACCCAGAGCATGCGTCCTTTATTTAAAAGCTAAACAAGTTGACAATATTCAGCTCACAAAAACCGGATATCTCTGGTACGTGGCACCGGAAAATATACTTGAAGACAACAGAAAATGCTTCGGAATCTCCAATCTATACATCTATATAAATAAATAAAATTGAAGTGTCTGTTTGTAATATCAAAATAACAAATTTTTATTAAATGCATATGAAAGTATATACGGTACTTATAACAAAAAACTTTTTTTTTTGTCTGTCTGTCTGTTTTTTTCCGCTTAATATCCGAAACGGCTGAACCGATTTTGACGGGACTTTCACTGGCAGATAGCTGATGTTATAAGGAGTAACATAGGCTATTTGTCCGGGTAGCACGTTTCCGTGGAATAATTTAATTTAGTTTTATTTAATTTAGAAAGCCGCGGGCAGCAGTAAGAAAATAATATTTGTCATCTACAGTGTTTTCGCGCAATCCCAGCATTAGGATGTTTGTTACTTGATCACATATAAACAGTAATACATATCCGGATTTAATTTAGCTTACCGATAGTTTATGCTTTGGATTAACACCTCGATTTTTTGTCATCTGGGTGCAGGAAATAGTTTTTATCATGGTATAATAATATAAGACCATGGTTTTTATGAGATGCGAGTGAAAAAAAGTGTAATTATACCTACTTATATCGTTATAGAACTGCAGTAAGTGCAGATGGCTGGTTGTCTTCATAAACTGCATGAACGCGTACAGATGTTCTTGTTCACTGATGACCACGTCCAGCTCTACCCGCAGTAGTTTGCAACGCTGGCTGTAGATCGATTCTGTTTGACGAACGAATGTTTCTAGAAATTCTACCTGGGGGGGAATTAGGAGAGAGTTAGTCATTCTGATGTTAAGGGATTTTTAGATTGTGTGAATAAAATGGACCGCTCAAAGTTAAGCGATAGAAGAGAAAACTATTACCATATTTTCAATTCATTCAACATTCATAATCAAAGATCTCAGTGAAATTAAGTACAATGATTTATTCTGTAACTTTATCCAAGTTAGAATTAATCGATAAAATAAAATTAATCATTTTCAAACTTTAACACGTATTTTTTTTTTAACAGGCTTGATATAGTTGAGATATCTTATCAGATTATATCTGGGAAGAAATGTCGAAACAAGTTCAGGGAATTTAAATCGAAACTAAGATAAAAATAAACGAAACCCTTAGGTTCTTTAGATAACGGTCTTTGTTATAAAAATAAAATAAAATTCATTTAATTCAGGCAAAACCCATTTTACATTTAAAGAAAATATAATACTGAAACAGATCATAATAGAATAAAATATCAATGCAATTAAAATAAACGAATAAGTTGGTACAAATTATAAAGGTCACATAATTAAAATTAAAATAAAATATCAAATGAAAAAATAAAAGAATGAGTAGGTACAGTCAACAAACTTGCCGCATGACCACCATAAGGCTGCATTTCGTGTGCAGTGACCAACGGCTACCTGCGGCGTGCTTGGTTTCGTCAACCAATAGTATTACGTTAAAGTTTGTTCAGAAATATAATAATAAGAAGAGTTTTTTTGGAGGAACATGGCTACAGGGATGTTAAGTTATATTGTAGATATAAGACGAAATAGCTTTTTCTGACAGCACCTTTTCTATTTCTATTCTAATAAACTTTTAGGCACATGATTATAATACTAGTGGTCCCTTAAAGAAAGACTGACTGGCAACAGATTCTGTGCTTATGATTTTTTTTTTTAGAAGAGCAGTTCATTCAAATCAAAACTAAAAGTCAAAGTCAAATATAATTTATTCTTACTTTCAATTAGGCTGATAATCAACTCTCGAAAGTTACAAAAGACAGTCCTCAAAACGCCTACCCCTTTGCCGCTTCGTGTTGTTATAGCTGGGAAGACGCAGGGGGCAATAAACTCCCCAGCAACACATCTGTCTGTATTGTTTTAAAAACATGATTCAATACAATAGTAGGTAGTAAAATATGTTTTTACAAATAATTAAACAATTTAATAAATTTTGTTTCATGTCACCAGCACACACAAATAGATATGACAACAAAATAAAGTTTCTTATTAACTCAAGCAAAAGTAAAAAATAGCCTCCTAGTAGCCATTGGGAGAAATAAATGATGTATAATAAAAATAATGGACATAAATCAGAATAATTAACTATAACTATATACTAACATCGACTCTTTACAATTTAAGATCAAATTCTAAACAAGAAAGTAATAAAAACAAGTAAGTAAATACAACTAAAGCCCGATACAACGTCATATTAAAATAAAATGCCTACCTAATACTAACCTAATTTATAAACACAGAAAATGAATAAAAATCTAAAGAAAACCGGCAGAAAATCGATTGCTCTGATGTAGAAGCAGCGAGGCCTCACAATATATTAAACTCTACCTAATTCAGAACTTGTTTAATTCAGTCAAACTTTTACAGATAATTCAGAACACCATAATAAACACAATTTAAAAAAAATACTTTTTTAAGAAGACAATAAAAAGTAATCATTTTGCGAAAACAAAAATACACCGATAACGTTGCCATAAAAACACCCTTACTTTGCAATCCATTGTTTTTTTTTTTTTTTACAATTGTTTTATTCTGGTGTTCTTTATTATCTATTCATGTTTGTCTGAGAATGATGGTAAGAACTTAATATTTTGTAAGGGCCCCGCCTGCGTCTATAACGGCATCACACCTGCTTCGCATCGAATTTACTAGGATTTCGCACAGATTTTCGCCCCGTAGTGAATCCCACACCAGCACCCTAATTACGTAACACACTATCTATCGCAATCTGAATCATTTTGAAGCCTATTGCTAATCCATTGCTTCATATGTCCGAAAATTTTGTCTGCTCAACAACGTAAATAACGCAACGAATGTTGTTGAACTGTCAAAATGAAACCCATTCCTACTGTTAGTGTGTTACGTAATTACCCCGTTGGTCAACATGTGCGACAAGAGCTTCTTTTGTTCTTTCGGCTCTTGTATCCCATCTCTGAACCATTATTGCCCACAGATTTTCTATTGGGTTAAGGTCTGGAGATCGTGACGGCCATGGCACAGCGCGCAAGTAAGGTTGCTGCTGGATCCAATTGTTAACCAAGTGACAGCGGTGTATCGGACAATTGTCTTGTATAAAAACAATTTCCGGAACTTCTTCCTCCGGATACACCGCTCTCACTGTCGGTAGCATTGCATCCTGCAGCAACTCCAAATAACTTGCGCCGTTTGCCCGTTCGGGAATATAAACGAGCTCTCCAGGCCCCCCTGCACTCATCCAGGCCCACATGTTGACCATAATTCTGCCGGACTCACTATTTGGCAGAACATTCTTTGGCTCGTAGCGCGTATTATTCACACGCCATAAATGCCGACGACCAACCTGACTGGACTTAAAAGTCTTTTCGTAAGATGCAACTGAGGCGTGATACCCAAAATTCAGACAACTGACTAAGATTTTAAAAGTCATAAATGTTATTCAAGCATGATTTATAAAAAAGGGCTTTGTCTCAACAAATGGTTTTCGTCCGCCCATTACCTTGTTGCCCAATGAGATGAAAACCATTTTAAGACAAAGCCCTTTTTGTAAAACCATTGGACGACATCATAATGGGCGGGTCGAGGTCTGCTTGACAACTTGCAGACGAAAATGTTTCGAAACTGATCATGCGGGAACGTTGTTGATAGTACAAATTGTAAGGGTCACAGAATTAATAAACAGCCTTGAAGCTTAAACTTTTTTTTTATCCTTTTCTGTCCCAGTATTGAAAGAAAGAAATAAAATTAGGTTTTTCTTTGTCACAGAAACACGTGCAAACAAAAAGATAATTAGCAAAGATCTCTCTTATAGTTTTCCTTTCATCTTTGTTTGTTGCCTAGAATCTTGTATAACTTTACTATAATTTACCTAATATTATTCACAAAATAACGGGGTATAGAAATCACTTTACTTATAATAAATAGATGTGGATAAACAAGAAACGACAAAAAGTTTTTTTTTTTAAATAAGTTTTGTTTAATGCATCATAAACAGAGATCGGATATTCGGATGCATATTTACCTAAAGTTAATTTATAATTATGAAAGTATAGAAGCGGCTTCTTAAAATATTTGTTTTGTAAAAAAATCAGACGCATATTTATTTAAAATTAATGTTTAACCCTGCTGCAAATATGTGTATGTAGAGTGTAAGAGCAGGGGTGGTATGTGTTAGTTAAAACAAGAAAATATATAAATTAAAATGATTATTTTTATTAAATTAAGTACTATAATCCTGATTGGGCGTCAATATTACCTCGGCTACAACAACTTTAATCACTACCTTTCGACCGCTATGATTTGGTCCGGTTTGGTCACTAAAATCTGACGTTAGCGGGATTTTTTCGATACAAAAGCGCATTCCATATTAGCTCACATCTCAACTTTAGGCAAATATGCATCCGAATATCCGATCTCTATCATAAATCATATACAATTTACCTTATAATTAGGAGTGGAGGGCAACTGCGCCATCGTTTCATCTCCAGTGGCCAGTATGATGAGCGTGTTCAATATATATGGCTCTGCCAACACGTCAGTCAGGGATAGCAACACCCAGCCAGCAAATATCTCTCTTATTAATACGTTGAATACACTGGAAGAAAGAGAAATTAGACCTTACAGACTTAAGGTTAAAGATACAATTAGATTATGACCGCATAATCTAATTGTATCTTTAATATATATATATATATATATATATTATTGGTATTATTGGTATTGTTGTGTAAAAAGTAATTTCTACGAGGTGTGGAAACGAATCGGATGCCGAAAATATAGTTTTTTGAATTGTTGTCTGTTTGTCTGGATGTATGTTCCAGATTGACACAAAAACGGCTGAACGGATTTGGACGAAATTTGGCACACATATATTTTATAACTTGGATTAACACATAGTGTACTTTTAATCCCGGTAGTACGTTCCCGTGGGATATTTTCGGCCGCGGACAAACTATTTCACTATAAATATATTTCTTACAAAAATCTGATTTCTCTTAGAACTGAATTTCATGTCAAAATCTGCTTCTCGTAACATATTACGAGATTCAGAATAGCTTATTCAGATTCAATTAGCATAATTATGAACAACAAATAGTGTTAATTTAAATCTCGTAAAAGTATCATAAGTCTGTTAATAGGTCGTCAAGTATGTGTGTAAGAACATTAACCTTTGCACTTAGTCATTGTCCCAAAAAAATAACATTACATAACAACAGAAATGGTTAAAACAATATTCGCATAGAAGCGAAACTCTCGCTCCGAACACGTTCAAAGTCGCGCTATTGGCCCACAACTTTTGGGCGTAATATACGCCCAGAATCCGGTGTGTGTGTGTGTGTGTGTGTGTGTGTGTGTGTTGTGCGTGTGTGTGTGTGTGAGGGGGGGTGTGTGTGTGTCACTTATATACGAAACATTTATTTTGCTATGCGAATACTCACGGATTATGCAACTCATTATTCTTCAACAAATACGGCATGATAGCGTTAGTGATACACCTCAAATACTTTAGCTCTGCGTTCCTATTGGCTGCGGCCGGATGTAACGCCATCTTGGAATCTAGTGATACCCCCGGCCGTGACGCACATACTGAGTAGTGACGTAACGCGCACGGGATAAGTCGGGACGTTATAAAGCGGGCGTAGTTTATCTGTAAGAAAATATTATTTTCTTAGAAGATTAACGGTTGGGAATCATGTTGATATATTTGTAACTTAGGGTATTTGACCCTGTATGATGGTAACACCTAGGTTTTGGTCAACGGTAAACATTACGGGGTTTATTTACTTATAAACGTTGCTTTAAGTTAAGAGACGTTTAAACGTCTATTTCATTGATGAGACAGCCATCTTTGAAGAAACACTAACACAATATTCCGGATTCTCTTCGTTCACTAGTGAAGTGAGCAGTCAGGTTGGTAAAACAAAAAGTTCAACACAGCGTTCGGAGCATAACCAGCTGCATTATCTTCACCTGGTTTACAATCAGTGCATGCAGTCCAAAGTCAAAATTTCTAATAATTTCTACAACTTCAATAACACTAGCGTGCAAAAAAATCGGCCCACCCCGTGCTTTTAATTTGAGAGACGATATCTCAAAAATCTTAATGAATATAATTTATTAATTTATATTATGGGAAGGTAGGTAAGGTACAGTCTATTTGCACATACACTATATTTAGATAAAAGCAATATTTTTGACAAGATCGACTCAATTCTTCAGATGTCCTCATCGCTCACTTTTGCTCGGATAAAGTGCGTGACTTTTTTTTGCCAATGAAATTGACAAAAGAATAATTTTGTTTATTTCTGTTCATTCATGAAAATTTTACTTGATTTTTTAACGGATTTCAAAAAAGGAGGTTCTTTATTCGAACCCCCATGTTTGCAAGTTCGTGATTTTTTCATAAACTTATAAATCAGTTTTGATAATTCTTTAACTAACGTAATCTACATACTATCAGGACGGTTTTAGTATACAAATTATTAGGTTATTGTTAGTAAACCTTGTTGAATTATATTGTTTCAAATCGAAGAGCCGAGGTGGGCCGATTTTATTGCACGGCAGTGTAGTATAGGAGTGAATGACCGATGGATGTTAGTTCCAGACGGCTGACAGGAGAGACTGTAAGAAAAAAACGTGTTGCGACGGCCCCTAGACGGTAAGACAAGACAAGGGCAGATATATATATATATATGATAATCAATTTACATACCTTTACAGCTCTCTGCAGTAGGCAAGCAGAAGCGTATCTAAGCTGATAACGCAACTCATCTACAAAGAAGGGCTGCAACGTCACCTTGCTGTACCACGTGTTTATAAACTGATCCAGTATTGTGTTATAGAACTGCAAGACAAAAGAAAAGGTTTTTAGAATCGTTATTTTTGGCTAGAGAGGCTGATGAAATTCGGGGATCTAGGTCTTTCAATCTTTTGAAAGTTAATCAGTAATCGCTAAAGCAGTAAGGAGTTTCATTCACTTCAAAAGTGTCTGCAAATGGTTTAATTGAAATAAATGTTTTGACTCTGAGTTTTTATGATAACTTTGCTTGCTACACGTATGTCATGGAAGGAATTGATACTGTGTTTTCGTTTAAGAGGGCGCACTAAGGTCCGCTAGCGCCACTCCTTTAAAATAATATTATCTCGTGACTGAGAAGGAATTTTTAATAACGGCTCAATAAGCACCCTCGGTAAGTGTGTCTAGAACTTTCTAATACCTTTTATAAGCTTTCATATTGAGACACGAAGCAACAAAATACGATCTAGAGGAATGTGCCCGTTTTTCTTTAGATCCTAGTTTTGTTGCTTCGTGTCTCAATATGAAAGTTTATAAAAGGTATTAGAAAATTTTAGACACACTTGCCGAGGGTGCTTATTGAGCCGTTATTCAATATTCCTTCTCAGTCACGAGATAATATTTTTTTAAAGGAGTGGCGCTAGTGGACCGGTGTGCGCCGTCTTAAAGGCGCAAATTGATTGTATATCTTTAGATACATGTTATTGTTAGCTAGCCTCCCCGCTTTGAAACATACTGCACAAACGCATCTCAACATTCTTATCGAGCTAATATGCATAATTTCATAACAAAAAGACCTAAGAAATTGCCGTTCTGCAGTACTGGCCATTTCAAATCAAAATAATTTTTGTTTGGCTATGAATTCTAATTTCAAATTAATTTTATTTTAAAAACATGGAATTCTTTTTTCAAATTTATTCATTTGTTTATGGATTAGTGTTACATTTTCATCGCATTTCAATCTTTTTCGTCATCATGGATACGTTAAAAATTCGAGTAATTATGGAATATGAGTACCGTCGTGGCAGCAACGCGGCACAAGCGGCACGCAACATCAACGACGTTTACGGAGCTAACTCTACAAACCAACGCACCACCTGTTATTGGTTTGCTCGCTTCCGTTCTGGAAATTTCGACCTGAAAAATGAACCTCGCGGTCGTCCGAAGACTTTGGTCGACAATGACGAATTAAAGGCGATTGTGGAAGCTGATGATACACAATCTACGGCTGAATTAGCAGCAGCTTTCGACGTTAGCGTCAAAACAATATTGGTCCATTTGCGTCAAATTGGCAAGGTAAAAAAGCTTGACAAATGGGTGCCCCACGAACTCAATGATCGCCAGCGCGAAGTACGCGTCGAGACGTGCCTTGCACTGCTCAACAGACACACAAATGAAGGAATTTTGAACCGCATTGTTACCTGCGATGAAAAATGGATTCTGTTTGATAACCGTAAGCGCTCAGCAAGTTGGTTGGATCCTGGTTCAGCACCTAAACAATGCCCTAAACGAAAACTTACCCCTAGAAAAGTGATGGTCACTGTTTGGTGGTCTAGCGCCGGTGTGATTCATCACAGCTTCTTACCAAACGGGGTGAGCATTACTGCAGATGTGTACTGTGAAGAACTGAACACAATGATGGAGAAGCTGGCGCATCTCCAACCAGCATTGGTCAATCGCTCGTCTCCGCTGCTCCTGCACGACAACGCGCGACCTCATACTGCACAGCAGACGGTCTCCAAGTTGCAAGAACTGGGGTTGGAAGCTCTCCGTCATCCGCCCTACTCACCAGACCTTGCGCCTACAGACTACTACTTTTTCCAGAATTTGGATAACTTCTTGGCGGGAAAAAAATTTAATACCCGAGAGGCAGTACAAAATGCCTTTGAAGAATTTGTTGCCTCCCGTCCAGCTGATTTCTTTAAGAAGGGCATCAATAAACTGCCACTGCGATGGCAAAGATGCATTGATTGCATGGGTGATTACTTCGATTAATACAAATAAAAAATTCATGAAAAAAATTCGTTTAAATTTTTTCATACAAAACGGCAATTTCATAGGTAAAGACCTATTATCTACATTGTTAAGGCATTATCGACAAAATTTATAACATCTATATACAAATAAATAAAATTGAAGTGTCTGTTTGTAATGTCAAAAGAACAGCTATTTACTAAATGCATATGAAAGTATATACGGGACTTAGGTATAACGAAATACCATTTTTTTTATCTGTCTATCTGTTTGTTCCGGGTAATCTCCGAAACGGCTGGACCGATTTTGACGGTACTTTCACTGGCATACAGCTGATGTTATAAGGAGTAACATAGGCTTTTTGTACCGGCAGCAAGGTCCCGTTGGATAATTACCGACATCCACGCGAGCGAAGCCGCGGGCAGCAGCTAGTATTGTATTATATTTGTAGCACAATTGAATCATGTGGGCAAAAATCATGAACCAAAAATACACAAGCATAAGAATTCCAAACGGTTATTATACCGGTTACCATATTATGCACGGCTATTAGTTCCAAAGTTACAATTAAAATATTTGCAACATAAAGTCGCCGATTTTTAAACTTCTAGAAGTCATCAAAATATTGTGAAATGTGTAAATATTGTGTAGATACCAATTAACAGAGCGCAATTATATTACCCATTGAATTCCTTTCAACTAATGTATTCATCGGGCAATTAAGTAGCTCGGCGTAAATGAGATTAAATAATGCTTAATTCTTTTAAAAGTTAAAGAACTATTTCGTATCAAGTTTTATTGCTTACTTTAGTTTGATGCAAAAACTATAGGAGGGGGTCCTGGTCCTATATTTATGAGAAATGTATATGAGGAATTCAATTATATTAGGAGTCCTATTCCAAATTATGAATCCTTAATACTCATAGGTTGTCGCGGATTGTTCGAAAGAGTAAACTATTTTCCCCATTTTCAACTCTGTGATCGCTCATTTTATTTTATTTCGCTTTAGCTTTAATAGGTTTCCCATTGAGGGTACACTTATAGAAATGACCGACACTGGCTGTAAATCGACAATTTATCGGTCAACCTGATCTGAAAGAGTTTCCTATCCGTTTTCTATTTCAAGACGTTTTTACGGATTCTTTCAATTTATTTTTACGACTTGCTGCTGCCCGCAGCTTCGCCCGCGTGGATGGCGAAAATTATTCCGCAGGAACATGCTACCGGGACAAAAAGTAGCTTATGTTACTCCTTATAACATCAGCTATCTGCCAGTGAAAGTCCTGTCAAAATCGGTCCAGTCATTTCTGACATTAGCCGGAACTAACCGTGGCCCTTGCGCACAGGCAACTGAAGGAACACGGGTGGGTTTAGTCAGTAAAAGTCTGACACGCCCTCCCGCGGGGTAATTACGTAACGCACTATCAGTAGGAATGGGTTTCATTTTGACAGTTCAACAACATTAATTGCCTTATTTACGTTGTTGAGCAAATAAATTTTTCGAACATATGAAGCAATGGATTAGCAATAGGCTTCAAAATGATTCAGATTGTGATAGATAGTGTGTTACGCAATTAGGGTGCCGCTCCGCCCAGAGCGGGAGAAGTTATTTGATGACTCCCAAGCGAAAAAAAAAACTCGTTGGTTCAAATATTATCAGTCTATCTGTGATTCTATATGTAAATGTTGACTTCAAAAAAATGCAAGACGGTGTTGTTTTATTTATTGCATATTATACCTACTTATAATTTGCATATTATAAGCATTTAATAACCGTAGAGTTTGCATATCACAATGCGACAAAAACAAGATTCGTCCGTTCTATTATTAAAAGTCGTAATGGTGACATTTCAAGGTGAATAAAGAAACGACGTGGATTGCGTACGCGCAGTTTTTTACTCTAATTATGCGATACCATCATAGATAGCAATGTGGGTTGTACATTACAAATGGACATAGCTCCATTACCATTATTCCTGTTAACCAGATATATTTTTAAGCTATTGCATAGCTTTTATCGCGGGCTTTGAGCGCGGCGACCGAATCAAGAAATTCCGTAACGAAAATAAAACCTAACACCCCCACTCCGCCTACCATGTAGCTCGGCCGAGCGGTCGCTTAACGTGTATGTATATGGTACGACTGTACTTGAATTAATATCAAAGAAAAAAAAATACTGCATAAAGAAAAAATAAATAAATAATTATAATTGCATAAGTTGATACAAAATGCTATACAATAGCTTTACCGCGGCAGTCCCCGAGTGCCACACGTGTTTTTTTTTAAATAGCTACTAAGTACTCATGTTACAACAAAAAATCTTTGTAAATAAAGTGAGATATGCTTTACCAACCCGCACTAGGCCCGCGTGGTGGATTACGGCCCACTCCCTCTCACAGAGAGGATTCCTGTGTCCCAGCAGTGGGAACATTATAGGCTGATTATGCTATGCTTTTGGTTGCGACGCTCAGAAAGTACTAATTGGATGTATCCTCTTTTCAATAAATGGTATTTAGATTTGTGATAATGTTTAGTAACAAACCAACTTCAAAGATATAGGTAAAAATAGTGATGTAGAACTATATTAGTTTAGTTTTTTTTTTTTTTATATTCTGTAGTTTCTGCCTATCCCCATGGGAAGAAGGCGTGAGTTAATGTATGTATGTAAAACTGTATAAATAAATATTCTTCATTTATTTATCATGGACATTTTATTAATATACTAGCTTCTGCTCGCGACTTCAACCGCGTGAAAGTTCTTGTTCCCCCGACCCACCCCGTTGCTTTCTAATTTTTTTTTTCCCGTAAGAACCTTCTACAAAGTATTAGAAATCTTAAAAATAAAAGTTGGATGAAATCGGTAAAGCCGTTCTCAAGTGATGGCGTGACCAAGGGAAATAGGGATTCATTTTTTTATAGATTAATCAATAATTAATTATAGGAATAAAACGCGTAACCACTATCAGGTAACCAGAAAACCTCACTAATAACTCCTTTTATATTAGTCATCCCAAAAATGATCTCGGATGTATTTTATACAGTACATCCTCGAACTAGACACAATAGGGAACTGATTAAATGTTATCGTTTGAGAGTACAGACGACATAAAAATGAAGGTTTCAGAAAATCTACTCCGTGCAATGCCCGAAAATAAACAGTCAAACCCGTTTCGATCATCTTTCATAGGCATGCCAATATGAATATGGGAGGCGGCGTAAGTACAAAAAACGACAGTAGACCATTAGAATTCTTTCCAAATGTAAGAAACAGTGGCAATGGCTAGGACTTGAGACTGACGTGGCGTGAGGTAGGACTGAGCTACATAGATTAGTGTTCTAGGCACACAGTACGGAACCGCCACACAAGCAGCGTAGAGATGGTAGTATAGAGGTATGAGGAACAGGGTGTAAAGTTCACTCATACTCTATGGAAAAGGGAGGATCCTCCGACCAGACGGGTCTTGTGTCTGGTGGGCAACTGCCCAACGGTTGATGTCGGGATGTTGTATATATGCTAGTTGCGCGGTAAACTCTGCTTGCGCGATGCAGGATTTTGCGTGACGTCAGTCTGACGCGTAGCTCGCATGTGGCGTTGTAGATGCCGCTACAGTAGTACCTACAAATACAATTCTTGGCCACTGAGCGCACAATTTTTGTCATCTTAGCCATTCAAAGCCGTCAATTTCTATATGTCAGTTATGTCGTAGTGCGAGTAAACGATGACAGGCTAGATTTGTATGGAAAGTGTTGACAGTGCTGCCTCTAGCAGCGGCCACCGAGGCGTTTGTGCTCTGTGGTTGTAGGTATAATGTTAGGCAATAATAATATTAAGCCTCGTATCCACTATGCCACATTTGACGCGCGACATGATGTACAACATGTTGAACTTGTTGCTGTTGGACTTTTCTTTCGTAACGTTGTAATCTTGTGCGCCAGTTGGCAACGTCACGTGTTGCGCTTCAAATGTTGCCTAGCGGATACAAGGCTTTATACAGCATTCAGGAGTTTGTGCAAGATTCCAAGGAATAGACCTTCTGTTCTTTCCTTATTTTAGGTAACAGCTATTCGTAATGAATTTGTGAGACATAAACAAATGCATGAACTGTCAGTCCGTTTGAAATAAGAGGTGATCTCACGACATCAATTGTTTTGGTTTGGTGGCGCCATTGTGTAAGATGTTTTTGGTTAGATATTATTTAACCTTGGTGGGTTTAGAATTAGATTACGCTAATATTAGTTTGAGTTATAAAATCTGTGAAAAATCATTAATTTTTAATTAATTACAGCATACATTGTTTTAAAGAAAATTATTTGCGTTTTTTTTACAGGAAACTTCAATTTGCAGCATAGTTAATTTAAATTTAAAATCTAAGATTTTTTCCTGGACAATAAATATACGGGGAAAATAAAATTGACTTTTTCATTGTAATACTTTATTGTCCGCAATAACGATTACACGGTTGTTGATATTTGATATTCAGTAATAAAATCTGAATGTTGTATTTCTTCTTAATTTTTTTAAAAGCTTTCTGTATTAAATTCTCCTTAAAGATATTTGAAATTAGTTTTTTAACCGATTTCCAAAAAAGGAGGAGGTTCTCAATTCGTCTGTTTTTTTATGTTTGTTAGCTCAGAACTTTTTTCTGGGTGAACCGATTTGGATGATTCTTTTTGTATTGAAAGCTGGAGCTTCACATGTGGTCCCATTTAAATTTGATCAAGTTCTGACCAGCAATTTTTTGAGTTATCCTTAGTACTGCGTATTTATTCCACTTAGTTTATATTGATGATGTTTTAATAATTTCCTGTCATGGTTATTTACAAATCAAGTAGTGGTTTACGAATGTGTGTGGGGCAGGTACAACAACTAAAAAGTGTAGAATAAAAACATTTTTACAAAAAACAACCGACTTCCAAAAAAACACTAAAAGTATTTTTGTAAAAATGTTTTTTTTTTTAAAGTTCCTATGTATATTAAACTTTATTTTTAGCTGCTGAAATATATAGGATTGTAACATCTTTTGTTTCAAGGAATACTCACATCCTCTATGGCCTGATCCAATTGTTTGTGTATCTGGAGGCCCACCCAGGGCTCCGCCGACAAGCTCGAGTCATGTCTCTTGCAATCCTTAGACCCACAGGTCTCGCAACCCTGAAAATACAAGACTTATGATCAAGTCACGAACATAACAAAGGAGAGGCATTTTTGTTACCATTTCCTCTGGCTTCATTGCATTTTCATTGATTCCATACAATGCAATGTTAAAAGTTGGGTATGAAGTATGAATCATTGTTGTGATAGTGATCATTGGACAGGGAAAGTTTTAATGGACACTCTGTCATAATTTATATTAATAAGTAATACATTAAACAAATGAAACTAAAACAGTGATCAATATAAATGATGGTGGACCGAGAGGAAGAGGAAGACCAAAGAATAGATGGATGATAGATGTGATTATAGATAGTGTGAGGGATGACAAAACAAAAAGGAGTTGGATTATAGAGTGACAGCGACAGGTGAGAATGGATGAAAAAAAAAAGTTTAGGGTTCAGAGGATAGGAAGTTGATGATCATACATAAATACTGTCAATAACACACACATTGCTCATTCAATAACAATTCTGGGGAGAGGTGACTAATCACATAAATAATTTGGGAAAAATCATGACTCATATGAGTCTGACAATCCGTACGCGAAATATGCGCGTTGACGTGGAGTTGCGGACACCAACCCGTAATACCTATGAGTCTGACAAATCTGTATTTTCTTTTATTTTTTTGCTAGTTAGTTATTATGAAAATGATAATGTTTACATAATAGAATAGAATAGAATAGAATACTCTTTTTTATGTACACCATAAAAAATAACAGATATAAATGTAGACATTTTACACAGGGTGACACAATGGGCGGTCTTATCGCTAAAAGCGATCTTTTACAGACAACCTTTGGATGGATTCAAGGGAGAAGGAGAGACAATAATGCAGGTAGTCAGTGGTGTACCATTTACATATACAACAAATACATACATACATAAAACATATACTTATCTACATATAATATATACAATAATAAACATGAAACAAGAGCAAGGAAACTAAATGTAATGATGATGTTTAAGGAGAGAGGAAGTGTTTTTTAACCATAATTTTAAAAGTGGACAAAGATTAAGCACGCCTTATCGACTCGGGCAAGGCATTCCATAACCGTACTGCTTGAACTGTAAAAGACTTGTCATAAAAGCTGGTGGAATGCATCGGCATCTCTAGTCTTAAGTTTTCCGATGACCTAAGATATCTATTATGTGTGTCATGAAGGAACTTGAAACGTTCTTTAAGATAAGAGGGGGTTTTAATAATAATGTATATAAAATATTGTATCATAAGTTTTAAATAATAACTAATAAAACACTGGTATTATCAGATTCTTTAGTTCTTTGGTAACCCTTCACCCATAAAAGTCAACCTACTTATGAAAAAAAATTGTAGACTAACTTCTCATTCACATTTTGTATAAGCTCATTTTGATTTATATTTGTTGCAACTTATGCTGAGACATGAACAGAAAAATTTCAAGTAATTAATTTGATAAAGATATTTAAAAAATCTGGTATTTGTTGTAAAATACAATACTAGGCTTAATATGTTACTCTGATGATCTACAGTTATAGACTATTCACAAGACAGGGAGGTCTGGAAGTAAAGAGGAGATACCTTTGCCCAGCACTCAGAAACAAAGGCTTACAAAAAAAAGACTACTGTTGTAAACAACAATACTTATACGTATTTATTTTTATAATCACTTCATATTCTTTATTGTACACACAAAACCTGCAGAGTGGTTGACATGTAAGAAATTATTTAAAAAGATAAGCTTGTTATTAATTATTTTTAATTAATGAATAATGACCAACTGTTTACTAGTCTTAGATGTCCCAATGAATAAAAATAATGAAATTTATTTTATGACTCAGTGTTTGGTAATTATTATTTCAGATTCTAGCAATTAGTTCAAGAGTTTACTAAATGGTAAATTCGTAAATAAAGTTCAGGGAAAAAGGCACAGAAACCAGTAAAAACCTTCTTAGCTATTATTAAAGATTTATGTTTCCACATTTATTTTTATATCATAGACATATGAGTATTATCCTGTCTGTTAGAAATTTGGAACACCAGATAAGATCTATCTAGATACATGATAAGCAGAGTATGTTTATCTGTGAAAGCTGCAATTTAACTGGTTCTTTATACTACCTCAACACTAATTACTCTATCCATTAGAAAACAGACTAGCAAGGTACCACGGATGTTTAATTAAGTAATAAAAATTATTAGTGAACTCATAAAGCAAATGACAAAAAAAACAACTCTGTAGGTATTTTCTTGATTACTTGAAATAATTGCTCTCACAATAATTGCTTATCAAATGGTAAAAATACTAAAAATGATGAATAGGGAGGCGTACATGACCTCAATAGCGAATTATCGAGTTTTCTATCGCAAGTAAATAGTAAACAAAGAAAGTATGCCAACTCACTCTGACTGTCGCGTCTCCTTCATCTTTGTACGTCTCACCGACGAAATGGCACTTTAATTTATCAATATAATCGTGTAAAATATTCGAGTTGAGCCCGTAATAACAAGCCAGACATCCCAACACATAGCTAAATGCTATTGTGGCAAAGTGAAATCTGAAAAAAAACCTAATCGTTTAGGGAAATACTGCTGACAAAATACACAGATATGTAGTTATTTAATAATGCTACCTGTAAAAATATAAAACTCCAATCGCCGTGCATAGAATACCGAGGTAAATAATATAATTTTTATTATCAAATTTCTCTGTAAGCCTCGTTTGACATCTTTCACTCATGGCTAAGCGAACAATGACGTTTGTTGTGTGTGTGACGTTTTTGAAATGGTGTTGTCAAACTTGATGGCTAAATGTTACCACAAGTAGATAGATAGATACTACCAAAAGATGATTCCATTGATGACCATAAAGTGCAGTTGGTCACCGAATTAACAAAAGCCAGAATAATTCAATTATTATTTTTCGAATCCATTTGTTGATTTGAGAATTGTAAGAAAAAAAATAAGCAGACAAATGCGACATTACATAACATTGAACACAATACAATAATAATTATTAAACATAGTAATGTTATTTTAGAATTAGATTTGAAAACACAAATCATGCTTTTAAAGTTTCGAGTTTCGTTTGTAGTTTTTTTATGTTATGGTTAATCTCAGATTATTAACTATTTTAGGAGTTTATTTTTAAAATGGCAGCACAATTTTCGTTCAGAAATATCGACCCATCTATGTATCCGACTGAAAGGCTTCTATCTATGGCCATGAAAAAAATAAAATAAAAAAATCAGAATCAACGTTCATTAGGTACTTGACTCTTTGCAACGTTCTAAACATTGTAATATTTTTCCATATTATTTTGACGTAATGTTTGTGTCGTTCCTAAACACAGTTATCACAGAATTTGAGAATTCAAAAATTATTTCTGTCTTTCAAGAAATTGGAATTGGAACCAAAAGAAAAAAAGTGTCAAAGTAAACTTTGACTGCTTGACATTTCAGCTTTAATATTTTTCCTAACCTGAAATCGTATAGTTCAGCTTTGTTCTTGTTGTGAAGGGAATTAGATATAAAAGATTAGCAGTTAGTCGCTTCTGGCTTTTAGATTTTTGACCTAAAAAATTACTTGTAAGTATTGTGTTCCAATTTTATTATCTACGAGTTTGGTCGAAGTCGGCGTATGGAAATTCAATTCAAATAAACAGCAGTCTACACACATAACACTATTTTCAATAGGGACTAAATACACAGAAATATTATAGTGCTCTACAGTAGGTACCATATTCCATTATAATATCTTTCAAAACAGGGCTGTAGGTCTCTACAGCCCTGTTTTGAAAGATATTATAATTAAAAGTACGGCAAGAAGTCTTTCTTGCCGTACTTTTTAAGTTGAATTCCCGGCTCATTGCTTACTTTTCGCATGTAGTCCTCCCCAGACACCTTTAAGTTTTTCTACCAAAAGGTAATAATATAGGTATAATCCTATTGAATGACAATTTCATAAAATATCAATCAATAGGATTATATGAACTTTGAGAGTTGTATTGATGATTTTAATGATTATAATTCTGTAAATACATACTTTTTACGGTCGCGAATCATATTTCTTTCAACATACAACCTGTCACTGACTCGCAAATTACAAAAAACGTAAGAAAATTTGAATTTCGCGGGCAACCTGGCGCTTCCCACATGAGATAAATCTTGTATCTTGACCCCAGATACAATGTAAACAACTAATTATCGCCATAATTATCATTGTTGACATTTATTTATCAAAGTAATACACCTCTAGAGATACTTTGAAATTAAGTATTAAAGAGAATCAGTTATTGTTTTGTTTACACAATCGTCAGACATGATATTATTTTTGAATCCTAGTGTAATTTCGACAACTTAACTCCTACTAATGTTTTATTATTTCATTTGACACAGCTGTTCTCATCTGATAATCAGACCCACTGTTCAGTATATATACTATTCAGTAAAAGATTAGTAAAAGATTTTAAACAAACTTTTAATGCCTACAATATTATTATTTTCAGAACAAAATGGCATTCCAGAGATGTTTCCTGCAACTCTCAAAACAGTATGTGTCGAGGAGTTGCCTTCTCCAGTCAAATATCAAGCAGACTTACTGTGAACTCCATCATCAGTACAGTAGCAAGGCACCCAGGTTATTCAGCTACAGACATGAATGGATTGTAGTGGACGATGACATAGGAACAGTTGGTATCAGCAAATATGCACAAGAATCTCTTGGGGACGTCGTATTTGCACAACTACCTGAACCAAAAACGTTGGTCTACGAAGGCGATGAATGCGGAACCCTAGAAAGTGTTAAGGCAGCTAGTGAAATATATTCTCCTGTAACTGGTATAGTTACTGAGAAAAATGCAGAAGTAGAGAAGAAACCAGCCCTTATAAACACAAACTTTTATGATAAAGGCTGGTTATTTAAGTTGAAGTTGACAAAACTTGATGAAATAATGGCTTTGATGACAGAAGAAGAGTATGAGACTTACCTCAAAACAGATGTGGAGAAAAAAGAAAAACAGGAGACAGAATTAGAAAAGTAGTTCCTTATTTAAATGGTTTTATTTATTAGATGTTATAGAAAATAATAAAGTATGTTATGTTAATTTGTTTTTATTTTCATGTCTATGGCAAATTACAGTTGTTCTTGAATTTATTGATGAATTCCAGGATAATTTTAAAATAATTTTACAGAAATAGATCTGAAAAAAGAAAACAATTTATATATTGTGCATTATCATTTTTATTAGTGCATTCTTATCTACGAAAATCAATGGTAAACACAAGTCACTACTTTGGCATCAATTACACCAACGGTTAGTGCAATTAATATGTTATCACAATATTTATTTTGTACGCCAAATAAGTAACATAATTATCACAAATATTCCAAAATTATCACATACTTTATTGTACAGGACATATGATCAAAATTAATACACTATTTGAAATAGTTGAATTAATTAAATTAACAATACACCAATATTCTGAGAATTCACTTAGCAAGTACAGATTAAACACTATATTAATGATAAATGCTATAATGCCATACGTAAAATCGTAACTGGTGCTGTTTTTATAAAATTAATAATTAACTATCTTGGAAAGACCAAAAATGTTTATATGTGAATGTAGGTATATTTAAATTTAAAAATGCGTACACATCTAAGTATATAATTTATGAAAAACATTTTTATTTTTTAATGAACATCATTTAGGTAATTCTTGTGTTGTGGACGTTGGGTACCACCAATGCGATTTGAGCTTTTATTAATGTTAAATATATACCTTATGACTAGAGGTACACGTACATTTTATCTCTCAATATTAATTTTATAAGTGTGGACAAGTTCAAAACCCGGCTAATTGGTACAAAACAGCTGCCTTACCGTCTAACGAAGTTAAGCTATACCCCTTGATAAGATTATGGACCATACATTAATTTGGTATCAAGTCCCACTAACACGATGCAAGGTTATTCGCTTGTGGCAAACAATATAATTGAAGCAACAAATGACATTCTACGTAAGGTATGCCACAGGCAATTAAATCGCATAGTGTATCACAAACTGATAATACACATCAAATGAACCCATTTATTCCTAATTCGAGAACACTATGTCGATTTTATATAGTTTCAAAAAACCTTTTAATTTTGAACTCGACCACACTTCACCTGGATTATGATACAATAATATCATTAGTAATTAGCAGAAAAGCATTTAAAATCCCTGTTAAATAAACAATCATACATAATTCATTATATAAAGCTTCATAATACAAAAAGTAGGAAATACCAAGTAATCAAACCAAAACAAAATAATCAAATCAGTATCTTAAAAACAGCTGTTTTAAGAGAATGTCAAAATTAGATGCAGTCTGAGGAAAAATACATTAGTTTAGAGGTGATTTATAGAGATTAGTCAGTGGGGAGAGCTCTTTTACTATTAGAGCTAGCGAAAATAGTTACAAGGAATAAATAATATAGAATAGATATTATTTAAAAAAAACCACCTGTTTTCCCTATTAACATAACTGAAATGTATCAGCCTGTATAATACTTTTAGCTACTACCATAGAGTTATCTAGAATAGATTTAAACTGTTTAACATCATAGACATAGAGTAACGATAGATGGGACTGTGCCCCAATGAATTAAAGTATACCAGTAGTCAATAGAAACAGAAATGTCAGTTAATAATACTTATATTGTAACATCTTAGTATCTACGAATATGTCTGGTTAGAAAGCCTGAGAATATAGTGTAATGTAAATAAAAGAAGTTTATTCTTTCGTGAAGTACCAAATTATGCTCAGTGGCAAGATTTGAGGCAGGAGTGGTCATAAAACGTGCAAGTAGGACAGTCGCCACTGCCACGTTTAGTATTTAATAACAGCGAGTGTTATCTGATTTTTTGGTTGAGTTTATTGTTGATTAATGAAGAAAACTAGATGAGGAAAGTTTGGAGACTTCGAGTACAGCATACTCCTAAATTCTTACATTAATTGTATAGAAGGATATCAAAGAACGATGCTCCCAGGAGAGCTAGTTAAATGAAGTGATGGTGACTGACTTATTCCTAGTAATTGGTAAGCCATTTTAGTGATGAGAGAATATGCATAGCTTCATTAATTTACTTTCAAAGTATAGATTAAAACAATAACTTCACATAAAAATTGTGAAAGTTTTTACAGAATATCTTTGCCTTTCAGAATATCTTCATCTTTATCTCATCTATCATCATCAACCAACTTCTTGACACTCTCACAAAACTATTAAATTCCTTCATAGGAACCAGCGTTTCAATGCAATATTTATTTTAACCAAAATTTTTAAACTTTGCATCGCTATTCCAGCTTATGTTTTCATATATTCCTTCCGTCAATATTCATGGCATATAAAATGGTCACATTTCCATAGACAAACAGGACTTTTCAGGACCAGAGTACACATAGTACTAAAACCTCCATCGTCACATATAAATTACAATAAATTTAAAACTACCCACAATTTTCAGGGATTATTTTTGCTTCCCATCCAGTTTCTCCAATTCGGGGTCGGTGGTTTCATAGTTTGATACCATTTAACGTTAAAAGGTTTATCTAGGGAAAGATTTGCTGTTATTTGAAGAACCTTGGATTGCGTGTTATAGGTAAATTCGCAGGGTTTGACGCAAGGCTGGTCATTGATGGCGACCATTTTGATCGGCGGCTGGTTCAGTACTGATATTTTGTTGAGCGAAGGTACTCCGTATCCCCACCATTGAACGTTGCTGCGTATCTCTGTGTTGTTCAGGGAGAACTCTATGTGGCTATATTTTTGTTCTTCGTAAGTGTCTGTAAAAGAGAAAATAGTGTTTGTGTGAGTTGAACAAAGAATGATGTAATTGGCAGATTTGAATAGTTGTTCCAAGGTCGTCATAATCTATTCTCAAATAGTTTGCGCAGATACGACAAAAGAAGACTTCAAAGGCGGTGCGCCATTCTTTCCTAGGTCTGTCTCGATGTTCACGCCTCTGCAATATTAAATACTAGCTTTTTCCCGCGGCTTCGCTCGCGTTAATTTAGAATTTGACAATCAATTAAGGTTGTTCGGGGAATTATAGTTATGAGGATGAAAAACCGGTCTATCGACACTCTAGACTCAAAAAATGAATTAAGTACTTAAAAAAAAATACTCTTAACACACTACTAAAGTTTCTATAATAATATAATTCAATCATGATTCGAAAGACACGTGGCGCCATCTATTATCATAAGAACGTAATTGTTGTTTTCCTCGGGAACAGTACTTTTTTTTCGGGATGAAAGGTACCCTAAGTCCGTTTCTGTACACCTAACAACGTATATGCAAAATTTCAGGCTGACCGGTTCAATGGTTTAGGCGTGAAAGGTAACAAGCAAACTTACTTTGGCATTTATAATATTAGTTAGGATAGGATTAGGATTTACAATTGTTAGTGAAACTTACTCAAGCTATCGCCGTCATCCCAGTACAGTTCTCCCTTGGCGTGGTTGTCTCTGTCGGGCACAACGAGCAGCTGCAGCGGCGAGCTGCGCGTGTTGCTGGTGGTGACGGGCCCCTGCGGGGGCGGCTCCTGCATGGGGATTATGCCGCCGCCCTGTGGAAAGGAAACAAACTCTAACTCAAAGCATTTATTTCAATTAAACCATTTGCAGGCACTTTTGAATTGTCAAAGAGTCGGTCAGTTAACCAAAAAGTTGAAGCTAGTTGCCCATTCCAAAACGTAGATCTCTATGGAGAAGAATGGGCAAGAAACTCCAAGGACTCTTTTTAAATCAAGATATTACAAAATCCTGGGTAAGTACATTATTCTTGTTGCTTCTATATGTGAGAACAATGTAAAAAAAAATATTAAGAAACAATTCAAAATATAAGATTAAAAATAAAAACAAGCCGTGGCAGCCAAGAGATGACCAGTCCCAACCGACGGCGCCCGTTCACGAACATAACGCGTGGCTCAGCACCATCCAGCTCAAACATTTTGTAGGGAACAGAATGATCCAACACACGCGCCACCATCAGTGAGACATTTAAGTGAACATGAAATAGTCTCAACTGCCATGCTTTCAAGTCAACATACATAATAAACGAATCCATGGTACTCACATTTACAACATCGAAAAAATGATTCTAAATTATACAAAACTATAGTTTGCTAAGTATTTGAGAGATGAATAAAATGTTACTACCAAAAAGAAAAGATAATCATTAATATCTAATGGAGTATTCAATAATAGAACATATTATAAAAATAAAAAAAACATTAAGTTCGTAATGTCAGAAGAAATAAAAAGGAAAAGTAAAAGGAAAGCATCTCTTCCAAACATTCAAATTTTAACTAGTGAGCCCAAGTGGCTGTGGAGCAGGACCAGCATTAAGCAAAGCATTTTTATCTACGATATAAATCATTGAATTTATAATATGATTGTCTACATAGTGTGCGTTTAATGCATATTTTAAATTTCTCCTCATTTAGTTGAAGAATATCGAGTGGTATTTTATTATAACATTTAACACAGTACCCCATAAAAGAAGTATGTACTTTAGACAACCTGAAACGTGGTTGATCTAATTTGTTCCTTTTTCTATAGTGTATTCACGGAGACGAGTTAGTAGAGCGCTATCTCACTCACACAATTTTTTAACTGCGATTGGTCAGTGATAAACGCTAAGGCGGTGTACACAGTACGAGTACTTTTTAGTCTACTCATACTTCCCGTACTGTGCAGACGTGCTCTTACTTGTGACTGTATGCTCAACTTGTGAATCGGCTGGTGTATTGGATTTTATGATTGATTGCTTTCTTGACGACTTGGCGGCTTGTGAAAAGGACTTTTCATTGTGAACTGAAATAGTGCGATAATGGTGGATATCGAACAACCTGCTGAAAAAAGAAAACGGCGGGCTTTTTTGTCTACCGAGAAGACTATGATTTTAAATATGTACCACGCAATGAGAAAAGCAGACTCTTCGGCCTCCAAGGGTGACATTCTGAAAGCTGTTGCATCTTCTTTAGGTGTTCACTGGGCTTCTGTTCATAGAATTGTAAAAGAGAAGAATGATAGTGGTGAGTTAAAATCTCCGAAGAAATTGAAGCAACGTTTGTCAATTGTTGATACGATTGATAACTTTACAAAATGTGCCATCAGAAGTATAGTCCACAATTTCTTCGCGCAGAATGAAATACCTACTCTAGATAAGATTTTAAAGAAAATCAGTGATGATGGCACTTTGGGCATTATAAAGAGAACGACGCTACATAAAATATTGAAAAAAATTGGTTTTAAATTCTGTAAGAGAAGCAGAAACAGCTTATTGCTGGATCGCGATGACATATTCTTTTGGAGAAGAAATTATCTGCGAGCTATCAAAAATGCACGAAATAATCATCAAAAAATCTACTATTTAGATGAAACTTGGGTGAATGAAGGTCACACTACCTCAAACGCTTGGGTCGATACCACAGTGAAAAGCAGGCGAGACGCTTTTATTAATGGACTAACGACTGGCTTGAAAACACCTTCAGGTGTGTATTTTTTTAATTTAATGGTCAATGGAAATTTTTAAGCGGCGCAGGTGTGCTAATGACCCGTTTATTGTTCTTTTGTCATAAATGAGCATTATCATAATAAAATACTTTTTCCCAATTTTTGTATAGTAAACTGGCCCAGGTGCGCTACATCCATTGTTATTATTATCATTAAGTTATTGTTATATTCTCATTGTTGAAACACGTGTTTTATAACATGTTTGTATTCTCGTTACAGGAAAAGGCAAAATACTAATTATCACTCACATCGGGAGTGAGGATGGATTCGTCGAAGGTGGTCTAAATATGTTTGAGTCGAAGAAACAAGGCGATTATCACAAGGAGATGAATGCCGAAGAATTTGAAAATTGGTTTAGAGAAGTTTTAAATAAGCTAGATGATAATTCTGTGATAGTCATGGATAACGCTTCCTATCACTCTAGGAAAATAGAGGGAATCCCAACGGCCAAATGTAAAAAACAGGATATATTTAATTGGTTACGCGAAAAAAATATTAGCTGTAACGCTGAAATGTTGAAACGTGAATTATTAAACATCGTTAAAAATCATAGACAGCGATATGACGCTTGCATTATAGACGAAATGGCAAAATCACAAAACAAAACTGTATTGAGACTGCCGCCGTATCATTGCGAATTAAATCCAATTGAGCTAGTGTGGGCTCAAGTTAAAGGAAATGTAGCTTCACACATGAAAACACACAAAATGGCAGAATTAAAAATTGTATTAAACGAATCAATTCATAATATTGACGCAGAGAAATGGAAAAAATGTATAAAGCATGTCATAGAAAAAGTTGAGCCCAAAATGGATGCCATGGACAGAAATGTAGAAGCAATGACTGAAAGATTCATAATAAATGTAGGAAACGACGACAGTAGTGATAGTACGGAGAGTGATGATGATGATATGTTATAAACTTGTTTATGTAGATATTATAATATAATAAAGAAAATTTAATCATTAACTCTCGATTTTATTTCTTTCCTTCATATCCATCCAGATATATAAAAAAGTAGGTACCCATAAAAAAATTCTATCAAATAAATGTCTCTCAATTTATACGACAGACGAAGCCGCAGGAATAAACTAAGCGAACTTTTAAGAAGCGCAGTGTGAACGCACATTTACATTTCTAAGGTATTGTTAACGCCCACTGACCCTAAAAAAGTTTTTTTTGTCTTTGTCATTTGTATGATAATGTGCGATAGAGAAGGCGCTATACTAACTCGTCTCCGTGAATACACTAGTGTTGAAATTATGTCTGTCATTTATCTTACTAAAAAGATGTAGATTTTTTCAAACATACATAATGTTTTCATATATATATTGACAAGGTGCCGTCATGATGTTAATTTTATTAAACAGTTCTATTAGAGATTCACGTTTGCGGAGATTGTAGATGGCTCTGACAGCCCTCTTTTGCAGAATAAAGATAGAATTCAATTTCCGCAGCCCGTCCCCACAGCAGAATACCGTAAGACAAGATGCTATGAAAGTAACTAAAATATACTAGTCTCGCGGTATCCACGTCTGTTAATTGACGGATTTTTCAAACAGCGTAAGGGGATGAAGTTAGCCGCCCTGCAAGTGATGTTAAGTGAGGACCCCACTGTAGCTTTGAGTCAAGCGTGATCCCCAGGAAATCCGTTTTTTCGACGAATTCCAGTATATTCTTATTCAATACAACGTGACATTCACTACTTCTAACATTCGGTAAAGCGAATCTTATGCATTTAGTTTTCTTCTCATTTAATACCAAATTATTTACAGTAAACCAATTATGAACCTTAAGCATAGCGTTATTTACGTCGTAAAGCTCCTGTGCATGCCTGTTTATTTTTTAAATCTGTGATGTGTCATCACTCATCAGCAAATAACACCATTTGTGGTCGGTTTTTCAGTAAATAAGGTAAATCGTTTATATATACTAAAAAGAGGAACGGACCCAATATTGAGCCCTGCGGTACACCTATTTTGACTTTTAGGCCCACTGAATTCACGCCGTTTATTTGAACTGGCTGGAGTCTATCATTCAAATATGATTTTACTAAGCTAAGCGCAAGTTTACCCAGTCCGTAATGCTCAAGTTTCAAGAGCAGCGTTTCGTGATTCACACAATCAACGGGATTGGATAGGTCGCAAAATATGCCTATTGCATTTTGTGCCTCCTTAAATGCCTTAAATATGTGTTTTAATAAGATGACACGGGCATCGGTTTTACAACGTCCTTTAGTGAAACCATACTGTTGATCGTGTAGGATGTTATTACGATTAAAATGATTGAGCATTTGATTTAATGTTACTTTTTCAAACACCTTGCTGAATAGCGGCAAAACCGATACGGGTCTATAATTATTACTGTCTTTGCTGTCCCCAGATTTGAAAAGTGGAATAACTTTACTATACTTCATTAAATCTGGGAATACTCCTTGATCAACACATACATTAAATATTAAAGCTAAATAGGGTGCAATTGTCTCAATAATCGATTGACAAACTTTAGTAGACATGCCCCCCAGATCTTCGGTAATTTTGATCTTAAGTTGCTTAAATGCCTTTACAACTACCACAGGGTTTATATGTTTAAATTTAAATTCCATAGGACAGGCTGAAACATTCGCTTTGAAGAAATCAAAAGCAAGGTAGGGCGAGGAATATAAAGTTTCTGTAGTTTTAATTGGCATATTTGTAAAGAAAGTTGCAAATTCCTGAGCAACATCGATGTTATCGCTAATGAGACCGCGGGAAGTGTCCAGTGTGTAATCAGTATTATGCCTTTTGTTCCTGTCCGTTTCATTGTTAATAATTTTCCAAACTGTCTTTATTTTATTGTCTGCTGTTTAACCTTGTTGCTAATGAATGAAGCTTTAGCTGCTTTGCAGATATTTTTAAAAGTTTTAGAGTAAGTAGCAACATTCTTATGTTTCCCTGTTAATATACGGCTTAAGGCCATACAGTTCACAGAAAAGTAAAAAAAAAATCTTTCCCTACTTTTCCTGATGCCTTTAGTTGCCCAGTCACTGAATAAAAACTTAGGGCAAATAGTTTTAGATTTCTTCTTAAAATAATTTGTATCGGCACTTTTTGTATTGGTGAAATAAGTTTTAATGGTAAGTATGTACACGGATCATTTTTAGTTTCTAAACGTAGTTGCGCCAATGAAGGGCCTGCGCAAAAACAAAGGCAAATAAATAACGCGCTAGATCGACTGCAGGGTATTTCCTTTCTGCGTACATAGTATTCACTACTGGGTAGGTCTGTAACGGCATCTGCAAACGCCACATGCGAGCTACACGTCACACTGACGTCACGCAAAATCCTGCATCGCGCAAGCAGAGTTTCCCGCGCAACTAGCATATATACAACGCCCCGACATCAATCGTCGGGCAGTTGCCCACCAGACACGACACCCGTCTGGTCGGAGGCTTCTCCCTTTTCTATAGAGTATGAGTGAACTTTACACCCTGTTCCTCATACCTCTATAGGTCTTCAGGGGGCGTATAACTGTATATGTAATTTGTACAATACCAAGGCGTTCTACTGATTTTTATAACGAACGGGTTTTTATAACGAAACCAAAACGCATAGGCAACATTCTGCTTCGGGAAATGGCGTTACATACGTAAATTTAGTGCAGATAATTTCAACGAATTTACTTGTTAATCCCGACGATATGACTAACATAACGCAGCAGTATTTATATTCAAAACTACCCCATAAAACACAGAACCTCACCTTAACCGACACGGTCTCGTTGTCAGTGAGCTCGTAGGACTTGTCACTAGCTATGAACTGTCCGTCCAATATGTTGTACCAGCTCTGTGGTCCGGGGAACTCTGCCCTAGTGACAACGGCTCCTTGTTCCAGTATGGGAGACACCATTACGTAGGGACCGATCATGAATTGGGTATCTATGTCGTGTAGGTTGTTCTGTTCTGGGGCTCTGGAAGGAAGAGAGAAGAAAATATTAATTAAGAGGAAATAGATTATTGTTCTTTTTCTTAACTTCAAAAATGTATGGATCTATTTCATCAGACATATCTACAAAAGTTGCTGATAACTTCATAGGAGGTCCTATCAAGAAGGTCTGAAAGGAAATTACATGGATACTCTTTTCAAAACGTATGAAACTGAATTTTTGTGTTTCTATATTTTTTTTACCCTTAAAATAATATCGACGGAATTAAGTTTTTTTCAATTAATGAGGTTTTTCTGAAATGACTTTCACTAAGTGGCAGCACTGAGACGTCAGGTCCGGGCACCTGTCAAAATCGTCACAGCGCCTATATTTTCATTAGTCGTGAATGAATGAAACGAATGATGAACGTCATCATATATTTATACAGACCTCTTGTCAAAGTGGCGCCAACTGGTAGCGTGAATTTTCATGGAAACCCTCATTATGTGATACAGAACCGATTCATAAATTATTACTTAAGACTTATTGGAGTCAAAATCGTCGCAAATTGGCTGAGAGTAGCTGGATGAGAGTGCCCGAGTATCGAGTTAACTGGTGTGCGATTGGAGATGGGGATGTTAATATTAATGTCACTTACTCAAAGAACAGCGGCCTGACGACCGTTTCTCCATACACATGCGCGTTCCAGAACAGAGTGTAGTAGTACGGCAGGAGCGTGTAGCGCAGACGTAATGCTGAGCGACTGGCTTCTACCACCTCCGGGCCTAAGGATACCGGGTCTTGTGGCTGGTAGAAAATAAATTCGTTAAAAAAGAATTATTATTTCTATTATTTAACTACCGCAATGCAGAAAAATCTTCTAGTTACTGTGTTTACACTCAGCGGCACGGAATTTGGCCCAAGCGTATTATGTCGTTTATTGTCAAAATGAAACACGAAGGACATGTTTTTTTTTTCATACTTAGAGGATGGTCTGATAGCAGTAACTCCGAAAAAAAATGAAAACTTTATTAAATTACAAAACTGGCAATTAACACAAACATTAAAATGACGGTTTTGTTCCACTATCCATTGTACCCCCGTTTACATCTTACGGACCCCCAATTATTTTTTTCACTCAACATGGACCCCTTGTAGGTCGTCGTCGACCCCTGAGTGTCGATATAGACCACTTTGGGTATAATTGGTCTACATCAAGTAGAACAAGTTTAAGTTGTTTAAAACCTGCTTACCTTAGAACTATCCGAATTATGGTTTCTCGAGAACGGATAGAAAGCTCCTAATTGCATCCAACGCTTGCAAAGTTCCACTGTTGTGTCTCCGTTGAAGCCGCAAATATCGGCACCCATCATTGGGATCCCGAATAGACTGAAGCTTAGCAGCTCTGCAAAATATAAAACGAATGAATACTCCATAGTTTTTGTGGTAGAAAATAATTTCTCTCCATCTTTCAAACAAAGCCGGTCCTCACACACAAATCGTGTGGACGTCAAGGTTAAAGATCCCTTGTTCGTCGACTTAAGTCTGCACAAATCTGTGAGCAGACTCTCCAGAATCAGTGATTTGTCTGCGTGGGAGAACCGGCTATTATTTATTTATTTGTTTGTTTTACGAATGCTAATTTCCATGTCCATCAATTATTAGATTTATCGTGTATAATAATTTGAATTCAGAACTAAGTACTTTATGTTTAGTACTTTACAATAAAGCACTTAGTTCTGAATTCTAATTATAATACACGATAAATCTAATAATTGATGTAATTGATGGACATGGAAATTAGCATTCGGTTGTATTCGGAAATCCGATGATTCCCGAGGAACATTAAGAAATTAGTTGTACTGTACTTTATTGTTGTTTTGTTTTGACGTAACAACACAATAAAGTACTTAAAATTGTTTCTACCTATGTCTTTGAAACCATTCAACCGATGTGCCCCAAACCGGTTTCATTAGAAAGACAATAATGCGAAGATGGTTTTAGACCGACCTCCACGCAGGCGAAGCCGCGGGCAAAAGCAAGTATTAGAATATAAACATACCAGGTACAGTCATCTTCATGTCGTGCCAGTTACTGGCGATGTCTCCGCTCCAGTGTCCCGAGTACTTGCCCATTCCCACGAACGTAGAGCGCGTTATTATGAACGGACGTTTTCCCCTGATTTCTGCTAGTGAACTATGGGGAAAAAAGTAAATATGTGCATAAGGGTGGAATGAAAGAAAATACATTTATGTGCACTTAATTTGCAGCAAAAAATAAGGCACGCAAACACAATGAGAACCAAATCGCGTCACATTTTAAACGCACAGATCAGAATATTCCTTTATCTGTATCCGTTTCTGTCACTCAGCAGTGGGATTTTACCCTTAAAAAAATGGCACTCGGGGAATGCCGCGGTAAAGCTATTGCATAGCATTTTTTATCAACTTATGCAATTATAATATTTTTTTATTTATGCAGTATTTTTTTTTCTTTGATATTAATTCAAGTACAGTCGTACCATATACATACACGTTAAGCGAACGCTCGGCCGAGCTACATGGTAGGCGGAGTGGGGGGTGTTAGGTTTTATTTTCGTTACGGAATTTCTTAATTCGGTCGCCGCGCTCAAAGCCCGCGATAAAAGCTATGCAATAGCTTAAAAATAGTATTGGTTTCGATTTTCTATACATAAGAGACATTTGCAGAAAATTCTTATGGTTCTGAATGTTTTACACTTGAAATGTCGTATGAGAACAACACCATTATAATGAAATTGAGCCACATGCAAGTTCCAAGAAAACCGTATTTTACTTTAAGTTTAACAAGTCCAACAAACATTAGAATGGTATCATTATTTATATAATTTCATTGCCTTTACTTTTTATATTATTTACTTACAAGTAAGTAGCGACGGCCTCTGTGAGCGAGTACAAGTTGTGCACATCGTAGTGCGCGCCCGCATAGTGCTTGGCGTCCATGCAGAGCGTGTGTGTGCGCAGCTGTGAGTCCGACGTGTGAGGCATGTATGGGAGGTCTTCAGGCCCGCAAGTACCTACTGCTGTACCGTCTTTGAAGTTTGAGGGCTCGTTCATGTCCTGTCAATTTAAAGCAGGTTGAAAAGACAAAGAAAAAAGACGGCAGGCAACAAAATGAGTATAAAATATGAATCCATGTTACAGTATAGTATTTTTATGTCACGAAGCGACGCGCGCTCTACTTGTGGTAACCAAGTGTACAAACACGCTGTGAATGTGTGCGTTAAGACGAGCGGCGTCAGCACATAACGTCCGTAGGGCACTACAGGGATCCAGCAGAATACCAGCGTCAGGTATATTTGTGTACCACATGCTGAGCTGGACTCCCATCTAATGCCACTTTGAGACGCACACCGCACTTTTGTATTCCACCGCACGTTTTTTTAATTTATATTTTAATTTGTGACACAAAGTGTCATCGTCACTATTTTTATGTCTTCCTTTCTTTTTTTTCTCTTGTTGTATATTGGCACTTTGTGCCTACTTAACTAAATTGTAATCACTTTAAATTTTATTATTTAATCGTGCTTTGTATGTTGTGTTATGTCTCTTGTGTTCACCAAATAAACGATTTATCTATCTATCTATCTATCTATAACACACACGTACACACACACACTCGCCATTGTCTCGGACGGTACCGAGAGCTCCTGCGCTTACACACACATTCACAGCGTGTTTGTACATTTGGTAACCACAAGTAAAGCACGCGTCGCTTCGTGACAGAGAAGCCCTGCAGTGGTACAATACAGTTTAGATAGATACAAAATGTTACAAGAACTTACAATCCACGCTCCATCGTAAGGCACAGCTTTGTGGAAGTTGGTCATCATCTCCAGCCAGTAGCTGCTCGAGTTTGGATGAGTAAAGTCAGGGAATACGGTGTATCCGGTGTTCCAAACCTTAAAAGCATCAAGGATAAAAAATATTAGTGAACAAAAATGTTTTCAGATGTTTGGAATTATATTTAAATTTTCAGTATCTTTCTGGAGACATAGATAATAACAAAAATGAGGATTTTGATGCGAAAAATCTAATGCGGCGGGTAAGACCGGCCGTTGGCTTGCCACGCGGCCGACGAAATTTAAATAAAGAACAACAAATTTTCTTTAAAAAAACCGAATATTTTGTTTTTGATTTGCCATACAGTCAACTAGGTAACTTAAACCTTCAATATAACATTAGCCAAAAAAATTATTTGACTTTCTTTTTTTTTTAGCTTATGCCTGCCTATTTTATTTGCAACAAACTTTGTAAACAATATGTAGAAGGTATATGCCTTCTACATATTGTTTACAAAGTTTGTAAAATTAAAATGTCGTAAATAGAATTTTGGGCTAATGTTATATTGAAGGTTTAAGTTACCCAGATTGACTGTATTAATTTATTTTAATAAACCATCCTTTCATGCATATTTTCTATATAAAATAGTTTCGATGTGTCACATCTGCCACGCGTCCGACGACGGGTCCATTTTATTTGTGTCTACATTTTCTGTATTTTTTTTAAATTTTATTTTACTGTACTGTTTCTTTTGTATGTTTGTTTATGCTGCAAAAGTATGACGCCGGTTTCGGTACGGTACAGATTAACGGCTATGGCAATCAAACAGAGAAATCGAGAAAAGAAGCAATTTCTTCAATAATATCTACCTGTCCAATAAGTATTTGATTGGTCGAGTTTTTGACGAATATGTCCATCTCCACTCCTCGATCATACGGTGGGTAGGTACCGGGTTTTTCAGAAGCACCTACACCGGGATCTGAAAGAAGTAAGTTTTATTATATTGCGTCTACAATGACATCAGGGAACGAAAATATACACACGATTTTTTATTGGCTTTCTCATAGAAGTATGTGTATATTTTGTTGGCTAGACTAGTACCTTAAAATAGATGAATTTCGACTATGTATTGTGCGCTAAGTTTTATATACTTAACGGATGAACGTTGTTGGAAATGCTAAATCTAGAAAATATGCAGAAAGAGCTCAGTAGGAATACAAATAATTTGTGTTCCTACGAGCTCTTTCGATTTTGATAAGTACAATAAAAATATACTTTTAATTAAATATACAGAGTGGCGATTTAGTGACCTGCATGCGTCAAGCGGGTGATTTTCAACGTCGTTCTAAACAGCTTTCGCTATGAAACTTAAACACGAATTGTAAAAAAAAAAACATACAAGAGTCGAAATTGTCTGTCTACTGTTGTATAGGAATTTGTTTTTTTTTTTTCACGAATCTGATAAGACTTTCGTAGCGAAAGTTATTTAAAATGGCGGGTACAACACCCGTCACCCCTTAGCGGATGCAGGTGACTCCATCCTGTATCTCAAAATGAAACTGTTACTAAGCTTTAAAACCACATAAACGATAAAAGATTTTATTTCTGTAAGTAGGTTTGTACAAACACTTTTACACGTCAATCACATTTTTTAAACTTGATGAGGTCGGCGTTTCCTATCTGACTACTCTGAGAAGAAAGGCCGAAACAAACTCAGAGGTCACAGTCTCTTTTAAAGTCCAGACATAATCTTGGTCAGATACATGTTTATAAACCTAGTCATTTGGATTTATTATGTTTAGAACACTCACCAATAATCATTATGTAGTGCATTCCTTCTGCATGTAGCTCCTTCACAAACTCAGGCAAGCCGGCGAACCGTGTAGAGTCGATCGTGAAGTCGTTGTGGTCCTGCATGTAGTCAATATCATTCCATTGTACGTCCTGGAAGAAAGGTGACGTTTTAATGTCAATATTTTGATAAATGGAGCAGAACCTGCCTTCCCCTAGGGCAGGGGTCGGCAACCTGCGGCTCGCGAGCCACATGCGGCTCTTTGGATAAGAAGCTGCGGCTCTTTAGTTCCAAATGCAAATATTATTTATTTTTATACCTTAGATATATTATCTAATTTGTTGTGAAAAAACAGTACTTATATATTAATAAATAGATTAGTTTTTTCTTATCCAAAAACTTTATTTATGCAAGTACTATTTATTGTTGGCAAGAAAAAAAAATTGTGGCTCTTTAAAAACTTTGAAATTTTGTAAATTGTAATGTTTTACTCTTCCGATTCAAAAGGTTGCCGACCCCTGCCCTAGGGGATACCAGGCGTGATGTATGTGTCCGTGGACATTCTTGTCCGTTCTTCTCCATAGGTACCTACTACGCTTTGGAATGGGCGATTAGCTTCATCTTTCTGACTGACCGACACCTTGGCGATTCAAAAGTGCCTGTAATTGGTTTATCTTTATATATATACTAGCGACCCGCCCCGGCTTCGCACGGGTTGCGGTACTTATCTACGGCGTACCCTACCTACCTACCCTACCTACCTACCCTACCTACCTACCCTACCTACCTACCCTACCTACCTACCTACCCTACCTACCTACCTACCCTACCTACCCTACCTACCTACCCTACCTACCTACTCTACCTACCTACCTACCCTACCTACCTACCTACCCTACCTACCTACCTACCCTACCTACCTACCTACCTCCCTACCTACCTACCCTACCTACAAAAAAAAAAAAAAAAAATATATGTTGGCCGATTCTCATAGATACCGGATAAGCACAAAAAATTTCATCATAATCGGTTAAGCCGTTTCGGAGGAGTATGGCAACGAAAACTGTGACACGAGAATTTTATATATTAGATATAAAATTACGTGTCACGTTGTTTGTCCGCGATGGACTCCTAAACTACTGAACCGATTTTAAATTTGATTTACACACCGTGTGAAATTTGATCCAACTTGAAAGATAGGATAGCTTACATTTAAATTTATAGTCGCAATATTATTTTATTGCAAATTATTTGTTTATTATTTGACCGTCACAATTATCTGTTAGCTCCAAACGATTCTAACAGATGGCGATATCTGTTGACTGGATTGAGTAAGTATTCAATAGATGGCGCTAAGTTAAAAATACAAAGGTTTTATATAAGCTACAATTTAATAAAGAGAAAAGATATGATTGTTTGTTTGTATTGAATAGGCTCCGAAACTACTGAAACGATTTCAAAAATTATTTCACTGTTGGGAAGCTACACTATCTCCGGGTGAAATAGGCTATATTATATTATGCTTTGCTACCCGGGCGAAGCCGGGGCGGGTCGCTTGTTTGAAATAAAATGCTTTGAGTTTTGAGTTTGAGTTTGTGTGTCTGGAGCAGAATAACATTGAAGATGTAACATGAAAGTTGTTTTATTGGAATTAAAAGTAAGCTATATTATTAACCGACTTCAAGAAAAGGAAGTGGTTTTCAATTAGACTGTATTTTTTTAAATGTGTATTACCTCAGAAGCTTTTTCTAGGTGAACCGATTTTGATGATTCTTTTTTATTTGAAAGCTGATGCTTCTCATGTGGTCCCATATAATTTGATCAAGGTTTGACTAGTAGTTCTTGAGTATTCCTTAATAATGCATATTTTTTTCACTTAGTATAATATTGATGATTTTTTAATAACTTCCTGTCACTATTATTTACATATCAAGTAGTGGTATACGAATTTGTTGGGAGGTAGGTACCACAACTAAAAAATGAAAAACAAAAAAATAAATTACAAACAAAATAACCGACTCCCAAAAAAAAAAACACTATAAAATACAAAACCAAAGAACTTCCGAAATTAAAGTTATTTATCACTCAGTAGTGTTTTTTTTGGACGTCTGTTGTTTTTTTTTTTGTAAAAAAAAAGTTACGGAAGCTCCAGATAACAGTGTATCAAAATATAGAGGTAATTATCAAATAATAGTGTCTATTTTGGCTTTTATGTGACACTTACAAATGGTATCCCAGCATCCCTATTCGATTTCCACACATTCCTGGTAGCGTTCACTGTGTTGTAGTTGAACCTGAAAAGCAAGACAACTTTTATGACAGTGTAAACATTTCATTTCTATTTTACTATTTCATTGGGGACCGTAAATAAGGCTCGTTTGCACTAAATGCATTTAGCGCTTCACGTACATAAAACATCTTTCTGTTTCTAATCACATTTTTTTGCAACAAGAATGCTTGCTCGAAATTGTGTACGAATTAGTGAAGCGATAGTATGAATTTTAAGTTCTGATACTATCGACGTTACAAATAATTTCCGCGCATAGAATAGATTGAATCATTTCAATTTCGATATTTTCCGTCTGTTTTCGGTTATTTTGTTATGAAAAATTTCCTTCTAATTAGTAATTTTATCGATAGACCACTTCGTATATAAAAAAGGATATATTTATGAAAAGAAACTTGCAAAGTTTCTACGCTAAAGGCTTTCTCATCGCTCTTCTATTATACATATTATACCTGCCCTATTTTGCCAGACACTAATAGTCATCCGTTAGACATACTAGTTTTTTTTTTTTTTCAATACATGTCTATTAAATACTCTTTGCACATAATGTCGATAAATATTATGTGACATGAAATATTTCTATGACAAAAAGAAATCGACTAGACAAAAAGGATGTCAGTCGTTTGAAGTTACATAAAATGTACTCTGTGGTTTAGTATGAGTTCAAAAATCGTTCCAAATTTTCGCTATTATTGATTAATAAATAGTATATTTAATAGTTTCGTGCTGATCCACACGATAACACGACAATATTGTGTATGCTAGTAGGCGCGTTTTAAATCAGCGACGCGTAGATATCGTGCTCTATTCCCAGGCCAGCACCCTAATTACGTAACACACTATATATCACAATCTGAATCATTTTGAAGCTTATTGCTAAACCATTGCTCCATATGTTCGAAACATTTGTCTGCTCAACAACGTAAATAACGCAATGAACTGTCAAAATGAAACCCATTCTTAAGTGTGTTACTTTTGGTCCCTGGTCACCACCTCGGGTTTAAAAGTATTTTTTATGGTCTGTGTTTTGTTACGTTAACTTGTCTTGGATGCTTACAATTTATTAACGTAACGTAACAAAACACAGATTAGAGAAAATAATTCGAGAAAGATAAATCAATATCAAAATTAATATTAATATCTTATCTTAATATCTAAATTTAAATTAATATATAAAATAATAATAAATAAAAACTATAATATTTTCCATGCACGTGATAAATCGACATTAGCTTATTTAGTTATTAAAAAATTCTCTAAATAGTGTCGATTAGTAGTGAGGTTGAATACACAGGCTATCCACTTCAACAAAAAATAACCTACCTGCATAGATGGAATCCAAGTGACCAATAGGGAGGCATGAAGGGCCGTCCGACCAACTCAGTGTACTGTGCGACCACATCTTTAGGCGAAGGGCCCAGAAACACGAAGAGATTTAATATTCCTCCTGTTGTTCTATAGGTAATGCCAGGCGTGGGTTGTAAGACTATGTCTGTAAAATATTGATAATTTGTTTAATTGAATTCTTGTAGGAGAATAGAATAGAATATAATACTAATATTAATATAATTTTAATACTAACCTAATAATCTTTGTCCTGTAATAAATGTATGTATCTAATATTTGCACGCCACACTTGGCAGAATGTGATCGAGACGATATTACTACTGACTAATCTTAAGACCATAATTACAATGTACCATATTCTAACAAATACATGATTATGATTACTCTTTATTTATTTTTTCTCTCCTTTTTTTAGGCATGTAACGGCATCTACATCGCCACATGCGAGCTACACGTTACAATGACGTCACGCAAAATCCTGCATCGCGCAAGCAGAGTTTACCGCGCAACTAGCATATATACAACATCCCGACATCAATCGTCGGGCAGTTGCCCACCAGACACAACACCCGTCTGGTCGGAGGATCCTCCCTTTTCCATAGAGTATGAGTGAACTTTACACCCTGTTCCTCATACCTCTATAGGCAGTTTAATAAGTTGTACCTACATAGTTTTTACAAACTAATATTAATATGTTATAGAATTTTTTTTTGGAAAGCAGTTGCCCAACATTTTTAACAGTAACTTCAAATGTAGCTGGAAATAATGTAATATTGAACTATTTTGTTTAAAAATTACAGTCGAGTAAGACAGGCTCTTATCAAGGCTGGTAACACTGCATTAACTTGTGTGACCAGCATGCAGTACCTACAGAAACATGTTGTTGCGACGGCCACGGAAAGCTTGCGTAAAATAGTATTTCTTAGACTATAATATTTCTAGGATCATACATTGGATTCTATCTCTTATTCTAAATATATGATTTCTAGAATCTTATCTGTGTATTAATTATTATAGTTTTGGATCCTATTTTTTGTAATATGTGGGTGCAATGGAGGACTTTATCGGCCGCCCGGCAGCAGTTTGCTTTTTTTTCTGTACAGCAGTGTAGCCAACAATAATTTTAGAATTCTACTAAGCATATTGTGAACTTACGCCAAAATTTCGTTGAACTTACTTTTTATCCGTCAGTAAAACCTTCACAATAATAAGTTGCCGTACAATTTAGTATATGCCAATAGCAAAACTGAAATGGCAAAATCACATAATTTTATGGACGGATTTTGTGTCAGGAAATTATTAAAATAAATGTGAAAATTGGATATATAATATTCAATATGACAAGACCTGTTTCTATGATCCTATCTAACAACAAAAATGTCAAAATTCCTTGATCAAAGACGAAAGGAGTCATATATACCCGCCATAAACAAGATGTTTAATGGGTGCACAAATCCAACGAGGTGCATTATACAGGGTTATTGGTAAAACACCAGCAACCTCTTAAGGGGTCATTGTTCTCATCATTATAAACAACTTTTACTACGGATCAACCCAGAAATTGCGAAAAAAATATCAGCTGTTCCCTACGTTTTGACGTGTTATGCGAATATAAATGTAGGGAAAATCTGTTTTTTTTTTCGCGATTTCTGGTTTGGTCCATAGTAAAAGTTGTTTATAATGATGAGAACAATGACCCCTTAAGAGGTTGCTGGTGTTTTACCAATAACCCTGTATACTACTACAACTAATAACTACGTGTATTTTCATATATTTACAAGTGTTTTCCATACCCATAGCGTTAGAATTGAGCAGAAGCATCCCGTGGCTCTTGCCGTCGTGTTCCACGGCCAGGTAGAAAGGCTGCGAGCCGTAGAGATTCACCTAGACCGGGTAGTGACAATATAATATGTATAAGTTAGACAGAATGGGCTACAGAACGTTCCATGGAAGATCCTGTGATGAAGTAGTCAGTAAATTCCGATAGTTTCAGATTCAGACACACATTTTCTTTCATATTATATTGAAGAGTATCCAGCAGTGAAATACAATGGGTAGTGTGTAAGTACCGAAGAAAGAATTTTACACAATTAACTCCAAAATGAGATATCTAAATCCGTAATACTTTAATCTTGTTCCCAGACCAATGCCCGCTATTATTTACAATCAAGCGTCTCAAAAATATTCTACCTTAAAGTGACATTTATTTATTCTATAATCTAATATGGTCCTCAAATGATCTGACCAAGATTATTTCCGGATGTTTATATACCTATTGACATTGATGATTTTGTATAAATATATTGACATGAATATTTACTTTGTAAAATAGTACCGGTAAAAATGGGTGAATAAGAACGCAGGGGTGAATCGGAACGAAACTGTCAAAGGGATTTTAACATTGAAATAATATAGTTTGTTGCCAACAAGGGCACTTAATCGTTAATTATAATACAGTAAACACATAAGAGTCCTTTTTGGCAACAAACTATATTATTTTCAATGTTAAAGTCCCTTATAGAGTTTCGTTGCGATTCATCCCTCTGTTCCTTTTCACCCCGTTTTACGGTATATTATTTTAATTATTGTGAATGTAAAGACTATGTGGATCATTGTTTTTTTTTTTTTCTCAATTAGTTTTAATCATGGCCTGGCAGTTTGAGTAATTTATGCGGCCTACCCAAATGTCCTTTCTTTGGTATTGTTCGTCGAATCGTTTAGCTCTTTAAGTTTTGAGTTGAGCAGCACGATTTCTGACAAATGCGTTCACTGACTGGACAGGTCCACTCAGGTGTGGTTTTTCCTCAAAGACCATTTCAGACACAAATCTACATGGTTTTCACATGATCTGACCAAGATTATGTCTGGACTTTAAAGGAGATTGTGACCTCTGAGTTTGTTTCGGCTTTTCTTCTCAGAGTAGTCAGATAGGAAACGCCGACCTCATCTAGTTTTAAAATATGATTGACGTGTGAAAGTATTTGTACAAACCTACTTACAGAAATAAAATCATTTATAATTTATATACACACGATAAATCTATCTTAACAGGTTGCTCTAACGTGACGGACATGTAAACGGCACATACATTGTTTTTGTTATCTACAACCATCAAAACACATGTTTGTCTGTGATTTAGATAGATGATTTGTACCCACATTTGTTAATATTTTGATTTATTTAGAAATATATCAGTTACTAGCTTTTGCCCGCGGCTTCGCCCATGTGGAGGCCGGAAATTATCCCATGGGAACGTACTACCGGGATAAAAAGTATCCTATGTGTTAATCCAGGTTATAAACTATCTGTAATCCAAATTCCATCCAAATCCGTTCAGTAGTTTTTGCGTGAAGGAGTAATAAACATCCATTCATCTATCCTCACAAACTTTCACATTTATAATATTAGTAGGATTTTGGGACAGCATGTCAAAGTCAAAGTCAAATCTTTTATTTCAAATAGGCACATAAAAGGCACTTTTGAACGTCAAAATTTACAAAAAAATAGAATTGATTCTAGTTGCCCCTTCCAAAAGGTAGTTTCGTATCGAGAAGAATGGGCAAGAAACTCTACCGTTACTCTTTTAAAATGTTCATGATCAGACCAGTGGTCGAAGATCTGGGAAAATGGAGGCGATTCCGTTTAAATACAGACCCTAAACCAAAATAAACAGTCTATTCCATTTTCAGTCTATGTAGTTACGTACCCCTTCAGTAGGCGCTCGATCTCTATTGAAAATAGCAAAAGTATTCCAATTGACATTATTCATGAATCTGGATCTCTTCTCGCCGAGTCCAAACAGGTGACTGGTCGGTAGGACGGCCGATATTTGGAGCAGCTTGTCTGATAGTATCAGACCGCCTATATCTTGGGTGTTTACACTGGAAATTGGGAAATAAATTTTAAATGTATAAACAATTTTTAAGGCTCGTTGATAAATGGTAACAGGTAGCAGTATATTGCCTGCCGGGGCTGCGGATTGTTCAAAAGAGTTACTGTGGCCCTGGCGCACAGGCAACTGAAGGAACGCGGGTGGGTTTTAGTCAGTAAGAGTCTGACACGCCCTTCCGCTCCACCCAGAGCGGGAGATGTCATGTGATGATTTACCACGCCAAAAAAAAAAAAAATAGGTAACCGTATATTATTGGTTAAACTGTGAGGTTAAGCTGCATTTGTTCTAGTCATTAGAATGTTAATACATCAAGGCACAGTAAATAGTAAACAACCGGCCAAGTGCGAGTCGGACTCGCGGACGAAGGGTTCCGTACCATTATCTATAAAAAAAACGGGAAAAAAACATGTCTGTTGTATGGGAGCCTCTTAAATATTTATTTTATTCTGTTTTTTAGTATTTGTTGTTATAGCGGCAACAGAAATACATCATCTGGGAAAATTTCAACTGTCTAACTATCACAGTTCATGTGATACAGCCTGCTGACAAACGGACAGACTGACGGACGGACAGCGGAGTCTTAGTAATAGGGTTCCGTTTTACCCTTTGAGTACGGACCCCTAAAAAATACCTTAGACAAATCTGAAGAAAAATGAAAAAAATATAATTTTCATATAAAAACCACTTAGGACAATCTTACCTCCAGGAACCGTACTAGAAAGGTACCCTCCCTACATGTTAAACCAAAAATCTTGGGAGCAGTTTACAGTAATATTAGGTACTTATTCCTCATCAATAATTAATTTACAAGATCATTTTATGTAAATAAGGTATATTCAGTCACATCTGAAAGATAGTTGTTTGGAAGCGCTCCTGTATTAGAATAACTTACATAGTAACATTATCAGAATTCCTGATGATTTTGAACCCGATAAGAGACCCATTTAGTTGCACGCGGTACTTCTTCTTGGATAGAGGTTTCGATACTATCGTTATTTCTGGCTGCATCGGCTCGAACCTCTTGTGTTCTGCATCATATATCTGTAAGTTTAAAATTTACAGTAGCTATTGAAATGGGAAACCTGTTGCCGATTAATGGACTGTTTGTTCTCTTTATATTCTAGTATGTAACGGCATCTACATCGCCACATGCGAGCTACGCGTCACACTGACGTCACGCAAAATCCTGCATTGCGCAAGCAGAGTTTACCGCGCAACTAGCATATATACAACGTCCCGATATCAATCGTCGGGCAGTAGCCCACCAGACACGACACCCGTCTGGTCGGAGGATCCGCCCTTTTCTATGGAGGTATGAGTGAACTTTATACCCTGTTCCTCATACCTCGATATGTATTAGTTTAATTGTCGTTTAGACGGCCTACTCTTGAAATACAGAGGTTTACTTAGGTACGTGCGTACGTGAGCTGACCTGAGAGACAAAGTTAAAGTCTGTTTTGTTAGTACTTTCATTAGCACTCATACCCTTTAAACCAAAACACAGCAATGTAGTCTGATAGCAAAAATAAATATCGTGCTAGAACTATCCCAGTTCCTCATGAGTTCTACCATTCTTCCGCATCCCGGTTCCTCTCTTTCAAAAGAAATGTAATAAAATATTAATAAAAAAAAACAACTTCCAAAAAAAGAACACTACAAAGTGAAAAATTACTTTAATTTCGGAAGTCGATGGCAAAAAAACGAAGTCGGTTGTTTTATTTTTGTAATGAAGTTTTATTTTTCATTTTTTAGTTGTGGTACCTACCCCACACAAATTCGTATACCTACACTTGCTAAGTAAATAACAGTGACAGGAAGTTATTATAACATCATCAACATACACTAAGTGGAAAAAATACGTATTAATGAAGCTTACTCCAAAACCACTCATCAGAACTTGACCAAATTTATATGGGGCCACCCTATACCCTATACCCTTTCAAACAATAGAAGATTTTTTCAAATCGGTTTATAAATGAAGGAGTGCTGAGGTAACAAACATTTAAAAAAAGATATAACGGAATTGAGAACCTCCTCTTTTTTTGAAGTCATTATAATGTACAGTCAACCAGACACGTCGCACATCAATGACTTTCCTGCCACGGATATAAAGACGCTATCGTTATGAAATTGTTACCACCGACGTGCGCTAGACATGAACAATATTAAATTTTAGCTTGTTTTTTTACTAACATCTAATAAATAAAACGAGCATATTTATCACCTTAATCTGACCAAGATTATGTCTGGACTTTAAAAGAAACCTCTGAGTTTGTTTCGCCTTTCTTCTCAGAGTAGTCAGATAGGAAACGCCAACCTCATCTAGTTTTTAAAATATGATTGACGGGTAAAAGTGTTTGAACAAACCTACTTACAGAAATAAAATCATTTATCATTTAATCTGCAGCGCATCTTCTATGTCGACAACTTTCCTTCTTTAGAGATGACGAGCGATGGAAAGGGCTATCTTTACACAGCTCGGAAAGAATATACGTCACATTAATAAATATTTTTATCTTACCTTAATCTGCAGCGCGTCATCAGACAGATACTTGATGTCCATCCTAACAACTTCAAAATCTCCCGGATACCCTGAAGGTCGCAGCTTTTCCATATACACATTCATGCCGTGTTTATCCTCTGTCATATTGACGAAGCGGAACGAGTCGAAGTGCGAGGGGTAGTAGCAGTAAGGAACTCCTTGAGTGTCGGAGGATTTCCAACAGCAACCTGAAATGTAAAAGTTTTCAGGTTTGGACTTACGTATAAGATAACTGGATTCATTTGGAAATTCTGCGGAATTTTGATCTAATAATTACATAACCTAAAATCACGCCTGTAATCCCTGAAGGATTAGGCAGAGTTGTACCTATAGTACACCCACATTTCGCCAGTTATGTTTAAGTCCCATGTAATAGGGGCGAGCCTATTGCCATCAACCGGGCACAAATCCAGACTCCGGGCTGCTACTGAGAAATTACACATACACAAACTCACGCCTTCTTCCCATGGGGGAAGGCAGAAACTACAGAACTAACTGAGAAATTGTTGATGGAAACCCCAATAACACTTCGTCCGTCCTGGGAATCGAACCCAGGACCTCAAGCTCTGCGGTAGCGTGGCGACCACTAGAACCAACAAGGAGCTAATAATTAGGAGTCCTGAAAAATCCAGACTTAGGGACTAACCAAACTTATTCAGTTCTGTTCAGCTTGTGCCCATAGAAAACAACGATTTTGTACAGAATGCGTACGCGTCCGTTCAGCTTTTCGGATGCGTTGCCATCCTCACAAACATTCACATTTATAATATTATTAGGATAATAAACATGAAAGAAGAGCAAGGAAACTAATTGGAACAAAAATTATAGTTTAGGCGGTAAAATTTCAGAAAAGAGATATTATCATCGTTCGCCATATGCATACCTACTTTAGCAAACAGCATACATTGTAACCAACCCGCACTGGTCCTGCGTGGTGTTTTACGGCCCACTCCCTCTCACTGAGAGGAGGCCTGTGTCCCAGCAGTGGGAACATTATAGACTGATTGTGCTATAGGTACATTGTAACCGCAAAAGCCAAGGCAGTCTTAACATGCAACTTCATCAAACACGCGATTCTATTGCGGACATTCCGGTTAACAGTATAGTTATGAAATACGATTAATTGCATAATTATCTAATACCTATTAGAGGATACGAGACATTACATAATACATGAGTGTGGAAATCTGTTAGTAATTAGTATTCTGATAGCTAAGGTCAAGCATGAAAACAATTTCAAGGCATTAGGCGCAAGGTAACTATTTCCTTCATACAAAAATGATAAAACATTGTGTCCTTGGTGAACTTAGTTGTGTTACTTGACATAATAATAAAAGCAAAAATTCGATATCAGCGGGGTAACTGTGTAACACATTAACAGTAGGAATAGCTTTCATTTTGACAGTTCAACAACATTGATTGCAATAATTAGGTTGTTGAGCAGACAAATTTTTCGAACATAAGAAGCATTGGATTAGCAATAGGCTTCAAAATAATTCAGATTGTGATAGATAGTGTGCTATGCAATTAGGGTGCAGGTTTTCACTTTCTCCGACTATTTCTATTTAATGAAACCTGTTATGTATTTTCAACCTAGTGTCTAAACTAATATTATCAAGAATAAAGATTTGATTTTTGTATGTTTGTTTGATTCGCTTTCACGCTAAAACGGCTGAACGGATTTGGATGAAATTTGACTAATTTGGGTAAGAACATGGAATACTTTTTATCCCAGTAGTATGTTCCCGTCGGATAATTGGCGACCTCCATGCGGGCGAAGCCGCAGGCAAAAGCTAGTATGACATAATTAAACATACCTCGTTTAACACAATCCTTTTCATTAGCAGTTCCTTGTGGAAAGCAGTCAAACTTCATAATCTCCTCGACCTTCGAGCACATATCCTGCTGAACTTCCACCGTCCTCTCAGGGTACACATTCTTTTTGTTCAGTTCTGTTTTTTTCCGTTCTGTAGCGTTACTCTTATTCTTTGTACTCAAGTTGTTGTGGTCATGGTACCGGTATTCTGGGGCTTGCTGGATTGGGAACTGTGAATTAATGAAATCATGTTGAATATTCTATTATCTAAGTGCTAATAATGGAACTGTAACTTTATACATTCTCTTTTTTTTAAAGATTACTGAGTATTTTAATAAATATTATTTTTGTCTTTTAATATTGTAAAAGGTACAGTTTACAGAAAGATAAATGAATGTTATGGAATTACCTTCTCATATGGCATTGGAGATAGTGGTTTCTTGATGGTGTCAGGATGAGTCCGTTCCCATAGTTTCCTGCAATGAGAAATAATTATATGAAACCTACTTATCAGTTAAACTTTGTCATGAAATTTACGAAGACAGGAGAAACGACGGAGATGATATGAAGACTGTTAAGAGTTCTTTGACATACCTTTTATACTAGAAAAATCTGTCTCATCCTATGTCTTATCCTATCAACAGCATAAATAATACCATCCCATCTCTGAGTCCAGACCATGGCCAGTGCAAACAATAAGAATACCTGTAATGCTCCTCGCCGCACGTCCCGCCGACAGCGCCACCTACGGCCAACCAGGCGCCCACACACAGCGCACAGACTAGCGCCACGCCCAACTTGCCCGACCCTAGCCCGGCAAGTGATCCTAAGCGTGCTGGAATATGTTGCGACACTCATAAAAGAGCTAGTATCTACCTGTAATGCTCCTCGCCCCACGTCCCGCCGACAGCGCCACCTACGGCCCACCAGGCGCCCACACACAGCGCACAGACTAGCGCCACGCCCAACATGCCCGACCCTAGCCCGGGCAAGTGCTCCCAGGCGCGCTGGAATATGTTTCGCCGCTCCGAAAAGCGCTGGTATCTGAAAAAAAAAATAACGAAAATGGGACTTAGAAGCTCTGAAAGCTAGGTAGCATTGTTGCTACCTAGCATTCAGACCTAAGTTTACTTCTAACTTTTATAGACATCTGCGAGTCTCTGTCTAAATATAAGAAGTGTATAATAGATTTAATTTAAGTATCTCTTAATTTTATATTTGACCCCCTTCTTTTTTGTTTGTTTCTATGTCCTTTAAATTTGATCAACTTTTTCAATATGTTACCTATTATTAATATTTTAACTTTGTTAGCTTAGTTGTTAACTTTATTGTGCATGCTGTGGTCTCCTATAAGTGAAGGAGTATGCCTGCTTAATACCTGATGTTGTCCTTTCTTTATGTGTCATGTATTGTGTACATCTTTTGTTGGAGATCCTAAATCAATAAATAAATACACTCAAACATACATAACTTCACGCCTGTATTCCCTGCAGGGATAGGCAGAGGTATACCTACCTATACTACATCCACATTTCGCCAGTTAAGCAAACTTTAATATGTGTATGTTTTTACTTTAAAATCACTTGATGTACTATGATGCTGTTTTGTATGTTTAGGATTATACCTCATCCTTCTAGTCTGTTTGTAACTATGCCTGATGCTGCTTACAACTATGTAGATTTGGCTGACTATATTCAGCTACCATCTGACCTCCACAATGAATTGTCAGACATTTTGTCCTTTGAGTTCTAAATTAATTGTAGGAAATAAATCTATTTACACACAAAAATACCTTGTAATGGTAAAAAATACAAAAATACCTTATAAACAGTGATAGAATTAAGAAAAATTTGGAAAATCCAAAAGTGCACACCTCATAATCTCATTAAATTCTATAAAAAATAACAAAAAACGAATGAAATGTCCAGTCGTATTTTTATATTACTAATTACAATTACTAAATTGAATTAGACCGTGATTTTCGAAAGGACTTAGTTTTCGATAACACTGAAGCGTTTAAAAAAGAACTGGACTCAATTAGTTAAGTTTTTCGGGAGTTATCGTGACCACGCCAGGATCCATACATACAGACACACGGACGTCCACAGAATATTTTATTTAAACAGTTTTTTAATTATTTTAAATAGCAAAATGTCTTCAAAATAACATGACTGTTGAAACTAGTGTTTTTTCTTGACGTTTGTGTGTTAATATTATTCTACAAGTGCGATATGAAGTAAATAGAGACATTTTTAGCTCAAGGAATTACTTGTTCTTTGTAAGGCGAGAGTAGAGCACTAACTCACGCGCTTCGCTTATGAGGCGTGCAAAATACAAATTCCAACGTAGGTATATCGGTTTTAGAGTAAATACTCACTTTTCCATAGTTTACACTTCACAATCACACAACAGGTCTATACCCAAGTGTATTCACCCACAGCATTAGGCATAATAAAGACAAAGTGATGCTATTTATATAAGTTAGATATGAGACAATTTATTGTACAACCAAAGTTCATGTTTACTGAGCAAATCAATTGGATGATTAATTAATGATAAACAATGAGTATATTTCACTTTTAACCTTGTAACTATGTTGTATTGAGTAATTTATTTTAAGTGTAAGTAACTGCCTCTTTGGTCTAGTGGTTTCCAGCACTACTGCTGAGCATGAGGTCCTGGGTTCAATTCCCGGGTCGGGCAAAGTGCTATTGGGTTTTTCTATCTGGAATTTCTCAGTAGCAGCCGAAGTCTGGCTTTGCGCCCGATTGATGGCAATAGGCTCGCCCCCTATTACATGGGAATTAAACATAACTGACGAAATATGTGTGTACTATAGGTGCCCACCCCTTCAGGGAAACACGGCATGATGTTATGTTAAGTGTGAGTAATCTTTTAATGTGGCTTTTAACCATAGTAAACCTTTTTTATTATTATTTCTGGTCTTTATTTTGATGTAATTTTTTATTAAACTATTCTGTCTCACATATATGATTTCTAGCAAATGTTTAAATAAGTGAATGAGTGAGAGTGTTTGTTTAGGGGACAATGAACCTGTTCATTATGTAGGTATGGATGGGTATTAGATGATAAGCAGACAAATAGCGATATCTGTATGAATACTAATTTGTTCAATTTAAAAACAATTGAAACTGCTGTAACTATATACTATATTAATATACCATAAGCGGAAACTTGTAATTGGCCATCTTGGGGTTTATTCATAAACGTTGCTTAAAGTTAAGTAATGATTAGCGACTGTTTAACCATACATTTTTGACGTTTGAACGTCATTTAACTTTAAACAACCTTTATGAATAAACCCCATTATGTTTAAGCTATTAATTACTGTATCTGTTTAAATAAATAAATTGCATACTCTCCTATCGCAGGTATGCTGGAAGAGATTTCTTTAGAAATAAGCATCACCTTTGTACGTATTTTTCTGCTCGTTTCTTCTTGTCTGTTGTTATTATATGTTTGTACATAAATGGTTAAAGAATAAATAAACAAGGCCATTTAAAAAAATCTTCTATTGTTATTAAATCCAAATATCTTTTTTGTTAGCTATTAGTAGCCATTAGCATCTAGATTAAATTCATTTGTCGTTTTAGTTTATTGGTACCACAAAATTGTTGAAAATCACCTTTTACCCTTACTTCTGCATAAAATAATAATAGCACAAATATCACTTGTTTATAAAATGAGACTATCACGAGGAAATCGCACATACAGAATAAAAAAAAATCTTGACTGTCTTGCATTTTATAGTGCACTATAATATGAAATATGTTTGTTATTTCAAGAAAATTATTTATATTATTGTAAAGATTGCGTTGGCATAGTTAAATTAATTGTTAATTGTTAACAGTGACAGTAAATCAAATACCAGTTACGTTTAGATAACAGTTCAACACTATTATAGTTACAATTTATTATTGGCTTTGCATTAGGCTCAGACCAAATAAAAAATCAAGACATAGTGCTGTCAACAATGATGTGAGACGGCTTTCGTATACATGTGTGCACTTAGTGAGCTGTAGTTTGGTTGCAAATGTGTGCGTGTGAGCGTGTATGCCGAGCACGGCGTAGTTCTGAATGCTTCACTGTATTGTTCCTCGTGCTGTCTTAATTTTGTATTTGGTCTGAGGCATTAGGAACCTCTCAATAGCGGAGTCTAGATGAGTATATGCAGTTTAAGGCAACGGGCTCGTGTCCTATCTATCAAACACAACAAAATGCCTACTGATAGTACAGGCATAATTTTATGTATGCATTGATAGATAGTTATTAATTACTCAAATGATTGTAGGGCATTCTGACCGGGCAAAGTTGTTAGCGAGTAACTGATGGCCTTTTAATTATTCATGTGTTTCAGGGGTGGTTACTTTAAGCTGTTTAATCCGCTTCATCACCCGCTTCTTTTTTTTCTTGTTTATTGTTTGTGTGCTACGACCGTACTCAAAAAAAATACGCGCTTGGACGTGGAGTTGTGGACACCAGCCCGTTATCCCAATACAGAGCTACTTAATGCTGAAAGTGGAATCATTATAATCATATTTACTTATTACTTACCTATGCTCTCTGGAACCAGATTCACCTTCATTCCTCGGCTTAGGAATGACACCACTAAACAGTGGGGCCTTACCCCCCTTAGCATTATGGTACCGCCCGAAAGGAGCGAACGAATTCGACAATTTTCTCTTAAAAGTAACACCCTTGGGTCCATTTAGTGAAGTCTCCGTTTGTCTATCGGCACTTCTTGAACTCTCGCCTTCAGTTTCAGCTAATTTAGAATTCTTATCACCTTCGAAACAAAGGCGGTAGTTTATATTGTCATTTAAAGTCAATAAATCCGTTTTGGAACCAGGAGACTTGTCACAAAAGTCTTCAAACGACACAATCTCGTAATCTTCGTCATCTTCATGTAATAATTCGGGCGATTTATACGGTATCTTTGGCATTTTTTCTTTCTTCTAAATGGGACGCACAGAATCCATGAATCTAATTTTAGAACCTAATTAAATAAAAGGATAATTTAACTTTCTTAATATGGCTAGAGGATATTTTCACTTATATTTTTATTAGAGATGTTTGAATTATTAAAACAAAGGCGCTATTTATCAAAATTTTATCAAAACTCGTTATCTATCCGTTTGTTGTTGTTGGTATTTTTAAAGTCATAGTCTAGATGTCAGGGTAAAGTCATGACCCATTCAGCCTAGTTTTTAGTTCATTCAATTTTGAATGAAAAACGTCTGTGGAAACAAAAATATTAAAATAAAATAAAAAGAGATTTATATTATGAGTATCAACCAAAATTTAGTGCCGCGAGTGTTCAGGTTTCATTACCATATATGCCGATTAAAGTAAAAGCAAGGCACTTATAAACTTAGTAAAATACACCCTTCAACAAATATTTTTATTTATCACTTTGAAAGTTGAGGGTATTCTAAGAATAGTCTTAGTAACTTACGACATGCTAAAATTAGGCAGATGCGTGGACAACATGGTGGACTGTTGATATCTAAAAGTTTCTTTTTAATTTAATAGTTTTAAATTAGTAACGAATGCAGTAAATTAATAGCGATGGATTGGAGAAACGCAAAGATTCTACTTGCATCTACGGCGACGATGGTTGTCGCAACACAAATAGTGAAAAAAGCTTATAATTATTTCTTTGGTTCAAGAAAGACTTCTCAACACGAGAGACCCAGTGACGACACATGTAACGAAGTTTTAAGTATTAAAAATCGTGAAATAAACGATGTAATACTATTCTCAGACGACGTAGTCCGACATACAATAAGAGTACCACCTAACAAGGATATTACTATTTGTGAAAGTAGAGAGCTGAACTGCTTCAAATTAATTAAATACATAAAATCAGCACGTGAAACCCTGGATGTGTGTATGTATTTGATAACAAGCAGTGAAATAGCAGAACAAATTATACGACTGGGACAGAAACATGTTTTAGTGAGAATAGTTGTTGACAGTGATATGGCGTTCACACCACCATCGCAAATCAAAAAGTTACAAGAATACAGTGAGTACCTATAATTCCATTGTAAGGTTGTGTGTGCAGTAAAGTTGAACCCAATTTATCTTTTGTAATAGTTGCGTTAATTAACTTCATGCTTTTAATTTTTCAGGTTTCATCCAAGTGCAGACAAACAAAAAAACAATTTTGATACATCACAAGTTTTGTATTATTGACGGGCCAAAAGCCACTAAACGAAAGAATTTATTAAAAGCACATGCGGAAAAGTTGAACATTCATGCACAGTTCACCAAAACTATGAAACAAGCACCAAAGAACAAGCAAATTAAAGGTTTCGTTATGTCTGGATCACTGAACTGGTCTACCCAGGCTATGGTTTCAAATCATGAAAGTGTTATAGTTACATCTCATCAGAATATAGTCGGAAAGTTCGAAAAGGAATTCGAAAGTTTATGGGTGGAAAATGAACCGGTAAATTTTCAGTATAATCAGTTTTGTGGGAACCCTAGAGAATATAACACTAAGCCCTAAGGTAAGAACTGAAGAGATATTTTTTTTGCAGGCATTAATGACGACGACTTGATGATGAAAATTATTTACACTGCACAACTGGAATGTTAATACCGTAAGTAGGTACAGAAATGATTATTTTCGTGGATTTTCATCACAGAGACTTTCATTCTATAGGGAATTTCCCTCAGTATCATTCACTCAGTTAGTTCATTTTCGTAATCTGAGCGTAATATCAACTGTTTAATTTTTTACTCTAAGTTTATGTCCAAAGTTATCAATACCACGAATCCACGATTTAAATAATTATTTTAAACGAAAGGGTCCTCTATGGCTCTATACTCGTTTTCATTTCCCGTTCCTCACAGATGACAGGAGGCGTACCATAGACAAGTCCATGTGCACTTCAATTTCGATCGATCATATGTTTTCTTTGTGTAGTTTTTTCAGCCGCTGTAATTCGAATTGGTTATAAAGTTCACGTGTTAAATAGGCTGTAAACCCTCGAAAAACGGCTCGTTGTGCTATATTGACGCTCATCAGGCTCATCTAGTGTGTGTGTATATAAAATTTGAGACTAAATTACGTGGTGCATAATAGGTGCATTTCTATGTGCACGTGCTTGCATTTTTCAGGCTAATTGTAAAGTTTCAGTTTAAAAGTGTGCTGCAAGGTGACCTTAGATTCATAAGAGCTGTCTTATTTACGCAACCGCCCCCGCCCGAGCCCAGTTTTTCGGTCTATCCTTTAGAAAACGTGTGTTCAACAGTGTTAAAATAAGTTTGGAATCTTAGGTTGGAAAATACTTTGGTTGTTTTATTACGAACCAGTGTCGCCATGAATCCTACGTCCTGGATTAGTATCCAGTTGGATGAAGTGTCTGTGGTACGTATTACAAATAATTACAGTTATTTAGATGACTAAAATTGAGAAAAAAACAAGTTGCATTTGAAGGACATTCTAGAAAGGTCATATAATGTTTTAATTTTTTTTCCATTCATGTTTCACCTGTAGTTATCATACCACCTTACATGACATTACCATATAGGCCCTAAAATGTAGCAGGAGTATGGGTAAATAAATATTATAAACATTAATTTTAATATTAAATTTTATTAGTGTCCCATGCCATCAAAACAGATTTGTTAGTTAAAATAGGAGTCCTCTAATGTAGTGACATCTATCACAAGTAAAATAAGTTTTCAGCCATGTGCATGTGCCACATAGGCAATCTTTTCATTGTCAACTTCTCAATGCATTAATCAAATACAATCACATGTCTAGAGGAAGATTACTTTTCCTGGCAGCTATGCAATCTTATTTCATATTATTATATTAATCTTAGGTCCTTAAATAGTTAGTAGAAAATTCACAAAATAACATCCAAAGAAGCATCTTAGTTTTTTTTTATTATGCAGAAAAAGTGCATTATGTAACAAAACATTTCATTAGACAATTTACTACCCATATTTTGACACGTAATATGTCCAGATATTTAAGAATCGAAACTGTACAAGTCATAATTACAGGTAAACAGCAAACTTGATTCTTAAATTTTAGGATACTAAAAAAGGTATAAGTTTGAAATAAGCTATTTATTTTAATTATACATAGATATTACTAGATTGTTATATTATTAGTCTGATTACGTCTACAATCAATTCTTGTAACTTGGTTGGTTTACAATTTCTAAGATGCCGTCCATGTTTCATCAGACCGATGAAGTCATCAGTCAGTTCTGAAAGTCCATTGTTCATGAAATGTCCATTAGATTGCCATTTATATATATCTTCACATGTATAAAAAAATTAATGCAGCTAGAAAATTAGCATTTGACTAAACATATTTTTTAACTACGCTTCCGGGACTTAGTAATCAATCAAATGTTTTTATCATTAAAGTGAAGCATTATAGTTAACGCAACAAATCTGTTACCATAAAAATTAAAATAATTTTTCTTTTTGTTGCAGGAAAATACACCAAAAATGAAATACCACATGTGCCAGTGTAAAAATTGTGCTAATAGTAATTTTATAGTGAACAACTGTACCAAAAATTGTGCAAACGACCAATATATAACGTGAAAAATAATAATGTTATTGAAATGTGTCAACAAATTTTCGAATTGTGTTTTTAAAGTGCACATTGGATGCAGTGTTCTTCGCTAGATGGCGCTATTCGGATTGTTGCTTGGCAAGTGAGATACTTGTTCGGCTACTCCACGCTAGATGGCGTTGATGGTAAGTTTTAATATTACTTTGTATTTCTAAATTGATAGCTAGATGTCTCTTATATTTCAGCGCCATCTAGTGGCGAGTAGCGAAACCAATTTAGTTTCCTAAAAATGTAGGTGGCGCTACTTGGATCAAATGAGTATACAGTCATGTAGTTGAGAATGGTAAAAGTACTTATGGATTATATGAAACTGTAATTGAAATTAGAGCTGAAATAACATAATCAGAAGCTTTATTATTTAAAAAATATGGGCGAATGCCTATATTCAGAATAATTATGAATTTTGCAAGGATTTTTTCGAATTATTACAATTTAAGTACATAATTACTTAATTCCTACTTATTCGTTGTTGTTTTTTTAAATTTATTTTTCATTGTTTGATTAATTTAATGTAGGTATTTTCGTATTTCAACTAAATGCTTAGCTTGCTATTCCATTGCGACCATTGCGCAAAGAGTAACCAGGGACTACTTTTTAAAATACCATCACATTTAAAACTTTTAAATTAAAACTTGTCCACGCCCAATCAACACCATCAAAAAATTCAACATTCACGTAAATCTTTTCAAACATGACGGGCATCCATTATCTAAAGAAACATCACATTTTGACGTCCGTTAATCTGCCTTAAACACTTTCAATGGTCAAGGACTGTCTAGCTTCGAAGCCGTGTGAAATGTTGTGAAATAACAGGTTATGCAATTCGAATAAGAAATTTGAATAAACCAGCCTTGAACCTTACGTAGACAGAACTTAATTGGAATTCGGTTTTCGGAAAAGTAATTTGAATGCCTCCGGCTTCCATTGAGGCACAACGCATCGCTGTTTGATATTCCTGTCTTATGTCAGTTTGAATATATTTCTGTCGCGGCATCAACATCGTTGGCATAGTAACTGACAGTACTTAAGTTCCTATTTTTAATTCTTCTCCTTCATCAGTAATTTTACATGTATTATTTAAATATTAAACTAATTACACCCATAATTATTGATAGTTGGTCATTAAGGCTGTGTTACGAGTGGTTTCTTCATTATCATAAATAAGTACGATTTGTGTTAGCTATTTTTAGGTTCGTGATAAATATTTAGTTTTTTTAGTAATTTAATAATTTTATTATCCTAATGATTAAGTAATTAACATACGTTAGATTCAAAGAATAGAGCAGGTATTTGACTGCTATCAACATATATACACATTAATTAAAACTTATATTTTAAAGATGATACAAAAAAAAGACGATTTGCAAAAATAAAATAACATCGGTCGAAAAATTGAGAAGTTACCCACTTTTGATATTATTCTTCTAAACTTGTCACGCAAAACGATAATTGTATTGAATGGCGCGAAGTTACTATGGCGTTCCTGTGTTGTGACGTCAGATACTAATAATGCTATCTCTGTCTAGCATCGACTTTAAAACGCATAGAAGTTCGCCATTTTTTGAGTATTTATTTTACTATTGTTTAATGCTTTTCTAGGTTTCGAAAAATTTAATAAAAATAATACAGTCAAAGAGTCTATTAGGCCTCAAGGATTTATGACCCACGAATCAAACTTTAGATTGAAGGATGCTTTCTACAGTTATGTGGGTACATAAGGTCTCTTAAATAATTTAAGTATGTTAATTCTTAACTGGCGAAATGTGATTGTACGCACGACGATATATCAAGTTATACATTTCCAGTATAAGCTGACTTCTCATTGTACGAAAAGCCGATACAATGCGAGGTCAGATAAAACTGGAAATGTATAGCTTGTTATGTAGCCATACACCTCGGTCTACGCCGGGGAACAGCACCCTAATTACGTAACACACTATCTATCGCAATCTGAATCATTTTGAAGCCTATTGCTAATCCATTGCTTCATATGTTCGAAAAATTTGTCTCCTCAACAACGTAAATAACGCAATGAATGTTGTTGAACTGTCAAAATGAAATCCATTCCTACTGTTAGTGTGTTACGTAATTACCCCGCAGGCGTGATGTGTCGATGATTACAAAATTGCCAGTCAAAATCAAATCGTATATTTCAATTAGACCATTAAGTAGTTAAAAGGCACTTTTGAACGCCTCAAATTACAAGAAAAAGGAGAATATTAAAAAAAATACCGGCTAAGTACGAGTCGGACTCGCACACGAAAGGTTCTGTACCACCTTACAATATTTAACGCATTTGTTTTTTTTTAAACACGTTTCTTCCTTAATTTTTTAAGTTTATTTTATTTTTATTATTTGTTGTTATAGCGGCAATAGAAATACACACAGAAAATTTAAACTGTCTACCCATTACGGTTCATGAGATACAGCACGCTGACAGACAGACGGACGGACAGCGGAGCCTTAGTAATAGGGTTCCGTTGGCACCCTTTGGGTACGGAACCCTAAAAAGTACAATTGGTTCTGGTTGCCCCGTCCAAAAGGTAGTTTCGTGGATTGATTCCAATTCTTTGTTACAACAATTATTATTGAACTGTTTATTCTTTCTGCGTTTCTTGGGCGACTGTAGCGAAGGGTAAATTTTTGTAAGACGTAAGCCGGAGTACATTATCTAGAATGAGATTATATTATTTGTCTATAGAATACTGACTGTGCCATTTGTCAAAGGGAAGCCGGTAGGAATCGAGTTCTATGGAACCTTCGCCACTGTGGGCGACGCTTCCTTGGTAGTCATCTAGTCCGCATTAATATAGCCTTTCAATGAAAAGGATACTAATATATTCAGGAATGATGGAAGTCAGTTTGCAGCACGTTTCCTGTCCAGAAACTCGTGAGGACACTGCATTCTTTAGTACAGAATTAATTAAACTGTACGCGTCACATTTTTGCATTTAAACGGTGTTCTTAGAATATGTTGATGTGTAAGCGCATTTTATACCGTGTATAACTTAGGTAGGGACTTTGATTTCTTGTAACTTGATTATTTGGTTTGCATTTATTTATACATTTCCTTACGCAATAGCGTTCTGGAAAACGGTGAAGGTACGCACGACTACATATCAAGCTATACATTTCTCGTATAAGCTGAGTTCACATTGTACGAAAAGCCGATACAATACGAGAACAACTAAAACTGGAAATGTATAGCTTGATCTGTAGCCGTGTGTACAAGGGTTTAACAATCGCAACGGAGTTTAGACATTTCTAGGTCTTTTCATGCACCTTTGTGTAACGGTATCAGGTATGTAGGTAGGTAATTTTAATTAGTAATTGATATTACTAGCAGACAGGATGAGGACAGGGTGTTTTGGGTGGCGTGTTCGTGTGTTTTTCTCGGCGTCATGTTTACCGCAAATAAACGTATTTTCTTTTTTCTTTCTTGTGGCCTAGCTTGGAGAGGCTTTTTTTTTTTTTTTTTTTTTTGGGTGGGAAATCATCAAATGACCTCTCCCGCTCTGGGCGGAGCGGAAGGGCGTGTCAGACTCTTACTGACTAAAACCCACCCGTGTTCCTTCAGTTGCCTGTTCGCCAGGGCCACGGTAACTCTTTCGAACAATCCGCAGCCCCGGCAGGCATCGGTCCTATCGGACCCCGTCAATGATGCTGACATCTCTTTGAGGCGCGCGTGGAACACGACGCGCCATCGACCCGGGCCTGGTCCTTACCGGACGGCGAGCTGCCCTTTGTTCGCCGTCCGCAAGCCCGCGCCTACGGTGGCCGGGAGTCGGCAATCGACTCCCGACGCCCAGGGTGTCTCCTCCTCCTGCGGCGGCTAGGGGCGCGAGGGCGCAGAGATTGCCTCTCCCTTTCGCGCTCCGCCTCCTCCTTCGCGAGCATTACTGCTTCGCAGAAGGAGGTGACGGCTTCCCATTCCCTCTCGAGCTTGGAGAGGCCTAAGTCCAGCAGTGGACTACAATAGGCTGAGTTGATGACTAGCAGATGCATTGTGTGATACACACTATTGTAGATCTTGTGCTTATAACGAATAGTGTTAACATCTAGTCTGACGACCATCAGCTATTATAATAATTTATTTTATTTAAATCTCTCGTAGTAATAAAACAGTAGTCAAAAAACGCAGCAATACAAAACTTAACTAGGTTTAATACTTGAATAATAAATTCGGTGTCCACTATAAATAATTCATAACTCTCAGGTACTATAAGAACTGCTAAAAAAACATGTTATCTACCATCTTACAAGTGCCACATACATTTCCACTGTATCAAGAGAATACAAACTGCTTAATTTATTAGTTTTATTTGTTTTTTTTGGGACATTTTGACCCTTGCGTTGTGTTAAGATATTTTATTTGATGATAGCAAAATAAAAAAAAACAAACAATTGGATATTTTTAATGTTGGGGATTTATAGTCGACTAGCTTCTGCAGTCGCTTTCGCCCGCGTGGATGTCGGAAATTATCTCGCGGGAAATGCTACCGGCGCACAAAGTAGCCTGTCTTTCTCCAGGATGCCATCTATCTCCTCGCTAAATTTTATCGAAATCCAGTCAGTGGTTTAGGCGTGAAAATGTAACATCCAGAGACGTACTTTCGAATTTGTAATATTAATATTGATTTGTTACTATTAGTGCTAAATAAAATCAGGTTGTTGAAAGAATGAAATGAAACAGCCAATAACGATATGTTTTTTTTTATTTAGAGAAAAATATGTATTTTAAATCTTAAGATGAATACTCTAGTGGTACAGTATTCTTTTATTGTGCTTGCAACAATATATTCTTCCAGTATTGCCAACTGGGTGCCTGGTTTTCAGGTTAAATCGAGTTTTAAAAAGGGCTAGATTAGCCCAAAAATGTTAATATAAGGCTAAACTGCTAATATAAGGCTAAACTGCTAAATAATACAAACAATTGTTGATTATAATTGATTGCATTAATAAAACACAATTCTGGATATATTGTTTAATTACATAATTAAAAGTTTGCTTGAAAAAACTATGCTTATTATAAGCAGCTTAATAGTCGCAGTCCTCATCAGATGCGTCTTCATCGAATTCCTCCTGAAGGGTTTCACTTTGCGCGGACGACGTTGGTGGTTGGGCTTGGGCCTCATTACGCGCGGCCTTGTTCAGTATTAATTTATATTTTTCTTTCCTATTTAAGAGATCCTTCGGTATTTCGTATGTGTAGCAAGTTTGATTGAACTTACTAAGGCCAATGCGTACTTGTAATAAGGAAAGGGTTTCAAGGTTCATCCTGTTTCGTAACTTAGCTGCATAACCCTTTTGACGTCTGCGTTTTAGTGTGGCAATACCAGCATTGTAAACGCCAATGAACATTTCTTTATAGGGATTGAGCGAGTAGTTACTCTCTTTGATAGCGATTACCTTTTCCGGCATCCCTATACTACGACACTTCGCGCCAAAAATGTGAGGTATCACTGGCATTGTCCCATTTGTTGATATAAAATGTATGTTTCTCCATTGGGAAATCTGGGACTGAAAGAAAATGCGTGCGTTTAGTTTCTGCTAAGCTTTTGTTTAAACACTTTATTTCGTTCTCAACACGGAACACGAACAAAGATTGACAGACGATAATATTTTGGGCTAGATTTCGGGCTAGGAGCTTAATCATTATATTCGAGGCTGAACAAGAATAAAAAGGGCTAGATCTCGCACCGAAAGGGCTTTATTGGCATCGCTGTACTCGTCCTAATTTAAACAGAAATAGATGTCGTAAGTCTCGTTTATGTAGTTTCTACGGCAGCGAAGCCAATCGAAAGTACATTTAAAAATGTTAATTTCGTAGAGTCTAATATTAGCATCTACAAACGAAAGTTCGATGATCTGAAAAACAGTGTCGTGTTAGTTAGAAAGTCGCCTACGTTGAGTGTGGGACGAAACCTCCCTGTGTTTATAAAACCGTGCGCTTTAAAAATAGTATTCGTTTCGCTTTCTGTCGCTTAGCTACCGGTGTATTTGCGTCCTAATCCCCAGCCGTGTGACTCACGTAACGCTTAACATTTTAAATGTTTTTATATTTACAAACAAAGCGAAGCTGAAGGGTTAACAGCACCGGATGTTTTGTCCAGATATGGAATATAACGCTTCCAAAGGAAGTGGATAAAATAAAAGGGTGAATCGAAACTTATAATCGATATAATCGTATAGTCGGTCCGGGCATACGATTATAGTGTTGTTGACTTCGATCACTTAAATGTGGCATTGTGTGGCGATGCTCGTGACTTGCTGGCGCCACTTTCTGGTACAATCATGTGTATTGTTGTCTTACAAGTAGTTCTTGTTACGCTTATTGGAATCAATTGGGAGTCGGAAATGTCTGACATAGACGTCGAGAATTCTCAATAGTTTTCGAGGGAGTCCGGCTGTAGATTTCCATTAGATGTCGTTTCGCTGTCAAATAAGCCGATTCCTACCAATTTAATATTGAGTTTAGGAGTACAGCTCACCCCTAGCCGTCTAGTGAGGAAGTTGATAGATATCTTAACCGTTATATTCCAGACATAATTATGTCTTCATTAGCATAATTCCTAATAAAGCTGATTATTTTATTGCAATATCTGAATATCTGCTCATTATTTATACGCACTGTTTAACGTAACTCTTCCAAGTTGAACAGGTCATGCGCCTGCGATGCGGTAATGACGTTGGAACATCATCAATCTTGTAACTACCCTCCTAATTAATGCGGGTGTACGTTAGTTAAAGTAACACTTAACAAGTAATCATTTAATGGGTTTGTCTGCAGGTAGATGCTTTGTTTATGTGCAGTTTGATTGCAAGTTCCTTTTTTATATGATATGCAAATAATCTAAATAAAGTTTTATGAAGTCTGGCTATATTATTTTATTACGTTGTTAATTATATCTTAATATAATCTAAGCGAAGCGACCTCCTCTAATATAAGTGAGTTAGCAGTTGTAACATACTTTTATATCTATATAGATTTTAAAAACACTCTTCTTGATCATTTTATTACTTAACTTTGTGGAAAATATTGTGCTTAAAATTGTGCTACGTCAGGAATTATAGTTGTCCTCTTGAATAATCTTGATTAAGTACATAGGTAGCATAGACGCAATTAATTTAAAACACTTCAGGGACGCGAGCATGCGCGTACTCAAGACGTTTGTGACAAGACATACAGTTACGCTACGTATGGTTTTATCGCCCGAACTGTGATAAAATGTATGACCCAAGCCATGTCACAATGGCCCTGCTCGCCCCGCCGCGCCGCAGTATTTGATTTGACCCCGTAGAAACACAAATTGATTCTTTCTATCTGTTATCATGAGGTATACCAATGCTCCTTGTTCTAAAATTCATCCATATTCATAATTATGATATCACGTGCAACATATTGTATCGTATTGTTCCTATATGTTGTGAAACACAATGTTTTGTTTATGATTGTTTGGAAATCAAAACATGTTGTGTTTCCTTGTTGCGAACTTGCGACATGTTGTCTGCGAGCTATTATTTCTGATTTTAATTGTTAAATCAGAAACCATGATATTGAATGGAAATGTAGGAGAATCTTCAAAAGTTTCTTTCATAATAAAATCAGGAAATTTCACTCTGGAACAAACTCGATTTGCGAATGGAGAGGACTATGTTAAGCATTGTTGTTGACTAGTATTCTACTGACCATAATAGCAAAGACTTGAATTAATATCTGATTCTCTGTATCAATGTCTTAATTGTTGCCCTCGCACATCAGACATGGATCACGGACGTGGATCGTGTGGTATAATATCATTACATACATACTAGTAACAATTACAAATCCTACAGATTATCTGTCGCATAGACGACCAACGAGGCGCCTCAAATTACGAATTAATACACTCCAACAATATTATAAAGACCTATAAAATCGAACAATTGCCAAAACTTTTGTGTATCCACTCACCACAATAAACTTTATTACATCTGAACGTATATGATATTATACTTAGTTGTTTAAATGGTTGCATATTATTCACTCGTATATATATAATTTACGAGCAATTTGCAAAAGTGCTAGTTTACGACGCTCTTAAAGGGACGTTATGTCGGGGTCGCGTTTATGCTGCATAGACAAGCTTAGCTCTGAGGGGACCACGGACAGATTGTGGTTACCAGTACTGCCTATAAATTGTGATTATCAAAGACTGTTTACATCAAGCGTCTTGTTATAATAGCTGGCGAAATAGGAGGATATAATGTTGGAAGTCTCACAGTGGCAAGAATCAACTGCCATAGAGAAGTGTGCAAAAATTTTAAACTTTTTTTTTATCATACTTAAATGTCATTCTTCTAAACAAACTACAAAATCAAAGCAGCATATTGAATGTATAAATGTCGTGTAATGCAAGTAAAATTAATTTTCGCGGTAGCTATCGTAATTTAATTAATTAATTAAGTTTTACACGCAAGTTTGTTCGCGTGAATATGATGACTTGCTCTGTTCCGCTACTGACTCTGCTATGCTGTGTTCATTACATACAAGAAATTATAATTTTTGGTCTTATTCGAACGGATACAAAGAACAAATTATTATCCCGCACACACCGGTATCGAATAAACTCCGCCATTTTTTGCGAAGACTAGGTTCGAAAATAGAACGTAATTATAACGTTAGTGTATTATCATACTGATGATGTTATTTAACGTTTCACGGGATATAATGGGCTGACGTTAACGCGTCGGTTAGTACAGCCTCAGGGCGGTGCAGCTTTCCAAACTGTGAATGAGCTCCTCCGCTCCGCATGGCAACAGGATTAGAAACGCTCCAGATTCCTATTGTCAATACACGAATAATTGAATCTTACCTTCTTCTATAACTTTGGCATCACCTGCATCTGGCCTATGTGAAAAAATGGATCCCCATAAATTTGGCGTCTCGTTACTCAATGTCTTGTGCCTTTGTGTGTTCAAGACTTTTGTCTGACGCGAATTTAGCCGCGGGCTACCCTAGTTCCGTATTGAACAATTAAGCCCTTATTTATAGTGGGTTAGTATTGATTTACGGCTGTTCGTTTCGGCGCTTGCGACGTTTCTTAGTTGTTGTTGGCGGCGTCTTCCCGCCAGGTGCGAGTGGTACTTTTTTCCTTGATAGCATTGTCGACGGTTTCGTTTCAAAGCACAATGGATGCGAGATTTGCACAAAAACGCGGCGTAAAAGGGGGGTTGTAGAAAAAACCATGGGTATGCAGAATGTCCAAACGTTAGTTCGTTGGACTGTAGTCGCGTGCCGTGATGCTTTATATTTAATAGTTTTTTTTTGCGTTGGTCTCAGCGCAGGTGAAGGCGCAGCTTGACGCGCTTGCCACGATCTCGAATACACACGATTAATGTTAATGCGTGATATTGTTTTAAACTTAAGGCCCGTCCACATCCTAATTTATTCAGAAAATTGTTAGAGATATAGATCGACAGCAATTAAAACTTCGTTTCAGTAAAATTCTTTAAAACATCATCTATTTTCGTTGCCAACAGTTAGTCACTAAAAACGATGCGTATTCCAAAGTTCGTTGCCACAAAATCACGAGATTAATGCGTGTTATTCTTCCTTCTCTTACACTGCTTGACAGAAGAGGCTCTAAAAATACTAAAATTGATTAGTGGTCTGTGCGTTACACGGTTCGAGTTTTATCTTCGCGTTTGCCACGTCAAGATTGCACCAAGTCACCAACGCGTGGGAGTATATTTTTACTGCTGTCGCCGCCTAGTCGCAGCATAACAAAATTGACACAGTTTATCAATCAGTTTGATACCCCTCAACGATGGTTCCCGCGCTTTTACGGGATGAATGATTGAACGAATGAATGGGTCGCTGCGGGCGGCTGATGACTGACTTAGAATTTGTACTCGTGTGTATGACTAAATTAAATAAATATTTTATTGTACTGTGTGATTTTGAATGATGAGGTTCGTAAAAAGTCTTGTATTTATTTTTTGTGGTTTGGTAAACGGTTATTGATGGTTTTATAATTGGCTGGCTTTTCAATGATGATGGAATTTCGTGTAGTTTATTAATAGTGTTTCATACAAAATGCATTTTAAACGTAAATATTATGTAATTTGATAAAGTTACACTCCTAATGAGAAATAGGAAGTTCCGCACACGTTTTAAGACTATAAAAATGTACTAATCACTGTTCCACTGGCGCCAGATCTAGATAACGCCGCAGCGCAAATTCAGATAAAAAAATAATTAATTTTAATTACGTCGAATTATGTAAAGATTTCCATAACGAGCTTGTGTTCGCAGTTTTTCTTGCATTTAAATGTTTTTTTCAATTCAGATGCACATGTAGCAAATGCATAATTATGTAAATAAAAATGTAACATTTTGCGTAATAATAATTATCATTGACTTCGTTACTCTGTGGCTACAACTTCCGCTGGGGAAAAATAACGTCTAACAATAACAGTTCCAACTTTGAATCTGTTACGGATATCCAGCTTTTTTTAAGCATCGAATACATTTCACGCAGTTTCTGTCCGTGCAGTTTTTCTTTTTCCACGACTGTCAATCAATCGGCCAAGCCTTTCCCAACTATGTAATGGTCCAGTCCAACCTGATGCAGCTGGATACCAGTATTTTACATGGAGCGACTTCCTATCTGACTTCCACGACCTGGTTACTGGGTAAAACTATACCCCTTGGTAAGACTGGTTGTCAGAATTGGGTTTATGATTACCCGTAACGACAGCCGGGACCAACGGCTTAACGTGCTTTCCGAGTCACGGAGGGTTTCGATATATAAAACATGGTGACCCATCAACGAACTGACCGCGGCAAGCGCAGCTTAACCTTCAATCGACTCGTGCGGCTGTTATCATTTAGCCACGAGCCCCTCCCTTTCATAAAACTTTAATTAGCCAAATTCCGTCGCCATTTGATTAAGTACAAGTACCTAACATTCTTTATGTCTTTGTTCTTATAGTTCAATCCATGTTTGCGGCAAGAAGGAATCCAAACATCTTTTACTCAGTAAGCCTCCTAAGAAATGCAAGACCGTTACTGTATTGACGCAGGCGCGCGATCTTCGAATATTTGAAACGTATCGCCTGCATGCGTGCGCGGCCACTCTAAACAATTCGTGTTGTAATCCAACATCTTTTTAGCACTGTAATGTATACCAAAGAAAAATTGTAATTGCACATTGCGGAATATCTGTGGGACTATTATTACTTTTTGTTCATATAGTTTCGAGGAAGCCAGTCGGCTGCCTCAAAATCATCTGGATGTAAACATTGTATTACACTTTAATGGTAATTAACATCCGAGTACACAACTCACACGAGAGCCGTATTTCCAAGTTGCCAGCAATATTACGGTAACGGTTTTTACCGCGAAAGCCGGTTGACATTTAATTTCAAATTTCGAACAGTGCCCGCATGAGAGCGAAGGGGTTCTATAAAATAGCTTCTTCTTAGTGTATCGATGGCAAAAAGTTCAAATATCTTTGGCTCAAAATTCAGCTGCGTGAACTCCGCTCACTGACGCAGTCATAAGATCTTCAAGTGCGCAGGTGACAGGGCATGCGGCGCAGGATGGAAGGTGGGCCTTTGTCTGTGGGGAGGTGCCGCATACGCACTTGAGATTTGAGCTGTCCGTGAACCCCCATCTGTGGAGATTGTCTTTGCTACGGCCGTCTTGGGTTCGAACTCTATTTAGAGATTTCCAAGTCGGCCACATTAACGTGTGCCCAGGCGGAAGGCTCTCAGATGCTTCGATAAAATTGTCAGGGGATTTATACAGCTCCCGCCATAGATTACATCTTGCTGTGGACTCTGAGCTGGCGAGGGATAAAAATAACGTTTCACAAAAGTGCCAGGTTTTTTTTTCATTTCTTTTCGTCTCCCCAGCTTGTTTGGACAGGCCCCTTGACTAAGAAAGTTTTTAAAAAGTACGGATTCTACGGATATTAAACCTATTTTTGGTGTGGAGCGTCTTTGCAATGTTTTATGTATGTAGTGTCTAGACTAATTCGTTAAGTTGTTACCGGGAGTTGGCGAAGTATTTCAGGTCCTCAAACTTTGTTAATCGACTGGAGCCTATTAAACAGCCTTTACATTAATTATATTGAAACCTGAAGTTTCAGATAACCCCAACATTCCGAAAGTTGGCTATTAGGGATCTTAACTTATTACTATCGCATCTATAAAGTTCATTCACAAACACGAATCATTTGTCTAGAATTCAATACTGCGCCATAAATTTCATACTTTTCCTTCTGATTATAAAATGGCCAGAAAACATCAGTTATTTATTTTGATTGATATGATCATGTTTAAAAATGTGTGTGTAGTAAGCGCAGATTCTAAGCTACTTAAAAATCTCTCACTAAAAGCAACCAGCGAAAAAAGTGGTTATAATTTAAGCAATTCATTTCAAACATAACGTCTTTATTAAACAAATAAAAACCTCTCAATGTTTCAGCACATAAGTGTGCGTGTCCACGACGCTCGTGTTTCTACGCTACTTTAAAGGGATATTACAGGGAGTCGGCTCATGTTAACTCAAATATGTACGTACGTTTATGTAACTAACTAGTATGTATTAAATATTAATAGGAGATCATTAGCTCACACGCGACCGCGTCTAGCCGGGAAGTAGGTTGTAAAGTCACTTTTTATGGACTGAATAAAATCTGGCCCGGCTGTTCGGTCACTGCGTGCAATATGGCCGTCTCGAGGATGACAACTTGTTTTCGATGTTCAATTAATTGCCTAGCAGCAAGACCTTAGGGAGTGACGCAGAATCACTGCAATTTTATACCCTTTTCAAAGTTTTTTTCCGCAAATTGTGTGTAAAAAACGTATTAGGTATCGAGAAAAGTTATATTTTAAATATTTTTCTTGGTTTATGTATGACAAACTTGGTAGTGTCAAACCACAGGACAAACGGTTAAGACAGTTACAGCTGTATTAAAAATGAACGTATGTTTTGATTTGGTAGGTACCTTACCTACTGGAAAATCCTTATGATGCTGCTGGTCTAGGTAGTCTAAAATTATTGCTTAATCAATAAGTGTCTGTACCTATCGACACGGAGGGAAATACCCTTAACCGATATATTGATTCTATTTTCCTTTAAGGAAATTATGAAAAATACTCTGTAGGTGCCTTGATGTTAATGCATATTATGTTATTGGCAGAGGTGATAATCTATGCATAATCGATATCTCATTGAGTTTTAGAGATGAGACTTATCGTTTATTCGATTCTGTAATAGTCAAGTTCTCGATTGGCTGTAAAAGTCCATAGTGTAGGCTCATGGTAGAAGTCTTGGTGTCCCCTTGTTTCGCAGACAGAAATTTCATAGAATTTCGTTTCGCAGCAAATGTTTCATAAAATACTTGGTCCTTGAAGAAGTCTTGTTATGAATTCGATTAATAGATTCAAAGAATTTACTTTTTTTTGCACGTTTAATTTTCTAACCACAGAATACCGCTAGGTACTCTGTGGTTTACCTAATGCTATTGACTGTGTCAAGTTGTAAACAAACATTCACTGGAAAATTGCCTCTATTATGATACCATGTTTGACTTTTAATGAATCTAAAAGCTTTATTTTTTTCTGCAAATTTATTTGGTATTCGCAATTACTGTGTGGGCGGCATTACCTTCCAGACTGCGTGAGGTCTACCTTAAAGCTGAATGGCTAAACTTTATGGTTTTTTATCGAATTAACAGAAATGTGAACTGGTGTTCGTTAAGACATGACAGGCGCGGCGCGGTGCGTGCAATCGTCGAAATGTTAGTGATGAACCATTACGAATGATTTGCATAATCGACTAATCCACTATGCAGTTCCGAATAGCCATTATCGATTTATCAAATTATTTGGTTGATTTTATTAAACGAATGTTGATACGGTTGTTATTGCTTATTTCTATGGTTTAATCAAGCCGCGGTTTTATGTCTAGACATGTATGTAGCTATGCTTTAGTAGATTATATTCTCCGAGTTTTATTTCTTAATTAATTAAATAAATTGAGTTGTAATATCTCTTCTGCTATTACACTGATCTTTTTGCCACTTCTTATTTTATAAATGATCTTTAGTGAAGATACCAAAAACGACTTCAATACATTGCTGAGTTATTTTTGATTGAGCTTGGGTTACACAAGTAATATAACAGTATAATGAATCAAAACATTCCGAGTTATTAGTCATCATGGCCGCTCATCCCTAGGTGTCTGCCAGTAACTTCGCGCCTAAATTTGAAACGAGAACGCGTGAGAAAACGCTCGCGGCTCGTCTTGAATAACGATGTTCGGAATGTGAATGAACGGCTCTTAAAAAAAAAGAAAAAAATTGAACTTCGAAACGAGGTTTTTTGCTTGTTACACGAGTAAGTGAGTACTTTCTAGGTGCGCTGGATAAGGAAAAACTACATTGAATTTACCTTGTAAATCAATTTATAAGTGATCCGACATGTCAAGAACCTACATTAAAGTATGTTTGCGGTCAGGCTAGCCGACTCGTGTGTCGACGAACTGTTCTTAGCACGCTTCACGGATGTTGTAAGCGGTAAAAAATTACTTGTGATAATTTTAGCGAAGAGGTTTCATTAGAACGATACGCTTTTCCTCGGCTACTCTTACAATAGTTAGTATAATAGTTCAGCATTAGTACACATTTTAACTGATCACAGAAACAATAAGATGACATGAATCTCATTCAAGTGCCCATTAATTTGCAAGTAAACGCATCCGAATTGCCAGTAGTAGTCAGTATGATAAACCATTTATTATTTCTTACACCTTTAAAATTAACTTCGGTGTTAATAAAACTTCCCTGAGCTGTTATGACACAAATCATTGTGTATAAAAATATATAAAATCGTATCTAATCCCCTTATTTATCCGTTCAGGGGACGCTTTGTTTTTTTTACCATCAAATTGCGCCATAGAATCGGAACACGTGCTGTCTTGAAGAAATTACGGGTTCTAGAGGACGTGTACGATATAGTTAAGTTAGATACGGACAGGGTGTGTTGTGTATGGTGGCCATGCGTTCTAGGGGATGTGGGATAGACGCATAATATGTTGTACTGTTGAATAGGTTGATGTGCGAAGTTGCAGTTGTCTTTGGTCAGAAGTTTTGTACGTGTCTAAAGTTTTGAGGGCCAATTCGTGTGTTTTTAAGAACATTCGCATTCTACTGTCAGTCTCGATCTGTCAAAAAAAACCTTTTATTTACATACGTTTTTGACATGTTTTGGACATTGATTGTCTCTGAGATCAGATTGCGCCTTGAATTTGAACGTGTTTTTTTTTAAGTACGAGAATTGGCGTTCTGGCTTCTGAGAACTTACTAATTATTATTTGCCTTAATTGGAATACAAAATAAAAAATCCAGATGATAATTTCCTCATTGTATGAATACAAGTTGTGTTCAGGAATTATAGACATGCTGCAGCCTCTTTTTAAATAATGTGTCTCGTCAATGGCACAAAAGAGGCAGACAAGTCTCACTTTCGCCCTAGCCTTAAATAATAACCTTTAATCGTCATATTTATGGCAAAACTTGCTTTAATCATAACCCTTCTTCCCCTTGTAAGTCTTTAATTTTTACGACAGTCCTCTTTGTTGAGCGATTGTTGAAATTAGCGTTTGTAGCGGCACAGTCCACGGTAATGGGATCGTTTGGTCACATTATACATGAGCAAGCAGCGCCGGGTGCGGCAGATGGCTTGGCTCAGACGTTCCCTTTTCAATTGCCCATCTCTACCAAGCACCCATTTTTTTGCCCCCAAACTGATTGTGATCAGTACTATTGTAACTTCCATTGTGTTACGCAGCATTGTTACGGTGAAACTCTTAGGTTCTCCGCTTTTCTAAGGCATATTGCATTTGCAAATTTTCTTTTTCTATGAATTCTCTGAATCTGTGGGAACCATTTTGCAATTTGGGATTAGGATTGAGGGTAATGCAGGTATGTGTGTGGGGATTGCGATCGTGAGATGTCGATTACAGCATTGATTTTGATGTATTGTGTTTCAGTTTTAAAAGCTCCCGTTTTGCGCTAATGGTGGTTATTGTGAGGGTACATAATTTTATAAAAATTGTGGTTCGTTCGTTATTACTTATTCAGTGGCCACTCTAATATTGATTTATTGAATGGCTGTTGGAATAAATAATCGTTTTGGCCGTTTAAATAATGCGGTTTACGTTCTCTGTATACACGGTGCACCGTGGAACGAATGTATGACTTGGAAGTAGGTGCACCTTTGGCGCACCATGTGTCTTAGCACTGAATGCAGCTCTTGGTATGTGTATTATGATAGTAAAGACCACAACTTGAAATATGATCACATTAAGGAGGCAGAGAGCTCGATTCAGGAAAAAAATATATCATCCTATATGTCAGAAGGTGCACGTTTGGCGCACCATGTATCTTAGCAGTAAATGTAGCTTTTGCTATGCGTAATACGGTAGTAAAGATCACAACTTGAAACAAGGCCGGAATCGGGCGGCAGAGAGCTCGATACAGTCATTTTCATAGTAAAATTTTACATGTTCTCAAATTACTCTCGAAATACGAGAGATAGAAAGAAATTTGTCAGAACAAGTTTTAAAGCCATTTGATAACTAAATATGGTGGTATTATTCGTTTTTCAAAATTAGACTTTTTTCTCGGAAATGACTAAGTCCAACCTCTCTCATACATTCGTTCCAACTGTGCGGCGTAGCTAAGCCAAATTTCTCGCTTCCAGCTAAGCGAATAAATCAGCGGGTTATGCACAAACATCTGCATATTTTGAACTGCCTTGCCATCCCCTTTTCCCACACTCATATCTACCAAAACATTATTTTAGTGGTCTGACGCTAAATATTACAAATTCGTCGCTTCTATTTTTCTTCAAAGGAACTCCTACCCTTTCAATAGTCATCGGCACCCTCCTGCTGCTTCAAGTGTCTGAGTTAAACACTCAGAATCAAGTGGCCCACTTCACCTTGTGCCAGTTCGCCGCAAAAACTTGTGCTTCTTGTACTACATTTTTATAGCTTTCGTTCGAAAAAGTCGGTAGTAAAAAAGCCCTTTCAACTTCTGTATCGAACAAACGAATCACGTAGTAACGATGACGTGAGTTCATGCTCCACTGTTCTGTGACCCTTCGATGCCTTCATTTGGACATGTTTGACCACTTACAAGATTTAGTCTAAATTCGTTATTGGGCAATTTCGGAGGATCTTGTTAGCTGGTAGGTAAAATGTGGACGGAGTTTAAGTTGATTGAGATAATTTCTATGTGCTTCGAGTGCTCAAGGATAGACATTTTATTTACGGCACTTTAAGGCTGATTGAATGAACTCTTGCTGCATCTAATATTGATGCTGTCAAACAAGGGAAATAATGATACTGCTCCAGGGCGACGGGCAACGAACAGGACGGGGCAACGGGTCACTGAAGTCTATAAACAGAACGTAAAACTGCTCATCATTAATTCAGTCTATAATCTCTTTGAAGCTCCGTTTTATTACATGTTCCCCCGGGTATGACTATTCGCCATATGTCTCGGAATGTCAACGTCCATTCATTTCATAGAAAGCTCCATTGGCATTTTCCACCCATTACATGACATAAGCACCGCCCAAATGTCCAAATTGAGTTATAAATCTTGCGCAGCGTCTTCATTTTAAATTCGCCAGTTGTCCATTTTGTGCCTAACAAAATTAGCGGGCACTTTTAGTCCTCACCTTCGAATTCGAGTCACGTATGGACAGTTAAGGCGCATCTAGCATTCGGGGGCTGGCTTTAATCTCGGAGGAATGTCCGATGCCCATAACAACGCCAGTTCTGAGTTATGAACCGTTAAACGCGCGGGATTTGAATAGTACGCGACGAGACGGCGTCAACCCCTTCCCGATGAGGTACATGCCTAGATGGGATCCTTCCGGGGACTCTAAATTAGGAAGACGCTTTAGTCTAGTCAGATATTCAGCTCGGCTATTTGCATTCGCTCCTACGCTCAGACATTCTTCCTGAAATGAATGTTATTATTTTATTTTAATTAAACGATCATTGAACTATATTGTTTTAACTCTCTTATAATCTTTTGTTTATCCAAGTAAGTGAGTACAGAGATTTCATTTAATTTTGTTTCCTAACCGTTCCACAAAAAAAAAAAAACTCCCATACGATTGAATTGATAAAAAAACATAATTGCTTCATCCAAAAACCATTTTCAGATTGATTATTGTTTTTATACCGTGGGACACCTAGATTAAAATATATTTTAGGAATGAAAGGCCATTGAGGTTATATTACATTTCTGGGAAGCCTGACTTGCGGATCGTTGACAATAGAGCCTCCATGGTCACGTAGGCACTGCCTATGTTGCTAAATGTTTGTTGGTGCCAAACCGCGGACGGTACAAATGCGCCGGTCGAGCGTTCCTGAACGGTTGGTTGGTTGAAGTATGAGCAATTATATTTTACCGTAGATAAGCTTTAATTTTTACTAGACCGCCTTTTAGTAAACTAGGTAGACCGTAGTACGTTCTAATTTCACGCCACTTTTTGTTGATATCCAGATGATTTAATGCGTTATTATCGTTATTAAATACAAAAAATGCTCGAGACAATCTGTTTTCTGTTTTTTTTTTACACTGAAATTGTGCAATGAATTAATTTTCATAATGGATATTAGTTTTTTCAGTCGGATGTTTTTTTTATCAAGTTTCTTGCTCTTTGACGAATAGAATTCCTTATTGAAGTTGTTTGTCTGCTTTGACAATACACTGAATATAATTGACAGATTTTTTTTCTCTGGAGTCTTTTGTGTTTTTATTAATATTGTTTACAAAATGTTCTTCATTTATATGAAAGGGTGGTACAGTCCTCATAATTGGATAGCAATTCTCATTTGAATGAATTGCTTAACATTGGGCCATATTTTAACTGTTGTGGCAATATGTAATGTTGCATATATGACTTTATTGGTGATGTTCTTCAGAACAGTCAGGTGCGTAGTACTCGCAACCGGCGTGCGTTATGTATGACCAGATGTATGAACGTAAACGAGGCAAAAGGAGTAAGTAAAGGTGCAAGCCCGTAGCCGACTTCAGGCAGCAGCAGCAGGCGACGTGTCGCTGCGACACTACTGGTTTCTGTGTATCGCTATGAAAACGACGTGTCGCTAGCTACGGAAGGTATTTCATAGAAATACATAGAAACCAGTAGTGTCGTGGCGACACGTCGTTTGCTGCTGCTGCCTGCAGTCGGCTACTAACGTGTACCTTTAGGATCGTAGCAGGTGGCGTTCTGTGGTTTCTGCCTACCCCCATGGGAAGAAGGCGTAAGTTTATGTATGTATGTATTATGTACCTATGTAATGTTAGTAGGTAGTTCATATTAGTTTTTGTTGTTGAAGTACTGAAACCTTAATTGCTTGTTTTTCATCCGTTATTCTGTGACTTATTTCAGTTTCCCCTATGTTTTATGGATTAAGTGCTCTTAATACTGAACTGCATTGCAAATAGCACTTTTCACCTTCATCCCCCCTTTCAAGGACTCGAAGATTATTCTAAATCTTTCCCATTATTGTGTAATAAAGAATATTTTCGTCTAGACTGTATAAACATATCACAGGTCTAAGTATAGGGGATTCAAATTTAATGGCGTGGTTTGCCTCTATGTGTTTTGTTTTATAACTTATTTTCCAGCTACAATTGCTTCTTATGTCGTAGGGGATGCATTAATGTTATTTGTACCTAACTCCTTCATGGCAGTCGCGTATGTGTTCCGATATTACTGGACGGAGACAGATTTATCGCTATGGTAATTCCGTTCGCAAAATTCTGCACTAAAAGTATTCTCATTTCGTTTAGTTATTGCTCTGTTTACAGGCCGTAACATATCGATTTAAAGTTTATTACAACATAGTTATATATTTAGCGCTCTCCTCTCTAAACCGAAGGTCTGTTGGGATATGAATGAATGTGACAGATTACATTATCGATTATCGTGAACGTAGGGACCGGTCGATCATGTTTATCTAATGTTCGGAGCAAATATTGCCTCGGCGCATACCGGGAATTTGGACACACTAAAACGATGTGCGAAGGGAGGCGAGCCTTTAATATTTAAAAGGGTGTAGCATTGGATACGGTACGGGATGCTATGGGATGGAGGTGTTGCTTAATTAATGCGCATTTTGACTAAAATTTCATCGAGGCTTTATTAGTTTTGGTTTTGTGCAAAATGTGTGAGTCTAGGAATTTGTCAAGGGTCGTCAATCAATGCATTAATATGAATAGTTTCAAGAAATGTTCATGCATTGGTAGATTCAAGTACAGGTTGACAACTGTGTTCAATTTTGTTCTTTAATGGCATGTCACTTGCTTCAAAAACCATCTCTTGTCAATGAAATAGAGCTTTTATCCGGCTTTTCCGTATCACTGATCTACTAAAAACCTTACTAATTTTGTTTGTCCGATGGTTCGGACATTGCTTGGTTATTGGTTCCGATATTCTACCGATAACCGCTACCTGCCGCTTTACCTGACCGCCTGCACATTGTTGTTATTCATTTTAACCGGCCTTTCTTTGAATAGCGATGTTACACAGAATATTTTAGGGAATCCGACATACTTATAGTAACTTTCTACTTTTTTTTTCGACAAAGCATTATTGCGTGTCTATTGTTACCTGGAATTGGGTAGGTGACATTTTAGATTTTATTGTCAGTTTAGCTCCATTCACTGTCATTTTTTTTGTTGACTGTTAAATTCTGTCAATCTTATCATCAAGTTAGTAATGTCAACCACTTTATGAGCATTTTTCTTAGATTATTTTTCTATGCAAAAACACTTCAATCAACTCAGTCTATCGCGGTCCCTGCTGGACATAGGCCTTTCCCAGGCTGCGCCACAACACCCTGTCCTCCGCCTTCCGCATCCAGTCTGTCAGGTCGTCGATCCATCTAGCTGGGGTCGTTCCACACTACGAAAAATACTTACTTATAATTAAAAACTTACTGATAAACGTAAAATAAATACATCAACTGCCCTCACAAACTGTCTAACGAACAGACAAGCTTCAAAAAACATACATGTAGCAGACACGGATACCTCTACATATGTACACGTTATACACAATTACTTGAGGTTTATGATCTGTTCACTGTAGCTTTGTAGCGTCGGCCCGTCAAAACAGACACGCAACGCCATACATCCATTGATTTGATAACTGCAACGATGCAACATTAAACTGAGTACGTTGATCGTAAAACGAACCCCGGTACAATGTTATTAAACGTATTGTCTGTTTTATTGGCGTCTATTAAATTGGTATTGACATGAAATTGTTTTATTGCTTTTTTGGTGGGTGACGTAGGCGGGTATTTAGTTGGTATTGGGAATTAACTGATAAGTATGGTCTTCATCATTATTGTATAGTAATGTCATCCGATAATGGTATTGCACAGGATCAAGTGTGATACGGGACAGTTTCTTTTCTAGAATTCTTAGAATTTAGATTACATTTACCAGGTTTTGGTTTTAAGTCCTGAAGAGTATGACCAACCGTGATACTTTATTTAATAAAAGAAAAAAAGAAGTCCTGAATTATTACTTAAGTAAATAGTTTTTATTATTATTTTAGTTAGAGTATGTTGTTTAATAACATGAATCATTTGATTGCGATTCGATGAACTCCTTACCTCAATCATTAGCAAAAGCTGAAATTCAAAGACGTGCACTTTATCTACAAGAGCCATTAGTTCTTTCCCGCTATGAAAGCAAAGATAAACGTTACATCAAGTACTTGACGTACTTACAAGAACTAAACTTACGAAGTATACATTTTACAAGGTGCACGAACGTTTCATAGAAATTGTCTTCTTAAAAGGTCAGCGGTCTCTTTGGTGCTGTTTTATAGTATCTTTAACCTTTCTTTATCAATTTTATGACGTCAGAGTGTTCTGGCAGATAGGGCACGCATCGCCAACCCTGTGCTGCAGGTGTGGCGTGATCACCATGATGTTGTGTTTGCTTGAATGTTTTTTTTTCAGTGATGGTTGGGTTTTCGTAAGCGGTCAGAGGGTTGAACTCTGGGTTCGAGTTTTTAGTTCGATTCCAGAGTTTGAGGCGATCTTCTTCTATTTTAGCGGGACTTAATAGTTTGTTCTTAGAATTTAGAAACTGCATGTTATCCAAAGGGATCGGCCGCTTCCTGTTCTGGTTTCTGAGAATTAATAGAATAACCCAAATGAACAAAAAGTTACCCTTCTCATAGACGAAGGATGGGCTTAGAATGTTAAGCACCCCATTTAATGAAATCTAACGTTATTTTTTCACACCTTAAGCAGATAGGAAGTAAACTAACAAACCAATTGATTATACAGCGGCATTGCTTACTTAATAATACACATATTTCTATAAAACACGGAATAATAAATCAATTTAGTAGATTACGATTCAGATTCAAAACCTTACTGTTTGTAAGCCCCCAGAGCGTGAAGCTGACATGGATTTTTGCAATTTCGAACATTACTATCAAATGTGTTTAACAAAGTTGTCTGCGCATTAAGGAGAGTCCATAGCCCGTGGCCCGAGCCGCTAGACCGTGCACACAGTAATATTTTGAATAAATTACAATTTCCCATCGTAAAGGAGGTATGAATACGAATTAAGTGTTTTTATTGGCCGTACGGCTATAATGCCCGGGTTACACGAAGCTAGGATAGCAAGATAGTGCCAGCAAAGCCCACTTGCATGTTTAGTCGGGTTAAATGAATAAATATCTCTACATTTATTCATTTAACCTTATTTTATTTTGTAAACTCGGAGTTACGTAATTAACATGTTAACTCTTATTTCGCGTTGCGCCACTAAAAAGTAACATCGGGTTAGTTAACCTGACATTAGTGTTTTTTGAGTTGGGAACATTGCAGTTCAATTGACGAAACATAAAATAGAATTGCAATTTCTGTGCCCTGATATGTAATCCGACTAAAAATGAATGAACGGAAATTTTATACCCAACTCTTTTACACTACATTATGATAAATAATACTTTCTTGTATTTGAATTTTATAACGTGACATTTCATTTTAATCGTACTGTATGTGGTTTCCATGGAGATTTAGTTTATTGATTGACAAAACGTCAGATAAGGAAAAATATGTTAAGTTTTTTTATAATTTGTATTTAATTCATGAATATATTGCCTGCTAATTATAGTACCGATTTTTCACTTACTATAACGAAGAACAATATAAAATACAAAATAAGTTATCGGTGGACCTTCATAACGTCAATTTATTTTGACATTAGTTAAACTTACCTATAGTTTAACGACTTAACTCTCCCACATCGGTGGGTTAAACATTTAAATGTTTAATTATTGCGCAAGATTAATTATTTGATTAACCCTGAATTAGCTATTAACCCCGAGTCAAACAGGGTAGCATCATCACGCAAACTGTGACCATGAATTCCGCACAGGATTCTAGACCTAGCGTAGATATTTTTCGTCAGATATAAAAAAAAAAACCTGTCTCACAGAGGGCTTTAGTTAGCAAGCTACTCACTCTAGCCTCATGTATACAGAACTACCCTCATTTTTAAGCTAGTAAGCTAGTGAGATAGTTTAATAGGATGGGGTTCTACATATTTTTGAGCAAATAGCGTCCCCCGTTCAATGATTTTATTATCAAGGCTCATGCGGCCGGCCAAGCTAGTACCCTGTCGAATCATTATATTGTCACCGCGTTACTATAGCTTGCATCTTGCATCTTGTAAACAGCTGCATGTTTCAAGTCAGGATAGCTAGAGGGGATATTACTTGCTTTCTATCCTAGCTTAAAATATTAGCCTCGTGTAACCCGGGCATAATACGTGTTTTGAAATAATTTTCGAGTGCATGCTGATATTGTTTTAATAGTCCTTCGACCAATGGCTTTTATGAAGTATTTAGGTTCTATGCTAGAGATCACACAAATAAAGAAAAATATTAAGCGCTGTTAAACTCATATTGCCGTTTTATATTAAATGTAAATATTAATTAATTTTATAGATATAATATCGTAACGCTACATAATCCTGACTATTATGGGGTTAATCCTTGCGTTCATTACAAGTAAGCGCTTAAGGCGCTGTAATTGAAAGGCATAACTTTTACTCTTTATATATTAAAATAAAATAAACACGGCACGTGCTGGCACTATTTCACGTCATAAAGAATTTTAAATGACATTTAATTGATAGCATTTTTTCTTCGCACAAACTCTTAAATATTCAACGGTAATTTTAGCTATAATAAACACTCCAAGACGGTTAAACTATCATGCGAAATATATTGCAGTACAATGCGCCCCATCTTGAATGCACCAAGAAATTTATTACAGCAAACGGACCGATAAACTAAAAAATAAATTAGGTGTCGCCATAATACCGTGTTTCTTATACCGTACACTATTATTCGTATATAGAACGTATGGGGGCAAACGGGAGGCGATTTCTTTACGAATTTATTGTTCTCGCGCCGTTTTCGCGTCGTATTCAAAAGAGTTATCGGTTATTGTCGATGGGCACCTTATTGTTCGAATTTGGAGGGGGGCGCTCGACTCTGTATGTTATCTTTTTCGAAATGGCAATAAATTTTAAATGAATCGCCGTGTGATTGCGATCGTTGAAGTGGTTATCGTTTTGAGAATGTTCTTTTGTGTGCCGGCTGATGTAGCCGACGCCTTTTATTGATGTATACGGAGCCTTAATCGACTGTTATGTTCCGTATGGCTTTAATTAAGAACTAAAAGCAGTGTGTTGTGAAGAACGTAGGTGTTCTTTCTGTGTTATTAACTTTTGTTGCTTCATAATGTTTGAGATACAGTTTGAAAATGTATCTTTTTTCTTGTTGCTGCTCTACTCATAATAATATGCTTCCAGATTAATCGATTTCGTAACAAAGTCAGCGTTATTTAAGTTACTAATCGTAGGTAACGTTATCAGAAGTTATGTTAAAAGCGATTTGACAAGATCTACCAGTAAATTGCTCTGTCATGTCATTGTAATGTCAAAAACATCTCTTCTTGATCTGTCGAGATATTTACTCGACACTAATTATTTACCCAGTACTGTAGTAATACTAAATGCTAATCTTTTAGGCACCGAATTACACGATTAAACCTATCAAATGATGACTAAACACTGTCTAGTGATCTGATGGTACTTCGCTTGTCCACAAGTACCATGGCAACTCATTGCCCTTAGTTGACACTTACAATTTGCGCGGGAAAAATACCAGCTGCCGCTGTTTCCGGCATTCCTTCTATGTAAATCATTTTAAATACCAATTCCGGTTGAATTGAATTAAAATGGCGGGTATGCAGTTTAGTTCTGAACTTTGAAACGTGTTTTCTTTTTTTAAGTCTTATTTTTTTCGGCCTCTTTAGAACAGTGGTGACTTATATGTATTTCTTGGAGTTGTTATCATTATTTTGCTTTATAAATCGCATTCATATCAACTTCTTGTAAATAAGGAAGGTGTTCAGGTAAATGTATAACTGCTCTGCTTTGTCTTCTAAAGAATAACCTATTTTAAATTAAATATTATTAAACTTATTCTTATAATTGTTAGACATAAACGAGGGGCAATGACGCCATGTTGATCAGCTGCCATGACATGGATTTAAAAAATTAAAAAGTCAATTCATTTCGTCCATCACTTCTTTGGAACTTAAAACGAAGTGGTTCATCAAATTCATCAATGCACTTTGAAACGATGTAACTCGTTTTCCTCATTCGATTCTAACAATACGATAAACAGCTAACAGACAAACCCCTTCAAATAGTTCTTATCTACATACAAATGTAGTAACAGTGGAGGATTCTGATAATTTCAACTAGCACTTTTAATGTGGCACTAACCGACCATCACTTTCGTTATACCTCATCAAGCATTATGTTGTGCTCATTAATATATTCAATATCACTCATTTTATTGTTTATTTATCAACAATTCAACATGGCCGCGGAAGTGCGTGCATGATCTCAATAAACACAACACTATAATAAAAGTAGAAAATAAAATACGCACGTGCTTGTGATTTTTATTGTATTTGTTTATAGGGTCGATAGGGGGTTCTCCATCTAAACATATTATTAATGTGAAAGTTTGTATGTTTCTATATTTGTTACTCAATCACGCAAAAACGGCTGAACGGATCTGGATACAATTTGGCACACAGATAGTTTATAACCTGGATTAACACATAGGATACTTTTTATCCGCTAGTACGTTCTCGTGGGATAACTTCCGACATCCACGCGGGCGACACCGCGGTCAAAAGCTAGTAGTAAATAAATATTGTTACATTGATTGATACGGAGAAAATTAAACGTTGATTATTTCATGTGTTGATATTTCCTTTCGGTTTTCTTAAATGAAATATTAGCGGTGCGTGTATTACGTTACACGATAATCGAGTTAGTTAGTCCCGGTAATAAATCAAACTAATAATTTATTAGGTTAAAGAATTATGAGGAAACGGGCAGTTTTCGTCGATCAGTTGTTTTTTATTTCTTCTGTTGAAACGGAACTTATTGTGTGGCAAAAGAATAGTAATGTTTTGGTAAAAACGTAGTTTTATTCCGAAAGTATTTGTCGACAAGGCGATTATCGTCCAGATACTAGAGAAAAAAAATCGAGAGGTGTCGTGGGAAACCCGGTTGGAACGAAGTTCCTTTTGCTGTATATTATGTATTAAGTAACAGGCACAATGAAATAAATTAACGTTTGAGAGTAGGTAATTAAAAAAAAATGTGACGGTCAAAATGTTCTAGTTTTTTTTCGGTAAAGCTTTCATTCGCCAATTGTGCAGAATATAACGTTCGATAAGGAATTTCGTTTTAATAACTTGAAATAACTTAATATTATTTTATTAATTATTAGAAAATAAACACTGGAAGTGAAGCAGTAAATATTTCCATAAACAACGAAAGTATATTTACCTTAGCAACCGTCTAAAAAACCGTATAATTACCGCACACTTTCATCAATGACACGGAATTTGAAACATCCGTCGCGTCTCGTAAAACGTTTGCGCAGCCGCAGCGAATTAATACAATAATTGTATTATACTCAGCTGTTGCTACGGTGAATATCATCAAGTTGGTATTCCGCATTCCTAGAGATTGGCTCTATAAAGATTCAGTTAATAGTCCACATTTCCTCCCACGTGCTGCCGAATTAAGGCGAAGTATCCAAGGATTTTTGTCTATAAAATGTATTTTTAAGTATTTAAGCGTTCGTTTTTTTTTGCTGGTCTGTAGGTAAAAGAATAGTATACATGGTTATAGCAAGTACATACTCGTTAATCGAACCAATTTTCCCGATACTTATGTAGAGACGACGTTGACGAAGGGAAAGGAAAACACGGTGTAGGTTGGCCAAATTACTGCGTTGATTTGGCCAGATTAGCGTCGTGAGATGTGTTAATTTTGATGGTCCATTATCCATGATAATTTTAGTAGTAGGAAACTTTAGTACTACATTTACAACAGATATTTTGGCACCGGCCAGGCCAATGATGCAAATTGCAATAAGTATATAATTTATATTAAAATAAGTGTTTAAGAAGTGCCATGATTAATTAAATTAGCACCTACTTAGATACAATTAAATGCTAATTGAACAAGTGCAGTGTTATCAACATGCTTCGAATAGTTAAAAATGTAGCACTCATCTACAGGGTAATTGCGGAACACACTAACAGTAGGAAAGACTTTTGTTTTGGCAGTTCAACAACATTAATTGCGTTATTTACGTTGTTGAGCGGACAAATTATTATCATGAGGAATTAAATATAACCAAGAATAATTGCTAATTGATCCACTGCAAAAGTGCACTTTACAAAATATTTGATGCGTGATGATAGTTTATTGTTCTACCGCAATAAATATCGTATTTTCCTTGGACCGGAATAGACTTTGTGTTTAATTTTAATGAGCTTATGCCGAATTAGTGCTTAAACGTAGACGACTGAAGCCATAAAAATATAGACGGTTCTACTTAACCTAGAAACTAAAGATTTACGCTTATTATGTTTCGCCACTGTCTAATATCGTATTACATTAATATTTTTCCATTTATTTCGATTTTTATTGTTAAGGAATAATAGATTTATTTTCTTTAATAAAAAAAAATATCTAACATTTCTAAATGTTGTGCAACATAATAGTCATCGTACATAATCTCCACTTAACTTAACATTAACTCCTAAACCACGAAGACAATTCCTTAACCCGGTCCAGTAACCACCAGTACAGCTTCCCCTTAACCAGTGTAACATGTAATTGGGCCAGGATGTCGGGAATAACCGGCTGATTCATACAATCTCGTGACTACGCCCACCGGCGCGGCGGCGGTACACTTTCAGATTGCCTACAGTGTGAACACAGCTGATAGACGCGACTATTTCTTCTACTGCTCTGCCTTGTTTAATTTTTATGAAGTTTGTTACAAAATATTGATACTATTCTGTTGCGAAATTTAAAAAAAACAGACACGAGCCGAACGAGGGAAGCTCTTAAGGGGGATGCGCCAAGGTAGCTCGCGAAATTCAAAATTTCTTAAGTTTTTGTAATTTGCAGGTCAGTATCAGGTTGTATGTTGATCTAAATATGATTCGCGGCCGCATCAAATATTTATTTATAGAATTATAATCATAAAAATCATTAATACATCTCTCTAATTTCATATTACCCTATTGAATGACTATTTCATGAAATCATGACATTTGAGGCCAATTCTAACTTAAGGAGTTGTATTACTAATTCTATTGATTATAATTCTGTAAAGCCATATTTGTTACGGCCGCGAATCATATTTCAATCAACATAAAACCTGACAGTGACCTGCAAATTGCAAAAAACGTAAGTATGTTTGAATTTCGCGGGCTACCTGAGCACATCCCCTTAACTCGTCCGTCAAGATCTTCCCTAGAGGAGCAAAACGTTTTGCCATGGATAAGCTTGTGACAGCAAGTAAAGTCTGATCAACCTACATAATAGAGAGCACGGGATCTCTCAAGATATAGCTATCATACGGTGGATAGGAATTAGTAAGCATAACAGAGCTAGACGAAGACTAGAAGAGCAGAGGCAGAGGGGCAGAGGCTAGAAGAGTATTCTATTATAATCTACTAGCTGTTGCCCGCGACTTCGTCTACGATCCAGTATGAAAAGTACCCTATGTTCTTACCTAGGTCATGGTCTATTTGTGTGCCAAATTTCATCCAAATCCGTTTAGTAGATTTGCGTGAAAGAGTAACAAACATCCATCCGTCCATCCTCACAAACTTTCACAATTATAGTATTACTAGCTGCGCCCCGCGGTTTCACCCGCATAAGTCTCGATCCCGATGAAATGTCGGGATAGTAAGTATCCTATGTTTTAATCCAAGTCATGGTCTACCTATGTGCTAAATTTCATCCAAATCCGTTCAGCCGTTTTTGCGTGATTGAGTAACAAACATCCAAACATCCACACTTTCACATTTATAATATTAGTAGGATATTGTAGGATTATACATACACCAAGAAAACTTTCGGTTTTCCATACAGCAGTCCTGGTAGTGCAGCAAGTAAGACTAATCTTACCAACTAACTGGAGGAGCGTGGATTCTCTTCAGGTTCAACTTCAACCATCATTCAACAGTTTAAGCTTACGTCATCCGCAACTCCAAATCTGTTTCATATGACCTTCACCATACCTCCATAATATGCTTCCTACTTCTCACATAAACGGTAAATTTGTATCACTGAGCTCGTCTATTTTCACACTACTATGTCTTTTATACTAGTGTGTTCCAGAAAAATCAAGATGATTTGATACTTGGTTGAATCCACATTAAAGATTTTGATGGACTTTTAATTCCGGCGTCGGTTCCTTGTTCCCATGTTTCAATCTGACAAAACTTCCAACTCAAATACAGACAAAATCTCAATCACAAATCAATTTTTAGTCTGGTTAGTCTCATGCTGTTATTTTAAGATGACTATGTTGGACATAATTCAACATAAAGACTTTTAAAACGTCTTAAAGAAGTGTCGTGTTTAATTCGGTGGTATAGCCAAAAATTCTACATACTTAAACGAATTTGTTACAGTGTGACAAAGGGACACGTCGAGATTAGAGAACGTCGTATTATAAAACGCGGAGTGTCTAGTATCTAATGACCTGACAACTACGCCGTCTAGCCGCACTTATCATGTCTCGTTGACTAGGAAATATGTATGTGATGTACATATCTCAGCTGTGGCGTGGACTAGGAGACTTCCATGAAATTCTGTCTCCCTGGTAACGTAATAAGCTTAATCTTAAAGAGATAGATCTGAAATCCATAAATCTAGGAAATTATGAATATTACAAAAATATAGTAGAATGCTTTGGTGTATCAGAAAAAACTTGCGTAGTTACGTACCTACTCGTAAGCATAAAGAAAATTAATTCCACTGTTTAATCATGAATCTCCAAGGCCAATCAAATGACTACTTCTTTGATGTTTCACAAGTTTCTGTCATTGTATGATTAAAGGCCTTACGTTTATTCCAGTTTTAATTTACTTGATCTTTATAAGCTTTCTGACTAGGTTAAATGTAAATTTCAATTACTCACGGCTCGCAATAGTTTTTTTTATAGATAGAAACACATTATAACACACCTATAAACCAACCTTAACCTTCAAGAATTGTTTAATTTTAATGAGGAAAGACGGAAATCGTAAACACGTGATGGATAAATATATTATGCTAACTAGCAGAGGGCAAACAAAATGTTGTAGGAATACAAAGAAGGTCAGATTATAACGACAAGTGACATATTATTGAGGCCCTTTTTACCCTAAAAACGTCACGATACAAAAACTACTTCTACACATTTTCGCAGGAATTTTTATAGTATTTTTAACTGACGTAATCGCGGAAACAATACTCGTTTTCCACTACTAAAAATGTATTTAATAAAACATCTGTTACTACGCTGCCACGCCGCCACGCCGCAGGCGCTGAAGATTCATCTTACTACGCCGTAACCGGTTCCTTAAATACGTTGTAAAATATTGCGGTTTTTTTCCGCCACTCGTGCGACACTCATATACATAATGTAAATTATTCGGCCAGACGACATTTCGTACTTTAATTCTAGCATAATTTTCTTAAAATGAATGGGATTCACAAATTCGGATTTCAATGCCACGCGTGGTTGGTGTATTTAGGTTGGTTGTGCCAATTTCTTCGGTTGGTGCTTCAAGGTTGCTCGATAAGTGGGTGTATATAGGTTAGTAGGATCGTCGGAAGATATCGCATTGTGTGCGCTGGGAAGCTACTGGTTTTGATTACAGTCGCCTTTGTGCGGCGAGCGATGTGGACTGATTGGAGAGGATGCCTATCGGGTGATAACGTTATGGCACGTTTGTTTAGGTTGCTTGGCTAAACTAGCCTTTATTATACCTATCCTTTCTTATATTTCACTTAAGCTTAAGCTTTATTGGAATGAAAGGATAAATCAAGAAATGCTCAGAAAAAGAAATGTTGGTCTAGCAAAAATTGTGTATTCCATAAAAGTGGACCAGATATTTCACGTACGACATATTGCTACGACAATATGAATCAGTCTAGAATAATCCCAATAAGAATTTATCGATAGATGGCTATTTGCTGTGAGTAACAACTGGCATCTAAATATGTTAAATATGTAAGAACATTCGAATTACTTTCTCTAAGTCACTTGCACACCATGTCATGTAGTAACGGAAATTGGTACATGATCACTAGGTAAGTAGTACCTGACTTAAAATTCTGCGAACAAATGAGGAAGAATATTAAGTATTACTTAAGTAAGTATTTACTTAAATAATACTTAATATACTTCTCTTCTACCTATTTACAAATAGTTACGTAACACAAAAATATTCTACGAATAGTTCCATCTTTCTTTGACCAATAAAACTTAAACTTTGTACATAGAACTATAGACGACTTTCCTTAACTCGTATATATCTATATACATATATAGTCCTCCAGACCTCTTTTCCGCCGTGACGGCCAATCTCAACAGAGACTAGACCTCGGCGCGGGAGATATTATAGTGCACAAGTGTGTGCGCAGACACAGCTGCACACTCTCTTCCCTGACTCTCAGAGTCCGATGGGACGGCAACCCGACACGACCGGAGAGATCAGGCGCAGGACCAACAGTTTAACGATTTCCGAGGCACGGGGAGTATCACACCGCCAACTTCCAAACTCCGGGATGTTACTAAGAAATTCGTAATGGAAAAACCCAATAACACATAGAAAGGCATAGAATCTGCATATTTTCCGCTCATCTCAATGTTTGAATACTAGTTATCCTGCTATCGGGGAAATCCTTTGATTTTAATATGCTATGTTCATAAAGGATTACCTATGCATTATGTAAGATAAACATGTATGAATGAGAATCTCATTCACATTTCTTATGCATTTACTATTCGAGATGAGATGACCCACGTGGGCATTTTAAAGGAAGAATTGAGACGCCTCTGGTATCGCAGATGTTCACAGAGGGCGGTGACCACTTATCATCGGTGGTAAGCGGTGCACCTACATGCTTACCACTCAATTGACAAATATAGTACAACATTTGTGAAAGATAAGACATTTATTTGACCCGATTAAGGTGCACATTATTTTCCTAGTTGTTATACCTACATCATGACAGACGGATGTCTAGGTCCCCTGTAGTAATCCTCATGTAATAATAATAAAAACATTCTGCGTCACCAAATGATACGGAATTGGCACGAAATCAGGTGGGACGTTGCTGATATAAATATTAGAGAAAAAAAGAAGGTTTCCTGGTTCCAATGAAGACGAAAGAATTATTATGCAAATTGAACGAATCAGCTGCTTTTTAACCCACGCGTGTTTTAAAATTGAAAGAAATAGGTTAACATAATTAATATAGTCTGAAGCCATGATCTAGTAACCTGGGTCTACCCACTTGCTGAACATGCATCTTCTCTGTCAGTTTCCATAACACCAAGGTTTCCTTTCAAAAGAGACCGAATGGGAATTAAAGCTCTTGTTCTTGTTTTATAGTTATCTCCGTTAGCTGTTACAGCCAATATCTTTTCTTCATTAAATTCTTGCTACAACATTTGATTCTTCATCGTTTTTATTTATATGCTCTTTTTGGGTAGTCCCTCTTTAGGATCGTATATCTTCACTGTCTCATAGAAAATGTGTAGATCAGACGTTGCTCCGTTACACACAAAGTTATCAGTTTGCAAATCGCAGACCAGTGACTAACTATTTCAACATCTCAGTTAAACCAGACGCCTAACTGCATCGGAGAACGCACCGCTCTACACGTTCAAAGATAAACGGTATTCTTCTATAAATAAATTGACAATCATACAATGTGGTGCATTCTTACGTGTGCCAAGATATGTATGCGAAGGCGACAGTTCGAAATAGCGCTTGATTCATTGCGTACCATTGTGCAATTGCATCCACTTTCCTTATGCAGGCGTAAGGCTAGTTAGGAAATACAGGGTTCCGTTTTTGGTAGATCTTGGAACGTTTTCGTTCAAGAGTTTTATGGCTATAGAGCTCATTATGTCAATGGCTATTTTAATGTTTGCTATTGTACAATTGTAGGTTAACGGATTGGTCTTTCTTGGACGTATTGTCCCGAGTCCATTATTTCTTTCATCTGTGTTAAAAGATGCTCGAAGTCTTCAGAAACAACGGAATTCTTCATAACCAGTTGGTATAATTTATTATCCGTTGTCTAATATAAATTTAGGACTTATTTTTCTATCTCTTAAGCCCATTTCACATACAAAAACGTATCAAAAGAATTCTAATTCCGCCACACAAAGAACATATTTGGTTTGATCTTGATAGGCCGTGTCCGCCTCCGCAGTATTTTTGTAACATTAGGAGTTCAGAACATTTTCCTAAATAACACGAATGTAATTTGAAATGAGATAGATGTGCATAAATATTTTGGCACTGATGGAAAGAGTGCAAATGTTGTTGAACTGAGGGCCTATACAAATGGCATCCACTTCGGAGCGATTCTATTTCTACAATCGCGATCGCTTTCGCTAATGTTTCCATCATACGAAACGAAAACTAGCGATAACGCTTGTGTAAAAGTGCCACTTGGGTACGAATCTCTATGGACGTAATCGTTCGACGCTGTCGATTCGTTTCATAGAATCGAATGATGTTAAAATTGTCTAGCTAATTTCTATTCGTTGACCGATGATCACGTGACATTTCGATAGCTTATGTCAACCCCATACATTTTTTGGCTTTTCTACTAGCGTCATCGCTAATCGAATGTTACTTTGCCTAGTCTCTCTGGTCTCGCAGTCGTTGGGCGACTTAACCCAACTCAGTGCTAGTTCCGCTTGGCAATGCATTATTTTCTTAAAATAATTTGCGTTTGCTGAAGATTTATGTTTTCAAAACCTAGACAACTAAAAGCATGTCTTCTAGCTTTCATAATATTTTCTTTGTTCTAAATACATTCTTTGAAATTCGTTTCATCAAACGGTTTTGAGGGTTTGGCTTGAAGTTCAGAGTCTATGTAAAGATTTTCCTAGAATAATGGTCAGATATATCTTAGGCCGTGCATTCTGATCAACAGTTTAAGGAGGATTCTAGTCTTCTGTGATTCAGTCCATCGATATAGTTTTGATGTTTGAAAATGGTTGGAGATCAATCTTTTGATCTCGTTTCAAAACTAATTTTTACACTACCGTTCACCATTGGCGTAGCTAGGGTTTTTTCTAGGGGGGGCCCAGCCGTCCAGCTGAACTAACCACACCGTCATTTAATGAGAGATCATAAATGACGCCTATTCATAAATAATCTCACCAAAAACATTTCATGTAAAGAAGGTTACCAAGAGTTAAATAACTGTTTCACTGTTCAAAAGTTATCACATCTAATGTATAGCCAAACCCCTAATTCTACAAGGCCTAACTCTACAAACCTTACATCTTGGTCAAAATTTACGTCTTGGCCGTTTCGCGACCGTCGCACAGACACTCCTATGGGCTTATGGGAAGAAATTATGAATTATTATGCAATAGCTCAATGGAACGGCCAAGCCATACATTTTGACCAAGATGCAAGGTTTGTAGAGTTAAGGGCTTGGATCTGATGATAACTTTGAGAAACTCCTTTTGCAACCGGCGGAGCTCACTGGGAGCGCTATTGCTGCCTGGAGCAGTTTGTATTTAAACAAATCTCTTTTTGTAACAATATTTTGATTTAAAAGAGTGTCCGTGGAGTTTCTTGCCCGTTCTTCTCCATAGGTTCCTACTATACTTTGGAATGGGCAACTAGCTTCATCTTTCTGACTGACCGACCGCTTGACAATACAAAAGTGCCTGTGATTGGTTTATTTAAAATAAATGCTTTGAGTTTGAATCTTTTCAGAAATGAATTCTTAAATTTTCCATTTGTTTTGAGTTGTAACATGTTTTTCATTATAACAGCTTCCGCATTTAATGCGGCAAAATTGAATTGAATTGAATTGAATCAATGTTCAAAATATCTGTAGGTATAATTATTTATAAAATCAAGTGTTGAAAAATGTGCTCCCGTACGATGTACGTCACGGTCAATTCTCCAACTGGAAATATAAGTTTGTAAAGACAAAAAAAAATGTGATAAAACTGCAAAATAATGATTTTCGGACTTTTTCCGTTACTTGTGCTGTAGCTGTGAGAGACCTTGCTTCTTGCCAAATTTTATGATTCTACGTCAACGGGAAGTAACCGGTTTTGATTAATGTGCGTGTATCCAAATATGTCGCATAAGTGGCCGTATTTTTTTATTGCGTTGACTTAGATATTGATTATTTTAGAGGTCGCAAGGGATCGTATACCTAAGTGTTTGATATGAGTTTCAACTTGATACCCCGTTAAAAAGTCTTGACAGGCAGACATACAAACGGACGGACGGATGGACGGATAACGAAGTGATCCTATAAGGGTTCCGTTTTTACCGTTTGAGGTACGCAACCCTAATAAAAAGCGGTTAAATAGTATTCTTCAATACTGTCCATTTTTCTAGGGTGGGCATTGCCCACATTTGCCCCCCTTAGGTACGCCCATGGCGTTCACTGTACCCAAAGAATTTCAAAAGAAAATTATTGAAATTCGGAAACAACAACATCACAATATTCCTTTTAAATAAACATGAAGGCGCTACCAGTACTTAAGGATTTACGCCCTACAACAATTCTATTTGCTAATTACTTAGTTAATATTCATGCGGTGATTTTCCTCGTCTATTGTGAATTATGCCGGCCTCAGGTAATTAACGATGTTACCTCGGTCACACCGTATTCTATACCACCACGTGACCGCTGCAACTGTTGCAATGTATCGCTGACCTAACACCCTATTGCGATGACACTAGATAACGTTAGTTAGGTCAAGATTGATTAAATTGTTGCATTCAAAAGTTGTGGAATATTTTGTTAGAAGTTGTTGGGAAAATTGCATTTTCTTTCGTGAAGATATTTGCTGATCCAAACAGACATTTATGAGGTGAAAAATGTTGTCTCTATTGCTCAAAAAAATCTGGAGATACACTCAACATTTGCATGTCGCATGAACACTATTCCTAGATATCCTCCCACATTTGCGTCATCTTGTGCATTATGAAATTATCTTTTGTATTTCAAGTGTTTTATGTTCTCTTGTCGGTTTTTAATAGAGATCCTTTTGTCATGTTTATTAAAGCATTTCCACAATTTTAGCTGTTCTAAATACAGTGTAGCGTATTTTAAAATGAATGGTGATATGTAAATGTTGTTGCTAGGCGGCATTTATCTCGCTTCAGACATCAGCGATAGATATAGTCGCGGATAGCGTAGTAGGTGCCCTACATGGTTGCGTCATACGCTCGCAGGCGCCGGCGGCGGCGCTTGCGCGCGCGCATCTCGGTCACTGTGCCACGCACTCACGCACCTAGTCACGCGCACACAGATTCACACCAGAATCACGCATTTTCACAATGATTTTACACGTAGTTACAGATGATAGCGCGTTTTATTTATTTCATTGTATACTTTTATAACATTTTTATCGTTCAGAATTTACTTATGTAAATACATTCCGTTTCAACTCTTCCTCATTGTCACCCGCAAGGTCGCACCGTGGTTTTATTAACTACATATTTGCTATTTAAATTTTTGTAGCTGAAACCTGTGTTGAGGCCTCTAAAAATTAACATTCTTGTGTGTTATAAAATATGTTCTTTAATTAACAAGTTTTTTTTTAAGTATTTGTATATATTCCGCCGTATTTCCATAGTATCTTCCCTACTGTCTGATCAATCCCTTTTTCCAATTATCCGATCACGAATTTTTTTATTTGTGTGTTGCGATCAATTAGTTTTGATTATGTTTGCCAAGTTATCTCTGCAATTGGTTTCCATTGAATTTCGTAGCAGTATATTACAACCTGACAAAAGATTCATAGCCGTACCGTAGACAATAAAGCTGATGTTTATTTATTGATACCTACATGATGTAATTGAAAGAATTTAGTTTCTTTTATATTTTTGAACGCTTATTTAATTTTTCAATGTCAGTTTCATTACGTGCGAACGTTTGTTGCAAATGCAGTTTGACAGTCCTAGCCATGGTAAACTGACACTGGAGGTATCTACACAAATATTTTTGTACTAGGAAACGCAGTTTTTACTGGCGAAAATATAGATTGGAGCTAAGCCAGTGTCATGTATTTTCCAATAAAAAAAATCATGTAGGCGTTTAGTTGCAATACTGCAAGAAATACCTGTGACGATTATAAAAATGTTAACAGTATTTTCTTTTAAAATGTGAATAGTTTCTGGGAATATATGATTTCATGCAGTTTTGTTTTAGAAACGAGAGAATTTGCATCAGTCTCTGTCAGACATGCCGTCAGCTCAGTTGCCGAATGCACTTAACTGTAATTATAATTAATTACAGTTCATGTTTAATAGTACTCAGAATTACCTGCGACTATGATAAAAACGTTTACAGGATTTTCTTTTTAAATGTAAATAGTTTCTGTGGAATATATGATTTCATGCAGTTTTGTTTTAGAAACGAGAGAATTTGCATCAGTCTCTGTCAGACATCCCGTCAGCTCAGTTGCCGAATGCACTTAACTATAATTATAATTAATTACAGTTCATGTTTAATAGTCTTCAGAATCTTAGTCGCTCAGTTTTTCGCAATAGTGACGTAATATCCGCATATCAGAATTGGTTGATATAAATAGCGTCCTTAGTAACTTTAGAGGAAAGGCCGTGGGGCCCGTGGGTCAATATAGCTATTAGATGGCGCTGTCCGCCATTACATACCGCCAAGGAGGGAGCGGTGTATAGTGACCACGGTTCTAATGTATTGGGAATGATGACTTGCTGTCTGGAACTAAAAATATTTTATGTTAAACTTATGGTGGATTTGGCACGGTTCGTGGTTTTGATTGGTAGAGTGTGGATAGATGAGCATCGTCTTCATATTGATATCTAAATGCTTCAGGGATATATGACAATGTTTGTCTTAAAACAAAAGCCATTAGATAAAGTTTAGTCTGGTCTAGACAATCCAAAATTAGACTTAAAAACACTGATTTGATTGATTGCGGTTTACTTTTCAGGTAAATTCCTTCAACAATACACAACAGTAATCTCACAGTGCGACGAAATTAGATATTTCTAGAATCTTTATACCATGCTTACATACAATGGCAGGAAAATATAAGAATAGGTAGGTATACGTTCTCGACATCCATTTTTAGTTTGACTTTCTAACAACCTATGCGGTGCTGACGTGAATGTTAATCATCTATGTCTTTGCTTAGAACATCAGACACTTCGTCATCTACTACGTTTTATTTTGCCTTTGAAATGGCGTCGACTACTGTTTGTAGATATAGATGTAGAATTTTGTTGGTATTTTTCTGATTCAAATTGTCTTTATTTTTTATTTGAACTTGGTATTTCCCAGTTTTGGTCATACCTTACATGTGTGGGACACATGATGTAGTTTTTAAAACAAAGTCGTTAACAAATTTGTTGACTTTGGCCATTTTGAATTTCGACCGGAGATCTGCCATAAAAATCTCAGCTTGACCAGTCATTGTCAGTTAAATGAAGTCTGAAACTCGATTCAAAAGGCTATGATGAAGGACAAATCCTCTACAAACAATGAGATTTTATTACCGATGTCAACTTCCCTAATATCCCCATTTCCTAATGGTCACCCTCGGGTAGGGCGGGAGATAACACGACCAATTTGCAGATCTAATATCCGTGGTCCCAAATTAAACTCGGCCACGAAAAAGGGCACCATGAGTGATCCATATGGGCTGTATCTTTATGATGTGTTGTGAATTCCCTTGGTTTTATATTAATATAGTTAATAGAGAAAAATGGCGTCCTCTCTGACTTATCGCCGTGGTGAGATGATATTAATTTGTGGTATTGTGTGGGTGTGAATGTGGTGTTTTGTCTTTTTTATGGGTGGCCGCATATGTCTGGGTTGAAGTGTGTAGTGGCTGTTTATTTTTGTATAGGAGGCGGTTAAAGGTGGCTTCGGGCTTCCGTATCAGCATGCCAATTTTGTATGACTATTAACTTTTGAATATTTTAGTTATTTTACCATCCTAAAAGCGGTTTATGTGATGCATTCGGTTTGACTAAATAACTCTGAGATAAAGCAATGTTGATGGCCATAGGCTCGCCCCTATTACATGAGACATAAACATAACTGGCACACCACACACCTCTCCTCTACACCTCTGACCTCTGCCTAACTCTTCGGGGATTACAGGCATGATTTTATGTTATGATATGAAAATCAATGTAGACAGGTCGAATTTGGCTCGGATATATGAAATACATAAACTACAGCCAGTTTGCGCCATGTTTTTTCGGCTGCGCAAGTACTAATAATCATAATCGGAAATGTTTTGTGTGGGTTTCAAAACGATGATAGATTCGTGCTGTTTTCATTTTATATGGGCGTATCAACTGGTTCAATGCTGCCTACGGGATAGACCCCACTCACTTTCGATGTCGAAGGTACAGGCTCGAAAGTGCGTAGGTTCAACACCAAAGATAGAGTGACGCTTTATATGAGAACAGAATGAAATAAGCAAAAGGAAATTTAATTCATAAAGATCCGCTAAGAACAGAGATTGTTTATTAGAATAATGTAACAAATAGAGTTATAAGTAAAATCAATATTCACGTTATTGTTTACCTAGACCTAGAGGGATCTGGATCTGACGACTAAGCCTACACCCAGCAGCGAATTCAACAAAACTATCAGTGATGATGATGATAAAAGACACTCTAAGAGCAAAACTCTTCTTTATTATTTCGTACCTAAAGCCAAATAACAGCATACAGCTAGATATCTAGATATCCCGTTTAAACCCAAAAGTACATAATCGGTTCTTCCTCACAAAATATATATATTTTAAACCGATAGCAATTTCCAATAAAATCTGTATCTTATCGTCCGGTCCCCCACTGTCATTAGCAGTCGATACGAAGATACTTCCTACTGATAAATCTACTACAAATTGCTTTATGTCATCGATAATACCCTTTAGTTAATGGTCGTAGACGTACACTAAATTGTGCTTAGAAAATATTTCTTCCACTACACCTATATATATATATATATATATATACCATCTATATTTTATATTGAATGCTTTGGAATGGAATCAAGTTTGTGTTCGATTTTGGGATAGTTTTAGTCTCGTCTTCCTGCAACTGTTATTGTACTTAAAATTGCTCTTTTGATCATATCTGTGTCAATCCTATATATACTTACCCAGGCCGTTTATCAAATTCTCGGCTACCGAAAGGACAAAATTAACTCACCTTAGCTACGAGCCACACCGTTAACATTTATTAAAGTGTTTTTCCGATAAACTATTTACGGCATCGGCATCGTAATGAAGACGGTTGATGTAGTACATATATCTAATATACATCATTTTCTATTCACAACATTCTGCTGAACTAGTGAATCACTTAATGCTGTGTTTAAAGAACTTTATTTCTCATAAGAACTTAAAAATACCAGTTCGCTTATGATGAGATACTTGTGTGATTATAACTAGTACTATTGACATTAGTTACCTTTAGGGTGTTGGAGACATTATATGAGCATATTCTGATTTATGTTATTTCAAATGTTGTGAAGCCTTAATCTGAGCTTGAATGTATTTATATTGTCATATTTTTATATCTTCTGGTAAACTATTGAACAGCCGCACTCCTTCAACCAATATTGTTTTTTTTGCCATAATTAATGCGAGCGTAAGTTAGTTTTAACTGGATTTTGTTTTTATTCCTTACGTTGTATGTTATTTTTTTCATATGTAGTTGTATGTTTGATTGAACGGATTTGGTGATGATTTTTTTAATAGGGACGCAAGTGTAGTATTTGTAAAGATGAGTTATATTGAGTAGTTTTTTTTGTATAGTTCTCTTGTCGGAGTGAAATAATGATAGATTAGATTAAACAATAATGTTTTTATAATTTTGTTTTAACGTTCAAGTTGATAACTTACTCTGGTATCGATAACACTATGTTGGCTGTCTAATAGTAGGATAGGATCAAATTCGCTTTTAGTAAGTATTCGGCTCACGGATTCTGCTTACTTATATACTCCAATACCAACTGACGCAAGAAGATCCATGTCTTCACAGATATCATGAAAAATTGATGAAGCGGTGTTTATTTATGCTATAAGCAATGAACAATTATAATGTAGGAGTGTTTACTTATCTTCACGGTAGATTATTATTGAGGTAAGTAGAAATGACTCAAATGTTTCAAGTTTTTTTTATTCTTGAGGTACTGTAGAAACTGATTGGCAATTTTAAGATCTTCAGTCTAACGTCTATTATTGTGTGTGTCACCTTTGACCATATCGTTCGTGTGGACTTTGAGACTTCTGAGTATATGTGTAGCTAGAATTGACGGCATAATTTGGACGCTACTGTCAATCTTTACCTCAGGAAGTCTAACCTCAAGATGCTGGTATTTCCAACTAGCTGAAGGCTATGGAGTCAGATGTCAGTCGTTTCTTGATATTACTAAAATAAGTCATTCAATCATATGTGGGTGTGTGGTTGTTTAGTATAAAAATTTCAATTTGGCGAGTAAAATATTTAGCTACTAGGGTAAAATAATGTGTACATAGTCTATTTGTTCCCCTGCATTAAATCGTGATGTTTTTTTTTTTTTTTTTTGGGTGGGAAATCATCAAATGACGTCTCCCGCTCTGGGCGGAGCGGAAGGGCGTGTCAGACTCTTACTGACTAAAACCCATCCGTGTTCCTTCAGTTGCCTGTGCGCCAGGGCCACGGTGACTCTTTCGAACAATCCGCAGCCCCGGCAGGCATCGGTCCTATGGGACCCCGTCAATTTTGCTGACATCTCTTTGAGGCGCGCGTGGAACACGACGCGCCGTCGACCCGGGCCTGGTCCTTACCGGACGGCGAGCTGCCCATTACTCGCCGTCCGCAAGCCCGCGCCTACGGTGGCCGGGAGTCGGCAAAAATCGTGATGGCCTAGTCTTGTATTAGTTTATCTCGTCCCCCTTTTATTCCTAAACATTTTTACGATAACCCACATTATTAAACATGCTAGTTTTACTACGGTTACATCACACAAATTGCAGTCAAGTGGTACACCAGATTTTATAGTTATGTCAATGATTTCAGTTTTATGTTTGGTTCAATTAGGATTCAAGCCCGCATTGAGAAAAAATGCGGTCGAAGGACATTGCTTTTAAATACACATTGGTGTGCTAATAAGACTAATTACAATTACTCATTCGTTTACTATGGTGATGTGGTTCTGACGCACAGTTCTCGTGAAACGCAAGTCATACAGTCGACAGTAGATTTGCATATCGATAAAGTTGTAAGCGTGATTGTAAATTTTTTGAGTATTGAATGTAGATGTGTCCCAGTTACAGCTGCTAAGATGGTATTATAAATTAAAGCTAATGTTTCTGGTGGCATTTTTTGGACTTCTGCGGGGTAATTACGTAACACACTAACAGCAGTAATGCGTTTCATTTTGTCAGTTCAACAACATTCATTGCGTTATTTATGTTGTTGAGCAGACAAATTTTTCGAACATATGAAGCAATGGATTAGCAATAGGCTTCAAAATGGTTCAGATTGTGATAGATAGTGTTACATTATTAGGGTGCTGGTTTAAGTTTCTTCTGCAATGTAAAGGTTTATTTTCTAACTTACAGTTTCATAGATGTTGGCTTTGGGAACTTGACAAGTCTAACTCCTAACTCCTCAACAAATCATTGCAAAATACGAATACTGAATGATTCGACGATGGTGGTCAAAAAGGAGGAAAGAAGCAACCGAATCACTCTTATTAACTCCCAAACCGATCATCCGCAATTTTTCCTTGAAATAAACGCTTTAACAACGTTAAACATCCTGATCCGTATAACATCTGTTATCGCTTAACATAATATCCGAAATTTAGAACTTAAAGCTTTATAATACCTACCTATCGGTTCCTGAAACTTTATCTTGTCTTCGAAACTTGTTTTAACTTGTCCTTGAAAGTTTTCTAAAGGCTCCCGCGGACAGGCGCGACCTGACGGTGCGACGCGATTGTGGTAGAACAATTTCCATGAAGTTTTCATAGAAATTGCTTTACTAGAGTCACGTCGCGCTATCGCGGTACGCCTGTCTGTTAGTGCCTTTATGCGTATTTTCTGGGGACGAGAAATTGTGCCCAGAAGTTTGTATTGTTGTTCGACTTTCTGTTAAAAGGTTTTTTAATGGTTGACGATAATTAATGAGGATGATGTTTTTTTGGGTGCTTTATTGTTCTTGTATATGCAGCGGGGGAAATTTTGAAAGTTTAAATATAAGGGTTTGAAAAATTCTGTTTTTTTTTTATAAATAGCGGTTGAGAAGCACTTAATCATCAGTTATTTGCAATCTCTCTTCAAAATCCGTGCCATTCGGTAATAACAACTAGTTCGCAATATGGCTCTGAATAACTTAACATGAAATACCATAATACGAGATTCCATGATACGAAATTCCGTAATACGAAATTCCATAAAACTCCCTTACACATACTTAAAACAAGTATATGACCCAACCCCAAATGGCTGCCATAATGCAGTTATGAGTCTCCATCTCCACATTCTTGGTAACCATAAGGGTAAGGGGACGTTTGACGACCCTTAGATGGGTATGGGACAATTAATTGTCCAACAAGCGTCCGGTCTAGACTTTCGGGGCACTTTAGCACACTCGAGTGGACGTAAACTTTGCCCCTTTCGTGCTGTCTGTCCTTCAGTATACTTCTGGTAATTAATGACTTTCTACATAAGTAATTAGTGTACACGGTTTTGACGATGTTTTTCTTTTTGTTTCAGGGTGAGTACCAACAAATGCAAAACTTTAGAACTGGACAACTTTCGCTTCAACATCAGAAGGTATTTCTGTAGTAGATAAAATAATAACATGTAGAATAAATTCATAGTTACGTTCGTCGAATGTGCTGCAATGATGTTACAATCATCACATACAGCATATAGGGAGACTGATGACCGCAATATATTTTAGGGCAAATGCTAATAACGTGTTTAATTAATACGTGTATAAACAGTAAATAAATGATGATTCGTCCATTCCTGTTAGCGGGAAAGTATCTAAAATTAGAGTAGCCATTAGTTTATTATTGAGTCATTGTATAGACCTCGTCACAGTATAATAAAGTAAGCAGTATTACGTCTTCATAGAAATCGACCGTAACGACGCGGCGACGCGATCAAAAACACGTTCGTAAAATCTAAACTATTCATCTCGCATTCATCCAAATGAATTGGTGTTAAATGCAATTTTTATGTATGTACCATTGAAGAAACGCATACCTAAGCAATTTGAAAACAAAATCCCGTGCACACGACCATTTTTTTCGTAGGTAAGCCTTACTCTATCGGCCGAGCGCTGCAAGCAGAAATAGTCCTTACGGTGTATAGTTATGCGTTTCTTCGATGGTAGATATAATTTCCCTTACGATAACCAAATTTATTTCGATAGGGATTTAGCATTACCTACTTAAATTACCCTAGACAAATTAACATATTTATTTGTTTTACACAACTCTGTCATATTTTATCAATTTGTGAATTACCCTGAGCATTTAAATATTATGTCATCGCGCATTTTTTTATAGGCCTTTTTACGTAACTTTTCTATAGAAAGTATTTTATGTTTAAACCCGAATAAATGGATAGGTAATATTATGAACAAAAAAAAAAATGACTATCCGAATAGCTTCGGCTGATGTGCCGAGATGATTTAGCGAACAAACCTTACACCACAAACCATCGGATTTGTGAAAAATATTTTAATGTACAGGGCATAGTACCTTCAACAAATCGCAAGATTTAAAAAAAGAATGCTCTCCCATCGTTAAATTTGTCGGACTTATAAAGTACAGTTACAGCCCAAGAGACACAGTCTGTGGGCAACCCTAGTGCGTGTTTATCTACCAAGCGGCCTTAGCAAATTTTTTCAAGGACACTGCCGAGACGTAATACTGCTTATTATACTATGCCTTCGTTCAAACACAGAGTGCACTCTTCACGGGAAACCTATAAATGAAACCAATTATAATATTTTACCTCACTCACATGCTTGTATGGGAAAATCCAGTTCAGTAATACTGATACTGCCTGCATTCTATGTTATAATTATGTTAATTAAATTAGGTCATGCAGTTTTATGTAGATATTTGTTTATGTTCATCTTAATGTGTCCGAATATTTACATTTATTAGCTGCATTAACAGAATTATTAGAACAGTCATTAGTCGTTGTCCGTGTGAGATACAACAGAAGCGTGTTCAATATCGTTTGTATCGACTTTGGAGAGACAGAGTAGGAAGGTTCGTTTATTTATGTTTTGAGCGTAAATTTTACTATCACCGACTTTATATCCAGTGTTTTACGGTGCACGGTGCGTGAGGTTCAAAGCGTCCGCTAAATATATACGTGCAAGTAGTACCTTCTATCTCCGTTCACATCACACTACCGGTTACGACGGTATCCTATGATTTACATGGATGTACACTATTCTTAGAGCCGGCGCAAGGTACACACTCACGTGTTCGTCAACCCGGTAGTATTTTGCAAAGTCGTAAAATATGTCTTTCCTTTTCGTCTATGAGTTGTCCTTGTTTTAGCAGCGGTACAGGGTTAATGCCGCTGGTTTCAATTAATGTTTATTATGCTATTTATTTATTGCCTATGTCGTAAAGAACTTTAATAGCTACTTACCTGTAGGTTAACGTGGGTGGCGATATACATTTAAGTATAAAGGAACATATACTACGTGGTAAAACTGGTCAGACCGCAATCCGCGGGAAAATAGTTGTCAAGCTGCTTATCAGCACACGACAGTCCCTTTATAGCAAACTAGCTTTTGCTCGCGGCTTCGCTCGCGTTAATTTAGAATTTGACAATCAATTCGGTTTGTTCGGAGAAATATATTTAAGAGGATGAAAGACCGGTCTATCGATACTCTAGACTTACAAAATGTATTAGGTACTTAATAAAAAATTAAATAAAACTCTTAACACACTACTAAAGTTTCTATAATAACATAATTCAATCATGATTCAAAAGACACGTGGCGCCATCTATTATCATAAGAACGTTATTGTGGTTTTCCTCAGGTACAGTACTTTTTTTCGGGAAGAAAGGTACCTTATGTCCGTTTCTGTATCCCTGACAACGTATATGCAAAATTTCAGGATGATCGGTTCAGTGGTTTAGGCGTGAAAAGGTAACAAACAAACTTACTTTCGCATTTATAATATTAGTTAGGAAGTTAGGAAGTAAGGATATAATATATAGTTAGGATGTATGACGATACCAAAAGCCCGGGAAAATGCCAGTGGAGAATTATAGATAACAACAGTATAGTAAATATTTTGAAACTATTCACAGCTATTTCAAACAATCATTTAAGATTAGAACTATTGACCCAGTTTCGTCTACAATTTCTTTTTCGCAAAGCTTTTCCGAATTGTTATTCGAATAAATTTCATTGGCGAAACAAAACGAGGGGAATATATTATGTTAGCAGACAACCGTTTTGTCAGCAGTGTGGGAATATCATCAAAGACGATAACCAGAGCAATAGTGGACCACTTACGAAATCCTCATATTGCTCCGTTCGTTAAAACAACTCTCAGTTGCAAACTTTACGGTTCGTTAGTGTACAATTTATAAAAAAATCGTAAACAAAGGATATATATTTTTTCGTCTTGAAACAATATTTCAATCCGTCGCTTCTAGCTCGTCACTTGAAATCTACGATCATTCAGGCCTTGACATGCAACTGTTCAGCGCAAAGCAAAACTAACGGTACATCAGTCTTCAATCTTATTTCTAGCGTGTGATGAGTCATATTTCCTTGTTTTTATGATGATGGAATAGGATAGTAATAACCCAAGTTTTGTGGAGCAAGTACAAATCATTCATGAAATGTGTTGAACTGTTTGATTTACAACCGTTTGCCGTTTGTTTACTCGGCATTATTGCGCTCCAAGGTGTACCTATTCGGAATGGATTTTTACACACACACAGGATATCGTGGGTAGATACAAAAATGTTTAAGTTCATCTATCTTTTCATAATGAAACGATTTTTCTGAAACATTTTACGCGGCATTTACTTAAGTAATTCTTTGAAATGTTACATCACACGTGAATTCGTCTTTCAGAATGGCAGCTGTATAAATTATGTTAACTATAGACGAAAAATTTGCCACAGCAATATCCATTATATCGGTCTATCTGAAGGTCTTTGCTGTGTGCCAATGAACATTACCTTGTGGATTGGTATGCATAGCAACCATTTAATTGAAGCCATTTTCATGATCACCTAAATTGGTATCCTAAAATACATGCTGACCATGTATCTGATCCTGATAATACCATAACTGATCCCCTTACCGGTCACCTACACCCTGTTGATTCACCAACGGGTTAAATGTGGATAAACACACATAGAAATGGTCTACGTCCGGGAAAATTTGCAAACTAATCCCTTAAATATAGTCCCGGGATGTTTATAGGGATAGTTGACTTCGGATACGAAATGGTGAAAGAACTTGTAATGGGCAGTCGGGTTAAGGGAACTTCGTTTCGTTTCGGTGTTGATTCCCTTAGTAATATTATTGGTTTAATTTTCTGGGTTTTGTAAAGCTAGTTTTAGGTACATTTTGCTCTTAACTCGATGGTTTACCACTGGATATTTATTAGTACTTATCTTCTGGGGCTTCGGAACATTCCCTCCATAGCACATTAGTAAATGCCATTTCTGAAAAGAAACGTTCTTCAGGATTATATTGCTCTTAAACACCATGTTTCGTAAACGTCGAGTATCCTGGTAACATTCTAGATATAAATCATCATGGATAACGGATCTGCTTATACGGTTACCGCAAAATACATGACCTGTGTCATAAATTCTTAACCTAAGCGGATCTTGGCAGAGGGCCGTCCCGTAAGGATTAATAAGTAAAAGTCACCGCGTGTCCTTTTCAGTGAAAGTAGCCATTTGTTGCCTAGCGTCAATGGAACTGGATTCTTGGCAGATCAGCTGTTATTGTAGCAACGGTTTCTGACTATTATTGTTCTTAGGTCATTGCGCATGTTAAGAATAAATCGCCGGATCCACGTGTTTAGTTTTACTATTTGACGTTAGTGAAGAAATTACGATGTAGTGATAAATGCTTTGTTTATCCTTAAACAGTCTCGCATTGTTTTAGTCTGATTTCTCTTTGTTTAGGGTTAGCCATTGTTGTTCATTTGTCTTAAATTTGAAGGTTCTATCTTCTCCCCGAGAGATGAAGTAAACAAGTTCCTGATGGAGAAGAAACATTGAAACAATGAATGAGCTTCAGAGACTTGTCTATTGCTAAAGACATCCATGGGTTAACGTAATAATTTAAGCTCGTTTGCCTCCTTCAAATAAATCCGTCCTAATAGTAAAGGAATTACAAGTCACAATATCAAGTGGCATTTCCTCCAACAAAACATCAATAGAGACCACATTTTCCTCAACTCACCCCAAATTGTCAGGCGATCGTTTCAAACTATACAAATCGCCGTTTGTTTTCCACAAACATGGGACTGGTCCCATTCATCCAATCGCGACGGTGTAAACACGGAGTTGACCCTGATGAATAAGTAAACTTTTGATTTTAAACCACCACGGGATCTCATGAAACATGCAGACTCGGCTTTCCCTTCATGTTCCTTATTGTGTGGGGTTATCAATATTTGATTTAAACTAACCAGGGGTTTTTTTGAATAGCCGATGGGTGTGGTGAAGATCGGATTACACGTAAGATGGCTCATGGGAATCAAAGTTTATTCAAATAATTCCTTCATTTTCAACATTATTTTCGTCAAGCAGTAGAAGTTGATAAATCTCATTTTCCTTCCCTACATCTCTATTAGGCGTCATCTCCTGTTTCTTTCCTTCCTGGCCAAATCTTACATTAGTTCATCTATTCTTAGGTCTACTTCTTTTAATCAATTACTAGTAATTCATGAGTCAATTTTTATTATCGCCCACTTATAACTTCTATTTCAATTAAGTTACTGACCACAAAGGTTCATATTAAAAACCGTAGTCTCTAAATAGTGACGAACGCACTTGCAGGAAAATTGTCTTCTTCCTTATAAAGTACCACGGCTAAAGTAGAATAAGTAGTTGAGTTAAACATTCCTCTCGATACAGTCACAGTTCTGTTTATAATAATACAAGCTATTACCCTTGGTTTCACTCATATTCTAGCGGAACTTCTTAAGTTCTGTATAGAAAAGTATCTTAGATACCCAGGTCATAGTCTATCTATGTGGGACGCCCCTCAGCTAGATGGACCGACAACCCCAAAAAAAGGTGATACGGAAAGCGGAGGACAGTGTTGTAGCGCAGCCTGGGAGAGGCCTATGTCCAGCAGTGGACTTCGATAGGCTAAGTTGAAGGATTGAGTGTATATGTGTGCCAAAATTTATCCAGCATTTATGCATCGTTCAGCTATTTCTGCGTGATACTGGTTAAGGAACAAACAATTTTATGAACTTCCAACATAATTTATAGCGCATGCAAGGATAGTGAAACTTACTTATAAGTAAATAACTTATATTTAAAGCTATCTGTGAGTAATGGCTGACTGTCTAATAGGTTAACTTTAGGTGATTATAAAATAAATTCGTCATTAATGCAGCGCTCGTGGGTTGCAGCTGAAAATCAGCGTCAGGTGGTACACCTTGTGTTGTCATCTGACATTATGCTGAGCTGAGGCCCCTTTGACATTATAATCATTGTTTTCCGTTTTTTTTTAGTTTTAAGGTGTATTTTTGTTGCTGCAATGCGAATAAACGCATTTTTCATTCTTTCGTTAAGAGCGGCTGACCCGTCATACTTTTCATACAAACGCTCGTACGTGATTATGGCGTTGTAACACATCTTTCATTGAAACTTTTGAATTAATAGGGGTCTTGTGTACTCTATCTAGGTTTCTATGCAAGCAAAAATTCAAAATTTGGAGAAACATATTCAGTGTAAGCCTCAAAAAAACTGCTTTTTGCACAAATTTTACCTGAACTTTGGCCGTTTATAATGTACTCAAAACATTAACATAGAAACCTCGCACATGTAATCGAGATTCTGAATGACAAACATATTTTCCAAAAATTTGTAAGGCTTTTTCAAAAACACTTATTCCCTGCAACAAGTTTTGTGAAATCTCCGCGCGCCAATTTTCGTTCGATGTTATCGCGTTCTCACTTTTGCTTCTTGTTTCAAACATTGCGTTGGATGAAACAATAAGCTTTTCAATTATGCTCGCGTTGACGATAGACGGACCGGGAAGGGCCCTCTTAATGATGGCTTTACTCGGGTGAATATAGTCGCACGATTTTCACCGCACGTCGAAAATCGACTGTCTAAATAAATGGCAGTTCGGCTAGGCCGCAAGTGACTGAAATCGCAAGTTCCATAGTAGAGTAGGTTACGAGTTTCGACTTCTGTCGTGCGGTGATAGGTCGTATGCGGCGCGCGGCGGGTGAATAAAATCGACCCGCTAAAATCGTGCGGCTATTAGTCACCTGTATAAAGCCCGCATAAGGTATCGCGGTTAGGAAATACCATAGTTTTCAATGCACCTATTGTTTTATTAAACGTTCGATGTAAGTTATTATGTGATCATTTTTTAATATTTATTTATCTGCCTATAACTTTATTAATTTAATGTTTTATTACTTCGTAAGTGTTGAAATGTGTCAGTCTCTGTACAGGCAATACTCAATACTTAATTCTTTATTGCATTCCTTATGTATTACATAGATGGTCTAACTAAGTAAAAGATCAATATGGACCCTGTCGGACACAGCAAAATTAGGAGAGAAGAAGAGGGCTAAGCAGCAATTCAAGCAATTGAATATTATTAAAAATATTAGATGAGTTTAATTGGGTGTATAATTATATATATGTATATATATTATCAGGTTTATAATAGGTTTTGGTTTAGGTTGTTTTAGATTTTTCATATTATTTATCAAATTGCTGACGGGTTTGCTCCAATGCTAAACTATTCTGCAAAAGATGTCATAAATACACTTTATGAATGTTTTAAATAACAAATTAACGTAATAAAACCACAGATTTATTTAGCTTCCATATCAACAGCTCAAGTTATTTAACATAAATAATGATGATAATCTCTTAAAACACGTAATTATTTTACCACCCGTTGTGTACATATGAAGACGTCGTAAATAAACATAATAATTTAATGACGCCACAGAAATCATTGTAACAAATGCTCATACGCAACCGGCGATTATTCATGATTGTCATTAAAAAGTTTACAATCGTAATATCTGGCTTGACTGTGGTTGACGGCGGTTCACACAGACTGTTTTGTTTAGTTTTCACGCGTGGCGGACTCGGTACAAATTACGGCAGATTGTCGTGTAGTGTGGTGCAGCCACATTAATCATTGTAAACGTCGGGAAAATTGTATAATGGTTGCTAAATCCACTACTTATCGGCGGACGGTTTGTCGGCGGTTGCTCTAGTTTAGTGCGGTAAAAAACATGAGCGAAAGCGGGCAGCAATTGCCGCTTTGTGTAAATTGCTATGCCAGCCGTATTTGTATCTGCAAAAGAATAAGGTGATCAGTTGTGTTAGGCTAAACCGAAGCCTTCAGCGTAACAAACGGAGACTATTGTATAAAATTTATCCCTATTTGGGCCTGCTTTGTAATATATAGGGAAACAGTGTAATTCTGTATAAGTACTGCTGATTACTAAGCCAAGATTATGTTACCTACATAAATACATTAATTTAAGTACCGATATGGCTATATTATTATTATTACATCAATTACATCATCATAACATATGAATTCTTGGATAATACAAAGTGGCATATTGTAATAGAAGGTAATAAAAACTTGATACATTAGCGTTTATAAATGATCTGTCAGATAATGTGGACATAGGTAGACAAAAACATCGCGTGGGATGTGCAATTACGAACAATATAATAATATGGAGACAAAGAATCAATCTAAATAGATGTTTTAGAAGACTGATATTATAATGCTCTTTTATGAGGCAGATGTTCTTTTCTATACCAATGATTGTGGGTTGGTAACAGCGAAACAATTACTGTGTGGTATTTCGTCTATGACTTCGAAAGGCTTTATGGTTAGCATATTCAAACGTGACCTCAAGAAGCTAAAATTAAAAAAAAATTTGTTCCTCATCATTGTAACGTAAGATCTCTGAATCCGCTGCCTTCTATTCTTTGTCCCACACGCCATCATTTTTTATTCCAGTTGCGACCCTCAAAAGAGGACCAGTGACAAATGATGTACAATATTGGAAAAAAGCACCCCAACCATTGTCGCCATAATCGAATATAACTTGTTTGTTCTCTAATAGTTTAACGGTTATTTTTGCGAACGAACGCAAAGATTGTCGATACTGCTTTCATATTCGCCGCGTTTTTAATAATGGTCATATTTTGGCTTCGTCCATACTGATCCCTAGTCCCAACTCGCCCGCGCCTTGTAGCTATCCATATACAGGGTTATTGGTAAAACACCAGCAACCTCTTAAGGGGTCGTTGTGCTCATCATTATAAACAACTTTTACTATGGACCAAACCTGAAATCGCGAAAAAAATATCAGCTGTTCCCTACGTTTTGACGTGTTATGCGAATATAAATATAGGGAAAATCTGTTTTTTTTTTCGTGATTTCTGGTTTGGTCCATAGTAAAAGTTGTTTATAATGATGAGTACAATAACCCCTTAAGAGGTTGCTGGTGTTTTACCAATAACCCTGTATACGGACCGGGCGAGTTGGGACTAGCGGTCAGTATGTACGAAGCCCATATTTTTTTGCAGCGCTTTGTAATGCATACAGAGTTGATTAGGTTTGTGAATTTCAGTATCTTGTTTTAGTATGTGGTTCGAACATGAAAGAAGATAATTTAAGCATTTTTACTAAAATTTTATGTAACTATGTATTACTTCGATGCTGTGAAATCATTGTTAGTTTCTTAGCTTATGTCAATCCAAAACTGCTCAGTGTTTACGATTCGAAGTGTTTCCTGGTATTCGTAGTCTGGTAAATCGTCGAAGGGGATCGATACATACAAAATTTGACCTCTCATTTTTAAGCTTGCTGTGGTTTTGGCACTAATTGTCCAAAACTGTTCAGTGTTAACGATTCGAAGTGTTTCCTGGTATTCGTAGTCTGGTAAATCGTCTAAGGGGACCCGTAACATACAAAATAGTTTAACCTCTCATTTTTATGCTTACTGTGGTTTTGGCATTAATGTATCTCTACTTAACCGTTACGGGTAGTTAAGCATAAGCATGTTATTATATAAACATATTTAAATAAATATAATAAAATCTAACTATGCATCAATGTCTAAAAACTGTTTTCATGTTCATTGTGTGAAGAAAACCACGAGTCGTTCCATTTAAATCCTATTAATATTATGAATTGATATTATAAATCCCATTTACACTATATTATATGTCTGAATGGGCTATTATGATTATTTTCTCACACATACTCATAAATATTCTTTTACTGAGACATGATACGTCATTAGACTGTTTAATTAACAGGTTATAGTCTTAGCGAAGTTTATTTGAACAGTAGCAAAGTAATGGGGGCTATCGCTTTTGTGCTCACCAGTTGGCGCCACTGTCGAGTAAGGTCTTGTTGCAGTACTTTTATTTGAGGTTTTGGATATGTTAAAGTACCCTTATATTCATATTATGTTTATTTTATTATATTTAAAAACTTCAAATGAATATTGAGATTTTAATGTTCCTAAAATTGGCAAGCATGAAGCAGACAAATCTTATTCTTCCTTCAAGTGCTACCAAATTAGATCCCAACTTTTTGCTTAAAATCTTAAGCCATAATTAATCAAGAATGGTAGGTACAACCATTACAGTTATTATGAATCATTCGATAAAATCCGTGATAAACAATCCCGCAAACAGTGAACGTTCAGTTCAGTACATATTTTGACATCTAGAGACCTTGCTCTACACTAGCGCCCTCTGGCGGCGAACTCAAGCGCGATAGCCCTCATTGTCAAATCACATAAAATTATTCGACCGTGTCAATATGTTTAGTAACATATTAAATGGGTGAAAACTAGTGAAAAGCAATTACTTTTCTAAATAGACACAATTTTTTTATTAAAAGCTTGTTGCTTCCGGTCCCATTCAATTTGATTGAAAAAGGGTAATCGCTTTTTATATTATAGAGGTATGAGGAACAGGGTGTAAAGTTCACTCAAACCTCCATAGAAAAGGGAGGATCCTCCGACCAGACGGGTCTTGTGTCTGGTGGGCAACTGCCCGACGGTTGATGTCGGGATGTTGTATATATGCTAGTTGCGCGGTAAACTCTGATTGCGCGATGCAGGATTTTGCGTGACGTCAGTCTGACGCGTAGCTCGCATGTGGCGTTGTAGATGCCGCTACATCACTCCCCCCCGGAGACCGGAGGTCGATAGTGGGCTGAGTCGTGTATCTTGCGATGCTTGCCAGGGCCAGGTGAGGTTCCAGTGAGTCGGAACCGGGTGCCGCATAGTTCACGGTGAGTCGGAACTGTCTGCGGTGGTACCCCAGTGAGTCGGGGTGGCGCTGCGTTATGCTCCGGTGCGTCGGATGTGGTACAGCGCCGAGTTGAGGCTGACTGCTGGCGTCGACCAGGAGAGGGCTTGAAGGCTCTGCTTGTGGACCGGCCGAGAGTGCAGTGTGCTGTGCCAAGGTTGCTGATGAGGCTGAGGGTGATGACTAGGTATGCGCGGTCGCTGCATGCTGGTGGTCAGGATACCCGTGGAAGCCGTGGGTGCTGGCTGGCTGTGTGACTCGCCGCTCTAAAGCTTGCGGAAGTGATGATGATGACGTCACGCTGAAGTAGTTGCACGAAGGTTGCGCTGACGTTCATATTCGGGGTCACCAGTATAGAGGTATGAGGAACAGGGTGTAAAGTTCACTCATACTCTATAGAAAAGGGAGGATCCGCCGACCAGACGGGTCTTGTGTCTGGTGGGCAACTGCCCGACGGTTGATGTCGGGATGTTGTATATATGCTAGTTGCGCGGTAAACTCTGATTGCGCGATGCAGGATTTTGCGTGACGTCAGTCTGACGCGTAGCTCGCATGTGGCGTTGTAGATGCCGCTACATCACTCCGATGATGACGTTCATATTCGGGGTCACCAGTATAGAGGTATGAGGAACAGGGTGTAAAGTTCACTCATACTCTATAGAAAAGGGAGGATCCTCCAACCAGACGGGTCTTGTGTCTGGTGGGCAACTGCCCGACGGTTGATGTCGGGATGTTGTATATATGCTAGTTGCGCGGTAAACTCTGATTGCGCGATGCAGGATTTTGCGTGACGTCAGTCTGACGCGTAGCTCGCATGTGGCGTTGTAGATGCCGCTACAATATTATAACCCAAGTAGGATTGTCTAAAAGGTCAGGTGCATAGTACCACAATATAAATTTGTATATATCCATTTTAATATATCCATAGGTATTTATACTGTGATAGTACTAATAATAATAATAATTAATTAATAAAGAAATTTAATAATAAAAAAATTAAAAAAATAAGTAATTCCCGTACTTAATAAAAACGTCAAAAATCTAATCGCAATCTCATCTTAGTGACAATCAATGTCAAAAACTTGCCAAAAATGTAGGTAAATCAGAAACATTTTCGACAGATTGATTAACGCTAAGATGTGAGCGTTCTTATAATATACGGAAATTACCCCGTAGACGTAGGAGTGTGGAAGAAGCAAAAGGAGTATGTAAGGATTGTAGCGCTTTCACTTTCAGCCTACACGCATAAGAAAAAGGCAAAAGTTTATGTATTAAAGCTCCTTCAAATAAGCGCGACACGCGACGCGACACAGGCACCGCCTGTCGTGCGACGAGCGGTGCTTTCGCGTCGCGTGTTGCGCATGTTTGTAGGAGCCTTTATGAGTAGAAAGACGTAGATATGGTAGCTAGCTAGTAGCATCAGCACACACTCTTAAGAGTACACTAAAAACAACCAAAGCGTTACTTAACTTAGTCGAACGACCAAAAAAACAACTTTGTTTAAAGATGCATTCACCAAATTCTTTTTGTAGTTTTGTTTAGAAGCCGAAATGAATTTATTATGAGGCGAGATCTTTTGTGTCGCTCATAGGCGTACAGAAAGACCGACACCATTACCATATATATTGTCCTTTAGTTTTGTGATTTATAGTCATATTTCTTACTGTGCAAGCTTGACGGGGCCTATTTTTGGAAATATGTACAGCAGCTATTTATTTATGCAGTTTTTGACATCATTAGCAACCACCGTGATTACCGCGACTTCTATGTACCCGGGACCAGTAATGGCTTTTTTTTGGCATGAATGTACAAGAGATGGATGTGAAAATAATTTTTATTCATCTTCATAGTTGAAGCAGAAATGTCAGCTTATTTATAATTGTGTATTAAAGCTCCCACAGACAGGCACGACGCGACTCTTGTAGAACAAATTCCATGAAGTTTTCATAGAAAGTGTTCTACTAGAGACGCATCCCGCTGTCGCGTCGCGCCTGTTTGCCCTGTAATCCCATCTTTTGTAATATGTTTATTGTTGAACTCATTAGGTATGTTCTTGTAAAGACGGATATGCAGCACAATTTATTCAAAAAACACAACCATTAGAACTATGAATCTCATTAAGAACACCTAATAAAACAGAGGATTTATTAATAAAACACCCTAAATTTGATGAAAACATTATCACCAACAATGATACTTATTTCTAATAATATTTTTAATTGTTGCCATTTACATTTACGTGTAGGGCCGTCCAATATAATTTTAAAATGTTATCTCACATCTTACCCCCAGCCCCTACATAATGATATGTTAGCAATTTGAACCCACATTTCGCGGTCGCATGCAGCATAATTATGCGCGTTGCCAATTTTGTCATAAGGGCCCAGAGTCCCTGACTCATAAGCAATTGCGGCTGCCGGCTCAAATGATTTTAATGATGTCAAAGTTGAGTTGAATGATAAGGCTAACAATAAAGATGGTATCGTTTTTGGGCCGGTGTGCGATATGTTTTTGCGATGGTGTAATTTTAATGGTAGCTGACGCCTACCTTATGGCGTTACCGTTGTATTCCAAGTGGAACATCAAATTCATGTTATACATCTACGGTGTTAGGCTTATCTCTTAGTTTGTCGATTCTGTTACGTACGGTGTTGACTACTTAAACTTTTATCGAAGAGTTCACTGTAATAACTTCACGTATAAATCCCATGGCGACTCGCTCGTAAAAACATAAAACGTTGTTTACGGTAGAGTCTTCAACTCTTCATAGATAAATAACATTTCGACACTGGTTGTCATTGTGACCGGCATAGTAACCGACTCCCTCAGTTTATATATACAATTTGCGCGGGAGATAAGCGTTTGACACTGTTTTCTTTCATTCCCTATTACTAGGGAAAATGTAGGTCGACCCGTGTAAAATGTTCCTTTATTTTTCTTCTTCTATCGTTATCTTGGGCTTGAGTTGGTTTTCCGACTAATAATTCTCTTGTTTGCTTTTCTTTGTGTTTATCGATGAATCGTTCATTGTTTTTAGGTCTATCATAACATTTCGGTTGCGTATCGTGAGTTTAACCTTTTATGACATTTCATTTATCAATATGCCTCAAACGAGATGTGTACCACACATCGCGTGAGGAATAAATAGCACTTCGTCTACAGTTAGATTATGCTCTCAGGAGGTGAATTTGGATTCGTATTTATTGGCACATTAGGAATTAATTGCTTTCTTAGTCAGCAATATTTAACTTTCTTGCACCCATATCATCTTGACATAGATAGTATGTTTCGCAGCATTTCCTAGGTGGTCACGGGTTATCCTCTTAAAATCTAGTTGTTTAAGTTTCACGTAGAATACAAGTTAGTAACTTTCCAGCAAGTTTATTATCTTTTCAACCTGAAAATATTGCATTATCGGTATGTTTTTTTGTGGATCCAGGTATCAAATATTGCTACTTCATTTATTTATTATCACCACTCATCTATGTTAGGTACACTTACTATTCCTTCTGCATGTTAACCGTTAATAACAGCTAAACCATTTCTCAACTGCCCATATGAAAGTCTAATTCACTTCCTGTTATATTCTCTCAGAATTTTAATAAGATTACACAAACACATGCCTAAATAAGGCGCGAGATGGTCAGCTTTACCCAACTTGAAATCAACCGTCTCTAATAAAATCTATATAAAACATCGTTCCGGTTCCTCCGGGGCTTAGAACTAAGAGCATGTTCATTAACCGTTGATTTTATGGATTGTGAGAGTATTTAACTTCATAGTTAATGTAGCCATGCGGGTAGTTCAATACACATTTTAATCTTATACTTTGTAAACAAAAAAAGTCCAGTCAATTGAAATTCTCGAATCCTGGGCCAATACGGGATCATTCCAAACAGAATGAGTGGACAATTATTATTATTAAGTCATTAATATACACAGTAACGTATGTCTGTAAAATGGTACCCGCATCGTGCGCACGCGTCTCTAATGAATTTTGGAATCGGACCCCATATTGTATTTTTTTTTTCTAACGTTTGGAATTGACTGCGTGTGGGCTGGTTTTGGCTACAGATTAACTAATGTTGCTATTGAATTTTTTGCTCAATATTAATAAGTGAGGAATTTTTATAAAGCTGGTGGTACACAACACGAAATTGTTTATGTTTTGAACTCTGTTGTACCAAGTTCCCATTAAAAATGTCGTAATTTTAGAGACCTAATGAAAACGTTAACCGCTGCTAAAAGAGGAAATTATGCTTCCGTAAATTCATTGGTTACTTTCAATTTATAATTGACGTTTATTTTACGTTGTTGGTGTTTATTCTATCATTATTTTACATAAATTGACATACTTAATATGGTCTAAAATGTTTATTTCAAAAGTAGACATGAATGAGTTCCAACTTCGAATTCATTCAGTATTATTTTATGGTGTCTTAAAACCCACCGAGAGTATTTCTAAAACGATACATTTATTATATCAGACATTTATTATGTTTTTTATTTCAACCATGGGGAATTTATGCCCCTCATGGGAATCATTCAACGGGATCGTGCCAAAACGTTTCTGACGGACGTAAACAGACCCCAGACATATTAAAAAAAGGTTAAACCGGAAACTATAGTGCCAGTGTCAACACAGTCCTTCTGCGAAACTGCAATTAGCCAGCCTACAATAAAAAAAAGCTTGGCTTAAGTAAATAATCATTGTAAAATAAAAACACCCATAAAAGGTTTACCGCTCCTGACAACATCTTGTTTATTCAATTTTCAACTTTGCGTTTATGTAATTAAGTTTGTTTTGGGACGGATAGAGATTTATTAAGAAAGGCGCTTACTGTTATATGATGTCAATCTAATTTGAAAGTTGCTAAATTTAAATTAGGTTTTTTAACTTTATTTGTTATGTATTCAAGCTTCAGATTTCTAGGAAACAGCTCAAAAGCACATTTATAAGATATACAATGAGAAAGTTTGAAGTAATTTAAGTTAGTTCCGTTACTACGTTTTTAGTGGTAACAGTTGAGCAACATTCCGTTTTCACAAAATTCCCCTATCACGAATCCAAACACATTTATCGAGCGCCATACTTAAGTGTTATGAATTACCAACATGGTTACACAGTTACAAAATTCAAATATTAATGTCAGTTTTTTGTCACTCTCACATTCTTGGCTGATAAGGACATACGTAGTTTTCCATTGCGGCCGCTGACGAAACGATGAAATGTCGCGACCTCCCATAACTGTTATCTTGAACGATAGCGTTATATGACAACGACCGATAAATCCGCGGCGCCCGCGTCTTCATCACGATTCATGATTTTTAACAGTCCAACTTTAAGCGCCTTCCCTCATATTTTCGGACACAAAAACTGTCTAGGTTTTTGTCGCAAATTCGATTTGTCTGAGCTTTGTTTTGTTGTGGAGACTTGCTAAGAAGTTAACTATTTTGCAAGTTCTTCTACATTGAATTGAATGGTTGTCATCTCCTATTAGACTTTCAATACAGATAGAAATTACAATTCCTTAAGAGCTGTGAAAAAATATTAAAATCAGTTAGCATCAGATACATTTTAAAATTGCAGCCTCAAGGTCCAACGCATATATGCTGTGGTCACAGAATAAGGTGTTGTAAAACCTACCCCAAACATGGTATGGTATCATAAAAAAATACCATCGAACTCACAACTGTAATAAACGCTATGCAGAACTTATTCAATATTCTTACTGCCTTATATGACGTATGAGGGGTGCTCTATGTAGGTACCATTTGCGTGATTGACTTGGAGATAAAACAGAAAATTATGAGCCTCGGTGGCGTTGTGTAACAGCCAATAAATTTATACAGTTTCTAATTTAGAAATGGATACAGGACCTTTAGTGTGGTCGCAATCATTTTGTACCAAGCCAGCCTTTTACTGGATTAGTGTTTTAGGACGAGTGGTCTATCAGGCTTTGCATATTTTCGCTCACGCACCCCGAGAGTCTGGCCTTGGGCTAAGGGTTGTCCAGATGCTACAATTTCATCGTCTGTAGTTCTCACATTCTGCAGGTTGTAAACTAAAGGAGTTGTTTGTTATTTAGATTAATTATATCCAGGAAAATGAAGGCATGTCAAAACCTTGGCTTGGTAATTTTGTTTCAACTTCCAAGAACTTATTTCCTTCATTTGCATAATGCCATCGAGAACAGTGACTAAAAGTAATTTAATAAGAAAATATACATTCGGCAGATAAATTGCAGGGTTTACGTAATTGTTCGGTAATAGGTACAACTTGCACAAGTTGGACGGGCCTTATTAAATTTTCCAATGTTGAGATCAAAATGAGAGTCCTCGCAAGAAACCTATAAAAGTATTTCATCAAGAGAATGTCGCAAGGCATTATTCAATTCTGTGATTTTCTTGAACTGAATTACGAAGATTTTGACTAAAACATAATTCTTTGAATCTTTCAACATTTCTTTGAATCTATTTCATTTGGCAGATTCGAATATTTGGCCGCTTCGATTCCCGGAATGTGTATTCGGACGTGACACGTAAAAACTTCAAAAGATGACCGGTCAAATGTCTTTTCAACGTAATTGCGAGCGATTTCTTTCATCACAGACTCACAGACCTACAGTAAAAAGTTCTCAATACAACGAGACGAGATTCGCAATCGAAACGCTGACGACATCGCTCGCAATTTCATATCATACCCAGGAGTAATGAACTTGATAATCAGCTAACAAAACAGTAACGTCACCAAAGAAAAAACAGTGAGCCTCTCAATTGGGTACTTATCTTTAATTGTAAAACATGTCTGGCACGTAATCCCGCAGTTCCCACATTACTGGCATAACTGTATGAGGTCTAGCGAGACAAGCATTTGACGAGCGATGAATACTACAAGAGCTGCGGACAAGCTGTCATTTATTAACGGAATTGACCTGGCATTCTAAAGCGAGGGGCCAAATTTATGTTCAGCTTCCTTTCGGCGGAAGAGTAATCACGATAAAGCAAAGAGATTTACATTGAATCTATTTAGGATACACCGACCGTGTTGTATGAGCCCTCTAATCTCTTAAATCTACTAAATGAACTGGTTTGTCTGAAGTTGTCGGGCCGAGGCCAAGGACAACAGACAATGTCACTTCTATTTGCCTTTGGGCCGAGGGAGGTAAATAAACTAAATACGCGTGTTACTAAATAGAGTGCGGTGTCCCTACATGAATGAGGTTATTAATTAAAATGTCTGCTGTTTTCTACACACAAAAAACAGTGGTTTGCGTGTGTAAACGTTGCTGTGGAAGTATGATTTCAGACAAATTAAAAATTTACATATACATAATTTGATTTGCTGAAACTTCTATTACTCGATTTAATGTTGTTGTGCAACTCAACTCGAAACATAAACCACAATTATGGATATATTCTGGATTCTTAAAACACCCTCCATAAAAGGCAGTGAGTAATTTCTGTGGGTGGATTGTGATTGCCTGACCGGGGTTTGACGTCATCTCTAAACTGCCACAACAAACACAATATCCCACCCAAACCATTCAAAACAATATTCAAATTTTTCGCATGAAAACGAACGTTGTACGCGAGATGAACTTGACATTGACATGATTCCGTTGGACACGTTCATCTGACGTATTATTGATGGCTCGTTACATAGTCATGTTTCCACAACCCTGCCCACTCCATACGATTGACCTTTAGGCTGTTTGTACACTGTGTAACAAGGTACATAAAACTGTCAATAGAATTGTAATCATTTACTGTTTGGGAGCAATATCAATGATCATTCAATTGTCGAGGTGTGAGGCGGCAACTATTTACTGTTTAAGTCTTAAACTGAGTTGAACCTTGAACATCTTCCTAACGTAAATTTTATTTGCTGTTGATATGCAAATTCACTGGTTTTAACTATTGTCATATTTTCAAAAAATCATTGATACTGTGTAAAAATTAACGTCTACACACTATTTATCACAATCTGAATAATTTTGAAGCCTATTGCTATTCCATTGCTTCATATGTTCGAAAAAATTGTCTGCTCAACAACGTAAATAACGCAATGAATGTTGTTGAACTGTCAAAATGAAACCCATTCCTACTGTTAGTGTGTTACGTAATTACCCCGCTGGGTGTGTGACCAGCTCATTGTTTGGCAAATCTCGTGATTCAAATTCGTTGATCACAATGACTTTAAATTTATTCCTTCTGCGCATGATGGCAAGACTAAGATGCCAAAAGTATTATCAAACGCCAATGACAACGCATTATAAGTGATTTAGGATCGTTCGTGTTATTTTGCAGATCACTAAAAGGAAATTGGCGTGCAAAACATATGTTGACTCCGTGCGTCAATGCTTGAATATTTCGACACAACAAAACGCTTCCTTTTTAAAATGCTAATATCATTCAAACACAAATGGCGCACTTCGTTACGATGATGGAGATTTTTGCCACAGATAAATCTGAGATTAATACGAACAGCGCCTGGAGCTTCACGTAAATGTTTTAGTTTGCAACTTAGTCGGCCATTTGCAATTTTGTAACCACTTGGTAGGATAACTGCATCTAAACCGTCATAAAGTGACCTTCGTTAATGGTGCCTTATCTTCTCCGTAGTTTATTGTCATGGTGCACCTAAACATTGTACTATATTGCCTAAGTTAATATTTATTATGTAAATTATTGTGTTTTGTTTTCAGTCATATATTTCTGAATGCGATGTTACTATTTGAAACGGTTCTATTTCTGTGATGTTTTAGTAGTTCAAATAAAAATGTTTTGCTTTCAAATTGTTTAGTGTTTATGAATGTCTATAAATAATTTAAAGGCCTAATTTAAAAAAGAGTATGCTGAGATGGTTTGGTCATGTTGAGAGGATGAATGAAGGACGACTAACGAAAGGTATTACACGGCAGATGTGAGTGGAAACGCCGGTAGGGGGCGCCCTAGGAAGACATATAGTGACCTTATTGGTGATGTTCTACAGAAAGGTCAGGTGCGTAGTACTCGCAACCGGCGTGTATATCACCAGATGTATGAACGTAAACGAGGCAAATGAGTATGTAAGGATCGTAGCAGGTGGCGTTCTGTAGTTTCTGCCTACGCCCATGGGAAGAAGGCGTGAGTTTATGTATGTATGTTTAAAAAAGAAAAATATATATATTAGCCATTAATGTCCCACTTCTGGACAAAGTCCTCTCTACTCATTCCACCTGTCTCTATCCAGAGCTGTCAAGGAAAAATCTTTATTAAAGGAGTCCAGCTCATCCCGCCCTCTCCGTATTATTATTTTTTAAATTCAGTAATGTACGATTTGTTTATAAATGCTCATTGAGAGTATTTTCTCTAATACGAGTATGACTTCTGAAAACTTTCATGTTCGTAAATTCTGATACAGCAGAGTGTTATTTTAGATAAAAATTCTTGCGTAGCAATTGTATTACCCAAACACATTCTACGATTTATATTTTCATACGAAAAATGAAATACAAATAAACTAGTCCCGAAATATTTTCTTTTCACCTCAAGTCTAGCCAAGTTTCCATCCAAATCCACTTTAGGTGCAATTTTCTCACGCTAATTTCAGCCACGCGAGCTTTGCCAAATAGTTTTTGTCTAGTTTTCTGAGAAAGCAAGTTCACTGCACTGCTGGGGTGCCCTCTGCGTAGAAAATTAGATTTTTCAACTTTCTACGTTATAAATAAAATGTCGGTTCGTGCCTCCACCACAGCCGTTAGGGCGTTTTCGGGGATTGTCTGATATTAAGCTTTGCATGCAACTTAGTTTTAACCTGTGGAGTTCTTTTTTTATTTTTATATCATCGTCTGTTGCTTTTAATTACGAAAGTTCGAATTTAGGGTGTAGCGTAGAATAGATTAAGTTTGTTGATAATTTTTTAAATTTTGTGTTAGAAATTTTTGGTACTATTCCTACTAGCAATTGTTTTAGCTTCGTTTTTGATAACATTCTTTCTTAAAATGTATATATCTGTTACGAAATTCCAGTCATACAAATGTAGTTTTCATTAATTTAACCAATTCCGTATTTTCATTGAATCGAAAGTTAAAACAGCACAGTGATTCTACATCTTTTTCGGAATAGTTTAACAAACCCAAAATCACAGATCTTGTCACGTGAAAAGAACGCTGGCCTGTACCTGCTCACTGAGCGACTAATTCATTTTCAGCATATTCCAAAGTACTAAGTAGCTAGTAAAGTAATTATTCAGATTCTATAATAAAACAATTACGCTTATATTATAAAACAATAGCCTATAATATAGTACCTAATAGTAATAGTATATCTTCTGCATAGAGATCGACGTTTTGGAATGGGTAACTAACTAGCTTCAACTTTCTGATTAACTGACCGACTGACAATTCAAAAGTGCCTGTAAATGGTTTAATTGAAATACATGCTTTGAGTTTGAGTTTTATAAATGTGAAATGTAATAATATTCTACGAGTACCAATTTTATAAATGTGAAAGTTTGTGAGGACGGATGGATGGATGAATGTTTGTTACTCTTTCACGCAAAAACTACTGAACGGATTTGGGTGGAATTTGGAACACAGATAGTTAATAACCCGGATTAACACGTAGGATACTTTTTATTCCGGTAATACGTCCCCGCGGGATAATTTCCGACCTCCACGCGGGCGAAGCCGCGGGCAAAAGCAAGTAAAATTATAACACATCCCCTGCATGTCGCTCAGCGTTCTTTTTACGTGACGGGACCTATAATCTACTCCACTATCAACCCATAAATCTCGAATCTAACCCTTAAAAATTCACTGGCCACGTAACCGTAAAAGACCGCATTCGGCTAAAAATCTCGCCGCATTCTGCATTGCAGCTGTGGGTGGTTGGCCGCTGCAAAATTGTTGTTTATGCGCCACCAGCGGCTCCCCGCGGCCATTACTGAAATTATATCACGATGCATTATCGATGCGATGTTGTTTACTGAATCCTTTACCTATTGGTAGCTTTGCATAGTTATTTTTGTGACCGCAGTTGCATATTTAAGGGTTAAGTGGGTTAAAGATTTTGATTAGTCATCCATACTAATGTTATAAATTCGAAAGTAACTCTGCCTGTCTGTCTGTCTGGTTGTATGTTACCGTTTCACACCTAAACCACTGAACGGATATCGATAAAATTTGGCAAGGAGATAGATGGCTTCCTGGGAAAGAACATAACCTACTTTTTGTCGTAAAAATAATCCTAAAAGGGGGTGATAAGGGGATGAAAGTTTGTATGGGAAACTCAGCATTTCTTATGTTAGGGATATGAAAATGTATGCTTTTGGTAAGAAATAAAAAATTGATTGTTTCAGCGTTGTTGTAAAACCACCCCCCAAGGGGGTAAAAATAGGGGTGATTTGAAAATACACATGATTATGGAAATTTTTCTGTACCTCTTTTTAAGAGATTTAAGTTACGAGTTTGTAGCCGACTGCATGCAGCAGCTGCAGACGACGTGTCACTGCGACACTACTGGTTTCTATGTATTTCTATGAAAACGACGTGTCGCTAGCTACGAAAGGTATTTATTCCGTAGAAATTCATAGAAACCAGTAATGTCGCAGCGACACGTCGTTTGCTGCTGCTGCAGGTAGTCGCCTACGAACTCGTACCTTTTAAGGAATTGGAAATATAGTCAGAAACCGTATCTTGAGGTATTGTTTATTTTAATATTTATTTAATTAAAATCGATCCATCCGCTTCTAAGTTATTACAATTTGAAGTTATAAAATAGCGAATATGTTGGTTATACGTGGTCAATGGCGGCGCTAGAGTATTTCAAATTAATTATGATAATGTTAAAATGAATTATTATTATTTTTAAGTTAGATTTAGAATCATAAAAACCTAAAAATAAAAAAAGAATATCTGCATTTATTCTCTGTCTGTCGGGTTTAACTTTTCATGGATTTGGATGACAGGATACTATTTATCTCAGCCGCACGTTCCGTTCATGGGAGCGAAGCCGCGGGCAGAAGCTAGTATTTAATATAAGTGAAGTAGGACTTATAGTAGGACTTACAGTATACATATTAGGGCTTATAGTTAATATAAGTCTGAAATCGTCAACCCGTCTTGAGCAAGCGTGATGATCAATGCAGTAGGACAATAATAAGCCGATAAAAGCTTGAGTAGCTAGGTATCAACAGTTGGGTTTGGTTGACTATAATATAAAAATCACAAATTTTAATAACAACATAACACACTACTGTTAATGGAATGGAATGGGTCTCATTTTGACAGTTCAACAACATTCATTGCGTTATTTACGTTGTTGAGCAGACAAATATTTTGAACAAATGAAGCAATGGGGTTAGCAATAGGCTTCAAAATTAATCAGAATGTGATAGATAGTGTGTTACGTAATTAGTGTGCTGGTTTCCGAATTGAGAATTTGAAGTTGACAACTCGTCAAACTCCCCTTATCATTACTTAAGGTGAAAGCTCGCGAAATTCAAAATTACTTTGCAAAAAAGTAAGAAATTTTGAAGGCTACATTGAACCCGCCGGTTGAAAGCGTCCCAAAGGGTCATGGCGATCCGGATGGTACGGGGATACCGCACGGTCTCCTGCGAGGCGGCGAGCCTCCTTGCCGGATTGCCGCCGTGGGATCTGGAGACAAAAGTCCTCGCGCACGTCTGGGAGTGGCGCGAGGAGGCAAAACGCCGGGGCGTAACTCCGCTGCCGCGAGAAATCGCGGCACAGCGGACAGAGCTCCGGCGGGATCTCATGGTGGCATGGAGAGTGCGACTGTCGCAACTCAGCGCAGGGCACGCCACAATTGCGGCGGTAAGACCCCTCTTTGCGGAGTGGCTTGAGAGGCGCCACGGCGTCCTCACCTTCCGCCTGACGCAGGTCCTCACCGGACATGGCTATTTCGGGAGGTTCCTGTTTCGGATAAGGCGGGAGGAAACGCCCGGGTGTTATCATTGTGTGGATCGACCGGAGGACACGGTGGAGCATACGGTGGAGATCTGCCCGGCTTGGGCGGAGCACCGCCGTGTCCTCGTGGCGGCGATCGGCGGCGGCGACCTCTCGCGTCCGGCCCTGGTTCAGGCCATGGTACGGAGCGAGAGGGAATGGGAAGCCGTCACCTCCTTCTGCGAAGCAGTAATGCTCGCGAAGGAGGAGGCGGAGCGCGAAAGGGAGAGGCAATCTCTGCGCCCTCGCGCCCCTAGTCGCCGCAGGAGGAGACACCTTGGGCGTCGGGAGTCGATTGCCGACTCCCGGCCACCGTAGGCGCGGGCTTGCGGACTGCGAGCAATGGGCAGCTCGCCGTCCGGTAAGGACCAGACCCGGCTCGACGGCGCGTCGTGTTCCCCGCGCGCCTCAAAGAGATGTCAGCAAAATTTACGGGGTCCGATAGGACCGATGCCTGCCGGGGCTGCGGATTGTTCGAAAAGAGTAACCGTGGCCCTGGCGCACAGGCAACTGAAGGAACACGGGTGGGTTTTAGTCAGTAAGAGTCTGACACGCCCTTCCGCTCCGCCCAGAGCGGGAGAGGTCATTTGATGATTTCCCACCCCAAAAAAAAAGGGGGCTACATTGAAGGAATCACCTTAAGTAATGCTAAAGTAGGGTTTGACAAGTTCTCAAATTCAAATTCTCAATTCAGAAACCGGGTGTGAGATAAGGGTTCTTAAAGAATTGCAAAACTGTTCATCTCGCATGGTTTTGATCAACTTGGAAAGTACAAAACTGAAAAAACAGGATTCATGATGCAACTCACGTACAAATAATATTTGTGTATCATTAGATTAGATGGCTGTGACGTAGAAGGACACACCTAGTCTGTGCACACGCTTACTTGTAATGACGCATGCATGTGTTTGTGTGCACACATTAAAAATCACTAAACGAAGGTCGTTACACTCTTTTGATATTAGATAAAGTTTTATCATAATTTAGACTATTTAGTGATGCCATATTTTTTGTTTGTATTGCTATGCTAATGAGCCCTTACTTAAAACTATAATTTCCTTCGTAATTATTAATTTTTAATTAGCCTTAAATCGTCACGTCCAATTAAGTCTTTAAAACCATGTCACTCTTGACGGCAACCTGCGTCACGAACTACACATGAGAACACTAATTGAACAACTCGGTAAAAAGCTTAATTTCATTTTGAACTTTAACTAATTAATTTAAAATTGAATGTTGCATGTAATGCCTCGTCACATAGTAGGTGTTGCCGTACACTCGATGGTTGCCCATCTCTTGAGCTTTGATTTGGTCATTAGCTTCCTTGTGTAAGTTGATCTATTATTCCACATACAAATGTTTATGTTTTGGGTAAGTTACGGGGGTCACGTTGAGCTGGTGTTCAAATACGTGGAAACTTCATCCATCCATCATGTCGGCAGGGAACTGTGTGAACGGCTTATGTGAAGATAACGCATCGGTCGGTTACCGAACTGAATTTGAATGACCGATTATATTTTTTTGTTGAATTTCGAACGTGATAATTCGCAATGGCAATTTTTTTTTTTTCGATTCGTTTTTAATTGTTCGGTTTTGTGAATGGTTCCTGTGAATATCTTAATAGAGACACAAGAAAATGAATTCAAGTAATATTCTCGTCATAAAATTATCATTATTCTTCTAAATTTTATTCAAGTAAAGCTATCAAGTTATAGTTTTTTTAGACTTTACGTTCAGGATTCTACAATTAATATCATGTAATGAGGGATTAAAACTAACTGGCAAAGTATTATTTTAATGTTAGATAATAAATAATTGTCACTAATGAATAGTTGAGTATTATTTTAAATTAATGAACTGGGAATGTTCCCGTGGTTTCGGTCTCCGAAACTAGAATTCCAAGTTTTTAATTACGCGTTTTGAATATTAAATTAGGGTACATTGTATCACATTTATCATTGGTTTTACTACCATGATTGTTTTCTTGAATGAATCAATGTCTTAATAAGACTTGATCGCAATTTTTTTAAAGATTTCTGTACCTAGCTAAATATTTACCACACAAAGGCTCCTTCCTACAAACAGGCGCGACACACAGGCACCGCTCGTCGCGCGACGAGCGGCGCCTTTGTGTCGCGCTGTCGCGTCGCGCCTGTCTGTGGGAGCTAAAAGCAATAATCTTATTAAGTTCTTTAATTTACAATTGAACCGTTCTTTTCCTCGACATGTTTCCACTGATAAAGATGGTGGAACTGGACTTGTGGAGCTACGAATATATAGCTCCCAGGCGCTAAAATGAATTGATGAGCTTATACTTGCCACAGCAAGCCATAGCTTGATGCAAGCGCATACTGATTGTATCTCTATCTTTCACTATCCTAACTAATATTTTACATGCGAAATTGAGTTTGTTTGTTACGCTTTTACGCTAAAACGGCTAAACGGATTTGGATGAAATTTGGCACATAGACATAGGCTTCTTTTCATCATTCTGGATCACAGACGAAGTCGCGGGCAACAGCTAATTATTTATAATCTCTTAAACCCAAAACATCCTTATTGTGTCTACAGCAGTCCACACGGTTGCCAACCAGATAAGCATTCGTAATCGATCAGTAATATTCCATTTGGTTGTTTCAGATTCATCGAGTTCACTAGCCGATAAACTTCCTGTGATAACCATGTGAGTTTTAAACATACAGTTTTGTCGTATCAACAGTTTTTTTTGCGACACTCTGTTGCTATGCGGCTGGTTTTATTAATAGATTTGCCATTGCTATCGTTTGTTGAAAGTTTTATTACTATGACTATTAAGACTGACAGACGCGACGCGACGGTGCGACGCGATTCTGGTAGAACAATTTCCATGAACTTTTCATAAATTGTTCTACAATAGTCGCGTCGCGCCTGTCTGTGGGAGCCTTTGTTGTTTGGTCGGCTGACCTGTCACGCTCTTGGAAAGAGTTCAGTGCTCCTGTCTTTACTGAGATTCTAATTAGTTGGACAAGTATTGCTATTTTGAAAACATGCTTGCAAACAGCTAGAAAATTACTTTCATTTTACAGATTGCCTGCTACCTTTGGGGTAATTGCGTAACACACTTACAGTAGCAATGGCTTTCATTTTGATATTTGAACAACATTCATTGCGTTATTTAGGTTGTTGAGCAGCCAAATTTTTCGACCATATGAAGCAATGGATAAGCAATATGCTTCAAAATTATTCCGATTGTGATTGAAAGTGTGTTACGTAATTAGGGTGCTGATCATTTATCAGCCCGTGAAAATACACTGTTGAGCATATTGAGCATATTATGCTTCTTAATGACCATTCCAATGAATTTGTTAAATGGGAAGTTGCTTTTGTAATTTTTACAGACTGATTGGTTATCACGATTTGTTGTTTCTTTGTTAGTAGTATTTATTCGCATTTCACGACACTCGTTGATGGTTACGGAAAGTCTATCGTATAGTACAGTATAGTATTTTTATATATTTCGAAGCGACGCGCGCTTTACTTGTGGTTACCAATTGTACAAAATTGCACACTGTGAATGTCTGTGTAAGCGCAGGAGCTCTCGGCAAAGGCGAAGTCGGAAGTGTGTGTGTGCGTGCGTGCGTGCGTGCGTGCGTGCGTGCGTGCGTGCGTGCGTGCGTGCGTGCGTGCGTGCGTGCGTGCGTGCGTGCGTGCGTGCGTGCGTGCGTGCGTGCGTGCGTGCGTGCGTGCGTGCGTGCGTGCGTGCGTGCGTGCGTGCGTGCGTGCGTGCGTGCGTGCGTGCGTGCGTGCGTGCGTGCGTGCGTGCGTGCGTGCGTGCGTGCGTGCGTGCGTGCGTGCGTGCGTGCGTGCGTGCGTGCGTGCGTGCGTGAGTGAGTGAGTGAGTGAGTGAGTGAGTGAGTGAGTGAGTGAGTGAGTGTGTGAGTGAGTGAGTGTGTGAGTGAGTGAGTGAGTGAGTGAGTGAGTGAGTGAGTGAGTGAGTGAGTGAGTGAGTGAGTGAGTCAGTGAGTCAGTGTGTGTGTGTGTGTGTGTGTGTGTGTGTGCGCGCGCGCGCTTTTGTGTGTAATGTACTGACGCTACTCGTCTTTCCGCACACATTCATAGCGTGTTTGAACACTTGGTTACCACAAGTAAAGCGCGCGTCGCTTCGTGAGATAAAAATACTGTAGCTGCTTTCTTGACATTTATGATTCATAATGATTATAATTATTGTTATACATGTTTCTCCTCCACATTCTAACCCTTTCCCGTATGACAACAACTTAATTAAACTAAATAGTGTACCACTGGGTACACTACTGAGTGTAGTCTGTAATTTGATGCGTATTATACGTTGAAAAAAACCTGTTATTAGTTCGTCCATCCGAGACCGACATTGTATTTGTGTCTAAAACCTGGTTGTCGTCAGGTGCTTGGCATAGATAATAAGCTATTAATTGTGTTTTTATTTGATGGCAATTATAGAAAATAATGTTTTTTGGTTGGAAATCGTCAAATGACCTCTCCCGCTCTGGCCGGAGCGGAAGGGCGTGTCAGACTCTTACTGACTAAAACCCACCCGTGTTCCTTCAGTTGCCTGTGCGCCAGGGCCACGGTAACTCTTTCGAACAATCCGCAGCAAGGTGCTATACATGCTCTAGAGTAAATATTTTGCCACCGTATTGATCGTGAAACGAAAATTAGGTTAGGTGTCTTTTAAAATTAATAAAATTGTACCAGCTTATTTTGGTCCTACTGTGAGAAAGCACGAACATTGATCACGACGCTTGTTCAAGACGGGTTGACGGGTTGGGTTGGTCTATTAATTTATAATGTTGAAAAAATACTTAAAGCTATTCTTCAATAAATAAGTTTACAAACAAACCACATTATTGTTGTTAACTCATACATTTTTAGAAACATGGTCGATGCCAACTGCGTTACGTGTAGTTGGCTTAATTTTTAAGTCGCCATTCTTTTAATAATTCCGTCTTTTGTTTTCGTTTCTAAACAATAAACTAACATAGTGAATAGATATGTAAAGAGGCGTGGGAAACATTATATGGCGACATATGCTAAAATCATAGTCTGGGTGTTAATTTCCGCTAGAGATAAGCCAATCTAAACTTTAAATAAGGGATAAAGTTACGTCAACATGTTTCTATGGGACTATCTAACAATTTGTTACTATGGTAACTTTATTAATGTTCCTCTTAATTATTATTAACAAATTAATTTATTGGCTTTTGATTAAACTGCTCATGTTACTGGGAGTTAAGTACTTTAATTATGTAGTAAGGGATTCAGGCGTGATTTTAAATCGACTCCATATTGAATAACCTTTTAGAGAAATTAGGTCTCTTCTGATGTAATCATTTTCATTTAATACCGTTATAGAGGGGCTTGTGGCTACGTAAAGTTAAGTTACACTTGCCGCGGTTGGCCCGTGGATGGGTGACCATCTTTACATACCAAGACCCATCCGAGGCTCGCAAAGCACGTTTAGTCGTTGGTCCCGGCTGTCACTCGTGGATCTTTGACAGTCGTTACGGGTAGTCAGAAGCCCGAAAGTCTGATAACCAGTCTTACCAAGGAGTATCGTATTACCCAGTAACTGGGTTGTGGAGGTCAGATTGGCAGTCGCTCCATGTAAAATACTCGTATTCAGCTGCATCCAGTTAGACTGGAAGCCGAACATACATATAGTTGGAAAAAGGCTAGGCAGATTGATTTTGACCGCTATAATTTAAGATGAACCTCACCATTAAGACAGTGACTAATGTTGAGTTAATGTTAAAATAACTAACAATTAAATGCACCTTTCTCCACTCCCATACTACTCTATAAAACATGTCACACTTCATAAACTGATAAGCTCTAATCTACCACAGTAACAAAATACCTTCACGTAAATTCCATAAAATTAATTGGCATTATTGCCTTTTTTCTCAGTAATAATAGTCCGATGGTATCTGGGACCGTTATCTCAGCATGCCATAAATCAGGCGGGGCTGCAAATTTAGCCTTTCGCAGAACTGCCCATTGTGGTGCATGATGGATGACCCCCGTGGGGCACAGTGGCGCATTGTGGGGCTACAGGGAACTTATGGTGGGTTTCCCATTGCGAACACCCTAATCCAGTTGTTTTGTAGTTGTTTTCTTGAGGTGCTGTAGACTTTGCGAACGTTTGTGTTTGGTGTAATCAATATTGTAATTTGTGGTTTGTTATCTATTTTCGAATAATTGATATCTTGAATAGTGAATGAATCTTCGCCAGTCGTAGGCTGGTATTGATATGTTGTTCTTAATTTATATTCATTTATGCATTTACTATTATTTCGTACTAAAAACTTGACGTAGTAAGGGTGGATTTCTAACGGATTGCTACACTCGCGAACAAAGAATACGGGTCTGTACGAAAAACTAAAATTTCCCTTAAAATAATAGAGCTAGCGGCATTAATTAAACTGTTAGTTGTAGATAATTTACCAGTTAATAAAACAACACCGAATGTTGGAAACATTTTTAGTTTAATTGTCAAATTACATAAAAAAACAACATACCAATAATTTTTACGTTGAAAAAGTAATGGTTGGTACCTCACATACAACACAAAAATGAACTTTAAAACAAAATGGATTCTTTGTATTGCCTCTCCGCGGACTCTTCTCACAGCTGCCAGGCGATTGGGCATGCTGTTTATTACGTTTCTTATGCGATGTTCCGGGATATTGGTCCATTCTTCGACTAACGCATGTTTCAGGTCTTGAATCGTAGCTGGGGCGAAGTTTGGATTTCTTACACACCTCCCAAGCTTGTCCCAAGCGTGTTCAATTGGATTCAGGACCGGGCTTCTCGCTGGCCAGTCCATGCGATTGTTGCCAACGTCCTGAAAATAGTTATTTACATTTTGAGCTGTATTTGGCCTGGCGTTTCATGCATAAATATTGAATTTTCACCCATATTAATTAAATATGGGTCGACATGCTCATTAAGAACGTCTTCCACATATATTGCACTAGTTATTGTACCATTTTCTATCAGCACTAACTCCGTGCGTCTCTGAAGAGATTCCAGCCCAAACCATAACAGATCCACCGCCGAACGGCACTTTTTCCTCAAAACAAGCTGGAATAAAATATTCCTCTGGCCGTCGCTAGATTCTTCGCCGCCCATCATGTGCATACAGCATAAAACTGGCTTCGTCAGAAAAAATATTACTCTTGCCCATTCTTCGTCTCCCCGTTGTGTTCGAGGGCGTAACGTAATCTTGCTAACCTAATGTTCCCTTTCATGTTTTGTACTATTTACGGGTCTATGTGTGGTCAAATTAGCTTCAAGGAGCCGCTGCCTTACAGTCCGCTCGCTTACGTCGCGCATCGTCTCTACGGGTCTCCTGAAGTTGATTTGTTACTTCAACTGCCGTGAGGTGCCGATTTTGGAGACTGGTCGTAACAATAAATCAATCCTCTCGAGCCGTAGTACATCTCAGTCTGCCGGTTCCTGGTCGTCTATTCTGCCCAGTTTCTCGGAAACGTTGGACGACTCGCTGCACTGTAGAAAGTGACACGCCTGTTGCTCTTGCTGTACTTCGCTGACTTCTGCCTTCTTCTAACATAGTGACGATACGTGTACAGTCTTCTGGTGTTACCGACATGATAGTAATTCAATAATGATGGTGAAGGACGACAATGATCGCCTTTTATCATTTTGATTAGAAATATTGAGAACAACTGTGAGAAAACATGCAAAAGTAAAACAACCGCGACTTGAATTTATTTCCAAACTCAAGGTTTTTTAAATTTTAACTTTTTAAATTACGTTGTAGATCGTTTAAGGTTTTATTTCATACGATATTAAAATTCTCTGTAATATTAAAGTTAGTTTCATACATGTACCATTATTAATTTGCAAGTTACGAGGATTTTCGTCATCGACCCGTATTATTTGACCGCGAGTGTATTTCGCACTAACTTTTGTAGAAGGTGACTTTTATACGCCCTCAACCTGGCTGTATCAGGCATTCCATGGAACTTGCTAACATATACAGCATCAAGTAAAAAATGATGAATCATAGAAATTGAATGGAAACGCTCCAAACAAATGCACTCACCCTCCGTAGTCACTGCAATCTAGCTAATAATAGGTAAAAAAAAAAACCCGGCACAAAAAAGAGCTGATGACCATGAAACGGCTGAACTGATTTTGATAAAACATGTCTAAGAACCACCGCGAGCAAACCTGCTTTCAAATAAAAAAAAAGCGCATCCAAATCTGTTCACCCGTTTCAGATCTGCGGTGCCACAGACAAACACACACATATAGCGGTCAAACTTATAACACCCCTCTTTTTGCGTCGGGGGTTAAAAAGTCAAACAATGCAGCAGATTTTATCTTCAAACACCCTATGCGGCGTGTCGTACCTAGCTGTGCAGCGGATAACGGCTACTTGCTTATGTGGCTATGTGGCTAGGTGGCTAATAGCCTCGACACGACACCACCGCACGTCCTCCTTTGTGGACGTGCCAATTCATAAGGGCTGTTCTAGTGAGGGCGCGATGTTCAGTTTTTTCAGCAAGTGGGTTAACGGGCGGGTCTAGATCTTTTTTTTGGTTGTGTGCTGCGGAATTTTGTGTGAAAATCTGCTGTCTTTTAAGCAAGCGTTGTCTTGATGGCTTTTAAGACTGATGGCTTTTAACTGCCTCTCTGTTTGTTTTTGGCTCCTTTTACATTGACCTGTCTATATACGGTTTACTAATCAATATCATTTTAACTTGATCTGTATGAAAAATTTGCTTTCATAACTTAATTTTTAACATTTATAAACATTTTACCGAGTTTTGTTACCCCATTCGTTAACAATTTGGCCTTCTAGAAACGGAGAGAGAAACTGATTCAATCATAGTCAAAATCAGTTCGTGAATCTATTGATATTTCTACCAGTAGGTAAGTACAATATTGTCAAGCCGCGGTTATCCGGACTGTAGCTAGGTGCGGCATGCATAGGGTGGGACGCAGATACGTATCTGATGCATTGTTTCTCTTTCGAACTGTCACTTAGGGGTAGCACCAACGGTTTTTGCACGATATTGTTTGGTTTGTGTGCAAAATTTTACACAATATGGCGGTTATATGTGGTACTTAAATTTTTATCTTGTATTGCGGTTCTTCAAAGTTGCACTGAAGTTGTGTAATGTTACTTACTATCTTATTCCCTTCTTCTGCTAATACTTTCATATAATGAATTCAGTTAGACTGATTTCCAGGACTTGACAACAAAATTACGTGACTATATTCCCGTTACAAACCTTCCAATGACTGCCTAGCAACACGAAACATTATGTCATCATTAAGTATTTGTAAAACATCATTGTCAGCACTATCGTATTTTATTTCTCCTTGACAAGGTAATGAATAATGTATTCATTGATGATATAAAAGCTTATTGCTCGAAGCTCACCCGCCTTCCAAGAATTCGTCGCGTCATTGCCTACTGTTTAATTCCTAAGTTTCCATTGATTGCTGATAGGAGAATTACGTCGTGCCTGTAGAGAAATTACAATATTGTGTCGATAAAGTTTGTTTATTATTTTTATTGATTGGACTTTGTCAGGTTTGATAGACTGGTTAGGCGATAATGGGTTTACTGCCTTTTGCTTCAAACTCAAAACGTTTATTTCAAATGAACCAATTACAGGCACTTTTGAATTGTCAAGGGGTTGGTCGATCAGAAAGATGAAGCGAGTTGCCCATTACAAAGCGTAATAGGTACCTATAGAGAAGAACGGGCAAGAAACTCCACGGACACTCTTTTAAACCAAAATATTGGTTATATCATTCATGTTTATATTATGCATGTGAGAACGATGCAGAACGTTAAAAGCGTCCATAATAAAAATATACAAATATTAAATTAAATTAAAATAAGCCGTGGTAGCTAAAAGATGACCAGTCCCTACTGACAGCGCCCGTTCACGAATACGATGCCTGTATTAGCACCATTCAGCTCAACCATTTTGAAGGGAACTAAATGGTCCATCACATGCTGCACCGCACTTGTGTTAAAAATTACCTACCTACTTGGATCTACAAATTCCGAAACCATATAAGTATTAATTTCTTCTCCCTGAACGAGAAAAGGGCGTGAATATTGCTTATCAATATTTCAAACAAATTGGCAAAACACTTATTATTTCCTTCATATCGATGCCTGATTGTGTTCGTATACGGCGTTTATTTGACAATTTATTACACCATCAAATCATGCTGCCAGCCCTATAACAATTTACCTCAAGTACTTACAATTTTCCCCTTGTTCACTTTGTCGTGTGTGAATGGAAATGCGATCTCCTTCCATGGGGTGAATAAATTCCATACATCTTTGGCCAACGTACTTTTAACGGTTCCCTAAGTATTATTGCATGTTTTTGTTATGAAAATTATGTGTATGAGTTATTTTTCTGGGTGAGCTTTTGAATTGTTCAGTGGGCTAAGTTTTTTTGTTGAAATATAATTGAAGGCTTACACTAGTTAAATGGGGAGGTTTATGGTTATTTATTCACGTGACTGACTTGGAAATACAATGAGGTTGCTTCGAAAGTACGTGAATCTACCTTGATTTATGTTTTTGAGTTGTGAAATACTCTGGTATCTGATAAACTTACAAATTTTGGGTAGTCGAACATCTCAACTTGTTTCTTGGGCGTCTCATCTAGAATCTGTAGTGTCTATAGTCATCAAGTACGTAACACCTACAGGACTTAACGGAACCCTTGTTCATTAGGGATCATTATATTGTCATATACATTCCTATCTATACTTTACTCATCTACTTTGATCTCAGGGACGTGACGTGAGGGGTTCACTGATGGCTCGCTTGTGTGTGCGCTATTTTAGTACCCCACTCTATGAACTAACACACAAATAAAAATGTATCCCCATTCCCCACCGGCCAGTACGATATTTATTTATTTACAAATGCCGTTGCCTGTAATAAAAACATCGTAAACATTCTTGCGTGTCTATTGTTAAAGAAATAGCACTGTTTTTACGTCTGCACGGAAACGTACACTCGGATACATTAATATGTAAGATTTTGCTTGGCAATAAATCTGGTAAGCCGATATCTAGGCAATTTATAAACAGGTGTTCAGTGAAGCACAGAGGTTTTGACAACTGAACTCGCTTGATCTCGTTCAGCTTTGTTTTTGTGCGTTTTCTTATGCTCGTCTGCGGTATAATTAAGATTATGTTCGAACAGTGCCGTAATCTCGTTGTATTATTCTGCAATATCCACGCGAGCTTCTATCTGAATCGCAATATTATTGAAATCAAATTTTTTAAACTCAGAAATTTTCTTACAAAAACTTATTGGCTTCTGGCGTTTCTTCTACACAACAGTTTCCAATAGTTTTTCATTGCCTAGGAAGAGTAGTATCAGGCGTGAAACACCATTATCGGAATGACACATGGCAACCGTAGTAACCTTATCTGTATTTACAAACACATTTACATTGTTACCGTACTATAAACTACGTGTGTAAATCGGTTTGAAACACGTGTTGCTTGGAAATACTAGAACAATACTAGAGGGCGGGTTGAATCAAAGTGCACCTACGACGTTGACATTACGTTTCGCGTTCATTAAAATTTGACGATTACGTATGAAACGAATCAAGATTTTGAATGCCAACTTATGAGCATTACTCTAGTTCTTGTTCTTCGTGATGGATAGGACAAGGACAACACATTATTGTAAACGATACTAGCTCATATTGGAAAGATCAGCCAGTCAAATGACCAAGTTCGATATAGAGGAGCAAATTCCCGTATTTTTAAGTACATTCGCATTCTAATTTCATTCTTTTGTCAAGTTTTTTTTTACATTGATTGTCGCTGAGATAAGATTTCAGCTGCTTATAAAGGATGGCAAAATGTATCTATCTATTTCAAACTCTTTGACAGTTTTAAACGTTACATTAGGAAGATAAAGTAGACCACAAAGATCTTTGATTTAATTCCTGCTGACTTTCTAGTACAGTAGAGTAAGCTGATGCAACCGGCCTGCAGTCATAGTGTACCATACGTCCATAAAAATTACGCCACGGTCATATCGGTCGTACAACCGAGTTACCGACCGTTTCGCTGTAGTTTATAGGTCGTATATGTATGCCAATCAGTAAACTGCGAGCTTGCCTGTAATTTACGTGCAGATATTTTCAGTCTACTGTTATTACGACCAGCGTTATATTCTTGGCGGTAGTAAATATCTGCTTTGAGCGGTGGTTAAGGAAGCCATTGAGTGTCTCTAATCAGTGGAGATTCTTCATGATTCTAGGAGATTCTAGATTTTTTTTTGTGGACTTCGGGTATAGTTCGACTTCAGACCTTTTGCTTTTAAATTATTGCTTATTCTAAAATTTAGTCCCGGTTGAGTCCCTCTAGCATGAGAAAGTCATCTTAAACTTGGAATGGACTATTGTTCTGCATCAATAGGCTTAAAAGAAAATTAAAATTGCTTGTGGAATACAATATTTATACTTGTAAATGAATGGTTCCAGTGTTGTATGTCTTCCATTTATCCATATTTACATTTTATGACCTAATCAAAATCTACGGCAAATTAAGTTTTTCTCCCTTCGCGATCTTCATTTGTTTTTGTTGTTTGTGCGTTCGTAAAAAGCGTAAAACAAATGAAGGCATTAAAATATGTTAATGTCTGGTACACTGTGAATAAATGAATGGTTAATCCTGGATCCTTAAGGGTGCTGGTTCGATTCCGTGCTAACAAAAGGGAGGTCTATCGTGGAATAACTATCATGATTTATATCTGCAAGGGACTTTGGTCACTGGTGGCAATTTATTATTTTTGATAGTTTTTGTTATAGTCAGCCTACACTGGATTCCCGCCATTCTTGCATACTCACGTGAGTGTGCGCGCATTATATTTTGTATAATAAATAAAAATGTCAATGGTGAATTAAAATGTTTAAAGGCTCCTTCAAAATGGCGCAACACGCGACGCGAATCGCACGCGACACAAAGGCACCGCTCGTCGCGCGACAGGCGGTTCCTTTGTGTCGCGCCTGCTTGTAAGAGCCTTAAAATGTTGCAGTACAAAGTTAAACAAATATTTAGATAGCATAATACTAAAAGATATAGATGAGAATAGGCAGATAAAGCATCATTCAGTTTCCAAGACAACTGCAATAAGGAAAAACAGGCACAAACCAGTCATAAACGTAAGACCATTATTGACATAGCAAAGACAAAGTCAAATCATTTATTTCGAATAGGCACAAAAGGCACTTTTGAACGACAAAATTTACAAAAAAAATAGAATTGATTCTAGTTGCCCCTTCCAAAAGGTAGTTTCGTATGGAGAAGAATGTGCAAGAAACTGGCGACTTAGACATATCGCACAATTCTCGTAGTTTTTACTTCGCTATAAAATAAGTATTTAGTATTTAAGCACCGGTTATATATCTAGCAAATATCATTGATATTGCCGACTAGTTTTAAAGGAAGTACTTTCGTTTCTAACTCATCAGTATATATGAAATACCTGTCTGTTTTGTCCGTGGGAATATATTTGAAAAAACAATCATTTTGATGTAGGTAACTGATTTTCATTTGTTTTCATGTATATACTAAACATTTTAAGGGCCAAGTTCACCAAACTTTGTTTACTAAATGCAAGTAGCAAAATCATTTGACGTATCGTCTTTTTTGTGCAAAACAGAATTAAAACCGTCAAAGTGCTCAATGGAACGTTTAACGTTTAATTATTGATAGAGCTTGGTGAACTTGGCTCTTATTTTTGTAAAGGAATTACTTTCGTTTTATAACTCATAAGTATGTGTGACATAGGTACCCGTCTGTTTTGTCCGTGGGGATATACCGCAGAAAACAATAATTTTTTCATTTTTATACTAAACATTTTAAGGGCCAAGTTCACCAAACTTTACTAAATACAAGTAGCAAAAGCATTTGACGTATTGTCTTTTTTTGTGCAAAAAAGAATTAAAACCGTCAAAGTGCGTAATGGGGCGTTTAACGTTTAATTATTGACAGAGCTTGGTTAACTTGGTTCTTATTTTTGCTTGGACCAAACATGGGACGACCCGAATAAGTAATGAATTAAACCAAAGTACTTCCTGAAAGGGTACTTGACATCTTCAAGTGTGTCCGAAGTTGATGTGATCGGTACCTTTAGTGGAACTTGCAAAATTTCTTTGTTTTGTTGCATTTCATAGTTTTGTAGTGATCGTGTCCTATCTGTCTTGTGGTTATGTCACTTGTAGATACGTGTGATATCTCTGCGTGTCTTGTATATAAATAATATTTTGTTTGTTATGATGATTGTTAGCTTTTGTACCATAACATGAAGCTTTTAGAAAAATACAGGGTAGTCAGAATGGTGTTTTTTTAAACCAAATTGTTCTTTCTGAGTTTGTTTTGGGCATTATCTACTGAGATCGGTAAAGGAAAGTATCGTGAAAAAACCTGGACTTCTAGTGAATATAAGTCTTAAATCGCCAACCCGTCGTGATCAATGCTCATGGCTTCTCCGTATGAGAATAGGCTGTTGCCCTGCAGTGAGACAGTAATAGTCTGGTATTAAAAGAATGATAGTAAACTTCAACAGACACTTCAATGAAGTAGTGGCACAAGTTCATAATCATGATAAACTCACTGTGTATGACAACATCTGATACAATCGTTTCAGCGTAAATCTGTGCATTGAGATTACTTCTGATCCAAATTTCGGTTCTTCCACCGATCCAAATACCCGCCCTTATCATGATTGTTCCACCACTGTATACATGGACTTCCTGGCATGATTTTAAACTTTCTTGACGGCCAGGGGTCCTCCAATACCGTGTACGTCTAGTATCTGGCCTGATACCAAAGCGAGATTCGTCAGAAAACACACAAAACACCACTCTTCTTCTGCCCAATTTCTGAGTTCACGAGCCCATTGTTAATGGGCTCTGCGATTGCGAGGCCCAATAGATGGTGCACGTAGTGGCCTTCGGGAACGGAGATTGACTTCATGCAAGCGATTTCTTATGGTTTGATCGCTTATCAACATCCCTGAAGAGCTATGAAGCCTCGTAACCAACATCGTCGCGGTCAGTTTACGATTTCGTCAAGCAGTCATTTGTATGTAACGATCTTGTCTGCGTGCGGTGATGTGAGCTAGTCCTCCATGTCGCTCTGCCACGCTGCCAGTGATACGGTAACGTGTCCAAAGCCGACTTAGTGCCCAGAGCGATTGCCAAAGCACGTTGCCGAGAATAAGCTTCCAACATTCCCACGGTACTGATCATTTCTTCTCGGCTCAAATGACGTCTTCTCCCCAGAATAATGTTCTTTTGTATTGAGTCCACTCAGAAGTATGGCAGAAATTTTACTGATTTGGCCTCAAACACGTTGCAGGATTATATAGGAATACGACTTGATAGAAGATGTTCATCTTTTGACCGAAATTCAAAAACTATTCCGTTTTCAAATGACGAAATTTACTAAAAAGTATTCTTAAGAGATACAAAAATATAATTAAAAAACCTGATGTTTAGTAACTAGTAAAAACGCTTGCTTGCTGGATTCCTAGACACTTAATTTGTGTATTTACAATTCTCGCATGCATGCGTACAATAGTAACTCAGAAACATAATCGGAATAAATTTGTTTAACTTACATAATAATATATGTTATTAAGTATGATTTGTAATTGCCATCCCCAACTATTAGAGGCATCGCATCGTACGTAATTCCAGGCTTGTGGAGATGTACCTACTAACGTTGAGTTTAATTGTTGAAATAATTGAACAATTATGAAGGTAATACGAGTGCGGGCGAGTGTGGGCTCCGTATGTTCGCGTAATCTTACAAGATTCGATCTACAATGTTATTCAACCCGCCTTTCAGATTAAAGGCACTTACAAAAAGGCGCGACATGCGACGCGAATCGCACGCGACACAAAGGCACCGCTCGTTGCGCGACAGGCGGTGCCTTTGTGTCGCATCGCGTGTCGCGCCTTTATGTATATATTTTACCTGCCTCGTTGGTCTAATGGTCGCAAGCGCTACTGTTAATCATAAGAGCCTGAACTTCCCAGGTCGCGCAGTGTTATTGGGTTTTTCCATCTGGTATTTCTCATTAGCAGGTCGGTGTCTGGATTTGTGCCCGGTTGATGGCAATAAGCTCGCCCCCTATTACATAGGACTTAAACATAACTGGCGAAATTCTGGGTGTACCTACTGTAAATAGGCTTCTGCCTTACCCTTCGGGGAATACCGGAAGTAATGTTATGTTTCTATGTTATGTTTGTGTATATGTTATTTTATTCTGCAACTGTGAACAAAGATGCCAAACAATATTTCTTCAAATAATTACGTCCCTGTTTCCTTGTTTTGTTTGCTATAATTAACTTGCAACAACTAATTAATCCATTAAAACGGTGAGCTTTAATAAAAGTCTTCGGATTGCAAAGGCTTCCGCATGTACCCGCGGACCCCTAAAAATATTCGGCTCCAGTATAAAGGGCGCCCAAATTGTCATAATTGAAAGTTAACGTGCGTTAACTGGCGTAATTACAAGAATTGTTTATAATTAAAGGCGTTACTTTTTTTCACTAAAACAAGCACCGAATTATACAAAATTACTAGTTGTAATGCCTTCTGAACTTATCATTATATCCGTTCTATGTCCCGGGAAATTGAACCAGGAAAAAGTTATTATCGTGCTCTATAAAAAAGTATACGAAAGTAAACCTTATTTCCTAGACCATAAGGATATTGAAATGCGATCTTTAATAAAAAAGGGCAGGCAATTTTGACCAGAAATTAATTTCTGAACAAAATTATATTGGTCGTTCTTAACGAAATGGGATTCCAATTTGAGTCCTAAAACTATAGCAATAAGTTTGAGGTTTTAAAATTTGGGTGGCAATAAATGTGTTGATCGACAGGTCAATTACCTAAGGGCACGCGCACGGTGTACAAACAAACAGAACATGTTTAAATTAGTATACGTGAACAATTGATGTATGAGTGATCGGTACCCACTGAATTGGTCATTATAGAACCGTTGGGTGGTCGCTTATTATTTTTTATTTACTTTTTTGTAAACATTCGGAAAACAGACTATAATTGCTTACACCTTACTCCGCCCGTAATTGTTGGTAATGAAAGGAAACATGTATATGAATGGTGTAATGCAATTTATTCAAATTGTGATGGCGAAGCATGTTTTTTTTTGATAATGACAGAAAAGAAGGGCTTCATAAATTATATGATGAAAGTGGAATGAAACGAATTTGGTAATTATTTATTTATTTTGTATAATGTACAATCAGTTACAGGCTAGGCTAAAACTTAAGAGTACGTGACCCCGTTGGGGCGCAGCAAGTATTATTATATTTAACTTATATCTAGGTTAAATACTTAAAAGTTAACATTATATTGCATACCTACTACTAATACATAAACTCTTTCTAACATAATATATTTAATTTATAATTACTAAAGTCATTTTAAATATGTAGTAATTAACTCACAATATGGCTGAAGACTAGTTTCAAGATGTTATTATTAAATTTCACGCTTAATTTATGGCACACTCCTTCTCAAAAACAGGATGCCTGTGTTCCAGCAGTGGGAATGTTATACAATGTTGTTTAACAGTTTGTCAATCATGAACACCCTGAACTAGATTTAATTCTTCAGACTAATTAATATTATGATCTAGCTGTGATTGACGACACCATTCTTACTAGGTACCTATTCTACTCACTACACATTAAACTAATCAGTAAAAATTTACAACAAAAATCTTTTAATTGATTGACAATATAGCAATCGACGCACCTGCCGCTGATTTACAACACAAAAACACGACATCAGCAAAAAAAAAAAATAACAATCGCAGGACCTACATTAAAAAGCCATCGGTAGGGATATTAACAAATGTTTAGGAGTTTTAAGGGCTCATTACGGACGCGGGAAGTGGGGTGAGTTGGAAGGTTGGTCGAGATAAACATCAACTACTAGGAGGCACCTGTCAAGTTGTCCGTCAAAAAAACCTACTATCAAATTTAAAGGACAATGCCGTAGAGCTAAACTTATCAGGTTGACTGGCTTGACTTTCTATACAAGTTATAGGATTGTATAGGAAAGGTGAATAAAGACGTATATTGCAGACGTGTTCGCATGTCCTGCGTATTTTTAGATTGCACATTGCAATTTTATCGGCCGACAGTTTTACTTTTAAGTTGTATTGTCGATCAACGAAAGGCCACAAAGGTACACTGCCCTGTAGAAAATAAAACGCAAAAAGAATTAAGGCTAGACCTTCGAGCAGATACCCTCCTTATATCAAGCGTCTTACAAACATTTATCAATGAATGCTGATGATAATATTGGCTAAAGTACAATCTGTGAAGTACAGAATGTTCGCCTATCTAATGTGGCCTAGTTTACAAACATTCAAATGATCCGAAAACTAAACACACTTGGCCAAATTCCCACCTGTGGTACATTCTCATAGGTTCCTTTCATTCAATACGAAAAATATTATCCACACTGTTTTAATATTGACTGTTTTAAACTTGACACTTCAAAGATTTGTTAAGCCCTCAAGGATTAAAAGTATGAAAGACTTAACCGCTCCAAAATACATTATTGAACAAAGACTTGAGAGATTGGCTAAAACTGTTGAAACCAAATTTTCTAGACGTCTGCGAAGTTTCATCTAATTATCAACTGAAATAAGTTCGCGTTATACCGGCTGGCATTGTGTTTGTTTCATTATCGCTTACAGCAGTCAGGTTTACGGCAGGAGGGGAGGTTACCTTCACGAATCCAATTGTTCCAACAATAAACCCCTCCGTGTCTGTACTTACTTCTAGAACTAATACTGAAGATTTGAGAGACGCCACTTCAAACAACGCTAAAACAATTATATCATTAACAAATATACGTTATTATGAATTCAATTTAAAATTATATGGTATAATATCAATACAGTTTATCAGTAAATCATAAAACCGACCACTAATGAAAGGGTTTAAAATTAAATTGTACATTAGATACCCATAAATTTCGGACTTTGAAACCATCAAAAATAACCCAAACACCGGATGCGAATCAATCGTTCAATTATAAATACTAATTTGATATTGTGTCTACCACAAGAAATGAACACAAAGTGATAAAATTACTCGTAATAAGGAAACGTGGAGCAGGTGTTGGCAATTACTGATAGATACAGATGTGGGATGAAACAAAGCTACACATTAAACCGACCACCTTACCAACACCTTTACATTTTGAAGGGACCAGCTGCCATTATTAAAAAGGGAAGTGTCATAAATGACGCCTCAGATAATGTTTGTTCTACAATGGCCAAAGACAAGACAATAGTTGGAACTTTCCTACAAAATGTTATTACACACAAAAACGAGCTCTGCCAACATACCACCCATAGATTCCGATTCATGAGCGCAAGTACCATAAAAGGCTCCTTCACAAAGGATTCCGTTCATCTTTTGTTGTCGAGGGTGGCTGGTGAAATGGTCGCGTCTTCCCGGAAAGAGGATTCGTTTTTGTTGTTACTGATGAATAATTTTTTGTTTACCTCGCGAGAACAATGTCAGCGCCAGCAAAACTCAGCTGAGGGACGCCTCCGGTGTCTTCGTCCTATGGTTTTTCCCGTGACAACGAATTGGCTAGCATTAAATGCTGTAGAAACATCGATCACTAATAAAGTTTTTTTATTAGTAATCGATCTGTAGAAAACATTCGGTTGAATATTTTAAGTGCTTGGGCGAATAATAATGAGCACACAAGAGAAATACAAAGACACGCTTCGTATTCTCATAAATCCATATCAATTCCAAATAAAGGCTCCCACAGACAGGTGCGACGCGACAGCGCTACACAAAGGCGCCGCTCGTCGCGTGACATGCGGTATCTTTGTATCGGACGTCGCGTCGCGGCAGTGTGTACGAGCCTTAATTAAAGAAGAAACAGTATTGCACCAACAGCTAATAGGAACGAGTTCCCTCAATCTGATACCGCATTCGCGCCAAATTTTTTTCCCTCCAAAAAAGCTGAGGGCGTTTAGGTAGGCGCCAAAAAGCCGCCAGTTCTCAGAACGAGAATGAATGAAAAGGCCATAAACTAACGTTGCGCCTCACCGACAAACGGCTTCACGTGCCGATGCACCAGCGGACCAAAGATCAAAACCCTCCGATGCTTAACAATTTAACGATAAACGAAGAATTGGCCCGTTTTTTGTGTGTGCCTTATCTTTGCGTTTGAGTGGATCAGTGTGGCGATTAGAAACTCTTTAATTACGGGGATGTCATGTTGTTTTGATGTGTGATTGCTTGGCTGGGAATAAAGAATTCGCGATGAAATAAAAGGGAGATAATTTGATAGCGGTCAGGCTTTTTTCTTAAGTATAAAGGAACTGGTGTTAGGATTAGGGCTTCTCACTGTCGTACAACAAAAGTTTGAAGACTTATTGTGGCATATCTTTATTTTGTATGCTGTAGTAAATCCCCAACCCTCACAATGTATACAAAACAGTCAATGAAAGTTCCGGAAACAGCGCATCAATATCAAAACAATTTACGTCATGATTATCTAGTCCACGATCTATTACATTTACGGACAGTCGGGGTCCGTTCTCATCTTCATCACATCATCCGGCTCTCCTTTGGGAAGTCTAAGATCATTTCGCCATTTCCTTTGTGGTCTACCGCGACGTCTCACGGTGCCTTGAGAATCCTTCTGTGGTTACTTATAAACTAGAGGGTGTATTATAGGTATTCTTCTTATTGCTTTTGTCGGTAGGCTTAAGGTTGTACTGTTGGCGTTTTGGTTCGTTGGTTTGATTTTCCGCTGTATCCAACCTTAGTTAAGTTTTAGGTTCTACAGAATTAACAGCTTCGTCCAAATTCTGCTAATGCCTTCCTACTATACCTCCTGAATAAATTTTGCAGTTCAAACTCAAAGCATTTATTTCAAATAAACCAATTACAGGCACTTTTGAATTGTCAAGGGGTCGGTCGGTCAGAAAGATGAAGCTAGTAACTAGTTGCCCATTCCAAATCGTTGTACACCTATGGAGAAGAACTGGCAAGAAACTCCACGGACACTCTTTTAAATCAATATTTTTACAAAAAATTTGTTACATCATTCATGTTGAAATTATACATGTGAGAATAAGCAAGTAACGTCGAAACACCGCTTACGATGGAGCCTTTCCTGAAAATTGTAATCTAATCTTCCTGAAAACTTGGTGCATACCCTACTATATTAAATTGGCTTTGTTCACATCGTTTGTTCAACTTTTGAGCACGTCGTTTTCATTTATATTCATTCATTACTTTGATTAATAACCAGCGAGTGTTAAACATTTTTCGACAAGATTCTTTGATCGAAAATTGATGGCGAAATAATTACACGCTGCAGATATGAAGTCCGAATTTTTGCAACCTGTGCACCTGGACATCATTTGTACAAGTCAATCTGCGGTACCTTAAAAAGGCTTCGATAATTACCACAATATCATTATTAACAGATTTTTGAGAAGTGAAAAGTTATTGAAGCTTTCTCTTGATGTGTTCATTACGAATATTGCTCTCGTGACATTTTTAGTGCAGAAATATTCAGTTTTTTTTTTTAAATATTCGTGTGAAACAGTATTTATGATATTCACTCCAACTGTAATTGGATTGCGTTCGTTTTTCCACCAATTTGTTTTGAATATCGCCCAATTTCGGACACCTCGCTCCCATATTTATTTATTGTAATCATTTCGCTCTCCGATTGTTATCCGTTCATCCTAAAGATATTTTGGTGAACGAAAAATAACTTTCATAAAAGATTATTCCGCTGGAATAAATATCGCGTGTATTTTTTACCCAACGTTGGAACAATAAGATGATTAGCAACCCTTAGGCCTGGCGCGCTCCCTTTTTAAACGATAGAATTACTTCCCTCAACTTTGTTACGATGTTTTGATAGCCGAGGTCGTTATACGCTCAGAAATCTTACGATTCGGCGCTCGCGATTTTTCGCTTAAGTTTTTTTAGTGAGCCTATTAGTGGTAATTTGAAGTTAACATACAATTTTGCAATTTCATAGCTTAAGTTTCTAACAACTTTTTGTCTACCGTGAGTAATTTTTGCTGTAATGTGGTCGTGAAGATAATATTAAAGATTAAAGAATCATTGAAAAATATTCGACTTTTTTTAAAAATTTTAATGTCACGTGTCATATTTCGGAATAGAAGCGGGCCGTTGACACACACACTCAAGCGATGCGGTAATAACGTTCCAAATTGACAGCAACAATATTTCATTGCCAATGCAAAGGTCGGTCGTTCACAGTCTACGTTCTCGTTCAGATCGTGTCAAGGTGAAGTTGGGTTGCATTAATTAACTAATACATCTGAGAGGCCTCTTGCACAGATTAGGAGTGGTCCGGTCTGAAGGTTAATATGACAATTTAACAAGCAATGCGCGGAATTGGTTCGGGATCAATTAGATGGTTTCACGATGGGATGATTGCTCAGACATTTGTGAAGGGTTAATGATACTTGTTGATTCGAACGATCTGAGAAAGGAGGGAAAGCTCAAGGGTAAAAACATTGTTGTAAATGGGACTATATCTATTAACAACGCAGTACAAGGTGATCCAGTAAACAAATATGGGGAAAATTTTGTATCAAATGATCTGAAATTGTAACAATCTTTTGAATATGCGACTTTAGAATAATTTCAAGTGACACTCATTCAGATTCAGGCAAAAGAAAGTTGTAATTGTAGACCCGGAACACATTTCAAATAAAGTTATGCATGAACAGTTACTTAATCTCAATATCTAATATTGCTGCTAACTTATCTTTGATTGCATTCTCTAATTCGAAATACAAAGCAATTATGTAATGAACAAGTTATGATAATGCGAAAGGTATTAGGGCCATCCATGATATAGCTGACAACAACGGAGAGAAAGCAACTGTCATGGATGACATGGTTCTAATTGTGAAATGCTCTGTGAATGTTACTTGTTACTCTGGTCATGATTCATGGTGGATTGAGATTGTTGTTTCCTTGTGTGGATTGAGGGCTATCTTCCTTGTTCTCTTTTTTTGGTGGTATATTGGTTTGGGTTTGTACTTTGACTATAAAGGTACAAGTTCGTAGCCAACTGCAGGCAGCAGCAGCAGACGACGTGTCGCCGCGACACTACTGGTTTCTATGTATTTCTATGAAATACCTTTCTAGCTAGCGACACGTCGTCTGCTGCTGCTGCCTGCAGTCGGCTACGAACTTGTACCTTAACGGTCTCATCTGATGGTAAGTGATGTTGAAGCTGGAAGTGAACAAGTGTAAGCAAACTTGTTCACTTTGAAGACTCCTAAATCGAAAAACTGCCTTTAATTTAGGTCTCCCAGTTGCCAGTCTCCATAACCCTGGCCAGTGCAAAAGAACTGGGTCTAGGGTGGACATCATTCCTCTTTCCGAGCTCAGCTAAGGCATCTTTCTCTTTTTGGATGATATGATATATACGATGATATAGGCTGCCAAAATGAGAGATCTCATTGATTACCTAGATTTCTGTGAACTTCTCTCCTATAAAATCTTTAAAGCTTCACCTTTTTAATTACGGCTTTCGTTCAAAACAAACCCACGTCACACCAACGCACATTTGAGTCGTATAGATGCAAAAGCAGCAACATCCTATTTTTCAATGATAGCAGATTTGAATGCAGTCTGCCAGTGTCAAATCAGCTTCATTATTTGACTTAATAAGTTTGTAGCAAAATCAGCAACATGTCATTTAAAATAACCGTTGAAATTATAGGTTTGCAGCAAAAACAGCAATATCCATTAAGTAAGAGTAAGTAAGTTCGCCGCTTTGAAACCAAAAATATTGTTTTTCACCATATTGGTTTATCTGGATGTTGCTACCTTTGCATCTTTATGACTCATTTGTATAACTAAACTACTGAACCTCCAAGATGAATGGCCTACATCGTAAATCAACACAAGAAAATCCTCGTATATCTCCAGCCTTAAAATTGATTCAAACGTATACCCTCGCCGACAATGATTTACGTTGCTTCCGCAAGCTCGGGTTACGATCGGATGACATAACTTTCTACACCATATTTGTCATGTGTAGAGACATTGTAGCGGTGTCTATTACGGTGTGAGCGGAGGGTGTCATGTGTCCAGAAATATCTGGCTATTTAGCGGTGGGCGTGTTTACACCGACGCGTAATTCGGTGAGTTCAATCACGCGAAGTGACTGATGCAGTTTCCAAATTATTGGGGGAGCCCGTGACTTTTATTGAGGAGATTGTTTTACATAGTCATGAGGGCGACTTTATAGCAATCGGATTAATGAACTCAACTCAGATCCATCCGTATGTTATGATTGTTATGATTTATTAATGCTGGTGGCGAATTTATAAAAAGTTAAAAGCAAAACACTTAGCAAACAAAACACCTTCGTCGTAAAACTTTTACTTTCATTTATAAATAGGAAAATGGTTAACAAACGATTAGAATTGTGAAAAGTGAAACCATTTGCATTTACAATAATGACTTTGAAAATCGTTTGTTTACTCTTTGCGGCTTCTTTCTTCGTTGTTCGCTAAAACAAAGATTTGATCAAATCTACCTTGAAACTTTTTGCTTTTGTTCCTGTTGAAACAATTGTTGCTTGTTTTATTTTGCTTTGCTGAAACTTCTAGTGTTAACTCGTATGTTTTTAAAGCGTGGAATAACAATATTTGTAATTTTTCGTAGGAACGTTCTATTTATATAATTATAATCTAATATATAAAATTCTCGTGTCACAGTTTTCGTTGCCATACTCCTCCGAAACGGCTTAACCGATTTTGATGAAATTTTTTGTGCTTATCCGGTATCTATGAGAATCGGCCAACATCTATTTTTTATACCGGTAGGTAGGTATGGTAGGGAGGTAGGTAGGGTAGGGAGTTAGGGAGGTAGGTAGGTAGGTAGGGTAGGTAGGTAGGTAGGTAGGTAGAGTAGGTAGGTAGGGTAGGTAGGTAGGGTAGGTAGGGTAGGTAGGTAGGTAGGGTAGGTAGGTAGGGTAGGTAGGTAGGGTAGGTAGGTAGGGTAGGTAGGTAGGGTAGGTAGGTAGGGTAGGTAGGTAGGGTAGGTAGGGTAGGTAGGGTAGGTAGGTAGGGTAGGTAGGTAGGTAGGGTAGGTAGGTAGGTAGGGTACGCCGTAGATAAGTACCGCAACCCGTGCGAAGCCGGGGCGGGCAGCTAGTAATATATAATAATTTATCATTTATTCTCTCTTCACAAAGCTGACTTAAAGTAAATGTGTTGAAAGAATGTCTCAGCTGTATTCCACCTTTGTGAGAGACTTTTATAAAACATTCAGACATTTATAAAAGCTCAAGCAAGCCTTGTCCCAACTACGTTGAGGTCGGGTTCCAGTCTAACTGGATGTAGCTGAATACCAGTATTTTACATGGAGCGACTGCCTATCTGACCTCCACAACCCAGCTACTGGGTAACATTATACCCCTTGGTAAGACTGGTTGTCAGACTTGGGCCTCTATCTACCCTCTAATGACTGTCAAAGATCTACGAATGACAGCCAAGATCAACGGCTTATACTGAGGTACAGAGGGGTCTTGCTCTCGATATGTAATGGATGGTCACCCATCCACGGACCGACCTCGGCAAGCGTAGCTTAACCTTCGATCGACCCGTGCAGCTGTTATCATTTAGCCTCGAGCCCCCCCTCCTATATTTATAAAAGCTATTGTTTATTTCTTTAATATTTCATTTTTATGTTTCAGTAAATGCATTCACTACAGTTGTCAGTTAAATTGTCAGTTCGGTGTGACAGTAGAGCACGCTAGTCGTTTAGGCGCGCCGGTTCATATGTTCTTTTTGTCCCGGGGACAATTCTAAATCGGGCCGGGTCGTTGCCGGTCTAATTCCGTACTATCCACGCCGCCCATATTACATACTACTGTGGACTTCCTATTGCGTAATGCCGATACAATTGATAGCGTTTAGCGAATATCAGACTCAGATTGACACAGTACAAGCTCCGGTGACGCGACACAGCATGCACTGTGTACGTTACGACAATGTTCCGGGCCTCTTGTTGGAAAATGGCATTAGTCATCTTGTTAGACAGAAGTGGATGTTAATATTAGAGGATGTGGGTGTGTTTATCTGACGTACGATAGCTCTTTTTGTAACACAGATTTCTAGATTAGATTCAGCGTGTAATTTTGACGATAACGCCGGGAGTGTCGCTTCCCGCTGGATCCGACCGCGTGAATACAAATTAAATAAATAATGTAGGATGTCGACGAGTGGACAATCATTATGCGTTTTGAATGTTGTTTTATGGTACTTTTGTGAATGGGCCACGTATAGTCTCGTATTCAACGCTTGAATTCTTAAAGCGTAATTAAAAGACAATGGCTTGAAGGATAATTTATGGATACAATCGAAGCAACGTTGGAAAATAAACTGAATTTAAAGACGTCTATATCAGCTGCGTTAACGCTTTGACAGACTGAGTGGAATCTAAATCGACACAAAGTGCAACAACATGAAAGTTTCCATTAAGTTAATTCCTTTGTGCCCACAATAGATATCTGTAGCTACTCGAACCGTATCAAGACTAGAATAGTTGACAAGGAATGCCGGTCGGCCATGTTGGCTGGCGCACGCGCCGCTGAGCGCCAACTAATTAATACATGCCCTTCCAACTCTTCATTAGCGAGCAGACGCGTTTTTGTTAAGATCGTTGCGCGAGCGCAGGTTTTTCGCGTCGCGCGTGCTGCGCGGGAAATGTACGCAGTCGCACATAGGAAATTGTGTGATGGAGTCGACTGATATAAAAAATGAAGTAGAAATGTCAAATGTTTTTATGCTATAAGTAAGCTTATTAAGATTATTGGATAAGTAACATTTTTTGTCCTTATCTGGTATATTTTTTACAAGCTTTTGTTTTTAAGTTACATTTTTTGTTGGAAGTCATCGACTCCATTCGAGAATTCTATAAATCCTCTCACACAATTGAATAAAAAGTTAATATCAATAAATCATAAAAATAAACTATAAATTCGCAAAGTATCTAACTACTCTATAATTAAAATTGTATGATTAGTTTAATTACGATTGGGTTTCTGATGGGGGTTTATACTTCAAAATTATGCCTTTAAATTCTCACTAGCATAAAGTTTAGTTTTTTCGCTACTTACGAACTCTACACGTACCGATATTAAGATGGTGTTTTACGATTCCCTCCAGTGATATGTTTAAATGTCGGTTTTTATGCGGTTATGATATTACGTTTTTTATTATTTCCGGTTTTCGAGTCAGCCGGTTTATCTTTATGTTCTATTTTTTTATTGTCTTGTTGAAACGTAGGTACGGTTTTTGTTAGACTAAGAGGTTTTTTTGGGAAAACCTCAAATATAAAATTATTAGATACGTAAGATCGAGGCGCAAAGTTTGTGATGCGAACTTTATGGTCGTGCTCTCTGAATGTGAGCTGTAAATTAATTAAGGTTTTTATGAACCTTTGTTTGAACGTTGAATTGTGACTATTTAACGTTTAATACACGGCATACATTATTGTAATTTCATTCGAAACGAGACGAACTTTTCGTGCTCAATTTCCGCGAAACGTAAACTTGAAAGCATTCGGTAGATTACTTGTAATCGAAAATGTTAACAAGAGATTCTTACAGCATTTAATTACACTTTGACAAAAAACAGAATGTTTCGGAAGCGAAGACTCTGTGAATACATTATTCCTATAAAAAGCTCTTGATTAATATGAGGTTTGTTGCAAAAACTTTGCCTCGTGCAAACTTTTGGCTATCCAAGCGGTGGCATTGACCTTTCCGATTGATTCGATAGATATCGGATGGACAATAAGGCAGAAATAAAAGCTTAACTTCGGCCAGGGCTGCCAAACACTCGGGCGAAAGATTAAATAAGTTACACAAGTTACGTTGTCGTAAAAAGTTTGAAGGGCGTTTAGGAAATGGCTGTTTTGATCGGACGCCCCGTTTACTTATATGTTTAGTATCCCTGACGATATGACTCCTAAGTATCAAAGTATTGTTTAACTTGGTTTGTGAGTCGTTTATAAAGATAGGTTTATGATAGCCTCATAAGTTATGTACTTAACAATTTATAGCCGCTTTTAGTCTGGAGTTAGAAATAAAATGATTGAGGTGGAACGTGTAATAAAATGGAATTGTTTTTGTTCAAATAAGCACTTCATAAAATTACCGTGTACCGAAATTTTATTTGTGACTATATTTATTTATAATTTCCTATCAACCCCACTAATATTATCGATCTACAAGTATGACACATGTCACACACAGGGCTTTACCTACAAGACATACACTGTGTCCTAACCAAAAGCGAATGTCGTGCGAATACGCGATAATGCGGTCGTTTATATGAATTACTTACTAGCTGCGCCCCGCTGTTTCACCCGCATAAGTCTCGATCCCGTGGGAATATCGGGATGAAAAGTATCCTATGTCTTAATCCAGATCATAATCTATCCATTTGCCAAATTTCATCCAAATCCTTTTATCCGTTTTAGCGTGAAAGCATAACAAACAAACATACAAAAAATCAAAAAAAATATTTTCTCTTTATAATATTAGTTTAGATGGCGACGTAGTTATTAGCGCGATAAAACAAGTCGCGTTTTCAATCGCGACTTGTTTGATCGCGCTAGTAACTTGTCATATATTCATATTAACGAGCGCGACGATCACGTACTCGCGCGACAACGGCTTTGGTTTAGGAGTTAGGACACGGCCATAGGCGTCACCTCCAAATCTTCAAATCAATTAATATCCAACCTTTGTTCCTGCATCACCAGCTGCCAAAGCCACATAAATCTAAAACTAACAAAACATGTCGCCAGCCCTAGTAACGGGGCCAATGCAAAAACACGATGGGCGGTCAAATGATACGATGTCGCCGTGTTTGGCTTCTGCATCCGCCTGTCCGAACTCCTGAGTACCCCAGACTCTCCGGACCTCCATTAAGAGGAGAATGTATTGTAAGATAATAACTACAGACCTCTTTAGATGTGAGTGTCAATATTGTTTGAGGACGCCGCTGTAGGATCAGGTTTAGTGCATTTCCATAATCTTGTCTTGTATGGATGTCTCGTGTTTTGATGCGTTTGATGTGGGGGGCTGAGCGTGATCATCTATGTGTTTTGTTTTTATTTTGTGATACGTATACAAAAAAAAAACATTGTGTAGGTACATCAAAAGTAAGGATTTACGAAACGAAATTACGTACAGATTTCATCACTTTGGTTTGTTATTATTATATACCGGATTTTGAATATTTTCATAGAACAAAACAAAAACTGTCTCTGTTTTTGGTAAATTATTTAACAAAAAAATAACATATGTTGTTGTGTTGTTTTTTGTTGTTGTTGTTTACATGTTGTACGTTATATGAAAGTAATTAAGAGCCTAATTTATCAGAAAATTCAAGTTACCAACTGTTTTAGTGTCAAGGATGTTAATAATTGAAGTAACTAATCGTATGTGCTACAATCATGTAAGTCTAAATTATTGTCATTAAGCTATTAGCACCATATACTTATCGGTTTCTTATGACTCTTGATTGTAGTGCTTTAATCATGCTGTAATCTATTAGTCTAAATAATATTATAAAGAGAAAAGATTTGATTTTATGTGTGTTTGTTTGTTACGCTTTCACGCTAAAACGGCTGAACGGATTTGGATAAAATTTAGCACAGGGCTAGATCATGACCTGTAAAAGGACATAGGCTACTCATGATCCTGGAACGCAGACGAAGTCGCGGGCAACAGCTAGTAAATTATAAATAGCTAATTATTTCAAGTCGTTAGCATTTTGCTATAAATGCTAACTGTAATAACACAAGCATTTCTTTGATATAATTGATAAAGAGTACATTGGCTCGCCATACGTTCGTGTTTCGCAAAAAGACGCATATTCGCCTAAACATGGAGTTATCAAAATAATGCACGTTTCCCGTACATGCCGGCGACACAAAAGAGGTCGTTACATCCAACCAGACCAGGCAACTCCTACATAGTTCTAGCGAGTTAGTCATAACTTCCGACATATCAAACACTTCACTATTACGTTAGGGAAGTTAGTTTCCGTCCTCAGACATATACACAGTAGCTATACAACACAAACTTTAACCCTCTTCACATAGAGGTCATAATTGAATACAAAAGCGCAATATTCACTTCCACAAACTTAATTATACAGTTTGCAACCGAAATCTAACCGATCCACGCAGTTCTCAAGTGACATTAGCATATCTGACGGCGGCAAATACAATTTTGTGTACATTTGGCTTACCATAATGAGTGGTTTATGGCGTGTGCGATGTACGTGGGTAGGCTGACACCAAGCGGTCAAGGTTACGGCGTCCGTCGTCCTGCGAAGGTCACGTCTCTGACCGAGACCCTGTTTGTCCGCCGAAGTTCTGCGAAAAATGGGCTGTTTCCTTTTAGATGGTTATCCTTAGAAGCTTCTGAAATGTGTTGCAACTGAGATTTATAGGTCATCTTGATGGTAATATCTTGGGGCTCTTGGAATAGTTGTGTGGTTATATGTTCTAAAAACAACATTGGCGTATCAAAAGTCAAAACTGCACCCTAATTACGTAACACATTATCTATCACAATCTGAATCATTTTGAAGCCTATTGTTAATCCATTGCTTCATATGTTTGAAAAATTTGTCTGCTCAACCACGAGAAAAACGCAATGAATGTTGTTGAACTGTCAAAATGAAACCCATTCCTACTGTTAGTGTGTTACGTAATTACCCCGCTGACTGGTGCATGACTGCGTATCGAATCTACCTATGTCGTTTGATACAACATAAAGGCTCCCACAGCTAGGCGCGACGCGACAGCGCTACACAAAGGCGCCGCTCGTCGCGCGACACGCGGTGCCTTTGTGTCGGGCGTCGCGTCGCGCCAGTGTGTACGAGCCTTAAAACGTTTCTGATTACCGCCAGTTACAAAGCAAGCTAAAACAACCAAGTCTACGTTTATGAATGAACCGTCCACACAACGCAACTAAGTTTCAGTACATAATTCATGTTTAAAGTTATCAGTGCACCATATAATTACGAGAACAAACCTATATTTTAATATCGCGTTATAATTTGCAGGCAATTTTGTCGCTAGCGTTACAATGTGGACGCCATTGATAAGAATCAGTGAAATATGATGATACCATAATGTCTTTATTGCACAACACGACATAGAAAACTCACTGAGATGTTATCTCGAATAAGTAAATGTCGTATGAATGCCATCTGCATGATTATATATGCAAAAATGTTGGTTGTAACCACTAAGAGTTCCTTTAAGTATGGAAGCCGAAATGATGCATCTAGGTCGAGGCATCCATCATAATTGTGTCGTCACGAGGTGGTTTTAACCAGCTACTGCCAGATCTACTAAGGTCCATTTGACTAGAATGAGGCGTGACCTTATGAAGTTAACCGTAGATATGCCTTGGAAGATGTCCTCTTGATATGAGACTAGTTATGTTATGTTTCGCGAAACGAGGTCGACGAAAACCCCGTTTCTTTGAACTGGTGGATGTTAATGTCCCAAGAGCCAATTTGTAACTCACATTTGACCCTAGGAGATTAACTGAAACCTTAATAGTAAAAAGACCGACAATAGATTCCGCAACCATTAATTACCCAATGAGTTCATTCAACTTTCCGCGGGAAACGAGACAGCTGGTAATTATACAATGTTCCATTACTTTCAGGTTACCACATGATCTAAAAATACGAAGGAGCCCTTTTTAACGTGGAAGTATTCTTAAACCTGAATAGTCATTTATTTTAAAATCCTTTCTTCATAACCCTTCCGGGGCATTGTCCCGTACTAAATTGATGATCGCAATAAGCTATCACAAAGCATACCACTTTAATTCCGTGTAAAGGAATCCATCAATCTATTTTCAACGCGGCCTTGGTCATGAAAAATGTTAGTAGCTTCAGAGGGATCGATAGCTAATATAAATATGGTTATTATGGCATTGTATCGATCCCCTGAGGTTCAAGGTAGGCCGTACTCGCCTCCTCAGTCTTCTTTGTACCTTCTGAATAATGATCGCTTTCATCGTTCGTATAAAATACACGCGGGATTTCGTCGCGCAGAAAATTTTCAAATTTTTCAACTCTGCTGAATCTGCTGATGAATTTCTCATCAACCTTTTGTCGTTTGGCTACGGCTGTGTGCTCACTCATCAAGATTGCTATTGCGATATACTTTGAAGCATTATGATGGACATTTTGTAGAATGTTTTATTCAGTACTTTCCGGGATAGGATTTGATTTGATGTTTCTCGTAGGCGTTGGTTGGAATAACATAGGATTGCTTTGTGGTTTATTGTTTATAAATTCTATTCTCCCGAGAATTTCCCGACGTTTAAGCCTTAAATGTTCTCACGGGACTAATATTCGTAAAATACTGTCTGAGAAGGTATGAAATCAATGGACTGTGTATCGACTTAAAGAATAAAAGGCTGAGAAAAAGTTAGTAATAGTGCCGTTTTTAGGTGTAAATCGAAACAAGTTAGTGCAGCACAGAATTTTTGCTAAAAATATCTGAGATTTGATTCTTACATCATCCTAAGATGTAGTTGTAACATCCGTCCTCACAGAAAAATACTATGTTTGCATTAAGTACTCGTATATTTGTTTCTCCATAACAACAATTTCTGGAAAGTCCTACGTTAATGCCATAAAGCATTTTTACATGTCTACGTATCTAATAATTCTTTAAGTACACTTGACCTCGGGGAGTTCATTGGCAAAACTAATACTTTACACGTTGCTGGTACTGAGGCCATGTTAGTTCAGCGACTCTAATACGAAATGTGACGAAGGATGCCTTCCGTCACGCAGGGAATTTCACAGCGAATTCTTAGCAAAATTCCTACGTGACTTAGAAATTCCTTGGCAGTTTCAAGGTGAACCAAAACAGGGCTTACGTCATGTTGATAATGGTAGAGAATTTGGAAAAATCCGATAACTAGTTGTGCAGGAGCTATGTAGGTTTTGGTAAAGCTTTTGATATGTTGTGTCATTATAGTAAACTTTTGCATCAGGAGTACTTCTGATATAATGACTAACGTAAGCATCATCTACCTACATTATCTAAGACATTTAAGGCAGTCCAGTGGTCTTGGACTGGTCGAGTTAGCAAGTGTGTATTCTAGACTTCGAATCTAATCATTCCTTAGGTCTTGCCTGCTCAATAGTTACGTTATCTTTTCCAAATTCCACTATTTGCTGGTTATCACTCAACAAAGTTATTAATGAAACATTACCTCAGTCGGACGACCTCACATTATACTCCGAACAATATTACGTAATGTCAAAAACCATTACTCCGTTCCGGTCGCTAATCCATCGTGTTTTTACGAGAAAATCCATGAAAAACGATCGTTTCTACCGAAAGCGCCGGTTTATCGCGTCGGATGCCTTGCCAACTGTTCATCATGGCGCATAGCGGTTCAAGGTCGGTCATGTCAAACATTCAGCTGATGTAAGTACTTGCGAATTTCTCCGATATTATAAATGTCAAGATTTGAATGTGAGGGCGTATTATGATGGAGTTAAGAAATTCCATCGTATCCTACGTGTATTTGTAGCTATTTGTTGTCCCTACGGAAAAGCTATTCAATTTCCGTAGTACCTACGCTTTGTGCTGATCCAGGATACATTCAATCCCTGTATCAAATTGTGTCCAAGTCCGTTCAGCTGTTACGGCTTGCCGGATTACTGCGTATCATAAAAATGGATGCCAAAAATATCTAAACAGTACAGTCGTGCCGAGGGCAACGAATGTGCTCTTAAAAGCTTGTTACGATTGCTTTGTGCATTTGGAATATGCTCTAGTATTTTATGTATTCCGCTCGAGTCCTTTTGGTGATCTTTCAAAGATACCAAATTAATCTAGGATAGCAATTTTGCTTTGCCTTCGTACATTGCATTTTTCGCAAAGTTTTTCTTTGGGATTGCTTAATGGAGACGCAATGTAAAGCATACATTTCGAAAATCTCATCGTGAGCTCATCGCGAATGGCTTTAATCGCAGGATGGAAACATGAGCATCATTTCATCTAATAATAATGCATTCCGTAGCGAACAGTGTACCGGGCGGTGGCGGAGTTTCCTCTCGTTTCGGAGTAGTTTACGTGTTGAATGTTAAATATTGTCGGCGTGTCTGTCCGTCAGTGCACGTGTTCTCAGGTTCAAGGGCGGTTCGCCGGTCGTTACACTTCGCTTTTTGCGCGTTTGCGTAACTATACCTCCGCAGACACATAGATTGATGACTAAAGCATGTAAACATGACATCGCGACTGTGACATGTTCGGAACGAATCTTGGCATCCGGCTTGCTCGCAGACCGATGCTTTTCTCGCATATTTAATATGTATTTATTAATTATGTTTTGTGTTTATAGAGAAATCTCACGTGATTTTGTCACACTCTCAGACACGACCCCTATTGCTGTTACTTATTTTATATACCCTTTCATCAATATTAAATCACCGCATTATGAACTTGGTTTTCATTTTCAGCACGAAAAGTTCTATAACTGCAGTAGTAAATTGTTTTATTAGCAGGATGATGTCTAAGTAACGATTCGATTGTTTTACATGTGTAGCAACTAGATAAATGAGGACGTAACTAGGTAGCTAATGTTTAATTCAATATATTGCCGACTCTATAAAGACATTGACTTTCTAAAACGGTCAATAAAATCTTTATGAACGTTATATTTTTCCATTTACATACACAATTATGTAATTGTTTACACGGAACGGTTGTTTGACGTCAAATTATTTTTCACTTTAAGCTTTTTATGAGCATGTACGATCGCCTTTCGAAAACGAAGATCACTTTAGGCCTTTGTCACATTAAGCTAGTTAAGAAGTTAGAATTAGTTAAGTCAACAGATGAAATACTTTATATTTTTGACGACGCCAAAATATGACAAGGTGCTAAGTATGGTTAAGGTTTTCGTAAATCGACCATACGTTCGTCGCAAATTTCGTCTAACTGGCTCGGCGTCTACGTTTGTTATACGTAGAATAAATATGCAATTTGTTTGTCCGCCTGTTTGTTCGCACCTTCGCTCCCGGCGCCCCCTGATGGCTACGACAATGTTTATTTACTACACAAACATAAGCATCGCCTACCGAATCAAATCGACTTTTGTAACCCGTTCCCGTGCTCTCGAAACATCGACATCCCAAAAAGAGAAATGTATAGACGTCGTGGTCTAATTTAAAAAGCACAGAAGCGTCTCCTTTCACACCTTTTTGTAAAAGGATTCTCATGTACATACTTGAGAAACTGAGAAATTGTTTTAACTCTCGATTAGGATTTGAAAGACGTCTCTTTATTTAGCACCTCGTGTTTGTAGTAATTGAGTGTATTCTGATTAGTATTGTGAATTTATGTTGATTATATTCCATTCTTCAAGGTTTTAGGTGTGAATTTTGCTTAGAATATAAATCAGCTTAATACCTACACCTCATATTTTATGGAGTCTACCAAAATATACACTCAAAAAATCAAGGAAAAGAATCTCGTAAATTCACTCGGAACAGCTTAATTTACATTCAATGACAAAGCATTTTGGGCGAAACAAAAAAAAATCTGACACGTACCAGTATCAAACACTTCTGCATATTTGGTGACGAAGTGGTCCAAGCTACCAGGACTGTAGGCGTGTGAATCATTCAACTATGAGGAGTACTTGTCAAGGCTGTCTCAAGACCTACGCGGCAATCAACATTTTAAGGTGCTTCGTATTTCTGAATATAGTTAATGGTGATGGTGAGCGAGGCCTTTTTAGGGGTTTTCTTTGTTCATCCTTAATATGTTATTGTTTGTTTTACAATTGGTTGCAAAAATCAGGTTTTGGTAGTCCAGGTTGATCTTGGCACAGGTTTCGAAAGCTCTAATGACAGCGTTGTAGGGAAGTGCGTTTGTTTGAATAAGTTAGAAATAACCTTATTGGACAAGACCTGTGTGGGTTGGAAATATACCCTTGGCGCCTCCATAACCCATAATAACAAATAGGTTTTTTAAGTAAGATAAATTGCCCCACTTAAGCCAAATATATTCGTAAACTATGTATAACATTCATTCACAAACCGCGCGTTCTTAACGGTTTCCTGCGATAAGGGATCTGGACCAATACAGTAACAGTTGACAAAAAGCGAGTACATACAAAAATCTAAGATCCCATCATCATTCATGAATGCAGACCAACTGTTCGTTTGCAAATGAATCATAAACTCAGCTGCTTTATGCCTACATCCTTTCTGCGAACTCGGAGACTGAACATCCGTACCGCTTTGTATCGACTTGACTCAAGGTTCAGAGGTCGGTATAGCCAAGTAGTGTATCTACCACGCCTGCCTTGCCTGCGGAAGCAAGGGTCATGAGTTCAAATCGGTTTACGAAAACTATGCCGACGACCGTAGACGGCCCAAACTGAATTTGAAGACGTACTGTCACGAATTATGATCTTGATTGCTTGATGTATGAGCAGTTTACCAATTGGTTTTTAATTACATGTGTGTAATTATTCTTCTTGGTACATTGACCTATGCGAGATTAAACCGTGGTCTTTAAGAAGGCTGATGAGGTTGATTTGTAATGTAAATAACCGGGAGTTCAGTACCCTAATTGCGAAGCACACTATCAATTACAATCTCAATAATTTTGAAGGACTATTCCATTGTTTCATATTTTCGAAAAATTTGTCAGCTTAACTAATGAATATTATTGAACTGTCAAAATGAAAGCCATTGCTACTGATAGTGTGTTTGTGTTACGCTATTACCCCGCTGGTCTAACTTGGGATTTGGGAAAGACTTAAGTCATCATTGGATTGGGGTAGGAGTTCATTGGTTGCTAAGCCGATGTCCAGACTGGCTACAACATCACAATAAAATTTCCGGTAAAGGAACCATCATTGTAAAAACAACAATGTTCAATTCTAATTCCGCTTCCCCAATAAAACATACAAAAAGCTTTCAACTGAGCAGGAAGAAATACCTTTTACATTTCGTTGCGTCATTCCGACTCTTTCCTGATAGATTAATTAATTAGCCAGCTTACTCTCGAATGGCCGTGACCTCTGGCTTCCGTTTCTCTTTACAATCTTTGCCGTATTCTTTCACTGCATTAACTTATTTTAGAGTTAGTTTAAGATTATTCTCCTACATTTTGTCACTTCTTTTTTATTCATTATTTGATCAAATGTTGTGTTTATCGATGTGTATAGAAGTCAAACATAGTACATTACTGCAGCGGCCGACTGGTTGCGGCCAAGGCTTGTATAGTACTTTTCTCAAATAATGCGCGGAAATTCAAATTAAGTAAATTAATTTTAAATTTCAGAATCAACGACGAACAACGATAACTTTTCTGGGGCCAATATGTTCATTTGTTTCTTTTTCACTTTAAACAGCTCTATTTGCTAAGTCAGTTCGAAATTTAAATTAAAATTTTGGATATGTTACCTCCTTGGTTGCCATGGGTCGAAGTAAAAAGTTCATTCTATTTTTAAATTACACGACAGATATGAGTTTTCATAGTTTTTTATTCGGCCGCTAAACACGACAGATATGGATTTTCATATTAACATTGCCGGTCGCTAAACACGACAGATATGGATTTTCATACAAACATTGCCGGCCGCTGCGCGCATGTAGGTTTTCGACCAGTACAGCATTTTCGATTAATCTCGAAGAAGGTTGTCAAAATAATGCTTGAATTTCCAAGCCTGTTTGAAAAAATGTTTTTTTTAAGCGTCGCCTAGAACTGGGGAAGAGCGCTGATGTCTGAATTACAGATATTTTATATCTTGTTCAGACACAGACGTTTAAAATCTGTTCATAGAAACACGTGACATAAACCGTCACCATACTATTAAAATTTGTAAGGAAATTAGTTTTTTTTTCTCTGATCGCTATTAGGATCTTGAGGTTCGGTTCAGTAATTGTTCCATTTGCCTAGTTATTTGAACCCGGTTAGAAGCGGTTTTGATATGCTGTTGCTGATTACGTCTACCTAGTTCGTGCGTTGGTACTTACCAACGAAAGAAATTTCGGAGGGTCTATATTCAAGATGGTTTAAGTTTTCGTGTTGTTAATTAATTTATTTGTTGATGAAGCACGTTAGTAGCCTTACCATATGAGTTGAATTGTCTAATAAATTATCTTGAAACCAAACAAGCAAAATTTAATGAGTTAGCGGTACCTTTATTTATACATTGCATATGGCACTCTACTATATATGCGGATCGCAGTATCAACAAGTTTAGTTATTTGCATAAGAAACTTGATGAATGTTTTTCCCGTATAAGCTCAAAGGCATAACAGACTACCTGCCTTCCAAAATGCTAAAGTTCATCGTAATTTTTGAATCAGTTTTCCTCCATAAGTATCCAAGTCGACAGAACCACCTAAAATATCAACCGTAACATTTACAATCATGTGTTATCCTGCATGATTAGTTTTCCATGAAACAATATTAATATGCAGCCGTTTGGCACCGAACACTGAGTCATTGGCTAGCCATTCATACACTGGCGCAGGCGCATAGTATATGACTCAATAAATAGCGCTTGTTCACTGATACTAATTGATACCAATAATTGAGTTATTTTTAACCGTGATAAGATTGTGTGACACATTTTATTTAGTCTTAATTCTTGAATCAAGACTATCATCTTGGGTCTGATCCCGGGTTACTCTTAAATGGTCAATAAATTGAGTTTTATTGTTTCTTGTAACATTTACTTATGCATGATGTTATAAATAATAGCATATGTGGCCATGGCTGACTAATCAGCTACTTAGTTGCATGGATAATGGTAATAATTTATGTTCACCATGTTATGGGATATTTTTATTGTTTCCGCGTGGTCATCGTTTGAAATAAGCGCAGTTCTTATCTGTTGTTGGTTGCAAAACCTAGCTTCTCTCAAGTCTGTGGGGGTCAGAGAACAATCTCCCGTGATAAGTCTTTGAACCAGTGTCACTGAGTATCACCATCAACCGTGAAATAAGGAATTAAGAATTACAAAATGATAAACGGTGCCTAATTAGTGCTAACTAGTATGGTGTGGCGATAATTTATTAATAATGTTAAAATTTGACACTTTGCTTCAGAAGTAAGTTATAACGATGACAAAGTTTTTAATTTCAATGATATAGTATCAACATCTGAGTTCGTTTGATCTGAACATCCAAAGCAGATGCACGACAATTTTTACGAGTATTACAAATTAGAATTTATTGACGTGACGTCGTCATATTAGCATCAACAATGTATTTGAGACGTTTTTTGTATTATCACATCACATATATTTGATATACCCAGTTTGGACATGATAATAAATCGGACGTGTGTATATACATTATCGATTAGTGATGCTGCAGATCAATGATCGCTTATTTTTTTTTATTTTTTTTGGCACTAGCCCAGTATATCGACATCGCTATCTATAAAAAGATCGTGTGATGTCTAGCAATCATTTTTATATTATGTACCTCTTAATTGCTCGTACATAATATGGGTTTTATATCTACAGGGTGACTTGTGATTTGACGTATTCCTTCTAGGACGTGATATTGTGACCCATTTTCAACAATTAAGCACCCCATAAAGCGTAGACGAAAATTCATGCAATTCGAGATAACCCAACGTTCATGTATTTTTGAAAATTTCCCAGAATACGTCACTAAATATCACTTTTCATTAAACTCTCTAATTGATTGGCCTTCAGTGCTATTCCATTGGGTACCTCATACTTTAACACACCTTTCCTTATAACCAAATTTTCTAAAATATCAAACAGTTAAAAGTTAAAGGAAGGTTTTCAAATTATTTCAAAAATCATCTACGTACCTGAAACTTTACAACAGTTATCTCAAAATTACGGGGAAGACATCTTCATTTAATCAGCTATCTAACGAGATAAAAAAATATATTTAGGGTTGTCTATGAAACAGTCGTTAATGCTGACGAAGGTCGATTAGAATAGAATAGAATACTCTTTATTATGTGTTTGTTGTGTATGTTTTTTTTTGTTTGTATGTTTTGTGTTGTGTCTTTGTGTTTTGAGTGTCGATTTTGCAAATTATTCAAATATTAAAAAAAAAGATGTGATAATCGAATTAATGTTAAACTCAAACTCAAACTCAAAGCATTTATTTCAAATAAACCAATTACAGGCACTTTTGAATTGTCAAGGGTCGGTCAGTCAGAAAGATGAAGCTAGTTGCCCATTCCAAAGCGTAGTAGGTACCTATGGAGAAGAACGGGCAAGAAACTCCATGGACACTCTTTTAAATCAAAATATGGTTACAAATTATTGGTTACATCATTCATGTTGAAATTATGCATGTGAGAACGATGCAGAAAGTTAAAAGCGTCCGTAATAAAGAGACGACAACAATTCCAATATTAAATTAAAATAAGCCGTGGCAGCCAAGAGATGACCAGTCCCCACTGACGGCGCCCGTTCACGAACATGACGTATGGATCAGCACCATTTAGCTCAACCATTTTGAAGGGAACTTAATGATCCAACACACACGCCACCACCAGCGAGACATTTGAGTGAGCATGACATACTCTCAGCCGCCAGGGCACATTCAAGTCAATGAAAGACAAACCTAGAAAATGGTAGCTTTATAGTAGGTACATAGTACTCACACATGTGCTATGCAATTATACAATACTACAAGATTGAATTTATACAATGTAAAGACAGTTTTTACAATCTTCAGTAGTTCCAAATGCTAATCAATTAGTTAATGCGCCCTTGTGGAGCAGGACCAGCGTTGAGCCAAGCATTTTTATCAGCGATGTAATCCCCCAACTTATAATATGCTTGACTGCATAGTGTGCGTTTCATACAGGATTTAAATTTCGTTTCATTCAATTGAAGTATATGGGGAGGTATTTTGTTGAAACATTTTAAACAGTACCCCATGAAAGAAGAGTCTACTTTAGCCAGCCTGAAACCTGGTTGAACTAATTGGTCCCTATTTCTAGTGATATAATTGTGTCTTTCACCTCTTTTACTAAAACTATGTAGATTTTTCCTTACGTACATGATGTTTTCATAAATATATTGACAAGGTACCGTCATGATGTTAATATCTTTAAACCGTTCCCTTAGAGAGTCACGCCTGCGGAGGCCATATATGGCTCTGATGGCTCTTTTCTGCAGAATAAAAATAGACTCAACATCTGCAGCCCGTCCCCATAGTAAAATACCGTACGACATAATACTATGAAAGTAACTAAAATAGACTAGCCTCGCGGTACCTACATCAGTAAATTGACGGATTTTTCTCACAGCGTATGCCGCTGAACTGAGCCGTCCTGCAAGGGATGTTAAATGAGGACCCCATTGAAGCCTTGAGTCGAGCGTGATCCCCAGGAAAACAGTTTTATCGACGAATTCTAGTTTCTCTTGATTTATTCCTATCTCACACTTAGTACTTTTGACATTTGGTAAAGAAAATCTTATACATTTAGTTTTTTTCCCATTTAATACTAAATTATTAGCTGTGAACCAATTTTGGATCTGCAGTAGGGCGTTATTTACGTCGTCAAGATTTGATGCACGTCTATTAATTTTAAAAATTAAAGAAGTATCGTCAGCAAATAACACCATTTGTGGTTGGGTTTTCAACAAATGGGGTAGATCATTAATATATACTAAAAAGAGGAAAGGCCCCAATATCGAGCCTTGTGGTACACCCATTTTTACTTTTAAACCGAGTGAATTGACACCATTTATTTGAACTTGCTGTTGTCTATCATTTAAATAAGATTTTACTAAACTGAGCGCAAGTATTCCAAGTCCGTAATGCTCAAGTTTCAATATTAAGGTTTCATGGTCGACGCAATCAAATGCCTTGGAGAGGTCACAAAAGATTCCTACGGCGTCTTGGGCCTCTTCCCACGCCGTAAATATGTGTTTTAATAAGGTGACACCGGCGTCAGTCGTACAACGTCCCTTGGTGAAACCATACTGTTGATCATGTAAGATTTTATTGGTGTTAAAATGATTGAGCATTTGATTCAGCATTACCTTTTCAAACACCTTGCTGAAAACCGGCAACACGGATACGGGTCTATAATTATTGGTGTCTTTACTGTCCCCTGATTTGAAAAGTGGTATTACCTTACTATATTTCATTAGATCCGGGAAGACTCCTTGATCCACACACAAATTAAATATTAAGGCCAAGTACGGCGCTATAGTCTCAACAATGGAGGTACAAACTTTGATAGACATTCCCCATATATCTTCGGTTAGTTTGATCTTGATTTGCTTGAAAGTTTTTATTATTATTATTGGGTTTATATGCTTAAATTTAAATTCAATCGGGCAGGATGAAACGTTTGCTCTTAATAATTCAATAGAACGCGAGGGGGACGAATTTAAGGTTTCAGTAGTTTTAAGTGGGATACTGGTAAAGAAATTTACAAATTCTTGAGCAACTTCTTTGTTAGTGCTTATGGGACCACGTGAAGTCTCGAGATTGAAATCATTATTATGTCTTTTATTCCTGTTAGTTTCATTATTGATAATTTTCCAAACCGTCTTTATTTTATTATCGGCTGATTTGATCTTGTTGCTAATGTAAAAGGCTTTAGCTACCTTGCAGGTATTTTTGAAAGTTTTAGAGTAAGTAGCAACGTATTTATTAAAAGTTTCAGAGTTAACATAAGGCTTAAGGCCATACAGCTCAAATAATTTTTCCCTACTTTTCCTTATACCCTTAGTTGCCCAGTCACTGAACAAAAAATTTGGGCAAATAGTTTTTGTTTTCTTTTTTAGAGTAATATTGAACTCGGTGCGCACTACCGAAAAGAATTCCTCATAAAATTCATTTACATTATTTATAATATGGCCCGGTATACTTAACTTACTAATTAAGTTATTATTAAATCTATTTAGATTGTTGGTTGTTATTTGTCTAGATTGTATCTGAATTTTTTGTAATGGTGTGTAGCACTTGAAAGAAACAGTTTGACCGCTGTGATCCGAAGGGAGATAATTTACAATGGCTTTATCTATGTAGTCACAGCAACAAAAAACATTATCAATACATGTAGCAGAATTTTTAGTTATGCGGGTTGGTTCTGAAAATACATTTGACAAATTAAATGATTTAAAGAGACTTAATAATCGACTGCTATTTGAACTATTCTCTAAGATATTAATATTGAAGTCACCACAGATAATTAGCGATTTTTTACTAGATGCGAGTTTTGCTAGAAGATCTTCCATTACTGACTCAAATATAGAGTAGTTTTGATAATTTGGGGGTCTGTAAACGCACACTAAAACATGCTTATCAAGCTCAACACAGGACAGTTCAATGTTATGTTCTACCGACAAATCAACTATATCTTTACGAGTCTTAGATTTAATAGAATTTCTAACTAAGATTAGTGAACCCCCACGCAGCATAGATTTTCGGTTAAAACAACTGCCCACACTATAATTTATGTTATGTTATCCCTTCTCACCACCCTGCAATCCTCCCTACGTTATTGTAGCCAGGTCGTCGCGACCAGAAGGGTAGGGTTGCCCATGAAATAGTCGATAATGCTGGCAAAGGTAGAATTTACAAATTGTTAAAATATTAAAAAATGGCGTGATTTTCAAATTAATGAACTGGTTTACGTCATCCCACTACCTTTTTACCACCCAGCAATCTTTCCTGCGTAAGGTTGTCAGGTCGATGCATCCAGGTCACAAGTTGAGACGCCACTTTCGAGTAGTTAGTGTTACTCGCAGTCGATGAGCTAATCACTGATCACTTGTCGCTTAGTTTGCGTGTTTTTAAACTACTGCGCACGTACAAACTCCTAATTTTTTAACATACTTTTAAGCGTTTGATAAATATTTTTTTTATTTATCAATGGTGACTCTTCACATGATATTTTCTTTGTTTAAGAGGAAAATCAAGGCCGTTATTATTGACGACGGATTGGTGATTGTTGTCAATAGAAGAAAATAGTTCGCTGCTTCCAACTTTGGGCCTATGACAACTTTTTACGATATCCAGTAGTAATGGTTCAACCCACCAATCCATTAACTCGGTCTATCGCAATTTACAGTTGGACCTTGACCCCTCCCGAGCTACTTGCTTGATATAAAATGATGTGCTGCACAAGCCTTTTAAGAAATTATGAACGTGGTTGCTGTTGGTTACTTAGAGCATCTTAATTCGTCTGGTACTGCCAGTGCACGTTTAAATAAAAAGTTATTTATTTTACAAAAGCTATAAAATTTGAAGTTTATTAAGGAATTAAGAGTTTTTACGTGCTAAGTAGTTCAAAAACACGCGAACTAAACGACAAGTGATCAGTGATCAGCGCGTCGACTGCCACTAATACTAACCACTCAAAAGTGGTGTCTTAACTTGTGACCTGGATGCATCGACCTGACAACCTTACGCAGGAAAGATTGCTGGGTGGTAAAAAGGTAGTGGGATGACGTAAACCAGTTCATTAATTTGAAAATCACGCCATTTTTTAATATTTTAACAATTTGTAAATTCTACCTTTGCCAGCATTATCGACTGTTTCATGGGCAACCCTAATTTATTTTTGTACCTCTTTAAGTAGCTGATTAAATGAAGTTGTCATCGCCGTAATTTGTACGGTTAATGCTATGGTAAAATTTTAAGATAACTTGTGTCAAACTTCATGTACGAAGATGATTTTTGAAAATGGTAACAAAATTTCGTTCTATAACTTTTAACTGTTTGATGTTTTAGAAAAATTCGTTACATCGTAACGTGTGTATTAGGCAATAAAGGCCATTAAATTTGAGAGTTTAGAGAACAATTATATTAAGTTACGAATTCTTGGAAGTTTTCTAAAATACACGAAAATTTGTTCTTTTTCGATTTCCATGTATTTTTGCCTAGGCTTTATGAGGTGCTTAATGGTTGCAAATGGGTCACACTATCAAGTCCTGGAATGAATACGTCAATTACAAGTCATCCTGTATAGAGCGTGAGAACCGTCGGTGATGAGCTGATGGTATTTCTGTATATTATTTTACGACTATGTTTTATGAGCGTTGCAACGATTTAGCCTGGAGTTTCATTAATTCAAGCGTTCCTATGATTATAGTTATCTGTAGTGTGTTTGTCTATAATTGTTACCTGCGGCTTGTGAGGCTAGCGGTGTTTCTCTTGGACTGCATCTTTTTATTATGATGAAATATTAATTTTGATCCTGTTGCTGTTTGCTTTCGTATTGTTCCACGGCTTGAAAGGAATGCATTTTTGTCTAGTTTAGCTTCGCTTCAAACATCTGCCCTTTCTGAACCTTCTCATATATCTTCAAAATGTTGTTTCCTGTAACTTTGAGTCAATTGATCGTTTTATACAGAAATATTGTCTTATTATAAATCCAGTGTAAACTAGTTTGTCCGTCGGTGATGATGACCGGCATCATGTTGGAACAAACATAGCTAGTTATATCGTTACGCTACGGTAGCAAGGCGGTGAACTGTAGTCGCGGTAAAATGAAAAAAAAAATGTAGTCGTCGTCTACGAACTGAATGATAAGCTCCGGGTTCCTTTCGATATTACAAGAGAGAAGAAGAAAATGGAAAATACTTCGAAATTGTAAAGATTTCTAATGGAGATTTTCAAGAACAGTTCTTTTTTTTTTTCAAATGAATAATGCGATATTAATTTTGATTTGCTTATTGATAGGTTTACCTGTACGAGATTTCTTGGGAACCATGTAAAATTCTCTAAAGGTGCAGTAATTTGAGCTTTCTAACAATTTTGTTAATATAGTACTTATTAGTTATCAGCAGCTTCTCATTTATCGTTTGTAGAAATATCGCTTTTGCGTATTGACTGTATAAAAGCTATACTGAAGTGTTTTACTCTCATCGAACAGAACTCTATAATGCCGAGTATCGGACACTTCATTATCCCTTAATTTGAAATCATGTTTGTTTTAGGTTCCAGACGAGGTTGACGGCGGCCCCTTGATAACACTCATCGTTAGTAATGTTTTTTTTACACCTTTCTGTTCATGTCATCTTCGTCCAACTCGAGTATATATGTTGACGATATAATGCGAGTTGTATTGCGAGTTAAGCTCGTGTCTACCAATAAAATTGCTATAGGCAGCGTTGATTGATTAGTTTATTGATGGACGCAATCACTATATTTTTTACTTGCTACTAAGTACAATTGAGTACCAATCAAGTTGAAATCCTAGTACTATGGCGTACATTATTGCTACATCATCCTCAGTATTTATAATAACGTTGATTATTTCATTCGTGTTTCCAAAGCCAATTAAGGGTTTATAACCTAGTTTTAAAACCGCCTTTTCCTGTTCGCAAAGATATTTCTTTTCCGAGAATTTAAGCGAGGTTTTTGTGCTTGGTTAAAACTTCAAATTGAAGTTTATTTTCGCCAAGCCACGAAATGGCTGGCGACAAATTTATATTGGCAATTAAATAACGGTTGTTGATTCATTCACGGTATTGAACTTGACGCCTCGCCGTTTGTGTGAAGTGGCTGCTTTGTTGGTGTTTTTAAACGGTTTTTTTTGCATTAATTTATTATGAATGATATTTAGAAGCCAAAATCCCGTATTAGTTCTTGCTTCAAAATCATAGTAGTTCCAAGGATTAGAAAAAAACTGTACATTTCATTTCTCCTGTGATGATTGCAGATAAACATTTTTGCTCTATAATAAAATATCTTAAACTTTTGCTATCGAATTCTCAGAAGTTTCTTGCCTTTATTCTCGTTGTTAATTCGTTTTGCGGTTTTATTCGTTGAAATGAAAGCCTTGGGACCAATCTAAATGGTGAAAGGGATCCATTGAATGATAATGTAATTAATTATTTTTATATAGATAATTGTAGCAGAGTATTTGCAGTAACATTAGTATGTGGGGTGAAATTTTTCGATGAAAAAACGTTCGCTCTTTTTCTTCTTATTTGCAGTAAGTTCGAGGCTTTGTATTTTTTGTTACCTACTTGTATCATGTATGTTACATTTCTCTTTTGTATTGTTCATACCGTTTTTTTCTGCTACTGGTTTTATAGCGCATAATATTCCTGTTACATACACGCCACCTCCTCCATCATTTATTTGGTCCATTTGTGATGCGAAGTTCCTTTTAAGGACATAAATGACTTATAAAACATGTTCCAACGTCCTTAATATGATCCAGTTCCATTGAAACACTTTTATTTATTATCACGTTTTGTTCTGCGCCATTCTCATGACGGGTTCTCAAAATCTGCACGATTACCTCAGGCCGTTGTTATTTATCAGGTGGGAGTCTAAAGGGTTCACATCTAACATTTTATTGCGCGTCTTTATCTCAATTGAACAGCAAATAAACTTGAAGACGGTGTGTGGGTGGATTTAGAACAACTGGCCAATGTTTGGAGGGCAAAACTGTAGGTTTATCGCTGTCCCAATTATATGTCTGTTCAATCTTTGTAACTGATCCTGAAAGTCTGGGACGAACGGTATATGTACATCATATTGCTGCTGATTTAACGACTTATTCAGTGGGTTATAAAATGTGAATCTTGATTACACATGCAGTAGATAAATTAGATATTTGATATTCATGGTGCGTTATTGCTATTTTATTGACACATCGTCATGGCTGCGCTTCAGCGCTTCTCGGTCTAACGGTTCCCAGGCAGCAATGGCCAGTTTTCGCCGTACGGTATTAGGTATCCAATCGTAAAATGAACAATAAACTTTCTGTTCGAAAACAATAGGGCCAATAAGGACCGTACGAGTATTCATTCTGAAAGCAAAACAGAAAACACTTCACTGACCAATGATAACTTGTACACTTAACGCACCGATCTCACTTTATAATTTACATGTAAATTCGTCACGGAATCCTCAGAAATCCCTTCCCTGATTGGTTTATCACAAAGTCGGCACTCGTACCGATAACCCTGGTTTCCACGAAGGGCGACCCTCGATAACTGACGATAACAATGTAAATAGATAGCGACATTTGGTGAATGAATCCCAACAACCCAACGACCAGAGGATGTCGCTTCATAAATATGTATCTACTTTTGTACCGTTTTGTATCTACGTTTGGATTTTTTCGTCGATTTCTGTTGATAGCTTTATGTTATTTGTACATATAAAGGTTAGCGGTGATCTGTAGTACCGTATTCTTTTTGTAATATAATAGTGTTTGAGTACAACATTAATGGGTTGCGTTCAGGCAAGTGTATTACTTATAATGGAAAGGTTACACTATGACCAACATGATTTAGTTTTTCACTTTTATGTGCCTCAGGGTTGGCTCCCTATTACATGGGACTTAAACATAACTGGCGAAATGTTGGTGTACTATAGGTGCACCTCTGCCTAACCCTTCGGTGAATGCAGGCGTGATGTTATGTCGAACAGGGTTTCTGATTACTTCGGGGCAAGACCTAAGAATGAATGACACTACTATGTGAAAGTTGTGACGTGTTCTTTCTTGTCCGAAAAAGTTAATTAATCGGGTGTAAGATTCACACCAAAGTTTCACACTGCTTTCGGACAGGCCCGGATCTTCGCTGACGGACTTAGAGAGTAGAGCCCCCCTGAGGTTTTTACCAACATAATGCTATGGTTGTTGCTATAACAATACCCCTCTGTTGAACCTTTACAAATCAAAGGTTTAACCATACATTACTTAAGTGGTATCCTCAGTAGCAACGGGATCTCCTGCAGTTCAAATGCGAGTTAATATGTGGGTAGCATTTGATATGCGAGTAGCAACATTGTATGAAGACTAAAGGTCGCAATAATGTACTTGTAATAGGTTTTCACTTTATATGGCTTTTCTTCCCAGCAGCTGATGAATTAAAATAAGGTGTTTATATTTATGGTTTAGAACTGTAGCTTCTGTCTAAGCAGAATTTGAAGTCACTCGTATACGCTCTAAAAGCTTCCAATGCCCGGTTCGAAATTAGTTATTTGTCCGACAAACAACTTAGATTCAAGGCTCCCGCAGACAGGCGCGTCGTGACTCTTGTAGAACAATTTCCATAAATTTTTCATAGAAATTGTTCTACTTAAGAGTCGCGTCGCGCCTGTGCCTTGAAGCCGATTATTTGTAGGGTACAAGGATGTCAAGTATGGTGTAACTTTCAATCCAAATCACTTTCAAATCCCTCATCAACTTATGTAGACGCCATCATCCGTATTCCAAACTTTTTTTATCAATCATAATATGGCCGTTCCTCGGTTTCTATAACAGCCGCGTCATCCGCGTTTTTTCAACCTGTTCTTCGTTACACCCTGTCGCTTCGTCCCAAATAAATTAAAAAGTCATCATAGTATAATCGACTGCACGTCACTGGTATCACTTTGACCATAAGCTGGCCTAGCGTAGTACGGAATTTCAAGATTATAGGTACTTACCTACTAGTTTTGTTAGCACTGACGTGCGGTCGACTGTTCCTACCCCGGTTTTTGTTCGTAAGCCTCATAATGATTACCGGGTGGATAGATTTTTTTCTATACAACATGCAACTAGTCGTTTTGTCCCATCAGATTGTATTGCGTGATTGTAATTAGGGATGATTAGCTTCAAATGGGCGGTCATTTGGGCAATGATAAATACATTAACGGCTGCTTAATATTGTTTTAAAAATAAGTTAGGAGTTGATTAAGAGGATGTGGTTCAAGAACATTCGACTTTATAAGCTGGACTTTTTAAATAAAATCTGGTCCTTATAAGTACTACTTACTACGCGTATAAGGACCAATTTTTATGTCTGCTCCTTGGTGTAGTGGTCGCTAGCTTTACTGCTCAGCATGAGGTCTAGGGTTCGATTCCCGGGTCGGACTAAGTGTTATTGGGTTTTCCATAAGGAACTTCTCAGTAGCAGCCCGGAGTCTGGATTTGTGGCCGGTTGATGGCCACAGGCTCGCCCCCTGTTACTCGGGACTTAAACATAATTAAACTGGCGAAATGTGGGTTTACTATAGGTACCTACATCTCTGCCCAAACCTTCGGGTAATACAGGCGTTATGTTATGTTTTATGAAAGAGTTTTACCCCCATTTTTTCTAAAAAATAAAATAAAAGTAAGGGAGAAAATAGTCATAGAATCCTTATAGTAGGAAAATACAAGCTGGGGAAAAGAATATAATATCTTCCACATACACGTGGAATGTGGAATTGTGAATCATATTGATAAGCCCGTTTAATAGCTAGGTACAATCCGCGGCTGATTGATAATTGGATTGCGGTAGCGATAAAGGGCATGACCTATGACTGTTTAGTTCTTCGAAGACCTATAGCATTGCAATTTAATTTTAACAATTCATTATATTTACTGGTCATTTCGTGGATTTACTAGTCGAACAGATACATTTTTCGAGTATACATAGCAATATAATAAATACATGGTACAGTACGATTCAAACTTAATGGCGGCTGTGAAGTGCGCTATTCGCTGCGCAGTATCTCACCCCTCACCCCCACTGACACGTGGATTGGTTACTGCGCAGCGACTTGCCTCATGCTCCGAGCCGCCATTAAGTTTGAATCGTACTATACATTTAATGGATAATACCAGCCTATTATTGTCCCTCGGCAGGACAGAGTCCTCTTCTTACACAAAGAAGGCACGAGCATTGATCACCACGCTTGCTCAAGACGGGTTGGCTATTTCAGACTTATAGTTAAACAATAAGACTAGGTTTCCTTGCGATGTTTTCCTTCACCAATGCCAGTAATGTTCAAAATAAAAAAAATCATGGTGGCCCACTGGGTAAGGCTTTGCCTAACATACACGAAGTTGTGGGTTCAAATCCGGGCAAGTACCAATGTGACTTCTTCAATTCATATGTACTTTCTTTCTAATGAAATGGATTGACATTAATAGTGTGTAACGCAATTAGATTTTAATGTAAGTTTCCCATTCTAAAGGTACAAGTTTGTAGCCGACTGCAGGCAGCAGCAGCAGACAGCAGCCGCGACACTACCAGTTTCTATGTATTTCTATGAAATACCTTCCGTAGCTAATGACACGTCGCTTTCATAGAAATACATAGAAACTGGTAGTGTCGCGGCGACACGTCATCTGCTGCTGCTGCCTGCAGTCGGCTACGAACTTGTACCTTTATAAAAAGATCTTTATTTTTTTGCAAGATTCATAATTACCTACATAAACGTGTACATAAATATAAATATAATAGGGGCTCTTCATTGATGTCCAAATGATCTTGTTACAAATGAAGCCATTATCACCATTCTACCTACCTCGATCGTGATCGAACGCCAAGATAAAGCAGACTTTGGAACCCAATAAAAACTGTAGTATCTTTATCAAAATAATACAGCTGTATTGTGAGTCATATTGTGAACCAGTCGAAAATCCAATTCACAGACTCTGACGTCACGGTTTGGGAAATTGGATATTAGCTGCGCCACCCTCAACTGTTTACTAAAATACTAGTGCTTATGTTAGTCATCTGAAGAAAACCCAGACTTTGTTTTTATCACGATCACTTACCTACGAAGATGATTCAATGAGAAATAACATTAAACAAAGTGGAGACGACAATACGACCAAAAAATTAAACTGCGTATATCTAATGAATGACGTTCCCAGTGTACATACGAAAATTTTATAAAATATATACTGACAATAGTTTAGTTACTATAGCTATCGGCAAAATCCGTAGTCGACACATCACTAATAATTAGTTTGAAAAAATTACTTTTTGTAATTTCGATGTCAGAATTTATTTACATAATCAGCCTATAACGTTCCCACTGCTGAGACACAGGCCTCCTCTCTGTGAGAGGGTGTGGGCCGTAATCCACCTCGCGGGCACAGCGCGGATTAGTAGATGTCACATGTCTTCGATTTTTTGGTTTTTGGACATGCCGGTTTCCTCACGATGTTTTCCTTCACCGTTTTGAGAACAGTGGTGAAGAAATAATTTACACAAAGTAAACCGCCTGTCTGGGTTCGAATCTACGACCTGCATACAAGTCGTAAGTCGCGGCAGGTACCACTGGGCCACCACTGCTCTCTGAATTTATTTGATAGTTCCAAAATACTCTTATGCATTAGTATTGCCAGTGTTGTCATTTATTTTAGTATTCTTGTCTGCACATTGTGTACTATTAAAAATTCTCTAAGCTTACTAACTAGCAAGTCTTCTTGTTAAGGTTTATTTGTCATATATCTTTACGGTCACTTACAATTTTAAACCTAAATCTTAAAGTTTACTTCGGCAGACGAGAGTTTTTTCATTATATACAAAAAACGCCCATAATACTGTGGTTAAAAAATATGCAACCAAAAATAGTAGACAAAAGTACAGTCTCTGTATCCATAAAAGTCCCTGATATTAAAGTTTCAATAAGTACAAAGAGCAGTCTTTCACAATAACCCAGTACGCTAGTCTTGTTCATAATAATTATTTATTTTTTCCACCATAAAACCGCATACCCATTTCCACTGTCGAGGATTACACTTGCGGCCTGACATTCACGTTCAGTCTTTTAGAATTCATTTTTTCCAATTATGGTTAATATTTTACGGGTTGTTGTGACCTTAACCCATGCGATGCCGCGTTATTATCTTGCTACGGAGTTTATTATGACATTCAACAACGAGAAACGAATAAATGATACGTTTTGTTCTTGTTTTTTGCCGTCGAAATATTGATTAAAGGATATTCAATGAAGGGTTATTGTTTATTGGGTACTGAAGTCATCAAAATTGGAACATGAGTGGTGTTTTATTTATTGATGAACGTTTTCTTGTCTTGAAATATACAGATGTTGTTGGGCACAAAGAATTGTCGTAGGATGTAGACATTTACTTTAGTTTGCGATGATTTCGCAATTCAGTTTACATATTATTTATTGCAGTAGAATAAAAGTACTATTGATAACACCTGAAACCTGCTCTATATCACACTTCAAGTCAACCACAACGTTCTTTTACCTTGCCAGTCCTACAAAAATAGAAGGAAATGATAAAGGCACCTTAAAATAGAGCCTCCATTACATTCCTACGCAGCCTCCTATCGCGTCTGAGGCGTGTGATATATGGTTATATACGTCTGCGCGCGCGCAAGGTCGGCGCGGCATCTGCTGTACCGGCCCGACCGGACGCCGGCTGTACTCCACTCTGGAGACGTTTACATGACGCTCGTTAAAATAATTAAAAATGTTTAAATAATGCTCTAAAGCCTGAAGGTTTTATTTACCCCTGATGGAACAGTGTCATCGGGTCAGGCCGGTTGCATCTGTCACCCTCATACTACAGATACTGTTTGTTTAGAACCAGTAATTCTCTCGGCACCCTTCGTATTTGTTGGTAATTATTATGATGAAGGAGTACTGGTACTGCACTGTCCATTTAAAGAAAACAGTAGCTTAAGTAAAGCCAACTTTTAACAATAGATTTAAAAAAAAATGTAACCGGAATAAACAAGTAGGAAGTGCCAATGACTCCTCAAAAAACCAGTGGAGTGCATATTCATGTCAAATATTTGGCCCTTGACACATACTTCATTTTAAGTAATTTCACTTATGTCGTATTTGTTACAAGAGGTACGCCACATTTTCTATCTATAATAACTGGTTGCCAAGGAAATAGCGGCTCATTGCGGCGCTGGCCATCAATCAAACTTATCACCGCCATGTTTGTGCAAATATCTCAACCGGAGCAGTCAGCCAGAGACTAATGAGCCGTCATACCAATAGATAATACACGAATGATGCCTGGATTTTGTACCAACTCATCCAAGGATTCTAGGCCAGTGTTCTTTACGTCATGGAGTGAATGATTAGAGTTCACTGCTGAAGCTACGAGTATATCTTAGCCGTGAGGCACACATTCCTACTGATTCCTTGCAACGCACTTTGCGCTTTTATTTGCAGAATCTGTTGTGTGCCTCGTAGTCTGTGCTAAATAAATGTATTTTCTTTCTTCATTTCTATCTATCAGAAAGGCGATACGTGCTCGCTCCGTGTATGAAGCCAATAAATTCCGCGTCATATAAAACGCAGCTTAGCGCGCGCGACGCTGCGTGCCTGCGTGCGAACCGGGTCACCGAGGGCTCTGACTCCGGCGCGTCCCCAGTCTACCTTGTACTGCAGGGGTGATTGCTTCCCAGTCGCCGCTATGCATCCGACACTTTTGTACCACAACTATGCAAAAAATACATGCATAATGCAGGTGCGCTAAATCAACATTCATTGTGCAAATTACGGGAACCAAGTACCAACGTCCCAAGTCAAAGAGAAATTCTAGAAATCCGTCCCATTCAAACCATAATTCATAAATTCCCATCTCTGGGTGTCGCTTTTGAATGCAGCTGCATTATTCGAGAGATACGAAAACAAAATCGCGTCCTCACAGTCGGATGGACGCATTGATCGCTGAACAAGTTCGAACACGCTTTTGTGAATGTAGAAAGGCGCGATTTTCTCAGGTGCATATCGCTAAAGCGCAGCGTTTATGTTGGAGCCCATAAATCAGAAGTTTACCTTTTGACGGAGCCTCCGCAGGTGTCCACGCGGTATCATCTCGTCGAGACTGCATTATGTGCGTGGCACGATTGTTCCATTTCATTCACCTGCCATTTGTCCGGCCCTTATTAGCCCGTCTATCGCGACCGTCGTCCTCGCGTCCTGTAGACGCCGTCGCCGCATTTTCAGTTCAAACGGTAGCCGTACTGACATTACAATTTGGTATCTGTCATTTTCGTGATAAGATCGAGTCTCGCGTGTCACGGTGGCAGTGTTAGACCGGATGGGAAGCCGAGATGCTGTAATTTGGCCGCACAATACCGCGCAATAATAATCGCAGCCGTTCGTAATTGCGACGACATCCGTTGTACGAGATGTACAATTGTACATACATGTGCACTCCGTGTGAAAGTTCGAAAGGGCCACTCGTTACCGGACCGAGTTGTGTTATCAGAACCTGTTTTACGCATTTTAGATATATCTGCTTTCTTTACCGCTCGACACTCGAGATAACTCGTGCACCGAGAATTTTATTGCTTTTAAATTAACAAGAACTTTTTGTATGTTCATGTTCGTTTACTTAATAAGGGATTAGGCGACGTTTCACACCTAATACGGTCCGTTGATAAAAAAAACAATGTGTCACGATGACAATGGAGGGCCTACCACAACATACGGTTCATTTGGTCCGACTCCGACCGAAGCGATTAATGCTTTTGTCGGTTTTTAGGAGCGGAAGTTCCATTGTCGCGGCTGTCGCGTCACTGACGGGTTTGATTTGTGTGCGTGTTTTGACAATCTGTATTAGATAAATGCACCATTGATTTACTTTTGTCCGGTGCTGGAGCAATGAGGTTGCCACTGACGCGATCACGTGAAAGTACTCTTCCCGAAAGCTGGTGTTTGCGCAAACCCAGGTAGAAATGTGGAAGTATTTTTACTTCAAAAAAATCAATTGTAAACGAAGCTCAGATCGATAAGATCTGTTTCCGACTGTCTATGCTCTTTAACAGATAAATATAATATGGGGTTTAATTTTGTAATGATAAAAAAATATTGTACTTTCGTTCGTTGTGGGCGTGGGACCGAAGGATCGATTTAAAAAACCGGATATCCTCTAGTGTTTAGTATTAATGTATACCTGTATAATGTTATGGAAATAATACCCTTATCCTTTTAATTCAATGGGATTAAAAGATACTGTATAATTTGTATAATCTCGCTTTTTTATTCAGTGCACCCCTCTTTACGATTCTCAATTTTCATGTTATTGAATTATAAAGGGTAAAAATATTCTTAAGTAGTCTGTTTTTAGAGCATCTTTGGAAACTGGTATCGGAAGTAAGATACTCTTTATATATTTTCTACATAAAATTTTATAAAAACACGCTACTTTCTTGGCAATGTGCTTTTAGGGGAAAAAAAGTTGGTATGTCTAACTCTTTAGTTCCTCGAATTAAGCACGCACTCACAACATTTTTTTATGTTATACATTTTTGTCTTACAACCTGACCTGAGCTGAGGGTAAAAATAACCGCTATGTGGAGCCCTGAGACAGCAAGGTGTTGCGGAGATGGCGGGACGTGCTGGACAAAACAAGCGACCAGTGGTCTACATTAGCACTGGACTGCGAGCACTGGAAGTCATAGGGAGAGGCCTTTGCGCAGCAGTGGGATGATAGCTAACAGTAACCGTAACAGTAAAACAGATGATGAGCTAACAGTAACCATACCTCCATTCTATCAACATATTATTCATCTTATTCATCTCTTAGTACACAATCAATGGAAACCTCACTTTTATTAACTCGAAATCAATTGTCATAATCCGTTACTCAACAAACATGATTCAGAGGATTACATCCTAGATAAAAAGTTTGGGAACATGCTGATCCTGCTCCATATGACAATCTAGAGTCTAGACAAAATCAAACTGGTTGCTAATTTAATAGTATAATTTATAATTTTAATGACATTGATTTCACATTCTGTAACTATTCTAAGTCACTCACTAAATTATTAGGTACTTGTTAATTTTTTTGAAATATCATCTACTTTTCAATATTTGTAAAAATGTGAGCACCATGTATCTTATCACATATTGATTTATATTTAATTATTTTTACCTAATGTGGTATAGTTATTTTATTCTAGGTGCATCCCCTTCCCATATAATTACCTACTTATATAATTAATGTATACCAAATATTATTTAAAAAAAAAGAGTGACGCTGGAGTTTCTTGCCTATTCTTCTCCACACGAAACTACCTTTTGGAAGGGGCAACTAGAAACAATATAATTTTCTTGCAAATGTTGACGTTCAAAATTGCCTTTTATGTGCATATTTTAAATAAATGATTTGACTTTAATGAAACCACTGCTTTAGTCTCCATCGGTGAACATCATTGAACCGTAAAAAAAAAACTAATAAACCTTTATAAGACTATAAAAACTATTAAGTAACTATACATCTATCTATGGCCTGCCTTAGATGAAAGATTCAATCACGAAGCGAGACGCTTCGTGGAAGCCAAGCTTTTTTTCGCTAAAGTTCAATAGTTTTTGGGGTTTCGTATGACTTGTATTGAAACGGATGTAATAAGTAATCAGCATTTTAGTATTTACGAAAAAATTTAACCTAGTTAACATCAGTATTGTTTCATTCAATAAGGGATGACAAACAGGGGCGACGCGACATGCGCGCTGGGACTCTAGTAGAACAATTTCTATGAAAACTTCATGAAAATTGTTCCACAAGAGTCTTTAGACCCTGTCCTTCAAACTAAGAAAATCCTGTATCTTGCAGAACAGTGATGTAATCGGGTGTCATGTGGAAGCTCTATTCGTCAGCTTATTTTTATTATTTAAGATATTCTCTGGTGCTTTTGTTAATTAAATTAAATCATTTAAAGTTGTGTTCACACAGCTACTTTCATTACTATTGATAACTACATCTCTCCTTATAAAGTCTTTGAATTAATAGGTCATTTAAAAGTTTTTACAAGCCTGCCTAACGTTCCCCTGATCTTTATTAGCAGTCCGCAGATGCATTTTCTTTTTCTCTAATTAATGTTTCTTGTATTTTAATTCGAAACAAAGTCCCAATTAAATTCTGATCATATCAATAATTCTTTGGAACGACTTTGTAAATGTCGTTGAATATTCATACTGTAATTACGGAACCCGTCGGATTCACGGTTTCTGTCTTGGCACATTTTTTCTTAGCCACCAATCACTCGGGAGTCGTGAGCTAAGTTTTTTCAACGAGACCCGTTATTGACCTGCACCCTACCCTCCTCCATCACGGATAACTACAAACATAAAAAGTTCACACTACATCTATCCTTTATAAGGAAACATCTTCAAATTAACACGTACAAACGCAGCAATGGACGTGAAACTTTACAATACCTCCGTTTCTATGGCAGAACTTAGTGCCTTGTATACTTTTATGAATGTATAAAGTGCTAAGTGAATTTTTTAGCTGCGAAGAGATTTATTTGGTTTTTTCGGACCACCTCGCAGATGACAGTGTGGTGATTGAGGGTGGCGCAGACGAGCATGTGTTGTGAATGAAACGTTACTTTTGGACGCCAAATTGGGGTAGTGTGACGTGGGAATGTTCCTTTTTTTTAGTAAAATTATTTTTATAAATAACTAGCTCCGCCCCACGGTTTCACCCGCATAAGTCTCGATCCCGTGGGAATATCGGGATAAAATGTATCCTATGTCCTAACCCAGGTCATGGTCTACTCATTTACCAAATTTCATTCATATCCGTTCAGCCGTTTTAGCGTGAAAGCGAAACAAACAAATTTACTTTCGCATTTATTATATTACTAGCTTTTGCCCGCGGCTTCGCTCGCGTTAATTTAGAATTTGACAGTCAATTCGGGTTGTTCAGGGAATTATAGTTAGGAGGATGAAAAACCGGTCTATCGACACTCTAAGACTCACAAAATGTATTAAGTACTTAAATAAAAAATAACAATAAACTCTTAACACACTACTAAAGTTTTTCCAATAATATAATTCAATCATGATTCGAAAGAGACGTGACGCCATCTATTATCATATGAACGTTATTGTTGTTTTCCTCGGAAACAGTACTTTTTTTCGGGATGAAAGGTACCCTATGTCCGTTTCTGAACACCTGACAACGTATATGCAAAATTTCAGGATGATCGGTTCAGTGGTTTAGGCGTGAAAAGGTAACAAACAAACTTACTTTCGCATTTATAATATTAGTTAGGGTTAGGAAGTTAGGAAGTTAGGATTATCAATCAGCGTATCGCAGTCCACTGCTGGACATAGGCCTCTCCCATGCTGCGCCACAACACCCTGTCCTCCGCATCCAGTCTGTCCCAGCCAGTTTTTTGAGGTCGTCGGAATATTATTATAGTTAGGATTTATTAATGAAGATTGTGCTACAGAAACATTCTACATAGTTCTCGCATGTAACATTTCAACATGAATGATGTAACCAATATTTTGGAACAATATTCTGATTCAAAAGAATGTCCGAAAGTAGAATGGAGTTTCTTCCCCGTAATTCTCGATAGGAACCTACTAAGCTTTGGAATGGGCAACTAGCTTCATCTTTTTAACTGACCGAGTCTTTGGCAATTCACAATTGCCTGTAAAATGCTTTGAGTTTGGAACCATTTCGTCTGGTATTAATCAAGTTGTGTCAGATCTGAATAACTTTTTGTCTGATTGAATTAGTTCCGAAAATAATTGTCATGTTATATTGAATACGTTTTCACAGTATCCAATTATTTAAGTAATGGAATTGAAATGAGTGGTTAACTTTAAATTTAAAGGTGTCAGTAATTTAATCAGTGTTTATTTAATAAGAGAAAACGCCATCCAGTTTAAAGACCACTCAAGTAATCAACGTCATTGTTAAACTAAGTAATTGATCTTAAAATATGGAATTTATAAAATTATTCCATTGACTGCAAAGTGACTTTCAATATGTTTTTTTATGTATTTGTGCCTTTTTCTCTTTAGGTTGAATTAACACGGTCATAATATTAGTGATGCAATAAAAATAAAAATACGTTTTTGGTTACGATTTACGTTAAATATGTCAAAAATGTTTACGATAACTGTTGAATGGGATACTTGATTTCGGTTGTAAACAAGAAGTTAGTTATTGGCTTGTTACTGTCGAAAGTATTATGTTATTGGTCATAATTTTTGAATATTTATTTGTCAATCTCGAGGTGAGGTTGTTCGCACCTGGAAATTACTTTTTTAAGTAAGTAAGTAACTGCATATTTTCAATCTGTTTCAACCTGTAAATGTAACACTATGTTGGGCCTAATTTCATCACTTTCAATTTAATCGAAAAAAAGATGAGATGTGGATATTGGGAAACAAAAACGTTTAATTTTTATTTTATACAATTTTGAAGTCAATTTGTAGTTTTTACCATTAAAAGGGAAACACATCCCGTTTCCGAAGTAATTTTGACACAGTTCCGACAAATATCAGTGACTTCATTATACAGAGTTGTTTTATCAATATCATGATTTGATATCGATAGCCATCACATCTGTGAAGTTTCGCCAGTTATTTAAATATTAGTTGCGCTCCGCGGTTTCACGTGCATATGTTTCGATTCCGTAGGAATATCGAGATAAAAATATCGTATCCTATGTCCTAGTTCAGGTCATGGTCTACCCATGCGCCAAATTTCATCCAAATCCGTTCAGCCGTTATAGCGTGAAAGCGTAACAAACAAACACAAAAAATCTAATCTTTTCTTTATAGAATATTACTAGCTTTTGTCCGCGGCTACGTCCGCGTGGAGGTCGAAAAAAATCCTTCTCCATTCAAAAAACATATAATTATACTACCTATGTGCCAACTTTCATGATGGTCGGTCAAACGGTGTAGGAGTTCACTCTAGACTCACAAAATATATTACTTATATTTAAAGTTTCTAATAATATAATTCAATCATGATTCGAAAGACGCGTAGCGCCATCTAACGTCATAAAGCAATTGTGATCGTTGAAAGTTTATTGTTCTTTCCCTCGAGGACAGTACTTTTTTAACGCAAGAAAGCAAATACGTTTATTTGCGGTAACCCCTGGCAACGATACGCAAAATTTGATGACAATCGGTTCAGTAGTTTTGGTGTGAAAATGTAACAAACAAAAGTACTTTCGCAGTTATAATATTAGATAGGAATTAGGATAATTTTGATAACCCTGTATAAATTGTTGTATTAATCAATACATAGAATAAAGTCGTCTTTCGTGTCTGACTGTGTTTAGAAGAACAACGCGATGGCGTTATTCTTCTCAACTACGTAACGGATTTTGATGCGGTTGTCACCACCATTTAGCAAATTTATTTCGGGAGGTTTATGTGTATGATGCGTTAGTATTAAAGATAACATATAATACAGAAATCTTGATATTCTAAAAAATCGTAAAAACCGTGCGTTTCAGGGGCGGGTCGCTAGTACCATTTAGAGGTCGCTTGGAAGCTGGGAGCAAAGCCTTAAAGGGGTGGTAGTTGACACCATTTAGAGAATTTTGTCTGTTTATTTTTTATTTTTAACTGCTACACCTTTACCTAAAAAAGACCTAGAAATAGCAGTCAAAAATAAAAATAAAACCGACTTCGTCTAAGAAATGTATGGCTCAAAATGCTCTAAATGGTGTCACCTTTCACCCCCATAAGACTGTACCCAGCTTCCAAACACCCTGTATATCATAACGATCATTACCAAAATATTACAACCTACGTAAATGACCGTCAATTCACTTCATTCATAAACACACAATATAACTCAAACCCATGATTACATTATTAGCTAAGTGAAAAAATAACTACATTTGTGTGAACGACCAATGAAAACTAACAACAAAATAATGTAATATAAATTAGGGACCCGTCTTTAACGCCCTTAAAATAAACATGGTGGACAAAATTGACTTATTATGTGAATAAAAAGAATATAATAATGTCCACAATACACGGTGTATATTATTCGGATCATGCCTGCGTGACGTGCACTGTTGTCTGTTGGTGTCGGGTAAGTAGGTATTATGTGTTTGTGCTCCTTGTTAGTGATGGATAAGGGGATACTGTACTTAATTGAGTCATAGCCGTGACGTGTAATGGTGGAAGCGATTGCCGTGTAATGGTAATGGAATTGTGTAGCGTTGTTTTCTTGAGATTGTTTCAGTGCAAAGTTCTGATGGGATAGTGGATTCTTTCAACTATCCGCTTATAATGTTCCCATGATTAGGTCGACTTCTAGTATGACTATATGCAGCCCTATATCAATATTTTACTAAGAACTACTGATGCGGCAATACGATATTCTAAGTTTTCACTAGTTACCAGATTTTCGGAATTCTGATGTTTGACCTGCCGTATCAACAACTATCAGTCAGTTCCTACACCCGCGGGGTGATTGCGTAACACACTAACAGTAGGAATGCGTTTCATTTTGACACTTCAACAACATTCATTGCGTTATTTACATTGTTGAGCAGACACATTTTTCGAACATATGAAGCAATGGCTTGTGCAAATGGCTTGTGCAAATGGCTTCAAAATGATTCAGATTGTGATAGATAGTGTGTTCCGCAATTAGGGTGTCGGTTAAAGGGGATCCTTAGTTGCAGCCTGCCAAATTCAAATTTTCTTTGGTTTTTTGCAAATTGAAGCTCAGTTTTACATCATATGTTAATCAAAATGCGATTGCTATATTTATTTAATAATAATCATTAATTTCGTATTAATCGTCCAACTTTGGAAATTTGTTCCACCTAAGAATTTTTCAGAACATTTCATATACGAGTAAAAATTCTTAGGTGGCACAAATTTCCTTAAAGCTTAGTTTTACTTAGTATAAGTTCAATAGGTATTCTCCGAAACCGAAACACAATGTTTTGGAGTTATTTTGTAATTTGGATTTCCAAATTTTTTACCTGTAATCTCAGTTTCACCGAAATTGATCAAACTTAGGTATTTTTAACGTATTAACATAAAAACGGCATAGGTCGATCGAAAGTTAAGCTACGGTTGCCGCAGTCCATTCGTGGATGGGTGACCATGCATTACATATCGAGAGTCCTCCATGCCTCGAAAAGCACGTTAAGCCATTGGTCAAGGCTGTCATTCATATATCTTTGAAAGTCGTTACGGGTAGTCAGAAGCCCAAAAGTCTGACAACCGATTACCAATTGGGTATCGTGTTACCCAGTAACTGGGTTGTGGAGGTAAGACAGGCAGTCACTGCATGTAAAAAAAAAACAGGTATTCAGCTGCATCCGGTCAGACTGGAAGCCGACCCCAACATAGTTGGAAAAAGGCTAGGCAGATTGATTAACCTTAGGGTCATATTTACCCAAATACGTCTCAAAATGAAGACAAATCGATCATTCCAGTACAGATAATAATGTCAAGATAACATTGCAATTTGTTAAGTAAACCAGTTTTATAAGGAAAACGATTAATCGAAGGTTTAGTACGCGGAAGATTGACTGAAGATAATAAGACCTCCGTTTATTTATATTAATTGTAAGCAGCTTATGATCGTCAGCACTTAGTGTTGGAATTGTTTATTTTGTTTGTTTTAATAACTAATAACTGTATCATTGTTGATTAATTAATATGGAGTTATGTAATTAGTTGGGTATTTTATGTCGAGTTTCATTTCCGTTGGTGGTTTCCTCATGGTCAAAAGATCGCCACTGAACCGCGATCCGAAGCACGCTGACAAGTAAAATCTTCACCTTCATCATCACCGTGTAGCAGTCCACTGACATAAGCCTTTCTAATCGCAAGCCAGTTACTCGATCCTCGACTACTCTTATCCAACTTCTATCATTGACTCTTCAAAGATCTTCGCTCCTCATAGGCTGAGGGCATCTTACGCCACATCAGTCATCAAATGACTCGAGGTCTCCAGTCAAGAATATGTTTACCTAACAAAAGTCGATTATCCTTAGTTATCATAAAGGCTCTCACAGACAGGCGCGACGCGACTCTAGTAGAACAATTTCCATGAAATTTTTATAGAATTTGTTCTATTAGAGTCGCGTCGCGCCTGTCTCTTGGAGCCTTAAATATTAGAAGTACTACATTGAATGCCATAACAAATTCCTCTTTAAACAACAGCAACAAACTACAAATTGACTGTTCTCTTTTAAAATCACAACCTCTAATCTGTTCAGAATCTAGTCGGGGAGCTGACGTACACACAGCAGCTGTTATCAGTGTCACAATGCGACGATAGCGCCGCACTGCGCATTCATGCCGCTTCGCTGACTCCCCAACTATAATATTTAAGGCTCCCAGCGGACTACGCGGTACATTTTTTATTATTTCGGATTTTAACTTTAACCTACTGTAATGGTGAACAAATTCTGTGTGGAGATGTAAATGTGTTTAAACACGATTAAATTTTGATGAGGTTGAAAAATTAAGGGATAAATGAATTATCCAACATCATTCACCTTCGTTGTGTTCATCTTCCTACCGATATCGTTATCCTAATTTATTTGGGGTCTTCTTACAGCCGAAATTTCAGTATTTCGGTTGTTTGTAGCGGTATCAACTTTGACACTCTGTTTAAAAAAATAATCTGTTCTGTTGCCAGTTGGTTGTGAATTCTCAATTATTTACTACTTGCTGCCCGCGACTTCGTCTGCAATCCAAGATGAAAATTTGCCTATGTCCTTACCCAGGTCATGGTCTACCCATGTGCCATATTTCATCTAAATCCGTTCAGCCGTTTTAGCGTGAAAGCGTGACAAACAAACAAACTCAATTTCGCATTTATATTATTAGTTAGGAGTATCCGAAATACACACATCAAAAGTATCTAGGGATCAAGGTATATTAAAAAAATAAATTATTGCCCTATTGAAATTAAACAAAAATGAAATTTAGATTGATTAAATAAAATGTTTTCGTATGTGTAGATCGACGAAGTACTCTCTGCTTTTGCATTAATATAGACTGCGATTTTTGCTTATGTTGGATTTTTCATCTTAATTAATCTTGACATTAAAATGTGATAAAAAGATAAAAATAAAAGTTTTTAAAGGTTTTTATTGCGTAAAACAAACAATTCCTAGTCTGAATTTCCGCCGTTAACGCGTATAACACAATCGCAGCGATTCTGCATACTCAATATGAGTTCATCCAAATCAAGTTGCAGAATGGCCGCCCACGTCCGTTGTAACAGCGAAAAGGATTTTCTGGTATGTGTACAGCATCCATATTTGGCAGAGGTCTTCTTTGAAGCATATCCCATGCGTGCTCAATGAATGGGATTAAAGCCTGGCTATTGAGCAGGTCATGGTAGGACGTTGACATTCGCTGCGGCAAGCGTTCATGCATAAGCAGAAATGACGCACCAAAATGGGTCCGCAACATTTGATACAATCATTTCAGCGTAAATCTGTGCATTGAGATTCCGCCGATTCAAAATACCCGGCTATATCATGATTGTTCCACCACTGTATGCATGGACTTCCTGGCATGATTTTAAACGTTCTTGGCGTCCAGGGGTCCTCCAATAACGTGTACGTCTAGTATCTGGCCTTATACCAAAGCGAGATTCGTTAGAACAACACTCAAAACGCCACTCTTCTTCTGCCCAATTCCTGTATTCACGAGCTCATTGTAAACGGGTTCTGCAATTGCGGGGCTCAATAGGTGGTACACGTAGCGGCCTTCGGGAACGGTGATTGACTTAATGCATGCGGTTTCTAATGGTTTGATCGCTTATTAATATCCCTGAAGCGTTATGAAGCTCGTAACCAACATCATGGCGGTCATTGCACGATTTCGTCGAGCAGTAATTTGTATGTAACGATCTTGTCTGCCTTTGGAGATGCGTGCTCGTCCTCCATGTCACTCTGCCACGCTGCCAGTGATGCGGTAACGTGTCCAAAGTCTACTTATAACACTATGCGTAGTGCCCAGAGCAATTGCTACAGCACGTTGCCGAGAACCAGCTTCCAACATTATCACGGCTTTGATCACTTCTTCTCGGCTCAAATGACGTTTTCTCTGCATCATAAGTTCTTTTGTATTGATTCCACTCAGAAGCATGACAGAATTTTTACTGATTTGGCCTCAAAACAGTTGCAGGATTATATAGGAATACGACTTGACAGAAGATTTTCATCTTTTGACCGAAATTCAAAAACTATTCCCTTTTTCATATGACAAAATTTACTAAAAAGTATCCATAGGAGATACAAAAAATATAATTAAAAAACGAGATTTTTAGTAACTAGCAAACACGTGCTTGATTCCTAGACACGTTTGATGTGTGTAATCGAGCAATATTGTAAGGTCAAAATGTTATTCCTGTTCGTTATCTACCAGCATCCGTTGATCATAGGCACCGCTTTGTAATTCTGCCTATAGTATCAGGAAGTTTGATAATAGATAAGTTTCCAGGGAACTCGACCACACAGTAGTTGATAAGAATAAGTATCAAATACAAAAATTCAAACACTTCCCTGTTTGATTTTTTTGAGGCCGTGCGGTGAAGGCCGTATTCGGGCTCTGTTCCCTGACTGTTAATTTGTTGTCTTGTATTTAGCCGGAATGCAAGATTCCTTGTGGTTAATAGCTGTTTACTGCTGCAACCTGTTGTCTTGAACTATGAAAACTATGGAGAAAACGATAAAAAAGTAGTAAATTCGAGTGTGGTTGGTACTCTCCGCAAATCGATCTGTTAATCGACGAACATAAAATATCCATAAAGTTACAAAGTCAGAGCAGTCTATAAAACCAGTACAGAGACCTCAGGGCAGTGCACTAGCCAATTAGCAAGTACTTGACAAACAAAATATCGTAAAAGCAGTCAAGCGAACTGCTCGCTCAAGCCAACCAATCACTGAAGTAACTCACTACTCCAGCTACTACTGCAATTTTAATCTGCGTTATCTAGATTGCCTTGTATAGACGTCAAAGTTGCATAAAACTGCCTATTAAAGATGGCGGTGATGTGTCAGATCGCGCTGAAGTCCAGTGACGTTATGAAGGGCGTGAGCTGACGTTGGTTTCACCACACATCGTATAAGTACGCACATGTTTCACACATTATTATGGCTTTCCAGATTGCATGTCGAGATTCATCACGTTTGCCCGCTCATAGTCGGCTTGTCGCTTCCCATTGGAACGAGTTTATATTGTTCTTGAGGCAAGGTACTATTGTTTATTAACATTCCTAACGGGGACTGAAGTCTAGCAACTACGGGCTATCTCTTAAAATAAGACTAATGCCTGTTTGCAGTTAACCTAGGTATCGCCGAAGTATACACTTTAACGGTCTTGTCTTGCACTGCTCCAAGTTTGGGGATTAATTCTACAGAATGATGTCAACGAATTTGCTTGCCTTGATTAAGCAGTTTTATGACAAGAGTCATCTAACAAAACAAAGAAATAATCACAGTTTAATCATGTAGTTTCTACAAGTCTCCAAGCTCATTTGAATGTTGGCCTCGCATATTGCATTTAGAGGCAACGACTTAATGGCATGCTGTACCTCTTCAATTGTCATATATTTGTTCACAATGCTAACGGATATCATTAGTGCAACAAGTAGGGCGAACCGTATTTGTGATAGAAACATAGAAAGGACAATTTACAATATTATTTTTATGACGACTGTGGACTGGGACAGAGGTTTATTGTATCGCTTCTGGGTCTAGGTTACGGTCAAACGATAATGCTTGTAGTTGTATTTGTAGCTACAAATGTTTTCAGTGAATTGCGTGTTTGGTTATTTTACTGAAATATTTTACTGTATTCAAGTTTTAAAGTCGTCATTTGAGAACATAGGACGATTTACTACTGTTTGGTGTTAATCTTCCTCTTGTCTTATCGTATCGGCACGAGCTATATTATCAATCAAGTAAATACTGAATGTTTACTCGCTAATGGTATTTAAACCTACAAGAACGTGTGCGTTGCCACTTTCTAGATTTTAAATGATGAAAGAATTTAAGCTGGGAATAAATAGTACATATATGTCTGAGCTTGTGTAATTTATCAAGAATGAGCGATTCCTTTTCGATATTAAATTTTAAAGGATCCTTCAAACAGGCGCAATACGCGAGGCGAATCACACGCGACATAAAGGCATCGCTCGTCGCGCGGCAGGGGGTTCTTTTGTGTCGCGCCTGTTTGAAGGAGCCTTAGCTTTGTGTGAATGCATAGTACCATGTTCAGTGTCAGACATTTCATACGTTATATGACTGTATTATACATTATTTATATCCCAATTTCTACTTATTTTATACCATCGTGACCATGAATAAAAATTAAATCGCTATAATAATCTTTTAACTCATTCGACTGCTTGAAGCGAGACAAATTAAACGTTTATATAATCAACGTGTATGATTTAAATCGATTTCGGTTTTCATGTTATTTTTAATGGTACAGGTATTTTACTCTGTTACCGAGGGCCGTACGTTAATATCCACCGGTCTGTCGAGGCCACAGTTAATCGGAAAATTCTTGTGCTGGCGGACTTTAAACGGTTCAATATTTGCATTGGAACTTGCCCTGTGGACTGCAGAATGAATGGGCCGTCTGAAGACGTGGGTGTCTTAAAGCAACGAGGGTTATTTCAGGGGAAACTCAAACTCAAAGTATTTATTTCAAATAAACCAATTACAGGCCCTTTTGAATTGTCAAGGGGTCGGTCAGTCAGAAAGATGAAGCTAGTTGCCCATTCCAAAGCGTAGTAGGTACCTATGGAGAAGAACGGGCAAGCAACTCCAAGGCCACTCTTTTAAATGAAAATATGGTTACAAAAAATTGGTTACATCATTCATGTAGTAATTATGCATGTGAGAACGATGCAGAACGTTAAAAGCGACCGTAATAAAGAGACAAAAACAATACAAATATTAAATTAAAATAAACCTTGGCAGCTAAGAGATGACCAGTCCGTACTGACGGCGCCCGTTCACGAACATGACGTATGGATCAGCATCATGTAACTCAACCATTTTGAAGGGAACTTAATGATCCAACACACACGCCACCACCAGCGAGACATTTGAGTGAGTATGGCATACTCTCAGCCGGCGGGCACATTCAAGTCAATGAAAGATAAACCTAGTAAATGGTAGCTTTATAGTAGATACATAGTACTCACACATGTGCTATGCAATTAATAGTAAATGAAAATCTGTCTTTACAGTCTAGTATGGGCTATGAAAAGCAGGTGTCCATGAATATCATTGTCATAACATTCTGCTGCTAGCAGCACAAACACGCTGGACAAAGGCTCTTCAATAGATTTTCACAACGATCAGATCTGTTTTCTCAACCCACGTCATTTCATGTAATATTGTAATCAAATGGTAGCCGTTCCCCGTAATATCAGACACATATTAATGCAGTATAATGTAGTCAGGTATAAAACCCAAGTGTACTGTCATACCAAGATAGTCCATGCCAGCTGATACCGTGAAACGGTACCGAGGATAAAGGAAATTCCTCCACCACGTTTACATGATAAACTTTCGTGAGAAATTATTCAATAGGCGCTTGTAACTAAGGATTGAATAAAACAGTGCGAACTAAGTGCTTATCTTTCCACACAATTTGTGGCTATAATGGAGGGAAATGCAAAAACTTGATGTTGGTAAACGGCGCCCCAACAACCCATCATTATTCATGCACTATTGCAATTTTAAGAGCTTTGGACTTGACATGAATATGTAATGTTGCGCCGTTCTCCCATGGGTGTTGTGGAAAACTACGGGGCCTGATGGGATCTGGGATCCTTTTACACTTCTTTCTAGATTGATCTTATCGTAGTTTTTTTTAACTGTTATGTAGTTACAAAAGTCGAGCTGTTTTTTCATTCTAGAATGTACTTCTTTAGTCCCTTTCCCCCCCTTTGCCATATCTTCTTCTTCCATTTCATACATCTCTATCAGTTGGTTTTCACCCCCTTATTAGCCATATCGTCTTTCACACCATCCATCATTTCAGTCTTTCCCTCTATTACAACCATCGACCTCTATTCCTACCCATCCACATTTAAAGTAAATCCTAATCAATGAAATTTACGTACGACTTGTAACGAACCTTAATCTTCAGCAAACTTTGTATTTTTGAAAATCTTCCGCAGGAATCAGCTCTAATAGATTAATATGATGTACTAGTTTCTGCTCGCGTGAAATTTCTTGTTCCCCCAACCCACCCCGTCGCATCGCATCGCCTGCCGCGCTAGTACTTCGTTTTCGCTTAGCGTTCTTCCTGTTTTTTTCCTTTTTGCTCGACTCCTTAAGCTCCTAGCATAATATTAAACAGCCCATAGTCTTCCTCAAAAATTGGGCTATCAAATGCAAAAAGAATTTTTCAAATCCGACCGATAGTTCCCGAGATTATCCCCTACATACAAACTCACAAACAAACAAATTTTTCCGTTTTATAATATTAATTTATAGAGTACATAAAATCCTTGATTTACTATGCTAACAAAATATTTTCTTTACTAGCACATATCAGTTAGTTCTATGATAATGATCGCATATCTTTGACATCTCAGCCTGCATATGAATAACCTCGGTGATTACGGGTTATCGAATGTAGGACGATGTTTTGGTAACCTTACATTGTTTACATTCATTACTATGCTTAACGTATTAAATGATAAATGATAAATGATTTTATTTCTGTAAGTAGGTTTGTACAAACACTTTTACACGTCAATCATGTTTTTTAAACTAGATGAGGTCGGCGTTTCCTATCTGACTACTCTGAGAAGAAAGGCCGAAACAAACTCAGAGGTCACAGTCTCTTTTAAAGTCCAGACATAATCTTGGTCAGGTCATGCGAAGACCATGCAGATTGGTATCTGAAATGGTCTTTTGAGGAAAGAACCACACAGTTTGAGTGGACCTGTCCAGTCAGTGCACGCATTTGTCAGTAATCGTGCAGCTCGACTCAGGAAGTCAGGACTTAAGGAGCTCAACGATTCGACGAACAATACCAAAGAAAGGACATTTGGGTAGGCCGCATAAATTACTCAAACTGCCAGATCATAATTAAAATTAAATTAGAAAAAAAAAAAAAAAAAGCAATTACCCACATAGTCTTCACATTCACAAAATTAAAATAATATAATACTTTACAAGTAAATACTCATGTCATTGTATATATAAAATTTATCAATGTCAATGTGTATATATAAATTCGGCAATAATGTTTGAAGATCATGTAGATCTATTATATATTATATTATTATCTATTATTGAAGATTTATAATTAATCAGTTGTAATTTTCCGTGTTATGCAAGTTTTAAGAATGAATGTGGCTATTAGAGAAGAGGTGGACAAAGAAACAGATGTATGTATTGTGTGATAGATAATTTCGATAGGAGGGAAGTGAACACTGAGGTGACGGGTAAAATGAAAGAAAAACAAAAACAAAACCCGACTGCGTAAATGATAAATGATTTTATTTCTGTAAGTAGGTTTGAACAAACACTTTTACACGTCAATCATATTTTAAAAACTAGATGAGGTCGGCGTTTCCTATCTGACTACTCTGAGAAGAAAGGCCGAAACAAACTCAGACGTCACAGTCTCTTTTAAACTCCAGACATAATCTTGGTCAGATCATGTGAAGACCATGTAGATTTGTGTCTGAAATGGTTTTTTGAGGAAAAACCACACAGATTAAGTGGACCTGTCCAGCCAGTGCACGCATTTGTCAGTAATCGTGCAGCTCAACTCAGAACTTAAGGAGCTCAACGATTCGACGAACAATACCAAAGAAAGGACATTTGGGTAGGCCACAAAAATTACTCAAACTTGGCAGTTTGAGTAATTTTTACCATGATTGAAATAAACTGAGGAGAAAAAAAAGCAACAATGACCCAAATAGTCTTCACATTCACAAAATTAAAATATTAAAAAGTGAACTTGTAAGGTGAATCCTCAGCTGTAGCCCGTCAATATCAAATTTTCTTTGGCTATTAGCAAATTTCAGCTCTGTTCTGTTTTACGTCGTATGTTGATCAAAATGCGATTCGCGACTGTAGGAATGATATATTTACTGCATAATAATCATAAATTTCATACCAATTGTCAAACTTTGGAAATTTGTTCCACCTAAGAATTTTCATACGGAATATTCTGAAAAAATTCTTAGGTGGATCAAATTTCCAAAATGCCTCCTTTTTATTTTACACCTTTTAGTTATTATTTATTTATTCTTAAATAGGTTATTTTTCTCTCACTGTATTAAGTAACGCTTTAGGTAACGGTTGTTAAAATTTTCTTTCGAAGCAGTAAAATACTGGTCACTCGATTTTAAGAATTATATCATAATAATATTTTTTTACGTTAATAAGACCTTATTATACGATTTTATAACAACTTTATTACAACTTAATTAGAAGTTCTGTTTTTTTTGGTTGCTAGCCAACTTGAAATCGTTATGGTTCCTAAATGGTTATTAAAAAGGGAAAATTATTACAGAAACCTAAAGATGATTTTCAAAAACCTATTCAATGATACTCCACTTGAGACAGTTCGTGTGAGAAAATTCGTCGACTTTCATTGTTCTCTTTTTCACAATATGGCGTCTGGTTGTCGCCATAATGAATTTTGATTACTGTCATGTCTCCAAGATTAAGACAAATCGATTGACGTAAGAATCATCAAAATCAGCCCACGCGTTTGGTATCTAGAGCACCACAAAGGAACAAACATACATATATAGGCTGATAAACACATTACCCTACTTTGCGTCGCGCAGTCGGTATAAAGCCGTGCTTCGCCGACCCCAAATAAATTAAAATAAAGGCAGGAGGATGAAGATGCAGGATTGTGTGCTCCAGCATCCCAGCCAAAGGTTGTTGAAGAACACCGTGTCCAGAAAAGAAAGAGTAAAAAAAAACCAGAAAGATTATGACAGGCCCGGGGCGGATCGGACATCCATGAGGATTTAAACAAGCAAAAAATGGAGTCAATCTTCTCTTCCAATTAGTGCGAAGTAATTCTCTGATGGTCCAGTTGAAATATATAGTTTTATCAGAGGCTCAGACCAAGTAAATAATCAAGACATAGCGCTGCGAACAATATAGTGCATGCAAAACTACACCTTGCTCTGTGCATACATGCTCACACGCACACATTTACGACCAAACTACACCTCACTAAGTGCACACATGCTTACGAAACCGGCCTCACGTCGCTGTTGACAGCGTTATGTCATTTTTTTTTTATTTAGTCTTAGGTCAGAGGATTTTGGTTAACGTTTGTCGTACGGTACAGTTACAGTGAGTGTTAATACCGCTTGATAACTGCTAAGATTCGGGATGGTAAAGACGTGGTTATAATTGTATTAGCAGATCTAATTGTCAGCAAATTATCTATATACTGCAAAAGCCCATTGCAAAAAAAAAATGAATTTTCTTACGACCATTTTCATGATGCCAGTTTTTGCGATTAGCATAAACGAGTTCTCAGACGTATTCGACGATTTAAGAAGTTTTAGAGTTAAAAATCGAGACAAAAATTGCATTTTCCTCAACCATTCGCCATAAAACGTCCACACGCAGTACAAAAAGTTGACCCAACAAAATGAGTTAGCAACTCATGCAACTTCATCGGGAGCCGTCTAACCACTACATAAACAATCGATTAAACTGAAACCAACAGTCGATGGCACAACTTCACAACTGTCGAGCCTCCCTGCAGCCATTAACTGCACCGAGCGCTAAACTTAATCGCTATCTATAAATAGACACGTCTGACTCGGCAGACGTCTCACTGCACGCCCGGCGGATACCAACGTCCTATCTACAAACTTTGTTACTAACGATATTCAACCTTATCTACATTACACACAGTTGACTCTGGACTGGTTGCACTTGATTGTAAAATATAAAATACAATTTTCATAGGAGAGATGTTGCTACGCGACTTTGAATCGATATCAAACGTCACAAGGTTGGGTTTACGTTGTGGGGGAACACCGGCGCTCGGATACGTAGGCTGCAAGTTAGGTCGGAAAATGAAGCGCCGTTTATAGTACTCATTATAGTACTATCGTAGTATTGTGTGAGTGTGTGCGTGGCGGCGAGTGTACGACGCGTTTGAGCGCTGCAATCCGGTGCAGCGGCTGCAAGTGTGCGTGCACTGTGCTTATACTCTGTGAATGGAGATTGTATTTATGTTTCCCAGTCTGAGGTCGGGCAGCGGCTTTATTGATTTTTTTTTCATTACGCTGCGCGTCGGGTGCAAGGGAATGGGAAAATAGTAAAGGAGTAGTACTTGCTTGTCACTTTGACGTATACATTTTTATAACGTTTTAGTGGGCTGCATTAGTGGAGGGAAAATGGGGGTTATAGAATGAATAGCGTTTGTGTGTACTCGGTTGAATGTGTGGGTTCATGTTGCAAAGTATTTGGAGTAAACGGAGTTTCGCGTAGTTGTCTAATGAGTCCTAGTTTATAAAGAGACGGAGATCGTTAATGTTTTAGGGTTTTGGCTGCACTTTTCGGTACATTCTCTGATTTTCTGAACGTCATTGAGGATTGCCTTGTGTTTACTTTGGAAAAAACACCATCTTATGACGCAATGCCTAAGATTTCGATGTGTATTTTTAATAAATGATTGATGAATTGATGATATTCGATAACTATAATATTTATAATTGATATATTTTTGCTATTTACAGGTACCAAACGCCGCGAGACACCACTTGCAGCAACGGTAAATATAATAAATAATTAATTATGCACACCATACATTACCTACTTATAAACTCAATAATTATTTAGTAACATTATAGTATCACGACTTATAATCATGATAATAGTAGGTAATACGTATAGATAGTGATGTGACATCACTCTATTCATCATTATTAAGTATATGAATAAAATATATTATCTATTAAGTATATAAATAATAAAATTATTATTTTTATAATACTCTAGCCTTATCAATGGCCTTAGTAACGCCACATTCGTGATATTTAATTAAATTAGACACGTGTGTTAGTTTACGATTTTATTTCAGTTTCTTTAGCTGTAACGAAATTTTATAATAAAATAAAATTATTGATTTTGCGCGTTTAATCGTATCATAGCGGTAATTCTGGGTCTATTCAGTTATAAAGTTCTAGATTGAATAATATCAGCTTAGCTGTAACCGATTAACCTATTTTTTCATAACCTGGCAAATTATTAGAAGGTCGGCCTTGTTTTTTTTCTATGCTACGGTTTAGATGTAATAATAAATCGTTTACTAACCAAATAAAGTATTCGTACATTTCCTTAAAAATGAACACAAATAAGGTTCCCCTAAAATTATTGTTACAAAAGGAAACATAAATGATAGTCTACTACTTAATAGTCTGGCGTCTATTAATTATAATCTATAAAAAGGTTTGTAGAATTTTCCTCATATTTCCATTAACACACTTTTTACACTGTGGTGGGAATAGGATTTCTATATTATTCTTCTATAATGCGGTATATCAACAATATTATGTAACTTCCTTGATGAAGGATACCTTGAGATAACACTGCAGGCTAATTCAAACGAGTAATTAAAAGCTTACCTAACAATACTATACACAGTATTACTTAATCCCAACAAAAACCCCACAATAATTGACACGCATCCTAAAATAAAACTATTTAATCTTATCGACCAATGAGCTGTCCAGCGTATACGATTATCGATAATTTGCCCCGGCCTTCAATTTTGTCGATGTGGTCCCCGTTTATCGATAGATAACACGATCGATAAAAGGGGCCGCAGTAGCCTCAGTTAAACAATTATTCGTGTACTACAACTATACTTATTTTACTAGTTAATATTTACGATGAAATACTCGATTACAAAAATCGATACTATCAACTTCATCACTCGATAATCGTTTAAATTTTTGTTACATTTTTTTCTATTACATAGTTTCAAAGTTTCATTAGATCTCAATTTCACGGTTTCGACGATGAAAGGGCCACTAAGTGGGTAAGAAAGTCCAAATCGAAAGACAAGTTCTTGTAGACCAATAAAGAAAATCTATAGATCTTGCAATGATGCAGCATATTTTTAAGTAAATAGGTACCTACGGTTTTTAAATACTTTACAATTGCACAATGTTATGTTAAAACGGAGACTTCTGTAGTTGATGTCATTTGTTTTTTTTATGACATAAGGCTATGCGCAGACTTAAAGCTGAGCTGAGACTGTCTTTAGACAGACTATCGCTCTATGAAAGTACTGGACTAATAAACTCTGGACTCTGGAACTGGTTCTTTGGATCAAGAAACTTATTATTATTATTGTTTTATTTCTGGTGACGCGGTCATTCGCAACAAAATGGTGTCATAGTCAAAGATATCAAAAACTACCAAAAAAACAAACAGCTTGACGAGACAAAAAAACTGTCAACCACAGACATAACACTGTCAACCACAGACATAACACTGTCAACCACAGACATAACACTGTCAACCACAGACATAACACTGTCAACCACAGATATAACACTGTCAGTCACGGACAAAACTATTTTGACTTCGGTGTGTGATCATGATCAAGGTATCTACGAAAAGCGCATCTGCTAATTATTAACTAATTTACCAGAGATGAATATATTGTCTTAAAATTTTCATAAAATTAGACGAAGGTTTTACACATAATCACTACAGATAAAAAAAGTCACGTGTATGTTACATAAGAGCAGAAGCACGTGAATCGGTAGATCTTTAGCATTAATGATAAAAATGATAAGAAATACTTAAATACATTTTTATACGATATCTGCAATGGGATGTTACGTGACCTCGACAGATAGCACAGTGCAAGGACAAGGCAGCGATAATTTTGAAAAATTAAATAAATTACGTCAGAATTCAAATATTTCATCATTTTATGAAAATTATTTACTTAATTAGAGGCATCGCATTTGGTTAAGACTTGAAAAATATGTGATTTACTGTGACTATATATAAATGGAACACCACAGACTTCCTGCAGTACTCTCTCCTCCCTTTAAATTCATCCGAAGGTTGTCTTTAAAAGATCGCTTTTAGCGATGAGACCGCCTATTATGTCACCCTATGTCAAACTTCTTCATTTATATCTGTAATTCGTATGTACGAGTACCTACATAATAAAGAGTATCTATTCAATTTTTGTGTAAATAGAGTCATTTAAAATCATCTCAATCGTTTCGTTGGTTCTAAGGCCAGTATTCACAAACTCAACTGAATGAAATACATAATGACATAGCAGATTCATACTATTATCTCTATACTTTGCTAAAATCTACATGCATACTGGACCATTGTTCTAGACAGGTTTTTGTGTGAATAAAATACATAAAGGTGAATCAAACTTTAACGCTTCACATTCACTTTGAATTCCTGTGTTATAATAAGAATTATTTGCGTCACACTCGCCCGAACACGTACTGAAAGGTTTTATACAAGCATTGTAAGCGATTTGTTCAGCTGCGCCGGTCTGTTGCCATGGTAAATTCAACTATTGTTCCTACAATGAAATTCACTCAATGTGTGAATGTGTGTCATCGGGTCAGTTTGTATGGATTATAATTAAGAGTGCGATTGTGCAATGACGTCAATTATAAACAAATTCGTTAGCCCGTTTATGTGGACATCTTCTAATATTACACTATTGACTAGCTTCTGCGCTCGACCTCGTCCGCGTGCTTGTTTTAACATAAAATATATCCAAGCTGTGTCCCATTACCTTGTTTTCGCTTAGCGTTCTTTCTGACTTTTTTTATTTTTCCTTGGCTCCTAAGGGTCGTAGCGTGATGTTAAATAGCCTATAACTTTCCTCAAGAATTGGGCTATCAAACGCAAAAAGATTTTTTTTTAATCCGACTGGTAGTTCCAGAGATTAGCGCGTTCAAAGAAAAAAAAAACAATATCTTTAGGTTTATTATATTAAATATAGATATACTATAGTATAGATTGTCGTCACCGGATTCTCGATTATTTTTCGCATGGTTCGGCGTAAATGAATATAAGTAAATTTTTCGCTGTTCATTCATTCAAGTACTAAAATGCGCCATGTCGACGAAATTCCTGTAAATGTAGCTGTTTCGCTGCAATGGCTTCGATATGCACAGGGAAAAGTTTTTAATTATAACAGTCATTATTCAGTTCATTAATTTTTATTGTTGAATGTTTTAATAACTTGTGTACCTACGTTTTAGAAAAATAATTAGTTCGATTTTATTTTGTAATCAACATGTAAGTGGACTAAGTAGGGGTTTTAAATGCCAATTGCTGTAGTTCTCGCAGACAAAATTACTATATTACGAGTAAACAAGAGAACTACATAGATTAAAATATTACAATTAAATTATTAAGGTGCTCAGAGACCGTTATGAAATATAATATTCACAATTTATAACTAAATTAACTTCTAATTGTGTGGTTAGAGGATATAAAATTGCAATTTAACTGTCTGGCGATTTTGGCATACAATCTCTGGTTAGAAATAGAATCAGTAGGTAACATAATCAAATATAACACAATATAGGAGTAGGAAACGCTTTGAGAAATCACTGACATAAATATATTTATTAACGATGAAATGGCTCATTTAATGTGCTCTGTGGAATTACAGAATAATAGTATTGAACTGGGACACGACCACGACCTACAATTTATGTTAGAATTGATAAAAATAATCAGAATTAATTAAAATTTATTTTATCTAAACTTATTGAACGGAAGATTTCCATATTATAGATTTTGTCAGACAACAAAAGAATATAATAAACCCTGACCAAAAGTTTTTGATGTTAGCAACATTTTTATTTTATAAAATCTTAAAAAGAAGGTGGAGTTACATTCGTGAATAATTACTTGTTTAAATAATTTATAAACAAAACGCCACTTACTAAAAATGGAGGATACACAAAAAGGACAATTAAACGCGTTCATTTGTTTCATCACTAATAAAGCTGCGGGGTAATTGCGTAACACACTAACAGTAGGAATGGGTTTCATTTTGACAGTTCAACAACATTGATTGCGTTATTTACGTTGTTGAGCAGACACATTTTTCGTACATACGAAGCAATGGATTAGAAATAGGCTTCAAAATTATTCAGATTGTGATAGACCACTGTCTTTAGAGTCAATGTTTTTTTATAGTAAGTAGAACCACGTTAACGGTCGACTCCACAATGCTAATTTATACAAACCATCCGTTTAAGTTTACCTCACCGCGATTATAAACATGATAACGACATTCCCATGCCTCTACCAAGTCAGTATTCAAGAGACTCTTAATAGAATTACCATACAGATAACATCGGAAGTATTTATTGTGGTAACAGCTATACTATTTATAAATATTATCGACGATTGAGGGCATATGCGATAATCAGAGTCTAACTCAATGGGAGCCGTAATCAGGAAAAGGGATATTCTTGGCAAGCTTTCTATATCACAACCAAAGTCGATGACACCCTCCATATAACTTAATACAAGGGAGAGAAGTTCTTGTCTAGCTGGTCGCAGTAGCAAATTAGCTTGTTCCCTAGCTTTGTATAAACCCATATTGTGCAGGGGTCAGGTTAGTTTGGAGGCAATGTAGGATTAAGAAACGGGGTAAAGATTACGACGGGGCGTGGGCGAAATCGAGGCCATGACGAAACTCTGATTGATAACGTTCCACTATACGTATTATGATAAACATTCCTTGTTGCTATGCGAGAATACGCGTCTACAGTTTTTTTTGTTCATTGTGTTTTTATGTTAAATAAAATAGGACGCACGAGACTGTGCGTAACCGAGCCCACACCACCCGTCAGTGGGTGGACTTTTGTGTAGGATATGTTAAAAGTGTTGGATCTTGCTGGAAAATACTATGACGGCTCGCCATCACAGAGACTGCATCAGCTAACAATAAACAGCACTAATTGACTCACAACGGAAATTCTTGCAATGAAATATATAGAATAGGAGCTTCAAATCAGGATTTTCTGGTTGGGTATTATTTCGTGTGAACAGAACAAGGCCGAAGTCTTCATCACTATGAGAATACTTAAATTCTTTTTTATCGCTCGCTAAATCTTTCAGAACGAAGTTTTCCATACGTTTCAACGGTTTCCCGCCATCTATTTCTGGGCGCAAAATCATCAGAGTTTTAAATAATATCACCCACGTCTTTGGCGGAAACGTGACAATCGGCGCCAACTGACGCTGAAAACTTGCCTACAAATTATATCCGAAGCAGTTAACTCTCACGTTAATGTTCTAGCAAATTGACTGAATACAAAGAAGTTATTTTTATAAATTGTCTACGATCGACTCGGCTGGGCTCTGTCTCCGATTTAACTCCCAAATAAAATTCTGGCGTAACGAGATTTATAATTAATCTAAAAAAAAAAATATCAGCTAATCTTTTACGCCAAATTACCCAGTTCTTGCATCACTTAATTCTATACCAACTATGAAAGTAAGAACGTCAACTGGTCTCGTTGATAAAAATATAAGCCATTCAAAGTATTCCTTAGGCCATTCACTCGTTTTGGGGTGCAATTATTGATCCAAAAAGTTGACTAAACGCTGACTCACGCGGTCTATATTAATCTTTCTTCACCCCTTCCTGGATTTATTACTGGATTCGTCACAGCGTAGTACAACCAATTTAAAATGGCAATGCATATTTTCTCCGTATCGCAAAACTTTTTGTTACTACAAATAACAATGGAACATGAATTATTAAATCTAATAGCTTATGATACGTCATCATTTTCGTTTGAAGCACGAGGGTGTGGAGTGAAGATATCGTTCCAGTGACTTTACAGTTTTGCGTCTTCATTTTAATTGACTACATTTGACGTGGGATTACCTTTTTCCTTTCGTCGAGTGTTGCAGATGTCTCGTTTTTATAAACACGGTCCCAGAGGACTTCATTATTATCGACTTTCGGATCTTTGTCAACTATTATGCATTCGATACTGAGTAACATGAGTCGAATTGTCACTTTTATTGTAATCCTCTTGAGGACTCTTTTTGATTTCATTATGTTCCGTATTTCTGTCCTGTGCTTATTTTTGTGATACAATTTTTTTTCATCCATCACTTTGCATTCCTATAATTAATTTTTATGATTAATTTTTCTTTTTATATACTTTCTTGCATTACTTTTCTTCAGTTTACTTTTCTAAATTCTAAATGAGTTAAAATTCTTGTTTCAGATCTAACGCGACCTGCCCGAAGCTGAGACTCATTGTTCCATCTAGCGTTTAGTTTATTACAGTCCACCATTATATTAGACTCTTTATGTTACAATCATATCCTTTGAATAATTTCATTCTACAATCCTAGTTTCATCTGGAATATTACGAAATTTGCAGTCAACACTCATCGCCGGACTTGTTATATTGTTACTATCTACTGAATCACGTGATAGTGCTTCACTGCAGTTTCGTATATTCTTAGGAACATTGATTCATAACATTTTGCAGTCCAATATTGTTACGCAAACCGTAGTACATTTACCATCCGTTATGGTAAAATCCCGGAGGAAAATGCAAAAATGCTCCTCTAGTTTATAAGTTTTATGACTTGAAACAATTTGTGTGATCTTCATTACGTTTTTCCGTTTTCCTCCGTCATCCTCACAGTCCACGCATTTTCATTGTTTTAATGCTCAATTCTATGTATCTATGTTGTCTATACGTGTTTTGAATTATATTGACTAACAAACACTAAACAATTCTAACGCATGACTCTTTTTTTACGATATCAACTCGCGAGTATGCATGACGTCAAATAATCTTGTTTTAATATTAAATTATTTTAGTTTTAAACGTTTTGTTAAATATTTAGACAACCTGCTAAACTGACATGTTATAATTATGTTTTAAATTATTTGATTGTTTAAATGTATTTATTGTATCTATTGATTGTGTTTACTTCAACAATTTGTTAATTTCATTTAATTTTATCATCATTATAAGATCAATCGTATGTAGTCGTTCGCCCTGCTCCATAAAACTTGATTTTAGGTTAAATTCTGATCACTTAATTTCGAGTTTTGGTTCTTGCATGGCAGCAATTCCCGGGGTTGCTTTCTAGTTTTTTTAATTAGAAAAATTTGATTATGCAATCTGTTAATTACATCAATCACTTTATTATAAATTAAGAAAGTTATTGTTTTTATATGTATTGATTTTAAATCGGATTTTAATAAACGTTTCGGCATGAATGTTGGTTTCATTGAGGTTCCATGTGGCGTCTGTTCCCACAGTTATTTCGCTTGTCTTGTAAACGTTGAATGGCACGTTTGGAGGTCGGACATAAAGTCATTTTTCAATTAATCCAATGTCATCAGGACGACGCGACCTCTGCACCGAACCGGCTAAGTACCTATGTTCGGTATACAATTCGTTTACTATAGTAAACTTGATAGGTATAATATTAGTTACGAATTCTCCTTCTTTACAAATATAAGGTCAATATAGACTTTAAGTAAATTTGTACAGTTGTTTCCTTACTATATTGAACTTTTCTAAAGACAAGTTAAATAATGAGTATGAGATCATGGAAAGGTTGCGCGTTGCCACGGGAAGTGTTCGTGCATTGCTCAGTAGATCAGTGGCCGAAGTATTTTTGTACTAAATAGGTCACATTTGGTGTGTCAGTAGCTCACCGCCACAGCTGATTTACTTAGTGTTTATGCTTCACTAAACCATATTGTTTGTAATATATGTTTGTATTGTTGTTTTATTCAAGTGCTTAAATGCAGGTGTTAAATGAATTCTACGTATTTATAAGTACTATCGTACTTTGACCCGTTTTATTTGTTGATGTGCCATATATATCTTCTTTATTTTGATAGAGTAGATGATTTACAAGTTTGACGCGTGTATTTTTAGATTTATTACTGTCATGAGATTTGAAGGAAATATTAACTGCTCAAGACATGTTTAAATGTTTTATTTTGGGGATCAAACAGAGATTACGGGATTTTAAGACACACATTCTAGAGATGGTTCATTGCAGCAGCAAACACGGTGAAAGCATTGATTCGTACAACTAAAATAACTAAGTCATGTAGATTGAAATATTTAATTAAACTGAAATATTTACGTGACAACAAACAGGTTAAATTGTTTAGACAGTAACTTAAGAACAATAAACCTGGAGTGTCAGCAAATATTGTCACGTAGGTGTGTATAGGTAGGCTTTACTAAGTGTTTGTTCAAAAAACACAACAATGCAAAATTAGTGAAAGGTTGCTTAATTGATAAAAAGCACTTAGCACTACATATTTATTTTAATAGCCCTCGATAAACAACCGACCATCCACCCGAACAAAGTCCAAACGAAAAATAACAGCATTTCAAAAACGAGTCCGAAAATATACACGCTCTAGATCCCTCGTGATAATTCCATAAAATATGATTAGTTTTCTAGTACAGCAATACAAAATATTCGAAAATCAGTTTCAAAGAAAAGATGGAGGAGATAATTGTTGCTGAAAATTTTAACGAAGCAGCTAATGTAACAACGAGTGAAAATTAATTTGTCCGTGGTAATCTCGCATCGGATCTTATCGGGCCAATCTTCGGATGATGACCGCCGTGTCTAGTCTTAAGAGACGAGTGGATATCTTTGAAGACGATGACTAATCTTTAGAGCAATTGATTGCGATGTCTGAGGCCGAGATTTATAAACGTCGTGTTCCCGTCTCTATCTTGCACTTGTAGTTTCATAGTTGTGCGACAGTGACAGGAGTAACTCTTAGCCGAAGTACGTACTAAGTAACATTTATAGATCTCGGCCTCAGTAGATGTGTAAGGCTTTTTATCCACCTTAAATTAAGGTGTCAGACAGTGGGATATGTTAATTGAATTCGTAATTTGAGCAATAATGTGTTATAGTTTTTCTTTTGCTGGGTTCAGGTTTCAAAGAGTAGTGACCTGATTAGCAATCGTGCAGTGAGTTCTTTGCTCCGTGATTTGGCGATATCCTGTTTCTTTTGGTCATGTGCTTTTTTACCTCCGTTACCTCAATAAACGCAACCATTTTGCATTACGGTTTTATCAACAGCATGTGCACAAGATTTACTTTAGTCATCTTTGAAATGACTGCAAAATAAAGCAGTATCAGGACAAGTAGACATTGACACCTTATAACGCAACTCCAAAGCGACAGAACGTGAATCTGCAGGACACAAGACCGCTAGTTACAGCAACAACCAGTGAATCACTATTATGATATAAACGTTAAATGTTATGACATGTCACTAACAAAACCACACCCTCTAGGAAAGATTTCGCCAAACTGGCCGATTGGACCGGGTGACATTTCATACTGTTGCATACGGGTTACATATAACTGCCGTCGAAAGTTTAATGCTGATATATAAAAGTTGTCCCGCCAGTGACTTTCATGCTTACGAAATTTGCTCACTTAATTGGGTTGCCTGTCAATTATGGTATGTTAGGATTTTGACCAGTGAGACGCGAGGCGGTGATATGGTGGTACTATAGTTTGATGGCAAATCTTTAAGTTTCACATGGAGACTTGGTATTTGTTCAAACATGTAGACTAGTTGAATGTGATTGTAGCAACTTAGATATACCTAGAGATAAGATATTAGTTAATCATGGTAAAAGGCAGCCCTCAACTCTTATTCCTTTGATAATAACAACTTGCAGTAAGTAATCTTAAATTCTTAACAGTGTCTGCACACTTACCGCCACTGAATTTGTTGGTAGTGTAATAGTCTGAGCTGAGCTAAGCCAATCACGGCACGACACTACTGCTTGACTTACCTCTGCGGGTGTGCATATTATGTTTTCATAGCTATGATTATAATTCTTTGGTACCATAGCATATCTTCTTCTACAGCAGCACCCTAATCATCGGACACAGGTCTCGGCTGTCGTGTGATGTGTTTTTTCACGAAGATAAAATATGTACTTACAATTTAACGATTACATTTTAATGTTCAGGTCAACGTCTATATTAAGTTACTGTTTTTGTTGTGAAAATACATTCTATAAATTACTGCTTTTGTTATGAGCCGAGAAGTTTAAATGACTGCCTGGAAATAGGTGGTGGTTGTCGTAAAGGATGGAGATTGTTGCAACCGCACTGCGGATGGAGTAGTGAGGAGAGGAGAGGAATGAGGTCAACTGCACACAGGTCTAGCAATTGGGGATGAAAAAGTTCGTTGGATAAAGCAAGCTGTTACAATTGTAATTTGTTTAGATGCAGCCGATGTCAAGTTATCTTGACGTTTATGTTTGCAGCTGCTTGCCGTAGCATACTTATAGCTTAACCAGCAGAAGAATCTAGGTCTAATACCTGGCAATATAAATGCATATAGCAAATCAATACTAGGCAGATGCTTCTGCAGAGGTTTGCAATACAAAATTAAATATACTGAAACCTGCGGGGTAATTGCGTAACACACTAACAGTAGGAATGGGTTTCATTGTGACAGTTCAACAACATTCATTGCGTTATTTACGTTGTTGAGCAGACAAATTTTTCGAACATATGAAGTAATGGATTAGCAATAGGCTTCAAAATGATTCAGATTGTGATAGATAATGTGTTACGTAATTAGGGTGCTGCTCATACTATAACCAAAAAAATTTCGCTCTTTGGCTATCCTTCAATCTAGGTGCAAATTAAGATAAATATTTCGTTGTTTTTAACACCAATTGCTTGATTATTTCATCCCTCTGTCGCAAACTGTTATTATTCTTTAAGTCTTGAAAAGTAGTTTAAGATCTCAAGTAGCATCAATAATTTTAAAATCTGACTACTTGATAATAACTCATGAAGTAAGACAAAGAAATTAAATAATTAAGTTGGTAATGAAAAAACCATTTTATATCGCAACCATATTCACTTAAGTAAAAATCCAATTATATGCATTAAAAGAGCTCTTGTTAGTACAAAGGTCGAGAAGAACTTGACACCTATAGAATTACAGGGTACAATTGCAATTTGTTAGCAAATAACGAAAAACATTGAAGAAACTGGTATTTGTTAAACAATTTGCCTTACATAGTAATTAAAATTACATTTATTAGGTATAATAATATTATGTTGCGTCAATATAGTTGAAGGCCAAATTGATAGAATATGTAACAGAATAGCGAATGTTATTAAAAAAATCACGCTCTGACATTGTTTTTTTTCCAAGTCCTCCAGAAAGAGTGTTAGGTACCTATTAATGTTTTACGTGCAGTTCATTTGGGAAACACAATCACAACGGTTTAGTCCCATCTCGCCACCCATGAATTTATTTATCATGTCCACGAAAAATTCATGAGTGCCGAGATGGGACTAAATCATCACAACAAACAGGATCAGCGGTGTAATTGCGTAACTCACATAAAATGGAAATTAACCGCAACGCCTTTCATTTTGACAGTTCAGCGACGTCCATTGCGTTATTGACGCTGTTGAGCAGACGAATTTTTCAAACCTATGAAGCAATGGTTCAGGAATTTCCTTTAAAACCCTCGGATTGTAATTGAAAATGTGTTACGCAATTAAGGTGCAAGATAGATGGAAAAGTGTATTCTTACCTACTACTGCCCATGCGTTACCGATCCTTGATACAAAGTTTACGGCACCTTTCAAACATGAACCCAGCACTCTTTTTGTATACGCAGTGCAATATTATTCAACAACCTGCTATCGCATTTAGACATTGATTTATTTTTTACGAGTGCGTTAAGAATCAGGAAAATCCTGAGTAAGGAACATTTCAATGGGTGAATGTTTTTGGTTTATCGCGGCATGCCTACCTATTTCCCATGCCTTTTTTCACTTTTTATTTTTTTTCCTGTAATATTCTTTTTATAATAACATTGTAGTATATATGTGGAAGCTTGTAATTAGCAATTGTCAGTTGTTTACTATTTCATTATCATTTACGTGTATTAGTCTGTAAGCTTTCTTAAAATTGTAAAAATAAATAAATAAAAATCAAACTAGTAAAAGTATATTACACATATTTAAGCTCACACTGGTTTCAAAGCTTTATTAAGACGTGACGTAGAGACTAGAATGCAAGAGAAAGTGCACGCATCACGTGGACAATGCGTGCAAATAATTATATCGTGTAGCTTTGACTCGATGAGAGTCTGATAACAGATCAGCTGTTTTTAGTGTCAGATATACTGAGACAATGAGTCTGAAAGGTAGGATAAAATTAAGTTGAAATAAGAACCTCCTTCATAAGTCGGTTGAAAATGACTAGGAATCGGGTACCATTTTAATGAGTATGTATTAAAAAGGTTCCAAAATCTGAAACCCTAACAAGAAATATTTAGTCAAAAGTTAACATTGAGATAAAGACCGACCAAGTGCGAGTCGGATTCGCACATGAAGGGTTCCGAACCACAAGGCAAAAAATGACGAAAAAAACACGTTTCTTGAATGGAGACCCCTTTAATTTTTAACTTTATTTTGTTTTTATTATTTGCTGTTATGGCGGCAATAGAAATATACACTGAAAATTTCAACTGTCTATTACGGTTCATGAGATACAGCCCGCTGACAGACAGACGGACGGACAGCGGAGGCTTAGTAATAGGGTCCCGCTGGCACCCTTTGGGTACGGAATCCTAAAAAAGGTCTAGATTGTTCCAAGCATTCCTAAAACAACAGTAGTACAAAAATAGCCTGAAGATGACGCAAATGTTAAGAAAATTTGCATTCTAAAGTAAATATGATCATTGTATTAAATTACGCTTGCACAAATGCAATTAATATAATTTATTGCTACACGTAATTGCATATTTCAGAATAATATTTTTGAAACAAACACCTACATCTTGTTTGTACATGATTAATGATACTTACAAAAAAATGCTTTTAAGCATATTGATAAGTTAACAGAGTACCAAGAACTGCCTGAACTGACCTCAGATCAGACTAATTCTCAGCCTTCACATCAAATGCCACAGCCTTGAGTCTGTATTAGAAGTCTAGAACTCAGACTTCCAAGAAATATCTACCTAAGCTCTTAAATCTGGTTTTCTTAAATGCCGCCTGGCATATCAGTCTGGGCGATACTTCTTTTGTTTTTGTTATATGTTCTACTTCCTTAGAATTTTGCTAAAGCTCATTTGGCATAATACAAAAATGTTGTTCGAAGATTTTTATGCTGAGTCCTGAGAAAAAAGATTTGGGTACGACAGATGACGGGCTGGCTGACTCATCGACATTACTAAAGTACCAGGAAACCCGAACTTCAAGGAGTCTTAACCTTGAGGCATCGTGTTAGGTTCGTTTTCGCGAATGACATCACGGAACCACCCCCAACGTTACGTCACACTGCGGATACGCCTCACACAGCGTCATCATTCCTTTGCCGTAGGCTACCGAGTCAATAATCCATACATTCTTCGAGCTTCCTTCAGCCGAGAATAGCCCCCAATTGGGCGATCTCCAAGGCAAGTAAATAGTCTTGTTATCTGCACCGTGTATGGTGATCAATCTCGCGGCGCAATGCATCGAGGTCGTCGACCCGAGCCCGTCCGAAATTCTAATGAGGTGATATATCGAGTGAATTATCACCATGGATGATAAGTTAGCCGATGTGGTTGCAGGTTAATGTGGTATTTGGTGTATTATTGTACTTTGAGAGATACGTTTATGTTTATAAGTGATTGTTAACGGTTTACTCATGTGCTTTTATAAACTGGGGACTGTCTAAGTTTGAAATTATCTGGAAAATGTTGATCGAAGCAGTATAATCGTAAATAATGAGATAGAAAACTGCGAAAAAAGTGCATAACTGCATCTATTTTTTTTTTAGAATATGGTCCAGATGAGAAGCTTTTCAGCGTGATTCTGCCAAAGTAAGAATAAGCAATAAATGGAAAACTTAGGTAGTTTTTATGAACAAAATATGTATATGCGAGCACTTGTATTAAGCTAAACACGTTTTTGCGCTCTGCTACGCTCCACTGTTGAATATGTTGAAAAACTGTTATTAAGCTTCCTGTATATTTAGAAATTCAACGAAACGTTCAAAAAAATGCTTAAAAACTGTTTATGAAGCGATTTAAAAATGATTCTACAGAAGCAACTGCTTTTAAAAAACAGTTACATATCCCTGCAAACGCATACAAATCACAATTCCGTTCAATCACAATCAGAGCAACTGATTAATAGGATAAAACCCATTGTCTGTCCAGCTCATGAATGAAACTGGCCAACATTCGATCACCAGTCATTCCCATCGATCAAGCTCTGACTCACCACTCATACATATCTACTGCCTATTTGTACACGGACATACAGCAACTAGATACGGCTAACTTTACAGTTTTTGCACTCATATAAGGCATGATTGACATCGCCAGATGGTGAAAACTTACCATTTTTGGGAAAACAGTTAGAAATTACGATAATAAAAAGCAGATATTACAATTTATTGTTTACATTATTGTCTGTACTGATGAAGCTCTCAACAACCATTGTCGTTGAGTCTACTAAACTGATGCTTTCTCCTGGCGGCGTACAAAGCTTTAATTATCGTGCTTTCCTCCGGTAAGTATTTACTGAGCTGCCTTATTAAACAAGTCTACGAGAAAACATCGTTTGTTTAACTATCAAAACGTCAATGTTTGTTAACAGTGGACATTGACGGAGACATGTACCGTTTAAAATGGTTTAACACGAGAAATTAGTCTTGTCATTTATTGCGACAAACATATTAAGTATAAAGATGTTTTAATATTGATATGTTTCACATACACTATGTACCCATAATTGGTCAAAAATTCTGGTGTCCATACTGGAGATGAAAATTAATATATTTTTTAAATGTATTAGACTATCAGTGCTTTTTGGTAAGTAATAAATATACAGTAGCGTTTTTGTTTTTAATTCAAACAATATTTGGCGTCATGTCTGATATCTGTTATCGTAGGCAAGACATTGGTCTAAATGTAATTTACGGTCAATTTAATGTGCTTCCCGGAAAGGTTATCAGATTCGGTTCTATTTGGTTTCGTCACTTTGCGTTCTATACAAAGAGAAAATATGTGTATATCCAATGCGACCTTGAATATTTAGAAAGCTTTTTAGCGTTTAGATTCTACTAAACGAGTTTAATGCTGAAGCCATGTGTTGTGACTTTGTATTTGTTGTGTTCCGTAGAAGAAGATGAATGAACTCTCGACAGCCCGTTGAAAGCTTTTCTTGGTGTGGCGTAATTTGAGAGTGGTCTATTGTCTAGCCATGAACTGCAAGAGGAACTGAGTTGATAAATTGATTGATGTCTTGCTCACTCAAATGACTCGCTGGTGGTGGCGCGTGTGTTGGATCATTAAGTTTCCGTCAAAATGGTTGAGCTGAATGGTGCTAATCCATGCGTCATGTTCGTAAGCGGGTGCGGGTGCTGGTCATCTCTTAGTTACCACGGCTTATTTTAATTTAATTTAATATTTGAATTGTTTTAGCTTTTTTATTACGGACGCTTTTAACTTTCTGCATCGTTCTCACATGCATAATTTCAACATGAATGATATAACCAATATTTTGTAATCATATTTTGATTTAAAAGAGTGTCTGTGGAGTTTCTTGCCCGTTCTTCTCCATAGGTACCTACTACGCTTTGGAATGGGCAACTAGCTTCATCTTTCTGACTGACCGACCCCTTGACAATTCAAAAGTGCCTGTAGTTGGTTTATTTGAAATAAATGCTTTGAGTTTGAGTTTGATTATTGAATGAATCTGTATCAGCATTTAGTGGTCCTTCTAGCACTCTGTCTCTTGGTGAATGAATGTAGAATATTCGGTTAATCGTCCGTGTCGATCGAATGCTCTAATTGGGCCTCAGATCGATGCGTGTGGAAAACAATGACCCTCGATTAGCGTACAGAATGCTGAGCTTGTGGCCGCCAAAGTTATGGGCCGTACGAGATATGGAGATTTCGCAGGTAATTTACACACTTTGGTAAGCTTTTTCAATTCAAATGTAGTAAAGGTCAGTGTTAAAGTGGCTTAGAATCGTACTAAAAGGTGCTGGAAGTTGTAACTTAGACTCTTAGCTGAATCTTACTCCCTCTTAAAAGAAGGGACACTACAACTGCAACATACCACGTCCCCTACATATAAAAACATCGCTGCCCCTGCGGCCCTGTAGTCAATTAAACATTTATTAGTCTAACTTACAAGTTATTATACTGAACATGACAGTTCTTGTCAGAATTCAAAGAGCGAGGTTTGGAATGTTCTATTGTTGTCATTATCAGCCTTTATCAATCCACTGCTGAATATAAGCAATCGCTCTGCATCCAATTAGGTCCATAGCTATTCTCATCTAGCTGCTTTTTAGCCGTCTTTTTTATATTCACGAGTTTGTGTAACAATAAAAAATATTTCTTTCTTTCTTTCATTCTACCAGCGATCCTGCTGCGCTCCATAGAACTAGACTTAGCTCAAAGAAGCTACATAAAATAGAAAACTCCCTGAACTACGTTAGTAAATTGGATCCATATTTTATCTAGATGACCTTTCCAATCGTTTCACTACGATTGGTACAAAATGTTACTTTTGAAGACCACCTCTATTTGGAAGAGAAAGAATGTATCCGCCATTAAAAGTTTACCACTTTTCCTGATTCTTCTGTTTCAAGATTAACACCTTAAACAATGTCGGCGCTGCTACTATACTGTCCACGATATCAATACGAGGAAGAAATAACTCTAAAAGTGGCCTTACCGCAATCAGTTATCTCTTCAAAACAAATTTAGAATGCACCAAATGGCACCTAATATCGTATGTAGGTATCTTACGAGCATATCTCAGAAACCGATGAACCAATTTCAATGGAACTTTCCTGCTATGACTGGACCAGATTCTACTTACCTGCAAAAAATATATATCAAAAACGACCCAGTATTTCTTTATTTATATTCTCTTGTTCTCCTTCTACGAATCTAGAACCGGTTAGACGAGAGATTGCGTCAGATGGTCTGAAGCTTTTAGTGACTTGAGATGTTACTCTTCTAGATTGTGAAATGAAGTTTCTCTTGTGTTACTCATTTGTTATCTTATTAAATGTCATTCATTGTTTTTATTTTAGATGCGTTTGCTAATAGCTTGTGGAGAAAGGATTGGGTACTAACTAGCGTATGATCGGCGGTAATCTGAAATCAAAGTAGGAAAAAAAATTGATAGACCCAATTACCTACATTGAAAATGACAGACACATTCAATTTGAAGTGTCGTATATTGAAAATTTCTTGTAAAACATAAATAGATTTCACGCATTTGTGATACGAGTATGTCTCTGAAAGTCGTATCGTGTTAGCACATAGTTTTGCCTCAAGTTGGTGCCTTCATAAGATTCTGCCTTTCCCTAGGTTACTGTAATTTCAAGAACGCAAAGTTGTTTAATATACTCTTTTGCGCGTGTAGTGCTCGTTCAGCAGTCGCATAATTAGCGTTAGAATAGGTTTAAAAAAAAACTACAGTTTGGGGATATGCATACAATTTGGTACATACTCGTAGATGTTCTAAGTAAGAAAAATCGTATATCTAATTATTCATATGCCACTTTAGTCCTCACATGTTAGCTAAAGAGTTGACACGAACACTTTATAAAGGGTTTTAAAGCAGCACAGCCCAGTTCTAGTTTACCGAAAAAATATATCAGTTAATTCATCCTAGCAGGGCAGAGACCTCTTTTTAATTAAGAAAACTTAATTAAAACATAAATCAAAATATTTTCGTTGTTATTACACAATTTATTCTTGTTACTGTACTTCTTAATATTAAATACAGTTTGATCTCTAAAAATTCTGTTCTACTTGTTCAAACAGTAATATTTGAATTAATCTCAGCCAGTCACCTATTACATGAATTTTGACATTTGTAGAGCATTGATTTATAACCTTTAAATAGCTTCAATATAAATAAAAGATTTTGAAATGTCTTTATAGACAATTTATTTTGCACGACCTGGTTAATTTAATTGATGTATCAATAAAATAGTCTGATTTACAGATTTAGAGAGAATTAACAGCTATATTAGCAGGTTTAAATAACCAATCAAAATACACATAACAATAAGTTTAGCCTGATTGAAGATATACCTACGGTGTTAATTTGCAACAACTTTTAATCACAAAGCTCGCTATATCATGAATGAAGGAAACGCTACGCATCTTGATAACCTGGAGGTATACGTAGAAGAAGTAAATCTGACAAAATTCCAAATAAACAAAGAAGAAATTATGAATACCAGACCAGACGGGGTCGCGGATTGTTCGAAAGAATTACCTTGGCCCTGGCGCACAGGCAACTGAAGGAACACGGGTGGGCTTTAGTCAGTAAGAGTCTGACACGCCAACCTGCTCCGCCCAGAGCGGGAGAAGTTATTATTTTTTGATGATTTTCCACCCAAAAAAAATAATGAAAAAGAAAGATATGCTAAATTTGAGAGGTCCCATACCTTCATTACATTACTAGAAAGAAAGTCTTCCCTTTAAGGAAACCCCCACATAAACTCAAGTCATTGATAGTCTAAACATCAACAATTAACATAACAATATACAGGGTGTCCCGTAAATAATGGATCAAACGTAACGGGTACGAGTAGGTAGCTCACCTGTTTTCCAACAACTAATTTGAATATTAAAAAAAAACCGTAACGGTAACCAAGTTTTTCTTTTCATTGTTATAAAACATCTATTCAATTGATTCTGTTTCTAAGGCAAATCAAACGTTATTTAAAAAAATATATATCTTATAAGCTACGCAAGCAAGCAAGTAAGCTATTCAGAAATGTTTCACAAGAATCATACCTAAAAATTTTATATGCAGCGACAGCAATAAAAAAAACTGAATTCTGGTAGAGAAAATGGTAAATTACGAAAAAAAAACTTGGTTACCGCAACGGTTTTTTTTTAAACTATTCAAATTAGTTGTTGAAAATCAGGTAAGCTACCTACCCGTTACGTTTGATCCATTATTTACGGGTCACCCTGTATAGAACAATTCGGTGAGAGTAGATCGCCCACAGATCATTGTGGAGCCCGGAATGAGTCACTTTCCATAGCAACCAGTCGCAAGCCATGCTGCCCTGGTACCTACAAACAAGCTTAGCGGCCCGCGCACTGGAACCAATCGGGAATTTTAACGCTGTTTTACGTTTTAATTATTAGTCCAGTTAATATAGTTTTTAGAGTTACTATGAAATAATAGAAAGAGAAAGTTGTTTGGGAAAATTATTTGTTTGTGATGAAAAAACTGAAATATTTGTTGGTACGTGTTGGTGGTCATCTTCGGATGGGGCACGTTTCTTGTTGGAGTCTATTGATTGCTGGAATGAGAGGGCAGTTTTCATCATAGACCTTGTCTTGGCTGAGGGAATTACATTTATAAGTACTTCATAAATTCTAGATTTGCCTTACTTCCTTACTTAACTGGCTAGACCTCACAGCTTATGCAGTCCTTTGCAAAATTTGGGCTTCCCAATAAACGCTTCAATGAACTGTTGTAAAGAATATTCGTCATCTTTAATTAACATGCTTCGAATCGGTTAGTAGTGACGAGAACAAACACCAGCCTACAAACCCCCGCCTCCCCTATAAAAAGCTTGTAAAAGCCTATAAAACGTGTGTGGTCGGGGATCCCCGGCAGGAATGAAGTTCAAAATTAAAATTCAAGATGATGACTGCGAAAATTTTAATAAGACGTAAAACTCTAAATTTTTCGCAATCTAGGATTTTCATTTTGACCTCACTATCTGCTTTAGCACCCTCGAAAACCATGAAAACGACACCCATGATGAAAAATTTGAAAATTTTCGCAGCCGTCTTCTTGGATTTTCATTTTGACCTTACTATTGGCTTCAGCACTCTCGAAAATCATGAAAATTATCTCTCTCTCTCTCTCTCTCTGTTTCTTTCTATTGTATATAATAAAAAAGTTGCATGGAGGGGTCCTAGCGCTTTTTCGTTACGTGACGAGTTCGAAAATTTTCTACAACTTGACTCCTACCGCAACCTGCGCTAAAGAACTTCGTTCCAAAAAGCTTGTCAGACAGAAGACCACAGTCGTTATTAGCAGACAGCAGGACGCGGCCGTGCCACAAAATAGCCGCCATGCCTAAAATGTTGTAATTGTATGATAGTCTGGTTGTGGTTTCGTTCATCGTCATTTATTACCCCACTTCACTAAGTGATTTATGCTCTATTTCATTTTCGGCCGTTGAAATTATAGAAAACAGAAGCGGTTGCTACAGTAACCATAGAAAATATTAAGACGCCATTCAGAGAACAGTTGATTTTTCAGTGTAGGTGTTTTATCGGGTAGGTTTTGTTATTTGCAAGTTGCAACTCTATAACTGACAACGGATATAAATTCAGTCTTAACAACTTAACTTTTTCAGACCAATACCCCGATGTATCAAAGCCAGAATTGACAGTTTAACACCAAAGCAATACATAACCGATATTTACGACTAATTGGCTATAAATAATAAACCAATCATAAATCATTTAAAATAATCACAAGTATGATACTTTTGAGATCGCTAACAAACGCGTTGATCGTTGACGTAGCAACAATCATGATGTAGCTCAATTTATTATTTCATTGACTCACTAATAGGAAAAGTACCGAGAAAGTAACAGTATGTGTGAGCGTACGTCGCGCCGACGCGTAGGTGCGCCCGCGCTGCGAAATATGAACGAAACAAGCGCTAAAATTAATACACAGATTGATACAGAAGTATTGCTGCTAGAGTTGCGATATTAAAAGGATATATCCACCAAATATTAAACACAACTCGTCCTTTTGCATCAGCGGAGTAATTGCGTAACACACTACCAGTAGGAACAGCTTTCATTTTGACAGTTCAACTACATTCATTGCGTTATTTACGTTATTGAGCAGACACATTTTTCGAACATATGAAGCAATGGTTTTGCAATAGGCTTCAAAATGATTCAGATTGTGATAGATAGCGTGTTAAGCAATTAGGGTGCTGTTCTCAAATTTGGTACTGATAGTCTATAGGTAGGATTTCACCAGGATATGGCCAATCTCAAGAACAAGGGAAAATACCACGCTGTTAAAATTGATGATCCAAAACCAAATCTTCGTTGCCGAATAAGTCATATTCTAGTGCAACGAAGATTACCGCGTTATACCGCGATTAACGCGTTTGTTACAGTACTAGGAACGTATTTAAGCTGATGTCCATCTCGATAATAATGTCGCACGGAGTGATGCTTTTACCCTTTCTTGTATTGTGCCGAAAGCTTATGTGTTTTTGATCAGTGGGTGGGTATTTTAACATTTTTTTGATTGACGTTAGTTGACTTTATTTACTTTTTATTTCGGGGGCAATGGTCGCATTTTGGCAGATGTATGATGAAGTAATCATACTTTGTGTTTATGTTTTAAAGACTTGATTATATGTTTGTTTATTAGGGATTTAAACAAAACTAGTACAACATGCTGTTTATTATGTCCCTCATTTCAAAATTTAGAAGCAAAACTAAACTTTCTTTTCATTTTTTTTTTCTTTCACTGGAGTCTAGATTATTCAGTGAAACTCAGAAATGTAATCAATAGAATCCAAGTAGATTTTCCAAGAACTAGAGAGGGGAAAACGTAATTAAAATGAAGGTAGTATAAAAAAGCGTTTACATGCAGTCACAGGGCAGCCAAAATCCCAATTGTTGATTTTTTTGTACGTCCGTGTCCCTTCCCTTTGTATTCTCGTAATTAGCAAGCTTATCAGATGACTGGAGATGTCAGCTACCTTCATATAATCACCCCATAAGGGTTTTGTGAAGCCACTTTGATCTTTTTTACCGTTTCAGGAAGGCCTGAAGGACATTGTTAGGCGGAATGATGTTGCTTCCGGGATCATGCCTGAATAAGACACGTTGTATGTTTTGAGAGGTTTAAGATATAGAAAGATGGAATGGAAAATACTTCTGAGAATTTTTTAAATTATGGACAATACAGTAAAACAATGGTATTCAGCTGCATCCGGTTCGATAGACTTGTAGCCGACCCCAACATATTTGAGAAGAGGCTAGGCAGATGATGTGGAACATGACAGGGACCTTGGTATATTCTCATAGCTCCTATCGTACAGTCGCATTGTTGTTTATTGACCAGGGCCTGCAGTCTCGACATTAGATAGCGACAACAATCTGTCGCTAAGTCGTAACGTTGTCAAAGTCCTTTAATAGATTTTCAACTTTATTTCCAAAGCATAAGGTTGAAAATCTATTAAAGAAATTTGACATCGATACGACTTAGCGACAGATTTTTGTCGCTATTCATGTCGAGACTGCAGAGCCAGGGCCGGCAGTCTCGACATAGATAGCGACAAAAATCGGTCGTTAAGTCTAATAGATGTCAAATTTCTTTAATAGATTTTCAACCTTAGGCTTTCGAAATAAAGTTGAAAATCTGTTAAAGGAATTTGACATCGATACGACTTAGCGACAGATTTTTGTCGCTATCTAATGTCGAGACTGCCGGCCTAGGTAACGTTCAATTTGCGAGGCATTCAATGCTTCTTCATTGATGAATCTGCTGTTGATAGAATAAACTTAGCGATGCGATGTAGAGAAAAAATATTGCGTCTACAAAAATTTCCACGTCCACGATTATGTCATAAACATATTTAGTTTTGTAGTCATGCCTAGGTATTGGGCGTGCATTTTGGCGGTAAGACGTTAAAATCAGGGTCGACATTCTCCGACTGCACCTTGTGAACACACTTTAATGTTCAAAGCTATAAAACAGGTTTAGGTAAACAAAATGACACTAATTTGTCATGCATATGATGTAAGTCGGAACAAAAAGTTTAACGATCCATTGACAGAATGTCTTAAGGCGGAACCTTCAGGGTAGCCTGCGAAATTCAAATTTTCTCTTAATTTTTTTTGCAATTTGCTGGTCACTGTCAGGTTGTATTTTGATTAAAATATGATTCGCGACCGTAACAAATATGGCTTTACAGAATTATAATCATTAGAATCAGCTACACATCTCTCTAAGTTCATATTACTGTATTGAATGACTATTTCATGAAATCATGACATTTGACGCCAATTCTAACTTAAGGAATTGTATTGCTGATCCTAATGATTATAATTCTGTAAAGCCATATTTGTTACGGTCGCGAATCATATTTTAATCAAAATACAACCTGACATTGACCTTCAAATTGCAAAAAACGTAAGATAATTTGAATTTCGCGGGCTACCCTTGCGCTTCCCCCTTAATGTCTTGTCTTATGTAATAATTAATGTCTTTGGTATTGATCTGCCCTGACATTAAGCAATGGACAACATTGTCAAACTTTTAACGTTTTGAATACGAGGCTTTTGGCTACTTTTTATTAGTGTATGTTTTTTGTCTAGTTTATTTTTTTATGTGCGTCTTATTTGCGCAGAATAAACAATTTTTCTTTCTTATTTCTTTTTCTTAATATAGCTCTTCGTAAAGTGAATTTTTCTCATCATCAATATCTAAATCTCCATTCAGCTTTGACAAAGTATTCTAATATTGTTCAGTTTGTTATTGTGCACTAGCGACCCGCCCCTGCTTCGCACAATTTTTACGACTTGCCAAAACATCGAGATTTCTTTATTATATTTAAGTTTAATATTAATGTATAATACATATAAAGCTTCCAGATACATTCACTAAGAGATGGTGAAATCCGCATCAGAATCCGTTGCAGAGTTTAGAAGAAAAACGCGGTCACACAGACAGACATAAAAAGTGACTTAATGTATTATTACTCATTTTATTTAGTACCTAGTGAAATAGTTACCTAATTGTGTTAAATATTGTAAAAGATATGTAAGTTAACAAATAATTATTAAAGTTTATTTATTGTTTACTAGCTTTTGCCCGCGGCTTCGCCCGCGTGGAGGTCGGAAATGATCCCAGGGAACTTACTACCGGGATATAAAGTATCCTATGTCTGTATCTAGGCTATAAACTCACAACATGTATTACTTATATTTAAAAAAATAACTCTTACTAAAGTTTCTAATAAATTCAATCATGATTCGAAGTCGAAAGTTATTGTTCTTTCCCTCGGGAATAGTACTTTTTTTCTGGATGAAGGGTACCCCATGTCCTTTTCTGTACCGCTGACAACGTATATGCAAAATTTCATGATGATCGGTTCAGTAGTTTTGGCATGAAAAGGTAACAAACAAACATAGTTTCGCATTTATAATATTAGTTACTATAAATAATATAGATGAGTCAACAGCTCATTGATCGCAACAAGGATGTCTTGTCAGCCATTTTGGATTTGCAGTTTGAATTTAAAACCAAGCAAAATGGAAGGCTCTTCTAGATACATTCGCAGTTATTATCCCAAGTTGTTAACAACTTCCTTTTCTCAAAACAAATAAACACATAGATCATGAACGGTCGACCAATAGCTAAGTGTATTGCATTTTACAACGTTGAGAATTTCTTTGAACCACTTTAAATACACTCCTAAGTGTTTTAAGCACTTCTGCTCCGTAAACATTAGTATTTTTTGTGCGAATTCCTTCTCGAATCTAGAATTATATCGTCGTAATAAGTGCTGAAGTCCAATGCTCCCGATAGCCTGTATTACCTATTCAAATAATAGACGATTCATCATTAACAAGAAATGGACAGCAAAAAATGTAGTAGGAATAGTCCGTGCGCAAAGAACTGGTTTCGTAACACGTTTTGAGTTTTAGATAGGAATAATATTTCGATTAAGGACCCATTTTTCTCGATATCAAATTCAGTGGTGAATCATATGGTACTGCAGAACCTAAGAGTGGAACTTTAATCATGTAGAACAAGATTTTACAGAAATTAAAAGTTTCGAGAAAAGATATGAAGATGGATAAAGAGGATAAAAGATAAAGATAAGAGAGAGAAGGGAGGGAGGATAAAGTTTCAAGGTTTCAGTTTCCAGTAATTTCTTTCAGCACTTAAAACTTTGAATAAATCTTTTTTAGATCTGATTGATGTAAAAAATATATATTCAAAGTTTTAAGTTTATAAGTTTAAAATCGAATTCAGCAAAATTTTTAAAACTCTTGTAATTCTGTATTTGTGTCACGTTTTTTCAGGAAAAAAACACAAGTTGAAACTAGCGACGGTTGCTTCTTTTTCTGCAAATTGTAAAGTCAACTGAAATGGGTTTCTCGGCGCTTGTAGGCAAGGAGCCAAAGTCCTGTTTTTGCCTCCGCAGTAAATTCTACATTTAAGACATGCACACGGCGGCTTTTTGTACAATTTGTTTTGGAATTGAAAGAAACTGCGACAGAGCAGAGAAAAGCATAGTCGGGCTTCCAAATCGCTGAAAAACATTGTTAAACAGATTTGCAAGCAATTTTAACATCCCGATATCATTGAAATTAACGTGTACAATTACTGCACACTAGTCGTCAATTGAATCAATCCTTACGTATAGATAAACGCATAAAAATCGATTTCTTCAACATTGCACTTCACAATAATTACTAACAAGTACCTACTCAAAACAAGTACATTCATAAGTACTACATTTACGTAATTATCGACATAAATACTCCAAAATTATGACTTTCAATAAACACGAATTCGAAAGGATCGACAAAAGTTTTTCTGTTACGGTTTCCGTTCCAACTGAACTCTAAATAAAAAAGAAAATATAACTTAATGTATCGGTGTGGGAGTGTGGTTCCATGAACTGTTCTAAATAACACGTTGAACAAACATAACTAAACACTCTATTTCTTAAAAGTTAAGGTTGATTTTACCGTGGCATTTGGCGACCACCTGCGCGTCATCCGCCTGCCTTGCTAATTTCTGTTCCAGTAACAAATGCTATATGCTAGTCATCTAGATTTTTTGTTTCATTATAAGATTAGATCTTATTATTTTGGGCGAATTAGCGCGCTGTTTCATGTATTGTTAGGTTTTAAATAGTAAGTCCTATTTACTAGATTTTGTTGTAATCGATTTGTATTGTTGTGGTATACATTATTTCGGGGAAGTAACGGCATTCTGTTTCAAGCTTAAGATTTTTTAGTTTACTATATCGCTGTCTAGGTATTTTGTTTTTTACTGCTAAAACAAATACATTTTAGTATGAGAGTGGAGTAAAAACATCATTGAAGCAAAGAGTGAGACTGACAGATAACGATTCTGTTCTATTTCAAAATAAAAGATATATAATTAGAGAGGAATCTAGGACTCAAGATGTAGTAGGTTCGAAAAGCATGTTTATTATGATAAATGATAAATGATTTTATTTCTGTAAGTAGGTTTGTACAAACACTTTTACACGTCTATCATATTATAGAACTAGATGAGGTCGGCGTTTCCTATCTGACTACTCTGAGAAGAAAGGCCGAAACAAACTCAGAGGTCACAGTCTCTTTTAAAGTCCAGACAGTCCAGTCTCATTAAAATAATTTATGATGATATTAATTAATTATGCCTTACTCCTGTATTTCTTACTCGGGGAGTAGTATATAATACAGCCATAGAAATCAAGTTTCATATCAACCCTCATCAAAATTAACAACCACAAATTTACCCAAACAGGCTATATCTCAATCTAGTCCAGTTTTCAGCGTCATCATGACATGTAATCGAATATGGGAGTGGCAGCAACGGTGCCTGTGGCGGTCCGTCAAAATTAGCCTCCGTGAAATAAGGCGCGCCGGAGTGCGCAAACTTGTCTGAATATTATGTAGGCAGAATAAGTGATTGTGTTTGTCTGTGCGTTGATTATTTTTGCATGGATTTTGTTAATACAGAAGCAGTGGACACAATCAGGATGAGGATAATTTTATTTGAATAGTTGCCAGTTGTCATGTAAAATACTGGTAATCGACTGTATTCGATTAAAGACTGAAAGCGGACCCCAATATATTCGGGAAAAGGCTTGTGTAATGTATCACGAGACCAAGTTCACAATATATGATCAAAATTTCAAAAACCATCACCCTAATTGCGTAACACTTGAAACTTGAACTTGTTCAATCTTTTCTTAATTCTCTACGAGTGCTTATTTCTTACTTTCTCTTGCCTGTCTACTGTTTCTTGTGCTACCCTAATATTGTCTGTGAACACTTTTAATTGGCCTTCTTTCACTAACTGTCAACTATCTGTATCCTAGCTGTAAGTTTTCTTAAGTAATAAAATAAAATAAAACAAACACACAGTCAATTACAATTTAAATGATTTTGAAGGATATTGCTAAACCATTGCTTCATATGTTCGAAAAATTTGTCTGCTCAGCAACGTAAATAACGCAATGAATGTTGTTGAACTGTCAAATTTAAACGTATTGCTACTGTTAGTGTGTTGCAATAACTCCGCAGGTGTAGAATCATGCCAATGGACGTGCAAATGGCATAAGTAAAGAAGGACACAAAAGCCTTTGATATGTATTCGTAGGTTTATGCTGGCGACGGCAAGCCAGACGAAGGGTATTTAAATGAGAAATAAATAAAATCCACTGACTGATTTTGCACAACGCTAATTACTTTGGCTACGCACGTCTGGCTCAACCCTTACATAAAAAAAAACCAAAAAGGTAAGCTTGATTTTGGTCTGGTAATCTGATTAGGTATTTTTTATTAATTAATTCTTTTGAGTCCAATTACTTGTAAGGTTTGATTTTTATGAGTTATTGGTTACCTACTTGTGCCACGAACCCAGTTTTTTTTGTATTATAATTAATTAATGAAGTTTTGTTTTTTCTATACTTATGATTTTTTTTTCATAATAATTGAACCAGTAGGTAAACGAGGCTGTTTTTTAAGTGGCTGATTTTCATATTTTAAGACGTATTTTGATATTAAACGTAAATAAAAAATATTTGTAATTAAATTATTGCTGGATACTGCCGCTTTACATTGATTTATTAGCCTAAATTAATCGTTTTTATATTATAATAAGCATGGAATACTTAGTTTTTTGCCGAACACCTACATATTCAAGGTATCAAGTAAGGAAGTGAAACACTAAAAAATCTTTAGCCAATTAACGAAGTTGCCCGAGTGAAATGGCGGCAAAAACTTGTACCTCATACATTTTGTCTGCTCAATTACGATGCGATTCGTTTACCTTTTAAATTGGAGCAGTTTGGTATATTATCGAGTTATTAGTATGTATGTATTATTATTTATGTATTGATTATATCTGGTTAAAAAAAACATTGTTTGATCAATTTATCGGGAGTCTAAATTAGTTTCAGAGATTTCATCTGCTAATAAGTCAAACAGTACAAATATGAATTGGAAAATTGTTGGTACCGATTCAATGTTATATTCATTCAATACAATAATTTACTTATGTTTCCATTTACATCACCTACAAAACTATAACATTACAACAATTGCAGAAACACCAAGAAATATGATCGCGAAGAATTCGCTAAAACGCAAAAAGAACGGAAACTAAGTATCAAAGACATGATAATGAAACAAAAATCGCACTTTAACAAGCCGCGTGCGCAATACGACACTCGTACTTGTACGTACAGTCGCATTGTCGAAATACTCGCCCCGGTTATTGACCCCGACCGTGGGCATAAAAACTGGTACCTGTCGCTTTTCAGAAACTTTAAAGCACCCACGTCAAGTCGGCGTGTGAACTGAATCCACATTGTTTTCGACTGTACCTATATGGCCACCTATATGGCTACCCATATGGATGCCTGAGACTGATTATAAGGCTGAGGTCACCTATATGGGTGCCTTGATAGACTATAAGGCTGGTCGTGACTGTACATCATTTGAGGTGAACTGGGGCTATTCGGGTCATCTCTTATCTGATTTGCGTGAAGGTAGCCTTTTGTTAAATGATTGATCTAGATTTTTGTAAGTCCTGTAGCATCTGTGTTTGAAATCTGTTTTTTATTGTGTATCATTTTTAGGCAGTCTATTTTATCACCATGCTGTCTGGCATGAGAGAAGAAGTTACTCGAACATAGGACATACTCACCACCAATCACACCAATCACCTCATCACCCACCAACACTAACCAACCATCATTTCTCAACACCAATTCGAACATGCGCCCTAATAGCGTAAAACACTATCAATCAGAATCTAAATCATTTTAAAGCCTATTGCTAATCCATTGCTTCATATGTTCGATAAATATGTCTGCTCAACAACGTAAATAACGAAATGAATGTTGTTGAACTGTCAAAATGAAACCCATTCCTACTGTTAGTGTGTTACGTAATTATCCCGCTGAATAGTATAGTTTAAGAGACATCATTTTCATGAATTGAATCATCTTGAATCACAGATTTTTGTGTTGTTTTTGATGTTAGGTATGTAAGTATTCCTAATCCTCATTTTTATATGCTAATATTACGCACTATAGCTACAACTGTTTTTTAGCACCTCCTTTGATATTAAGTGTGCTCAAAGATATTATAAAAGAGTTCCGGTTGTCGTTTTTGATTCCATTGTGTTTTTGTTGCAATATTGTTTATAACTTAGCTTCATAGGTTGCTGCGCAAAGAAACCTGCTTGAGTTTTTTTTAAGTTTCGCAGAATTGTATGTCGTGATATTGTGATACAGGTACGCTACATAATATTTTTCTTCAAATACCCAAGAATAAATAGCAAGTCAAAAAATCCAATTTGATGTTGGATTTTTATTTTCCGTAAAACGGTTGTATTTGATTTGAGAGTATTTTCCTCCTTTAATTTTCATCAAGTTTTCCATGTATTCTGATAACCAGTCATGCCAAGGGGTATCGTATTGCCCAGTAAGTGTGGAGGTCAGATAGGCAGAGGATCCATGTAAAATACTGGTATCCAGCTGCATTTGGTTAGAGTGGAAGCTGACCCCAACATAGTTGGAAAACGCTAGGCAGATGATAATGAATTGTCATTAAGTTTAAAGCTATTGACCAGCTACAAATACTCGTGGACATTGTAATAGGACAGAATAGCGATTCGGAAATGTATGCATGCATGTTCTATAGCTAATTTATTCCATTAAAGTCATTTTGAAGCATATAAGTTGAAAGGGATGGATATAAATGTGAATAAGAATAAGGTCATGGTGTTTGAAAGACAAGACGAGAGGGTGTAAATAAATGATAAGAGTATGGAGCAAGTAACTGAGTTCGTATATTTAGGGAGTCTGTTTACAAGGGATGGAAAGATTGATGGAGATGTGGAAAGGAGAGGAAATGCGGTAAATAAAGTGAATGATACTACACATGCAATTGTGACCAACCAGTTGATGTCCAAGAAGGCACGACTGGCTGTTCACAATGGTGTGCTGGTGCCTACGCTTATGTATGGAAGTGAATGTTGGGTGTTACAAAAGAAGCATGAAAGTGGAATAAATGCTGTGGGATTGCGTTCCTTGCGAAGCATGTGTGGTGTGACTATGAATGATAGACTGAAGAATGATGTGGTAAAGCAACGATGCGGTTTAAAAGAACTTGTAGTGACAAAAATTGAAAAGAGTATGCTTAGATGGTTTGGTCATGTGGAAGGGATGAATGAAAGGCGACTAACAAAAGGTATTTACAAGGGAGATGTGAGTGGTAACGCCGGGAGGGTGGTTACCTTATTGGTGATGTTCTTCAAAAAGTTCAGGTGCCTAGTACTGGCAACCGGTGTGCGTGTATGACCAGATGTATGAACTTAAACAAGGCAAAAGGAGTATGTAAGGATCGTAGCAGGTGGCGTTCTGTAGTTTCTGACTAGCCACATTGGAAGAAGGCGTTAGTTTATATATGAATGTATGACAATCGCAAAATAAAACGGAGCGGGTCTATGGAGTAGTTTATTTTAAAGATTATTCAGAACATACCAAGCAAATGCAGTAAGCAATCTTGTTTTATATAATGTACTATAATCATCAATATGCCACGTTTTACCGAATTATATTAAATTAAATAAATAACAAACCTATCAGGCACGATAGGTACAGTATATATATATTTTTCCTTCTAAGAGTCACGTGGCGGAAAAACAGTAGTATGTACAAAATAGGTGTTAGGTATATACCGGTATAAATGACCATATATCTAACAGTCACACAAGATATGAATATTATGAGGAAAACCCAACGTAAAAACAATGGATGCTTAATTAAATTTAGTCTGCCCTTTAGTGTCACTTTGTCATGTAAACAGGAAATGTGTTTAGATCTTTTTTGATATCTAACTATTTGTGTATCTGTATTTATTATTCTTAATTCTCGAAACTTAAGAAAACAATTTGACTAACCATTATATTATTATAAATTGGTAGGTATTTTTTTATTTTTTTTAGTACTTCTTTTGTTTTTTTTTTTTGGTAACTTTTATAGCTTGAATGCGAGGCTTTTGGCTATTTTGTATGTGTCTATTAAATTAATGTCGTTCATTTGTAAGGTGCGTTTTGTTTGTGCAGAATAAACAATTTTTCTTTCTTTCTTTCTTTTTTATTAGGGATACTATTATGGGTCTAAAAATTTTAGCTAATCTCTATGACTATAGCAAGACAATTTACTGTAAATCGGATCCATTCAAAAGACTTTCTCAATAAAATATTTGTCCAAATTCAGAACCGCCACTGCATACAGACAAACAGATTTTTGATCACTTTCTGAACAAGTGTAGTGTTGTAAGTTGCAATAATGTTACATTATCGAAAGATGAAAAGCAACAATCAATCTCTAGTTCCGCCAATAGGTCTTATATGATAGCTAACTAGACGTCCAGAGGACATTCCATAGAAATATAAAAAATGAGACATTCATATACTCATGCGCATATAAACATACACAGTCAAAAACATTGGCATTTTACGAAGTTCATCAATTTTATGTAACAAAATGTGACAGCATGACAACATACGTAAGCAATTACAAATAAAATATAATTATGTATGTGTACAGAGTGATAAATATGTTGGTCTTGCATAACAACGATGCATATAAGGGAAGGTATCCTGTCAGTTCACCAAAAATTAATTTACAAATTTTTACTTGACAAGCAACGATCGGCAAAAACATGATTTGTCATTTCATCATTATACAACAACCAATTTGCCAAATAATTCACTTAAAAAATAATTATCCGAAATCTTTTTTTTTCTATTTATCTCATAAAAACGTTTTACATATTCACTTATTATTACGAATTCTTTGTAAGTTGTTTACGAGTATGTTTTCTACAAGCACAAATTTATATGCCAGAAACGACTTGCGCTAAGGAGATTATTTTTTGTAGGCTACCCGGAACCGACCTAGTTAGATTAGGTTAATTATTTAAAAAAAATGGTTAGGTTAGGTTAGGTTAAAACTTTGACCCCTACGTACGAGCCGAGCGAGCGAAGCGAGCTGTGCCGCAGCAGCGGCCGACGAGTGCCAGAAACGACTAGATTATATCGAAAAAAATTACTTTAGCAGATTTAAAGAACTTCAGTACTTGCCTGTAAATTATTTGACCCAAATGGGAATTGCAACCATGTAGGATTACGTTTCGAAATTAGATCGCAAGATTAAGGTACTTCGCCGCTTTTACAAAATCTAATATAATAATATCTATGTTATTTTCTGCTCCATAATCATTTCAAATATTGTGTCACTGGTTTAGAAAATGTATTATAAAATGGTATTTAGTATAAAAGTGATTTTTCCAAAATAATCTAAATATTAAATGTCTAAGTAAGAAAGAAATATGCGTTTATTGGCATTGGTTTATAAATGATTAAATATAATCCGAAACATTTGTAAAGAGTAGTATTTGCCAAATAAATGTTTGTAAAGCGAGTGTTTATAAAATAAAACATTTGTGGAATAAGTTGTTTGTGACATAAATAGTATACGAAATGTTGATTGTAAACTAAAAAAAATTCAATGGTGTTTTGGTGAAACATTAGTGAACCTAAGGGAAACATCAAGATGGCTCAAATGCAGTGTCTCAAACATGGTTCCCAATTTTGTCACGTGCCAAATTATATTGGGCAGAAACACGAGATTTTTAAAACAGCTGGTACAAGAAAGTTTACAGACACTGCTGATTGACATTATATTTCTGTAATAATGGGATCAATGAAATCTTGGCAGGACATGAGTTTAGCAAATTCTGTTAGAAAAACATGAGCACGTAAATAGATTGGAAAGGGCTCGTCTAGACGATTCTAAATAATTTTGTTGTGTTAATGGCACGAAGAATCGAGAATTATTGAGGTAATAAATGTTTCAGGGTGTTTTTTCACATCACAGAAACCAATTCAATCGTTTTTAATCGACTTCAAAAAGGAGGCGATTCTCAATTCGTCTGGTTTTTTTTTTTGTATGTTCTTTACGCGATATCTCCGGCAACTGTGAATCGATTTCAAAAATTCTTTTTTTATAGATAGGGCCATATCCTATATATTAAAAAAAGTATATATATATATTTTTTTTTAATTTATCTTGGGTTTGAGGCATACCTCAGTCCCATATTAACTTTGCTTTGGTAGTTTTGAAGTTAGCTTCAATAATGCTTTTTTTCACTTGTATATTGATGATGTTATAATAACTTTCTGTCACTGTTATATACATAGCAAGTAGTGGAATACGAATTTTGTGGGGTAGGTACGTACCACAACTAAAAAGTGAAAAACAAATTCATTAAAAAAAAAACGACTTCCAAAAAAGCATTACAAAGTGAAAAATAACTTTTAGAAATTTCGGATGTCGGCGGCAAAAAACGAAAATACAAAACCAAAGATACCGACTTTCGAAATTGCTTGGTTAATTTTCACTTTGTAGTGTTTTTTTGAGTCGTTTTTTTTTTGTAAATGGATTTTTTCATTCGTCAATTGTATATTTTTCTGAAGGGCGATGTCATGGGGAAGACGGAGAGTTACGTCGAAATCCGACGGTCGGATCGACTAAAAATGGTAATATTTCAGCTACCCAATAACGCTGGGGTGCATTGATTTTGCATTATTACCATTTCATGCTCCTAGTTGATGGTGGTCAGCTTTAGCTAATGATAAACCCTGCTCATTGCTTGCGAATTTATCAATAGCATTGTTGCTAGCAATTCTGTTCACATCAATCCGTCCGGAATGGTACGGTACTCGTACAAGAAGTATACAATGAAAAAAATCTTGAAGATAAAAAGCTAGTATAGAAAATTTTGGGCCAAGTCGTTCGGTCTTAATTTCGATAGAGCCAGTTAAACAGGGTGTAAGGAACATCGCCACGAAAACTGTTACAATGAATTCAGTACATGATTCTAGACAGTCTAGCGATTCACCGTGTTCAAATTCAAATTCAAATTCAAATTCATTTATTCACGTATAAATAGAGTAAATACAATCGGTGGTTTCCATGTTACATTATTTGATCTTATAATTCTATTTAGCCTGTGGTATGGCATGTGAATCGTTTTCTTAAAAGTAAAAAAGAATAAAGAAATATAAATAATGGTTAGTCTTAGCCCGTGGTCTTAGCCAATACGTGTCTCCGAAATTCATAGTCTTATATAATGTCAATAAAACAATTATGTGCCTGGTAAAATACATTGTCAAATGCCAATAAAACTACGTTTACACTAAACTACTACATTTCTACGTTGAATTAATAATACACAACACACATTATTTAAAATATTTATATATAGAATATTTTCCTTATTCCTGTAGCCATTCATTTACCGAGTAAATCATTTTTTTAAGCAGTAGCTCTTTAAGCTTTTTCTTAAATTTTGGTAGGGGGAGATTTTGAATGTCTGTTTGTAACCTATTATAAATTTTAACGCACATAGCTGAGCAATTTTTTTTGAACACCGCAGTCTTTGGTGCAAAATCTAACACTAGTCGCTGACCATGTCTGGAGTTACGAGGGTAGACATTATCCCGTGTATAAATATCACGAGCTCTTACAAATAGATTAGGATTGGACTTTACGAACACACAAACTTCAAAAATGTACATACTCGGCAGGGGTAATATCTTGAGTTTATTAAAGTGAGGTTTACATGACTCATAAGGAGGAATACCAACAATTGCTCTTATGCATCGTTTTTGGGAGAGAAACGCCCGCTGGGAGTCTGTTGAGTTTCCCCATAGTATTAACCCGTATCGTAGCACGGAAGCTACATGGCCATGGTATGCCAACAATACCGTACTTTGGTTAGACGTAGTTCTTAGTCTGTTTAGGACATATACGAAAGTGTTAACTCTCTTGCAGACTCCGTCAACGTGTCCTTTCCAGTCTAGGTATTTGTCCATGGTGAACCCTAGAAATCTTACACTGGTAGATTCATTTATTTTTATACCGTCATATGAAATATGCCTTGGAACAATTATTGATCCACGGGTTTGGAATTGTACAAAAGTCGTCTTATTGATATTTACTTGTAAATTGTTCCTTACTAACCACTCTATAACTAAATCAATTGTATTGTTTATATCAATGTCAAAGTTATTATTAATTATACTGTCACATGCTAATATTATTGAGATGTCATCTGCAAATAATATACATTTTTTAGTAAGAATGTCAGGTAAATCATTAATATATATAAGAAAAAGGAGGGGTCCGAGGATACTTCCCTGCGGAACGCCGTAACTGTTAACAAGATACTCAGACCTCTCTTGTTTTACCGCTGTATTATGTTCACAAGGTATTTCTACACATTGTTCGCGATTACTCAAGTATTGTTCTAACCATTGTAACGCTGGGCCTCTGATACCATAGTTCTCCAGCTTTTGTAGAAGCAGATCATGAGAAACGAAGTCAAATGCTTTTGACATGTCAAAAAATATTACTATTGTCTGCTTTTTCTTGTCAATGTTTACTAGGATATTGTGTACTAAATCGAATGCAGCAAGTGTAGTTGATTTTCCCTTTTGGAAGCCATACTGTTCATTCTTAATTAATTTGTACTTATTCAAATACGAAGATAATCTTTTATGCATAGCCTTTTCAAATATTTTAGACATGATAGGGATTAAAGTTATGGGTCTGTAGTTACCCATTTCTGTTTTCTCTCCTTTTTTATGCAATGGCTTGACTACTGACTTCTTTAACCGGCTAGGGAAATTTCCTTCCTGGAAGGATAAATTTATCAGGTATCCGAGCACGGGGACAATACTGACGACACATTTTTTTAAAATATCGGTTGTAATACCATCATAACCGACAGAACTTGTATTGTTTAAGGACATAATAATATTTACAATTTCAATGTCTTCTATCGGTGTAAGAAATATGGTATTGTTTGTACGGTTTTTATTTGTATTTTGTATGTTATCATTATCACTGTTCGATAGTTGTATTAGGTAATTATTGAAATGATTTGCTATGTCATAAGGATTGGTTACCATACCATTGTCAGTTTTTATTTCATTTATGAACTCTTGAGTGGCATTATATCCCATATCATCATTAATGACTTTCCACGCAGCTTTACATACATTCTTAGATTTTTCAATAAAATTGTCATTAGTGATTTTTTGCGACTTTGATATACAGCGACGCAATAAGTTTGAATAGTTGTGGTAATTAGCTTTATTTTCTTTTGTTCGCTTAGCGTAAAATTTAAATCTTAAATGTCGCTTGGTTTTACAGCTGAGTCGTAGCCCCTTAGTAATCCATTTTATATCCCTATACTTTGTGGTAATCATTTTCCTAATTCTTGGGAAACATAATTCAAAAAATAAGCACAAATCGTCATGAAAGATATTAAAGGCTGAGTTCAGGTTAGGCTGTTTGTAAACACTGTCAAAAGTTAAGTCTAGACTTTCCCGAAATTTTCGAATATTATCCTGACAGAAGTCTCTCTTTGTTATATAATATTTCGAAGACTGAAACATTTTGGTTTTTATTGTCACGTCTAACATCTGTGCTGTGTCGTGGTCGGAAAGTCCTAGTTTCAATATTTTACTAGACGCTTTTTTAACGTTACTAATTATATGATCTATGCAGGTATTTAGTCTTGTTGGCTCATTAATATGCATTGTCAGATTATAGTTATGTATGATGTCCTTTAAATTTTTGACAGCTTTACATACTTTGAGCGTGTTAATATTAATATCACCTGCAAGAACAATTTTATGTTGGTTGTATTTGCTGTTAAATAATAATTTATATAACAGCGTATCAAAATGCTTTAAAAATAACTCAACATTTGATTGAGGTGTACGATAAATACATATTATCACAATTTTTAAACTTGGCACCTCTATTCCACAGCATTCGAAGATCGTTTCACGAGCAAAGTTTTGTAAAATATTTATTTCTTTTTACAATATACCTTTCTGAATGTATACGCAAGTACCGCCTCGCCTTTTTTCCCTACAGTATGTTGATGCTAAGTTGTATCCAGTTATTTTGGCATTTTTTATATCATTTTTTCCCAAAAATGTTTCACTGAAACATAGTACATGTGGGATGATTTTTGTTACCTGTAAATTTGTGAGAGTCAATTCAAGAATATCTTTTTTGCCCATTAATCCCGCTATATTCTGATGCAAAATATGAAAAAACGATGTATTATTTTTTTTGTGAACGAAAAAAGTCATCAATATTTGACTCGCATTTTTCTACTGGCACGGTTTTAGTACTTTTTACAAAATAATACGGGATTGTACCAATTTTTGGTTTGTTTTCCGATGATATTCTCAAATTTACTTCAGTACTGGTGTGTTTATCATGTTGAGTTTGCAATTGAAAATAATAGGGTATGGTACCTTTCTTTGAAAAACTTATTTTGTTTTTGATTTTCTCGGTGGGGATAGTTACTGGCCACGTAGTATGTACATCTTTGGGAGTTCTATTATTATATGTCAAATATTTTTGCTTGTAGTCAATAAAGTCAATTCCCAAATTTATTTGTTTACAAAGTTCATTGTGCTCATCCTTGTCATAATAATCAAAGTATGTGATAATATTGTCCCTATCGTACCCATTTCCTATACTCAAGTCTATAAATTGACAGTTTTTGAATTCTTTACAAACTAATTTTAGCATATTATTCAATATTTTTTCATTTAAATATTTACTGCTTATAATACTTGTTACAAAAACCTGTCGATCTTCAAGAAGTTTTAAAGCAGCTGAGATTTCTGCCATCACGTGTGTGGGATTTACATCGTGTTCTCCTATAGATAATATAACTCGGTCATCTTCTTGAATTTGAGAATGATGTTCTTGAATTGGTTTTAATATGTCTTTGGCTCTAGCCCCAGGTTTTATTAATCCAATAATAGAATATTTTCGGTGTTTTTTTCCTAGTCGTGAATTTATAAGCTGACTAGATAGTCCTCGGCATTGTTCACCTCCAAATATGTGAATTTTATTTAAGTTGTCCGTACCCTTCCTGTCATTATTATAGTCACATACCTCTGGAGTGTATGTTTGGTCAGCTGAAATCTCAGTAATATCCAGTACAGGATCATGCATCTCTTGGTTCATATCTTGAGTTTCGACGCTTTTAATTTCCATGAATCTAGAATTGTCAATTAGCATTCGTCTTGATTTTCGCCTTTTAGACTGTATCTGATTCTTAATATTTTGGGTCGGGGGTGTAGTACATATGTTTTTTAGGGAGTTTATTTGTCGAGTTTGCTGACTAACAAGGTTTTTTAATTGATTCAATTCTAAGTGAAGGTTTTCGATTTCATTATTAGCCACCTGTAACTGCTCTGATAATAATTGATTTTCGGCCTTCATTTTTTCTAGTAAATCTACGTCCTGACCAGTAGATAAATCTAAGCTTCGTGTGTGTGGTTCCGTTGCTGACGAGTTGAGTGATGATGAACATAGAGATTCTATTGATTTCGCTCTATGTAATCGCTTAGGTCGCATTGTTACATTCTTGCTTGTATTATTAGGTGTTGAGTCCATTATTGATATATTATTGAAATCCATTATATTTTTGTGTAGTATTTGCCAAATATATAAAAATGTATGCTTAAAAAAATGCAAAAAGTAAAATCATAAAGAGAATTCCGCATAAGTCATTTCCGCTAGGATGCGAACCCGTAACTGCGCGTGCAGTGCGGCAGCTATATACACCGCTCCGCCAACGAGACTTTACCAGTTGAGTCGAAATATTTGATCGCTATGCGCTGGGTTAAGAGTATTGCGCAGGCGACGACGGGGACAGTAGCGGTTAGCGCGGGAGGTATCGAGCGCGCTGCGGGTTGTCGTAGGTCACGGTTATAGTTCGTTATCACAATTTTTGAATTTTGAGTTTTTTTCCACGGGTTTATTTTTGTTATAACTTTAGATTGCATATGCCAATTACTATAAAAAATACACCGTTCAGTAGGTCACTTCACTGGCTTTGAGTCAATAACATCATATGGCCACAATATTCACTTTTTACCACTTTTTACATTTAAAATCTGAGGAGCAAAGTAAACAACGTTCCGTCTATGTACACGATTAATACGTTATCAAATATGTTGTATGAAAGAGCTATAATAATTGGTCACGCGACGGAAGTAAGCTTCAGCATCGCCACAAGTTGATGTCTCTTGATGATTGACTATTATTTCGGTGTTGGACAAAGAGCATCGTCCCGTCTTCCTGTCCGCGTCATGTCGTTGGCTACGCGGATTAGGAAATGCTTTGAGTAGAAATACGAAAACTGTGGAGCGGTTAAAAGTGTTGCGATGGAATATTTGCAACATCCAACATATTTGCATCACCAAAATTGCTGTTCAACAATCTTGCATTTCAAAGTTTAAATAGTAATGTCACAAAATGTGAAAAGCGATAATGAATGAGTATTTACAAATTGTTGAAGTACGTACTCTGTGATATAAAAACTGCACTTGAAATGTATAAAATGGCGAAGTTTTATTTGTTACACATTTGACGCTATTTGCTACAGAAACGCGACACTTAACTTGATGCTTTCCGTAGCCGTAGTTCTAAACTATGTAGCCGGGAACCGCGGAGTTGCTTTGGAAAAAGGAAATGACGGTCTGACAGATCAGTATATATGAAACACTGTTTAATCAGTTAATTAATTGAAATGCTGTTGTTAGAGGTACACACAGAACACAATACAATAGTTATATTATAAATAACATTGGGATTGTTCCACCCACGCCACTGAATGCGCGAGGGCTCATTAAGGAAAAGGCCAAACTTAAAGTTTATTGTTAGTATTAAGTACAAAGTTTTAACAGTAAGCGTTAACTTTTCCTATTATTTATTTACATGGTATTTATTTAAATTCTACTAAGGAACTAAGGGTTTCTTGACTTAACGTATTTTGAGGAAGAAAACCTTCAAAGATTCGCAGATTTGATCGAGAAGTAAATATACTTCTTAAATTAGTGAATTTTCACTTTGTTTACTTATTCTTTATTAAAGGCTCGTACACAATGGCGCGACGCGACGCCCGTCACAAAGGCACCGCGCGTCGTGCGGCGAGCGGCGCCTTTGTGTAGCGCTGTCGCGTCGCGCCTGTCTGTGGGAGCCTTAAATCTAATGGCACTCGTGTCACTTTTCAACTTATCGTTACCAAGTGACTGAAACTAACGAGAATCAATCTTAATTGGGTTAAATGAAACCAAATTACATTATCTACATCCTACAGTTTCCATTCTGCTATTATACCATTAATACTCCATCATTGTTCAACAATAATTATCCCAAGTCGCTACTGCCAGTGGTAGTACCACACAACTAAAGTAGCAACCACCCACGGCTGACGTGCGGGTGAAAGAACTCGCCACTGTTACAGAAACTCTCGGCTCTGATCTCATCTCCAGGACTTGGACACGACAGTTAGAAGCTACAGAATATCCAGTCTGTAACAGATTTCAAAGTTACCGGTATTGTTTGTTGAGGTGCGCCAGCGCAGACGAATTCGGAAAAAGGTTCTCAACGGAAGAATTTGATTAAATTATCTTAACCTGAAATAATAGAGGGAATTAGAAGACCTGCAGTCTGATGCGATCTGCTCATTCTGTATCGACTGTATCCTTGACGAAGTCTGTTCATATTTCAACTCCTTATTTTGTATGTACGAGTAGTGCTAAATAAAAAATGTAAGGCTTTCGTAGAAAATTATGTGTTCACAACGCTATGCATCCGAGTCTGTGATTTGTAACCACAGATCCAATGTTCTTGTGATTTTGTAAATTTTGTTCATTTTCAAATAAACCTTCTGTTTGTGTATACTTTTGTCTCCCAATCTATTTCTGGATAAGGTGTTTTTGGAAATAATTCAGTTGTAATGTTTAAACTGTAGTATAGTGCTTGCCAAAAACCTTCTATTTTCATCTTAATCTTTGAGTCAGCTGCTAATATAGCTAAAAAGTCATCCATCTTGCTGATCTAGTGTCATTGTATGTGTATCATCAGCGTCTTATCTTAATGAGGCGATAGTCATTTCTAAAAGGTATTAGTGTCAATTTACACTTCATGGTGTAGGCTGTGATCTTTTGTGATCTAGCGTCGATATTTTTTTTTTGGGAGTCGATTTGAATTGTATAGGCTTATTGACAGTTATAGTGATGTCATTTTAGTCTCCTTTGTCAAATAATTTGTATAGCACTCCGTACACCATAGTTGATACATGATCTATCTACTAAGCATAAATGTAAAGCCTAGTATAATAGAAGGTTATAAAGAAATTGAGGTACGATTCTTAATTTTTTCACCATACTTGGCAAATTCATTGGCGAAAATAGACGACTTGCTGATGCTCATACTAATAATCGAATTATATAACAGAGTGATATCAAATAATTGCGTAAACTACCGTTCGTTTTAAGTTATCCTTTATTGAAAGAAAGAAAGAAAGAAAAATATTTTATTTGGGACACGCACAGGAAATACAAAGAGTAAAAAATAAAAAAAGGAGGATTTAAAACTAACAAAATTAACAATAAAAAAGAAAAAAAAAAAAAAAAAAACAACAATAGACAAGTAAAAAACCTGTGCGAGGCCAAAAAGGCTCCTATCTCAGCATAATGCTACGATATTTAAAAAATAAATACCGCAGCGCTGGTATTCTGATAGGGCCCGCTGTGATGCCACGGACACACCTACGGACATTTTTATATCCCACTAGGGGATTATTAACATAAATAAAACTAAATAAAAAAATATTATAAGAAAATAAAGTAATAGAAAATTATTTAGAAAACAAAAATAAATAAATAAAAACTATGATATGTATGACAATGATTAAAGATTGACCTAAGCCCGACGCTCCAACATCACTTGTCTATGCTTAGTAACAGTTCCCCAATCCATCTCTGTCAAGTTATTAACCTCAAAATTGGCACGGACTCATAATCAGCTGATTTCATTCAGCAGACATTTCTCTTTTACTCCGTCAGACATAAAAACAACCAGTCCACACTACTAAACTCAAATATTTGCTCAGTTATAATAAACACATAATTTGTATTATGCTTTCTCTTCTCAAAGATATGATATCGCTCAGCTCCTGTACCTTAAGCAGCCGAAACAGATCGCGATAATATATTGTATTATAAGAATATTTTATTGTATCACTTCACTCATCATTTATAGTCATTAATGCACGGCAATCGGCAAAAAGAGCTTTCGATCGCATCGAACGGTATTTCGAATTCACGCCAATCATGACTGATGCAAAACGGCCATTTTTAAACTGGACGCTGAGATCTATTGCCATCTCTTTCGCACACCGAAAAGGATGACGGAGAAAGGTAGATTTTTACGAGTCGAAAGTTTTTGTTCAAAACTTGAGTACGTAAAGGCGCTGGAATGCAATATTCAGTTGAATATAAAAATAAAGTGGTCCGGATTGTGGCGATCCTATCGGCCAGTGCGGCGGGCCAATTATTTGATCTGACTCTGTTGCCATGGCAACAGACGCTTGTTTCAACGTAAACGCCAATCGATTTTTCGGTCATTAAATAAGTTAGTGGCATACTTTTTATGAAATGCTCATAAAATTGAGCGTTACGTGATACCTTGGGAATTTGGGCTAACATGGCTTTGATGTTATGTAACTATTTATAGAGCTTTTGTACAATATGAATATAACTTCCTTTATTGAAGACCAACAAAAAAAAAAAATTGCGAAAATTATTTCCTCCCAATATCCAATCCATCAAATTAAAATCTTGTTGGTTAATACAACACTAAAACAAACACACGAGAATCTAAAAAGCTCACCACTAAAACTAAACCACAGTTTTCAAAACGTAATAGAATAGAATAGAATTTATATTATATTATATTTATATTTATTATTTTTATTATTATTTTATATTTAGATTTTATGGTGAATAGAATATTCTATTCACCATAAAATTACAGATATAAATGTAGACATTTTACACAGGGTGACACAATGGGCGGTCTTATCGCTAAAAGCGATCTTTTACAGACAACCTTTAACAACCTTTTTTCAATCTACAGCATGTGTCTTACATAATAACACAAATTGAATAGTTTTCAATAGCAAGTGCATAGAGCTGATGAGCCGGAAAGAAAGCGTGGCGGGCGGTGATAAAAAGCTCACCCACTGTGTATAGACAGAGAAAAAACGCAAAAAATATATATTCATTACGTTGCCCACAATGCCTGTGAGTCTGTGAGACATGCCGACCGTAGCGTCAGCAGAAATAGGAAAGATAAAAAGAAAATATTGTTATTGCAAAATTACGAAGATATCGAAAAGATCTCGTGGAAGACCTGGATGAGACTCCCACAGCTCAGGGACGCATGGCACACAAGGGGGGAGGGCTAGCTATACTATCCATTTTGTTTTTATTTTTCTTTATTATTAGAGCTAATTATCTTTTTATATGCACGTGTTTCTGTGACAAATAAACCTGTTTTTTTCTTTCTTTCTTTCTTTCAGTGGGTGGAACAAGGCTGCCAATGATGTGGGTGATGATGATTGCAAAATTAGATCCATGTGAAGGAATATTAATTTAGCAGCATACCTAATACATTTTACTTCGTAACTGTGTTAACGGCAATTAACGCATGTTTGATCAAATTACAAGTACCCTTTTGATTACATTTGATATTAAATACATCCTCCCTATTGTTATCAAACTAGATTAGTTTATCGGTCAATTGGTATTTCCTGTCATAACGTCTTTCTGTCGTTAGTAATAAATTATTTTGACTATCATTTTGTGAAATTCCACAGAAGGGCTGAGATCTTTCTTGATTTTTTATTCCCGGATTTTTTATTTTAACCAGTTCGTCCCGCCATTTTAGCACGAACGAGCTTAGATTTTACCTTCAAGCTTAAACCCAAAAAGAGTGGTCAGTTTAGCAAACTCTCATGGTTTCGACACCGAATACTCTGTATGTAATTCGTTTTATTTCCAAGGGATAAACTTTTATGTATTAAAAACGACTAAATTAAAAGTAAACTATTCTGCTATTCCTACAACTCGCCTGGCCAGTGGCCAGTGGAGCAGAGCGCGTGGCTGTAGTCCTCTACAGGAAGTTGATTTTTACGTAATTATGTTTTTTGTCTCCATCAAAATACACTTTCATAAGTATTTATAACACATAGTACGTGGTAGGTAATGCTCTCGCGGCTTCTGTGAACTGCGGGGTAATTACGTAACACACTAACAGTAGGAATGGGTTTCATTTTGATAGTTCAACAACATTCATTGCGTTATTTACGTTGTTGAGCAGACAAATTTTTCGAACATATGAAGCAATGGATTGGCTTCAAAATGATTCAGATTGTGATACATAGTGTGTTACGTAATTAGGGTGTTGTTCCATTGTAATATGGCCTCCTGTGGAGTGTTTTTTTTGAACTGATAATGTAAGAGATGAGCGTGTAATGTAACTGTTGTTAGGAGACCGGAAGATATTACTTTAGGAAGGATATGTTACCTCATTTACCAACAATTCGTTACCAACTTTAATATATAAAATGTATGTGTACTACTGAATAAATAAATAAACACATACATACATACGTACATAAACTTACGCATTGTCCCCATGGGGGTAGGCAGAAACTACAGAACGCCACCTGCTACGATCCTTACCTACTCCTTTTGCCTCGTTTACGTTCATACATCTGGCCATACACGCACGCTGGTTGCGAGTACTACACACCTGACCTTTCTGAAGAACATCACCGATAAGGTCACTATATGTCTTCCTAGGGCGTCCCCTCCCGGCGTTTCCACTCACATCTGCCTTGTAAATACCTTTTGTTAGTCGCCTTTCATTCATCCTCTCAACATGACCAAACCATCTAAGCATACTGTTTTCAATTTTTGTCACTACATCTTCTTAAAAAATAATTGAGGAGATTGGACCACCTTTTCGATATTACTAATAACAAGAGAAGTTAAAGTTATTTATATCCAGCGAATATAATTATTGACATAGGGACATGGTTGAATAATAATTATTATAGTTAATTCTCAACAGTCAAAGTATACCTACAGCCATTTCACACAGTTAATATTGTCAGTGAGCCCCAAACTAGACAATTACTCTGTATCTTGGCGCTGAGGATGTGATCTTCAAGAGTAGAGTGGTAATTTAGTCTTAGTGTGTCAGATTCACGACTGTGTCAGTACACATATATACATAAACTCACGCCTTCTTCCCATGGGGGTAGGCAGAAATTACAGAATGCCAGCTGCTAGGATCCTTACATACTTTTTTTACCGTGTCAGTGTCAGAAGCTATCGATACCTACGAGTACAATCAACATGTTTTAATTATCATTAAGATACACGGTTCTTTTCGAGTTTAAAAAGTTTCCTGGTCTGCCGACGAAGACGACATCGTTGGTGTTTCAATTAATCTAAACTTAATATTGTATAGAGAAAAGATTAGATTTTTTGTATGTTGGTTTTTTACACTTTCACGCTAAAACGGCTGAACGGATTTGGATGAAATTTGGCATATGGGTAGACCATGACCTGGATTAGGATATATGATACTTTTTACCCCGATATTCTTACGGGATCGAGACTTATGCGGGTGAAACCGCGGGGCGCAGCTAGTAATTAATATTTTAGTGCACCGCAGGGCGATATTTCATTATTTCATTTAGTAATATTGATAAATTAATTTGACAGCTATTAGCGAGGTTGGCAACTTTCAGAATGCGCACTCTTAAGCAAAATTAAAGATCTTGCAGTCAGGCTTAGCGTATATTTAAATTAGTGAATTAGTCTGCTTGATTGCCCAAGGCAGAACTGACGCTAGTCGTACTAAGGTATCGTCACTAGATCGAAATCCAAATGTGACCTAATTAAAATATTTTTTTCTCATCACAAAGAACCGTACAACGAATGTCACAGGTATCACGGCGAGTCAGTCATGTGTGATCCCGATACCATCGATTCCTGTCAAACATCTGTTCGAGATAACATCTCGTATTAATTAGACGTAGTTTCTGTAGTATAAGGACCCAGGTTTTTGTGGTGCTTAAAGTACCAGTATGATATGAGCTTGAAGTTCCATCCACCTCTGTCAATTCTACCGAAAATGGTACTGCAACAAACAAAAATCAATCGTGTATATTCAAGTTAAGGTTTATTATTCTTTAATTTCTACTCACGGTATGGTCAGGACCTCAGGTTACATGTGACAGTTCTTCAACTACTCTGTAAAAAAAAGGGCGGATCTATGAACTGCGCGTGCGACAAAAAATGAGTCGATGGAAAGATTGGTTTTAATACGCAATGGAATGATTGATTGGAATCGGATCGGACAATAGTCAGGGGGCCTACTCTGTAAGTCCGTCAACGAAGATACGGGCCCATCCGAAAGTAGTTTGAAACTTTGGAGCAAACCGTACACCCGATTAATTAACTTTTTCGGACAGGTAAAAACACATCGGGAGTAGGGACAACTATCACATCGTGGTGTAATTCATTCCTAGGTCGAGCCCCAAACTAATCTTACGTCCGTAGGTGATACGGAGTAGGTAACGCCCATAACGTCGGCCGAAACTACGGATTTCGTGCTTACAGAGTAGACCCCCCGTACCTGCTTGTGCGTAGGTCAGTTTAGTTAGTTATCATATTAAATTGTTGGCATACATGAAGGCTTATTAACAAAAAAAAACAAGACAAGGTGTGCCAAAACCGGTTAAAATCATATCATAGGTAGTGCCAATAAACTGTTAATCGATAAAAAGAAGTAGGTGGTACCATTAGGTACCTACTTCTTTTACCGATCTCTGACGGGTCCAGAATTTAATTTTTATTAAGAAATAAAATTCTGGATCCGTCAGAGATAGATTCAAAGCTCGCTAAATAACCAAATCGTGCGTGTACCATTGATTTTGAATTTAAACTGAATTCGTTACCTTTGAAATCAGGCCAAGAATTCGGTTGTGACTGACCAATTGAGAGCCACAATCGTGACCTCGCATTTACGCTTTCCAGGATATTACAAAACCATACCTACTTGTTACATTTGTTATAGCAGTACTTTCCATAATACAATTTGTGGTATCATTTGCATATTGCTAATGAGTTTCACGGATGATCGGCATGGGGAATAGTACTCCTTAAATCATGGAGACGTCAGAATAGGCTTCATTATGCGAAACAATGCTATTTGTTTAAAGGGGAGCACACAAAGTCGGTGTGAGGTAAAGTTTAATTACTTTTCTTGAGTGTATGCTTTACATTTCTATACATGTTCAGTCAGTGATGTCAAAAAGTTTAGATTTCAATTGTGTTTGGCTTCAGAATTGCAAATTGAGGCCACACGGTGCAAACATGTGAGAAGCAGTCAGCGACCGAGAAGCAATTAAATAATTCTAGAAAAAAGTTGTGGAATTATAATACATTTTTCAACATAGCATAAACAATTAATTGTCAGTGTTTCTATAAGGTTTGCATGTACTTTACTCTGACAGAACACGCTAATTTTGTAAGCATTTTTTCTCCTAATTTAAGTATGCAATAACGAAAATTCATTAGGCTAAAAAAAAGCGGCGCCATGTAAACACAAGTCTAACCTTTAAAGTTGCCGGTGCTTACCGACTATGAAATTAAAATGCTAAAGTATGGTAACCAAGGCGCTGATTACCATACGGATTAGCTAACCGGAAATCATATTTTTATAGTCACGCCACAACTTTCTGTGGGTAAGCAGACGTTTTTGTTGTCAGACCTTCCGCGACTGCAGTAAAACTACTTGTAGATGTCATTTGACCAATGGAGCGCTAAGAAACTATAAATTGACTTTAATGCCATAGGATTCATAAAAAGTTATGTAAATGCGATAATCGACACACTTGATAGGAGAACCGTGGTTAAGGCGGTTTTTAGAGGGTTTTGTTCTTCATTGCACACGCAGGATTGCTCTGTATGCGTGAAATTTTACCTGAAAGTTACAAAGTATCATAATAAATACATGACAGATACAATGTACTGCAACGCACGCGAAAGCAGAACTAGACAATAGACACGTCTCTAAAAAAATACATGATATCGGAGCATACTGTTGTCCACATCTACGCCTTCATTTGCTGTATTATTTAAAAGCCAAAGCTTGCTTAACTCAGTTCGGTAACGACCTCAAATATCTGTTCAGCCTGTCTAATTGTCAGCCTCTAAACCTTAAATTATTCTTCCAAAACAGACGCCATTTGATGCTAGATGAATGTCTGTTTCATAACCACTCCATCTACCTTGGTTCAGCCCATAACTGGCTATATCATATCAGTGAATAGGTACACAGATAAGCCGCGATTTTCCGCATCGAATCTAAGATTTGCCCAAAGGTTAGGCTTTTAAATTCCAATTTATATGCAAATTGTGACCAAATCCTGCAATTATAGGAAATAAAACGTATTTCGCTTGTCCTACTTTGACGAATTCTGTGAAATATTTATTTAAAGGGTACCTTGAAAACAACGCGTGAAGATATAAACGTAATAGTTAATCGAATGGTGTTGGAACTAGTCGTAAGTTTTAACGATATTCGAGGTATTTCACACCTACCTAAATTCTTATCCAACAGACAATGACGCTTGAATTTCAAAGGAACGACAGATTTGGTCCAAATATAGAAGATGACAAATCGTGAAAAAAGATCTGACATTTGAAAAGCAGTCGCCTCATTAGATCTATATTATAGCTATGGTCATACACACACATTGTGGTTAATTTTAACTCTCCCGTTCACACTAGAAACACTGATAAGAATAATGACACTGTTGACACCAAATATAAAGTTGGTCATGAAGACCAAATACGAATTGCAATCATCATAGTCTCTAACATATACAATATAAGATTTTTCCCCTATAAAAAATAACTGTACTTGGCGATCTAATCAATCCAACCCAGTGTAAATTTCTGCCTACTCCCAGTAGTTCACCCAAGTCCAAGGATCAGTCATCAGTCACCACCTGCTAGCAAAGACTGCTACTCCAAGTGTCTTGCACCCAGCCTAAAACATTAAATCAAATAAATTGATCATGTTTGAGAGAGATCTAAACACACCGCTTTCAAGTCTATTAATCATTACTTGTCTTAGATTGACGAAATGTATAAGAAGTATAACCGACCAAGTTATTAAAGCAGTTGATGTGAACTGTACCATGTTAAAAATAAGGTTGATATTAGTGTGCTTAAAAGGATGTGGAAGTTTTTTTATCTGTGAAAGGCAGTGCTGATCAAAAAGATATAAATATTGTAAAGAATCTATACAGACCGTTAGTAATTCTAGAACTGGTTTCGTTTGATCGGAATCTGGCAGCGTTTGGATCCGGAAACGAAGTTCGTGACCGAATGAATGATTTTAATTGTGTGATCATTGTTTGATTTTTACAAGAGTGTCTTTGGGAGGTATTATAGGACCTCACGGTCCAATGGTTTTAATATTTAAATTCTTACGTTATGATATGTAAATCAGTTGCCATGCGTTTGTTGCCATGAGCACGAAAGCTTTTCAATTCATGATAGACATATTAGTGGTATGGTCATATTATGCAATCTCTGTTTTATGGTGTACATAATAAAGAGTATTCTATTCTATTCTCTGGTATGGTTTAAATTCAGACAAACTGTTACTGGCAATACTGCAAAATGGCAAGCTAATAAACTTTTCGGCTGAAATGAAAATTAGGGTTATTCCAAGCTTGATTCTATTATATTATAACAAAGCTTGTTTCATTCAAACAGGATCATTATGTACACTCCAAGGCAGGAAGGAATAAATAAAATAAATTACATGTTTCAAAATCGAAACACGCGCGGAATTGAATAATACTAAATATTACATAAGACCTCTTGTTTTAACACATTATTCTCGGAAACATTGCACAACGGGGTAATCCCACATTTATAAGTTCACAGATTTTTTGTTACAACATTATTATTAACTTAAAATAAACGTGTCTTCATTCAGGCTTCTCTATTATTTACTTTGTAGCTGTCGAGTGTAAAAGGTTTGTAAAATAAATGACAAAGAAAGCCCAAAGCTCGAAAAGAAAGCCCATATAAAGATTTATTTTTATATAAATAATGATTAACGACCAAGCGTCAAAAGCCTAAGATTCGTTAAAGGTTTTTTTCTGGGCGAATTAGTGAGTTTTAATAACATTTATGCAACAACCGAAACGCATTGGCAAGTCTATGCGTCCACGCGAGGGAGCTTTTCGAAGTTTGCCGCTTCGTAAAAGCTCTCTCATAATTTGTTTGCGAATCTTGAAAATGTTCAACCGCTTCATTATTTGCTCGCATCAAAAGTGCATACTGTATAACGCATTTATCACAGTAAATCAACTCCACGCATCATCAATTCATCACTCACCAAAAACCAATTCAGAATTCAGAGCACCAACTTTTTCATCTTTTTCAGCAATTTCAAAATAAACTGTAACTGTTAATTACCTTGCGAGCTCTTCAGGGCTGTTCTGAGAGCTTATTAGCAAATTATAGTTCACGGCCTGGACCTGCATCTCTGTTAGTATTACCGATGTCGGATCATTCAAAGAGGTTTTTTCGCTTCGATATTTTTTTCTGACAAAAAGTCTGGACAGCTTTTTCGTCGGACGAAATTATATGGGACTAATGGAGTACCTGCGGCCGGGTAGGGGGCAGTCCACACGAGTAACTGATGTGTTACTTTGATTAAAATATTATGACAGTTCACCTCGACCGGTGTTTTTGATTATTCTTTTATGTTGTACTTTGCTTTTTATTGCGAATTCCGCGGTTTTAGACAGGTATTTTTTGTAACTACTTTTTGGTATTAATAAAGATCTTTCTTGTAGGACTCTCTGGAAATCTTTTCAGTACATCTTTACTGCGTTTAGGTTTAAGGGTCGCTTCATAAAACCATAGAAAGCAATAACCATTATTTCAGTTAAAAATCTATAAAAAGGATTATAACAACAGTGATGTGGTTAGCAGTTATTTAACAACACACCACAACAACCACATCAAAATCTGGGATTAACATTAAACCTGCGCCAACGTTAAATTATGAACTAACAGCCAGAAACGGACCGAAACCGCAGTCATCACAAGCCGACCGCAAACAAAACGGAATCAATGAAAACAGAATAACTAAACCAATACCTAAATAACTTAATTGGTTAGTCGTCCAAAGTGCATAACAGTTGTGTAATAAAAAATAGTCATAATATGGTGCATGTGAACACCGTGGTAACTCTTTATTACAGTGCCAAAGCGAGTAAAAAGTTACCTTCAGGCCGAAGCGAACTCATTAAGCTAATATAAACGAAGCGACGACCGAATGCCGCCGAGCTTCGTGGAAATGCAACGCGGCCACAGAGTGGACGAGACCAGTGAGATGAAGTGATCTGGAGTTGAGACCCGCTGCTGTGGAAATCAGGGATATTGATAGAGGCAAATTTGAAAGGAATCCTGCACATTCTAGGCATATCCCAGCATATTTGGTACCATTTGTAACCGATGCCAGATTCTCTTAGAAAAAGTGGTTGGTTTCTAAGTTTAACTAGGTGATATTTTGCGAATTCCTGAGCCTTACTGCAATATTAACACAACATTTGTGAATTCAAATTGCCGCTTTATAGAAGATCCTGCTAAAATTATCCGAATATCTGCCTGGTCTTACTGATAAACCTACACTGTGTCAGTATTCCACTACGGTGGTACTCCAGATTTATAACCCGACAAAATTAAATCAACTTATAACGTATGTTGTGGCCATATCTCTATTGACCAACACGTTTCGGCGGTGAACAAATTGACAAGTTTATCCGGATATATTGAGGAGGACATTGAAAACACTGCTGGTGATATACGACCGGAGATTTTTGATTTATTCGGGCTATAAACGTGAATGCGTTTTTAGGGTTCCATATTGACAGGAATCCGGAAATTTATAATGGGATGATATACTTACATAGTTTTCAGGAGCTAAAGGATTTTCTTTTGCGACTCGTTTTAAATATGATAAAAGTAGTCGAACTCTTGATTTTAAAAGATAGAATGTACAGTTTTTCTGGCTTTAATCATTTTAGTTTCCAACTTTAGCGATTGATGACTTGTGGTAGTTTTTGATGACGGAAAATAGGCGACTAAGTAAGCCGTGCTTGGTGAATAGACGTGGTCGGAACGGAGACTCTGCACGACAGATGCAACAATATGAATTGTGAAAGAAGCAAAATAACATAAGTTGGCGGAATCTATAGTTTCACTTAATTCCCATGGGAAAAACAGAAAGAATGTAGTAAAACATTTAAGAATGTAGTAACACACTCGGAGCCTCGGACGCACCTTGTATTAAACTTACAGATTTTATGACGAGTATGACATCTCCACCTTAGGCGAGGACAAAGATAAACGTTAAATCTTGCACCTTTCCCACGGAACTCTTGCGCACAGCTCGGTCCTGGCAGTTCCTTAACGATTTCCATCATTGGACAAGTCGGTGATCCAATTAATAATAATAATGGCGAGGGCAAAAACAACGTTACGATGTGCGAATTTGGAGCCAAAATCAGCCCAAATACCACAGCCTCCGGCGGCTGAGGTCAACGCTCGGGAACTGGTTCAGAATTATTTGCCCAAAAAAGCCCTTGATCGTGGGACGGCGAGGGTTAGGCGGCACAGCCAGATTTTTGCAAGTTCCTTAACATTTTTGCGATATACCCTCTGATAGTATATGTCTCCCGACCCGTTTGCGTTCCGAGAAATCTGAGTCGCTTTTGATTTTGGTTTATGGTGATGTGGTATTTGAATGCCCATAAGGAGAAAGGAATTATTTAATACAGTTCAGTTACAATTTACTTTTAAATTGCCCAAATGAGGCGGGCGCTTTTAATCGCCGCGTACGCACAATGAAAGCTACAGACCGCGTCTGTCTGTTTGGATTAATGACAGAAATTAATAAGTTGAATGGTGGCCAGTACACTTTTTTAAGGGTTTTAATGATTAATTCCATTTATAAAGACTTTTGTGTAATAATTACACGTTATGGAATTCAACCTATATGGAGAGACTTTGTCTGATGTTAAAAATTTTGTCTCACAAAATTAAATTTGCCCATTTTGCAAGATGCTTATCTCCTAACGATTAATAAAAACATACGTTTCTTACCCTCGTGGGTCATTTTCCTTAAATTCCACCGTTTTACCAGTATGACCACCGTCGACAACCACCGTACCACCCGGAGCGTTTACCAAATTGTCCGCTTATCAACAACGAAGATTATATATGATATAATTATGACTCCAACATTAAAAGAGTTTCGCCCGTTCTTCTCCATACAAAAATACCTTTTGGAAGGGGCAACTAGAATCAATTCTATTTCCTTGAAAATTTTAACGTCCAAAAGTTCCTTTTATATGCCTATTTGAAATAAATGATTTGACTTGTGACTTTGAAAACGTCGTGAGCAGAACAGTAACGCGTTATAAGATGGTTTTATTGCAGGAGGGATGGGTTGACTGCATACTCATTTTTTTTTCTGTGAGGATTGAAATTTTTCAGGTCTATTATTTATTGTATTGTTATTTTAGGATGTTATGGTTCTAATTTTAGCTTAGTTTAAATCCGTTAAAGATTTGGTTGTGGATAAAATCAGGTTTGTAGAGTTGCGTTTACATCACATTCTGGATATTGTAAGTGTATTGAAATCTTGTTGCATAGTAAATATCTACTAGAGATCAATCTTTCGATTTATAATGTCAAAGGTGCAGATGATAATAGGAAAATATAATAGTTAAGGAAAATAAGTATTAAAGATCTTTAGATAAAGTTGATTGCGTGAATTTTACGAGAATTAGCTTTGCAAATTTGTGGTCAGCGAATAATTATTTAAACTAGGAAGCCAAGTACCTTCAGGTAAACGTCAACTTTACATTGTATTTTAGTGCATAATGTAAGAAACTTCGAATGACATGTTTGAAAAGTTTGCAGAGCCATCAGATCAGTAGTAAAACTGTGAAAACGTGTTTCACTCTCGCATTTTTAATGGGTATAGTAGGAGTACCTATCTTTACAACCATCGGATATATTCAACTCCAGTTGGTGGACACTTAATAACAAACATAAAACTATGTGCACAAAGTCCACGTGCAAAGTGGGAGGATTTCCACAATATTTTCCTTAAACTCAGGCTATTGCAGTTCACTCAGTTCACGAAAGAGTTACCGTGGCCCTGGCGCACAGGCAACTGAAGGAACACGGGTGGGTTTTAGTCAGTAAGAGTCTGACACGCCCTTCTGCTCCGCCCAGAGCGGGAGAGGTCATTTGATGATTTCACACCCAAAAAATAAAAATAAAGGTTGTCACAACACTCGAATCTCCACCTTCCACATGCAGTCTGCCCCAACCGCCTTTTGAGCTGGTCGTTAGTCCATCAAGCTGGGAGCGTCCCACGCTACGTTTGCCGATTCACGATCACTAAATAAATGTACTGGTCCATTGGCCATCGGTTCTTTTACAGATATGATCAGCCCATATCCACTTCTGCTTTGATAACTCTGCTAGCTTCAGATAACTCTGCAAAGTACTTAAGTGATTTAGGTACTTCTCCGGATCATCATCATCTTCATAATATCAGACTATCGCCCATTGCTCGGTATCGGCCTCCTTTCCTTTCTGTCATATTTCCCAGTTCCGTGTTTTTTCTGGATAGTTTCCTTAAAAGCGGCTTATTCTAGATGCATAGGGGAAGCCCACAATCTGCAGTTGATTGTCTACGGGCTGTCAAGTTTCATGCTGGTCGGATAATAAAGTATGCTGGTATAAGGAAACACGTGGAATCATATTTATGGAAATTAGGCATACTTCTAACCAGGGGGAAAACTTTTTACCGTACACTGTCCGACTTTTTTCGTAAAAATATCAACTAAGCGATACATACGGGTTCCTGTTTCACAGATATTTTTCCAAATGTTTTAGTGAAGTTTGTTTTCCGGGCACTGATTAGACTTATATAAGCATCGCAGTACTAAAAAGCCTTTTTGATTTATTTCAGGGCTATTTTCATCAAAATACGTGCTTCTACCAGCCAGGATACTTCAATATAAGTTGGGCGCAATTTAGATAGTCAATCCCGTAACCACCGTGCTGCGTGGTAACCATTTTACTACGTCATAATCTATTCTTACATAGTTCGTGTTAATACGAAAAGCGAAGTGTTCACTGACAGTTTGTTTATACATTATATACTATCGATTATTTACTAATAGTGAATTGAGTGGATTGCATGGCGTGCAGGGAGCGCGGCCACAAACCGCAGCGGGTAGTGGTACGCGTGAGAAACTAGTCGTTGCGTACGCGCAGCCTGCACTCGTATGGTGATATGATAGCGTTTCCTCATTGTTCGGTATTGTTGTGATATGGACTTTAGTTTATTGAAGTTGGAAGATTAAGAAAGGGTTTAAAAAAGAAAGGAAAATAAAGGAAGGGTGTCGTAAAAGTCACTCATGAAGTCATTTCGATCGTATTTTCAACGAAATGGTTTTTGAAATGGTCCATTTTACAAAAATTGCACTGAAATATTGAAATGTTATTATAATTTATAAGACCTTTAAATTCAAGCAACGACAGCTAACATTAAGTACTTAATTTATAGCATTAAATTCACTTTTATGAATTCTCCGGATCGTGCAAATTGACAAAGTCGAAAATTTCGTAATCGAAAAATTGGAAAAATCATGCCAAAACAATAATAGTTTCAGAAATCTCAATAAGATACGAATGTTATTGTACCAAAACGATCAACATCATATCTGAATGCAATCCTTAGGTATTGAAAAGTCACTTCTATATCGCGCAAATTGTAATTTACGTGCCAAGAAAACGCGAATTTGTACGAAACGATTTCACAATTTCGAAAATCACCATACCTGAAATAAAATAAAATTCGGTATTAAAATTCACCTGTCGCCGTCAAAAGGAGTAATAAGTAGGTACGGTATGCGTTCATGGTATCGGTTTCGGAACCTGTTCTCGATTTTGCATCAATGGGCGACTTCGGTGCGAAGAACTGCCTCGCCACTGATTTCGAACGTAAATTTATTTTGCATTAAACACGTTATTAAAAAGCAATGTAAGCACAGAGTAATTTTGGACAGAGGCGGCTCTTTAAACTTGATAATAGAAAGGGAAAAAAATTGTATCGACGTTTTTGGGATATAAGTGTTTTAACTCTGATAGAACTTTGCCCTGAAATTTGTAAACATAATCCTGAATAGGCAGGTGGTAGTTCGAGCTTAGAAGCTTAAGCTACTTGACTTACTGGTAATCTATATCAAGCTATAATACAAAGCTGAAGAGTTTGTTTGTTTGTACGCGCTAATCTCTGGAACTGTCAGGCGGATTTGAAAAAATATTTTTGCATTTGATAGCCCAATTCTTAAGAAAGGTTATAGGCTATTTAACATCACGCTACGACCCTTAGGAGCCGAGCAAGTGAAAAAAAGTCAGAAAGAACGCTAATCGAAAATGAAGTACAGCGCGGGCGGGCGATGCAAAGCGATGCGGTGGTTCGGGAGAGCACGATATTTCACGCGGACGAATTCGCGGACTGAAGCTAGTAAAAAAAGAATACCAGCCTTTTACTGACCCACTGCGGGGCAAAGGCCTCTTCTCATACAGAGAAAGCAAGACTTAATGATAATCATTATAAATCTCCAATTTTCTCCAAAACAGAATATTGCACTCAAAATTATATCTTCATTAACTACAAAATTGCAGTGCTCCTCTAAATAAAAGCGCAGTATCTGTGTTACCCTACTCTGATGCCCCGGGGACCATCTCATTTGATCTGGAGCGCGTCTTGTACTTTTTGCAGAGTTTCGTGCAAGTTTCGGCGGTCACTTACAGCGGGGGTCGGGCCGGCATCCTGACGAAGATGTACGGTGTGTTGAAGTGATCTACCATTTTATTCGGGGGGCTTAAATGTAGATGGAAAATTTGAAAGAGTTGGTTAGACTTTGAAGAGTGACTTTTGGAAACAGGATACAACATCTTCCTCGAATGGAAATGTTTAACCTTAATTTTTGTCGAGTTCTAAGTAAGTATTACCTGTGAAATTTCATATTTCATATGTACGGTCACCAAAAGAGATAATTAACCATTGTGGTCAATATAGTTGAAGTTTAGTAAGAAACCGATGAATGTTTTCGAATAAAATAAAATTTAATTAATAGAAAACAAACAGGTAATTTATCAAATTAATTTCATTCGAAAACATCCATCGGTTTCTTAATAAACTTCAACTATAACCGACGACCCTGGTTACTTATCTCTTTTGGTGACCGGCCCTAGGGTATGTGAGATTTCAGAAATGTTGGAAAAGAGTTTTCTATTACTGCTTTGGCTTTGCCACTAAACTATAAGAATCAAGATTAAGAGGACTGAGGAAATGAGACGGTACTAATATTTAATTAAATCACAACCTCTTTAAACCTACTGATATTCGGACAGTGTCTGCCACATCCAGCACCACAGTTCCGTGTCATCGCCACCTACATTATACACTTTGCAATTTTGTGGTGCACGTAATTGCATAGCGTTTTCGACTCAAATTTTTATGTTAAGTAGTTAATGTTTTCTTAAAATAATGAGTAGTTCCTCGTAATTGGACGGCGGCGCGGGCGCAGGGAAAATCGCCTGATTTTTATCGCGAGTCTTACGCTTTGGTATGTGGGATCCTTAGGTACTGTTATACGTCGTTTTTCCAGAAATAAGTAGTGCAGTACTTACTTAATTATTTGGTAAATACTGAAATGGTATCTCTTTCTAGGAATTTTTAAAACCTGTGTGGTTGGGATCGAAGATCTGTCACGGAAAGGGCAATCTAGTAGCATTTTATTTATTTTATTGTGTTTGGGTGGCTTATATCTATCATTACAAAATTAATAGTGAGGTGATTCATGACAAGCCATTTACAAGCCTCCACAGTAAGCAATAGAGTATTGTTACAAATTGAATTATTCACTAAGTTTAACATATACAATCAGACAAACTGAGTCTTCATAGAAGAAAATCATTTATACTCTTAAACAGAAGTTCTGGAAAGGTTGACATGTTGTGCAATTTAAATGATTTCTGTCGATAAAATTAGTGTTCTTTTTTTTACAGCGTATTGTGTTATTATTAGAGGTCGGATATTCGGATGCATATTTTATTTTATTTTATTTATTATTTTATTTATTTTTTATTTTTATTTTATTTATTAAGGGATAATAAACAACTACAACATATATAATACATAAGGTTAACAAAACTTTACAAAAGTAGTAATGTTGCAGTCCACTGCATTATCCGCAGATAAGACATATATAGAGATCAGTGGTTGCCACTAGACAAGCATTACCAAAATTAACAGATATTTTGAAATAAATAAATAAGTTACTATAAAGCTAGCTATAGCTACAAAACCAAATCAGATAAGAAACAATTTCATTTACTTAAATTATGCAATAAATAAAAAATAATAAGATTACAATTAGGATAAATTTTTTATAATATTAGATTTAAATTTATTTTTCGAGCATGCAAATATATCAATATCAATGAAATTTGAATTATAGGATTCCAACATTCTATGAATAGGGCAGCGTAGGCCAGAGTTCGTACGACAAGAATTTAACGCGAACAGAGTACGTGCTCGCACCTGACGTACATGAACTGTTCGGGGGACAGAATAACATAGCTTACTCGTTAGATCAATGGCATCAAAATTACTGTGAACAATATCATGAAGCACGTTGGCCTCCAGGTATTTGCGCCGGTTCTCCAAGCTAATAAGCTTGTACTTGTCAAGAAGTTGGGAGTACGACAGATTAGTCTTAGTCCCATAACATCTGTAGCACATAGCACGGAGGTACTTGCGCTGGACCCTTTCTATTCCACTTACGTACTTTTGGTAGAAGGGGTTCCAAATAGGGACCGCGTACTCTAATTGAGAGCGAATAAGCGTCTTATACTAATAGAGATAGGTTGAGTTACGCTTAAATTCTGTTGAGGATCTCATTACAAATCCATACATTTTAAAAGCACTATTGACTATGGCTTCAATATGCTGGTTCAAGGACAGTTTGCCATCAAAGAGAACACCTAGATCTTTCACTATGGAAATATTATTTAAGGGGATACAGTTAAGGTTATAGTTGAAATTGAGGATAACATTATTCTTTGTAAAGTGTATATAGTTACACTTGGAAATACTAAGATGCAGCTTATTTTCAATACAGTAGGCAGTTAGTCTGTCTAGGTCCTCCTGAAATGACTGGCAGTCATCTATAGTACGTATCGCTTGAAACGCCTTCAAGTCATCAGCGTACATCAAGAATTTTGAGTTTTTAAAACATTTTTTAATGTCGTTTATATAAATAATGAATAATAGAGGTCCCAGAATAGAGCCCTGTGGAACTCCGGAAGTAATATCAACAGAGACAGACTGATGACCATTAACCACAACCCTTTGTGATCGGTTTTCGAGGTACGACACAAACCAACGCAACAAATTTCCGCGTATTCCATTATAAGCAATTTTACTCAGGAGAATTTCATGATCGACCCTGTCAAACGCTTTTTTGAAATCGGTGTAGACCGCATCTATTTGCAATCGCCTATCAACACTTTCAAAAAGGTAATCTGCAAATATTAACAGGTTAGATGTCGTAGATCGGCGTTTAACAAATCCATGTTGTTCAGGAATGATAACATTATGCAAAAGAGGGTAAATCTCGTTATGGACCAGTCTTTCAAAAAGCTTTGACAACGTCGGCAGAATTGAGATGGGTCTATATTGTTCGACGTCATACTTTGAGCCACCCTTATGCACTGGGGTAATGTTAGCTTGCTTCCACACCACCGGGAACACACCCTCATGCAGACATCTATTAAAAAGGATATAGATCGGTTCACAAATACTATCAGCCGTAGCCTTAAAAAAGGCCGCCGGAAGACCGTCAGGACCTGCCCCCTTACAGGGGTCCAACCGTTTCAACTCGCTGAGTACTCTTGATTTATTGATATGCACATTACTAATTAAAGTACCGTTCTCTGCGCACTGCTCCGGCGGATCCCACGTGGTGAGCGTTGGTGATACGGGCTCAAATACGGATAAGAAAAAGTCCGAAAACATATTGCAGACAACATCAGGATCACTTGACTTGACATTCTGGTACTGCATCATGGACGGAATGCCTGACTTACTTTTACGGTTAGAAATATAGGACCAAAAATGCTTTATGTTACTAGAGAGACTATCTTCAACCGAGTTAATATAACTGGAATAACAGGTTTTACATATATGTTTGAACATAGACCTACATTCGGAGAAGTTATTATAGTCTTTGACATTGCTGTATTTTTTCCACTTAATCCAAAGACGTTGCTTCTTTTTAAATATTTTAACTAATTGTGGCGTAAACCAGATTGGGAAGTCAAGTGATCTAGTCCTTGCAGGTGGGATTAGAGGGCTAATTATGTTACTCAAAATACTATAGAAAACCTCCACGGCCTCTTCCGACGATAGATTGTCAAACAGCGCGGACCAATTGACTTCGTCTATGTGTTTGTTAATGAGATCGTAATTAGCTTTACGGAAATTATATTTACTAATAGGTTTTCTCTTCATCATTTGTGTAGATAGGCTAACAGGTGCGGTTATAACAAAAGGGGGGTGATGGGGGTCAACAGGTAATAACGGATCTATAAGGCGGCCAGTCGAACAACAAGTGTTCGAGATGAACAAATCCAAAGTCTTTCCTCCACTATTAGGCGTGCTGTTATATTGGTGAGCATCCAGCGAAGACATGAAATGCGTCAGTTCCGAGCATATAGGGTATTCACCTAAAGTTGAGATATTGGCTAATATGGAAAGCGCTTTTGTATCGAAAATATCTTAACTTTAACTAACACACACCACCCCTACTCTTACACCCTACATACGAGTACAAATAAATATCCATCTGAAGAGCTATGCAATCCAAGAAACAAGGGGATTTTTTTTTACCAAAAAATATATTTTAAGAAGCCGCTTCCATACTTTCAGAGCTCAAAATTCACTTAAGGTAAATATGCATCTGAATATCCGATCTCTGGTTATTATTGATTAACAATGAATGAATTTATTGTTTTGGAATAACATTCGATTATTGTCGCCTCAGAAATCTTACCGACCGATGTTAATTATGTGCCTACCTACTTTATTAAACTCAAACTCAAACTCAAACTCAAAGCATTTATTTCAAATAAACCAATTACAGGCACTTTTGAATTGTCAAGGGGTCGGTCAGTCAGAAAGATGAAGCTAGTTGCCCATTCCAAAGCGTAGTAGGTACCTATGGAGAAGAACGGGCAAGAAACTCCATGGACACTCTTTTAAATCAAAATATGGTTACAAATTATTGGTTACATCATTCATGTTGAAATTATGCATGTGAGAACGATGCAGAACGTTAAAAGCGTCCGTAATAAAGAGACGATAACAATTCCAATATTAAATTAAAATAAGCCGTGGCAGCCAAGAGATGACCAGTCCCCACTGACGGCGCCCGTTCACGAACATGACGTATGGATCAGCACCATTTAGCTCAACCATTTTGAAGGGAACTTAATGATCCAACACACACGCCACCACCAGCGAGACATTTGAGTGAGCATGACATACTCTCAGCCGTCAGGGCACATTCAAGTCAATGAAAGACAAACCTAGAAAATGGTAGCTTTATAGTAGGTACATAGTACTCACACATGTGCTATGCAATTATACAATACTACAAGATTGAATTTATACAATGTAAAGACAGTTTTTACAATCTTCAGTAGTTCCAAATGCTAATCAATTAGTTAATGCGCCCTTGTGGAGCAGGACCAGCGTTGAGCCAAGCATTTTTATCAGCGATGTAATCCCCCAACTTATAATATGCTTGACTGCATAGTGTGCGTTTTATACAGGATTTAAATTTCGTTTCATTCAATTGAAGTATATGGGGAGGTATTTTGTTGTAACATTTTAAACAGTACCCCATGAAAGAAGAGTCTACTTTAGCCAGCCTGAAACCTGGTTGAACTAATTGTTCCCTATTTCTAGTGATATAATTGTGTCTTTCACCTCTTTTACTAAAACTATGTAGATTTTTCCTTACGTACATGATGTTTTCATAAATATATTGACAAGGTACCGTCATGATGTTAATATCTTTAAACCGTTCCCTTAGAGAGTCGCGCCTGCGGAGGCCATATATGGCTCTGATGGCTCTTTTCTGCAGAATAAAAATAGACTCAACATCTGCAGCCCGTCCCCATAGTAAAATACCGTACGACATAATACTATGAAAGTAACTAAAATAGACTAGCCTCGCGGTACCTACATCAGTAAATTGACGGATTTTTCTCACAGCGTATGCCGCTGAACTGAGCCGTCCTGCAAGGGATGTTAAATGAGGACCCCATTGAAGCCTTGAGTCGAGCGTGATCCCCAGGAAAACAGTTTTATCGACGAATTCTAGTTTCTCTTGATTTATTCCTATCTCACAATTAGTACTTTTGACATTTGGTAAAGAAAATCTTATACATTTAGTTTTTTTCCCATTTAATACTAAATTATTAGCTGTGAACCAATTTTGGATCTGCAGTAGGGCGTTATTTACGTCGTCAAGATTTGATGCACGTCTATTAATTTTAAAAATTAAAGAAGTATCGTCAGCAAATAACACCATTTGTGGTTGGGTTTTCAACAAATGGGGTAGATCATTGATATATACTAAAAAGAGGAAAGGCCCCAATATCGAGCCTTGTGGTACACCCATTTTTACTTTTAAACCGAGTGAATTGACACCATTTATTTGAACTTGCTGTTGTCTATCATTTAAATAAGATTTTACTAAACTGAGCGCAAGTTTTCCAAGTCCGTAATGCTCAAGTTTCAATATTAAGGTTTCATGGTCGACGCAATCAAATGCCTTGGAGAGGTCACAAAAGATTCCTACGGCGTCTTGGGCCTCTTCCCACGCCGTAAATATGTGTTTTAATAAGGTGACACCGGCGTCAGTCGTACAACGTCCCTTGGTGAAACCATACTGTTGATCATGTAAGATTTTATTGGTGTTAAAATGATTGAGCATTTGATTCAGCATTACCTTTTCAAACACCTTGCTGAAAACCGGCAACACGGATACGGGTCTATAATTATTGGTGTCTTTACTGTCCCCTGATTTGAAAAGTGGTATTACCTTACTATATTTCATTAGATCCGGGAAGACTCCTTGATCCACACACAAATTAAATATTAAGGCCAAGTACGGCGCTATAGTCTCAACAATGGAGGTACAAACTTTGATAGACATTCCCCATATATCTTCGGTTAGTTTGATCTTGATTTGCTTGAAAGTTTTTATTATTATCATTGGGTTTATATGCTTAAATTTAAATTCAATCGGGCAGGATGAAACGTTTGCTCTTAATAATTCAATAGAACGCGAGGGGGATGAATTTAAGGTTTCAGTAGTTTTAAGTGGGATACTGGTAAAGAAATTTACAAATTCTTGAGCAACTTCTTTGTTAGTGCTTATGGGACCACGTGAAGTCTCGAGATTGAAATCATTATTATGTCTTTTATTCCTGTTAGTTTCATTATTGATAATTTTCCAAACCGTCTTTATTTTATTATCGGCTGATTTGATCTTGTTGCTAATGTACAAGGCTTTAGCTACCTTGCAGGTATTTTTGAAAGTTTTAGAGTAAGTAGCAACGTATTTATTAAAAGTTTCAGAGTTAACATAAGGCTTAAGGCCATACAGCTCAAATAATTTTTCCCTACTTTTCCTTATACCCTTAGTTGCCCAGTCACTGAACAAAAAATTTGGGCAAATAGTTTTTGTTTTCTTTTTTAGAGTAATATTGAACTCGGTGCGCACTACCGAAAAGAATTCCTCATAAAATTCATTTACATTATTTATAATATGGCCCGGTATACTTAACTTACTAATTAAGTTATTATTAAATCTATTTAGATTGTTGGTTGTTATTTGTCTAGATTGTATCTGAATTTTTTGTAATGGTGTGTAGCACTTGAAAGAAACAGTTTGACCGCTGTGATCCGAAGGGAGATAATTTACAATGGCTTTATCTATGTAGTCACAGCAACAAAAAACATTATCAATACATGTAGCAGAATTTTTAGTTATGCGGGTTGGTTCTGAAAATACATTTGACAAATTAAATGATTTAAAGAGACTTAATAATCGACTGCTATTTGAACTATTCTCTAAGATATTAATATTGAAGTCACCACAGATAATTAGCGATTTTTTACTAGATGCGAGTTTTGCTAGAAGATCTTCCATTACTGACTCAAATATGGAGTAGTTTTGATAATTTGGGGGTCTGTAAACGCACACTAAAACATGCTTATCTAGCTCAACACAGGACAGTTCAATGTTATGTTCTACCGACAAATCAACTATATCTTTACGAGTCTTAGATTTAATAGAATTTCTAACTAAGATTAGTGAACCCCCACGCAGCATAGATTTTCGGTTAAAACAACTGCCCACACTATAATTTTCGTAATTAATTAGCATTTCATAATCTTTCAACCAATGTTCAGTTAAACAAACAATTTCAAACATGGTTTTTTCTAAAAATAGTTCAATTTCTAATTGTTTGGAAGCAAAACCTTGAATATTTTGATGAAATAATGTCAAGGAATTTTGCTTTGAACCTTTTTTACACTTAACTATTTGAGAGCAAGAAGACACCTTGAAGTTGGAAGGTATAACTACATAGTTACTGGTATCTTCTGTTGTCTTACTATCTAGTTTAAATAAACATCCAGAGTGAGCCCCAAGACTCCCATGCTATCACCAGGCAATGAGATCCTACTACTTGTGGACCCCACATTAAGACAAGAATTTGCCAAAGTGACACATGGATCCTCCTTCGTACAATTATTGTAAACAGTTATAGCATTAGTGCTACAGTTATTTAAGGTGACCACCTGTACATTAGAATTATTACTAATAATTGCGGTGTTAATTAAAGAACAAGACGTCGACATACTACTTATGTCTGAGTTTATATAAGCTAATAGCCTCGCTATTTTATGTCTAAACCTAATGGGCAGATACACTGTATTCCTTGTCGATTTCAACTTATCAACAAAAATGTTGGTGTCAAAAAATATAAGTTTGTCACTGTAGTGACTTACTAAGAACTGCATATGCTTATTAAGCATATGTATATAATTATTTTTTCTATTTGATAATCTCTCAAAATATGGAAAAGCACACAAAATAATTTTATTACAATTTATCTTTAACATCTCAGTAACACTGTCAGTGATATCTTCTGTTTTGACCTGCGAACTATTATAAAGTTGTAAAACGAAGGAGACTAGTCTCCACGATACAGGGTATCCTAGTATGGAAGCTAGTACTATTTGAATTTGTACTGCTCTCTTGAACAATATATATATACAGGGTGGCAGAGACGTCAACGCGCAAACTGTAACCATGAATTGAGCACATGATTCTAGACCCCCTAGTGTAGAAAATTTTTCATCGCTTATCAAAAAAATAATCTGCTGTTTCATGGAAAAGTGCAGTACCTACGCAGTCAAAAGGTATGGCAGAACAATTTTTTTTTTAAATAACCAACGGAAAATTTCAACGCAGGGGTGTTCAGAATCGCGTCGATCCCTGCCACACTGTATATACAGGGTGCCAGGGACACCGACGCGCAATCTAACGCTCTATTCCCATCCAATAGCAAGAGCTAATACCATTTGGTATTAGTTTATTTCCGAATTTATTTTCTACTAGACGGTCGACGTCAGTGGCATCCCGAGGTTCGGTTGGTTAGGTTCCTTTAAACCCTTTAGACAGAAATAGGGCTCCGTCGACCAGCTTATTAACCCTAACCCTATATTTAGATTACCCTAGATTTCGGTAAAACGCAATTTAAATAAAACTTTGTGTAGCTGAGTGTACAAAAAGTCACGCTTTGGTATTCGTTAGTAATAGATTTTTTATTTAAAAAAATGTGGTACTCGTTGGGAATAGAAAATAAATTCGGAAATAAACTAATACCAAATGGTATTAGCTCTTGGTATTGGATGGGAATAGATTAATCTAACCGTGGATTCAGTAGATGATTCTGAACCCGCCTGTAATGAAATTTTTAGTCGGATATTTAAAAATAAATTGCTGTTCCATGCATTTTGACCGCATAGGTATTGCAATTTTCTATGAAACAGCAGATTTTATTATTGATAAGTGATAACCGACGAAAGATTTCTACGCTTGAGGGTCTAGAATCATGTGCTGAATTCATGGTTATAGTTTGCGCGCCGATGTCCATGCCACCCAGCAGATTGATTAGGTAACACACTAACAGTAGGAATGGGTTTCATTTTGACAGTTCAACAACACCGATTGCGTTATTTACGTTGTTGAGCAGACAAATTTTTCGAACACATGAAGCAATGGATTAGCAATGGACTTCAAAATGAATTAGATTGTGATAGATAGTGTGTTACGTAATTAGGGTGCAGTATATTTTATTTAAGTAATATTAAACAACAATTCGAAAGCACACTAATAACTTCATATAGTTCTTTACCTAAATTACTCGCAATAAAATCATAATACGTCTTGGAAATTTCTTCCGCCCAACCGCCAAATCAGTAACTCCGATTATCGATTTATCAGACAAAAACCGCTTGGTCGACCTTAATGTATTTCTTGTGATATTTAAACGAGTAATTAATAAAACAAAAAAAAAATCCTTAATCGAGTCGAATAAGTCGATTCGGACAGCCTTGTCCGATTACGGACTGGACTGGAATGCGATTGAGTTTACTTTTTTTTCAATTAGCACAGGTCGTTGGCAAATTCGAAACTTTTTAAGAGGGCGTTTGTTTTATTAAAAGATGTTGAAATAACTTTTATTTTAGATTTGATGGTGTGATTTGATAGGATGTTTCAATTTAACTTAAATTAGAAATGCGTACTTATGTTGTAGAGGTTTTGTTTTCAATAAAACTGTAATGGCTATACGAATGGGGCACATGTACCATAAGTATGTATACATATAATACCGATATGTTGCCCCCTTGTCGCTACGTCACTATGATCTAGCGACCGTTTCCGGGGGCCCATTATTGAGTGTGCAAGTCACCCCCTGTCATTTTATCCGTGTATTGTGTATATAAAACATTGGTCAGGCAGGGGCCATAGCTCTTCCGTAGTACTTGGTAACCAGTCCATCTTAGCCACTCAAACCCATAGTTCAATAATTATTTTTGTTTCCATATCCTGCAATAGTCCTGCACCAACCGGGGGTTGTCTTCGGGTGCACTTACACAGTATATACAGGGATAATCCTTGGTTAGTTGCCTCATTCCATTTAAAATTGTCTAAGAGTCCTCTGCGAGTTGGCCTCGGCCCCTCGTACGCCTTCCAAAGGACCGGGACCCCATGCTCCCGAGCTATGTTAACATATAAAAGAAATAATAATAATAATTTATTTATTTCGAAAAAGTGACAACATTGTTACAGACTGGTTATTATATCCTGGGTTACCTTTAATAAAAAATATTTTTTTCATCTGAAATATTTGGATCTTTTCACAATGATAATAGCCTGAGGTACAGCTGATGAATAATGCCTACACTTAATTTTGATCTAAATAATGTTGCACAGACAACATCTACCTACGTGCCAACCCACATTTATTATGTGTTACTCATTATTACAATTATCAACGTCCTCCCATGAACCTACTAGCAATTCATTGACTTCTCTTTTATCTGATTTATGTAGCATATTACGTAAGTAAACGGTATTTTAAATGACACTTTTTGTAATATTAATTTTAACTTTAGATAAATTTTCAGGGTCAGCAATCTTCAGCTCTTATGCGGAGTTTCAGATCGATAAGTTAACTGAAAGACGGATAAAAACAAATAACATTTTTTGACCCATTCAATCTTACCAGTAAAACAAAAGCTACACACGCATGATGTGTCGGCTCTTTTAAATCAAAAAGCCACAAAATTTAAAAATAAATCCACAACAAGCTTTTTCGAGGAGTGTCAAAATATCAGAGGAAATGCCCATTCCGTGTTTCGTTTTAATTCGTGGGGCAATAACTATGGGCTCGGATAATAATTGAACAAAATACCGTACACACACTCATTTCCTTAATTTTTCAAGTAATTTGCACTTATACAAAAGTGTCGATTTAGTATTCAATTATGCTGATTTTTTTATAATAATAAAAATGGCTTGTAATTTACGTGTCAGGTGTCAATCATTGGTCGAAAATTGAAATATATTCAGGTTTGATGTAAATTATTTGATTTTACGTGGGAAGTAAGTACGTGAATATTTAAATATTTATTATCACTATCTTCTTTGTCAATAATTCAATGAATATTAAACTTTTACTTACACTTTTATGCCTTAATTTTTTTGATAACATAAATATGAGATTACTTATGTCGGTGGAAGGCCGAGGAGGGAAAATTTATTCTATAATATTTATAAGTGTCAAACTTTATTAATAACATAGCCTAATAATTGTATACTCTAACATGCACATTTCATTTACGATCTTTCTACACCAAAAGCTCATTAGTAACATCCGAATTTTAGGAATATCTCATTCTTTCGATACTTAGGGACTACAGGACCTAAACGCAAGTTTTATAATGCCTAAAAGTATATGATTCGCTGCAGTAAACAAAATCAAAAAAAAATATGATATTCTTCAGGATATATGCTAGTTAGATAGTGTATTGAAAACATAATACAACTAATTTGATACAATAGAAAAATACACGAAGATACCTCTAAAAATTTCTTTTAACGATTAAAAACCATACCAATATACATGCAATAATTCTGATTTTTTGTCATATTATTCTACAAGCAACATATTAACATAATAATGTTTTAATTTTTTAGTCCAATCAATAGATTTTTCGTAAATAGATAATTGCTTCATATTTTGCAATAAATTACCAGTGTTGTGTCATCGCGCTTCTCTCTTCTCTTTTCTATGCAGTCCAACAGTGACCAGCCCCCTAATTACGTAACACACTATCTATCACAATCTGAATCATTTTGAAGCCTATTGCTAATCCATTGCTTCATATGTTTGAAAAATTTGCCTGCTCAACAACATAAATAACGCAATGAATGTTGTTGAACTGTCAAAATGAAACCCATTCCTACTGTTAGTGTGTTACGCAATTACCCCGCTGGCTTTAGCTGTTGTCAGCCTCTTAAAGGTATAAAATGGCCAATACAGAAACAAATATAAGTAACAAAGGAATAAGAAAGTGACATTACTTTGGGATGCCGCACATAACACATAATTGCGTCAATCAGGACACCAGCAGAATGACAATAATATTATAATTGATAGATTTAAGTAGGAATGCGTAATCGATCGTCATCATGGCGAATATCATCGGTTTTCCTCCATGAGTAGACTGTTAACGAAGAAGCTACACTATGCTATTTTCCTGTAGGTAGTTATCGTATAGGGTAAAAACAGCTATTTAAGAATGATTTACCTTAAATATTTTATTTTTTTTTACTTTCCATAAGTACGTGCTTTTATTAATATTCAAAGTCAAAATTAAATCCTTTATTTCGATTAGGCACTTTTAAATATAAAAATTTATTTAAAAAAAAATTGATGTGATTGATTCTAGTTGTCCCTTCCAAAAGGTAGTTCCGTATGGAGAAGAATGGGCAACAAAGTCCATAGTTACTCTTTTAAAATGTTTTAAAAATTTTGTATACATTAAATATATAATAATTTAACTAATTGGCATGGAAGAGAAATAATCGTTCTGACGTGACGGTAAAACTGAAGTCATTTTTCAGGCGGTTTCGTGATCATTTTAGTACGCAGGTGGTCACTGCCCTTTCGTTGACATAATCCCCTAATAGTCTCTTACGACACCTACCGGCAGCGGTACGTCGTCGACAACTGTCAAAAAATCAGGGCTATGAATAGAGCTCCTTTCCATTCCGAGAAACAGAAACACACCACTTCTATTCATAGTCAAGACCACCATGGTGTGGAATAAAAACTTTTTGCAGCACACCAAAGAGATCAGAAACCTAATTAATTCCTATGACGTCATTGAATTCAAACTTACTGTTTATTAACGGCCAGTTTTTGTCTAATATTTAACTGTAACACTTTATCTAGTCAGTTTGACGGGTTGACGACGAACGCCCCAAGCTAAACGTGAGCTTATACACGTGAATTGACCAAAATTCTTTATGTTATTCACGTAACCCTTATTTCTATGGGCACAGGCACTATTTACCTTTGATTCAACTGCAATATTATCTTGGTCCAAATTTTCTTGGGCCAATTTACAGTGATCTTTAAGTTGGGCGGCTGGCAAAGGGAATAGGGATCAAGTTGCTCTGGTAATATATAGTAAGTGATAATATACGCCCATCCCTAAATCGGATGTTCGGCTTAATCACGTTGGTTTTGTTTTACGATCGGTCGTGAACTATTGCGACTAATCGCTTTGTGAATGTGGTGGAGGCGATAGACGATGATTTGTCTTAGTTTATGTGTTTGAATATATTATTAGGATGTCATCTTAAAAGGAAATAAGCTTACGAAAAGAAAGGAAGAAAAAGTTATGCAAATCTAATTAAAAATCTTAAAACTGACAGATAACGCACAGCCGAAACCGTTGTCTAGAAGCATGATATTTTGCGCAAGAGTTTCTTTTATAACGAAAGTGAGCACTCAGGAAGATTTTTTTGAAAATTCTTCCCCTAAAGGTGTTAAATAAGGGATAAAAGTTTGTATGGAAGTGCGTCGTTTTTGTCGAAAAGAAATTCCATCGAGCACACGGCTTGTTATAATAAGATAACAGGAGTTTCATTTTAGAACTCCATGAAAAGCAATTAAATAACTTACCATGTAATCAGATTGTTTGATCACTTACAAACTCCCCTCCATCGACATTAATTAACATCTGACTACCTATCTTAAGAAATCCTGATTCTAATTGTAAAGTTAAGTAATGCTAAAACAATATCTCATTACGTTTCAAACTACAGGCTCTAGTAGATTAAGCACTAAGTATACTTTTGAAACCCCAAGATACAAAAATTGTCAGCATCGAGAGTTGATGTCGAAAACGAAACGAGACTTCGTGGTCGACTGGTTCAGACTGATCGAGGTGCTAAATTTACCTGGCCACTATAAAATCTAAAAGAAATAGGTTGACTAAGACTAGGAAAACATCTGAGGCTGGGAATTAGAGACCTTGCTAAGACAGGTTTTAGGTTTATTGTCTATAATAATCTAAAAGTGCACCGGCGCTTAATGCTCATGTTGTTATGACCTTGTTTTCTGTATATTAGGTACTTACTGTGTCATATAACAATTTTAAAACAATATTTCAATTAATAACACCCGTTCGTTTAATTTGATTGGGTTTCACGGCCAAGGGTACAGCGGTTAAAATTGATCTGCCACTGTACCATCAAGGGAATAGCCAAGGATACACAGGAAAAAAGGGGTGTCGGCTAAGCACATCTTCAGAATTGGGTCGAAATTAACTTCAAAATTGCCCGCTTAGCGGCGTCAGGCTTACCTAGCTTAGGTAGTTAATATCCATTACCTACATTGGCTTGGCTCAAGTTAACTGACTAACGAAACCCTCACGGTCTGTCCTGGCCCTGCAGTCTCGACATTAGACAACGACAAAAATCGGTCGTTAAGTCTAATCGATGTCAAATTCCTTTAATAGATTTTCAACCTTATGCTTTGGAAATAAAGTTGAAAATCTATTAAAGGAATTTGACAACGATACGACTTAGCGACCGATTTTTGTCGCTGTCTAATGTCGAGATTGCAGGGGCTGGATTCTACTCTCAAAGCACGAAATCGGTACTTTGGCCGACGTTACGGGCGTTTCCCACTCCGAATTACCTACGGACATAAGATTAGTTTGGGGCCCGACCTAAGAATGAATGACACCACTTGACAGCCGTCCCTACTCCCGATGTGTTTTTACGAAAAAGCTAATTCATCGAGTGTAGAGTTCACTCCAAAGCTTCAAACTACTTTTGGACGGGCTTGTACCTTCTTTGATGGACTTGGAGAGTAAGCCCTTTGGCCTGAAGCAAGACCTTCAGCGACAGTGGGGTTCTCGGTTGGCACATATGCTTGTTTCTGACCTAAGACAGAACAAAGTTAACAAACCTAGTTAGCTAACTAATGAAAACTTCACCGACTGTCCTGCTTCAAGACAGGACAGTGACAATGAGGTTTTCGGTCGACAAATTTGAAATGCTAATTTTTTATCTGTGTTACAACAAAGTTAACTAACCTAGTGAAATGGACTAACGGAAACCTCACGGACTGTCTTGCCCTGAGACAGGACAGTTAGTGACAGTGAGGTTTTTCTGTTGACTCGTGCTACAATTACTTTTTTGATCAAAACTTATTACATTTATTGATTGAAAAATAGAGTAAGCTGATTTAAAAAGCTTAATAAACTATTTTATTTAATTCTAAACTAAGTAAGGTTTTGACCATTTTGCACAAGTGTCTGTATTTTTTTTTTTATATTTATGTGCGTCTTATTTATGCAGAATGTTTTTTGTTTCTTTCTTCCTTGTTCAATTAATTAATCGAAATATTTTATTTCACACAAACCTACATGGGCACTTATGAAACGTCTGAAGCTAGGTGCACGGTTCTAATTGGTCGTTTCTTATGGAGAAGAGCCAGCAAGAAACTCCACGGTTACTCTTTTAAAACGAGTTTAAAATGTTATTTTACTTTGTAAAGTTGTTAGACTTCTGCCCCTACCCACCAGTTAAATTCAGCTCATTATCGGTTCATAGTTCGGTGAATAATAATTGCGATAGTTAGCACTTTGCCACACCGACCTACCTAACGAAGTAATGAGGGACTTGAGACTTGTGACTACATCATTCTTACATTATTGGAGAGTGGTTGCAGAGGTTTTAGGCTTGATTCATTGGTCTAAGCTTATGATTCTGATCATTTATAATTATGCTTTTGAAAATGTTGTGTGGCGAAAATGTTGCTGGCTTGTGAAAGAAAATGTTGTGCGTCGAGACGAAACCAACAGTTCCACATTACTTTTTGGTGCAACAAATCTGGACTGAAACAGCTGGAAGTCGTAGGAAGCCAGCAATAGTAACGCATATAACTTTTTGCGTCTCCAATGACGCATTTTCTAAAGATTGAAGCACGTAAACTATGGAGAATAGGGAACAGCTAGTTGGCGAGAAATGCTAAAGATAAGAATGAATAGTGGCTCTTTGCGTCTTCCTTAAGTAAACCATTGAGACAGGCAGTGCTTAGGTAAATATATTGCTTTTCGAGAGGGTGGATTCTTGAGTGGAAATCGAGATTCGAGAAACACTATGAATTGCCATCAGTCTGATATCGAATGATTCCTTTGGTGTAAGTTAATGGTAATGTAGTGTGAGTTCAACAACATTCATTGCGTTATTTACGTTGTTGAGCAGACAAATTTTTGGAACTTAAGAAGCAAAGGATTAGCAATAGGCTTCAAAATTACTGAGATTGTGATAGATAGTGTGTTACGTAATTAGGGTGCTGGTCCCTTTAAAAGAAGTTCTGGCATTTCAAAAGTCAATATAGCCTATGTCCTTCAATTGACTGCTATGGAATGAAGGAAATAAAAAATTGGTTTATTTGATGATGATTCCGTAACCTGCAAGCTCCAAATTATAAAGTTTCCTTTTTATAAAGTTTTGAAGTTTTTCTTGCCCGTTCTTCTCTATAGGTACCTTCTACGCTTTGGAATGGGCAACTAGCTTCATCTTTCTGACCGACCGACCCCTTGGCCATTCAAATGTGCCTGAAATTGGTTTATTTAAAATAAATGCTTTGAGTTTGAGTTTAAAACTTTTCCAGTACATTCAGTCATTGCCTCTACCCAAACTGGGTCTTCAACCACTATAAATACATCGTCACGTGGTTTACTAACCGTTGTCCGTAAGTCGGTGCGTGAGTTAGCGAACCAACCTATCGAAAGTGGTCAACGTATTCATGCCAGTTGCCAATTGGCATCAGGCCGCTTGTTTCTTAGAAATGGCAATCTCGTGACGTCATCTTTATTGCCCAGTTTGGTGTAAGTATTGCCAAAAGGTTACCTATTATTCTGTGGTGATGCCGTAGCTGTCATTTTGGATTATTTTCGGAAATTGTGGCGTTTTTGTGCTCTTTTAATAGATGTTACGGAATATATTTTGAATTACTTATAGATTTATTTTTGGAGATTACCTATGTGTGGATATTGTTACGGGAAACTGTCTAAATAATTTTCTGTAAGGTCTAGTTTGTTGCTTGCAACTTTCAAAAGCTCAGAGCTTGTCTACCATGTGAGAGTCGTAGTCGGAGTCTACATGCAGATACAACAATTTGCCTTGCAATCAAACTTAGCAGGTAGGATCTATAAAAGGCCCATTGAATTTTTATTCGAACATAAAATTACATTTTATTACTCAAGGTGAATAATTAGACAACAGTGGTTACAAAGTACAAATACATTCATTCTTTTGCCAGACAAACCTACCAAATATTTAGGTTCCCAGAGACAGACGCGACGCGACAGCGCTACACAAAGGCGTCACTCGTCGCGCAACACGCGGCGCCTTTGTGTCGGGCGTCGCGTCGCACTAGTATGTACGAGCCTTTTTCCTGTTTATTACTAATTTAATAATGTATCAATGAATAGACTACAAACCGACTATAATAATGAGTTGAATTTAACAATAGATTTAAAATTCAACGTATTGATTCTGACTTTGAATTACCTAACCACAAACCAATAGGTGTTATATAGTTATAACAAATACATAAACAATAATAAATCATTATAAATAAGTTACGTGCCAATGACCGCCAAACAATTAATCACCACTACAGTTCTGTTAATCACCGGTGTTGTGTTAATTATTCAATATATCACCAGTAAAAACTCAATTTGGGGACGGCGGCGTGGGATCGTTTATTAAATGTTTTCATACGCCCTTTTGAACTTATTGATTATATAGTCTTGACCTGTTTTTGTTTTTTTTATGCCTACACTTTTCTTCTGAAACGTACACATGTTGTTATAACATGGGATTCTATGAAAATAGCAAATGGGACACATCGTTAATACCTAAAAAATGGGATCTAAGACTGGGATCCAACGAAAATAAATGATCACGATATGACCTAGGTTAGATAAAATTTTATCTTGAGGAAAATGAGCGGAAATAGTATAGTCAAGGGAATCGCAGTATACACAGTATACTCAAAGTATACACAGTTTACTCAAAGTATACACAGTATACTCACAGTATACACAGTATACTCACAGTATACTCAAAGTATACACAGTATACTCGCAGTAGACACAGTATACTCACAGTATACTCGAAGTATACACAGTATACTCACAGTATACTCAAAGTATACACAGTATACTCACAGTATACACAGTATTCTCACAGTATACTCGAAGTATACACAGTATACTCACAGTATACACAGTATACACAGTATACTCACAGTATACACAGTATACTCACAGTATACTCGAAGTATACACAGTATACTCAAAGTATACACAGTATACTCACAGTATACACAGTATACTCACAGTATACACAGTATACTCACAGTATACTCGAAGTATACACAGTATACTCAAAGTATACACAGTATACTCACAGTATACACAGTATACTCACAGTATACACAGTATACTCACAGTATACACAGTATACACAGTATACTCACAGTATACTCGAAGTATACACAGTAGACTCACAGTATACACAGTATACTCACAGTATACACAGTATACACACAGTATACTCAAATTGTACAGAGTATACTCACAGTATACACAATCACAGTATATCATTATCATAATAATATACTGTGTGAGTCTTTATAATGTGCACATATTGGAATTAGGGATACTATGCTTAACTTTATAGACGGAAAAAATATTTTAATAATCTGCCGATTGTTTGTTTTCAATGGAGAAAACAACAAACTATTTCCATGGTTATTACTATTTAAAACTGACTACTTCGTTGTATTACAGAGTTTAGTAAAAACTATTGACTCTCAACTACTTAAACGTTTAATAAAAACTGTATTCTCTTCTAAGCACGCTCACATAGATACGACGCGACATACCTTGCTTCATAATTGAAATAAAATTGAAATGTCTCGACCCGGGAACCGATTGGCGACAACCCTGTTCTTAATAGCCTTTATGTATGCAAATAAGTGTTTCACGATACACGATAATTATAGCTTTCACATACTACATACTAGTAACTTGTAACACCCATAGTTTCTACACACGACCTGATAGCGAAATTATTGAATCGTACGGTACATTACAGATAAACATATTTTAGGCCAGAAGGATAGATACCCCTTCTGTCCTAAGAGGTAACATTAGTTTTAAAAGGTGAATTGAATACATACGATAAGGTACTTGGTAACTCAAAAAAACAAACTCAAAGCATTTATTTCAATTAAACCATTTGTAAATACTTGATTTCATAACGAGTCGGTCAGTCAGAAAGTTGAAGCTCGCTGCCCGGTCCAAATCGTAGGTTCGAAAGTGCGAGAAGACCTTAGAAAACGTTCATGTCATTTAAACCACGATTTAAATATTTTAACATCTTCAGGGATGTAGCTGATAGGACCAGAACAGAGAATTGTGGGCCATACAATATATAGAATAGAATACTCTTTATTATGTACACCATAAAAAATAACAGATATAAATGTAGACATTTTACACAGGGTGACACAATGGGCGGTCTTATCGCTAAAAGCGATCTTTTACAGACAACCTTTGGATGGATTCAAGGGAGAAGGAGAGACAATAATGCAGGTAGTCAGTGGTGTACCATTTACATATACAACAAATACATACATACATAAAACATATACTTATCTACATATAATATATACAATAATAAACATGAAACAAGAGCAAGGAAACTAAATGTAATGATGATGTTTAAGGAGAGAGGAAGTGTTTTTTAACCATAATTTTAAAAGTGGACAAAGATTGAGCACGCCTTATCGACTCGGGCAAGGCATTCCATAACCGTACTGCTTGAACTGTAAAAGACTTGTCATAAAAGCTGGTGGAATGCATCGGCATCTCTAGTCTTAAGTTTTCCGATGACCTAAGATATCTATTATGTGTGTCATGAAGGAACTTGAAACGTTCTTTAAGATAAGAGGGGGTTTTAGGGTTGAATAGAATACTGTAGAGCTGAAACAAGATATGTGAATTCCGGCGAAGAAGAGTTTAGAAGTCAAAGCCCGAATTACAGACGGGTATCTGTCATGACCGACCAAACAGAGATGATAGCTCCAGCTTATCACCTTTATTTCAGAAATGACCACAAAAAGCAGAGCAGGATGAGATACGGAAGAAGATTCCGATGAGATTGACGAAATAATCTTTTTTTTTGTTTTTTTTTGTTTTTTGTTTGGGAAATCATCAAATAATTTCTCCCGCTTTGGGCAGAGCGGGAGGGCGAGTCAGACTTTTACTGACTAAAACCCACCCGTGTTCCTTCAATTGCCTGTGCGCCGGGCCACGGTAACTCTTTCGAACAATCCGTGACCCTGGCAGGCATCGGCCCTATCGGACCACGTCAATTATGCTGACATCTCTTTGAGGCGCGCGTGGAACACAACGCGCCGTCGACCTGGGCCTGGTCCGTACCGGACGGCGAGCTGTCCATTGCTCGCTGTCCGCAAGCCCGAGTCTACGGTGGCCGGGAATCGGCTATCTACTCCCGACGCCCAGGGTGACGACAGACCCTGACAGACACATATTGTAAATCTTCAATTTTTAGGTGCTGGAATATTGCTGAAGTTGTCGTTACGGGTAGTCAGAAGCTACAAATTCTGACAACCGGGGGGTGTCCTGTTAACCTAATAACAGGGTCATAGAGGTCAGATAGACGGTCGCTCCATGTTAAGTGTTGGTATTTGGCTGCATCTGGTTAGACTGGAAGCCGACCCCAACAGTAGGGGTAAGCCTAGGCAGTTGATGATTTAAATAACATGCTGCTATAATTGTTACACCGATAGAAAGGGGCATTAACAAATTTTTGGGCGATTCTAAAGTTAGTTTTGGCTCAAATACGAGACGAGTTCACGGTAGTATAAAGAGTTTAATTCTGAGTTTATGACTAATCTTAAATAAGAAGTGACGCAATGACATTTAAGATTATCAAGATTGTCAAGTGCCAACGTATATCATTCTATTAAATTCGATTTAGATTAATGTAAATAAATCGTGCACTACGTTTGTCATACTACGTCTTTTACGTTCTTCATAATCCTAGTCTTTTTTCCAGAATATTTATTTATTTAATTCTTTAAGCACACAAATGTAGAGGGGGACTTGATGCCATAGGCATTTTCCTCCAGTCAACCTTTGGGGTGATGCAGAGACAAACAATGGTAGGTTAATATTTATCTTAGCTTTTCGTCTAACAACGTCCAAAGATTTATTTATATGAGGGTTTATTTTCAGGAACTTGTTCAGCTACACTCTATATTGCTTATTTCTATACCATTTTATCATCCCTAAAGATTTTATTAGGATTACAAATACCCATTTTTTGATCCCCCAATACATCTGTACTGGCCTCAGAAAGATCTTTTACCAATACTACCATTACTACCAAACATAATACCAGCATAAAAAACACACAAAAAAAAAACAACAATACAAAACAAAAAAATCTTTAAACACTTGGGAAGCCAACATCTATTTCGACAGCAAAGTATTAGCTTTCGCCATAGTTTTAAAACGAACGAAGTCGCTGACTTTTCTAGTCTCGCTAGGTCAATGACCTGGAAATGGAAAAAGAACTATTTGGCATCCGTTTGAGTCGATGTTACGTGACGTTTCTTTCATGTTGTTTTTAGGGTTACGTAGAGAAAGTTAGTGTTTTCAAGAAAGCAGCTGTTATTTTAATGACAGGCAATGTCACACTTAATAGCACGTCAAGAGGTTGTATCTCAATAATTAAATCTTCTATTGTTGTGTGCAATCATAATAAATTTACGGCCTTTTGCTACATAGATCGTAAGGTATGTCAAATCGTTAGGTAATTCATGTTATGTGGTCAGGTGAATAGCAAAATGACATTAAAGGTAGTATAAATCCAGGTTCAAAAGATCGATTCTGTGTTACTAAATATAATTTCTTCTTCATAGTTACTTGTAAAGAAAGCTACACTGGCTACATTTATGATAAATGAGTTTTAATACCAGGAATGGCGGCAATATTCATAAAGTTAAGCTATTCAGTACGGAACTCATGATTCAGCGGACAGCTCACACTTGTCCATTTATTTTAACGCTCAAACTGAATGTTGGATGGTGATATTTGAGAATGTTGGCAGCCTGATTGATCGTAGACGTTTTGAAATAAAATATTCTTTTATATCTACCGTTTTATGAATGAAAACTATTAACGGTGTGGTTTTAAAGAAAATTATGTAGGTGGACCTAGAAATTTGAGAAGTTAGGTCACACAAGTTTAGTAAGGTATTTGGTGTGCCTAATTTATTTTTAGTGTAATATTTACAGATGTTTTTAGTTCCAAGAAATACGTTATCTTTGAAAATCTTCTAGACTGAAATTATTAAATAATTGGATGTCTCAGTAAAAAGCAGTTAGAATAGAATTCGTTACTTATTTAATGCTACATCAATTGTATGGTTGCAGGCTCACAATACTTGACCACCATTTTCCGTGGGTGTCAGAAAAACCACCTAATACCCAACACCACCATGAATTCAGCACACGATTCTAGACCCTAGCGTAGAAATTTATGGTCTGTAATAAAAAAAAAATCTGCTGTACCATAGAAAACTGCAATACCTACGCGGTCAAAATGTATGGAACAGCAATTTTTTTTTATTACCTACCAAAAATTTCTACGCTAGAGAATCATGTGCTGAAAGGCTCGTACACACAGGCGCGACGCGACGCCCTACACAAAGGCGCCGCTCGTCGCGCGACGAGCGGCGCCTTTGTGTCGGGCGTCGCGTCGCGCCAGTGTGTACGAGCCTGAATTCATGGTTACAGTTTGCGCGGCGATGTCCCTGCCACTCTATACAGCTAATACCTTATTTTTAAACAATTTAATTTCGCTCAAGAAACGTACGAAAAATGATATGTCCCGTGTAAGTAAAAGATACGTATATTAATAGTTGAACGCTGACTGTTCAAGTACTCGTTTGTCGCAGAGACAAGAGCTATTAAAGAGAGTAATTGCTCAGTGATGCTCGCTTGGCGGGAAGAACACTCGCTGAGAGTCACGCTTGGTACATATTCGTACCAGCGACTAATAAAAGAAAGAAAGAAAGAAAAATATTTTATTTGGGACACGCACAGGAAATACAAAGAGAAAAAATAAAAAAGGAGCATTTAAAACTAACAATAACAATAATAAAATTTTTAAAAAAACACGTGTGGCATTCGGGGACTGCCGCGGTAAAGCTATTGCATAGCATTTTTTATCAACTTATGCAATTATATATATTTTTTTATTTTTATTTGTGCTGTATTTTTTTTTCTTTGATAGTAATTCAAGTACAGTCGTACCATATACATACATGTTAAGCGAACGCTCGGCCGAGCTACATGGTAGGCGGAGTGGGGGGTGTTAGGTTTTATTTTCGTTACGGAATTTCTTGATTCGGTCGCCGCGCTCAAAGCCCGCGATAAAAGCTATGCAATAGCTTAAAAATAAAAACAACAATAAACAAGTAAAAAACCTGTGCGAGGCCAAAAAGGCTCTTAAAAAAAAGGCTCTTTAAAGGTTCTTATTATTATTATTTTATTATAATGCTGCGATATTTCCAAAAAATAGGTACCGCAGCGCTGGTATTCTGATAGGACCCGCTGTGATGCCACGGACACACCTACGGACATCTTTATCGCCGTCGCGCACTCGTTGCTCGTTGCTCGCCAACTCGTTTTAAGTTGCTCTACATCTACCCGGTTCTTGTTGATCACCGGCGGTGGGAAAGGCGCCTAATCAGCGTGAAGATTTTTTTTACCTACCTACCTCAGTTTCACATAATTATCGTCCGTATTATCTTACGCAATTTCTTCACATACGTCATTCGAGTTAGCAGACCTAATAGCGACGCTTGACAGGCCATTACCCCCTTCTTGTATATTCAGTGAAGGAGGTTAATAGCCCAGGTCTTCTTCAAGGCCCTTCTGTGTTTGCTCTAATCTTTAGATCTATCATGTGTGAGCAAGTTATGGTTGTCAGAAAAGGGGTTAGTGACCGCAGCTATTTGGAATAGGGCTTTTTAGTCTTTTGTTGACACTATACTTGGTACCAGAGCTGTAAATAAACTACCAAACTAAATGGCGCCAAAAATGGTGCTAGGTGAAACACAATTACCAGAGGAACTGTTGATGGCAATTAGTTGTGATTATTTGCAGACATGACGCTGCTGAGAACATCAATTTCCCTTTTGCATTCTTTTAGTCGAAATACGGTGAAGTAGGCTTCGTTAAGTGATTATTAATACTCATCACACACAAAACAAATATTCACATAAATGCGAAACCACACAAAGATTTGTTTCGAAGTGCGAATCGAAACTACTGACTCCCCCAAAATAAACCCCAAAAACGCAACCTGTTTACATACATTCCAAAATCCACAACTCAGTTCCAAGAAATTTCACTCAAACGCAAAACACTCATTTACAGGACTTACAAAAACTTCAAAATTTAAGTTTGTAAGTGGTGTAACAAAATGTATGAGTGATTGCAGCTTACCGGCCGGCGGCCGGCCGGCGACCGGCCGGCAAATGAGGCCCATTCATTATACGGATAGACAGTATTCCTTTTATTTGCCACAACTAAGTGAGAAGGAATAGCATCCTGTGCAGGATGCGACAGCAAATTAAACGTGCGATTAATTTGTCGCATTGCAGTAATTGATTTATTACTTGTCTTAAGTTTATGTACCGTTTATCGGGCTAGCTATGTTTTCAGGTAGCATAACTATTTTTTCCACAATAATCTCTCTTTTTTATGGATGTAATGTCTAAATTGTTTTTAAAAGCCCAAAATTGAAAAAACCTGTGTAAAGTTTAGAAAAACTGTTGTCAGTTTTTTTCTTGAATTACTTAAAGCAAAAATAGACAACATCTATACATTTATTAAAATCGTAGCGAAGTAACTGTACATTGAAGATATTTTTTTATTCTTCTATAGTTTACCGAAAATTATAAAAAGACGAGCTAAGAGGTTAGAATATTGCAGATAGTTACGAATTTAACATTTTAAATGATTATAATCACGCTATACCTTTATGTTGCTAAGCAGTCAATCATGACATATACAGGGTGGAGTTTTGAGATGGGGCAATAACGGCAGGTACATTAACCGTTGTCGCTACAAGAAAACGGTCTTAGGAGACTGTTCTTGACTTTTTGAAACATTTTGATCTGCATTTACAGATTTTGAGAAAAATGTACAGTCAGCAATAAAATGGCCAATTTTCACAAAAAAAAAAAATTGTATGCCAGTCTATCGTGTTTCTTTTGAGGATCAAAAAACTATCGCAAAAATACTTCCCGTACATTTCGTAGGAAATGAGACTGAGATGAGAGAGAACACAAGATACCAGTGTATGACAACAATCGAATTATTCTATTACTTCCCTGTTCTGAATAGGGAATGAATATAGCAGATAGTTTACAGATTTATTCTTTTAAATGATTATCAGCCCGCTATACCTTTAAGGAGCTATGCAGTCAATCATATCATAATTATAAAAGCGGCTATTTTAGTCGACTTTCAACAAAGCAAATAGCTTAGCGGTTCGACGACTGCTTTGCAAACCTATGTTCGATTCCCAATAATTTATATTTTTTGTGCTTTTTTTGTTTACATTTTATTATACTATTATATTATGATAGTTTGTAAAACGTACACAGAAAAACATAAAGGTATTTTTATTATAACCAAAGATGACAGAAGAGGCCTACTCTTCTGTAATCTTTGGTTATAATAAAAATAAATATCTATGGTTAGGTGATTAATGAGAAATCCCGTGTGTTTACAATCTACTGTTATATTATTTTAGTGATAGCTGTTCGTCTGGAATAATCTGAAAGAAAGCATCAGTCAATATATCAGTGTTGTGCCACTAGGTAGTATACAGGGTGGCGGGGAAATCGACGCGCAACTTTTTACCACGGATTCCGTATATGATTCTGAACCCCCGCATTTAAATATTTAGTCGATTATTTTTTTATAAAAATTTGCTGTTCCATTTTGATCGCGTGGGTATTGCACTTTTCTATCAAACAGCGGTACTTTTTTTGATAACCGATGAAAACTTTTGGGACGGGTCTAGGATCATGTACTGAATTCATGGTTTCAGTTTGCGCGTCGATGTTCCTGCCACCCTGTATACAGGAACGCAGGTGTTCATTAATTCACTACAATCGAAAAATTTCGCAAGCAATGGAAAATTACTACTGGAGGCTGCGGGTGTCGACCTCAGGACGAGCTGCTTCTCACACGGACAACTGTACGTTGCTTGCTCCCGCGTCACCAGTCCTGACTTTCTTCATATTTTGTTTGCTGAGACCAAAACTACAAACGTAGTATGCAGGATAGTTTTATAAAAATGTGGCCCTTATTTTAGTATATTGTGACTTCCACGAGAACGAAGTCGCGGGCAGAAGCTAGTTGTACAATAATTACATAATATGTGAATCAGGAAGAAAGATGAAGGAAGACTAAAGATTTAGTAAAATACATTTGCATTGCCCATGCGCATCTTAATTCTACAAAATAATTAAAGCAAGTTGGTCGTTCAGAAAAATATCAACAAATAATAAAGAAAAAGTTTTGACCGCTTGCCTAGTGTGTCAAGAATGCATTCTCTAAAATGACAAGACAACGGCTAATATTTTTAGCCTCCGTTTCTTCAGAAGTTTGTTGTCCTAACATATTTAGGTTAAACGACTAATTCTGAAATGTATTCAACAATACTTGTCTCGATTCATTTTCTTTTGCATCTTTATTATTTGTTTGTCTGACATTTATTTTATATTAAGTTAGTTATTTTTAGTAACTTTTCCTGATTCTTTAAGCAATGCTCAGTATCCATATAGGTGAAATGATAAAAATTAGTTATGGAGCCAAGCCGTAATTATTTTTTTTTCCTCATTTTGGACGACTGCGTACAGAAAGAAGCGCATCTTTAAAGTAAGTTTATTTTAATCTACATGAATGAATTTAAAAAAGTCTTATTTTATCAACACTAGGAAATAAAGTGTACCTACACCTTGTCCACTACATTTGTAAATAAAAAAAACAAATAATCTAACACCGTAAAAAGGAAAGATTTTTAATTAAAAAACAAATCAATTAATTTCTACAATTAAACTTTCATAAATCTTCTATGCTGACCGTCCCCAGTTTTAATGTGTGGGAAAACAGCGCAGGCGTCATCGCTAATTTAGTGCAAACATGCAGATGCGCGCGCGTCGTTTTGCTCGCCGCGCCTTCTTGTTTGTTTCGGTGGTGCGTTTGTGCGACTACCCACATCCAAGTTATGTAACCATCCGGTACAAGTGTGGCTTCATTGTCTGACTAATGATTTGTGGCTGTGCCTTGTTTGAGGCAGTTTCTAACCCCCGACGGAAAAAGGGGGTTGTTATAAGTTTAACGTGTGTATCTGTGTGTCTGTCTGCGGCATCGTACCTCCCAAACGGCTGAACCGTTTTGTATTTTTTTGTTTTGTTTAAAAGGTGACTTAATCGAGAGTGTTCTTAGATAAAAAAAGAAGAAAAAATAAAATAACTTCTGCCGGTTTTAGAGGTTTTTGTTAGAGTCGGGGGCTTTTTTAAATATTGAATTTAACTTTTATATTTATGCTTGTTTTAAGTTTGATGTTTCAGTTGCTTTTTGTTTTGTTTGCTTCAGAAAATAAAAAGGAATAGTGTGAAAGGATGCGTGTTTTTATTTTCCGAGTCTATCCTGTCGTATCTGCCCGTAAATGAGCAAAAGGTAAGATATGTCTTTGTCAACATCGAAACAATTTTTTTTTTTGAAGACCTTATTTAATATAATACCATTAGCTAACTTGAGTCCCATGATTCACAAATCCATTACGAACGTTAGTTTACTGAATGATCGTTAGTTCATTTGATTATAACTTACTTTCATAAAATCTACCAGACCACTTAATTTCAACCCTCAATTTTCATATAAATCTCCAAAATCACAAGGTAAAGGCAAAACACATCAAAGTTTAACTTAACAATCTCTCGGAAGACTCAAGTTGTTCAAGTATCACTTTACTTAGCCCCAACTTGGGCTAGACGGTACAAATAACTTACTTAGCAGCACAAGGCTGCACAAAGCTGCCGCTCTGCCATACAGTTAGTTTCGCTATTGTGTTAGTTTGTCAATTAAAATTTGTATTGTTGCTCATTCAGACGGTTCGTCTCGGTTGGGTTGTTTAAGAAAAAAATATTTTGCATAAGATTTCGTCTTACATGTTCAGGTAAAAGGATTTTTTTTTAAATTAACATAAACGGGCACATACGCGATATGTGGGTTTACTATGTGACACCTCTACCTAGCCTTTCATTCTCATTTTCATTGATTTCACTTTGCAGAAGCAGTTTTGCATTTTATCATTACATTTTTTATCTTTTGTTTCTTGCAGAAAGTGAATAAACAATAGAGTCAGACAAAAATACTTGTCAAGTCAATGTAAAATCATTTATTTCAAATAAAAGGCACTTTTGAACGTCAAAATTTACAAAAAAAATAGAATTGATTCTAGTTGCCCCTTCCAAAAGGCAGTTTCGTATGGAGAAGAATGGGCAAGAAACTCCACCGTTACTCTTTTAAAATGTTTTACAATATAGGTAGATATACATTAGTTATATGTGAAAACGATGCACCTAGAATAAAATTACCATACCACAATAGGTAAAAAAAGAATTAAATATAATGCAGTGACAGGTAAATTAATATTTTCTTTCTTTTATTTTTTTTTTAAACTTTGCCCCACACTAGGAATTTCTCCTGTATTGTGGGTGCGTTTACAAACATTTAAACTCACATACACAAACAGCCAGACCCGAAACAACTACTTGTAGGTACTACAAATATTTGTTCCGTGCGGGAATCGAACCCGCGACACGCAGCGCAGCAGTCAATCGCTTAACCGCTGCTGCTCACATATTTACAAATACTAATACTTGATATAAGGTAGCACCGCGTCGGTGTAATACAAATTTCAAAAATTCATAAACTACAGCAATACTGCTAGGTAAGTTATGTCTGACAAACAGGTAATAAGTTACAAACATTGAAGTAACCTAAAAAAAAAACTATTTAAAACAGTTGCCAACTGTGTTGAGAGTTGTTATCTTTATTTATTCTGCAGAATATAGAACTACAAATTCACTATGACAAGCGATCATCATTATAATCAGCCTGTAATGTTCCCACTGCTGGGACACAGGGCTCCTCTCTGTGAGAGGGAGTGGGCCGTAATCCACCACGCGGGCCCAGTGCGGGATGGTAGATGTTACATGTCTTCGAATTGTTGACGTATTCCTTCACCGTTTTATAACAAGTACAAGGCACTATCTCCCTAGGTCCATAGACTACTTAAGGATTTAAAAAAAAACTTAACCATTCACTTCAACGGTTAACCAAGCGAATCCCAAACTTGGAACGAACTAAAAATCTCCGCCGTATAACGTTCCATATTTGAAAGGGTTCGATCTTCAAAGGTAAGATAATAAATCAAATTTTGTACTCCCGCCATTCCGTAGGGATCGTAGTGCAACGGTCTTACGTCACGCATTGCGTGTGAGTCGTCCTTTACAACGTTAACTATGTACTTGTTACATATAAGGATGTGAAAAATAACGATAACTTGGTAGTAGGAATCGATGTTTCTGTCACGAGACTTGTATATTTACACTTGATTCTTTGATGATAAGTATTGCCCCTGTGAGTTACAAAATCAGTAAAAAAAACTTTATTCCATTGTCTAAAATAGTGCAGATTTGACAAGATGAACAGATGGGATTAAGACAAATCACAGGCGAGACTCACAGAGAGTTTTTCATAAATTGTATTTTGGTGGACGTAGTACGTGTATTGATATTAATAATGAGAACAATATCGATACTTTTGATTCGATTACCAACCCTAGCTATAAAACCCTATGACATTACTCCGTAGTACGTATATGTAAGGGGTGTTTAACACGGGATGATGGTACATAATGCTTGGATCTAATATCCAAGCATCATTCATTTGAATCAAACTAGTCTGCGCACGCGACGATTGGCGTTTAATGAGTGCAATAGTAATGAAATCTACGGCAATGTGGTTATGAAATATATTAAAATAACGTAAGTACCTACTCCCAGTCACTTTCCTGTAATTTATTTACGATTTCACCGGTGTTTGGAACAAAATTAAAGATAGCGCGATTTTGGTAAGGATATAAACAGACCCTTAACTCCTGCAGAGTTAGGTAGACCTATAGATAGATACCAAGGTTCTCAAACAGTAGCAGACCTAAATTATTCGCTTACGCAAGATTTATTATTTTATTTCGGTACTCTGGCTTATCTATCATGGACACGAGAGTCAAACGATTTTGGAAACTTTTTAAGAGTTTTTGCGAAATATTTTGCGTAAGATAACACGACCATCGTCACAACGACTTTGACCACCAACCTATTAACCTAAAAAAAAAAAACACGTGTGGCACTCTGGGACTGCCGCGGTAAAGCTATTGCATAGCATTTTTTTATCAACTTATGCAATTATAATTATTTATTTATTTTTTATTTATGCAGTATTTTTTTTCTTTGATATTTATTCAATTACAGTCGTACCATATACATACACGTTAAGCGAACGCTCGGCCGAGCTACATGGTAGGCGGAGTGGGGAGTGTTAGGTTTTATTATCGTTACGGAATTTCTTGATTCGGTCGCCGCGCTCAAAGCCCGCGATAAAAGCTATGCAATAGCTTAAAAACATATTTTTAAGTTTTGGAACACCCAAAAAAATAAAAACTTTTATTAGAGATAATGAACCACAAAATTACAAGGTTATCTGTTTGATATGCGTCGTACCTGCTAGTTGACTAGAACAACGATCTGTCGCTTATCTCACACATTTAGCGCATAAATCAGACAGCTGAACTGTTATATAAATTAAATATTTATTTACAGTTCTAATTACTTTGTTGATATGGGTTATCACCAGTATTGTCGAGGTCATGAGTCAGGAAATAGCGGACTTATCACTAATTATTGCGCCTCATTAATTTTTTGACTCTTTCGGCTCTTTGCTATAAATTTGGACATTAAGGAGAGATTTGTGACGTGCTTGTCACGCACGTGTTGTAATGGGTCCATTACATATTAGTTTCCTGGCCCTGCAGTCTCGACATGAATAGCGACAAAAATCTGTCGCTAAGTCGTATCGATGTCAAATTTCTTTAATAGATTTTCAACCTTATACTTTGGAAATAAAGTTGAAAATCTATTACAGGAATTTGACAACGTTACGACTTAGCGACAGATTTTTGTCGCTATCCAATGTCGAGACTGCAGGCCCTGGCCCTGCAGTCTCGACATTAGTAAGCGACAAAAATCTCACGCTAAGTCGTATCGATGTCCAATTTCTTTAATAGATTTTCAACCTTATGCTTTAGATATAAGGTTGAAAATCAATTGAAGGAATTTGACATCGATACGACTTAGCGACAGATTTTTGTCGCTATTCATGTCGAGACTGCAGGGCCAGGTCATATTTTATTTAACGTCTAACGAGATTCTCTAATTAGTAATAGTAGTTATAAATCGAAGCCATGCCCATTCCAGGAAACTTATTAGTGTCCATGGAGTTTCTTGCCGTTCTTCTCCATAGGTACCTACTACGCTTTGGAATGGGCAACTAGCTTCATCTTTCTGACTGACCGACCCCTTGACAGTTCAAAAGTGCCTGTAATTGGTTTAATTGAAATAAATGCTTTGAGTTTTAGTTTATTACCCTGTAACAGTCCCACTTCAGTGCGAAGGCTAAGTTTTGTGATTTTTAGAGAAAGAACAAGCCTTATTTGGATGTCTGCTTCGTCTCTCGTATCGGTAAGAAATAAATAAGAATAGTTCATGACGTGGTCAGCAAGATGGTAGGGGTTGGTTAGATACTACTCTAACTACACCAGATGTACCTACATTTCTGGTTTAAGAACTTTATTTCCTCATAAAGGCTCCCACAGACGTCGCACGACACGCGGTGCCATTGTGTCGGGCGTCGCTTCGCGCCAGTGTCTACGAGCCTTAAGAATTAACAATAATTCACTTACTGAGAAACAAGATTTACAATTTATGTTTAAATAACAAGCGTACAGACAAAAATATTTTTTAACGGGTTGGCACATAACACAGTGAATAACATTTACATATACATTTAGGAATCGTAACTCATGGATTCTGTGCACCTTAGTTAGTGTTTGGTGTCCAAGATCCACTAAGGAAGCTAAATTAAGTGTCCAAAAGGTTCAACGCATTTAGCATTTCAAAGGTTCTGCCGTAATAAATCATTGCTTTTCTCCCACATTTTCCATTTACTTGAACATTCTTTTTTATACAATGTAGGTAAGTACAGACGACAACATATCATAACAAGCTATACATTTCCAGTTTTAGCTGACCTCGCATTGTATCGGCTTTTCGTACAATGAGAAGTCAGCTTATACTGGAAATGTATAGCGTGATAAGTATGTCGTCGTGTGTACAATCTTATGTAAGTCTACGATTTTCTTACATTGTAACATTATCACCTCCTTCACAGTTACTTTCAATTCTCACACATTACTAATCCTTAATTAGTTTATTTATTTTACTTCGACTTCATGTGTAAATAACGAGATACCACTTACTAAAGAAAAAACTACCTTATTGTTTTCGCTTTAAAGTTTATATTACAATGGATGGTGTATTTATCAAGTCTTTCGTATCTTGAAATGTGATTAACCCACTTTGCTATATGTAGGTATAATGTTTGACAAATATTTGTGAAGGAATCACTCAAAACTGAAAATCTGTGTCGAGCTTTTCTGGAATGTAAACTTTCATAGTTTCTATTGTGAAATGGTTGAGTAACAATTTGAGTAAATATTTTGTGAAAGTTAATTCATGAATAACTGAAGGCCTAAACTGAGGCGAAACACGCGACGAAGTGTAGGAAGGAAACCTTAAAAAAAATAGGATGCGAAATATCTACAACTTTTTGCAATTAGCAAAACTTAAAGGGCCAGTACCTACAAGAGTGCCTGGAGTGATCAAAAATCAAAATCAATTTATTTAAACTAGTCTTTTTTTTCGGTGGGAAATCAACAAATGACTTGTCCCGCTCTGGGCGGAGCGGGAGGGCGTGTCAGACTTTTACTGACTAAAACCCACCTGTGTTTCTTCAGTTGCCTGTGCGCCAGGGCCCGGTAACTCTTTCGAACAATCCGCGACCTCGGTAGGCAGTTAAGAATCAACACTTTTCGAACGTCAATATTACATAAATGACCATCCCCAAAACGCCCGCCCTTCACCACTTCCTAGTGATTTAGCTGGGAAGCAGAAGTGATGCAAAAAAGTCGATTCTATACAATAGATAGAACTTGACTTGACTTGAAGAATTTGATTCTATACAATAGTATGCAAAGTAATTAACATTAAGAAACACAGATAAGACTAAGAAGGAAAGAGAGACACTGTTGAGCAGAATAAAAGTAAACGAATATGATATTGGTCCATATATTAAAATTTTAGCGCAGCCTTCACCTGAGATAGCAAACCTACTTACTGATTTGTTTAGACATTAATAATGTATATTGTATTTGTAGATGTAGTTTAGAATAGTTTAAGTTATGATGAGGCTGGCATGCCATTGTGGATAAAAGCCTCCTACAAAATTAAAGAATAAAAAAAAAAAAAAAAAAAAAAGAAACAGATCAGTAAAATGAACAGAAAATCCAAGACACCAATCAACTAAATACCTAGTACTCACAAATGTATAGCCACATAGCTTAAGGTATGAAATGCGACTGCTGGAGTTGGATCGCTTAAGTAACACCTATTGTCGCGAATGCGAAGTAATATAGCCTATAGGTACAGATAATAACTAGTTAAGACGTGGCGTGAGGTGGGTGAAAGAGGGGGTAGCGCGCGGCGATTGACGGCGCGCGCGCGCGCCCGACTCACTTTGGGCCTGATGGTCGGAGCTAGCAGTTTATTGGTGAGTGACTTGTTATTTCTCAGTGCATGTGTCTTCAGATTTACCAGATATACATTTTATATTGTATTTCAATGTTGTCGACATGTGTGTGTATTGTCCTAACAGCGATCAGATTCAGAAATGATACCAAATCAGAGCAGTATTCAGATGCGAGGCTCGGGGTGGCTATATGGGGAGGTTGGAGGCCACTTTGGGGGGACACCCCCAAATATCATTGCGATGATAATTCAGAAACGGTGATTCCGTGATCAGAAATCAGTATTATTGCGATGATAATTCAGTAACGGTGATTCCGTAATCAGTAATCAGTATCATTGCGATGAGAATTCAGTAACGGTGATTCCGTAAACAGAATTCAGAAATCAGATCAGAATTCAGTAATCAGTTTACATAATTACAGCGGTCGTTAGATCTTAATCATATCGCACCTTAGGCTTGTTCGGAGACATAGGTAATGGAAGTTCAGATATTCGTCATTAATAGATGTAGTGGCGACATGGTGGAGATGCTGGGATCTCATTACTATAGTTTAAAAACAATGTTTTGTTCAGTTCTAAAAATAAAGAATAAATGTGGGTAGATCGAATCTGTGTTCCCGCATTAAAAGAATTAGGTCAGTTTCACATGGTGTCCGAATAACCACTATACTCACCAAATACATTCAAAAATGGAACAGAATTTGTATGAAATTATCTGCCAGATAATTTAATCGGAACATTATCAACAACAAAAAAAAAACAAACCCATAATGTTCTAAGCTGCTGTGAGTGTTAAGTAATTAGTTCCATGTTGTTATTATTATGAAGTTTATGACCTGCCTAAAACTGTGTCGGAATGGAATTTTGTGTTTTAGGATAGTGTTTATATAGCTATAGTCGAGCGAATTTTGATTTCAACGTAGTTAATTCTCAGGTTACACAGCCTACACTGGGGTACCAGCCTACCCTGCGTCAAGTCAATTCCAAGAAATAATACCCCTCAACCGTAACGTTCCATAACAATTAAAAATTCTATTGTCTCGCTAAGTCGTTAGTGACAGTTGAGCTCATAAATACACGCTGGACAATACCCAGTCACGACTATAATAATCATTTATTTAGTAAATCCGAGTACCTACACACACGATAATGTACGAATGAAGTCTAACAAATAATCATATTTTTTTTGCGCAGTGCAAACGATATCAGCAAAAGCTTATTAGTTAATTGTATTAAACGTTTGATATGAAATCTTAGTACTCAAAGGAGTATTCCAACTAAGAAAAGGGACTTTATTAAGTGAACCAATTAAAATATTTTTAGATTTAGTTAAGTCTTTCACGTAAACTAATAAAAGTGTTTGACGGATTTAATTTACTTCTTTGGTCTGATGTGTGCAGTTGATGGTATATTGGATTTAATAAGAATCTCATACTAAATTACATTGTTTTAGATACTCTGGATATTCATTTACTTAGAGAACGGTCCATGACTTTGATATTACTTAGCTGGTACTCTATTTATAATGGAAGACACTATCCGATCTCGTTTAAAAATTGTTTATGAATCCCTCCAATCAAACATAAGCTCTGCTTTGTGTGCCCTAAAGGAATTATCAGAAGAAGATCCCAACTTTAAAGGATTAGAACTAATTGGTGCTAAACTAAGAGGTATAAATGAGATGTTTGTTTCGGAAATTCACAATTTTTGTAAATTGGTAAAAGAAATCAACGTTGAGGAAATTAGTCAGTATACGTCCACACAGATTCAGGCTGAAGAGCTAATAGCAGAAATAGATGTAAATATTAAACAGAATAATCGAAACCGCGCATTTGTTTTTACAAACAATGACAACAATGTTAACACAATTAGTAAGTTACCAAAAATGGAGTTAGGCAAGTTTGATGGTGATGTTCTAAAGTGGTACCAATTTTGGGATCAGTTTTCATCGAACGTTGATAAGAGAAATATTAATGAGGTCGATAAACTGTTGTACCTTCAATCGGTTCTTGAGGGTGACGCGAAACAGGCAATTGATGGGTTGGACACAACAGACAAAAACTATCGTATTGCTGTCGACACATTAAAGGAAAGGTATGGCAAACCTAGCGTAATTATTGATGCTCATTATGTAGCACTTTATAGAATTAAATCAGCGGAGTCTGGTCAGGTCAAACATAGTAGGCAAGTTCTAAATGAAATTGAGAGACATCTTAGAGTATTAAGTTCTTTGGGCGAAGATGTAAATCACAATCATCTTAGAGTAATGATTTTAGAAAAGTTCCCCGAAGACCTCATTTACGAATTAAGGATGAAGATAACTGACGAAGATGAGTCTATTGATAATATTAGAAAGTTCTTAGAGTATATCATATCGGCTAGGGAAACATCAAATAGATTAAAGAAAACTGCAGACAGTTTTAAAAATAAAAATACTTCAACTAGCGAAGACAAACAGGCTTCTGATAATATTACAATAGGATCATTACATGTTAGATCGGAACAGACTAGTGATAATAAAAGACGTAGATTTACATCAAACTTCAGCAAGGAAAAATCTAGGTATGAAAATAGACAACATAATAGACATAAACTTCCCCCTCGAAAAAGACCACACGATGGTGACAGGTCCGATGAGCCACCTAAAAGGAAATTAACTAAATGCATATTTTGTAAGCAGGATCATTTTAATGATGAGTGTAGTGTGCACAAAACCTTACAGGAAAGAAAAGCTCAATTAGTAAATCGTTGTTATAATTGTTTCGGTGAAGGCCATAGGGTTGACAATTGCCGTGCCAAACGGAAATGTCGACATTGTAATAAGTTCGGTAATCATAATCGAGCATTATGTCCAACTAAGCTAACACAACCAGTGAAGTCCGTACCGACTGATACCTTACATACTAATAATGTATATAGCACTACGCTGTTGCAGACAGCCTTGGTAATTGTAGATAATTTAGAAACTAAAATAAAACTACAATGTAGGGTGTTGCTCGATTGTGGTAGCCAGCGCTCATATATAACGGAACATAATGCCAATTTACTTAAACTACCTATTACTGAACAAATTAATTTATCAATATTTACATTTGGGAACAAATCACCACATCTTATTAAAAGTTCTATAGTACAGTTTAGCATTACAACGCGGACAGGATTTACTTGTCTTATTCATGCAAATGTAGTACCTCATATTACTCAGAGTATAAAAACACCAATATTTTATGATTTACACAAAATCGGAATTACAGATCGAATAATGGCTGATGATGGGTCTTGTGGCGAAAAAATAGATATTTTAATCGGAAATGATTATTATCACTCATTCATGTCACAAGAAAAGGTATCTGTCACTCAAGATCTGTTCTTAGTTAATTCAGATTTTGGTTGGGTGTGGTCTGGAAGAATTAGTGAGAACATTGATAGTTCCGATCAGTTAACTGTATTGACTTACTTTCAATCAGATGGTTCATTTGATACTAAATTAAACGAACCTGATCTCCCCCTAAAACGAGATGATTTTACACAGTTATGGGATCTTGAATCAATAGGCATCACAGATTCCCCAAAAACCACTCGTGATGAAGAAGCGATTAGGCAGTTTAACGAAACAGTCCAGTACCAAAACAACAGATACCACGTACAATGGCCATGGACTGAATTACCCCCAAATCTTTCTAATAATCTAGGCTTAGCTTGGGGTCGGCTTAATGGTTTAATAAAACGATTGAACAATTCAGATTTAAAAGCATACGACCAGGTCATTCAGGAACAGCTACATACTAAAATAATTGAGATTGTACCAGATCCAAAGATTGCACAGAATCATCCAGTTCACTATCTTCCTCACCATTGTGTTCGAAGTCGTGATAAGCCCAAAACGCTCCGTATTGTTTATGACGCCTCAGCTAAAACTGGAGACAGTCAAAGTTTAAACGAATGCCTATATAGAGGTCCACTTATGTTGGAGGATCTTACAGGATTGCTAATTAAGTTTAGAGAACACCCTATAGGAATAGTTGCAGATGTCGAGAAAGCTTTCTTACAGTTAGGTCTACAAGATTTAGATAGGGATGTAACACGATTTCTTTGGTTCAAAGACGTAAACAGTACAGTCCACCCAGATAATGTGGTGCACTTACGTTTTTGTCGTGTCCCATTCGGTGTCATATCAAGTCCATTTCTACTGAATGCTACAATCAGATATCACTTAAATAAATCGAACAACTTATTTCTGAAACAAATTGCTGACGACATTTATGTAGACAATATTGTAACTGGCGCACTGACAATTTCAGATGCAAATAAACTGTACTGTGCTGCTAAAGAATCATTTGATAGCTTGTCCATGAATTTGCGTGAATGGAATTCAAATTCAAAAGAACTAGTTTCTTCCATACCAAATAAGTTTAGAGCAGAAGACCGTGAACACATAAAAGTTCTTGGTTTAATATGGAACATACAAAAAGATCAGTTATATTTAAAATCTAACTTCAATATAGAATCAGGCGCAGTTCTGTCAAAAAGAGACGTGTTAAGGGTCATTGCTTCAATTTATGATCCGTGTGGTCTCGCCGTTCCGGTAGTTCTTCCAGCAAAACTATTCTTTAAAAAATTATGGAAAGAAAAAGTTAAATGGGATGTCAAATTGAGTGATAGTCTACTTATAGAATGGCAAAAGTTAGCATCAAAATTTGTATGTCTAAAGAATATTCATGTTGATCGTTATTTTGCGCAAGGCTTAAATAAAAGCAAAGTCGCGGAGCAAATTGAATACGAATTACATTGTTTTACGGATTCGTCTATGCATGCTTATGCAGCAGTAATTTATTTACGCGGTACTTTAGACACTAATAATATTGTCAGTTTTGTTATTGGCAAATCTAGATTAGTGCCGTTAAAGGACCAACATGACTTACAGATTCCAAGATTAGAATTGCTGGGAGTACTTATCGGATGTAGACTTATAAGTTATGTTACAAAAATTTTACGATTAAAAATCAAAGCACAATTTTTGTGGACTGATAGTCAAATAGTAATAACCTGGATTAAATCAGATAAATTACTTCCGCCATTTGTGGCACGTAGAATCAAAGAAATAAAACAGAACAAGACTTTACAAATTAGATATGTGCCAACTGAATTAAATCCATCTGATATAGGCACTAGGACGGAACGGGTAGATTATTACAATAGATGGCTCATAGGACCTGACTTTTTAACGAGTAACTCAAATCAGTGGCCTACCGTTCATAATAATAATATAGATACTCAAATTTCAATTGCCGGGGAGGGTCTTTCGAATTCAGTACCTTTAGATAATAATAGACCAAGTCTAGATGTTCCAGAACCGATGATAGTAGATGTTTCAGGGAAAAAAGAGAGTAAAATATTAGAAATTCAGGCTAAACATTTTCCTAAAGAAGTTGAAGGTATCACAACCAACTTATCGAGATCACTGAAATTATATAAAGACGAGGAAGGACTTATTAGGTGTAAAGGTAGATTCAGATACACGAATTTGTCATATAATCAAAAAGAGCCTATACTACTTCCAAAAGATTCAGATTTTACGCACAAAATTATAACAGAACTGCATCAGAAAAACTATCATGTAGGTGTCTCCCATACCTTAGCTTTATTAAGACAAAAGTTTTGGGTGCCACATGGGCGGTCAACAGTTCAAAGAGTCATCAGAAAGTGTCCACAGTGTACAAAATACGGTGGTGGTCCATTTAAATTACCTCCCATGCCTGACCTACCAGCAGAAAGAGTCAACCTTAGTCTACCGTTCACCTTTACGGGCCTGGATTATTTCGGTCCACTGCTTGTGGATGAGGGTAGTAAAGAAAAACGCTGGGTATGCCTGTTTACATGCCTAACAATTAGGGCTATACATTTGGAGGTCGTTAAAGATTTAACGGCAGAAGAATGTTTACTAGCCATTAGAAGATTCGTCGCTATAAGAGGTTTACCTCAATTGTTCATGTCGGACAATGCTACGCAATTTAAGCTTACAGCAGATATATTAACTTCAGATTATTGCATTCAGAATCACTTACGGTGGAAATTTATCCCAGAGTTGGCTCCATGGTTCGGAGGATACTACGAACGACTTGTAGGTTTAGTCAAGCATAGTATGAAGAGAACTTTAGACAAACATCTCATAAACAATAACCAGTTATGCACAGTAATGAAAGAAATTGAGGCTGTAATTAATACAAGGCCACTGACTACTGTAGGCGCGGAGTTAGAGCACATATTGACTCCTTCAGATTTCCTACGTGTGGGCGGAACTTTGACCACTGAAGTTGCAGATCGAGACTTCCTAGCATCAGCTACAGTAACCAAGACGAATCTGATTGACGGATGGAAACGTGGTCAAATCATAATCTCAGAATTCTCCAAAATGTTCACTAATCAATACTTGACTAGCCTGCGCGAACGAAGTGACAAACACAAACAACCTAGAGTCGTTGTTAATAGGCCACCAAAGTTAGCAGAGACAGTTCAAATTAAGTCAGATAGTAATAGGGCACATTGGAAAGTTGGCAAAATAGCAGAGTTGATTAAAGGATCGGATGGTCAGGTTAGAGTAGCCAAAGTTAAATTAACATCAGGAGAAACATTGACTCGTTCAGTAGGCCATCTGTTCCCATTGGAGATTGACGATCAAAGCACAGAATTGTCCCCAGAGCAGAATGTTTCGCCAGTCAGAATCAGTCTACATTCTGAAGATTTTCAGAAAGAACAATCAGTAGAAGGCGACCATCCAGTCAGTTTTAACCAAGAGTCTCGAAGAATTCAAAACTATGAACCAGTTATCAATGATGCACCCATAGTTCAGTCAGTACCAGACACCAGTAGACGACCAATCAGGGCATCAGCAGCCAAGGCAAAAGAGAGAGTTAAACAGTGGACATCCCAGTTGATGAGCAGATTGTTTCAATAATCAGTGTTGATTTAAAATTAGAGGACATTATTGTTAGTTGTTATCAGTTGTATTCATTAATCCGGGTAATCAGAACTCGGTTATAACCCGTCATAACTCTGAAATTGTATCAATTATAATCTTAGATGAATGATCGTGATTAAACAGTTATTTTAATAGACCAGAATTTTCAGTTATCTTTTCCCTTGGGCGGGAGTGTCGCGAATGCGAAGTAATATAGCCTATAGGTACAGATAATAACTAGTTAAGACGTGGCGTGAGGTGGGTGAAAGAGGGGGTAGCGCGCGGCGATTGACGGCGCGCGCGCGCGCCCGACTCACTTTGGGCCTGATGGTCGGAGCTAGCAGTTTATTGGTGAGTGACTTGTTATTTCTCAGTGCATGTGTCTTCAGATTTACCAGATATACATTTTATATTGTATTTCAATGTTGTCGACATGTGTGTGTATTGTCCTAACAGCGATCAGATTCAGAAATGATACCAAATCAGAGCAGTATTCAGATGCGAGGCTCGGGGTGGCTATATGGGGAGGTTGGAGGCCACTTTGGGGGGACACCCCCAAATATCATTGCGATGATAATTCAGAAACGGTGATTCCGTGATCAGAAATCAGTATTATTGCGATGATAATTCAGTAACGGTGATTCCGTAATCAGTAATCAGTATCATTGCGATGAGAATTCAGTAACGGTGATTCCGTAAACAGAATTCAGAAATCAGATCAGAATTCAGTAATCAGTTTACATAATTACAGCGGTCGTTAGATCTTAATCATATCGCACCTTAGGCTTGTTCGGAGACATAGGTAATGGAAGTTCAGATATTCGTCATTAATAGATGTAGTGGCGACACCTATGTCATAGGAGAACTTGTCACCATACTTGAAGAAGAATTTTGTGATCATAGTTTGTCGTTAAACCAAGCAGCATGAACAGTATTTTTAAGAAATCATGGACTGTTCTCATGTAGTTTGTGCTGTACGAGACTGGAAGAACCTGCACCCTAATTACGTAACACGCTATCTATCACAATCTGAATCATTTTGAAGCCTATTGCTAGTCCATTGCTTCATACGTTCGAAAAATTTGTCTGCTCAACAACGTAAATAACGCAATGAATGTTGTTGAACTGTCAAAATGAAAGCCATTCCTACTGTTAGTGTGTTACGTAATTACCGCGCTGGTGGTGATAGTGGAAAAGACATGCAGCCTAATTGCGTAAGACAGTTTCAATCACAATCTGCTAGTTTTTAATGATATTTCTAATCCATTGCTCATCCTAACTAATATTATACGAGTAAATGTGAAAGTAAGTTTGTTTGTTTGTTACCTTTTCACGCCTAAACCACGGAACCGATCATCCTGAAATTTTGCATATACGTTGTCAGGTGTACAGAAACGGACATAGGGTACCTTTCATCCCGAAAAAAAGTACTGTTCCCGAGGAAAACAACAATAACGTTCTTATGATAATAGATGGCGCCACGTGTCTTCCGATCATGATTGAATCATAACCCGAATTGATAGTCTAAGTCTAAGTTAACGCGAGCGAAGCCGCGGGCAAAAGTAAATAACGCAATGAACGTGTCTGAACTGTCAAAATGAAAGAAAGTGCAATCAATTGTCATTTTATGTGTGTTACGCAATTACCCCAATGGTCTGCCCTTTGGAAACATAGTAAGTAATAATGTAAAGTAGTGTTTTTTATTTATTGATTTAAATAAAAACACAAGATAATCAGACTATATGACTGATATCTTCAGAGCATTGTTATAGTTCTTCCTGCATTTAGCGAGGCCAGTGATACCGTATCTGATATGATACGTCAGCTTACAGCCAAGGTTCGTATAATCCCGTAGTTGATCGAAGGTTTCTCCTATATCTAAATGTGTGTATGCGTGTGTGTAATGTGTGTGTAACAAGCTGTAAAATTCTGTCAATATTAGGTCTAGCGTGATTAATAGCATGTCATTCTAAACAACTTGTAACGTGACTAAATGAATTATTATCAGGTGTTTGTGTGCTACTGCAGAGCAAAGGCCTACCTTCCCTCCTTCCACGTATCCCGATTTACTGCTATATGTAGCCAATCTTTCAGAAAAGAATCGATAAATGAATTGAATGGGTAACTTATTTAATTAAGTGTAGTGCGATTCAAACTTAATGGCGGCTCGGAACATGAGGCGAGTCGCTGCGCAGTAACCAATTCACGTGTCAGCGGGGGTGAGGGGTGAGGTACTGCGCAGCGAGTAATGCACTTCACAGCCGCCATTGAGTTTGAATCGTACTGTATCTAACTAGCTTCATTGTGATTCTAAAATAATAATATATTTTATCTATCTATCTAACTAACCTGTATTGTCCTACTGCAGGGCAAAGGCTTCCCTATCCCTTTTCCGCACAATTCTGTCTTTTGCTAGTGCCGGCCAGTCCTTTCGGTAGGAGCCAAGCCCGTCCATCTTCCTCTCGGCCTGCCGCGATGGCGTCGTGCGTTTAGTGGGACCCAATCGGTGGTTCTCTTAGCCCATTTGTCATCTGACATGCGGCAGACATGTCCGACCCGTCCCACTTAAGCTTTTCGCCTTTCTGGGTAACGTCCGTGGTCTTGGTTTTGGCGCGCAGTGTTGTGTTTATACGGTCTGAAATTCGAACCCCCAGGATACTACGCTCCATGGCTCGCTGGCAAACCTCAAGCGTGGACAATATTATGTACTGAAAACATATTTTTCATGTTTCTGAGCTGATTATTTAAACAAAACGACCTTAGCATTTCTAAATGGCTGTTGCTTCAAAAACCTGGGTATTTTCCTTCAATTCTGCTAAACTATGAGGAATGACTTTCTTCGAATTTTGCGAATATAGAAAATATCCGGAAAAATTGGACTTCGTGTAGAAAAAGAAATAATACCATGTCCATATTTATATTACCTAGGTCAGTGATGATAAGGTCAAGTAATTAATGGTTTAAACGGAATAAAAAACCAAGAATTATTATCATGGAAACTGTCAGAAGATAACAATTTTATTTGATTTCTTATATTATGTAACGTTTGCTGCGCAGTAGCCAAAGATTAATCAATCGACTGGTAATAAAATAATGTTTATATTATATTATAAAAATGTCACATTATGTATGTTTACACAACATTAGTAGATAAGCGATAAGCTTCGTTAATTTAATCTTTTTTATGACGTTATACAGTTCTGTAGACGATCACTGTTCACATGGGCCTCCGAATGACTATTACTAAGACTCCGCTGTCCGTCCGTCTGTCTGTCCGTCTGTCACCAGGCTGTATCTCATGAACCGTGATAGTTAGACAGTTGAAATTTTCACAGATGATGTATTTCTGTTGCCGCTATAACAACAAATACCAAAAAACAGAATAACATTAATATTTAAGGGGGCTCCCATACAACAGACATGATTTTTTTGGCGTTTTTGTAGATAATAGTACGGAACTCTTCGTGCGCGAGTCCGACTCGCACTTGGCTGTTTTTTTTACTTTTAAATGTGTGATATTTTTTAAGATATTCATTTTAATGATATGTTGTAAATGGCAATTTTGATCAACGTTAAATGCACAACGTATCTAACGTATTTAATTGGATATGGATTAATACTGTATTGTTTAAAACAGCTTCGTAAATAACCCATATTTTATTAGTAATATGTAAAAGATAAAAATGGTTACTGTGGGTTATCCTTCGAAGATAGACATATACCATGACGGATGTTTTTGTAGACTTTTTTAAGATATACAATTCTGTAGTACATTATTTTGATCTATCTCGTAAGGTTTAGTCAGCGTTAGCAATGTAAGCACCCAAAAATATGTTTTTTTATGACATTATTACAAATCTTTGGGTTAGACGGATCTACAGCAAGCTGGATACATTTCCGCTTACCATTACATTGTAAATATTTACTCAAAATTCACTCAATTTCGTTTCATTTGTTTATTCCAGATCACATATCAATGTGGCTGAATTTAGATCCCTTTGCCTTGAACTATCAACACAACACAAGTTTCCCAATGATATTTTAAGTAAACTAGCTTCTGCCCACGGCTTCGCCCGCTCGGATGTCAGGAATTATCCCACGGAAACATGCTATCGGGTCAAAAAGTAGCCTATGTCCTTCCCCAGGATGCCATCTATCTCCTTGCCAAATTTTATTGAATTCCGTTCAGTGGTTTAGGCATGAAAAGGTAACATACAGACAGAGTTACTTTCTAATTTATAACCTCTCCCACTCTGGGCGGAGTGGAAGGGCGTGTTAGACTCTTACTGACTAAAACCCACCCTTGTTCCTTCAGTTGCCTGTGCGCCAGGACCACGGTAACTCTTTCGAACAATTTGCGACCCCGGCAGGCATCGGCCCTATCGGACCCCGTCAATTATGCTGACATCTCTTTGAGGCGCGCGTGGAACACGATGCGCCGTCGACCAGGGCCTGGTCCTTACCGAACAGCGAGCTGCCCGTTGCTCGCCGTCCGCAAGCCCGCGCCTACGGTGGCCGGGAGTCGGCAATCGACTCCCGAAAGCCAGGGTGTCTCCTCTTGTGGCGACTTTGGGCGTGAGGGCGCAACATTTGCCTCTCCCTCACGCGCTCCGCTTCTTCCTTCGCGAGCATTACTGCTTCGCAGAAGAAGGTGAGGGCTTCCCGTTTCTCGCTCCGTACCATGGCCTGAGCTAAGGCCGGACGTGAGAGATCGCCGCCACGAGGACACGGCGGTGCTCCGCCCAAGCTGGGCAGACCTCCACCGTATGCTCCACCGTGTCCTCCGGTCGATCCACACAATGATAACACCCGAGCGTTTCCTCCCGCCTTATCCGAAACAGGAACCTCCCGAAACAGCCATGTCCGGTGAGGACCTGCGTCGGGCGGAAGGCGAGGACGCCGTGGCGCCTCTCAAGCCACTCCTCAAAGAGGGGACTTACCGCCGCAATTGTGGCGTGCCCTAGATGCGACAACCCTAGCTCCCACACTGATAAAATCAATAAATAGCTCTATATACTAAATACAGCGAATTTTATTGAGATATCATATCCTCAGGATTAGCAAATACTTGCGTTATCAGTAACACTGGCGCCGTCTTTCTTTGACAAAAGTTGCGCTAAAGTTATCAAATTCCTTTGGTATAATAAAACGTAATATTCTCAAACATGCTTGTATATACGAGCATTATTTTGACAAACTTCTTCGAGATAAATTGAAAATGCTGTACTGGTCAAATACAATGCGAGCACCGGCCGGTAATGTTAGTATGAAAATCCATATCTGTCGTGTTTAGCGGCCGAATAATTGACTGAAAAGTCATATCTGTCGTGTAATTTAAAAATAGAACAATTTTTTTACTTCGATCCATGATCACCAAGGAGGTAACTTATCAAAGATTTTATTTAAATCTCGAACTGTCTTAGCAAATAGAGCTGTTTAAAGTGAAAAAGAAACAAATGAACATATTGGCGCGAGAAAAGTTGTTGTTCGTCGTTGATTCTGAAATTTATAATTAATTTACTTAATTTGAATTTCCGCGCATTATTTGAGAAAAGTACTATACAAGCCTTGGCCGCAACCAGGCATTGATGGACTCACGTATGTGTGCCTCGGCTTCGCCTCGACCCACATTTTCACGTTCGTCCATCAATGCCTCTGTTGTCGGCCGCTGCAGTAATGTACTTATTTATTATCTTTATGTAACCGTCCCCTTCTGAAAATAAGCGTCATCATTATCGTATAGGGAAAATTATTCTATTCACCGTGCTAAGCAAACTTTTTGGTGATTGATTTAATTTCGTTGTTATTTTCACACAGTATGTTAGCATGGTAGTTACTGCCTCGTGGGTCTAGTGGACGCAAGCGCTACCGCTGAGCATGAGGTCCTGGGTTCGATTCCCGGTTGCGGCAAAGTGTTGGAATGTTTCAGTAGCAGTCCCGGAGTCTGGATTCGTGTCCGGTTGATAGCAATAGGCACGCCCCTATAACATGGGACTTAAACATAACTGGCGAAATGTGCGTGTACTATAGGTGCACGTCTGTCTAATCCTTTGGGAAATACAGGCGTCATGTTATTTTATGTATGTTATCACATAGAAGAAAGCATTTGACTTGCCCACAATTTCTAATCATAATCATAATTACACATTTTTTTTATAATTGTTTTATATTTTTTAAATTTTATTATATATTTTTTTAAATTCATATTAAAATTTTTCTGTAATATATCTCATGTTAACTACAATTGATTCTGTAAACAAATATTATTCACAAAAACTCGCGTTAGATTATAATTATTTCGGCTTTCAAAAATTCGACGTCTATTGTCCTTTTGTTTTTGTATTTTATATAGTTAGTCATTTAATTTAGTACATTGTGTAGAAGATGGCGGGACGGCCTGGAGAAAACAAACGACTAGTGGTCCACATTAGCCCTGGATCGAAAGAGTTAGAAGACATGGGGAGAGCCCTTTGCCCAGCTGTAGGATGATGCAGGCTAACTTTAACAGTAACCGTTACCTAGTGTAAATATTTAGTTTGATTACAATTATTACACATCAAACTAAATATTTAGCGTTATTATTAGCAAACTAAATATTAGCATTGTTAATCATAAAATAATTCAGAAATGTTGCCCTTTTTTAAACCCACTGAAAAACACGTGTGGCACTCGGGGACTGCCGCGGTAAAGCTATTGCATAGCAGTTTTTATCAACTTATGCAATTATAATTATTTATTTATTTTTTATTTATACAGTATTTTTTTTTCTTTGATATTAATTCACGTACAGTCGTACCATATACATACACGTTAAGCGAACGCTCGGCCGAGCTACATGGTAGGCGGAGTGGGGGGTGTTAGGTTTTATTTTCGTTACGGAATTTCTTGATTCGGTCGCCGCGCTCAAAGCCTGCGATAAAAAGCGAAAAAGCGAAAAAGCGAAAGCTATGCAATAGCTTAAAAAGTGGTCAGCTTTTCTCAGCCTTTTCGGATCGCATGCCCTTGAGTAGGTCTGGCGACCCGTGACAGTCAGCTACCTACATAGCTTCTAGATTGCCTAATCTTCTCATCAAATCCTGAGCTGTTCTAAAGATCTCTGCCGAAACGAGTTAAGATCACAATGGGCTCCTACAACTCAACAATGAATTGCAAATCTTCAATAACGAACATTAATGATTTAATGATATATTAATACAACAAAAACTCCATTAGGATTAGAGCGCGTATAATATCCTTATCAGCTGCGCCGGCGGCGCCGCGGAGCCGCGTGCGTTATCGTGATTTCTTAGATATGTGTACACGTGCGCAGTGATCGCTTATCAACGAGTTGTGTGTCAGTGCGTGCGTAAGTATGCAATGGATTTTGGTTTAATGAATAGCGCCAGGTGTTTCTTTCATCTTTCTTTTGTATTGTAATAAATTATTAATATTATGAGCCAAATTTCCATTTTCTCTTTTGCGTTGTATTTTCTGTCACCAGTTTATTTTATTTATTTGTTACGCTCTTCAACAATGAATACCTTCAATATTACTTAACAATTACACTGTTTACCTAAGTGCCCCATCAAGGCTCTCGAAGACAGACGCGACGCGACAGCGCGACGCGACTGTAGTAGAAAAAATTCTATGAATACCTCATGGAAATTATTCTACCAGAATCGCGTCGCGCCTTTACTTAAAGTTTTCACTGCATTATCAAGTATTTTATGTTGAAGGTTTGTCCACACTAGGGAAGGTTTATTAATAATCACAATAAATAGGCATATATTATCGGTGGATGGTGTTGCTACAAGATTTTTCAATAGCGTTCATATTTATGAAAAATTTTTTTCGCCAATCATTTAGTTTACACGCAGACTGCAATGGGTTTAAAAATAATTCCTGAATGATGGTTACAGTACTGCAAGTTTTGCATATAAGTTGAATGTATCCTGGATTGTAAATAAAACCTATTAAGATGGGTTTAGTTAATTACTTTGCTTAATTACTCCGTCGCCGTCGCAGAGACGCTTAAAATACACTAAAGTACAACATTGTAGTCAAAGAATGCATCAATAGACCACTTATTGATCCATTAAGTTTTGCTCCATTAAGCATCTCGTACGGTACCGGTTTTTATATTTAATGGGGGATTTACACTAGGTCGACTTTAGTCGTGCGGCTGGTCGCTTACCAAATCGCCACCCCATTTACACAAGTCGATGAAAATCGCAGATGACTAGTTAATTTTGCATTAAAATCATGATCTCTGCATTCTTTTTTGCATCATTTTTTTCATTTTCTTTCCTTTTTTTTTTTTAATGTAGCACTTCATGCAGCGAGCGATCGCCTGTGACTGAGCATTTTGACGGTGGATTTTAGTCAACAGCCGCATGCGACCTGTCGCCGCACGACTAAAGTCGAAACCTACTCTACTTTGGAATTTGCAATTTTTGTCTCCTGTGGCCAGGTCGAATTGCCATTTAGACTATTGTGGCTATAGTCCCCTTTGTAAAGCCTGCATAATACACTGTCGCCATACCATTTTATGAAACTATTGTTTGTCGCCAGCCTTACTAGAGGAAGTCAACAATAATCTTTTAATTACTTTAGTATTAAACTCGACATGTTTATTCATATTTTTTTGATAAAAACGCGTCCAAGTGCAAGTAAGACTCGCACACCAAAGGTTCCGTACCACCGTACAATATTTAACACTACATATTTTAACTTTTGAAAACAAGAGTGTCTACTACTATGGCCGCTGTTACAAAAAAAAAAAACAATTAATAAACATTTTTTTTTTTTGTTATGACAGCGGCCATAGTAGTACATACTCTGTGATAATTGCAGCTGTCTACCTATTAGGGTTCAAAAAATAAGGACCTGTAAGTCTGGGACCGACGGACGGACGAACAGCGAAGCCTTAGTAATAGGTTCCCGTTGGCACTATTTGAGTACGGAACCCTAAAAACTGTCATTCTTCTGACTTTATTTAAATTTCCTACACATAGCTAAGTCCAAAGGTTGAATAATTTTCAATGTCGCCAAGTAGGTTCTTAGCTGAAAGGGTAAACGAACTTATTGTAATTAGTTTGTAATAATTAACTAATTTTTAAATAATTAAATTAGTGTAATAGTTTCAAGTTGGCTGCTAGCCAAGCTGTTCGGCGCAATCTGTAGGAACATGACAGAAAATCATGAATTACTGAGCAACCAGTTTATGATGGCAGGTTGTGGAATACGGAACTAATGTGCCAAATGTAGTGCATTTGACAGATTTGTGGATTTGATGTCATTTTCGCTTGAAACCAGCGCCCCCGTTAACGGCCAAGACTTTCTGGTCAATTGTAGACGTGATATATGGAAAGATTGTGAGCAAGCCAGGGTTTCTAAAGACTATCAATATTCGAAGAAACTTCTTCTTTATTGTCTCATTACAGATTCTTCTATGAAATACCTGTGCATTGTTTATCGCCACTGGCCTTGAGTTGCTCGTTGCTCGTAAGGAAATGCCACACAAACGTAATGTTCAATTTGTTTGAACTATTTCCATGGCTCGTCGTGGCTCTGGCTACCTTTTCGGTGGTAGCCTACTGCCTGATGCCCCGATGGTGCTGTCATCATGTTCTAACCCAACTGGCAGTAAAAGATGCCTTAATCCATAAACAAAGTTTTTCTTTATTTCTAAGCCTCACTTAAACTGTGTTAAGTGACAAATGAGATAATATAAACACATACAAAGAGCAATGTGTTCCATACACGCCCTATTCATTCATATTAAAAGCTGCATGAATAACAAACACCTTCACTGGCGCCAACATGAAGGAAAACCAACATAGAAATACCAACACACCTATCGCAATTCCACAAAACATTATCAAATCGCGAATCGATAAAACAGCAATTATAACGAGCATTCAGATAGTTCGTAGAATCCAATGTAACGTCTTGTTGATGCGATTCCGTTTTATCGTTCGCGGAAAATCGTCGGCAAACAGAAATGCATCGCGATTTTCTGTTGACAGTCACAACACTAGCATGACGTCAATTAGTTTTAATTTGAGGAAATTCTAAATTTGAATCTCGAATGTTCTTTTTTTCGCAATCGGTTCTGTGATAAAATTGCAGTACTTTGCAGGAGGTATTGTCTTTTTATCGTGGTGATAAAAATATTTGATAAGCTTACCTAACCAACCGTTATTTTGGGCACGTCTACTACTGAATAAATAAAACAATAAAAAAAATTAAAAAAAAATATTTCATCAACTTGTGTAAATTACATTTTTAAGTTTGGAGTCACCTTTTAAGCAAAGATTTGCTTGTATTACGTGGTTCCGCTCTTCCAGGTTACATTGACTGATCTATTCCCATCCAATACCAAGAGCTAATACCATTTGGTATTAGTTTATTTCCGAATTTATTTTCTATTCCCAACGAGTACCACATTTTTTTAAATAAAAAATCTATTACTAACGAATACCAAAGTGTGACTTTTTGTACACTCAGCTACACAAAGTTTTATTTAAATTGCGTTTTACCGAAATCTAGGGTAATCTAAATATAGGGTTAGGGTTAATAAGCTGGTCGACGGAGCCCCGCTTCGCGGGGCTCCTATTTCTGTCTAAAGGGTTTAAAGGAACCTAACCAACCGAACCTCGGGATGCCACTGACGTCGACCGTCTAGGGTTAGGATTTTCGGGAACATTTATTATGTTATCGGAAACTTAGTTCCTCACTCAAAGCATTTTAATTTTACTGAACTTGACTGTATCTGATTTCTTCAAACTTGTTGTGGTATTGGTTTTAAAATGTGGTACTCGTTGGGAATAGAAAATAAATTCGGAAATAAACTAATACCAAATGGTATTAGCTCTTGGTATTGGATGGGAATAGAGCCATTGACTGTACATATTTTTGAGAGAATAAACAATAGCAAATTTTGGAAGCATGCCAAAGATTTTTAACAATACAAAAAAGTTTTAAATAAGGAATGCGCAGTGTTACGTGTGTGTGATGTAGGGGTGTGAATATTGGTGTGGGAGGTGTGATTTGTGTACTTTTTGTTTTAGTCACCGACAAATTGTATCTGTAGATGATATGTATTTTTAGAATTATGTGATTGTATGGAGCATAGCCTCGATTTCTTCGTAACTTTGCTGAAGCCCTGTAGGATTTTCTATGCCTTAAAGACTTTTGTTTTGCGTCATCAGTGGTAGCTGATATTCAAAACAATCCTCCCTGTAACCACGTGTGTATTCGCAAGATGCAAAAGGATGATACATTTCCAGCTCGAATGTGATGTGTGAAGGTATTGCCAAAGAATCGGCTACTGATGTATTGTTTGGAATATCCCAGTGGGATTCTCCTGCTTCAAGAGCTGTACTGGTACATACATAGGTATGTATTTTAACACACTTTTATTAGCTTCAGCTTGAGCAATTGTCGTTTTGTGTGAATGTGACGCATATTTTTCCCCAACTCGTTATTTTTTGTGTTCGTGTGTTTTTTCTTTGCGTCATGTTTACCGCAAATAAATGTATTTTCTTTCTTTCTTTCTTTCTTTCTTTCTTTCTTTCTTTCTTTCTTCACTTGTAACTATGTAATAAAATCTTAGAAGTCAATTTTAACCTACTTCTAATGGTCGTATCGAAATGAAACTTTGTATGTATATGTAGTTTGGATGACATAACTATAACTTGGTATCCTGGAGCTGATCTGATGATAGAGCCAGTAGGTGGATAGTGGAACTCTTCAGCAGCTATTAGTAAACTCCTCGAGTTTGGGCTCATATGATTCGCTTTGACGACTGCAATACATTGGACTTGGGCAACGAGGGTCTGATGATGCAGCCAGGAGGTGGATAGTGGAACTCTTCAGTAGCTACTAGTAAACCGCTCTAGTTTGGGCTCATATGATTAGTTTTGACGAGTCCAATAGTAACGAGAGTCTGATGATGGAGCCAAGAGGTGATAGAGGAACTCTTCAGTGGCTCCTAGTAAACCGCTCAAGGCATAACTTCGTTGACTTATTAGACTTATTAACTAAATGAAGAAAATATCAGACTAAAAAAGAAGTACTTTTAATTAGCTCCACGCCTTTTGATTTAATCATTGGATATAAAAGAAGAACCAATACAAGTCGATTTAATTATTTTATAATTTTTGTGCGTCATAAAAGCGTGTTTTTAGTTTATTTTAAACTACGCCGTTATACCGTGATTATTACTGGTTATGCTGACTATTAATATGAGCTTTGTATTCGATGTAAAAAAAAAAAAAACTGTCTATAGTATGTCCATCTACTAGCAACACCAATCCCTCTGTCAAATGGGAAATATCCCGATGACAAATAACAGATAACGCCTAGATACACTACATGACATTTCTAGTCTGATTGAAGAATCCCTTATTCCTGATAGGGCCGCCTATTCATAGAACCGTCTCCGTCTACTCTGCCTATACATCAATGTTATACGTTGGTCCAGTATTAGTCTGATGATCGTTTGGCAGCCGTAGTATCCGCATGTATGGGTCACGCACGCCCTACTGGCCAGCGTCTTCGGGGCGTTCCACCCAAAAGCTATTTATTTTTAGGTACACTTCTTTTAGACGGTTGACAACCGTCATTTACACTGATAATGTAACTGTAGATATTTCAAATTATGACTAGACGTGAATAATTTTTTTGAAGTGAAATCAAAAGCTGACCAGAGGGCCTGGACACATGACATTGGCTTCGGTGCGATTCTATTTCTACAATCGATATCGCTTTCGCTAATGTGTCCATCATACGAATCGAAAACTAGCGATTGTCAAAAAGTACCACTTGGCTACGCATCTCTATGGAAGTAATCGTTCGAATCTGTCGATTCGTTTCATATAATCGAATGTTGTTAACATGTCTAGCTAATGTCTATTCGTTGACCTATGATCACGTGACATTTCGATAGCTTATGTCAACCCCATAAATTTTTGGCTTTTCTACTAGTGTCATCGCTAATCGAATGTTACTTTGTCTAAGCCCTCAGGTTTCCCATTGCCAGATTTCGGTTTCGCCAAAACTAGTTTTAGATTTTGTATACATTTGTGACTATTCCGGTTCTAACTAATAGATATTACACAAGAAACACCAAAATAATATTAGACAAAAGGATATTTAAACTAAGACAAACAAGGCCGACAAAACGCACGTTTTATAGGCCTTGTCGTAAAAATATTTTTTCCTGGAACGATTTTGGCAAACGCCCGGTCGTCGGCGTTGCCGCCTATGTACCTATGTGATATTTTTAATTCATGAATCAAAACAGTAGCTGTATGCGTCGGCTGCATCACCATGTTGAAAAAAGTGAGATAAAAAAATTTCGTTTCCGGACACAAAACAAATTTTTGCAACGAAAACGTGATGCGATTGACAAAACACCTTTTTTTACGTAATACATTTTAGGTGTTCGTTGGCTCCTTTGTCTCATTTGACACCGTCAAAAGGTTTTAATTCTGAATTGTACACACGTACAGTTTAGGGCTAGCAAACGAAGTAGCCCTTGAAATTCACTTATTTTTTGGAAGAATTTAATTGAATTTTTGATGCAGTAGTAATTTTACAACTCTTCTTAGACCAGACATGGTGGATTTGGTGAATTCAAAGGACTGGTCAACTGGTGCTATAAGAGCTCTTCGAAAGAGGACAGGGAAGTCCTCAAACGTTTTTCGATTGTCGATACGGTTTTTTCCTTACGCTTTTTTATCGATATATCTTATATCTCAACAAGACTTATCGGCTTATGTTAAATAACCATTAGATTTTGCAATATTTCACTATAGCTAGATTCAGAGCGTAAGTTCTACATTAAAATTTTCATATTTATTTTAAGTCTGGCCTGATATTCTATTGTTAGTAGTCCATCCATTTTATACTTTAAAGGCTCCTTCAAACACGCGCGACGACCGGCGCCTTTGTGTCACGCCTATCTGCGGGAGCCTTTACACGGGAAATGAGTTGTCGAACTAAATGAGGTTATTTGAAGATAACTGGGTAGCGAGACAGTCAATCATCAGTGTCATCTGTCACCATGGTTACGTAAAAGACGGGAGACGTGGAATTTCGATCGCCCATTGAGAAGTTTTGTGGAGCGGAAAAGCTGCTTGAGTTTTGTTTGTTAAATTCTGGAGGGTATTTAGAAATCCATTAAGTTACATCTAATTGGTTGCCTAGATAAAATAAGGGAATGAAAATCTCAGAAATTTGATAATATAATCATCATCATTCGCTATTATCACAATATATTTGTGGTCATCGCAACATGTCTTTTTCTACCATAATTCTCTATTAGTCGCTATCTAATTAGTCACCTCCTTCCTAACCATATCATCTTTCACACAGTCATTCAACCCATCAATTAAAGAAATAACCCATAACATAAATATACCGAACAAGTGTTAAGTTGAAGTGATTTATGCGCCCTACCCAAATGTCCTTTCTTTGGTATTGTTCGTCGAATCGTTGAGCTCCTTAAGTTTCGAGTTGAGCTGCACGATTACTGACAAATGCGTGCACTGACTGAACACGTCCATCCAATCTGTGTGGTTCTTTCTTCAAAATACCATTTCAGACATTAATCTACATGGTCTTCACATGATCTGACCAAGATTATGTCTGGACTTTAAAAGAGACTGTGACCTCTCAGAGTATTCAGATAGGAAACGCCGACCTCATCTACATGTAGTTTAAAAAATATGATTGACGTGTAAAAGTGTTTGTACACACCCATGGTCTAAAAAAACAAGGTCTGGCACTCCGAGAGTGACACAAGCTTACGTCACTATCCAGTTGCCACTATATTGCAACAAAACAAGAAGTATGGAAATATTTTCAGTCACCATTCTGTTAAAAATAATATATCAAACATTTAAATTGTCGTTTTGTTTTTCTAATCAAACGAAAAAATTCAATTTAAACTTATACCGACGTAATTGTTAGTTAAAACCTCATTGATTTATCGGATTCGCACAGGTAATAAAGGTGGTTGGGGAGTTATTATGACACACTACTGGTAACACAGCGGTGATGACGTAGGCTTGTGTCACCCACGTGACCACTGTGTCTCGGAGTGCTATACCTGGCGAAGTATATTATTATACCATGTACAAACCTACTTACAGAAATAAAATCATTTATCATTACCTTCTTTTCTACGCCTTGGGAAGACGGCAAGTGTAACGGACTCATATTTTAAAATCTATCTGGTAGCTGTCTCGAGTGATAAGGATTTACACTTTGTATCGTGTATAAAATTATGCAATTCACCGTGACAACATAGCTCAAAGCAACTTAATATAAATCTAAGCTTTATCGAAAAGATCTACAAGTACCTACATCAAATGATAAGCAAATTACTATAAACACTACTTCAGACGGTCATTGAACTGTTAATATATATAGATAAAACAATTTTCAGACTTTCACCTGATTACAGAACTACATGTAGGTACAAATCCAGTTCAATAGTTATGACTAATCATAAAGAATGAAGACCAGAATAACTGAGGCTATGATGCGGCACAGAACTAAACTGAGATGGACCTAAATTGATAGCTCTCTTTGTAGAAAGAGTGACAGTGATCGGTCAACTTATACTGGTGAATTTAGATGACTCATTTTTGCATATAATCTCAGACGGCACCAATTCCGTATCAGTCTCATAATGTGTCATAGAATCGATCATGATAATCCGATCTTTCATCGATAACATTTAGAGAACTATCGATACTGCTCTTATCCCTATGGGAGGATCAGCCAATACATCGTCCGCGTCAATCATCCTGCTTGACTAGCCGATTACTGATGACATTAGCTTGAAAAGTATACCTACTTATGCTAATTCTCTTTATACATTGTCACTTTTTACGACCCCATGGTATTTTCACACGGCCAACAATGACATCCTTTAGCGAGTAGAGTCTTATGAAAACCTAATTACTCTTAACTAGGCCCGATCCGATCATGGTCAACTACTTCCTTGCTCATATAAATTTTAGTCAAAAGCCGGTACAATTAAAAAGCACCAACTTCCGAAAACTCGCCCACCGCAAATCAAGAATTATCGATAACAATAGAACAACATCGATTACATCTGATATCGAGAAATCACTGTCTAGATTTGGACATTGCGAATACTTTGTAACAATGGCTGATCGAATATTCATGGGTAGGAGATGGCGGATTTCCTCCTGATTCACGTCCTGCCTGTGCTGGCATCTGTGGTGCAATGACATGCCATACGTGATCTGGTCGAACAAAATGTATGGCTGTTTTTTTTTAATAGTACCGTGCTTATTATTTTGATAAGATTGTTTGTCGTTGTGGTGGGGTGTTGTGTTGGTGACTTGAAGACTTCTGTAGAATCGAAGATACATTTTCATATTTATATTGTGTCCTCCAGACCGTATTTCGGTCATAGCGACCAATCTCAACGGAGACTATCCTTCGGCGCGGGAGATATTATAGTGCACAAGTGTGTACGCAGACATAGAGGTGCACTATCTCTTACCTCACTTTCATAGTCCGATAGGACGGCAATCTGACACGACCGGAGAGAGATCAGGCTTAGGACCAACGGCTTTAACGGGGATATCACACACCGCTAACTTCCAAACTCCGGGCTGTTACTAAGAAATTTGTAATGGAAAAACCCAATAAAACTTTGCCCGACCTGGGAATCGAACCCAGGACCTCACGCTCAGCAGTCGCGCTTGCAATCAAGAGAACAAATGGGTAAGCTGCGAACAAGACAACTGGATTACGTGTACGCGCATTGTTAACGTTTCGATCATTTTTTTTTTGACATGTATTACTTTCTGTTCAAATCCAAAAGCTGTGTATACGTTATTGTCTAACTAAAGTGACCAAAAAATTAAATTAACCCACTTGCGTATCTGGGTTGTTTTCAAAAATGCATTCTCTTTTCTTGATTCGTTTATCAACAGCATTATCTCTTCACTAATTTAAAAACTCACAGAATAAAACAGCTGTTCTCTTAACTTCCATATTAACTTGAAAGCTCCTCGTACGCGATTACTTGATAAAAAAAACTGGCCAAGTGCGAGTCGGACTCGCGCACGAAGGGCTCCGTACCATTACCTATAAAAACGGCAAAAAAATCATGTCTGTTGTATGGGAGCCCCCCTTAAATATTTATATTTCTTTGTTATAGCGGCAACAGAAATACATAATTTGTGAAAATTTCAACTGTCTAGCTATCGCGATTCTTGAGATACAGCCTGGTGACAGCCAGACGGACGGACAGACAGCGAAGTCTTAGTAACAGGGTCCCGTTTTTACCCTTTGGGTACGGAACCCTAAAAAGGAGTTTCCTTTTAAATCCACCTATAGAAGATCTCGCAGAATTCTCCTTATACATTAAAGTGTCTTCGGAATGCTTTGACATGGTATTCATGGTTATAGAGGTGATAATACGTGTACCTCCTTCTATGGGGTATATCCGTTGCATACCGAACTTACGGTGGGAGGGACTGTTGTCGGTGTGTATTTTTATGGTGCACCATAATACACCTTGTATGTACACCTCCTTGTAATACAGTATCAAACTAGTACGGAGGGCATTACGAAACTACCTTTTGGAAGGGGCAACTAGAAACAATTCTATTTTTTTTGGAAATTTTGACGTTCAAAAGTGCCTTTTATGTGCCTATTTGAAATAAATGATTTGACTTTGACTTGGACTTTATTGTGACTGTTATTGGTGGCCTTATATATTGTAATGTCAACAGCACGAGTATACTTAAGGTAATAAATTGTGCTCAAATAAATATTATATTCTAACGAGAATGAGACTTGCTTGAAGAAATATGGCGGATTTTAAGTAGCTGTTACTGGCAATGCTTTTAATTGTATAGGTATTTTTTGCTTCATCATGGCTTTTTGTTTTGGGTGGGAAATCATTAAATGACCTCTCCCGCTCTGGGCGGAACGGAAGGGCGTGTCAGACTCTTACTGACTAAAACCCACCCGTGTTCCTGCAGTTGCCTGTGCGCCAGGGCCACGGTAACTCTTTCGAACAATCCGCGACCCCGGCAGGCATCGGCCTTTTCGGACCCCATCAATGATTCTGACATCTGTTTGAGGCGCGCGTGGAACACAACGCGCCGTCGACCCGGGTCCTGGTCCTTATCGAACGGCGAGCTGAAATTGTTTTTGTCGTGCGTTAAAAATTTACTGCTTCAGTCGCAGCTTCGTCATGGCTTGATATTACATTGGACATTTTTAGGATCAAGTCAATTTGCAACGTCTCAAGTCTGACCGTTCTGTTCAGTTACTTTTACTACATTAAAAGTCACGAGACAAGATTAATAACATGGACAACCGCTCTATTAAAAATATAATATCGCTAAGAGTAGAATACCTACATTAATAACCAATGGCAACACAAATTAAAAATAAAACAAACAAGAATTATAACACAAACAAAAACTAATTGGGGCCATTGTAATAGATTCAATACAGAATTTTAATTAAAAATGTATTAATTGGTAAGATGCCAACAGGTGATAGCGAAGGAAGGTGAAGAAATCGAAGTGATTCAGTAAAAATAAATAAATACCTACACAGTATTCGACATTTCTCGAATATCGATATTTAACTTAAAAATAATCGCGTGCCAGTAACAAGAATCCTTACCCGACTCCCATAAAAACAATCACCACGGTTTGTTTCGCCACAGAATAGGTAGAAACAGAAGGGCCAGAAGAGCTTGATTAAATATAGGCTCAGGAAAACAAAGTTGAGCACTACGAACGCAGAAAAGGGAGATTCCAAAATACAGTGAAACCTGGTTAAGTGGGACCTGGATAAGTGAGAAACCTCTATTATTGAGAATTTCAATGAGGTCCCGGCACTTTTTCATCCAATTACCTCTGTTAATGGGATTTTACGAACCTGGTTAAATAAGATTTGATTTCTAGGATTTTTTCGATGTTTACCTCTATAATTGGGAGTCTGTAGCTCAATTCCCTGTATAAGTGAGACATTTATCAGGTTGGGACAGGTTTCGACACGTAACAATAACAAATAACACCAAAAATACGCATTTTTATTAACCTTTCCACCTCTATAAATGGAATAACAGTACATTTCGACCTCTATAAGCGGGGGCCTCTGTAAATGAGACAACGATAATGTTAAACCTCTCTAATTGGAAAACTGGATAAATGAAAACCTCTTTAAATGGTACAAAATCCTTGGTCCCTTGAGATCCCAATTAACCAGGTTTCACTGTATATAAATTAAAAGTTTAAAAAAAGTCGTTAACCTCACCAGCTCTTAATTTCTTCCTTATTTTGAAATTTTTTAACCGACTTCAAAAAAAGAGGAGATTCCTAATACGACTGTATGTTTTTTTTATGTGTGTTTTAGCTCATAACTCTTTTCTAGGTGAACCGATTTGGATGATTCTTTTTTTATTTTAAAGCTGGTGCTTCTCTTGTGGTCCCATATAAATTGATCAACGATTGATTGATCAAGTTCTGTTTTTGAGGTATCCTTGTTACTGCGTATTTTATCCACTTAGTTTATATTGATGATGTTTTTTAATAATTTCCTGTCACTGTTATTTACATATCAAATAGTGGTATATGAATTTGTGTGGGGTCGGTACCACAACTAAAAAGTCAAAAATAAAAACTCTTAAACAAACAACCAACTTCCAAAAAAAAACAAAAAAAGTGAAAAATAACTTTAACTTCGGAGGTCGGTGGCAAAAAACGAAAATACAAAACCAAAGACACCGACTTCCGAAATTAAAATTATTTTTCACTTTTTTTTTGTTTTTTTTTTGGAAGTCGGTTGTTTTTTTTTTTTTTTGTAAAAGAGTTTTTTTCAAAAGTTGCAGTATTTCCGATACTATGAAAATATGCAACTAAATTGTTAGCGTCACGAATATCACAAAGTTTGGACTCTTGAGTTGGTGACAATATTCCTTCGTGACCTGTCATCGTAGTAGTCATGCTCATCACCATCAGTGCACATTTCATGATGATGAAGTGGACATACTGTTTTCCTTTTCCTGTGGTTCTACCGCATTGGCGATGAGGTGCGAATTTTGCACAAATTATTTTAAACTCCTCGTTATGGCACCAGCGTGTTTTTGTTTAATATTACCATAGTACCCGGTACTGTAATCATGGGAAACCACAGAATCCTTGAAAACGTTGGTTTTTGGAGTCGCAAACTTTATAAAATTACACATTTTAAATTTCCTTAAGTATTTAAATGAAGACATCAGGTACGCAAAAGGTGAAGATGTGGTTATTATCATAAGCCAACAGTCATCTTCTGATTGATTTCTATAGTGAGCTATTTTGACGAACCAAAAATGATTGCATCAACACATTCTTACCGGATATAGGCTATTGTGGGTGTAAACGATGTAAGAGAAACTAAAGCTTGAACAAGCTAATTTCCTGTTCCTAAAAGCTCCAAAAGGTGTGCCTGAAACTATTTACAAAAGCTATTTCGTTAAAAGTTAAGGCAATAACGATCCCATGAGAGCGTAGGAATGTCATCTTACATAAAATGAGAGAATAAGTGTGTGAAAGTACAGTTTTAATTGATTTTCGAAATGAAACTTCAGACCAATTACTGGAGAGATGTTTTGAAGAGTTTCGCTATATGCTTCGGTCTCGCTTTCGCAATGAATAAAACGAAATGTCTGTAACTGTGCAGTGTGCTAGAAGCATACGTTTTATTCAGTCATCAGATGTATTGTCTTCTCAACTTCTAATATTTCTTGTAATCGATTTCTAGTATGAGACTCGCACGCAAAGAAACTATTACGATCGTTTCGCAATATACATCATCCATTGCGTGCTTTCTTTCATTCAATAGATTGATCATCATGAAATTGCTATAGATAAAACGTAATGGAATGAAAAGTTAATACACAATTAATTAGAAGCAAGTTCTCAAGTTATAATTAAACTATTTGAAATGACAACTATATAAGAGAACAATAAAAGCAACAGTTTCCTTTCTCTTCGTGTTGTCTATACAAAATATATAACTAGTAAAGTATAGTTAGTTTACTATTCTAATTTTAGCACATCCGTGTCAGTGACTACATCGACACCTGCAAGGAATAATATTGTATCTAATATTTAGTAACTTTACAGGAGAGCGCGTCAAAGATTTAAAAACTTCTCCCAGATTTAATACAACCTTGAAAATATGAGTCCAGCTATTCTCTCCTGGACTCATATTTTCAAGGATGGTTGGCATTAAGACTTAACCGAAATCTGAGATTTTTTCGGGTCGGCAAATCGGGTAAGCAAATTAGTATTTTGTGAGGAAAGTTTTAAGTATGACTGTGTTAGAGGTGATATGGTTAAAAAGAAGGACAATTGAGATGACTGCTCATAGAGATGTACGGAGAGATCACATGTTGCAGGACAATGGTAATGATGACAATGGTGATGATGGTAATTCTGATGATGGGAATGGTGATGATGACAGTGCTGATGATGGGAATGGTGATGATGCCAGTGATGATGATGATAATGTTGATGGTGACAATGGTGATGATGCCAGTGGTGATGATGCCAGTGGTGATGATGACAATGATGATGATGGCAATGGTGATGATGACAGTGGTGATGATGACAATGGTGCATTCAATTCTAGATACATCTACCTATGTTTCACATATAGGTAGCTGTGTCGATATACGCATTTCTAACTACAGTGTAAAGTCTTTAAGGCTTTAAACCTTTAAGGAAGTTAAAAAGCACTACAACCTCGCCTTAAAGACGTTACACTGTAGTTAGAAATGCACTTGACACTGAAGAAATGACACTAAATTATAACCCTAATATAATAACACTAATAAATGACTTGAATGCAGTAATGACACTAAATCGCTATTTAAAACGTGTACCTTGAAGAGATTCCATCATGAAACCATCTAAAAGATATGTCAAAAGATAAGGCCTATTGTTTTTTAGGGAATTTTGAGTACACATTTTATAATTTCGTTATTATTTTTAAAATATATACAAAATTTAGCAGTCCAAGCGCTCGCACCGGCCGGCCAGTGCCCGCCGAGACGCACTTCAAGAGGGCCTTAAAACGTCTTTCGATATAACGTACGAGGGTTGTTCAATGTATTCTCACGAAAAATGACCAAAATTTAACTGATATTATTTTTATTTTTCAATGTAGTCACCCATTACCTAAATAAATGTATTACATCTCGAAATAAAAAATACCCAGTAAAAATAACTTTCCTCTTTCCCTGAAAAACGCGCATTTATTTCCGCCTTGAGCTCTTCATCGTTGGAAAATCGTTTCCCAGGAAGGTCTTTTTTCAAATTAGGGAACAAACAATAATCACTTGGGGCTAGGTCCGGGCTTTAGGATGGGTGATTAATTTCTTTGTAACCACAATCTCGCACAGCAGCTTTGGAAACACGCGCCGCGTGGACCAGGGCGTTGTCGTGAAGAAGCCACACACCGGTGGTCAGTTTACCCCGTCTTATTTCTTTAATTGCTTCCCGTACATTTCGTGACGAGGATGCGTAGGATGCTGCGTTTATGGTTTCATCTTTTTTTGTGTACTCAATCAACAAAATTCCCTGACTCCCAAAACACCGTAGCCATGCTTTTTCCAGCAGTCGGAACGACTTTGAATTTCTTACGGGGCGCAGCACCCCTTTTTTTTCCCCTGCATGGACTCCTGCTTACTTTCAGTCATAATGATGAACCTACGTTTCATCTCCAATAACAATTCAATCGAATATACTTGATGGAACATCACCACAGAGCTCTAAAAACTCTCTACAGCACTCGATTCGCACTTGTTTTTGAGGCGCCCGCCGTGAGCATTCGCGGCACCCATCTTGCACTGACTTTTGAAAGGTAAAGAAGGTCATGAAGAATAGTGTACACGGCACCAATGGAGAGTTGGGTGATCTCTGCTATCATTTTCATCTTCATTCGGGCATCCTCCAGTATAAGCTTCTTTAATCACGTTTTCTTCCGTGGCAATAAATGAGTCGCCCGAGCGAGTGTCATCTTCAATACTCTCTCTGCCCGTTTTAAATTCACTTGACTACTTTTGAACCGTATACCGTATACCCTTATATAATGTTGTCATTAATAAATTAATTACTCAAATTACCCACATCATTAGTAAACCACCCTCATACTGAGAATACATTGAACACCCCTCGTAAAATTTCCTATAACGTAGAAATTTGTTCAATTTGGTTGGTTTACATTTAAACCTTTTTACCTTTAATTGATACACTCTTTATAGAGCAACAGCCATTCTCTATTACGAAGAAATACATTCATATTTAGACGTTAGTAAATATATTTTATCAGCATTAATATTTATGTTACCAGTTTACAAAAGGTTCCAAATAAATCTTTGAGGTGCCGAAATTTCTAGAATGACACCTGGGCGAGAGTCTCGACATTAGATAGCGACAAAAATCTGTTGCTAAGTGGTATCGATGTCAAATTCCTTTAATAGATTTTCAACCTTATGCTTTGGAAATAAAGTTGAAAATCTATTAAAGGAATTTGACATCGATACGACTTAGCGACAGATTTTTTTCGCTATCTAATGTCGAGACTGCCGACCCTGGGTCGTAATCAACCGCTTTGCTTTTGTTACTGTTAATTGTCTAGAACACATGTGACATTACTCTTTACATTAATCTTGTAAAAATACATAAGAAAATACAAAACAAATACTGGCATAGCAAAAACCGTCAGGCAAAGACAATATTATGTAATTTAGAATAATTTAATTACATATTGAAACAAATATTAAAAGCTATCGTGTTTAGTATTTATTTAGTTGTTTCGATTTCTTCACTCCACATAACGAAAACTCTCTACCTATAATTTAAAAAAATGCTCGATCCCTCTAGTTTCATTATAAAGAGTTTACACTTTGATTTGATAATGGTGCCGATTCTCTTGTGAAAAATGCCTTTAGACTAAAAATCACCAAAATTTAGTTTATTCCTGTCAAATGACAATTTCCCATTCTGAAATAGACTGACGTGACACAACTTAACTATATTGTAGTTTGACAGCACTAAGATGGCACTGAGTTATTAATTTTGTGAAAATGGCAATTTTGCTATTCTGAATTTGACGTCTTTCACCTAAAATTTTGATTGTCTAACTAAACCACCACCTGCTTGTCACTTTTGTACGTATTTTTCTGTTTCTTTCTTCTTGTCTGTTTATATATGTGTGTACATAAATAAATAAATAAATAAATCGGACTGTTTTTAAACGCGATTAAAAAGGTGTGGAATAAAATTAGTTGTCATGTACTAAAAGTCACACCATCACCTCGACTTCAGGTGCAAAAACAGTAATGTATCTTTTTTTCTTTTATTTTGCTTATATCTCGAAAATGGTTGTGTCCTATCGCAAAAATAATGAAAATTTCGACCCCCTCTATAGAACCCGCGAACCGCTACAACTCTACATGTAGGTAATAATTTTTCATATTTTCCATACAAAAAGTGAATAATTCCATGTAAAACACGTCGAGGCTGCTCCCCCGAGCGCGCCTCCGGCTATAAAAAAAATTCACGGGTTAGGGCAAACAAATACCACGTGGAGCCGCAATCGTCAAATTCGACTTCAGTTGTGTCTAAACTATTTTTAAATTTAGAGATGTTTTTTTGAAGAATAGCTTTATGGTTCTCATAGCCGAAAGTAAGGAATTTTAGTGATAATTTAGTTAGTTTAGTTCGGTTTACAAGAGAATCGGTACCATAAACGTATTGGAAGTTTTCCGAACTTTCAACCAATCAATGAACCAAATAATATTAAAATTTTCAAGTTTTTGCCATCGATAGCCATTTGCTTTCAAGTACAGCTAAAATAATAATAGTATGTTATAATTGTGTATGTCTAATTTTATTATTGATTGTTTCAATGTGCATTTCATTTAATTCTAATGTGTATGTGTAATTTTGTTTAATTTGTTTTTGATTACTTTAATGTAGTGTTTTTATCATTTTATTTTTATATAATGTATGGACTATGTCAGAATTAAATGAATTATTATTATTTCGTTTATATATTTTGATACTTATTAAATACATTTTTAAATATTTTTATAAAAACATTTAAACATATAAATAATTGTTGTCCGCCGGTATCAGGAGCAAAGTCCAAGCTACCGGTGGTTAGGATTCCAGAGACAGGAACCTCCTCACGTTGCGAGCTGTATCGAGGAGTACTACCTTCTGGATCAGGCCCTTGATCCAACCACCTAACGAGAGCCTCGAGAGATGCTGATCGAGGCTTTCGGCCATCAGGCCATTGGCCGATACGACAATCGGCACAATGATAGCCGAGCTCACATTCCACATGTCAACAACCTCGTGTGCTAAGTCGAGATATTTAATTATTATTATTCTTTTTATATGTTAACATAGCTCGGGGTCATGAGATCCCGGTCCTTTGGAAGGCATACGAGGGGCCGAAGCCAACTCGCAGAGGTCCCTTAGACAATTTTAAATGGAATGAGGCACCAACCGACGATTATCCCTGTATGCACTGTGCAAGTGCACCCAAGGACAATCCCCGGTTGGTGTTGGTCTATTGCAGGATATGGAAACAAAAATAAATATTAAACTATGGGTTCCTGTGGCTAAAATGGACTGGTTACCAAGAACTATGGAACGGCTATAGCCCCTGCCTGACCAATGTTTTATATGTAAAATACACGGATAAAATGGCAGGGGGTGACTTGCACACTCAATAATGGGCCCCCGGAAACCGTCGCTAGCACATAGTGACGTAGCGACAAGGAGGCAACACTTCCTGAGGTGCTTGAGGAGTGGAGAGGTATTCCGCGGCTATCAGAACAATCCCAGAGCCCGGAAGATGGTCAAGATCCCTACCAGCACTTACTGAAATACTTCCTTCCTCCGAGCACGTTTGCTCTTGCGAATCTCCACTCAAGCCAGCCAATAAAGGCAAGAAAGAGGTGGGAGCTCTGTTCCTCGTCACTGTTCACTCCAGCCGGCCAATAAAGGCAAGCCAGAGGTGAGGAACAAGACTTCTCCCGGGAGACAGGGTCCGTGGGGTCGCTACTGCCCAACAGCTCGCCACATGCTGCCCTGCGGGTTCCTGTATCTCTCTTGGTCTGGCTCCTCACCCTAGACCTGTTTCAGCAAAGTAAACTCTACCGGTACAGACCTAGAGTTCAGGTGCGCACAAGCCCCACCACGACGTCAACGTAGAGATACGGTTATTATTATTAAAACAACATCGGTACTGAATTTGGTGTTCGTAGTAGGTATTAATTGCTTTGGTATTTCGCAATTCTTTTGTATTACGTGTATCACGTGTATGTATGCTGTACATATTGGTATTCTTACTTTTGCAAGACAATGGCCGTACGTAAATCTGTAGGGCTCTCAATGGTAAATTAAAGCCCCTTTGTTAGCGCATTTGCTGAAATGTTTCACAATCATTTTTCAGCTGTGTCCTTATTTCTTTGTGCTATTATTTGATTTGCCATCATTTGCGTTTGCCATATTTGTGGCATGAATAATTATTTGAAAAATTTGAAATTATTGTATTGTAATTTAATTAATTATTTCTTGTTTGTTTTTAAAAATACCATTGCTTTGCCTGGAACACCTGTTGTTCGCTAGTATTCTAATCAAGGTTATGCCGAATTCATCGCTTATAATATCTAGTGAATATTTTTTCATTGTGTCGTGTACCCTGACGTTTCTTTCGCCAGCTTCATAATCACCATAATCATAATTATAATTATTAATTGTCAGAATATGGTACATTATATGGTCTTGAGATTAGTCAGTGGTATCATCAAATTATGGTATATATATTAATTACAGGACAGAGGTTATTAGGTTAGTATTGACATTATTAATTGCATATGAATATATGCTTCATGTTAATGATTGAGTAACTATCTTCCCATACAAAAGTTTAATTTATATATGTCGGCTTAACAGCCAGAGTCGCTTCCTTAGGTACTAATATTGACAGTCTAATATTCTACCTCGACATGGATCTATTTTCATACACGTATCAAGCTATAAATTTCCAGTATAAACTGATCTCTCATTGTATAGGATTTCCGTACAATGAGAGGTCAGCTTATACTGGAAATGTATAGCTTGATATGTAGCCGTACCTGAAACCTTTCCGAAAGAAGAACAAAATTCGTTATTTTTTTGTCTTCATACCCTTTTTTTTTATTTTTTTGTTCCGGGGTGGAAAATCCTCATGGATGTCCCCCGCCCTGGGGGGGCGGAGGGGTCTGTCAGACTCTTACTGACTAAAAACCACCCCGGTGTTCCGTCTCACACCTACGCCGGGGGTCGCGGGAACGTACAAATCTTCCGCAACCCCCGGCCGGTGTCTTCATACCCTATCTCAACCAAAAGTCTCAGCCAGATGTAAAGATGGAATTTCGTAACAAAATGGCAATTAACTAGTTAACTTTTAAGTAATCCTTGCATTGTTTTGACCAATAACTTAGTGGTTTAACGTAGCAATTACATTTACCTTTAAACTTAACATTTTATTGCCCCTAAGTACCTACTTACCGTCAATTTGCAACTTCAATTGGTACCGCCTTTCAAGTACCAAGTAGGGATCAACATTAGACCGGAGATACAATTATGTGAATGAGAATTACAGTTGTTAACATGGTACATAATCCCTGAACAGGAATGCCATATTGGTCTCGTGGTCGTAAGCTAAGCAGCCGAGATCGAACTCCTGCGTTCGATTAATAGACCGCAAAAATCATGGCCGCTGTAATAGTATTATACTTTCCTGGATGCGCCGCTTGCTGCGATCGGTTCGTGGATGGGTGAACCATCCATTATAAATTCAGATCCCTCCGTACGTCTGAAAGCACGTTAAGGATCTACGAATGAGAGCTGGGACAAACGGGTCCCGGTTGGCGTTCGTAGATCTTTGACAGTCGGTACGGGTATTCAGAAGTCCAAAAGTCTGACAACCAGTCTCTTACCAATGGGTATCGTGTTACCAAGTAACCCTGGCTTGTGGAGGTCAGATAGGCACTTAGGCAGTCACTCCATGTTCTCACTCCACTCATAGTTGGGAAAAGGTTGATTGGTCGCAGGCCAGGATTTCTAGACCGCAAAATCATGGCGGCTGCATTACTGTTAACCTTCCCGGACGAGACCTCATTTCGAGAGTGATAGACGGCCAAAGACGCATGTGTTCTAATATTGCAATAAGTATAAATAGCTCTTTAGTTATAAATATTGCTTAAAGTTAAGAGACGTTTAAACCTCAAAAATGTATGGTTAAACAGTCGCTAATCATTACTTAACTTTTAGCAACGTTTATGAATAAACCCCATAGTGTCCTTAATAATACGCCCATATTTAGTACTAGCATTTTGCCCACGACTTCGTCCGCCTGGATTTCGTACTTTCCTCAAAAAAATTTAACATCCGCTCCACCCCCTTAGAAAGATAGTTTTCGAAAATTTATGTTTACGATCTTTATAATTTATTTAGAGGAATAAGTTCACCCCTTTAAGTAATCCACCCCTTAAAGTTTATAACAAAAACCCTGAAACACATACTTATTATTTTTTTGTTTTAAGTATTAGTTAGTTTTGAGTTAATCCGACAGCGCGTAAAAAAAATCCTTTCTTACTTTGACACACCCTAAATTCTCTATGAGGGGTTGTTTAAAAAAACTAAAAGTTACAATCTTTATTATTTACCCACTGAGGCAAATATTGCCAAGTTTCAAGTTTATTAACCAAAAGGAATAAGATTTTTGATATAAACTGTTTGCCCTTTTTTTTCACCCCCACAGCGATGGAATTTTGAAAAAATCGATTAGAATGTTTCCATAACTTGACTCAATGATAATTTACACCAATTTTTGAGTAAATTAAGCCACGTTAAACACAGTAAAATCCTCCCCTTACAAATTAATTACCACGTTTTGCCCCGTCGGGGTTCGATTTTAGAAAAATCCAAAAACGTGTTATTGTTTATTTTCCGTAAAAAGTATTAATACTGAGTTTCGTGTTAATCGGACTGCGCGTTAAAATTCTTCCATAAAAACTTTGAGACTCCAATCTCACTCCCGGGGATAGTTTAGAAAAACAAAACATGACAAACTTTATAATTTACCTAGATAAGTATTCGTGCAAAATGTCTAGTTTATTAACTCAAGGAATAAGATTTTTCATACAAACAAAATTTTCCACTTTTTACCCCCTTGAAAGTCGAATTTCCAAAAACCCCTTCTTAGTGCTTCCCTACGTTATATAAGTAGGCCTTGTGCAAAATTTCACGTTCCTAGTTCCAGTAGTTTCGGCTGTGCGTTGATATGTCAGTCAGACAGTTTCTCCTTTTATATTTATAGATAATGTCTATACCTACTTATAATAATATTATAAAGAGGTAAAATTTGTTTGTTTGTAAGTTTATATGGTAATCTCTAGAACTATCGGTCGGATTTGAAAAAATCTTTTTGCATTTGACAGCCCAATTCTTAAAGAAGGCTATTTAACATCACGCTGGGACCCTCAGGAACGAGCAAAAGGAAAAAAATCAGAAAGAACGCTTAGCGAAAACGAAGAAATAGCGCGGGCAAGCGATGCGACGGGGTGGGTCGGCGGAATAAGAATTTTAACGCGGACGAAGTCGCGGTAGTACAAAAAGTAGTAGTTTGGTAGTTACAAAAATAAACAGATTTGGCAAAGGAATCAAGTCCAATATTTTCTGCAAGTCATTGCAATTTCTAGCAAAGGCCAATCGCTGTACAAAGTGATGTGAGTATTGTCAGTGATTAATGGACACAAAATATCGAACTCGTAAAAACACAAAATGTATAACAGCCACTTTAATCCAAGAGAGCCAGTGCACCCCTCCGCCTCGCCGTCGAAGACGACGACGCAAAACCCAGCCCTCGAGTCGGTCACGGTCGACGTTGTTTCAATGCACGAGATCCAAAAATGGATGTCAGCCATCGAACAGCACTTAAATGAAGTTTGCTCTATTACCGCGGATGGCAAACTCAAATAAGAGCAGAAAATGAAATTTTCTACCCTATGTCGTAAAGTAGGATCTGGAACCTCACAAATGGCAGTCCTATATCAGACGCTGAAGCAGAAAGCCATTCACGCGTATAACGTGGTTGATGCACTTCAAGAAATGCGTGACTTGCTGGAACATATAAATTTCGGAGCTCAAACAGACGATTAAGGACTCTGGTTCTGCGGGAAATGTTTTCTTTGCAGATATGGTGAAGAAGGGAAGCAAATGATTTTATTCGACCGAACAATTTAAGGTCTGTAGTTATTTATTCCAACGATAAATTAAAGTCGGGTGACAAAACAAAAGACCTCGTGCAAAAAATCATTCACCCTGATCAAATGAAGCTGCATGTACGTGGTGTCCGCAAGACCAAAAATGGAGGCGTTATTATTACTACAGAGACGAAACATGATGCTGATAAACTCAAGCACGCAGTCCAGCTCTCTACATCCAGACTTACCGCCGACGAACCAAACAAGCACAAACCTCGGATTGTGGCTGTAGGTGTGCCAACTATTTTGGCTGAAACTGAGATCTTCAGTTGCATTTACGAACAGAACGTAGCCAACAAGTTTCTAGCAATGCTGGAATCCTGTTTGAGCTTGGTTAAATTAAGCCACAAATCTGGGAAGAAAGATGTGTCGACCTTGTAACTACGTCATTGAAGTTACAGCCAATATTCGTAAAGCTCTATTATCGCAATCAAAGGTTTTTATAAATTAGACGCCCCGCCCTGTCAGGAACCTCACCCTGGTTACCAGATGCTACAAATGCCAACAATGTGGTCATGCAGCAAAAACATGCAGAGAGCTGAAATCTACGTGTGGTCACTGCGGTGAAGAAGGACACTCGATGTCAGAGTCTGTGAGAAAAGCTGACACACCGAAATGTGCAACATACTCACGCTTTAAAAAGCCCAATAACTACAAAACGTGAGATGCTGAGTAGCTAGGAAAATATGCTAGGAAAATAGCGGAATACAGGTACATCAACAGTATCGACTATGAGGGCGCCAGAGCGTCATACACAAGGCCAGACTTCCGTGTTTATTGCCCCCTGACTCAACAAAACACTGCGCTGGCAACAAACCCTCGATTTTGTTGATGTCGAAGCACATTAGTCGCCCGCAGCAAAAATCGAATATACGCATAGACTCGAACGTGATTTAATTTTGTGCAACATTGTCTTTAACCCACTTACCGATTTCTGCTGACGCAAATTCATTTAATATGTGTTTAACTAAGTTATAAAGTGCAAGAAACTATTTTATGCAAACTAGGTGAAAAATAATGAATTAAATAAATTTTGTCATTATTTCAATACTCTAAATGCTAAATATTTTCAAGAATTTTACTGTCCTACAATTACCATAAAGCTTGAGCTCATGCCGCCTGTGATAAGGGTTTATCCTGTACAGGCACCTAACATTATAATGCCTTTGTAAATTATTTCTAAGAGTTTATGTTAAAATTTTACAAATTTTAATACAGAATAAATATTTATTATTATTATTCTTTTTGCGTCTCTTGACCCTGGACCTTCTCGGGACCCTGAGGTCCCGAGAAATGTCAATGTCAATTCCCAGACCTTTGGAATGCGTACGAGGGGCTGAAGCCAACTTGCTGAGGCCCGTTAGACGCTTTAAATGAAATGAGGCACCAACCGACGGTTATCCCTGTACGCACCATGCAAGTGCACCCAAGGACGACCCCCGGTTGGTTATATTGCAGGATATGGAAACAAACATATTGGACTACGGATTTGGGTAGCTTAAGTGGTCTATCTACGACTATGGAAAGCCTATGGCCCCTGCCTGACCAATATTTTATATATATATATACATATATATATACAATACACGGATAAAATGGCTGGGGGTGACTTGCACATTCAATAATGGGCCCCGGAAACGGTCGCTAGCACATAGTGATGTATCGACAAGAGGGCAACATGTCCTGAGGTGCTTGAGGAGTGGCGAGGTATTCCACGGTTATCAGAACAATCCCAAGATCCCTACCAGAATCTTACTGGAATACTTCCTTCCTACGAGCACGTTTGCTCTAGCGAATCTCCACTCAAACCGGCCAGTAGAGGCAAGAAAGAAGTGGGAGCTTTGTTCCTCGTCAGTGTTCACTCCAGCCGGCCAATAAAAGCAAACCATAGGTGAGGAATAAGACTTCTCCCCGGAGGTAGGGTCCGTGGGCTCGCTTCTGCCCAACAGCTCGCTACACGCTGCCCTGCGGGCTTCTATATCTCTCTTGGTCTGGCTCCTCACCCTAGACCTGTTCCGGCAAAGTAAAACCCCCCCGGCATAGACCTAAAGTTCGGAGCGCGCAAACCCCACCACGACGTAAACGTAAAGATACGGCGGTGGGGTTATTATTAGGGTTAATATGATTATTATAATGTACATTGTTAAATACAGAGAAAATTCTCCACCCTATTTAACCTACACAATATTCGAACAGTGTTAAATTCTTTCTTATGTACCTACAGTCAGAGAAAATAATTGTTTCTCAAATTGACACAGCTGTCAAAGTATGATAGCGGCGATTTCAATATACGGACAATTTAAGTTGGTAGCCAGTTTGCTAAACAATTAATTTCTCAGACTTACAATACTAACGCTGTCGAAGTGGCTGAATTTGGTAAAAGCTCATATAATTTGGAATCATCGATATGACGGAGAAGAACTCAGTGTTGTTTTTAAACCATTAACAGACGGTTTGTTTTATAGAATTAATTTATTCGCCCTTAACAGAGGGTAGACTATTCTTAGCTGGGAACGAAAAATCCATCCTCAGATCATTGGCTGGCATTTAGTATAAAACCAGCAGTAAAACTAAACTAATAATAATAAACAAAATCCTAATTTGACACTAAAACATAATACATAGCACGTTGACCCTTCGTCAGTCGCTGGTCATACAATTAGGCGACCTGCAAATGTTACGTTGGTTGTAAAATGGATATCAATAATCGTTTTGAAGACACGTTTTGGTGTGTGCAGCCCGTTTAAAAACTAATTTGAAATGATATTCTTTAAATTGTATGTTTTTGATTTTTGTTCGAACTTGGAATTGTAAATGGTGGAAGTGTCAAAATCAAAACATTGGCGCTTATGAAACGTCAAATGAGTGTTTCTAAAAAGTATACTGATTGATGCTGAATCAGTTACCTATTTCAGTTCAGGCAAGGGGTATCGTGTTATCTAGTAACTGGATTGTGGAGGTCAGATAGGCAGTTGCTCCATGTAAAATACTTGTACTCAGCTGCATCCGGTTGGACTGGAAGCAGACCCCAACATATGTACTTGGGAAAAGGCTAGGCGAATGATGAACCTTTCCGGAATAAATGCACTAAATAATGGCAAAACCGCATCAAAAGCCATTGTGTAGTTTAGAAGATCTAAGTTGTCACACAGACTGGCACAAAAAGTTTAAATGCTACTTCACTCATGCCAAGGTTTCATAAATTTTTCGAAATTTCCTACAATTTCTACCAAACAAAAACTACCAAAACGTAATTGTTGGTAGTTTACAGTAGCTATCGCAATAGCGTTGATTAGATCTGTAGAATATAATCTAGTCTATGTACTGTTTACTGAAATATAGTTTATGATATTTGATTTTCATCAACAGAATGTAAAAAATACATAAAACGATTGCGATCGTTTGCTAAATGTTAATAATCTCGAAATAAATAAATTGCTGAAGAAGCATTTCGGTGTATTTCTTGCAAAGTCAATATAGGTATCGATTGACAGTTATCTACCGAATGATAGGCATTTAGTTATAACGTTACGCAGTTAGTTCATGGTCAAAGTGGCGCTACCTAAACCTGATAACGAGCCTATCGATACTGATAACGGGTATTATTAATGACTGCTGTTGCTAAGCAAAGGATTTAATCATTATTAGGTGCTTCATGTTCTTAAAGCTTGCAAGCCTGATAGATTTCCTTGACATCTTTTGGCGATATTTCTTTTAATATATCGATACTTCCTTCTGAACTATAAATTATGGATAATATGTAAATAAGAAATTTAAAAGTAAAAAATTGAAAAGAGTATGCTTAGATGGTTTGGTCATGTTGAGAGGATGAATGAAAGGCGACTAACAAAAGGTATTTACAAGGCAAATGTGAGTGGAAACTCCGGGAGGGGTCGCCTCTGGAAAGAATAGTGACCTTATTGGTGATGTTCTTCAGAAAGGTCAGGTGCGTAGTACTCGCATCCGGCGTGCGTGTATGACCAGATGTATGAACGTAAACGAGGCAAAATGAGTATGTAAGGATCGTTGCAGGTGGCGTTCTGTAGTTTCTGCCTACCCCCATGGGAAGTAGGCGTGAGTTCATGTGTATGTGTGTAAGTAAGTAAGTCTATAAGTTTTTCGGCTTCGGCGATGAAGCAGCCCTACCTAGACAAGACTGATGTGGTCGCGGCTGACGAACTGAGCTGACGTCGTTTGCCAAAAATCACTGTGGATAAATGAGCCTGTTTTATTAGTTAAATAATCAATAATTTGACATTACTGTAGTTATAGATTAATATTTATGCGATAACTACGAATACACACATCCATTAAATCTAACTCAAACTCAAACCATTTATTTCAAATAAACCAATTACAGGCACTTTTGAATTGTCAAGGGGTCGGTCAGTCAGAAAGATGAAGCTAGTTGTCCATCAGTCAGTCATGTCGGTCAGTCAGAAAAAGAATTATGGACAGTTACCTCGTGTGCTACAATTGACATATTTTGTTGATAATTTTATAAGCCACCCGCCGTTACTTCTTTGGTATAAGCATTTATGTTTTTAAAGGCGTATCCACCATTCTCAAATCCAAGATTTTCATAAGATTACACCTATTAAAGATAATGTAAAACATTAAAAACAATTTCAATTCGTTTATGTGTATTAACAATTTGGTTATAACAATAAAGGAGCTCCTAATTAATCCGAATCGTTACCAAATTTTTTGCAGTGAATACTAAGGAGGATTTTATTAATTTTTTATTAGCTGCCTGTTATTACGGTTTTACTTCGACTAAAGTATCTTGCAGGTCTTAAAGAGGATAGATATAAAATACGTTTCTTGTGGGTACGTCATCATCAGGTTGGTTGAACTTCTGATGGGAACTATAAGAAAAGAATTGCCCAAAAAATATTGTCTCAAAATGATTGAATTAATTGTTGACAACTTTTACGACCGATGCCCGGTGGAGCAGACGAGTCCTGGAATGGAGACCGCGTATCGGCAAATGTAGTGTGGAACGCCCACGCCCCCTAGCTGGATGGATCGACGATTTTAAAAAGACGGCTTGGACAGACTGGATGCGGAAGGCGGAGGACAGTGTTGTGGCGCAGCCTGGGAGAGGCCATGTCCAGCAGTGGAATGCGATAGACTGAGTTGATCGATTGATCTCTAACGAACAGAAGAAATCCAAACATCAATTACTAAGTAACTAATTACTAAAAATCAACAATACCAGAGACCATACTATTCATCAACAAGTGCCTGGACCAAATATAACAATTTAACTGTCCAAATCAAACAATAATATTAGTGTTTCTTCAACCAAATCTAAGTTCGGAGCAAAAACAATAGGTTTTAGGCGGTTCCCATGCGCAGGTGCCTGCTCCCACGGCCTCTCTTGAAGGCTATCCTAGTGACATACTGTCTCTATTGGCTAATTAGGGTCAAAACCGCTTAGCAGTTTAAGTTTTATCGAAGATCTCATGGATGGGAAGGTGAATTGATAGTTTGTGAGAATTTTAAGAGGCTTACAAGAGCTAAAGCGCGGTCACTGTCGGACTGCATAGAAAAGAAAGAGATGCGCGATGACACAACGCTGGTAATTTATTGCAAAATATGAAGCAATTATCAATTTACGAAAAATCTATTGATTGGATTAAAAAATTAAAACACTATTACGTTAGTATGTTGCTTGAAGAATAATCTGACAAAAAATCAGAATGATTTAATGCATAGTAGTATGGTTTTTAATCGTTATAAGAAAATTTTAGAGGTATCTTCGTGATTTTTTTCTATCGTATCAAATTAGTTGTATTATGTTTTCAACACACTATCTAATTAGCAAATATCCTGAAGAATATCATATATTTTTCTGATTTTGTTTACTGCAGTGGATCATATACTTTTAGGCATTATAAAACTTACATTTAGGTCCTGTAGTCCCCTCAAGTAAGTTACAAAAAGTTTTGAAAAATCCGCATTTCTGGTTACGTTTATATCTTAAATAACAAACTATAGTTATTGTAGACACTTTATGAAGCCTTTAATTGAATTGAATGTTCTGAATTTCTAAGTAGCTTCAGGTAGTCTGGATCTGTGCCTGGTCGGTGGCAATTGGCTGGCCCCCTATTATATGGGAATTTAACTTAACGGGCAAAATGTGGGTGTACTATATATGTAGCTACATCTCTGCCCTACCCTTCGGGGAAATATAGCGGGTATGTTATTGTAATTGAATTATAGTCTATTGAAGTCCTTTCTCTTCTTGCCTACCCTGGTCCCATGTTTCTTGGGGTTGACGCCATTGATACTGTTTTTCTCATCGATTCTCCTCAGTCATTCGTCTTCTTACCATTTACTCCCTTCCCCTTTATATACGTATATCGATGTTTACTAAAAAACAATTGAATAGTTAGTTTATCCTTATTTGTCTCAAAGACAATGCATTTATATTGGATCAGAACTACAAACGGCAAGTATATGATCGCGGAGACCCTCGCAAACTTGCAAGTTAAAAAAACCAAGATATACAATAACAAACAACAATCATAGTCATCGCCATTCAAATACAAAAACGGTTGCCTATTATAATATCAATGATCATCAAATTCATTAGGTACAAGAACTAACGGGTATTCCCATACAATGCATAGTTAGAGACTATAACATTGTATGGACTCTGCTTTTTACGAGCGAATGTATGGAACTGTGACACGTCATGGGAAAGAGCAGAAGGATCACTCATATCAACGTACAAAATGTAATTATTTGTGCAGAGAATACTGCTATGTTTTCTATTCGAGTTTCAATTCAGATGAGAAGTTATATAAGGGAGAGCCAATCCATAACTTCAAAAGCAGCTTTCCATTGAGGTCTTACTCCAGAATTTGGTCCCCAACAACAATGACCATTTACAAAAAATCATACCTCTGTCACTACTTTGGTCGCTAATAAAAATATCATATTATATCACTAGGTAGACAGTTTGAGATAAAAACTGAAATATTCAACAAACGACTACAGTCACAAATTACACACGCTATTTCGAAGTTCTCGTGAAGGGTCTTTGGCCACTTCACAGAATATCTCTTCTAACTTTATCTATTTCATGCCGGTGTTAAGGAAGTCCAAATTATAATAATGGCGCCCTTTAATTGTGATGACGTCACGCGAGGTGACATAATTGTCGCTGTGCCAGGGCTGGCAGTAATTGCACCAATTAAATAAACTGGCTGTATCCTAAAGTTGGCTGTGCCTGTCAGTTCTCGGGTGCAAATAACCTATATTTCCTTGGGTGTCGGTAAGCAATTAAAAAAAATACGTTGTTACATGTTGTACCAAAGAAATAATTAAATATTTCTGTAATTAGATTTTCTTAAATATATATTTCATCTACAAAACGAGATCTTTCGGCAACAATGTTCCATAATTTCTAGGTGTATCGAAAATACAGACTTGAGAATTTCGAAGATCATATTCATTTTGAAAGAATGAATTCATATTAAAATATATATCTGCTGGAAAACGTTTCAAAGGGTTCAAAGTAATCTCAAAAATTACACCACCATTGAATTAATTTTAAGTCAGAGGACTGACTTAAAAATTTTCCTTTCTAAGTCAGTGCTCTGATTTTTATTCCTTTTTAAGTCGTTCCAATAATTATAAGCAAAAACCAAAACCTAGCTAACAGAAACGACATTAACATCACATATGTTTGGTGTTCACAAAAATCTTCCACATCAGCTGCGCCATCAACTTCAAAAGCTGTTAATCTTCGAAACCTACCACAAACGAAACCAAGAAATGCCACACAATGTTGCATAATATTCAATGGCCTTTACCAAATTTCCATCTATAGACCAAACTTGTTAACCCGCTAACTGCACTGCTGCGGCCCTAAGGTTCTAAGATGCTAATAAGAAATGTCAACAAACGTAAGAACAGCCTTCTCTGTGACCTCGATGACAGTAGTTATGCCATCAGATGGTCTATGGTTGTTTGTCTATTGATGAACTTGAGTGTTATTATCTCAGTTGCCAGTACTATTAGTATTTGCTGCCATTCTAGTAGTGTCAATAGGAAGTTCTGTGTTGAAATCATTTTGTTGTTTCTTCCGTTATGTTGTCTATATTGTAATGGAAAAGTTTAAAGAGCCCTTGATAATTTTTCTTCGTCATTTCTTTTTGGATTTACTTGGGTGTCCTTTAACCCCCTTGTAACTCGAGACAGTACACGATATACGGGAAAACAGGACAGAGGCAACATAAAGGATCCATTATGTAGGTCAAGTGGCTTTATAGATTTTATTAACAACGCCAAGTCCCATGATGTCAATTAGCAGACATCGGAGATGACGCAACCAACCAGCCACCTAAAAAATCAAAAGTCTAATGTAAAACTATTATTGGAAGCAAATGATTTGTACTAGTAACTACTGTATTAAATTCCATGTCGTTTTCCCGCTATCTTACACCTGTTCCTATAGGCTTTGTCATCGCAACGATCACATCTTATCTGATTGCCTTGTTCTGACCGAACTAGGAAGTAGTAGTGCCAAAAGTAATCTTATATTTATACGTCTTTAGTTTCGTTGCCTTTCCTAGTTGAGAAACTGGCTGAATTTCAGCTGATAAGGCAATCTTTTCATGAGGTTTCCCGCTAATCATTAAGACAGATGAGAAGTTCCTATATAGTCAAGTCTTAGACTATGGTTACGATGTCGGGAACAGTCGAGTTAGTTTAAAATCCACACGACAGAGTTTCTGCAGTATTGTCCCTCGTTTCTCCCTTAATCCATCCAAAGGTTGTCTTTAAAAGATCGCTATTAGCGATAAGACCGCCCATTGTGTCACCCCTTATAAAATTTCTACATTTATATCTGTAATTTTTTTGATGGTGGTGGTTATATCTAAAATAAATTACATATCTGTTGTATATACAAATAACTGCCCCGTTGGTCTTGTGGTCGCGACTGCTGAGCGTGAGGTCCTGGGTTCGATTCCCTTGTTGGTCAACATGTTAAAGGGGTTTTCCATTAGGAATTTCTCAGTAACAGCCCGGAGTTTGGAAGTTGGCAGTGCGATATCCTCGTGCCTCGGAAAGTACGTTAATCCGTTGGTCCTGCGCTTGATCTCTCACCGGTCGTGTCGGATTGCCGTCCCATCGGCCTATGAGAGTGAGAGAAGAGTATGTGCACCTGCGTCTGCGCAAAAACTTGCACAATAATATCTTCCGCGTAGATGGCTAGTCTCCGTTGAGATTGGCTGCCATGGCCGAAAATCTGTCTGGAGGACTATTATTTTTATTATTATCAGATATGTACAAAAAGCAGCGGGCGCTTTGAACGAGTCCCCGAATCCAGAAAAAACATAGCTAAAACAACAAAAACAATTTCAATTGAAATATGTGGACCATAAAAAGACAAATTAATATATTCGTAGCAACAAATGCTACATTTACATAATCACGATAGGTGCGAGAGGCCGGTGTCTGTCTGTTTGCACAGCAGTCTACTCGTTACACAATCTCGTGCGTAAAACATCGCGATATTTAAACGTTTTACAACTTTTATTACAGTTTATTGTGAGTTTTCTTGCGGTTTTGTGAGTACAGTTAGTTATAAGTTTTATAATAACTGTCTCCTCAACGTTCGTTGCTCTGGAATGAACGGCATTTAGGACATTGTTGTAACTATCCTTAAATGGATCAACTTCTTTTATTGCTTTCTGTTTGTCAATATCTTTTATTGAATTATTAGATTGTTTCTTCGACTATCGATTCGTTTCATTGCGGTCATCAATTCATCATTATTCAAAAAGCCCCAGTTTGTTATGACTGGCTTCCCAAAAATTATTTCCAGACAATTTTATAGCGCATTTGACGCCGCTCCATTCATGGGACCCATAAAATGCATGAATTCAAACAATTGTCCGACAAATAACTTCTTTCACTCCACATATAAACGCAGACATTGCCCAAAGAACTTCCTCTACGTGTGCGGAATCGAACCCATTGTCAAAATGTTGAGATGATGACCAGAATTGCGATGTTACTTGAATCGAGCCGTTGCGCGTTGTGACCTGAGGTGTGGATGTCGTGTCTTGCTTTTAGGGTTTTCAGTTCATTGTTTAGAACATATCCTGTGTTCTATTATAAAAAGTAGCCGTTTTCTTTCAGCTCTATAATCAGCAAATAAAAAGACAGTGAATTTTTTTTTTTTTGGAATTTTGATAATTTTTCTGCCAATATTCACAATTCTAATACGAGTACCATGTTTTTGGGTGTTTTCTTTGTTCAATTTTAATAGTTTGGCACGACCTTCATTAAGCTTTCTTTATTATAAACTAATCTATAATAATTATTAATAATCAGCCTATAATGTCCCCACTGCTGGGACGCTCTTCGAGAGGGAGTGGGCAGAAATCTACCATGCGGGCCCAGTGTGGATTGGTCACATGTCTTTGAATTTTTGGTTCTAGGACATGCCGGTTCCTTACGATGTTTTCTTTCACAGATAATTTTTAAACTTACAAAAATGCTGTTCAACAATTCTCTAATGTGGCTTTATCAAAACAGCTTTTAATAATAATATTTCAATCTCTCTCTCGCTAATGTCTTCTGCCCAAAAATCCCCTAATTCTGCCAAAACTAACGTTCAGTAGTAAAACATTATTTATTTAGTACCAGATACCATTCTGCGTTATCAGTAGGATTTGACAAGCGTACACAGTTACATTGTTTCAAGGCAAATTGTGTTTGATAGCAAAACGACACATCTTCAGGGTTGCCCGATTCTGAACGGTTTTTTAATAATAATAAATGTTGATGTTATTTGATTAGTACATATGGGAATTCAAGTTGTATATCTTAAGAGATTTTGTGTTTCTATTCTCTTTAAGTCGGGCATCTTGCCAATCTACTACAATTATTTTTCTTTAACTTTTGCGGTGCCGTCTCTTTTGTTTTGGATCAATTAATATTTTTTCTTATATTATTACCATCATTTTTTTCAGGGTCTTCTTTGCACCTGTGTTCTCATTGCCATCTGTGGTTGCTACCTCGCTTCCGAACTAATTAATCCACTATAAAATACAAGGTTAGTTGCCTGACAATCAAAAGCAAACAAAATATTTATTTCTTTATTAAAATTGCTTATTTCATCAACCCATATGGTGCCACTGCTAAGCAAATATTCTCCATTGAGCTATACCACTTAAATTTGAATAAAGATTCCAGTAAAGTTACGTAAGCCATCTAAAAAAACATTACCTAGCAACTGTCTACGTATGTAAGGGTAACTAATCTTGATAAGTGACATCGCTTCTTCGTCACTCACAGCTTACTAACCCAATTCCGCTCAGCTGATGAACACTGAAGTGAAAGATAAAAGGTTGATACACTCTGTTTGCGTTAGATTCCTAGACCAGCCAGTGTAAGATAACATAATTGTTACTAATTGGCAGATTGGTTGGCGAGATGACTAGCGCGTCATTAATTTTGTTCTTGATACGAGCTACCTCGTTTATAGAAATTTAGGTAATCTTGTTGGATGCTGTGGCAACTTTAGTTTCTTCTAGACTTTTCCCAAAAATGCTTTCTTCGTCTATCTTTTGACATTGTATTTTGGAAACAAGACTGGTCTCGTTAAATTTAGTAACAACCTGGTTTTGAGTCATTAATGTAATCTTAGCCACTTGCTACTGTTCATATTCGCCTTCTGTGATTATTTAGTGGCCTTGTGAGTTCTGTGTTTATTCTTATTCACTGCTATTGGTTTCTAGATCTCTAGATTTAGGTTTTTGATTGCCCATTGAGGGCCCTCTTTATCATCTAATCGTTATTAATCATTGATAACGTCTATACTTGTTCTTTTATCAAAAGCCCAAGCCGTAGCACTCACGTCAAAATTCAGTTCTTTTGAACAAATATTTTATTGTCACTATCAACCGAGATAAGTACAAGGTACTAGTTCTCTAACAGTTCATTTTTATCTAAGACAAAGAGATAAACTATCTCTAGTCTACCAATTAGATAATATGTAATATTCGTTATCGCTACCGTAGTTTTATCAATTTACGAATAACCTAATTCTGTCGTTGATGCAATGATACACTGACCTATATCTTCAAGCTCATGTTAAATCTCATTTTAGGTACACAGACATCTATTATGATACAATTAACCCTTTTTATTGCGAATAAAGTGTGTTTAACGAGTTATGTCGTAAGCCACACGCGTTATTCCAGAGATAATTTTCGTCGTAACACGAAACCCAGTCATCAATGGTCACGCCAACTTATTTTCAAATGGTGCAACAAACTGACCCATTTTCGCGCCAGCCCTGGCAAGAAAGGGCGTTCGAAAACGGCGCTTACGTTCGTCTGGGCGACGTCTGCGCAGAGCGTATTCCGTGCGCATCCAACCTTTCCGCCGGCGCGCGCAATGTCAACAAACTCGGCGAGTCAGCTCCGGGCGCAGGAATGCAACGAACACGGCACATGTACAATGGAATAAGAACAGAAGGTCCATAGAAAGACTGCGAAGTAAGTAGTTAACGGACTCATAGATGCTAAATTGAGAACAATATTTTCAAGCGATTCCAAAATGCAACAGGCGCTGGTCAGGAACTGTTCCATTTCATCTTACGCGTCTATTGAATGAGAAAACTCCATGTAAAGCTAATCTTCTGTAACTTCTTATTTATCAAGTGTAGCGACGGTGCATTGTGCGCCTGCGCATGTCACGGTATATGAAATATGAATAGGATGTACCCTTTTTGTAGTTCCTTTTATTACGTCATTATACTAACGATAATGTCGCCTGGGTTGCCACCATTTTGGATAGGTAGTTCCTTCATGACGTCAGAGATTGATTAATGATATTGTCGAACAAATATGACTCCAATCTATGTGTTCAGATAATATTTGTGGTCTAACACCTATCGGTTAAAGGTGTCAAAAATGGACATCATTTTCGTATCTTTTAGCTCGTGCTTATTAATAACGACGCTGTTTGCTAATTCCATATGACAAAAATTCTCACGTAGCTTTTAAACCAATAGGATCCAATTAAATAGGTTTCATGTTTGTCATTCGTTCAGGAGGTAATGTATTCACTAAAAGCTTTTTGCTGTCAATCTAACTTAATATATTTTTACACTGTTCCCATAAAGTTGCAATAAAATAAAGATAAAACTTATTTTTTTTACTTATGACCTAAATCTATTTTGTGAAGGCTCCTAGAACTTCAAAATTAAGCCATAAAATAAAAATTTAATACTCAATCATAAAAATGTCTATATACCTATAAAAAAAATTACATTCGCAGACAAAATTGGACAGCATTAAACTATTCAATCCAGATTGACTTAAAATTTAGATAGCCCAAAAAGAACTGGATCTATAAAAATTGAATCGAGTTATTAATAAAATACTAATAAGTACTTGGTAACTCAACTATGTTCGAATTAAAAATAGAAATGATGTGAATGCAAGACAAGCGTGAAAGTTTAGAAGTGCATTCCTTTCGAAGTTGCTTAGGTTAGATGCAAATATTCAATTAATTAATATTCAATTAACTAAATATTCAGTTAATTAATTAATTAAAATTCAATTAATTAATTAATTAAAATTCAATTAATTAATTCAATATTCAATTAATTTATTAATTAATCAACTGCCTCGTCGGGCTAGTGGTCGCAAGCACTGCTGCTGAGCTTGAGGTACCGGGTTCGATTCCCGGGTCGGGCAGTGTTATTGGGTTTTTCCGTGTGGTATTTCTCATTAGCAGCCCGGAGTCTGGATTTGTGCCCGGTTGACGGCCACAGGCTCGTCCCCTGTTACATGGGACTTAAAAATAACTGATGAAATGTGAATGTACTATAGGTACACCTCTGCTTAACCCTTCGGGGAATACAGGCGTGATTTATGTTAAGTGTTAGTTATCAATCAAATCAGCGACTAATTAGCCTTTCTCTGTCTCAATCAGACAAAACTTTCCCCGGTTTTGCCTGCAAGATTGAGACCGTTATGCCACTGTGCACTGAGTAAGTATTTCATTCTTAAATACCTTTACATATGTACATTCTAACTACTGAAATTATTTATAGAAGTGATAGCTACTATATCTAGCGCATTTTTCATAATAAAAAACACAGGCCCCCTCCTTTTTTGAAATTGGTTAAATATCTAAACTTGCTTGCAAAACCGCTATAGACAGCTAGAAAACACATAGAAAAAAATATTTCGATGCGTTTAACAACTTATGTATCAAGCTGAATTTTTAACCGAGGAAAAAGAAGGCGGTGGTTCTCAATCAACGTGTATTTTTATATTTGACCACGCATAACTTTTTACAGAGTAATCTGATTTTGATAATTATTTTTACGTACTTAATCCGCCCCCATGATAACATAAAAAAATCAATAAGTACGTTAATAACCAGTTTAACTAAAAATATATTCCAGTTACACAATTTAACGTAGTTAATTTCGCCGTTAAATTATTGCAAACCTAATCATTAACAGAAGACTAACTAGTAATCGCGTCACCCACAAAAAAAAAACTTTTAACATCTATCTACACTAACACACACTTGGTCAAATATTTAAACTGCGATCAATATCACACTTGTTCAAACAGTACTTTGACAGTGAGTAAATCATTAATTCTTTTGTTTTATTAAACCTACATTTTAATATGCCTGTATTTTTCCACGATTTTACAGAATAGATGACATCATTAATTACTATGTACGCAATACTTGATTTTATTTTGAAACTCAGGCTAGTAGATACAATTTTAAAGTAAATAAAAAAAAAAACAATATTATATTACCGACCAAGTGTGTGTCTGACCACGCACAATGAAGGTCCCGTAGTTGTTATGAATATTAACACATGTACAGAATTGAATTTATCGACCGCAAAAATAACTTTGTATTTCATAAAACTATGACAAAGTTATTGCTGCGGTTATAACCAAAAATATCACATAACTCAAAAATTATTGACTTAAAAAGTCACTTAGAAACATCATAATATTTTAATTATGGGATTCGTATCCATACCGCCTCTCGCTTATTTATGTAAGTACATTGTTTTTTTTTATCCCTCAGTTACATGTATGGGGAGCCCCACTCCTAATGGTTTTTACACACAGTAAAAACGGTATTCTCAATTTCCATCGATATACTTAACACTTAACATATCAATCAAATCAGCGACTAATTAGCCTTTCTCGGTCTCAATCAGACAAAACCTTCCCCGGTTTTGTCTGCAAGATTGAGACTGTTATGCCACTGTGCACTGAGTAATTATTTCATTCTCAAATACCTTTACATATGTACATTCTAACTACTGAAAATATTTATAGAAGTGATAGCTACTTATATCTAGCGTACCTTTCATAATGAAAAACACAATTGCATCCTCCTTTTTTGAAATTGTTTAAAAATCGAAACTTTCTTACAAAACCGCTGTCGACAGCTAGAGGACACAAAGGAAAAATAATATTTGGATGCATTTAACAACCTGTATGTATCAAACTGAATTTAAACCGAAGAAAAAATTGGAGGAGGTTCTCAATCGACGCGTATTTTTTTAATTTTTTTTTTGTTTTATTTGACCACGCATAACTTTTTACAAAGTAGTCCGATTTTGACCATTCTTTTTACATGCTTAATCGGTCCCCATGATACCATAAAAAATCAATAAGTACGTTAATAACCAGTTTAACTAAAAATATATATTCCAGCTACACAATTTAACGTAGTTAATTTCGCCGTTAAATTATTGTAAACCTAATCATTAACAGAAGACTGACAAGTAATCGCATCACCCACAAAAAAAAAATCATTAAACATCTATCTACACTAACACACACTTGGTCAAATATTTAAACTGCGATCAATATCACACTTGTTCAAACAGTACTTTGACAGTGAGTAAATCATTAATTCTTTTGTTTTATTAAACCTACATTTTAATATGCCTGTAATTTTCCACGATTTTACAGAACAGATGACATCATTAATTACTATGTTCGCAATACTTGATTGTATTTTGAAACTCAGGCTAGTAGATACAATTTTAAAGTAAATAAAAAAAAAACAATATTATATTACTGACCAAGTGCGTGTCTGGCCACGCACAATGAAGGTCCCGTAGTTGTTATGAATATTAACACATGTACAGAATTGAATTTATCGACCGCAAAAATAAGTTTGTATTTCATAAAACTATGACAAACAAACTTATTGCTGCAGTTATAACCAAACATATCACATAACTCAAAAATTATTGACTTAAAAAGTCACTTAGAAACATCATAATATTTTAATTATGGGATCCGTACCCATACCGCCTCTCGCTTATTTATGTAAGTACATTGTTTTTTTTTTATCCCCCAGTTACATGTATGGGGAGCCCCACTCCTAATGGTTTTATTTTCATACAGAATAAACGTTATTACCAATTGCCATCGATATTCTTAACACTTAACATATCAATCAAATCAGCGACTAATTAGCCTTTCTCGGTCTCAATCAGACAAAACCTTCCCCGGTTTTGTCTGCAAGATTGAGACTGTTATGCCACTGTGCACTGAGTAATTATTTCATTCTCAAATACCTTTACATATGTACATTCTAACTACTGAAAATATTTATAGAAGTGATAGCTACTTATATCTAGCGTACCTTTCATAATGAAAAACACAATTGCATCCTCCTTTTTTGAAATTGTTTAAAAATCGAAACTTTCTTACAAAACCGCTGTCGACAGCTAGAGGACACAAAGGAAAAATAATATTTGGATGCATTTAACAACCGGTATGTATCAAACTGAATTTAAACCGAAGAAAAAATTGGAGGAGGTTCTCAATCGACGCGTATTTTTTATGTTGTTGAAAGGCTTTAAATACCGGTAAAATGTTCGTAACGTTACCTCTATTTGACAGAGTTACCGTTAATATTTAAATAACGGTAATAAATTTAACTTTACTTATGCTACATTTTAACGTTAATCTTTATTAACGTTAATTGTTAAATAACGTTAATTTTACCGTTATTTTTTAACTGTTATCTTGTGAAGTGGAAGTAATGGGGGCGGAGGTGCGCGGCGGGCTGCTCGCCGCGCCGCTGTGGCCCTCTCACGCGTCGCTGTGATGCCGTGCCGATAAAAACATTGTCTGATTCTTACGCGTGAGTAGTATAGTGAGCTGATTTAATCAGTGATAAGTGTGATAACTGACAATTTATCCAATATCAAGAGGAGTGAAGACAATAATCAAAGTAATTAATTTACTTATTTATAGTTATTACAATAGTCGTTGTAAACATGCAGGATCTAATAGTCTAACGCACCGCCACGGCATCGGCATGTCGACTGTTGTCACCGACCGCCGCGTGCCGTTCGTATGTATGAGCGCTTACATTTACGCATTTCAGGCATCCCCCGATCGCGAGGAGGCGAAACGCCGGGGCGTAACTCCGCTGCTGCGAGAAATCGCGGCACAGCGGACGGAGCCCCGGCGGGATCTCATGGCGGCATGAAGAGTGCGACTGTCGCAACCCAGCACAGGGCACGCCACAATTGCGGCGGTAAGTCCCCTCTTTGTGGAGCGGTTTGAGAGGCGCCACGGCGTCCTCACCTTCCGCCTGACGCAGGTCCTCACCGGACATGTCTGTTTCGGGAGGTTCCTGTTTCGGATAAGGCGGGAGGAAACGTCCGGGTGTTATCATTGTGTGGATCGATCGGAGGACACGGTAGAGCATACGGTGGTCTGCCCGGCTTGGGCGGAGCACCGCCGTGTCCTCGTGGCGGTGACCTCTCGCGTCCAACCCTGCAGGCGTAGCATGACGCTTTCTATTTCTTGGAAGACAATACATAGCTATTTCTATACAAAGTGTCATTTCGTTTCTCTATTTTTGACATCGCACAGTAAAAATCCTTCTACAATCTGTCATTTTGTCTTTCGTTTCTTCCGATCGCTGTCTAGGTCCTTTTATATGTAGACTATTTCAGAAGAAAGATTTCTATCCCAAACGTCAAAATCACTCTGACAACTGACTGTTGTCTAAGGTAGTGAAGACAATTTGATTTTGTAATCACCATGCTAAAGACATTAGACAACTTTTTACTCGACGGCCCCAAAGTATAAAATTGGAATAGAAAAATTGAATGTTTCACATTTTGTATGGAAAATGTGAAAAATTATTACCTACATGTTCAGTTTTAGGGGTTTAAGGATTTCATAAAGGGGGTCGAAATTTTCATTATTTTTGCGATAGGACACACCATTTTCGAGATATAAGCAAAATAAAAGAAAAACGTGAACGTTTTACTGAATTTCGTAAAAAGTGCAGTTGACTCTTTCTACTTTGCTGCCGTCGTACTGTCTTCACGGAACGTAATTTTTGTCTATTCTTCCGTCGACAAAACCAGTTTCTATAATAGTCATGCTACGCGTGCTGGTTCAGGCCATGGTACGGAGCGAGAGGGAATGGGAAGCCGTCACCTCCTTCTGCGAAGCTGTAATGCTTGCGAAGGAGGAGGCGGAGCGCGTGAGGGAGAGGCAATCGCTGCGCCCTCGCGCCCCTAGACACCACAGGAAGAGACACATTGGGCGTCGGGAGTCGTTTGCTGACTCCCGGCCACCGTAGGCGCGAGCTTGCGGTAAGGACCAGGCCCGGTTCGACGGCGCGTCATGTTCCACGCGCGCCTCAAAGAGATGTCAGCACCATTGACGGGGTCCAAAAGGGCTGATGCCTGCCGGGGTCGCGGATTGTTCGAAAGAGTTACCGTGGCCCTGGCGCACAGGCAACTGAAGGAACACGAGTGGGTTTTAGTCAGTAAGTCTGACACGCCCTTCCGCTCCACCCAGAGCGGGAGAGGTCATTTGATGATATCCCACCAAAAAAAAAACTATCCCCGTGATGCCTGAACTTTGCCATAGGTAAATGGGCTCAATTAGGGGTAAACCAGTTTATTTTAAAGTCAATAGCAAGTTATCGCTTGCCCTTCAGGAAGAAACCTCGTCTGAAATACCCAACCAAAAACTTTTCGTCTTGAACAAACCAACTCACTGTAGGTATTACACACGAATGAGGCGCAACGGCGCGGCGGCGGCGCGGCAAAGCGGCAACAGTGCATCTATAGTGATCCAACGCTATGCCAAAGCGAGCGCACAAAAATGTAAATCTACGGAACGGCAACGTAGCTAAATTAACGGTAAAATTAACGTTACTTGTGTATTTTACGTTAATGTTAATTAACGTTAAATTACTGTTAAGTTAAAAAAGTAACGTTACATTTTTGTAACGTTAGTAAGGTATCACATTGAAATTAACGTTACTTAACGGTAATTATTTTGTTATTTGGTAACGTTAACAAGCCCTGTGTTGTTGTAGGTATAACAAGTAATCGCATCACCCACAAAAAAAATCATTTAACATCTATCTACAATATCTACATCTACACACACACTTGGTCAAATATTTAAACTGCGATCAATATCACACTTGTTCAAACAGTACTTTGACAGTGAGTAAATCATTAATTCTTTTGTTTTATTAAACCTACATTTTAATATGCCTGTATTTTTCGACGTTTTTACAGAATAGATTACATCATTACTCTATGTACGCAATACTTGATTGCATTTCGAACCTCAGGCGAGCAATGGGTAGCTCGCCGTCCGGTACGGACCAGGCCCGGGTCGACGGCGCGTCGTGTTCCATGCGCGCCTCAAAGAGATGTCAGCTTAATTGACGGGGTCCGATAGGGCCGATGCCTGCCGGGGTCGCGGATGGTTCGAAAGAGTTACCGTGGCCCTGGCGCACAGGCAACTGAAGGAACACGGGTGGGTTTTAGTCAGAAAGAGTCTGACACGCCCTTCCGCTCCGCCTAGAGCGGGAGAGGTCATTTGATGATTTCCCACACAAAAAAGAAAAGGTCTGCTATCTTGTATGGATCAGAATGTTGGCGATGTGATTCGGAGATTTATGTGGAAAATGTTGAGAGGCAAGTTTTGAGAATTAATGTCGATGGTTAAACTAGTACGGGAAGACCAAAGAAGCGATGGGTGGACTGTGTGAACGATGATATGGTTAGAAGGGGGGTGACTAATGAGATGACGAGTAATAGAGAAGTATGGAAGGAGAAGACATGTTGCGATGACCACAAATGAATTGGGATAAAGGCAGGTAAATGATGAATGATGATGAATGATTTATAAGTAAGATACAAAATAAACTTTAATTAACTTAAAGTGATCAAAATATTTACTAAACGTTTAAAAAGGAATTTTACATGTTAAAACAAACAAAATTATTTCATTGACCGAGCGAGCGCAAAGCGCGAGCGAATCGTCTCCGTTTCTGCTTGGGTAAAAATGCTTTCGTATGTCCGGATTTCTGTTCTCTACAGGTCGCATTTCTCAACCGATTCTCGTGAAATTTTGTGACTAGGTTCGATAATTAGGTATATGGATTTGTTTTTGTCGATTCAGTGTTTCGAAACGGCCGAAATATGGGTTGAAAATGTAAACAAAAACATATTTCTCACTGAGCCACTAGTATCAGGGTACGAATTTTTTCTCTCACTGCAAATTGCAATATTTCATATCGTTATCTTGAAGTAGGTATTGTAAACGTTATCAATGCATCGATAAATGATAAGATACATAAGAGAAAGTTATTGTTACTATTACGTTTTGACAGATTCAGGCGAAAAGATGAATGACTGCTGTAGAATTCAGGTCAAACTTGCCAATATTATTTTTGTTTCAACTTTACAGCTGCGTTTCAATATTTAAAACGGGAGCATTTTTTTCAAAATATCGTTCGTCAATCAGTTAAAATAATGTTGGTTAAAAAAAATAACCTCAATTGATTCGAATTATCATAAGTAGGTACGCTAAAGTAAACTGCAAGAACACGCATTCTCACTAGGTAATGCCAAAAACGGTTAACACAAACTCGATAATTTGTTGTATTATAACTCTCAAAAATTGCCTACTCGGCACGCTTTTGAAATTCGTGAAGTACCTAATCGATGTGCAAATACAAGAAAATATTCAGTATTCAAGCTTAATTTCTATTTTTTCCACTAGCTATTGCCTGCGACTTCGTCTGCAATCTAGGATAAAAAGAGCAAGTAGCCTATGTGCTTATCCAGAGTTAGAATATCCGTGGAGTTTCTTGCCCGTTCTTCTCCATAGGTATCTACTACGCTTTGGAATGAGCAACTAGCTTCATCGTTCTGACTGACCGAGTCCTTGACAATTCAAAAGTGCCTGTAATTGGTTTATTTGAAATAAATGCTTTGAGTTTGAGTTTCCAGGTCATGTTCTATCTGTGTGCCAAATTTCGTCCAAAATCCATTCAGCCCTTTTTGCGTGATTGAGTAACAAACATCCAGTCATACAAACTTTCACATTTGTATTATTAGTAGGATGTATTGTGTGGTTTCCTGGGCCGGCAGTCTCGACATAGATACCGACAAAAATCGGTCGTTAAGTCCAATCGATATCAAATTTCTCTAATAGATTTTCAACCTTATGCTTTGGAAATAAAGTTGAAAATCTATTAAAGGAATTTGACATCGATACGACTTAGTGACAGATTTTTGTCGCTATCTAATGTCGAGACTGCAGGGCCTGGGTATTTAATTTAAACGTAACGATTATTTTTTGGCTTGTTGGCAGCATTGTTGACAAAAATTTCTTTGCAACTTTTGATTTTTAGGAGTAATCTGGTTACCCACTGTTCAAATAATTTGATTCTGGTGTATTTACATTATGCTAATCACGTCTTAATTTCAACAGCAGGACGGAACTACCTATATACCCTTATTAAGGGCACATAAAATAAGTTTAATAAGGTAAAAGTTAGTTGCGAGCTATCCAGATTGTTCATGTACATAATTTCATTGTGTATCTTCAGTTATAATCTTAATTAAGCCGGTCACGGTGTAATAATACGATTAATGATAACTTCCACGTTTCTGAGCTGTTTATTGGCTCGTCGGTTTTTAGAGGTTGGCGCCACTGTCGCGACGTAAGGCAGGGGATATAGGGCAATAAAAAAAAAAAAACTCTAATAAAAAATTATAATATCAATTAAAACTAAATAATAGCACATACGAAACAAATTACCTTGTGTTTGCTTATTTTCATAATATACTAGCTGACCCGACAGACGTTGTCCTGTGCAAACAATAATTCTTACAAAAATCCCACAGATAAAAGGACGTTCAGGTTTTCCCGAATTTGAAAAATTTTCCTCTCATAAAAACCTAATTCTGACTATTAAGATTTTAAACAATACCCGAAGAAGGATCAGTCTACTTTAGCCAGTCTGAAACCTGGTTGAACTAATTGGTCCCTATTTCTAGTCCTATCATTGTATCTTTCAGCGCTTTTACTGAAAAGATAAAAAGAATTAAAGGAAAGATCATGTGAAGACCATGTAGTTTGGTGTCTGGATCGGAAAGGTATTTTTGCATAAAAAAATTAAAAAGAACTCGTAATAAAAATCATTTTTTTTTGTAGTTTGCCTTTGATTCTCTTGCGTAAGCTGTAGATAACTGTAAAGAAACCAAGCAATAATGCATATATACAAATAAAACATTTTGAAGTAACAATTTCTTTTTTATCTTCCAGTTTACCGTCGTCGTCGCCTCCCACCAATGTACACCCGCCCTAACCCGAGTGCAATGCGCGCGCGCACGCGATCCGACAATATTGAAACATCAAGAGCAGCCCTTCGGAACACTTGTTTCTAGATATTTATAAATATACCGCGGACCCTGGTACGCTCAACCGCACAACAGTTGAACTACGAAAATCAGCCCTACTCATCATCTGCCTAGTCTTTTCCTAACTATATTAGGGTCAGCTTCCAGTCTGACCGGATGTAGCTGAATTCCAGTAGGTATTTTACATAGCGGCTGCCTATCTGACGTCTACAACCCAGTGACTGGTTAACACGATACCTGTTGGCAAGACTATTTGTCAGACTGTCGGGTTTCTGAATACCCGTAACGACTGTCAAAGATCTACGAATGAAAAAAAGCATCCTTACTGATACAAAATATTGGGGCTGTCAATGTCAAATTATAACTATGGATGGCAGTTGACTGTACCAGTGAGCCTCGTTAAGTTGACAACACCTGCATAAATCATTATTATAGCTGGCAATACATCATTCGGAGAAGTTTTAATTTACTTGGTGGCTTTAACTGATTGTAACATCTTACAAAAAGCTTAGAATCATCCGCTGAACCGAAGTTAGCTACTTAGCTAGGTCAAGGAAGAGAGGCAGAAGACTTTTTTTTTTGTAAATTGAACAGGCCTTAATTTGGTGCAAAAACTGAACTAAATGCTGTAGTCAAGGCTTTATATTTATCATTAATAAATCGCACTTTATCATAGCAATTGGAAATATTTAATCATTACTTGAAGAAGTCATGGATGATGTCAGAGTACTTCATTTGCAAAGAGAAACGTAGGTCACGATAGGCAAATTCATTTACCAGTAATTTCTGTTCAACATCTTACTCCTCTAAACCTTTATGACTTATGCATTCACATAAAAAGGTAAAGTTATCAGCGAAATAACTAACATTGGAAGACACACAACTGTTCCAAACAAATCTCGCTTCCATATCTCCCGCTAATGCATTTCAAATGTATCAGTTTATGCTCCCGTCATAACTGTATCTCAGATCTGTCAAAACACAATCTTTGTATCCATACCTTTATTACGAAACAATTAGGCCCACCGTCCTATTTTCATAAACTAGGAAACGTTTAACGACTATTACACAATTCCGAACAGACAGAACAATCGAAACTTCTATAATTAGATCGCGATGGCGAAAAAAATCTACCGTTTCATCTCTTATTTCGATATTCATCGGTAACTTTTTACTGTTTTAAAATTTCATCAGACTTGTTGTCTACGCAATGGATGGTATCTTTAGCAAATATGTGTGTGTTGTGGAGACGGTATTAAAGATATTATGGCCTAGTTGGCACCGTGTCCACACCCACGAACGTCGCGAGGGAATCGCAGAAATTTCAGATTTGTCGCCACCAGAAATATACTGGCTCCGTTAATGTTTATAATAAAATTATTTTATGCCGGAATTGCAAATAACAGTATTTTTTCTAGTTGAATTTATGTGCGAAAATGCAAGAAGAAAAAAATACTGGGATTATACTTGTTACACAATAATAATTGCAAATTAAAGAGTTCGTAGATAAACAAATGAAAAAAGGTTCGCAGATAAACATAGACATACATACAAAACAACAGGCAATCGTTCAGAAAATAGGTGACAATAACAATAAAAACACGGATTGAAATTTGGTAAACTAGGTCAAAAGTTAATCCACGTCAATGTTTAGGTAATTAAAGTAGACCAAAAGATTTTCAGACAACAACATTTTATTCTAATTATGTGGAGACGGCCTCAAGGTTTACAAACCCGGAAGTTTAACATTATGAAATGTTTATCAATCCAGAGCTCTGAGGTCACCAACATTAGGTGAGCAAGCGTGGTCATTAATGCTTATGCCATTTGGTATAAGAAGAGGCCTTTGCTAATCAGCAGAAAAAATAATTACATACTGGCTGATGATATTATTTACCGATTCATGTTTTTTTCAGTCCTTTCATGCAATGGGGGCTATCGTTTTTGTACCCAGTTGGCGCCACTGTCGAGTAAGGTCCTGTTGCAGTACTTTTATTTGATGTTTTGGATATGTTTAAGTACGCTGATATTCATAGTATATTTATTTTAAAACTTCAAATGAATATTTTTATTATAATGTTCCAAAAATTGGCAAGCATGAAACAGACAAATCTTATTCTTCCTTCAAGTGCTACCAAACTAGATCCCAACTTTTTACTTAAAATCTTAAGCCATAATTAATCAAGAATGGCACAACCATTACAGCTATATATATGAATCATTCGTGAAAATCCGTGATAAAAAATCCCGCAAGCAGTGAACATTCAGTACATATTTTGACATCTAGAGACCTTACTCTACACTAGCGCCGCTAACGGCGATCTCAAGCGCGATAGCCCTCATTCAAATCGTAGAAAAATCGTCATCAACTTCCATTCATTTTATAAACACAACATAAATATTTGAGTCACATTCCGCCAGGCACAGCCGGGCTTGATTACTCATCCTTAAGATTAATTAATAAGTAGGTATAATTAATATTAATACTAATTGAAACCAAAAGATAAACAATACGTTTAACATTCTAGGGCCTTTCCTCATTATCGCCATATTATCTTTATTTATCAAGTTTTCTTTACCGCGGGAAATACCTGTGGTATGTAACGTTTCATTCAAATAATTAGGTACCTAGCCTAATTATTTTAATGAAACGTTTCAATATTTTTCCTACGACATTTCATCGAAATAAAACATCAAAATATTACCTGATTACAATTATTAATAAAAGCTCCCACAGACAGGCGCGACGCGACAGCGCAACACAAAGGCGCCACACATCGCGCGACATGCGGCACCGCGTGATGCGGTGCCTTTGTGTCGAGCGTCGCGTCGCGCCTGTGTCTACAAGCCTTAATAAGAACTATAGGAAAAATAGGGGAAAAAATCGAATTAGCTAATAATATAAGATAATTAGTGTATATATTATACCTACATTGCTGCCAACGTTAATAAATCTCATGTGTAAGGGGGCGCTTTCGCTAAGGCTCCGGCCAGCCCGCCGGTTGAAAGCGTCCCAAAGGGTCATGGCCATCCGGATGGTACGGGGATACCGCACGGTCTCCTGCGAGGCGGCGAGCCTCCTTGCCGGATTGCCGCCGTGGGATCTGGAGGCAAAGGTCCTCGCGCACGTTTGGGAGTGGCGCGAGGAGGCGAAACGCCGGGGCGTAACTCCGCTGCCGCGAGTAATCACGGCACAGCGGACAGAGCTCCGGCGGGATCTCATGGCGGCATGGAGAGTGCGACTGTCGCAACCCAGCGCAGGGCACGCCACAATTGCGGTGGTAAGACCCCTCTTTGAGGAGTGGCTTGAGAGGCGCCACGGCGTCCTCACCTTCCGCCTGACGCAGGTCCTCACCGGACATGGCTGTTTCGGGAGGTTCCTGTTTCGGATAAGGCGGGAGGAAACGCCCGGGTGTTACCATTGTGTGGATCGACCGGAGGACACGGTGGAGCATACGGTGGAGGTCTGCCCGGCTTGGGCGGAGCACCGCCGTGTCCTCGTGGCGGCGATCGGCGGCGGCGACCTCTCGCGTCCGGCCCTGGTTCAGGCCATGGTACGGAGCGAGAGGGAATGGGAAGCCGTCACCTCCTTCTGCGAAGCAGTAATGCTCGCGAAGGAGGAGGCGGAGCGCGAGAGGGAGAGGCAATCACTGCGCCCTCGCGCCCCTAGCCGCCGCAGGAGGAGGAGACACCCTGGGCGTCGGGAGTCGATTGCCGACTCCCGGCCACCGTAGGCGCGGGCTTGCGGACGGCGAGCAATGGGCAGCTCGCCGTCCGGTAAGGACCAGGCCCGGGTCGACGGCGCGTCGTGTTCCACGCGCGCCTCAAAGAGATGTCAGCAAATTTGACGGGGTCCGATAGGACCGATGCCTGCCGGGGCTGCGGATTGTTCGAAAGAGTTACCGTGGCCCTGGCGCACAGGCAACTGAAGGAACACGGGTGGGTTTTAGTCAGTAAGAGTCTGACACGCCCTTCCGCTCCGCCCAGAGTGGGAGACGTCATTTGATGATTTCCCACCTAAAAAAAAAAAAAAAAAAAAAAAAAAGGGGGCGTATAGCATAAAATACTAAATTAACTTTTGACATAACTTCGTATTTTTTTTTTTAAACTTACAAAATTACTTCAGATAAATGTTGATGATGTTCTTGTTGTTTTTGTTGCTATAGCTGATTTTTTTGCTGACAATTTACTACATTTAAATAGATTTAGACCTCGTAAGTTAGTTTATTTTTGATTATATTTGTTTAGCTATAATTCTCATAATATTTTTGCATGCCTTAAAAGCAGAATGTACAAGGACTCTTAACATTAATTGTAACATCTGATTTGTAATACCTACCTACATTCTTTGCAAATAAATATATTCTATTATATTCTAAAATATGCTTCAAAGTATAATAAAAATAATAACATTAGTGCTTATGATAAGCTACAAAACAATTTATTTTACCCACGTAACAGAGATGAACATTGTACTTGGTACAACGAGTACTTGCTTACCTTTTTTACCCGACTGCGCGACCCAAAGGAGGGTAATGTGTTTATCAGCCTATGTATGTATGTAACTATGTATGTTTGTTCTTTTGTGGCGCTCTAGAGACCAAACGCATGGGCCAATTTTGATATACGTCAATCGATTTGTCTTGATCTTTTTTTTTTTCTTTTTTCCTTTTGGCAACTGAGCCGATGTCGACTATTCTGCCAGCGTCATGTAGTGACAGTAGCACAGCAAGGCAAGATGAGCCGTCGAACTTTGCACTTTGTGGTAGTTGTTATTTGTTAATTTTAGTAGCTGAAAGGACAAGACAAGTTTTATTAGTTAACACTTTTTTTTTATTCTAAATTTATAATGATTACTCTAATATATAACGATATATTCACAAAGTTATAATTATTATTTATTACACACCAGACTACACTTTTTATCATTGTCAATCAAAAATTTTGATAGGACTTGGATTAGCTTAGGAAAAACTAGTTTAGTGTAGGAGTTTGGTTTATTTGGGTTTGGGGTTGGTAATCTTGTGAGTGTCACTAAAGACATGACAGTAATCAAAATTCAATATGGCGACCACCAGACGTCATATCATGAAAAATAAAAAAAAATTGTCGACGAACTGTGTCAAGTGGAGTATCGTTGAATAGGTCTTGAAAATCATTTTTAGTTGACTCAAATCATTTTTCATTTTGAATGACAAAAACTGTTTACCTCTGCTAAGCCTTTCCTCCCATATGTGTCCACCCACAAACTCTTCACATTCACAAAAGTCACTCCCACTGATTTTCCTCGACAATAAAGCTCAAATTCGCGTACCATTTGTTTGCAGACTCCCATCAATAATTTATCTCATCTATTCCCGTCGTTCAACCAGCGATCGATGTTAGTACTAATGCACTTGCGGACCTGTCTAGTGCCTGTTTGTCACTCTCTGGTACTTTGGGTAAAGGCTCCCACAGACAGGCGCGACGCGATAGCGCTACACAATGGCGCCGCTCGTCGCGCAACAAGCGGTGCCTTTGTGTCGGGCGTCGCGTCGCACCAGTGTGTACGACCCTTAACACCTAATGCTCAGGTACTTTAAGTAACTTCGGTTTGGAACTAACATCAGATCGATATTGGGTTTTGATTTTGATTTAACACGGAGAATTTATTACGCTACTCTTCTTCGAAAGTTTGAGGAAAATTATGAAGCTAAAACATATTTACTGGAAATAATATGGACTTATGCGAGAAGCACAGGACCGGATATTTTTCACAAGTTCTGATCAATAGTGAAAAAATCTTTGAAAAGCCCGCATCGTGTAGTTTTCGAATGATTTAACCAACAAGAATATAAACATCATTTATTCATTCTGTCGCTGGATTCCTGCACGATGACATAAGCTTTTGTCCGAATGAGCTGCGTTAACTAGATAGAACCAAAGCTTTCATCCCGAAAACTACCTTCAAACAAAACTTTTACACCACAATCATTATTCTAAACACGTTGCAAATTATCCTGCATTCCTGACTGCAAACCAGTGCCCACAAAGCAGATGCATGCGGAAGAAAAACGAATGAGTGAATGAATGAACATAACCTAGTTGTCGGGGCAACTGCGTCAACAACATACCTTTAATAAAGACGTGTGTCTGTACCTTTAACACCATAGAGAAATGGACTTTGTAGAACTTTGTGGACATAGAGTAGAAGGTAGACAGCAGTGCTCGTCAATGTGTTAAGTTTTTGTTTTATTTTTAATCTTCGCTGTCTAGTCTAAACAATAAGATGCGGCTCCAATTGGTTCTGTAAAGCATGTTATATGGAAATTGACGACAAACTGGGGAAAAATTAAGTATATGAGAAGAGTTTTTAAATGTCCTGTAAAACTACTACGGATGTCAATGATGCATATTGGTAATGGAAGGTATGTGCGCTTTGGTCGACAATGAACTTAACGGTAGACTGTGAAAAACATAACTTGGGAAAAACAAAAGAAATACCGGAGATTAAAAGAAAAGAAAAAAATTGATTATATAAATAAATACTATTCAGAGAAAACAAACGAAAATCTGAGTACCGACCTACATGAAATCAATCTTCCGTTCAAAAGATCAATGTGCTCAACTTACATGTGTAGTCTTCCCGTGTCAGATCACAGTAAACAAAACAGAATATCTATGACAACTCGTCTACGTATTTCCTTAATCTATGGCTCATATAACCCTTAGTGTACACAAGTGGACACAACACAAATGTTTGTTATCTCTGCCGCTAGAGAATCAACACAGAGTTTTTATTTAGGCAATGCTATGTATTCATGTCCTTATTGTATTATCAAAATACTGTTGCGACATGACACTTCGCGTACAATTTAGGTTTTAAGTACGCTCATCTTGAACAGGAGATAATTATTTTATGTCTAGTTTGTTAAGATTTGTTGTGATAAGACAACTGTGTTGAAACGTGGACTGAGTCACTAATGTCTTGGTTTAAAGCAAGTTAAGAGAGATAAGTCATCATGCTTTTATGACTGGTCTTACGCCCTCGTCAATAAAACTTGCCAGACTAATCTATGATGGTAGGACACAGCTAGGGTTGCCAACCCTACTATATTATATAGTATCCTAGTACATTAGAGGCATAAAAACAATATTTAAAAAAAAATGTTATTGTACCTATTTTATTTTCCATAAAAAAATTAATAAAATTGTTATAAAAATAAATCAATAACTGCTACACTAACATTCTCGTACACAGACATTATACACACAAACGATTTTCTGGTTTGTGTACGTCATCCTTATTTGGCAGAGCTTTTCTTTGAAGCACACCTCATGCGTGCTCAATGGGTTGCAAGTCTGGCGATTGAGCAGGCCATGGTAGGACGTTGATATTAGCTGCGGCAAGTGTGTTTCCAATTACTCCGGCAGTGTGTGGACGTGCATTATCATGCATAAGTAGAAATGAAGCGCCTAATTGGGTCTGCATAGGAATGACAACATCTGATACAATGGTTTCAGAGTAAAACTGTGCATTGTGATTGCCTCTGATCCAAATCAGTTCGTTCTTTCGCCGATCCAAATACCCGCCCATATCATGATTGTTCCACCACGGTATGCATGGATTTCCTGGCATGATTTTAAACGTTCTTGGCGTCCAGGGGTCCTCCAATACCGTGTACGTCTAGTATCTGACCTCATACCAAAGCGAGATTCGTCAGAAAAACACACAAAACGCCACTCTTCTTCCGCCCAATTTCTGTGTTCACGAACCTATTGTAAACGGGCTCTGCGATTGCAGGGCTCAATAGGTGGTACACGTAGCGGCCTTCGGGAACGGCGATTAACTTGATGCACGCGATTTCTTATGGTTTCATCGCGTATTAACATTCCTGAAAAGCTATGAAGCTTCGTAACCAACTTCATCGCGGTCATTGTACGATTTCGTCGAGCAGTAATTTGTATGTAACGATCTTGTCTGGTGATGCGAGCTAGTCCTCCATGTCGTTCTGACACGCTGCCAGTGATGCGGTAACGTGACCAAAGTCGACTTATAACACTCTGCGTAGTGCCCAGAGCGATTGCCACAGCACGTTGCCGAGAACAAGCTTCCAACATTCCCACGGCTCTGATCATTTCTTTTCGGCTCAGATGACGTCTTCTCTCCATAATAACGTTATTTGTATTGATTCCACTCAGAAGTATTACAGAATTTTTACTGATTTGGCCTCAAACCAGTTGCAGGATTATGTAGGAATACGACTTGACAGAAGATTTCATCTTTTGACCGAAATTCAAAAACTATTCCGTTTTCAAATGACAAAGTTTACTAAAAAATATCCATAGGAGTTACAAAAAATATAAATAAATAACCTGATTTTTTAGTAACTAGTAAAAACGCTTGCTTGCTTGATTCCTAGACACTTCATTTATGTATTACAGTTCTCGCATGCATGCGTACAATAGTAACTCACAAAAATAATCGGAATAAATTTGTTTAACTTACATAATAAGTGATTTTTAGTAACTAGAAAAAACGTGCTTGATCCATAGACACTTGATGTGACTGACAAACATAAATGATAAATGATTTTATTTCTGTAAGTAGGTTTGAACAAACACTTTTACACGTCAATCATGTTTTAAAAACTAGATGAGGTCGGCGTTTCCTATCTGACTACTCTGAGAAGAAAGGCCGAAACAAACTCAGAGGTCACAGTCTCTTTTAAAGTCCATACATAATCTTGGTCAGATCATGTGAAGACCATGTAGATTGGTGTCTGAAATGGTCTTTTGAGGAAAAACCACAGATTGAGTGGACCTCTCCAGTCAGTGCACGCATTTGTCAGTAATCGTGTAGCTCAACTCAGAACTTAAGGAGCTCAACGATTCGACGAACGTGTAACGTGTGACTTGTGTTATGACTTGTTGACTTGTGTTGACTTACAAAACAAAGTTATAAACAACCTTTATAAAAGCACCAGAATTAGGTATTTACAATCAATTGTCCAAGTAAAAATGAGCCTTTATTTTTTTTCAGAAAACTTTTTAAAGGCTGTAAGATTAGGAAGCCCACAAAATATACTTTATTTTTCTGAAACTTTACGTAAGTAGGTAGGTATATAAACTTTTCCTGCTCGGTACATAGTAGGTAATTAAAAAGTGTCAGTGACCTATTTTCCTCAATGTTTAGTTATAATTAGAATTAGAAACTCTTGAACAACTTATTTGCATTTTTAAACGATAGAAAAAAGAAAAAAGTGAACTTTTTTCTTTATACTGGATTTTGCCGGTCGTTTCATAACTTAATATTTGTTTGCTACGGTTTTCTTAGTAAGCAAAATTGATCTAATAGTTTTTGAACTTTTATGGAAATTGAAGTCGTTAGTCGTATTACCTAACTATCACATTAACTGCCCCGTTGGTCTGGTGGTTGCAAAAGCGACTGCTGAGCGTAGGGTCCTGGGTTCGATTCCCGGTTATTGGGTTTTTCCATTAGGAATTTCTTAGTAACAGCCTGGAGTTTGGAAGTTGGCGGGGTGATACCCCCGTGCCTCGGAAAGCACGTTAAGCCGTTGGTCCTGCGCCTGATCTCTCTCCGGTCGTTTCGGATTGCCGTCCCATCGGACTATGAGTGTGAGGGAAGAGAGAGTGCACCTGTGTCTGCGCACTCACTTGTGCACTGTAATCTCCCGCGCCGAAGTCTAGTTTCCGTTGAGATTGGCCGCTATGGCCGAAATACGGTCTGGAGGACTATATGTATATAACTATCACAGTATGCAAGAAAAAAACTCTAAAATATTTGAATTGTACTAACGTTAATTACCTATCATGGTAGCTTATTTCCCTTAACTAGAGGTCGCCCATTGGTCGAAATTCAACCTTAATTCATTATAAATAAAGCACAAATATCTATTAGACAAATTGTAGGATAAACAAAATAGGTTTCATTGTACTCTTTATTTTTATAAACCTTTACTTTGGTCATCTGAATCCATAGCAACCGTTTGTTTACATGGCATTACATGCGTGTGTGTCAAATACATGGTAGTGTGTGTAATACCTTTTTTATTGATTTAATGTATTTCTTAAGCAAAATTAAAAAAAAAATATTAAGTTTTTGCACTCCTTCTCTATATAAACTATAAGTGTGCGAAATTTCATACTCCTCCGTCCCCGCAATTTTCGTAAAAAGGGGTACTTACAAAGTTTTTGCTTCACGTATTAATATAATAATAATAATTGGGCCAGATAGATAAGTAACTGATATCTTTTTCAATTCGAAGAAAAGACAAGATATCATAAATCAGCCAATAAATTAAGCGGCGCGGAAACGTTGACTTAGTAAGATAGGAAAACCAAAATTCGCCAAAAATTCAATTATGCCTAACAAAAATTATAAGGCTACATTCTCATGGTTGCGAATGGAAAATATCGCCGAACGCGAATTTAACAGACTCAGGTTTTGTTTAATTTATATAACAGCGATATTTCGCACGTTCAAAACTGGCTCTCGCTGAAAACCAGCGCTGTGGCTCTGTCTCGCATAGGGTCAGAGCATTATGCTAAGCGATTGCCGTTTTGCGTGGAAGTAACGCGTATTTTCCCCCAACTTGTCCTTTTTGTGTTTGTTTATTTTTCTGCGCGTTATGTTTTACCGCAAATTAACGTATTTTCTTTGTTTCAGAAATGAGCCTAAAAATCAGATTCCTTTAAAATAAAAAGTTTTGCCGTCGCGGGACGCCCATCATTAACGAAGTTTCTTACGTGGTACTCGCACGCGCACGCACCCGTATATAATAGAAAAAGACAGAGAGAGAAAGTGTAAATTTAATACGCGTTTTTAATATACAGCCATCTACTTAGTATAAGTTTTTAGACGTTCTTATAAAGTCGTCGCCATATTGGATTTTAATTTTGGCTTCAGCACCCTCGAAAATCATAAAAAGACACCAATGATGAAAAATATGAAAATTTTCATCATGGATTTTCATTTCGACTTCACTATTGGCTTTAGCACCCTCGAAAACCATGAAACTATCTCTCCCTCTGTCTTTCTCTATTATATACAATATAAAGAGACAGAGGGAGCGAATAAGTCGCATGGAGGGGTCATAACGCTTTTTCATTACGTGACGATGTCTATCAGTTTACTCCTACGGCAAGCCGTGTTAAAGAACTTTATTCCAAACACTGAAAAATTCTTCAAAAATATCCACCTTATCGTATAATAGTCGCTGCTATCTCACTTAACCCAATTACCTATAAATTACGAGTATTATTTTATCAATAATAAATTATCGATATGAAAGATTCTGGAATTGGGCCGACTTATCGTGTGCCATATGATTGTAACATATAAAAATATAACGTTGATAAACACTATTGTACGAAGATAGTCGTCAAGGAAATACTACTATATCTGACGATACTGAATGACGGAATCGTTTATTCCTATACGTATGTATCATGCGACTATTTTGGAATATGAGAGCCTACCTTTAATTACTATTACATCTAAGCCTGCGTGAGGAAACCGGCATTTTCTAGAACCGAAAAACCGAAGACATGTGACATCTACCAACCCGCACTGGGCCCGCGTGGAAGATTGCCGGCTCACTACCTCTTGAAGAGAGGAGGCCTGTGTCCTGAAATTAATTGTTAAACCATTTCATACAACTGTCAAAGAATGACAGTTGTGATGAGAATATACGAAAAAACCAGCGCTGGGACTCGGTCTCGCATAGGGTCGTAGCATTATGCTGAGCGATTGCCGTTCTGCATGGATGTGACGCATATTTTCCCCCAACTCGTTCTTTTTTGTATTTGTGTGTTTTTCTTTGCGTCATGTTTACCGCAAATTAACGTATTATCTTTCTTTCTTTCTAACAATTTAAGTTAGTAGTCAAGTTGCTTAACAATTAGTTTCGTTGCCTTACCTACTGTGTATTTGCAGACTCGAAACACCAAACAAAACACTAGGTCTAGGGGCAAGCAAAAACAATGAAAAGACTCGTCAATGTCGCACAACAGCACTAAGCGTCCAAACTCTATGGTTTGCATTCAAAATAAATAAACTAGGAAATAAAGTAAAATATTTTTCAGTATTTACCGGCAACCATCGTAAAATAACGGCTAAAGTATGACGTATGGCATAACATAAGTATTTATGTTGAGTGTGTTTAATCTGTGATACCGCACTCTTTATCTATGGACTTTTGCGAACTTGCAAATTCGAGAACCAATAATGTTTTTGCGTTCCGTTTACATATTTTTAATTTTAATAAAATATTCAAACTTTTGAATTTAGAACTGGACCCGAGTTTTTTAAAGTGTTTTTAATTAAATAAGCTCATTGTGTGTTTTGAGCGACGACTTTAAAAAGTGGCCGAGGCAGACTGGATGTGGAAGGCAGAGGACAGAGTGTTGAGGCGCAGACTGGGAGAGGCCTATGTCCAGCAGTAGACTACGATAGGCTGAGTTGATTATGTTTTGATCAAAACTGCTAAAGTGTGCTTTGACACAGAAGAAATTGGGTTTAAGAAGAGGTAACTCTGAAAGTTTAGATCCAATAGTTAATAATTCATTGGTATAGAGTTATCTATTTACTTAATATCACCAATAAAACTTACTTATCTGCTCAGTACATTGAGCCTCAGCCTGTTTGGGTGCGCCTTCGATTTCCGGCTTAAACAAATATTGTAGTCCCTTATCGATCATGTTAGTAAAGCAGTAGATAGTTTAAATTTGAAACTAATGGTTAGTAGTTACACGAGTGACATCGCTAGTTTTTAAACAGCAGGGTAATATCGTAACACACTAACAGTAGGAATGGCTTTCATTTTGACAGTTCAACAACATTCATTGCGTTATGTACGTTGTCGAGCAGATTTTTTTTTGAACATATGAAGCAATGGATTAGCAATAGGCTTCAAAATTATTCAGATTGTGTTTGATAGTGTGTTACGCAATTAGGATGCAGGTTCTAATAAGGATAATCTTCTTTTTTTTTTAATAGTGTATTTTAATAACTTGTACTGAGAAGAAATGGCGAAACAAACTCACGGGTCAAAGTGCTCTTTTAAATTTCAAACATAATCTTGGTCAGATCATGTGAGGACCTTGTGTCTGAAATAGTCTTTTGAGGAAAGAACGCGCAGATTTGAGTAGACCTGTCCAGTCAGTGCAAACATCAGTATTAATTGTCAAATGAATTGATGATGCCTGAACAACGTACAAAAAAATAATTTACAATCTGCAATTAATAGAAAGATATTTTAAATGTCACAGTCAACATCCATGAGACCTAAAACTGTCCTATTGTCAGTAATGTTCAACTATTTATTTACCATTCATAGATTATCTTTAAATGTTTGTCTTGAATTAAAATTAGATTCAGGTCAGAAGTCAGACTGACATATTCTCTGCAATCAAAAATTACCACTAAGTGCAGAATACGTACCTACTTGATAACTTAATCACTACATATTATAAAACAAAGTCACCCCGCCCCGTCTATCTGTCTGTCTGCACAGATAAACTCAAAAACTGCCGAACGGCTTTTCATACGGTTTTCACCAATGGACGGAAAGATTCATAAGGAAGGTTTAGGTGTATAATTCATTAAGGTTTCGTGTAAATTGGCTGAAATATGACGATGATTGTTGGAGATGTCGGAAAAAAACATGCTGACTGGGAGCTTTACTGGCGTGACCCGCGTAAACCAATAGAGTTAAATATAAAAACAATATAATGCCTCTTTACAAGAACAACGTGATATTTTTTAAATGACAAGTTTACAGGAGAGCAATTTTAAATATTTAAGCGTTGATAAATTCTAAAATTTTGATAATTTTACCGTCGAAAACAGTTAAATTGTTGCGGTAATTAATGTGCTATCTGAAAATAAGTAAAAAATTATTCAGTTCAATATAAAATAAAAAAAACGTTTTTATGAGATGTCACGTTGCTCTTGTAAAGAGGCGTATAAATGGAATATTTTCCCACATCCACGCGGGTGAAGCCGCGAGCAAAAGCTAGTAAGTTATAAATATGACTAAAAGAAGATAATAATTTTGATAATAGGTTGAACATAATTGCTTTCTAATGGAATCATGTTTTATCGATAAAACACTAACAATGACACTGATGCAGTGTTACGTAATAATAATATTCTTGTGAAATCCTCTTAATTAGAAGATCCTTAATAAAATTACTAGCGACCCTGGGGTCGCTAGTAATCTCCACACGGTTTTTACGACTTGACAAAATATTGAGATTTCTTTATTTTATAAGTTAGTTTAATAAACATTCCGGAATAAATTCTCTAAATAATAGTGAAACAAGCATCAAAATCCGTTTAGAAGAAAATCGCGGTCCCACAAACAGAGAAAACAAATGACTTTATTTTATCCCTAAAATGTATCTATCCATAAATCCATACTAATATTCTAAATTTGAAAGTAACTCTGTCTGCCTGTCTGTCTGTATGTTATCTTTTCACGCTTAAACCACTGAACGGATTTCGATAAAATTTGCCAAGGAGATAGATGGCATCCTGGGGAGGACATAGCTACTTTTTGTCCCGGTAGCACGTTCCCCTGGGATAATTTCAGACACGCGGGAGAAGCCGCGGGCAGATGTTAGTATCTAATAAGCAGTGAAGGAAAAACTTTGGAAACAGTTAATTATAAGAAACGCTTTTTTCTTGCTGTTAAAACTAAGAAAAGATGCAACCATAAAATATATATTTTTAGAAATAAAAGAAAAAAAAGTCTAAATAAAATGGTAAAATGTTTCAACGACATCTTATCAAAAAAATATCAGTGTATCACACCAATACTGTATTATTTAAAGAAGGATGGCGAGTTTGGACCCAGATTATTTATAAATTAACGAAGTGTCATTCACTTGCAAGTTCATATTTATTATAATTAAGGGTTTGTAAGAGGATTATATAAAATATATTGAGTCACTAGATGATGGGAATTAAAAGTTAGAAAAGATTTTTATTTACTTAAAATTATTTTTAAGTAAATAAAAATCTTTTCTAACTTTTATGACTTATGTCATCATGCAGTTATTAAACGCACCGTGTTTCGTATTACATTCCAAACTAATAATTACATGATTTGCCTACGTTCTTACATTTGCAGACGTTTGCGCTTGTCAATTTTTTTTAATAAACAAAACTTCTAAAATATAAGAAATACATACAAAAGTTAATAATTATTAAAAATGCATTTACATTTTTGTATACAAAAATGTACAATATTGTAATTATTACGATTATTTGTGATAGCGTAGAATGGACCGTTATACTGACAATAGGAGTTTGCTGTCAGTGTCAAAACCAAATATTGTTATTCCATTGTTTGTTTTCAACGACTAACGTGGGGTATCTATTATTTTCTATACGATTTTGTGGATTCTTGACGACTTGGCTTTACCTTTGGACTGACTATTCTACATACCGACTTAGAACTACATATTCTGCTAGATATGTACGCTTCTTTCAACTTACTTTTTTACCAATAATAATTATAGTTTCATCCTATATCAATCCAGTCTATGCTTACAGTATTTCATATCTCGTTTTGACCAGGTCACTATAGTTCCTAGCTCCCAGACATAGTAGGTATGTATTTTTTATTTTGAAAAGGTAAGTACCTATATTTGGCCAGAGAGATGCAGATCCACGATGGTAGAGTTGGTACTTAAATATTTTTATTCTGATTGAACACCTTTTTGAAACTACTTAGTACAAAAAAAAGACATTGTATTATCACTATTATATTCGTTTTAGGTTATAATCTTTCACCTTGCATATCTTTTTTCTCCCAGCCTCTACAACTTACTGCCCATTTGCTTTTTTGCTAGTTTTATATAGTTCTACAACTAGTTATAAGTTTCCATACTGCACGGTACTCCTATCAGTGGGTCCCATTGTACATGCAACCTCGCCATTCTCCTTTCTTATATCGGTATACTAGCTTTTGCTCGCAGCTTCACCCACGTGGAGGTCGGTAATTATCCCACGGGAACGTACTAGCGGGATAAAAAATATCCTACGTGTTAATCCAGGTTATAAACCATCTGTGTTCCAAATTCCATCCAAATCCGTTCAGTCGTTTTTGCGTGAAAGAGTAACAAACATCCATCCATCCGTCCATCCATCCATCCATTCGTCCATCCATCCTCACAAACTTTCATATTTATAATATTTGTAGGATTAACCTATTGGACGACACTGAACGATACACAATAGAAGTTTAAAGGCAAACAGGCGCGACGCGACAGCGCGAAGAAACTCCATGAATATTGCTCTACAAGAGTCGCGTCGCGCTGTCGCGTCACGCCTGTCTGCGGGAACCTTTATTGTTATTACGTCGAGGGGCGTTCAGTGTCCCGCAGTGTTAAGTTTATAAAAAATGAACTACGAATTATTGTTGTTTTATCAATCAAATATTCTTATTAACACGGTCTGTAGATAAGGCGGGCTTTGTTCACATAAATCGATTAACCTGAATACATAGTCGGTATTTATGTATTAATCCTTTAGGTATAATTGTTAAGGGTTTAATACTATATTATCTACAATAAAAGGCGATATACTTCTTTGTCGTAACATAAATTTTAGGGTAAATATTTTGACATAGATACTATCTACGGTATAACAATTCATGGGAACATGGGACTTCAACATTACTGACGAAATATGGGTGTACTATTAGGTACACCTCTGCCTAACACTTCAGGGAACAGAGGCGTGATGTTACGTTATGTCATGGGAAAACAATCTATCTGCCTAGCCCTTTCCCAACTATATAGGGGTCTGCTTCCAGTCTAACCGGATGCACCTGAATAACAGTATTTACTTGGAGCGACTGCCTATCTGACCTCCACAACCCAGTTACTGGGTAGCACGATACCCACTAGTAAAACTGGTTGTCAGACATTTGGGGTTTTCACTACCCGTAACGATAAAACGTTGAAAGATTAAAATTGATTAAATAATTCGGTACAGTTTACCTACTAAAATATAAATGGATGAACGGAATGTTGCTTATTATGTAACCAAAAGATAGTGAAACTGAGAATGGCATTTCCATTCATAAAACAAGATGTCACTGTCAGAACTGATGACTTTTACGCGTATCATCATCCAGAAATGTGTAGTGAGTGATAAGGGCGGAAACGCACAAGGTCGTAGGGCCGTATCGCGTTCGTCGGTGAGTTCAAGGCCTTGCGAATAATTCTATTTTCCTGGTTACATGACTTCTGTTTGAATATGGAATATTTTCTACGAGATTCTGACTGTTTTTTTCTGTAGGAGCTGAAAATACCTCGTTCCAATTTAACCTACGTTTTAATTAATTGTATACTTAATAAGTTTTCTCAACACAAAAATAATAATTAAAAATTTATAAATCCGACAACTTTAGTAATCGCAGTTAAATATTACCTATTATTAAAAACACTTCCACCGCCAATCACTAAACACGTTTAGCGCTAAACGAGTTTGAAACATCATTATGTCTCTGTCATCTTCAATCATTTGACAGAAACAGAATTATGTTTTCAACTCGTTTAGCGCTAAACGAGTTTAATGATTAGCGGTGCAAGTGGGTGTAAGTCTACGTGTTAACTAGGTATCTAAGCAGGTTCTTAATAGGTGCTAAAATAATTAATATTTTGTATTTATTTACTTATAACGACATTCGTTAATATCCTACCTATTCACGATACTGACCATCCGCTTGCTCCCTATTAGCTTCTGCTTATTATAGTTTTAAAATAATAACACCATAAACGTTAAAGTACCTTTTCCCGATTATTTCGATTCTTTATAAGTGTATATTTTGCCTCTAATTAACCACAGTAGCTGGCTAACTGGCCTTTACTAATTAACCAAACAACTTATCAAAAGCAGTGCCGCACTACAATTTGTTTAAAAATCCATACTAATATTTTAAATTCGAAAGGAAATCTGTCTGTATGTTACATTGTTACCTTTTCACGCCTAAACCACTGAACGGGTTTCGATATAATTTGGCAAGGAGATAGATGGCATCCTGGGGAAGGACATAGGATACTTTATGTTCCGGTAGAAAGTTCCCATGTTATAATTTCTGACATCCACGAGGGCGAAGCCGCGGGCAGAAGCTAGTATATTATATATTTGTTTACAATCGTAACTAATATTATAAATGCGAAGCGAAAGTAAGTTTGTTTGTTTGTTACGCTTTCACTTCAAAACGGCTGTACGGATTCGGATGAAATTTGGCACACTCTGATAGACCGTGACCTGAATAAGAATAAGAACATAGGATACTTTTCATCCTGGATCGCAGACGAAGTCGCGGGCCACAGGTAGTATTACATAAGTATATTAGTATTTTTGCCGCCAGTCTCACATTTCTTTTGCACTTGACTTTTTACCACGATAACACTTTTACCACAGTATAATACTTTTCCTTACGAATTGCCTAAACGGATATTTCATTAAGCATTGGAATATTCAATTAATAACTTACAAATTTCCTAATATAGCAGTCTCTCAACAAAATACCCTTTTTTTAAAAGATTAATTATTTTCCTCTCATTAATAACACTTTTTAAAAGACTTTCTGCCAGTTAAATGATAAATGATAAATGATTTTATTTCTGTAAGTAGGTTTGTACAAACACTTTTACACGTCAATCATGTTTTTTAAACTAGATGAGGTCGGCGTTTCCTATCTGACTACTCTGAGAAGAAAGGCCGAAACAAACTCAGAGGTCACAGTCTCTTTTAAAGTCCAGACATAATCTTGGTCAGATCATGCGAAGACCATGCAGATTGGTATCTGAAATGGTCTTTTGAGGAAAGAACCACACAGATTGAGTGAACCTGTCCAGTCAGTGCACGCATTTGTCAGTAATCGTGCAGCTCGACTCAGGAAGTCAGGACTTAAGTTGTTCTACTGTAGTGGCCTGTACTGTGGGTGAAACATACGCAGCGAAACTACAGAGCCCTGAGAACTAAGTATAATAACGCTTTTAGGATGCTGTTGGGGCTGCATGCCGTGGCGCTGCAGCGCGTCTGGTATGTCTGCTGAAGCGCGCGGATGGCTTTCAAGCCAGAAAAAGAAAAAGAAAATGTAAATGTGAATAATAATGTGTGTGTGTAATGTGAATCTGTGTGTATATGTATGTATGTGCTCAGCGATTACCGTTTTGCGTAAATGTACCTAACGCATATTTTCCCCCAACTCGTTCTTTTTTGTGTTTGTGTGTTTTTTCTTTGCGTCATGTTTACCGCAAATAAATGTATTTTCTTTCTTCTTTCTATTTGTATTGTGTTTGTATGAAAGATTTTTTTTGGAAAATCCACCGGTAAAGGCGGTTTGGATGCTATTTTTGTAGGAAATTCACCCCGGGCGACGCCGGGCTCGAACAGCTTGTAATAAATAATACTAATATCGTCAACTCAATTAAACTTGAAAAATGATTATCAGCCAATAGTTTCCTGTTCACGCATTATTATTTAAGGGGGAAGCGCCAAGGTATCCCGCGAAATTGAAATTTTCTTACGTTTTTTGCAATTTGGAGGTCAGTATCAGGTTGTATGTTGATCTAAATATGATTGGCGGCCGTGTCAAATATTAATTTATAGAATTATAATCATGAAAATCATCAATACGTCTCTCTAAGTTCATATTACCCTATTGAATGACTATTTCATGAAATCATGACATTTGAGGCCAAAGGAGTGGTATTGCTGATTCTAATGATTATAATTCTGTAAAGCCATATTTGTTACGGTCGCGAAACATATTTTAATCAACATGCAACCTGACAGTGACCTGCAAATTGCAAAAAACGTAAGTAAATTTGAATTTCGCGGGCAACCTTAGCGAATCCCCCTTAAGGGCCTTAACTATAACAATACCTTTAAAACATGTATTTATCTACATTTCCAATGTTTTAATTACCCTCAACGGAATCTTGGTTAGTATATGTCGAAATAAATTTTCCTTAACGACAATAGGCAATATCGCGTTTCCTCTGGGTATTTTTTATCAATCCATTGTTTTCTGTAGTGTTAAAACCTTAATTAACACCTAATTTGTTTAACTCTTGGCTCAGTAATAACAGCCGCACGGGTATTCGAAGGTTAAGCTACGCTTGCCGCGGTCGAATCTTGGATCGGTGACCATCATTAAATATCGAGCCCCCTCCGTGTCTCGGAAAGCACGTTAAAGGCGGGAGAGGTGCGACACGATTCTGGTAGAAGAATTTCTATGAAGTTTTCATAGAAATTGCTGAGTCACTTCGCGCTATCGCGTCGTGCCTGTCTGTGGGAGGCTTAAGGCGTTGGTCCCGGCTGTCATTCGAAGATCTTTGACAGTCGTTACGGGTAGTCAGAAGCCCAAAAAGTCTGACAACCAGTCTTACCAAGGGGTATCGTGTTACCCAGTAACTGGGTTGTGGAGGTCAGATAGGCAGTCGCTCCATGTAAAATACTGGTATTTAGCTGCATCCGGTTGGACTGGAAGCCGACCCTATCCATAATTGAGAAGCGTTTTCACAAAGCGATACATCGAATTTATTTTTTATTTTTTTATATAACGGCAAATTCCCGCTTTTAATTTTTTTTAATTTTCAGCTTTTGCCCGCGGCTTCGCTTGCGTTAATTTAGACTTTGACTATCAATTCGGGTTATAATTCAATCATGATTCGAAAGACACGTGGCGCCATCTATTACCATAAGAACGTTATTGTTGTTTTCCTCGGGGACAGTACTGTTTTGCGGGATGAAAGGTACCCTATGTCCGTTTCTGTACCCCTGACAACGTACATGCATAATTTCAGGATGATCGGTTCTGTGGTTTAGGCGTGAAAAGGTAACAAACAAACAAACAAACTTACTTTCGCATTTATAATATTATAGTTAGGATAGTTAGGATAGTTAGGATTAGGATTAGGAAGTTAGTATATCTAAACCCTAATAAATAAAAAAATTACATTATTGAAAAATAAATTATTTTACGATGTATCGTTTTGTAAAAACGCTCCTCAATTGGGAAACGGCTAGACGGATTAATTATTTTTTGGGTAACTAACCTACTTATTAATCCTTAGGGAAAAGTTTTGGTAAAATAATGACAAGTTTTCTCGGCAGCAGTAATGTAAGAAAGCCGTAGAAATGTGAGAACAAAATGAATAAAAGCTTTTTATTACTTACCTCTTTTTTTTGTTTTCGTAACTACTTCAAAGTTTGGATTTGTAATGCTGTTATGGTATTGTTAAAATGTAAAAAAAAATAGTACAAAAGAGTTAATCCGTGGAGTTTGTTTCATTGTATCGTGTTCGGGTAAAACTTTAGACAGTTTTTGCGAATTTTCATTTTACAATTCTACCTGATCATTGCAGTTGTCAACGAAGGTCATGTTTGCGAGGCTGAAAATATACATGAACCGCACAAAAAAAAAATTGTGAAACTTAAAATACTTAACACTTCCTATTCACGCCACATATCGCTAAATAAGTACCTACTATCATTGTCTGATAGTGATAAGTAAATTCAATTAAATAATCATCCGATAAGTAGGTACCAATACTTACGTCGCGTAGATAGTAATTTTCTTAACCTCGCCTCGCCCCGAAACAGGCCTAAAGCCGATAATAACTTTATCGGTTTAACACAAGGAAGTGTTAGGTACCAAATTAGCGATGATTCCTAAAATTACAATTCCATAATTTTACACGTCCTTTTAATGTTTTCCGTTTTTTTTTGTAAGGGAAACAATGGGCTTTACACCTTTTTTTACATTTATTATCTCATTTATTTTAGTTCCAGGAATAGTCCAGGTACCCTAATTACATTTACAACAATACACCAATAAATTCAAAGCGAAACAGCAAAAATATCTTAACCCTCCGTTTGCCGTCAAAAATGTTATCGCATCTCTGAACAACTTTTTCGAAATTGAAAATAAATACTCTTTTAATGCGAATGTACTTTTAAACAGCCTGGTTTACATTTGGAATAAATATACTCTTTAATTATTAAACCAGTGTTATTTTTTCGACACAGTTTACCCGATTGTACAGAAATTGCAGCTGCGCACACCCGAGTCGTTTATAAAGGCACCGATATTTGTAATTTAAGATATCTATCATGTCAACAATCGTGGGAATATGCGCAAGGTGTATGTATATTTGTACGTCCCGAAACTTGAAGGGTTTTAAATGGAAATATTGATTTAATATTCTTACAAATAATAAGTTTGTAAGTTGGGTTTATCTACTTGTAGAAGTTAGGTGGCAATGATATTGAAAAAAGTGGTACGAATGAAGGCTCGTACACACTAGCGCAACGCGACGCCCGACACAAAGGCACCGCGTGTCGCGCGACTAGCGGCGCCTTTGTGTCGCGCTGTCGCGTCACGCCTGTCTGCGGGAGCCTTGAACGTGTATATTTCTTGAAACAGGCGTTTTAAGCTATTGCATAGCTTTTATCGCGGGCTTTGAGCGCGACGACTGAATCAAGAAATTCCGTAACGAAAATAAAACCTAACACCCCCCACTCCGCCTACCATGTAGCTCGGCCGAGCGTTCGCTTAACGTGTACTTACATGGTACGACTGTACTTGCATTAATATCAAAGAAAAAAAATACTGCATAAATAAAAAATAAATAAGTCATTATAATTGCATAAGTTGATAAAAAATGCTATGCAATAGCTTTACCGCGACAGTCCCCGAGTGCCACACGTGTTTTTTTTTAATTATAATAGTGTTGTAGTTAAATGGTCAGTTGGTCGTCTTAGGGGCGGAGTAAAATATAATTTCTTCACCTGTGCTCAAAAACTTCGATGTAATACATAATCAAACTGTTGTTTCCACAAAAGAACTTCAAACGCTACAGCAATTGACATTAATGTTTATCACAATCACACTCTTCACTTAAGTCCGCTACTCAAACGTTGTAATAATTATGTATGTTTACACTTTATTATTATCGGTCAATCGTAATAAAAATAAAATTTCCCACTTACGGTTGAGCGATGGCTACACATCACGAATATGCATTAGGGATAATGTTTAACCAAATAAAATGGGGATTTACGACACTTTCTAACATAATGAGGATAATCTCTCTTCCTGTTGTGACAAATACTCGTAGTCCGTTACCACCCTGCGCGTACGCACAACGACGAAACCGTTTATTAGGGATGACATATGTATTGTATTAAGGATTTTGTATTTTTAATGACAATGTGCCAAGAAGGTATAATGTTGTTTGAATTTTTTCACACCGGTTTATTTTTTATTTTTGCAAATTCAGTTCTGCGGTAGGTATTATTGCATTCGGTGATTATTTTTGCTATCGTATTTTTACAGTCGGACCACATACTGCTAATTAGTATTAGTCCACCGATTTTGCACACATAATTATAGCTATTACGTATCGCCAGGCAATCATTCTAATTAATTTTAATTATTACATACATACTAAGTGCACTGTAATTAATAATTATGCAGTTCACTCTATTATGCATTAATTTTGTAATTATATTTACTGACGTATAATTAATGTAAACTAATATTTATTTTCATTGACTACACATTCTGTAGCTACTACATTTAATTGAAAAATAAAATTGTCTTAAACAGTATTTAAAACTATTCAGTATAAATATTTAAATGCAAATAATATTTATATTTTGTCATTCATACATTTCACTAAAACAATATGATGTACGCGTAAGTAAGTTCATTCTTAACATATTCAGAAATAACTTCCTGCAAGTTAATAAAACGTTTGAATCTAACCTGCCGTACACTTTGATCACTAGGACAGTTTCACTTGTCAAAATAATGAAGTGACATGTCGTAAAAACGTGACAGTTACCGACCGTAGACAAATGAGTTTGACTGAGGCCCGGATTATATCGGGTTTTGATGTTACCCCTTTCAAATTCTGCATTCAAAGGGTTAAAAATATTAAAATCTATTCCGAGGACCATAGAGCACAGATTTGAATATATTTTTCATTCATGCGAGGGAAATTGTAAAATTGTGGGTTAAGTGGCATTGTTTGACAACCCTAGCTAGCTTACGTTCGGATTCGGAAGTACACGTTCTATATTTCCTGCTTATCTATTTTTTACACGAAAAGGGATGAATGAATTTGAAATTAATTGAAGGGATGTACGTGTAAAGGGTTACAGTTATTGGGGCGATCTTGTTCAAATTTTTTCAAAGTTATGAATAATCGTTATTCAAGGTATCATTGAAATCAAAGTTAATAAGATTATTTTTGTAACGGTGCAGGTGGCCAAATCTGTATGATGTACGCGTTTAAGATCGAGATATGACGATAAAAGCGATTAATATTTATAAAACGTATAATTACAAAAAGCTGCTTTCAATAAGTATTACACTTATGAAGCTCTTAACATTAATTATCAATTAATTTATATTTATTACTTAATGTAAGTACGTATAAGTTATTGAGGACTGCAATTTCTCATTGATGGATGAGCCGATCGAGAAATAAAATACTTAGCTATAAAATCAAACGAAATTAAAATCCCACAGCATTTTATAGTGTTATTCATAAGCGAAAGAGAAAGAATGACTTTTATTAGTCGTAAGGATTGCAATGTCGATGCGGATTTTTATTTGTACAGGAATGCAACGCCAGGAATGTGGGGTCGTTGAACTCCGTTGCGGGAACATGGGGTTGTTTCTGCGGGATTACCTATTTGTTCCCAACCTTACGTATAATAACAATGCGAACAACAAAACGCATTCACAACCCTTGTTAGTGGAATGGAACCCTAGTTTTATTTCAAAATTTCGAATTTTCGAACGTTGTCCATTTTGACAAGCGTCATGCCAATAATAATTATGACAATAAGTACCTAGGTACCCATCTTGTTACTATGTCGAAAATGCTAATTGCCAATATTGTTCAATCTTATGTATTTAATTTTTATTTACTTAGACATACATACGTATGTTCAGGTGGTAGGTATGAATAAAATTGGCAGCACCGTGCCAATTACACAATTGAAAATTTTATGTAACTCGAACAATGTTTTTCCTGGTGGAGTAGGAAGGTAATATATACCTGCCTATATTTTTAATTATTTATTACCTAAACTTATTCGTATATTAAGTACTTAAGTAGGTACACATATTATTTAATTAATGACTGTTAGGATTGGTACTACTGGTAGGGTTGCCGACTCTTTTAAATGGCTTTCAAATATACACTTGGGAGCAAATAAATCGAGCCACTTCCTTTTTCACGCATTATGGTAATTATTTTTGGTATTAAGGAACGCATCGATTCGAAACATATATCGCCTAAAAGGGTATTTAATAACCTTTACAATGAGGGTAGTTAGTTGTCAAAATTTCATTTTTATTAAAGTTTAAATGGTAGAATAAAATTATCGCATTTAATTTGCTTATGACATTTTTATTGTACTCTGTTAAGAAAAGATTAAATTTGAGGTTTTTGTTAATCATACCCATATTACTTGTTATTGTTGTCTTTATCTGTGTCTGTGTAATCAAAATAACCTGATAAAATGGATACTACACCGACGGAAGCTGCCCGTTGTAGCTTTACTTGAGGTTGGACACGGACAACGTGAAGTGGCACGCAGACTTCATTTGAGTCGTTCAAAGGTACAGCGGGTATACCGCAGGTATCTGGAGACTGGTGCTTTTGTTCGGCGACCTGGAACTGGCCGACCACGGGCAACAACAGAACGTGACGACCGCTTTATTGCAACCAATTCGTTGCGCGACCGTGGACTTAATGCTGTTCAGCTACAGCAAGCGTTACGTGACGTTCGAGGAGTCGCAATCAGTAGGTGGACAGTGAGACGAAGACTAAAAGAACGAAATTTAACATCACACAAACCAGCAACTGGCCCAAAATTGACTGTAGCTCATCGCCGATCTCGCTTGGAGTTTGCTCGAGAACACATTAATTGGACGTTAGAAGACTGGAGGTCAGTTTTGTTTTCTGACGAGTCAAGAATCTGTCTTTTTAGCAATGACGGGAGAAACCGAGTGTATAGACGTCCTGGTGAAAGATTTGCCCAATGTTGCATTCGAGAAACGGTGAGTTTTGGTGGTGGTTCTTGTATGGTGTGGGGAGGAATTTCTCTAGACGGAAAAACGGAACTTGTCTTCGTCGACCCCGCCAACGATGGCAGTGGTAGACGTGGATTAACAGCTGACCGATACATAACTGACATTCTTGAAAACCACGTAATGCCGTATGCTGGTTTTGTCGGAGAAAATTTCTTGTTTATGCATGAAAATGCGAGACCTCATACCGCGCAGATCGTTACGGAATACTTGTCTGCGATCGGGATTCAACAAATGGTATGGCCAGCACGAAGTCCCGATTTGAACCCGATCGAACACCTATGGGACGAGCTAAAACGGAGAGTCCGAGCCAGGGTTCCCGCTGTTTCATCCATTCCCGAGCTTAAAGTCGCTGTGCTTGAAGAGTGGGAGAACATACCACAATATGTCATCGTAACGCTGATCAGATCGATGACTAATAGGCTACAAGAATGTATCAGGGCCCGGGGGGGTAATACCAGTTATTAAGAATATTTTTTTTGCAATAATTTTGTTTTTTATTGTTTTTATGGACTGTTTTAGCCCTACTAAATTTTCTATCAAAATTACCATTTTTCTTGCAGAGCCAATAATTTATCATTCAATAAGGTTATTATTCAATAATTTACCCTCATTGTAAAGGTTATTAACTAAACTTTTAGGCGATATATAGTTCGAATTGATACGTTCCATATTACCAAAAATATTTACCATTTTACGTGAAAAAAGGTAGTGGCTCGATTTATTTGCTCCCAAGTGTAGTATTTCCGAAGCCATTGCCTGTAATCGTGGAGTTTCTTGCCGGCTCTTCTCCATGGGAAACAACCAATTGGAACCGTGCACCAAGCTTCTGACGTTTCATAAGTGCCCATGTTGGTTTATGGGAAATACAATATTTTGATTTTGATTTTGAAAAATACAGATGATGACGAAAAAAAAATTGTTAATTTTGTTACTTTGAGCCTATAATAACAGGTTTTTCTTAACGTTCAAAACTCAAAAAAAAAAAAAAACGCACTTTTTACGAGATTAATACTGGCCCTATTGTACTCATCTCGCCATTTTGTTTTCATCTCTGAAAATAAGCGTTCGGTAAAAGCTGAAGTTGCTGGTATAGAAATCAGAAATGTTACTTATTTTGAAAATATACGATAAGTCAGAATCACTAAGCAAAACTGCTGCTATTTTTCAGTAGTAGATTTAGCAACACATTTTTGGTCAGAAAGAGCAATAGTCATAATTTTATTAAACTGATTTATTTCTGAATACAAATGTAAAAACAGATTACGGCTGCGTTTCGTTTTACACTTCTATTAATAAAATAATGTTAATATTTTGTTTTTCGAAAATATTGTATTTTCAACAATATTTTGTATTTTTTATTTTAGTGTTTAGCCTTTAATATGGTGGGACACTATATTATATATTAGGGTTGGCAACTCTTAACTACTACTCTTGTTGATATTGAAAAATTGTAAACACTTAGGTGCTTATTAAAATATTTATTTAGTAGATATAGGTACTTACCTACTTAGAATAAAATAGCTAATACCCACCTAGTAGTGTAGGTACTTTATCCTGTATTTGAGTTTAAAAAATGTTAGTAGGTAGGTACCTACTGCCTTTTAGATGTTCGCGCAAAACTGATTCCAGATTTTATTGCAGCGTCTGCATGCCTACGGGATCATAATATTTATACTTTCTGAGAAATCTACAAACGAAACCTATAAAAAGGGTCGTTAATACAACGATCTGGGGTTCAGAGCTTCATCTCAGCTAAGGTACGTACACCTGTAGTTACAGCTGCGGGACCTCACAAACGCTAATTGTTTGCCGTGTAGATGTCCAGTAAATAATACGCGGCAATTCATCAGAATCGCTCAGGTATTTCTGCTTCGCGCCATAATCCGCCGCCTCTGGAATGTTGACCGTCTGGCTTCGATATCTGCAGCTGCTAAAAAACAAAGCGACACAAGCTCCCCGTAGCAAGGCTGGCAGCCGAGTGAGGAGTGAAGTGAGCAAATCTAGCCGGTGTTTCGCCTCCTCGATATTCAACTCGACGCGCCAAGCACACATTCGTAAAACACTACTACACACACATCCCTACTTTCGTGTTCTTTGAATGCCGCTGCGCTGATTTCCTTCTTCGAGCGACCCCTCCACCCTCCACCCCTCGAGACAATCGCGGTTACCGAAATTCTTCTGCAAAATTCGACTTCAAATTCAACGCATTTTTACAGAAATTGTTGTCATCTGTAATCTTCGATAGGCTTAGCCTGCGTTTAGATCATACCCAGCTAGGATATGTGCGTATTTTCAGAGAATTTCGTGAATGACATCGAATTAGCCGGGACGCGGCGGGGAGCGGAGGGCGCCGCGTCACCGCGCCGCTTGCGAACGCCGGCGACCGGCGAAGACCGCGCTAGTCGCTACTCGCAGCGCGGTTCGTACAATACGTTAATTTCATCTAGCGTGTAGTCGTGTCCACGGCGCCCATCGAATCGCACGCGCGGCTCTCCTTAGAACCGGCCGGCTCCCGAATAATGTTTCAGTGTTTGACAAACTCAATCAGAGGTCTCGGAAGAAGTATCGTATTTAATAATTTACACTGTATAACCGATCGCATATTCTCAGTGAGTGTTACGCAGTGTGTACGGAAAAAACTTTGTCGAAGATTCTGAAGAATCTTGTGTAAAATTGTGTAATACACCGGCCGTTGCCGGATTGCGTTTTGCACAAAACTTTTTGGTGAGTATTTGATTGATTATAATAAATAAGATAGTTCATTCAGTGACAGTGTTACATTAATTTTCGAATATAAGTGCGGGTACTAAATACTTGTACGCTTGGGGCGTTGCCGGCTAACTCCAACCTATACTATAGGTTTAATGAGTTTTTCTGCGAATTGGCGGCGCCCGAATTCTTTACCTTATTGTTGAGGCAAACTTACTTACAATAAGAACGTAGTAGGCGGGTAGTAGTGAATTGTAGTTTCCTATGAATGTTTTTTTGTGAACTAAAAAAGTAAGTACCGACCGACAGACATCGTTGAAGGTAAGTAGGTACTCCGTCAGTAAGAAACGAAATAGTTTTTTATTAATTTAATTAAAACTGTCGTCATTGATAATTTCAGATTTCCTTTGGCCAGTGTTTTTTGAGTGACATTTATCAAAAAATTATTTTTACCAAAATATTACATTGCTAAATTAGCTTTGAAAATCACTGTGTTAATTATAGAGTACCTTACTTCTATCTACATAATACTTATATGTACTTAGTTAACACAACTAGGTATAGGTTTTGATAAATACTTAAATGTATTTTTGACAGATTGTTTTCGTTGTCCAATATTTATGAAATGTATTTACAAACATTTCAAAGTATTTCACAAGTGCTCATGTAAGAAATTATATTTTTTATTTTATTTGCGATAATTTAGATAGGTACCTAACTTAGTAATTAATTGTGAAGACGGAATTGTGCAAACTTAACAAAAAGAAAAATATCTAAAATTTTCACCAAAGGTTAAAACGAATTATTGCACTTGCCTACCTGTAATTATCATTAGACTTGTTGGTATCGATATTGTATAGTAAAACTGCTTATTCTTCTATTTAAAATTTAAAAAAGTTTAAATAATCATACAAAATAAAACATAGTGCAGATGTTATAACATTACCTACCCTCTCACAAAAAGAACCAACTAACTACCTTTACTTGAATAAAGATAACGCTATTTTAATTTTCAACTTACCCACACCATATTTTTATAAAAGACACCATGTCCATCTCTATAACACTAACTTAGAAAAAAAAATTGTTGTAACAGTCGTAAATAATAGCGTAGTGGTATGTCGCGCATTGCACTGAAGGCGTAAATTAGCGGGAAAACGACTCGTTCATTTGCATTATTATTAGTAAACACTCATTTCGCGCCATTCTGCGCTTGTAAACAAAAACAGTTTTACGAAAATCTTTACCTGATAGGATGGGTGCAACAACATGGCGGGATTAGTGATGCGCCCGCTCTATTTCAGGTAAGGAGACCGGGAGAAAAAAGTCGCGGGGGAGGCAGTCAGGACAATGACTAATTGTATTTCTTTAAAGTGGGATAGGGCCCAAGGCCAATGTACTCTTTAAAATTGTCCGGTCTTGTATCCAGACTTCAGTCTGGTTTCTGGCACCGCGGTGGACACTTCCTCCTTACTTACCGACAGTTAGCTTGAGTCGCTCTGCCATTCGATTCGCGATTGTTTGTAAATAAAAAGGGGTTATTACCCTTCAGTGCTTAATTTTTTTAATTATTTTATTTTTATAAAATAATATTTTTTCGCATTTTTCGAAAAATACAGTGCGGTACTTTAGTGATTCGTGGACTTGTGCAATTTATCGGAATACAATACTACAACATCGATTTTTTTATAAGAGGTACTTACTTTCTTAGTTATTTCACTTAGAAATATCTTACATATTTACTACAATTAAATCATTATTTTATGAAGCGATAATATTTTAGGAGTTTGTTGACTTAAGATTTTTTCACATACTTGTAAAGTTTTTATCACTTGGTTACGCAACTTCTTAATTTAATTTGAAGTCGCTTCAAACTTTAGCAAAGTCCCCATGTGTATTATCCAGTTATTCTAAATATTTATACTAGTTAATTTTTTATTGTTACAGACTGCGTGCGTTGTACCCATCGCGCGCATCTTCCCTGTGATAAGAGGGTCCTGTGATATCGACGAGTTCGACTTAGCTTTAAAACTAGTTAGTCTTTAGGAATATAGAATTAATAAAAATGTCGCCACCGTTCGATTCGTTCGTTCAGTTCGACATGTGGGAAGCCTTAGACGAGGACTCCCTGAGGTTGACGCAAACGTCCGAATTTTGGACTCAAGTTCAATATGAAGCAGATAGATTGGATCTAGTCCCTCCCGCCAACTATTCGGACCCCCTGCAGGACAGTGATGAAGACTGGAGGATAATGGACGCACCAGAGGAGCCACATAAAGATAACATCGTACACCATGATTGTATGTGGGCTGGCTCTTGTGTCGATTCTGTACATCCAGGCAACACATTTGTCCCGACCGATCCAATAACAACACCGACTACACCCGGACAGAGTTTACTTCGACGAGATATGTCCCCATCTAGACCAGAAACTCCACCATCAATAGACGGCGATGAACCACCTCAGTTCCGTCATTCAGTCGATGTTGCTGGCACAGCTTTACGACTCTTAAGAGACTCTGCCGTGGTAGCAGCCGACCATTCGTACACACTGGCCAGGCGGCACTTAGACTACCTCGGCGTGCAAACACCCTCTGACTCATGTGAATCAGGTCAGTACTCTTTATTATCTGTATGGGTTTACTCCTTTGCTTTCGTTATTTTCATCACTTCTGAGCTACGTGAAATTCATGCAGATTTTCGGGGAAACCGTAAATATAAATTGTCAATGTTGAAGTTAAGTTTCAAAACGATCGTTTAAATATCTTCGTAAAGTGTTGTCGCTTTGATTTGAAATTCAAATGGATGATATTAGGGCCTCTTTGGCTTATTGGGAAACCGCTGATACCGGTGACGATCGGTGACCTTAATAACGAATTCAAAGTGGTTTTTTATTTGTTTCTCAAATTTACTATACGATGAATTTGTACTATTTCTGTTTTCAATGCGAATTTAAATGACTCAACGGATTAAGTACGTACGTTTAATCTTTTAGCTGTTGATTAAATTTCATCAAAGGTTCAAAATACTCTCTTTACGAAAAATAAATACGGAGTACTTAATTTTATTGGGCACATCAGATTTAGGGCTCAAAAAACCGGCTTTCTTGCTTAGTCATAAGATGTTTCTCTAAGTATTCGTCAAGTTGGGTTGACCGGGAATGTCGTGAGGACGCAGGCGCTGACTGAGCGCGGGAAACTGCGCATATCGATCGCCACCCCGCGTCCCCCGCCGCGTCTAGACGCGCCCGCTTTTCCGCTCTTCCGGAACCTTCGCCTATTGCGACCTTGAACGCCTCAACCTTCCTTAATGTCAGATTGCGCAACGACGGTACCAGGCTTCTCATCTCCCGGGATTGACTTGGCTAATTACAATGCGAATTAAAGTTGAGCAAACTAAGTAAAAGGTCTCGCGGCGTGTCACGGGCTTAAACGGAACTAAGGTCATAAGTACATCGACCGAGACGTTCCGACCTTGATGCATCCTCCAATTGCAACCGGCGCTTCCCGCAGGCAGCGGCAGGGTTATCATCCTCTCGAATTCATTAAAATGATGAATTACGGTGTACTGAATTTATTCAAAGTTTGTTAGTTCATCTGCTGATACGTTATTGCTCTTGTAAAGTCGAGATACAAGCTCAAAAAGCTACGCGCGCACTACGATTTTAATCGTTGCGATTGTTAAACTGCGAAATAAAATCGAATTCTCAAGCGATTTTTTACCGCAGTGCGCGGACTCTAGTAGGTATATTGGTATTGTTCACAGATTTGCGATTATTATTCGCAACGATTAAAATTCGTGTGTGCTGAGCCTAAAGACCAATATAAATATGTATTTGAAACGGTATTTTCAAAGAATGACTTGTCCTGTTAGATATTGCTCTCCATTTGTTTTTTTTTTGTTGTCATGAAAATAATTGACTTGTCATAACTCTTGTACTGTGACATGGCGTGCGACCTCAAATAGACAGCACCGATTGTGCTACTACAATGTTTATAATACACAGTAGCAATTTAGTTATCGTTGATAGCAGTGGGTAAGGTCGCGATGGGCATGTGTTTGCTTCCAGCGGCCGCGAACGTTTGTTTACATTTTAACTTGTTGCGCAGCTTTTAGTTGAAAATAAATATGCTGTCGGAAATCGTAATTTAATTAAAACATAGCGAAGTACAAAATGAATTGAGCGAGCTCACGGCTGCCTCGCACTCGACACTCTCGTGTCTAGTCCGTTACTTGTGTAAGAATGCAGTGGAATGAAATGGAATCTCATTGAAGTGGAGCTTGCTCGGCTCGCTGGACCGGTTTGAAACGCGGTACTCCCATGTCCAGCTTGGCCGGATGTCAATTTGATAGACAGCGTCTCAATAATCGTGATCGAACATCAGTCGGTAAGCGCCTCTATCAGATAAATAACATATTTGAGTACCCTACTAAATTGGAATTATTGGCCCCAACAAAACTAAAAAGTAAACTTTAAGGCTCCTACAAACAGGCGCGACACAAAAACGCGATTAAGAAAATGTGCGTGCGATTCACGTCGCGTCTGTTTGTAGAAGCCTTTATTCTGCAATCGCGTCTTGAAGTCGCAAAAACTGTACTATGTCACATCACTAGTGAGCGCGGTGGGCGCGAAGAATTTACGACGCATGCGCGGTTTTATCGCTCCGTACGCCACGCAGCTAACCGTACGCTCGTACTTGTCACATTTTCGCGCCAATTTAGTTCGTAACATCGGCATCGTTGCAATAATTTTATTTTTAAATACAAACATACTACATTCCATTTTTGCACACATGAAACATGTAAATGGATGTAGACTCACTCTCGTGAACTCGACATCTGTATCTATCTAGATAGATAGGTACCTATATCTTGTCGGGATAGCAAAGTTTAAACAGCGCTGTGTTTTTGACCCGATGCTACTATCTTGACAGATTGCAGCACACTACATACTCTTTACTCAAATGTAGGCTACTGGTTTAGCTATGAATTGTAAGTTCCTTTAAGGGCCAATTTAGGGCACAAAGATCCGGTTTGTTCGGCGCCCTAAACATTTTAGTATCAATCAGTGAGCCAAGGCTACGTACTAGTTTCTAAGAGGCTGCGTATGTGTACATAAATGTATTTTTATAACGACATTTAATATGTCGCCACAACTTGAAGGCACCTATAGACTAAAGGCTCCTTCAAATAGGCGCGACACGCGACGCGACACAAAGGCACCGCCTACGCGCCTGTCGTGCGATTCGCGTCGCGTGTCGCGTCTGTTTGAAGGAGCCTTTATGTTTAGGTAAAATAAAATATGTAGTTTAATTTGCAATTTATAGGTCTAATTAAATTAATCCTTTCGCGATCATAATAAATACACTCGTCGTAATTCGTATTGGTTTTACAACATTCTGTAGAGGAAATATATGTATTATTCTACCATGCTGTAGAGTCGTGATGTCCGCCATTAGAAAGATCTGTCAAAATTTCGCACCATTCTCATTTCAAACCAATCATTCATCAGAAATTGGGTCGCATACAACATACAATATTGTGTTAAATTACCATCTTTCCGTAGTCTTTTATGAAACATTAATCGTGTCGCCAAGTGTAATAATAATAATTCAAAAGGCCTCGAACGCGTAGTAAAGCAATTTGCGCGGTTAATACTATACATATATGTTTAAGACACAGTTATACAGCTACCTTCACGTTCTTCACACTGTGGTAATTGGTTGCCATCCGCAACTGTACCTAGGCTGACAATCAACTTTCTTAATGAGTGCTGGGACACCGAAAGCGCTCAGTCGACTTGCCTTGCATTTCGGGCCAACCCAGCTATCCTATCATTGATAAATTTGAAATAGGAATTTGCGCGCTTTGCATTCTCTTCAGTCGTATTAAAGGAAAATTCCCAGAAATAACTATAAAATACTTTTAAACGAGTGGTTTAGTTCTGTTGACATGTCCACAGACTTTACCGAGTCTAACCTAGCCTTGCGCCGCCTAGTCCCCGGGCCTGACCCACATTTGATCTCAGTGACTTAGATTAAGTACTTGCTTGTATGATTTATATTTTATACCTATGTTAAAGGCTCCTGCAAACAGGCGTGACACGCGACCCGAACCGCACGCGACACAAAGGCACCGCTCGTCGCGCGACAGGCGGTGCTTTTGTGTCGTACCTGTTTGTAAGAGCCTTAGGCTCCCATAGACTGGCGCGACGCGACGGTGCGACACGATTCTTGTAGAACAATTTCCATTAAGTTTTCGTAGAAATTGTTCTACAAAAGTCGCGTCGCGCCTGTCTGTAGGAGACTTTAAATCAACTGCAGTGACAGTCAGCATGTACTTGACTACAAGAATGTCATAATTAATTTTAATCGTACTAAGTTTGTAATGTTTCATTTTGATTGCCAATAAATATGCAATCGAAAGCAACGTATTGAACTATCTGCGAGAAATAACATCAACATGTATAATAGCATTAATAGCACTCGACTCGTGATAACAGATTTAGAAACTCAAGTTCAAGCTACCTACTTCAATTAAAAGTACATTAACAGCCATTTAATAAGGTAAACAAACAAATCAAGTGGCTCATACACGCTTCAGCGATCACGAAAGATAGAGAAAGTTTTTTTTTGTTTGTAAATATTCGGTGCGAATCGCATCACTAGGCCAGTAGGGCAGTGTAACGAAAAAAAATATTAAATAGCACTTTATCAAGCAGCGATAAAGTAATTTCACTGGTCGATCGGCATGCATGTACGTAGTGGAAAGGACCTTGAGCCTTATCGCCACAGAATATGCACTTAGATATTTAAACAATCGTTATAGTATGAATGTGTTGATACGCTCACATCGCGATCGCGCCCGCCATCTTGGCCTCCGCGCGACCGCCGTCACATTATCAATGCCGATAACAATAGTACTTATTACAACGTGACACCCTAACATAAATTTGTATTGTCTTATCACGAAAAAAAACTAAAGCCACGCTGGCGACTGATAAACGACATCGCAACAAGATAACTTTTTTATTACTGTTTGATCTTGTAACGTCGCAGAATATGTAAATTAGGAATGTTGTAGTTAAATTATTTGTTAAGTCGAGCGCGTACGAAGTCCGCTTTCCAACTCTCACGGGCCGCTACGCCACGACGACCACAAAATCTCGAGCGCTTATCGATACGCGAAAATGACCCCTAAAATGTTAGTCCTGTTGATAACACGTAACAGTCTCCGCGACGCACGTGATAACTGATAACATACAGTATCAATTATTAAATAATTGTTAAGTTTCATTAAGATTCTGTAGCGCGGTATAATTGCGTCCTTGCCAAATTCGTCACATTTACAAAGTCCTGCGATCTTAGGAAACCATACTATAATTAATTTTAAGGGTACTCTTTTAGATCACATTGTGGTGACGAGTGACGATGGCGACCACAGGGCACCACAGTGCGAACTGTGTCCGTGTAAGCTCAGTCAGGCACATCTAGTAATAATTATTACGATCCGGTTTCTTATTCCGTCGCTCAGATGGGCGTGGCGGCTGCCCGGCAACACGAACTACTTACAATGACGTAATAAACTGCCCATTTGAATGTTTAACACTAAGGAAGTGTCATCTATATCGCTTTTGTATGATATCTTGTAGTTAGGATGACATCTTAAATATGCCATATTTTATACGCATTGTGGGTCGTAGTGTATCCTTAGTAACAAGTCAAAGGTTGCCCACTAGTTGTTTTATAGCTTTACTTTAAGCGTTTCAGACGTACAATGAAATTATAATGACTTGCATTTAATTATGAACTAAGTATAACCGTGTATATTGGACTGGTATAATCGACAGTAAAGGCTCCCACAGACGGGCGCGACGCGTTTCTTGTACAAAAATTTCCATGAGGTTTTCTACTAGAGTCGCGTCACGCCTGTTTTGGGGGCTTTATTGACATGTGTCCTACTGTGTGTTGCGTAGTATGTGCAATTTAGTAACACAGACTATCTTACAGCTCTGGCACGCTTTATATAACTAATAAAAAATTTCATCATCTAGAAAGTATTTAATCATAGTTTCACGCCCATGGTTCACAGTCATACACTTTAATTCGCTTAGGAATTCGCGTGTTTAATGTTAATAAGCCTCCATACACATGTCTCATTAATAGGGTAATAAAAAAAATGGTTGCGTCACATTTTTGTACGCATATATATGTACCGTCCATGAACTTCCGGCACGGCGCGGTGCGAACACTGTTCAAGGTCACCGTTGATGGTGGATCGATGCTCCAGCGCCATACGATAACTTACGAATCGTCTATTTTAAGGCGACTACAAGTGGTTACCAGTAAACCAGATGACCGAGTTTTCTTAGTTGCGTAACACTACAGAAATAGTGGCGACCTATCTGTCTGTTTATTGATACCTACGCTATTATTTGATACCTACAGACACCGTATCGGATTCCTATCAGAGATACACGTAGTAGCGTACGATCTTTGTTTTGTAGGTACTTAGGTAGTACTCATACTCCTCATTAATGAGTTATTTTTGTTTGTTCTTTTTCCCGCGTTTCTTATTTAAGGCTCGGAAACACTGGCGCAACGCGACGCCCAACACAAAGGCACTGCGTGTCGCGCTACGAGCGGCGCCTTTGTGTAGCGCTGTCGCGTCGCGCCTGTCTGTCGGAGCCTTTATTCTTGGTGAAAATAGTAGCGTCATTATTTTACGTTTGATAAGTGTCGTGACGTTATGTAATTAAGTTTAAGATTTAGTGGGAATATAAAAGCAAGGACAAACATAAGCAGTCGACTTGTTACTAAGTATGACTTACGTACTTCTAATTAGCATCCTCTTCACTTCAGGCATTCAGAGATAACATACAGGCTGATTTCAAAACACCTCCGATAATACCTTTAAAATATTAGTTTTAAACGTGAAACTCCAAGGTAATTCACTCTGTGAGGATTATCTTTTTATCGCGGCGACGAAATCGCTTCAGATTAAGTAAATAGGAAAATTTATGATAACACGTTCTACTATCGAAATGCGCGACTACAATACCGCGACAAAAAAAAAAGAGCGTTAGAGTCCATAGCTTCCATCGCGTTACATGAAAAAAAGGTTTTATTTATTTTTTAATTAGGCCGGCATTACGAACAGGCTGTATATACCTAAGATGGCGTGCGCCGTGCGCGTCACGATAATTTTTAATTATCGTGCTCAAATGCCAGTGAACTTGGCCTCAAGTCGTGGCCAGCGGAGCGTGCGCCCCCCGCCTCACCACTCACCAGGTCATACTTGACGACACCATTGTGGATTGCATTCCGTTTTCTAACGTAGACAAGACATTTGTTTATTTTGACAACTGATAAACACAATTCCTGAGACTTTCTCTCATTTCGATTTTTATTGCGTCCCGAAATAAATTGATGATCATCCTGTCAACATTTCGTATCACCAGTCACCACAATTCTCCCCACTACAACATAAACAGATGTTTTCTTTTTCCCTTCCTCGATTTATCAATGATCAATTATCGAATTAATTTCCTGCAAGAAACGTGAAGTTGGCAAAGTTATTGGGAAAATTTTCCAACGTTTTAAGGCCCCCGGCGACAGCGCGACGCGACTCTAGTATAACAATTTCTATGATGAAAACTTCATGGAAATTGTTCGACCAGAATCGCGTCGGGCGTGTCTGTGGAAGCCTTTATGATCGGGGAAACGTTATACCGGTTTAACATAACTTACTGTCTACAAGGATCGCCGACGATTAAGAAGTTAGTCTGTTAAATCTATGACTCATTGTTTTCTCACGCTCAGGCTTAGAATACCTAGAATTTGTGACTAATCAGGCCCGCTGCATTACCTACGTAGCTAACGATGCTCGCTCATTGTTTATCATCGAAAATTCAACTTTTAATTAAAGTTCGACGTCTGGCCGTATCTAAACATCGAAACACATGGATAAGAGAGAGCTGGCGATTTTTTACCCCTCCACTCGAATACCGGTCGGTCCGGCGAACAATAAAAAGCGGATTATCTCTGGTATAAAATTGGAACGGCGGCGGATCTGAGAATCGCGTCTCGAGTGATGGAGATATAATAGATATGCACTAGACCGGATCCGGCGGGCGGCGCACCGCGACAATACCGTCCGTATCGCCTTACACGCAGACCTGAAACAAATACTCTCTCGGCGACCGTTAATCGCGTTGGCGCCACGGAGAAAATCGTCACGTGAAAATTGACTCCCGTACAATAAGCGCCTACGCCTACTGTCACCGCCATTTTCTTTACGCCTCTCACCCCGCGGTATTGTCGCTCGATTACACTCTAATCTGTATTTTGTTACATTAACTACTTTTGTCACTTAGGGTCTTCGATATTTAAAAGATATCACTCAGAATTTATCGTCCGTTAAATGCAACGCCTTTCGGGAATAGCCCTCGAAAACTGACCTCAAATATAGCGATAGAATCCGTGGTACAAGTATGTTATTGTATCCTTATAGGCAGGGTGTGTCTATGTGGCTCGATATAGCGCCAGCAGTAACCCACGCCTGGATTTAGACGTAAGCGAGGCGTGTTTGACGACAGGCGCCGGTCCTCGAATTAGATCTACGCGTAAGCGATAAGCGGCCGCGTAAGCCGCGTAACTATGCGGAAACGTAGTAAAAAGATCGCGTTCGTGTATAAATTTATCGTCGCGCTGTTCGATAAATGTGTCTGATACGTATTTTTTTTTCGCGCTGAACTGCCCAATTTAATGAACCTATTTAGCCGCGTCCCTGACTCGCCGTTTCGTAATCGAATCGGCCGGCTGCCCACGTAACTGGTTTCTATTTCTAGTGCTTAAGCACTGGAGATTTAAACGGAAACTCTCGTCCTTGTTGGGTACGTAAATAGCACTGCAAGCAACACGTTTAGCGCGGAGCCGGTAACCTTTAATCACAATGAACCGCTGACATAATTATTTGTTGGTGTAACCGGATAGTGCGGGCGCACGGATTCCGCGAAACATGCACTACGGCGTTAACACGAGACGGACTGACATCCACATCCGCACTTAGATGCAATGCGATCGTGAAATGGACGCCCGCACCTACATAGCTCATTCATAGAAGTCGACAATGCACTCTCAGCACGAGTATCGCTGCATTGCTGCACCGGACGGAATTTAGGCCGTTTCCGCAACGGCATTAATCGTGCTTCAATAGAACATACGTATAACTAAGTTAGCCATAGTTTTAAGTTAGGGTTATCCTGTTCATTTGGGAGCCGTATTGCCCTATGGTTGCGGTTCTAGAAAAGACAGGTACATTAAATCAGAGACGATCCGTATTGAAGCGTTCTTGATAGACGCTATGCAACCCCGTACGTCTCTTACATTAGAAATACCAAACTAAATGCAACTTGATGATAGTGCGGCTTTTGGCTCGCGACGGAACCGGTCCGGTTGGAATGTCAGTTAGGAACGTGCAAGCCGGCCGGCCGTCGTTATCGTGCAACTCTCACGTGACAGTTAATTTCGATCGATGCTTTGTTAAATGGTAGCGGCGGAGGCCGGAAAGCGTGTCCACCGCTCGGTAATCTGGACTCCATTGAGTGCGGACGTTGCGGCAGCGCGCCGCGCACGCGCTCTCGTTTTGGCGCGAATGGCGCGCCGTGACGTCAGGCGTCTGGATCGATGGCGGCAGACGCTGCGGTAGTACGCCGGGGTCGACGCCCTCCCCCCGCATACGCCGCCCTAAGCCCCTCCCGCGCACCTGACCACTGCAGTCGCATCTCCCCGACTAGATCTAGCCCCTGCGATCGTATACAGATGTGGCTACGACAATCGACGCCCGCCTTTTATGGTTATGTGAGCGTAATGAACGGTATGAATGAAAGTATGCGAGCAATGAAACGGTAAATGCGGGCCGGATTCTGATAAACGTTTCTAGTGATTAGTTTTTTTAATTATGTGACATTATGTTAAACCAAATTCTCCGTTGTTACAGAGGAGGAAATCGACGTAGTCTCAGTGGGCACGCAGCAGCCACTGCCCACGACGCAGACGCACATCCGCACGGACTCGCTGCCACGCGTGCCGTCGGCCCAGGAGCGCCAGAACATACAGCGGACGGTGGAGACTGCTATCACTCCCCGGTCCCCTCGGCCAGCCGCCAGGAAGCGCCTGGTGCCGCCGCCCAGCATAGCGGCCGCGTCGCGCCGGCGGGCTCGCGGGCCCGGCCGCCGCGGCCGCCGGTCCAACACCGACACAGACTCGGAGGCCGAGTCGCCCGAGATAGAACGCCGCTCCATACATAACGACATGGAGAGACTTCGGCGTATAGGTCTCAAAAACCTCTTTGATGAGCTCAAAAAGCAAATCCCGGCCACGAGAGACAAGGAGCGCGCGCCGAAAGTGGTCATACTGAGAGAAGCGGCCTCGCTGTGCAGAAAGCTTAGCCAAGAAGACCTCGAGAGGGAAAAGCTTAAGAAAAAACAACACCAACTTGTGACGAAGTTGAAAAAGCTCCGCACGATGCTGTCGGCGCGCTACCGCTCGTACTGAGCGCGCCGCTCTACCTGACTGGTAATCGATTTGTTCCGACCGAGGAACTATGGAGTCTACTCGACTGGACACTTATGGACTGGTAACTTTTTATGTAAGTCGCTTCTGAACGCTCTAGTGAACGTTAGAACCGTTTATTCAAGACGCGGTGGCGCATTGAAGCCCCCGTCCGATTGTACCTCCCTCGCCGTTTTGATTGCAAAATTTTAAGCGATGTCTTCAGTCGAGTCGGCAGTCGGGAGTTTGTTATATTTCAATGAAAATTCAGCTTTTACGGCTTACTCTGCTTCTGGTAATGTCTCGAGAGTAATATAGTTATGAAACAATAACCGCAGGTTTGTTTTGCTCAAAGCGATATTTTGCAGTGCCAAAGTGAGCCATAAAACTGTTGTTAACGACAAATCCTAGGTCTTCAGTAAAATATCTTAACAGTTACAGACTGCTTCGTGAACTAGTAGACTGGTTATACCTCTAAAATGTTTTTTGAATTTATCATTAAAGTATACATAGTTGAAATAGCACATTACAGATTTACTCCGTGTTGACAGATCGAAAATGATATGACATTTGTTAAAATATTGTTTCGAGACGTTGATAAGAAGATTTTTTACTGGACCTTCCATTAAATAGTTAAGTATTGCGATGTCGCATTTTTTAAAGGAGCATGAATTTGTCAGTGCTGTAAATATAATGAGAGTGCAGGTAGAAAGCTTGGTCAGAGGTCTTGCGCTTGTGAGCAGATTAGAGATGTATGGCCACTATATATGTTTTCGGCCCGATTTGCAGGATTTTTCAATTGTAACCTTTGACTCGCGAGAGTTGGGGTTGGTGAAGTGATACATCAATTACTATTACTTTTAATTGCTTTAAGTAAACTATTATTTTAACGCTTTAAGTAAATTGCATTTTAGGATAGCGCGCTTGTTTCATTAGTTAATTTTTTTGTTATTTTGTAAATTTTTAACACTTTTATTGTTTTTTTTTACATTAGAGATGCCCAATTAACTCGGTACCAATTCTCGATAATTTGGAATCGTTGAATAGATTTTGGGTCAGTTTGAATCGATCTAGTTTTATACAATAATAAATTAAAATTATTCACATACAGCTTCCATATGAGATGGTGATGATTCATAACGATTTTATGATTAATGTGTATGCAATTTATCATGTGAAACTCCACCATACGATTAGCATGCGATTGTGATGATATCGGCTTTCCATCGCGAATTTTCTTAAAAAGAAATACAAGATCCCTTCCCAGTTTTTTTTTATAACAATTTTAATTTACTATTTATAAGTCGCCGTAGGTTTTTTTTTACATATAATGCTAGAATTAGTTCGAAACCGTTTTCTTGTTCAACAAACGCGATATTACTCTTACGAATATTTGTATTTGTTCACAAACTTTTAAACAACGGTACACTTCAAAGTTTGTATAATAACTTAACAAACATTTATTTTAAATATTTTACTTTAATTTGTTAAAATTCTTGTGGACAAATCATTTGTACGTGTGAACGGAACTTGAGTCGCAAGCGCATGTTATCCGAAGGTGCACGTTCCCTTCATTTACGATCATCGTACCTTATTATAATTATAAACATTATTAATAATGTTAAGTCGTCTAGAATATTGAAATCAATATTTAGTTCATTCACATGTTGGGATTACAATGGAAACATACCATTTTCATATGATTTAAAACAAGTTTTTTATGTAAATTGTATAATCTCAGTGACAGTAATCGATTCGTAAGAAAATAATAGACTGTGTATTTTGATAATAACATCAAGTCTTATATTAAACCATATGATGGTCCGAAAATTGGACCGATATAAAAAAAAAATAACCAAGACATAGTTCCTCATAGTACCTACTAATAGTAAATTTTGCATTTTGTTTCTTTATAATATTTTTTTTTTATTAATGCAAGTAAGTTAGTAAAGTACTCGCAATAGTTCGTGTTAATTGAATATTTGAACCTGATCAGAAAAATAAAGGTGTTCATAATTAATTAAGTAAAGAGGATAGTATACTTAAAGCCGGGCCGGTGATTCGGTGAGCCGAGAACCTTTATTCTCCTGGTCAGGTTTGCAGAAAGTTGATGTTATATCAAGCACATGGTCAGCATTTCGTGAGTGTGAAGGCTTTAATTGTGTGAGGAATGTGCCTTGCTATATTCATGTACATTATTATATATATTAGGTTTATACTCGAATTAGTTGCAAGACATATTTTTTTGTGAAGGATGTCTACGATTAGAATAGCGCTGTTCTAAATAGTGTACATAAACAGACAAGAAAAAGTTTTTGATATTAAAGATGTTTATCGTATCTTCCACTAGATGTTAAATTGTACATACAGATGTAATGGTAATACTAAGTATATTATTACTTTGATCAATCTTTTTTTTTACTAACGAGTTTTTTTCCTAGTAATTGTTTAGTTTTTCTTTACTGGAGAGTTACGGATCCTCGAATGTTGTACCTGCATTTATTTTTTTGTTATTCATACTTGACATAAATAAATAAAGATAGTAATGGTTTTAGTTATCCAAAATGTAATCGGTTGCTTTGGTGATAAATGACCAGTGTAATTAGACACATAAGAAAAAGTCAGTAGTTAAATGTTTAATGGTAAGAAATGACAGCTTTATAAAATCGGAAGACAGAAAGTGAACGTTGAACAGTGTGTACTACCCTTTCCAACGTTCACTTATTAGAAGCACATTATGATAGCGACTATTGTGACAAGGCACATTTCCACCACTGCCAAAATGGAAAAGGAATTATTGATAATAAGTTTAGTTTGAAATGTATGTAGATAAGGTCGGGTTATAAAATTATAAGTCCTGTTATATATAAAAGATTTCCTTTTATTCTTTGTATAGTATCCGTACGTTTGTAACATCTAGCCGTGGCCGGCGTCGGGCCGACCGGCGTGTTGTGACGCACGGCGGCGCGACGTGCGCCGGCGACGGTGCGCGTGCGCCGCTACAGGGAGTGCAGGGGGCAACATAGATTCCGCCTAATATTAATATTGCCCTCTGCAGTCTGTGAAGCGGCGCTCTTATGTCTAAGGACCTTTGTACTTATGTGGCAAATTTTTGGGATACTATTGTAACGCAGAGATAGTTTTTTTTTGGTTTTGTTCCTTTATGTGTATGGACACACTGATACATTGTATTGCATTGACTATACATATTAAACGCTTACGTCGGACCCGGAGAGAGCTTGGGAACAGTCGGCTAATTAATGTGATTTTTATACTTATTCGCTGTAATTTGGGATAAATAAAATCATTGTATTGTATAGTATAGATTCTGTGATTATGTACCTGTGGGGTACGTTTGGGTTTCCACAGCCCTATCTGGTCTGACAAAAAAAAAATACTTAATTGAGTTTTGATTTTTTAATCCACACAATACCTAAACCATAGTAATTTAAATAAATAGAGTACGTACCTGTTTATTTAAGTTTCTGTGACCCAACCCCTTTTTGATTCGTCGAACTTTTTCTGAATCACTTACCTACATTTTTGATTAAACAACATTGAACCGAGGCAAAATGCCTAAAATAAACAAGCAGCTGATTAATCAGGTGATTCAAATAACACACACACACACACACATATACACGAAATACGAACACAACTGTTGAAATATCATCAGGCAAAATTTTCTACATAGTAGGTAAATTAGTTGCAACACTTATTTGAACCGAAAAACGACAGATTAAGAACAGCACCCTAATCGCGTAACACACTATCTATCACAATCTGATTCATTTTGAAGCCTATTATTATTCCATTGCTTTTTAAGATCGACAAATTTGTGTGCCCAACAACGCAAAAACGTAATGATTGTTGTTGAACTGTCAAAATGAAAGCCATTCCTACTGGTAGTGTGTTACGCAATTATCCCGCTGGATGACAGACAGGCTAGGGCAGTTGAGGACAGAAATGTCACCGAAGATTGGAGAACTTTGAAAAACAAAGTGGGTAAGGGAAAATCCACTAGGTACTGACACATGAATCGATGGTAAGAAAAAAATACGAAACATCAAGAAATAAACTGATAAAATCTCGTAGGTCATATTCCACTAAAACGATATGGAGAAAATGGAAAGATATTTAGATCTTTTGATGATCAGACTATAACTTGTTTCGAATATTCAGATTAGGTACACATGGCTACATTTCCAGTATAAGCCGACCTCTCATTGTACGGAAATCCTATACAATGCGAGATCAGGTTATACTGGAAATGTATAGCTTGATATGTAGCCGTGTGTACCTACTCCAAATCTTACAGACGGTACTCAGCGGCAGTTACCTACTGTCCCCAAAAGTTTCCAAGGAACTAACCAACTATGTACCTACCTATAAATAAACTTGGTAAACGTAGAGAATAAATTAATGAAGAATGAGAGAAGATGAGCGTCCTATTACTACACCTTCGGGTTCAAGTTCCAAAAAGTTTCCATATAAATTTAATTCAAAGTTGAAATGTAATGGATTACACGATTATCCCCACAGGAGATAGGTATCTGGTCCAACATAAGTACTTACCTACTAAGTAGGAGATTAATTACGACGGAAGAATCCAGATTTAATGTGTTATGTGTATTGCTAAGTGCTATCAATGGCAATTATTTCACACATATTTTAAAGTTAATTACTTTAAAAGTAAGTGTACAAGTGCGTACCTACTTTACAAAAATTTCTGTTGTATAGTTACCTACTTACTTAGTTTGAGTTTTGTAGCTAGTTAGAGTAATCGCTCGTTAAATCCCCGGGTTCGATGCCCAGGCAACCTAAAGAATTTAATAAATTACGGTTAATAAATTCCTGTTAAAACGGTTAAAACTGAACTGGAACTGCGCCCAATAAATGACGATAATTATTCTGCTAATTACACCGTCACTGGCGATTGACGTCAAAGCCCTTACACCGACATTGTTGAACTGTAGGTTATACCTATCACCAAAGTGAATGTATAAACACATAGTAGAAAGAAGAAAGTCCAAGATTGTGCAATCAATCTTATACATAATTGCAATATGTTTTCAAAACAAATTGGCTGAATCGTATGTCGGTTTGTTCTCAATGCCGTTATTCATAAGAAGAAAGAGCTTGTAATAAGTAGATAAACAATGTATAAATGGAAAGGTAAATAAACAATGCTATAACTACAAGTACTTTCCGAATGTAAATAGATACAAATATTTCTAATAACAAAATAATTATCTCCTTGGCTGTAAATATAATTCCTTTGCCTCAAACAGGGTGGAGCGAGAAGGTGACAGATGTCAAAACAATAGTGAAGTTCGCGCGAGCCGTTGGAAAGATGGCTCTTCGTGCAGTGATGTCTTCAAAAGTTCCTATGGTGATAATTTTAGGTGCTACGGGTACGGGGAAGACTAAGTTAGGAGTGGAATTAGCACAAAAGTTCGCGACGGAGATCATCAGCGCAGATTCTATGCAGGTTTGTTAGTGAAAACTGTCAAGATTGTAACCTCAAAATATCAGCTCTATTTCTTAATGCAGGCACATTGAAAAGGCGTAAAATAGCATTTAGTTCTGAAAAAACATCATAAAAAACCTTTAGGATAAATAATTTTCTTGATTTTAGTTACTTAAATCAGTGTTTTGCTATGAAACAAATCCTAACCTAAAAATCGATATTTTAATTTACACTTCTCTGTTTGTCTCTGATTCATTCCATTTTAAGTCGAAACATGAACAATTACACGTATGATGCTTGATTTATGGCATCAATCTCATTTTAAAGGTATTCTGGAGTGTTTTATGATAGATTTTCAATTGTAGCAAGATAAAACAAACCTAATTCTAGTTTTCTTAAAGATTTGAACATGTAAACGAGTCAAGTGCTATATATCTATATACACTCTATTAAGGCTTTTCTTTGAGCTCATGATCAGTTCTTGAGTTAATACATTATAACTTTACTATATTGTGTCTATATTGAAACATCAATATCATAATTATCTTATTAGATATGTTGAATTCAATTTAGGAACTGTTACAGATCTAAATAGATGGTAATTTAATGAAAGTTCCCATTGGATTCCTTAAGTTCTGAGCCATGTTAATGGGATAAGTGCTATATCTCTTTATTTATATTCTATTAAGACAATACTTTTATACTTATCCTAGAATGAAATACCTGTCCATTGCAAGTCACACTGATAACTTGACCCGTCAACTTCTTAGGAATTTCTTTTGTTTATAATTGTGATAGAAACTTGTAGTGACTTACATTACCTAGGTCAGCCATATTATTTGAGGAACAAATTACTTTCTTATTTATTTATATGCTCTCATGCACATCACACATTTACATTGATTAATTGTCGGTTTTTGTACATGAACTCTGCCAGGGCACTGCAAACACAATTTCGGTTTAATTAGTAATTACCTATCTATCTGCATCAAATTGATATCATACAGTAATGGTAACATGTTGTGATTCTACTTGGGCTCCCGGTCTTGGTCCAAGAATAATGTATTACTTAAATGTTTTGCTATACCTAACTGAATATACCTGTGTTAATTTATAACAATTTAGCCACTGCTGGAATACAGGCCTCATCTTTGTGAGAGGGAGTGGGCCGTAATTCATCACGCAGGCCCATTGCGGGTTGGTAGATGTCACATGACTTGATGATGCTTTCCTCACGCTGTTTTCCTTCACCGTTTTGAGAGCTAGAGGATAATTTGTACAACATAAAGCATCTGTCAGGATTCCAGGTTAGGCCACTGCTGATTAATTATTATAATAATTTTATTTAGGCATAAAGGGTTTCTAGCACGAGAGAGTCCCTTAATTGGTACCTTGTAAGTACAAATTGTGCTTTATTAATACCATGGTGTACACATGAATGTTTGTGTGTAGCGGTGCTGTCCTAGCTAGATGACTAAGTAATCTCTATTTAGGAAAGATCATAGTCATAAATTAATTAATTATGTTATTTTTTAGTATTTTTTATTATTATTAACGCCTGTTAAGCAGAGCACCTGCCATCTTATCTCTACACCACCCTTGGTTTACTGGAAGAGTATTCCTAAGGCATTAAGTCCGCCTTTGTGTGTTATTGTGTGCGAGAACTTTAAATAAATAAATAAATTTGTTAATCTATCCTTGTTAATGGCCATTGTTGTTGGAAAATGGTTTTCTTCTATGAAGATATGGCCTATAAACATTCACTGCTATATTAACACCTTTTAATAACACGTCTCTTTTCTGTGTTGAAACTAGTTCAATTGTTTTTTAGTCTGGCTTAAGCTACTTTAATATAGCTTTACTTATTTTTGTGCCTAAATTGGGACACCAATGTCTGTATAGTGGGTAGGAAGTAAATGATAAATGATTTATTTCTGTAAGTTGGTTTGTACAAACACTTTTACAACGTTAATCATATTTTTTACACTAAATGAGGTCGTCGATTCCTATCTGACTATTCTGAGAAGAAAGGCCGAAACAAACTCTGAGGTCACTGTCTCTTTTAAACTCCAGACAAAATTTTGGTCAAATCATGTGAAGACCATGTAGATTGGTATCTGAAATGGTATTTTGAGGAGAGAACCACACAGATTGAGTGGACCTGTCCAGTCAGTGCACGCATTTGTCAGTAACTGTGCAGCTCAACTCAGAACTTAGTAGATACATTAATACCCACTTAATATTATTCATTCACATACATAACATAACATCATTCCTGTGTTCCCCAAAGGGTTAGGCAGAGGTGTACCTATAGTACACCCACATTTCGCCAGTTATGTTTAAGTCCCAGGATGTAATAGGGGGTGAGCGTATTGATACTAATTTTATGAATTCCAACTGTATTAAGACAATATCTCATTATGTAAATAGAGTTTTCATAGGCACAGTTACAGATGGAAATAAGTGGTGGTTTAATAAAAGATCCTCTTTAGATGACTGAGTATTTACCAATTTTATGAGAAAATAAATAATAAATAAATGGAAGTATTTATTTTTGTCTCAAAGTACAACGACAACTTAATCTGTGAAGTATAATTTATTAAGGTGTTTGGTGGTTGTACAGCAGCACATAACAGATGATTTACCAACTCCCCAACTAAGTCAAGCTTGTATTTTGAGAGTTAGTTAATGTGATGTGTGTGTGTGTGGGGGGGGCTGTGGGGATGTGTGTGTGTGTGGGGGGATGTGTGTGTGTGGGGGGGATGTGTGTGTGTGTGGGGGGATGTGTGTGTGTGGGGGGGATGTGTGTGTGTGTGGGGGGATGTGTGTGTGTGGGGGGGATGTGTGTGTGTGTGGAGAGGCTGTGGGTGTGTGTGTGGTGTGTTCTTTGGAAAATCTGTCTATTTTCATTTGATTTTTATTATGAAGCTGGTGGTAAGTATATGTATAAAACCCTATGGGATGTTTTAGAAGTTTTTTTTTTTGTTTGGTAAGAATTTATACCTGATTCTAGTTGTTTTTTTAGGTAGCATAGAATAAAATAAAATACTTTTTACTATGTACACCATATAAATGTAGAATTTTTACATAGGGTGACACAATGGGCGGTTTTATTGCTAAAAACGATCTTTTACAGACAAACTTTGGGTGGATTAAAGGGAGAAGGAGAAATAATACTGCAGGTAGTCAGTGGTGTACCATTTACATTTATACAATAACTACATACAGACAAAGTATACATTTCTATGAATCAAGCATGGCTTATTAGAAATTTCTTATTAACCAGTTTACAAGGTGTAATTGAATCTATTGTATTTATGGGTTACTAGTCAACCAAACCAATTGGACAACTGAGTGGATTCGGTCCGTCTTAGCACCATTAAAGTTAAAAATATTAAATATTTGCTAAGGATATTTGTATAATATACTTCGTTGCATAGTCATTCACATTGGTGTATCATTTTAAAATCGGCTTTACTACTTACAAGTGTGGGAGAGACATTCGCTGTGTCTAAAAGTGATACTTCAAAGCCACATTTTTCATCTTTTTTGTGTACCTCTGTTGATATTAGCATACCTACTTTAATATTATTGTGACTGTTTTGTGGCCTTATATATTGTAATGTCAACAGTATACTTAAGATAATAAATTGTGCACAAATAAATTAATAAATAAATATCTTATGTCGACTGAAAAATACGGTACAAAACCATACCGTTAAGTTACCTACTCGGAACAACCCCATAACTGACCCGGTAACCTCATACTAATTACACCTGAACTTCTACATTTACACTAGGTACAAAAAAAAAAAACAATACAAAATGTATTTCGTGTGACTTCAAAGTTAGCTTCGAAATTGCATGTAATTATTTCGGTTCGCTCAGGCTAGCTTCAGAACAAACGCCAAGCAGAGTAAAAAAAGTATTTCTAACAATGGGGCGTAGTCAGTGAATCATTCAGCGGTCACTATCCTCCTATTCTAATGTAGCTATTAATAAAAAAGATTTTGATTTCTGGACAGATGTGGAATGTTTTGCCTGAGGCTGTATTAATTTGCAAATGGCCGATTGATGGCGGCCGGACGGTTAAAAGTTAGTTAGCGGCTGGCAACACTGCAGATTTTATTTTCTGTTGCTGCTGAAGCAGTTTTTACATCCGGGATTTTTTTTGTAGGATTGTCTTTCGAAGTAGGCACTTCGAAATTACGTACTTAATTGGAATTAATACGTATTGGAATTTTAGGAAATCCAGTTAGAATCAAAACATGTTCGGAATAATTCATACAAGTTACACACAAACAGATCATAGAAAATACAAATTTAAATAATTACTATACCTTATTAATTGGAGTCTAGAAGATACAAAAGATACACTAGTTAAGAGTTGTATTCTAGAAAGTTCTGATACTGACTCCTACTGGCCTATCCTGTATTGTCTTTTGTCCTGTCCTCCACTGGCCTGTCCTGTAGTCTTATCCAGGTATTCAGTTCAGTTGTCCTACTACCTTTAATCCATCCATACTAATATTGTAAATTCGAAAGTAACTCTGTCTGTATGTTACCTTTTCACGCCTAAACCTTGAACGGATTTCGATAAAATTTGGCAAGGACATAGGCTACTTTTTGTCCTGGTAGCACGTTCCCGTGGGATAATTTCGGACATCCACGCGGGCGAAGCCGCTGGCAGAAGCCAGTATGACATGTGACGCCCTCTTCACAGGAATACACATTTAAAGCTAGTTTACTTAATTTCTTTGCTCCATTTACGCAACCAACATAACCTCAAACCTACACTATAAACCTCGCTTTTAAAAATTGCCAAGGTGAACTCCGGGACTTAGTAAGCTGGTCATATATGGGCAAAGGCACTGCATAATTTTGCTGATAAATTACTCGTACTTAAGTCTTGCCCCTAGGCACTGAACTGATTAGGCTTTCGCCTGCCTTTTTTTTTGTGGGTGGGTAATCATCAAATGGCCTCTCCCGCTCTGGGCGGAGCGGAAGGGCGTGTCAGACTCTTACTGAATAAAACCCACCCGTGTTCCTTCAGTTGCCGGTAACTCTTTCGAGCAATCCGCGACCCCGGCAGGCATCGGCCCTTTTGGACCCCGTCAATGATGCTGACATCTCTTGAGGCGCGCATGGAACACGACGCGCCGTCGACCCGGGCCTGGTCCTTACCGGACGGCGAGCTAGGCTTTCGTCTGCTTGCGGTCTAATTTTATGACTGCGATCAGGGCGAAATAGGGCTGTAATTTCGCTTAATTAAATATGATGCTAGTAAAATACTACTGGTTTCTGTTTTGATAGCTCGAGTAGGGCCTATCAAACAAATATGACGAGTCTGTCTTTGCGTAGCTTAAATCTGAATAAATGTTCACCGCGCACCTTAAAACAAAAAACTCGCGCAAAGAGCGCGATAAGGCTGAAATATTTTTTTTTCGTTTTTAGCCCCCATATTTCCGCCATGTTAAAAAATTTCGAAAAGAGGAATCGACTAAAAAAAATCCATATAATTATCGAACCTGCTCACAAAATTTCACGAGAATCGTTTGAGAACTGCAACTTGTAGAGGAGAACAGCCGACCATCCGGACATACGAAAGCATTTTTGCCAAAGCTGAAACGGAGTCGCTTTGCTCGCGCCTCGCGCTCGCTCGGTCAATTATTTATTAGTGTTGTTCTACTGCTGAGGGTCATGCAGTATTTACCCTTATTGAGATAATCCATGCTAAATATTACCCTTGTCAACATTATTACCTTTAGATTACCTATTTATCAGCGTTCACTTTAATTTGCATAATCTTTGACTGCAGACCATATCATTATCTCACGTCAGAACGTTCATACTCTTCGCGTTTCCTATAGCAGGAAAGGAAAGAAGATAAAAAATCTGCAAAATCCTTGTTTAATACGTTTCAAGACAAACCATGAACCAGAACTCCAGAAGATTACATCTATTTTTACTCCCCCATTTTAATTTCAGGCTTCATTAACTCATAAACTTGTTCAATTATTGCTAAAGCTTCTCTGTAGCCGACAATTTCGTTATTTCTAAGAATTTCTTAATGTCTTTTTTGTTTAATCGCTAATTATTATGGAACATTGGGTTTAATTAAACATGAAATCAAATCATACAAGATGTAATAAGTATGCAATCATTTTTTGATGTTATTATGGTGTTGCAGTTTTTAGGAGACCTAAACTTTTTGTTTACAATTTGATTACATATTAGAAATAAATAAATAGGAGGGGCTTGTGGCTAAGTAATAACAGCTACACGGGTCGATCGATTAGGTTAAGCTACGCTTGCCGTGGTTGGTCCAGGGATGGGTGACCAGGGGGATCCCCCACAGCGCATACTTCCACGTAGTTTCCCCCGGGCAACGCCGTGTCTGACCACCGTAACGGAGTGGCAGACCGGCGGCTAAAGTGCGCTGTGATTCGCAGACAAAAACGAGGTCGTCTGCGGATATGCCGAAAAAACCAAGCCGTGCCGCCTCTGGGCGTTTTAATTCGAATCGCTCCTCCCAGGGTGATTCAAACGGCCCTTCTCAGGGCCAACCCGACGGCCCTTCTCAGGGCCAAACCAATGGCCCTTCTCAGGGCCAATCCAGCGGCCCTTCTCAGGGCCACGCCGGCGGCGCTTCGGCGTCGGAAGCTGACCGCGCACCATCTGCGGCCAGCTTTTTCAGCAGGCCGGACGATTTGTCGGACGCCGACGAGTCCAATATGGACACGTCGGCGGCCGAAAACGACCGCCCCAAGCGGAAGAGGGCCGGCATGAGGCTCGGGTCCGAGGGCTCCTCGGAGTCGGTCGGATCTAGGGCGAAGAAGAAGTCGAAGTCTAAAAAGGCTTCAACTTCTCCTTCGGCTTATGCTCACGAGGTGGGCTTGGTGGACGCCGAGCGCCAGCTAAACCTGGCGAAAAGGGCGCAACTCCAGGAAGACCTGGAGGAGAGGGTCGCAGCCAAGGAGCGGCAGGCGCAAGCCGCCAGGTCGAGGGCTGGCTATGGTGCACCCAATGTGCTATATGCTGACCACTCCCTGGCGGAATTGGAGCGCATGGCAAAGGAGGACAAGGAGGAAGTTCTGGAGGTCGCCTCAAAGTCCTCCAATTTGAAGGGGACCTTCCAGAAGGCCCTCAAATGCCGGGCCGCCAGCATGCACGGCATCGTGATGGAGCTGGTGAAGCGGACGGCCACGGACGAGACGCGACAGCTGCAGGCGAAGGTCGATCGTTTGCAGGCGGAGGTCAGCCAGCTGCACCAGAAGCTGGCTGAGGTCACGGCCCGACCTGCCCAATCTGCCTCAGGTGCGGTGGTGGAGGGCTCCTCTTCCCCTGCCAGCCTTGAGGCAATTATCCGTGGGGTTGTCATGGAGGAGAGGGCCTTCATCAGAGGCTGCTTCGCGGGCATCGAGGACCGACTCTTGCCGGAAAGGCGGCTCCGCCCGCCGCTAGCGGCGGATATGAGACCACCGCCGACGGAGCCGGAACCTGCGCCTCTGGGAGGCCTGGCATCGGGCGAGCAGCCCCGGGCCCCAAAGCCCTCCAAGGGCAAGGGCAAGGGGACTACGGTGCCCGCTCAAATGCCCACCACGAGCGCGGAGGGAGCGTCTGGGTCGTCTGCCACTCCAGCAGCCCCCCAGAACTTGCAGGGAGAGGACGCCCTTCTTCCCTCCACCACCCCGTCCAACCAGCCGTGGACGAAAGTGGTAAAGGGGGGAAAAGGGAAAAAGTCGACCCCCAAGCCCGCTGCGACTGCTCCTGCAGCGAAAAAGGATCCAGCCGGCGGGAGGAAGCTGGTTCCTCCCAAAACCGCGGCCGTCGTGGTGACCATCACCCCGGAGGCCGTGGAGCGGGGCGAGACGTATGAGTCCGTCCTAAGACGGGCTCGTACCAACGCGGATCCCTCCCGGCTGGGGATCGGCAACATCACGTGTCGCCGAACCCTAGCCGGGGCTCGAATTTTCGAGTTCTCGGGGGAGCAGCGCGGCGCAAACGCGGATCTCTTCGCGAAAATGGTGCAAGAGGTCATCGCGGATGCGGCAACGGTCGTCAGGCCTGTAAAGACCGCAGCCTTGGAGGTGGCCGATCTAGATGATTCGGTCACTAAAGAGGACGTGGTGGCGGCCGTTGCGGCGGCTGGAGGCTGCGACGCTGGCGCGGTGAAAGGTGGATCCATCAGGCTCGGCCGCCGCGGCATGGGCACCATCCGCGTCGAGTGCCCGGTCGCCACGGCTGGGGCCGTCCTTACTGCGACCAAGGGACGGCTGCTTGTGGGGCTCAGTTCAGCTGTGGTCCGGCCGCTTGAAGAGCAACCTACGCGCTGCTTCAAGTGCTTCGCGTTCGGCCACACCCGAGTCACGTGTCCCTCCAAGTTCGACTGGGGAGACTCATGCTTCCGATGCGGGCAGGAGGGACACAAGGGTGCCGCTTGCCGCGCTACCACGCTGCGCTGCGCGGCGTGTGCCGCCAGTGGCCGCCCCGCGGACCACAGGATGACGGGCAGGAACTGTAAGCCTCCCGCGAGGAAAGGCATAGTGCCGGCGCAGGTTCGCCCTGCTGCTGCCACCACCGCCGTCGTTGTCGCCGCTGCAGATCCAGCGGCGGTAGCCGAGGAGGGATGTGCGATGTTGGAATAATGGTTTCCAACTACCGCATCCTCCAGGCGAACACAAACCACTGTAGGGCGGCCCAGGACCTGGTGGTTCAGGTTATGGCCGAGTGGTTGGTGAACGTAGCGGTGGTCGCCGAGCCCTACTCAGTCCCCGGCAGCTGGCTGGGTGACGAGGACGGCTTGGTGGCACTAGCGGCGCGGTCTTCCACAGACTCCCCTCCCCTCTCGCTATTAGAGAGGGGACCGGGATACGTGGCCGCCGCGTGGGGAGAATTAGCCCTTGTGGGCGTCTATTTCTCCCCAAACCGCCCTCTTCAGGATTTCGAGAATTATCTCGCAATCCTGGCCGCCGTGGTCGGCAGGGCGGTGCCGCGTCAGGTCTCCGTACTGGGAGACCTGAATGCCAAGTCGGTGAACTGGGGCAACCCGGCCACCAACGCTCGCGGGAGGGCAGTGGAAATGTGGGCAGCCTCCTCTGGACTCTCCCTCTTGAACAGAGGAAGCGTCCAGACATGCGTGCGGCGGCAGGGTGGCTCAATAGTGGACGTCACTTTCGCCACCCCTGCGTTGGCCGCGCGCGTGTTGAACTGGCGGGTGGACCTGGTGGAGACTATGTCGGACCACCGCTACGTAAGATTCGACATCTCCACCGGTGGCCCCGGAGAGTCGCGGCCCCCCTCGGTGCAATCACCGTTCCCGCGGTGGGCTCTCACCCGCCTGGACAGGGAGGCAGCGGTGGAGGCGGCGTTCATCCAGGACTGGTTTTCAGCGCCTTCCGCCGGCCTGGATGTGGACACCGTGGCGGGGCACCTGAGGGAGTCTCTGACCGAGGTATGCAACTCTAGCATGCCTCGGTCTAGCCGACCACCACCCAAACGCGCCGTGTACTGGTGGTCGGTGGAGCTGGCGGGGCTTCGAACAGCGTGTGTGGAGGCAAGGAGGGCCTACACGCGAAGCCGAAGGCGGCGTCGACGAGACCACGCCAACGAGGACCACCTCTATGAGCTGTACATTGAGGCAAAAATGGTCCTCGATAGGTCCATCGCCGCCGCCAGAGACTCGGCAAGAGCGGAGATGCTGGAGGGTCTCGACAATGACCCCTACGGGAGACCATACAAGACGGTCCGCAAAAAATTGCGCCCCTTTGGTCCCCCGGTGGCCGAGACCCTGGAGCCCTCATTTCTGGATGGGGTGGTTCAGTCCCTGTTCCCGTGCAGGGACAGTAACTTCGCCCCGCCAGTGATGGGGGCCACGTTGAGGATAGCTCCGCCAGCTGAAGAAGAAGAGGATGCCCCTCCGGTCACGGAGTCGGAACTCGGCGCGGCGATTCTGCATATCCGCGCCAAGAAGACGGCTCCGGGCCCCGACGGTGTTCCGGCAAGAGTGGTGGCCATCGCTGCCACTCAAATGGAGGAGAGGTTTCGGGACCTCTTCAGCGCATGTCTTGCGTGTGGGAGGTTCCCGAAACCGTGGAAGGAGGGGCAGTTGTGCCTCCTTCGCAAGGAGGGCCGCCCAGCAGACTCCCCCTCGGCATACCGGCCCATCGTGCTGCTCGATGAGGTCGGAAAAATGTTCGAGGGGATAATCGCTGCCCGCCTGAAAAGTCATCTGCGGCGTATCGGGCCGGACTTGTCGGACGCTCAGTTCGGTTTTCGGGCTGAGCGTTCCACGGTGGACGCGCTGGCCCGCCTTAAGGGCCAGGTGAAGGGGGCGATGGAGGCGCGGGACGGATTGTTGGCTGTGTCGTTCGACATAGCCAATGCCTTCAACTCAGTTCCCCACTCCACCATCCTAGAGGCGCTCCGATTCCACGGAGTGCCTCGATACATGCGTCGTCTGCTGGCCAGCTACCTAGAGCATCGGACGATCGTCCTGGCGGATAGGACTGGCCAAGTCCGGCGGTACGCCGTCGAGGCTGGCGTTCCGCAGGGGTCAGTCATAGGACCTCTCCTCTGGAACATCGCCTATGATTGGCTCTTGCGGGGAACTCTCCTCCGGGGCACGAGTGTCGTCTGCTATGCGGATGACACTCTCCTCACCGCCCGGGGGGGGAGTTTCAGGGAGGCGGCCAACCTGGCCTCGGCGGGCGGATCCTTGGTCGCGGGGAGGATCCGCCGCCTAGGTTTAACGGTGGCGCTGCACAAGACCGAGGCCGTGTTCTTCCACGGAGCTCGGCAGCGCCCCCCACCTGACGCCCACATCTTCGTGGAGGGCGTCAGAATTGAGGTGAAGGCCCAGATGAAATATCTGGGCCTTGTACTCGACAGCAGGTGGCGCTTCGGTCCGCATCTTAGCGGGCTGTCGTCGCGCCTGCTGAAGGCCGCAGGCGCACTCTCGTGGCTGCTTCCCAACCTGGGAAGGCCCAGCGCGCGATGCCGGCAACTTTATGCCGGCATCTTGAGGAGTATGGCCCTTTACGGGGCTCCTATCTGGGAGGACTCCCTCCGAAGGAGGGAGAACGCCACCGCATTGCGGGCACCCCAAAGGGCCATAGCCCAGCGAGTGGCGCGGGCCTACCGCACGGTGGGCTTCGCGGCAGCATGTGCTCTGGCCGGCACCCCTCCTTGGGAACTCGAGGCGTGGGTGCTCGCCAGAGTATATGAATGGACGGCGGGGCGGAGGGCGAGAGGAGAACGCCCAGCCCCGGAAGAGCGGGAGGCCGTCCGGCGGGAGGCGAGGGACGCCATCGTCGTCCATTGGACGGGGGAACTCGCCACCGCAGCCTTCGGCCGAAGAACCCTCGACGCGATTGGGCCTGTCCTGCGAGACTGGCTCGAGCGGTCGCATGGGTTCCTCTCGTTCCGTCTGGTGCAGGTGCTGTCCGGACACGGTTGCTTCGGATCGTACCTGCACCGGATCGGACGGGAGGAGACGCCGTCGTGCCACGACTGTGGCGCGGCGGAGGACACGGCGCAGCACACCCTCGAGGTGTGCCCCTCGTGGTCCGAGACGCGCCGCAGTCTCATCGCGGTGATCGGACCGGACCTCTCACTCCCTGGCTTGGTTAACGCCATGCTGGGGGACGAGGGGTCCTGGGCGGCAGTCGCCTCCTTCTGCGAACACGTCATGTCCCAGAAGGAGGCGGCGGAGCGCGCGCGGGAGGAGGATCCTCACGCGGCGCTGCTCCGAAGGCGGAGGAGGGGTCGAAGAAGACGTCAGTTTGATAGTCATCTCCGACTCCTCCCGGGTGGAGACCAGCAGGCAACGGGTGCGGGGGCACCCTTGCCTGTATTGCACAGGCCTCCACCAGTGTCGGACGGGAGTGGCCAGGTGTTCCCGGCCATTCCCGTAGCCCCCCACCCTGGGGGGCATGCGGGGCCCGCCAGCTAGGCGGGCAAGCGCCGGGAGGGTTGTGGATGTAAAGGCTGAGCCGGTTTCCCATGGCCCTCCCACCACGGCGATGTGGGAACACCGCTGAGTTTTAGTGGGTATACTGTCATTCGGACAGGAGTCCCACATACCCCGTCTCGTCCCCCGACGAGCGGAAGTGCATAAAGCATTTCTCAGCGACAAAAAAAAAAAAAAAAAAAAAAAAAAAAAAAAAAAAAAAAAAAAAAAAAAAAAAAAAAAAAAGGGATGGGTGACCATCTTTATATAAAAAGGCCCCTCTGTGCCTCGGAAAAACACGTCAAGCTGTCCCGATGCTGTCATTCGTGGATCTTTGGCAGACGTTACGGGTCGCCAGATTACCGAAAGTCTGACAACCAGTCTTACCAAGGGGTATCATATAACCCAGTAACTGGGTTGTGGAAGGTCAGATAGGAAGTCGCAACATGTAAAATATTGATATGCAGCTGTATCCGGTAAGACTGGAAGCTGACCCCAACATACCCAGACACAGACCCAGTGTTTCCTATGTGACTACCTACCACTGAAAAATAACACGAAATAAACTCTGAGATCAAACCTAGGTTCGTTGAAGTCAGGTTCGTTGAAGTCCAGACATTACGAAAGACGTCCAATGCCAGATACCAATAGGGTGTTTTCCTACTTATAATGTTCATATACGTCACAGAGACTGCTTGCATGTTCCCATTAAATAATTAAATTAAGATAAATGAGCCCTAAGTAACAGTGGGTTTGATCACAATGGGTCAATAAGCTTGAATCGGAATCGACCTCACGACGAACAATCTGCACCCTCCTTTTGGGCCATTATTAGGCTTGCATTCATACTTCATACCACAGTCATTTAATCCCTTCGTTTAATAACCATCAAATATAATTCGAATTAATTTTGCCTCTAGTTTTGTAAGAGAAAACGTGGTCAAAGAAAAGTCTGCTGTGTGCTTAAAGTTTTTATTTTGCTGCTTAAATTAATCAAATACCCACGCAGATTTAAGATATTGCACAATTTGGCGAAAATACTGTAAAGCTTTTCACGCAGTTTCCTAAAGCTTATCACACTATTCTCTCTCAAAATGGTGGGTATGGTAATGTCCATAGTCAACTTAGCTCCACGCTAGACGCAGAGTTGGTGACCCCAGATACCAATAGTTATCAATTAGATCATAATTTTACAACATAATATTCGGTAAGTCACGCTGATAGTACGAGATACTTAGACACGTTACTTTGCAAACGATATTCAACAAATTTTGCGAAAACTAATGCAAGTACAAAAACAATTCTAAAGGTACGAGTTCGAAGTCGACTGCATGCAGCAGCAGCAGACGACGTGTCGCCGCGATGCTACTGGTTTCTATGTGTTTCTATGAAAACGACGTGTCGCTAGCTACGGAAGGTATTTCACAGAAATGCATAGAAACGAGTAGTGCCGCAGCGACACGTCGTCTGCTGCTGCTGCATGCAGTCGCCTATGAACTCGTACTTTTAGATAGCAGTTTCAAGGTTCTTAAAATCTATAACTTTTACTTGAAACTGCAATTGTTTCTCTCTTTTATTCCAGGGTAAATATACGAAAAAAACTGGCCAAGTGCGAGTCGGACTCGTGCACGAAGGGTTCCGTACCATTACCTGTAAAAACGGCAAAAAAATCATGTCTGTTGTATGGGAGCCTCCCTTAAATATTTATTTTATTTTGTTTTTAGTATTTGTTGTTATAGCGGCTACAGAAATACATAATTCGTGAAAATTTCAACTGTCTAGCTAGCGGACGGACAGACAGCGAAGTCTTAGTAATAGGGTCCCGTTTTTACCCTTTGGGTACGGAACCCTAAAAACAGACTTTAGAATCGTTTAACTGCTCTTATGTAAAGTTGTGTAAATGCACTTACATCTCTATTCGTAAGACCATCTTTTCTACTACCACTACGGTTGACGTTCATAGTTTACGCCCTAGATTTGTCAGGCTGACAAAATCCCAGACGAATGTAGGTCGTGGGATTTGTAGCAGTGAATAGGAATATCCGCATAACATTAGCACTCAGGTTGGTGCACTGAGTTATATAACCAGACTGTGTCGTGTAGCCTTCGGTCAGGTCGCCCGCGCCATAGTATATATGCAAAGATTTTAAATAAGTAAATGAATATAGTAGACCTGCGTTGCATACGAATTTATCTTCATTGAGTTATAACTTGATTCGATCAAGTAACCTTCGCTCAGGTCGATGTCGTTATAGTATATGTGGAGACTTCAGATGATTTTTATTATGCTCTTAATTTTACAGTGCTTCGCATTCATTATTTAAGTAGTAAAGTAAAAAGTATTAAGTAATAAGTAAAGTAAAGTATTAAGTAAAAAGTAATAAGTAAAGTAAAGTATTAAGTAAAAAGTAATAAGTAAAGTAAAGTATTAAGTAAAAAGTAAGAAGTAAAGTATAAAGTAAAAAGTATTGCTTGCTCGTTACTAGTAACAGTAACATTTCAATAGTTTAAGAAATATAGGAAAGAAGGAATGAAGGAAAAATATTTAATTGGTACTCACAGGAAAAACAAGAACCATAAAGAATAATATCTTGAATCAGTTCCTTTGTAAATTCTCGTAATTATTATTTAGTAGCATTAATCAAAATAAGTAATTTATTTGTAGGTACCTAAAATACTTAGATGTTATAATAAGCAGCCAACCGAAGAAGTATAATTATTATGTTTTTCTTCAATAAAACTTATGTTGTACTAACTTTTTCAAGTCTAACACTTGCTGCATAGTTTTACTAAGTTTATGTACTTAAGTTATGGCCATATCCACTGTAGTATGTAAGATTTTCCTGTACCGACATGCAGATTTAGGAATGTTCGTAAAAAAGTTATCGCTTTTAATAAGGAAGTCATATTGCGTTGATATTTTATTTATGTCCCATGGATATGCTGCCTTTTACTGATGGTAAATTCAGATTTCCAAGATATTGGTTATAATCTATTTGGAAATAATTGATGACCAATTTGGTTGCTTCTTCACCTGCGGGGTAGTTACGTAACACACTAACAGTAGGAATGGGTTCCATTTTGACAGTTCAACAACATTCATTGCGTTATTTACGTTGTTGAGCAGATACATTTTTCGAACATATGAAGCAATGGATTAGCAATAGCCTTCAAAATGATTCAGATGGTGATAGATATAGTGTAATATAATTAGGGTGCAGTATTGTATTGATATTGATTTCTGCAATAGATATCAGAGTTAATTTACCCAGGTGGAAATACCTCTTTAAAAAATGCAACTAAAGGCTCGTACACAGGCGCGACGCGACGCCCGACACAAAGGCACCGCGTGTCGCGCGACGAGCGGCGCCTTTGTGTAGCGCTGTCGCGTCGCGCTTATCTGTGGGAGCCTTAACGGCATTTCCACCTATTCTTGATTCGTGGTGCTCTGCTAACACGTTCCTAATATTTGGTTACATTTGAGGACAATAACTTCGTGAGGAAATGTTTTGACAACCTTCAAAATTTACGTCTACGCACAAAATTGACACATTAGCGTTGTCTCGCCACTTTTGTGTAACTTCAGTAGTGGAAATTGTGTATTGTGTGTGTTCTTTTTGCTTTGTTTCCCTGTTAATTTCATATTCAGCTTTAAAACTACATTTTGCATAACATACTATCTCGCGTTGTCTGCCCCGAAGGGTTGGGCAGATGTGTGCCTATAGTACATTTCGCCAGTTATGTTTCAAGTTCCATGTAAAGGCTCCCACAGACAGACGCGACGCGACAGCGCGACACAAAGGCTTCCGTCGTCGCGCGATTAGCGGTGCCTATGTGTCGCGCACGATTCGCGACGCGAGTCGCGCCTGTTTGTAGGAGCCTATTGCCATCAACCGGGTACAAATCCAGACTCAGGAAGGTGCCTTAACACTTTGCCCAAACAGGGAATCGAACCCAAGACTTAATGCTTAGACCAACTACTTGACCAACGAGCCAGTCTGCTACTAACTACATTTGTATTAGGTTCTTATTTGATTCTTATCTGAGTTCACTAATTCATTTGACTGCAGCATTCTTATTATTTCAATTATCTCCCTCTAATTTTAATTCCACATAATTTAAAGTGAAAATATTTGCAATTTTTAATTAGGGTATGCCCTAATCCGGGGATTATCATCAATTGCACGCATTCTGTTCTCCCTCATGACACTTAGAATTACAAACCTGGTTAAAGTATGCGGAAATATTTAAGAAGAAAGAAAGAAAATTATTTTATTTGGGTCACGCACAGGAAACCCAAAATGGAGCATTTAAAACTAACAAAACTAACATAAAAACAACAATAAACCAGTAAAAATAAAAGACCTGTGCGAGGCCAAAAAGGCTCCTATCTCAGCATAATGCTGCGATATTTATGGAACTAATTGCAATCCCTTTGCTTTAATATCCTTTGTAATGCATAATGAAGTCCGCAGTCACCGACTCCGATATATTCGTATTGGAATCCTAGTATTCGTAATTAAAGGTTATCTTAAATCTGCCGAGCTATCCTTAATTGGGCCAGCGGGGTAATTACGTAACACACTAACAACAGTAGGAATGGGTTTCATTTTGACAGTTCAACAACATTAATTGCGTTATTTACGTTGTTGAGCAGACAAATTTTTCGAACATATGAAGCAATAGATTAGCAATAGGCTTCAAAATGATTCAGATTGTGATAGATAGAGTGTAATATAATTAGGGTGCTGTATTGTATTGATATTGATTTCTGCTTTCTTGGTTAATTACGTAATTAGGGTGCTGATTAAAGGCTTGGTTTACGGAGGAGTTATTTCCAGCCATGTCTCAATTTCCAGTGATCTCACTGATTTGTCTATGGTATTTTTAGTTCATCATCATCCGTCTCGCCTTTACCCAACTATTTTCCCAGCTGAATACCAGTATTTTACATGGAGCGACTGCCTATCTGACCTCCACAACCCATTTACTGGGTAATACGAAACCCTTTGGTAAGACTGGTTGTCAGACTTTCGGGCTTCTGACGACCCGTAACGACTGTCAAAGATTTACGAATGACAGCCGGAACCAACGGCTTAACGTGGTTTCCGAGGCATGGCCCTGTCTTGGTATGTAAAGATGGTCACCCATCCAAGGACCAACCGCGGCAAGCGTAGCTTAACCTGATCGATCGACCCGTTCAACTGTTATATAGTCACGAGCTTCCAAGGTATTTTTAGGTCATATTGATTTCAATTTTCATAATTTGGCAGCCGCAAGAAATCTAACAAAAGGGTTGTGCTAGTTATTATTTTATGGCCGCCGCACCAAATTCAACAATTAACGATCTAATTTGAACTAGATCTACAGAAAGTGAAAATTCTTGTATGTTTCCGTGTAGTATATTTTCGGGGTGATTAATAGAATGAATCAGTCTAACGTCTACATCCAACGAGTTTTAATATTCAACTCAGGGACAAGAGTTTTATGGCGAATCTAATTATGTAACGTGTAACGCGTAACATAATTTAACGTACGTCCTATTATTATTAGATCCTCCTAAAACTACACTCAAAATCATAAATTTTACTTTTGACTCTGAACACAAACTCAAATGACATAACATCCAGCTTTAACCCAATTCCAAATTCAAACAAAAACAGGCAAAAATTTTGGCGAACCGTTTACACCTGCGCTTACTTAGAGACAAGGTACATCTGCGAATTCGCCACATACACACAATTTTCGGCAAGATGTCCGCTTGTTCGTGTTTGCATTCCGCAGAGAGTTCGACGTCTCGTCCAAGGCCACCGCCGCGGTATTTTCCGCCACCCTGCGGTGCCTCCATAGACCTACCAAGTAAAGAACTGACCAGTTGGGCGAATCCTGCGACACTTGTAGGGCTTTTTGGGCGAATTGATGATGCTCTTGTAAAAAAAATTAACTGAAAGGCTGTAAAAGGAGATGTGGCTCGCGAAAAATTGCGCCGATATTCTGCAAATGTCAAAAAAACTTCTATTCTATTTATGACTTTTAATAGCAACCAGTCCTAAATTCTATAAAGTGACGTCAGTGTCTATTAAGTTATGTCTTAAAATTCCTTTCTCCCAAAGATACGAACAAAAAATTTGCCGTAGCGAAACAGCGAAAGCTGTTTTGGGGCGGTTCCAATAAAATACTGAAGCCTCCCTTAATCTCTTCAGTGTTCCTACAGACGTAGTATGTACGATGTGTATCTCAACGTAGTTTATATTGCGCTGTTCGCTCGCATTAAATAACCTGCGTAGTACAATCCCAAGGTATTCTATTTCTGATGTTGTATTTTGACCCGTTTCGAGTCTACAGCACGGATAGTATACGTTAATACGTATCGGATTGCAAATAGATTTTCTGGGAGGATCTTCAGCGAAGTATTTCAGTTGATGAGAATTGAGGCTGGGTCTGTTGTGTAATACAGACACACGTGATCGTGGACATATGTAGTTTGCCGACGTGCCTCCGAGTGACCTTCGAAGGTATACTGGATACCTTCGTAACTACTTAGGCTTTTTATGTGTGAGTCGATACGGACGTTTTTCTCGGTGTTCTTTAATAAAATTCTATTTATTAACCGTGTCAATTTAATTGCCGTTTTTGCTCGCACGTGATTTCCGCTTCGGTTAAATAACCGTTTTCATCACGAAAGGTAACTAAGGAAAAAGAAAATTTTCCAGCAGGTGCTTAAAATATAAATATCTACATAGTTCTGGTTATTTATATACCATACACTCACATGAAACATAATAAACATTGTATCCATCAAGTCAAAGTTACTATGGTTTTGGTGCATCCAAATTCTTACCTGTCTGTTCTGTATTCCATATAAGCCACTCCCAAATTGCACTAAACTATTTTAGAATACCTACATATTAAATAATCTATTTGGAACTTTAGATACGAAAAGGCCTGAGAAAGCTACGAAACCAAAGAAAAAGTAATTCCTAAACTCGGTCTTTAAAAATATAATCCGAAGAAAAATTCAGGACAGAAGAGACCTCTAAGAAAACAGCTGTTACAACAATAAAATATATTCTTATGAACCTATTCAAGCGCCATTGCGGACATTTTTTGTCAGCCTACGTTATGTAATTTCAACGTTTTGACGTCACAACTTGAATCTTTAACCTAATGTATGCACAATACCAGTCAATCTGCGTCGTATTTTTGGGAAGCCGTTCCGTACTCTCCGAAGATACTGTGTTTTGTCGTGACATCATGCGTACGCCCATACTTGACTGATCCAGTCTCGTGATTCATCTCATCTGTGTATTCAATGTACTGCACTCGGCAATTATATTTATGAAAGCTAACAGCTGTAGTGTAAATTACAATGATTGGACATGATAAATCGCAGCCATGACTGTAATTGAGAGAATAGACATTTGTTTCAGTACAAATGGGATTTAGATGTCGCGTTTTCATTTGTGAATTATAATGGCGTCGATTGGGTATATTGATTAGCCTTGTTTGAGGTTATGATTTATCAATGGTCGTTGGAACTTGGGGAATTGGGTACGGAGACGATACTTTACGTTTCTTTAGATCGGGGAAATTTTCTTTCGAATTTTATATACAAATTCAAGACTAAGAGCTCGTGTGGCACCCAAGTATGGAGCATTTTTGTATATTTAGACTTTTTTAAATGTTTTGTGGACAACCCCTAACTTTTCAACTATGTCATAACTATTAATATCTTGCTCCACTTTTTCAACAATGGCATCGACTTTATCCGTAACAGTGCGACCAGAGCGAGCTGCAGCTTTAACATAAAAATTCTCGGATTGAAAACGCTTGAATCAACTTTGTGCTACTCTTACTGACACTGTGTTAAGTCCTTAAACGTCACATAGTTTTTTCACGGCTTGTATCGCACTGTTCCCTGTTTGTAATAAAACTTCAAAATGTATCGAACTTCACTCATTTTGACGGACAGAAAAACAATTGAAAAATGGCGGGAAATCGTTTTTACTTTTTGTTTTTCTTTTAAGCTATTTAATGGCATCAAAACCAGCCAGATACAAAATGTACAGCGAAGGAGATTTTACTACAACTTTATACCTATAAAATACGAAAAAAATTTTCGCCGACCTATTATTTTTGTAATCGTGGATCAATTTAGTATGACTTATGAGTAGCACTTACTCCATTCTAAAAATGTTCTGTGCTGAACTTGCTTGTTTTGTGATTTTTGATCCCTCTTGTATCATGTGTTTGAATTTTGACAAAATAACTAACTGTGCTAAGGGCAAGAGAGTGATGAACAAACTCCCATCTTGTCCACGTTTAGTAGCACCACCTACATTCTAGTCTATTTGATATATTTCACCACTTTAAAGTTAACTCTAACAATCAACTGATCAGGCATCAGTGAGCTTATCTATGTCTATTTAAATCTTAAATAAACTTTCAATGTTTGTACCGTCTGGCTATTATTGTACATTGGCCAAGAGTGGGCAATGTTGATCTTGCCAAACGCGCCTTTATCCAAAAACGAGGGAATACGTTCTGTTAGTCATTTTACATTTCTATTATTAGAAAGATGTTTATAAACATTTAGAATTTACCAAAGAGTATTTTTGGGGAGCTAAATTTGAGCCTCTTCGGGAGATTCCAGTGAACCTGTCAACCTCAATGAAATTAATCTACATAGCCTTTTCGCGACTAGGTTCGGGTCGAATTCCAGTCTATCCGGATGCAGCTGAATACCCGTATTTTACGTGGAGCGACTGCCTAACCGACCTCCACAACCCAGTTACTAGGTAACACGATACCCAGACTAACCTGTCTCAATATAAAAATACAACAATTCGTAGATTGCATAGATCCAGGACAAACAAGTGATCTAGATAATGGTTCCATTTTATTTTTTAAGTTGGAACCCTGAAAATGCAGTTCCTATTGCGGATTGTCAGAACTCGAAGGAGTTTTTCTCAGATGCAAGGTCTCCATAAGCACATAACCTTAGTAAAGCATTTTTTATCAACACTAGCTTTTGCCTGCAGCTTCGCCCGCGCGGATTTCGGAATATATCCAGGTTACAAACTATATTTGTGCCAAATTTCATCCAAATCCGTTCAGCCGTTTTTGCGCCTATCTGGAACATACATCCAGACAAAAATTCTTCGTAACTATTTCATTATATGTGTATAGATATACTTACCTACGTGTTCCTTGATATAAAATTTCCAGCTTTGATATAAACCCAGGTGCCTTTTACCTCCGCCAGTGTGTTTTATCTCAGTTTAAATTTAAAATTATGCCATCTTGGAAGATCTAGGAAAAAATGTTGGCAATCGATGGAGGCAAGTTGACACGACTCGACTTGCTAATTATATAGAAACACGTGACGTAGTAGACAGACACATTATTAACACCATAGAGTCTGTGGTCTCTGTGGAATGTTCTATTTTAGCTGTTTTACGAATCTTTTAGGGCCCGAACATACGTACCACAACCACACCACAACGACAAAACGTGACGGGCGCTAATTTGTATGAAAATTAATAGATTATCCACACGGACCATATATGGCCGTCAAAATCAACCGTGTGGGCGATACCGACCACATCAAGACAACGTCGCAGCCACAACGAAACAACAACGATTCCGTCTGTCTGTAAACACTAGCCACAATGTAACCACATCGCAACTACTAGCGACGACGCAACCACAACGCAACTGCAAAAAGTTTCAGCGACACTATTCACACGTAACCACTCCTTGCCCACATTTTGTGGCCGCGATGTGGTGTGGTTCAGGTACGTGTGTACGGGCCCTTAACATAATGGCTATTGAGAACGTCTACATTTTTACATCAATGACCGACACACGACTTTTTTAGTATTAAATATTGACCATTACGAATTGTTAACGCGATTCTGCTAAATGTTCTAAGGTTGGCAATGGGCTGTTGAGTGCTTGGTATGTCTATTGCCAACCAATTTTATACACCTTTGAATTGAAGATTGAATTTGCAAATAAATAAGTTGTACGATTCCTTAAATAACTTCAAGTTACATTTTGTAAAGTTATATTGCTTGTTGTTATTCTCTGTTATTTATTTTACTTAAATTCTACTTAAATTTTTATATTCAAATTCAGTAATATACATATTTCGCTTGATTCTCATATACAACGTGTAACGGAAAGGGTATATACATACCAAGGGCACTGCTTCTTTGGATGATACCAAACGATATTGGAAGGGTTTTTTAATCCTATCTCCACATGTTCGAAAGTTATAAGAATTTTTAATACATTGATACCAGAAACCGAACTTTTAAAATTGAAATAAAGACATCACTAGCACCAAGTCAGCTGATCGGTGTCAGCGAACTATTTGTAAGTAAAAATGAACCTCTTACTCCTGGTATTTCCGAATAAAAGGTTCCGCATCTTTATTTTTTGTTTACAAAATATTACTACTAACTTTTCCTAAACTTTGATTATGTTTGTGAACTAGCTAAAATACAATTAATTGGTCTAGGTATCAAAATTTAACGCAATAATATTTAGATACCTGCCTGCACTATCACGTATCATTTACACACTTGTTGGTTTTTTACGTAGTTGTCCTTTTGTAGAAGATTACTTTGTAGATAATTATTATCTACATAGTAATCTTCCACACAGCACCCATCTTACCATCGTACCTACAACACAGTAAATACCTTATTCAAAAACAATATTCCTGTATTTCCTAAACTAAAATTTTTCCTAACCTTTTATTTTGGTGGACATAAGGATGGACGATGTTTTGCTTTAAGTCGATTTTCTATTCGATTCACAGATCGAATCCCGTGCTTTTGAACCGATCTTCTAAAAATTCATTCAAAAAACAACATTTAACACACCTTTATTTTGTGACATATTTAAAGTTGCCAGTCAGGTACGGGTGTACGTCTAAACTTTTAATAAATAATAATTGATAACCTTTCCGGCGTAATTCAATGGATTTCATTCAGATGGTACAGATGCAGTCGGTTAAAATCACAATGACTAATACAGAATACGACGCCGAGCGATTAATTTATAAAATACAGCTATGTCATTTGAAATGAGAACTTCTATCAAACCGTCAAATGTTTCAATCTTCGCTTAGTGCTAACATAAACAATGCGGACAAGTTAAAAAGTGTCGGCATATGTATGTAATTGATCTTGTTTGAAATAGATAAACCTACCTATTCGCTGTTTATGATTGTCAGCACAATACTTTGGGCAAATATGAACTATTATCGTATTATTTTTTACACATACGATCCAGGAGATTTGATTCACCATACTATTGAATCGATTTGCTAGAAGATCGCATTAAAACGAATTGTTTGAAAAATCGTCAGCTCGTATCATTGAAATGATCATAAAAATCGAATCCTTACGTGCATCCTACCAGGAATTAATTGCTTAAATGAATATTATTATTTGCCATTAGAACTTAAAATAGAAAAAGGATTTAGTAACAATTTATGTCCAACTGAACCCAAAACATCATTTCAATTCATTTCTTCGCAACTTATGTTTCTCCTAGTACAAATAAAATCACAGTGGGTTCCGTTCATAATTTTTAAAATAAAGTAATTTTTTAAATTATTATGACGAAAACTATTAACAACAAGTTAATAGTTTTTTTTTTATTACAAAATAATAACACGTACCTATGCATACCTTTTACATGTAGGACTAACCGATAGAATTATGGGAAGTTCACGGTCTGCCGGTGCAGTACGTGGGGTTTATTGGTTTGAGCACGTTTAGTCTTTAAAGTTAATAAAAAAAATCTTAAAACTGCATCTAACTGTGGAAAGAAATTAATAAAAGTACTAGGACCGCATGAGTAACAGGAATTGTTATTGCCGAATTGAAAATCGTTTGCTCACAGAACCCTGATTACGTCGTTACACACACAACGTAAGCATCATAATGTGTGTAAACCTAATGGGTTAGGGCCTAAGGGTACGTGAACCAATTGCAGTCCGTGTAGTTTTAATTACTCCTGGTAATTACAACTTCTAATTCAGACTTCTAATGAGATATCGCGGCCCCGGAATGCAAAGGCAACTGAAAGAACAGAGTGATTTTTAGTCAGTAAGAGCGTAACACTTCCTTCTGCCGTGCCCAGTGCGGGAGCTGAGTCATTAATGATTTTCCCACCCCAAAAAAAATGAAATCAATTTTGAATTTGAATTACGTAATTAGTTTGCTCTGGTGTGTTAGATTTACTTAAAAGTTTAACTGGGTTTAGTTGAAATTATTATTGGGATGTAAAATAATCTTGAATTCTTGAACAATATTTTTTAATAGTAGTGGACACTAATAGGACAGCTACCCTATAGGTATCAAAATTGAACGAAATAATATTTAGGTACCAGACCAGCAGGGAATAGGAGCTTTATTTAGCATTATTGTTATTGCTTTGCTAGTTTGCTCGTCAGTCGACGTCTGTTCCGCGTCTAGTAGTGCACTCGTTTCTATCCCTGTGATACGCGCATCAGTTCAGTACGGCTACACCTAATTGACTTTTTTTGTTGTGTTTGCAAAATGTCGTTGAGTAATAGCGAATATTACGAAATGATGATGTGTGTCGGAGCAGAAAATGGTAATTTGCGAGCTGCCCGAGAACTGTACCGTCGCCGTTTTATTGAGGGTAGACCAGATGCTGAGCGTCGACAGCTGCCATCGTTGGCATGTTTTAGTCGGATGGTACATCGTCTGTACCAAACTGGGTCATTCCACGCACCTGCTTCAGAGGGTCGCCCGAGTACTACCGATCCAGAATTTGAAGAAGCCGTGTTGGAGCATTTTGAACTCAATCCACGCACTAGCACACGTCGAGCTGCATTAGCTCTGGGTGCCTCTAACCATATGCAGGTATGGCGAGTGCTGAGCAATGACGGTCAGCACCCATACCACTTCCGTCGCACCCAGGAGCTGATACCGGCAGATTTTTTGCCTCGCGTGGCTTTTTGCGAGTGGTACCGAAACCAATTAGAAGCTTCGCCAGATTTTGGGTCAAGAGTGCTATGGACCGATGAGGCATCCTTCACGAGAGCGGGAATAAGCAACATCCACAACGAACATGTTTGGTCTCACACGAACCCGCATGCTTCGACAGAGTCGTCATTCCAACATCAATGGCGACTGAACGTGTGGGCAGGTATAATTGGAGACGTCGTCGTAGGACCAGTTTTCTTGCCGCAAAGCTTAAACGGGCAAAATTATTTAAGCTTCCTGAGGAATGAATTAGACGATGTCCTCACAGTGCTGCCAGTGTTAAGTTATGTTAATCTTGTGATGGGGAATAATTTAATTTTTCAACACGACGGTGCACCGGCACACTTTGCTCGAGATGTGCGCCATTATTTAGATGCGCGCTTTCCCCAGTGGGTTGGGCGTGGTAGTAGAAGCGTGCCTTGGCCTCCGCGATCCCCAGACCTAACCCCGTTAGACTTTTTTTTGTGGGGGTACATAAAAAATTTAGTGTATGCAGTGCAGTGTGATACCATGGAACTAATGAAAGTGCGGATTGAGGCCGCTTTCAGGACAATAACACCAGACATGCTACGCAATGTGCAGGTGTCCATGAACAAGCGAGCGGCCTTGTGCATACAATACCAAGGTCACCATATCGAACCCCATCTTTAAAACTGTAAGTCAATTAACTAAATTAAGCAAAGCTTTAAGATTTTACTGTTTACTCGGTAATAAGTACCTAATAATAAGTGATGAAACCAGTTAGTAGTAGTTAGTAGTTAACCTACCTAAACTTTGTTTAGATTTTTTACGTAAGTTTTGTTATCTCAGGTTTTACGTGCAATTTCTGGCTTGATATTAACGAGTAAACTGTAAATAAATAATTATGCATTAATTTTTACATCACGGTAAAGTAGGCATGCTTTATTGCGCGGGCGCTCAATCGCTATGGCGGGCGGCGCGGCGGCGCGGCGGCGCGGCGGCGGCATGTTTTATTTCGTCAATTCGCGCCGACAAAGGACACCGCCTGCGGTAGGCTACTAGGGTACTAGGCGCGCAGAATTACGGAAGCGATTTATCGTGATATTGGCAAGTAACGTGGAAAGTTATTGACCTACGTAGTGCGGTGACACGTTTGTTATGATTTGAATTAAAGAAACCAAGGAAACCGAAAATTTGGTATCAATTCTTAAGAGTATTTTATTTTGAGTTGAAACTATGTATAGTGATTCTATACGAGCTATTATCTTTAGTGCTTAAGGATAGCAATAGGGTTTCTGTTACACCCTGTATAATATATTCAAGTTTAACTTTATATTTACTTAAAGTGCTAAGTTATTCTTAGTTTACGACTGAATTCTAATTGATTTTCTCCGTATTTTTATTTTATTACTTTTTTATTAGTTAAATGGCGTGTTGCAACTTCAAAATCTCCAAAATTCTAAAAACATAATACATTTTCGTCTACACATCAACATAGGGCAACAGTCGCATTTTTCTTATCTTGTTAATAACTAAAGTATTTAATTGTTAGCTGTACTGATCTCAAGTTTAGATAAAAAGAATATGTTTGACGTACATACGTACTGAGGTTATTGTATCGGTGTCAACATAGAAAAGTGTCAAAGAACTATTGTGTGACGCGCTGATTCATTTTGCGGAGATATGAAAGACTCTTTAGTTGTTTTGACTTCTGTTTGTTTTACATTTTGAAAAAAAAACGCTTATTCTTCTAAAGTTTTCGTTGAAATAGTTAAATGTGTAGGAATCATGAATGCATGCTCTAAAAATAGTAATAATGAATTAACTAGTTTAGTCGAAATTGCTTTAAATACATTAGAATACATCTGAATTAATAGGTACCTAAACAGTGGAGACTCAAGCAAAGGAAAAGATGGAATCTGAAAGCTCATCTAAAGATTTTCTCTGCATATTTGCACGGAATGGATAAATCGCATCAAATCTACACTGGTCACAGAATTGTGAGGCATGAAACCAAACAACTGATTGTTCTGATCAGACTTTTCATTTTCACATTGTGACCTATTGGAATATTGCTACCTATCCATAAGATCAGCTAGGCTGGAAGCTGACCCCAAAATAGTAGGGAAAGGCAGATGATAACCCATACCATCACCTCAATAGATTCAATAATCGCATCTTAATCACACTTATTTGCAGATGTAGAATAATAAGAATTGACAGTAACCTTGTAAGTATTTTTTCCTTTATCTTTTCTTACTTAATCTTTGTATCCGTAATCGCTGTGATATCCCATAGTATATATAGTATAGACGTAGTATTACAAGTTGCATATGATCAAAGTTAGCTGTGTCACAGCATGGCATAACTTCTATAAATAACATGTCAAATGTATGCGTACGACAAGTATCTGTTCATAGAATTGCCATGCTGTCATCCTTAATGTAGATATGAGATTGTGACAATGCAGAGATGACGTAAATATGGAGGTCTGTGTTTATTATACCCTGATTTAAGGTCTTAGTCATGGCTACATTTTGATAAATTACACTTATTTAAGACGATACTGCTTTAAGGAATGGGATACCCGTAATGACACTGATTTAAGACGATAGTGATTTAGGAAATGGGATTCCTGTCTGTACTTTGGAATTCTCGATGATGTAAGTATTGTGGGAGTCACAAAAATAGACAGTAGGATAGGACCCTTCGTGGATTTACCAAGCTTTCCCTCCATTTGATATTAACAGGAGGTAATTGGTAGATGTAAGGTCTAGTCATAGCTAGATTGGATTAATGACCCTACTTTAAGGAATTGGATTCCCGTCTCGACTGCGAGATTCCCAGTTACGTAAGTATTGTAGGAGTACAAAAAGGGGGAAGGAAGATTCTCTTTTGATACAATTATGCTGTATTACTCTTTGATCTTTTAACCATTTGGTAGCTACAAGAATTGAATGGCGTTTTCTTAAAGCTTGTACTACAAAATACCGTAGGTGATACAGATTGTCTATTTTTCTTCTTTTTCCTCATCGTCCTTTGCAGACCACATAGTGTTTTTAGGGGTTGGTGCTAATCACCTTTAAATACTCTTGAGAGTCTATTGATTACAGTCTCATATAACTTAATCAAAGAATCCGTGAAATCCATTAATTGAGGCGGAAGTGGATCATTGGTCCTTTGATACGTGCTCCATACGAATTACTTTTAGTATTTGCTTTTTTGTCCAATAGGAATAAAAATGATTTTGCTTTGACTTCTAATTTTATATTGTAGTGTTGAAATAGATTCAAAAGGACCAATTTTTATTTACCGTTAAAATGGTTTGTCACAATATAAAAATTTGCACTTTGGGCATCACAAATGGCTACTGACTCGTAGCATTTACACCGTTAGTCTGTTTACCAAAGTTGTTATGTTTATCTAGATTATTATTGTGTGCTAGTAAGTTTTAAACTAGATTACATTTAAACAAGGAAAACAAATAACCAGTGGGCAAACTGTAACCCTGAATTCAGCATATGATTCTAGACCCCGTAGCGTAGAAATTTTTCGAAGGTTATAAAAAAGAAATTGTTGTCCCATACATTTTGACCGCGTAGATATTGCACTTTTCTACGCTAGGGGTGAACCCCCTAGCGTAGAAATGTTACCACAGTTATCAAAAAAAAAAAATCTGCTGTTTCATAGAAAAGTGCAATATCTACGCGGTCAAAATGTATGGGACAACAATTTCTTTTTTATAACCTTCGAAAAATTTCTACGCTACGGGGTCTAGAATCGTATGCTGAGTTCATGGTTACAGTTTGCGTACTGGTTAAAAAAAAACCTGTATAATTTGTATTCAAAAGTAATCCAAGGATCATTGTTTGCAAAAAATAGTTTCGAAATCTTCAGTTATTTTTCTGTCACATTGTTAATTCGGGCTCGTAACATTTTCAAGTATGTTTACGTCCATTGTTACAGTTTCTAAGTTTTCTGATTAATTACCTAAGCCTTTTGTTAATCTGTCACGTGTTTATAAAGTAAAACAATGGATCCGAAGGGGTAATAATGTTCTTTAGTTACGCCATATTAGGATTGCCTTGAAACTTTAGACCTCTAAACTTAATTGTTGATACTGTGGAACAATTGGTTATGGGTGTTAATGATATAATGTCAATATTTTCGGTTCGATTTGATTATATCACGCGATTTTAAACAAAATAGGCAAATCACGCGGTTTCTTGTAAATCATGACCTGTAAACGGTCAGATAGTGACTCACTAGTATTAAACCCCCTGAAATCAAAATGTATGGTTTTAGGAAGTAGGAAAATGATCAGCGCCATACTGTCAGCCATGCCAGAAATTGTTATCAGGGGGGAAAAAGAATTATAGGGTAGAGATAGCATGCAATCTTGGGTTAACGATGGATCCGGAACTACGATTTCCGAAGCACATCAGTAACTCAAGGAGGAATTGTTTTTATAGATTGAAACTCCTTTATTCAATTAGACACTACCTGAGTGTTGATCTACGTAAACAATTAGTGGATAGCCTAATTATATCAAGGCTTAACTATTGCGATACCGTGTATGGCCCATGCCTGTTAACAAGAACTGAGGAGCTGATAAAACGTGTACAAAATGCATGTACACGGTTCTGTGTTAAGATACCTTGCAGAAGTCATGTCACTCATTTTATAAATGCTTTTTTTTTTTTGAAAATATCTGCTAGGTGAAAGTTACATATGGCTAGTTTACTTTTTGGAATAGTCAATACACAAAACCACACTATAGGTTTGAGAAGTTAAGTTGGAGACAAAGCAAATACGAACCACGTTTTATTACTACGGAACCTCTTTGTACATTAACACATAGAACCGCAGCATTCAGGGGGAGCTTCAAATACGCCGCCACGTGCTATTGGAATAACCTTCCTCCACCAGTAAGAGTACTGAGAACAAAGAAGCATTTTCTGAATATTTTAAAGAAATATTTCATGCTGATACAACAATCCACATGATTGTAAAACTTCAACTAAAAATAATAACTGCTCTTTTTGCACTTGCCTTAAGGGTTATGGCCTACAGGCAATGGATATGCTTTTCCAACAGTGCAAGTGGCCTCTGTCTAATTCCTGTCTGTTTAGCTCCGGTCTGTGTCATCCTCACCAGAGAAATAGTCAGTTATCTGGAGCGTATTTGCTGTCAATCCTGCTGAAGCTGTAATATCTAAGTGGGATATTAGATAGATCAATGGGGAAATGCATTACACTGTACACAACATTTAGATTAATTACTTTGTATTTTTATTTTATTTTATTTTTGTTGTGGTCTTAATTTATGTATTAGTTATTTATAAAAGTTACGTATATAGAGATATATATTTCATTAGATTTCGAATCTCAAGTTATTTCTGTGAAAGATTGTACCTACCCGAATTATTATGTCATACAGGGGGATTGATGTCATTATGTTACTCGAGAGGTAGTTGCTGAAAATCAGCGCTGTTGACGATAGGTTCGTCCGAAGTCACAGCATTTTGCTGAGCAATGACCTGTTCTTGCAAAGATGCGACGCACGGCTTTATCTTCCTTGTTTGTTACAAAAGTAGATCATTTCATGTTTTGTTTTTTGTTGTCATTTGCCATTGTCGCAACGCATTACGCAATGTGTATTAACGTCTTTGGTTTTGATCTGCCCTGACATCAAGCAATGGATTATGGACAACATTGTCAAAGTTTTAACGTTTTGAATACGAGGCTTTTGGCTACTTTTTATTAGTGTATGTATTTTGTAAAAAAAAATGTAATGTGCGTCTTGTTTGTGCAGAATAAACTACTACCTACTATTACTATTAGCGTGCATCATCCTACTGCTGGGCAAAGGCTTCTTCCCATGACTTCCAGCTCTTTCGATGCAGGGCTAAAGTGGACCACTGGTCGCTTGTTTTCTCTGGCTCGTCCCGCCATCTTCTACGGGGAATAAACAATCCTTTTCTTTTTCTGCTTTCTAAACGTATCTCTCGGTTCTAATTGTTTAGCTCTTGTTATTTCTTCTTAAAGATTTTATGATCCATGTCTGTAATAGAATCTTTATTTTGTTGATAATAACCTCACTAACTAACAAATCGTTTGCTCCCCTCAAAATTAAATCCGGATTCTCAGACGTTTAAATATATTATTAATCGAATTTATTCGATCTCCAAAGACAAGTTTTATCGTTTCTGTTAATACTCTTTCTAATATCATGTATTTCTTTACTGTTTTCTTTGTTATTTAATAATAAAACAATATGTAGCCCATTTGAACAACCACTAAGTAGATTAATAACCTTATCATCAGTAAATAATCCATTTTCTAGAACTGCTGTACAATTATTAATTTGAACTTAATAAAACAAATGTACGATATAAGGGAACAAAGACTAGGAAAAACCCAATTCTTAGCATACATTACACGGAAAACCGTACATACGATGTTAATTACATTTTAATTTATTTAATTAAATGACAGATTGTATTGTCATGCAAGCAATGTACGCAATAACGTTGATTTACAAGTGGTAGCATCTCTTAAAACAATAGAAACTTTAATTATGTTGTACAATATAAGGTCAGTCGCCCAGTAAACGATGGATTATCATAATGAGGTGGCCATATTCGCCGACACAATTTGATTAATAGTCTTTATATTTGGCTAATGGCGCCTAGTTCTAATCGATGGCTGTTTTGAGCATGTAATTAAGACCGACAATTTTTTCTTTAAGGTATGGCTCCCTTATTTGGCTTGGATTTGTGTTTGTACTTAATGTTAGATAGTTTTCAACATGCATACGAAGATAAAGTAGGTACGGAATTAGTTTGGCAGTTGTAAAAATTATTTGGTGTCAATGTGGTTTTGAACTAGTTTTTTAAGAAGTTTTGAGCAGTCTCAGAATCGTCACTCTCTAATAGGAGTTGAGGATAGTCGAAATAGCTAAAGAACGTAAAACTTTGCTTATAAAATATGGTCTGAATATATCGCCTTTCATTGTAATCGACAACGACTCTCTTTGCGAACAATAACTTCCTAAAATAATTGCATATTTTACGATAAAGAGGTTCTCATTTTTCACATTTGGTGGCATGAACCATAAGACCATTCGATTGCTATGCACACAAGTTGGAGCTGTCCAAATTTTCTCAGTGCCTGCAGTTGGAACAATATAATAATCAACCTCTTTTGTTGCGGTGGCGTCAAAAACTATAAATATCCATAAATACATTATGTTACAATAATGACTAAAGTCTGGTACTATTGACTAAAGTCTGGGACTATTGACTAAAGTCTGAGGCTATTGACTCAAGTGGTTCATAGTCTAGTGACACTGAAAGCCTTTACGTCAATTACCTGTAATATAACACGCGAAAAAGCTGCTGACACGATCCTATGGCGCGCCTCAATTCAGAGCCATAACGAAAAAATTAATACCGCGATTTGCACGCCTAATTTTGGAGTAAACTCAGTCTCACACGCCGAAAACTGGTAATATGAGACTTGATCAAATTCTTTGTATCGTCCTGTTGAGCGCGACCTTCAACGCTCACAGCAGACTGTTTAACATTAAATACTAGACAAAGACTGCGCAAAAACGTGGTACGCGGGCGAAGTAAAACACACCACGTACAGGTGAGTCCGAAGGCCCCCCGAAGTAGTCTCTAGGCGGAATGTTTCGCGACATGACATCATGTGCCACTGACCCACCGAGGCCGCCGGTTCCTTTAGATTACACGATTCAACGTCGCCGCGCCGCACTCGCGAGCCATTGATCTTGCCATGTTCTCCACTTTTAGTGCTTTTGCATTTCAATTCGGCGATCAAGTTTTTTTTTTGTTGGAAATAAACAAATAGTCTGTCTCGCCGCGATGAGTCTTTTGATGGAATGCCTGGGAAATATGTAATCGATGATCCGGATAGTTTTGACTTATGAACATTTTTGTGATTATAAATTCAGCTGTCGATGTTTTGTTTTGAAAGTAGTAGTAACATTATTAACTATGGGTGGGTTATTGATACAATAACGGATGAATTGATATTGAATTTTCAGAAAGTTTTTACCGGTTTTGTTTCGAGGAAGTTGTCTGTGGATTTTTAAAACAATTCAGGTTCCGATATGCGGATATGCCATTAGATTTTATTTTATTGTTCAATACAAACACGTATTTTCGCGAGAACTTTTTTCAAAGTAGTTATACACGTACGTGTCAAAGTTAGTCGTGTTCCGCAGTCCTTATTAAATATTGAAATAAATAAACTCCGTCTTAAATCAGGAAAATCAATAAATTACGTGGCATTGGTATTTATTAGTATTTGTGTCTCCATTCCCACGTTGACTGAACGTAAAGATTCGATGAATGGGGTATCATAAACTTTAGATAATCCCACGAGACGTTGACTCGGCTAATTATTCTTAGAATTACTGAGACTCGTAAATAATTTTATCACTTTTTCTTTTATTACATTTCCTACGTCATTATCCATTTGTACAAAGCCGTTTATACGTAACAAATAGAAGTTAATTTTGATATCTTGATGGGTTCCTCAGGGGACCATGTTTGGGCCTTAATGACTACTAGCAATTTATCGTTTTGTTAAGATTTATGTTACGGTACTTAGCTTAGAACATGGCGTTACATGCGATTTCTATTGTTATTTGGATAATTAATTACTCTCTAATTTCAGGTATATTAATTTAGGATTTATTTAATAAGATTCTGATTAAGTAGATAAAAATACTAGAGAAGTCTCGAAGAAATAACATGTCTGCATAGTAATGAACTAATGGTATATGTGCATACATTATCGCATATTAATAAAAACTTGTTGTCATTATTGATTTTGCTTCGGAACAGTTTGAAAAAAATGAATGAATGTACATACATAAAGTAATTCATGCATATGATCACGTTTGTCCTTCACTATGTCTGTATGTATAATCTTATAAATATTGAAATAGTAAACACCGTATATATGTTGGAAATACTCTAGGACGAATCTTGACGTAGTATTGCGAATACGCAGAACATTTTTTGACCTTTTGCGTCTCTATTTTGTCAAATATTTGTGTTTCATCTTTATTTCAAGGGGTCTTATAATAAATAGAACAGCCTATGGGGGTCCAACTATAGAAAAGATTAGAGCATGTTTTAGAGATCTTAGAACGGGTTACTCTTAACATGCTACGATACTTTAGACGGGTCCAAAATGCTGTTTGACAAATTCAGCTTCCTAAATACTTTTTTTTTAACAAAAGAAGATCAGTTTCAACATTTAGACCGAATTCAGACCGCGAACGTGGCAAACCGAAAAAGCCAATTGATTGCTAATGTAATAACGGCCCGACATCGATTCCAACAACTCTTTAAGTCAACAATGAATACATTAAATCGCTAACATCTTTGAAATTAACTTTGATGCACCTGGACGAGCGTTTTTTCTCAACATTGAAATTCTAGTCCAAATCTTTGTTACTTTATTTCTAGTCTTCAGTTTCACAGTTAGACAGTTCAGTAATTTTTTCCTTGTTTCTAAACGTACTATTTTATTTATGTACACAGTTTTTTGCCAACGATAGGACGACGACATTTTGACGTCATTCGTGTGCCCAAGCGTCTGTTTTGACACGTTTAAAAGGTGTTTCCACGTGTCTGTTTAGTTTTTTATTTTTGCCATTTTGTGTGTATAAACCTGGAAGGTCGACTGGTCCTTTATCCCTTTGTGCTTTGGATAAACTCGTAACATGAATTTCTTGGGCTCAGAAATTATCTTTTAATTAACTGTCGTGATCTTCAAGTTCAGAAATAATACTATGTAATTTATTCGTTGATTGTGGGCCCACATTTGCTATTTTCCGCTGTCCACGCCCATCAAAATCATTTAGTAATTAGTTGTATTCTGTTAAGAAAAGTATAATATTTTACTTGATATAATGAGTACCAACCTTCTGGAGTAATTTCGTATTCATTTTATTTCAGAATTTCGTAATTTTGCTTTAAATTACCTAGTTATCATGTACAATGTCTATGTAAGAACAATAGCCTGAGTAAATATTAATATTATAAATCATTTTAATTGCTCGTATCCATCTTTAGCGTAACATTTAGTTTTTCTATTGCGCATAGATTCGCTTGGGAATAATCTCATGGATTTAGTAACTAAAGTAGGTAATGAGATTGACATTGGACATTATGGAATTAGATGGTTCTAAATCAACCTACGTTCATATCAAGGAGAAAAAATTACAAATTGCTTAAAAAATAAGAAAACCCTGAACAGAAAACTGATAATAGCAGCTGGTTTTATTATCTAGTGACCATGTAAAGGACCAAAATGAAAGCAAGGCTGATTATGATAACTTTCACCTATTCGATTCTCTCGTCGAAATTATTCCTGCAAAATAGTTTCAAGCGAATTTCCCTGTGTAGCATTATGGAATTTTCGCCTTTGAATAAAACATACGCATACATTTAACACTGTAGGTATATACGTAGGTATGTCCCCTAACGAAATTACAGGACCACTCTAATCTTTAAGATTAAAACTTTCTCGGAACAAGATAATATTTTCGGTAACTTATAAATATGTAAAACGCACGTTCGCCAATAAAAAACATTGTAACTTGATGTCCCAGCAAATTGTCCCAAATCTTGGGCCATTTTTCCTTATAGCCTTTTTTCGGGTAGTATTGGTTTTTATCTGCGGCCCTCGGAATGTGTATGAGTCTGTATGAGTAGTTTTCCAAGCGTGTTTAAGATGACAGACATAAAGTTCCTAAAATAGTGTAGTTAGTCTAGTAATATCTGATTTATATTTGCTGTATGTGGGTTCTGTGAAAATATCTCGTTTACTTATGTCTTGCTTTTATTTGCGTGTGTATTTACAGCTTTTGTGCGAATATTTTAGTGGTTAAAAATTGGTTGTATTGTTAAACCTAATGTTTTGTATTTACATATATATAACTGGTTAAATAACTATATCCTCTTTAAGTTCTGTATTGGTAAGCGTAATATTATTTATATCCTATAACAAATTCTCCTCGTACCCTCCGTTTAACGTAACCCATATATTAAATCTTATGCTAGGAATTTCAGTCCTTTCCATTCATTAATTTTCTTGTTGAGACTAATGCCTCGCGTCCTGTTTCAGAATTTAAGCAAGACCAGCTTTTGTGCGAATATTTTAGTGGTTAAATATTGGTTGTATTGTTAAACCTAATGTTTTGTATTTACATATATAACTGGTTAAATAACTATATCCTCTTTAAGTTCTGTATTGGTAACCTTAATAATATTTATATCCTATAACAAATTCTCTCGTACCCTCCGTTTAACGTAACCCATATATTAAATCTTATGCTAGGAATTTCAGTCCTTTCCATTCATTAATTTTCTTCTTGCGACTAATGCCTCGCGTCCTGTTTAAGAATTTAAGCGAGACCCAAATCTGGGGCATCTGTGACATAATGTATTTAGAAATATGATATGCAGTTTTCATTACTTTCTATGTAAATACGACATATAGTTTTTCCAGTAGTTTATACTGGAAATGTATAAGCTTGATATGTCATCGTGCGTACCAACGTGTTGAGTAGTAAGAGTGTATAACTTTGCTATTTAGTCTTCAACCTTTAGTGGGGTATTAAATCAAAAATGGTCGACTAAATTCTCTTCCAAGACAACATGGAAAGTTTTCCATACAAAGTTCAAGCTTCTAACTTCTAGATCCGTCACCACCAAACAGACGGTCACAACAAAATCCGTTCTAAATTCTAAAATCGTTCGCGATCGCCATAATAGGCTGGTCCGCTTATACACTTTAAACTGGAATTCTACGCTCAGTTACAACTATGTAGGTATTGTATGAAAGTGAAAATGTTCGACTTCCCCGACCTGCTATTGTGATGGCTGGGCCGTGACATAGCGGCCTTGATAGGTCATCGTTTCTCATATGGGGATTGTAAACAAAATTATGGTTTTTGTGTGGGTGTATCGTATTTGGACCATTGTTTCGTTGGTTTTTAGAAGATTGTGGTTGGCTAGACAGTTTTGTAGGGCTGGTTCTATAGGGTTTTAGTTCTGTATTAGTCGGTTGGTAAGGATTGTTGATTCATCAGCTACTTTGAGTCACCGGTTTCCCTTCTAATGTCGATTACGTTGTAGTTGAACTTGTCTCCAATACTATAATTGTATATTCCTAAAGAAATCGATATTCTTATTGCATCATGTATGCTATCTTTATCTCGTCTTTTTTTGTCACCCAATTAAAGCAACGTAACTATTCTATCATTCAGTGTTGTCTCCTATCGATGTGTTTAAATATTCTCATATACCGTGACAATAAAATTAAAACGTCATAGTGCTAATCAATTTGACAATAAGGAAACAATCCTTCTTGTTTTACTGCGTAGTAACATTTCGTTTTGTTAATCAGACCTGTTTTATTGATTTACATAGCTATAACATTTAAAATTCAATCGCTTCGTGTTTAAATTCCCTTGAAGGGTTAATGAAGCTTTAAATAGTTGTTGAATACGTAGCAAATTGTTGAAAGATTAGGTTTATTCGTTTGTTTTCAAGGTTGCTTGAATTTAGAGGAAATTATGGGGTTTATCATGAAAGAAGGCACCTTTAATTTGTTGCTGTTACCGGGTTTGGCCGAAGTAATAAGTTCAATGGTAACTTTGGCTTCTTTTTTGTCAGTGGTCTTGAATTTAACATTTATAGCAATCAGAAATTGACTGTGTATTGGTGAGTTTTTGTCTATTCTCTCTTTTGACTTAAAAGGGCGACGATAATCATCTTTATATTTTATTTCATCAACATTGAATTTTCTTGAAGTATACATGGTGGCAGGGACATGGAAGCGTAAACTGCAACCAACAAACCGTACATGATTCTGAAAACCCCAGACATTTTTCGTCGGTTATTTAAAAAAAACTGCTGTTCCAAATATTTTGACCGCGTAGGTATTGCACTTTTTATTAACCGACGAAAAAAAAGGAGGAGGTTCTCAAGTCGACAAATATTTTTTTTTCTATCAAACAACAGATTTTTTTTTTTGGTAATCGATGAAAATTATCGACGCTAGGGGTCTAGAATCATGTGCTGAATTCATGGTTATAGTTTGCGCGTCGATGTCCCTGCTGCCCTGTATTTAAACAGACAAGTTTACCGATTAGCGTAGCTATAAAATTATAATAAACTAGCTGCCCGCCCCGGCTTCGCACGGGTTGCGGTACTTATCTACGGCGTACCCTACCTACCTACCCTACCTACCTACCTACCCTACCTACCTACCTACCCTACCTACCTAACTCCCTAGCCTACCTACCAAAAAAAAAAAAAAAAAAAAAAAAAAGATGTTGGCCGATTCTCATAGATACCGGATAAGCACAAAAAATTTCATCAAAATCGGTTAAGCCGTTTCGGAGGAGTATGGCAACGAAAACTGTGACACGAGAATTTTATATATTAGATTTAATCGTATGTGATGTGTTACGTCAATGAATTGCCTTTGAATCGAATCACGACTGATTTAGGTAATTGTGTAGGAATTTTTCATGAGTCTGTCTCGAATTTTCAAAGGTACTTAAGATCAAGAGGCTAATGAGGAATAAAGAGAAAATAAAAGCATATAACTTGTAATATATAATCACTCTGGGTGATAAATAATCACTTAACCATCACCCATGAGGATTAGAATATTTTCATTGCTCTGTAGTTTTCAGCCACGATGACAACTTCGACGATTATTTGACTTTATTTCTTCATCTAAATTACCTTGTTGTAGATCTTTAGTTACCTATACCAGGGGTCGGCAACCTTTTGAGTCGGAAGAGTCAAAAATTACAATTTACAAAACTTCAAAGTTTTTAAAGAGCCACAAAAAAAAAACTTATCTACAAAAAATAGTACTTGCATAAATAACGTTTTTTGCTAAAAAAACTAATCTATTTATTCATATATAAGTAGTGTTTTTTTTACAACAAATTAGATAATATATATATGGTATAAAAATAAATCATATTTGCGTATGGAACTAAAGAGCCGCAGCTTCACATCCAAAGTGCCGCATGTGGCTCGCGAGCCGCAGGTTGCCAACCCCTGACCTATACTATACTTGAGATAATACTTGGATAACTGTCATCTGACACCTCAATATTCCCATAACTCAAATTCCTTGCACAACCCCAACTACGAAAATTAGTAACAATTTCAAATATAAATTATTTAATTATCATAACCAATTATATTTAATTACTGGCCCAGTATTATACGGGCAGGGCAGTCGAAAATACGTCCCTCGGTTCGAGTTAGCAGAACAAATTAATGAGGACAATAGGAGGCGCCCTATGTTATGTGGCGAGGTACAATACCTGTGGGGTGGACATCAGAGTTGAAAGTTTAAATGCCATACAAATGTACACAGAGTACTTTGAAATGGACATACATTTTTGGAATTACGTAATTAGTTGATAATGTTGTGTAAAATTCAGCTTCTACATCCTACTTCCTACTAATATTGTAAATGGATGAATGGATGGTTTTTGATACTCTTTTACGCAAAAACCACTGAACGGCGGGGTAATTACGTAACACACTAACAGTAGGAATGGGTTTGATTTTGACAGTTCAACAACATTCATTGCGTTATTTACGTTGTTGAGCAGACAAATTTTTCGAACGTATGGAGCAATGGAGTAGCAATAGGCTTCAAAATGATTCAGATTGTGATAGATAGTGTGTAACGTAATTAGGGTGCGGATTTGGATGGAATTTGGAACACAGATAGTTCATAACCTGGATTAACACGTAGGATACTTTTTATCCCGGTAGTACGTTCCCGTGGCATAATTTCCGACCTCCACGCGGACGAAGCCACGGGCAAATGCTAGTAAGTAAATATATCAATGAGAACTGTTGCACTAGAAAAACAACCTTAAGTTTTGCTTTATTCGAGAAGCGTACAACTGGATGGATATTCTTCCTGCTTCTTGTACTTGCTGCTGCTTTTTGTACTTGAGAATGTATCAGTCTTAAGTTTCCATTAGGTACCTACCTACTTCTGGGTTTCCTTTAGACTTTAACACCCGGATATTAACTTTACCACTAAATGAATGATAAATTCTTGACTATTAACTCGCAATATTTAAAACTACAGTTGTCAAATACTCAACATAAAGCTATCATCGAAGTGATTCAAATATATAATTATGTGAATCAAATAAATTCATCCTTAGTTGATGAGTCAACAAGGCCCAATTTGACATTTAACTGGGAAAGTAAGTAAAACAGCTGATATAGAACATAAAGCTTATCTTTACGCTCTCTCTGTCACGGTGTCAGCAGAGAAGACGAAGCGGAACTAACTGCAACATGTAAAGATAGACACAAAGATTTAATTATTAATAATTGACAGGTTGCTAGTCCATCAACGACAAGCTAACGAGATATATCCTTTGTTTTAGATTCTTGGGGATAAGCAGAAAATAGTGATAAAATGATAAAACATGAGTATTGAACTGGTGTACTTAGTGTGCCAATGGCAAATGCATAACCCCCTCTTTTTTAAGTAAGTCGAATATATTGTTGTTAATCTGTTACGACTAAATATTTCTAAAGAGCATTCAAAGCTAAAATAAAAAAAAAATCAAATAAAATCTTTAACTTGAACCATTGCGCAAGTATATATTTTGTTTTGTAACAGAATATTCCTGCCAGACCTACAGGAACATAGTTTGCAACCACCACGAAGGCTCCTAACCACCTGAATTGGCCTTGAAATTGAAAAAAAAAACCGGCATCGCGTCACAACAGCTTCAATAAAATTTCTATGGCATCGTAAACGGACGGTTTGGCCTTGTCGGGTCGTTGGCACAACCTAGGTCTTGACGTCAGCCGATCACACGCTAAGCAACTGGGCTGGGCAGTGGGCACGCTCGAAAATTTCAAGGTGGACCGTTACGATTTAGAACGACGCTTCCCGAAACTACGATGTTTTGTACTAAAACTGGAGTGGCTGTTGTAAGTTTAGGCTAAATGATAGAGGTGGGGATTTCATCGATTTCATTCAGCATTGGATGGTAGGTTTTCGAATTGTGATTCGTTTTAAAAGCCAGCGCGTAATAAGGGTTGCGATTTTCCGGGTTGGTGGCGTGCCTACTTTCTTGATCTGACAATAGTAACTTGTTTTTGGACTTATCATTTATAACTTGAACCGGATGTAAAGCGCCTGATACACTGTTTTTATTTTTCAAATCTGTAGATTTTTAACATGTCTACTACTATTTCAATGACATGTATAACTATTTGCTTAGCCATTGTATTTCTATAAGTTTCAGTCTCATTTAAGTCACAACTGAAATCAGCAATACTTTCTTACCATATCTTCTGAGACAGGATACCTCATTGATTACCTATCTCAGCACATAGGTACCTATCTACCAAAGTGCCTACATCGCCTTCAGGGATAGCCAGTGAAGCCACATTCCTTGTTTTATGATCTTCCCATATAAGGCTGCATATCTTCGTCTACTGCATTCACTTCAAACATTTATTTAGATTCACCGTGTGTGGTGAAAGGTAATTTGTGCATGAGTTTATCACAGTAGATCTTGAGAACGGCAGGATCGATTGAATAGGGTTTTTCGCTAAACGTTTAAGAATTATCATTTGCCTAGCAATTTTCTCAACTATTTTTGGGGTCGGCTTGCGGTCTAATCAGATGCAGCTGAATACCAGTATTTTAGGTGCAGCGACTGCCTATCTGACCTCCACAGCCCAGTTAGTGGGTAACACCTATACTCCTTGGTAAGACTGGTTGTCAGACTTTCGAGCTTCTGACAAACGTTTAAGAACTATGCTATTATATCTATTTTAACCAGTAGGGGTCCTAGCTGATCTCCTGGGTTTTCTGTCATTGCTTAATTTTTACCTATTGTGGTAATAATTTTAATCTAGTACATCGTCTTCACATATAATTATATAATTAACTAGCTGCCCGCCCCGGCTTCGCACGGGTTGCGGTACTGATCTACGGCGTACCCTACCTACCTACCCTACCTACCTACCTACCCTACCTACCTACCTACCTACCTACCCCCCTAACTCCCTACCCTACCTACCAAAAAAAAAAAAAAAAAAAAAAATAGATGTTGGCCGATTCTCATAGATACCCGATAAGCACAAAAAAATTCATCAAAATCGGTTAAGCCGTTTCGGAGGAGTATGGCAACGAAAACTGTGACACGAGAATTTTATATATTAGAAGATGTATACAAAATATTGCTAACATTTTCAAATAGTAAGTGGAACTTCTTGCCCATTCTTCTCCATTCGTAACTACCTTTTGGAAGGGACAACTAGAATCATTTAATTTTTTTTGACGTCTAAAGTACCTTTTTATTTGAAATAAATGATTTGACATTGACTTTGATTTTATCTATGAAAGGTGTGTTATTATTTTTGTGCAATTTTTAAAAGCAAGCTGTAATTTTTTTGTCTTTATTTAATACCTACTAGGTCACTACCATAAGCAAAAGTGGGGATTAATTAGACTAATCCTTGTGGGCTCCTAATTTTGAGTAGGTAGCATTTTTAGTGTCGTTGCCTTAAAAGGTATAATGAGTAATGTCAAGAGGCTACGAGCAGCATCGTTCTTTGAGCTTGTAAAGAGCATTTCATTCTGCAAATATTTTTATCATGATTAGCAGCCTGTGTCATCTCAGGCAAGTTATTTTTAAGAAGTGGTCATCTTATCCTATCCTACTAATATTATAAATGTAGAAGTTTGTGAGGATGGATGGATGGATGGATTGATGGATGTTTGTTACTCTTTCACGCAAAAAATACTGAACGGATTTGGATGGAATTTGGAACACAGATAGTTTACAACCTGGATTAACATGTAGGATACTTTTTATCCCGGTAGTACGTTCCCGTGAGATAATTTCAGACATCCACGCGGGCGAAGCCGCGGCCATAAGCTAGTTTATCATAAAATAATGTTCGTTGGTCTAGATAGTGGTCGCAAGCTTTGCTGCTGAGCATGAGGTACTAGGTTGGATTTTCGGATCAGGCAAAGTGTTATTGAGTTTTTCTGGATTTTAGTATCAACAGCCCGGAGACTGGATTTGTGCCCGGTGTGATGGCAATAGGCTCGCCCCCTATTACATGGGACTTAAACATAACTGGTGAAATGTTGGTGTACTATAGGTACTCTTCTGTCTTACTATATATACATGTATAAACTCACGCCTTCTTCCTATGGGGGTAGGCAGAAACAACAGAATGCCACCTGCTACGATCCTTACATATTCCTTTTGCCTCGTTTACGGTCATACTACTGGTCATACACGCACGCCGGTTGCGAGTACTACGTACCTGATCTTTCTGAAGAACATCACCAATAAGGTCACTATATGTCTTCCTAGGGCGTCCCCTCTTGGCGTTTCCGCTCACATCTACCTGTAAATGCCTTTTGCTAGTCGTCTTTCATTCATCCTCTCAACATGACCAAACCATCTAAGCATACTCTTTTCAATGTTTGTCACTACATCTTGTTTTAAACCGCACCCTTGCCTTATCACATCATTCCTCAGCCTATCATTCATAGTCACACCACACATGCCTCGCAAGGAAAGCATTTCCACAACATTTATTCTATTTTCATGCTTCTTTTGCCACACCCAACATTCACTTCCATACATAAGCGTAGGCACCAGCAAACCATTGTGAACAGCCAGTCGTGCCTTTTTGGAAATCAACTGGTTGGTCACAATTGCATGTGTAGTATCATTCATTTTATTTCCCGCATTTCTTCTCCTTTCCACATCTCCATCAATATTTCCATCCCTTGTAAACAGACTCCCCAAATATACGAACTCAGTTACATGCTCCACACTCTTATCATTTATTTTCACATCACACATCGATTCATCCTCTTCTCTTTCAAATACCTTCGTCTTACTCACATTTATATTCATCCCTTTCATCTTATATGCTTCATCCATCACAGTCACCATGTCTTGCAACTGTTCTGCTGACGATGCAAGTATAACTTGGTCATCTTGGTAGAGAAGGTATTTGACAGGCAACTCATCCATCGTTAATCCACAATCACCCTCTTTCAAATCTGTCTGACAACTATCTTGAACAGCTACGGTGACGCCATACGACCCTGCCTAACACCCCTCGAGATGCAGAACCACTTCGTGTATGCCCCATTTATCCTAACACAAGCACTGGAAACTTGTATGAAGATTTCAGTGCCCGTACCCAGCGCCAGTCCACACCTTACCAGGATAGTGTCGACCACAGTTCTTCCCTCCACACACTGTCATAGGCCTTCTCCAAGTCAGCGAAAGCACAGTAGACTTTTCTTGCTTTGCCAGATGTTTTTCTGTTATGCACCTGTAGGAGAAGATCTGATCCATAGAGCCCTAAGGTACTATAGAAGGAAACATTTTTTTATCTTAAAATAATGATAATAAAAATAAATAATAATAGGTGTAATCTTACCTAGTTCTATTCCTAAACCGTAAAGTTATGGCGAATCGTTTTCCGTATTTAGATTTTGCAATCTCAATATGTCTGTCTGGTTCATTTGAGGTTGATCTGAAGGTTGCTCCCCCGGAAGTCGTTGAAAAACTGACTGTTGTTAAATGTCTTAATAGACAAAGAAGAATATGATAATGACAGCCGGTTTTTAAGAAGGAAGAGGTTATAAGATATTTTATTGAAAAAAAAAAATTGTTTAGCCTTTGTGTTATTTTGACGTATTTACGTCAAAATAAACAATGCTAAACATTTTTTTGACCTAAACGGGCTTTCTCAAATTCATGTTTAAACATGAATTTGAGAAAGCCCGTTTAGGTTTAAAATCTGTCGCTAAGTCGTATCGATGTCAAATTTCTTTAATAGATTTTCAACCTTATGCTTTCGATAGAAAGTTGAAAATCGACTTAGCGACAGATTTTTGTCGCTATCTATGTCGAGACTGCCGGCCCTGATCTTCTATTTATTTTAATTTTATTGTGTAACCATTCCAGTTCCATTTGTTTCAGTATTCAAACATCTTCTGTTTGATGCTAACAACTACACAAATACAAGTTATTATCGGTCAAATAATTATTATTTAAGTGAATTTTTAGGATCGATTATCACTGAACTATTACACGATACGATACGACGATTACGATTGATTATCACGCCGGGAGGGGACGCCCTAGGACGACATATAGTGACCTTATTGGTGATGTTCTTCAGAAAGGTCAGGTGCGTAGTACTCGCAACCGGCGTGCGTGTATGACCAGATGTATGAACGTTTACGAGCCAAATGGAGTATGTAAAGATCGTAGCAGGTGGTGTTTTGTGATTTCTGCCTACCCCCATGGGAAGAAGGCGTGAGTTTATGTATGTATGATTATCACTGAAATTTACTTTTAAATACGTTAAGTTAACCACTTAGTTTTTGCTTATTTTCTGGTTGGTAACACTTTATTTGACATTATTTTGTTTGCTTTGCACAATACATCCAAAAAAAAAGTAAACATCGTTTTAATCAAAATATTTTATTTAACATAAACCTACATTGGCACTTATGAAACGCCAGAAGCTAGGTGCACGGTTCCAATCGGTCGTTTCCTATCGAGAAGAGCCGGCAAGAAACTCCACGGTTACTCTTTTAAAATTACTTGGCTTTCACAATGTTTTCAAATTACAGTGTTAATAGGTATGGGAGGACAGTGTAGGCCTTGTCGACAAGTAACAGGTACTCAACAAAATAGAAATTTTCAAAAGTTTTCTTAAGGGCCCATGTAGGTTTATGTGAAATAAAATATTTTCATTTTGAATGAGCTCGCGTTTGAATTCAATGGCATGTGACGCCCACCTGCACTGGGCCCGCGTGGTGGATCAGACCTACAGAGAGGCCTGTGTCCCAGCATTGGAAACGTTTTGGGCTGATATTCTGCTCGTGTTTGTGTTTGACTATTATTTTTTCCGATTCAATGAAATGCAATAATGCGGTCGACGCTGGTCCACGCGTTACCTGTCAACCGATACTTAAAGACAAGGAATTAACAGGTTTCCTTATTTTACTAAATTAATAAAACATTTAATTTGCCTATCCTTACATGTGTAGGTAGATAGAAAGAACTGTAGGTACCTATTACGCTATCTGGCTCACGTTTAGCCAGTTTTGCTTATAAAACTATTTTTACGACTTAAATATTCTTATTAGAAATCGGAGCTAGTTTGTTTTTTTTGGTAATAAATCTAGATCGTTAACTTTTTTTTGGTTTGTTTTTCGATTTTTGTATTATTATTCTCTTTGTTGTTGTGGGGACTTTACGCTAGGTGAGAAGTCGTTTTAGAATCGTCGTTTTCCAAATCAGGTATCCAACACTTTACCTGTAAAACATGAGATGAGAGATAGAATAGAATAGAATACTCTTTATTATGTACACTAGAAAAATTACAGATATAAATGTAGAAAATTTAAATAGGGCGAGATAATGATAAGGGTGGTAATATGGAATGGGATAGCAGGAATGATAAGGGAGTGATAATTATTGGTTACATAAGACTGCCACTGCGTGCTTTTATCATTCCTAATGTGTCGACATTATCTTGGACGTCCACGTCCATAAAATGTATGGAAATACGTGCACGTTATCGCGGACGGAAATTTAAAAGCGTCTTCATATATTTCCATACAATGCCATTACTGCGTACAGTCAGCGTCATTTCATTACAGAACTGTAAATTTGTTCTAACTTAGCTTTAGTTTATAAAAACTATAGGCAGGAGTACCTTTTCTATTTCAGTATAATATACGGAATATTATTTGTCTACAATATTGTACTTGTACAGTACTATGTTCAGCCGTGGGCCTGTGGACGCCAAAATTCAACAAAGATTTGACGCCGTCGCGCGTAACTGGCGAAATGTGGGTCTACTATAGGACTATAGGTAGACCTCTGTTGACACAAAGGCACCGCGTGTCGCGCGACGAGCGGCGCCTTTGTATCGGGCTTCGCGTCGCGCCGGTGAGTACGAGCCTTTATTTGACGCACGTTAGAGAAACTAACCGTCGCTGCGTGCGGATCGTCTAGTGTATGCGGTCCACAACATTAAGATTAGGTTGATACCCTCATTATGCAGCTCGTAAAACAACTGCCTACTTATAGTATATTTAAAACTAGCCACTGATCTGTGGCACTTACTTTATTATACTGTGTCTGTGGATTTGACTGCCAATGCTATGGATTACGTGGTTGCCATTTTGCACACGTTGTTATAGGTCCTTGATAGAAGAGTTATTGCTGGTAATTTCGGCCATCGTCTTTATCATAGAAGTTGAAAACAAATCCAAGGTTTTTCGATGTGTTTGTTAATTAGACAGTGGCCGTATGTCATATCATATTGCCAGATTTTCGGTAAAAGCGATTAATTGACTACGCCAAGAAGTTAGAGGATTGCAATGGCGTGAAACGTCTCCCAGTCTACAATAAATCAGTCTGCCTAATTTCTCCCAACAATTTTGAAGTCGACTTCCAGGTTAACCGGATGCAGCTGAATACTAGTTTTTTACATGGACCGACTGCCTCTGACCTGGACAACCCAGTTACTGGGTAACACGATACTCCTTGGTAAGACTGGTTGTCAGACTTTTGGGCTTCTGACGACCCGTAATGATTGTCAAAGACCAACCCCCCCCAACTTCCCCAAGACCTAGTTGTAGTGTATTTATTTTATTTCTAATTTTTTTTTTGTTTTGTTCTTTTCACTGGTTGATGTCTTCACGTAAGCGCCGGCTATCGCTGAAAACCAGCGCTGGGGCTCTGTCTCGCATAGGGTCGTAGCATTATGCTGAGCGATTGCCGTTCTGCGTGGATGTGACGCATATTTTCCCCTAACTCGTTCTTTTTTGCATTTGTGTTTTTTTTTTGCGTCATGTTTACCGCAAATTAACGTATTTTCTTTCTTTCTTTTTCTTTCAACGAATGACAGCCAGGACCAACGGCTTAACGTGCTTTTCGAGGCACGGGAGGGTGCAACAGCCATGCACCAACATGTTAAAAAAACAAATTAACAGCCGGTCGCAACTTACAAGCAATCGCTTGCATGGCCATGCAAATTGCTGTCTTTAAGCACTAGATTATATCTTTTATCTTTTTAATTCAATAAAGAATACAACCTCGTTAGAAGAAAATGAGCGATGCTTAATTGAAAGAAGCGATAGGCGTGCAATAATTGCACTGTAGTCGTTATTTTATATTAGCGTTATGTGCAACAATTATGTTTAGAATTCAATGAAGTTGATAAGATATTGAACAAAAGAGTATCATTTTATCACCTGTCTAGCCTTCTCCCAACTATGTCGGGGTCATCAGCTTACACTCTAACCGGATGCAGCTAAATACCAGTACTCTTCATGCCCTGACTGCCTATTTGACCTCCACAATCCAGTTACTGGGTATTATGATACCTCTTGGTGTGAGTCAGACTGGTTTTCAGACATCCGGACTTCTGACTACCCGTAACGTTTGTCAAAGATCTACCAATGACAGCCGGGACCAACGACTTAACGTGCTTTTCGAGGCACGGAGGGATATTAATATGTAATGGATGGTCACCCATCCACGGTCCAACCACGACAACGGTTGCTTAACCTTCGATCTACCCGTGCGGCTACTATTATTTAGCCACGAGCACAAGAGCATCTGCTTGGTAATAGCGATTATCGTCCGATGAACGCATAATGGTTTATATTGGTCGCATTGTTTCGTTGTCTTTGGGTTTAATTTATCAGTAATAGAGACTTTCTCTTGTTATTGTATTAGATCCATGGAGGAACAAAAAAATCGGACGGAACTTCGTTAAGACAAAACTGAGTCGCATCTATGTGTGAGTTTTGCCGTTTGCGCGCGTAATGGCCGACCGACTAATGTGTGAATGTTTGCGTACAGCGGCCTGTACGTACAGCGAGCTGGCCGACTTGAGTGACACAGTTGCTGGGCCACACCAACGGGAAACGCCGTTGATTATCGCGATGATGGACGTTAACCGTAGGTATAGGCAGCACTTATCGCGATAATTTGACAAGGCATTCCCATTGCCGTTTGACGTTAGGCGATAACTCGGGTGGCGGTATTTATGGCACATCAAGTGGCAGAGATTTAACGCGAGAATTATTGCGTTGAAGCGGCCACACTACGTTTGTCATTGTGCACCGTGTGCGCGACAGGATCGAGGAAATTTAAGGAAGGAATGTTAGCGCCAATTAAATGAGCTTTGACGTTGATCGTTCCAAGTGTGGCCACTCAATTGATCGCGTTAATTAGCGCGTGGTTTATGGCGATGATGAGCATTGACGTTGACCGTTGGTGTGGCCTCAACATTAGCGATAATCTGGAAGACTTTTTTTGTTCGTCCATGGTCAGATGATTGTCATTCTGTGCATGTTGTAAAACTAATAAGGAAAAGTAACTGCTATGTATAAGCTATTGTAATGTTTATTTGTTTTTTAGGTACCTATCCGGGTTTTGTTTACTTTTGCATCTTTTGACCGTTGTAGGAGTACAATCTCATATTTTTTTAGAAATGGTTAGGATCAAACTCTTCCATTCCGCCCGTAAAGGCACACGTCATTGCATTTTAATGTCAGAATTTTCTTCATGGTCATCATTGAAGTTCCTGGGATATGTCAAGGTCAAACAATTTATTTCAAGTAGATCTAGATCGTTAAAAGGCACTTTTGAACGTCAAAATTTACAGAAAAAATTTAATTGATTTTAAGTGCCCCTTCCAAAATGTAGTTTCGTATGAAGATGTGTATATCTGGGGGTACGGTAGTATTCCCGCCAAGACGAGCCAAAAATAAAAAGTAGGGGGGGGGGGGGGGGCGACCACTACCTACCTTTTTTCGAAGCATTTCGTCGTAATTTCAAACCCTCATCAAAAGTTATCAGATCTAATGTAGAGCCAAGCCCCTAACTCTACAAGGTCTAATTCTACAGATCTTACATCTTGGTCAAAATGTAAGGCTTGGCCGTTCCTTTAAACTATTGCATGACACAACATTAAAAACTAGTGACTTAATTTCTTACCATAAGCCCATAGGAGTGCCTACGCGACGGCCGCGAAACGGCCAAGACGTAAATTTTGACCAAGATGTAAGGTTTGTAGATTTAGAGGCTTGTCTCTACATTAGATCAGATAACTTTTTAACAGTGAAAGCGTTATGTGAGTCTTGGCAAGCTACTTTACGTGAAATGTTTTTGATGGGTGTAAAATTGCCCTGGGCTTGAACAAACCTGAAACCAAATAAAATAGCCTCAATCAGTTATGAATTCTTCCCATAGATGCTTAGACCATCATTTGTTTATCGCGAAGCCCTTGCTCCACAGAGGCCAATTGACAGGATTATAAACATTAAATAAATAAATAAATAAAATAAAATCAATTTATTTCAGGTTCTCCCATATTACAATCACAAGTATTACAATTACAAACACGAGATAAATACAAATCACAATATAAAAATAAATACAATGTCATCAAATTATAAATACAATGTCAAATAAAAATAAGCAACTCAATGTCAAATGAAAATAAAAATTTAAAATAATATAAATAAAAATTTTAAACAAAAATTTAAAAATTTGCCGGAAATGAATAATGTAAAATACAAATAAAAATAAAAGTTTAGGGCAAATTTTTAGATAAAAATAATAACATATATTAATAAAAACAGCAAATCTCACGTCAGTTATTCTCATTAACATGCCCTGGCTATATGCCTACTGCAACATTTCCCAATATAAGGGCAGTCCAATCGTCCAGCAATTATCACATATTATGATGTAACTTGCGGCATCAATAAGGGCCAATATTATGCACATAAAGAAAGAAACAAATAAAAATGCGTTTATTGGCATTGCAGCAACAAAAATACACCAACATAATGTATTGCTCATCGTGACAAAATTAACTGTTCACATGCATTACACGTGCGTACTTAGGAGCATTTTGGATTTTCCCGACTGCATTTTCCGCCGACAAAGTGTACGATGTTTTACTAATACTTGGACAGAATTTAAGTATGTGGATGTGTGATATAATCAAAATTGCAGGTATGCTGTAGTTAATAAATAATGTAGCTATTATGTATTGTATGATAATGAATTGCTTTATTACCAGCTCGTAAAAGTTAAAGATTGGTCATGCTTAAACTGTAATGTTATCGCTTAGTAAGAACTTTTGTACCAATGTCAGAACAAGAAATATACGGCTATAAAACGAATCCTGTTCCATACTTTGGAGATTGAACATAGAAACTCAAGTTCAAGCCTGGAGTATAGAGCAAGGAGGGTTAAAAACAAAATTCTATTTTTTAAACGCTTTTTTCGTGCTACGTAACCACTTAACCCTTCCGTTTGCCGACCGCATTATTGACCCTGGCGGTTGAAAAAACTTTGCATGTTTACGATTTTTACGTACCACCCCAAACACCCAGGAAATAAGGCGCATTCGACCCCCGCCGACAGAAAGGGAACCAGTTACGATAATATTCTAAACTCCAACATGATTATGTTTTCCTGGTATAAAAATGTATTTGTTTTAGCACCACACCTATTCATTCAAAATTCAAACTTTTACCCCAAAAAATAAAGTCGAATTTTAATTGTTGAGAGGCCCAATTAGACTCTGTTACACCAAAGGATTGGGGCTTTTTGCAAATATTTAAAGGGCCATTTTTGTTTGTGTGCGTTTAATAAAAATATACGCGAATGTTGCTAATTAACGCGAGGATATGTTCGGTTGTTCGCGGAAGTTGCGATAGCAACTGATCGAACGACGGTCATGATCAAACGAGGATTAATTGGCAACTCAAAAATAAAAGGTTTCTAAATGTGGCCCAATTGATGGTGTCATAGCCCTTTTTTTAAAACAGTTCTGAAAATAAAAGCCACTTCGTTAAAGTGCCTAATAACGTTTAGTTTTGACTTTTCCTTATTTGGTTCTTCAATATAAATGCTAAAAAAGAGAGAATTTATAAGGTAAGGGCGGATTTCAAGCGAAAATTTCACTCTTAATCTTATTCATTCTCACAAAAACATTGTCCTAACTACACGATTACACCTAGCTATTTATAAACTGACAACATACGGTCTCCCAGAAAACATTTCATTAAAAAATAACCCCCGACAGCTAACAAACAATATCCAACAATTCTAGTCACAACTTGTGCCTACGAGGTAAAAGTTCGCAGGAAACGCTTTTCACTCGCTCCCTGATAAAACAGGCCGCCGACGTCCCACGCAAAAATTGAAAATTTCACCCACATTTAAGGGTTACATACAATATTGTGTTATTTGGTCGCGAGTCGCATGTGCGCGCGAACTCTGTGGTCGCATAGTGGTCAATGGAGCGATATTTATATGACAACCAGAAATAAGAGATTATGATCAGATTGCATAGAGTAAAAATTCATAAAATATTTGTTAATATTTGGTAGTGTTTTCTACACAGAATGGACTATATTTGAAGTTCTGGCTGTGATGAAAATCGATTTTGGAAAAAAAAGTCTACAATGATGTTCTGCTAAGCGCCAACCGTGACGATTAGCGCAATTGAACCAAAGGGTCAAGTCGTGATTTATGCTTGATTTTATACCGCGAAGAGCCTTAACTTCAAACACTTTATAAATAAACAAGAATGTAATAAAAACTTGACCACACAAGGCGGACAGTCTTACAAAAGACATTCAAGAGTTTCCCAAATCACTCAATGTCGACAGATAACTTTATACAATGCTAACAAGAATACAATCAACTAATTTGTGCCCATCATAACAACAAATCATCCATACTTAATATTATAAATTCGAAAGTAACTCTGTCTGTATGTTACCTTTCACGCCTAAACCACTGAACGGATTTCGATAGAATTTGGCAAGGAGATAGATAGATGTCATCCTTGGGAAGGACATAGGCTACTTTTTGTCCAGGTAGCACGCTCCCGTGGGATAATTTCTGACATCCACGCTGGGAAGCCGCGAGCGAAAGCTAGTATCTATACTAATAATAAAGCTGAAGAGTTTGTTTGTTTGTTTGTTTGCTTGAACGCGCTAATCTCAGGAACTGCTGGTCCGATTTGAAAAATTATTTCAGTGTTAGATAGCTCATTTATCGAGGAAGGCTATAGGCTATATATCATTACACTAAGACTAATAGGGACGGAGCACCAATGAGCAATGTTTCAAAATCGTGTGGTTTTCTTCCTTTTGAGAGCTTCCGCTGCGTGCGCTGCGTAAACGGTTAAAGTTTCGCAAAAATCATGTATTACAGAATTGTTCCACTTTAAAAGTTCAAAAAAAAAGTCTACGACAGCTTCTGTCTATCTTTTAAGGTTGGCTCATTATAAACTTTTTTATGCTAACCAAATTTGTTCTAAAACAATGCATTATTTGCGAAGGTGTTTTTATAAACATGACATTAATCCTTATCCAAATAAATACGTTATTCATCACAAGTATTTAATTTAAAACAAAATTGCCCTTTACATCATTTGATTTCAATGAATTTCTTAGGAGATATCGCAGTTTTAAAATAACATTGCAGCAAAATAATGGTGGAAGGCCGGCGGCGGGTGGTCATGACGGGGAAGGGCGGTGGCCCCAGTTATCACTGCGAGATACCAAAAATGACGTTCAGTACCCCAGTAAAAATTGAATCGGTAACCCAGTAAAATTTTAAAGACCTTCAATGTTTTTTTGTTCTAGAATTTGTACTGGGTAACCCGGTAAATTTTCTTGGGTTTATATGGTTCCGCGTTACTGCAGAGCCCCAGTAAAAATTCATAAACTCCCCAGGAATTTTTAAGAAATCTTTTCTCCGTGTACTGATAAAAGCGTGATGTAGGTACCTAAAACAGCTCCTTAACGTACGTATTATTTAAAAATATTTTCACTCTCTACATAAACGAAGTCGCGGGTTAAAGTTAGCGTTAGCCCAAAGTAACTATTCCACGCGGACGAAGTCGCGGGCAGAAGCTAGTTTAATATAAGTTAGCAAATATCCCTAAAAAGTAAAAAAAAAAATTGGCCTATAAGTTTATTGTCTGAATTAAATGAATTTTATTTTTATTTTATTTAATATAAGTTGTACGTAATATTTTGATCAAAGCATTGTCGCGTCGGGGGACAGCTTATGAAAATATTGTACTGTATACATTCATTATTACTGGGCCTCGTCTGTTTGACTTTTTCATGACACACAGATACACACGTTAAACTTATAACACCCCTCTATTTCCGTGGGTGTTAAAAATAAAATATAAGTTTATCAGTTCTTTGATTTCGTGACGAGCGACCGATCAAGAGGATGGTGTAGCTAGCATCGTCCCCTTTTTTTGCGAATCTTCAGTACCTATATCGGTTTTTTAACCAAATTGCAATGGATTCTTATTTTATCACATCTACTAGCGGGCCTCCACCAATTAACATGTGTAACTTTGAATTTTAGGAAGTTCAACGTCTAAACTTATGTCGCCTTCATGTCGACAAAATATAAATATCGTGTGAGACAACTCTGACAACTTTTGACATATATGAAGTAAGTACAACAGAAAATTCAAGACGAATTCTAGTAACGACCCACTCGTACAGTCCTGTAGGGCGCCGAATCGAATTAGTATCAAATGGCGTGTACATAACACAATTACACCGACAAAATAAACGCGATTGCTCCATGTTACGTCTTTTCGTGAAAATTCGTGTACTCTGAGCATAAAAGGTGTATGTGCCTTAATCTTGGCACCAGACAACGAATGAGTGAATGAATGAATGGATTTTGATACCGCTTCGGTTTTGAATTTGGAACGATGAAGGGTGTGGGTGGTGTTTTCGTTTTGTTCAACAGTTCATTCAAACTTTCTAATCCATCATTTTGGGAGTGGGAAGATTTGGACGTTTAACAAAATATTTAACTACCTAACTTTTTTTAAGAAGAGGAGGTGTCTAATTTCTGTTTCAGTGTTAGGTGGCAAAGCTACTTTTGGAAAAGCTTCTCCTCTGTCTTTATTTCAACCGCCATCAATCTGTCTGTTTTGCTATAGGTATATACAGGGTCAAATAAAATTAGTTAGCGAAACTCCGCAGACGTGATGTGTATCAATATCTAAACATGATAAAACATAAAATAAATAAATTTGATTTGATTCGTGATTTTTTTGTGGGGTCATCGACCGCAATTAGTGCATTCACTTGAAAAATCAATTTTTTTTTGTGTATACTTCACAGACTTGATTGGTATCGATATCTAAACGCGATAAAAGATTTTTTTTCAACTCATACTTCATGTTCAACACTACCAGCGGTCGTTGACCCCTAAAAATAAACATAAATCTTTTGAATTTTTATTTTATCGTGTTTAGGTTTCGATGTACATGTGTGCGGAGTTTTGCTAGCTAATTTAATTTGACCCTGTATAGAGAGAGAGAGCGATATTATGTGCATATGTGTGCCGGTAAAATTACCAGAACATGCGAAATTTCAACTTGGCCTCTAATCTTCCAAGGTGTTCTAGAGATGACGTTTTGAAGTTGCCATCCAAAACCTAAGCTGGTACAAGGCACTTATCGGTGTTGCCTTCTCTGTCATACTCTTTCATGCAATTTCTTCTCTGTTTTCTTATTTTTCTCCTTGCCTCTATTTTCCTTGCTGTAGTTGTGTGTCTTTTTAAGCTATTGCATAGCTTTTATCGCGGGCTTTGAACGCGGCGACCGAATCAAGAAATTCCGTAACGAAAATAAATCCTAAGACCCCCCACTCCGCCTACCATGTAACTCGGCCGAGCGTTCGCTTAACGTGTATGTATATGGTACGACTGTACTTGAATTAATATCAAAGATAAAAAAAATACTGCATAAATAAAAAATAAATAAATAATTATAATTGCATAAGTTGATAAAAAATGCTATGCAATAGCTTTACCGCGGCAGTCCCCGAGTGCCACACGTGATTTTATTTTTCTTTCTTTCTTTCTATCATGTCTTCATACTAATTAACTGGCCAAAGCTGCTTCCCCTGTTCTCCTTGTACTTTTCCAGGTAAAAATCATTGTCATTCGCATGACCAATGTACCACTTGAGCAATCAATCTGCCTAGCCTTTTTCTAACCATGTCGGGGTCGGCTTCCAGTCTAACCGGATGCAGCTTAATACCAGTATTATACATGGAGCGACTGCGTATCTGACCTCCACAACCTAGTTACTGGGTAACTCGATACCCAATGATAAAACTGTTTATCAGACTTTTGGGCTTCTAGCTGCCGATAACGACTGTCAAAGATCTACAAATGACAGCCAGGACCAATGGCTTTTTTTTTTTCATTTTTGGTTGGGTAATCATCAAATGACCTCTCCCGCTCTGGGCGGACTCTTACTGACTAAAACGCACCCGTGTTCCTCCAGTTGCTTATGCGCCAGGGCCACGATAACTCTTTCGAACAATCCGCGACCCCGGCCGGCATCGACCCTTTCGGACCCCGTCAATGATGCTGACATCTCTTTGAGGCGCGCCTGAGGACCAACGGCTTAACGAGCTTTCCGAGACACGTAGGGGTCTCGCTATGTAATGGATGGTCACCCATTCACGAACCAACCTCGGGTCGCAAGGGTAGCTTACTTGAGTAATATCCAGAAACAATGTCCACACAATGCACACAAAATAATGTTAATCATTACTTTTGTTTTAGGGTCATTACCGTAAACTCTTCGGCTATTGTTAATATTTCACAACACGGTAGTATCATCAAATTCGTCAGTGAACTGTCACCTTGACATGTGTCAACTAATTTGTGTCACTGTGGGACTGTGGGACCAGTCACGGAGAATACTATAGTATCCATTGCGCATTTTTGGATAGAAGATGGGCTTCAAACTCGGAGGTGAAACGTCAATGTATGCGAAAGTATTTTATGGGAAATTTTGGGGCAACAATGATTAGATTGGGATTAAATTATAGTGTCTGGGAAGGGACGTTGGGCTTGCAAGGTTGACAGTCTATTATAAACGAAAAGATTTACGAAATGGTCATGACAATTTACGATGTACAGTCACGAGCACTAATATGTCAACACTTGGCAACTTTCAATAGCGATTTTTTTTGTGAAATAACGAATGTAACGTTGAAATGCGACATATTACATAAACCTATGGGTTTGAAAATAGTATGTTCGTAACAACATAAAATTTCATTCAAAAATTTAGGAGAAAATCGCTTTTGAATTTAGTCACGTGTAATATATTTATGCTCGTGACTGTACACGTTTTTAAATTATCTACCTACTTACCTATGTAGATTTACTTCTAAAGGCTCGTACACACTGGCGCGACGCGACGCCCGACACAAAGGCACCGCGTGTCGCGCGACGAGCGGCGCCTTTGTGTAGCGCTGTCGCGTCGCCCTTGTCTGTGGGAGCCTTAATGCTTAATACAGGGTGACAGGGTCATCGATGCACAACCAGTTACCATCTATAAAGTACATGATTCTGAACTCCATGCGTTGAAATACTGAGGCGGTTAAAAAAAAAAAATTGCTTTTCCATACATTTTGACAAGGGTAAGTATTGCACTTTTCTATGAAATAGCAGTTTTTTGTTTGTAGTCGGTGAACAATTTCTGCACTAGGGGTTCAGGATCATGTACTTAATCCATGGTTTCAGATTGCGCGTCGAAGTCCCTGCCCCTGCCTGTCCCTGCTGCTCTGCATGTTGCGTGATTGTCTTCCTTGAGTGTCTCAGCTAGGTAAAGCTACTCCGTTGCATGCCCATCTACCTATAGGCTTTATAAAAACGCTTTATGGGGTAACGCCCTGAAAATGGCAACAGCATCCTTCTGTCTGCTAATTACATAAAAATACATCATTTGCACACATTATCTTTTGGCTTACTATTTATTATTTATTTTTATTTTACTAATATTTTTGTCCTTGACAGCAATTGTAGGTTATTAATACAACATACATACAGTACAAATATTTTCTTAATGTCACATAACAATAATAAAAATAAAAAATGTGTAAATGTCGGAATGGAATTTAGCATTCGTTTGTATTCGGAAATGTGATGATTCCCGACGGACATTAAGAAAATAGTTGTACTGTATGTATGTACAGTCACCAAAAGAGATAAGAAACCAGGTTCGTCGGATATGGTTGAAGTTTAGTAAGAAACCGATTGATGTTTTCTAATAAAATTTAATGGGTAGTATTTAAACGCAAATCAAAAAATATCCTTTTTCTATGCAATAAGATTCCGAATTCCCATCAAAATTACTGATTGCACAGCAAAATATTCAACTCAAAATATCACTAAACACACTACAATTTATTTTCGCAGCGTACAGCGATTTTTCCTAAAGCAAAAGCTTTTTCATCAATTTATTTTCTATTCCCAACGAGTACCACATTTTTTTAATTGCGTTTTACCGAAATCTAGGGTAATCTAAATATAGGGTTAGGGTTAATAAGCTGGTCGACGGAGCCCCGCTTCGCGGGGCTCCTATTTCTGTCTAAAGGGTTTAAAGGAACCTAACCAACCGAACCTCGGGATGCCACTGACGTCGACCATCTAGGGTTAGTATTTTCGGGAACATTTATTATGTTTTCGGAAACTTAGTTCATTCTGGTTGATTTGCTGTGCAGTCAGTATTTAAATGATGGAAATAAATTGCTATGTGATTATTTATTTGATGTGCAATTAATAATATCCCAAATTTAATTGAATTAACAGAAAATAAACAGGTCAGTTATCAAATTAAATTTCATTCGAAAACATCCATCGGTTACTTACTAAACTTCAACTATATCCGACGAACCTGGTTTCTTATCTCTTTTGGTGACTGTACATACACAAACACATAGAATGCATTACTTTGTTTTTCCACAGACAGTCGGTCAACCCTGTATATGTACAGGGTCAAATTAAATTAGCTAGCGAAACTCTGCAGACGTGATGGGTATCGATATCTTAACACGATAAAAGAAAAATAAAAAGGTTTAGATTTTTTTTTTGGGTTCAACGACCGCTGGTAGTTTTGTTACTTAAAGTATGAGTTGAGACAGTCTGTTTTATTTTTAGGTGTCGATACCAATCACGACTGTGAAGTTTAAACAAAAAAAAAACTGATGTTTTAAATTGATACTTCAAATGACTACACTAACTGCGGTCGATGACCCCACAAAAAATTATCAAATTAATTTCTATTTCGTTTTACCATGTTTAGATATCAATAACCATTACGTCTACGGAGTTTCACTAGCTAATTTAATTTGATCCTGTATATTTTGTACTAAGTGATTGTTATTCAATAAAGAATAGAGTTATTTATGTAATTATTATTTTTTGTACTTATTAAGTATGTGCTAACAATATACCCGGGGTCTCCTAAGTAATTATCAGACTATCTTGTAAGTACCTTGCTGTTACTGCCAAACTTAGGTACCTTTCATAGGAAAAGTTTGGCATTACAACACCAACTACAACACTTAAGCAAAACGATTAGTTGTCCAATATAAGAACCCGCCATTCAAGTATTCAACCACATACTTAAAGTAACTGACAAATCGAAGTAACGGACCCGCGCGATACCAATAATAAACTCGGCAGATTTCTCGCAAAAAGCAATACACCATTAGACAGAATCGAATACTTACACTACACATGTTTTATACATTTCCACCTTTAGTTTACACATTATTAAAATACCGAACATTTTACTTGAGCGTACAGTCTCAAGTCAGACTATCTACAACTGGAAACAAACACTTTTACCTAGTACATAAAGTTGCATTTTCAATTTTGCATCGTTAAGACTTTCTTCGCATTGGAAATGAGGCTTTATGTAGTTGGAAATAGAAGTTATTTTATTTTTACATGTACAGGACGTACTTTTATCACGTGCAACGACATGAAGCGCACACTGTATAATTGATTTTCTTTTGATAAAAAATCGTAGTGAACTCGCATACCATTAATATTTAACGTTTATAATTTGATTATTTCGCACCTGACTATATGGAATTATGTACTTTCATGCTAAAAAGATGTAAGCAGAGTTTTAAGCTGCAAAAAATTTACGAAGATTGTTATACTTGATTTGTTTTTGTGTTGTCAGAAATGTAAACAATATACAGGGTTGAAAATGGCGCGTAATTTTTATTTGAATCAATCTATTTTTAATACATAATTACACAAGTAGCCGAGAGAATTCCCATAAAAAGATAATTGTTTAGAAATATCAATCTTATTTTTTCAATCCACATTTGTTTTCATTTAAACACGCACGTTAAGCCATTGGTCTCGGCTGTCATTCGAAGATATTAACAGTCGTTACGGGTAGTCAGAAGCCCGAAAGTATGATAACCAGTCTTACCAAGGGGTATCGTGAAACCCAGTAACGGGGTTGTAGACTGTAGAGGTAAGGTAGGCAGTCGCGTCACGTAAAATACTGGTATTCAGGTGCATCCGGTTAGACTGCAAGCTGACCCCATCATAGTTGGGAAAAAGCTAGGCATATGATGATGAAGCATACTTTGTTTTCAGATTTGAATACAATGCCCTACCATTTGCTTACCAATTTATTTTATTTTATAAACAAGAAGGTAATCATGAACATTCTATAAGAGTTTTATAACGTCTTTTGTAGTTTCATTAAAAAAGTGGCAGGTAAAAATTATTAATGCTTTGGAATTATGGATGTCGAGTTCTTGTTCGCAAAAGGATTCCTTTTTGCGAGATTATTGAAGCTTAAAGTATTCGTTATTGGGTAGTTTCTTATGTAAAATAGAACATCCTGCATTTTGTAAATATTTAGTACGTACGAACATTCTTTCATACTTTTTGTTAAGAACATGATTGTGATAAGTTTACTGATTATTCGCTGCACAATAGATGTTTTAAAACTACTGAATAATGTCTTGTTTACATTATTACAGTAAAAAAAAATAACAGACAATATACATATGCTTTGAATTGAGAACCCACCCTTCGGGTATTTCGAAAATCGAATAACAAAGCAGAATGTACGTTTTAACGGTTCCGTAAATTACTGCTCTTTAGAAAACCAGAGAGCATTACATTGCCAGGAAGAAAAAAATATTCAGCTTACGCATTCTGAAAACAAAAAAGTTTTGTGCTAAGCAGTTTTAAGTCGTACTTTTTGTTAATGAACTTTTTGTGTAACTAAAAGCATGTTGAACTCATCAAACAATGTTTTGAACCACTTAGAACTGGTTCTAACCTGGGTCACCAACCTTTTTGATCGCTGCGGTGAAGGTAGGCATCAGTTTGATCTTGTGGAGGCCATGACCAGGGGAATGTAATACGCTGTGGAACTTTAACAGAACATTTTGTGGACAGCTGTGGTACTCCAAGAAAGAGATGAGGCGAAGTAATGTCGAAAATATTATTTATTCGACAAAAGGAGGGCTTTTCTTTTTTTATAATTTGTCTGTACTGAGCATATTCCATCCGGGTCGTCAATGTAGTATCCTGTGGTAGTATCTACAAAGGTATGAAGTTATATTGGCCCGTGGCCAAAACGGGAACTAATGTCTCAATCTTGCTTTTTCAATACAATTTCTGTCACACAATTTCACAAATGTTTACCAACAAAATCTCCTGTCAATGTCATGCAGGCGCAAAAATATCCTTGTAGTACCTACTCTACTTAAGTAAAACGCCGGATGGAATTTAACTATGTAATATATTTGACACTAGTTGCACGTCACGGTTTCACTCGCATATATCTCGTTCCCTCATGAATATCGGGATAAAAAGTATCTCTTGTCCTAATCCAGGTTATGGTCTACCTATGTGCCAAATTTCATCTAAATCCGTTAAGCCGTTGTAGCGTGAAAGCATCACAAACAAACATACAAAATCAAATATTTTCTCTATATAACATTAGTTTAGATAAGCCAAATCGCGGCTAACAGTCAACAATAACCAATCAGTTAGTAATAACAACAAAAAAAAAACGTGTGGCACTCGGGGACTGCCGCGGCAAAGCTATTGCATAGCATTTTTTATCAACTTATGCAATTGTAATTATTTATTTTTTATTTATGCAGTATTTTTTTTTCTTTGATATTAATTCAAGTACAGTCGTACCATTTACATACACGTTAAGCGAACGCTCGGCCGAGCTACATGGTAGGCGGAGTGGGGGGTGTTAGGTTTTATTTTCGTTACGGAATTTCTTGGTTCGGTCGCCGCGCTCAAAGCCCGCGATAAAAGCTATGCAATAGCTTAAAAAGGTTGTACATAAATTCTCCTAAAAACAAAATCGTTGTTGCATAATTTTTGTCTTGAAAACAGAACCGGCAGTTCTTCAAAAAAAAAAACTGCATTTAAAATCTAAAGTTAGGGCTTCTTCTAACAGGCGCGACACGCGACGCGAATCGTACGCGACACCAAAGCACCGCGTGTGGCGCAACGAGCGAGGCCTTAGTGTCGCGCGCGATTCGCGTCCCGTGTCGCGCTTGTTTCAAGGAGCCTAGCTGATAAGTTCAAGGTAAACATTACTTTTTATTAGACACTTTTTAATTTCCGCTTCCCTTCTACATGTTACTTGAAACATGAACTTTCATCTAACACGTTAATATTTCAATTATTTGTGTGTTGAAGGCGCGTAACGTTTAATTATGTAACCCCCCTGCTCCTTACCCCCAGTACGGAATGCCAAGGGAGACACATTTGAGATGTTTTTATGTCAAAAGAGGGAAGCCCTTGTATGAAAATACCGGGGTAATATGTATGGAGATGTCTATTTTCCTATTTTCTATGTCGATATTAGAATGCTGTATTGTTTTTTATCATCGTTCCGTGGAGATTTTGGAATATTTTATGGCGAATAGAGGAGATTATAAAGTTGCGTTGCGATTACAGAGTTCTTTTGATACGTTATAATGAACTAGTACTACAATCATTATCGTAAGAAAGTTAAGGCTCGTTCACACGGGCGCGACGCGACGCCCGACGCAAAGGCACCGCGTGTCGCGCGACGAGCGGCGCCTTTGTGTAGCGCTGTCGCGTCGCGCCTGTCTGTGGGAGCCTTTATTCTTGGTGAAAATAGTAGCTTCATTATTTTACGTTTGATAAGCGTCGCGACGTACCTATGTAATTAAGTTTAAGGTCTAGTGGGAATATAAAAGCAAGGACAAACATAAGCAATCGACTTGTTACTAAGTATGACTTACGTACTTCTAATTAAAATCCTCATCACTTCAGGCATTCAGAGATAACATACAGGCTAATTTCAAAACACCTCCGATAATACCTTTAAAAAATTAGTTTTAAACATGAAACTCCAAGGTAATTCACTCTGTGAGGATTATATTTTTATCGTGATTTTTGTAGCGCTGTCGCATCGCGCCTGTCTGCGGGAGCCTTTATACGTTAATAGTTTCACAACCTAAAGGCAGTAACGTGATCAGACGTATTTAAATCCAAGAGTATCTTATGATCAAGGAGTGGCTGAGATGAAGAAAATGCAACTGTATTATTCTACATTCTTAGAACGATCCAATAAATCCGCGCGGTGAAGCATCGCTGGTTTTTGATTTATTTGTAAACAAAACCTAGGAGGTGACTATGAGACTGGTCTGCGCAAAAACGCCGACCATCCAACTAGGATCGTTCTCAGAACGCGGCTTCGATTGCCAATCGTCACGCGTTCAATCATTAGTTATAACTGTTCACTTGCAGAAGGCTCACTTCATTGTGTACCAACTGCCAGACCAACCACGAAAGAGAAGGAATGAAAGGCCCTATCAGAATACCAGCGCTGCGGTACTTATTTTTTATAATATCGCAGCATTAAGGCTCGTAGACACTGGCGCGACGCGACGCCCGACACAAAGGCACCGCGTGTCGTGCGACGATCGGCGCCTTTGTGTAGCGCTGTCGCGTCGCGCCTGTCTGTGGGAGCCTTTATGCTGAGATAGGAGCCTTTTTAGCCTCGCACAGATCCTTCATTTTTTACTTGTTTATTGTTCATTTTGTTAGTTTTAAATACTCCTTTTTATTATTATTTTTACTCGTTTCTTTCTTTCAAAGAAAAAACAAATACTCAGATTAAGTGACCAACCAACCAATCTAACCAACGGTACCTGTAAATAATATATAAGAAAGTTATGTAAATATATACGAAAGTAATAGTATCTACACTTTACCCTGGACTCTCAAACGTATCATCTCTTATGTCTATACTAATATTATAAATTCGAAAGTAACTCTGTCTGTATGTTACCTTTTCACGCGAACACCACTGAACGCATTTCGTAAAAAAATTGCATGGCATCCTGAGGAAGAACTATTTTTGGTACATACATAATCCTAAAGGGGAAGGGAAGGGGGGGGGGGTGATTGGGGATGAAAGTTTGTATGGGAAACCCAGAGGGATATGAACATTCAAATGTATGCTTTTGGTAAGAAATAAAGAATTACGTGTTTTAGCGTTTTGTAAAATTATCCCCAAGGGTGTAAATTAGCGGTTAATTTTATAAAATTCACATGTGATATTGAAATTTTTGTCTACCTCTTTTTAAGCTATTTAAGAGATTGAAAGTATGGTCTGCTTGTTACTTTTTCATGCCTTAACGACTGAATGGAATTGGATGAAAGGTATACGGATAGGCCATGACTTGGATTAGGATATAGGATACTTTTTATCCCGGTTGTAAATTCCCTTGGGATAATTTCCGACAATAAAGCGGGCGAAGCCGCGGACAATAGCTTACTAGCTAGTCACTTCATGGAGTACTTTGCATGAAGTGACTTAGACTTAACAGTGACTTAGACTTAATAGTGACTTAATATTAAGTTCATCATCATTGTCTTGACCTTATCGCAATTTGTTTGGGGTCGGTGCAATATATCTTCTTCCATACTCTTCTCTGTTAGACGTCATCTCATTGTTCTCAGTAGACAGCTTAATATTGAGTTGTATTCGAGAATTCGTCCATATGTCTTTCTCAACGTATCAAATTATCTCAATCCTAAAAAACATGAAAATCGTTTCGACAATTTAACCTTGAAAACGTGACCGTCATAATAGACAGATTCACTTTGCCAGTCAAAATAAGTGAAGGATTTTTTCAAGCTTACGCACAGCCACCGCTCAAACGTAATCTCAGACGAAATCGATTGCACGCCCTTTCGCGGTGTTTTTGTTTTGTTCATGTTCAATTCTGTTTGTAGCCCTAGGGTTTCTAGAAAAAGGGCGTTTAAAGTGACTCAGGGATTATATAAAGAGAATAGACAGCGTCCTATAATGTGGTAGAAAAAAATTATGATCACTAATCTTTTTAACCCCCGACGGAAAAAGAGGTGTGTTATAAGTGCAACGTGTGTATCTGTGTGTCTATCTGCGGCGTCGTAGCTCTTAAACGGCTGAACCGATTTTGTTTTGTTTGAAAGGTACTTTGGTCGAGAAAATTATGAGCTAAAAATATATATTTGAAAATGCGATCCCTGGTTCGGGAAAAGTGATATTGTGTTTTTCTGTTAGGGAATTCTTAGCCCGGAGCCCGGAGTCTGTATTTCGGCCCGGTTAATGACAACCGGCTCGCCCCCCTTTAACGTGGGATTTACAATAGATAAAGAAACTTGAATTCTTCCATCGCTGTTATGTAACAACATTGTGTAAAGTGGTATTTCTGTACATGTCTTCCGTAGTTATAATCAGCACAGGTGAATGATCTGTCCGAATTGAAGGCCGACAATCGTTTGGTCAGTTTTTTTAATAATATTATTAGTACATACTTATTGCTTATACGTGTGTTTGCTTGGCCAACGATCCGAGACAAAAAGTTGTGCATATGTAGTTCGGCTATTAGAATTTTTTGAAGCCCGTTTTGGGGCCTTTTTAGGTAAAGCGTTTTATTATATTATGTAATGACAGTTGTTATGTATTTTTTGTAGAAGATGGAAAAGTGAACGTATTTTTCTAAAGACGGTTCTCGATAAGAACTATATATCATGTATAGTCCGATTCAAACTCTATGGCGGTTGTGAAGTTGCGCTACTCGCTGCGCAGTACCTCACCCGTCACCGCCGCTGATACGTGAATTGGTTACTGCGCAGCGACTCGCCTCATGTTCCGATCCGCCATACAATTTGAATCGGATTGTACCCTGTTTCTTAGGTAGCGGTTCACTGTATAATTCACTTATCTCACAAATGATTGAATGATACGTCTGTTATTAGTCCTCTAAATATCCAGGGTAAAAATTATATGCTCAACGTCACCATAGCGGCATAGACGGATACACAGTCAGACCGACAAACGGACAGCTATTAAGGCTTAGGATGTAGTGTCATACCTACTATCCGATGTTTTCATTTTGGTTTTTGCATCTTTGTGAGAACGCTTAGCACCCGAACGTTAATTTATTGAATGTAATGGTGATGAAATATTACAGATAAAAAAGTTTTCGTCTATAACATACCTAGGTCCTCAACCTTATTTTGTCCGCCCAAATTGAGTTTTTTTTTCTAGAGCCCCCAATTTCTTTTTAATTACCATCTGAGGCGAATCTGAAACAACTATTGCCACGATTATATTTAAACGTGTAATATTATATAGTCGTAAGATCCCATCTCAACGCTCCCTAATTTCCTCTGGGTTTTCTACTGCCCCCTGAAAGTCAAAACGCCCACGAGGGGGTGTCATCGCCAACGTTGAGAACCTATGATCTATAGGCATTAAAGGCATTATTAGGCATTTATTGGGGGTTTTGGTGTAATGGTACACCACTGACTACCTGCATTGTTTGTGGTTGTCTCTCCTTCTCCTTTGAATCCATCCAAAGGTTGCCTGTAAAAGATCGCTTTTAGCGATAAGACCGCCCATTGTGTCACCCTGTGTAAAATGTCTACATTTATATCTGTAATTTTTATGGTGTACATAATAAAGAGTATTCTATTCTATTATATTCATTGACAGCCATATTTATAAAAATCTCGCTACTCACAGATTAGTCACAGTTCCCTTACGCAGTAGTTAGCTCTTAATCAACAATTTACTTTTCTTCATTTATAAACGTTAGTTAGCGGGTGGTTAGTGGCGAAACGAAACAGAGATGAAATTATGCGTTCGGCACAGGTTATAATCAAAAACTTCTTTTTAACCAGGCTTTTAAAATCTCCTTAATTCATTATTCACACGTCTTAAAATGTCTTTCATTCTCGCTCATTATTTAATCTATTTATTAACTGATGTAATTTACCTGATACTAGCTGTATAAAAGCTGTATAAATCGATCATCACCAACACCTACATCAATGCGCAATAAAACAAAGCCTCGAAATTAGTCAACGCCATTTTTCGGCTCATTCGCTTTTTGGAAAACGGTATTGCGATAGCGGACTTCCCAAAAGGAGGAATTTCCTCGCCCCCTCAAGAATCCGCATATTACGGATAGAACTGAATACGAAATAGGGTGGAACTACCCTCTGAATTTCAATCGTATTGCACGTTTGACGGTTGTATATCAATGTTTTCCCGCGTTTTTACTGTCGTAACAGGTGGCCATGATGAAATTTTAGTTTTGTTTTTGGAAGGTATTCGAAATTTGAATGGCAGGAGTTAGAATTAATGCTTTCGGTACACGATTGTTTTTTATTTTTTGAACAATAAAATTGATTGAGAGTTATAGCTTTCGCTTGCAGACTTATCGATGTTCAACTGTTAATGGATTCAATTTTCTATGGCAAAAATTATAAATAGATAAAACAAACAGTGTGCCTTTTAATAAGAAAGAGAAGGAGTTCAAAGTAAATGGAGATGTTAGCTCTCTCCCTTTTTAAAACTAGCTATTCTAATTTCATGATCAAAGTCTTATAGTTAATTGCTTAGTCTGTATCTTTATTATTCTGTTTGAAATAGAGAAATTAAATAAAGATTGTTTAGATGTAAAGCTTATCTTAATTAGTGTTTTTACATTTTAATATTTATCTTGTTAAAGGATCTTATCTCCATCTTTTTAGATATTTAAATGTTATGTCTGTAATGCAAATTTTTGTGAGAACTAGATTCAAAACAATTTATAAGTTACATATTTTTTCATATCATTTTAAAATTAACTTTTGCTTTTCGTTTAGCTTTGCTTCGATTTTTACCATCCTAATATTCAGGGTAAAAACTATAAGATTTTTATAAGTATGATGGATATTTTACAAGAATCAATATTGGTTCTTGTGCAGTAAATAAAACAAAACTAAAATGACGAAAGGTGTAAAAAAACGAACTAAAATTCAAAATATGTGTGAAAGACTCAGTAGTAGGTGGTTACCTACACTTCCCATAAAATATTAATAATGATGATAGTAATTAATTCAATAAATTGCTACAAAAACAATTTAGTTTATATTTTGTGCGTGTGATCGCTTACTATTAAGTGTAAATCACGACTGTCGATGAATTAAATCTAATTGCGATGAAAAAGTCGTGCGCGCGATTAACGCGCGCTTTTTTGGCGATCTCCTTTCAAGGCGGTTAAGGTTCGGTTCCCAGGGTACGACTGTCGCTAACTGGTTGTTAACGAAGCAATTAAAGTTTAGTTTTAATTACTTTACATTAATTGTTGAAGCTTCTGATTGGTTATTTGGTTGGAAGTGGCTGAACAACGTGATTTTAATGTTTGAATAATTCTTTTTTTTAACTCGACAGCGCCAGAAGGAGGGTTATGTTTTTCGAGTGTATGTATGTACAGTATTACTATTTAATTAATGTCCTTCGGGAATCATCGCATTTCCGAAAACAAACGAATGCTAATTTCCATGTCCATCAATTATTAGATTTATTGTGTATAATTATTTGAATTCAGAACCAAGTACTTAGTAAAGTACCTACCAGGAACTATTTATTTTAGACCACACTTAAAATTATATACAAACAATCAACTTATTTATTTATGAAGCAGTTTTTACTGTAGTTAGGTAAGTACTTACAGTAACCCAACAAGTACAGTAAGACTTACATTACAGTAACATATAAAAACACATTCCGTTCTTTTTCCGAATAAGTATTAAAAAGCGCATATTGTTTCTCACTGTTGAACAAAAGCTTCTTTTTCCTCTTTGTCAAGATGTACAATAATAAGTATTCTTTCGATATGTCTTCAAAACAGAATTAAAAATAACAGCTAATCACATGAATACGACTTGCAGTAAAATATAAATAGCAATAGTTAAAGCTAGCATTATATTGGACTCGAATGGTCGACTTTTAACTGTTAAGGGGGAACCGCCAGGTTGTCCGCGAAATTCAAATATTCTTACGTTTTTTGCAATTTGCAGGTCAGTGTCAAGTTGTATGTTGAACAAAATATGATTCGCGACCGTAACAAGTATGTAATTAATCATACCTGATCCCTGATTAATCATCATTAATTATTTCTGTGTTCATATAATCCTATTGAATGACAATTTCATAAAATATAAATAAAATAATAAATAACAATATAATTGTATGAACTTAGAGGGTTGTATTGATCATTTTAATGATTATAATTCAGTAATTACATACTTGTTACGGTCGCGAACAATATTTTGTTCAACATACAACTTGACACTGACCTGCTGATTGCAAAAAACGTAAGAAAATTTTAATTTCTCGGGTAACCTAGCGCTTCCCCCTTAACTTAAGGCACATACATTTACACAAGTTTCTTGCCTGTGCCGTAATATAAAAGCGAAGCAACAAATGACTTGCATTGACTAAACACTGTTTAGACGGTGCAACTTTTATTGTTACTTCAACTTATGGTATGCCACATTCAATTAAATCACATCGTGTAAATCTGTCTTTATCGATATGGGTGCAAAATCACATTAAAATTCTCATTTTATATTACTCATTATAATTATGTGTAGCTGTGATTGCAATGGTTTCAGTTTAGCTACATTGCTTTGCGGTAAAGTTTTACCGTCTTGTACCGCAATTAATCACTATAAAATTCTGTAAAAGACAATGAAATGCTGTTATGAGTTTAGAGTCTTACTTATTTCATTTGATTTTACCGTCGGACTTTCCCGTAGATTTTACCGTCAGTTTTCTTTTTAATATACCTACCTGCTGGAGTTACAAAATCTTTTTTTTTTAATTCACATAAACCTACAAGGGCACTTATGAAACGTCAGAAGTTTGGTGAACGGTTCCAATTGGTCGTTTTCTATGGAGAAGCGGAAAGAAACTACACGGTTACTCTTTTACTAATAATTGGCTTTTACAATATTTCCAAATTACAGTGTTAATAGGTAGTGGTGGACAGTGTACGCCTGTCAACAGGTATCAGGTACTTAACAAAATACAAAATGGTCAACAAATCTACAGATTACCAAGGCCTACAACGTTCTCACGTTCACAAAATAGAAAATAATCTACATACATAAAAGATTAAAGAACAAAAAGCCTATTTAAACCAAATGACAAGTCTACTTACTATACAGGGTTATCAAACTAACTTTTCAGCAAAAGTTGGTTATTGGTTTGTTAGGGTTAATGTTTGGACAGTTTGGGTAGCAAAAACTCTAACGTCAATTACGGGGTATTTCGATGACGATATTCTTGGTCTAACATTAGACACTGACGGCCGTCAGGGTCCGTCGTACATACGTTGTGTCGTGGATATCATGGTAAGTGAAATCCAGTTATGACGTGATAGACTTCACCTAAATAATCCATTCTAGAACGAAAAGTACAAAAACTGTCGTATAGGAACCAAGCTAAGCTAAGCTAAGCTATAAAGTAAAGCAGGTCACAGACTCCTATGGAATTTATTTATAAAGTTGACTAGGTATTTAAATTATTATAGTTTTCCGCCATGGATTAGTTGACAGTATTAATTCACTCATTAACTTTAATAAAGGCTCGTAATCGGCTTAATATGCTAAGTTTTCGTATACTTTATGTAGGATTGATTGATTTATTTCTAAGGCGTTTCTAAGCGGATTTAATTTGGCATGATTATCGTTTGATTAGTAATTGATTCCATGGAATTTGCATTTTGATATGTCTTCACAATATTTACCTTATGTCCTATTGGATCAGCTTTTTATCTCTTCCAGCTTACTCATGTCTATTAGAGGGTATTATTTTGTAAAATATCAACTGTAAAATATTTATCACGATTTCTCTAAAATTATCACCTTTTCTGTTCTCATAACTCTATCATAATTTATTAACATGTTCCAAAAATGAGGTTTTCGCTGCCTAAATTTACATGTTCCAAAAGTGAAGTTTTCAGTGCCTTTTTGGGTACATCCAAATTTTTTCAAGTTCATTGGCATATGACTTCAAATTAACAATCATTTAGCAAGATTGGGGCGCGGGATGTTGGAGAGAGGCACCGCCTGTCGCGCGACGACCGGGGCCTTTGTGTCGCATGCGATTCGCGTCGCGTGTCGCACCTATTTCAAGGAGCCTTAACCCGACAATACTCTACTTCACTTCTAGGCAGGGTTGTCAATACAATATTTTTAGAAGAGCCAAAACTCGTCCCAATTTAGAAGGTTATAAAATGTTCAAGCGTTTCGTGTTAGTCTGTACTACTTAGATCTTATTAATATGCAAACAATATTATCATTATGGCTACAAATCGATTTACTTAAAGTCACTTCAAGGAGACACGAAAACAGCCTCATCCAGCAAGCAGGAAGTATTTCAAACAGCCACATCAATTAAAACTATAAACATCAGATCAAGTTTGCTAAAACAATTTAGGAACAAATTCCTTAAGGGTAAAGGTAACCCTACCTGTGCCGCTGACAACCCGATTTTACAATGATCTAGTCTGGCAACACCAAGATGTCAGACAAAAAAAAAAACACTGTACGGGACCCAGGATTCACCAACCGGAAACAATATGTATTAGCATGATGTGTGCCACAGAACGGGGACAACTGAAATTAAAAGTTGTTTTCAGACTTGGCATTTCATTCTAGACGTTTTTAGAAGCCGGTTTGACGAGGTAAATTGAAATAGACAAATTGTGTTTGGACAGATGTCGCATAACCAGACGGCTTGGGTGGTAATGTGGATTTTTTTACAAATTGTGAAGAATTATATGAGATAACATTTTTTTTCGTATTTGTGGAGCTACGTTTGGATTAAGTTGGAAAGTTCTTAGTATTTTTTTTTTACTTTAGTTTTAAATCTTTTTAAATGAGTAGTTAGTAACTTAAGATTAAATCATACATGATACCTACTTTAGTAGATTAAAACATTAATTTATTGACGCTCGATTAAATAGAATTAAAAGGTAAGAGTATTCAAAACCGGATAGAAAAGACTGTTTAACTCTTTTCGTCTCTTGAGAACATCCTTTTGACGAAATACTGAGCAAAATGGTAAAATATCGATGACAACATGATTAAATCGACATTAACTAGTTTGGATTCATTTAAGACCCTAATGGTTACGTATAATACGGCTCATAAAATAATATATTTTATTACCTATTGAGATAAATTTTATAGTCTTTGGTTGTCATCGTGTTTGTTGCCCAAGGTAGTTTTAGAGGTTTTCTATAGGTCAAAATAATAATCAATAAAAATTGGTTATCTTTTCCCATCTTTGGTGGGAAATTCTCCCATAAGAAATTGGGATTGGATATTTCTAGGCTTACTGCCGTTGTCAAATACGATTAGAATCTAAAAGACTTTGTAATATTTGAATTTTAACGTTTTTGTTATCTTTAAATGTAGGTAGCTGGCAGTTTTGTTTATACCAATTACGATTTGAATTGTATTAAACCTTATTACTTTTAGATGAGTTGATCTTCTTATTTTTTATAGTTCATTTTATACTTTTGAAAAGTTACGACGCCCAATCGATTCTTTATCGATATAATAAAAATCCGTTTTATGTGCATAACCCTTTTCTCATGAACGATATCATAGCGCAATTACCTACAGTGATAAATTGATAATACTCTCATCGTAACTTTGCAAAATTACGTTCTGCGCTACTTAGGCAGTAGGCCCCGCTACCAACTCTACGGTTTTTGACTAATCAAATCAAAATAAAAAAGTTTATTATATAATTATGTTGACTTGACAGCATGGCAGTTGAGACTATTTCATGCTCACTTAAATGTCTCACTGTTGGTGGCGCGTGTGTTGGATCATTCGGTTCCCTACAAAATGGTTGAGCTGGATAGTGCTGATCCACGCGTCATGTTCGTTAACGGGCGCCGTCAGTTGAGACTGGTCATCTCTTAACTGCCACGGCTTATTTTTATTATTAATCTTATATTTTGAATTGTTTCTTTATATTTTTTTTTCATTGTTCTCGCATATAGAAGCAACAAGAATAATGTACCCAGGATTTTGTAATATCTTGATTTAAAAAGAGTGTCCTTGGAGTTTCTTGCCCGTTATTCTCCATAGAGATCTACGTTTTGGAATGGGCAACTAGCTTCAACTTTCTGACTAACTGACCGACTCTTTGACAATTCAAAAGTGCCTGTAAATGGTTTAATTGAAATAAATGCTTAGAGTTTGAGTTTGAGTTTCAATCTATTTACCACGGCATTGTATGGGCGATTTTCGTAAAAAACAAAATAAATCGCCTTAAATCTGACTTATGATTATCACACCAATATCCTACTCACAATCTTAAACTAATTAAAACATGGATCACAAACTGCGACAATTAATTCCAGTCGCACTAATGAGACTCCACCTTAAACACGTGCAAACTATCACACCGCACTACTTAAGGTGCGAGTTCAACACATGGATCTATTTGGCATGGTCGTTACATGAACAATGACTTGTAATTCGTTCAATTATGGCTGTGATTGTAATCGTATGTTGACCCTTGTAAGATGTGTATCTGTTGTTACCTATTTAAAGGTTGGTACGAAGATGACAGTTGAGTGAAATGAGTGTAGTTTCAAGTGAATTTTGCTTAATCAATTAAAGCAAAGGAAGTGAATACGTCATGATTAATGGCAACAGCATCTTGCAGTTTTTTTTTTTTTGTTTTTTTTTAAACATTGCCCCGCACTAGGAATTTCTCCTGTATTGTGGGTGCGTTTACAAACATTTAAAACTCATATACACAAACAGCCAGACCCGGAACAACTACTTGTAGGTCATACAAATATTTGTTCCGTGCGGGAATCGAACCCGTGACTTGCAGCGCAGCAGTCAATCGCTTAACCACTGCGCTAACCGTGCCGTTCTAAAATACCAATACGGAAGTTTTCATTTTGACCCTTTGATCGAAGTTTTGACCCCTTATTGACCGAACGAGCGCGAAGCGTCTCCGTTTCAGCTTGCAAAAATGATTTCGTATGTCCGGATGTCCAGCTGTTTTCCTCTACAGGTCGCATTTCTCAACTGATTCTCGTGAAATTTTTGAGCAGGTTTGGTAATTATAATGGTTTTTTTTTGTCGATTCAGTTTTTTGAAATTTTTCTTAGTGGCGGAGATATGAGGGATGGAAAGTAAAAAAAAAAAAAACAGCAGCTTCGCGCGCGCTTTTTGTTTTAAAGATTTTGTTTTAAGGTGCGCCGTGACAAAACATTTATTCAGTTTTAAGCTATGCAAAGACAGACTCACGAGGTCTACAGCTCACAGGGCCACTAATTTAAAATACCATGTTCACGTGTTCAGGGGGAGACTAATTTGGGATGTTATTATAATGGCTTACTTTTCTCATGTAGCATTAAGAAAATTACTGATTAAGGTTTTACACGACGATGGTTTGACACGGAGGACTGACTGTCTATTAATTGCTCAGTACAAAGTCATCTCTCGTAGAGAGGTCTTTTTAATTCAACCCAAAAAAAAAATATACTTTTTGGTAGATCAATCTTTTTGGTGATCTTCTTAATTTCAAGTCGATGGCAATATGAATTCTTTATTTCTTATCAAAAGCATAATTTTGAATTTTCATATCCCTAACTTAAAATATCCTGGGTTTCCCATACAGACTCATCCCCTATGTCACCCCCTTTAGGATTATTTTTGAGACAAAAAGTAACTTATGTCCTTCCCCAGGATGCCATCTATCTCTTTGCCAATTATTTTTATTGAATTCCGTTCAGCGGTTTAGGCGTGAAAAGGTAACACAGACAGACGGACAAGAGTTACTGTCGAATTTATAATCTTATACTAATAATAAAAAGAAGTAAAGTTTATTTCATTGTTTGTAAGTTTGTAAGAAGGCTATAGGCTATTTAACATCATACTATGACCCTTAGGAGCTGAGCAAAAAGAAAAAAGTCAGAAAGAACGCTAAGCGAAAACGAAGTAATAGCGCGGGCAGGCGATGCGATGCGACGCGGTGGGTCGGGGGAGCAAGAAATTTTACGCGGACGAAGTCGCGGGCAGAAGTTAGTATTATAGGTATATATGTTAGATGAGGTGGGCCCAGTAGGTATGCGCTAAAATACGCGTTTAGAAATAGGTGACTAAAGTATGATTTCCACCAAACAGCTCACATCGCATCGGATCGGAAAGGATACGAACGGATGCGGCGACAGCCGATCGCGACCGGCAGAATGTCGGCGCATACGATCGGCTCCGTACCGTCGCTTGCGAACGTATCCGTTTCTGCGCCTAGCTAAATAGTTTAATTCCTACCGTGTTGACATGTTCTAATTCGGATGAATGTGTGATCGGATACGACGACAGGTGAACGGAGCCGATCGCGTATCGCAGCATACTTTCGGCTACGATCGCATGTCGCGGAAGACGCCCGCGGTCAAGCTGTTGTGCGCGGCTAGGTAATATAGACTTTAAATACTATGTACACGATTTAATATCGTTTAAAGATTGTAAAATCCCTTCCGATCCGATGCGATGCGAGCCGTTTGGTGGAAATGATCCTTTACGATCTGCATTAACCATTCACATGATCACGAATACAAGCGTCATGTTGCCATGTTCCCTCGTATGATCACGCGTATATTCTAACGCATGATTTTCAGTCACTTTGACCCCTTTGCGACAAAGTGTGTTTACCCCGCTTAACACAATTGTCGATATAGTTTACTGCTCATCTTAAAACAACAATATAGTAAGCGTTTTACACACCAAGTTTATCAATAAACCCTAAGGTTTAACTACACTAATAGAGGTAGGGTTAGCAGCAAATGTAATCGCTCGTTTTACAAAGATTTGCTTTATAAAATTTTATGTTGCAATTTTTTAATTTTTTATTGTATATTAAGAGTCATAAGAATTTATCTTTTGACTAGCTGCTGAATATTTTTCATTTGGAGAGGTGACTGCCCCTTGTTAAAATGGCAAAAAGATTGGAAATAGCGTCATCAATTTTGCTAGTGTCATAATTTGAAGCGTCAAACGTAGGTGATGTCATTAAAATAACTTTTCATTGGAAGTATTTAAGCATTTTATTAACATGAGAAGTTAAAAAGAACTATAAAAAACAATGTTATGGAAGGCGTGAGTTTATGATGATGATGATGATGATGAATGTTATGGAAATAAATGATAATCAAAAGTTACAAATAAAAAGTCTTATCTAGACTTTTTTTCAATCGGTACCAAGGTCACGGTCCTCGTAAGGTAAAGGGTGACGGAAACGTCCACTGAATACATAAGGGATCGATGTACACAATGTACACATATGTATATACCCACTACCGGTTGCGCAACATCCGGTCCTATTTTGTACATACAACGTCTGATATGAATTTTTATTTGATATTTTTCCTTTCGATTTTTGCAACGGCCATTTTGGTTGCAGAAATTGTGCTTGTTGTGTTTATAATGTGTTTTCAATGCGTCATTGGTTTTAGGCGGTTTTGTAATAAAATTCAAGGAAAATAAATATTTTATTGGTGGTTTTTGGAACGAAGTTCTTTAAAGCAGCTTGCGGTAGGAGTAAACTTGTAGAAATCGTCACGTAACGAAAGACGGAGGGAGAGAGAGATAGATAGTTTTCATGGTTTTCGAGGGTGCTGCAGCCAATAGTGAGGTCATAACGAAAATCAAAAATGGTGGCTGCGAAAATCTTGAAATTTTTCGTCATGTGTGTAGTTTTCATGGTTTTCAAGGGTGCTAAAGTCGATAGTGAGGTCAAAACGAAAATCCAAGATGGTGGCTACGAAAATTTACAAATTTTTCGTCATGGGTGTCGTTTTTATGGTTTTCGAGGGTGCTATAGCCGATAATGAAGTCAGTTACATTCGGAGTTGAAGAAAAAGCGTAAGGAACTTTGTTCCTGACGGGGGTCCGCCCGAGCCCACACGTTGTTTTTGGACGATGTCCCAATACATTTTGGTCGATAGACAATCATTAAAACTAGCCCCTGTCAATATCTTCTCTTCGAATCGAGTCTAGCCGTGTCTGGTTACCCTGAATTCAATTGTTTCAGTCTAAAGTTCTCTGGGATAGCATTCATCAGACATAGGGCGATTTGGAAGGAGGAGGCGGACCGCGAAAAGGAGAGGCAATCACTGCGCCCTCGCGCCCCTAGTCGCCGCAGAAGGAGACACCCTGGGCGTCGGGAGTCGATTGCCGACTCCCGGCCACCGTAGGCGCGGGCTTGCGGAGGGCGACCAATGGGCAGCTCGCCGTCCGGTAAGGACCAGGCCCGGGCCGACGGCGCGTTGTGTTCCACGCGCGCCTCAAAGAGATGTCAGCACCATTGACGGGGTCCGATAGTCCGATTTCCCACCCAAAAACAAAAGGCATAGTGCGATTTGGGTTAGCATTATTTCCGTCTAGTGTTATTCGGTATAGCCCTTTTTAGGTTCACAGAAGTTTGAGCTTTCAGTTATGGGTAAGCACGAGTTGTTTCCCTCCGCTATTGGGACAAGCATTGATCATCGCATAAGAAGAATAGAAGTACAATAGAACATATCATTTAGAAAACTTTTGGGAAATACGGAAACAGAAAATACATACATTTTCATTACTGCAGAAATAAATCCCTCAAACCTTATCACCATAGCAACTTAGTTTATCCCGATTCGCAGCGCATGATAAGCATTTGTTTCACTGCACCAGTGTTTCTTTCTTTCTCTAATCGCCGTGGTAATTGCAATCATTAACACGTTGTTGCATAACGTGGCAGTCAATCATAGATTGTGGGTGCCAAGGTTACTGAGAGTTGCGGTTATTTTCTTTCGAGGGCCTGTATTTAGTTTTGATTTCTAGGCTGCCACGGCTTATTTTAATTTAATTTAATATTTCAATTGTTTTTTTATTTTTATTACGGACGCTTTTAACTTTCTGCATCGTTCTCACATGCATGATTTCAACATTAATAAGCTTACTAATATTTTGTAACCATATTTTGATTTAAAAGAGTGTCCGTGGAGTTTCTTGCTCGTTCTTCTCCATAGGTACCTACTACGCTTTGGAACGGGCAACTAGCTTCATCTTTCTGACCGACCGACCCCTTGACAATTCAAAGTGCCTGTAATTGGTTTATTTGAAATAAATGCTTTGAGTTTGAGTTTGGGATAACCTGTAACTTATCATAACATGACACCTGAAAGCCAATTTCCGTATTTAAAAACGTTAAAAATCTAATCCCCACAGTCCTTTTACAGTTACTACCTCTTTTTTTTTTGGGCGGGAAATCATCAAATGACCTCTCCCTCTCTGGGCGGAACAGAAGGGCGTGTCAGGCTCTTACTGACTAAAACCCACCCGTGTACCTTCAGTTGCCTGTGCGGCGGGGCCACGGTAACTCTTTCGAACATCCGCGACCCCGGCAGGCATAGTTATTACCTCTGATTTTGCATCACTGTCAAAATTACTATGATCTTTATCCTCGTTAATATAACGTTGATGTTGGGTTGCTGTTTCTGACAAGTCTGTCAAAATTACAGTGATCTTTATAGTCGTTGCAATAAGGTTGCTTTTGGGATGTTGCTGTCAGCTGTCATCTCAGCGATATTTAATGTCAAAAACTTGTCAAAAATGAAGGGACATTAAGAGTATTTTTGACAGCTTGCGACTGAGATTACAATGCAAATGTTCCTATAAATACTAGCTGTACCTATTTCTGATGCAGTAGACAAGAATGTGCCTGTTATAAGTTTCATATACTTAATTTGGGCGAGCATAAATCCAGACGACTCTTGAAATAAACTACGCCAAACATTTCAAACATCATGGGACTCTCATTGGCCACGTCTTCTCTAGCTACATTTAAATTTGGATTCAGTATCTATGACTAGCCTCGTGCCCAAAGATATAGGCTTGGCTGTTTCTTATCTTCTCGGATGTACAAAAAAAGCTAGCATTGATTTCAAAGGTTATTTCCCACCTACATCGCTCAGACGTACGTTGCATTTTTTAAAATAAATACATCACTTGCAATTAAACATACCCCGAACTGACATATGCGTGATGATATCTTATACTTACTTATTAAGTACCTATATTAATTTTAATACTAGGCTCATTTTTAGGGTTCATTTTTAAGTAAACGTTATGTAATACATTGTGAGTTGTTGTGTTTATTCTATTCGTCTTTGTCGAGGTTTATCCATAATTATTTACTTTAGAAGTAAGTTTCTTTGGTTTGCTTTGGTTATTTATATAAAGTTAGGTTAGTTAATTGTTTATCAAATTGGCTACCAACTTAAATTGTTCGTATATTCAAAGCACATCTATAATTCTTTAACAGTTGTATAAAATGGCTATAACACGGCAAATTGACATAGTGTGACAATTTGATAAACAATTAATTTCCCTGGCCATACATGTCTGTTAAAACTGCAAACATTTTATAAAGTTAAAGAAAAAATGTCAATGTCAAAAAATGTCAAAGGTGTCAATCAAATGTCAAAATGAAAATTAAAGTCTAGTGTCGTACGGAACCTCCAAATCATAACAAAGATTCGCACTTGTCCAGATTTTTTCTCAACTACCAATCTAATTCTAACAATTTATCTTTTAATCAGTTTCAACTTTCAAATTATGAGAAGCAATGTTATAGCCACTAGCTGTTACTGGTCATAGACAAAAAAAAGCCGTTACTTCGAACCCGGACCTGAGAGACTTAATATGATGTCTATGTGTACCTACTTATTATAAGTCGAACGGTGAAAGAGCTTAGAGAGAAAAGCATAGATAAATTTATGGTATACCTACACTTTATTGTATACTAGATTCTGCCCGCGGCTTCGTCCGCGTGGATGTCGGTAATGATCCCACGGGAACGTGCTACCGGGACAAAATGTAGCCTATATCCTTCCCCAGGATGCCATCTATCTCCTAGCCAAATTTTATCGAAATCCGTTCAGTGGTTTAGGCGTGAAAAGGTAACATAGAGACAGTTACTTTAAAATCTAAAATATTAGTATGGACTAGGCTTGCATAAATCCAAGATAGCATTATTTAGTATTTCCTTTTGTATATATTTACATAATAATAGGCCGGGGATTCTTTTTCGTATTTTTTTATGTATAAAGTTGTCGTTAAATATCTTTGGCAGTTCTGTTTGTATCTGACTGGTTTTGATACCATTGAATAGATGACATTTTAAAAAAGACCCCCCGCAGCTCAGTTACTGGGTAACACGATACCCCTTGGTAAGACTGGTTGTCAGTTTTGGGCTTCTGACTACCCGTAACGTCTGTCAACAATCTACGTATAACAGAGACCAACGGTTAAGAGGGCGTACAACTGTACACTAGCTCCAGTCCTTTAAAAAAATATTATCTCGTGACTGAGAAGGAATTATGAATAACGGCTCAATAAGGACCCTCGATAAGCGTGTCTAGAATTTTCTAATACCTTTGATAAAGTTTCATATTGAGACACGAAGCAACAGAATTCGATCTAAAGAACAGCGGCCACATTCCTGTAGATCGTATTTTGTTGCTTCGTGTCTCAATATGAAAGTTTATCAAAGGTATTAGAAAATTCTAGACACGCTTATCGAGGGTCCTTATTGAGCCGTTATTCATAATTCCTTCTCAGTCACGAGATAATATTTTTTTAAAGGAGTGGTGCTATTGTACCGTTGTACGCCCTCTTAACGTGCTTACCGAGGCACGGGGGGGTCTCGATATTTAATGGACGGACACACATCCACGAATTGACCGCGGCAAGCGGAGCTTAACCTTTGATCAACCCGTGCGACTGTTATTATCGCCTCTCACACTATTCATTTATCTCTAGATAAAATTAAAGCTGTCAATTTAGGTAGGCATTTGTGAAAATTACGTCACTTTTGACAGCTCTTAATATTTTTCGTCTCTGTTTTACACAGCATAAATTAAAAAAAAACCGGACAGGTGCGTGTCGGACCACGCACAATGAAGGATTCCGCAGTTGGGGATGAATTTATCCCAAGAACAAACTTAACATTCTAGTTGAAAAACAGGTTCTCCCATAAGTTCCAACTGCAAATGTAAGTTGTCGACTATTACTCGTTAATTTGTAAAGTCTACTTAGCTGTGATAGTTTTCCTTTTAACTCCGTTATATTTATTTATTATTTATTAAAACTTCATGCACAAGTAAAAAAAATACTGTACAAAGGCGGACTTAATGCCTATTTACTCGTACTACTACCGTGAATTATTTTACACATCCAAAAACAACCATTCATCTGGCAGTGGGGGGGACACTTGACTCTAACAAAAATTAGCACTTTAAAACTTAATATTTCACAATCGGATCCCTTAATAGAAAACTTGTATTCACAAACCCGCAATATTTTTGAAATACCTATCCAACGACACCCCACAACATGGGGAGACGAGAAAAAATAACACCCCCACTTTACGTGTGGAGGAGGTACTCTAAAAACAGTTTTTTTTTTCAAGATTTTCTTTTACGACTTTGTCGGCGTGACTAATATGTATATAATCCATGCCAAATTACAGCTTTCTAGTACTCAGAGTCTCTGAGCTAAGCTGCGGACAGACGGACGGACGGACATGGCGAAACTATAAGGGTTCCTTGTTGACTACGGTACACCACACATAAGCGTATAAATTATAGTTCGGAAACTGTTCAATGCATTTGGCGCCAATTAAATAATGCATCGATAAAATGGACGCTAGAATTGGCGGCAAAATGATATCAATGAAGTACTTTGTACAGGAAAATACAATAACATGATTGTATTGAGAGCAAACTATTAGTTCAATTTATGTAATTGTTTATTTGTGTATTATTATTGTTTCCTATATTATGGTTCACATGCAGAACTTCCTTGTTTATATTGTCATATTGACTGTATAAATTATAATGAGCTGATTATCGTTGTATGAGTTATTTAAGAACCTAATCTTTAGCGCAGTTTATTAATTGCATTAATTATGATGATCGTTCCTGTATCACGAGTGACCACATTATGTAGACGAATTGATAAACGCTACGAAAATATTAAATTAATATCTTAAATGATGAATGATTTTATTTGTTTGAATAGGTTTGTACAAACACTTTTACACGTCAATCATATTTTTTTAAACTAGATGAGGTCGGCGTTTCCTATCTGACTACTCTTAGAAGAAAGGCCGAAACAAACTCAAAGGTCACAGTCTCTTTTAAAGTCCAGATATAATCATGGTCAGATCATGTGAAGACCGTGTAGATGTGTCTGAAATGGTATTTTGAGGAAAGACCCACACAGATTGAGTGGACTTGTCCAATCGGTACACGCATTTGTCAGTAATTAGTCATGATCCAACCTAAAAAACTGAAAAAGATTGGTCAGTTCGTGATCACAACACGATTGTTGTTATCAGATAATACTATGCGTTGAGATTACCAAAATAACAATATAAAACTTTTGATTGATTTCACTCTCACAGTCCAAAGCTAAAACGCATCTCCTCACCTCTTTAATCTTACAGTTCAACTCCAATATGCCTCTAATATTCATTACTCACTAACATAAGAACAGTTATCCCTAAAAATTCCTCAGTTTGAAGCCCTTTCCATACAAATTGCAGTTACCTTTGAATTTCTTCGCTCGAGGCATGTGGTCGCACATAATTGCATAATGAGTATGTTCTCGTATGAGGACGTACTCGTATGAGTATGTGCTTGTATAAGCACATACAGTAGTACTATTTTCGTAATGTCCCTCGGGAATCATCGCATTTCCGAATGCAAACGAAGGCTCATCCATGTTCATCAATTATTAGATTTATCGTGTATGTATAAATAATTTGAATTCAGAACTAAGTATTTTATTGTTGTTTTGTTTTCACGGAAATCAAAACAAATAAAGAATAAAGTACTTAGTTCTGAATTCAAATGATTTATTATAATTGATTATTTATTTTTTGATGGACATGGAAATTTGCATTCCTTTGCATTCGGAAATGCGATGATTCCCGAGGGATATTAAGAAAATAGTTGTACTGTACTTGTTTGAGTACGACTGAGAGTAAACGCGTCGAGGTGACTGATTAAGACGGATTAGCGTTTGAGTGGCCATGTTTGGTGGGAGGCTCGGACAGTCATTGCTTTTGTTGAGTGCTTTTTCATTAATTTCTGCTTTGATTTATGCAGTGAATATATTGAATTATGTCCTAGAAATATACCTTAATTATTTTAGTCACAAGTAATAGATAGGTACTTATTTGTGCAGAAAATATAACTTTTTTTTTTCTGTATGAAAGCTTTCATATTTTCATTAAAAACATACCATTACTTAGTAACTAACTCATCCGATACATTTTTGTATTTACTTTCGGGGAACAAGTGCACAATACACCAAATGAACCGTACCAAAAGTGAAGACAACAGCACTTCACCTTCAAAACATAAACACAGACTTATCCCCCGCTCTTACATTCGCTTGGCGACCGTCGCTACCGCCTCGGTCATCGACTCTCAACCTTGGCATTGACTACAAAATACAGATCTAAAACCGAACGTGTACACGCCCCACTATACCCTGACACGCGGCGAAACATGGAACTAAAATTTAAAATGTACAGAACTTGACATTTCTTCACTTCGTTTTGACAGCTCCCTTGACGAGCAGCGCCACCCCTAGGAATCAAGTTATACTGGTCGGTCTCAGTACGTAGCCGAATGAAATTGAACAATTATATAAGGAATATGTTATTATATCTGTCAGTTTATTGCCGTGGGATACTTACTTTATTTGTTTTTGGTTGATTTCAAAGGTGTTATTGTTTTTTTGTGCGCTAAGTGGCTGTGTTATAACGCCTTGTCGGCTAGTGGCTAAGAAATTACATTGCTTCGTTTGACTTAAAGAGGTTGGTCTATGTTAATGGTAGACAAACAATGGATGTTGTTCATTGTAACTTAAGTACAATGCATCAGCTGATTGTAATCACACGCATGTTTTTAAGGTATTTAATGGGAAATTGAAATGATGGATGAGGTTTTCGTTAGGTGATAGCAGGGCTATGAACTAAGTGAACTTTCAGGTCACTAACCCCAGGTTTTTGGTTAGGACAGGCAAGTCATCTGGTTCTCATAGATGCCTGTGGCCAATATTGTTTTGTTTTAGTCGGTTCCTTTCAAGACCTGCCGCTTTATTCCGTAAAAATCTCATCGTGAAAACTTAGTGAAGTAAGCTGTCAATTGTGTCAATCCCTAGCGGATTACTGTACCTACTACGGATTACAATAATTATAAATATTTTTATTATTTTTTTTATAATATGTTACTCACAAATAGGAGCAAATTTTTATTTTATTTTATATTTTTATGTTATTTTATATTTTTATTTATTTTTTATTTCTGTACCTATCTGTCCGTGACACCACAGTAGCTGGCCTTTATTTTCTAAATGTCGCAGCATCATGCTGAGATACAGGCCTTTTGGCCTCGTACAAGACTTTCTGTTGTTATTTGCATTTTACTTTTGTCTTTTTTTTGTTTTTATGAGTGTGTTCAGTTTAGTTTGTGATAATCCTGTGCGAGTCCCAATAAATACATTTTCTTTCTTTCTTTCTAGCATTAGGTAGATTTACAGCTCACTTCACGTAGGTTTTCACCGTGCGATTTCTACAGAATGGACTGGCTGTGTTACTGGTAAATACTGGTATTCAGTTAGACTGGAAGCCGACCCGTTGAGTAAAGGCTAGGCAGATTGAGAGCAGCTGTGTTACTGCCCTAGTCTTTTATAGTAAACAACACACTATGATCTCCAATTCGTTTTCCAACAACTTTGAAAGAGTGTATTTCAGGATGAAGGAAACGACTCTTCCCCTCTTCCTAGTTTTGAGCTGGAAAGAAGAAGTTCAACAAACTCCCCAGCAATATCAATAATGATGCACAGCATAAGCATAATCAGCCTATAATGTTCCCACTGCTGGGACGTAGGCCTCCTCTCTGTGAGATTATGGAACGTAAAAATATACTATTTGCCTAAAATTATACTACGCTTTGTTTTTATATCGATTTTATTGAAAAAATTATCACACTGTCGCTTACCCCTGCGGTTCTGCTGCAATTTGCGGTAGTTATCACACATTTTGATTAGTTTACGCCATGTTTTCGCTTACGGCAACAACAAAATCAAAATTTGCGCGCCAAAAATTATTTACATAGATTATTTAAATCGTTTTTTTTTTAGGTATTGGGTTCTGAGTCATTGAGTTTTGTCATTTTTGTTCTGATTCGACGTTGCTAACGTAAATAAACTGCTTAGGGTAAGGGTAAGACTTGGATATTTGGAGGAAAAATTATGGTGTTTTCGTGTACAGCCCTTCTTCTATTTTTTCTTTTTTCCGGCATTGAGATACTATATATACTACACATTATGAAAATAAGGTACAAATAGTATAATTATACTACGAAATCCAACGCTGGAGGGAGTAGGCAGTAATCCAACACGCGGGTCCAGTGCGAGTTGGATTACACATGTCTTCGAATTTTTGGTTCTAGGACATGTCAGTTTCCCAACGATGTTTTCTTTCACTGTTTAAGGAGCAGCGGTGATTAAATAATTTAATCAAATAACTTCTCCCGCTCTGGGCAGAGCGGGAGGGCGTGTCAGACGTTTACTGACTAAAACCCACCCGTGTTCCTTCAGTTGCCTGTGTGCCGGGTCCACGGTAACTCTTTCGAACAATCCGCGACCCCGGCAGGAGGAAAGTGTAAGCTTGTCAACAAGTACCAGGCACTTAACAAAATAGAAAATGGTTTACAAATCTGCAGTCTACAAGTTAGATCTACAACGTTCTCACATTCACAAAAAATCAAAGAATATAAAAGATAAATAAAATAATTTAAATAAAAGCATATTTAAACCAAATGATATGATTACCATTACAACTGTAAAAATCTGAATTACACAAAGTAAAGCGTTTGTCTGGGTTCGAACCTACGACCTATACTCGGAAGACGCGGCCGTTACCACTGGGCCACCACTGCTCTAATGATGTAGTTGAGCACTAGTCAAGCATCGCTATTGAGACACAATTGATTTTATTGTTATGGCCCCCTACCGGGCCACCTGGGGCCTGACTCATCGGTGCCTATTAGCATCGGCCCCAACATACCTAGGTAATTTTAAGTCTCCCAAAGCAAACAGGCGCGACGCTACACAAAGGCACCGCTCGTGGCACGACACGCGGTGCCTTTGGGTCGCGCTGTCGCGTCGCGCCACTGTATTTATGAGCGGCCAACCCGTCATACTTTTCATACAAACGCTCGTACGTGATTATGGCGTTGTAACACATCTTTCATTGAAATTTTTGAACTAATAGGTATCTTTTGCACTTTATCTAGGTTTCTATGCAAGTAAAAAATCAAATTTTGGAGAAACAAATTCAGTATAAGCCTCCAAAAATCTGCTTTTTTGTACAAATTTTACCTGAACTTTAGCCGTTCATAATGTACTCATTAATTGTAAAAGTAAAGAAAACATCTTCATAGAAACCTCGCACAGGTAATGGAGATTCTAAATGACAACAAGGCTTTTTCAAAACCACGTTTTTCCTGGAACAAGTTTTGTGAAATCTTTGCGCGCCAATTTTCGTTCGATGTTATCGCGTTCTCACTCTTGCTTCTTTTTCAAACATTGTGTTGGATGAAACAACAAGCTTTTCAGTCACGCTCGCGTTGACGATAGACGGACCGGGAAGGGCCCTCTTAAGACATAAAAACCTTCTAAATAGTGCGTAGCAACATAACATTTTAGGATACTGTCAACCTTGAAGTCACATACACGCACTTTGCATACATTACAGTAATTACTACAATAACACATTAAGAATTATTATTATGCGTAAATAATTTCTTGTACGTTTTTTTTTTCTTTGGGAATTTTGCGAGGTCATTGAACTGTGTTCTTTTTTTTTAGCAAACTGCTTTGTAATCTTTAAGGGGTCAATATAGAAGTTTTTTTTTTAATGTATAAAGTATGAAAGGTCAAACGTATATTGGCTCCTGGCTACATACAAAAGCACGAATCGATTAATCTGTCAAGTTAAGCTGAGCTTGCCGCGGTTTTTCGTAGATGGGGTGAATGTGGACGTTTCGTAGATAGGACTATTATGCTTATCAAAAAAGTCAAGTAACTCCACGGACACTCTTTTAATCAAAATATGGTTACAAAATACCTGCCGGCCTGCTCTTGACCACAATCTCGCCTTAAGGCTCCTACAAATAGGCGCGACACGCGACGCGAATCGCACGCGACAGGCGGTGCCTTTGTGTCGCGTCGCGTGTCGCGCCTGTTTGTAGGAGCCTGTATCAATCATCCTCTTGTCCTTGAACAATTAACATTATAAATTAAATAATTTATGATAATTATCACCCATTTTATTTGCATACTTGTCTTTCTAACTCGTTATTTTTATGGCTTCACGCTTCTTTCCTTAAAATATAGTCACTATAACATTATTATGTCATGTTAATCTTTAAATCGGGTATAAAATGTAACACTATGATAAAGAGTAGGTATATATAATTATATATATATATATTATTATTTTTTATTTTTTTTTGGGTGGGAAATCATCAAATGACCTCTCCCGCTCTGGGCGGAGCGGAAGGGCGTGTCAGACTCTTACTGACTAAAACCCACCCGTGTTCCTTCAGTTGCCTGTGCGCCAGGGCCACGGTAACTCTTTCGAACAATCCTCAGCCCCGGCAGGTTAATAATAATATCATCCTATTATTGTCCCACTGTTGAGCAAAGGCCTCTTCTCATACACAGAAGGCACGAGCATTGATCACGATACTTGCTCAAGACGGGTTGGCTATTTCAGACTTATATTAACTATAAGTCCAGTTTTCCTCACGATGTTTTTCCTTCACCGATGTCAGTAATGTCTAAGATACACTCAGAAACGACTTATTAATATGAATTGAAAAAGTACCGTTGGTCTTGTCCGGATTTGAACCCATAACCTCGTGAATGAGAGAGCAGGCCTTAACCACTCCGTAGGCGCGGACTTGCGGACGGCGTGCAATGGGTAGCTCGCCGTTCGGTAAGGACCAGCGGGGTAATTACGTAACACACTAACAGTAGGAATGGGTTTCATTTTGACAGTTCAACGACATTCATTGCGTTATTTACGTTGTTGAGCAGACCAATTTTTCGAACTTAAGAAGCAATGGATTAGCAATAGGCTTCAAAATGATTCAGATTGTGATAGATATTGTGTTACGTAATTAGGGTACAGGTCCGGGTCGACGGCGCGTTGTGTTCCACGCGCGCCTCAAAGAGATGTCAGCACTAATTGACGGGGTCCGATAGAGTCGATGCCTGCCGGGGTCGCGGATATTTCGAAGGAGTTACCGTTGCCCTGGCGCACAGGCAACTGAAGGAACACGGGTGGGTTTTAGTCAGTAAAAGTCTGACACGCCCTTCCGGTCCGCCCAGAGCGGGAGAAGATATTTGATGATTTCCCACCCTAAAACAAAAAGGCCTTAACGACTGGGTCATCACGACATTTTTGAAGATAATATGAGGGGTTTTTTAGTCGTTTAAAACTAGCGAATACTATCATGTTGTTACTGTCCAAACGAGCTTTGCCTACCCTATACTTATATAAATAGATTTTGGTGTTGTATGTCAGCCCAGCTACCCTGCTGACTGGCTAATATTTTGACCATAAAGGCTCCTACAAACAGGCGCGACTCGCGACACTAAGGCACTGCTCGTCGCGCGACAGGCGGTGCCTTTGTATCGCGTCGCGTGTCGCCCCTGTTTGTAGGAGCCTTAACTGTCCCGTTGGTATGTGGTTGCAAGCGCGACTGCTGAGCGTGGGGTCCTGGGTTCGATTCCCAGGTCGGTCAAAGTGTTATACGTTTTTTCATTAGGAATTTCTTAGTAACAGCCCGGAGTTTGGAAGTTGACGGTGTGATACCCCCGTACTTCGGAAAGCACGTTAAGCCGTTGGTCCTGCGCATGGGTGTCTACTCTCTCAGCACGAGATCAGTACTTTCGGCCGAAGTTACAGACGTTTCCTACTCCGTATCACCTACGGACATAAGATTAGTTTAGGTCCAAACTGAGAGTGACAACATGATTTGACAGTTTTCCTTACTCTCGATGCGGTTTTGCCCGTCCGAAAAAGTTATTTATTCGGGAGTAGGGTTCCTTCCGAAGTACGGAACTATTTACGGATGGGCCCGTATCTTTGTTGACGGACTTGGAGAGTAGGGCTCCTGATCTCTCTCCGCTCATGTCGAATGCGTGCCGTCCCATCGGACTATGAGAGTGAGGGTAGGGAGAATGCACCTGTGTCTGCGCACTCACTTGTGCACTGTAATATCTCCCGCGTCGAACGCTAGTCTTCGTTGAGATTGGCCGCCACGGCCGAACTACGGTCTTGAGGACTATTATTATTTTGATCATGGCACGGGCTTTTCGCACATACTTTGTGCCGATAGCCAATATCGGAAGGTGTACTCCGATATTCTGTCGTCAGACCCACTCGCATTTGTTTTAGCGGAATAGAGGTTATCAGTGTAGAGTGTGTAGGTGATGTACGTCTCATAAATTATGTTGTGCTAGAGCACAATCAGCCTATAATTTTCCCACTGCTGGGACTCAAGCCTCCTCTCGGTGAGAGGGAGTGGGCCGTAACCACGCGGGCCCACTGCGGGTTGGTAGATGTCACATATCTGCGAATTTTTGGTTCTAGAACACGGTTCCTCACGATGTTTTCCTTCTCCGTTTTGAAAGCAGTGGTGATGAAATAATTTACACAAAGTAAATGGCCTGCCTGGGTTCAAACCTACGACCTACAACTCTAAGTCGCGGCCGTTTCCACTGGGCCACTGCTATGTTGTGCTAAACTTATTCTAAATACAGTTCACAAGAAATTCTTTTGAATAAGTTTTTTCTAATAGAATCTTTAGATCCGTGCTAGAAGGAACTAGAAGAAATATTTATTATAAAAATATTTCCATACTCGTCGTAGCAGACAACGGACCTGTTTGCTAATAAAACTGAGTTCTTAAATCTTAAAAAAAATCTGGACATAGCAAATAGATGTGAGCATATCAAGCATCTTACACTAGTTGTTTAATATTATTAAACAAATGGAAATTATAGTCTTTTTTTTAATTCCACCTGCCTTCAAAATGTCTGTTTTCGGTTTTCCAATATGAAGGTGTAGCTTTCGAGATTTATCGAGAAATGAACTGAACTGAAATTGATTTGGATCACTGATCGCGATCCAAATTAATGCCGAATGACCGATGATCCCTGAGTTCTGTAGCTCTATCGAGAATGAAACAGCTGTTCAAAACCGCCATTTTTAATTCATTCAACATCATTTAAAAGCAGAACAACCGACTAATATCATTTTTCTTTGTTTCCAGGTACATCGGTTTTCAAAAATCGAACACAGCAGAATGCATGAACACGTGCCAGTTAACACACTTCACGTAATATGATGTGCGCACGTTCGGTTTGTCGGCAAAATCGTCAATAATACCAATTACGACATTATATTTAATAATGTAGGCGAATTCTATCTTGTAAACAAATACTAGCGAAATTCTTGATCTACATTTTTTGTTTTCGTATTGGCCATTTTGCTTTTCTCTAAGGTAAGGTATTTATTTGCTTAACTAGGATTTATGCGGTTAGGGGGTGTTTGCACTGAAATTCCAGCATGATTATAACAATACCAGATGAAACCGTGAAAGGAAAGCGAAAAAAAAACCTGTCCGTAAATCTGAGCTGTTATTCATCGAAAAATTATCCTACGCTCACGTCATCTGGTATTTATTTTATAGTTCCTATTCAGTCGAGTGTATTATTGGACCTTAAAGTTTATAGGCTAAAAATAATAATATTTTAATCTAGTCACAAGGTCCTTATTATTACTTATTCTTATATTCCACATATGCAGGATGATAAAAGACAATTTTAATGAAAATATACGATGCAGAAACATCGTTAAAGTGTGTACAATTAATGGTTTTTGTGTTGTTATAGTTTTACGACACTGAATAAAGCCTTATTGTAGTCATTATACGATGTTGTTAAGACAATGCAATTAATTATGAAAACGTGTAACTAACTCTGCCTTAAGGCTTTGCTCGTGTGTAGTCTAAATCTAACACGTAATCTGCGTGTATAGATATTTTGTATGTTTGTTTGCTACACTTTCACACTAAAATGGCTGAACGGATTTGCATGAAATTTGGCATATGGGTAGCGCATGACCTGGCTTAGGACAGAAGATACTTTTTATTCCGGTATTCCTATGGGATCGAGACATATGCGGGTGAAACTACGGGGCGCAGTTAGTATGAAATAAACCCTTATAGGTTTACTTATTACGAGTAAGCAACTTTTAAACCAGCGGGGTAATTACGTAACACACTAACAGTAGCAATGGGTTTAATTTTGACAGTTCAACAACATTCATTGCGTTATTTACGCAAAATTTTATTTCGAACATATGCAACAATGGATTAGCAATAGGCTTCAAAATGTTTCAGATTGTGATAGATAGCGTGTTACGTAATTACGGTGCAGGTTTGCTCAAAATCAATTTTGCCAATGAAACGTAACAGACTTGTCTTCCATTAGCTTTGACCACCATACCACCATGATACCACCATTGACGCCATCTTTCTTCCTGTCAAAGCTAACGCTGTCATTGGTTCTTTAGATAAGTACAGTCACGACCACTAATATGCATACACTTAACAAAATTCAAAAGCAATTTTCTCGTGGAACATTGATTGCAACTTTGAGATAAGACCTATTTCATAACAGTATAGGTTCCAAAATACTATATTCGTAATAGCATAAAATTAAAATCAATACAGTAGGAGAAAATCACATTTAGAAGTTGCTAGTATTTACATACTAGTGCTCCTGAGTGCATAACCCTTTGATCTAACATTTATTGTTTAATAAATAATTACGTACATAACATCACGCATGCATTCTCCGAAGGGACATGCAGAGGTGTACCTATAGTACACGTATATGTCGCCAGTTATGTTTAAGTCGCATGTAATAAGGGTCGAGCCTATTGCCATCAACCGGGCACAAATCCACCCTCCGTGCTGCTATTGAGAAATTTCAGATGGAAAAACCCAATAACACTTTAAGGCTCCTACAAATAGGCGCGACACAAAGGCACCGCCTGTTGCGGACGAGCGATGCCTTTCTGGCGCGTGCGATTCGCGTCTGTTTGAAGGAGCCTTTACCTGACCCGGGAATCCATCCAACTAGGCAATAAATAACTGTACTAAACAAAAGGCCTAGGTACTGCATATTTACTTGTTACTAACTCACAATTTCATAACAAATTGAATGTAATAGTACTTTGGTCGTAATTGTAAATATTTTTAATAAAATCTGCCGATTCATCGGTAGGGGCTGATTGGCAATCATAATGTCGTTTACGAGGTCATTGTTCTGATGGGTAGACAGAAAATTATGTAGAAGTTCGTTGGATTGTCTTTGTTTAGAAACTTGTATATCTATCTATACATACATACTCACAGTCACACACACATACATACACACAAAAAAACAAACAAACAGACACACACACCCCCTCACACACCCTCACACACACACTCCACTCAATAGCTTGCATGCACTAAATTCCCTTCGTTTTACGTTATTTTAATTTTATTGCATAAATTGTTAATGTTCCAAAAACGGGTGAAGACACTGATTCCTGTAACACAGGTACCACCTAGCACAGGAGTCAGGGCTTCAAATGAAAATGTTACACTTTTTTATGTCAATAAAACATTTTATTATTATTATACATAACATAACATCACGCCTATTTTCCCCAAAGAGTTGGGCAGAGGTGTAAGTACCTATAGTACACCCACATTTCGTCAGATTTCTGGTCGCATGTAACAGGGGGCGAAATATTGCCATCAATCGGGAACCAATCCAAACTCCGGGCTGCTGCAAAGAGATTTCAGATAGAAAAACCGAATAACATTTTGCCCGACCTGGAAATCGAACCCAAGACATGCTTAGCAGTACCTGTGACCAAAGAGGCATAGCGATACATATTATTATAAATTAAAGTAGCTTTTCGTGTGTTTGTGTGACAGTACTTTTTTTTTAAACTCCACAACGGATTTCGATGCGGTTTTCCTAATCATGTAAATAATTGACAATAATTTAATTGTAATTATGTCTCGTTCTTTTTTGTGTTTGTGTGTTTTTGCTTTGCGTCATGTTTACCGCAAATAAACGTATTTTCTTTCTTTCTTTCTTTCTAATTTGTCCGGAAGGTTTACGTATATAATATACTAGCGGATACGCGGTTTGTGCTACTACCATAAAACAATGAATTAGGCACATTCGGTCCTTTCATGAAGATTTAGTTTTAGGGTTCCGTACCCAAAGGGTAAAAACGAGACCCTATTACTAAGACTTCGCTGTATGTCCGTCCGTCTGTCTGTCGCCAGGCTGTATCTCAAGAACCGCGATAGCTAGACAGTCGAAATTTTCACAAATTATATATTTTTGATGCCGCTATAACAACAAATACTAAAAACAAATTAAAATAAATATTTAAGGGGGGCTTCCATACAATAAACGCGATTTTTTGCCGTTTTTATAGTTAATGGTACGGAACCCAGTCCGACTCGCACCTGGCCGTTTTTTTTATTCCATTGTTTTAGTGGTCTAAAACCATCTTCGCATTATTGCATTTCTAAAGAAACCGGTTTGGGGCACATCGGTTGGATGGTTTCAAAGTTTATAAAGGATATAGATAGAAGCATTTTTTGTGTTTTATATATATCAAAATTACAAAATTATAATAAAGAAATCTGGATGTTTTGTCAAGTCGTAAAAACCGTGCAAAGCAGGGTCTCTAGCGTATAATAAGTTTACGGTTAAAGGCGCGACGCGACAGCTCGACAAGCGGTGCCTTTGTGTCGCGCTGTCGCGCCGCGCCAATGTGTACAAGCCTTAACCATGAAGACCAAAATGATTACTTAGGCTTTTCTTCCAAGAGTATTGCTGCATAACCTCAATAAGTAAGCGGATTGATAACCATAGAGTAACTGTAAAAGGAAATCAAGAATTTATCTCTTGATTTTCTTTTTTTGACGACATGTTTCAACCAATAAAGACTGACAAAATACTTGTGTTGTTTCGTTAAATAGAACACGAAGAAAGAAACTTCTATCCATTAGTATTTATAACATTTAATCACAAACATTTAATCAAGATAAAATTACAAAACATTTGGGTCGAAAGGAAACCTCCTAATCAAATTTTGAGAGACAGTAATTACACTGATTGTTGATCAAATTTTCTTCCCTTTTTTTCCTGGAATTGCTGTTTACCTTGAAATTTAAAAGGAAAACGCGGTGGTGGCTTTTTCACAATATAATAAATTTAAATGAAACCACTTAAGGTGATATTTTAAAGAGTTTTAAGATGTAAAAGCTTGTTGGACTGCAAATTCGTTTCTCAATACTAATATTAATTTCGTAATAAATATTTAAAATATATTATTCGTATAAATATATATAATATATATAAACATAAATAATCGTAATTCAATACTAATATTATAAATTCGAAAGAATTTATTTATATAATTTCGATATAATTTGGCAAGGAGATAGATGACATCCTGAGGAAGGACAAAGGCTACTTTTTGTCTCAAAATTAATCCTAAAAGGGGGTGATATAGGGGATGACAGTTTGTATGGGAAACTTAGCATTTCTTAAGCTAGGGATATGAACATTTAAATTTATGGTTTTAGTATGAAATAAAAATTATTTGTTTCATCGTTTTTATAACATCATATCTCATGGGGGTAAAAAAGAGGATGGTTTTAAAATTCACATGATTTTTGAATTTTTTGTGTAGGTACCCCTTTTTAAGAGAGTTAAGGAATTGGAAATACAGAGTGTCGGCGTGCAACGTGTTACCATGGATTCAATACATGATTCTGAACCCCGCTGCGTTGAAAATGTTTGTCAGTTATAAAAAAAAAAATCTGTTTCATACATTTTGACCCCGTAGGTATTGCACTTTTCTATGAAGCAGCAGATTTTTTTTTTGATAACCGGCGGAATGTTTCAACGCAGGGGTTCAGAATCATGTTAAGTCAGAGTAAATCAGAGTCAAGTTATAAAATAACTTAGCTGTATATACACGGTTAATTATGGATTTCGGTTCCAGAACGAGCTAAAATTAACCGTGTATACTGGTAATATGTGGTCAATGGCGGCGCTACAGTATTTCAAATTAACGATGATAATATTAAAATGAATTATTATTATTTTTAAGTTATGAACACATTTAGAATCATAAAAACCTGTTTAATAAAAGACAATGATTATTTGCATTTATTATCCGTCTGCCTGTTATCTTTTCACGCTTTAACGGCTGAATGGATTTGGATGATAAGACATTATTTATCCCGGTAGCACGTTCCTTTGGGATAGTTTCCGACATCCTCGCGGGCGAAGCCGCGAGCAGAAGCTAGCAATATAATATGCATATCTTGACGATACATCCCACGTAACCTGGGTAGTAAGATCTGCTAGAAGAATCTCCCTACTCTCTACTTTACTCTATCCAGAGCTGGGAAGGACCAATCTTTGTTAAAGGAGTCCAGCTCATCCTGCCATTTCCGTGTGGGTTTGTCGCGATGGCCCTTGCCATTAACCCCATGAGAACCCACTGGGTCGCGAATTTAGCCCATTGATCGTCTGCCATTCGACACATATTTCCAGCCTAATTCTATTTAAACCACCAGCCGTACTGGCTGGACAATCATATTTTTATTTTTTTTATTTAAAACGTTGCCCCACACTAGGAACTTCTCCTGTATTCTGGGTGCGTTTACCAACATTCAAACTCACATACACAAACAGCCAGACCCGGAACAACTACTTGTAGGTCATACAAATATTTGTTCCGTGCGGGAATCGAAGCCGTGACACGCAGCGCAGCAGTCAATCGCTTACCTACTGCGCCAACCGTGCTGTCGTATTACTACAGTATGACACAAGGGAGGTAGAAGGACGTCTCTAGACGTCAGTACAGCGTATGACATTTGCTCCTTAACTCCAAATACGTCTTTGACCTGTCATAGGGTAAAAAAACTGCAGATTCTGTTATCACCGTGTACCAGCAACAGTAAATTATCCTCAAGTGTCGAGCTATCGAGGTCAACAGTTGCTGAAGCAGTTGTTGATAATGTTGATACTAAAAGTCGATTTAGATTAGCTGGTTCACGCCCGGTGGTCAGATATGCACTCGGTTTGATTGGCTAGTGATTTGTGCAGTGGTTCTGTATACTGTTAGGACATGACTAATTACTACCTAAAACTCATTTATTTTTTAATTCGGTTGCTAATCTAGTGTTAAACTATTGATTGGTAAATTAATCATTTGGTTAATTAATCACAATAGCGGTATCAGACTTTCGGAAGCCCCCGACAAAGGCCCCTAGACAAAGTGACAATCTGTCAGTAATAGCGCTGATGGAAAAGCAAATAACTTTAAATTGATAAAAAAATATCTTGTGGGTGCTCCGTCTATCCTTTTATTAAGGCTTGTGTTTAAACGTCTACCAGAAAAGTACCTATTTTACTACCAAAATTCGAAATACTCACCAAATTGTGTCCACCAGATTGGATAAATGGTCACCAAATTGTGTTTCATAAAGTATTGTGGCGTTGTTCTTTAGGCACCTCGGTATAGAGTGGGTTTATTTTATTTGAAGTTTACATATTTTACTTGGTACTTAGTCTTAGGGTCTAAAAAATATTTTGGTAATCATTTAAATTGTAGCCTTTTATTAATAAACTCTCGTAAGAAAATATTGTACCAGGATCATTGGCCAGTAAAATTTAAAATCATGAAAACCCCCGACTAAACAAAAATCTGTAATTAAAACTGCTGAACAGATTTTCTTCAAATGTTTAGCTAAGAACACTCGATCAAGTCACCTTTCAAACAAAACAAAAAAATACAAAATCGGTTCTGCCGTTTCGGAGCTACGATGCCGCAGACAGACACACAGATACACACGTTAAACTTATAACATCCCTCTTTGTCCGTCGGGGGTTAAAATATATATGACTGACATATTAAGCTACCGAAAAGCTTGTGTCAATCGATGAAAGTCTTTGTAGAAATACAAAACGCTTTGAGAACAATTGCCTTATGTTGTATTTTTTTTTTTGAACGCTTTTATTACAATAAATAAGTTAATATTTTAAACGACCCCCATATAAAGCAAATTTTCATAGTAACTATTGTATCATTAAACTGTAATTAATTTAATTAAATTTACTTGCGTTTTGTGTGCGAATTCTAAGGAACTCTACACTACATTGTATGTCGCTTGTTGCCAGCCGGATCTAGTCTAATTATATTGCAGATAATGTGCAGGTCAAGCGCAGAATTCAGAGCCGATGCTTATCTGAATCATGCCTACTGACGCATGCTTACAAACTTAAAACGTATAATTGTTTACTGTTCCTGTCCAGAATCGCCTAGTGTTTTTTTTTGGTGGAAATTACGAGAAGGAAGATAAAAATATTGTTTGATTTTGCTCCTTGCGTAATGCATAATCAGCCTATAACGTTCCCACTGCTGGGACACAGACCTCCTCTCTATGAGAGGGTCTGGGCCGTAATCCACCACGGTGGCCCAGTGCGGGTAGATGGATGTCACATGTCTTCGAATTTTTGGTTCTAGGACATGCCGGTTTCCTCACGATGTTTTCCTTCACCGTTTTGAGAGGAATATATAAAGATAATATTTTGCTCCTTGTGCTTGATTAATTAAGACAATATCACCACGATTCACAAAAAGATTAGAAATCGCACTATGGGTCTTTAATGCGTAGGAGTTGTTACCCTAAATTCTTTACCCCTAAAAGGTATTTTCGGGCATATGTATTTGTTGTTAGAGACTGACAACGGCTAAAGCGCGGTCACTGTCGGACTGCATAGAAAAGAAAGAGAAGCGCGATGACACAACGCCGGTAATTTATTGCTAAATATGAAGCAATTATCTATTCACAAAACATCTATTGATTGGACTAAAAATTAAAACACTATTACGTTAATATGTTGCTTGTGGAATAATCTGACAAAAAAAAACAGAATGATTGCATTTATATTAGTATGGTTTTTAATCGTTAAAACAAATTTAGAGGTACTTCGTGATTTTTTCTATTGTATCAAATTAGTTGTAATATGTTTTCAACACATTATCTAACTAGCAAATATCCTGAAGAATATCATATATTTTTCTGATTATGTTTACTGCAGTGGATCATATACTTTTAGGCATTATAAAACTTTCGTTTAGGTCCTGTAGTCTCCTTAAGAGGAGGTGGTAAGCCACTCTTGCATTCTTTGCTGGAAATCTTAAGGCTGAAAATATAACATAACGCCTATTTTCCCCGAAGAGTTAGGCAGAGGTATATCATAGTGCACTCGCATTTCGCCAGTTATATTGTAAGTCCCATATAGAAGGGGGTGAGCCTATTTCCACTAACCAGGCACAAACCCAGACTCCGTGTTGCTATTGAGCATTCCTAATGGATAACCCAATAACACTTTGCCTGACCTAGGAATCGAACCCGGGATTTCAGCTCAGCAGTATCGCTTGCGACCACTGGACTTACGAGGCAGTCATGATGGTAATCATATGATTAAAGAAAGAAAATACGTTTATTTGTTTGGTTGAAAATATGTTCCTACCTGTCCTTTTTCTGTTCCATTTATTTGTTCAGTACAGTGACTGACTAAGTCCGAATGATTTGCTCCTGAATTTGTAAAGAAAATATTTATTGAAAGTCTGAGAAGCTCTAGAGCGGTTGCTCCGGATGGTTTAAACGGAGGCTTGAATCGCTGGCAACACATAAAGGCTCCCACAGACAGGCGCAACGCGACAGCGCTACACAAAGGCGCCGCTCGTCGCGCGACACGCGGTGCCTTTGCGTCGGGCGTCGCGTCGCGCCACTTTGTACGAGCCTTAACGGGTGTAAAAAGACACTTAACGATGGCGAGAGTCACTTGTACTCCCCGTCATTGTAATATTTTTTTGTGCTGGACCATACTTGGGAACCTTCTGGTGACGGAGATATTGAAGATCAAAATTCCAACTTTTACTGAAAAAATAATTACTTAACACAATTTCCTTTTTTTCCAACAAATAAACAAAATATATTTATTTTTTTAGCGTAGTAGCGCACGCCAGGTATCCGCTAATTATCAATAGTAGAGGCTTGTCACATATTCAGGGCCCTCTAAACCAGGTTACACTGTAGTATGTAATGTTACACGGGCGTTCTCGCGTGCCTAAACGAACATTATTCTATAATTCGCACATCTTCATCATGGCGCTCTGCGGTTGTATTGCATGTCCGACGATAGTTTTAGCCAGGTCAAACATGGCGCCGGTAATAATATAAATTATAATAATATCATAACTGACCTACATGTATGATCATGATCACTGATTCTCAAGGACGTCTCGTTTCTGCCTATTTTTATTGCTAGGCAGAATATTATAGAAATAAGGAACATTGAGTTAAAAATTGATGCTGCAAGGAAAGGTCTAATTCTAATACAACATTGTCAATTTTGGTGGTTCATACACCACCATTGTGAAGAGCATAGGTAGAAGTAACATGCTTGCAGCACTTGGGTACCATGTTGCCATATTCAAATAATCCAGTTTTTCTGACGAATATTATTAAAAATTACAAAAAAAATACATAAGGCATAACCATCAGACACCGATGGATCCTTATTACTTATTCATTTAGGTATTTTCATAAATGCGCGCTAAAACGTCTGTCGTCCATAAAGGCTCGTACACACTGGCGCGACGCGACGCCCGACCCAAAGGCACCGCGTGTCACGCGACGAGCGGCGCCTTTGTGTAGCGTTGTCGCATCGCGCCTGTCTTTGGGAGCCTTAAGTCGAGACATAAAATTTTAAGCACCGGTACATTTTGTATGAGATTTTCTACTCATTATTTATTTATCTTCTGTGCGCTATAATTGCAGATTAGTTGATTTGATTTTTATTTCAACTTTTAATGGTGTCAAAAGCAAACTCAAGTGACTAGAAGTAAACAGTGACTTCAGATTTAATAATTTTGAGACCCAAAGAAATGTGAAAGAAGAAACTTTTGAAATATTAATCTCTATTATGACAAGATTAATAGAAGTCACGTTAACACAGTCTTGGCAGAAATAAGAAGTTATGTGCACTTAAAGAAAGAAAGAAAATAAATTTATTTGACCCAGGTTAAAGGCACACAATATTCACACAAAAACAAAAAAAACTTAAAAACAATATTGTATGCCTCACGGCTGCGCCAAATAGGCCCAGTTGAGCATAAATGCCAGACAACTCGTGCCTGACGCTGAGCTTACGCATTGTTTCAGCTCCTCTGTTTCGGTTCCATTTCATTATGTGGTAGATAGTTCCTATTTGTACACTTGAACACTGCGTGCATGGGCGTACCTAGCTTTTGACCCAGGGGGGGGGGCAAATCAGAAGTTTCTTAAGTTTCTTTTTCTTAAGTTAAGTTTCTTAAGTTTTCAAATCAGTAGTTTCTTAAGTTTGTGTTTAGCTTACGCATTGTTTCAGCTACTCTGTTTCAGTTCCATTTCGTTATGTGGCAGATAGTTCCTATTTGTACACGTGAACACTGCCTGCATGGGCGTACCTAGCTTTTGGCCCAGGGGGGGACAAATCACAAGTTTCTTAAGTTTTCAAATCAGAAGTATCTTACGTTTTTTTTAGCTTACGCATTGTTTCAGCTACTCTGTTTTGGTTCCATTTCATTATGTGGTAGATAGTTCCTATTTGTACACTTGAACACTGCGTGCATGGGCGTATCTAGCTTTTGGCCTCGGGGGGGCAAATCAGAAGTTTCTTAAGCCGGGTCCCCCGCACTTGCTTTATCCTGGCCTACATACTACACGAAGACAGCTTCACGAAACATTAGGTGTATTTACTGTGTAGGGGAAACACCTGCAGGAGATCCTGCTTTATAGGTAGACAAATGAATAAACATAATAATATGCATTTATTTAATTTAAATTGTTTAATTAGAATTTTTAAAGTAATTTTCGAGGATATTCAGCAAAACGGTTTATGACGTCTCCCGTGAAAGAATCGCCCATCTGTTTTAAGTTTTTTTATGTACATTGAGCATACAAAGCCCATTTAATCTGTAGGTACGTAGGGTCACAAGATCCACGGGGGGCAGGTGCCCCCCTGCCGGTCCTGGGTACGCCCATGACTGCGTGTGTGCGATGTGCCCTTAGTCTTAGAATAATTGATAACTTTACGTATATCCAAAGACATCTTAATACCTCAAGTAAACAATTACTAGTAACTTATGTCTTTACAAGCCATGTTCCCGACGGGATTTTCATCGGCAAAATATGACGAGTTTCTATAAAAACTTTCTTCCCCTATTTAAGCCCATAAAGCAAAGGGGGTTTATTCATAAACGTTGCTTAAAGTTAAATGACGTTTTAACGTCAAAAATGTATGGTTAAACAGTCGCTAATCATTACTTAACTTTAAGCAACGTTTATGAATAAACCCCAAGATTTGTAATGATGTCATAAAAAAACATATTTTTAGGCGCTTACATTGCTAACACTGCTGCTGGCTAAACCTTACGAGATATATCAAAATAATGTACCACGGAATCGTATATCTTAAAAAGATCTACAGAAAAGTCCGCGATGGTATATGTCTATCACCTAAGGATAACCCACAGTAAAAACCATTTTTATATTTTACATATTAATAAAAAAAATGGGTTAATTACGAAACTATTTTAAACAATACAGTATTAATCCTTATCCAATTAAATACGTTAGATAAGTTGTGCATTTAATGTAGATCAAAATTGCCCTTTCCAGCATATCATTATAATGAATATCTTAGAAGATTACAAAGACAGATTGGCAGATTTAAAAGTGTAACATCTTACAATGGGGGTCGATATAGACCACTTTGGGTATCATTGCCTTAAGGGAATGAATTTTCAAAAATAATTTCTTAATACTCACCTTCATTGTAAAAGGAACAGTTGTGCAAAATGCAAAATTGTATGCCTCTATGTCCAGCGATTTGGCTGTACATTTTCTGTCTGTTAAAGAATAAAAGCTCGTACAAACTGGCGCGCCGCGACGCCCGACACAAAGGCACCGCGCGTCGCGCGACTAGCGGCACCTTTGTGTAGCGCTGTCGCGTCGTGCCTGTGTGCACGAGTCGTTAATGAATTTAAAATTATTAAGTAGGTATCGACTGTTGATCTTTCCATTGCCAAAATCTTCCTACTTAAATGCCGTGGTCAGTGCTCATTGTCAAGAGATACGTATCTCGATCGAACCGTTACCTTTGACACGAGATACAGTACAATAAGAGTAGTCTGTCTATTGGCTTGTCGGACCCCATGGTGCTTCTATGAAATCTTTGATAGATACTAGACTTGTATTTGGATCGGTGTGGTGAACTTACGAAAGTAGTGTGGTTCACTACTCTTTTTTGCCATGTTTTGGGCAGTTTAAAGAAGGAAGCGGTAATTTATACGAGTAGAAAAGTATTTAAACTTTTATTTTGTACGTTGCGCTATAAAAGTTTATCTCCAAAAAACTACCATCGTTTATGTGGTCACTACTGTTCTTTGTCCACCTCCCAGGTATTTGTATGAAGAATTTTTGTGTCCGTAAAGTACTGTAAACTCAGTGATAACATTTTCTAAAAGAATGTATGCTTGATAAAGGTGTAGGTAGATAGCTGTCACAAAAAGATCAGCTTTGATGTTGTAACGAGGTTGTCATAAGGATATCTGCCAGATTAAATTAGGCGAATGGGCAGTATCCAGTTAGTCTGTTGTAAACTATAGGTAGATTCAAAATTGCAAAAGATAAAAGAGGCTAGAATATCAGTAATTTTTATTTAAAAACTCGTTTTTTTTTTAAATTAGGTACTTATTTTTATCTATACATGGCAACACAGAACTTGATTCGCTGAAATATTTCGGTCAAGCGTATAACGGAGCAGAGGTTAATTACTTGAACTGTTCCGGTTAAGATAACGTATCGGTAATTTGCGACCACTATTCTTTTTTTTCTTTTTTGTTTCTTTTTGGCCTCCGGTCCTTTAATTAACGATGACAGAGGACTCGGCCAGTTTCACTTGAAGAACGCTGCTGAAAGTTTTTAGTGCGTTGGTGATATAAATTAAGTGTTGAATAGCTTGTTAGTTGAGAGATGACTGTTCTTAACATTTTGGCTATTGAATGCGAAAAAGGCAGGATGTCAGGCAAAAGAGTGAGACGATTTTCAGTATGTTTGTTAGAAGAAGTATTTATGTGCTGAAATACATGCGAGCTTTAACAAATGCACAGCTTCCTCCTAACGAAAAGACAGATCAAATATTTTTACGACATTTACTGAAGATGTCTGATGGTACCTTTTTGGTTATATTATTTATGAGATGCTGTTCGTTGGCAAGCGCATCACTTGAGAACAGCTGGATCGACCTGGCTGCTTTTAGTTTTAAAATGTTTGATAAAGTCCGAATTAGGTTTTTATAGAAAGAAAAATTGGAAAAGTTTCCAGGAAATTATACAAATTCGCGAAAAACTGATCGTCCTTTTTTAGATGGGATTTTTGTTTGAACTCAAGACCACAACAGCTCACGATTCAAACTATGGACGTGCGTTTTTTGTTTTGTTTTGTTTATGGTTATGGAAAATTTATCAGGATAAAAAAAATCGGGTAAATTTGGATGGCACAACGGCTGTCGGGTCAGCCAGCTAGTATAAGTATAAATGGGTTATAATCTCCCATTTTATCTTACTTGGTATGACTCCAATCAAATCTGACGCATCTATTGGCGCCATATAAAATTTGAATCATGCGATAAGGATAAAAAGCTCATGGTAGGTATGGTACCACCCAGTACCAACATAGTGCCCATAATTAATTATATACCTAAATCACATGAATCACTACATTAAAAGCATTATCTGCTTACAATTCCACTCACGCACATGAGAAATGTCACTTCGCGATTCAAATATAGAATTTGTAATTCGTCATCTGTCGGGGAATTCGGAAATGGAACACATTTTTTAGTCTTAATATATCCGTATGTTTGTCCGTATGTCTGTTAGTGCAGTCGTTAGTCATCATTTGTTTTAGAAGTTTTTAGCAACTGAAAACATACATTGAGAGATGGGTTTGTCAACCTTACGATTTGGAGGAGAGAAATATGATATCGCGGTCATACCTATTTGACCGTTATAAGTGCTAAAAGCTTCTACCCATTTCATAACGCTTCCTAGAAATACAAGTGTCTATGAAATCTTGTGTTTATCTAGCTGGAAGACATTTTGATGGTAAGAAATTGTCGGACGCTTCTACTTGGAAATTTAAGATATATTATGGACTCAACTAATGATCAGTTTCTGGATATTAAGAAGGAATCAATATATTAATTATCATCATTCACTTAAGCATGGTCATGATGAACTGAATTTCCGACGTTTGGCTCCCAGTCTGGAGCGGGCCGGGGCTGCCTTGAAGCGGCTCCTGCCCAATCAAGGGGGTCCAAACGCCTCCTGCCAAAAAAAAAAAAAGAAAATGGACTAAGACCGCCCTGCCTTTTCGCTTAAGGGGGAAGCGCCAGGTTGCCCGCGAAATTCAAATTTTCTTTCGTTTTTTGCAATTTGCAGGTCATTATCAGGCTGTATGTTGAACAAAACATGATTCGCGACCATAACAAGTATGTTTTTACGGAATTACAATCATTAAAATCGTCAATACAACCCTCGAAGTTCATATAATCCTATTGATTAATATTTTATGAAATTGTCATTCAGTAGGATTATATGAACTTCGAGGGTTTTATTGACGATTTGAATGATTATAATTCTGTAAATACATACTTGCTACGGTCGGGAATCATGTTTTGTTCAACATACACCCTGACACTGACCTGCAAATTGCAAAAAACGTAAGAAAAATTGATTTTTGGGGGCAACCTCGCGCTTTCTCCTAAAGTATTTCCCATCTAAACTTCACAGAGCCACTGTAAATTGCTGTTTATAATCATTTTCTTAGATAAAGATATTGGCCAGAAGCCTGCCTATCCCCTTCACGCATACTACCCACATTTCCTCGCCCACCTACTATGAAGGAAACAGTATTTGTTTACACCGCAAGTTTAACTACTAGCGTTAGTCTAAAACAAACGGCTATTCCATCGTTTTATTGTCCATACACCATAGGTTTACTATCAAATTGAACTGTAGAATGCGTGCGACCTTTTTATAGATTTATTTGCTGCTTGTGATCGGGAGTAGGGCTGGCACTATCCAAAAGATGAGCGTGTAAACAAGTTAAGAAGTTTGCCAAGAGATATCGTGTTACTCTCGAAACTGGGTTGGTCTGTGGTGGGTCGGTCCATGTATGGGGTATTCACTTTACATACTGGGACCACTCCGTGCATAAGAAAGTCCGTTAAGACGTTGGTCCCGGCTGTCATTTGTAGATCTTTGACAGTCGTTACGGGTAGTCACAAGCCCAAAAGTCTGACAACCGGTCTTACCAAGGAGTATCATGTTACCCAGTAACTGGATTGTGGAGGTCAGTTGGCAGTAAAATACTGATATTCAGCTGGCTCTGGTTAGGCTGGAAGCCGGCCCCAACATAGTTGGAAAAGGCTAGGTTTTGGCTATTGAATGGACCAGCGCGCAGCGTGTCGGTTCTGGTGGTTTAATTCACTTCTTAGCTGTGTTGACTATGGCATCTTCTATGCATTATCTTATTATGCTGAACATGTAGATATATGGCTTTTCAAGTGGCTGTTAGTCACATAATAACTACAGTTTTCTTTTACCTTTCATTCACAATTATTACAATTCTAGTATTCGATAAAAGCTCTACATCTTTGCGAAAGTGGGAACCCTAGTAAAAACGAAAGTAAAATGTATTTGAGTAAGAAAACTCGAATAATATTTTGTACACACTATATTTTGTTTTCGTTTCGAGCACTTACTATGATGATTTATAGTAGAAGATACAGTAATGTGTATTTTTCAGTATTTTCGGGACAAAGTGAAACGGATCATGAGGTCCAAGTCCTCGCCCCCTCTTTTGACAGTACGTTGTTTCGTCCCGTTGTATCTGGCCTGTTCTTTGGACAAACAACCAGAGCATACCTCTTATTCCACCTGCATCAAAAGAGCAGCCGGGCGTCGAAAGGCGCTTAACGATCTCCGCCTGCCATAAGGAGCGGCCTGCAGGCGGCGAAATTGGGGCTGTGTCGTCCCTCCAGCGGTCAGGGTTAAAGAGGTGGCACGCAGTATGCGCGGCTTAATGGGAGGACGTGCGGTCGTGGGATCAGCAGCACTTGGTGATGGGGCCCGCTAGGTATGGCGGGCTGATATCAGTCGCGGTTGCGACGAATATACAAGCATCTCCCGGGCCACTGACTCATGGTACTAGAAGGAACAGTGGTGTTTAAGTCGGTAGGAGACCGACAAAATCCTCTATTCTTCCCAGACTGAGGAAATCCAAGGGATTACACCACGGAAAAAAAAAGAGTAAGTATAGTAGAAAAAGGCTCAAACGGCATTGCTTTCCAACATTCAATGCCCTCAGGCTAGGACAGTGGTTCCTAACCTTTTCGATCTTCTCACCCCTCTGACTTAGTTAGGTAAACTGAATTACCCCCCCTCGCCCTCATGTTATCAATGAATATAGTACATATAAATACAAATTTACTTTATTACACATATAAAAATTGCACAAAGATGTTGAGTAAGTTCTTACAATCACATTACACAGCTAGGGTCCTAATGGACCACTGGCGAGCTAGATTCGGTCTTATTGGTCTAATCTTTGTTATATGCTACCAGCTTATTACCCCCGCAGAATACCAGTTTTACCAACGCAGGGGTAAGTACCCCCAGGTTAGGAACCGTGGGGCTAGGAGGACCGACGATCTTTACATAGTGGCTGGTAGCTGCTAGATGAGAGCCTCCGGGGATCGAGTTAAATGGAGATTGGATAGACCATGTCTAGCTATGGATTACTATAGGCTAATGATTTTCATTCAACATAATAATAAGTTTTTTCGCACATTAGGTACAGCGATAAAGTATTTTGATGCCTTAGTGGTATTTCCTTTAACGTATTTCGTGCATTTACCTAATCTTCCTTAGTTTGATTGTGTTAATGAGTTATGTTAGTGCAATTACAAACAATATGTTTATCGTTTTATAAACAAATGTTTTAACAAGATTATGAGTCTTGACGTCAATGGCGAATATCCTTTAATTAAAACTGTATTTTTGTATGCTTTTAAGGAAAACCAAGGAAGTTAATGTCTATGGTGGCCGTGGTACAGATTATTTTGTTTTTGTGTAGGCATTCATTAAAATTTCACACTAGACATTTTTTACCTACCCACTATTCTAAGTAGTAAGGAAGAAAAACATATTATTTTAGTATCCCATCTGCTTAGTCGAATTTCGACAAACTTCGGAATTTTCAGATAGGTCTACGTTTTTTTTTTTTGACATCTGTGCTTTGTTTTACCTATGTTCTACAAATAAAAAAAAAATAATTTGAATTTTTATTTAAGAAGATAATTGACAATGTAAACCTAAAGAGATCTTTCTTTTCAATATTTTAATTTCATTAACGATTACGTCATGGTTCTTATTAACGGTATATGTTCAAAACGATCGATCTCGGCGAACTTATTAATCATATACTAGAATCAACATAATCGATAAAAACTCGGTTTCACTTGACACTTTGCCCTAGTTGCACCATTGATACTACATGGAGTAGGTAATGGTATGATTAAACGTTAAGAAGGTCCATGATAACATCCCATAAACTCAAAATCACTCGAAAGTCATCAAATATAGAAGGAAAGAAAGAAAGAAAATACGTTTATTTGCGGTAAACATGACACAGAGAAAAACACAAGTACAAAAAAACCGGCCAAGTGCGAGTCGGACTCGCGCACGAAGGGTTCCGTACCATTATCTATAAAAACGGCAAAAAATCATGTCTGTTGTATGGGAGCCCCCTTACATATTTATTTTATTCTGTTTTTTAGTATTTTTTGCTATAGCGGCAACAGAAATACATCATGTGTGAAAATTTCAACTGTCACGGTTAATGAGATAAAGCCTGGTGACAGACGGACAGACAGCGGAGTCTTAGTAATAGGGTCCCGTTTTAGCCTTTGGGTACGGAACCCTAAAAAGAACGAGTAAACATAATACAAACGATCATACGAATGACATAATGAGATTGTCCGATTTTCACAAAACCTTTAGGTAGTTTTAAGATTTTTTTTACCAAGCTTAGGGCGGTTTCCGGCCTTAGGCACTTTTGCTAATTGGCCTTTTAATTGCACGGAATGGTCTCATAAAACAATACCGTTAGCTACCTTTGCGGACGCTGTTGAATAATATACCTATAGACTGAAGTCAACTCTTTTTTTTTTTTTGGGTGGGAAATCATCAAATGACCTCTCCCGCTCTGGGCGGAGCGGAAGGGCGTGTCAGACTCTTACTGACTAAAACCCACCCGTGTTCCTTTAGTTGCCTGTGCGCCAGGGCCACGGTAACTCTTTCGAGCAATCTGCGACCCCGGTAGGCATCGGTCCTATCGGACCCCGTCAATGGTGCCGTCAACTCTCTCTCATCGTTTGTGCATTTCCTGAACACATGCAACGGGAGCTAAAGATATTGTACGTATTTCATCGAATTCTCGAATGATACATATCCCATCTGATACTAATCAAGTTTCCCCAGAATATACCCATGACACATTGCATGCCTTCATGGGCTTTTCATGATATGGAACTAGGGATTGCAATCCCGCAGCTCATTCAATCCCGCGTGGGATCCCGCATCTTTGAAATTATGTTATAAAATTAAATTGAAACTACAGATTTTTGTGTAAAAATCAACTTTTTTTAAACATTTCTTACAGTAAGGAACAGAAATTATTTCTTTTCTATTAATTAAGTATAAGTAATTAGTAATCTGTTTTCTTAGATTCATCTTCAAATTTTTCGTATCGCCAAATTTTTAATTGCGGGATCCGCGGATCCGGGCTTTGAAGGTGCGGGATCCAGTAGATTAATAAAAGCTGCGGGATCCCGCGGGAATTCGGGATCCCGTTTTGCGGGATTGCAATCTTTATATGGAACGTTATTTGATTCTCAAACGCTGCACGCACTTGATCTTCTGTCCCTCCTCTGTTCATATACCCAGGTATGTTGCAACACATACGAGGTACGTCCGGTGTAAAGTTGCATTGCTGCCTACTGATTTATTTACTACGTATATGTATATATATGTCCATGTTTACGATACAATCATTTGAGTAAACATTAATTTTGTTAATCGAATGAGTTTTTGTCTCTGTGTGGGTCGTAAAGTACTTACCTGTTTATGAATGAAATTGGATGTGAGTCACGCTGTATAAATGGGTTTAACAACGCGAATGAAGATTTTTTTGCTATTTACTTTTGATTTTTATTAGATTATTAAGTATTTATAGTTGTAGGTACATTTCTGGAATTCCTGCCAACCCCTCTAATTGAACTCTGCTATATGTACAAGTACAAACTATTTTTTTAATGTCCGTCGGGAATCATCGCATTTCCGAATACAAACGAATGCTAATTTCGTTCGATGTCCATCAATTATTAGATTTATCGTGTATAATAATTTGAATTCAGAACTAAGTACTATAATGTTGGTTTATTTAGACGTAACAACAATTAAAGTACTTAGTTCTGAATTCAAATTATTATACGCGATAAATCTAATAATTGATGGACATGGAAATTAGCATTCGTTTGTATTCGGAAATGCGATGATTCCCAAGGGACATTAAGAAAATAGTGTTCTACTTGTACATGGGATGAATGTGGATATAAGAGTAGGGAAATACCAAAGAAACGACTGATGGATTGTGCGAAAGATACAGAAAGAAAAAAAGAAAAAGTATTTATTGGGACTCGCAGAGGATTATCAGAAACTAAACACACTCATAAAAACAAAAATATAAAAATAAAAACTAAAGTTCTGTACGAGGCCAAAAGGCCGCTATCTCAGCATGATGCCGCGACATTAAAAAAAAAATAAGTGTCGCAGCACTGGTATTCTGATAGGGCCCGCTGCTGTTATGTCATGGACAGATTCAGAAAGATACAGAAGATGATATGGCTAGAAAGGGGGTGGCTACCGAGATGACTGCTAATAGAGAAGTATGGAAGAAAATACGTGTTGGGCTGATCACGAATAAATTGGGATAGTGGCAGGAGAATGATGATGGTACATGGGATTGTATCAATAGTGAGAATCAAACTCTCGACCTCTCCATCGCCTCTACGAGCTTTGACCATGAGGCGTTTCCTTTGACTATTGAAGAATTGATGAACTCAAAGCAGTTCTTTATTTCCATTATTTTGAAGGCTCCTCCCTACTACATGAGACTTAAAAACATGACTGGTGAATTGTGGGTGTACAGTCACGAGCACTAATATGTTTACACTTAGCAACTTCTAAATGTGATTTTCTCCTACTGTATTGATTGTAATTATATGCTGTTACGAATATAGTATTTTGGAACCTATACTGTTATGAATTGGGTCTTATCTCAAAGTTGCAATCAATGTTTCACGAGAAAATCGCTTTTAAATTTTGCTAAGTGTATACATATTAGTGCTCGTGATTGTACTATAAGTATACATCTGCAAAACAAGGAAACCGCCCACCTACTATCAGGAAACGAGGCGTGATATTACGTTATGTTAAAGGTATTCCAAATGCAAGATGTTGATCTCAATAAAATGCATGGTGCTATTTTTATCAATTCGCAACTTAAACAAATTTGATGGGCGCCGCAATCCATACAAGAGCTCAAGTTCAAACTGATGAATGTTATCGTTGAAACGCTATCGCGGTAGTATCCCCCCACCTCTCAAATCTCGTCAGATCGACGTCACAGCCCTCTCGGTGACGTCACCGACACGTATCTCTGGACGCACGCAGAGATAAAACAACAGGATGAAAAGGTTTTATAACTGTTGTGTTGTTTCATCATCTAATATGAACTTTTGTAATTTCTATCGTGACGATATTATCGTGGACGTCCACGTCCATAAAATGTATGGAAAGACGTGCACGTTGTAACGCAACGTTATCGTGGACGGAAATTTAAAAGCGTCTTCAAATGTTTCCATATAATATTTTACTTCTATGTGTTATCGTGATACCGTGACGGGGACGTAGACGTTCACGATAATATTATCACGTTAGAATTTATAAAAGCACATATTGGCGTCATAAATGGATTTAAAAGTTAGAGGCTTAATATCTCGACAACTAAATGGGTTATCATTACCATTGCAGGAAAAAGCAACAATTTAGCAACAAAAAAAAACCGTGTTCACCAAAAGCCGGTTTCGGCCAAACTGAATTATTGTTTTTCGATTTGAAGGACTTCCAAGAATCTAGCTGCACTTCTTAGAAATCCCTCAAACGGAAAAAATGCAGTTTGGCGAAAAATATAATGCCGGCAGTAATTTCCCAAATGATGTCTTTTAATAGTAGGTATACAGGATGGCAGACACATCGGCGCGCAAACTGGAACCATAAATTCAGCCCATGATTCCAGACCCCTTAATGTAGAAAGTTTTAGTCGTTTATAAAAAAAAAAACAGCTGTTTCATAGAAAAGTGCAATACTTTAGCGATCAAAATGTATGGCAGAGGATTTTTTTTTGTAATGCGTATACACATACATAAACTCAAGCCTTCTTCCCATGGGGGTGGGCAGAAACTACAGAACGCCACCTGCTACGATCCTTACATACTCCTTTTGCCTCGTTTACGTTCAAACATCTGCACCCTAGTTACGTAACACACTATCAATCACAATCTGAATCATTTTGAAGCCTATTGCTAATCCATTGCTTCATATGTTGGAAAAATTTGTCTGCTCAACCACGTAAATAACGCAATGAATGTTGTTGAACTGTCAAAACGAAACCCATTCCTACTGTTAGCGTGTTACGTAATTACCCCGCTGGTCATATACGCACGCCGGTTGTGAGTACTACGTATCTGACCTTTCTGATGAACATCACCTGCGAAATATATCAACGCAGGGGGGTTCAGAATCATGTATTGAATCCATGGTTACAGGTTGTGCGTCCATGTGGGATGCCATCATGTCTACAACTACTTCTACTTCTACTACTTCATCTTTGGACTTCTATCGATTTGTTTTGAATGACGACATACCTAACTCAGATATTCTTTTTGCATTATAAGTACCTACGTTATTATCTATACACAGGGTCAAATCAAATTAGCTAGCAAAACTCTGCAGACGTTATGGGTATCGATATCTAAACATGATAAAACATAAAAGAAAATGATTTCATGATTTGTGGGGTCATGGACCGCAGTTTGTGTAGTCACTTCATACATTTGTTTTTTTTTTGTGTAAACTTCACAGACGTGAAAGAAAAGAAAGGAAAGAAAAATAGGTTTATTTGTCACAGAAACACGTGGATACAAAAAAGATAATTAGCTCTAATAATAAATAAATATAAAAACAAAATAGATCTATAATCACGAGCACAAAACAGAAATAGTCGACAGCTGCACGTTATGACTGTGACAAGAAGACTTCCACTCAGTATGATATCGATACAGCAGAACTACAGACACGATGGGTATCGATATCTAAACACGATAAAACAAAAGAAAACAGATTTTCTCAACTCATACTTCAAGTAACAACACTACCAGCGGTCGATAACCCCAAAAAATGCATCAAATCATTTTTATTTTTATTTTATCGTCTTAAGATATCGATACCCATCATGTCTGTAGAGTTTCGCTAGCTAATTTAATTTGACCCTGTATACTAATATAACAAAGCTGAAGAGTTTGCTTTTTTGTTTGTTTGAAGGCTGTTATCTCTGGAACTACCAGTCGGATTTGAAAAAATCTTTTTGCATTTGATAGCCCAATAGCCAAAGCGGAGTAAGGTTTTGTAACATCTCGCTACGACCCTTAGGAGCCAAGCAGAAAGAAAAAAGAAAGAACGCTAATCGACAATGAAGTAATAGAGCGGGCGGGTGATACGATTAATTTTCAAAAACTACCTTTTAAAGTGGGATTTATAAATAAGGGTAAAGTTTCGTACTTTGCCCTAAATTCTCGCCGTTTAATCCACGCGGAAGAACTCGCGGGCGAAGTGGTAGTACATTTGCCAGCACATGAAGTTACCACAAACTGTCAGATTTTCTGATTCGATTTTGAACTTAACCATCAACATTTTAAGGTTTAAAATCGTTTGGAGAAATATGACGATTTTGTGTAGCTTGACCTGATGTACCTTGGCGACTGTACCTAAGTAATAATATAGCGGTCGTAAAATTCCGTTCAAAATGCACCAATCACTAAATATAAACAACACGTCTCGTCGCTGAGAGATAAAAGAAACCGTGCCATTACAAATGGCAGTTCTGACTTCATCGTAATTTCACAGATCGAAAATGGATTCAAATAATCTACTCAAACACAAATATTCCCCGAATTTCAAATGCGTATATATTTTTTTTTGTAACAAAGTACGTCTATTCGCAATTTATAACAAGGAGTTCCAAATACGAACGCGCACACAGGATGTACTAAAAAATTTGTGTGGAAATCATAACATTATACGGGGTGCTCCCGAGAAAAATATTAGCTTTGGAACCGAGCGAGTTTATAGAGGCCGTTTCGGATATTTGTGATATTGTAAAACAAGGTTTTATTTCGCTGGAATGCTGTTCTTTACGCTCTTTCATGTGGAGCTGTAGAATTGTGGCTTTAAAGGGGTGAAAAAGTAAAAATATTCAAAGCTGTGACATCGCACACAATAATATAGTCTATGGAATAACGGTGTTGGGTGTAGCGATATTCTGATTTTAAGAATTTGATTGAAAAAATATTTTATATGTCATGTGTATCCTTTGTTGGTGATCCCAAATAAATAGATAAATTTACTGTATTTACTTCAGCACCCTAATTGCCTAACACACTATCAATTACAATCTGATTCAATTTGAAGGATATTACTAATACATTGCTTCATATGTTACAAAAAATTGTCTGCTTAGCAACGTAAAAAACGCAATGAATGTTGTTGAACTGTCAAAATGAAACCGATTGCTACTGATAGTGTGTTTCGCAAATACCCCGTTGGAATCAGATCTAATACCATTTTAAACAAGTTAATCTTCTAACTGCCGGTGGGTGCTTATGTAGTAATTTATACCGTTACCTTACACGTGACACAGTATATATATAATTATCATAGATTGCTAGCTTACCATGGGGCTATAAATAGCCTGATTCTACGAACAACAGGAGATAAACTCCCGATAACATACTGCATCACGATTCCAACTCAACAACTGCATAATCAATACAATTATGACACTGCCCGTCAATTCCGTGTAACTACAATTTCCTGATAAGTTGCATGTACAGGGTGTTTTGCATACTACTGGGGAAAACCGTATCAGTAACCGGTTTTACGAATAATATGGTGAATTATGGTAATACGAATATTTTCTGTTCCTGTTGACGTTACTGGTTGATAATAGTTTCGATTTGCATAAAATATGTTAAGTAATAAGTGGGAAACGGTTCGCTTGTGTGGTATTTGCGGGTGGTGGTAGGTGGTATAAATCTTTGCGATTTATGATGCTAAAGATGACGCGTGGAGCGCTTGTGTGGTCGTGGGTTTATGAAGGTGGTTGTTTCGATGCAAAATATATGTTCAGTGTTATAGGCAGGATTGTCTATATTAATATTTTCCAGAAACTTCACGATTATAGATATATAAAAAACAGCTTATATCTGTGTTCGCGATCAATTTGCTGATGCTTTATGTCATGTAGGTACTCCATACTATACTATACTAATATGCATTTCCATCTACTTCATGCTTTCAAGAAAACGATAGTGCGAGTTTCAGGGAATGCTTGAAATAAAAGCCGGTTTTTCTTCATGTTAGGTGCTTGGGTCCGGCATTTATTTATAGAAAAAAATATTTATACAGCTTAATTTTACAAAACCTACAAAGAAAAAAAGGGCTATACTGTTCCAGTTAAGATTTAACAATAAAAATACTCAATACGACAAAACAAGACCATAACACTACCCAACCAGGAATCAACACAACTCCCTTATTTGCAAAACGAATCAAAAAGGTAAAAATTGACCATTGCTACCGACCCGTCACGTCCGGTCGGCTCGACACCGGACATTCCTGCCATAACCTCTACCGGCCGTCGAACCATAGCTTCATGGTAAAAAAGATACACATCCCTATAAAAACCGGTTCCGGTTATTGCAATTTTTAGTCTCCGATGAGGAAAAAAATTATTATATTATTATTAGTTCCAATGATTGGGTAAATTGTTAGTCTGCTATTTTGTAACCGTTTTATTTGTGCGCGTAACTTGCTTTGAAAGGTGCTAAGTTGCGGTGAAATTCATTCTAACTTGAACTTAAGAACGAATCGTAAGGTCGGGGACAAAGTTTTTTCGTATTTTATAGGTATAAAGTTGTAGTAAAATCGCTTTGGCTGTACTGTTTGTATCTGGCTGGTTTTGATACCATTAAATAGATGACATTTAAAAAAAGAAAAATGAAAAGTAAAAACGATTTTCCGCCTTTTTTATTGTTTTTCTGTCCACAAAAATGAATGAATCTAACGAAGAAATTCGATTCATTTTCAAGTTTTATTACAAAAAAAGGGAAAAATTGCGACACAAGCCGCGAAAAAAGTATGTGACGTTTATGGACTTAAAGAAGTTTCAGTAAGACTAGCACAAAGTTGTTTCAAGCGTTTTCAGTCCGAGAATTTTGATGTCAAAGATGCAGCTCGCTCTGGTCGAACTGTTACGGATAAAGTCGATGCCATTTTTGAAAAAGAGGAGCAATATCATATTAGTAGTTACGACATAGCTGAAGAGTTAGGAGTTGACCGCAAAACAGTTTTGACCCATTTGAAAATTCCGGGTTTACCAAAATGCGATATTCCGATGCATATTTACCTAAAGTGATTTTTTAGCTATGAAAGTATGGAAGTGGGTTCTTAAAATAATTTTAATGTAAAAAAATCAGATGAATATTTATTTAAAATTAATGTTTAATCCCCGATGCAAATATGTGTATGTAGGATGAAAGAAGAGGGGTGATGTGTGTTAGTTGAAACAAAAAAGAAACATAAATTAAAATATATATTTTTATTAAATTGTGTACTGTATCCTGATTGGGCGTAAATTTATAACCTCGGCTACAACAACTTTAATCACTACCTTTCGATCGCTATGATTTGGTCCGGTTTGATCACTAATATCTGACGTTAACGGGATTTTTTCGATATAAAAGCGCATTCCATATTAGCCAACATCTCAACTTTAGGTGAATATGCATCCGAATATCCGATCTCTGCTTATAATAACAAAAGAATTCACATTCCAGAGCGAGGCCGCGGGTACTTTTAGTTTTCCAAGTTTTTTTTTTGCCAACATCAGATGGCTATTTCTCCATGTAAATAAATAATAAATACAGCATCCCCATTACGTAACACACTTTCAATCCGACGGATTTTGAAGGATACTGCTAATCCATTGCTTCATAAGTTTGAAAAATTCGTCTGCTCGACAACATATATCACGCAATGAATATTTTTGAACTGCCAAAATGAAATACATTGTCATAGTTAGCGTGTTATTTTTTTTTGGGATGGAAATCATCAAATAACTTCTCCCACTCTGGGCGGAGCGGGAGTGCGTGTCAGAATTTTACTGACCAAAACCCACCCGTGTTCCTTCAGTTGCCTGTGCGTCGGAGCCCACGGTAACCCTTTCGAACAATCCGCGACAGTTAGTGTGTTATGCAATTACCCCATAAGCATTCAGACAACATATCGATCAGAAGCAGATCTCAAAATGGTTGGTAAAAGACAAGAGATAACAGACTACATTATAGTTAGACGATTAAATTGCCCGGAGGCACAGAAACCTTAGATGAAACAAATTGCCCCAAAATGTTCCCTCTGTTTTTACTTTATTACAAAAATTCTGTAGTTAACGGTAAAGTAATGTTACAAATATTACTTACCCACATAATATTAATTTTAGAAATATAAAAGTTAAGCATGATAAAGTTTTATCGAACAACTAGGTCATGCATTGATATACTAAAAAAGTATATCAATGAGGTCATGTAATAAAAAAGTGAGCATCCGTATCAATTCGGTAATATAGCTGTAAAAACTTATGAAAACGTTGCGCCGACCCCAAGTAAATTTCTACCACGTCTAATTTATTTCCAAAACCCAAAATGTATGTCTAAATCCGAAAACCGGTTAAAATACAAAACATCGGTTACCGAAATGCGGTAGAACCAGTTTTCTGCCAAACACCCTTGTTCTAAACATCTCGGTATTTTATTACCAATGTCTTTTATTACCGGTTCATCCTCGGGAGCAATCGCGTGTGGTCTAAATATATACTAAATATTATGCAAGGAAGCCGGCAACGGAAGGAAGGACGCATAAGGACCCGTCCACATCCACGGTGCATTCTCCGAATCGAATAGTATGAATCGTACGTCTAGAACTGCAGGCTATCCGGGTAAGATCGAATCACTTAGTGGGTTTCGATTCTAAGAAAAACAATCGGAAAACCTGTGTATGTTAATGGGAATTTAGTGAGATAAATATTTAATTAGTTTGCGGAACGGATCTCTAGAAGGATCTGATTTTGCAGTAAACGGGAAGAGTTTGTGATAACATTAAAATTAGATTAGAAGGCCCCACTACATACATGAATGATGCCAATTTCTTGCTAAGTCATCACACATTAGTCAAAGAATAATTCTTCCCCTTCTTCCATTGTAACCTGACCCCCCCTTCGCAATAAACCTATCCACCAGAAAGGTCAATATCTCTTTACATTTTCTTCGCTTAACCGATTTTTAAAACTCAAGTCACGAATGCGTTCAAAATAAAGATTCGATTGTTGACTCATCGACGTCAGAAAGAATCCAAACGTTTTCCCGCGTAAACTCCTCAAACTGCAAACTTTATCAAACACTCGAAAAAGTAAAACATTAGGCTTTAAACACCCTTATCTGTGAGCAAATAAAGGCCACTTTATAAGGCTTTGTGTTAAACGTGATAGCAAATAGATTGTCAACGTATATATAGTGCAACGGTGCGTTCCGCGAATTCGCTGCGTTCATTTTCCTCGTCGAATGGAATGCGCCTCCTGACGTCATTCGGAACGCACCTACAAATAACACAGCCAAATTAAATTGCCTTCATTCTATATTTAAATTAGAATTGAAAGCAGGCTCTAGGAATAAGGAGTATGTTAATAACCGAACAATTTGAAAAGTTCTGCTGTTGTGTGTGGTTTGTTTCGGCTGTACGTCTGTTTCATTTTGTCAGTTATCGAGTGCAGGATAACGGTTCAGGTCGTTCGAATGACCGATAGGAATGTTTATATTAGTTCTAAAAAATAAGCTGTTTTATTACTTATCGCAAGGAATTTACGCATAATTATGGTGTCTTTGGACAGGTGATGTGTAGACAGGTTACATGTTTATTATGGAGTTGAAGAGAGAAGTTTATTCTTTCTTAATGGCGCATAATGACTTAATTAGTAACGCCGTGGATAGCTTTAACTAAGACAAGGTGGTCAGGAAACGGTTGCTGACATGTCTGTCTGTTAAAAAACAACCACTTTTGATTTCGATTAAAGGGTGAGGCACATTTGTAACACCCTACGCGGGCTTATTGGATAATTTAGGAAATGCGGCCCCATGATTAATAAAAGGCAATATTTTAATGAATATCCTGTGATCCTGTCTGATAATAACGTATCATGACCGTTTATCGTTGCGGTCATTGAGAGGCCTAAGCTCTGTTAACATATATTTACATGTTTTAAAATGTGGCTATCAAGTAGTAGTGCGCTACATTTGCATCGATTGTTACGTTACCAGTCTGTTCCAGCCTTAACCATACCAATTCAGACAAAACTGCGATTTCCAGAAAACGGTAAAACCACTTAAAACATAATTTATCAACAAAAGAAAGCGTATGTCAGACATCCACTGTTCCTCACAATAACATTAGACAAAACGCTAAGTAAAGAAATATTTCCAGATCGTTTGTCCCCCAAGTCCGTCGTAAAATAACGAATAGCCAATAATTAGTCGCCATTTTGAAAAGCCAACAATGCATTGTGAAACCTAAACTTTCCTATTTAAAATGTCTTTAAAATAACAAGGACAATATTTGCTTGTCAATCGCTAAAAACTCATTTAATTTTCAACCTTGTGAATGTTGTTTTAAGAACTACGAGTAATGTTGTGTGCAAGCAAAACGAAATATCGTGTACAATTATCATTTGGCGGCTTAAGACGAGCGTTCCCAGGTTTATCATTATTCTCATAACGGTGATGTAATTGATTGCTTACATCAATAACTTTGCAATCTCCAAACAATGGGAAGAAAAGCCATGAGTAATTCTAATCAATCTTTTATTATAGGAACCGTATTTAATTATCTAATTCCCTTTATGTAACTGGCGGATGTTTGAAATCCTAGCATAAATAATAATAATAATAAAATCGTTTATTTATAAGAGGAACACATTTACAATAAATACCTTAACAATTAAAATCAGTTGCTAATTTGCCTGAACTAGGTTGAACCTATGCTTCGGGCTAGAAAGTGCATAAATACATAAAACTTACTACTATAGTAATTTAATTTATAGACACTTAGTTTTTTATTTAATCTATTGTACAGAAATGGGCCTAAGAATGTAAAAAATCTTTCAACAGAGACATGTTTTGAGGTTGCATTATACATGCATACTATATCATTCCGTCTCTTGTTAGTATTGTCAGCAGTGTAGGTAAGCATGGTGTGCTGTTTTAATACTAAATGCATTATGAAAAGCTAGCGAACCTTCAGTATGTTGCAGGATTTATACAGAAGATCTGTGGGAAAGAAGAAGGGATGGAAGTTTGCTACCTTTAAAATTGCTCTCTGAGCTCTTTCAAGAGGAAGCAAATTAGTTTTTGGTGCTCCAACACCACGAAGTGATAAATATTGAATTATAGATTGACGTAGGGCCAAATAAACTTGTCATTAATTTTGTATCTGCTAATGTTTGCAATTTCTTAAAAATATTTATTAGTTTGCGCACTCTTTTAACTAGGCTTTCAATATGTTTTCTAAAAGAAAGTGTGTCGTCCATTATTACCCCCAGGTATTTTACGTTGCTCGTTTTGAGGATAAAAGGACAAATACACATACAAATACACAGGACGTTTCCACATTGATGGGCATATAGATGAGGGTTAGTAATGTTTAGTTGAGGCTTGCGCATGGAGAAGTTAATATATTTTGTCTTGTCGGCATTGAATGTTAGTAAATTGCTTTGAAGCCAATTAGTCACAGTATTAAAACCTAGTTGAGCGATTTCAAACAGTTCGCTACTGGATTTAGCGGTAAATATTAACGCCGTGTCGTCGGCATATGATATAATTTTGCCGTGTATAAAACACGGCAATTTAAATTACACAAATCATTGATATAAATCAGGAATAGGGTGGGGCCGAGAATACATCCCTGAGGAACACTAAAACCAGAATTTTTCTGTTCATCACTTGTTATATTATCTATTCTAACACATTGGTACCGGCCGTTTAGATAGTAAGTAAAAAGTTTCAGCGGCGTTCCCCTTATTCCTATGGTCTCTAATTTGTTCAGAAGAACAGAAACAAACACCGCGTCGAAGGCCTTGGCCAAATCGACAAAGACTTCCAGGGTCTGGTTTCCTTTTGCCGAGTTCTTCTGAAATATAATCAGTCAGGCTATGCACCGCATCGGCTGTCGATAGTTTGGTTCTAAAACCAAATTGCGCAGGGGATAAGATGTTGTTTTTTTTTTTCGGTAATTAACTAGTCAACTGTTTATGATTTTCTTTCGATTTTTTTTTTAAATTGAGGTGAGTAAGGTTTTTGGCCTGTAATTATTGATTGCGTCTTTACGTCCAGATTTAAAGATAGGGATTACAACTGCCTTTTTTAGACAACTAGGGAAAATTCCTTCGGAAAGACAGATTCTGCGTTAAGGAAGGTACCAAAATATACTTAAAGAGTTTAAGAATCTTATTGCTTATATTATCCCATACAACTGCATAGTCATCATTTAGGCCAGAAATTATTCTGGTTATTTCATCTTCATCAGTGTCCAACATGGCAAAAGATTTCAGGTAACAGCTATTGTTTGATTTTTGAAAAGATAGTTGGTCGCAAAATTTCGGAATCTGTTAGGCAAGGGTTTTTCCAACATTTACAAAAAAGTTATTTACATTGTTAGCTGATAAGATTGGTGAAGGATTAGCAAGCAGTAAACTCGAATTTGATTCACGCTGTTTAGACATATTGGTGACATTTTTAATATGTTTCCAAAATTGTTTCTTATTTTCTAGTGTTTACATGTGAAGTCCAATGCGCTCATGTTTATTGTTAGAAATCGCCCTTTGGTGGAAACGGACTTTATAGAAGACCAACATGCGTAGACAGAAAAAAAAAGAAAGAAAAATTGTTTATTCTGCACAAACAACACGCACATTACAAATAAATGACATTAAATACACACATACAAAATAGCCAAAAGCCTCGTATTCAATCAATAAAAGTTTGACAATTTTGTCCATTGCTTGATGTTAGGGCCAGGGACCAAAGACAATACACATTGCTCTGTGTTGCGACACTGGCAAATTACAACAAACAAACGATCAAAACAAAAACAAAATGCCGATTGCAGAGTGGAAAAATGACTACTAGGTACAAGTTATCATCACCATCAGCTTAAGTATAGCTTAGGGCTCGTGCTAAATGATAACAGCCGCACGGGTTGATTTAAGGTTAAGCTACGCTTGCCGCGGTCGGTTCGTAGATGGGTGACCATCCATTAAACATCGAGACCCCTCCGTGCTTCGAAAAGCACGTTAAGCCGTTGGTTCCTGGGTGTCATTCGTAGATCTTTGAAAGTCGTTAAGTCAGAAGCTCAAAAGTCTGACAATCAGTCTTACCAAGGGGTATCGTGTTATCCAGTGACTGGGTTGTGGAGGTCAGATAGGCGGTCGCTCCATGTAAAATACTGATATACAGCTGCATCCGGTTAGACTGCAAGCCGACCCAAAAGTAGTTGAGAAACGCCTAGACAGATTGATTGATCCGCTTAGGTATAGTGGCCCACTGCTGGGCATAGATTTCCTTTATCTCATGTCATTTAAGAGGCTGACAACAGCTAAAGCGCGGTCACTGTCGTACTGCATAGAAAAGAAAGAGAAGCGCGATGACACAACGCTGGTAATTTATTGCAAAATAAAATATGAAGCAATTGTCTATTTACAAAAAAAACTATTGATTGGACTAAAAAATTAAAACATTATTACGTTAATATGTTGCTTGTAGAATAATCTGACAAAAAATCACAATAATTGCATGTATATTAGTATTTTTTTTAATCGTTAAAATAATTTTTAGAGGTATCTTCGTGATTTTTTCTTATCGTATCAAATTAGTTGTATTATGTTTTCAACACACTGTCTAACTAGCATATATCCTGAAGAATATCATATATTTTTCTGATTTTGTTTACTGCAGTTGATCATATACTTAAGCATTATAAAACTTGCGTTCAGGTCCTGTAGTCCTTTAGATCCAGCCAGCGATCCACCAGCTCCTACCAGCCACCCCAAAATAACTATAGTGTCGTCTAATGTTCACACGTTCTGTGGTATGATTCTTCCTGATTTTCTCAATATTTAATTTAAACCTGATTAATCCCTATGCTGTCCTAAATACTTTCTACTTAATCCGCGTGTTTTCTGGTAAAGAAACGCTACAAGTTTAATTGGGAGAACTAGTAGAATATGACCAGTTGGCTTGCCAACCATGCTGATTTATAACAAAAATGTGGTTCTTACTTATTTCCTCTCTCAGCCTTTCGCATTATATTGACAAGATAAGAGCTTGAAGGTGTACCATAACACCATCATCAATACTTGAAAGTCTGCTAATCCTGCGGGGGTGACTCAGCACTTATAATAATAATCAAGTACAGGAGACGAGTTCCAATAAATGACGGGTCATTTCAACGTCCACCAGCGGATTATTCCACATACCATTAATACGTTACGGTTCTCAATTCGCGATTTTCGATAGTTTAGGGTACCGTGGATTGATATTGGAAATTGTACTTTGACTAAGAACCATTCATTATAAAATGGTCCTTATAGTTCTAGGAAATTATCATCTTGGCTGTATCTGCACAAAGTCTTCATGATATAGATCTGTTTTCGTCGGTACTAATCTTTCTTTTCGGGACAGTGCCCAGTAATCAGTTTACCTTCCATATTTAAACTTTTCTCAAACATGTTTGGAAATTCGAGCATTATTTTGAAAACCTTCTTCGAGATAAATTGAAATTGCTATAATGGTCAAACACATGCGAGCAGCGGCCGGCAATGTTAGTATGAAAATCCATATCTGTCGTGTTTAATAGTCGGCAACGTTAATATGAAAACTCATATCTGCTGTGTAATTTAATAATGGAACGAACTTTTTACTTTGACCCAAACTGGTAACTTCCAGTTACCAAGGAGGTAACTTAGCAAAGATTTTATTTAAATTTAGAAAATAGAGCTGTTTAAAGTGAAAAAGAAACAAATGAACATATTGGCGCGAGAAATGTTATTGTGGTTCGTCATTGATTCTGGAATTTATAATAAATTTACTTCGCATTATTTGGGAAAAGTACTATACAAGCCTAGGCCGCAACCAGGCATTGACGTTTGTTGTCGGCCGCTGCAGTAATGTACTATTAAAGTAGCACAGTTTGGGCCTTACAACAGCTTCCATGAGCAAGGATTCATACATCCGGGTTATCCAGTGGAACCAGACCGGCTGTCGTGCTACCTATATTGGCTCATTTTTTTACCACGGAATAAACTTTTCGCGTATACCATACCTTGCGCGACATAACAAAAAATGTTGATAAGAACCATGATGTTTTATGATATTGGTGTCCTTAAAAGGAATATAATCATTAAGCTCCCAACTCACACTTGCCCGCGTTTTTTAGTGCTTCAAAGTCGAAATACCAGTCCGCGTGGTATTTCAAAAATTCGGACTTGTTTGCCGAATACATGTACGGCATTTATATTTGTATTACTCAATACCTAGGTCATTGGCCTACCTGCAATCAGCGTGTTTTGATCGCTGTGTTGCCATTTAAAATTCTGTACTTGTTGCTTTTTTTGGTACCTACCTACGTGGTTTTGTGTGCGTCGTAATGTTGTGTGCAGGTGTGTTTGTTTGTGTGCGTTGTAATGTTGTGTGCAGGTGTGTTTGTTTGTGTGCGTTATAATGTTGTGTGCAGTATGTATGTTTGTGTGCGTTGTAATGTTGTGGCCAGGTGTGTCTGTTTGTTTGCTGATTTGATAAACTTGGCCGAGAATGGATAGCAGAGTGCTGATTTCATTTTTTCTGTAAGGTCCTGAAACTTTCATGTGGAACGAAAAGTCAGTTAGATTCATAAAGAAAAAGAAAGAAAGAAAAATTGTTTATTCATCTTTATTGTATCACATCAGCGTTGGTTTAGTGGTTACTTCTCCTTTTCCAGGGTGGGTCAGGTTCTCGATTCATTGGTGTTAGTGCAGGTAATTTTAATTTTTTCGGAATTAATATAATTTTCAGATACTTACGTCCTCCCTTCTTGCTATTTTTATTCTTGACTGTTACATATACCGCTGCGCCATCTGTTAGATATATCTATCAATAATATAGAAGTGAAAATGACAATTGTTTGCTTACTTGATACATTGTTTTAAACAACATTTCGCTTTTTCGCTCTTTTGTGTAGAAGTAACACAGTAAAGTCACGACAAAACCTTGTGTTAGTGAAGAACATTATCTGCGTCGTATTGTTTTCGATTGCATTCTCGTGCTACATGTTTTTGAGCTACCTAATCCGGATGTCAACGAGCGCCAAAGTATTTGTTTTTTATACAAACAAATGTTGACAACCCCGTTGTTTTAATACTGGGTTTTCTATTGAATTAATTAGATATTCAAATTTATTGCAGCTGGTGATTTTGCTTGGAGACATCGAACTATCAGAATACTCAGACCAAATAAAAAATCACAGAGAAGCATGCAAAACTAAACACACATTCACACACACACATTTACAACCAAACTACACCTCACTAAGTGCACACATGTTTACGAAACCCGCCTCACGTCGATGTTGACAGCGCTCACTGTCTGAGGCAGAATAGTATACATACCTGCCGACTTTTAAATAGTATCCTCTACCTAACGATTTATAACATAACATGACATTTTCAATGTTTTCATTGAATCTACGACAGCAATTTATATTTTTACATACACATAAATAAACTCACGCCTTTTTCAGAAACTACAGAACGCCACCTGCTACAATCCTCCTTTTGCGTAACACACTATCAATCACAATCTGAATCATTTTAAAGGATATTGCTAATCCATTGCTTCATATGTTCGTAAACTTTGTTTGCTCCACAATGTAAATAACGCAATGAATGTTGTTAAACTGTTAAAATGAAAGCCATTTCTACTGTTAGTGTTGCCCAATTACCCTGATGGTCAAACACGCACGCTGGTTGCGAGTACTACGCACCAGACCTTTCTGAAGAACAAATAATTTATTCGAGAAAGATTCTATAAACAATAAGGTATGTTACCCCATCTTCTGCATAAGAGCAACCTCTGTACCAAGAGTCATCTAAGCCAATTAAAAGTGAAGTGCTTTTCTTAACGTAATTAATTATCGACTTGCGCGAAAGTGCGGTATTGTTAAAACTCAAACTTCAAATACAGAATGTTGATTTTGTCGATAGCCGTAAAGGGATAAAACTGATCAACTTTCCGCAAATAACAGGGTATTTATTTACGAAATACATTTAAAAAACCCATACTACAATCAGCTGATTAAAACAAACTTAATTTCGTTCGAGTAGTAGTTACCATAGCAACAACTCTGTCTATTTTGACCTACATAGATATGCCAATAACATAATTATATTAACAAATAACCCAATGACCCATCAATTCATAAATAAATACAGCTCTTCTCCTTACCGTTATTTACAAATATAACAGCAAATGAAACCAAAATATTGTTATTATTTGAACGCGCCGCCATAAATTACCCTTGTTTTTATTTGCGGAACACGGATCTGGAGTCCGTCATATTAGATTTGGGGAGTAAAGTTAGTAAACAAGGTACTCTCGAGGTTTTTCTTTTACGAAATAAATACTCATATTTTGTGAAGAAACGATATTTCTTACGACTTTTTTCCTTAGCGGTCCCGTACAATCTTTCGGCAAAGAAATGTTTCTCTGATTTCTGTTTAACATTCTGGCGATTATTTCGGGGGTTTTGAGTATGAATGTGGATGGCTATAAGAGTAGAGGAAGACCAAAGGAATGATGGATGGACTGTGAGAAAGATGATATGGCTAGAAAGGGAGTGACTACCGAGATGGCGACTGATACAGAAGTGTAGGAGAAAGAGACATGTTGCGCCGACACAAATAAATTGAGGCAAGAGAATGATGACTCTGGCGATTATTTCAGGATGCTAGCCTTCTGCAAACTATAACCACAATTCTGTCTAACAAATACTGGTTTTCTGTCATTTCTCCATTGATCGTTAATGTGATGGTTGAACGGCAAACGGACAGCAGGAATGCAGACAGGAATTGCTGAGAGACCGTATAAAACCTGGCCGTAGGAAGGGCTCGCAGAGTCGCAGCAAAACTTATAAACCCAGTAAACACCAGGATCAGGAGGCAATTATAGACACCTACCATAACAAGGAAAATTGAATATAATATTTAATACACTGTTGTAATTAATATAACAAGAATTAAAATAACTTTTTAAACACTACCTTTGTCCCTTAAGGACAAACGAAGCGAATTTTTCCTCAAAGCCCGTAGCAACGCATGAGGAACCCATAACACGGCTCACAATTCTTTTAATGAACTATTATGCTAATACAAAGGTTCAGAACACCCAATTAGTGGGTCGTTATCACCAACTTAGATTATACACGGAAATAAGAACCCGATACAGAACCGCAACCTTCCTGCCTGGTTTTATCGTACCACGAATCCCGTGGGTACAGTGCTTAGGGCAAACCCGACTTACGTAAGAAGTGATATCGTATCACCGTTCCGCTATAATCTAGAAAAATAATTGGGTTGGTAAATTGGTTTTTAAGAAAATAATGGTGTTTTTGTACTTAAGGGAATTCCCCTAGAATATGAAAAGCTACAAGGTGACTGATCCGTACTGTCTGTTGGGATAAGACACCCGAAAGCTTTGCTCTTTTTCATAAAACCATTTCAGAATCACATAAGTCTAAAGAAATTATAGCCACAAAAGAAATTTCAACGTTTTAGTTTACAGGTAAAACAAATCGAAAGTCACTTTATATCAGCTGAAATAACCATTTTATTTTATCCTTTATGTAAAAAATAACAAGTTTTTAATATAATTAATTACAGTCTCACCAGTAACCTTTTAGACTAATAAGCAATTTGAATGTTACTTTAATTTTAATTTGATAATTATTTAAAAAAATATGAATAGTGTCGATTTATACTATACACAAGTCCAGTCCACTTTCTTAGATAATCCATGATAACATTATAAATTCGAAACTCTGTCTGTATGTTACCTTTTCTCGCCTAAACCACAGAACGGATTTGGATAAAATTTGTCGAGGAGATAGATGTAATCTTTTTTTTTTTTTTTTCTTTTTTGGTTGGGTAATCATCAAATGACCTCTCCCGCTCTGGGCTGACTCTTACTGACTAAAACCCACCCGTGTTCCTTCAGTTGCCTGTGCGCCAGGGCCACGGTAACTCTTTCGAACAATCCGCGACCCCGGCAGATAGATGTAATCCTGAGGACGGACATAGGCTACTTTTTGTCCCGGTAGCACGTTCCCAAGGGATAATTTCCGACAACCACGCGGGCGAAGCTGCGGGCAGAAGCTGGTAAACACATAAGGTGAAATAACTACAGTGAAACCTGGTTAATTGGGATTTCAAGGGACCAAGGATTTTGTACCATTTAAAGAGGTTTTCATTTATCCAGTTTTTCAATTACACAGGTTTAAAATTATTTTTGTCTCATTTACAGAGGCCCCCGCTTATAGAGGTCGAAATGTACTGTTATTCCATTTATAGAGGTGGAAATGTTAATAAAAATGCGTATTTTTGGTGTTATTAATTAAGTGTAGGTATTTATTTATTATCACTTATACAGGGAATTGAGCTACAGAGTCCCAATTATAGAGGTAATCATCGAAAAAGTCTTAGAAATCAAATCTAATGTAACCAGCACCCTAATTACGTAACACACTATCTATTACAATCTGAATCCTTTTGAAGCCTATTGCTAATCCATTGCTTCATATGTTCGAAAAATTTGTCTGCTCAACAACGTAAATAACGCAATGAATGTTGTTGAACTGTCAAAATGAAACCCATTCCTACTGTTAGTGTGTTACGTAATTACCCTGCTGGTTCGTAAAGTCCCATTAGGAAAGGTAATTCGATGAAAAAGTGCCGGGACCTCATTGGAATTCTCAATAATAGAGGTTTCTCACTTATCCAAGTCCCACTTAACCAGGTTTCACTGTATTAGTACATATTTGTCCAATAGGACATACATTTCCATCAATAGCATTGCATGGGTAGGTAGTTACTTATATCTGTTTAATTGACGTCACCATAACCACAAAAATAATGAATGGGGGATAAGGAAATTGGCAGAACCACCCGCGAAAGCCCATACCTACACCATTGAAAAATGGGCTGTTTTGATGAATCATGTAATAAAACATATTGGACAGCTGATTTTTACTATGACTTTTGCAGTACTATTGTTTATTATGAGTTAAAGGACTTTAGTAGTCGAATTAGTTCTTGTTTTTAGGGTTCCGTACCCAAAGGGTAAGAACGGAACCCTATTACTAAGCCTCCGCTGTCCGTCCGTCCGTCTGTCAGCGGGCCGTGTGATCTCATGAACCGTAATAAGTAGACAGTTGAAATTTTCACAGAGTGTGTCTTTCTTTTGCCGCTATAACAAAAAATAAGAAAAATAAAATAAACTTAATAAAAAGTAAAGGGGTCTCCATCCAAGAAATGTGTTTCTTTTTGTGGTTTTTTTCCCTCATGGTGCGGAACCCTTCGTGTCCGACACGCATTTAGTCGGTTTTTTTCTTCTCTCGAATGGGCGCAAGCTTTAAAATTTATGTATATGAAAACGTCGTGCAATGCTGTAGCAAAACTATTTGCTAGTCATTCAGCAAGGAGGTTGCGGGGGTGGGCGACTGGCTAGTGTGCGGGAAAGAATGTTCTACAAGGATTTTTGGCGCCTGAATGACATTGACACGGGGGCGTTGTTGGTAAACATTTTGTGTTAATGTCATAGAAATTGTATTGAGAAAACAAGATGGCGGCGTTAGTTTCGATTTTGGACACGCGACAAAAGAACCTTGTAGCGTTGTACATTTATGTACAGTCAAGGAATGAATGAATGTTAAGCAACATAAAGGTTACTTTTACTTGCACTTTATTATTTTTCCGGGATCGTAGGATGTGGCGTTCTGTAGCTTCTGCCTACCGCCACGAGAAAAAGGCGTGAGTTTATGTGTGTTATTATTTTTCCGATTATGTCGTTGTCAACATTTTGAATGAAAATGACAGTTCGAAAAGGTGACATGCGCCCGCTATGTGTATACGAATTTGTTTGAAAATTACTAAGAAGGGGAGTAGATACCCACCTATAGACATTCTTGGAGGTTATTTCATCACTTAGCAAATTTTTTCATGTATCGTGTTTTTATAACAAAAAAAACTGTTTTCCTGTAGGTGCTTATATAACTTACCACAATCTGACAAGTGGTTTTTGATATTAGCCAAATTTTTCGACGGACGTGGTCAGAAAAACATTAATGTGTGGCGATAATATTTTTAATAACAAAATAATCGTACAAGGCCATGTATGTTGTGTTTATAATTTATAATAATATAAAGGCATTCCTTCCTTAACTTTATTTTCGGTAAAATGGAGGAAAACTAATTTATCCGGTTACAAAATATGAATTAACTTACTTATTCGATATACATATTTTGATAAACATATCCAGGTAATTAAATACTACATTTTGTAGTAATTCGGTTAGGGAAACTGGGTAGGTAGGTAGTGGAAACTTGTGTACAAAATTTAAAAAAAAAAACCGCCACCACAAAAATCTATAAAAAGTAAAAAATAAAATTTCTGGCCCTGGTCCTTTATCTTAAATATAAAATATTTAATTAGTAATATTTTGTGATTCAAGCGTCGTCGAGTCGGGGGACCGCAATACGGTGACGAAGTGAACCGATCCGATCGGGGTAGATTGATCCCATATTTGGGATTGGTGACTTATAACACCCCGTCGTTTTTGCGTCGGGGGTTAAAAACACGGAACAGATAATATCTATTCCGTGGTTAAAAATAATAAGGATTATTTTTTTTAATTTCCTATTAAGTCCTTTGCATTTTTAACTGACTTCAAAAAGGAGGAGGTTCTCAATTCGTCTGTATGTTTTTTTATGTATGTTTGTTACGCGATATCTCCGGCAGGTGTGGATCGATTTCGAAAATTCTTTTTTTAATAGATAGAGGTGGTCCCATTTAAATTTAATTAAATTCGGTTGGTAGTTTTTCAGTTAGCTTCAATAATACGTATTTTTCCACTTAGTGTATATTGATGATGTTGTAATAACTTCCTGTCACTGTTATTTACATAGCAAGTAGTGGTATACGAATTTGTTTGGGGTAGGTACCACAACTAAAGAGAGAAATATGTAAAGTTTTTACAAAAAAAAAATAAACAACGGACTTACAAAAACAACAATACAAAGTGAAAAATAACTTTTATTTCGGAAGTCAGTGGCAATAAACGAAAATACAAAACCAAAGACACCGACTTCCGAGGTTAAAGTAATTTTTCACTTTGTAGTATTTTTTTGGAAGATGCATGTTTTTTTTTTGGAAAAATGTTTTTATTTGTTGATTTGACTCAAATGTTTGCCCTGCACCCTAATTGTGTAACACACTATTAAACACAATCTGAATCATTTTGAGGGATATTGCTAATCCATTGCTTCATATGTTCGAAACATTTGTCTGCTCACTAACTTAAATAACGCAATGAATGTTGTTGAACTGTCAAAATTAAAGCCATTGCTACTGTATGTCATAGTATGATACGTATTTACCCCGCAGAATGTACCCACCTGGACAGTTCTATCATAGGCTTTGTTTTTATACTGGAAGGTACAGGTGGTAGTGCATGATGGGCAGGAAAGGAGGTGAGGCATATCCTGTGAAGGGGTTCCACCGCACTTTTTTTTTTTTTTCTGTCGGAAGTCATCAAATGACGTCTAACGATCTGGGTGGAGCGGGAGGGCGTGTCAGACTCTTACTGACTGAAACCCACCCGTGTTCCTTCAGTTGCCTGTGCGCCAGGGCCACGGTAACTCTTTCGAACAATCCGCGACCCCGGCAGGCATTGGCCTTATCGGACCCCGTCAATGGTGCTGACATTTCTGGGCTCCACCACACCGGCACTGTGTTTGGGATGGGTCGAGGATACCCCATTTCGCCAAACCCCCAAAGTACAAATGTGAAAATAATTCTCTGTCAACAAACAAAGGTTTCAGGGCTATATTACTGAACGTATTTTGTTGACAATGATGGAATATTTTCCACTTCGGAAAAGCAAACATTTCCACGCAGACGAAACCACGGACATAGCTGGTAGGTAATACCTAAGAATTTCCTTAGAAACAACGTTTTAAAACTGCAAACAAAACATTGTTTATATTTTGCGATGATGCAAATTCCTAACTCCGTGTAAATTAACACTCGATATTGTCAAATCGTATCCTATTACTTGAATTCCGTAATTCTGCCGTTTTTATTTCAACAAAATATTTTTATGGGACTGTTCTACATATTTCCCGTTTACTGCTCAAAGAAGATTCAACTTTATGTTTTGGTCTTAAGATGCAATTTAGGTAATGTAGTGAAAGGATATACGACGTTATGCCACGGACAGGTTATAGTTAAATTAGAATTAATTATATGTATTTTGTGATAACGTCATAATAATATACCTTTCGTTAGGCAGTGCTTTGAAATTTCTGTTACAAAAATTGTACCTACTTGTTATATAGGGTGTTTGAAAACTGGGTGCGAAGCCTTTAGGGGGTGAAAGTTGACACCCTTGAGAGCATTTTGAGCCATACATTTCTTAGACGAAGTCGGTTTTGTACACTAAAGAAAGAAAGAAAGAAAGAAAATACCTTGGAAATACCTTTTGTAGCTAGCGACACGTCGTTTTCATAGAAATACAGAAAAACCAGTAGTGACGCAGCGACACGTCGTCTGCTGCTGCTGCATGCAGTCAGTTACGATCTCGTACTTAAGTCCCATGTAATAGGGGGCGAGCCTATTGCCATCAACACACAAATACCGACTCCAAGCTGTTACTGAGAAATATTTGACAGAAGAACCCAATAATACTTTGCCTGACCTGGGAATCGAACCCAGGACCTCAAGCTCAACACCAGCGTTTCCGCACACTAGACTAACGAGGTTAACCAATGGCAATAATAAAATGCCAATAAAGAAAGAAAGAAAATACACTTATTTTAATAAGCGTCCACTGCTGGACAGTGGACATGGCAATACCCATCTTATAACCGACAAACTTCAATGAAATCTCCTGAAAATATCCTAATAACGTTACTTGGAAACCAGACCGGTGACGGCGACTGTTGTTAAAAGTAACTTGAAACTGAGTTTCCCGTGAATATAATTACTGGGTCAAAAGTTGATCAAGTTGTTCCACTTTGGCGGGGTGCCAGCGTTAACTAGATTAGCGAGTAAAGTTTTGGGTATTAGACAAAGTAGTGGTGGCCCAGTGGTAACGGCCGCGACTTACGACTTGTAGGTCGTAGGTTCGAACCCAGACAGGCGCTTTACTTTGTGAAAATAATTTAATCTCCACTGCTCTCAAAACGGTGAAGGAAACCCTCGTGAGGAAACCGGCATATCCTAGAAACAAACAGTCGAAGCCATGCGACATCTACCAACCCGCACTAGGCCCGCGTGGTAGAGCTCGCGTGGTGGTGGCGTCTACTGGGATCTCACCGAGAGAATAGAATAGAATACTCTTTATTATGTACACCATCAAAATTACAGATATAAATGTAGAAATTTTACATAGGGTGACACAATGGACCTGTCTCAGCAGTGGGAACATTATAGGCTGATTATGCATTATGCAAGAGCGAAGATTTTGGGAAGCGCTGCTACGATCATTCAGCGTAGTATTTTTTACTTTAATGACTAAGATAGGACTTTAATTATGGCTAAAATGAAGAAAACGTCTGAGTGTTTCAACAAGGAAGCAAGATAACATTAGCATTAAGGCCCCCGCAATCAGGCTCGACACGACAGCGCGACGCCACTCTTGTAGGTCAATTTCTATGAAAACTTCATGGGAATTGATCTACAAGAGTCGCGTCGTGCGGGAGCCTTAAAGCATAATCAGCTTAACAATTCCCACTGCTGGGACACAGGCCTCTGTGAGAGAGTGGGGGCTGGTGAATGTCGTTCTTTTTCGGTTCTAAGACACGAGGTTTTCCCCACGATGTTTTCCTTTATCATTTTGAGAGCGTGAAGAAAAAATTTTGCTCAAAGTAAAGTGCACATGTGCGACCTACAAAAGATCACGGGGAAGACCAGGGCCGGCAGTCTCGACATTAGATAGCGACAAAAAGCTGTCGCTAAGTCGTATCGATGTCAAATTCCTTTAACAGATTTTCAACCTTATGCTTTGGAAATAAGGTTGAAAATCTATTAAAGAAATTTGACATCGATACGACTTAGCGACAGATTTTTGTCGCTATTCATGTCGAGACTGCAGGGCCTGGATGAGACTCGCAAAGACCAGGGACGCATGACACAATAGGGAGGAGGTGTATACTCAGCAGTGGGTGGATCAAATCAGCCAATGATGATGATGAAGATGAAAGCACCTTTCTGGGTTCCACGGGCTCTCAGCACTGCTCTATAGATATTATTACTTAACCATTCAAATGGTTAATAGGACCCTGCAGTTGGACAGTACAGGCTGATTATATTATATCATAATCAGCCTATAAGGTTCCCACTGCTGGGACACAGGCCTCCTCACGGTGAGAGGGAGTGGACCGTAATCCACCACGGTGGCCCAATGCGAGTTGGTAGATGTCACATGTCTTCGAATTTTTGGTTCTAGGACATGCCGGTTTCCTCACGATGTTTTCCTTCACCGTTTTGAGAGCAGTGGTGATGAAATAATTTACACAAAGTAAAGCGCCTGTCTGGGATCGAACTTACGAACTGCAACTCGTAAGTCGCGACTGTTACCTCTTGGCCACCACTGCTTTCCTACTATTATATTATAAATATTTTTTTTTTCCTTTACTAATAAGAACTAAATAAACTTCTTAGTAATTTATTACAATCTAGCCTAATAGCCTATGAGCAACTTAACTTTAACTTATTATTTTACATGGTAGATTACATAGCTATAAATAAATCAATAACTATGATGTATTAATATTAAAATGGTGATCCCGTGTCTGTTAACGCACATTCAATCAAATTAGAAAATATGTTAAAGTTGTCACGTCACTTCTGTCAACTTCAGCCTATGTTTTAGACATTTTCTCTGCAATGGCTTACAGTCTAACTAAATATTTTTGTAGTCTAATTTCTTATAAGTACTTCGATACTTCCCTATAACTAAGATTAATTACGCTAGCTCATATGCAAAATATAAAAAAGATATCTGACTATTCTCAAGTTTAAAGCCCTTGTACCTAAGCAAATGATTCCCACAACCCTACAATCATTATGTACTTTAACTTTGACGTACATCCATTTCCCGGTATCCATGTTTAAATTATGCAAATAATATTATTTCACAGAACATTATTGTAGTCAATATTTGCCGCATATAGTAAAATCCTTGGAGCAACGTATGCAAATACAGGATTTCTGAGATGTTATTCTATAACCGTTGCTAGTTTATTCTTATTGAAAAGGGCAAAAGTTTTCATCTGGCTTATGGTTGTACTACCTTCTGCCCGCGACTTCGTCCGTGTGAAATTTCTTGTACCCTCGACCCATCCTGTCGCATCACATCGGCCGCCCGCGCTATTACATCGTTTTCGCGTTTAAGCGTTCCATGTTTTTTTATTTTGCTCGGCTCTTGAAGGCCCTAGCGTGACATTAAGTAGCCTACAGCCTTCCTCAAGAATTGGGCTATCAAATGCAAAAACAATTATTTAAATCCGACTGGAAGTTTCAGAGATTAGCGCGTTCAAACAAACAAACAAACTCTTCAGCTTTGTTATTTGTAAGTATAGATTAGAAATCATTAAGAATATATTAATTAAATGATAGCTCTTAAGAAGGATTTCAATTTTATTTTGTTCCATCAATTTTATTTTTCCTTAAACCTTGAGTTATGCAGCTGAGCTGGACCAGTGTTTCGAATGATATCTAATCGAACAATACGAACCTATTCAATTGAAATAGAGAAGTGCAGTTGGGCGTATCATACGCCTCGAAACTAGATAAAAAAAGGATTTTCAACGCGTGCACAGCGGGAAACGCAGGAGTGTCACTTCCGTACGGAGAATTTATTATTTTTCTTTGCCTTTTCCCTACCATTTTGGGGTTGGCTTTTAACCCACGAGTTCCCAACCGATGGGACGCGCCCCTTTAGGGGTTGTAGAGTGACCTAAAGGGGGCGCGGTGGCTCCAAAAATAAACAACACTTATATTTATTAGTTCTTGATTTTAGAAAAAAAGTCTTGACGCCAATAATCCTGAGGTAGCAGTGACCTGTATTTAAACAAATCAAGTTACGTTGAATACGCCCAAATTCGCATACGAGGCACATAACATCGGCTCCTTGTAGAAATTACCTTAACAGGCCCTCGGTGGTGATACAGTATAGAAGAAAGTTGAGGAACGCGCGTATGGTAAAGTTTAGAACGCCCTGGTCTAACCAGGGGGCCTACTCTCATGTCCGTCAACGAAGAAACGGGCCCGAATGAATCTTACTTCCGATTAACTACCTTTTTCGGTCAGGCATTCACATATCGGGAGTAACGACAACTGTCACGTGGTGTTGTCATTCATTTTTTATTCGGGCATCGAAATAATCTTATCTCCGTAAGTGATACGGAGTAGGACGCGCCCGTATCTTCGACCGAAACTACGGATGGCGTGCTAACGGATTAGACCCCCAGATGTTGCTAAATATTAGTATTTGGCACAAAGTATCTTTCATCTGATCTTCGCAGCTCTAACGGGGCAATACCAATATCCTCAAATTACACGAATGAACCAATTTTTGGGTCTTTCTTAAACTATGTAGATGGTCCAGAAGTCAACATAATCTGCCTAGCTTTTGCCCAACTATGTAGGGGTCTGCTTCCAGTCTAACTGGATGCAGCTGAATATCAGTATTTTACATGGAGCGACTGCCTATCTGACCTCCACAACCCAGTACTAGGTAATACGATACCCCTTAATAAGTCTGGTCGTCAGACTTTCGGGCTTCTGAGGACCCGTTAAGAGTGTATTATATTAATAGTCTATTTGAATAAATTATTTTTAGACTTCGTAATCTTAAACAGATTCCTGACTTTGGGGTACTAATAATCGTCGCAAGGACCCACAAATATCCCAGACCCGGAGGGGTCTTGATTATAGCCTCATCGTTATTGTAAAGAATAAATAATAAAATCAGCCAGACACCGGAAGTGACATACAATAGTCATCGCAAAAATATTCGAAACTGTTTTCGGAATCATTTTCATAAATACATATTTTTAGATATAAATTGCCTATTGCGTTGAATTGCCAAGATCTTCTCAACTTATTTCGTAGGCGGAAATGAGTAAATTAGTTCTTAATACAAGCCATTAGTAGTCGCCTAGCTCTTACAGCATTAGTGCTTTCGAGGTCACCACGCATTTGTCAACGCGGATTTTGTTTGTCACAAATGTAAAAGTATTGTTTAAAAAAAGTGTACACTTTTTTTTTGTACTTATACAACTTTACACCACTTTGTTTTCCCGTGTATCGTGGGCTTGAAGACACACCTAGACCCGGAAAAACTTACTAAAGAGACAAATACTTTATAGAGAGAAACAACTTACCCCGGAAAAAATTACAAAAGTAATATATTTATAATTTAACTTTTTAATTAATTTTATAATATTAATTCTATTTACATTATTTCATTAATTATTTTTATATAGGTATATTTATTATGATTGAAATTTTAATTTTATATCAAATGTTCAACATAATTATGTAAAAAAAAAATATGATCTTAAATGGACTGAAATAAATGATTTTGAATTTGAATAGTATTTCCGTGCGGGTATTGAATCCGTGGTCCGTACCGTAAACATTGTCGTCTTAGCCCCCAATCCGAACGACCGGTTAGGCTACATAGCACGTAGAATTTAGATTCTGCAAGATGTCCTATAGGTACGTATAAAACCACGCTACTTTTAATGGGCATTTCCTAATAAAAATATCATTAACTAATACCAATGAGAAGGTAATTTCAGTTGCCCTATCTACTTCTTTTCATATCAACTCAATTATGTCAGAAATATCAACATTATTGCGAATGCTTACAACATTTCGTACTTTAGCTAGTCCCTAAAACATCGTAATAAATGTATAATGTATATCTATATCCAACCCACATTTGCTACATTAGGGCCTAGTCGCCTAGGGGTGCTCACAATACTGTCATCATTCAAATAATCTGACGGCTCAACAAGTGAGTGACAACCCTCGCCATCCAAGATGGCCGCTGTCTGGAGGTCAAGAGGACTGGTTGTCGTCTCTTTGTTCGGTTTTGCGATGTGCCCTGACCTACCTTTGTGATTTACTGGGGTCTGGAGCGAGTATTTTTGTTGCTAAGGCCCCGAATTGTAGGTAAACTATTCATTTCAATGTCGGTGTCTGTGAGATGGGATCGCTATGAAAATAATAGTGATAACTGTTTAAAAGAACTAGCTGTTGTCTGCGACTTGGTTCACATCTTCAACCTCTTTTAGACCAGACCACCTCTACACGTTAGATATGCCATTCTCCTCTAGCTTTTTCCTGCGGCTTCGCGTGTATGTCGGATATTATCTCACGGGAAGTTCTACCGGGATAAAAAGTAGATCTTATGACCTACTTAACAAAAAAAAAAACCCGTTCAGCCGTAATGGCGTGAAAAGAGAACCGATAGACAGACACGGTAACTTTCACATTTGTAATAATAGTATGGATTTATAATTTTGCTATCATAAGTGATTTGAGCTGTGTGTTCCATTTAGCCAGTTCCATTTTCGAAAAGAAGAAGCTAGATACAATATTATGTTACTAGGTAATGAAAATAGAGTAAATCAAAGATTAATGCTACAACCAGCCTGTGCGAATTGTAGGCGGTAATTAAGGTAAACCGATTAAAATGTAGCCCGTAGGCAGGATTTCTGCGGCCCAGTTTGGGTGTTACCTATTAACTAATTGTGTTAGTGCTTCGTGTGGGTTAAGGCCTTTGTTTGTAACGTTAGGTTTCTGGCTAGGCCAGTTATTTTCTGTAATATTAGAATCAAATTTTCGGACTAGGTTTTTTTGTTGGAGATTCTGAAAAAGAGATCATGGACATAGAGACATTAATCTTGAGATCTGTTATGAGAGGCTCAAGACAGGACAAGCTAATAACGCATGAAAATTCAGATTAACCTGTAATAGAAATAGTGTTAAATAAGATTCGCTGTCAAATTGTTCTTTGGTCTTTTTGTTCATACAAACACTCTTGCGAGTGCTTTTACTTTAGGAAAATGTAACGGATAAACCTAATTAAAATTCAGTGTGTGACTGAAGACCCTTTTAAAAGATAATTACTTAGCTAATTACCATAAAATAATAACATTCCAAAGAAAATTCGTGTCAAAAGAGTATAAAATATTTTAGCGTAGCCGAATTAGCGGTAGGTCTTGGCATGACGTCATCTGAGCTGATAACGAAGTGGAAAGGGCGTCATCATTGTGTGAGCGGGAAAACTTTGAACGTTGATCGTGTTTTCTTTTTAATATTGATAAGCCCTATTTTCGTAGGTAAAGGAAAATGATAGGATGTTGCTAATGAGGCGTTTTTGAGAATTCGTGTGCGTAAATTAAGGATTGGTATTCTTTAACTGTAGTATTAATTTGATAACTTTATAGTATTGAATGTATTAATTTATTTTTCTAAAAAATCCACATAAATTGGCCCTCCTTCAGGGAACGTTAAAAGGGGAAATGGCTATGATCACTATACTTAACTGTCAAAACAGTCAAGTGTAGTGATCATAAAATTGTCAAAAAAGGATTAAAGAAAATCCTGTATCTGTATGATTTTAATGGGATCCCTTCTTTACGCATATTTTTTGATACTAATATTTTGGCATAACCGTTTTCGCATAACTTTTATTAGCATAATGATAAAGTGGCATAATAATACTTTAGCTAAATGCAATGGTTAGGTTAGGTTAATTTATGACAATAAACATTATGGCAAAACATTTATGAGTAACTAGCTTTAGCCCGCGGCTTCGCTCGCGTTAATTTAGAATTTGACAATCAATTCGGGTTGTTCAGGGAATTATAGTTACGAGGATGAAAAACCGGTCTATCGACACTCTAGACTCACAAAATGTATTAAGTACTTAAATAAAAAATTAAAATAAACTCTTAACACACTACTAAAGTTTCTACAATAATATAATTCAATCATGATTCGGAAGACACGTGGCGCCATCTATTATCATAAGAACGTTATTGTTGTTTTCCTCGGGAACAGTACTTTTTTTCGGGATGAAAGTACCCTATGTCCATTTCTGTACACCTGACAACGTATATGCAGAATTTCAGGATGATCGGTTCAGTGGTTTAGGCGGGAAAAGGTAACAAACAAACTTACTTTTGCAATACGAGTATGCATGTTTCACGAGTAACTCGAGGGTGAAATTTCAAGAATATTATTATTTGTAGGTCAGGGACACATTTATCTACCTGCAAAGCCCTAACCGCTACAGTGGAATCTTGGATTGTTACATTACAAGCGAATGCTCCGAGTGACGTAGCGCCTTTAGATAAGACTTATCGTTACTAGCTGCGCCCCGCGGTTTCACCCGCATAAGTCTCGATCCCGATGAAATATCGGGATAGTAAGTATCCTTTGTTTTAATCCAAGTCATGGTCTACCTATGTGCCAAATTTCATCCAAATCCGTTCAGCCGTTTTTGCGTGATTGAGTAACAAACATCCAAACATCCACACGTTCGCATTTATAATATTATATATATATATATAGTAGGATATAGTTAGGAAGTTAGGATTACGATTAGGATAGGATAATATTATGCGTAATTATCATTATGAAGGTTAGGAGCTGGCTCCAGGAATTAAGTTATGAAGCTACGGAAAAACTTCTAGCTGCCCCGGTATAACCTGCTTATTTGAATACAAACATTATTTATACATATTCTTTATTTTTTACTTATTAATCGCATATGGGTGGAAGTTTAATAATAAAAAATTAATAAGTACTATATTTATACATCTCACCATTCTGTCCATTCAGCCCTTCAGCTTTCCCGTCATATTTCCTTACACACACTCCCACCCACACACACACACAGCCTCATACTCACACACACACTCAGCCTCATACACACACACACACACACATACAGATACTAACCCTAGAATAAGTAAAAACCGATAGTGTAATACTTTGTTCAGGTTTTATATAACACCGCATTTGTGTACGAGCGCATATTTGATTTAAATGTAACCGCTTCCAAAGGGGTGGAGACCTGGTGTCCTGAAATACAGGCCCTACGCCTAGCTTAAGCACCAGTCTCCCACAGTATAATTAAACCAATTATGTATTGTTCTTAATAATTTGAAAATGTACTTATATATTGTGGTGAGAAATAAATCATTATCTTATCTTATCTTATCTTATTATGCGCAATTTCGTTATGCCAATGTTATAATTATGTCTTAAAATTGTATGCAAATGGATAGGGAACCGATTTTAATTTGTTCTAGTTACTAGTCAGAGGGACCGACACTACAATATTACGTTCGTTTTTAAGTTCACTGGCCTGTAAAACTCTTTTTCTTTTAACCCGGTAACGAATACACCAAAATGTGTTATTTCTATACCATTTTACAAACCACTTTTCAAACCTAAAATCAGAACCATTTATCGTAAAACACTTTCAATTGAATAATTATATCATTTTTGTGAATCAGTTTAGCGTAAATCGACATCTGTTTGGTTTCCCATACAAAAGTTGAAAGAGGGTTAATCAGAAGGGTGACAGAGATTTAAAAGAAACAAAAATATGTTTCCCTACAATAGGGAGCTGTTCATGTGTGTGGTGTGACTTGTCTCAGTTATCTAAATAACAACAACTAACGCTAAATAGTAAAAAAAAACTTCTAGGAGTTAATAGCGTGTAAATTTCTGGCCCTTACCGTTCAATCGTCTGGGTTAAACACCTTAAAATACCCAAGACCAAAGTCTGTCGTGGACCTTATACTACCTAATACATAATCTTCTTTCTTTTTCTTTTTATATATAAAAATCAATTGCTATTCGTTAGTCTCGCTAAAACTCAAAAACGGCGTATGGCCGATTCTTATAATTTACGGACCATTGTAGGTTAAAATTAAGACTCTTGTATCTTTACCAATAATGAAACAAAGACTACACTACCACTAGAGCTTTGCATAGTATACCCTCCCATATGGAAGTGGCTATCACAGATAAAATTAGCTGAAGAATCATAAAAAAATGTAACCATTAGTAAGCAAAATGATTCGTTTTTGTTTGTAGGAACCGAGCATTAACCGATTTAAATGTTTTTTTTTTGTTTTGTTCGCTCTAATACAGGCTGGTTTGAAAAATAAAGGCGTTGCTACGCAGGGCATCAGCTAGTATCCAATAAAAATATTATTTTAAGGACCTACTCGTAGATGTTTTAAAACAGTAGTTTGTTGTCTTGTAATTACTAGACTTTTTGATGTGAAACATCTATAGCCGCGGGTAAAACTGATTGTTGGCGTGGCGACGCATGCCGTGGCCACGCGTCGCTACGCTATATTTTCCATACAAAATAGTTTCGATGTTTCACATCTGCCAGGCGTCCCGCGACGGCTCAATTTTTTTGTCCTTAATATTAATTGTTACTGTCACTAATCACTTTTTGTGTTACTTGTCATTCAAAATGATACGGATATGTTTATTTAATTCTACCGTCCTTTGGCAGTCAAGTACAATATTGGTTATTCTAACATTGTAATTTAAATATATTTTATTATTTCCATGTCGTATGGTACTTTGTAATTTTACAAACAAACAGATTTAATAGACCGCGAATTTTTTATTGGTCCTTTGATAAACCTAAGTTCGTTACAATTTTATTTTGTAAATTAGATACCGTGAAACGGGGTGAATATGGATGCTGGAATATTTTTTAAAGAAATTAAATGTTGTAATTGGTTGCCAAAAAGGACTCTAATGTGTTTACTGTATTATAATTAACGATTCAGTGCCCTCGTTGGCAACAAACTATATTATTTCAATGTTAAAATCCCTGTTAAAGTTTCGTTCCGATTCACCCCGCATCCCTATTCAACCCGTTTGACGGTATGTCATATTTTTTCAGTCAACATTAAAGTATACAATTTTTTAACCCTTTTTTCAAACAAAACGTTAGCTTCACAGTTTTAGTGATGGTCCTAAATACGCCCACGTCGGCTGCCCACGATTTGGGCGGTAGTGTTACCACGCAATTATATTTACCGTTCCTACATTTTATTACTTAGGTAATGCTTTATTTGTAATAGGCTGGAAAGCTTTGTGAATAGTCGTGGGTTGAAAAGGTATAGAGTTCTGGAAAGATAACTAAATATTTATTTAATTTATGTCTCGTAGAGGACAAAGAATTGTTCACGAGCAGAGACAGAGCTTTTGCCTTAGTAGGTATTGTTGAGTTAACACTTACTAAAATCTCAGTAAATTTAAACTTCACTAAGGGCCTATTGTTTGATAAGTTGTCAAACATACTAATAGTTAAAATGCGTTAGTTAAACTAGCAATTTGTTAAAAATGATAGAAGTATGTTGTTTGACAAATGGTTAAGCTAACTACAGTTAAAAAAAATACAATTTGCTATAAAAGTTAACTATGCGCAGACAGTAGTTAAACTTTGACAGCTATTGACTACTGTCAAGTGACTAATTGCTAAATTGACTATTGGTCATGTTTATCTATGTATCAAACAACGCGCCCTAAGGTTGCAATTATCTAACTGTCACATAGACAAATAGACCTTATCATTGTATGAAACAAAAAGAAAGAAAGAAAAATAGGTTTATTTGTCACGGAAACACGTGCATACAAAAAAGATAATTAGCTCTAATAATAAAGAAAAATAAAAACAAAATCGATCTATAATCACGAGTACTAAACAGAAATAGTCGACGGCTGCACGTCATGACTGTGACAAGAAGGCTTCCACTCAGCATGATGCTGTGTTATGGGGACCCACAGCACAGCGCTGATTTTCAATGGTTGACGTGCACGTGACATTCAACCTTAGTGTGGTCAAGCAATTACGAGGTATCATAGTGAATTGAAACTTTACTAAGGCTGACACTATCTAACTATTACAAAATAATACGAATAGACCTTCTCGTTTTATGACGTGCACGTGACATTCAACCTTAGGGTGGTCAAGCAATTACGAGGTATCATAGTGAATTGAAACTTTACTGAAGGCTGAAACTATCTAATTATTACAAAATAATACGAATAGACCTTGTCGTTTTATGACGTGCACGTGACATTCAACCTTAGGGTGGTCAAGCAATTACGAGGTATCATAGTGAATTGAAACTTTACTAAAGGCTGAAACTATCTAACTATTACAAAATAGTACGAATAGACGTTGTCGTTTTATGATGTGCACGTGACATTCAACCTTAGGGTGGTCAAGTAATTACGAGGTAACATAGTGAATTAAAATTTCCCTAAGGTTGAAACTGTCTAACTGTCACATAGACAATTAGACCTTGTCGTTTTATGACGTGCACGTGACATTCAACCTTAGGGTGGTCAAGTAATTACGAGGTATCATAGTGAATTAAAACTTCCCTAAGGTTGAAACTGTCTAACGGTCACATAGACAAATAGACCTTGTCGTTTTATGACGTTCACGTGAAATTCACGTGGGTGGTATAATTATTTATGCAACTGCTGTGTCTAATAAGCGGTATCAGAACACGAATGTGGGTTTATCACACCAGGCGAAGCCGGGTGTGATAATAGTATCATATGAGTGTTTTAATACTTAATTATGTACAGTTGCATACAAGACTTTATCTACACACATGATATGAAACTATCTATAAAAGGTTCTGAAACCATAGGGTGTTGTACAGTGTTATGAGAACTATATAAATTCATGGAAAGTTTAATTGCTGAGTATCGAATGCAAAAAAACGATTTATGGGTAATAATATACTTATTTGGTTAGAAATGTCCTTTGCTGCATTAGAAATATCTGGTGGTGTGTTATCAAAGCTAGTGTCACTCATTTTTGTAAACAACAAAATATTTTTCTTTTTTGCAATACTTACATCGAACAAAAATGGCGGGATACGACGTGAATTCGAATGACCTTTTTTTTTAATTATGGCGTTGTGGTAGTGAAACGCGCATGCATTACAATGTTCTTTTTTTGAAAAGGAGTTGCATAATGAAATTTAGTACAACATTATAACACTCGTTTGGATGACATGATGGTTACTATGAAAATAGTTATTTTAATATTGGCAACAAGCTAACTGTTTCAGAAACTTTTATAGAGGATTTATAGCATGGGTGTAGATTAAAGACATTACGAGGTCGACGATTTTTTCTTTAATCACAAAACAGACATACTTGATGATAATAAGAATCCCTACCATTATTTTTAGCAATATTAGTTTTAAAGCCGCATGTCTCCAGTGAAATTTTTGCCTCGTACCTCCTGGCGTGACTAAAAACCATATAATTCTGTTGAACCATATTTTTGAACTAATTAACTAAGTAGGAGAATAAATTATGAATATATTATAGAGTTCCGCCGCAATTATATCTTGGTAATTACGTACAAGGTACTCCCGCTGAGAGAGTGAAGTGTCACCAAAAATATAATTTGTCATTGGACAGAATTAATTCGTAGCACGAAATGTACTTTCTTTATTTTTTTAAGGTCATGTTTTTCTAAGCAAATAAAAGGCCCTTTCTCTTCTTATCTGCTGTTGGATGTCTTAGGCGACACAGGTATTACGCCTAAATTTCTCACACTAACAATTACCTTGTACCTATCGTAGTTACCCAACTGCCCTGGTGTGATACCCCCCTGCCTCAGAAAGGACGTTAAGCCGTTGGTTCTGCGCCTGATCTCTCCCCGGTCGTGGCGGATTGGCGTCCCATCGGACTACAAAGGTGAGAGTGCACCTGTGTCTGCGCACTCACTTGTGCACTATAATATCTCCCGCGCCGAAGGCTAGTTTCCGTTGAGATTGGTCGCCATGGCCGAATTACGGTCTGGAGGACTAAATATAGTTACACAAATAGCAAGACAAAGAACATTTGGTAATTTTGCGTAATATTTTTTTTTTCGAGGAATGTTGCCCCCGTCTTGTTATTTAAACTCACATACACAAACAGCCAGACCCGGAACAACTACTTGTAAGTCATACAAATATTAGTTCCGTGCGGGAATCGAACCCGCGACGCGCAGCGTAGCAGTCAAGCGCTTAACCACTGCGCCAACCGTGCCGTCGAAATTCGCAACTCAAATCACAAAAACAAGGCAAAACCCTTATTAACAACCGTACCTACATGCCAACCTGTCGAATACATAACCTTCTACCTAGTTACAATCACTAAATTCGCTAATTAATAACAATGGTGGCTAAAACAAATGTTGACTAATTAATAACAATCAATCAATCATAGAGATACATCGAGATTCAGGTTGATGTGAATCTGCGTCAGTGGCCAAAACAAAAAGTACGAAATACAAAATAAAGTATTATATTATTTTAATTATTGTGAATGTGAGGACTATTTGACGTTTTTGCTTTTCTTTTTTCTCACTTAGTTTTAATCATGATTTGGCAGTTTTTGTAATATATGCGGCCTATCCAAATGTCTTTTCTTTGTTATTGTTCGTCGAATCGTTGAGCTCCTTAAGTTCTGAGTTGAGCTGCACGATTACTGACAAATGCGTGTACTGACTGGACAGATCCACTCAGTCTGTTTCTTTCCTCATTTCAAACACCAATCTACGTGGTCCAAATTTATGTCTGGAATTTAAAAGAGACTGTGACCTCTGATTTTGTTTCGGCCTTTTTTCTGAGTAGTCAGATAGGAAACGCCAACCTCATCTAGTTTAAAAAATATGATTGACGTGTAAAAGTGTTTGTTCAAACCTACTTACAGAAATAAAATCATTTATCAATCTCAATAAAAAAACCGCAGTGTTTATTTATGATTAATCAGTATTGAATTGATTGCACTCCCTTGAACCCAGTCTGCTTAGAAAAGGCCTTGGCAGTGAATGGAATGGGCGCCGACTACCTTTGTCAACTTGTCTTTGACCTGTGGTTTAAAAAACCAATACGTCAAATTATACATTCACTAGTAAAAAAATATAATTTGCAAAGGTATTGGCCGTATTCAAGGACTACTGTCGTTCTATTTCTACGTCTATTTATATATTTTTAACTACAGTTTCACATAGAAATTCTGACAATGAAACACTTCTAATTACCGCCTTATTACCCACGGGGATGCAGCTCAAAAGAAGGGTAATTTTTTTTGGACAGTGGATATAAGTTTGGCAATCGAGAAATGGCGGTCAGTGTTTCATAAAAGAAATCATTTATTGCACTCTGAAATAAAAACCTTAAAGGCTAATGGCTCCTGCAAACAGGCGCGATACGCAACGCGAATCGTGCGCAACACAAACCGCTCGTCGCGCGAAACGCGGTGCCTTTTTGTCGCGCCTGTTTGAAGGAGCCCTTACATATACAGCACGACGCGACAGCATGACGCGACTAAGGTAGAACAACATCTATGAAAACTCCATGGAAATTGTTCTACAAAACTCGCGTCTTGCTATCGCTTCGCGACTGTTTGAGGGAGCCTTAATTGAATACATAAACGTTACATTGTGTAGTAAGTAACTAAGGATTGGGTAATCTGTGTCAACATCACGAAAAACCCAACCTAATTACCACTAACATAAAAATGAAACCTGACATTACAGCTCCATTAACAAATCACAAGAAAATACTACAAAAAAAATACTCACAATTCTAGCTTTTCTACAAATCTAGCTTACATAAAAATTATTAGAACTTCACGTCGGGGGAGCGCTGAAAATAGCGTCCTACTAAGGCATAGTGTGGCGAAGCGTGGGCCAATAGTAGACAGAACGGCTTAGTGTGGGCCCATTCATAGTTTGTGACGTCATGTACTACAGATGTCGTGTAATGCAGTAGAATAATACGTTTGATAATATTGATAACAGAATGTCAGATGGAGTGTGTTAGCGGGAAATTGTGTGGGTGGTCTCTACGTACACGTGCGTGGTGAAGTATGCTTTTTGACGGGTTTTCTTGTTGGAAAATATTGAACTTTTTGATATATAAGAAGGTTAGGTTGATTGTGTTGCTTTTAGAATTGAATTAATTTGATTTGCTTTGTGCAATTCCTGGCATAAAGTGCTCTATCTTTCTCCTTCATTGGATGTCTTAAAGAGCACTGAATGGCGTAAATGCCTTCCTGTAGAAATGTAAAACAAACTGTTATCACCAATGCTAACTGAATGACGATTACTGACAAATGCGTGCACTAACTGGACAGGTCCACTCTATCTGTGTGGTTTTTCCACAAAAGACCATTTCAGACTCAAATCTGCATGGTTTTCACATGATCTGACCAAGATTATGTCTGGACTTTAAAAGAGACTGTGACCTCTAATTTTGTTTCGGCCTTTCTTCTCAGAGTAGTCAGATAGGAAACGCCGACCTCATCTAGATTTTAAAATATGATTGACGTGTAAAAGTGTTTGTACAAACCTACTTACAGAAATAAAATCATTTATCATTTAACCGTTCTTTGAGAATTCCAGAAGGGCACGTCAGGTTGATAATCTGACAACATTACTCAACACGCAACCAAACTCAATAAATAACATTCCATTAGACAACTATGAAAAACATGCAAACAGACACACAAACTAGTATGCAACTGAATGAACCTGGGGGTCTACTCTCAAAGCACGAAGTCCGTAGTTTCGGCCAAAGTTTCAGATGTTTCCTACTCCGTTTCTCTTTCGTACATAACATTAGTTCGGTGCCCGAAACAAAATTTATGACAGTTAATAGGTTCGATTTGACAGTTGTCCTAACTCCTGATGTGTTTTTGCCCGTCCGAAAAAGTTTATTAATCGGGTGTAGGGTTTACTTCTAAGTTTATAAGTACATTCGGACGGGCCGTATCTTCGTTGACGGACTTAGTGAGTAGGCCCACTGACGTGGGCACTCCTCGTGCTGATAATGATGATGGTATCGACAGCAAAGGTCATTCCCATAACCGCATCTACTTGTAGCTACAACCTACGAATCGTAAGCATGAATGAACGCGTACGTCGCTCGATGTATTGATTAATATAAAGAGATAATTCTGAGTGCATTGCATTCAGTCTTTAAAGTTACTGTGAATGGTACGCACGGGGACATATCAAGCTATACATTTCCAGTATAAGCTGACTTCTCATTGTACTAAAAGCCTATACAATGCGAGGTCAGATAAAACTTGAAATGTATAGCTTGATATGTCGCCGTGTTTACTAGCATTAGTTATTTAATCAGAAGTGGTGGTATCTTTTTGAGGCAGTTAACTCCTAATGAGATTTTCTTACTGGAAATGACAGTAGAGAGCCTCCATTTTGGTTATACAAATAGGGGTTATTATCGAATGCTTGTTTGAATAGTTTTCAATGCTTTTGTTGGTATATTGGCGTGTTCCAGCGTATGCATGCACGCCATAATTTTGCAAATAATTTACTTTAATGTTTTGTGTTTCGTAATGTTAATTACTTTGCATACTATTGTATAGAATCAAGTCCTTCTAAATTGACAGACAGCTGGGCTGTTGGGGAGTTTGTTGCGCCACTTCTTCTTTCCAGCTAAAGCAATTGGAAGTCGTGAAGGGCCGGCGTTTTGGGGGACTGTCTTATGTAATTTTGACGTTCAAAAAGTGCCGATTCCCAGCCTAATTTGAATGAATGGCTTTTGATTTTGAACTTACGACCATTCCTTGTAATCAACTCTTAAAGGCCTGATTATTATAGTTTGATAATGCTTTTTCTTTCTTACATGTTTATTTTAAGATTGCGATTTCCCCCGCAGACAGTTGCGACGCGACTGTATTAAAACAATTTCTATAAAAACTTCACGGAAATTATTCTACTAGAATCGCGTCGACCCGTCGCGTCGTGCCTGTGTGGGGAGCGTTGAGTTTCTCATAGACCTTGTCCCCATCCTATTTTCATGAATGTGTGTCACGAATCAGGTCAAGACAATACGAAAAGGTAGGGCAACTTTGTTTTATAGAGGACGTTTATGTTCGGTTGATCAGTCTTTTAGGGCGAACTTCACACTGAACGCGTTCAGTTCAAAACTACGTTCAAGAGCTGTTAGTGTCAACATTGTTATGGAAGATTTTGACACTAACAGCTGTTGAACGCGGTTTAGAATTGATGATTGCGTGAAGGTTCGTTGATGAAATCCGCACTTAGAAACAAAAGTAGAAAAATAATCTGAGAAAATAGGTGCCTCTACTTTCTCAGATTCTTTTAATACTGCAGTTTGACGTCATCAAATCATTTAGATGCTCTTTAAAACGCCTCCAGCATTCGTAGCATGGCAACTATAGAAACGGAAGAAACTGCTAAACTGTTGCAGTATTTAAAAGTAGAGTGAAAGAACACTATCTTTCCACTTTGTCATAATTGCATATGTATTATTGATATTTATATTAGAAGTATGTATGTATGCAAGTATATTCTCATATTGTATGTTTATAATTTAAATTGGAAATTTATTTTAGTTTTTATGTATTTTGTTTTCCCTTCTACTCTTACACACGTTGTCTACATCTCTTTAATATACTCTCCTATCGCAGGTATGCTGGAAGAGATTTCTTTAGAAATAAGCATCACCTTTGTACTTTTTCTGTTCCTTTCTTCTCGTCTGTTTATATATTATGTGTGTACATAAATGGTTAAATAAAATAAAAAAATACAGATTATAGAAATATTTCTACGGCGCGATGTCAAAATTCAAGAAAATAATGGCTTTTTGTTAAGAAAGTGATTTGTCTACTCTTTGTAGAGTAGATTGATAGATAGTAGATAGAAGCGGTTATGCTACGCATGCTGGAATTGTGGAATTCGTCTATTACTTATTATTTCGTCTAAGGGCCCGTTGTTTGATACATATTTAAAATGACCATTAGTCAATTTAATAATTAGGGCCTTTTTTTTTTTTGGGTGGGAAATCATCAAATGACCTCTCCCGCTCTGGGCGGAGCGGAAGGGCGTGTCAGATTCTTACTGACTAAAACCCACCCGTGTTCCTTCAGTTGCCTGTGCGCCAGGGCCACGGTAACTCTTTCGAACAATCCGCAGGCCCGGCAGGCATCGGTCCTATCGGACCCCGTCAATTTTAAATTAGGGCCCGTTGTTTGATACATAGTTAAACATGACCAATAGTCAATTTAACAATTAGTCACTTGACAATAGTCAATAGCTGTCAAAGTTTAACTAGTCTGTCTGACAATGGTTAACTTTCATAGCAAATTGTATTTTTTTTAACTGTAGTTAGCTTAACCATTTGTCAAACAACATACTTAGGTCATTTTTTACAAATTGTTAGTTTAACTAACGCATTTTAACTATTAGTATGTTTGACTACTGATCAAACAACGGGCTCTTAGTCACTTGACAATAGTTCAAGTTTAACTACTCTGTCTATGCATGGTTAATTTTAATAGCAAATTGTATTTTTTTTAACTATAGTTACCTTAACCGTTTGTCAAACAACATACTTATGTCATTTTTAACAAATTTTTAGTTTAACAAATTGTTTCTTTAACTAAGGCATTTTAACTATGAGTATGTTTGACTACTGATCAAACAACGGATCCTAAGTAAAGGCTCCCACAAACAGGCGCGACGCGACAGCGTGACTCAAAGGCGCAGCTTGTCGAGCGACGAGCGGTGCCTTTGAGTCGCACGCGATTCGCGTCGCGTATCGCACCTATTTGCAGGAGCCTTAAAGGCTCCAACAGACAGGCGCGACGCGACAGCGCTACACAAAGGCGCCGCTCGTCGCGGGACATGCGGTGCCTTTGTGTCAGGCGTCGCGTCGCGCCAGTGTGTACGAGCCTTAAAGCTTACTATTCTTACACCTACACCATTGTTATACATTCGTATATCAATGACCTACAATACCACGGACCCAATTATCTCTCCTATATGCAACAATATAAACTTTATTATAGAAACAATAATCTTCAAAATTACGTAATTAAAAACCAGTCGTTCTCAGAAACGTAGATTGTGATCCAAAAATAGCTCAACGATAAATATTTCAAAACAAATATTTTTCCTTAGTAATATATCGAGAAATATCTACACATATAGTAAAATAGTAACGAAGAATTTTTGTCTGGATGTATGTTCCGGATTGCCGCAAAAACGGCTGAACGGATTTCGATGAAATTTGTCACTCAGATAGTTTATAACCTGGATTAACACATAGGGTACTTTTAACTCTGGGCTATTATCCGACATCTACGCGGCAAAGTCGCGGGCAAAAGCTAAATGTAAGTATACAGCTTAATTTCAAACTCCTAGTCGGTGTCGGATCGCGTGATCGGAACGAATGGATCCATTCATCACCATCGAACCGGGTAGGTTGTAACGTGGGAACTTACATTGATAAATAAATAAGTAATTAAGGTATTATTATGACATGCGAGGGGCTCGTGGCTAAATAATAATAGCCGCACGGGTCGATAGAAGGATAAGCTACGCTTGCCGCGGTCGGTCCGTGGATGGGTGACCATTTATTTATTACGTATCGAGACCGCCGTGCCTCGGAAATCATGTTAAGCCGTTGGTCCCGGCTGTCATTTGAAGATCTTTGACAGTTTTTATAGCCGTAACGACTGTCAAAGATCTACAACTGACAGAGAAAAAAAAAAAAAAAACGAGGACTGCCGCGGTAAAGCTATTGCATAGCATTTTTTATTAACTTATGCAATTATAATTATTTATTTATGCAGAATTTTTTTTTCTTTGATATTAATTCAAGTACAGTCGTACTATATACATACACGTTAAGCGAACGCTCGGCCGAGCTACATGGTAGGCGGAGTGGGGAGTGTTAGGTTTTATTTTCGTTACGGAATTTCTTGATTCGGTCGCCGCGCTCAAAGCCCGCGATAAAAGCTGTGCAATAGCTTAAAAAACCCGAAGGTCTGACAACCAGTCTTACCAAGGGTATCGTGTTACCCAGTCACTGTGTTGTGGAGGTCAGATAGGCAGTCGCTCCATGTAAAATACTGGTATTCAGCTGCATCCAGTTAGACTGGAAGCAGACCCCTACACAGTTGGGAAAAGACCATGCATATGATAACATGACGTGTGATAAGCAAGGCAAGACAGGACTAGACCACCCTTTCTATAACCGTGGACGTGGGTGTCTTGAAAGACCAGCTATTCCTAAAACTTGATCAAAAGTCAAAACTGATCAATATATCATGAAAGAAAGAAAGAAAAATAGGTTTATTTGTCACAGAAACACGTGCATACAAAGAAGATAATTAGCTCTAAAAATAAAGAAAAATAAAAACAAAATAGATCTATAACCACAAGCACAAAACAGAAATAGTCGACAGCTGCACGTCATGACTGTGACAAGAAGGCTTCCACTCAGCATGATGCTGTGCTGTGTGGGACCCACAGCACTGCGCTGATTTTCAGTGGTTCCTCACTGAAACGGAAACCGAGTCAAGTTTAATGATAGATCACGCGATCAATTCCATGCTGATAGATCACACGATAAGCTGTTGTAGCGGTATTTACATCGCCACATGCGAGCTACACGTCACAATGACGGCACACAAAATCCTGCATCGCGCAAGCAGAGTTTACCGCGCAACTAGCATATACATATACAACATCCCGACATCAATCGTCGGGCAGTTGCCCACCAGACACAACACCCGTCTGGTCGGAGGATCCTCCCTTTTCTATGGAGGTGTCAGTGAACTTTACACCCTGTTCCTCATACCTCTATACTGTTGTGGTCTAGAATAACAACAAAATTGGAATAACGCATGTTGGATTTTCAAGTCTTGGCGTTAAAACAAATACGGTTTCAGAAACCTGGAAGTTGCGGATGATAAGCATCTCTCAATCTGCCTAGCCTTTTGTAACTATGTTGGGGTCGGCTTCCAATCTAACCGGAAGCAGTTGAATACCAGTATTTTTCATGGAGCGACCGCGTATCTGACCTCCACAATCCAGTTACTGAATAATACGATACCCCTTGGTAAGACTGGGTTGTCAGACGTTCAGACTTCTGACTACCCGTAAAGACTGTCTACAACTACGACTTTGACTGATCTACACATGACAGCCGGGACCAACGATTTAACGCTCTTTCCAAGGCACGGAAGAGTCTCGTTATGGAATAGATGGTCAGTGGTCCAATGGATCCATGGACCCTAGCCTCCGCCATTACTTAGCGACGAACCTCCTCAAAAAAACCAACATCTTACAGTCTAAATGCGATCACTACCTAATCCGTTTGCCAAGCGGTGACGAAAGCAACTACATATTTGACCGTCTGTTAAATGTAGCGGTCATTGAGAGGCCCAAATTCTTACCAAGTATTGCAAGTTTACTTCTGGCGATAACCCTAAAATGCCAAATACCTTCGTATCTTGTATTACTCTTATCACTCGTGCATCCGCGCCGTACGTGATACCCTTGAACTGTCTCTTCTTATCAATCATGCATTTTTATTGCAAAAGTATTAGAGGCCGCGCAAATTGTGCGTCTTCTCGCTGCGTCTAGACGTAGACCTGTCGTTTGCGTCTGCATCTAGTCGTCACGACAGACGTTGTGTAGGGTAATCATGCGCGCTTCGAGATCCAATTTGAAAACATCGTCATTAAACGTATCTATGTTGAGATTCGCAATAAAATCACAGTGTCCACATTCCTCAGCACTCACAGCGAGACACTGACCTGTCGCATGCGACTGTCGTCGGGTGTGCGCGTGCACCGTGCGTCTAGCCGCTGCGACATGCAGCGAGACCGTGCGACTCCCCTAACCAGTCGTTGCGACTCTGCAACCCGACGCCAAGTGTGTGGAGCTTTGAACAAAATATATGAAAATTGTTGGCCGCAGCCTGTCGTCGAGCTGTCGCAGTCGCAAGTCGCATAGTTTGCGAGGCAGCTTACTGTTCATGTAAAAATATTGCCGCCAATTGCATATTGAATTGATTTTCTTCAAGTGCAATGCATTCGTGAATGAAAGATAATGTTTATCTACTATTTGCTTTCTAGGTGTATGTAGTGAGTGCAATATTTACTACAGAACGCAGTGAGGCAAATGCAGCGTGGTTTCGGTGATGGAAAAACTGTCCTTTGCTTTCGGAATTTAATTGTGAGAGACGGCGAAAGTTGATGGTATTTTGGTAGTTTTTTTTTTGGGAATAACTACATTTTGTGGAGATTCCGTCACTTAAAACTATATTTTTCCAGTTCTTAAAGTAGTCTTGGGTTTGCTGGTAAGAAATGAGGCTATCTGGATAGATTTTTCTATGCCCTTCAAGGTTTTTTATAAGACATTCTATATTTTCGTGTGCTCAAGTCACCAATCTTCAACTGGGCAACTAGCTTCAATTTTCTGACTAACTGACCGACTCTTTGACACTTCAAAAGTGCCTATAAATGGTTTAATTGAAATAAATGCTTTGAGTTTGAGTTTGAATCTGATTTGCAATTCGTGCTGATTTTTCTGCAAGACCCAAGAAAGAATATCGTTTTACAGATTCATCAACTACTTTAACCAACTCAGTTTAAGTTCTTACCAAATTTGCGGTGATTATGCAGCTTACAGGCACAGAAAGGACGGTTCTTTAAGCTCCCTATAAAGACCGGAGTTTCGTTCTACTAGATAAATATTCTATATCGTCACAGTAAACTTTGGTCAACGATACGGTTGACTATACTTATACTACAATTAAATATGTACAGTTTTGTCAATGACACCCGATGTCAGGATTGCGTCCGCGTCTGACATTGATTTAACTTTTGATAACGTAGCTCTAATGCTTGCCACAAGAAATCTTGTTCGCTTTGTGTCTCTTTATTTTAATTTAATAAAAGGCAAAAGACGCAATAATTTATGGTATTATAATTGATTAAAAGGTCGACGTCATCGACGGTGTCTTTTTGTTTAAACTGGTTCAGAAATTCTTAGTAGCAATCTTGGTCCAGAATTTACACCATAATTGTCTCCTTTGCATAATATGTGCATATTGTCCATCGGCTTGATAACGTCCCTCTGCTGACATCTACTGTCAATACAGGTGAAGTAGTCAAAGTCCTCATTTATGTTCTTGTTTTCCTTCCAATTTGCATAGCGACTGAGAAATCTGTGCTAATTACAACATCTACCTGAAATAATATACTCTTAAAGCAAAATATAAAACAAAAGAACTCCGCCACTTAAGCTACTATTTCCTAGAAAACTGGTGACCGCCACATAGCGTCCGCAATTTACGGGTGAATGACGTCACTGAATAATTAATTATGAAAGTACGTTCGTGTGTTTCCCTAGAGAGCGTTTTTGACACCATCCGCCGTCATTTTCACGACAGTCATCGCTATGCCCGCTATATGACGGCCGCCGCTCTTCTAGCAACCCGTAGCTTTAGGACCAAAAAATCTGCGCCGCTCACAAACATAATCATTCCTATAGAAACACAATAATACATCTGTACTCCAAATCCTTTCATTCGGCCGTCAGCCCTCGGCGGTTGTTCAAATCCAGAGTAGGTCAGAAACAGATATTCAAACCAACAGATAGTAATCACCCAATAGTTTAATAGATAATTATAGTTATTCATAGACTAATATGCGAATGCGGCGATCGGCTCGGCCTTGGCTGATTTCACTTATCTAGCGAATTTTAAAATGTGTTGTGTGGTGCCAGTTCCAGCAATTCATAGGATTCTCGCACTTAGGATCCTTCCTCAGAACTATATTATTCAATTGTATTCAAGATGTTTTAGATCTATGGGTACACATTCAGCTTCTAAAAATAATAAACTTTGGGCTTTTCTTTACCATGTGTTTTTGATCCTTAGAAAAAAGTAACATGTGTTATAACCAGTGATAGGAATAGGTAGTGCCTATTTGCCTAAACTTTGAAGAACAGAGACGAGACTTCCTTAGGACTATTTTTTTTCCGAGACATCTGTCCCGAAATTCGGGACAACACTTTTGAATACATAAAAAAAATATGTTATTTGGAATAAGTACATAATTCGTCTATATTTACCTAAAGTTTGCGACTAGACATAACATTTATAATTTATAACTCCATAATAATAACTTATCCTCTATGGGCTCTAAAGGAAAAATAAAACACATAGAATATTGTTGTAACAAATATATGTATATTTATATTATTCGACTGTGAATGTTATTTATTATGTTATGTCTAGTCGCAAACTTTAGGTAAATATAGACGAATTACTTATTCCAAATAACATATTTTTTTTATGTATTTAAAAGTGTTGTCCCGAATTTCGGGACAGATGTCCCGGAAAAAATGTAGTCCTAAGGTAGTCTCCGTTTCTTGTCTCTGTTTTTCGAAGTTTAGGCAAATAGGCACTACCTATTCCTATCACTGGTTATAACACATCTTACTTTTTTATTTAAAGATCTGATCTGCAAAACTTAATCGGCGCTGGTCTTGGATTTGTGGTTAAGATTGCTTACAAAAAGCCTCAGTAGCTCGGTCACAGGTCGGCGGGGTGGTCGGCTTGCAGGCCTGTCTCGTTATCCAATCAGATGTCATAATACATCATAATAGGTTGGGGAAAAAGTTTTTTCGTATTTTATAATGTTGTAATAAAATCTTTGGCTGTACTGTTTGTATCTGGCTGGTTTTGATACCATTAAATATAATATATCATTTAAGAAAATAAACAGTAAAAACGATTTCCCGCCATTTTTCAACTGTTATTCTGTCTGCCAAAATGAGTGAATCTAACGAAGAAATTCGATACATTTTGAAAGAAGGAAAAAGCCAGCAAAAGCCGAGAAAAAAAAATGTGACGTTTATGGATTTAACGTAGTGTCAGTAAGAGTAGCACAAAGTTGGTTCAAGGGTTTTCAGTCCGCCCCACCGAGGGTGTCTCCACGTTGTCGTCGTGGTGGGGCTTGCGCGTCTCAATGATCTTGGGGCTCTGCCGGTAGAGTTACTCATGCCGGAAAGGTCCAAGTGAGAGACCAGACCAAGAGAGACACCGGGACGGGGTCGCTCCTGATCGATCGATGATAGTCTATCGACAGAAGATGTGACCATGCCGCTGCGGTGTAGGCGCACCAAAGCGGCACGTGTTTCTCTCCTTGAGGAGTAGTCTTCGAGGAGAGAACTTTCGGCGGGTTCACTGAGTCGGGTTGGCCGAACAGCGAACGGAGGCATGTCTAATGCCGCCGCCGGGGGCTTGGCTTAATTGCCTGGCCCAGAGGAAGGCTACCTCTAAGATAAAAAACCACCCAATCCTAAGCTTTGAAGCGCGGTGAGAGGATGAATGGCTGGAGGGAGTTCAGTCGTTAGCGCTTCCCCTGCAGAGCACCTGCCGCACTTTGCAGTATGTAGGCTTACCGGGCATCTAGGCTCTGCCCGGTGGACATTTTGTACCTATATCTACTCGTGGGAATAATATGGAAAATTATCAAAATAAAAATAAAAATAATGAATCGCCGATCGTGTTGGTCGAGCAGATGGTTGCGGGTGCTGTGTCAGATTCTGACATGACATCTGACAGGATGAGTGTGGCGAGCGCAGCGAGCGTAAGCTCAAAGCGGTCGCGAACTGAAGAGGTGATGGTTGAGCGTCCTTCCAAACTTTGGAGGAAAAGATCACGGAAGGAAGACGGGAGACGTGCGGGGTTGACAGGCCTCTCTTCTAGCGAAGAGAATTTACCGGCCGCCAAAGTGTCGACGGGAAAGAGAGGGCGAGGTCGCGCAATTGCTGGAGCGTCAGCTTCTTCGACGTCGCGCGACTCTGTGGGGCGCTTTCTTAAGCGCCCCGAAACGCCGGCACCCAGCGGAGGTGGCGACTTGGGAACCAAGCAAGTGGAGGGCGTTTCTACCCAAAACTCCACCTCTTTGGTCAGCACAAAGGGGGAGATCAACTCCGCTAGGAGAGAAGAGAGACGGGCAGTGGCTCTGAATGAGGTGGCTGAAATGGCAAGTCAGGCCAGAGAGCGACGGTCTACTCGCTTGACCGCTGCCCAGGATCTGTCGGCGGTGGCACTAAATCGCCAAGTAATGGACAGTGTGGACGTGGTCCTCAAGGTTGCCACTAAGTCTGGTAACTTGAAGGGCACGTTCACGCGAGCTCTAAAAGAGGCGGCGGAAGAGATTAAGGAGGCGGTGGGAGTCCTCCTTAATCGCACGACCTCAGAGGAGACGGCAAAGCTACAGGAGGAGAACAGCCGTCTCCAATCCGAGATGGAGGTCATCCGGCGAGAACTTGCCGCTCTAAGGGCCGACTTTTGTCGGCAGCAACAGCGTGCACCTCCTGCACCTTCTGTGTCCACTCCAGCACCTGGGTCTCTGCAAGCCGAGCTGGTTGCGGAAATAGCTCGGACCGTAATACTCCAAGTAGGGGACATGATGAATGCCCGTTTTGAGGGGTTGGAGTCGAGACTTCTCCCAGCCCAGACCCTCCGGCCGCCACTTGCAGCGGACAGTCGGAGGAATGAGGAGACCTTAATGGTGGGGCTCCCGCAGTTGGCCAAAACATCCACGGCTGGGACCAAAAAGACAGCGGAGGCGGCCAAAAAGCCTGTGGTTCGGGCCAAAAACCCTGTGGCTGGGACCAAAAAACCAGTGGCTGGGGCCAAAAAACCTGTGGCTGTGACCAAAAAGCCAGTGGAGGGCTCCAAAAAGTCCACTGAGGGGACTTCCTGCCTAGAGGGAGCCGCGGAACTTGCGACCGCAACCGGGCCAAACACCGAGGCCTGGTCAACGGTCGTAAAAAGGAAAAAGGGCCGCCAGAACAAAAAGGTGCCGACGCCAAAGGGCCCGGCCGCCTCAAAAAGCGTGGGGCCGCCCAAGATTCGCACCCCACGCTCTGCGGCTGTAGCGGTCACGCTGCAGCCTGGAGCCGTGGAAAGGGGCGTGACGTACAAGGCGGTCCTAGCGGAGGCGAGAACCAAGTTCAAGTTATCTGAACTTGGCATACCGTCAATCCGCTACAAAATAGCCGCCACAGGAGCCCGGCTAATCGAGGTGGCGGGTGCTTCAAATGGCGAAAAAGCAGACGCCCTCGCCGCTAAACTGAAGGAAGTGCTCAATTCGGAGGATATCCGGGTTTCCAGGCCCATGAAAACGGCTGAAGTGCGCGTTGATGGGCTGGACGACTCGGTGACCCAAGAGGAAGTTTTAGCGGCTATTGCCCGAATCGGCGAGTGCCCGCTTGAAAACCTGCGGGCAGGCGAAATTCGCCACGACTCTGGCGGGCTCGGCACGATCTGGGTGCGGTGCCCGGTAGCGGTAGCGAAGAAGGTCGCCGATGGGGGGCGTTTGCTGGTGGGGTGGGTTGCGGCGAGGGTTAGGCTGCTGCAACCCAGGGCCATGAGGTGCTACCGATGCCTGGGCATTGGGCATATCCGGGCACAGTGCACCGCTGAAGTTGACCGCAGCGATCAGTGCTATCGCTGCGGTCAGCCCGGCCATAAAGCGGCCCAGTGCTCCGCGGCACCAAACTGCAGTCTTTGTGCGGCTGCAGGAAAGCCGGCGGGGCACAAAGCAGGTGGCAAGGCCTGCGCCGCGCCCCCCGCCAGGAGGGCTAAAAAGAGATTTGTGGAGGGGACCGAGGCTGCCGGGGGATCCGCACCCCTCCCGCAGTCTAGTTGCCCTTCGGTCGACTCCCGACCTCAGGAAGAGATTGCCGAGGAAATGGAATACCAATAATGGCAAACTACCATTTCCTCCAGGGCAACATCAACCACTGTGCCAGAGCTCAGGATCTCTTGCTCCAGAGCATGGCGGAGTGGTCGATTCGCGTGGCCGTGGTCGCGGAGCCGTACTTTGTCCCCCCCCGGGATAACTGGGTGGGAGACCTTGACGGCTTGGTGGCCATCATCGGCGGGGCTCTCGCCAACCCGTCCCGAGGACACGGCTGGGTGGCCGCCCTCGCGGACGGCATTGGCGTGGTTGGGGCGTATTTTTCGCCCAACAAGAGTCTCGCCGACTTCGAAAGCTTCCTTGTCGAGTTGGGTGCGGTCGTGGGCCGACTGCACCCTCGCCCCGTGCTGTTGCTAGGGGATCTCAACGCCAAGTCTGCGGCGTGGGGATCTCCGGTGACCGATGCTAGGGGTGAGGCGCTGGAGGAGTGGGCGGTCACGACCGGCCTGGTCGTCCTGAACGTGGGCTCGGTCCACACGTGCGTTCGGCAGCGGGGCGGGTCTATAGTGGACGTATCGTTCGCTAGCCCTGCTGTCGCGAGCCGTGTTCGTGACTGGCGTGTCGCCGTGGAGGTGGAGACGTTGTCGGATCACCGATACATCCGTTTCGACGTCTCCGCCCAGACCACCGGCGGCCGCAGTTCATCGGGCTCGAGAACGGACGGCCCGCGCTGGTCGCTCAAGCGCATCGACAGGGAGCTTCTCGAGGAGGCCGCCATTGTCCAGGCCTGGGGCCGGGAGTCGGCAGTGAGCGGACCCGTCGACGTCGAACAGGAGGCGCTGTGGTTCCGCGGGGCGATGACGCAAATTTGCGACGCGTCCATGCCCCGAGTCCACGCACAGTCAGCAAGGCGCCAGGTGTACTGGTGGTCCGCTGCGATCGCGCAGTTACGCGTCGCGTGCGTGGCGGTGAGACGCCAGTACACCCGATACCGGAGGAGACGTCGTCGGGTCCCTGACGAAGAAGCCGCGCTGTATGAGGTGTACCGCGCGGCTAAAGAGACTCTGTGGCTGGCCATCGGCGAGGCGAAGACGCGAGCCAGGGAGGAGATGCTGGAGACTCTAGACGGGAATCCGTGGGGGCGCCCTTATCGAGCGGTTCGAGGGAAACTTCGAGCCGCGGCGCCTCCACTTACGGAGAGTCTTCAGCCAGAGCTGCTGGAGGAGGTAGTCGCAGCCCTCTTCCCGGCAAGAGCGGAGCATACTCCGCCGCCGATGGCTTTGCCCACAGCCGCAGAGTCTACAGAGGAGAACGCCATTAGCGTCCCAGAGGTGACACAGGCAGAGATGAGGGCGGCCGTGATGCGGCTCCGGGCCAAGAACGTGGCTCCGGGGCCCGACGGGATCCACGGCCGAGCATTAGCCCTCGCTCTGAAGGAGCTGGAGCCCCAGCTGAGAGGACTCTACACAGCGTGCCTCGAGCAGGGCCAGTTTCCCACTTTGTGGAAAACCGGTCGTCTGGTCCTGCTCAGGAAGGCGGGGCGCCCTGCGGACTCACCGTCCGCGTACCGGCCCATAGTGCTGCTAGACGAGGTGGGTAAGCTGCTGGAGCGGATACTCACAGCCCGCCTCGTCGGCCACTTGTGCAGAGAAGGGCCGGACCTGGACGAGAGCCAGTTCGGTTTCAGGCATGGGCGCTCCACCATACACGCTATATCGCGGGTGAGAGTCCTGGCGGAGGAAACGGTGTCCCGGGGTGGGGTGGTGGTGGCGGTGTCCTTGGACATCTCCAACGCCTTCAACACCCTGCCCTGGAGTTGTATTCGAGAGGCACTGCGTTATCATCGGGTGCCTCTCTACCTCCGCCGTATCGTTGGGGCTTATTTGGCGGAGAGGTGTGTCACCTTCGTGGGACGCGATGGCGTCAACCAGCGCCACATGTCGTGCGGTGTTCCACAGGGCTCGGTCCTGGGCCCACTCCTGTGGAACATCGGGTACGACTGGGTGCTGAGGGGCGAACTCCAACCGGGCGTCGACCTGACGTGTTACGCGGACGACACGCTGGTCACGGCCCGGGGGAGTTCGTACAGGGAGGCAGCGTTGCTGACGACGGCTGCGGTCTCACAGACGGTGAGCCGCATACGGCGCCTCGGCCTGGAGGTGGCCCTCAACAAGTCGGAGGCCATGGTGTTTCATGGTCCCCGGCGGGCGCCACCATCCGGATCCCACATTGTGGTGGGGGGGGTTCGAATCGCTGTCGAGCCCACCATGAAGTACCTTGGGTTGGTGCTCGACAGCCGGTGGAATTTCGGCCCCCACTTCCGGCAGCTGGCGCCCAAGTTGTTGGGCGCGGCCGGGGCGCTGTCAACGCTGCTTCCCAATCTGGGGGGCCCGAGCGCCGCTTGTAGGCGGCTCTACGTGGGGATCGTGCGGTCGATGGCCCTTTACGGGGCCCCGATCTGGGCGGCTGACCTGACGGCCGGCAGCATTGCTGTATTGCGAAAGCCGCAGAGAGCAATGGCCGTCAGAGTCATAAGGGGATACCGCACGATCTCCTACGAGGCGGCTTGTGCACTGGCCGGATCCCCGCCCTGGGACCTGGAGGCGAAGGTGCTCGCGTCACTGTATCGGTGGCGCGAGGAAGCGCGGGCGCGGGGCGAGCGACCGATGCAGCGACAAATGGAGCAGCGTCGGTCGCAGCTCCGCGAGGTCCTGGTGGCGGAATGGCGGGACAGGCTCTCACGCCCTACCGCCGGCCTCGTCACCATCGAGGCGGTCCGGCCGGTGCTCGACCACTGGCTCGGGAGGAGGCACGGCTCCCTGTCGTTTCGGGTGACGCAGGTGCTCTCGGGGCACGGTTGCTTCGGGAAGTACCTGTGTCGCATAAACAGGGAGCCGGACGCCCGGTGTCACCACTGCGTCGACTGCCGGGAGGACACGGCGCGGCATACGCTGGCAGAGTGTGCCGCTTGGGAGGAGCCGCGCCGTGCCCTCATCTCAGGAGTAGGCAGTGACCTCTCGCTGCCGGCCGTTGTGAATGCGATGGTCGGCGGCGAGGAGTCCTGGGACGCGGTGGTATCCTTCTGCGAAACAGTCATCTCGCAGAAGGAGGCTGCGGAAAGGGAGCGAGAGATCTCATCCTCTCACCCGGCCCGCAGCAGGCGCACCGGGCGTCGGCGGAGGGCGGACAACGCCCTCTTCCAGCCCCCCTAAATGGGTCCAGGGGCGACGGACTCGGGGACGTCCGTCGCCCCCCATACATCAGGACCCGAGGTGGCGGCGCGTAGTGTTCCACGCGCGCCCCTCTTAGACGTCGCGGGGGGAGTCAAACACCTCACTCCCCCCGCTCGACCGGACGGGGCCCGCAGAGGCGGGCCGGCACCGGCCGGGGGTTGCGGAAGATTTGTACGTTCCCGCGACCCCCGGCGTAGGTGTGGGACGGAACACCGGGGTGGTTTTTAGTCAGTAAGAGTCTGACAGACCCCTCCGCCCCCCCAGGGCGGGGGACATCCATGAGGATTTTCCACCCCGGAAAAAAAAAAAAAAAAAAAAAAAAAAGGGTTTTCAGTCCGAGAATTTTGATGTCAAAGATGCAGCTCGCTCTGGTCGCCCTGTTACGGATAAAGTCGGTGCCATTTTTGAAAAAGTGGAGCAAGATCGGCATATAAGTAGTTACGACATAGCTGAAGAGTTAGGGGTTGACCACAAAACAATTTTAACCCATTTGAAAAAGTCTGGGTATACAAAAAAGCTCGGTAATTGGGTGCCACACGAGTTCTTAGTCTTGAATTTGTATGTAAAGTACGAAATAACTTTTCCCCCGACCTAATAATATTATTCAACCAGCTGTTGCCCGCGACTTCGTCTGCGATCCAGGATGAAAAGTACCCTATGCCCTTTTCCAGCTCATGGTCTACTCCCATGTGCCAAATTTCATCCAAATCCGTTCAGCCGTTTTAGCGTGAAAGCGTAACAAACAAACAAACGAACAAACAAACTGATTTTCGCATTTATAATATTAGTTAGGATTAGGATTATCTCTTGTCAAATCTCATGTCGATCTCTATGATTCGTTTTTGTTATTTAAGTGAACCAAACATGATATTATGGACCAGAAATGGAAAGCTGATTCTTCCGCTTCTGCTCATGACTTACCCCTCTACATAGCAACAGATTTTTCCCGAACACAAACATGTTTAAACTGATACAGGCTCGTATCTGTCCGCAACCTGCAGCACATATACCTACAAAATTATATTATATTACCAACTAGACCAATTTACTACCAGACTGGTCATTACTAATTAATATTAGTAAATTTTCCGATAGATATTATATTTGACGCACGTTTTGAATAGATTTAGAAACTTGATTCTTGGTTTAGGTTACACGATTTAATTATCAACTTGTTATATTTTGGGGCTTATTTTAAGAATTTGGAAAATGGTGTGATTATTTTTGAAACTGATAATAGTAAAAAAAATATTGATTGGTGCTAGACTATAATAACAGATCAGATAATCGTTAAATATTTCTTATAACTGTTAAGTGTAAGAAGCAGTTCATGGAATTTTAGGGTCTAGTAGATATCCGCATTCTAATTACGTAACACATTATCAATCACAGTCTGAATCATTTTGAAGGATATTGCGAATCCATTGCTTCATACGTTCGAAAAATTTGTCTGCTCAACAACGTAAATAACGCAATGAATGTTGTTGAACTGTCAAAATGAAACTCAATCCTACGGTTAGTGTGTTACGCAATGACCCCGCTGATATGACGATAGTTTATTAATTTGTAGCGCACCCAGGGTAGTAGTAGGTAATGACGAGGAGGAAGTACCTGTTTTGGTCACAGGTAAAAGGCCAGATAGGAGCACATAAATATTGTTGTTTACTCAAAAAGTTTACTGGTCAAAATTACTGGTATTCAGATGCATCCGGTTCGACTAGTTCGTGGTTCGAAAGATTGCCTAAATTTTTTATAACAAATGATAAATGATAAATGATTTTATTTCTGTAAGTAGGTTTGTACAAACACTTTTACACGTCAATCATATTTTAAAACTAGATGAGATCGGCGTTTCCTATCTGACTACTCTGAGAAGAAAGGCCGAAACAAACTCAGAGGTCACAGTCTCTTTTAAAGTCCAGACATAATCTTGGTCAGATCATGTGAAGACCATGTAGATTTGAGTCTGAAATGGTCTTTTGAGGAAAAACTACCACACAGAATGAGTGGACCTGTCCAGTCAGTGCAGGCATTTGTCAGTAAGCGTGCAGCTCAACTCAAAACATAACATGATATTGACATTGCCAAAGACTTGATAGCTAATCTAAAAGTATTACGTAGGTACCCACGTGCCAAATGATTACCTCTTTTTTCGTTATCTTCCCATGCTTACGTCAATCGGTCATTGTTTATATTATGATACTGCATGACCAAACTCAATAAACCTAACAATAACAGCCGGAAAATGGCGATATAGGCCTGTGCAGAATGGTTGCATCCAAAAAAAAAATACCAGCTTACGAAGACCCCTCATTATGATCGTTAACTTGGTCCTTCGAGGCCACCTAAGGCTGGTCCTTTAAGGTGACCAGTTAATAAAGATATCTTCTTTGGTACTAAATTACAGTGGTCAGATGTCAGAGTTCTCCGTGCAAATATGAATATATGAAAATCCAAATATGAGCATGTCCTACCTACAACTAGCTTACAATGTTGCCCAAGGCGGTGATATTTTTCGATATATTACATAAATTTATGAAAAAAAAATCTGTTAATGATGATAAGGATGAAGCTGAAGACATAACCGATCAATAAAAAACAATCCCACCAAGTGATAATGGCGTACGGATTAGCAGTTTTAATTTTGTCATCATGAACCCATATTTTTTTGTTGATAGAAACGTCTACGTTTGAGGCGTGGAAAGGATATACATACACGTTGAAGACTGTAGCGTCTGTCTTTAGTCAGAGAGATTGTGGTTAACGTATTTAACATACTACATGCACTCACTCGGAATGAGTCGTCGATGACCGATTTTGAAGAGGAAGTCGATAATTATCTTAATAGCGATCAACAACTATCACCTTTACTCAAACTAGTCACGCCGAAAGAACTGACAAGGACAGTAAGAAATCTGGAGAACATAGAAGTCCTGGTTACGATTTCATCACATGTGAAATACTCAAGCACCTATCTAGAAAAATTATCGTTTTTCTAACTATACTGTACAATGCTGTCTTTCGATTACAATACTATCCAAAAATGCGGAAGATATCACAGATAATAGCGAAGCCGGGAAAACGACTAACCAAACCAAGTTCATACAGACCCATAAGCCTCCTACCAATCATATCGACGGTTTTCGAGAAAATATTTCTACGTAGATTAACACCAGTCCTTGACGAGAATGTGATTATACCAGACCATCAATTTGGATTCCGTGATAAGCACGCAACTGTAGAACAAGTGCATAGAGTGGTCCATAAAAATCAGGCAGTCGTTGGAAAATAAAGAATACTGTTCTGCGGTGTTCCTGGATATCCAACAGGCATTCGACAGGGTCTGGCACAAGGGACTTTTGTGTAAAATTAAATCTCTTCTGCCTAACTCTTTGTATATGATTTTAAAATCTTACTTAGACCAAAGAAAATGTCAAGTTAAGTGTGAAGTAGAACTGTCTAATCTCTAGGAAATGAAGGCCTCAGTCCCACAAGGTTCTGTGCTCGGGCCCGTACTCTATTTTACTCGCCCTTTACTTCAGACTTGCCTATTACTGATGACGTGGTAACCGCAACCTATGCAAATGACACTGCATGCCTTGCGAGTGACAAGGGTCCAACGCAGGCATCTCAGAATTTACAAATCCAGTAAAATAAAATTAATCTTTGGCTGAAAAATATGAATTTAACCTGGTATAATTAAGTCAAGTGACTTTCACTCTTCGGAAGGGCGACTGTGCCCCAGTGTACATGGAAAGTAAACCATTGCCAAATAGTAATGCATTAAAATACCTTGGGCTACAACTAGTCAAAAGACTTATCTGGGCCAACTACATTAAGGCCAAGAAAAAGGCAACCACCATTATGATGAAAAGTCTATCCTGGCTCTTAGGAAGACAATCAAAGTTATCTTTTAGTAACAAAACACTTGTTTACAAAGTTATAGTAAAACCAATCTGGACTTACGGAATAGCACTCTTGGGATCGGCTAGCAACTACAATATCGAAATTTTACAAAGGTTCCAAAATTAAGGGCTTTTTTTTTTTTTTTTTTGGGTGGGAAATCATCAAATGACCTCTCCCGCTCTGGGCGGAGCGGAAGGGCGTGTCAGACTCTTACTGACTAAAACCCACCCGTGTTCCTTCAGTTGCCTGTGCGCCAGGGCCACGGTAACTCTTTCGAAAAATCCGCAGCCCCGGCAGGCATCGGTCCTATCGGACCCCGTCAATGGTGCTGACATCTCTTTGAGGCGCGCGTGGAACACGACGCGCCGTCGACCCGGGCCTGGTCCTTACCGGACGGCGAGCTGCCCATTGCCCGCGCTCCGCAAGCCCGCGCCTACGGTGGCCGGGAGTCGGCAATCGACTCCCGACGCCCAGGGTGTCTCCTCCTGCGGCGACTAGGGGCGCGAGGGCGCAGTGATTGCCTCTCCCTCTCGCGCTCCGCCTCCTCCTTCGCGAGCATTACTGCTTCGCAGAAGGAGGTGACGGCTTCCCATTCCCTCTCGCTCCGTACCATGGCCTGAACCAGGGCCGGACGCGAGAGGTCGCCGCCGCCGATCGCTGCCACGAGGACACGGCGGTGCTCCGCCCAAGCCGGGCAGACCTCCACCGTATGCTCCACCGTGTCCTCCAGTCGATCCACGCAATGATAACACCCGGGGAAATATTAAGCCCTAAGAACAATATCAAGTGCTGGTTTGTCAGAAACACAGAAATACACGAGCATCTAAAGATACCAACAGTGAAAGAAGAACTATGCAAAAATTGCAAAACATATAAACAGAGACTGAGCAAGCACAGCAATGTCTTAGCCAAGAACCTTCTAAACTGGCAAGGGGATATAATCCGCCTAAAGAAATGGCTAATCCTGAATTTGGACCAGAGACAGTGAAAACTTAAACTTTATTTAGTACTGACCCATATAATTAATGTAAATTTTCAATGGAACACCACAAAAACAATCTCACACGAAGACTCCATCTGATTATGGCAAAAAAGCCGATCGCAGATAAAAGGAGAAAACAAAAAAAACATAAAAATTTCACCATAAACAAAGCCTTGGTTATTAATTACTAGGTAACCTGTCAACAAGAATGCGTTTTAATAATTTCTAATCCGCTTATCAAGCGTGGTCATTACCGGTAATACCTGATCGGTGAACCGCAGGTCTAGGCCAAGAAGTAAAAGTATTCTTACTGTCTATCGTATCTTGACATGCCATGGCGGCGCCAGTTGCCAAGGAAGTGTGTCAAATTCAGCACATTTTCTATTTAGTTCCCCTTTTTCCCGCTGGTCAACCTGAATTGGACATTCTCTGCGTAAGAATAAAACAAAAGCATATAATTTATTGCTAAATTTTAAGTAGATATTCTTAGGAAACATCCACTTGTCCTAAATACATTAATTATTTTGTGAAATTATGGTAATTTATTTGAATAGGCTTTCAGTCTGAATTTCGACATGCTCTTCTGTTATTGTTGCTAAATTAGTTTATTCTGAGAGATTCTTCGAATTCTGGTCCTTGGGTACAAGGTCAGATATGCTTTTCTAAACTATTTATGTCTGACAAAAAATACAGGATGTACAGAGTCCCATCACAAAGCCGTCATCTACGCATTCAACTTTTACGGTAGCGCGCAATGTAACGCACCCAAAACATTATCTTTAAGGATGTATGCAACGGTACGGGAGTCGTAGGGGTTTTTGAAGTTATAAAATTTAATTAATAATAATAATAATAATAATAATAACAGTGAACGTAATTTTGATCCATTTTTACTATAGTTTTTCATTATAAACCAAAACCGACCATTACAACCATGGACAAACTAAAAAAGAGACCATATAACACAAAAATTAAATAGATTAAATCAAAAACTACCGATTCGGAGGTGACATGACAGTTGTCACCTTCAAACATCAGTGAAAAAATATTAGCAAAATGAAATAATGTTGACAAGATTAGCCGCACATCGCGCACGCCCACCACCTCCGGACTCTTCGCTCAGCTCCGCCTCGCCGCCGCCGGTATCCAGCCCCACCGTGAGCGCTGTGATGACACCGGCCGCGGTAGTTGCGTCGAGCTCGAGCGACGAGTATTTTTCCTCGCCGACGTCGCCAACACCTGTACGTCGGCAGGGGAGAGGCCGGCCACCGAGGAGCTTGGGACTTAGGGGCCGTCCGGCCCCGAGCCGGGTCCCCGCTGCCGGTGGTTGTGTGCAGCGCATGAAATGGACTCAGTCTATGAACGAGAACGTCATGCGCGCATATTACAGGTCTACAGAGGGAGGAACTAACCTCACTGCGTACCGTGGTAGGATGCTGTCTCTATTTCAGGAACTAGAGCCAACTGTCAACGTCTCGGCCCAACGACTGTCGGATCAGGTGCGGGTCATCCAACGCAGTCATAGATTGGACGACGCCGCACTTGATAGTCTGCGCTCAGAGCTGAGCAACCATATCGTCTCGAGTTCGACACAAACCGCGATACAAGCGTCAAGCATTAATGAAATACCGCCGCGGTCAAATCATGATGTAGAAGTGGAAGATGATAGGGTTGCTTCAGTAAGTAGCCAGTGCAACGCCCGATTGAGGAGCGCACTGGAGGATGCATTTCGTGAGTACAGATCCACTCCGACCGAACTTAGACCTCGATTACCACGCCTACCTATGCACAAAAAAAATAGGGCGCTGGTGTGTGCCTTGGACTCGCAGCTTATGAATTTGTTCGAGAGCAGCGAGGATCTCGTTGATACACATTCGATCCTGTATTGCGCGGCTGTTGCGGCATGTCGTTTAGCTAACGTCAAGTTTCCAAATTCTGACGGGGCTACTCGACCAAAACCAACCGTACCAGCCTGGCAGTACAGGATCGAGGGTCGCATCGATGAGGCCAGGGTACTCATCGGCAAACTATACTGCTTCAGGGAGGGCAATACACGACCACGAGTGATGCGCTTTGTAAGGCGGGCATTCTCGGGGACTGGAATCAGCCCTCGAGATTACATGTCCCGTGTCACAGAGCGCATCGACTTCCTGAAGCAGAAAGTTTGTGCATGGGCGAGCCGTATTCGGCGGTATAAGCGGCGGGTTGATCGGTACACACAGAATCGCATGTTCCAGAACGACGAGAGATGGGTGTATAGAGCTTGGGAGCGACCTGAACAGAATGTGACGGACGAGTGCCGCCCGGATGATGCCGCCACGAGTACATTCTGGCGCAACATCTGGTCAGTGCCCGTCTGTCACGCTGAGGCTGGCTGGATGCGGGATGTTGGGCGAGCGTGTGAAACTGTACCAGAAATGGAAGCAGTCCTAATTACGCCACTAGACGTCGCCAGAGCAGTCCGTCCGTTACCGAATTGGAAGTCACCGGGACCGGACGGATTGCACAACTTTTGGTTGAAATGGCTAATTAGTTCACACGCCCGCCTGGCATCTCAGTTCCAGTCATCTTTAGAGTCTGGATCGCTTCCGCAGTTTCTAACAACAGGCGTTACCCACCTGCTCCACAAGTCAGGTAGTCCCACGGATCCCAAGAATTATAGACCGATCACGTGTTTGTCGACGGTCTATAAACTTCTTACATCCATTTTGAGAGCGAAAATTAATACGCACATTGAAAGTAACTCGATTATGTCAGCCTCTCAAAATGGATGTAGGAACGGGTCCCGCGGTACTAAGGAGCTACTCCTCATCGATATGGCCATAAGCCAACAGGTTCGTCGATCCCGCAAGGATCTGTCGACATGCTGGATAGATTATAAGAAGGCCTACGATTCGGTGCCACATACATGGCTCATGAGGGTGCTGGAGTTGTACAAGATAGATACAACTCTACGCACCTTCCTTAGGTCGTGTATGGGGCAATGGAGAACGGTTCTTCGCTATCCAGGGTGTCGACGGATCCAGGGGAGCGATGAGCCTGTATGGATTAAACGGGGAATATTTCAGGGCGACAGTTTGAGTCCACTTTGGTTCTGCTTAGCCCTGAATCCTTTAAGCACACTACTTGAGGATTCAGGACTAGGCTATCGGTTGAGGAGAGGTGGTCAGGTCATATCTCATCTCCTCTACATGGATGACTTGAAACTCTTTGCCCCCAACAAATTGCAACTGATGGAGCTACTGAAGGTAACTGAAACTTTCAGTAACGCCATCAGGATGGAATTTGGTGTGGACAAATGTGCAGTCATGCATGTAAAGCGAGGTGAGATTATGGAATCCGAGGGAATTCAACTTTCGGATTCCGTACACCTTAGATCCCTCTCCTCATCCGAAAGCTATAAGTATTTGGGTATGTCGGAAGCGTTAGGCATCAACGTTGCTGACATGAAGCAATCATTGAAGGAGCGCTTCTTTGGTCGCCTGAAGAAAGTATTAATTAGTCTTCTTTCAGGCGGAAACAAGGTGCGGGCCTTCAACGGTTGGATGCATCACCCACGATCATCGGTAATGAGACTGTACATACCGCGGAAGTGCGGGGGTCGAGGCTTTTTAAATGCAAAGACCCTCCACAACCGCGAAATGTGCAGTCTCAGGGAATATTTTTTAAAAACCGAGGTGGGTATGCACCGTGATGTGGTAGCAGTGGACAAGGGACTCACCCCGCTCTCCATGGCTAAAGAGAATTGGCGCAAACCTGTGGTACTTACTACCAATGACCGCAAGGAGGTATGGCAAAGCAAGGAGCTTCACGGACGCTTCTATCGGGCTCTTCATGAGCCCGGTATAGATTTCTTAGCGTCCGTATCCTGGCTACGTTTTGGTGACCTTTTCGGGGAAACTGAAGGTTTCGTCTGTGCAATTATGGACGAAGTTATCTTGACGAATAACTACCGGAGACATATTATGAAAGATGGGACGGTTGACATGTGTCGGGCATGCCATCGTCCGGGTGAGACCATCAGACATATTATCTCTGGTTGTTCTCGTCTAGCTAACGGCGAGTACTTGCACAGGCATAACCAAGTAGCCAGGATTATTCATCAGCAACTTGCTTTGAAATATAAACTAGTGGATTCTGAAGTACCGTACTACAAGTATGTGCCCGACCCAGTTCTCGAAAATGACCATATCACGTTGTACTGGGATCGGTCTATCATTACTGACAGGACTATTGTCGCCAATAAGCCTGATATAGTGGTGATAGATCGATTAGCGCGCCTCGCAATGATTGTCGATATTACCATTCCGCATGACGAGAACCTCGTGAAAGCTGAGAAAGAGAAACAAATTAAATATCTCGACTTAGCACATGAGGTTGTTGACATGTGGAATGTGAGCTCGGCTATCATTGTGCCGATTGTCGTATCGGCCAATGGCCTGATGGCCGAAAGCCTCGACCAGCATCTCTCAAGGCTCTCGTTAGGCAGTTGGATCAAGGGCCTGATTCAGAAGGCAGTACTCCTCGATACGGCTCGCATTGTGAGGAGGTTCCTATCTCTGGAGTCCTAACCACCGGTAGCTTGGACCCTGCTCCCGATACCGGCGGACCACTATTTTTTATATTTTTAAATGTTTTTTTTAATGATTTTATAAAAATATTTAAAAATGTATTTAATAAGGATCTAAATAAATAAATGAATAATAATAATAAATAATAATATTATATACTATTTTTTTTTTTAAATTTTTTGTCTACATTTATATCTGTAATTTTTATGGTGTACATAATAAAGAGTATTCTATTCTATTCTATTCTAATTAAAAGATGTTTTTGTAAAAAAAAAGTTGATATTTTGATTTTCAATATCTCCGTAACCAGAAGCATCCCTATCACAATGACGGGAAAAACAAGTGACTCTCGGCTCTGTTAATCGTCCTTTACATCAGTGACATCTGAAATGTGTCGTATTTTTACGCATTCACTACAGTATCTAAATATTTATAACTGCATTAAATAGCTATAAGTTTCACTTACGAATGCATGTAGTTGCATATGATGGATAAATAGATGTACATATGTTTAAGATTCAGCAAACATTGCCGACTCAGTAAGGTTAGGGAAAGGAGGAAAATGCCATGTATAAAGTATCTTAGACCATGAACAAATATGGATATCCCAGGGTTAATCTCTGTGCTAACTTCTAACATTGTCTTTAAATAACATAACATACCATCACGCCTGTATTCCCCGAAGGGTTAGGCAGAGGTGTACCTATAGTACACCAACATTTCGCCAGTTATGTTTAAGTCCCATGTAACGGGGGGCGAGACTATTGCCATCAACCGGGCACAGATCCAAACTCCGGGATGCTACTGAGAAATTACAGATGGAAAAACCCAAGAACACTTTGCTCGACCCGGGAATCAAACCCAGGACCTCATGCTCAGCGGTAGCGCTAGCGACCACTAGACCAATGAGGCACCTTTTAAATTAATTCTACGTTAATATTTTTGTTAATTAGTATGCCTACAGAGCTTTTTACACGGTACTGTTTCTTTCTTTATTTTCTTTTTCTATGAGATCGTAGAGCAGTGGTGGCCCTGTGGTAACTGCCCCGACTTATGTGTGTAGATTCGAATTCGTACCCAGATGCCTCACTTAAAGTAATTAAGTCCATCACCACTGCTCTCAAAACAGTGAAGGAAAAACGTTGAAGGCATGTTCTAGAACCAGTAATCTCAAAGACATGCGACGTCCTCTAACCCGCACTGGGTCGCGTGGTGGATTATGACCCAATCCCTCTAACAGAGATAAGGCCTGTGTCCTAGCAGTGGGAACGTTATTTACTGACTAAGCCGTCTATTTTTACTTTATCACTAGAAAGCTGCATTTCTGCAATTAGATCTTGTCACTTCTGACATAATTCCGTACTTGATTAGCAAACTGCCAACTGTCTTATATGCAATACGCGAGCAGCTTTCTAATCATAAACATCATGATCCTAGGCTTTTTCCAACTATGCTGGGTCGGCTTCCAGTCTAACCTAATGCAGCTGAATACCAGTATTCTACATGGAGCGACTGCCTATCTGACCGCCACAACGCAGTTAACACGATCATCGTAATATTGCCAAACGAACGAAATTCTGATTGTGAAAACGTTTTCACTTTGGCAATTCCTCTTGGAATTCTTTTCACGTAGACTATACTGAAAAGTGCTTTACAAACAAAGCCGTTACTTCCTGAAAAGTGAAGTATTTTATTTTTAGCGACCGACGAAATAGCTGACGAATTGTAATCCTCTTGGTAAAATAAAATAACCTCATCTAAAAAGGCTTTAAGTGAGGTATTAAAAACCTCGCCAAGAAGTGGTGTTCAGTTCGGGTCAAAATTTATAACATCAAAGTTTTGAATCTATCATTAATTGTATAAATACGAAAGTAATTATGTTTGGCTATCTGTTACCTCTATATACCGCAATCACTGAACCGATTGTTAAGGCTCCTTCAAACAAGCTCGACACGCGACACAAAGACACCGCCGGTCGCGCGGTCACTCGACGGGCGGTGCTTTAGCTTCCCGCGCGATTCGCGTCGCGTGTCGCGTCTGTTTGAAAACGCCTTTATGTTTGACAGACAGGTAGCCTGGGACCTGGAGACGGAAGTAGGCTACTTTTCATCCAAGATATTTGTATTAACAACGAGTACTAAACTGATATAATATTTTTGATGTGAATGTGTGGCGACGCATACCGTGGCCACGCGTCGCCACGCCATATTTTCTATACAAAATAGTTTCGATGTTTCACATCTGCCAGGCGTCCCGCGACGGCTCAATTTTTTTTAAACTTTTATATTAGTCTTCTTATAGATATTCATGGCCATATTTAGTAGGCAGATATTCCTCGTACAAGAATTTTGAATTGGAAGGTAGAGACCCAACCCAAAGTGACATTGACCGACTGACATTTCGCGATGTCGTTACGGAGACCCAGTTCTATGCGATTGACAACCATACCTATGTATCCTACGTAATATCACCTATGATCCTATAATCACAGTGATGATAATATAAGATGATAGATAAGATTTGCACAATGTTGCTGACCAAGTATGTATCTTAATTGTTCACTTGTAAATTACAAATGACTAGCTATGCCCGCGACTTCATTCGCGTGCATGTCGGAAAGAAAACAGAATGGATTTCACGGGTTTTGGGTTTTAACGCGAAACCCTTATCTTTTTCTACAATAAAAGTAGCCTAAGTTACTCCTTATAACATCAGCTATCTGCCAGTGAAAGTCCCGTCAAAATCATTCCAGCCGTTTCGGAGATTCTCCGGTACAAACAGAGAGTAAGGCAACAAAAATTTAGATTGTTTTTTTGTTATAAATACCGACTACCGTATATATATACTTTAATAAGCATTTAGTAAAAAGCTGTTCTTTTTTTATATTACAAACAGACACTTCAATTTTATTTATTTCTAGTATAGGGTGTATATGTATGTATATATATATATAGATTTAATGACCTTCCCTGTACGTGAAGTTCTGTTCTGTGAGCGTTCTTTCATGTATTTTACAAAATACTGAAAATAAAAAGAGGTTTAGTGGTTGAGCACAAAAATATGAATGACGTATGAGTCGTTGCGTATTATGACGCTGAGCGAACAACGGTGACAAATCCAGAAGAAACATAAAAATCGATGAAGTCTTTCCTTTCAACTTAATGCAGAAGTGGAGCCAGGTGTGTTACTACAGACTACACTAATATTATAATGAGGTAAAGTTTGTAAGTTTGGATGTAGGAGATAATCTCTGGAAGTACTGAACTGATTTAGAAAATTCTTTCACTGGCAGTCAGCCACACTATTACGGAGTGCCATAGGGTATGCATATGTACATATGGATTTTTTTGCCGATTCCGGTTTTTGGAAATGTTTTCAACATCGCGGAGATATGACGGCTGAAAACGTTAACAAAACATGCAGCCATTTCGCATTCTTTTTGTTTTAAGGATTTTGTTTTGAAGTGTAAGGACTCGCGAGGTCTACAGCTTTCACTTCTTAACATAGTCCTTCTATGATGAAAATATTTCCGTGGTCATCAAACCTAGATAGACACTAGGAAACTGCTGCATATCCTCTTGACAGTAATGAGTCATCAAAACATGGTGTCAGGGACATCGACGCACAATATATTACCATGGATTCAGTACATGATTCTGGGCCCCTCAGTGTTGCAACTTTGCGTCGGTTATTAAAAAGAAAATTAACTCTCCCATACATTTCAACCGCGTAGGTATTGCACTTTTCTATGAAACAGCAGATTTTTTTTTTTTATAATACAGTCAACGACAAATTTCACGCGCGCCTCAAAGAGATATCAGCGTCATTAACGGGGTCCGAAAGGACCGATGGCTTCCGGGGTCGCGGATTGTTCGAAAGAGTTACCGTGGCCCTGGCAAGGAACACGGGTGGGTTTTACTCAGTAAGAGTCTGATACGACTTTCCGCTCCGCCCAGAGCGGGAGAGGTCATTTGATGATTTCCCACGCAAAAAACAAAAAAGGGGGGTTCAGAATCATTTACAGAATTCATGATTTCAGTTCGCGCCATCCTGTATAGACTTTTTTTTGTCACCGTAATGACCAAGAAATTACTAAACTACATCATAAATACATAAATAAAATCTCCCAATGCGATTAATTCACAACATTGTCTTAAAATTAATACTTTTAACACTACTCCAACCGACGACCACAGTTCTTATCACGTTTGCGCAGATGAACCAAATAATTTTATAGAAAAAAAATCATAATTGCTTCTTTGAACAGTCGGGTTATCTCGTTAGCTGGTTCAATTGCCCTTCCGAGTTTTATTCACAAGATCAAAGTCACATTGCTCTTATCATTGTTATACTTGTAATGTGTTGATATGTTACGAAAATGTTGTCATATTTAATTAAGGGGATCGCGGCTAACTAATGCCAGCTACACGGGTCGAGCGAAGCTTAATCTACTCTTGCCGAGATTGGTCTGTGGGTGACCAGCCATGACATGCCGAGACTCCTCCGTGCCTCTGAAAGTACGTTAAGCTGTTGGTTCCGGCTGTCATTCGTAGATCTTTGACAGTCGTTACGAGTAGTCAGATGCGCAAAAATCTTACAACCAGTCTTACCAAGAGGTATTGTTTCAACCATTAACTGGGCTGTGGACGTCAGATAGGCAGTCGCTCCATGTAAAATATTGGTATTCAGCTGCATCCGGTTAGACTGGAAACCGACCATTTACTACGTTTGTCTTTCATTGACTTGAATGTGCCCTGGCGGCTGAGAGTACGTCATGCTCACTGAAATGTCTCGCTGGTGGTGGCGTGTGTGTTGGATCATTAAGTTCCCTTCAAAATAGTTGAGCTAAATGGTGCTGATCCATACGTCATGTTCGTGAACGGGCGCCGTCAGTAGGGACTGGTCATCTCTTAGCTGCCACGGCTTATTTTAATTTAATTTAATATTTGAATTGTTTTTCTCTTTATTACGGACTCTTTAAACGTTCTGCATCGTTCTCACATGCATAACTTCAACATGAATGATGTAACCAATTTTTTGTAACCATATTTTGATTTGAAAGAGTGTCCATGGAGTTTCTTGCCCGTTCTTCTCCATAGGTACCTACTACGCTTTGGAATGGGCATTTAGCTTCATCTTTCTGACTGATCGACCCCCTTGACAATTCAAAAGTGCTTGTAATTGGTTTATTTGAAATAAATACTTTGAGTTTGAGTTTGACACCAAAATGGTTGGGAAAAGGCTAGATAGGATGATAATAGATTCTATATTAAGAAAATTGTGTCATATTTATTTTGGTATGTTTTAGGTGGGACTGAGCTGTCTTGTGATTATTATGGCGTCTTAATTTGTATTTCACGGTTTAATAGACCATTCGAAACATATTATTATGGTCCACTAAATAATTGTGCCAAGAGAATGGTTAGATGAATCCACTCGTGCCTATTATTGGTAAGGTTCCCTTGCAAAAGTATTATTAGTTGAAGATGGACTATTAAATTACATATTGTGTTTATTCAATACTGACAATAGACTTCGTCTTAAACTCTAGAAAGTGGTGGAAGTAGAATAGAATACTCTTTGTTATGTACACCATAAAAATTACAGGTATAAATGTAGACATTTTACACAGGTTGACACAATGGGCGGTCTTATCGCTAAAAATGATATTTTTTTCTTCTTCTTCTAGTAGTGGTGGTGGCGGTTTGGTTGTTTTGGGGTCTGACATTTGTAACTGACTTTCAGAAAGTGCAGATTTTTACCCCTATTTTGATACGATGAATGATGTTTTTAAATTAAAACGTTAGGAAACAATTACCAGTACTTTATTATAGTTCGAATTGGTTTGGCAACAGCGTAATCTGGTTTAAACCGTATGACCCTAAGTTAGGCATAATGTCGCTTAATTTGGTACCTACCTACTATTCGTATTTGAATTAAACAATTAATAATTGATCCCTCTATCGATTTCAGATAGCAAAATTTTTAAAACCTACTTGAAATTCCAGTTTAGTCAAAGTCATAAAGTCATATGGCTAGCCTGGAACTAAAGTCGTCCATGTAACATTTTTGGCTAAATCCATCTATGAGCGTTATTGAACATAAAAATAATAAAAAATATTGTTTAAAAAAAAAGCTTATGTTCAAAAATGCTCATAAATGGATTTAGCCAAAAATATTACATAGACCACTTTAGTTCCAGGCCAGCCATATATTCATTGAGGAACTTGTAGATGTCAAGCATAATCGGATTCTAGGTCCGTGCCCAGTTAAGTTTTATTGTCTGTAAGCTTACTTATTTGGGTCTGTTTAAAAACGGTAGGCAATATATTTTATGTTAACCAAAGTTCTGTGGGCTCTGCATAATCCTACTCCTACTATATTTAATATTATAAAATGTGAAAGTTTGTGAGGATGGATGAATTTTTGTTACTCTTTCACACAAAACTGACTGAACGGATTTGAATGAAATTTGGCACACAGATAGACCATGACCTGAGTAAGAACATAGGCTACTTTTCATCCTGGATCGCAGACGAATTCGCGGGCAACAGCTAGTATACTAATATACTGCAATGTTGTATAACTGATCTGACTGGACCTGACAGTCTTCTTTCAAAATTACTAGATAAAAATTATGGTTTGCACATTACTGTTAATCTTAATTCACGTAGTTATTAATAGCATCCTATATTTATTTATTTTTAATGTCATCATGAATAGTTGCAAGGCTTAACTCCATCAGCTTCGAAACTGCGAGAGTTTTGTACGAAAAGGATGAGTCGCCTCTGCTCCTTTTGCAGTCATACGGCATTGCAGGTACATTGCAGTGATTTGGAATATGTCAAGGCTTTTGTAGAAGCTCTTAAGAGGCTTACAACAGCTAAAACGCGGTCACTGTGGGACTGCATAGAAAAGAAAGAGAAGCGCGAGGACACAACGCTGGTAATTTATTGCAAAATACGAAGCAATTATCTATTTACAAGAAATCTATTGATTGGATTAAAAAATTAAAACACTATTACGTTAGTATGATGCTTGTAGAATAATCTGACAAAAAATCAGAATGATTTAATGCATAGTAGTATGGTTTAAAAAAAAAAATCTATACAAGATTTTCTCTTTTACAAAGGAAAACAAATGACAGTCTTGTATAAGAGAACTTTAGTTAGATGCGCTGTGGTCTCAATTTGTAAAAATACACCATTTTTATTTCCACTTATAACACCATTTTCTTTTTTGTATTGAGCTAAACCAAAACTGAAAGAAACCACGAGATACTAAAAATAGTACGGCCGTTCTAAATGCTCGAAGCCCCATTAACTTTCTGTAATGAGTATTGAAAGGTGCCAGTAGCATTATTCAGATGTATGTCACGCCCTCCGCCCCCTTTACATACATTTCATGGTGTTTTACTTAAATTACCATAATGTCCCACGATCCATTGAAGGTGTAATAATATAATTTTTCGTGATTTATAAGGTTGAGTGGATATTGGGGGAAATTGAGTATTCCTGCTTTGATGGGAAAATTTTCCATGAGAAGGCCATATATTGGTTGGTGGCATTGTGTTATGGCTTTCATTACGGGTGGCAACTTTATAGCATCGTGTAGTTCTCAGACTGCAAATTCAGGGTTCATTAAAATAAAGTTCCTTGCCTTACTCTCAAAATCAGGTTATTCAGAAGATAATGATGAGATAGAATTTTACGATATAAGGTAATTAGGTGAAAATAAAAACAGACATGCCAAAATATTTATGCTGTACCACACTGATCCGCACTCCTTCTCACAGTGGGGATACCTGTGTCCCAGCAGTGGGAACATAATAGGCTGATAATTCTTATGGTGATCTTCCCATAAAAAACAATCATTAATGTTTAACCGTGGAGTTTCTTGCCGGCTCTTCTCCGTAGAAAACTACCAACTGGAACTGTTCGCTGTGCTTCTGAAGTTTCATAAGTGCCCATGTCTGTTTATATGAAATAAAATATTTTGAATTAGAAATTAAAATTTTGAATTTGTTACAGATATACAAAGGCTTGGATGTGGTGACTGCGAAGGCGTCGGTCAAAGAACGGGAGATGGCGACACATCACCTCCTCGACATTCTGGAGCCACATCAGATGTTCACCGTCGTGGACTTCAGGAACAGAGCACTCAAGATTGTATCCTTTTTGAAGAAGAATCTTTACTAACAGCACAGGTCACGTCAGAATTATAGATACGATAAATCTACAAAGATTCCGGCCTACTCCCTCCCACCGAGGGCAGGCCCGAGTCCCAGCAGTAGGAACGTTATAGACTGGTTATACTTACGCTGCAAAGATCTCTAATTGGCGGTACGCCTCGCGGCCTGAATATGGCAGTCTGGCTTTGCTCTACAAAGTCAGACTTCGGCTCTGTCACTTCAACCCGTAAAAAAACATATGTTCTCAAACATGCTTGGAAATTCGAGCATTATTTTGACAACCTTCTTCGAGATAAGTTGAAAATGCTGTACTGGTCAAATACATGAGAGCAACGGCCGGTAATGTTAGTATGAAAATCCATATCTCTCGTGTTTAGCGGCCGAATAAATTACTATGAAAACTCATATCTGTCGGGTAATTTAAAAATGGAACGTACTTTTTACTTCGACCCGTGGCAACCAAGGAGGTAACTTATCAAAGATTTTATTTAAATCTCGAATTGGCGTAGCAAATAGAGCTGTTTAAAGTGAAAAAAAAAAGACATATGAACATATTGGCGCGAGAAAAGTTATGGTTGTGCGTCATTGATTCTGAAATTTATAATTAATTTACTTAGATAGAATTTCCGCGCATTATTTGAGAAAGTCCTAAGTATACAAGCCTTGGCCGCAACCAGGCATTGATGGACTCACGTATGTGTGCCTCAGCTTCGCCTCGGCCCACATTTTCACGTTCGTCCATCAATGCCTCTGTTGTCGGCCGCTGCAGTAATGTACTATTCTTATAAATATTTACTTATTTAATTGGTACACCAATAGCACTGTAGTACATACAGAACCATTAATAGACAACTAAAATATAAAAAAACCATTGTTGGTACCTAAACTAACTGACACAATTGTCATACGTAATATAGCACAGGTAAGGAGGTTATCTCTAGGAGCACAAAACATTTGATAGGCCATTTAAAAAACCCTAGACTGATCTAGCCTGTACTTAAGTTACGGCTCAGGAAGCAGGTCAAACAGTTATTACGAAGAGACGATTATGTCATTTCCATTTATTAAATTCCGTTTCACACTACAGATATTTTCATCAAAACTCAAAGCATTTATTTCAAATAAACCAATTACAGGCACTTTTGAATTATCAAGGGGTCTGTCAGTCAGAAAGATAAAGCTAGTTGCCCATTCCAAAGCGTAGTAGGTACCTATGGAGAAGAACGGACAAGAAACTCCAGGGACACTCTTTTAAATCAAAATATGATTACAAAATATTGGTTACATCATTCATGTTGAAATTATGCAAATGACATAATATTCAGGTTTAAAATTAATTGTCCCCAATATCTATACATTAACGAAAGACGCCAAACGTGTACGTGTACGTCACGTGTGTCGCCGCCATTTTTTTCAAAAGATTTTATTTGACCATCAAATTGATGTTTACACACCTACAGCTTTTGTGCGAAGAACATTTGTTCAAATATGTTCAAAGAACTGAATTGTTCAATAATTTTATGTATAGGAACTACTCCATGGACAATACAGCTTTAATTTGGAAAATATTGATTTTCTGAAATTTATGAACATATTATGTCAAAGTAGGTATCGAGTTGCTGTCAACCTATTGTAGGTATCTAGGTCGAATTAACAATTTGAATTTGAATTGCTTACATAATATTTAAAGAAAATAGCAAAGAATGGACTGTCCCCTCTTTTCCGGGAGTTTCATAAAAGACTTATGGATATTTCAGTTGGATAACATTGTAGTTAAGTACATCCACCCATGAAAAAATAAACCATTATACAAAAAAAAACAACCGCCTTCCAACGAAAACAGTACAAAGTGAAAAATTACTTTAATTTTGGAAGTTGGTGTCTATGGTTTTGTAATTTCGGTTTTTGCCACCGACTTCCGAAATTAAAAGTATTTTTCCTTTGTAGGGTTTTTTTTTTTTGTAAAAACATTGTGATATGTAAATAAAAGTGACAGGAAGTTATTAAAACATCATCAATATATACTACGTGGAAAAAATATGCATTATAAGGATAACTCAAAAACTACTTGGTCAGATCTGGATCAAATTTACATATATATATATATATATATTTGAATGCCGGGGCTTCTCATGTGGTCCTAACATGAGAAGCACCAGCATTCAAATAAAATAAAAAAAAACGGTTCACCTAGAAAAAAGTAAATAGCTGTCCCATCCCGTGGAGCTCCGGGCCATAACATTTATTAAATAAAGCCATATTTCCATAGAATTTTCAGATAGACAAAGCGTACTCCACATTTATTACACTTGGGAATTGCAGTAACTGGAAAGTTTAAGTAGAATGAAGATATACTTGCTCTCAATTAAAGATTTCTTGGAATACTTGCCACTTTGTAATCCTACGGAAAGCAAGTTAAAAGGGATTCACATAAATCAAGATTAGGTGTTCATGTCTCATGTAAGTCTTGTTGAAATATATATATATTGTCTTGCTTGGCTTATTTTCATATAATTTAGTATTTGAATTGTTTTTGTCTTTTTATTACGGACGCTTTTAACGTTCTGCATCGTTCTCACATGTATAATTTCAACATGAATGATGTAACCAATATTTTGTAACCATATTTTGATTTAAAAAAGTGTCCATGGAGTTTCTTGCCCGTTCTTCTCCATAGGTACCTACTACGATTTGGAATGGGCAACTAGCTTCATCTTTCTGACTGACCGACCTTTGACAATTCAAAAGTGCCTATAATTGGTTTATTTGAACTAAACGCTTTGAGCTGAGTTGACTTGTATTTTGTTTTCCCTTTAACCCTTACACACGTTGTCTACATCTCTTTTAATATACTCTCCTATCCCAGGTATGCTGGAAGAGATTTCTTTAGAAATAAGCATCACCTTTGTACGTATTTTTCTGTTCCTTTCTTCCTGTCTGTTTATATAATAATAATAATAAATCATTGTATTTAGGATAACTAAAAAATCCATAAATTGTTAGTTACTGGTTTGTACTTAAAATACTATTGTTAGTAACTTATACTAAAGACGAATTCATGAGAAGACAACGAGAAATGGAAACTAGGGTATAAGTCTTCTCACAAATTGCCTTATTATGGCGGAGGAAGTGTCTGCCGCCACAGCTTTCAGCATGCTATTGAGACTGCCTCTTATTCTGCTCAGAAGTGAGGCCGTGTTTTCTTCGGATGATGGCATGAAATCCATCGGTATGGGTTACCGTGAACATTTCCGACGCACTGCAAAAGCGAGGCAGCCGCAACAGCATCCTAAAAACATTGTTATATTGGACGCGTAGAACATCCAGCGACCTTTTCGAGTAGTTGACCCAAAGATTACCGGTGTAGAAACTTTGACAATAAGCATTAAAAAGCTTAATCTTTACTTGGTCGGTACACCGAGCAAATCTTCGTGCCAACATATTACCCCTGACCGTCAGAGCCCTACGCTCCCTCTCACTGTCATCATGGTCACTGAGGTCAACGAAGTTATCTGAGTGTACTGAAATGGTTGAATAAATAAATAATAAATGTCTGAATTTTTGAATATGACGTCGAATATTAAATATCAGTGGTTGCATGAACTGAAAATTACAATAGTTATGAGACTATATTTGGTCCTGGCTGTCAGTCAACCAGCCTTTAGGTGAGATCATTAGTAACCGATGACACCTCTTCATACCTTGATTACAAAGTAGAAAATGAAGGTAACATGCGTAGGTTTAAAACAACCTTTCAACAAGCAAGTCCTTCTAGTGCGTGTGAAAGGGAAACTTATCTAGGATATCAGCTGGCGGTCTACGCAAGTATTGGAAGGGTCAACTGCAACACTAATGGCGCTGTAGGTGTAAGACACGTCACTAGTATTGCAGAGTTTCATTTAGTCATGCTTGTTCCGGATAGTGTAGTAAGAGTTACCGTGAGTCATGCTGGCTTGGAATTATTCATGTAAATAGTTGTAGATTCTGAACCTAAGGCGTATCATTTACGTCATATGAAGTGTTAGAGAACAATCGTTTGGGTTAACAAGTTTGGTAAATTAAAGAGGCCGTCAAATCTTGAATCTAATATTATTTGACTAGAAAAGACACGGATGAACTAGTTTTAAACTAAGTTTTTAGTTTATATGCTTACAATGTTTCCTTAACATCAAATACAGCCGATCACATAAAACAAGAAATTTATCTTACTCATTCGATTCTCGCGAACCTTAGGGAATGGGTTCAAACGCCATAATGAAAGAACATGACTCCCGCCCGGGGCTTTTTTACTCGACTACACGACGCAAAGGAGGATAATGTGTTTATCAGCCTATGTATGTATGTATGTTTGTTCCTTTGTGGCACTCTACGAAACCAAACGCGTACTTAGGCCATTGTTGATGATTCTTTCGTTAATCGATTTGTCTTAATCTTATGAGTGTCACTAAAGACATGACAGGAATCTAAATTCAACATAGCGACAACCAGACGGGCAGACGCCATATTGTGAAAAAGAAAAAAATAAAGTCGACGAACTATGTCAAGTGGGATATCGTCGAACAGGTCTTTGAAACTCATTTTTAGTTGTCTCTAATCATTTTTCATTTTTAATGGCCATTTAGGATTTACACGACTTAAAGTTGGGTAGCAACCATTCTCACTTACATTTTCAATACTTACGAGTATAATAAAGCTGTGATAAAGTTCTTATATGATCGTATCATGGGTCTTATTAACGTGAAAAATAATAATTACCTATAATATAATTCAATTTTTTTTTTTTTTATCGATTGGAAAGACTGACTGATTACTGATTTGAAAGATCATTTATACAAAAGTTACACAAAAGCGTTACAAGTAAAGATCAATGATCTTTATTTTTCTCTGACTGTATTAAGATACAGTCAGAGAAAAATAATCCGAACTAAAAAGTGTAAAATAAAACAAAGTTCATCTAAAAAATTAAAAAAACCCGACTGCGTAGAAAGTAAACTTTAAAACTGATGGAAACAAGATGACAAAAATATGTCATCTTGTTTCCATCTTTTTAAGGTTTACTTTTTACGCAGTCGGGTTTTTGATTTTTAGGGTTCCGTACCCAAAGGGTAAAAACGGGACCCTATTACTAAGACTTCGCTGTCTGTCCGTCCGTCAGTCTGTCACCAGGCTGTATCTCAAGAACCGCGATAGCTAGACAGTTGAAATTTTCACAAATTATGTATTTCTGTTGCCGCTATAACAACAAATACTAAAAACAAAATAAAATAAATATTTAAAGGGGGCTCCCATACAACAGACATGATTTTTTTGCCGTTTTTATAGGTAATGGTACGGAACCCTTCGTGCGCGGGTCCGACTCGCACTTGGCCAGTTTTTTAGATTAACTTTGTTTTATTGTAACTTCTATAATTAGTTTTGTGTTTTTGGTCATCCATTCAAATCAGCTATCAGTTTGAATTTGGATGGACTTATGTTACCTGGTCAGGCTTTCAGGTTATATCATATCAAGACTTTCTTCTACAAATATTCCGTAGCCAAATTCTTATAGCACAAAAAATTCGTCGATCAATCCGTAGTAGTGCGCGTCACCTCTGACAAGTATTTGAAAGGTTTACCTTCTTTCGCGTTTCGGCCATTGACCACGTAATCCTCTTATGCTGACCAAAGTAGCTTACACATTTGGTACACTGGTCTGTCGGTATAATAAGTATGTACTTCACTAACGAGCAATTTCGTCATTCAAAAGTGAATATTGGATTGTTGGAGGTACCGTTCCTTTGGCTGTGTTGTGGTCTTTGATCATCAAAAGATTATTGTAACTAAATTATTTTTACTTATGCGGTTTTCCTTGCCGCTTTAGTGTTAGCCGCTCTTTTTATGTTATGAATTTATTTAGTTTCGTTATTTATGTGTAAAACGAAGTTTAAGTACACAAAAATTACACTCCATTTTATTCCCACTATATTAGACTTCGTGGTTTTTGGGATACAGTGATTTACTCCATAATCACTGATGATACTAAGATTATCTATGGTTCTATGTTAAACTTATCTAACATCCGGTTTATCAATCGTACCTTTAAATTGTCAAAATTATAGATCCGTCGAAATGTGGTCGACATGATTTTAAATCAGATAACCTTTCCTACATCTGATGCTGACTTCCTTAAAAAGTTTCATAATTGCTAAAAAATATGTATGTGACTTACTTTGTAATGAACTTAGATAAATATGAGTTAATTTATCGATTCTTCTCAGCAAACGAAAACGTATTAAAATATTTTTCTGTTTAAATGTTGTAACTATGATATCAATAAAATTAATGATTCCTTATCATTGAATACAGATAGACACCCTTGCAGAACAAGGAAAGATTCCAATCGTAGTCGGAGGAACAAACTACTACATAGAATCCATTGTGTACAAAATACTAGTCGAAGACATGGATGACAATGAAGCTTTGTTATGGGACAAGAGTAGGAGAAAGAGAGATAATAGTGAGAGTCAGAAAGAAAAACAGGAGAAGGACCTAGCAGTAGATGCTCTAAGAGAAGACGAACAAACAGAAGATCCAGGAGAGCTATCTATATCTGATACCTCTAGAAAAGATTTTGATTACTCTAAGTTGCAATTAACCAAAGCACAGCTCCAGAAAGATATATATAACGAGGCAATCTTTACAAACGAAGAGATTCACGCGAAATTGCACCTGGTAGATCCGAAGATGGCGGAGAGGTTGCATCCGAACAATAGGAGAAAAATATTGAGGTAAGTAATAGATGTAAACGTTGATTTAGTATGTTAAGTTCTTGGTCATTGTTTTCATTAATTGATTGATTGCGCAATAATTACCGCCATCTATCGACGCATGTTTGTATTTTAGGCTTATTTATACGTACGGAACCGGTTAGATTTTTTATATTATGTAGTATTTCATGATTATTTTCATAAATGCTCTGATCAGCTTTGCTTTAATTAAAATTATTATTTTTAGACAAATTCCGCACTTCATAAATCATGTTATCTTTAATTCTTTAATAGCCTGCTAAGTATCATTTGCCAATTTATATTCTTTTTCAAAGTTTTCCACTGGTGTTAAGTTAACATGATATACATAATTATGTTTTTATAATACTTTAGCGTCTAAGCAATTTGTTTGCGCTATCACTAAACGGTTTAAAAATAAATCATTCAGCAGTATAATCCATTCAAAAACAACGAAGCGACGCAAACAGACTGCCGCGACCGGTTTTTATGAATGAATTCATCGGATATTTGTTAGGTGACTATCAATAACTCATTACCAATTTTAATTCTAACCTCTGCCATTAGATTTTCACCTCTATCGCCACTTTATAAGACTTCTAACGACGTCAAATGTATTTTATAAAATATGTTTTATCAATTTTATCAAGTAATGTCAAAGTTCAGGCACAGTGTGTCAAATTGATCAATCTGGTGCTTAGCTGGGTGTTCGTTATCTTGGACCTTGTGCTGTGATAATAGGGGTCACATTGGTAAATCAGCAGTGATGTGAGGATCGGTCTATGTACGACATGTTTCTCGCCCATCACGTGAGCTTTTTAGGATTGTTGCCGTGGGACATTTTTAGGTAATTAAATTTGAATTTTGATGGGAATCGCCTCGGTGACGCCAAATTTAGTTCAAGTTCTTGATGAATGGTTAATACAGACTAACAGGTATCTGTTAGTAAGGAATCAGCTGTTTTATAATGGTAGTAGAAAAACATAGCCTGAAGGAGGAAATCAGAATAATACTACTATTTATCTTTGAGGTAAACTATTTATTTAACTGTGAAAATATTTACTCGACATCCTTCCTCAAATGATTACGTGTACTTTTCATGAATTAATTTAAATTTATGTATAGATGTTAACAAACCAATTGGTGGATGTTTCTGGAAGCGTTTTCAGTGGAAATATCCATCCCACTATAGTGGTAGATGTCAATGTAATTTATGTATCATAATATTATTAGATTTATTCCCAAAATCTTCTATTGTATTTCCAATTTTTGATCCTAAATCAACAACACTGATTTCAGATATATATTTTTAGCTTAATATCTGAGTTTTCCAACATTTAATCTATCTATACCAACTGTCCCTTTCTAGGAATAAATTACAATTAATTTTTATACCAAATCTATACTTAACTGCCTTGAACGAATCATTAATTTTATTCCCTTTTTACTGCTGTAGATAGTCGGTTTCCTATGTTTAATGTTTAATGAAGATATCTCGTTCGACCTCATCAACCTCCAGTATTTCCTGTTGCTTCATTATTACGTTCTTAGTGTTACTATGATCGGTTCAGAAAGGGGCTGCTTTTATTTCTTTAGCATCGTCTCTTTTAATAGCTATGTTATTTATGTCTTCTGTTTCATCATCTTTGCTCATTTCATTTGATTTTTCATAAGTAGTCTCATATTTTTCGAGTTTCTCAGTTGTGTTCTCAGGTTAGAATTTATGAATTACGTCACAATACTCGCACTAGGTGTCCACTCAATGTTATGTTGTAGGGAGGATGGTAAACTTAACACCACAGCCTTATTTATGAATGATTTCATAATACACAGATCAAATTCAACTAATTTTGAATACTTTATTAATGTACCTACCTACAGTACCTACGTCATTAATACAATAAAGACCGCCTCTTCAGTTATCTGTCAACCTAAATCATTTGTTTAGTATCGCTTCACCATAGAAGAGTCCGTTATAAAAATGGTCTCGTCAATGACTGCCACTCTAAAACTTCATGCTAAGCCGCCTCCCTCGCATATCGCACAAGGCGGGCTAAGATATGAGATATAATCGAAATTAGACTTCGAAAAAACAAACTTCCCCCTAACAACAGAGTCGCGAAACTTGTTCACGCGGTTTACATAAACATAGGAACTGAAGGCCGCATGACATGATGACATAAAACCTTTTAACCAGTCAGCGTGAGCCCCCTCCTTGACCGTAAACTCCCCACAAAGGGGGAAGTATATTGACGGCGGCGGTTCTACTTATACTAGTTGTTACCACTTCCGTAGGTCTTTAGCCGCTGCCAAGGATTTCGTAGACATTTGCGAATGTGTGCGTGTGACCTTGGTTTTACTACCCGTTGTAGTGTGGCCATGTTTGCAAGCGTAGTCCGCGGATTGGATCGCGACGAGCGTATGTGGGTCGATCTAATTGGACGTTTTGTTGGGACAAGTGATCGAATATCTTAATAAAGTTATACGTCATTTAATTAATTAAGAGTTTTGTTTTATCTTGGTTAATTAAGTTGGATTTGCGTTCAATATTTGAGGTGAACGTATAAGCATGCCTTTACTAACTATATCAATACTCATCACTTACTTATTTAAATTGGTCAATATTATGTCGATCACGATGTTCACACAAATATTAAACTAAGTCGTACGTAGGAAGTAGTAATATTGAAATTAAGCCGATATTTTTTTACGTGTTTTTCAAGGTTCATAGATGTAAAGAAATTCTTTACCAATTTTATTGTGTTAAATATCATGCAGTTTGTTTAAAAGTCTGTACGCATTTAAAGAATGCTTCGATGAAAAACTGTTGAACTTTTGTGTCATATTTGGTTTGAAATTATCGCTAAATAAATCATATCCATAAACAAAACGATAAAAGCTCAAAATATGTCTCGGTCTCGCTCACAATTTTTCCAGGTCACTCAACCACTAATAAGTTCTAATGGTAGCCTCTATTTGTAAACAAAAACAAATCTCTAAGTGAACGGATTTCAATAAACAGTCCCGTATCTAGTGTGAGGGATCATGGTCACACTACACAGTATCGCAAATAAGGCCCCTCGATAACCCCGAATTACTTATCACGTGATTATTATACATTCGGCAAGCTAGACGCGCCACTGATGTTTAAAATGGAAAATTATCATATTACGCATATACAAATGGACTTTGATTTTTAGAATATTTTCCGCGATTTTTCAACGATATTCGCTGAAAGTGTTTTTTCTCTCTTTCTATCCTATTTATTCTCTATGCCCAGTTTTGAAGATAGGTCTTCTTTCTCTTTCTGAGTTTATTAAAAATACTGAAAGAAAATTCGCTTGGTGGTCAGTCCCTTTCCTAGTCAAGTTGGTCCTTAGATACATGCAAAATAATGTAGACAAAATTAATTACTAATTCATCTTCTTATATTGTTCCAACCTGAAACATTTACACGGTGTTATGTAACAGCTTTTGAAACCCAAAAGTTTCTATATCAATGGCATGGCTTGGTCAATGGTTAAACCACTACATCGACCATTTCATTAACAAGGAGTTCAATAATCGATCAATTGACGATATTCGTCCACCATGGACCATTGTGTATCGCCCAGAAGATGGATGGCTCAGCAGTTGACGAATAAAAACTCTATTATAAGTTCTGAGCAAAAACATTTGAGAAAAACCTATCGGGATCATTGTACTTATCTGCTTAAGAGATGATCGTATCTTACTGTAGTACAATATGAAGACCAATTAAAGTTTATAAATAGGTTACATGTACATACAAGGTAGGTGCGTATTAATTTTTAATTATTTTCGTTGCTTCATGGATCATGAAACCAGTGGTAATGACCCCTTTTCTGGTTGTGAAGTCCTTGCGTAAGAGGTCAACTTTTTTGGTCTATAGATCATTAAAGGACCAATTTTTTTTTAAATCCTAAGTCACATTACACCTAGTTTAGGACTCAGGGTATATAAGCATTGACTTATGTATTAGGTAAACTTTTTATTTAGTCATAAGGATTTTGGAGAAAAACCTGAAATTAATTTTCGTGAATTATTTTTATTTTAATTACACGCAATTTAAAGCAGCACCAAGTGTCATTGTGAAAGCAATATACTACGGATTCCGTAGCTCCCTCATTTTCCGCTTATGGGACATTTCCGAACGTTCATTCCCACGGTCCCATATTCTATGAACGACGAATGACTTTTGTCTACTAGTAAATGCAATGCTAAATCAAAAAAATCTTTTAAAACTGAGATCATCTCAGCGGGGAATGGAGAGAAGCATGATTGGTGTCACTAAAAAAGATCGGTTAAGAACAGTTGAAATACGATCCAGAACCAAAGTAGAAGATATAATAAAGAAAATAAGATACTTGAACTGGAGATGGACAGGACACATGACGAGAGATAGTAAGTTAAAAAGGACAAAAATTATAACAGAGTGGCAACACCGCGATGGCACAAGGAAAAGGGGAAGACAGGCAAAGAGATGGATAGACGACATAAGAAAAATTGGAGGCGCTAACTGCGGGGTAATTACGTAACACACTAACAGTAGGAATGGGTTTCATTTTGAAAGTTCAACAACATTCATTGCGTTATTTACGTTGTTGAGCAGACAAATTTTTCAAACATATGAAGCAATGGATTAACAATAGGCTTCAAAATAATTCAGATTGTGATAAATAGTGTGCTACGTAATTAGGGTGGCGGTCTAGAAAAGCTAGAGACAGAAATTAGTGAAAACAGCTGGAAGAGGCCTATGTGTCACAGGACACGCTGATCACTAAACCGGAAAACTCGAAGTGTTAGATTTAAGGTTTTAATACTATTAGATTAAATTATACGTGTGTTTAGTTCTTCAGCAATAAAGGCTTAATAATAATAGTATGCAATGCAATTATTTTGGTTGGCAATACCTACAACATGCTACGGTAAACGACTATAGACGTTTGCGAAAATGCTTCTACGAAAAATTCTCTAAACCACTGTCTGTAACTGTACTAAATATTTTACTACTTTTTCCTTGCGATTAAGTAAGATACAAATGGAAAAATAATACTGCTTACATAATATGTATATTTTTTTCCAAACACCCAAACGTTTTTTCCGCGCCCACAGTTTTTTTTTTGTACCAATTCTTTTATCCTCCAAAACTGGGTTATACTACTATTATTCCGTACTATTCGCTCATATATTCTGACCTTATCAACGGAATTATGTATACGGCATGCGAATAGGCGAATGTTTCCGACAATTATTATACAGCCGTGACGTCACTGTTGCTACGCGCCGGCGCCGCTCAAAGAGCTAAGATAGCGTATGCGGCGACTCCGCTCGTTGTATTTTGTGTTACGGTACAAATGATTGCCATTTTTTTGTTACTTGACATTTTTATAATGTTACTTTATTGTTTGTTGAAATCATTGGCATTGTTTCCATTGAATGAGGCTTCTGAATTTTCTGTTGATTTTGCGAAATATGGTTTTACAACTCCTTTACTGGAAGACGGTCTACCTATAAGTCGGTTCGTATTTTAATTTGTTCATTCGTAACCAAATTTTACGAACGTAACCTATTCCTCGTTTAGAAAACAAAATACTTTTTCGAACTCTAAAATAAGCTGAATTAAATACTACTCCATATTACCAAATTCAATGACCTCATTACTTCGCCTGGTTTCCTTGATTCAAAGCACAGATATAAATAGCAAGTCTAGCATGATATAATGTTTAGGCAGACAAAGAGATCTATTTCGATTTTTTCTCTGATCTAAATTGAGATTTTTTCTCTGATCTAAATTGATTCACACGATCGTGTGCACTTGAAACGCACAATTTTTATTTTAAGCTCATAGGAGAACACTCAGTGTGCTTAAAATAAGCGTGAACGCAGGGAATGCGTAGATTTTTACTCAAGAAATTCCCAACTGAACATTGGCTTTCCAAAGAATAAGTCAATAACTCAAACTAAAAGATTTTCATTCAAAATAGACTAAAGAATATGAACGCCATTGTTACAGCCTCGTGGCTTAATAATAATGGCCACACTGGTCGATCTTCTAGGTTAAGCCACGCTTGCCGTGGTCACCTCGCGGATGGGTGACTATCCATCACATACCGAGAATCCTCCATGCCTCGGAGAGCACGCTAAGCCGTTGGTCCCGGCTGACATACGTATATCTTTGACAGTCATTACGGGTCATCAGAAGCCCGAAAGTCTGACAACCAGTCTTACCAAGGGGTATCGTGTTACCCAGTAGACTGATAAATGATAAATGATTTTATTTCTGTAAGTAGGTTTGAACAAACACACGTCAATCATATTTTAAAAACTAGATGAGGTCGGCGTTTCCTATCTGACTACTCTGAGAAGAAAGGCCGAAACAAACTCAGAGGTCACAGTCTCTTTTAAAGTCCAGATATAATCTTGGTCAGATCATGTGAAGACCATGTAGATTTGTGTCTGAAATGGTCTTTTGAGGAAAAACCACACAGATTGAGTGGACCTGTCCAGTCAGTGCACGCTTTTGTCAGTAATCGTGCAGCTCAACTCAGAACTTAAGGGGCTCAACGATTCGACGAACAATACCAAAGAAAATCCATTTAGGTAGGCCACAAAAATTACTCAAACTGCCAGACCATGATTGACTGATTGACCATGACTGGGTTGTGGAAGCCCGATAGGCAGTCGCTCCGTGTAAAGTACTGGTATTCAGCTGCATCCGGTTAAGACTGGAAGCCGACCTCAGTATAGCTGCATATCCGTTGACGTTTCATCCCTTCCTAGTAATTAAACTAGATACAGGAAGCTGCTGAACAAACTCCATCATCACGATCCTGTCTGTCATAAACAACATGGTTGTTCCATGGATTTCTGGTTGCTGTGTGTTGCAGCAGACACGTGAATACTTCTGCCCATTAACATAACGTAAGCCTCAACCTAACCATCAGCCCTTGACATGATAGAATTCCTCAGTCCCATTTTAAGACACCCATTGACTTATAAGGTCTTTTTTGTGGGAGTCTAGGAGCCTCAATTTTTTGGCCGTAGATAATTCTTACTCTTATAGTATTTCCTTATTCCTGAGACATAAAAGAATACACACACCAAAGTGAGTCTGACACGACATGTGTCACCAATTATATCTATGAGATATTGGTCTTGTCACTGTGATACACGTGTTTGGTCTTTAGGTCGAATGAAGTTGGTACGAAGCGGCAGGAAACAGGAAATAAGGCTTTATACAAATAAATATTATAAGATTTCCAATTTTATATCAGTCTTTCATCATCGATTAACCTCCTCTATTTTACCGAGGACCATCAACATAGAAACATACGCCATCTCCAATTATTTCTGTGTTAACGGCTAACTTGCTTAAGTTTTGTTTTAAAGCATGAATTTATTAGACTTCCAATTTTACTGTCTTTCATCATCGATCAACCTTTGCTATTTACATACATATTCCATCTTCAATATTTTGCCAGGGATCCTTGCTACATAGGTTCGCATGCCATCTTCAATATTTTACCAGTGATCCTTGCTACATAGGTTCACATGCCATCTTCAATATTTTACCAGTGATCCTTGCTACATAGGTTCGCATGCCATCTTCAATATTTTGCCAGGGATCCTTGCTACATAGGTTCGCATGCCATCTTCAATATTTTGCCATGGATCCTTGCTACATAGGTTCGCATGCCATCTTCAATATTTTACCAGCGATCCTTGCTAAATAGGTTCGCATGCCATCTTCAATATTTTGCCAGGGATCCTTGCTACATAGGTTCGCATGCCATCTTCAATATTTTGCCAGGGATCCTTGCTACATAGGTTCGCATGCCATCTTCAATATTTTGCCATCTTGAATATTTCTGTGTGAAGTTATTTAACGGCTGACTTGCTTAAGTCTGGTTTTAAGCGCATGAAAAGATATGTTATTGAATTTCAAGTGATAAAAGCCCAATTGCTGGGCCGACTTATGGTTAAAGGCCATGATTTTGAAGCCAGTTTGCTGCACTAACACATTCCTAACACGTGCATACCAAGCTTAATTAGAGGGTCACATACATAACCTCAACCTACGAATTACTGAGATGGCTACCTACCTACTTAGCTTTGCTCACAGCTCCAAGTTTAACACTTACGGGAAGAAATGGACGCTATACCCACCAAGGATCAAACTACACTTTTGCCAAACCTAAATATCAGTTCCGTATCTAATATGAAAAAACGTTCTAAACAAACGCAAAGGCCGATATCTATAAACGTTACTTAGCTTATGCTTTGCCCGTCTCTATCTTGCACATGTAGTTTGATAGTTGAGCGACAGTGACAAGAACAACGACAAAGACTGTGGCGTCGACTTTGGCTGTTATAACAAACATTTACCGAGCCCCACACTACCGCTAAAATTCGTTTCCGGATCTAGTTACAAAATTCTCTAAATCCTATGTTTGGTATGTCTAGCTACCAAGGACGTTACGCGTAGAAATACGCATGACGAACAATAATAAAAAGTGGCGAAGAGCACGTATGTTTTGGCGTCATTTACGTTTTTTAGTTAGCACAATATATATTCCGAATGTATATAGGAATTAACAGAATAAGAGCGAGACCTCAACTCACAATTAGAATATAGAAGTACTACCTACAACTTTTCAAGATACAATTTAATTTATTTGATTTGATTGAGTTCTATGTGCACATTGCTTTTTGTATAGTTCTATCTCTTTATGAGTACCTAAAGGTTTCCTAATAATTCCAATAATCTTGCTAAGAAACCAGTGATTCTAAAATCAACTACTTTTATACTTCCTCGAAATATTTATGACAGTTTACAAAAAATTTAAAATCTACCATCTTCTATCAGGATTTGCCCTAATTCTATTACGCGTTGTATAACCAAAAACAATTTCGACACAGGATAATAAATAATGTGTGTAAAAGAATAAGAATATAGCCCCTTTTATTATGGAACTCTTAGAAGTGGATGTTTGCGGAGATAATGGTATTATATCTAGTTTTTTTTGTATCTGTAGCGACCTTGGCCCTGTTCGAGCCGCTTCCGTATCGATTGCGTTTCGTTCGTTCACTGGGGTGCTGGAAATGACTGGGATATGGTTAGATTTTCATGGCGTTTTGCTTCGAGAATCTCCTGTTATTTCTTCTTTACTTTGTCTCTGTGAGTTTGTGGTAAGTAGTGGATAGATTACATTTCTATGTCATTTTCAAGGTCTCTAAGTTAGCAACTCTGGGTTGTCGGTTGGTGTCACCTTTATATTGCGTTTGGTTGGAATAACTAAGCAACTTGTCTCCTCAGTTACTTGGTGTTCCTAGTGTTTACTAGTTACCTAAACCTGCTAGTATTTGATTTACGATAATTGGTGAGGGGTGAAATTACGATCACCAAACGCCCGTCTGCGTGAGCTGCTGATCTGTTGCCGTTATAAGTGCATAATTCGGTAGTGGTTAAAACCGGTAGTTTTCACTGACAAGTGCCAAATAAACATACTTTCTCTCTTCTTTTCCTCGTAACCACCTCGAATTCAATAGGTAGGCTGTTGTCTATTCCACTAAATCCAAGCTTAGTTACATCTTCAATTTTATTACCTTTACATCTCCGAAACCCTAATTTAATTTTCTCGAATCAGACGGTGTAGACTCGGGGTCAGCCGTACTTCACACAATCATGGACGCGGCCTCTTGATAATGACCTTCAACCAATTTAAAAGCAGTTTTGAATCATTAGGCATATTCCGGCCATGTCTTATATCCTCCCCTCTGTCTGTTAAAGAAATAGATTGACTGAAAGAGTTCATAATAAGCTTGTAAAACATTTGTTAAACAGCTTTTGTGATGTTTTATCTCATGTAATGTGGTCTATTCTATAGCCTTACTGGTTTCTGTTAAAGGAAAGCTATGTTTCTGGCTATACATGTCATATTCTATAGTTTATTATATCAGAAACCCGTGTCATATGTCAACTATTTATCAATCATGGCGACCGTCGCGACGTTTATATAGGCAATTGACAGGGATGGCCCAAATGCCCACCGCATCGAATTGTGGTTGAAAAGTGATTTAGTAGACCAGTAATTGAGATAAACTGTGGTTTTGATTTGATCATAAAGTTGTATGAGTAAATTCGCTTACAAATTCATCCCCCGTTTGATTTGCTTAGGGGTGGAGTTACTAAAAATCTTTTTTCAACTACATTCTAAAAGGAAATATTTTCTTTCAAATTGTATTATTCTATCCTCAGATGCCTGGTTAGGTAGACATCCAAGATTGTCGGCTCAATTTTTTATTTCCAGAACTATCAGGACCTTTCCATCACATTCTTTGTACTTTTTGCATACATAAACTCACGCTTTCTTCCCATGGCGGTAGGCAGAAACTACACTACTTTTTATTAGCAATATTTTAAAGCAATTCCACATATGTAATTTTAATTAATGTGACTGTGTCTGTTCTTGTTAGTCCTATTACGAGTCTATGTTACTTGAATTAAAATGATTTGAATTTGAATATTGCAATACTCAAAACTCAACATGATTCTTCAATTTCCTCGTCCATCGTTGAGCGATGACAGCACTTCCTGAAAATAAGAGGACACAAAAATGTGAGACCGAATTCAATGTCACGCTGGCTAATTTACACAACTTTCGGTGTACGTGACCCACATACATCAGATGTGTATCTTGAGGGGTTCTGCGGGGTCCGGGTAGCGGGCCGCGGGGTCCGGGTGGCGGGCAGCGGGGTGAGCGGGGCGGGGGGCGTCACCCGGAGGATGACGCAAGCCCTACAATAAGGAAGTGTGTTCAATTGTCCATGCGTACCACTGGACTATTCTGTAGCGGTTTCTCGTCGTAGCTTTTGGCAGTAGGTTCTTTTTTTTGGTAAAAATTTCGTTAATGTTTTAAGATTTAATAAATCTTGTTTGTTAATTGCTATTAGAATTTTTTTGGGGTGAGGGTTATTTAGTTTAAAAATACTAAAGAAAAAAGGTGGCCTCTGAAATGGTTGAGATTGAGCATTTTTCACATAAAAATTCTAAATATAAATTATATTAAATCGACACCGTGACGGTGATAACTGGATTAAGAAGGTTGGCAGACGGTATCATTAAATAATTATCGGTAGGTATCGATCGATACATAAATAATTAATTTAATATTAAAATATGCGCAGACTGATCTACTATAATAGACGATATTCACCTAATTTTCTGAAATTATTCTTTGATAATATTAGGAAACGTTTGGCATACTGACCTTGGAAAACTAATTTTAATTAATTTACGACACACAACGTCGCACCTGCGACCCCTGAATTGTTAACAAAATGTAAATTATTATTATGACTATACCTACCAAACTTCATTGCCGATTTGCCAATCACGACCTTAGTTATCTTCCGAGGCCTATATGTTAAATAACTCAGTTCTTTTAGTAGAATATAAAAACCAATTAGTCTAACCTTTTCACAACTATGTTGAGGTAGACTTCCAGTCTAACCGGATGAAGCTGAACAACAATAAAAAAAAAAATCTTAATACCTTGTGATTTAATTTTTATGCATCAACGTTTTATTCAACTTCTGCCTCATATTTTTTCATCGAATACATTCAACAAATCCTAATAATTCTAAGTGATTTTCAATCGTCCACACATTTATTACTATTAGCATGACTACTCTAAAATTTGACATTTGTAAATATTCGCAGACTGACCCTGCCAGTAGGAATGCGCACCTTATTGACTGATTTATTGTAATGTAATGTACACCCGGCATCACGAGTATTCACGAGTACTAGCAACGGCAAGTACTACTAGCTGGTACTTGCAAAAATACTAGAATACTTGAAATAGACTGGTTTTCGTGTTAGACGATGTTTATTGAGTCGTTAGAAAACTTGAGGCGATAATGAAGTGTCAAGCTGAGTAGTTCTCGTGTTAATGTTGCTACGTAATTATTAAAAGACGTATTAATCGTATCTTAGGTCAGTAAAGTAGTCGTAAGATATGTTTTAATTGTAATTCGATTAGATAAATTAATGAGCGGCAATGTGAAAATCAAGGCTGATTTACATTGATCCAGTATATCATTCCAGCATTGGAATTCAGTGAGACTGGTTTGTTATTAGATCCATGTAAACACCTTTTAATCCTATAAAGTATGTAGCGCTGGATTGGAATGGAGAAGGAGGATCCTTCGTCACTGGATTTCTACGCTGTAAAGCAAGAAATAATAAAATAAAAAAATAAAAATGCAGTCCGTACAGTCAGCAACAACAACAAGTCGTCAACAGTCGGTATCAAAATTTTAGATCAGGGTAATTCCGCCATCAAAGTTTTTTCTTAATCTTGCAATTTGTATAAAATCATCATAACAGGAGATTTTGAAGTCACTACTTGAAGAGCTCTCAAATAGGCCTTAATTAAGGCTCCTACAAACAGGCGCGACACGCGACGCGAATCGCACGCGACCCAAAGAAGCCGCTTGTCGCGCGACAGGCGGTGCCTTTGTCGCGCCTGTTTGAAGGAACCTTTAAGCGAATATTTTCAGTCACGATGATCTAAATCTCGGCAGCTCACTCATCGTCATCAGTTCTCAAGAAGCAATAATCATAATGATGATAGTTCCGACCTTGACAACCAGACATCCATTTACTAAGACGATGACATAACTCGTATGAAGTATGTCTAAAATTATGAAATTAAATATGTATAAGTTAGTCATTCTTGTGCTTACAAAGGCGTGCGTGCGTTTTGGGTTTTAGAATAAGCCAATTATGTACATTAGAGGTATTAAAAACGTCTGGTTGTTAATGAATAAATATTTTTTAGGGTTCCGTACCCAAAGGGTGCCAACGGAACCCTATTACTAAGCCCCCGCTGTCGGTATGTCCGTCTGTCCGTCAGCGGGCTGTATCTCAGGAACCGTAATAGGTAGATAGATGAAATTTTCACAGAGTTTGTATTTCTATTGCCACTATAACAACAAATAATAAAAAATAAATGATGAAGAAACATGTTTCTTTTTTAAATATGTAGTATTAAATATTGTACGGCGGTAAGGTTCTAGCGCGAGTCCGACTCGCACTTGGCCGGTCTTTTTTAAGAATTCTAGTTTGGTTGCTAATTTATGCATGGTATTGATTGAATCCACGCTAGTTATTATAAATTCGAATCCGAGTCGGCCTCCGATTGTTTGTCTGCCTATATGTCTGCTCGGTTAGTGCGATTTTATGGCAAAACTGCTGAACCGATTTTGATAATATTTACTATAAAAGTAGCTAGTTAATTATAGTAGGACATGTAGTACTTTCCATACCGGAAAGGCCAACAGTTTTTTACGTATAATTAAAATAATAATTAATTTAAGATTAACATCACAGGGGATCAGTTTAAAGAGCATGATAACGTGAATAAGACATTTTCCTTACTGAAAAGTAACTGATAACACCAATGAAAGTGACTATGAATAGGTAGGTACATACTATTACTTACAAAGTTCATGAAAGTATAAATAACTAAATGTTTATTTATTACAATGATACAGAAGCTAAAGGCTAGTAACGTGTTATTACGTAAGTAGTTAATTATTACTTTCGATAATCGTTATAATTATTTTGTGAGGGTAATTGAATTATTCGGTTGAGTGTAGGTAATGAGATTATAGTACAAAAATAAATAAGTACACATGCAGTCAGCCTCAAAAAGATGTAAACATGGACAACAATTCATTTAATTGTCTACGATGTTTGTTCTATAATAATGTATCAAGGTGTAGCCACAAAATATAATTATTTATTACACATTGGGTGCTTAATAGTAGCTACTTATTGATACAGTATTATGGAACGCAGGTTGTAGACAATCAAACGAATTATTGTCGAGGTTTACATCTTTTTGAAGCTGACTGTACACACATACACGTACACTTCTAGACTCGGAATCGAGCCACACTGCATTTTTTTTGTATAAAGATTCGTGAATTCAAATTTAGAACAATAGTGACACCAAAATTATCGCCATTCTTGATGATATCTGGGCACGCCACAATTGCGGCGGTATGTCAACTCTTTGAGGCGTGGCTTGAGAGGCGCCACGGCGTCCTCACCTTCCGCCTGACGCAGGTCCTCAACGGACATGGCTGTTTCGGGAGGTTCCTGTTTCGGATAAGGCGGGAGGCAACGCCAGGTTGTTACCACTGTGTGGATCGCCCGGAGGACACGGTAGAGCATACGGTGGAGGTCTGCACGGCTTGGGCGGAGCACCGCCGTGTCCTCGTGGCGCTGCCCGGCTTGGGCGGAACACCGCCGTCTCCTCGTGGCGGCGAGCCCGGCTTGGGCAGAACACCGCCGTGTCCTCGTGGCGGCGATCTCTCGCGTCCGGCCCTGGTCCAGGCCATGGTACGGACCGAGAGGGAATGGGAAGCCGTCACCTCCTTGTGCGAATCAGTAACGGTCGCGAAGGAGGAAGCGGAGCGCGTGAGGGTGAGGCAGTCGTTGCGCCCGTGCGCCCCTAGTCGCCGCAGGAGAGGACACCCTTAAAAAACCATCAAAAAAGTATGAGTTGGGAAAATATGTTTTATCGTGTTTAGATATACCCATCACGTATGCGGAGTTTCGCTAGCTAATTTAATTTGTACCTGTAGAATTTCAAAAAGGGGATCATGCCAGACGCACGCAAGTCCCATATTCTGGTTGCAATTTATGCTCATCTGCATGCATTATCAGCCAGCATAATTATAAGGCAATGACGAATGAATGACTTGTAAATTATTTTATTCAAACACTTATACTAAAACACTAAAACTTTCGCAGAACGGCAACACCCTTTTCATATCACCCGTAAACCATTTAGCATTAAAAAAAAATCGCTAATAGTAAATGTACACGAGACTCGGCGGTTTTTGACCCATTCATAAAAATATAAATAACACTGATTCATTCATTCGCTGCGTGTGAGATGACTGCAGTAAAAAAAAGTGCAGTTGCTAACAATGAGAATCGTAAATAAGTTGTTATATCGCTGTTGATAATGTGACGTAGCTGTCACAGTGCAGCGAATGCAGTATTACAAGTTTATGGCGCTGATTTTTTTATGTATTTTTTGTAAGATTGAATGCTGGCTACTATTGAGTAATTTCTGTCTTTTTTGTTCTGTCAATATTTACGCAATTCTGGTTGCCAGTTTTAAAAGCACATAAAATGCATTTTTTTTTAAACTTAGCCCCACACTAGGAATTTCTCCTGTATTGTGGGTGCGTTTACAAATATTCAAACTCACATACACAAACAGCCAGACCCGGAACAACTACTTGTAGGTCATACAAATATTTTTTCCGTGCGGGATCGAACCCGCGACACGCAGCGCAGCAGTCAATCGCTTAACCACTGCGCCAACCGTGCCGTAAATAATGTAAGTAGTATTAATCTGCTTTCAAATAGTCATCCATAATTTAGCTATTAAACCAAGTTCTTAGTTAGTTGCTAAAAATACATAGTTCGTTAATATTTTGCGTTAAGTAAAAACATCCCCAATATAACAATGTATGAATAGTAAGTATTAATAATATCGATGGTCATTGATTCAGATCTCTTATGTCAATGTGCTTTGAAGGATACTATATTGATTTGCAATTTATCAATGGATTTTGTCAATGGAGGCTCCCGAACGTGTGTAGGATAACATGTTATAATACCTTTATGCCTCATTTATATTCTGACCGTGTACAGCGCATTAAGCATAGCAATAAGTAGCTACAACACGTCAAGCATTCAAGTTATGCTGAGTACTTAAGGTTTATAGCCAAAAAAACTATAATAAATTATGTCTTCGTAACAAAGACTTTTGTTGTAATAAATTGTTCGTAGTAAAATTACGCACCGCGTGCCTTCTGTGTTTTGGGGCCATTAAATTATTACGCAAGCAGAATTTAAGTCATTTTTAACCCCACCCCTCCCCCTTGTCAGCAAAAGTAAGCAAAGCTCTTACCCCCCCTCTTTACACATTTTTTTAAAATCGTTTCATGATTCTTTATTGTTATTCATGAGTCTAGAAATAAGGAATGTATAGACCATTAATGCCGATTTAAGCAATTTCCCTACTTGAGTTATATCTAACTTAACAATAATACACCGCTTGAGAGCGAGTAAGCGATGTCAATTTCTTTGGGTAGTCCCTAAACATGCTTTCACTTTCGAGCATAGACAAGTAGGGTTGCCATATCTGTTCAAATCAGAATTACAAAATTTTGCAGAAAATTCAGAAAAAGTAAATAAATATTGCTGACGTAATCACTATCCAGACCCCCCCGTCCCCCATGTCATCAAAAATAAGCAAAGCAAAGACCCCCCACCCCCTTTGGTGCTTATGTTATACTTGAATGGCCCCTTTTGAGAAAAAAAAGGAAATATTGGCCTAATTTCATTCATCCAACTTATTAAAAAAGAGATATTTAAACTGAATGTCAACATACTTGCCAAGTTTTCATTAATCTCAGCGAAATTTTTAATCTCCTGATTAAAAAAAAAAAACTATTATTCAAAAGACAAATTGTATCTGATTTACTGCTGCTTATTATTATGTTCGTAGGGTGCGTACGCGCGTCGGCGGCGGCGCCTCGTTGGCATCGCGTGATGTCATATCCGCCAGCCATTCATGCCGCGACGTTCATTCATGAAACTCGCGGCTCGCTACCTACAATCAAATTGTGACCTTAAAAACTACTTACTTAAGCGCATTTTAGCTTGAAAAGGCACGTCGCGTAATTAATTTTTTTTTTCAAGATAAATTATATGCGCTCCTAGATCGTAAAAAACAGGATATGTTCGGGCATGTGTTCGAAAATTAGCACATTGTTAATTAGTTTCGAGTTGGTGAATTAAGAATTTTGTGAATAATGATGGCGCTACCGCGAAATTGGACGAGTTTCTTGAAATTAGCTGATTGTCATGCATAATTATCTCGAATTTTGATGATTGTAGCTTGTCTTAAGGTATTATTAAAATACTAAAGACATTAAATATCCTTAGTAGTTGCCAAGTGCTTATCTGTTGACGTAATCTACCAGTTAGCTGCTACTTGAGTCCCGCTGCGGTCGATACTATTGACTCATTTAATTCCCCGCACAGAAATGGCCGCTATCATGTGACAGAGATAAGTAGAAGATTAAGGATCCAACAACTTATTCAATGTTTAGCTCTAGCCGTTGCCCACGGATTTGCCCTCGATATCAAATACACAGCAATGAAATTCCCTCTACATACGTTTTTATAATCAAGCACCCGCACGTACCTACGTTGCTACATGTTGATTGAATACCAAATAAAAACTTTCACATATGCATTGCGCGTTGTATACAGATATATTTCCTCTCTGAACCGATATCATATCCATAAATTCTAATCTAAGAATTAATGCGTTCCTATAACGAGTTAACGATTAATATCGATCGCAATTTTGTAGCTTTTATAAGCAATATCTCTTCTGTTTCGTCTCAGACTATGAAAATATTGTATATGTGTCATCGCTAAAGCTACGGGTTCCTAGAAGAGCGGTGCCCGTCATATAGCGTCTGCAGTTTATGAATGACGTCACTGAAACGTAAGTTACGATAGTAAATTGGTGTGTTTTTGACTCCGTAAAGTCAAACCCCGCTGCCCAAAGATTTAAATCGCTAGATTTGCTCTCGCCATACTTAATCACGCGAAAAAGTGTCCATACTAAGAAGAGTGAGAAATATTGTTTTCGTGACAACCAAATCAAGTCACTGCGTCATTGTGTGTCAGAAGTGTCCAAACGAAACAGAAATCTGATTGTCTTTTGACGCGGTATCTAACGATTTAAATCTTTGCCGCTGCCATCATTTCATGACAGACGTCACTACTGTCTTAATGTGCAGCCACCGCTCTTTTAGGAAACCTTAGCTTAACTTGAGATGTAACCGAATTTTAGATTCGCCACATAAATGGGCAGGAATCATTAAAATATCTAAGATTTGACACTCATTTATCATATTTCGAACGTTCTTTCTTGACAGGCCACTTCCGATTACACATTACAATATTATTAAGCAAACGCATTGCATAATGATAAAGCATGATTGAGTATTTTTGTTTTTTCTAAATAAATAGGGCCGTTCTCTATCTTCTTGTAAACATTTCGTTTTCCAAGCGTGGGGATTAATGCCCGCTTTGTCACTACTGTTATTATTGAGATAGTCGCCAATCTATTTAAAAAATCTGGGGCCTAGTTAATAAAACCTACAGGCGACGTGTCCGACAATTTTGTAAGTTTTTTTTTTTTCATCGTTTTCTGTTTTATTAAACAGCACCTGTCGAGAAAATGTGTCAATTTTGTAAAAACAATTACAGATATGTCGCATTGTCAGTTATATTTAATAGGGCTGTGGGGTAATGTGCCCCAAAATTCATCAATTGAATTTCTTGTTCCTCCTGTCAAAGGTTACCAGAATAGCTTTGTACCTTTGATTTTATTTTAATCTGTGGCCACAGTACAAGGTATACGCCGACCGATAATTTTGATCGCACCTCTCGTTATTTCAATATTTCTTATTTATAGTTTTTAATACCGGTAATGAATGTTAGAATCGTGTTAAGAGTTATTGTGTGTGATAGTTTAACGTTCTATGATATCATCACAGTGGAATTTTTGATAGATCGGCAGTTTGTTTTAAAAGTTTTTTTTAATACTATATTAAGACAGTAGGAATAGGCAAAGGGACACATCATGATGACATATATTTTATATATGTTAAGCTTTTTTACGGGGCATAAATCGTTCTATCAATTTTAATAGTATTTTGAGTATGATGAATGGTTGACATATTTTATTATCATAAACCTTAAAAGCTTTAACATTTATTTATTTTAATACTGTGTACTGTATCATGCACAATTAGGTAACTTACCTATATAGTAAGTAAGTATGGTAAACAAAAAAGCTGTGTAAACAATTTTTATAATATCATCTGAATGGGACATTAAAAATTCAGATGGTGTCGTTTCATGGGACCTGTAAAATATTTTGAATACTCTCATGCTTATTGGGGTTACCAACAACAAGTATGTAAATAGAATAATATACTTACAAATTGTAATCGAATATATACTTTCTGTTAAAGGCGGATATTGACCTATTTCCCACATAAATCTTGAGCTGGATTTATTGAAGGCGAATACCATTGCGTCTTTTAAAAAGTCATGCATCGTTGTCTATGGAAATAAAGTCCTGCTTTGGCCTCTTTGTCTATGACTGTTTATTACCAAGGGATACTGAAATAATAGAAATAAAATAAGATGTACGAAGCAAAAGAATTAAGGATCGTAGGTGACCTTCTGTAGTTTCTGCTTTGCTATGGGAAGAAGGCATGAGTATGTACATTAAATTATTATTATTTTTGTTATCCTGCCTCCCTTGTATAATAAACTGGCTCCAATGTTGACACCACATAATCGTACTCCTATATCCATGACCCACTGTCCCACATTTTGATCAAGTTATCAAATTCCTGTCGATTTATTCACAGATTAATTTGACGTCGGCGCCATATTAGTACATTTTGCGCCATGGCCGATATCGGCGCGTTTAATATAACATAATCATTCACACCACGTTATAACAGATGTCGCCCTTCAAATTTGGAGGATGTTTCTAGGGTTGCCACTCGCCCGCACTACGCGATGTTAAAAATTGTAAGTTGCGACTGTTGTGAGCAAAAAATATAAAATAGTTTTTGAAGCGAAGTAATCTCACGAAAAATAAACCTATAGTTTTATCTTTTTGTAAGTGCTTTGTTTTAAATTCACTTCAATATTTAATTTATAATATTATGCGTGTACGTCATGGGCTTAGGCCATTGCCATGTAAAATAAAAAAAAAGAAGGCAGTATTTTTCTTTAAACCAGGTTTATAAATAAAAACTCTAAATTAACAGAGTCATTAGGAACTAAAGTTAAGTGACCGCGACCAATAAAATTAAATAACTAGCCGTCGAAATTATCCTACGCATAAAGGCTCCCGTTGACAGGCGCGACGCAACTCTAGTAGAAAAATTTCTATGAAAACTTCATGGAAATTGTTCTACCAGAATCGCGTCGTCGTACCGTCGCGTCCGTCACACCTGTCTGTGTGTGGGTGCGTTAAATACAATAAAAATAATAAACATTTAAATAAGTACTCACACAATGCGTCAAGGGATGTACAGTCACAAAAAAACTCGCAAAAAATCTTTTGATTTATTTATATTTCGAATTGGAGATGTCGATAACCCTAGCGTGGGTGCCCTTGGATTGGACAATTGGCCCCGCAGTGCGTAGATATAATATATATTTTTTATGTTTCCGCTTTACTTCGTGAGTATTTTACGAGTGTGTTGTAGTTATGTCGTTTCTCGACACCTCGGGTTACGTAGGGCCGGTTGTTCGACAAATATCTGTGTTTACATACTTGTCTATTATCTCTTCCATTGAGGTTGGTTGGGGTTTCTGTGAAAATGAATGCTAGGAACTGGAAGTTAGTTTTATTAAATTCTATAGGTAATTCGGCACGATTTTGTGTCCAAGAACAGCGTTTACCACTGGTTTTTTTCTTTGCGTCATGTTTACCGCAAATAAATGTATTTTCTTTCTTTCTTTCTTTCTTTTCTTTAAAACAAGCCTTGTCCTTGAAGTGGCCGATTTCTGAACTCTGATATTCCCACATTAATCAGTCCTGCAGATGTTGTGATTGGCCGAAGTAATAACAGCGAATAAAACCACTTTATTTTGTATTAGTTCGAGTAGGTCAGTAATTCTACAAGTATTGGAAGTAGCATCCAAAGTCGTACCTTCCAAAAAGTCGGTCACAAGCCCATGGCTTCCATTATTCTATAACCAACTAAAAACATGTGTTGTATCCATATTTGGTGCGGCGATAACCGGCATATTTTATGGGAATTATAATGAAACTGCTGGGAATGGACCTTGTGACCTTGCGCGACCTAATCTGTGTGAATTAATCAGAGAACGTTTGGCTGGGTTGCCAGATCTACTTTCAATATTTCTGGAGGAAATATATAGTAGTATTAATAGGAGATATAGGGCCTAAGTTAGAAATGAAATAGTAGAAAAATAATAAAGCAATTTGTTGTATGCCTAAACAGCGGGGTAATTGCGTAACATACTAACAGTAGAAATGACTTTCATTTTGACAGTTCAACAACATTCATTGCGTTATTCACATTGTTTAGCAGACAAATTTTTCGAACATATGAAGCAATGGATTAGCAATATCCTTCAAAATTATTCAAATTGTGATTGATAGTGTGTTACGTAATTAGGGTGCTGGTTTTCGTGCTATCAGAAAAATATGATTTTTCCAGCCCACAATTAAAGTCTGTGTAACATTTATTTCCAAAACAAAAATAAACATAACATTAGATACGAAGTCGAAAAAATGGCTTATATAAGCTGGCTTCTTAATGTATTAAAATTACGTACTAGTCCAGCTCAAGGTAGTGTCACCACCGACGTGACCCCTTACCACAACTTACCCCCTTAGCCCGACGCCCTACTTATTGTATGCTCGGTACTATATCTGAGCAATGCACGGTGAAGTATCGGTAGACTTAATAATTTTAATAATTTCTTAACATACATAGTTACCTAATAATGATGTCTAACCTCTATCTCTAAATATTATAAAACAAATTCGCTTTTTCTGTCTGGCTCTGTGACCGCGTTATTCTTCTAAAATACGCAACGGATTTTGATGCGGTTGTCAACATAATTTAGAGAATTTATTCCGGAAGGTTTATATATTAATTAATTTACATTAAACTTAATCGTGTACAGAAATTTTCACGTCATGTCAACTGCCGATCCATCCCGTTAAAATCTCACCAAGAACACTTACGTGAAGTGAGCCGAAGGTGAGCTGTCAAAAGTGTCAATCCCTAGCTAACATCAGGTGGAATGATCACCTATGTTTTCACGGTGAGATTTTTACAGAACAGGCTTAGATTTCTACAGAGATACTTACCTTTGCAGCCACTATGCTAATGAACCTCCATAATGAAACATCAAGAACCTATTTATTAGTTCTTATAATTATTTCAGTATCGACCAGAGAACTAATCTTGATAACAAGGCTACTTGCGTCCATAATGTCTACCGCCAGATGATTGATGAGCCTGGCTCTAATATATCTTAAGTTATGTACAAATAATATGCAGTATAGGTTAGAATCACAATAAGTAAGAAACAGTTAAAGAAAATAAAGAAAGAAAGAAAATACATTTATATAAGTATGTCGTGTAAGTCTTAAGTCAGCTATGTATGTTGATAATGGAAAGAGAGGGAGGTGGGATTCCATTTTGTTTCCGGAACTGTGATTTTTATGCGAGCTTGTATAACCCCAGTTTTAATCTTCCATTTCTATGAAGCAGTGCAGCGGGGTAATTGCGTAACACACTAACAGTAAGAATGGCTTTCATTTTGACAGTTCAACAACATTCATTGCGTTATTTACGTTGTTGAGCAGACAAATTTTTCGAACATATGAAGCAATGGACTAGCAATAGGCTTCAAAATGATTCAGACTGTGATTGATAGTGTGTTACGCAATTAGGGTGCTGGTCTAGATCCAAAGCCCGTATTCGGCAATCCCCTTTCGCCTTTATTTATAAACTTTAAATATAATTTATGGTTACACTGACGTTCAATCATCACATAAATTTTAGGGAGTTTTGTAAATAAGGGGGGTATATTTTTAAGATGCAGCAACCTCGGTGCTGCCAGAGTAGGTTACTAATGACAATTACGGTAGACTTGTCATAAGACCTCCATTAAAATAAGGACTATGCGCAGCATCCGTTTCCTATGTAGATTTGTGTCACATACCAACACTCAGGGTAAGCGCCATCGCATCTGGCAACCCAGCACTTAGCATACCACAGTAATAAGTGAGTCATTACGGGCCGCACGACGATCGTTGCCTTGTGTTGCCAGTATCTAGTCGTTACGTCACTATTTATTAGGTTATTACCAGTTTAATAGTAAATTGATACTGACTCGTTGTTTTATTCATGAAATTGTAGAACAAAACTTAAATTGTGGTGATCAAGGTCGTTTAGTTCTCATCGAAGAATGGACTATGCGGATTCTTCCTTTGATTGGGCCGTTATGGGGTAATTAAAGTATTGTAATAGCAGATTGGTTACGGAAACAAGCAATGTAAGGTACACAGCTCGAACTCAAACCTACGGGGTAGTTGTGTAACACACTAACAATAGGAATGGGTTTCATTTTGACAGTTCAACAACATTCATTGCGTTATTTACGTTGTTGAGCAGGCAAATTTTTCGAACATATAAAGCAATGGATTAGCAACAGGTTTCAAAATGATTCAGATTGTGATTGATAGTGTGTTACGCAATTAGGGTGTTGGATTGCGAAAAAAATAAGAAAAAGCACATTCAAATGTGGAGTATTTGTTTCTCTGTGTTCGTGGATCTTTCAACATGCATTGTTCTTTGTTCCTCATGCATGCACAAGCACGATTTTCGTCTTTCAATCTTTTTCATTCAACTATAAAATCTTTAGTCGGTGCAACCCATTCTAGCTTTTCTTACTGATAAATTATATTTATTCCTATAAATTGGATGGAAGTGATGATTGATTGAATGCTGGAAATAACTTCAATGTTACCTAACCGACTACTCTTAGAAGAAAGACCGAAACAAACTCACATTGTAGAGAATTCTTTGACCTACAAATATGTAAAGACCTTCGCTTCCTTCTTAATCTATTTGGTCAATATAGATGACTGCCAGTCTACCCCGTCCCGCCACTTCCTTCAATCCTTACCCCACAAAGCCTCGTATCCACTAGGCAACATTTGACGCGCGACATGATGCACAACCTGTTCCTCATCCTGTTTAACAGCAACGAGGAACTTTTGTTTAGTAACGAACAGCAACGAGGAACTTTTGTTTAGTAACCAACAGCAGCGAGGAACTTTTGTTTAGTAACCAACAGCAGCGAGGAACTTTTCTTTAGTAACGAACAGCAACGAGGAACTTTTGTTTAGTAACGAACAGCAACGAGGAACTTTTGTTTAGTAACCAACAGCAGCGAGGAACTTTTCTTTAGTAACGAACAGCAACGAGGAACTTTTGTTTAGTAACGAACAGCAACGAGGAACTTTTGTTTAGTAACCAACAGCAGCGAGGAACTTTTCTTTAGTAACGAACAGCAACGAGGAACTTTTGTTTAGTAACGAACAGCAACGAGGAACTTTTGTTTAGTAACGAACAGCAACGAGGAACTTTTGTTTAGTAACGAACAGCAACAAGGAACTTTTTTTTAGTAACGAACAGCAACGAGGAACTTTTGTTTAGTAACGAACACCAACGAGGAACTTTTGTTTAGTATCGTTGTCATGTTGCACGCCAGCACGTTACCGAACACGTTGAGTTTCACGTGTTGCGCGTCAAATGTTTCCTAGTGGATACGAAGCTCAACATTATGAATGCATCGCGGCAACGTTTTTAATCACTCAAACATAAAATCAGTAGACATTATCGTTGCATATCGTGGCGCTTACATGTACATCACATACGTTAGTGGCACTCACATTTAGTATGTTAATACGCCATTGTTCGGCTGTGGAGTTAACGCGGTGGCAATTAATGTAAGACGGCTCCTCCGTCGGCTCCCACGCAACTCGCCATTCCCGGCGTGTAGTGTGTAGAGTTGGTAGATAAATTGTTGGTCCTAGAGTAATCAACAGTAAAAAAACCTACACCTATTTTGAAGTAGGTTAAAAAGGACTGAAGTTTTTTGCAACATAATTTAGTTGTTTTTTTTTTCTGATTGGGTTAAGTTGTAAAAGTCAGAAAGAAGTACATATATTATTAATTAAAAGACACATTGTGGAAAGTGTGGAAACACCAGGCTTGTCACGAGCAGACAGGCTACGATGACAATACCTTTGTGTAATTCTAGTGTGATTAAGGGCCCATTGTTTGATCAGTAGTCAAACATACTATCAGCTGTCTCTTAAGATACAGGTTTACCTAGTTTAAGAGGCAGGGAGGCATTCTTGAGTACAGATTTTAATGTACAACCAAATGTAAACAATGTACACCTTCCCATCTGTATTTTTATGGAAATAAATTTATCATTATTAAAAAAATTATTATTAAATACTAATAGTTAAAATTCGTTAGTTAAACTAGACAAATGGTTAAACTAACTAAAGTTAGAAAAAAATACAATTTGCTATAAAAGTTAACCATGCGCAGACAGACTAGTTAAAATTTGACAGCTATTGACTATTGTCAAGTGACTTATTGTTAATTTGACTATTTGACACGTTTAACTATGAATCAAACAACGGGCCCAAAGCCAGGAAAATCAGGAAAGCCAGGAAATAGGAAGGAAGAAATTGTTCCCATGAAATATGTACTATAATATTATTTTTACAAACATTACGAAAAAAAAGTAAAAATACCTAATACACAAAACATAAAATTATTTTTTCAAACATTACGAAAAAAAGTAAAAATACTAAAAACGTTCATTTAAAAAAGTAAAACCTGATTTTATTTGTCTGTAAATATTTTTCTGCTAACTCTGCCGACACCGGTAAGCATTGTCCAATGTCCTCAGTAATCACTGTTCATTAAACTTTCTCGATGCATACGAGCTTTTTTTTTAAATTCGTGTGTGAACTAATTTTGTATTGCATGTTAAAAATGTGGATATTTTAACAATAGAAACATTGCGTAATTAATATTGCTGTAATTGTATAAAGTTTGGCCATAGAATTCCGCGAATGTAATTACTTATATACATTTCTAGTTTAATATCATTGTATTATCTTAATTATTTCATTAAAAAAATGTGAGAATAAAATCCAAAAAGAATTATATGCACGAACTCGCATAGGCCCCGACGAGATTCGAACTCGTGATCTCCTGTTTACTAGACAGGCGCTTTAACCAACTAAGCCACGGCGCCGCTTGTTGTGAGTGGCGAAATTATACACTAAGTTACACACACATGTGCTCACAGCCAATCTTGATGACACCAATTCGAATTTGGAATACATGTTCCATCTCTTTTTTTATCATAACAAAATGTTTGTTAGAACGAGATGGGGGTACTATTAATATTTTAATATATCTTTTTGGGTCGCACTGTTGTTAGGCGCGTTTTATTAGCGAAAATAAGATTCAAATGTGTTTTAATAATATTTAATTCATTGTCTGAGTATCAGATAATTTAAATCTTAAACCTTGAGAATTATAGTAGTACACTGTACAGTATTATTTAAATAGGGCTGACGTAAACTTAGTAAACTAACATGCTGATTAATAGTACGTATTGTTTAAGTATATACGTTTTTATTGTTTGAATGAAAATATACATTGTATGACATAATATCTGATAATAATATGACGTTATAGCAACAACTGAGTCAATAATGATAAGAGCACAGTCAAGAATGGTCGCGAATACCTGCATTGTTTCTTCAAGGACAGACCTAATTATGTCGCAGAAAAAGAATACTACCGTAGAATCGTACCGTGCCTCGGTTACACTGTCGGGCGGTAGCGATAAGTGGTAGCGGGTATGGTCACTACACTACGGTGAAATAAAATCTTATTCTACGCAATCATAGATCAGCGAATCTATGAAAAAATGCCTAGAATTTGAGTAAAACATTAAATATTTCGAAGATACTATCCATACTAATATTATAAATTCGAAAGTAACTCTGTCTGTCTGTATGTTACCATTTTACGCCTAAACCAATGAACGGATTTTGATAAAATTGGGCTATAAGATAAATGGCATCCTGGGAAAGGACATAGGATACTTTTTGTCTCAAAAATAATCCTACAAAGGGTGATATAGGGGGTGAAAGTTTCTATGGAAAACTTAGCATTTCTTAAGTTAGGGATATGAAAATTTAAAGTGACTGTTTGTAATGTCAAAATAACAGTTGTTTACGAAATGCAAACGAAAGTACACAGGGTCGCAGGGACATCGACGCGCAACCTGTTAACAGGATTTAATACGTACATGATTCTGAACGCCCCTGCGTAGACATTTTTCGTCGGTTACCAAAAAAAAAACTGCTGTTTCGTAGAAAAGTACAATACCTATGCGGTCAAAGTGTATCGACCAGCCTTTTTTTTTAAATAACATAAAAAATATTCAAGGGCCTTTAGAATCACGTACTGAATCCATGGTAACAGGTTGCGAGTCGATGTCCCTGCCACACTATACATATACTTGCGGTACTTATAAGCAAAAACCAATTTTTAAATTGTTTGTATGTCTGTCTGTTTGTTCCGGCTAATCTCCAAAACGGCTGGACCAAACGATTTAGCAAAAGAATTCGTAAAGAGACACATTATTGTTTTCCAACAACCACGCGAACGAAGTCGCGGCACAGATAGTTGTACATAAACTCACGCCTTCATCCGATGGGAGTAGACAAAAAACTACAGACGCCCCCTAATACGAAATGGTACACCACAGACTAACTGGAGTACTGTCTCTCCTTGTCCCTTTAATCCATCCAAAGGTTGTCTTTAAAATATCGCTTTTAGCGATAAGACCGCCCATTGTGTCACCATATGTAAAATTTCTACATTTGTATTTTTAATGCATAAATGGTGTACATAATAAAGAGCATTCTATTCTAAGACACAATAGTATATTATACAAGTGCTAAGTCGAAAAGACGAGTGCTACACGAACTTTGGACACATTAAAGGTTAATTTTAGCCGTCAGGCTATCAAATGACGTCACATCTCAAGAATTTAAATATGAGAAGTCTGTCTCATTCATTAATTCATACATCCGCTTGCGACTTCGATCTTGGTGCCGATTCTCTTGTCACAAAATTCTCTAAACTAGACTAAAAATCACCAAAATTTAGTTTATTCCTATCAAACGACGTTTCCCATTCTATAATTGACTAAAGTGAAAACTTAACTATAAATAATATAGTTTGAGAGCACGAAAGTCATTTAGTTATTCAATTTAGTCAAAATGACAATTTTGCTATTCTGAATTTGACGTTTTTTACCTAAAATTTTGATAGTCAAACTAAATCATATTATTTTTAATCGCGATTAAAAAGGTGTGGAATAAAATTAGTTGTCCTGAACTAAAATTTACAAAGCACATTTCTCTACTAGTTCTTGAACGATTGGATGCTTGTGAGTTTGGACATCATTATGTAAGCTTATGTGATTGCAGCTGTAGTCGATTCGGCAAAAAGGTAAACCTCGGCCATTTGCCGATTATTATGGAGCCGCTCCACGAGCTCCTGCTGTCTCTAACTCGCTCGTTTTGTGGACGAGTTCGGCGACTGCATGCTGAAGAGAAGACTTCCTATTTATTACCTAATTACTTTACTCTTTGAGTTTTTGTTGAAGTCGAAGTTTCTTGAAGTATTGACAGACAGACTCAGACAAATTCAAGTTTTGTTTAATGGGCTTTCCTACGGCGACGATAATCTCAAAGATTATCAACTTACTGAACGAAAAACCGGCGGGGTAATTACGTAACACACTAACAGTAGGAATGGGTTTCATTTTGACAGTTCAACAACATTCATTGCGTTATTTACGTCGTTGAGCACACACATTTTTCGAACATATGAAGCAATGGATTAGCAATAGGCTTCAAAATGATTCAGATTATGATAGATCGTGTGTTACGTAATTAGGGTGCGGGTTGACTTTTCTCGAGATCACATTTTTATTAGTAAATTAGCTTTATTACTCCAAAATAAATAGCAAGATAATCATACTACCTGAAACCATTTTTAACCTTTTCACCGCCACGGACTTCAAAAGAAGTTCAGCTGCCTTGAAATTTTAGTTAGATTTACATGTTTTAATGGCACGTACGCCTATAAAACAAATCAATTTCTAAAGGACACATTCCTATTTGGTTTTAAAGGAGTACGTGCCATTAAAACATGTAAATCTAACTAAAATTTCAAGGCAGCTGAACTTCTATTGAAGTACGTGGCGGTGAAAATGTTAAATGCTGTAGTTTTTCGATTTTAATAAAATTAAAAATCCTTATTTGTGTATGGGTTTTTATAAAATTCTGCTCAAGAATTACTTTACAAGTTACTGCTATCAACCCTATTTAAACGGTAGGCGCTAGGGCCTTTCTATCATGAAGCTAATTCATTGTTTTTACACACAATGGACGTACTTGACCCCGTGGCTTATTATACAGGGTGGATATCGATGCACAATCTGTTACCATGGATTCAGTACATGATTCTGAACCCCCTGCGTTGAAATTTCTCCTCGGTTATTTAAAAAAAAAAACAGCTGTTCCATACATTTTGACCGCGTTGGTATTGCACTTTTCTATGAAACAGCAGATTTTTTTTTTTGATAACCTACGAAAAGTTTCTACCTTAAGGGATCTAGAAGCATGTGCTGGATTCATGGTTTAAATTTGTGCGTCGATCGGCCACCCTGTATACTATCCATAGAATTTTGTTAATTTCTGCTTCAACTTAAGTAAGTATAGTAACTTATCGTACTTATTGAACTTTCTGTTGTTCTACCGAATATTAATAGTGGCTGCTTTTACCAATGGTGTTGCAGGAGACTCCCAGTTTATAAGGGGCAATTGCCGTATTTTTAAAAACAGTGGCATTTAATCTCATTCTGTCAAAAACTCGGGAATTGTTCCTCTGATCGTTAACCTTTGTCGAATCATTGTCATCAGTATTCACCTATCTATAGTAAGTAATATTATAAACAGGAAAATTGTGTTAATTTATTTGTAAGTTTGTATGTAGGGGGTAATCTCTGGAACTACCGGCCGGATTTGAACAATTCTTGCATTTGATAACCCAATTCTTGAGGAAGGCTATAGGCTATTTAACATCACGCTAGGACCCTTAGGAGCATAGCAAAAATAAAAAAGTCATAAAGAACGCTAAGCGAAAACGAAGTAATAGCGCAGGCAGGCGATGCGATGCGACGGGGTGGGTCGGGGAACAAGAAGTTTCACGCGGACGAAGTCGCGGACAGAAGGTAATGGTGAATAAACATGATAGATTGCTCTTATAAGGTGAGTTAATAATACTTAAATTTATATTTTCTTCTGTCTTCCTAAGGTAAGTACCTACCTACGTTATATTATTTCAGCAGTACTGCAATCACAATTGCCATTAAGGTCAGTATTATCCGATTTCTCGTCAAGTACCAAAAACTATTCCGAAAAAGTTTCTGCCACGGTCTCTTAGAACTTCTCTTCTCATCCATAATGGTGTTAAAACTTTACGAAAACGTTTTTGGAAAAGGTTTACCATAGATAAAGGTTTTATAAACAAACCAGTTTTCTAGTGCAAATATTTAAAAAGCTCCTCACTAACTATTCCTAAAACTCTAATAAAAGTGCCATATATTACCATATTCTTCCATTATACCTTACCATGGCAACACTTAACTGTCAGTCATCCACGGAAGTTAATCTGTAATAAACTATATAAACAGATGCCTATCTCCAACCTAATTAATATAAATAATACAGAAGACACAGACAGTATTCGTTTCAGGTTGCTCGAGTGTAAAATTATACGATTTACATAATAGTTTTTAATTAATAAAAAAGTTGAGCTGTACCTAATTAAATGTTATCTCGGTGAGGGGAAGTCGTTAGTTAGTTATCTTTGCCTCGTGTTTCTGAGGATCGTGGATTTTGTTTGGTTTCTATGGTTACAAGTTACATGTCTTCGAAATTCGAGTATTGTGAAATAGTTGATTGATTTTACAGAGATATATACATCCAGAATATACAGGGTGGCAGGGAAATCGAAGCTCAACCTGTTACCATGGATTAGGTACATGAGTTTGAACCCCTCAGCGTTGAATATTCTCGTAGTTTACAAAAAAAAAAAAATACTTAGCTGTTCCATACATTTTGCATTTTTCTATAAAACAGCAGTTTCTTTTTTTGATAACTGACCACCCTGTTTTTTGGTGTTGTATTCATACCAAAATACTTAAATGGCCATTCTGCCTTCCTGGCATTGCTGTTACAAAATTACCTTTAGTTAAAATCATTCTAGAAGCAGATTAAGAGGTTTATGGGCTAATCATTCTGATATGGTGATGATAATGAGGCTCGAAGGTATAGACACCCAAAACACTCAATAACCAAATATACTTAGATCTAAATCTAAAGGAACTGCTATTTCAGTCAGCGAAAAGGTTTGGGACCTTGGAGTTTGGATCGACAAACTTCTTTCTTGGGATCCTCAGCTACAGGACGTAAGTCGCAAAATGTTTGTATCTTATAAGTCCCGGAGACGATTGCGGAACTTTCTTCCAACTGCCACTAAAAGTGCGCTTGCACAGTCTCTTTTAATTCCTATCCTTGACTACGCTGATGTCAGTTATCTCGATCTCACTGAGGCACAACTAGATAAACTTGAGCGACTTCAAAACTTTTGCATAAGATTTATATTTGACCTGCGTAAATATGATCACATTTCTGAATTTCGTACGAAGCTCAAGTGGCTTCCCATACGTCTTCGCAGGAATTCTCATATCTTATTTCAGCTCTACAGTATTCTGTTCAATCCTACAACCTGCTCTTATTAAAGAACGTTCCAAGTTCCTTCATGACACACAGAATAGATATCTGAGGTCATCGGAAAACTTAAGACAAGCGATGTCGATGTATTCCACCAGCTTTTATGACAAGTCTTTTACAGTTCAAGCAGTACGGTTATGGAATGCCTTGCTCGTGTGGGTTGGGCGTGCTCAATCTTTGTCCACTTTTAAAATTCTGCTTTAAAGAACGCTTACTCTCTTCTTAAACATCATCATTACATTAGAGTTTCCTTGCTCTTGTTTCATCTTTATTATTGTACATATAAATATATGTGTTATGTGTGTAAGTATCTATTGTATATGTAAATGGTACACCACTGGCTACCTACAGTATTGTCTCCTTCTCCCTTTAATCCATCCGAAGATGGTCTGTAAAAGATCGCTTTTAGCTATAAGACCGCCCATTGTGTCACCCTTTGTAAAATTTCTACATTTATATCTGTAATTTGTATGGTTTACTTAATAAAGGGTATTCAATCTATCTAAAGAAAACTGAGGACATAACGAAGTTCTGTATCCAGAGTAGCCTGCTATAGTAACCATAGGCCTCAGACCAAATAAAAAATCAAGACATAGCGAAGTAAGTAACCATAGTAAGAAACCGATGGATGTTATCGAACAAAATAAAATAAAATGAATAGAAAACAAACAGTTCATTCGAAAAAATCCATCAGTTTCTTATTAAACTTCAACTATATCCGACGACCCTGGTTACTTACCTCCTTTGGTGACTGTACATTATGGATTGGATTGCAATAAACGATTTCAGATTTGAGATTTGGTCTGAGCCACAGGCTAAATTAATTATTCGATTGTAAACACTCTGAAAAACGCCTATCTAAATATAGCCACAATATGTCCCCAATATCTCAACTTTCCACTTAAAACTGAGAGATATGAAAGTCTCTGAAGTTTTCGTTCCAGTGACTGCTCACGAGTCGAGAGCGGTAGGTATATAACCACGATATAATACATGTGGTATAATAATCACCCCCCTTTATTTCCGTGCTTTATGCCCTGAAGCATCGTTATTGCGAGCGGTAAATACGACTTTCGATGCCCGACAATAATGTGAGCAGACAGGTGTGGTCGAAGTTATAAGAGAAGCGTTAGAAAGGGAATCATTTTTCAAGATGAAATCTATAGTATCACACTTTACTAAAACTTTTCCTTTCTTGTCCTTTGTTCAGTCTTTTGTCATGAAGCAATCAGACGAGGCTGGGTCCTTAGAAGACAAAGCTCGAACCCTAAACAGTATGTTTATTCTGTAAAAATCTTACTGTGGAAACTTAGGAGTGAGCTTGAAATAAGCTGTCATTGATAAATTATTTCATTTCTGTAAGTAGGTTTGTACAAACACTTTTACACGTCAATCATATTTTTTAAATTAGATGAGGTCGGCGTTTCCTATCTGACTACTCTGAGAAGAAAGGCCGAAACAAACCTAGAGATCATGCGAAGACCATGTAGATTGGTATCTGAAATGCTCTTTTGAGGAAAGAAACACAGATTGAGTGGACCTGTCCAGTCAGTGCACGCGTTTGTCAGTAATCGTGCAGCTCAACTCAGAACTTAAGGAGCTCAACGATTTCACCTAATGCTAGGGATTGACAATATTGACAGCTCACTTCACCTAAGTTTTCACCGTGAGATTTTTACAGAATAGACCAGCAAGCCTTCAGCCGCATGATATGGAATTTTTCGTTCCTCATATTCTTTGTTTTATAAAATCCAGATGAGGAAGGTATCCAAAAACCGTAAATTCAATAAAAATATCGCGAAATATGAACCGTCCCAGCTCATGCCTTGTCCCCCACATCACACATGACGTATGTTACACGACTTACATGCAATAATGCGCGCGCGTCTAAACCGAGGCGACTTTTAAAAGTTCCGCGTCAAGTTGCCGACAAGCTTCGACGTACACCTGTGTGCTGTGTACGAGTTTGTTTAAGGTAGGATAGTCCTGTTAAATTTTTGATCCTTTAGCCAAATTCTACGAAGAAATTGGTCCTTACCTACGAATATTTTTTCATCAGATAGAGATGAAATGAGTGAAATTTTGATTGAGGTATGTTGAATTTTTTGCTGTTTTTGTTTAGGTATTATAGTAAGTTGCTTAACTTAATTTAAACGAAACAGATTCTTATCGACAGTAATTAAATCTATATGGCCAAATTACTCTTCATCCCACTTTCAAGCAATTTTGTCCAGAGTAAATATTTCTATCTTTTATTTGTTGTTTCTAAGTGTACCTAAACATATTTAAAGCCAAAATATGACTAAGAACTTATGCAGTGGTAATAGTTTGTACTTGACAGCATAACCCGTTACCCAATTATAACACCAAACAAAAAAATCCGTTAACAACACACCTGATGATAAAGTAAACGCTCTTAAAAAGCTTCCGTATAAAACTGAAAACAAATGGCCTTGTCCTCACTAACAAGTACACAATTATATTACGGCCACCCTACCATAAGTCTTCGTTGTCGAATCCGATCCATCGCTGAGGAAGTCACAAGTCACCAGTCACACAAGGACGCGAAAACAAAGACCCTCAGATCCCATTTAACACCACATTATCATTAGGACCAAAAGGGTGGCAGAGCTCAAGTCACACTGGTTACAAAACTCTTTAATAAATGTTTTGAATATTAGATATTGTTTAATAAAGTGCATGCTCGGTGAACGTAGCTTTTTATTATTTATAATTGACGTGAGAATGTCCCAATTAGGAATTAATTATTTATGATATCCCGGTGCTTCGTTACGCTGCAAGGTATCTTCATGGTGTGCTGGTTATTCGATAAATAAACAAACAGTTACTCGATATAGAAATATACGGTACTTGGAGTAATAATACAAATAAGTTGCCTCTTCTACTGCCATTATCCCCCTTATATTTTCCCAATTCCATTTTTAAATTTGATCCATTTGCGTATAATTGGTACGTTGTCGTATAACAACATTTAGTTATCTCTTCAAGTCAATAAGGCGCTATACATGGACGTTAATTGAAATTTCTAATCTTAGATATCAATGCTGTACAAAAACATCTAAATACGTCAGTCAGTTTTGAATTGCGATTTTAAAGGGTTATTCCCAATAGACCGTAACAGCGGCCACTGCTTAAAACTGGGTGATTCCATAGACATTATGTGCGCTTCCGTTTTTTTTTTAACCTTTGCAGCTCATCCTAACTTCCTAATCCTAACTAATATTATAAATGCGAAATTAAGTTTGTTTGTTACCTTTTCACGCCTAAACCACTGAACCGATAATCATGAAATTTTGCATATACGTTTTCAGGGGTACAGAAACGGACACAGGGTATCTTTCATCCCGCAAAAAAGTACTGTTCCCGAGGAAAACAACAATAACGTTCTTATGATAATAAATGGCGCCACGTGTCTTTCGAATCATGATTGAATTATAACCCAAATTGATAGTCAAAGTCTAAATTAACGCGAGCGAAGCCGCGGGCAAAAGCTAGTATCTCATAAAGCAGTAAGCCCGGTGGTAACGGCCCCGACTTACGTGTTATATGTAGGTCGTGGGATCGAGCCCAGGCAGGCGCTTTACTTTATGTAAATCATTTCATCAGCACTGCTCTCAAAACGGTGAAGGAAAACATCGTGAGAAAACTGGCATATCCTAGAATCAAAAATTCGAGTACATGTAACATCTGCCAACCCGCACTGGGCCCGCGTACAGATTATAGACCACTCCCTCCCGAAGAGCCTGGGCCTGTGTCCCAGCAGTGGGAACATTATAGGCTGATTATGCTATTATTATGCTTATGCCAATCTTACGTGCTACTAGACAATTTTTAATTTCTTATACATTTGTAGCTCTACAGAAAAGGTTTTGATGATCCGCGGACCCAAGGCACAGTTAACAAAAATGTTAATCGGTTGGATACATGTGGCGTCAATGTGTAGTTTATCGTACCGGATTATGGAGCTTTCACGTTAGAGTAATTAGCAAAAGATGTGAGCGAAACATGTTGTTACCATTGTAAATTATGTTGTTGCTACCCTACTGATCCCCACTTGATGTTCACACTTCTATAGCGCTACAAAGTTATTTTGGCGCGTGGAATAATCTGAACTACCGCCGCACGGTGGATCGAAAATCGGCTGTAGAAGACATAGGATCTCGATTTCTTAAATGTTTTTTTTTTTTGCTGGAAATGACTTCTGCTGATCATTACTGTTCTATAAAATGTCATATGAAGTAAATGTGTGCACAAATGGAAGAGTTATAATTTTTATAAGAAAAAAATGTATGGAGCTAGTATGAAAAATCGAATTATCTCCTAAACGGCATGTTTAACCGTAATATCCTTGGAGGTGGTCATAGTGCTAATTATTTATAATTTTTTGGTTGCGGATTTGACGAAAAATTTCATGCCGTTTTTTTTAAAAATCGTCAAAATATTTTCATTTGTTTTTTCATATGAAACGATTCCTTTTAGTGTTTATGTTGAAGAACACGGACTTTTAACTACACTTAACATAAAATAGCATCACTCCTATATTTCCGAAGGAGTTGGCAGAGGTTTATAGTACACCCACACGTAGACAACTATCTTGAGCTAGATATTTATCAACACATCATGAGATTTAAAACTTTTCATACAACCAAATTACCAATTGTTTACTCTTCTAATGAGTCCGAAAAGAAGTGATTAAGTAACTACACTGATTAGGTCTTCTAATGAGTCTTTATAGGTGATTTAATGATTTTCAATATCTCACGGATCCTTTGCTAAGTGCACAAAGGCCTAAGTTAGATGCCAAGAAAAAGCAGAGCTTTTTTGCTGAAACTCTCGACTTAATTCAATTTCAGGAAACTGAGTTCGAGTTTTTGGATATATTCAATCTGGATGCTGACTCAGAATTGGAGTCTGACAACGAGAGTGATAAGGAAAATTTGTAAAAAAATTATATATGTACTTATTTGTAAATTTGTATTTGAGTCTGTTTGGGTTTTTTTTTTGTAATATTTAATGATATTTTGTCTTTTTTTTATTTATTTTACTTTATTTTACAAATGCTTAGTATTAATTCCTTAAATTAAATTATTTTGTATATAATATAACTTTATATGTTACTTAAATAAGAGTTTGATAATCTTTTTTTTATTTAAATTAATAAAAATGTGTCAAAAAACAGCAATTTTGTTATTTAATTTTTCTTGTTTTGTGTGTTCTTAATATTTGGGTTAATAACATATCGAACTTTTTAACTTGGACACTAAAAGGGATCGTTTTACATGTAAAAATAAATAAAAATATTTTGACGATTTTTTTAAAAAAACGGCATTAAATTTTTCGTCAAATCGGCAACCAAAAAATCATAAATAATTAGCACTATGACCACCTCCAAGGATATTACGGTTAAACATGCCGTTTAGGAGATAATTCGATTTTTCATACTAGCTTCATACAAATTTTTCGTAAAAAAAATATATTTCCTTCGTTTTTGGGCAGAATTAACTCGGGTGTCATTTTTGTACATAGTAATGATCAGCAGAAGTCATTTCCAGCAAAAAAAATAACATTTAAGAAATCGAGATCCTATGTCTTCTACAGCCGATTTTCGATCCACCGTGCGCCGCCATCTTGTTTTTTTTTTCAATACATTCCAATTGATAAATGATAAATGATAAATGATTTTATTTCTGTAAGTAGGTTTGTACAAACACTTTTACTCGTCAATCATATTTTAAAACTAGATGATGTCGGCGTTTCCTATCTGACTACTCTGAGAAGAAAGGCCGAAACAAACTCAGAGGTCACAGTCTCTTTTAAAGTCCAGACATAATCTTGGTCAGATCATGTGAAGACCGTGTAGATTTGAGTCTGAAATGGTAATTTTGAGAAAAAAATACCACACAGAATGAGTGGACCTGTCCAGTCAGTGCACGCATTTGTCAGTAATCGTGCAGCTCAACTCAAAACTTAAGGAGCTCAACCATTCGACGAACAATACCAAAGAAAGGACATTTGGGTAGGCCGCATTAATTACTCAAACTGCCAGACTTTGATTAAAACTAATCAAGAAAGAAAACAAAAAAACAATGATCTACATAGTCTTCACATTCACAATAATTAAAATAATATACTATTTTACAAAGTAAATATTCATGTCAATATATTTATAAAAATTCATCAATGTCAACAGGTATAAAAAATCCTGAAATAATCTTGGTCAGATCATTTGAGGACCATGTAAGATTGGTGTCTGAAATGGTCTTTTAAGGAAAGAACCATACAGATTTGAGTGGACCTGTCCAGTCAGTGCACGCATTTGTCAGTAATCGGGAAGCTCAACTCAGAACTTAAGGAGCTCAACCATTAGACGAACAATACCAAAGAAAGGACATTTGGGTAGGCCGCATAAAGCACTCAAACTGCCAGATCATCATTGAAACTACATGAGAAAGTGAAAAAAAAAAAAAATATACTGACGCACATAGTCCTCACATTCACAATAATTTGATAATAAAGTTATACTTCAGAAAGTAAATTGTCATGTCATTCTATATGTAATAATTATCAAATGTCAAAGTTTATTTAAAATACAAATTAAAAAAATAGCAAAAATAAAAATAACAAAAAAAAACATTCAGTATGCAAAAAATTGGAGCAACTCAATCCCAAGCCTTTTTGTCCTCAATATAATCTTTAACGGTATAAAAGGCTTTCTGGCACAACTTACGTTTAATGAATGATTTGAATTTATTAAGGCTTAGATCTTGAACGTGGCTTGGAAGTTTATTATAAAAGCGTATACATTGACATCTGAATGAGCCACCTATTTTCTTGAGCCTTGTTGTAGGTACAACAAATTTGTGTTTGTTCCTAGTATTTATACTATGGATATCACTGTATTTTTTAAACAATTTTATATTTTTATGGGCATATAAAAGATTTTCAAAAATATATTGAGAAGGCACAGTCATTACATTAATCTCCTTAAATTTGTCTCTGAGAGATTGTCTCGGACTTAATTTATAAATTGACCGAACAGCTCTTTTCTGCAAAACAAAGATAGTCTGAATGTCGGCGGCATTTCCCCACAACAGAATACCGTACGACATAACACTATGAAAATAGCTAAAGTACACTAAACGGGCTGTCTCTATGTCGGTTAAATTACGAATTTTTCTAACAGCGTATGCTGCGGAGCTTAGCTTTTTTGACAATTTATCTATATGTGGGCCCCACTGAAGCTTAGCATCCAAGGTTAAGCCCAAGAATACTGTGGAATAGTTCCAAAGGATATTTGTAGCAGTGTTCACAAACACTGATGTCAATATTGTTAATTTTTCTGTGTCATTTGAATTCCTCACAGTTTTCCTCCAGACATTTTCCTAAAGCTATTCTTGGTCTACAAAACATATACCTACCTAATTAGTACACAAAAACAAGTAGTGTTGTTCACAGTAACAATATTGGTCCTTCCGCCCTTTGTACGCACTTTAGCCACAAATCTAGATATGTATGCATTGAACCGGATTTTCCTCAATGCTTGACTCTTGACATTATCATTTGCACAGTGTAAGTACGTTCTAATACCTCGTAGGTCGAATGACATTTTAAAAGCGATGGTTTATAGTTAGGCTGTAAATTATTTTAATATTTATGATAGTTATTACTCCCAAAGAATGCCCTGGTTGCAGTTATTGGTTTCCGAAGGTATTAGAATGTCGTAAGTGAGTGTCCCATTCTATTTTAAATGGAAATGTTCCATGCGACCTCCACTTAAAGTCTTGAATTATTAAAGAATCATCGTACAGGACCATTTTTTCTCTAGGCACAGTATTAAGAACGGATAAATGTAAGGATTTGTTATTTTTTTTTTTTTTATTCTTATGGAATTTTATTGATTTAGTTTACGTTTTAAATTACAATAGTAAGGGCTGGCTTTTACCTTGGCCAGAGGCTAAGCATTACCATACAACGTGGCAATGCCGCCAGTCTCTTGGGTACATTACCAGTCGACAGCGATGCAGAGGAATTTTTTGACGCCATTTTTTAGTTTGTTAATAGTTTTAGTTAGGTTAAGTTATTATATTTTAATTGTAAATACTATTATAATTTAAAACGTAAACTAAATCATAAATTTTATTATAACAATAATAAGTTAAGTGAGTGTGTCACGACTCCGTGACCTTGCATATTTTTTGAGGGAATTCCCGAAACACTTTGTCTATTTTATGGCAGGGATTAAGTATCCCAATATTACAGGGGCCAACTAGGAGAAGGATAATATTATCGCTTCCTGTGTTTTACTTAGAATTTAAATTTAGGTATTTAGGTTCACCTTGGTTCGGCCTTTGAATCAGACTCTAAACTGAGCTAAACTCAGCTTATAAAGATGATGCAAGCAGGTAAATTAGAACGTAAAGACTAAAGAACCTTCAATGGCACAACTTTTCTAAAAATTCAAAAGATGTCTTCTCTAAACATTACCTTTTTGCGTGACAAAGGCTATCCTGAAAAGGAGATAATGAAGTAATCAACACACTGAACAAGCTTCAAGTAATCATGAGGTCCTAAAAGGTAAACTAGGTAATGGTCAGCCAGACTAATGTCAACTCACGCGCAATTTAAGTTGAGTTAAGGAAAAGTTGTAAGATTTAGTTGTTAGGGCTAATTAATCTCCTGCCGGGGCTGCGGATTGTTCGAAAGAGTTACCGTGGCCCTGGCGCACAGGCAACTGAAGGAACACGGGTGGGTTTTAGTCAGTAAGAGTCTGACACGCCCTTCCGCTCCGCCCGGAGCGGGAGAGGTCATTTGATGACTTCCCACCCAAAAAAAAAAAAAAAAAATGTGCAAATTAATCTGTATTATCCCACTGCTGGGGAAAGGCTCCCTCTCCCTTTTGCACACAATTCTGTTTTTTGCTAGTTGCGGCCAGCCCTTTCGGTATGAATCAAGCATGTCCCGCCATCTTCGCCTTAGCCTGCCGCGATGACGCCTAGCGTGTACTGGGACCTGCACCTAGGGTTACCATCCGTCCGGATTTGTCCGGACATGGCCGACTTTATGCCCCCTGTCCGGAATTTATCCGGCCGTGTCATTTGTCCGGACTCTTTGTCTTCAGGGGATTTTTATTAGGAATTATAAAAATAATAATTAAGATTAAAAAAGAAAGATTAAAAAGTAAAATGCCCGGGGTTCATTGCAAATGTCCGGGTTTTTGTCAGGACTTTTGATGTTTTGAAATGGGAACTCTACCTGCACCCTAATTACGTAACACACTATTAATCACAATCTGAATAATTTTGAAGGTTATTGCTAATCCATTGCTTCAGACGTTCGAAAAATTTGTCTGTTCGACAACTTAAATAACGCAAGGAATGTTTTTGAACTGTCAAAATGGAAGCCATTCCTACTGTTAGTGTGTTACGTCATCACCCCGCTGCTCGGCGGTTCTTTTAGCCCATTTCTCATCTGACATGCGGCAGACATGCCCGGCCTCACTTAAGCTTAGCGGCTATCTGAATAACGTCCGTAATTTTGAAATTTGCGCGCAGTTACACTTCGAAAACAGACAAAGACTAACCATCCAAAAGCACCTTCCAGTACATTTTCACACAGGTATTAGTAGGTACAAATCAATTAGCATTTTACGACCGTGTCTCAAATTAATAGTTATGGCGTGCGTTATTTTATTACGTAGGCGCGCAGTGACGTGGCGACGTAAGCTGTAACCACGTCGCGACGTCGCGCTTATGTATGTTCATTCATTCATTCGCGAATAGTGTATACTTGGCCTTGAGTTATCTGCAATTCGAGAGTTGTATGAAGGGTTATTTATGTTTTTAATCAGTGGGCTACAAACTTGTAGATAACCAGCTGATGGTAAATTGTCTGCCTGATAAGTAATGTCGGAATGGAAGTTGTAAGTTTGAACCCGAAAATTCGCTCCCGCTGAATGATTGAATTAGGTTTTTTGCTAATGATATCTCCCACCAAAATTGGGGTTTTTCTTATTCAACAAATCTATAACATACCCCAATATTGTGGATCTAAAGACCATTTCATATAAGACTTACGAAGCATTGGTCCAGTTATCCATAACTTTGGTAGACTCGCACAGAACGAATGCGTGTTGTAGATAGATAAGCCCCAAAAAGACTCCACATTGATTTTCATACTTATTCCTATAGATTCTTCCACGTGAGTTTTGTGTGTACAAACAAAGCAATGTTTTTCGTAATATAGTAGGTCGGGAGACAAAGTTCTTTCGTATTTTGTGTACAAATTCAAGACTAAGAGCTCGTGTGGCACACAAATATTGAGCTTTTTTGGAAACCCAGACTTTTTCAAATGGGTCAAAACTGTTTTGTGGTTAACCCCTAATTCTTCAGCTATGTCGTATCTACTAAGATACCGACCTTGCTCCACTTTTTCAAAAATGGCATCGACTTTATCCGTAACGAGGCGACCAGAGCGAGCTGCATCTTTGACATCAAAATTCTCGAACTGAAAACGCTTGAACCAATTTTGTGCTACTTTTACTGACACTACGTTAAGTCCATAAACGTCACATAGTTTTTTCGTGGCTTGTTCTTTTTCCCTTTTTTAGATTCACTAATAAAGGCGAACAGAATTTTAAAAAAATGGCGGGAAATCATTTGTACTTTTTATTTTTTTAAATGTCATCTATTTAATGGTATCAGAACCAGCCAGATACAAACAGTACAGCCAAAGAGATTTTACTACAACTTTATACCCACAAAAACCGAAAAATATTTTTCCCCGACCTATTATTTAAAAGTCACGAGGCCTACACTCAAAAATAGTAATCGTACGATAGCTCTGCCAATCTTATCACTTACTTCCTACTGATAAGAGATTACCAATCACTCATAACAGTATCTCCTCTTGATATTAAAATACTACGTCTTACTTACAGATTTAGATTTTAAGGCGTGTTCTAAAAATGTTACAGACATTTGCGTCGTTTGGAAATATATCACCATTTATCACTACAACAACAACATTTATAATCATAAAAATTATTTTGTTCACATTCAAATAATTATGTAATATTAGTATGTTTAATATTCTAGTTTAAGACGTCACAAATCAAATTCTTCTCTTCTTGTTCTCACACCCTATTGTCCATATTTCTTATTTAATTCTCCTTTCGCAGGTCTGCTGGAAGAAATTTCTTAAGAAATAAGCAGTACCTTTGTACTTAATACTAATATGCCGTATCTGTATCTGTTTTACTGTGTGTACATAAATAATAAAATAAATAAATAATTAGTATTGAAAACAGGCTGCGGCCTGTGGCTCAGTAAGTACTATCATCTCGACAACTTAAGTTATATTAATTCTACTTCAGGACTGATATTATACTTTGTGAAACAATTTTGGAAACCGTTGCCCTCGATTCTTTTTTGTAGGTTAAATTCCGAATCCTTTCATTTGTAAGATGATGTGACGTGTGATCTTCATACATTAATTCGACTTCCATTGTCGCCCAGTCCAAAGAAAAATAAATAATACCTCGCAAGGCCTAAGGGTTTACGGCCTCGAGCGATACGACTTGCAACAGGACTTGCGTCAAGCGAAACATGCTCGCATCTCCGGTCTCCGGTCCATTGCTCTGCAAGTCGCTTAACTTAATTTTTTTTTGTGATTTTTGCAAGAGTACTAGTCATTTTGAAATTAATTGGTGGAATCCTATATTTCCCATGGACCTGGAGTCCGCCATTACAAACATACTAATCTTTAAGAGTGTGATATCTGCTAATAGATATCACAGACTCTTACGACTTGCGTCAAGCCAGACAGGCGCGCGCTTCTCCGGTTTCTATCCGTCGCACTTCAAGTCGCTTCGCGGTGACTCGAGGCACGCTCTAAACGACTTCTTTCATTTGTTTTCCCCGCAGTCGCTGTCGCGAGACATGTGTCGCTTGAGCGTGTAGCTTGTGGCCCCGGGTTTAAGAAACGAAATTGTGCGTTTAATTCGCCCCTAAGCTGCGAGCGCAGTTTTCATCGCAAACGGTTTTCAGGGACAGAGGCGGCAAAGGTGACTGGGAGACTGGATGCGGAAGACGAAGGACCGGGTGTTGTGCCACAGTTTGGAAGATGCCTATGTCCAACTGACAGTGGACTGCAATAGGGTGCGTTGATTGCTTGATTGACGCTTTTTACTAAAACTGTCGCCAGGAGTAATGTCAGTCGTGTTGGGGGGAGGAAGAGACTCGACTTTATTATGTACTAGTCAGTCTTTTTTCTCTCTCCTATATGACTGGCATGTTACCGTCGTCATCATCCACATGCTGCGCCGGAGTTGCCCGCTCATAAACTCCCAGCATAAATTCGCAATGACGTCAGAGAATACGTAAGTTGTTATTTGATTTTGAATTTTATTTTCAAACATGTAAACAAAGATGTGTTTTTGGAAAAAAGTTGTTTAATACCCACTAAAAAAATTCAGTATGCGCTACAACTTTAATTTTGTATGACTTTTTCAAGAGTAGGTACTAGTCATTTTGAAATCAAACCTGTTGAACCCTATATTTCCCATAGATTGGGGGTCCGCCTTTACCATAATTTCAGTCTTCAAGAATCTGTGATAAATTTAAATAGATTTCACAGACTATTGCGACTTGTGGCGGGACTTGCGTCAGGCGCGCGCGTCTCCAGTTTTCGTCGGTCGCTCCGCAAGTCGCATCGCGGAGACTCGTGGCTTGCTCTAAACAACTTCTTTCATTTATATTCTCGGCAGTCACTGTCGCGAGGCACGTGTCGCTTGGGCGTGTAGCTCGATTCCACGGAGTCAAGATGTAAAATTGGGTGTTTAAGACGTCCCCAAGCTACGAGCGCAGTTTTGATCTCAAACGCTTTTCAGGAACAAAGGCGCAAAGGTGGCTGGGGCAGACTGGGTGCCGAAGACGGAGGATCGGGAGTTGTGGCGCAGCTTGGAAGATGCCTATGTCCAGCGGTGGACTGCGATAGGCTGAGTCGATTGCTTGATTGACACTTTTCACTAAAACTGCCGCCAGGAGTAATGTCAGTCATGTTGGGGGGAGGAAGAGACTCGACTTTATTATGTACTAGTCAGTCTTTTTTCTCTCTCCTATATGATTGGCATGTAACCTTCGACATCATCCACATGCTGCGCCGGAGTCGCCCGCTCTTCAACTCCCTGGATAGGTCCGCAGTGACGTCAGAGATTACGTAAGTTGTTATTTGATTCGGCTGTGCGGGAACACCATGTTGCAATCAAAGATGTGTTTTAGGACAAAATAAGTTTAACAGCGCAGGATAGCCTTTACCAGAAGTGGTCATCGTATTGGTGATTCAGCAGCTTCAATATCATCAGGATTGTGCCTGAATATAGCCGTTCGTCGTGGACGTGGTACGACAGCGGCTCCCTACACATCATCTCCTGTCATCAGAAAACAGCCGCCACGCAACCATCGATGCGACGCTCTGCCAGAGTGACTGTCACCAGCCAGTCTCACTCTTATCCGACCTCTTCGGTTGTTCCTAGTAAATTTGTAACAAAACTAGACGGTGCCACTTGCTGCGCCGTCAAGTTTAATACCGTCTCTAAAAATTCAGTGTGCGCTACTTAACTTCAATTTTTTTTGTGACTTTTACAAGAGTACTAGTCATTTTGAAATTAACTGGTTGAATCCAATATTCCCCATGGACCTGGAGTCCGCCATTACAAACATACTAATCTTCAAGAGTGTGATATCTGCTAATAGTTATCACAGACTCTTACGACTTGCGTCAAGCGAGACAGGCGCGCACTTCTCCGGTTTCTATCCGTCGCACTTCAAGTCGCTTCGCGGTGACTCGTGGCATGCTTTTAACAATTTCCTTTCATTTGTTTTTTACGCAATCGCAGCGGCAAGACACGTGTCGCTTGAGCGTGTAGCTCGTGGCCACGGGGTTAAGAAGCGAAATTGGGAGTTTAAAACGCCCCTAAGCTACGAGCGTTGTTTTGCTCGCAAACGTTTTTTAAGGACAGACGCCGCAAAAGGCGACTGGAAGAGCCTGGATGCGTAAGATGGAGGACTATATAGATGGATAGACTGATTTGATTTCTGGATTGACGCTTTTCACTAAAACTGTCGCCCGGCTTATGTCAGTCGTGTGGGGGGAGAAATCGACTCGACTTTAATATGTACTAGTCAGTCTTTTTCTCTCTCCTATATGATTGGCATGTAACCGCCGTCATCATCCTCATGCTGCGCCGGAGTCGCTCCCTCATCAACCCAAAACATAAATCCGCAGTGACGTCAGAGATTACGTAAGTTGTTATTTGATTTTTGATTTAAGTTTCTAAACACGTTAAGAAAGATGTGTTTTAAGAAAAAAAATAGTTTAATGCCCATTGGATTAATGTCAGTCGTGTTGGGGGGAGAAATCGACTCGACTTTAATATGTACTAGTCAGTCTTTTTCTCTCTCCTATATGATTGGCATGTAACCGCCGTCATCATCCACATGCTGCGCCGGAGTCGCCCGCTCATCAACTCCCAGCAGACGTCCGCAGGGACGTCAGAGATTTCGTAAGTTGTTACTTGAATTTTGAATCTAATTTCCAGCACGTAAACAAAGATGGTGTTTTTGGAAAATAAAATGTTTAATACTCCTCAAAAAATTCAGTAAGCGCTACATTTTCAATTTTTTATGACATTCCAAGAGTAATTTTGAAATCAACCCGTTGAACCCTATATTTCTCATGGCCTGGAAGTCCGCCATTACAAACATTTTAATAATCTTCAAGAGTCTGTGATGTCTGCTGGTAGATACCACAGACTATTACGACTTGCGTCAAGCAACAAGCGCGCGTGTCTCCGGATTTTGTCCGTGGCTCTGCAAGTCGCGTCATGGTGACTCTTGGCATGCCCTAAACAACTTCTTTCATTTGTTTTCTCCGCAGTCACTCTCGCGATACGTGTCGCTTAAGCGTGTAGCTCGTGTCCTCGGGGTTAAGAAGCAAAATTGGGCGTTTAAAACGCCCCTAAGCTTCGAGCGCAGTTTTGATCGCAAACGCTTTTCAGGGACACAGGCGGCAAAGATGACTGGGAAACTGGATGCGGAAGACGGAGGACCGGGTGTTGTGGCGCAGTTTGGAAGATGCCTATGTCCAAGTGACAGTGGACTGCGATAGGGTGCGTTGATTGCTTGATTGACGCTTTTTACTAAAACTGTCGCTAGGAGTAATGTCAGTCGTGTTGGGGGGAGGAAGAGACTCGACTTTATTATGTACTAGTCAGTCTTTTTTCTCTCTCCTATATGATTGGCATGTAACCTTCAACATCATCCACACGCTGCGCCGGTGTCGCCCGGTCATCAACTCCCAGCATAAGTCCGCAGTCAGAGATTACGTAAGTTGTTATTTGATTTTTGAATTTAGTTTCCAAACACATAAACAAAGATGTTTGAGGAAGAAAACAAAAATTAAATTTAAAAAAAACAATATGCTCTAGAACTATTTTTATGGCTCTTTCAAGAGTACTAGTCATTTTGAAATCAATCTGTTGAACCCTACATTTCCCATAAACTGGGAGTCTGCCATTTCAAACATTTTAATCTTCAAGAGTCTGTTATATCTACTAGCTACAATAAACGAATAATAAGAAACTGAAAATTATGAAAATGTTAGTTTATCTGTAGGTAACCATTTAGGACGTGGATCCAAAACAGACGTGTTCTCAAAAAGAGCGTTTATAGTATTTACAAGTTGAGATAGAAGAAAAAAATTATAACAGATTGGTTTTGTTCTTCAGAAAGGCCAGTACTCGCAACTGACGTGCGTGTGACCAGATGTATAAACGTAAACAAAGCAAAAGGATTATGTAAGGATCGTTGCAGGTGACGTTCTGTAGTTTCTGCCTACCCCTATGGGAGGAAGGCGTGAGATTATGTATGTAGAATAGAGTAATCCAAAACTGAAAAGACAAAATATGACCAGCGGGGTAATTGCGTAACACACTAACAGTAGGAATGGCTCTCATTTTAACAGTTCAACAACATTCATTGCGTTATTTACGTTGTTGAGCAGGCAAATTTTTCGAACATATGAAGCAATGGATTACCAACAGGCTTCAAAATTATTCAGATGGTGATTGATAGTGTGTTACGCAATTAGGGTGCAATACTTTAACCGACAAATGACCAGTAATTAAATAAAGGATGGACAAATAGTTACCGATATTTCATAAAAGTAGCCATGCGAACTAGATAACAAACGGTACTGAAACTTTATCAGGCACTAGGAAGGCGTGACAAGCTATTAAAAGTTAAAACGGCATTTTACACGCCCTGCTCATTACAGGCAAGCGCTTATATTACACGAACTAGTAAGGATGGTACATTGATAGAAGAAAAGTATCGACGTTCAGAGGTTGTGTTTTTGGCAAGTTTTGAAATTGAAAAAGTCTAAACAATATTAGAATACTGAGAATGTGATTATATCTGCACGAAAGAATTTGAAAAAAGTTTATCCAAGGCAAAAAAAAATTTTGCTAAAAGACAATGCCCCTAAGCTTCGAACGCAGTTTTGATCGGAAACGATTATCCGGGACAGAGGTGGCAAAGGTGGGTGGGACAGACTGGATGCTGAAGACGGAGGACCGGATGCTCTAGCGCAGCTTTGAAGATACCTATGTCCAGTGGACTGCGATAGGCTGAGTTTATTGCTTGTCTATTGATTATTGTTTCTCGCTTTTCAGTAAAACTGTCGCCAGGATTAAAGTCAGTCGTGTTGGGGGGAGGAATCGACTCGACTTTAATATGTACTAGTCAGTCTTTTTCTCTCTCCTATATGATTGGCATGTAACCGTCATCATCGTCCACATGCTGCGCCGGAGTCGCCCGCTCATCAACGTCGTGTTTTCAACGAGTTTTGGAAACATTTTGGAATAGTCGAAACGTTGTCATAGACTACTATGGATTATGTGATTGGATGCACGAGAGAACTCGAAAAAGTTTGGGATCAGTTTATACCAGATCCTGCAGTCTCGACAAATATAACGACAAAAACAGTATTTAAGTCTAATCGATGTCAAATTTCTTTAATAGATTTTCAACCTTATGCTTTCGAAATAAAGTTGAAAATCTATTAAAGGAATTTGACTACGATACGACTTAGCGACCGATTTTTGTCGCTGTCTAATGTCGAGACTGCAGGGGCAGGAAATAAAAGTATATTGCAAAACGATATAACTAGTGGTTAAATATATATGTATATTATTATGTGCGTATTTATTATTCCGATTAAAATAATCACAAACAGACACAAAGCTTATCATGAAACCACAAAATATAACGCGTAACACTCATTTCCCACGCCTGATAATTATAAAAACTGTGCCACGATAATTTATAACAGTAAAATAAACATACAATAGGTTAGGTATACCAATAGTTTCGAACATTTAATTTTATTACAGTAACAAGCATTAATAGACATTTTATAATCTAAGGAATCTTGAGCACTAATCGTTATCAAGAATTTTCTTGATATTTTTTCATCGCAGCGGAATTTGGTTTTCATGAAAAAATAAAAACCTATTGTTAGAAATATTCAAAAGTGTATAGCAATTTCCATTGTCTTTTATTTATAGACTTTCGACACACCAAATTAATGTAAGTGATAATAGCCATTCTCCGAGGGAAAATAAAAAAATATTGACATAAATGCACGATTAATGCTTTTAAATGATTAAAATGTAACCAATTCAATCAAAAGCCTTAAAATATCAATGTTCCTTAAGTCATAAGCCTTAAAATATCAATGTTCCTTAAGTCATAAGCCTTAAAATATCAATGTTCCTTAAGTCATAAGCCTTAAAATATCAATGTTCCTTAAGTCATAAGCCTTAAAATATCAATGTTCCTTAAGTCATAAGCCTTAAAATATCAATGTTCCTTAAGTCATAACCACTCTATCAAATCATTCGCTACGTTTATCATCAAATAATTTCTAATTTACAACACCTGGCACCAACGATATAAAAATGTCAAATTGTTAATGAGCCGGTCTCTGATTGGTCGGTTACGATTACCGTTCGGAGTTCAAGGATGATCGACATCGATAGTGCCGCTATCGATACAATCACGTGTTTCTTTTAGAATTCCTTAAAAAATATCTAAATCTTAGTATTATAAAGAGATAATATAATTTGTTTGTAAGAGGTTATCTCTAGAAGTAATGATCCAATTACAAAAAAAACTTTGACTCATAGAAAATTACGGTATACCCGAGTGCAATAGGATTTTGTGATAGACTTTGATGCGGATGAAGTCGCGAACAGAAGCTAGTTGTAGATATTTCAAAAAAAGTAATCCAAAGTATTTTACTATGTGTACCTAAATACTTTTAGACGTCGTATATTTTTTATGAACAAATATTTTCTTTACTATTTATTGGAATTCATAGAAAAATTACTGTAATTTATATTTTATGGTATAGTTGTCTTCGACGCGGACGAAGTCGCGAAGCTAGTCGTAGGCTGATATTTCAAAAGAAATAATCCTGACTATTTTACTATAATATGTAAATAAAGTGTACTTTTATCACTACATATTTTTCTTTACTTTTTATTGAAATTCTTAGAAAAAATACTGTAAGTATTTTATTTAATCTTCTTTGCTTTGTAGCACACTACACGTAACATCTACCTTTATAAAATTCCTTCAATAGTCGTGGTAAAAATGGGCCTCCCGACCTTTACAACAAATTATACACATTGACGTATACACTTACATAAGTAGGTTACTATGTAGATAACGATGACTCAATGTAACTGTTTCAACAGAAAACGTATATCTGTGATAAAAATGCTTCCGCAAATCTTCAGAACTGAGATATATCTGCAGAACCAATTCTTTTCGATGTTACATCATCTTCAATGGGTGTGGCAAAATTTATAACGAAAATTAATTAGAAAATATCATTAATTAATATCTACAACAAGCCTACATAATTATATTTATTATATATCACAGAGTCGAGGCATAGCTAAATGATCATCATTTCAATAAATTATATAAAGATTTTTAAAACTTGAGGCAGACTCCTCACGACCGCCAACTGAGACAATAAATTATTTTAAGAATATAATTTGTCCCACATTATAATACATTTCAGTTGAAGTGTAGATTAATTGAAATAAAACGGTCTCCTTGTTCTAATTTCGATAGTTGTTGTCAGCCGGTGAAAATAGCTTTCCTAGTTTGTTAAGGGAAACTCAAATGTCTGCCACAAATGTGGCAATCATAAGCATATGATATGGTCCGTAAGATAGAATATATGCGACGCCTACAAACAATTTTATGAAGCAAATAAAACATAAAGAATAACGCTTCAGTGAGTTCCAAAACCAACCAGTGCTGGAAACAGGCAAACACTACGTTATTCTGCTTACCCCTTTCTAAAACCAGATATCTTCAAAAATATAAAATAGAAAAAATGCTATGGAAATGCGTTCCTTGCGAAGCATGTGTGATGTGACTATGAATGATAGGCTGGGGAATGATGTGATAAGGCAACTGTGCTGTTTAAAATAAGATGTAGTGACAAACATTGAAAAGAGAATGCTTAAATGGTTTGGTCAAGTTGAGAGGATGAATGAAATGCGACTAACAAAAGGTATTTACAAGGCAGGTGTGATTGGAAACGCCGGGAGGGGACGCCCTAGGAAGACATATAGTGACCTTATTGGTGATGTTCTTCAGAAAGGTCAGGTGCGTAGTACTCGCAACCGGCGTGCGTGTATGACTACATGAATGAACGTAAACGAGGCAAAAGGAGAATGTAAGGATCGTAGCAGGTGGCGTTCTTTAGTTTCTGCCTACCGCCATGGGAAGAAGGCGTGAGTTTATGTATGTATGTATGTATCTACAAAAAACCGCCGTTTTACCAGAAAAATTTAGGCAAAAACCCGGTAGTAGGTTCGGGAATCATCGCGCCAGTTCGGCGTTTATCGACATCATTCGCGTCACTAGTTCAAGGGCAGACGCGTGGAAAATATCATGGCCCCTTGTACACGTTTCAACTGATAATTTAATAGGCGTTCGTTGCGTTGCGTAATAATTAAATAATTCTTCTAATCGCAATAATTGGGCCCGAAATGATAAGCCATATGGAAACCACAATAATTTGTTTCAGTGCCTGTTATGTTAGTGTAAATTCCTGCAATTTAATACGAACCTGAAGTTTATTTATTCATTTTATGTAGTTTTAGGCAGACCAGTAGAACTTTATAGATTGTTAAGGGCCAGTTTCACCATACTGTGTTAATTCTAAATGTCCCGATATGCCATTTGACGGACTATTTTTCGTAGTGAGACAATCCGCCAAATAGCATAACGGAACATTTAGAATTAAGACAGTATGCTGAAACTGGCCCTTAGACTCTCTTTAGGAAAGTAGGTTAAGGACACCAAAAACCATGAATAAGTAATAACCTTATAAACAAGTAAAAATAGAATAATTTGCAATTACAAGTGATATTGCAACTTTTACAGACAATTGATTACTAAAGCCAGTCCAGTTTTACGTCAAAGCGAATGTCGTTGCTACTGAAATCTTATTATAATTTCTAGAAGTTTTGCTGAACTTTTCAGTCTTCGCGCCTCATTACTCTGAAATGAGTCGAGTCGCGTGTCACAACCACAATCATCCTACATATATACTGTAGTATGTATTTCTGAGTTCATTGCTCTGTTTGTATGCGGAAATCTATTCAAGTACTAAGTTTACTGTCAATGGGTAGTAAAGTCTGTTCAATATGGCCTACTATCCTAGAGTATTTCTTTACAAAGGAAACCTACGTAAGTATAAAAAGGCTCTAATTTTAATATAATTTTAATATTTAGTTTGGTTGTACACACGGGTACATATCAAGCTATACATTTCCAGTATAAACTGATCTCGCATTGTATAGGAATTCCGTACAATGAGAGGTCAGCTTATACTGGAAATGTATAGCGTGATATGCAGCCGTGTGGTTCAGCTCATTTGTATATTTTAATCGAATTAACATAATATTTTATTATAATCTATTTCGTTATAATATTGTGTTGCATTTGATATAATATTAGTTTTACATGAATGAAATATACACATACATACATAAACTCACGCCTTCTTCCCATGGGGGTAGGCAGAAACTACAGAACGCCACCTGCTACGATCCTTACATACTCCTTTTGCCTCGTTTACGTTCATACATCTGGTCATACACGCACGCCGGTTGCGAGTACTACGCACCTGATCTTTCTGAAGAACATCACCAATAAGGTCACTATATGGATGTATGTGTATGTGTGTGTGTGTGTGAATTAAATATATTTTATATTATTTAAAAAAATTAAACCTAGTGATTTGATTAAACAGAATTTTATATCGTATTTACTGTTATTGGTAGCCTGCACCATCGCACTGCTGGGTAAAGCCCTCTCCCCATAACTTACAACACCTTCGATTGATATATTTAAAGCTAGATTTACGTAATGCTAAAGTGATTGAGTAAGAATCATCAATTCGCAAAAGTGTTAAGTGCGCCGGGCACGTACGTACGTAAACGTAATGTAAATTTGAGCATTTAAATTATTTAAATACTTGTTTCGCACCTAATATTTACTTAGTTTTAAGACTTTATTCATATTCTGGGTGATACTATAGAGGTATGAGGAACAGGGTGTAAAGCTCACTCATACTGTATGGAAAAGGGAAGATCCTCCGACCAGATGGGACGGGATGTCGGGACGTTCTATATATGCTAGTTGCGCAGTAAACTCTGCTTGCGCGATGCAGGATTTTTCGTGACGTCAGTGTGACGCGTAGCTCGCATGTGGCGATGTAGATACCGCTACAATACCAATGGGCTTGTTGCAAAAATATTAACCAAAATGCTATATGACTGTTGTATTTTCGATTCAAAAATCGTTCGAATTTACGTTACGTTTATGTCGCGCGTTCGTGCTACGCCTACGGTCTAAGCTTTCCTGAAAGCAGAACATTCAACAGTACGATTGTTCGGTTCCAAACATGATCACGGGTACATCATTATTCCAGTGCAAGTTTTCCAGGTGAAATCGAGGTCATGAACGGGCCTATTAGAACACAAAATGAGAGATTTAGCCGTAAAGAACGAGAAGCACCATCTCTTTTTCGCCACGCAACAATGACGACTTTCACACTCCACCGTACGGGTGGCGTAGGTCAAGTTTTAACAGCCAAACTTTTACGACACTCATAATGAAACCAGCTGTCATCACGAACTCATACAAAACCAAAAAAAATAGGTCATCGCCAGGAAATCACGATCTCACAACAATGGGCAAAAAACTTAGTATGCACGTCCTTCTACACAGTTTCTCAATATCCCCTAACTATTCCGATTGTTAAGCACTTGGTAACACCCTATTTTATGATAGCGTAGGCCTACAACGTGCCTTAGAGACTTAGTCCGTTTGTCCACCGGCACCGTCAACGGAACGTGAACGAGAAAGAGATAACGGCGCCATAGTAGCGATACATACATTTACTATGGCCGTGTGTCCACCAAACACCACCGCCGCGGGACGCCACGTTCAGTTCGAATAATCTCGTTCCTCGTTGACGTCCCGTTGACGGTGGCGGTGGACAAACAGTGTCAGTGTGTTGCTAGGCACATATCATATCATTATTCTGTAGCCTCGCGTCTATGCAAAGTTCGGAATCGACCTTAGATTCGCTCTTGAATATATTAGTTATATAAATGGCCAAATTTTAGATTGTGAAATAGGTATGGATTAAAGTAAAGGGACTGTGTGTTTGTTGGTTTTACATAAAGTCTTGCTAACTATGACTAAAAAAAGTAACGGACGGATTTCTAGACACGGGAAAGGTGCCTGTACCTACTAGTATAAGGTCACTGTAATAAAAATAGAAAGAAAGAAAGAAAAATAGTTTATTCTACAAACGTTTTGTTTGCGCAGAATAAACCATTTTTCTTTCTGTACATTACAAATAAATTACATTAAATACACACATGCAATGTAACCAAAAGCCTCGTATTCAAGCAATAAAAGTTTGATGATTTTGTCTATTGCTTGATGTTAGGGCCAGGTACCAAAGACAATACACATTGCTCTGTGTTGCGACACCGGTAAATGAAAACAACAAAAATAGAACATGATCTCTATAATACATAAATTCAGAATTGGTACAAACAGAAATAAAACTGAAACAACACAATATCGCACCTTCTGTACTTTTAGTGATTTTACAGGAGTTATTTTAAGATTTGTCGCGGCAAGATAGCCCAAAAAATGCACCAATATGACATAGGCACTATTGCCCTCTGACAGCATTAAGCTGATATTGATACGGATCGATCCTCTGGACAAAAGGGACTATTTAAAGCACTTTGACATACTTAAATCATTTTTCGATTTTAGTCAGTTATGCCCTTGTCCTACCAACGGTATATACTGAATCAATCTCATCTCATGCTCTATCTCTGAAAGCAACCAAAAGAACCCGCGTAATTCGAAGTCCTTTTTCAGAGGAACAACCAAGGTGCCAAAAAACTCACAAGCAAACCCAACAGCCGAATCTAACTTATACTAATAACTAAACAAAGCGGTATCGTTGTATGCAAATAATGTTCGGTTAATGGTACGTCCCTTGAATTGATCACGACAACGGAAGGGCCTCAAGGTTAAGTTAACGTATCGTAGTACGTCTGATTAACTGGCAACGATCCGTTGTAAGCAGTGGTGATCCAGTGAATCGAATCGTTGAGCTCCTTAAGTTCTGAGTTGAGCTACACGATTACTGACAAATGCGTGCACTGACTGGACAGGTCCACTCAATCTGTGTGGTTTTTCCTCAAAAGACCATCTCAGACACAAATCTACATGGTCTTCACATGATCTGACCAAGATTATGTCTGGACTTTAAAAGAGACTGTGACCTCTGAGTTTGTTTCGGCCTTTCTTCTCAGAGTAGTCAGATAGGAAACGCCGACCTCATCTAGTTTTTAAAATCTGATTGACGTGTAAAAGTGTTTGTTCAAACCTACTTACAGAAATAAAATCATTTATCATTTATCAGTGGTATCGGCCCCGACTTACGCGTTGTAGGTCGTGAGTTCGAACCCAGGCAGGCACTTTACTTTGAGTATTTAATTTCATCACCACTGCTCTCAAAACGGTGAAGGAAAACATCGTGACGAAACCGGCATGTCCTAGGACCAAAAATTCGAAGACATTTGACATCCGCCAACCCGCACTGGGCCCGCGTCGTGAATTACGGGCCACTCCCTCTCACCGAGATGAGGCCTGTGTCTCAGCAGTGAGAACATTATAGGCTGATTATGAATGAATGAATGAATGAATGAATGAATGATCCGTTGTGAATCTGCCTAGCCTTTTCCGAAAAAATTGGGGCCGGTTTCCAGTCTAGCCAAATGCAGCTGAATACTAGCATTTTACATGAAGCGACTGCCTATCTGAGCTCCGCAACTCAGTTACTGCTGGGTACCCCGATACAACTTCGTAAGTTTGGTTATCAGACCTTTGGGCTTCTGCCTACCCGTAAAGACTGTCAAAAATTTACGAATGACAGCCTTGACCAACAGCTTAACGTACTTTTCGTGGTACGGAGAAGTCTCGTTAAGTAATGGATGGTCACCGATCCCAAACCGACACTAGAAGCGTAACTTTACAAGATTTACGAAAGGGAAATGTTTAATGTAACAAAATCTGGTTAAAATATTTTGGGCTGATGAAAATGTTAAAGAAAAATAAAAATTAATCCGTGTCGAAATGTAGGTACCGGAAATGATAAGATTCCTAAAGTATCTATATACTGATATATCTTCCTAGTTTGAAGAAAAACGATAAAGACATTCGATATAAAATCCCAATAATCCGTAATTATCGAAATAAATCTATAATAATTGGAATCAGCAAATGTCTTGGCAACATACAGCCCGTGATACGCTGAGAACATCGTAATAAAAAAATATTGAGATTAGGTACTCAATCGAAAGAGAAATAAATAAACATGATCTCATAGAGTCCCTTGATATCTCAGCGCCCTAAAATACCGGTAACATTCGAGAATTTCACTAATTCTTAACATTTGCAGACGTTATCTATACACATTATAAATCAAAGTCGCTTTTTATGTGTCTGTGTGTGACCGCGTTGTTCTTCCAAACTACGCAACGGATTTTGATGCGGTTTTCACCATAATTTAGAGAATTTATTCCGGAGGGTATATATGTATAATATATTAATATTAAAGTTACATATAATGAAGAAATCTTGATGTTTTGCTAAGTCGTAATAACCGTGCGAAGCAGGAGCGTGTCGCAAGTTAAAGATACACTGTTAACTGCTACTATCTTGTCATATTTGAAGTTATTACTTTGGACTGTGGGTTTTACGTCATATATTAGTGAAACTTCCTGGAGTACGAAGGTTATCTGATTTATGGAACGTCATGGGTGTAAGTCTTTTCATATTTTCTTTGTGACTTTTTTCGCTAGAGTTCGGGAAATTGGCAACACTTCTTGTGTGAAATGACAGAGTACTTATTCTACTGTTTTTTTTATTGGTTGTCATTGAATTTAGTGAATATATTTGGATATGTGCTTTGATGTGCTATAAATTGGGTATTCAAACTCATGGGATAAAGTCTTTTACTTTCCAATAGGTATACATGACATAACATCACGCCTGTAATCCCTGAAGGGCATGGCAGAGGTGTACCTATAGTACTCGCTCGTTTCGCCAGTTATGTTTAAGGTCCATGAAATAGGGGGCAAGCCTATTGCCATCAACCGGGCACAATTCCAGACTCCGGGCTGCTACTAAGAAATACCTGATAGAAAAACCCAATAACACTTTACCCGACCTGAGAATCGAACCCAGGACCCCATGCTCAGCAGTAGCGCTTGCGACCAGTAGACAAATGAGGCATTCAGTATGTCCAATAGGTATCTTTTTAACTACGTAAAAGTCAGAAGAAATAATATTTTGCTCCCTGAAAACATTAAGGAAATTTCAACACATAAACATACACACACACACCCTCAAACACACCCCCACACACACACACCCTCACAAACACACGCGCACACACCCCCACACACAGACACACCGAACACACATGAATTTCTCGAGAAGAAACAACACACCTACGTAGATATGGAAACTTGACCTACCTGACCTGCTTTGTTCTTTAAAATAATCGCTGCCAAACAATTAAAATACATCATTAAACAATTTGCTATGAAACTCGATCGTGACCATTCTTAACAGCCAAGAAAAAATGAGGAAACTACAATGTTTATTTTTGCCTCAGCCCTTTTCAGCTATCAATAAACATGACCATCGTTCACCACATCATAACGATAAAATTTGAAACAAATTCAGCCATTAAAGTGAGATATATTACCCCGGATATATTCTTTGTAACCATACAGTAGCTCCACCTCCACTGCTAAATAAATATGTATATTAATATGTACGTCACCTTGCTTATATTTGTTAACACATAACTACAGAAGTTTAGAAACTGGCCTTGGTTGTTGCTAGGTCAGTTATAGAAACTCGAAATTTATGATACCATACTGACATAGGGGAATAGTGCCAGCCAAAAAAAAGGGTGACGTAAATCATTCTGAAACTACATAGTTGTAATGTAGTGTGGAAAATTTCAACAATGAAAAATGTTAACAGTGGAAAATCGCTTTTAACGTATATATTCATACTGCTGCTCAATTAATCTTAAGGCATCTTCGACTGACCGCGGAGGCGTAGCTACCGCCGTATCAGCCGTATCAACGATATGGGGCCCCCAAGCTGAAGGGCACACGTGTGTAAGCTAATATTCGTAAAATATTGTCCAACACCTCAGATTCTTATTGATAAGAGGCCCGAATGAAAATATGAAATTTAACGTAATTTATTTACGGCTTACAAAGGTTGTAGGCGCGGGCGCGGGTCAATTCTCGATTTCTTGCATTAATTTAGTAGAATGACAAAGAAAATCTCACTTATTCTAGTCAGAAGGCTGCAATATTCGAGGTCACTTCGCTCGCGTTTGTATGAAAACTTGATGTATCCGAGTCAGGAGGCTATATTATTTTTTTTTTTAAATATTACAATTATACTTTTGAGCTTCGATGCAGTCAAGTAAAAAGGGCCTCAAATAAATTTTGATACAGGGCCCATTTAGGTCTAGCTACGCCACTGACTGACCGATTTACTGCAGCGGACTTTGGACGGCTTTTTCCCTAAATAAAGTAGTCATGACATCACAGGAGTGCGGTATATAAGCTAAACATTATAATAGTGCTCTGACCACAATAATAAACACTGACCATTTGGAATCAGCGAATAAAAAAGGACGCAGCGAAATAAGTATCCGATCCAAAATTAATTTTTTCTGGACTCTCAAATCAAAAAAAATACTCAAATTAAGGTTAACGTCGCGTAGTGGCGTTATATCAGATCGTGTCCTAACCAAAGAGATGTTCGCGCAACTTGCGACCGTCGATTTCATTTTATTCGGCAAACTCAAACCTCGCCTTCTGGTTTTCCAAACAAATGAGTGACATATGAACACGACGATCAGGTACTCGCGCGACATCACTAGTCAACCTTTCATGAGAAAATGGCTTACGCGTAGAATTAAGTCAGTTAGAACAGAGTATACTCCTTCGACTTCAAACACTATACTCCCTCGCATGCGCTGTCACACTATAGGTGAAATAAACCCTTATTTCAACCGGCCACAGAGCAGCTCGTAAAACACAGTTGCGACGTAGATAGTGTTAAACTCTCACCGTGATGGCCGCCACTTAACCAAGAGCTTTTGCAATACTCTGCAGCCGCACTGCAAGTGCTTGACAATAGTTTGAACTATAATATACGATAGCTACAAGATAGGATGATATCAAATGTTTGAAAACCGGAAAATGTATTGGCATTCGTAATAGAAAATCCAGGTGGAATGGAGTCATAATTGTTGCCGAATAAAAGAATTAGGTACCTTATGGACCTTAGTTGTACAATATACAACTACAGACAGGATATAATAAAAGATCTGCAATGGACAAGACTGTGGAAGAAATCGGAACAGAATCAGTGAAGCTTATCAATGCAGGGATTCTGATATCAAGTTATGTATCAGAAGGTAGATAAGGCTACTAATGATGATAAGCTAATCAAACAATCATCGATTTATAGATCGATATAAGATTTGGAAACATCCGAATTCGGGAATGTCAGTTAAATTTTCCGCATGTTTAATTACTATCCTAACGATCGATCTGTACATTTTTTGCACAATTCCACGAAATCTAAGATAGAGAATCTAGATACGATCATATGACAGGTACTATCTTTATCTATGATTTTATCTACAGACATAAGGTGACCGTCTACGCAGTATTTAAACCAGACTAGCCTTGAGTTGATCTCCCATTTTTATTCACCGATCCGCGTCATTAGCATGACGGTCTTCCAAAATCCGCGGCTTGACGAAGAATTTACTATTTTACTTTTTATATAGCAATAAATCAAACATTACGATGTCTGAACACTGTCTATTAAATGTCGTAGGAAACTCGCGAAATAGAATATGTACAAATGAATCAGCACTAACAGTGCCTCTTGTGACCCAAATATAAAAGCTGATCACGTCATTGTGTGATAGCAATAGCACCTGTGTTATGTTGTAGGCGTGTGCGAAATATGACTTTTCATAAAATGTCTAGGTAATGGAATTTTTTTGTTAACTATGGTGAACTGCTAAGTTCGACACGAAAATAAATAGCAGGTTCTTCTAAACTAATATTGATTTCACTTTTTGTATGTTTGTTTGTAATGGATTAACTCAAAAAATAGAAATCACCTATAGAAAGCTACATTATCAGCGAGTAACATGGGCTCTACTTTATTCTTGATTTTTCATGAAAATTGCAATAATGTAACATAAGGTATCAAAAATTTGCTTATAAAAGGTATTCGTCGGATTGCTTTTTTTTGGATTAGTTAGCCGATTTCTTGAAGAAGTTTGTAGGCTATATAATATCACGCTACGACCCTTAGGAGCCGAGCAAAAAAATCAAAAGCCAAGAAGAAAGCTAAGCAAAAACGAAGACTTCCTTCGTTTTTGCTTAGCGTTAACAGCCACATTTCCATGTGACTGTTATTTTAGTAAATTATGGTGTCTTATGACTTCCACGCGAACGACGTCGTGGGAAGAAGCTAGTATTCAATATTATGCAATTGTGACACTTTCTAAATACCTTGTAAAGATACTTTCTTATTTTAAACGAAATTAGAATGCAATACGTATTGCTGCCAATTAAAACATGAACATCGTAACAAATACACCCAAATGATACATTTTCTGATGTGGGGTAACAAGCTTTCACTTCAATTGTATAATTATGTGACTAACTATATAATTAACAGTAAGCACTTTACGTGATGTTACTATGAAACTTAATGAAAGACTTAAATGTTAATTTAATATATAGTAAAGTTAATGTAATTTTTGTAAGTCTTTTAATTTTAATTTAATTTAATGTAATTTAAAGTAATTTAATGTAATTTAAAGTAATTTAATGTAATTTAATTTTAATTTTAATAATTTAATGTAATTTAATTTTAATTTTAATAATTTAATCTAATCTAATTTTAATTTATGATGTAATAAGCATTATAATATTGCTATGGATTAATACCTGAAATAAATGATAATAATAATAATAATATAATTTATATGTATAGAATGAAATAAAGGATAATAATATCAATGATAAACTATTTGCGAAATCCATGAAAGTAAGTACAAACATTAAATCGTTTAGATAATACAACTGCCGTTCTTGAGTGATGCTCAAATATATTGGAGGGATTATGAGCCTGTTAATGACACTTTCAATATAATTGAGGAAGAGTGCGAAAATTTATCGTTGGTTTGGCGACACTAGAATAGTGGCTTGCTTTATTTTCGTGGTCTGATATTAATATAGGAAGCGATGGTTCCAAGGCCAATGGGCGTGACGCATTCGAATCTTAGCATATACTTTTGATGACAACTCATTTATAGTTTCGCAAGTCGCAATGTTATGTGAAATGGGAATTATGTAGTTGTGCTGAATCAATGTTGCGTCTTAGCTAGATTTGTTGCTTTGTATTGAAATATTTTTCAAGTACTTTCAATGATTTGTTCAAGTTCAAATACTTAGGCCTATTGAAATTGACACTAAGCCTCCGTAGCGTCGATTCATTCTTGAAAGGCTTTTTAAAAGCTGTCGTGAGAAAATAGTTTTAAAGGAATCCTGTTCAATTTTTTTTTTGATATTTATAATTTTATTAATGGGTTTGCTCTTGACTCTAGTTTAGGTCAGAAGTGACAAAGACAAAGTTGACGATGAAGTGGAGCTTACCCAGAAGAAGCCTGTTCACAATCACTTTGAAGAGATTTGGGTTGTATGCCTTCGGAAACACAGACGCAGGTAGAGAGTTCCACTCTTTTGCTGTGCGCATTATGAAAGACATTTGGAAACGCTTAGTACGAATTGGTAGACTAGTAACTAGGCAGGGATGGAAATCCCTGGATAGGATGGGATTATTCACCTGAGTTAAAGAAAACAATTAGGTTCTCTTAGTTTTTACCTTATATTTGCAATACCTGCACTGAATTTTTGAAATGTGTTTGGCAGAAACGTCTTCGTAAATTCTACAACAAAAGTACCTCGTAAAAGATTGTATTTGCGCAATACACAAGAATAAACATATATTTTCCCTAACACCCTGCATGGCCTTGTGGATGACTTACAAAGAGAAGTGGCCTTACAATCTTATTACTTTTCTAACTTATATATTACCTAAGTCAATGTCAGACAATTCCATCCTAATTGGCATGATTATCTCAAATTATGTAAGTTTTCCCAGAACCTAGCCTTTGTAGCAAAGAAATTGCGAATTTAATTTACTACAACTTTTTGTAATTATTCATGAGTATACAAGAACGAAGAAATTCTACGTACCAAAACAATCGAACATATTATTATTTCAAGGGAAAAAAGAAGTCTAATTACGTTTAAGAGACGAAGAAACACAAATTAAAAAACCTCGTAGAACAAAGTTAAATTAAACATTCCCAAGTACACTGAATTAACGACAGTACTATAACAAATCATGAGTCCCTGACCTAATTTTTATCTCAACGGAGATAATCTGTATATTACCTAAACATTTATATAAAACCACATACACTGTATAGTTAAAAGTCAAAATATTTTTGTTCCCGCGGTTCAGTGAGTTTATAATCTTAGATTGCTGTAACTATGCGGTGGGAGGCATGGAGCCATTAAATATACAGGGCCAAATTAAATTAGCTAGCGGAACTCCGTAGACGTGATGGGTATCGATATCTAAACACGATAAAACATATTTTTTTGGAGTTAGCGACCGCTGGTAGCGTTGTGGTATGGAGTATGAGTTGAATAAATATGTTTTATCGTGTTTAGATATCGATACTAATCACGTCTGTGAAGATTACACAAAAAAAAAAAATATTTTGTAAATTGATTTCTTTCTTGTTTTATTGTGTTTATATATCGATACCCATAACGTCTGCGGAGTTCCGCTAGCTAATTTTATTTGACCCTGTATCGTTGGATGAGAGTAGGTAATATACGTTTCAAATTAACTACACATGCTGTATCCATTATTTCAGTAGCCAAGAAAAGAGTTGGATGAGTAGGTACCTACTGTGTGAGGAAGCCTAGAATAGACTGAATTGTGGGGACTTCAAAAGAGTAATGATTTTTTGAAGGATTGAATTTTATTTAACACAATTATGTGCATCAATTTCTCCGAGATTTCTCAGCCGATTTTCGTTATCCTTTTTATGTTAATAGAGGAAGTCGCGAATTTGTCCAAAAAATTATTGACATTTTGTCGTTTTAAATGCTTTTAGAACTGTACCTCCATGCTAAGATAATAATTATAAGAATTCTATTACACACTTCTCCCTCGATGAAGTAAATAACATCTTTGAGATGGCCCATGTGAACGGAAAGCATTATAAATGTGTGTATTATGACATTTAATTTGGTTGAGATTATTATGATATGTCCCGGTATAAAAAGCGAACCGGATGAGAAACGACTGATATCAACGTCTACACCGTTTTACTTTCTGTTTCATTATTATCAGTATGGGAATAAACTATGGGAAATTTTGTATTATAATATATTTTTTTATTTTACATAATTATTGTGTATGTCACTTTAGATTCTGATCTGACGTGTCAAACACGTAATGGTTGACGATTTGACATGATATTGACACGTCGCTGATCTTTGCCATTTTTATAACTATAAATTATAAAATAAAATTGAAAATAGTAGGGAGACTCCCGCTATGGATTTTCGGAAGATATAACTATACAGTTAAAAATAAGTGGTTAATTGAAAAAACGCTTTAAGTTTGAAGAGAAAAAGCAGAATAAATAAATTTTAAGATGACACAGTGTTACAAACATGCATGCTAGAGGTTATCAATATTATCATATATATAGGTATAGCGTTCTCTTCTATTATTTTTCCAGCAATTAAAAGGTCAAAATATTAAGATAAATAGTATATAAATAGTAATGAGACCATATGATTAATGATAACTGTGACATAGATCGAGAATATTTCTCAATCCCTCTAAAAATACATGAAAGTCGTCGACTTTCGATGTAATAGATTAGTTGTACGACTTGGAACGTTGTTAATGTTTATAAACTTTATTACAAACAATAATAAGCATGTGGGTCACGTCCCACTATATATTATGTTATATACATATGTATATTTATGCTCAATGAAGTATTTCCGCACTTTAGTACTTAGCAAAATATTTGAGTCTCGTAACATCTTTACTTCCTTATTAGTTAGCATCTCTGTGTAAGTTTATCTATTCCTTTAGAATAAACTTGCCTCGATTGTTAGAGGGGCCACCAAAGGTTTGAGGGGCAGCAATTGTTAGTGGGCCACCAATTGTTAGAGGGGCCACCAATTGTTAGAGGGGCCAGCAATTATTAGAGGGCCACCAATTGTTAGAGAGGATACCAATTGTTAGAGGGGCCAGCAATTGTTGGAGGGGCCACCAATTGTTAGAGGGGACACCAATTGTTAGAGGGGCCACCAATTGTTAGAGGGGCCACCAATTGTTAGAGGGGTCACCAATTCTGACATGTGAAATAAATATATACTTACCTACACCTATTCCTCATACTACCTATGTGATAACAACAAAAATCCTTAGTCTGTAATTAAATTACATAAAACACACAAATTAAATTAGTTTGTCTAATTTCTTATTCATTCCCATATATTATATTTTAAGCGTCTTTTACATTAGTTCGTACATAATTACTGCCCAATAAATTATAATTTTTCTCTCTCAAAGCTAACATAAATATTTATGTTCTTAAAGATAAGGTAGGTACCTTAATAAATTCTCAGAGCATTTTTCATAATAACAGTAAAATTAAAATAACTTAATATCTATCATATGTGCTCGTCTTAAATTCGTGTAAATAACTGCGCGTGCGCTGCCTACTGGCGTCGTTTGATCTGCCTAGCTTGTTTTATAACACGTACATTACTGGACCGAAGTAAGATCGTGCTTCCGTCGTTTTTCTTGAAAAATCTCTTTTATTATCGTTCTACTAATTGAAATTGCCCCGGATGCAGGTCAAGCGTATACTGATGAGGAAATTGTCTGTAACTATCTCGGGATTTATTTATTGATCCGTTGTTAAAATAATTTATTTGTAAATCGCAGGTTTGCGCTCTTTTCATAAAAAATTTTGCAACATAAATCCAACAAATAAATTAATTTTAAACGAACTCCCACTCCCAGTACGTTTAAAATGAATTTATTTGCTCATTATTTCATCAAAAATAGCTTGTCATAATTGGACGAATAAAATGGGGCGTTTGTGTATTTTTTTAAAACAAACTTTTACAACTTCGAATAAAACTAAATTATATTTCCTTTATTAACGACCTAAATTCAAACTATCAAAATGTTATTGTCACAAAAAATTATTATGGTGACTTAGAAATTTTTAACAAAACCCGATTTATCACACATACCTACCTGCTACATAAATCGTACGTAAACGCCGAAACAGTTTCGTTTTCACTACAACGCAACGCGGCGTTCGAAAACGAATTCCACTATTTACGTATAATTTTATTATTTTGGCACGCTGCGTTGACTGTCCATACCAATTTAGCGATATCGACTATGTATGACGCATTATAGTGGGCGGGTACGTGGGAACATCCATAAAACCCATTTAAAGACATGAGGAAGTGAACGCCTGCTCACATCACAAGTTACTTATGGGTATCATCGCTGGCGGGGCCTACCAGACCGACGCCACAACGCCGACGACGTAGGGCACCTGTTCCAGCGCCAGCGAATAGAACTAGCAACTAAAAACGTTGGCGAGCAACGACCAGCGAGTGCGCGACGGTGACGAGCAGTTACTCGCAAGTATGCGTATACCAAGCGTAAGTCTCTCGGCGAGTGTTCTACCCGCCAAGCGAGCATCAATGAGCGAGCACTGTCTTTGATAGCTCTGTCGCTGCGACAAACGAATACTCGCCGGCGGTGTCAATAGTCAGCGATCAACTATTAATATTATGTGTCTCTTTTACTTACACGGGATCTACAATCTTTTGTACGTTTCTTGAGCGAGAAAATTGTCGCTAGTCGCTTCCTCGTCGCGGTGGGACAACTGCCTAATGTTGAGGCTTGACATCTCTATTCACGACTTGCTTCGAGGTGAGGCGTAAGTAAAATGTGAGGTACAACAATAGGGTATGAAACAAGGGATTCCCGTGCCGTGTGGTTGTAAGTTGAAATGTTCACCTTGACGAGAAACTAGCACGATCGTCTCGCATAAATAGAGCTTACGATTTTCTTTTTTGCATTTGAAATAAGCATCAATTTTGTAAGCTTGAACATGGCCATCTAAGTACCCACCCACCACACTTAAAATGGGGTAGATAACTAAATAGTTTTAAAAACACATTTTCTCTGTGATTTCCATTCAAAATAATAGCGAACTTTATTGAAAAAGTAAAAGATACTGTGAAAATAGGTAGGTTTTTATTAAAAGACTTGCAAAAAAAAAACATACATATTTATAAAGCAACGCAAACATGAACCTAAATAAAATAAACAGAGTTCACAAAACTCCCTGAACCTTACTTAGCGCCATTTTGTTTTTCATTTTCATCTAGGCATCCCTCTTGCAGTAATGCAATATTTCTCTCTCTGAAAAACATATTTGATCCCTCCAAAATGAGGTTTGGCAAAAACGAAATACATCTAAATAGCTCTACAGGGCCTATAAATGATTCGTTGGTCCCTCTTCATCAAATCCTTGGCTATTTTGGAGAAATGGACATAGAAAAACAAATAGGAGTATTGATACGAAGGATCAATAATATTATTAGGGGTAAAGGGGTGTTTCAAAGTAAACGACTCTCGATTTTAAATTAACTGTTGTGGCTTTTGTTTTTAAATATTTCAGAGAAGGATGAATTTTTTAAATTGTTTGTATTTTGTTTTTTAAACTTTACACACGCTGTACAAAGCGCCTGATTATTTAGCTTCGGAATAGCCCCGGTTAATATCTCCAGCAGAATAAAATCTGCATTTTGTTTATTAATCAATATAGTCCCTACCATAATTATCTGCCTATGCTTTTCCCAAATTTGTTGGAGTCAGGTTCCAGTCTAACCAATGCAGCTGAATACCATTATTTTACATGGGGCGACGGCCTAGTGGATCTTGCCCACCAAGCACTCAAAAATATAATACAGGGGGTCTCAGAAGAATCATTCGCGACTCTGGCACTCTTCAAAGCGATCTCTAACATTCATGAAAAAGCGACTCAGAAGTTGAGTAGGAATGTTGTTGATTTCTTGTCTAATGTTTTCCTTCAATTCAGATGTGGCTGATGGACCCAACTCTTTAGATAACCCCAGAGGAAAAAATTCGGAGGTGTGAGGTCTGGGCGAGCACGTTTTTATTAATGTTAGAGATCGCTTTGAAGAGTACCAGAGCCGCGAATGACGACATTTGAATAATGTTATTTTCAAAATGTAATTTTCCCATGTCTTGAATTTCTGATTTTGTAATTTAAAGTGTATATATAAACATATTTGTTATTTTTTTATACATCTACAAAAGTTAGTTTTTTTTTTAGACAACCTGTACTAGTAGGTATCTTCAAACTGTACCCAAATATTTACCAAAAAACAACTTGCAACCCTAAAATTAGATGACAAACTACGATGACCTTCAAAATGGCCGGCCCCGTGCGTGAGCAAAGTTCAACCCACGAACTTACCAAATAGTTTTATCATATTCCCCAGACAACTATTACAACTGCGTTGACCACTACATACGAAAATAACAATATATTTTGCTATAAATTGTTTTATAATGTTTAAATACACTTTTGAAATGAAAACTATGTGGTGTAAGGGTGTACCCCACTTGGGACTTAGTACAGCCATCGACACTATGGAACTGTTAGTACACCTCTGTTCATCCTTCAAAGGTCAGGGTCGTTAGGGTTATGGTATTTAATTTATATTTATAAATTACTTGCTGCCCGTCGTTGTCCTACCTCTACTCTACCCCTGAACCTTCGCAGGCGTATGCAGAAAAACTCACCAAAGTTTCATCAAAATCGGTCCAGCCCTTTCGGAGTCCATGTAATATTAACAGTTCGGCAAATATTTATAACGGTCATTGTATTAAAACAACACACCGCTCTACCCTACAGCATTGCAATTTCTAATAAAAGACGTGAACATGTAGTCTGCCCACAAAATACAACAAAACATGCTTTTATATCCAAATTTTACCTGTACCTTTATCCTCTCCTCTATTATAGACTAAACGCGAAAGCAAACATTCACTCCCTGTACTACACAAATTGTAATAGAATTCTCAAGGAGGCTCTCCAAAGTATGTCTCACGAAGATACAGAGATTTTATTAACTGTGTTAAAGTAAATATGTATACTCACCTACGATAAATATTAGAATAAGCTACTCAACATAAGTATAATTTATTTGTCTATTGTCAACCTTTAGATTATTTATTAATTTTATAAAATTATTTTAGCACTTTTCGCCTGAAACACAGGTTTGCCTAGTTCAGGCGCGTAAGTCTTAGGCATATAATTTACATTTAAGCAAAACTGTTCTAATTGTTGTGCCTTGTAATTTTTTAATAAATATTATTATTATTATAGAGGATCAAGAACAAACATTGATTTTTATTTATATAGATCACTAAATGAAGCTTAGCTTTATTTTTTTAACGGAAATCCACCTAATAAAAATCTTCAATTCATTCAGTAACTGACAGACAACGCGCAGCCTAAACCGCTGAGTCTAGAAGCATGAAATGTTGCGCAAGAGTTCCTTTTGTAACGAAGGGTTTTTGAAAATTCATCCCCTAAAGGGGTTAAGTAGGGTATGAAAGATTTTATCGAAGTTCGACATTTTGCCGATGGGACATCCCATCTGGCGCACGGCTTGTTTTATGATAAAACTGAACATTTCATCTTATTCGGTTCAGTACTTTAGCATGAACGCAATACCAGATTGTCAATGCGACTTACTGGTGGTCTTCCTTATGTCACAAATACATATATCGTACTACTTTCGAGTACTGCCAATTACTTTAGTATTCCGGACGACGTATTCCATTCGAAAGTGAATAGGTAACTCAAAACTACCTTGGAGCTTTTTGTGACTGAATTATTATTAAAATTTACAGCATTAGATAGGCAGAAAAAACGATATTATACTCTAGAATTAAATGTAAACTAAAAGAGAGCATTAAAACATACCTCTGAAGACTGGGGGCCATTTTTTATTTTTTGGTTGGGTAGTCATCAAATGACCTCTCCCGCTCTGGGCGGAGCGGAAGGGCGTGTCAGACTCTTACTGACTAAAACCCACCCGTGTTCCTTCAGTTGCCTGTGCGCCAGGGCCACGGTAACTCTTTCGAACAATCCGCGACCCCGGCAGGCTTCGGCCCTATCGGACCCCGTCAATGGTGCTGACATCTCTTTGAGGCGCGCGTGGAACACGACGCGTCGTCGACCCGGGCCTGGTCCTTACCGAACGGCGAGCTTAGACTGGGGGCCTATGCCTTAAGCAAGAAGTCCGTAGTTTCCGCCGAGGTTACGGATTTTTCCTAGTCCGTATCACTTTCGTCCATAACGTTAGTCCGGGGCCTGAACTAAAAATTAATGACAAAACGATTTGACGGTTCTCCTTAATCCTATTTTGGTCCGTCCGAAAGAGTTAATTAATTCATCCTTCTGAGGGGTAATTCTAAGCGCCGAACTACATTGGGACGGGCCCGTATCTTCGTTTACGGATTTAGAGGGTAGTTCCACAGGTACCAGTTATCATCATTTTTGCTTAGCCTTTTCCTAACTGTGGTGCACCGAGGCAAGAAGGTGTCTCAATAGGTAATGGATGCACACCCATCCACCGACCGACCACGGCAAGCATAGCTAGCATAGCAAGCAAGCTACGCTTGCCGAGCCGCACGAGTCGCTGCTGTTCTTATTCAGCCACGAGACCCTTTAGACCTTACTTAGGTTCGAAAAATTTGTAGCTGAGTCTTTAAGCCAATCAGCGGACTTAATGATGATAATGAATTTTCTTCTTACCTCCTATGTAGTCTTAAGTCACAACCACTTAAAACTCTAAAACTTTGTGAATGGATCTCGAACTCCATTAAAATGTACGTAAGACGGTTAGGGGAAAACTTAATTACTTTAAACTCATAACGACAATGCACCACTAAGCTTTATTCATAATGACTCAACATACGCGCTTCCCGATAAAGATGGGGACACATTTGTCACAGTCGACGCGACTAGTACGGGTATTGGTCGCTCGATAAAATGCAGTCAAAGAGTAGGTACCATCAAACGGGGTGAATAGGGATGCAGGGGTGAATTGAGACGAAACTTTAAAAGGGATTTTAACATTGAAATAATATAGTTATTAGTATTCATCCCGTTTGACGGTACATATGCGTAATTAGACTAATTTGTATGTTTATTTTTTATCATTTAGACATTACAGACAGCCTTCAGGAAACCTTGGCTTACAAATTAATATAAGTCTGAAATTGTCAATACACCTTGAGCAAGTATGGCGATTAATGCTCGTGCCTTATCTGTATGAGATGAGGTATTTGGCCTACAGTGGGACAGTAACAGGCTGTTATTTTTATTTTATTTTATCGCCTGATATCTTGTAGGTCGTTGAGCTCCTTAAGTTCTGAGTTGAGCTGCACGATTACTGACAAATGCGTGCACTGACTGGACAGGTCCACTCAATATGTGTGGTTCTTTCTTCAAAAGACCATTTCAGACACTAATCTACATGGTCTTCACATGATCTGACCAAGATTATGTCTGGACTTTAAAAGAGACAGTGACCTCTGAGTTTGTTTCGGCTCTTCTTCTCAGAGGAGTCAGACAGGAAACGCCGACCTCGACTAGTTTAAAAAAAAATATGATTGGCGTGTAAAAGTGTTTGCACAAACCTACTTACAGAAATGAAATCATTAATCTAGTGATCGGATTCGAATGAAATTTGGCACACAAATAGACGATGACTTGGGTAAGAACACATGCTACTTTTTATCCTGGATCGCAGACGAAATCGTGGACAATAGCTAGTAAAATGATATAATTTGGTTGTCTCTAAAAGATCGCTTGTAGCGATAAGACCGCCCATTGTGTCACCTTATGTAAAATTTCTAAATTTATATCTGTAATTTTTATAGTGTACATAATAAAGAGTAGTGTATTCTATTCTAATTGCACACTTGCTAAAATATTCCCAAAGAAACCCTAATAGGTTCGCAACTCTGTGTAGATGTTGTGTTGCAAGTCTGTTCCCGCAGACGCAGCTATTCGCGATTAATTCTAGCTCTTTTAAATTCCATTCATGCGTTACGCAATATGTCTGTTCGATATTACAACCTCAAGTTTTTCCGTTTCGCTCACGTAGCGGGCCCCTAATCCGCGGGGCGTGAAGATATTTTCGCGACGTTCTGTGTGGCCACTAGAATAGAGGGAAAGGACAACGAAGTTTTATTAATGCTAGTGTCTCATGTTTGTTTTCTAACTCATCAAATATAAGGAGAAACCAAATTTATTATGAAAGTTTATACGAGAAAGTTGTGACGGGACATCCATCGGAATACTGACACCGACGCTTATAAAAACATTTTAGTGAAGTACATTTTTCTTCACACAAGGTAACCTAACCGCCACTATTACCAATGAATAATAACGGGTGTCAAAAGACATTTAACAAACCTGAGAGTCACTTGTACTCCCCGTCATTGTAATATTTTTTTTGTAATGGACCATACCTGGGAACCTTCTGGTTACGGAGATATTGAAGGTCAAAATTCCAACTTTTACTGAAGTTTTTTTAAGAAGACAAGTTTTTAATGTTATAACACAACTTTAAATACCCCCACGACCCCTGTTCCGTTGCATGCACCCATAAGCACAATGTGTTGCGTAAGTTACATTACGCACTACCGCAAACAGCAAAGGAGATTGACCGAAATCATAATCACTTTATAATATAAGAGTATGGCCATAAAAATATACTCACAAAATATAAAATATTTTTTTAACTTTTCTTAGTTAATTTGATCAAAATCGTATGTGGGGTTAATATTTTGTATTTAATTAGTTATTTATTGAATATTATTGCATACGTTTCTAGTGGCGTATCTTAGTGAAAGCAGTGTTGTCAATTTTAAGAACCTTCCCATACTCGGTCATAACGAAAGTATAAGGGCAGACGCTGAGGTTAAAAAAATAATTTCAACTATGACATTTTTCCTCGTTATTAATATTTTTATTACTAATAAAGATAATTACAATAATATCATTTTTAATTAAAATCTTTAAAATAATATTATTTTACTAATTAAAAATCTTTCTGTAGTTGACAAATCACTCATGGTCAGGGTGATTTAGATTAACTGTTGGTAACACTATCATGGTCAATGTGAAAGATGGACTGTCAAAAGTGTCACTGTGTCAATTTGTCAATCAAAGCATCGTGTCACCTGGCAGCGACCTTTTGTCTTTACCTAGTTGCTAGTTTGCATTGATAGTTGTTGAGTTTGTTGTGCTAATAATTATATTATCATTGCGTTAAGTTCGTGTTCACTCGAGTCTTCAGATTCCTGCACGATCAAGAACTCTTTTGAAGACCATTTGTACTGTTTCTGTGCTGGTGGTGTGGATTATGTAGAACGTTTTTACGACTACGGTCCGTGTCCTCTATGCAGTAAATCACCAACGATTTCGTAAAAAATGTCACGCTGTGTAAATTGTTCCCTTTCTATGGTACATCCTCTACCCCGTCGTCAAGTCGGGGAGGCAACGGATGTAATGTTAAGAATTTTACGATCCTGGATTACTCCAGCAACGGTTAGTATCTCTTAATTATTCAGTTATGTATTATTGTAATTGTTTTTCACTTTTCTCAAAACACACACTTTTTAGACGTATGTGCAAATGTAGATAGGTGCATTATGATATATTATCAATAATATTGTATTGATAATATAGATAATATGAATACTAAGAAACTGTGCCACAAGTCTTTCAGCACTATTTGTATTTTTTTGTTTACAGTTAAGTTTTACAGCTGATAATAGAAACTGTTTAACTGTGTTCAAATATATATGTAAATGCATCATGATGAGATGAGAACCACCAGTTATACTTTTCTTAGTTTGTGAGGTTGTTTATTTTGTTTTGCTTTGGCCTGTCTGTGAAAATAATGTATATTTTCTATAAAACTAAGGCTAAGATTAATATCTTAACAGATTATATTATATATCTATTATATTTATTTTTAGATGTCAGAAGAGGATGTCCTTTGTCAAGAATGTTTTACAATACTAGAAAGAGCATCTCAAAACTTGTCAAGTGGATCAACAGTTGTAAGAGCTTATGGACTCAACAAGTATGCTTTGTCTGTGGATCTTCCATATTAAGAGCTAAGTCACACAAAGTATCAATTGATACCCCTGAAGGAAATGTCATCATGTTGTGCATACCTACTCAGTAGGTATCTATTCTTTTAATAATACTTGCTGCATTAAAATAGTGTAATAGTTCTCGGATTGTACACAAACACCTCATGAAATATGGAGCATGCTATTTCCAAGTTGTTCATGTGTATTTGTCCTTTATTTCATATACTACAATTGCTTTAGACCCTCTCTATACAAAATGTTAGTCTAGCATGTATGAGTGCATCATGGTCATGGTGGTCATGTTGGGTATGTTTTTATTTTTATTTTATAGGTACACAGACTTGAAAGAGTTTGCTTACGTTGTTGGACTAATGCCTATAGAAGTGTAAGGAGACAGACTCAGTATGATTAAGATAGGCAACATCAGCTTGCAAGAGACTGTTGCAGCACAAGATAATATGGATGTTCCTACATCAAGACACGAGGCGGTCAGTGTATCAGAAACATCTACGACTTCAAGGAATTTCTCAATACCTACACCACCACCACAACCCATTCAGCAATTATTATTATTATTATTGCAATTGTTTGGTGGGTAATCGGACAGTGGGATGCTGTGCTCACGTTATTACCATTTTGTGGTATCTTAGTTGGGCTCGATTTAGGTCTGTTGAGCCGCCGGCTCCGGTTTTAGACGACATATTTTATGAATATGATGATAACTAGCGACCCGCCCCGGCTTCGCACGGGTGCAATGTAAATACTAATGTGGAGTGATTAATATTATGTTTCTAAATATATAAATAAAAGTAGATAACATATTAAGACTGATTTATATGCCCGCGCCGCACCCGCCGGCCGCTGCCACCCGGGACGGACGTACGGCACGACGGCCGCTTTGCCCCCGCATTTTAATTCTCTGATATCTTTAAGATATTTATTTTAATGATATGCTGTAAAGGGCAATTTTGATCTACATAAAATGTACAACGTATCTCACGTATTTATTTAAAAATATGTTTTTTACGACATCACATTACAAATCTTTGAAATTCTCGGCTTATTGTATAATATGCATGCATTTCTACATATAAACCTTCCTCTTGAATCACTCTGTCTATTAATGAAAACCGCATTAAAATCCGTTCCGTAGTTTAAAAGATCTAACCGTACAGACAGCGGGAACGACTTTTTTTATACTATGTAGATATATGGACTAATAAAACTATTTCATTCTATCATCAAGCATTTTTATTTTCTACCTATACAAACCTACATTTAGTATGACTTACTGATGTAATATTTTTTATTTGGGATCATAAATTGGTTTGTTGAACTATTTTCTGTTGTCTTATGTGAATTCAAATCATATTGTTGTAAAGGACTGCTTTTTTTGGTGGAAGCTATGTTACAACACTAACCTCAAAACTGAACAGAAAATCAAAGACCAACAGAAAATCCCACAAAATAAATGGATAATTTTTATTTCCTTTGACAATACGACATCACCCCTCTTTTCTATCCAATTTGTGGCATCATACAAAAAAAAAAAAGGCGCAACGACGGTCAGTAGAAAACTGGGCATTTTCCTTTTCACACCAAAAATAAAAGTCGATTCCCAACAATTATTTTTGTGCAATGTTACTTAGTTTGATGTACAGAATGCGTAGTTGATGGCTATGTGATGGGTCTTTTTACACCAGGTATAGTCGACCATAGAATTGCTTTATAACCCTAAGATTGAATGTGTCGTCAACAAGATCTATTTGAAGTAGTAACAGTAATAACCCTATGGAACTTTTAATTAAAGTACTAGGAATTGTTCCCACAAGTGGTAAATCAATTAAGAGGTCGATATACATTCCTAGGTTAAAATGGACCTACTATTGTGAACTGAGGTATTTTTGAAATGACGCGATGACGCATAGTTTTCGCGGAAAGTTATCTTTTACTAGCTGCGCCCCGCGGTTTCAAACTCAAACTCAAACTCAAAGCATTTATTTCAATTAAACCATTTACAGGCACTTTTGAATTGTCAAAGAGTCGGTCAGTTAGTCAGAAAGTTGAAGCTAGTTGCCCATTCCAAAACGTAGATCTCTATGGAGAAGAACGGGCAAGAAACTCCAAGGACACTCTTTTTAAATCAAGATATTACAAAATCCTGGGTACATTATTCGTGTTGCTTCTATATGCGAGAACAATGAAAAAAAAAATATATAAAAAAACAATTCAAAATATAAGATTAATAATAAAAATAAGCCGTGGCAGTTAAGAGATGACCAGTCTCAACTGACGGCGCCCGTTCACGAACATGACGCGTGGACCGTCCGTTTCACCCCCAGCGTTATGAGATATACTTACAACCTATTCTTAGACCTACCAAATATACACAAAACAAGTCATAAAAATCGGTCAAGCCGTTTCGGAGGAGTTCGATAACAAACACTGTGACACGAGATTTTTATATATTCGATTTGATCTTGAAACTCGAAACAGCCACATTCTCTACTCCGCTAACCCGTTCAGCTCGTCTCCCCGCTAACTTTAAAGCCGTTTTTAAACAAGGAATCGATTCAGCTATAAATCGGCAGCCATGACGACACGACATGAATAATATTATAACTCGTATTTATTAAGGATTAGCCCACCGCTGGGACTGCGTGAAGTATACTGTGTGGGACTTTTATTTCTTAATTTACAACACCTAGATATCAGGGGGAAGTTATTTGGTTTAAGTCGTTTTGTAATAGTTATTTAGTTATTTGCATGTTTTATAAGCAACAGAACCGGAATAAGGGGCGTGGTTAAGTTAACTTGAATCTCTATTAATTTCTATACTTGCTGCGCCCCAACGGGGTCATGTACTCTTTAAGTTTTAGCCTAGCCTGTAATTGAGTGTATATTATGCAAAAATAAATAAATAAATTATAGCCCTCTTTTCTAAACCTAATTTATAAATTTTCATTTGGATTTTCTTGAAGAGTTTTAAAAGAACCAAGATTTTAAACAAACAAAGACATTTGATTTCGTTTAGTATAAGAAGTTTCAAGTTTCAGTTTTGAGTCATAAATTTAACCACTATAACGCAAGGGCCGTCTGAAAATGGTCTGAAAGTGGTCTGAAAGTAGCGTTCAGGTTTCATAACTTGTTAGCTTAAAAGTTCAAACAAATGTATTCTTACCGAAACACATTCAGTATTTAAAATAGAAAATTATCTTATCTCCAAATTATCTCCTAAAATCCAAAATCTATTTTATTTGTATAACAATAACGCTCTGAAATCTAGGAATATCGACACCTCGATGACAGCTAGATGATTAATTATGCTTTATCGGGGCCCAGTAACCAGTTATTCAAATCTAGGATAATTAATGTCTACCCGAGAGACTACCTAATCGATCAGATCTTTTACTAACTCATTTTTTTACTAAGCCTAATACCCGTGGCAAACAGTGTGGCAGGAAAGTAAAATACAAAACAAAATCTATTTAGTTTTTAATCTACAAAATATTTAGAACTGTTGACGAAAAACAGTTGCTAAAGATTCTACAAACATCGGTGACACTAAAATGTGCAAACAAACAGCAATTCGTAAAGGTCAAAGCTCGCAGCTGACTTTAAAGTGGCCCTTATAAATATTTTCTATTTTCAGGGACTTAGCTTTTGATCCTGGGTTACAACTGTCACTATGACTACTTTATATTTTAACTTTTATTAAACTATGAACAAAGAAAAAGAAGATGAAAAAATTGTGAACTATCTTAAGGTGAATCCTCAGTTGTCGCCCGCCAAATTCAAAGTTTCTTTGGTTTTTTACAAATGGCAGCTCTGTTTTACGTCGTATGTTTATCAAAATGCGATTCGCGACTGTATGGATGATATATTTATTGAATAATAATCATCAATTTCATATCAATCGTCAAACTTTGGAAATTTGTTCTACCTTAGAATTTTATATGAAAATTCTTAGGTGGAACAAATTTTCATAGTTTGACGATCGATATGAAATTGATAATTATTATTCAATAAATATATAGTTCCTCACAGTCCTTACAGTCGCGAATCGCAGTTTGATCAACATACGACGTAAAACAGAGCTGCAATTTGCAAAAAAGCAAAGAGAATTTGAATTTGGCGGGTTTCAACTAAGGATCCCCCTTAAATCAGAAGGCCGATTCTCAACAATCTCATCTCAGCGACCATCAGTATCAAGGACTTGTCAAAAATCTCAGTAATTTAGAGGTATTGTGGACGGATTGAGCTAGAGGTTAGAATGCGAATGTTCATAAAAATACGCAAATTGCCCCTCTGTACAAAAGAAACTAGTCTGCGATTTTCGTGGTTAATCACTTAACAACCTTATTACAAAGGGCAAGGGTGAAAAGTGGTCAACCGCCAACTTTGTCGCGTACAGAAAATCAGTTTCCATTTCCCGGTAAATACAACCCCTTTCCTTTAAGAATACAGCATGTCTACCTTTCATTACTTATGAATAGGCAGGAGTCACACCCCATGGTCTTTGGTTCCCAAAGGAGGCATTTCACGACCAAAAGTCGTCGAACTTTCACCTGTCAAGACACATTTTTAAACCAGCAGGACGCTTGCAGAATACATTTAAATCACTACTAGTATGTAAAGGATTTCTTCTGTATTCTGGATTCGTATAGAGACAGATTTCTTACATACATATATAACCCTGTGCCAAACGCTTATCCACCATCAAATCAGGCTCATAAAATATAGGCTCATATTTTTATTGTACACCATAAATTGTACTACAGCTCATAACCAGTATTTTAGGGATACTGAAAGTAAGAACACAGCCTTGAGACAGGTAGATAAGTTCCCTTTGTAGTCTAATTCCCATCCTATTGGCACAATTTTTTACACCTTCTTCTACACTCATAAACAGACTCCTCTCTTTGCTAGGCTCTTCAATATTACTTAAAAGAAAAACAAAAATAATAATAAAGAAAATACGTTTATTCGTTTCGTTTTTTTGTTTACTACGAACTTTTGCTTGCTCAGAAAGTCATTCATCTCCAAAACTCGACCTTGGTTTATACAATCTCTAGTTCGCAGGTTTGTTGTCTTCATCGTGACCCATGAAGAGTTCTTTCTCTCCCATCTCCTTCTATGTGACCTTGAACTTTTAGCTATTTCCTTTGTTGTATTCGACGACACCCCGAAGCTCTTTGCTACGACCTCTAACTTTCTCCTATCTCAAAAAGACTTTCACCACCTAAATCTCCCAAATTACCACATCATCGGCAACATCTTTATAACAGCGTCCTCAGACGGTCAGTAACCCGCAACCTGTAGCTGCAAATGGTCGCAACACTACACTAGGAGATATGATACTGGCATACTCTTTGTTGTCTGGGATCAGATTGTTGTTACCATGGACCTTCGTGCCGGTGGTAACGCGAGTCGAAGTCGATTTCGAGTGTAAACACTGAGGTTTAGTTGATCCTGTTTTGTTTTAGTTTGTGGGTGGTCTTGAAATTGTGTTGTGTGAAGTGGGTTAGCGGCTCGTCATAATACAAAGTTCACTCTATATATTCATAAATAGTTTATGATGGATACCTGTACACTAATTGCGTAACACGCCTTCAATCACAACCCGAGAGGATATTCCTAATTCATTGCTTGATAGGTTTGGAAAATTCGTCCGCTCAACATCATAAATAACGCAATGAATGTGGCTGAACTGTCCAAATGGAAGGCATTTCGGTCAATGGCCATTTTATGTGTGTTACGCTATTACCCCTCTGGATGACTGTACGGTCATATTTGTCCTTCTATGCGTTTGCAAAATGGCCGAAAAGGTTCATTCTGACTACACATTTTCAGGTTACCTTCTTTGAACTTACAAAATGGATTTAGTAGTACCTCGTAATTTATGATCAAAGAAATAGTATGTCAAACGTCAACAAACTTTAAGAACCACACGCTTCAATAGTTTCGGAAGAACACTCATGATCCCTCAAGAAGAAAAGAGAGAAAGAAAATACGTTTATTTGCGGTAAACTCAAGTTCGTCGTTCAAACTTCTTGTATTCCATACCATTTAAAGTACTATTTACTAAACTCTCCCCTTGCCTATCATTGTGGAGCAAAAAATAAATAAAAAAAGTGAAGAATTTCCATAAACACAAAACAATGGTAAGGAATTTTAATTTGGTTGTAGTTGTATATTATTTTTATTTTTAAATATTAAAGCTTTGTCTTCGATTTTACCCAGCGTTTGTTCATAATTTAGTACGTATTATTCTATAGCGATGGCTGCTGCACGTTTTGTTTTCTTTGAATTTTCTTGGTTTGATTATTTTAAAATTCTGATTCTGATTATATTTGCTTCATTATACTTTCTTCACTACTTCATACTATTTTACTTCATTATAATTTAAAAAACAAAACGAATTTTCATTTACTACATAACATAACATCACGGCTACGTTCCACGAAGGGTTAAGCAGAGGTGCACCTGTAGTACACCCATGGTCAAAAAAAACAAGGTCTGGCACTCCGAGAGTGACACAAGCTTACGTCACTATCCAGTTGCCACTTTATTGCAACAAAACAAGAAGTATGGAAACATTTTCAGTCACCATTCTGTTAAAAAATATATATCAAGCATTTAAATTGTCGTTTTGTTTTTCTAATCAAACGAAACAATTCAATTTAAACTTATACCGACGTGATTGTTAGTTAAAACTCATTGATTTATCGGATTCGCACAGGTAATAAAGGCGGTTGGGGAGTTATTATGACACACTACTGGTAACACAGCAGTGATGACGTAGGCTTGTGTCACCCACGTGACCACTGTGTCTCGGAATGCTATACCTGGCGAAGTATATTATTATACCATGAGTACACCCACATTTCGCGAGTTATGTTTAAGTCCCATGTAATGGGGGCGAGCCTATTGCCATCAACCGGACACATATTACTAGATTCTCATTTGCGATACAGCCTTTCAAGATCTAGGAAGCTATCTTGGAAGGTTATATTGCAATATAGCTATAAAAACATATATTAAAAATAATAAATTGTCATTCAAAGTTTACTAACAAAGTGCTATTAAAAGCGTAAAATTACCTTCTACTTAAGGGGGATGCGCTAAAGTAGTCCGCGAAATTCAAATTTAATTAGAATATTTTTTTTTGCAGGTCAGTGTCCAGTTGTACCTATGTTGACTAAAATATGATTCGCGGCCGTAACAAAATGGCTTTACAGAATTTTAATCATTAAAAACAGCAATCCAACTCCTTAAGTTAGAATTGGCCTCAAATGTCATGATTTCATGAAATAGTCATTCAATAGGGTAATATGAACTTAGAGAGTTGTATTGATGATTTTATGATTATACTTCTATAAATAAATATTTGATACGGCCGCGAATCATGTTTAAATCAGCATTCAACCTGCGAATTACAAAAAAAACGTAAGTAAATTTGAATTACACGGGCTACCCTGACGCTTTTGCCGTAATTTCACTCGCTCGTCACAAAGAGTGTGTATCCTCAAGCCATAATCCGCATAATAACTACTACACCACATTATTCGACCCTCTGCACGAGGATAATATTCCTGAAACTTTCCACATTGGTTCCGAAGTCCGGACATTTTGACCCTCCGAAAGTTATATTACGAAAATCGTAAAAAAACGCTACAAAAAATTCTTACGGTATCGGATCAAGTGTCGCGGTAAAATTATATTTTTCCAAAAGTTTTGTTTGATACGTAATTTATTATTCAAATTGAAGTTTTTGTTTCAAGAATTCTGTCGAATGGTTCCGTTTATCGTCTGTTAATCAAACGTTTTTTATGTTTTCAGTTCTTGGAAAATTGTTCAGTAACGTAACCTAAATCTTGCACTTAAATAATTCACTAAATAATTTTATATATTTTATAGGTATACTTACTTGGAACCACATTTGGTTTAATTAATATACAGCATCAAAAAATAATAAAGCTTCCAATACACTTGGCCGCCATCTTGAAAAGCAAAACGTAAACATCCATTCGCGCGCAAATTGTAGACTACACAGTTTTCCCTCGTAAGCGCCAATTTACGCGCGAAAAGCAACTGATACGTATGTTCATATTTTGTTTACATAAACGACATTGACGCCAAGTTAAATCTTCGAAATTAAGTTTAATCTTTAAACAACATAAGCTGTTCCTAACTTTGAAGGTCAAAGTTGATGTGGCGAGCTCGTAATCTGTTGTGACAAACAATATTAGGCTACATTCACAACATAAGATATTTTTTTTCGATTTAATTATGACTAGGTACTTTTAGAAAAAACATATTCTTACTACAAGCATTTATTAGTCTACCAGCTTATCCTTAATAATAGTTATGATTATATTATTACGAGTAAAAACATCTAACCTTATAACAAGATTAATTTGGTCCCTCAATTTCGCCATTAATCATTCAATTGAAGCTCAATTTACCGCCCACTACCTCGTACCAAATTAAATCAAATATAATCTACAATTTTATTCTATACAAAAACCCACAAAACTCTTTTAAACGACGCAAACACCGAAATATTCGCATAAAGCAAACTTTCAACTTTTAATTCGCGCCAAGTTTCCCTAAGTATAGTAGGTACGCAACTCGACATTCGATTAGAATAGTAAACGCGTCTGTGGGGGACAGACGTCCCCCTGTCTGCGCCCTAGCCCCGACGCCCTTTGCCTTTTCGCAAAGATCAATCTTTGATTAATGGCGCAGATGCGGATCAATTTTGGCGGGAAAAGATTTTTGCCTATAGCAAAAAAATAAAAATACGTTTATTTTGCGGTAAACATGACGCAAATAAAAAAAACACGTGTGGCACTCGGAGACTGCCGCGGTAAAGCTATTGCATAGCATTTTTTATCAACTTATGCAATTATAATTATTTATTTATTGTTTATTTATGCAGTATTTTTTTTTCTTTGATATTAATTCAAGTACAGTCGTACCATATACATATACGTTAAGCGAACGCTCGGCCGAGCTACATGGTAGGCGGAGTGGGGATGTTAGGTTTTATTTTCGTTACGGAATTTCTTGATTCGGTCGCCGCGCTCAAAGCCCGCGATAAAACTTATGCAATAGCTTAAAAAGTAAGAAATAAAATAAATACACTATACCTAGTTCGAAATGTATATAAACATTATAGTACAGTCAAGAGAGAGACTGAGAAAATACCTATCTCATAATACCGGCTTCGATTATACTATGTTTGTAACATCATAAAATATTTATCAATACTTTAGGAGAAAATCGTATTTAAATCTTTCGTAGGTGTAGGGTTTTGAGCTAGTCACTGTACCTCTGCGTACGTTTATACATTTAAGCTTATCAAATTAGATGCATTTACAAACGAAGTTACATCAGTCCACCGACAAGTAGTAAAATCCTTCCTGAGATAACAGCAAAATTACATAAAAATTGGGAAATATTTATATAGACCTACCTACATGAATATAATTCAGTTGAATTACTGATATATTAATGTTTTCATAAAATTCGTGACCTTTTCCCTGATTGGTATAATTTTCTGGGAAGTTTGTTTTCACATTCAGATACGAACATGTTAACGAAATTCGTGAAATACCTTTATTTTGTTAACTTCTCTTTTCTTTTGTTAAATATTCCATTGTTTAATTCGTGAAAATGCGTTAGTGAAAATGGCAAAATTTTAGCGAATTATCTAGAAATATTTGATTCCAAGAGTTAAAAATTACCCACCACATTGCCGTCGGCAATACCGCTCTAAAAATCTAGTTCAAACAACAAAGCTTTAATTAAGTCAACGTCAAATCACGTCATCACTCACCGCTAACACGTAAATAAGTAAAAAAATCACCGCCGACATCGCTTCTGTAATTTCGGGCCATTAGTCTGGGGCGAATGTCTCGCCCGGGCCGGTACACGCGCACCGAGCAGGCCCTGGCGCCCTTATCCTGCCCTCAAAACAGGATATAACGACGCTATAACCAAATTTCACCTCACTTTAATACTTTTTTAACTGCTATAGAAAGACCCTCTCACTGTTAAAAATCTAATTGTTATAACAAAGTAATTAATTTTAATTTTGTTACCGATCTAAGGTGATTTTTCTTGGTAACGTCTGGTTTGGTACGAACGTACCGAGCTTTCCCGGCGCCCTTTATTTGTCCTCACACCCGGATTCGCTGATTTAGACGTCTATTGATGTTCTAAGTTACCTTGAAGTAGATTAGCTCAATAGTATTCAAAGGAACCGCTTTTAGTCTTGCCGTGCGAGCGATTTTACGCAGATTTTTCTTTTAAATTTGATTGTTTTTGCTTCGGTGGTTTGGTTCGTCGTAAGTACATGCGTACCGACGCTTCCCTTTGTCCTTATCCTGTCTGCACAAACAAAGACGTCTCCTTCATAGGAGATAATCGTTGCTTATTTATTTAAGAACTAGCTTTTGCCCGTGGTGTCGCCCGTGTGGGTGTCGGAAAATGTCCCACGGGAACGTACTACCGGGATTAAAAGTTCGCTATGTGTTAATCCAGGTTATAAACTGTCTGTGTGCCAAATTCCTTCCAAATCCGTTCAGTCGTTTTTGCGCTAATCCGGAACATACATCAAGACAAACGAAAATAAATTCTTAATTTTTATTTCGGCATTAGTCTCGTTCCCACACCTCGTAGCGATTACTTGTTTTCAAATATATGTATTAATGTACATTTTTGACTTCGTACCTATTTTATTATATGTATAGACAACAACAAAATTAACTTACATATAGAGTGCGTACTTAGATAGTTTTTGTTTGGCTCAGATTTCGTCTTCGTCTGTCTTGAAGGACCAAATATTCTTGGTCCTTTCGTCCTGGCTGTCTTGTTACGACAAGTGCGGGTGTACCGAGATCTAGGCTCGTCCTTATCGTGTCCTTAGAGCAGAATACTTGGCGGAGTGTCCCCGGGGAGGATGGAGAAGTGCCTGAGGAATAGCAAATGTGGCCGAAAGGACCGGACGATACAAAGTTGTTGAATGTTAAATGATGTTTATTTAGTTGGACATAACCAACTTCGTTCCGAGGTGGCAAAATGTTGTAATGCTAGAAGAGGCTGATGTTGTTGGAAAAAAACATAGAAAAGAAACCTAACTGTCAAGAATGCCTTTTTTTTTGGGGGGGAACTCATCAAATAACTTCTCCCGCTCTGGGCGGAGAGGGAAGGATGCCTGTAAATTCAGAAATAAAGTTTTCACTGAGAGATTAAATCCATTCATATCAATTACATCAAGAAGATTCCGGAAAATATTCCACTTTCTCTTGAAAACATTTAAGATACCGCAAATGTTTGTTAAACCAGAACGTGCCAAGAAAGGGCTGCATCATGCTTGGATACAACTTTCAATAATACAATTACCTTTTCAATTACCAAGGGTTGTAATTAAGGCAATATTTCTGCACGACCTGTAGTTGCAACTATGCATAAGCCCTTGTGTAGCATTGCATTCAACTGTTTATCTTCACGTTCAATATACATTTGTTATAAATATGAAATACTAGTTTTAACCCGCGACTTCGCCCTCGTGGTGGTTAGAATTTATCGCACGAAAACTAACTGCCGGTATAACAAGAACTAATCCGATGTCTTACTCCTAATCATGGTCATGGTCTCCCTATGTGCCAAATTCTATCGTAATTCGTTCAGCCATTAAGGCATGAAAAGGCAACAGACAAAGTTACTTTTGCATTTATAATAATATTATCCAAGGTTAAAGAAAGAAAAACAGGTCTATTTGTCACAGAAACACGTGCATACAAAAAGGATAATTAGCTCGGATAACAATGAAAAATAAAAACAAAATAGATCTATAATCACGAGCACAAAACCGAAATAGTCGACAGCTGCACTTCATGACTGTGACAAGAAGGCTTCCACTCAGCATGATGCTGTGCTATGGGGGGCCCACAGCACAGCGCTGATTTTCAGTGGTTACCCAAAAAGGATGTACGGAAACCAAGTCAGGTATAATGATTGGTACTATAGGTTAACAAAATAAAATAAAACAAACAGTAAGCTCTAAGAATACAAAGTAACCACATACAAAACCAATTCCCAGGTGGAGACAATACGACAATAAATTAAACTGCGTATATCTAACGCCGTTCCCAGTCTGCATACGAAAATTACAATCAAATATATTATACAATAGTTTAGTCACCATAGCTAGTCTTTTTTTTTTTTTTTGGGTGGGAATTCATCAAATGACCTTTCCCGCTCTGGGCGGAGCGGAAGGGCGTGTCAGACTCTTACTGACTAAAACCCACCCGTGTTCCTTCAGTTGCCTGTGCGCCAGGGCCACGGTAACTCTTTCGACCAATCCGCAGCCCCGGCAGGCATCGGTCCTATCGGACCCCGTCAATTTTGCTGACATCTCTTTGAGGCCCGCGTGGAACACGACGCGCCGTCGACCCGGGCCTGGTCCTTACCGGAAGGCAACCTGCCCATTGCTCGCCGTCCGCAAGCCCGCGCCTACGGTGGCTGGGAGTCGGCAATCGACTCCCGACGCCCAGGGTGTCTCCTTCTGCGGCGACTAGGGGCGCGAGGGCGCAGTGATTGCCTCTCCCTGTCGCGCTCCGCCTCCTCCTTCGCGAGCATTACTGCTTCGCAGAAGGAGGTGACGGCTTCCCATTCCCTCTCGCTCCGTACCATGGCCTGAACCAGGGCCGGACGCGAGAGGTCGCCGCCGCCGATCGCCGCCACGAGGACACGGCGGTGCTCCGCCCAAGCCGGGCAGACCTCCACCGTGTGCTCCACCGTGTCCTCCGGTCGATACCATAGCTAGTCTAAGATTGGCAAAACCGATAATCAGCCCATCACTACTATTTAGTCTGTTTGAAAAATTTACTTTTTTAATTTCGATGCTAGGATTTATTTCATAGTTCCAAAATACTCATGCGTTAGTATTACCAGTGTTTTCACTTTTTTTCGCATTGTTGTTTCTACATTGTATAGTATGGATTTATATACCTTATACACTTAGATTAAAATATTTGGTCTGTTCCTTAGAAAAACACCTACATAAGCTTCCAAAAGTTTTTCTCCGTCCCGCCGCCGCCGGTTAGGTACAGATGTACCGAGCTTTCGGAGCCCTTGACGAGTCCTTTCCCAGGATACTGACTTGTCATTCTGTTGAAATGGATTGTGTAAGATTTTAGTGGGATAATAACAATAGATCGGTTAGTTATTAGGATCTTTATTTACTCTATTATGCTTTAGTCATAGAATAACAATTTGACGCTCAATTTTGATGTTATTTATTTACTCTAGATCAGTTCTTACCTATAATCTTAAAGAGCGTTAGAGCTTCAAACTCACACTCATTCACCAATTTCGCACTTACGTACATCGTTTTTTTTGTTGTATATACACACATCAAAAGTGTCTAGGGATCAAAGTATTTAATAAAGATATATATCCCTATATATATATATATCATATATATCCCTATTGAAATTAAATAAAAATGTCTAATTAGGTTGATTAAATAAAATGTTTTTGTATGTGTAGATCGACGAAATACTCTCTACTTTTGCATTAATAAAGAATTCGCGATTTTTGCTTATGTTGGATCACCTTAGTTAATATGTGATAAAAAGATAAAAATCAAAATGTTTAATGGTTGTTTTTGCGTAAAATAAACAATTAGAAGTCTATATTTCCGCCGTTAACGTGTATAACACAATCGCAGCGATTTAGTATACTCAATATTAGTTCATCCAAATCACGTTGCGGAATGAACGCCCACGTCCGTTGTAACAGGCGAAAAAGATTTTCTGGTGTGTGTCCCGCATCCGTTTCTTTGAATCTTATCCCATGTGTACACAATGGGATTCAAGTCTAGCGATTGAGCAGGCCATGGTAGGACGTTGATATTAGCTGCGGCAAGTGTGTTTGCAACGACTCTGGCAGTGTGTGAACGTGCATTATCATGCATAAGCAGAAATGGAGCACCAAATTGGGTCCGCAAAGGAATGACAACATCTGATACAATCGTTTCAGCGCAAATCTGTGCACTGAGATTGTCTCCGATCCAAATCAGACCGGTTCTTCCGCCGATCCAAATACCCGGCCATATCATGATTGTTCCACCACTATATGCATGGACTTCCTGCCATGAGTTTAAACGTTCTTGGCGTCCAGGGGTCCTCCAATACCTTGTACGTCTAGTATGTGGCTTCATACCAAAGCGAGATTCGTCAGAAAAAACACTCAAAGCGCCACTCTTCTTCTGCCCATGTTCTGTGTTCACGAACCCATTGTAAACGGGCTCTGCGATTCCGGGGCTCAATAGGTGGTACACGTAGTGGCCTTCGGGAACGGAGATTGACTTCATGCAAGCGACTTCTTACGGTTTGATCGCTTATTAACATCCCTGAAGAGCTATTAATCCTCGTAACCAACATCATCGCGGATATTGTACGATTTCGTCGAGCAGTAACTTGTATGTAACGATCTTGTCTCCGTGTAGTGATGCAAGCTCGTCCTCCATGTCGCTCTGCCACGCTGCCAATGATGCGATAACGTGTCCAAAGTCGACTTATAACACTGCATAGTGCCCAGAGCGATTGCCACAGCACGTTGCCGAGAATCAGCTCCCAACATTCCCACAGCTCTGATAATTTCTTCTCGGCTCAAATGACGTCTTCTCTCCATAATAACGTTAATTATATTTATTCCACTCCGAAGTATTGCAGAAAATTTACTGACGTTCCTCTCAATCCAATTCGATCTTTTTGAAAGTATCTTAAATTAATCATAGGAAGATGATAATTTTGTCTGAAAGAATATTCCATAATAATGAAAACTGCAAAAAAAAGAAATGTGAATAAGCCGTGTAAAAATAAAGATAGAATTTTTTGAAAGCGGTTTCCGTAACATTTTCAAGCATAAAAAAAATATATATATAATAACCACGAAAACTATCAAGAATCGGGTAACATACATGGAGTAGGTATTTTCGAATACCCCTGGGCATGAGGAAACAATTTTTTTTTATGACGTCACTATTTGGACCACCCTGTATGGCTTCTCGTTCCTCCTATCAAGTCCTTGTTAATAGGACCAGCCACTAATACAAGTGTAGGTCAAATTTTATAGCCTTGTAAATCTGATAGGTCAACGTATAGAGGCTGTATACTATAAAATATGTACTTATATTAAACAGTTTTATGGCTAAATAAATGCGAAGTACTTGTTTTATGGATATTCTAATATTAGATAGGTCTATTCTATGAACTAATTCTTGATGTAATTTTGCACGCGGGTATTTGGAAGGAACGGTCACGCTTGTGATGCCCAAGGGAGGGAAACGTCAGTGGTGCTGCCATAGTAGGATTCGTTCATAAATCCAAAAAAGCTTACTATGGTTTTCATTGATAATTCGATAGGTAATTATCAGAAGATTGCGTGTTCAGATCACGTCGGGGTACCAGTATAGAGGTATGAGGAACAGGGTGTAAATTTCACTCTTAACTCCATAGAAAAGGGAGGTTCTTCCGACCAGACAAGTGCTGTATCTGGTGGGCAACTGACAAACGTTTAAAGTCAGTACGTTGTATATATGCTAGTTGCGCGGTAAACTCTGCTTGCGCGATGCAGGATTTTACGTGACGCCAGTGTGACGCATAGCTCGCATGTGGCGATGTAGATACCGCTACACACCCATGAAGAGCCAAAACTTGTATAACATACTCGTACCTATCTAGTATTAAAGATTTTAAGTTTTTCGAAATGAATAATATCCTAGCGTCTTTTACGTCAGCGTCATTTTGTGTCAAATTCAAACGAAGCAGACAAAGAGACTCCCACCTCTTAAAAAAAATATGTTAGTACTACGTGACCACGACCACGTGACCATTTTAACAACCGCACAGAATCTTCGAAATTCTAAATTCTATTAATCCAACTGTCAACATAAAGGGCGAAATAACAGATTTGAAATACCAGGGCAGCATACTATATCACAGCTCTTTTAATTTGTGATTTTCCACCTCTTAAATTGTAGAAAAGTATTCGTATCTCTCAACGTGTTCGCGTTAAAAATGATATATTATTATGAGGCGGCAGTCACGTAGGTTTTCTGAAGATTTAGTTATAAATAACTGAAGTTGGTCTGTCCGAGTTTTTGGGGAAACTTCGAAGGCGGTTTGCTATATCCAATATGTCAGAAACGCGGTAAGTACAAATGGTGGCACTGTATGATGGAGATAAGAGAGATAAGAGTTAAGAGTTCATTTATTTTTCAGAAACATGAGTTTACACACACAAATCATGCAAAATGTTAAGTACATTGCAGGAAGGATCACAGTCACGTTTTACCTTAACGGCGTACAAACTTTCGCGTGATTTCGCGTTTTGCGCATTTTGCGTATTTCACATTTTTATGATTATCCATTATTATTAAGCCATACTACATTGTTGTAAGGGCCGCAGTAATGACGTACTTACTGCTGGAACTATTCATTAATCGAATAGATGAATTATATTTTCATAATTTGTAAGCTGTCATAGGCGCCATCATACAACGCCGCTGATTTTTAATGGTCATCTTATTTCCCTGCTATAGCACCTCCAAAGAAAAGTGTGCTAGCCTAATATTTTTCTTCGGGATGCTTCTCAACGTCTCCTCGCTTGTAACCGTTGTTGTAACCTTCTTTATCAAGTGCATGATTATTTTCTTTAACATGAGAACAATGACTTGCGTCATCATAACTTACTGGCGAGCTTCTGCTAAATCTATGAACGCGGAAACATACTCAAGTCTATTGGGCTCAATGGCGTTCTAAACATCTCTTCACTCCTCTGACCTCCTCTTTCTCCCTCTACCTATTTCCGTAACTCACCTGGCGACAAATTATTTACTAAAAAAAATATTTTATATACAAAACATAATTCAAGATAAACTATAGGCAGTAATGACAATTTTAGTCGCCATCGCTATTCGGCGCGTCTATTTCGATGCGGGCGGCACCGCGGCGCGCAGCTATGGTTTGTCTATATTTAAAGCTATGTCTGTCTTGCCGGACAAGTATTCGGGTCAAACTATTAGGCTCTACAAAGTGTGACAACGAGAGGAACTTTTTGCAGGAGAATATTTTGGGAATGCGCTTAAAATAACAAATGGACCGGTGGTGAGAGGAATCTCATGCACAGAATCTTAACAATAAAAAAACCTAATACATCGAAATTAAAGCGAAACTGGGAAAGAAAGAAAAAGAAAGAAAGAAAAATGCGTTTATTGGCATTGCAGCAACAAAGATACACCTTAAAACTAAAAAATACGGAAATCAATGATTATAATGCCAATGGGGCCTCAGCTCAGCATAATGTCAGATGACAACTCAAGGTGTACCAGCTGACGCTGATTTTCAGCTGCAACCCACGGGTGCCATACGCTAGAATAATAAAAAAGAATAGGGAAGTGTGTGTCCGTTCTAATAAATTAAAAGTGTTGTGACATGGGCGTGTGGGTGTGTTCCAAACCCTTTATAAGTAGTAGCTATTAGCGCGGTTTCCAATTTGTTCTAAGCGTATGAAACTTCCAACCAATCAAGACTGTACTTGGCATAATTCTGACTGTAGTGAAGTCGGCCATCTTGAAAAAACCCAAACTATTTCGTAATTAAATGTCACATTCATTAGTAAATGCTCCTGTCTATCTACCTCAAATTGCATATGACGCCAACGACGGAAAAAATTCCACAGACGACATTCATCTCATACAAAAAATCGCAATTTTACAAACAACTAGAAATGCAATCGATACCCACAATTATTATAATGACAAAAACGGTAATTAATACTTGTAGCGAGTGCAACACAATACCTCTTTGTCGGCAGCCGTCGGGTAACAATAGACAGATGACACTGTATAGTGTGACCAGTCTATTGTAAAGAATTAGACAAAAAAAAAACTGATTACAGGTGAAAAGTAACTGTAGTTTTTTGGAGACACTTTTTTTGTGTCTAGTCTATACGTTTTGAATGGGGCAAAGGACAATGTTTTTATGTATGTACGTTGGCCGGGTCAAAAACCAGCACGATGGAGGTGGATACTGTTTCCTACAGACACCTGTAACTTCAAATGATCACCGATGCGCTGCCAACTAAAGAGACAGGGTGAAAAGGTGTCAGGTTGCCCGATTCTTCAGTTTTATTTGCGTCATTTAAGTGTTTTCTTTTATTGAACCACTGCATATTTTTAGGAAAAAGAACAATTTAGAAATTAAATTCATAGGCTATGGGATTCACATAACGCACGCATGTATTCCCCGAAGGGTTAGGCAGAGGTGTACCTATAGTACACCCACATTTCGCCAGTTATGTTTAAGTCCCATGTAATAGGGGGTGGGCCTATTGCCATCCACCGGGCGCGAATCTAGACTCCGGACTGTTACAGAGAAAATCCAGATGGAAAAACCCAATAACACTTTGCCCAACCTCGGCAGAACCCAGGACCTCACGTTCAGCAGTAGCAGTTGTGGCCACCTGACCATCGAGGATTCAGATCTGAAATTTGACCGAATTTTGGTATCCCAAATTGCCATGCTCGAAGCGTCAAAATCTACTCCGTAATTGAGAAACTAAATGCAACCAACCGCTCAAAAAATCACATAATTAATGATTGCATGAATAATTTTACACAAACTCTTTCCTCCTATCAGCACAAACATGTAATAATAATAATAAATAACTTTATTTCAGAGTATCCGTTACAGAACATCCATATTTGTGTTATTAAGTAGTTAAGAACTAAGTTAGTAAACCACAAAAAGAAAAAAGAAACGAAATTAACAAAAGAAAACAAAATCAAAATCGGTTCATTCGTTCGAGAGCTACGGTGCCACAGACAGACACACACACACGACACGTCAAACTTATAACACCCCGTCGTTTTTGCGTCGGGGGTTATAAAGATACGTGGAGTGCAAAGGATTTAAAATACAAATAGGAACATATTTATTGGGCAATATCACGCAAAATTATCGCAACATAACTGTCGCATAGAGACCATGTTTGCACTTAACTTATACGGCTAATTAGCTGGATGCCTATGCAAATGTGCTAGCATGGGGGTTCCCCCATGGTGCACTGGGACTTTTAATTTAATGGAAATTCATAGATTGTTAGTGAAAGTGCTAGACAAATTGTGTTGGGAATGTGCATTTCTAACGAGAGCAGGCGCTTGTATAAAGTTCACGCTTGGATCAGTTTCTAAGAGCGAATCTTCTGCATGAGAAAACGTGAAAATGCGCAGTTGATTTTTTTTTTGCCGACTGCGTGACGCATAGGAGGGTAATGTGTTTATCAGCCTATGTATGTATGTATGTTTGTTCCTTTGTGGCGCTCTAGAGACCAAACGCGTGGGCCCATTTTGATGATTCTTCCGTCCATCGATTAGTCTGAATCTTGTGAGTGTCACTAAAGACATGACAGTAATCAAAATTCAATATGGCGACAACCAGACGCCATATTGTGAAAAAGAAAAAACAAAATCGACGAACTATATAAAAATGGCGGTTTGACTTAGGTACTTTCAATACAAAAGATGTCAAACTATCATATTCATTCCTCAGATGCATTACGCAATGTGTATTATTGTCTTTGGTCTTTGGACATAAACCAATAGACAACATAGTCAAACTTTTAACGTTTTGAGTACGAGGCTTTTGGCTACTTTTTATTAGTGTATATATTTTGCCTATAATAGTTTTTGTGATGTGCGTCTTGTTTGTGCAGAATAAACAATTTGTGTTTCTTTTCTTTTCTTTAGATGAGTTTGATCTTAGGAAGGAAAATAATATTTTTATTTCATTTACTATTTAACCTAGCAAAATCACCGTATAACAATATTTCAATGAAAAATTCACTGCATTTAAACACAATCTCTCAGTGTGTTTCAGGACAGAGTGAAAACGTTCAGCATAGTGCCCCGACCGACCGCATTGTAACAATATCTATGCTATATTTAGATAATGGCGCCTAGCTGCACAGCCTTATTGTTATTCAAATTAAGCTTATCTTTGTGAATTCTAATTAGTGTATGAGTAGCTACAGTCACCCGCTCATCAGTAGTGATACTTGAAATACGAAAGTCGCTCTTATTGTTACGAAATAAATGTAAAGGTGCTGTTCATGTCAAATTGTTACCACAGATGTCCGGTTGACGAGTATCCAAATGGAGACTGCAGGAAACTCTCATCTTTTTAGTTGACATTGAGAATTTACTGGTACTGGCAACCGGCGTGCGTGTATGACCTGCGGGGTAATTGCATAACACACTGACAGTAGCAATGGCTTTCATTTTGACAGTTCAACATCATTCTTTGCGTTATTCACGTTGTTGAGCAGACAAATTTTTTGAACATACGAAGCAATAGATAAGCAATATCCTTCAAAATCAATCAGATTGTGATTGAAAGTGTGTGACGCAATTAGGATGCAGATGTATAAACGTAAACGAAGCAAAATAAGTATGTGAGGATCGTATAAGGTGGCGTTCTGCAGTTTCTGCCTACCCTCATGGGACGAAGGCGTGAATTTATGTATACATACATAAACTTTAAGTTTTCACAGTCTCTGGTCCAAGTTCAGGATTTGCCATCTCTTGAGGCGGCTTATATCCTCGTGTCTGTTCAGAAGGTTCTTGGCTAAGACATTGCTGTGCTTGCTCAGTCTCCGTTTATATGTTTTGCACTTTTCGCATAGTTCTTCTTTCACTGTTGGTACCTTTAGATGCTCGTGTATTTCTGTTTCTGACAAACCAGCACTTGAGATTGTTCTTGGGGCTAAATTTTGAAACCTTTGTAAAATTTCGATAATGTAGTTGCTAGCCGATCCTCAGAGTTCTATTCCGTAAATCCAGATTGGTTTTACTTTACTTTTGTAAACAAGTATTTTGTTACTAAGAGATAACTTTGATTGTCTTCCTAAGAGCCAGGATAGACTTTTCACCACAGTGGTGGTTGCCTTTTTCTTGACCTTTATTTGGTTCGCCCAGGTAAGCCTTTGTATTTTAAATGTAGCCAAAGGTATTTTACTGTGTTACTATTTGGTAGTGGTTTACTTTCCAAGTATACTGGGGCACAATCGCCCATCCGAAGAGTGAAAGTCACTTGACCTGACTTAGTTATACTAGGTTGAATTATCAATTTTTTCAGCCAAAGATTTATTTTATTCAAGTGGACTTATAATTTCTAAGATGCCTGCGTAGGAAACTTGTCACTCGCAAGGCATGCAGTGTCGTCTGCATAGGTCGCCGTTACCACTTCATCAGTATTAGACAAGTCTGCAGTAAAGATCGCGTAGAGTACGGGCCCGAGCACAGAACCTTGTGGAACTGAGGCCTTCATTTCATAGAGATTAGACAGTTCTTACTCATACTTAACTTGAAATTTTCTATGGTCTAAGTAAGATTTTAATATTATATAAAAAGAGTTAGGCAGAAGAGATTTAATTTTACACAAAAGTCCCTTGTGCCAGACTCTGTCGAATGCCTGTTGGATATGCAGGAACACCGCAGAACAGTATTCTTTATTTTCCAACGACTGTCTGATTTTATGGACCACTCTATGCACTTGTTCTACAGTTGCGTGCTTTTCACGGAATCCAAATTGATGGTCTGGTATTATCACATTCTCGTCAAGGACTGGTTTTAATCTACGTAGAAATATTTTCTCGAAAACCCTAGATATGATTGGAAGGAGTCTTATGGGTCTGTATGAACTTGGTTCGGTTGGTAGTTTTCCGGGGTTCGGTATTATACATATCTGTGATATCTTCCACACTTTTGGGTAGTATTGTAATCGAAAGACAGGATTGAACAGCATTGTTAGAAAGACGATATTCTTTCAAGGTAGGTGCTTCAGTATTTCACATGTGATGAGATCGTAACCAAGACCTTTTTGTTTCCATATTTTTTACTGTCCTTGTCAGTTCTTTTGGCGTGACCAGTTTGAGTAAAGGTGATAGTTGTTGATCGCTATTAAGATAATTATCGACTTTCTCTTCAAAATTGGGCATCGATGATTCATTCGGAGTGAGTGCATGTAGTATGTTAAATATGCTACCCACAATCTCTCTGACTAAAGTCCGACGCTACAGTCTTCAGCATGTACGTCGTTTAAACTTTTCTATCAACAAAAAAATATATGCTACTCATAAAACTGCTAATCCGTACGCCGTTATCACTTGGTGCGATTGCTTTTTATTGATTGGTTATATCTTCAGCTTCATCCGTATCATCATTAACTGAAGTTTCATCACCTTGGGCAACCTTGTAAGCTAGTTGTAGGTAGGATATGCTCATATTAAAATTTTCATATCTTCATATTTGCACAGAGTACTTTGTCATCTGACCACCGTCATTTAGTACCAAAGAAGATATCGTTATTAACTGGTCATCTTAAAGGACCAGCCTTAGGTGGCCTCGAAGGATCAAGTTAACGATCATAATCAGGGGTCTTCGTAAGTTGGTTTTTTTATTCGGTGCAATCATTCTGCATTGGCCTATATCTCCATTTTCCGGCTGTTATTGTTAGGCTTATTGAGTTTGGTCATGCAGTATCATAATATAAACAATGACCGATTGACGTAAGCATGGGAAGATAACGAAAAAAGAGGTAATTATTTGGCACGTGGGTAGGTAAGACTTTTAGATTAGCTGTCAAGTCTTTGGCAATGTCAATATCAAGTTAATAAAATTTTAGGCAAACCTTTTTGAGTCAATCTGCGTAGCGGTTTCTCAACTATGTTGGGGTCGACTCCCAGTCGAACCGGATGCATCTGAATACCAGTACTTTTTACCAGCAAACCTTTTTGAGTAAACAACAATATTTATGTGCTCCTATCTGGCCTTTTACCTGTGAACAAAACTGGTACTTCCTCCTCATCATTACCTATTACTCTTGGGTGCGCTGCAAATTAGTAAACTAACCTCATATCTGGTATCTACTAACCCTTAAAATGCCATGAACTACTTCTTACACTTAACTGTTATAAGAAATATTTAATGATTATCTGATCTGTTATATAGTCTAGTACCGATCCCATATATATTTTTAAAATAATTATCTATGTCAGAAATAGTCAAACCGTTTTCCTAATCCTTAAAATAAGCCCCAAAATTATAACAACTTAATAATTAAACTAAACCAACAATCAAGTTTCTAAATCTCTTCAAAACGCACGTCAAAGAAAATATATCTATCGGAAAATTTACTAATATTAATTAGTAAAGACCATTCTGATAGTAAATTGGTTTAGTTGGTGATATAATATCATTTTGTAGATATATGTGCTGCAGGTTGCGGACAGATACGAGCCTGTATCAGTTTAAACATGTTTGTGTTCGGGAAAAATCTGTTGCTACGTAGAGGGGTAAGTCATGAGCAGAAGCGGAAGAATCAGCTTTCAGTTTCTGGTCCTTCAAATCATGTTTGGTTCACTTAAATAACAAAAACGAATCATAGAGATCAACATGAGATTTGAGAAGAGATAATCCTCATCCTAACTAGTATTATAAATGCGAAAGGCAGTTTGTTTGTTCATTTGTTCAACACATCTTACTTTTTTCTAAGGATCAAAAACACTTGGTAAAGAAGAGAACAAAGTTTATTATTTTGAGAAGCTGAATGTGTACCCATATAGCTAGAAGATGTTGAATACAACTGAATAATATAGTTCTGAGGCAGGATCCTAAGTACGAGAATCCTATGAATCGCCGGAACCGGCACCACACAACACATTTTAAATTTCGCTAGATAAGTGAAATCAGTCTATGAATAACTATAATAATAACTATAATAATATAATTAACTATGATTAACTATTGGGTGCGTACTATCTGTTGGTTTGAATATCTGATCTGCTTTGGATTTGAACACCGCCGAGAGCGGACGGCCGAATGAAAGGATTTGGAGTACAGATGTATTATTGTGTTGCTATAGGAATGATTATGTTTGTGAGCGGCGCAGATTTTCTGGTCCTAGAGCTACGGTTTTCTGGAAGAGCGGCGGCCGTCATATAGCGGTCGCAGTGACGCCTGTCATGGAAATGATGGCACCGGGGTTTGAATTTACGGTGACAAAAACGCTCTCTAGGGGAACACACAAACTTACTTTCATAAATAATTATTCAGTGACATCATTCGCCCGTAAATTGCGGACGCTATGTGGCGGCCACCGCTTTTCTAGGAAACCGTAGCTTAAGTGGCGGAGTTCTTTTGTTTTATAATTTGTTTTAAGAGTATATTGTTTCAGGTAGATGTTGTAATTAGCACAGATTTCTCAGTCGCTATGCAAATTGGAAGGAAAACAAGAAGATAAATGAGGACTTTGACTGCTTCACCTGTATTGACAGTAGATGTCAGCAGAGGGACGTTATCAAGCCGATGGACAATATGCACATATTATGCAAAGGGGACAATTATGGTGTTATTTATGAACATTTTTGTTCCGAAATTGCTACTAAGAATTTCTGAACCAGTTTAAACAAATAGACACCGTCGATGACGTCGACCTTTTAATCAATTATAATACCATAAATTAATGCGTCTTTTTACCTTTTATTAAAATAAAATAAAGAGATACAAAGCGAACAAGGTTCCTTGTACCAAGCATCAGAGCTACGTTATCAAAAGTTAAATCAATGTCAGACGCGGACGCAATCCTGCGCAGGTTCGGAGTTTATGTATACATAGATATATAAACTCCTAAACTTCATAATTATGCCCAATAAACTTAAAATAACTGAGGGTCTTTCCCGTATTTTTAAGAATGGTGGCCGCATTCTAATTTTAGTCTCAAGTTTTTGACATTGATTGCTGCCGAGATGAGATTGCGGGTAGATTTTGAACGTCTTTAAATACGAGTATTGACCTGCTGATAACATCTTAATTTCAGACATTGATTATAATATCCAGGGGCTCGTGAAGGTTAAGCTACGCTTGCCGCGGTCGGTTCATGGATGGGTAACCATCCATTACATATCGAATCCCCTCCGTGCCTCGGAAAGCACCTTAAGCCGTTGGTCCCGGCTGTCATTTGTAGATCTTTGTCCGTTGTTACGGGTAGCCCAAAAGTCTGATAACCGGTCTTACCAAAGGGTATCGTGTTACCTTTTAACTGGGTTGTGGAGGTTAGATCGGCAGTTACTCCATGTAAAATATTGGTATTCAGCTGCATCCGGTTATACTGGAAGCTGACCCCAACGAAGATAGGAAAAGGCTAGGCAGATTGATTTTTTAAATTATAATATCTTGCGGGGTAATTGCGTAACACACTAACAGTAGGAATGGCTTTCATTTTGACAGTTCTACAACATTCATTGCGTTATTTACGTTGTTGAGCAGACAATTTTTTCGAAAATATGAAGCAATGGTTTAGGAATAGGCTTCAAAATGATTCAGATTGTGATAGATAGTGTGTTACATAATTAGGGTGCTGGGCGGAACATCGTATGAGAAAGCTTCTATCAGCCCAGCTCTAGCTAGCATACGAGTAAGTAGGGATTGAAAACCGGTACGAATTTGGGTTCCGGTTCTTCATTACGGTTCCTAAAAAGGTCCTTCTTTTCGGTACGGTTCTGGTTCAGGTTCCGGTTTGGTTCTGGTTCCGTAGTACCGGTTCCAAATGATGGTTCCAATATCTCGGTTCCGTACCATCCGATTTAAAGGTTCTCTAAAAAAGAACTACCATAAGATCTACCAAAGCAAAAGTACCCCTCTCCGCTCTCACAAAAACTCCAACCTCTTCACCCGCCGGCCGCCGCCCGTACCTCGCCGCTATCAGTTTAGCTTCGTCCTGCGGTGTTATTCTCTAAGGATACAGCCTTGCGAACATCGCTGCCGCAGCGACGAAGCAGCGGCAAAACAACGTGTTTCGTCGCTGCGGCAGCGCTGCGCGCTAGGCTGTATCCTTAGAGAATAGCACTGCAGTGCTGAGCGGCATCATAAGACCTCGTTCGGACTTGCTTTGAAGAAGAACCGGTAAAATAAAGAAATAAATAATAAATTCTTAAAGGTTCCAATTTAGGTTCCAGTTCCGGTTTGGGTTCTAGTAACGGAATCCCTAAATACAGGTTCTGTACCGGTATTTTAGGAACATTTTCAATCCCTGCGAGTAAGTCGGTCATTACCAGAGATCGGATATTTGTATGCATATTTACCTAAAGTTAATTTTGACCAATGAAAATATGGAAACGGCTTCTTAAAATATATTTTTTGTAAAAAATAAACCTGGCATGCCAGGAACACCGGGAAGGTGTAACTAGTCAGGTGTAAAGTATGGAAGAGACTTCTAAAAAAAAACCCCGGGATTCTTGTATTGCATAACTATTCAGATGCATATTTATTTCAAATTAATGTTTAACCCCCGATGCAAATATGTGTATGTAGGTTTAAAAACTCAAATATTCTGCCATTACCGTGTATGTACATAAGATAATTATGCCTATTTGTACAACCACATCCGGAATATTTTACTAAACACAAAGATGTAACTTAACGAAATGTAGCTCGTAGAAATAAAAATAAATTTAAGCATGAGCTCTGTTTACCGCAAAGCAGGCTCGATTGTATAAGAGGAACTCGTACATAAATGCTGTAAAGGTATACAACAAATTACAGGACGCTTTTAAAGATTTACCTTGAACATGTTTAAAAGAAAGTTAACGCAATGGTTAAAAGAAAAATGCTTTTACAGTGTTAATGAATACATGTCAGATCGCGAATAAGGAAATTTAGATTAATAATATTGGTATGTACCTTATAAAAATTAATTAATGTTCAAATTTTACTGAATAGACACTTTAAAATTATAATAGTTATGACATTATCAATTACAATTTACAACTATTAATATATTCTTAATCTGACATTTTATTAAACTTTATCTCTTGAACTGACATAGGTATAACTTTGACATTAATTAATTAATTGGTTTCTATAAATCCTAATGCATGAGCTCTTAGTAGTAGTAGCTGTCTTTAAAAAAAAATGTAATTAAAATAATAACATTGTGCACGTTAAAATTAAATATTTTCACACCATATGTAATGGTAGAATGTAAAGGGCCCACTATATATAGTTTTAAGACCATACATTGTAAACCTACATTCTGGCAAATATTTGGATTTGATTTGATTAGGGTGTAAGAGGAGGTGTGGGGTGTGTTAGTTAAAAAAGAGTCGATACAAAAGCGCATTCCATATTAACCAACATCTCAACTTTATGTGAATATGCATCCGAATATCCGATCCCTGGTCCTTACACACCTTTGCCCTTTTTACTCAAAAAGAGCGAGAAAACCTTTAATCAAAAAGTTTGTTTCACGACACAATTCCACCTGTCTGCGCAAAGATACTTTGACAACTTTATGTGGGAAAATTGAAATGTTTTTGTTTACATAAGGGTTTGGAGTTTACAGGCGTTATTATTTCACTGTGACATGTTTTGACTGGAAATCAAGTTAAAAGTTTAAAAGCGAGATATAGATATGCTGCCGATTGTGACTTTTACTAATTATTTTGTACAATAGACAGTAATAATTAACTCGCACCTTATGTTACTCCATTTGTCTAATCGACACGAAACGATATTTAATAAAAAATGTATACAGCATGTTTCAGAAAGGTTTGGTAATATTAAGGTGAAAGCGGCGGGGTAGCCCGCGAAATTCAATTTTTCTTACGTTTTTTGCAATTTGCAGGTCAGTATCAGGTTCTGTGTCGATCTAAATATGATTCGCGGCCGTGGCAAATATTTATTTATAGAATTATAATCACAAAAATCCTCAATACGTCTCTATAAGTTCATAATATTACCCTATTGAATGAGTATTTCCAACCTATACAAGGCCAGAACGCAGCCTTAAGAAACTGTTCGCTTATACATTGGAAATCACTTTTTTACTAAGACATTCGATTCTATACAAGAGTAGTACGCAAATACTCGCGTATACTTCGTAGTGCACGAATTAACTACCTTATTCCATAATTTACAGTGCCAGTGCGCATACGGACTAATCGTGTAGGTATAGATAGGTTTAAAGAATCTTTATTCTCAATTAAAACCTATACAAATGTCACTTACTTGAGAACAATAAATTAATGTTAACAATTTAAAAAGGTTTGACTTCACCTCTATGTACAGTTTCACAAACACGACCCACCCAACGCATTCATTTCTGTGAGGGTGTTTTACTTGCTGTTAAATACTGACCGAGCTGAATTTTGAATGCATTGAGTGAGTGTACATTTCTAATACTTGATGGTAATTTATTATATAGTTGCACTCCTTCGAAAGTAACCATTTTTTTGCCATAATTGGTTCTAGTTTTAGGTAGCACTATCAGGCTCGCTCGTCGTGAGCTTCGTTGGCTGACTTGTCGATATTGAGTTAGTATAATGTTTGTGTGTATTTTTTTGTTAAGCACTTTATTAATGAATATACATGTATTATAGATATAGAGTTGCTTGATGTTCATTAATTTTGTGTCACTATAGATTTTTGAAGTTGATGTTAAGTAGGGATAGTTAAAAAGCATTTTTATTAATTTATTTTGTGATCGTTGAAGTTCTGACAGTTTTGTTTTCGTAGCACGTTTCGATCGGAATAAACGCGCGATTGCAATCTATACGCGAGCAGTTGAATGCTCGCTATTTTGATTTGTTGAACTCTCTTTCTATTCCATGGATTTTGTAAGGAATTATCAGCCGTTTGTCGTAAAAATTGTGTCGAAGGGATTGGTACAAAATGCAATATTACTGTACTAGGAGAATTTAGGATGCAAGAGTGAGCGCAGCGAGCTCGGGACTTGTGGCACCCAGACTTGAACAGGTTAGGTTAGAAGGGGATGACGGGGTCTGGAAGACCCCGCCATCACTTTCGTGGTTATTTTTTTTAACAACCCAGAAGTAGTAGCCCCGCCAACCGGGGCTCCGTTGACTACGCCTTATTATTATTGCCATTCAAAAATTGGAGGCCCTAATAGGGATTTCCTGTCGCTTAAAATGATTTTATTACACTATAAATCTTTAAAAATCTTTTCATGAGTAAGTGATGTAGTATAGTTTGAAATCAGGACGCGCACTTCCATGTTTCAAACTATACACGACCAGTTCGCAAAATTCGTGTATACATTGTAATCACAGATTTAAAAATAGCGTTACAATGTATACGCGAGCAGTTTCCTATGACTGCGTATAGATATAATAATGCACCTTGTATAGATTGGAAATACGCTTGAATGACAATTTCAAGAAATCTTGCCATTTGAGGCCAATTCTAACATAACGAGTTGTATTGCTGATTCTAATGATTATAATTCTGTAAAACCATATTTTAATCAACATACGACCTGACACTGACCTGCAAATTACAAAAAAAGTAAGTAAATTTGAATTTCGCGATCTAGCTTAGCGCATCCCCTTAAAGGGGGCGGTACAGACCATCAAACTGAACAACTTGCTCCAGGGGACCAACCATAATAATCGCGAAAAATAATCAGTTGTCCCATACAACACTTCAATCTGACCATATATTTCTGATACATGCTGTAGGTTTAGACACATCATCGTAACCATGACGGACGATAGAAAGATGGAGTCGGTAAAATAAAGCCTTTATTGATTTACTGCTCATAATTCCGTTTTATTTAATTTTCTGAACCCCCAGTTAAATTAAACTCACTCAATTATCACACGTCCCACTTACTTTAATTCATTTTTCATAATTAACAATAAAAAAGAACTTTAAATATTTTTTTATTAAATTATTTTTTATTGTTATAACTCCATACACTTCCGACCATATAAACTTCGTAAGCAGACCAAGCAGTTAATTTTTCTTCTTATACGTCATTAAAAGCTTTCATAACAATAAAATGTGATGTGTTTTATATATTTTTAATGGTTATAAAATTGAGTCTAATTTACTATTCATAATTTTTGTACAGAGGAATACAAATGTTGGGTCTAATTTAGTGAAAGCACTTTTTATTGCAATTCAACTTATTTTAAGGGAGTTTTATTATGTGTCATGTAGTAAAATTATTTGCGTCATAGACATGCCCTTTAAAAATTTATTGGTTTTGGTTGCTATCGGGTTTGATGTAAGAATTAAATAAGTAATAGTAATTATATTCTACTTAAATAAAAAATACCATGGTCTGGTGAATCTATTCGTACAACAACTTATATTCTCACAAGTAAAGGTTTTGATGTAAACAAAAACATTGTTACTTATTGTTCCTTTGAAAGCAAAAGATTCTTTGATAACATTTTCCAACAAGTGGGAAAGTCTTTTAGTTATAATATTTTTCCATTTTCTAAAGAATTTTCCTTCATTACAATTTTTTATATGGATACATCTGACACGCAGTCTTTATTCAAACATAATGTTTTTTTTTCTATTTTCCCTGATAAAAATCCCTTTCAAGTATGTAACGGTTTTTTTTTTAAATTGCGGTTTACTTTATAGTCGTTAAGTATTTAAAACAAACTAACTCCGTACTACAAACGTAAACTGATAAACTTTTCTTGTCCTCAAGTGTACTTCACGGGTACTTTAACGACCTTCACAAAAACTTATTCAATTGTCTTCAACTACAGATTAACATCTAAACAGCTCTCATTTAGTTACTTATTATGGCTTTTAAACAATTTTGTTACGATATTTATGATAATCGTAATACTAGCGTAGCTCCGTTTTTTTAAAATTATCATATTTAGTTACCACCATAGTTGTCTTAATTGTTGAAACTCATGAAGTAACATAACACTTTTGAAGTTCAAATAAAAAATTAGTTAATTAATATTTAATGCTCGTAAATGAGGAAAAGTAACGATCCGGTAAGGTGGAAAGATTATGTGTACGGAAAGCAAAGGTTTTTATAAAAGCATTTACACGAGAGAGAATTAATTCGCAGTGGGTGGTCGATTTTTATGGCCTTATATGTATTGTCTTACTTTTCTTAAGAGGGCGCACACCGGTCCACTAGCGTCCTTTAAAGAAATCTCTATTGTTTAAAAAATCACTCTCTTCACGTTCTGTTCCCCAGATCTGGAAATATGCCTTTATAACCCCGGTGCATAAAAAAGCATACAAAAATGAAATAGTTAATTACAGACCTATTTCCAAATTGTGTATGTTAGCTAAAGTGTTTGTAAGGGTTGTCTACGGCCAAGTTTACGCAGCGTTGCAGCAGTCTTTTAGCCCTTCTCAGCACGGTTTTCTTAAGGGTCGGTCAACTGTATCTTACCTAGCCTTGCTCAATGACTTGCTTACGGTCAGAATGGACAACGGGACACAGGTCGACGTCATTTACACGGATTATAGTAAGGGTTTTGATAGAATTGACCACAATATTCTTAAAACAAAGCTTTTTAACAATGGTATCACAAGAGATCTACTTCGTTGGTTTACTTCATACCTTGAAAACGGATCTCAAGCTGTCGTTATTAGTAACTACAGGTCAAGCTGGGTCCCAATTCCAAGTGGTGTTCCTCAAGGTTCCTTGATGGGTCAACACTAACAGTAGGAATAACTTTTATTTTGACAGCTCAACAACATTAATTGCGTTATTTACGTAGTTGAGCTGACAAATATTTTGAACATAAAATTCAATGGATTAGCAATATCCTTCAAAATGATTCAGATTCTAATTGATAGTGTTTTACGCAATTAGGGTGCGGCTTTCGTCCCATTTTGAGAAGCCCACGAGACGTCAAACATAATAGTAAAGGCTGCTTCAAACAGGCGCGACACGCGATGCGAATCGCACGCGACACAAAAGCACCGCGTGTCGCGCGACGAGCGCGATGCGTATCGCGTGTCGCGCCTGTTTATAGGGGCGTTTAGTCATAAAATATTGAAAGGATTGATTCCATTCTTTAGGTAACCAGTCTTAAATCTTTTCTAACCAGTTACGCATTTCATGTACCTGTGTTCCTTTGGAAACTTCCATGTCTGGGTAGTTCCACGTCTGTGATCGTTGCCAATATCCCCAATACCTATAAGATTCTCCATTTTGTTGGAACCTCTTATCTTATCCAGTATTCCAGAAAAATACTGTCATGAAACTTGATATAAAACTAAAATTAAATCGAGAATAGTATGAAATCTGACAGTTTTCAATAACATCGTCCTTGTGTTATTGAATAAAAAAGTACTACCAATATTGGTGCATATAAGAAAGAAAAAAAAAGAAAGAAAAATTGTTTATTCTGCACAAACAAGACGCAAATTACAAAACACTAGACAAAATACATACACTAATAAAAAGTAGCCAAAAGCCTCATATTTAAAACGTTAAAAGTTTAGCAATGTTGTCCAACAATGTTGTTACTTGTTGTTGTTGTGTTGTTGCTTATATTACGTCCGTTTATCATACCAATCAATGTGGAGACTAGCAAAATAACGATTTTGATGATGACCGTTCTTATTAATCCAATCTTATTTCTGTCCAACCCATATTGCCGCCAACATCAAATAAACACTGACCTGCTCTATATTTATCTCAAATTCCCGCCAACAAAACTTGAAATATATTAAAAATAAATAACAACCAATTTGCCGTAAGGGTTCGTTTACCTGATCGAAGTGAGGTGACACCACCAGTTCGAAAATAAACAGAAGTCAAGCAAACGAACCCGCGAGACTGCTTTGCGGTGGAGACCATCTGTCATGCCACGACATATGGCGTATTTACGGACCTACGATTTGTTTATATTGCATCTCTTTCATTCTTGGGGGTTGTGGTATGTCAGTCTCCCTCGCACCCTGTTTTCCTTCAAGGTGAGGGGGTAATTGAAATCGAACACTGCATGCGGGTTAAGTGAAAGGACTTGTCTTGGCATAGATTAGGGTGGAAAGAGGTGTTATTTTTTGTATTTTCTACCTATTTTCATAAGAAAATTTTAAATGGAAAGAATGCTTGCTTCTTCATCTCACAAATATAAGGTTAGCTAGCACTTCGTACATCTAATCAGTCATTTTAATTAAATGCATAATGTTAAGTGATGTGTTGAGCATAATCATAAGCCCACTCACTGTGTGGCTAGAGCCGAAGGACCTTTAAAGTCACTGTAGAAATTCATTATTTCCATTACAACAAAATCAACAAAGATCTTAACAAATAAGTTTTTTCTGTTGCATTATAAATCAGACTAGATCAGTAATGGTAATGATACATGCACTCAGAGGGTAATAAAGTTAATTATTTCCGTTTAATTGATACTTATTTACGTTAATGAAGTAATATATCTTGTTCTTTGAGCTTTTCAAGATAGTACCTTCATAAATTGTAGCGTACTTTGATTTAAAACTAGTGTTATGTTATTGTACTTTACTGCCATAATAATGGACAATGGTAAATTATAGTCATTAAAATCAAATGCAAGGTTAGTTTATTTGATTACTAACAAAAAATAATAGTAGATAACTATAGTTCGTTTTTTAAACCCAGTTAGTAATTTGACAGGTGTAATGTCAAACTCCTATATACTAAAAAGACTTGAAATGGCAGATTACTACCTGGGATTAAAAAACGAACTTTGCAACATGGTCGTTCTTCCATGAGAGTGAAAAGATTAGGCACAATACCTGATATATTAATTTGCTAGGAATATTTAAAAAAAACAGTTCTATTAAAACTTTGGTACTTTCCTCAGAGTATCTACAAAACTTTAGGCACAAAACCAATTTTTTGGAGACGTTTTTAATCTTAGTACTTTTTCCGCAAACCATGGGAACAATGACCTATCATACTAGGACCCACCTTTGTCATGACAGGAACGCAAAGCTGCAGTTAACGGCAGGTTAAAATTAAACGGGAGATTTATAGCCGAGTTCTTCAATTTAAGAGCAGTTTATTTTATCGAATCATAATTATATTGTTGGTCCTTTTAAGGAAAAAAACATCGATTCACCTTCGTTTTCGGTACGATACGATTTCGTCGATCTAGTTACTTAATATTTTTGTAAAGTAGTTGATTAACAGTCAATTAAACAGATGTATCTTCTGTAAATAAATTATTTTAAAGGAGACGTTTAGCAGTACCGATGTATAATAGCCATTGTACGAAGTAGGTGGCATAATCAATTCCGAACGAGTACATTAAAAATGGATTGAAAAAACATATTGATTTATACTGTTTAAGCTCTAGCAACAAAAGTTTGCTTCCACCTTTCTTTGCAAGCGACGTAAAGGATGACAGCAGAATAACATCTTATACTATTGACGGCCATAGTAGGAAATCGGACGTACCCTGGCCCTGCTGTTAGAAAATTATTCCATCTTTTTTAATTTGAATTACCACAGTATACCTGCTACAGGCGCGGAGAGTCCTTGAATCGACTCAGCCTATTGCAGTCCACTGCTGGACAAGGGCCTCTCCCAAGCTGCGCCACATCACCCTGTCATGCGCCTTCCGCATCCAGTCCGACCCAGACACCTTTTTAAGGCTTCGTTCATACTGATCAGACCCAACTCGCCCGGTCCGTATATATCAGTGGTCCGCGGACCACCAGTGATCCGCAAGAACAAAAATATGGTCCGCGCAAGATTTCAAACAAAATGATAGAATCTGTAAGGACGCGTTTGAATCTGGTTCTTTGGAGCAGTTTTGGTGTTAAAAAGCAATTTCATACACTAAAATTCGAGAAATCGCTTTGCAACATGTTATGCTTTTCTCCACAACTTATTTATGTGAACAAGGATTTTCTGCTTTACTGATAATTCAAAACAAGTCCAGGAATCGATTTAAAGTAAGTGATGACATGCGCGTAGCTTTGAGTAAAAACCCCAAGAATTCAAGAACTTGTACAGAAGATGCAAGCTCAAAAATTTCATTAATGCAAACTGAATTACCTACTAAAAAATTAAGTGTTCTGTTAATTAATGTTACTTTTGAATAATGTTGTGTTTTAATGTTTATTATTATGTAAATACATTCTGGTTACGATCGCGAATCATATTTTGTTCAACGTACAACCTAATACTGACCTTCAAATTGGAAAAAAACTAAAGAAAATTTGAATTTCGCGAGATACCCGGGCGCTTTCGCCTTAAAAGGGCCCATAATGATAAAACTAGCTATTTCCATGGTTAAATATCAGGTAGTCAGCACGGTGATAAAGGTAATGACAGACTGAGCGCCGGACGTACATTTTGCATGGATATTCGTTTTGCGTGGGTATAAAACGTTTATTATTGATCGATTTTTTTATAGAGTAGGGATACTTTATGACCTTCCATCTATTTTAAGGCTCCCACAGACAGGCGCGACGCGACAGCGCGACACAAAGGTACCGCTCGTCGCGCGATGAGCGGCGCCTTTGTGTCGCATTGTCGCGTCGCGCCTGTCTGTGGTAGCCTTTAATCAGTGAATTATTAAATTTTAAATTAGTAGTCAATTGACAAATGTATGAGTTAATCACATAACCGTCGTCGGGCCTTTGAACATTAAGCTTAGCGTTATTTATATACTTACCAGTTAGTTCACCATGTTTTTTGCATGAATGAATTCCCCACAAGCAAATTTAAATTCGTCCTTATCGACCCGTTTTGCATAAAAATGCACTTAATTTTGACATAAGTAATGTTTTAGGATTAAATAGAAACAAAACTACAGCTTAATTGAACTTCGATAAGTAGCTTCACGTATTTTTTGCCTACATTAAGAATGTTTGTCGTAAGCAAAAGATATCGTGGCCACAACGTTATTTAGTTATTTATTTACTTCATTTAATTAAATTAGCCTGTAATTGGTTTGCCTGCTGGCGGCCAAGAAAAAAAGAAGTTTGCAAAACATTTTTTTGAATTACGAAGCTTTGTAATTTATGGATTCTTAAATTAAAATTATTCGTTTTTCTTGCTAATCATAAACAGCCAGTGAGTTTTAATAAAGAACGTCGACCTACCTCTACACTTTGGTCACAGTTTATGGTTCTGCTGTAAACATCACTAGGCTATGCAAATAGGTAATTAAGTTTGTAAAATCAGTCATGGAAGGAAATGGGGATAGTTATAGAACAGGTTCTGCTCTGTGGCCCTTAATTACCAAGAGGTAGAAACTGTAGAGAAGATATATTAATAAAGATGGTTATATCCTTATGTCCCTATTTTGAAAATAGATCCTAGCCTAACATTCTGTCCTTCGGGTCTACATAATTTATTCGTCAAATCAAACGCCACAGCCTAACAAATTACCAGTAAGACAATACATAACCCATAGGAGACCATAGAATATTAACACACCGTACGCTTATTACCGATGCCATGATCCCGGCGCACGTGAAATCGATGTATCGGACGTAAAGTTTTTATTGCGGACACTAACTTTGGTGCGTGGCGTTCGTTGGTTTAGTTTTGAAGATAAAATTCACGAAAATACTTAGTAGAGGTTAATGTCAGCTCTGGACGCCAAATGCTACGTTGACTGGAACACTAAATTTACAAACGCAGCGTTGGAAGAACCATAGCCAAAAGGACGAATGACCAGAAAGAGCGGTCGAAGAAAAGTTAAAAAAACCAAGCTTTGTGGATCAATAAAATTGTGAGGGATGTGTTTAGTAGTATTATAGGCTAAGTTACATAAACAAATGAAGAGAGAAAATCTACAAACGCAGGAAAGTTGGAAGGAGCGAAAGACGGAGCGGGGCGAAATAAGCAAAACGGTCCTAAGAAAATCAAAGAAACGGTTGGAAAAGAGAATATCATATTGTACTAAGGATGATGACTGACAGCTGCAGTTACTAACTACATCCGACAAGAAATTTCAATATTCAAAAACTCTTCTTAAATAGATGAAAATACAAACATGTTTACTCAAAATCCATGTAGCTACAAAATCATGATATAACATAGTATATGAAATATCGTAATCGATTAATTGACGTAAAAGACTCGTCGATTTAATTGTTATCGACGTTTTATTGATACTTCACTACCGTAGCGTATCAGATACTTGGGATCCAAGGACCGGGAACTGGTTTTGGACTTAAGTTTATAGAAAAACAAAAGACTTTATGTACCTTCGTTTTTATAAATATGAAAAACTATTTTTTGCCCGCGGCTTCGCCCGCGTGGATGTCGTTCCAGGATAAAAAGTATCCTACGTGTGAATCCAGGTTATAAACTATCTGTGTTCCTAATTCCATCCAAATCCGTTCAGTACTTTTCACAGACAAGCGCGACGCGACAGCGCAACACAAAGGCGCAGCTCGTCGCGCGACACGCGGTGCCTTTGTGTCGGGCGTCGCGTCGCGCCAGTGTGTACGAGCCTTAAAGAGTAACAAACATCCATCCATCCATCCTCACAAACTTTCACATTTATAATATTAGTAGGATAGGATTCGCGTCAGGTAAGGTAACGCACTTTAGTAGGATATTCACGATCCGATTTGATTGACGTAAAACCATTAGTAAGTCATTGCAATGTAACTCTTATTTTATCGTAATAAAGTATAAATTAGAATGATTGCCGTGAGTTTCAAACTCTCGGCAATAATTCTATATTATCAAATTTTTCGCAATACAAGGACAAAAGGACCAATTCTTAAAATAGGACCAATATTGACAATTTATCTTTCAAAGCCAGACTTTCAAGTTATTGGTTTCAGAAGCAAGATAAAGTTTAGTTTTGTTTTTGCAAACCGGAATTCTTCGTATAAAATGTGCTGTGCTTTTTGCGCTTCTAATAAAACCTCATTTCAGTCTCTTTATACATGCTTAGAACTAAAGTTCAGCAGGTTTTACGGTTCATTACCATCTTTCCTAGCAATTTTATTGAAACAAATGCAAGACCGTTGGCAGAGCATACAAATAAAAGAGACACATTCTTGTTGGTCATTATTAAGGAGCTCCATAGGACTAGATCCTATGGCTTGATTGTAAACTGATGTTTGTGACCTATCACGTCATCCAGCTGTGTGGCTCATTAACATACACCTACATAGTTATTGCGAAAATTATTGTTGAATATTGGCTTGTACCAGCTAATTCTATTTCTATCGTAGACATTGAAATAGCCTTTTTCAAGTATCGAGTTAAATTGTGAATACAGCGTGTTTTTACTTCTAGTGCAAAGAGCTAGGACAAGGAACAAAGCCTACAAAAAAACGAACGAACGATATCTCTTGCACAAGAAAAAATATTTCAAAATACGAAAAAAAGCGTCAGCACACAAATGCTGTCAAAGTTTTTTTTTTGTAAAGTTTTGAGCTATTGCATAGCTTTTATCGCGGGTTTTGAGCGCGGCGACCGAATCAAGAAATTCCGTAACGAAAATAAAACCTAACACCCCCCACTCCGCCTACCATGTAGCTCGGCCGAGCGTTCGCTTAACATGTATGTATATGGTACGTTGTACTTGAATTAATATCAAAGAAAAAAAAAATACTGCATAAATAAATAATTATAATTGCATAAGTTGATAAAAAAATGCTATGCAATAGCTTTAACGCGGCAGTCCCCGAGTGCCACACGTGTTTTGATTTTTTACAAAATAATCAAATGATGGATGTTATTACCAACTATCTTATAAAATGAAAAGCTAAAACGGTACAACCATAAAAGAAACTAGGTTACAAGTTAACATCTAGGAAGATTGCGTTGCCTAGGATTATTTTAGGGTGTAGACCCACTGGTTGACAGGCAGTTATAGAACAAAGATGGCCACCGGCTACATTGTCACATGTTGCGGCAGCATGTGCTTGCTTCCGCCAATTGACGTGGCTCCACTGTTACCCACGATACGACAATTTCTAAGTACGAATAAATTATGGGAGAGAGTAGACAGAGGAGAAGGGAGTTGTGGTGGGTTAGAGTATTCTATTCTATTCTATGGGAGTATTTTTCATACCTCGAGAGTGAATGTACCTCGATAAAATAAAAGCGTGAAAGTAGAAAGCCAATTCCCGTATTTAAAAACGTTTTAAAATCCAGTCACAATCTCATCTCAGCGACCATCATCTCAAAAAGTTGTCATAAATATAGGTAAATTAGAGCTTTTTTTGCCAGATTTGAAAGAAGATTAGAATGCGATCGTTCGTAAAAATGAATCACACTCTGGCTGTGACAGCAAACAAAATAGGCATCCTCAAGTTAATGGTTGGTAGGTGTAGCGGTATCTACATCACCACATGCGAGCTACACGTCACACTGACGTCACGCAAAATCCTGCATCGCGCAAGCAGAGTTACCGAGCAACTAGCATATATACAACGTCCCGACATCAAACGTCGGGCAGTTGCCCACCAGACACATCACCCGTCTGGTCGGAGGATCCTCCCTTTACCATAGAGTATGAGTGAACTTTACACCCTATTCCTCATACCTCTGACTAACAGACTTTTAAAAAATGCTTATATGACCGCGCAGTAAACTTTTAAGCTTTCGTTCAGCAACTGTTTACCAGCATTACGTGCACAAATAGAGTATTTACTTCACCACAAGCGTTGACACTTAGTAATAAAATTGTAAATGTCAAATAGACATGAAACTGACAAATACTGGCAGAATACAAAAACTGCTTATAAATTACAAATACTGGCAATCTGGCATCTGTCTAAAAACGTCTCGAATCGTGATTAATTGTCCTAGTCTCAATGGAAACGCGCACACGATTCTTTGTCAAATCTTTTAATATAATACTTACGGCCACACGGACAGCGCTAATGTCAATTAATTAACGTTTATTACAATTAATACTCTGAATGGGTCGCACTACATGTCATAACTATTTGTTACTATCAGATTCATACATTTATATTCCTGAAATTACTAAAATTATCGCGAAGAAATACAGTTTTGGTTGAAAACAGTACTGTTCAATGAGTTGGTATTCATTACCCCGCTGAGTTCATTAATAACTGAGATTAGAACATTTTTAATAGTAGTAATAATGTAGATTATTAATAGAACATTACTTTAGCAGACGCCTCGAGGAATCTAGATTTTAACGCACGATCTCCTTTCCTTCTTCGGATTACAGTGTGTGGTACGCGGAAAAGAAATCCAAATTTATAATTTCTTATTTTTCTTTACATTCAACAAGTTGAATGTAAATAAACAACAAGAAAGCTTTTTATGCTTATGATAGTTGTGGAAAGTAATAAACTATTAAAATTAAATTCTGACATATCTGAAATTATGCAATTTCTTATTTGAATTAAATATTACTTGCTAGTGTTTATTGCCTTTTCGTTCAAGTTATTTTCGATTCGTCTGGTCAAGCAATTTTTCCTCTCAGCGATTCTAGATTCGAGTAGAATGACCGCCATATTATGCAGGATGGTCTAAATATAGAAGTCATCAAAAAAATTTATTCCTCATGCCCAGGGATATCCGAAATTACCTCATGTATGTTCCGCGATTCTTGATAGTTTTCGAGTTATAATTTGGTTTTTAAATTTCTTGAAAATGATATGGGAACCGCATTCAAATAATTCTATCTTTATTTTTACACGGCTTTTTCACATTTCTTTTTTTCAGTTTCATTGTTATGGAACATACTTTCAGAAAAAAAAGTCATCGTCTTATCATTAATTTAAGATACAAAATTTTTGATTGAATCTTTTCGAATGACCAATGGCGTCGTGATCTAGGAAGTCATTTATTTATTTATACTATATATTTTATTTATACTATAACTAAAAAAAAATACTGTACAAAGGCGTTTTCTAACAGTCAACCTTAGGGTGATGCAGAGACAAAACATGGCAGGTACAACATAAGGGATAGGTAACTCAAAAAAGAATAAATACTAATACATACATATAACGAAAATAAACGTTCTTAAGAGAAATAACGATTGGTAGAGGAGAAAACGAATCCAGCAAATCAGCGCTGGGACGATTCTGTCAACTTCTTACGAATATGTTCACGTGCCTTCCCTTTAAAAGATCACCGACTGGTTGCCGTCCTGATATTCAGAGGGAGCGCATTCCCACGAAAGACCGCCTGGTCAAAGAAAGAAGAGTGAATGAAACCAGAGCGGTGAGAAGGACATCGTAGAAGACGATTGTTGGTAGAACGAAGATTTTTACTATGCGCGGAGCATAAGTATTGAACATGTGAAGTGAGGTAAGAAGGAGAAGTAGGTTTGTCGAGAATAGAAAACAACATAGACAGAGCCCTCAACTGTATGCGCTGACGAATGGGTAACCATTTTAAAAGCAACCGGTGCGCAGATCGATCTTACGAAGATTGAAACCGAATCAAATGCAGTGATTCATCATTCAGTACTATTAGCATCACACCTTGTTTCCCTGAAGGGTTGGGCAGAGGTGTACCTGTAGTCCACCCACATTTCGCCAGTTATGTTTAAGTCCCATGAAATAGAGGGTGAGCCTATTGCCATCAAACGGGGACCAATCCAGACAAGGCTACTACTAATGGAAAACCCTGATAACAGTACTATTAGATTTACAACTAATATTCTAGATCAAGCCAATAATTCCAATTCGAGCCACACACACACCACAAAAACAAAACAGTTATCATATCATTATTATTCCATTAAATACCTCTCTTAGAATTTCATCGAACAAAAAAGATTTTTTGCCTCCCAAAATTTTACATGTCATGACCAATTAAAAAATCATTCGCTTAGACTCACGTCTAAACATTTGATCAATAGAAGGCTGTTATACACGGCTAAGGATCTAGATCTAACGATAAAAAATCTAGGCAAAAAAATAGGCGTATAGCCGTAAGGCTCAGCAAGTTAGCATTCTAAATATCTTGTTAGGCGATTTGATCTTTGAATTTTAATTATTTTCCTAATGAAACATGTACGTGGATTCGTTGCTAATGCTGTTACATCGTGAATACGATCTTATTGTGTACTTTTTATGGTTTTCCAATCAGGACCGTGGGAAATTCGGAAGTAATAAGCACAAAGTATCAACAGCCTTATTCTAACAATTGAATCGACTTACAAGCTATCCTGCACGCTTAGCATGACCACCATAGAAACGGGTTTTAACGACGGAAGAATAGACAAAATGACAGATTATAAAAAAATCTGTCAACAATCTGTCGTTTGTTTATTCTTCCTTCGAAAAAACCCGTTTTTATGGTGATCATGCTAAGCGTGCACATGCAGAAACTGATTACCTTTACTGCACAAAACGAAAATTCTTACGTTACAGTTAGTCAGAGTTTCAGCCTTTGGTAATAAGAATTTATGTTATGAAACTCAGTCGTTCCTTGCAAAATACTGGTATTCAGCTGCATCCGGTCAGACTGGAAGCCGACTCCAACATATTTGAGAAAAACTGAGGCAAAAATTGATGATTCAGAACCGACGAATCAACACGCTTTCAAGGCTTAGAGGATACTCGTTAGACACGTGATAAATCAACTACCTACGTCTTAACAAAATAGACTACCAGACCAGTTAGTATTAATCACATCCTTCTTTAGATCCTTTCACTAGCTCAAGTCTAACTGTATATAATTTATCATTAATTGAATCGGTTCGCGCTGAACGCGATGCACTCATCTACAAAGTGTATTTGATAGTTAATGTTGACGTGCCCCCAATATTATAGACATAAGAAAGCGACGCAGAGCTAGGCTATAAAAACAAGGCTGAAGAAAATATATCGGTGACGTCGAATCTTGAAATTTATGCATGTACAAGCCATGTGCTTGATGGGATATCCTATCGGCAAAAATCCGAAAGAACTTCCATACAAATTTTCATCCGCTATTCAACTCCTTCAGGGGATGAATTTTCAAACATATTTCCTCAGTGCTCACATTCGTTATAAGGAACTCTTGCGCAAAATTACATGCTTTTATACCCAGCGGTTTAGGGTGTGCGTTATCTATCAGTGAATGAATGACTCAAATCAAATAAATTTATTTTATTTCATATAAACCTACATAGACACTTATGAAACGTCAGAAGCTAGGTGCACGGTTCCAATTGGTCGTTTCCTATGGAGAAGAGCCGCCAAGAAACTCCACGGTTATTCTTTTAAAAATAAGTGGCGTTTACAATGTTTTCAAATTACAGTGTTAATAGGAATGGGAGGACAGTGTAGGCCTGTCAACAAGTAACAGGTACTTAACAAAATAAAAAAAGGTCTACAAATCTACAGTATACAAGTTGAATGAACTTAAGAGTGCGTTGTCTATCAGTGAATGAACGAATGACTGAATTTAAGATGTGTATTAAGTCACCATCATCACCTTCCTAGCCTTTTCCTAACTGTATTGTAGTCGGTTTCCAGTATGATTCTCGTGAAAATGTCAGCCCGTTTGATAACTTTGCAGATAAGACGTTCCATCAATTCTCTTCATTAGCGATAATTCCATCGGAGTGCGTATGAAGATGTTTTGACTACTTACTGTTTGCTTCGGATAAAAAATCCTCCATGAGTGCCGATTCTAAACTGGGTACCATGACCTGTGTTTCCTGGGTCAGACCTACCACCATTGCTGGCTAGGTAAGCGATATATCAGAAGACAAGCTTTTCTCATATATCTCTATTACACTTGCAATACTTTTCTTTATCATATTAGAGAGCATTTGTGGCCCAGAGGTGATGACCCCGACTTACGAGATGCAGGCTCCAACCCAGGCAGGCACTTTACTTTGTGTATTTAATTTCATCACCGCTGCTCTCCAAACGGTGCAGGAAAACATCGTGAGGAAACCGGCATGTCCTACAACCAAAAATTCGAAGACATGTGACATCCACCAACCCGCGTGGTAGATTACAACCCACTCCCTCTTGAAGAGAGGAGTCCGGTGTCCCAGCAGTGGGAACATTATAGGCTGATTATGCACTTGCAATACTTTTCATTACTCTTGTCTTTGTTCGACAATAGTCATATCGATGATGAAAATTATCTTTTGCGTCTATAAGTACGTGATACTGATATGTCTGATGCGAAGAGTGATAAGCCTAGAATAAAAAAACTAATTTAATTCCGATCCGTATGCCTTCATAGAGCAAAAAATAATAATTCAAATACCAGCTTGATACAAGACAACGAGCAACATTTCTTTCATCACGACACTACCGTCAGGTGGTGGACAGAACGACAGCTCATCAATTATCTCCCGGCCTGACACTCCGTGTGTGTCAAAGTGACAACTCTTGACAAAAAAACACACGACAATCAACCTTATCACATTGTAATAAGGATATAACCTAGCAGCTATTAATAAGATCATTTTTTACCTAACTCGGTAGGCTAGATGTCGTTGACCGCAGTTTTTGTCTGTTTCCAAGAATCATTGAGTATTGTTTACATTAATTACGTTAAGCTAATTAAGAACCAGCCACATAAAGTTCAGGGTAATTACAATAGTTATTATTACAGCCATAACTGCCACATTGGTCGACCAACTGTGGCCGACCGACAGATCTAGAAAAAGCCGCTCTCCATCGAATGGTTATTGGTACTTTGTTGTAGAACCTAATCTTTAGGAAATCGGGGTAGACCGTTGTTATCATTGGGAAGTTTTGATATTTCATCATTCGAGAGGTAGTTGCTGAAAACCAGCGTTGTTGACGATAGGTTCGTCCGAAGTCACAGCATTTTGCTGAGCAACGACCTGTTCTTGCACAGATGCGACGCACGGCTTAATTGTTCTTATTATTATTGTTTGTTTGTTACAAAAGTAGTCATTTTTCCACTCTGCAATCGGCATTTTGTTTTTGTTTTGATCGTTAGTTTGTTTTCATTTGCCAGTGTGGCAACACAGAGCAATGTGTATTGTCTTTGGTCCCTGGCAAGCAATAGACAAAATTGTGAAACTTTTATAACTTGAATGCGAGGCTTTTGGCTATTTTGTATGTGTCTCTAAATTAATGTCGTTCATTTGTTAGGTGCGTTTTGTTTGTGCAGAATAACCTATTTTTCTTTCTTTCTTTTTCTTCTCTATATAAAAAGGACTTTATTGTAAACGAAACTCACCAAATGACAGTAACTGTCGCAATGAACATTTGGACCTGAAGATAATTTTACCGTTTTCGAAGACATTCCATCGCCACAAAATCCTTAGGTACTTATTTACAAAAATATTATAAATATGAAAAGGTCTACAGATTTTCCTTAAAGGAAATAAGTAAAACAATTCAACCGTACTACAAATTCGTCTCCCGGACTTGGCGGTTCACGAGAAATCTGACACATGCAGTTCACAAGTGAATGTGCATTCCACATTCTCGGAATAATGTCGATGTCGCCCGTTCATTCAGTGGAAGCCTTTCACTTTATACTTATGTTTAATTAACATTAACATTCGCTACCACATACCGAACAGCTTTGCGATTCGGAGTATCGCCAAATTACCTAACGGTTATGGCATGTATGACGTAGAATCAGGTACTGTATACATGATTGTCTGTTGTTTTTGAACTTGGCTCAATCCATTGACCACCACAGTCTTTGAAAGAAAGTACGTCAAAAAAGGTGACCTTAAGATCAATGAAATGGATAATATTGAAAAGGAACTCATAAGGCCTCGTCCTGTAGAAGATGCCATGGATAAATCTTTAAAAGAAGGTACTTTTACTACCACTTTGCAATTATCATCACCAGCCCGTAAGTTAAAACGGCCAAACATGGGATTTCTTTCATCCCAGTGTGGTACTGTGGAATAAAATCATAAAATCACGGTAAATCAAACAATTGCAAAAACCAGAAGTTTTATTATAACTACCATTTGCAACTGAGTCCTTAGCCCTTCATTACTTCAAGGTACACAACCCCGCCCAGAACTTCTAAGTCGCAGATTTGCCGCAATAAAAATGGAGTTATATCTAGAATAACTTAAGTAACAGGGAGATGTCAGAAAGTCAAAAATGTTCCTATCAAATACTGACACAAGAAAACTGCATTAGAAGAAAATTGTATCATGCCTGTCCAAAAAAACACAGTTGGTACCTAGATATCTACAAAAATGTATCAAAGGCCATGGAATTCGTCGCACAGAAGAGCACGAAACAGATAAAACCTTAGAATATGCGCTTGCGCATTCCTATGCGTACGCCGCTATGGGAGCCGACGAACGAGCTTTGACGCTAAACATACATTAGTATAACTATGTTAATGTAGTTTGATGGAGATTTATGTAGGCATGTAACTGTTTAGCGCCTGTTTAGAGATATATAGAAAGAAAGAAAGAAAGAAAAAGTATTTATTGGGACTCGCACAGGATTATCACAAACTAAACAATAACTAATCAATCAAATAAAAATCTAATCAATTACTTATAGAAGCCTATTATCTTAAAATACCCTATGGATGCTTATTATATTATACACTAGCTACTGCCCGAGGCTTCGCCCGCGTGGATGTCGGAAATTATCCAACGGGACCGTGCTGCCGGTACAAAAAGTAGCCTATGTTACTCCGTATAACATCAGCTATATGCCACAGTGTAAGTCCCGTCAAAATCGGTCCAGCCGTTTCGGAGATTACCCGGAACCAACAAACAGACAGAGAGAAAAAAAATATGGTATTTTGTTATAAGTCCCGTATATACTTTCATATGCATTTAGTAAAAAGCTGTTATTTTGACATTACAAACAGACACTTAAATTTTATTTATTTGTATAGATTGGTACATTTATCTTATATCCATCTCTAAAATATTTTGTTTCATTTGTAGTCCCCGTCCTTTGTCAGTCTTTCCTGGTAGTCAGAAACCAGAAATTCTGACAAACAGTCTTGCCAAGGGGTATCCGTGTTACCCAGTAAATATGTTGTGGAGGTCAGATAGGCAGTCGCTTCATTTAAAATTCTGGTATTCAGCTGCATCTGGAAGCCGAACTCAACTGATGCTGGTACCGTAAAAAAAAACAATTTAAATTACAAACGAGATCAACACTTTTACGTTCACAATCACAGTAAGATGCATTCCTTGCAATAAGAACATCTGAAATGAAACTGTAGAAGACTATTGTATCCCCCTTTATTTATGGAAAATAAAGAGATTTATATCTCCTATCCCATTGAAGTGGGGTATCGTTAAATCTTTTAAGAATACCGCTCAATAGATCATTATGTGGTTTGACACTTTGAGCTTTCAAGTCGATAACGATATTATACCACGCTATGATTTTCAAATCAATGTATTTAACTTCTATATCTTAATGGTTATTTTATTAATGGGTTCTTTTAAATCTTGGGTTTAGAAAAATGTTAGATGCGGTATCGATATTACAGTAAACAGGAGTCTATTATAGCTAGACAAAGTTTTAATGATCCACAGCGTCCATTTAAAATGACAAAGTTGGAATGATCCATAGCGTACATTTAAAATGACAAAGAAAAAGTTTATTTAGGTTTTCAATGAAGCTCATATACCCAATTAGCAAGTTTTCAATAACAACAAGATTAATAAAATATTAATACCCACATACCAATCTCTTTTGTCGATAATTAAATAGTTAATACTTTCGGCTTCAGTAACCTTACTATCAAAACTCCCCTAAAATTAATCATACGTAAACATTACTATAAGGACAATTCTTAAAATATTCCAATATATAAATATATAAACGTCTTGCATCAAACTAACGAAGAGCTTCCTGTCTTAATCAGTGGACAACATTCGTTGTACGATAATACAAGAACTCGTGAAGGGCACAAGGATTACTAATTAATGTGGGATTGGTGACAAGTGACAATAAACTGCCTTTGATAATGCTGGTTATGTCAGAATTGGTTGTGACGTAATCATTTGAATGAATTGAATTTAGGGGCAGAATGCGCTGCCACCAACTCTGCCGTGGAAGTACCAAAGTTTTAGGCCAACAAAATGTAATACACTGCCGTGCCTTCGACACGAGGAAGAAGAGAAGCAGAATAAAACAAAAGCAAAATACAATAACAAAAGTGTATAAGTCATAGCCGATAAACATAAAAGTTTAGAAAAGCAGAGTTCAGAAAATATAAATGGAATGTGTAGAATGAATGGCTTATAGATATGAATGGAACTACAAACGGTGAAAGCTTTTCTCGTCGAACCAAAGATTCCCACCGAAAGATGGCTTTAAATTGTCTATGCAAAATATTATTACACTTGAAGTCATGTACATTGCACCGGTGACACAACTTTCGATGTTGTGGAGTCAAAACACATACACGTTTACAATTTATTTCTCACGAAGTTTTAGTTTGTTTGTTTAAAATTGGTGATAAATAACATTGTGCAAAGATTGAACTGAGATAATCAAGACGGATCCCATCCCAAGACGAATTTCAAGATGGATTCCAACTGCCAAATCGTGCCTAATGTTGTTCCTGTTTTTTTTTTAATTTGTGGAAGCTAGCGGGTTCGCTGAAAACCGCTACTGTATCATCATCATTTCAGCCTAAGGACGTCCACTGTTGGACATAAGCCTCCCTCATGCACTGCCACTTCGACCCGTTCTGTGCTTCTCGCATCCAGCGGATTCATGCGACCTTCACAAGGTCATCGATCCACCATGTGAGAGGCCTTTCAACGCTACGTCTTCCAGTAAAGAAAAATAAAGAAAAAGTATTTATTGAGACTCGCACAGGATACCGGTACGCAGTCGCCACTCCAGAACTTTTCAGCCCCATCAGCCATCTATTCTGCGATCAATGTGCCCTGCCCACTGTCACTTAAGTTTAGCAATTCTTCGGGCTATGTCGGTTACCTTGTTTCTCCTACGAATCTCTTCATTTCTGATTCGATCACGTAGGGAAACTCCAAGCCTAGCCTTCTAATAAGGCCCATTGTGAGCGACCACATTTTAGTGCCAAAGGTCATCACTGGCAACACGCACTGGTCAAAGACTTTCATCTTGAGACACTGCGGTATGTGGGATGAGAAAATATTACGTAGCTTTCCGAACGTTGCCCAGCCAAGTCGGATTCGACGATGGACCTCTTTCTCGAAGTTGGACCTACCTAACTGGACAGTCCTAGGTAAACATACTCATCCACAACTTCGAGTGTAGCGTCTCCGAACTTACTGTATACTAAAAGCAAATAGAAACACGTGAGAAGAGGAAGCTTTTCATGTGGAACGCCAAGGTGAAGGCTTAGCAAGGTGCTTGCTGGAACGGCCCAGTGTTCACTAGACATACATTTCATGGAGGCTATTTTTCTATTTAGCATACTTGGTCTGAAAAAGGTTTAGTCTTCGTCTCCATAGCAACCATGAGGAACAGATGAAATATCGACATACGTAAGTCACTTTATGAATGGGTATTGCTCACTAAAGACATATTTACATAAATAATTCCACCCAGAAACTCGTATGTTCGATTGCCAAAAAACTTCCCCATGGAACTTGTACTATAAACTTAGATGTTCTACCATTACATATTTCTTATACATATTTGACCTTCAGTTACGTCTAGTATAGCTGTTATTTCTCTGGCGGTTGCGAAATACGGAACTTTTGCCATGTGGACCTTGAGAATTATCCTTACAAATAGGATCTAATAAATAACTTACATTATATAGGTTTGCATCGTGACTATGGTTATATCTATATATCTTCGATAAATTCTTCATTTTCTTCTACATGAACTATTCAAGCTAAATTGTATTTACAAGTTAGTTCAGTTTCATAGTACCTACTACGGTGTTCAAAACTTGCCTAGGTCATATCTTACCTTCTATAAATTCTCGGCTTACAGCAGATCGTTTTAAAGTTTACACATTTTTTTGTATTGTATTTTTATTCTGTTCTGTTTAGCTGTGCCCTGAGTCTTTCTGAAAAAATAAATAAATACAATAATTAATTAATGTGTTAATAGACAAAGATCCTTATACTTCAGGTTTCAGGATGGTAATTGAAAACATTCACGGGTTCACCGTGAATATAAAACTGAAGATGAAACTAACATGCAACCTGAACAGTTTAGCATCCTGATTGCGTAACACACTATCAATCACAATCTGAATCATTTTGAAGGATATTGCTAATCCATTGCTTCATATATTCGAAAACTTGTCTGCTCAACAACGTAAATAACGCAATGAATGTTGTTGAACTGTCAAATTGAAACCCATTGCTACTGTTAGTGTGTTACGCTATTATCCCGCAGGTTGCGTGTTATTTTCAATAAAAGTCCAACGAATCTCGAAAATTAAATCATAAATTCCGTCTCCAAGTATGTAATTATGACTCACGCCATTTGTTTTAATGATTTAAAAGTAATTATATCATGGGAAAAGCCTTGAAGTAGCTCTTTTAGACCCAGACAGACTATAATAATGATGATCACATACTCCGAACAAGGTAATAAACAAACAAAATGTCAAATTTCAGTAGTGCAGACAATTTTTTCTATTATATTACTCCGACTAAAAACTCAATGAGCACCCAAAAAACTGTTATTTCAAACTCAACGACCGAATCTTACTTAACACAATTTTTGCCGGCATTTTTTTTCCCGCCATGATGTAAGCGAGGTCGACGACCCAACACCTGTTGCTTATGTTTTTTTTTTTAAATCATCTCTGCGATGGGCACTGGTCTATTAAGTATTAAGCACTTAGTTTTTATTGTAACCTCTTAGTTGATTATTGATTTGTGGTTGGAGAAACGTCTTGCGTTGTAGTTTCCCCAGTTGGCGGTCGCAGATGGCGCAGTAAGGTGAAAAGACTAAAAAAACAGAACATGAAGTAAAAAATGAGAAATGTTATGAATAAAACTTTGGATCAGACTTCTAGAATCGATACTTTTAATCTTTACTTCCTTACTATCCTTACTTCCTTACTCCTTACTAATATTATAAATGCGAAAGTAAGTTAGTTTGTTTGTTTGTTACCTTTTCACGCCTAAACCACTGAACCGATCATCCTGAAATTTTGCATATACGTTGTCAGGTGTACAGAAACGGACATAGGGTACCTTTCATCCCGAAAAAAGTACTGTTCCCGAGGAAAACAACAATAACGTTCTTATGATAATAGATGTCGCCGCGTGTCTTTCGAATCATGATTGAATTATATAACCCGAATTGATAGTCAAAGTCTAAATTAACGCGAGCGAAGCCGCGGGCAAAGGCTAGTAATATAATAAAGCTGAAGAGTTCATTTGTTTGAACGCCATTATCTCTGGACCTACCAGTCGGATTTGAACAAATATTTTTGCATTTCATAGCCCAATTCTTGAGGAAGGTTATATGCTGTTTAATATCACGTTATGACACTTAGGAGCAGAACAAAAAAAAAACACGCAGACGAAGTCGCGGGCAGAAGCTAGTATTTTATAAATGTTTACCAACAAAAACAAGAAAAAGATTCAAGTTTGTTTTTTGTATGACAAACTAAAGTTGTGAGCGTCTCGAACGCTGGATTTGAAAGAAAAGTTCAAGGCTTTAGAGAGATAAGACCGGGGTTCGTAACTGGGAATCGATCCCGATCCCCATGAAAAGGGGATTTCGAAGTTTCTCGAAGCATAGATTCAAGTTTAGGAGTGTGACGTCAAAATAAAACAACTTTTGGTCGAGCGTTTAATCTCCATAGTGTTATTTGCAGGAGGAAAAACACTAAAACTATTCTTCTTTTCTTCTTCTTTCTTCTTCTTCTAACCTATAGCGTGCCGTTTATGGTAAAAGAAAAGAAAGAAAGAAAATACGTTTATTTGCAGTAAACATGACGCAAAGAAAAAACACACAAACACAAAAAAGAACGAGTTGGGGGAAAATATGCGTCACATTCACGCAAAACGGCAATCGCTCAGCATAATGCTATGACCCTATGCGAGACAGAGCCCCAGCGCTGGTTTTCATCGACAGCCGGCGTTGACGTGATGACGTCAACCAGTACAGCATACGAAAATAAAAAATAAACAAAATAATAAGAAATAAAATAAATACACTATACCTAGTTCAAAATGTATATAAACATAATATCTACTATGTATACTATCATACACATAAGACGTTATGTTCTATACATAGTTATATACATACTAGATACGTACATAAACTCACGCCTTCTTCCCATGGGGGTAGGCAGAAACTACAGAACGGCATCTGCTACGTTCCTTACATACTCCTTTTGCCTCGTTTACGTTCATACAAAGTTATACTTTGACCCTAATACTGATTTATTTGGAAATAGCTTCTGCCCACGACTTCGTCCACGTGAAATTTCTTGTTCCCCCGACCCACCCCGTCGCGTCGCATCGCCTGCCCGCGCTATTACTTCGTTTTTGGCTTTACTCGGCTCCTTAGGGTCCTAGCGTGATGTTTAATAGCCTATAGCCTTCCTCAAGAATTGGGCTATCAAATGCAAAAAGACTTTTTCAAATCCGACCGGTAGTGCCAGAGATTACCCAAATTTACCCAATTTTACCCAAATTTTACCTGTTTATAATATTAAGTATATATTGGCGCTGCATGAGGTTTTCCATTTATTTCTTCCTCAGCCATTATCTCCTTTCCTAGTAGCCATATTATCCTTTACATAATTCATCCTTCGTGTCCTTGGTCCCTCTCGTCTCTTATGAGCAGAGATCGGATATTTGGATGCATATTTACTTAAGTAAATTTTTAGCTGTGAACGTATGGAAGCGGCTTCTTAATATATATTTTTTAGTAAAAAAATCACATGCATATTTATTTAAAATTAATGTTTAACCCCTGCAATTAAATGCAAATTAATTATGTGTATGTAGGGTGTAAGAGGCAGGAGATCCGAATATCCGATCTCTACTTATGAGCATCCAAATTCATACCAAAAACACACGAAAACACGATATACAAATAAAAATGTTGTGTCATTAAATAATTTATTTTCGCGTTCACGTAAATGAGAATAGTTGCATTGCCCATCTTCAGTAATAATAACTAATAAGCCAATTACATCGCAACACCTAAAAAAAACATGATTTAAAAACTTTTTGTTGTTCACTATGTTCAGTGTTGTGAACTCTTGTGTCCATGGTCAGGTTGTTGGCTCGTATCGGCTTTCGTAGCATCCTGTGAATGCAACCTTGAGCTCACGCAGACTTTAATTTCGATATCTCTCAAACTCTTTACTACTTCAGTGTCCAACCTTCTTTTTTCAAAAGAAATCTTCTACAATTCATTTTTTTTTAATAGCGCAGAATTGTGCTGAGATAGTAGCCTTTTTGGCTTCGAAGAGGTATTTTACTTTTTACTTGTATAATGTTGTTTTTAATGTTAATTTTGTTAGTTTTAAACCCTCCTTTTTTATTTTTACTGTTTGTATTTATACTGTGCGTGTTCCAAATAAAATGTTTCTTTCTTTCTATCTTTCTTTCAATCTCTGGGATAATCTTGAATAAAGCTTTTGTTTTATAACTGAGGTTTTTGGAAATTATAGTAAGTATATTTTACGTAGATCCTTAACATGACTGCGTCGTCGGTCTAGTGGTCACAAGCACTACTGCAGAGCATGAGATCCTGGGTTCGATTCCCAGGTCGGGCAATGTCATTGGGTTTTTCCATTAGGAATTCTCGGTAGCAGCCCGGTGTCTGAATTTGTGCCAAGTTGATGGCAATAGGTTCGCCACTAATTCCATGGGACTTAAGCATAACTGGCGATATCTGGTTGTACTACAGTTACTTCTACTACTATTAGCCTGCATCATCCTACTGCTGGGCAAAGGCCTCTCCCCATGACTTCCAGCTCTTTCGATCCAGGGCTAAAGTGGACCACTGGTCGTTTGTTTTCTCTAGCTCGTCCCGCCATCTTCTACGGAGTCTGCCGCGGCGCCTTCTGGCTGTGTCAGAGGTCCAGGTAGTGATTATTTTGGCCTCCAGCTCATTGGGTATACGGCTGACATGACCAGCCCAGTCCCACTTCAAAGTAGAGGCTTTTTGAGCAACGTCAGTAATCTGTGTTTTGGAGCGCAGTGAGGTGTACAGGTACACCTCTGCCTAAATGCTTTGATTTTGAGTTTGAGTTCAACCCATAGGGACTAAATGGCGTGATGTCATGTTATGTTAATCCATGACATGGTCTATCTTTCTAGATAGTCTTACTGCGACTTAAAAGGACGCAATCGATATTGTATTTCTAAATCAAGCTTTCAGTATCTTCGAAACTTTTCGACATTGTTACAAAAACAGATAATTCTCACCCTACACAGATAAACAGAAACTCATCTACCACTGTTCTTTTTAAGCCAGATAAAGCTGTTTTATCACGCACCACAAAACCTTGTGATAAGCTGCACGGCGCCATAAAGGCCTTCCTCCACGAGTTAGTTTTTAACCGCGTTCAATCTAAGTGTATGATCTCCTTACATCGACGCTTTCGGGGGCTCGTCTGAGTTCACTTTTATGAGTTTTTAAGTGGCCATTATAGCGATGGAAGGCCGAACTTAATGTCTCTATGTTGAGAACACGGTGCACGGATTCGTGCACGGAAATTTTCTTGTGCTGCGTTTGGACTGTGTAGTTTTCACAGTCTAGCGAGTTTTATTTTTAGAATAAAGAGATAAGGAAGAAAGTAATACGAGAAAAATGCGTGATAACATTAAAGAAATGGCAGTTTACTAATATGTTCCCATCAGTTAGGTTCTACTTTAAAGAAAACTCCAATCCATAAGGAAAATTTTATTCAATTTAAATTACTTAATATTATAACATTTTCTTAACGAAACTGTTACTGTTAACTGTTGTCATAAGTAGCTACTACTTAACGGCTAAATGATTACAACTTTTCCTTTACTGTCATATTATTGTACCTACTATAAATACTCTATTAAACTAACTCGTTAATACTCTAACAAAAAAACAAATACATAAAAAAAAAATTATAACCCCGTTAAATATTGCTTCAAAAACGCAACAAGCACCCGTATTTCACGGATAAGTCACAAAATAAAAGATTACATAAATAACGTGCACGCATTTGGAGTCATTTATCACTAAGAAAAAGTACCTGTCCGTTTGAGCCCTTGCTTTTGTCTTTATTGATTCCAATTAGTTCCCGATGACTAATACTTCCCCTGTTTACTTGAGCGAGCCACTCGACTGATACAAATGCGCCATAAACAAGTTTAAAGTATGAAATATCTCGCAGGATGTGGTGACACTGTAATTTTTATTTTTTTACTATTCTACGCCGTTGATGACTCGAAATTATTAGGTAACCCGATAGTTACTGTCATAAGATAACTGCTTACCGTATTGTAAGTTTCGTGAGAATATTTCTAAATGCACATTCGACACTTGGATACGACAATTTGCTCGTTAACCTGACTGATTGTTGGTGAGCATGATAGCGGATTGCTTGTTTTTCAATTGACCTCTTTTCCATGTAATATTTTTGGTTTCACAAGTTAGCTAAGCAGGTAAAAGTTAGCGTTATCATTTCTGCATTATCTTGCCTTGCTTTCTAAGTGTTTTTTAAAGTTTTGAGTGGATTGGCTAAATTGTTAAATGGTACAATTTGAAACATTATAATACCTGATTCCTTAGACAACAGTAAGTTCTCATGCCCCACTGTGGGATGAGGTTAAAAGATCGAAAATTTCCATAATGCCATGTTCATTGTCTAGAAACAGTAGCAACGGCATAGTTTTTGGACTTTGACGAACTCCTTTTTAAAAGCATGGGCGTAACAAGGGTCAAGGGTACAAAACACTTAATGAGGTACAATATGATAAATGAACAATGTATTTTGTTGCTTGTCAATGAATAGGGGAGCTCGACTGCTCAATTTTTCACGCCTTGCCTCCGCTAGAGAAGTTCTCACTAATGGTTTTCTTCCCTTCCTTAGAATAGTATTTCATTTGTGCATCATTTGAGGAATTACAATAATGGAACCATCATTTAAAAGTCTAGCTAATGTTTATTTTTATGATTGGCTATTATTTATGCTGATTGGTAGATGAAAGACTGACTCATTGGTCTAGAGGTCGCTAGCGATAGCTGAGCTTGTGGTCCTGAGTTCGATTTCGGGGTCGGCCAAAGTGGTATAGGATTTTTCGTCTGGAATTTCTCTGAAGCAGCCCGGAGTCTGGATTTGTGCCCGGTTGATGGCAATAAGCTCTCCCCCTATTACTTACATGGGACTGAAACATAACTGGCGAAATGTGGGTGTACCTACTATAGGTACATCTCAGCCTAACCCTTCGGGGAATGCATGCGTGATGTTAAGTTATGTGTTATTAGTAGATGAAACTCCCTTTAATTTACGAGTGACAATACAAAAAACGGTAAAATTCAAAATTTGTCGTCAAAATAATCTTGGGGTATCTAGAACTTCAAATTTAATATCAGAATAGAAAGCTTGAATAGAATCCAAAAATAGTACCATAATAACATAGCCATGTTATTATTCCATACTAATACCAGTGGCTCTATGAGCCGAGCCTGTCTTTGCTGCATAGTTTACAACTGAATAAATGTTCACCGCGCACCTTTAAACAAAAAGAGCGCGAAATGACTGAAATAGGTTTATTTTTGAAAAAATGAGCCATTTAAAAAAAATCTAAAAACTGAATCGTCTAAAAGTATCCATATCATTATTGAAACTGCTCACAAAATTTCACGAGAATCTGTTGAGGAATGAAACCTGTAGAGGAGAATAGACATCCGCCGGACATACGAAAGCATTTTTGCCCAAGCTGAAACGGAGACGCTTCGCGCTCGTTCGGTCAATAAATTCGAAAGTAACTCTGTCTGTATGTTACCTTTCACGCCTAAACCACTGAACGGATTTGGCAAGGAGATAGATGGCATCCTGGGGAAGGACATAGGCTACTTTTTGTCCCGGTAGCACGTGACCGTGGGATAGTTTCCGACACCCACGTGGGCGAAGCCGAGGGCAGAAACTAAGTACTTAATATATGTTGTTCTTATCTACAGGTCAATAGAAGTCTTTGTGAAGACAGGCCGTCTTCACAGCGAGATCTTGGCTGAACAGAAGATTAGCGAGGGGGAGCTGCGGAGACCAGGCGCCACTATCATATTCTGGTTGAAATGCGAAAAGGTAAGAAATTTATTACTACAATAGCTTTTTACATTTCACAAGCATGCAACTTTTAAACCATTTACCACATAAGGAAAATCAAAAGCCTGCAGATTGCAGGACACATTAACCTGTCGTCCACGAGTGGCATATTTGGGTGTCCAATGAAAGAAAGAAAGAAAATACGTTTATTTGCGATAAACATCACGCAAAGAAAAACACACAAATACAAAAAAGAAAGAGTTGGGGGAAAATATGCGTCACGTCGACGCAAGACAGAGCCCCAGCGCTGGTTTTCAGCGACAGCCGGCGTTGACGTGATGATCAACCAGTGCAGCATACGAAAATTAAAAAAAAAACCTTAATTAATCGGTCCCACCACCATTTTTCACCATATTGAGTGACTGCGACGGATGAGAGTTTTTGATGATCGCTCGTCTACACGAGTTGGTCTATTCTTTAAGAATCTCACCGTAAAGTGTTGGTGAAGTAAGCTTGAGGTGATCTGTCATTCCACCTGATGCTAGGGATTGTCACTTTTGAAACTAAAAAATAAAAATAAAAAAACATATATTAAAAAAAAACATTTATTTTAACATTTATAAAAAACATTTATTTCAGGTGTTTGACCCATATTAATTAAATGTCGTAAAAATATAAGTAACTGATAAATGTCAGATCAAATCAATTAATGTCAAAATCACAAAGCAAAATCAAAATTTATTAAATAGGACAATGAATTAAATTAAGTAAATGAAGTTATGTCAGAAGCAATAATTATAATATCCATAGGACTACATAGTTATATAAAATGAAATATCAAGCACCAGCAATATGCCAGCTACAGCAATGTCCAACGTATGGGCAATCCAGTCGCTGAGCAATCGTCGCCAGGACAGTGTTGGAGCTAGCCCGCACCCTGCGCACCAAGGACGCGCAACGCTTGCGCATGGTGGCGTGGAAACAGTCGGTGCGCACTTCCGCAAACATGCCCGAAGCGCTGCAGAAGCGGGACAGCCCCAACACCCTAAACGCGTTGTTGTATTTGCCACGAAGGGCACTGTAAGCAGCTTGTGAGTAAGATGCCCATAGGCTGCACGTATATAAGGAGGTCCAAAAAGCTTTGAAAAGTGTGATCTTAACCTGATTTGAACAACGTGCAAACCTATGGGCTATCATATTTGCTCTCTTAGACAGTGCCCTCCGCCCCCGCTCAATGTCGACATGGTCTTTCAGATCGGCTGTTACCCAGTGCCCCAAGTATTTAAATTGGTTCTCCCGTTCTAACGGTACACCATTCAAACGAATAGGGGGTACTTGCTGTGGGCAATTGGCGCCTCCCTGAAATACCATGTATTGGCTTTTCGCGACATTATACATTATACTCCTCACAGATTTTCAATAGCTTGCGTAATCCACAAACGGACGCGCTCAGCACCACCAAGTCATCAGCATAGCTCAGATTGTTTGCACATACATCGTCAACATGGCAACCAACATGCTGACTAGTGACCGCGACTATGAGTGCATTCATGTAGAGATTGAAAAGTGTAGGAGAAGTTAACCCACCTTGTCTCACCCCACATTCCAGCCTGTATGGCTCCGATAATGTACCCGCCCATTTGACATTGTTAACCTAGTGTTCGTACCAATACTTGAAGATTTTAACAAGTTCACGCTGCATGTTAATGCCCTTAAGATGTTACCACAACACATCATACGATACCAGGTCAAAGGCCTTGGACAGGTCGAAGAAAGACGCGTACACTGCTGTTTTACGATCCGTGTAGTATCTGACGGTATGCTTGAGACATACTCGTAGTATTGCACTATCTGTAGATAATTTGGGTCTAAACCCAAACTGATAATCATGCAGTGACACGTATTTTTTTTAACCGTGTACGAAGCAAACCGTCAAACACAATTACTATAGCAGTAGCAACAGAGATAGGCCTGTAGTTAGTTTTATCGGCGAGATCACCAGTTTTATTCTTCACTACAGGCACTACTACCGTTCTCATGATGTCGTACGGCAGGTATGAATGGCTCAGGCACAGCGAGTAGAACATAGCTAAAACCCTAGACACAAGCGGGCCGGTATACTGCAGGTGTTCAATACTTAGGCTATCATGGCCAGGAGATTTGCCTTTGGTCATATATTTTATGATTTTACCCACCTCACTGGCCGATATCCTCGTCTCCATTACTCCCATCGGCTCTTCAGCATTGACCTCCGCAATCTGCCTTCCCAACTGAGGCTTTACAGAAAAGTAGGACTTAAATAGACTAGCTATATCTCCCGATTCACTAACTCCGTCATCGCTCACCGGTAGGCCAGGTCTTAAGTTTACCTTTTTAGTACCTTGCCAAAATCCACAAAAGTCACCGTTCGAGTGCTTCACAGCAAGGGTATCATTTTAAAATGGTCCTGATGATCTTGGCACCACTTAAGCCTGGATTTGAACACCCTTCAGGTTTCACAAATTCCCCGATATACTTCCCCGCACCTAGGTTTGCCGCATAATACCCATTCAATAAATTTTGTTCTGACCACCCGGTGAGCTTCGCTGACATTTTTGTTTCACCCTATTACACGTGAGCCAGCCACACCCGTCTTCCCGCTTCTCCGACCCGCCAAAGACGCGTCACGAAGAGCAGTCACAATATCAGAGTACACTCTGTCAATGGCACGCCTATGACCATGGTCGCGACAGTAAGAGTCAGCACACTGTATACACTCAGCAGGAAACTCAACAATTCCGAGCCTCCTGTTACCCTCACTTGTATACCAGGCAATCTGTTCCTCCCTATGGACACCCCACACTACCCCCCTATTCAGCATAACACCGTAATGTACCGTCTGCGGAATCACAGACAGCTCACTTCGCCTTTGTTTTCACGGTGAGATTTTTCAGTATACATCGGCAGAATAGGAATTGCAACTCATGAACGGACTAAATTCATTCTTCTAATGAGCCCGCAGATACCTAGTGAAGAGGCCTCCCTCCTCAATCCTGAGGATAATCTCCCTGATCATAGATTAAGGATTACAAACACTCTCAGGATTAGTAATATTACCTCGTTTTTTTGATTACTTAACATAGACTTAGGTTAACTAAGTTTAAGTAAACTCCTGTTAATTCGTAAACAGTACTTTATAGCTTATTTTTATAAACTTTAACAAAACACAATAAAGGGTTCCGTAGTTGGGATGAATTTATCCCAAGAACAATCTTAACTTTATAGTTAATAGTCCTACGTATTTGATATTAATTTCAACTTGATACCTCCACGCGTCCTTGAGAAAAAGGGTCTTGACAGACTGACAGACGGACGGACAAACGGACAACGAAGTGATCCTATAAGGGTTCTGTTTTTTCCTAATGAGGAACGGAAACCTAAAAATTATTAAATTTTGTACTTACCTATAAAGCTGTTTTTATCTCAAATTTTAATGGCTATAATCGTCCTAAAGTTTATAGTTATAAACACTCGTAGATAATCTTGGTCAATTCTACTTCGTTCTATAAGCCGCTAGTATTTAAAATGCAGATGTATCTTTACCCATTAAAATGGGCGGTCCTGCATCGCAATGCTCATAAATGTACAATTAATTGACTCTGCAGTTACGAAAATCCTGTATTTATGTAGCTGTCAGTGGTCAATATGTAAAGTATTAATTGTTTGGGATATTTATAATGTTTAACAGCTGCTTATGAAGCTGCACAAGCTATTAAGGTAAAATCATTGAGGCACACAGCTCTCTTTATGTTTGGTTTTAAACTTCGTATTTTTGCTTGCTGGTTGTGAGCGTAAAACCGAGATCAGACGCTTCACGTCTTTCATTCGGCGTCTTTCACTCGAAGTGAAACGTCTGAACACAAAATGAATCAAGTGAAAAATTAATAGAATAGAATACTTTTTATTAAGGACGCCATAAAAATTACAGATATAAATGTAGAAATTTTACATAGGGTGACACAATGGGCGGTCTTATCGAATTAATGAACCGATGGAAGGATGTTGGATTTCGAATTTTGGATTTTCAGTCACCTAGAGAATAATCGAAAAAATTTATGAAAGGAGCAGATGAACGTACGTCCCTGCGTTATTTTATCGGTGTCTTGTGAACGGAGAATGAAACAAAAATGAACATTCACTCGATTGAAACATTAATTCGAGTGAAGAGTCTGATATCGGCTCAACTACCTTTTCTCTGCTTTGAAACCTTTCCTAAGGTACCTTCTTTTTTTTTTATTGGTTGGGTAATCATCAAATGACCTCTCCCGCTCTGGGCGGAGCGGAAGGTCGTGTCAGACTCTTACTGACTAAAACCCACCCGTGTTCCTTCAGTTGCCTGTGCGCCAGGGTCACGGTAACTCTTTCGAACAATCCGCGACCCCGGCAGTTCCTAAGGTACCTAACAAACGTTGTAAATTAAGAATTCTCAAGTATATTTATTTAAAAGTTCCGTGCACCCACGACAGGTGTCGTTGTAATACACGCTATTAAAATTATACAAAACGTGGACACAGTTTGTTATGTTTGCATGAGTAGCGAGCATTCTTTTGTAATAATTATGCCAATTATCCTGTGTTTCTACCCCATTTCTTTAATCATAATTACATCACGTAATGATTTCTGACATTTACTATTGCTACTACGATTATCCATCAAAAGATGCACCTGTAGGTATTTTATTTCAAAATATTTATTCCTTCCCTTTATCGTAAAAATCTCCTAAGACATTATGTCAAGTAGATTCATGATGGAATCGTTCGCTGTAAACAACGTGCCACTGTCATCAGTTTATCACTGATCATCTTTAAAGTGACGATCTACATCATTGGCAGGCTTGTTCCACCCACTGCTGTGTACAGGTCTCCACCCTTTTGTGCTATGATCCGAAGATCGGGGTAAGCCCGCGATCTTCCGAATGTCATCTACCCATCTGACTGGCTTTAAAGCTATGCGTCACAATAAAGCTGGACAGCAATACGAATCTCTCCACCTCATAAAACCATACAGGGTGTCTTTTCTAAGACAAAAACTCGCGCCTTAACGCGCGTTAGGAATGTTCCTAATAAGGATCATAAGCACAAGCACGCGACAAGCTGCATTTGAACCAGAGCTATTAACACGCGCGCCTACAAGTTTAGCACCTGCGGGGTAATTGCGTAACACACTAACAGTGGGAATGGCTTTCATTTTGACAGTTCAACAACATTCATTGGGTTATTTACGTTGTTAAGCAGACAAATTTTTCGAACATATGTAGCAATGGATTAGCAATAGGCTTCAAAATGATTCAGATTGTGACTGGTAGTGTGTTACGCAATTAGGGTGCTGATTTTAGAACCCGGACAACTAATGACTGCATAAGTGTGATTATCTAAATGTATTAATTAGAATACACACACAATCATATTATTGGAATAAACAAGTAATTTATAAACTAAACATCGATATTTTAATGCAGCATGTGCAAGGGTTGGTGCCTCCCCCCTCTGCGTCCTGTGACACAATATAAGAATGTACAGAAGTCTAGATGATGACCACCATTGGGAATATTTGACATAGCGAAAAAATTAAGTCGCAGAATCCAATTTCACTTTATTCGTCCCTTAAATTACAAAATAAATTGAAACTGAGTTGACTTTTTCACAAATACGAATAAAGCTGCTGAATGGCCGCTGTTCACTCAAGAGTCCTATTTACGCTAGTTAACTAGACCTCTTCTTTCGCATTTTGCTCGACGCGAACTTCCATTTTTGAACAGTTTTTTCTTTAAGTTAGGGTTCAGTTTGGTTCTGGAACACATTATAAAATTGCAAATAATTAGAACTACATACAAAAAGCCCAAGCTCCTTCATCAGATCGTCTATGAGGCTGATGCTCTTTGCTAAATACAGCCATGCAGGTGTACAAGCGCAGTAATACTTCTGCATCTCCCTGCGTCGTATCACGCAGATGCGTCCGCGTCGCACCTGCCAATCTCAGCGCGCAGGTGAAACTGTGTTTACGTTTTTTTCAACCCTGCGCTGCGACCTCCACGACCGAATGATTAATAACGTTACTTTGTTGCAGCCTTGTTCAGTTTTAATTGGGAGTTTAGGGTTGATCAAGTATTTGACGTTTTTTGTAGTGATGTACACTGACGTGGAATTCGATATTTTTGACGGATGCTTCGTTGAAATGTCAAAATATGTGAAAGTGTTAAAAGGGCGGATTTGACAGTTATTTTTCAGTATGTATTTCATAACTTTTATGTATTATTTTAAGCTAAGGTGGAAAAAGGCTGTCAGTCTATAATAAATAACTGTATTAAACTTATCATTATATTTTTAGGGTTACGATTGCTTTATCGGCGCTAACTTTGTAATGAATCAACTCATAAGTCATAAGGTAGGTTATTTTTAAATGATTATTTATGCAGTAACAATTAAAAGTAACTAACTTCTGTAAGTTTTTATTAAATATTTTTTTCACCTTTTACTATGATACCTTTTAACTCCAAACATTAATCTAAAGTGAAAGTAGCAGCACGTAGCAGTCTAGAAAATTAAATGTAACCTTATTTTTACAGATATATTGCACAAAACTACATAGTTTGGTACTAAAAAGTTTAATAATTGGCCCAATGACAAACTACCTTTGCACATGATACCAACATAGTGTAATTATCAATATTTTTCTTTTGATAACTGAAACATGTTTACGTGGAAATAGAAATATAACAAGGTAGGCGCACCTGGCTTAATTAAAAATGTTTTTTTATTAAGAGTACCCTATCACGCGAGGGCCTGGCGCCATATCTTAACTCATGCGCATTCGGAGTAAGCTCTGTAGTCTGTGGTAATGCACCTTTTGCCGCGCATTCTGCCGCCATTAAAAATGATAATGTCAACGGACGGTGAACGTCATGTTACGGTTGACCTGCTCAATACTGGCTGGTGCAATCCTGATTTCTGCAACAAAAAATACCGTTTATTTTTTCTGAAATTATGCTTAGTTTTTAAAGAATATTGATCTGGCTTAGCAATTTTCAATCCCGATAGGTTGCTACAACCACTTGGATTTCTGATATATGGATCTGGGATTTTACATTGGGATAGTCAAAATTATGTTGACGGAGACCATCCACCTGGTAAAAAAAGCTCTTGAGCAAATAGCACATACGGTACCTATTCATATTAAATTGGTTGCAGAAGTTAACGTATGCCGTAACCGAGAATCGTATTACAATGATCTCTTAATATAACTAATACTGTATTTAAATTAAAGCAAATACTTCCATGTTACTTAATACCAGTTGTATGCCATTATACCTGGAAAAACTTCGGCTCCTAAAACAGAGGCTTTTGACCTAGTTTAGGAGGCATCAGTTCGCCCTTTAATGTGACTCTTTTGTAAAATATTTATTTAATCCTTGTATACTTACGAGTACTTATGTACGTTTTTCTGTGTACAAATAAACATTTTATTATTTATTTTTATTTATCGAAAAAAACAATTTAAAGTACTTATAGTGCGTTATGTTTCTCCACAGACCACACTTCGTTATATATTTTTCTTAAATACGTAGGTAGAAGAATGCACATGACTACATTCTATTTACCCATAGAACAACAATAAATTAATAATTTCTACAACTGCTGCAACAGACACATCGTCCACCTAATGTAGTACGCATACCACGTGTGACATTCCTTGGGCCTCGGATGGACACTCGGCTACTTTTTACTTGTATTCTAAGCAGTGAGCAGATGTTGGGTTAAAATAATATATGCTCACTTAGAGAACGGGAGAACAGGTGTCTTCAAATATGAATTCTTATTTGTTTTAGTTTTTTTAAGAATATGTTTACGATATCATGAGGTTTAACTTAACTGTCTTATTTCATTACTTAGAGAACTTGTAATGGCCGCGTGTTTCTTGAAAAGACTTCGCCATTATAATTCTGAGGGCGTTACTTTCGATAAAAGGGTATTATATCAAGGGGACGGGGAGCAAAAAAAACATAAACCTTCATTTAAAACTGTATTACCCATTAAACATGAGGTAGATACTTCTTCTTCTTCATCGTATCGATCATTCCTTTTGTTTGTTTTAAATAAGTTTCGACCTGGCCCTGCAGTCTCGACATAGATACCGACGAAAATCGGTCGCTAAGTCGTATCGATGTCAAATTCCTTTAAGAGATTTTCAACTTTATTTCCAAAGCATAAGGTTGAAAATCTATTAAAGGAATTTGACATCGATACGACTTAGCGACAGATTTTTGTCGCTATCTAATGTCGAGACTGCAGGGCCAGGATTCGGCCACTTCGACAGCGTAATCGTTGGCCTCGCAAAGGTCTACCATAGTACAGGTTTTGGTGCACAGGGAGCACTACAAGGTGTGGGACTAGGGTTGCCACCTTTTTTTGGGACGAATAAAGTATTTCTTCATTTCGGTAGAACGACAAAAAGTACACAGCATAAAAAAGAGTACTTATTTATTTTTTACTTATTTATCTTTAATAAATAAGATATAATATAATAATAATAATAATAATATAATTTATTTTTCTGTGTAAAATGTCTACATTTATATCTGTTATTTTTTATGGTGTACATAATAAAGAGTATTCTATTCTATTCTATTCTATAAAAACACTTTTCGTTACTTTTCGCAACATTTTTATTCTTATTCAACAAATATTGTATTTCTTAAAGATTGTTACAGCCTATTTAGAATCAAACTTTAAATTGAAATATTTGATGAGATCGTTTTTAGGGAAGCTTTGTTCCTTTCGTCTCTCCACTGTACACTCTTATGGGAGAAAAAGTCTGTAACAGTCAGAGTTACGTAAATAGAGTATTTTAGCGTACTTTATTGGTGTCATAAATTATAAAGTACACCGACAGGAAAAAGAGGACAATACTCTATTTTAGAGTACCGGTGGTAACCCTAGGTGGGACATAGTTTGTGATGTGGGTCCACAGTCGCATTGCGGCTCATCGGACCCCCACCTGACCAAGTTGTGCCTGCAGCGACACACCTGGCTTCTTAGGCGCACTTGCACCGCCAATCACTAAACACGTTTAGCAATAAACGAGTTTAAAACATAGTTCTGTTTCTGTCAAATTTTTGAAGATGACAGAGACAGAATGATGTTTAAAACTCGTTTAGCCCTAAATGTGTTTAGTGCTTGGCGGTGCAAGTGCGTCTTACCAGATCTCCCCGTGTTCCGTGGCAGTTTCTGGCCCGCTGGAAGCCATTCTGCAGGCTCAACATAGTCAGCTGGAGGGGGATGTTTGAGAAGCCACAGTTTCAATCGTGCCGCACTTGAGCTACCGTCATTTAGTGGAATGGTCGACTTGATGGACTATTCTTCTATTATGATAAAATTCGAAAATTCGTGAGGGTGATTGTAACTGAATAACCTCATAAAATGAGAGCAGTGGTGGCCCAGTGGTAACGGCAGCGACTTATGGGTCTTGGGACTTGTAGGTCGTGGGTTCGAACCCAGACAGGTGCTTTCATTATCATCATCATTATTTCAGCCGAAAGATGTCCACTGCTGGTCGTAGGCCTCCCTCAAGCACCACCACTTCGACCGGTTCTGTGCTTCTGCATCGAGCGGATTCATGCGGCCTTCACAAGGTCATCGGTCCACCTAATGGGAGGCCTTCTAAAGCTACGTCTACCGGTACGCGGGTGCCACTCCAGAATCTTTCGGCCCTATCTGTTCTGTATGTGTAAATTATTTCATCACCACAGCTCTCAAAACGGTGAAGGAAAACATCGTGAAGAAACCGGCATGTCCTAGAACCAAAAATTCGAAGACGTGTGACATCTACCAACCCGCACTGGACCCGCGTGATAGATACGGCCGTCTCCCTCTCACAGAGAGGAGGCGTGTTTCCCAGCAGTGGGAACATTATAGGCTGATTAATGATTATGAACAGAAACTGCTGATCCGATTTGGATGACATTTGGTACACAGATAGACTAAATCCTGGATTTAGACATAACATATTTATATCTTTATTTTCTATATTTCTATAAGCGTATATGAAGAGAGTTCCTCCAGGAAACAAGTAAAATGGTGGGCAACAACTATTGGATTTATAATTGCCCTAATCTTGGGTAACTAGCAACAGCTTATCACTGTATGGCCTTGCTATTGTTTTAACTATTTATAATTAATAGCTTCGCCCAATCGTGCCTATTAGGGACTAATTAATTCCGTCATAGACGAACTATTGATAGAATCTCTAGTTACTAACTCTTTTTTGACCTTCGTGGTGTTTTTAATTTCAGTATTACGATAATGCAATGACTTATATAGACCGAATATCTATCTACGAATGACAGTAGAATGACATAATGGGTAGCCAACTACCAATTACAATCGCTGTCATTTTGACAGTTGAACATCATCCATTGCGTTATCTTGGCTAACGTGAATCCGGCGTATAAACATACGACGCAATGAATATTACTGGATTGTTAAAAAGAGTGATGGTCATTAGGAAACTCAGGGACACGCACATTCGGGGCGGTAGAATAGAGGGCGGCAAAACCAAATGTATATTTTGCCGCCCGGCTATGCCGAACCGTGCCTAATCATGGCGACCCGAACAAGTGTCTAGGACGCCTTACCACACGAACCGTGTTTGGAATATGAGGCTTAGCGTTTGGCAGCTTCCCGGATACCTCAATCAACTCAGTCTATCGCATTCCACTGCTGGATAAATGCCCCAGACTGCGCTACAAGACCCTGTCCTCCGCTTTCCGCATCCTGTCTGTCCCAGCCAGATTTTTTAGGTCGTCGGCCCATCTAGCTGGGGGGCATCCCACACTACTCTTGCCGATACGCGGTCTCCACTTGGGACTCGCCTGCTCCACCGGCCATCAGTTGTTTGACAAACATGGCCAGTCCACAGCCACGACCAGATACCTATCTCTTTAAAACCTTAAGGTGCTTATATGCAATCCTAAAACAAACAAGCCGACTCCATAATATCTAAACAATCCACACCTGTGGTAAGTAATTTCTTACTTTACATTATGAATACCAATCTCCGAATACTGGCAACACCTTGGGGCTATTTAATCTTGTCTATTAACAATTATGCTAAACACATGTTAGGGCTACAATAATTATAATTATCTATGTACTGTAAATGTAATAATTATTAACCACTCGCCTTTGCGGGAATTAGAGACTTTATCGTCTAAATAATAAAGGGTATTGTGGAACGGTAGAGATGCATTTTAAAGTTGTATAATTTTGCATGGTAATACAGTGGACATGGTTACAGTTTTTACTTTAACTAAATGTGCGAATAGACATTATAATGTATTAGAAGGAAGAGTTTAATCATTGAAAGCTGTTAATAAGTACGCCCATTAATTGTAGGAAAAACTGTGACGATAGGATGTGATCATGTACGTGAGAGTTTTTAGAAACATGCTGTACCCATATACATAGGTAAATGTTTTACAGATGTTTGCTTACTAACCAGGGTTTAAAGATGAAGCAAATTTGACATAAGAACTGAAGTAATATAAACACTTGTTGTTAGTAAGATCCAAAAGCTTTTGTAATGAGACCAACTAACCTCCTCAACTTTAGACCTCAAGTACCGAACGGTAATTCTATGAAATGTGACATATTAAGTTTAACAAAATAAAAGAATAGGTTGACGAACTATGCTAACTACATACCTACTTATTTATACATGGTCAAATTAACTTAGCTAGCGAAACTCAGCAGACGTGATGGGTATCGAATGATCGATATCTAAACATGCAAATATGAAAATATAATAAAAACATGAAAATAATTTGATATTTTTTGTGGTCTCATCAACAGCTGTTATTGTATTCACTTGAAATATCAGTTTAAATAATCAGTTTCTTTGTATAAACCTCGTAGACATGATTAGTATCGATATCTAAACACGATAAAACATATTTTCTCAACTCATAATTCAAGTAACAACACTACCAGCGGTCATCGACCCTAAAAAGAACACCAAATCTTCGTATTTTTTATTTTATCGTGTTTAGATATTGATACTCATCACGTCTGCAGAGTTTCGCTAGCTAATTTAATTTGACCTGTATACGTAACAAGCTGACCTGCCAGAGGATGTCCTGTCTAAATTTAAATGATTCATACAAAATTCCCATTGAAAGTGCGCTTTCAGTTTTCCCGGCAATTTTTCAATTATTGTTTCCGTAAGAACCAGATTTGGACTATTACGAACATTACAAAACAAAAATAAAATTTTCCAAATCGGGCCAGCCGTTCTGAAGTGATGCCCTTACCAACGAACAGCATTTCATTTTTTTATTATATAGATTTATCCGTTAAATCCTAAAATATGGTTATGTTTCTTCGACTTACGACAACATATTTCACATAATTAGATGCTTGCCCATCTAATCTAAAACATACACAACAGCTTCTTTAATTATCCTAATAAACAGAGGATTTTATGTTTTCCTCTATCAAAGTGTCGCAGGTGCTGCGTTTGCGCACGCGTCAGGTGCGTACGTACTTTTAGACGTCATCATCGGCACCATTCGGTTTTATGATCGGGTTCTAATTGATTGCGTAAATCACTTTAATGATTAGTTTTAAGGACAACACTATGATTGTTGGTATTCCGTTTTTTTCTCGGCGACAAAAATCCCATCTTCTTAAGGTGACTTCCCATGGTGCGACATTGATTATTTTAAGTTTGGTTTAGACTTACTGAACATAGAACCAGCACCCTAATTATGTAACACACTAACTATCACAATCTGAATCATTTAGAAACCTATTGCTAATCCATTGCTTCATGTGTTCGAAAAATTTGTCAGTTCAACAACGTAAATACCGCAATGAATGTTGTTCAACTATCAAAATGAAACCCATTCCTACTGTTAGTGTGTTACGTAAATACCCCGCAGAACAAGAACATGCTTTTCTTGATACTTTAGTATGATAAATGATAAATTATTTTATTTCTGTAAGTAGCTTTGTACAAACACACGTCAATCATATTTTTTTAAGTAAATGAGGTCTGCGTTTTCTATCTGACTACTCTGAAAAGAAAGGCCGAAACAAACTCAGAGGTCACAGTCTCTTTTAAAGTCTTGACATAATCTTGGTCTGATCGTGTGAAGACCATGTAGATTAGTGTCTGAAATGGTCTTTTGAGGAAAGAACCACACAGATTGAGTGGACTTGTCCAGTCACTGCACGCACTTGTCAGTAAACGTGCAGCTCAACTCAGAACTTAAGAAACTCAACGATTCGACGAACAATACCAAAAAAGGATATTCGGGTAGGCCGCATAAATTACCCGCTATGATTACTATGGATAGACCAACTAAAGAATGGCAAAAAGATTAGCCTTACCGTGCGAATAAAAATGGCGGTGGCTGAATAGAAATTGGGATAGAATGTGCATTCTCTGATTTGGATTAAATAACTCCAAATCGATTTTAACGCGCCGCTTTTTATCTAACTTAGATTCTAATGTGATGACGGGTAAGAAACTTTAGATTTTTTATTATTTTTGTTTATTTCTCCTGATATATATTATAGGAAAGCCGATAAATTTTATGCCGTCTCTTGCATAAGTTGCGTACTTAACCATCTTATACTGTTGTATTGTTCTTCATCAGCAACACGTTCGAACCGTGAAGTTTTAGGATCTTTCTCGCAGACAAACTGGAGCTCTATGGTACACCAGAAGTCGTCCAAAGTACCGTCTTTTAAGAGACAGACACACACATTCACGCCTTTGCCATCGGGCTGGTACAAAGCCCACTTGTGGTACACATGCTCTACTCTATCTCCTGAAACAATATAAAAATATTAATCAACTAAGTCCCTACATTGGTACTTTGTACTTCAAAAAGCATAATAAAATAGTGTTTTAAAAAACAGTCAGAAAAAGGGGCCAGGGTTTTGACACTGATTGAAAATAGAATATTCGCTCATGAACAGTTCTAGCAAAGAATAATAAACTAATAATACGTAAAGAAGCTATATTCACTCCTGCAGCAGTAGGCCTGGCAGTAGTGCCCTGCCGTGATTGGCTTAGATCAGTCCAGATGACTATCACACACAAAAACGTGTACAGTGCCTACCACTTGGGAGAGAGATGTAGCTATACGTCCTGTATAGCTCCATCTCTTTCCCACACTGAAATAAGATTCAAATAATACTGCTATAAGTATGATAGTGGTAGGCCCCCAGGCCCTGCAGTCTCGACAAAATACGATACGACTTAGCGATCGATTTTTGTCGCTGTCTAATGTCGAGACTGCTGGCCCAAGCTACGTGGTTCAATCGATAAACGCACTTATAATATAGTTTGTTTGTAGTAAGTAGTAGTAGGCAATTATATGAGTTCGTTTATATGGAGTATCGGGTGTTCCTAGGTTTAGCACACAAACATATCAGCCAGAAACGAAACCAAACCATGTAGACGTACCGGTAACGGTTACCCAAGTGAAGTCCTTATTCCAGTCTCGCAGGCCTATGTGCGAAACTGGACGCCACTCCCACATCTTAGTCCCATTGCTGGATTTGTCTTCAGGAGTTGCTTCAGGGAATAAAGCGACGATGAAATCAGCCTCTTTTTTATCGTTGACGACGACCAGGTGAGCTCCTTCAGCTACGCAAGTCTTGTATGCCTGATTCCATGTCGCCTTTTTTTCGTGCAATTTGTAACAGCTTCCCGTGTTTACATTTAAATGATAATCTGTAAACATTTCAGAATTTTTATTGGACCACGTCCAGCTTAGAAAAAGTTAGTCGACCATAGTGCATTCTGTGAAGTACTATGAGCAATTGAGCACAACAATCTCGAGAGTAACATACGAGTGCATTCATCACTATTTCTTGCGATGCCACTGTTAATACTTTTTGGGTTAAGTTCTAATGCCGTGTATAGATTGATGAAACGCAACATGCAATGAAACTCGTTGTCACAAATTCTTCTAGTCTGTGTGTTTCATTTCATGTTAGGTTACACCAATCTGTACCCGTACCCGACATTACAGAGCTATATTAACTAAAAGAAGGGCAGTTCCCGTATCTTTAAGAACGTTCGCATTCCGATCTCAGTCTCGATGTGTGAAAAAATCCTCTTATTTACCTACATCTTTGACAAGTTTTTGACTTGCGACTTGAATTTGAACGTCTTTATGTAAGAGAGTTGGCCTTCAGAGCTTCTTACTCTTGACCCAGTCAAGGATGAGATAAGTAAAAACTTACCGTCATCGAAGGTGCCGCATTCATTCAGTTGCAGAGCCTTGTCTTGTTTTTTGTAGCATATGTACGGAAGATACTGCTTGCATGAGGAGGCGTACACTTTACCGTCAGTTGACAAAGTTAAGCAATTTTCTGGCTTTGTACCGTCGCCGTATGAACCCCAAGTTATAGGCATATCGTCAAGTAAAACTCCTAAAATAGATAATAATGTTTTAAAAATATTTTGAAGTTCGAGAATCTGGTAGGTGTATGGTATTCGTATTTGATATCAATTTCAATCCACCCAAACCTAAGAAAATTAATTTTCGGGTTCAGAGAAAACCCGGTAACAATACGGAATTCTGAAAACTAACCTTCAATGGAGATGAAGTCTGTTTCGGGCAAGAATGAATTGGCGCCTAAGAAGATAGGTCTATCCACTTCTGATTGGTCCATTATTCTATGCAGAGCACTCTCGAGCTGCGTCGTCAGCGGAGAAGCCAGAACCGCACCTGCAATAGTTAAGGGTCAGGTGAGAGGAATACAACATCCTTCATATATTCCATGAGGGTAAAGGTTCAAGTAAAAAGTATAACCCGCATTTCGCCAGTTATGTTTAAGGCCCATGTATCAATGAAACTTGTACCCGGCTGATGGCAATAGGCTCGCTATCGTCATCAACCGGGCATATATCCAGTCCAGGCTACTATTGAGAATTTTCTGATCGAAAAATCCAATAACACTGTAGGACTCATGCTCGGCAGTCGTGCTGGCGACCACTAGACCAATGAGGATGTTAACGAACCGGGAGAAGGTCATACCATAGCTACTTAGCGGCAGATATAACGGGTGTAAAGAGACACTTACCGAAGCCGAGAGTCACCTGTACTCCCTGTCATTGTTATATTTTTTTTGTACTGGACCATACCTTGAAACCTTCTGGTTACGGAGATATTAAAGGTCAAAATTCCAACTTTTACTCACATTTGTTTTTTTTTACGTAAACATGTTTTTAATGTTAGAACACAACTACGACCCCTGTACCGTTGCATGCACCATCATGGTTGTTTTTATTTGTAAAAAAGTTTTTTTTTTCACTTTTTAGTTGTGGTACCTACCCCACACAAATTCGTATACCACTACTTGATATGTAAATAACAGTGACAGGAAGTTACTAAAACATCATCAATATATACAAAGTGGAAAAAATAACGCATTATTAAGGATAGCTCAAAAACTACAGGTCCGATCTTAATGATTTATTTATGGGACCACATGAGAAGCCTCAGCTTTCAAATACAGAATCATCAAAATCGGTTCACCTAGAATAAAGTTCTGAGGTAACACATATCTTTTTTTTTTATACAGACGAATTGAGAACCTCCTTTTATTGAAGTCGGTTAAAAATAAAACTCGTTTCCCAGCAATTAGTGTTGTGCAATGATACTTAGATTGATGTTCAGAATGCGTAGTTGACGGCTTTGTGATGCGTTTTTTTACACCCTGAAGGTATGGTGGCAGTATTTCTTTGGACAAGCTCCTTCACAACTCATTGTAGAGCTAACCCACCACCACTCCATCACATCTACTACTAATCTACCACTTACCTTCGGCGTGGCAGGTCACGAAAGCTTCTTGCCATAACGCAGGGACCTTGTGCAGTTTCAGCCAACCGTTCACATCGTTGTTGAACTTGTAATCAGGAGCGCCCAACACAACATCTGCGGATAAAACAATAGTGGTTATTGATGATTATACAGTTGGGTGGCAGCAGGTGATCTGTGATAGGTTAGCGGTGTGTAGTTTTCAACTTTCAACACCTAGGAGTTGGTAGAAGTCTCAAAATAATCCTTTCGGTTCCCCATGGTAAAGGAATTACGAAATTCTCCACGAAAAAACGGGAGGTTCCAAAATCAAAAATCATCTATTCAAATTAGGCTGAGAATCAGCACTTTTTGAACGTCAAAATTACATGAGACAATCCCCCAAATCGGCCGCCCTTCACCACTTCCTGGTGCTTTAGCTGGGAAGAAGAAGAGGTGCAACAATCTCCGCAACAGCACAGGGAGGATCATGAAACAACACTTAACAGCACATACTCCAGTCTTCCACCCCGTGAGATATTATCCATAGAAGGCGAGCCTTTATTGTTTTTAACTCACTAGGCACAATGTTAGACCCAGTACTGTGTATTCCCCTGATGAAAAACACCAAAAACACTATATCAAACCCGGGAATCTAACCAAGGGTGGCTCATGCTTAGCAGTCGGTAAAAGCGATCACAAGAACACAGCAACCAAAGTCATATTAAATTCTCACAAATAACCTCATCAAAAACGAAGCACCATTTCAGATACCAGTCTACATGGTCTTCACATTATCTGACCAAGATAATCTCTGGACTATAAAAGAGACTGTGACCTCTGAGTTTGTTTCGGCCTTTCTTCTCAGAGTAGTCAGATAGGAAACGCCGACCTAATCTAGTTAAAAAAATATGATTGACGTAGAAAAGTTTTTGTACAAACCTACTTACATAATAAAATTATTTATCATTAAAATAGTTTCCTTTTAAAATACAGAAGTCTAAGAAATAAGAAAACACTCACCGCTTATTATCAGCAAATTTAATAAAAAAAAAAATGATTTTAACATTTTCATTAATAAGGTTTTTAACTTTGGACTCCACAAATTGTAGTGATTCTTGTTTACGCTATTGTCAATTTATATACTCACATATTCATTATTTATCTACGTTGAGTATGTTATCATCTTATTTTTACTCATTTCTTTATCTTTGCGTTAAATGTGTTACTGTTCAATTCCGAAATTAGTCAAAAGTCGAAGTTTCTCATAGTTGTTAATAGATTATTTTTTATCAGTTCAACTAAAATTTTGCTATCCCAATTTAATTGTAATGTAAAGTGATGGCCTGAAACACAGGTTTGAATTAACCTAGATCGGGCGGGTCTCTACCTTATATTGTAATTCCGAATCGTCATTACTTGCACCTGTAATATTTTTTTTAGTTTTAGTTTATTTTTAGGCACTATAACTGTATGGAAAATATTACTACTGTTGGCTAAATGTACACTTTTTGTAAAATGTTTTTTTCAATAAATATTATTATTATTATAAAAGCTTATCTGTCTAACTGAACTTTGAAGTTAATACACATAACATCATGCCGGTAATTCTCGAAGGGTCTGGCAGAGGTGCACCCACATTTCGCCAGTTATGTTAAAGTAAATAAATACTTAATTAGTTTTGAAATCTGCCGACGAACAGAAGGTCCAGGCTTATGGTAATGAAGAATAAGTAACGTTTAATTGTTGACTTCTTAAGGGTTCCGTACATGCAGCGATCAATCTTAACAGAGGAACGTGGGTCAGATCAGTCTGATCAGCTATTTGCTTCTGGGAGTGGTGACTTCAGCCGTTGGTGTCGTGGGCCTGTAGGTCTTGAGTCTAGATGTTATAACAGCCATACTGTTACAACTCAAGGTATGAATGTTGACGAGGTCAGATGAATCTGAAGGTAGCTGACTATTCTGGATTATTCTTAAATTATCTTTTACATAAAGCTATCACCAAAGGCCTGCATCAGAGTAAACGAGGTGCTGAAGTTAGCCAAACACCGAGGAATACCAGAAGGCCAATTCCCGTAACTACAAACGTTCAAAATCTAATCGCAATCTCATCTTAACGACGGTCAATGTCGAAAATGTGACAAAAATATAGACAAATTAGAGATGAGTAATAGGCAAAATAGAAAAATATAGGCAAACTAGAGATGAGATATAGGCAAAATAGAAAAATATAGGCAACTTATAGATGAGATATAGGCAAAATAGAAAAAAATAGGTAAATTAGAAATGACATAGGCAAAATAGAAAAATATAGGCAAATTAGAGATGAGATATAGGCAAAATAGAAAAAAATAGGCAAATTAGAGATGAGATATAGGCAAAATAAAAAAAATTACGCAATTTAGACGTGATATATAGGTAAAATAGAAAAATATAGGCAATTTAGAGATACGATATAAGGAAATTAAAAAAATATTGGCAAATTAGAGATGAGATATAGGCAAAATAGAAAACTATAGCCAAATTAGAGAATCTAGAAGCATGATATTTTACGCAGGAGTTCCTTATAAATATAGAAAGTGAGCAATAAAGAAGTATTTTTGAAAACTCATTCCCTACATGGGTTGAATAGGGGATGAAAGTATATATGGAATTTCGTAATTTTTACTTATGTCCTATCGACCTATCGGGCGGTAATATAATAATTTCTTTCACTATTCGCTTTAACGGTAACACAAAAAAAACCCAACATGATGTTTTGAACTGCACCATTTATCTTCGACAGGGGTGACGAAAGTGTAACTTCAATTAAGATTATTTACATAAAATAATTCATTCACCCAATCTGAAGTTAGGGAGAAACCTCCAATAACAAAAATCTCTTTTATCAAACTTCATGGGTTACAGAGGTTACAGGAAAAACCGGGCCACGCGATTAAAACAAAATCACGCAACATGGGAAGCCACGCGAAATTATTTTTAACCGACTTCAAAAAAAGGAGGAGGTTCTGAATTCGACAAAAAATAAACTTTTTTACAAAAAAACAACCGACTTCCAAACAAAACACTAGAAAACCTGAAAAATTACTTTAATTTCGGAAGTCGGTGGCCAAGCACGAAAATACACAACCTAAGACACCGACTTCCGAAAATAAAGTAATTTTTCAGGTTTTCTAGTGTTTTGTTTGGAAGTCGGTTGTTTTTTTGTAAAAAAGATTTTTTTTCTTACTTTGTTTTGCAATTTGCAAGTCAATATCAGCTTGTATGTTGATCAAAACATGATTTCCGACCAACCAAATATGTCTTTACAGAATTATAATAATTAAAATCATCAATAGAACTCTCTTGGTGCTTTTTGTTTCGTCAAAAAGCCAGCAGTGGTGGTCTACTTTCAACCTGCTTCTAGCCTACTGTCTATTTATCAACAATTATGATCATAACCATGATATTCAGAGAAGAAGAGTAGAAAAAAGGAATGTGTTTTCTTCCTTTATGATTATTTAGTTGTCAAAAGTATGTGGCACGATACGTTTATTTATTGAAACAGAAAAAATTAAGAATTGTTCCTACCATCTTATCTCTGACACTTTCGTGAAGTAGTAGTTGCAAGAAAACTTCGTCCCAGCATAGAACGGGCATGAAGTTTTCTTGTAACTTAATAGTTACCAAGTGACCAAGAAGATAATTCTTCTTGGTCATAGAGACCTCGATTTTTAGGAGATATCCGATAGGTTGACTATCGACAAGTGATTTGAAGTGTACTGGGCCCCACTTTGTTCCTGCTATACTTTAATGATCTACCAAATGCAACTAAGGAACCCATGTCATTGTTCGCTGACGACAGTACTGTAACCATAGCACCTAAAAATTTGTTTAATTACTATTCTGACTCTACTGATTCATTAAATTCTATAATTGCCTGGCTTAATAATAATAATTTGAAAATTAATCTTAATAAAACCAACATAATGCATTTTAGTCAACGAGAAAATTTACGTAATTCATCAAAATTTAATTTAGTATACAAATATAATATAATACAAGAAGCTGAAACAGTCCGATTTTTGGGATTAATCATTGACAAGCAATTAAATTGGAAAACCCACATTAATGAACTTTGTAAAAAAATTAGTACTTCTTCATATTCTCTTTATAAGTTGGCACCGACTGTCAACACAGATACTTAACTTGCGGCATATTATGGACTTGTTGAATCAGTGCTAAGATTCGGAATAATTTTCTGGGGCAATTCAACTCAAAAGGACACTGCGTTCAAAGCACAAAAGCGTTGTATACGGGCTATGTTTGGGTTGCAATCTACAGACAGTTGCAAACCAACTTTTAAACAGCACAGAATTCTAACACTTCCGTCAGTTTACATATTAGACATATCGCTGTTTATTTATTTATTTATTTATTTATTTAAACTTCTCGCACACAATAACATACAAAGGCGGACTTAATGCCTTAGGCATTCTCTACCAGTCAACCAAGGGTGGTGTAGAGATAAGATGGCAGGTGCTCTGCTTAACAGGCGTTAATAATAATAAAAAAAATATTAAAAAGATAACATAATTAATTATACATGCATACAAACTTATAATACACATACATATATATTTACTATAATATATACCTACATTATATAATACATATATATATACTATATATATACACTAAAAGGGAAGGAGGTAAATGAGATGACTCTACACTATTTATTTTGAAAATAACTCTGCAATTTTCGCTTAAATGCATACCGACTGGTGGCCGTCCTGATATCAAGAGGAAGCGCATTCCAGAGAACAATGGACTGAATATGAAAGGACGAATGAACGAAATCAGAAGTATGAGTTTTTGTAAAAACTAATCCTCATTTGTTTCCCCTATTGAATAATCATTCAGATAGAAATAGACGTGAGAAGTACAGACTTTGGGTGCAATCAGTCCCTGCCAAAACAGCATTTCTAAGGAAAAGTGCAATATGCATGGCCATATTAATATATAATAAAATTCCTAATGCCATTAAGATGATGAATATTAATTCCTTCAAGAGAGAACTAAAAAAAATGCTACTTAGTAAGGGGTATTATAATGTTACGGAGTTCTTGAATGACAAATTTTTAATGATCATAATTTAATATTCTGTTTATTATTATGGTTGAAGTAATTTTATTTTATTAATAATTAAAATTTTATTGTTTTAGTTATTTTAATTTTAGTTTTAATTATTTTGAATTTCCTGACTATATTTTTGTATTGACTGTAATTATGTATTTGAATTTATTGAATTTTGAGATTTATTTTCTACTCGTAACTATTTAGTACGCCGAATATGGCAAAACATGTTGAACCAGCTATTTTAAACACGTTTCCATCCATATGTGCATATTTATGTATCATGTTACACATGTTTAAACAAATAAATGCATCTTTATCTTTAAAGAAAAAAAACTGACAAGTCCAGTTGCAGGACTTGCAAGGGTCAACCACATCTAGTCAGACGTATTCTAAAACAAACTGAACATAACATCACGCAGAGGTGTACCTATAGTACACCCACATTTCGCCAGTTATGTTATGGTCCCAAGTAATAGGGGGCGAGCTTATTGCCATCAACCGGGCACAAATCCAGACTCCGGGCTGCTACTGAGAAATTCCAGATGGAAAAACCCAATAACACTTTGCGCGACTCGGGAATCGAACCCAGGACCTCATGCTTAGCAGTAGCGCTTGGGACCACAAGACCAACGAGGCAGCACAAACAAACTGAACATACTTGCAAGAAAGCTGCGAACCATTTAATTCAGTTCGAAGTAAATCGGCTGCTGTCAGCGCGCGACAAACGAAGACCTATTTAACAAGAAAGCCGACTGCAACGCAGGAAAGGTTACGATGATTATGTATGTGTCCCTGTTCGTCGTAAATCGGCTATGTTCGGCTGTTGTCGGCACGTGACCAGTGTGTGGCGCAGTCAGCCACCTGTTGTGTCTGCGCACCCTCCATGCTTATACAGGCTGATTGTAAAAATGATGAGCCAATAGATTGGATAGTTTCTTTTGTCTTTCTTCGTCTTGTAGGAAATTCGGCGTTTAACTGCCAGTTACCATGGCCCTGGCGCACAGGCAACTGAAGGAACACGGGTGGGTTTTAGTCAGTAAGAGTCTGACACGCCCTTCCGCTCCGCCCAGAGCGGGAGAGGTCATTTGATGATATCCCACGAAAAAAAAAAAAAAAAACTGGTGTCCGATTAAATCTTCAATTTCATCCCGTAAAAAATGTCAGACAGCCTGCTTTTCCCTTTCAAAATCTAAGTGGTAAATGTAGTAATTGCTGAGAATACCTACTGTACAGTAGCTTTAAGTAAAAAACTCATATTCTTCAGGTCATCGGTCAAAAGCCTTTGCAAGTTATTATGATCATGGCAATGACCTACATAAGAGTCCTTATACGATTGTGTTGATAATTATTTTATTTTCAATCGAGAAATTAATAATCCTCATCAATATTATCCTTATTTGGAAGGTAAATCCGATTGTACAAGTATAAGTGAACTTGTTTTTAATTGTGAAGACCTCCAATTACTTAGCGCTATATTAAACTCATTACTTTTTTACAATAGTTCAATGAATCAATGTTTAATTACAGTCTATTAAATTTTAAATGGTATCATCATATTAATCGTAAGTCTATTTTTCATCTACGGTTATATTAACCGAATACGTATTATAAAGTTGCTTTTCTTTCTGTCTGTGAGACCGCGTTTTTCTTCTAAACTGCACAATGGATTTTGATGCGGTTTTCACCATCATTTAGAGTGTTTATTCTGGAAGGAACATACATGTCTATTGAACGTACTATGTAATAAAGAAATCTCGATGTTTTATCAAGTCGAAAAAACCGAGCGAAGCAGGGGCGGTTCGGTAGTCTATAATAAATTACTAGATATTTTCAACCAATCAATAAATTAAAAACTAGCAATTAAAATGATCAAATTGAAGCTGAAATTGATGCAAACAACGGAACTCCTTAGATTTTGTATCAGCCTGTATGTCCGGCGCGCGCACCTGTTGTTTTTCCGCCTTTTTTCTTTTTTCCTTTTGTTTCCCCATCTTTAACCCGACTTAGCAAGTATAATAAGCCAGTATGTATTATGGTAGGTCATTTGACATCAGTATTTTAACCTTTTTCATATGTTTTTGTTTTTTTGCACCGGAACTGGCGCGCATTCTTGGAATCGCTCGAGCCGTCGCGGTTGTAGGGTTAGCGAAATTGCTTAATTTATTTCTTTGCCCTCCTCGTGTTTGTATAAGATGGATACACAACATAACATCACGCCTGTGTCAAGGTTAGGCAGAAGTGTCTATAGTACACCCACATTTCGCCAGTTATGTTTAAGTCCCATGTAACAGGGTGCGAGCCTATTGCCATCAACCGGGCACAAATCCAAACTCCGGGCTGCTACTGAGAAATTCCAGATGGAAAATCCCAATAAAGGCTCCCACACGGCTAAAGGCGACGCTCGTCGCGCGACACGCGGTGCCTTTGTGCGGGCGTCGCGTCGCACCAGTGTATTCGAGCCTTGACACTATCCGACCTAGGAATCGAACCACCGACCGCGTATCGACCGGTAATGGTTTTATATTTGCCTATAGTAATTAAAGACACGATTCCGATTGTTTTCCTTTTCCGAAGTTCAGCGGAATTTCGAGGCCGTGTACTGAAGTTTCGCAAATGAAGATACCTACAAACAATGATCTTTGGAAATCGTGTTAGTTATCTGCTCATGTGTACAGTTTACTCAATTTGAGTCAGCTTAAAAATTATAATAGGCATAATAATCATGTTGAAACACGCATTAGAAATGCATGCATATGGTGTACATTACTGAGGTCAACACACCAGCAAAAACATAATAGGATGCAGTTTTCTCAATACCCAGCAAGTTTACCTATCTATGACGTCACTCTGTCATGTTTTTGTTAAATAAGCTGTCAGCCTCCTTAGTACAAATGCGTGTTAATAAATGATTTCACGTCTTTTCAACGCCTCTCGATCAGTGAACGTCAAAATTGTCGATACCACGCCGGTATCAAAGTGCCTACAGATACCAGATACTGATACTGTAATGTAGGCTGATACTACCCGGGCGGACTAGGACGGGGATGGGTGCATTCGGCGATGGTGCTGTTCAAAATGTGTTTTGTTAAATTGCGTTTTAGAAAGAAAATAAATACGTTTATTTGCGGTAAACATGACGCAGAGAAAAACACACAAATAGAAAAAAGAACGAGTTGGGGGAAAAAATGCGTCACATCCACGCAAAACGGCAATCGCTCAGCATAATGCTACGACCCTGTGCGAGACAGAGCCCCAGCGCTGGTTTTCAGCGATAGCCGGCGTAACTATCATAATTTGAGCAGGTTACGTTACTAACTCCTGGACTCTGGTCTACCTGTGTGAAAATATACGAAACTTTAAAAAACAACTGCTTTATAACTTCTAGGTCAGCACCTGAAAAAGTAACCGAAAACATAATATATATAAATGTTACTGCCGAAGAAGCATTATAATGTTTTTCATTAGCAATAAGCATAGAATCAGTAGAAATCCTCCCACACCTGAACCTCATAGGTCCACGGTGAAAGCTGTTAGAGATCGCTGTCACCAATTCACTGTCAATAACAATTGACTATCAGCTGTCGCAGAACAATATTTTACGATGCAAACAACAAACAGAAAGGTCTTCAAAAAGTATTTATTTCAAGTTGCACCTGACTGCAAGCGTCTCTATTCACACCCAGTATTGACTACCTGGATCCGGCCCTGTCCTCTTCTGTCAGTCTAGCAAGCTCCCACCAATCTACAAGTCCCGACAGGTTGAGAAACCAAGTTCATAGACCCCAAATAAAATGACAAAAAGCGGTCGCTCGGTTGTAAGCAAGCGTGGAAAAAAATTAAAAACCGTCTTAAAGCTAAGCGCGCACTACTATTTTAATTTTTGCGATTTTTAAACTGCGAAATAAAATCGCAAACGAAAATAAATTTTGAAGCGAATTCTCAAGCTATTTTTTACCGCGATGCGCGGACTCTAGTATATTGGTATTATTCACAGATTTGCGATTATTATCCGCAACGATTAAATTTCGTAGTGCGCGCTCAGCCTTACAGACTGATTAAGTAATTTTTGCGCAGATTTCAATGACTCGCGATTATTTGCTCTGGGAAAAACATAAATGATTCGTTCTCATTTGCACTTTTTTAGGTATTATCTTGGCGTATGCTAGACTCGGAAACGCGGCTTGGCGGTTCTTACTATCATTTTTGGAATCTTATTGTATAGCGGCGTACCCAATAAATTGCATAAACTTGACGCTAAACAACATAACGAAATAAAGATTAGTTAGGTATAATAAAGATAGAAACCATTTTTTATTTAGATAAACAAAATTAGAAAAAAACAGACGTTTGAAATAATCGTAAGTGCGTAAGTTATATGAAATTCAACAAAAAATGGAGACCTATGTGAAGTGATTTATTTGATAGCGTTAAAGCACCGTACGTGTAATAATTATCATTATTTTTTTATTGAAACTGTTAAATGATATTAATCTGTGTCGTGAACCGTAAGATATACGTATATATGGTGTATTTTTCATTAAAGCTTTAGACGTTCTGAACAAAAACGAACATATCCGGCAGCTATGGCTTTTGTAAACAGGATTTTAATTCAGATGTGTTGCAGTTGTAATGGCAATCATGTAATTTGGTTTAAATAGGCTTTTATTTTTGTATAGATTCTTCTATATTTTGTGAATGTGAGAACGTTGTAGGCCTAACTTGTAGACTGTAGATTTGTAGACCTTTTTATATTTTGTAGACTGCCTGTTACTTGTTGACAGGCCTACGCTGTCCTCCCATACCTATCAACACTGTAATTTGAAACATTGTAATAACCCCTTATTTTTAAAAGAGTAACCGTGGAGTTTCTTGCCGCCTCTTCTCCTTAGGAAACAACCAATTGGAACCGTGCACCTAGCTTCTGACGTTTCATAAGTGCCCATGTTGGTTACTATGAAATAAAATATTTTGATTTTGAGTGCTTGATGATCGTAGAAAAACTAAAAGCTTTAAAAATCAAATGGCGTACAATGAAAAAGAGGCTCAACATGTAAATAAATAAAAAATATAATGCGTAAATATACTATGTAATTCGTTACAGCAATCGTTAACTTGAGCGTACCTATTTCACTAAACAAAAGGTAGGTTTTTTTTTACTTCAGAAAATAAGCAAAACATTTTCCTTAAAATCTGAGAGGAATAAACTTTGCCATGGAGATAGATATTCTTTCAAGTAATAACTAGTAAACAACAAAATAACAACGTCGAACGTCAACAAAACCAAAGGTAAATAAATAAAGACTATTTATAGAAACCTAATAACATGGTTCTGAATTGCCAATACTCGATATAAAAGGGGTGACGTCGCGTGACCTAAAGTTCCCCGAAGCGTAGGCTCCAATGAGCAACAACCTCTTCGAATCGCAGTGCCAACGCCCAGCTCAAGTCTTGGCGCGAACCAAACGTCAAACATCAGTGTCTATGGTTGTCTATATGTTTTTCTCTAAACTTTTTTAGGAGGCAAAGGCACAAAAAGTTGTCCGTACCTCGCATCAATGATAGCCATTTAATGGCATCACGACGAGATAAAAACCACTGACATCGATAAAAACTAAAATGTAGATCGTTTTGAAATGAGCATACGTGAGGTGTTTTTGTGCGGCCATATTGTTGTCGCTGAGGCGTTTTGTTTTGTTATTAAAGGCTCCCGCAGACTGGCGCGACGCAACGATGTGACGCAATTATGGTACAGAAGTTTTTATAGAAATTGTTCTACTAGAGTCGCGTCGCGCCTGTCTGTGGGAGCCTTAACGTTGCAATTTCGAAGTTCTGTTTAGAAAGAGTCGAGTAGCGGAATATTATAAATTATTGCTTTATTGTTCTTTCTGGAGCAGTTGTGAATTTATTTTATTTATATTTTAGAAAACTAATTTAGGAGGACACAACTGGAGATTTTAAATAAAGATAACGGATAAAGTTCCACCTAAATCACTTCAGTTATGTGTGGCAAGTATTTTTTTTTCTTAGTTCTCATACGTTTTAGGAACTTCTAACATTAATTCTTATCTTTCGACTTATATCTACGTATGTAAAATGTGAAAGGATAAGATTTTTCAGACAAAAATATGTAGATACAACAAACTTATCCAACTTAATATTATAAATGTGAAAGTTTGTGAGGATGGATGTTTGTTACTCATTCATGCAAAAACTACTGAACGGATTTGGATGGAATTTGGAACACAGATAGTTTATAACCTGTATTATCATGTAGGATACTCTTTATTCCGGTAGTACGTTCCCGTAGGATAATTTCCGATCTCCACGCGGGCGAAGCCGCGGGCAAAATCTAGTAAGAAATACTAACAACAACACTAAACGCATAACTCATGACGCGTTTTTTTGTCATCATCCAAAAATATATGGTTAAATACATACATACATTCATAAACTCACGCCTTCTTCCCATGGGGGTAGGCAGAAACTACAGAACGGCACCTGCTACGATCCTTACATACTCCTTTTGCCTCGTTTACGTTCATACATCAGCACCCTAATTACGTAACACACTATCTATCACAATCTGAATCATTTTGAAGCCTATTGCTAATCCATTGCTTCGTATGTTGGAAAAATTTGTCCGTTCAACAACGTAAATAACGCAATGAATGTTGTAGAACTGTCAAAATGAATCCCATTCCTACTGTTAGTGTGTTACGTAATTACCCCGCTGATCATACACGCTCGCTGGTAGCGAGTACTACGCGCCTGACCTTTCTGAAGAACATCACCAATAAGGTCACTATGAGACGATGGTAGTGATGATTAAATAATCATTTGTTTTTTTTTTATTATCATTTGATTAAGCTAAATCAGTCTGTAATACAGGGGTCCTTAACCTAGGGTCCATGGACCCCGATGACCTACTGGGGGTCGATGAAGACGTTAAAAAATACCGCGCATGATCAGTAAAAAAAATCGTAGCTTGCTATTTAAGAGCACTCACTTGTCATATTGTTGATATAATGATAAAAGGAAATAACAGCCTCACTCTGTTAAAATCATAACTGGCAACGACGCAATTAAGTCAATTTTAATCAGCACCCTAATTGCGTAACACACTATCACAATCTGAATCATTTTTAATCCTATTGCCAATCCACTGCTTCATATGTTCGAAAAATTTGTCTGCTCAACAACGTAAATAGCGCAATGAATGTTGTTGAACTGTCAAAATGAAACCCATTCCTACTGTTAGTGTGTTATGCAATTATCCCGCTGGAGAAATGGGTGCGAAGTCCGTTTATGATTGATATCAACGACGGAGATCTTATCAAAGATGAATTGATTGATTTATGAACGCAAGCAGTATTGCGAGCGGAATTTAACGTTAAACTTATTTGCAACTTTTGGTAAAGATGATTGATTATGAGATTTTGGACGGACTTAGCCTCTACTAGTGAAACGAGCTATGTCGTTGTTAGTGCCATTTGCTACTACATAATTATCTTCGTGAGTCGAGATTCTCAACCATAGAAATATAATATCTATGTTCCCAACATTAGTTGCAATAAAAACAATAAACACGTGTGGCACTCGGGGACTGCCGCGGTAAAGCTATTGCATAGCATTTTTTATCAACTTATGCAATTATAATTATTTATTTATTTTTTATTTATGCAGTATTTTTTTTCTTTGATATTAATTCAAGTACAGTCGTACCATAGACATACACGTTAAGCGAACGCTCGGCCGAGCTGCATGGTAGGCGGAGTGGGGGGTGTTAGGTTTTATTTTCGTTACGGAATTTCTTGATTCGGTCGCCGCGCTCAAAGCCCGCGATAAAAGCTATGCAATAGCTTAAAAATCGGAGCCGAATAGACGTGAAACATGTTTGCGTCTTTTGTTGTCTAAGAACGAACGAACGGTGAGATGTATGAACGTAAACGAGGCAAAAGGAGTATGTAAGGATCGTAGCAGGTGCCGTTCTGTAGTTTCTGCCTACCCCCATGGGAAGAAGGCGTGAGTTTATGTGTGTGATGTGTATTGTCTAAGACAGTGGTTCCTAACCAGTGGTCCGTGGACCACCAGTGGTCCGAAAGAACTAAAATATGGTCCGCGCAAGATTTCAAACATAAATGATATAAACTGTAAGGACGCGTTTGAATCTCGTTCTTTGGAGCAGTTTTGGTGTATAAAAACAATTTCATACACTAAAATTTGAGAAATAGCAAGCTCAAAAATCTCATTGATTTAAACTGAATTATTAAATAAAAAATTAAGTGTTTTGTTAACTGATGTTATTTTTTAATTTAATGATTACGTATGTTAAACTTTTCGACCTAATGTTTATTTTTAGATTTTTAGTTTATTTTTAACCTTGTGGTCCATACTAATAACAATGAAATCAAACTGGTCCCTGACAATAATAATGAAATTAAAGTGGTCCCTGGTCAAAAAAAGGTTGGGAACCGCTGGTCTAAGACAATCCCACAATTTAACGTACTTATCGAAAATAAGCAGCAGCAACCGTCGCTTTAATTTTATCTTTGAATTTGTCAATAAATAGAAGTGTATTTTTTTAAATGTCTTGTTTTCTTTCCCAGCATTTAAGTTTGTAAGAGGTCCGTCACATTGTTTAAATTTTGCAAATGGTCCATGATAATGAACACGTTAAGAAACCCGGCTCTAATAGATTTAATCAAATCTACATGAAAATCACTCTGTATTACAGTCTAAACTGCAATTATTCCCACGTCATTAAATTGTATAGAGACATCCCCCTATTAGGACTGAATAGTATTTCCGATTATTCTAAACGAGTATGAATGGATCGATTTAAATCTGTCGATTGCAAATCGGCAACTCATCGGCGAATTAACTTTTTTTGACGATTACGCAAACTGCAGACACGCGAGTGATCGATTTTAAATGCACAATTAGATTTGCGGAATCCATTATTTAAAAATATGGCGTGACAGAATATTTAAATTTTGTTAAGGCCGGTGTACATCGATCGATGTGTATTACCGGATGTCGTTCGATGTTTAATTTATTAACCACAAAATATGTCAACATTTTTTTTAAAGTTTTATGGTCGTGAAGCTTGTTACAAAGAAATATTTTAGAGATAGTCCTTAAATGAGAAATATAGTTTAAGATACCTACTTACTTCGTTTTGTTTTATATTTAATTTAAAACAACGACAACGCACCTACGTATTGAGTTATGCTAAAAGTAACTTAAATACGCACGCAATGACGCATAGACGAGTCATTATTTAAATCGCGGCCCTTAAAGGTTAAAAAAAACCTTTATATTTAAATCTGCTTACTTTTTCAGGTAAGTAGGTAACTAACTAAACTGTTGATGGCTGACAGAGGTGTTTTATTTACCAATTACTTACCTAAGTACCGACTATAGTTAACAACCTATTTAGTGAAATTTAATGTTATCAAAGTGAACAATGTCTCTGGGGACTCTGTTGATTTTGCTAGAACTAATCGGACATTGACAGTCGACTTATATCAACATACAAATATGAATTGTGTAAGCAACTATGTACAGAAAATTTTGGGAAAAATGAAGCAATTTTTCCTGAGAAAAAAATATGACGAATTTAGTGGAAAATCACCTTTGTTCCGCTGAGTAACAGATATTTACCAAATAGGTACTGTGATCGGGGTGGGTCAGGTTATCGAAATGGCTTCCATGGAGGGTTAAAATTTTATATTTTTACCACACAGTTCACAACATAACGTTCCCATGCGGGTCCTCTGGACAAAGTTCTTGTCATAAGTGTCAATCTGTCAGGCACGATAGTGACAGTCCGCCACAAAGGGCTGATAGGACGGAGGAGTTCGTACACCGCTATAGTACCTACGTTTAAAAACTTTAGACCCGTTTTTAATTAATATGTATTTTTAAGTCACTTTTATTAGCTGAAATAAGGAAAAGTCTTCCCAGTATTCCTAAATAGAATTTACTGTGGCTGACAGACATTCAATTCGTAATCTGCCTTAGTCGTACATCCGTTACATTTTTTTTTTTATATCAGTCCTTGAGCGGTTACCATTTTAAGCTTGTAACCATATTATACTTATTATTTCTTGGAACGTAGTTCAGCCTGTAAGTAGTCCATGCTAGCAGATTTTTTCTATAAAGAATAGAAGCCAATAAGACTACAATACCTACCTAACCTCGATTTTACGTCTAACTATAAATAAATTAAAAATATCATGTAAATCAACAAACCTTTTAAGTTTTAAAGTAGGTAATACATTTAATTTCTCACCAAAGCTGCATCAAAAGCAAATAAATATAACTTTCAACGGTCCCTAACCACAATCTACCTCTGTTGTCGAACTAAATGCTTTTCGCGGTAAAACACGAGTAGGTATCGTGTAAACACCGCCTAACATCTGTTATGCTTTTTTATAACGATTTTAAAACTGGCATCAATAGGCACAATGTGAAATAACACTTTTACTCTTACACGGAATTTAAAAAAAAGTGATTATATAAAAAAAAGAATGGAGAAACGTCCGGCTGTCGCATGGCAGGGTTGTCTGACATTATTGTGAAACGGGTAGTTCCGTAATAAAATAAATATTAATGTTATAAAATTGACACAGATTACCTAACAAGAATTTAGGGTAATTCCTTTCAGATCGGTATCTCAGAAATTATCGAGACATGACGGCCTAAAAAAAAAATTGCTACAATTTTCAGTCCATCGACAACTGCAAGTATTCGGACGTATATTAGTTGGATTTTTTATGAGACTGTATTTATTATGGTATCCCCAATTTACAGTAATAAGTAGTAATAACTAATAACAAACATTTTTACATTTCTTGGCCTCTAATCCAAACCGAATTTCAGCTTCTTAATCCGATATTTATCTTTAAGTCCAAAATCAAATCTGGTAATATTTTCAAATAAAACTACAGAGTGTTGTTTTTCGCACTTCTATTTTTCCGATTTTAATTGGGAATCGCGTCGTCAACCCTATCGTGCGACAATTAGCGCGTACCGTCGACGCGTACTAAGTCAAGGGCAGTCACCGGCAGCTGGTTTCCTACTAAATTTTATTACGCTGCCGATTCAGAAACTACGACGTTGTACTAGTTTACGACCGCTCCCGAGGTCACAACTGGAATTGTAGTCTTGTTACTACGCGCAATTTCGCGTGGAAAAATTTGATTATTTACATATTTCGTATGTGCAGGTATCTAACCATTTTTTTTGCGAAGAGATATCGTAGTATATGTATGGTGCACGGCGTTGTATATCTTCACAGTAGTGTCAGTAACCTGATGTGTGCATAGCGATAAGCAACTGGTTGCTATCTGGATTTTGGCAGAATTTTCAGTCAATTTATGTGGTATGTTTACACACTTTAACTGACATTCATTTTGATACGCTAAAGCACAAAATCTTTTAAATCGGCGTATGTACCGTACACACTGTCAAAAATAGTAGGTAGCAGTGTCATATTAAAAGCATCTTAAAACTTTTTGCTAACTTTTAAGCCAAACCTAAATGAAATCAAAATTCAAAACATAAACGCGTTCATTGATCGAATATTTTGACAACAATTTAAAATTGGAACGTTCCCGCCGACAGCGTTTAGTTTTCAAACGACGCGACGCATGGAAACCATCAATATTTCTGTCAACATCGATCTCCTTTTGGATTAGCACGCATGAGTCGTGCCCAAAGTTGTAACTTTCATATATTTACGCAAATAAAATTCACTTTCGATGTTTCCTTACACAGACACTTGTCTTTGGCAGTGTCATAGATAACACGCAATTCTATTTTCGAACTTCTTAAACATCCAATATTTACATGAAGCACGTAATAAATTTTAATAAATGAGCGGAATTTTTCATTCATTGGCACGAGCGAGCGTATTCGCTGTGAATTAAATGGTTGAGCATAAATTAACTAATTCTAGCATAGTAGCAGACGGCGTAATATTATAATGATATGGATTAACTTAGGTAGTTAATTCAAATTAATCCCCAAAAATTCTGGGCTCCGTGTGCTCCGTCCAAGGTCAGACGATACGTTCGCTTGAACTTTAAAAGCGCCCATTTGGTTTGAATTTATTTCAATATTTAACACGATTTATAAAGCGTGACCAAGGAAATTCATTTTTGAGAGTGCCAATAAAAAGCACTTCAAACGTATGGACGTGTACCCAAACGATGCAACTAGTAAACATTTTTAATGTATTTTACGTCGCTACATACGTTTTGGTAATGTTATGACTTAGCACCAAAAACAACGTTAATTGCCCGCTAACCAGTTATTAAGATAATTAGATATATTTTTAGAACAAAGAAATGATGTGTGGTATTGTTATTTAAATTCTAGTCATGAGTTTTGATATTATCTGCGAATAAACGCCTTCAATTACTCGTTTAACATACCTAGCATTAAATAGTTTTTGTAAGTTTAATGTACCAAATCATCGCGAATTTGCGTGGTTTTTTTGCTGGAATATCCAAAGCATCAACCTATCAGTTATCCTAAAGGCTCCTACAAACAGGCGCGACACGCGACGCGACACAAAGGCACCGCTGCCTTTGTGTCGCGAGCGATTCGCGTCGCGTGTCGCGCCTGTTTGAAGGAGCGTTAACACAAATAGTTACCTTCGTTACGGTAGGCACTTACATCCGCATGAGAATTAAATTGATCACTCTTACCTAATTAGTTAGTTTAAAACGTTGTTGGCGAAAATAAAATTATTTATGACTAGTTTCGCCCTGCGGTTTCACCCGCATAAGTCTCAATCCCGTGGGAATATCGGGATAAAAAGTAACACATGTCCTTCCTCAGGATGCCATCTATCTCCTTGCCAAATTTTATCGAAATCAGTTCAGTGGTTTAAGCGTAAAACGGTAACATGCAGACAGAGTTACTTTCGAATTTATAATATTAAGTATAGATTAAAATAATATTAACAACAAATCAATGTTAATTATACCCAATGAGTCCAAGACGCAAAACCGACATCTTTGCAGAAAGTTAATTAATTCAGTTTTACTGAAAACAATATTTCCTTTCAAACTCAATTTCGTTTTCATTAAGTATTTTTATTTTTATACAATGACACTTCTATTGGAATAAAGACACCCATTCACACGACGACAAATTTAAGCGACTATTTTAATGGCCCTTTCACAGATAATAACGATTAAATTTAACGCGTTTGAAATATGGAATTGAGTTTGACAGGTCGTTATCCATATTATTTTGTTACTTAATTATATGGTTATTTACACAAATCGTTAAGAAGATAATCCAGTTCTTATAATAACGTCTTATGTTACATAGTTTACAAAATCTAAGACATTAAATGGGGCTCAAATAGTCCTCTTCGCTGAATCCGGCGACAGCGACCACAGCTACTTTTCTTTCCTTCGTGAGGTCTCTGATGACTAGCAAAACCGGTCTTGAAACCCTGGTCATACCGTGTACAGAAAAGATGATCAGCATCGTTGTATGTGTAGGTATCTATCTGAAGGCTTTGGGCGACTTTTGCGTATTTGGCGCTTCTCGTCTAGGTCTTCAAGACGATTTGTTTCACAGCATTCAGTTGCTTTGTGGATTGAAGTGCGCCACCTTTCTCGGTTTCGAGCAAGCTCCTGCCACCGATCAACGGGTATGCCACAAGTCGTACGTTTAAGGACGTCTTTGTAGCACTGGTATTGCCCGCCCTGTGAACGTTTTCCTTGGGCGAGCTCTGAGTAGAAAGCGGTTTTAGGTAGTCTACTGATATCCGTGATAAATGATAAATGATTTTATTTCTGTAAGTAGGTTTGAACAAACACTTTTACACGTCAATCATATTTTTGAAACTAGATGAGGTCGGCGTTTCCCGTCTGACTACTCTGAGAAGAAAGGCAGATAAAAACTCAGAGGAAAGTCTCTTTTAAAGTCCAAACATAATATTGGTCAGATTATGTGAAGACCATGTAGATTTGTGTCTGAAATGGTCTTTTGAGGAAAAACCACACAGATTGAGTAGACCTGTCCAGTCAGTGCACGCTTTTGTCAGTAATCGTGCAGCTCAACTCAGAACTTAAGGAGCTCAACGATTCGACGAACAATACCAAAGAAAAGACATTTGGGTAGGCCGCATAAATTACTCAAACTGCCAGACCATGATTACGATTAACTGAGGAGAAAAAAAAAAAGCAACAGTGACCCACATAGTCTTCACATTCACAATATTAAAATAATTGTCATATATTCAATGTAGCCTGAATGCTACTCACATTCACAGACAGTTTTCTCTTTAAAAGTCATCAAAAATACCATAAGTTATTATATAAAGACATCATTAATTCTAAAACACTCATTCACAGTATAAAATGGATTGTTGCTTGCGGTACATTGAAGTGGCTTAGTTAATCCCAAGCCTTTTTGTCATCCAAGTAATCTTTAACTTTATAAAAACCTTTTTGACAGAGTTTCTGTTTAATAAATGATTTAAATTTATTGAGGCTCAGTTCTTTAACAAGACTTGGTAGTTTGTTGTAAAAACGTATACTTTGGCACTTAAATGAATTACTAATTTTTTGGAGCCTAGTCGTGGGCACAATAAGTAAATCTTTGTTTCTAGTATTTATATTATGAACGTCGCTGTGTTTGGAATATAGATTAATATTCTTTTTTACATAAATCAGGTTCTCACATATAATACATAGCTACTTATTTATAGTTGGGACTGAATTGTTCGTTTCCAACAACTTTAATATTTATCTTTTGACTGTTCTATCATCACAACAAAACTAGCACGACAGTCCACCCGTATTAGTACTTCGAAAGACCGACGATTTAAAATCGCAAGACCACAATACCCAAAATCGCGACATAAATGTACACCTCAGAACTTAGGCAATCTAAAATTTGGAAACGTCTCGACTAACCTTGAACGCAGGCACGGTCGCGGCTCGCGATAGTGCACGAGTTGAATGTTCTCGCTAAGCGTTTTTTCTTACTACTTAATTAATCTATTAGTATGCACTAAACACAACATTGACAGGGCTGCCAGCTTTAACCGTCTAAGCTCCAAATTCAGCATACAAATGGCGGCGAAATCTTTAAAAAATCGATTCGTACACAGAGATCGAAGTTCAACCACTTCTTAATCGGTATTGGCATACTTAATTTGCCGTAACCGCAGCTGGTATGCTGTCAAGCAGTCAAATCTGCTCATTGTGTCAATAGTTTAAGAACAACGGTTTGGCTAAAATTAGGGTTTACACTGTAGAAAATTTTACGATACCCAATATGTCATTGTAATACAATTTAATATCGAAATGACACCAAACTCCTGTCTATAAAACTCTTCGATAATCAATCGTCGAGCGCAGCCCTATGACCGAGTGCAGTTCAATGCGCTAGCGTGCTACAGCGCGGTGTTTCGGCACTACATTCCGCGTCTGTTAGTCAGACGCCCACGAGCGTCGGCGAATTCGCACGAATTTCGCACTCGGATGCGCGAACATGTTTTAATAAATAAATTGATGTGACAGCTCCACTTGTTTCGCTGTTCGATTTTGCGCGATGTATGTTTTAGTTTTTCTTAATGTTAGAGATCAATAAACTGGCGAGATGTCTGTCTAATATTATAAAATATTTTGTAGTGCCAGCAGTAATTACTTGAATATACAACTGTCTGTCTACATTTTTAAGTCGTGCGTGGTACATCTGTTATCTTGTTGTCTACTTTTTTCTTTTGATTGTTTTTGTTGGAATCATTGTAATTATCTTTACAAGAAACTTATGTATATTATAATGCTTTAATGATGTTTTCTTTGATACCACCCACTTACCACTTCTTTTGAGGCAAGCTTTGTTTTATCTCGATTAATTTCGGTCTATTGCTAATCTGATATGACAGTCTACTACAAAGTGCGAATTAAAAATAAAGCTGACTTTCAACTGCTGAGTAAACACGTTTTCTACGTAACTCTAATCTTCTCATCAAGATCAACCTCTACCATTAATGCCACCCGTCTTAACATATTCCTCCTATATTTAACAATTCAAAAAGTTTACATTGCTAAACTAAATATTGCAACATGCCTCATCCAACAACCATTCATGGTTCCTAGCAAACGGAACTCGAGACACCAGATACGCCCAAATTTGGTCATGGGTCGTGCGAAATGCAGTTCACTATACTATTATAATATTACGCGTATAAATAAAGCACTTGAATAAAGTGCTCGAATAAACCGGCCGTGCTTATAACCGTGGCAAATCAAGGAAATATCACTTTGAGTTAGACCTTTGATTTCGAATCAGATTATGGGGTTTGTGTCTGTAGTAGATAATTCTGACCTGTTCGGAATGCCCATGAGAATGAAGCTAATTATAATGGACTAAATAATTTGGGTCTAGTATTAGATCATGGTTGGTTAGCATAGAACAAAGAATTGTTACTACTAAAGGAGTAGGTGAGTAGGTAGGTATATGAAAACAAAACATTGATTTCTTGAAATATGGTTATGGTGACAGGGCTTAAATAATATCAACACTAGTGTAAAAATATGGGCTATGGGAGAATAGAAGAACCTTTTAAAACAGGGTAAATCCAACAAAGAATATACAAGAACCATGATTACATCAGCCTTGTCTGTTGTCCTCAATAAAAACTCTTAACAACATACTGCTGCCTATATTTTAGCCATTTAACAACGTTTCCCAACATCATTTGCAATTTCATCACCTAATTCACATTCTGGTTTTCATGAATGAACGTTTAAAGTCCAAAACGATAAGGTATTCAAAAAAACCGGTGTGCTGAATAAATATTAGTGAGACCGTGAAAATTAAACGAGTTGTTGATAATGTACTCGTAACGCGTACGGCGCTTATGGGCGTGGTAGGGCAGGTAGGCAGACAGGCTTAGTGAAAGGAAGCAATAGCCATGAATGAACTACGGTTTCTATGGTTGTCGTTAATACTACGAGTAGGTTCGCATTTTGGAGTTAAAACAGAGACTGTGTAAGACTTTCGCCGCTTTTATAATAAAAAAAAAAACTAAAACATAGATTAGTAAGTCTTTGGTTTTGTAATAAGAACTGTTTGAAAATATGCAGATCCATATTAGCGTTGCAAGTGAATAAATAAAAGCATTAACTTTAAAAAAAAACCAAGAAACCTTTATTAAAAAAACAAAACACGGAAAACATCAAATTTGTGTAAACAGCCCAGTGCGTAAGCAGACCAGATAATAATCCATTCCCAAAAGTCAAAGTTTAATAAACAGTAGAATCTGCCGTAGCACGTGAATGATATAAAAGCTGAAGCACATTGCACTCACTCCCTTTCTAGTTTCAATTGCAAATTCCTTGACCGAGTGCACTTAAATCAGTCAACAAGCGAAAAAAAATTGAACAATCGCATTGTGAACAGGAGGCTTTACGCCCCCAGAAGTCAACTGTCACAACATCCATACTCAACTCGTTGATTTAACGTCCAATTCAAATTTCGAACGTCAGATTTCACCGCCCACTAGAAGCCCACAGATGACATAACGTTTGAGTCATGTTGCATAGACCGCATAGAGCGATGCACCCATTGTGGAGTTGTCAATTTGTTATGGGAGTAGTTCGCGCGCATTTGTGTGTCACTGTCACCGTATGTTTGTGCGTTTAGTTGCATGTGTGTCGGGATAGTACGAGAGAGACAGTATTAGCCAAAAAAAATACGTATCTATCGCACAGCATGGCGCGGTATCGGACAGCCTAGTTTGCTTTCGAGCTAGCCGGGTGCGGTTGAATACCAGAATCTGTATACGGCCAGCCACTCCTCATGAAATGGTCGTAGATAACACGGTTGTATTACAAATTATTTATGTAGTTTTCCCTCACCATACGTAAATACCATTGGCTATATTGATGATAAGCCTAGAGCAAACCACTACTGGACATGGCCTCTTCAATAGCATGATCTTGGTAAGTGTCGCTTCCATCAGCCAGCCTGTGAAGATCGTCGCTCCCCCTAGCCCGTAGGCATCCTACACTAAGATTATAGAAGCATGAGGAAAAAGTTGGCAAGTTCCTCATCCTCCATAGAAAAGGGAAGATCCTGCGATCAGACGGTATCTGCGATATCTGGTTGGCTACCGCCCGACGGCTGATGTCGGGATGTTGTTTATATGCTAATTGCGCGGATAACTTTGCTTGCGCGATGCAGGATTTTGCTTGACGTCAGTGTGATGCGTAGTTTGCATGTAGCGTGGTAGATGCCACCACGAGTTTGTAGATATTAGCGTAAACTTATTCAACCTCTTGACGTACCGGCCACAGGACTTATAACTCCACACAAGAGGACATACATAATGGAGGTAATTCCGTAATGGGTACCCAACAGTCATGTTTCCACGTAATTAGAAGTACAGGTCATGCGGCGCCAGTCACGACTCATCAGACGCCTGGCGCAAGTGATTATAGCTGGTTATTAATAATACATGCTGCACGATACTGATTATGGTGGTGTAAGGCTGGGGTGCTGTGGCAGCGGGGACGATTGGAGGTAAACTGTCTTCATACCATGGTAATGGTATTCTCATGTCAGCAAGTTGGTAGCGGGCGCTGACTGTCCTTGGGTGCGACCATAGATATAAGAAAGAATATCGACCCGCTCCGGCTTCGCACGGGTGCAATTTAGATACTAATGTGAGTTCAGTGTGGACTGATTAATAATATTATTATTATGATGATTAGACTATAATACAGGATACCTTTATATACAATGTTTACAGCTGTTTTTACCTACTGCTGCTGTGCGGCCTGGACCTTAAATTTAACTACCCAATGATACCCAAGGTATATATCGACCCCCATTGTTAGATGTTCCACTTTGAAATCTGTGATATCTTCTAAGATATTCATTTTAATAATATGCTGTTAAGGGCAATTTTGATCTACATTAAATTCACAACGTATCTTAGGTATTTAATTTGATAAGGAATAATACTGTATTGTTTAAAATAGCTTCGTAAATAATCCATTATTTTTTTGTAATATGTAAAAGATCCATAGGAGATAGACATATACCATCTTGGAGTTTTTTGTACATTGTTAAAACAATGCGGAATGGTGAACTACGGTTTTGTATATCTTAAGAGATATACAAAACCGTAGTACATTATTTTGTTCTATCTCGTAACATTTAGCCAGCGTTTGCAATGTAACCGCACAAAAATATGTTTCTTACGACATCACATTACAAATCCTTGAAATTCTCGACTTTTCTCTACTCTAATATTAACGTATTATACATACGAGGGTCATTCAATAAATACTTAGCCTACAAAAAGTAAACGAAAATTTTGGAAAAGTGGCAATTTATTTTTCAACATAGTCTCCTTTTAGTTCGATACACTTAGCCCAGCGATGCTCCAACTTTTTTAACCCGTCCGAAAAATAGTTTTTGTCAAACTCTGCAAAATAGGCCTCCGTGGCGGCGATGACCTCCTCATTCGATCCATATCTATTCCCGGCGAGTGATTTTTTCAGATTAGGAAACAGAAAGAAGTCACAAGGGGCCAAATCTGGAGAATACGGTGGATGGGGCAGCAATTCGTAGCGTAATTCGACCAATTTGGCCATGGCAACGGCAGACGTGTGAACCGGTGCGTTGTCGTGGTGAAACAGCACTTTTTTCTTCGCCAGATGGGGTCGTTTTTTCTTTAATTCGGCGTCGAATCGGCCTAATAAATCGGCATAGTAAAGCCCTGTAATTGTTTTACCCTTCTCGAGGTAATCGATGTAGATCACACCTTGTGAATCCCAGAAAACGGTGGCCATAACTTTTCCGGCCGATTTTACAGTTTTCGCCTTCTTTGGAGCACGTTCCCCGGTCTGGATCCATTGTTTTGATTGCTCCTTGGTCTCTGGTGTGTACCAGTGGATCCAGGTTTCATCGACGGTCACAAAACGACGCAAAAACTCCGCTGGATTCATCTTAAACAGCGCCAAACACGTCTCCGATGTGGTCTCACGGTTGCGCTTGTTTTCTGGTGTGAGTAAACGCGGCACCCATCGCGCCGACAGCTTTCTCATGCCGAGTTCCTCGTGAAGAATATGATGCACTGTTCCTTCTGAAATGCCTACAGTCTCAGCTAGCTCCCGAACCTTCAATCGGCGATCTGCCAATACGAGATCATGGATTTTTTTAATGTTTTCCTCCGTAGCAGCTGTTTTCGGTGCACCTGGACGTGGTTCATCAAAAACCGACGTACGGCCACGTGCAAACTCGTTGAACCAATTCTTGACTGTGGCCATCGATGGAGAAGAGTCACCGTACACAGCATCCAAGCGCTCTTTGATTTCGATGCGCGTTTTCCCTTCCAAAAATAGGAATCGAATCACCGAACGATATTGCTCTTTTTCCATTTTTGTAAAACCGATCGACACGTTCGCTTCCATAAGTTGTCAAATTAAAACAAATGAAGGGATTGGAATGAAAATTTGAAAAAAGAATTAAAAAAGAATGTGCTACACTGTGGTAAAACTCTTTTGAAACTACAGCGCCCTCTGGCGATGAGGCTAGGTACTTATTGAATGCACCTCGTATAAACCTTTCTATTGAATCACTGTCTATTGTTGAAAATCGCATTAAAATAACAGATTTTAATGCGATTTTGCGGAGTTTAAAAGAGCTAAGCGTACAGACGCGGGAAGCGACTTAAGGCTCCTACAAACAGACGCGACACGCGACGCACACCACGCGCGACGCAAAGGCACCGCTAGTCGCGCGACGAGCGCTGCCTTTGTGTCGCGCTGTCGCGTCGCGCCTGTCTACGGGAGCCTTTTTACTAAGTTAGTAGTAAGTAGTTTTATACTAAGTATGTAGACATAGATATATCTACGGGTGCGATAGATGTCATTTTAAAATACTCACTACTTCTGGAGGCCAACTTAACTGTGATATCACTCACCAATAAATATAACATACCTAATATCACTAACGTCTGTATTCCCCGAAGGGTTAGGCCGGTGTACGTATACCTAGTTTATAGTACACCCACATTTCGCCAGTTATGTTTAAGTCCCATGTAATAGGAGGCGAGCCTATTGTTATCAACCGGGCACAAAAGAAAATACATTAATTTGCACTAAACGTGTCGCATAAAGGAAAAAATAAAGCACTTAAACACAAAAAGAACAAGTGTTGGGGGCAAATACGGGTCACATCCACGCAAAATGGCACGGTATTTTATTATTGACAAAAGAGATCGCCATCAGCTTCCATGTAAGAAGAAGGTTCGTGTTTTGAAACCACTTTAGCGTCTGCCCGCGACTTCGTCCGCGAGAAATTTCTTGCTCCCCCGACCCACCTCGTCGCATCGCATCGCCTGCCCACGCTATTACTTCATTTTCGCTTAGCGTTCTTTCTGACTTGTTTCCTTTCGCACGGCTCCTAAGGGTCCTAGCGTGATATTAAATAGCCTATAGCCTTCCTCAAGAATTGGGTTATCAAATGCAAGAATTTTTCAAATTCGACCGGTAGTTCCAGGCAAATAAACATACAAACAAAAAATATTTACCTCTTTATAATATTAGTATACAAAGCCAATAGGCTCGCCCCCTATTACATGGGACTTAAACATAACTGGCGAAATGTGGGTGTACTATAGGGACACCTCTGCCTAAACCTTTGGGGAATAGAGGCTTGATGCTACGTATGTTAATGTATTTTCTTCCTTCCCTGCTATTTCGTCAACATATTTTAGCACACCTCTAAACTCGCTTTGTTATTTCTTGCTAAGCTTTAGAACTGATGCAGCATGAGTGGAATTGTCTTAATCCTACTATCCTACTAATATTATAAATTTAAAAGTTTGTGAGGATGGATGGATGTTTGTTACTCTTTCATGCAAAAACTACTGAACGGATTTCAATGAAATTTGGAACACAGATAGTTTATAACCTGGATTATTATGTAGGATACTTTTTATCCCGGTAGTACGTTCCCGTGAGATAATTGCCGACCTCCACGACGCGGGCGAAGCTGCGCACAAAAGCTAGTAATCAATAAATTCATCGTCAAGTGACTGTCCGCTCACTGTATGACCACAGCCGGAAGGTCGTTGCAATAGCAGTATTTATTTGCTTATTATTGCAGCTGGTTTGTCGCGTATTTTCGCGTTTTGTATCAAGGACATTCCCTTTACTACTTGGACTTTCCCGATGACGCACAAAACTTCAATAAAGGGCTTACCAATTATTTGGAAAAATTGTAGGAAATGGGTTTTTAATTCCAATTAACGCATTTATGAAGAACATACTGGGATTCCTTACAAATGTGTGCACTGACTGGACAGGTCCACTCAATCTGTGTGGTTTTTCCTCAAAATACCATTTCAGAACCCAATCTACATGGTCTTGACATGATCTGACCAAGATTTAGTCTGGACTTTAAAAGAGACTGTGACCTGTGAGTTTGTTTCGGCCTTTCTTCTCAGAGTAGTCAGATAGGAAACGCCGACCTCACCTACTTAAAAAAATATGATTGACGTGTAAAAGTGTTTGTACAAACCTACTTACAGAAATAAAATCATTTATCATAAGAAGAGGTCCACACCCTTCTCATTTTTCAAACGAAGTCACTCAATACAAGTTAATGACTGATACTGACTGCCTCTATGTTCTGATTAAGACTTTTTGCACAACCCTTTAGACCCCGATAAAAATCTTCAGAGATGAAGAAACTTTTTTACAAAAAAAAGCAACCGACTTCCAAAACAACACTAAAAATGTGAAAAATTACTTAATTTAATTAATTAATTAATTACTTACTTATTAATTTCGGAAGTTGGTGTCTTGGTTTTATATTTTCGTTTCTTGCCACCGACTTCCGAAATTAAAGTAATTTTTAAATTTTTTAGTGTTTTGAAAGTTGTTTGAAAGTCGGTTGTTTTTGTTTTTGTAAAAAAGTTTATATTTTTTACTTTTTAGTTGTGGTACCTACCTCACACAAATTCGTATACCACTATTTGATATGTAACTATCACCGACAGCAAATTATTAAAACATCATCAATATAAACTAAGTAGAATAACTTGCGGGTCGGCGAATTGACTACGAGTCAACTTGAATTGCTATGTGAACGACGCAGAATACCTTTGACAGGGGACTTCGCTGACGGAGACGGTTAAAAAGGCCGTTGCTTTTGTAAAACAAACATGGCCAATAAGTATTACCTGTCCATCATAATACAAAGTTTTACTAATCAAAAGTACATAATTGTAAAGTAAAAGTAAACAACCAAAGAAAAGTCCACTCAATTAAGGTAGATATGAAAAAAAAGAAAAAGAAAATATGAATTTGGCGGGCTACAGCTGAGGATTCACCTTAATATGTTATCGTTTTCCTCATCTGACGCATACTCCAAAGAAGAGCCACAAGAACAACATACAATATCAGCTGTGTAGGTAACTGCTGGAGTTAGTCAGCTGATCAGCATTGTTTTGTTTATTGCACCACGGCGCCTACGCTGTGTCACAACATTGCACAATAAGTGCAATCGCTATACGTAACGATATAGAGTTATAATTCGTGATAGTCGTTGCACTGCAAGTATATTGAAGAGAGTGCAATAATTGTACTCTCACAATACTTTTGCACAGTTATTATTTTGCACTTTATTGTGCAAGACCCAGAATTTTATCTTACCCAATCTTCCTACAATACTACTATTGTAGGAAATTGGGTAGGATAAAATTCTGGGTCTTGCTAAAAGTGGCAATATTTATTTTGCATGGAAAATGTGATACTGAAAAACACGCTGAAGAATACCGATGTAAGTAGGTTGACAGTCTTTGTAAGAAGCATTTAAGCATAGAGGTGGAGCTAACGTTTATTCCTACCAGTATGCTTTATTACCAATATGTGCAAAATAAGACATTAAAATCATATTCCATTCGTGAGAATCTTAAAGGCTCGTACACACTGGCGCGACGCGACGCCCGACACAAAGGCACCGCGTGTTGTGCGACGAGCGGCGCCTTCGTGTAGCGCTGTCGCTTCGCACCTGTCTGCGGGAGCCTTAAGATCATAATATTTTGTATAAAAACAGACCATTTATTGCAATTAAACCATGCGTCTGCCGAGATTTAATTAAAATCAAATAAAATATAAATACTTCGCGAAGTGAGTTATAAAACTATTAATCGCTTTCCAAAAACGGTTGTTAAGCTAATTGAATCCACTTTGCGAAATAACAGATTTATTGAAAAATACGATTTTATGCTAATGGTGACCGAAATAAAACTCGAAATGGTAAAACATTCGGCGTGTGCACTGCGGTGGACCATTACGGACTGATTTTATTAACTTAACGGGCAAAATGTAGGTATACTATAGGCTACACCTCTGCCTAGGCCTTCGGAGATTATAGGCGTAATGTTATGTGTGTTTATTAAAAGATGCACATAAGTTTGTACTGGTTTAACTTAAGCTTTAATATTTTATGGGAATTTGAAAGCTAGTCACCAAATAGAAACGTCAATGTAGTAGCAGCGTTAGATGCCACAAACGTCAATGCAGTAGCAGCGTTAGATGCCACAGTCGTCAATGCAGTAGCAGCGTTAGATGCCACAGACGTCAATGCAGTAGCAGCGTTAGAAGGCAAAAACGTCAATGTTGTAGCAGCGTTGGATGCCACAAACGTTAACGCAGTAGCAGCGTTAGATGCCAAAAAAGTCAATGCAGTAGCAGCGTTAGATGCCACAAACGTCAATGCAGTAGCAGCGTTAGATGCCACAAACGTCAATGTAGTAGCAGCGTTAGATGCCACAAACGTCAATGCAGTAGCAGCGTTAGATGCCACAAACGCCAATTCAGTAGCAGCGTTAGATGCCACAAACGTCAATGCAGTAGCAGCATTAGATGCCAAAAACCGCAACTTACATTAAACCTGCACTCATCATCATCTTGTGCCTCACCTTTCCCAACTATGTTGGGGTCGGCTTCCAATCTAACCGGATGCAGCTGAATACCACTATTTTACATGCTTATTCCATGGAGCGACTGCCTATCTGACTTCCATAACCCAGTTACTGGGTAGGACTGATTGTCAGACTTCGGGCGTCTGACTACCCGTAACGACTGTCAAAGATCTACAAATGACAGCCAGGGCCAACCTATTCTTTGAAATCCTTTATCAAACATCATCTAAACACGGCTAAAATGGGGATTATATTTGGTTCCCTCATTGAAGAAGTTTCTTAGAAGCTAATTAATCAAGATAACGTAGCATAACCCCTGTAATCCCCTGAGGTTTAGACAGAGGTGTACCATACCAGTACACCCATTGACCCATCAAGATAAAAATATAAAAAATCTCGCAAACTGAATCCCTTCTCTTTTGCACAGTTTTCAAAAACAATATTTAATAAAGTAAATAGTAAATAAATCAACTTTGATTGAAATATCACCCACGTGAAGTGAGTGGTCTATTTATTTATAAATGTATCCCCAGCAGTAAACCATATGTCAATATTATGTGTCTCGATGTCATAGCATTGTTTATTTATCTAAACGCATAATAAACATCGGGCGGAGTTATGACAAGGGCACGATTATAACTCAGTCAAAGGCTTGGAGTCAAAGTCAATTTTATCTAGTATTGAAATTATCTTCCATATTGGGGACGAGGACACAAATGTGTTACGTGATTCATGTGAACTGTGATACACAGTGTAAAAAGATACCAGTAGTACAGTAGGACCGATATGTTTTGCGATAACAAGCTTGGGCAATGCACTCTGACGCAAAACGAAACATAAATGTCTCTATAACGTGGAAATCTTATAGTTATTCACAAATAGATACGAAGCTGCGGACTTATTGCGTAGGTAACACACTTACAATGGCAGTTCCTTTCGTTTTGACAGTTCAACAACATTTATTGCGTTATTTACATTGTAGAGCAGACGAATTTTTCAAACCTATGTAGCAATGGATTAGGAAGTCCCTTCAAAATCCTTTAATGCTGCTTTTAACTGCTTAGGACACTAGTGACGTGAAAACCATTCATAAAGTCAAAGAAAAGTTGAACAGTAGCATCTCCGGTACGATAAACTAGCTTTGTAATCTAAATAGTACTTGCAAACCCTGCTGCGTGCCCTCTTGACGTGTTTCCTTAGGGGGATATTACACTAGCCATATATCTAGAATCATATCTCTTCTCCTATATAGAATATAAGAAATATGTATTAGACTCACAATTTATCCACATGTCTATATTTCATTGTCGAATATCCATGATCATAGATATATGATTGTGTAAATCCTCCTTAGACATATATCGTGAAGGACCAGGCTATGTTTAGCTTGGAACCCCAAGGGCAAAAGTCCACACGGGTATGAGCTTTTCACTCACATTACTTATTCAAAAGTGGTCCTACTGTTCTATTCATCCTGTGGTCGTGCTAAGTAACTACACGTGCACACGAGTGCATGTGTTAGGCTGAGCGCATGATGCACTTACGCGCGTATCCGACCGGCTACGTCCGAACATAACCCTTATATATGGGGTAATCACGGTGTGAAAGATGTCTGTTGTAAATCTATTGGCGTACTGATTGAATGAGGATCATATTTAGAATGTGTGCTAATTTTATCAGCAGTTTAGGGTTTCAATTGTTAGTTAATAGATAATAAAGTGTATTCTATACACATTATTGTTGTTTGGCAATTACTGATACTGAGTACTGATTGAAGGCGGCTAAATGTATTTGGAAGACATTTTGTAAATTGGTCCTATGATCCATGGTACCAAACCACCAAATAAAACTTCTAAGCGTCAGTAGACCAACAGACATCTGACTTGCGAGCTAGCGGATGCTTCGGGTCCGAACCTCATCCTAACCTAACACAATTCAATTTAAATTTTCCGTGCATGGAAAATTTTAAACCAATGCTAACACAAACATATTTACCTTAGTCAAAGGAGTTAACCCAAGTTGTTTAATATCTAATAACATTCTTGAATCAAATAATCAAACCAATAAATGTGATTGGATTAAACTGTTTTTTCCAATATAAACCTCAAGAAACCTGCAAGTTTTCCTCGTTTTTCTCCGTACTTCCCTTCCCACCTATCATTTTCTCGTGTAGTTTGTTTTCGCAGTAAGCACTCGGGTATACGCTGGAGAATAAGATCCTTTTATTACAAGCACGTGTAGAAAGCACACGTGTAGGGAGGTTTGAAGGTCTCATATATGAGACTTAACTATTTTCTTCCTGGTCTTGTGCATTTAAGTCTTAGTATTACAATGTTTTTCATTATTATGTATGACAGTGGTAGGATACACTTTGTTGAAACTAAATTTGTGCGCCGTCTTTTTGGCAAAGAATTGAGAGTAAAATACACAGACAAAACTTGGTGTAAACTTACGCTACTATTTGTCAAAATTAGTACATTTTAGCGTGATTTTGACAGATAAAAGCGTAATTATACGCAAAATTTCGTCTCAGTTCCCTGAGAGCCTAAGTACGAAGGGATTGTTGAAACAGAATTGGTAGAAATCTTCTGTCTTTTAAGGACAAGTTACTATTACCGATTCGACTGCCAAGCTTGAAATTTTAATATCCTCTTTGCCTGTTTATAGCTACCTATTTGAAAGACCATCAACTGACCCAATTTTATTTCTGAAATACTGAATTTTACACTAAACTGAAATGGAGTTAAGTCGGCGCGGTAATTACGTAACACGCTAACAGTAGGAATGGGTTTCATTTTGACAGTCCAACAACATTCATTGCGTTATTTACGTTGTTGAGCAGACAAATTTTTCGATCATATGAAGCAATGGATTAGCAATAGGCTTCAAAATGATTCAGATTGTGATAGATAGTGTGTTGGGTAATTAGGGTGCGGGTTTATACCGCACAAATAGCCACTAATTATAAACGTATTCATAGACTAAAGGACACAATTACATAGTGACCGTCCAAAGTAAGGTAAAGTACTATGCACATGCAGTAGACTATGTACAGGCAGTGTACAGTCAAACAAAGAGACAAGTGCACAGGCAGCTAACTTGCAATAATCTTTTAAACAATTTTATAGGTGTGTTGAGTAGTCAAATCAAACTCAAACTCAAATATTATATTGCACACATGTGATAAGTAGATGCTACATTCAAGGGGCCCAGCACCTGACATGAACCCTGTATGACCACAGCAAGTTTTTACATCACTCTTATATGTATTTCTAAAGACTCAAATGCTATTTATTATTCTTTTATATCTATACGTATTATATGTTAAACTCGCTTTTCGTGTCTGCTCGTGTGCCTGCGTTGTTCTTAACTACGCAACCGATCTTTTTGATGACGTTTTCTCCATCGTTTAAAAAGTTTATTCTGAAAGGTTGATGTGTATAGAACTATAGTACAATAATATTTAACTTACAGAAATCTCGATATTCGCCACTTTAGTAGATTACACCCGTGCGGGGGGCGGGTCACTAATTGAAAACAAAATTAGCAGTGTAGTAGAAACTTAGACGTATGAATATTTTTGCCTGCATACCAAGCTCTTAGTTCAACTGTACTGTGCACCTGTAATCGTGCATGAGAAAGGTCAGAGAAGGACTGACACACGCTCGACCCAAATGACATAACCGTGACCAACACGGACGTTCTAACCTAGAGCTAATGTACTCGACTGTTAGCCTGCGAGTGTACTCGTTTGAGTACATTAGAGTTTCAGGTATACCTCATTAACATTTTGTGGACACAAGGTGGACCGATCTCCTGGTGAAGGCCGCAAGTCGTCGTCTTTCGGCTGAAATAATAATGTTTATGAGCATTTTGTGAATTAAATGTGCATTGATAGTTTTGAGTTGAAGAGATCTACGTTTTGGAATAGGCAACTAGCTTCAACTTTCTGACTAACTGACCAAGTCGGTCAGTTAGTCAGCTTGTCAATTCAAAAGTGCCTGTAAATGGTTTAATTGAAATAAATGCTTTGAGTTTTGAGTTTTTTGAGTTTTGAAAAAATTTGGAAACATTGAACCATGGAATATTTGGTGCTACAAGACAAATGGGTATTTGTCTTGCAGTATCAAATTTTCCGAGTTTAAAAATCTGATGGATTAGGATTTCTGGGCATAACTGTGAGCAAAGGTCGTGACTAGTTTATCACCTAAATGAAGTCCTTTCACATAGCCTGCATTGTCCAGAATTAAATATCTTCTGTTCTCGTAGTGTATCAAAAATGATGGGGCAACAGCAGCGGAGTATCTGTCTAAGAGTCTAGACGGATGATGTCGAAATGCAGAGCTTTCAAACATTTTAGTTTGAAGACACTTAGCGTCACTTCTGTTCTATACAGGGTGGAAGGGACATCGACGCGCAACCCCTGCATTGAAATTTTTGGTCAGTTATTTAAAAAAAAAATAAGCTGTTCCATACATTTTGATCGCGTAGGTATTGCACTTTTATATAAAACAGCCAGCATATTTTCCCCCAACTCGTTCTTTTTTGTGTTTGTGTGTTCTTTCTTTGCGTCATGTTTACCGCAAATAAATGTATTTTCTTTCTTTTTTTCGTTCTATTTTTTTTTTTTTTGATACCCGACGTGTCCATGGTATCTGGTTGCGCGTGGATATTCCTGCCAAGCTGTATATCTATCTATCTCTCGCCTATCCACCCACTTTTATATGACTGGACCTAGTTTAAGCGTATTATCCTAATCTGTGATATTATGCTCTGTGGTATAGCCGCTTATAGCACACCTCCCTATCTCATTGATACTGTTACACCACACACATTCGGAAAAAACAATGCGTCAAATGCCTGCTCATGATTCATCGCATATAAACTATGAATAGTATTTGTTAAATATAGGCTCTGCCCGTTACTTTGTCCTTCACCATGTATTGGACAGAAAATCACCTTTCCATTATTTTTAAGATTTCTCGAGCAAAATGCTCTTCTTTTCCTAGATTTGTCTCTGTTTTTAACGGTACTTATAATAACTGATGCTATTTCAGTTAACCTCTCCTACAAAAATGCTTATGCTGGTAATTTTAGTTTTTTTTGTCTGTGTGAAACCTTCAAAAGGCACCCGACCTCCGGGGATGGAGGTCGGGGAGTGTGGGATTTTTACCTCACTAAAACCACCCCGGTGATCACCACCAGCACATAGAAGGGGGTCCCGGTTCCTCTTAAAAGACCATACCTATACCATGCTGGTACCCTGTGGTCTCCAGTCAACTGAGCAAGGGATGGAGTTCAAACTGGAAACTTTTGATCGTCAGTCCATGCTTCAACTGTGGGACTATTACTGCTTATCTTACTTTTTATGAGGAGGTGAAGAAGCAATCACCTACATATCGGCTGTCGAGAGAATGCGTTCCTGACACCTGACAGTGCGACAGTTCTAGAAACTAATAAAGATCTCGAAGAAGAAGAAGGGGTACTGTGTTAAATGTTATAACATAATACCTTGTGATATATTGCAATTAAATTAAAGAAAATTTAAAACTCATATAAAAAGTACACTTTATAAACAAGCATAATTTACAAATTAGAGGATTATATCTTAGATAAGAATGCTTGGAAACATGCTGGTCCTGCTCCATAGGACAATCTAGAGTCTAGACAAAATCAAACTGGTTGCTAATTTAATTGTATAATTTATAATTTTTATGATATTGATTTTTACATTATGTACTTAACAACTTTAACTCACACACTATATTATTACTTGTTAAAATTTTGGAAAAATCATCTACTTTTCAATATTTGTAAATATGTGAGCACCATGTGTCTATCACATAATTAATTTACCTGTCATTGCATTATATTTAATTATTTTTACCTATTGTGGTATAGTAGTTTTATTCTAGGTGCATCGTCTTCACATATAATTCTATAATCAATGTGAACCTACATAATATTGTAAAACATTTTAAAAGACTGACGCTGGAGTTTCTTGCACATTCTTCTTCATACGAAACTACCTTTTGGAAGGGGCAACTAGAATAAATATTATATTTTTGAAAATTTTTACGTTCAAAAGTGCCTTTGATGTGCCTATTTGAAATAAAGGATTTGACTTTGACTTTGATCAAATTCGCAAAACAGTTATTCGTTTGTATGAAACTAACACATGCAATACGATTAAAATGAAATGTCATGTTATAAAATTCAAAGACATGAAAGTTTTATGTATCGTAGTGTGGTGTAAAAGAGATGGGTATTACAATTTCCGTTCATTGTTCGTTCATTCATTTTTGTTCGGATTACATATCAGGGCATAGACATTGCAATTCTATTTTATGTTTCGTCGATTGAACTGCAATGTTCCCAACTCAAAAAACACAAATGCCTGGTTAACTAACCAGCGCGGTAATTACGTAACACACTAATAGTAGGAATGGGTTTCATTTTGACAGTTCAACAACATTCATTGCGTTATTTACGTTGTTGAGCAGACAAAATTTTCGAACATATGAAGCAATGGATTAGCAATAGGCTTCAAAATGATTCAGATTGTGATAGAGAGTGTGTTACGTGGGTGGGTGTTACTTTTTAGTGGCGCAACGCGAATTTATTTAACTCCGAGTTTACAAACTCTACATTATCCCAACTAAACGAGCAAGTGAGCCTTACACAATTAAAATCATATGCCATACATACAAACAGTTTTTCTACACCATAGGCCCAACTGTCCAATCTTGTCGAGTCGTGACTCACATGATAATCAAAGGTTTGTAATCGAACACGGTCGTTATAACGTGTTAACGACCAACAATGGCCATGTTTCGGCTAATCGAGGGTTGCCCTCTAATCATTGTAATTACCATATTCATGACTATTAGTATGGGAATAAGTATCAAGCATTCAATGTAAGCAAGTGTACGAATAACCAGCACCCTAATTACGTAACACACTATCTATCACAATCTGAATCATTTTGAAGCATATTGCTAATCCATTGCTTCATAGTTTCGAAAAAATTGTCTGCTCAACAACGTATATAACGCAATGAATGTTGTTGAACTGTCAAAATGAAACCCATTCCTATTGTTAGTGTATTACGTAATTACCCCGCAAAAGTTTTCCGGGTAAACGGTTTCTTACTTCGAAACCGTTTATCTCCGTTTTCTTTATTTTCATCGAAGTCGTAGATTTGTTTACAAACTTAGCTGCTATGTAGCTTAATAAGCCTTTTTAAGGGGGATGCGCTAAGCTAGCCCGCGAAATTCAAATTTACTTACGTTTTTTGCAATTTGTAGGTCAGTGTCAAGTTGTATGTTGATATGATTATGATTCGGGGCCGTAACAAATATGGCTTTACATAATTATAATCATTAGAATCAGCAATACAACTCCTTAAGTATGAATTGGCCTCAAATGTCAAGATTTCATGACATAGTCGTTCAATAGGGTAAAATGAACTTATAAAGATGTATTGATGATTTTGTGATTATAATTCTATAAATAAATATTTCTTTCGGCCGCGAATCATATTTAGATCGACATACAACCTGATATTGACCTGCAAATTGCAAAAAACGTAAGAAAATTGGAATTTCGTGGGCTACTAACTTGTCATATTAGCAGCAAAGTTGTCGTAACAAGAAATTATTACTGCATTGATAGCTGGCTAAATGATAACAGCCACACGGGTCGATAGTAAGTTAAGCTACGATTGCCGCAGTCACTTAGTGGATGGGTGACCATCCATAACATATCGAGACCTCTCCGTGCCTCTGAAAACACGATAAGCCGTTGGTGCCGGCTGTCATTCGTCGACCTTTGACAGTCGTTACGGGTAGGCAGAATCCCAAAATTCTGACAACTAGACTTAACAAGGGGTATCTATCGTGTTACATAGTAATTGGGTTATGGAGGTCAGATAGGCAGTCGCTCCATGTAAAATACTGGTATTCAGCTGCATCCGGTTGGACTGGAAGCCGACCCCAATATAGTTTTGAAAAGCAAGGCAGATTGGTTTGTAAGCTCATTTCTTAAAGTTTATGTTTTCATGGAGAAGCCCTAACCGGTTTGTGACTTAGTACCAAATACCAATTAATTGGGAATCAAACGAGCTTACCTGTTAAGCGAGGTCTTCATTCTAATTTTATGAGCTGCAATCTGAAGTAGGTATAACTATTGACACTTTGAAAAATGTTTATAGGTAGTTTCCTGCAATAATTCATTTAGTGATTAGAATATAAATAATGCTGGTCATCAATTTGATTATTCTTATTGAACTTAAGTCTTGAGTAATTATACTTAAGACTTACTTACTTTAAGAATATTCAAATGAAATCAAAATATTTTATTTCTCATAAACCTGCATGGGCACTTATAAAGGCTCCCGCAGACAGGCGCGACGCGACAGCGCGACACAAAGGCGCCGACGAGCGGTGCCTTTGTGTCGCGCGCGATTCCCGTTGCGTGTCGCGCCTGTTTGTAGGAGCCTTGAAACGTCAGAAGCTATGTGCACGGTTCCAATTGGTCGTTACCTTATTTTATACTTTATCTTTATTATAACTTTAAAAATATTGTGCACGGTGCATTAATAACTAAGTAACCAACGTTGTGTCTGCCTTCTTTTTTTTAATTCAACCTATATTGTCCCACTGCTGGGCAAAGATCTCCCCGATAGATTTCCATTGTTCTTTGTGTGGTGCTTTCTGCGACCAATCTCCCGTAAACGCATCTAGGTCGTCACGCCAGCGTTTTCTAGGGCTCCCTCGGCGACGACGCCCGTCTTCTGGCACTCACTGCATGACGACTCTGGCCCATCTGTCCCGATGCAGCCTGTATACAAGGCCCGCCCAATCCCACTTCAGTCTAGCAGACTTATTGCCTGCATCAGCGGTTCCTGTTTTAGAGCGTATCGTATATTACGTATTCGGTCACTGAGCTTAACACTCCATCGCCCTTTGACAAATCTTGAGTTAGGACTTTAGAGACTCGGTCCGGGATCGAGTTTGAGCACCGTAGGTTAAGATGGGCAGGGTGCACGTGTCGATGAGTTTGCGCTTCAGGGATAAAGGTAGGTCAACCTTCATCAGGGACTTCATCGACCAGTAGCTCTTCCAGAAGTTCTCTATACGGCGGTTGATTTCTGCCTGTGCCTGTTTCCGAAGGATACTAACTGTCCCAAGTAAATGTACTCATCGACATAGTGCTGCGCCTGGACTGCTTGTGTGTGAATCGCTGCTGCAAGCTTTCTGCTTCGGTGTTGAGCTTGTAGCAGGGATTCTCATTAACATATATAGCAGTGTTAGGTTAAGTGTGTAGGTTAAGTTTACTAACATAATTGTTAAGAAATATTGTTACTAAAAATATTTGAGTCTATTGTCATTTGTTGATTAAATATCCTAATCCTAACTATCCTATCCTAATCTTAATCTTAACTAATATTATAAATGCGAAAGTAAGTTTGTTTGTTACCTTTTCACGCCTAAACCACTGAACGGATCATCATGAAATTTTGCATATACGTTGTCAGGGGTACAGAAACGGACATAGGGTACCTTTCATCCCGCAAAAAAGTACTGTTCCCGAAGAAAACAACAATAACGTTCTTATGATAATAGATGGCGCCACGTCTTTCGATTCATAACTGAATTATAACCCGAATTGATAGTCAAATTCTAAATTAACGCGAGCGAAGCCGCGGGCAGAAGCTAGTAAATAAATAATTAATAGTGGATTTCGTGCCCAAGTGTCTGCCTAAGTGTTAATAATTATACTTCAGATTGCAGCGAAATAAAAGCATCTTCTACCAATATTCATGGCTTAAAACCAATGTATATAAATTTTATAACCATAAGTTTTACTAATAGAAAACTATCTGATCACGAGAGGATCAGCCATCCGCATTTTTATTCGAGCACGGAGGACGGACCTCATATTATAATCTTAAACCGATTTCCCAGCTTCAATACAGTCTAGATTGCCAAACAGCTTAGGGTAAGGAAATTACATCTTTTCAAGTCTTCCTCAGCTTCATAAAGGTTTTCATGGAAGATGTTGTCTCTCTGTGTTTACCTGTTTGTGGATGAAAGTTTCGCGCGCTTTATGAGCGCCTAGTACCTACTTCGCGTTTGATATGAAATTCTAAGGTTTTATTAATCAGTCGTGTAGAAGAAATTATAGTAATTTAATGTGTTAATAATACTCATAGTATATAATATATAATACTCATAGTGTATAATACTCAACTCAAAGCATTCATTTCAAGTAAACCATTTACAGGCACATTTAAACTGTCAAGGAGTCGGTCAGTCAGAAAGATGAAGCTAGTGGCCCATTTCAAAGCATAGTAAGTTCCTATGGAGAAGAACAGGCAGGAAACTTCATGTGGCCACACCAGGAAGCCAGTGACAGAATGAAGTCCAATATTTTGTTGTGGAATTTTTGCCGAATCTCCACTGGTACTGCATCTTTGGTCAAGTGTATTTCCTGGGTTCGGGTCAGGCAGTGTTATCTTATTATTCCGTTTGTAAGTTCACAGTATCAAACCGGAGCCTGTGTTCGTGTCTGATTAGTGCGTAGACGACCGACCTCTCTTATAATTATTACGTTTAAACACAACTTAGTACATTACACTTATAAAGACTTTTACCAACAAATCAGAACTCCTTTACATGAGTCAATTTTAAAACAATCCACCCGGCACCCTAATAATTACGTAACACACTATCTATCACAATCTGAATAATTTTGATGCCTATTGATAATCCATTGCTTCTTATGTTCGAAAAATGTATCTGCTCAACAACGTAATTATCGCAATGAATGTTGTTGAACTGTCAAAATGAAAACCAATCCTACTGTTAGTGTGTTACGTAATTACCGCGCTGGGCCGGAGTCTCGACATAGATACCGACAAAAATCGGTCGTTAAGTCCAATCGTTGTCAAATTTCTTTAATAGATTTTCAAGTTTATTTCGAAAGCATAAGGTTGAAAATCTATTAAAGAAATTTGACATCGATACGACTTAGCGACAAATTTTTGTCGCTATTCATGTCGAGACTGCAGGGCCTGGGCCGGCAGTCTCGACATTAGATAGCGACAAAAATCTGTCGCTAAGTCGTATCGATGTCAAATTTCTTTAATAGATTTTCAACTTTATTTCCAAAGCATAAGGTTGAAAATCTATTAAAGAAATTTGACATCGATTGGACTTAACGACCGATTTTTGTCGCTATCTATGTCGAGACTGCAGGGCCTGGTCTTTACATTTTCAGTGACGTAACGTGAGTATTGATTGCACTACAATGCATACACTTATCACCTTATCTTATCTCCTGTCGCGAATTCAGATTTATTCGGTTCACACGGGAACCGTCGTTCCCTGGGTAATGTTGCTACTTGGGGGACTGGGGTCTTCGCCCTGCTAATCAAACAGGATTCGGGACACCTGCCACCTGCAAAATTTGTCAAGTCTGAAAATAATTCCGGATTTTTGTTTACTTGGAGATTGTGTGGTTATTTCTGGGGGATATGGTTTCCTTGTGGTTATAATGATATATTCTGCTGTAACCTACATGCTTCTCTTAAAGACTAGTAACCTTTAAGGAAACTTTTACTAATATTTATTTTAATTTGCTGTGAGTGTTGTTGTTGAAAAAATTAAATTTCATTTCAATCAATATATAGTAGCTGGACAAGGGTTTACGTCAAACTCCTACTGACTTAATTTTAGCCTTCCTCAACCATATGCTGGTGCTCGGCAACCCTTGCGAAGTCCTCCTATACTTACTTACTTATTGATCATAATTCTGTGCATTCAGGACTTCCAGGCCAGGCAAGACACTTCGCCCTTCGCCTGTATCACCCAGAATTAGCAATTATTTTTGTTACAGGCAATCCATGATCAACGACTGGACGCCCGAGTGGACTCGATGATAGAAGAAGGACTCATTAAGGAGCTACTAGACTTCCACGAAGAACACAACAAGCAAAGGATACAGGAGGGAAAGTGAGTTGGAACTACACTGTATTTTTAAGCAAACGTCTTGGTAGTCCGTAGGTTCAGATCCATTATCAAACTACGGTAACCACAGTTTTGTTGTCGTCTAGGTTAATAGCTGGACAAAACCTACTTGCCGTAGCGACTCCAGTCACAGATGTGAAAAACGCGTGTGGCACTCGGGGACTGCCGCGGTAAAGCTATTACATAGCATTTTTTATCAACTTATGCAATTATAATTATTTATTTATTTTTTATTTCAGCAGTATATTTTTTTTCTTTGATATTAATTCAAGTACAGTCGTACCATATACATACACGTTAAGCGAACGCTCGGCCGAGCTACATGGTAGGCGGAGTGGGGGGTGTTAGGTTTTATTTTCGTTACGGAATTTCTTCATTCGGTCGCCGCGCTCAAAGCCCGCGATAAAAGCTATGCAATAGCTTAAAAAAAAAACTTGTAATATTATGACAATGGTTCGTTTAGGATATTTTTTTGAGGAACACTATACTTTAAAACTACAAACCTAGAAAATCAACGCCTCAAGTATGCCAACATAAAAAAAAACTTATCATTTAAAAGCAAGAATCAGCAGACAGTGAAGTCTGTCGATCGATACTTAATTTACGAAAAACAAAGGGCATTCGATCCACACAAATTATCCGTGAAATTAAATGGCGTTAAACGAAACATTTTGTTAGTAAGAAACGCGAAATTGACAGGAAACTCTTCTTCAGAATGTGACCAACATGACCTGCCACGTGGCGAAATAAGGAACTAAATTGAAATCTTGTACTAAATTTGACGTATGCCAAAGCAAGTGGCGCCACCCTGAAATGTCAAGTTAATCTGGACAATGCAATATTTGCGTAATTATGTGTTTGATAAGTTTTATAGCCGTATTGACTGGTTGAATGGTTTTCAAAGCTTGATTCGATAATGGCTTCAATGAACTTGGCTCCTAACGTTCAACTGAAAACCAAGCCTGATTGCTTGGTGGAAAAGCATTGAGAGGAAAAATAAGTTTAAATAATCGGGAAATTTAGGGTCCATTCCATCATTTTCTGAAACATTACTCCAGTAGTCAGTTATTTATCAAATTCACACACTACTTAATTTTTCCGTGTTACTGCCACTTCATACAACTGTCAAAGAATGACAGTTGTGATTTGAATATACGGACAATTTAAGTGGGTGGTCAATTTACTAAACAATTAATTTCCCTGACTTTACATAAAAAACTATCAATTATTGTTTGTTCATAAAGCTCTTGCTTAGTAGTCTCTTCCCCATTGTAACTATATTTTATCTTGGGTAGTGGTAAACGGGTAATCATTTACCCATTCTAACTCTGACCGCTAAACCGCCGCGCGACACCAAACAATTTATCAGTTGTTTGATCAAGACATTTGCGTGTCCATGCGGCTACAACGGGCCCACCTCACTCTAACCTACAAATAACCAACCATACTAGAACTTCATACAATCGCGATACCGATAGTGTACCGCGATACGATACGCGGTACACTAGACATGAAAGACTGCAAAATTATCTTTGAAAGAAGTGTACTAATAATATATATATATATTTTTTAATATTTTTAAATGTTTTTATATTCTAATATTTAAAAATATAATTTGTATTTACATATATAATGAAATAAAGGAAATAATATTACTAGCCTATTGTTGTCCCACTGCAGGGCAAAGGCCTCTTCTCATACTGAGAAGGCACGAGCATTGATCACCACGCTTGCTCAAGACGGGTAGGCGATTTCACACCTTAAAGTCTAGGTTTCCTCACAATATTTTTCCTTCACCGATGTCAGTAATGTCAAGGATAAACTCAGATAGTACATATGAATTGAAAAAGTCACATTGGTATTGATACGGGTTTGAACCCACAACCTCCGGCATGAGAGGCGAGGCCTTAACTAATGGGCCATCACGACACGAGCTTAGGAAGGATACTAAGCTATACAAATACTTGCTAAAATCGCCCTAATATTTAGTTTCATACGCAACGGAATAGCAACGTCAATCCAATACTTAAAATAGTTTATCATCATAGCTGATGTTGACGATAAACTACAACTGGATTGCAGAAAATAAACCAAAATGCTTAAAAGGTCACTTCAATAATAGCCAGCTTCTTTACAGTTACAAACAAAATACCAACGCACCTCCACCGTACGCAGTCTATGGTATTAAAAAAACTTGCACAAAAACAAATATGGCGTTCGCGGGCAATGTCCTGAGTGTCATCTGCTGTGCGGACTGTGCGGTGCTGCGGTGAGCGGTCGCGTACTACGCACAGGGTCGTGTTACACGGCCGAGCCTATTTTACTACGATCTCATTGTTTGGTACTTTGCATTTATTAGAGGAAACGACGACTCATCTAAACTAATAATTAAAGAGAAAAGATTTCATTTTTGGAACGAAGTTCTTTAACGCAGCTTGCGGTAGGAGTAAAATTTTTGAAAAATTTAGGACGCGTCACATTACTAAAAAGCGTTATGCCTCCTCCATGCGACTTTTTATTTTATTTTATAGAAAGAAACAGAGAGAGAGAGATAGTTTTAATGGTTTTCGATGGTGCTGAAGTCGATAGTAAGGTCAAAATGGAAATCCAAGATGGCAGCTGCGAAAATTTAAAAAATTTTCTTCATGGGTGTCGTTTTCATGGTTTTCGAGGGTGCTTAAGCGGATAGTGAAGTCAAAATGAAAATCCAAGATGGTATATGCGAAAATTTTCAAATTTTTCATCAATCTATCTAAACCTCTATATAGAATTATATTCGGAGTTGAAGAAAAACCGTAAGGAACTTCGTTCCTGACGGGGGTCCCCCGACCCCACACGTTTTTCTGTATGTTTGTTTGTTATGCTTTCACGCTAAAACGTGTGAACGAATTTTGATGAAATTTGGCATATGGGTAGACCATGACCTGGATTAAGACATAGCATACTTTTTATCCCGATACCCCCAAGGGATCGAGACGTGTGCAGGTGAAACCGCGGGCGCAGCTAGTCTGCCAGGTGCCACCCTTACGAACTTAGATTGTTCACATTGAACCATAATCTGTTATAGAGAGAAAGGCAATTCAGGGCGAATTTCACTAAACACTGAACGCAATCAGCACATCTTAACCACGTTCAAGATTGTCAGGGTCATCATTGTTGTGGAATATTGACACTGAGAGCTCTTGAACGCGGTTTAGATCTTCACTTTCATTGCAATTGGCCTAAAATGCCTGACTCTCTCTCACTAGGCCCTTTACTAAAACAGAGCCTTGTGACAGACGGACATACAGATAAACAAGCAGTTTTGATACTACCCTTGGCTTCACAACTGTAGACACGGCTACATATCAAGCTATACATTTCCAGTATAAGCTGCCTTGTATAGGATTTCCGTACAATGAGAGGTCAGCTTATAAGGGAAATGTATACCTTGATATTTAGCCGGGTGTACATAGTTTCTATTTTTAGCTACAAAGGCTATACTTTCACCGATCATTTCTTTTTCAGTCTGTTATCATAACGCGGACACGGCATAGCGCCTAGTGTATGTAACTGTAGTGCGTTCAATAATCTAAAAAAAAACTGGCCAAGTGCGAGTCGGACTCGCGCACGAATGGTTCCGTACCATTATCTATAAAAACGGCAAAAAAATTATGTCTGTTGTATGGGAGCCCCCTTAAATATTTATTTGATTCTGTTTTTTTTGTATTTGTTGTTAAAGCGGCAACGGAAATACGTCATCTGTGAAAACTTCAACTGTCTAACTTTCACGGTTCATGAGATACAGCCTGGTGACAGACGGACGGAAAGCGGAGTCTTAGTAATAGGGTCCCGATTTACCCTTTGGGTACGGAACCTTAAAAATCATCTATCATCTACCTACTTTCGTGATTGATTAGCTTTTTTATTTCATTGAAATCCATGGAACAAAAACTTAGTCATTCTGATTGATTCTCTTTTAACGCGGTGTGTAATTGATATCCAATCTCCCGGGACCAATAGACGGAACTCTCGTTTTTCTGATTTTCAAAAAGTGAAAGTTTTTCTGGTTACAATCTACCTATTTCAATGGCCTAACTGGAGCCTAATATTTAGGGATTATTTATTCTTCCTCTTATTCTGTCAAGCATGCTTAGAAACATGTAGAAGTAAGTCAGTTAAAAGACTATCGACGAAAAATGAACTAACAGGCTGACATTAATTGTTATTAATTATTCCATAGTTGTATGTTAATTTTTAATTAAATACCGACATTATTTACTAAATATTTGCATGCTATCACTCAAACGGGAGCTTATTATTTTTATTGCAAGTATCAAGACTAGCTAATTAGGACTGCGTAAGCGGGGGCCGTAGCAAACAGTGAACACCAACCAACAAGCGATGGTATGTGAGCCAACTCGCTACCCCTTCATAGAAATTAAGCCCGTAGATGAAGTACACCTTATGCAGCCAATAAGTAGATACTCGTATGTACTACCAACTGTGGAAAACAGGAATTCAAGGGACCATTCAAACACACGCATTTTGGCAAAAGATAGTTCTATTTTTGGTGTCCAAATTTAGCTTGCTAAACAACGCTGGATTCCTAGTTCAATTAATTTGACGTGTAACAATGTGATATGTACCTACAATAGAACCAATACCAACTCGACCTAGGAGACTATAGTATCGGATATTAGGATAATATTCGGATATGAGTTTTGAACCAAACTATACATAATTAAATGATAAATGATTTTATTTCTGTAAGTAGGTTTGTACAAACACTGACACGTCAATCATATTTTTTTAACTAGATGAGGTCGGCGTTTCCTATCTGACTACTCTGAGAAGAAAGGCCGAAATAAACTCAGAGGTCACAGTATCTTTTAAAGTCCAGACATAATCTTGGTCAGATTATGTGAAGATCATGTAGATTAGTGTCTGAAATGGTCTTTTGAAGAAAGAAGAAGGAACCACGCAGATTGAATGGTCCTGTCCAGTCAGTGCACGTTGCAATTGCTCTGATTTTCGAGAATCGAGCTTAAGCTTAACACGGATGAAAACCTCTGTTATTCCACGCGTTCATGTGCTCTCTGACTATATTAAAATTCATTGACGGTGAACCCTTAACCCTACAAGCAAGTAATATAGGGTTATAGATCAAAATTGTGCATAAACCAGGTACACCTCTATCAAAAAACCACATCCACTTTACCCTTTTGTATAGCATGGGAAGACATGTACCAACTAGCAGTTCTTTCATTTGGTAATCGATAGAAACACGGAAATAAACTAGAAAGTTTAAATCTTACAAACGGAATTAAATCTTTGTAAAACCACAGGCTGCAGGTTGAAAAGCAAACTCATATTAAAATTTGAATGAAAATATTTTCAATCTTGAACACTACTGTCTTAAAGTATATGAGGAAATTGTAAAGAAAGCTGCGGGGTAATTGCGTAACACACTAACAGTAGGAATGGGTTTCATTTTGACAGTTCAACAACATTCATTGCGTTATTTACGTTGTTCAGCGGACAAATTTTTCGAACATATGAAGCAATGGTTTAGCAATAGGCTTAAACTGATTCAGATTGTGATTGATAGTGTGTTACGCAATTATGGTGCTGTACTTAGTGCTCTGAAGTCGCCCACATGCAGTAACCAAAAAAACCTACAAATCAATGCACGTTCCTGAAAATTACAGACTCATAGGTAGTCTTATTTGTCACAAATAAGCCAACATGAACATATTCCTACACCAAACAAGTAATCGATACATTTACAAGCCACAAGCTTTATAATTAAATGATATTTGTTTCTGTAAATTGGTAAAAAAATCACTTTACGCGTCAAAAATAACTTAAGTTTTAAAACTAAATGCGTTCGGTGTAAATTAAAAGTACATAAACCTATAAAAACATCAACTAAGCTATTACTTCCAGTAACTTTAACTCGGGGTAAACTTATAGGTCTTCATCTAGACGGTGGGTTCATTACGCGCACGTAATACGTCACCCTGCAACACAACTACCCTTTAACCTACTTCAGCGGTCTTACCCTTTGAATGAGGGCACTGGAGCTGTTAGTGACCCTACTTCAACTATTTTGTTGTTATGACGCAAGGGCTGTAATTTCTTGGCGATTGAGAAAATTTGAGGGAAAATAGATCGTGTTTCAAGGAGAGTGAGTGTTTTTAGGAAGCGTTTTTGCAAGGAAAGCTACGGCACTGCTTACTCTAACTTCTCTTTGCTCTATAATGCTAAATTGTCAATTAAGTATGCTTTATTAAATTATTATTATTTTGTATTTCTTTATTTTTGTAACACAAATATCCAGGATGAACAGTTGCGTATGTCCTTCTCCAGGTCCCTGGCTACCTATTTGTCAAATTTCATAAGGATTGGTTTAGTGAGTGGGATTGGTTTAGGTGTGAAAACATATCATACAGAAAGATAGACAGACAGAGTTACTTTCGAATTTATAATATTAATATGGATATAAGAATATGTTTAGTACAGTCAATCTGGGTAAAGGTTCGTACACACTGGCGCGACGCGACGCCCGACAGAAAGGCGCCGCGTGTCGCGCGAAGAGCGGCACCTTTCTGTAGCGCTGTCGCATCGCGCCTGTCTGTGGGAGCCTTAACTTAAACCGTCAATATAACATTAGCCCAAAATTATATAAATTTACAAAATTTTAATTTTATTGTCTTTATAAACAATATGTACCTTCTACATATTGTTTACAAAGTTTGTTGCAAATAACCTAGGCATAAGCAAAAAAAAAGAAAATCTCAAATAGAATTTTGGGCTAATGTTAATATTGAAGGTTTAAGTTACCCAAATTGACTGTACCTATGGATTAGTTATTCTGATTTTGGTCAAATAAACAAATCACCCAATTTGGACAGCTTTATTGATCAGCACCCTAATTGCGTAACACACTATCAATCACAATCTGAATAATTTTGAAGGATATTGCTAATCCATTGTTTCATAAGCTCGAAAAAATTGTCTGCTCAACAACGTAAATAACGCAATGCATGTTGTTAAACTGTCAAAATGAAAGCCATTCCTACTATTAGTGTGTTACGCAATTACCCCGCAGGCTTATAGAAACTGTTACATATTATTTACAAACCTGTTTTACTAACTAAGCTCACCTAACTCATACCATTACTAACCTTACAATATAAGATTGCAATATTGTTGTCAAATAGTCCCGCTGTTAAACCACAAATATTCGTGTCTACAATTTAATTGATTAAGTACTGCTTAGTTTAATTAATTCATTCACGACTATAAATGCATTGTTAACTGCAACTATTCTTGTAAGCTAAGATTACGTGCCATTTATAAACGGATTTTGATCTTATCAAGCACTTTTATCGTAGTACCTGGCTATCAATTAATCTGTAGGTTGTTTAATGCGCATTGATTCAAAACCGGAAAGAGAACTCTACTTGTCCTGACGTAAAACCTACGAGGTTTCCGTAAAAGGTTTTTACCAATACGATGCAGGGGAAATCCAAAAACTTAAATATCACCAAGGAGTTTCTATCAATTATTTTTAACTAATTGAACGCATATGCCTGGTGCGCCATTTCTAGAGCATTACAAAAAGTTTTGGTTTTAATTTTTACTTGTCTGTGCAGCGTTCGCTTTAGCGCATGCGCGGTGATGTGCGTAGTTTTGGCGCCATTCATACGTTTTGTTGTACTGAATTTCGTGAGAAACTTTGATCTTCTATTTAGTAGGTTAAATCCTAATATACGACAGTAGCTAAAGTAGTGTATGAAACTGCACATAACTAGCTAATAAAACTCTCGTGTGATGATATTAAAATCCTCGCCTACGCGGTTTTTAAACACACACACACGTGTTTTAATACCCTTCATTATACAACAGTTTCAAAACTACTACCACGTCAAGGCTCAAGAGGAGACTGTATGACCAGCAGTATGATCACAGCCGGTGAAGTACCTACTCAAAGCGTTGCAAGTTCCACTTTGAGCTTAGATATGATTTTCGACACATAAACATCGGGCTTAGTCCAGTCAAGAGGGCTTACACAAGTGGCAATCGCTTTCGAAGCGTTTCGTATTTCTACGACTTCCAAAAGGATTTATGTACGGTTTTCGGTAGCTTAATGTCTATCCAATACATTTTTGACTTTTTCGTCATCCTTATCGCTAATAGAGAGAATGTCAGTTTGTCAAGGCCCTCAAGTACAAAAGAATGAAGAAGATCCATTGCTAAAACCAGTACCCTAATTACGTAACGCGCTATCTATCACAATCTGAATCATTTTGAAGCATATTGCTAATCCATTGCTTCCTATGTTCGAAAAATTTGTCTGCTCAACAACGTAAATAACGCAATGAATGTTGTTGAACTGTCAAAATGAAACCCATTCCTGCTGTTAGTGTGTTACGTAATTACCCCGTAGTCTTCTTTTAACCGACTTCAAAAAGGAGGTTTTTTTTGTATTTATGTTACGCGATATCTCCGGCAATTATTGTTGATCGAATTCTAAAATTCCTTTTTTAATGGATATAGTATGCCTCAGGGGCAGTCCCATATAAATTTTATTAGCTTTGCTTGGGCAGTTTTTCAGTTACTTACCTTCAATAATACGTATTTTTGCCACTTAGTGTATATTGACGATGTTATAATAACTTCCTGTCACTGTTATTTACATAGGTAGTGGTATACGAATTTGTGTGGGGTAGGTACCGCAACTAAAAAGTGAAAAATAAAAACTTAAAAAAATAAAAGAACAACCAACTTTAAAAAAAAAACACTACAAAGTAGAAAATAACTTTCATTTCGGAAGTCGGTGGTTGCTTTTTTTTTTCGTCAAAAACTTTTTTCTTTCAATCTTTTCGAAATTGCTAATGCTTTCAAGGTGAACTGAACTAGGTAATTAACAATAATAATCAAATATAACATATTCGTTGATTTGGTTCCCACATAAAGCCTAACATCTTTTATTATTTATTCTGAGAATCAAATTGATGTGTCACGATCCTGTACCACCAGGTTTGGAGTCAAATATTTTTATTAAAAACTTTCCAAAGGTGCAGAAATAAGGATAAAGTTGTGCGAACAGCATTACTTATTACTTTTTGATTTTAGTTTCGGCTAAAGCCGATTGGTTCAAAAGTCCTTAATATTTTGACAGTGGATATATTGTAAGTAGGTAGTTAGTTTGACTTATAATTCGGCTCTCGTGTTGTTATGCGTATTAAGTACAGGTCTTATGGTATTTCAATATTTATACAGTATTAGCTGTTAAGTAGTCTGTTTGGTCATGTTTAAAAATATTCCCAAATTACGTTGTATAAATTAAAACCTGTCAAATTAACTTAGAGGCTTCCAAAACTGGAAAACACACATTACAAATTATAATTAACTGCGTATGCATACTATTGGTGTTCGGACACGTGACTAAAACACAAATGTGCGATAAAAATATCAAAATATAGGAAATAAATCGAATACATAACTTTTGAAGGTTAAACGTTAGCGTGGTGCGTACAAGCTTGAGGTGAACGAACGATACCTAACAAACGTTACGTAATCGATGATCGCTCGCTAAATAATTATACCATCGACAAAAACTCCGCCACGAAATGGCGCGCAAATATTCATATTCCATTTTTAAATGTTCGGGTTTCTACGCGCTACGTTGTCATTAAATAATATATTGACGTTTTATGCAAAATACGATAGTCGTGCATCATCTGCATTGAGCGTATTTATTGTTATCAATATCTAGTTGCTTAAATAAGCATAGATATATTTATATCTCAATCAGTTCTTCTAGTGCCTATCTTGGTGACTGCTGCGTGTTCGATTAAATATACAAAAAAACATTACCGAGTACAAAATTAAAATAATAAGTATGTCTCATTTAGGCACCTGGCCTATTCTCAAAACGGTGAAAGAAAACATAGTGAAGAAACCGGCATGTCCTAGAACCAAAAATTCGATGACATGTGTCATCTACCAACCCGCACTGGGCCCGCGTGATGGATTACAGCCCCAGGCCCAAGCCTGTGGCCCAGCAGCGGGAAAAAAAATATAGGACCTAAAGCAGTGCAATAAACGAATAATGACGTAATCAAGGGATGACATTAGAGAAGCCGTAGGTACCTTAAGCTTTCTCTAACGTTACCATAAAACTAAAGATACAGTTCATCCTAAAATTAGCATCGGTTCATGGCACTACATAGCAATCGACTTCAACAACCGATTTGACGAATATCCGAACCCTACAATCTCTTTCCATTGCCAATAACAACAGAACTAAAAGTTTCCCAATTATTTAAATGTTCCTACGAAAACGTGGTACCTATATTTACTATATCCCAATAAAACAAACATCGAACACGCCCACAAGTAAACAATCCGCGCGAGTTCCACTTCCCTGACAGATATACGGTATTGAAAAGATAAAAAAATATTTTTGCATCGCTTTATGTTGGAAAATACTTATCTGAAGTTAATCCGGCACCGGACTGACCCTGAAAGATCTGTCTTTAATACATTTTACAGTTTTTTTAAACAAATCCTGATATCTAGCTCGACAGGTTGTTCAGTAGGTACAAGTTTAGATAATTCGTTATTAGGTACTTAAAATCATAATCTTTGCGGCTTCCCTAATCGGCTTACCTACAAGCTTACGAGCATTTACAAAATCAATTTGTGTAAGAAGTTCAACTTAGTTACCTGCTCAGTGCTCGTACCTTACTTATGTTTCATAATCATAACCAAGTCTACGTCAACAAACATTCATATTGTTTAATTATTCACTTCTGTGTTTCATAGACTATTCAAGCGTTTATCCTCGACGACGGGTAAAAGACCCTTGGCGGTATCCGCACCCCGTGTAACATTAATAATTTATTTCATACAATATCCTATTTTTTATCGTTTTCCAGGCCACCGGACTACACCAAAGGCATCTTCCAAACTCTCGGCTTTAAAGAATTTCATGACTATTTAATGTTATCCGAGGAGGAAAGAAACAGTGATTCAGGAAAAAAATTGCTCAAACAAAGCATTGAAAACATGAAAATGGGCACCAGAAGGTATGCCCGCCGGCAGAACAAGATGATTAGAGGAAGATTCTTAGAACATCCTACAAGAGATGTAAGCAGGGTTTTAATTAAATGTCAAATAAAACAACCTATTGTATGGTATACTTGTGTAGTAACAGCATTGTACGTTGGTGGGCAATAGAAAAAATCTACGGGACGTAAAATGTACCATAATTTTTCGTGTCGTGTAACAGTCGATAGATCAAATAAGCGATATCTAAGTATTTCGTGTTATTATTGTCTTGCGCATATATTTTATGCTTCGTTCACATTTCATGTGAACATTTAGTACAAAATTTATTACATGTAGGTAATTTAATTACATGTTTGAAAAGCCAGAATTGTGTACTTCCAAATTTTTATATTATTTATTAGTCAGGTAGTACTCAGTCATAGTTCCATTTCAATATTTTTTGGTTACTTTAATTAAACTTACTAGCGACCTTTAAAAAAATAGTTTTGAATAGAGCCATCTCGTGTCAAGTAGCAAAACTAGAATGAAGAAAACTTAACAACGACATCTAGTGTCGAGTGGGCGAACTACTGAAAACGGATCACAACTTTCAACTGTTATAATGCTTCAAAAAAAATAGATGGCGCTAAAATATTTTTTTTTCAGGTACCACCTATCTACGAACTTGATACTACAGATGTTTCAAAATGGGATGATAAAGTTAAAAACAAAGCTATACACATTTTAGAAAGTTACCTGAACGAAACTCCATGTAACTTTGAACCATTAACAATCGAAATCGATGAAATGAAAAGAGGTGCTGATAGAAATTCACACAACCACTGTGATGTGTGCAACAGAATATTCATAGGGGATAATGTGTATGCCATTCATCTTAAGTCCATAAGACATAATAAAGTGCTGAAGAAAAAGAAACGCCTTGAAGAGCTGAAGAGAAAGATGGAGCTGATGGAGGAGGAGAAGACTTCTGATGCTTAACTATGTGCTTGTTTAAATTGTAATGTAGTGTAAATGTAATGTAACTCTAGACTTATTAATAAACTCTCTCAATTCTCACAGTAATTATTTATTGAAACAACTAATATATACATCTAAACCATCTAGGAATAACTTAAACTTTTTCCTCTACCAGTTTTGGCTCTAGTGGTACTTTTTTAGCCCTGTAATCATAGTGCTCAAATTCAGGATATTGCTTAATAATTTCACTGTATGCATGAACTATTCTGGCAAATTCCATGTTAGCAATCTGGAACGATCTCGTAACAGGATCAATGTCAGCCATCTTGTACATTCTCAATGCCATTTCTTCTCGTACATCTTCAGGGAACAAAGTTTGAGCACCTCTAATTGAATACTTTTGTCTCATAGAAAATATTTGCCGAACAACTTTCTCAACCATTTTGAAAGGATGCTGTATTATAGGGTGTTTTAAAGGTGTTAAGGTCACTACTCCAACATCAACGTCTGGTTTTGGAAGAAATGCTCCCCCTGAAATGTCAAACTTATATTTTACTGTGCACCAGTTCTGGCACATTACAGATAGTCGGCATCTCTGACTGCTGAGAATTCTTGCTGCCATCCTTTCAGCTACTTCTTTTTGAAATGTCAGCGTCATTCTAGTTCTACCAAAGGCCCATGGACCTTCTTGCTTAGATATCATTTCTAGCCAGCGTATAATCAGTATTGTGGACACACTAAAAGGCAAGTTGCCAATTAAATTAACTGGTGGTGGTGAGTCAAGCCAATCTGTCTTCACATCTTTAGGGATGAACTGACCAATGTCAGTCTTTAAAATATCACCAGTTATGATGTCTACATCAACCTTATCTCTACATGCATCAGCTAAAAGTTCCAGTGATGGCACAAAACGAGGATCTTTTTCGATCAGGATTAATTTTCTTGGAGCTCTTTGGATTATTGACCTTGTTATTCCGCCGGGGCCAGGACCAACTTCGCAGACGACGTGTTTTTCTATATTACCAGCGGCGTTCACTATTTTTTCTAACAAACGCGGTTCCATGAGGAAGTTCTGAGACAGTTCCCGAAGAGCACGTAGTTTGTACAGTCGAATAACATCTTTAATACTTGGTAGAGGAGGTAATCTTATTTGTAAAGCTTTCTTCGCCATCGTCATATTACTGCTGCTGCACTTTGATGGGTTCTTCAAAGTCGTCGAGGAAGGTTTCTTGCTTCACGGCGAATATCGAGTACAAGTAAACACTTAGCACTCCAGTTCCAATTGCTAGTCCGGTGATTCTATTTTTTTTGGAAATCTGCTGCAGCTTACTTACTCGTTCACGATTTTTTTGCTCTATCAATCTCATGTAAGTTATTTCAGCCTGTTTAAGTACTGGATCTTGAGCAGTACTGTTGATTTTTGGCTTGAAACTTGCATCGGAGTCTCCCATTACGAAAACAAATCTCGACAAAATAACCTCAACACGCAGTTAGCAAACTTCTAGAGAACGAATGGATAATTGACTACAGATAACAAAATGTTATGTAATGAATGAATGATTCTACTAAAACATTCCAAGGTAAGACAAATTTGAGTTTTTAAGCGTTACGTCATGTCACTCCTGTTAGCAAAATAAAAGGATCTTTTTTTATTTTGCCAACATTTTGAACGAAAATGTTTAACTTTTAAACGTGATTTTAACAAATGCACAAATATTACCAAATATTAATAACACTTCTGGCATAAACAAATTATGTCTTCAGTTAGTTTATGCAAAACAAAACCAGCTGTTTCTGACGTTTTCCATAAAATCAACAAAACAAAAGCCATGCGCGCATCCGTCCTTTTCTAAACAAGACTTCTCTGTCGCACTTATGCATTTGCATCGGCTCGAACTCGCAACCTCGCACTTCTCGTGTCAAAGTCGTCAAATCCCGTCTCGCGTTGTAGACGTTAGCTTGTGTGACTCGTTTGGCTGCGCACTAGAATCGTGTTAAACTTTGTTGTGTTTTGTGTTATAAAATGCCTTTTATTTCAAAAGACTGGCGGTCACCAGGTGAAGAATGGGTGAAAACTCAAGAAGGATGGGAAAAGAAAAAAGTGCTGGAGTGTACCGCACAAAGGTGAGTTGCGTTGCAAAATAAACACAGTCCTTTGTTCGCATTCGCATTTAGTTGAACACAACATATAACACGGGCCGTTTAGTTAATTAATTTACCTAACATTAGTGCGCTAAAAATGATAATCATGCTTGATTTTGTAGTGTTATTGTGATTGTTGAAAATTGCTATTTTGTATTGCAGATATCCCGCTATAACTAATTTTAATAACCCTGATGAAAGTCACCAGAAGTCGTGGTGAGTGTTGCTAAAACTTATCCATACGTTTGTTAAATTTAGTCGCGATCAGCTGTTGTCTGTTGTGCGCTGTTATTGATTTTCCTGTGTGTGAGTCCTTTGCCTGGTTTTGTGTGAACTAGGTACCTACTTGGTGCATACGAAGAAAGTGTGAAATACATATACTTACTTGTGTAAATAGGTAGGTAGGTATGTACCTTCTTGCTTAGACGTATGTTAGGTAAGTAGGTACCGACTGAAAGCTATTTGTGAAACAAAGTAGGTACCTATTTCATTACGAAATTTAAAACGCTCCTTTCAAGTTTCAGAATTACCAAAATGTAGGTAGGTGTAGATACTTAGGTAGGTATAAATACTTCGGTGCAATAAAATTGTGTTTGTTTACCTCTTGATTCTAATGAAAACTTAGAAAAACTAGTCTTATAACACAACCACACAACCATCACCCACTCTCAAGGCTCCCACAGACAGGCGCGACACAACAGCGCTACACAAAGGCGCCGCTCGTCGCGCGACACGCGGTGCCTTTGGGACGTCGCGTCGCGCCAGTGCGTACGAGCCTTCACGCATTTTATGACCTATTAAATTAAATGCCTAGGTAGCATTAGTTGAACGTTTACGTAGGCAGCTATTTATTGTTGATAATAAAATAAATTGCTACTAATATGGTACCTACTTATACTAGGAAAATGTAGGTAGGCTACTAAACGTAAACTATCTCTTAAGTAGGTAGGTGCCTACCTAGTTACCGATTTTACTGTAGATAGGTAATAAATAAACAGGAACTTAGATCAAATAACTGAAAATAAAGGATGAAATAGGGTAAAGGTTCGTACACACTGGCGCGACGCGACGCCCGACACAAAGGCACCGCCTCGCGCCTGTTGCGCGACGAGCGGCGCCTTTGTGTAGCGCTGTCGCGTCGCGCCTTTCTGTGGGAGCCTTAAATCTAAATACTTAAATCTTTACAGGAAAACACAAGAAAATTTAATAGCGTCTTATCCTGTTGCTGTCGCCTTTGTCAAAACTTCATAAGCATTGACGAGAGTCGTTATTTGAAGCTATATGTATATCACATGGACCGACATTGAGATTTGAGACCCATGAATCAGTCCACCACCGCATTCTCCTAAGATACCTGTCTCATAAATAACATATTAAGTTAAAGGTAGGTAGGTACCTACGCACGATCAAGCTATACATTGCCAGTATAAGTTGACTTCTCATTGTACTAAAAGCCTATACAATGCGAGGTCAGTTAAAACTGGAAATGTATAGCTTGATATGTAGCCGTGTGTACCACCAAAAAACAAGTGCTCGTTTTGGAATTTATCCAAATTCCAGAAAGAAAACTAAAACCATTGCTGTTTTCAACTTAGGTACCTCTACCTACCCAAATGGACTCACTTCAAACAATGAAGTTGGTACATACGAAGCACCTTTTAAATTAATGATACCTACTCAGAATATGTGCTAAGTCGAAATCGAACTAGGCAGGTAGGTATCTATGCATAGGGAAAGGCTTCCCCAGACAGGCGCGACGCGACAGCGCTACACAAAGGCGCCGCTCGTCGCGCGATACGCGATGCCTTTGTGACGGGCGTCGCGTCGCTCCAGTGTGTACGAGCCTTAATTTCTTTTGGTCCTGAAACAGCGAGTCAGCACACAGACTTCCCACCGACTTTCTTCTTCCTTCTCCCTAATTTTTTTCTACATTCATCACCATTGTCCGTCACATTTAAAGACGATCTAAAAGTGCAAAGAACGACATCTCACTCCTATTGCAGTCGCTTCCAATAAATTCAAATCGGCGCCCAGATTCCATATACCACGGAATAGATAAGTAGATACTGCAGGATTTCAAGTACCTACCTAAACTTATCTCTATCGATGTTCCAAAAAACAATATTATGAATATCATAACAAACTGTCTATATTGTATCGACGCGTAATAGAGAAATTAGGTCGTTTGATAACGTAAATAAACAAACATGCTAGCCAAGGAATAAATTATGTAAGTTAACATGAATCATCATTTTGTTTCACAACAATGATTGGCTACTAGTATTCTCAGAATCGACTTGAATTATATTCTGATACAATATTCTACTAGGTACCTAATATCTAACATCGTATCCTCAATTTATTTTGATGTTCTGATGGACTTCAAAACCAACGTGCATGGAACATACCTGCACTGACTGGACTGGTCCACTTAATAACAACACAAACAAAACCCATTACCACTTAACAAAAACCATTTCAGACACTAATCTACATGGTCCTCAAAGATAAGGTCCGAATTTTTATATGTATACAAATTGACATTTATGAATTTTTGATATACAATGACATGAGTATTTACTTTCTAAAGTATTATATTATTTTAATTATTGTGAATAATAAGGACTATGTAGGTCATTGCTTTTTTTTTCTCAGTTTTAATCATGATCTGGCAGTTTGAGTAATTTATGCGGCTTACCCAAATGTCCTTTCTTTGGTATTGTTCGTCGAATCGTTGAGCTCCTTAAGTTCTGATTTGAGCTGCACGATTACTGACAAATGCGTGCACTGATCGGACATGTCCACTCAATCTGTGTCGTTCTTTCCTCAAAAAACCATTTCAGACACCAATCTATATGGTCTTCACATGATCTAACCAATATTATGTCTGGACTTTAAAAGAGACTGTGACCTCTGAGTTTGTTTCGGCCTTTCTTCTCAGAGTAGTCTAGTCAGATACGAAACGGCGACCTCATGTAGTTTAAAAAATATGATTCACGTGTCAAAGTGTTTGTACAAACCTACTTACAGAAATGAAATCATTTATCAGCTGAAGTAGTTGAAAATGACCAGTATATTGTAAAAGCTAGACAAAACATCGAAGGCTCCCAACTTTTAATTTTTAATTTTAACCAAGAAGTGTATTCAATAGTATTGAAAATCAAAACACACCCGAAACAAAAAAACCGGTACCTATTAAAAAACGGTTTTGGGATTTTTGTTTCAGCTAATATTGTCTTTCGTTAACAAAAATAGCTGATATGAAAGGATCCAGATCCCAGGTGATTAAATAATATCAGGGTGCTTTAAATAAATATAAATCGACACTTTACAAAGTTTACAAGAATAGATAGAAGAAGAAAGTTACCACCAATTTAAAAAAAACGGAATTCCGTCGAGTTTGAACTCCAGATTCCATTTATGAAATCAAAAATCGGAAATAAAATCCATAGACTACGAACACGAACGAGTATTTAATAGAAACGACAAGTCGTGACCAAACACAAAAAGTTTTGACCGTATCTAGGTCAGGCTGAAATGCACAGTTCAGGTCAAACCACTCGCCTGAAAAATTCTGACTCAACATGAAAACCAATTTGTTTGGCAGACAGATTTTGTTTAGCAAAGTATTTAGAGCAAACTAGCTAGTATTTTAGCAAAGTATTTAGACAAAACTTTTCGACTGGGTTCGATTTAGACTAACCTAAATTGCGACACTATGATTCATTTAGAAAAGAAAGAAAATAAATAAAAATAGTTTATTCTGCACGAACAAAACGCACATTACAAATGAATGACGATCGACGACGATTTTTCTGTTACTTATATAAAACTTTAGCTTTGCATTCGTCTTTTCCATCAGACTAATTTAATGTTCGTTTGTCATGGTTTGTGCACGCAAACAATATGACTATAAAAGATCCCGATTATTTTTGAGGCATATTATGGTCATTTTACCTATTATAAGACTGTTCGAAAAAAAAAAACACGTGTGGGGACTGCCGCGGTAAAGCTATTGCATAGCATTTTTTTATCAACTTATGCAATTATAATTATTTATTTATTTTTTATTCATGCAGTTTTTTTTTTCTTTGATATTAATTCAAGTACAGTCGTATCATATACATACACGTTAAGCGAATGCTCGGCCGAGCTACATGGTAGGCGGAGTGGGGGGTGTTAGGTTTTATTTTTGTTACGGAATTTCTTGATTCGGTCGCCGCGCTCAAAGCCCGCGATAAAAGCTATGCAATAGCTTAAAAATTGCAATAAACCGGTTACGTTAACGCTTATGGAATTTGTATGAGACTCGCACAAACTTATTTCAATTTCATTTTAACCGTAACGATTAATTATAACTCAATTAGTCCTGCCTGAGTGGTGCTCAGGCAGGACAGGCCATTAACGTAACGACATTTAAATTCAAAATGAGACAAAAATAAAAATATGTTCCTCCCAAAAAAGGTCCACCCACGGTTGACGGAAGGTTCCGGATGAGTCAACAACTTTTGAAACATGTACCGACAGGAAAGTGAACGATTATTTTTAAGATCTTCAAGATTTTGGTGGTAAAGAATCTACCGAGCCCTTTGAGAAATAGTTGTGACATTCTACTGACAAGATGTTTAGATTTTTATAAAACAGAGCTTTCCACTAAAATGGAGATCTAAAAATATAACATCTTGCAACTTGCAACTGTTGCTTTCATATCGACTTCAACGACATTCAATGTTGGCTGATTTTTATGCAAATTGATTTATTGTTAATTACTTCGCAGTGGTTTCTTCTTACTCCAATTTATTCGGAATGTTTCACTTCAATTAGTCAATTCTCAATTTCGGAATCTCATTGAAATTACCTAATACTTCTGCACGCGTAGCATGACCATTATAGAAACGGCGGGGTAATTACGTAACACACTAACAGTAGGAATGGGTTTCATTTTGATAGTTCAACAACATTCATTGCGTTATTTACTTTGTTGAGCAGACAAATTTTTCGGACATATGAAGCAATGGATTAGCAATATGCTTCAAAATGATTCAGATTGCGATAGATAGTGTGTTACGTAATTAAGATGCGGGTTTTGTCGACGGAAGAATAGATAAAAATGACGTTCCGTGAAGGCAGTACGACGGCAGCAAAGTAGAAAGAGTCAACTGCACTTTTTTACGAAATTCAGTAGTATGTTCACGTTTTTCTTTTGCTTATATCTCGAAAATGGTGTGTCCTATCGCAAAAATAATGATAATTTCGACCCCCTTTATGAAACTTTTGAACCCCTAAAACTAAACATGTAAGTACGTAATACTTTTTCACATTTTCCATACAAAAAGTGAAAAATTCCATTTTTCCATTCCATTTTTATACTTTGCGGCCGTCGAGTAAAAAGTTTTCTACTGTCTTTAGCATGGCGATTACAATATCAAATTGTCTTCACTACCTTAGACAACTGACAGTTGTCAGTGTGATTTTGACGTTTAGGATAGAAAACTTCTGAAATAGTCTACATATAAAAAAACCTAGACAACGATCGGTAAAACGAAAGACAAAATGACGGATTTTAGAAGGATTTTTACGGTGGGATGTCAAAAATAGAGAAACGAAATGTCACTTTGTATGGAAATAGCTATGTCTTGTCTTCCAAGAAATAGAAAGCGTCATGCTACGCCTGCTGGTGCTCTTTTGCTAAACTACAAATTGCACGGCGATTCAGCACAATGAATTTCTCCTTAATTCTGTCGGCGTCATTTCTCTTAAATCCCAATCCTTTCTCAATATTGATAGTAAGTAGGTACTACAAAGTATTATGAATTAAAAAAAAAATATATATTACGTCGTCAGATCTGATCGGTTACTTAAACTGTCAAAACAGTTCCATAACAACCATTCCGGAACTGCAGCGGGCTAGTTTCCTATATTTAGCCATTCTAATATTACCAATAACGGCGGGTAAACTGCCATGAATCATGTTCTCGTCTATAACACTCGACAATCGGAAGAACGAGAAAGGGCGAGGTGCTCAGATAAAAGCGGTTTTCGTAGATGTGGACAGACCTTGAGAATTTTGGGGTAAGGTACGGCAGACGACACGACGTTGACAGATGGACACTTGAATGAAGTTGAATAAAGGTAATTCAATCTTGCTTCGGATGCCTTTTGTAGTATTTGTAAGGCGTTTAAATGCGTGAGGGATAACCCTATCAATGCAAGCGTCGGTACATTATGATAACCGAAAGAACAAAGTTGCTAATTCCTTTAGAAAGGATCGTTGAGCTCCTTAAGGCCTGACTTCTTGAGTCGAGCTGCACGATTACTGACAAATGCGTGCACTGACTGGACAGGTCCACTCAATCTTTGTGGTTCTTTCCTCAAAAGACCATTTCTGATCCCAATCTACATGGTCTTCGCATGATCTGACCAAGATTATGTCTGGACTTTAAAAGAGACTGTGGCCTCTGAGTTTGTTTCGGCCTTTCTTCTCAGAGTAGTCAGATAGGAAACGCCGACCTCATCCAGTTAAAAAAATATGATTCACGTGTCAAAGTGTTTGTAGTACAAACCTACTTAAAGAAATAAAATCATTTATCAAAGCAGTTTTTTTACTATACACTTTTTACCTGTTTTTCGAGGTCGCTGTTGACCCTTCGTTCTAAGGTTAAACATGCAGAATTAAGGAGCGGTTAAAGCAAAATTAATGGCTTTGCGTGGGACACCTTAAACCTTTGACCTCTCAATATCCAGTCAACAGTGACCGACCTTTTATCCTTCAAATGCTTTCATCGTTAAGTTTGTACATATATTCCTTCCCTATCTTTCATCTGTATTTAAGATATTTACTCCACCAGCCGATACATATTAAAGAGACATGTCGTTCCTAGTCGCAAAACTCGTAACATATTTAATTTATAGGCAGCATGACTACATAGGAACAGTATGCGTATCTTCTCTAGACTACGTCGTTTCCTTATGCTTTCATTTGCATTTTATATTCTTGGGTGTGGTTCTAATGCTTGCCGCTTTGGAAGGAGGGAATGTTCAAGCTGCTGGGCATTTCATTAGTACGAAGACTCGCTATTGACTACAATCTACGCAAGACTAATAAAACCACTATTCTCATCTTCAAAGCAATTGTAACAGCACTCGTTTGAACAATTCGACAATTTGATCTTCAAACGCCAATTGCTCTATTGCAACAAAACAGTTAGGTTTATTGTCTTCGTTGGTTCTAGTCTAGAAACTAGCTCTTGACCGTACCTTTGTTTATAGTCATTTAACACAAAGGGCACTCCATATAGAAAGAAAGAAAGAAAATACATTTATTTGCGGTAAACATGACGCAAAGAAAAAACACACAAACACAAAAATTAACGAGTTGAGTTGGAGTTGTTGTTATGTCTTTACATTGGGCACGCCACAATTGCGGCGGTAAGTCCGCTCTTTGAGGAGTGGCTTGAGAGGCGCCACGGCGTCCTCACCTTCCGCCTGACGCAGGTCCTCACCGGACATGGCTGTTTCGGGAGGTTCCTGTTTCGAATAAGGCGGGAGGAAACGCGCGGGTGTTATTATAGTGTGAATCGACCGGAGGACACGGCGGAGCATATGGAGGAGGTCTGCCCGGCTTGGGCGGAGCACCGCCGTGTCCTCGTGGCAGCCCGGGTCGACGGCGCGTCGTGTTCCACGCACGCCTCAGAGAGATGTCAGCACCATTGACAGGGTCCAATAAGGCCGATGCCTGCCGGGGTCGCGGATTGTTCGTAAGAGTTACCGTGGCCCTGGCGCACAGGCAACTGAAGGAACACGGGTGGGTTTTAGTCAGTATGAGTCTGACACGCGCTTCCGCTCCGCCCAGAGCGGGAGAAGTCATTTGGTGATTTCCCACACAAAAAAAAGTATGTCTCTATATACATATTTAGCTTTTGATATATACACTAAATAAACCAAGATGAGACTTAGAACATTCTCAATAACAAGTTTACCATCAGCTATTTCATTTAATAATAACATTCCGGTATTTCATATCTGAAACATCGTACAAGTTATCACAGACGACAGTTCAGCTCCATTTAAATACTGGGTTACATTGCAGGTCGGGAATTAGAAAGTAGGCACGATAATCGTACTGCGTTTATTATAGGTAGTTATGCTTGCAGATCATTGGGACGACCACGTTATTATACTTGGTTTCTATTCTGCCATCATTTCTATTTGTGTGAACACGGTTCTGTGAGTCGATTAATGGCATTTTGATAATTTTACTACAAGCTATTACGTTTTCGGAACTGATAGTGACAATGGACATAACATTTTCTAAATTGGCATACGTTTTATTTTGGGTGATCTGTCATTTTGTGACTATGAAATCTATATCTCCTGTCGTTCTGGTTTATTGAAAAGCAAATTACTATAATAGCTACATGTTTGGTAATTTCAATAGCATAGCTCAGTATTTTTTAAACGACTGCATATTTAAGTCTGCATGCCTACTTTGCACTAATGGACGATATACTTACAATCCAAAATAGATCCTTAAATCGATCCACTATCCAGTGTTTATGAAAGTCAAGTTTTATCAATAGTCATAGAAGTACAAAAAGTAATTAAGTTCTAAGTCTTTGATAATCATAATTATAATATTCTAAAGACACTTGACCGCAGACATCAATTAGCTATCAGTCTACGCAACTATCTTGAGTGCCGTGACTACGCATGAGCGATGAAGATAATCATATTGCAAAACTGAATAAATCAAACGTCAGAAACAGACGTCCATAGACAAACTGTAATGGATGACATTAGAATATTGATGGCCATGCAGAATACTCACTACGGTTTACTATGAAACCTGGAGAGAAGCCAACAATCTCTTGTAGTTTTATTTGAGAAGTCTTTTGGCTGGCAGTATTCGATGTTAAGAGAGTTTTGTTAGGAGACAAAAACAGTAAAAATATGGATAGTAATTCAGAGAAAAAGGAATAACAAAGTACTGGAAAGGTTGGTAACATTAACAAAATGTATAATACAATATGTTTCGAGTGAACCAAATAATTTACCCACTGATGTGAAAATTAAAATGAAATTCGCTGTATATCGTTCGGGGCGAGTGAAACGGTGCAGAAAATAAGGTAAACATTTAGCTGAACATTTCAAGCCGGCCACAGTTCATTTACCCCTGACTAACTGAGTTACTGTTTTATTTTATTGTAATGTGCATGTTAAGTAAACAGAGTTAACGGTTGGACTGGACTGGAATACATGAAGCTATCCAATTTCAATTTTGTTTTAGCGGATTTCCAAGCCAAGCTTTGTCACAAAGAAATGTTTACAGTATTTGTGGTTAAACTCTATGCTCGACAAACGCCGAATGCTCAGGACATAGGAGCCGAATACTAATGATTCTGTAGTACAGTATTTAGAATTGGAACCATAGTTCTAAAATGTAGGTTACAACAAAGCGAAACAGGAGCGAAGCGGATTAACTCACATCAATTTAGTGGATCTTCCGAATTCAGCAGTTATGGTCTGAAATTCTGAGAATCAGCAAGCTATATTTATCAGTAAACGCGGTTTCTTTTGTCTTTCATTTAAAGAGAAGAAGTCAGACACGATTGCACGAACAGTTCACCTTTAACTTGCATTGAGTCCCATGCACGAGGCAGTCCTCAAACCTGTAACTAAAAACAATCTCACCACAGACAATAAAAACAATGAGACATGGGAGTAAATTAATAAACAACGTTTTAATAACCATAACATTTAGAAACTGAAACATTATAAAACGAAGTTAACACCAGATTACGATGATTCACAAGATAATCGGACAGACAGCGAGACGCCTACGAAACATTTGGCAATAAAATATAGCGTTTGTTGAACTTTGAATTAAATTGTGACACAAATCTTAGGAGCTGGTTTTTCATTTAGATTCCTTTTTATCGAGTTAACATTTTAGATATTTACTTTAGTTAATTAACTTGTTACTGTTTTTACTTTAGTCTGATAAACTCGTTACAAGCAAAAGTAGAGCAGAGTAACCCGACAAAATATTTTCAGGCCAGTCGCGTGCCATTTCACCGGACATGTTTTCGAGGATGGTTTTAGATTTATTTGACTCGTGCAACGTGCTTCCAGTTCGCAGAATTTGTTTTAAAAAGTTTCTGCTCTAGCTTTTGGACCACCCGTATTTAATAAAGTCGGCATCATTAAAACTACATATACATATATTTTTCCACGAATCTGTTAACTCAGAATTCATACTCTAGTTTGAATCTTGACTGAAAAACATAATTGCAGTTATATCAACCTAGTATCACTAATCGAAACTTTAATCGAGATACTTGCTTGAGTATCTTTTAGAACTCAATATTGTCAACTTTCTTTGATCTTTCAAAGGCCTTCGATAAACATAGTCATTGAGTTTCAAAAACTATTTTACGTCTCAATTAAGCCAGTCTAAGTGGATTCTCCGCTTAGCAATCAAGACAATGTTCATTCAAGTCGGGAATGTGAACAAGCTTAAAGACGTAAAGGGTCTGTATGCTCATTAAACTGATGTCTATATGAGTCACGAAAGAATTGGAGGCCATTTTACGGTTAGCATTTGAAGGCATTAAGTAAGAGGGATTGAACCGAGATGAAACGCGATCTGGTTGATGGTTGAATATGATACCAATTAACGGACTTTGCTGGTTTACAATTTTATGTACGTACGAAAAATACACATGTGTATTACATGGAACATTTTAGGTATAAAGACTCTTTAAATAGATGCAAAAGGCGTAGAATCTAATGCTTTGATGAAAATTCAGAAATGTTTTCAGCCTGACAATAAATATGATTAAAAGGTTCTTAATTATGGTTTTACTTTTTTTAACTGGTTTTTATTAATTAAGAACCAAACTCAAACTCGAAGAATTTATTTCAATTGAACCATTTACAGGCACTTTTGAATTGTCAAAGAGTCGGTCAGTTAGTCAGAAAGTTGAAGCTAGTTGCCCATTCCAAAACGTAGATCTCTATGGAGAAGAAAGGGCAAGAAACTCCAAGGCCGACACTCTTTTTAAATCAAGATATTACAAAATCCTGGGTACATTATTCTTGTTGCTTCTATATGCGAGAACAATGAAAAAAATATATATTAAGACACAATTCTAAATATAAGATTAATAATAAAACCTTTTAATCATATTTATTAAGCTAGGTTGTCAGTAGTAATAGTTTACTACTAACGAACTAGCTCAATGCGTCTGATAGCGCTGCTGTCTTGTTTTTGTTGATAACACTGATTGCAGAAAGGACAGGTTTGATAAACATAATACGAATACCCTTTTTCCTCATAGATATCTTTAGCAACATCTTACTTTGTGATTCACATATTCATGTAAATGGACTAGACAGTGGCTTATCCTACAGTTTTATTTCAACTCAAAAAACTGACAAACACAACAAACAAAGACAAATACAAATTACAAAGCAAAGACAAATTGATGATATAACTTCAGTAGACAAAAGGCCACACCTAGAATCAACCACACCCACAGAAAAGGTTAAAGTTAGCCTTTTAGGGAATTGCACTGATATCTAATGCATCAGATTATCTTTTAACGAAAAGTACTTTGGGATTTACAACTTTAACTGGAAGGAATAAGAACGAAAACGCTGTACTTACTCAAAACCTAGTCGCATTTTGGGTATTCAGTGTTTCGGGGTCCCCCAAGGCTCGTATCTTGATTACTGAAACCTTTTAGTACGTTTTGTGTTAACGATGTGTTTGATGAAATGGATTGATTTGGAAATGGAATTACCTAACTACTACTCGACAAGATTCCATGCTTGGTTGATCCGTTGGATTTGTATGTCGTTTATATTGAAGCAGTTTTCATCATTCACTTGCCCTTATTCCAATTTACATATTTCGGGTTGCCACAGAATGTCTTCTCCTTCCATTGTTCTCTATCAGTTGTCATCTCAGCAATATGACCTTTCTAGCAATGACCTTTTGCACACATTCCATCCATCGATTATTTTGTCTTTTCCTACTGTTGTAGCCGTCCATAATCAAAACTTTCCTTACGACATTTTCCTCATTCCTCCGCATTACATGCCCAATCCATGACAACCGATTTACACACAACTATTCAGTCAACGGTGCCACTTTCAGTCTTCCTAAACAGTTTTGTAGTACTTATTTTTTTGAATCCTAAACCGAATGTAAGCGAAAATACGCTCAGACTTGAGCAGTTCTCAGACCGTTATTTTGAACTATGAAAGAGTACAAAATAGCGCAGAGCTTGGATTCGTACCGGTAGAATTTCCTAAACATTCTTCGGATATCAATAACATTTTAATCTGGCATCAGTTCGGATATTTTATAAACAATGGATATTTTCCGTCTCCATATCAAATAGAAAACATTATTTCTGTGACCTCGTCAATGTGGGGAATCTGGGTCTAGCTAGATTCAATGTGGTGTACTTCACACAAAGGGGGTTGGGGTAACTTTAATTTGGCAGCCTGTTCATCTGTTGCTTTGTCGACAAAGTGAATTGTGCTCTCCGCTCTCCGTAAACTTAGTCTTAGGCTGTGGAATAGATTGTACCGGTATTATCTTGTTTGACTTTGCATTTCCGGGTAAAGGCTCCTTCAAACAGGCGCGATACGCGACACGAATCGCACGCGGCACAAAGGCACCGGTCGTCGCGCGACAGGCAGTACCTTGGTGTCGCGTCGCGTGTCGAGCCTTTTTGTAGGAGCCTTAAAACCTGTCTTTGGAAAGCGGTTTCTGGGGTTTGAACTTGGCAAATGTTTTTATAATGGTAACTATGGTCTATGGTAACTTGAGAATACTTAGTATAGAACTTAAGTATATAATAAGTAATAGTTGACAATTTAGTTCCAACAATAGCAAATAATACATTTTCTGTTACTGCAATATTCTTAAGATGTTTTCCATTAGTTTCGATTGAATTCACGCAGCTTACAAACAATTAGGCTTTCTAGGTTTTTATTTGCTCACCCATCCGTTTTCACCTATTTGCCCTACGTGACAAAACTCATCTCAACTTTCTGTAAGCGCTTTTAATGAAAAAAGTTTTGTTTCTCATACTTACGTTGACATCAGTAATTCTTTATCGGACAGTTGCATTTAGACGAGATTGATAGTGCTTGGCGATTAATAATAGTTACAAAAGTTACTGTTCGTCGTTCTAACTCTAGTAGTAGTTTTTCTTGAAAACTAATCTTGTCTATATTTTATTAACTGGATTTAATGAGAAGCCTTAAATTAACGAGAATTAAAAAAGATTCCTTCCGCGTGCTTATTGCATTCTACAAACTCGGCATATCATTTGTAACCATTCGCTATTTCAGAGTTGGTCCCAGCATGTCCCTTGGGAAAACTTGTTCATATTCAAAATGCGTAGATGCTTTCAACCCCTGAATACTTTCCAGTGAAGTCAAATTCAGAGTGTAACATATTATAACACCCAATCTGAGCTGAATCAAATAGCTGCCCAAGATTTATGTGTGGGTAGGGTACATATTCTGTATAGTGAGGTTAAACTTCGCATCTATCCTCGAATAGACAGAAGTAGGTCATGGTCGAAGTTCGTCGGGAAACGATTGAGTAATCTTACTGCGGATGCAATACTTCAACACTTCATAATCACAGTGTTTTTCTCATAATTATAGTATGAATAGGATATCTCTTCAGAATTGGAGCGCTGATGCTTCTTCTAATTAAGGATGTGAGAATCAAGGTTAGTTTGAAGTATAGACTTGCTTATTGTCTGTTGAGAAAAATGTTATTCAAAGTCTCATCGTTAGCAATCAATTGCATTCTCATTTCGATAGACGCGTCGTGCCTCTGCCACAAATCAAAAAACTTCTAATTGATACTTATTTTTGAACCCAGACTTGTCCTTACTTATTTTTAATATTCAGGCTTATCTACAAACTTCATAAAAGTAAAAAGGATTTTCCGCCAGAAAAGTTAACGATATCATTTTCCAATTTTCTTTCTCTTTTAAATCTATTTCAGCTTTGATTTCCCTATAAAATATTACATCAGAAACCTTACGATCTTTTTGTAATCTTATATTCTGAACATCTGGAACACCTTTCTTGTATTTTATTCCTAAAAGTGCCTTATAATGTCTCGTGATATTATGTTCTTATATGTAGCTCGCGGAGTGTCGCGGAGCTTTGGCAACGTAGTCAGAAAGGTGTCACGTTGTTTGATATCGACTTCTTCTATATTTTAATAATAATGACGTTGATCTTCTTTATCTATCCCTTTTATTTCGACGTTAGATGTGTTGTCTACATTTTCTTTTCATAAATTAGTATTTAGAGAAAATGTTGCAGCTTTGATGCATAGTCTTAGCTTGTGGTCTTGGCGTATATTTTCTCATTCATGCAATGGATCAAGACATGTTCTAGTTTTATGTCAGAGCAGCTCGCTCTGACAAAAATCTAGTAAAACCTGTATTATGACAACAGTTTAATAGCTCCAAAGATCAACAGATCATAGCCCTTTAATTACCTACCTATACAATACGCATCTTCCGAACACAATTATAATAATCAGGATAAATATGGAAGCTGCTTCTGATACCCTGCTTGGTAACAAATAATTTGTAATATCTATTATGTTATTATAGTCTGCCATTACAAAGCCGGTAATAACAGGCTCTCTCTATTTAAGCCCTTCGATTTCATCTCTTCCAAAGTTTCCATCGTATGCTACAGCATCTCTAACGTTATGATCCAATTTTATTTTTACAGCGCACGATAAAAGCTTCAATTTGTAACCAGCTCCCGTCACATTTCTATATTATGCCACCTAAAATAGAAAGTTTACAGCTTCTTGCACTCATACTTTGGAAGTTCCAATGCCCCGATATTATGGGAAATATTTGCCAATATTTTTGGTGAACCACAATATTTTTTGTAATTTCCTGAACGCTGTATCAGCACTTGCAATAAAACCATTTTTCTATTTTCCAAGTCAAGTTTCGTTGCCAAAACATATAAATCAAAAGATTAGAGCCTCTTGAAGTGGGGCTCACTTTGTATGCCTCGCCTCGATTTTGCCTTCATCCTCAATCCGAAATGAATTGACCTGACAAGTCTGGAATAAATTTTATTGATGCGAAAACGTTGCCTTGACTTTTCGTATTCTGTCCAACAAATAGTGGGTTTTCGATGATGGTTTCCAATATACTGTAAATGGTTTAGCCTGAAACCCTACGAATTGTCGACTTTTGGTTACGTTTACGATTTTGGCTAGAATTGAAAATGGTATTCGCACTTCGCATCCTTACGGATTCCTTCCTATTCCCAATTTTCTTCTATTTGTTGATTTGATAATGTCAGTAGGCTCGCCCCCTATTACATAGGACTTAAACATAACTGGCTCACTGAAATGTGGGAATACTACATATAAGAACACCTCTACCTAATCCTTCGGGGAACACAGGCGTAATGTTATGTTGTTATCCGTTTGCTGAATGGTAATTTTAGCAGAATAGGTATTCGTCATAATGTAACTTATATGGAGATTCTCTGAAATAAATAAATAATAAATCCATAGTCCAATAACTTAATTTCCATATCCTGCAATAGTCCTGCACCAACCAAGGATTGTTCTTGAGTGCACTTGCCTAGTGCGTACAGGGATAACCGTCGATTGGTGCCTCATTTCATTGAAAGCGTCCTAACGAACCTCAGCGAGTTGCCTTCAGCCCTTCGTACGCCTTCCATAGGTCCGGGACGCAAGGGTCCCGAGGTATGTCAAAGACACAATAAATAATAATATACCTGCTGCTTCTGGGTTTGATTTCCACCGGTTCTTGGACTTAATAGAACTCAAACTCAAAGCATTTATTTCAATTAAACCATTTACAGGCACCTTTGGATTGTCAAAGAGTCGGTCAGTTAGTCAGAAAGTTGAAGCTAGTTGCCCATTCCAAAACGTAGATCTCTAAGGAGAAGAAAAACCGTGAACACCAGGATTTAAACACGTTAACACCTAGGTGCGCCTGCTATTACTGTCAATGCTTTCCCTATCTAAGTAGCTATCATTACCAACAGCTTATCTAGATAATCTAAGATTATTTACAACCTTAACCCATACCGTATGCAACACCTTAGGTGGTAGGAACATTAAAAATAATTGTTCGAAAGCAAATAAACGCAATTCTAACAAGAAACGGAAACGTCTCGCTTGGAGACCGCTGTCATTTACCAATCAACAAACATTGTATCATTGCAACCCCACCAACTGTAAAAGACAATCTAATCGAAGAACTTCTTATAGACTCTGCATCAATTGCACTTGGTTGCACCAAGTTACCATCCTGACAAATTAAATTGAACGTAATATCTTCAAGATAAGGTTGAGTTTTCTATTGATTCTCCATCATTAGGGTTATTAGTTGAAGTGGGAGTGAGTGAAAGTGCTTTCGATTCCCTTGTGTTTATTTTCAGACTGCGGAAGTGTACAAACATTAATAATTACAAGCTACTGGTACCTTTGATGTGCATGCTGGTTAAAATAGCTGATTAATTTAAGGACACAATGAAAATTTTGGGGTTAATACTATTGTCTATGCTGCGGTCCAAATTGTAGCTGTTTTTAGCTTGTATATTGATGAGTTCGGTGTTAATTTTGAAAACCTGCGCTCACCACAGTGTCTTTTATGACTGGAAAACGTGGTTTAAATTTATTATTTCTGAGTCTATCCCGATACTAACATACAAGTTTAAATAAATTCCATAATTCTACTTCTTCTCGTGTCACAATGAGCTATGCTGGCTACTTGAAATAAACGATAATTTGCTTTACCATGTCGATTTCGATAAAGAATGAAACTTAAAAGTGAGAGTCGTATCGTTCTACTGTGTTACTTCAGACGTAATTTGCGTTATTTCATAATAAACGAACAATGGTACATTGAAACCTCATAATGCTACGAAACGATGCACATCAAAATGTCCAAATGACAAGATTTTCCAGAGAAAGTTTTTTGTAAATAGGCCTCGACCGGCGCTTGCGCCGCTACGTTTTATTTCTTGGAAAATTATAGTGTAGCGTAAATTAAAAGTGACCTAACAATGACAATTCATATAAAATATTTTTAAAAGAACTAAGCATGTTGGAAATCATAAATAAAATATTTATTTCTGTAAATTGGTTCAAAAAAACACTTTTACGCGTCACAAATAAATTATGTTTTAAAACTAAATGAGTTTGGTTTTTCCTAACCGAAACAAATTCTAATCAGAGGTCAGTCTCTTTTAATGTCCACACTTAAAGTTGGTCAGGCCATATGAGGACCAAGCAGATTAGTGTGAGACGGTCTTTTGAAAAACAATAAAGCAATAAAAGTAAAGATATGAACGAAGGTGGAAAAAACCCGTAGAGGTAACTTTGAAAGACTGCGTATGACCGTAGAATTACGACTTATTTTATGCCATGACTAAGAACTTTCTTGTGACGGCATTAATATTAACAATGTAGTATCAATATACGCAGATCATAATTTTATACTAACGCCTAAAATAGCTTCAAAGAAGCCACGCAAGGCCACAATGTGAAACCATAACAGTATTAATAATAATTGACATAACAATACACAACTATCTCAGAATCAAAGTTAATAAAATAACACAATGGAGCACTAGAGTTATAATTTGCACCAATGCTCCAATTAAATTAAATTAGTCATTTAATTTTAAATGACATTATATTTTCAAAGTTTATCGCAACATCACGAGACGCAGTCGCTTCTTATCTTCCACGATCAGTACTTGATGACTTTACCTCCATTGTTTTGAAACGTTTCCAACCAACGACCACCTGACGTAACCATTGCAAACCATTAAGTAATGTCGCGTGCTTTTTGAAATAGACACGGAAGAAAATTGCTCCCAAAACAAATTTAGAATCCGAAGCATCCAGTTATGTACCTATCGCATTTAAAGTGCTGGCAACACAATAAAAGCTTTAACTTCTAAAACGGGAATGAAACAGTTTATAATCGTTCAGACACATCTATGCGAGGGGTGATTAAAGATTGGTCGCTGTCCGACCATCCTTGGCAAAAAGCCAGGATGCCAACTCAGGGAGAAATGTTTGTCTTGTTAGCTGTTTGTAACTATTTAACTGTCTATGGTCAGGTGTTCCAAATCCTAAATTTTTTACTGAACTGTCACGTTCGAAATAGTTGTAGCGCGGAATAAAATAAAATGATATGTTACAGAGTTCAAAGGAAACTTTTATGACTCAGTTATTTTTAAATCGCTACATCATTTGGTTGGGGTCTTCAATCTCTACACGGTCCATTAATTTTAATTAAGAAATGATCGAAACAAAATATATTTTTACTTCCATTAGGGCTGGATGGATGGATATAAATAATTGAATGAAGATGCGGCCATCCCTTTTCGGTGTATTTATGATTAGGTATGTTAATGATAGATCGCCCGATGGTTTGTCCTGCTGGAAACTCTTCCGGAAAGACGGGTTTTCGTTCTGCCGGAAGACTTCCGCGAGTCCTGCTACAAGTACGCAGTTTAAATGAAATTTTGTCTGGTCCTTCCAGCAGTACGGTGACCTTGATATTAAACTTGTGCTCGTCAGAAGTTTTAAACATTTGGTCAGTGCGTATTAAAGTAAAACTCATTTACTTATTTTCATAATTTTTATAATATTATCTAATAAATGTATTCGTATTTAATGCGAATTATTAGTACAGCAGCACATTTATCTGATATTATTTATAGGAAAGGAACTATAAATCTGTCACTATTGTTTAATTAAGCTGTAGCGGTATCTACATCGCCACATGCGAGCTACACGTCACACTGACGTCACGCAAAATCCTGCATCGCGCAAGCAGAGTTTACCGCGCAACTAGCATATATGTATACAACGTCCCGACATGAAACTTCGGGCAGTTGCCCACCAGACACGACACCCGTCTGGCCGGAGGATCCTCCCTTTTCCATATAGTATGAGTGAACTTTACACCCTGTTTCTCATACCTTTATAAAGCACTTAAAAATGTAGGCGTGATTGACGCGGTAACTCTCAAAAAAATAGGGAATCAGAGAAGTACGACGAATAAGTACGACGTACCCGGGCGTCGAAATAAGACGTGCGAGCGCGAACCCGCAGCTCCCGTGTATACTCATGTGTCATCGCTTGCTGATTGAAGGTCATTTGTGTTTAGCCATCGATTCTTGTACAATGCGAAAGAGACAAAAAATTATATTTTTTCGTGCAAATTTGAACCTTGTGCTGTATATCATTACGGTACTGTGACTGAAAAAAGCTGCGTCCTTCCGGAAGCACTCGAAAGTACGGCTGGCAGGACTCCAGGCGATCTTTGAATTAAGTACGTACTGGAGATTGGAGGTTGATCTACATAGACTACGACATCGTGAAAATAAAAACCATACTTTTTCAATTTCTTCAATAATGACTAGAGTACTTTTTTCACTGTGGAAATGAGAAAAATTTAAGTAAAAAGCCTTATTAAAAACAAGCTTTTATTGAACTAAAAAGTACTAAATAAAACTTATGTTAACATAAAACTTTAATATTTTCTTAGAAGCTTGCGGCTTCTCTTAAAATGTAAGAAGGACGTCCACGCCACAAGCTTTTAAGAAAATATTTAAGTTTTATGTTAACGTAAGTTTTATTTAGTACTTTTTAGCATTAGAATTTCTATAGATAACCGTTCTATCACCTTCTCTTGAAAAGTACTTGTAAAGACAAATCCAAAGAACCCAAACGCGCCTTTACACTAGTCATAGTGATAAGCCATTCGAGTTGCACTATCCAAGTCATGCCACACTTTGGAACGGGCTATCATTATAATTTAATGAATACTTATACAACATTTCGTGCCTGTGCTGTTGACCTCTGAGGAGTTCTCTTGTATGGGAGCCAATTCTGGGTGCAGCAGCCAGATCATGGTAAACTTTAGAACGAGCTATCATAATTGTATGCATATATAAAATTTTGTGTCTCTGCTATTGACCATTGAGTAGTCCTCTCGACAGGAGCCAATCCTGGGTGCAGCAGCCAGGTTATGGTGGACTTTAGAAGAAACTACCATAATTAAACGCGTATATTAAATGTCGTGTCTGCACCGTTGACCGTTAAGGAGATACTTCGTCTGGAGTCAATTCTGGGTATAGAATCACAGGTCATGCATCATAAAAATGCATTGTCTACGAAACAGAATCAACGTGTGAAATTTCAACTCCGTAGGATAAGAGGAAGAGGTTTTTTTTCAGCTTGCAAGATTCCACCCGGACAAACATACATACATTGCAAGTTAAATAAAAGCTTGTAAAAAGACATAAAACGATATTTACCCTCAATTAGTAGCGCATCGCTCTTGATTCTGTACAAATATTAAAAAGCTTCTTCAGAAGAACGCTTATCGCCGACTAGCATCGGACTGACCCGTTACCCTCATTTAAAACTGGCAAGTTGCTAGGGAAGAAATACGTTCAGCCACTCGTGATGCATCTTGTTTTCTAATATTGCATAGACTAAAAATACCGCCATAGAAAGTCTATAGATAAGCTCTCCCAGTGGACCTAAGTTAAAAACTTCTACTTTCTGTAAAAAATTATATAAACATTATAATTGTTTCATCATTTGAGCTTACTTGTTAATGTAGTCTTAGTAAACTATCATACGCTCAAAAAAAAAATGTGTAAGTAGTCGACATTTAAAACATCATAGCCCATAGGTACATTAAGCTACACAGACAAGGACTGGCTACTGACTACACAAACTGGAAGATTTGCACTTGCCACCAGAGTAATGGTGGCAAGTGCAAATCTGCCAGTTTGCCAATGAAATGTGCATTAAAATGGATACCTAATTTCCAATACGTATCGCAACTCTTTTTCATTTTGTATATGCGTGATAGTAGGTATATTTGTATCAAAGATTTCCAATAGCAAACGTAACATTTACAAACTGTTCAAGAGTGGCGTGTCGATAGAAGTCATGATAGTACTTATTGCTGTTGCATCCGAAAATGTCTCGTCAGTAACGTATAAGAACGTTCTGGAACTACAATTCACTTTAGAATATGTAACTGTTTTCAAGATTTCCTATTCTGCTTGTGTTGTTAAATTAATAGTCAATCAGCAAGATGGAAACGGGGCTGACTGCCCAAGTAATCGCAGTGGAGTCTGGCCTCTATAGATATTTACATACAAGGTGGCAAGGACTTCGACGCGCAAACTGTAACCAGCTTCGTCTTAAGATCATCAAGTGCACAGGTGACCGAGCATGCGGCGCAGGGCATGTGGGGAGGTGCCGCATACGCACTTGAGATCTGAGCCGTCCGCGAACCCCCCATCTGTGGAGATTAACTTTGCTCCGGCCGACTTGGGTTCGAAGTCTATTTAGAGATTTCCAAGTCGGCCACGGTAACATGTGCCCAGGCGGAAGGCTCTCAGTTGGTTCGATAAAATTGTCAGGGGCTTTATACAGCTCCTGCCATAGATAACATCTTGATGTGGAGACGTTACTATTGGCGCACCCAAGAGAACTTTTTCTGCTCTTCAGCCTGGGGCTTTGAGACGTAGTTGTGCATTGGGGGACGTGAGTCAGCTTGAAGCTTCGCCCTCTCGATGCGGCTGGCTATAATCCTGCGAATGTTTGGAGGCACAATGCCAGAATTTCACCACATGATTCTAAAGCCCCTAGCGTAGAAATTTTTCGTCGGTTATCAAAACAAAAAATAGCTGTTTCATAGAAAAGTGTAGTACCTACGCGGTCAAAATGTATGGAACAGCAATTTTTTTTTTAATAAACGACAAAAAATATCAACGCAGGTGGATCCAGAATTATGTACTGAATCCATGGTAACTGGTTGCGCGTCAGGTGTTCCTGCCACCCTGGATGTGACAGAAAAATATTATTGCATAAGTCAAATAATGAATATGAATATCTATCGATATGATTATAATAACGTACATAACATACAGAGTAGGTACTTTTAGCAAAATATTAACTACTCAAATTCCTTGAAATTGGTATTAGCTGAAGTTAAAATTACAACTCCCCATACAACCATTTCTAAAACAGAAAATAAATTACAAAAGCTCTATAATATGAATAATAACGTGCTCTTACAAACTGAAATAAAGGCTTCCATAGCGCCGAATTTCACGATGTACACAGTCATTGCCAATTTAAATTGATTGGAAGCACGTTATAGCAAAAATTGATTTTCACATAATATTGAATGGTTGGACCTGTCACATGCAGAATTTTATCACGAGGTTCAAACAAAAGCAATACTTTTTAATGGAAAAAGATAAAAGGTAAAATGATAACAAGCCCTTTGACAATGACGTCATTGTGGTTATTCGCATTGGAAATATTCATGAACATGGATTATGTAGTTTACACATACATGTGTCCGCCCTAATGATTGTAGTTTTTGTCTACGCACGCATTTGTAACGCCCTTTATACTTTTTATTTGTTTTATTTTCTTTTTTACTTGGATATGTTGTGTTGTGGGCTTTGTAGTCTGTGATAAATAAAAATGTATTTGCTTTCTTTCTTTCCTCGTAGATAAATGTTCTTAAATTATAATCGAACCACGCATAATATCTAAAAAAAAACGCATCAATACCTGTAAGTACATTGAAAATGCTTTAATTTGGTATACTACTTTCACTTATAAATACTAAGGATAGAAAGGGCTCCGCTGGATAAAAAAAAACCTTCGAATTTACTTTCTAAGTTACTTGTTGACAGGCCTACACTGTCCTCCCATACCTATTAACACTTTCAATTGAAAACATTGTAAAAGCCACTTATTTTTAAAAGAGTACCTAACCGTGGAGTTTCTTGCCAGCTCTTCTCCATAGGAAACAACCAATTGGAACCGTGCACCTACCTTCTGACGTTTCATAAGTGCCCGTGTAGGTTTATGAGAAATAAAATATTTTGATTTTTGAATGTAATTTCTGCTGTACTATCAAAGGTTTTTGAGATAATTTGGAAGGTACATCGGAAGGAGTATAATAAATTTTTCAAGTTTATAAGCAAAAGAATAACGGAGGGGCTCTCTGGATGGAAACCGAAATTAATTGCAATTTCTGCCTTTGTGGCGAAGGTACATTTAATATTTTCGTTCGATTAGACAGGTACATTCAACAAGCTAACAGTCTACACCGGTTTGGTTGCTGTGGCTAAGGGGGCCAGCTAGATATAAACATATGTTTTTAATGGAAAACGTCGTAGCAGAAGCAGAATTAGATTGAAAGAGAACGAATTTCCTTTTATCAAACAAAACAAACGAAGAAAGTATAAATTTTCCCGCTCTAATGAACTAAAAAGTAACATTTCGCCCTTAGATAATTCTGCGCCAGTGAACTCGAAATTTTCACGCTTACCTAATATTGAGTCACATAATTTAATATGTTTTATAAACAATCCAAAGTCACGCCTGTATTCCCCGAAGGGTTAGGCAGAGGTGTACCTATAGTACACCCACATTTCGCCCCATTTATGTTTAGAAGTCCCATGATTGATTTATGCCAACTTGGCACAAATCCACACTATGGGCTGCTACTGAGAAAAAAAAAATCCTACCAAAAATATCTCAGTCGTCGTAAGTCCCTACAAATAGCCATAAGCTAATTGAAAAGGACTATAAAGGCCTCTAGAGGCTATAAATATTTCATTAGTACCCTTCCTTCCGCAGTCTGGCCTCAACTTGTCGTTCATTTATAGGTCAAGGCCTGGGAAGTGGTAGGCCTGTGTCCCTGGCCTCACAGAGTGAACAGCGTCCACAATATGAATCCATTTATTTGCTACAAAAGACTGACTGTTGGTTTTCTTGTTATTGGATCTATTTGCTTATTGGAATGACATTTTATTGTGATTTATATACTGTTAGAAAGGGAGAAGTTTTGTCCGCTTTTAGTGGAACTAGGTTAGGTTAATTAAGTTTATCTTCATTGTGATTAGAATATAAAGAAAAGAAAGAAAGAAAAATAGGTTTATTTGTCACAGAAACACGTGCATACAAAAAAGATAATATAGTTTCCTCGTGATTAATAGTTTGGACTGTTTGGGTTCCTATAGGCCTATTGTTTCATTTTTTATGGTGGCAATCACAGAACAGATAAAAGAGGTTTTATCTTTTCTATGATGGCAATGGCCATGTCTTCTACAAAAAAAAGAGGGTCACTACTTCAACAGTTTTGATAACTTAATTCATTGATGAAGATTTAGGGTAAATTGGTTAAAAACTGCAGTTATGAAAAAAAATTCAGATAACAAATTGCCTGGCAAGCAATAATTACTAGCTCGGTTCGCAACACAATTTGCTTGCACTCTCCCGCTTCGTTTTAATTTAATCTCAGGCTAGGGATGGAAATATTTTAGCTTTTTACTTTTCTTATTTTCGAAGTAAAAGCAATGAAAAGTCACTGATTTACGGATTTCACGCAAGCCAACTAAAGCCAAATGAAAACCGTAATTTGAAGTTAATGAAGTGAAAGTCAGATCTAACAGAAAATGGCTAGCACTTGTTAAAGAGTATTTAAAATTAATAGTGGACGTAAACTTTGCGATCTAAAAGACTTCTTCACAGATATAAAAAACAATTAAGTTAAGATTGCGTAAACTGGGTCAGGAAAATAAAATCGTAACTAGGTACAATTCGTATTTTATTGTCCGTTTTCACATAAAGATCTTAAAAAACATGAAAACAGACAAGTTTAAAATCCGTCTTCTAAGTACATGCGAAAGTTACTCTGCCCGTCTGTCTCTTACCTTTTCGCGCCTAAAGCACTAAACCGGTCTTTATGAAATTTGACAGATAGGTGGCGCGGCATCTGGAGAAGGACATAGGCAAGTTTTCAACAAGGATATTAAAAAAAAAAATGAGATACAAAATACACGCAGACGAAGTCGCGAACAACACCTAGTAATTAATAAAAGAAATAATAATAACTTATTATATAGTAGTTTCTATGCTTGTTATTAATAAGGATAGAAACTACTGAGACAATGAATCAGCTGCCACTCATCGCATGACAGATTCTGAATTTCTGATGTAAGAATCAACAGAGGAAAATATTAACATTCTCATTGTAGACTGCGAGCAATATAACCTCATTTTATTGCACAAATGACCGCAAAAACTACGTTATAAACTTTCCAGACTAAGTTAAATCGACTTTCTTTACGAAAGAAAAGAAGAGAAAGAAAGAAGATTTCCTTATCACTTCTTCTTGAAAAAATGTAACGCTAAATTACCTTTATAAAGGAGGAAATAAATAAATGATATAGTTGTGTTTACTAACAATTTCTATCGGTCATGACCTTGTGTGCAGTACACGCCACGTGACGCAGACGGATAGCCACAAGTTCAACTTTTATTATTATTATTGATTCGGCCTTGTGCTAACGGTAGTTTATGCAGTTGATCCTAGTTTAAATGCGTGCAAATTATAATAAGTGAGAATGAATTATGAAACCTAACCTATTATTGTTATTGTTTATGGTAGTTGTTTTTTTTTTCACGCAATGGAACGCACTTCGGTGGGTAAATACCTACTAGGTCTGATAATACTTACTTATTGTATGTTTGAATAAATAATGCGTTATGAATATAAATATTTAGCTTGTATGTAGATAGAGTTTGGTACAGCTAGAATTGTTCAGGTTTAAAAACAAATGAAACTGAAATTGATTATATTATATAAGAAAAGTACCTAATACCGACCCTATCTAATATTCTAAAGACAACTGAATATCTCACTTACCTACTCAAGAATAGTGTTACACAATAATAAATTGCAAACAAAAAGTAAAAAACGTTCAACAATATCTTGCTTGCATCAAATATTCAAAATGGCATTAGAATGGCGCCTCTTGCTTCATGCGACTGGCTGTCATGAGCGTTGCACACGCGCTGACCCGGAATCTCTCCAGGAACAACTGGTTCGAATAACATCACCAATATATCCTGACCTTTCAATGCTCAGTAAACTTCAATAGCTTTAGCTATCGCGAAAGGTCTTATAAAATGGTAAGTTATAAACACATTCAGCTTCACCGTCTATTTTTGAAAACGTTCTTATTCGAATCTGATTGCATTCAGTGTTCCATTTATGAAAATGTTCCTGCCATTGCCAATTTAAAAAGTTTGTTGTTTCGGCTGCGTTCCATTTTCGTGCGTTCACGATTTTCGCACGCGATAACTTTCGTTTTCGCTAAGTCTACCGTCAATTACATCAACGGTCAACCTAAATAATATACAACGACAGTGAAATTGTTGTCCACTTTCCCGCGTAGCAGTGATGCGATTAATTAATGTCACATTACGCAGCTGACAATTATGACACTCAAATCGACGCTGTAATCGTATGCAAATCTTGCTTTGCATCTAATTAAAAACATCTACCATTTGCACTCGCGACTTCGCGAGTTGCATTGCAAATTGCGATAAATTAATGTCGTTTCAATTTCTTAATCACGAATAGGTTGTACAAATTATTATTTTACAATATTATTTATGGTATCTTCTCTGGAACTGGAGTTGCTGCAATATTTACTTTGACAGGTCACTTTCCGTCGTATGGGCACGTGATGCGAAGAAATGAACAAAGTTTAGAGTATGAATGTGGAGGGCTATAAGAGTAGGGGAAGACCAAAGAAACGATAAATGGACTATGCGAAAGATGATATGGCTAGAAAGGGAGTGACTACCGAGATGATGACTAATAGAGAGGTATGGAAGAAAAAGACGTGTTGCGCTGACCACAAATTAATTGGGATAAGGGCAATGATGACGTCAGTTCCAATAGGCTAGCATCTCCATTAGCATGATCAATATATTCGAGTAAGTAGGTATGAGTGGGTTTTGGTTAATGTTTATTAGAAAAGCTGGTTAGTTCTGAGGAAATAAACCAGATTAAAAGCAGAAATAGAGCAGACAATCAATTTACAAAATCATCTGTGTAACAAACCTTTCAAAACGATCCTGAAAAAAATCTTCCACTGTCCAAATAGACCTAGTTACAATTTGAAACGTAGATAGCAGTATTAAATGTATGTTTACACCTCTACGTACAAGAATCCTCAAATACCTACTTACCATTTTACCTTACAGGATATTTTCGGCGAGTAACCCAGATTTTACGACACGTCCAATACAATTTTATAACCGTATATCCTTCCACCTAGACCCCGTATTTTCCACGTGTATTGCCAAGAGAATTAAATGGTACCAATATTTCTGGATTTTTATTTATTTATTAAAACTTTATGTACAAGTAAAAAAATACTGTACAAAGTAGGACTTAATGCAAGAATCAGTCAGGGATGATTTAAGGTACTTAGATGAACTGTTTCGTCATAAAACAAAGACTAAGATGTTCATAATCGTGCTAACACATAGAAACTGGTACAATTTGCCCTGCATACATTCAAACTTTTCCACAAACACTTCAGACCCAGTGTTTACAAACAACATGTACTATGCAAACACTCGTTCCTTACTACCAGACCAAAATGGCAATCAACCTCAAAACATTGTTACCATACAGCGAATCTTCTGATCCCACGTCAACGACCTACGCCATTGCACTGCCATTGAACATCGGCCACCACAACCTGATCCATTCCCCCCTTCTATATCATCTAAACCCAGCACACAAGACGCAACTGCAAGGAATTTGAGAGGTCTTGAGAAAATGGCGTAAACTAGCGTAGTAAGTCGACGGTCTCATAGAAAATGCAAGAGATCACGATGACTCAATCTCGTAACAGAGAGGGTTCTTGTTTTTATTCTAAGATATATTATGCACGTATTATGTAATACAATATATTGCTTTATTGCTTATTGCGTCAGATCTTTGATAGGGAGATATTGCTTCCTCTTTGCAATACGACTTGGAGTCATGCAACTTTAATGTCGTTTCAAGAATAGAAAACTAGCTTAAACCCACTTTTAGTGGCCTGTGGGTTTATCTGGGGTCCAACATACAGTTGGTCCCTAAGGCCCTCACCATTTACTAAGTAATTTAAATGCAACTGATATAAATTCGCAGAATGAGCGAGGGAGAGATGGAAAGATATTAAACTTATAGATAGTCTCTCATTTCCACACATTTGAATTTCGCAGAACAGTTGTTTGTTGTGCATCTTTGATCTTCCTTTCTTAGAAATTACTACAGCATGTTGTACTAAAGGCTCCCGCAGACAAGCGCGACGAGACAGCGGGACACAAAGGCGCCGCTCGTCGCGCGACGAGCGGTGCCTTTGTGTCGCGCGCGATTCGCGTCGCATTTCGCGCCTGTTTGTAGGAGCCTTAAAGCGATTGTTCATGCTGTAACACGTGTTTATCAGCATAATATCCTCAATGTAATGCTTCTTGCATGTTATGTATTACATAATAAATATCAATTTCCGGCATGCACCGATTATAATCGAAAATTGAAATTAATTGAAGCCGAGATAGCGTTTTAGTTTGGTATCGTAGAGAAATCAAAGTGTTAAGATTCGATTTGGTCCCGAATTCAATTTAACAAAACAGCCTTTAAGGCCCCTTCAAACAGGCGCGACACGCGATGCAAATCGCACGCGACGCAAAGGCACCGCCTGTCGCGCGGCCTCTTTCAAACGAAAGAGCCTTTATTCGTTGAGTGAAATCATAATAGATTACAATTAGAATAACCAAATAACTTGACATTGCCATCTGGAGGAAGAATTACTTATTGAAACATACCTACCATTATTATTGTATCTATGTTGAACAAATGAATAAATTTCTTATGACATGAAAGAATGACATGCTTGAATACCCAGGCTACCATTCCATACAAGCAGCAATAGTTCATCGGGACTCGACCCGTTTGACTTTGTATTGATTACTGCATGTATAAGTGAACCTTAAGGTCTGAGTTGAGCTGCACGATTACTGACAAATGCGTGCACTGACTGGACAGGTCCACTCAATCTGTGTGGTTCTTTCTTCAAAAGACCATTACAGACACTAATCTACATGGTTTTTAAAGGAGACTGTGACCTCTTAGTTTGTTTCAACTTTTCTTTTCAGAGTTGTCAGATAGGAAACGCCGAACTAGTCTAGTTTGAAAAATATGATTGACGTGTAAAAGTGTTTGTGCAAACCTACTTACAGAAATAAAATCCATTTATCATTTAACAAGTTGATAATTAAATCGAAAGTATATAGATACATAAAAACATCATTGCCCAATATAGATTGGGCAATGATGTATTTTAGGGCCTATGCACACCACGTTTTTTAAACGCGCCGTCGACGCGCGTTTGTAGCGATACAGACGCGATACGCACGCAAGTCAGACGCGGCCTGTAGACCTTTGCACACCTGTATAAATTCAAACACGCGTTTGAATCGATACAGACGCGCGTGTGTAGCGATACAGACGCAATGCAAACGCGCGTGTGTAGCGATACAGACGCGATGCAAACGCGCGTGTGTAGCGATACAAACGCGCGTGTGTATCGATACAAACGCGCTAGCATTTTGCGTTTTTAAGCAGAACCTCATCAACAGTAGCAAGATGGCGTCGGTCGAGACAGCATTGATTGCATGCGCTTTGTTATTAAGCTTCGCTTTTTTATTATTGCGCGTTTGAATCGATACAAACGCGCGCGTGTATCGATTCAGACGCGCCGGTGCAGCGCGTTTGAATCGATACAAACGCGATGCTAACGCGCGTGTGTATCGATACAAACGCGCCGGTGCAGCGTGTTTGTATCGATACAAACGATAACAAACTGCTCTGTAGGATAAAAGCGCGCCGTCGACGCGCGTTTCTAAAACGCGCGTCGACGGCGCGTTTAAAAAACGTGGTGTGCACAGGGCCTTAGGTAGGCTCTCGTCTAGTCAATTGCCACGTTGCTTCGACCCTGTTGCTGGGCAAGTTTGTTGTGTTGTGCTGCACCGTTTCTTCTTTTTTAACCGACTTCAAAAAATGGAGGCGGTTCGCAATTCGATTGTATTTTTTGTAAATGTGTTTTACTTCAGAACTTTTTTCTAGGTGAACCGATTTAGAGGATTATTTTTTTATTTGAAAGCTTATGCTTCTCATGAGGTTCCATATATATTTAATCAAGATCTGACCAGCAGTTTTTGAGTTATCCTTCATAATACGTATTTTTTCCACTTAGTATATAGTCACCTGTTATTTACATATCAAGTAGTGGTAAGTAAGTATACCAATTTGTGTGGAGTAGGTACCACAACTAAAAAGTGGAAAATAAAAAACTTATTACCAAACAAACAACCGATTTAAAAAAAATAAACACTACAAAGTGACAAATAACTTTCATTTCGGAAGTCGGTGGCAAAAAACGAAAATACAAAACCAAAGATACATACTTCCGAAATTAAAGTTATTTTTAACTTTGTAGTGTTTTTTTTTGGAAATCGTTTGTTTTTTTTTACTTTAACACCAGAATAAGCCATTTGGGGCTGTCTTTTGTATTCAACCATCATTAGACAGGTTCGGTTCGATTTTCGATTCGGTTCGGTTCGGATTCGGTTTTGTTTTTGTGTTTGAAGTTTGAACGTCTTTGTCACCATCTCAATCATCATGCTTTAGTTACACTAGATTCTAAAGATCAAGAAACAATTTATGACGCAAAAAATCCATGCTACATTACATGACGCAACATTAGCATGTAGTAGGATAGCACAATACACGGCCATTTGCGAACGTTTCCGGGAAAAGGCGGACGATTGAAAAGATGGATTCTTTCATTGCGTAGCCTTAGCCGTGGCGTCATTGGTTGGTTGGATTTGTGGTACAGTGACTTAACATTTCATTGCCAATTTTCACTACGCTGTCCTTAGGAACAGCGTTTTCTTCCCTTCCGGCCCGCTTGGCGTTGGTGACATGTGCCAAATAATTATTTCATTTTAAATTGTTCGTGTCGAGTTTTACGCTAAAAGACTTGTATTCTGTGATACAATAAGTAGGTTTATCGCCTATTTCAATTTCGACTGTGGCGAAAACCAGTGAATGAAAAACTACACAGTAGGGAAGACAATACGTAGCAAGCTTTGCTGTATCTACGTAACGGTATGGTGTGTTTGCAGCAGGTCTTAAGTAACACCCCTCGTTAGTGGCGTCCCTCTTAAGTGCAGAGAGCGTGATAATACATATGCATACGGCATATATATACGAACATGTACTTTGAGGCTCACAGACAACTCTGAAGTTCTGTAACTGTCACCTCTCGAATGTTCACACAAACATGACTATTTATGGAAATGCGGACGTGCATCAAGTATCAGATATATGTGCTCAAAACTAGCAGTTAGAAATTATAGAATTACGAAACTTTATGCGCATAGTTGCCTCGACATACAAAATAACGATTTTAACTCCAGCGTAACTTATTCAAGCTTCCGTGCCATATTTTCGGCTTACACAACTAATGAGTTCACTAAAAACAGATTTCTTAGTCAATATGGCTGCCTATTCTTACGTAAACGAACTTTCTAATGACCAGAGAAAAAATGTGACGATCACCCATTATTTTTTATAAAAAGAAGTTACGATAGTTATGCACGATAAAAACGCTATAAACCACGGGGTATGGTATAGTTATTATAGCAGCTAGATTGTCAATTACGATATTGAAGCTACGAGAAGTTAATTGCTTGTAAAGTACTGCAAATTGTGATGAAAGTTGACAATATTTAAAATCAGGTCATCGTTTCCACAGTTATATGCTTTTCTTTGCCAAATAAGAGAAAAACAGCACATTTAGAAAGAAAAAATGAACGAAAATAAAAGATGGACGTGTAAACTTCGCTCATTAAAACTTTTCTTCTCAACTTATAGCTGACTCTTAAAACGAAGTGGATGGTTCGATAATACTCGTACTAACAGGATGACCATATAGGAAAATAAAATTGAAAAGTGAACAAAATCGAAACTTACTGAAACTTATCAGAAATTGGGATTTACCCTCTATTTAATCTAAAAACTTTTTTACAAAAAAAAAACAACTGACTTCGACGACCAACCGAAAAAAGTTCTGAGCTAACACCATAGATATCCGAGCTAACACACATATATTTTTTTTTAAAGTATACAGTTGAAATGAGAACCTCCTCCTTCTTGTGAAGTCGATTAAAAAGGGAGAGATGATACTCTTAATGATAATGATTATTATGCTATGCGTAAAAATCTTCCATTCTATAGATACTGAAATAGATCTTTCATAAGCTGCATTAGTGGGGATTTTAAGTGTGCATCTATTCCACTCTTCTACGTTAAAAGCGAATACAAAAGAACTGCGAATGATGGCTCTAAGCCGCCCATATTAATAAGACCCCAACCACCATGGGCCATGTTCCTGGTCATCGCTCTATAACACTGGACACGCTTTATGGGTCACGCTTAACGAACTACTAGCGACCCATTTTGCTCGGACCGTATTTCGGATACCTATTGGATATCCCCGAGCTATTTTTATTCGTCCCTTTACGCAAAATTCTATCGTGGCCCTCGTATGTCTTTTAGGTGCGTATCACGATACTTACCTACGAGTTTAATTTTGTTACATCTATTATTGGGTCGGTCGATATGAAATAAATTGGGTTCTTATATTTCTGTAATAAGCTTTACCTTGTCAATATTGGAAATATTAGCTTTAACATTGAATTTGGAAACCTTGAGAAAGATTCGTTTTCGATAAAATACTGATGGTTGCTTAGGTATCTTATGATGTTTTGTAGAATAGCTAATACTTGAGCAAAATTTGATCTTAAAATTGGTATCTCGGCATCGCGGTAGGCACCTCTATTTTTAGTAAGTAGGTAATTAATGAATTCCAAATTTGTATGCATAGTTATGAAGAAAAAAGTAAGATTTGAATCACAATGACCTATTGCTGTTTTTAAGATCCTTTCCCAGTACTGTAGCTACACATATAAGGCTCCTTCAAAAAGGCGCGTCACGCGACGCGAATCGCACGCGACACGAAGTCACCGCTCGTCGCGCGACAGCCAGTGCCTTTGTGTCGCGTCGCGTGTCGTGCCTGTTTGAAGGAGCTTTTATTTATAAAAGATAGGTCAATCAATAATATTAAAATTATTTAAATTACAACTAAACGATCACAGCGCTCTGGACGTAAACACTCCAATAATGGTATTTTCTGTTCCAGGTCTCCAGAAGGTGAAGAGAGCGATAAGAACACAAGTGATGGAGTGAATAGGATACCTCCACATTGTCACATCACAATCAAATGTACAAGAGAGGTAAGCAGAAGCACCGATAGATACCTACCGGTCTACTCATTATCATTATATTTTATAACTTGTTTTCTTTCAAATATTTGTATGCCATGGCGAGACATAACGTTACATCACGCCTGTATTACCCGGTGGTTATGGTTATGGTTATGCTTAGATGGTTTGGTCATGTGGAGAGGATGAATGAACGGCGACTAACAAAAGGTATTTACACGGCAGATGTGAGTGGAAACGCCGGGAGACCGCCCTAGGAAGACATATAGTGACCTTATTGGTGATTTTCTTCAGAAAGGTCAGGTGCGTAGTACTCGCAACTGGCGTGCGTGTATGACCAGATGTATGAACGTAAACGAGGCAAAAGGAGTATGTAAGGATCGTAGCAGATGGCGTTCTGTAGTTTCTGCCTACCCCCATGGGAAGAAGGCGTGACTTTATGTTATATTTATGTTATTTATTCCCCGAAGAGTTAGACAGAGGTGTACCTATAGTACACCCACATTTCGCCAGTTATGTTTAAGTCCCATGTAACGGGGAGGGAACCTATTGCCATCAACCTGGCGCAAATCCAGACTCCGGGCGTCTACTGAGAAATTCCATCCATTACATTTTTTTTGTCTCACAGTGTTAGATCATAATTCTATTATTATTAGACCATTATTATACCATGTTTTATTACAAATAAAAATATTCTATTCTATTCTATTCAAACTCAAAGCATTTATTTCAATTAAACCAGGCACTTTTGAATTGTCAAGGAGTTGGTCAGTCAGAAAGATGAAGCTAGTTGTCCATCCCAAAGCGTAGTAGGGTCCTATGGAGAAGAACGGGCAAGTTACTCCATGGAAACTCTTTTAAATTAGCCTATAGCTGGACGCTCCGCTGGTACCACCAATATCACAAACCCACATCATAGCGGTTCCCGCTTCAAATAACACGTTCCGTCATACTCTCTTTGGTGATAAATATCTTACGAGAGATTGCGAGCTGATTTGATAAGCTGTTTAATGATATTCCGTCACGGCATACCTGAACTCCGTGTTTGTTACTTTACTTATATCCTTAAACTAGCTTCTGCGCGCGTCTTCAACTGCGTGAATCCCATCGCCTGCCCGCGCCATTACTTCGTTTTCGCTTAGCGTTCTGTGTGAATTTATTTTCCTTTTTCTCGGCTCTTTAGGGTGGGTCGTGGCGTGATGTTAAATAGCCTATAACCTTCCTCAAGAATTGGGCTATCAAATACAAAAATAATAGTACCGACTGGTCGATACAGAGATTAGCGCGTTCAATCTAAAAAGCAAACAAACTCTTCAGCTTCATTACAATTATTAGTAGGTCTATAGAATTTCCATGTAAAACTAAAATGCTGGCATTCAGCTGCCTCCGATTAGACTGGAAGCCGACCCCACCATAATTAGGAAAAGGCTAGGCAGATTGATAGATTAACAAGATATTGCTTCTCATATATTTTAGGTAAATAAGTTACATGAGCCGGACTTAAACCCAACGGCACATAACATTTATAACATGGATTTTTTTATTTGTAAATTTCTAGGACATAGCAGAAGATGATTGATATTGAGTCAAAGCATCTGATACAATGGTGGCCCAGTGGAAACGACCGTGACTTACGAATTGCAGGTCGTAGGTTCGAACCCGGGCAGGCACTTACTAATAATAATAATACCAGCCCCCCACCGCCGTATCTTTACGTTGACGTCGTGGTGGGGCTTGCGCGCTCCGAACTCAAGGTCTTTGCCAGTAGAGTTTACTTTGCCAGAACGGGTCTAGGGTGAGGAGCCAGCCCAAGAGAGATACAGAAACCCGCATTATGTTATGTATCTCAAGAGTAAAAACTTCTAGGTTCAGTTACGGCCTTGTGACGGCAATGCCTCCCACCCGTTCTATAATATCCCTTCCCCCTCAGATTGCAGGGTTCAACGGTCTATCAGAAGCCGTCAGGCGTCTAGACTTCTCGTCAGCCGTGCGCGATGTTCGTCGGTTCAACTACATCTGCGCGTTGTTAGAGTTGCTGGTCGGTGGTCAGAGACTGACGCATCTGCCCGGCGCTGCGCAGAAACTGTTACTGTCCATGTTGGAACAACTTGCTGATCAAGGTGAGCAAGTAAAACGACAAAGGAAACCTAGGCTAGGTTTATACAAGGTAGATTTTTGAAACCTTAACCATTGTTTGGAGACTGTCCTTAACTTTTTGAGTAATAGCTAACTGGATTTACAGATTGCGTAAAAAATAAAAAGAACTTATGGTAAGGCGAGAAAGGCGCTTTACCCAATCCCCTGGGCGCTCTGTATAGATAGTTACTAGGTGTAGTATGTAGTTTTCAACAATCTTTTAAAGTCTATTAAGGCCAAATGAGTACGAGAAGTCCATGTCGTAAGGACCTGGTGTCTGAAAACGACACAAGTCCAGCATCTAGTTATGTATGAACACTTGAAATTATACTTTTGGCTATCAGCATAGCATGACCCAACTTTTTAACTTCTTCATTCATTCCAGTGGCAACCTCAAAACAGAATCTAAACGCTCTCCGTGCGCTAGTGGTGTCAGTATCATCAGCCCGAGAGTCAGAGAAGCGCTCGTGTTGGGGCCGGCCGCTCGGGTCGCGAGCATTGTGGGGACACCACGACCATGCCATCGCGAGGATCAACCGCATCGCTAACAGTATTTTGATACAAGAGGTATGTAAACTGCTACAAGGATTTTTTGGCGCTCGAATGACGTCGGCGTGGGGTCACTGTTGGTAAACACTTGTGAAAATATGTTTTGCAAGAACAAGATAGCGTTAGTTCCAATTTTTGCCATGCGCCAAAAAAACCTTGTAGCGCTATATCTGGTCCGTTGAAGGCGTCACTGTCATTGAGCAATGAATATCACACCTTTTCAAGTTTTCAGAATAGCTTCTTTGGTTTTCCAATTTTAGCTACCGAGACAGATATGTTCGTAGCACTATAGATACCTACTTATAGGTAATGAATAGGCGTTCTTCTGGCGTCGCTAAGAGCGTGAGATGAAAAGTCGACGAGAGGTGCAAGAATTTAGGGCATAATCTCTAAAACTATTTTTATTTATGATTGTGTCTTATCTGAACCCTCTAAGGGATAAGACTTAAGAATCATATGATCCAGTAATATTTGTCTTTATTTGCTCCCTGTCCGCCATCTAACCTAACCAGTTTAAAATGAAGAACACCACAACCTGTTAAATTAATTCTTAAATATCATAAAATAAATTATCCAAAAACAAAAGCTCTGGTTATTTTGGACCGCAATTGGAATCCAATCTATCTTGCACAATCGGCAGGGAACCGCTCATTGAGTGCTATTTTCTGTTAAGGGCATTTTGGCAATGCTCCAAATGGTCTGAGCACTCAATGCGCGGCTGTTTGGAGTACACTCGTTGTTAAATCAAGATGCACGTTACAACTAACAAAGCATTTGTTTTCAGCCGGGACCAGAGGTAGTGCCTAAGCTTCACGACTTGCCTGAGGAGTGTATCAGAGAGATACTGCTAAGGATATCAGATCACAGGGACTTGGATGTAAGTAGAATTATGTGGACTATGGACGTTGCACATTCTTTCGGCTAGTCCTACCCTCATTTTCCAATATTTTCATTGGTCCAGAAAAGAACTACCGCAAGACCGCTTCTTCTTCCCTTTTCACGAGCTCTAAACTATGTACAGTCTTCGATTTCTCGGAATTTAACATACTAATCTGTTTGTGCACCTGAATTTGATTGTATTTCTTTGGTACTTTCTGCCTAGCAGCAAAATATGTAGCCAAGCAAGCCTCTCGAGTACCAGTGCCTAATTTTTACTTTTTTTTATATTTTCTTAGGCAGCGTCATCAGCATGGACAGTAATGGCATCAGTATGCACGGAACAGCGGATCTGGCGGGAGCTGGTCAGCTTCCACTTCACTCAGCAGCAGACTGACGCCGAACTGGCGAAGAACAAGGACGAGGTCGTTGATGAGAAGGACTTCGACTGGAAGAAGCTGTTCCATCAGCTTAGGAAGTAAGTGATGAATTAAGTAAAAAGATCCACTGTCAAACGAGCTCAGTTGAAAACACTCGATTCAAAACTAAACTGGAATGGTAGAGAACTACTAATTATTTCCTTTTTCAGGATGTACGGCCTTAGAGAAGACGCGCAATTTGCCGAGACCCTCTCTCTATGTCGTCACTGTAAGTGCTTGTTCTGGCGCTCACTGGGCCACCCGTGCATCGCCGACCAGTGCCCCGAGTACCGCGAGCGCCTCAGGGAGGCCGGCGGGCCCCTGCCGCCGCACCCCGTGCCACCCGCGGCCTTCCTTAAGTTCTTCTCTCTTTAAAAATGGCTAGTTTTTATCGCGCACTGGATTTTCAACACACTTCTTCGCGCCGAAAGTTGAAAATCCAACAGTGTTTTTTTTTTTACTTGCTGGGATACACTCTGTTAGATTGTCAATGCTCGGCTCAACACCGAGGGTTGAAAATCCGAAGAGTATAATCTCCCGTGCGAACCTGGGCTAAATGACTGGAAAGCACTCGAAGACTATCAACACTCTTCGGCTGCAAGCTTACCGTGGACTCTTTTGGACAGTGCAGCTACTATTTGCAGCTGTATGTCAAACGGATGATGTGATTTCTCTGGTGTTCAATAGCTCAGAAACTACTGCAGGTAAATAGGTTAATGTATTTAATAAAACGGTTACGGCCCCTAACCACAGTTCATAGTTTTAATGATAACTTGTGACGACACTATCATTGTCCTTGAGCCAAATGAACCATTGAATAGTTTCCTTTTTCACTGTGGTGAGGAAAATATTCACATTTTCCTTTAAATGTTGAAAACTAGTGCTGAAGAAACTTATATCAGTATTTAAATGTACAAAGAAACAGATGATTTGAAGCCAAAAGTGCATCACTAAATACAAGTTGTGCGAGTCAAACAAAGGGAAACTACTCACATACTCTATTCACAAAGTAATTTGGTAAAATCTGACATTGAGATGCCTACTAAATGCGATTCATAATACTTTGGTGCTTTGTCCAATACTTTTAAAACATGTATCAGTAGGTGTATATGAAATATCAATGACTGACTAAGATCTCAGGCGACAGGCCTACTTTGAAATATTATCAATTTTACTGCTATTCATAAATAGAAAATGAATTACTTGGAACTGTAGGTCATTCATAAGTTGTATGACAAGTCAAAAGAAAAAAAAAATCTCCAGAGCTGGCTATATCGTTCCTCGGCTAGGCATGTGCAACTACAAAATCTGACTTAGATGTTTTAAGGTACTCATAAACTTATTTCTATCGCTGTGTACATTTATTGAATAAGGAACAATACATTTTAAAAGAAACATGCTACTTTCATGTAATTGACTATGCTATGTGAGTAATTTATGGACTTTTAAAATTAAGGATTAATAACTTCCTTTAATTCAGTTTTGTATAACTATGGCTGCAGTAAATCATTTTAACATTTTGTTAAACTGCTTTGTGATCTATCGCGAAATTAATCAATGTGTTCCATTCTAGCTATTTTCTATTAACAATTGTTTTTTTTTCTAATTTAGTAACAACTTTTATGTAGTCAAGTAGAAACCCTTGTTTTAAAAGTAATAATAATTAATTTTAATGTTATTACCGCTATAAGTATTTTCAGCCAGTTAAAAGTGTTGCCATGCTACAGCATTTCCTTTAAAATATGGATTGCAGGAAGATGAATGTCCTAGAACTTTCTAAATAATGGCAACACTACCAGTGAATGTGACCAAAAAACATTTAAACTTGCTTTGTTTGTTAGTTATAAGAATAATGTTATGTTGAAGGGATTAATTTGTTTACCTATTTTTGTTTGCGCACGCACTTAATGCTTATGTATAAGATTAAAAATAATTTAAAAAAAAGTATGTGATAATTCCAAAATTATATCAGTTTAAGTGTGTTGTAATCGATATAATTTACTATTTATCTATGTGTGTTCTTTGTTACGTTTAAATGGTTTTTATTTTAGTTGAAAATATAAATTAAAAGTAGCCAAGTTAAATTACAGATCACAAATTCACAATTTTGAAAAAGAGAAAACAGTTGCTTATCTGGCAACCCTTTAGGACTGTGGTGTGTTACCATTACAAAAAAAATTACAATAGTTGGAAAAACTGATGAATTGACTTGGCTGTATAAAAACTATTGAATAATTTAACGCTATTTAAACTATTAGTTCCTTTGTTTTGAATAAGGCTATTTCACAGCTAACGAATTTAATCATATGACTTAATTGCTTTTAATTTGTGTGCTTGCATTTAATTCGCACACTATATTGATTTGAGATTTTTTCAACTACCCACATCATTACTATACCTGTGTACAGTACTCCAATTTCCGTGATAGTATATCATTATAATATTGTATTAGTCAAACTAGTTGAATTTGACTCAAGAATTTGACGAGACCTTTTTGCCTTTAACAATAGTATAGGAGAAAAACTTGGCTCGTCAAATTCTGCAGCCCTAACTCAGTATTTATATCACAATATTAGTGCTTAGATTAACGGTAAACTTGAAAATATTCTTAAAATCGTAAACATACAATATGAGTGTGCAGCTAATAGATATAAAGAAAGCAATATTTTATTACACATTGATAGTTGCAAGTATAAATAAAGTAAATTATTGTAAGGGCATTCGCAAGCTCACTTCGGAAACTAAAACTGTTGTATAAGGTTCTTTAGGCCTAAAGTACTGTTTCAAAGTTCTATCCGTCACAGTAATGTAAGCGGTCTCTGTGATTTCTTTTGAATCTGAATGCAAAATTATTTACCAAGTCTGAATTTAGATGTATCGTAGACTGTATTTATTGGGATGCCAGCTCTATATACAAAAATGTGTAGTTTCATGATCAATCAACTCTGCCTGTTGCAGTCTACGGCTGGACATATAGGCTTCTCTCAAGGCACATGATGACATCATCTCAGCTGAAAGACGTCCACTGCTGGGCATTAACCTCCCCATAGCGTTACCACATCAACCAGTCCAATGGCATAATTTGCATTTATTAAGTACTCTTTTCACAATATTATTATCAGCCAGCATTTGATGTTGCTTGATAACTTGAAAGTAGGTGATTGTAATTGTGTTCTTACACACGGCAGCTCCTATAAATACAGTAAAATAAAAATGTTCATTGTATTGTGGTAGTGTAGTTGTTGATATTGTGATATTTTAAGATAAATTTATTATTAATAATATATTAAATATTCAATAGTCCCAAGAAGCTAACCCTGTGTAGAGTAAGTAGCATGAAATAAAGAACTACATGAGGTACATTTATCTAACCAATCTGCCTAGCCAAACCCAACTAAGTTGGGGTTTATCTGACCTCCACAACCCAGTTACTGGGTAACACAATACCCCTTGATAAGACTGGTTGTCAGACTTTGGGCTTCTGACTTCCTGTAATGACATGCCTGGATCAACTGCTTAACGTACTTCCTGAGGCATAGTGGAGTCTCGATATGTAATGGATAGTAACCCATCCACGAGTTGACTGTGGCAAGTGTAGCTTGACCTTCGATTGAACCGTGCGCTATTATTAGACGAGCCCCTGAGGTACATTTATCTAATACAATACAAACCACAATTTGTCAAAGCTCGTTGTATAATTTGCCTTAACAGTGTAATTTTTCATTCTGAATGTCTGCAGTTCTGTATAAACTATTGTTTCTTTTTGTGTAACTCTGTGTGCACTTATCATGTATGGAACCTTGTGTAGTTCATTATTAAATGGTTGATGTTAATTATGAAAAATGCAGCTTACCGACCATTTAAGTCATTTTTAGTTAATCTGTGATCAGCTTTATGTTTTACACAATGGAATTGTTTTTTTTCTGATTTGTGTTCTCAGTATGGTACTTTATAATGGTATTTTGAAATAAAGTTATTTTGAATAAGAATTTCTGGTTTTACTGACTTATTATAATTAATGGCATTGAGAACTAGCTGATTATTAATGTGTAGAAGGAGAAAAATATCAAACAAGATGTAACTTACAATATCATATTTATCTGGAATTCATTTGGTACCACCTAAAATTACAAACAGTATAAAACTATCAACCTGTCTCATTTTTCACTTTCTCGCAATGTCTCACTAAATCTTTCAATTTATACACCAAATCTTGCAGCTGTTGGCTTCCACAAGTGAACCTGATATCATCACCGCTGTTCGTCTTCAATATAACTGTGTATAACAAGTTGTCAGACCCAACTCCTGGAGTATTAGTCATAACTTCAAGCTTCCACTCAACGTCTGTGATTTTGGGTAAAACGCTGGCATCGATGCTGTTGCCTGGCTCCATAGTTCAATAATCTTGACGATAGTTACATGTACTTCATTACACTTTTGATTTTCAAGGTTACATTCGACTGGTAAATAAATATTTTGATAGCCACAAAACCAGCAACTGTTTTGTTTGACACAAGCAAAATGTCACATCGATGTGCGATGACAGATAAAAGCAAAGGACAGGATGAGAGAATCTGGGGCAGTTCAATTGTGCTTGTTGTCTATGCTGTCCCAAGCAGAGCAAAAGAGAGCAGAATTATGAATGTTAAATATATTGCATTTTTATTACTGGAATGTCAAAGATCGATGTCATGTTGTGAAATCATTCACTCTTTCTAAAGTTATGGAACATTGGGTTTTGAGCAAGTTTTTTATTTATTTATACCTCACTAGCCACCCATAAGTGCGGCGACACCCAACCGTAAGCTCGGCGAGTGCCGTTTACTAGCTTATTTCGAGGCGAGGCGATGCCTTTCATTGCTGGTTAATGTGCGATGCAGTATGGTCGTACTCGTATGGAGTTTCCGGCTCGAGCTGAGGCGAAGCCGAATCAATACAGTGCTTGTGTGTTTTGAGCTTAACTCTTGCAAATTCGTGGTCAAAAAGTGTAACAGGGTATTGAAACATCAAAGCAATGCGATATCACATCTCCAAAACGCATTTCATTAACAAAGACATCGCTTTGATGTGGGTCGCCTCATATGAATCTCATGGGGTTCTAAGATAGACGAAATAAAACTAAAATGTATTACTAAATCGTTAGTATATTAAACAACTTTATGAAAGTTGTAACATTGATTTGTCATCAAAAATATAAATCTACACTTAACTATTACAGTTACAAAGTCATAAGGCAAATAATGTTATTTGGCCGTGTTATAAGGCACATTTCACAATAGCGTTTACAAAATTAGTTTGACTAATACACCTATGCATTTAATTATTACAGCAATTAATCTCAATTATACAAATTACACAATGGTTTCAGAGATTCTAGTTGCATATCGAGACATAGAAATGCAGTTTCTAACAAATAGGTATATTCAATTATTATTATTATTAAAACCGGATGTTTTTCCCTCTCATTGTTTTTAGTTATCCTTAAAAACGCAAGGAAAAAATTACAGGTATTTTGCAGATGTTTAAATAACTATTTTCTACTACTATTTCGGGCGAGTCACTTAGATCTATTTCATATATTTCTGCTTTATAAAATTCACATTAGCACCGATTTAAATATTAGCAAGTACACTTATCTGGAGATATATTATAATTTAGTTAAATTACTACGAAACCATAATTTTGCATATTTATCCAAAAAAGAAGATTTATTATTAGAACACAACCTAAGTACTAAACAACACTTAAAATACTGGCAGTTAAAAAAGATTTTAGTGATGTTTAAAATGTTTAAATACAGTTATCTTTTTAAATAAACTTATGTAAATAAAAGAACATCTCGCAGTGCAAAAATAATTGACATCCCAACAATATCTGCAATATAAAAGATGGTTTAATATAAACATATTTACAGTACAACATTTGAATTAATATACATAGGTATAAAATTGAATTGATTTTGTTTGGTCTTGAATTGGTTTTTAAGATATTATTAATTCATAATGTCAAAGTGATGGCACCTAATCGTTCCATTTTGTATTATTTTCTTACGCAAATCAACAGAAAATATAAATATGTTTCAAGAATTAATTGATATTGTTTAATAGTTGGAAGCATGTAGACCTTCTACTCTACTTAATTTATTCAAATCCCTAACTTTTGAACAGTGCGATTGACAGTAAAAAATACTTAAGTAATATAAAAGCCTTAAATTGTACGTTTGTTTTCATAAAATAAAATGTATATTTATATAAATAACACTTGGAATAACCCCTTTTAAAATAACTCCAAGTAGAATTAGTTTATACAGGGTGTATATTTGATATCTACTTAATCTGCAGGGTGGGTTGTGTCACTATATTAAAACAAGGGATTTTATACATTGTACCAAAAAAAAAAGTTTTGGTTTAGTACTTGCTGGGATTCAAATACACACCTTGTATAAATTACCTGACTTCTGAATATCCATGCAAAAAAAAAAATTAAAAGAAAAGTTTCTCAATTCAAACCATTTCAGCGTTTCATCTTCTCGAGTATAGGTATGACCATTTCGAAAGTGGGTCGTTTGCCGGGGTCCTCGTTCATGCAGATCTTAATTAACTTCGCGATATGGGGAGATATGCCCGGTGGGATCGTGAGACGGAGCCCTTCTAGTGCTATCTTCATACCACACTCCATTGGAGATAAGTCGGCGAAGGGTACCTGACAAAATTGTTATGATTTTTAGACGAAACTTATTTGAGACTATGAATTCAAAAGGATGTGGAATGATTTTGTTAAATTGTAGTTATATTGCAATCGTAGAGATGTTCCAATGGTGTGAATGCCACAAGTTATTAACACTTGAGGACTTAGTATGAACTTTTCCTTTGGAAAACTTAACAACCTTGTGCAGATGAGGTTGCCACATTTTTCTCCTCATCAAAGAAAGTGGCTCTCTTCTTAAAATGCTGCCATACTCTATCAAGTATGTTTTCCTGTGTTGTGAGTTGTACGTTTATAGACGCAATCTTGCAAGCAAAAACAGTAGCGGAAGGATATGACTTTTTTAATGTTTATAGTACAACCTACCTCTCTAGTAGCAAGTTCCCACAGCAGAATGGCGAAGCTCCACATATCGGCCGCTTCAAGGTTGCGTTTAGCGGGCGGCTTCTGTAGGGCTTCGGGCGCCATCCACGCCGGCGCGTAGACGCGGCCCTTCTCTTGGAACGAGAACTTCGAGTCTGCCATGTTGATGCGCGCTGTCAGGTCCTCGTCGATCTGAATAGAATACAATTTATTATGTACAAACACCAAAAAAGGTACAGATATTAATGTAGAAATTGTATGAAATGTTTGTTATGTTTTTTTTTTTCAACATACTTTTTGGACAAATGAGTCTTTAGGAGAATTTTGTCAGAAGATGAAGAGCTATTCCTATTTGAGTTTAAATGGCATGGCGTCTAGGACGAGCGTCCGCGGTTCTCAGTCAAGACCAACATTTAGCAGAAAATGTGTCACAAACTCACCATAATATGCTTGCTGTTGAGCGCGTAGGTGGGCAGTATCTTGTCAGTCTGCAGCGCGTGCAGGTAGCGCATGGCGCGCGCCACGTCGTGCGCGAGGCGCGCGGCGGCGTGCGCGTCCAGCACGAGCGCGCGCGCGCTGCCGCCGCCGTGCAGCAGGCCGTGCAGCGAGCCCCACGACATGTACTGCGAGATCACCACCAGCGACGGCGGCGACACGCAGCAACCCACCTCGGATCAAAATAGAGAGAGTTGTTAAAATTAGGACTGTGACTGAACACTTTGGTTTCCGTTGTGATGGTGTCTTAAACGAAATAACTTGGATTTTAACCAGCGGGGTGATTACGTAACACACTAACAGTAGGAATGGGTTTCATTTTGACAGTTCAACAACATTCATTGCGTTATTTACGTTATTGAGCAGACAAATTTTTCGAACTTAAAAAGCAATGGATAGCAATAGGCTTCAAAATGATTCAGATTGTGATAAATAGTGTGTTACATAATTAAGGTGCAGGACTTGTAGAGTGTTAATTATTTATTGCTATTACATTTGCGGTGATTTTAGGTTTTGTGCGCGGGTTCGTTACCAATTACCTGACGCGTTCGAAAAGAGTATTCATCGCTGAGGAAACGAGTAAGGACTACATGGAATTCTGGTGTGGGCTGTCTATTTAGCTGGCTCCACATGGCTTCATTAGTCGGCGTTTTTTTTTCGACACGAGATCACTATACTTCACTCACGAATAATGTTCACTCAAAGTTAATAGATTGCACTATTGGCAGCCCTACATTGTGTCGGTTATAGAAGTTCCACAAATTGCGCGCGCGCGCACATAATTATAAATATGTGATTTCAGCGGTGTCATCAAGCAAAGTGTCCTTCGCAAAATATATCGACTCCATACGTGCATTGCGAGCGAAACAGCTTCCGACATTAGCCGGAGATGGCCGAAGTAATTCATCTTGTCTCTCAATCATGATGGGAGGGATGAGTATGGCTATAGGAAGCGACCGAATACTCATTATAATAACTTTTTTTTTAAATAAATTAATGATTTTGCGTACTTGGCCTTTTAGAGCCAATTTTTTGGCGTCAACAACTTGCATATATGGCAATTTCGGCTAGAGTACGAATATTTTGTTGAGATAAAAACTTTTTTTGTAAAAATGTATAAAAAAAAAAAAAATATGATCTTACTCAATCACACCACACAGAACGTGTTGTGGGTAAGATCAGAATACCTTTTCAGGTGCTAACAAATTTCCAGATTCCCGGATGCAACGGCCCTGATTTCCGGTCAGGAGCTTAAAAATTATACATCCTGCAAGTGACACTCACAACAGGCAGTATGTTGGGGTGTGAGAATATCCGTAGCTTGGGGAACTCCTCGTTGAAGTCCCTCTGTATGCGTGGTGTACACTCGCGGACTGCCAGGATCTTCGCTACGATGTCGTTCTTCTGCCATCTGCCGCGCCATGTCTCACCTAGAACAAATTTTTGTTAGAATTTCTGCGAGAAATTAAGTTTTCATAAACAACTTAATTTCTCGCAGAAATTAAGACCTAGAATGATCTAGGCTATAACATAGACCTCATGGTCTATGTTAAAACCTAGGTCATTGTGGCGATACTTGGGGCTTTTTTCAGCAGTTTGTCTTTCGGCTAAATATTGAGACATGTTGTTTATAATCTGATACTAATAATATTAATTTCACTAACGTTATGATTTATTTATTTATTTAAGTTTTCATGCACAACATTACAGAATAGAATCCCAAGGCTGTGTACAGATCAATTTACAAACTGAAAAGTACCTAACAAACATACCTACTTAAGTAGGTTAGGTAAATTGGAATTAAAAAAAAAATAACAATAGAATATAACAAAATTAACATGATTTTATGTGTCATGTCTTGTCCTAAATGAATATCCAAACTCTGGCCTTGAGTCCAAATGAATATACCGACGCTGAACTTGAGCCCAAATGAGGAAAATATAACAAATGGCGATTCCCGAAAAAGTACCGCAGTATTCATTTGTACACACTTCTTTCCCGTTTGGAAATGAAGTCTCAAGTCTGATAAATGTGGTAATAACAATACAAATTATTGTCATCACCAACCAAAGTTGGTCACAAACCAAACCAGAAGGCAGCTTGATTTGAGAAGCCAATTATAGCCCATATTACCTGAAGGAGTGACGGCAATTCTGGTATGCAATGACAACTCGTTAATATTGATGCCCTTGTGACGCGACAACGTGGCGTCACGGCTGCGAGTCTTCAAGCCCAGCCAGGATTGATCCTTGAACTGGATCTTCTTCAGATCTTGACCTTGCTGAGTGGCGAGTTCATGGAGTCTGTGGAGATAAGGGCGATATTACAGTGTATTTTGCTTAGTGAAGAATTTTTGTTAAACTCAAATTCCGAACATTTATACCAATTAAACCATTTACAGACAGTTTTGAACTGTCAAGGACTCAGTCAGACAGAAAGTTGTACCTGGTTGCCCATTCCAAATAGTAGGTTCCTAATTCCTATAGAGTATAGACCATAGGAGCCAGGAACCTACTATTTTTTTTCATTTTCAGCTTGTCTGCATCTATAGATGAATATGATTTGCACTATGATTGTCCATCCATCTTCCATTTTCAATATTTTTACTCAACTGCCACAGATGTAATGTTTTTTAAGTGTTTGTTTCTTCGTAACCTCCTGTAGCTTACACGTTTTTTAAAGGAGTGAGAGGCGTTTTTTCAGAAAAGTTTCTTACCTCTGTACAAGCTGTCCCCTAGTCTTATCCAGGGGTGTGTCCCCATCTTTGTTAGCCAGCGACACGAGAGCCCCGGCGAGTAGCAAGTCTTCGGCAATAGCAGTGTAGCCCCAGAAGCAAGCGTAGTGGAGAGGCGAGTTGCCGTGTTCGTTCGTGAAGTTTACGTCGACTCGGTTTTGGAGGAGCTGGGGACAGTTTCAAGGATAGATTTATAAAGCTAAATAATGTGTTAGTATTTTGAAAGTTATAGTAACCGATTTACTTTCAAAACAGAGATTTCAAGTGAATAGACTGCTTGATAATAGTTTAAAGTATTAATTGATGTTATAATTTTTGTATTTTACTAAGATATTAGGCACAAATAAAATGTAAAACTTGTAAATAACAGCTTATGTTCTAAGAGTATTCTATATTAGGAACGCCTGGTGGAACGCAGAACTTAGTCAACTCAGAGATGCACTGCTTAAACAATTCAACAGAGCCAAGCACACTAGACTCCCAGACGACTGGGAGATATACAAAGAGACCCAATGTATATAAAAAGCAAATCAGAACTACCAGAAGAACGGCATGGCGGAAATTCTGTGAATCCATCGAGACATACAACGAAGCCGCAAGGGTAAGGAAGATCCTATCAACTGATCAGGACCGAACCACGAACCAGGCACGCTGAAAAAACCCGATAACTCATACACACTAACTGACCATGAAACCAGCAAGGTCCTTCTCGAGACTCACTTCCCAGACTGTAAAGTCCTAGAGGACAGGTCGTGGGAGGCTGAGCGAGAATGGACCCCAACGGGTCAAGACTGGTCTAGAGCCCGAAGTATAGCAACAGAAAATCGGATAAAGTAGGCTATTAACACCTTCCAGCCTTATAAATCCGCAGGGCTGGATGGCATCTGCCCAGCCCTACTACAGTGGGGCATTGACCCTTTGTCATCATACATGGTGGAGATCTATCGGGCCTGTATAGCACTCAGGTACATACCCCTAGTATGGCGTGAAGTGAAAGTCATTTTCATACCCAAACCCGGCAAAACCGACTATACACAACCCAACGCCTATAGGCCTATAAGCCCCACATCCTTTCTACTGAAAACCCTCGACAGACTCTGTGACAGACACATCCGAGACGGACCTCTTCGGGTAAAACCACTTCACAAACAACAGCATGCGTACTCCACAGGCAGATCAACGGAATCCGCGCTACACAGCGTAGTATCCAAAACTGAATGCGCAGTGGACCACAAATGCTCAACACTGGCCGCCTTCATTGACATCGAGGGCGCCTTTGACAAAACCATGTTTAATAGCATCAACATGGCCCTCGACAGACACTAAGCGGATGGATCACCAATATGCTCAAACTGAGAGCTGTAACAGTCACAGTGAACGACACTACTAGGGCCATTGTGGCGAAGGGCTGCCCGCAAGGGGGAGTCCTCTCGCCGCTTCTATGGAACCTGGTCGTAGACAGCCTCATCAAAGCACTCAATGACAAAGGCTACTTCACAGTAGGTTACGCCGACGACATATCTATAATAATAAATGGTACCCACGAAAACACTCTATGCAACCTCATGCGCCAAGCCTTGAAAATAGTAGAGGTCTGGTGCAATAAACACCAGCTATCAGTGAACCCCACAAAAACCGAACTAATTCTAAAGAGAATTAAAAGACAGAAAAGAGGAAATTGGTGACACTCCAACTACCACGTTTCTTTGGAACTACCCTAAGCCTTTCAACCGAAACCAAATACCTGGGCATCTATTTAGACAAACAGCTGACCTGGGCAAAACATACTAACTACATCACTACAAAAGCCAGCATATCCATGTGGCAATGCAAGCGAATGCTTGGTAGGAATTGGGGATTAGCCCCAAGGTCACTTACTGGCTATGTACCACAGTTATCCGACCAATTATCACATACGGCTCACTAGTCTGGTGGCCCAGGACGGTTAGAGCACAGCCCAGAGAGACCTCGAAAAACTACAACGGTTCGCTTGTGTAGCAATCAATGGCTGCATGAGAACTACACCCACCGCTGCCCTACATGCGATACTTGGACTACCACTTCTACACCTCATCGTGCGAGAGGAGGACGCCCTGGCTGCCTTTAGGCTCTGTATATATCGGCCTGCGCCTGGTGACGGGGACTATCACGGGACGCTGCTCGCTAAACAAACACTTCCACATAATAGGCATAACGGACAGTCCTTTGTGCAGGGCTTGCATGGAGGCTGAGAAAACCGTTGCGCATGTGCTCTTTGAATGCACAGGCGTCACTCAGATTAGGTCACAAACCCTCGGGGCACCCAGATCCTACACAGATGCTCTCAACAGGCCAGGAGACATCATCAACTTCTGGAGGGAGGTGGGCTGGTTGGAATAACCACCGACGGCTGCCATGGCCCACTTGAAGGACTAAGTGCGGTAACCAAAACCCTAAAGAAGAAGAGGAAGAAGAGTATTCTATTGTATGTTTTGAACTCTCAGATCAATCTAATCAATTTAATTAGTGAAACAGATTATAGTGAATGAACAATCAGGATAACCAGCATTAATTTCCTAATTTGATTATATTAATGACATTTCCCTAATGAATTATTTCCCCAACAATGATAAGTTACTAACCAGCTGTACAATAGCCCTGTGCCCATGTGCGGCTGCCAGGTGCAGTGGGGTGTCATCTCCCATGTTGGTAACGTTGATACGAGCGCCTCGTCGGATCAGCATCTCCACAATCTTTAGATGTCCTTCCTTGCATGCCCAGTGGAGAGGACTGAAGTGATGGTCATCTCTGTAAAGATGAGAGGGTATTTTTTTGTAATGAAAGTTGTTTTGAGTTTGTGCTATTGGTGTTTCTCGTCTATTTCTGTTCATTAAAACTCTTCCAGCCAGTCCTAACTTTGATTTACCTATGATATTGTGAATATTATTCACAATAACGTAGGTAATAGTCAGAACTATTTTGTTGTACATAATGTTACAAATATTTTTATTTCTTTTCTTATTTGTAGTTATAAATAGGCTTTCTATTAGGATATTACTAACAAACCGTGGATTTGTATTCGGTGGTTAAAACAAAAAATTTAATATGTTGTGTTTGCTTGCTCATTGGCATCACAACAGTCCATGTTTTGTAATCCTTCCATGGATTTCCCAATGACTGCTACAATGCGCGGCCAAAGGGGAATTTCCAATTTCCTTCTTGACTATTCATTTAGGCAAATTATAAAAATATTCCTAAGGTTAAGCTGCTTGTCATCATAATTTTAACCCTTCTGCTCAATGTTTAATAGATAATAAGGCATATATGCAGGGATAACTATAGTAGGTATGACGTAAAGTTATGTCTAAAGGTAACATTAACTTGAGTTCTTGCATTGCTTTATCGTGACTAATAATATTTTCCTCAATGAATGATGCCAATTACCTACATTGTTATAATAAGTTTATACATTTATATATTTTTTTAATGTTTCAGTTTAAAAAAATTGCTGTTCCATACATTTTTACCGCATAGGTATTACACTTTTCTATGAAACAGCTAATTTCTTTTTTTGATAACCAACAAGATATTTCTAAGTTATAGCTAGATTAGACCAGATATGGGGTATAGAATCATTTAATGTATTCATGGTTACAAATTGCACATTGATGGCCCTGCCTCCCTGTATTATTAGCCTTGACATGAAATTAAACATTTAGTAAGCTTTTAGGTTTTCAATTAAATGAGATAAACTCCATCACCATACATGGTATGATGGAGTTGAAGAAGATTATTTCTAAATTATCTTCTAACTGAAGCCGTGAAAAATTTCATTGTATTTCTCTCTAAATCTAATTCCATGCATTTAATAATGAATAAGATTTATTTGAGTTAAAATTACCAATACTCCATTTGAAATAAGATTAGATATTTAAATAAACCTTTTTTACAGTCCGTGCAACCGATTTTGACTTCTATTCCGTAGGTATAAGGATGGCATTAAAAGCAACAACATGGTTACAGTACCAACTGTTTACTGCAGCTGCCATTTGTCATGCTACCAACGCAATAGAAGTCAAAATCGGTTGAACGGACTGTAAAAAAGGTTTATTTAAATTTCTAATTTGATTTCAAATGGAGTATAGGTAACATAGGTATTAAACATATATTTTATATTTTAATTGTTTTGGATTCATGCTATTTTTCCCTTCTTGTTTTAAAAAGTAATAATTTTATAATCATATTGTGTGAGAGTGTTTTGAGTTCAAATAGAATAGAATATTTCAAAACCAATGGTATATGAACAATAAAAATCAAGCACAAACATAATAAATTCTGTCTGATAATATTTTTTTAAAGAGGAAGTTTTGGATTTAACTTGACAGGGAAACATTTTACAATACTTTATTCAACACATGAGATATTACAAACAACAGGAAAAAAGGACATTAGATACTTATAGTCAGGTATGAAGAGTTAATAAGATCAGATCTATTTGCAGACCACTTAAGAAGTTTTGACCTACATAGCAACTCCTGCACCAGAATCATATTTTTTAATTAATTATGTTACTACGAAGGTCGAATGCCCTGATCTCATACAGAGTATTATTATTTTTGTACACATCTGACGCATAACACTAGTCCATGACTACATTGTGGGCGTGTTCTCTCAATGCCATATATGGGGAAACTAGACCTTCCATATGGGGCATCATCAGACAAATACACCGTAAATATACTCTACTTACCCTTGGTTCATGTCATGTTCGGTATCATCGAGCCAAACTCGCACCTGTAATGCATTTCCTTCTCTGCACCATTGAAATATATCTTCCATGTTTTAACACCAAAATCACTAACAACACAACTTGAATTTGAAGGAAACGTTAGATATTTCGAAGGCACTTTACACGGTAAGTCAAAAGAAACTGTGAATTAATTTATTTAAGTAAATAATTTAATGAAAATACATGAAATCATTTCATCTGCGACCTGTTTGACAGTTTCGCAATCACCGAAAATAATATTGTTTCACGAATATTTTGAACTGATTCCAATATTTCTACGTGTCTCTTTTATTCAACAGTGTCATGTATTTGGTTTTCTCTTTCTAGCAAGGAAAACCTAGTTAACTGAATTTTGAAGTTTAATATTTACAAGGTTGCCAGAAAAATATAAAGTTATGGTAGTTTCCCAATAACATCGAGGCTTTTTGCTCATCTACATTAGCAATGTCATGATTTGGAGCTCGAGATGAAAGGTTTTGGAGAAAGGCCCTAAATATTCAATTTATTGAAGATTAAAACTAGGCAGAGGTGAAAAACTACTGCTCTTACGGTTAGGGGCCTAGCCAATACTGTCCTAATGAAAGTGAAAAATAATTCCCATTCATTGCCATACAACGTGGCAATGCTGCCAGCCTTTTGGGCACTTTTCCTGTTGACAGCGATATGGACGAACTTTTTGTTGCCCTAATTTTTTTTCCCGTCCTTTTTATATGTGGTACACACGACGACATAACAAGCTATACATCTGGTTTTAGCTGACCTCGCATTGTATTGGCTTTTCGTACAATGAGAAGTCAACTTATACTAGAAATGTATAGCTTGGATATGTAGACGTGTGAACCCATAGTGCGCGATATGCTCCCACAACCCAGGCAATCAATCAATCTGCTGAACGCCCTGATTGCTCAGGAGCCGGATGTCGACATATTTATGTATAGCAGTAAACCTATGTTTAATGTTTTTATGAAGTTTTTTAGTTAAATGTTTTACGATGTTAGTCCCATTCAACAAAAATATTTACTGCTTGTTTAAAGTCACAGTAATGCTCGTATGGAAAAGTAACAAGCTTAAGATTTTCTTGAGTGTAACTATCATCTACTGTCAAAATAATTAACTTGTCGACTTCATTATGCCTGTTCGTGGCTGAGATTGCGAATGTTTTTGGGATGCCTCTTATTCTACATACATTTTATGTTTTTATATGGATAAAGGTTATTCAACTTGACTTTGATGTAGAAGTAAAAGTCAATGTGAGATCTAGAATAATATCACAGCTGAGGAGAGCTGTTCAGGCTAAGTGCAATGCTCAAAACAGTTCTCGAATACTTAAACTTTATTGTTAATGTAGGTAGTTTAGTACAATGTAGTACTACAAAATAATATTATTTCTTTGCGAAAGTTATCTTCATTGCATGTGTAGGTGTGATCTTGAATCCTTGAAGAGCTTCCTTTGCTGCAGCTGATTGCATTTCATTTGCAAATTCAACAAAGGCAATGTCGTGTCTGTTTGGCACAAGACGCACTTCTTTGAAACCAGGGAATCTGTAACAAGGAATTGTTAAAGTATAAGTATACAAAGTTTTTTTATTCATGGTAACAGTGACTCATAAACTGTCACAACTAAGCCTAGCCTTACCCAAACATGAACTGAATACTGTACAATAAAAAATGCTGTAAATAGTAAACAATACTCACTGGTTGAACAACATAGACAACATCATCTCTGAGGTTTCATCAGGTAGATTGGTCAAGAACAGGATCTGGTTAGGAGGCTGCTCAGCATTGACATTGTTGAGCATGCCAGCCGGTCCCACATGCATGCCAGGACGATTAGCATCCTTATTCTTCTTCTTCCTGCTATCATCCAAACCCTTGGGCATTTTCGGTCTCTTTGGTCTTTCTTGGAATGTTCCCTTGACTTTGGCAATGACATCACTGTCGGTTTTAGAATATTGAATCCTCTGTAAAGTTTGAGAAAAATATTAAGTCTGGAATATTACAAAATAATAAAGTACACCGAAGTAAAAGATGGTGTTGCATTACTTACCATAGGTTTGTCATAAAATGGAAAGCCTTGCATACTTCTCAGAGCGACAGTGGCGCTGGATATTTCCTTAAATATAACGAAAGCCTGCCCCCTCATCTTCAATGTTTTTAATGCCACAATATCCAATATTTGACCAAACTGGGAAAATATGGCATACAGAGATTTCTTCAATTCTTCCTTTTTAATTTTTTCATTGAGGTTGTTGATGTATATTGTGTGGTTAGGTCGAATATCCATCGCTGAAACAGGGAAAATTTTAATAAATTAGAAAATCTACAAAAATGTATGAACGCTGGCAACCCTTCTCGTTTTGAGGTTAGGTTTAGGTTAGGCTATTTTGGAGTTTATTTTTTATTTTAGGTGAAACTCGACAACTGTTTTAATGCACGAATCATTACAAATCAACCCACATAATAACTGAAATTATAATTTATAAGCGACTTACTCATGTCGAAAGCTTCTGGAGAATCTAAGAATGAAGATGCTCTATCCGATGCTCTGGACTTGTAGCGCGTTTGAGAAAAATAATTTGAATAAAGTGTCTAAATTGGTGACTGATCCTCACTATTGTAAGAACACACGAGGGTATTCCAAATAAATAATTAGACAATTTGTAATCTTTCTACCGACGCCGCAACAACACACGCCAAAACTACTTAAACTACCACAGATTACTAATTTTAAACTTTAGTACCGCAGTCACCACAGATCACATCTCACTGAGAGCCACAGAACCACAGAACGATTCATTGATTCAGATTGATTCAGAAAATTTTAAGAATATGGTTTGCGACTGCCCGTACTTTTGCTATCCTCTTCTATGACATGAACATTATTTATTATACTACTTACTAGTTTATGTAGCAACCTAATGGAATGGATGATAATTTCCTGCAAGAAGCCAATGATTTTTATAGTAACTATACGATAAAAAATTGATTATTCATCAAAAAATATAATTTATATATACGAGAATATCAGTTGATTTTTTGACGAAACATTGATTAAATGATTGATTTATCATTTCAGTGTTAAAAAAAAAGATGAACGCGTCATGAATTCGCGCGCTGTCAAAAGTCAAAAGTCATAAATCTTGTCTTGTCAAGTCAATGTGATTTGAGTTGTGTTTTCAAAATAATTTTATTTAGTTTAGGACTTTAAAAAGTTTTTCCTGAAATAAATCCATAGAGAAAGGTCACTTATATAGTTTTCTAATATTTATTCAAGCAAAACTTGCGTAAACCTGTTAGAAAATGCATGATCTTATGACTGATTTTGAAACTGTTAGCCCTGATTTATGGATGGCAAACGAAGAAGGATGGAAAGAAAAATTATTGAAACTGCCGAATTGGTTCCAGGTAACAATACCGTGCATAACACCAACCCTTACTTAAAATGTTTTTATCTTTTAATGCATTTGACCTTTACTTAACCTTACATTATTCTCTTTAAGATTCCTCTGATCAATTCGAATGCTTCTCATAATTTGCCTGATGGCACGTTAGTCCGGTTCCGGGGGATGGTCCAGGATATGCACAACCCTGAGTTTTATTTTGAACAGTTTGAGGTGTTCAACACAGTTACAAACGATATTAAACACAAAAGTGGAAAGTACAGGGACACAGCCCAAATATTGGTAAGCACCTAAATTTAAAATAATTATTTCCAATTATTTGATTTACATTAATTATTTTTCAGTGAAACTCCCACAAAACTTGTGAGGGTTTTTATTAGTTTAAAATTCTGTTTTTGCCTTAGTTATAATAATATTCTTGTAATTATTTCTTTGAACATCAAAACATTTTTCCTGCTACACACAGGAACATGAAAAAATCAACTACACAGAGAATCTCAAAAGCTCACAACGTCAAACAATGGTTGTCGTATCAATGCCCGGGTTCAACGACTGGGCACAACAGTTAGAAGATAAACAGAACCATCTAAATCACTTAGAACAACAACCAAACACTTCCAAACGTCTCAGCCAAGCTAGTATGAAGTTAAAGCGGAGTTACGATGAGGCGGAAGAGGATTCTGATGCTATGGAAGTAGTAGATGAGGCAGTTGGTAGTAAGGAACCGAAAACTACTGAGACGGATAACGGTACAGCCAATTTAGTGTCTAGGGAGCATTTGTTGAACTTCCCGCTGCCTGATATGCCGAGCAAGTCTTGTATTGTCAAGGTACGGTAACTTTTTGTATATTACTACTAATTTGTCTATGGTGGTCTATAAATGAATACTACTTTTTGAAAATCTTTAGATTTTTTACAATTGCATCAGCAGAAAAGCTATTCTTTTTCATCATGTTTTGTGTATGTCAAAGTCAAAGCATTTATGCCAATTATACCATTTACAGGTACTTTTGAATTGTCAAGTGGGTCAGAAAGTTGGAAGATACATTCAATTCATCTCAAATTATAAAGGAGAGATTAGAGTGCAAATGATACACAATTTAAGACAAAGTTTTATTTATTTTAATTTCAGCTTTATGATGATAGTGAAAATGTCAAACTGAATGATATGATAGAAGTTATAGGCTTCTTATCGGTTGATCCCGCGCTATCCGGAGAGTTTCAACCGGAGAAGGATCCGTTGCTGGACCCTACGATAGAGTCCGAAGTAGAGACTATCACACACAACCCCCCACCTAGCTTGGTGCCACGGCTCCATGCGGTTTATGTGAAGAAATTAGACCATTGCAACCCTTTGGTTAGGAGTTTTGATCAGGGTATGTAATTTGTCATGATAAAAATTTCAACTTATCTGAAATTCTGATGGTATAGGTACCCACCAATGCTTTTTGTTGGAAATTTTAATGCAAATGAAATGCCTTAAAATCTTGTGGATGCCACATCAAAATTAAATAAATAAATTATGTTTGGCAATTGAAACAGTGATTATTATATGTAAAGGTATGGTTTCTATATGGGTATGTTATGTTACAGATGCAGTATTAAAAGTGGCAAATTCGGCGCGCGAACATTTGTTGAAAGCTCTCACAGAACTCTTACTAGGGGACAAACTTGCGGCCGAATATTTAATCTGCCACCTTATAGCTTGTATGTAAGTATGAGTTTTGTATGGCTCGGTATTATTGATAACATGGAGTAGTGCATAAATGGAGTGTTAAAATGAGAGAGAATACTATCGTTCGAAGTTTGTACGGGTAACACAGCACTTTTGAAAGTAAGAGTTTTTTTTTGTATCCAAACCTGGTTTACTTTATAGTAAACATAGAGCCATGAAATAATAGATGGCATTAATAGCATAACAATACCTGATGATTTATTAGTCCCAAGCATTACATTTATTCGGTGACTGGGGACTGTCTATTTCATAAATTTGTTAATGTTTTGATGCTAAAACAGGGATCTTTATGCTTTTTTCATATTTTCTAGATACCTACGCCAGGAAACATTAGCCCTCGGCCAGTTTTGCCTGAACTTATCAAACTTGCCGACACAGAAGTACCCAAACTACGCCAAACAGTTGTATGAGATTATCAAGCAGTTTGTCACTAAGAGTTATTATTTGCCACTCACTATTGATAATATGAATACACTCAGCTTGTTGCCTAAGTAAGTACTTTTTATGACTACCTACTCTTGTACGTCTCTCTCTAGTATGATTGACTCTATAATTCACATTATAGACTGAGTAAGGTGTGTAGCGGCATCTACAAACGCCACATGCGAGCTACGCGTCATACTGACGTCACGCAAAATCCTGCATCGCGCAAGCAGAGTTTACCGCGCAACTAGCATATATACAACATCCCGACATCAACCGTTGGGCAGTTGCCCACCAGACACAACACCCGTCTGGTCGGAAGATCCTCCCTTTTCCATAGAGTATGAGTGAACTTTACACCCTGTTCCTCATACCTCTATAGGTGCTTTAAATTCTTAGGGAAAGGAGGGGTAATTTCATGATGATGCTTATCTAATTAAACAATTGTGCTCTGCCGTTTGACATCTCTTCTTACAATTTCCTTCTTCTTCTCTTCTTCTTTCCGCCCTCATCTAGTTTAAAAAACATGATTGATGTGTAAAAGTATTTGTACAAACCTACCTACAGAAATAAAATCATTTATCTTTTAATTAACACCTATTTTGTAGGCATTTGTGGTTGAAATTATGAGACTTGACTGTTCAAGCCCAACAAATTTTTAACTAACTCTTCACCTATTTCCAATCCTTACAACCAGTTCCATAAATTTGGCCTGGGTTTGCAATTAAACTCTTTTGTCTAAAATTTTATGGAGATTGTTGTATTCACTACAGTTAATAAATCTTGTATCTCCCCAGAAAAGACTATGAATGCAATCGCCTAACAAGCGGAGTCCTACAGCTAAGCAAAGACACGCACCTTATACTAGATGAGACAAAAATGGAGCAAGGTCGGTTAGACGCGACCGGAGTGAACAATGTGGCTGCTTTGGGCAATATGATCATGACACAGAAAGTGGAGTATGACTTCAAGTATTATAAGATGGAGTTTGATTCTGATGTGGCGGTTCTGATATTGTCTGAGGGCAAGTCTTTGCTACCAGTAAGTTTATACATTGTTTTATAGGGATTTTATTCTACAAAACATCTCAATGTTGTAGATTTGTAGTATTTATTGACAAAATTACTTAGGTTGTTTCAAGAATGTGTGAAAATGTCATAAGATACTGGTGCCAATTTCATCTGTTATCGTAATATTACAAGTGATTGCTTATTTTAACTTTATCGGCAATGAAAATGAGCCATTGTATGCAATGCTTGCAATTGCTTTTCTTATCAGATTTGTAATCGTGCACTTAACTTTAAATACGAACGCGTAGTTTTCCAATGATAGTCTTAAAACTCAGGATATAGTTGTTCTTATAATATCATAATTAATAATCAGCTGAATTTCTGCCTAGCTATAAAAACCTTGTAGTAATAGACAAATGCAACACTGTATGTATCCCTATCAATTTGTTTCAGAGCGACTACCACCTCCCGCTACGCCCTGAGGAGTCTTCGTTACAAATATTCGACGCCATTGTTGAAGCAGCCACTTATTACTTGAAGGACGACATTATGAACATCATTAGGAAATACATAACAAGTCTCAAGCTTGTAAAGTATACTATTTGTGAAGATTTGCAGGTGAGACTAGACTTTGTAAGCCTTTTATCTCATGAAGCGATAGGCGTAGTCAAATGCAGAGAAAGACATAAGATGTGGAATAAAAACACCCAATAAAATATATTTTATCCCATTTATCGACCATTTAAGTGTGTGGGTCTTTTTACATAAGTGAGCACTCCATTCACTTACTACTTCGTGCCTATAAATAAGTGGGAAATCATCAAATAACTTCTCCCTCTCTGGGAGGAGCGGGAGGGCGTGTCAGACTTTTACTGACTAAAACCCATCCGTGTTCCTTCAGTTGCCTGTGCGCCAGGGCCACGGTAACTCTTTCGAACAATCCGTGACCCCGGCAGGCATCGGCCCTATCGGACCCCGTCAATTAGTGCTGACATCTCTTTGAGGCGCGCGTGGAACACGACACGCCGTCGACCCGGGCCTGGTCCTTACCGGACGGCGAGCTGCCCATTGCTCGCCATCCGCAAGCCCGCGCCTACGGTGGCCGGGAGTCGGCAATCGACTCCCGACGCCCAGGGTGTCTCCTCCTGCGGCGACTAGGGGCGTGAGGGCACAACGATTTCCTCACCTCACACGCTCCCCCTCCTCCTTCGCGAGCATTACTGCTTCGCAGGAGGTGACAGCTTCCCATGCTCTCTCGCTCCGTACCATGGCCGGACGCGAGAGATCAAGTGTATTTCATACTCAGTTCCTATCATCAAACCCTTATACGTAAACTTTCTTTGTTCCAGTTTGTAGAAGACGATTTCATTGAAATGAGAAGCAAATCAGATTCAGATAATCCAGTGACAGCCGATGACTTGCACCGGTTGCTAGTACTGGCGCGTTTGGTCAGCCTCTCACGAGGCCTGGATACCCTCAATAAAGAGTGCTGGGACATCACTAAGAGCATGGAGGCTGAGAGACTCCACAGAATAAAGAATAGGGTCGCTCCTACGTTGTAAGCGTGTAATTTTAAGAATAAGTGATGCATTTTTTAATAAATCGTTTTTTATATTATTTTGCCTTTATTTTTAGGGTTCCGTACCTCGAAAGGAAAAAACGGAACCCTTATAGGATCACTTTGTTTTCCGCCTGTCTGTCAAGACCCTTTACCTCGGGAACGTGTGGAGGTATCGATTTGAAATTAAAACCATATACTCAGGTCTACAGTCCCTTGAAGGTATGAAAATCAAACTTCTAAGTTAACGTCAAAAAAAACGGCCGTTTATGCCGCAAAAAATGTTTATTTCGACACTCAAGGGAATCAAAATTTATAGGGTACTTTCCGTTGACCTAGAACTGAAAGGGAATTGCCCAGTTTGTTAGGGTGCTCTGGCTTGATGTGGACATTAAGTATAATAATAAATGAGTTAAGTTTTTAATATTTCATTCCTAATAGAAACGAAATATTATAATAAAGTTGCAGGAAGTTACATAAATCTACCATATTTAGCATGTGTAATATTGTGATCTTGTCACTCATACTCGTAATGGACGTTCCATTATGAGTATTTATTTTCCAAATTAATAATAAAAATGAGCACTTCTTTTCTAGTATAAATTATTCTCGTTTATTATAATGATATTAACTTACATATTTGTGCAACAGTTACAAGTTAGGGGAATATTAGTGGATAAAATAAAACAAGCAGCTATTATTTCTTACAATGGTTTATTCCGAATCATAAACAATTAAAATACTATCTAAAAACTGGGCGGGTGGAGTAATATTATTCTCGTGCCTTGCCCAGCTTAAATACCACATTATGGTCATGACGTGAGCACAGCAACCTACCGTTCTTCGCCCTACAAGGCAATTGCAACAATACTGAATAATTGCTTCTCTGCCCTGTTGATTATTATTATATAAAATATAAACAAAATATATTTTTCGGCTTATGTGCCTGCTTTGTATTTTGCCTCTTAATAATGAGCAATTGCCTGCCAAGGGTAAACCTTCTAGGAGGTTGCTGGCTCTGTCCATGCTTATTTCAACAGTGTAGGAACCATCATTCCTAATATGTTCTCCATAATACGATCGTGCCTGTTTCAACTGGTATGTTCCACAACCAAATAAAATAAGTCCACTGTATGTCAGCCTTGGGAATGGTACATTATTTACGTTTACATTTATGTTTAAAAACTGTGTGCGTCTTCTATTTAAATTATTCTGTATCACAAAATCAGCGAGTGTATTATTCATATACAATCTCTCATTCACTATTTCTAGAATTTGACCTGCATCTACTCTATCACTGATCCTTAAGTGAAACTTATTTATCAACGCAGCAGCCACCTTAAAATCTAACATTGCATGATTGGAAGCCAAGTTAAAAAATTCGTGTCAGAATATTTTAAAAGAATGTTTGAAAATTCCATTTACGACTTCTACAACCCACCTACACATTGTGACGGTTCTAGATTTATTAACTGCCAACGTTGATAATTGAGTTTCACCTACTTGTAAAGATGCAGGCATATGTACAGAATAATTACACTGTTCTAATAGTGCCACACAGTCTCTAAAACCCCTATCCAGAATAAAAACGTCTTCTGCCTGAAAATATTGCCTTAATGCATTTGCCTTGTCTCTTAATTCATGCAACATAATATTGGCATCAGATGTTGTTGCTGGATAGGGGCCTAATACATCTATAATGTATCCATCGGACCATACCATTATGAGTGGCTTGATTAAGTTCCTATACTTGTGTAAGGAGTTAGTATTCTTTTGATATAGATAGTTTGAACTCTTTTGAACATACAAATATGTACCATCAATTATAACAATTGGTTTTCTGTCATCGCCACTGAACAGTCCGTTGGGTATAATAAGATTTTTATTTGCTATTTCTGCCCTTGTAATATGATTTATTCCCAAGTTATGGGGAATAAAATCGTCATTTAGAATATCACGAGCTTTGCCCATTAGTCTGTTCAATGTTGATCGTGGGATGTTAAGCAATGATGAAATTCTTTCGTCACTATCCCCAGTTCGGAGTTTAATTAAATATGCAGTAAGAGCCAATGAACCATTGTGCATCTCAGATAACCTAGGAAGATCTGCTTTTAAGTTAATAAATTGATCTTTGGACAGCCCTATCCAGAAATGGACCTTTCTTTGACAAATGTAGCAAAGTCCTGAACATGTTCTACTGTAAAGGTGTGGTTGGGATTTAAAATATTTGATAACAATTCATCCCAATTATTATTTAATAAATGAAAACTGCATATTCTGCAGTTTTTCGGAACATAAAAATTAAAATCTGTGAATAACTTCACCCTGAGCCATATTGGGACAGTCAGTCGTTGCGGTGATTCACAATCGGGGCAAAAACAATGAGCTTGTGTATCCGGTGCTCGTGAATAATCTGGTAAGTTAATTGTTTCTGTTGATGCTGCTGGTACGTTAACAGCTACTGGAGCAAGGACTGGAACTCTGTCAGCTCGCTGCCAACATGGATGGCAGATGCGATCTGATCCATGAACCTTAAACAAAATAATTCTAAGTTAGTGGCATTTAAATACATTAATGATTTATTTCTATACACATAATTCTGTTAATTTCAAATAATATATCCTATCCGTAATACATAAAAGTTAATCTGTGCTCACCTGCCGTGGTGCTATCCAATCGCTAATCACATTTCTTATGTGAGTTTCTCTTTCTGTATTGGTATGCAGAACATGGGATCTGGTACGCAATATAGAACATTGGCAGTTGACACATAGTTGTCGACGATGACCACCACTTGTGCTTTGTTCATTTCCTTGGTCCAATGAGAAATTAAATGCCAACATCCAGCATGAATGACAGACCAAGCTATGGGCTGTAACCTGTAAATAAGACAAGCATTTATAAATGCAGGTTGTTTAGACAATATATATAATAATATCTCAAAAACATTCAGAAACAGAAATTATACTAAGCAAAACAAGTGAGTTTGTTTCAGATGCTTCTCAAGCAGTCATTTAGTTAAGACATACCGGACTCATCTAGTATGGGCTATTTTTTATAAGTATTGAAATAGAGTTTTTGAACCCTCTTTACATTAGTCATGTTTGAGTTTTGAAACTTACGATTTGAGGAGCAGTCCACTGTCGAATAGTTGATTGTATTTCAACGAGCTCCAGTGTGCGTCTTCTGCGATGCAAAACATCGATGCCACAATTAACACATCGCAGTTCTTCCTCTTTCCCACGCGAGGAAACAAGACGATGCGCAGGAGGGTCCGAGTTCGTTCCAAGGTGGTCGTTTAAAGCAGGCTCAATGTCCAAAATAATGCCAGGGTAAACGTTAGAAGCAGATTCAGTGTCCAAAAGTAAGGCCGGGTCTTCATAAAGTGGGGTATCGGAGTCCATTATAACAAAAACAAACGTTTCGGGAAAACAAACAACACAAGAGAATATTCACAACACGGAACCAAACTGCAAAGCGAATAGTATTTTCTTAGTCATTGATTGTTGACAAATGATGCACTTAGTGTTGCCAGGTAATAATAAAAAATAGGTTTAACATTAATCGATTTGTTGATTCGATAATTGAGTCTATAATCAGACAGAAATTGATTTACATAGAAAATAGTTTTGATTTAATCACAGATAAATAAGTATTAACTATGATCCAAATCACTTATCAGTTAACGTGCGCATGAAAGAACCACATTTTTTTACTCAAATAGTAGAAAACGATTTTTTATCGAATAAAAACTGAACTCGCATTATTATTTATGTGGTAACCCAGAACCTAGGCCACCAAGAGCCTGCAACCAAAAAATGGCGGTTCTTTGCGCGTGTAATCGGCGTGAATACTTATAATACAACATTTTTTTCCTAAGACTTTCCTGTAACGAGGTGTGCAAATATATTTATTTTAGAATTAATTATATTTATTTGATAAAATACTTTTTACTAAACAGCTTGTCCACGTTAAGCCGAGAATGGCGATTCCCTTTGGCAAGTAATATCGTCATATACTACAAGTACCTACAGGAAAAATCTGAAACTATACATTTGTAATTAAATAAAAAAATGTCTTGAAAATATGTAATCAATCATCGAGGTTAAAAAAAATCTCAAAAAAGATTTGGTCACCCATACAATACGACAGCGCATACCGTGCTGTCATATTGTATGGGTGACCAAATCTATAAGTGGTTTTTTTTTAACTTTTACTAATTTGTACATAAGAGAAAAATCTGAAAGCCGTATATTTTAAAATAAAACGGTATTTATGCAAGGACCCGTTCCTTGCTTAAAAACCGTTTTATTTTGTGATTTAAAATTTTGTGGTTCAAATTTTGAAGTTAGTTAAATGTGTCATGTGGGGTACCTATCGTATGAAAGGGCTTCATTGGCACAAGCTTAAACAGATTTTTAATAATTTTTATGATGTTTTTGATTTATGACGAAGAATGAAAAATAATAAAAAATGCGTGAGTGTCGCTGAACACTCGGTTGCTTGGAACGAAGTTGCTTTCGTAGTATATTTAGAACATCCATAGAACAAAGGACAATGCTGATTTTGCTATGGAAGGTGGCGTCTTCTTTTTCTCGTAACAAACGAAACTTATTTGACATGCATATCTCTAAACTCAGTCCGAAATAAGATATAAGAGTTAAAAGTTTGTATGCATTTGCTTTGTAGGCAACTTTTGACTTCTAGGTGCAAGGTTAGTGTTGATTTACCACAAAATAGATAGCCGATAATACTTTTGGACATTGAATAGTCGGTATACCCCTTCCCGTGCATTTCGCGCGCCCCCAAGCACAAGCAGTTTTGTATTATATGGGTCTCCCACTCCCGCGCACGCAGGGGCTTGCTTCGTCATACGGTCGGACCGATCACTTACCGCTCTTTCTTCGTGCTGTGTGAGTGTGCGATATTTTATTGAAATGTCTGTACTTAAAACTACGACTCGGCTTTTGTTTTATGGACTCTGAATATTGATAACGTACCCGTGCAACAATTCGGCTTTTGTTTTATGGACTTTGAATGTTGATAACGTACCCGTGCAACGATTCGGCTTTTGTTTTATGGACTCAGCGCCTTTTACAAAAAAAAAACAGTATCTTTTGAACTTCGAAAGAGTAACATCCATCCATGATGACTTATTTCACTACTACATTGTTTTTTCTAAGCCACAGTTCACCGAAATCCTGGAAAGTACACCGATTGTTTTACAAAGTCAGCGAAAGCCAGCTACAGCGTTAGCCACTTTCTTAGTGAAGCTGCACACGGAGGAGCCAAACCAAAGGTTGTGTAAAATATATAAGATGGCAAGATCTACACTTGAAGAAAAAATACTACTAGAATACTGTCAGAGAAGCTTTAATGCTTGAGTTTGTACCAAGGCATTTAGGATATAACCATATACCAAGAGAAGAATTAATTTCGCGGTGCCTAGCCATACCCAATGCTTGTTTGGTGGGCGAGATGTAGAAGAAAAGGCCATAACAATACCTGATGGCACATATATAATTACAGAGGAGTGCCAATTACTACTTTTAAAGGAAATCATACAGCCTTCACAAATGGCGGCGCGGCATTTCTACAAACCGTTCTTAAAAGATAGACAAATGCTGTCGCGGACTTTTTTTAGAACCTTTAAGCCACAATCATCTAATTTTAGTCTTTTGGAAATGATAGACTTCAATTTTGGAGTATTTAGTCCTGTGAGTAAATGTGTTCTGTGAAACAGGAACACAACAACGCGTCATCTTCGCAGAAATAAAATAAAACCACCTAACGCCTTGTATTATTAGCTTGTGTTGGGAACTAGCTACGATAGCGTCGTTTTTGATATTGTTTTTAATTTCTACCATCAAAGTAAAAAAAAAAACATATGCAACATTGAGAGACAAAAGCCACATTCCTAGTCGTAAAATAAAAAAGTACGATGACATTTTTGACACTATTTATCATTAACAATGTCACAGTGACGTGTACGATTTTCGTGAAATGACTTATTGATTCCAGAAATCTTATGAATTAATTTAATAAATTGAAAGAAAATAACTTATTTAATCATGTCGAGTAAAGGCAAATCTTCCGATGTAAGCAATAAGGTGAAAGCGATTGAATCAGCATGGAAGCGAGCGCTAATCGCAAACGCCGAATGGCCAGACAAGGTTAGATTTCGTATCACGAGACTGCTTACATTCGTCAATGAAAATGTGATTTATTGATCATTTAATTGTGTTCGGCACTTTCAGGAAGAGTTCCTAGACGTTATTTACTGGATGCGTCAAGCTATGGGCATTTTTTTGGGACTGTTTTGGGGCCTCCTACCAATGAAAGGATTCCTTGGTTTACTACTGTAAGTATTCATTTACATTGCCTGTTTATGTACGTTTATTCTAGTAGCCTATACGATATTTCAGATAGATAAGTTCCTATCAGATTATTACTGAACTAGTATAAACATTTTTCATCTAATCTTATTGTGATGTCTGCTGTTTCAGATTCGTGCTAGTAAATGCAGCTGTTATTTACTTTTATGTGAATAATTTCCAAAACATAGATGAAGAGGAGTACGGTGGCATTTGGGAAATTACAAAGGAGGGATTTATGACTTCATTTGCTGGATTTTTGGTAAGTCAATGCTACATTACCAAGAAGTCAAGCTATTCTTGTATAGCGCTATAAAAAGTAAACATTGAATAAGATAAACTCTGAAGGCTTTATTCAATGATATGTAAATATTATGTCATAATTTGCCATATTTCCTTTTCAAGATGAAAACTCTTAGAACACTATTGTCATCAAACCTAACATTTGCTGATAGTTTTTCTATTTAATCTTTTTTCTATTTTTAGGTAACATGGATCATCATTTACACAGGACTACACATTGCAGACAACTTATGAGACACAAGGTAAACCTAACATTGAGTGCTACAGTATCAAGCCGAGACTTGCAAGAGAAAGTCCTAGTACAAAATATGTGAACACTGTTCCAAGTGGTTTCTACTTTAATAAGTTCATTAAGTTTTTTGTTGTTGCTTTTAAGCCATCAGTCGGATTGTTTAGGCATTTCAATTTGTTTCTTAGTTTTATTCTAGATTTTTTCAGTCCTTACAATAAGACGGATAAGTTCAGTGTCTGAATGTTTTCAAATACTTTATACAGGCTTGATTGGATTCCTACTACTTTAATCATTCACTTCTACACAAACACTTCTTGTTGTAAGGACATAATATAATTTTGCAAACATTTATTTTGAAATTAATTTATATCAATATCCTGTTGGATTATGTACGCATTTAAGTCATCGAATTTGAATCTATAAATTAAACTGTAAAATGTAACCTAAATAACATAATCATACATTTTAAATGCATGCAATCTTCTAGCCAGTGCCAATTAGGGCTAATTTAACTTTTGTACCCTTTGTAAAGCAATATTTGTATGAATATTATAAGAATTACATATTCAATGAAAGTGTTCCTTTGCTCGACACTTTTATAGGGCTTGAATGCACAATAAGAAATATTCGCAAACCTTTCAATAGTTGAATAAAATATACTAACTTATCGTCTTAATATTAATGTTAAACATTTCTATGAGAGCCCTTTGTTTTGCCAATAAACTGCAAATTATTAAACACTGGTACAGAATCTTGTATGTTTGTAGGCATATTTCTAAAATGCTGCAAATTAGTAGAATACACAGTAAAATACATGAATCAACTCTTAAATAGGTATTGAATCTAAGTTGAAAGTGTTACAATAAATTGTCAGCTAAAACAATAAGTACAGAGAGGTGAATTATATGTATCTTACTATGATAATTCTTTAAAAACCTTGTATTCATTAATACTAAACATTCTTTAGAATAAAATGAAAAGCAATAGGATCGTCCAGTGTGGACCCAGCACTGGAGGATCCAGTGCGCTCCGATTGCGCGGCACCTCCACATGGACTACGTATTGTCCCTGCTACATCCGATCGGAGCGCACTGGATCGTCCATTGTGGACCCAGTTAATAGTAAGTGGTTGGTACATAATACTTACAAATAAATGGGTATTAAAAAGTTTGTCCAGACAGCATGAAGATTCGCGCGTTTTTTGTATTGTACAGCACATCCAAGTTACCACAGTCTGATTTTCTCATTCGATTTTGAATTTAACGATAAACATTTTAATGTTTAAAATTGTTTGGAGAAATTTGACAGTTTAGTAGAGCTTGACCTGTTGGCGACTGTACTTGCAAGCGCTGCATCAGTCTGGCTGGACAAACTTAACATTTTAGAATTAGAAATCGTTTTTGAAGTGAATGTAGATAATAATGCTGTGAATAGAGAAACTGAGGGCCTAGACAAATGGCATTTGTTTCGGAGCGATTCTATTTCTACAATCGTTATCGCTAATGTTTCTATCATACGAATCGAAAATTAGCGATAACGCTTGTCAAAAAGTGCCACTTGGCTACGCATCTCTATGAAAGTAATCGATCGACGCCGTCGATTTGTTTCATAGAATCGAATGATGTTAACATTGTCTAGCTAATTTCTATTCGTTGAGCTATGATCACGTGACATTTCAATAGCTTATGTCAACCCAATAAATTTTTTGGCGTTTCTACTAGCGTCATCGCTAATCGAATGTTACCTTGTCTAGGCCCTCTGGAAGTATAATTCGGTGTTAATAATATCTCCGTCTGCATTTCTGAACTATTTATTTATATTGTTGTAAGTAAAATCTTACTTGTTAAGTTTTATCAATATTCCTCAGAGTTCAATCAATATGGTTATAAAGTAATTTATTTTGAAAATGCAATAATAATGGTATCTTGTTTGTAATGTTATTTGTTGCGTGTTTGCTCCCGATGAGTTTGCAGTGGTCCTTATTTTGAACAAATGTAATGGTTGATTCAATAAAGTTTTGTAACTTTACACTTGCGTTTTTATGTAATCCCCTATGAACTGTAATAATATTATTAACTGCCTTATCTACTTCACATATTTGTCGGTATATGCCGCAGTCTGCTTCGCATGTTTGCAAAATGTCATCCTGATAGACGATACGAACAATGATGACTAAAGGGCAGAGAAAAAAAGCTGCTGCTGCTTTTGCTGGAGATTTTGATGCACCGCATGATCTCTCCTTGTTGGTCATAAGGAAGTGGCGAAGGATGAGCTGTCCGAATCCGTGGCTTATCTATACAAATAAATAAAATTGAAGTGTCTGTTTGTAATATTAAAATAACCGTTTTTTACTAAATGCATGTATACACGGATGTATACACGGTACACATACCAAAACAACATCTTTTTTTTAAATTTTGTCCGTCGGTCTGTTTGTTCCGGCTAATCCACGAAATGCCTGGACCGATTTTGACGGGACTTTCACTGGCAAATTGTTGATGTTATAAGGAGTAACATAGGCTACTTTTTGTCCCGGTAGCACGTTCCTGTTGGGTAATTCCCGACATCCACGCGGGCGAGGCCGCGGGCAGCAGCTAGTGTTTTATAACCACGGTAGATACTAAAAAAGCACTTATTTTAGTCTGCCGTGTGAATATATGCACCGATGGCGGTTGGGGTAGGTAGACGTGAATTTGCAAACGTAAAGTTGGCCGCCAGTAAGCTAGCAGGAACGAAGATCATCGCCTGTTGGCTGGTAGTATAGCAGTAGCCGAGGAATCGAGGATCGAGTTAGGTGGCGTGTGATTGGAGAGGCCTTTGTCCAGCAGTGAACTGCCTTAGGCTTCTGTGCTAAGGCTGATGAATATAGCTGGCTAAAGGGTGATGTTTTACTGAAGGAACACCACAGTGTATGGAGAAATACTCTACTAATTAAATGAAACACCGAAGTGAAAAATTCATTATTTAATCATCTCTCCACGTAACTAAAACGTCGTCAGTCCTATATCTTTGTGTTATAGTAGAATCTTTGAAATCCATTGTCGCTCCCGACTCGAATGCTAGAGCGCCCGCGTGCGCGATCATAACGCCGTTGTCGATACAGAATCGTTCGTCTGTAGCGAATAACTTCGCTCCTCTTTCGGCACACATGACTCCCATCATTTCTTGCAAACGTTCGTTGCATCCAACACCGCCTACTATTAGGACCTGAAAGAACACATCCAAAGTTGTAAAAATATAAAATACTAGCTGTTGCTCGCGACTTCGTCTGCGATCCAGGATGAAAAGTAACCTATGTCCTTACCACGGAATAGAAAAAACAAGTGGAGGTGCCCACGCAGCTATCCCGCGCGTCACAATTATGAGGAAAAATATGTAAAATAATAACAAACTTCGTCAGTTGTAATTATGTCTTCATTTTGTATGAACAATAAATACTCTTTTCGTCAAAGTTGACTTTGTTATTCGTACAAAATTACAACTGACGAGGGTTGTTATTATTTAACGTATTTTTGCGCATAATTGTGACGCGCGCGGGATCGCTGCGTGGGCAATTCCACTTGTTTTTTCTATTCCGTGGTCCTTACCCAGGTCATGGTCTATGGATGGATTTTCAACTTTATTTCCAAAGCATAAGGTTGAAAATCTATTAAAGAAATTTGACATCGGTACGACTTAGCGACAGATTTTTGTCGCTATTCATGTCGAGACTGCAGGGCCTGGGCCAGCAGTCTCGACATTAGACGACAATCGTTTTTGGTTAGGACGCGGCCTTAAGGTTCTGTTATCAGTACCCAAAGGGTGTGAACGAGACTATTACTTAGCCTACGCCGTGTTTCAGATTGCCCGTCGGTCTTGATTATTGTTTTTATTATTTAATTATTGATTTTTTTATAGAATACGAGTTACTATGACCCAATCATGGCAAATTATAATAGTTTTTAATTAGATAACTATGGCAACTGAACGGTACGCTACAAGAAATTCGTCGGTTTTACAGCAGCACCCTAATTACGTAACACACTATCTATCATAATCTGAATAATTTTGAAGCCTATTGCTAATCCATTGCTTCATATGTTCGAAAAATTTGTCTGCTCAACAACGTAAATAACGCAATGAATGTTGTTGAACTGTCAAAATGAAACCCATTCCTACTGTTAGTATGTTACGTAATTACCCCGCTGGTCCTTTATCTTGTACAAAGAAAGGGTATTTACCTCATCCGAGCCACAGTGCGCCATCGCCCGCTCAGTAATTTCCACCAACATAGCAAATGCAGTCTCTTGAAGTGAATAGCACAAGTCTTCAGGGGTGTACGTTTTTAGGAGTTCATCAATTTTATCTTCCATGTATGATAAAATTCCAGAGAAACTTACATCCATGCCTGAAAAACGAAAATATACTAAAATTTCATTCAAATCAAAATTGTTTATTTGTTAGGTTATGGTACAATAGGTGTTGTTACAGTGGTTCCAGCATACCCTGCCATAGTATGGCGTACAAATATTTATATACAAAAAAAAAAACAAAGCCCATATTACTAACCTATTTATAATTATGAATAATAATGAATTAGAGAATAAAATAAGAATAATAGTTACCCCCTAAAAATTATGAAATTATCACTACTGCATATTAGCCACAAGCAAGTTATATTGAAAACTCCATTACATAAAGTAGATTTAGTTGTAATCCACAATACCTTTCACACAGTAAGGAAGTTGATAATATTTCGTTCCCTTTTTAGCAGCTTGTTCAATATTATAGCCTGGACTTGGTGCATTAGATAATTTAAGCACTCTTGCGAATCTGAAAATAAGAAAAGGATGTATTTCTGAAAACAGCGGGGTAATTACGTAACACAGTAACAGTAGGAATGGGTTTCATTTTGACAGTTCAACAAAATTCATTGCGTTATTTACGTTGTTGAGCAGGCAAATTTTTCGAACATATGAAGCAATGGATTAGGAATAGGCTTCAAAATGATTCAAATTGTAATAGATAGTGTGTTACGTAATTAGTGTGCTGGCATCCTACTAATATTATAAATGTGAAAGTTTGTGAGGATGGATGGATGTTTGTTACTATTTCACGCAAAAACGACTGAACGTATTTAGATGGAATTTGGAACACTGATAGTTTATAACCTGGATTGACACGTAGGATACTTTTTATCCCGTTAGTACGTTCCCGTGGGATAATTTCCGACCTCTACGCGGGCGAAGCCGCAGGCAAAAGCTAGTATCTTACAATTTGATGGACTGTCAATCTATCATGGAATGCATGTAAGATTTTTTTTTGCTCGAACTGTTTACTTGTTTAAAGAAAACATAACATCAAGCCTGTACTCCCCATACATAAGGATAGGCAGAGTAAGCAGAGGAAAGTGATACGTAATCATTGGCAAAAATAAAATGAATGAAAAAATTTAAAAAATCAAATATAAAAAAAATACAACTATAAAATACACAATAAATATATAATAATTCAAATATTTTTAAGCTATTGCATAGCTTTTATCGATGCTTTGAGCGCGGCGACCGAATCAAGAAATTCCGTAACGAAAATAAAACCTAACACCCCCCACTCCGCCTACCATGTAGCTCGGCCGAGCGTTCGCTTAACGTGTATGTATATGGTACGACTGTACTTGAATTAATATCAAAGAAAAAAACATACTGCATAAATAAATAATTATAATTGCATAAGTTGATAAAAAATTGCTATGCAATAGCTTTACCGCGGCAGTCCCCGAGTGCCACACGTATTTTTTTATTTATTTTACTTTATATACATTTATTTATTTTTATATATATTTTTCTTTTTTTTTTCATATATTTTTTTTAGGAGCAAGGTACACTTACCGGTCCAAACAGTTGCCCATAGCAATATCTATGGTCTCCCCAAATATCCTGTACCTATTCCTGGAGTATGCTATGATCTGTGTGTTGCCACCACTTACATATAGGACAGTTGGGTTGTTAGCGTTTGTGATCAGCCTGCCCATTTCTATGTCTGTTTGTGGGTTAAGAAATCAAATAAAGTAGTTGTGTTTAAAGCTTTTATGTAGTTGGTAATATATGGGTGGTTCTTATCTACAAAGTACAGTATTTTTATCTCACGAAGCGACGCGTGCTTTACTTGTGTTAACCAAGTGTACAAATACGCTGCGAATTTGTACATGAAGACGAGTAGCGTGAGCACATGCGCGGTAGAACGTAGGGCGTTGTGCATCTAGCTTTAATATGTTGGCTCGCAGATTCGCTCGTTTCACTGAACAAGTGAAGGTCACACTATTTAGGGCATTCTGTCAGACCTTCTACACGTGCAGTTTGTGGACTAAATACACGCAGGGGACGTACAACGCCCTGCGTGTACAGTATAATAACGCGTTCAGGGTGTTGATGCGGCTGCCGCGCTACTGTAGCGTGAGTGGCATGTTCGCAGAAGCGCACGTGGACGGCTTCCATGCCATCGTGCGTAAGCGCTGTGCATCGATGCTGGCGCGGGTGCGTGGCATCCCCAGCGCCATTCTGGCCGTATTTGCCGGCCGCTGGGTCTCTGTACTGATGGCACATTGTATGAGGCTTCACGCGAGACGAGGCGCCTGACTACTTTGTACTTTTACTAACACTAGGCTAAGAACAATGTTACTAACCACTTTAGATTTGTATTGTTACTAACACTAGGTTAAGAACATTGTTACTAATAAATTTATGGACCAAGTCTGAAATAAATTTTATTATTATTATTATTACATACACAACACACACACACAGTTCCGACTTCGCCATTTTCTCGGATGGTACCGAAAGCTCCTGTGCTTACACACACATTCACAGCATGTTTGTACACTTGTAAACCACAAGTAAAGCGCGCGTCACTTCATGAGATAAAATACTATAATTAAAATTACTAACAATTTTATGGTCTATGGTTATGGTGTACAGTTTAGGTATATTTTCAAATATGATTCTTCTTTTCATTATGATATTATTGTAATCATATTGCAAAAAGCATATGAACCATAGGATTATAGGATCATTTATTCAATATAGTGAGAATTGTAGGTAAACATTATTTTCAGTTAATTATAAAAGGATACGCCCAATGCAATGATTGACTCCTAGAATTGGTTTCTTCCACAATTTGGCACATGTTCTGGCCACTACGGCACAGACCATCAACGGTGCTCCCATGCCAGGGCCCTTGGTGTAGCAGATCACATCTATCTCCTGAGGAGTTATACCAGATTGATCTAGCGCCTCCTTCAGAACTGCATGGATGTTTTGTCTATGATGCTCTGCTGTCTCTCTGGGAAGGAAGCCTGGAAATAAAAGTGTAGTGTTACATAATTATGGTTCTATTTTTATTTGACAATATCACTTTAAGCTGTTTTTGAAATATTGTATTCATGAATATGGGCTTAAAAAATCATAAGGGAATTTAAATATATTCTAGGGTATGCTGCGTACATTAAAATCAGGCAATGCCTTATAGCATGTCCCAAACATGTTATTAATATGTGTGCATGCAAAGATTAGTGTATTAACTGTTTCTATGTCGCTGCGGTTACAAGCTGTCTGTCTAAAGCCATAAAAAAACAATAATATTATGATCAATCTAAATTTCAATTTAATTATAAAGAGAGACTATGTGGTTCTATTTTAACTTTGTAACAATGTATTCTGGAAACTATGAGATAAGTAATCCGTAAATTTTATGAGAAAAGTATATAGTAGATGTTTTCGGGCTACTAATAACGAAATTATTATAAAACTAACCTTCGCCAGCCGGTGTGATGTAAGTTCGTCTACAATTGGACAGTATTTCTCCATCTTTGACTATACCAATGCCAATTTTGTTAGCACTTCCTTCGAATCCAATTGCTATAACCATTTTTGAAAAGGAATTTCTGCTAAAAATATAGTATTGAATCTCGTGGATCGTGGATCTCGTGTTTTCAATACACAACAATGTCAAATTGTCAAGTGAATTTGTTATTGACAGTGACAATTGGGGGTACATTCCGAATTGTACTGTATTAGATTTGAGCGTGCTTACACCCGTTCCGAATCAGCGTGAGCGCGATAACGATGATGTCCCGTCAATCGCTATATTGCGATAACGCCAACCATGCCCTAAATTAATATTACCGTGAGCGCTTTCAAAAATGACAGTTGTGTTGAATCGCATTCTGCCGCATGATATCTTTAAACCGCTCTTTAAATTAACGTGGCATTTTCGAAATTGTGCTGTAAAATCCAAGACGTAACAGCATACCTGAAATATTTAAATGATTGTTATTGTTGCATCTATGTAATTTGTAATTCATGGTATTTTATTCCGGGTTAAATCTTTGTTGTAAGCATATAAATGTGCTAATATAAGCACATCTTCATCCCCGTCATTCGTCCAGTGATGAATCACTGGACGAATCGTCGTTCTCAAACTCAAAATCAGAGTTTAATAACTCTGTTGGTTGACTCTATCGACTCTAATGAGTCGATAGAGTCAACCAACAAAATAGAAATGCCAATACGTTGAACTTACATTTTCAAAAAAATATCCTTTCGGTCTTTCTTGTGCAAGGTTTGGGGTTGACGTTCACGTTGAGTGAGCACTGTGAGCGCGTTCACGAGCGTTCCGAAGTTGACAGCTCTCAGCTGTCATAGTCGTGATCTCTAAATCGGAATGCAAATTATTGATGTGAGCGCTGTGAGCGATTACGGCATAATTCGGAATGTACCGTAAGTGATGTCACTGCCAATCTGAAATTTCTACCATTTCTTCCCAAAAAATAATTACATGGATAAGCACCTTCAAGGTAGCCCGCGAAATTCAAATTTACTTACGTTTTTTAAAATTTGCAGGTCAGTGTCAGGTTGTTGATTAAAATATGATGAAATAGTGACTGAAAAGTTGTTGTGTTTTCCTAGAGAGCGTTTTGACACCACAAAGTCAAACCCCACTGCCCAGCCCGCGAAAGTGTCCATCATACTGAGTGAGATGAGCGAGCTCACACATTATTATGTAGCTTTTCCATGACAATCAAGTCAAGCCACTGCGTCATTGTGTGTCAGAGGTGTCAAAACGAAACAAACGCGCTCCCATATTAATAATAGGTATACTATTTTGGAAATGAGACTATCTTTTGACGCGGTAGGGTGTACCTATATCTAACGATTTAATAATATTTGCCGCTGTCATTATTTTCATGACAGCCGTCACCAAGCTGCGGCCTAGAGACTATAGTGTAGACTCCCTAAAAGTATATAAATTCTGTGATGCGGCCGAAGCACGCCGAAGTGCGGTCAACGCTTTTCTAGGAAACCTTACCTTTAGGTCCTGAATCCAACGAGCACGTACACTCCAAAAGCTACAGCTACATTCGAGCCTAGTTTAGTTCGCCCCAACCCCTATAAAAACTGGCATATAGGAAATTAGAAATAAAATAAAATTCGAAATCACTACACAATTACCAGGCCAAGCGTACTGCTGGCCCCTGTTGTTTTCATCTTTGTGACTTGCTGCACAATCAGTTGATTACGAGGGGCTATGCCAGCTACGAACAGTTTTAGAGAAATAAGGAGAGAATAGTATGGAACTCATACTCAAAAGATACAACAATAATGATTGAAGCTTTTCAAGCGATTTAATTACGAATTAGATACACAAAAGTACTCTTATAAATTTATAATAATCAAGTTTATGCTTATGCTACTAAACTTGGCTCTTCATTAACTTCGTCAACGAAATCAGCCAACATATCTTCAACACTGATCTCTTTGCTAGTTATTTTCACTTCTATATTATTCTCATTTGTTGCAATGGCGTCACCATTTTCTTGAATTTCTTCATTTTCTTCTATTTCAGCTGCTTTAGTGTCCACTGTAGATATTTCAATCTCGACCTCAACAGTGTCTTTGGCAGGTTCGGATTCTTGGGAAATTACAACATTTTGCCCGCAAGTTATTTGTATGTCATCCGTTTCATTGGTGCTAGGTAAATTATCGTCATCTAGCTTTTCTAGAATTACCACTTTGCTGTCTACATTGGAGGCATCGTAAGCTATCTCCATAGACACTGGGCTTTGATCATCATCTATAGTTTCAATTGAAGTGTTTAGAGGAACTTGAGTCTTAGCTTCATAGATAGAAGCTTTCTCGCTGGGCTCACTTAGTTTCCTTTTTCTGTTATTTTGGTAAGCATCTGTAGTATCTACAGAGTCCTCAACTGTCACGGTATAATCCGTAGTTTCTTTACTATATTCGTTAGATTTTTGCCTGGACTCTTCGATTTCGGGTCCTGGCAGTACTTCTACTTCATCCCCATCGTCATTGTTATCTTCGTTAATTTCTTCAACGTCGTCGTCTGAGGCATCAGGAATTACTACAGATACTTCAGATTCGCTGCTGATACTAATTCTGTCTTCTTCTAATCGCGGTCTTTTGGTCGACGGTTCACCCACAATTTCTGCTAGTGCATCTCCAGCGGTTGAAGGTCCCGCTCTGTAAAATATATATATATTTTTATTAATGGCTACAAATTTTTTATATTTTTTTTATATGTATTAGCTGGGACACAAAAATAAGACTTGATATATTTAAAGAAGAAAGCACTTTTTTGGAGAGAAGGTGGCCTACCCAGACAAAAACATCTTTTAATAATTTATTTTGGCCATTAAAGTAATCATAATTTTGATTAAATCTTTTGCAACCACAAAATATACTACTAACCCTTCATTTATTATAGACTCGAGTGCATCTCTGTTCTCCTCAGATATTTCCTTCCTCTTATTTTTGTTGGCCTCAGTGTCGGGTAGTGCTTCGAGCGCGAAGTTGATCGACGGCGGCGAACAGTGCAGGTGCAGCCGTATGTCTAGCAGTGCTTGTGAGCAGAACTTCCTTATCTGTGAGATGGACAAGAGTTTTGTGTAAATAAAAGTGGAGATGAGGAGTGCTGGGCTCGGATAACTTTAACAAATTGTTTCTTCAAAAAATGAACGCAAGTCTCAAAAGCCCTCCCCCCAGAACCTAATCTGAAAACCTAATAAAGATAAAAAGAATTCGCTGGATGCGGCAACCGGTCGTGGTGACGGTGCTTAATTCAAGTGTTTATCGATTGAGATGATGGTGACATTAATGATACACAATATCAAGTGTATACAAATATCCCAAGAAAAGTTGGCGCTTCGGAGCTCACAGTCTATTTTCTGAAATACGAACGCTATGATAAGATATAGAGCTCTTACAACCACGGAACTATTTGCCTATTTTGTATTACCATGATTACATAATTATGTATAAAACACTATACAATAAAAAAAACACGTGTGGCACTCGGGGACTGCCGCGGTAAAGCTATTGCATAGCATTTTTTATCAACTTATGCAATCTGCTTAGGTATTCGTCCGATTTCGGAGCAGCTCGTCTCGATCCGTGCGAGCTTCGTACAGTCGTACCATATACATATACGTTAAGCGAACGCTCGGCCGAGCTACATGGTAGGCGGAGTGGGGAGTGTTAGGTTTTATTATCGTTATGGAATTTCTGGATTCGGTCGCCGCGCTCAAAGCATCGATAAAAGCTATGCAATAGCTTAAACACTTTTAAGTGAGGCATAATTATCTGCAGAGTAGGTAATCCGACGGAGAGAAAACTTCATACAAACCCGCTACGGTAGGTACACTACTACAAAGCGCGGCAGTACGCACGACGACATTTATCAAGCTATACATTTCCAGTATAAGCTGACTTCTCATTGTACTAAAAGCCTATACAATGCGAGGTCAGCTAAAACTGAAAATGTATGGCTTGATATGTATTCGTGTGTACAAAACTTAGAAGCTTTACCTCTGTTACTCTGTGGCGCGACGTTCGTGCTAATTCGGAAACACAAAGATTACGGAAGCGAATTCTTTTTTTGGGAAATCTGTACGTTTATATTGCTTACCTCATCACAGCGACTGTTAACAAGCGTACTGTACAGTTGCACGCAGTACTGCGTCGGCGGCGGTACTGTAGTCCCGGTGTTCTTGCGCGCTGCGTCCAATGCACGCAGGAGATGTAGAGATCGGACTACGCTGTAGGATTCCAGGTTGAAGCACTCGCGGACTAGACGCTCTTGGAACGTCTGGGGGGTTAAATTAAAAGCGCTATTGTAAAATCATATTCGACTGTGTGGCAGTTTAGTGCACCAAATAATCTACATGATCTGGCCAAGATAATGTCTGGACTTTAAAAGAGACTGTGACCTCTGAGTTTGTTGCGGTGTTTCTTCTCAGAGTAGTTGATTAGCAAACCACCTCATCTAGTTTTAAAATATTACTATTCCTTTTGACGAGTAAGAGTGTTTTTTACAACCAATTTAATTATTCAAGAAATAAAGTATAATTTATTTTTCAAATAGGGCTAAAGAAATTATGGCCCGCACTCCAGAACGCTTTACTTTGGCTAAATTATTTCATCACCACTGCTTTCAAAACGGTGACGGAAAACATCGTGAGAAAACCGGCATTTTCTAGAACCTAAAATTCGAAGACATAATTTGACATCTATCAACCCGCACTGGGCCCGCGTGGTGGATTACAGCCCACTCCCTCTCACAGAGTACATTTTATATAGGGAGACTCCCCCTCACAGAGAGGAGGCCTGTGTCCCAGCAGTGGGAACGTTATGTACTCCAGAATGATAGTCAAGTCAGAATCTCAATTTAATATGGACAGTTTTCCCCGACATTTTAGGCAGAGGTGTGTAGGATTGTATGTAGAATGGTAGTGTATTGTAAAAGTGCCCTTTAACGGCCTTCATGAAATAAATAATTTCACCTTTGACCTGATTTCGCAAGTCTCATGTAAACGGGCTAATCTATTGCCATGTATGTTGTACCACATGAAATCCAATTTCATACTAATCTTCTGGCAAACACCTACTTTTAAATCTTGATTCTTGCTTCTAGAATAGAAATAGCAAAGTGGAGCAATTTCTACATTCGTTATTGGCTTACCTTGTGTGTAGTTGATTTCAAAAAGATACCGCTGACTGTTAGGAATGTTTCTGCACATTCTAGAGCTGCATTTGCGACCTCATCGTTTGATTCGTCAGACCTAACAATCAAAAATAGCCATTACAAATTTTTACCGACCAATAATATTATTAATTTATTTTTGAATGTTTAATTTTATAAATTCAATTATTTAATAATGTACTTTATATGTGAATATACAATGAAATAGACGGATTATGATACAAATACAATACTAATTACAAAAAGACAAACATTTACAAAATGTGTTCATTTAGCAGAACAGTAGTAATATTTCCCATACAATGGCTTATTTGTGCAAAAAAGAAAAGAAAAACTAAAATATGTTTGTTGCAGGTGTATGTAATGCTCAGAGATCGGATATTCGGATGCATATTTCCTAAAGTTAATTTTTAGCTATGAAAGTATGGAAATGGCTTCTTAAAATATATTATTTTGTAAAAAAGAAAATATATGTATATTTACTTAAAATTATTGTTTAACCCCGATGCAAATATGTGTATGTAGGGTGTAAGAGGAGGGATGGTGTGTATTAGGTAAACAAAAAGAAATAATTACATATTTTGATTAAATTAAGTACTATATCCTGATTGAGCGTAAATATTACCTAAGGTACAACAACTTTAATGACTACGTTTCGATCGCTATGATTTGTCCGGTTTGGTCACTGAAATCTGACGTTAGCGAATTTTTATCGATACAAAAGCGCATTCCATAATTAGCCAACATCTCAATTTTAGGTGAATATGCATCCGAATATCCGCGCTCTAGTAATGATAGCTTGGAATTAGAATATTTGTTAATATTAACATTGCGTGGGTAAATGAATAAATAATTAACCCTGTTTCAAAGTTTTAGAAGGACCAAGTAGTTGCCTAGAGAATCCCATAGGGACAAATCATGCAAAGACAAAGAAAATATAATACTCACACATTAGTCTTATTCTTCTCCCCTGGACCATGACTAGCGATGGCACTTTGTTGAAGTGTCTGGTTTGCTAGCTTTCTCTTAGCTTTTTTACTTAAGTTTTTAGTGTATTGGTTGCTCATCTGCAAAAATATTAAGAAATGTTTACGGTCCACAATTATAGAAACATCTACAAATAAAAGACAGTTGGTAGGTAAGGTGCTCGGGGTCAACGGCCGCGGGCTTAGAGAAATCTTTTTTTTTTTATTTGGAAAATCCAATAGTGCACGCCTCATAATCTCATTCAATTCTGTAAAAAATAACAAATAACGAACAAAATGTCCAATCGTACTTTTATATTACTAATTACAATTAAACTACATTTAATTAGACCGTGATTATCGAAAGGACATAGTTTTCGACAATACTAAAGCGTTAAAAAAAAATGGACTCGATTAGTTAAGTTTTTCGGGAGTTATCGTGACCACGCCAGGATCCATACATACAGACACACGGACGACCACAGAATATTTTTTTTTAGACAGTTTTTTCATTATTTTAAATAGCAAAATGTCTTTTGAAAATAACACGAGTTTTGAAACTAGTGTCTTTTCTTGACGTTTGAGTGTGAATATTATTCTACAAATGCGATATGAAGTAAATAGAGACATTTTTAGCTCACGGAATTACTTGTTCTTTGTAAGGCGAGAGTAGAGCACTACCTCACGCGCTTCGCTTACGTGCAATTAATTATTTGATATCAATACCTATTAGGTACGGCTGTGATGTTTCGCTAGATAATTTAATTTGACCCAGCTGTAAAGTTCCGCCTAGTAATTTTATTAATCCCTGTATACTTACAGTGAGCTGCACAATTTTCTTCACTGGAGTGATGTCTTCGATAATGTGTTTGGTGAGTTCTTCCTCCCAGGATCGTCCCCTGCCTTCAGTGGATACACGGTGCACATTCAACATACTCAACCACTTGGTGAGGCTGTTGTAAGCGGTGATTCGGACTTGTCTAAAACATTTAAAAAATCCAAATATTGTACCAAGTAATATAGTAATTAAATTGATATGGCTCTACCGAGCGGGCTTCCTATATCAAACGAAAAAAGAATCACGTAAATCGGCCCGGTAATCCAACATGAAAGTAAAAAATCGCCGAATGCATAACCACCTCCTAACTTCAACTGAAGTTGAAGTTATCTAACCAAAGTCGGTTAAATAACTTCAATTGAAGAAAGACATACTGGAGCATTTAGGTTTTTATTAGAAGAAATACAGGTTTTAAAATCACTATCACAGATCACAGATAAAACTAAACAAAACAGCGGGGTAATTACGTAATACACTAACTGTAGGAATGGGTTTTATTTTGACAGTTCAACAACATTCATTGCGTTATTTACGTTGTTGAGCAGACAAATTTTTCGAACTTGAGAAGCAATGGATCGGCAATAGGCTTCAAAATGATTCAGATTGTGATAGATAGTGTGTTATGTAATTAGGGTGCAGGTATCAGAAGATGTAATATGTATATGGTGCTTCACATTACCTAGACTCGTCACTAGGATTCTCTGAGCTCCATTTCAGGGTCTGCATCACAAATCTGAATACTAGTCCTGAGAATGGAATGAGATTTGGCCCCAAGCTGTAAGACAAAACAATGCTACATAAATACACAACAAAATACATTTGAATCCTTATTAGCCTGCTTCAAATATGAATTAGGCTAACTGCAATATGAAATAGCGACCTACCCCTGCATGGCACAGGTGTTTCAATGTATCAACACATTGATTGCTATTATGTTTAAGTTAAAAAACTTCTGGGAGATTTTGGTGGAAACTGCATCAAAATCCATTTTGTAGATAAAAAGAACTAATGGAAATCAGAAGACAGACAAGAAAGGCGATTGTTTTATACTATTTACTCGTTTTTACCCGCGGCATCGCCTGCGTAGAGGGCAGAAATTATCTCACAGGAAAGTACTATTAGGATAAAAGTATCCTTTGGCTTACTCCAGGTCATGGTCTACAGGTGTACCAGATTTCATCGAAATTTGTTTAGCATTTAAGGTATGAAGAGTTAACAGACAGACAGATAGAGTTACTTTCGCATGTATAATATTAAATATAGAGTAGGTATAGGTGGATTTAGCACACACATTTCTCACATCTATACTAATAATAAAGCTGAAGAGTTTGTTTGTTTGTTTGTTTGCTTGAACGCGCTAATCTCAGGAACTGCTGGTCCCATTTGAAAAATTATTTCAGTGTTAGATAGCTCATTTATCGAGGAAGGCTATAGGCTATATATCATCACGCTAAGACCAATAGGGACGGAGCACCAATGAACAATGTTTCAAAATCGTAGGTTATTTATTTCCTTTTGAGAGCTTCCGCTGCGTGCGCTGCGTAAACGGTTAAAGTTTCACAAAAATCATGTATTACAGAATTGTTCCCCTTTAAAAGTTCAAAAAAAAAGTCTGCGACAGCTTATGTCTATCTTTTAAGGTTGGCTCACTATGAACTTTTTTATGCTAACCAAATTTGTTCTAAAATAATGCATTATTTGCGAAGGTGTTTTTATAAACATGATATTAATCCTTATCCAAATAAATACGTTATTCATCACAAGTATTTAATTTAAAACAAAATTGCCCTTTACATCATTTGATTTCAATGAATATCTTAGGAGATATCGCAGTATTAAAATAACAACGCAGCAAAATAATGGTGCAAGGCCGGCGGCGGGTGGTCATGACGGGGAAGGGCGGTGGCCCCAGTTATCTCTGCGAGATACCAAAAATGACGTTCAGTACCCCAGTAAAAATTGAATCGGTAACCCAGTAAAATTTCTAAAACCTTAAAAAAAAATTGTTCTATAATTTGTATTGGGTAACCCGGTAAATTTTCTTGGGTTTGCGCATATTATGGTCCCGCGTTACTGCAGAGCCCCAGTAAAAAATCATAAACTCCCCAGAAATATTTTAAGAAATTATTTCTCCGTGTACTGATAAAAGCGTGATGTAGGTACCTAAAACAGCTCCTTAACGTACGTATTGTTTTAACATATTTCCACCCTCTACGTAAACGAAGTCGCGGGTTAAAGTTAGCGTTGGCCCACTATTCCACGCGGACGAAGTCGCGGGCAGAAGCTAGTATAATTATATAATTAATGTGAACCTACATAATATTGTAAAAAATTTTAAAAGAGTAACAGTGGAGTTTCTTGCCCATTCTTCTCCATACGAAACTACCTTTTGTAAGGGGCAACTAGAATCAATTCTATTTTTTTTGTAATTTTTGACGTTCAAAAGTGCCTTTTATGTGCCTATTTGAAATAAATGATTTGACTTTGACTTAGCTTAGCTTACCATAATATCATAGCATCCAGAGTCCTAAGTGCTTGTGTTTTCACAGTGGCAGCTTCTTTCGCGTCCGTGTTGACACTGCTGGATACACTGAGTGCTTGCACTATCACTTCTAATATCAGTTGGGGTTGCACTGGCTTGGCTACTGGGTACGCCTCCCTGCAGATGTTAAGTTGATGTGAAAAATGTATAGGGAGGGATTTGACATGGGCTGGTAAGGGCAAACACTTAGAAGTGTCAGTCAGAATCAGAGTCAGAGAGTTATGTCTGGACTTTAAAAGAGACTGTGACCTCTGAGTTTGTTTCGGCCTTTCTTCTCAGAGTAGTCTGATAGGAAACGCCGACCTCGTCTAGTTTTAAAATATGATTGACGTGTTAAAGTGTTTATACAAATCTATTTACAGAAATAAAGTCATTTATCATTTACCCGAGTTAAGTACTATCAAGAAGTAAAAGTTAATAAATATTTTTATCTTATACCGATCCTGTTTTTAAAATAAATAAAAGTTTTGATGTGAAACATCTATTGGCGTGCTTGGGGGTAAGACCGACTCGTATGTCCTGAAGGCAAATGGCATGATGCTCTCCTTTGCGTCATGCCGCTGTTTCATATCTGTAGGGCGTCCCGTGACGGCCACTTTTATTTAAATACTGTTACGTATATATAGGTACAGAAACTTTTTTAATATTGTAATGTAATGGCAACAATAGAGTAGTGTCATCACTGATTACTCATCTCAATTAATATAGGCCATGGTTTTATGGAGATGTAAACATTGATCATTGTAAGATGGATGAATAAATAAAACATCAGGTATACATGTCTACATCTTAAAACCAGTTTTACATAATACTCACTGAACTTATTCAAATCTTTGGCATTGGTGCAATTTCATGGTACTTATCTCCACGTTATCTCTTTCGTTGACTGTACAGAAAAAAGAACAAATAACAAAGAAATACTTACACAAGCATAGCTTGAATGAAGACTAATACATTCCTCAGTTTATTACATAATGCAGTCTTTTTCTGTTCACTGCTAGAGGCCTGTGATTTCTTGACAGTCAAAATGTTAGACAGAGCTTTTGTCAGTGGACTGCTAGCCAATAGTTCTGGTTTATTTTTCTGAAAACAGAACAAATATTGTATTATCCTATCCGGTGTATTGTGCAGTCAAGATGAAATGGTGGATTGTATTGAATGCCGAGTCAGTCTTCTTCCATCACTAAAACCTTCACTTTTAATAGGAAGTCTGCCATCCTAAAAAATGTTTATGCCTTGAAATCAATCCATAATAAAAATATATTATTCCCCATTCACAGGCCAGAACCAACAATTCATGGAAAGATTTTCTTATTTTGATCGTCTATCACAGTATGTACATAACATAATCAGCCTATAATGTTCCCACTGCTGGGACACAGGCCTCCTCTCTTTGAGAGGGAATGGGCTGTAATCCACCACATGGGCCCAGTGCGGGTTAGTAGATGTCACGTCATCGAAATGATTGGTTCTAGGACACTCAGTCACAGTAGGTATCACAGTTTGTATCATTGGCATATAAATTAAGGTGCTTCTTTCTCAAAAGCGGCAAATTAAAAGTTTATTTTCATTCATAAATTGTTTCGAGGCTTCAATGCACTTTGGGTTACTATGCCAGCCTCATAGGGTCAAACATTTCATAGCACAAATTAATATTATGCAGTGGCAGCCAGTATGCTACAGCACCATACAAGCACATCTATTTTAATCTTCTTTAACGAGTGGTAGTTTAACCTTACCTTCACGCTTTGGTTGGTTTTGTAAATATTTACAGTGTTGGAGAATATGGTTTCAATGAGTGTGTGTGCTGTGTTGCATAATATTGCCATTTGTTCCCTCCAGCAGTTCTTAGGGCTTGCTGTCTTGTCTTGAGAGGGACGTATCTAAAAGAAAACAATGGTTAACAATGATGATGCAGGAAGACATCCAAGACTTTACATAAAAGTAGATTTCTGTGCTAATGCTTAGCAAAGTTCATTTTCAAATGAATGGATCAAACACAACTAGATTTTTTTGCAGAATAGTTTAGAATATTTTTATTTGCATTCAAACAAGCAGTCATTCTAACCTTGACTTGATGAATGGGTGAAGATGTTATTGGCATGTCAGAAGTAACTACCGTGAGAGGGATTCATGAAAGTTTTGTGATTTTTTTTTATAATGACCTTATAATTTTGTCTTTTATGTGTATGTCTTTAATTATTGTAATTGGTTTTAACCGTTTTGATTAAAGTTTATAAATGAATAAATAAAAATAAAAAATCACAGCTCTTAAAAACCGAAATGACTGAGCTAGCAATAATTCTACTTTTTCTCCAGAAGAGGGTAAGGTATGGTTTGTTCACTAGAGAGCCACTTACTTGTTGTAAACCATGTGCACATTTTGCTGCTACAATAACATTGAAATAATTATTTGATGCCAAGAAGTGAGCCAAGTAGTTCTCTATTGTTGGCCGGTGCTGCGAACAGTACCTTGGGAACCTACGATAAAAGAAAACGTTAGACAACGGTGGAAGAGTTCATTGGATTCCCTCTTTGTTACAGATTTGACTTGTTTTTGTTTGGCTTTAGACGACTCCTTATTTATAAACATTGCTTGAAGTTAAACAATGATTAGTGACGGCGTTTTTAACGCTTAAATGTTTCTTAACGTTAAGCAATGCTCATAAATACACCTCACCTCAGATCATGTGATTTGCGTGTTATAGGTTTTATTAATATGAAGTTTCAGTCAGTCTGAAGTCTTCTAACAAGCAAGAGAGGATTTGAACATGGGTGAGGTGCTCAAATAAAGTAATTAAACAGTAGGTCCTTAGTACTACAATCACACCATGACCTGCACCATCATAGCATGCGAGAACGCAATATAGATGAGTAAAACTCCATAATTTACAATATTTATAGGTTATATTACCGGGTTATCACGTCTTCTAATACACGTAGCCATATGCTGCAGTTTTCTTCTGTGTGCTTGAGCAAACTTTGGAAAAAAGAGGTAATCACCTCCTTCACTGCATCACTGTCGGTTGGATTTACGTCCCGCAGTTTTTGTAATATCTGACCTAGAATATTTTGAAATAAAAAATCATTGAAAAATATATTACATTACTGCAACCAACACAATTAATTTTATGAAGTAATACATAGACTCACTCATCTTAACGTTATAATTAGCTGGCGTTTATTTTAAAATTAGTTCTTTGTTGTATTCATTTATTCGATAAGTAAACAAACCCACTAACCCACGTTTTAATTTACGAAAATATCACCATTTTACATTGACAAGTAAAACTTGACGTTTGACATTCTTGAAAGGTAGTTAAAAACGTTACCATTTCCGGTCTGGAACGCAATCCATTATTTTTAAACGACTCGCGACTGTGCGACAGCAAAGCTAGGGTCTCCCATATTATTATTATACTCTTTGGCTAGGGTTATGGTTTTCATGCTTAGGCTTGCGTAGGTATCTATGTATCTTTTTAAGTGGGATTCTTTACAAACTGGAAACATGCTAACTGATGGATGGCTTTTAATACATAAGTTATCTTTTGACTCGGCTAGGTCACGTGATGAATAAAGGTTTTGTTTTTTATAAAATCAGAATTACCGATTTTAACCGTCAATGCCTTGAATTTTTTTTAGTTCCATATTGGGTATAAAAACCTAGGAATTGAGACGATTAAAAAAATAACACAATAAAAGCTAGAAAAAAAAAAACATTAAAAACTGTGATTGGTGGCGTCAAATCTGAGATTTAAAAAATAAGTGCCACCAACAGACTGCTTGAAAAGTTTTTTTTTTTTTGAAGGGCAACTCGCAGTTTTGACCACTGGGGGTCGTGGCTGCTTAACCGGTCTGTCCTGTGGTTGCCTTTCGGATTTTACTCTAAAAGGCCTCCAGCCAGGAGCGGAAAAATTTAAAACTAAAACTTAAATGTTAGATGACCGCACGCTAAGGGCACCCCCTGTGGGGTACGGACCTCGGCTTAGGGCGTCATCGGGAGAGGGCAGCGCGATATTGGGGACGGGCTGGATCGAATGGTTAGTATCATGATTATTAATCGGGGAATTTAAAGCTACAGGCTCAGCTACGGCGCGGGCTGAGGCCTCATCGGACTGGACTTGAAAAGTGAGCTTGCTTTGAACTTTATAGTGGCGGTAGGATTTTTATTTTATTGTTACAGCCTGTGGCTACAGCGCTACAGTGGCACGGCACCGAGGAACCTTCATTGTTGGCAATTTTGTAAAAAAAATGTAATGTTGGCTAATTCAATATGTTCTGTGGGCATAATGTACTTCTTGACAGCATTGATTGTGTCATGTGAGGGAAAATAACGCAATTGCGTTTGGCGTTAGCAGTTGGACTTGTTGTGTGTTCAAATTAGATTTTTTTTATTGTTTCACTTGTATACATTCTGATTTTATTACTGTGAATCATCTTTTGTGAGATACAGTAACGGAATAACCATGGCTACTTTAGAAGATAAAATTTTGGGTGAGAAATTGCAAAATTATTGTAGTAGCAGTGAAGACGAAGGCGAGGGCGACTCTGATGACGACAGAAGTGGAGACGAAGAAGGAGGAACTGCTAAAGCTGAAGTAGCGACGAATGCTGAGCCACCGCCCATCAACAACTGGACCGGCCAAGCCAGTAACACTGGCCCGAAGGGAGTACTTGAAGATTGGCGAAGGTTTAAGCAGTTGGAGGCAGAAAATCGAGCGGAGCTCGCCAAAGAACGTATCGCTTTAGCGAAAAAGCTCACTCTGTCTGTTAAACCAGAACGCGAAGTGGCTCAAGACAAGCAAAGAGAAGAACTAGAAGACGAACTAACAGAGCTTATGGATGAAGAATTCCTCCTACAATATCAGAAACAACGAATGGAAGAACTGATGAGTCAGTTACAGAAGGTACCTAAGTTTGGTGTACTTACAACTCTTAACAGCCAAGAAGAGTTCCTGAATGCTATTGATAAGGAAGATCCAAAAGTTACGGTAATCATTCACATTTACAACAATAGCACAAGAGCTTGTGAGACTATGGACGGCTGTCTGAATATATTAGCAACTGAATACCCAACAACAAAGTTCTGCCGCATAGCAGTAGACATCACGGGTCTGAGTCGTCACTTTCGTGTTGATGGTGTACCAGCAATACTCGTGTACAAAGCAGGCCAAATTATTGGCAACTTTGTACAACTAGCTACTGAGCTTGGCAATGATTTCTATGCTACAGATGTGGAACGTTTCCTCACTGAGTTTGGGATGCTACCAGAAAAGTAGTAGGTTAATTTTTATTTTTAATCTGAACCCCCTTGTACATAAATGTTAGCTAGATGATAGCAACTTAATTCATTTTATGAATATCACAATTTAGTAAGATTACAAATTGAAATTAAAAATGAATCTTGAGTGTTTATGAAAAGGTGGGTTAGTTTATAATTTATTTATTATAAAAAATTATGAATGTAAGCTTAGCAAGCTTAGTTTTAAGGAATTTGGTTCTCATACCTTTTATGGGAATAATTTTAATGAAATATGTCTGTGTACCAGTGCTTAAGGAAAATAATGCTATGTTATTGACATATTTTTAATTTTTATACTATTGTTTTTTGTTGTGCTGCAGGTGTTTGCACTTATCATTAATTTTTCCTTGAATAATCATACTTTATGCATCCCACCAATAATATTGTACAAGGTATCCTTGAAGGATGTTTATGGGTTTCCCTATATTTATGTTTCAGTTTTTCTCTTTGTGGTTTGGGATTGTTCATGCATCAACATCTTGTTGATAAGTATGTCATCTGTGTTGCTGTTACATATGTGCATTGTGGGCCAACAATTGTTGTCGGGTTGGTAATAATTGGTAACAAGCAAAACCAACAATGCGTTCTTGACCTATTTGTAAAAACCAAGTTTTGTACTTCAATCTTTTTATATTGAATAAATGTTATCCAGCCAAAGTATACAAAAAAAATATTGTACAATTTTGCAGAATTTTGCACATTCTTGTACTCTTAAGATATTTTAGCTTATAATATTGGTAGAAATATTTAGAGTTATTTTTCAATGTGGTAGTTATTATGTGTAATGTTAAGATTTCGTCAGCCTTACTAGTTTATAACATAATGCATTGAGTTTTCTTGTGTGTATTAATAAAAATATTAGTTTATAAATGTGGTATAGTAAAATAATTATGTACTACAATTCACTATCACACCTAAAACTTGTGTAATATTATAATCAGCAACTGCATTTTTTCTAAAATATAACTTTTTAAAATTAAAATATCATTGTGGTACTTCTTACTTAGTTTTATAAAGTTAATTCTAAAATTAAGACAAAAATGCATTTACTTTTAAAACTTGGTACTTACATGTTTCCATAATAGAAGTACCCGATGAGTGAATTACATTTCTAAATGGTGTCTTGCGATGTATCGTAATGTAATGCATGTAATCCAATTTTTGGCTGCATAATATCCGCCTAAGATTAAGCGGGTGCTAATCAATAATACACCTTTATAAAATACCTCCTAATTGTAATTAGAATGTAATAAACGTGATTTTTACGTGAATCTGTTTTATATATTAAATTAGTTGCCTCTACATTGTAACATGATGTCATTCGTTCTGTAGTTTCCGCCTACCCTTATGGGGAAAAAGGCGTGAGTTTATGTCGGTACGCAGTTACTTCTTGGGTTGCATACAAAATTAGGAGCACATTGAGAAGGATTTAATAAAAAACCGGACAAGTGCGAATTAAAATCGCGTGGAGAGGGTTTCGTACGATGAATATGTTACCCATCAAAAACGTTTCATGTAAAGTAGGTTGCCAAGACTTACATAACGATTTCACTGTTAAAAAGTAATCAGATCAAATGTAGAGCCAAAGCCCTAACACTACAAGGCTAACTCTATAAACCTTACATCTTGGTCAAAATGTACGACTTGGCCGTTTCGCGGCCGTCGCATACGCACTCCGGGCTTATGGTAAGAAATTAAATCACTGGTCCTTAATGTTGTGTCATGCAATAGTTCAATGGAACTGCCAAGCCATACATTTTGACCAAGAAGTAAGGTTTGTAGAGTTAGGGGCTTGGCTCTACATTAGATCTGATATCTTTTTAACAATGAAAGCGTTATGTAAGTAAGTCTTGGCAACCTACTTTAGATGGAATGATTTTTGTGGGTTTTTTTTTTTTCTATTTCTTTTTATTTTAGCGGTGATATTATACTGATATTACACAGACATTAAAATTATAACTCTTACTTCTGGCATAGTCGGGTAAATAAAGGTATTTCTTGCACGCCAGCAGTTACTTTCTTCGTAGCTAACGAAAAAGAGTTTCTTCTTTGTTGTTTCTGTAAACACGGCTACATATTAAGCTATACAGTTCCAGTAAGCTGAAGACAAAGCTGAAAAACAAAAAATCGAGAACCTCACAACAAACCCTTTCATTTGGTTTGTACCGAATACAGTAGGTGCAGTTTACAAAACTGGTTTTTAATTTTCTAGTTTGCTCCCCAAAGTGAACCGCATATTCAAAATTCATTTATTTACGTTACACGTCCGTGTTTGTGTCACAGAAATTCATGTGTACCAAATTTCAACCTTATCCGTCCAGTAGATTCGAATCAAATTTGCTGTGACAGGCGGACAGACAGACAGACACACGAGAGATCTTATATGGGTTCCGTTTTTATTAGGACGTACGGAACCCTAAAAACATTACAAAAGCTATTTACGTAAGTAAAGTGGGCCGGCAGTAAGTTCTTTATAATTGAGACCGCTACCACATATTACCCGTTATCGATTCTAAATTTAGGACATTGCCTCGTAGAACACTCGAACTAGAAAAAAAGTCGTGAAGATGTACAATCAGCAAAAGAGATAAGTATGCAGGGTCGCCAAATATAGTTGGAAGTTTAGTAAGAAACTGATGAACAACAACGATCATTTATCAAATTAAATTTCATTTGAAAACATTCATCGGTTTCTTACTAAACTTCAACTATATCCGGCGCTCCTGCATACTTATCTCTTTTGCTGACTGTACATTGTATATGTGCGTAGAATCTACTTTATTTATTACTATTTGTAAATAGGAGAATCTCTGCGCGTGTATTCGGTACATCGTTTATTTAGAGCTAGACGCTCACCAAACCGATCTTTGAGGAAAAATAAAAATACACCGTATGGTATGTTATTAATTGACTGGAACTAATTACATTTTGTTACGGTGGTTCTGATGATTATAACATGGGTTACGCGTAACTCATGTTAAAGTTATGTTATGGAGTTTTGATTTCATCGCGTTGAAGTAAACTTCAATGTTTTTTTATCTTTACGATTCGATTCTGAAATACCGTTACAAGAAAGAATGGTATGATAAAATTAAATCATTTTCAAGTGTTTAAACAACGTTATCATCTTTGGATCTTTAGCAAATTATAAATATGGAAAAACTACATGTCTTCCTTTGAACTTACGCATCTTTTACGGGAAATGACGCATCTCGTATTGTCGCGACAGCCCTCTATCACAACATAGACTAAGTTAGCATAGGTAAATATTGTGAAAGAGGGCTGTAGCGATAATACGAGATGAGACTTCTCCTATATGATGCATAAAGTTCAAAGGAAGACATTTTAGTTAGTTAGTTTAGTTTTTCCATATAGAATTTTCTGAAGATCCAAAGGTGTTAACGTTGTTTGAACACTTGAAAATTATTGAGAACATTGAGAACTGTGAGCGTATCGAAAGCATATCTCTGCCCTTCCCTTTGCGGAATATAGCGTGTTGGTTGGTGTGCTATTATTTACTAATTAGACAACATATCATTATTGTATTGTTTTACCCCTATGCTTAAATGAATAGGTCTATCTATGTTAATTTGCCCATGCTCTAACGCTAGACACTATTGTTGGAGATACGCCGGATACCGTTTCACAAAATGTAGGAAGTAAGTATTCGGCGAATATATTTGTAACGCAAATTAATCGTATAATCGTCCCCATGACCCCAGATAAGGTTGCTCTGGGGTCAACACTGTTTTGACTTCTTAATTCAACTTATTATTTTAACTGCTTGAGATAGTCAGGTCACGGTTTCTTAGAAACTTCTCTCTAAAAAGACAAAGGATTTCTAAAGGATATGAGCAATTTGCTGTCTACGAATTACAATGGACACTGGCCGCTTAATATGAGCGTGGGAATGAGCCAACCGCATCGCAATTAACGGGGCAATCAGCATGTGAAATGAGGGGAAATCACTCTCGGTGGCCATCAGCGAAAACAGGCTGGGATGACGTGGAATATCTTAGCGGAGTATGGTATTAAACAAAGATAATTATAGTGTTCTGCGACGGTACGGTCCATTCAACTTTTATAATAGGTACTTACCTACTTTTTAAGTTGATCTTGATTCTAGAGAGTTCATTGCACCCCATGGTACTTAAGGTCTGATTTTACCAAAACAAATCAAATAACTTTTATCCGCGGAATAAAACTGACGTCTGACAGTAGAAAAACTGTCAAAAATTAAATTTAAAAAAAAACATTAAATTCTTTTTTTTACTTTTCTACCTAGAATAAGTCTTATTCTAGGCATAAAAGTTTGGTGAATTTCGCCCAAAGTTGATAAAAAAAATGAGATAAATAGGTACTGCTTCTGTTCCTTATAATTACTAACAAGCCCAATAAAATTCCAAATTCTTATCTAAATTAATTTATTAATGAGACAGAGTACTAGAAAAGTTACATAACTCTTAAATTATAATGAATTGTTCTTATAATTATTCCTCTCAACGAGTTTAAAAACTAGGTTGCGCAATCTCTTTAATTATTTTGATTACATGACCCAATATAACATATGAACATGCTTCAATATATTGTTATTTAAACAGGCAAAACGCCATAATATTTCTATAAAATCTTGGTATTTAAACATTTATTCATTGAAATGAATAGTAGAAAATTTTAACATTTGCGACCAGTACTTATGAACAGTTGGATGCGCATTTTGAATTTTAAGAGGCTACGTTAACAGAGGTTGACGATTTCGTCGCTCATTTCTGTGCGCCTGCGCTTCGGTGGTTTCACTGTGGGTTCGTCGTCATCCTCTTCAATGATCTCCATATCACTGTCACTGTCTTCCCGGGTCCTGGACGTGGAAGGACCAGGTTTCGGGTCACTGCCGTTTGAACCATTGGCCGGTTTCTCTTCTTCTTTCGGAGCCGGAATTGGCGCGTCAGTGTCAGTGACAAGTCGCCAGGATTTTTCCTCATCTTCCTGCTGTAACCTGACTCTGACCTCATAGTTTTGTAAGAAGTCATCGACTAACAACGCGCAGCCGTCATTGAGGCCTATTTCCTCTAATGTTTTCTCGTTGTTGTGGTCAGTTTCTCCGGGCTCTGAGGACAGGACGACCAGGCCTTTGCCCTCGACGGTAGCGTCGGGTGCCTGCATGTTGAGACCCTCCTTGAAGGCGGTGGTGAGATCTTTGAGTGTGAGCTGCTTCAAGTTGCAAGCGAGACCCACTTCTGGTTTTGGCGCGCACACATAGCATTTTGGATTGGGTGGAGTGAGTGCTGAAAAGAAACAATAAGTAAGGTTTTATTTATATTCAAAATTTTGTTTTGTCAACTGGCATTTCTTGAAATTTTTGGGTTTGTAAAAGAAAATTGTGGGAGATGGATGGGCACTTTATTAGCAATCTAACTAGCATTTTTATGTAATACATATTATAATATTTAACATGAAACTGTTAGGTAGTGTAGTGTTTGAAACTGTTACATATCCACCACTTATCTGTAAGGGTGCATTTGAAAATCAGCGTTAGACAGCATGTCTGTTATTATTGCTGAAATGAGCCTATATGTTCATTTTATGTTAGTTTTTATTTTGTTTAAATGTGTTCCTTGCTTACAGTACTACGCCAAATTCACGTTTTTCTTCTTTTCTAGTACTACGTTACAGACTAATCTTTATATATATAAAAATTACGTGTCACGTTGTTTGTCCGGGGATCCCTTCTTTTCGCATAATGTTCTTTGTCCTAATATACTTCAGCATAACGATTTTGGCACAATTTGTTTTGGCATAATAATACTTCGGGATAATTTTTTTAGGCATTCATTTTATGTTGGCATAATCATCTTAAAGACTAATTTGTTTTGGCATAAATTTGATTCGCATAACGTTAGTAGGCCTAATGACTATTAGCATAATATTGTTGGTTAAAAATTTAATATGCTGTGCAACAAAAGTTAGTGACAGAACCGAATTGCTGCAAAACCGACTCCACGTAGTCTTGTTTGTCCTACCCCTAGAGTGTAATTTAAAATCGCGTAGGCGCGTGGGGCCGCCGGAGGCCCGCAGCGCCGGAGCCGTGACAGAAACCCTGCCTGCTGCATGCTGCATGCTTGCTTACATGCTGCATGCTTGCTTGTTTGCTGCATGCTTGCTTGCATGCTGTATGCTTGCTTGCATGCTGTATGCTTGCTTGCTTCATGCTTCCTACAGCGAAAAAAAAAAACCCACAAAATTGTTCATAAAAAAGTTATGCTTTAGAATATTATGCTTAATCATTATTATGGTTAGAGAAATTATGGTTAAAAAAATTATGCGTAAGGTGTTATGCGTAATTATATTATGCGAAAATATAATTATGCCAAACAAAATTATGCTAAGTTATATTAGGTCTAAAAATTTTATGCAATGGATAGGGAACCGTTTGTCCGCGATGGACTCCTAAACTACTGAACCGATTTTAAATTTAATTTGCACACCGTGTGCAATTTGATCCAACTTGCAAAATAGGATAGCTTACATCTCAATTTATAGTCGCAATATTATTTTATTGCAAATTATTTGTCTATTATTTGACAGTCACAATTAACCGTTAGCTCCAAACGATTCTAACAGATGGCGATATCTGTTGACTGGATTGAGTAAGTATTCAATGGTTCCCTATCCATTTGCATAAAATGTTAAGACCTAATATAACTTAGCATAATTTTGTTTGTCATAATTATATTTTCGCATAATATAATTACGCATAACAGCTTACGCATAATTTTTTTAAGCATAATTTCTCTAACCATAATAATGATTAAGCATAATATTCTAAAGCATAAAGTTCTAAAGCATAACTTTTTTATGAACAATTTTGTGGGTTTTTTTTTTCGCTGTAGGAAGCATGAAGCAAGCGGGCATGCAAGCAAGCATGCAGCAAACAAGCAAGCATGCAGCATGCAAGCAAGCGTGCAGCATGCAGCAGGCAGGGTTTCTGTAACTGCTCCGGCGCTGCGGGCCTCCGGCGGCCCCATGCGTGCTAATCGTCGCAGACGGCTTTCGCTCACCACCGCAGCTTCGGCTTGTTGGCCGGCTTCGCCGGCCAGCCTCAGCCGCGGCGGCTCGCTAGCAGCCGCCTGCTCCTCAGCCCGCGGGCCGCCTCGCCCCTACGCGCCTACGCGATTTTAAATTACACTCTAGGGGTAGGACAAACAAGACTACGTGGAGTCAGTTTTGCAGCAATTCGGTTCTGTCACTAACTTTTGTTGCACAGCATATTAAATTTTTAACCAACAATATTATGCTAATAGTCATTAGGCCTACTAACGTTATGCGAATCAAATTTATGCCAAAACAAATTAGTCTTTAAGATGATTATGCCAACATAAAATGTATGCCTAAAAAAATTATGCCGAAGTATTATTATGCCAAAACAAATTGTGCCAAAATCGTTATGCCGAAGTATATTAGGACAAAGAACATTATGCGAAAAGAAGGGATCCCCTCCGAAACTACTGAACCGATTTCAAAAATTAGTTCACTGTTGGCAAGCTACACTATCTCCGGGTGACATAGGCTATAGTATATTATGCTTTGCTACCCGGGCCAAGCCGGGGCGGGTCGCTAGTCTACAATATAAAGTTATTTGCATCAACGTAAAATAAATTTCCCAATATAAACTCACTCTTCTCCGGCACAAACAGCTGTCCCCGATGGTTGACCTTAGGCCGCAGATACACGCTGGTGCAGTTCTCTATCTCGCCCCGGAGTACGGCTTGTGCGCGTAGTACTGCGAGACCAGCCACTATAGCGTTGGCAGTCGCTATGGCCGGGATTATGTTGCCGGCCATTGCTGTGGAAAAAGGGCAATTTGTAAGTACATAATTAAGCTTATGTTGAAGTTTTCTCGTTTGTTGTTTGAGCAGGAGCTAGAGGAACAAAGCAAAGCACACGGTGTTCAAGTTAATCCAGTCAGAAAAGTAGGTAGCGGGGCTAACGGTTAAAGCCACGCCCCGACTGTTTGAGCATCGATGTGAGTAGACGGTTTCAGGGCCGTATTTAAACGTGTGGAGGTCCTGGGGCAACCAAAAAGTGTAGGGCCTAAAAATTTTGTGGATCAGACGTAAAAAAAATTGCCAGTATTTTTTTAGATAGGGCAGTAAGGGCAATGTACACACCGTGTGTAAAACAGCGAAAAAAATATCAAAGGAAAAGTTATTTACTAGTGTTTACTCCTCGGAATTTGAAAGATTTTTTATCCCGAAGTCTCTATTGTGGGGGCCCCTCTTTTGTGGAGGCCCTGGGGCGGTTGCCCCGGATGCCCTCCCCTAAATCCGGCCCTGGACGGTTTCCTTTTTTAATTAATGCAACGCCTATCAATAAGGAGAGCAGTGGTGGCCCAGTGGTAATGGCCGGGTCTTACGAGTTGTAGGTCGTAGGTTCGAACCCTTACATGCGCTTTACTTTGTGTAAATTGTTTCATGACCACTGCTCTCAAAACTGTGAAGGAAAACATCGCGAGGAAATCGGCATGTCTTAGAGAGACTAAACACTGGCAACACTGGTAGCCGGTCGTCAAAAAAACGGTCTCTAGGCTAATTAATTTATAAAATTAGTAATAGTAGTTTATTTATGTTAAATTAGTGTAATATAGTCGTACCTAGTTATTAAGAAGTATATTTAGTTATTATACAGTGTTTTTTGTCGCGAGAACTACGCACAAAGGATATAAAACCGGCTGTCAACTCAACCAACTCAACGGTGACGGAATTCAAAATATCATCAATCCCGGGGAGTATTTTGTTTTATTTAAGTTATTTTACATAATATTTACTGACCATAGAACATCACAAAATACTGCTCAGGTCTCTGAGCTACGTCCATCACACACTGGCACGGTTTATGTCTCCTTTTGCTTGACAACTAGTGGAAGCAAAATCGACGACGAAAACATTCGCTCAGACAATAAACACTACATAATATACATAATTTACTACACAAAAATAGGCTCAATATAGCTTAATGATTATTTATTCATACTGTAAAACCTGTAATGAGTCATAAACTTGTTATTGTCAATCAAGTTTCTTAGTGTCTTTTAATAAAAACAGTGTATTCCTTGTAACTTCTCTTCTGTTTAACATTCCCATCTAATTCCTTATTAACTTCACCTAATTGTAATATCTATTTGTTAACAATTCATTACTTATTTTTAACTTAATTTAATTTTTATTTTTGTTTTTCTCTTCTACCTCCTTCTAATCTAAATATTAGAACATTTTTTCTTACACTGTTATTTAGCTGCTTATCTTCACACATTCCAGGTCACTGACATTTCAAAGAAAATGATGACCCGCAGTGCGACAATCAGGGAGATGGAAGCAAAATTAAGAGCTACGTTGAAGGAACTCGAGGCTTCTAAAGCTATGTGCAAACAGCTGCTCCAGGAAAGGGAAGACAGCGAAGTGGAAGTGGAAAACATTAATTTAAAAAACACCTCCCTCAAGAATGAGCTGTCTCACCTACACATACAACACATGGACTTAGCCGATCAGCACAGTGAACTACAACATCTAGTGTCAACATTTCAGGAGTGCAGTGACACCCATGAACTGGCTTTGAATCGAATAACAGAACTGGAACAAAAATTGTGTGAAGCCCAACAGGCACTATCGCTCTCAGAGTGTATAAAGGTTACCAAGCAGGTTGCTAGAACCAGTAATTTATTTGATAAGTTAGTAGGTAGTGTGTCAAAATCAGTGTGTGAGCCAGCTGTAATGATAGATTTGACTGGTGATGATACCATACCATTATGTCCTATTGTTATGAGTCACAACAAATTGAAGAAATATATTAAAATCAATAAGTTAATTAAACGGTCACAGAGAGCAATTAAGAAACAAAATCTCTTAAAATTAAATCTTTCGCTTAGAAAGGAACGTGTTGTCCTATCAAAAAGTTTAAATATTTGTACTATTGAGTTAGATAAATGTAGGGAAAAGTATGACACTGATATCCAGCTCCTCTATAATGATATATTACACAAGGAGCATTTGCTGAAGGATATTTTTGAAAAATATGAGACTTCACAAAAACAATTAAGTGACCGCATGTTTGAGGCTGGGGAACTACTGGATTTGGTGAAGTGCAATGCTGAGAGGTATGAGTCTCTGACTAATAATCACTCATGCAGCTGTACCAACCAACCACAACCTCTTCAGCCTCAGCCGGACTTGCCCATTCCGGTGTTGGCTCTTCCAGCAGAGACTTATGTTAACACACAGAAAAATAAATCTATATTTTTTTGTGACGAATTAGGTTCTGGCTTTGGAAAAATTTTACTCAATTACCTTAGCCATAGTTTTACCAATCATACTTATCATAACATAAGTTTTAAACAAATGATTAAAAGAATTGCAAACTCAAACCTAGATAATTATTATAGCATGGTTTTGCTATTAGGTAATAGTACTGGTATTACCAGAAAGGACATAGTGGATGGTGTAAACACCTTATTAAAGTTAAATGTAGGAAAGCTGATGTTGTGTGCTTTTCCTTACTCTGATACTTTATCAGATGACGAAAATAATTATATTTATAAGTTGAATAGTACAATTCATAAGCTGACATGTTGTCATAGTGACAAGTTATTGTATTTTGACACTAACAAGTTTGTTAGTGGTTTTAAGTTAACTCAGAGAACTCTATCTCTGTCTTGGGAATGTCGACATCTGATTGCTATGTTGATAGCATATAGTATTAATGAGGTTATAAATAATATAACAACTTTTAGTATTAGGGACGAGTCTGTGTTGCCTAGTCATACTAACAACATAGTGATTAATTATGAATCCTCATGCTGTACGAAGGAGGAGAATCCACCTATAATACCAACATCTTTGGAGGTCACCACCAGTCAGATAGGGTATTCTCTTCCTGCTGGAACTGGTACGGGCATTCTAGACACTTCATTTGTAGTTGTGGAGGTCACTCCGGATAATCATTTAAACTAGTCAGTAAGACAACAGAAGTTACCCCTTCAAGTAACCAATTATTATTATTATTAGAGAATAATAAAAAGGTATCTTCTGGCAATATAACTCATAATAATAAAATACCAAAGGGAGTGCAACATACTTTAAAATTATTTAATCAAAATATCCAAGGTTGCGCTTCCAAATTACTGGAAATAGAATTGTTTTTAGAAAATACTAAGTTTGATGTCATTTGTTTAACAGAACATTGGTTAAAAGATCATCAAGTAATGTCAATTAATTATGAAAATTATTGTGTAGTTAGCCATTTCAGCCGAAAACGTATGATACATGGCGGGTCATTAATATTAGTTAAAAATTCAATTAAATCGAACGAACGAAAAGACGTCATCGGACTGTCTGTCGAGCACACCATTGAATTGTCCTGTGTTGAGCTTGATAAGCATGTTATAGTATGTGTATACAGACCTCCAAGTTACCAGAATCTATCTGTGTTTGATTCTGTAATTGAAGATGTGTTAAAGAAACTAAGTACTAGTAGTAAGTCAATAGTCATATGTGGAGATTTTAATATTAATTTATTAGAAAATAACTCGAATACTGTTAGATTATTAAATCTTTTCGGGTCATTTGATTTGTCAAATGTTTTTATTGAACCAACCCGAGTGACAGCTTCTTCTGCCACTTGTATAGATAATATTTTTTGTAATTGTGATTATTTACACAAACAAATTGTAAATAAGTTGCCATCTGATCACAGTGGCCAAACAGTAACATTTTGCTCCTACATGCCTTTACAAAAAATTCAAATAAGGTTTAGGCCAATTACATGTAAAAAATTAGAGCAATTAAATAATTCTTTAGCCAGTACATTATGTGATCAAAGTTTTAATAATGTAGGTGACCCAAATGAGTTCTACGCCGAGTTCTTTTCACTATTAAACACGCAATTTAATGACACTTTTCCACTAAAGACTAAAATTATTTACACAAAGTTTTTATTTAGTGATTGGGCGACTCCAGGTATTCGTAAAAGCAGGGAAAAGCTATTTGAACTTTATGGTCTAAAGCAACATATGAATAATACAAGATTTCATCAGTATGTTGCAAAATATTCAAAAACTTTTAAAAGTGTGTGCAAACTAGCAAAAGCACTTTATATTAGCAATAAAATAAAATCAGCTGATGATAAAATAAAAACTACCTGGCAAATAATAAATAATGAAACAGGCAGGAAAAAACAGCGTAATACAGAATTTAATTTAGAGACTGCACATGGCCTCATCAACTCTGATGTAGAAATAGCTCAGGAATTTGAAAACTTTTTTACTAATATTCCCCTTAAAACTACTGAAGCTTTAAATTCCTCACCCGCGCTTTCTGCTGCCTTACTTACAAAGAATGTCAAGGCATGCCCTTTGGAGTTTAGGTTTCAGCATACAAACCCCCAAGCTGTTATAAAAGCTTTTAAAGATCTTAAAATTAAATCAACAGAGGATCTCTGGGGAATGTCTGTAAAAGTCTGTAGATCTCTCATCGAAACCATTGCTCCCTATTTAGCTTTCATATTTAACACCAGTGTAGACCAAGGAGTTTTTCCGGATCTTTTGAAACACAGTAAAGTAGTTCCGTTGTTCAAATCCGGTGATAGTAAAGAACCCAACAATTATAGGCCTGTGTCAATTTTGCCAGTTCTCAGTAAGGTGTTTGAAAAGTTAATGCTTAATCAAATGTTACGTCACTTTAATAAAAATTCCATCTTTCATGAACAACAGTACGGTTTCACCAAAGGGCGCTGTACCACTGACGCTGGTGTCACCCTACTAAAGAACATTTTTAACGCCTGGGAAGGAGCACAGGATGCCATTGGAATCTTTTGCGACCTCTCTAAGGCGTTCGATTGCGTAAACCATGAGACACTTCTGCTGAAACTAGAGCACTATGGAATTAGAAATACAGCTCTTGATCTACTAAGGTCATACCTCAAAGATAGAAAGGTTAAAGTTCAAGTAAACGGCAAGAACTCATTAGGGTCTGAAATGACAATGGGCGTTCCTCAAGGTTCGATATTGGGTCCATTCCTCTTTTTAGTTTACATTAATGATTTGCCCCAATTACTGCAGAATCAACCGAAGATGGTGTTATTTGCAGATGACACATCATTGATCTTTAAAGTAGACCGACGGTCACAAAATCTTGACGATGTAAATAACTCTATTCTTCAGGTCCAAGATTGGTTTATGGTAAATAATTTGGTACTTAATGAAAAAAAAACCAAATGCATTAGATTCAAATTACCTAATGTTAGAAGTTGCGAATGTGACATCATATTGAATGGAGAAAAACTAGAATTTATTAATCAGACGGTTTTCCTGGGAATCACGCTAGACGAGAAATTGCAATGGGGACCCCATATAACATCTCTTGCGGGGCGGTTAAGCTCGGCCGCTTATGCTGTTAGGAAGATAAGACAGTTAACAGATGTAGAAACCGCGCGTTTGGTCTATTTTAGCTACTTCCACAGCATTATGTCATATGGCATTTTACTGTGGGGTCGGGCTGCTGACATTGAATCCATTTTCATTTTGCAAAAGAGAGCTGTCAGGGCCATTTACAATCTATGTCGTCGCGAATCTCTTAGGGAACTATTTAAAAAGATTAATATTATGACGGTACCTTGTCAATTCATTTATGAAAATATTATGTATGTAAGAAAAAATCGACATCTTTTTAATAAAATAAGTGATAGACATAATTTTAATACTAGAAATAAAGATAAAATTGATCAACCATTTTTTAGATTATCTAAAGTACATACATCTTTTATGGGGTACTGTGTTAAATGTTACAACAAAATACCTTGTGACATATTGCAATTAAATGAAAGAAAATTTAAAACTCATATAAAAAGTACACTTTGTAAACAAGCATATTACAAATTAGAGGATTATATCCTAGATAAGAATGCTTGGAAACATGCTGGTCCTGCTCCATAGGACAATCTAGAGTCTAGACAAAATCAAACTGGTTGCTAATTTGATTGTATAATTTATAATTTTTATGACATTGATTGTTACATTATGTACTTAACTACTTAAACTCACACACTAAATTATTACTTGTTGAAATTTTGGAAACATCATCTACTTTTCAATATTTGTAAATATGTGAGCACCATGTATCTATCACATAATTAATTTACCTGCCTTTGCATTATATTTAATTCTTTTTACCTATTGTGGTATAGTAATTTTATTCTAGGTGCATCGTCTTCACATATGATTACATAATTAATGTGAACTTACATAATATTGTAAAATATTTTAAAAGAGTAACGGTGGAGTTTCTTGCCCATTCTTCTCCATACGAAACTACCTTTTGGAAGGGGCAACTAGAATCAATTCTATTTTTTTGTAAATTTTGACGTTCAAAAGTGCCTTTTATGTGCCTATTTGAAATAAATGATTTGACTTTGACTTTTGACTTTGACTTTGACTTTGACTTAGAACTAAAAATTCGAAGACATGTGACATCTACCAACCCGGCACTGGGCCCGCGTGGTGGATTATGGCCCACTCCCTCTCAAAGAGTGGTGGCCTGTGTCCCAGCAGTGGGAACATTATAGGCTGATTATGCAGGCACCTGGCCTTCAAAAATCATTAAATAATCAAAGGATGACATTAGAGAAACTGTACCTAGACTGATTATGCTTATGCTATCAACAAGTCAGTAGAATTATTATTGCTAATTGGTTTGTTTTTCTTTATTTATTATTGCCGATCAAAGTAGGTTATAAGGATGCCCAAGTCTACTTTTATTTAAATATGGGCCTCCATGTTTTTATCTGTAATCTGTAATAATAAAAAAAACTTAAATTCACTGACAGACAATGCCTAGCTTAAACAGGTGGGTCTAGAAGTTTCAAATTTTGCGTATGAGTACCTTTTATATCTTTTTAATTTAATAATTAATTTAAAATAAATTTACATTGATTTCAATTTCATTTTAATTTATTTTACATCATTTATTTTGATTTTTTGTTACCTAATTACTTACTTTAATTACACAGGCCTGCAATGGTTTTCCTCTTTGAAATCTGAGTAACGTTTTCTATAGTTTCAGATGTGCTGATTACGAGAAAAATAATAAAAACATTCCATTATGTCAGGATTTTTTGATATTGAATATTTAAGATTTTGCTGAAAAATGTCGGAGCGCCTACATTTAAAAATTTATAAAACGTCATTAAATTACTTAAGCTTAATTTTAATTGCATTTTATTAGTGTAAGGGGACATAGAAATTAATCAAAATCAGTAATTTGTTAATTACTACATAATGAGTATAAGTAATTCGCATTAACCATGTCGAAAACGGTTCATTTTGGTTTAATTTAGTAATAAGCTTATTAATTCATAATTATTAGGTATTATTACCTAATAGTTATGAATATTTAGAAAAGGGTGTAATAAAGATAAACCAAAGGGTTTTTATATAAGTACCCGCACTGATTTAGAAAATTAACAGTTGAAGTGCGCATCTTGCAACATAAACTTTAAAATGTCATCGCGAAGTTGTTTAAATTCTCCGAATTGTTTTTGTTATATTTGCGGGAAATTTATGGTTATAAAACAACGAAACAGCATTACAGACTTTGTGAAAAATATTTACAAAAGTTATTTTGGATACGATTTAAGTAACCAAGACAAAACTTGGACACCTCATAAAATTTGTACGACTTGTTTATTAGAACTTCGCAAGTGGTCAAAAGGACAGAAAAATAGCTTCAAAATCGTTTCGCCTACGCTATGGGGAGAGCCTTAAGACCATGTTAAAGATTGCTACTTTTGTTGTTGTGACATAACTGGATACAATTCTAAAAATAAAAGGGACATAAACTATCCAAACGTGTCATCAGTTACGCCTGCAGTTCGGCGATTTAAACATGGTGCAGCCCCCGTTTTCAGCTACAAAAATTTAAGATTCTGACTGTGATACAGATGAACAGGATGAATACCAATCTGATCCTGAATTTCACGTCGATTCTAACGAATGTAAGCTCTTTTCACAGGCACATTTAAACGACTTGACAAGAGATTTGAATCTCCCCAAAGATGCAGCGGAACTCCTTGGATCACGATTAAAAGAAAGAAATATGCTTGCACCTGGTACTTCATGTTCATGGTACCGTCACAGAGAAAAAGATTTTCTTCCATTCTTCGCTGAAGATCAAGATTTAGTGTACTGTAAAGATATTCCAGGCTTGACGAAAATGTACGACATTGAATACGATCCTAACGAGTGGAGATTGTTTATTGACTCCTCAAAAAGAAGTTTGAAAGCAGTCCTTCTACATAATGGGAATACATATGCCTCAATACCTGCTGCACATTCTGTTCATTTAAAGGAATGTTATGAAAATTTGGAAAAGATATTGGCTAATATAGCTTATGAACAACACGGTTGGATGTTGTGTGGAGATTTGAAAATCATAAGCATGCTACTAGGCCAACAAGGGGTTATACAAAATACCCGTGCTTTCTTTGCGAGTGGGATAGCCGGGATAAACAACATCATTGGACCAAAAAGGAATGGCCTCCAAGAACTGAACTATTAAACAGAGTTTGGTTCCCAGAGAAAAAGTTTTACTGCCACCTTTACACATCAAATTGGGTATAATGAAGCAGTTTGTGAAGGCTTTAAATAAAGATGGGGAAGGCTTTAAATATCTGCATTCAGTTTTTCCATCCTTATCAGAAGCTAAATTAAAAGAAGAAATTTTCGTCGGCCCTGATATAAGAAAATTAATGTCGGAGGAAAAGTTTGATGAAAAACTTAATGATATCGAGTTGCAAGCATGGCAGTCATTTAAGGAAGTGGTGAAAAACTTTTTGGGGAACAATAAAAGCTCCGGCTATAAAGAAATAGTGGTCAAAATGATTACAAATTTTGGTGTAATGGGTTGTAATGTGAGCATTAAACTTCATTTCTTAAATTCGCACATTGATTACTTCCCAGAAAATCTAGGAGCCGTTAGCGAAGAACAAGGCGAAAGATTTCACCAAGATTTGAATGAGCTTGAAGTCCGGTATCAAGGAAGATGGAATACTAGCATGATGGCGGACTATTGGTGGTTATTGAAGCGCGACGAACCAAACCAGAAATTTAAGCGGAAATCGCACAACCGAAGCTTCCAGAAAAAAAGGACCAGGTTCCACAAATAAAATTTACATGTAATTTAGACTAGTAATAAGTTGTTATTATATATTAGTAGTTTTTTAAGTTAAAAGTAATGTACTTTTTTAAATATTTTTTTTTTTATGTGACATCTTGTGTTTTTTTCCTATTTTCTATCTGTACCTTTTTTGAAAAATCTGGAGGTGATGGAGAAAAACTAAGTACATATTCGTAATCAACGCACCAAAATACCCTAGAAACAGCTATCAAATTCCCGAGAGGAAGTTATGACCCTCATTTTGCAGGCCTGTGTTATTGATCTCCTCATGACTTACATAGTTTTAAGATAAAAAGAAGAAGATGTATATACTAACAAAATATGGATATTTAAATAGTCTCAATTAAACGAATTTTATTTATAACACAGGTGTATAGCAATAACGAAGGATTTTTGAAAATTTATCCCTTATAGAGGTTAAATAGTTTGGAATTTCGTCATTTTTGTTGATTGCAAAACTAAATTAATTGTGGTATGTACTCACATTTAATCTCAAACCTCGACTTGAGCGGTATATTGAAGATGTGCGCACGTATATTAGCGCAGGCTGTGACGAAGTCCATGGCGCTCTTCTCGTCCTTGTCCCACACCAGGTGATCGCCTTCCGCACGACCTTTCAGATCTTTCTGTAGAGCACTGCAGCTTGCGGCAAACACCTGGAAAAAGCAGTTAAGAGTTTAAAAAAATAATGCTGTATGGCCACATGCCACACGCATACAATGTTTACGTCACCACAATTATATGTACCAAATTTTTGTTCACACTGCACCTACGAAAATTGTGTTTCTGGTGAGGGCATATAATCTGGGGGCATTCAATGTGGTGCCATAATAATTGTCGTTATAAGAGCGACCTGTTCTAATGGTCTGGAACTGCCAATAAGTAGGAACATATTTTTGGGAGCAATGCTTCTGTAAATGTATAGTATCTGTTAGATTATTTAAGTAAGTAAAAGTATTACAGAAGTTTCTGCTTGAAAATGTACCTAAAAATTGACAATAGTAAGCTTTGTTCTTGTATTCTGGCAATGTTCAAATGTGAGCAGAGTAAAACATTTAATACACATTTAATCAGTATTAAAATAAGAAATAAAGTCATGAAAGAAAATTACCTGTGCACATTCATGTACCGACCAAGTTCTTTGATCAGGCAGCCCAGAATGCTGTCCTGGTGCATTGTCCTTGCCTGGCAAGCTGTCCCACACAAGAGGCGTAGGAGGCCTGCGCTTCTTCCAAAGATTCTCCATCGACAGCAAGTAACGGATGTCATCCCCAAACAATTTGCTGAATAGCTTCTCAGGTTCATAGTTAGTTTCAGCAGCCCATGTGCGAGTACTCTTCCGCTCTACGTTGCCTGATGTGTTTCCTTCTGTTGACAATGCTGATGCACCAGCTTCCCCGGCTGCCTCAGGGTCTGCGGTGTCGGGACTGACATCCTGATCAGGGTCTTCCTCACCAAATAGCTGGTTGAAGAGATGCTTGGCCCATACAATGCAGTGGATAGGTTCGGAGGGAGTGTTACGTATTGTGCAGCCGGGGAATGTTTTCTGTGGGGCTTTTGGCTGACATTCATAGCATTGCGTTAGGCCTTTTTTGATGAGCTCAACCTGTTTAAAATACCAATTAAGAATTAAATGTCATTCTACAATTATAACAATTAAAGAGTCAATATTGTGTTCATGAAAATTTGGTATACCAACAGAAATAAATACTTAAGTTTCCTATGTCCAACAATAAGCTTTATTACAAGACTACAGTATGTATAAAAATAAATATATATCGCACCCTCGGTGCAACAAAGTCACAATTCAGGACACTTTTTTTTGTTGTCTTTTATTAGGATTTTATTAATAATTCAAAATAAGCTTTTTACGTGAAACTATAGCAAAAGCAACAAACAATTAATTTTATAAAGATTTCAAACCTACTACAAATAGTAATCCAGTAATAAATGCAAAAAAAATCTTAAAAGTCCTCCCCTGTAATATTTAAAAAAGAGCTGTTGTGACTATGTTGCACCGAAGGTGCGATATATATATATATATACGCGTCGACTTGAGAAACTCCTCCTTTTTTCTCAGCGGTAAAAAAATTATAGCTACATCAGTGAACTACACAGCATAATAGTCAATTTAAATTTAAACTTTAGGTAATACTTTCTAGACAGAAATGATTATTCTCTGAGAAATATTAGGTAATTCGTCTAATGAATCACAGTATTACCTGTCCAGCATATCCAGCAGTGCCGGTTTCAATCAGTGGCACATTGGCGGCGAGACACATCCTGTTCACATGGTTCCGAGCCACACGATTGTCCAATGCATTCATTACAATCTGGAACTGTTTGAAGTAACTGACACCGTAATCATTGCTGGAATAACAGAAAAAATATTGGTTGGATAATCTTACTGGTAACAAAATGTTAATAAATGTAGATCCAGAGGTTGCTGAGATTGAATCTGTTGTATTTCATTGGGTGAGCATAAATTGTATCTGAACAGTGCCTTCCGATTGAAGAATTGAAGTTATGAGAATAAAAATCTAAATAATTCTGGTAACAATTGTTATGTCGGTCTGGACTTGACAAATCAGCCAGAAAGATAAAAACTTTCAATTGTGCAAGATGTACAGAAAAATGTACTATGCAGTAATATTTGCTACAGTGCAGTCAATGACCTTTAGCTGCTACACTGTCGACACGATTGACATTACGCATCGAGATTGTTTATCCTGTATCATTCCAAGACGCAAGTCTGACTAACCTGATAACACTGTCGTGGTGTGCTACGATGTTGACGTTAGGGTTGAAGCTGAGCGCGCTGTCCTTTGCCACTTGCGCCTTCGACTTTCCAACATGCTCTTTGTGGAAAAGAAATTGACGATTCAAGTTGCTTACGTCGATCGTATCAAGGTCGATCTGAAAAATAAACACATGAGTAATGTCTTGCATCCCCACAAATAATCAATCTTATAGTAAAACAATCATAGCACGTACAATTTCAATGGTAGGAAAGCCGGTCAGCACGAGATTCTTCAATATTTCACAACCTATACCGCCGGCCCCTACGACTAAAATCTTAGAATTTGCAATGGCTTCCGTCAACTTTTCGTCGAAAACACCAGCCACCCGAGCTACCATCTTGGTTTTAATAAATAAAAACACTACTGTGAGGAATTATAACAACTATTTGCAGTTTTATTATAATGTTACAACGTAAACGCTAGCGTAGCGAGGATTCATTAATCAACTGTCAAAATTGGCGTCAGTTCCTTACACGTCCTGAAATCGAATAGTTGTAATATTTTAAAGAAACTCGCTTGTTTTAAATACTTCAACCAAATTGCAATCGAATGTATATTTCTAATATATGACGATAAACGAGTAAAGCAGTTATTTGTACAGAAATTAACATTTCGAAACCTTATATTGATTTTGCAAAAATAGTTTTCTAGAGTTCTGGACGAAACCAAAAAATACGTTTAGTTGTTGCATCAGAATACAATTTATCAAAACGGTAATTAAATACTACGTTCACTATGCATTGTTTGCCAAAGGGGCCTGGCAGGAGTTTAGGTCCTAAAGGAAACTATATCCGAACTATGATAGTATTATATGTATAGAAACCATTTTCTTATAATATTTCTTACGTTCGATATTAAATAGAAGATCCTGTTCATTCGGCCCCATTTTCGTGGGTATTGATTTATTTTGCAGACAGGTAGGTAAACATCCTACCCTTTCGTAGTTGGCAAAGCGTAGAAATATGATGGATTAATCGATATTGAAAAAAAGTTGACACCTTTTCAGTTGAAAGTAATCAAGGATTTTTTTTTGCATCGCGGTTTGATCTTGTATTACTACAGAGACGAAACCTGTTGGGAAAGGTCTTCTTCATTTTACTCTGACTCTTCATTGTATGCTATACATATAATTATGCTATCTCAATCTGGCTGGATTATATTTGGAAAAATGCCAAACACGCGTGTTACAATCACGTTCGAATAGTATTATTTATTGCTGGTACCTACGTAGTTAGTTAAAATTCTCTTACGACACATTGCTATTTGAAGTAGGGCGATCATCAAATAAAATCTAAAATGTATGTCTCAACATCCATCGTCTTCAACATAAAATGCGGCTTTACGTAGCACAGTTTCATTAAAATTGCTTTTAACTTTATGGAATGGCACTAACAGCTTTTATATTTATAAAATGCAATATAGTGCGAAGCGTGGTCATCGTTGTTTTATTTCAGGCTCTTACTTATAAAGGTGTCACTGTAAATGGTTGACGACCACTGTTGATCACAGAGAATAACAACCTAAAGGCTGTTAAGAGCAATTTGGGAAGGGTTTATTGAGCCCTCTGGCCAATAACTTAGCTTTAAGCGTCTGTGAAATTAAACGTTATTGCTAACGGAACCAAATTAGAAATCGGAGCAGTGGTGACGTTCCGCCTTCTAATGATTTATTTTGTGTGGTAGGTAACGTATTTTGTTCCGGTTTTACGAGTGAATGGGAGCTTCAAATAGTCCTGGGCACATCAGCAAACGAGGGATTGCTCAGACTCTAGCATCTGAACATATTTAGGTACTAATCAAGGTTTATTGCTGAATTTCGAGTTAACTGTTCCAGAGATTTGCATACCTACTGTTTTTTTTTTTGAGATTGCTTGGCTGTCCTATTGCAAGTTTTGTTTATTACACCAGTTCTGTTTAACATGTAGTTTGGGGTAGCTTCAGTTCTCATATAACGTGCATTGCATTGAACAGTTATGTAATGAAAACAATAAACATAATGACTTCCCAAAACAAAAATATACATTTTCGATCTGTCCTCTTCTGTGTGGGAAGGTACCTAAGCAAATCTTACGAAGAGTAGGTGTTCGTTCAGAGAATGTGCACTCCTCTAACAAGCCTGCCAAATTTGAAGTAAAAGTCACTTTGCAACGTCAATCCCTGTTGCTTACTACATTTTCATCGGCAGTACACTGAAAAAAGAAAATACAATTTACACCAAGACCATACCAATTCGATACTGTATGTACTTATGTAGGTGCCCAGGATCAAAGCAATTTGGGACTCATCGCTGTCGAGATAAGGGCGTGTAAACAAAGACAGGGTGATCGCTCCATCACAGTTCCTTTTTTATTTAGGGTTTTAATTTCATTGAATAAAGGGCACCCCTATTTTCTGGTGGCTGGTTACATTTTTCGGTCCACGTTCGCGGTTTAATTGCGGGCCCCCGAGCCCCTAAGCTGATTGTATCCGTGGCGGGCCCTATCAGAATACCAGCGTTGCGGTATTTTTTTTAAGCTATTGCATAGCTTTTATCGCGGGCTTTGAGCGCGGCGACCGAATTAAGAAATTCCGTAACGAAAATAAAACCTAACACCCCCCACTCCACCTACCATGTAGCTCGGCCGAGCGTTCGCTTAACGTGTATGTATATGGTACGATTTTACTTGAATATCAAAGAAAAAAAAAACTGCATAAATAAAAAATAAATAAATAATTATAATTGCATAAGTTGATAAAAAATGCTATGCAGTAGCTTTACCGCGGCAGTCCCCGAGTGCCACACGTGTTTTTTTTTTTTAAATAGCGCAGCATTATTTTGAGATAGGAGCCTTTTTGGCCTCGCATAGGTTTTTTATTTTTACTTTTAATTTTATTGTTATGTTGTATGTTTTGTTGTTAGTTTTAAATGCTCCTTTTATATTTTTTATAATTCATTATTTGTTTTTGTTTGGATTTCCTGTGCGTGTCCCAAATAAAATATTTTTCTTTCTTTGTTTCTTTTCTTAAATTGCTATTTAGCTGAATGTTCTAAACTTGGGCCAGTGAAATCGATTCCGTTGATCATTTGTTACGCATACTCCATGTCCCTGCTGATTGATTTACACCTATTATGTGTAGTCTGTGGAAACAAAAGATAAGCAACAGTTGCTAAACCAATGTTGCAGACAACAATGTTTACGGCAACATTTCGAGGGCTACTTTAGCGCATTGGGGGATCCTGAACTTTGTCTGAAAGCAATGTAATAGGTCGAAAAGCACAGTATACCTATACAACCTTATTACCATTAAAAGTACAAAAATACTATATTTATGTTAAAAAAAATTAGATTGTCAAAAAATCAAAATGTAGTTTTCAGCTTGTAATGTTTCTCAGTCACAGAGTCTTCTTTCAGTACCACAGAGTACATTTATATCTTACCACCATCTAATGATAGGTAGTTGTTAGTCATCAGTAATATCATTGGCACCACTTCAAAGTTTGCTACAGTAATTAGTTCAAAGATCCAGTTAAATGATTCAGGAAACATTGAGTATACTCAAAAAATAGGGAGCTCTCCGGTACCTTTAGTTTGGTTTGAATAGTAATTTTCAATAAAAATGGCTCCGAAAAAGGGAAAAGAAAAACCGAAAGACCCTAAAAAGCCGGGCGTGAACTTGAAAGCGATTGCCGGAGAGCCTCCAAAGCCAAAGAAAATACCGCTTCCACCTAAATGTTTTACTATGGAAGACCTCATGAGATATAAAGAGATTTATAAATTGCACGATGAGGATAACATTGATAAGGTATCTAATGGAACTATATATTTTACACTATCATTGTTTGTGGTTCCCTGCACTGAGTCTTTTAACTGACATTCTCTGGTCACTCTTATTCGTTTCAGTAGCCCTAATTATCAGATTTGGATCAAAATGAAAGAGATTGGACAACATTTTAAGTTGTGTCATGTTTAAATTAAGTAATGTTAATTATATTTGTAAAGATTTGGTATCAAACCTTGATTAAACTACTACTTAGGTATTATTAAATGAGCATAATTGCTTAAACATAATCAGCTTAGAACGTTCCCACTGCTGGGACACAGGTCTCCTCTCTGAGAGTGGGAATGGGCCGTAATCTACCACGCGGGCCCAGTGCGGGTTGGTAGATGTCACATAATGTCGTCGGTTTTTTAGTTCTAGGACATACCGGTTTCCTCACGATGTTTTCCTTCACCGTTTTTGAGAGCAGTGGTGATGAAATAAATTACACAAAGTAAAGCGCAAGCGCCTGGGTTCGAACCTACAATGTACAACTAGTAAATGTAAATTAAAAGAATAGACTCTCCAATACTCTCCATACACGTGGCTTTTATTTCTATTTCGAAATTAACACAAACGCACACAATGTGGAAAAGCTATTTTATTTAACAAATCTAGTCCACTTAATTTGTGAAATAATCGATCCCAACCCATATAAATTAAGACAATGTTTCTATTTAATACAGGTGCCTATAAAGGATATCCCAATGATGTTAAGGCAAATTGGACTCAACCCAAAAACTGCTGAAGTACAAAAACTGTACGAAATGTTTCTCGAAGATGAATTTGTAGACACTGTAGAGCTTCACGAATGGTATCAAATGATAGAAGCCAAAATTATTATGGGAGACGACTTCGAGTTGGCGGTAACAAAAGCGATGGCAGCGTTGGGTCATGACGACGAGGAAGAAACAGGATTTGTAGACTTCGAGCTGTTCAAAACTGAACTGATGCAGTGGGGCGAGCCACTCTCGGAAATCGAGTTCGCGGATTGGTTAAGATTGGCTACTAGGGATAAAACGTATAATCCAGAAACCGGGATGTTTTGTATTCTCAAGTTTGTGGAGAACATGAATGATAAAGATTTGAGGTTCTTCAAAGAACCCGTCAACTTTTTCAAGTTAGACCAGAAGACTTTGGCTGAAATGGCCATTAAGAACGCACAAGTAGAAAAAGAAGAGCAGGAGAAGAAGGAAGCTGAGAAGCGAGCTCGGGAGGAGGCCAGGAGACAGAAGATGATCGCTGATGGTCTGTTAGGGCCAGATGATCCATTACCTGCGAAAAGCTGAACATTGCAAATCTCACCATGAATGCACACATAATGATATTTTCGTTAAAAGTAGGTACCGATTCTTTTTTTTCTATTGGTAGATTAATTACAATTGGAACACACTACGGAGAATTAAATAAAATTCGATATATGATTTTGTAAACTTAATATTACCTACTTTTTTTTTTGGGTGGGAAATCAAAACCCACCCGTGTTCCTTCAGTTGCCTGTGCGCCAGGGCCACGGTAACTCTTTCGAACAATCCGCGACCCCGGCAGGCATCGGATATTGAGTATTAAAAAGCTTAAACTTATTTTTTCGGAATACAAATGAAGCTTGTTTATTTTTATTTAAACAGTCTGCGTTCTAACACAATAATTATGTCATCGTCGAATTTATGTAAATTAATAAAAAACAGAAACATATAAAGTAGGTAAAAGGGCTTCTTTTTTTAATTTTTGATTTCTTTTGGGCTTATAAAAATATCTGAATGAAAATTGGAAGCGTTTCTGATCTGTCTCTCATTATAATCTAATCTTCTTCTAATATATATCTAACAATCTCGTGTCACAGTGTTTGTTATCGAACTCCTCCGAAACGGCTTGACCGATTTTTATGTTTTTTTTTTGTGTATATTTGGTAGGTCTGAGAATAGGTCGTAAAGTATATTTCATACCGCTGCGGTTGAAACCGCGGGGCGCAGCTAGTAAACTATAAAAATATGCAGGCGTAGGAAAAATCCAGGAATAACTAATTGAAGTTAGTTGCAATTTTTAATTTGACTTTAGTTTTTCTTTAAAATGAGAGGTGAGTTATTAAGAAAAAATAAACTTTGTTGGGTTCTGTAGGTCAAGTAAATATTTTGAATTATAAGCTTCCATAGTTTTTGAGGCTTGCGGTAACTACCGAATTGCTTCGTTTTCTTCTACTTAGAAATTGGAGTTGCCTATCCATATAAATAAAAATTAAATGCTGTTCGTTAGTAAGCGCATCACTTCAGAACGGCTGTACAGCGGGGTAATTACGTAACACACTAACAGTAGGAACGGGTTTCATTTTGACAGTTCAACAACATTCATTGCGTTATTTAGTTGTTGAGCAGACAAATGTTTCGATCATATGACGCAATGGATTAGCAATAGGCTTCAAAATGATTCAGATTGTGATAGATAGTGTGTTACGTAATTAGGGTGCCGATTTGGCTATTGTTTTGAAATGTTTGTAGTGGTCCGAATTGGGTTTTAATTTGTATGTATTTAAAGAAAAATTGGATACGTTTCTGTAAAAACTTAACGTCGTTTTTTAAATTTGGACAGGACAACGTCTGTGGGGTAAGCTGGTAGGTAATATTGTCCCTTTTTAAGAAAGACGCGGATTCAGGAGCATGTTAAAATTTAAATCAAGGAATGCAAACGAAGAAAGGCTTTGACAGAGGCATGCTAACTAAAATCTGTCGAACTAAATTTCCACAATATCCGGCGTTTGAAAGGGAATTTGCGTATTGTAGAGTAGATAGTAAATTCGGTACAAGTATAATGAGATTATACTGTCTTCCAAGTACAGTCACCAAAAGAGATAAGTAACCAGGGTCGTCGATATAGTTGAAGTTTAGTAAGAAACCGATGGATGTTGTTAAACGAAACTTAATTTGATAAATGAACTGTTTGTTTTCTATTAATTAAGTTAAATTTTATTCGAAAATATCCATCAGTTTCTTATTAAACTTCAACTATATCCGACGACCTTGGTTACTTATCACATTTGGTGACCATACATGTTTCAAAAAAGTTGAGATAGGAACTCGTGGTAGGAACTTTAAAAACATCCACTCAGATTTTTGAACCTGCACCCTAATTACGTAACACACTATCAATCACAATCTCAATAATTTTGAAGCCTATTGCTAATCCATTGCTTCATATGTTCGAAAAATGTGTCTCCTCAACAACGTAAATAACGCAATGAATGTTGTTGAACTGTCAAAATGAAACCCATTCCTACTGTTAGTGTGTTACGTAATTACCCCGCTGTTGGTCTCTGTAGAGTGGTACCTACCTACTTTTTGTTACTGAATTAACGCAAATAAACCGGCCAAGTGCGAGTCGGACTCGGGCACCGAGGGTTCCGTACAAACCTGTAGGTATATAAGCAAAAGTTATGGTATTTTTATTGCTAAATGAAATCCATAACATTACAATGTGGAAAGCTGGAGGAGCATAAATTTAAGACAAAGGTCTCTTTATAGTTTCAGTAATCCTGTATTTTATATTAACACATAACATTTATTTTATAATATAACTGAAATACCTACACTGGCCTTGCAGCAGCCTTGCAAAAGTTATTTATTTACAGAGTTTTTTTGTCACTGTTTAGAAATCTGGTTCAAAAATACTAATTAAGTATTAAATTTGAACCTTATTATGTGAAGTAACTAAAAATTTATGCTTTTCGCATTTTTTTCTTTATCTGTGCTATACGACTTTGCTTCGTACCAAATTTCAAGATTCTGAGTTCACGGGAAGTACCCTGTACGTTTAGATTCCCTTGCGAGTGTCGAAAATTTGCGGCATAAACAGCTGTATCTTTTGATTGCGTTTGCTTAGAAGTTTGATTTTTCATAGCTCCAAGGGACAGTACACCTGAGTATTTGATATGAACTTCAGCTTGATAAACTCCACGCGTTCCTGAGAAAAAGGGTCTTGACAGACAGACAGACGGACAACAAAGTGATCCTATAAGGGTTCTGTTTTCTCCTTTTGAGGTACGGAACCCTAAAAACAACTCGTAAGTTTTTCTCAAAAGAGTTATGCTAACTAGTCCTTTGACTTAAAAAGTGCACGTCTTCTTTAATTCAATATGGAACTCTAAAAGATTTCTTGCCGCATACATATTCATGTTTTAATTTAATAGGTATAGGTAGCACAGCTGCATAATTTCTACCTTACAAAGAAATGGCGCGGCTATAATGGCGCAGATTTTTCGCTTGAACACTAATTTTATGATAACAAGTTGGAATTTGGCTTCCATTGCGTTAAATGACGTGTGAATCTGTTTTGGCTATCAAGTTCTAGGTTCCGACGGCCTATGTTCGACACTGAAGTAGTCTGGCGGATGGATTGATAATCGAAGTACATTGTTATAAGAAAAACTGCGGGGTAATTACGTAAAATACTAACAGAAGGAATGGGTTTCATTTTGACAGTTCAACAACATTCATTGCGTTATTTACGTTGTAGAGCAGACAAATTTTTCGAACTTATGAAGCAATGTATCAGTAATAGGCTTCAAATGATTCAGATTGTGATAGATAGTGTGTTACGTAATTAAGGTGTTCCTCTATTGGGTCTAATTAAGGAGGTCCTAGGCCAATATGGAGGCTCATCACCATCAGAATCAGCCGTTTGACGTCTCCTGGTGGGAAAAAGTCATAGATTTCCACAACAATCTTTTCTGGGTCGCTCGTATCTATTGACCTTTGAGAACCCTTAGCTTTCACCAGAATAAAGTTGCTGCCGATTCCCGATCCATGATCGAAAATGGGATCCATAGGTATACAGGGTGTAAGGGACAACAAAGCGCAAACTGTTACTATGAATTCGGCACATGAAAGAAAGAAAGAAAGAAAGAAAGAAAGCAAAATATTTTATTTGGGACACGCACAGGAAATACAAAGAGTAAAAATTAAAAAAAGGAGCATTTAAAACTAACAAAATTAACAACAATAAACAAGTAAAAAAACCTGTGCGAGGCCAAAAAGGCTCCTATCTCAGCATAATGTTGCGATATTTAAAAAAAAAAAAGTTCCGCAACGCTGGTATTCTGATAGGGCTTCTGATTCTAGACTCTAAAGTTCGACAGTTTTGTACGAAACAGCAGGTTTTTTTCTAATAACCGACTATTAATTTCTAGAATCATGTGACGAATTTATGGTAACAATTTTGCGCGTCGATGTCCCGTACACCGTGTATAATTTATGAGGAGTTTTTTTTTGTGCAGTAAAATACGTTGCTGTTGCGAGAAAATCTCATGGAGCGGTATAATGCCAAGCTTCAGTTTGCAGAAATCCATTTGTGAAATTGCTCTGCAGTAATTTAACTAAGTAACTAGTTTGTAAAGCAGCTATTAATTTACACAAAAAACTGTGCTATTTTGGAACGCGAGCTCTTCTATCGAGCAAGTTTGTAACTGAAAAGCAATTCATACCGGCAAACGGGGTGAATAGCAATGTAGGGGTGAATCAAGACGAAACTTGGAAAGGGATTTTAATATTGAAATAATATAGTTTGTTGCCAAAAAGGATTCTAATGTGTTTATTGTATTGTAATTAACGATGAACTGCCCTTGTTGGCAACAAACTATATTATTTCAATGTTAAAATCCCTTTTAAAGTTTCATCCCTTTTCACCCCATTTGTACAGTATAATTTGATATCTTGGATTTGATTTATTTACGTTTCTCCATCCATTGTTTATTTGGCAATTATTTTGACGCATGTATTTAATCGTACCCCAAATATATAAATACCTTTTTGATGTCCTTAAAATATTATAATAATGTACTCCAACATAATAGATGTGCCTCTTTTTGTGCGCCTCAAATAGGTAATTCCCATTTTGTTGTCATAAAATATTACAATTTGTACTTATGTAGCGCTTGCCGCGCTGTCGCGGAATCATTTTAAAATCATGACCCAAAATTAGAAATAGGTATCAGGATCACAAAATTCGTTAACACAGTACAACTACACTAAAAACATCGGGTTTGAGTTTAGTTCAACGTTCGTGGAAGTTAAAACGAGTAGCTAACACGAATAACGATTCAGAATGCTGGGAATTTGCTACAAAATTTAATATGAAACCGTTCTCAAGCCCGTGCAGGGGTGCGTTGCTAATACGGGCTTTATACTGAATCTAGGTGTCTGATAATTACTAGAAATCATTGGTTAGAACTTCAATGAAAAACATACGTGGGACCGAATGAGAAAAAGTGAGTGATTTCGGATTTGCATGATTTAAGAAGTTCTTTCAGGTATTCCTGTATCTACAATGCACATTAAGGGGATTATTTATAAACGGTGCTTAAGGTTAGGAGGCGTTTAAACATCAAAAATGTACGGTTAAAGAGTCGCTACTTAACTTTAAGCTACGTTTATAAATAAAGGGGTAAAAGGTTACAAGAGACAGGACGTGTCGACTTCAGCTGGCTAAAGATAGCCAGTCAGCAAAATTGATAGTATGGCTGACTGTCTAGAGTCAAGTTGATGTAATTGAAAAGTCACACTGGTATTTGTCAGGTATTGATGCTGCAACCTTGTGCTTGAGAAGCAGGGAACTCTTAACTTCCAGCAGGCTTAGCACAAGCACCGTTTTGTCGACGGAAGAGTAGATAAAAATGACGTTCCGTGTAGACAGTACGACGGCAGCAAAGTAGAAAGAGTCAACTGCACTTTTTTCGAAATTCAGTAGTTTATTCACGTTTTTCTTTTATTTTGCTTATATCTCAAAAATGGTGTGTCCTATCGCAAAAATAATGAAAATTTCGATCCCTTTTATGAAGCCTTTAAATCCCTGAAACTAAACATGTAGGTAATAATTTTTCACATTTTCCATACGAAAAAGTGAAAAATACCATTTTTCCATTCCATTTTTATACTTTGTGGCCGTCGAGTAAAAAGTTTTACCATCTTTAGCGTGGCGATTACAAAATCAAATTGTCTTCACTACCTTGACAACTGTCAGTTGTCAGTGTGATTTTGACAGTTTGGATTAGAAAACTTTCTTCTGAAATAGTCTACTTATAAAAGGACCTAGACAACGATCGATAGAAACGAAAGACAAAATGAAGATTGTAGAAGGATTTCTACGGTGCGATGTCAAAGATGGAGAAACGAAATGTCTCTATATAGAAAGAGCTGTATCTCATCTTCGTAGAAATAGAAAGCGTTATGCTAAGTCTGCTGGCTATGACATTCACTAAATTACAGTACGAGTGCCACAAACTTTTCTGTGTAGGAATCGTTTGTCTTGTTAAGTAAGACGCATATTATAATGGTCGCTGAATGGTCATGTTTCGGCAGTTTAAACTCATTTTATTACGTAATAACTTAGCTAGTTCTGCAGCCAAGTGTACTAACAGAGCAATGTGTCTAACAAACGCTAGTCTGTAATATTACGTTCCCAAAATTTCTCCCATTCTCGGTAATATTATTTGACTCGCATACCTGAGCAGACATTTTAGGAATTAAGTACCTATGATAATTTGGGGTCTTGGACTACTGTTTATATAACAAGGAACTTAATATTCTTGTTAATGTTGTTGTATGTTAAGCCCTTAAGTCTTCTTTAACAATGATGCCTATTTAGCTTTATTCAGGGTAACGGCTTTTTGATCTTTTTTAAAATCTTTTCATATCCAATGGAGAAGAAAATACCTACATGTTATTTCTTGACTTTCATTCTTGTCTACTAAAAGAAAAGCGACATTATTTGATTTAAAAAAATACGGTGTAGGTGAGATAGGTAGGTACTAATTTTGACTCACATTGTTCACATTTTCTTGTTCCGTGGATGTGGCTCGGATACTCTTTTGTCTTTCAAATGAATTTGTAAGAATTTGAATCAAATCTACGTATCTTTTATTGCTACATCGTCGTTATTCGCCGTACGTCTTTAAGCTAAGAATAACAAGAAGACATTGTGCTTACTATTTCTGTGGTATTATTTAAAGCTGACTAAAGTCGTTTTAAGTACTAACGAGTGACGAAACTAAGGCCGAGATCTAGGAAAGTTACTTAGCATTTAGTTCCTGTCACTGTCACACAACTGTCAAACTACAAGTGCAAGATAGAGACGGGAACATATAAAAGCCAAAGCGCGTGCTAAGTTACGTTTGTAGGTCTCGGTCTAAGTGCTCAGGATGAATTTTTGGCACTCAGCCCTACTCGCTTATCTGCGGGCTTATCTTTTACCACTAACATTCTTGTGGCGATGCGAAAGAACATTTTTTATAACACTGCTGTATATTTACTGTCATAGATATTAACATAAATAATAAATGACGTAATAAAGTACAGTTCCAGAGCGATAAACAAAACTCAATTCATTTGTATAAATTCGTGACCCGAGACCATTAAATTGTGAAAACCTGAATTAGCTCTACTTTATAAAAGCTAGAACATTAAAGAGAAATTATGTGTTCTATAGAAAACGTGGAGATTTCTTTACCTCCACTACGTATGAGACCTTAATAAGATTTTCCACTCATTTTATTTTATTAAGCTGGTATATTTTTCATTAAAAACCATTTGAACGGAAATTCAGGAAATAAAATATGCTTCATCGAATTTTATACTCGTGTAACGGTGCACAATTACGTGTAATAACGATAGCAATTAATTGCCATTAGGCCGCGGTTTATTGTTACGGAAATTCGATGGAGTTTCGTATTGACTAAGAAAATAAAAGATGGCAGATGTCCTGTTGGGTTCGGTTAATAGCTTTTCCGAATTTATAGCGTTTGGCGCATTCTATCTGTTTGTGTATTTGCTACAACAAAGTCCCGATTTTTTTGGATCGTTAACTTCGTATGTGCTGTAATTAAAAATGTAAGACCTAGAACTAGTTCTTTGTAAGGTACGTTGACTATTGTAACTTGACCTGCTGTTACGTACCGCGTCAAGCTCCTCATAGGTCTGCTGCCCTGGTACTTCCATCAAAGCCAGGAGGAAATTAATTATTGGCTAACGAGGATCACAAGAGGTAGTGCGTCGGTGCTTTCTTAATTAAAAGAGCTTTGGATGACTTTTTATGTGACGTCACTTGCTGGCAGGCGCACACAACTTTTTGTCAAAGAGAATGCAATTTTGAAAGAGATTATGGTTTCAAAGAATGGCGGAGTTTTAGGATTTAAAGTAGAGCATGATGTAGGATGCACTTTGAATTTTTGTGGTTTGACAAAAACACAGGAAGCTGAAAGAGAAAAATACAGTTCTATTAGCAGACGGCAGTAAACAAAATATCAGTAGAAGTAAATCATAGTGTCTATACTTTGGATACTATTATGATATTTTGGTTGAGCTCCTTACGTTCTCCAGTTGAGCTGCACGGTTACTGACAAATGCGTGCAATGACTGGACAGGTTTACTTAATCTGTGTGGTTCTTTCCTCAGACTATTTCAGACACAAATCTACATGGTCCTCAAAGATTATTTCCGATTTTTTATATACACATTGACATTGATGAATTTTATATATACATTGACATGAGTATTTACTTTATAAAGTATTATATTTTAATTAATGTGAATGTGAGGACTATGTGGGTCATTACATTTTATTTCTCAGTTACTATTAAAAATGATCTGGCAGTTTGAGTAGTTTATACGGCCTACTCAAATGTCCTTTCTTTGGTATTGTTCATCGAATCGTTGAGCTCCTTATGTTCTGATTTGAGCTGCACGATTAATGACAAATGCGTGAACTGACTGGACAGGTTCACTCAATCGGTGTGGTTCTTTCCTCAGAAAACTATTTCAGACTCCAATCTACATGGTCTTAGGTCATGGTTTGATCAAGAATACGTCTGGACTTTAAAAGAGACTGTGACCTCTGAGTTTATTTCGGCCTTTTTTCTCAGAGTAGTCAGATAGGGAACGCCGACCTCATCTAGCTTAAAAAATATGATTGACGTGTAAAAGTGTTTGTACAAACCTACTTAAATAAAATTATTTATCATTTATCACGCATTATTTAAATGTAAGTAATTGACTGCGTAAGAATTTCAACAACGTATCTCAGAATAATAATAATAATTTAGGTTTTTTTTTAAAGTAAATACCTACCGAGAAGGGTCACGAGCCCAAATATATTTCTATGGACAGCTCACCGATAATATCTGATTTAAGACCGATCGACCGATCGACCGATTTCTGCGATAAGACCGCCCATTGTGTCACCCTGTGTAAAATGTCTACATTTATATCTGTAATTTTTATGGTGTACATAATAAATAGTATTCTATTCTATTCTATTCTATTCATTATCAGTTGTCGAAGGCATATCAAGTTGCAGCATGTAACGTCGAAAGAACAACAAAACTATCTAATGAGATAAGCGACGCCAAAATATAGGAATACCGCATCGGCTTCAAAAAGATGTGTCATCTCTTAGTGTTCAATAATATCGGACATGTCTTGCGTTATAAATATCTGCCTAATCAGTTAAATACAGAAGACTGTAATTACAAACCTTGTATGAATTGCACACATTTTCGCACATGTTCAAACCATCGTATCGTGGCTTGTCACTTTCATTAGTTACGTCATACATACACGAAACTTGCGGTCCAATTACGGGTTTATTGCAAAGGACTACGATTTTTATCTATCTTTTCACATACATTGATCGAAGTTAGTAGTTTAATTAGGTTGATTCTATGACCTAAATCAAAGATAATAAAGAAGTTTGCAGTAACAATACTTTATGCTTCTTTTAAAGTCGGAATCCAGTACCTAGTAAATTATTAAACAACTAACAATTTACACTTGGTACTAAATTAAACAACTAATAATTTACACTAGGTACTAAATTAAATAACTAACAATTTACACTAGGCAATAACTTACTAACTTATTTCGTTTAATTATGAAGATACATTTGCATGATTCATTAATTATTATTTTTTGCACTCTTTTTTGGCACAGAAATAAAGTTTTGTATTTTAATTTATTACCAGCGCTACAGAAACAATAGAAGTAACAAAGTAGGGCCAATTTAATTACGGCTGAAGCCTAGTTGAACCTACAACAATTTATTACTCCAAGGATTTCACGTTATTTAGATTTGTAGTTTTATTACCGGCAACTTTTATTTTCTTGACATTGAATTGCAGATCTTAAGTTGTGTACTCACTTGGCAACCATTAATAAAATGTTGTTCAAATGTTATGTAACCTCTAGCAACTTTTATTGAGCAGCATTGTCTAATTGCTCTTGCCAGTGCTTCATGTTGCTCGTTTACACACAAATTTACTCAACATGTCAGTGAATCATCATTAGCTATAGCAGTCAGCTTAGCATAACACGCCATTGACGCCATCTTCGGTTACTTTCATATCCATCGATTCCATACTAGACTCCCTGTGATGTTCGTCACTGTATTTGCCGATTCGAGGTCTCAACTCAAGATACAGGGTGGCAAGGACATCGACGCCCAAATTGAAACCACGAATTCAGCACATGATTGTAGAACCCCAAACGTAACGTAACGTACGTAAACGTAGAAATTTTCCGTAGGTTATAAAAAAGAAACTGCTATTTCATGGTAAAATACTTCTGTGGTCAAAATGACGAATGACGAAAAATTTAAACGCAATGGGATTCATCAATCATGTGCTGAATCTATGGTAACAGGTAGTGCGTTGATGTCCATGCCACCCTGTATATGTTATTATGTAGATAGAATATTGTTTATTATGTACACTATAAAAAATTCCCGACGCACGCCTACCCCGACGAACATCGTTTCGACGGCTGGTATAGCCAGCACATTGCCACGTCAGCTTGATTATCCTAGAATTTAGCTCCATGTTTGATCCTGTGAAAACACAGCTTTATTGTTAGTCAAAAACATGAGCCCGCAGTGATTCGTACCGTGTCGTAAAAACCGTAGCTTTACGAGGATATCCTGTATTTTTTATTCTCTCCCCTTGCTTCAAGTAATGCGTTATTGATGGTTTCGATTTTCATAAAATATCTTGTGTTACCTACTTCTGTATCGATATAAAATTGGCTCTTTGTAATTTTATGAAACAGGGTTGTTGTGTATCTGGTTTTATGGGTTTTGGCTTCGAACGCTAAAATTACGGACTTGGATTCTTGTCAAATATTTTTAGTGTGTAGTACTGTACCAATATCCACCAGTATGTACCAGTGACATACAGTCAGTTAATGTTGCCATCTTCTTATATTTTTCTTTTCTCCTTCTTATAATAAAATCGTAGTGAATCGTAGTCAATGAACATATTTTTTTTAAAGTAATTTTTGCGAGGTCTGGGAACGATACTAATACCGAAAAAAGATTTTTTAGAACTTTCGTCTGTTTGTCTGAATGTATGTTCCAGCATCACGCAAAGATTACCGGATAGACTTTGTTCAAATTTAGCATAGATATTCCCTATAAGTCTGATTAGTCTGTAGGCTATAAATTATCACGCTATTTGCTATGGGGGATGAGCAATATTGCAATTTGTTCGTATTCTTCTATAGTTTACCGCAAATTGTAAAAAGACGAGGAAAAATATTGCCGATGGTTACAGATTTAACGCTTAAACTTATTATTATCAGGCTATATCTTTATGGAGCTAAGCAGCCAATCATGAAATATACAGGTTGGATTTTTGAGATGGGGCAATAAGGGCAGGTAACTTAATCGTTGTCGCTATCAGAAAACGGTCTTAGGAGACTGTTCTTAACTTTTTGAAAAATTTTGATCTGCATGCACAGATTTTGAAAAAAAATTACAGTCAACGAGCAAATTGGCAATTTCCATTTAAAACCAAAATTATTTGTACCAATCGATCCTGTTTCTTATAATGATCTAAAAACTTTACCGCACCAACTGAGGTTTGAGTAACTACTAGAAAAGTCAGAAATCGCAATAAACTTCCCATACATTTCGTAGGAAATGAGACTGAGATGAGAGAGAACACAATACACCAGTGTATGACAACAGTCGAATTATTTAATTACATCACTCGGCTGAATAGGGAACGAATATAGCAGATAGTTACAAATTTAACCTTTTAAATGATTATTATCCCGCTATACCTTTAAAAGGAGCTATGCAGTAAATCTTGACATATAAGAACGGCTATTTGAGTCAACTTTCAACAAAGCAAATAGTTTAGCGGTTCGACGACTGCTTTGCTTGTTGATAGTTTTAGTTAATAGTTTTTGTACTTCCGTCTTTTATATTTTGTTACATTACTATTATTATGATAGTTCGTAAAACGTACTCCGAAAAGCATTAAGTTTAGGCCTTTTTGGTTATAATAAAAATAAATATTTATGGTTAGGTGACTGTTAATGAGAAATCCCGTGTATTTACAATCTACTGTTATGTTATTTTAGTGATAGCTGTTCGTCAGGAATAATCTGTAAGCAAGTATCAGTCAGTGTATCAATGTTGTGCCACTAAATAGTATATGTATACAGGAACGCATGTGTTAATTAATTCACTAAAAATGAAAAACTTCGCAAGCAATGGGAAATTATTACTGAAGGCTGCGGGTGTCGACCTCAGGACGAGCTCCTTCTCTTGCTCCCGCGTCACCAGTTCTGACTCTCTTCCTATTTTAGTTGCTGAGAACAAAACTACAAACGTAGTACACAGGAATATTTTATAAAAATGTGGCTGTTATTTTAGTATAATGTGGTGTCTTACGACTGCCACGCGAACGAAGTCACGGTCAGAAGCTAGTAAACAATAAAACAAAAAGTTTAAAGCTCCTATTTATTTTCTAGGCCTCAGGTGCAAGAGACGCAAGTTTCGTACCTTTTAATAATGGCCCGAGTCCGAGTTTCTTTAAGACTCGTTACAAAATTCGCGCGAAAGCTATTAAAAACTAAGAGAAACCAGGTCCGGGGAGGTCAGACTAATGTCATCCTTCCTGTGTCTACGTTTTCTGATTTAATTTTAAGTCATTGCTACTAAGCGACTAATCATGTTTACAAGCACCCGGATAATACTTATTAGAGACATTCAATATTATTTACAAATGCTTTCCTTTCTCACATTTATTTAAAACAAAAAAAAAAAAACAGAAACCGCGGCGACTAACAATACCATCTTGAATGTAGGGTATCTATTTAATAGATATGTGAACACTGTCTCATTCACACAAGCGAGATCGTTGCTGTCACTAATGTCATCTGTCAGTCACGAGGAATGGCGGGAAACAAAAAAAGTGAGCAGGGTCGGCACGATAGAGCTTGGTGTGGTAGTGAGCCAGTGAAGTGATATTAATCAACATAAATACGGAATTAATAGGATTCTACAATGAACATGAACAATATTCGTTTCTTTGTCACAGAGAGTCAATATGTTGTAAAATAATAACATACGCACTTACACATACACGACATAACTCAAAAAATAAATTATCTAGGTAGGAAAAACAGAGATCTCTATCTAGCTACCTACCTACTTACCTTTAGTTAGGTACCTTTATTTTATTAACGTGCTTAGAACGCTAATGTTAACCACCTTAGTAAAAAATCAGCGTCCAATTATAAAAACGGTCCCAACATTTCAGTCCACTTCACTCATAGAGACCTAGCTTAGTGTTGATATACCTATTAAGAAAAATATAAGTCTCATTAAAAATAAAAAATATTTAAAGTAGGTCGTTTTATGAAAAAAATTATACTAGTAACAGTCTTGTTTACGAAGTTAATAGGCTATGGGAATTATGGGAGGAAAACAGTTCAATCGGCAATTTCTTTCGTTCATGGTCTAAAAAAATAAGGTCTGGCACTCCGAGAGTGACACAAGCTTACGTCACTATCCAGTTGCCACTTTATTGCAACAAAACAAGAAGTGTGGAAACATTTTCAGCCACCATTCTGTTAAAAAAATATATCAAGCATTTAAATTGTCGTTTTGTTTTTCTAATCAAACGAAACAATTCAATTTAAACTTATACCGACGTAATTGTTAGTAAAAACCTCATTGATTTATCGGATTCGCACAGGTAATAAAGGCGGTTGGGGAGTTATTATGACACACTACTGGTAACATAGCGGTGATGACGTAGGCTTAGTAGGCAGGTCTCGGAATGCTATACCTGGCGAAGTATATTATTATACCATGCTTTCGTTATAGATCGGCAAGTTTTTTGATTTACGAAGGTGAGTTTTCGTCGAGTAATTTATTGTGTGTCTTTTATTAGTCAGGGTTGACGAAGTACTGCTTTAAGTGATAGCTATTTTATTTTAACAAAATACCAGTTTGACCTATTCATTCCTAGAATTTGTGGGTGATATCTATGATAACCAAATGCAGATTTCGTAAAATAACATAAAATTTAATTAAAAACCTTTTTAAAAACAAGCTTTTTAATACTTTTTAGTTCATTAAAACTTGTTTTAAAAAAGGTTTTTAATTAAATTTTATTTTGTACTTTTTAGCATTAAAATTTGTTTAAATATTTGTTATATCACCTTCACTTGAAAGGTACTTGTAAAGACAAATACAACGAATCCAATCCCGCCTTTATACAAGTCATGGTGTGAAGCCAACCGAGTTGCACTATCCAAGTCATACCATGCTTTAGAACGGGCTATCATAATTGAATGCATACGAGTATATACAAAATCTTGCCTGTGCTGTTGACCGCTGAGGAGATCTCTCTTATGAAGCCAATCCTGGGTTAGCAGACAGGTCATAGTGTATAAATGCGTATATAAAATTTTGTGTCTGTGCTATTGACCCCTGAAGAGTTTTCTCTTCTGGAACTAACCCTGGGTATAGCAGCCAGATCATGGTGGACTTTAGAAAGGAATATCATAATTAAATGCGTGTATTTAATTTCGTGTATGTACTGTTGACGATTGAGGACTTCCCTCGTCTGGAGCCAATTTTAGATGCAGCAGCCACGTCATAGTAGAATTTAGAACGGACTATCATAATTAACTGCGTGTGTAAAATTTCGTGTCTTTATTGTTTACCGTTAAGGAAATCCCTCGTTTGGAGCCAAACCTGGGTGTAGAATCAGATCATGCATTATGCAAAAATGCGTTGTCTTCGAAAAAAAATCAACATATAAAACTTCAACTCCGTGGGATAACAGGAAATGGTTTTAATTCAGCTTGCAAGATTTGACCCATACATACTAACTAACTAAGCAAGTTAAATAAAAGCTTGCAATAAATAGAACGACGTTTAAGCAGGTACGCAAAGCTAATTATATCTTTATTAAACTTCGGTCCTGTTAAATGAGTATAAGACATTAAACTTCAATCTAATTTCATACCTTATGTTTGCATTTAGCCAGTAACTCATTGTGTTACTAAGGGCCAATTCACACGTACGACAACCACACCACAACCACAACACGTGGTTAGGCGCTAATTTGTATGAAAATTAACACGCAACCACAGCTTGACCACATTTTGTCGCTGCGATGTGGTGTGGTTGTGGTGGTACGTGTGTATTAGCCCTTACTGATGACTTTACTTCGCCACAATGTACTTAATAAAATCTTTAATGATTCATTTACTTACAGATAATGCACAGCCTACATTGCATCGCTGGGTCTAGAAGCATGAAATTTTGCACAAGAGAATAGAATAGAATAGAATACTCTTTAAGAGTCTCGTCAAGAGTTACTTTAACTTAAACTTAAGGTGACTGCAGTACCTAAACGCAAGTTTTAAGATGCCTAAAAGTATATGATCCACTTCAGTAAACAAAATTAGAAAAATATATGATATTCTTCAGGATATATGCTAGTTAGATAGTGTGTTGAAAACATAATACAACTAATTTTATACGATAGAAAAAAAACACGAAGATACCTCTAAAAATTGCATTTAACGATTAAAAACCATACTAATATATATGAAATAATTCTGAGTTTTTGTCTGATTTTCCCACAAGCAACATATTAACGTAATAGTGTTTTAATTTTTTAGTCCAATCATTAGATTTTTTGTATATAGATAATCTTTATATATATAAAAATTACGGGTCACGTTGTTTGTCCGCGATGGACTCCTAAACTACTGAACTGATTTTAAATTTGATTTGCACACCGTATGCAATTTGATCCAACTTGAAAGATAGGATAGCTTACATCTCAATTTATAGTCGCAATATTATTTTATTGCAAATTATTTGTCTATTATTTGACAGTCACAATTATCTGTTAGCTCCAAACGATTCTAACAGATGGCGATATCTGTTGACTCGATTGAGTAAGTATTCAATAGATGGCACTATGTTAAAAATACAAACGTTTCATATAAGCTACAATTTAATAGCATAACCACCACGTGTTGCTGAGGCTAAGGTATAACCTAAATTTATTTTGTAATAAACGAAATACAATGAAATTCAAATTGTTCTTATTTTTTCAATTCTTGGTGTTAGCATAGCCGGCCACGTGTTACTTAGACTGAAGTATAAATTAAATGCTACCCGGGCGAAGCCGGGGCGGGTCGCTAGTTACTTCATATTTTATTCCAATAAATTACCAGCGTTGTGTCATCACGCTTCTCTTTCTTTTCTATGCAGTCAGACAATGACTGCTTTAGCTGTTGTCAGCCTCTTCACGAAAATGATTTAAAAAAAAAACTCCTAAAGGTGTTAAATAGGAGATGAAAGTTTGTATGAAAGTTCGTCATTTTTGCCGATGCAAGATCCCCTCGAGCTTGTTTTAATATAAAACTACAGATAAGATCTCTCACACACTGTCAACACAAATATTGTATTAGCTCCTTGAAACAGATTGTTCTCAACGTGCTCACTGGTTCCTAGGAAATGTAGACACAAAGGAAACGTTATGTGATTTCGATTTTCTGTGTATGTTGCAGATGTTGATATTTATGTGCCTTTACTAGCATATTTTGTTTAGTTATAAAACATATTTTTTCTAAATGTTTTAGCTACTATCATTTTATAGTTGTATATTGTAACACTAGTGGCTCTGTGAACTGTAGACCTCGCGAGTCTGTCTTTGTTCAGCTTAAAACTAAATAAATGTTCATCGCAAACCTTAAAAAAAAAGGGCGCGAAATGGCTGAAATAAAAAAATAAAAAAAATGTTTTTCTTTTACGTTTTCAATCCCCATATATCCGCCATTTTGAAAAATTTCGAACAACTGAGTCGGCAAAAGAATTCCATATAATTATCGAATCTGCTCACAAAATTTCACGAGAATCGGTTGAGAATTGCGACCTGTAGAGGAGAACAGCCATCCGCCGGACATCCGGACATACGAAAGCATTTTTGCCCAAGCTGAAACAGAGACGCTTCGCTCGCTCTTCGGGCTCGCTCGGTCAATTAGGGATTTAGGTAGGCTCGTCCCTTATTACGTGGGACTTAAACATAACTGGCGAAATGTGTGTGTACTATAATATACACCTCTGCCTAACCCTTTCTGGGAAAATAGGCGTGATGTTATGTTGCGTATACGTATTTTATATCTACAAACATGTAGGAGTAAAAGAATTGTTGAAGTTACTCTCCATCGTTCTTATTTATTCTAAAATCTCAAGAAAGAGATGGTTTCCGAGAACTTTGAGACTTTTCTTAGCATCGAAGCCTTCCATTTTGCTTGATTAAGCTTAAATAAATGTTTATCAGAAAGCGAGGTTTTAATTAACTTCCACTTGAATTCCAGTTAAAGGCCGAGCTTAAAATAACGATGTTTTTGTGTATTTATACAAAGAAAAGTTATTTGTAACTTTTATTTACAGTATCTACCGGTTGGAGTAAAAATAGACATTTACGTCAGTTATCGTAAAACAATCAAGGATGTTAACGGTTGAGGTGTTTATGTTGCAGTCAAAACTCATAACCAGTCAAAAGTACTTTTAACTAGCAAAATCAGTCAAAAGTACTTTTGACTATAAGCTCTCGACAATAGTACTTTTGACTGAAATTATAGTCAAAACTAGTTTTAACCAATGGACCTGCACCCTAATTACGTAACACACTATCTATCACAATCTGAATCATTTTGAAGCCTATTGCTAATCCTTTGCTTCATATGTTCGAAAAAATTGTCTGGTCAACAACATAAATAACGCAATGAATGTTGTTGAACTGTCAAAATGAAACCCATTCCTACTGTTACTGTGTTACGTAATTACCCCGCTGGTTAAAAGTAGTTTCGACTGACTAATTTCGTTAAAAGTAGTTTTGACTGGTTCTATCAGTCAACAGCACATCAGGTTATACGTAATATTATCAGTTTAATAAACACGAACCAAATTTACAAAATAATTAAACACTATAAAGTAATAATTTCATAAACAACATAATTAAAATACCTACAAAAATAATGGTTTGCACGATAACTTTGTCGAATAATAATAAGGTGTAGTCGACGGAACCCGCAAAGAGGGGCACCTATTTCCGGGTGGTTTAAAAAAAATAACCATGAAGGGTATGGCGGGGTCTTCCAGACCCAGCCATCCCCTTCTAACCTAACCTGTCCGAGTCGGGGCGCCCCAGGTCCCGAGCTCGCTTTGCTCGCTCTTATAGTGGGAACCATTATTTTTATAGTTCATTCAATTAATTTTATAGCTAAGCATATTTATAGTGGAAACCATTTTTTTATAGTTCATTCAATTAATTTTAAAGCTAAACATTTTAAAGTGTGAAACATTATTTTTAAAATGCGTTTATATTTTCCCCTTAATTATGTACACCTTAACCTAAACCTTCCTAATAAACGAATTTATAACATATAAAATCTTTTATTACATACTAACAGCTGGTTAAAAGTGATTTTGACTGATGCTCTAGTGGTTAAAAGTAGTTTTGACTAAGACCGTCAGTCAAAATCACTTTTAACCACGTGTTGTCACTTAAAATCACTAATAACTACAGATTTTCCGACAAAACTACTTTTGACCTACGTGTTCAGTCAAAGTTACTTTTGCCTGATTTTTTCAGTTAAAAGTACTTTTTAACGATTAAGACTTTTGACTGTAACGTTTATAAACTTAGAAGCTTAAAAAATTCAAACTCAAAAACTCAAACCAATTACAGGCACTTTTGAATTGTTAAGGGGTCGGTCGGTCAGAAAGATGAAGCTAGTTGCCCATTCCAAAGCGTAGTAGGTACCTATGGAGAAGAACGGGCAGGAAACTCCACGGACACTCTTTTAAATCAAAATATGATTATAAAATATTGGTTACATCATTCATGTTGAAATTATGCATATGAGAACGATGCAGTACGTTAAAAGCGTCCGTAATAAAAATACAAAAACAGTTCATATATTAAATTAAATTAAAATAAGCCGTGGCGGCTAAGAGATGACCAGTCCCTACTGACGCACATTAGAGTTAATGGAAGACGTACCCAGTAAATAGTAGCTTTATAGTATGTACATAGTACTCACACATGTGTGATATTTTTGGTCATAGGGTTATTGCACATAAATGCTGATTGTATTGGGTCCTACACACTTCTCCGGGTCGGCACATTTTATGCAACAGTATTTATTATACAACAAAGCCGAAACAAATCAATTACTATATTTGGCTCGTGCTGATCGGCAAACTCTGTTCGGCTGCTACCCTCGCTGAATCATGTTCCGGTCGGTTTTGCGCAATTCGACCCAAGCCGATCGGATTTTTACCAAATATATACATCTACATTGTATTCGATTTCACTGCTCGGCTGTGCCGATTTATGCCGACCCGAACCCTAGTTCGAGCAGCACTAAAATACATTTGATGTAAATACACCGCGTCTCAGAAGCTCACGCCTTTCAGTATTTTATATATTTCCCATTTTTAGAGCTTAAAAATAAAATGTATTTGTTTTATTGAGTGCAGAATCCCGTTTCGCTGTGGTTCCGAATGGAACCCCAGCAAAACGGAACTAAGATTTCCATTTTCACTAAACCTTTACAACGTCTTCGGAAAAGATATTGATGTTGCTACTTTTAACCGTCTTGGCTGTGCATTGTCAGTCACCCATTCACACTCAAAACCGTCAACTAAAACTAAATTTATCATTAAAAAAAAAGACATTTATTCAAACTAGGCTGAGAATCGGCACTTTTAGAACATCAAAATTACATGAGATAGTCTCCCAAAACGCCCGCTCTTCACCATTTCCTAGTGCTTTAGCTGGGAAGAACTGGCGCAACAAACTCCCCAGCAGAACTCTCTGTTCAGTTAGAAGATAGTCAGTAGTTAGTCAGCCCGACTGCACCCACTGCTGGGCATGGACCTCACTTTGCGTGTGCCAATCCCCACGCTCCTGTGCCAGCCTCAATAGAAATTCTCAACAAAATATTTACATCAACATTGTTATTTTATAAACTGTCAGAACTTCTTATTACTCTGCCTAGGCCACTAATTGGGCACTCCAGTTGATTACACTCGATCGCTAGTCGAGGCTTATTACATAACTAGGCGGTTATTGCGGATAACTGTCTGCTGAACTGAAAGTTCTTATTTAAAGTTATGAAATAACAATGGAACTTAGATTATATAAGACTGCAAATGATGTTAATCCTAGGAACAGACGAGATCCTCATAAACTAGTGTTGAATGATTTACCCAGACTAGCTAAATACAATAAAAACGGCCTAGCAAAGTGCGTGCGCATCTATAACAAAATACCAAGGCATTTCAAAACATTAAATACAAGATTGTTTAAAATTAAGTTTTATAAATGGTTACTTGAATGCAGTTTTTATAGTTTAAAAGATTTTTTTGATAAAATATAATGATGGTCTTCTTCACCTAACTTTACAATTTTGCATGCTATGTTTTTATCCTAGCTAAACATGTTGTGCCATATGAATTTGTATTTAACACATTTTATACCATGTTTTACGCAAATAAATATTTTATTATTATTTATTAGTACCAGTCTGTTAAGATACACAGTTCGAGAAGCGTTATTCAAAATAAAAGATTAAAATCTTTGACCCTTACAACTTCCGCAAGTAACTACTTTATTTCAACTTGATAGAAATAAAACAAGATTCACAGAAAACACCTGTGACACATACACGGACAAATATGCGTTCTAACGTTTCACTGTCAGGTTTCCATTTTTATTCAATCTGCCTTTTCCCAAATAAGTTAGTGTCGGCTTCTGGTCTAACCAGATGCATCTGAATACTAGTATTTTACATGGAGCGACTTGATCCCTTGGTAAGACTGGTTGTCAGACTTTCGGGCTTCTGACGACCCGGAACTGCAAATGATCGAACGTCGAACGTTCGGACGTCAAAGAACCATGAATGGCAGCCGGGACCAACGGTTTAACGTTCTTTCCGAGGCACAGATGGTCCTTGGTATGTAAATATGGTCACCCGTCCACGGACCAACCGCGGCAAGCGTAGCTTAACCTGATCTATCGACCCGTGCGTATTACTTGGTCACAAGCCCCTCATATTCCATTTTTTTTTAAATCATAACTTATGTCTTAAAAACATTTTTAGGGGGAAAACTTAGAAACTTACCTATCCGTCTATTGCCATTTATCTATCGCATTTACTTCATGATTGTACCTTCGAACCCTAATACTTTATTACTTTGAACTTTCCGACCCATGCTTGGCGTTGAACCAAAATGTTTTGCTTCCGATTGATTTAAGCTGCTGTAATTTGTATTATAAGCTTTAATTTAACTTGACTTGTTAGTAGTAAATAAAATTTACGTAAGCATAGCAACTTTAATATTTTCTTAAAAGCTTGAGGCTAATCTTAATGTGTAAGAAGCACTTTCAAGCCCCAAGTTTTTAACAAAATATTAAAGTTGCTATGTTTAGGTAATTTTTCTTTTTTTAAAGGATTTTTACTTACATTTTATTTTCTACTTTTATGCATTAGAATTTGTTTAAATACCCGTTCTATTACCTTCACTTGAAAGACTTGTCTTTAAAGACAAATCCAATGAACCCAAACACACCTTTACACAAGTCATGGTGTGAAGTCAACCGAGTTACACTATCCAAGTCATGCCAAGCTTTAGAACGGGCTATCATAATTTAATGCATATGTAAAATTTCGTGCCTGTTCTGTTGACCATTGAGGAGATCTCTCGTATGGAGCCATCCCCGGGTGCTGCTAGCAGATCATGGTGGACTTTAGAACGGACCAACATAATTGAATGCGTATAACTAAATTTCGTGTCTGTACTATTGACCGTTCAGGAGTTCCCTCGTCTGGAGCCAATCCTGGGTGCAGCAGCCACGTCATAGAGGAGTTTATAAATATAAAAATAGAGAGTTTAACATAATTAATTGCGTGTATAAAATTTCGTGTCTTTATTGTTGACTGTTAAGGTCCTGACTGGCTCCAAACGAGGGCGTTTGGAGCCAATCAGGACATGTATTATGCAAAAAAGCATTGTCTTTGAAACAGAATCAACATGTAAAATTTCAGTTCCGTAGGATAAGAGGAACTGGTTTTAATCCAGCTTGAGGCTTGAGCTTTTTGAGCAATACATCCTTACTAACAAGGCAATTTAAATAAAAGCCTGTCAGGTTTTTACTAAAACTTTATTATGTTTATGAAGTCACATGGTCAACTGTATAAACCACTTTGATTAAATAAATTGTTACTAACAAGACCTTTAATTACGACTAACTTCTTATGAACTAAATTTAAACGTTCTTTTCACGCAGACATGAATTTTAACTAACGTTTAGAATAAGTACGAAATATTATTAAAATATCCAGGTGAACAAAAACATATTTCACTACTAAGTGCACTTTACTGGCACCTAAATGATCCTCTTTTAGGGATATTTTCAAGAAATATACATTTTCAAATATTGCAGTTCTGCACGAAGTAATATTTCGAGCGATTCGTTCCACATCGCGTAGCACTGTCTACGAGGTGCTACGAGAGTTCGTAGCTGCTACGAAAGATCATAGACTCGCGTCGCACAGAAAGAAATCGTTATCTACGCTGCGAAAGGGTATCCTTAGACGGAAATAGGTTACCTTATCCCGTGGGCGACGTGAAAGATGAAAGGAGATTATGACAAGTGATTGGGCAGTAATTACCTACCATGTTACTTTTTGAGAAATAGAGCTATAAAGTCAACCGACCATTGCTACGTAGGATGTGTACGGAGAAGTTTGCCACGTTAGCTACGCGGTTACTTAGTTTGCCTTTCGTGGTGTGGGAGTGGGTCCTAGTGGACAATCCCGCCTACATTTTCAATCAAACAGATCAAGCAAGTTATGAGAAATAAACCAAAATCAATCTAAATCCACCCAAAATGTTAAACATAAGGTTGCTAATTCAAACAACAACGCTTTGAACGAATTCTGTGACGGTAGCCGCAAAGCAAAAATGTAGTATGAAACGGGGCCACGATGCGTTGGCCGTATTCCAAAGTATTGGGAAATTCTGGCCTTAAAGCGTGCAGCGTGGCGCTAAAGTGCTCGTAAGTGAAATGGGGTGGGCACATGACCTGACCGGGGAAAATTAATGGCGATTGGATACGCAGGAGTTGGGGCGTGTTTATTTGCCGCTGTACAAAATAATTAAAAAACAGCCCGTAAATATACGTAATCGTAGTGAGATTGGGATACTGCAATCGACGTTTTTCGTCGAAACATGTTCCCGTTTATAAATAAACCTCTTTATGTTTCTGTGATGTGTTACCGAAGCAAAATATGAATATTTGAAACAAGTATTCATATTGTACATGTTCATTCATGTTTTCGAAGAAGTGAACACAGTTTTCATTGCATTTTATGTTACGTGCCGACAGTTATTTGGAATGCGGTTTCTGGTAAAACGGTCAAAGCTATCTGGCAAGTTGTATTATGTCTGTCACAAAATATCTGCATCGAAATATTTGCGGATTGTGAAGTCCTTCCAAGTTTATCCGTTCAGAACTTGCATTCGATAAACATGAAAATGATTCTTGACGTAATTTTGGTATACACGGTACAGGCCTCAACTATAAGGGACTACTTGCTGTCTGCGACTTCCTCCTCGTGTTTTAACACAAAACATATCCTATGGCACTCGGAAATTGCGTAAATTTCTATCAGTGACATTTTTTTTAAATTCAGATGTGTTGTTTCGGAGATTATCTCCCACATCCAAACTTAAAATTTTTACTTGTTTTATAATATTCGTGTACATATAGCTACATCTGAGTGACGTCTAAAATTTATTGACAAAATAGGACTTACCTACGCTAACCCGATATTTTAAGCCACCTCAAGGCCGCTTCCGTCCGGCTAAAGTACAGTAATTAGTCGACTAGACATTTATGCATACGGAGGTTTGGTTCCGTCAAAAGTTGTCGAGATCTAATCAATCATGCTGGAATCGCTGATAAAGTAATAGTAACAGGTGCCTCCGATCTGTTACTATGATTGATACTGCCGTGTTGGTTAATGGCCTGTACTTGAAGAAAATCAGTGATATAGGTACTTTGGGCCAACACACATCAAAACGGCAGGTAAATCTTTAGATATATTATAAACATACGTTGATTTTCGCTTTAAGCACACTTACACACATTGAGGAGAAGCTCGCGGGGGTCGTGAGACGCAACTGCGCGGTTTTTTTTTGGGAATGACTACTCGCAGGTCAACCTAGGAGGTTGTCGGCTGCTTAACCGGATATGCCTCTGGTTGCCTTAATGATTTAAAAAAATATAAACTAGTTGACTACACGCTAGGGCCCCCCCTTTTTTTTTTTTTTTGGTTGGGTAATCATCAAATGACCTCTTCCGCTCTGGGCGGAGCGGAAGGGCGTATCAGACTCTTACTGAGTAAAACCCACCCGTGTTCCTTCAGTTGCCTGTGCGCCAGGCCATGATAACTCTTTCGAACAATCCGCGACCCCGGCAGGCCCCTGAATTTAGAATTTATTTATTTCTAAGAATGTAGTTTTACACAGTATGGTGTTAATATATTTTTTAGGTTCTATACTTTCTACCTCAACATATGGTGTACAAATATTCAAACGTCATTCTTAAATAACTAAGTACAATTAATTTTAAGATTTGTGATTTACGATAGGTCCAGTATGAATTAATATTATTATAATTAGGTAATTGTTCCTTTAATGTCAATCTCAAAATTAAGTACATGTCATCTTGGATTTTTTACCGTAGTCCAGTATTCACCAATGTCATAAAAGCAATTATCCAATAACCAACTTTTCAGCTTTTTCCTGAACATGGAGGTAGGAAGTTCCTTAAATGAGTTAGGTAACTTATTATACACCTGAATGGCATTAACATATACATTCTTCTTAAATATTTGCAATCTACATTAAGGTACATTTAATTAAAATTTATATTTATTTCTAGCAGAAGCCTTTTTGTGGCTTTCTTCTGATTGCATGCGAAAATAGTGCGGATATTTTTTTACTAAAGTCAAAGTCAAAGTCAAATCATTTATTTCAAATAGGCACATAAAAGGCACTTTTGAACGTCAAAATTTACAAAAAAATAGAATTGATTCTAGTTGCCCCTTCCAAAAGGTAGTTTCGTATGGAGAAGAATGGGCAAGAAACTCCACCGTTACTCTTTTAAAATATTTTACAATATTATGTAAGTTTACATTAATTATGTAATCATATGTGAACACGATGCACCTAGAATAAAATTACTATACCACAATAGGTAAAAAGAATTAAATATAATGTAAAGGCAGGTAAATTAATTATGTGATAGATACATGGTGCTCACATATTTACAAATATTGAAAAGTAGATGATGTTTCCAAAATTTTAACAAGTAATAATTTAGTGTGTGAGTTAAAGTAGTTAAGTACATAATGTAACAATCAATGTCATAAAAATTATAAATTATACAATCAAATTAGCAACCAGTTTGATTTTGTCTAGACTCTAGATTGTCCTATGGAGCAGGACCAGCATGTTTCCAAGCATTCTTATCTAGGATATAATCCTCTAATTTGTAATATGCTTGTTTACAAAGTGTACTTTTTATATGAGTTTTAAATTTTCTTTCATTTAATTCCAATATGTCACAAGGTATTTTGTTGTAACATTTAACACAGTACCCCATAAAAGATGTATGTACTTTAGATAATCTAAAAAATGGTTGATCTATTTTATCTTTATTTCTAGTATTAAAATTATGTCTATCACTTATTTTATTAAAAAGATGTCGATTTTTTCTTACATACATAATATTTTCATAAATGAATTGACAAGGTACCGTCATAATATTAATCTTTTTAAATAGTTCCCTAAGAGATTCGCGACGACATAGATTGTAAATGGCCCTGACAGCTCTCTTTTGCAAAATGAAAATGGATTCAATGTCAGCAGCCCGACCCCACAGTAAAATGCCATATGACATAATGCTGTGGAAGTAGCTAAAATAGACCAAACGCGCGGTTTCTACGTCTGTTAACTGTCTTATCTTCCTAACAGCATAAGCGGCCGAGCTTAACCGCCCCGCAAGAGATGTTATATGGGGTCCCCATTGCAATTTCTCGTCTAGCGTGATTCGACTAGCATGCATAGTTCTTTGATTTACATACAGGGTAAAGGTGAAATGTGAAGTTTTTTAAATAACGGTTTACAGCTATCCAAAAACCAGACGCCAGATATTGCCTTAACACACTTTTTTTGTACCCGAAATGCCATTACAACTTCAACTGAATTGCCCTGTGAGGTTCGGATCTCGGCTTAGGAAGTCGCTGGGGGAGAGCAGTAAGGGACAGGCTGGATCGGAATTAGCAACTGCGCGTGTCCTTTGTGTTGATGATTAAGCATTCACGTGACTATTTGCACCAGTTTGAACACCTCCATACAAGTTAGTTGCCACAATCGGTGTGAGTGAATTTCGTCTCGCGTCCCACGTGGGATTCACCTCAGTGTGGCCAGAGCTTTAATATGTTTCGTCCATTTAGCTTCCATATTTTCAGTGTCTGATAGCACAATCAGGTATCAGATTAGTTAATCCGCTCTTAAATCTCAAATTGCCTATTGTGATTAATTGATCGAGATATATAACAATAAATTATTCGAGTTGTTCCATGAGAATTCACAACAGATTTACAGGTTAGTCCAAATGTCGAACCTTTAATGTAACAAAAGATTCAATAAAATCGTGACGAACGATCCTTGTATTTGAATACCATCTGCGTAGCAACCCCAAAACTAATACCATCTGGCCAGTATCTATTGTACTCAAGATATCGTTCTGATATCTATTATGTTCTCGTTCCAATTAAATTCGAGAGGAAAATAACGAGAGAAAATACAATTGGTTTCGTTTCAAATACTGATACAAGATAATTTTGTTCCGTAATATTTTTAATTAACGAGAATGTCCTCCAGTTTCAATACGGCAGGTACGTTATACGCGACTGGTGCTGTCAAATTCAATAATTTTAAACTTTATAGGATTTGTAATTTAGTCTTATCATATTGGCTCAGGCGTTCCATTAGATTGTAACTTAACAATGAAAATATTGGCTCAGGAGTTCCCTTAGATTGTAACTTGACAGTGAACTTGACTCATTTTAGATTTGTTTTTGTCACTTGCTCCATTAAAAATAATGCGTTTTGCTGTCCGGGCTATACCGCTACACGCGCACGCGCGTATTTCCTGTGCAAGTCACAAATAAATTATTTTTCTTTCTTTCTAAAAGGTTTTTGGCGCGTGACCAAATCGGAACTAACGGCGCCATCTTGTTTTTCAATCCCTTTCACAGTACAATAATTGCACAAATGGTTATTATGAGCGCCCCCATTTATTCAGTCATTCGGGCGCCAAAAGAATCGTGTAGCAGTGTACTTGTATCGCCAACTAGTAGGTACCTACTTCGATAAAAAAAATGGCTTTGAAAACCAACTTTATTAGAAGTTTCTTTCTTTTAGTATATAAAAAAAGAAAATTCGAATAAAGTCGGTTGATATGAGGGACAACGTATCGTTTCTTTAGACTACCGAAATAGGACGTAGGTACTGTAATAACTACGGAGTTGGAGGCGAAACAATGTCATATTTTAATTAAAGGCTTCCACAGACAGGCGCGACGCGACAGCGCTACACAAAGGCGTCGCTCGTCGCGCGACACGCGGTGCCTTTGTGTCGGGCGTCGCGTCGCGCCAGTGTGTACTAGCCTTAATACGTTTATTCTAAGCGTTCGTGTTTACATCAACACGCCTATCTTTTCAGTCGTTTTTCTAAACAAAAATCAAATTCAAATAATTTTAAAGCTGATTCTAAATTCACTTGACAGTTCGATTATAACTAGGAGTTATTTTACTACCAGCCTGCAAAACATAAGGTCGACTTTTGCAGACAACCCTTACAGTACCTTAATAAATTAATATTATTGAATTGGTTGGTAAGGTACGTAAAACGAATCTAACTATTTTGTTTCAGAATATTGTTATACATTCAAAGATTTTGTTTATGTTAATAAGATTTTTGTACATAATGTATTTTGTTATTTTATTTTGTTCTTTTATGTATCTAACTTACGATTGGGTCTTATTTCCATTTTCTTCTTGAATGAATTTGTTTGTGATGTATAAAGATCTGAATTTATGTAGGGAAGTTGGAGAGGCTTGCTTGACACGTTCGCCTTTATATTTCGTCTCTGCTTTTTCAAATGTTAGTCGCTTACAAGAGGTGTAAAAGGATTTGGAGGGAAATAAGTGTCGAAATTGGCCCATTAGGCTGTGTAGGTATGATTGAGGTTATGATTCAACAGAAGCTGTCAGTCTGAATAGGTATAAATATTTATTGAAATTCGGCTGAGAATTTGCACATTTTGAACGTCAAAATTACATAAGGCAGTCCCCAAAACGGCCGCCCTTCACCACTTCCTAGTGCTTTAGCCGGGATGAAGATGTGGCGAAACAAACTCCGCAGCAACACAGCTGTCTGTTAAGTTAAAAGAACTTGATTCTATACAATCGTATGCGAAGTAATAAATAACATTACAAAACAAAAAAAAAACACTTGAATTGTTTCTTTTATTGAGACTTCGACTCACTATTGTAATTTACTTATAAGCCGCTGCAGCGCTGTTTCTACATCGAGCACGACAACACTAACATTGGTCATAGATATTACACCGCTTGATAAAAAGCTAAACTCTTTGTAATGTTTTTTGATGGACGATATTGTGTTTTATGAAGCAGTTTGATTATTGGTTATGAATAAACTTATACTAAACAAGCAAACAACATGTTTTTTAGCAATGTGTATGGGTACACTCACATACACTTCACCAGTAATGTTCAAGTTCGAAGAATTTATATTTTATTTCAAAATTCTCAATCCAAAATTAAGTACTCGAGTTAAAGGTGAAAGGTTGTATGAGTTAATAAATGTTCATATTGGGCAGTCGAAAAGTTTGTAAACTAACAAAAAGCAAAAAAACTTCGAAGAGTGAAGTTGTTCTACATTTGTTCCATTCGATATTAATCGTACTACGATAATTACGATATTACACTGTTGAGAACCACGCGCCACACATTGAATACTTTTGGATAAACTTATAGAGGTATGAGGAACAGGGTGTAAAGCTCACTCATACTCTATTGAAAATGGAGGATCCTCCGACCAGACGGGTGTTGTGTCTGGTGGGCAACTGCCCGACGACTGATGTCGGGATGTTGTATATATGCTGGTTGCGCGGTAAATTCTGCTTGCGCGATGCAGGATCTTGTGTGACGTCATTGTGACGTGTAGCTCGCATGTGGCGATGTAGATACCGCTACAAACTTATTGCAAATTTTAACAAGCTTTCAAAATAGTAAAATGTGAAAAAGATTTGTTGTAAACCAATGCATTTAGCATTACAGGTAAAAATGTTATGTAAATAAATAAATAATTCATTTATGTGGCAGTCAACTTAAAAAACCGGACACGTGCGAGTTGAACTCGCGTGGAGATGGTTCTGTACGATGAATAATTATGTTACCCGCCAAAAACATTTCATGTAAAGTAGGTTGCCAAGACCTACATAACGCTTTCACTGTTAGAAAGTTATCAGACCTAATGTAGAGCCAAGCCCCTAACTCTACAAAGCTTACCTCTGCAAACCTTACATCTTGGTCAAAATGTACGTAAAGAACTATTTTGTTTTTCAATATTTGTGGCTCAGTAGTTTCGGAGATAAGGGGCGGCAATGGTAAATTTTTGCATATTTTTCTTAAATTAAATAACTTCAAAACTGTTTATTTTAAAATTATTAAAAAAAAAATTGAGACCCTCAAAACAATCTCTTTCATTTGATATGTCACATGGTATGGTTTGTAAAACTTTTGTTTTAAATTTTCTATTTTGCACCCCAAAAGTGACCCCTATATTTAAAATTCATTCATTTACGTTACACATCCGTGTTTGGGTCACAGAAATTCATATGTGTACTAAATTTCAACTTAATCAGTCCAGTAGATTCGGAGCAAATTGGCTGTGACAGACGGACAGACTGATAGACAGACAGATAGACACACGAGTGATCCTATAAAGGTTCCGTTTTTTCATTAGGACGTACGGAACCCTAGACATCAACATTAATTTCAAAATAAACAATGAACATCTAATATGGTGTTTGACTAAGAAAGAAAAGTCATAGGGGATAATGACGTTTCCCTTTTTAGGGTTCCGTAGCCAAATGGCAAAAAACGGAACCCTTATGGATACGTCATGTCTGCCTGTCTGTCTGTCCGTCCGTATGTCACAGCCACTTTTTTCCGAAACTATAAGAACTATGCTGTTGAAACTTGGTAAGTAGTTGTATTCTGTGAACCGCATTAAGATTTTCACACAAAAATAGAAAAAAAAAACAATACATTTTGGGGGTTCCCCATACTTAGAACTGAAACTCAAATTTTTTTCATCAAACCCATACGTGTGGGGTATCTATGGATAGGTCTTCAAAAATAATATTGAGGTTTCTAATATCATTTTTTTCTAAACTGAATAGTTTGCGCGAGAGACACTTCCAAAGTGGTAAAATGTGTGTCCCCCCCTGTAACTTATAAAATAAGAGAAAGAAAAAAATATATGATGTACATTACCACGTAAACTTCCAGCGAAAATTGGTTTGAACGAGAGCTAGTAAGTAGTTCTTTTTTAATACGTCATAAATCGTAAACCGCAATTTACCTTTCATTCAATCAACTCAAATATAAAAATAAAAAACAACATTTAATTTCATAAACATAAGCCTTATGCATAAACCGTGAACCATTATTTTCTAATAATAAATCTGTAATAGGTGCCTAAGTAAATAATAATTATAATTTGCGCGGGGCGTGGCTTGATCGGTAGCGGGTGCGGAGCGCACGGAGGGCAGGTTCCCGACTGCGCTTACCTGAGCGGGCAAACACTTGAGGGCAGACGTCGTTGACACTCGTGCGCGCGGAGCTAGTTAGGGTTCCGTACCCAAAGGGTAAAAACGGGACCCTATTACTAAGACTTCGCTGTCTGTCCGTCCGTCTGTCTGTCACCAGGCTGTATCTCAAGAACCGCGATAGCGAGACAGTTGAATTTTCACAAATAATTATGTATGTCTGTTGCCGCTATAACAACAAATACTAAAAACAAAAAATATTTAAGGGGGGCTCACATACAACAAACGCGATTTTTTTGCCGTTGTTATAGATAATGGTACGGAACCCTTCGTGCGCGAGTTCGACTCGCACTTGGCCGGTTTTTCCAATTCCTTTTCCTCAGATGCGGCCCTTTTCACGGTGGCACTATACCGCCAATAAATCGATTTACAAGACTGGTGGCGCGATCTGTTGGCGATCTCAGAAACGTAGAAGCGATAACAATCTTTTGAATTTTCTAAACACCGTTTATATTTATTGATCATTGTTAATTATGTCAAATTGCTGAACGTTATGCAGTGTCGAGATAAACGTCTTGATTGTAGATAGGCCGCACTTCTGTGGAACCAGCATAAACTGGCCTCTTAGCCCTCGTACGGCGCACTGGATTTTCAACCCTCGGTACTAAGCCGAGCATTGGGAATCCAACAGAGCGCATCCCAGCGCGTCAAAAAAGCGCAGTGTAGGATTTTCAACTCTCGGCGCCAATCAGGGCGTTGAAAATCCAGTGAGCTTAGAATAATAACGCATGGAAGTCGCGTCTAGAACAAAACACGAGCGATATCGTGTGTCCACTTAATTTTCTTAGTGTGCGTGAGCCGAATGTGTCTACGTTCCTCAAACGCACACAAATATAGATTTCAGTGATACCATTACCAGGGCCGGCAGTCTCGACATTAGATAGCGACAAAAATCTGTCGCTGAGTCGTATCGATGTCAAATTCCTTTAATAGATTTTCAACTTTATTTCCAAAGCATAAGGTTGCAAATCTATTAAAGGGATTTGAAATCGATACGACTTAGCGACAGATTTTTGTCGCTATCTAATGTCGAGACTGCCGGCCCAGGCCGTTACCCACAAAAATATGGAAACGAACTACTATGTTTCTGAATCAAATCAAGACAAGCATTTATGTTATCAGGAACTGGATAAGATGAAGTTGATTTTTCATGTAATATGACATATTTTTACGGAAGGTAAAATTCAATTTAAGTATTTAAAAATAAAAGGAAATAAATTAACCATTAATCGCATGAAGAATAGGATATCGTTCAATGCGTTTAGAATGTTTGATGTGTGATGCGTTATAACTTATAATAATATTGTAGGCATGTTTTAATTGCTGACATGTAATAAAATCGGGTTTGATATAAATTAATAGCAAGTGTTGTATATTTTAATAGGAAAGTATGATTGAGAAAATTACAAAAGTGAAAAACATGTTAATCAATAATATTGTAATCTTTATTTTACCACTCTTCGAATCAATATTTATGCTTATCATTTAAAAACCTTGCAGTTGCAAATGTAGTAGGTACTATGGGAGAAAGGTATAACTAAGCAGATCGAAAACAAAATCCAGTGAACACGATGACCACATCTGTTAACGCCCCTATTTGCGTCGACCAATGAAACAGTAATATTTTGTCGTTTTAGTTTTTTTGATGTTCGTGTTTTTTGTAGGCTCTGTTACAATGATTAGTTGATCACAGATGTCTGACCTTTTTTCGACCACTAGCAATAGAACAAAAGAAACAAGATGAGAAAGTTTTTAATTTTAATGTTTTTATACTTTACATTTTGTTTCAACTAATTTCTCGGGTTCAGTCAGTTGCAAATTTGCACAGCTTTCGGTAACAAGTTAACAGCTAAACTAACCATGTCTTTGTTCCGTCTCACTACACAACAGAGGCATGAAATCCTGTTTCTGAGGGAGGAAGGACTAAACATTAGTCAAATTGCCGAGGAGCTGTATTCGACAGTGAGTATTTTTTTGTTTTATTTATATTTTAATAGGTTTAGCGCTTATCCAAAGTGACTGATTTCAATTTAAACTTATTACAATATTTTATTAAATTTGTTTAGATATGTAATAAACTAATAAATACAAAAAATAGCAACAACAATTCATTTCCGCACACAATCTTTTTATCTAAGCTTTCTTATATATCAGTTTTATAACTCCATTTGAAACAAGATTAGACATTTAAACGAACATTATTTTTTTACAGTTCGTTCAACCGATTTTGACTTTTATACCGTAGGCATAAGGATGGCATTAAAAGCAAAAAAGGGGTTACAATAGCAACTGTTTACTGCAGCTGTCTTTTGTCATGCCACCATCGCAATAGAAGTCAAAATCGGTTGAACGGACTGTTAAAAAGGTTTGTTTAAATGTATAATCTTATTTTTAAAAGCGAATGACATTTTTTAATAATTAAAAAAAAAATGCTAAGTGAAGTTAATTTACTTTTTACAGAGAAATACTGTCAGTCTTTGGCTCCGGCGTTACGACAGCGAAGGACATCTGCGAAGCCACCCTCCACCCGTTACTCGCATTATCACCCCGCCGCGATTGGAAAGAATGGTTCAGGCATTCCAAGAAGAACCATTTACGACCACCAGACAGTTTGCAGAACAATTTGACTGCACCCTGAGAACAGTCCGGAATGCACTACATCGAGCGGGAATACACAGCAGAAAGCTCGGAAAATAGTACTCAGTCAAGCCCATCAGGAGGCTAGAGTCCGGTTCGCGCGAGATTATCGAGACTTCGATTTTTCACACGCAATATTTTCCGATGAAAAAAGTTTTTGGTCCAGCCAGATAGGTCGTCGGCATTTATGGCGTGTAGGTAATACTCGGTACGAGCCGCAAAATGTTTTACCAAACTTAGAGTCAGGAAGAGTAGTGGTCAACATGTGGGCCTGGATATGTGCTGCAGGTCCTGGGGAACTAGTTTATATCCCCGGGAGGGCAAACGGTGAAAGTTACTTGCGTCTGCTGCAAGATACATTTTTGCCAACAGTGCGAGTAGTGTATCCAGAGGACGAAGTTCCTGAAATTGTTTTTATTCAGGACAACTGTCCTATACACACTTCGCGCTTGGTGCAAAATTGGATCCGGTAGCAGCCAAGTATACGATCGGTACCGTGGCCTTCTCGTTCTCCCGACCTAAACCCCATTGAAAACTTATGGGGTATTATGGTCCAGAGATGGGATAACAGGTGCGAAAGGACCAAACCAGCACTAGTCGCACATGTTGACGAGGTTTGGGAATCACTTCGCGGCTCGGACCTTTGCGAGAACTTGATAAAGTCGATGCGAGCGCGGTGTGATGCAGTCATAGATGCAGGTGGGGCACTAACTAAATATTAGGCTTAGGTTTTCAGTTAAAATAGTGTATAGTGTTGTGTGTGTAGTGTATTATATGTGTGTGTGTGTAGTGTGTTATATGTGTGTGTGTCTTAGTAGTATTATTCCTTGTATGTATAGTCGCTAGTTATTTTTTTTTAATTTCAGCTTGAGTATAGTTCTCGATGTTTATTGATGAATTAAATAATGTTTTGTGTTGCGTAATGTAAATTATTTTGCATACTATTGTATAGAATCATTTTTTTTCTAACTGAACAGACAGCTGTGCTGCTGGGGAGTTTGTTGCGCCACTTCTTCTTCCCAGCTAAAGGCACTAGGAAGTGGTGAAGGGTGGGCGTTTTGGGGGAATGTCTTATGTAATTTTGACGTTCGAAAAGTGCTGATTCTCAGCCCAGTTTGAATTTTTTTTTTTTTTTGAACATTTAATGTTCTTTGTTTCAACTGGTGTTTTCTTCTATCCAAATTAATAAGATTAGTAATACTGTGTATTTCAATTTACTTAATTTCATAATTACTACGCAACTCACTGCAATACACCCATGACAGCAGATTTTTTTTGTTATATTCCCGCTGTGTTGAAACGCATTTAAGATCCGACAAGCATCGACCAGCTGTATGGTCGATGCCAACAACGCTTCTCTTTTGTCATCATTTTTTGAATAAAGGAGATTCATTCGTTCAATAATTTGGTCTAATTCTTGTTTATAATAAATACTAGCTTTTGCCCGCGGCTTCGCTCGCGTTAATGTAGACTTTGACTATCAATTCGGGTTAGAATTCAATCATAATTCGAAAGACACGTGGCGCCATCTATTATCATACGGAGGTTATTGTTGTTTTCCTCAGGAACAGTACTTGTTTGCGGGATGAAAGGTACCCTATGTCCGTTTCTGTACCCCTGACAACGTATATGCAAAATTTCAGGATGATCGGTTCAGTGGTTTAGGCGTGAAAAGGTAACAAACAAACAAACAAACTTACTTTCGCATTTATAATATTAGTTAGGATTGGGTACGGATTAAATATCAAGAGTATTGCGACTGTCGGCATCTCTTTGTTGGCGGCGGGCGTAGACTCAGAAAACGTCTTATTTCGTTATATGCACAGCAACAGTTAACATGGCTAGTATTTTAGATGTGGATAACACGTTCACATACAGTGATTACATTGAGATTCTTATTAATCAGTTGTCAAGGCCCTGGCAAGAGGTCCATTACATTTTATTGGAATCATGATTTTTATGTGATGTTGAAATTCCGGAGGCTGGACGCCCAAACCATTTCATTTTGGATATGAATGTCCAGTTAAATTTGGTGGACTTTTTGGAAAATGTTGACAATTGGTGTGAAGTGTGTCACGCATGTGTTTATATCCATTACCCGGTTGACGAGTGCCACGTCTGCGCCGAAGATTAAAGGTAGGTATTAGCCCACGTTCGCACGGACGTAAACATATCGCGGCGGGATTTTTACGCGCACTGAATTTTAAACTCTTGGTGTTGAGCCAAGCATTGAGAATACAACAGAGCGCGTCCTCGCGCGTCGAAAAAACACACTGTTGGATTTTCAACTCTTAGCGCTAAGCAGAGCGTTGAAAATCCAATGCGCGAAAAAAATCGCCGCGGGTAAAAATCGCTCGTGTGCACCTGGGCTTATAATCAATATGCTCGACGTTGACAGCGAAATTAAAATTCTCTTACGTTTTTTGCTATTTGTAGGTCAGTATCAAGTTGTATAGTAACGAACGTAATAAATATGTATTTACCGAAGTATAATAGGTATTAGAATTATATAGCGTGTAACAAAAACCCTGTCCGATCCGTGAGGGTATTGTTAAGAACCATACTGACAGTCTATTTATGTGGCAATTCACTCGAAAAAAGAAATTGAGAATTGTACCGGGTTATTTACATGGGGCGCGGGCGGCCGTCATTTAGCGGGTGTCTAACAAGTCATAACATATGAGAGTGTTGAAAATTTACAATTTTTTTATGGGATTGGGATAATTTTGGTGCTAAAAACATGAATTTTAAATAGCAATAACTTTTTTTATTTTCAATACTTAATATTAAGTTTTTTTATTACTTTTTGGTAATGTTATTGCCGTACTACCTATGTTACCTTTTCGGATCGGACAGGGTTTTTGTAACACATTGTATAGTATTGAACTAGTTTTTTTTTCCTGATAAAACGAACTGATTAGAAAGAATGGTAGGTAAAAAAAAAACACTTATTTACATTAATTATTTAGTAATAAAAAAAAAACTTAACACTAAATAAATATGTTCACAACGTGGTGTGCATCACATGCACCACATTGGCACCCTGGTGTTGTCGACGAAGCCGGTGATGGCGGGGGCGCTGGCGGCGGCGTCAGCATGGCCAATTCATGGCAAGGCCAATGTGGTGTATGTAAAGCATTACATACACCACATTGGCACCCTGCGGATGATGATGACGGTGAGGGTGCGGGCGGTGGCGGACGCGTCAGCGGCGGCATGGCCAACTTCGGCGATGGCGGCTCCGTTCCTCCTGGGCTGGTTGCTGTTTCTTGTTCTGCACCCTGATTACGTAACAAATTTTGATTCTTAATGCGATTCCGAAATTAAGCAAACTCCGATCGGAATCGGTTCCTATATTTGGAATTGCGTAAGAAAAACCATTCAGATTCTGCTTAATTTGTTAGAGCTGGGAAAAATGCTTGCCCACTTTTGGCGAACCTATACGTTTTATTTCATCATAAAAGAATTATTCGCTTCCGAATAATTTTGCTATAATATAATTTTGTTCTATTCACAACTGATGGTCTACTATTGCTTATAAATAGAAATGTACAATGATTGCCTAAAAATGAAAAACCAATTTATAAAACACTTTCTACCAAAAGCTACCATAATTGAAATACGTAACAAAACGTTTTTATTTTCACCTTTTTGTTATCTGTGGCCAATGAAAAAGTCGTAGAAAAGCAGTGTTGTCAACTTAGTGGAATTTCCACTAAACCTAGGGGTTTGGACCCCTCCGGGCAGACAAAATTTTGCATTTAGTGGCAGGTAGTTTGGTCCAGTGGTTAGTCTAATTCAATTTGTAGAAAATACTACCATCAACTACTAAAATTGTGACTCGAAAAAAAAAATAACACGATAGTGGCATGTTTTATTGTTTGTCTAGAACATGTGTCAGTAATTTTACGATTGATTTATTTCAAATGCCGAAACCACTCCGGATTCGAACGCTGAATCTTTAAGACCGTTCAGCATGACCAATAATATTATAAGTAGTGAAGTTACACAGAGGCTGCGCCCATGTGGAGATCGAAAAACAATGTCATTTCGAAAAAATATTCGACGGGAACATACTTCTGGGATAAAAAGTTTCACCGTTAGGCCATTATTGTGTATTTAGCAAACATCCAAACATCTTCACAAATTTTTCAAGTATCTACATAATTATTTTGTGATACACGGTACACCGCTAGTAGTGGATTCGGGGAAAAAAAGTTGGCAACACTTGGGTAAATGTTATTATGAATGTTTTTGTTTACATTTAGTTATTTTATATTTTGCAACATACAAACCCAAGACGATCAACTGACCAAAATTATATTTACTATTCCCATACTGATGCAGAAACATGGGACTATGTTGCAGTTTTGGAACATTTTTCTTGTGGCTTGCTGAAGACGTCTGGCAATAGTGAAACTACAAGTAAGTAAGCCAATATATATAGGAATTACATGTGTAGGAGTATACCTTCGTATCTCATTATATTATTGTGGCTGTAGGTACATTATTGGTCAGTCTACATACGGACTATCATTCCTTTTTATTTGTGTAGACTCTCAAACAACTTACGTGAGGTTAGATGTTTATTGCAGCTAAAATAATGATTGTAGTTAGTATATGTCTGTCAAGCTCACCTTCTAACAACTGAAATTGTTAATTAATATTTTTGTTGGTACCTATGTAGACGCTGAAACAGACTAACTACACCTAATAACCACTAATGAAATAACAACTAACTACAAAACATTAATCATAATATTTTCGCAGATGGTGATAGAGCTGAATGGAACACAACCCACCAACATCAATCTAGTTGACATAGGGGGATTTGCTGTGGCAATGTTGGGCATTGGAAACCAATCTTCTGTATTAATTATTGAAGGTAAACTTTTGACACATAGTTAAGAATCAAGCAGCAACTCACATAATTATGAATATATTCCTTGAGTGAACTTTCTACCTACATAGTCACATACATAATAATTTTATGTACACTTAACTAATGTTTACCATTCTAATTTCGTGTTATGTTAGATAAAAATATCTGGAGATTGAAAAATCAGCCCTAAATAAAGAAGAAATTAAACTACCTGCAGCAATGAGTAGGATGATGGCTTTTGTCCAGCCATGGGCTGATGAAGGTCTAGTTGATATGCCTAGTTTGCTGCATAATGTTTATATACTTATTTGAACAGAAAATAATTTTGATTTTCTTTTCAAATTGTAGCTGAGTTCCCGGGGCATTTCACCTACGAAGACATGAAGGCAGCATGAATGATGTTGCTCCATTGCTGTTCACTTCTGCCACTGCTGCTATTTACTTATGACATTACATTGCTACTGCGGCTCTGCAACTACTTCACTTTTCAAGCTTCTCAAGTACAAAAGTAGAAACTGAAGATTGTTCATAAAAGCTAATGCATTTTATTTTAGGAAACTGTTGATTATAGTCTTGCATAACAGCAATGTAAACATATGTACCTATTGTGTTAATTGATAACTGTGTAAACTTTAATATAGAGTGCTTTAATTATGAACTAAAGGTAAAAATAAAAATAACTTGGTATGAAATATTTAAAAATTGAATACTTAGTAAGCTTTTTTTAATATTGAGAAGTGTTTACTATTATAGTGATACTAATTAGAAAATAGTGGTGTTTAGCTAAATTAACTGTCATTCATTAGGTACAAGTAAATAGAAACATAAATTATGGTAAACAAAGAAAAACTGTTTTATTTATATCATATACAATCTTAACTGACAATAGCATTTATTCACATTTAACATGAAATATTTGGACATGGGGTAAAATTAAATGGAACAAATATATTGTATGGATTGGTAGAATTTGGCATTCAATGTCTTCCCAACATCATGGATAATTTATATACCTACCTACTGCTTGCTGTGAGCGCATGAGAGAAAGTTTAAATATTTCCTGAATAATGTAGTTGAGCCTGACACCGGAAACCCAAACCCTAATCTATTTACTTCATAGAACAGCAATATTCTGCTGTAGATAACAATTAGGTGCATACAATTCTATTGATAGATGGGTTGCTAAGCTTGTGGCTTATAATAAGTTTGTTACATACGGTACGAGGTACGAATTTGTCTTTCATTAAAATGCCAACAAAATATCTCGATTCTGTAATATCATAAATTGAAGATATCTTTAGTTTAGGTTGTAAGCACTTGTAAGTTGTAACAGATGAAGATTTTTACAATTATTTTAAGAAATTCACCACCCTGCCTCGATTTTTAAAATATCATTAATATTGATTTATCATTGAGGTTTTACACAAAAATGCATTCACAATTTATCAGGAAGACTACCACTCACATTTTTTCGAAATAATTATGGAGATTATACGTATAAATCCTAAATTAAGTGGAACAGAAAACCATTGCGAGCAGAAGGTTGCCTTCGGTTTCAATGCGACTAGCCGTTGGTTTCATGTCAACGATTCAAGCAAATTCTCGCTTGTCATTTGAGTTACGTAATTCGAAAAATAGACGTATGCCCAATTTTTCCTGGCAATTTTGGCATATCGTTCACTCTTTAGCGTCTCAAACAGACTGCAGTTGGTTTCGCACGATAGTGGAGTTACGCAATACGAAAGTCGTCAAATTAAGCAAACTGCGATAGAAACGAAGCAAACTAGTCGTAATCGTTTGGCGAAAATGTGTTACGTAATTAGGGTGCTGGTATTGGATCGCAGCAAGAAAACAGCCTGTAAAAAAATAAGAAAACATTTAGTAAAACTATTTGCATGCCACATCCGTTTAGCGGTTGGTGGGTCCGTCGATATGTTAGTCAATAGGGTTTTCATTAAAAACCTTCCATATTAAGTTCCGTTCAGTTCAGTTCAAGTTCAAGTTCAGTTCCATAGGCTGTAGCTAAGCGAATTACGATTATGTATTCTACAATAACACCGCCATAAAGCCGAGACTAGCGGCTACCGTCGCGCATCGTCGCACACTGGTCCCGAATGATAAAAAAGTGGACATTAAGAAATTTTTGACAGAAGGTCAACGGATTCGGCTGATTTTTTTTTTGTAGACAGCTGATGCAATTACAAATCACTTTTATAGATTGAGTTTTTGCCAAATAAGCCGTATTTTCAGAGAAAAAAAATATTGAAATATTTTTTGTATGAAAGAAATCCTAATTTTGTCTTTATCTTCCAAGATTCAAACGTATTCAAAATAAAACTTAGCGCAGCTTGTAGAGGTGCTAATTGCTCACCACTTTGTCATAGACACTCTTCTGCGATTTTGTGCTCCTTTTGAGTTACAGGCACTTTAAATATTTTTTGTATAAAAAAATTCTAATTTTGTCTTTATCTTCCAAGATTCAAACGTATTCAAAATAAAACTTAGCGCAGCTTGTAGAGGGGCTAATTTCTCACTACTTTGTCATAGACACTCAACTGCGATTTTGTGCTCCTTTTGAGTTACATGCACTTTAAATATTTTTTGTATGAAAAAATCCTAATTTTGTCTTTATCTTCCAAGATTCAAACGTATTCAAAATAAAACTTAGCGCAGCTTGTAGAGGGGTTAATTGTTCATCACTTTGCCATAGACACTCAATTGCGATTTTGTGCTCCTTTTCAGTTACAGGCACTTTAAATTTTTCGTTGTCGGATGAGCTTTACTAGTTTTTTGTAGACAGCTGATACAATTACAAGTAACTTTTAAAGATGTATTTTTTGTTAAATAAGCCGTATTTTCAGAGTTAAAAAATTAATTCAGGCGGATTAGAAATAATCTTGTTAAAGATTTAATTTTTGTAATTAATTTTTGTAAAAGAAGTTTTAATTGCAATTTATACCTTTTTATCATTCAGCGTTTCCGACGCATTCACTAGCGTTAGATGACCAAATATAGCCCAAATTGTAAGTAATCGGCTAATTAAGCAATGACTCATTACCAAAAAATGCTTATAATCTGAATATGAGTCACACAATAAATTACCTGTACCTGAACATGTCTGTACACGTTTTGAGATATCCAAGTTGTTTATTTGATATATTTAAAATAAGACTTTTTTTAATAGAAAGACATTTATAAGAGTTACTTATTAATGAAGAAAATGTTATTACATCTTAGTCTATCTTTAACAAGATTATTTCTAATCCGCCTGAATTAATTTTTTAACTCTGAAAATACGGCTTATTTAACAAAAAATACATCTTTAAAAGTTACTTGTAATTGTATCAGCTGTCTACAAAAAACTAGTAAAGCTCATCCGACAACGAAAAATTTAAAGTGCCTGTAACTGAAAAGGAGCACAAAATCGCAATTGAGTGTCTATGGCAAAGTGATGAACAATTAACCCCTCTACAAGCTGCGCTAAGTTTTATTTTGAATACGTTTGAATCTTGGAAGATAAAGACAAAATTAGAATTTTTTTATACAAAAAATATTTAAAGTGCCTGTAACTCAAAAGGAGCACAAAATCGCAGAAGAGTGTCTATGACAAAGTGGTGAGCAATTAGCACCTCTACAAGCTGCGCTAAGTTTTATTTTGAATACGTTTGAATCTTGGAAGATAAAGACAAAATTAGAATTTTTTTATACAAAAAATATTTAAAGTGCCTGTAACTCAAAAGGAGCACAAAATCGCAGAAGAGTGTCTATGACAAAGTAGTGAGAAATTAGCCCCTCTACAAGCTGCGCTAAGTTTTATTTTGAATACGTTTGAATCTTGGAAGATAAAGACAAAATTAGAATTTTTTTATACAAAAAATATTTAAAGTGCCTGTAACTCAAAAGGAGCACAAAATCGCAGAAGAGTGTCTATGACAAAGTGGTGAGCAATTAGCACCTCTACAAGCTGCGCTAAGTTTTATTTTGAATACGTTTGAATCTTGGAAGATAAAGACAAAATTAGGATTTCTTTCATACAAAAAATATTTCAATATTTTTTTTCTCTGAAAATACGGCTTATTTGGCAAAAACTCAATCTATAAAAGTGATTTGTAATTGCATCAGCTGTCTACAAAAAAAAAATCAGCCGAATCCGTTGACCTTCTGTCAAAAATTTCTTAATGTCCACTTTTTTATCATTCGGGACCAGTGTGCGTCGCTCGGCGGGACGCGGGGCACGGGCGGGGTACCTACTGCACACCGCACACGGTATGAAGTCGCGACACAATATCTTCAGATCGAGCGACATTAAAGAACGTAACATGCATTAATTAATTAGTAGCTTTTTTTGTGTGTACATTTTTGGAGGTAAAATACAGTTGTTGTTTGGGGTTACTCTTGACAAGAAAAAAAGAAAAAAAAAATTATTTAAATATGTATATACTTTTATTCATTATAATTATAAGTAAGAGTATCAAGTTTTATTGAACAATTTTCAACATTTTACTTCAATGATTTGAGGTAGTTGAATTTGATAATGTTTTCATACCTTATTTCCAAACAAGTATTTAGCTTTGCTTGACAAATTGCTTTAAAACCAAAATGTAACTTCAACCAACTAGAATCACTATTACCTATATTGATATAAATCAATCGATCATAGCTCTATCCTGTATTTACCTTTCAAATCGGCCTATTTAGATAAATGAAGACAATTACACGAGACATTATTTTTTTCTTTGTTTATTTTTTACAGTTATTGTTGCAGAATCCTCTTCTTCGTCAACTACGATGTCAGTCTTTCTTTTCTTAATCTTAGATTTAGATGGTGGTCTTATCGCCCTTTCTATGCCGTTATGCAGATATTCTGAAAATAACTTTTTCACAGCGGATTCGGACACACCGGTAGCGCGTGCCACTTCCAGATTCACGTTCATGTCTTCGCCTGAAGAAAAAAAAAACTATAAGTAAATTATAACAAAATAGTGGTTATCGCAGTCAAAACTGTAAATTGAATATTTTTGAAAAAAAATGTTACTGCTACGAGGTGTGGGGACGAGTCTGATGCTAAAAATATAGTTTTAGATTTTTTGTCCTCTTGACTGTTTGTCTGGATTTTGATGAAATTCTGCACACAGATAGTTTATAACCTGGATTAAAACATAGGGTACTTATAATCCCGGTAGTATGTTCCCGTGGGAAATTTACCGACAACCACGCGGGCGAAGCTACCGGCAAAAGTTAATAAATAAATAAAAAAAATAAAAATAAGGTCTCCGTTAGAAAATTTGGACAAGATTTCTTCAAAGCAATCTTGATCTGAGAATTATTAATCATCATCATCATCATTTCAGCCCGGAATCGCCCACTGCTGGGTATAGGCCTCCCCTTTTTTTCTACCATAGTTCCCGGTTCCGTGCGTCCCTCATCCACGTGAATTACTAATGTAAATAGTAAAGTATAACGAAGAAATGAGTTAGAATGAAGGTGTTTAAAAATTAAACTTAATTAAGTACCGTACCTGTTTCCTTTGCACGAATTAATTTAAACTTCCGAAAATATCTGTGTACATTAAGAATCATTAGTTTCGCCTGTGAATCCAAGCGCTGTCTACGCAACGTCGGCTCAAGTGGGTCTTCGGACAATTTATCTTCCTCCTGTGAAGTTTCTGGTCACATCCACAATTCATCCACAATTTCAGTTTTTATAGGACATTCTTCTAAGAGATCATCTTGAAACGGTTCAGTTTTTATTTGACATTCGTCTATGGTACTATCTGGCGTCTCAACTTTAAATGTATAACATTCTAGCGGTTCCATTATGATAAACAATACCGTGTGTAGCAGTCACGTAAACAATTAACACGCGCAGATTTCCCTTGAACACGTTCACCGCTGTCAACGCGCAGCGTCGGACTGATTCACGAGTCACGTACGCGTCTCACGCCGCACCCCGCGCGCCTTCCCGGGGAAGCCACGCACTAAAGATTTTTTGTAGTAACCGTTGCTCACAAGAGCGGGTAAACAAGTCCCTCATGTTACTAACCGCTCCGCTCCCCGCTTTATCAATGCTCGTCGGGTGGCGGGCCACGTGACGTTACCGCTCTATTCTCACTGCCTCAATCACATACATGGGTAGAGGCGAGCTTATGCGATCGGGCTAACATTTTAGTCACGTTTTAGCAGAATTATTATTTTCGTGACTGTTACTAAAAATGTCACTCGGTTGTCTCTTATTAAATGGTTGCAAGCAAAAGTACGGAATGTATTTAAATATTCTTTGATTATAATATTAACATTTTCATTAACTGTGACATTCGAAGGTACTTATATTATAAAATAAAGTCGCGTCTCGTGTCTGTCTGTATGACCGCGTTAAGGCTCCCGCAGACTGGCGCGACGCGACAGCGCGACACAAAGGCACGTATATTTGCCTCATGCCAATTTATGGCATGAAATCCAACTCTGCACATTATATTTTATATGTGCTTAGAGTATTAAATAAATAAATAAGAAACCTACATTTCGTCGAAATTGTAAGTCCCTTATACTAGGGAGCGTGTTTAGAGATTTTCGGAATGGAGAAACCCGGTAACATATTTTTTACGTACGTTACGTTTATGACGCTGGCGTCATAAACTACAGCGCGCGCGCAACTTATACTGGTATAAGTAAATATTAAAGCCCGCTTGCACAACCAATCAATAAATGCATTTAACGCTAAACATATTTAAATCTGTTCATATATCTATATATATCTATATGTATATATATATATATCTGTCATATTCAATTGATTGACGAACTCTCTAAGTCCGTCAAAGAAAATACGGGCCCGTCTGAAAGTAATACGAAACTTTGATAGTGATACTCCATATTAATTAAATTTTTCGGTCTGGCAAAAACATATCAGGAGTAAGGTTAACAACAGCTGTCCAATTGTGTTGTCACTAATTCTTAGTACGGGCCCCGTACTAATTTTATGGGCTTAGGAAATACGGAGCAGGGTATCTACACAGTGTGTCCGAAATCTGTAGGTTCGGCCGAAGTTACGGAAGTTTCGTCAATCGTGTCACTAACGGAGATGTGATTAGATCGGAGCCCGAACTAAAAAATGACAATGCTATTTCACAGTAGTCCCTATTCCCGATATAAGTTTGCCCGTCCGAAAAATTGAATAAGCCACGTCTTTGTACGGATCTACTTCTTTCGGACGGGTCCGTATCATTGGTAAGAACTACGGATTTACGCCAGAAACTGAGCGTAACAGATTTATCATTTTCTCCGTAGTGAAAAATACGCACTTATCATAGTCCGCCTGTAATGTTCCCTCTGCAGGGACACAGACCTTTCTGGGAGTGGGTAGTAATCCTCTACGCGGGCCCAGTGCGGGTGGGCGGATAATTCAAATAACTTGCATGAGCGATTATATTTAAAATTGCATTATTTATAAGCGCATCCTGGCCAGTCAGCCCCGGATCACCTTCCTGACTACTTAATATTAAAATTATCAAAGACTTACCTAAATCGTTACATTCTCCCTACCACGTTGAAAGATGGTAGCATTTGTGCTTTTTTTTGACACCTCAGCCTCAGACACACGATATGACGCACAACTTGACTTGACTGCCATGGATTTGCTAATAATTAGGGTTCCATACCCAAAGGGTAAAACGGGACCCTATTACTAAGACTCCGCTGTCCGTCCGTCTATCCGTCTGTCACCAGGCTATATCTCGTGAACCGTGATAGTTAGACAGTTGAAATTTTCACTGATGATGTATTTCTGTTGCCGCTATAACAACAAATACAAAAAAAAAACAGAATAAAATTAATATTTAAGGGGGCTCCCATACAACAGACATGATTTTTTTGCCGTTTTTATAGATAATGGTATGGAACCCTTCGTGCGCGAGTCCGACTCGCACTTGGCCGGTATTCTTTTTTAAATGAGGTTTTATGCTTAGAATAAACTCAAAAGAAAACAAAAAAATTGGCCGTTGTCCCAGAAAAAATACTGAGATGCCATTTAACTAGCATTTTTTTTTTTTTTTTAAACCGGTAACAAATTAATTATGTCATGTGTCAAGTTGAATTGACAAATGAGTTTTTATTTTCATAATTTTAAAATAAAAACTCTTTTGACAACTCAACTCAACAAATGTAAGAAAATAGCGCATCGGATACTTTCCTAGGAACAATAAAGGTATTTGCAGAACCAGAGCTAACCAAAGTAATAATATAAACCTAGAAAGCAATATCGGAAAGTGGAAAGCCTCTCTAAAGTCGTATCGAACGACAGTTTTGCTTTGTCCATAATCGTTGGAAAAAAGCGGTGAATGCAATTTCACTTAGCGAGCAATTTTAAACCATTGTAGGGGAAACAAAAGCTGCATTTGTCTATGAGTAGTTTCTATACACAATGGTGATCGTTGGCCTTTTTGCGTATACAGTGGTATACGCAAAAAGGTCAACAAGGTACACATCGAGTTCCATTTCATCATCAGCCAACAGCAGTCCACTGCTGGCACATAGACCTCTCCAATTGCACGCCATTTAGCTCGATTTTCGGCAAATTTCATCTAGCTGCTACTGGCCACCCTGCGAAGATCGTCGCTCCATCTAGCCTGAGGGCGACCTACTTTACGTTTGCCGATTCGCGGTCTCCACTCAAGAACACCATCCATTCCAGACTTCCATTTGCAGGGGGTCAACTAAAATCGAACGACCTTTTGATAGTTTTTTTTTCTGGCATTAAGTTGAGTACAGCTTTAAGATATTATGTTTAAAACGTAGTAGAAGAAGATTCTTATTGTTGATATTTGATTGCTTAAAAAGCTGGTTTTACTCTGAAAATGGTTTTCAGCCATCAACCAAGAACAGTCCAGGCAATTGCAACTAAATAATTATTTTTAACGAGTAGGTATCATTGTTTCAATGCAGTCCGCTTAAATTTAATTATGTATTAATAAACCACTACCAATGTGGTTTATTAATGACAGTGCAGATTAGTGGTGGCCCAGTGGTAACGGCCCCGACTTACGAGTTGTAGGTCGCGAGGTCGAACCCAGGCAGCTTTACTTTGTGTAAATTATTTCATCACCACTGCTTTCGAATCGGTGAAGGAAAACAGGGTGAGGAAACCGGCATATCCTAGAACGAAAAAATTCGAAGACACGTGACATCTCTCCCACATCCACAACACTAAGCACTTACCTATTTTAATTTGTATTATTTTAATTTTTTACTTTTTTAATGTTATTATTTGTTATTGCTCTTTTTTAACCCCTCCTGTATTCATCTCTGGAATCTGGAACGCTGACGTCTCCCTCTTGGAGGTGGGCGTTAAATAGCTGCGACACAGTTTTTCAACTAATGTAGCTATTTACGTACGCAACCAATTTGTTAAATGTGTTTTTGTTCCAATAAAGATTATTATTATTACTATTATTTACCAACCCGCTACGGGCCCGCGTGGAAGATTACAGCCCATTCCCTCTCGAGAGACGAGGCCTGTGTCCCAGCAGTGGGAAAGAATATAGGCTGATTATGCTATATGGTTTATTTATGAATAAACTGCTCATTCAAAAAACAAAATCAATATAATAAAGGTACACATTTCACGGAAATTCATTTCATAATTAAACTTCATTAAGAGGCTTACAGCAGCTGAAGCGCGGTCACTGTCGGACTGCATAGAAAAGAAAGAGAAGCGCGATGACACAATACTGTTAATTTATTGCAAAATACGAAGCAATTATCTGTTTACAAAAAATCTATTGATTGAATTAAAAAATTAAAACACTATTACGTTAGTATGTTGCTTGTAGAATAATCTGACAAAAAATCAGAATGCTTTAATGCATAGTAGTATAGTTTTTAATCGTTAAAATAAATTTTTAGAGGTATCTTCGTGATTTTTTTCTATCGTATCAAATTAGTTGTATTATGTTTTCAACACACTATCTAATTAGCAAATATCCAGATGAATAACATATATTTCTCTGATTTTGTTTAGTGCAGTGGATCATATACTTTTAGGCATTATAAAACTTACGTTTAGGTCCTGTAGTCCCCTTCAGTAAACAGGTACCTGTGTCCTACTGTCAATTTTAACAAAAGGATTCTATATTCAGTAAAAATAAGACGATCAATTATCTACAAATTATTTAAATGATAAATCTAGACATGTATAATAAAATCAGAAATGGCAATCGGGTTGACCAGCATATCTTGAAAGCTCGGGGTGGCGCTGTTTGTCAAGGCGAACGTCAATAGTATGTCAAATTCAATACCTTTATTAATTTAGTTCCATTTTTCGCCGCATGTCTAGTTATACTGGATATTTGGAGCGTTGTATTGAGTGTAATACGGGTAGAGTTTATTTCGCCCACTCCTGACTGTGTATATAAATGAACATGTTTATGCTTTTCATGCTCAAGAACAGTAACATAACAAAGGAAACGTATTTATGATTGTAACTAAGCGTTAGGTATGTTGTCATAGGATCATTGAAGGTGTATAAAGAAAGAAAAGAAAGAAAGAAAATACATTTATTTAGCACAGACTATAAAGCACATAACACAACATATACAAGTAAAAAAGAAAAAGACATTAAAGATTAACTCTTCCCTGAGGCAGTCTGCTATGTGAAATCTTGATGTAGTTTTAATGTAATTATGAATGTAACTAACAGATATGTAAACAATCCTAATATTATTAAGTGTGATTGTGTGTGAAGATTCATATGCGTCATCAAGTATTTTTGGTTACGTCACTAGCTTTTAAAGTTCAATATAAAGTTTCTAATAGCACACACACACACACATACGCACACAAACAACAACAAACTAACAAACACACACACACGCAGAACAAGCCTCACCAATAAATATTGACCACAGATCCCTGGACGCGTCTCAAATTGTCGGAGTCACACACTCAAGTCGAGCACACTTATTGGCGGCCATTTGTCGTATTTTGGCGGGAACCCTCGGGACCTCAATTCTTGACTCTTGTTTGAGAACATGAGCCTTTGACGAACGAGCGCAGATTTAGCGTGAGTATTGTGATTTATATCTGTCATCAATGACGATTTTTGACGAAAGAAAATTGCATGGGTGAAGTGGCTATCATGAGTTATAAATTTGATGTAACCTCTATTATTATATCCCATACAAGTAAGATATAAATCTTCTGATTTGTTAAAGCCACGTAAAATATTACATAACTGACAAACAAAAGAAACGGAAACCATTTAACAAACAACAAAACAAAAGTTTAAAGACGCTTTACAAAATATTAATTAAAGTAACGCCATAAGAACAAATAGGAGCTTAGTCGTACTAGCAAAACCATTATAACATTGGAAAAACAAACCATGCGTTCGGATTTTGAAAACAACTCGAGCGTTCCACGTTCAAATTTGAATGTAAAACGGTTAAACGGTACGTTCTATGCATTTGGGATTTTGGGGTCCAACGTCCGAAGTCCGAATGTTTCAATTTCGAGAAATTCGAGGACGTTGACGCGAACCCTTTTCTCGTAAAGTCCTCTTATATTGAGATGCATCGTCACTGGCGAGTAACTTAACGATCCTCTACGTCCAAGTTATTCGTAACATGTTGCTAGTCACCAATAAACATGCAGATTGATGGAACAAGGCACTCTTGAAGTTGTTTGTTTTGATTATCCTTCACACCGTACAAATGTATGAATAATGTAAAGAACATTTCAGAACATTTTGATGGATTGGCTTTATGCAGTCTCACAACGGTTAAAGCCAAAATGGCGGGGCACCTGTTTTACCGGGTTTGAGGATTATTAAGGCAATTTGTCAAAGTTTATGGTCAGGTAAGGTAAAGAAAATTGGGGGCTTTAAGTTTTGCATAATTTGGCAATCGTTATTTGGGCTAGAGCCTTGTGAAAACGAGAACCTATTATTATTATTTTTGTAGGGAGTTTTATTTTTACAAACTCCCTTAAAAACATTTCAACAATTACTTACATACAATTCGTAAACACCATCAAATTATGATGTCTGGTCATGACGTAAATGAGCCACTCCAACATCTGTCCAGACTATGCCTAGTCTCTTTTCACTGCAATTATATTTAGTTTACCCTAATACGTCACAGAATAAAGGATGAAACCTTCACAGGCAGGGTGTCCTTTATGTGTGAATAGTTGGGTATTTCCTGACATATACCTACGTGTATATTATGTTCTTAGGTCCCTTAATATTTTGTAAGTGTCACTTTGTCCTCATCTCGTGACTGGTCAGACATGCGAAGCCCAAATAGGCTTTGACAAAATTTTGTTTTATGATCATAAGAGTTTTAGTGAAAGTAATTGCTCAAATACTGCTATGTAGACCACGACATAAACTTGGTAAAGGACAATAGTGTAGTCTAATTATAAAGCCTTGTTACACGATACGGTTGTTTATTACAATCCATGCGTGATGATAGTATGTTGTATTGTGTTGTGTTGTATATCTGCCCTATATTTCACTCTAGTTATTTATACATGGTTCTCTTATTAACTGTTGTTACATTGGATGTCTCGTCTTTTGATCGTTCGCTTTGTATCAGACAATCCTGTCCCTACTTCATTCAACGGAATATGTAATGATACGACAAAAGTCACTTTGAAATAACGTCTAGTAGAAGTCTTTTCAAATAGGAAATAGTCTTGGGATAAGTTCGTTTTATGTGCAACTCTGGGACTGAAAATATCGTCGTTATTTTTAAATAGTTTTTCTATTAAGTTATATTTTATACTTTATATTGAGCAAATAGCCATTTAATTAATTCCTGTCCTAACCAGATGTATATACAGAATTATAGGCACACAAAAAATTGCTCATTATACCAATCAAGGATGGTTTCCCTTGCGCTGTAACATGTATAGTAACGTCCTGTAGCACAAATTGAAGTAAACGAGATCCACAGATTACACAGGAGGGTGCGACACCCCTGCAGTTAACTGTTAAGAGCGGGTAGTAACCAAAATTGCCTATCTTCAATTTAATTTTTCATGAAATTCATAAGACGTAGGTGTAAAATAAAAATAATATGAGTAACTACATGATATTTTGAAACTTTTTGTGGAACAGAAACACAATACGTTAAAATTTTCTCGATAAAATAACATCACGAAGTTACCCCTAATTTTCAAGTTTTTTCAATTTATACTTAATATGCTAATGACTAATAGGATAATTTTTTAATGATTATCTGTATCAAGACAAGGCGAAAAAAATTGTGCAGGCATTTTTTGAAATTCCTTTTATTTTTGGTTTTATTACGAATAGAAGCTTTAAGCACTTACGACGTTTTTAGTTCGTGGAAGAAGTCATCTTCCGTCGCACGTTGCGGGAACTTCAAGCATATTTTTGTTTCACAAATCAGTCGCCGTCGCTCTGTTGAGACGAGAGGACTGCGCTTGATTTTTCTGCTGCTCTGCGATTTAATTTATTTGCGTAAATAATATTTTCGTAATTTATCGCATTGTTGGAACGAAACTGTGAAATACAAAACATGAAAATATCACTAAAACCACTTCCGAAACGATTATTAAAATCGTTAAGAATTGATAAACCAAATAAATACCGCGGCTAAACTATAAAATAAAAATATTATAATAATTTCATGTTGATATTTGAAAACTCAAGATGACATACAATTATTTGACAGATTTTTGACTGGTATAGTACAACTAGCGCCATTGTTCTGCACTTCGGTCAGTTTTCTTGCGGAGAAAATTTACAACATAAGAGTTCGTGCTGGAGATTTTAGATCTTATTACTATTAAGTAAAGAACCAAATTCGTTTACTCCCACTTTCGTTGACAAACTTCGTGTAAGGGTAACCTTAGACGAACCATTTCGAGCGATTTTTGACCAACCCCCGAATCAAGTTGAAACTCGAAATTTAACATATAGGTAGGTTATTGGTATAAAAATATTATTGGAGTTTAAAATAAATAAATCGGAAAAATAAAATAGGTAATGGGTTTATGGGTTTTGGTGGACACAAGTACGAAACGGTGTGCACGGGACATGACGGACATGACTTGCGGACGGCGAGCAATGGGCAGCTCGCCGTCCGGTAAGGACCAGGCCCGGGTCGACGGCGCGTCGTGTTCCACGCGCACCTCAAAGAGATGTCAGCACCATTGACGGGGTCCGATAGGGCCGATGCCTGCCGGGGTCGCGGATTGTTCGAAAGAGTTACCGTGGCTCTGGCGCACAGGCAACTGAAGGAACACGGGTGGGTTTTAGTCGGTAAGAGTCTGACACGCTCTTCCGCTCCGCCCAGAGCGGGAGCGATCATTTGATGATTTCCCACCCAAAAAAAAAAGCCCATATTGATATTTCTATAAAATAACAGCGATTATATTGCAAATTGAGCATCTTGCTATTGACGATTTCCACTATAGAACAGATTTCTAACGCAATAACACAGCAAATTACTCCAAAATTCACAAATTATATCCACAGCTCAAGAGCATTTGACTGTTGACGAACCCAACTTTGTTACAGTCGCCAGCAGGTCAAGCTACACGAAATTGACAAATTTCTCCAAACGATTTTAATCCTTAAAATGTTGATTGTTAAGTTCAAAATCGAATGAGAAAATCTGACAGTTTGTGGTAACTTGATGTACCGGCGACTGTACCAAACAGCGAGCGGATAAAATGGCGACCCGGCCGCTGATAGATATTTCAATGACACTAGGAATGAAGGGTTGCCATTATAGTTAGTGTCAAAAACACTATTATCCTTTTTCACTTACGCAAAATTAACAAAGTTAGAAAGAGATACCAGTATTTTTATGAGTTTGGCGTCGATAGGCCTGATATTTGTATAACTTTTTTTTTCTATAGGCAAACATTTCAAGTACATATAATTTTATGTCAATGTTTTCATGACACATGCCAGTTGACTGTGCACAATACCGTGCAAAATCCACCATACCAATATTATTTTTTACTTGGTATCACTGTTGCTAATTGACTTTGCACAATCCTGCAAAGCAATTTCCATGATATACCGTTATATTTTTTTACTTGGTTAACACTGGTTTCCACAAATACGTCGTGAGGTCCAACTTGTACAAGGCCCTAAATAAAATTTGGTTGCATTGGAATTTGAACTTTGTCACGCCAGCATTGAGTTTCTAGTTCCAAAACATGACTATGATCTAAGATTCTGAATTCAAGCTTAGCGTATAGTATAGGCAAAATAAAATGGACAATGATCATAATTCGTTTAAATATTGCAATTGAAAAACCATTCGAGGTACCTATTTGTGCTGTGAGATATTGCTTCTTGCCAAATTTCATGATTCTTGGTCAACGGGATGTATCATATGGATTTTAATTTATTTGCGAGTGTTTATTTTCTTAGATTATTGATATTTTTGTTCAATTGATTTCGTTTTCTCAAAGTAAAAAAGCGGAAGGTAAGTGATGCGATTATAATTATACGCTTTTATATCGTCAAAAAAGTAATTTTATCGAAATTGTTTTCACCATCGTGTAGGTAGTTTCATGAGTATGTAGTATTATAGTACTTTGATGGAAGTGCTTTGCTTTTTAGAGTTCGGTACCTCAAAAGAAAAAATCGAAACCCTTATGGGATCACTTTGTTATCCATCTTTCTGACCGCTTTTCTCAGGAATGCCTGAGGGGTATCAAGTTGAAATTGACATCAAATATATAAACGGTCCTTTGGAGCTGTAAAAAAAAACGGTCTTCTAAGACGTTGACTTAGTATCTTGGCATAAATTGCCATTCATTTCGCATATTTTGACACTCGCAAATAAATTAAAACCCATAAAATACATGTCGTTGACCTAGAATCATGAAATTTGACAAGAAGCAAGGTCTCACATCACAAATAGCTACCGGAAAATATCTGAAAATCGTTAATTTGTAGTTATGTTACATAATGTATGGAACGATATTTTTTCAACTACAATGTTAGGTTTGTCTTTCAATTCGGAATCGAAAATTTATAGGCCGTATCTTAAAGTAATATTTAGTCTTTATTTCATTTAAGTCGGTCTACTCTCCAATCTAACAACCTACCAGCATCGGTTACAGATTCACGGACATACAATAATATTGAATAATAACCTTGTACACAGCAATCATACATAGGTACATTGAATAGAACAGTTTCATCTGATTATTTTGCGTATACATACTACACACAAGATTCAAATTCAAATGCCTAAATATACGCCGGGCGAAAAGTTTCTGCTGGCGCGAAGGGATTGTGTTTTGTTTTTGTCGTGTTTGATGAGAGGGGTAGGGAAAGAAGCGCGGGTGAAACTTGATTTTTTTCTGTCTTACTGCGCCCTCTTAACGGGAATGTTCACAACTCCGGCGGGTACCGACCTTTGCCGGGTAATTTAGATAAAATCTAGCGACGGTTAATTAGGTAATTTGGTTGACTCGAGGTTGTGTTAGTCAGAAATGTTGTTTATGTTTTTCTTTTTTGCTTAGTTACTTACAGGCTTACAGAACTTGGACATGTATGCGTTTATAAGGATTACTTATGTCCACAACATAAAAAATAATCAAGTTACAGGGATCACTTAGCTGTTACTTTTTCCCACTATGCATGACTTTTGGTCCGCAAGAATACAGCATTATTATAATTTTGACTAAACGGAATGGACAGATTTTTGTGGCGATTGCACCTCTGTCGCTGATCGACCGGCGAATGCTGACGTTAGCCGGTTAATTTAGATAACGCCCGTCAACGTGAACGAAAAAGGGTTTACCTACGAGGGTAAACAGATTGTGCGTGACATTGTAACCGGGAAAAATGGGGAATTTAAAAAAAATCCGCTTTTTTTGCTGTTAATAAAAAGCTTGGTTTATTTTGCGTTAAGGTATCAGGGATGGATGACAGCGGTTACACTTAAGAATGCAGCGTTTTTTTTTTGTAACAAACCCCCATAAGTTAACGCGTGGTTAACGCTGTCGGGCTTGCAGACGGCGAGCAATGTGTAGCTCGCCATCCGGTAAGGACCAGGCCTGCGTCGACGGCGCGTTGTATTCCATGCGCACCTCGGCGAGATGTCAGCACACATTGACGGGGTCCGTTAGGGCCGATGCCTGCCAGGGTCGCGGATTTATCCGAAAGCGTTACCGTAACCCTGGCACATAGGCAACTGAAGGAACACGTGCGGGTTTTAGTTAGTAAAAGTCGACTCGCCCTCCCGCTCCGCCCAAAGCGGGAGGGCGAGCCAGATTATACACCCAAAAAAAAAATGGCAATAAGAGCGAGCGAAGTGAGCTCGAAAAATGTAATTTTTTTTTTTTTATTTATTTATTTTATTCGGACAACAATATGGTCCAATTTGTTAGTAAAATACCTTATCACTAGTGTTAGTAGTAACACAAAACAGAAAAAAAAAAAAATGGAAAAATATGTTTAGCCAGTTGGTGGTGGACTGCGGCACGATGTGCAGAGAACGATAAAACAAGGAATATGCTACCTGACCATTATCTCCACATAGTGCCTCAGAAAAGGAGAGTAAGGGCTCTCCACCACTGTTTTCAGGATGCTATTGTCACTGACCCGCATTCTACGCATCAGTGATGCGACTTTTTTGCGAATCACTGCATGGAAGCCGTCAGTTCGGTACTGAGCAAACATCTCCGATGCGCTACAGAAACGGGGCAGTTTCAACAGCATCCTAAAAACATTATTGTATTGGATACGTAAGACATCTAGCGATCTTTTGGTGTAGCTGACCCACAGACCCCCTGCATACAGACCTTGACAAAACGCCTTGAACAGGGTGATTTTGACTTGGTCCGCACAGCGAGAGAATCTACGGGCCAACATATTCCCTCGGACCGCCAGTGCCCTACGTTCCCTTTCGATATCTGCATTGTCTTTAAGGTCGTCGGTAAGTATGTGCCCCAAGTATTTAAATTGGTGGACTTTATTTATGCTCTCACCATTTAGGGAAAAATTAGGTTCGTGATTAGGGCACTTACCGGCGGCCTTAAAGACCATGTATTCACATTTACGGACATTATACACAAGACCGTGTAAGGCAGCATACTCCTCGCAGACCTTCAACATTTCCCCGATAGATCCCTCAGTCGGGCCCAGCAGTACCATGTCGTCCGCGTAACTGATGCTGTTAATACTAACACCACCAACCCGGCAGCCGACACGCATACTACTGAGCTCGACTATGAGATCATCAATATAAAGGTTGAAGAGCCGTGGAGACGTCAACCCCCCCTGTCTCACACCGCACTCCAACCCATACGACACAGAGAGCGTTCCGGCCCACTTTACATAGTTTGTCTGGTTCGCATACCAATACTGCATGAGCTTAAGCACTGATGCCGGTACATTTCTGTCACCCAGCTTTCTCCAGAGCACATCATATGACACCAGGTCGAAGGCTCTGGAGAGATCCAGGAAGCAGGCATACACCGGCGTTTTTCGGTCTGTGTAATATTGGACAGTATTCTTCAAACTTAGCACAGCACTTTCGGTTGAAAGCTCAGGTTGAAAACCAAACTGTGCATCATGCAAACACAAATACCTTTTCAGGCACGAATCAAGCATACTGTCCAATACTTTAGCCGCTGTGGTTGCAAGGGAGATTGGACGGTAGTTACCCTTGTCCGAGATATCCCCTGTCCTGTTTTTGACTATGGGTGCTACAATAGTTTGCATCAGCTCAGCAGGTAAATGAGAGTGACTGATGCACATAGTATAAAACAAGGACAGGACCCTCGGCAGGTGACCCCCCGCATGTTTGAAATGCTCGATGCTGAGTCCGTCATGGCCGGGCGATTTACCTCTGCTCATGCTTTGAATGACGGATCTGACTTGTTTGGCCGAAAAAAGTGTGAGTGGTTCCGCCCCCCCACTGTCAGACTCAGCATCGGCCATTGCAACTGAAGGACCCAGTGAAGATTGCACTTTAAAATGTTCCATAAACATATTTGCAATTCCCTTCGGTTCATTGATCCCTCCTACGCTCACCGGTAGACCAGGCCTAGTATCCAACTTACGTGTCGACTTCCAAAATTTACTTAAATTATTTGTGGCTCTTTGCTTTGCTAAGTTGTCCATTTTGAGTTGTTCTTCGTTTTTTTGGCACCATTTCAGGCGTCCCTTGAAGATTTTACGAGTCTCACGCATCTTTTCGAAAACTACTCCACTATTTGGTCTCCTGTGTCTAACCCATTCCTTGAATTTAAGCCTGGCCTCACGGTGAGCGTCACGAATATGACTGTTCCATCCGCACACCACTTTCCCTCTCCCTGCCCTGCACCCTCCTACCACATCTGTTTGCTCGGCAGCGTTACATAAAATACTTATAATTTTACCGTATAGGTCGTTCAAGATATTCTTATGTTCTACTGAGCTGCATGAGCCATAACTACACTGTGCGAATTCAGGTGGAAAATCAATATCACGAAACCTATCATTACACAAGTCCTTGTAACACTTGATCTGAGATTCGTCCCTTTCGCCCCAAATAACTCTTGAGCGCGGCGTATTCTGTTTTATTAATTTAGACCTCACTATATTCAGGTCACACTCAACGTACAAGGGTAAGTGATCTGACATATAAACGTCTTCCTTTATTCCTACATTTACAATAGTTTGCCACGCTGAAAAAGACACAACACAGTGATCCAGCCACCTTCTACACCCGTGGGCCTCACTCACAAAAGTGTAGTTATCTGACACGCAGCCCAGTTTTTCTATATCTGCACAGACCCATGCTTGGTCATTGCAGAAATTGTTTAATTCCCTAAAAAACAATTCATGTGGATGTGCATTAAAATCGCCTAATATGAAAACACTTTCAATTTCTGCACTCGCAACAATTGCACTAATCTCACCTAGAACCTCAGTAAACAAAGGCAAGTTGTCAGATGAGTCTGTCGGCATGTAAACAGAGATTACAATAATCGAGCGTTCGCCGACAGTAGCTCTGATAGCAGCGAGCCGCGAGCTAGTGCACCCTAATATTGCAACATCGTTAAAAATGCCCTTTCTCCAAAGGATAGCCACTCCCCCATATGGTCTCCCTATCAGTAGCCCCGCAGATGTATCAACAGCCGACCTACCCGTGTATTCAAATTTATCACTTATGGTACCTAAAAAAGGAATATCATGGGGAAGAAGCCACGTCTCTTGAAGGGCTACTATGTCTGATATCTCACAGATTTCCCTAACACTATCAACTGAGCGCTTAACAGATTTACAATTGAAACTAGTAAACTTACAATGTTTGTTTTGATTACAGTTCATAATTAAGTCTATTACTAACTATTACTTAATATTCCGACTTCTTTCGGTACGTGAAATGCACGAAGCGTCTAAAAGTTATGCCATTTGGCCACATTTCATCTTTTAAAAACACATCTAACTTGTTTTGAGAAACAAACAGTTTGTACGCGTTATATTTCTTTGCAAATTTCATATTTATCATTTTTAAAGTAACACTTTCACTCGTTTTTTCCTTTATGTAGCTTATTATGTCCTGCTCACTCGTTTCAGTACTTACATTTGAGATAAACAAAGGCACTTTGATATCTGCTGCTTTAAATTTACCGTCCGGCGAAGTGGCCGCACATCCTTTTTGACCAATTAATTTATATCGTTTTGGCATTTTCCTCTGTACCACAGTCCATTCCGTGTCTGAATCTCGAGCACACACACCATCCATACCCATTTGTCGCCCGCTCAGTTTATTTACATGCACCGCTGTAGCTGGAGCTGACGATCGATTGACACTGGTAGCAGTCCCAAGCGCTGCGTGTGCGTAGGTATCTGACAGGCTAACTGGTTTTGACGAAACCGCGGTGATCGCAGTGGCCTCCACGCACCTCGCTTGGTTCGCTGTCTCGCTCGGCGTCTCACGGTCACAATGTCCTTGAGTCAGTTGACAACTACTCTCGCTCGCACTTGTCGGAACCACAGTTGCTGTTGGCGCCTCCACGTGCCCTTGACTCCCCGTCGCATCATTTTGTTTGCGAATAAAAGAGACAAAATCGTCCTCGCCGTTACTAATCACTGATGAGTGACTCACCGATGCCTGACGGTTATTGCCCCTAGCATCAGCTGATTCTTTTGTTGTTTTTATAGGAACATATTGGAGACCTATGGGACCACTATCAAGAGGGCTAGTTTGTAAACAAGCCCCTCTTCTTCTGTTTACATTGGTTGAATAATTATCCAATATTGATGCGTGTTTCATGTCATTTACTTCTCGTTTAAGTCGATCGAACTTATCAGCTGTTACTACTTTTTCTTCCAATGCACTTAATTGATTTTGCATCTTTAAAATATCCTTTAGCAACCTGGTCACATCGACGTGGTCAAAGGTAACCGGTGGTAGCTTATGTAACTCCTTAGCAACGAAAATAGGGAGCTCCTCAGGGCTTGTTGTCTTCATGAGGCAGATTATGTCCTCTAGTTCTCGCATCATTTTTTTTTTCCCTTCATTACGTCGTATGGGCACCTTTTTCGCATTGGGTAGCGAATCAAAAATTAACGACTTTGCTTTCTTCACATCCTCGGCCGAAAAAGCAGTAGTACACAGTTGATGAATACTCTGTTCATCCATAAAACCGAGAACATTGTTAAGAAATGCTAATACTTCATTAATAACAATATTACAGTTCACACACTTAACTATGACCGAGGTCATTGTCCCCTCCGCGAGTCACAGTTTTCAACGCTATAACACAATTAAGGACGTGGGAATATTTAAATATGTACACTTTTAAACAGATTCATCTTTGTTGACGATCGTTTTTGGCGGTAAAATCGGCACTGACACGTGTTTACGCGGCGCGGGGTATAACTTAACTGTAATAACCTGCCTCGGTTAGGTTAGGTGTTGTTTTATATTTTCCAACAGAAGTAGGAGTTACATTGTCCATTTATGCAGGAAAGCCCAAGCAACTATGAGAATGTCAAATGCAAGAGCGAGCGAAGCGAGCTCGAAAATATTGCACACTCTCGGATAGGTTAGATTTTCTGTTGATCATTCGCAAAGAACTAGGAATTAGTTGCTTTGTCGACTTGTGAAGAAAAGCTTAAGAATCAAGATAATGTAGAATGCAAGAGTGAGCGAAGCGAGCCTAAAAATTTGAGCACCCTACCTTGAATAGTTTCTGTTTTCTGTTGACCATTATTCGGAAAGCGAACTTAATTTTTCGAGTTATGACGAAATACTTATACTCGTTTTACAGCAGTTTAGGTTTTGGAATCTGGCCTAAAGCTTAGTCTTTCGAACGTTACCTACGAGCGGGTGCTCAAATTCTCGAGTTTACTTATATATTTATTTACAATACTCAGTGTAGCAACAAGAGACCTGCTTAAGAAAAAAACATGCATTACATAAAGGAAAATAACAGAAAAATACTAACATAAAATTATTAATCGTTACACTGGAAAATACAACAGTAAAACCAATACCTACTTTAGAAATTCATTTCATCCGAGAAATATTTATATCCCAAATATTTAAAAATAGAAACGATATTTCCTATTTTCGAATCGTGTGACGACAAGAGTTATTTGATAAGCAAGATTGCAAAGTTGTTTTTTGGCGCGAGTATTTGTATTGAAACCTGAGAAAACAATGGATTCTAGCATTGAACCACGAGCAAAGCGAGTGGTTCAAATATAGAATCCGGAGCGCAGCGAGGGTTTCAAAGGTACGAGACGCAGAATAACTTTGCTGCCGAGAGAAACACACAGCTTTTCACCTCACTACAGCGAGGAAAATGCTAGGTGCAAGAAAAACGGCTTAAATATTGTATTATGTTAGTAAATATATTACATTCGTTTTTATATATTTTAAAAATTAAAAGTAAAGTACTACAATTGGTAATATTGAATTGGATTTCCTTGTTTTAGATAGTTTTGTGTTAATGAAGTATGATAGCATTATAGTCTCCGAAAAGGTTTTCGCGCCTTTAGAATGTCTCCATGCATTGAACAAATTGCACGCTTTTATGTACTTTTCACGCGATTTTTCCGGACAAAAACTCAATTCGGCATTATGTACCGCTTATACTAACTCTGCAGGTGTTAAATTTATATCTTCGTCGCTGCTGCATTTGCTCATATTTTATGATTTTTTACGATTTTATCAAAAAACAAGCCAAAATGATGGAAAGTGAATTGAATACAGAAGAAAATACTACATAAAAAGTTTTTTTTTCATACAGTCGTCGTGCTGGCTAGTGCGATTATATATTTATTAATATTATATTCTAAAAATTAGGTTGGCGCACTGATATGAAATAAGTATTAATGCATTTTCAGTGGATTGGTGGTATAGCAAAATTATTGAATAGAAAGGTTCGAATTTAAAAAATCTTTCCACGTTATCGGATGAAATGCACGTTTGCACTGAGATTTCGATTGATAAACAGAATCTTTCCGAGGTTGTGAGGTGGAAAGAACATTTGTCATAGATTGTAGGCTCTAACTTAATTCAATAGTTCGTTCATTTGGACCACAAAATCATAGGTGCGAGAAAGTAGAGTTTTATTTCGCTCTGTTCCACGGTTTGACAATGATAACTCGGATGTCTAAAACTAATTTGTCGTTCGCTGAATTTGTTTCGAAATTGACTAGAAAAAATAGAAAAAAGCTTGTAGAATATGTTTGAAACAGTGTATGTTTCGACGAGTTGACGATTGACCCTTTGTATCTGACACTTTTATTTTGATTATTTCAAGTTTCGTCATAGGATTAAACGTTATATTATGGTCTATAAATGACTATTAACAAATCAAAAGGCCAATCCTTGAAAGTTTGTGGTCTGAATTTAGGAAATCCATGTTTTTCCTATGGTCAATTATATGTGGCCTGTTCACGGGTCGGAAGACCATTTGCGTTATTTGTTCTTGCGCCTGATAATAAAACGAATAATGTCGTCTATCACAAGGTGCTTCACTGAAGACTGTAACTCATGCACCAAAATACATGGTCAATAATGAATCATTAAAATACTTTAATATTTTTATTAACTTATATTTATTATCCTAATAAAAAAAATAAATTAATAAAATCAAAAATCTGCTCATTCATCATGCTCATCTGCCTCTAAGGCGGAACAATGTTCGCCGGGTCAGCTAGTATTTTATAAAAGGTTGTGGAGCAGGTAAATTTGCCTAAATGAAAAGAGTACGAGAAAACGTAAGATATATCGGATGGTAGATCTTTGTTACGTATTTGGTTTCCGAATTAGGGAATCGTTTACAATCGGATTTTAGGCTCGTCGTCACTAAATTACGTAAACTTTCAAATTAATATTTTCTTATAAAGATTACCCAAGTTATCCCGATAGAACTACATAAACTATGTATTATAGTCGTGGTTAAAGATCAACTGGCAACAATATATTAAACCTGTAAGTATTAATGATTATAATAGATAAAGGTGATGGTTTCCTGGATCCTTACGAAACGCAGCCTCGAAGCACAGCACACCGAGATGGAATCGCAGGTCATGCGACGATAATGTGTCGTGGCTCAAAAAGGACTTGCCGGTCTCGAACTTCAAGGATTCTATGCGACTGGTAAAAGCGACCTTATAGCACGCAAGCCTGGTAAATAGTCCGATACCCGGGAAAAAGGGCTTGACGCAGCCCTTTTTAACTGATTCTACAACTACGACAAATAAAATAGGGTATTACACCAGAGAAAAGGCTAAAACTTCCGCTGAGAGAGAAAATAAGGGAAAGTACATAACAGAATCGAAGAATATAGTACACCGATCAATAATATGACTTGGTTGACTGTAAAACATTTGCAGCAATTTGATCAGGTATTAAGGTCAATCAAATTTACTGGACTCCATTTAAAATTAGATAGACAAAATATTATGAAAATCGACTGGGCTCAATTTCAATTTTTCCGCAACTAAAGTTTTTTTTTCCAATAATCAAATTAGGGCCATGTTAACGTCAAAATTTGAAAAAATAAGAATAAAAATTGATAACCAGTTATACGAATTATAAAATAAAATAAAATTATAACCGCAGAGGTCACACTTGGACACGCCAAAATTGCGGCGATAAGTCACCTCTTTGAGGAGTGGCTTGCGAGGCGTCCTCACCTTCCGCCTGACGCAGGTCCTCACCGGACATGGCTGTTTCGGGAGGTTCCTGTTCCGGATAAGGCGGGAGGAAACCTCCGGGTGTTACCATTGTGTGGATCGACCGGAGGACACAGTGGAGCATACGGTAGAGGTCTGCCCGACGTGGGCGGAGCACAGCCGTGTCCTCGAGGCGGCCCTGGTCCAGGCCATGGTATGGAGCGAAAGGGCATGGGAGGCCGAAGAAGGAGGCGAAGCGCGTGAGGGTGAGGCAATCGTTGCGCCCTCAAGCCCCTAGTCGCCGCAGGAAGAGACACCCTGGGCGTCGGGAGTCAATAGCCGATTCCCGGCCACCGTAGGCGCGGGCTTGCGGACGGCGAGCAATGGGTAGCTCACTGTCCGGTAAGGACCAGGTCCGGGTAGATAGCGTGTCGTGTTCCACGCGCGCCTCAAAGAGATGTCAGCACCATTGACAGGGTCTGATAGGGCCGATGCATGCCGGGGCTGCGGATTGTTCGAAAGAGTTACCGTGGCCCTGGCGCACAGGCAACTGAAGGAACAAGAGTGGGTTTTTGTCAGTAAGAGTCTGACACGCCCTCCCGCTCTGCCCAGAAAGGGAGAAGTAATTTGAAAATTTCCCAACCAAAAAAAACAAAGACGTCGCGCTGCAGTAGGCAGAGTTGCATGGGACACCAACATTTCGCAAGCAAATTCATTCTGACTGACCGACCCCTTGACAATTCAAAAGTGCCTGTAATTGGTTTATTTGAAATAAATGCTTTGAGTTTGAGTTTGGAAATTCAAGAGCAGCTAATTTAACGCGACTACTAAGACTGCTGCCACTATCAACGACAATTCTAGAATGTTCCACTGTTGAGCAAACGCCTCACCTATAATTTTCCACGTATTATTTTCTTGCACCACCTCGAACAACAATAATAAAAAAAAAATACCGACCTCTAAAAATATATACCACTACATATAATAAATAAAGAATTTAACTCAATACTCATTACTTTTATTGCATTCCACATGTATAATATAATTAGATCACATGGACCCTGTCGGGCACAGCAAACTATGTGAGTTAGGAGAGAGGAAGCATTTGTTAATTATATAACACATATATAACATAGGTGTTATCTGAGATAAGCAGAGTCTATTATATATTGATACTGAAAGCTTTAATTCAACGATATTATAAAGTTGGTCTCATTATACGCGATGCTAATTTAGAACGTCAGGCTGTCAGACAAATTGATATGCTACAATTATGTTTGAATCGTGGCTATTAGAGGCAATGTGAGACTGGAGTCGGTTCTAATCGCGTCTAATTATAAGACAGGCGGGAAGATCCATGCTCTTATCTTTCACGGAACTGAATACTAAGTAGTGTGGCCAGTTGACTAGCTTTTGCGGGCTTTTCCATGATCAGAAGTGAACGTCCTAACAGCACTATTTGTACTGGGCCCAAAACCTTTTAGAGTTTTTAATTTATTTGGTAGGTAATATAACGGTATTAGATAAAAATTTGACCGATATTATGTTCCGAGAGGGAAAACATACAACATTGTTTATGAAGAAGCAGTGTATACTTAGCTTTAAGCTACGTCCAAATATGTTCTTTTGTCTTTACCGAACCTCCGTTCCGTACCCTCGTCGCAATCCAAGAACGCTAGTTTGAATGGTACGGCGCACTGTGGGTCGAAAATCGTCTCTAGAAGAAAGAAAGAAAAATATTTTATTTGGGATACGCACAGGAAATATAAAGATTAAAAAAAAAATTTTTTTTTTATAAAAAAGGAGCATTTAAAACTAACAAAGAGAGCTTCTAAGTTTTAAGTGTCGTTTTTTGTGATTGAAATGGTTTCTATTAAGTATTACTATGGTCAAATATGTCACAAGAAGTAATTTGGCTTAAAAATTGAGGACTTATAATTTTATTACGAATACATTCTTTTTTTTTAACTTTTATGAAAAATCCGATTCTCTCTAAAAACTGCAAAGAAAACCGTAACATCCTTCCTTTTTCTGCGGGTGAATTTTGACCCGCAGAAAAAATCGTTCTTCGTGCAAAATATCATGCTGATGATGATGACCCAGTGGTATATGCTGAGCGTTGTCTCTCATGTGTATTTAAAATTTTTATTACGTAGATATGGTGAATGCTGCGTATACCTGTAATAGGCAGAAACACCAGCACTTTTATTTCATTCTTGTTTCTATTAATACCTGATCATCATCACCTAGCCTTTTTCCAACTATGTCGCCGACCTTTGAACTATGTTGGGGTCGGCTTCCAGTCTAACCAGATGCAGCTGAATACCAGTATTTTATATGGAGCCTATCTGACCCCCCTACCCCCCCAAGCGTTATAACCTTTGCTAAGATTGATTGTCAGACTTTCGGGCTTCTGACTATCCGTAACGACTGTTAAAGATTTACAAATGACAGCCGGGACCAACAGTTTAATGTGCTTTCAGAAGCACGGACGTGTCTCGATATGTAATGGATGCTCACCCATCCACGGATGGGTAACTCAACATTCGATTGACCCGTGCGGCTGTTATGATGGTATAATTGTTCGTCGAATCGTTGAGCTCCTTAAGTTCTGAGTTGAGCTACACGATTACTGACAAATGCGTGCACTGACTGGACAGGTCCACTCAATCTGTGTGGTTTTTCCTCAAAAGACCATCTCAGACACAAATCTACATGGTCTTCACATGATCTGACCAAGATTATGTCTGGACTTTAAAAGAGACTGTGACCTCTGAGTTTGTTTCGGCCTTTCTTCTCAGAGTAGTCAGATAGGAAACGCCGACCTCATCTAGTTTTTAAAATATGATTGACGTGTAAAAGTGTTTGTTCAAACCTACTTACAGAAATAAAATCATTTATCATTTATAGGAAGTTGGTTTTCAATCACACACAACACTTAACCCAAACTAAAAGCATTTATTGCAATTAAAACATTTACAGGCATTTTTGAATTATCATTAACAAGGTGACGTTCAGTATGAGTCAGTAAGTGAAGCTGGTTGTCCATTCCAAGATGACGTAGGTTCCTAAAGGAGAAGAACAGGCAAGAAACTCCATGGACACTCTTTTAAATCAAAACATTTTGTTACAGAGCTTTCTTGTTCGACAATTACAATTTCATTACGATTACCACGCGCCATCATAAACGTGATTCCCTCAAAAGTGGGCGGAAGCACTCCTACTATCATATTCAAATCATACTACTTAATTAGCTGAATAAAACTTACAAACGATACTAAGATGCTTATCAGTTAATTATTTCATCATTAAACAATGTACAAATGTTACAATACAAACAAATTACAATATTCGCAAAATTCAAAGGCGTTTTAAGATGAAACATATTTTCCTAAATAAATGTGAGTGTAAAATAATCTCGTTACTTTATGGTTTGTAAATTGTTATTGAAACTAATTTAGGTCTTGTGATCGGCGCCATTTTTCTACAATATTGGGTAACGCTAGATCATAAACAGAACTTACTTGGTCAAATGTGGAATTGTTAATTTGAATTGAACCCAAAAGTCATTCAATAAATGTTCCCTTTTAATTTTAACTATAGTTTTAATGAGAACATCAGAATTAATTTAATAATTAATCTTATACAATACTAGAATAGAATAGAATCGCGATGCGCGTTTCGTCACATGCAAGTTTGATACCAGTTCAAAATTTGTCGGTTTGACATGGATAGATTATAAACTATCGAAAATTAATACGTTATATTGTAAGCAGCATCGACAGTTTACTATCTTGCGAGATAGATTATAAACATTTTCGGTGTTCACAATCACATGGTGACATATTATATACTGCTATTGGTGTACCAAATAAATAAATGATGGGTCAGTTATTGTGGAATATTTCTATCAGAACATATTACTGACTTTAATGATGTGCGATGCTCGGTGGAGGCCTAGTCATTTCTGGCCGAGTGCCGAATGTTCTTCAATGCCGAGTGGCTGATGTAATTTTCAGTCAGTCAATCATTTCACTTGACAATAAGCTTGACAGTCTGCCATAAAATTTTTGTGTTGATTAGCTTCAAAACAACTGGGTGTTAAACTAAGATTATGGTTAAACCACGATTCGTAATAATGAGTGAATATATTTGACTGCCTTTAATGTTCACCGTACTAAGGCTTACGGTGCCAAGATTCGTAGATTGATGTAAGTTCTAAGACGTCTGCAATCTCAGGTAATATCATGCAAGTTAGTTCCAATCTCATAACGCATGAATATGGAACGCCCATATGTGGTACAGTCATATGTGGTACCTCGCGTTTTGTAGTAATTCTCTTTAGTAGGTTAGCTGTACGACGCTCCTCTTACCTAGGTCAAAATGTTATGAGAATTAAAATAACAAAAGGACTGTGTTTGAGACTTGTTTTTTGTTTCTATTTACGATTATATACGTTTTAGACTCCTACAATTTCCGAAATAAAGTAGGTAAATACCATGAAAAATCAAGATTTCTTATAGAATAATCTAGCTGATATAAAAAAAAAAAACATTTTTACAAAAAAACAACCGACTTCCAAAAAAAACTTGAAAAATAACTTCAATTTCGGAAGTCGGTGCCCATAAACGAAAATACACAACCAAAGACACCGACTTCCGAAATTAAAATATTTTTTTAAGTTTTTTAGTGTTTTTTTTACAGTAGTGTTTTTTTACGAGTCGAGACGCGCACGCGCTGTCGCACGGACGCGTGAGACCAACCATGGCCTCCAAATTGTTAAAATGTTCGAGTTGTAATATAGTTATCAACGAGGTTCTAGCCTTTGTTAGTAATAAAATCGATGTGATGAACGAGGAGAGCATCAGTCAAATTTGTTTGAGTGCGTTTTCTGACGAGGACATTCACAGTGCTAAAAATCTTTTGTGCGAATCCCTACCTACGGAGAAGCGTAAGAAGATAAGGAAGAGAGATGGAAAGAAGATCCGTGAAATTGGTGACATCATCTGCATGCTGAAGGAGTCCGATCCTGAGATCTTACCGGTTTTTGTGGCCCGCGATCTACACAAGCTCCCACCGGTACTTTTTGATCATGTCGAGGTTACTCGGATTTTAAAAGATTTGATGCGTATGCAGCAAGAGATGAATCAGTTTAAAGAACAGTACGTCACTAAGGATAGCCTAGATACTGTTAAGTCTGAACTGGAAAACCTAAAAAGAGCATCTATAGTGAACAACTTTGGAAGTACCCCCCGTAATATTAATATGAAGAGAGGTGGCTTTTTACTGGATAGTCATGATGACTACTGCAGTGGTCCTAGGGGACTTACATACGTGGGAGCAGAACATGGCACTCCATGCAGGGAGCCTAGCGAAGCGCGATCAGAAACCAATTATCGGGATATCGGTCAAACTTTTTCTAAAAGTGAGGGTGTTCAGAAAATCTGCGGTGAGACTAACTTATTGAGCGTGAGCGGTAGTCGCCTTACGGCGCCAGCGGCCGGTGACGCGCTCGAGTCGGTGACTCACGCGCAATCAGCTCGATCGTCGTAACTAGCGAGGTGGGACACACGGCCATTTCGAACGTAAACAGCAACGTAAACGGTAATAAGAAATCTTTAGCCGATGTTGTACGCGAAGGTGACTGGAAAATGCCCAAAGAAGACAAAGAATGGACCCTAGTACAGAGGAGACGTCTACGGAACCGCTTTGTTGCGAATAGAGGAAGGGCAGTTTTGAGCCCAGAAGCGAGTTTTAAAGCTGCGGACATAAGTATTCCTATTTACATATACAATGTTGCGAAGGGCGTGCCCGTGTGTGATATTCAGAGTTATATTGCGAGTAAAACTGATGTCACTGTTTATCTAGAAAAAATGCACATGAAGACACCAAAATCATATGATGCGTTTAAAGTATTAGTACCGAAGCATAAATTAGAAACATTTCTGAATGATGATTTCTGGCCAGAAGGCGTCGCATATCGACGCTTTGTTGACTTCAAGATTAGAAGTAATGGTATAAAGAGTGGGGAAAAATTTGTATGTGTGCAACCTTCCGTATGAATAATTACGCCAAACTCGTAACATTTAACTGTAAAAATATTGTAAGATCAGTGGAATGTGTAAGAAAAATATGTGAAACAGCTGACATAATAGCACTTCAGGAAACGTGGCTGTTGCCGCATGACATTCCGTTCCTGGGCAGCATCAGCGATTATTTTGCGTTCACTGGCAAGTCTGCCGTGGACACTTCGGCCGGTGTGCTCCGCGGCCGTCCGTATGGCGGTGTGGCAGTGCTGTGGAGGAAGTCTGTGTTTCCCTCAGTGTCAGTGTTACAGTGTCGTAGTGATCGCATAGTAGCTATTAAGGTTGAGATATGTGAGCGTTCTTTGCTAATTATATCTGTGTATATGCCCACGGACTCAAGAGACAACTTGATTGAGTTTACGGAGTGTCTAGGCGAAATAAATTCTATAATTGAAAATAGTGATGTGGAATCTGTGTATGTGTTGGGAGATTTCAACGCGCACCCGGGTGAGTTATTCGCTAATCAACTTTTAGACTTTTCTGCGGAACAGTCATGGGTGTGTGTTGATCTTGATTTGTTACCTAACGATTCACACACTTTTGTTAGTGAGGCACACGGTTGTCGCAGGTGGCTCGATCACTGTGTGGTTTCGAGCGCCGCGCGTGCAACTACAGATCACGTGACTATATTGTGTGATACATACTGGTCTGATCACTATCCTATGCAGTTAACTTGTAATTTAAATTTAATAAAACCTAAAATCGTAACGAAGAGTGTTTGTAAAAATAAAGTAGTTTGGGGAGAGAGGCAGGCTTGTCAAATTGAAACCTATCATCATTTTTGTCATAATAAGTTAAGGGATATTGACTTTCCAGCGGATTTTGTAACTTGTGCTGATAAAATGTGTAACTGTACAATCCATGAAACCTTAATTAATGATATGTATAAAAGTATAGTGCGTATACTGGCTGAGGGCGCGGAATATTCATGTAGTACGGCTTCAAATCCCGGTAGGGGTAAACACATAATAGGCTGGAACAAACACGTGAAAGAGGCTCACGGTAAGGCTCGGCAATGTTATCAGAATTGGCTATTGTATGGGAAACCTAGCTCTGGATGGTTATACAATGAAATGACAGAGTCTAGGCGATTATTTAAGGTAAAATTGAAATGGTGTCAAAATAACCAACAAAAGATTAAAATGGATATAATAGCACGACACCATTCCAATAATAATTTTTCAAAATTTTGGAAATCAACGAATAAGGTAAATCTGAAGCCGAGCCGGCCCGTGAGCGTCGAGGGTTTTCACGACCCGGATGATATCGCGAGATTGTTTCAGCAGCATTTCCGGGTTGAACAGGTTTTGAGGCCTGCACAGTCTGACCTGTTGTCGGTGTCTGGTGCTGGGGTGGCATCTGGAGACATCAATGTGAGGTTCACTGCAAAGGATATAGCTATGGTCATGAAATCTATGAAAAGAGGAAAGTCACCAGGACATGATAGCCTCAGCATTGAGCACCTGCGGCATACTGGGGTACACTTGCCTAGGGTTCTAGCTTTGTTATTTAACCCGTGTGTTAGCCACTCCTACTTACCTGACGATCTCATGTTTACTGTTATTGTCCCTATTGTAAAAAATAAGACCGGTGATGTCTCGGATAGGTCCAATTACAGGCCTATCTCGTTAGCTACGGTTATAGCAAAAGTGATGGACGGTCTGCTTGAGGGCCATTTAACTAAACATATAAAATTGCACGGCGGTCAGTTCGGTTTCCGGACTGGTCTGTCCACGGAAAGTGCGATCCTGTGCCTCAAGCAGACCGTGCACTACTACACTGCTCGTAAGACGCCAGTATACGCGTGTTTCCTGGACCTGTCCCGGGCATTTGATATGGTCTCATACGACCAAATGTGGACAAAAATGCGTCAAGACACCAGTCTGCTCCCTGAGATTGTATCGATATTTGAGTACTGGTACAACAATCAGAAAAATGCTGTTAGGTGGGCGGAAAGTAGATCGGAAGAGTACAGTTTAGAGTGTGGGGTGAGGCAGGGGGGTTGACCTCACCGAAACTTTTTAATTTGTATATGGACCGCCTGATTGGAGAGCTGAGCAGCACAGGAATCGGATGTCATATAGATGGGATTTGCGTTAATAATATTAGCTACGCGGATGACATGGTGCTGCTCAGCCCTTCAATCGGCGCGTTGCGTAAGCTGCTTCGTATCTGTGAAGGGTATGCGGAGGCCCATGGGCTCAGATACAATGTGAAGAAAAGTGAGGTTATGGTTTTTAAAGCACCCAAAAAAGATTTCTCAGACGTACCACCCGTCTCACTCTATGGTACACCTTTAAACAGAGTCACTCATTTCAAGTATCTGGACCACTGGGTCACCGAAGACCTCAAAGACAACATGGATGTGGAGAGAGAACGTAGGGCGTTGTGCATCCGCTGTAATATGTTGGCTCGCAGATTCGCTCGTTGCACTGAACAAGTGAAGGTCACACTATTTAGGGCATTCTGTCAGACCTTCTACACGTGCAGTTTGTGGGCTAAATACACGCAGGGGACGTACAACGCTCTGCGTGTACAGTATAATAACGCGTTCAGGGTGTTGATGGGGCTGCCGCGCTACTGTAGCGCGAGTGGCATGTTCGCAGAAGCGCACGTGGACGGCTTCCATACCATCATGCGTAAGCGCTGCGCATCGATGCTGGCGCGGGTGCGTGGCAGCCCCAGCGCCATTCTGGCCGTATGTGCCGGCCGCTGGGACTCGGTACTGATGGCACATTGGATGAGCCTTCACGCGAGACCAAGCGCCTGACTACTTTGTACCTTTACTAACACTAGGCTAAGAACAATGTTACTAACCACTTTAGATTTGTATTGTTACTATCACTAGGTTAAGAACATTGTTACTAACAAATTTATGGACCAAGTCTGAAATAAATTTTATTATTATTATTATTTTTCGGTTCTTTACGTTTCTTCTCATTTAAGAGAGGTTAAGAAACCTTACATACGGGTCGGGACCAAGTATGTAAGGCGAAATTTAGATAGAAAAGGTGGATGACAATGTTGAAGAAGTCAGGAACTTTCGGGTGATGCGACAGGTGTTAAGAATGGTGGCTTTTTGGAGCATGTAAAGTGTGTGAGTAGGCATCTGTAGGGTGTTAAGGCTTTTGGGTGTGAGAGATTTTGGTACTATACCAGTAGATGAAAGGACAATGGGGACAATATGAACGGTTTGTGCTTTCCATTGGGTTTTAATTTCTATGGCGAGATCTTGATACTTACTGAGCTTTTCGGATCTAGTGGTTTGAATATTATGTGAGTTAGGTATTGCTATATCTATCAGATAAACTGTTTTATTGGTTTTGTCGTGAACGGTAATGTCAGGTCTATTGTAATGGATAGTTTTATCTGTTATTATTGTTCGGTCCCAGTAAATTTTCTGATCCTTACTTTCTAATATTATTTCTGGTTTATATTTATAATAAGGTATGGTTTCGTTAACGAGTTTATATTTATAAGCTAACTGTTGATGTATAATTGCAGCGACTTGGTCATGGCGGTGTTTATAATCAGTTTGTGCAAGTGATTTACAAGCTCCTGTTATATGTTGTATGGTTTCAGAGGCAGTGTTGCAATGTCTGCACAAGTCAGTCAGTTGATGTTGGTCCTTTATGATGTACTTTCTGTAATTACGAGTGGCTACTATTTGATCCTGTATGGCCAGCATAAAACCCTCGGTCTCGGGAAACAATTCACCTCGTTTGAGCCATTCGTTCGACTTAACTTTGTCGACGTGTGGCTGGCTCAGGTAGGCTCGGTGTCTTCCGTGTAGGGCTTTTGCAGACCATGCTGCAATTTTTTGTTGTGTACTTACAATGTGTTCATTTATTTGCGTATTCCTGTTTTGTAGGTTTAGTGGTGTAAGTTTCTTATCTGTTTCCGTAACCTGTTTGTGTAGTGATGAATGTTCTGATTTGTTATGGAAGTACGCTCTGAGTGAAAGTATCTGTTTGTTGTGTAAATTGTGTATGTCTATTAATCCTCTTCCTCCTTCTTGGCGCGGCAGTGTAAGACGTTGTATGCATGATTTTGGATGGTGTTTTCTATGTTTGGTTAGGAGTGTATTGACAGTGCGCTCTAGTTTTTTAATATCAGTCTTTGACCATCGTATAATTCCGAAAGAGTATGTGAGAATAGGTATTGCAAATGTGTTGATGGCTTTAATTGTGTTTCTAGAGTTAAGGTTGCTTTTTAAGATAAGGTTTAGGCGGTGTGAGAACTTTTTTTGTAGTTCTTGTTTTGACATCTTTTGTTGTATCTGCCTGGACTGTTTAAAACCTAGATATTTGTATGTACTCTGTTCATCCATTGGCTCGATCGATTCACCTGATCTGATGCTAGTGTGTAACTGTTATTTTGTATTTTTCCTCTATAAATTGATAGAATTTTGCACTTATCTACTCCGAACGACATGCAAATATCGTCAGAAAATTGTTGTGTTGTGTCAGCTAGTTGGAAAAGCGCTTTTTTGTCAGCTGCGTATAACTTTATGTCATCCATGTACATTAGGTGTGTAAGGGTGTATTCTGTGTCATTATTTGCCAGAGTGAATCCAGCGTCTGTTTTATCAAGCAAGTGTGAGAGTGGATTGAGTGCCATGCAAAACCACAGAGGACTTAGAGCGTCTCCTTGAAAAATTCCACGTTTTGAAAGAAAAAGAAAGAAAGAAAGAAAATACATTTATTTGCGGTAAACATGACGCAAAGAAAAAACACAAATACAAAAAATAACGAGTTGGGGAAAAATATGCGTCACATTCACGCAAAACGGCAATCGCTCAGCATAATGCTACGACCCTATGCGAGACAGAGCCCCAGCGCTGGTTTTCAGCGATAGCCGGCGCTGACGTGATGACGTCAACCAGTGCAGCATACGAAAATTAAAAATAAACATTAAAATAAGAAATAAAATAAATACACAGATACAATAATAAACAACAATAATACAGATAATAATAATATAATAATATAAACAGTACGGTACGGTAGTAATATATACAGATTGGTTCAGTAACTACAGTCGCGGAGGCTGAATTAATTTTAAGAACAGCTTGCCAATTCTGCATGGAAGTTTCTAAGAATTGTTTCAGTGTTGGGTGAATTTTATATATATTTAGGACGTGTAATAACCAGCTGTGCGGAACCGAATCGAAAGCCTTTTGGTAATCAATAAACATTGTGTGAATATCCTTCCTGCTTTTAACAGCGCTGTTCATAGTAATCGCGTCAATGGTAAGTTGCTCTTTACATCCTTGGCTATTCTTACGACACCCCTTTTGTTGTTCTGCTAGAATGTTATTTTTAGTTAAATGTTCGTATACTACTTCACTTACGCAGGCTGTTAATATTTTGTACAAGGTTTGTAAACAAGTAATTGGGCGGTATGTCGCCGGGTTTATAGTGTCATTCATGTCTTTAGGTATCATGTAAGTTACTCCGTGTGTTATGTATGTTGGAAGTAAATTTGGTGATTGAATGAATGTATTTAAATAGTTATGTAAGAATGGATGTATGTAAGAGAATTTCTTATACCAGTAGTTGTGGATGTGGTCTGTGCCAGGCGATTTCCAGTTGTGTGTACGTTTGATGACGTCTATAATTGTATTTATAGGTATAAGCTCAAATTCCATTTCTGGAGTTTCCCGTGTTGTTTCATTGACCCAGTCTGCGTGATTATTATGGTATACTGTATTTTCCCAAATGTTGGCCCAGAATTCCCTTAGTGTTTCGGATGAAGGTGTCTCTAGGGTTTGGTTAGGGGTGTCTTTGTTATTAGCTGTCAGGTTTCTATAAAATATTTTTTCATTGTTACAAAATTTTATGTTCTATACTTTGCGGTTCGTGCATGTTATGTATCTTTTAAGTCTACTGGATGCTGCGCTTAATTTTTGTTTTAAAGTGTCCAAAAAGTGTTCTATTTGTGTATTTGAGTTTTCGTGTTGAGCGTGTAGCTGGTATTTTTTCTTTATTTCTTCTACTGCTGCTACTAATTTTTGACTTCTACTGCCGTTACTAAAATGTGTCAACCGACCTATGTTTGCTCTTAGATTTACAATTTTCTTTTCTAATCTGATTTGCCATTTTGGCTTTCGTTGTGTATATGTGCGACGTTCATTTTGTGTAGGGTCCGATAATATTTTAGCTCCGTTGCATGTAGCTGCCGTCCATGCTGCACAGTAAATTATGGTATGCAATTTGATGAATTCGGTGACGACATTTACGTGTTTCGGGAGAATGACAGTATTTATGTATGTAACTATGGCAGAAAACTTTCTGGATGTCTTCTGCTTGGGGATGTATGGCCTATTAGTGGGGAATGTGTCAACAAAATTATTCTGAGCTTGTTGAAATTCGGCCTCAATTTCTGTGTTGATTTCTAGGGCAGCATCAAAGTTAGTTAGTGTAGGTCCAGATTGACCAATATGTATGTTGTTCAAGAAATTGTCGTCATCTGTATTTACGAAAGTCTGAGATACGATGTCAGTATCTGTGCTATTGTTTAGGGATATATGAGTGGTGAGCGTATTTGTAGGTGTGTCAGTGAAGTGAGGATTTGTATCCGGTTGTTCTAAGTCTTTCTGTGTTAGTGTATTCAAGTGATCGATACTTATGTATTCAATATTTTGTGTATCGGTGTTACTTTCCCTTAATTCAGCAGCTATCTGGTTTTTAATTTCTTCTTATCTATTGGGGTTTATATATTTGTTATTTAAAATCGCTCTTACTTGATCGGATAAGCTTTGCTCACTTATATGTGTTAACTCCGGATAAATATTTATGAATTCCTCATGTAAATATTTTCTATAGGCTGTTTTATCTGTTTCTAATTTTGTGGCAGTGTAATATATTTTAATTATAGTTTCATTATATTCGTTCGTCCATTTCATTCGCTGGCCGGTTTGTGTATGAGATTGTGTAGAGTGTTGCTGTATTTGAGTGTGTACTATTTGTAATTCGGCTCTGACTTCTTCATAAATCAGATCTATTGTGTCCTGTGGAAGTAATTTCTTTTGAACTATCGCTCGACGCTGGTCGCCTATTCTTTGTCGGCTTACTTGCATAGCAGGGTATTTTTCAAGAAACTTTGTGTGGAGAGATGGAAGATATGCATTTTTGTCGGTTTCCATGCTAGTAAGATGAAGATAAGTGTGTAGGATGAATTTATTCATTTCAATGCTCCATTTCCTACGAGTTGTTGCAGTTCTTGCGGTGGGTACAGTATTATCGACAAAATTTGTCTCCTGTACAACATCCGCTGACTGTATACTGATAGATGATGTTGATGGCGTCGGAGTGACGCGAAAAGATTGTGATGATGATGATGGGATTGATTGAAAAAGAGATGAGGGAGATGACGAAGAGAATTGTGAAGTTTCGTCATTAATCTGAGGCAGATTCGCCTGAAGTTGTTTTTTTGCTTTAGGTCGAGTATTCATGTTGTTCCCACAAGTAGCTAGGGACTTAAAAAGTCGACTACAGCAGAGCCCTGCGTTCACTGTAGTAAGGGTGAATAAAACTGGAGGTCTCCTATTATCCAGAGTTGGCACACTAACGACTAGTGCTCTCCCCTAGCCATGAAGCCCTCGGCATGTGCGACCTTGGCTTGGATTGTATCTCTCTTGGTGTGGCTCCTCACCCTAGATCTGTCTCGGCAAAGTAAACTCTACCGGCACAGACCTAGAGTTCGGAGCGCGCAAGCCCCACCACGACGTCAACGTAGAGATACGACGGTGGGGTTATTATTATTATTATTCTTTACACTTTTTAGTTATGGTACCTGTCCCACACACATTCGTAAATCACTATTTGATATGTAAATTACCGTGACAGAAAATTATTAATACATTATCAATATAAAATAAACGAAGTTGAAAAAATACGCAGTATTAAGGATAACTCAAAGAATACTGGTCAGAACTTGATCAAATTTAAATGGGACCACATGTGAAGCACTAGCTTTCAAATAAAAAAATAGTCATCCAAATCGGTTCACCCAGAAAAAAGTTCTGAGCTAAAACATATAAAAAAAATAAAAAAATACAGTCGAATTGAGAACCTCCTCCTTTTTGGAAGTCGGTTAACAAGAAAAAATAGAAAAACTACTTTAAAAAGAGTTGATAAAGAATCTTTCCCTTATCTTTTTCCAATAACCCGTAATTAGTAAGACGGGCTGGTGTCCGCAACTCCACGTCGAGTGCGTATTTTGCGTACTTCATAAGCCCTACAAGGCTATCATTCGTAGATCTTTGACAGTCGTTATGGGTAGTCAGAAGCCCGAAAGTCTGCAAACCAGTCTTACAAAGGGATATCGCGTTACCCAGTAACTGGGTTGTGAAGAGCCGATTGGCAGTCGCTCTATGTAAACTACTGGTATTCAGCTGCATCAGGTCAGACTGGAAGCAGACCGCTAAAAAAAAGAAAAAAGCCAGAAAAAAGCTACGTAGATGATGGTAAGCCTTATAAGATGTATTTACTAAAATCGAACGCTAGAAACATAGTAGAAAAAACCGGCCAGGTGCGAGTCGGACTCGCGCACGAAGGGTTCCGTACCATTGACTAGGTAAACTTAAAATTGCGTTTTTTGTATGGGAGCCCCCTACTTAGGGGGCTCCCATATAAAAAACCGTGATCCCATTATTATTTATTTTGTTTTTAGTATTTGTTCTTGAACTGTCTAGTTATCGCGGTTCTTGAGATACAGCCTGGTGACAGACAGACGGACGGACAGACAGCGAAGTCTTAGTAATAGGGTCCCGTTTTTACCCCTTGGGAACCCTCAAAATTTATTGTTTATTTTTTATTTTTGTGTGAAAATTTTAATGCGGTTTACAGAATACATCTACTTATCAAGTTTCAACAGCATAGTTCTTATAGTTTCGGAAAAAAGTGGCTGTGACATATGGACGGACAGACAGACAGACAGACATGACGAATCCATAAGGGTTCCGTTTTTTGCCATTTGGCTACGGAACCCTAAAAAAGGGATTAAGCGCCATCAAGTTCCGGAAAATTAATTTTCGACATTGTTCTGATTACACAAACTTATAAGTCCAATCTTATCCTTGGCCATTTATTATCAGAATCAGACTAATAGCCCAGATTAGGTGATGTCCTTATCTGGCGATAGGCCCGAGTACAATCTTGTCAACGGAACCGCGTGTGAGTAGGGTCAGCAAACGAGATGGAGACGGATTAATTTAATCCAATGACAAGGCAACCTTATTGATATCAAGACACAGAGGTGAATGACATGTAGGGTGTGAACAGCCTTTGTAAGAAAAAGAAATCATGTTTTCTTTTAAAATGTAGAACTATAATTCAAATTTGGAACTTTGTCAATTAATTTTGTTTTTCTAATTAGGACCGGGAAATTAATAAATGAATAAAGGCATCCTTATAATATTTAGACATAAAAGTCTATAGTATTATCATAATTAATAATTGTTGACTGTAATTTTATTTATTCAGAAGTGAAATTATAATTATGTACATAAATAACAACTTACATCTAATTAATTAACCTAACCTAACTAAAACTATTAACAAACTAAAAAATGGCGTCAAAAAATCCCTCCGCATCGCTGTCGACTGGTAATGTACCCAAGAGACTGGCGGCATTGCCAGTTGAATGTGATTTCATGAGCCCCAAACAAGACTGTATCCTGTTATTAGTCAAATTTCATTCTACAGACTAGCAGCTATGCCACCGTTCTGCCGAGAAAACATACATTCAAATTAAAACCAAAATCTTGTAAATCGAATAAAGGTTTTCGAGTAATAGGCGGACTAGCTTAAAGATAGACAGGACGGGTAAACGTCACATATTTAAGGAGCCTTTAATTATGACTGACAGTATGGGTCACAGTCCGAGGACAAACGATTTTATACCTAACGCTTGCTACAAAAAACGCGACAAACCGCATCACAAACTAGCACGTATCGGGCGAGCCTTCTTGCTCAGACCAAAGAACGATCTACTTCACACTAACGTTCTACCAACACAAGAAACCCCGTACCGAGGCAAAACCCGAGGCGCATTAATGATTAATTGTTAATGACCGTGTTATATGAGCAGTGGTGGCCTAGTAACGGCCGCGACTTACGGGTTGTAGGTCGTAGGTTCGAACCCCGACAGGCGCTTAACTTTGTCTAAATTATTTTCATCACCACTGCTCTCAAAACGGTGAAGGAAAACATCGTGAGGGAACCGATGTGTCCTAGAACCAAAAATTCGAAGACGTGTGACATCTACCAACCCGCACAGAGCCCGCGTGGTTGATTACGGCCCACTCCCTCTCACAGAGAGGAGGTTTGTGTCCCAGCAGTGGGAATGTTATAGGCTGATTATGCATGTTATACCTACTTGTGATTTTTGGCTTTGTGTGCTCGCTCAGTAGGTATGTTAAGGGACAGTGACGTAGTCGCCCGCGCATCAAGTTACTACAGTCAGATTTTCTCATTCGATTTTGAACTTAACCATCAAAATTTTGAGGTTTAAAATCGTTTTGAGAAGTTTGACAGTTTCGTGTAGCTTGACCTGCTGGCGATTGTACATATGTCATGAATATGTTCAATATAGTCCGATTGATATCAGCCAAGATATCTAATGACGACGATGTTTCTCTTGCAGTGTCCTTAAGCATATTAACGCCATCTATCTATCTAAACATGTATATTAAACTGCCGAAAGGACTGGTCAGCAATGGCAGTGGACAGACGTGTGTGGGAAAGGGAAAGAGAGGCCTCTGCCCGGCAGCGGGACATTAAGAGGTAACTAGATAGATATAACGGGTGTAAAAAGACACTTAACAAAGCCGAGAGTCACTTGTACTCCCTGTCATTGTATTTTTTTTTTCTACTGGACTATACCTGGGAACCTTCTGGTTACAGAGATATTGAAGGTCAAAATTACAACTTTTACTGACGTTTTTTTTACAAAAACAAGTTTTTATTGTTATAACACAACTTTAAATACCCCCACGACCCCCGTACTGTTGCATGCATCCATAAGCACAATGTTTTGCGTGTGAATTTTCAAACAAAAAAATAAATTCGTTACCCAACAATTATTTTTGTGCAATGTTACTTAGTTTGATGTACAGAATGCGTAGTTGACGGCTATGTTATGGTACTTTTTACACCCTGTATGTTAAACTGTAGGTCGATCCCATTTTACGATCTTGGTATAATTCACAGGGAAAGGCAAAGCTATACTAATTAATTAACAAGTATTGTACTCACAAAAGTTTTCATTAAAACCTTCGATTCACGCTAAGACCACTAGCCATAGCACGTGCATAGCTGACATTTGTAAACGAACTAAACAGAATATCAAGATTCTCTTCGAGCTCACATTTCTACGTGAAAGTGCTCTTCGAAGCCACATAGCGTTACAAAAAGAGGCTTACAGTCACAATATCAAGTGCCCTGCGACGAAGAAAATCTTAACAAATTTTTCGTAAATGTACAGGGGAGCGCGCCAAAGATTCAAAAAGTTCTTATTTCGCCAACAAACCTTGAAAAGAAGACTCGTCAAGGGAAAATCTACTTTTAAATAATGATAATTTGTACTTTATTAGTGTTTGTGAGTTACAATGACATTCCACGACTTAAACAATATAAAAGATGTTGTTGTGTGTTTATGTTTGCTTCCTATGGCTAACATTTTTATATATATAAAAATTACGTGTCACGTTGTTTGTCCGCGATGGACTCCTAAACTACTGAACCGATTTTAAATTTGATTTGCACACCGTGTGCAATTTGATCCAACTTGAAAGATAGGATAGCTTACATCTCAATTTATAGTTGCAATATTATTTTATTGCAAATTATTTGTCTATTATTTGACAGTCACAATTATCTGTTAGCTGCAAACGATTCTAACAGATGGCGATATCTGGTGACTGGATTGAGTAAGTATTCAATAGATGGCGCTATGTTAAAAATACAAACGTTTCATATAAGCTATATGAAACGAATTTATGTTATTTCATTTTTTTTTCATATATTATAAAGAGAAAAGATATGATTGTTTGTATTGAATAGGCCCCGAAACTACTGAACCGATTTCTAAATTTCTTTCACTGTTGGGAAGCTACACTATCTCCGGGTGACATAGGTTATATTATATTATGCTTTGCTATCCGAGCGAAGCCGGGGCGGGTCGCTAGTATATTATATTTTTATGTGTTTTGGCGTATTAATGGCAAACATAGGTAAGTTGTTGTAACTAAATATAACTTATTGAACGTTGACTTGCAATTTTTTCCCACTGGCAGATTAAGTCAAATACAGGGGTGAATGCAAATAAAAGAGCATATTTTGTTTAGTAAGACTGTGATTGCAACTCAAAATCGCCAAAAAGTGAGTTGTCCTTGCAGGTGTCAAAGTGTGGTTGCGCTAGGTAAGCTTATCGCGTTCGCACAGCGCACACTTTCGCTGAACATAACAATTTGCATTCAACGATGGAAAAACTGATTAAATCTACATATTCTATATGACGGAGAAGGTACGTCTCTCTCGTTATTATCAGCCATATTTGAACTACCGTGGGCGTACTAGAGGAAGTGTTAGTTATTGCGCAATAGAAAAACCGTTTGCATGTCAAATCAAATTATAATTTACGAACAATTTAACTACACTAGCCAATCACACAATGTAGCTACACGACACAACTATACGGAACGCGCGACAGTTTCTAAACGTGTTCACTGCTTAGCCGCCAACAACAAACTCTGCATTTACTCTGGTCAAGCGTTATGTTATAGACTCTGTCGAGCGCCACCTGGTGGCGCTGGCGTCCCGATTACTCAAAGTCAAACGATTGATTTAACGTATTTCCGACATACGAGTATATATTCGAAACAACGTGCAAAAAGATGAAGCGCTCCAATTATTGGTTCTTGGAAAACGCATGCAAATAAAACTTCGCATGTGTGTACTGAACTCTGAATAAAATTGTGTCGATTAATGTGTACGTGTGCTGCATTACATAAATTGGTTGGTTATTTTGTAAATTCTATTATCGAATCCCTTCCACAACTTACTTTTGACTAAGAAAATATTCGCCATTGGGTGTGTGTAAATTAGGGGAGTATGACAAATTAATATATAGAGCTTTTTTGCTATTGAGCTTTTATTTTCGCAATTGAAATCGTCATTGCTTCATAGCTAATTCAGTTTGCTATTTCTCGTATTCCACTGAAGAAAACTGAATCAAATTACCATACATAGAAGAAATTAAATTACGTTAAATTACCTTGAATTCATTAGAAACACGTTTCATTTGGATCTAAATTCATATTTTACGAACTCCTAACTATAAATCATAATTATATTCAATGAAAAGTTTTTGACTTTGAAAAAACCTTTGCCTTTCGAATATTTCAATTAGTTTTTACCACTTTCCCAGAGGTGATTTTGTAATTGTAATTTTTTTTTTACCACAAACTTGCATATAAAAGTTTCATTATATTCTATTAGAATTAATTTTGGCTCATCATCATTATTTCAGCCGGAAGACGTCCACTGCTGGACATAGGCCTCCCCCAAGCACCGCCACTTCGACCGGTTCTGTGCTTCCCGCATCCTGCGGCCTTCACAAGGTCACGGTCCATCTTGTGGGAGGTCTTCCAACGCTACGTCTTCCGGTACGCGGCCGCCAGTCCAGAACCTTCCGGCCCCATCGGCCATCAGGCTACTTAGATTAAATGCGTGGGTATTGTAAATGTGATTAAGATGATCGAAGCAACTTTCTTATTGTACCTAATATCCACTTGATGTTTTTGTAGATTTTTGTAACATGCGATACCTTTATAGACAGATGATACAAAATGACCTAGGTAGTCCTCATTGTGAAAGATTTCTGATGAATCGGGATAAGAACTAGAGGAACAAACTATAAGAGAAAATAAAAGTAAGGAAGGCTGGCCATCATTTGGTTTATCAGCTGTGTATAAACCAAAAGTTAGTTAGTTAATTATGCAAAACAGTGTTCTGAATAATACCGCAATACAATTTCCAATTACCTGCCCTATTCTCTTATTTTATGAGTTTCCATCTCACATTACCGTGAACGCAATTTAATTTCGCATTCAAACTGAGTCAAAGGCACTTAATAAAACGCTGTTATAACCGTTAATTACCTCATCTAACAAATTGGAAATAGCACTGTTGGGCTTGCCAGCGCAAAATACTAATCACCCGCCCGTAAAAATGTGTTGCCAATTTAATAACTGCGCCATTTTTTTGGTAGAACGACAAAAAGCTTTTACCTTAATTAAACACTAGTAAGCTAATGATAAAGTTTTGTTCTAGGAATTAAATATAATTGTAGGCGAACTGTTTTACTTTGTTTTCTTAGGATTTAAGATTATAATGGTTTCTTAACTTAGTTAGAGATAGCTTTGAAGTCCTGTTATTGTCAAGGTAGATAAGAGCGGTTAGTAGCAGGAAATTCTGCTTTTGAGATTTTTTCTGTATTTCTGATAGCGATTATTCGCTCACCAAGAGTACGGTACCTACAGGTGGCTGGGCGCAGATAACGTATAAGTCAATTAATTGATTACCAACCAGCATGAATGTTAGAAATATTATAATTTATTCTATTATAAGTAGAGGTATTATAATTTGTCCATGACCTAAAATAAAAAAATATCATCCTAAAATAGCATCAGAAAATCTCATAAAAGCTGTTAAGAAGTAAATATCTTAATTTCATAGATTTAGGCCAGCTTGCACCACAAAACACTTAATACATTTAACGCTAAACAAGTTTGAAATATGGTTCCAATTCTGAAAATCGTTTGAAGATGATAGAGACTGAAAGATGGTCTAAACATGTTTAACTATAAACACATTTAGGGTGCAATTGAGCCTTAGAAATAGGTGAATATAGTCATTTACTGATAAAGAAGTCTTTATCAGTACCTAAAGGCATCCTAACTTATAATATTATAAATGCGAAAGTAAGTTTGTTTGTTTGTTACCTTTTCACGCCTAAACCACTGAACCGATCATCCTGAAATTTTGCATATACGTTGTCAGGTGTACAGAAACGGACATAGGGTACCTTTCATCCCGCAAAAAAATACTGTTCCCGAGGAAAACAACAATAACGTTCTTATGATAATAGATGGCGCCACGTATCTTTCGAATCATGATTGAATTATAACCAGAATTGATAGTCAAAGTCTAAATTAACGCGAGCGAAGCCGCGGGCAAAAGCTAGTATATAATAAAGCACTACTAATGAAACAACTCTCAAATGTGAGTGATTTAATATTTCACGATGTTGTTTATTCATCAGGCACATCTAAATATTTACTGAAGTACGTAATAAGTATGCACGGTAGATAAGTAGCACCTAATCGTTATAATAACAAACACGGCTCGAGATATTACTTTACAAAAACATCCGTCGGGGTCGCGGATTGTTCGAAAGATTTACTGTGGCCCTGCGCACAGGCAACTGAAGGAACACGGGTGGGTTTTAGTCAGTTAAGAGTTTGACACGCCCTTCCGCTTCGCCCAGAGCGGGAGAGGTCATTTAATGTTTTGCAAACAAAAAAAAAACAAAAACAACCGACTTAGTACTACAGTCGCCAACAGGTCAAGTTACACGAAACTGTCAAATTTCTAAAACCGATTTTAAACCTTAAACTGTTGATAGTTAAGTTCAAAATCGAATGAGAAAATCTGTCAGTTTTTGGTAACTGAATGCTAACTTGATGTGCTTGCGACTGTACCTGCTGCCTTATACGATGATGATGCCTCGTATGATGCAAATTCTACTCAACTTACATTTTGAAACAATGTCTGATGTCTATACTGAGGAAATAAAACACGAACATGAATTGATTGAACTTGATTATTCTATGTGCTGTTTACTTGATAGTAGACTGATTATGGTGATTAAGGCGCTACCCCGAGCATAATCTTGCAATAGTGCGTTATTCAGAGGCTATTAACTCAATAATTATCAGCAATAAACTACATCTAAAAGCAAATTATTAATGTTCCATATCCTATCATCACATTGCACGTTCTTATTTGCTTTTATGTATTATAAATACATTTAAAATCTCCTTGTAAAAAAGTGACTAAAATTCTTAATTGCATGCATCTTTTGCTAATGGTGACGCTCTAATAACTTAAGGATTACACTAATGGATAGGTCATGTAAAAATCTCTATATGTCACCTTTTATTTTATTATAAAAGATCGCTTGTCTTTTTTATTAAAATAATTCCATTTTTTTGTGAATTTTATGATAAATGGGCGTGCGCAGGGAACGGGACAGAGCGAGACTCAGCGACGGGACAGAGATGGACCGAACGCTCAAGGTCGTTTGGTCGGGGAAGCGCCTTAAGCTTATGTGTAAATGCTATCGACCGCACGTCGATGGTAACGCTTTGAATTTGAGCTGCACCTTAATTACGTAACACACTATCTATCATAATCTGAATCATTTTGAAGCCTATTGCTAATCCATTGCTTCATATTTTCGAAAAATTTGTCTGCTCAACAACGTAAATAACGCAATGAATGTTGTTGAACTGTCAAAATGAAATCCATTCCTACTGTTACTGTGTTATGTAATTACCCCGCTGGTCTAGCTTAGTGGGTACAGAGTCTCAATTATAAAAAAAAACAGACTGTATCTATTGTGTTAATCATAGAGCGACTACTCTACCTAAGACTTGCTTTGCAGTACAGGAAATGCTCTTGTTCATAATACAAGAGACAAGATAGATAACATGCGGGTTTGCACGTGAAAAAGCAAGAAAGACACTGCATAGATCATAAAGTATTATAGGGTATTATCAAGAGTTTATCAGTGAAAACGAATCAAACGTTTTGTTATTCAATGCGCACCTTACAGGAAGCGAGGCAAGGCATTAAGGTGCATTTGGGGTTTGGGGGTGTATTTCTTTGTAAAATTACACCAACGTGACCTATATTTACATAATCAGACATTAACAATGATTATTAAACAGTATCATTGGCATCTAAGGCTTTTACATAGGGTGTAATAAAGAAGATTACAAGCCACGAAACGTAAGCTCAGTATAATTCGTAACTAGCGCGTTTCATGGGACAGCCTTTTTATTTAACTGAGAAGCAAATGAGTTGTGTTGGCTTTGAAGTTGGAAACATACTGCAAAGTAAAATTAATATAAGCTTTGTGTGGGTTTCATAGATTAGTAACGTTTTTAGACGTTGCTTTTGAATGGGTGATGAAAATATTAAACATACAAAACATTCCGGTAATCCCCGAAGGATTAGGCAGAGTGTACCTAAAGTACACCCACATTGCACTAGTTATTTTTAAGTCCCATGTAATAGCGGGCGAGCCTAGACTCCGGGCTGTTACCAAGAATAGAATAGAATAGAATAGAATACTCTTTATTATGTACACCATAAAAAATAACAGATATAAATGTAGACATTTTACACAGGGTGACACAATGGGCGGTCTTATCGCTAAAAGCGATCTTTTACAGACAACCTTTGGATGGAAAGAAAAAAAAAAAGAAAAAAGAATGAAAAGATAAAGAAAAGAAAAGAAAAATCAAGAAAAGAAAGAAATCCCTGAAGAAATCCTCAAGAAATTCCTGATAGAAAAAAAATGGCCCAACCTGGGAATCCAACCCAGGACCTCATATTGCTGAAATTGAGTCAAATTCGGGTTGTAAGAATGAGCGCCATAGTCATATTAATATTTAGGGTTGGTATGTCTTTTTTCAGGTTTCAAGGCGGAACGAGTTGCACCAAAATATGTGCCATGCCATGGTGGCGACATTAGTCCATCAGGAAGGTAAGAGCGCTCGGATAACTTAAGGCGCTTCCCTGACCAAACGACCTTGAGCGTTCGGTCCTTCTCTGTTCCATCGCTGAGTCTCGTTCTGTCCCGCTCCCTGCGCAAGCCCATTTATCTTAAAATTCACAAAAATTGTGTAATTTATTTAATAAAAAAAGACTAGTGACCTTTTTAATTAAATAAAACGTGAATTATTTAGATTTTTAAATTATCTATCCATAAGTGTAATCCTCAAATTATTAGAACGTCATCTTTAGCAAAAGATGCATGCAATCAATAATTTTAGTCACTTTTTACAAGGAGATTTTAAATGTATTTATAATACATAAAAACAAATAAGACCGTGCAATGTGATGATAGAATAACGAACATTAATAATGTGCTTTTAGATGTAGTTTATTACTCTTAATTAATGAGTTATTAGCCTTCGAATAACGCACTATCGGAAGGTTTTGTTCGGGGTAGCGCCTTAAGAAAGGAGTAGTAGAGGCTGCTATTTGGATACCCCTCGGCAAAACCTTAAAATGGAATCGATGTGAAATCACGATACGAAGAATGTAAATTGAAACGTCCACGTGGCGCGGAATAAGAATAGTATTGCGCTGAATCCTTGCGTTTTCCTCATAGAGCGAGCTTTTTTGACTCATATAAAATATCAAGTTTTTAAGTAAACCCGCCTCTATTTCATAAGCCGTTCATTGCCGTAATGCACTAATTGATTGGTAAACGTATCGGGCCAGCAAGTCTACCTCATAATGGCGTCATGGCCAACAGCCGAGATTTATGAACGAAATAAATCAACCAGGATTAGATAGGTTCTGCTATGTTAGTGCAATTATTTATTACACCCATTTTCATTTTTAAAGACTGGTTTTCATGAATTATGGGTTGATTGTAATTTATAGTTCTACGAGTAACTTGGACATAATTGGAAAGAAACTCCTGTGTCACGGTAGTTTTTCTAGTGGTAGAGGTATCGCTAGTCGCTAACTATATTGTCGTGTGTACAGTTGAACAACCAGTTTAGTACACAGGCAAAAATATTTATCTTTTCACTACACTATCAATATTTATTTTAAGTACACACACATATATGACGCATGTAAAATACTCGAATACTCAGCACACTCACAACATTGATTAAAAGTAGTTGTAAGTTAGCTGCCTGTACCTATTATCAATCTCTTTGCTAAATAATAACAGTCGTACGGGTATTTCGAAGGTTAAGCTACGCTTGCCGCGGTCGGTTCGTGGATGGGTAACCATCAATTACATATCGAGACCCCTCCGTGCCTCGGGAAGCACGTTAAGCCGTTGGTCCCGGCTGTCACTCGTAGATCTTTGACAGTCGTTACGGGTAGTCAGAAGCCCAAAACTCTGATAAACAGTTTACCAAGTCGTATCGTGTTACCAAGTAACTGGGTTGTGGAGGTCAGATAGGCAGTCTCTCAATATAAAACACCGGTATTCAGCTGCTTCCGGTTAGATTGGAAGCCGAGCACAACATAGTTCGGAAAAGGCTAGGCAGATTGACCTATTACCAATCTCTTTGTTCGACTGTACCTTAATTTTTGTTCAAAAGCCTTTTTCTAGCATAATATTTATGTCGTTTACTGCCATAATAATTTGATTTACGACATTTCTATTCACTTGCAGGAGACCGTAAAGATCTCCCATTAAAAGTTTTCTGCAAGAGACGTCTCTTTAATTACTGCTTCCACATTTGGAAGTAATTATCACAGACACACATATAATTTGTAATTTATTCAAGAAACAAGTATACTTTCTCACTTTCAGGATGAAATGTTTCTGATTTCTCCACATTCCTTTAAAAATATTCGTTGTATTAACTATGTATGAGTAAAATTTATCGTGTGTTGAGAATTAGCAAATAAAAAAATAAAGTAAAAAATAACGATAAATCTAACCTTTACACAGTACTATGAAAAGAACTGTACACATCCAGTGTATATTTTACAATGTGTATCACCACAATTTTCCACGAAAACCCGTTACCCTGTTATTCTTTCATTCCACAAACCAGAATGAAAAAGTAACATCCAAACGAACATTGTAACAAAAACAGTAATTTATTGTTCTCGTATTTAAACTCCACAACCCAGGTATTGGGTACCCCTTGGTAAGACTTATTGTCAAACTTTTGGGTTTCTGACTACCCGTAACGACTATCAAAGATCTACGAATGACAGATGGAAACAACGGCTTAACGTACTTTCCGAGGCACGAAGAGGTCGCAATATGTAATGGATGGTTACCCATCCACGATCCGACCGCGGCAAAGCGTAGCTTAACCTTCGATCGATCCGTATGACAGTTAATATTTAGCCACGGATTATTATTTAGCAAAGATATCTGTAATAGGTACAGACAGCTAACTTACAACTAGTTTTAAAAAATGTTGTGAGTGTGCCGAATATTCGAGTCTTTTACGTGCCTCTTATATGTCTTATTAAAATAAATATTGGCAGTGTAGCGGAACGATAAATATTTTTGCCTGTATACCGAACTCTTTGTTCAACTGTACGCATCACAATTTAGGTAGCGATTAGCGATAGCTGTATCACTAGGAAAACTACCGTGACAGAGGAGTTTCTTTCCAATTACAATTCATGAAAACCAGTCTTTAAAAATTAAAATGGCTGAAATAAATTATTGCACTAACGTAATAGAACGTATCTATTCGTGGTTGATTTATTCAGTTCATAAATCGCAGCTGTTCACCATTTACATCATGAACGGTAGACTTGCTGGCCAGATCTGTTTGCCAATCAATTAGTGCATTAAACCAATTAACGGTTTATGGAGGCCACGGGGAGGAAATAGAGGCGGATTTACTTAAAAACTTGATATTTTATATGGGTAAAAAAAAAAACAGTCTATGAGGAAAATTATTCGGTGTAATTACTGTTCTTAGTCTATAGAGGTATGAGGAACAGGGTGTAAAGTTCACTCACTCCTCCACAGGAAAGGGAGGATCCTCCGACCAGACGGGTGTCGTGACTGGTGGGCAACTGCCCGACGATTGATGTCGGGATGTTGTATATATGCTAGTTGCGCGGTAAACTCTGCTTGCGCGATGCAGGATTTTGCGTGACGTCAGTGTGACGTGTTGCTCGCATGTGGCGTTTGTAGATGCCGCTACAAGCCCGGGCCACGTGGACGTTTCCATTTACATTTTTCGTATCGTGATTTCACATCGAATCCATTTTACACTATGGTCGAGGTGCATTCAAATAGCAGTCACCACATCAGTAATTATTCTTTCTTCAGTTAACCGGGCGCTCTTCCCTTCCTGATGCACTAATGTTTCCACCATGGCATGGCATATATTTTGGTGCAACTCGTTCCGCATAGAAACCTGAAAAAAGACATACTAGCACTAAATATTAATATGACTATGGCGCTCATTCTTACAACCCGTATTCAACTCTATCTCAGTAATATGAGGTCCTGGGTTCGATTCCCAGGTTGAGCAATTTTTGTCTATCAGGAATTTCTTAGTAGCAGCCCGGAGTCTACGCTCGCCCGCTATTACATGGGACTTAAACATAACTGGTGGAATGTGGGTGTACTGTAGGTACACTCTGCCTAATCGTTCGGGGATTACCGGAATGTTATGTACGTTTAATATTTTCAACACCCACTCAACCCAAACCCTTAACTATTACCCCTGTATTTAAAAACGTTGCTTAAAGTTAAGTAGTGATTAGCGACTTTTTAAACATACATTTTTGATGTTTAAACGCCTCTTAACTTTAAGCAACGTTTATAAATAAACCCCTTAGTGTTTAAGTAAATTATAACATACTAAATTAACTATGTTACTAATCTTAAAACTTAAGTTAAATATTGTTAAAAAATCAGTTGTCCTAATAGTAATTGTAAGAACTCATGCCGCCTGTGATACAAGTTTATCCTAGTACAGGCATCATACTTTGTAATACCTATATTATTTCTAAGAGTTGTACTGTATTTTACCAATTTTTATTTTTGAATTAATATTATTATGTTATTATAAAAGCAGTGTCTAAAAACTTTAGTAGTCTACGAAACCTAAACAAGGCTTGTATCAGCTTTGCTTTACCGTATATTTCCGACTTCACTGCCGACACAGCTCATTTGCTTCTCAGTTAATTAAAAGGCTGTTCCATGAAACGCGCTAGTTACGAATTATACTGAGCTTACGTTTCGAGGCTTGTAATCTTGTTTATAACACTGTAAGTAAAAGCCTTAGATGCCAATTATTTATTTATTTATTTATTTATTTAACCATTTATGTACACACATATATAAACAGACAAGAAGAAAGGAACAGAAAAATACGTACAAAGGTGAAGCTTATTTCTAAAGAAATCTCTTCCAGCATACCTGCGATAGGAGAGTATATTAAAGAGATGTAGACAACGTGTGTAAGAGTAGAAGGGAAAACAATATACATAAAATCTTAAATAATTTTCCAATTTAAATATAAACATACAATATGAGAATATACTTACATACATACATACTACTAAAATAAATATCACTAAAATATATAACAATATAATGTAATTCAAATAATAAATACATATGCAATTATGACAAAGTGGAAAGATAGTGCTCTTTCACTCTACTTTTAAATACTCCAATAGTATGGCAGTTCCTAATGTCAGGCGGAAGTGAATTCCACAATCGTACCGCGTGCACAGTGAAAGAGTATATTGTTTAATAATAATATTGTTTTGTGTATTATATTGTTTAATAATCATTAATAATGAATGATAAATGATGAGAAATGGTCTGATTATGTAAATATAGGTCATTTTCGTTACATTTCTTTTTTTTTTAATGAGTGTGTTTAGTTTAGTTTCTGATAATCCTGTGCGAGTCTCAATAAATACTTTTTCTTTCTTTCTTTCTTTAATTGTACCAAGAAATCTACCTGAATCAACAACACGAGTATCTACCTACGTTACTTCGCCCCCTGTAAGGTGCGCTTTGAGCATAAAATGTTTCAGCAGTTTTCACTTTCTTTGATAAATTAATAATCAACTATAATCATTTCTGGTTTACGCTTTGCCTTTCCTTCATTTTCACGTTTCATTTTATCTATCTATTGTTTCAGGCAAGTGGATGATTACGTCAGACTCTTTTCTTCAGTATTATGAACCAGAGCCTTTCCTGCGTTACAAAGCACCTCCCAGGTGTCTTCTCTATGCTTAACACAACAGATACAGGCTAGGGGCCTACTATAAACTATTAAAAAATTTGCCAAGTGCAAAATGGTTCAACTCAGCATGTTAACCTGATAGGTTTTGTGTTTGTACCGTGAGTATTTCCCGCTGACCTGCATCATGCCAATTTATGACCTGCTGCATAGTCTCTGGTCAGTAAGCTGGCAGCACAGATTAAATAAGATTATTAGGTAGGCTGCACATCAGTAGTAGCAAAACTATACAGTGCGAGTCTTCATAATGCGCGCATATCGAAATGAGAGACACTAAGATTAATTTTTTTCGAAGGAAAAAATATTTAAAAAAATCTAAAACAAAAACATATTCACAAAAGAAAGGGTTTCTTCGTGCTAAATTATAGTAGGTAGCCGAGTGCAAGGCCTTTCTTTAACAGTTGATAGGAAATGTTGTGATTGAGTTTTAGATATGATATTTTCAGTTTTAGAAACCTGATGTATCAGGTTTCTAAAAGTGAAAATATCCATATCCATTGTAATGGATTATAATTTAAAGTAATAAAAAAGGGTAGCTAATCGGGGCTTTTATTGAGAAATTTTACAATTATTGTAAAAATTGATGAAAAAATATCAGATTTTTGTAAAAAAAAATCCTTTAATTTTCAATTGAGGTGGATTTTTTTTCTTTAGTTTGTATTTTATGTGGACCTGTTACTTCCAGTCTTTACTGAGTTTGTTTAATCGTGATAGATTGATTAGTTTAAAAGTTATGCCGATTTGTTCACACAGAGGTCACAGCAGCGAACGAGAATTTTAAAAAGGCTATAATTTTTTAAATATAATTTTTAGATTTATTTAAATATTTTTCCGTCGATAAAATTAAGCTTAATTTCCCTCATTTCGATATGTGCACATTATGAAGACTCACACTCTATAGTGGACGATGGCCTGTTATTCTATTGAAACTCTGTATTACTAAGCTACGCCAGCTCAAAGTCAAAATGTTACCACCGACGTGCGGTCTACTGTATTTACAAATAAGTTAAATCACCATTTATACAGCCTATCAAGTAAACATCACATAGAATAATCAAGTAGGCAAACTTATCGGAATGGAAGTTGAGAACAATTTGCATCATATTAGGCGTAGGTGATGAGACGGTATTACCCCGTGGCGACGTGCTACACGCGACAATGTATAGCGGCAGACCAATTTTCTTTGGTCGGTCATTCAAACTCAAACTCAAACCCAAAGCATTTATTTCAAATAAACCAATTACAGGCACTTTTGAATTGTCAAGGGGTCGGTCAGTCAGAAAGATGAAGCTAGTTGCCCATTCCAAAGCGTAGTAGGTACCTATGGAGAAGAACGGACAAGAAACTCCATGGACACTCTTTTAAATCAAAATATGGTTACAAATTATTGGTTACATCATTCATGTTGAAATTATGCATGTGAGAACGATGCAGAACGTTAAAAGCGTCCGTAATAAAGAGACGACAACAATTCCAATATTAAATTAAAATAAGCCGTGGCAGCCAAGAGATGACCAGTCCCCACTGACGGCGCCCGTTCACGAACATGACGTATGGATCAGCACCATTTAGCTCAACCATTTTGAAGGGAACTTAATGATCCAACACACACGCCACCACCAGCGAGACATTTGAGTGAGCATGACATACTCTCAGCCGCCAGGGCACATTCAAGTCAATGAAAGATAAACCTAGAAAATGGTAGCTTTATAGTAGGTACGAATCCGGTATCCGGTACATTGAAAACGAATCCGGTATACTGCAGATTTCGCAGTAAACTTTGCTTGCGTGATGTAGAATTTTGACGTCAGTCACGTGTCTTGCGTAGTTCGTTTGTGGCGGTATAGACGTCGTCACTCGCCACAATTGTTAATCCATTTAATTTTGTCGTTGTTTCTTTACAAAAGATGAAGGCCTCCCATGTTTTTTGTTATACTTATTATTTACCTGTCCATTTAAAAGGCTATAATTTTATATACTCTGTACATACAATGTGAAAGCAAATTTTTATACTACTGTAACAAATTCATGTTAAGTTTAATCATTTTATTTCTTGGCATCCTGCCAACAATAGTTCAGTTCACCCTAACCGAATCAGTTTGACAGTGCGAGCGGGATAGAAAGATACAAGGCGCGGGGAAGTGGGAGCGAAATTTGAATTTCAGCTGAACTATTTTAAGCCCTTAAGCGATACGTGTCTTGCGACAGCGACTGCGGAGAAAACAAAAGAAGGAAGTTGTTTAGAGCATGCCACGAGTCACCGCGACGCGGGAAACATGTGACGCGCGCGCGTGTCGCTTGACACAAGTCGCGTCGCAAGTCGCATCGTTCCAGGCTCTGAACGGGACCTTAGGCATGTTTTTGTTAAGTAACATCTCGAGCCCTGTTTGTTACTATAACGATTAGCTGCTATTTATCGTGAATATTACGTACGTGCGTACTTCAGCACATATTTAGATTAGGTTGACGAATAAACAACATCGTGCAATAATAAATCACTCACATTTGAGAGTTTGAAATTCAAACATAATAAAGCACAGCATATGAATTATGCTGTGCTTTATTATGTTTGAATTTGGGTACCGATTAAGTAAATAAATATTTCTGAATGTATGAAATTCAGATGTTTAGATTATAACAGCTTTTTTGAGATTTTCTAGTGTTATTTTAGGAATGGATTTATAATAGGTCAAAGATAAATCGTAATGTCGGCACTTCTAATATTATATTTAAACTGGTAGGTACTTAATAAATTAAATGACCTACATTTTACGTGTTACCTGTGCCCAGTCACCTGTAGTCCGTAGGTACTCTTGGTGAGCGAATAATCACTATCAGAAATACAGAAAAAATCTCAGAAAAAGCAATTCCTACTACGTACTAACCACCCTTACCTATTACTCGTGACAATAATAGGACTTCAAAATTTTCTCTAACTAAAATTGTCTATAAAAGATCGCTTTTAGCCATAAGACCGCCCATTGTGTCACCCTATGTAAAATTTCTACATTTATATCAGTAAGTTTTATGGTGTACATAATAAAGAGTATTCTATTCTATTCTAAGAAACCATTGTAATCTTAAATCCAAATAAAACAAAGTAAAACAGTTTACCTACACTTATATTTAATTCCTAGAACAAAACTTTATCATTAGCTTACTAGTGTTTAATTAAGGAAAAAGCTTTTTGCCGTTCTACCAAAAATATGGCGCAATTATTAAATTGGCAACACATTTTTTCGGGCGGGTGATTAGTATTTTGCGCTGGCAAGCCCAACAGCGCTATTAACAATTTGTTAGATGAGGTAATTAATGGTTATAACAGCGTTTTATTAAGTGCCTTTGACTCAGTTTGAATGCGAAATTAAATTGCGTTCACGGTAATGTGAGATGGAAACTCATAAAATAAGAGAATAGGGCAGGTAATTGGAAATTGTATTGCGGTATTATTCAGAACAGTGTTTTGCATAATTAACTAACTTACTTTTGGTTTATGCACAGCTGATAAATCAAATGATGGCCAGCCTTCCTTATTTTCTCTTAAACTTTGCTCCTCTAGTTCTTATCCCTATTCATCAGAAATCTTTCACAATAAGTACTTACTAGGTCATTTTGTATCATCTGTCTATAAAGGTATCGCATGTTACAAAAATTTACAAAAACATCAAGTGAATATTAGGTACAATAACAAACTTGCTTCGATCATCTTAATCGCATTTACAATACCCACGCATTTAATCTAAGTAGCCTGATGGCCGATGGGGCCGGAAGGTTCTGGAGTGGCGGCCGCGTACCGGAAGACGTAGCGTTGGAAGGCCTCCCACAAGATGGACCGATGACCTTGTGAAGGCCGCTGGATGCGGGAAGCACAGAACCAGTCGAAGTGGCGGTGCTTGGGGGAGGCCTATGTCCAGCAGTAGACGTCTTTCGACTGAAATGATGATGATGAGCCAAAATTAAATATAATGAAACTATTGTATTCATGTTTGTGGTTGAAATCACCTTTAGGAAAGTGGTAAAAGCTAATTGAAATATTTGAAAGGCAAAGGTAATTAACTTTTTATGGATTATCGAATTTATGATTTACAGTTAGGAGTTTGCAAAATATTAATTTAGACAAAAATGAAACGTGTTTCTAATGAATGCAAGGTAATTTAATGTACTTTAATTTCTTCTATAGATGGTAATTTGGTTGAGTTTTCTTCAAAGGAATACGATAAATAGAAAATTGAATTAGTTAGCTATGAGGCAATGAGTTTTTTAATTATGAAAATAAAAGCTCAATAGCAGAAAATGCTGTTTACATGAATTTGTCATGCTGCCCTAATTTACACACAGCCAATGGTAAATTTTCCTTAGTCAATAATAAGTTATGTTTAATTATGAAAATAGCCAACCAATTTATGTAATGCCTTCAGCAGACGAACACATTATTCGACACAATTTTTTTCAGAGTTTAGTACACAAATGTGAAGTTTTATTTTCATGCGTTTTCCAAGAACCAATAATGGGAGCGCTTCGTCTTTTTGCACGTTGTTTCGGATATAAAGAATATGTAGATTTAATCAGTTTTTCCATCGTTGAATGCAAATTGTTATGTTCGGCGAAAGTGTGCGCTGTGCGAACGCGATAAGCTTACCTTGTGCAACCACACTTCGACACCTGCAAGGACAAACTACGTAACTCACTTTTTGTTGATTCTGAGTTACTATAGCAGTCTTAGTAAATAGATGCTCTTTTATTTTATTGCAATTTAACTTCCACTGAAGATCATAAAAAGGTATATTATTTAGTTACAGTTACTTACCTATGCTTGCCATTCATAGGCCAAAACTCATAAAAATACCCTTAAGTCATTTTATCTCAGAATAAAGAACACATTAACACACACAATTTAATTGTATGTCTAGATTACAATTTTTTTTTTTTTCAAAGTGTTGTCATTAAATGTCATTGTAAATCACAAAAGTGATAAAGTGTGGACATTAATAACATAATAGCATATTTATTATTTAAAAGTGTAGATTCTCTCTTCAAATCAAGGTTGGTTGGCGTAAGGAGTTAACATATATAATTTATAAGTAACATACTTAACATACATATTTTATTTTATTGTTAAGTCCTTACGCCAAACAAAACAAAAAATAGTTCTTAGGTATTAATTATTAATATCTAAGAACTTTTTGAAACTTTGGCGCGCTCTTCTGTAAAGTTACGAAAAATGAGTTAGGATGTTCTTCCTGGCAGGACACTTTGATATTGTGACTGTAAGCCGCTTATTGTATTGCTATGTAGCTTCGAAGAGCACTTTCACGTAGAAGTGTGAGCTTGAATAGAATTTTGATTTTCAGTGTAGTTCGTTTTCAAATGTCAGCTATGCACGTGCTATGACTAGTTGGCTTAGCGTGAACCGAAGGTTTCAATGAAAACTTTTGTGAGTGAAATGCTTGTTAATGAATTAGTATGGCTTTGCCTACTCCTGTGAATTTTATCAAGATGACACGATGAGAAGCACAGAACCGGTCGAAGTGGCGGTGCTTGGGCGATGTCTAAGTCCACGGTCGTTCGGCTGAAATGATGAATTGGTAAATTCTAAATTTTAATTTGTGAATGGAATTTTGTTATTTGTTTAATGTTATTTGTATTTAATGTATGGCTGCCTGCGATAAATGTTTTCAGCGGATTGTTGCGGCCTGGACACATTGATCGCAGAAGAGATAGCTGATGGGACCGAAAAATTCTGAAACGGCGACCGCGTACCGGAAGACGCAGCGTTGAAAGGCCTCCCACAAGGTGGATCAATGACCTGGTGAAGGTCGCAGTATTTACCAATTCATTTATATTAATTTAATTAAATGTTAGCAGAAATATTCACAGCCATGCCAAAGTAAAAAGTAGCTTCATATAATTATGGTTCTCAATATTATTTAAAAACCTGTTTTGAGTAACATGGCATAATTTCATCGAATAAAAGGCCAAGCCACAACAAAATGACGCTATTTTAGTATTTCCGCATAAAGTGCTATTCGTAAAATAATAAGCGGTTTTCATTTAATAACTGTTTAATAATCATAAAAGGTTTTTGTGGGAGGTTTTAAGCCGCTTTCAGTGGCTCAGTGGTGAAATGGAAAATTGTTGAGTTGAGTGACAATTGAGATGCCTTTACTAGGAAATTTTTATTTTATTAAAAGCTTCTGTGTATTTCAGTAACGAGGTAGCGAGGTAATTGCGTAACACACTAACAGTAGGAATGGCTTTCATTTTGACAGTTCAACAACATTCATTGCGTTATTTAGGTTGTTGAACAGACAAATTTTTCGAACATATGAAGCAATGGAATAGCAATATCCTTCAAAATGATTCAGATTGTGATTGATAGCGTGTTACGCAATTAGGGTGCGGTACCTACCGCTACCTATCTGTTTTTATCATTTATCATTTATTATTTTCAGCCTGTATTAACACTGTAGGTATGTACACTTTCCCGAAAAAATATCGGTGTATTTTCATTTATTTTGTATATGGTACTTTTTATGGAGGTAATTTTGTTATATTTTTAAAACGGACTTATCTATGCATCTTCACTAGGATAGAAAACGAACTGAATGAACTATTCTTATATCTAAAAGCACAAAGTAAAACGAAACGAAACAGTAGACTCTGCTCATAAAAAAATCGTAAAATACCAATACTTAATTCAAATACGTACCTAAGTTCTTTAAAACGAATAGACGCGCGAGCGTAAGGAATGCCGACAATAGTATCTATTCGAATCTCTTGAACACCAACAAGGCTCTCTTTACTCCCGCTAAACGCGCTCTTTATAAAAAAAATACGGTAGAATACCGCCTTTCAGAGAATGTGAACAAATTGATTTGTTGCTACAGTAAATAATGTTGTGATAATAGAAAATGGGGTTAAAAACTGAAAGCTCGTCATAGGTGGCAGCACAGTTCAACGTCTACAAATCGCCTTTGTTTTGTTTATGTTTACTTTTGTGTCGATCACAAATTAAACGAATATGAGACTTGGAGTGTAGCACTATTAAAAGACGAGCTAAGGAAAAGGAAAGCCTCTACCACTGGTAAAACAGCAGCTTTAGTGGAATAGATAATAAATTATAAACGCTTTATATATTTTTTAAACCAACTCGAGGATAATCTTCCTGACTAAAAAACATCAGAGATGTTAGTTGTAGCACTGATCTAATATGATAATATAAACACACTCACAGCCTTACTATCGTTAACGTAATATCACACTACAAGTGCCTGTAGGTAATAAAAACGGACTTAGTTCTCTTGGGAGCATCACCTGTATACGAATATCTGCCATATTAGTCTTCAGGTTTGAAAATAATAGCACGTAGTCTCACCGGAATATTGTTTTTTTTTTTCGGAGAGCTTTCTCGTGTAGCGGCATCTACAACGCCACATGCGAGCTAAGCGTCACACTGACGTCACGCAAAATCCTGCATCGCGCAAGCAGAGTTTACCGCGCAACTAGCATATAAACAATCCATTTACAATTACAATCTATGTCGCCATTTACAATCTATGTCGTCGCGAATCTCTTAGGGAACTATTTAAAAAGATTAATATTATGACGGTACCTTGTCAATTCATTTATGAAAATATTATGTATGTAAGAAAAAATCTACATCTTTTTAATAAAATTATTGATAGACATAATTTTAATACTAGAAATAAAGATAAAATAGATCAACCATTTTTTAGATTATGTAAAGTACATCTATCTTTTATGGGGTACTGTGTTAAATGTTACAACAAAATATCTTGTGATATATTGCAATTAAATGAAAGAAAATTTAAAACTCATATAAAAAGTACACTTTGTAAACAAGCATATTACAAATTAGAGGATTATATCCTAGATAAGAATGCTTGGAAACATGCTGGTCCTGCTCCATAGGACAATCTAGAGTGTAGACAAAATCAAACTGGTTGCTAATTTAATTGTGTAATTTATAATTTTTATGACATTGATTGTTACATTATGTACTTAACTACTTTAACTCACACACTAAATTATTACATGTTAAAATTTTGGAAACATCATCTACTTTTCAATATTTGTAAATATGTGAGCACCATGTATCTATCACATAATTAATTTACCTGCCTTTGCATTATATTTAATTCTTTTTACCTATTGTGGTATAGTAATTTTATTCTAGGTGCATAGTCTTCACATATGATTACGTAATTAATGTGAACTTACATAATATTGTAAAACATTCAAAAGAGTAACGGTGGAGTTTCTTGCCCATTCTTCTCCATACGAAACTACCTTTTGGAAGGGGCAAGTAGAATCAATTCTATTTTTTTGTAAATTTTGACGTTCTAAAAGTGCCTTTTATGTGCCTGTTTGAAATAAATGATTTGACTTTGACTTTGACAAAGTCCCGACATCAAACGTCGGACAGTTGCCCATCAGACACGACACACGTCTGGTCGGAGGTTTCTCCCTTTTCTATGGTGGATGAGTGAACTTTACACCCTGTTCCCAGTATACATGGTACATGGGTCCCCGTTATTTTGCAGTCAACAGCTGCGCAACGGGGAATATATACATAATTAATTACGCGTAAAAGAAATCACTTGTTTGCAAAAATTTATGTATAGTGAGAGATAGCTGTCAAATTTTTGGACGTTGGATAGCAGCGACATCTGTGGTGAGCAAGTGGCAGTTTTTATTCCCATTGAGTTGTTGAATGTTAAATAATTATGCTGTGAAAATTTGTACGGTTATGACTGTTAAGCAAAAACATGTATGCTCTTTTGATTTTTTGTATTTTACCATGTTTTTAAGCAAATAAATATTATTCTGTTCTATTCTATTCTAGTATCGTATTATAATCACTTCATATTATCACACCACTGGACAATTACTGGTCCTCCTTTTATTTTTCACGGCTTTCGGACGTGAACCATTTCGTTATTTTTTGGACCGGTCCATGACGTCGACTTCGTTCCTATAACTTAACTTAGACATGACTTGAACTTAACTTAGATATAACTTAACTTGACTAAGTATAAATCACTCTCATTTGAAAGTAGAATTAGAAAAATGAAAAAGATACACACACATTCGAAAAAAATACCTTCAGCGTACAATCAGAAACGACATAAGTAGAAGCTCGCAAACGAGTGTAAAGGAGATTGTATATTTTGTTCACACGCCAAAACAATTTAGCGACTATTAATGAAACGCATGTTGATTTGTTCTTTATGATCTTTAGATTACATTGGTAGTAATAATTATACCTACGAAACAGGATCATATTTAAAAAAAAATGCGTGAGTGTTGTGGAACACTCGGTTGTAACGAAGTTCCTTTCGTAGTATATTATTATTGATAAACGTATTACATACATACATACATAACATCACGCCTGTATTCCCCAAAGGGTAAGGCAGAGGTGTACCTATAGTACACCCACATTTCGCCAGTTATGTTTAAGTCCCATGGAATAGGGGGCGAGTCTATTATATTATTGATAAACAAATACAAATAAATGAATTACTAACTTACTGGCTGCCTTGAACCAATAAGCGCGAACCTATGACTGGGCACAGCCAATAGCATACGCGCTATGGATAACCGTCTACACTAAAGAAAGAGTCGTGACGGAAACTGGTGACGGAAAATTGTTACACGTTTTTTCGCCTAGCCCCCATCCGCCAAGTCCGTACCGTGCGATAAGGAACTTCGTTCCAAAAAATCACTAAAACAGCTATTGTTTAGTGAGTAGGTTGGCCTCATCGGTATTATAATTGAGTAATATAGTTCAGTAATAATGTTCAGTAATAAATAGTAGGAATGTAGGGTGTATGGAACGGTTCAGGAAATCAAAAATCACATATGTAACAAAGCATTTTTTTTTGCAAGTATATAATTTTCAACGTCAGATGAACTAGAAGCACCTCTTATCTTTATACCGTATCTTCTTAGAGTTCCGTCTTCTGGAACCAACCCTGGGTGCAACAACCCTCTTCTGGAACCAACCCTGGGTGCAGCAGCCAAATCATGGTAAATTTTAGAACGAGACTACATAATTAAATGCATAAATAAAATTAAGTGTCTGTGCTGTTGACCGCTGAGGAGTTTCCTCGTCTGGAGTCAATCCTGGCTGTAAAATCAGGTCATGCATTATACAAAAATGCATTGTCTTTGAAACAGCATCAAAATGTAAAATTTGAGCTCCGTAGGATAAGAGAATGTGGTTTTAATTCAGCTTGCAAGAGTTGACCCATACATACTAACTAACTAACAAGGCAATTTAAATAAAAGCTTGTAATGTAATACGATTAATTAAAGTTACAATACCGGGGCCCAAAAAACACTGTGCTTTATACGGGCCGTAGAAAACAACAAAAAAACAAATTGGTGTCTGATCCAATCGCAACACAATTCAATAACATGCCGATATCGAATAAATAATGCACAAGAAAGTACCCCTCTCCATCATCGATCAACATCAAGTTCTCACCTCTAGTAGAAGTTGTTGAGCTAAAATATTCAGTCCTAATCATCACGGCACTGCCGCATTGCGCGGCCGGTGTGGAAAAACGTTAGAATATTTTACTGTGCTGTACTAAATAATTTCGTTTCTAATCTGCAGATTTTTATTTTTGAAGAGTTACTGTTATGGTTAAATAGATAAGAGGTCTGAATTACTGAATTCATATACCAATAATTTTACTACGACGACAGTCCAATTTAGAGTGAATATGTATGATATTATTCTTGGCGTCGCTGGTGCTGTCACGATTTCTTCTGAATTGAGCCTTCCATGGTATTTTTTACTTTGTCCTACTTTATGATTGTTTATTTGATGAGAGTCATGTGATAGCTGATGATGCAGCCTACAGTGTGTTACAGTCACGAATCCATATATGTAGCCTAAAACTATAGCTACCCAACAAGCAAAGTAATCTTATAAAAAAATATGATAAGTGTATTAACACTTATAAGATTCATATAAGTGCATTGGTGTAGACTATTTTACTTATAGTAGCATTTCACAAGCCTTAATTTACTCAGGAGCATTTGCTTCTATAACTTAGTCTTCTAGTAAATACAAGTTTAACTTATAGAACAGTTATAAGACTCATATACTTATAAATGCATTTCACAAGACTAAATATACTCAAGAGCATTGGTTGCCATAACTAAGTCCTATAGCTACTACAAGATTAACTTATAGGACAGTTATAGGATACATTTACTTTTAACATACTTATCAGAGATCCTTATCAGTATTGGCATTATCGTCTTGTCGAAGTCTCTTATATGATTGTTAGCATGTTACGAATACGCTATGAGAGCAAACATGCTTACAAATTACTGGACCAAGTACTTTGTAAGTAAACGTCAGCCATTTTGTCAACTTATAGTTTGTCATCTCATAGTCAAGTGCAACAGATTATGTAATGGAGGGTTCCGTCGAAAATGATGCTGTACCTGTTGAGTGCTATTCTAATCATGAAGAACAGGAAGAAAAGGCCATGAGGAAGAATATGATTCAGAAATAAAAGAAAGCACAGACTCTGAAAAGAATCATGAATTACTTCAAGATATACAAAGCTGGGCTATAAAATTGAATATAATGCATTTGACACCAAATGAACTATCAATAATATTATGCAAAAGAATTTAAAACATTCTACCCAAAGATGCACGAACTTTGTTAAAAACAAATAAAAGTCTTGTAAACTTGCTTAAACAGTTGACGGACGAAAAAATAATCAAAGCTTAGTCATATTTAACGGGTGAGGTTGATAAACAATTCATGAGGAACCCTAATTTGTTTTAAAATGGAGGAGAAGTGATAGTTACCAAAACTGTAATAAGTACTAATTTGCTAATAGTGATTCTATAAAGTACTCAATGAAGATCATTTTTAAAACATGGCGAATATTCACAAGAATCATTGAAATTAAATTTTAACAACAACTTCACAATGTTCAATTTTGCTCTAGGCGTTAAGAAAAAATCAATATGCGGTACATATTCACAGTAAATTTGACTTCCCCACCAGTTTCCACACTATATTCAAAAAGTAACCAGCTATATTAAAAACGAATGAATACTAATGGAATTATTTATATTAGTAAGGAATATAAAAAGAAACAAATTTCTCAAATACAAAACACGTGCACGTTACAGTTTATACCTATATAATGTACTTATAACAAATAACCAAGTATGTTACAAGCGCATTATAAAATTGATAGGTTTCATAAGATACTGGAGTCAAAGCGTTATAGAAGCACTAGTGCCTGTAACTGCATAGGCTAAGATTGTTATAGAAACTATTGTTTTTCGTCAAGTATATTATACGAGTTAATGACTTTATCCAAGTTCATTATAAGATCGTTACAGAAATATATGCTCCTATATTTGCGCCCAAATCCTTGTTTGTAGCATACTTCAAGTATCTTATAAGTGCATGAAAAAATAGTCTTGAGACCATTATAAGTACCCGATTTTGCTACTTGGGTACCGTCACCATAATTAGCAAAAGGATTGGTTTCAATCTTTTCTTTCCTCGTGACCTTAACCGTAACGCTTCGCTCAACCGCCTTTTTCTATACTCTCGGGCGAGAGTCTCGGCCCGATATCCGGTCTTGACCTATTCTTTACGGAACCAATCACAACGCAAAAATCGTTATACCTATTTTTTTTGTCTGTAATCCGTCAGCTGTGATCGGGTTCGCCATTAATTCGTGTCACGCCTTTTCAGAGCGTGGCATTTTCCGGCATACTCCTTCCTTGGCGAGTAAGAGAATTTGTAAGGAAAAAATTTATACTGAATAAATCTGGCTTTTCTTGTGTAGTGTCGATATTCAGCTGCATTTGGGAGGGTTTGAAACGGAAGCCGTTGAGAAAAGGATCGGCGGTTGGCCCAACGTACACCTGAGATACTGTTCTGAAGACGTACATTGAAGTGCTAAAGCAATCTGAATTTTCGCAGCGGAACATGGCTTTGCAAAACTTGAATGGTGCTATAAATGCTGTACGAGACTCCATCTCTCTGTCGCACTGGGACTATGATGACTGAAACACGGTTTAATACTTTAAAGAGTTTCCATGGAGTTTCTTGCCCGCTCTACTCCATGGTTACTTACTACGCTTTGGAATGGGCAACAAGCTTCATCTTTCTGACTGGTTAATTCCTTGACAGTTCAAAAGTGCGGGTAATTGGTTTAATAAAAATAAATTATTTGAGTTTGAATTTCTGGGCCCTAGAACTCTCAAGATGTGCCGATCTATTCTGTAAAATCTTACCGTGAAATCTAAGGTGAGGTGATCTTGAAGTGACTTGTCTAGTGTCAATCCCTAGTACAGGTGGAAGAACAGCCACCTAAGTTTTCACGGCAATGATACTTAAGATCCTCCGGTAGATCCTTTTTTTTTGGTAACGGGTTGGAAATCCTCATGGATGTCCTCCGCCCTAGGGCGGGCAGAGGAGTCTGTCAGACTTTTACTGACTAAAACCATCCCGTGTTCCCTCGCACACTTGCACCGGGGGCTACGGGGGTACTTAAGCACTCTTCAATGCAGTACCCGATTGGTGCCGGCCCGCCTGTGCGGGTCCCGTCTGGTCAAGCGGGGGGAGTGAGATGTTTGACTCCCCTCGCGACGTCTAAGAGGGGCGCGCGTGAAAAATTACGCGCCACCATCTCGAGTCTTACATGACAGGGGGCGGCGGACGTCCCCGAATCCGCCGTTCCTGGACCCATTTAGGGGGTACATCCTAGGCTAACTACATAAAATGCACTGGAGGTTCTTAAGTTTCACTGCTTTTCACGCTGTCAAGTGTCTATCTAGACGAGTAATAGCTAGTAGCAATAGCTCATTATTATTGCACAAGATTTAGGTAAAAGAATACTTATGAAAATGTAAAATTCGTGCAATAAGAACAAGACCTTCATACCTCACGAAGTACTCCGTCTCCATTGTACAAAGCTCTCCATTCTCTTCACTTCATGAACACAAACCGTGTCAGATTGTGTGTCAAATGTATTCGGCACTCGAGACATATTAAATGAGGTTGTCAACTACAGTTCGGGCCTATTGTCTAATACCCGGCTTTACTTAATCTGGGAAGATAAGGTGAGATTGTAAGCGATAAGAAATTATTGAAACGCAGGCAAGAAATACTATAGTTTAAGGTGCACCTGAAACATTAATTGGTAATGTTTTATTTCAGGACATTTTTCGATGAAATGATGACCGGTGAAAAGATTTCCGGTTTCGGATTGATATTAAAATAACGACAAAAATAGTCTCAACTACGCTCATAGTAAAAGTTTTGTTTCCAGGAATAAGTGTAAATAAACACTCAAAATTATTGTAGCAGAAATTCCCTACAATTCAATCCACAATTTTACAAAATGTGTAAATATTATTTCAATGTTAGTGCTTCAATTACACCCTCGCTTTCCGCCTACGCTGTAACCTCGGTACTACAGAGTTCTACTCGCTTCGACATTAAAATGCATGGATCAATTACGGTCTCGATAAACTCGCTTTAAAAGCCTGTAAGCCTTCGGAAAACGTTTTAGAATCAATCGTGAAGCGCGGTCGACAAAGTTACAAAGTACTTACCTACCTACACAGCACGGCATAGTAAATATTACATAGTTGTGTTCCACTGTTACAATAATAAAAGTAATTTTTCATGTAAATCTAGGATGTTTAATTTGAGGTAATAAATCGATTCTTGGAACACTAAGTTGTTGACTTTTTCTCCCTCTAAACTTCGTCTTTCATGTTAAACATCGTACGATTTCAAAATCTAGTTAGCACATGTCTTGTGATAGTTTTCTTAAGTTCAAAGGTTCGATTTCAGTTTAGTTCTAGATAGGGTAAAAAGTTTAATTGAATTTTCTTTTCCTAAGTTATTCCGCTAGGACAGGATTTGAAGTTGGATAATATGGTAGATTAAATTTGGATCCGTCGAAAACAAAGTACTAAAGTAAAGTAAAAAACTAAAAGTATAAAACTACTTTTGTCGTAGTTGGCATGAATTTATCACAAGAACAAATTTAATATTCTAATTGAAAAACATGTTCTTCCATACATTCCAACAAAAAATGTAAGTTGGTCGACTATTTCTCGTTAACTTGTAAAGCTTACTTAGCTGTGATAATTTTTCTTTATTACCATAATATCTATACCATAATATAAAATCTTCACATAATAATGTCCAAAAGCAACCATTTCGCTGTCAGGGGGTCAGTCACATTTGACTTTAACAAAATTTTGCACTTTAAAGCTTAATGCTTAATGCTTTCGCAAACGGATCCCTAAATTGAAAAATGGTTTGACACACCCGCAATATTTTTGAACGGCTTATCCAACGATAGCCCACACTATGGCACAGCCGATAAGAAAAAAATATCCCCAATATACATGTAGGGGAGGTCCCTAATTTTTTTTTCATGATTTTATTTTACCACTTTGTTGGCGTGATTAATATGTGTACCCATACCAAATTACAGCTTTCTAGTACTAAGAGTCTGTGACCTAAGCCACGGACAGACGGACGGACATACGAAACTAATAGGGTTCCTCGATGACTACGAAACTCTAAAAATCCGATCCAGTCTATCTCGTGCTGCCTGCCCCCAGCGACGCCCTAAGCCGAGGTCCGTACCCCACAGGGGGTGCCCTTAGTATGTAGTCGCTTAGTTTTTACGTTTTTAAGGCCTGGCTGGAGGCCTTAATTTATTGAGGCACCCAAAGACAAGTCCGGTTAAGCAGCCGACAACCTCCTCGGTTGACCTGCGAGATGACATTTATAATTAAAAAAAACGGAACCCCAAAAAAGAGAGCAGCATTTTTGTCACCTAGCTGCCAAATATTGTACGCGCGATCCCATTTTCCAATTCAAAATAAAAATAGAAAAAAACCCACGACAATTGCACACCTATGAATCTGGATTATTGCATGAACATCAAAGCACCCACTCAAGCATACAATCTCGTATTCCACTCCATACTAAATAATCAATCTATCTGTGAATAAATTAAAAATGTAATGAGAAAAACCGTTCTATTTATATGGACTGAGAAAATAATATTTGAGCGATAAACTGAAGGCGAGAGAGGAAATAATAATCTATTTAAGAGCGTTTCTGAAAGGAGTTTCACTTAAATTATTACAGTGTCAGTTACTGTTGCATATGAACACATTTTTCTTGAAAAACTATTCTCACACTTCCTGACAGTGACAGTCCGAAAAAGGGATGGTGCTATCATTCATGTATAGCGCCGTCTCTCTCTCGTACTGGAATCATGATGGCGTTAAAACGTCATTCAAGATTTGTGTGGGCGGTCATTACCTTCAGTACATAAACCAAATCCATTGTCACGTGGAACGTTGCCGTAACCTCTTGCATACCTTTGACACTACATCTCGGAGGAGACAATAGGTCTTGAATCTACCACATGGGGCTTGCTATTATGAATAGTCTCACATACGAAGCAATTATGGTCGGTTCGTAGAACTGCGTTGAACTGACGTTGATTTTGAGAGAAATTGAATATCACCACGATCTCAAGTACAAGATGCTGCAAGGATGCTGCTTTCAATAAAAGAGCCTCCAATTTTGGCGATATTATGCTTTCATTCGGCGCTCCTTGGGCAGTCAGCCGTGTTACCAACCTACTGTCTGGCGCTTTATTACCACGCCATAAGCATATATTTTTACCACGGCATAAGCATACATTTTTATCACGGCAAAAGGATACATTTTCACCACGGCGCATATATTTTCGTATAGCTTGTGCCTCGACTTCAGCTCCCCTCAGCCTTAACTGTTTCTATCCACCATCAAAATACTCGCACATCAAAAACACCAAACGTGTCATATCCCCCTTTAAAAATTCTTCGCGATATTGTCGTCATTGCACTTGTGCGCAAATCCATCTAAAAATCAATTTAATAATATTACCTTTTCTCGAACGCTTTTAACCGTACCACGGAAGTTTTTATGATACCGCCTCATTTTATGGGGTTCAGCGTTTTGGAGAATAAACAGATATGTCATGTTTTTCGATACTTTGGCGTTGTTTGGGTATCAGTATCATCTTTATAGGTCATTTATTTGGAGCCTAACATACGCTATAAGGGAGCTTAGTGAGAAAGATTTTAGATTTCCTTAAGTTTTGTGAAGATGGTAGACTTAGTAGAATGTAAATATGTAGAAAGCTAAAAACTATATAATTATTCCTACAGGTCTGGGACTAGCACTATCTATAAGAAGCTTGAAAGGTAGGATAATAAACGTAAATGCAACCTTATAATTATGACCAAAAGACATATTGTCAAGGCACAAGGTCCAAACAGATAATTAAAAACATTATTCTTATACTTAACCACTTCAACAGTTACTAGACCTATTCAATATTTAATCAGGAACCACATGGCTTGAATCTAGATCAAGCAGACAATTAATTAACAATATGACCTTTATCTGTTATAGACATCTAGTTCAGACTTAGTAATTAACAATCACTTATTAATTACTGACTAATTTAGATTCAGAGCCTTTGACCATTGTGCACTGAAACGTGAGGTCAGAATTGTTGAAGCTATTAAAGTTAGACTACAGTTGCTTAATACTTAGTAACGGGTTTGAACATACATACAGCTACATATTTTTGGGATTAAGGTTATCGATTTCTGATAAACGTTTAGTGGAACGGAAAGCTGACTGCCTTAAGAGCTAGGTCCTAACTTTACAGCGAGTTGAAACTAACGAGACACAACACAACAGAACACAATGATGAACAAAATTCTAAGACAAAACAAACATTTTACTTTAATTAATTTACAAAGAGCATTGGTGGCCCAGTGGTAACGGCCCAGACTTACGAGTTGTAGGTCGTGGGTTCGCCGCCTGACAGGCGCTTTACTTTTTGTAAATTATTTCATCACCACTGCTTTCAAAACGGTGAAGGAAAACATCGTGCGGAAACCAGCATGTACTAGAACGAATTATTGGAGGACATGTGACATCAACCAACCCGCACTGGGCCCACGTGGATTATGGCCCAATCCCTTTCACAGACAGGAGGCCTGTGTCCCAGCAGTGGGAAAGTGTAGGCTGATTATGCTTTGCATGTACTAATTTACCTTCGACATTTAGATATCTTGACTAGCTAACACAGATAGATCTGGGTTAAATTTGAACATTGAATAACTATTTAAATAGCTGACTAACTGGGCCATGACGTCGGACTACAGTTAGATCTAAATATTAACTGGTACTACTAACCGAAGACTCGGTAATAGAAGTAAACATTATAGTTAATTCAGCAACTTGTTGGGTTCAGTATTTAATTTAATCTGTATTTAAACATCAATTAGATACACGTACTTTGAACAGAATATTAGTGGTTACTGTGGTTAAAGATGTTTTGTCGCGAGATTAGTGTGACAGGTAAAGCTTCCTTGTACTTATGGGAGCCTGGTAGTCACATACTTGAACTTTGACTGTTTAATTTAGCCCTATGGAATGGAATATTTGTGGTAGCTGTGGAGGTAGTATTGTGTTGTTTATTGTGATAGTTAAAACTGCTAGGTATACACTTACGAGAGCACGGAGTATGAGTGGTAGAGGTATAAAGGTTGAAGATGTATAGAGCCACCAGATTCATTCAAGATCAATGGCAAATGGCAGGGAATCTTCGAGGTTATGCGAGCCTGGTATTCACAGGTTTTGTTTTGACTGGTACTCAATTTATCTCTTTTTCTTTCTACCTACAAATTATAATTGTTTTTCGTAAAACACTGTTTTTTCAAACGCTTAAGTGTAAAGGTACGAGTTCGTAACCGACTGCATGCAGCAGCAGCAGACGTCATGTCGCTGCGACACTACTGCCATGGTTTCTATGTATTTCTATGAAAACGACGTGTCACTAGCTACGAAAGGTATTTCATAGAAATGCATAGAAACCAGTAGTGTCGCAGCGACACGTCGTCTGCTGCTGCTGCATGCAGTCGGCTACGAACTCGTACCTTAAGCGTAGACTAAAAGATATATCCTTTGATATTTTATTCTAGAAATGTTTCTTTGCCAGAACTTTGAAGCTAAACTATTATTCACGACGTCTGATAAGACAGTCCATTTAGTTTTTCTGCTCTCACCTCAAGGGAAATCTAGATGAACAATTACATAGTTTTTTATTTGCTTACAGTTTCAATTATACTATGGGAAGGTGGTGGAAAGGTAATAAGGTGAAGTAAGTCTGAGTAAACGAGAAATTAGTGGAGATGGTTCCTTATAACCAAGAACAGAACTCAATATAATAATGCCCCATACATTATTATATTGAATTCCAAATATTACTGTTACAGTAATAAGTATAGAATCTATATCAATGGAGGGTAACCTATGCTGAGCAGATGAACGAAAAAAAACATTTTAACAAAAAATTAAACCGACGAATATACAAACTGGAAAGCAAAAACTTAATCTTTTAGTCTAACTAAGCTCCTAAATTAATGTAAATTACTAATTTTGAGTGGGCGCCACGCAAATAATCAACGCAGATCGATCATCGAAGACCAATCGAGCTGTTATCATTTTACTTGGCGCCTTTGTGTATGAAACTTCGAATAAAAAATAATTAGAAAATACCTTCTAATACAAAAAAAAAATGTTATTAAATTCGGACTACGCTGTAAAAAGTTACGCGTGGACATAGGTAGAAAAAAAAGATAAATTCATAAACAATCCGAAATGATTTGCCGCTAAAATTTTTTGTCTGTAAATAAATATTAAGTGGATCATGCTGCTAGCTCTCAACGATTGTGAAACTTAACTTTTTGAAAGGTTACTAAAGTTGAACAAAAGGGTCGTCGTTACAGCTTATTTCATATTAAGTAGTCCTAATTCCTTTTCCAATGATTTTCGAAATATTTTACGCGTAAAGTTTTCTTCTACTTGTATTAAAAGAGTAAGTTGCAGACCAAAGTATTCTATTAATTATTTTAGTAGCGTATGATTGGTTGTTCTGTGGATGGAAGAATGATCAACAACATTAGTCATGCTGATGACATGGTGCTGCTCAGCCCAGCAATCTGTGGACTAAGGAAGTTGTTTGCCATATGTGAGAGGTATGCGGAGGCTCATGGCTTGAGGTATATTGCTGCTACAATTGAGGTGGTTGTTTTTAAAGTAGGAGTATAAGTAGTATTCTGGTTAAAAAATACTTCCTCTCTCCTTGAACATCATCATTACATTTAGTTTCCTTGCTCTTGTTTCATGTTTATTATTGTATATATTATATGTAGATACGTACATGTTTTATGTATGTATGTATTTGTTGTATTCGTAAATGGTACATCACTGACTACCTGCATTATTGTCTCTCCTTCTCCCTTGAATCCATTCAAAGGTTGTCTGTAAAAGATCGCTTTTAGCGATAAGACCGCCTATTGTGTCAGTTGTGTAAAATGTCTACATTTATATCTGTAATTTTGATGGTGTACATAATAAAGAGTATTCTATTCTAATAATACACCCACGAATATACCACCGATGACGTTACAAGGAACACCATTAAAAGTCGTCGCTCGATTTAAATACCTCAGTCATGTGGTCACGGGTTCTCTCACAGATGACCAGGATATAGATAGGGAGCGCAGGGCGTTGGCAGCCCGATGCAATATGCTTGCCCGCAGGTTTGCGCGGTGCTCTGACGAGGTAAAACTGATGCTCTTCAGAGCCTACTGCCAGTCGTTTTACTCGTGGAGCTTTAGAGGTTATACGCAGAAGGCTTACAACGCTCTGCGTGTGCAGTATTATAAATGCGCTGAGGATATTGTTGGGGCTGCCTCAGTTTTGCAGCGCATCGGGAATGTTTGCGGAAGCGCGAATAGATGACTTTCATGCCATCATGCCCAAACGGTGTGCATCGATATTGCGGCGATTCAGGGGTAGCCCTAACAGTATTTTAGCTAGACTGGCGAACGAGGTTGATGGTCCATTTATCAGGCTCTGGGATGGCAGACATGTGCGTGCACATGTTCATGTAGCCAATTAATTTCTAATTATTGTATCTATAAGTTATTGAGTTTAGTAATATAGGCTAAGTTTATACTAACACTATATGGATCCCTTGGTCTGATTTTTTTTTTTGAGTTTGAATTATGAAAATGTTTGTTCCTTTTGAAACTCTTTAATTAAATCAAAGGAATCGTGTATGTAGGTAGGTATCAGTTTTCTACCTGAATCAATCGTGATTTCTTCTTTACCCTCGCTGTATTGAGACTAATTTGTTAGTTATGGTTGGTTTGTGTTTATTTCCGTACTGGTTGCTCTTATTCGTGCATAAACACAACTAACTCTAACTTGTCTATGTAGTTTGACTCTGTGACATGTGTGTTCCTAGGAGTGCTGTATTAGTCATCCTTAGAGAAGTGCTTTGAAGTCGCCAAGTTCATATCCTAGTTCAGTGATAACTTGTTGTTTGTTTGTTTGTTTGTTTGTAAGTAGGGAAGGATAACATACAACAGTAAGATGACTCTATGGCATGCATTTACTAGGAGTTTATATGGAAACTGTGTGCGAGTAGTTTGAGTTTAAAGCGCCTGTTTTTTAGACAAGCAGTAGATACTGATGTTACTTCAGTGATAAGAAATTACTCTCAAAATACTACTGACCAAATCTCACACATAATCTCATCATAGATGCATGATATGAAAATAAGGGTATTCCTATTTTCCATGAGAACTTCTGACTTATTGTGCCTTGCGAAAATGGTTAATCGCGGAGAGTTTTTACACCGTCAAAGACTTTTTGAATAAAAGCACATGCCGACTTGGTGTCCATTAAGATACTGGTTCGTCTTATTTCCTGTGACTTCGTATTTAATAATAATTTCAAGATTTTAAGTAATTGAAATCGCTATATTTCTAATAATTGTAATTTAAATGATTCTAATAATTGTAATTCACATTTTCTTATATATGGTAATAATTCAAATAGTTCGAATAATTGTAATTTTTTTTTTAAATAATTGTTGTAAATTAACCATAATTTTGCATGCCCGTAATGAGGGTGAAATATGTCCTGTGCTATAATTTAATTTAACATCTCGTGTAACCATATTTCATGCAAATAAATGATTTATTATTATTATTATTGCATCTGTTATTTTTCGGTGTCCGACAAGTGTGAAATAAAGCTGATGGCAAGACGGAAGACTTATTACAGCTGGGATTGGAAACCCGGTCGAGTGTGAACTGCAAATGTCGAGTTCTGTTCTGTTATATGACCTCTGTAGGTAAAACACTTGAGTATAAAAATAAAAAGAAAGGGATATTATATAGTTTCTTGTTTATATTGCTTTTATACTGACTAAATTCAATCTGAGTGTCAGGATTTTTATCAGCTGCCCGTTATGTGGTTTTCTGTCCGGTTTATGGCAATAGGCTCGCCCCCTATTAAATCGGACTTAAAACAACTAGCGAAATGTACTATATGAAGTGTACTATACATGTCTGCCTAACCCTGTGAAACTTCAGGCATGTTTCCCGCCTGAAGTTTCAAAGGATTAACAATGTTATAAACTTGAAACTCAAGACAGCACATAAGGCAATACCGGTTACTTTTCCAACAAAATCACTATTCAGTCTCGTGGTCGTCAGGCGTCAACAAACCTAACTTTCATCAAGTGTAATGACCGCTCCCATGGGCGTAATTGTCTAAACTGCTACCCATTGTAAAGGTAGCGTCAAATTCTTCAATCTAAGGCCACCTTCGCACTGGAGAAGTGAGGGCAACGAATGGATAAACCAATTCTCTCCCAGCATTTGCAATGTTGTCTTTGTCAGCGATACGAATGGAACAAATCTCTTTTATTTTTCGATAAAGAGGATTTATTTTAGTAGTTTCACTTTACCAATGCTGCTGTGAATTCCTTCGAGTTTTCATGCGGACATAGTAATGGATAATGGTCTTACTAAGTTTTAAAAATGTAAAGTAAGAACCCCATTTTACAACTGATTTGTAACCTGATGCAGTAGAGTAATTAATCTTTTTTTTCTATCATTCTTTCCGTTTAAATCATGTTGCTTTGCTATTAAAGACAATAAAAATTTGGCGATTATCTTTTGCGGGTGCTCTCTTTAAACCGCGCAGATCGGTACAAATATTGACACTATCAAGTGTTTGGATTGGTAACCGTTCTTTACCCTTTCAAGCACTTTACGCCTTGGAGTCATCGATCCCGGACTGTAATAGAAAGGACTTTGGAAGTTTACATGCTATTTCGATTTAGCCGATGTCAGACGCTTAACTTTTTGTTCATTTATGTCTTTCATTCGGCATCTTTCACTCGAAGTGAACCGACTAAACTCAAAATGAATCAAAAGTGAAAAATTCATTAATTACCGACCTGATCCAACGATGTTGGATTTCGGCATTCAGCAACTTTCACTCGCGCTCCGAATGATCAAAAGTGAAATGAAGTGAGGAGCGGGTAGTAACCAAAACTGCCTATCTTCAATTTAATTTTTCATGAAATTCATAAGACTTAGGTATAAAATAAAAATAATATGAGTAACTACATGATATTTTGAAACTTTTTGTGGAACAGAAACACAATACGTTAAAATTTTCTCGATAAAATAACATCACGAAGTTACCCCTAATTTTCACGTTTTTTCAATTTGTACTTAATATGCTAATGACTAATAGGATAATTTTTTAATGATTATCTGTATCAAGACAAGGCGACAAAAATTGTGCAAGCATTTTTTGAAATTCCTTTTATTTTTGGTATTATTACGACTACAAGCTTTAAGCACTTACGACGTTTTTAGTTCGTGGAAGAAGTCATCTTCCGTCGCACATTGCGGGAACTTCAAGCATATTTGTGTTTCACAAATCAGTCGCCGTCGCTCTGTTGAGACGAGAGGACTGCGCTTGAATTTTCTGCTGCTCTGCGATTTAATTTATTTGCGTAAATAATATTTTCGTAATTTATCACATTGTTGGAATGAAACTGTGAAATACAAAACATGAAAAAATCACTAAAACCACTTCCGAAACGATTATTAAAATCGTTAAGAATTGATAAACTAAATAAATACCTCGGCTAAACTATAAAATAAAAATATTATAATAATTCAATGTTGATATTTGAAAACTCAAGATGACATACAATTATTTGACAGATTTTTGACTGGTATAGTACAACTAGCGCCATTGTTCTCCACTTCAGTCAATTTTCTTGCGGAGAAAATTTACAACATAGAGGTCGTGCTGGAGATTTTAGATCTTATTACTATTAAATAAAGAACCAAATTCGTTTACTCCCAGTTTTGTTGACAAACTTCGTTTAAGGGTAACCTTAGGCGACCCATTTCGAGCGCCTTTTGACCAAAAGCCCCGAATCAAGTTGAAACTCAAAATTTAAAATATGGGTAGGTTATTGGTATAATAATATTATTGGAGTTTACAAAATAAATAAATCGGAAAACTAAAATAGGGTTTATTGCGGACACAAGTACGAAACGATGTGCACGGGACATGACAGTTTTCATACGGATAGTGTTCTCGTGACCTTCTTATGGTGGTGATGAGTAAAGATTGTGACGGATCACAATGTTTGGGACTGTCGGCTTGCTTTTCAAAACTAAAGTTTCAACAGTTACAAAAGAGGAACCTAATAAACTTTCGAATTTCTTTGGCACCCATATAAATAGATGCCAATTATTTTGTCGGTAAAGCCGACTAATATACCCTAGTTATTTGTTCCGAAATTGGCCTGTTTTTCACAAATGTTTTCGGCGAGGACTTTTTTCTACTCGCGCTCCGCGCAGGATAGGTTTTCATGACACATGCCATTTGACTTTGCACAATACAGTGCAAAATCCACCATACCAATATAATTTTTTACTTGGTAACACTGTTGCTAATTGAATTTGCACGATCCTGCAATGCAATATCCACGATATACCTTTATATTTTTTTACTTGGTTAACACTGGTTTCCACGAAGATGTCGTGACGTCCAACTTGTACAAGGCCCTAAATAAAATTTGGTTACATTGGAATTTGAACTTTGTCACGCCAGCATTGAGTTTCTAGTTCCAAAACATGACTATGATCTAAGATTATGAATTCCAGCTTAGCGTATAGTATAGGCAAAATAAACAGATGTTTTACCTACTGAAGAATTTCATTGAAAATAAAGGGAGTGGACAATGGTCATACTTCGTTTATATATTTTAATTGAAAAACCGTTCGAGGTACCTATTTGTGCTGTGAGACCTTGCTTCTTGTCAAATTTCATGATTCTAGGTCAACGGGATGTATCATATGGATTTTAATTTATTTGCGAATGTTTATTTTCTTATTTTATTGACATTTTTGTTCAATTGATTTCATTTTCTCAAAGTAAAAAAGCGGAAGGTAAGTGATGCGATTATAATGCTTTTATATCATCGGAAAAGCAATTTTATCGAAATTGTTTTCACCATCATGTAGGTAGTATCATGAGTATGTAGTATTATAGTACTTTGATGGAAGTGCTTTGCTTTTTAGAGTTCGGTACCTCAAAAGAAAAAATCTTAACCCTTATGGGATCACTTTGTTATCCATCTATCTGACCGCTTATCTCAGGAATGCGTGGGGGTATCAAGTTGATATTGATATCAAATACTTAGATAAACGGTCCTTTGGAGCTGTAGAAAAAACGAGCTTCTAAGACGTTGACTTAGTATCTTGGCATGAATTGCCATTCATTTCGCATATCTTGACACTCGCAAATAAATTAAAACCCATAAGATACATGTCGTTGACCTAGAATCATGAAATTTGACAAGAAGCAAGGTACAGGAATAGGTACAGGAAAGTATCTGAAAATTGTTCAATTGTAGTTATGTTACATAATGTATGGAACAATATTTTTTCCACTACAACGTTAGGTTTGTCTTTGAATTCGGAATCGAAAATGTATAGGCCGTATCTTGAAGTAACATTTAGTCTTTATTTCATTTAAGTCAGTCTAATCTCCAATCTAACATCCCACCAGCATCGGTAACAGATTCACGGACATACAATAATATTTAATAATATACCTACTTGTACACATAGGTAAATTGAATAAAACAGTTTCATCTGATTATTTTGCGTATACACACTACACACAAGATTCAAATTCAAATGTATAAATATACGCCGGGCGAAAAGTTTCTGCTGGCGGGAAGGGATTGTGTTTTGTTTTTGTCGTGTTTGATGAGAGGGGTAGGCAAAGAGGCGCGGGTGAAACTTGATTTTTTTCTGTCTTGCTGCGCCCTCTTAACGATCATTTATATGTAATTTCATGAACCTTCGCTCGAGGGAACAATGCACTCGAATAAAGCGGCTGTAGGAGTAGGTGTTACCTACCTACACTTTATAGTATTACGCCCAATTCTAAAACATGATTTGGGTCACGATTACTTAGAATCCTATCTGCCATCTCAAAATACAGTTCCATGGATGAACATTGTTCTAACATGACGTGGACCATAATGAGGATAATTTATGATCTTAGCATCGCAAATTCAGGTAAGCTGAGTGCCTTGCCTAGACTAAGCCGAAACGGTTTTAATGATCTAAGTTAAGCACCACTTACTTGCTGGAACTTGTAACCGTTGGGGTATATTTAGTTAACTACTACAAATCTGTTGTAATTCGAAGACCTGATCGTGTGTTGACATAATTGTTAAAATTATCATATAACTAGCTGTGCCCGCGGCTTCGTTCACGTGACTGTGTATCCTTTTGGCAATTTAATTTTGTATCATAAAATGTTAGTATAAAGTTACAAAGGTTTTAGAAATTATAAATTGCGATTTAATATAAAGTCACTACAGTTGATAAACTTATATAGGAAAACGTGTTTTACAGCGAGTATGAAATCGCAATTTATGAAATACATTGTAGACAACGCCAGGGATGTCACTATTAAATATGATGGAAGCCGAAAAGTTGGTCACCACATAGCATGCGCTTGCGTCCTCTAGACCAATGAAGCAGTTGGAATTGAAGTTGGTATCCAATTTATTTTGGAATAAATTACCGATGACAGATTCGTTTATGAAACAATATTTTAGTTTTCTACAACACAACACAAGTCACAAGAATCAAATCGGTTGTAATTTGTAACGTAATGGTTCGAAAAACTGGAGAGACGCAACCCTAGCTTCGCGATCACGTACGTACTATAAAAAGAAAATATGCTTGGTTTTCATTACACATTTTGTAAGACTGTTTACGACGAAATAAGATATTGTGCCTTATTTTTTTTCTTAAATTTTGCAGATAGCTGCATATATTACAACAATCTTTTTCGAAACAGATTTTGGCCCAAAGCATGTAGTACAGGAAGTTAATAATATTCTTGTATCATGAATAGAATACTCTCGAGTGACTCGGAGTCTTCGACAGAAGACACGTGTAATACTTGGCAAAACTTAAATGATAAATGATTTTATTTCTGTAAGTAGGTTTGTACAAACACTTTTACACGTCAATCATATTTTAAAAACTAGATGAGGTCGGCGTGTCCTATCTGACTACTCTAAAAAGAAAGGCCGAAACTAACTCAGAGGTCACAGTCTCTTTTAAAGTCCAGAAATAGTCTTGGTCAGATCATGTGAAGACCATGTAGATTTGAGTCTGAAATGGTCTTTTGAGGAAAAACCACACAAATTGAGTGGACCTGTCCAGTCAATGCACGTAGCATAAGCATAATCAGCCTATAACGTTCCCACTGCTGGGACAAAAGGCCTCCTCTCTGTGAGAGGGACTGGGCGATAATCCACCACGCGGGCCCAGTGCGGGTTAGCGGATGTCACATGTCTCTGAATTTTAGCTCAACTCAGAACTTAAGGAGGTCAACGATTACTTACGGTACTTAACAGTCTTATCTGCCTAGAGTAACATTAATTAAAATATGACTTAGCTGCTCTTTAATCTATGTATAATATCTTTGAGCAGGCAGGCATGGTTTAAGTATATTATTATTACATTGTAACATTTTAAGTGAATATCTCATCAGCATATTTGCTAGTAGATAACGATGAAAATCCGCTTCCGCATGCACCGTCTGAATCGATATGACGGGATATTGCCTAAATAAACACGGTACAATGATATTGCAATTACCAATTGACTTACCTATTCAATTGGTAAACGCAATCTCATCTCTCATCAAATATCGCAAAACGTGAATACGAGGCTTTTGGCTACTTTTTATTATGTATGTATGTCGTCAATTTTTTTTTTGTGATATGCGTCTTGTTTGTGCAGAATAAACAATTTTTATCCCTTTTTTTCAATGTAAGCGTGTTACAAATACTTTCCATCTTCTCCATTGCAGATTCCTGAAATCGATTTACTAGCAAAACAGGTCCAGCTTATCATTCCCCGTCTTATTCGTGAACCGCAGCGATTATCTCGAGGTTGTGTCCCGCGGGACTCGGGAGGAAACAAAAACGGCGAGGACACTAAGACCGTCTCATTTTTATGTCTACACGACTGAGCAGTGGTTGTAAAACTTAGTATAGCTAGTTCTATGAGTCTCGTAGATATTGGCCGCTATTGAAGACTGTGTGCTGATCCACGCGTCGTGTTCGTGAACGGGCGCTGTCAGTTGAGACTGGTCATCTCTTAACTGCCACGGCTTTTTTTATTATTAATCTTATATCTTGAATTGTTTCTTAATTAGTTTTTTTTTTCATTGTTCTCGCATATAGAAGCAACAAGAATAATGTACCCAGGATTTTGTAATATCTTGATTTAAAAAGAGTGTCCTTGGAGTTTCTTGCCCGTTCTTCTTCATAGAGATTTACGTTTTGGAATTGGTAACTAGCTTCAACTTTCTGACTAACTGACTGACTCTTTGACAATTTAAAAGTGCCTGTAAATGGTTTAATTGAAATAAATGCTTTGAGTTTGAGTTTTGAAAAACGGGATAAAGGCATGATATATACAAGTACTATCGGGTTCCTACGGATTTTTTTATTGAGCGTCTTAAAAATTTACTGTGGTTGAAAAATTATACCCACCGTAAAAGATTAGAGGTTTACCTAATCCTAGAGGTAGAATCATAATACGTCGTCGTACTTCGTTATTTCTCCTGACAAAGTTTATTTTGTATGTATGTATTAGTATTTATTCTTGTATTTTATAGTTATTTCCGAGCTATCTATCCCGTATATTGCACCTGCCATGTTTTGTAGCTGCGTCACCCATTTTTTTGTATAGGAAATCATCAAATAAGGTTGACGTGGGATCAGAAGATTCGCTGTATGGTAACAATGTTTTGAGGTTGATTGCCGTTTTGGTGTGGTAGTAAGGTACGAGTGTTTACATAGTACATGTTTTTTGTAAACACTGGGTCTGAAGTGTTTGTGGAAAAGTTTGAATGTATGCAGGGCCAATTGTACCAGGTTCTATGTGTTAGCACGATTATGAACATAGTAATAAGTCTTTGTTTTATCACGAAACAGCTCATTTAAGTACTTTAAAATCATTCCTTACTGAAAAATGCCTCAGGCATTAAGTCCGCCTTTGTACAGTATTTTTTTACTTGTGCATAAAGTTTAAATAAATAATACACATATTATAAAATAAAGTCCCCCGCTGCGTCTGTTTGAACCGATAAACTCAAAAACTGCCTAACGGATTTTCATACGGTTTTCACCAATGGACGGAGTGATTCATGAGAAAGGTTCAAGGATCCAAGGTGTAGGTGTATAATTCATAAGATTTTGTGTAAATTGGCTCAAATATGACGATGATTAATGAAGATTTCGGAAAAAATCATGCCGACTGGGAGCTTTACTGGCGTGTGTCACGTAAACCAATAATATTTATATGAAAATAATGTATAAATGGGATATTTTCCAACATCCACGCGGGCGGAGCCGTGGGCTAAAGCTAGTAATACATAATATTAGTGTTTACAAAATTATATTATTGTTATTGAACTTTAGAAATACAATATCTTGTTTAGTTTAGATGAAGCTTGACTAAGTTCTAAATTGACCTGAGTACCTTATAAAGGTTAAATCTATCCTTAAATAGAGACTAATAGCTAAAACTAACTTAGACTAATAACGATAAATAGAGACTAATATAGAAAAAGGATATACTACTGGCTATAGCCAGAAATAAAAAGCTGGCAGACAGAAGTGCTGGTCAAAATACTGTCGGTTTAAATGTGTGGTATTAGATCGTAAACATACAGGTCAGACCAGCATCCTCATTACGTAACATACTATCTATCACAATCTGAATCATTTGTTAGCCTATTGCTAATTCATTGCTTCATATATTCGAAAAAATTGTCTGTTCAACTACGTCAATAACGCAATGAATGTTGTTGAATATTGTTACATAATTACCCCGCAGATGCTGTTTACCATAGAGTGAAAAAAAAAGTCTGGAAGCCAGAAATTAAGGCTCGTCTTTAAATTTAACTGTATTTTTTAATGAGTCATTAAAAGTATATTGTGGAAATCTACATTTTTTAATAATATTTTCCTTCATTAGAATATACATAAACTTTTTTCACAACAGAAAGAAGCAAAACTAATTTCAAGATACGCACGTGATGTACAAGGTCAAATTAAATTAGCTAGGGAAACTTAACAATATGTCTTGGGAAACACAAAAAAAGCAACCGTTAATGTTGTGCCTTGAAATTATTTCATCAAAATGTTCTAAACAGGTATTTCTTCCAAATGATTAGAAAATGATGTTTTTAGAAAAAAACAATTTAGACATCGCTTGTTTTATTGAACATTGGTTAACTGTAGTGGAGAACTTTAGTGTAGGCAGTTGTTTTAACCGTAAATCTATGCTGCGTGGAGGTTCTGTAATCTTAATTTTAAAAAAAAAACTAAGCAACGTAATAACATAGTTGGTTTATCAGTTGAACATTGTATCGAACTGTCCTATGTTGACCTAATAAGCATGTTGTAGTGTGCGTGTACAGACCCCTTAATTATCAGAACTTTTCTTTATTTCAGTCAACAATGGAAGATGTTCAAGCGAAACTTGCATCCAGTAAGAAAGTCGCAATTATTTGTGGTGATTTTAATATTAATATTTTGGAAAATAATTCAAATAGCAGTAGATTACTAAGCCTTTTTAAATCGTTCAATTTATCTAATGTTTTTACAGGACCGACTAGAGTAACTCCAACTTCTGCTACTTGTATCGATAATGTCTTCTGCGATAGTGATTATTTAGATAAAGCTATTGTAAATTATCTGCCGTCTGATCATAGTGGACAAAAGTTAACTTTTTCATTTTAAAACACCTTTGCGAATACAATTTAGACCAAAAACGACTGGCAAATTAAATAGCTTCAATAGCTCCCTAAATAATAAGTTTAATATTCTGGGCCATAATATGGAAGATGCAAATAAATTGTATGAGAATTTCTTTTGAATAGTGCACACTGAATTCAATAATATTTTTGAAAAAATATTGCAGGTTTGTTAAATAAATCAAATGCACTTACGGTATGTTTGAATGAACTTTGTGATAAAAATGTAAATGTGGATGTAGTATGTATTACCGAGCATTTCATCATGAAGGGACTCGAAAAACAACTGTGCATACCAAACTACAGCTTGGCTGCATGTTATAGTAGACAGGATAAAAAGAGAGGGGGAGCGTGTATTATTGTTAGTAATTGTCACCAATGGAAAGAAATACCTCAAATAGCTAGATTGTCATCACCAGGGGTTTTTGAGTGTTGTGGTATTGAGCTAATTAATTATAAATTGATAATCATATGTCTCTATAGAGTACCAAATACTAAGAATATAACTGAATGTTTTAATAAACTTGAATTGCTACTCAAAGATGTATCCAACCGGCTTAATAAGAATATTGTTATTGCAGGCGATTTTAATATCGATATTTTAAAACCGAATGGAAATTCAGTTGCACTGGAGTGTATGTTACTAAATTACAACTTAAAACTTGCCCTTAAACAACCGTCTCGAATGGTTAGTAAGACATGTATAGATAATTTTGCGCATAATTTTAAAAAATCTGTGAAAACAGACGTCTTGGAATTTGCATTGTCAGACCATACAGCTCAGCTGCTTCAATGTCCAGTACTCACTGTATGTAGAATAAAATACTGGCATATAACTAGAAGGGATTACTGCAACGAAAATATAACGAAATTTAAAAACTGTATAAACAATCTCAAATTTTCAGAGATTTATCTAACTGAAGATCCTAATTTGGCTTATAATGAGTTTATCGACACGTTTAAATTGTTCTATGATTTATGCTTCCCGTTCAAGGAAATCAAAATCAACACATTTAATAAGCCCAAATGGCTATCAAATGGTGTTAAATTGTGCAGTAAGAAAAAAACAAAACTCTTATGGCAATTTAGATTGAATCCTAACCATGAAAATAAAAATAAATTTGCCACTTATTCTAAATTGTACAGTGAAATTATTAATCTAACACAGACAGCACAGAATAATTACAAAATACAACAATCAAAAAATAAATCTAAGACTACTTGGCAAATAATTAATCGGACAAATAACAATATCCCTAAACAGCAAATTGAAAGACTAAGACTTGGTAATCGAACTATTCACAAACCATTGGATATCGCTAATGCTTTTAATGACTTTTCTGTTGATAAAATTCATCCAAAATTAGATGCTGAATATAAACTAAAAGCATCCATTATATCAAGAAGTGCTAAATCAATGTTTATGGCTCCTAGTACACCACACGACATACATAAATTAATAATGTCATTAAAAAACACTAGTAGTGTGGGTTTTGATGGGATCGCCACTAAAATAATAAAGTCAGTATCAGTCGAGATATGCAGTCATCTGAGCCACTTAATCAACCTCAGTATATGTACGGGTGTACGAGTATATCCAGAAGCATTAAAAATATCCATAATTAAACCTCTATTTAAGAAAGTAGATAAGGACTTGATGGAATATTATAGGCCCATCTCACTCATACCAGTCATCTCAAAGGTATTCGAAAAGTACATTTACAAACAGTTAGCTAATTTCAGTGAAAAGAATAACATATTATGTGAAGAACAAAAAGGATTTAGGCAGCATAGAACCATCGATATGGCAATTTATGCCTTTTTGTTTCCGATTATTAGAAATGTGGATAAACGATTCCCCATATGTGCCATATTTTGCGATATGACGCAGGCTTTCGATTATGTCCATCATAATACATTGTTAAATAAGTTAGAAGCCTACGGCATAAGAAGCAACGTACTCGAACTAATGAAATCGTATTTAGAAAACAGAACACAGATAACCGAAATTAGTCGCATCAATGTAATTAATAAACATGAAGAGATAGCACGGTCACGAGAACGCAAAATTACATTCGGTGTTCCACAGGGAAGCGTTGTGGGCCCGTTTAGATTTATATTATATGTTAATGATATGCCCACGTCCATTGAACATCCCTTAACTATGTTTGCTGATGATAGTACCATTACAATCCCGTGTAAAAATGTAAATACATATGAAACGGACATAAATGATTCTCTTGACAATTTGATTAAATATCTAGAAAAGAATAATTTGAATATAAATTTAAGTAAGACTATGATAATGCACTTTAGACAACGTATGCCTCGTGTACCTAACCTTAACATACACTACAAAAATAACGACATTGATGAAGTAACTGATACCAAATTTTTGGGATTACAAATAGACTACAGTTTAAACTGGAAAGCACATATTGACAGGTTGTGTAAAAAATTGAGTTCGTCTGCATTTGCTTTACATAGACTATCCTCCATAGTGGATACAAAAACACTTCTTGCGGCGTACTACGGTATTGCTGAATCTTATTTACGCTATGGTGTCATTTTCTGGGCGAACTCCACCGACAAAGAGACAGCATTTAAGGCTCAAAAAAGATGCCTCCGGTCAATGTTTAAACTAAAAACCACCGACAGTTGCAAGCCATATTTCAAGTAGTACAACATATTGACCCTTCCGTGTATCTATATTCTTGAAGTGGCTATGTTTGTAAAGAACAATCCAAATCGTTTTGAACGTTTGGCCGATGTATACCCAAGAAACAGACGTGACAATTCAAAATTAAATAATGTACCGTGTCAAACCACTATGATGCGCAAAAGTATTTATTGCATGGCCCCAGTTGTTTATAATAAATTGCCAAGTGCATGGAAAGACATGAAAACGTTGCATTTCAAAAGTACACTTTGTAAATTGTTAATAGATAAAGCATATTACAGTGTAGCTGAGTTTTTAATGGACAATTTTTATCAGACCACCTCGAATTCTTAATTAATTAATTATTGTTTTGCGTATGGGATATTTATGGTGTGTTGTCTATGACCTGGAATTTTGATGTTTGTTTGTTTATTTATCTTCGGACCACGATTTGTATTTCTTGTATATACCTACTGTTACTGACAATTTTTTTTTTAAATTAATATTTGAATTTTAATAATTTTATTTAATGAGAATGACATAACTAATTTAATGTTCCAAGAAGAGTTTAAATTTTAACAATTTTATATAGGTAATGAAAATGTTTGCATGCCGAATGGTGAAATATGGCAGAACTCTGATGAAAACCTACTACTACCTACTTATGTATAACCCATATTTGCAAATAAATTCTATTCTATTCTATTCTATTCTAAAAGAAAACAAAAATATTTGCCCTAATTATATATTTAGTGACTAGGTAATCAGAAGTATTAGGATATGTAGAGAAAGATTGTCGGAGCTGTATGGCCTTAAGTCTTATATTAACACGGATAGTTTCAACAAGTATGTTGCTACATGTTGAAAAAAATTGAAATACCTGCAGGATAGCTAAAGCCCTGTACACTAGCAACAAAATCAAATCAGCAGAAAACAAAATAAAAAACAGTTTGGAAGGTTATAAATAACAAAACCAGTAGGAAAAAATACAAAATACTGATTACACAATGGAGACTTGACGTGGTGCCATAAACTTAAGAAGTAGCTGAAGAATTTGTAAATTTCTTTACTGATATACCATTTAAAACGACGAAAGCTTTAAATTCCTCACCGAATGTTTCAGTTGATTTATTAAGAGCGAATGCTCCAGGCTACCCGGTAGAATTTCAATTTAAACATAAACCCTATGAAGTTATAAAAGCTTTTAGGCAAATCAAAATCAAATTGACCGAAGATCTATGGGGAATATCTATCAAAGTTTGTACATCCATAATGGAGACTATAGCACCACACTTAGCTTTAATATTTAATTTTTGTGTAGATCAAGGAGTCGTCCCGAATTTGATGAAAACCAATAAGGTTACACCATTTTATTTTAATCTGGGGATAACCATGACACCAACAATTAAAGATCAGTATCCGTGTTGCCAGTATTCAGCAAGGTGTTCGAAAAGGTAATGCTCAAACAGATGCTTAATTTATTTATTTTATTTTATTTATTTTTATAATTTAAACACCAACAAAATCTTACACGATCAGCAATATGGTTTCACCAAAGGACGTTGTACGACTGACGCTGGTGTCACCTTATTAACACATATTCACATCGTGAGAGGAGTCCCAAGATGCCATAACAATCATTTGTGACCTCTCTAAGGCATTTGACTGCTTTCATCACGAAACCTTAATCTTGAAACTAGAGCATTATGGACTAGGCAAACTTGCGCTCAGTTGAGTAGAATCTTATTTAAATGATAGACAAGTTGAAATAAATAGTGTCAATTTACTTGGTTTAAAAGTAAAAATGCGTGTTCCACAAGTCTCGATATTAGGTCCATTTCTCTATTTTGTATTCATTATTATCATTAAGTTTCCTTCAAAATGGTTGAGCTGATCCATACGTCATGTTCGTGAACGGGCGTCGTCAGTAGGGACTGTTCATCTCTTAGCTGCCACGGCTTATTTTGATTTCTGAATTGTTTTATTTTTGTTCTTATCTTTTTTATTACGGACTCTATAATGTGCACGTCTTTCTACATCGTTCTCACATGTATGTATAATTGCAACATGAATGATGTACCCAATATTTTGATTTAGAAGAGTGTCCGTGGAGTTTATTGCCCGTTCTTCTAAATAGATACCTACTACGCTTTGGAATGGGCAACTACATACTGTCATCTTTCGGACTGACCGACCCATCGACAATTCAAAAGTGCCTGTAATTGGTTTATATGAAATAAATGCTTTGAGTTTGAGTTTGAAATAAGTTCTTAAGAAATCTTGTCTCGTGAAATTACGTTTGCTCACATTGTCTCTTTCTATCGGAAAAAATAAAGACCACGACATGTAACTTCTTTTCTTCCCTGTCACTAACTGTATTTCGTATTTTTCTCTTTCTACACCAAATCAACGATTCATCCAGATAAACTCATATAAAATTTTATCAGCATGGCCATACAACGTGGCTATGCTGCCAGCCTTTTTGGGCACTTTTCCTATGGACAGCGATGTGGACGAATTTTTTGATGCCCTATGATTCTTTTCCTTCTTTTTTTTACATGTACGTATTTTTAATATTATTAAGTCTGTTAGCTTATATATGAAGGAGAAGGTACGTCTCTCGTTTTCATCAGCCATATTTTAACTACTATGGGCGTACTATGGGAAGTTTTAGTAATTGCGCAATAGAAAAACCGTTTGCAATTCAAATCAAATTATAATTTACGATCTAATTAATCACACTAGCGAATCACACACTGTAAGTGCACGACACAACTATACGGAACGCGCGTCAGTTTCTAAACGTGTTCACTGCTGAACCGCCAACAACAAACTCTGATTTTACTCTGGTCAAGCGTTAGCGTCATGTTGTAGACTGCCGAGCGCTGCCTAGTGGCGCTGGCGTCCCGATTAGTTAAAGTTAAACGATTGATTTAACGTATTTCCGACATATATATACAATCCAAAGAATAAATTAGAAATAGCAAAAAATTAACTAAAACAATATTTCTGTAAAGGACCTCAAGGCGACAAATATAAAATGCAGAATAGTTACAACCGTTGTTCCTGTTCTAACTTAATTTGCATAACTTGTAATTTTGTCGTCGACGTCACAAACTTCAGTGCTCCGATTAATAGTTGGTGTTGCCACATTAATATGAGATCGTTATAAATTATTTTGGGCCTGTGTCGTGACTATGTGTATATATTTTTTTTTTTAAATATTTTGTTGAGTGCCTGTTACTTGAAGTCAGACCTACACTGTCCTCCCATTACCAACATTGTAATTTGAAACATTGTAAAAGCCCCTTACTTTTAAAAGAGCAACCGTGGAGTTTCTTGCCGGCTCTTCTCCATAGGAAACAACCAATTGGAACCGTGCACCTAGCTTCTGACGTTTCATAAGTGCCCATGTTGGTTTATGTGAAATAAAATATTTTGATTTGATTTGGTTGACTGCTGGCAGTAACATTGACACAGTTTTTATTATAATAATACCAGCCTATTACCTATTGTCCCACTGCAGGTCATAAACCTCTTCTCATACTGAGAAGGCACGAGCATTGATCACCACGCTTGCTCAAGACGCATTGACGATTCCAGGTTTCCTCACGATGTTTTCTTGACCAATGTTAGTAATGTCCACGATAAACTCGAAAATTAAATATGAATTTGAAAAATCCACATTGGTACTTTCTCGAACTTTTTAAGAGTGGAAAATTATGAAAATTATTATTAAAGGGCAATGCCCATCACCCATACAAAGAAATGCCTAAAATGAACAACAATGAAATAAAAGCCTAATTGCACTACAAATCATAGGAAACCCAATGCAATTTCAATAATTATCAAAAAACTACGTAGAAGCCAGTTCCAAACATTTTTGTACAATATAGGTTAAGTCAAGGTCAAGGATTAATATGCAATAATTAAACAACAAAAAAGCATTTAAATTATTCATTCATCATTAAAAAAAATATATATCATCAAGAAATGCAGGAGGATAGATATTGGATTAGTACTGGGCCTACGTTAAGTACCATACATAGTATGGGCGAAAATACCAATGGTTCGCCGTTTAAATGATGGCTACATATTTGTGAATTCTTTGGTACATAATGATAATACAGTCCTTGAAGAGCCACCCACACCTTTAATGAAAGATGTACTACATGTCTGTCTCTCATATTACATCCTGGATAGAAACAATGACTTTCGAGTGTCGACTGCTCTTCCATAATTAGGTAACAAGGTGATGGATCTCATTTGAGGAACTGCTTTCTTTTTCTCATTTGAGGAATCTCTATACTTACAGCTCGTGGTGTTATCCATGACTGTATTAAATAACGTACTTCATCATTTTGCACTGATAAGAGAATACGTCTCATCCTTGCAATATCGAGATAGCAATTAAGACAGTGTAGGTTTCTATCCATTTGTTTAAATGTACACTGGGCACAAGTCCAAAACAACAGCAGTGTTGTATCTAAAGCAGGTTCAGGTCCGTCGTCAAAAAGCCAAGTCGTCATTTAGGCGGATCCAATGTAAGTCCGTGTTCAAAAATGGGTATCGTGTGCAGAAGTATACTCAAAATATAAATAGCCACAGTCGTTGTGAAATATCATAAAAAGCAATCCGTAATTCCGCAAAAACATTAATCAAGTAATATAAAAGGTACTCTGTGTCAACTATACAAACGAAAAATTAAAACCTGTAATGTCAAACTGTCAGTAAGGCAAAAGACATGTGATTCATACAGCCTACGATACTTTTTCTATTTTGAAAATAATTTGTTTTATAATCAATATTGACATGTTTATATTATTCAATTAGATTTAGTGAGTGGTCGAGTTATATTAAATTAATGATAACTGTGCACTAATTCTATAAAATAGTTCGTTAAGGATTATTTGTCGTTTCCTGTTTGCCTGAATGTCACTTACCCATGTCAAATAAACACTGACCTCCAATAAAAAAATAAGAATGAACTATACGGATATCAAGTTAAATATTTAAAAAATCATTATATTTTTACCCTAGATAAACAAACTTGAGAATTATTTCATTATACATAATAAATTCTAAATAGAATTATGGACTATTAGTAGTTTCTGTCCATTTCAGGCATTTTTCGGGCGTTCCCCTTTAAATTATTATTATTAAATTATTGTATTAAAATTATTATTATTAAATTATATTATTATTATTATTTATTATTAATTTTATTATGTTATTGTTTTATTAATATGATTAATATTGCAACCAAAAATAGCACTGAGAGAAGTGCACTTTTTGAAATCTCATTTAACAATTTCGTTAAATAAAATAAAATTGTGTTTTTTTCGGAGGACATGTCAACCGTACACAGTCTTTGCTTAACTTAGATATAGTCGTTCCACGTTGACATTCAGGAAGTTTGCTTCTAACAAGTCTGCTAGCTCCACTTAAATCCAACGTCGGAAATCGAAAAATACACATATCATGGTGAATAAAATTTAAGTATCAGTAAAATTTAAAATCGCTGTTCGCGTTATGCGCAATCTGAATTAAAAAGTAAGTTTCATTATACGCGATGCTAATTCAGAACGTCAGGTTGTCAGACAAACTGATATGCTACAATTATGTTTAAATCGTGGCCATTGGAGGTAATGTGAGACTGGAGTCTGTTCTAATCGCGTCTACTTATGAGACAGGACGAATTATCCATGCTCTAATCTTTTACTGAACAGAATACTAAGTAGTGCAGCCAGTTGACTAGCCTTTGCTGAATACGGGGTCAGCGGCTGCTGGTAGTGTACCTACGAGTACCTACATAAAATTAGGAGTTCAATATTAGCTGTACGTTTTGATTGTCCCTTTCAGAATTAGGGGGTCATGTCTTGTGTAGCTGTGGCGAGTCATGGCAAATAAAGTTGTACTAAGTTAAGGTTTCTATGGGTCTATGCCACCCGAAATAAAGTTTTATTATTATTATTTTTGGGAGTGTTTTTTTTCTCAGCTCTTAGGCTAGTTATATTATTTATTATTTTCCTTTATTTCATTATATACATATAAATTATATTTTTAAATATTAGAATATAAAAACATTTAAAAATATAAAAAATAGTAGGCCACCGGTATCGGGAACAGGGTCCAAGCTACCGGCGGTCAGGGCTCTAGAGAGAGGAACTTCCTAACAATGCGAGCCGTGTCCAGAAGTACTACTCTTTGAATCAAGCCCTTGATCCAGATGTGCAATGAGAGTCTTCTGAGGTGTTGGTCGAGGCTCTCTGCTGTTAGGCCATTTACTGTTACGATTATCGGTATAACGATTGCAGAGTCCACGTCCCACATGTCGACTACCTCGTTGTGCTAAGTCAAGATACTTGATATCTTTCTCAGTTTTCACGAGAAAGATTTAAAAAAAAATACTTCTTTTTTTTTAAATTTTCTTTTTATTTGTTATTATTATTATTATTTTGAAATTTATTTTATTTTCTCGGCTAGCCGGAGAGAGCTGATAACACGGGTCTAGGCCAAGTGATTATCAGTTGGATTAAGTGCGGTCACGTGCAGAAGATAGCACAGAAGATGGTTCTGTATTTGTGTTTTGATGTGGGTTTTCTGATTCACATTGCAGAAACTTTCTCACGAGTCTGCATGTGTTTAGTATCGCCGCCTTCTACAGCAGATGGTAGGTATTTGGAGGTATGTTAAGGGAATTAATGGACTGGTGAAGTTGTTTCGGTATTACTCCTGTTGTAGACAATACTATTGGTACTATTGTAATATTTTGCAGATGTCAAAGTCACTACTACTACTTCATCTTTTAATTCAATTATTATTTTTTTATTTTATTTTTGATTTGTCGTCGTTCGATATCGAAACCCATCACGTCTGTGCAGCTTCGGCAGCTCATTTAATTTGACGCCAATGGTTATTTTTGTATTTAGAACGCTACAAAAACAAAAAAATTGCAAGTCTTCCAGCAAACCGATATCAAACTCTATGGATACTAAGAAGCCAACCATCGTACACAATCTTCTTACAAGTCATTAACTCGTCAAAGGCGTTACAGACGAGAATCAAGACACAAAGTTTAACGAGTTCATTAAATTAGTTCAGTAAGAAGACTTAGTTAACTAACTCAAAGTGTTTCTAAACTAACACGCAAACCGCTTCACGCTGCTGTGTTTGATTTGTCAATCAGTTTTATAAAGAACATGTTTAGATAATTTCACTTTATATTCATATTATTGAAACGACCAATTGGAACCGTGAACCTAGCTTCTGACGTTTCAAAGTGCTCATGTTGGTTTATGTGAAATAAAATGTTTTTAATTGAAAGAGAATTGGAGGAAAAAATACGTCCATGAGGATATTATCTGTTCGCAAGAACGTAGTGATTTAGTTTTAATCGACAACAACACGAAAAGAACTGACAGGTGAAGGAAAACGAAATATTTTTTTTTGTTGTTAAATCCAAAATCATCGCAACAGAGCTAAGGCTAAGGCTAGGAAATACTAGGAATAGATAGCAATTATTAAGTTCATCATTAATCATTTCAGTCGAAAGACGTCCATTGTTGGACATAGGTCTCTCCTAAGCACCGCCACTTCGACCGGTTCTGTGCTTCCCGTATCCAGTGGATTCCTGCGGCCTTCACAAGGCCATTGGTCCACTTTGTGGGAGGCATTCCAACGCTACGTCTTCCGGTACGAGGTCGCCAATCTGGAACCTTTCGGCCCCATCGGCCATCTGTTCTGCGAGCAATGTGCCCTGCCTACTGCCACTTAAATTGGGAAATTCTTCGGGCTATGTCGGTTATCTTAGTTCTCCTGCGGATCTCTTCATTTCTGATTCGATCGCGCAGGGAAATTCTAAGCATAGCACTCTTAATTGCCCTTTGGGTGACTTTTATGACATTGGCCTGGGGTGTTAAGAATCCCCGTTTTCTTTTTATTAAGTTGGGTTGAGTTAATCAAATTTTTTATTCAGCATACTTTGAGAAACATGAACCATCAACGCAAACAGTTTGTGAAAAATTGAATCATCTCTAAAATCTAAATAAAACAAATCAGCTCGCTAGTCTTAATTAAAATAAACAGCAGTAGACACCCCGCTATTCTCGTGGTTAGCATATCAAAACACAACATTCTCATTGAGGTTTTAATGAAAAGCAATAGAATACAATGAATCTCAATAAAACGCGACTCGTTGTCTCCCTCACCCCTGGCCATCTAACATGCAGATAAGTATTCGAGATGGCTTTATTCAGTGAACGAAACGGCTGGTTAACCAGACAACAGGTGAATAGCAGAAGTAAAATAGAAAACATTAGGGACATACGTATTTGTAACGAGCTATGCTTGGAGTCTCTCTGAGGGATAGAATCCGGAATGATGTGATCCGGCAGAGAACCAAAGTTGTTGACATAGCTCACAGAATAAGCAAACTGAAGTGGCAGCGGGCCGGCCATATTAGCCGTAGAACCGATGACCGTTGGGGTAGACGTGTTCTTGAGTGGAGACCGCGAATCGGCAAACGTAAGGTAGGAAGAGGAGAGAGGAGGAGAAACTAATGCTCAGGCTAGGTTGAGCGACGATCTTCGCAGGGTGGCTGGTAGCAGCTGGATGAGAGTTGCCGGAAATAGAGCTAAATGGCGTGCAATTGGAGACGCCTATGTCCAGCAGTAGACTGCTGTAGGCTGATGATGATGATGATACGTATTTGTTCACACATACATAGCTACTAGATCTAGCTAGATCTATTGTAATTTACCAAAATCGAAGAATTAAAGATTCATAAAAAACAGCCCCGTATACAATTTCAATCGTTCAAAAATTTTTGGGATCGTGATTCAGATACATTACGCTGTTTTTAACGGGTAAAGGCTCGCAGACAAGCGCAACGCAACCCCAGTAGGGGAATTTCTATGAAAACTTAATGGAAATTGTTCTAGCAGAATCGCGTCGCGCCTGTCTGTGGGAGCCGTAACAATGAGAATTGACTGACAGCTAGTTACTATTATTCTTAGATTTTCGATTCGGCCATCCACTAAAGTACCTACATAATAATTGGTTCTGTAGTTTGTAATTTTCCATGGGAAAAAGGCGTCAGTTTATGTGTAGGTATGTATTGTGGCGAAATAGATTGAAGAAAACAGATCTGTCATTTGTAATACGTATAATTTTGATAAAAAAATAAATAAAAAAACACGTGTGGCACTCGGGGACTGCCGCGGTAAAGCTATTGCATAGCATTTTTTTATCAACTTATGCAATTATAATTATTAATTATTTTTTTATTTATGCAGTTTTTTTTTCTTTGATATTAATTCAAGTACAGTCGTACCATATACATACACGTTAAGTGAACACTCGGCCGAGCTACATGGTAGGCGAAGTGGGGTGTGTTAGGTTTTATTTTCGTTACGGAATTTCTTGATTCAGTCGCCGCGCTCAAAGCCCGCGATAAAAGCTATGCAATAGCTTAAAAATACACCGAAATTACAAATAACTAAATGAAAAGTAAAAAAGACAAACAAAATTTAAACAATCAAATCATAATCAAAAAGCATTGCGGATAGGGTTGTCGATATATTTTTCTTCTATAAAAAGAATTACACCCCAAAAGCGGGGTGACACCGAAATTCGGCTTGATAAACACGGTCAATACCTAAAACAAATAATAGCGGGTAAGGTCCGTCATACAAGCAGAATTTTTAATAATACTGAAGATGAGAAAATTTACATACCGTATTGTTGAAGGTATGATTCCTATTGCTATAACGCACTCGAAGAAAAGCGTGCGTTTTACTGAACGTTCCTCTGAAATAGAAATAGAACATAATATCGAGACAAAGAGACACAGTTTTCGATAATTTGAACGAATAAGAAAGAATATGTACCCAGTTTACAACGGAATAGCTCATAACTTCATTAGATAATCCGACTGATTACCGTTAATAAATGAAAGAAAATTATAGTTCACTCGAGGAATTTTAGCTTATTTTTATAATTAAACCTACCCATTCGATAAAAAAAAAGATCTGCAATGACATCCATTGTAAGAGTTTGCATGTCAAACGCAAGAGTTCTAAATTTAAAAAAATCCAAGTATAAAATTAATTACCGGACAAGTAAAACTTAAAACAGGTTGAGTAAGTTTTAAACGGAGAAGAAATATTACAAAAAAATGCAGGTTTTTAAGGGGGTATTTGCCATCCCGCAATTATGGTAAGCACTAACCATTATCGTTGTCTATTAGATATTAATTATTTACCGACCTAAACTTCTGCTTCCCAACTAAGTATGTCACACCGTAACCGCTTCAAATGTTTTATTGATGAGCACTCCACTTCATATAACCAACAAGCGATGCTGAAACGGATCACGAGACTTGGCCCTTTAATCTTTAACATCAAAAAATTGTAACTGAACGGAAATTACTTACTGAAAAATTGACGGAATTTCCGGTCACTGATCTATACGATGGAAGAACCGAACTTGGAGGAGGTTTTTTTATATCCTATTTAAAAAAATAAGTAGGTATGTTTCACAATTATTATTATTAAACCTTTATTATCAGACCACAGTGAATCCAAAAAATAGTGTTAGTGAAGAAAACTTAAAACGAATGTTAGTATATAAACAACAATCTAATGCTAGGTAATGTCTGGAACCAAATCTCATAGTATCCGCGCACTATGTAGTACGTACCCGTAGACCTATGACGTCCGACCTAGTGTTGCAGCATTCGACAATCCCACCTACCGCACAACGTGCTCAGAATACTGTGGGAACTGGCACGCATTCTGCGTAAGATCGAGGCACACCGCTTTCGAATGATGCCATGAAAGCAATCAATTCGCATCTCAGCAAACATCTCCGAAGCGCTACAAAAACGCGGCAGCCCCGACAGCATCCTGAACGCGTAGTTATACTGCACACGCAAGACGTTATATGACCTTTGCGTATACCTAACCCACAGACTGTACGTGTAGAATTACTGGCAGTAAGCTCTGAAGAGTGTCAATTTTACTTGTATCCTACACCGTGTAAATCTGTGGATCAGAATATGTATTAAATCGGATAGCCAACGCCCTGTTCCCTTTTTAATATTTCCAGGTCAACACCCAAGTCATCAGTGACCCAGTGACCAGGTATTTAAACTGCATGACTTTGTTGAGCGAAATACTAACTATAGTTATTTCTGACTTGTTGGAATAACTTGGTAATTCTAGCCGATTGTTCTTATTTTCATTTTAAAGTAAAATCATGGAGCTGGTCTTGTGGTGAAGATGTATTGAATACTGTAAGAGGAATGGAACTCGTCAATAGATAACAGTAAATAACCTAACCGCGGACTCTGAATTCTCGCGTCAATTATTTTCTGCATGACTGCGTGAGGAATAAAGTATACCTACAATTAGGTAAACACGGATAGAGAAGTAAATTTCTAGATGTAGAAAAGTGATCTATTTAAAAATTAAAGCAAGTCTTTTTTTAAACACTGATAAAACATTGAGCAACTACAACACTAGTGGCTCTGTGAGCTGTAGTCCTCGCGAGTCTGTCTTTGCATAGCTTAAAACTGAATAAATGTTCACCGCACGCAAAAGAGCACGAAATGGCTGATATGTTTTTTTGTACGTTTTCATCTCCGCCATTTCGAAAAATTTCGAGAAACTGAATCGAAAATAATAATCCATATGATTATCGAATCTACTCACAAAATTTCACGAGAATTGGTTGAGAAATGCGACCTGTAGAGGAGAACAGACATCAGGACATACGAAATCATTTTTGTCCAAGCTGAAACGGAGACACTTCGCTCGCGCTGCACGCTCGCTCCGTCAATTATTCATTAAACATGATGTTTGCAGGTATATAAAATTATTCATAATTTCTTGTAAGAATAGGTACTTTGCCGACATTAATAAAACTGCTAATCGCAGGTTCTGGCCCCGAGCTAGTCATGTTTATGCAAATAACTTCAGAAAATTATTATTTTTGCCAAATGTACGTTTTTTTTCAACGTTGTTTTCATTCTGAGTGAGCCCGTTCCACTTTCTTTGATACACTCGCCTAAAATATTACCTTTTGATGACTGAGCTCTTTGTAAGAAATATCCTTTCAGTTTTGTTAGGAACATTATCAGGGTTCACACGGTTTATTTTCGTTGGTAACTGATATTTTTTGAAGGCGTAGACTGATTTTTAGTAAGGGTTAGGTATGCACGGTAAAATGAGCACAAAATTCTAAGAAAGTAGGTACCTTAAAATATTAATGAGACGTTATTATTCAGATATAAAGTGAAATTTGCATTGGAATACGTACTTTCCAAAACAAACCAATTTAAATGCGGCAAAAATATGATTCTGTACCCACCTATTTAGATGCATCTTTTCTTCTTGATGAAGTTTTTCTTGTCTCATATTGAAGGATTCTAACAGATAAAACCTTTCAAGATGAGTTTCGTGGATATTTCAAGTCGCATTCACAAGACAATAATTTTTAGTATGTAAAACAATTTTCAGTGTACTGAAATAATGCTGTTTACACGAAGCGCAAGGGTATGATGAATGCGACTTGTCCTGAAAAGTGATAAAAAAACAATCCTTCACATCACTGAAAACTATGCCAACAAGGCCTACCCGAAAGAGGCTGAAACCTAATAAATATGCAAATGGCGGCAAGTTTGTATACCCGCCATATTCTCAATTAAAAATCGTCGCACGCTCTACATTGTTTACTTCAAGTTGGAGCCGTCCCAATCAAGGCTTGCTGAAACTGAACTAATATTTTATTTTATTTTAGTGGTTAATTAAATATTTTTAATGATTAACGAATGTGTGTTTTCGACGGAGATTATCTAATATATTATACAATTAATAAATGAGATTTAGAGAGGAGCGACCTTTTACGTCATCTTCATGGTTCGTGGAATTTAACTCCAGTAGGATTTAAATTATGATTTTCTCAAGGTCTATATTTATTTTCTGTGAGTTATCTCGAGCGTATTTTTTTGTAAGTTTTGAGCTAAATTCCAAATAATTGAACGTAAAATAGCTTGCATAATCAGCCTATAACGTTCCCACTGCTGGGACACAGGCCTCCTCCCTGTGAGAAGGACTGCGCCATAATCAACCACGCGGGCCCAGTGCGAGTTGGTAGATGTCACATGTCTTCGATTTTTTGGTCCTAGGACAAGCCGCTTTCCTCACGATGTTTTCCTTCACCATTTTTGAGAACAATGGTGATGAAATAAATTACACAAAGTAAAGCGGCTGACTGGGTTCGAACCCCACGACCTAAAACTCGTAAGTCGAGGCTGTTACTACTGGGCCACCACTGCTCTCAATACCTTAGCTCCAACTAAGTATTTTCTCACTGTAAAATTCAATATGGACTTGTAAACTGAACGTAGGACCACAAGCTCGGTAGCTTTGGTGTGTTTGTAGTAATAATTTCTTGAACTAAACTTAACCAAAAAATAAAACCTTTTCATATACTCGTAGTAACACTTTTCCGCGCCAGCTTTACTTATTATCAGCTCATATTAGGTGACTTTCAATGAAAGGCGACTCACAAGAGATATCCCTACATCTATGACATCTCAAGGTTTCTCGACACAATGCCGATAAGAATGATTACATCATTTTGTCAAATAAAGGTCGTCTAACGGTCGCCTAATTTTGTCCATGCCCAAATAAATAACCGATAATATTTACCGTTTTATGTAGACCTTCTTGTTGGAAATAACATTATATATTTTTGGCTTCGACAGGCTTGTTCTTAATTTAAAAATACCAAGAAAAAGGTATAAGGTCATGTTTGAATTTGGAACAAATACATGTTATAAGTTCGTTACAAATGACTTCGTATTGTTCGTAATTTCACTAATATTTGCACTTGACTTTACTAGTTTTAAAACTTCAATATTTATTTGAAGATTAGGTATTATTTAGATGGGCACGCCACAATTGCGGCGGTAAGTCCCCTCTTTGAGGAGTGGCTTGAGAGGCGCCACAGCGTTCCCACCTTCCGCCTGACGCAGGTCCTCACCGGACACGGCGGTTTCGGGAGGTTCCTGTTTCGGATAAGGCGGGAGGAAACGCTTGGGTTTTACCACTGTGTGGATCGACCGGAGGACACGGTGGAGCAGAAGGAGGTGACGGTTTCCCATGCCCTCTCGCTCTGTACCATGGCCTGGCCTGGCCGGACGCGAGAGATCGCCGCCGCCAATCGCCACCACGAGGACACGGCGGTGCTCCGCCCAAGCCGGGTAGACCGGTGGGGGTCTGCCTGGCTTGGGTGGAGCACCGCCGTGTCCTAAACTAACTGAGCTTAGCTCTTGGTCTGCAACCCGCATTATGATAGGATGAAGAATACATATTGATGATTGAAACCCATTGCAGTTGCAAGAGAAATCAAACAAAATTAACAAAACAATTTGAACGACAGCAACAAACTACATCCAGCAAAATAAGATATAGCCGGTTTATTTTGCAAAAATCTCACGGTGAAAACTTAGGTGAAGTGAGCTGTCAGTCCACCTGATTAGACAATAGGCAGCTGACTTCAAACTCACTACGCCTAAGTTTTCACGGTTAGATTTTTACAAAATAGCACTACAGCTCTCGGCGATCAAGTGAAGCAGGCAGTCCGTCGCAGGCGGCCGCCGATGTGTGCTCCGTCTTATTTTGTTAACTTCCCATTTTCACACAAAACACGCTTTTGCAGTCACTCCAGATCTAGGTATTTTGGGAAAGCTTTATCGTGACGATTTATTAAGATATTCAACCTTACACTGTTATGTTAGCCTGCGGGGTACTTACGTAACACACTAACAGTAGAAATGGCTTTCATTTTGACAGTTCAACAACATTCATTGCGTTATTTACGTTGTTGAGCAGGCAAATTTTTCGAAAATATGAAGCAATGGATTAGCAATAGGCTTCAAAATGATTCAGATTGTGATAGATAGTGTGTTACGTAATTAGGGTGCAGGTTCACATAAATAATTTATGCTTCAGTTGATAAAGCTTCAGTTTTAAGTTATTACAGTGCGGGCTGCATTTTTCCGGCTTTGGAAATTCAGTAGAGAATCTGCAAAGCCTGCAAAGGGCTATGTGTTCCGCTCCAGATCAGAGAGATAATACTGGCAAAGAGATTTTCGTTTTAATTATGAAAGCCTTTGATTTTCATGATTAAGAGCAAAGATGAAGAGTGTGGAGTGCTCCATTATAGATAGTTATAACTATGCGTTTTCAGTTTCTGTGAAATTAAAAATCAACGTCAATTTTAGTTGAAGTCTATTATATTCTATTATATATTATGGCAAGCAAAGTCGATGTCGACTATTCTGCCAATATCTTAAATGGTTTAGAAAAGCAAGTATGCATTGGTAAAAAATAAAAACAACTGACTGGCAATAAAAACTACTTCCAAAAAAAAAACACAATATAGTGAAAAATAAGTTTAATTTCGGAAGTTGGCGTCTTTGGTTTTCTATTTTCGGTTTTTATCGCCGACTTCCGAAAATAACAGTGACAGGAAGTTATTATTATAATATCATCAATATACAATAAGTGAAAAAAATATGTATTATTGAAGCTAACTGAAAAACTACCCAAGGAAAGTTAATGAAATTTACCCTGAGGCATCCATCAAACAGTTGCCGGAGATATCTCGCAACATAAATACAAAAAAATAATACAGACGTATTAAGAACCTCTTTCTTTTTGAAGTCAGTTAAAAATCGAATATATAAAAATCTCGTGTCACAGTGTTTGTTATCGAACTTCGGCTTGACCGATTTTTATGAATTTTTTTTGTGTATATTTGGTAGTTCTGAGAATAGGTCGTAAAGTATATTTCATACCGGTGCATGTGAAACGGCGGGGCGCAGCTAGTAAATCTATAAAAATCTTAGATGAGACAGTTGACCTTAATGTAGACCTTGGGGGGTTAGTACTGGACTGAAACAAACAAAAAGATAAAATTACATATATATTATAATTGTTAGAACATTAAATATACATATTCCACATCCACACAGACAGAATATTAGGGGAAACAAAATCATAACTTTATGTTATTGTGGCGGATGAAAATCATCAACGCCACAAGCAGTTCTGGAGAGGGATATGTTTAAAGGCAGGGGAAATTAATCGGAAGAGGGATCTTAAATTTAATCTAGAGGTCTTAAATTTAATCTAGATCTTAAATTTAATCTTTAAATTTAAAATCTAGAGGTAGGATGTTGTTAGAGCATTTGAAAAATATGTGTAAATATATCTAGGGAGCCCTCCTCTAATAACAACTCGAAGAGACAGGAGTCTCAAAGATGGATTTTGTGTAAAAAGACGGGAGAAATCTATGACGAGAGGACTATGATAGGTAAAAAAAGTTTGCATCAAGAATACACGTTTTTCAAGATAGCTTTGTCTTTTATTCTGATCTATTTACTTGTCTGTTGCATGAGCAAATAAAAAAGTAAGTAAAAGAAAAGCAATACGTGACAGGCGACTGTTATAAACCACATCCAGCAATATTAGATTCAGTTCTTAGCAATCAAGTGAAGTGCAGTCTCCAAGATCTCATCAGTACGTCGCAGGCGACCCCCGTGTGTAGGTACTCCGTCTTATTTTGTTGACCAAACCGCTCGCAACCCGACCGGGCGTCCATTTCCCGGATTTGTCCCACTTTCACACAAGACACGCCTTTGGAGTCACTCCAGATCTAGGTAAATGCTTTTGGGGAAGCTTTATCGTGACGATTTATTGAGATTTTCCACTTTACACTGTTTTGTTGACCTGGTTCACATAAGGAATCTGTGCTTTAGTTGATATAGCTACTGTTTTAAGTTATTACAATGCGGGTTGAATTTTTGCGGAGAATTCTGTCGCTAAAATCTGCAAAACCTGCAAAAGGCGAATGTGTTCCGCTCCAGATCAGAGAGTTAATACTGGCAGAAAGATTTTTGTTTTTATTAAATAAGTTTTTGAACTCCATGAAAATGGGATAATATGAAGAGTGTGGAGTGTTTCACTATAGTTTTAACTATGGAATATATTCAATCAGCTTAAAATTTTAGCTAATTGAATGTGAAATCAGATTCTGTAAAATATAAAAATATAAATCAATTTTAATTACAGTCACAATCAATCTGCCCAGCCTTTTCTTAACTACGTTGGGGTCAGCTTCCAGTCTTACCGGATGCAGATGAATTTTATATGGAGCGACTGCCTTTCTAACCTTCACAACCCAGTTACTGGGTAATACAATACCCCTTGGTAAGACTGGTTGTCAGACTTTTAGGCTTCTGACTACCCGTAATGACTATCAAAGAGCAGACAGCTGGTACCAACGGCTTAATTTTCGGATTGAGGGGTCTCGGTATGTAAAGATGGTCACCCATCCACGGACCGACCGCGGCAAGCGCAGCTTAACCTGATCTATCGACCCGTGTGGCTGTTATTACTTAGCCACAAGCCGGTCAGTCACAATGCTTTTTAATTTTAACACTGTACCAAAATTAAGAAATGTTTGACCATTCTTCAGACTAAAAATAAAAACGCTTTATTATCATTACAAAATTAGAATACTATTCTGAATCGTAAGCATTATTTAGACAAGCTTAATGGATCAGTTAATTGGTCCATTACTGCAAATGGCACATAAAATTGAGGAAGCGATTTGATCAGTAGGCTTCCCCTCGTAAACGTTGGAAATAATCCTTGACGCGGGACTGTTCAAGGAAACTCCCTAACTCCGAGGGTTGTGTTAAGAAATGGCGCCGGCATTGCTTGTTCTAGGTACGCTGTGAGTCAAAAATACAGGCACATGAGACTTTTTACGCAGCGACTTTAGGTCACTCCGACATAGCCGATAGCCGACTCCTGGCCACCGTAGGCATCGGCTTGCGGACGGCGAGAAATGTGTAGCTCGCCGTCCGGTAAAGACCAGGCCTGGGTCGACGGCGCGTCGTGTTCTACGCGCTCCTCAAAGAGATGTCAGCATCATTGACGGGGTCCGAAAAGGCCGATGCCTGCCGGGGTCGCGGATTGATCGCAAGAGTTACCGTGGCCCTGGCGCACAGGCAACTGAAGGAACACGGGTGAGTTTTAGTCTGACACGCCCTTCCGCTCCGCCCAGAGCGGGAGAAGTCATTTGATGATTTCCCACACAAAAAAAAAAATGCCCCGGCGACATGCTGGCGATTTTCAAATCTCACGTCCACACACAAATTTTGACAGCCGATTTTTTGTTAGCGATGTCAAAATCTTTGTGTGGACCCGACGCCAGTGTTTGATCGAAAAACCGAGAATAGAATACTCTTATGAGAATAGAATACTCTTTATTATTACTGTACTCCATATAAATATGAGAGAGTAGTGAGTGAGTGTGTGAGTGATGTGATGTGCTTGTATGTTTTAATTTGTATAGCCAATGGTGCAATAGCATTATTATCTAAGTGTATGTTATTGATTATCCTAACATAGTAGGTATGTACTGTTGATTGTATGAGTGATTTTTGATAAATAAACAGTTTCTCTCTATTTAAGATTTTGTTTTCTGTAACAATTTTCAAGTGGCTTCATTTTTTGCGAGTATTTTTTCCTAAATCATTAATATTCATCATAATTTCGCTCATAATGAAGGTAATGAAGATTAACCAAGTCTTCGTGGAGTATGATAACATTCACTGGTGAATGACCAAAGTCGTCATGAAAAGAATAAAATATTAATACATACATATATACATGAATTCACGCCTTCTTCCCAGGGGGGTAGGCAGAACCTACAGAACGCCACCTACTACGATCCTTACATATTCCTTTTGCCTCGTTTACGTTCATACATCTGGTCATACACGCACGCCGGTTGCGAGTACTACTCACCTGACCTTTATGAAGAACATCACCAATAAGATCACTATATGTCTTCCTAGGACGTCCCCTCCCGGCGTTTCCACTAACATCTGCCTTGTAAATACCTTTTGTTAGTTGACCATCATTTATCCTCTCAACATGACCAAACCATCTAAGCATACCCTTTTCAATGTTTGTCACTACATCTTCTTTTAAACCGCATCGTTACCTTATCACATCATTCTTCAGCCTATCATTCATAGTCACACCACACATGCTTCGCAAAGAACGGAAATTAATATATCGGAATATTAATTAATAACGGTCATTAAAGAGCTAGCTTGGTGGTTGTTAACGATACACTGCGCTTCGGAGAACAGACGGTCACAGTGACATATATATACATGATATCTATGATACAAAAACGACTATATGCAAAAACAGTATAAAAATAAAATTTAAAAATTCCGTGTGTGGCCAAAACATGGTGTTGCGAATTTCAAAAATAAGTGATGCTATGGGCAGGTATAAAATAATAATAAAGAAAAAAATATAAGTATGTACAATATGTATAAAATATTTATATGGTTAGTATTCGTAGTATTTTGTATTGCTAACTTAAGAAATTAATTGTTCTAGTATTAATTGTAAGACCTCATGCCGCCTGTGATACAAGTTTATCCTAGTACAGGCAGCATACTTTCTAATACCTATATTATTTCTAGGATTTATACTGTATTTTACCAATTTTTATTTTTGTGTAAATATTTATATAAGTATATGTATTTTTTATTCACCAATTGTTGGAAAACTATGTGCGAGACCTTTGCCCAGCCGTGGGACAAAATAGGTTAAAAAAAGTGTTAGCAATAGTTAGTAGAATAGGCAAAACTTGTGTAATCTAAGCTTTACCTGAGTCGAGCCGCACGATTTCTGACAAATGCGTGCACTGACTGGACAGGTCCACTCAATCTGTGTAGTTCTTTCCTCAAAATACCATTTCAGATAACAATCTACATGGTCTTTACATGATCTGACCAAAATTAAGTCAGGACTTTAAAAGAGACTGTGACCTCTGAGTTTGTTTCGGCCTTTCTTCTCAGAGTAGTCAGATAGGAAACGCCGACCCCATCTAGTTTGAAAAATATGATTGACGTGTAAAAGTGTTTGTACAAACCTAATTACAGAAATAAAATCAATTATCATTTACAAAGGCTTTACATCAGCTCTCCAATAAACTGTTATATGCATGGCAGAAAGGATATCTATGAGAAGAATAAAAAAAAAACAAAACAAACATTAGGGCTGTCAATAAACGGCATTTGAGAAATAAAATAAGAAAATATCTATCTAGTAAGTACGTACAAGACGTAATAACACAAATTAGAACAAAAAAAAAACGATTTAAATAAAAAAGATCTGACTAAAGATGCGATCAGTGAGTGTTGTGTTGAACTGTTGAACATGTAGTTGCTCATCGAACATCGCCTGTATTGTGAACATTCGCTGCCATTCTGCCTAACGCTCCTGTCACCATTGCCAACTGCGTGCAAACCAAGTGTGGTACCTTTTTGAAGCTGTAATAAGTGCTGGCTCAGAATGTACCATTTTTTTTATACCATCGAGGTGGCAAGTCGGTCCAGCAGCGAGTGGAATTAAAAGCTACCACGAAATGCAGCAGTTCTGTACATTGAGGCTTATAATTATGAGGTAAAAAGGTGCTCTAGTTTAATCTTGTTATCAACGCGCGACCAGCACAATTTATTATATAAATAATAATCTGCACCGTAATTGTGTAACACACTTTCAATCACAATCAGAGGAATTTTGTAGGAAATTGGTAATCCATTGCTTCATGTTTGAAATATTCGTCTGCTCAACAACGTAAAATAACGCAATGATTGTTGTTGTACTGTCAAAATACGAGTAATAGGTAAAATGTAAAAAAAAACCCTTGCAAAAAAAAGAGCTGATGACCTTGAAATGGCTGAACCGATTTTGATAAAATATGTCTAAGAACCACCGCTAGAAAACCTGCTTTGAAATTAAAAAAACCGCATCCAAATCGGTTCACCCGTTTAAGACCTACGGTGCCACACACAGACACACACACACACAGCGGTCAAACTTATAACACCCCTCTTTTTGGCATCGGGTTAATGAAAAACATAGTCAATGTAAGTGTATTACGCAATTATCCCGCTGGTTTCCTTGTGAGAATAGTGCGAAAGAGTAAGGTAGCCTGAAGTTTTCTGCGTGCTAACATTGCTGCCCTTCAATTAAATAGTTGATAGCTGTTGACAATATTCAGTTACGAGTTTTATTAGTAACAAAAATTTCCTTGTATCCGAAGTTTGATAGGCATAGATAGGTACGTCGGTTATCGATTTAAATCGATTTACAAGTAATTCGAATACAAGTATGTTATTTGGTATTCTAGTCACGTAGTGTTTAAAATTTTCTACCTAACATACCAATAGCCTGAACTTGTATGAACCTTTATCTAAGGTTACCGATACGTAGGTAGTTACTAAGTAGGGACCAGTATTATCCATGTAAAATATTCATGTCGTCAAAAACTTTGTATATCAGTTTCCATGTTTCCCGCACCACAGAATCAGGGTGATGCAAAAATGTTTCGAAACTTTTGGTTTACCCTGAATATGTATCCAAAATAAAATTTAGCTATTGCCTAATTCTGAGCATCCGTTTTGACGATCTATCATCTTAATATCCAAGACATGAGCTACTAGACAATGTGACATTCTATCAGCGAAAATGATGATGAAAACGTCAAAGATTTGGACGGACTTAAGCTACCAAAAAGCTATGTCAATGGTCAGCGGGTCGTCTTAGGGGCGGAGTTGTTGGAGTTGAAGTATACGCTTAGGGGCACTATAGGTTGGAATGTAGCAAAAGGGGCGCCGGACCTTTTTTCGAAAATTGACCAATTTTATTGGAGTATCGGAGGGGCGGAGTTAAAGCTTGCACAAAATACAAAATATACACAAACGAATTAATAAAATAATGAGTATAGAAGCAAAATTATTTATTTTTATAAAGGCTTACCAACTAAATACGGACACAGAATTAACCCACAATCATTGTCATAATTATATATCTCGCATGTATTTATAATATAGGAAAGCACGGCACTATTAATTAGCGTGCTTGTACATGATACAAATCATTTGAAAATGGCATGCAAAATAGCGTTTAAAAATATCGAATAATATATCAAACAGTATTAAAAACATCTGTTTCGCTAGTTTTGTTAAAAGTTCTTTGTCAAAAAAAAATACACGTAATTTTCTTTTTACCTGTTGTTGTAAAATAAATATTTGGCAAACCATGCACAATGGTGGACAGATTGCGTGAATTTCAATTCAGTTTTTAACTTTATGTTAATTGTAACTAAATCTGTCAATAACGACCTTTTCACTTGTATCGCAAACTGTATTTTGTCGATTCAAATTTAACTGAAATTCCGTGAATTTCACATAACTATTCGATACATTCCTGAAAAATATGAAATTCGACTGTAAAAGGAAAACAACAGACGATCGCATTTGTTTCTGTATTATTCAATTCCGAAATGGAATGCATTTTTCATAACTTATGCTAGCACTTTATATTTTTGATTTTACCTGTCATCGATAAATACTTTTTTTTAAACTCAAAATATCTCTCTGTCTGACTGTTTGGTTTCGCTCGCATCGAAACTATTGTATCTATCCGGCCGGATACATTTCATCCATATCAGTTCAGCTATTTACAAATAAACATGACTATCCGAACGAATATTTTCGATTCAAATTCGTTTACTTTACTAATTTTTATAGTTTCATGCCAGCTCCATTGGCCAGTATGGAGGGTACATTTGTGTTCTATTAAAGGCGTTTCTTGAGCCTTCTCCTAATGTCAGTGTAGGACACTGATTGACTGATTCATTGCGGTTTACAGACTCAATTTATGCGGCTATTGGATTCAACTGTAGGCAATATAGTGTATTTTGTTTAGTACCATTGTTATTTTGTATTTTTAACCTTTTTAACGTACCACAGAGAGGCTGACGTTCATAGGTAAAGAAATGTTGAATGAATATTTAGAATAATATGGTTTTACTTTTAATAAATAAAATAGAAAGGTTATCATATTTTAATTTATAATGCATTGAAGATTATTACTTCTGTACTTCATAAATTATTTATTTCGTGAGATCAAATTACATTTTCATAATAAAATACGAGCTATATAATTCAAGAAGTAAATTATGTATAGGTTAACTACTTATTTTCTAATATAAAGTATTATTTTACACATTATTTATATAAATATTTTTTTTGTTGAATGCTATAATAGAATAGAATAGAATAGAATACTCTTTATTTTATACAACATAAGAATTACAGATATAAATGTAGAAATTTTACAAAGGGTGACACAATGGGCGGTCTTATCGCTAAAAGCGATCTTTTACACACAAACTTCAGATGGATTAAGAGAGAAAGGAGAGACGGAGAAGAGGGAAGGGAGGAAGTTTAGTATGTGAATATATAAATACATACATACATAAAACATATACTATAAACTATACTACATATAATATAAACAATAATAAACATGAAACAAGAGCAAGGAAACTAGGTACTCGTATATATAATGATGATGTTTAAGGAGAGAGGAAGTGTTTTATTTTTTTGTGTTTTGTGTGTCCAAAGAGCCAGCAGAGATTTAAGTCAGTGGCTTAAAAGTAACTTTTCCTTCCATGACAATGTTGTAGAAATGTATCTACACATACTAACGTTTTTTTATAAAATGGTTAAAACGTATGTTTATTGGTGTATGGCGTATGGTATTTTGTGGTATTACATTTAAAAGTAAAAAGTTAGTCAACATTTAGTAATAAGTTAAAATGGGTATAACTGAAATCAATGATATGCATTTTCAACTTTTTACACTAATAAATTAATTATCGCCTGTCGCCTGCGATAAACCATTCGTAATTTTCACGTTGGATAATTCTCATTCGTGACTGTACATTCTCTCACAGGTACGAGTAGATTGCCTGAAGCTCGTTATCTGACAGACATCTCTTGTGCTACAGGTATGTACCAGGCAATCTACACAGCGGCAATGGTTCACATCCCGGACATTCCGGCGGTATGTATACTACGCAATCTTCTTCTCCAAGACAAACGTGCTCTTCACACACGTCCATCGACGATAGGCAGGATCTGTAGGCTAGAAGGAAAAATAGCATGTTAGCTTAAAGGCTCGTACACAGTGGCGCGACGCGATGCCCGACACAAAGGCACCGCGTGTCTCGCGACGAGCGGCGCCTTTGTGTAGCGCTGTCGCGTCGCGCCTCTATGTGGGAGCCTTAAAGCTTTAGGTAGGTTAATTAAAAAATAAAATAAATAATTTTCTTTCTTTCTTGTAATTTTTATGGTGTACAATCAACAAAAGAGATAAGTAACCAGGGTCGTCGGATATAGTTGAAGTTTAGTAAGAAACCGATGGATGTTTGGAATGAAAGGAGATGCTTCACTTTTGTATGGAACTTTGGCTAGGACGAGTATATTCCAGAAAATCTGTGAAATGTATCTATAAACATTTAACAGGCAATGATTGAAAATTGAAAATGTTTGACATTTGTTGTGAGAAAAATGGAGACATAATGACAGATGACAATGACATTAATGTCATCTTTAATTAACTTAAAACGGGGATACTTTAAGATTGACAACGACACTCAAAAATAAAACGTGTATGTCAAAATAAAACGTTCGGAAATCGGAAGTACACTGGCCAAGTAGATTTTATTAGTCAAATTAGGATATTATTACATGTTTCCATTAATAACACATTCAAAATAGGTGTAAGTAATAGATGAATTAATAATACAGCGATGCCCTTTTATAATTATATTTAATATTTTTGTATTTACGGTTTCACATTAATTTCAGATTCATTTTGATTTCAGAACGTATGTTGTCAGGACGCCGCCATAGTGTGGCCATAACGACAACAATGGCAATAATTTAAAAACTTTCATTTGTGTACAACAAAGATGACATTCTCAAATTCACCGATAAATATTTTTCCTAAATTCAGTGTATTTTCCCCCGTTTTTTGATGTAACGTACAGTCACGAGCACTAATGTGTCAACACTTGGCAACTTTCAGTAGCGACTTTTTCGTGAAATAACGAATGCAACGTTGAAATGCGACATATTACATAAACCTATGAGTTCGAAAATACTATGTTCGTAACAACATAAAATGTCATTCAAAAATTAAGGAGAAAATAGCTTTTGAATTTAGCCAAGTGTATACATATTTTTGCTCGTGACTGTACAAGTGCTAGCCAAAAATGAAACATCTCCTTTAATTTGATAAATGACCTGTGTGTTTTCTATTAATTAAATCAAATTTTATTCGAAAACATTTACCTTTTTCTTACTAAACTTCAACTACATCGACGAACCTGGTTACTTATCAGTTTTGGTGACAGTACATTATAAAGAGTATTCTATTCAATTATATTCATCGTTATTGTTGGCAATATCGTTCGGTGTATTGGTCGTAAGTATGGTTGTTGTGATCGTTAAATCCCATAGGGCCTACACAAGGATTTTATCAGCGAAAACTTTGTGGAAAGTCAAGAATGTATTGGATTGATAAAAGCTACCAAAAGCTTATGTTAATTCAGTTAAAAGTCGTTGTAGAAATACTAAACGCTTTAAAAGCTACTGCCTCTTTTCAAAGTCCTCAGATTCGATTCTCGGGTCGGACAAAAAGTTACCTATTGGGTTTTCCTCTTAGGACATTTTTAGTAGCAGTACGAAATTTGGAACTGTGATGGGCTCGGTAAATGAGACTAGGCTCACCTTGTATTATGTAATTATACAGGGTGGCAGGGACTTCGACGCACAGCCTGTAACTATGAATTCAGTACATGATTCTAGAACCCCATATCGCTCATTTGGAGAAACATCGACGTAACTGCTGCTTTTAAAATTTTACAGGAGAGTGATTTAAAGTCGTTTTTATTTTTGTTTTCTGTTACCGTCTCGTTCTGAAATGTTGATAAATCCCAAAACCATATAAAATATTTCACGCTAAATATTTCACGCCTCTGCTCCTCTGGATTTTTTCGAGCACAATATATATCGACAACTCATTTTTGGGAAAATGACATTTACGTCGAGGTTTTTCCAAATGAGCGATGTGTTGAAATTTTTCGTAGTTATTAAAAAGAAAAAAAAAATGTGCCATACATTTTGACCGCGTAGGTATTGCATTTTTCTACGAAACAGCTTTTTTTTTAATAGCCGACTAATCATTTTAACACAGGGGGTTTCAGAATCATGTACGGAATCCATGGTATCAAGTTGCACGTCAATGTCCCTGTCACCCTGTATACTCTTCTGCCAACTCCCTCAGAAGAAAGTTAGGGTTTTAGAAACCATCAAAGATGTTTTTACAAAGGTAAGTAAACATTGTGTCAAAGTTGATAACTCTATTATTTGAAGACCTTGAGACCATACAGATGGTGAAACACGTACCGACACAAATGATTTTAATGAGCGCACTAATGCATAATGCCGGGATAATTATGTTACCTAGCATGAATGCATAAAGGCTCTCACAAACAGGCGCGACGCGACAGCGCGACACGCCGATTCTAGTAGAACAATTCCTATGAAAACTTCATGGAAATTGTTCTACAAAAGTCGCGTTGCAATGTCGCGTCGCCCTTGTCTTGATGCCAGCCTGTCAGCATCTCACTCATGACTCCATCATACTAATTATGGATACTGTACTTAATTAAGCGCCTCATTAGGAAACTACTGGTTTGATACCTAACCCCCTTATTAAGTTTAAACCATTTGAAGTTCAGTTTAAACATATCGCACAACACAACTCAAAATAATCCAAAATCGAGTTATTGTGATTATCGGAAGCTGTATGATGTTGTATATTATTTTACTAAGATATTATTTGAGCAAATTAATATCTTTGCAAAATAATATACAACATCATACAACAATAATTTTAAATCGGTCAAATAGAAAACGAGTAAAACGCTTTTTGCTGTTCCTGAAAAAAGAGGTATTTAGAGTTGTGCTACGAGTACTCTTTATCTAGGTGTGCGATATATTCTTCGAGGTTAGAGACTGTCATAACTTTATTCCGGGTTTACTTTAATGGGTTTAAAGTTTCATTATAGTTGAGGAGATTTTATTTACGATATAAGGGACTTTTAAAACTACTTTGGGGTCAGGAACGACCTCAAATTAGTTCCCTTTTTCTTTTTATTATGATTGAAAATCTGGAACGAATCTTGCCAAGCAAAAATTTTCCCTTTCGGCTAAGTTAGAGTCGCTTTGGGTGATGTTTAGACTGACAGTCTTTTTTTCGATCGCAGACCATATTTTAAGGATTTAAAATCAAACGAATACTTTTTTAAAAAGAAACACAGAAAGAGTAAAATCTAAATAATCAAGTAAGAATTTCTCAAAAAAAAAACTAGCTGTAAAACTATAAATACTCGCTGAACATACATGTGGGTGTTTCGGAAAGCCCTTGAAGACATTTTTTCTTTGGACGTCGTTTTACTGTATTGAAATAATGTTTTTTGCCAGAGAAATTGGAGATTCGCTGCTTCTGAAGCCAAGCATTTGTAGTGCAACAGCAACTGTCGAATGGTTGTAAAAAAGTCTAAAGTAAATTACTTTAGACTTTTTACCAACTTATCACGTTACTTAGACATTAAATACCCAAATGTCCTTTCTTTGGTATTGTTCGTCGAATCGTTGAGCTTCTTAAGTCCTGACTTCCTGAGTCGAGTTGCAGGATTACTGACAAATGCGTGCACTGACTGAACAGGTCTACTCAATCTGTGTGGTTCTTTCCTCAAAAGACCATTTCAAATACCAATCTACATGGTCTTTAAATGACCTGACCAAGATTATGTCTGGACTTTAAAAGAGACTGTGACCTCTGAGTTTGTTTCGACCTTTCTTCTCAGAGTAGTCAGATAGGAAACACCGACCTCATTTAGTTAAAAAAATATGATTGACGTGTAAAAGTGTTTGTACAAACCTTGTTACAGAAATAAAATCATTTATCATTTAATAGAATACTTATTAATCCAAAGCGATTTTCTTTTGTTTCCTGTGACCTCGTCTACCAGTGTTTATAATATACACGTGACACTCACTATCTATACACTCGCCATAGAAACAGCATCCTCCGCAACATTGTTCGTGGTCAACACACTGTGGACAGAAGGTTTTATTTTAATGTTTGATTAGCATCTAGACACGTATAGATCCTTATGTACAGTACCAAAAGAGATAAGCAACCAGGGTCGTCGGATATAGTTGAAGTTTAGTAAGACACCGAAGGATGTTTTCGAATGAAATTTAATTCGATAAATGAGCTGTTTGATTACTATTAATTAAATTAAATTTTATTCGAAAACATCCATCCGTTTCTTACTAAACTTCAACTATATTCCAAGACCCTGGTTACTTAGCACTTTCGGTGACCGTACCTATGATGGTTAAATAATAAGTGATAGGTGATTTAAGTATAGGTGGTGGTGTATAGGTGATTTAAGTATAGGTGTTGGTGGTGTATAGGTGATTTTCTCACGTTTAACCTAGACGAACAGATAGAAAGATAGAACTTAATATTAAATTGAAGTTACTTCTTTGTTAAAAGTAGTTAGTTTTCTGGAAAACAACCGAGATAAATCTTTAACCTTTTCTCCTCTTGTTACATAAAAAAATCAACACCAAAGTCGGTAGAATATGCATCAGATTCAACAAGGTTTGTCATTGAAAACAAAATTTTAAGAGTGTGAAGGTTTGATTAGCATCTCTGTAGTAGATCTCCTTGGTATCTATGACAACCGAATCAGCTGTTTTGTCACGTTTCTCACAGAACCAACCGTTTTGTTATGGAAGGTTTTCGTCCCGCTAGACATAATACACAGACATAACATTTTTAGAACTCTAACTTTAAAATAAAATTTCTATCTACCTACTCAAATATAAGTCTCTTCTTTTACCTAATTTATAATAGTCACCGTTTTATCTACTTTAATATTATTTGCTAATTTATTTAAACATAATATATCTTACATAATCTAGTTTTATAATAATATAATCAATTAGTTACTCTTTAAGTCATTGAAAATATTATGCTTATTCAATTAAGCTTCTAATAAATTTATTGTTTTCATCTTTCTAAATGCTTGATGTAAATTGATGGCCTGAAACACAGGTTGTATAAACCTAGATCAGGCAGGTCTACATTACAGTTAGAATTAAAATTTTCCTCGATTGTAATTAATGTAAATCATAATTTTATTTTATACTTGAATACATTTTATTTATTTATTTATTTAAAAAAAATTGATAAAGCACTGTTTTGATAAACAGTGTTTTTTCTGATTTTTCACCATCTGATTAATCACCCTGTTCCAATGCTGACAGCCGGGTTGTCTAATTTTGATTAAATTGCATTAGAAAATTGTAAAAGTTTAGAAGAAAAATGTAATCTCAAGTCAATTAGCAATTAGTAATGAAACAGTCCGTGCTCTCATTTGTTGATTGGTAATAATAATTAGTGATTAGTATTACAATTTATTTTTCTAATTTGCCGTTAAATAGAGTTATTTGAAACTAATTGGACTTAATAATGTTAAAAATACCTACTTTTCTACTATTTGCTTTTTAAATAATTGTTAAAATAAAATATATAAAATAAAAGAGAAAAACATTATCATAGGTACACAGTTCTCGTGATAAAAAAATTAAAGATTAAGAAATTGTTCTAATTTCATTGGTGATTGTTTATATTAAAGTATGCTTTGTACAGAATATATGATTAATAATGATACCCAAAAGGTACATATTTTCCCAAAGCTCCGAGGAAAAATATCGGAAAAGTAAAAATCCAGTCACTCTCAAAACAAATCACTGAAAGATCCACGCAACCTTTTTCCCGCCAACTTTGCAATCCTGCGCACCGGCAAACACAATCACACAACTGAATAACAACACTATTATTATCCTCATTTTCTCACTATTATTATTATATGTCCCTTCACTACAACGGTCAAGTCATGTATGAAAATAAATAGAAGAAAATTGTCACATGGTATCGCGTATATGAAATTATGTAAAATGGTCGTATCTGCGCTCGCGCCGACCTCGGCCATTGTGACCGAGTTAGCACAGCCGGTGCACTGCTCTATTACGTTTAGGAATAGCAATGGAATTTAGGTGTGTCAGATTGACAGTTGTGATTGTGTAATTGGCTAATTGAACCCTGTGAGTTATGATGTGACGTCTGATATTAATGAGTTATGAGATGATTTAAGCTGCACTATTAATTTCTTGAAGTCAGTGTTTATGAAAAAGATACTGTTAGAATCTTCAACGGGTACAGGATTTTCTTTTAAACTACACGGAGTGTTGGTCAATTTATAAGTTTTTTTTCTTTTCTGGACAATATAATGACTTAGATAGGTAAATATACGATATATGTTACGAGTTTTTATTAATTAACTTATGTTTGAGTATTGTAATAAATAGGTAAATGTTATAATAATTAATATTTTTTCTATCAATTATAAATGACACGTAATAACTTCACCAGGTAAGTGAGATGTCGAAACACAAACCACACTAACATGAACCCTGAATATGTATAGAGTTGTCTTTTCTATTTGACATTTACTAAGCACCTAGAGGTAGCACAGGTCAACTTACACTGGTTTTTCCTTCGAAACGCTTCAATAGTTTTTGTTAAATACGGGTATTAAATATTCGATGTTTTTTTTATAACAATAGTGAAAGTTGTATTGTGAGACAGATTAATGAAGTCATGCTGGTGTGGTTCGTTGGACAGTTTTATTGTTAAATATTTAAATAGTTCAAACGTACAATGAGGAGTGGGTAATTGATAACAATGTTTTTTGTAAGTTTCGGAATAATAAGTGCCTAATTATTGATTACTTTTCTAACCAAATTAGTACCAACCAAATATAATTTATCGTTGATCTCCAGTAATAACTTAAGGTGATAGATGAAATACCCAAGACCCATACTTGAAAATTGAATTGTAGGTAACCTACTCAGTGAAATTCCAGAGATATAAAAATGACGGCCCTTAATAAAAACACACATTCAAACAATTATAACGGATAGAAACTAATAGTTGTGGTTTTTAAGAAATAAATAATAGATTTGAACATCAACTCACAACATCACCATAATCGTCACAATCTTCAGAAACCACAAACACTAAATAAATAATTAATAAAGCAAGCGGTTTTACGCAAACAGACATGTTTCCTTTGATTTATAAATCGACACACAGCTCGCAATCCATCACACAGGTCCATTTATTATCTACAACTACCAACCCTAATTACTATCCTATAAACTCACTTGAACCTTAACTCTAAGACATACGGTTTATTTTCGTTTATGTTGACAGATTATTTGAATGGATACTTCGGTCGCATGGCAAGGATGTCACACCGCATTAGTGAACAATTCGTGATAAATTTTGAACAAATCGAGGTCTTCGATTGTTGCAGGGTACAATGCATCGTCATTGGTCTGAAAGACAATTAAGAGTGACCAAGGATAGAAACAAGCGTCTAATAACTCATATCCCGATTATTTCAGTGCCATAATTCCAATCTGAGATAGCTTGTCAAATTTGATGTAAGAACAAAAATATTGAGTTAAAAATCCGGCTGCGTAAAAGGTGGTCATACAAATATAATTTATGAAAGTGCGAAAGTCGTCTGCTCTCGGCTTAAAATGCTGACGGCTAAACGAAAAAATTGAGACTGATAGAAAATACCGGAAGAACAAAACATATAAATATATGTATAATGGCTAAACAACTAACTTAATACAGTTAGATGAAATGAATGAAGTCAGTTACAGAAATTAGCGAAGGAAAGTTCAAAACCCACATCAAACGTATCCTTATCAAAAATGCATATTATAAGATTAAAGACCACGTTGAAGACAAGGATGTTTGGCAATAATTCCTTCTGCACATGTGGCTTCCTTGGCACTTCATTAACGGCACCACTATGTAAGGGTCTATTCACTGCTCTCAAATTACGAAGTTTATTTGAAAAAAATAATTATATTTTTGTTTTTTACTTTCTTCTTTTACATATTCTTCACATTATTTGACATTACGAGTATATACCTCTAATTCTTTTTTCAACTCTTTACTTATGGCTTTTATAAACAGGATTTTAATTCAGATTTGTTACAGTTGTAATGGCAATCATGTCATTTGGTTTAATTAGGCTTTTATTTTTATATAGATTCTTCTATATTTTGTGAATGTGAGAACGTTGTAGGTTGTAACTTTTTTTTTTGGGTGGGAATCATCAAATGACCTCTCCCGCTCTGGGCGGAGCGGAAGGGCGTGTCAGACTCTTACTGACTAAAACCCACCCGTGTTCCTTCAGTTGCCTGTGCGCCAGAGCCACGGTAACTCTTTCGAACAATCCGCGGCCCGGCAGGAACGTTGTAGGCCTAACTTGTAGACTAGATTAGTAAACTTTTTTTTTTAAATATTTTGTTGAGTGCCTGTTACTTGTTGACAGGCCTACACTGTCCTCCCATACCTATCAACACTGTAATTTGAAACGTTGTAAAAGCCCCTTATTTTTAAAAGAGTAACCGTGGAGTTTCTTGCCGGCTCTCCTCCATAGGAAACGACTAATTGCAACCGTGCACCTACCTTCTGACGTTTCATAAGTGCCCATGTTGGTTTATGTAAAATAAAATAATTTGATTGATTGAAATAGGAATGTCCATCCAACATCCATCTGATTAGTTTTCAAAGAATTCCAGAATCCCATAGACTTTGATTGTATAGAAACACAACTCTCATTGGAAGTTTCATGGCTGTTATGCATTTATTTCAATAAGCTGTAGCTATGCATGCAGCGCCAGTAAAGACAAGAATATATTCGGAAAATCTTCGGTAATATTCGGCAATAATCGTGAGGACTATGTGGGTATTCTTTTCTCAGTTACTTTTTGTGATATTCTGGCAGTTTTTAGTACTTTATGTGGCCTACCCAAATTTCCTTTCTGTGGTATTGTTCGTCGAGTCGTTGAGCTCCTTAATTTCTGAGTTGGGCTACACGATTACTGACAAATGCGTGCACTGACTGGACAAGTCCAGTTAAATCTGTATGGTTCTTTTCTCCAAAGACCATTTCAGACATTAATCCGCATGGTCCATTTAGCCTGACCGAGATTATGTCTGGATATTAGAAGAGACGGTGACCTCTGGGTTTATTCCGGTCTTTCTTCTCAGAGTAGTCAGTTAGGGAATACCGAACTCATCTAGTTTTAAGAACATAATTTAATTTTGACGTTTAAAAGTGTTTTTTTTTTAAACAATTTACAGAAATAAATATAATTTATCATAATCGCCTCAAACCTTGTTTTCCACACACGCTTATTGCTTGTGTAGAAGACAGGTCCGAACAAAAAGGTCTTGACCAGGATCAGTCTCAGTTTGTCTTCGACTTTAGTAAATTACTTTACAAAGTATTCATGAAGGCTGTATGTGAATGGACCTGAATTTTAATCATGTGTTAGTTTAGGGTCCCACAAGATAAACTATAGCCTTGTATGTAGTGATTACTTTCATGAAGTTGGTGGATAAAAGAAGTCATCAAACACAACACACACACACCCAAGTCACAACACTTTTAATTTATTAGAACGGACACACACTTCCCTATTCTTTTTTTATTATTCTAGCGTATGGCACTCGTGGGTTGCAGCTGAAAATCAGCGTCAGGTACACTTTGTGCTGTCATCTGACATTATGCTGAGCTGAGGCCCCATTGGCATTATAATAATTGTTTTCCGTATTTTTTAGTTTTAAGGTGTATTTTTGTTGCTGCAATGCCAATAAACGCATTTATCTTTCTTTTCTTTTCACAACAATTAATTTTTAGCCAATACTGCAGTCGTTTTCCAGTTTAATCGTTGGGCTATTGTTGTGTTATATAATAAAAAAAAAAAAAATCTCTTTCTTTTTTAGCATAGCATAAGAATTACTCAACCTATAGCGTTCCCAATGCTGGACATAGACCTCCTCTCTATGAGAGCAGTGCGGGCTGCTGGATGTCACAATCATGTCTTAAAATTGTTGGTTATAGCACTAGAAAATGTCGGTTTACTCACGATATTTCTTTTCTTCATTCCAATGGTGATGAAATAATTTACACAATGTTAATTGCCTGGCTGGGTTCAAACCTACGACCTTCAACTTGTAAATTACGGCCGTTTCTATTAGGTCACTACTGTTACAAAACTGCAAAGTATATTCTAAAACAGGCATTTTAAAATCCCGCCTAACGAATGCAGGTCCCTTATTCTTTTCACTCAACCACCTTTCACTTAACAAACTTTTCAGTGAAAAGTGGTTTATTTTCTTTTAGACAAAAACGGTACCTGGTTTCTCTGTCTATTACTTACCGAAAGGTGCCAATCATTGGTCCCAAGGGATTTGGAAAATCGTTGTTATCCCTTTTTCCTAAAAAGGGAACCAGCCTGATAGATTTTACACCCGAGCATCGAATATCAATCATGATTAAGTAGTTGATACTGTTTTGCGTGATTATTTCACAGCTTTGCAAATATTTTATATTGTTTTAAGGGATTATCAACCTTATACCGCTGTGTGAAGGGTTGGTCTAAACAAAATTGCCTTGTTTTGGCATTTTTGCCAAATATTTTTCACAGCGCATCGATCATAGCATAAGCTCGCGTTTTTATTAAATGTATTATCTAAGTTTGCCTGTTCATTTATCAATATATTTTTAGTTATTGCTTTGTGAATGTTTCTATAATAAGTGTAGATAATGTAATCGATAAAAACAAGGTACATATTGATTTAATGCAAGTTATCGTAAAATTAAAAGGTAATCTTCTAATTACTTATTAGGAGCCTTAGATACATACAATTTTTCTATTAAGCAATGATGCCTCGTTTCCCTTACTCCTAGAAAAAAGTAAAACATGATCAATATAACAGTATATTTATCCTTCAAGTGACAAGTTCGCTGTAGTACTTATACAATACGTCTAAACTGAGTTGAGCTGCACGATTACTGACAAATGCGTGCACTGACTGGACAGGTCCACTCAATCTGTGTGGTTTTTCCTCAAAAGACCATTTCAGACACAAATCTACATGGTCTTCACATGATCTGACCAAGATTATGTCTGGACTTTAAAAGAGACTGTGACCTCTGAGTTTGTTTCGGCCTTTCTTCTCAGAGTAGTCAGATAGGAAACGCCGACCTCATCTAGTTTTAAAATATGATTGACGTGTAAAAGTGTTTGTACAAGCCTACTTACAGAAATTAAATCATTTATCATTTAAGGTGCCCCGGGGCTAAAGCAACTACGGGGTTATTGTAACTAAATTAAATATCTCCCATAATATTACATTTTTTAATATAACGCCATCTCTAGATTACTGAGCATACCATTGTCGTTACATAAAAATAACAGGTGGCAGCACTGCAGCTAATAATGAAGGTAAAACAGGTTGATTTGTCAAACCGCCATTTTGAAACAGTTTTGTTCGAACGCACGTGGTGATTAAAATCTACAAAAAATATGTTTTAGAGTGTTTTATTGCTGGTGTTTCAAGTGGAGTGTATTGTTGACAACCGTAAGTAGCTATGATTGTTTTTTGCTTAAAGATTCGTCAAAGCATCAACAAGATATGTGTTTAGTTACATTTTCCCTGATAATAACCTAAAATGGGGTAATTGTAACATTGAGGTTAGTTGCATTTACCCCGTTTTGGTTTATATGAAACCATGAAACAATAGTGATGGGCCATGTCGATGTTTTAATTCTGTGAAATATGTACTTTTATTGATATTGTGTAGTTGTGTACATTACTGGATTAGGTATTGATAATGATGATGTCATAAAGACTGGCCAATTTAGCGAATTCGCTTCATAAATAAATTTAATCTATTGTTTTAGATGGTCCGGAATTATAAACGAAAAACGGAAAACAAATATACCCAGGAAAACTTGTTAAAAGCTCTAGAAGATGTTAGAAGCAATAAATTAAACACCTATCAAGCAGCTGACGTCTACGGAGTTCCGAGGTCTACTTTGGTTCACCGATTACGCGGATCACGAGGAGTGGTAAAATCATATCGCGGTAGGCCTACTGTATTCACTAAATACACAGAAACAAAAATAGCCGGATATATTCACATAATGGAAAAAACTGGTTTTCCTTTAACGGTGCAAGAGGTCAAAGTTTTGATATCGGATTACATAAAAAGAAATGGCTTTATTACGCCGTTCAAAAACGACATCCCTGGCGATGACTGGTGCAAGGGGTTTAGGAGCAGAAATAATCTATCATTAAAAAAACCCCAATCCGTGGAGACCGCAAGGCGAAAGGCTTGCAATCCTTTCATTGTATATAACTATTACGATTTATTACAAAAGACGCAACAAGAATTAGAACTAACTGCAAAACCTCAAAATATATACAACTTAGATGAGACCAGTTTTTGCTGTGATCCATCGAAAGCTAAAGTAATGGGACAGGTCGGATACCGATCGACAAGAACTACTAGCTCACCTGGCAGAGACAATACCACCGTCCTTTTGGCTGCAAATGCCCTGGGTGGAAAGATTCCACCTTTAATAATTTTCCAGGGTAAACATCTTTGGAGTGAATGGGTATACCAAGATGAAACAGTTAAAACAGCTTACGCAGTAAGCAGAAAAGGCTGGATGGAAACATCTATATTTGAAAAATATATTAAAGACGTTTTCATTCCCGCGATCGGCTCTGAAAGACCGGTGCTCCTCATATATGATGGGCATTCAACTCATTGTGATCTAAGTGTAATAGAACTTGCTGTAGCAAATGGGATAACGATCCTAAAATTACCACCGCACTCATCCCATATACTGCAACCTTTGGATTGCAGCACCATGAAACCTTTAAAAGATCGTTGGGAGAGTGAGCTTATCAAATGGCAAAGACTTCATGTAGGGGCTAAATTGCCTAAGTCAGAATTCGCGAGAATTCTTACAAACATATGGGACAATTTAAACCCAGTAATTATCGAAAATGGCTTTATTAAGACGGGATCATTTCCTGCTAACCCAAACGCCATCTCAAAAGAAAATTTTGATGCGTTGTCATGGTCTAAATGGGAATATCATCTACAGCAACAGTCTTTAGAACTAGATCAAGTACAAGAGCAACCAGAAGAACAGATATCAAATGGACCAGATCGAGTTGAAGAGCAACCAGAAGACCAGATTTCAAATGTCGTCAGCCGAAATGATTATGACCCACAATTGCCAAGCCTTTTAGGTTTGGTTATAAAATTATTAAATAAACAAATCATTGGTGGTATTCAAATCAATGACAAAAAAGTAGAGGATATAGATGAAAAAGATGGTTACTTTAAACAAAGGGACCGAGACAATTGTGAAGAAACTGTAGAAGTCCCTTGTGTGAAGTCCTGGACTGTAAAAGATCCTAAAACTTTTACACTGCCACCAAAAATAAACGAGACTAAAACAGCTTGGTCATCTGGAGTAAAAATACTGGATTGTAAAGTAGTTAAGCCAAGGGAAAACCAAAATAGTGTGGAGGAACGTGTATCTTTTGAAGAATTAGTTTTAAAAACAATAGCTCGCAATGATCCACCAAGAAATCCGAAGAAACGCATTAATGGTGCTGAAATATTAACTTCTAAGGATGTAATGAGTCGTATTCGAAAAGAGAAAGAAGAAAAAGAAGAAGCAAAATTAAGAAAAGCACAAAAAAGTCTTAAAAAAAATAACAAATCTAATAATCCTAAAAAAAATCCACGAAAACAAAAGAAAACAAAAATTAACAGAAAAACCACAAGACGTGAAATATCGGATAGTGACAGCGTGTGCTCCTACACGTCAAACAGCTCTACAGAACTAGAAGACATTGATTCCTGGCGCCAAAATACTTTGGAAGAAGCACAATCTGCAGACGATAGTTTTCGCCCATTGACTATAACAGATACAAATAACCAAAATATAATATGTAATCTGGAAGAGGAAAATTTATTGAAGAAAGAAATAAATAACCAAACAGAAAAGGCACATATTTCAAATAAAGAAAATGTTAATGAAAAGGATAAAACGTGTGTTATTGCACGCACCAAAAAGGAAAAAAACCAAGAGAAAAATCAAAAGAAAACAAAACCAAAAAAAATAATAAATAAACAAATAGTCATAGATTCTGAACCATCAACATCCAGCACACAATATTCATCTAATCTATACCCAAAAATAGGTAAATTTGTTTTGGCGAAATTCCAGTCTTCTAAGGGGAAAAAGACATACAAATATGTATGCTTAGTTGAGGATATCACTGATGACAAATTTGTTGTTCAAGGATTTAAGTCTCAGAAAAGTAAGAGGGAATATAAATTGATTGATAACGACATTTCTATCATTGATAAAAGTGACGTAATAATTTGCCTCCCAAATCCTACCTTCATTCATGATAACTCGCAAGTAATTTTTCCTAATGATATTGATGTTGTTGAGTATAAGTAAGTTAACTAAATTGTTGTTTTTCATTGTTAAATTATCAGTGGATATTTAGTGAATAAAAATGTTTTAAAAGTTTTAAATCTTAATGTTCCTTAGGAACACGAAATTCCTATATTAGTGTGATTTTTTAATGTGATTGTTAAATTTTACTTCTCAATTATAAAGACTGACAACTCGTAAGTTTTGTTACTATTCTTTTATTAAAAGTAGGTAGTGTAGGTACTGAGTAAATTAAAATGTAACTTAATATTTCTCAGGAACAAGAAATTCCTGTTTGTGTGATTTTTTAATGTGATTGTTAAAATGTTACTTCTCAATTATGAAGACTGATAACTCGTAACTTTCTTTCTTTTCCTATTAAAACACTGTGCCATATATCCTGCTGTTATTTTTATTTTCCTCGTATCAAACATTCCATAAAATTCGTATATCGACAAAAGTGAAAAGTAAATTCACAACACTAACTATTAACGAAATAGTTGCAATTGCCCCTGAAGTTAGGAAATATTTATTTTACTCCAAACTGAGCTTAGGTACGTTAACTTACGTTTCAAAATCGCCTACGTTATCGCATTGCGTTGAATAACTTTTTTATATCATAATTTTAAGACCAACAGAAACACTATGATTGTCATTAGTTGCATTTGCCCCTTATCGGGGTAATTGCAACTTTTTCTACCTCTACGAGAAAATAGTTTAATTATATCAATTCCTAAGGGGCTTTCTTTTCAGAACTAGGTTAAATATAATATTAATGAAATTGATAATCGTGTAGATTAATCAAATAAAGTAAATTTATAATAAAAATGAAACTGCACAAAATCAAAGTTGGAACCTTATTTTTTCTAGTTGCATTTGCCTCGGGGCACCTTATCATAAACTCTTTGCAAATATATTTGTGGAAGTTCTTTAAAAAAAATACTAGTCGTTGGAGTGCCATAATAAATAAATGAATTAACATAAAAGTTTGCCTTTTATTTCCTTAATTTCTGGCATTACTCATCACGTAACAGGCATACAAATAAAGAATGAAGATGCTTTAAGAATATATTATTATCAGAAATCGGATATTCGGATGCATATTCACCAAAAGTTGAGATGTTGGCTATTATGCAATGCGCTTTTGTATTGAAAAAATCCCGCTAACGTCAGATTTCGGTGACCAAACCGGAACAAATCATAGCGATCGAAAGGTAGTGATTAAAGTTGTTGTAGCCGAGGTAATATTTACGCCCGATTAGGATATAGTACATAAATTCATAAAAATAATTATTTTAATTTATGTTTTTTTTTTTGTTTTAAGTAACACACCACCCCTTCTCTTACAGTCTACATACACATATTTGCATCGGGGGTTAAACATTAATTTTATACAATTATGCATCTGATTTTTTTTACACAAAACATATTTTAAGAAGCCGCTTCCATACTTTCATAGCTAAAAAATTACTTTAGGTAAATATGCATCCGAATATCCGATCTCTGATTATTATGCATGAAGCGTGCGTGACATAACAATGGAAAAGCGTCTAGCAATGGAGTCATAGGTACGTACCTACTAACACAAAAAAAGCTAAGGTCAAAAGTTAGATCATAAGAGTACTTATATAATGACAGAATACTGACAGCAATACATATTTTCCCGTGAGGAATAGTTGACAAAGATTAAAAACAATATACTTTACAGAGGGGACATGTGATATGTATAATGCCTACATGATTATATGAATTACATTATATTGTTATATATTTTCGTGATATTTATTTTAGTAGTATGTATAGAATAGAATAGAATAGAATACTCTTTATTATGTACACCATAAAAAATAACAGATATAAATGTAGACATTTTACACAGGGTGACACAATGGGCGGTCTTATCGCTAAAAGCGATCTTTTACAGACAACCTTTGGATGGACTCAAGGGAGAAGGAGAGACAATAATGCAGGTAGTCAGTGGTGTACCATTTACATATACAACAAATACATACAAACATAAAACATATACTTATCTACATATAATATATACAATAATAAACACGAAACAAGAGTAAGGAAACTAGATGTAATGATGATGTTTAAGGACAGAGGAAGTGTTTTTTAACCATAATTTTAAAAGTGGACAAATATTGAGCACGCCTTATCGACTCGGGCAAGGCATTCCATAACCGTACTGCTTGAACTGTAAAAGACTTGTCATAAAAGCTGGTGGAATGCATCGGCATCTCTAGTCTTAAGTTTTCCGATGACCTAAGATATCTATTATGTGTGTCATGAAGGAACTTGAAACGTTCTTTAAGATGTGAAGATATGTATGTATGTATGTAAGTATATTCTCATATTGTATGTTTATATTTAAATTGGAAAATTATTTAAGATTTTATGTATTTTGTTTTCCCTTCTACTCTTACACACGTTGTCTACATCTCTTTAATATACTCTCCTATTGCAGGTATGCTGGAACGAATTTCTTTAGAAATAAGCATCACCTTTGTACGTATTTTTCTGTTCCTGTCTTCTTGTCTGTTTATATATGTGTGTACATAAATGGTTAAATAAATAAATAAAATGATTTTATTTTGATAAAATGTAAGTATATTGGCTTTTCTTTCTTTTTCTTAGTCCAATTTTCTAATTATACTACCTAAACCACAGTACTGTCAAGCTCGCAGCGGGCCACCAACTACCATGACCCACCAGGAAATCTCTTAATAGATTTAGAAGCCAGGTGGGGCCCTGCAGGTACAACTTAGACAGGTGGGGGTACTCCGATGAGCCACAGTGCGACTGTGGAGGCACATCACAAACGATGCCACACTTCTTTTCGTGCTCTCTGTGCAGAAACACCTGTACTTTGGAACACCTTTGCGAGACTTCTGGTCGAAGCTTATATAAAATTATCACTAGGGAATCATCGATACGGCGATAAAGAAAAACTGAAAAAAATTAAGACCCTTAAAACCTTTAACTAAATATGTATTAGTCATAAGCTGCTTCTACTACAGCTTCGTATTTTAGTACACAAAACACACAATTTGCAGTTTTCACTCAGTAGCAAGAAGCTTTTTTCTTATATTACTCCAAAATAAATTTAAAAAAAAACAAAAAAATCCACCCACCAAAAATTTTTTGTAATGACAGGCCTCACACGGTACAGGCAGTCGTAATTCAAAATTCACTAATTATAATTGTCAGGCCAGGCTCTGGCTAGTGCTAATTTCATTGTTACTTAAATATTCAGTAAATAAAAGGCTGCAAAATCTAATTGAAATTAATAAATAAATTTTAATTTTAATTTATTTTAATTAATAAATTTTATGTATTCGTAGTCATCACATAAATATTAATTTATAACTACAGTACTGTCAAATTATTGATTAATTAACTAATAAAACAGGCTCATTTATCCATAGCGATTTTTTGCAATCGACGTCTTCTCAGTGCGTCAGCCGCAACCACATCAATCTTGTCGAGGGCTGCTCCATCGTCGAAGCCGAATAACTTGGCTATTGTTTTAAATTTATGCCTTGTGCCGCGGTAATTAAACAAATTAATAAATAAATTGGCTTATTACGAAAAATGTTTTTGGCTTTAGGTACAAAGCTTAATTTAAGGATTCTCCTATCTGTATCAAACATTTTAGTCTCAAATACAGTGACTAACAAATACTCTATGAGTAATTATATTCCCTCATTACCTAAATTTGACACATCAGGGTGTTGTTTTAGGTGGCTAGACCAATAGACAAGTGACATTTGTACCTAGATTCTAGGTCCTTGGTGATTACTTATTTGTTAACAAGGTCATACTTTCCGGGACTTAAAATCCGGTTTTTCACAAAATGAGCTTACATTGCAGCTGGCACAAATCTTTAGCCTCATTCAAACTTTTTAATGTTTAAAGTACCTAATGGACGTCTATGACCTAAATGTAATAAGTTAAAGTTGCAAATGACGGAAACTTCAGCGGAATAGGAGAATTGCATAAAAATGCGATGTTTCGTGTGGTTGAATTTAGCAAACAGAAGTTGAATGTTCGTTTTCTGGCCATTAGAATTGAAGATATAATACAAAAATAATGTGGGTATTACTTTCCCTAATCTGCCTAGTAATAATATTCTATTAATAATATTGTATTATTTCCATTGAATATTATCAAATAATTGCACAAGTAAATTATTTAAGACAAGTATCTCCACCCTAGAGATTATTCATTAATGTTAGCCCAGGTCTTTTACTGCTTCAACAAAACTTGAAACGTGCGCCTGATACTAAGTAAAATTAGTGCATACTTTAGTAGACACCTGATTATGTGAATCCGAATCCCGATTAATAAAACTTCAACACTTCTTCTTCATTTCTCTTTCACGCATATTTTTCCCCCAGCTCGTTCTTTTTTGGGGGTCCGTAATTTAACTTCGAGAGTCATATGTTCGATTAATGAAAAGTCGACTGAACGATTGTTCGAATGGAATTTATTGCGAAACAACCTTTTATCGCCAAACGCTACTTCGACTGAACGATTCATCGAATATTTTTTAATCGATGGACTGCTCTTTCGAATGAGTTTTAGTTATTATATAGTTTAATAATTGAAATAAAAATATTTGAAAAAGATTTTTCGTCACATATTATTTCATACATAATCGAGGAAATCAAACACTTTAAGATATCGTACGTTCTTCTCGCACATTTACTAACATGAAATTTGGTGAAAAGGAAGATTTAAGAATACTTTTTTTGAAGTTAGCTTGCAGTAGGCACTTTGCTTATACGAGATTAAGTAACTACCGCATCATTATCAATGACTAGGTACAGGATGCATGTAATTTTATACGATATTAATTATGAGTTCATATTACCATTTATTGTTTCTATAATAATTGAATAAATTACTTCTTATTTTAATGGGAACATGCCTGTGATTTTATAAAATGAAACTAAATATGAAATTACCCTCATTGTTTTTATTTTGCATTAGCATAGCGCATTACCAACTTTCTTGTTTATTACGTGTTTTTGTCTCAATCTTAATATTCTATTAAAATGGAGGAACTAAAGTTTGTGAAATCGAAAAAAGGGAAGAATTTATTGATATTAGAGGGGTATACATATTCTTTAAATAAAACAGTGACTGTTAAGTGTTATTGGGCTTGTACAGAAAAAACATCATTAAAATGTAGTGCTACGGTTAGAACGGTAATAGAACATTCTAAACATATTTTGAAGACTGAAATTGGATTAGTAGACCACCTTCATCCACCGCGCCCTGAAGAAAATGTCGCGAGAGAGGTAAGGACTAATTTGAAGAGAAAAGCGGAACAATCTATGGAAAGCCCAGCACAAATTATCCAGGCATGTAAACAGGAAGTACCGCATAATGCAGCTCCTTACATTCCTAATAATGACGCTATGCGAATGATTATAAATAGAGCGCGATTTAGAAAAACTCCATCAATACCAACGGAATTAAGTGAAGTGAATTACTATCATATATACAATGTGATCAAAAACAAGAATTTTTTGATTGGTCATTATTTTTATGAAAATGAAAGTGTCCTCGTTTTCAGCACCGAAAATAATCTGCGCTTGCTTAACGATTCCTCATATTGGCTTTCAGACGGAACATTTATGTGTTGCCCCAATCCATATACCCAAATGTATACTATACATGGATTTGTGGGTAATAAGGAAGGCGCTTTTAAATTTATACCGTTAGTATATGGGCTGTTAAGTAACAAAAGTGAAAATTGTTATTATATTTTCTTTGAGATAATAACGCGACACGCGTTTAATGAATATAGTCTGAACTTAAGACCACAATATGTGTTGACAGATTTCGAGATTGCTGCTACAAAAGCGCTTAAAAGAGTGTTTCCTGATACTAATCAAAAATATTGTTATTTTCATCTTCGCCAATCGATTTGGAAACATATCCAACAAAGCGGATTTGCAAAGAGGTATGGTAAAGACATAAGTTTCGCACATAAAATGAGATATATACCTGCTTTGGCGTATTTAAAACCAGAGGAAATACGCGACACATTCCTTTTGCTTCAAAACAAAGAAGTGCTACCGAAGGAAGTCAGTTCAATTGTTTCTTGGTTTTCAAAATATTATGTAAATGGCACTTTTAAGAATATAACTAATACTGCCACTACAAATAAAACTGACACTAATACTACGATTTCCTTAAATGTGTCAATTCAAAGAATTCCACCTTTGTTCCCACCTGAAACATGGTCTATCCATGATCGTTTGGAATTAAACACGCCTTATTCCCAAAATTCAGTCGAATCATGGCATCATCGCTGGAATGGACTCCTGGGAAGAAAGAAGTGGAACCTATTTAAAACCATAAAAGAAATGGAAAAAGAACAAAAAAATAATGAGTTGATAATAGAAAAAATTAGAGCCCAAGATGAGTCAGTTTCTCCTACGAAAAAGAAAAAACAGGTTGGGAAAGAAGAAAAACTGAAAAAACTTTTAAATCAAAAAGAAGACATGGACAGGCTTGACTTCATGAGCTCGTTGGCTTACATTTGCCACTTAAAAAAATAAAACAACGTTTAAATTTGATTATTATTTTATGTTTGGAATATTAGTGGAGTTCTCAGGGCGTTAAAGAATCTTAATCTACCTTAATTTTGTGCAAAAATCGTAACACACTTAAATGTATTTTTTTTTATAATAAACAATTTTCCCTTCTTTTGTGCTTTATTATCTTCCTTTTCACCAAATTTCATGTTACTAAATGTGCGAGAAGAACGTACGATATCTTAAAGTGTTTGATTTCCTCGATTATGTATGAAATAATATGTGACGAAAAATCTTTTTCAAATAATTTTATTTCAATTATTAAACTATATAATAACTAAAACTCATTCGAAAGAGCAGTCCATCGATTAAAAAATATTCGATGAATCGTTCAGTCGAAGTAGCGTTTGGCGATAAAAGGTTGTTTCGCAATAAATTCCATTCGAACAATCGTTCAGTCGACTTTTCATTAATCGAACATATGACTCTCGAAGTTAAATTACGGACCCCTTTTTTTGTGTTTGTGTGTTTTTTCTTTGCGTCATGTTTACCGCAAATAAATTTATTTTCTTTCTTTCTTTTTTTTAAGTGCATAAACCAGTATTCACTTTGTGTTAAAACCTTTTAGAATAATTGCAAGAAGAATCGTGGTACCGCGTACAAGGACGACTAACAGAGAACACCTTAGGTAACTGTTACATCGAGCATAAAGGGTAGCGCTCACTAGTTGGCGCTACGCGGCATGACACGGTAAAGCATTCAAATTTATCTGGCTCGGTATGTTAGAGTACGTGGCGTATCACGGTTTCCCGTGTTATGCTTAAGGTTGCATTAGTCGATATTTTTGCTATACAAATTTAGGGAGGGTATTATTCCACTGTTTGACATTGTACATCCAAAGTTAAACATGATATCGTTTTATCTCATTATAAATTTTGTCTGTGCGGGAACAGAATAGTAAAATAGCAAGCTATTAAAAAGTTATAAGCCTACAAATATTTAGTTTTCTTGCTAATTTTAACGCATTTTTGGGCGTAATTAAGTAATAAAAGATGTGTAAAATCTTCAAAACAAAGTCGGCACCGACAAAGCTCAATTATCGAAAAGTTCAATGAATTTTATTTGTAATTGACTTATGCTATGCAGAGGTTTTTTCATAAAACTCGTTTTTTCGTATTTTTTACGCGCTCGTATTACTATGCTGCCTTTCACTAACTAAAAGGCCGTTAAGCCACAGTTGGTCGTTTTTCACTTTGTAATGTAGTCTTAAACAACTTTCGATGCTCTATCTTTTGATGTAAGAATCATTTTTCTATGATTTATAGTTTTAGAGATACAATAAATACTATAAAGCAGTTAAGGTATGGTTAGCGGTATTATAGTGCAGTATATTATGTAAAAATGAAAAAAATTGCTTAGCTAAAAGTTAGAAAATGAATTTAAATAAAATGTGATTAATATAAATGAATGAAATATATCACATATTGTGCAAAAAGACTATGCCTACGTACTCGTATATAACTTGCATCCTTGTTCCTAGGTAGCATACTTTTCAAGAGACATCAATACCCACTTATTTTTGCGTTTTCTCGAAAACTAGTTTTTGCACTTAGCTGCCTTTTAGTTAGTGGACGGCAGTATGAATTATCGTGCATCGTTTTCAACTGGCATCGTGCCAGTTGAGACAACGTGCTTTTTGGCCACGCCCACCAGTAAGTTCGAGCTCGCGACTAGTTCAATCAACCTTAAGTCCCCTTGTGACTTAAGCATAACGCTAAAACGCATTACGCTATAAAAAGCATAACGCTATAAAAACAACGAAATGAGTGCTAAGCATATGAAAATAAGATTAAAAAAACATTTTCGCTTAAGAAATTTCTGTGCCATGTCATGCCGCGCCGTGCCGCATAGTGAGTCGACCTTAAGGGATGGAATACGATGAGGAATTTGACCAATGAATTTAATGCTCAACGCTGCTACAGCGCTTCGAAGACTGTGTACAGTAAACAAAAGAGTTTCAGTTTAATTATGCAGTCAATATTGGTCGTTGCACTCAGGGAGTTCGGCTTTCAGGAGGTGTAGGCTACCCTCATAATACATAGATACATTAACTCACGCCTTCTTCCCACGGGAGTAGGCAGAAACTACAGAACGCCACCTGCTACGATCCTTACATACTCCTTTTGCCTCGCTTACGTTCATACATCTGGTCATACACGCACGCCGGTTGTGAGTACTACGCACATGACTTTTCTGAAGAACATCACCAATAAGGTATCTATATGTCCTCCTAGGGGGTCCCCTCCCGGCGTTTCCACTCACATCTGCCTTGTAAATACCTCTCAATACTCTCATAATATGTATCATATTTATCTAATTAATAATTAAGTAGGTATTCAACATCATGATTCATGAATTTTGATTGACACGAACCTCACCACTAGTTGTTGCGGCACATAGCGGTTATGTACTCGTATTGCCAAATGGCAACAGCGCCTAATACTAAATATAACATATCGCACATTTGGAAAAACATCGACGTAACTGGTGCTTTTAAAAATTTACAGGAGACTGATTTAAAGTTATTTTTTTTTTTGGAATCGGTTACAGTCTAGTTCTGAAATATTGATAAATCCCAATACATATTAAACATTTCTCGCCTCCGCTCTGAAAATTTGTTCGAGCACAAATATCGACAAGTCATTTTAGGAAAAATTTACATTTACGTCGACGTTTCTCCAAATTAGCGATATATATGCTTCCTACGGACACATTTAAAAGTTAATACACTACATTACCTTTAGATTTCCACAGAGGTATATTCGTACATTGTTGGCTACAGCATCACGTCACCTCTATCAAAATCAACAAATTAGAACCCTGAAAACTTGGTAAATCGTTCCGTTATTAATTGAAAAATTTGGAAATAAAAGTAAAAGTTTGTAAAATAAACTTCAAATAATCATGTTTACTTAAAGATATAACCCCAACTTTGTATAACAAGTATAAAATTCTTTTTCAGTCTCACAAGTGCACGTTACTAAGATAACATTGCGTGCTGTCCTCAGGGAGGTCTCATTCGCGTTTTACAGTATACTTGATGCTGTTACACTTTGTAAAGTACCGTTCCCACAGAGTGGTAAAGATAAAAAGTACTTAATTACAAAAACCTCTTAATGATCGGTGGCTATAAAACAGCACTACTTAGAAAAATTTGGAAAATCCAAAAGTGCGCCTCATAATCTCATTCAGTTTTATAAAAAGTATCAAAATACCAGCCAAGTGCGAGTCGGACTCGCGCACGAAGGGTTCCGTACCATTGACTAGGTAAACAACAGTAGGTACACAAATTAGGTGACTACCTGTTACCATTTATTGATATCGAGCAAAAATAGTTAAAAATGCCGTTTTTTGTTTGAGAGCCCCCTTAATTTTTTTTTTTGTATTTCTTGTTGTAGCCGCAACAGAAATACATAATTTGTGAAAATTTCAACTGTCTAGTTATCGCGGTTCTTGAGATACAACCTGGTGACAGACAGACGGATGGACAGACAGCGAAGTCTTAGTAATAGGGTCCCGTTTATACCCTTTGGGTACGGAACCCTAACTAGCTCCGTGCGCACGAGTGTCAACGACGTCTGCCCTCACGTGTTTGCCCGCTCGGGTAAGCGCAGTCGGGAACCTGCCCCCCGCGCGCTCCGCACCCGCTACCGATCAAGCCACGCCCCGCGCGAATTATAATTATTATTTACTTAGGCACCTATTACAGATTTATTATTAGAAAATAACGGTTCACGGTTTATGCATAAGGTTTATATTTATGAAATTAAATGTTGTTTTTTATTTTTATATTTGAGTTGATTGAATGAAAGGTAAATTGCGGTTTACGATTTATGACGTATTAAAAAAAACTACTTACTAGATGTCGTTCAAACCAATTTTCGGTGGAAGTTTACGTGGTATATTACATCATATATTTTTTTCTTTCTCTTATTTTAGAAGTTACAGTGGGGGACACACATTTTACCACTTTGGAAGTGTCTCTCGCGCAAACTGTTCAGTTTAGAAAAAAATGATATTAGAAACCTTAATATTATTTTTGAAGACCTATCCATAGATACCCCACACGTATGGGTTTGATGAAAAAAAAATTGAGTTTCAGTTCTAAGTATGGGGAACCCCCAAAATTGATTGTTTTATTTCTATTTTTGTGTGAAAATCTTAATGCAGTTCACAGAATACATCTACTTACCAAGTTTCAACATCATAGTTCTTATAGTTTCGGAAAAAAGTGGATGTGACATACGGACGGACAGACAGACATGACGAATCCATAAGGGTTCCGTTTTTTGCCATTTGGCTACGGAACCCTAAAAACGAACGAAATGTCCACACACGGACTTCCACAGAATATTTCTTAAACAGTTTTTTTCATTAACTAGGGTTTTCTCTTGACGTTTGTGTGTGAATAACAAGTGCGATATGAAGTAAATAGAAACATTTTTAGCTCAAGGAATTATATGTTCTTTGTAAGGCGAGAGTAGAGCACTACCTCAAGCGCTTCGCTTATGAGGCGTGCAAAAGTGTTTTCTGCATGGGTCCAATAATATTTAATAAACTACCGGACAACAAAAAAGTAACACTCTTCAACAATTTAAAAATAAACTCAAGGCTTTTTTGACACAGAAATGTTATTATTAGATAAGTGATTTTTTGAATGACCCTATGTGTGACAGCTCAACAGTTTAATATTATTATCATTATTTGGTACACTTTGTGCATGATCTGGACTTTTTGAAATAATTTATTAACTATTTAATAATTTTGCTCATTAGCTTATTGATTGTGATATTATTTGTTAAATTTTCCATGCCAAAACTCAGGCAGAATATACCCGTTACCTTCTATTTTTTTTTATAACAACTTTATTGTATAATACCTACATTCTATGCGAATGAATGATTTGATTTGATTTATAAAAATAACAATCACTTCGAGAAATTAATACAAAAGACAATCGTGCCGTAAATACCACATAGGTACCTACGTGAACTGCCGATCTGTTCTGTAACAGTAAGCTTGAAGTGCGCTGTCAATAGTGTCACCAGGTGGAATGACCACTCACTTCAAGTTCACCTCGCCTAACTATTCACGGTGAGATTTCTACAGAATAGACCCTACAAAACTTTAAACAGAATGATTATCAGTGGTCGCGACGCAGAAAGAAAATTTGCTGGGGTGTTTCCAGTGGTATTCAATTATTGACATTATTTATTTATTTATTAATACTTTATGTACAAGTAAAAAAAAATACTGTACAAAGGCCTTAATGCCTGAGGCATCCATTATCCAATGCGGCTTTGCAAAGCTTGCGGTTATGTTAGTTATTCATTCCCAATCCACTGTCATCTAAGAAAGCCACGAGCAGTCTGTAGATTGATATATCTGGCATCAAATTTAAATTCGGGTGGGGCAGACGTAAGCAATTACTCCGTGATTTTAACAAAGATACTGAGGTCTAATTTATTATTCCAATCAGTTGAGCTCTCTTTTCTGATGAATTTATGGTTTGAATCCTGTGGAGCAATTTTTTGTAGAAGTAAAATTAGCGCGCAATAAGTGTTCCATTTTCCACATTATTGGTGACAGTGGGCTTAACCAACATAATCTTATAAGACAAAAAGATCAGTGAGTAGATAAGATAAATTCTAACACAGCTTCGAACACGATAGTTCGATTTAACTTTGAAAATCATGTGTCAAATACCATACCATTAGATCTACCTATCGGAACTAGAATTCGACTCCAAAATCCTAAGGCCTCGCCTTAAAATCCTCGGGGATTGCATTATAGACATATGAGGAACAGGGAGTAAAAAGTTCACTCATCCTCTATAGATAAGAGAGGATCCTTCGACCAGACGGTAGTCGTGTCTGGTGGACAACTGCCCGACGATTAATGTCGGGACGATGTATATATGCTAGTTACGCGGTAAACTCTGCTTGCGCGATGCAGGATTTTGCGTGACGCCAGTGTGAAGCGTAGCTCGCATGTGGCGTTGTAGATGTCGCTACAGCATCATAATACACATGTTCTAAAATAGCACTGGATAGGTAGAATCGCTCCCCCAGGTTGTGTCGGTTAGTATCTGAAGCTAGACTCCGTAGTTAGTCTCCTTGGGGAGATTCGCGTTAAGCGCTAATGTCACACCGTGTTAGCGCTGCAAGTCACTCTGAATTATTCTATTATTTAAACAGTGCAGGTGCGGAGTTTCAAGTTTCTGTATTTATACCGTTGTAGAAAAGGTGTATGTCATCGCGTGACTGGTTACGGCCAGCTGCTATGCTCGCCAATGTTGTTCTTTATTAAAACAATATTATTTAGGTTACCTGGGGGCTGTATAAACATATCTGTAAATAAATTAAATAGTAAGGTATAAAAATATTATTTGTATGCTTTCATGCTGATTAGAAGAAACTGGAGCGAACTACGTAACACTGGTATTTCATGCCTTTTTCGGTCTCTCACAAATATTAAACCTATTTTTTAGATTAAGCACTTCCTGTCCACAACAAAATTTGTGATGAGAAATAAAAACAATAAAACATTTTCGATATTATTTGTGACCGTGGGCGCGAGGGGCTTGTAGACAAAAAAATAGCAGCCGCACGAGTCGATTGAAGGTTAAGCTACGCTTGCTGCGCTTGGTTCCTGGATGGGTGACCATCCATAACATATCGAGACCCCTCCGTGCCTCGGAAAGCACGTTAAGCCGTTGGTCCCTGCTGTCATTCGTAAATCTTTGACAATCGTTACGGGTAGTCAGAAGCCCAAAGGTCTGACAACCAGTCTTACCAAGGGGTATCGTGTTAATTAGTGACTGGGTTGTGGAGGTCAGAAAAGCAGTCGCTTCATGTAAAATACTGGTATTCAGCTGCATTCGGTTACACTGGAAGCCAACCCCAACATAGTTCGGAAAAGGATAGGCAGATTGTTTAGCGATCGTGGGCGTAACAAACAATAATAAGAGACGAAAAAACTATTTACAAAAAAAAAAAAAACAATCGACTTCCAAAAATACACCACAAAGTAAAAATAACTTTAATTTCGGAAGTCGGTGGCAAAAAACGAAAATACAAAACCAAAGACACCGACTTCCGAAATTAAAGTTATTTTTCACTTTGTGGTGTATTTTTGGAAGTCGATTGTTTTTATTTTTGTAAAAAGTTTTTAAATTTTTAACTTTTTAGTGGGTCAGTTATTAATTTATCTAAGTTACAATAGCCTAATGTCAACTGATCATCACCTTTTACAAAATATTGCAGGAACGTTAATGGAGTCTCCTGGTAAAAACTAGAAGAACTGGAACTGATGGTGAGCCACCATCAGCTCCATTTCACCACATGGATTGTGACGAGCATAAATTGCTTAGCAACAATATTAAAGTAATCGAATCGCAACCCGTGAAATGCTTATTATTTAGTAGTTCTGGTGGCCACCTTTGGTCTTCTTCATCAGTTCCACTTCACCGAATCGTGCTTTCCGAGAGCAAATGCACAAGTTACTATAAAAAATACCCAAATCGCTACAAGTGTGGCTATAAAATTTGAGGATTTCCCTCGATTTCCATAGGATCCCCTGATCAGATTCTGACTTGGTGACAATGGGACCACCTCGAGAGCATACCCTTTCAAACAAAAAACTAATTTTCTAAATCGGTCAACAAACGACAGAGAAATCTGTGAACATACATAAAAAAAAACAAAAACATACATACAGCCGAACATATGACCTCCTCCTTTTTTGAAGTCGGTTAGAAAGAATAGTGAGCAGATAAGATAAATTCTAACACAGCACCGAATACCATCCCATTAAGATCCATCTATTCAAACTAGAATTCGGCTCGTTCCTAGGAGACCATCTCAAAATACACAAGTTCGAATAACACGGTATGCAATCGCTCCCCGAGGGTGTCTGCTAGTAACTGAAGCTAGACGCCGTAGTTCACCCTCCGTGGGGAGACTCGCGTTAAGAGTAATCGTCACACCGTGTTAGCGGTGCAAGTCGCTCTTCTATTATTTAAACAGTGCAGGTGCGGAGTTTCAAGTTTCTGTGTTTATACCGTTGTAGAAAAGGTGTAGTGTGTCATCGGGTGACTGGTTAAGGGGACCTATTCTTGCCAATGTTGTTCTATAGAAAAACAATATGGAAGTAGTTTGTCTTGCGGGGCTGTATAAACATGTCTGCAAATAAATTAGTAAGGTATAAAAATATTATTTGTTTGCTTTCATGCTGATTAGAGCAAACTGATTTGTCATTTTCGTTTGGTAATAAATCTAATGGCAATATAATTTTGTGTCTAATTTCCAAGTTGTGTGGTTAATTTGTTATACGTTGACTAATATTTGGAAATTAATTTCAATTGCGCATTGTCAAAGGATCTCTGATATTAAATTTATTCAGCGGGCCATATAACCACAGTTTTGGTAATGAATCTAGCTCAAAGCTTACTAATTATGCCATTTCCAATATTAGGTATAACTAATGTGAAATATACAATAATAATCAGAAATATATGTTACACTTACTTTTTCCAGTGTTATAAGATAAATGTCAAAGTCAGTCTTCCCACGTTGGGAACTTATTAAGGGGACTACAGCACCCTAATTACGTAACACACTATCCATCACAATCTGAATCATTTTGAAGCCTATTGCTAATCCATTGCTTCATATGTTCAAAATATTTGTCTGCTCCACAACGTAAATAACGCAATGATTGTTGTTGAACTGTCAAAATGAAACCCATTCCTACTGTTAGTGTGTTACGTAATTACCCCGCAGTACCTAAACGCAAGTTTTATAATTCCTAAAAGTATATGATCCACTGCAGTAAACAAAATCAGAAAAATATATGTTATTCTTCAGGATATATGCTATTTAATACTGCGTTGAAAACATAATACAACTAATTTGATACAATAGAAAAAAAAATATGAACATACCTTTAAAAAACTATTTTAATGATTAAAAACCATACTAATATACATGCAATCATTCTGATTTTTTGTCAGTTTATTCTAGAAGCAACATATTAACATAAGAAAGAAGAATTAAAATAATTACCTATTAAGATGAATCCTCAGCTGTAGCCCGCCAAATTCAAATTTTCTTTGGTTTTTTGCAAATTGCAGCTCTGTTTTACATCGTTTGTTGATCGAAATGCGATTCGCGACTGTAGGCATGATATATTTACTGAATAATAATCATTAATTTAATATCAATCGTCAAACTTTGGAAATTTGTTCCACCTATGAATTTTTCAGAATATATTATATGAAAATTCTTAGGTGTAAAATTATTATATGTGCTGAATATGACTTAAGATTTGATTTTTTATTTATTTTTATTAAGGGGGATGAGCCAGGGTAACCCGCGAAATCAAATTCAAATTCAAATTTTCTTAAGATTTTTGCGATTTGCAGGTCAGTGTCAGGTTGTATCTTGATTAAAATATGATTCGCGACCGTAACAAATATGGCTTTACAGAATTATAATCATTAGAGTCAGCAATACAACTCCTTAAGTTAGAATTGCCTTCAAATGTCATGATTTCACGAAATAGTCATTAAATAGGGTAATATGAACTTAGAGAGATGTATTGATGATTTTTATGACTATAATTCTATAAATAAATATTTGATACGGCCGCCAATCATATTGATATGATTTTAACTATATCAATTCTGTAAATATATATTCGTTATGTTCGCGAATCATATTTTCATCAACATTTGACCTGGCACTGACTTGCAAATTAAAAAGCTTTAAAACAATGGAATTTCGTGGGCTTCACTAGTGCTTTCGCCATAACGTAATAAGCCCGATAAGTGCCATTTACGCTAAAGCATTAAGTGCTAATTACAATGCTTGGGTAATGGACCCAGTCGCTGCAATTAACACCTAATGCTTTAAAAGTCACAGCAAAAGGGAACTGCTCCGACCTTCATGTTTGTAATTATGTGAATGGAAATTTGTGTGACGCGCCCTTAGGAGTAGGATTCTATTTTTAAAAGTGTTTCTTTTCTTTCTTTTTATGGAATTCGGGAGACTGTTCATGGCCAGGTTTTGATCTGATCATTTTGCATTCAAGAAGGTTACGGTCCTTTTAAAGCTTAGTGTACATGAGATAGAAACAAAGTTCCTTTTCGATACAATACGGGTTAGTATTCCCAATAGATTATTGCAAGTTTTATCGATAATACTCAATCGTATGGTTAGGGTTGTCAGCACGTTTTTACGTGACAACTTCAACTTTTATATATTTTGGGCAAGTTTTGGAGGAAACTTATTTATAAGACTAAACTTTTCTTACTTCATTAAATTACTGGGTACAACTTATGTACATCGATACCAAATGAGCAGCAGACTAAAGTAAAGACCTTGAAAAAATATTGCCAAGTATGATTTGGTTTTGAACTTTGTTTAATCTAACTTACGTATTTAAAACGGTAAAGAGTAAGTCTTACCTCATGGTAGTACCCTAGAAACGAATTCTCAGTTTCAATATTATTTTGACCCTATATTTATTAGACTAACTCGTGGCTAACTGCGGAGAGTCCTCAGAGAATTGGTAGACAACTCACCCATGTATTAAATCACCTGGCGTTTGAGATCGATGCCTGGCTGACCGCAGACTCGGATTGGACAGCCGTTTGAATATATTGTGTGACGACTGTCCAGCAGAGACGTGAAATAACATGTAGAAGGTCAACTCAACACGATTTGACAACTTAGACCGAACATTTTAGATCCTCAGTTTATTGCATAGTCTTGGTTATTTTGATAAAGTTGCTAAATGAGATCGAAGCCCGCTGCTGAAAATATTCCTTCCTTTAATATTTCTCATATAATGTTTCTGTTCAAATGTCGTTCGATATTTCATTGAAATTACAAATGTAGGATGACATAATGTTAGGGAAGGCATCTATCCACAGTCTTCTTCATTCACTGCCTGTGTACACGGAATCGGTATCTGTCACGAATACAATTGAGTAAACCTTCTGTCTTTCGGCTTTAAAATAACATACACGTGTACAAATTCGTCAGAATTAGGCACGATCTAAAGGGACCTCAGGGGATGACCTGCCGGGTAACCTTCCTAATTTGAATGTTTTACTTTCATCCCTTGATAATTATTTCCTACGCAGTTTTTTATTATTTGGGATTGGGATGAAGCAGGAAAAATTCGATACCTACCAGGTAGTATGAAATCACGTGGTTCATGATCACGCGGCAGTAGCCTGACGGTTGAGTTGTGGACCGGCTAGTGACAGGTCATGAGTTGCTATGGTAGTGAATACAGCGTGACCAGCTCCGATTATATTTAGACTACTTATCTTAAATTCTTTATTGTTATTTGTAACCGGAAATTTATGTTTTTTTTTAATGTTGGTGTAGAAGTATTTTTTATTTTTATAAGTAGGTAGAGTTTGTGTTTAATATTGCAGCTAAGAGCAACGGTTGCTGCACTGGGTAGTCGTAAAAAAGTTAAAATTTATACACCTCACGCAAAAACGATGGCTCATGGTCACAAATAAACAATGATCAGTTGAAATAGTTTCCATTATTGATACAGATTAAAAGGGTAATAATTTTTACATCAAACATTAGGGAGGTTATTCTGAACAGTTGAAAAAAATTACGGCCACTCATTTTATTTTTCGGCGTTTGAATTACAAAAGGCCGAAAAAAAAACGTTTATTTCATCCTACAATGTCAGTTCCAAAAAAACCCAAGAAGTGTAATAAACGGATGGCCAGTAAACATGTTGGAATGGGCAGTTAGGTAAATAATTCGGCAGTTAATAGGTTAGGTTGCGGATGGCGAGCAATGGGCAGCTCGCCGTCCGGTAAGGACCAGGCCGGGGTCGACGGCGCGTCGATTTCCACGCGCGCCTCATAGAGATGTTAGCATAATTGACGGGGTCCGATAGGGCCGATGCCTGCCGGGGTCGCGGATTGTTCGAAAGAGTTACCGTGGCCCTGGCGCACAGGCAACTGAAGGAACACGGGTGGGCTTTTGTCAGTAAGAGTCTGACACGCCCTTCCGCTTCGCCCAGAGCGGGAGAGGTCATTTGATGATTTCCCAGCCAAAAAAAAAAAATGTTTGGAACTGAGACAAACCACCCGCGAGCCGAATTACTAAATGGTTAGGTTAGGTTAGAACTGTAACAAACAGCGCGCGACGCGAGCGAGCGAAGCGGGCGGTGCGTGCTGCGGGAGCAGCCGGCGACCGCTATTTCCAAGTTAGATTACTCACCGAATATTTCCGATTTGTTAACTGCCCACATGTAACTACCCGCTAAGCCATTTTATTTCTTAGTATTTATTTAATTACGTATTTAAATATTTTTTATAAACTTATGATTCACATTTATTAAGTTTACTGCTCAGTTTTTACTGCCAAACTTGTTAATAAAGATGAATTTTGTAATTCTTAATTCACCAGAATACAACAAACAACCGCCCCTTTTAATCAGTCCCAGATTAAAACCCTAACGCATTAATCCGATTGTCATTATTAGTTGTTTGATGTTCCATAAATAATAATATGTCATTATTAGTTTGATTGGATCGTTAATAATAGAAAGAAAAGAAAGAAAAGAAAGAAAAGAAAGAAAAATAGTTTATTCTGCACAAACAAAACGCACCTAACAAATGAACGACATTAATTTAGAGACATACAAAATAGCCAAAAGCCTCGTATTCATGTTACAAAAGTTTCATAATTTTGTCTATTGCTTGATGCCAGAGACCAAAGACCATACACATTGCTCTGTGTTGCAACACTGGCAAATGACAACAAACAAACAATCAAAACAAAAACAAAATGCCGATTGCAGTGTGGAAAAAATACTACTTTTGTAACAAACAAACAATAATAATAAGAACAATTAAGCAGTGCGTCGCATCTGTGCAAGAACAGGTCGTTGCTCAGCAAAATGCTGTGACTTCGGACGAACCTATCGTCAACAGCGCTGATTTTCAGCAACTACCTCTCGGATGACGTAATGACGTCCCCCTGTGTGATGTAATAAATCAGGTAAGTATGATTTTCCACAGAATTAAGTGTGATTCTAGCTGAACATAAAGATGTACTTATAAATAAATAAATGTATATATGTATATCTGTATGTGTAACTTTATAATAAAAAATATACATAAACCGAGACCATAACAAACATGATACAATGAAAAATAAAAAATCTAGGCAATAAATTCTATATGCTGTGTCGGTACAGTGCGGTGTGTTTCTATTTATGCTATTTTATATGTAATTTTGATGTACTAACAATACTTCATAATTAAAGAATGTAGGTAGTCTATATTGATACACCATAATGTTTTCACCATGGGAATTTCGATGGCGGCCATTTGCATAGCGGCAAGCATTGACGCATGGCGTCGGTAAACGACGACCATGTTTTTCGGACAAACCGGTAAATTTGCCAATTGGTACAGCTCGATAGTGTTATTAAGCATCTTATAATATTATTTTAGTGGACCGAATGGATCGTGGATATTTCGATGTACGAAGGAGCAAGATCCATCGACATACTTAGGGAGTGCAAAACCAAACCGCGTCCCAAGCCTCCTGATCTTAATGGTAAGTATTCCTATTGGTATTAGTATTGCATTACTAAATAAATTGCCAAAAAAGCCCAGCCTTAACATTAAATAAAATTGGTTATCCCTCTGAAACTTTATTAAGTGCTATACCTATTGTCCTACCTAGGCAATGCAGCTTCAGAAAGACAGCAAACACGACCCAGATAATTGAGGACTACCATTCCTGCTGTGACACCGACATAGACCGAACCTAAACAGGGAGGAATCAGACAGCGGCCACTCACACTGTTGGACAGCCATATCCATTGCCCGTAGGCCATCACCCTTGAGGTAAGTACAAAAAGAGCACATTACTAGTATATAAGAGCTATTGTTACTAGATCCAGTTTAACAATCATGTGGATTTCTGTATCTGCATGAAATATTTCTTTAAAATACTCAAAAAATGCTTCTTTGTTCTCAGGACTCTTACTGGTGGAGGAAGGTTGTTCCAACAGTGCGTGGCGGCATATCTGAAACTCCCCCTGAATGCTGCGGTTCTATGTGTTGATGTACAAAGAGGTTTGGTAGAAAAACGTGGTTCGTATTTGCTCTGTCTCCAACTTAGCTTCTCAAACAGATAGTGTGGTTTGTGTGTAGTGACTACTCCAAACAGTAAACTAGCCATATGTAACTTTCTCCTAGCAGCCATTTTCAAAATGTTATTTTCATTTATATAAGGCGTGACATGGCTTCTACGAGGTATCTTTACACAGAACCGTGTACATGCATTTTGTATGCGTTGTATCAGCTTCTCTGTTCTTACCAACAAGCAAGGGCCATATACTGTGTCACAATAGTTAAGTCTTGACAAAATTAGGCTATCCACTAATTGTTTACGTAGATCAATACTCAGGTAGTCTCTAATTGAGTATAGTAGTTTCAACCTATAAAAACAATTCCTCATGGAGTTACTGATGTGCTTCTCAAATCGTAGCTCTGCATCCATGGTTAACCCAAGGTTGCATGCTATCTCTACCCTATCTATTTTTTCCCCCCTGATAACAACTTCTGGTTTGGCTGACAGTATTGCGCTGATCATTTTCCTACTACCCAAAACCATAAATTTAGATTTCAGTGGATTTAATACCAGTGAGTTATTATCTGACCAACCCACCACTCTTTCAAGATCATCATTGATTTTTTCTACTGCCTCTATTGTATCAATGGGTTTAAAAGTTATATATAATTGGATATCATCTGCGTACATGTGATACCTGCAATGCTGGAATGATTGAATAATGTCTGCACTGTAAAGGATATAAAGAAGGGGCCCTAAAATTGATCCCTGAGGCACACCACGTGACACCTGACGAGGGGGGGATGACATCCTTGACCCATCCTCTGTCTGGATTTCAACAAGCTGTGACCTATTTTGCATGTAAGTAGCGAACCACTGTATTGTTTCCGTTGTAAAACCATAATACGCCAGCTTGGAAAGTAGCAGAGTGGTATTTATTGCATCGAAGGCACGTGAAAAATCAAGAAGTGCAAGGATTGTTCCCTCCCCTCTGTCCCGTGCCTCTAGGATATTCCCTACTACGTCAGAAAGGGCTGTGGCCGTCCCACGACCCTTCCTGAAACCAGACTGAAGGTCGGGGAGCATATTATTTGTTTCTAAATATTGCAACATTTGGTTGTATACTACCCTCTCTAATACTTTCGATAAACAAGGCAGAATGCTAACAGGACGTAATTCTTTAAAAGTACAAGGGTTGCTGGTTTTGGGTAAAGGACGCACAATAGCGCACTTCCATAAGTCAGGGAAAGTGTGGGTATCTATCGACTTATTTACTATTGTGGTAATAGCCTCAAGGGTGGTAGGTAATGTTAACATTATCATATCCAGACTCATTCCATCAATCCCTTTTGCATTAGACCCCAAACCTTTAATAATTTTTGAAATTTCTTCCTCCTTAACATTTCGTAGCTCAAATTGAGTTTCACCGAATCTATTTGTATCAAAGTATGAAAGCTGCGATGTGGGCACTACGCACGGTCCTGGTACATTCAGAAATGCCTTGTTAATTTCGTCTGGGTCATTAAATTGTCCGGGAAGCATACCTTCACTATGTTCTGCAAATATATCTGATTTAAGATTTTTCCAAAGATTTTTGGGATTTTTTATCTGACTGTTAATGTGCCTGTTAAAATATACCTTCTTTTCCTGTGTTAGTGCTATAATAGCTTGTTTTTTTAAATCCAAATAATATTTTTTTGTAGTATCTAGCTTGTCCTTATGATAATTATTTTTTGCCTCGTCACGCAGCTTAATCATTAATTTGATATTGTCTGTTATCCAGGGTGTGGGACGGTCTCTAAAAATCTTAGTCCTTATAGGGGCATGCAAGTCAAACAATTGGATGGTACATACATTAAAATGTTGAATCATGCTATTAACATCTGGCAGTGAGCTTATTTCAAACCATGGCATTAATTTGAGATCCACTACAAAGTATTCCATCAATATATCCTTTAGAGGCCGATATACAACCAACCTAGGTTTATTTTTTACCTTCTTGATGACTGTATCACATACAATAAACGAATGATGCCCAAGTTCACTGATATGATTGACCACAACATTACGAACCCCCACATCGGTACAGATCACGTCTATGAGAGTACTACTATCCCCTACAAAATGAGTCGGTGACTGTACTACCTGATTTAGATTAGTATAATTCAAGAATTCCATCATATCTTTAGTTTTTGTGTTGTTTGTATCTAGTAGATTAACATTGAAATCCCCCAGTAATACCAAGTGATCATAAGGTGCCAATGCGCTAATACTGTCAGTTATTCCATCCAGAAATGTTGAGAATTCAAACCAGGGCGGCCTGTATGCAGTGCCAATCAACAACTTTCTACCATTGATAGTTAGGTTTAACCACATTTGTTCCACCTGAGACTGCTCTGAGTGCGGCCGTACACGCGCCCTTACTCCCGTTTTGATGTAAAACGCTACTCCTCCGCCTCGCCCCCCCCGTACAGTCGCAGGACGCGGCACGTGCTTCAACCTATATCCCGGAACCTTAGGCGCGCGTCCCTCCTGCCCAGGTCTCAGCCACGTTTCGTTGATTGCCATTATATCCACTGAGTGTTGTGACATGGCAATCAGAAACTCGTCCTGGTTAGTTGCCAGAGAGCCCGCATTGAATAAACCAAACTTTAATAATTTTGACTTAGTCATGTTATGTAAAGAGTAATGGCTGTATAAGTGTATTTATATATTAAGGATAGTATTTTATTCATATATGTATTGTTGTAATTTTGTTTATATTTTTTGAGTAAGTAATTTGTGTGCGTATGTTTTAATTTTGATAGCAAATAAATAAGTGTGTTACAATCATTATGAACTGAAAATAATAAATATCTATTGTTTGTAAATAATGTTGTTAGTTTGTAAATGATAATATGTGTAATTATGTATATATCTATGTTCCTCCTATTATTGCAGTACTCACTGTCATATTCCCACCTCCCCGGATCACAACAGATGCGACACACAGACACCATGTTTGATAAACAATTATAAATAAGAAAACTATTAACTATAGATAAAAAATATGCACCATCAAACAAAGGCTTATTTGTTAGTGTCCGTATATGGTCCAATAAACTGCTGTATATCTTCCTCAGATGCAATCCTTTGAGTGGATTCTCCAGGCTTTTGCCGGACCAAGATGCGACCACGCTTTGTCCATACAAATCGCCATCCATGAATCCCAGCAGCGGCCCTTGTTTGACGAAATAACTGCTGGTTCAGCTTAGTCAACCTCTCATTAACATAGAAGCGCACAGGTTTCCCAGAGACTCCGAGATTCTCGGTTGTAGCTTCACGTCGCACCCGGGCACCGTTCAATATGGCGTCGCGCTGGTCACGTCGAGCGAGGCGCACCATGATAGCACGAGGGCGGGGCTCTGTTGAGGCAGTGGGGCTTGTCGCTTTTATGTGTCTGCCGCCGACTCGCTCTGCGCTCACGATGTCGCGGTCCTCCAAAGCAACTCCTAGCTTTGTGGCAATTAGCTGGAACAGGTGTGTTGGGTTTTCCACTTGCGACTCAGGTACGTTTGCTATTACCAAATCATTTCCCATCAGCTCTTGATCCCTGTCATTGAGGTCCTTCTTGAGCTGTTGGACCACACTCTCCACCGCACTTAAATTTCCTGTCGGAGCGCATCCGGTATCGCGACTCATTTCAAGCGCCTCCAATCTGGACTCAATTCCATCCATACGGACGTGACACGAGTCGTTGGACGCCTTCAACTCCGCTACGTCTTTCCGGAGCTCCATTACCTCGAACCGCAAGGTGCGTAGCTCCTCCACTACTAGTTTTAAAGCGGAGCCTACGTCCGGCGGGAACTCTGGAATTATCTTTGAGGCGATATTGTCCACAGCCACAGTTTCAAACGGGGGAGGCGTTAACATCTGCACGAGCGCCTCTACCACCACAGGCGACGGCGGTGTAGCGATTGACTCAGGGGACAACGGGGCAGCAGTTGATAAGGGCGTCGGCGTTACGGCAGTTGACAGTGGCGTCGTCGGATGCATGAACGTTGTTGCCGCCGCAGGCGTCACGGGTGCCAGCGTCGCCACAGCTGGTGGCGTTGACATTGGCATGGACACCAGCTCCTCACTCTGTGCCTGTGCCAGACAACCTCGTACTGGTGTTTCAGCCTTATTGTCTCTACGGACATTTTTCCTGCACTCAGGGCAATGCCAAGCGGAGACTACGGGGCCCTTCGTAGCGAGGCCGACGCACACTCGGTGATATGCGGCGCTACATTTTGTGCATCTAGCTGTGTCAACCGCCGACAAAAATTTACCACATGCACCGCATTTCACCGGCATTCTTGTAACAGGACTTGCTATACGTGCGTACGTATGAACCTCCTTAACTGATACACAATGTTTATTTACGTTATCAGTTTGACGTTGTCAATATAGACGTTGACAGTAGAAATCACCAAATTTTGACAGTTTTTTGTCGCAAACTTATTTTCAAAAATCGAGGGTATTTAAATATGGTTTGGTGATTTTGGTATTTGTTTTAGCAAGAATTATGCACTTTAGGAGCACTCTCGAACGCTCACTACACTGTATATTTTGTATTATATTGTTACACACTTAATTAAAAACTTTTCAGACACTGATCGTCGCTATTTTATTTTATTTCCGTAAAAAAATCTGACAATGATCCAACCAGTACAAACGTCAAAACGTCACCTTAATAAATAAAAAATAAAAAATAATATCTTCGCAATTCTAGAGCCATTGAGACAGCTAAATCATTGTTTTTGTACCTATTTCTAATTACGTTCACTCGTTCTTCATTTAATCGGATTTCTTAGAGAAACTGTCAATTATAAGGGATTAATTATCGTTTTTATTGTTTATATATTTCACCTGAATCATTTAGATTACTTCTAAGATTTATTAGTAAATTCAATGCATCAATTTAAGTCTGACAGTTCTTATAAGACGTTTTCTTTGAAAATAGGAGCTTAATTTAAAATAGAAAGGTCAAAAGGTCGAATTCACTTTTCAAGTGTAACCATGATTCTGCATGTAGGATGTCTACCTGCAATACGTTCAGCTCCACTGTACTTTAACACCCGAGCGTACGAAACTTCACAATTTTATAGCATATACATGTCTTTATGTAAAACACTTTCGCAAAATTTCACACTGCGCAAAAGTTTCAGAAAATTCAACATAATTCAATTCAAAAAATGTCAATTTTATTATGTAATAAAATTGACATTTTACCACAGATATAGGCCATAGTGTCCGAGGCAGTCGAAAGCTTCACCGCACTGGCAGCGATGCGGGGCCCCGCAAGGAGCGCCCAGACGCAGACAAGTGGCGAGCCGGAAAACGGTGTCACCCAGAATAGTGCCTATGTTGGATGACGGTAGCGCCTGAAGCAAGAGGCCCGACTCTCACTCTCCCACAGCCAGCAGGCGGGCACACTCAGCAGTATTGGAAGAAGTATTGATAAGATCGTTGCGTACCAACCTGCAGAGCAGCTCATCCCACGGTCTCTGGGAAGATGGGTTCACTGGCCAATATGTATCCGGGCAAGTCGCTGTCCAGGCGTTCACCGCATCAGTCAAGCCGGCACTTCAGAGTCAACCAGGGAGAGGACTAAAATTTTCGGTGCTGTGGACAGAGGACAGGAACGCCGGTAAGCTGCTACTGGTAATTTTGCAGAATTTATAAATAATTTTTTAATTTCCCTCCGTGCTTTAGGGCTTTAAGTTATAATCCGACATGAAGTCCAAGTCATCAGAAATAAGTGATAATATCTTCTGGTTTAGACAATGCAGGCCGTATTACCGAAGGTAGATTGCAATAGGACTATAGTGTAGCTGTAGGCTATAGACACATTGTGGTAGTCCAAGCATCGTTAAGGCTGCAGTCCCGGTGGAAATCTACAGCGTGATGAAAATAGGCTTCCGACGTCACTGATATTTTCCGTTCATAGAATACTGCGGCTAAGATCAGATGTTTTTGTTAAAGAAACATACAAACATACATCCTACGCTAGTTTTTAATATGTTTTTTGTAGACTAACATAACATATTGTACCTATATTCCTTATACGGATAGGCAGAGGTGTTTAGTACACCTACATTTCGCCAGTTATGTTAAAAGTCCCATAACTAGTATTCACTTTCGACTAACTAATCGACTCCTTGACAATGCAAAAATACTTTCCTGTGAGTTCTGTTGTCCTGTTTCTCTTTTTATTAGCTCAAATTGTCAATAGTGCTGATCTTATATGCTGACATCTGGTTTCGTATTTAATATGAAGATATTTTCGTCACCTAAGCTGACGCAACACCACCAGTCCCTGCCATCCCAAAGGAAATCAGCCGCGTGATGAAAATAGGCCTTACCAAGCTCTGACGTCAGTGTTCTTGTGAGGCCTCAGTCTGAATTTAGCCGTAGTAGACGACTAAATTGAGATACTTTTGTTTCATGAAATAAAATAAGTTTGCTGACAAAAGAAAAGTTTTTATTTACGTTTAGATTTTTTGTGTTCCCTATTTTTAACCCCCGGCCAAAAAGAGGGATGTCATAAGTTTGACCGCTATGTGTGTGTGTCTGTCTGTGGCACCGTAGCTCATAAACGGGTGACCCGATTTAGATGCGGGTTTTTTTATTTGAAAGCAGGTTTTCTAGCGGTGGTTCTTAGACATGTTTTATCAAAATTAGTTCAGCCGTTTCATGATCATCAGCTCTTTTTTGTGTCGGGAGTTTTTTAGTTTTATATTTATTGTTAATTTGGATGTGATGAAGATTGACCGGAGAAGGCAACACATAGGGATGAGTGGAAAGCTGTGGAGGAGACCTTAGCCCAGCAGTAGGACAATACAGGTTGACAAAATAATATTAAAAAAAGATGTTATTATGTGACTATTCGTTTGCTTAAGTTTTGTGGTTCCTTTTTTTACTTTCAACTTCTTTTTTTTTCTTCGTACCTACTGATTTTTATCAAAATTTCTCGAACATTAGAGTTTAAGGTGCTTTTTTTATTTTCAAGGCATGTCAAGCCATGTCTGACCTAGATCGTTATTCGAACCTCTTAGAAAACGGTCCACCTCGTTTAAAAAATTACCTACATATTAAATTTTAATTCTACACTTGAGTTAACATTTCATCTGGTTTGTAGGGCATGAGGTCAGCCCTACAAATTGGTTTTGACTCGGGGTTCTTGCATAAAAATATATATTTTTATAATAGAACGTGTAATGAAATGCTCGTGTTTCATTAAGTTTTCCACTTCATTATTTATTTCTCCATTAAATTGAATTAAAGCCAAAGAGCAGGCCAGATTTAATGGAATTTTCGTGTTCCATTCCAAGATGGCGGCATATATGGAGAATGGAGATAATGTTTAAACCCCGGAGATTGAAACTAATGTGGAGGTTCAATGAATCGAGTTAATAGAATTTCAGTGAAGGTTGAATTTTTGATCTGAATATGGATAACTAGCTGTTTAGATTTCACATTGAGAATGTAATCGAGACGCAAGCTACACTTGGCGTGTCTTCCGTTCGGTGTAGTTAAATACCAGAAACCAGACTACCTGTACGATAAGTTGAGTTGGATAGCGAGTGGACGAGAATGTGGGAGAAGGCAATGCTCGCAGCAACTCTCGACCCAGCCGCATAGTACAGCCGCTTTTAGAGGTAGCTTCCGTTATGCGGCTTCCAAAGTGTGGAATAACTGCCATCGACACATTTAGAAGGCGCCTACGGCAGTACCTCATATATGTGCAACGGAAGCTAGACATGATCAATTTGAATGTTTCATTGATATAAATTTGTGATTTACATAGTTATCTGTTCTTTATTGACGACAGTCCTTTGCTTTTTGTGCTACTATATCATTTTATTTCTTTCCATAAACACCACTATATTGTTATCTATAATTATGTTATAAACAAATATCTAATTGATTTTATTATTATTTTTGTTACACATATATATCTATTTTTTATTTAAATATTTACACACACTATAAAACTGATTTACATCCGTAAGACGTCTTCGTAACATAGGGTCCAGTTGAAAACCAGCGTCAGGCACTAGTTGTCTGGCATTTATGCTGAACTGGGCCTATTTGGCGCAGCCGTGAGGCACACATTTTTTTTTCTACTTGTGTGAATATTGTGCGTCTTAAACTGGGTCAAATAACGAAATTTCTTTTTTTTATTTCTTTCGCTTACGAAACCAACCAAACAATTACCCAAATAACCAATTTACGGAAATAAATATTATTTATCATGGCTTTCAAGTTTCATGCATAAGGTCGTTTGTCCACCGCCACGTCAACAGGAGTTCAACGGGACGTCAACGAGAACGACGGCGCTGAAGTAGCGATACATACATTTATTATGACTGCGTGTCCACCGCACGTCCGTCAACGGTACGTCACGTTCGGTTCGAATAATCTCGTTTCTCTTTGACGTCCCGTTGACGGTGGCGGTGGACAAACGCTGTAAAACTAGGAACTATTCGAAAATTTTGTAGGTGTGGTGGTACTTATATATTTTTAACTGACGTCATGCAGTTCAGGCCTAAATGGTGGTAGATCAAAATGATAATGCTCAAGTGTGTTGACAATCAATAAAGAAGTTAGTCGAGTAGATGTTTGCACGTTTCAAATCACTAAACACTCGCGCGAATAGTACAATAGAACAAAGAAAATTGAACACAGAATTAGCACCAGGAATGTAGCATTTGCCACCTTATTCTCATTGCCTTAACAAGTTATAAGTTTTTAACTTAGATGACTTTTTCCTAACAAGTTCCAAGTTAGGAACAGTTACCAAGTTGCTTGTTCGATCACCTTTGCGTGCGAAGTGCTGCAATCTTTAAAACTATAAGTTTGTAAGTATATTGAGTTCTTGGAAACGGTTGAAACTGTAAAGTAGCTCTTTTAGTGAAGTTGGCATTCTCGAGCAAATGCCTGGGAACCAATCGTTTATTTACTAATCGTATTATTGGGATTTTTAAGCTATTGCATAGCTTTTATCGCGGGCTTTGAGCGCGGCGACCGAATCAAGAAATTCCGTAACGAAAATAAAACCTAACACCCCCCACTCCGCCTACCATGTAGCTCGGCCGAGCGTTCGCTTAACGTGTATGTATATGGTACGACTGTACTTGAATTAATATCAAAGAAAAAAAATACTGCATAAATAAAAAATAAATAAATAATTATAATTGCATAAGTTGATAAAAAATGCTATGCAATAGCTTTACCGCGGCAGTCCCCGAGTGCCACACGTGTTTTTTTTTAATACGATTTAAAGTTCATTTAAGTAAATTTTAGCTTTAGCCGTTGGTCCCGGTTGTTGTTTGTAGATCTTCGACAGTTCTTACGGATGGTCAGAAGCCTAACCACCTATACCAAGGGGTATCGTGTTACTTACCCAGTTACTGGGTTTTGGGGGTCAGAAAGGCAGTCGCTTCATGTAAAATGCTTCTTCTTCTTCATTTCGTGTGGACGGTACTTTGCTTATATTATTACATTGTTTGAGGCCAGTAGGAAGCCACGTTGATTGCGGCATCAGTGATCATCGATATAACTATTAAGCTCTTAAAATTACAAAACCGTTAGTTTTTGTCTATGACGTCATCATTTCCGATATTACTATCAAGCTCTTTAAATTACAAAACAGTTAGTTTTGTCTATGACGTCTTCATTTTCGATATTACTATCAAGCTCTTAAAATTACAAAACAGTTAATTTTTGTCTATGACGTCATCATTTAGTTTTTACTAAAACACTCTCTTAATTATTACAGGACATTTGTTGTCCTCGGATTTATGAATATTTTTGTAAAAATTAATGTATTTTTGTCAGATTTTGGCTCCGTGTAAATGTATTTCTTTTTAATGAAAAGTTATTTCAGGAAATTCGTTTACGAAAGTAAAAACAGGTAGGCATCAATTTCTCCGGAGACAATTTGATGACAGTCAATATTCAGACTTTCACTTTGTTATTGCCGAGGAAGCAGAAGTTGTGGAATACAACTATTTTGGTCTCGGTTCAAGTGAAGAGGTTTTAGAGGGCATAATTAATTTAAAAAAATAACTGTTTGTCTTCCATGTTTCAATAAATAAATAAATAACTTAGTCTATCGTGCAGGGCGGATTTTATCATGTTAATTAGTCATAGTAGATATTTGCGATATTATCAGGAATTACCTAATGACAAAATAGTTACGCGATGACCTCAACGGAAAAGGTCACCTATGCAAGATATCTGCGGATAGTTAGGTATTTGGGTTTTCAAAAACCCTGATTTATGCGAAACCGCAAACTGGAAAATTTAAGATAGTATAGTATAGTATTTAATTTCCAAAGGAAAAAAATAACTTGTAAAATTAACGTACGTAACGTTAAATGTTTTGTAAAACTTTATTTGCATGGACTAAAAGGCCTTTTCGATTTTTAATTTATTAATTTCCAAAGATTTAGTTATGAAAGCAAAAAAAAAATACAAAGTAATAAAGGCCTTATCTTCGCTCGTAAGTCGTAATTTACGACTTTTAAAGTCTACTGAGGCAGTCATTGAGACTTTTATGATGGTCGTGGGCGAAGCGTTTGTGACTTATCTTTACATCGACTTTATATTCAAGTATATTTAAATTGTATATTGGATGAGAAATGAGGTCGATTATCACTTAGCTTCCTTGCTTGCTGGAAGATTTTTATTCTAGATATTTAGTAATATTCCTCTTTGCATTATTTCTCCCAATTTTCTATCTTTCAGCCTTAGATTAGGTATTGAATCTTTTGACTAGACAGGACTGACTTTTGGAGAAGTTTTATCTAAAAGGGACATTAATCTGCACAAAAAATCTCCACTGTGTGAAGAACTATAAGATACATGCTCTAGAGATTTAATAGTAATATCATAATATGGGAATATGACTCAAACCAACTTCATCTTCTCTAAGAAAAAGCCAAATAATTATAGTTTAGTACCCTACGCGTATTTTTTATTTATTTATTCTGTTGGAAAATTGTGTGTCTGATTTTGAACATGAAAATATGCTATAAAAATATCTATTATCGCTATATCTTATGCTTTGAACCACCCTAACCACTGGATACATAATCTGACATGCGACACGAGAGCCACGTAATATTATTATCATAATCGTAACTATTTCTCGTCTGCCACATCGAGGCAGCTTTTCAATTTTCTCACCCATATTTACTTTGTAGTAGACAAAACATAGATCGATTGTAATAAGATTATTATGTCTCGCCCCAAATCCGAGAGCGAAAGTTGGGGTCTGGTAGAAACACAAAAATCTGACACGTCCTTTGGCCCTAAACGTTGGCTAGCATGAAAGGAATAAGGGTTTCTGTTCCCAATAGGCAGCATGCGTCGTTTAGCATAGAAGAGTCTATTAATAAAACCTTAACTCTTCAACGAACATCTCTTAAATGATGAAGGATTTCATACTGACTTATATTTAAATCGAGTTTTTTTATTTTTTATTATACAGCTCCCTAATTACGTAACACACTATCTATTTCTTGCCCATTCTTCTCCATACGAAACTACCTTTTGGAAGGGGCAACTAGAATCAATTCTATTTTTTTGTAAATTTTGACGTTCAAAAGTGCCTTTTATGTGCCTATTTGAAATAAATGATTTGACTTTGACTTTGACTTTATCACAATCTGAATCATTTCGAAGCCTATTGCTAATCCACTGCTTCATATGTTCGAAAAAAAATTCTACTCAACAACGTAAATAACGCAATGAATGTTGTTGAACTGTCAAAATGAAACCCATTCCTACTGTTAGTGTGTTACGTAATTACCCCGCTGGTCTAAAAGTTCTGATGTGCCTGTAATTGCACCGGAACTCAACTTAAGTCAAGAATAATTACTTAAAACTCTCTACCTCTGTAACCTACTCACAAAAGTTTCCGTACAAAATGGCCGTGATAAAAATAATACAGGGTGGTGTTAATTGCTACACAAAGTTGGGTACCCAATAGATAGCGGGTGTGTGCGGACCGTTATAGTCGATCTATTGTTTGTTATTGGCGGAGAGCACAAGTTTTTCCGCAGCCCTAATTGGCTTGATAGTGTAAATTGTTTTTGGCAATTTTTACTTGGAAAGGTTACGTCATTCTGTCTAATTGAGTGTAAACGTGTTCAGGATACGCTTTCAGGAATTTTTCCTCTGAATTTGCTTTAAAGAAACAGCTTTATCAATTGTTGCTGCAAAAGAAAATAGGACCGATTTAAATATTTAGAACGAACCATTTTCTCCCAACAAATTATTAGAAATAATTGAAAGATTTTATACAGTGGATTTTGATATTGCTACAGGCAGCTTTCTCGAAACAAATGAAGAACAAATCTATTGCAGTCCTGTGCTAGATAAAGAATGCGTCTTTTAATTACCAGCGCTGCGGTATTTATTTTTTAAATATCGTAGCATTATGCTGAGATAGGAGCCTTTTTGGCCTCGCACAGGTTTTTTACTTATTTTTTGTTGTTTTTTTTATTGTTAATTTTGTTAGTTTTAAAAGCTCCTTTTTTATTTTTACTCGTTGTATTTCCTGTGCGTGTCCCAAATAAAATATTTTTCTTATTTCTTTCTTCTTCTAATTCACCATACGGATCTATTTGACCCACCTGCTTGCTATACTTCATTCAACAATCGGCAATCACTTCTTTAAGAGTAAATATAACTGTGAAAGTAAGATGAAACAGAAGACTACAAATACAGTCATACCCCTAAGCAATAAACATACTAATCACAATCTTCGAATTATGATCACAAAGCAGTAAAGCCAAAACATGCAATTCCGCCACTGTGTAGACGCGGCCGCTACAATTTAATGACATTACATTGACGCCATCTTTGGGACATAAAATGTCAAAATGTCTTGCTTGAGGCTCTAGGAGTTACTGCGGGGAATATTCGCTTCATACAATGTAGGTATTGTCTTATCAGTTTGCGTCGGTCCTTTGCTGATATCATTTGTTTTTCGTAATCGCTGTGACTTTTTTATTTGACAGTTTGAGCGTCCATCCTTTACGACGGTTTTTGGTCTATTGCTATAGTCAGTATTGCCAACTCGAAAAAATGGACCTTATAAAAAAATATCCATAGTATTTTTGCTTTTAAATTATGTGAGCCAACTGAAATAGCCACCACGAGTGGCGATCGTAAAATGTTTAATGAACGTCCGGCGTACCCTGGACTGACAGGTCCGCTTCCTCACGATTGGTTAATATTATAATCATCACAAGAGCTATTCTTAAACATTTAATTTGTGCCGTACGAGAGATGAAATTAAAACATTGGAGTTAAAAGTCATATTATCCATATCCTCTTTAAATTTATACTATAAATGCGAAAGTAACTCTGTCTGTCTGTCTGTTAATATTTCGCACCTTAACGACTGAACGGATTTTGCTGAAATTTGGCGCACAGGTACACCATGATCTGGATTAGAGCATAGTATACTTTTTATCCCGGTAGTACCTTACCGTGGGATAATTTCCGACCTCCACGCGGGTGAAGTCGCGCGTTAAGCTAGTTTTAATGTATCTCATGGAAATTAGCAAAAGTTTTGACGCGAAATAAAATATGTTCTCATCTCAAGATAAATGTTCTCAAATTATATCCCTTGATTGCCTTATACCAATTGATTTCGTAACTTAGAAGTATCACTATTGCTCTGAAACTGGAATTGATCCTTCAACAGTTTTCCTTAATTATTTTATTAGTGTACCTTCCTTTTATTAGATAAAGTTGCTGGTAGTTTATCTACCCTCGAGGGTTTATTAGATTTAGTGATTCGTTTACGCATCCTTCCTTTTACATGATTCGGGTTATTTTAGTGAGAGAATCTGTGTCCATTTGAATACTATCATAAAATACAGAGTGGTAGGGACATCCAAACACAATCTACTACCATAGATTCAGTAAATGATTCTGAAACTCCCTTTTTTTTTCCTAATAACTTCTTCCACTCTGTGTGGAGCGGGAGGGGGTGTCAGACTTTTAGTGACTAAAACCCACCCGTGTTCCTTCAGTTGCCTGTGCCAGGGGCCACGGTAACTCTTTCGAACAATCCGCGATTAATAGCCGGTAATTAAAAAAAAAAATTACCGGTCCATACATTTTGACCGCGTAGGTATTGCACTTCTCTATGAAACAGCAGTATTTTTTTTGATAACCGACGAAACATTTCTACGCTACGTCTAGAATCATGTGCTGAATTCATGGTTAGAGTTTGCGCGTCGACGCCCCTGCCGCCCTATATTTAAGTAGGTATTTGTACTAGTTAATTATTCAATGCATTGGTGATTTAAATGGTAAATCCGGTCGTGACCACAGCACTCATTTTCCGTCGACGAACGGGAAAATCTTTATTATTTTCCACTTTATTTTTGTGGCTGGCAACATGAAAACTCATTTTATAAACGTAGAAAATATTAAAAAAAAAACCGGCCAAGTGCGAGTTGGACTCGCGCTCGAAGGGTTCCGTACGATTGTCTATAAAAAAAATAGGCAAAAAATTGCGTTTTTGTATGGGAGCCCCTCTTAAATATTTATTTTATTTTAATTTTATTATTTATTATTAAAGTAAAAATACAACTGAGTATTTTGTGAATATTTCAAGTGCCTATCTGTTGCCATTATTGATATCGAGCAAAAAAGGGCAAAACCATCGCGTTTGTTGTATGGGAGCCCCCTTAAATAATTATTTTATTTTGTTTTTAGTATTTGTTGTTATAGCGGAAACAGAAATACATAATTTGTGAAAATTTTAACTGTCTAGCTATCGCGGTTCTTGAGATACAGCCTGGTGACAGACAGACGGACGGACAGACAGCGAAATCTTAGTAATAGGGTCCCGTTTTTACCCTTTGGGTACGGAACCCTTAAAGAGGTGTGTGGTGCAGTCTCTTCGTTATTGATACCTTACCTCAAGCGCAAGTTGCACCTTAATTGCATAACACACTTTCAATGACAATCCGAAAGATTTTGAAGCAAATGCATTGCCTCATATATGTTTGAAAAATTCGTCTTCTCAACAACGTAAATAACGAAATGAATGTTGGTATACTGTCTAAATGAAAGGCATTTCCCATAAGTGTGTGACGCAATCACCCCGCTATTGTTGCTGTTAAGAGGGATGCGCTATGGTAGCCCGCGAAATTAAAATTTACCTACGTTTTTTTACAATTTGCAGGTCATTGTCAGGTTGTATGTTGATTAAAATATGTTTCGCGGCCGTAACAAATATGGCTTTACGGAATTATAATAAATATTTATATAAAAATAATATTATATAAAAATGACGGCACGGTTGGCGCAGTGGTTAAGCGATTGACTGCTGCGCTGCGTGTCACGGGTTCGATTCCCGCACGGAACAAATATTTGTATGACCTACAAGTAGTTGTTCCGGGTTTGGCTGTTTGTGTATGTGAGTTTGAATGTTTGTAAACGCACCCACAATACAGAAGAAATTCCTAGTGTGGGGCAACGTTTTATAAAAAAAAAAAAAACATTGGAATCAGCAATATAACTCCTTAAGTTAGAATTGGCCTCAAATGTCAAGATTTCATGAAATAGTCGTTTAATAGGGTAAATTGAACTTATATAGATGTATTGATGATTTTTGTGATCATAATTCTATAAATCAATATTCGCTACGGTCGCGAATTATATTTAGATCGACATACAACTGATACTGACCTGCAAATTGCAAAAAAACGTAAGAAAATTTGCATTTTGCGGGCTACCCTGAAGGTTTCGCCTTAAAGTATTTTGCTCAAATTCAAGCCACAAATTTATTTTTATTCTCAAACAAAGGCCTTCTAACCTACATAAACTTTTTTATCTCCTCAACAAATATTTTCCATTCAGACAGATTAAAAATCAATTTCACTCGTATAAATCCGTCAAAGACTAGCGTTGAAGCAAAACCGGAAGTCAGATAGCGGCCATGTTGTCTCTCGCCGGATGTGACGCGCCAGTTGTAATGCGACCATGTGGATATTGCAGCACACTTTGTTGGCTGGGAAACCGATAGCTATAGTGATTGGTGTCCGTATTTGCTGTTATTAAATTCTCTGGTACAAAGTGTTTCTAGAATGTGTCGATTTATTTATAGAATACAGTATTCGACATCTTTTCTTAAAGATAGTCTTTCAGGGACGTTTTACAGCGATACCTTCATTATTTTTGCCGCCAAGTAGCATTTCTGTGTTCCAGTTTGAAATTAATGGATACCGATTAATTACAGGCAACTGTGACATTTCAGTTTTGCTTCTTAATTCAGCAACGTATTGGCAAACCCTTCGGTGCTGCAGGCTTACAACATCAGTGCACTGCAGGCAATCACAACTTTTCATCAGGACCACTTTGATGTCATTAAACAATGTTTGAGTTGTTTTCATACCGATACGATTTAATTAAAAAAGGAGTATTTATTGAACGACGATAACTAGGAACTTTTTCGATCACATCGAACGTTGCAGTAGACCGTACATAATGGAAGCCAATTTTAAACTTTCCAATTGGTTCTGTCATAGTTTTTTTTTTTATAAAAATAAAGAAACAGTTATCTTGTGCATTGATCGGTGCCCTATCGTCTCTCTTTCCAATTACGGTACGGTTTTTTATTGATTTGTTGTTATTTGTCACAAACTAAGAAAATAACTTTTTAATTAAACGTGTAAGAAGTTAGTTACGTGATTGTTTGCTTTGATTTCGTGTTGCGACATATTTCTAGTAAAGTATTTTTGTTGTGCCGCTACATGACAAAAGCATATTGAGATGAAGCATTTTCCAGAATAATATGTATTTTTGTAGTAGTATGAGCTGTCTTGATAACATTTGCATATGCACTAGACAAAACTTTAACATTATTGAAAATAAACAATTTCTATAAATTGAATGAAAATAATTATTCGATGAGACTGAGTTTCGCTTTGTATTTGTATCGTTTACGATACTTTACTTTTATTAACTTCGTGTTGTTACTTCTTTGGTTTGTTTTTCTTTAGAATTTGAATTTAAACATCTGTTCACTCTTTGGTGTTGAGTTTGTTTATAACTTTTGTCTTGTTGTTGCTTGGTCTTGAAGAAATCGCGGAATTGTGCAGCCATGTAAATCGTAGATAGTTCTGGATTTCGTATTGTCTGCTGAAAACTAAATATTTGCCAAAACATCGGAATGTTTCGCCCGCATGGTAGCTTTATCTTTACTTAAAACCACGCAAACTCCCGTTAGCTTCACTGATTCATACAATATAACCATTACCGTAGAAATAGTTCGACTTACCATGTTCCGCACTACTGAAATTCGGAAAACGATATTTCGAATTTGATTGGTTTATGAGTCTGAAAGTGTGAAAGAAGTGAGACTGAAAAGTTGTGTGGAAATCGGTGGTCGTGATATAGGCACGTGAAGCGCAGGAATGAGGAAAATGTCGTAAGGAAAGTTTTGGGTGCGAATGTGGAGGGTTATAAGAGTAGGGGAAGACCAAGGAAACGTTGTAGGCCTAACTTGTGCACTGTGGATTTGTAGATCATTTTCTATTTTATTAAGTACCTGGTACTTATTGACAGGCCTCCACTGTCCTCCCTTACCTATTGACACTGTAATTTGGAAAAATTGTAAAAGCCAATTATTTTTAAAAGAGTAACCGTGGAGTTTCTTGCCGGCTCTTTTCCATAGGAAACGACCAATTGGAACCGTGCACCTAGCTTCTGACGTTTCATAAGTGCCCATGTAGGTTTATGTGAAATAAAATAGGTATTTTGTTTTTTTTTTTTTTTTAAGAAATGGTGGATGGACGGTATGAAAGATGATATGTATAGAAAGGGAGTGACTACCGAGATAACGACTAAAAGAGAAGTATGGAAGCAAAAGACATGTTGCGTCGAACACAAATAAATTGGGATAAGGGCAGGAGAATTATGATAAGAAAAAAAGTAAAGAAAGAAAAGAAAGAAAAGAAAGAAAGGAAAGAAAAGAAAGGAAAAAAGAAAAGAAAGAAAAGAAAGAAAAGAAAAGAAAGAAAAGAAAGAAAGAAAGAAAATTCATTGATGATGATTGGTTTGTGAGATTTGTGGTGCAATATTGTTATTACAAATTGTGACTACAACATTCTAGCTGTAACATTCTGTTACATAACATCGTTGGAACTTTTATATTCATTGCTAGTAAAAGCTTTTAACATAAAGTTTCAATACCACTTAGCACGTAACGAAATTGTAACCATTTCGTTACAAATTAAAAATGTTAACTGAAACAATGTAAGGTACATTGGAAAGGCTCATTCAAATGTTTTGTATGTACAGTCAACAAAAAAGAAATTGGATTCAGGCAGCAAACCTTGACTACTTTTTATTTAGTTTTGAGTCTGTGCTGAATTTTTCAGACTGACGATGTCAACTACATGAATAGGTATTGTAAAAGTTTCTGAAGTTTAAAACGATGATAATTCTTAAAAATAGATTTTATTTTTGAGTACACTTACTTTTAAATGTCGCAGCACTATGAATACTATTGTTTTTATTTTTTTTTATGGTGGGACTCGTAGCCAAATGATAACAGCCGCAAGGGTCGATAGAAGATTAAGCTTCGCTTGCCGCGGTCAGTTCGTGGATGGGTGACCATCCATTACATATAGAGACCCATCCGTGGCTCGGAAAGTACGTTAAGCCGTTGGTGCCGGCTGTCATTCGTAGATCTTTGACAGCCGTTGCGGGTAGTTACAATCCCGGAAGTCTGACAACCAGTCTTAGCAAGGGGCAACATTATCATGTTACCCAGTACCTGGTTTATGGAGGTCAGATAGTCAATCGTTCTATGTAAAATACTGGTATTCAGTTGCATCCGGTTAGACAGGAAGCCAACCCCAAAGGGCTAGGCAAATTGATTGTTTTTGTTTCTTTTATTTTTCCTGTCAGGACGTGTCCCAATAAATGCTTTTGCTTTGTTTCTATTTAATTTTTACAAACTCTTTTGTTAACTGTACATAAGGGTACTTTTACGCAAACGTACGTCTGAAAGCTACAGAAAATATTTACGTGACTCATTACAAAGAGTCAACTTTTAATTATTATGCGAACCGTAATTAAAATTTCATAATTCAGAGTGTGAGCCGTGACGCCTATGAAACTGAGGTGGCGCGTAATGGAGGACTTCATACAATTTAATTTTGGTTATAAAATATTTTATGAAAATTCTTTTGATTATTTTATTTATTGTGGTACTCAAAATTTTTCTGTTAAAATTTAGAGGAAACACTGGGATTCCCACGGATATCGAGGGATATGGCTTGGAGGCGTGGCACATGTCGCCTCTGTTAGGTCATACTGACCCAAAATACGCATGACTCGGTGAGCATCGTTTAGACAAATGTTTGCATCGGAACGTGTAGCGTGATATCATATTTTTACAAAATGCCGAATTGTTCTATCCTTATTTGCAAAAATAGGACAATTACAACAAACCTTAGGACAAGTGGCGTGTCTTATCACCGGTAAGTAATAAATCACTGAATGAATTACAATATTTAAGGATTTTACAAATTATCTGGTTGTGAAATATTTTTGACATGCGTCAGCTTATTGCCTAATGATTGACGCATGTCAAGGCGACGCATTAGTAATGCGCAGCGCTGAGATGTGGATATCGATAATTGTTAGTTATTCTAAATCAAAACTTATATTAAGAACCTGCGGGGTAATAACACACTAACAGTAAAAATGGGTTTCATTTTGACAGTTCAACAACATTCATTGCGTTATTTACGTTGTTGAGTAGACAAATTTTTCGAACTAATGAAGCAATGGATTAGCATTAAGCTTCAAAATTATCCAGATTGTGATAGCTAGTGTGTTACGTAATTAGGGTGCTGTTTTACAAGAATTATCATATTTTATTTCAGTTTCCCGAAAGATCCAGAAACTAAAAATAAATGGATAGATGCAACAGGCAGAGAAAATAATTGGTTCCCCTCAAACCAAAGTGTAATTTGTTCTTCCCACTTTCAAGAAGATTGTTTTAAGCCGTCCGCGAAAAAACGCAGGCTTATTGAGTGGGCTGTACCTACATTCAAATTAAGATACATATTTGAAACTGTAAGTTAACTTTTATTGCATGTGCAAAAGTTTTAGGCAAACCAATTGTCTTCATTCTCCAAAACTATATGTGCTGCTGGGAAGTTTGTTGCGCCACTTCTTCTCCCCAGCTAATGCACTAGGAAGTGGTGAAGGGCGGGTGTTTTTGGGGGGACTGTCTTATGTAATTTTGATGTTCGAAAAGTGCTGAGTCTCAGCCTAATTTGAATAAATGACTTTTGATTTTGATTTTATGTTCAATAAGTACCTATATGAATTGTTGTTTTATGTGTGATAGTTGAATAATTTTAATTTAAAGTAAGAGAGAAACTGAAGAAACTGATTTCCTTAAATGTTATTTGCAAACGAAAATATTATATTTTTACTTGTTTTGTTGTTATTGGTGTTTTAATATTCCACATCGAAAAGCAGAAAAAATAAACGATACAAAATACGTCCAAAACACACCTCCTTTTGCAGTCGCTTTTCATCGATATTTTTATCGATCACATATTTATACCAACCCTCTTCCCTAGTTGATGCTACAGTTACATGTGTGCATACAGTGACTGTATCTATACTTTCTAGTGCCCGCCTCTTTTGAGCATATGTGCAATAAAATAGCACAAAAGTGTTACGCATATTTTCTTACTTGTGTGCGAAAAAAGCATCATGTGTGCCGTATCTATTTCTTTTGTTTATGTGTGAGTTTCTGGAGTGGGGAAAAGGTGGCGACACTTAAACTTGAGCAAATATAGAGTAAAGGCATATCTCTCGGATATCTATGGGGATTCCTAAGTTCGATCCTCTTGTCAGGCAGATTGTTTTTAGGTTTATCTGAATCTCTCCGGAGCAACACAGTCTGGAGTTGTGCCCGGCTGATGGCAATAGGCTTGTCCCCTATATCATGGTACAAAAACATAACTTGAAAAAGCCGTGGGGTCCGAGTGCCCATGTTTTGTTCAAGGAGATCTCCAAACGCCTATTTGACACGTCACGACAAGTGACCCAAGGGCTGGCTTTTACCTTTGCCAGAGGCTAAGCATTGCCATACAACGTGGCAATGCCGCCAGTCTCTTGGGTACATTACCAGTCCACAGCGATGCGGAGGATTGTTTTGACGCCATTTTTTAGTTTGTTAATAATTTTAGTTAGGTTAGGTTAATTAATTAGATGTAAGTTGTTATTTATGTACGTATAATTTCAATTCTGAATAAATAAATAAATCTTTATTCTCACCCTTTAATGGAAAAATGTCGGCAACACCTCTGCCTACCACGTCGAGGAATACAGGCGTGCTATTATGTTATTTACTAGAAATTGGATTGGTGCTTAAATGGCTACTGTTCTAGATAAATCTGTCTACGAAACCGTAATACGGACGATTAGAATTGATGGACCGTGGGATCAAAAGGAGTCGGTAGCGTCACAGTATCTGATATCGACTGATATTGCTCCAGAGTGCTCAGCTAATTGCTTCTCTGTGTTTCTTGATTGTCGCTAGGGCGATAAATTATCGACAGAACGACGCATTTAGGTCCCCATAACAGTTTTGGTAAGTCAGAATCTCGATAAAGCCTTCAGATTAAGGCGAAAGCGCCAGGATAGAATGCGCGATTCAAATTTTCTTAGTTTTTTTTGCATTTTGCAGGTCAGAATTAAGTTGTATGTTGATCAAATTATGATCGTGACCGTAGCAAATATGTATTTACTCAAAAATGCTTGTAATTCGGTCATTATTTTGACAACCTTCTTTGAGCAAAGTCGACCTTTCCGCGTTATTTGAATAGGTGCCAGCAAAGTTGTATGGAATTTCACTGCTGGTGAGTTTTAGCTACCAGCAGTTTGCTTTGAAAATCCATTATTGTCGAGTTTTGTTTAAAAAATTGTCAGGTGCAAAAAGATTTTATTCAGAATTTGGCTGTATAGGTACAGGCAGTACAATCATCAGTGCCTAATTAAAAAAAAACCTTTTTTTTTAAAATCAACCGATTTCCAAAAAAATGCAAACAAATTTCGGAAGTCGTGTCTTTGGTTTTGTATTTTCGTTTTTTGCCACCGACTTCCGAAATTTAAGTTATTTTTAACTTTTTTAGTGTTTTTTTGGAAGTCAGTTATTTTGTTTAATAAGTTTTTATTTTTAACTTTTTGTTGTGGTACCTACCCCACACAAATTCGTATATCACTACTTGATACGTAAATAACAGTGATAGGATATTATTAAAACATGATCAATATAAACTAAGTGGAATAAATATGCAGTAATAAGGATAACTCCAAAACTCTTGGTCAGAACTTGAACAAATGTATATGGGACCACATGAGAAGCACCAGCTTTCAAATAAAAAAAGAATGATTGAAATCGGTTCACCTAGAAAAAGTTCTGAGCTAAAAAACATTTTAATAAAATACAGTCGAATTGAGAACCGCCTCCTTTTTTTGAAGTCAGTTTAAAAACAATAGCGCGGCTCGGTGAAAATTTGAGCTATTCTCCATATTGTTTTCCATCATCTTTCGTGATATTTAAAATAAAATAAAAACTCACCTAATAAAACTTAATTTAGTAAAAATAAACTCTTCAAGGGACGAATCCTCCAATTCACTGTGTTTAACACCGCCGCCGCCGGTCATTCAAAAGGAAGCGAAATTAGTGATTGAAAATTTATTGCCACTGAAATCAAAGCAAAAATACAAACTGCACCCTAATTGCGTTGGGCACGCCGCAATTGCAGCGGTAATTCCCCTCTCTGAGGAGTGGATTGAGAGGTGCCACGGCGTCCTGACCTTCCGCCTGACGCAGGTCCTCACCGAACACGGTTATTTTGGGAGCCATTCCTACTGTTAGTGTGTTACGCAACTACCCCGTAGGCCTACGAAAACTTTGCGCGATGGAAAATCGACAGAAAGTCAGTTTTTTTCGGAAAACGTTTGTCTAGCTTTTTTTATCGACCTTTCATGGAAATGAAGTCTTCATCGTGCAATGCCAACCGCGCTGTGTTGGCCTCGAGCTGCGCTACGCTGTACTTTCAGGCATCAGCAGTGCTGCCCACAAAGCAGTCATTACAGACTGCGGCAGTAATGTACTATTACGGAATTATTATCATAAAATATATACTCAATACTCAATTCTTTATTGCATTCCATATGTATTACATAGATGGTCTAACAAGGTAAAAGATCAATATGGACCCTGTCGGGCACAGCAAAATTAAGAGAGAGGAAGAGAGCTAAGCAGCAATTCAAGCAATTAAATATTATTAAAATTTATTGGATGTGTTTAATTGGGTGTATAATTATGTATGTATATATATACAGGGTGTCCCGTAAATAATGGATCAAACGTAACGGGTAGGTAGATTACGTGATTTTGAACAACTAATTTGAATAGTTTAAAAAAAACCGTTACGGTAACCAAGTTTTTTTTTGGAAATTTTACCAATTTCTCTACCAGAATCCATTTTTTTTTAATGCTGTCGCTGCAAATGATAACATTTTTAGGTACGATTTTTGTTAAAAATTTCTGGATAGCTTACTAATGTTATAAAATATCATGATTTTTAAATAACGTTTCATTTTGCTTAGAAATTAATCTTGAATTGAAAAGTTTTTTTACGATGAAAATAAATGATCTGCAAATTAGTTGTTGGAAATCAGGTGAATTACCTACCCGTTACGTTTGATCCATTATTTACGAGACACCCTGTATATATATTATATTATCAGGTTTATGTATAGTATATTAGTTACAACTGCTATGGGGCTGGCTACCGTAGTGTATCCCCCTTTAACAACGTACTTTGGAAAATATTACTAGTCGTGCTACGAATCAAAGACTACGCGTTTGCTACGGCGGGCGTAGCTGGCACCGAGATATTGTCATTGCTACGCCAACCGCTACGAGCTCCGCTACGGAATTTTGTTGGCATTGTATTATTTTGTCTTCTGATAAACGTACGGTCAACTTTCGAAAACCTTAACCGATTGAATGCAGTAATTACAGAAACAATTAAAAAGCCATTGTGTCTCGCGTGGATCCAAGTTCGAAGGGAGGGTTAATCATACTTTAGAACCTTGTAATTTTGGACGATTAAAATGACGTCACGACGCTTGACAAGGTCCAAAGTTGATCAATTTCGTAAGGTGATTGTACCTACAAGATTAACTACCTAGTATTATTCTATGAACAACATGTAAGTGACGATGTTGTGAAAGTCGACACGTTGGCTCCTTAATGAATGAGGATGCCCAAGACCAAGTAATTGGATAATGTTTGCGAGTATCGGTTTTCCACTTTATAGCTTAAACCAATGTTGTGAAATTAGTTTATACTGAAATATGGACGATGTTCGCAACAGCTTTATGTGAAAATGCTGGGATATGGAGTTAAAGATTGTCGAAACAGTTTCTTAGCTTAAGCTCAAGTTGTAGATTCTCATTATCTTGTTGTCCTTAGTTGCACGCGAAGTGTTAGAAGTAAAAAAAAAAAAACACGTGTGGCACTCGGGGACTGCCGCGGTATAGCTATTGCATAGCATTTTTTATCAACTTATGCAATTATAATTATTTATTTATTTTTTATTTATGCAGTATTTTTTTTTTCTTTGATATTAATTCAAGTACAGTCGTACCATATACATACACGTTAAGCGAACGCTCGGCCGAGCTACATGGTAGGCGGAGTGGGGGGTGTTAGGTTCTATTTTCGTTACGGAATTTCTTGATTCGGCCGCCGCGCTCCAAGCCCGCGATAAAAGCTATGCAATAGCTTAAAAAAACAAGAGAGAGATCAAAGCGTAGTAAAAAGAAGTAGCAATATTGGAAGCTCCTTTAAGCTCCCAAAAACAGGCGCGACGCGACAGCACGGCACAAAGGTACCGCTCGTCGTGCGACACGCGGTGCCCTTGTGTCACGCTGTCGCGTCGCGCCTATGTGCACGAGCCTTTAAATTTTAATACTTTTTAGCTAAAAGTAATGATAAATGATAAATGATAAATGATTTTATTTCTGTAAGTAGGTTTGTACAAACACTTTTACACGTCAATCATATTTTAAAACTAGATGAGGTCGGCGTTTCCTATCTGACTACTCTGAGAAGAAAGGCCGACACAAACTCAGAGGTCACAGTCTCTTTTAAAGTCCAGACATAATCTTGGTCAGATCATGTGAAGACCATGTAGATTTGAGTCTGAAATGGTAATTTTGAGGAAAAAATACCACACAGAATGAGTGGGCCTGTCCAGTCAGTGCACGCATTTGTCAGTAATCGTGCAGCTCAACTCAAAACTTAAGGAGCTCAACGATTCGACGAACAATACCAAAGAAAGGACATTTGGGTAGGCCGCATAAATTACTCAAACTGCCAGACTATGATTAAAACTAATCAAGAAAGAAAAAATAAAAAAACAATGATCTACATAGTCTTCACATTCACAATAATTAAAATAATATACTATTTTACAAAGTAAATATTCATGTCAATATATTTATAAAAATTCATCAATGTCAACAGGTATAAACAATCCTGAAATAATCTTGGTCAGATCATTTGAGGACCATGTAAGATTGGTGTCTGAAATGGTCTTTTAAGGAAAGAACCATACAGATTTGAGTGGACCTGTCCAGTCAGTGCACGCATTTGTCAGTAATCGTGAAGCTCAACTCAGAACTTAAGGAGCTCAACCATTAGACGAACAATACCAAAGAAAGGACATTTGGGTAGGCCGCATAAAGCACTCAAACTGCCAGATCATCATTGAAACTACCTGAGAAAGTGAAAAAAAAAAAAACTGACGCACATAGTCGTCACATTCACAATAATTTGATAATAATGTTATACTTCAGAAAGTAAATTGTCATGTCATTCTATATGTAATAATTATCAAATGTCAAAGATTATGTAAAATACAAATTAAAAAAATAGCAAAAATAAAAATAACAAACAAAACTTTCAGTATGCAAAAAATTGGAGCAACTCAATCCCAAGCCTTTGTGTCCTCAATATAATCTTTAACGGTATAAAAGGCTTTCTGGCACAACTTACGTTTAATGAATGATTTGAATTTATTAAGGCTTAGATCTTGAACGTGGCTTGGAAGTTTATTATAAAAGCGTATACATTGACATCTGAATGAGCCACCTATTTTCTTGAGCCTTGTTGTAGGTACAACAAATTTGTGTTTGTTCCTAGTATTTATACTATGGATATCACTGTATTTTTTAAACAATTTTATATTTTTATGGGCATATAAAAGATTTTCAAAAATATATTGAGAAGGCATGCAATGAAAATACAGTCTCGATCTAGCACTTGGCACGGTATCCGATTGTCTAACTTTCTTCAGACCCTGTAACAGCTAGATCTAATACAACTTATGGCTAAACTTTAGCGTCTACCCGTCAATACCTACCCACAAAACTTTCACATAATGGATTACCCTACCCCAATATACTTTTGCAATGTGTGGGTGCTGGGTAATTGCGTTACACACATAAAATTGCAATCAATCGTAATGCCTTTAATTTTTACAGTTCAGCCATTCATTTCGTTATTCACGTTGTTGAGCTAACGAACTTTCGAAACCTATGAATCAATGGATGTGACTAAAAGGCATTGCGATTGATTGCCATTTCAGGTGTGTTACACAATTACCCCGCTGGTCGTGAAAATTTCGTGTTTTTAACCCCCGACGCAAACAGAGGGGTGTTATAGGTGTGACCTCTAAGTGTGTGTCTGTCTGTGGCACCGTAGCTCTTAAATGGGTGAACGCGGAATAATTAATATAATAATTCGGATGCGGTTTTTTTTTTTTAAAGCAGGTTTTTTAGCGGTGGTTCTAAGACATGTTTTATCAAAATCGATACAAAAAAAAAAGAGACTGTGACCTCTGAGTTTGTTTCGGCCTTTCTTCTCAGAGTAGTCAGATAGGAAACGCCGACCTCATCTAGTTTAAAAAACATGATTGACGTGTAAAAGTGTTTGTACAAATCTACTTACAGAAATAAAATGATTTATCATTTATTTATCGTTCAGCCGTTTCAAAGTCATCAGCTCTTTTTGTGTCGGGGGTTTTTTAATTTTACCTATTCGTTTACCTATTCGTTTACCTATTAGTCCGATACTCGTTGTCATCGAATTGCTAAATGGGTTAAAAGTTTTGTTTTTACTAGCTTTGTTTTTGTGAAAGTGTTTTATTGTTTTTCTTTACGTAAATTCAAGTTGAAAGGTCGTATTGTTATGGTTGGATTTGTTTTTGTTGTACTTTTAAATTGGGAAATAGAGTGAGGTATATTGTGATGTTTGCTTGTGAGTACCGTATTTAAAGTTACTATTTTTGAATTGTATAAATATTTGTTTTAAAGGTTGTCAAAGTAACTACGCCTTTTTGCAGTTCACAAATAATAGCAGTCAGTCAATTTACTATATCCGCATCAAACCTGTTTTCGATAAAAATATACACCGATATTTCGATATAGAACCTGCAAAGGCAATAAAGCATTTAAATTATTTACATTAATTAAGTCAGAACAGTAATTTTAAATTAACAATTATTTTCACTGTAGTTGGTATCCAAATTAGTGCCGGATATATCTTGGCAATACGCTGCGTGTCCGCTTAATTTTTATTAATCTCACGTGTAAAATTTTCCGCTCACGTTGGATATGTGGCAATATACACACGGTAATTAAATTAACATGGTATTTACATTACACATTACATCATTTACTCGTGTTTTTCGATAACTACTTTGAAACAACACAATTATTGGCTCACCGCGCCTGAAATTGTCTGATACAATGGGCGAACAAAATGAAATGATGCGTTCAAAATTAAATTGTTGAACCGTTAATGCAATATTTTTTCGGGTAGTCACGTTTCAATATATCTGATGATGGGGTACTAATGACAACGTTAATTAATTTTCAATTTCAGTTTTTTGAATATAAATTCATAACATAAGCCTGAGCATAATCAGCCTATAATATTCCCGCTGTTGGGAGTAACCCACCAGGCGGGCCCGGTGTGGGTTGGTGAACGTCAAATTTCTTAAAATTTTCAGCTATTGCATAGCTTTTATCGCGGGCTTTGAGCGCGGCGATCGAATCAAGAAATTCCGTAACGAAAATAAAACCTAAGCGTTCGCTTAACGTGTATGTATATGCTACGACTGTACTTGAATTAATATCAAAGAAAAAAAAATACTGCATAAATAAAAAATAAATAAATAATTATAATTGCATAAGTTGATAAAAATGCTATACAATAGCTTTACCACGGCAGTCCCCGAGTGCCACACGTGTTTTTTTGGTTTCAGGACATGCCGCTTTCTTCACGATGTTTTCCTTCACCATTTTGAGTGCAGTGGTGATGAAATAATTTACACAAAGTAAAGCGTCTGTCTGGGTTCGAACCTACGACCTACAACTCGTAAGTAACGGTCGTTTCCACTGGGCCACCACTGCTCCCTTATCAAAATACATATTACAACTTAAAACCCAACTCGTTCTTTTTTGTGTTTGTGTGTTTTTTCTTTGCGTCATGTTTACCGCAAATAAATGTATTTTCTTTCTTTTTCTTTAGATACATATTGAAAATTATACCTGTACTCTAGTAGGTAGTCTTCGAATAAAAGGTAATTTCCTTAGTTGTTGCTAGTGTCAACTGAGAGAATTTAGGATGAAAAGTTTCCTCCACGTGTCTTAAAGCTTTACTCTCTGGTGATCCCAAAAGGTTTGGTAATTTCAACGCATTTGATGTGACGCTTTAGTTTTCAACAATACATCAAATTTGTAAAACGTATGGTAAACTATATTCAAGTTACTGGGTGTTACATCATTAGAAAAAGCTACCAAATTAATATAATGAAGGCATATGTTAAATGACTTTATTCAAACTCAAACTCTAAGCATTTATTTCAAATAAATCAATTACAGGCACTTCTGAATTTTCAAGGGGTTGCCCATTCCATAGCGTAGTAGGTACCTATGGAGAAGAGCGTGCAAGAAACTCCCCGGACACTTTTATAAATCAAAATATGGTTACGAAATATTGGTTACATCGTTAATGTTGAAATTATGTATGTGAGAACGATGCAGAACGTTAAAAGAATAAAAAGATAAAAACAATTTTAATATTTAATTAAATGTAAGCCGTGGCAGCTAAGAGATTAATAGTCCCTATATATTAACGGCGCCCGTTTGCGAACATAACGCATGGATAAGCACCATTCAGCTCAAACATTTTGAAGGGAGCTAAATGATCCAACACATGCGCCAACATCAGCGAGACATTAGAGTGAGCATGACATACTCTCAACCGCCAGGGCACAAGTCAGTCATTCTAGTTAATAAAAAATGTGCCCAGTAAATGATAGTTTTATAGTATGTACATAGTAGTCACACATGTGCTATACAATTATACAACACTAAAATATTGAATTTATACAATGCAAAGATTGTTTTAAAAATCTTCATCAGCTCCAACAGTATTTTCAAATGCTAATCCATTAGTTTATGCGTCCTTGTGGAGCAGGACCAGCGTTGAGCCAAGCTTGTTTATCAGCGATGTAATCCCCCAACTCATTATAATGCTTGGCTGCATAGTGTGCGTTTTATACAAGAATTAAATTTCGTTTCATTCAGTTGAAGTATGTGGGAAGGTATTTCATTGTAACATTTTAAACAGTACCCCATGAAAGATACTCTACTTTAGCCAGCCTAAATCCAGGTGGAACTAGTTGGTCCCTATTTCTAGTGATATAATTGTGAATTTCACCTCTTTTACTAAAAATATGTACATTATGTTTTCATAGATATATTGACAAGGTACCGTCATGATGTTAATATTTTTAAACAGTTCCCTTAGAGAGTCGCGCTTGCAGAGGCCATGTTGGGCCTTGATGGCTCTCTTCTGCAAAATAAAAATAGCCTTGATGTCTGCAGCCCGTCCCCATAGTAAAATACCGTATGACATAATACTATGAAAGTAACTAAAATAGACTAGCCTCGCGGTACCTACATCAGTAAATTGACGGATTTTTCTCACAGCATATGCTGCTGAACTTAGCCGTCCTCCAATGGATGTTAAATGAGGACTCCATTGAAGCCTTGAGTTGAGCGTGATCCCCAGGAAAACAGTTTTATCGACGAATCCTAGTTTCTCTTGATTCGGTACTATCTCACAATTAGTACTTTTGACATTTGGAAAAGAATATTTTATGCACTTAGTTTTTTCCCATTTAATACTAAATTATTAGCAGTGAACCAATTGTGGATCTGCAGTAAGGCGTTATTTACGTCGTCAAGATTTGATGCACGTCTATTAATTTAAAAAAATTATCGTCAGCAAATAATTTTGTGGTTTGGTTTTTAACATATGTGGTAGATCATTAATATATAGGTACTAAAAAGAGGAAAGAACCCAATATCGAGCCTCGCGTTACACCTATTTTTACTTTTAAGCCGAGTGAATTGACACCATTTATTGGAACTTGCTGTTGTCTATAATTTAAATAAGATTTTACTAAGCTGAGCGCAAGTTTTCCAAGTCGGTAATTCTCAAGTTTGAAGAGTAAAGTTTCGTGGTCGACGAAATCAATAGCCTTGAATAGGTCACATAAGATTCCTATGGCGTCTTGGGCCACTTCCAACGTCGTAAATATGTGTTTCACTGAGGTGACACCGGCGTTAGTCATACAACATCCCTTGGTGAAACCATACTGTTGATCGTATAAGATTTTATTGGTGTTAAAATGATTGAGCATTTGATTCAGCATAACCTTTTCAGACACCTTGCTGAAAACCGATAATACGGATCTGGGTCTATAATTACTGGTGTCTTTACTGTCCCCGGATTTAAAAACCTTAATGTATTATTCATTAGTCATTACTTACTTTACTTCATTACATCCGGGAAGAATCCTTGATCTATACACAAATTAATTATTAAAGCCAAGTACGGCGCTACAGTCTCAATAATGGAGGTAAAGAAAGAAAAGAAAGAAAGAAAATACATTTATTTGCGGTAAACATGACGCAAAGAAAAAATACACAAATACAAAAAATAACGAGTTGGGGAAAAATATGCGTCACATTCACGCAAAACGGCAATCGCTCAGCATAATGCTACGACCCTATGCGAGACAGAGCCCCAGCGCTGGTTTTCAGCGATAGCCGGCGCTGACGTGATGACGTCAACCAGTGCAGCATACGAAAATTAAAAATAAACATTAAAATAAGAAATAAAATAAATACACTATAACCTAGTTCAAAAAGAATAAAAACATAATATTTATAACGTGGTAACATTCCGGGGAAACGACTCATACGCCGCCGGTACAAACTTTGATAGACATTCCCCATATATCTTCGCTTAGTTTGATCTTGATTTGTTTGAAAGCTTTTATTATTATCTAATATGGGGCTTATATGCTTGAATTTAAATTCATCTAGCAGGATGAAACGTTTGCTCTTAATAAGTCAATAGAATCAATAATCATATCAAATCAAAATAGTTTATTTGCATAAAATGTGGTAGGTACAAATGATGTTACATATAATTTCAGTGCAAAGACATATTCCGCCATGGAATGATGGCATGCAAATATTTAATAGATAAAGGAGATATGTTGTTGTAACATACAGTAATAAACAAATTAATAACAATTTTTTGGTATTCATTAACTGTTAGGTTTTAAGCGAAGTCCATGAGGATTTTGCAATAGAAATAAAAGGGTGTGCCAGACAAACTCTTGGTGCTATATTTACTATGAATCTTATCAACAACTTTATTACTTCAAGTCACAAAGTCATACCCAAAAAAAGGGTCCTTAATTCCTCGCACAAACGATGATTACTGACGCGTGAAAACGGGTTGCCGTGTTGAGCTGATAATTAAATATTAACCAGATTACTCGGCTCAATGAATGCTCAGATACGTTTCCGATAGCTCTTTGAGAGCAAACGTAGGCAATCAAGTAATGGAACGTAATCATGCTGTGATTGGTGAACGGTATTGTCTATTATGGGCGTGAATTAGGCGGGTCTGTAGTTAAAGCTATGTAATATACTATAGAGGTATAAGGAACAGGGTGTAAAACTCACTTATATCTCCATAGAAAACGGAGGATCCTACGACCAGACGGGTGTTGTGTCTGGTGGGCAACTGCCCGACGATTGATGTCGGGATGCTGTATATACGGCTGTGAACGGCTTATGGAGGCCACGGGGAGGAAATAGAGGCGGATTTACTTAAAAACTTGATATTTTATATGGGTAAAAAAAAATAGTCTATGAGGAAAATTATTCGGTGTAATTACTGTTCTTAGTCTATAGAGGTATGAGGAACAGGGTGTAAAGTTCACTCACACCTCCATAGGCAAGGGAGGATCCTCCGACAAGACGGGTGTCGTGTCTGGTGGCCAACTGCCCGACGATTGATGTCGGGACGCTGTATATATGCTAAACTCTGCTTGCGGGATGCAGGATTTTGCGTGACGTCATGTGACGCGTAGCTCGCATATGGCGATGTAGATGCCGCTACAATACCAAGCTGCACTGGGCCCACGTGGTGTATAACTAGCTCTCACAGAAAAAGGTCTGGCCTGGCCTGTGTCCCAGCAGTGGGAACATTATAGGCTGATTATGAATATGTAGAAATAGTGATCTAAATTAATTTTGTACAGGTTTCTTGCTATGTTATTATTTGTAGTTTGTTAGAATCAGTACAGTGAAATCAACTTTAAAATCTATAAGATCGGCTATGCATCGACCCCTTTTAGTGTATACTATACTGCCCTCCTAATAGCAAATGCAGTAATCGACATTTTTACGATTTTCCGTTTTTGTCAAAAATGACATCTGGAGACTTTTATCCTACACGTAGATATTTTTTTTTGTCATTTTTCAGTCTGGAACATCGTGAAATAATAAGTCAAAATGCAGCATTTCAAGTGAAAGTATCTGATATTGTTAGTATGAATGCAGCAATGAGCATACACCAGATTAAAATGCAGTAATCACGTATTTAGTACCAAGTTAGAATGCAGTATTCCTGTACATACTGGTAAGAAACGTTAAATGCCTAAAGTCATTGTCAATTCCTGATCCTATTAAAAACATTCTTCCAAGGGGTATAACAGAAGCAAGAAAATCTGCTATTATGTCCACACTGTCCAAAATAATACCACAAAACAGATTACCGTTTTGGCAAAACCTTCACATCAATGATTCCTCGACTGATCTTACGGATAGTTTAGAACTAGAAGGCTGTGATGAAACATGAAACAAAGGCTGTGAGATTTAATTTTAATTACTACTAAAATACTGTTACAGTGCCATTATTAATTAATATTTTTAAGTTTTCTATGGAAGCAGTGTTCCGTTTAAAAAATTATAGGCGAAAGCGAATAAGAATGGTCTCATTTATTTTATGTTACTAAATCAGATGGTGATAATTAATAATAGGTATTTCTAAACAGATATTTTCTATAATTTTGGTTAAGCACCGTACCTAGTACAATATATTTTATTACTTCATGTCATAATCAAAAGACTGGTTAAATTATAAAATTAAATATTTTCATAATTAATGATTTTTTTATTTTTTTTTCTATTTAAATGTTAAACAACTCGTGTTTACAGTGCATTATGCCTTTTATTCTACTTATATTCAGTAATCAATTTTGCTAGTGCTTATGCAGTCAATGTATTTCCTAGATACAAATGCAGTAACACACACGAGTACTGCATTTCACTTTACTACTTTGATGTATCACAAATAGAGACACAAGGTTTAAGTGCAGTATTCAAGTTTCTAAAGGCCTATATAAGAAAAATTTACTTCAAAACTTAACTAAACTATACTTTGTATTTTTATTTACCTATTCCGTAACAAAACATATGAGTTTTATATCAGTTATAGTAGAGATTAAAAAAAAACACTTAACCGCGCTTTTCTCGAAACCGCCATTTTGCAAGTACTGCATTTGCTATTACGAGGGCAGTATAGCGATTCGCCTCTGCTTCGTAAGTTATTTACGATTAGATAAAAAAACGAGATTTTTTTATTAATGTAAGTGTATGTACGGGCTGTAGTAGTTAACTCCGTACACCGATTTGTCGCGAAGGTTTTTAAGTTCAGTTAGTATAGAAAAACACGTTCCACTAAGATGCAATAAGTAGTTAAGTTTATTGTTAAGACTACGTGACAGTACTAGAGTGGAAGCCGATTATTTATCTCAGTTGTTGATAGCTACACAGTTAAGTTCACTACATTTAGATTCGTTAGTCATGGGATTTTGATTATGCTAATTTATGACGCGCATCGTCGGCCTAAAGTAGGTTACAGAGTAAGCAGAAACATTTACGGCGATGAGACCGCACAGTTTAATATTAATATATTATATTAGGCAGACCTTAAATTTTCCGGAATAAATGCTGTAAGCATTTATTCTAACTCTAAAAACCAACTATTAGAGAATTTAAAATAAAATTTCTATCTACCTAATCTAATGTCTCTTCCTTTACCTAATTAATAATAGTCTCCACTTTATCTATTTTAATATTATTCGTTAATTTATTTAAACATAAATATATCTTACATAATCTAGTTTTATAATAATATAATCAATTAGTTACTCTTTAAGTCATTGAAAATATTATATCTTCTTTTTAAATTAGCTTCTATAAATTTATTTTTGTCATCTTTTTAAATGTTTGATGTAAATTGATGGCCTGACACACAGGTTTTTATAAACCTAGATCAGGCAGGTCTACATTACAGTTAGAATTTAAAAAATCCTCGATTGTAATTAATGTAAATCATAATTTTATTTTATACTTGAATACATTTTTTTCCGGATCCTTTATCTGTATGATTGTGAAAACCGCAGAAAAATCCGTTGCTTTGTTAAAAAGAACAACGCGTTCACACGGACAGACACGAAAAACTACTTTAATTTATAATATTATATATATGATTCGTTGCTATAGATAAATAGCTACGAATTTTTTTACTGTACCTATTGGATCCAATAGGTCAGTGAAATTGAGTTTCAATTTTGTCTATGACGTTAGTTATCGAAAAACCATTCGTGTCTATTGGCAACGACCACCGCGTTTAAATCACTTTCCAAATAAACCGCAGAATAAAATTGAAAATAAACTAACACTGTGTCCTAACGAAAACGATCGTTCGCGCGCATACGCGATCGCCCAGGTCATAATTATGTCACTCATTTGTTCGAAAACATGGAAGGCGCCCTCTGTCGGCGCGAGATGAGTTCTGGTTCGCCGAACTAAATGAACGCGACGGTCGCATGTTCGCGTAACACATTTAAATAAGGCCCAAACTTCTTATCTTTATTGGAGTTAAAAACACAATTGTTGCAGATCATTGAACTTCAGTTCTAAACGATAAAAGTTAAAACCAAAGGGATTTCAAGGCTAGCAGTTTCCTGCTACTAGTAATGCAATACTAGCTATAGGACAATCTGCCTAATGTAATGTACAGTAATTTCTGACAATAGAGGTGTGACGCCATCTACAACGCCACATGCGAACTACTCATCACAAAACTGACGTCACAAAAATCCTGCAGCGAACAGCCAGAGTTAGCCGCACGACTAGCATTCACAGGGTGGCAATTAGGCACCTGCATCGGTCAAGGGGGTGATTCTACCCGCAATTTTAAACAACTATCGCTACGAAATTCATACCAGATTCGGGGAAAAAAAAATCTTATACAACAGTAGACAGACTATATTGATGCATGTATGTTTATTTTTTATTTTTTTACAATTTGGGCATGAATGTCATAGCGAAAGTTGTTTCGAATGACGTGTAGTCACCCTTTGACGGATGCAGGTGACTAAATCGCCACTGTATACAATATTCCAACAGCAATCGTCAGTTCCACATCACACTACACCCGTCTGGTCGGAGGATCCTCCCTTTTAATTGGAGTTTATTGAGAAATTTGTTCACACCACCTTGTTCCTCATACCTCTATCGAGGATGGTGGACCCCAGAAAAAAACTAAAATAACGATGCTTTGTTGATTTTTTTGTATTTTCCCACAACTCTGCTTTATACTAAAGGCAGAGTTTAAGCTTGTAAGGTAGGAAGGAAGTTAGAGTAATATTAGTGGGTTTAAATTAATTCCTCAACGTTTCTTGAACTTCACATACATGGCCATCTACTTCGCTTTAAGCATAAGTTAATGTTATTTCCATATAACCAACCAAACCAACATGGCTACCTACAACAACAATTAGCAAGAAGTTTTCAAGGATAATTAAGGCCTTTCATCTGTATCAAATCTAACCGAGCCCTGAAAGTACAAAGTTTGTAAGTTCTATTCAAATCCCTGTTTCCAATTATTGTTATGTATCCACTTATGTTTGTGTATATCAAACAGATTTTTAGAATAACTGCTACGATTGATAAAGTTATCACAATTTTTGAAGTTGTAACAACTGAACTATCTACGTAAGTACTAAAGTTGTTTTTCCAAGAACTCATCTTTGTTTATATTTTTGGAAACTACGTTGCGAACGTAGATTACGTAAATAGTTAAGCTCCGTCCACTTCATTTGAATCAACGAACTCCAGAAGTGTTTGGACTTCAAATGTCAATGAATTCTGTTTGATCGCTGAATGGACGGATTTGATGTTGAATTAGCATTGGTAAACAATTGATTACAGAATAATTGTGTTGGTTTGACCTGAATTTTTTTGATGGGTGGAAAAATGAATTGTTGAAGAAGTGATTTCGTTTATATTGAATGAGTAATTTTTGCCTGTGCTTTAAAAAGGCGTAGCTTTCGAGTTATTTTCTTCGTTAGAATGTATTGGTTTTTTATTAACCTCCGACGTAAAAAGAGAGGTGTTATAAGTTTGACCGCTGTGTGTGTGTCTGTCTGTGGCACCGTAGCTCTTAAACGGGTGTGCCGATTTGGAAGCGGTTTTTTTTATTTAAAAGCAGGTTTTCTAGCGGTGGTTCTTAAACATATTTAAAATTGTTGACATATTTAATTTTAATTTGTTCTAGTCAAAATAGGTTCAACCGTTTCAAGGCCATCAGCTCTTTTTTGTGTCGGGGGTTTTTTAAGTTTACCTATTATATAAAATATCATAAGAATACCAACTGTTTTATCGTTTATTGCAGCCAGCAGAACTCTGAAAGCAATCCTATATTTGTGGGTGCTGAAAGATTAACGGCTCAGAATAAGATTGTTATTTTGTGATCGTTAAAATATACACGCAAGCTAACTATTTACACTAGGTGCTAAGTTAAATGACTAACTACTAACTAACTATATCACCAATTAGTTTTAATGGAGGTCCGTCTTGAAAATAATATGACTGTCGCAACAAAGATTAAAAATATCAATTAAGAAATAAAACAAAAGTAGTCATTTTTTATTAAGTAATAAATAAATATTATGTAATAAACAAAAATAAAATATGTTATTCATATTAATGTGAAAAAATAATTTATTGTTTTGAACTATCTGTCTTTATTTAACTGAACTATTTTTTTTATTATTTTTAGATTAAGTTTTAGTTATAATTCAAACTCAAAGCGTTTATTTCAAATAAACCAATTACAGGCACTTTTGAATTGTCAAGGGTCGGTCAGTCAGAAAGATGAAGCCCGTTGTAATGTTTACTTAAGGTCCGCACAAAATATGTTGACGGATACGGACCGTGGTCGGCCATTTGATTACTCTTGATCTATTAGCTTGAAAGCACAAGAGTTCCTTACAAAAATATAACGAAGGTGAGCATAACAAATTTTTTGAAAATTAATCCCCTAAATGGTTTTAATAAGGAATGAAAGTTCGGATGGAACTTCGTCATTTTAGTCCATGCATGAGAATCACATCGGGTTCATGGCTTGTACAATCATAAATTACCTTCCAAACCAGTGACCATTTTACCTTATCTTCCAAAACGAATTGTCGGCCTTCGAGGCAGGCTTTATCTTGGCTAGTCTTCCTCAAACTTGTGCTAGCGAGAACGTTCTGACTACTATCAGACGGCAACTTGTTTGTAAGACATGTTCCTTAGGTTATTACTTGAGAAACTTGGACTCGTAAGTCAGATAAGTAGGGGAGGTTCCTGTATTTGCGTTTACCTCGCGAAGTTGTGATTTAAAATGTAGGATCAAGTTTGTATCGCGAATTTTTGTTGTTCCTGATTTTAACATTTACGTTGGGTCTTTTATTTCAAGAAACTGCTTTTCAAAAAAGGCACCTAGGTTTTTAAGGCAGAAGATGTTATAAGCACGTAACGAGAAGGCTGTTGATGCCTTAAATACTGGTCGTATTTCTCTGAAGAATGAGTGAAGGCAATGAAAAAGTTTTGTTGACGATGAAAAATAACAGTATTTCTATCACGAACATACTTTATTATTGTTATTGAGACACGTTTCCGTATCGTCACGTATTTTTGATTATCGGCTATCGTAATACTCAACGCGAAGAAGACATCAAAAAATGTTTCGTGTTTTTATGATACGACCAAAAATAAGTTCGTCACACCAATTTCTTAAGAAAGTTGATAGCAAGACAACAATGACCTCTACTGTTTTGTGCAACATTCGCTAAGGAGCTTCGTTGGTCTAGTGGAAACTAGCGCTACTGCTGAGCATAAGTTCCTGGCTTCGATTCCCGGGTCGGGCAGTGTTATTAGGTTTTTCATCTGGAATTTCTCAGTAGCAGCCCGGAGTTTCGACACAGATTAGGACAGATAGTTCACTCCATAGGAAAAGATAGATACCTAACGCTATAATTACCTACAAAAATATTACATGCGGTCTTGTGCGCTAAAATGTACCTTACGCAGACGCTCGAGAGTATCTATTACATCGTCTGCCGTGATGTCATGCATCATTGAACGCAATGCTAGGGCTGTATATGCTAAGAAATTATTACACAAAATAATGGGTGACTAAAAACATTTTTTTTACGTTGAAAACAATATTTTTGTTCATTGAAAATCACAAATGCCTCACTTTAATATAATGGTCAATCAACTTTTTACCCTCCCGTTTTTGATTATTAAATCTAATCGTCGGAAAAATTCTAAATCTAACAAATAACTTTAACAAGTACCTACTCCTTAGGAAAACATGTAAGTACATAAGTGTGTAAATTTCGCTTCCTTTAGCATGTTATACAGGAGGTTTCCTGGTCGCCTAGTTAATGATTAATCAAAATTATTCCCAAATAATGTTCCTAATTCTTTTATATACTTAATTTATAAACGATTCTGGTGGAACTTTTAGTACTGCAATATGCACGAGATTTAGCCATTACTATAGGCGCGGGTGCGGTACGTACTCTCGAACAGGCGCGTGGCAACCGACTGGATTTTGTTCGCTCGGGTGAACGCGAGCCTTAGGTACGTTAGCGCGTGACCTCGAACGAGTGAACTTTGTCCTAATCTGTGGTTTGGATTTGTGCCCGGTTGATGGCAATAGGCTAGCCGCCTGTTACAGCGAAATGTTGGTGTATTATAAGTGCATTTCTGCCTAACCCGTCGGGCAATACAGGCGTGATATTATGTGTTCGCTAAGGAGACTGTGCACTTATCAGAAATCAATTTATTCACTACTTGAACATTCCGTAATTACAGAGACTCATTCAGTACTGAAAACAATTTATTCCGTCGTTGATTCGACCTACATATTAAGGATTTTAATTAAACCGCGTCTACCAATGAATATTTAAATGTTGTTTCAATCACGATGTGTTTTCACAAGGGATTCCAACTTTTGGGTGTGATTGTAAGGTAGGAGGAGTTTTGTTCGAAGGGTAGTTGGGATTTATTCCAGTGGATGGTCACTCATCTATTAAGTTAAGACCGTGGTAAGAGGTATTTAAATTAGCTGGTCATTGAATCCGTGATGTTTGCTCGATATTGGTTGTTATTAAGTCACGATGCCTACTTATTTATTTATTTTATAAATTACTAGCTTTTGCCCGCGGCTTCGCTCGCGGTATTTTAGACTTTGACTATCAATTCGGGTTATAATTCAATCATGATTCGAAAGACACGTGGCGCCATCTATTATCTTAAGAACGTTATTGTTGTTTTCCTCGGGAACAGTACTTTTTTGCGGGATGAAAGGTACCCTATGTCCGTTTCTGTACCCCTGACAACGTATATGCAAAGTTTCATGATGATCGGTTCAGTGGTTTAGGCGTGAAAAGGAAACAAATAAACAAACAAACTTACTTTCGCATTTATAATATTAAGTTAGGTTAGTTAGGATAGTTAGGATAACGATAATTTTCATTTTCATTAAATTTTCCGTGCCTCGGAAAGCACGTTAAGCTGTTGGCCCCAGCTGTCATTCGTTGATCTTTGACAGTCGTTACGGGTCGTCAGAAGCCCAAATGTCTGTCAACCGGGTTTATTTTATTTTATACCCAGTAACTGGGTTCTGGGGGTCAGATAGGCAGTCGCTCCATTTAAATGATAAATGATAAATGATTTTATTTCTGTAAGTAGGTTTGTACAAACACTTTTACACGTCAATCATATTTTTTAAACTAGACGAGGTCGGCGTTTCCTATCTGACTACTCTGAGAAGAAAGGCCGAAACAAACTCAGACGTCACAGTCTCTTTTAAAATCCAGACATAATCTTGGTCAGGTCATGCGAAGACCATGCAGGTTGGTATCTGAAATGGTCTTTTGAGGAAAATAATGGTCATGTAAAATATTGGTACTCAGCTGCATCCGGTTAGACTGGAAGCTGACCCTAACTTAGTTGGGAAAAGGCTAACACATGATGAATGTTAATTTTCATAGGTAAATCTTTTTTGCACTTAGTTTTCCTTTCGATATTTCCATAGTATAACGAATCAATTTGATAAAGTCCTGATCCGGATGACGATTACATACTCACCTCATCAAAAAGTTCTTCCAGAACATTATACAAAAATCATTCTAATATAGTGCTAATATTATAGCAAAACATAATTAATAATAATAATAAGTTTATTTATCCAGAGAGATATACATAGACACAGGTTGTATAATAGTTACATGCTAAGACTTATTCAACTAACAATGGACACAAGGGGAGAAAAAAAAATTACTGTCTATATGAACCAACAATTAAATCTTGTATCCTAAACTAGGGGTGACCTGTATCTTAGGAGAAAGTGATTCGACCGAGCTAAACTGTAAATTAAATTAATGATGGACCTTAGATATTAATCTATCAAAACAAAAATGTGAGTTAGCTGAATTTTAGATATATTTTGAGCATGGATAAAGGAATAGGAATAAATATAGGAAGGAATAGGATGGATAATAATGTTTTAATATAAGCTTATCGATACTAGGAAGCTTGAAGCACGTCAAAACAAAACTATATGTTACAACACGAAACAACGCTGTATCCGATGTTTTCCGCCCGATAACTTATAACTTAGCTTTTGTTCGTTACTTGTTGTTTTTTGTATATAATAGTTATTATTATGTTCTAACTTTCTAGAAATTCTGTGTTAAAATGTAATGAAATAATTTGCTGTGTATTTCTTACGTGGAAGAAGCCATCACTGATTTTTGTGGGCGTCGGAAAAGGGGAACAAAAACAGCTCAATATTTCGTTTTGTTCAGAGATAAACTTCAATTCCTAATAAAAGTCTTTGCTTTTTTCAGTATTTTTATACTAATGGAATAAAGCTGAAGAGTTTGTTTGTTTGCTTGAACGCGCTAATCTCTGGAACTATTGGTCGGATTTAAAAGAACGCTAAGTGAAAACTAAATAAAAGCGCAGATGGGCGATGCGATGCGACGCGGTGGGCCGAGGGAGTTTTATAAAAATGTGGTAGTTATTTTAGCATATTGTGCATCTTACGACTTCCACGAGAACGAAATTGCCGGCAGAAGCTGGTTTCCCAATAAAGGTCTGTATTTCTTTCGGTATTACTTATAATCAGTTATTGGAAGTTGTATTTTCGGTTGTAGACGATTAAAATTTTGGTTGACTGACTCAGAGGCTTTCTTGTTAAAAATACTTTTAATTACTTTAAAAGGTACCTATAGAGATACAGAGGACAAACTCTTTTGAATCGTGAAACTTGTTCGTCATTTTTTAGCACCACGTAATATTTAAGTAGTATTTACCAATGTAGTTATAGTGAATGATAAATTGCTGATTGTGGATAAAAAACTGAGTTCATGGTTTCCCCATCAGATAATGTCATTATAGCGTTAACATCATTCATAACTAATTATGGGGGTGCAACGACTTCTGTACCACATTATATTGGCTCCGGAGATTCATTCAGTAGTTTATGAGTGAATTATTGCCAAGAATATTTGGCTCGTTTGTTACATATACATAGCACAATACAGAGTCCTGATGAGATGTCCTTTACAACCTGTGTAATCAGCTGATATCGTTCCCATAAGTGAAAAGATTCTTTGAGAAAAAGTGGGTCCCGCGGATTGGTGATTGACACATATTTTCGAACTTTTGAGTTTAGAACATTCGGATGCCCTGAACGCCGGTTCCTTCACGATGTTTCCCTTCACCGTTTGACATCGCAGTGGTGACAAAAATAATTGCCCACATTGAAGTGCGCCTGGGTTTGATCCCTCGTCCTACGACTCGTAAACAGGGTAACCCAGAGAGCCTAGACAAGTGGCGATCGCTTTCGAAGCGTTTCCTATTAAACGAGTTTCAACTGTATTTACATAAGCTTTTTGGTAGCTTTATTTCAATCCAATACATTTCTGACTTTTCAATCATTTTTGATTTTGTCTAGGTCATCGGCGGGGTACTTGCGTAACACAGTAACAGGAGGAATGGTTTTCATTTTGACAGTTCAACAACATTCATTGCGTTATTTACTTTGTTGAGCAGACAATTTTTTCGAACATATGAAGCAATGGATTAGCAATATCCTTCAAAATGATTCAGATTCTGATTGATGGGATATCACGCAATTAGGGTGCTGGTTGTTGTAAGGTAAAGAGTAGTCGTGTCAAGAGCTTATTGGCACTTGACCTTTACATATTGTAAATGGAGTTATTTTGGTAATTGATTAATTAAATGTGTGTAATTGAATATTCTGAGTTGACTAATTGAAACATATTGAATATGGTTACTAATTGTGGTTATATTGTGTTTCGTTGATTGATGAAAGTGTGTTTATCAAAGTAGTAGTAGTAGAGTACCTATTTGACATCGCATACAACACATACCTGCTATAGTTCTTGCAAATCATTAGCACGCATCATGTGACTTTAGAAATCATAGAAATAAGGTTTAAATTGCAATGATTGACGAGCGTTCGTAAAATGCCACAACTCAAGATTTCTGCCGTAGATATTTGTATAGCAGCTGCAATCGACAGCTATATTTGGTCTGCAGAGCTTGTGCGCCGCGTGTCTGAGTTTAAACGAGTTTTCCTTGTTTTCGATTTTTCTTTATTTTCGAATTTTGGTGTGCTACGTTTTGAACGTATACTTCTTTTTTAACTCGATTAGAAAACATATTTTTTATACAGACGAAGCAATCACGTAGTTACCTTTTATTTGGTAGCAAAAAGTTCCTTTGTCTTACATGCAATGTTGAAACAATAGTTGTATTATCTTATTTAAACATGCAAAGAAAATGTATTTCTTATTTAATCGCATTCCGCGTAGATATTAATATATTGTTTGCTCATTAACACTAAAGGTGTAGTGTATGTAAGTAAAGTGTTTCTATATGACAGTTATCGGATGTTACGGATTTACGGAGTTACGGATGTCAACTAGAAAAGGTAGAGAGGTCTAGATGGAATGAAAAATGCAACAATAATTTTTAGTTCTAAATATATAATAATATAATATAATATAATATAGAACTAACAAAATTCATTAAATTTCTATAATAAAATAATAATTTTAGTATAGAAATTTTATTAGAAGGGGAATCGACATACTTAGGTGTAATAAAATACTTTAAATGTCGTTTCTTTAATTTCAGAATCAACACATTTAGATTTCATTATTACACCTAATATTATAAGAAATATCTTCTAAAACCACATTTTTCGTTAAAAAATAAGTTCTAAATGATGAATCATCGCTTTGAATTCACACTATTGCCTGGAAGTGGGGGAAATTCAAAACAAAAATCTATAAATGCAATAGGCACATGATTGTGATAATAAAGCATACGCATTATCAGAAGAGCTACAACCAGCTACTTTTCAAGTGGAAATAATAAAAACGGCTGTGTATCGCAAAGTACAAAACAGTTTAAAAATGGTACCAGATAAAAACAGTTGGGATAGCAATGACAGAAGAACTTAGAACAATTTACATGGACGAAGATGATTATTTACAATTTGGGGATCAATTTCTTGAAGAGATAAATCAAGATCAATTTGATGTGGCACATCAAAATTAACCTGTTGCATTGGAGAGATTATTGGAGAAATTAATAGAAAATTCACAGGAAAATAAACGGCAGAGCTTAAAGTACATTGCAGAACAGTTTGTGATTGAAAAAATTACAAGCAAAACTTCGAATGCAAACCAGTGGATGGATGTTTTCGAAAAATAATGTATTGATGTGATATATTAGGTCTTTACCTATGAAATTGTCGTTCTGCAGTACTGGCCATTTCAAATCAAAATAATTTTTGTTTGGCTATGAATTCTAATTTCAAATTAATTTTATTTTAAAAACATGGATTTTTTTTTCTAAAAGTAGTCATTTCTTTATTGATTAGTGTTACATTTTCATCGCATTTCAATCTTTTTCGTCATCATGGATACGTTAAAAATTCGAGTAATTATGGAATATGAGTACCGTCGTGGCAGCAACGCGGCACAAGCGGCACGCAACATCAACGACGTTTACGGAGCTAACTCTACAAACCAACGCACCACCTGTTATTGGTTTGCTCGCTTCCGTTCTGGAAATTTCGACCTGAAAAATGAACCTCGCGGTCGTCCGAAGACTTTGGTCGACAATGACGAATTAAAGGCGATTGTGGAAGCTGATGATACACAATCTACGGCTGAATTAGCAGCAGCTTTCGACGTTAGCGTCAAAACAATATTGGTCCATTTGCGTCAAATTGGCAAGGTAAAAAAGCTTGACAAATGGGTGCCCCACGAACTCAATGATCGCCAGCGCGAAGTACGCGTCGAGACGTGCCTTGCACTGCTCAACAGACACACAAATGAAGGAATTTTGAACCGCATTGTTACCTGCGATGAAAAATGGATTCTGTTTGATAACCGTAAGCGCTCAGCAAGTTGGTTGGATCCTGGTTCAGCACCTAAACAATGCCCTAAACGAAAACTTACCCCTAGAAAAGTGATGGTCACTGTTTGGTGGTCTAGCGCCGGTGTGATTCATCACAGCTTCTTACCAAACGGGGTGAGCATTACTGCAGATGTGTACTGTGAAGAACTGAACACAATGATGGAGAAGCTGGCGCATCTCCAACCAGCATTGGTCAATCGCTCGTCTCCGCTGCTCCTGCACGACAACGCGCGACCTCATACTGCACAGCAGACGGTCTCCAAGTTGCAAGAACTGGGGTTGGAAGCTCTCCGTCATCCGCCCTACTCACCAGACCTTGCGCCTACAGACTACTACTTTTTCCAGAATTTGGATAACTTCTTGGCGGGAAAAAAATTTAATACCCGAGAGGCAGTACAAAATGCCTTTGAAGAATTTGTTGCCTCCCGTCCAGCTGATTTCTTTAAGAAGGGCATCAATAAACTGCCACTGCGATGGCAAAGATGCATTGATTGCATGGGTGATTACTTCGATTAATACAAATAAAAAATTCATGAAAAAAATTCGTTTAAATTTTTTCATACAAAACGGCAATTTCATAGGTAAAGACCTATTATATCGTTTTGATGTGACAACAAATGAAAATAAAATAGAAATACTCAGATTATTCATGGATAAGTCTTGTATGGATTAGTACGGCTCCATGATTATAAAATTAACAATGAACTCAGAGTAGTCAACATGGAAATATAAATTCTGTGAATCGTTTGCAAACAAGGGATGGATTCCAGTTACTTATGCAATACTGTTTAAATACAAGGATGGTTCATTGTTGGATTATGCTATGAGAAAATAAAAACTCTTATTAGATATGAGGGAATCAATTGACACAGGTATCTTGACTGATCTTATTGCAGCTGATTTACCGGAATTTATTCTTAATAAAATTTATAAGGAAACATGAAAGACACTACTCGGTATCACTCTGAAGCTATGTTTTGGTTCAGAACAAAAGAAGACGATACAGTAAAGAAAAATTTCATCAAACTTGTAAATAATTCAGTGATAGAAGCGGAGTTAAATGAAACTGATCAAAAAACTAATTGCAACACAATATTAATAAATGTCAAACTACTGTTGAATGGAAAAGTAGAAATAAATGGAGTTTATGATTCAGCCTCAAATAATTCTTTGGTAAATTCAAAATTATTGAATATTAAAAGAAAAGGGAACAATATGAACGAACCCGATTTAGTAACGATTAATGGTATTAAAAAAATGGTCTGATAACTTTGCATGTTTAAAATCTTTGATGTAGAAAAAATTGTTGATGTATACATTATTGATGACGACAATTTCAAGTACGATTTTCTGATAGGATTAGACTTGATAAAAAGTTCAAACTAATTCAAGACGAAGATTTAAAAATAAATTATAAACAGAGTTCAAATAATGAAAATAATGTGGAAGAAACAACGGATAAAAAATCTAATGACACTAAACAAGAATACAAAATAAATTTTAAAGATCGTGTCAGAGAACAAGATTTTGAAAGAAAAATAAATCATTTGAATCGCTTTCAAAAGTCTGAAATAGACAGACTGATTTGCAAATATGATTCTGTTTTTGCGAAATATAAAAATGATGTAGGCACTGTTAATGGATTTGAAGTGAGAATAGACTTATTAGTGGATAAATATTGTAGTAAGAGGCCTTACAGATGCACTGTTGAAGATAAAAAAGAAATAAAAGAACAAATAGCAAAATTACTCGATAATAAATGAATAGAAGAATCCTACACTCCATTTGCTTCACCTGTTACATTAGCATTTAAAAAAGAGGATAACAAAAAATTCAGACTATGTATAGACTTCAGAGACTTGACTAAAATAGTAGTAACATCAGCCCTACCATTTCCGTTGATTAATTACTTAATAATAAAGGCGAAAAATTGTATTTTTTTTTCAAGTTTAGATAAAAAATTTGAATTTTGGTCAATCGCTTTGAAGACAGAAAAAAGACGGGATTTGTAACACAGGACGGAGTAATGTCCGTCCTGTGTTACAAATCCCGTCTTTTTAAAAAAAAAACAAACTGATACGGAAGCCATTCAGGCGGAGCTGTACGAGGGTTACAGAGCGGCGAAGACCGCCCTCCGAGCGGAGATCCTGCGGGCCAGGGGACTGGCCCGTGAGGAGTCGCTGGGGACTCTGAACAGAGACCCGTGGGGACGCCCATACAAGGTGGTGCGGGAGAAACTCCGCCCATGGAGTCCCCCGCTGACGCAGAGTCTCCAGCCCCAGCTCGTGGAGGGCATGGTGAGCGCTCTGTTCCCTTTGCGGGGAGAGCATATTCCCCCGCCCATGGCTCCGCCTCCTGCGGTGCCAACTGTGAACCACACAACCGACGATGACGACGTTGCTCCTGAGGTGACCGAGGTAGAGTTGAGAGTGGCGGTACGTAGGCTGAGTGCCAAGAATACATCCCCAGGACCCGACGGCTTACCTGGAAAAGCCTGGGTCCTGGCCTTGGAGGCTCTCAGGGCCTCGACTAAGAGGGCTCCTAAGCGCATGCTTGGAGGAGGGCTAGTTCCCACTTCGTTGGAAGACGGGGAAACTGGTCCTCATTACGAAACCGTGGCGCCCAGCGGAGTCTCCGTCCGCTTACCGGCCCATCATGCTGCTCGACGAGGTGGGCAAGCTCTTTGAAAGAGTCATTGCAGACCGCCTCGTCGGGCAGCTGGTGCGGGAGGGGCCGGATTTGGCGGAGAGCCGGTTAGGTTTCCGCAGGGGGCGCTCCACGGTCGATGCAATCATGCGCGTGCGAGCCCTCACGACGGGGGATGCTGTGGCCCAGGGTGGGGTCATCTTGGCGGTGTCTCTAGACATCGCCAACGCCTTCAATACCCTGCCCTGGAGTTGCATCCGGGAGGCACTCCGGTATCACCGGATGCCGACCTACCTCTGTCGTGTAGTCGAGGTCTATTTGACGGATAGGGCGGTAATCTACCCCGGTCACCAGGGAGAATGGAACCGGCGAGAGATGTCGTGCGGTGTCCCACAGGGATCGGTCCTGGGGCCGCATCTGTGGGACATCGGGTACGACTGGGTGCTGCGCGCCGACCTCCCTAGCGGCGTCAGCGTGGTGTGCTACGCTGACGACACGCTAGTCCTGGCGCAGGGGAGGTCGCACCAGGCGGCGGCCGAATTGATGATACGCGGGGTTGCGACAGTCGTCGAGAGGATCCGGCAATTGGAACTCGAGGTGGCGTTGCACAAGTCCGAGGCCATGTGTTTTCATGGTCCTCGGAACGCGCCACTGTCGGGTTCCGAAATAACGGTAGGAGGGGTTCACATCGGCGTCGAGTCGACGATGAAGTACCTGGGACTCGTCCTCGACAGCCGGTGGAACTTCCTGGAGCATTTCCGACGTTTGGCTCCCAGACTGCAGCGGGCCGGGGCTGCTTTGAAGCGGCTCTTGCCCAATCTGGGGGGGCCAAACGCCTCCTGCCGGAGGCTCTACGCGGGGGTCGTGCGGTCCATGGCCCTTTACGGGGCACCGGTGTGGGTGCGTTCATTGAGGCTCCGGCCAGCCCGCCGGTTGAACGCGTCCCAAAGGGTCATGGCCATCCGGATGGTACGGGGATACCGTACGGTCTCCTGCGAGGCGGCGAGCCTCCTTGCCGGATTACCGCCGTGGGATCTGGAGGCAAAGGTCCTCACGCACGTTTGGGAGTGGCGCGAGGAGGCGAAACGCCGGGGCGTAACTCCGCTGCCGCGAGAAATCGCGGCACAGCGGACAAAGCTCCGGCGGGATCTCATGGCGGCATGGAGAGTGCGACTGTCGCAACCCAGCGCAGGGCACGCCACAATTGCGGCGGTAAGACCCCTCTTTGAGGAGTGGCTTGAGAGGCGCCACGGCGTCCTCACCTTCCGTCTGACGCAGGTCCTCACCGGACATGGCTGTTTCGGGAGGTTCCTGTTTCGAATAAGGCGGGAGGAAACGCCCGGGTGTTACCATTGTGTGGATCGACCGGAGGACACGGTGGAGCATACGGTGTAGGTCTGCCCGGCTTGGGCAGAGCACCGCCGTGTCCTCGTTGCGGCGATCGGCGGCGGCGACCTCTCGCGTCCGGCCCTGGTTCAGGCCACGGTACGGAGCGAGAGGGAATGGGAAGCCGTCACCTCCTTCTGCGAAGCAGTAATGCTCGCGAAGGAGGAGGCGGAGCGCGAAAGAGAGAGGCAATCTCTACGCCCTCGCGCCCCTAGCCACCGCAGGAGGAGGAGACACCCTGGGCGTCGGGAGTCGATTGCCGACTCCCGGCCGCCGTAGGCGCGGGCTTGCGGACGGCGAGCAATGGGCAGCTCGCCGTCCGGTAAGCACCAGGCCCGGGTCGACGGCGCGTCGTGTTCCACGCGCGCCTCAAAGAGATGTCAGCACCATTGACGGGGTCCGATAGGACCGATGCCTGCCGGGGTCGCGGATTGTTCGAAAGAGTTACCGTGGCCCTGGCGCACAGGCAACTGAAGGAACACGGGTGGGTTTTAGTCAGTATGAGTCTGACACGTCCTTCCGCTCCGCCCAGAGCGGGAGAGGTCATTTGATGATTTCCCACCCAAAAAAAAAAAAAAAAGGACGGACATTACTAATGGACCTCAATACTTTATTGCGTTCCATAATGTATTTGCTTAAGTGGTAAACATTTGTTGAGGAACAATCATGGAGCCTGTCGGGCACAGCAAAAGAAATATAGTAGGTAGAGATGAGGACTTATCGTTTATCTTATAATCTAACTTTTTCAAAAAAATATTTTTTGTGTTTTTAATATAAGTTTTAGGGATTAATCATTTAAATATTCGTTTACACTGTAATAACATTTACTCATTCCTAACTTTTTTAATTTATTCGTGAATAGATGGAGATTTTTTTCTTTTCTTATTGATTCGGGTAACTTATTATATATTTTTATTGACAAAATCAGAGGGCTTGTTGAATGTTTTTTTTGCGGGATTTTGGTAAGTTTAATCGTGTTTTGTATTGGATGTATCTTGTTTGTATGTCTTCTTGTTAGTGTAAAAGTCTTGGTGTTTATGAGCGAATTAGCATATTTTAAGTATATATATGTATATACAAGGCAGAGTTAAAATATTCAGGTTTCATAAATGGGTTTTGCAGCTATCTGGCTGTTGTATATTTACTAAGATACGGACAAATTTATTTTGAACTATAAACAGTGTTGCTGGATCTGTTATAGTTCTCCACATTATTATGCCGTAACTAAGCCTTGCATAAGCATTGGCGTATTATGTTTCCAGGGAGTGATCAAACCTGCTTACCATTCGTATTAAAAATAAATCAAGAGGACACGATCAGTTTGGCTTGATGATTTACTAGGCCCAGCCACAAAGCCTTTCGAAATAATCCTTATAGACATAATTGGAGGTTTCCGAGGTTCAACAACGACATAAAATATCTACATCTGTTAGTAGCTAACTTTACAAGGTACGCATTTATTCTCACCTCTAAGACGCAAAGTGCCAATTATTTCATAAAACTAGTCAAGAATGTAGCAGAAACGGAGAACATTGGTATGCTTAAATTCTCATTGATCAGTATCCGGGAATCAATTAGAAAGAATTTAAGGAATTCTTAAGGGCAAGCAGATTCCGATGGTCTTTACAGCAGTAAATGCACCATTCTCAAATGGCCTGACAGGTTGATCAAACATTTGTTAACAAAATCAGATGTAAAATAAATGAAGCAGAAGAAAAGAGAGCCTGGGCTGCAATTGCTCAAGAATTCGTCAGTAAATATAATAAAATGAATCATTCGGTCACTGGCTTTACACGAAGTTATCTTTTATATGGTACAGATTTCGAAATTTTACCGAATGAACTGAAAGAAGAAAAATCAAACAGTGACTGGATTAAAGATAGAAAAACAACACTTAAAAATACATTGAACAATATACTATGTAAAAATATGTCTGGACTGGTGAGCGGGGAGCAAGCGACGTACAGTTGTCTGTGTGAGAAGCTGCTCGTCCTGAGGTCGACACCCGCAGCCTGCAGTAGTAATTTCCTATTGCTTGTGAAGTATGTCGTTTTTAGTGAATTAATGAACGCCTCCGTTCCTGTATATACTAATGGCACCACACTGATACACTGACTCATGCTTTCTTACAGATTATTCCGGACGAACAGCTATCACTAAAATAATATAACAGTAGATTGTAAACATACGGGATTTCTCATTAACAGTCACCTAACCATAGATATTTATTTTTACTAGAGGTCGCCCATTGGTCGAAATTCGGCCTTAATTCATTACAAATAAAGCACAAATATCTATTAGACAAATTGTGGGATAAACAAAATAGGTTTCATTCTACTTTTTTTAAAATTATACTCTCTCCTTGTCCGAGACGGGTTTACGAGTAGTAACGCTGATTGTACCAGCGCTTAGTCACAAGTTTAAAGCTAAAAAAAAAACATTAAATCCTTCGTGTGGCAACTTTGTTTACATGTCATTACGGTTTTTGTGCACAGCGCAGTCACATATTCCTCGTGATTTAATATCTAAAAGTCTTTATAATTACTCTATTTAAAACTTAAATTATGTTTCAACAGTATTATTATGGAGTGCTATATTGTGTATAGTATATTTACAATATTTTATAATGCTTTTCGTAGTTATCACTTCAATTGCCGGTTTGTGACGTCAAGTTGAGAGTGATGAGTTTCTTAATCAAGGTCAAGGTTTGTTGTTGTATACATTTCATTGAATTCCTAAATGAATTCGGAGCTACAGGTATGTTTTTGAATCCACTCTATTACTCCAAATATAGAAAGTTTAAGTTATTGTTTATAACATAAAATGAAAATTTTGTTAGTAGATTTACATATCCGCTTCCGGATGTCAAAATGACAAAATAGTGTCGTATTATTATTGACCATAAACCTATATTTTTTTTTAAATTTTCTTTATTAAGTTGACATCTTGATTGAACGACTTCCAAAATTTTTCTTCCACTTACCAACGGTTTTTTCTTACCTATTACTTATCTTTTTTTTAAAAACATTTAAATTCGCGTTACTCGGTGGAGTGTACCTTATTCCGCAAAAATGGGAAAAAGAAAAACAAAAGACGATGACTACATACGCAAGAAGATACAGAAATTGGAGAAAAAACTTAAAGAACTGCCTACAAGCAGTTCAAAGCCACAGGAGGACTTAACTCCACCCCGGCCCCGCTCACCGGTGCATATTGAGGAACCTGAAGTAGATGATGACACTCCTACAGGTGTGTAGTAAATTTTTTATAATCTCACCTGAATAGAAACTTCAAACGCCTGGGTTGTACCTACCTAGATATTAGGTCCTAGTTAAAACGAAACTAAATAAAGCTTACACTATTCAATGACACTAAGCACTATCACTTGCGGATAGACAATGTCACTATGTTAAAAATTTATAAGCTAGCGCTATCACATTGCGGATAGACAGTGTGTAGTGTTACTATATAGAGCCAGTGCTATCACCTTGCGGTTAGACAAGGCTCCTAAATAATATCCTGATTATGACAAAATATCATTTATTAAAGAGCTATCACAGAGCAGATAGACAAATGACTTTTAAATAAAAGACATGTTTTCTATATTAAGTAAAAACTTATTCCAGAAAATGACCAACTCCCGGTGGAGTTTTTACAGGTCCTTGGAAAGGAGGGTGAAGAGGAAGCAGAATTTGGGGACCCCATCAGACCAGAATTGGTCCTCCGTTGGTCTAAAATCATGTCCGAAGGACTGGGTAAGGAGGCAAGAACCACTATTATCACTAAGTACCCTTCTCCCTCCAATTTTCCAAATGCAAATGCCCCTCTTATGAACCCGGAGATATTGGCCACACTCTCTGAACCATCCGTCAAGAGGGACAGGAGGATTGTCACCAGACAAAATCTTACTGGCAAACTGATGACCTGTCTGGGTCGTTCGCTTACCGGCATATTAAAAGGTAACATAAATAGTAAATTACTTGTTGAAGAAATCAATGATGCAGCAAAAATAGCAGCTGAAATTCACCATCAGGATTCCTCCTCTAGAAAATTCTTTGCCTTATCAGGAGCAAATAAGATAATTCAAGAAGCTGTAAAATCTTCAAAACTAGATACGTTTTTATTTGGTACGGACTGTGCCGATAAAATTAAAGCTGCCCAATCAATTCAAAGAACCAGCTCACAGATTGTAGAAAGTAGCAAAAAACAGAAACAATTCACAACCAAGAAACAGTTAAACTGGAGGGGCCCACCGCAGAACCGTCAACCACACCACCAACAAGTTCGCGGTGGGCAGCATCACCAACAACAGATGTCGTTCAAGAGGCAGCCTCGCTTTATCCAACCTCGCCAGACAGAGCGGAAAAATCCCCCAGCCAGGACCAGACACTACCGTTAGAAAATATACAGGTACATGCAGGCAAACTTAAATATTTCATTAAAAATTGGCTTGACATTACAAATGATTCAGTAGTGTTAGAATGGATACAAGGCTATGAAATTCCATTTACTGAAACACCACCATCCTATGATATGGAGCCACAACACTGGCCACAAAATGAAAAACAAATTATTGATTCTGAGATAAAAAAGCTTTTACATCTAGGTGCAATATCTGAATGCTCATACTGTGCAGACCAATTTATATCCCCCATATTTTTAGTACCTAAACCTAATGGTACTTATAGATTCATTTTAAATTTAAAGAAATTAAACCAGTACATAGACACTGTACATTTCAAGCTAGAAGATATCAGAACAGCCTGTAAATTAATGTCAAAAAATTGTTACATGGCTTCAATAGATTTGAAAGAGGCCTACTTCTCTGTACCAATATCTGAAAAAAGCAAAAAATTCCTTAGGTTCAAATATGATGGAATTTTATATGAATTTAATGCCCTACCATATGGACTCTGTACGGCTCCCTTTGTTTTCACTAAACTCCTCAAACCAGTAACCACTTACCTAAGGAACCATGATATTATATTAACTTGCTATTTAGATGACAGTTTATATTTCAATGAATCAAAAAATAAGTGTAAAGATGACATTGTTGTAGCATGCAAACTCTTACAAAGCTTAGGATTTATTATAAATTTTGAAAAAAGTACTACTACTCCTAGCCAAACATGTAAATATCTGGGTTATATTTTAAATTCAACAGATCTGTCATTGTCAGTTCCCCACCAAAAGCAAGTAGCTATACTAGAACAAATTAAATTATTTAAACAAAATAGTACTTGCAAAATCAGAAAATTTTCTCAACTGTTGGGAACACTTAATTCAATTTGTCCAGCCCTCCCATATGGTTGGCTATACACTAAAATATTAGAAAGAAAGAAATATAAAGCCCTACTAAAGTCAAGAGATAACTATGATGCAGCCATGTCTATTTCACAAGAAATCAAATCGGAACTAACATGGTGGAGCAATAATTTACATAAAAGTAATTCAATAAAACAATATAACTTTCATGTAGAAATTCATACCGATGCTTCTACCACAGGCTGGGGAGCTGTATGTAATCACAAAAAAGCTTCTGGGTCATGGTCACGTTCAGAACAAGAATACCATATTAATTATTTGGAGCTAAAAGCTGCCTTTTTAGGACTGAAGTGTTTTGCAAAAGACATTTATAACTGTGAAATCTTATTGAGAATTGATAACACCACTGCAATAGCATACATAAACAAAATGGGGGGAGTACAATTCCCCTACTTCAATAATATCACAAGAGATATTTGGCAATGGTGTGAGAATAGAAATATTTGGATTTTTGCTTCGTATATAAATACCAAAGATAATTTCGAAGCTGATAGAGAATCAAGGAAAATTAATATCGAATGGCAGCTTTCATCTGAAGCCTACATTCAAATAACTGAGACTTTTGGTATTCCAGAAATAGATTTATTTGCATCTAGGACAAATAAAAAATGTGAAAAATTTGTTTCTTGGAAATGTGACCCAGAATCATTTGCTGTTGATGCTTTCACCATTGATTGGAAAAATATATTTTTCTATGCATTTCCACCTTTTTCATTATTGTTAAAATGTTTATACAAAATACAAAGAGATAACGCCACTGGGATTTTAGTATTTCCGCATTGGCCATCACAACCATGGTTCCCGTTAATCAAAACACTGTCCACTGGGGACCTCATAATTTTTGAACCTAACAAAAGCTTATTGTCGTCTCCTTTCAGAGAGTATCACCCCCTGCATCATTAGCTTACCCTGGCTGCAGGGCTGCTGTCAGCCAAGCGTTCATAAGGCGAGGAACTCCACGCTCGGCTCTAAATGTGATGTTAAACTCACTTTCATTTAATACAATGAAGCAGTATGATTCATCTCTAAAATTATGGTGGTTGTTTTGTGGAGAGCACAGTATAGACGCATACCAAGCATCTATCCCCTATATATTAATTTTTTTATCTCAATGCTATGAAAATGGAGCATCATATGGTACCATCAATACTACTCGGTCAGCACTATCCCTACTGATGGGACCTAAAATTGGATTGGATGATAGAATAAAAAGATTCACAAAAGGCATCTTTCGATCAAGGCCACCAATGCCCAAATATGATATAACATGGGATCCAGGACTAACCCATCTTGCTGGGTACTATCCAAATGAAGATACATCATTAGAAAAATTAACTAAGAAATTAGTCACCATACTTGCACTGACAACTGGTCACCGGGTACAAACCTTATCAATGATATCCATTCCTAACATAAAATTCACCGATAATGGTGTACAAGTATACATACCGGATATCATAAAAACCTCTAAAAGAGGTAGTATACAACCAATGTTTCACTTAAAAACATTCCCTCAGAAAAAAGAAATTTGCCCAGTCAGCACTATTAAATCTTATATAGATAAGACAGATTCTATAAAAAATAATATAGACAAACTAATTCTTACCTTCAAGAAACCACACAAGAATGCATCAACTCAAACTATAAGCCGCTGGATCAAACAAACATTGAAGGAAGCTGGGATAGATGTAACAATCTTCTCAGCTCATAGTACCAGACATGCATCAACATCTGCTGCAAACAGATCCGGAGTCAGCATTGATGCCATAAGGAAAGCTGCAGGGTGGTCTCAAACTTCTGCAATGTTTGCCACACATTACAATAGACCCATAAATCAAGATCCAACCCTGTTTAGTAGAGCAATATGCAATACTGTAACAAACACTTAAGATTAAGTGAGTTTTGAGTTATACTATTTTATTATTAAACAAGTGATTGTTATTGGAGAGTTATTATTATTGTATGGAAGTTGATTAAATATATTTTTATTTGTCTATTTAACAAATTTGTTATTATTGTGTTATTCACAACCCAACTTTGAACATCTACTCGTAAACCCGTCTCGGACAAGGAGAGAGTATAATTATAAGATTAAACGAACTTACCTTAAGTGAAGTTCTATCTTAATTATACGAAGCTCCTTGTCCGAGACGGCAGTCCCAAAAAGCCCTCCCACTTATACTTACTAAGTATAATCCCAATATTATGGGTTGTTCATAAACCTTTCTTTAAACGTAATGACATGTAAACAAAGCTGCCACACGAAGGATTTAATGTTTTTTTTTTTAGCTTTAAACTTGTGACTAAGCGCTGGTACAATCAGCGTTACTACTCGTAAACCCATCTCGGACAAGGAGCTTCGTATAATTAAGATAGAACTTCACTTAAGGTAAGTTCGTTTAATCTTATAATAAACCTTTACTTTGGTCATCTGAATCCATAGCAACCGTTTGTTTACATGGCATTACATGCGTGTGTATCAAAAACATGGTAGTGTTTGTAATGTTTTTTTTTATTGATTTAATGTATTTTTTATGCAAAATTTAAAAAAATATATTAGCATTCTGCACTCCTTCTCTATATAAACTATAAGTGTGTGAAATTTCATACTCTTCCGTCCGCGCAATTTTCGTAAAAAGGGGTACAAAGTTTTTGCTTCACGTATTAATATAATAATAATAATATAATAATTATAACCAAAGATTAAGATGAGAAGAGGCCCAAACTTTGTTTTTCAGTGTAATTTTTATGCACTATCATAATATAATAGAATAACAAAATGTAAAAAACGAAGCAGAAACAATATAAATTGTTGGGAATCGAACATAGGTTTGCAAAGCAGTCGTCGAACCGCTAAGCTGTTTGCTTTGTTGAAAGTTGTCTAAAATAGCCGTTTTTATGTTATGTCATAATTGACTGCATAGCTCCTTAAAGGTATAGCGGGATAGTAAACATTTAAAAGGTTAGATCTGTAACTATCTGCTATATTAAAGCCCAGTGAAGTAATGGAATAATTCAACAGTAGTCGTATGCTGGTATATTGTTTTCTCTCTCTCATCTCAGTCTCATTTCCAACGAAATTTATGGGAAGTTTTTCGCGATTTCTGAGTTTTCTAGTACTCATACCTAGGTTGGTTTAATATAGTTTATTGATTCCTTTAAAAAACAGAATAGAATGGCACCATTTTTTTTTTTATTGAAAATTCCCCATTTTCCTGCTGACTGTAATTTATTTTTCAAAATCGAATTTTAAAACGTACTTATCATTGAATATTTTTGATAGAAACAATTGCTATGAGGTGTGGGAACGAGTCTGATGCCGAAAATATAGTTTTTTTAGTATTTTTTTCCGTTCGTCTGTTTGTCTGGATATATGTTCCGGATTGGCGGAGAACGGCTAATGGGATTTAGATGAAATTTGGCACACAGATAGTTTATGACCTGGATTAACACATAGTGTACTTTTATCCCGGTAGTACGTTCCCGTGGGATATTTTCCGACATGCATGCGGGCGAATCGGCGGACAAAAGCAAAATTTTAACAAAGCAGCGGAGTTAACAAAAATTTTAAAACACGAGGTTATAAAAAGGAAATAAATTATTATGGCTCAACCCTGAATGGAGTCTGAATCCTTTTACCAAAGATCACAATTTCAATATACAAGAACACGAACATCGGTACTGCTCTCGTGTAGTAATATTCAAAGCAGACTATATTAAATATTGCGAGTAGTTAGCAATAAACCGCTTCGCTCCAGCCCTAGGAACATGCATGTTATTTCAACTCAACGACCCTCAGGGGACCTGTAGAGAATTGTGTCATGCAGTTACATGTTGGTACCAGTTTCCAACCACTTTTAAAGTAAAACGGGAATATTGTGCGCTTTTATGCATTGTTTACTTATTTTCATAGTAGTAGTAGTAATGGATTTTATGAAAAAATATACAGATCCTGCACCCTAATTGCGTAACACACTATCAATCACAATTTGTATAATTTTGAAGCCTATTGCTAATCCATTGTTTTATATCTTAGAAAAATGTGTCTGCTCAACCATGTAAATAACGCAATGAATGTTGTTGAGCTGTCAAAATGAAAGCCATTCCTACTGTTAGTGTCTTACGTAATTACCCCGCTGAACCCATTACCTATGTTAAAAATACGAAAGAGACGATATAAACAAACGTTAGGCATACCTAATGTTTCTTGTTTCAAATCGAATCCCCTCTGTAGCCGATACAGAACGCTGAAGGATAGTGCCAGGTTCCCATGAATTATTACCTATCCACCAGGACATAACGAAATTACAATCGGACAATCGATCAATTCGTTTAGTGCGAATAAATGTATTTACTTTTTTTTCTTTCAATCATGAGGAACACGCGTGTTTCAATGTGTGATACCAGCACCCTAATTACGTAACATACTATCTATCACAATCTGAATCGTTTTGAAGCTAATCCATTGCTTCATATGTTCGAAAAATTTGTCTGCTCAACAACGTGAATAACGCAATGAATGTTGTTGAACTGTCAAAATGAAACCTATTCCTACCCTTAGTGTGTTACGTAATTATCCCGCAGGTTGGTAAATGATAAAATAAGTTCTTGTTCGAGTTCATAATTGAAAAAATATGAGCCGAAACGCTAGTCTCATAACAATTTTACAGAAGTGTATATTGGACAAGTCGTACAGCTGACCTAATACTATCCTATTAATCATATTAAAAGGACTTGTAACTTAATTGAAAATTGTCTGGATTCCTGGTACTCGTGTCGTCTTAATTGAGTTTTTTAAGAAAAGCTGCCCTTTTGAATGTTTAATAGATAATGAGAAGAGATCAATTGCCTCGTGTTCAATATTTAATATCATCACAAAAAGCCGTGTCTAATATTTCTTCTGAAGACAGGACAATGTCTTTTATTTCTCTAAATTGTATCTACCCGCCGTTTCATCTCTATCTTTGAAATTATTATTTATGTAATCTTGGGCATGGTCTATCTGTGTGCCTAATTTCATTCAAATTTGTTCAGCTATAAATATCCACCATTTTCACAAAGTTTTATGTCATTTAGTGGTTCTCTCAAGTATTAGGGGGATGGGTTGGGTTTCAGGATACTAAGTAATAATTTATTTACCAAAGGTATCATCAGTGTTATGTCAATAAGAGATGGTTATGGCTATTACAGATGAGAAAGACTTCTGTCCTTCAAACTAGGAAAACCTTGTATCTTGAAGGACAGATAGAGGTAGAGCCTCACTCACTTAGACTGCCTAATCAGCCTATTATGCTCCGACTACTGGGACACAGGCCTCCTCTCGGTGAGAGGGAGTGGGCCGTAATCCACCACGCGGGTTGGCGGATGTCACATGTCTTCGAAATTTTGGTTCTAGGACATGCCGGTTTCCTCACGATGTTTTCCTTCACCGTTTTGAGAGCAGTGAAATAATTGAATCAAAGTAAAGCACCTGTCAGGGTTTGAACCTACGACCTTCAACAAGTAATTCACGGCCGTTACCACTGGGCAACCACTGCTCCTCCACTTAGACTGACTCACGCTTTTTTCCCATGGTAGTAGGCAGAAACTTAAGGACGCTAACGACGCGACGCGCCGCGCTTTGTGTAAATCCTAACTTCCTAACTAATATTATAAATGCGAAAGTAAGTTTGTTTGCTTGTTTGTTACCTTTTCACGCCTAAACCACTGAACCGATCATCCTGAAATTTTGCATATACGTTGTCAGGTCTACAGAAACGGACATAGGCTACCTTTTATCCCGAAAAAAAAGTACTGTTCCCGAGGAAAACAACAATAACGTTCTTATGATAATAGATGGCGCCACGTGTCTTTCGAATATTGATTGAATTATATTATTATAGAAACTTTATTGGTGTGTTAGGAGCTTTTTTATTTTTTACTTAAGTACCTAATTCATTTTGTGAGTCTAGAGTGTCGATAGACCGGTTTTTCATCCTCCTAACTATAATTCCCCGAACAAGCTGAATTGATTGTCAAATTCTAAATTAACGCGAGCGAAGCCGCGGGCAAAAGCTAGTAAAGTTATATTACTAAAGTAACCTATTCCTCATCAAGATGGTGACCAAACATAGTTTTACCCCTGATCATATCACTCTCACGATAACATAATGCACCAAGATATTCTACATCACTCTTAAAATATCATTTATCTTAGTTATACTAAAATAACATACCTACCTACACATTATGCCAAGGAAACAATCTTAGCCTCACATACCCATTAACCGAGAATTATCTTCATAAATATTGATAACATCGTTACGCAACGCGTCACAGAGTTTCGCGTTACTAACGCGAACGCGAATGTTAACGTTAAGAACTGTCAAATCACGCTTCCTAAAAACAGCTTGACGTCAGAAACACGGCTGGGTGATTAAAATGTAACTTTATATCAGAATGTCACTAGAGCTTGCAAACAAGAGCATCCGAGTCGGTAAGACTGCTGTTACGTTCATAAGCGGTAGCGGGAAGCGGAAAAAGTCTGATCACCAGCTAAGCTTATCAGATTATTGGTGACTCATCATCATTTGCCTAGCGTTTTCCCAACTATATTTGGGATCGGCTTGCAGCCTAACCGTATGCAGCTGAGTACCAGTAATTTACGTGGAGCGACTGCCTATCTAACCTCCACAACCCAGTTACTGGGTAACACGATACCCCTTGGTAAGACTGGTGATAGAACTCCGACAGTCTGACAGACTTTCGGTCTTCTGACGACCCGTAACGAATGTCAAAGATCCATGCATGACAGCCGGGGCCAACAGCTTCACGTGCAGTTCAAGACACAGACGGGTCTCGGTATGTAAAGATGGTATGAGGAACAGGGTGTAAAGTTCACCCATACTTTATGGAAAAGGGAGGATCCTCCGACCAGACGGGTGTCGTGTCTGGTGGGCAACTACCCTGCGATTGATGTCAGGACGTTGTATATACGCTAGTTCTGCGGTAAACTCTGCTTGCGCGATGCAGGATTTTGCGTGACGTCAGTGTGACGTGTAGCTCGCATGTGGCGGTGTAGGTACCGCTACACACCCATCCATGGGCCGACCGCGGCAAGCGTAGCTTTAACTGATAGATTGACCAGTGCGGCTGTTATTACTTAGCCACGAGCCCCAGATTATTGGTGACTAAATGATATTATTCGTTGAAAGAGCAGGAACTACATAATACAGCAAAATGGGTATTAGCTAATCTTCTAATGCTGGTCACTCACATTTGCACGAATACGCGAACCCGCAAGTGTATGACGACATTCGCAAATGAATAATTCACAATTTTTACCACATTTATGGTTTTCCAAGCCGTGTCGGTTTTTGACGCACATCAAAGTGCGCAAATCTCGAGCGAATGTTTGCGCGCATGTAAATGACCGGTGTAAGGCGATTACCAATCCACATGCTGAGAATGGTAACGACAATTATATTTTAGCGAGACATATTAGTTATGATAATTACCATGACCACGAGAAAGATCAGTGATTGTTATAGGAAGTGTTATATGGGTGAATATAAACGTTACTTTACTAATAAGTAAACACTTTACATACAAACTACATAAATGGCTTATTGATAATTGTTTTTATAGTGTGAATGAATTTATTGATACAAAGTAGCAGATAAATCCATATTTATCTGCTACTTTGTATATATATATATATATTTTTTTTTAATTTCTCGTTAACCATTTACTGAGTTTTCATAACTTTATGATATTATTATTGTTAAGATTTTACCAGCATTATTAGACATGTTAGAATAATAATTTTGACAAATTACTGTATCGTTTGTAATTTTTAAATTTAATATGTTTAAATATTTGTATGTATTTATATATTTTAAGTTGAATAAAATTAAATTAAATTGCAATAAATTAAATTGAATTTTAAATTAAATTAAATTAAATAATGTTTTTATTTTTATATTTAAAACTTTTTTGAAATATTTCTTTTTTTGTAATTTTTAAATAGTTTGTAAATTTTAAAAATAGTTTGTGAGTCTTCTCGTTACTAACACCATTATGGGCCAAATGTGTCTGAAATAAAAAGATTTTATTTTTATTTTATTTTTTTTTTTTTTTTTTTAATATTTGTATAATTCTATTTATAAGACCTTAATTTACCATGTTTTAAAGCAAATAAATATATTCTATTATATTCTAATAATATAAAACAAAATGTTATGAACTCTCTGAGCAATGAATATGGAAAGTTCAGTATAAGTTTTATTTTTTGTAGTTTCTAGAAATGTAAGTTACACAACTATAGTATTCCTGTTAACTCCTCCAACGACATACATAGTCTTTGTCCTAGTTAAACTCAAACTCAAACTCAAAGCATTTGTTTCAATTAAACCATTTACAGGCACTTTTGAATTGTCAAAGTTTCGGTCACTTAGTCAGAAAGTTGAAGCTAGTGGCCCATTGCAAAACGTAGATCTCTATGGAGAAGATTAAGATTACAAGATTTTAATTAAAATTTCAAGTCAATGATCCAACGGGTGGAACTTGAAATGACGATTTTAGCTGGCCAGTCCGTGCCTTAGCTGTTGCTTACCGCTACTTACATCTAAAGTTCTAAACTTATGTTAGAAATAAAGAGAAATAATTTGATTTTTTGAATGATAAATGATTTTATTTCTAGGTTTTTTTTTTTTTTGTAGGTTTGTGCTAACTCTTTTACCCGTCAATCGCATTTTTTAAACTAGATGAGGTTCCTATCTGACTACTCTGAGAAGAAAGGCCGAAACTAACTCAGAGGTCACAGTCTCTTTTAAAGTCCAGACATAATCTTTTTTTTTTTTTTTTTTTTTTATAAAAACGTTACCCCACACTAGGAATTTTTCCTGTATTGTGGGTGCGTTTACAAACATTCAAACTCACATACACACACAGCCAGACCCGGAACAACTACTTGTAGGTCATACAAATATTTGTTCCGTGCGGGAATCGAACCCGCGACACGCAGCGCAGCAGTCAATCGCTTAACCACTGCGCCAACCGTGCCGTCTCAAAAAAGAATCGTCTCAATCTTGGTCAGATCATGTGAAGACCATGTAGATTGGTATCTGAAATGATCTTTTGAGGAAAGAACCACACAGATTGAGTGGACCTGTCCAGTCAGTGCACGTATTTGTCAGTAATCGTGCAGCTCGCCTCAGGAAGTCAGGACTTAATTAGCTCAACGATTTGACGATATGTTTGTTTGTTACACTTTCATGCTAAACAGCTAAACGGATTTAGATTAAATTTAGCACATGGGTAAACCATGACCTGGATTAGGACTAAGGATATTTTTTATCCCGATATTCCCACGGGATCGAGACTTATGCGGGTGAAACCTCGGGACGCAGTAAGTTATAAATCGCTACAGCCCAGCTCCAAATCACAACCGCAAAAAGCAAGGAGTGGCGGCTATATTTGAGTAGCGCTAATTGAGGCTCGCAGCCGCTGAGCAAACATCGCGACAACGGGACAGTTTACTCGGCTAATTTTAGTAATAGCCGCCCCGCACGTTCGGAGATAAGAGCTTTCATAGTCATTTGGATAATGTTAAAAGTCAATTGACCTTAAAATGTCGCTCAAAAGGTCATCTTGTTTTATTTTTTTTAAAGCTAATCGTAACTGGAATTAATTAGGGAGTTTTTAAAAGAAAATTAGCACTAACAGTCTACTTGAGTGGAATGGATATATAAAAATATAATCTATTTGCCGTTGGGCTAATTTTTTTTAGAAATAAAAACGTTTTATTTGTGTTCAGTCCATGGAATTAGTATGTACTGGCTCAGCTAGACTAAAGCAAAATAAATGTTTCTTGATATTTTTTTCATTCTGGTTTGCATATATAAATCCATCGACATACCAAAAAAAAAAACAATACAAACGCTTGGGTAACACAAAAAGTAAATAACCATAATTAAAAAAAATACAGATGGTTTTCTGGCTTTGTACCACCGCCTCGTGTCATTGTCATAATCAACAAATCCTGTAACGTCTTACGAAAAGTCAAAGTCAAATCATTAATTTCAAATAGATGGCACTTTTGTACGTCAAAATTTACAAAAAAATAGAATTGATTCTAGTTGCCCCTTCCAAAAGGTAGTTTCGTATGGAGAAGAGTGGGCAAGAAACTCCACCGTTACTGTTTTAAAATGTTTTACAATATTATGTAGGTTCACATTAATTATATAATTATATGTGAAGACGATGCACCTAGAATAAAGTTACTATACCACAATAGGTAAAAAGAATTAAATATAATGCTAAATACTTAGCAACACTACAACCACAATATTTATCGCACTTACACTAACACAACTTTACAAAAGCATAACTAATCCATCCATCCATCACTCGAAGCAATATTCAAAACTAACACAGAACGAAAAACAGTCGACTATTTCCTTTCATTTATCTTTTGATATAAACAGAGGGTATTTGCCTAAAGAATTATTGTTAGCTAAGACGTGCGTCACGGTTCACTCCCGGGAGGCATGATATTACATTATTTTTTAGTTAGTGAAGTTGTCAGTAAAGTAGATCTATATCTACAATACATCTATATAGTATAAAACAAGGTCGTTTTTCGTGTCCTGTGGTTGGTGGATTCTGATGAGAGTTTTATTATCATTTGTAGAAATTTTATTCTGGAAACTCAAACTCAAAGCATTTATTTCAAATAAACCAATTACAGGCACTTTCGAATTGTAAAGGGGTCGGTCAGTCAGAAAGATGAAGCTAGTTGCCCATTCCAAAGCGTAGTAGGTACCTGTGGAGAAAAACAGGCAAGAAATTCCATGGACACTCTTTTAAATCAAAATATGGTTACAAAATATTGGTTACATCATTCATGTTGAAAATTATGCATGTGAGAACGAAGCGAAACGTTAAAAGCGTCCGTAATAAAAAGACAAAAACAATTCATATATTAAGTCAATTAAATTAAAATAAGCCGTGGCAGCTAAGAGCTGACCAGTCCCTACTGACGGCGGCCGTTCCCCAAACATGACATTCGGAAGATTTAAGTGTACCTATAATATGTGAATATTTAACTAAGCTATAGCTCAGAAATCTCGCTGATTTGACATGTCGATACATCAGTAAGTTTTTTGCAACCGGGCCAAGCAGGGGTCTACTCCGTAAGCTCGAAGTCCTTAGTTTCGACCGAAGTAACGGATTTCTTCTGCTCCGCATCACTTACGAACAAAAGATTAGTCTGGAGCTCGAACTAAAAATTAATGACGACACGATTTGACAGTGTTGTCTTTATTCCCGATGTGATTTTGCTCGTCCGAAAAAGTATATTAATAGGGCTAGGTATCGGTCTACTTTCGGACGGGGCCGTATCTTCGTTGATAGACTGAGAGAGTAGGCCCCCAGGCGCGGATCCCTAGCAAATAAATAAGTCTTTGTAAATAGACAATGAGTCTCGTGGATGTCGGATGTAGGATTTTAGTAGGATAAGCATAGTTGGCACGTGTATATTGTAGGTTGGCAAGAAAAATGTGTAAACATTGAAAAGGATTATCTCGGAAAAGTAAACAAGTAATATTCACGTGTAGGGTGAAGACTATTGTTGAAAGGTTGAAATAAAATCTACGGAATAATCATGTTTGCGTTTTAGAGCGTACCTATTTTTGAAATAAAATAAAACTTGTATTTTTCCAAACAAAGTTTACTAAGTTTTACGTGTTTCGAGTGAGTTCACAGCAGCAGCAGTTGGAATCTCACTCTCACGTTTACTAACGTTTTAAAGGGCGGATCCAGGGGGGGACGGGGGCACAGGGGCACGGACCCCCCCCCAACGGTTTAAGTAAAATAAAATCGAATCGGCTGAATAGACTAGCCTGATACAAAAAAAATTACCTCTTTTATTTGTAATTATTCTTAAATGTCATGCAATTTTGCTATTTCTACCCGACTGCGGCGGAGCCACAAGGAGGGTAATCTTTTCGGTTAGTTCTGAAAAATAAATACTAGCAAGGCTTTTTTTCTGACCTCAGGGTCGACACTTTATTTTTATTCTCCATATTCTTAGTATTCTTAGCCTCAAACTCTCGATATCTTTATTTTTATATCGACTTATAAATAACAATAAGAATGGAAACAAGAACCAAATTCATCTTCATTTCGCAGAAGGGTAACATTACATTTACTTTAGATAAATCAATCTGTAAGGAACCTGAGATATCGTTGGCGAAGACGGAGACACAGGACGGAAATAGTCTTAGGATATGAACGGATCATGTGTAGCATTTGTATGGTTGTAATAGCCCGAATAAATTAATGTGCTTGTGAGTGTATGTGTGTGCGGGGGTATGTGTATGTGTGTGTGTGTATATGTCATGTTTTAAGGATTATTTTGCTGAGATTTTGTGTTCTTTAAAGTTCAAGGTAAAATATGGGTCGGTTGACCTCAGGGAATTTATGCGTAAAGATGTTGTAAATTACGTGGTAGTAAATGTCATGTGCTTTTAATAAACAAGTTTCATGCGAGGTCCAGAAGTTTTTTTTTTTAAATTACTTATCAGTATTGGAAGGTATAAGTTTGAAATAAATTTGAGGTAATTAAACAAGTAATTTTGAACTTTCTCCTTTTTTAACCTAATTAAAAGACAGGGGAGTTGGTGCATTTGGAGTGTTTTTTTTGTAAATCAAATTCCAAATAATTCCTAGTGATACCCGTTGCTACGCTGCTGTAGCAAATGCCTTCACTGCTCGCTGTCGTAGCGCGTAGCAAAGTTTGCTACGACGTAGCTGGCATTGTGCTACGTAAGCGTTGTCTCCGGGAAATCATAAGTTTTTAGGAATTTTCGCTATGGAAAATAAAGCCTGAAGGACGCAAAATGACCCATAATGAATCCTCTTGGTCAAATTGTGTTAAGATTCGAAAGAAAATTCATCTTAACCTGCACATAATCATCTTTATATATGTAAAAATTACGTGTCACGTTGTTTGTCCGCGATGGATTCCTAAACTACTAAACCGATTTTAAATTTGATTTGCACACCGTGTGGAATTTGATCCAAATTGAAAGATAGGATAGCTTACATCTCAATTTATAGTCGCAAGATTATTTTATTGCAAATTATTTGTCTATTATTTGACAGTCACAAATCGTTTGGAGCTAACAGATGGCAATATCTGTTGACTGGATTGAGTAAGTATTCAATAGATGGCGCTATGTTAAAAATACAAACGTTTCATATAAGCTATATGAAACGAATATATTCATTTAATATTTTCTTTTTTTTTCATATATTATAAAGAGAAAAGATGTGATTGTTTGTTTGTATTGAATAGGCTCCAAAAGTACTGAACCGATTTCAAAAATTCTTTCACTGTTGGGAAGCTACACTATCTCCGCGTGACATAGGCTATATAATACACTCGAGAGCAATGAATCCGGGTCACTTAAAGAATGTTAAAAATCTCGGAAACTAAAAATGATAGGTTAATGCAATAAATTGTATTTAATAGACAATGTAATACTCCTTAAATGAAAGTAAAAAAAATATGAGTCACCATACATTTTATTAACACAAAATTACATAAAGAAAAAAACTGCTGATCTCTCCTTAAAACAAAAATAGGAAACATGAAATTTTTGAACTTTATTACGATTTTCTTGAATTTTAATACTTCGTATTGCCTCCTCGTGCTTCCATTACTGCGTTTACGCGTAACAAGTTCCTTATACGATTTTGGGGAATATTCTCCCATTCCTCTGTGAGAGCAATTTTGAGCTCACGAAGCGTGATTGGGGGAGGGTTTCGTTGTTTTACGCATCTGCCTAGCTCGTCCCAAGCATGCTCGATCGGGTTGATATCCGGGCTGCGCGCTGGCCACTCCATACGAGTAATGTTCATCTCTTGAAGGTAGTCATTCACAATCCTACCTGTATGAGGTCGGGCATTGTCATGCATAAATATAGCATCCTCACCTAAATTGACCATAAATGGACCAACGTGATCATTGAGGATTTCTTCCACATATCTTACGCTAGTTAAAGAGCCGTTTTCTATGATCACCAGCTCTGTGCGACTGTCAGAAGAAATTCCGGCCCACACAAGTACAGACCCACCACCGTAGGCTACTTTTTCTTCGATGCATGCTTGCTTGAATCTTTCCCCTGGTCTTCGATACACTCTGTGTCTTCCATCGTGCTTGTAGAGCATAAATTTTGATTCGTCGGAGAACATAACTTTTGACCAATCTTCAATACTCCAATTTACGTGGCTCTGGGCATATCTTAGTCTTGAAATACGATGCCCACGCTCCAGTTTAGGGCCGTTTGCAGGTCTAAGGGGTTTTAAGTTAGATTCAGCAAGCCGACGTCTTACTGTCCATGCACTTGGGTTACTTCCTCCGAGGCGTCGAAACTGATTTGTGAGTTCAGTTCCTGTGAGAAAGCGATTTCGAAGCATGGTGTTCACCAAGTATCGGTCTTCTCGTGCTGTGGTACACCTGGTTCTGCCCGTTCCTGGTCTGCGTAGGTTAGAACCAGTTTCTTCGTAACGTCGGAGAACTCTTTGTACTGTTGACAGCGACACACCGACAGTCCTGGCTGTATCGCGCTGACTCCGGCCGGTTTCCAGCATTGTAAGTATTCTGGTGCATTCTTCAGGCGTAAGCGACATAATTTCAGCTTGAATAATGAATATAGAGCACTATCAACATGGTTTATGTACCCACATAAATGACAGATTACAAACAAAAGCAAAACCAAATGCTGTAATTTCGTAGTTCCATCTTCGAAAGTGGCCCTTTTTCAAATTTGATTTTTTTATGATATAACTTTACAATAACTAAGAAGTTTTAATACCTTCATTTAAGGAGTATTATATTGTCTATTAAATACAATTTATTGCATTAACCTAGCATTTTTAGCTTCCGAGATTTTTAGGATTCTTTAAGTGACCCGGATTCATTGCTCTCGAGTGTATTATGCTTTGCTACCCATGCGAAGCCGGGGCGGGTCGCTAGTTATACTATATTTACAAAAATATCAATTGGTAGCCATTACAAAAAAATATAAAAAATGACTTAGCCATTTTATTTTCATTTTCACCCAAGAATTACGTCAAAAAGTGAAATGATTGATGAAAACGAATTTCTCATATACGAATTTAGAGGTAACAGCTTTCGGTGGTATCAATAAAATAAGTTTTGCTACCCCTTGAAGTGACGTAAAGTAATAACTTATTGGATTTATGACCAACTAATACAGTAATAAAAACGTACTTATTGGCGCTCAGATATTCTTTCTCTAGGTATAACTATGATGATAGGTAGTATGACGGCTCTTGTTTTGGTCCATCTATGGATGTCATAATATTTGTGATACTTGTTTTAGACACTTTAGCGAGAGAATTTGTGCATTTCATAAGTACCTACACGGTTGTTTTGCACAGACTTATGATAGACCACCAAACCAAAAACTATTTTCGGAGGATCATTACAATAACTCCAAGCGTATCAGAAGACATCTTGTTCATGCCAGTATTATCATTGTAAAGGTATGAGGAACAGGGTGTAAAGTTCACTCATACCTCCATAGAAAAGGGAGTATCCTCCGACCAGACGCGTATAGTGTCTGGTGGGCAACTGCCCGACATTTGATGTCGGGACGTTGTATATATGCTAGTTGCGCGGTAAACTCTGCTTGCGCGATGCAGGATTTTGCGTGACGTCGGTGTGACGTGCAGCTCGTATGTGGTGATGTAGATACCGCTACATCATAACCGTTAGAAGAATATTGCCTTATTTAATATATATAAAAAAATCCATGTCTACTTCAAGACATTAAACGATTGCCATTGTCAGACCGACAAAGATGACCACATTATACAAGTCTTAAGTCTTATTCAACTTATTTTTTGTATGAGTCGTACGATAACATTAAGCTGCTTAGTGGTCTTATGATACTAATATTCAAAGCCTATTCGATTTTTTATAAAATTGAAAATTTTCTTTATTAGAAATCAGGTAATTTTCCAGTTCAACTGCATAGGGACTTTATCTATTAAAATGTTCATGAAAGTAAGTTATCAGTTTACTTTGGTGAACATTTTAAGAGATGAAGTGCAGATCTGTTTCAAGTGCGTTACGCCAGCAGGAAAGTATCTCCTAGAATGAATTTAGCCAGACAAAGACTTACTGCTTCATCTGCTGCAGATGTGTATAAATAAAAGTCATTTTAGTTTATTTTTTTTTTTTGGTTTGTTTTGACTGTTAAAATAAATAATTATAGTAAAATAATCAAACTGAGTGAAGCAAGGGTAACAAATACGTTTAGTTTTGTGTTCAGATGCTACTAATTTATATTTTATATCTTCAGGAAAACTTACACAAAAGTAAGTTAATTAATTTTTGTGTGTACGAAACCCTTATTCCACAGTCCATTTTTTTTTGACGCAATTATATTTAAGTAACCAATTTTTTTTTATATAACGAAGGTATTTTTTACAAGATTTCTAATTATAATTTTAAATTTATATAATTAACTTTCAATATTACGAGTAGGTATCTTTTGATTGCTGATTAAGAACTTCATGATTTGAATCAGTATCTTTTGTGGCCACGTCCATTATATTCCGTACAACCTGCCAATGATAACTACCACATCGTTTAATTTTTTTTTCATTTCACGGTTTTTTTTTGATAAAGTAATTGAATGCCTATGAACTTATTATTCATATAATAAGAAAATATGGAAATTGGTCTTAAGCCTTGTTTCTGTTCATACAGAAACAAGGCTTAAGACCAATTTCCATCAACAGAGTGATGCGTAGGATCTGACTTAAGTAATAATGGGTAACAAAAAATGTATTTTTAGAACTGTTAGATTGTTAATGGTTTTAATGAAGTGGAAATAGCTGCTTTTGGTTTTCAAGAACCCCCTATTGGAACTTGGTTACGCGTTAGAGTGGCATATTAGAGTAATACAGGCCTTAAAGGTGCAATCAAGTTAGGTTCCAAAAGGGCTACAAAATGATCCCTTTAGCCACTAAAGGTGGTATACTACTGTATTATACTACTCATTTGGAAATAGAAGTGCCAAATATGGGTACGTTACCGGTTATATGTAACAATTCCTTACAAGTGATTTTAAGGCACCATATACCACTTTTACTTCTAAATCAGTAACAATTAAAACCTGTTTTCAACTTTAAGTAACAAAATCGACTTTATGCAACCATAAGAAATAAATTAGATACAAAATACATTGATAAGCAATTACGAGTGATAGGGGGTACCTACTGATATCCCTAGTCGCCGCAGGAGGAGACACCCTGGGCGTCGGGAGTCGATTGCCGACTCCCGGCCACCGTAGGCGCGGGCTTGCGGACGGCGAGCAATGGGCAGCTCGCCGTTCGGTAAGGACCAGGCCCGGGTCGACGGCGCGTCGTGTTCCACGCGCGCCTCAAAGAGATGTCAGCACCATTGACGGGGTCCGATAGGACCGATGCCTGCCGGGGTCGCGGATTGTTCGAAAGAGTTACCGTGGCCCTGGCGCACAGGCAACTGAAGGAAAACGGGTGGGTTTTAGTCAGTAAGAGTCTGACACCCCCTTCCGCTCCGCCCAGAGCGGGAGAGGTCATTTGATGATTTCCCAAACAAAAAAAAAAAAGAGGGTACTGATATACAAATATGAGTAGTGTTTGAAGTTATAAGTTTTGTCAAGCACTTTTAAACCAGTCATTTGCAACTTAAGCTAAGTTAAGCTATAAGATAAGTTGCAAAATTCACTAATGTGCTACTTGGAAAGCCACCATATTTTTATTAGTACCTAAAATCAAACTTCCCCAAAATTTGGCCTCTGCTAAGGCCAAAAACCGATTCATTCAACATTCCAACGACATTCCCGCTTCTAAGGTACGTATGTATGGTTGACAACCAATTTCAGACAACATTAATCTCGGTCGGCTTCAATAATCGATTTACATAAATTCGATATCCGATTAAATACTCGGTAATCGTTTTAATGCTGTCAGATGAAAGTCGCTTGAAGATAAACGAAGTATGGATTCGCTATTATAGTATGCTAATCATTTTCTCAGAACAGATTATTTTGAGCTAGAGACGAGATTGTTTTGAGAAAATTGAATAGTCATGACATAATGGTGCCGATTCTCTTGTACACCGAACTAAACTAACTAAACTATCACCAAAATTCCTTACTTTTGGCTATGAGAATCTTAAAGCTATTCTGCAAAAAAAAAAATATCTCTAAATTTAAAAATAATTTTGACGCAACTGAAATTTAATTTGACAATCGCGACACCACGTGGTACTTGTTTGCCCTACCCCGTGATTTTTTTTTAGAGCCGGTAGGCGCGCATAGGGGGCAGCCTCAACGTGTTTTTTAATCGAATTTTTCACTTTTCGTATGGAAAATATGAACAAAAATTACCTACATGTAGAGTTTTAGGGGTTTAAACGTTTTATAAAAGGGGTCGAAATCGATTTTTGCGATAGGACACACCATTTTCGAGATGTAAGCAAAATAAAATTAAAAAAAGATACAGTACTGTTTTTGCACCTGAAGTCGAGGTGTTGTGGTGAATTTTAGTTCATGACAACTAATTTTATTCCACACCTTTTTAATCGCGATTAAAAATACCCAGATTTAGTTAGACAAAATTACCATTTTCACTAAACTATAACTCAGTGCAATCTTAGTGCTGTCAAACTAAAATATAGATAAGTTGTGTCACTTTAGTCTATTTCAGAATGAGAAATCGTCGTTTGACAGGAATAAACTAAATTTTAGTGATTTTTAGTCTAGTTTAGAGAATTTTGTGACAAGAGAATCGGCACCATTATCAGTTTCAAAATCCCACTTAACAACTGCGATCATCTCAGGTTAGAATTTATAGTTGTCAGACTATCAAGATTCTGTACTCGTAACTACTATCATAAATATGCATATGACAACCGTGAAATATGTCGAACGAAGAGGTAAACCTACTTGGTAGGCGGATTTGAGATTTTAGTTTTTTGTCATTACAAGAGGACGCAGCGTCCGACTTTTTCGACACAATAATTTTTAAGTCAGTTTTACAGATAACCACATGAGTAAGTTATGATCCGTTTTTCTCACTAAGATCAAACATGACGTCTTTATAGAAAGAAGTGAATACATTTCAAACGTACATAATGTTCCATAAACAGTCGGTAGTGGAGTGGACATGTTCCTAAGTTAACTGCTACACTACGACCGAAGAGCCATTCCTTTTAAGTGTAAATACGATTTTAATGCCACGTAGGTATGTACTTTACTAAAGCCAGTATCTTTGGTACGTCTTTAGTATTTTACGCAGATTCTATCTAAGATCTGAGCGTTATATTAAGAGGGTGAGATCTATAAACGTTACTTGGCGCGTATTTTGGCTTAGACAAGTTTCCGTTTCTGTCTTGCATTTGTTGTTTGACAATTGAGTGATAATGACAGGAATAATGCTAAGTCAAAGTTCGTGCTAAGTAACTTTTACAGATCTCGGCCTGGATGGCTAAAGCCTCGCTTACACTGCGGCATAATAGCAAGCCATCTCTCGCAACTTGCCACTTGTTTGATTTCTTCGCGCGGGTAAAAGAAGACGCAACATCACCTGCTCTGACGTCGAAGTCTCAGGCACCCAACGGAAAATTTATTTCAACGAGCGTCTTACGAAAGTTAACCGCCAGTTATTTCGAGAAACTAAAATTCGCTCCAAGGAGGCTGGCTTCACTTTCTGCTGGATTAAAAGTGGCCTCATCTATATCAAGAAACAAGAAGGAAATCCTGCTATCGGAATCAAATCATTGGAAGATCTTCGTACCCACGTGGGTCCAAAACCGACCCAAAATTTTGAAGACCCTCAGCCCCTCATCACTACGGATGACAGTGCGACCGCTTTCCTCAACTGCTCGCATTCTCACTCCGCTCCAGTGGATAATATTCTTATACTATAACAGAAATTACTTCCAATTCCTACTGAAGATAAGTTTAAGTGTCTCATTTTCATTTTTTGTATTTACTTAGTCAATAACTTTATTGTTTATCTTGACTCTTCAAGGTTATTATGATACAATCACTCGCCACATGTCACAGTCCTACTCAATCATAATGAATCCAACGAGCTCACCTGACAAGCACACCCACACCCACACACCTACAATCACTACCTACATATTTCTGGCACTTATCACCCCGTACCTGCATGCAACCGAATTATTGAAAGACAGTTTCCCGTCAAAAACGAGACCGCTAAGCTCGCTCTTTGCAAATAACAAAAATGGCGTTACTTGACGTTCTAGATAACTTAGACAACACAGCCGAAACAAACTGTCATAGCTTCGACTCTGTAGAAACATGCAAAACTTATTTTAACGGCTCAAAATTTAACTTTAAAATCTTGTCACTTAATATAAGAAGTATACAGCGTAACTTTGACAACTTCTTTGTTACACTAAAGCGCCTGGACTCTGCTCTGGACATTATTGTACTGACAGAATGCTGGTTGTCGGACGGAATTTTACTGAACACCCTACCCGGATACAATGTGTTTCGCTCCTCAACACCCTTAAACAAAAGTGGTGGCGTAGTAATTTATATTAAGACATCTCACCGAACCGAGTTGCTGAAGCCAACAATAGTAAATGCAGACCATGTAATATTCACAATTAATGACACAGTAACTTTATTGGGCATCTACCGCTCTCCGTCTATATCAAATATTAACCCGTCCCTGGATTCCCTAGACTGTACTTTGACGAACTTAAAACATAGCTCTTCAGTTATTCTAATCGGTGACATCAATATTGACATCAGCTCTCCGCTCGACGGCTGCAATAGTGAATACTTATCTTTAATGGCTTCGCACGGTCTGTTACCGGCCATAAACAAATCTACTAGGGGAAAAGCATGTCTGCACCACATCTTTATAAAATCTAAATCTAAAACTTCTGGTATTGTATGCAAGTCATCAGTGACAGACCATGACATTGTTGTCGCAGGTCTGCTCCTACCTAAACGCTTCACGGCAAATATAAACACTCGTTTAAAACAGAAAACCAACGTCGTGTCTGCCACTGCCGAAATTAATAAGTCAGACTGGTCTCCTGTGACCAACAGCCCTTCGTTAAACACTGCAATCGGCAACTTCGTTTCAATAATGTCCAAGGCATGTGAGAAACACACACGAACAACTAAAGTGGGTCGAAATATGATAAATATCAAGCCATGGATAACTCCTGGGTTAATTAGATGTTCGCATCACAGAGATAGACTCCACAGTTACTCAAGGGCTCACCCGGATGACGCTATTAGTAGGAAAGTTTACAGCCGTTACCATAACTTCTACAACTCTCTTCTCCGCAAAATAAACTCAAAACTCAAACTCAAACTCAAACTCAAAGCATTTATTTCAATTAAACCATTTACAGGCACTTTTGAATTGTCAAAGAGTCGGTCAGTTAGTCAGAAAGTTGAAGCTAGTTGCCCATTCCAAAACGTAGATCTCTATGGAGAAGAACGGGCAAGAAACTCCAAGGACACTCTTTTTAAATCAAGATATTACAAAATCCTGGGTACATTATTCGTGTTGCTTTTATATGCGAGAACAATGAAAAAAATATATAAAGAAACAATTCAAAATATAAGATTAATAATAAAAATAAGCCGTGGCAGTTAAAAGATGACCAGTCTCAACTGACGGCGCCCGTTCACGAACATGACGCGTGGATCAGCACCATCCAGTTCAACCATTTTGTAGGGAACCGAATGATCCAACACACGCGCCACCAACACTGAGACATTTAAGTGAGCATGACATAGTCTCTACTGCCATGCTGGATGCATAAAGGAATATTATAACGCTAGCTTAATATCAGAAAATAGTTCAGACCCAAAAAAGCTTTGGAAATCAATCAAAATCCTAAGCGGAACCTCAAACCGTAACAATAAAAATACCGAATTACTACACAGTTATCAAACCACTGAGTCTTCATTAAATAACTGCAATAACCACTTTGCTTCGGTAGGGAAAAAACTGGTCGATAAAATACTCTATAAAATATCAGAAACACAAGAATCAGTAGTATCTAAATACCAACCTGATAACACGGTGGAGCATACGCTTTTTTTTTACCCTACTGACCCATACGAAATAAGCAATATAATCACTCAGCTCAAAGATGACAGTTCACCGGGCCCGGACTCACTAACAGTCCCGCTCATCAAGAAAACCCTTAATTCCATAGCTGTACCGCTAACGTACATTTTCAACCTGAGCTTAGAGACAGGCACATTCCCTGAATGCTGGAAAGTAGCGGCCGTTACCCCAATTTATAAAATCGGTTCCAAAAAAAAAACAGAAAACTATAGGCCAATTGCTCTGCTTAACACCTTCTCCAAGGTACTGGAAAAAGTGGTTAAAACTCGTCTGGTTAACTTTCTAGAAAAACATCGTCTGGTCTCAGACAGACAGTTTGGGTTTCGCAGGGGTAAGTCCACCGAGGACGCGGTGACACTTCTAGTCAATGAAATAGCGTCTCACACGAATAACAGAGATAAGTGCCTTGCGGTCTTTCTTGACCTGGCAAAAGCGTTCGACGCGGTGTCGGTGGATTTGCTTCTGAGAAAACTGGAGACGATGGGAATCCGAGGAGTAACTTACAACTGGTTCAAAAGCTATCTCACAAATCGAGCACATTTTGTAAAGATAGATAATCACCATAGCCAACAGCTCCCTATAAACTATGGAGTCCCCCAGGGCAGCATACTAGGCCCCACGCTTTTCACGCTATATATCAACGACATCTCTAAAATAGAATTAAACAATACCGAAATAATAACCTACGCGGATGACACAGTGATCCTATTTTACGACAAGTCGTGGGACCTCGTGTTCGGTCGTGCAGAGGAGGGTATGTATTTTATTGCAAATGCACTCGATAATAACTTACTCTCACTTAACACTGAAAAAACGAACTACATCGCCTTCTCGAAAACTTCAGCCTCTAGTCCTCCAAACGACCTACTACTGACAATACACTCCTGATCTCCTTTGTCAGGTCCAAAACCTGCAAACTGCACATGCCGCCCGTTTGAACGCACTTCGTCAGTTAGATATCTGGGCGTCACTATTGACTCAAGGCTTTCTTTCTGGCCACATATCGCCGCTTTGGCTGGCAGAACAAGGAAATTAATTTACATAATGAAGGATCTTCGTGATTGCCTGCCTCCCGATCTTTTAAGAAAAGTCTATCTTGCTATCTGTCAGCCCATAATACAGTACTGCGTCTCTGTTTGGGGAAGTGCCGGAAAAAGCCACATGATTTACGTTGAGAGAGCTCAGAGGGCACTTCTGAAAGTCACGTTTAGGAAACCATTCCGTTTCTCAACTGACAAACTCTACAGAGACATCCAAGTCCTCCGCGTGAGGCAACTTTACTCACAAGACCCTCACCAAAAGAGCTGATTATAGTGAACTTCTGTCAAAGCGGGTGTTTAGTATCCCAACTCCGCCTGCGAACTCCCTTTTGGCCAGTCGGAGCCCAGCTTACTCTCACCTGCACACATTTAACAAGGTCTGCAAATATTTGGACATCAAAGAATTGTTAACCGCTCGACTAAAAAGTGTACTAAAGAAATGGCTTCTGGAACTAACATACACCGAAACAGAATCATTTCTCTAACAATTGTCGACAAGCCAAAGTGCCAGCAAACAACATTCCTCTCTTACACTTTCATCCTCACAGACTCTCACACAAACACACACTCACTACATAATACACGCTTTACTCAACTAGCCTTCAAAACCAACATAGTTCTTTCTGCTCACTCGCACTCCGACCCCCAAGATACAAGCTCTGCTTAGTTTGGGGATCAACGGTCAATCCAAAAAATTGTGATGTACAAACTTAACTGTGTTAATGTAAAATTACTGTCTGTCATCACCTTTTCTTTTAGCCAATAAAACTTTTTGTATTTTTTGTATTTTTTTTGTATTTTTTGTATTCCTGATCATTGTCAGCACATCGCAATTTGTGCTGAAACCACAAGGCATGGAGACGCCTCTGCGGCCGCTTGTAGAGGTGGCACTGTCAACACTTTCCAAGCGTGTCACGGATTACTCGCACTACGGCACAAATGACGTATAGAAACTGACGGCTTTGAATGGCGGTCCGTGACAGAAGTTTTGCGTACAACGAACATTCGGCGCCAAGTATTTTATTATCTTGACCTATACCACTGTACCGTGCCTGAGGTATGCGCGGCGAGGCGGGGGGCGGGACGCCTTGAATTGACGAATGAGCGGCCTGCACGCCCCCCCCCCGTCTTACCACGCACATACCTAAGGCGCGGTACAGAGTGGTATCGGTCAAGCTATAGTAGCTATTGCCACTAAACGTTGCCGGCGTCGATTTCGTGCTCTCTGGTTGAGTTAGTCCATAGTTGAGTGATATGGAGACTAGTGAAGAATTAAAGTTCATGAATTTGTTTCAGAGCAGTAACCTAACATTTACTAGTGCCGTGCAAATTTCATTGTAAAAACAAATAACTTTCAAGCGTTGTTAAGCCATAACATCTAGACCGAAAAACAAAACCTAAGTACATCCACGAATTTTCCCGTTTCATACTTTCCAGTTCCCAATTGATAATTTCGGCTTTATTAATAACACGTTGTAGGATAGCCTTACCAGAAGTGGTCATCGTCTGCCGGGGTGGCGGATTGTTCGAAAGAGGAACACGGGTGGGTTTTAGTCAGTAAGAGTCTAACATCCCGCTTCGCCCAGAGCGGTCATTTGATGATTTCCCAACGAAAAAAAAAATGAAGTGGTCATCGTATTAGTGGTTTAGCAGTTTCAATATCATTAGGATTATGCTGGAATATAGCAGTTCGGCGAGGACGTGTTACGATAACGACTCCCCTGACATCATTTTTGTCATCAGAAGACAATCGCCACGCAACCATTGATGCGACGCTCTGTGTGCGCTGTGTCAGTATAAACAGCCAGTGTCGCTCTTATCCGACCTCTTCGGTGATTCCAGTAACTTCGTATCAAAACTAGTTGGCGCCACTCGTTGCGCCGATAAATATTTTCTATCTCTGTGCAGATCCTCAGTCTTAATCGGTCAAAGTTTCACTCCTCAAAAATAGTTTGTCGAATGTTCGGCCGCAAGGCTATAAGTTTCACAAAGATGGAAATTGGGAACTTAAACTCCTGCCATTGAACCATATTAAGTATCAGCTGTCTACACTAAAGCGATCCATCTAAGGATAAAACAACGTTCAATGCTAATTCTAAATTACTTTATTTTAAAAGTGAAGGGTTCCAAAAAAAAATACTTACCGCATACCGTGCCGTATAGCGCCGTATAGCGTGCCGTGCCGTAAACTTGCGTACAACAGTATCCTGTCTCTTATTTCGAGCAGGCTGGACTGTCTGTACGTGAATCGCTGCTGCGCCATTTCCCATAGAATGGTGCAGCCGCGGTGAAGCGTTGGACAGTACTTGCCACTGTAGGAGTCGATAGCCGACTCCCGGCCACCGTCGGCGTGGGCTTGCGGGCGGCGAGCAATGGGCAGCTCGCCGTCCGGCAAGGACCAGGCCCGGGTCAACGCACTATGGGCCAGAACCGTGCGTACCGTCTCAAAAATAGGTTTTCGTAATGTTCTATATTGAATATTGTGTTAATGCACATGTCTAACTGAATGTCCAATGCATATTATATAGCAGTTAAAATATACTATTTCTCATTTTTACTATTAGACTAAGGCTTGCAAGTTGACGCTCAAAGTTATGTCAATTATGTAGAACACAATTTCACCAGTTTACATGGTCATATTTTCATTATTTTCACAGCAAATTTTTAAGTGTGATATATGGTTAGAATGGTTATGAAGTATTCTATTTAAAAATAATTTAAGTGGACCATTATGTGAAAACTGGGGAGGTATATAAATTATTTTTCAGAACCTAATATTTTATCCTTATTAGAAACTTTACATAGACTTTTGGCAGTTAGCAATGTCTGCCCATGTCGTAATTTTGATAGCATCACATAGAGCAGCTAATAAAGAAGTTAGGGCAAAAAAAAAATTGCCCGAATCTGCCCCCCTTGAAATGAAACGAAAAATGCCTGATGGGGGGAATATACAAAATATACCAAAAATGATTTTAGTTGTGATTGATGAGATTTTTGGATATTTAGATTACTTTTTTCTTAAAATTATCTATTTACTTAATCTTTAGGTAAGGTGGGAGTATTGGGTAATGTATTTTTTTTTTATCGTTCGGTCAGATGTGGTTAATGTTTTGTTATCACTGTGTGAATTACATGTTTATCATGTAGTTTATGTATTTCTCTATCGCGGTGAAGGAAAAGGGAGGAAATGGTAGTTAAAGTTGTTATTGTACATTATATCAGTACTACTAACCACCTTCGTAGATAGTAGTTAGGAACGTGATAATGCACTAGACAATAATATTTTTTCACACGAAATTTCAGTATAAAAGTTATTTATTTACGTTGTCATTTACCAGTACTTTAGTGTGCTTTGACATAATATAGTCATCACCAACCTCGGTAAAAAAGTAGTAGTTAGAAGTAAAAACAAAATGAGTGAATTTGTTGTGCCTCGACGAGTATTATGCGAATTTTTCATTGATCATGGAACAAAATCAGAAGATATTCAAAAATACTTAGAAGAACACCACCATTTGTCGTCTGAAAAAAGTGAATTAGTTGTGAACCGTATTCAAAAATGGCTTATAACAGCGTTTAACGATCGGTGGACCAAATCTAACCGAACTAAAGAACGTTTCTTTAATAAAAATACATCGTGGTTAGACGGTGAATTTAAGGTACAATTCGAAGAAGCACCGTTGGATACTACACCTACAACATCTGGAGAACGTGGACGTCCGCCAAAGTCTTATGAAGATCTATCAGAGAAATCGAAAAAAAGGAAGAATATGGAGTTGGTACAAGAATATGGAATCGAGTATATACATAATGCATACGTTCAAGGATTGCGGTCTGAAGGAGAATTCGAAGAAGCTACTGTTGTTACAATGATGCGGAGTTGTGATAGAAATGAAAAAAGGATCATGAAGGAAAAATTATTGCATGAAAATCGCAATGCAACAGATTTTACGGTGGATGAAGCTTTAAGTATATTTGCAGATTAAGATCTTTCGAAATCACAATACGGATTACTTCGAGCAAGTCTGATTAACAAAAACTTCGACATACTGCCATCATATAATATACTGACAAACGCCAAAAAACTGTGTTATCCTCCACCATCCAGCATTCAAATAACCGATATAAGTGCCAAAGTAAATCTACAGGATTTGCTGGACCACACTTCTGCTCGCATCTTAAAGATTGAAAATGTTTACAACTCAACAAGAAAATCTCTTAAATTGTTTACCAAGTGGGGATGTGATGGGTCATCAGATGCAAACTTATTTATAGCGTCTTTGGTACCAATAAAGCTGACTGACACAGAAACAAATGAGGTAATTTGGCAAAATTCGGCTTGTTCGTCTATTCGTTATTGCCGACCAATCCTGATGGAATTTGCAAAAGAAACCCCCGAGAAAACCCGATCAGTGGTTGGTGATATTCGGGGTCAAATTAATAATTTGCAAACTTCAAAGATACACAAGGAGGAGCAGGTAATTGAAATAAGTCACGACCTATTTCTAACTATGGTGGATGGAAAAGTTACACAAGTTCTAACTGACACAAGTTCTGGAGCTGTGTGTACAGTATGTGGGGCTAAACCAAGCGAAATGAATAATTTGGAGAAGATTGAATCAAAGCCAGATAATATAAATGCTTACGAATACGGTTTGTCTACGTTGCACGCGTGGATCAGGTGCATGGAGTTAATTTTACATATTTCATATAACCTTTCATTTAAAAAATGGGCTGCGAGAACTCCAGAAGTTAAAAAAAAGTAAAGAAGACAAGAAAAAGCTTGTACAAAGTTTATTTCGAAGCCGAATGGGATTGCACGTTGATAAGCCCCGACAAGGAAGTGGAAACAGCAATGACGGCAATACAGCTCGGCGTTTTTTTGAGAACTACTATTGCGCTTCAGAAATTACAGGAGTTGACGAGGAACTTATTAAAAGGTTCTATGTTATTCTTCAAACTTTGGCATCCGGTATTGCTGTAAATCCAGAAAAATTTGGTGAATATACTCGCGCAACCGCACAACTATACGTAACAAAATATATGTGGTATAATATGCTTTCTTCAGTACATAAAATCTTAATACATGGGGAAAGTATAATAAGACATTTTGCTGTTCTGCCCATTGGTAATTTATCTGAGGATGCCCAAGAATCTCGTAATAAAGATTACAAAAAATTCAGATTGCATCACGCTAGAAAATGCTCTAGGTCCGCAACGAATCAAGACGTATTTCATGGTCTTCTATTTACGTCAGATCCTTATATATCAAGTATCAGAAAACCATCAGTCACTATTGCCAAGGAATTGTTAGACGAAGCTAAGAGCCTCTTAGCTATTTAAATAGAAGTAATTACGTACCTACATTAATTGTAAAATATATTTTTAGAGTGGATTTATATCATATTTGTCATTTATTTAAATGTAAGATTTATATGTAATACCTATAAAATAAAAGAAAATAGGTTTAATATCATAAAACTGTAAAATTATAATTCAATAAGTTAAACAAACTATGGTTTAATATTAAAAAAATACATTTTTATTTTTGTTTTATTTTTTAAATATTAATAATTAAAGTTTTGACAATAAATGTGTCACTATTGGATTCTATATACTCTGGAGATACTACGTGCCAAATTTCAGCTATTTACTTCAATCAACAAAAAAGTTACAGATTTTTGAGACGGTACGCACCGTTCTGGCCCATAGTGCGACGGCGCGTCGTGTTCCACGCGCGCCTCAAAGAGATGTCAGGACCATTGACGGGGTCCGATAGGGCCGATGCCTGCCGGGGTCGCTGATTGTTCGAAAGAGTTACCGTAGCCCTGGCGCACGAGCAACTGAAGGAACACGGGTGGGTTTTAGTCAGTAAGAGTCTGACACGCCCTCCCGCTCGGCCCTGAGCGGGAGAGGTCATTTGATGATATCCAACAAAAAGAAAAGGATAAGTTTTGCTAACAAATGAGTCATGGTTACTAGAATAAATAAATTGAAATGAATTGAATAATTAACCCTTAAATGCATGATTTGTTCTTATTACGTAGGAAAAATATATGTAGTAGACATGTACATGCCTAGGCAGGGAAAAATAATAATAAAAATAAAAAAGATTTTTTTTAGAGGTTTTTATTAAAAAAAACAACTGTTGCATAAATACAACACTATGCATTTACTAGAAATAATTACATGTGAAAGTTTTTAAAACAATTCCTAGATTTAGTAAGGCAAAGGGTTACTCCACACTTCTCACACTTTGTTTGTGTATATCCCTTGCACCCAGGCATTTTGCATCTACTGCGGCCGCAATCATCAGGCCAGTGACCAACATTATCTGTCCTGATATCTTTAGGTGGAACATGCTGAACTGGTCCTCTACTTTTCTTGGCTTGTATTGCCATTTCAACACTGTTACTGGTGCTGGGCCTTCCTCGTTTGTTACAGAGTTCAGATGCATTATTTATATTAGCTAGAACCTCAGCTAGTTCCAGTCTATATTGACACAAATTCAGAACTGATGAAGTTGCTTCAGTACCTTTCAAGTCTTTATAAACAAGCCAGGAATTTATTACTGTCATATCCAACAGATGGTAAAATATACGTAGGTACCACTTACGGCTTCTCATTGATATACGATACCTACCAATGAAGCTATCCAGAAGATCCACCCCGCCCATATGGGCATTATACTCTTTTATTACACGTGGGCATGTAATCTTGATCCTGGTCTTATTAGCTTTGTCAAATCTTTCTACTAGAGAAACAGGTTCTGCACCAACATATGAAGATAGGAAAGTGACAGGTTTATTGTCCTTCCAACTTACAGCTGTCAAATCAACACCTTCAAAGCTAGTCATTTGCTCTTCATAACTACCCCGGGGAACAGATTTCTTCATCAGTGATTTTTTGTCAGGTAGTTTGCAGTTTACAAGTCTGTTAGATTGTACAGTACCCAGGCTATAGATCCCTTGTTTAGCAAGATGGGTAACTAGTGGAACAGAGGTATAAAAATTATCAAAATATATTATGTGGTTGATATGCCTTGGGACACCTCTGGCTAGCCGGATAACAACATTCCCCACTGGTCCAAAATCTGGTTCATCTTGAAACCGTTCATTCTCTTGACCAGTGTAGATCTCAAATTTATGAGCATAGCCTTTTACACTGCATATTACATATAATTTAATGAATTAAGGTATATGGTGCTGGCACTGCTAAAAACCATAAATAAGTGTATTATAAGAATTTTATGTAAATAGCGAAATGTTGGCGGAATCAATTTGTCTTGACTTCTAATATAAAACGTATTAGAGATGTCGAATTCGAATAACGTCTACATGTGTGTAACACTATAATATATACACAAAGATATATACAAAGAGCAATATATTGGCATTAAAAATAGCTTCAGCAGTTAAATCCTATCAATTTGCGTTTTCAAATGACAAGATCAAAGTCAAAAGTTATTTATTAAAACTAGACTGAGAATCAGCACTTCTCGAACGTCAGTTACAAGACAGTTCCCCAAAACGCCACCCTTCACCACTTCCTCGCATTTACAAATAACAAACATCTAAATACAAACATTCTCTTTTCCTAAATAGGTTAAACCAGATTAACCAAATAATCTGGTTTACCTTTTAACTGATTACTGCAGGAAATCCTGTGTAAATTTAAATGCGGTTCGCTGTATATCCGGCATCGTTATATTCTACTCCTATTAGATTAGGCCACGTCTGTCGATATCAACCGAGCTGTTAATTAAAAGTAAACGAATCATTTTGATGCTTTCTTTTAATTGAAAATGGATACAGGCTTCGCACAGCGTTTTTTCTAAAGTTTTATTTAAATTTTTAATTGTCATTGTCGTGCTGAAAAATGCATAAAACTTTATTGAATATTGTACTGGCTGCCTGTTAGTTTAATCTCGGGATACAGAAAAAGGAAGTGTTCGAATTCGCATTCGTATTTGAGCTGAAAAATGTTATTTCAGCGAAAATTCGAATGTTACACTGGTTGCCAATCTTTCAGGCTTCTGACTACCCGTAATTGTTATAAGAGATACTATACAAAAATGTAATAAACGGTCACCCATCCACGTGCTGACCGCGTCAAGCACCGCTTTACTTTAGATACACCGACCCATGCTGTTGCCATTGAGCTACGTCCTACACAAGGTTAAAAAAATACCAGACTAATTTATTTAGTCAGTCTTACGCAATAATAATTTAGGTAATAAGTAATCCGAAAATTGTATTACTAATAAACAGAATGAATTTAATTGTAGAAATAAGGTCGCCCGTCTAGGGACTATAGAATTGAATAGTCTGCCGAAACATGACCTAAATTATATCAATAGGAATATATGAATGAATTTTGTTCACTTGGGTACGATTGCAAATGATATGGGCATGATAATGAGGATTTTGAAGTTGATACTGGTAGAAATAAATAAGACGTGCTTATTGACCGAGCGAGCGAAGAGGCTCCGTTTCAGCTTGGGCAAAAATGCTTTAGTATGTCCGGATGTTGGTTCTCTACAGGGCCGGCAGTCTCGACATTAGATAGCGACAAAAATCTGTCGCTAAGTCGTATCGATGTCAAATTCCTTTAATAGATTTTCAACTTTAATTCCAAAGAATAAGGTAATTAATTTGACACTTGTATGGACGGATCGTTATGTCATTTGATACGACATCAAAATAGTTATCGTGCTGCCTACGAAAGTTAAAATTTTCCAAAAACTTGAACCTATGGCTGTTTTTTTGAATGCTCGATGAAGCTCTACAGGAAGAGCGGAGGCGATGCCGATTATACTTGCGCCAAAACTTTCGGTTGGCGAGTATTCCCGACGTTGAGTTCTTAAAGATCTAAAGGCTAGAATTATTTGAAGACTTGTGTGAGCATATAGTACCTCTCTTTTGCCTCAACAAATACGACGAAATGGTGTGGATCCAATAATGAAGGTAATTGTTTGATACAAGAATGAAGGACTAAAGCTAAGGTTATACTTATTTATTCAAGATTCTGCAATTAAAGCAGTTGTATTTACTAGTGATTTTGTTTACTTTTAGATCCTTGCTGCACTCAACTTTTATGCTCGGGGGAGGTACCAAGGTGCAGTGGGCCTTAGACTTACATTTGGAATTTTAAAAGGCTGATGGAGATGCCTCTTAGCAGCTAGAGAGCTGCTTTATAAACCCATCACAGCAGTTATTTGGTACAAGTTACACTATAACTATATTTTTCCTTATAATGCATTGAACAGATGAACAGTATTTTTTTCATAAATTTCAGAGCAAATATTATTTTTGCAGGTAAAATTGTCATTGCTTGCAGTCTTACACAATATGTGTAATCGGGCAGGTTTAGAAGCAACTTCCCTCTCTGACTCTCTGAGGAAGACCTACAATTAGAGTGCAATAGACAGGGAGGGCAGCGATATGAGTCTATGCCCGCTCATCAAGCTCTTCAGCAAGGGCAAAGAGCGAGAGACAGATTACCGGAATTGCTGGACAGAAATAGGTACTTATGCAGTCTCACAAGAAAACTACTAATAAAACATGTCAATAAATACATAAATACATAGGATGTTTGTATCTATAATATAGATTTGAGTATTTATTTTACAAACTGTTTATTTTGCTTTCAGGACATAATGGGTGTTGGGACTGGCGCGGGACGATTCTGACATAAGAAAAAGATTTCCACAATAAAAGTATTGCTTTTATAAACAAAATGTTTTCTTTTTATTTAGTACCAATCAATTTGAAAAAAAAAATACATTCAACAACACAATGTAACAATCAAAACATAGATTTTCTTTTATTTATCTATGTAGTCTTAAATTATTCCTAGGAACTTAGTTTCTCTTACTAGTCTACTTCAATATCAAATACCTAATATCTGAATAAAATTAACAATCAACAATACACTATATGTTTTCTTTTATTTATCTATTGAAGTCTTAAATGATTACTAGGAACTTAGTTTCTCTTACTAGTCTACTTCAATATCAAATACCTAATATCTGAATAAAATTAACAATCAACAATACACTATAACAATGATAACACAGATTTTCTTTTATGTATCTATTGAAGTCTTAATTTATTTCTAGGAACTTAGTTTCTCTTACTTGTCTATTTCTGTCTCAAATACCTAATATCTGTGTTAACCGTGCGAACCTATGTCTACCTAATTTAATATATATATATATTATTTGTACCTATCCATTTGTTTATAATAAACTTAAAATGTCGCGGACGAGGAGGATTTACGTGCGCGCTGCCTTGACAACATCGACGACTACTCGGTTGGCTCGCGTCGCGCGCCCGCGCTCCCCTGCCCCGCGCCCGCCTCCTTCAGCCCCCCGCACGCTAACAAGGCTCCTCGAACGTACATTATAAGTTTATTATAAACAAATGGATAGGTACAAATAATATATATATATATTAAATTAGGTAGACATAGGTTCGCACGGTTAACATCCCCCACCCCAGTGCGTCAGCACTCATCTTCCGTTGGAATTCGGGCGATGCGTGCGGCTGACCGACGCAACATACCATTTTTGGTTTTTATATCGAGGACTCTTATGCGTCCATCTCTGCCTGCCATTACTGCCTGCACGCGTCCGCGCGGCCAAACGTTGCGCGGAGAATCAGGATCGACGATTAACACAAGGTCACCCACTTTCAAGGGCGGTTGTTCCTGATGCCATTTGGTTCTAGGTCGCATATCTGGTAGTACCTCCCTCACCCAACGCTTCCAAAACAAATCTGCGAGTCTTTGGGAGATGCGCCATTGTTTCCGTAGGTATGTATCTGACTCATCGTATGTACCGATCGTAGGTAGGTTAGATGACGAGCCAAGAAGAAAATGATTAGGCGTCAGTGACTCATCGGATTGCGGTTCGACGCTCACGTGGGTCAGCGGACGGCTGTTCACCATGTGTTCCACCTCTGCCAGCAGAGTATTTAGAACCTCATCGCGGGGTGCTCGTTCCTTCAGAACGACCTTCATTGAATTTTTTACACAACGTATTAGGCGTTCCCACGCCCCACCCCAATGTGGGCTGGCAGGCGGAGAGAAAGTCCATGTAGTGCCGTAGTTAGCAGCTTCTCCTTTTAGCGTATCTTCATCAAGTTCGCTTATCGACTTTCTTATTTCATTTTGACCCCCTCTCAGGTTAGTCCCGTTGTCCGAGTACATATGTCGTGGCCACCCTCTCCTCGCGGCCATGCGACGCAAAGCCATAATAAACGCGTCAGAGGTTAGTTTCGATACTACTTCAATATGTATAGCTCTAACAGTTAGGCAAGTGAATAGAACTCCATATCTTTTCTCTCGTCGCCTGTACTGTACTGTCACCTCCATGGGCCCAAAAAGATCCACTCCACAGAACGTGAACGGGCGTTGATTATAAGCCATTCTGGCCTCAGGTAAGTTCCCCATTCTGGGTGGTTGCGGTTGTGCTTTTCTTATTCTACAAAACATGCATTTTGAGGTCACATGTTTAATTGTAGGTCTCAAACGTATAATCCAATAGTGTTTCAGATTATTGACGAGAACTTCCTGGTTTCCGTGGGCGGCTTTCACGTGGTGGTGCTTTACTATCAACTGAGCGATGTAGTTGCGACCGTCAAGTATTACTGGATATTTGGTTTCGGGTGATATTCCAGGTGCCTGGTCGATGCGGCTTCCAACGCGTAAAACTCCGTACTCGTCAATCACAGGAGTTAAGGTGAGTAGCTTACTTTTTCGATCTAATGGTTTATTCTGTTTCAGGTGTTCCAGGTCTTCGGCGAATGTCTGCCTCTGGGAGTGCATTATCAACAGACGTTCTGCTTTCCCCATCATATCACCGTCGATTGCACTGGTAAGTTTTTTGCATTTATCAATAAATAATAATACCATACACGTACTTTTCAGGAGGCGTAGCCAAGATGAAAATCTCTCGGGTTCCGGCACAGCAGGTGAGTTCTTCTCAGTGACGACGAGAGAAACCCGTTCCAAAACATCGGTGCTGACTTCCGGTTGTACATCCGCTGGCCATGTCTCTTTTTCTTTGTACAAAAACTCGGGTCCATATAACCATTCATTTTGTAGCATATCTAATTCACAGGTGTCTCTCGTGGCGACGTCGGCTATATTCATTTTAGTAGGTATAAAGTGCCATTCCTTTATTTGTGTCAATTCGTCAATTTCGCCGAGCCGGTGCGCCACAAACGCTTTATAATCTCGCGCATTGTTCCTAATCCAGTATAGAACCGTTGACGAGTCGCACCAAAAATACCTTTCTTGTGGTAACATATTCCTGTGTTCTTTTGTTATAGTATCTGCAAGCCGAGCAGCAAGGAGCGCCGCCTGCAGTTCTAATCGTGGTACAGACGTATGTTTCAGTGGTGCTACTCTGCACTTACTTGAAATGAAAGCTAATTTAGTTTTATCGTCATTATCTTGCCAGCGCCAGAACGCCACGGCGGCCATAGCGTAAGTTGAGCTATCGCTGAATATATGTAGCTGTAGGTTCGTATAACTTAATCTCGTAGCGAAGGCAAGCGCGCGTGATTCATTAATCGTAGTAATAGGCTGCCGCTGCGCGTGCGCCGACGATCCGCTATCCGGTGCATTCGGTGCAACTATCACCGTCTCGCTCTTTCGTACGCTCGCATGATAACAACGAGGTAATCGAATACGCCCAACGTTTTTTAGGAGTTTTAGCCAATTTAACCATTTGTCATTTACACTGTCTGGTATTTCGTCATCCCAACATAAATTAATCTTCCACATTTGTTGTAATAGTATTTTAGCTTTGATCGTGAATGGTGACAGGAATCCGTAGACGTCAAAAATAGACATTATCAATCGTAACATTTCCCTTTTCGTAGGACGTTTCAGGCCATTTATTATGTTTTCAGGAATTCGTTTAAATGAGGTATCGAATCCCAACGTATCTTCTTTCGGGTACCAGATTAATCCAAGAGTTCGTTCTCCAGCTTCTTGCTGGCCGACTTTAAAACGTACTGCAGTAGAACTTAAGGTTTCTTTCGTTAAGTTTTCTAACACGGCTGCGCTGTTGCTATTCCAGTTTCTTATTTCAAACCCTCCGCATTTATGGATGTATGCAATCTCTTTTGTTAATCGAACCGCTGTTGACTCGTCTTCTAAACTGTCTATATAGTCATCCATGTAGTGCTGATTACAGATTGCATTAACTGCTGCGGGGTGAGTTGTTTCGAATCTTTTAGCATTTTTATTCTTTATAAATTGTGAAATAAACGGCGATGAATTCGAACCAAAGATTAATGACGTCATCGCATATGTCCTTACAGGATCTTCTGGTGCATCTCTCCACAAGAAGCGTAGTGCGTCTTGGTCCTCAGTTTGAATTTTAATTCTCAGGAACATATCGCGTATGTCACCGGTCACAGCCACTCTGCTTTCGCGGAATCTCAACATGATTCCGTATAATGATGCAAGTAAGTCAGGTCCGGTTAGTATATAATCGTTCAACGAGAAGTTATGACTCTTCGCCGCGGCGTCAAAAACTAACCGCAGTTTCTTTTTATTGGGGTTGTCCACGCCGAAGTGTGGAAGATACCAGGTCTTTGGCGTATTTTGGACATCGGTCAATTCTCGTGCGTAGTCATTGTGTAGTAGATGGTATATTCTCTCTTTGTATCTCTCCGCGTAGCTCTCACATTTCTTTAGTTTTCTTTCAACTCCTTTTAGTCTGTTCAAGGCAGTGGTATATGACTCTGGCATGTTGCAATATTCATCTTTCCACGGTAGGCCGATGTACCAGTTGCCGTCCTTCAGGGTAGAAGTTCGTTCGAGGTGGGCTATTGCTCGTTCATCTTCTGCGTTTAGACGAGGTTTACCTGATATGCCCATAGCTTCTATTGAAAACGAGCGGCGGACTTCTTCATGCAAGTCGTCCATTATGCATTTAGTTTCTATTTGAGATTTATCGGCTTCAGTTAAAAACAAAGTTGAATGCTTGCTTCGACAGTTCACGTTCAAGGACGTGCGGCCATGTAAACACCAACCCAGCGCAGTACGAGTTAGGTACGGTTCGGTAGGATTGCCTCGGATAACTTCCAGAGGCAATAATAAATAGTAGTTATCTTGTCCTATTAGTATTTCCGGTTTGCATTGTCCAAAACATAATTTGTGTTTTATGTTATTAATTGCATCACTGCATCTTAGTTTGTCGAGCGGTATAAATTGTACAGGTAAGTTAAGTCCTTTGGTGGTACGTGCTTGCAATGTAAACATTGTACCGTCACTGTTCGACACGCTTAAGTCCACTATTTCACTATCACATACAAGTTCGCTACCGTCCCATGCGCTACGCACTTTTAATGTTTGTTTACGTCCGCGTATACCTAACTTCGCTATCAGTTCGTCACTAGCTATCGTCACGGTGGAACCATCGTCCAGTAAAGCCACCGTGCTCAATGTTCCGTAAGGTCTGTGTATATTTATAGGCACTGTTTTTAGCAACACTTGACTACAACTGTTATCGTTAATGTGGGCGACAGCCTCGCTAGGCAGCGCCGCCGCCGAGGCCGACGACGACGACGCCGCAGGAGTTGCCGCAACGGACGGTTGGCACTGCTCCTTACCGCGCCCATCAGGGAAATGCAAAAGTTGATGGTGCGATTGTCCACAATTATCCTTATCACACACGGGTGCTGAGCAAGCGTCACGGTTATGACGCGACACCAGACACTTATAGCATAAACCATTACGTTTTATAAACTGCCATCTGTCCTTACGCAACGCTTTTTGAAACTTTTTACAGTCTATTATTTTGTGTTTATTTATTTTACAAAAACGGCACTTATCGTCACCAATGTTACTGTCCAAAGAGTTTTGCACTAGCACCGTATGAGTTCTGTTTACGTTATCACTTTGTTTACGTTTGTATTCACTGGGATTGTATATTATATTCACTGATGTTTTCGATATTTTTATAGCTTCTTGGTTCAAAAACTCGGATAATATCACAAGTTTAGGCTTGTCCCCGCTGCTAATGATTGGATAACTGTAGTCTGCCCATTTTGAGATAAGCACTGTAGGTAATTTAGACAGGATAATTGATATAACGTTTGTTCCTTTCAGGTACTCATCTTGACCAATAGCGAGCACAGCAGCGACAAAGTGTTTTACTTTCACAGAGAATGTTATTATTTCTTTGTGATATTCCTGGGCCATCGGTTGAAGCTTGTTGACTTCGTACACAATTTTAGCTATAATAATATCTGGATTTCCAAATTGTAGCTCCAGCGTAGACATCACAACATCCGGTGACGTAGCACTAATTAACAGCGCTGTTACAGCATTTTTGGCTGCTCCATGTAAACATTTCGGTAGTCTCCATAAGTTTTCCTGATTGCTGAAGTTACACACTTTTGTTGAGTCTTCGTATGCTTGCTTGAACTGCAGCCAATCCAACGGGTCACCTCCAAAACCAGGTAAGTCTTTAGGTGTACTTAATCGGCTCAGCATTTGAGCATGCGATCCGTTAGCTGTAGTAGCAGCGGCCAGATCTTTGAGTGCGCTTGCCAACATGTGAACTGTTCCATCAGTGCCACCTCGGGCAGCTGTTTGCTGCGCCAGCGGCGGTAGCGGAAGGTCGCCCAGTTTTGTATCCTGCGGCTGGGCAGCCTCTGCCTCCAGTTCGCGATGACTTCGTTCTAGCCACTTCTCCACTTCAACTTTAGTATGATCTCCTTCTTCTCTTCCTTCCGATTGTGAACTGTATTCTTCGTTTTCTAGCTCGGCCAACTCGGCCGCCAACCTTTTATCGATTATTTCCATTTGTATTTTTGCCTTAGCTTCTGCTGCTTCTAATTCCAGTCTTTTCTTTCTAGCTAACACTGATGACGATGCGGACTTTGACAGAGATTTCGACTTAGATATTTTTTCTGACTTTGAGGGTAGATTTATATTGGAACTCAATTTTACTTTTTCACTTTGTTCGGCTAGAAACATAGGTTTTCCGATTTGTTTTGGGTCTTTTTTTTTCTCATCACGGTCACTTTTAGTGTTTGGTTGCCTGGAATCATCTTGAACAGCAGTTTCCAAGCCTTCAGCGCCCTTGGACATTTCGCCATAAAGTTCTTTGTTTTTCTTCGCTGTGCTCCGTGTATTCACCATAGCTCGCGATTTCGGTGGAGTATGAAACATCCAGCAGATTCGGCTCGAAGACCAGATTGTAGGGGAGGTAATGAAGAAACCAAGAGTAAAGATAGATTTGAAAATGTCGCGGACGAGGAGGATTTACGTGCGCAATGCCTTGACAACATCGACGACTACTCGGTTGGCTCGCGTCGCGCGCCCGCGCTCCCCTGCCCCGCGCCCGCCTCCTTCAGCCCCCCGCACGCTAACAAGGCTCCTCGAACGTACATTATAAGTTTATTATAAACAAATGGATAGGTACAAATAATATATATATATATTAAATTAGGTAGACATAGGTTCGCACGGTTAACAATCTGAATAAAATTAACAATCAACAATACATAGATTTTCTTTTATTCTAGACTAATCTCAAATTAAGAATCAACATTATACAATCAAAAGATTTTTTTTAACCAATAAACACATACCATTTTCTATTACTTGTATAATTGAATCTTAAATAATTGCTGGTACCAGACAAGCTTTCATTCAGTGAATTATTGAGTTGGAAGACCAGACTCCAAGCAACAAAAGAGATGAGGAGCTCGGGAAATAAATGTTGCAACATTGTGAACAATGTTGCAATTATAGAGCAACGGAGAAAAAAAAGATATGTTACTGCCTGCATCATCCAACTGCTGGGCAAAGGCCTCTCCCTATGACTTTCAAGAGTTATATGTATAGCTAGCAATTTAAATGTTTCTAGTTATGTACTAAGTTACAAAGTTCCACAATGACAACCCTTATTTCATCAGGCACCACATTTCTCCCGGATTCAATTAGTAGTATTTGTTCTTCCACCTCAATACTTCGACTTCTTGCTGAGTCGGCAGTGAGGTGTTGCCGAACTCGTGGATGTGCACGACGAGAATTGAATGCTGTAAACAAATTAAAATAAATCTCAGTCAGTTTTAAGTAATTTTCTGAAACATGACTTACATAATCTCTTTTCTACTAAACAATAATACTTACTTCACTAATTTTGCATTGGCAGCTCCCGCTCCAGTGCTTCAGTGGATATTGAGGGTTGCTCTTGGGAAAGTGGGTTGGCAGGTGTAGCAGCAGATATTTGGGTGGGTGTGATGGCTGCTGGGTCTTGTCTTACAGGTGGACCTACAACAAAAACCAAAATATAATTGACGGGTACAACAAATATATAATTATGTATTTGTTATTTATTGTTATTGAATTTTTTTAAAGTCATGGCAAAGACTCCATGCAACAGCATTATAAAAACATTAATGTTGTTGTTTTTACCATTCAAACATACTATCATAAATTATAAATTTAATTATTACTTACCGATGGACAAGCTGGCACTCTTGCCTTGACTTGTGGCTGTCCAAAACCCTCTCCCATAATTAATAATATCCTCAATTCCACTTGGGAGAGGGTTGTTGCTACCGATGGGACTCCACCTGTAGCACATGCTGAATGTCTGGCAGCTTCAGCAGCTCTATTGGCTAAATGTTTTTTATCAGCCTGCACCTAAAAGTTGGTTAATTTTAATTACATAAAAAACGATATACAAGCCAGTATACTCCGACAGATAATCGTTTGGAGGATGACTGATACCATTGTATGCACTTTACTGATGACAAGACTTAAAAATCAAATTAATATTGACGAGTAATGTATTATACTCATCCTTTGCCACTGCTCCACAGACTTTGTGCAACTTCCCATTGAATTAAGGGAGTTGCACAGGTTTTCCCACAGCCTTATGAACGAATTCTTTCGTCGGCACCCCTCAATAGTCCGCGTGCCAACTCATTATTCTCACTCATGAAATTGAGGAGGGCCTCTATTTGCGCGTGAGTTGCTGCTGGAGCGATTGGGGCCATTTTACAACATTAATTAATATTTAATAACGAAAACATCCCGCGTCGTGTTAATAAATTGCGAATTGATGCAATTATTTAGTGTGGTTGTAAATAATAATAAACACTGACATGACATTTCATTTGAAAATTGCCGTCAAAAAGAAAAAAGGCAAAGGTAATAACAGGGTAAAGCTACAATCCGGACAAAAATGGCCAAAATAGTTCAGTTCTACATTTGGAAATATAATAAACAGTTTATTGTTAAAAATGTGGTAATTTTATAACGATAACAATATTATTTTTTGTTTATTAAGCTTGAAAACCACAAAGTAAGTAAACCGGTAATCGACCGGTAAAATAGCGCAACTCTATCGTCATGCGCCATTCGTTCACGAATAGTGTCTATGATTCCGTTAGAAACCTAATAGTCCGAAATCCATAGGGAGTAGGGTTTACTGCATCGTATCGGACTACCTTCGGACGGGCCCGTCTCGTCGTTGATGGAGTTAGAGAGTAGATCCCCAGGGCCGGATTAACCACGTAGCAGGTGTAGCAAATGCTACAGGCCCCGCGCTATGTGGTCCCCGCGCTTGAAAAAAGCAAGTCTTGTTTTACCTATACCAACGGTAGGTCCAATAGAATATTATGTTTGAATGGTCAAAAGAAATGTAACCTCGCCGAAGCGAGGTGCTAGAAATTTTCGAGTTCGCTTCGCTCGATCTTGATTTTCAAGATTACTTCCAATTTTACCATCTGGCCATACCAAGGGAATTTGCTACAGGCCCCGAGCTAGCTTAATCCGGCACCGCTCTGGCTCCCGCCCCCTATTACATGAGATTTAAACATAACTGATGAAAAGTGTACATAGATACTAATAGTACTTACACCTTTGTTCAACCCTTCGAGAAATAGGTACAGGCGTGATGTAAATGTTGTTTCCACTAGTCATGACTTAATCAAAACAGACGTCAAGATGTAGAATACGCCGTCGAATACGTAATTGAGACCCCTGTTAAGTGTCACAATGACGAGAAAGGTAAATGCGTTGTCAATATCATGACGTGTAATTTGACGACTTCGAAGTTGGCGCTGCGACTACGAAACTTTTGGAGAGTAAAAAGTTAAGAAGTACATATTTAGTATGTAGGAGTTTATAAATGTGTAGAGTATATTTGTGTATCTATAATTTTTTGTGGAAGTTTTATGAGTTTGTTTCAAACAAATCATGTTGTACGGCAGGGATGCACAGACTTATTAAGACTAGGGGCCACTCGGGCAAATTATGAACTGATGGCGGGTCGCCAGAAGTATAGGTAATTAAAGACAATAAAGAATTGATAATAATGTATTAAAATTGAAAAATAATTTATTAATTTGAAGCGTGGCACTGCATAGTGCTTACAATCTTTTTCATATTTGGCTCAAATTTACTTGTAGCAACCCGTAAAACTGCTTCCAAACTTTCGTTTGCAAGGCGGTTTCGATTTTTTGTTTTATTATTATTTAGTATTGAAAAGGTTTGTTCACATATATAGGTAGAACCAAATAAGCTGGCACATTTCAGAGCGTTTATGCGCAACTCTTTGTACGTATTTTTATCAATGCAGCGGTAAAAGTTCAGCAAGTCTCCTTAGTTGAATTTGTTGCCTAAATCTTGGTCGTTTTGAATGTCGATAATTGCTAACTGCATTGACTCTGGCGCATTTTCAACTGAGATCGTGAAAGGATTGCTGAATATGTCCAACAGAGGTTTCACTTTTTTAAACTCCGAAAATCTGTCTTGAAAAGATTGAATCAAAATATCTAGCTTTTCTACATAACTGAAATTAATCGCAGTTTTGTTGAATGTTTCAGCCATTTTCTTATAATTCTGAAAATGATTGTAATTTCCAGAATTCAATTGCGATCTGAAAAGTGTCAGCTTGCATTGAAAGGATGATACATGAGCGTAGAGCTGGGATATCAGTTGATTTTTGCCTTGAAGCCGTGTGTTCAAGAAATTCAAATGATTTGTAATGTCAACTAAAAAAGCCAAGTCACACAACCAATCAGGATTTTTAAGTTCCGGGACATCCCTTTGCTTTTCCGCCAGAAATATTCCAATTTCTTCTATTAAATTTAGAAATCGTTCCAGTATCAATCCACGACTTAGCCACCTTACTTCTGTTTAATACGAGTACAGTAAATCTCCATATTCGCTTTCGATGTCATCAAGGAATTGTTTGAATTGCCTGTGATTGAGTCCTCGTGATTTTATGAAATTTACAGTCGAAACTACCACTTTCATGACATTTTGAAATTCAATTTTTTTAGAACAGAGGGCTTCTTGGTGTATAATGCAGTGAAACTGCATGAGATCTTCAGCGTTTATGTTTTTTTCTTGCAGATGCTTTTTCAGCAAAGTAACTAGCCCAGAATTGACACCAATCATCGAAGGAGCACCGTCAGTCGCAACTCCCGATAATTTTGATAAGTCCAAATCAGTTTTAGAACACTCATCCAAAAGTACATTGTGTATATCAACTCCTCTGGTTTGACCTTTCAATGAACACATTCCTAATAACTCTTCTAAGACTTCAAAATCTTGAGTAACACCTCGTATGAATATGAGAAGTTGAGCTGTGGAACTAATATCAGTGGATTCGTGGAGTGCTAATGAAAAAAATTCAATGATCTTAGTTTTTTCATTTAATTGTTCCGCAATATTACCTGACAAAGACATAATTCGTCTTTGGATAGTCATACGATTCAGTTGAATTTTCTCAAACTTTTTTGCTGCTTCTGGACACATTTTCTTAGCGGCAATTTCTATGCATTCTTTTACAAAATCCCCATCATTGAAGGGGCGACTTCGCTTTGCTATCATTCGAGAAATTTCATAACTAACTTCTGTAGCTGTTTCTGAATCTTGAATGGGTTTTGTAAACATAGCTTGCTGACCAATAAGCTCCCGTTTTAAAGACAACATTTTGTGCTTTCTTAATTCGCCTGTAAACTTGGTAAAAGTAGGATGCTGCGTTTCATAGTGCCTTTTTACATTATATTCCTTTGCAATCACAACAGAATTCTTGCAAATTAAACAAACGACTTTGTTATGCGACCATACAAAAAAGTATTTCTCAGTCCAAATTTCTTGAAACTGCCGATTTTCATCTTTACCCTTACGTTTTTTACTAGGCCCTGGCTTGTCCATGTTGCTTTCTAATCCTGGCTAGGATTAACACAGCACCTAAAAACAATATTACAGTACCTACTTAAATTACCCATGCTTTTTTAAATTACCAAAAATAATTTATTAAATATGTAGGGAAACACTTATTAATAACAGAGTTTTACTTACGATTTCACAACACTATTATACACGGCACTTGACGGGAAATCTACGTTGAATGTGGATCAAAATATATGACACCGGCTAGTCGAGTTAAAATCTACACTAGAACTATTGACACTTCACTCAAATTAAAACCGAACTGTCGGTCGCTGCGGTTAGCGTGGCTTTTATACCGCGCGTATAGAGTCGAAAACTGTCTGGAGAAATCTCGAAACCGACTCTGGAAGCTTCGTGTATCTACCTACGCGAGCAATCGGGAATTCGGGACTATTGCTGTCTCGCTTGCTCTAACAATGTAACCCGTGGATAAGCCGCCACCGCGCTGCCGTCGTCGCCGCGCCGCCGGCCGCGGCGCTTCCTCAAGAAAACGAATTTAACCGAGATCGGCACGAACATTACCGACCGCTGTTAACGACGCATGCACGGCGCACCGATAAGCGCACTTAAGAGCGCGCGCGCGAGATTCAAATTACTTTTCGAACATATTTTTTTTGGTTTTATTCTGGAATAGAATTCAATATTTTTCGAATGTACGAGAGTATTATTTTTGCTGTCGGCGGGCCACCAGTATTCGACCGGCGGGCCGTGGTCTGTGCATCCCTGTTGTACGGTTATGTAGAAGATATGGATATTCATACTACCGATAAAGTTCCAAATTGAATTTAAGAAGCTTATTTAAATGTTGAAATAACTTTATTCTTAGTAATTAACTAGCTCCTGCCCACGACTTTGTTTGCGCGGAAGTCGTAAGACACCATAGTATACTAAAATAACAGCCACATTTTTATGAAACTTTCCTGTGTACTACGTTTGTAGTTGTGGACTCGGCAGCCAAAATATGAAGAGCGCCAGGACTGGAGACGCGGGAGCAAGCGACGTACAGTTATGCGTATGAGCAGCAGCTCGTCCTAAGGTCGACACCCGCAGCCCTCAGTAGTAATTTCCCATTACTTGCGAAGATTTTCGATTTTAGTGAATTAATGAACGCCTGCGTTCCTGTATATACTACCTAATGACACAACACTGATACACTGACTGATGCTTTCTTAGAGATTATTCCTGACGAACAGCTATCACTAAAGTAACATAACAGTAGATTGTAAACATACGGGATTTCACATTAACAGTCATCTAACCATAGATATTTATTTTTATTATAACCAAAGATGACAAAAGAGGCCTTAATTTTATGTTTTTCTGTGTTCCGACCTCATCTAGTTTAAAAAACATGATTGACGAGTAAAAGTGTTTGTACAAACCTACTTACAGAAATAAAATCATTTATCATTTAGTGTGGTCTTTCCTTTTATTTTTACTGTTATAATTGTAAAGTATTATTCTGCGATTATACAATGGCTGGGAATGGACCTGTACTAAGTTAGCACACCAGGTAGGTATTCGGTTTCATTTCACTCACTCTTGTAAGTTCGCCGTATTTTTATCTCTCTCACACAGATAACAGTTTATGCACTAAACAGCCGGCGCCGGCACGCCACTGTCCAAGCGCGTCGCAGTCCTTCCATAATTGTCGTTAAGATCAGCGCGTTCCTTGTTTTAATTATTGATTCCTGTTATTTATATTATGCTTTTCGCATTACTTTTGGACTTCGATTCGCTTACTGATTGGTACCTACCTTGTTAAAATGAATACTTGTGTTATGTGTGATCGTTCGTTACGTCGAACAAGGCGACATGTTCTCTCTCAAGGTTTTTTCGCTTCCCGCCAAGGCTTTGTTGAGTACATTGTTCGCAACTTAGAACCACCGCAAGGCGTAAGTACCGATTTTAGTTCTATTTCAGTATACACTTTAATTTCATCATGCATGCGATATCCGATTTATAAACGAATAACGATGTATATGAATTTTCTTCAAATAGAGGAAAAAGCATAAACATTAAAAAAGAAACATAAACTTAAATCAAAGTAAAATTTCGCGTTTGTCTGTGTATTCATGAAAAAGGTTTATTGTGAAAAAACCACCAAAGATTCGACTTAATAAAAACTAAATAAGACGACTTGCCAACATTACTAGGCCCATACAAATAAAGCTGCTTTCTTTTCAATCCACTTCCAGAAATAGTCGTTCCACCGCATACATACTTCCATAGTTCAATTCGCAAAACACTCATTTCAAGGACAACATACATCAACCACAGGATTCCTGAAGTCTTCATAGGCCTTTTGTAGGAACTTACAACAGAACCTATGCTGCATAACAAACGGATCATCAAAACGGAACTTCGAAGTCCGTTGAGCCCACAAACGCACACATATAATGCAGCTCTGATTACAATTGACAATTATACACAAAGGAGTAAAATTCCCCTTACTACAAAAACTATACAACTCTTCCGACTTTTGCGAGATTGTAAATCAAACCGAGCTCCGTCAGAAAAAGACAAAACAATAATACGGATCTCTTCTAATAACATTGGCTCGAAAAACTCAAAAAAACAATGCAATAATGGTAACTGGTGTGTTCCGAATTGCACTGTAAACGATATGAGCGTGCTTACAGCCGTTCCGAATTAGCGTAAGCGCGATAACAATGTTCCATGAATCGTCATAGATGACGTCATGACATGCGCCATCTTGCGATAACGCCGACCATGCCTTAGATTAATATCAACCTGAGCGCTGTCAAAAGCGACAGTTGTCCGTTGTGCTGTTGAGTTCTTTTGAATCATATATTTATTCTCATACATCAACCAACAAAATAAAAGTGCCAATGCATAGAACTTCCATTTTAAGAAAATAATAAAATAAATATCCTGTCGGTCTTTCTTTAAAAGTACGAGATTGTTCGAATCCAATCACAAATGTAACAAGATTAGTAAACTCTTAAAATATTATCACGACAGGAATAAGTTAACTCCAAAAAAGGTACAGTTAAAAAGAAAGTGCCAGGACGCACATACGTCTTCTTAGGACGCTTCGCCAACGAAGAATAACCCAACGCAGCAACCCCCACTGCCGATCCTACTGCGCTTGCAGTAGGACTCCCAGCTGCATTCCCAGCTGATGCGCCGCCGGTAGAGTATTCTAGACCGGCGCGTTGAGGGGCTGACGTCATGATATATAAATAGAAAGTCGGATTGTGACGCGCGCTTGCTACGCTCGCATAAAAAACAAACCCGACCTGTCAGCGTGTCGCCTCGATCCTCCGTTGGGTTGGTTTTGGTTTGTTGTGTATATATTTTGCCTAGTTTTTTTTTAATGTGCGTCTTGTTTGCGCAGAATAAACATTTTTCTTTTTTTCTTCTTATTATATATGTATAACACATTCACTTTTAGTAACGGACGAAGTCACGGGTAATAACTAATTATGCATAAAGCCCCCAACATAGCCGCAATAAAACGCTCGATAATATCGCGATGCGTTATGTTCACCGAATGTTCTACATCTATCGCGTCGTTATTATCGAAGCAGTGTGTAAGACCGCTTGCGTCATCATACAAAATGTGCTAAAAGTATAAATCACAATTACCATGGCGGTATTATCGAGCTTTAAATTGCTGATGTGTGCTCGCCTTTAATGGGTAACCAACTTCGATCTGTTCGCTTCACCAGTTTTAAATTTGTTGATGCACTGTCGGTTTAATTGGTATTTACCACCATAACGATGCTGCATTGTCTTCATCTACGTATTTGCACGACATAGTTTAATATAGCGCTTAAATAAAAAAATGCTGTTGTTACAGGTGCCATTTGATGGGACGAGGGCGATATGTCACGCCTGTTGGCATAGGATCGACCAGGCCCTGCGTCGTGAATCTCAGGCCCCACCTGTTCCTCAAGCTGCTCTCGCGATTCCTGTTCCAGGCTTCACTCGGGTAGCTAACACATCACGACGCTGCATGATTGACAACTGCAACAACATGGAGCTCCGCCGAATCCCTAATAACATTAAGGTTTATGTTTTAAGCTACTTCCAACTATATATACCTCAGTTTGCACGGATTTGCCAACACCATTTAAGGCATACACCTCCAGAAGATATTGCTCACAATGTGACACGTCGTCAATCAGATTTTAATGCTGACAGTGTGATAGATGTAATAGCTATATATAGACTGGCACTAGAACGACGAAAGCAATAGTCGTGTGCCATGGAAGTTACATCTTCACCCAGAAAAGCTATAACTTCCTTTTTCAACGTAAAAGCAATAGCCTGCACAAATACACAAATTTAATAAAACCATTTATGTTAGTCTGAGGTGACGGATACATTTTGGATGTCACAGATCCATACGCAGTCACAACCTCTGATGCTTCATTCATGGAACAGACCCTACAAAATCATGAAGGCCCAATGGAAGGGGCCAACATTAATTATTTTCTAGAAGAGGGCGATGTATTCATATTGGATGAGGGATTCCGCGATTGCGTTCCTCTTCTGGAATCATACGGCTATGTAGTCCATATGCCTCCATCTAAAAACCCGAGGTCAAAAGCACCTAACTTGTTTAGATGCTAAGAAGTCGAGACTGATGACCTTATGTAGACGGGCCGTGGAAACAATTAACGGTCGATTCAAACGGCATTTTAAAGTCTTTCGATACAGAGTAATTAATAGAACACTACCGACTACAATGATCGACTATAAAATAGCCGCAGCGCTCATCAATTACTACCAAGAACCATGTGCGGATAATAGATACAGAACAATTCATAGAAATCGTCAACAGAAATATGCAGAAGCTAAATCTTTTGGCAGACTATGTACTAGAACATAACATGAATCGACAACGAATTACGTTTGTGCGGATGGAAGCGAACGATTGATGATTGACGGACTTCCCAAGATTTATTTACGAAGAACTTATATTGTTCGCCTTAGGCACATATTTAAAAATAGCCCGTTCATTTTGTAGCGAGCACATAGAGCAAATGGGCGTATATGAAATTGAAGCTCTTAGAAATCCAACGCCCGTCAACTTCAATGTCGAAAACTGTACGCTAAGTGTCACATTCAATTGCGACACGTCAGAAGCAAGTCGTATTCACATCAAGTTGTAGAAAAAAGAAGAGGGCAGGAGCTGTATATTAGAGCATTATTGCTCCCGTACTCACGGTAAAAGAACATTGGGCAGGTTGCACCCATATAATGACTATATTATTATTATCTTGGTTGGGCTAGATACCAAGGTTTTATTCATCCCGCAACTTTTTTAGACAATGTAGTACTAGATTTAGATGCTTATTAATGTATATATATTTTTAAGTTATAATAAATATTTTTTTTGTAAAAATATATAAGCTTTTTTTCCCTAGTGAGCCCAAAAAATTTAAAAGCACAAAAATCTAGTGAAACTAGTTATATTACAGCACCTAGTATGCTAAAGGTAATTATTTGAAGTTATTATTTTAGGCGACCCTGCCAAAGAAAAATAGCAACATAATACATTTAGCTATGGATTCCGATGATGTCCTAGAGGACATCATCGGAATCCATAGCTAAAATATTTTAAGTATAGATACTTACAATATTTTGCACTCCTCATTCTCAAAAAGGCCATAATTGTAGCGTACAAGAGGGCCTACACAAAGTAACTTTCGATTAGCGATGACGCTAGTAGAAAAGCCATAAAATGTATGGGGTTGACATAAGCTATCGAAATGTTATGTGGTCATAGGTCTACGTATAGAAATTAGTTAAACAATGTTAACATCATTCGATTCTAGAAAACGAATCTTCAGCGTCGAACGATTACTAGAGATGCGTAGCCAAGTGGCACTTTTTAGCAAGCGTTATCGCTAGTTTTCGATTCGTATGATGGAAACATTAGCGAAAGCGATAGCGATTGTAGAAATAGAATCGCTCCGATGCGAATGCCATTTGTGTAGGCCCTCTGAAATAGAATATTTTCCTCTAGGGGAAAATTTAAATTTTTGTCTTTTACCAAAGAGTCTACAAAAACGAAAAGTCTTTATTCATAAGCAGAATAATCATGAATAAAGACTCGACTTATTACTGTTTCATGAAAAAAGAACATTTTACTTTTGAAAATGAAACTAAAAGCGGCGATTTCTTCGGTAGAATGCGTGCATTGCGTTGCAGTTACAGAAGAAATAAAAAAGGCATTGGTGCGAAATCTTTATAATTTTTCTCTAATTACAAATTGAGTTGCACAACAACAACACAACGCATGCGTATGCGTTGCGTTGCATGTACAAATGAAAACAAAACATCTATTTTTAATTGTTGACCGTAATGTATTTTTAATATTGTATTGGATTATTTTATTTTCTCGCAATCATAGTGAAAAGTAGAGTGTAACACACGGCGCTAAAACCCAATATAACTCGGTTTCTATTTACTCCCTCGCTAAAGCTCATGAGTAATATTGGTAATTTTAGCCCCTTCTATAACAATCTACAACAATCAAAAAAAAAAAAAATATCTCTATCTACATTGGCACTTAAGAAACGTCAGAAGCTAGGTGCTCGGTTCCAATTGGTCGTCATATCCAATTGTCATCTAGAAATAGGAAAGGGCTAAGAATTGAACATTGAGGCACGCCTATCTTAACTAAGGACCCCGATGACGTTACCCCGTTAACGCTTACTGTTTGCTGCCTGTTTGATTCAGATTCAGATTCAGATAACTTTATTTGCTCAAACATGTGTGTACATACAATTATAAAGAAAAAATGCATGCAAGGTATTATAAGTACATGGAGTTGTGCTAACATGTTTACCATACTGTCATGGTGTGCAAATATTAATATTTGTTTAGAATTTAGAAAATAATAATAACTACATTCATTAATAATTACCTTGACAATGATTTTTTTTTTTTTTTTTTGGGTGGGAAATCATCAAATGACGTCTCCCGCTCTGGGCGGAGCGGAAGGGCGTGTCAGACTCTTACTGACTAAAACCCACCCGTGTTCCTTCAGTTGCCTGTGCGCCAGGGCCACGGTAACTCTTTCGAACAATCCGCAGCCCCGGCAGGCATCGGTCCTATCGGACCCCGTCAATTTTGCTGACATCTCTTTGAGGCGCGCGTGGAACACGACGCGCCGTCGACCCGGGCCTGGTCCTTACCGGACGGCGAGCTGCCCATTGCTCGCCGTCCGCAAGCCCGCGCCTACGGTGGCCGGGAGTCGGCAATCAACTCCCGACGCCCAGGGTGTCTCCTCCTGCGGCGACTAGGGGCGCGAGGGCGCAGTGATTGCCTCTCCCTCTCGCGCTCCGCCTCCTCCTTCGCGAGCATTACTGCTTCGCAGAAGGAGGTGACGGCTTCCCATTCCCTCTCGCTCCGTACCATGGCCTGAACCAGGGCCGGACGCGAGAGGTCGCCGCCGCCGATCGCCGCCACACCTTGACAATGCTGACATATAAATAAATAAAATTACATTGGTTGATTACATAATTCATATAAAAATAGGTAGGAGTTACATATAAAATTGTCAAATATTAAATTATTTAAAATAAAAATATAATAAAAAATTCAATAAAAAATCATTATCAAAATCATTATTACATTACGAGTACATACAATTCAGATTAAATTAATTTATAAAAGAGCATGTCAATTTCAAATGATTCCATAAAAAAATCATACACATAATAATATGTTTTACTAGCCAAAAAAGATTTTATTTTTCTTTTAAATGCTTCTACGCTTAGCTCTTTCCACCTATTGGGAAGCTTATTGTAAATAATGGGAGCCATACAAAAAACACTCTTGCGCATTAGTGCAGTCCGAGACCTATGTTGACAGAGTTGACTGTTATCACGTCTATTTCTAGGAAACAGATCTGCCATGCGGGGAAATAGATTAGGATTTTTTTTAACAAATATAACGATTTCAAAAATATAAATTGATGGTAAAGTCAAGATGTTGTGGCTTATGAAAAACGGCTTGCAGCTATCAATCATTTTTAATTTAAATATGGATCTAATGCATTTTTTTTGGGCTTTAAATGCAATATCTCTATCCGTAGAGAGTCACCAAAAAATAATGCCGTATCTGATAATGGGCTCTGCTATGCCGTAATAGGCGGTTAATAGGGCATTAGTATTTAGTATCCGCGATAGTTTATATAGCGCGAATGAATTGTTACTTAGTTTTTTGCTAATGACCTCTATGTGAGCCTTCCAATTTAAATTACGATCAATGGTTAATCCTAAGAACTTAGTGGAATTTACTGCGTCAATTACATTATTATTATATTTAATTTAAAAAATTGGAAATTTTTACTGCCTTTGGCCAAAATGCATTATTACTGTTTTATTTAAGTTGATATTGAGATTATTATTTACTAGCCATAGAATCGCTTTGTTTAATGTTTTATTTATATCAGTTTCATATATATGCTTATTATCACAAGGAATGGTAATCGTGCTGTCATCTGCAAATAGTGTCATAGTGTGTTCTATACATTTAGGAAAATCGTTGATGTAAAGGGTAAAAAGCGGTGGTCCTAATACGCTTCCTTGGGGTACGCCATAGTTGACGTTACGCTCCCCAGATGTAAAAATTTCATCACGATAAATAGAAAAGAACAAGATCAGTAGCTTGTCCACGAAATCCGTAGTGGTGCAATTTACAGATCAGTGTATTGTGGTCAACGCAGTCAAACGCTTTTGAGAAGTCACAGAAAATGCCAATTGCATCCTGGGACTTCTCTCAGGATTCCAAAATGTGACTGATGGGTTTTACTCCCGCCTCAGTCGTCAACATACCTTTCGTGAAACCAAACTGGCGACTATGTAATATCCTATTTGAGTTAAAATGTGGCAATATCTGGTCTAGCATGATTTTTCATAGATTTTACTCAATGCTCGTAGCACAAGTATAGGTCTATAAGTAGATGGATAACTCTTACTAACGGATTTGAACATTGATACTACTTTACTATGTTTCATTAAATCAGGAAACGTACCGCTGTCTAAACATTGATTAAAAGCTTGTTAGGACAGAGGCAATTGTGTTAATGATATCTCCAAGAACCTTAACAGAAATCTTCGATAAATCTTCAGTGTTTTTTATGTTAAAACTTTTGAATACTTTTTTGATTGTGACAATAGAAATGGGCTTGAATTCAAAACTTGGAATGTTCTTACTGACGTTTTCTTTGAGAAGAGATTCAGGTAATATAGATGATGAGGGGAGAGATTTTGTAACCTCTATTGGGATGGTGGTGAAGAAATATTCTAGTGTCTCAGCAAATTTTAACTTATCTGAAATGTTTTTATTATAATGTTTTTAGAGAAAATTCATTCTGATCTCACTGTTTTGTCTTACCAGTTTATTTGTTCATTACTTGCCAGACAGCTTTTATTTTAATAATACTAATACTAACTATTACTCATTAATACGAAAAATCTAAGATATATTTAATTTGCGCCGGGGCTAGGTTTTTTCTCCATATTAAATTAGCATTCTCTTTTAACTCATCAAGCATCGTTAATGAGACACAATTGATTATCTATTTAATGATAAATGATAAATGATAAATGATTTTATTTCTGTAAGTAGGTTTGTACAAACACTTTTACACGTCAATCATATTTTAAAACTAGATGAGGTCGGCGTTTCCTATCTGACTACTCTGAGAAGAAAGGCCGAAACAAACTCAGAGGTCACAGTCTCTTTTAAAGTCCAGACATAATCTTGGTCAGATCATGTGAAGACCATGTAGATTTGAGTCTGAAATGGTCTTTTGAGGAAAAAATACCACACAGAATGAGTGGACCTGTCCAGTCAGTGCACGCATTTGTCAGTAATCGTGCAGCTCAACTCAAAACTTAAGGAGCTCAACGATTCGACGAACAATACCAAAGAAAGGACATTTGGGTAGGCCGCATAAATTACTCAAACTGCCAGACTATGATTAAAACTAATCAAGAAAGAAAAAAAAAAACAATGATCTGCATAGTCTTTACATTATTGTTTTGGCCCTCTAGCGGGCCACCTCGGGCCTGACTAGTTAAACTAGCTTGTGAGTTAGGTTCCGCTTTGCCCTAACCACTAATTGAAAACCAATAATAATGTACAATGAAATGTAAAAATAAATAATAATGTAAATGTGTTAATATGAAATAGTAAAATTGATTAAAATACCATTTTCACCAGTATAATAAGAATAAAAACACAATTTTTGGCCTTTCATAATATCACTTAGCGTTCCAGGACAAAGCATAACAGTAGTTCTTCTGCAATTCATGAAGAAACATACAGGTAAACTTTTCTACTTACGGAGCACTTGCTCCTAAAATTGCTGACCTTACGAAAGGTTTCGCAGTAACTATTCTATTTTCCGGATCGCTTTAGCGTAATATTTTTTTAAATAGAAATCGGCCATGACACTAACCGATACGAGATAGTTGGTCGATTTAGACCCTTTGGCCTTTACGGCAACCTACGTTAAATGGAAGGTGTCGACTCAATAGTTTTTATGGCCCAATTTACCGGGTCGGATTAGGAATCCGTTCGCATACATTTATAATGGTTTCCCGTCGCCGTTCGCTACGATTTTGAACCTTTTTCCTTGATAAGAAAAATGTAATACTTTTATTAAAAGGTTGCACAGTTTTTTTATTTAGCACTACTGAGGTATACATACAAAACAATATTTTATGTAGTGTTTCTAAATGAATGGAACAAATACCATCTCAAGTGCAATTTCATATTCTAGAACAAATTACTTTACCGGCTAAAATTTAAAGTGTGTGTCCTAGTATGTGTTTAAATTATTTATAGTTCATGATTTTAAGGCAAACTGAATAAATTAACAAAAACAATATTGTTGTCCGTCAAAGTACCTAATACCCATTAAAGTAAACTGGCTAGATTTTTTTTTCTACTTTTGCATAGAAAAAAAAAACAAAAGTAAAATTGATGATCGGCACAAGGATTTTTTGGCTCGTGGAAAAAATCGGAACTAACGCCGCCATTTTGTTTTTTCAATATGATTTCTGTGTCAAGTCCATAATGGCGCCGCCCTAAATTAGTAATTTACATTAATTTAAGAGATTAGTTCCTTTTCGAATAAGATTTTATTTATTTATTTGGGTCTACCAACAAATGCTTCCACTACTGAACTCTTAAAAAAAAACATGAAATTAAAACTTAATACAGTGGAATAATTACTTTAAGGTACCTCATTACCAAAATTAAATTATATTAATTGACAAGTTTTCAAGCAACTTAATTGCTAGGGAAAAAAATATGCATAATATAAAAAGCTTCATAAAGGCTTCATAACAAATCAGACAAACAGTTAAGAATTTTAGATTTCAGTTCAGTTTGGGAATCAAAATGTAAATCGATTAGATCGCTTAGATTCTAATCGATTAAATCGATTAGATCGCAAGATAATGAGTGCGAGCAGTGGAGGCGAGTCGACAATTCCTTTAAAAAAATTACATACAAACATTGCGACGTTTAAACATCTTCTTTCTTCTAAATTGTTGAAGAACTTCAATCTATTTTTGTAAGAATGTGTTTTTAGCTATGCCAACAGAAAAAGCTAGATGCTAAGCGAAGCGTTTTTGAACGTGCTCTAGACGCAAACTATTCCTAGCATATTGCGGCCACCACACTCCACTACAGTATTCTGCTGCATACCAGACTATAGTAAAGTACACTGTCATATGACAACAACCCAGCATTTTGTATGCTTTTTAGATATGTGGTCTAAGGATGGTGCAAATGTTAATATTTGGTCAAATAGAACTCCGAGGTCACGTACGGTGTTTATTTAAATAACTTTTTCATCATTAATGTAATACACTGCCATTATAAGATTATTTGTTCTTGAATATTTAACGTGGTAACATTTCTTTGAGTTCAAATGTATTTCATTATTTTTGCACCATTGCGTAAGACTTTTAAGATCCATCTGTAAGAGCGAGGAGTCTCGGACAGACTTAATTATTCTGAGAAACTTTACGTCATCCGTATACATAAAAATTTTAGAGTGCCGAAAACAGCTAGGAATTTCATGAATGTAATTGTTAAATTAAGTTGGACCCAGATGTGAGCCATGTGGCTCTCCAGAGGAGATATTTTATACGTAAGATTGATAATCGTTTAAATAAATATCTATTTGCTAAATATGAAATAACCCGTTCAAGTAAGCTGCCAGTTGAGTGCCATAGCACGCAGGTTATAAGAAAGGAATTTGTGGGGAACCTTTATCAAAGGTCTTGCTTAAGTTAGTATAAATGACGTCAGCCTGATGACCGGCATCAGTAGCCCCAATTAAAAGTTCTGCAAATGGAACCAAATTAGTACTTGTTGATCGTGATCCAACAAATCTGTGCTGGTGATCGTTAACTTTAGATGGTTTTGGAAATGCGGGCAGAGAAGTGACTCAAACACTTTGGCAAACCTTGAAAGAATTGAGATAGACGTATAGTATGTATTTTTTCATTGTTATCCGATTTATATATAGGCATCACCTTTGCTATGTACCATTTTAAAGGGAATATGCCAGAAGTTAAAGATTTTCTGTATATGAGCATAAGTGGATACACTAACTCCGCTACGCAAGCTGTAATAAATATTACCTTTGTTAATTTCTATACTTTTTAATATTTTGGGTATGATTTCACAGCTAATATTTGGAACTTCCCTCGACAGCCTTCTGTCTCCAACATTACACCCTCGATGATAGTCATAACCAAGCAAGGTCTAAAGTTCTCATCAAGATGAATGGAATAAGCCCAAACACGATGTATCTGCTGTAAACTGTCGAGGAGCTCTCTCAACTGTTTTCTGTCTCCATCATTAGATGATCTATAGGTCTCTTTTTTGTTGAAGCGTCTTTAGAACTACATATGTTTGCCAAGTTTCAACAGAATCGGTTCACAAGTGAACATTCAGTAGGTGAAAAATCAATTAACCCCTATTTTGCTACCTTTAGGGGTGGATTTCGTTTTTTAATTTTAATGGCGCCAATTTTGAGGGGTACCCTTTCGTATAAAAAAAGAATCATCAAAATCCGACTACTCTGTAAAAAGTTGTGCGTGGTCATACACAAAAAAAATATATAAGCGTAAAAATGTAAGCGGTTTACCTCCTCCTTTTTTTCGTCAGTTACAGTGTCATTCAGGCGTCAAAAGATCCACTCTACAGGGTGAAATTGAATTCATGGGCATCCTTTTAAGGCGTCATTGTACTCAACAAGAAAAAAATCAGCTGTTCCCTACATTTTGACGAGTTATGCGAACATAAATGTAGGGAATAGCTGATTTTTTTTTCGCGATTCCCGGTTTGGTCCGTAAAAGTTGTTCATACTGATGAGTACAATGACCCCTTAAAAGGATGCCCATGAATTCAATTTTATCCTGTAGAAGCAGACGCTATATATGTGAACTATGTGTGTAACTGCTCAGCAACATTAATTGTGTTGTTCGAGTCTAGTCTCCACTCGTTCTCCACGTAACAAAATATATTTGACCAGGAACAAAAAAAAATTTGAAATGAAGTTCCTTATCGCAAGGTACGGACTTGGCGGATGGGGTCTAGGCAAAAAAAGTGTAAGAGTTTTCCGTCATGAGTTTCCGTCACGACCCTTTCTTTATTTGTTTGTTTGGTTGAACGCGCTAATCTCAGGAATTACTAATTCGAATTGAAAAAAAAAAATCGTATTGGATAGTCCATTTATTGAGGAAGGCTTTAGGCTATATAACATCGCGCCACGACCAATAAGAGCGGACCATAAATGAAAAATGTTGCAAAAACGGGAAAAAATTATTCCTTTTGAGAGCTTCCGTTGCGTGCGCTGCGTAAACAGTTAAAGTTGCGTAAAAATCATGTATGATGGAATTGTTCCTCTATCAAAGTTCTAAAAAAAAGTCTGCGACAGCATATGTCTATCTTTTAAGGTTGACTCATTATAACCCTTTTTATGGTAATCAAATTTGTTCTACGGATGTTCTAAATATACTACGAAAGGAACTTCGTTCCAACCGGGTGTTCCACGACACTCACGCATTTTTTTTTTATAAAATAAGTTATCTTCTCTCCTGCTTCCCTTTGCTTTCTATTGACGCTAACTTTACCTATCCACCCCCGTTCCTTCATAAGTTACTCTCCCGTTTATTAGTGACACTGAACGTGTCAAGTCTGTTGTCGTCGTAGTATACCGCGTGATAGCTAGCCGAACAATAGGGAGGAAGTCACACCAGTCACAACGTTACAAGTTTATGTTATCGTTACTAATTTATGTTCTGCGTCTTGTTAATGGGTTGAGAATAATTTCTGTGTTGATTTGGGTATTGTCATCGGTTTGATAGAACTCGGTTGTCGATAGATTTTAGACAAATTTTAGTTATGTTAGTTTCGGAAAGCTTTTTCTGCACTTTTCTTTTTAATTTGTTAGTCGCCACTGTAAATTCTACCGTCACTGGAATAAATTGTAGTTGGTGAATTTTTTTATCTTTCATGTCGACACAAACTATACGAAAATAATGTTTTGGTTTTTTTTTTGCAACTCACCAAGTTTGGTAGCAAGACTGATTGCCAAAAGTACACTAGACGTACAGTCAGGGAAATTAATTGTTTATCAAATTGGCATATTACGCTGTACGTCTTTTTAACGTGTTTACATTTATTACGTAATCAGTATGTCAAAACGTTAAACCTATAGTTTAATGTCAGTTGCGCGCACAGATTATTAAAGGCTGGCGGCGCGTGAGTCATTGCCCGGAATTTATTTATTTAAACATTTAGAACTAGCTATTGAGTATTTATTTTTAACCGACTTCAAAAAGGAGGAGGTTATCAATTCGGATGTTTATATATTTTTAAGCTATTGCATAGCTTTTATCGCGGGCTTTGAGCGCGGCGACCGAATCAAGAAATTCCGTAACAAAAATAAAACGTAACACCCCACACTCCGCCTACCATGTAGCTCGGCCGAGCGTTCGCTTAACGTGTATGTATATGGCACGACTGTACTTGAATTGATATCAAAGAAAAAAAAAACTGCATAAATACTGCATAAATAAATAATTATAATTGCATAAGTTGATAAAAAATGCTATGCAATAGCTTTACCGCGGCAGTCCCCGAGTGCCACACGCGTTTTTTTTTATGTATGTTCGGGCATAACTCCGTCATATAAAGACGGATTTGCAAAATTATTTTTTTGTTTGAAAGTGTATACTGTCGAAGTGGTCCCATTGTCACCAAGTCAGAATCTGATGAAAGGATCCCATGGAAATCGAGGGAAATCCTCAAATTTTATAGGCACACCTATAGCGATTTGGGTATTTTTTATAGTTACTAGTGGATATGCTCTCGGAAAGCACCATTCCATGAAGTGGAACTGATGATGAAGACCAGAGGTGGCCATCGGAACTACTCAATAATAAGTATTTCGTCGGTTGCGATACGATTACTTTGATATGGTTGCTAAGCAATTTTTGCTCATCACAATGCATATGGTGAAATGGAGCTGACGGTGGCTTCACCATCAGCTCGAGTTCTTTTCCAGGAGAACTCAATAATTAACGCATCGGAAAAAAGAATATTTTGTAATGCCTACAATTTAAATGCTCACCAAAATAATTTTTAGACCCTAAGACTAAGTACCAAGTAAAATATGTTAACTTCAAATAAAATAAACCCACTCTGTACCGAAATGCCTAAAGAACAACGTTTTAAGTTCCAAAATAATTACACACTCATCAGAATAATTGTAGGTGTTGTATTTATATTCCTTTTGCCTACCAAAATGGATAAATGCTCATCAAATCTTGTTTAAGTTGCTCACCAAAAATAAGTTTGCATCAAAAGGCAAGGGTGGGATAGGATGCAAGAGCGAGCGAAGTGAGCTCGGGACTTGGGGCACCCCGACTCGGACAGGTTAGGTTAGAAGGGGATGGCGGGGTCTCAAAGACCCCGCCATCCTCTTCGTGGTTATTTTTTTTTAAACCACCCAGAAGTAGGAGCCCCAGCAAGCGGGGCTGCGTCGACTACGCCTTATAAATAAAAAAGGAAAGTAGGTTAATTTCTACAATACTTTATGAAACACAATTTGGTGATCATTTATCCATTCGGGTGGACACAATTTGGTGAGTATTTCAGTTTTTTGGGTAGTAAAATAGGTACTTTTCTGGTAGGCGTTCAAACACAAGCCTTTTGTAAAAGGTGATGAGTAGTTGACATAAGGCTATTGTAACGTAGATAAATTAATAACTGAATCACTAAAAAGTGAAAAATAAAAACATTTATCCAAAAAAAAACAAACAACTTCAAAAAAGACACTACATAGTGAAAAATAACTTTAATTTCGGAAGTCGGCGACAAAAAACTGAAATACAGATACAAGGACACCGACTTCCGAAATTAAATTTATTTTTCACTATGTAGTGTCTTTTTTTTGTAAAAATGTTTTTTTATTTCTTATTTTTATGTTAATCGAATGCTGCACCAGTTCACGGCATCACGTTTACGCCGGCTGTCGCTGAAAACCAGCGCTGGAGCCTTCCAGCATAGCCTGGAGCCCTCCTCTGTCTCGCATAGGGTCGTAGCATTATGCTGAGCGATGGCCGTTTTGCGTGGATGTGACGCATATTTTCCCCCAAGTTGTTCTTTTTGTGTTTTGGGGTTTTGTCTGCGTCATATTTACCGCAAATAAAATTCTTTTCTTTCTACACACATCAAAATTGTTTAGGGATAAAGGTGTTAAAATTGTAGATCGACGAAGTACTCTCTGCTTTTGCATTAGTAAAGACTTTTCGCGATTTTTACTTATGCTGGATTTTTCATATTAGTTAATACTGACATTAAAATGTGATAAAAAGATAAAAATAAAAGTTTTAAAAGGTTTTTATTGTGTAAAATAAACAATATTAGTAGTCTGTATTTCCGCCGCTAAACACAATCGCAGCGATTGGGCATACTCAATATAAGTTCATTCAAATCACGTTGCGGAATGGCTGCCCACGTCCGTTGTAACAGGCGAAGAAGATTTTCTGCTATGTGTACGGCATCCATATTTGGCAAAGCTATTCTTTGAAGCATATCTCATACGTGCTCAATCGGATTCAAGTCTGGCGATTGAGCAGGCCATAGTAGGACGTTGATAGTAGCTGCGGCACCTTTGCAACGACTCTGGCAGTGTGTGGACGTGCATGCTCATGCATAAGCAGAAAAGAAGCACCAAATTGGGTCCGTAAAGGAATGACAACATCTGATACAATCATTTCAGCGTAATGCTCAGAGCATTGGATTGCTTCTGATCAAAATCAGTTCGGTTCTTCCGCCGATTCAAATACCCGCCCATATCATGATTGTTCTACCACTGTATGCATGGACTTTCTGGTATGATTTTGAACGATATTGTCATCCACGGGTTCTCCAATACCGTGCACGTCTAATATCTGGCCTTATACCAAAGCGAGATTCGTCAAAAAAACACAAAACACTTCTTCTGCCCAATTTCTGTGTTCACGAGCCCATTGTAAGGGCAATTTCAAAAATAATGTATATCTTTTAAAAAAATGTAACATAATTTTACTGCAAGTAACGTCACATAACCGACGTCACATTTTTATACTTCGTTAAATGAAATATTTTATTTTGAAAGTTGTGTAGAACATTCAAATGATAGAATAGCAAAGCGATGAGCAGGAATGTTTTCTGAACGTATTTTAAAACCAGCCAAATTACAATTGTAAATTTAAGATAAGTTGTCGCATCCCTGACTGGGTAAATGTTAGCGGTTGGCAGCACCACACCAAAACGTCCTTTTCACAGATTGTTTCCTTGACAACTGTCACAATTTCAACAAGGCCTCGGATAACAAAGGCCGCCGTAAGTCACAGACAAAAAATAAAAAAAGAGCATTTTTTTTTCGATTTAAATCCCGTCACAAAAACTGACATGTCCAACGGTGTACATTTTTAGGAATGAGAAAAATTATGTTTTTAATAATATGATGGTTGTAATACCTATACATAATTATCCAAATATTATTATATTTAGAACATGTTAGAGTTCATTTTACATTCTATAAACCTAAATTATTCACATAAACAATTTATGAGTTATGAACGTTTTCGTCAAGCAGTTTTAATGAGTGACAGCCAAAATTTTCCTCTTTATTACATTCAAAATTCTTATATTTCAATGTAGTTACAAAATACAGGCAATCAATGAAAATTTGGGGCTAAATACATATTTAATAAAATTTAGTTAAAACTTAAGTCATTGATTTTGGGAGAAAGTTTCACTTTTTTTTTTAAATTTGAGTAACAGATGAAAAAGAAGGGTTGTCATAATTTTTTAAATTGCCCGTAAACGAGATCTGCGATTGCGGGAAGTCTACTCCCTTTTCAAATAACGAAATTTACTAAAAAGTATCCGTAGGAGTTATAAAAAATATAATTAAAAAACCAAATTTTTAGTATCTAGCAAAAACGGGGAATAATATAAGGTACTAATAATCGGTCGAGGAAAAAGTTTTTTCGTGTTTTATAGGTACAAAGTTGTAGTAAAATCTCTTTAGCTGTACTGTTTGTATATGGTTGGTTTTGATACATTTATCTTTTATCATTTAAGACGATTACAAAAAAATTAAAGTTAAAACGATTTCCCGCTATTTTTCAATTGTTTTTCTGTCCGCCAAAATGACTGAATCTAAAGAAGAAATTTGGTTCCTTTTTGACGTTTTATTATAGAAAAGGGAAAAATGCAACCCAAGTTGCAAAACAAAGTGACATTTATGGACTTAACGCAATGTCAATAAGAGTAGCACAAAGTTGGTTCAAGCGTTTTCAGTCCGGGAATTTTGATGTTAAAGATGCAGCTCGCTCTGGTCGCACTGTTACGGATAAAGATGATGCCATGTTTGAAAAAGTGGAGAGAGGTGTAGCGGCATCTACAAGCGAGCTACGCGTCATACTGACGTCACGCAAAATCCTGCATCGCGCAAGCAGAGTTTACCGCGCAACTAGCATATATACAACATCCCGACATCAACCGTTGGGCAGTTGCCCACCAGACACAACACCCGGCTGGTCGGAGGATCCTCCCTTATCTATAGAGTATGAGTGAACTTTACACCCTGTTCCTCATACCTCTATACAATCAAGATGTGGCATATTAGTAGTTACGACATAGCTGAAGATTTAGGGGTTGACCACAAAACAGTTTTCACCCATTTGAAAAAGTCTGGGTACAAAAAAAATCTCGATTTTAGGTGCCACGCGAGCTCTTAGTCTTGAATTTGTATAAAAAATACGAAAGAACTTTTCCCCGACCTAATATATGCTATTTAATACAACTGTCAAAGAGTGACAGTTATGATTTGAATATACGGACAATTTAAATTGGTAGTCTATTTGCTTAACAATTAATTTCCCTGACTTCACATAAAATCGACACTATGTCACATAATAATGTGTCTATTTGTTGAAAACATAAAGGATTTTACATGTCAATATACGCCAGTAACATGAGCCCACTGACAGGAATGAGGGCAATGAGGCAACTTGTCAGTGACACACTCCGTGTACTCGTAAATGACAAATTGTTACCCCCTGCCAAGTTTATAACATAAAACTTTTTGTTTTTATTGCTTTTGTGTCAGAATTAATGTGGTTTGGATGAAAATAATTTAATGAAACATGGGTTTAGGGGTTAATGAGGGTTAGAACGTAAAAAATAAGCCACTGGGCGAATATTAAAAACTGTCAATATTCCTGAGTAAGTAAGGAATTTTGGAAAAATCGACGATATCAAGACGTCTGCTAATCCTGGCAATAATTGAAAAACCTGCCTTTGACTGTTGCTGAAGATCGGGGTTACCAAATAGCACCTGGAAATCGAATAAGTTTTGTTTCGTGATAGTTTTTACATAGGTAAGACTTCTCACGTCCCTTTACCAATTTTCCGATAGTGTTTGTTCTATTTTTGCTCCTGTTAGATACGCAGGTTATAAAAAATGAGACGCAAATGCAGGTTGAGTATGGAATGGCTATATTTCGGAGATGGCGGTTCCTTATATACAAAATCTGTTATAAAAGTAATACATGGTGGTTACATGCAAAAGTTTCTTTGAACACAATAAATATGTATACCCTACTTGCTGCATTATCTGTGAGGGTGATATTCCGCTACACTCCCATAAAAATGTATTTGTTATCTTCGAATTCAAAGCATTTTTTTCCTTATCATATATGATATCGTATCTTCAAATAATGGCCAATAATTGTTAGAGAGACGTTGGTAACCCGTGCTTAGTCGTTTGCTTCATACGCCACACGGCAGAATATTCCGGAACAAAATAAAGGAATTCATAATACAAATTATGAGAATTCCCCTTTTGTGACGTTTTCAGGTAAATATTTACGAAATTGCTACGGCTAGCGAGCCACAGTGTACGCTTTATTGCGGAAAGAGAATGTACGAAATTCTATGAGGAAAAGCCTTCAATGTTATTTAAAATTAGACTTTATTTTTCAGAGACTTCTGTTTTAAACCAGCTTTTCTTTTCTGGTAAGTACATTTTGAATTTTATTTTGACCATATGCTGTAGAATAATTAGGTCAGATAGATAATCGCTCCATGTAAAATACTGGTATTCAGCCTCTGTTATTCAGACTGGAAGCCGACCCCACCATAGTTGGGGAAAGACTAGGCACAATAATTGCTGTAGAATAATTAGGGCAGATTTCTCCAATGTAGCTGTCATTGATAGCTCTTGAACGCAGTTTAGATGTGCTGATCGCCAGTGAATCGCAAGAATCCCACTGAATCCCAAGCCGATTCTCGGCCACCGTAGGCGCGGGCTTGCGGACGGCGAGAAACGGGTAGCTCGCCATCCGTAAGGACTGGGCCCGGGTCGACCGCGCGTTCTGTACCACGCGCACCTCAAAGAGATGTCAGCACCAATTGACGGGATCTGCTAGCGAACCCTGTCAACCGCGACCCTGGCAGGCATCAGCCTGCCAGGGTCGCAGATTGTTCAAGCGAGTTACCGTGGCCCTGGCACACGGGCAACTGAAGGAACGCGGGTGGGTTTTAGTCAGTAAAAGTCTGACACGCCCTCCCGCTCCGTCCAGAGCGGGAGAAGTTATTTGATGATTCACCACACAAAAAAAAAGATGTGCTGATGGCGTTCAGTTTCATTGGTGAAATTGGCCCCTGAGTAGGTACAGTACTGTACGAACATGGAGTGGGCTTTCATATAGCCATTGCGTTTAGTCCCATCTCGGCACCCATGAAATTTTCGTGGGCATGGTAAATAAATTCATTGGTGCCGAGATGGGACTAAACCCGGTTATCGAGTATCTGGGTACCAATCCGTGGCGACTGGTAGGTATTTATTCTGTGTGACAACCGTGACTGACGGAATTAATCTCACTCCTTGAAAATCCGTGCCATCTTAACACATAATCCACAAAAACCACGGCAAGTGAAACCTTGCAGAAAGGTCGATCCGTGCAAAGCCACAAACCCTTTTAATATACATAACATCATAATACCATGCATGTTTTCTCGGAAGGGTTAGGCAGAGGTGTACCTACGCGCTGGTACTAAGATTATAGCCTATTTGGTGCCTAAATGCAACCTTTATAAATACTTTGAAACGTAGATGGCTGAATTAAGGGGACTACAGGACCTAAACGTAAGTTTTATAATGCCTAAAAGTATATGATCCACTGCACTAAACAAAATCAGAAAAATATATGTTATTCTTCAGGATAATTGCTAATTAGATAGTGTGTTGAAAACATAACAAACAACTAATTTGATACGATAGAAAAAAATCACGAAGATACCTCTAAAAATTTATTTTAACGATTAAAAACCATACTACTATGTATTAAATCATTCTGATTTTTTGTCAGATTATTCTACAAGCAACATACTAACGTAATAGTGTTTTAATTTTTTAATTCAATCAATAGATTTTTTGTAAATAGATAATTGCTTCGTATTTTGCAATAAATTACCAGCGTTGTGTCATCGCGCTTCTCTTTCTTTTCTATGCAGTCCGACAGTGACCGCGCTTTAGCTGTTGTAAGCCTCTTAAGATACAAACATTAATTTGTATTGAGAATAGAAAAAACAAAGGTAGGAGTCAGTTTAGCTGACAAGCGAAGTGACAAGAAGAAAAAATATATAGGTAAATGTAGGTATAAATCGTAGAACCGTTTTCTAGGAATAATTATCGAAGTTATATGACAAACCTTCGTTTAATTTACTCATTCCGGTACCGAGAGGTCGTAAAGAGCTCACAGTACCTACACCTCTGCCTGATCCTTCCCGGAAAACAGGCGTGACGCCTACCACCACCTACCATATTCCTCAATACTCCCCCACCCCCTTAAATTAGACAAGAAAATGATACCCTATTGAAACATCAGACCAGCCCCCTAATTGCGTTACATACTATCAATCACAATTTAAATCATTTTGAAGGATATTACTAATCTATTGCTTCATATGTTAAAAAAAAAATCTGCTCAACAACGTAAATAACACAATGAATGTTGTTGAACTGTCAAAATGAAAGCCATTCCTACTGTTATTGTGTTACGCAATTACCCCGCTGATCAAGATTAAGATCCAATAACAATAGGAAAGAAAAACAATCCGAACCAAAGGACCGTTTATTTTCAATTTAAGATAAACACAATATCGTTCCAATATACTAACTTTATAAAGTTTTGGTCACCAAAGGATTGGAGCGGAACAAATATACGAAACAAATCAAGTGGTGACAATGTTATTTTAGAGCTTTTGTTCGATACAAGTGGGCTGTTAATCTGACCCTTTTAGTTTGGGGTTGAGACCACAGAATAGTAAGAATGGAGAGATAAGTTATACAAAGTTATAGTTAATTTGTTACTTTTAAATCGATGTGGATTGTCTTATGGCATTATTAAGAGGAATGTGCTGCTGCCAATTTAAGACATCTAAAGAGCCTAGGCAAGTATCAATTGCTTTCAAAGCGTTTCGTTTTCATTTTTATATCGACTTTCAACAGAATTGACATATGTTTTTCGGTAGCTTATGTCAGTTCCAATATTTTAGACTTTTCCATCAACGTTATCGCTGACAGAATATTACTTTATCTAGGTCCTAAGGATATCTATTTTTCTTGAGCACAACCATGGTCACTCTCACTACAACAGTGGTTAATAGTGACACTACTTCAGAAAGTCTGGCTTTATCGAGAACTAGCGTTTGCCCGCGGCTTCGCTCGTATGGAGGTCGGAAATTATCCCACGGGAACGTACTACCGGAATAAACTGTATCCTATGTGGTAATCTAGATTATAAACTATGTGTGTGCCTAATTTAATCTAAACCCGTTCAGCTGTTTTTGCGTGATTGAGTAACAAATATCTAAACATACATAAGTATTGTTAGCTAATTGTTGTTAGTTGTTGTTTGTTGTTGTTGTTGTTGTTAGCTTGTTTGTTATTGTTGTAAATTGTTGACTCAACTCAACTCAAAGCATTTATTTCAAATAAACCAATTACAGGCACTTTTGAATTGTCAAGGGGTCGGTCAGTCAGGTCCTCGCGCACGTTTGGGAGTGGCGCGAGGAGGCGAAACGCCGGGGCGTAACTCCGCTGCCGCGAGAAATCACGGCACAGCGGACAGAGCTCCGGCGGGATCTCATGGCGGCATGGAGAGTGCGACTGTCGCAACCCAGCGCAGGGCACGCCACAATTGCGGCGGTAAGACCCCTCTTTGAGGAGTGGCTTGAGAGGCGCCACGGCGTCCTCACCTTCCGCCTGACGCAGGTCCTCACCGGACATGGCTGTTTCGGGAGGTTCCTGTTTCGGATAAGGCGGGAGGAAACGCCCGGGTGTTATCATTGTGTGGATCGACCGGAGGACACGGTGGAGCATACGGTGGAGGTCTGCCCGGCTTGGGCGGAGCACCGCCATGTCCTCGTGGCGGCGATCGGCGGCGGCGACCTCTCGCGTCCGGCCCTGGTTCAGGCCATGGTACGGAGCGAGAGGGAATGGGAAGCCGTCACCTCCTTCTGCGAAGCAGTAATGCTCGCGAAGGAGGAGGCGGAGCGCGAGAGGGAGAGGCAATCACTGCGCCCTCGCGCCCCTAGTCGCCGCAGGAGGAGACACCCTGGGCGTCGGGAGTCGATTGCCGACTCCCGGCCACCGTAGGCGCGGGCTTGCGGACGGCGAGCAATGGGCAGCTCGCCGTCCGGTAAGGACCAGGCCCGGGTCGACGGCGCGTCATGTTCCACGCGCGCCTCAAAGAGATGTCAGCACCATTGACGGGGTCCGATAGGACCGATGCCTGCCGGGGTCGCGGATTGTTCGAAAGAGTTACCGTGGCCCTGGCGCACAGGCAACTGAAGGAACACGGGTGGGTTTTAGTCAGTAAGAGTCTGACACGCCCTTCCGCTCCGCCCAGAGCGGGAGAGGTCATTTGATGATTTCCCACCCAAAAAAAAAAAAAAAAAGTGGTCGGTCTGTCAGAAAGATGAAGCTAGTTGCCCGTTCCAAAGCGTAGTAGGTACCTATGGAGAAGAACGGGCAAGAAACTCCATGGAGACTCTTTTAAATCAAAATATGGTTACAAATTATTGGTCACATCATTCATGTTGAAATTATGCATGTGAGAACGATGGAGAACGTTAAAATGATGAAGAACGATGAAATGATGAATGAACGTTAAAATGATGAAGACGATGAACGATGAAGAACGTGTTGTTATGCTCAAGTCTGAAAACGTAAAACCAATACAATGTGTACTCCATAAAATTCCAACGTATTTCTCAGTCATTCTTCACATTCGTTTTTGGGTAACTTATTTTTGTACTAGTGTTTATTTTTAATAAATAAATAAAATAAAATAAAAATGTTTATTTCGACCAACAAAGGATCATAGGCACAGAAATTCAAAATTAAAATAAAATAAAAGCATACAACTAAAAGGACTACATAAACATACATATTACAGACTTCATTCAGTTTTTCAGTATGTGAACCCTACAAGCAATTGTTCAGGTACTGACAATCGAACCTCTGCCCGAATGTCCTCAGGCTTATTAAGCCCAGGGTCTTTTAACCAGAGAATAGTATAAATGGAGTATTACTCCATTTAAACTATTCTGTGGTTAAAACACATAGAAGCCAATAAGGCGATTTATGCGTAACTTCGCAAGGGTCCATGATTTGTAAATCATGTTTAGTGCCGAATGTGGGTGAAAGGCTTGACCACAAACCTGAATACAGTTTTGGATGATTTTCATTACGTTTTGGTGTTGGTAATTGGTGTTTGTAGACTGATAATTATTATTGGTTGAATGCAGTGGTAGTGGTAATATTCAATACCTATTTTATTTTTTATTACCTATTTTAGCTATCGAACTGTTTTGTCCCTCTCTGTCAAGTTAAAATGAAGTTTGACAGAAAGTGACAAAACAGTTCTATAGCTAAAATATGTTTATGAAGCGAATGGCTTTGTTATGAATAAGACGGTAAGTATATAATTTAGTAGTGGTCAAGTTGGTCCTAAGTGTATTCTCAGAATATTTTATTTTTCTTGAATTAACCAAATTATTTTTATTTTTTGTTTCCACAAACTGGTGGTAGTGGCGGTGCATGGGGAAGGCCTATGTCCAGCAGTAGACATCTTTCGACTGAAATGATGATAATGATGATGAACCAAATTTACCCATTTGGAAGTTGTGTAATTTTCACTTTGATAAAGTTTTTCACGATAATTTTTTCAGATATTTTAATATTGCACTACCTCCTTCTTCCTTTTGCTTTGTCATTAATTTTCAAGGAAAACAACAAGGTACCCTCTAGGCAAAACATTAAAACAGTAATCCGAAACGCCTTGTCGAGTTAAATAACAACTTACGTAGAAAGATAAAATTGCAGCTGCATTTTCTTTTATCTTTTATCTTTCCTCCTCTACAAATCTTGAAGAATTACAATTTAAGTTTTAAAAGTTCAAAGTTTTCAGTTTCCTTTTTCTTCTTAAACGTAAACGTACAGGGTTTCCCGTGTGACCTGCACTTTATACCTAGTTTGGATAGATTTATATCTCTAGGATTCCAAAAAGATTTTTCAATGTTAGGTTAGTCAGACTGGAAAAGTTAAATGGCCTCGTCATGAAGACTATATATGATATAATATATCAAACATGCTTGGAAATTCAAGTATTATTTTGACAACTTTCTTCAAGACAAATCGAAAATGCTGTACTGGTCAAATACATGCGAGCAGCGGCCGGCAATGTTAATATGAAAATCCATATCTGTCGTGTTTAGCAGCCGAATAAATTACTATGAAAACTCATAACTGTCGTGTAATTTCAAAATGGGACGAATTTTTTACTTAAACCCATGGCTACCAAGGAGGTAACTTATCAAAGATTTTATTTAAATCTGGAACTGGCTTAGCAAATAGAATTGTTTAAAGTGAAAAATAATCAATTGGACATATTGGCGCAAGAAAACTTATCGTTGTTCGTCATTGATTCTGAAATTTATAATTAATTTACTGAGTTTGAATTTCCGCGCAATATTTGAGAAAAGTACTATACAAGCCTTGGCCGCAACCAGGCATTGATGGACTCACGTATGAGTGCCTCGGTTTCGCCTCGGCCCACATTTTCACTTTCGTCCATCCATGCCTCTGTTGTCAGCCGCTGCAGTAACACGGCAGCAAAGTACAAAGAGTCAACTGCACTTTTTACGAGATTCACTTTTTTCCATAGTTCGACTTAGAATTATTTGTTTTATAATAGATTTATTTTTGTGTTTTATTCTGAATGTTTACTAGTATTAAGTCACGTATATAAAGACAACTATCTACACCTATTTTTCACAAATTGACGAAGAAGAAAGGGATATATACCATTCGTTCGTATATATGTAAACAAAGATGTCCGACACATAGCCGTTTAGACGTCGCTTTTTTAAACTTGCTTTATTTTAGTGCAACAAAAATAATTAACAAGTCGGCGTTACAAATAATAGTAAAGTAAAGAAAATTATTCCTACGTACCTTTTTTATTGTAAAAAATACTTAAAGGAAAAACTCTTATAAACTCTCTAAATGGAAAGATGGTGGAGTAGCTAGCAAAGCTCAAAACCAATTAAGGCTCGTACGCACTGGCGCGACGCGACGCCCGACACAACGGCACCGCGTGTCGCGCGACGAGCGGCAACTTTGTGTAGCGCTGTCGCGTCGCGCCTGTCTGTGGGAGCGTTTATCCGAATTTTTAAAGCCCACATTTATTTCAATCCAGTCATTCACCATTATTGAATGTACTACCTTAGTTTCAAGCTACAAGGTTTGGGAAATTGAAGTTGTTATAACTATACCAATAACTTTAATGTTAACCTTGACGTTACTATAATAAATCTTATTTCTCCGTGTTCTAGGCAAACAACAAAAGACTTAAATAACAACAAGAAAATTACGACTACCCTCTATGAAACGTGATTTTATCTCTCCTCATTTAATTAATATAAGTACATAGTATTGTAGAAACAATAGGGGTATTGTGCCAATTTATATTACAAAACAGAGAACAGCCCCGCTTGTAGGTCAGGTGTGCAAGAGACCTTTCATTTTTATTGTGGCGTGAAACAATGAAATACGGTGACCGCCTCGAACCGCTACGAACTGCTTGAAACCGGATCGAGGCAGTTCACGGCAGTTTCAAACGAACTTTTTTGAATTGATTTTCAATATGGCCGTGTAGTTGAATTTAATGCCTCAGTAGGCTTTTATTTATTGGGTTTTTGCTTTGTTGTTTTATTTAAAAAAAAGTGGATGATTGCACGCTCCAGGCAAGCCGGTGATCGGACTATTCGACCGATTTTTTCTTATTGATCCATTCACCTACTATATTATGTAAGAAGATGTTAGTGCCTACACTATTACCTACTATATTACACCGCCTTTTAGTAAGTAGATGAAGTTTAGCCTACCAAAATAAAAAGTTAGACTTCACCATCATAAAATTATTTCAACACCGAAGGAACTTATGAAACTTAATTAAGATTTTAATCACCTCATTTAAATTAAGATAAAGACAACGTATTTAGGCGTACAGAATTTATTCATTGAACGGGTTTTATCGGAGGGCTGTCAAAAGGGATTTGAGAATAAAGAAAATAAAGGCTTCATAAAGGAATGATAAGGTGTATTGAAAATCTACTTTATAACTACTTTAGGAGTGGTTTTTATGTCCAGTCAGGGAAATTATAACATTGACATACGTTACTTTGCCGTGTTATAGCCATTTCATGCAACTACCAGTGAATGACAGTTGTGATTTGAATATACGGGCAATTTAAGTTGGTAATCCATTTGTTGAACAAATAATTTCGTAGACCTCATATGCTCGATCAGGGCATAGATTTTCCGCAACTTCGAAATCGCTCCGTGAGTAATATGAAGTGGGTAAGCACCAAGATCAATGCGCCTGCTTTTTCTCTATTAAAAATGTCCTATGTCTAAGATGGGAATAAAATATAGGTTTATATTACCGATTACTTATTAAAAAAGAAGAGTCTAGGTAATTTCCATATTTTGTCAGTAACAAATTAATTATCTTAAGACTAAGTTAGTAGCAATTTATATAGGTAGTCCAGATGAATACGAATTAAAATAACTTGATTGAGAACTTTTACTTTACTTTAACTCTTTTTTTACTTTTTTTTTTAAATGCCTTAATTTAGGGTCAACTTCCAGGACGCAATTTTTAGTAGTGTGATGTTATTCTCTCTTCCAGTAAATAGTGGATTTGCTGATGTCTCCTTTTTCAGTACATTTATCCCCAAAGTTAGCAGATTCTAGAAAAACATTACTCTAGAACTGGTCGAGTCAACAGTAAATGTTAAAGTTACGTGATACAATAACAAATACTGAAGCTATTGTTCACTGTAACTTATCCTCACGGAACGTCTGAGGAACCCGGGCGCCATTTTTCCTCCATTCACCCTTAAAACTTTCGTGGAATTAGAGACAGCTGCTATTGTATTAAGTTTTTTTTTTTACGGAATTCTGTGAGTTGATATTTAAGATAAGCAGATTATTTGTTAAAAAATTATGGATAATTTGCTTGTTAGAAATTATAAAAAGTTCTCTCTCTTCAATAATCATGAACAAGAGAATCAGTCATCGCACCCAAGCTGGAATCCAAAGTTAGAGCATGTCAAAGTTGTAAAAAAACTTATTAAAAAAGTCATTTCATACCGCGCCAAAACCTTATGGGACGGTTTTTAGGTATAATTTTGTACCCAGAAAAAAAAAAACTTGCAATTACATGCACGACATTACAGAATTTAGTACCAAGACGTTGTACAAAGCAAATTACAAACTAAAAAGTGACACAAATACATACGTAAGCTAGGTAAAATACAATTAAAAAAATAAAATAGTCAGCTGCATGCAAGTGGGGGGAATTTAATGTTAGCCACGTAAATGAACATAACTGTTGCAATGGTACATCAGGCTAAATTCGAAACTATGGCTAATAGGGCAAAGTGGTCAAAGGAACCAATATCTCAAATTTGAAGGAAAAAAAAAACTGCAATTTTTGTTTTTTTTTAAATAGCTTCTGCCTTGGCCAGGAATCTCACTGCTCTAAAAGATGAATGAAATAGTAATTTCGTAAAACTATAATGAATCTAAAACTATTTTATATAAGTTAATACAAATTTTAGTGTGTAAAAAACTATATATTTAATTCTAAACTAACCAAAACCAAACCCCCTCGTAGCTATTTCAAAGATAAATCTTCTTCACCCAGGATAGGTCACGTAGACACAGACAGTATTAGGTCCACTGTTTGTACCGATATAGTACTTCCAGGGAATAAATAGTACAGCCCTATCGTGGAGAGCTTATATTGCAGCAGAGAGTAAATAAACGTTTCCATTTTATTTGTTTTGTAGGGGTACACTACATAAACACGAAATACTTAATTCCGTCAGTCACAAAAACGAATTTCAAAATACCGATTTTCATAATTCCGAATGGTTCAAAATTCCTAATAATAACAACTCCGATTTATCATTCATCCTATTTTTATAATTCCAAAATTTCAATATTCCTGACGTTTTTAATTACTATTCTAAAAATACCGAGTTTCAATAGATCGAATAACAAAAAGTCCGACTTAATGATAATTCGAAACATCAAAAATTCGAATTCCGATTATTAAAGTACCAATTAATTTGAATTCCGATATAAACTATATGATAACCTAACCTAACCCAAATGATTCATCAACAATAAAGGGGATATGGCGCTTGGCGACCGCTGCCGCAGCACGCTCGCCTTCGCGCTTTAATGGTCCCAGTTCTAACTTAACCTAACCCAAATGATTTACCAACAATAGTGGGGATCTGGCATTAATGACCATAATTCTAACCTAACCTAACTCAAAGGATTCAATAACAATAGATGGTACCCGAGGCAGGTATACATAAGAAGAAGAAAACACAAAAACTAATATTAATAACAAATTGGACACTGATATTTACAGTAGGCTTTTTTTTTTTTTTTTGGGTGGGAAATCATCAAATGACCTCGCCCGCTCTGGGCGGAGCGGAAGGGCGTGTCAGACTCTTACTGACTAAAACCCACCCGTGTTCCTTCAGTTGCCTGTGCGCCAGGGCCACGGTAACTCTTTCGAACAATCCGCAGCCCGGCAGGCATCGGTCCTATCGGACCCCGTCAATTTTGCTGACATCTCTTTGAGGCGCGCGTGGAACACGACGCGCCGTCGACCCGGGCCTGGTCCTTACCGGACGGCGAGCTGCCCATTGCTCGCCGTCCGCAAGCCCGCGCCTACGGTGGCCGGGAGTCGGCAATCGACTCCCGACGCCCAGGGTGTCTCCTTCTGCGGCGACTAGGGGCGCGAGGGCGCAGTGATTGCCTCTCCCTCTTGCGCTCCGCCTCCTCCTTCGCGAGCATTACTGCTTCGCAGAAGGAGGTGACGGCTTCCCATTCCCTCTCGCTCCGTACCATGGCCTGAACCAGGGCCGGACGCGAGAGGTCGCCGCCGCCGACCGCCGCCACGAGGACACGGCGGTGCTCCGCCCAAGCCGGGCAGACCAACAAAATTTTTGGAATCCCTGGCCACCGAAAGGCGACTAACATCCACAGCCTATCTCAAAGAAATTGCGGTTTCTGAAATTTCTATAGTCCATGGCAGTAATTCTGGAACTAAATTTAAATGTATGGGCTAGGCAAGAAGTTAAACATTATCGGTCCAAGTCACTTGCCTAGCTGTTAGATTGAATGGCTGAATATCATTCAGGCCGCTAGTTGAACGGCGCCGTTTAGTAAAAAGGCTAGCCTGTTTACTGAAAAGCTAATTAAGCTAGTTGGCTGCAACATAATACAATATTGTAGCGGTATCTACATCGCTACATGCGAGCTACGCATCACACTGACGTCACGCAAAATCCTGCATCGCGTAAGCAGAGTTTACCGCGCAACTAGCATATATACAACGTCCCGACTTCAATCGTCGGGCAGTTGCCCACCAGACACATCACCCGTTTGTTCGGAGGATCCTCCCTATTCCATGGAGGTATGAGTGAACTTTACACCCTGCGGGGAAATTACGTAACACACTAACAGTAGGAATGGGTTTCAGTTTGACAGTTCAACAACGTTCATTGCGTTATTTACGTTGTTGAGCAGACAAATTTTTTGAACATATGAAGCAATGGATTAGCAATAGGCTTCAAAATGATTCAGATTGTGATAGATAGTGTGTTACGTAATTAGGGTGCAGTTCCTCATACCTCTATAATATCAATAAATTGCTGAGAGCCAAGTTGGCGAAGGAAGTAGGAACACAATACTCGCAATTATTTTAGCAACCATTGTGTATGTAAAGTTCCCTAATGATAAGTAATGACAACTTTTCAGCACCACCAAGCACCATAGGAGTTTCTAATGAGTTCCCGACCTATAATAACTTCAAAGGAAATCTTCAAAGTCAAAGTAAACGTTTTTATTTGTAAAAAATAGGCTGTGCTTGTAAAAACAGGTGTTTTATATAAAATATATCTATACATATTTTATTTAAAACACCTGTTTTATTTGAAACACATATTTATTTGGTACACCATGTGTTGCCGCTGACGGCGTACATAAATCAATAAAGTAGGTACCTAAATTTACACTTAGGTATGTTAAATTTCACTAAAACTAAATGACAAAATCTGTCCACGCTAAATGAGATAAAACTTATCCTAAAACAAAGTTAAAAATTTGGCGTACAAAATCTTCCAGCCTGTTCATATTTTATTTTGGTAATCCTATTAAAGATGCCCGGTTTTTTCGAGTTTCTCAATGCCTAGGAAACGAAGGTATCAAATTCAATTTTGGACCCGAAAAGGTCCTCACAAAATATTCAAGAGCATGGTCACATACGCAGAGTAACTTCTAAGGGTACTGATTACCATAATTTGATGTGAAAAACTTGTAGAATTTATATTAAATATCAAAGTGGAGGAACTTTCCATTAATGTTACAGAAGTTTTATTAATATTTATCTAGCTTCTGCCCGCGACTTCGTTTGCATGGAAGTCGTAAGATACACAATATACTAAAATAACAACTACATTTTTATAAAACTCCCTCTTTTTTAACCTACCGCATCGCATCGCATCGCCCGCCCGCGCTATATTACTTCGTTTTCGCTTAGCGTTCTTTCTGACTTTGTTGCTCAGCTCGCTAAGGGTCATAGCATGATGTTAAATAGCCCATAACCTTCCTCAAGAATTGGCCTATCAAATGCAAAAAGATTTTTTTAATCCGACTGGTACTTCCAGAGATTATCGCGTTCAAACAAAAAAAACTCTTCTGCTTCACTCGTATTATATAAAGTATACAATTTTATTATGTATAGATAGATGATACAAGACCAGCTGTCTTTCTGAGAACAAATCTCATTTCGGTCAAGACTTTTTTCGCTTCGGAAACTAGGTTTCTATTTGAGTGGTTTTAGACGGTTATTTGTTTTCAATTTTGGGCTGAACTGGCCAGATATCTAAAAAGCTTTCTATATCGGAATCATCGTTATTTTGAACGACTGAAAATAGCGAGGCCATTATCAATAGCATCGTTTAGTCATTTGGTGTTTCCAATAACTGCTTAAATGGATGGCCGAAATGTATCCACGATCGATTTGTAATTAGAACCGTTCAAAATTAAAAACATGGCAACGCTGCTTCATGGTATAAATTGTTGAATCTATATGTATAACACTTTCCTTGGCGAAAGTCTATACTTATTCGAAATGTAACACGTCACAAATATGTATATCAATGCACTATCACTTATGGTAGGTACACACGCAGCGACCCGCTGACGATGCAATAAATACATTCTTAAACTTTTTAAGTTATATATTTTAGTTGTATCTTTGTATTTCAAGAAGATTATTTAATTAAACATTTACTACTAAATATACAATAAGTAAATTATAAAATGTTATCTACTAAATCTGTAAATTGTCTCTAATTGTGATACACGTAAAACTGATCTGTTTTCCTATTCATAATTTATTTGTAAACTTAAAAAACAAAATATTATCTCTTGTTAAATAACAGTCTTATTTATAAACGCCTCTTAAATTTGAATCAATTGCTAAGCAATTGATTAGTAGCTGTCAAAATTAAACACCACCGGTGCACTGTTAAGAGGATGCTAAGAGGCAAGATGGCGGATTTTATATGAATCAGCTGATGGATTTATTACGATTATTGTGGGCTTCTAGGTTATTTTGTTCCTAATATCGAGTTGTGCCTTAGCAAATATGGAATTCGACAATCTTTTACGGGATTTCCGATCGACGCAAAGAATTAAATAATTTTAAGATGCCGCCGGCGGGAGGCAGACGGAGGAATACTTACAAACTTCATTAAAATCCACTATGAGAATGATTACCTATTACATATTCTTTATTTGAAGTACACATAATGAAAGGATTTATAGGGAAAGCTCAGTCAGGAGGAGGCTCAGTAGGTTTGAAGAGAATGAGTTCGTGAGGGAGCTCATGGGAGATTGTGATTATCCAATGTGTTATCACATGTGCCCCTCATCTTATGACGCCAGGTTTAATGCTCAGAACTAAAGAAAAGCCACGTTGTGGCAGTTACACACAAAAACAAGAGACAATTGTAGAAACAATTTATTTTGATACATAATAAAGCTACATTTTTGTTATAAATTAATTATTTTTGATTTCCAATATTCTTCGTCCAAAGACATGGACCGTGCCATTCTTTCTTATGCCACTCTCATTCCTCATTTTTTTTACGTAGCATGTTTTTATCCATCGCCGTCTATGCGAATAGTTGAATAGTATTGGTGCTAGGTGCGAGTGACTTTCATAGCAGCAGTCAAACTTGTTCCTGTAAATAACCATAATAATTGTTGTTAAAAGACACTGAAACCTCGGTTCAAAAGCAATAGCAAGTAATATAAAATAGACACAAGTACCTACATACACTTCTAAAAAAGTATTTAGTGTTAAAAGGCTTATAGGACATGAAAATACATAGCTATTATCGGCTATTGCTTTAACATTCATTTGGTCAGTTTACATTAGCAAGTAGACATAAATTCAAAGATTTACCTGTTTACTCCAATTTTTCGGAGCTTATTATTTTTATTGCTACCATCGCGAACATAATGAAATAAACCTTATAAATCATTTTATTCCTGTTCAAATTTTCCGAGAATTTTTTTGACTTTTGTCTGTCAACGTCACGAGTAGTCACGACAGATACAAAAATCGTGGGTTTGACAAATTTATTCTTAAAATTCTGTTTTTGAGTTGACTATTTTGAATATAATCTGTGCCAAACGCATACTTTCACCTCTATTTCGTTTCGCAACTAATCACCTGCTAACTAGCGTTTATAAATAAAGAAAAGTTAATCATTGATTAAGAGCTAACCAATTAGTTAGCTAGTCAGTGGCTAATCATTCATTAGCGAGATTTTTATAAATAAGGCTGTAAGTGTTTGTAATAATTACCTAGATATAACTTTATCTAAATGTAAAAATAGTAAGTATTTTATGAAAATTGCTGACTAATTATGTTATTATTATATTATTGTTATTTACTTTTTATCCGAATTGAATTGCTCAGTTTATGTATAATTTTAATTTTGTAATTTTAGTTACTACGATTTAGATTTTTAACTTTAAGAAATATGTTAGTTAAGTAACAAACAATACTTTTTGCTGTGCCCTAACAGGGCTACAACGGCTCTTAGCTCTAAGCCTTATGTTAACATCTGTTTTTACCTTGTGGAACGCAAATAAACGAATACGAATACGATTTCAAAATCTTAGGACCACATACATCCTGCCGGGGTCGCGGATCGTTCGAAAGGGTTACCGTGACCCTAGCGCATAGTCAACTGAAGGAACACGGGTGGGTTTTAGTCAGTAAGAGTCTGACACGCTCGCTCCGCCAAGAACGAGAAGTCATTTGACGATTTACCACCCAAAAAAAAAGGACCACACACACATTTTGACAGCGGATTGTCGCGATGTCAAAATCTGTGTATACGAGAGAAATTGCAAGCGAGTCGCCAGCGATCAAAGTCGCTGCATATGTAGGTACCTAGCATTACCTTTATATTTCCCTCGGGATCTTTTAGCGGGAACAAACTTTTACATTTATGTCAAATAATATGTATCTGCTACCACGAGGGACTGAGTAGAATTATGACGGACATTTGCGGTGAATTCATATGAATAAATGAATGATAGTTCGTGCTCCTGAAATCGTATTAGGTATTCTGATTCGAACGGCTTACATGGTTGATAATGTAGATTTGGCTGACGTATGATACGTTCGGCAGGCGATGTTGCCAACATTCTGGATCAAATGGCAACATTCTGCATCAAATGCCAACATTCTGGATCAAATTAGTGAGTTCGGACGATCGTTAAGTGATTATAAGCTAACACACATTGGAGATAGCTGCCTCCAATTCTGATTGCTAACGATTCAATGCTAGTCTAGTTAGACTGCCTCGTTTAATTGGCGTTGATTTACCAACGACACTAACAGTGTTTGATTAAAGTGTTACCAAGAACCTGTCTGAACCTGTCCTGTCCCTTATTGGCAATTAGAATCTGAATTTAAGTAATATTCTGTATTTTTTTTATTCACAATCAAATAATACAAGAATAATTCAGAACTTATAATAAAATTCTTTAAGCAAACTGAACGCATAACAATGTAGGCGATAAAATGATAAATGATTTTATTTCTGTAAGTAGGTTTGGACAAACACTTTTAAATGTCAATCATATTTTAAAACTAGATGAGGTCGGCGTTTCCTATCTGACTACTCTGAGAAGAAAGGCCGAAACAAACTCAGAGGTCACAGTCTCTTTTAAAGTCCAGACACAATCTTGGTTAGATCATGTGAAGACCATGTAGATTTGAGTCTAAAATGGTCTTTTGAGGAAAAACCACACAGAATGAGTAGACCTGTCCAGTCAGTGCACGCATTTGTCAGTAATCGTGCAGCTCGACTCAAAACTTAAGGAGCTCAACGATTCGACGAACAATATAAACACCAAAGAAGGGACATTTGGGTAGGCCGCATAAATTACTCAAACTGCCAGACCATGATTAAAACTAATTAAGAAAGAAAAAAAAACAATGATCTACATAGTCTTTACATTCACAATAATTAAAATAATATACTATTTTACAAAGTAAATATTCATGAAAAACAAAATATATAAAAAAGAAAAAAAAAACGTCTATGTCAATAGGTATATAAAATCCTGAAATAATCTTGGTCAGGTCATTTGACCATTCCGTTGATCAGGTGACCATTATAGGAACTGTAATTGCAACAGTAATTCAAAGAGTAATATTCAAACCTTGAAGTCACTAAAGCTAGTTTTTTTAGATTCCTTTACTATTGTAGAGCAGCTGGACAACTCAGAGATTAAGCTGACAGAGATCACGCTTACGACAAATTACAATGGGGACCTTTTAACATCTCTGGCGGGGCGGCTAAGCTCGGCCGCTTATGCTGTTAGAAAGATAAAACAGTTAACAGATGTAGAAACCGCGCGTTTGGTCTATTTTAGCTACTTCGACAGTATTACATCATATGGTATTTTACTGAGGGGTCGGGCTGCTAACATTGAATCCATTTTATTTTGGAAAAGAGAGCTGTCAGAGCCATTTACAATCTACGTCCCCGCGAATCTCTTAGGGAACTATTTAAGAAGATTATGACGGTGCCTTGCCAATTCATTTTTGAAAATGTTATGTAAGTATATAAGAAAAAATCTACATCTTTTTAGTAAAATAAGTGATAGGCATGATTTTAATACTAGAAATAAAGATAAAATAGATCTACCATTTTTCAGATTAGCTGAAGTACTTACATACATTTTTTTTGGGTACTTTGTTAAATTTTACAACAAATTACCTTGTGATATATTGCAATTAAATGAAAGAAAATTTTAAACTCATATTTAAAGTACATTTTGTAAATAAGCATTTTACAAATTAAAGGATTGTATCCTAGATAAGAATGCTTGGACCCATGCTGGTCCTGCTCCATAGGACAATCTATAGTGTAGACAAAATCAAACTGGTTGCTAATTTAATTGTATAATTTGTAATTTTTATGATATTGATTTTACATTCTGTACTCACTAAATTATTACTTGTTAAAATTTTATAAAAATTATCTTCTTTTACAATATTTCCTAAATATGTGAGCACCATGTATCTAACACATAATTAATTTATCTGTCATTGCTTTATATTTAGTTATTTTTACCTATTGTGGTATAGTAATTATTTTTATTCTAGGTGCATCGTCTTCACATAGAATTATATAATAAAAAAGTAGAATATTGTAAAACATTTTAAAAGAGTAACGTTGGAGTTTCTTGCCCATTTTTCTTCATACGAAACTACCTTTTTTTTGGAAGGGACGACGAGAATCAATTCAATGTTTTTGTAAATGTTGACATTCCAAAGTGCCTATTTGAAATAAATGATTTGACTTTGAGAGTCCACAGTTACTCTACCTCTAAAAGCAGCAACACAATAGCGACCTTATTGTAAAGAAAATAAAGATCACTGTCAATCTGATAGACTTGTCAGTGGCAGCAACCCTATTGCAATGACAATAATGATCACTATGATTTTGACAGTGACGCAAAATCATAGGTAAAATAAGTGTGAACACACATGTTCCACATTTCTACATATTATTATATGATACGACAGTCATTTCATAGCTTTCCACATAAAATAGTTACTCCTGCATTATCAGAGCAACTTCGCGCTACGTGAAATTAGCATCTCGGAGACGACAGCTCTAGATTGCATACCTGACGGTTTGTGTATTATAACAGCTATAAAACTAACCTATTTCACACTGAATAGCCAACATAAAGATTGTCAAAATTATTATGAAATAAAATCGAATTTTCAGTTATATCACAAGTCTGGTGGCCATGTCCTCTTTATCCAATCCATTTTAATTTCCGCGTCGAGGAAAGCCGATGAGATAATACTGATATTTTTATCAGTAACTGTACAAATTGGATTATAGTGCTTTAAAAAATATTTCAAAAAGATACTTGGAAATTCGAGCATTATTTTGATAACCTTCTTCGAGATAAATTGCTATACTGGTCAAATACATGCGAGCAGCGGCCGACAATGTTAGTATGAAAACTCATATCTGTCATGTAATTTAAAAATGGAACGAACTTTTTACTTCGACCTATGGTAACCAAGGAGGTAAGGTATCAAAGATTTTATTTAAAACTCGAACTGGCTTAGCACATAGTGATGAATTTGAAAAGAAAAAGTTAACTATTGGCGCGAGAAAAGTTATCGTTGTTCGTCATTGATTTACGTAGTTTGAATTTCCGCGCATTATTTGTGAAAAGTACTGTACAAGCCTTGGCATTGATGGACTCACATATCTGTGCCTCGGCTTCGCCTCGGCCCACATTTGCTCGTTTGTCCATCAAAGCTTCTGTTGTCGGTAGCTGCAGACGTTTGTCCATCAAAGCTTCTGTTGTCGGTAGCTGCAGTAATGTACTTTTTGTCCGCATTATGTTGATGTTTGAGGAAAAACTATTATGCCGTCAAAAATAGCTTTCACGAGGCATTACAGTATTCTCAGTGTGTTCGCAGATCGATGTGATTCCCCGATGTTGCGGAGGTGGATACAGCTCCATGCTGAATTTTAATTTTAATTGTATGTTAATCTATCTGTACCTGCTAACAATAGATGTCAAGTAAAATGTTTACTAACCCTATGGACTTTGCCTGAATATAAAAGTATGCTATTCCAATCTTCTATTCAAATTTATTTAGGTACATCAGGCGCACACTTTTTCTTTATTTTTGGTTGGGGAGTCATCAAATGACCTCTGACGCTATGGGCAGAGCGGAAGGGCGTGTCAGACTCTTACTGACTAAAACCCACCCGTGTTCCTTCAGTTGTCTGTGCGCCAGGGCCACGGTAACTCTTTCGAATAATCCGCGACCTCGGCAGGCATCGGCCCTATCGGACCCCGTCAATTATGCTGACATATCTTTGAGGCGCGCGTGGAACACGACGCGCTGTCGACCCGGGCCTGGTCCTTACCGGACGGAGAGCTGCCCATTGCTCGCCGTCCGCAAGCCCGCGCCTACGGGGGACGGGAGTTGGGAATCGACTCCCGACGCCCAGGGTGTCTCCTCCTGCGGCAACTGGGGGCGTGAGAGTGCAACGATTGATCAGGCGCACCCTGAGTTGGTGACAGCCCCCGTTACCGGCTTGTTGACTGGGTAATAATAGAGCTATTCTCATTTTCCGATACGCGAAAAGGAGAAATATTTGTTCTACATTAAACAGCGCGTATCAGAAAGATGTGGTCATATTTAAGGGTGTGGTCCTATCGAGAAAGCTGTTCAGTTTGATGGTCTGTACCACTTCCTTCTGATACATGCTGTATGTATAACGTTAGCGATCAATCTCGAAGAGCACATCGTTATCTTTTAAAACAAAATATTCCTTATTCCAAGGCCGGTAAACTTCTACGTTATTATCAATAAGCTAAATATTTCATACTTCGTAAAAGCAACCAGCACCATGCTTCAATAAAACAAACGTCTGCAGAAAGCGGAACCTTGCCAACCATTTTGGCTCAATAATTGATTTGGCAAGGCCGGATTTCTGCAGTCAATCTGTTAAGTTTCCGAGCCGTTAACATTGCATACGTAACTTCGAGTTGTAGGCCTAGGTTTTGGTGCTATACTAAATACTACGAAATTAAGAGCTAAAATACTGCAAACCAGTTTGGATAACTGTTCTAGTTCTAACAGCTGGTGACTGTTTCACTGATGTGCCAAGGCCTCTTCTTTACCACGTTAGCTCACTGTGTCTTGGCGATTTCAGGCTAAGGGCCCGTTGTTTGATCTGTAGTCAAACATACTAATAGTTAAAATGCGTTAGTTAAACTAACAATTTGTTAAAAATTACAGAAGTATGTTGTTTAACAAATGGTTAAGCTAACTATAGTAAAAATATTAACAATTTGCTATAAAATTTAATCATGCGGAGATAGAGTAGTTAATCTTTTACAGCTATTGACTATTGTCAAGTGACTAATTGTTAAATTGACTATTGGTCATGTTTAACTATGTATGAGATAACGGGCCCTAAGTCCAGAGACTTTATTATGAAGTATTAATGCCCTCATGGTTCTAGTCCGAAAAAAGGGAAAAACGTTATGCGGCGCCAGCACCCTAATTACGTAACACACTATCTATCACAATCTGAATCATTTTGAAGCCTATTGCTAATCCGATGCTTCACTTGTTCGAAAAATTTGTCTGCTCAACAGCGTAAATAACGCAATGAATGTTGTTGAACTGTCAAAATTAAACCCATTCCTACTGTTAGTGTGTTACGTAATTATCCCGCTGGTTTCCTTAAGATGCTTTCTCTCATGGTTGTGCTAGTCAAAAATCTAATTATTATTATTGTTATCAGCCTTTTGTGTCCCACTGTAGGGCAAAGGTCACTCTTCTCTCTTTTCATTTAACCCTATCCTAATCTGTGTGCGATCAATCTATAAGAAAAAAGTTGAGTTCATTCCGATATCTCCTCCTGGACCTACCGTGTTGCCGTATGCTACCGTTTCCATAAAATCTAATGATACCGTTTTAATCCTTTGAATAAAGGTATTTCTTATAATATCTGATTTGGCCATTCACGCAAGCTTGGAAAATTCGCCCTGTATAGAAAGTAATATATTTTCTGGAAAAGGTTAACGTTACTGATTTTATCTAGAAACAGGATAAAACCCAACAGATACTCGTAGATTTTTATACCAACCTTCGTTATGTTTTCAAAATATGAGTAAGCTCACATTAATCTCATTACATTGTTTGTGTCGGTCGCAGATAAGTGTTTTCTAAACGATCATATTGCAGCCATCAGCTAAATTACTTTGCGTGACGAAGGCGGCCATTTTTAGACGATTAACCAAATTAACTTAAGATTGTTTACGTCCAAATTACGGTTGAGTAGTGTCTGGGTTTAGTTGCTCTGTACATTTTGTTTATTTTTAGAATAGAGTGCAGTATTTTCTTTTTACTTTAAGACAGGAAGTTTCTTATGTTTATTTATTTGTATGCGTAGTTTAATTTTTATCACTTGTTTTGCTTGGCTTTGATTAAGATATTCTTGAATCTATTCATGCTACACGCATTTTTTTGGGAAATCTGATACAATAATTTATAAGACATTGACATTGTATTGCTTAAGAGAAAAACTAGGTACCTATCTAACTCGAATAGCGTGCCTAACCAAAACAGTTTGTTAAGTACTTACTTTCTTTGAAACAAAGAAACAATTAACTAAAAACCCCAAAAACATACAAATCTTGATTGAAAATTAATGAGTTGGGTGTGTATAGCGGTTAAAGAAGATTTTTACAAAATAATATAATTTTTTGCCACTATAGAAAAAGGGTTAGTTTTAATTTCTCTGTCAATAATAATTTCGTAATGAAGTTTGCATCAGATGAGTTTAAACAGATCCAGAGCTGATTGGAAGCGGTTTCGGTCTCGCAAATGTGCTCAAAGAGAAATCTGATTCGATAAAAAAACTAAGATGACATCTGCCTCGTCGGTTTTTTCGATTTACCCGATGAATATTAATTATGTACTTGCATATGAGACTTTATTTTAAGTTATTATTAATTTTTTGAGAGTTTGTTTGAATATGGTTGAGGTGCTTAGATAGTTCGTTTCAAATAATTTAATTTTCCTTTAAATAAAGTAGCGAATTTATCCCGCGGTTTTTTTCTGGTATCACTATGTGGTATACATTTCACGATAATCCAGTATCAATTTTCTGTAATTTTTTCCTTTAAGTACCAACCAAGGCAGCGTCAAACAAAAACCTATTAAGGGATTCCTAAGCGTTTGCAACTTGTGGTCTTGTCGACATAATGATCCGGGTCAGGGGGCCTACTCTGAAAGTCCGTCAACGAAGATACGGGCCCGTCCGAAAGTAGTACGACACATCCGAATAAACCCTACTTCCTGATTAATTAACTTTTTCGGACGGGCATTTACACATCGGTAGTAAGAAAAACTGTCAAATCGTGTTGTCATTCATTTTTAGTTCGGGCCCCGAAGTAATCTTATGTCCGTAGGTGATACGGAATAGGAACTGTCCGTAACTTTGGCCAAAATTACGGAATTCGTGCTTTGAGAGTAGATCCCCAGACGTTGGCGTGTCATGGAGAAACTTAGACGATTAGTGACACGTGCTCTCGAAGTCACAAGTTCCTCTTAAGAAATAGAGATGAGACATGTCTTTTTGAATTGCGAATCGATGGAAATTTTCGCTGTAGGTACGTGATCAGAGTTAATGTAAAATTTATTATAGGCACACGTTTACAACTTTTGAAGGTTAATCATCAAAGGGCTGTTACAAACCACTCACAGAAAACCATAGGTTCCCCTTTTTTTCTTCTTCTTCATTATAGGTACTTTGATGACCAAAGAGTCTGATTAATCTCTTGTGTCATTAAATTGAATGTACCTAATTACTAAACACTACGACAAATTACCTCATTTTTCAGACCTTTAAAACTGATAGCCTGAAATAAATCTTTTCAAAATGTACAGCAATAATTTTGATGGTGGCTTTGTGTGTGTTAGTTCGGTATAAAGCCAAAATAGTTCCCAGTAGACATACTAATAGGATTGGTGTGGAATTTTGGATTAAAATGGCTGCTCAATTAATGATAGATACCTAAGTATATTATATAGTCCTCCAGACCGTATTTCGGCCACAACGGCCAATCTCAAGGGAAACTAGCGTCCGGCGCGGAAGATATTATAGTGTACAAGTGTGTGCGCAGACACAGGTACACTCTCTTTTCTCTCACTTTCATAGTGAGATAGGACGGCAATCTGACACGACCGGAGAGAGATCAGGCGCAGGACCAACGGCTTAACGTGCTTTCCGAGGCACGGGGCACGTATCTCACCGCCAACTTCCAACTCCGGGCTGTTACTAAAAAATCCTAATTGAAAAACCCAATAACACTTTGCCTAAGTATAACAAGTGAATGGAAAACTACAGTGTAGAAACAGAAATTTCAGGTAGTTGTTATAATATTAAAATGTATTTTTTTAGGTAGCCTTACATGCTCAAATTGGAAAAATACCATCATAAATTGGTTTCATTATCTTCGTTTGAACTATCGCACTTGAACTCGAAAACCATTTTATCGTACGATGTTCGAATAAAATATCATAAATTAGACTAGATTTTGATCCATTACTTGCGTGCGTCATTAATTTGTATTCAGATGAGTAATTTAAATGATTTATGTTTGGATTCCAGACATAATTAGATTTACTAGTAGGTATCCAATATAATGAGCAGTGGTGGCCCAGTAGTATCGGCCCCGACTTACGAGTTGTACGTCGTGGGTTCGAACCCAGGCAGGCGCTTTACTTTGTGTAAATAATTTCATCACCACTGCTCTCAAAACAGTGAAGGAAACATCGTGAGGAAACCAGCATGTCCTAGAACCAAAAATTCGAAGACATGTGACATCTACCAACCCGCACTGGTCCCGCGTGGTAGAAAACAGCCCATTCTCTCTCAAAGAGAGGAGGCCTGTGTCCCAGCAGTGGGAATATTTTAGGCTGATTATGCATCCAATATAATTTTTGAATTTATACTTGCGTATTGGTAATCAGAGGTCAATTTAATCATTGGTTGGAAATGTTGCAACGTAAAACGTGACTTAAATAAAAATGTCACATGTGACCAAGATTATGTCTAGAGTTTAGACATAATCATGGTCACATGTGACATTTTATGTATTTTTATGACATTCTAAATCTAGACTCTAGACTTTAAAAGAGACTGTGACCTCGTGAATTATTTTCAGTCTTTCTTCTCAGAGCAGTCTGATAGGAAATACCGAACTCATCTAGTTTTAAAACATAAGATAATTTTGAAGCGTAATAGTGTTTTATTCAACTTATATAGGTACAGAAATAAATATCATTTCATCACCTATTTACGTGTATATGAATAATGATTCTTGTTGACTGTTAAGTCAACAAGAATCATTCTACCAAAGTCCAAAGTGTAGCCAATATTATCAAACAATATAATACCTGCGGTAGACAGATATTTTACCAACTTCCGATACGTATTTGATTTAAAATCCAATATTCAACAAACATGTCACACTTTTCAGATATTCGAGAATTTCAAACTTCCAAATTCAAATTTTTGATACTGAATACCTAAATCGAATAACTTAAGCGTTGTCGCATCCCTAGCGAGAATGAGAACTAGGTTGACTGGGCCACTGCATGTAATATTACTGCGACATACATTTCTCTTGCAAACAAACTTTACTGGGCAAGAGCTAACATAGAAAATTTATGGCTTTTACGGTAGTTAAGTGGCTGGGGAAGTGACGTCCGAGTTGTAGGATTTCTGGATACGTTTTTCTTTTACTTGAAATATTGTATTTAGTTTGTTTCCTGGTTTACTTTCTTCCTAAAAAACTTTCTTCACGATCGTGAATCTTTAGTAACTGATGTAGATTAACAGCCGAACCCAAATTTTGGAGTACTAGCGATAGAAAACCTATCTATCTCTGGTTTTAACGTCCCAATAATCTTTCAGAGATTATGGAATCCTACCGGCTCACGTTATGTATCGAAGGGAGGGTATATCGCTTTCTACGGATAGCCATTTGTATGAAAAAGCCAAAGTATGTGTCCATATAACATTTTGACAGCTATTTGTTTGACAGGACAGTTACTAAAGATGACAATTAGGTTTATCCGCCGAATTGAAAGGGGTAAACACATCTATCTAAGTAATATTTACTTTTAAAAAATACAAACAAACTCAATGCATTTATTTAAAATAAAAATAAAACAATTACAGGCACTTTTGAATTGTCAAGGGGTCTGTTGGTCAGAAAGATGAAGCTAGTTGCCCATTGCAAAGCGTAGTAGGTACCTATGGAGAAGAATGGGCAAGAAACACCAAGGACACTTTTAAATCAAAATATTGGTACTTTATAAATAATAATTTAAAACATGTCCGATTCAATTCAAGTGAAAGTACGTTAAGCGAAAGTGATTTTGAAATCGTAACAGAGTTTCCGATTGGAAAAATGATTTTGAGATGAAAATGATCTTCAAAATCTTCAAATCAAAAGAACTTATAAATGCCGCATTGACCATAATAATATGAACAAATTAAGTTGTTATGAACTTTGTAAAGATTTCGTTCAAATAAAACAGCAGTAAGTAATTTACTCACCGAAATATAACCTCATTTAAAAGGAACCTCAACAAAGTTTGGTGTTTCTTATGTCAAACTGTCGTCAAACTGTGAACATTTAATTCCTCCTATTTGTTCAATAAAATGCAATAAAATCTTGTATAATGTACTATTTGCTTACAGACTTTTAATTTAATAGATTTTAGAGCCACAAGATACAAGCGACGCTTAGTTTGTGGCTCACCGAATATGTCACACTGTATTGTTACTTTTTGATGAATATACTTTTATTTATTTATTACTGTTGTATAAATTATAAATTAATCCAGTAATTTAAGAATTTAAATGTAATTTTTTTTTCTATTAAAAGATAATAAACATACACGTTATTTTTTAAAGTGATGTTGGATGTAATGGAACGCTCTCTGATGGGAAAGCATACAATCATATCTATTGTTTTCGTTAGATAGGTAGCCTTTATCGATGATTGTGAGACGATATTCAAGGACAGATAGAATTTTACTGTCTATCATTAATAGCGATCTGTCTTTAACTGAAAATAGGTAATTGGGTTTGGCCGTAAATCGCTTCGTTATTCGTCGGTTGATAGTAGTGATGGCTGTGTCACACGCCCATATTCTCTTTTTTACAAATGTAACATATCACGCCTGGCCCTGCAGTCTCGACATAGATACCGACAAAAATCGGTCGTTAAGTCCAATCGTTCTCAAATTTCTTTAATAGATTTTCAACTTTATGTTTTGGACATAAAGTTGAAAATCTATTAAAGGAATTTGACATCGATACGACTTAGCGACCGATTTTCGTCGCTATCTAATGTCGAGACTGCAGGGCCTGGGCCGGCAATCTCGACATAGATAGCGACGCTGTCGCAAACTACCGATCGCTAAATATTAAGGTGACACCTCAGTTGTAGCCCGCCAAATTAAAATTTTCTTTGAATTTTACGATTGGTATGAAATTGATGATTATTATTATTTATTATTCGATAAATACTTATATCATTCTCACAGTCGAGACTCGCATTTTGATCAACATACGACGTACAACAGAGCTGCAATTTTCAAAAAACTAAAGAAAGTTTGAATTTTGCGGACTATAACTGAGGATTCACCTTAATATTTAGCGATCGGTAGATTGCGACTGCATCGCTATCGAGTCGAGACTGCCGGCCCTGTTTCCCGAACGGGTTAGTCAGAGATGTACCTATAGTCGACAATCATTTCGCATTATCCATTCGCTAAATAACAATTTGATAAGCTATAATCCCCAACGTTATTTAAAATATATTTAAATAATTTTAACGTTACTTTCATCAATCAAAATGCTTTGATCTCTTTTCGTTTATCTGTACCTAATATATTTCGACATTATTTGCAAAAGTTTTCACATTCGTTAAGAGTTATTTTTGTGTTTTGTATTTCAAAGGATTAGTCCCGAAAATTACATGTAGGCGAGCTTTGCTTAAAACTCATCTAAAACATTCTACATAAATACCTAATTAGTTTGATTTTCATTTGTTTGAAAATACTTTTACCGACCTACCTTTTTTTCTACCGATTCCTAGATTTACCTACCTGCTATAATTTTTATATCTTCGCGATATTAAAGTGTGGTCTGCAATCTGCATAGCTTTGCATAATAATTATGAGAAAGTTTCTTCCCTTCGAAACAATTTACAAGTAAAATTATCTTCCATTTTTTGAAAGAACTAGTTTAATGTTGTTAAAAATATTTCAGGATGATACCTACCCTTTTTTTTCTACCTTCAGGTTTAGGAAATAAGGTTCAAAATAAATCAAACAAACAATGTCTTTGGTACACTTTATTAATATAACGACAGCGAATTGCACGTATTTCATCCATTGACATTAATTACAAGGCATTTTGCATTTTATTTACACTTTTAATTTCCCAATTTTTACATTACAAAAATATTTTTAGCGTAACACAGCGCTACCTACAACTTCCTATGACTAATGACTATACATTTATAGAAAAAAGTACCTTCGTCAATGGGCTCAAAGTTCATTATCGAACTACATAATTGACGTAAATACTTTTATTCTTAGTTATGACAAAATTTATTTACACTAGACATTATATTTTGGCTATTCTGTACATTTTTCGTATACTTACTTCTCTATTTACATACAATTTTTAGTAAAGTGTTTTTTTTTTACATTGTTCGTTCTAGTAGTTAAAATATTTCATATTTTATATGAATAAGAAGGGGTTTATCTAATAGTTTGTACAGCATTTTCTAATCTTTAAAAGTTCACGCAAACAGGTTCCTGAACACAGGAACAGCTATTGATAGATATGTACATAATAAATTAGACACAATGAGAACACATACCAGCCGATTTATGGCCCCTGCAAACAGGCGCGACGCAACAGTGCGACGCGACTCTAGTAGAACAATTTCTATGAAAACTCATTGAAATTATTCTACAAGAGTCGCGTCGCGCTGTCACGTCGCGCCTGTCTGTGGGAGCCTTTATTCTGTAAAAATGTCACCGTGAAAATATAGATGAAGTCTGCTTGAAGTGAACTGTCACCGTACATGACGCTAGGGAATCTAGGGATTGACAGTTCACTTCATATATCTTCGCTTGCATGACATGTCTTATCTCATTTTTTAGCTGATTTGAGTTAGGACAACTACATTTTTCTATTCATGATTCTTTACATTTTTCACTAACCGTCCCTTTCAAGAGGAACAACGGTTAGCGAAAAATTTACTAATAATTAATAATTAATTAGGAGAACTACATTTTTCTATTCATGATTCTTTTTTTTCATGATTTTTTTGCTGATTTGAGTCAGCTCTTTTTTTCGTGATTTTTGATTTTTTTCGTGAAAAATGAGATAGAACTTTTAGTCATGCGAGCTACAATATACTTCACCTAAGTTTTCACGATGAGATTTTTACAGAATAGCACTACAGTACATTAATAATAATCACAATTACTTTGTGAAAATATAAAAGTTCTTTTAAATGTCAAAACACGAATGTTAACACTGTTTTATATTTGTCATACAAAAGGAGATCACTGCAATGTGTTACCTGTAACAAAAAAAGGAAAAAGTTATAAAACAGACGAAAAACGTTAAAAAGAAACCTTTAAAGGTTCCGTGTTTTTATGAACGAGAATTTCTGTTAGCGAAGGATGGATGATGCAATATTATTCGCACCCCCTTTCATCCCAGAGGGGGTTTGTTTGATTTGCTGCCATTTTTATAATTGGTCTAGCGACCCGACCCTGCTTCGTACGGGTTTTACGGCTGGAAAAAAACATAAGATTTCTCTATCATGTATAAGTGTCATATTAATGTATTTACACCCTTCAAAATGAGATGAATGGTGCTGATTTACATATATGCGTCATGTTTGTAAATTGGCGCCGTCAGTCAGGACTGGTCATCTCTTAACTGCCACGGCTTATAATAATTTTTGAATTGTTTTTTTTTTGTTTTTATCTTTTTTATTACGGACGCTTTTAACGTGCACATGCTTCTACATCGTTCTCAAATGTATAATTTCAACATGAATGATGTAAACAATTTTTTGTAACAATATTTTGATTTTAAAGATTGTCCATGGAGTTTCTTGCCCGTTCTTCTCTATAGGAACAACGCGGTCACACGGACAGACAGGAAAAGCGACTTTAATGTTTATAATATTTTTAAATAAACATATTAGCTGTTATTTTTCAAACGTAATAATAATGCCTGAGATTTGAAATTCAATAGGTGTGAAGTATACTGTGCGCAATCCATTCCAATATGATATTTAATAATAGGGTTGCCAACTTTTGTTATGGGGGTGGGGCTGTACTAAACCGACCAACATCAAAACTATACAAACATTCCAGAATAAGGTACTCAGGAGTATTGTTAATGCGCCCTGGTATATAAGAAATGACGACCTCCATCGTGACCTAAAAATGGAACCAGTCACCAACATAATACAAAAATTTGCTGAGGCCCATGAACACCGACTCCACCGACATGTGAACATCGAGGCTATTCAGCTGTTAGACCAAACAAATATAGTGCGAAGACTAAAACGAACTAAACCTTTTGAGTTAGTGTAGTGTAAAAAGTGTAGAAATAAAAGTGACAATGACACACATAATAACACATGAACAAAGTGTTTATATTATTATAACAGACTCTAAGAAAGTGGAACGGACTTGTAAAGTACAATCAACACTATTCTAAGTTTTAAAATAATTAGCACGTAAAAAATTAAGTTAGATTAAAATTGCTTATTAGTCTCATAGGCTAGATTGTAATTAATTATTAAGAACCTGGTTCTTTTTAATAAATGATAAAAAAAAAAAAAAAAAAAACTTTTGTTATATCAAATATAATATTTTTGAAGCCATTGCCTGTAAAAATATAGTAAATACAGACAAAATAAAAAAAAAATATAGTAGGGACGTTCAAAAAAAATTGTTTAAGTAAATGTATATTATTTGCTTCTTTGAGCCTTTATTATCAGGTTTTTATTTTTTAGATGACTCATAACTATTTTATTACACTCTAAATTAAGATAGTGACTCTTTTATGAGATTAATACTGGCACTATTACGCTTATTTCACCATTTTGTATTGAAATGAAAATAAAGCAGTTTCACCTACTATTTTTTTTTTTTAAATATAGTATTTAGGCCTCTAATATACTAGGATACCATATTATATGGTAGGGTTGGCAACCCTATTTAACAACAATATGAACCTTTGTTAATCTCCAACAGGTAGGTAATATTAATAGTGCTAAAATATTTTGTGAATTTTATAATAATAATATATTGCTTTAATACATATTATATATATAAATAGTGTTTAAATGTGAGTAATTAAATAAATAATGTTTTGATTGTGCATTAAGATTTGTAAGATATTGTAAAAGAAGTGGAGTTGCAATAGAATAATTAAAAAGAAATGCTGAATTTATACCTACCTATTTAACCATATCGGAAAGCAAACTGAGCAACAAAATCTTAAAACAGAAAACAATAAGAAGGCTCTATGTATAGATAAATCTAAATTACAAACGAACAAAGGTGCCTACAGTTTGTAGAAAATATATAAAAGTCGGGATTCATTTTATAAAATCAACATGTACAACCCATGCATACAATGTTTTATGAGCAATGAAGCGGAGCGATCTAAATCTGTACAAACGTGAACTAAATAAACAAATCCGACTCTATAGTTAAATATAAAAATCAAAGTTATTACGCAGGTCCATCGTGTGATGGGTATGGGCCATAAAAGAAGCGAGATCAAAACAAAAATCTCGATGATTCCCCTTTGAACATAATCATAATATTTCTCATTATATTTTTATGGAGTTATTCTATTATTTTATTCGTTTTTTCACTCCTTGTTATTTCCCGTGTTTGAATTTTTAAGAGTTCCGGCAAATGACAAATCCTAATAGTTCTTCCTTTTTTCGCCATTTTATTCCCGTAAATGTTTCTGACGAACTTTTTATTTTATGTTTGGGTAGAACAGAGTGGTTACTACATGCCATTAATCTAACTTTCATCAGAATAGAAATTCATAATTTAATATTGTGTTTGTTTTCCCTATTTCCGTAGTTTCTCTTTTTGTGATAGAACTTCAGAAGGTCCCATCTCAAAAATTCGCTGTGTTGATTACAATAGCGCAATATATTACGACGTCGTGTTGATTAAACGAACTGTGTATACCGGATTGAAGTACAGAAAATGCACATACACAAATCTGTGCAATTTATTCTGTTGTGTGTGCAATATACAAATACACTAAAATTCCGGATCGGATTCCGGAATGGCGGAAAAATAATAAGATTTATGTTAAAAATTGTGTGCAATTTACATTGTGCATTGATTCATTTGTCGCATTGCATTTCGAGTAAGATGGATAGGTGCAATACGCTTTAGTCAGATACACTGCATTTACGTTGGATACCTATTGAATAAATAGGGTACACAAAAATATAAGTTGAATTAACTTTTATGTACAACCACTTTACATTTATCTTTCATTATACAGAGTGGATTTTTGAGATGGGGTGGTAAGGGCAGGTACCTTAACCGTTGCAGCTAAAGGAAAACGGTCTTACGAGACTGTCTTTAACTTATTGAGACATTTTGATCTGCATTCACAGATTTTATAAAAAAAAGTACAGAAAGATTTTTTGATGCCAGTCGTTCCTGTAAAATTATAAGGGACCATTTGAGGTTTGAGTAAGTACTAGAAAAGTTAGATATCACAAAAAACTTTTCCCATTTAATTCGTAGGGTTCTCTAGCGTACTTTGTTATGTTGAATGGACTGGCCACTTCTTTTACTGCCCCATCTTTAAAATCTACCTTATATAGCTGTTACGTTTCACAAATACGCTTCAATTATTGCAATTAATAACATTTTGTCATCCATAAGCGAGTGTCATGTGACTGTCACATGAAAAAAAAATTGAAGCCGCTCAAGATTATCGAGTTGGTCTTGGATAAGGTCAAGATAGCTGGCATCAGCATAGTCAAGGATGGGTAGAAGAAGCGATTGTGCAAGCGCAATCTTGGTGGGAGTCGGTAGAAAATTACGCAATCTCTTCAAAGATGCCGCGGATGCAAAAAGCTTGCGGCTAATTTCTTGTAGCTGGGCAGTCCAAGAGTAGTTCTTATCAATGAATATCCCCATGTTTTTTACTTTCTCACTGAAGAGAACAACTGCGTTGTCAAAAGAAACTTGGGGAAGAGTCGTCCAGTCGATCCTTGAAACCGTCCTGGAACTGCCCACCACCACAACTGCGTCTTTATGGGGTTGACCGTAAATCCATATCTCTTGCTCCAGTCGCATATTCGAGCTAGATCACGATTAATCGGTAAGACAGCCTCAGATAGATTTCCAAGAGGAGCTCGGGAGTAAATGTGTAAATCATATGCATAAAGATGGCAGAAAGAAATTAGTTCATCGGAGATTGAGTTAATAAAAACTGCGAAAAGTAAAGGGGATAGAATGCCACCCTGAGGTACACCGGTAGAAGTATTACTCCAGGAAGACAAGATCTCTCCAATGCAAATACGTTGCTGGCGACCGAACAGGTCACTATGAAACCAGTCAATTACCCATGAAGATATGTTGAGAGAGCATAGAATGCCAAGAAAAACGTCAAAATCAACAGTATTAAAAGCATTACTGAAATCTAGCAAAGCTAAGACCGTTAGATTACCGGCATGATTACATGGCTGACCTTATATTATCCGTAATGTTCAAAAGCGCTGTGGTAGTGCTATGACCAGGACGGAAACCAGACAACCAGAAAGTGGATTAACCGTTCAAGGACTTTGGATAGAAATGGTAAGACGGATATTAGCGGTATTCAGAAAAGGATGTGGGATTAGACTTTTTAGATAAAGGAATTATTTGAGCATCGTTCTATGAGCATGGACAGACACCACTAGATGCAGAAAAATTGAGGATGTGACAAATGACAGGAAGAATAACATCCAGCACAGATGAGTGAGTGTGTGGGGGTCTGTGGTGTGTGGGAGTCGGAAGAGAAGAAAGAAAATTCAGTGTATTCAATTTTATTGACCTATCAAAGTTGGACGAAGCAGTAAAATGATTATTCATTGCATCAAGGCTATGTCTTTTGGGATTGTCTCATGTCGGGTTTTACCGACCCCCAATGACCTAAGAAATTTCCAAACTTTGGATGCGTCCCCATTTTGGACAGAAGTATGACTGTGGTGGCGATTAGCATTTCTACACGTCTTATTGCAGTGATTACGGATTCAAAGGTATAATCGAATGATTTTTTCTAAGTTTATTTTGTCGAGTGTTCTATCATGTCTAGCCTATTGATAAGTTTTGCATATCAGAAGTGGTAAATATGAGGATCTTATTAGTGTTATGTAACATTCACGTACCTACTACCTATCTATCCATATTATGCGAATAAGTAATAATATTTTGATTTGGTTTCCATAGAAAAAACCTACATCGTGTAGAAACGAAACTCCCAATTTAAACACGTTTAAAACCGCGCCATTAGGGCTCCCACACAGGCGCGACGCGACGGTGCGATGCGATTCTGGTAGAACAACTTCTATGAAGTTTTCATAGAAACTGTTCTACTAAAGTCGCGTTGCGCCTATCCGCTGAAGCCATTACTCTACAATTTCGAGGCTTATGATTTTATCGATTAGTCAGGTTTTTAATCCAATCAATTTGCACTGCCTTTGCTACTCTTCAACTTTAAGACATACAACTGGCCCAGTTTCCCTTCTATGTAAAATAATATCCGTATTTCCGTGGTCTAGCCAACAAAACGGTGCATACAAAATGTCTGCTTCAGCGAGTCTGCGACAGCCTGGCTTACGATATCAACTTCACGGCATGTACACACGACTGACAATTTTAAGCCGGTACTCCACAACGTTGAGACTCGTTGCTTACTGATATGGACGGCTTCGTTTTGCATCAAAATATTTATACAAGTTATTACTCAGAAGCACTTGAAGTGTATGTACATATATAATGTTCTATGGCGTCACTTTGCACGTATTTTGAAGAGTCATTTCCTCTGCTCAAAAACAATCACTGTGTTTTCGTAAAGTCAAATCTTTTATGGTTTTATTCGACTTAGTTTCACCAGGTACTTTTACAAAGGCACTTAATTTGTTAATGTATTGTAGTTAGGTAAATGTATTTATTTTCGTGCTAAATAAGACTGATCTATTCACAAATAAATGGGTTAATTTAACCACATTAAAGGCTCCCACAGACAGGCGCGACGCGACAGTGCTACACAAAGGCGCCGCTCGTCGCGCGACGCGCGGTGCCTTTGTGTTGGGCGTCGCGTCGCGCCAGTGTGTACGAGTCTTAACTTGGCTCAATAAACTGATGATGACTCAGTCGAAACGAATTTTGGAAACTTTTTATCGTACCTAATCTATAATGGAAGCAGTTACTTTATTTTTAAGCTCGCATTGTTCGAAGTAACTAAATAAAATCTAAAACTTTTCGGATCGTAAATAAAAATACATTTTACGCACATTTTACTACTCAATAAACATTTTTGCCTGTTTCTGACAGTTGCCTTTCGAATGTTTGATACATTTTTATTGGATTTATCCTGGAGTTTATTATTAAAACTCGTGCATGAATCAGAATCTCACATTTGACTACTCTAGCTGTGCCTACCTATTGTAGGTATCTCAATAAAACCTTTAATTTCAAAACTAGTTGCCGGTATTCGTGACTGATAAAAATATTTTTTAAATTATATAGAAGGTTATTACACATAAATAATTATGCTCCAAAACTACATAAATATTGCCAACCAAAATATTTGATGCACAGTGGTTCCTATTTTTTTTTCTATTTTTAGAATGCTTTTTCCCCTATATCGCGAAAAATCGCCTAAATTGACAGCTGTCACGTGAGTTTACGATTACTCTCAAATTGGGACACATAGAGTGATTTTCTATATGTTACAAAAATACGATCATACAGGAATGATGCGCCAATTTGTTGCCTACGAGTTTCGCAAAATTAATAACGAGCGTTTTCAAAATTGAGCTTTCGACTAAATGTTATGTTCGAAAAATTTGTCGTATATTCCTTAGCTTAATATTTGTTTGAGCTTAGATATTACATTTTGTTCACAAACTTTTTATTATTCACTAAACCATAAAACTTGAATGACCGAGAGCAAGAGACTCTAGAGCTGCAAAATATAGAAATATAAAATGAAAATGCAGTTACATGGAAAACAATTTGCGCAAAACTGTTCAATTGAATTCAACCCTCTAAAATGTGTGTGTATGTACTTTATTGCCCATTTTAACCGAACGAACCTTTTTCTTGTTTTATTTTTAGTTCATGTTTGTGTACATCAGCGAGCAGTTAGTAAAATAGAAAATAGAGAATTGTAAAATAAAAGTTGAAAACTTTTTCTCACTGCCTATTTGACTTCAGTTTTTACTTCATTAAAACTCTTTTTTGATAATTTATCTATGTATTCTATTTATTACAAGCTTTTTATATTATTTATTTCTGTAGTTGCCATTTTTTTGTCACAACTAATTGCTTTCTCTTTTATAAATAACAGCTATTGTTCAAAGTTCTCATCTAAATAATGGTAAAAGATTAAAACTATAACGATACCATTCCATTAAACTTATTTAGTTTTGCTTGTCTCCATTTATTTCTACTTGAATTTCTATTAGTGCTGCAATTATCAAAACTGTTTAGAATTTCAATTAAGTATCTATTTGGTGCTGGTATTTTCAACGGACAGTTTGCTAAATAGATATTGGTTAACTATTAAACGTTACGAGCATATATTCCTGATCAAAGCATTATTAATCCTATCAACTACCAGCAATATTTGTTCTATTAGTAACAATTTTTGGCATGGAAGCACAGAGAGTTTATTTTCTATTCTTATTTTATGTTAACGCGTCAGTTAATTATTGAAAGTGATTTTAAAATATTTGTTTACCTTAATGACTTTCAACTTACCCCTACATCTACAGCGCAGACACGATAGGCTCCTTATCCGAAGTATTTACAGTTTTATCTACAAACATATACATATTCACACAGTCTTCGTTAGGACTCGGGTTGTCCTCTGGCTTCTCATCAGGACTTATATTCTCAACGCCATCATCTTCATACACCTTTAATTTATCATTGAATTCTATTTTATATCTAACTGAGGGTATCTTACTAACTGTGGAGGTCAAAAGGGACTCTTGCACGGTATCGTTACCGTTGCAAGTTTTCTCTGAACGAAACATACCTGTCCGCTCTGACTGGTTGAACTTCCTCTTAGATCTCTTAGTGACCAACGCTCCTAAACACGGGAGTATCTGCATGAACTCTTTTCTGAAGTTCTCGTTCAACCATGCGTAGAGGAATGGGTTGTAACAAGTGGAAGACATAGCGATGAAGTGCGCAACGAAAAATAACACCATGTAATATCTCCAGTCTTCGGCCAATGAATAAAAGTCACTACTTATATTTATTAGGTTCAAAGGCAGCCACGACAACCCAAATATGGCCACCATTGCTATCAACATTCTGTTTGTTCGCCTCTTCCTTTCTCTTTCTGCGTCTTCCTTCTTACTGTTCTTACTTCCAGGCCTTGATTTTAATCTATCATTCAATTTTACACTAACACATGTATAGCAAAAAGCCATTACAATGAAGGGAACCACAAACTGCATAATTGTGGTCACTGCGCCAAACGCCTTACGAATTTGGTCTGAAGGCCATTTTTCCGCGCAGTAGACATCTTGAAGGGCCATGTAGTAGCCATAGGGGAAGGTCACAGATAGAGAGAACACCCAAATGAAAACAATCAGGCAAATACAGGTCTGGATCTTCATGCGAGGTTTGAAGGGATAGATGATGACGAAGAATCTATCTATAGCTATCGAAGTTAAAGTTAACGTGGAAATATAGACGCTGCATCCTTGTGCATAAGGCATAATATGACACAAGGGGCCTCCGAACACCCATCTACCGAGGAAAGTGTAAAGTGGTGTAAATGGTACAGCAAACACGCAAAGTAGGATGTCTGATAACGCGAGGTTCGTGATGAAGAGATTAGTGACGGTTTGCATAGCTCGGTTCCTGATCACTGCGTAACATACTAGAGCATTCCCAAAGATTCCAACTACGAAAATAATGGTGTATGCTGTACAGAAAGCTGCTTGAATCGCTTTATCCTCAATTGGGTCAGTCGTTGTATTGTTTTGGAATTCATCGTTGATTGCGATGTATGTGTCATTGTCAGTTGGAGTACCGGTTGCCCATAGGTCGGTCGGCATAATTCCTTCTTGTTCTTAACTTGTCATCATAAACCACTTAGGTTTGGTTTTATCATATTTGGTATGTTTTATCTTATTTATCTCTATCTGAAGATTACTTTTTCTCATACTGTTATTGACTGCTTATATGCCTGTTATGTTTGTGATCTTCGAAAACAAACATAATATGATATCTGAGCATTGTTTTCTATATCCGGTCGATCATTCTTGATTGATGATTGAAATCTGAAACAAGACAGAGAATATTTATCGTATTTGTTTGAGTGAAACTTTTTAGACAGTTATTGACATCTTCAGTAATGGCATTGAAGATATTATTTATTATGGACGCATTTATTAAGTTACCGACATCTAGTCTAGAGTGCTAAAGAACAAAGCAATCCTAAAGGTTTTCTAGATATCTTTCTTTACAACACTAAAAATATGATAGTTATTAAAGAAAGCTCCACATGGTCAAAGTTATTGTTCATAAAGTATTAATACCGGTTCGAAGGGTATTTTTATGTCTTAAATTTTCCGAGCTGTATGTATTTCACACTCGGTAAGTGTTTTGATTGGCAGTAAAAATACTTTTGTCTATAAAATCGGAATGCTGAAGTGGAAACTATAAAATGTGGATTCTAAAATGAGTTCTGCCATAAATATGTCTGTAAAGTCGATGAAGTGGATACCAACAAAAATGCTGGTTCAAATAAAAATATTTTGTTTTATTTGTATTGTGAACTGGTATTTGTAAACATCACATCAAGGCGTTAGTCATTCTTTCTGATATTACCACATATATTGCTGCCGGTAAAAAGCTAATTATTTGAGTAGATTGTAAACTTTGTAAACTATATTGTTCTCACTGAAATCAGCATGATAAATACACTCTATAAATGCTCATCTAGGGTTATGTTTGCACACGGACGTTACCTCTAATCGTTTAGTATCCATCTAACAAAATATTCTTACTTTCATAGTAATAAGGAAGATTATCCAAACAGATCAGATTAGAATAGACAAAGTTAAATAGTTTATAATGCCTAACTAAAAAGTAATGGACACTAATTGTTTTTCGAAATGACATGTTGTTTGCTTGGTATTAAGATCAGTTCAGTAGCTTCTAGACAATGAATTTTCATTTGTACCTATATATTTTGGTTTCTGTGAGCCCTCCGGGTTAATCGTAAGTCAAAATATGTAGATTACAGCAGTGGTACAGTATGTGCCAAGGAAAATAATCTAATGGACTATCTCTCTATCTAATTTGAGGTAGACGTGGTTTTCTCATCAGTTGTAAAATCCAGTCTCGAATCTCATTGCTGTTTATTAGTTAATGAAGACGATGGCATGACTTGGCACACCATTTATGTTACGAATACCCCAGAGACATAAGTATACGGAGGACTGGCGAAGGTCTGGGTAAAGTATTTTTTCGATATCTGTATATGTGTAGGTTTGTAAGAAGTTAAAAAAACGAAAAAAGCAGCCTGTCTGTCCCACAGTCTTTTAAAGGCGTTCAGACAATTCATAAAAATCTGTGAAACGATATGCCCATTATTTTTCTTTATTCACGAATTCTTGACATCTATAAAAGCCCAATAAATCGTTTCTGTCATTCTCATATTCTTTTCAGATGGAACTGAAGATAATAGCTGTGCTAAGAATTTCTGTTCCATTTTTGCTTTTTTGTGCGGTAAGAAAACAAGTAAGGTTTCTTTTTCTTATTAATGATGTCGGCATCTAAAACCTATGTTAATTTATGCAAAAAAACATTAACTTTGAACTAGACAAGTATACAGCATTCATTTTAAAGGTATTTAAATAAGATTAATTAGATGCCATAGTGAAATGTGCTATCGTCAAATATGTGCGTAACGCTTATTAAAAGGTAAATCAAAAGTTTCCCAAAGATGGAAGGAGGTTACAAAATTATTATGATGAAAAAATATTTTTTAAATAGTGTGGTAAAAATACAAGTTTATGACAAGAATTATGAGGCCTGCATTCAATAAAATAGAAGAAGAAAAGTGAATAAAATTTGTAACAGAGTAAGTGTGCATGGATACTTGCCTGGACATAAATAGACTCGGAAACTGTAATAAATAAAACAGTTTACAAGATGAAGGAAAATGAATATACGAGAAAAATATTTTCCTTATGTATCTACCCACTGGATACAAATTTTCTTGGTAAACATTTCGATCTGATGTCGTTCGTTTTTAACGTTTACCCTAGCTTTTAATAAAGGATGCTTATCAAAATTTAAATTGTTAAAGGTTACAGAAGCAGCTGTTCTAGAAAATAATTACAAAGTTAGAAGATGCATCTTTGAAACGTATTAAATCTGGAAGAAATGAATGAATTAAAAGGGATGATATAATTCAGTGATAGCTTAAATCCCTCGAAATGTTTGAAAGAATTTAGATGTTTCCTCCTATTATAAATACCTCACGATATTCCCATCGCTCCATTGGTTGGTAAACATCAATTTAATGAGACGTTTAGTCGATGATAAATACATATACCTATATATATCTATTTGCCATCGTTATTTATTTCAGTCGTAAAAATCGTCAGTATATTTTATGTATCGTGAATAAATCAGTCACCTTCATTATTATTATGTTGGTATTGATCACAGATGTGGCTACTTGGAAAACCGCCAAAGTTTTATACTCGATATAGATAGTCAAAATAAATAAAGTTATTTTCATAACAATATAGATAAATTATAATTGGATATTGGTTAGGATATGGCTTCTTAGTAATTACGGTAGTTAAAGTACCTACTAGACTTTTGCCGGCGCTCCGGATACTTATGTCTCTAAAGTATTCCTGTCATATATGGTCTGCTATGTCATGCCATCGTTTTCACTAACTAATAAACAGCAAGAGATTCGAGACTGGTTTTTACAACAGATGAGAAAACCACGTCTACCTCAAATTAGATAGAGAGATAGTTGGTCCCTCTGATGTAATCTAAGGTACAAATGGAAATTAATTTTCTAGAAGCTGTATGTAACTATTGCAGTATTAATCCTGCTATTACATACTTTTTGTTCACAAATCGATTAAATACTTTTAAGCGTCAATCGGTCAGCTTGTTACTATTCGTAATTTTTTAGAAGATTCAAAAAATCCACAATTGCCAAAAGCTTCATTCTGTCGATGGAATTCTCAATTTAATGATGAATTTTTACTTTGGTTATTAAAAAGATTTATCAAATATGTTTAGCAAATGCTAGACTTTCTAAAGTGAAGTTTCCCTTATGAAGCATTAATCTTATCATATCATTATCGATCGTGTGTCCGTTCCCACGATTATTCTTCAATTTTTTTTTGGTAAGTATTCCCTTCATTGGTTCGTTGTTCTTTTTAATTTGCACCTTGTTCTTTGATCTAAGAAGAATTCCTATTGTCTTAGATTGTTCGAAAGCTACCTTTTTTGGCTATACCCAGCCGCCTGACTGTCGCCTGACTTCATCGTTCATCCGCCGGTTGCCGAAGTCCGACCGATCTTCAAACCACGGATCCGTTGCCGAGTAAGGTCGACGAGTGTGATTCAATTCTCATGCGTCAGCTGGGACATCAGGTACTAAATAAGTTGTTTGTGTAGCGCTATAACGCACTAGAATCCCAATAAACGAGGCGTACTGTACTACATCGTCAAGAGACATTTTTTTGTTCTAAATCAACTTGTCTGTCATCTTAACTGCTTACCTAATTCTAGTCTCCAGGTCTCATAGTGTAAATCTAAATTATCTGAATGAGTTATGTAAAGAAAAACCTTAACCTTCCGCTTATTTTCATTTAATTCTTTACAGAGCGACACGAATTCATACGATTGCAATCGAATTTTAATTTGTCAGAGCGTATTTAACACGCATTGCATTTGGTAGCATATTTTAAGTTTTTTCTCTCAATCAAGTTCTAATTATTTAACTTTTACCAATTTTATTCATACGATTCCAACGACCGAATACCTAAAATATTTTTACCCTTTTCATTTTTTCCTCTGTACTATGTAGGTATTTCATATATCATTTAATATAAATTTTACGTGTATTTGCGGTTTGAGTGTTTGATGTTTTACCTACGTCGGGGTTCGGCTCCCGGCGTGCTAGTGACGCGTTCTACGCTGCACTAAGAATTAAAATAATATATGGACATTGGACATTTTCTTGCGTTTATTTTGATTAACTGTTAACATGACGTGATTTAAATTAAAGTTGAGGACTAATAATACCTACCACCTTATGTCATCTACCAACCGCCTTCCTTATCTCTTGCTGCTTAATATTTTGGGACCGGCTTGTAGTTTAATCAAATTACGTCATCTCTAATCAAATCGGGATAGCTACCTACTGACTTTGTGCTGATCAAGTGCCGTGTGACGTATTTTGTTTTAACGGGTTGCCAGGTTTTTAAACCTCCATACTACACAAAAGAGAAAAAAATATATTAAAAGGGAAAAGAGGAAGAGAAAGAGAAGAGTATTCTATTCTAATTATCTATCTATTTCAAAGACTATTTGATATAATTCATATTCGATACATAGTATATGTATATCCTATGTAGACAGCAAGCCCATAGTACATTCTAGTCTTCAAAAATACTAAGTGAAATTATTTTGTTTGACATCTTTTGCTTCTGGAGCTGGAATACTACCAAGATATGAGATAGATTGGAGACAGTTTCTTTCGTACCGTACGTACCAGTAAAGTCAAATGATGTAATCTGCTTGTTTAACAACATTAATTGTGTTATGTACGTTCTGGAGTCGACGAATTATTCAAACATTATGAAGCAATAAATTAAAATTTCCTTGAAAATTCTTCGGATTGTCATTAAATGACAAATGATTAAAGATTTTATGTCTCTAAGTAGGTTTGTACAAGCACTTTTACACGTCAATCATATTTTTTAAACTAGATGAGGTCGGCGTTTCCTATCTGACTACTCTGAGAAGAATTGATTGAACGTGTATTACGCAATTGGGGTGCTGGTTACTTTATTTGTGTTAATAAGATCAAGTCTGGTTCTCACAGCAAAATGGGTAGCCCTAAGAAAGATAACCAAAAATAAAAAAGGATATTTGACTTTTTTCCCTATTAATATTAGCATAGAAACTGCCGAAAGTTGCAAAAGTATCGTAAATATTTATTTGACCACTGACCATAAAATTAACTTATCATAGAGATTACATTTCATTGCGATAATCAAAATATGTACTAACCAAACATGATACTGAGTGGACTTTTTGATCAAAATATGTATTCATTTGAAAATGTAAATGTATGTACTCAGGTCACGGTAATGAGATTCGTGGCTATGAATGAAATGAACGACAGAGTAATGAAATGCATCGTCCAATGAGTTGACCAAGAGTGGTAATGAAAAGCGTTTTCGTTATTACATTGTAATGTAATTATTATAAATTAACGGACCCGAGAGACGTTGTCCTGTCCAATAATTCAAATAAAAATCCCATAGAAAAACGAACTTTCAGTTTTATCCGATTTTTGCAATTTTCCGGAAAACTTTTCCAATTTCTCTCCACGGAAACCTAACTCAGATTATTTGAATATTTTTAAATAAAAAAATATCGAAATTGTTTTCAAAATATAATAAGAAAGTTTTTGAATTCATTTAATAATTTATTTTTTAATAATTTATTTGTAATTTGGTTTAATTTCAATATGGGTGTATTCCTGAAATAAAAATGAATTGAGATTTGATTTGATTAATGCTGAAATTAACTTTTTTGGCGCAGCTGTGAGGCACACACTGTTGTTGATAACACTTCTTTTTAGTTATTTGTTTTTTGTGTTTCACGAATTTTTTTTTATTGTTACTGGCCACTAGCCCTACCCATGTGTGAAAATAATGTCGCCATTGTAGCGCCACGTTGTATATACATAATAATAGATATAAGATAGATACAAGAACAAAAATAGTATCGGTGCAAACAGACCTAAAATTGTTCATCATCTAAACCAGTGGTTCTTAACCTTTTGGTAATGAGGGACCATTTGACAAAATTTCTCTCTTGCCATGGACCACCAACTGTTTGGAGATAATAAAGTAATTAATGTAAATGAATAAAACGTTGTTCTATCAATAAATAAAACACGTAAAAAATTGTTCAAAGCCAACAAACAGTATTTAATTTTTTTTACGAAAATTTTACATAACTGTGACAAGTATAATTATTTTAATGCGATTTTGTGACTGTATACTCTTTACAAACTTATGAATCCTTGGTTCAGAGCTACTCAAAGCCAAACGCATGTCGGCACTGGCATTCAACCAATTTCGGTGCTTGTTTTTAATTATCAGAAGTGCCTAAACCCTGCTGACATATACTCGCACTGCGCGCCGACTCGCCGTTGTGTCGGCTCGTTGTCACTTTTTTGGTTGGCTTCGCGGACCACTTCGGGTGCTTCCAGGGACCACCAGTGGTCTGCGGTCCACCGGTTAAGAACCACTTATCTAAACATTATAAAATAAAGCATTTACTGTGGAGATAGAACACGAATTCGGATTTAACAAAACACTTAAAACACATGTTTTATCAGGATAAAAGTCCTAAAAGCTCCAAGCAGACAGATTATAAACAAGCATTTAAATATTAAAAAAACACTTAAAGAGTTTATCTCAACATAATGAGATCCATTTATAGACAGCTCAAATGCAGACTTGTTTAAACTGACTACAGATTAATATGACAAGCAGCTTTTATAAAGCGTAATTTGTATGCCTGTGTATTCGAGGGTGTGTGACTGTGTGTGTGTGTGTGTGTGTGTGTGTGTGTGTGTGTGTGTGGGTGTGTGTGTGTGTGTGGGTGTGTGTGTGGGTGTGTGTGTGTGTGTGTGTTAAAGCCATTTATTATTTTGTGCATACTACGAACTCAATATTACATTGCTTAAACAATTACCCAAGCAGCCACGCAACACATTTACTCATTATTAGTATTTGTTTATGTGGTCTCGTGGCAAAATAATAAAAGCCGTCCGGGTCGATCGAAGGTTAAGCTACGCTTGCCGCGGTCGGTTCATGGATGGGTGATCATCCATTACATATCGAGATCTCTCCGAGCCTCGGAAAGCACGTTAAGCCGTTGGTACCCGCTGTCATTCGTAGATCTTTGAAAGTTGTTACGGATAGTCAGAAGCCCAAAAGTCTGAAAACCAGTCTTACCAAGGGGTATCGCCGGTATCGTGTTACCCAGTAACTGGGTTGTGGAGGTCAGATAGGCAGTCGCTCCATGTAAAATACTGGTATTCAGCTGCATCCGGTTAGACTAAAAACCGACCCTACCATAGGAAAAGATGAGGCAGATTGATTGAGTGAGGTTTTTAATCTGACAGATAACTGAGATTCTTATTTTTATCCAGTTTTGCCGAATCTTCGAATAAAAAACCACTGAATTAAATTATACCGATTTAATAATGGATTAATGGAAAAGTTTAACATATAAAACTTTTCCATTAACCTATTATTGACGTTGCCAACTTTTAAAATGAATCCTCTTAAAAATTGTTTACATTATTAGACAGCTAAGCAAATACGTTCGTTTTCGTACATCCGAGTTAGTGTTTCAATGTGAATTATATTTTTGTAAGTGGGTGGTCCACTTTCATCAACTTTGATACGAAACACGGTTGTCGAAGTGAAGTGAAGTGAAATGAAATCAAATGAAGTGCTTTGATTTGGAAAATCTATTGATGTTCTGTACATTATTCGTTTTAGTAACTGGCTCCTTGGTCTAATAGTCGCAAGCGCTACTTGTGAGCATGAGGTTCTGGGTTCGATTCCCGGGTCGGGCAAAGTGTTATTGGGGTTTTTCCGTCTGGAATTTCTCAGTAGCAGCCCAGTCTGGATTTGTGACCGGTTGATGACAATAGGCTCGCCCGCTATTACATGGGACTTAAACATAACTGGTGAAATGTGGGTGTACTATAGGTACACCTCTGCCTAACCCGTCGGGGAATAAAGGCGTGATGTTATGTTGTTTTATTATTCGCTTTAATAAATTTACACATGAATAGACATTATATTATTGTATGAAAGTAGACAATGGAGCATGAAGTTAATCCTTTTAATTAAGTAAAGTGTTTTATAGCTGTGGTTAGGCATCAACAACGCGTTAAACCCAGTAAACCTAATTTGGATTCCGCAATGTATAAAACAACAGTCCGCTATTTAAAATTCTAGAAACATTCACCAAACGATTATATTTTTTAAGTTATTCATCCAATAAACAAACCAGTAGCTTATTGCTTCAAGCACAATTCATCACCATCATCACCATCATCGCCATTATCATCATCACCATCACCATAACCATCATCATCACCATCACCATCATCACCATCATCATCATCTTCCTATCCTTGTCCCATGATACTTGTGGTCGACCAAACACATTTTCTTCTTCGATTATCCCCTGTCAACCGTCACGCTGTCATTCAGTCCCTTCTCGTTCATATCATGCCATAATCACTTATCATGGAATGTTAATTGGTGATTGCAATAGGTTCTTATATTACTAAACGAAGACGACCATGTTTTTCTTATCTCAATGTTTCCTCACTATATAAAAAAGGCAAGCAAACGTTTAGCAAAACGTTACAAAGCATTTATTTCAAATAAACCAATTGGTTTATTGGTTGTTTTGGTTTTGGGTCGGTCAGTCAGAAAGATGAAGCTAGTTGCCCGTTCCAAAGCGTAGTAGGTAGCTATGGAGTAGGACGGGCAGGAAACTCCACGGACACTCTTTTAAATCAAAATATGATTACAAAATATTGGTTACATCGTTCATGTTGAAATTATGCACGTGAGAACGATGCAGAACGTTAAAAGCGTCCGTAATAAAAATACAAATATAACACAAATATTAAATTAAATTAAAATAAGCCGTGGCAGCTAAGAGATGACCAGTCCCTTCTAACGGCGCTTGTTCACGAACATGACGTATGGATCAGCACCATTCAGTTCAACCATTTTGAAGCACACGCCACCGCCTTCTACCAAATCCTCGTCTAATTTTATGTTATTAAATAAACGAGGTGACCTTGCCCTACTTAACGCCGTAAACTACCACATTTTAATCATTTTTCTCTCGCGTTACCCCAAAAATGTCAGACCATTCAGAAAATTTCATTTGAAATTGTTCAATTATCGGTTTTCCTAGAAATACGGTCGGGCTAGACGTCGGAGAATGCTTTTAAAGTATATAATTAAAGAGCACGAAATTAATCCCATGTTCTAGAAGTATTCTGATCAGTTTCTTTGAAAATAATCGCCCGTAATTATTATGTCTAAATTGCTATTTTAGATCTTACAAGCCTTTAAAATGTTTGCACAATTACATATTTACTATTTGTTTTGGAACATCATTATTATAGGTCGTCGACTTGAATTTACTTTAAGTGGGTACTTTAACAAGAATTAGAGATGAAACTTGTGTTGACAACGTAAGAAGATCGCCCATTTAATTCTCAAAGAAAACACTGCTGTTACATAATATTTAACTAACTCTTCACCTGTAACCATTTTCAATCTGATTTCATTTCAAATCTCTTGTTTCAAACATCGCCAGAGCGCTGTCGAGATAAATTCTAGTACTATTTGTGTGAGCAAATCGAATGAATTTACCTCCACGCCACTTACAGTTCTTATGTTAGACAAACTATGCGTAGAAATAAGCTCATAACTGAAACAATAACAAGTAAATAACACTGGAAATGATATACCAAATGAATAAACGCTGTTGGCTAAGATGTATCGTGAATATAAATTATGGTGAGACCCTTTTCACTAGAGCTGGGAGCCGCAGGAATGTGTGGGTTCTGATAGAAAGTGATGGATTTTAAGACAATGGTAGTATCTTTGGCTGGATATTTGGTTACTTAACGTGTGGAAAACAAATGGCACTTGAACACGGAAGCGGGAATCCCTTGGGTAGTAGAATATTGAAAAAAGTTATGAAAACAATCTTATTTTTGAGAGCACGACGTTGCCGTTGGAGGAACTAAAATGGATTGTAATTATCGAGAGTGTTGGTTTTGTGCATGACACTGTGTACAAATATGATTGATTGATCAGCTGAGCTGGTCTGATAGAAATTATTAGGTCAGCTTCCTATCCACAAAAACCCAGGCAACTGCGAGTCGGACTCGCGCACTACGTGTTTTGTACCTACTATCAAAACTTTTATAGTTTAACTTATTTTTACAATTTCAACAGTACCTTATTGGTAAAATTGTTTGCTCAATGTGAGGCGTATGCGAAAGTTCATGGCTTGGCATACAACACCAAGAAGTCGGAGGTCATGGTCTTTGAGGCTGGGGGTAAGAGTCCTGATGCAGTACCGCCTGTACTACTATGTAGCGGCATCTACAACGCCACATGCGAGCTACGCGTCAGACTGACGTCACGCAAAATCCTGCATCGCGCAATCAGAGTTTACCGCGCAACTAGCATATATACAACATCCCGACATCAACCGTCGGGCAGTTGCCCACCAGACACGACACCTGTCTGGTCGGAGGATCCTCCCTTTTCTATGGAGGTTTGAGTGAACTTTACACCCTGTTCCTCATACCTCTATACTGGTGACCCCGACGTGATCGTCAGCGCAGCCTTCGTGCAACTACTTCAGCGTGACGTCATCATCATCACTTCCGCAAGCTTTAGAGCGGCGAGTCATACAGCCAGCCAGCACCCACGGCTTCTACGGGTATCCTGACCACCAGCATGCAGCGACCGCGCATACCTGGTCATCACCCTCAGCCTCATCAGCAACCTTGGCACAGCACACTGCACTCTCGGCCGGTCCACAAGCAGAGCCTTCAAACCCTCTCCTGGTCGACGCCAGCAGTCAGCCTCAACTCGGCGCTGTACCACATCCGACGCACTGGAGCATAACGCAGCGCCACCCCGACTCACTGGGGTACCACCGCAGACAGTTCCGACTCACCGTGAACTATGCGGCACCCGGTTCCGACTCACTGGAACCTCACCTGGCCCTGGCAAGCATCGCAAGATACACGACTCAGCCCACTATCGACCTCCGGTCTCCGGGGGGGAGTGATGTAGCGGCATCTACAACGCCACATGCGAGCTACGCGTCAGACTGACGTCACGCAAAATCCTGCATCGCGCAATCAGAGTTTACCGCGCAACTAGCATATATACAACATCCCGAAATCAGAGTTTACCGCGCAACTAGCATATATACAACATCCCGACATCAACCGTCGGGCAGTTGCCCACCAGACACGACACCTGTCTGGTCGGAGGATCCTCCCTTTTCTATGGAGGTTTGAGTGAACTTTACACCCTGTTCCTCATACCTCTATAACTACATACGTTATGCTACACCTTTGCAGAGAGTCTAAAGGTTTAAGTATCTTGGTCGTATATTGACTGAACGGGAGCGGAGAGCGTTGTCGGTTAGAGCGAACATGCTGGCTCGCAGGTTTGCACGATGCTCATTTCCCGTTAAAATCACGCTTTTTCGAGCCTAATGTACTGTTTTTTACACGTGCAGCCTGTGGGCTAGATATACGCAAATATCGTACAGCGCTTTCCGCGTTCAATATAACGATACGTTTAGGATACTGGTGGGGTTACCCCGTTTCTATAGTGCGTCAGGGATGTTTGCAGATGCGCATGTAGATTGCTTTTATGCAACAATGTGTAAAAGGTGCGCTTCCCTGGTGTGCAGGGTGCGGTGCGGCTCCAACAGTGTCTTAAGCATGGTTGCGAGTCGCCTGGACTGTGTTTACGTGGGTCACTGTTGTGCCGTCTCTCATGGAATGTCGCTACGGTGACCAATCGTTATTTCTTGTATTGTTTTTGTTTAGTGTCTCTGTTTACTAACTTAGTCGTAAGTTTTACTAATAATTTTGTTGAGTCTTGGTTACTCGAATAAAGAAAATTCTATTCTATTAAAGATTAAAAGATGACCTCATGACATTCAGACAGACATAGCGTTGAAAACCCCACAAAAGGTGTTTCAGGACAACGTATTTTGAACTTTCTTATCAAACTGTTTGTTCAATAACCATGACGATAATCAAATAACAGCTGGTAATGTAGGCGGCCACTCACAAGCCAAATACTTCAAACATTAACACAAAAACCTTTTGGGCGATAAGATAAAATAAAAAGTTTGCCACGAATCCATCGTTCACCTAAAACCAACGATGACTGATAAAATATTTATGGACGTAAATGTTACAATTGCTACAGAATTGTATTACGTCAATAGACCATGTTTGAAGGTTATTGTTTATAAAACCTTCGTTTCATTTATAATTAGGAAAATTTTACTCTTGTTGGAGCCTGTGCAATCATTTGGTAGCGGTAGTCAAAAATACTGTGGCCTACAACGCGACATGCGAACTACGGATGACATTGACGACATGCATAATCCTACATCGCGCAAGCAATGTTCGACTGTAATAGTACCAGCAAAGTAATAACTTGGATGAAAAAGAATGACCTAAAACCTAACATAGATAAAACCAAATATGTTCAATTTCGTAACAAAAACTGGAATAAAAAGGATTTAAACATCACTTATAAAGATAGATAAATACAACAATCAGATAGACTTTTCTTAGGATAGATCTAGATGAGAGGTGTACCTGGATTAATCATATTGATAAGTTATGTGGAAAACTCAGTAAGCTTGCTTATGTTCTATGGCGTTTATCTAACCTAACAAGTAGACAAGCCACATTACAGGCTAATCATGCATATGTTGGTTCAATACTGCGTTATGGTATACTAGTATGGAGAAACTTGGTGCATATTGAAAGAGCTTTCATCGCACAAAAGAGATGTATACGTGCGATTTGTAATGTAGACCCACTTACATTCTGTAAACCACTCTTTAGATAACTTAGAATACTTACATTAACTGGTATTTATATTGAGGAGCTATGTAAATTTACCAAATCTCACCCTGAGATGTTTGAAAAACTGGGAGATAAATGTAAGTTCAAAACTAGATATCCTAATAGATTAATAATTACTCCTAGACTGAAAAAGGAACTATATGGGCGAAGTTGCTATTCTATGTGTATTCAGATTTATAACAAGATTCCTAACTAAATTAAAGAACTTCCGATGTCCCAGAAGATGATGATGCTTCAGAAGAGCTTTACGCAGTTGGTTAATTGAGAATTCCTTCTATACAGTAAAATAATTCCTTTAGTTTAAATTAAAATGATCTAATTGTATAAGTACCTACCAAAAATTTGCATGTCATTGTTTTGATTAAATATGTTAAGCTACTATTATACTACCATTGTAAGAACGTTTATAACCATATTTATCTGCAAATAAATCTTTGACTTTGACTTTGACGCGCGACTAGAATAATTATAAACAGCGTCCCGACATCAATTGTTAGGCAGTAGCTCATCAGACACAACATCCGGCTGATCAGAGAATCATCACTTCTATAAGGGGGATGAGGAACTTTACACCCTGTTCCTCATACCTCTATAGTAGCAGAAATAACACATGGGGTTTTAGTTGGCAGGAGTCCGACACATGAGAATTTCCTTCACAAGAAAGAACGCAAAATACTTGGTTCACTTAGTCTTATTCACTTCGTTTGGTGACTTCACAGTTAAACCTACTTAAACCGAAGAAAAGCAATAGAATCCTCACTATCATGCGCAACACACTTAGCAAATTGACCTAAGGCGGTAACTGGATGTGAGTGCAGGGCGTTCTATTAGATCATTATTTGTCCAGCAATGGACTGCTAGAGCTGATTATGGAGATTATAGGGCCGCTGCAGCCTTACATCTTAACGGGTATCCCTTAGTCGCCTTTTACGACATGGGAAAACAGTGGCCTGTCCTTTGCCGAAAATAATAATTATTTATCTTATCTTCTTATACTCTTGTCTTTCTGTTAGCACCCTAACACTATCTATTTCCTTTGTCTCTCATACATGAATCAGCTGCGTAAGAACAGCAAAGTTGGCCTTAAAATACCTTTTACCACTACATTTCCTTTTCCCATAATTTCTTTCTCCATTAAGCTGAAGACATAAAGTTTAAACCGACTACTATCTATAAGTCGTTCTGTCTCCACCCTGTAAAAATTTAATGCCTTGCATTTTATGTGTTAAGAGTGCAAGGGTGCACTTTATACAATTCACTAAGAGCGAATGGTGCGGGAATAAGGGACTTTTCTTTGGTAAAAATATTAGAAATGAAACTCTAGAATAAAACTATCTTAATTCCGTTTTTTTTTTAAATGTGCTGCAATCTGAACAAACAGAATCATTTTATGGTGTTATATTTTTGAATCACAAGTTAATTACGGAGAAACTAAGTAAACAAAATATAAGTAAAAATAATGGATATGGAAGTGTCATTAAATCACGTTTTAATTATCACTGTAACTCTACACCGCTCATTATAATTTTCATTTAGCACCCTTCATTATAATTTCAAAAACGCCCTATTATTTTTCGGACGTTTTTTTTTCATGTTTTCCTTTTTCCTTTTATAAGATTTCAATTTAGTACCTAACAGTTTCATAGTTTTTAACGACTTTTAAGATAAAGAGTTAGGTAGTTTTTTTACCACAAAGACCAAGGAATAATTTAATTTAATGATTCTAAGTAGATGGATTATGAAAGGTGGTCCAATTCCGTATAGGAAAGAAATAAAGACAGAAAACTATAAGCCAAGAACAGAGATGGCGGAGCCTGACGTACATTGTTAATAGCTTAAGCCGCTATGTTAAAGGGATTAGGCCCAGCTGAGTGCGCGGCTAATTCCTGGTAATACATTTTGAAAAGTATGCCATCGATACTTCTATTATATTTATTGGGAACAAGCTGTTTCCAATACAGTCACCCCGGCGTCGACCGAGGTGATTTTCATACAAAAATAGCATCCAAATTTCCGATTATCCCGGTAGATTTTCCAAAAAAGGTCTTTCAAACAAACCTTGTCCTGACAATTACAAATACAACAGCTAGAATTTAACTAGAATTTGTCCCAACTCTAAGCGAGAAGTTGCTCACAAGTCATCCATTAGGTATACAACTTGCGGTGTACCCCAAGGGTGTCCTTGGGCCTTTGCTGTTTTTCATTTTTATAAATGATTTGCCGAAATGTACTGACTATCAGTCAGACCGTCCTGTTTGCCGATGATAGTACAATCATTATACCGTGTAAAAGGTTAGGATCTTATGAAAATGAAATAAATAATGCCATCAATTGCACCAGCGCTGGGGCTCTGTCTCGCATAAGGTCGTAGCATTATGCTGAGCGATTGCCGTTTTGCGTGAATGTGACGCATATTTTTCCCCAACTCGTTATTTTTTGTATTTGTGTGTTTTTTCTTTGCGTCATGTTTACCGCAAATAAATGTATTTTCTTTCTTTTCTTTCTTTCTTTTCTTTTAATTGCATTATAAACTGGCTACGTAAGAATAAACTTAAAATCAATTTAGAAAAAACACAGTTTATGACTTTCGAACAAAGAAAAAAAAAAACTAAATTTAAATATAAAATATGCAGTTCAAAAAAAAAAAAGCTGTCGAATTGAGAACCTCCTCCTTTATGTAAAGTCGGTTAAAAATGCCGGAAACTACCAGTGCCAGATTTCTAGGGCTTTACTTGGATAGTCATCTTAATTGGAAATATCATGTAGAAACTGTGTGCAAAAAACTAAAGCAGTATTCGTATGCGCTTTACAATCTTGCGAAAATATCAAATGAGTCTGTAGTTTTGATAGCATACAAAGTGTATGTCTCATCAACCCTACGTTTTGGAATAATATATTGGGGAAATTCCACTGATAGAAATACTGCGTTCAAAGCTCAAAAGAATTGTGTGCGTGCTGTGTTTAAGCTGAATAAGACTAATAGTTGTAGGCCATTATTTAGTCAATATAAACTTCTCACTTTGCCCTAAATGTACTTCTATGAGACAGCAGTATTCGCAAAATCCAACTTGCATTTATTTCAAACAGATCGAAACGACGAAACAGAGAGATATGTGCTATTCCACACAAGACTGCGCTCTACTCAAAGGGCTTTTTAGGGATGGCACCCAAGTTATATAATAAGTTATATATTTGTATAAAAGATCTTGACAGCATACACCGTTTCAAAAAGGCTCTTTTTAATTTTCTAGGCGAAAAAGCTTACTACACAGTCAATAAGTACCTAGAAGACAAATTGTGATCTAATGACATTTTATTTATTTTCATTTAATGTTTTATTTTTCAGTTATGGTAAATAATTTAATTATTTTAAATAATCTAATGTTTTGTTATCTGATTAAAGTTATTGTTATTTGAATGAATGAATTGAACAGCTTTTTATTTAATATTTTTGGTTTTTAATTGTTATACATAATTGAGTTTAATTATTAATTTGATTATTTTTACCAATTAGTCATAAGAAATTATAATTAGAATATTTGTACGTCGTTGACGGCAAGACAGCGCTCATTTTATTAATATTGACATCTGTACTTTGTTTTACCTATGTTTTACAAATAAAAATATTTGAATTTGAACAAAAAAGAATTAGCCAAATAAGTGCAGCCGCTTTGAAGTGATGCGCGGACAAACATTTTTGGCAATTCATTTTTATTTATATAAATAGATAAATAAGAAAGTGCTACCAATAACTTAGTTAATAAAAATCTTAAATTCATTCATTCGATCACTGACAGGCAACGCAAAGCCTAAACCGCTGGGTCTATTAGAACGAAATTTTCCACAAGAGCTCCAATTGTAACGAAGGTGAGCACTAAGCAAGGATAAAAATAACTTTTTGCACAAGAGCTCCTAACGTAGCGAAGGTGAGCACTAAGCAAGGTTTAAAAAAACTCACCCCTAAAAGGGCCTATTTAACCTCTTTAGCAGATGACTTACTTACGGAGACCGACTTCCTGAGTTGAGTTGCACGATTACTGACAAATGCGTGCACTGACTGGACAGGTCCACTCAATCTATGTGGTTTTTTCCTCAAAAGACCATTTGTATACCAATCTACATGGTCTTCACATGATCTGACCAAGATGATGGGTGGACTTTAAAAGAGACTGTGACCTCTGAGTTTGTTTCGGCCTTTCTTTACAGAGTGGTCAGATAGGGAACGCCAACCTCATCTAGATTACAAAATATGATTGATGTGTCGAGATCTATCGCGCCTGCATAGCACTCAGATACATACCACTAGCATGGCGCGAAGTGAAAGTAATTTTCATACCCAAACCTGGCAAACCCGACTACACAACCCAAGGCCTATAGGCCTATAAGCCTTACATCTTTTCTACTGAAGACCCTTGAGAGACTCTGCGACAGGCACATCCGAGACGGACCTCTCCGGGCAAAACCACTTCACAAACAACAGCATGCGTACTCCACAGGCAGATCAACGGAATCCGCGCTACACAGCGTGGTATCCAAAATTGAATGCGCAGTGGACCGCAAATGCTCAGCACTGGCCGCCTTCATTGACATTGAAGGTGCCTTTGACAAAACCATGTTTAATAGCATCAACATCGCCCTCGACAGACACAACATAGACCCGACTCTGAGCGGGTGGATCACCAATATGCTCAAACTGAGAGCTGTACAAGTCACAGTAAATGACACTACAAGGGCCATTGTCGCGAAGGGCTGCCCACAAGGGGGCGTCCTCTCACCGCTTCTATGGAACCTGGTTGTAGACAGTCTCATCAAAACACTGAACGACAAGGGCTACTTCACCGTAGGTTACGCCGATGACCTAACTATAATAGTAAATGGCACCCACGAAAATACTCTATGCAACCTCATGCGCCAAGCCTTGAAAATAGTAGAGGACTGGTGCAATAAACACCAGCTATCAGTGAACCCCACAAAAACCGAACTAATTCTCTTCACAAAGAAGAGGAAAATGACGACACTTCAATTACCACGATTCTTTGGAACTACCCTAAGCCTATCAACCGAAACCAAATACCTGGGAATCTATTTGGACAAACAGCTGAACTGGGCAAAACACACTAACTACATTACCACAAAAGCCACGATATCCCTGTGGCAGTGCAAGCGTATGCTTGGCAGGAATTGGGGGATTAGCCCCAGGGTCACTTACTGGCTATATACCACAGTTATCCGACCAATTATCACATACGGCTCACTAGTCTGGTGGCCCAGAACAGACCTGAGCACAGCCCAAAGAGATCTCGAAAAACTGCAGCGGTTGGCATGTGTAGCAATCACTAGCTGCATGAGGACTACACCTACTGCGGCCCTAGAGGTAATGCTGGGGCTGCCGCCTCTACACCTTATCGTGCGGGAGGAGGCCGCCCTGGCTGCCTTTAGGCTCCATCTATCAGGGACTCTAAGCAAAGACTCTAGAGTCAAGCACATACGCATAAAGGAGGACGCGATCAAACGACAACCAATGATGGCATCACCCTGCGACAAATCCCCGAAACTACACTACTTTCAAAAGCATTACAACATAACACTCACAGAAGAACGGTGTGACCACTCAGGCTCAAAAGAGCTGAGAGTATACACCGACGGATCAAAGACCGACTCCGGAACCGGAGTCGGAGTTTTCTCGCACGATCTCAACATAAACATATCAAGCCCGCTGGGAATGTTCAACACCGTCTACCAGGCGGAGTGTGTGGGCATCATACTAGCGGTGTACGCCATAGAGGCCAGGAGAGTTACGGACACCCATATACGTATACTTTCCGATAGCGCCTCAGTCCTCCAGTCCTTGGGGAGAAAATATATTACCTCGAATATAACACTAGAATGTCACAATGCTCTAGAACGAGTAGCGGTATCTAATCGCAACACAGTGACACTGCAATGGATAAAAGGACACAGTGGATCACTGGGTAACGACGCAGCTGACGAACTGGCTAGAAGAGCATCCAGCGCGCCAGTCTGTGGACCCGAACCCATCGTGCCCATCCCTTTCAACCAGCTACGCAGGTGGCTACAGGAGTTCACCCACACACAAGCGGAGAGCTGGTGGAACTCGACACCAGGCTGTAGGCAGTCGAGGGAAGCTATGCCATCTTTGGATAGCAAGCTAACCAGGCGTTTATTACGTCTCGACAGGAACGGCCTGCGCCTGGTGACGGGGACCATCACGGGACACTGCCCACTAAACAAACACTTCCACACAATAGGCATAACGGACAGTCCTCTATGCAGGGCTTGCATGGAGGCTGAGGAAACCGTTGCGCATGTGCTCTTTGAATGTACAGGCGTCACCCAAATTAGGACACAAACCCTCGGGGCACCCAGATCCTACACAGATGCTCTCAGCAGACCAGGAGACATTATTAACTTCTGGAGGGAGGTGGGCTGGTTGGAATAACCACCGACGGCCGCCTTGGCCCACGCACAATGGTCCATATGAAGAACTAAGTGCGGAAACCAGAACCCATAAAGAAGAAGAAGAAGAAGATGATTGATGTGTAAAAGTGTTTGTACAAACCTACTTACAGAAATAAAATCATTTATCATTTATGAGCTTTTTTTAGAAGTTCGTTATTTCTGCCAATAGAAAATCCCATTGGGCATAGGGCTTGTCTAAAATAAACCAGTCAAATGTTAGCTGTTATGATGTTTCTTTGTTTTTATGAGAGATTAGATCCTTAATATTGAACTTTTCGATTCGTGCAACTTAAAGGATGATCTGTTTTCTCAATTGTTTACTTTCCATTCTGTATGTTGAATCACTGTTTTTCTAGCTCCCCTATTCCCAGAATTGGGTCTCGAGAAACTGAAAGATTTCCCGGAGGACGAACAGAAGTAGTAAACATTTTTTTATGCATTTGATACCAGTCAGTCCTAAATTTGACATTCGTTGTTATTCCGCATAATAAATAATGGAATCCAGTCACGGAACAATAAATTAAATCCCAAGGAAATGGGGAGAAAATATATGGAAATGTCCTTTTTGAGTACCTACCCATCTTAAATGAATGTATGAGGATGAAGAGTGACGTCAGAGCAAGAATGTATGCATGTACGGATGTTCCGATGCTGAATTGTTTATCTGTTAAAACAAAGGATGACAGCAAAGCTTTATATTATGTGAGTAAAATGGAAATGTATTTTAAGCTGTACCTCAGTGAAAGTTGTTAAATAAATACATAATATAAAAGATATATTTTCGGAAGTTTTCGTGGATCCTGACTTGTGTTAAAACCAGTAGCCTGATGGTCCGTTTCTGCTTCTATCATTTATTATATCACTGGCTCGATTTTTTTATAAAACTTGACGTGAGTATTAACTTAATTTGGCATTTGTCGTGAGTATTTCAGTGGGATTTTATTTCATTATAACAACTCTAGCCTTTTAAATGTCCGGCCAAGTCGAGGCAGATCCAGGAGAAGATGGCAGGTCGAGCTTGACGCCTACAGACAGGATTGGTCCACACTAGCTCACCACAGAGAGGAGTGGAAATGAGAAAGGGAGGCCTTTGTCCTGCAGTGGGACAACATAAGCTAAAAATAATAAAAGAAAGAAATAAATAAAATAAAGAAAATACGTTAAAAAAGAACCTAAACAAACTCGAAAAAAAAAAACAACAAAAGTAAAGAGTAGAGAGTTGAATAGTTGTAGTCAGTTTTTCGTAAATAAAACTCTAGCCTTTTGCAAAACGGTTAGTTTTTATTTTCGTGCAATTAATGATCGCTAATCAGATGATCTATGTTGACGCTAGAATATTTTTTAAATAACCTGTAAATAAAATGGAGGACGGTGCTGTATTCCGCATCCAAGCATAGATCTAGTTTTTCACGGAATTAAAACTAAATATTAATGCATATCATTTTACTATTATGGATTTCCGCAAAGTAACACCTGATTGCATAACTTAATCATTTCATGTTTTGAACGATAATATATGTTCTAGGTAACTAATAGGTTCCCGTTTCTTTAGTTGATAAGTAAATCCGACATTTAAAATAAAGTTTTTCTGTTTGCCTATAGGCGCCGCTCCCTGTCGCTGGCCATTCTCAACTGTCAGTGGCATCTGCCGATCATTAGTCAAGATCAATCTGACGTGCCGACTGAAATAATCCAGCCTGATCATAGATAGAAACGTTACTGGTACGAAGGGATCGGATTCACGATCGGTGTTTACTTGAAAGTTGTGGCTACTGACATAGATAGATAGATAGATAGATAGATAGATAAATCATTTATTCAGTGCACACAAAAGACAGCACAATACACAAAAGCACAAATAAATGACATGACTCATAAACAGAGCTTGGATATTCGGATGCATATTTACCTACAGTTAATTTTTAGCTATGAAACTATGGAAACGGCTTCTTAATATTTTTTTTATTTGTAAACACGTGTGGCACTCGGGGACTGCCGCGGTAAAGCTATTGCATAGCATTTTTTATCAACTTATGCAATTTTAATTATTTATTTATTTTTTATTTATGCTTTTTTTTTTCTTTGATACTAATTCAAATACCATATACATACACGTTAAGCGAACGCTCGGCCGAGCTACATGGAAGGCGAAGTGGGGGGTGTTAGGTTTTATTTTCGTTACGGAATTTCTTGATTCGGTCGCCGTGCTCAAAGCCCGTGATAAAAGCTATGCAATAGCTTAAAAAAACCAAGGATGCCAGGAACACCGGGATGCATGCAGTCAGGTGTCGGATGTAAGCGACTTCTAAAAAATATTTATAAAAAAATACACCCCGGGATTCTTGTATTGCATAACTACTCAGATGTATATTTATTTAAAATTAATGTTTAACCCCGATGCAAATATGTGTATGTAGGATGTACTCGTAAGTGGAGAGGTGGTGTGTTTTAATTTAAGATTTTTTCGATACAAAAGCGCATTCCACATTAGCCAACATCTCAACTTTAGGTGAATATGCATCCGAATATCCGATATCTACTCATAAATCGCATTATATCTACAATGCTACAAGCTTCTTTTGCCGGGTGGCCAAAATTTAATTATCGCCGTCATCTTGCTTAATACAATTTTTGGGACAATTTCACAAATGTTTACGAACAACGCCCCCCTGTTATTGTCATTCAGACGTCCAAAGATCCTGGTATAGCAGGCTGTAACTGGGCAAGTGACTTGTAGATTTTTCGGACCAAAACGTTAAGCCAGATTTACATTACGAAACTAATTGCGGAAACTTAGTTATTCATTGATTGTTCCACGTCTATATCAATAAATATTAATATATATAAAATAAAGTTGGGTTAGTTACACGATTTATAATTCAAGAACTTCTGGACTGATTTTTATGGTCTTTGATTTGTTGAATTTGTCTCCGCCCCGAATAGCAGAATAACTATTAAAACATGGGAAAACTTCCCGAAAATAAAAAGTATGAAGATAATATTCTGAGGCGGTACGAAGTTCACCGGGTCAGCTAGTAGAGATTATAATTATTTACACGTGAAACTATTAATGAATAATTAAGTTTGCGGTATGTACTAGTTCCGTAATGTAAATGTGGTTATATGTTGAATGAAAAAAGTCTGCATGCAGTTGTAAATTCGAATTTAAATATGGAAGCACGAAGTGGCCAGTAATAAAGGTTAGCAATGCTAACTAATGAAAATAATGAAGTAGGATCATCATCTTAGGGCCCGTTGTTTGATCAGTAGTCAAACATACTAATAGTTAAAATGCGTTAGTTAAACTAACAATTTGTTAAAAATTACAGAAGTATGTTGTTTGACAAATGGTTAAGCTAACTACAGTTAAAAAAAATTCAATTTGCTATAAAATTTAACCATGCGCAGACAGAGTAGTTAAACTTTGACAGCTATTGACTATTGTCAAGTGACTAATTGTTAAATTGACTAATGGTCATGTTTAACTATGTATCAAACAACGGGGCCTAAGTCACAAACTTTTTACAATATTAGAGTAGTTCTAAAACACAGTGTAATTTCTGTGCACCAACATTGATTAATAAGCTTATTTCAATATGCAAAGCTTTAAGCGATTCTAAAACTAAGCGGAATGAGTTCGTACGGTTCAGAAGTAAGTTGGTACCGTACAAATAAAACTAACCATTCGAAGCATTCCGCAACATATGTATTTGGCACCGTAAGTAGAATTGTTGCCTTCGTCTGTTTAAGTTGTAGCATCTCTGGTTTTACTCATCTGATCCGACTAAATGATAAATGATAAATGATTTTATTTCTGTAAGTAGGTTTGTACAAACACTTTTAGACGTCAATCATGTTTTTTAAACTAGATGAAGTCGGCGTTTCCTATCTGACTACTCTGAGAAGAAAGGCCGAAATAAACTCAGAGGTCACAGTCTCTTTTAAAGTCCAGACATAATCTTGGTCAGGTCATGCGACCATGCAGACCATGCAGATTGGTATCTGAAATGGTCTTTTGAGGAAAGAACCACACAGATTGAGTGGACCTGTCTGGTCAGTGCACGCATTTGTCAGAAATCGTGCACCTCAACTCAGGAAGTCAGGACTTAAGGAGCTCATTAGGAGGCTCCTAGGACTACTAGGAAGTTTCAATGACTGAGTGATAGATGCCTTTTCATGCCATGAGAACTTTAATAAAAAAACCTTAGTATTATATTAATGGGTCTTTTAGCACTGGAAAGTAACAGGCTCTAAAAGATAGAGAGAAACTAGATTTAGGACTTTAAATGAAAGACTGAAAGTCCAAAATGCAAAGGAATGTGTTATTAAAAACACGAACCTGTGCTACCGAATTATTCTAATCGAATTCGTTCAAATTGCAATTACAAGTTTCTTCAAAATAGCTTGCAAATCTTATCTAGAAGCTAGCTCGCTAGACTACCTTGTTTTAGATTTTACCTCAATACCTATCCACAAAAAATCCTTATGAAGTGGAATAAGGTCGTAACTGGTCATAAGCTTGAACGTTTCTTCATATTAACATATCTCTTTCTTAGGGTAATTTATAGTCCTGTCCCGCTCACACATTCTCAATTTCAGATAATCTCCTGTGATGAATGAAAATGGGTCCTCCACTCAAAAGGCTTTCATTACGTGTTTGACTGAGTGACGTTTAATAAAAAACTGATTTAGCGTTCAAGGTAAAAATAATACAGGAAATAAAGGGAAAAAAAACTGCGCTTGAAAAACAAAATAAAAGAATAATCGTTTTCATTTTGGGCTCCTAACTTTCTACATTCAACACGGCTTTAATTAATTAATGGCAACATTAACACGCTGACATATTTATTCTAAACATATAACTCAAAAACGACTTCCTGTAAAATGGGTTTTCAAGCTCCTTCTGGAGAGCAATGCTGACCCAGTGGGAGAGCAGTGGTGGCCCAGTGGTATCAGCCCCGAATTTCGAGTCGTAGGTCGAGAGTTCGAACCCAGGCAGGCACTTTAATTAGCGTATTTGATTTTATCACCACTGTTCTCAAAATGGTGACGGAAAACATCGTGAGGAAACTGACATGTCTTAGAATCAAAAAATTCGAAGACATGTGACATCCACTTACCCAATTTGAGCCCGCGTGGTAGATTATGTCCCACTCCTCTCATAGAGAAGAGGCCTGTGTCCCAGCAGTGGGAACATTATAAATGATAAATGATTTTATTTCTGTAAGTAGGTTTGTACAAACACTTTTACACGTCAATCATGTTTTTTAAACTAGATGAGGTCGGCGTTTCCTATCTGACTACTCTGAGAAGAAAGGCCGAAATAAACTCAGAGGTCACAGTCTCTTTTAAAGTCCAGACATAATCTTGGTCAGGTCATGTGAAGACCATGCAGATTGGTATCTGAAATGGTCTTTTGAGGAAAGAACCACACAGATTGAGTGGACCTGTCCGGTCAGTGCACGCATTTGTCGGCAATCGTGCAGCTCGACTCAGGAAGTCAGGACTTAAGGAGCTCAACGATTCGACGAACAATACCAAAGAAAGGACATTTGGGTAGGCCGCAACAACTACTTAAACTGTCAGACCAAGAATAAAACTGAAACAATGACCCACATAGTCACATAAGCTGGTTATGCCTGGATTGCTTAGAAATATAAAAAATATATATATATACTCCTACGAATAGTTATTCCACGTACCTTTAAGTGGATGATACTAATAATCCAGTAGTAAACGGCACAAACAATAAAAACACTTTTATACTTTTTGGCTCGCACTTTCACTCAAAATATCGAAAAACAATTCACAAGGCTTATAACTTCACTCTTCAATATTATATAAGTAACAGCTCAACACTTTACTTGCTACTGAAGTAAGTTATCACGATTATCATATAATATCAAAGTCTTATAAAGAAGAAGTGATATTCTATTCAGAGATTAAGTCTAAGGCTTAGTTCACATAGGAGAATGACACGTGGACAATGGATACGCGCGTGGCGGATGTTAGAGAAGTCTAGGTAACTAGGTAGGGTGTCTGTAGAAAAGGAGATACAGCTATATATTTCCCGAAAAAGAATTTACAACCATCATATTTTATTCAGCACATGTAAGGCAGTTAGTCATGCTACGGCTACATTGTCGCCATAAAACGAAGTACACTTCGCGTGCTCTCTCTCTGTCTACAGCAAGACGTCGAGCGGTGTGCGAGAGAGAGCGCGCGAAGTTTAGTTCGCTTAATCGCGACAATGTAGCCGTAGCATTAGGAGTCGTCTCTTGTAAACTGAGGATTAGTTATAGTGAGAATGGCAATATATCTTTATGACTTGTCATTATTCAACAGTCTATGATAAACCTCAAGTTCAATGCAGAACTTTCAGTGGCCTATCTGTGCCCCAAAAAATGCGGCCTTAGCGGTCTCTGCTGTCACCGCCGATGCTGTGGAAGTGGCAATGTTTTGAACCAACATAATTTAATACTCTGTCGTGCCATTGACAAGAAGAAGTGGCTGATATCAAAAAAATTACTCGCCTAATGGCGACATTACGGACAAAAGATCCGCTTCCACACCACATCCTCGCCACGTCCACGCCAAATTCTATCTGTACCACGCCTTAATACGTCATCGTTCATTGTCTGTAGATTTTTGCATTTCACGAGTCAGTGGCAATAAATCGGTCATAAAAGTAGCGATAATAGAATGATAATGACAAAAATAAATGTAAGTTATAAAGTTATAATGCATACGTCATTTTGTTATGTCATCTTGTTTCTACGTACGCTCTTTATGAGTGGTATCAACGATCCTCGTAATCTAAGCCATTTGTGTCGGTAATGGCTTGAGGTTAAGCGGCCATAATCTTTCGAGGAATTACCGTCTATAAGGTGATAATGGAAATAAGAATATAGGAAGATTGCAGATGGTGATGGATGGATTGTATGAAACTTGATATGGCTAGAAAGAGAGTGAGAGTGAGGTGAGATCTTATTGACCGAGCGAGCGCGAAGCATCTCCGTTTCAGCTTGGACAAAACTGTTTTCGTATGTTATCTCAACCGATTTTCGAATTTTGAGAGCAGGTTCGATAATTATATTTTTTTTTTGTCGATTCAGTATTTCCAAATTTTTCAAAATGGCAGAGTTATGGATATATATAATATGATATGATAAGATATATAGATATGCTCAAAAAGTAAAAAAAAAAACTGCCATTTCGCGCTCTTTGCACGCACTTTTGTTTTAAGGTGCGCGGTGAATTATTACTCAGTTTTAAGCTATGCAAAGACAGACTCGCGAGGTCTACAGCTCACAGAGCCACTAGTCTAATAGAGACAGTTTTGTGGACAGGATTTTAATTCAGAAAAAGACTTGCGCAACTGCTCTGGGGATACGTCGTCGTGTCACGAGAAAGTGCCCTAGGTAATAGATATATTTAGGTTCATTCTAAAAGCAATCGTTTTCAATTTATTTATTTAACCTCTTCCGTGTCGCATGATACTGCATAGGTTAATAAGAGAAAGCACTCGAAATATCAACTGAACCTCATAGGTTCATAACTTCCATTGTCCATTCCATTGTTCCAATTGTCCTCGAGATTACGTCGACAATTAGCGCAAGGTAGGTAAACGGAGGTCCGGCAGACCGGAAGTTAATCATTGAGGGACGATTCTAGAAACTAACGCTAACAAAGAAATAAAGAAAAATGCTTTTATTGGCATTACAACAACAAAAATACAGTTTGAAACAAACAAAAAAACAGGAAACAATGATTATTATGCCAAAGGGCCCTAAGCTCAGTATAAAACACACAAAACTTTGAAGGCCCCAAACAAAGCAAATATAAACTACGTATATTAGATTCTCATAATAATATACTGTTTCAAGCAAGTCAAAACAAACCCTGTGAATAGTTCAGGTAGTTTATTTAACGAATTACTCATGCTCCACGCAATGCTGACGGGGCGGGATATCTCGCGTCACATTTAGAGCGGTTTTAACCGAAAGGTGGAAGTTTAATAGTACAGCAAATAAGGTTAGTTGTCACGTGGATATAGGACAAGTTTCTGAATTGCTTTTGTGAAATAATTATTTTAGTGAGTCTGGGACTAGTTTTCAAAGAGAAATTTATGCCGTAGAGCGTGTCATGATTTAATTTGATCGCTTAAAAGCATTTTATCCCAGTATCAATCCTCATTATAGAAAAAAAAACCTGAAACAATGTTTCAAAGAAAATGTGCGTGTACCATTTAGCTATTCTAATTATTTAAAACTCCAACTTAACCAACAAGTCTCTGAACCCCCTTCGTTCAAAAAGAAAACATGTTTTTCTATGAAACCTTGTCTATCAGTGGGTTAATAAATAATATAAAAAATGACTTGTTTACCCTATTTTATAACCAGTACGAGTTTCGAAGCCGTTTCCACAAATAAATAAAAAAACTTTTAACTGAACGCTTTAAAACTTTTAACTGAAGGAATGTCTGAAGATGTACAAAAAGAATACTTCTTAAAAGACTTATTGAATATAATTATTTTCCAGATAAATCTAAGCAAGTATTGCAGTTACGATTAAGCAAGTTGAAGTATGGCAATGGGCTGGTCACATCTCTCGCAGAACCGACAATCATTGGGGAAAACGAGTTCTAGAGTGGAGACCGCGTTTAGGCAAACGTAGTGTGGGACGCCCGCCGGCCAGCTGGAGTGACGACTTGCGAAAGGCGGCTGGCAGGGACTGGATGAGGAGAGCCGAGGATCGGGCTCAGTGAAGTTTACTAGGAGAGGCCTACGTCCAGCAGTGGACGAATATAGGCTGATGATGATGATGATTATAATGAAGATTACAGTTAGGTACTATTTAAATTAATAAATAATTATTGCAGTAATTATTTTCAAATGTAGTTTTTGGTTAAATATTTTTCAGGTTTCTAGTCTCGAGATTTTGAGGATACAGAAATATTCAGGTAAGCTTGAATCAATAATACATAATCAAAGCAGGGCAGAGACAGTTTTACCAATTTGACGAGTGCTTTTCGCAGATTTTCTCAACGATAAATCGTGTAAGTTTATGTTGAGTCAATATTTACGAAGATCATGAAGAGTTCACATGATTTATTTACCATACAACCATTTTATGTGAAGTTTCAATTAGATCAATATTTAGTAGACTCGCTTCCGTATTAGCACATATTACTTAATAGCTTCTCCGTCATGTGGTAGGTACTTGTGTGAATCACTCGCTGAATTTCGCGGTTACAATTTAAATAAGTATGACGTAATCTTTGTTTACTTTTCTGAATCAAGTCTTGAAATAATCTCAAGTGTATTCACGTATTATGATTTACTCACGATACTCGTGCTGAATTCAGTGCACGAGTGCCGATACTTATGTCCGGCGCAGAGAGCACGGAATCATCGCGCTGCGCCGGCAGCGTCTAGAGTCAGCAGTACTAATATAATTCGAGGCGTCGATAGTGTGTTTAGCGCACAACTTCTGTCACGGATCGCCTTCAAAACCGCCTTTGCATATGTCATTTGTGTCGTGGTGCGGGTAAACGGTGACACGCCTGGTTTGTTTGGAGAGTGTTCAAAATGCCGCTTCTGGTAGAGGCCACTGATTCGTCTTCGTGCTCTGTGTTCTGGCGCTACCTGGGCAGTCAGTCCCACTATAGTTATGAAATTAAATTTATTTATTTCAGACTAATTATTTGTCCATAATAATTGTTAGTTACAAAGGTTTTAAAACTATGTTAGTCAATACTAAAATCAAAATCAAATAAAATCATCATTCATAAAATCAGTCAAGTCTAAAAATCATAGTGTCATCTCGTCACATGAAGCTAATTGAATCTCAGCACTGTAGACTCTGGCCTCTCAGTGATCATTCTTAGGATTCCGATGGCGGTCCCCCGAATCCAGCGCATCAGAGAAGCTGTTTTCTTACGCATAATGGCATAAAAGTCATCTACTCTTGCATCAGCAAACATGCTCGACGCGCTGCAGAATCGACGGAGCCTCACCAGAATCCTAAAGGCGTTATTGTATTGTGTGCGAAGAGTGTTGTAAGCCTGCTAGGTGTAGTTCAACCATGAAGTGCTGGCGTAAAAGTTTTGGCAGTTGGCTCTGAACAGTGTTATTTTTTAATCCCTGATACAAAAAGAGGGGTGTTATAAGTTTGACCGCTATAGGTGTGAGTGTGTGTCTGTCTGTGGCACCGTAGCTCGTAAACGGGTGAACCGATTTGGATGCGGTTTTTTTTTTATGATAGCAGGTTTTCTAGTGTTGGTTCTTAGATATGCTTTACTTATCTTATCTTAAGATCTATCTTATCTTATCTTATATTTATCTTTATCTTATCTTTATATCTTATCTTATCTTATCTATGCTTTATAAAAATCGGTTCAGCCGTTTCAAGGTCATCAGCTTTTTTTGTGTCGGCGGTTTTTTAATTTTACCAATTTGACGTCCACTGTATACTTTGCGAATCTATGAACCAACACGTTAGCACGCACCGACAACGCTCTTCGTTCGCGCTCGATATCCGCATCGTCTATCAGAGTTGTCTCTAGATACTTAGACTGAGTTACACGTTCTAAAGGCACTCCGTTCAGATAGACAGGTATGCTCCGGATGTTTATTCCTACCTCTAATGACAACACACACTCTACACACACTGATTCTGAAACACACTCTTCTTCTCGTTTCAAACCGTGAGCTACAGCATATGACTCACAAATATCAAGCAGTTTTCTTAAACCTCTGAGCGATGGGCTCAGAGGTTTAAGTTGAGCGTCAAGTAGACCATCGAAGATCTTCACATTTACATTCGCTAGGGAGATAGGCCCCACTAAGATTTTTCGGTATCGATACAACAATTTTTTCCAACAGTTTTGCTGGTAGGTAAAAGTGTTATACAGAAGGTAAATAGCATGGCCAGGACCTTAAATACCAGTATATGCTTGCCTGCAAACTGCAAGTGCTCAATACTGAGACCATAATTGCCCAGGGATTTTCCTCTAACCATGTTTCTAACAACCTTTTCCACGTCTTCACTGGAAAAACCTAACAAGTTTTCTATTATTGCTAACTGGCGATTTTTTTTACAAAATGAGATATTATAGTAACCTATGCATATCTGAAACTGACACCAATAAGTACGATTTAAATAGGCTGAAAATTACTGAACAACTTCGTTTGATCCAGGACAACAAAAATAAATACTGTTTCCTCAAACATGCTTGGAAATTTGAGCATTATTTTGACAACCTTCTTCGAGATAAATTGAAAATGCTGTACTGGTCTAATACATGTGAGCAGCGGTCGGCAATGTTAGTAAGAAAATTCATATCTGTCGTGTTTAGCGTCCAAATAAATTACTATGAAACTCATATCTGTCGTGTAATTAGAAAATGGAACGAAGTTTTTACTTCGACCCATGGCAACCAAGCAGGTAACTTATCAAAGATTTTATTTAAATCTCGAACTGGCTTAGCAAATAGAGCTGTTTAAAGTGAAAAAGAAACAAATGAACATACTGGCGCGAGAAAAGTTATCCTTGGTCATCATTGATTCTGGAATTTATAATTAATTTACTTAGTTTGAAATTCCGCGCATTATTTGAGAAAAGTACTATACAAGGCTTGGCCGCAACCAGGCATTGATGGACTCACGTATGTGTGACTGGGCTTCGCCTTGGCCCACATTTTCAAGTTCGTCCATCAATGCCTCTGGTTTTCGGCCGCTGCAGTAATGTACTATTTGGGAGATTAAAAATTCTCCCCTTTGTAATTTAGTAGCATATTTTATATAGTAAAAACATTTTTTTAACTATTTTTTAATGTAAAATCAGACAGCCCGGGGCATTAATTGCATTTATGCTTGGACGAGTCATGTGAAGTTTCTTATTGTGGAGTGGAATTATAATGTTCTTGGTTACAGTAATAAGTACCAGAATGAAAGAAAGAAGAAATGAAAAGAAAAAATGTGCATTAAAAGTGCAGTCTTTTCAGCAAAAACTGCATGAATGTCCCATTCATGCAGTTTTTGCTGAAAAGACTGATTTATTTTATAACTTTATGCACATCATGTAAAAAATATTGTACAAAGGCGGACTAAATGCCTGAGGCATTTTTCACCAGTCAACCTTAGGGTGATGCAGAGACAAAACATGGCAGGTGCTAAATAAGGGATAGATAACTCTAAAAAGAATAAACACTTGTATATAGATACATACATACTATAAACAAAATAAACTTTGTCACGAGAAATAACGATAGGTAGCAGAGAAAACGAATCCAGCAAATCAGCGCTGGGATGATTCTGCCAACTTCTTATGGATAATTATGTTTACGATTTATGATTTGCGATTTAATTGTCTGTGGCATACTGCAAGTGGAAGCAACACATTGCGCCATCTTAACAGTGTTTAGAGGATGCAAGATATTTGTTTCTTCAATTTTTATTTATTTATTTATTTTTATTTATTGTATGCGACAAGCAAGAAACTTGCATCGTGTAAAGGTTCCGACTGTTCGTCTGAACTTCGAAATTTAAAATATCGATGTATTTAATTGAGAATGTTCATAATCGCGATGTACGGAACTTCGAATGAATGTCATACTGAACTTCGAAGTTTGAATAGATATTCTTTCGAAGTTCCGTACATCGCGATTATGAACATTCTCAATTAAATACATCGATATTTTAAACTTCGAAGTTCAGACGTACAGTCAAAGGTTCCCTATTCATTTGCACAAAATTTTAAGACATACTCGTAATTATAACATTGGCATAACGAAATTTTGCATAATGATCATTACACATAATATTATTACGCATAAATGTTTTGTCATAATGTTTATTGCCATAAATTAACCTAACCTAGCCGGGATCCCTTCTTTTCGCATAATGTTCTTTGTCCTAATATACTTCGGCATAACGATTTTGGCACAATTTGTTTTGGCATAATAATACTTCGGCATAATTTTTTTAGGCATACATTTTATGTTGGCATAATCATCTTAAAGACTAATTTGTTTTGGCATAAATTTGATTCGCATAACGTTAGTAGACCTAATGACTATTAGCATAACGTTAGTAGACCTAATGACTATTAGCATAACGTTAGTAGGCCTAATGACTATTTTAGTGACAGAACCGAATTGCTGCAAAACCGACTCCACGTAGTCTTGTTTGTCCTACCCCTAGAGTGTAATTTAAAATCGCGCAGGCGCGTAGGGGCAAGGCAGCCCATAGGCGTGCTTGCTTACATGCTGCATGCTTGCTTGTTTGCTGCATGCTTGCTTGCATGCTTGCTTGCATGCTTGCTTGCATGCTGTATGCTTGCTTGCATGCTGTATGCTTTAGGATATTATGCTTAAAAAAGTTATGCTTAATAAATTTATGCTTTAGAATATTATGCTTAATCATTATTATGGTTAGAGAAATTATGCTTAAAAAATTATGCGTAAGCTGTTATGCGTAATTATATTATGCGAAAATATAATTATGCCAAACAAAATTATGCTAAGTTATATTACGTCTTAAAATTTTATGCAAATGGATAGGGAACCAACCTAGCCATTGCATTATGCCAATGTAATATAATGCCACAGTATCATTATGCTAAAAAAATATATGCGAAAACGTTATGCCTTAAAATGTTATGCCAAGAGGCAGGTTCTCTCGTGTAAATGGGGCTTAAGTTCCTACCTTTGATGAAAGTTTCGCATTCAGCCGTTAGGAACCTCATCGAATAGCACATCATTCATAGGGTTTCAGTTATTTTGGTATTGCTTGTGCCAACAAGAGAGGGTAAGACCAAAATGCGTAAAGCTTCGTATTAACCGTAATAAACGCTCACTGACGAAAACTTCTAGATTTTCCTTGTGTAAAATCCCAAACTGCAATTTGATAGGTTAAAACTTACTGGGAGGATGTATGCTTCCAAGACCTACAAAAGCGGTGGTTGGAAATAGCCGCGTAAATGTATTATAATTATTGTGAAAGGGGGAGAAAGGTGTGAGTTTATGTATGTATGTATTGAACCATTTTATTGTGTTTTTATATTACTTATTATTTTATCATGTGGTCTGCAATAAAGATTTTTATTGCTTACTAACCGACCTGATAGACTTTGTCTTGTCCAAATTTCAATACCTAACAAAAATCACATAGGAAAAACATTCAGTTGTTACCGATTTCAAAAAAAAATCGAGCTTCTTTTCCAATTTGTCTCTCAGTAACAACCTAATTCGGGCTATAACAAACATTTTAAAACAAAAGTAGTCATATTGGTCCAAACGTTATCAAGTTATACGCTTAACCAATACAAACATACATAAACTCACGCCTTCTTCCTAGGTGGCAGGCAAAAACTACAGAACGGCACCTGCTACGATCCTTACATACTCCTTTTGCCTCGTTTACGTTCATACATCTGGTCATACACGCACGCCGGTAGCGAGTACTACACACCTGACCATTCTGAAGAACATCACCAACAAGGTCACTATATGTCCTCCTAGGGCGTCCCGGCCCGGCGTTTTCACTCACATCTGCCTTGTAAATACCTTTTATGAGTCGCCTTTCATTCATCCTCACAACATGATCAAACCATCTAAGCATAGTCTTTTAAATTTTTGTCACAAATACACAAATACAAATGTGCTGCCCTTATTTGCAAATTGCATTAACTAGTAGTCCGGCAATATACAAAGCGTGTCAATATCATCACGACGATGGATAGAGCACTATTTTCATTGTGTGGTGTGGTAATCATGCGCGTTTGGCAAACGATCAACAACATTGTGGTTTTCGATGTTGTAGACGTTGAATGAAAATAACTTGGTATTTACGTATAAGCAGATAACTTTATTCCGATAAAATAAAATAATACTCATAGCTGAGAGTAGTGATGTGACACCAGAGGGCCGGGACAAGTGGCAATCGCGTTCAAAACGTTTCGTATTTCTACAACGAGTTTCAACGGGATTGAAATACGCTTTTCGGTAGCTGATGTCAGTTCCATATATTTTGGCTGCTACATCATTGTTATCGCTGATAGAATGTCAGTTTGTCTAGGCCCTAAGGTGATTATTAGTATCGACATAGATTAAAGAAGGCGCGAATCTATCTATCTTATATATGAATAAAAATCAATTGCCATAAATATTTGTCCGCGCATCACTTTAAAGCGGCTGCACCTATTTGGCTAATTCTATATTATTGTGTTTGTAATTATCAGGACAAGGTTTGTATGAAAAATTTTTTTTTTAAATGCTCTGGGTAAGTCGGAAATTTAAATGCTATTTGTGTATGAAATTCACTCCAGGCAACACCGGGCACCAACAGCTTGTTTTAAATAAATACAACGAATACAACCATACCTACGTCGAAAAGGCTCCATCTACCAATACTAATAAATGGTCATGACATGCTATTATTGGTACAGTCGACTGCACGTCGGTGGTAAAACTTTGACCTTGACATGGCATGGCGTAGTAGGATGGACTGACTTTCAAAAGAATAAGAGACCAGATTTTACTTTCGTTTTACCACTGACGTGCGGCCTACTGTGCTTAGTGTAAGTTAGCTGCAGGGGGTTGGTGTGATAAAAATAATAACTACTATTTGATTTGTGGTGATACTAACTTAATTAAATCAATCTGCCTAGCCTTTCCCAAATATGTTGTGGCATTGTTGGAGTCGGCTTCCAGTCTAACCGGATGCAGCTCAATACCAGTATTTTCCATGGAGAGACTGCCTATCTGACCTCCAAAACCCAGTTACTGGTATTAACGATACCCCTTGGAAAGACAGATTTTCAGACTTTTCGGCTGCTGACTACCCGTGGCGACTGTCAAAGATTTACGAATTACAGCCGGGACCAACGGCTTAACGTGCTTTCCGAGGAACGGATGGGTCCCGATATGTATTGGTTGGTCACCCATCCACGTACCGACCGCAGCAAGCGTAGCTTAACCTTCGATCGACCCATGCGGCTATTATTATTTAACCACGAGCCCCTATTTAGTTAAATGTCATAAAAAAGGAATACCTAGAAGTATTTGGACTTGATTTGGACGCACTCAATCAAGAAAATTCAATCCAACAATAAGCCTATAAAAAAATCGTTTGTCATTTGACTACATGATCCGAATCCATGTGGTTGATAATAAAACCACATGCTTTTACGAAGCCACACAAAAGTACAACATAACTGTCGCAATCATAATGAACTGAATAAGATAGACGATAGATTTCCATAAAAAATGTCCGCCCATCTATAAAACGTGTCAATATCAGACGCTGTACCGTACTGTTCAACTGTGCTGTTACGTCACACGACAGACGCCATTTTGATTACGTGGCTTTTTAAATATCGAATACAATGATGATTGCCAGTATTTGGTTATTGGTTTAGGAGCTCGAAAACGATAAAAAAAATGAATACCTACTTTTAATTATTATTATTAATTAATTCATCTACTTGCAGGATACCACAACTGTTTGGTAGCGTGAAAACATTAACAGTAGTTAGTCAAGATTTAAGTCATAAACACAATGAAATTGTTGTGTTAAATAGTGTTTTCATGTTGTGAGACAGTACCTACGAGTATGTACATGAAAATGACAAGGAAATCATGATGATAACCAAGTAGGTTGTGTTTTCAGTCGAATGAAATCCAGTTAAATGATCAGAATTGCTTTATATAAGAGAAGACTGGCTTAGGAGTTACCCTTTTTTGACATAAAAAAAAAGTATAACTTCACGCATCTTTCGCCCAAGTCAGATATAAATGATACCTTATTGTCAACGTATACTGCTGTAGCATAGTGAACACTTAAAAAAAGTAATTTCGCTTTCACAATTTTTATTGCACATCATGCCTACCCGTCATTATTGTTCTTCAATCTTTGCTGAAATACTCAACCCCTCGGAAAGCCGTAGCGGTGTGAACGTAGACTTTATTCAACAAAATCAACAACCATGCATTCTTTATGAGCAAACAAAAATATACATAATGTTTGAATTCATAAAAGTTTTAGACAAATATTTTTCATTACGATGAAACTCGAAGAGAACTTGGCTTTATTTTTAGCTAACATTTAATAACGAAGTATCTGAATAAGTTATTATTAAGAATTGTGCAGAAACTATGCACCTAGATGAGTTGTTCGCAATATAAATTCAATGTTATTTTCTATCTCAACGAGTTAAAAGAAATGATTAGATAACCAGTAATTAACGTGAAAAATTACTAAATAATCATCTAGATTCTAAAAGATATCTTCATTACCTTCTTTTAATTTATTTTGGATAAGAAGCTAGAATATGTTATTGTAAAATTAATAAACTATCAAATAAAATTTTAAACCAATTCATAAAATTACGAAAAGATCAACAAATTAATAAAACTTTCAGAATAATATTTACATTCTTTCACATAAACTTTAATTTATTATATTTTGATTACGTCTAATAAATATCTGGTCTATCCAAACACCCAGTATGCATCAATGAATCATCTCAATGTTTACTGAAATCGTAATTTGAAATAATTGATGGCGTCGTAAATTAAAACGGTAATAAAAGAAATCTGTAAACATTATCAAACGAAAGAATTTGAGAGGAGTTAGGCTATTACCACTGAATGAAGCTAAAATTTCAAGAATTTTAGTCACTGACTCTTAAAATCTCGATACAACAATTCGTGCAGATTTTCAAGTAGTATTTGTCAAGCTACAGTTGGAGAATTTCTCCAATAATGTGCTTCAAGTACGGCGCAATTTGTTGAGCCCTTAAAATACGACTTGCTGGTATTTGTTGGCACATTAATGAATGAATAAATACAAATACATAATGGAATTTTGGCTTCGAACCTGATAAATATGTATTAATTGTAACCTGTTTATAATATAAAACAGATTCGGGGTATATTGCAATTTGATGTTATTCTTCTTTTCGTATATACAGTGGGTTTAACTTTTATTGTTAATCAGTAACCACTTTCAAATATGAATGGCCAATTTTACGAAGTTTAACGTTATGCTACGCTATACTTATAGGGTCAAACAAGATTGGCTGGCGAAACTCCGCAGACGTGATGGGTAACGATTCCAAAAGGAGCCAAAAAAGAAATGATTTGTTTTGGGGTCTACGACCGCAAGTATTTTAATTACTTGAAATATCAGTTTTTTTTTATGTAAAATTTACAGACGTGATGGGTATCGGTATCAAAACACGATAAAACAAAAAAAATATATACTAAACTCAAACTTCATGTAAAAACTGAAGTACCTGCGGTTGTTGACCCCAAAAATCATCTTTTGTTTTATCGAGTTATCAATACCCATCATTCCTGTATAGTTTCGCTAGCTAATTTAATTTGACCTAGTATTTTGTTTATCACAATTGATACTATCGAAACAGTCTATCGTCAGTATTCGTCTATCTATATGTATATTGACATCTTTTTCATTTATACTAACGTCAATATTTTTCACAAGCACACAATTCTCACTCACCGTGTGCAGGTTTATTATGCACATAAACATTTCGAGTCCCACAAAACTTTAGTATTTTCCTTTATTCAGTTGTCACCCATATCCACCACCACTAGTCAAGGTCAAATTAACCCAGACTTAAGTTTATTGTAGTCGAATAAATCTCAACTGTCTTTATTGCACGAAATAAAGTGGCGGACAAAATAATGTACACAGTTTTTGCGTGAAAACAAATCCGATAAATGGGACTGTGGACTTTTATGCGTTAGATTCAATAGGATTTATATTCTAAGCAACGGTGATACGTGGTTTAAAGACTATAAGGAGACTGCAGATATTGGAATAAAATATTTGTTACATTCAAGCTCGTCTTAAGACTTCTGTGAAGGTCTACTACGATGAAACTGACTGCATAGATGTGCTTTAAATAAACTTCAAATAAAATGTTAAACTTCTTCCTTATGGTGTCGTTAAAACCTCTAATAGTTAAAACTATTAAAATATTTAATATTACTGATAAATGATAAATAGTAAAAAAAAATGTGTTGGGTGCATTAACGAGCAAACAATGACAAATCAGATACCAATCAACACGACCAAACAGATTTTAATTTATTTTCTTACAAACACATTATGATGATTATTTAAATTAGCAATTTATATTTTCGGTCGACGCGCGACGCCTAGTGTTCGCGCTGCGGTAATTGAAAACCAAAATATCGTTTTCTCTCAGTGAATACATAATTATATCAAGACTGAAAAAGCATAAATTAAAATGCCAGCCAAGCAGCTTCTGATCAACTTTTTAATCGTAAAAGTTATCTACTTAAAAATTGGCGGTCGTAAATATTTTTAAATTCGCTTACTTTGGACATAAAACCTCCACTGAAATTCAGCCGCACACATAACTTAAAGTATTTCAGTACAAAAATGGGAAAATCTTAACGACGTCCAACACAGAATATTGTAAGCGAATAGACGTTACCATAAACATGTGTTTTATAACAAAAAAAAATATGGTTTATGTTCCGTTTCGGTGCACGGCAGTGTAACAGTCTACAGTACTATACTCGCACTAATGTATTGAAACGGATAAATCTAACGGGTGATTGACACATTGGTCGAATAAATACTGAGTTGCCGGTACATAAAATGCTTTTGTTTCGGACGTGGGTTTTATTGAATTACGCAATTATTTTGTGTAATTTGTTGTTGTACGTAAATGTTTGGTAGGTACGAAAATGAAAATTTATTTTATGGATCTTTATTTTAATGAAAAACATGATTTTAACCAATTCTACATCGGTGCGTATATGTTGCGGTGTCATATATAATTTTCATAGACTTCAGGAAATATGAAACGTTGTTTTGATCAAATAAGGATATCTGCAGGACTTTGTTATTGGTCTGTATTCATAAATAACTCGAGTAAGATATATGTAGTTCAGACAATACTACTTTTGATATTTTTTTATATCAGCGTGAAATTGGATAAAACTTCTTATCTATTTATCAAAAATAAATAAAAATATTAAGTAGTAAATAGAGAAGTTTACATTATCAGCTGCATGTGGTGTATATAGGTAAGTATTTAAGTTTTCTTATGTTCTTTGCACTTGTTATATGATTAATATTCTAATAGGTCAGGGAAAATGTTTGTTTGTATTGTATAGTTATAAAGTTGTAGTAGAATCTCTTTGGCTGTACTGTTTGTATCCAGCTGATTTTGATACCTACCATTTAAGAAAAGGAAGATAAGAAGTAAAAACCATTTCCCGCCATTATTCAATTGTTTTTCTGTCCGCCAAAATTAGTGAATCTAACGAAGAAATACATTTTGAAGTTTTATTACACAAAAGGGAAAATGCGACACAAGTCGCGAAAAAAATATGTGCCGTTTATGGACTTAACGCACTGTTAGTAAGAGTAGCACAAAGTTGGTTCAAGCGTTTTCAGTCCGGGAATTTTTATGTCAAAGATGCAGCTCGCTCTGGTCGCCCTATTACGTATAAAGTCGATGCTAATTTTGAAAAAGTGGAGCAAGTTACTACATAGCTGAAGAGTTAGAGGTTGACCACAAAACAGTTTTGACCCATTTGAAAACGTCTGGGTATACAAAAAAGCTCGATATTTGGGTGCCACATGGGTCGTGTTTTCAAGACTAAGAGGACGTATGACACGACCTCTTAGTCTCGAATTTGTAAATTAAGTACGAAAGATTTTTTCCCCGACCTAATGTATGTATATATATTTATATAGATAAGTATATGTTTTGTGTATCTACGTATTTATTGTTACGTAAATGTTACACCACATACTAGCTGCAGTATTGTTTCTCAATCTCCCTTAATCCATTCATAGGTTGTCTTTAAAAGATCGATTTTAGCGATAAGGCCACCCATTGTGTCACTACTTGTAAAATGTATCTTTTATATCTGTAATTTTTATAATGTACTCAGTAAAAAGTACCCTATCTATCTACGTATTATACTCATTATTTTATTTGAATGCCAACTTTATTATCTCGTACTTCAAAGCATTTATTATGGTAATACCATAATGTTAAAAGGGCGTGTTGTCATCACTGAGCTCATCATTTTACTTCATGGCGCCGAAACATGAACTTTAGGAGCTACTGTCTTACAAATCACCTTGACACCTTGTAATAGCAATCGTAGACATGAAAAACATATTCTGTGGTTTTTATGAAGTTTTATTTTTTTATTTTTATAGTGTACATAATAAAGAGTATTCTATTCTATTCTATTCTATTTATTAAGTTTATTTATTTATTTACTACTAGCTTTTGTCTACGGCTTCGCCCGTATGGAGGTCGGAAATTATCCCGTGGGAAAGTACTACCGAGATAAAAAGTATCTTATGTCCTAACCCAGGTCATGGTCTATCCATGTACCAAATTTCATCCATATTCGTTCAGCTGTTTGAAAGCGTTTGTGTGAAAGCGTAACAAATATAGTTAGGATTAGGATTGGGAATAGATTAGTTAGGATTACCACTTACATTGTTGTTCAGAAGTATATAGATCACAAATTTGTCATAACGTCACGCTTGTATTTCCCGAAGGGTTAGGCAGAGGTATACCAGTATACCACCACCACATACACACCACATTTGTACCACATTTCTCCAGTTATGTTTAATTCCCATGTAATAGGGGGCACGGGGGCAGGCACGTGAACAAATTTATTATTCGTCAGATAATCGAGAAAGCACGGGAATTCAACAAGGCGACCTCCATATGCTTTGTTGATTTCTCAAAGGTATCTGACTCCGTGAAATAACCAACCATGTGGAGGACGCTATTGGAAATGGGCACACCAAAACACCTTGTGCACCTTTTTAGAAAAGTCTACGAAGTAAGAACAGCAACAGAACGAACAAACGAACACATTTCGGATAGCTTCCCTTCCATGCAGGTGTCCGCCAGGGACGTATTGTATCGCCACTCCTATTCAACACCTACACGGAGTTCATTTTGCGCATCACCCTCGACGACTGAACTGATGGTGCCGCGATTGGTGGCAACAAAATCGCAAACCTACGCTACGCGGATGACATAACCTTGTTTGCGACTAGTGCTGAACATATGGAAGAAATACTCCTTAAGATGGAGGGCATCAGTTTTACGTTTGGATTGAGGATTAATCGCGGTAAGACTAAGATGATGATTGGAGATCGCAGCAAAAACAACTCGCTAGACATGACACAGACTGCGAACTGCGACGTAGTTCAATCTTGTGTATATCTTGGTGCTATGATCGTGAACAATGAGAGCTGCGTGGATGAGGTGAAACGGCGTATGGCTATGGCTAGAGGGGCAATGGACAAGCAAAAAAAATATGGAGAAATGGCAACATAACTAAGGCCACCAAGATCAGAATCGTCCGTTCACTTGTATTCCCTATATTTCTATACGTACTATATTACTGAGACGTGGACATTACGAGAACAAGAAAATAAAAAAAATAGATGCTCTAGAAATGTGGTGCTGGAGAAGAATGCTTGGGGTATTAGGGACGGAATTCGGCACAAACGTCTCCTTACTCCAAGAACTCGGCATCAAAAAGCGTCTATCAGCACAAGTACAGTCTCGAATACTGAAGTTCTTTGGTCATGTCTCCAGGCGGAATAATGACTCTATAGAGCGTCTAGTGTTGCAGGGCAGAGCGGAAGGTAATAGACCGAGGTGGACCAATCAAATAAAATCTGCAGTTGGAGGCCCTGTTAATGAATGCGCCAGACTGTCATCTGGCAGAACCAGATGACGAGAGATCGTGAGGCGGACAACGACTACACCTGCGATTGAACACAGTTCATCGTGACCACGAACGCTCTGTCAAGAGCAAAGCGAAGAAGACGAAGAATTGAGGGCGACCTTATTGCTATCAACCGGGCACAACTCCAGACTCCTTTACCCGAGCCGGGAATCGGACCCAGGACTTCATGCTCGGCAGTAAAGCTTGCGACCACTAGGTTTATTATTTTATAATTAGCAGGTTATAATTTTCGGTCGTTAAAGCTGGTACTTTGACTATGAACCTTGACCTTAGCACCCAATAACAGTAAAGCCCCAAAAAATAGATAGAAATGACCTCGAATGATATGACATGACATAACATGTCACAATCCAGGCAGGCTAACCCTTAATCCAAATTAAGGGTTAAGGGGGATCTTTAGTTGTAGCCTGCCAAATTCAAATTTTCTTTGGTTTTTCCAAATTGCAGCTCTGTTTTACGTCATATGTTGATAAAAATGTGATTCGCGACTGTAGCAATTATATATTTATGAACCTTTGGTAATTTTAATTTTTGGAAATTTGTTCCACCTAAGAATTTTTTGAAAAATTCTTAGTTGGAACAAATTTCCAATATTTGACGATTGATATGAAATTGATGTCGACATCATCATATTATCATCTGGGGATTCACCTTAAATCACTATACGTTTATCAACGAATTGGCAATATTAAACTATTTCCAAGTGGATTTTTTATATTATTTTAGCTTCTTATTCAGAAATACCTTAGTCACCTTTTAAAATAAGAAAATAACCTACTCTAGCTACCTACTATGAGAAATTTCAGTAAAAATAATAACAAAATCTCCCGCCGTCCATCTTCCAGTCCTTAAACATTTATAACACCATAATGTCATAAATTGAGAAAAAAATCCTGCAAATAACATCTTACGGGGCGTTCGCGAGGAAATTATGAAACAATAAACTCGGACGTTGAATAACTCACGACTGATTTTTTATTCCAAGAGAAATATAACCTTATTTCTTTCACTCAAGGTTCTTTCTCGAACGTTGAATAGCTGTATAATTTTTCAGACAAAAGTGGGAAAGGCGGACGACAAATTATTCTTCAGTACCGTTTTATAAAAGCCTAAAGCCTGCGTCTTGGACAAGGGTTAATTCGACTGGGCGATTAAAAATTAACCCGTTGTTCACCGAGAGAATATTTAAAGCGAAATCTTTGTAATTAAACTAGCGGATATAACCAGGTTTGTGATGCTTTTAGAAGAGCTAAAAGCGTCGAAGGGAAATGTAGCGAAACCACAGACCTTTCAGTTTACCCTTATTTCGGGTTGGGTCGTGACTAAAATGAATTGATGTGAAACCTTTTTAAACTTTCTTGTAGTTAACTGGAAACTCAAGGTATTTTCAAAGAAACAGATATAGAATTTGAATTTGAAAACGCTTAGGTACAGTCATCAAAAGAGATAAGTAACCAGGGTAGTCGGATATAGCTGAAATTTAGTAAGAAACCGATGATGGTTTTCGAATGTAATTTAATTTAATAAATTAACTGTTTGTTTTCTATTAATTAAATTGAATTTTATTAGAAAACATCCATATGTTTCTTATTAAACGTCAACGATATCCGACGACCTTGGTTACTTATCACTTTTGGTGACCGTACTACCCAAGGCTATTTTAATAACTAGGAATTTGAGGCACGGAACATTTAAGATAATTATATTTGAATAGGGTTGTCACCCTTGTTTAAATATTATCGTGACAGAATTTCACGATAATATTTAAACAAGGGTGACTTGTGAATGTTTTGTTACGATGGCGAAAATATTGATATTGAAATAATATGAAATGGTATCTCAAAACATACTATTTAACAAAAAGCTTTCAGCTTGTTTGTTTAGCTAGGTATATTACTGACATAGGTACAGGTTACTACTACTACAACATACAATATACTAGTTACCAAGGGGTATCGTGTCACCCAGTAACTGGGTTGTGGAGGTCAGATACGCAGGCAGGCAGTCGCTCTATGTAAAACACGGGTATTCAGCTGCATCCGGTTAAACTGAAAGTCAAACCCTAAATAGTTGGGATAAGACTAGGCAGATTGATATATAATAGTTAAAAACTTTTGAACTAGTTCAAGCCATCGCCAGGCTGTTAAAAATTCTCAAAAAAATATTACCGGGTCAAAGAATCTTTAGAAATACTTAAATACGCCGAAAACATAGACAATTTTTTTTTTATCTTTTGTCTCAGACATTATTTTGGTCAAAAAGTTTCAAAAATCTTTGAACTTTTTGACCAAAATAAAGTTATAAAAGATAAATTACAAATTAAAAAAAACCCCTAAATAAATAAAAATAATAATATGTACTGGCCCTTTAAGTATATTTTATATAAGTTGTAGGTAATATTTTGATCACAGCGTCGTCGCGTCGCCGGGGGACGGCTAGTGAAAATAGGAAGTTAACAGCAGCTATCCTTTCCACAATAGCATACATTCATTATTTCTGGGCCTCATCTGTTTGGCGATTTCATTAGCCGTCCCCCGAGGCGACACCGCTTTGGTCAAAATATTACCTACAACTTATATATTAAACATAAAGGGCCAATACATATATTTTTTTTACTTTTTAGAGGTTTTGTTTGTGTCGGGGGTTATTTAAATTTAGAATTTAGGTTTATTTCCTGATTTTTAAACTTTATACTCGTATGTAACTAGTAATAGACAAAATTATGAAACTTTTGTAACATGAATACGAGGCTTTTGGCTATTTTGTATGTCTCTAAATTAATGTCGTTCATTTGTTAGGTGCGTTTTGTTTGTGCAGAATAAACTATTTTTCTTTCTTTTAGTAGCTACGCTCATGTGCCTCGCCTAAATCAACGCAGCTGTAATTATTTTTCCCACAGTGACACTAGTTACAAATTTATTCTCATTCCTCTTTCCTACTCCATCATCTGACCCTGATCACCATCTGTCTAAAACCTATTCATTGAAACTATTCCAATGAGCCCCAAACACGATACCTCTGCTTTAGGTTGGTAAGGAAGTTGGGTAACCTGCAAATTCCACGTGATGATGCAGCATGTGTATAAGGTTACTATGTTATAATATCATTGCAGTAACAGAATACCAAATTTCGACTCGATCAGACTTGTGGAAGATGGTAACATCCTTTCATCAACTTGAAAAGAGCTGATAATCTTCAAACGGATGAACAGATTTTCTTGAATAATAGCTAAGAACACTCTCGATCAAGTCACCTTACAAACAAAACAAAAAAATACAAAATCAAATACAGGTTCAGCCGTTTGGGAGCTACGATGCCGCAGACAGACACACAGATACACACGTTAAACTTATAACACCCCACTTTTTCCGTCGGGGGTTAATAAAGGAACTGTTGTGTTTTACGAAATAAGTCTATTAAAAAGAAAAGACATTAAACTCGAAGCCGTAAACTAAGAAACGATTTTACCATTAGCGGCTCTTTCTTTGTGGACTTTATAAATATCTTTTATTAAAAATATGAGCTGCACAGGAAAAAAGATTTAAAAAAAATGAGAGAGCGCCCGAGAAAGGGCGGGCGTTTTGGGGGACTGACTAATGTAATTTAAACGTTAAAAAATTAATGATTTTTAGCCTAATTTGAATAAATATCTTTTTATTTTGATTTAGAGTAAAAGTCTTTGCCTACCAAGTCTGTTTCCATAATCACGTTGTCAATATACCAGCTCAATACGTGTTAGTCATTTAAGATCATCATGTGCCAGCGTTTGCTTTTACCATATTATTTGAAGACACCATCTTGATCTTCAAAGTTCGGAGGTAGGTACTGATAAACTGCTTTTGTTGAAATAGCTTTCCCTAGAGTCTGGATTGGATCTCCCCGAGTTGTTGATTTATTGATTTTAATGTACCTATCCGGTATGACTGACTTTAGCAGTCCCTCATGGCATTCTACTTTCAGTCACCAAGTCGAGTTTATAAATTCAGAGACCATTTCAGAAACCAATCTACATGGTCCTCAAACATTATGACCGAATTTTTATATACACATTGACACTGATGAATTTTATCTATAAAATGACATGAGTATTTAGTTTGTAAAGTATTATATTATTTTGATTATTGTGAATGTGAGGACTATGTGGGTCATTGTTTTTTTTTTTCTCTCAGTTAGTTTTGGTCATGATCAGGCAGTTTGAGTAATTTATGCGGCCTACCCAAATGTCCCTTGTTTGGTATTGTTCGTCTAATCGTTAAGCTCCTTAAGTTCCGAGTTGAGCTACACATTACTGACTAATGCGTGCACTGACTGGACATGTCCACTCAATCTGTGTGGTTCTTTCTTCAAAAGACCATTTCAGACACAAATCTACTGGTCTTCACATGATCTGGCCAAGATTATGTCTAAACTTTAAAAGAGACTGTGACCTCTGAGTTTGTTTCGGCCTTTCTTCTCAGAGTAGTCAGATTGGAAACGCCGACCTCATCTAGTTTAAAAAATATGATTGACGTGTAAAAGTATTTGTACATACCTACTTACTGTAATAAAATCATTTATCAATAAGAGGCCAGATTATATGGGTTTTGTTACCACTAATGTGTGGCCCTACCATACCAGATTTTACACCGGTCACCTTGATTCTTAACACGCGGACCCGCTAACATTCAGGCATAATGCTTGTCGAAACGCGGTTTCCACTGAGGAAAATATATATTTCAAAAATATTATAAACAGCCTGTTATTTTCGCTGCTATTGAGCAGGATAAAAGATTGAGATCTTTTCATGGTGAAATGGGACCAGTTTCAGGAAAATAATGTGAAATAATATTTCGGTCCCATTTCACGTAACTAACTCTTGAACGCGGATGAACAGTCACTGAAGTAACGTTACGTTCTAATTTGATGCGAATATATTATCCTTTGCATAGTTAGTTAAATTGATATGAATAATTAAATACTAGAGTTTCCAGTTGTGGGTAGGTATTACTTAAATGAATATTATGTCAGTTTCAATTCATATTTAGGTACGAGTATTTATATCTCGCGAAACGACGCGCGCTTTGCTTGTGGGTAGCAAGTGTACAAACACGCTGTGAATGTGTGTGTAAGCGCAGGAGACATGGGGAAGTCGGGAGTGTGTGCGTATGTGTGTTATGTGCTGACGCAAAGCGTCTTCACGCATACATTCACAGCGCGTTTGTACACTTGGTTACAACAAGTAAAGCGCGCGTCGCTTCGTGTGATAAAAATACTGTATACTACTACGTTTTCTTTCACCTTACTAGTTCGTAGAAGTGGTACTTTGAGTGCGTACTTAGCTGTAATTTTGAACTCTGAGTCGTACAATATAATTTTATTTAAAAAAATATTAATTTTATCTCCGCATCTTTTTGAACGAAAACGTTTTTATGTCAAAGTAATATTTATAGTTACACTCTTAGAATCAATCTGAATACCTACTTATCGGTTTAATTTTAAATCTAATCTCAAATAATACCTTGTATTACAGAGCAATGTACTTCGATTTACAGATTTTTCACTAACATTCAAAAATATAGGCTCGCCTATAGTACATGGGACTTCAACATATCTGGCGAAATGTGGGGGGGTACTAAAGGTACACCTCTGCCTAACCCTTCGGAAATTACAGGCGTGATGTTATGTTATGTTTATGTTATTCAAAAATACTTTATTTCATAGACTGGTTATTTCAACAGAATTCAAAAAAAAATAATACACGTGTGGCACTCGGGGACTGCCGCGGTAAAGCATAGCATTTTATTTAATATTAATATTTATTTTTTATTTATGCAGTATTTCTTTTTCTTTGATATTAATTCAAGTACAGTCGTACTTGAGCTATGCTATGCTAGCAAAGCTATGCAATAGCTTAAAAACCGGCAAGTTGCGTGTCGGACTCGCAAAAGAAGGGACCCCTACCACCGTACAATATTTAACAATTCAGAAAGTATACTACTCTTTGTGGTTCAATTTCCAAACTATAAGGTAGGTAGGTGCTGTCTTTATACTACGCTAAAGAATTTATTATTCAAATTCTGCGTTCAGAACAAAGTCAAAGGATACGAGGCTCGGTGATACTTTTTGTTTCGTTCAACTTGCTTTTAATAATGGTAAATACGCTATTCACTGTTATTCAAGTAAATGATGTACAGCTTGACAAGGAAAAGTATGCGCTTCGAGAATTATCGTCTATAGGTACTCAGCGGAACTATCGTCTCTCTTCAGAAATACGGACGCGTGTAGATGAGATCTAGTATAGAGCTATTACAACCATGGAAGTACTTGTCTATTTTGTGTTACCATGTTTACAAATTTATAGACTAAGAACTATAATATGGAACTCCAAAAAATTTTCAAAACTTTTGAGTGACAAATGATGGTCTGAGACCCGAGTAGGTAACCCGATAGAGAAAACTTTATACAAATGCGCAAGGATAGGTGCACTGCTACAAAACCTAGTAGCATTGCATCTGTCAAAGTCAAAGTCAAAGATTTATTTGCAGATAAATATGGTTACAAAAGTTCTTACAATCCTAATCCTAATCCTAACTAATATTATAAATACGAAAGTAAGTTTGTTTGTTTGTTACCTTTTCACGCCTAAACCACTGAAACGATCATCCTGAAATTTTGAATATACATTGTCACGGGTACAGAAACGGACATAGGGTACCTTTCATCCCGCAAAAAAGTACTGTTCCCGAGGAAAACAACAATAACGTCCTTATGATAATAGATGGCGCCACGTGTCTTTCGAATCATGATTGAATTATAACCCGAGTTGATAGTCAAAGTATAAATTAACGCGAGCGAAGCCGTGGGCAAAAGCTAGTGGTAGTATAATAGTAGCTTAACATATTTAATCAAAACATAATGACAAGCAAATTTTTGATACTTATACAATTAGATCATTTTAATTTAAACTGAAGGAATTCTTTAATTGTATAGAAGGAATTCTCAATTAACCAACTGCGTAAAGTCCTTCTGAAGCGGACTATTGAAAGTTCTTTAATTTGGTTAGGAATCTTGTTATAAATCTGAATACACATAGGGTAGCAACTTCGCCCATGTAGTTCCGTTTTCATTCTAGGAATAATTAATCTATTAGGATATCTAGTTTTAAACTTACATTTATCTCCCAGTTTTTCAAATATCTCAGAGTGAGATTTGGTAAATTTACATACTTCCGCAATATAAGTACCAGTTAATGTAAGTATTCTAAGTTTTCTAAACAGTGGTTTACAGGATGTAAGTGGGTCTACCTTACAAATCGCACGTAGACACCTCTTTTGTGCGATAAAAGCTCTTTCGAGATGCACCGAGTTTCCCCATACTAGTATACTATAACGCAGTATTGAACCAACATATGCATGATAAGCCTGTAATGTGGCTTGTCTACTTGTTAGGTTAGATAAACGCCATAGAACATAAGCAAACTTACTGAGTTTTCCACATAACTTATCAATATGATTAATCCAGGAACACCTCTCATCTAGATCTATCCTAAGAAAACTCATACTATCTGATTGTTGTATTTGTCTACCTTTATAAGTGATATTTAAATCCATTTTATTCCAGTTTTTGTTACGAAATTGTACATATTTGGTTTTATCTATGTTAGGTTTAAGGTTATTCTTTTCCATCCAAGTTATTACTTTGGTTACGGTACTATTTATTTTCTCATTATAGTTTTCTTTATTTTTACGGATAATTACGGCCGTGTGGGGTTTCTCTGTGACGCGACGTTCGTGCTAATTCGGTAACACGAAGATTATCGAAGCGCACTACTTTTTTGGATAACCTGTAAGTTGCTATGACCTTGACGTCCTAATGAATATATTTAATTTTGTAAAAAGTAGTATAGGCATTATAAAGCCAGTGTATATAATTGAATGCCGCACAAATCTGTAAAGAAAATGTAAACAAAGTATTGTACCTACTAATACAAAACTTTTGGCAGAATACAACCATCCATGAATACAGCCATCTTCATAAAATAAAGGTCATCTGCCTATTCAGATTAGTGCTTTACTATATAAAAAGCCAGAGCGTCTGTTAAACTCGTTTTTATTTCTTTGTCTAAAAATACCCTTGAATTTTCAACATTGATAGAATTCTGTTCCCCTTATCGTTAATTGTTTGGCGACCACGTGTCCCTGTACCTTATGCATGGTAGGTACATACAATGGGAAATCCTATAAAAGCATAATATCTACCTACCCATAAATAATATCCTTTGACCAAGCAACTGACTTGATTCTCAAAACAAATATCTGAAGTTATTTTATTATTATTTGACTGTATACTTAAAATACCGGTTGTTAGAAAAAAGGGGAGAGAACTGGTAACCTTTAAGGCATAATACCTATACAACAATTCAAAACAACAACAATATAAAACTCTTCAAATATTCTGTTGAAGAGACTTATATCAGAATATTTTTCCTTAGAACAAGATTCAACTAAGAACGATTTAATTCACAGGCTTAGAGCGCTTTAACACAGATATTTTCTTAGTCCTTTTGAGGAGTATCTGATCAAAGGTGACCTTTTTGTGTTTCATGAATAGACTGATTTAATCAAAATGATAAGAAATTTCATTGGTAGCCTAAATTTGGGAGAGTAGGACCCTTAGAACGGAGCGATTGTAACATTTGATTATAAGGGGCGCAATCTAACCCGGGGCCACGTGACACGTCTCTTCGACTGCGACCGCGGAGAAAACAAAGAAGTTGCTCAGAGAGTACCACGAGCTACAGCGACGCGACTTGCGGAGCAACGACGGCCGGAAATAGGTGACACGCACGCGTGTCGCTTGACGTCAGTCGCGTAGCAAGTTGCATCGCTAAAAGGCCCTGTACGGCGTCTAAGGGTCCGATCACACGTACCACAACAACACCACAACGACAACACGTAGACGGGCGCTAATTTGCATGAAAATTATTGGTTTATTCAGACCGACTGACATTGGACCGTCAAAATCAACAGTGTGGGCAATAATAGCCACATCAAGACTACGTCGCAGCCACTACCGCCGCAGCCACAGACCGTGCACTAGCGGCCGGCCACATCGCAAACACAACAATCTGTCTTTCTGTAAACACTACCCACAACGTATCTACATCGCAACTACTAGCAAAAACGCAATCACAACGCAACTGCAAGAAGTTGCAGCGAAACTATTCACCCGTAACCACTGCTTGTCTACATTTTGTCGTTGCGATGTGGTGTGGTTGCGGTAAGACCGTCTGAACGGACTTAAGGGCGAATGGTGCGTACACCTATTTATTGTAGAGAACTACCCACTTTTGATTTTATACTCTTCAATAATTTTTTTTTTACCGTTGATTTTAAATAAACATTGGAGCGGTGTGGATTTTTTCCAGTATTAAATGCTAAGTACCAGTAGACGCGATATTTCAACCTGATTGTATAATTAATGCGATCATGATGTTCTAGAAATGTAAATATTTGATGTAGAAACGTGTTGAATACAGTTTGCTGCTGGTATCATTGTATATGTTAAAATTATTTGTGATAGGTTTCTTTACAAAAAAGTACGTTATTTTGTTGACCACGTTGGAGCAAAATCTAATCCAATAAAGCAATAAAATTAACATAAAACATAAACCCAAACGTTTTGAACGTTTCAGTATTTTATTTAAAATTCGTAGGCCCACTTACGCGTTCATGGGTTATCCTAAATAACTCGGAGTTAACAGCTAACACAGGGTTTATCAAAAAAAATCGTCTTGTGCCACCAAGAGTTAGAGGTAACCCTAGAGTTAAACTTTTAAATATTAAACCCGCCGATGTGGGAGAGTTAAGTCGCTAAACTCTAGGTTAGTGTTAGTAATGCCAAAATAAATTGACGTTATGAGGTACCGCTGATAACTTATTTTGTATTTTTTATTGTTCGACGTTATAGTAAATGAAAATTCAGTACTATATCAGCAGGCAATTTATATGAAATCATTTATAAATAAATACAAATTATACACAATTTAAAACATATTTTTCCTTATATGACGTTTCCGTCAATCAATAAACTAAATCTCCATGGAAACCACATACAATACGAATAAAATTAAATGTCATGTTATAAAATTCAAAGACAAAAAAGTATTACGTATCGTTATGTAGTGTAAAAGAGATGGGTATACAATTTCCGTTCATTGTTCGTTCATTCATTTTTGATCGGAATACTTATTAGGACATAGACGTTGCAATTCTATTTTGTGTTTCGTCGATTGACCTGCAATGTTCCGAACTCAAAAAATACAAATATCAGGCTTACTAACCCGTACCCTAATTACGTAACACACTATCTATCACAATCTGAATCATTTTGAAGCCTATTGCTAATCCATTGCTTCGTAAGTTCGAAAAATTTGGCTGCTCAACAACGTAAATAACGCAGTGAATGATGTTGAACTGTCAAAATGAAACCCATTCCTACTGTTAGTGTGTTACGTAATTACCCCGCTGGTGTTACTTTTGAGTGGCGGAACGCGTATTAAAATTTAAAATGATAATTGCTTAACTCCGAGTTTACAAACTCTATATTTATTCATTTAACCCGACTAAACGTGCAAGTGGACCTTAGTCATGCTTCTGTTTACCCAACGTTCGTGGGCGTTATTTATATTCGCAAAAAATAAAATTAACAAGTTATTATGACCACAAAATAATTGTGTTTAAGCCCTTAATCCAGTATCGTTGAACTCATAAATTATCTTCTTTGCAATTCCCATTAAAAACGTAAAGCGAGTATTATATAAGCTCCATAATGAACAAAGCCGGGCTTATCGCTAAATAAAATCTTTGGTGAAAAGGCTGATAGATAAAAGTCCAAAAACTGATCACATTTCGTTTGCAGTCTCTCTACAGAGACCGGTCAATCAATTTTACTATTGTCGGTCAATAAAACGAGCTGTAACGAATTCGTGTGTTTTAAGTCATAAGAAACTGCGATAAAACACAATTTTGATCGTGTCGTGGGTGGTAACGTTAACCACTTTCAGTTAGTTGGACCTTCGATTTGCTTGCCTATAACTATTTATACAATAGGCAAAACATATTTTATGAAAATATTTTTTTTTGGTTATTGTAACGAAATTTCATGTTTATGGTAATTTATTTCTTTGTAAGTTTTTGCTTACCCATTTTCTGGTCGTTCCAATATATGAGTTTAGTCTGCGATGTAGGTAATAATTATTTGATACCAATTCGTACTTACCTGAAAAAAATAAAAATAAAAGTTATACAAAGTTACATTATCAAGAATAACGAATTTGTTTGTGTTAACTTAAGGTTATTTGGATAGAGTTCGTAAGTAAGCATTAATTTTCACTGTCCGGAAAGCAGGCAAAATAGTAAAACAATAGCTGTGAATCATATTTATAAATCATTCATTGGACGGGGAGCCAGTTAAAATAATAAGGTACAAAATAATAAGGTCCCATTTATTTCGCCTAGGTAACTGAAAGGTATAATCCGCTGCCTCTTATCTCTAAATCCAGTGCCGAAAACCGACCACGGCCGTTCACATATGAATGTCCGCCAATTTATATTCCTTTGTCGAGTTCTATATACTTTTATCATAAGCGTGGTGTACAAATGTAGCAGTTTCAGTGCGAATGGTCTACAGTTGATGACCATTGTGTAAACGCTATGGCTTGGAAGGTACATGGTGTTGTGTCAAAGAAAGTTAAGGAAGTAATGGGTCGTGTGTGTTTTGGTTTTTTTAAGGTTTTAATAAAGTTTTAATTTAATCAAAATTTTTGGAATTTCTCAGTAGCAACCTGGAGTTTGGATTTGTGCCCGGTTGGTGGCAATAGGCTCGCCCCCTATAACATAGAATTTTTAAAACATAACTGGCGAAATATCGGTGTACTATACATGCACCTCTGCCTTACCCTTCGGGGAATACAGGCATGATGTTGTGTTATTTAATTTAATTTCTCATCAGTGATAGGTACAGTCAGCAAAAGAGATAAGTATGCAGGGTCGCGAGATATAGTTGAAGTTTAGTAAGAAACCGATAAATGTTTTCGAATAAAATAAAATTTAATTAATAGAAAACAACCTGGTAATTTATCAAAATAAATTTCATTCAAAAATTTTCATCGGTTTCTTACTAAACTTCAACTATATCTGGCGATCCTGGATACTTATCTCTTTTGCAGACAGTACCTACTAGCGAAAAAAAAAACTGTAAAAAAGTTATCTCCTTTTTAATTTGGATAGGCTCGCGTAAAGCCACAATCATTTTTACTTTTACCTTGCCTGGAATTCAACTACGTTTGTTTTTTCAATCAGAATCAAACGATTTAGTTTAGGGCAAACTATAGAACTCTATGTAGAACACACTGTAGGCCTCGCACAAACGCGCGGAGTAACATAATGTAAATTCGGTTTTAAAATTGAACACAATTATTTCGCAAATAATATTTATTAAGTGTCAAGACATTAGTCATATCTATGGGTGATAGCTATTTTTATTTTTTTTAGAAACTTTGTGACTTTCGCGTTAGTGATTTATTGTGCCTTTGCCAAAAATTTTACCAAAATGCTGTAATTGTATTTTCGATAAAAAAATCGTTCGAATTTACGTTACGTTTACGTCGCACGTTCGTGCTAAGGCCCCTGAATACACAGATTCACGTTGCCTCACGGAAAACGTTCCAGGAAAAAATACCAGGCTACATGAACCTCGATTTTGGCTCTTTCCCTAACACTGCATTGTCAAAAAGCCATTAAGTTCGAAGTGTCGAGTGAAAATCCCTTTCCACGGTTCTAGCATAGATCAGAATGTACCGACATAGCTCATTGGTTTAAAAGGCTCTCTTTTAAACCAACGAGCTATATCGGTACATTCTCATCTGTGCTAGAACCGTGGAAAGGGATTTTGCATTTTAATTTCAAAAACACATTTGAAATCGATGATTAGTTTGTAAAAAACTAACTTTAAAGCCTTTGCAAGTGTTTAAACCAACAAAGTTCAGAACTCCCTTATTTGTCATGGAACATCAATTTGAACTTTTTTACCACTGTTGGAAACAGTGGTAAAAAAGTTCAGAGTGGATAAAATGGTACTGTCCGGAAAAAGCCTAATTACGCAACTCGTAAAGTCTTTTCCTGCTCTGCTATTTAATCCTTGCAACGACCGTTGTTACTCTAAAACTGGCTAGTAAAAAATATTACTTATAAAAAAAAAAAACACGTGTGGCACTCGGGGACTGCCGCGGTAAAGCTATTGCATAGCATTTTTTATCAACTTATGCAATTATAATTATTTATTTATGCAGTATTTTCTTTGATATTAATTCAAGTACAGTCGTACCATATACATACACGTTAAGCGAACGCTCGGCCGAGCTACATGGAAGGCGGAGTGGGGGGTGTTAGGTTTTATTTTCGTTAAGGAATTTCTTGATTCGGTCGCCGCGCTCAAAGCCCGCGATAAAAGCTATGCGAAAGCTTAAAAACATTTCAAAATAAATCTAAAAAGAAAAGAGCATCACCCACCAAAGGTCTCAATTATTAGTCACCAAACCACACCGAATGGCCAATTTGACCAAGCTTTTAGTTCAACGAACCGTGCCGCAACATTTTGATCTATTCGCACGACACGTCCTAACTATGGCTCTGAGCCCTGTTCATGAATATTGCCCGAATTAATGACCCGGCCAGGCAATGTTCAATGGTTTATCTCTAGGAAAAACTTAGTTCTAAGGACGGCCAAAATTGGGTGAACTGACTTAACGATGAGTGTCGGTTTATCATGTAGATAGGGGGGGACTTTTCTGTTTTTTATACGAGTATGTTGTGTAAAGACCCGGAGGTATTAGCGTTACACGAGTTAGTGGCATTTATGTTGTGTTTGTCAAAAAAAGTTGGGTTTGGAAAAACATCTAGTAGACCTAGTGTCAAAACTGTGTTTTTTTATTAATAAATGAGGACTTCACGTGCAGTATAAATAATACCAGTTTATTATGCACTCGGGTAGGTGCAATATAAAAAATCGTAATCAAGTGAGTAGGCAAAAATATCAAAGAAATAAACTGTTTCAAAACTGCACTATTATAAGCATCAAGCCAGCCAATTTTTTTCTATTCAATGTGACAGTTCTAACTGCCTCACTAAAATAAATATTTTTTGAACGACAATTATAATAATCGTTAGACGCAATCAATTTTTCATACCAAATTTCTTGCTATGCTGTGTATGTCGAGTATGCAAAAATATCTCATTTACGTAAAAAGGCCTAATAATAATTTCCAGATGTAGGTCTACAAATTGTTACTCAATAAGGAAACTCATTAAGATGCCTGCCCTGTTCGAGCACCCTCGTCTGTTACATGCCCAATAAGGCTGTTATTATCGAACCATTACCTTATTAGACGGTACTACAAGTTTCTTTTTACAATGTATTTGGGAGAAGGTTTGGTGAACTCGCTGGCAGGGTAAATATTTAATAAGTACCGGTTGGAGAAAACATTTAGAAAAATACGACTGAAAAATGTTTTCCTTACTATTTATCATGATTTATTAAAGCCTGTACGTACACACCAAATTGCTGTAGTACTTTATAGATTTGGTAAAGTTAGTCAGGTCTTCTCGTCGTCCTTACCGCAGTGCCTAAAGACAAAAGTCTTCAACGCGTGCGTCCTACCAGTTATGACTTACGAAGCCGAAACGTGGACACTCACGGTGAGACTGGTCCATAAGTTTAAAGTCGCTCAGCGAGCTATGGAGAGAGCTATACTTGTAGTCTCTCTGAAGGATAAAATCCGAAACGAGGTTATCCGGCAGAGAACTAAGGTAACCGACATAGCCCAAAGACTAAGCAAGCTGGTCGCAATGGGCTAGTCACATCTCTCTCAGAACCGACAATCGTTGGGGAAAACGAGTTCTAGACTAGAGACCGCGTTTAGGCAAACGTAGCGTGGGACGCCCGTCGGTCAGGTGGAGTGACGACTTGTGAAAGGCGGCTGGCAGAGACTGGATGAGGAGATCCAAAGACCTGGCTCAGTGGCATTCACTAGGAGAGGCCTACGTCCGGCAGTGGACGAATATTTAGGCTGATGATGATAATGATGACTGTATAGATTTGATTTTATGGTTGTTTTATTTTTCAAATATTACGATTCGTTTTAACATTCCGGACGTTTTCTGAAAGTGTTTTTATCTCAGTCTATTTTCAAATCTCTGATAAAGCAAGGTATATAATGATTAAACACTGTTTGATCCAAAAAACATGTAGATACCGTAGAATTTGACAGCAGATTTACTGATCAGAAAATTAGGCTGTTAAAAACCATGGCTGAAAAACATGAATTTTTTCCTGAACATTTTCCATTTCAAATACCTGCTACCCCATATAATAGAATCAACTATACACTTCATTTCCTCCTCATCCTAATTGCGCCATTTATTTCATCCCTCTGTGCGCGTTCAAACAGAAAAATTTCTACAAGTTTTTTTTTTCATACTTGGGGAGTGTTCTGGGCCAACGAGGCAAGAATGTTATTTTATTGTAATTATTACAAAGGGAATTTATATTATTTACTGGCCATTAACAGCTTTGTAGATTTTAATTGGAGAAAGCTTTGCGGAAAGGGTTTTCAGTAATTAATCAAAATATAGGAAGAGGTTGGGAGGGGGAGGCTTAGAGGAATATCTCTAAACATTGTTCTATAATTTTATATAAAGAAAAGATTTGATTTTTTGTTTGTTACGCTTTCACGCGAAAACCGCTGAACGGATTTGGATGAAATTTGGCTCATTGATAGACCATGATCGTATTCCCATGAGATCGAGACGTACGCGGGTGAAATCCCGGGGCGAAGCTAGTAAGTATTTTAGCGATAAATTAAAGTTTTCTTTCTTGATGCAAGCGCCTGTCTTAGGTATCTAGTCAACCAAAACTACCTACATACCTACTTCAACTTTTTTACGCACACAAAAATAATAACAAAAACCGTATCATATAATTTCAATTAATTTCTCTGTTCAAGAAGCACACAGATAGATTAATACAGATGTGGAAAGCAACATAAGTTTAAAATCACAACAACTTAAGTTGTATTCATTTAGTTACAATACAAACTAATGCTCAGACTAGGTGGAGCGACGATCTCCGTGTGGTGGCTGGTAGCAGCTGGATGAGAGTTGCCGAATCGAGCGTATGAATCGATCGATTGAATGGATTCGAATGACGAATCGATTTCAATGCCGTGCAATTGGAGAGGCCTATGTCCAGCAGTGGACTACTGTAGTCTGATGACAATGATGACAAACTGCCATTTATTTACTGGTGATCCGTCACACAGGGTATCCTAGTATGGACGCCAGCCTCTCACAAAGGATCATATTATAGGTATTGTTGTCGAAACGCTTGTCTCTATGTTTATAAATATGTGAACCTTTGTGAAGAGAGAAATAAAGATATATTATATTAAACAGGCGATCTGCTTTATATTGAACTTTAAACCCAGATTAGATGGTACCATCGAACACAAGCACAACTATGAGGTTGCATTAGGTACATCGATTTTTTTAGGATCATCGATCTAACGACCAGAACCATTAAGTATATATCCGCAAACTGACCACTGAGCGATCTTTACACGGAAGTCAGTGACCGCCACTTTTCATACAATTTTGGCCAGACACTGTATGAAAAGTGGCTATCGCTTATTTTGAGACTACGTGCGAGTTATTAAACGTTCTTGGTAAAATGTTATGCAAAAATATTTAGTTTTAATTCCGCAAAAACTAGTTCCAGGCTAACCAAGTATATGTTTGGGTTGTATGTTGCATATAACTATCGCACCGTCTGCATGTGCACATTTTTGCATCTCTCATCTCATTACTTATAAGGTACCTGCGGCAAATAAGGGCCAGCGGCTATCAAGGACCATCAGAGAAACAACACACATTCAATAGTTTTATAGGTAAGGAAATTAATTAATTCCTTATTATGTTCTCACGCATACATAAAAAGAACCAATAATATTGTAATCTCCAGTGCGCGCGTTGTCGTGCGCGCCGTAATTTTTTCTGTAGCCCCGAGTAACTCAACGGGGGATGGTCAACGTCACATTTTTTTTTGAATGCCGATGCTACTGTGTGCACTATAAAGAAAATACTGTATTTTACAATAATCGAACACCTAATTACCGTAAAGTGGACATTAGAGCTGTCGGATCAAGGGAAGTTCTTGTTGATATTTGCCAACTTTCAATTCACGTTTTGTAAAAAGTGACACCTTTGCTAATAATAGCCATCTGGAAGCAAGTGAATAAGGGCCGGCCCTTATTGGCTGGCCTTTGATTATAGTTGATTAGCTATGTTAATAATAACTAATGATAATACTGCGAATCCACCGACCATTGATATTTGTCAATCGCATAATGCTATTTAGACTTTTCGTGCTTGTTACCATTTCATTATTTTAATAAAAGCCACGGCATTTGCCGAGCAAAACATAAGCACTTATTTTTTAATTTTTGTTAAACTATATTTTTGGATAAGGGGTTTTTATCTAGAAATAGTATAAATTTGTTGATTTTACACAAATAACAACGTTTTGTCACAACATATTTATTACTTGAGTTATAAAAGGAGCGATTTGTTTTTTTTTTATATGATTAATGGTAAACTGTTAACTATTTTGTCTAAAAATCTTAATTATGTTGAGTTATAGTGGAAAACAAATTAGTTCACGTTTTATCTGCTTATTTTCTTTTCATTTTGTCTCGGACCTTAATAGAGTACTTGAGTTTATTAAGGTCCTTAGAAAGGAGTTTTTAAAGTTTATTTTTGTTCACAAAATATTTAAAACCCAGCCATATAGGCATTTTTTAAAGATCTCAAACAAATAATGTTCGATAATATTCCTGATTTTTATTTCAACTTCACTTATTTTTTCAATATTTAAGTTTTAATTCCGGCTCTTATTTACCGCAGGTACCTTACACCTGATTCCATTATTTAAACATTCTCGGCCCCTGAAAATCCCTGCCCGAGTTCGTTTAAACCAAGTTAAGAAGTGATCGTGTCTAACGAATTTTGTCGATGAAACTTCTAAATTGTGTCGTACTGTCCTTAGTTTATGCCTGAAGTTAGGACTGTTTACTTATTTACCCAACCGGCTTACTTCACTGACTCCCTTGAGTGTTAATTAATTATTCATTAACAGCTGACAGTTTAATTAAATACAAATAACATTTGGTGTTGCTTTGATATCGCTTCAACATAGTTTACTTTGCATATAGGTACCTAGTTAGTGAAGTTCAATCGGCTTATTATTATATTACTTCGATATTGACTTTCTTTATTACCTTTTTTACAAAATATCATAATTTCCTAGATATTTCTTGCAACTGTGTCGACAATACAAAATATTCGGACTAAATATTTCGCTGCAAAAAGGCCAGTAAATTCGTTAAGAACTTTGTCTTTCACTGTTCAAATGAATAATAATATTTTATTGTATTAAAAACTATTCTATTGTATGTCATGTGTCAGCGTTTTCTGTATAATATTGTGCCTGATTTTCTAGTCTACCTTAGGTACTATTTTTTAGATTACTGACTAGCTGGTTATTCAAATGACAAATGATTTTATTTCTGTAAGTAGGTTTGAGCAAAGACTTTTACACGTCAATCATATTTTAAAAACTAGATGAGGTCAGCGTTTCCTAACTGACTACTCTGAGAAGAAAGGCCGAAACAAACTCAGAGTTCACAGACTCTTTTAAAGTCCAGACATAATCTTGGTCAGATCATGTGAAGACCATGTAGATTTGTGTCTGAAATGGTCTTTTGAGGAAAAACCACTCAGATTGAGTGGACCTGTCCAGTCAGTGCACGCATTTGTCAGTAATCGTGCAGCTCAACTCAGAACTTAACTTTACTTAATTCATCAAATCAAACACCAAAATTTCCACTGAACTCATCTATATAGTATGTTATCGTTACCACTGAAATCTAAAGCACTTGTAATCTTCGTCGGAGATAAAAATTAATACCTTTTGATACCGCACTATGTTTGGTACGGTAGGCCGCACGTAAATGTTAACAAAACGAGTACAAGATGGCCTCTTATTCTACTGAAACTTCGCTATACGCTAGTCCAGCTCAAGGTCAAAGTGTTACACTGACGTGCGGCCTACTGTACAAAAAATATTTCTTAAAAACTGTTGCAATTGGCAATCTCTGACATCATCGGTTTTTTTTTGCAATAAAAGTAATAATTTATTGGGTAGGTATTAATTTTGTAATTGGATAGGTATTCATTTTGTAATTGGGTAGGTATTCATTTTGTAATTGGGTAGGTATTCATTTTGTAATTGGGTAGATATTCATTTTGTAATTGGGTAGATATTCATTTTGTAATTGGGTAGGTATTCATTTTGTAATTGGGTAGATATTCATTTTGTAATTGGGTAGATATTAATTTTGTAATTGGGTAGATATTCATTTTGTAATTGGGTAGATATTCATTTTGTAATTGGGTAGATATTCATTTTGTAATTGGGTTGGTAGGTATTAACTTTGTAATTGGGTAGGTATTCTTTTTGTAATCGCTGTGGATACAGTGCATTAATGCATTAAAGGAAAATTACCGGTATTTTGATTAGGAAAAACCTTTTCGGAGAATATGTTTATTGACAATGATTTTGGTTGTTGTTGTTTTGGTTGTTGTGTGTTGTTGTTGGTTTTTTTTGTGACTTGTGTATCACCTGTGAAAATTGTGAACAAGGTTGCTTAAAATTAATTTGTTATGCTATCTTGAGGTTTACAACTGTAAGTAGTCCTTTCAACAACTAGGACCTCGACCTACCATAAAGTGCAAAATCGACGGCCAGCCTGCCTGCACTGCAGTCTCAAGGTGACGCTGGCAGAATAGTCGACATGGGCTCAAATGACATTTTTAAAAAAATGCGTGAGTGTCGTGGAACACTCGGTTGGAACGAAGTTCCTTTCGTAGTTTTTTAGTCAAATTAAAAATTCATTGAAAAAAAAAAACAAACTATAGTTTTTCTTTTTATCAGGTATACCTGCGCAGCCGGTGCGATCTTCTGGCTGCCTTGAACCAATAAGCGCGCACCTATGATTGGGCACAGCCAATAGCATACGCGTTATGGATAACCTTCTACACTAAAGAAAGGGTCGTGACGGAAACTTGTGGCGGAAAATTCTTGCACTTTTTTTCGCCTAGCCCCATCCTCAAAGTCCGTACCGTGCGATAAGGAACTTCGTTCCAATATCTGTAGGTACGGTCACCAAATGTGATCAGTAACCAGGGTCCTCGGATATAGTTGAAGTTTAGTAAGAAACTGATAGATATATTCGAACAAAATTTAAGTTAACTAATAGAAAACAAACAGTTCATTTATCAAATTAAATTTCATTTGAAAACATCCATCGGTTTCTTACTAAACTTCAACTATATCGACGACCCTGGTTACTTATCTCTTTCGGTAATGGTGCCTACGCTGGTAGGTATGCGATGGTGGCAGGTGCTAGTGTCCCTGTCAAAGATGCCTAAAGAGCCAGCGTGCAAACTATGAGCAATGTATTTTCCATTTTGAAAGAAGCCTCCGACATATAAATTAGCTGAGTAGCCGCATTTCAGATTAGTACAGCTCTGTCTATATTTATACATAAAACAAGCATACGATTAAATGTCGGAGTTGCGTTACGTCCGGTACGCGTAACGTCCGTTTCTGGCCCTATTGTGTTCTTGAAAGTGCATTTTTTCTCGGATCCGTCGCATTCCAGTTGCTCTACCTAAAGTACACTTAACGCTAAAAGTGCTTGTGATTAGAAAATAATCACACAGACATGCATTGTACTGGGCGAGCAGACTTATCAGGATATACTTTTTGTCGCCCAAACACAATCATGTTGAGAAAAAATGCATCTTCAAGAATGCAATAGGGGCATAAACGGACGTTACGCGACTCCGTCAATTAAATTACTATACGAAACCAAACCAAACTGGCGAAATGTGGGTGTATTATAGGTACACCTCTGCCTAACCCTTCAGGAAATACAGGCGTGATGTTATGTAAATACCAAATAACTATGATATGATTATTATCTACACGCGAAGACTAGTAATTAGCTTCCTGTTGACTATGGATTCCTATGGTTTTTAAGCTGTAAGCTGTGTCTTTCATGTTTCAATAAAAATAAAATAAAATAAAAATACTTAGATATTTTTAAAGAATAAACCAGATAGTAAAGTATATGGTAAAATAAAACTACTGGAAAAAAGTTGATAAGACATTAATAAAGTGAAATAAAATAATGAAGTTTTACTGCATTACATATAAATAGAAAGACTGTATCAACATAATTATAGATAATAATTATCCTACTTTTGTTTTATCATCTTAAGACTCAATGTTTTTACACAAGTCGGTTTTTACATGTAATAACAATCATAAACTGGATATACATATCATCACAAATGCCATAATATTAAGGTTTTACATTTATCATCATTTCTATTTACAATTAAAATATAATAACCTAACATAACTAAAACTATTGACAAACTAAAAAATGGCATCGAAAAATTCTTCCGCATCGCTGTCGACTAGTAATGTACCCAAGAGACTGGCGGCATTGCCACGTTGTATGGCAATGCATAGCCTCTGGCTAAGGTAAAAACCAGCCCTTGGGTCACGGGAAGTGTCAAACAGGCGATTGCAGATTTCCTGGAACAAAATATAGGCAGTGGGACCCCAGGGGCCGAGGGTTTCAACCACAAACGGCTCGAAAATATAATTACCGATAAGGTTATTATACTTACGCCGCTTGAGGTTTTCCGCAACCGCATCAGCGGCGCCAGCACAGCACGCCGAGACAGGAAGATGGGATGGCGCAAGAGTATCGACACATGTTGCGTCCCACACTTAAGGCCTACCCACCTTCCATGGAAATAAAGACATGCCGTCCGGTCTTTAATTTTAAATACTATTGTAATTTAAAACGTAAATTAAATAAAAACTTTTATTATCATTTCTGTTTATTTTCTTCAGGAGCTTGGTAGTTAAGATATACTGAACTAATATCTGAATAAGACGGTGGCGGCAGACTGAAAGAAGAAGACGGATAACCGTAACCGGACCGGTTACCGTGTCGTAACCGAAAGTGACTGTTGCGCGTCTACGCGATTGTTGCGCTTGTTTAAATGAGTACTAGCTTCTGCCCGCGGCTTCGCCCGCGTGGATGTTGGAAATGATCCCACGGGAAGGTGCTACCGGGATAAATAATAATAATAATAATGTATATAATAATTTACCGTATTTATCATTTATTCTCTCTTCACAAAGCTGACTTAAAGTTAATGTGTTCAAAAAAAATCTCAGCTGTATTCCACCTTTGTGAGAGACTGGTGCCTGATATAGGTTTTAGGAAAAAAACTGTGTTACAGGTCACCAGGGCCGGCAGTCTCGACATAGATACCGACAAAAATCGGTCGTTAAGTCTAACCGATGTCAAATTTCTTTAATAGATTTTCAACCTTATTTCCAAAGCATAAGGTTGAAAATCTATTAAAGGAATTTGACATCGATACGACTTAGCGACAGATTTTTGTCGAGACTGCAGGGGCAGGCCCCTTCCACGGCTAGAATTAGCTTTACTAGAGACACCGTGCAAGAGTCGAAGTTAAATAATATGCATAACAAAAATAAAAACTAAGTAGGAGTTAAACAATATGCTTAACACAATTAAAATAAGAACTAATAACAATTAAAAGTACCTACCTATAATTCTGCAGAAGTTATTGAGTAATGCTGTGAGATGATGTGTGAGGAGTGTTTATCTTGTGTGAAGTATTAGACTAGTAAGAGATGTATGTGAGTAATTCAGATGAGTCGTGTGTGGGTGAAGGTGACTTTTGTGGAGTGAGTGCAGCGAGAGTTATTTTTCAAGGAGGTGGTATATAGGTTGGGTTGGTAAAAAATTGTTTTATTTCAGAACGGTCAAAAGATTCTCAGTTTTATGACAGTCTAGGGTTTTCAAAGTATTTTTTTATTTCTGTAATACAGTTTGATCGAGTTTTTGCATACAGGTTTAGGAATTTATTCCATTTTCTGTAAAGATAATGCCCAAGGAAGCAATAGAATCTTTAATAAAATAAATAGTATCCTATCATCCAAATCTATTCAGCCGTTAAAGCGGGAAAAGGCAACAGACAGACAGATTATAAATACAAATAAAACCTACATATCAGCTAAGTTATTTTATAACTTCAAATTGTAATAACTTTTAAGCGGGGGACCGATTTACAGGAAATAAATACTTAAATCCTACTATCCTACTAATATTATAAATGTGAAAGTGTGGATGTTTGGATGTTTGTTACTCAATCACGCTAAAACGGCTGAACGGATTTGGATACAATTTTGCACATGGGTAGATTATGATCTGGATTAGGACATAGGATACTCTTTATCCCGATATTCCCACGGGATCGATATTTCTGCGGGTGAAACCGCGGGGCACAACTAGTAAATAATATATCAAGATACGGGTTCTGACTATTTCTAATTCCCTAAATCTCTTAAAAAGAATGCCATCTATCTCCTTGAAAAACTTTATCGAAATCCGTTCAGAAGTGTAGGCGTGAAAAGGTAACAGACGGACAGACAGAGTTACTTTCGAATTTATAATATTTGTATACACTTGCGTGCAAAAAAATGGCCCACCCTAAGCTCTCTCTTTGAGAGACAATTATCTCAAAAATGTTAGTGAATATTTTAATTATTTTATGTTGTGTAAAGTTTATTTACACATACCCCATACATTGATAAAAGCAATATTCTTGACAAGATCGACTCAATTGTTCACATGTCCATAACACTCACTATTGCTCGGAAAAACTGCATGAGGCTGACAAAAAACTTAATTATGTGTATTTCTATTTGTTAATTGATAATTTAACTTAAATTTAAAACGACTTAAAAAAGGAGGTTCTTCATTCGACCCGTATGTTTTTAAATTCGCAAATTTCTCAAAAACCAATAAATCAGTTTTGATAACTCTGTCACTAACGTAATCCACCTACATTCTTTCAGGAAGATTTTAGTACTACAATATATAAGTAAGGTTGTTGTTAATAAAACTTGGTGAAATATCTTGTTTAAAATTGAACAGAACGGGGTGGGTCAATTTTTTGCACGTAAGTGTATTACAGTATGGATGACGTGCTCGCGCAATCAATCACGTCGCGTTTCTATGTTATAATTTATGTAAAAGTTCGCGTAATCGCGTACTAATACTACTTTCAGTTAGGATACGGGCTAAAAAACTAACAATTTACTGCGACAGGCTTCGATATTTCATTGAAAACACATGAACTAATAACAGTCGAAGTTAATTTAGTCCATACCTGGCAAGTAGTGAAGCAGAGCAGTATAGTGGCCCAGTAGTATCTGCCGCGACTTACGAGTTGTAGGTCGTAGGTTCGCACCAAGACAGGCGCTTTACTTTTTCTAAATTATTTCATCACCACTGCTCTCAATACGGTGAAGGAAAATATCGTGAAGAAATCGACCTAGATCCAAAAAATCCAAAGACATGTGACATCTACTAACCCGCACTGGGTCCACGTGGTAGATTACGGCCCACTCCCTCTCACCGAGAGGAGGTCTGTTTCCCAGAAGTGGGAACATTATAGTCTGGTTAGACCTGGCTAGAAACTCAGCACACAGCGGTCATTTATATTAAACGCTGACTGTTTATACATCGAGTGTGAGTAACTAGGTAGTGTAGCGGCATCTACAACGCCACATGCGAGCTACACGTCACACTGACGTCACGCAAAATCCTGCATCGCGCAAGCAGAGTTTACCGCGCAACTAGCATAATACAACGTCCCGACATGAATTGTCGGGCAGTTGCCCACCAGACACAACACCCGTTTGGTCGGACGATACTCCCTTTTTATGAAGGTGTAAGTGAACTTTACACCCTGTTCCTTATACCTCTATAGTTCTATAGTAGTTTAAACTTTTTCATACTAACTCGCTTGAGGTGGACTACTAACGAGAAATGAATTACTAATACTCCTGTTAGAACCTATTAACTAAGTCTAATGAGCTCAAACTGGGAATTCACCACAATATAGTCCCATTTTCAATTTTAACTACTTTTGGTTGTTTGGGGTTAAGATGTGCCACTAATTCTCTTCCCGAGTGTGTCGTCAAAACGTCCTGTTGTTTTGGTAGAATGATGATTTGGTGGATGAAAACTGCCCCGGATTAGTTTGTTAGTATTTGTCGTTTGCTCCTAGGTGGATGACAAATTTGAAAGTCAGGATTTGTTTTTCGATCCGGAGCGTCCTATTTTAATTGACCGTTCTTAATCGTATTGCTGTAATAATTTTTGTCGACATCTGTACGATTTAAAATAATTCGTATTCAATGATCTGTAATATTTCGTTATTCAGAAGCTTCTGATAAAAAATCGATAAAAATTTAATCGATTAATTAAAATGTGTGTTTTTATTTATGTGAACATTCCTAAAATGTCAGTTCATTGTTGTATCTTCGAAATTGACGCCCTGCAGGTTCGACCTATTATCTTGGGATCATGATTTGTTCTACGACCACGTATATATGTACATAGTGTAGCTAATTGGTGAAACGCAAGCAAGCATACTCATGTACACAGGAAATACTGTGCAGTGCCCACATATTAGACAAATCGGTCGGCCAAGCGTAGTGCTATTGACATTATCAGTTGTATTAGTAGATAGGTGATGTGCTACTACAGTACCAAATCAGTCAACATATTCATGTCGCTCACTGGGTAAAGCTATACATAAACAAAAACATATACAAAGCTTGTTGATAACTAAATTTCAGTTGTGTGTGGAAGTTCTTTTAAATGCCTCCATCACTTACGTTGATCTAGGATTCCATGATATTCGACATGTAATTCGCTGTTTTTACACTTAAATAAATGAATAAATTCTTTAAATGATGGTGAAAACCGCATTAAAATCGATTGTGTAGTTTAGAAGAACTAAGTGGTCAAACAGACAGACTAGTACTACTGATACTATGTATAATATATCTTATTAGAAGCTAATAAAGTCGTTATCACAATGACAACATTGGCTACTTACTCATCTTCAGGGGGAATTTTTCACGAATTAATTCTCAACGTTATATTCGGGTTTAGCAATAAAATAATATTACTCCGTCATGCTTACTAAAGGCGTATCCTTTTCAAAGAACCCTCGTGAGGAGACGTGGCCCTGGCCCTGATTCTGTGCACGACGTTAATAGATTCATATTTGATGGCGGAAAAATCTATTGATACCTACCTCTGTGACAGAATAGTATAGAAGATCGCCCCTCATATAACGAGCATAAAAGCACGCCCACATACACACGTATACATACGTGTGTATGTGTGCGTTTCCGTAACGAAACGTACGTGTCTATAAATGAACGTACCGTTACGGGGCGATCGAAAACTATCTCATACGAATGCCAGTCGCAAGTGCGCGTGTACTGGCTGTACGTGAAGCGTGTCTATGTGTGCGTGCATTTTTGCTCGTTGTATGAAACCCACCTTCTGTACCTATCTATTTCGTGCCTCTGTACCGGACATGTTAATATCCACATGTAACTTTTTATACTCGTACAATTCGGGATCAGAAGCTTTGTATTCAGAAATATGAATGGCATTTAAAATTAATAGAATACCTACTTACAAATCATAAATGATAAATGATTTTATTTCTGTAAGTAGGTTTGTACAAACACTTTTACACGTCAATCATATTTTAAAACTAGATGAGGTCGGCGTTTCCTATCTGACTACTCTGAGAAGAAAGGCCGAACCAAACTCAGAGGTCACAGTCTCTTTTAAAGTCCAGACATAATCTTGGTCAGATCATGTGAAGACCATGTAGATTTGAGTCTGAAATGGTCTTTTGAGGAAAAAACCACACAGAATGAGTGGACCTGTCCAGTCAGTGCACGCATTTGTCAATAATCGTGCAGCTCAACTCAAAACTTAAGGAGTTCAACGATTCGACGAACAATATCAAAGGAAGGCCATTTGGGTAGGCCGCATAAATTACTCAGACTGCCAGGCTATGATTAAAACTAATTAAGAAAGAAAAAAAAAAACAATGATCTACTGTCTAAAATAATTATAATGGCTGTTGTTGGATCAATGTATTTTATTTCTGTCCATTACTGTACTGTACTTATTAGAGTTGATGCGTTTAAGTATCTTGGACATTTATTAAACTCTGGCATGGAAGACAATGCAGACATTGAAAGGGAACGTAGGGCGCTGTCTGTTCGTGTGAATATGATAGCCCACAGATTTGCTCGGTGTTCGAGGGGCGTCAAAATAGCCCTATTTAGGGCTTTTTGTACGTCCTTTTATACTGGCAGTCTGTGGATGGATTATACGCAGAAACAGTACAGCGCTCTACGCGTCCAATACAACGCGTTCAGGGTGCTCTTGGGCCTGCCTCGCTTCTGTAGCGCGTCAGAGATGTTTGCAATGTTTGATGTTTGCAAGCGGTGTACACTGGTGTGTAGGGTACAGGCCAGCCGCAATAGTATCCTGAACGCTTTTGATGAACGTTTCGACTGTCAGAACGTGAACCACTGCTGCATGGGTCACATACTAACTAATGTTATGATATTATTTTAATTTTGTTTATATTAATGTATAATTTTGAATTTCAATATAAATGTACTTAATTCTATAATTTGATTAAGAATTTTTTATTTAGTTTAATTGTATGATCCAAAGTTTATTGAAATAAATAACTATTAATAATAATTATCAATACAATGATGACCATTTGAATTCAAGATGGAGGATCAGACAATTCCAGAAATTCTGTCAGAAGTCTGCTCATAGTGTATTTATTGTTGTTTGTGGTGGCACACTAACAATTTATTTCTCTATTTTTTTTTATAATTTGCGAGAATGCTCACGAAAGCAAAAGTTTGTAAGAAAAGTAAGAAGCCTGTTTTAATCAAACGGAATCACATAGTTCTCTGGGAATAACCGAAAATCTAGAACCTTTGTAAGGAAACAAAGGGTTGGATCTAAGATTGTGTAATCTTGCTAAGATAGCAAACGACATCAAGTCAATTTAGATCATGTTACATTCTGTGTTACATTTCCTTTATTATTTTTCTTTGAGATATACAGGATGTCCCGTAAATAATGGATCAAACGTAACGGGTAGACAGCTCACCTGATTGTCAACAACTAATTTGAAAAGTTTTTATTTTTATTTCAACTTTGGTGTTTTCACATGGGCATCAAGTCAGCTACCTACCCGTTACGTTTGATTCATTATTATTTACGGGACACCCTATATATATATATCTCTTATTTTTATTGACATTGTAACTATCTGCTTTTGTGTAAAGGTAGAGAAAAAATTTAGGTCATACATATTACCAATCACAAATGTAAGGTCGTATTTATTTGTACAGAAAATTCGAGGGGGATTAAAAGTTTATACATAGAGTAGAAATAAGAATCCTGTGATAGTAGTTTTTTTTAAAATTCAAATAGGTACTTATGCGCGTACGCTGTACGACTTATTTAACAAAAAAAAACAATACGTGAATTAATAATAACCTGTATCTTATAAAAAAATACTATTTTCACAGACATAATACGAAAGCACAAAAGCTTACCGCATACGAATTTAATCTATGATCACTATTCGTTTGATTGGCTGTGAACGTATTCTTTGTTTGTGTGGCAGAATTGGAAAATTGTTTTCCAATTCTGTTCCGTATTCGAATTTTGATGGAAGTTCTAAATAAAAATGGAGCATCGCCATTTTGATATTTGTTTTGTACAATGTTGGCATCTGATTTTTCTTTTACTTTTTTATATGTTAAAATAGATTCTTGCAAGATTATTTTGGATAGCTTCCTCTGGGCTTTTCAAGTTGGAATGTTAGTATACTCGTTCCTTTCCGAAGACAATATTTTTTTGTTGATAGAGGTGACCCTTAGCTGCTTCCTAGTTTGTCTCCATAATAGGAAACTTTTTAATGTTTTGTTATGTTAAATTCGTTGTGGATTTTCATTATTATGTTCCTAATAAAACAAGGATTAACTATTTGAACAAGCTGTATAATTAACGAGTTTAGTATGATGTCTGTATTCCTTCATCCGAGACATACATTAGGTAGCTAATTAGTTTTACGCGAGACGACTGCATCTGCCGGCAAAGGAAACACGATTTTGCACTATTTATACTAGCGCGGTGAACCTCGTTTACTCATTTTACATTAATTTAGTTATTTATTTATTACTAGCTATTGCCTGCGACTTCGGCTGCGATCCAGGATGAAAAGAAGGCTACATCCTTTCCCAGGTCATGGTCTACCCATGTGCCAAATTTCATCTAAATCCACTGAACCGTTTTAGCGTGAAAGCGTAACAAACAAACAAAGCCCGCGGCTTCGCTCGCATTAATTTAGATTTTGACAATCAATTCAGGTTGTTGGAACACACTACTAAAGTTTCTAATTTTAGTAGGTAATATAATTAAATCATGATTCGAAAGACACGTAGCGCCATCTAGCATCCTAAAGCAATTGAGACCGTCAAAACTTTTTGTTCTTTCCTTCAGGAACAGTACTGTTTTTCTGGATGAAAGGTACTATACGTTTTTTTTTTGGGTGGGAAATCATCAAATAACTTCTCCCGCTCTGGGCGGACCGGGAGGGCATGTCACACTTTTACTGACTAAAACCCACCCGTGTTCTTTCAGTTGCCTGTGCGCCAGGGCCACGGTAACTCTTTCGAACAATCCGCGACCCCGGCAAGCATCGGCCCTATCGGACCCCGTCAATTATTGCTGACATCTCTTCGAGGCGCGCGTGGAACACGACGCGCCGTCGAACCGAGCCTGGTCCTTACCGGACGGTGAGCTACCCATTGCTCACCGTCCGCAAGCCCGCGCATACGGTGCCCGGGAATCGGCTATCGACTCCCGGCGCCCAGGGTGTCTCCTCCTGCGGCGACTTGGGGCGTGAGGGCGCAATGATTGCCTCACCCTCACGCGCTCCGCCTCCTCCTTCCCGAGCATTACTGCTTCGCAGAAGGAGGTGTCGGCTTCCCATTCCCTCTCGCTCCGTACCATGGCCTGGACCAGGGCCGGACGCGAGAGATCGCCGCCGCCAATCGCTGCCACGAGGACACGGCGGTGCTCGGCCCAAGCCGTGCAGACCTCCACCGTATGCTCCACCGTGTTCTCCAGTCGATCCACACAATAGTAACACCCGGGCGTTCCCTCCCGCCTGATCCGAAACAGGAACCTCCCGAAACAGCCATGTCCGGTGAGGACCCGCGTCAGGCGATGGTGAGGGCGCCGTGGCGCCTCTCAAGCCACTCTTTGAAGAGGGGACTTACCGCCGCAATTGTGGTGTGCTCATTTTCTATACCACTGAAGACGTATAATGGAAAATTTCATGGTTTCAATGGTTTAGGCGAGATACCTTTTCACACCTAAACCATTAAACCGATCATTATGAAATTTTGCATAATTTCCGTTTTCAGGGGTACAGTAAAGGACATTGGTACAAACAAATAAACTTACTTTCTCATTTATAATATTATAGTTAGGATGAGGAAAAGTTATTAGCAGCATTACTTGGAAAAGAAGCTAACACCTCATTAAAAATACTGGAGTATTGATGCAAGTTTTTTATTTTAAGCAAAGTAGAATATTTTTCATGGAATTGAATATAGGGCGGTGACGGGTAGATTAATTATGTGATTTACTATACCACAATACTGTGGTATAGTAGTTTTATTCTAAGTGCATCGTCTTCACGTATAATTAATGTATACAAAATAATGTAAAACATTTTAAAAGAGTGAAGGTGGAGTTTCTTGTCCATTCTGTCTTTCTTTTAGAAGCGGCAACCAGAATCAATTCTATGTTTTTGTAAATTTTGACGTTCCAAAGTGCCTTTTATATGCCTATTTGAAATAAATGGTTTAAGTTTGAGGAAAAGAAAAATGTTACTTTAATGTTCGTAGGGCTATCGCACTCATTTGTTCCGTTTAAGAATCGAACCAAGATGCTAACTAATAAATTGCCTAGTCTTGACCGATCGTGTCGACGAATGTTGTATATAAAAGATAAAATATGATCAAGAATATTTCCAATCTGTGACCAATTAATTGAAAATATTCTTGATCCTAAAAATATCTGAACTCTCTTAAAAGCTGTGTTTTTGTCATGTGTATTTGTTGGGTTCATAGTACCACTCTACCCTTCATCAAAATCATTCAACAAAAAAAGTCACATTCACATTTATAATAACAGTTTTTCCTCCAAAAATAAATCCTCACTATTCCACGCCAAAAGCCAAATTCTTATAGCATTCAAACATCACAACAGAAAAACAAACCGGACAAGTGCGAGTTGAACTCGCGTGGAGAGGGTTCCGTACGATGAATATGTTACCCGACAAAAACATTTCATGTAAAGTAGGTTGCCAAGACTGATATAACGCTTCCACTGTTAAAAAGTTTTCAGATCGAATGTAGAGCCAAAACCCTACTCTACAAGGCTTTAACTATACAAACCTTACATCTTGGTCAAAATATACGGCTTGGTCGTTTCGCGGCCGTCGCGCAGACACTCCTATGGGCTCTTGGTGAGAAATTAAGTCACTGGTCTTTAATGTGGTGTCATGCAATGGTTCAATGGAACGGCCAAGCCATACAATTTGACCAAGATATAAATAAGGCTTGTAGAGTAAGGATTTTCTTCTTCATAGCCAATGAAAAATAATCTCTTCTTCGAGGTTTATGTACACGCTTATCTTGCTTTCATAACAAATGGAAGTAGGTATACATACCTATTATCCGTAAGAAATAAAGACTTGCACCTCCCTTTAAGGGGGTTGGATTTCTACACGTTTTTGTTGTTTATGTGCAAATTCTAGACTGCATACCAAATTTCAGCTTTCAAGGGCTTCGGAAATTGCCCTAGAGGTTTTGATGAGCGAGCGAGTCAGTCAGTGACGAAATCGACGTATTTTAGGTATTAATAAAATCCAAAGGTACACATGAAATTTAGTGTATTTTATAAGCTTGCTAACTAAATTTTATCCTGACAATTTGAGCTGTCTAGCATTATTCAGGCAAAAGCTATGCCCCTGTTTTTTGTGTTTGGCTCATCTTGGCGGGAGTACAACCGTGCCCCCAGATCGCAAGAACAAACTTGACATTGTAATTGGAAAACATGTTCTCCCATACATTCCAACTGCAATTGTAAGTTTGTACACACAATATTGAAAGATTTACCATGTTATTTTAGGACCATAGACTTCTTATAAGTTTTCCTGTAATCCGTAAACAAAGAACTAATTACTGTAATTTTTTTCATTTTAGGCTCAGTAGTTTCGGAGATAAGGGGAAAGGTCAATTTTCATGTTTTCTTGAATAACTTCAGAACTCGTTATTTTAAAATTATATAATAAATATATTTGAGACCCTCACTACAAGCCCTTACATTTGATGTCACAAGGTACAGATTGCAAAACTTCTGTTTTTAATTTTCTAGTTTTCCCCTCAAAAGTGACATTCAAAATTCATTTATTTACGTTATACGTTCGTGTTTGGGTCACAGAAATTCATGTGTACCAAATTTCAACTTAATCAGTCCAGTAGATTCGAAGCGAATTGGCGGTGACAGACGGACAGACAGCCACACGAGTGATCCTATAAGGGTTCTGTTTTTACATTAGGACGTACCGAACCCTAAAAAACGTGCTGCCAGTTGCCATGCTGTTCTGAATTCAAAATCTAAACAATTCGGTATGTAGGTCGCATAGTGTTGGGATTACCATAATCTCGACATCAACTGACGGTCGGCTGGCACCGAAAGAGATTAAGTACCTACAATGTTGAATAAGGACTAAAATTACAATCTGTATGAGTAATTATACTTCAAGAAGTAGTGGAGCGGATATTCTTGTCGCCAGTCGAATTTATTTGTTGACTTTTTGACGCTGAGTTGGTGTGTTATCCCACATTTATACACCCATAATATACAAGTTGTAATACTTGTTTTAAGTCTTGTCAAAAACAAGTCGTGTACTAAACATGTATCATAGAAGGTATTGACGTTTTTTTCAGACATGTCTTGTTAATTTTTTCCAAGTTTTCTACAAGTTTTGTACATAAAGAGTCTTTGTAACTTTTTTTAGGTGTAATCGATAAAAGAAAATATATGGAGAATACATGTCTCACACCTTAGTGTACACGAGGAGTTCGATTTTGGCTGAAAATTCAGCATGGATGCATACAAGGCATGTATTGTTTTAGCCATTACTGATCTGCACGAGTGCCTAACTAAATAATAAAACATAACATTTTGATACTGCTGTAACAAAGGTCACAAATTAAACCTCATAAAAACTATAAATATGGTCACTTTTTTGCACTCACTCCATCATAAAATGAGCCATATTTTTATTTGTTATCTACTCTAGCACGATGGTAAAGTTAGAAACGTGCCAGTAGTCAAGGTCACAAATGAATCCACATAAAAACTATAAATATAGTCACTTTTTTGCACGTACTCCATCAAAGTCAAAGTCAAATCAAAGTCAAATCATTTATTTCAAATGAGCACATAAACGGCACTTTTGAACATCAAAATTTACAAAAATATAGAATTGATTCTAGTTGCCCCTTCCAAAAGGTGAAATTCATCATTTCATCATAAAATAAGCCATATTTTTATTTGTTATCTACTCTAGCATGATGGTAAAGTTAGAAACGTACCAGTAGTCAAACTAGTGCGTTAAAATTGTCAATAATTAATCTCCTCTATAAAATATATGAAATTTTCAGTTAAATGAGTTTCAAACTAGAAAATTTGGTTGAGAGAATATTCCAGGCTAATGCTTCAACAAGACCTAATGGCTGCGATTACGTAAAATTTTCGACCCTACCCGAAACATTTAATTACAGTAATTTATTTTTGAATAACAGCCCAATATTTTAGGTGTGCCTTTTTTTGGATTGCTGAGCATAAAAGTAAAGTAAAATGGAGTCAATTTATTAGGGGTTAAGTGGCAAATGTGACAGAAACAGCTGAATGACGAGTACATTAGGAAAGTTGATGTTCAGCAATTTTGTTTCATAAAACATAAAGGCTCCCACAAACAGGCGCGACGCGACAGCACGACACAAAGGCACCTGTCTGTGTTGCGCTGTCGCGTCGCGTCAGTGTGCACGAGGCTTAACTTTTAAATTCTCAGTTTTGTAGTTAAAACATTAATTAAGTTAGCTAGTCACTATTATTAGTGCTATGTATGTCATTAATATACAAGAATGGATGTATTGGGAGTCGTATACCTGTGGCCAGCGAGATTGACTGTGTGACATGACATAACAATTTTATTATTTGGTAATTCAATATGAATTTTTCACCTACCCAGTTTATAATATAGAATCCAAAGTTTTCTTTTAAAATATTCATTCAAATGACCGCTTTGTGAACAAACATGTACAATTATTTATTTAAGCGTTGTTACTCGTAGAGTGTGACACAACTGAATAAATTATTTAAAACTAAGTGGTTGACCAGGATTTGAGCCACTCTCAAAATTATTGGTGTGAAACAAAATATTATACGTTGATCAGAAAAGTTTATTGAATTATTATTATAATCGCTCCTTTCATTAATTTTATTTCATGTTTGCTATGTGATTCCATTGTGTAACTAATTTCATCACCACTGCTATCAATACGGTGAAATAAAACATCGTGAGGAAACCGGCATGTCCAAGAACCAAAAATTTTAAGACATATTTGACATCTGCCAACCCGCATTGTGCCCGCGTGGTGGATTACTACCCATTCCCGCTCACAGAGGGGAGGCCTGTGTCCCAGCAGGGCCCCAATTCTGTATGGTAATTATTATTTCCCGCGTAATTTTACCTCGCCAATATCGTGTCTTGTAGAAATGGTTTTATTCATTATATCATAGAGAATACGTTATTAGCAAACGTCGTGGTTAGATAAGGAATTGACGTGCTTTTGAAGTAAGGAATCGATAAGTGGTCATACTCGTAGTGAATTAGGGCCCTGCAGGAACCTTATAAGCTGATTATGCTATGTGATTCCATACTAATCCTAACTTAATATTATAAATGCGAAAGTAAGTTTGTTTGTTTGTTACCTTTTTACGCCTAAACCACTGAACCGATCATCCTGAAATTTGGCATATACGTTGTCAGGCGTACAGAAACGGACATAGAGTCGCTTTCATCCCGAGAAAAAGTACTGTTCCCGAGAAAAAGTATTGTTCCCGAGGAAAACAACAATAACGTTCTTATGATAACAGATGGCGCCACGTGTCTTTCCAATCATGATTGAATTATATTATTATAGACACTTTGGTAGGGTCTTTTTATTTTTTATTTAAGTACCTAATATATTTTGTGAGACTAGATTGTAGATAGACCGGTTTTTCATCCTCCTAACTATAAGTCCCCGAACAACCCGAATTGATTGTCAAATTCAAAATTAACGCGAGCGAAGCCGCGGGCTAAAGCTAGTAATATTATTAAAGCGAAAGTAACTCTGTCTAGCAGTCTGTTACTTATTCACATCGGACTTCGTTTGCGTGGAAGAGATCGCAGAAAGTAATAAAGCCGCCATTGTGTGTTTAATATTGTTAAATGTATTTTATTTTAATGTATTTCTTGTGTACAATAAAGTATATATAAACAAATAATTTATGGTGAAAGCTAGATTATTCTAATAGATACTTTAATAGATTGAAAACCAGCGTCAGGCACTAGCTGTCTGGCATTTATGCTGACCTGGGCCTATTTAGCGCAGTCGTGAGGCACACAATACTGTTTTTAAGTTATTTTCAAATTTTTTTTTGTGTGAATATTGTGTGCCATAACCTGGAGCAAATAAATTTATATTCTTTCTTTCTTTAGGTATCTTCATTATTTCTTCACTGTCGTTAATTAAACTTTAAAATCACAAACTAGCGACTACTTTTGAGTCAATACTTTATTCCACGTGTTAGCAGTGTTAAGGTAAGTGCCAGGTTAAAGATCATTAATGTCGGTAAATATTTTGCTTAGTAATTATATAAGCGTAGGAACTCATGTCATGGTAATGAGCGGTGGCGGACACGACCGTGTAATTAAATGATTATAATTACTATATTACCTTTATGACTAAATTGGTTGAAAGAATTGATAATAATGATTTATTTTTAAATAAAATGTAGTAAATTACTGATTCATGTTTAGTATAATGTAATAAATTGTAATAATTAGAATCTATATTATATTATGTGTTGCTACTTCTTGCAATAAGGCACGGCTGCGGGTCTCTCCAATAAAGATACGTGATACGTGATTTATTTCTGAATTCATTGTATTTAAATCATTTGACTGTTACAAAATATTGTGCAGTTCTGTGTGTAACATGATCGATCGAGTGTCGCCAGCAAAGTGAAAAAAAGATGGGCGGTTGACGTGAATCCGGCGCACGGGAGTCGCGCGCTTCGCAGAGACATTTCGTTCAGAATTCAACTCTGCGTCAGGCGGCGGCCAATGAAATCGCAGTGCGGCGTTTGCGAAGCTTGCTTAATGCTTGAATATTATGTAATTTAATAAATTGATACAAAAATTTGTGGTGCCCTTACAAGGTGCATGTCTGAAAATCGCAGACAGACAATATTTTAAGACAGTGTTTGGCTTAAGAAAATAGTGTGACTAAGGGCCCGTTGTTTGATGCATAGTTAAACATGACTAATAGTCAATTTAACAATTAGTCACTTGACAATAGTCAATAGCTGTCAAATTTTAACTACTCTGTCTGCGCATGGTTAACTTTTATTTATTTATTTATTTAAATGCCTTAAAACTATCATTACAGGTCTTAACCTAATGCGTTAGCCAAGTCACACACACAAAATTTAAAATTAAAGCACAAAATACATCACTAGATCATAAAGATCATTGTTTATAACATAGTGTAAACAATAGTACTTTTGCGAATTCACTCCAGTGACATGTAAATATATAAATTTCGGCCTGAATATAATTGATGGTGCGAATTGCTCGAGCCAGAGGGGTTTTGGCCAGCAAGTTAGTCCTGGCTGATGGAACGACTAGCAGTGGCGGGGGCCGTCACCTCTACACGTATTGGTCGGGTACGTACAAGTGCAACCGCTGCAGCACTCTCGGGTTGTGCTCTATGCCTCGGAGCAGTTTCACCATATACGACACCAGTGCAAACCAAATACCAAATATACCAAATTGTAATTTTTTTTGACTTTAGTTAGCTTGGCCATTTGTCAAACAATATACTTATGTCATTTATAACAAATTGTAATTTTAACAAACGCATTTTAACTATTAGTATGTTTGACTACTGAATAAATAACGGGCCTTGTGACAAATAACAAACACGCCTTGGTAAAGATTTTGGTAAGCTTGGGAGGTAATATTCCTGCTAGTCCATTTATGGTGCGTTTGTCACTATGCACTTTATATGGGATCTTAGGATCTTTGGGATCTTAGGAGGTGCAACTTGTGCCACTTACGTAGGTACTTAATTGGCTTTGTTTCCTAAGTCTACCTCGCATACCTTACCTATTTACCTAACGTCCGTCGGTAAAGACTTGGAATGGAAGCCAATGTCATAAAATAGCCAAGTCAAACATTTTACTTTTGCACACGAACAGATGCACGTTTTTCCTTAATAAATAACACAAACTGTAGTCTAGCGTTTGTTAAATATGAAGAGTGTAGTGTGTGTAAGACACGATGAGTTTATTTTTAACACGGCAACGGAAAAACGAGGATTTTTCGCGACTTTATTCATGAGGGCGTTATTATTCGTCAGCGCTCCGCTCGTGTGACCTAACCTTTACATTTTAATGTCGTCAATAAAATTAGGGAAATTGCGTTTGCCTCGTTTCGCTTATATTATTGCTAACTTAATAACATCATTTTCGAGTTTATTTATGTGTATGTAAATACTTTTAGTGATAGTTGGTTTTCTATGCAAATTCCGAGGCATTTTATTATTGAAAGTGGAAATTATATTGGTTGGTATTTAATTTTAGTTGTTTTCTATTTGGTAGGCTACAATACTATTAGGTAAGTACCTACTTTTGATAATGTTATAAAATGCTGTATAAAGAAAACTATACTAAGGTACTTTTTAGGTTCCCTCTCCCCCCATTGAATTATTGTGACTTAGCCACAATATTAGTCGTCCTTTTGTTAAAATAAAACATTAATGGCCAAGTATTACCTTACATACAAAGTCTTAATATTCAAAGCACCATAAAGGCGATGAGAATCGCGCGCGACTCAAAGGCACCGCCCGTTGCGCGACACGTGGTGCCTTTGTGGCGCGTGTGATTCGCGTCGCGTGTCGCGCTCGTTTGTAGGAGCCTTAAAACATACAAGGTAATGTCTAGTAATAATTATTTTAAGCTCCGTTAAGCACAATGCAGCTCAAAGTTATTCCAACAGAATGTTATATTGTTTGGAACTTTTAGTCAAGTAGTTAAAGTTCATAGAAGCTACATTAAAACTTAATGATCATTTCCGTACTTCATCATTATCCTGCTTTTAAAGACTTGTTAATATACTTAGCTTGAAGTTAAAAGTTCCTCTACCACATTCCCTTATCGCGTCGTTAGCAAAGTATTTTAGTAGTTAGTTATAATCGGATTATTGTTAGAACACAAAACGAAAGGACGAACAAACGAACGTCCGTTAACGAAGCAAAAGAAATATGTGAGGATCGTAGCAGGTGGCGTTCTGTAGTTTCTGCCTACCCCCATGGGGAGAAGGCATGAGTTTATGTATGTAATATTCTTAGATCTATAGAGGTATGACGAACAGGGTGTAAAGTTCACTCATACCTCCATAGAAACGGGAGGATCCTCCGACCAGACGGGTGTCGTGCGTGTCTGGTGGGCAACTGCCCGACGATTGAAGTCGGGATGTTGTATATATGCTAGATGCGCGATAAACTCTGCTTGAGCTATGCAGGATTTTGCGTGACGTCCGTGTGACGCATAGCTCATATGTGGCGTTGTAGAGGCCGCTGCAGATGACGATAAAATATTAGACGAACAGAAAAAAACTACTTGCTGTTGAAGAATAACAGGTTTCTGACAATAATCTATTATAGTCACCTAACTGTACAATAGGTGTCAAGCGAACAGATCGCGTTAGAAACACCACCCTGCTCTCAATAACACAAGTATCGGATGTTGGAGAAAAAGCAGCCAGGCTGAAGTGGAGGAGGGCCACGTCCCACGAATGCACCCGGAGAGATGGACAAAGATCGTCACTCACTGGACGCCTGAGAAAGGACATCGCCGTCAAGGTAGACCACGACAAGGTGATGTGACGAACTAGTCATGTTTGCGGGGCCAACATGACCAGAGATCGCATACGATAAAGAGGCATGGAACAAAAAAGGGGAGGTCTTCGTCCAGCAGTGGGACACGAAAAAGGATAGAAAAAAAAATCTTAAGCCTTGGGGGATTAGAGGCGTAATGTTGTATTATTTACCTATGAAATTATACAAAATAGTTGTCTACAAATGTACCGCAGACACATACAGAAACGCACGAGTAATTATCTAACTGAAGAATAACAAAACATGTTTTTCCCGACTGTCTGTTATCGTTTACTTACAATCCGACAGACAAGCTCTATTTTTGTTAAGGATTTGTGTGTAGCTGGCTGTAAATCTAGCTTTGACAGGCACATAGCTAATAATCTATGGTCTGAGCATCGGTATCATATTACTGCTAACCTTATTTTGGCAAGTTGCCAGTATCGGTTTTTATCTGCTTTCCACAGTGCTGTGACGAGCAGCGTATTTCAAGATTAAAAAAAAAACGAGTGAAGCTGACTTCATTTGATGAGACATCAGAAGCGGGGCTTAACATTCCAACAGCGAATTATTTTCTATGGAAACTAACTTATAGTATATTTAAAAAAAAACAACCTAGAAGTAGCCACGATGAACACCTGCAAGTCCTGCGACCGTACGAATGATAAAATTTGCATAGCGCATTTTTTGCAGTAAGTATCCACATTACGTACTATTTGTATTGTAAATCATATAGATACATAAATCAGCCTATAATGTTCCCACTGCTGGGACACAGACCTTCTCTCTGTGAGAAGGAGTAGACCATAATCCACCACGCGGGACCAGTGCGGGTTGGCGGTCTTCGAATTTTTGGTTTTAGCGAATGCCGGTTTCCTTGCGATGTTTTCCTTCACCGTTTTGAAAGCAATGGTGACGAAATAAATTACCCAAAAGTAACGCGCCTGCCTAGGTTCGAACCCACGAACCGTCAAATCGAAGTCGGGGCCTTTACCACTCTGGGCCACCACTGCTCTACACTTTTGCAAACCACGTAAAACATAATATGTAGGTACGATTCTATTTTCAGTGGATACCTAAATGAGCATAAACCGAACTCCAAATACCTAATTAGATATATTTACTTAATCTTTATATACGACTTGTGAAAGGCGGCTGGCAGAGACTGGATGAGGAGAGCCGAAGATCGGGCTCAGTGGCGTTCACTAGGAGAGGCCTACGTCCAGCAGTGGACGAATATAGGCTGATGATAATGATGAAGAATCTTTAGAAACTAATTCTATTCAAATTACTTCAATAAATTGTGAACGTAGGGAGTCGTATATAGGTAGAGCCAATGAAAAATGCGGTCCAAATATTTATCTTTGTCATGTTTAGTTCGTTAGTAATTTAATTTGGTACCTATTGTAATTAGTTACTTGTGTTATATATTGTATATAAGTACTTTATGTAAATGAAATAAATACAACAGTTTTTGTTATTAAATACATTATTTTACGAATGTGTCTTATTAAACCTCGTGAATGATCGCGAAAATCTACCATATTCAGGGAGAAATTAAGAAATTAATACCATCAAACGGGGTGAATAAGGATGCAGGGGTGAATCGGAACGAAACTTTAAAAGGGATTTTAACAGTGAATTAATATAGTTGGTTGCCAATAAGAGCACTCAATCGTAAATAATAATATAAACACATTAGAGTCCTTTTCCGCAAGAAACTATGTTATTTCAATGTTAAAATCTCTTTTAAAATTTCGTCCCAATTCACCTCTGCATCTCTATTCAGCCCTTTTGACGGTTGATTGAAAATTTATGAGAACGACATTTATTATTTGTAAGATTTCACCTGGAAAAAATAATCAAAAGAAACTGTTTCAATCTCGAATTCTTCTGTGTTACAGAGAAAAATGCGTGACAAAGGTTGCGTGAGGAAAACTGTAGAAACGTATTTGTCCTAAACTTTGAACACACAGTGAATACTATTATTATTATGAAATGTTTTCACTATCAACTAGTTCTGAATAAAAATATTATTGGGGCAAGTACCTACCAGTTAGTAACACGATTTTCTTATAAGGACTACATTATGTTGAAGTGTACGCACTATTCACATTACACGATTTTTGTCGAGTACTGGAATTTCCCTACGATAACAGCCAGATGTTACATTCTGTAACATTCCCAATGGCCTGTAAATACGCTATATAAGTTTAAATGTATGTTGATAATGACGTCATAATGTGTGACGTCAATAGTAACCACGCTCGTTAAAGTACGGCCGGGGTATTGTGGTTTAAGTACAAAGTTATATTTAAATTGTCGGTGCAATAGTGAAGGGAAATTCGTAGAATGTTATATGATCGGGACACTTTAAGGCAGACTTTTATTAAGTTCCGTTATGCAAGTTTTTGAATTTTCAGGGGTGCTTCCTGATCATGCTGGAAATCTATCATTTTGCTAAGTTTATAAACTTAAAAACTCGTGAATTTTTCAAGAATGAGCTTATAACTAGGACAAGCATGGAATGCGCAGGTATTCCTATTACTGTATGCTGAAATCGAACATCAATGGAAACCCATTGGTGTTCGAGCATTTTTCTTAAAGGAAGGACAAACTCAGTACTTTCCTTTTGAAACTCAAGAATCGTTCATACGTGAAAGTAAGACCCTTTATACCAAAGTCTCTGATGAGGAAAAGAATTTCCTTTTAAAGTAACTGCATACGTCCCATCACTACATACTGTATGTAGGTGCCGTTTGGGGACTTAAAGTAATATTAAAAAACTATTCCACCGAACCGCACGTTTTAAAATTTTGTTTCAGTGCGGTTACTCGAACTGCTCAGGTGCCGTTCGGTCAAGGGCTGTTAAAATCAGTGCTCTGAGTGGAATACCTCAAACATTTGGTACTACAATGTTATCTTGCCAAGAAATATACAAAAACAAAATTCTAGAAATTCCAAGGTTTTTAAGGAAAAAAGTTTACGGTTGGCAGCGAGACTATTTTAACAAAGCATCTACGTCTGGTACCTCCGATAAGAAGTCACAACGGGTCTTAGTTCTTATATACCGGCGACCTTACTCTATGCATATGTAATGGTTTTACAAGGTTACCTGGGGTTAAAGGTGACGCTGCTCAGGTTAAATACGTCATTATGAGAGTTTTTGTTTAAATAAATAACGACTTGTTATAATAAAATAGTTGAAACGGTAAACGGTGCCTTTTGGTTGTACAAAAAAAGAAATAGGGTTCCATTGCAATATAATATCGACTTGTGTAACCAGATTATTGCCATAATAAATAATAATAAAAAAAATAGATAATATATTTATTTCACATACAAAAGTACACAGATAAAGGTAGCCACTTAATTTAAGCGTGCAAATAACTTTGTACAAAATAAATGGCCCCCATGCTAGGAGAAACCTGTGTAACAAGAGTCATCCATCCGTCCATTATGGATGTTATAATAGTTACTTACAAGTTAGTAATGTGCACTTTTGTAAAAAATTAAATAGACTCACGGAATAGAAAAAAAAGAAGAACTCGGCGCCACGCGTATCGAAAGTGAAGCACTATAAGTATGTACAAACATGCCTCATGCACACATTGACATCATCAGGTGCCATTACGTGGCACTACGGCGTCATTTTAGGTACTGTTTACGTCAAGTAATAAAATAAAATAATGCCTTCTTGTGTTGTGAAATGGTGTAAAAATAATTCTACATCCCAGAAAAATGTCAAAGAATAACATATCAGAAGTAAGACACTTATTTACACACACACACACATAGATCGGTACGGTGCTTCACTTTCGATATGCGTGTCGCGGAGTCCTCTTTTTTTTCTAGTCCGTGACTAGACTAATAGAATTAATTTTGAGGATAAGAAACGGGGGATGAAAGTAAAAAGAGTTTAAATGAATTAATAAAACGGAAAAGATTGCAAAAGTATGGAGTGATGCCCGGCAAAGATTAGTCAGCCCATAAAGCTAACTTAAGCTGATACCAGACGGGAGACACGAGTTTACAAGACGCCGACAAAATTACATAGGAATTAATATTCATCTGCTCAGGTATCATTTCATTTTTCAGTAGGTGACTGAAGGATGCCGAATGCCAAAATTCAACATCGTTGGATCGGTTCACAAATGAATAATTTTTTTCACTTGATTAATTTTATGTTCAAACGCTATACTTGGAGTGAAATTAGCCGAATTAAAGACAAAAATTAACAAATAATAAAGCGTCTGATGGACCAAGGCCAAGAGAATAAGAGTTTTGGCAGCGGTGACCATCTTTCTCGAACCTCATAATCATAGTAGTATGACAGAGCAGTTATTAGAAGACAAAAAAAAAGTTTTTTCACAACATACTACCAAGAATTGATTGTACGTCACCATACAAAAAATACCACTGTACAATTATGTAATATTAATGATGTCTCAAAATACACACATCCGGTTTTGGTTTTCTCATTTTTCGTCGTAGTTAATATGCATAGTGAACTGTATTTTAAACTACACCTTATGTGTTGCTAACTAATCTTCTTTCTCACACCTGCACGCGTAATATGACCACCATAGAAACGGGTTTTGTCGATGGAAGAGTAGACAAAATGACAGTTTGTAGAAATCTGTCAACAATCTGTCATTTTGTCTATTCTTCTGTTGACAAAACCCGTTTCTATGGTGGTCATGCTACTCGTGCTGCACGCGTAGCATAACCATCATAGAAACGGGTTTTGTCGACGGAAGAATAGACAAAATGATAGATTGTAGAAAAAACTTTTAGAAATCTGCTATTTTGTCTATTCTTCCGTCGACAAAACCCGTTTCTATAGTGGTCATGCTACGCGTGCTGTAGTCTTCTTTCTCCACAAAATGTAATTATTATATTACGAAGGCCATGCCAATAACCTAAGCCATAAACAACACAATCATGGCAGTAAGGGCTTTCAATCGATGGTGATGTGGAACAAATTACTGTTCGCGCCAAATTGTCGCCTTGTATGGAAGCGGACACAGTGATTAACGACCGCGATTTTCGTAATAATTGGTCATTCACAATTGCTAGAATATTGCGATGTAGGTAGCTTCACAGGGTTATTCATAGGAATCTAGGGATAATTCTGCGATCGTAAATGAGAAATAAAAAACAAAAATTGAAAAGAGTATGCAAGACTTGGTAATGTTGAAAGGATAAATGATGAATGGCGACTTATAAAAGGTATTTACAAGGCAGATGTGAGTGGAAATGCCTGGAGGGGTCGCCCTAGGAGGACAGATAGTGACCTTATTGGTAATGTTCTTCTTAAAGGTCAGGTGCGTAGTACTCGCAATCGGCGTGCGTGTATGACCAGCGACCTAATTACGTAAAACACTACTTATCACAATTTGAATCCTTTTGAAGCCTATTGCTAATCCATTCCTTCATATGTTCGAAAAATTTGTCTGCTCAACAACTTAAATAACGCAATGAATGTTGTTGAACTGTCAAAATGAAACCCATTCCTACTGTTAGTGTGTTACGTAGGTAATTACCCCGCAGATGTATGAACGTAAACGACGCAAAAGGAGTATGTAAGGATCGTAGCAGGTGGTGTTCTATAGTTTCTGCCTACTCTCATGGGAAGAAAGCGTGACTTTATGTATGTGTGTATATAACTGAGAAATTTGGTATTACTTTAGTTCTTGTGATGATTAAAAGGTAATGGAATTTTTAATTACGATAAAATAATACGCCTATTGTTTTGAGCTTAATTAATTAGAGCTTTAAATGTCAGCATTAAAGGAACATAAGAAGCTTAGGAATTTCTCGGTATCGTAAGCCCTCGAAAATTATTTAGATATTAATAGACTGTTACCATCTGGTAACAGTCTTCAGGACAATAGTCCTATTGTATAGCAATTTTCGGTAAATGACAACACGGAAATATTTCGGTTTTTGGCATTTATTCAAAAAAAAGGGTCCCTATGATACATAGATTTTAAGTTGCTACCCGTACGTTTACGTTTAGTCCACTCTGCGCCCCTCGACCCCTAAAAAAAGATTTGTTCATTTTGTTTCCTCTCAACCCTTAAACATAGTTCACAGTCGACCCCCTCAATTTTCATACAAAGGACAGGCATACCTCGTCCACTTTCAACCCCTAGTTCGGTAAGTACCTAAAATTAATATTATGGTACAGTAAGGTACAGACTAAAGGCAACATTCAGGAATGCATATAAAAAAAATAAACGAGCAATATTAGAATTACTTAAAGTAGAATTCATTATTTATGATCTGCAATAACTCTTTACTTTTACCACACAAGTATACAATCTTAATAAATAAACGGACTTCATTTTTCTGAACAATTGGGACCATGAAACCTCTCGATTAATGGGATATTAGAACTACTATGGTAATTACTGTGCCAAATTATTTTTGCCATTTTTTTTGGGTGGGATTTCGACAAATCCCCTCTCCCGTTCTGGGTGGAGCAGGAGGGCGTGTCAGACTCTTACTGACTGAAAACCCACCCGTGTTCCTTCAGCTATCTGTGCGCCAGGGCCACGGTAACTCTTTCGAACAATCCGCGACTCCGGCAGGCATCGGCCCTATCGGACCCCGTCAATTATGTTGACATCTCTTTGAGACGCGCGTGGATGACAACGCGCACTCGAACCGGGCCTGGTCGTTACCGGACGGCGAGCTGAAATTGTTTTTGCCTTTCGTTAAAAATTTACAGCTTCGGTCGTAGTTTAGACTTTAGACTAACGAACTAATATCACTTCAAACTGTTTAGGTACACACGGCTATATGTCAAGCTATACATTTTCAGTATAAGCTGACCTCGCATTGTATATGATTTCCGTACAGTGAGCGGTCAGCTTATACTGAAAATGTAAAGCTTGATATGTAGCCGTGTTTACAAGTTTCTGTTGAATATATAGTGGTAATATTATTTTTATTTGCACTTTCTTCACCAACCCGCACTGGGCCCGCGTGGTGGAATATAGTCCTCTTCGTCTCACAAAGAGGAGGCCTGTGTCCCAGCAGTTCGAACGTTGTAGGCTGATAATGCCTTGCAGTTTTTTAACCAATACTTAATAAATTATGCGGGAAAATAAAAGTACTCGATGTTATGTTGAATTGTTGTATTTTTTTATAACGTCGGTATTGATGACTTACGAAAACTTAAGCATAGGGTTCTAAAACCTTGATATTATTATACACATACGTATTTCACAAACTGACAAATAACGATTTCAATGTGACAAAGTCCAATAGTGATCAACGTTTTCGTAAGGTGATTGTACATATTCAGACGACACTGACAATTTGGATGTAACCTAATCCTTACTAATTATATTATAGAGGTATGAGGAACAGGGTGTAAAGCTCATTCATACTCTATGGAAAGGGTAGGATCCTCCGACCAGACAAGTGATGTGACTGGTGGGCAACTGCCCGACGTTTGATGTCGGGACGTTGTATATATGCTAGTTGCGCGGTAAACTCTAATTGCGCGATGCAGGATTTTGTGTGACGTCAGTGTGACGCGTAGCTCGCATGTGACGTTGTAGATACCGCTACAATGTAAATCTGAAAGTAACTATCTGTCTGTTACCAATTCACACCTTAACGGCTGAACGGGTTTCAAAGAAAGACACACAGGTAGACCATGACTAGCGGGGTAATTGCGTAACACACTAACAGTAGGAATGGCTTTCATTTTGACAGTTCAACTACATTAATTGCGTTATTTACGTTGTTGAGCAGACAAATTTTTCGAACATATGAAGCAATGGATTAATAATAGGCTTCAAATTGTGGTAGATAGTGTGTTCCGTAATTAGGGTGCTGGGTTAGAACATAGGATACTTTTTATCCCGGTAGTATGTTTCCGTGGGATAATTTCCAACCTCGACACAGGTAAAGGCGGGAGCAAAAGCTAATATTAATTAAATTCAACTTCAAAATCCCATTTAAACATTCACTAGTAAAGTTATTTTCATTAACTAAGTGGGCACTCTATGTTGCAACAATGTTCTTGTCACTGGATTTACAAAATGTCGCCTGAAAAGTTTTTAGTTTGCTCGTTACAATTTGGAGGTACCTACTTTCATTAGAAAGTTAGGAACTTTATTCTAAACTGGTGTTTGGTATTAGCAGTTCTGTTATATCTTGCGCCCTTAGGCCACCAAGTACCTGTGATGAGTTGAATTTAGAATCTGGCAGTATGAAAAAACTTAGTTTTTGGTTTGTTTCTACAGATTACCAATTGCAAAAAAAAAGAGGAGTTGTGTGAAAGATGAAATTGATTGAAAGAGGAAATACTAAGATTATGCTGCGTTTGGAGTCTCATAGCACAGGCTTTTTTGCTTCTGCCGAGGTCGCGGATTGTTCGAAATGTTAATGTTCATCATGCCAGAATGTAATTGATTTTTCTTTTAGAAGTTTATTAAGTAAGTATCTTATTTACCTACATCAAAGGTAAAGATAAATATGTAGGTACCCTAGGTACCTATCACAGAGCACGGAATCCCTGCGCAGTAGCATTTTGTGACGTCAGTAGCTGCTAATAAGGTTCGTGGCGCTGAACATATGTTTCGTTATTTTGGGAGGGCTTGACCAAAGCTACGGCCAAAGCCACCTACAATATGTCGGTCGATTTCTGGGACATCTCGTATACGGAAAACCAATTGTTAAAAAAGTACTCACGACTTGCACTTGGCCGGATTTTTCATATGAAAATTGTAATAATCGCAGCAAAGGATAGCTATTTTCGTGACGGAATCTGGATTTAAATAGTTTTGTTTGTTTATTATTGATGTCCGTTCTTTGAAGCGTCCTCGTGAAGTTAAATTGGCTGTGAACTCATGTATGAAGGCCGGCGGAAAAACAAAATGCGTTTAATGATTATGAAATGCGTACATTGCGCACTGTCATGAATTTATTACAGGGTATTTTTGTACATGCTATTATATATTCTGCCTCAAAGACCACTAATAATTACGTCCACTTAATAATGAACGTCTTAGAAATAAAGTACTGTCAATACCGCGTCTTTATGTTTAAAGTTTCAGATTCATTTATTTATCAACAATATAAGTACAGATTTAAGATGGTACATCAGTAAGAGTTTCCGCTACTTTCTACCTTACGGCATGCAATGTCATAAGAACTAAAAAGATACAATTTTCATAATATAAATTAACAACTAATAAGTCATTCTGATATGATATAAATTCTCGTATAATATGTCATCCTAACTTCCTATCCTAATCCTAACTTCCTAACTAATATTATAAATGCGAAAGTAAGTTTGTTTGTTTGTTTGTTTGTTTGTTTGTTTGTTACCTTTTCACGCCTAAACCACTGAACCGATCATCCTGAAATTTTGCATATACGTTGTCAGGTGTAACGGACATAAGGTACCTTTCATCCCGAAAAAAAGTACTGTTCCCGAGGAAAACAACAATAACGTTCTTATGATAATAGATGGCGCCACGTGTCTTCCGATCATGATTGAATTATAACCCGAATTGATAGTCAAAGTCTAAATTAACGCGAGCGAAGCCGCGGGCAAAAGCTAGTAATATTATAAATGCGAAAGTAAGTTTGTTTGTTTGTTTGATACCTTTTCACGCCTAAACCACTGAACCGATCATCCTGAAATTTTGCATATACGTTGTCAGGTGTACAGAAACGGACTTAGAGTACCTTTCATCCCGCAAAATAGTACTGTTCCCGAGGAAAACAACAATAACGTGTGCCACGTGTCTTTCGAATCATGATTGAATTATAACCCGAATTTATAGTCAGTCTAAATTAACGCGCGCGAAGCCGCGGGCAAAAGTTAGTTTACAATACATTTTTTATTGTTATATATTTTTATCATTTAAAAAGTCTCAACCGACAGTCTCACTTTCAGTCTTCAACTGAAGATTGTTATTATAGAATAATATTGAAACGCTTTGTGTTTACCACAGATTTAGATGCTGCTTGGACTAATTGCAATTCGCGTAGCTCCTAACAAAACTTTAAGAATAGGAATCCACGGATCAAGGGCCGAAATGCATATTATTTACTTAAATCTCCAAAAAAAATAAGATTTAAAATAATAAGTTACACGGAAGCTTACTGTTAGTAACTGTTACTGCTGCCCCATTTAGTTATCATAATGCGTTTGAACATTAACATTTTTGTTTACAAGTATTCATTAACCCAACAAGTGTAGTTTGAGGTTATGAAAATGTAAAACAGTCCCGGGGCTTGGTCCAGTGCGCTCAGCTTGATAAACACTATGTGCAAAACAAAGATTATAACAGTGAAATAAACAGTTTTTAGGGTTCCGTAGCCAAATGGTAAAAATACACGTACATGCGTAAATATTTATCTCGACTACTGAACCTTTCACTGTGCATGGTCCGACACGCACTTGGCTGATCTTTCTATCTGAGTAAGACTTGTCTACAAACAAAATATTGCTCTACAAGCTACGGCATTTGTGTGTTTATAAGCGTAACTATATATTTTGGAGGATAATTAAAATAATAATTATGTGAAAAGCGATGAGGAAATCTTGGTTTTTTAACGCTGTAGCTGTAAGCTTCATAGCCTTATCTAACGTACAATTCAGAAACTTCATGCGGATGGATGCAACTACATCACAAGTGATAAAATGGTTGCAACTCTTGAGCTTCAATATCCGCTTCCGCGCCCGCTACCGCCTCCACCATGTTACAGCCTAACACCGCGGGTACAATCGGTAATGGCTCCGCAAATAATGTGTTCGAATATGTCAACAACGCCATCGCGTGATATGCCGTGATACAATATTAATGTGTTTATTTGTTAGAATTTGATGGCAATTATAGATCGATTATGGTTAAGTTAATAAACGACTTTTTTAGGAAGTAATGACGCTCTGATAACCTTGCAAATAGATTGGAAAGTCATGAAAACAAAAGAAAAACAATAGTGTACTGTAGAGGTTATCTGCATGTGTCAACCTTATGTTGACTGGCTGGTAATATATTATCGATGGTTACTCTCGAACAGTCAAGCAAGTTTGAAATAAGCTTTGGAAGGAAAAGTGATGGTAGTTTGTTTAGAGAAGTAGAGAGGCAGGACTAGGGCCTGCCGGTGTATTAGGAAAATTCCTTGATAAAATATAATAACCTAGTTAAACATTAATATAGTTTTCATTTCTCATACACGGAAAGTAGTGTTTGTTTGATCTGAGTAGCGGGTGGAAGACGCTGTTCCCCGTCTTAGGGCGGGAATGACTCATAGTAATTGCTTCCCTCTCTAGGGCGGGAATGAATTTTAAAAATAGAAATAAATTTGGTTAGGTAGTCAGTCGGCTACGAAAAAAATTACATAATACGAGTAGTGACTTCATAACAGCCAGTCTGAATTAAAAAATTACATATTAAGGGGGAGCCGCTAACATTCAAATTTACTTACGTTTTTTGCAATTTTCAGTGACTCACTAGAAACACAATTGACAAAGAGCTGCAATTTGCAAAAAACCAAAGAATATTTCAATTTGGCGGGCTACAACCGAGGATCCACCTAAAGCGGGACGGCCCGTGGCGGTGATGCGGTGTGTTCCACATTTAAACTTCAAAAAAGACTATATAATTTGGCGGGATACTAACTCTGTAAGCTTCCCTAACTTTGTTTTCTTCGTACTAATGAAAATAAACGTGACATTGGCTGAATGCACAAAACGTGCGAAGCCACAAGAAAAAAAAAATCTGTAAGCTGTACCGAAATTCAAAATATGAGTTTTATAGATTAGTATTTGATTAAAAATGAGTCTCATATTATTATTATTAATAAATATTATAGAAAAACTATTATTTTTACTTTCCTTATATTCGAAATGAAAAGTAGAGTGTTTACCACGGGTGAAAGTCATCAATTCCTACTCGGACTATAGCCGCCCTCGCTGCGCTCGGGCGTCTAAATACCTCGTATGGGAATTGATTCCTTTCGACCCTTGTATAACAATCTACTATTCCTTTCTCTTACGCCCCCACTTTCATATATTGAGAAAGGTATAACAGTACCAACATAACACGCACTGGCCCCTTTCACGGCGTGGAGGCCTGATTCACAGCAGTAGGACCATTATAGACTGATTTGAACTCCAGTCGTTTACAATAGACATGGATGGACTCTCATTCTTGGCACAAGCTTGGCTTGGTTGGAGCAATTGTTTTGAATGTGCAAAACAGACATAAAATGTACATTTATATATTTTTTTAAGATGAAAATGTAAAATAGAATATTAAGTTTCATAGCTGTGTAGATTTTTTGCTTGAATTTTGTAAATATGACACATGAAACACACGTTATTTAATAGTTTCTAACTAAAGTTTCTTGGCCATAACCGTTTTATGATATTACGAAACTTGACAACGGTAGTAGTCAAATAATACAAAAGACATGAATATTTTGAATTGTGTTTATAATGTGGACAAAGTTCTTACTGCAGAGTTCAGACTGTAGGTATTCTAGGGGCATAATGATAATAAAACTTTTATTTGCAGACCTTGAAGTCCATAGTGTTAGTATTGACATGAAATTACTTATTAAAACTATTGTTAGTAACACAAACAATCACAAAGAAAAAATAATACAAACAAAAAGAAAACAATTACATGCCCGTATAACCACCTACTTAAAGCCGACCTGGGTGTGCAGACTCACCCATCGGCCAAGCATCGGGCAGTCCCACCGGTCAAGCACAGCCGTCAAGTAAAACTCTGTTTCTTAATAGTTTATCAAGCCGTACAATGAACTTCGATACCAACTTTCTACCAATATTTAACTACTTTAGAGACTGAATTTTTAATATTCCGTCCGTTAATGCTCGTCTCGTTGTTAAAGGTTTTTTCACTCCTCTTGCTCAAAAAGTTCGTCATTGTAGCGTACCAGAGCGGGGATAAAATAGCATATTTTCCTCTAAGTTAAAAAGGTTTCTTTTTTTAGTCTGTTACCAACGAGCCTGCAAAAACGAAAAAGTCTTTATTCATAAGTAGAACAATCATGAATAAAGACTCGACTTATTACTGTTTCATAAAAAAATTAAGAACATTTTATTTTTGAAAATGGAGCTAAAAGCGGCGATCTCTTCGGTAGAATGCGTGCATTGCGTTGCGGCTACAGAAGAAATAAAAAAAGTAATCTATTTAATATTGTTTTAGATTATTTTATTTTTTCGCAATCTTATTGAAACGTGGAGTGTAAACACACGGCGCTAAAAACCAAATATAACTCGGTTTCTATTTACTCGTATATAATGGGTTATTTTAGCTCCTTGTATAACAATCTACTATTATGTGTACAAAATTACATGCTTCTTTCTAGATTCAGCGGTTTAGGCTGCACGTTGTCTGTCAGTGAATTAATGAATTTAATATTTTCTATAAGTCGATTGGAGTGATACGTATTAATCTATAGTAATATTATAGAGAAAAAAACATTTGATTAATAAGCTATTGCATAGCTTTTATCGCGGGCTTTGAGCGCGGCGACCGAATCAAGAAATTCCGTAACGAAAATAAAACCTAACACCCCCCACTCCGCCTACCTTGTAGCTCGCCCGAGCGTTCGCATAACGTGTATGTATATGGTACGACTGTACTTGAATTAATATCAAAGAAAAAAAAAATACTGCATAAATAAAGAAATAAAGAAATAATTATAATTGCATAAGTTGATAAAAAATGCTATGAAATAGCTTTACCGCGGCAGTCCCCGAGTGCCACACATGTTTTTTTCTATATTTGTTCGTAACGGAAAAAATCAAAAATTTCTCGACCGATTTAAAAAAAATCTTTCATTTGTAGAAAGTTACATTATCAGCGAGAAACATGGACTATATTTTTTTTTTTTTGTGGTGACTTACGACATCCACGCGAATGAAGACGCGGGCAGAATCTAATACGTAATAGGTATACGCTGCACGCCGACCGCTTGATACTTAGAATTTTTCACTACCATCCTACTACTTCTTAAAAGACAAATGACAATGTAACTCAATGATGTTTTATAGGACTAGATCAGCAGTGTACGGCGCCGACGTGTTACCACTTCGTATATGTCCACAGGCATATCTGACTTCAGTTGTCAGCTTGACGTCAAGTGAGCAATTGCTTAGCAATAAAAAATATCAAAATGGTAAAATAAGCTGTTAAAATTTGTATGTCACGGTCTGAAAAAATCAATAAAGCAAGTGGTGTTACATTTCACAAGTAAATTTGCTAAATTTTCTTCAGATTATCCAAAAAACTTTACGAGACGAAATAAATTTATCACACATTGCTTTTGTCATCAGTGCTACCAGTAAAAACGATTTTGATTTTGCCAGATTGTTGGGAGTTTAGTGAATGACGAATGTATGTTCCTGTAATTCTAATTTATAATATCATTCCATTTCAAACAAAAGTAATTAGACACGATCTTTATAGTTTTTAAATATAATATTTACGTTGACGCATTTGTTTCTTTTATTCTTTTATGTAGGTACCTAATCCTTGTCAATTTCTATAAAACTAATCTATTGGTAGTTCCATAATACTACCTTCCATAATAATTGATTCAATAACTACCATAATTAATTCTGGGGAAATTATGTTGATCATTGGCAACCCTGGCCATTTTTCCGATAGCAATGTCTTGTCTCATTCCAACGTAATTAGTTTGACGGTAGGAAGAAATGAGACAAACATAGATTATTTTGACAGATTGATATATTTATGTATTCGTTTCAAAGCTACGACTTTAAACTTGTAAGTGGTTACGATTTTTTGAAATTGTTAGTAGGACGTTGCTCCTCTAGTATTATATAACCTCATTGATGTAACTATTAAACCTGCCCACTGATTTAAAGAATATGAAAAACTATTAGAAGTTACCTAAGGTATACCTGACAATTCAGTGTGTCTAGCACGAACGCGCGGAGTAAGCATAACACAAATTCGGACGATTTTTGAACCTAATAAAAAGTAATCACCCAAGGATAAAATAAAGTTATAGTAAATATTTATTATTTGGACTATTGAAAATTTTTAAGACGGGCGAATTTACGTTACATTAAATGATGATTTCTACCAAACGGCTCGCATCGCATCGGATTGGACTGGATTTTATAATCTTTAAACGATATTAAATTGTGTACACAGTATTTAAAGTCTATATTACCAAGACGCACACAGCAGCTTAACCGCGGGCGTCTTCCGCGACACGCGATCGTAGCCGAAAGTATGCTGCGACGTGCGATCGGCTCCGTTCGCGTATCGTCGAATTAGAACACGTCAACACGGTAGGAATGAAACTATTTGACTAGGCGCAGAAATGGATACGTTCGTAAGCGACGGTACGGAGCCGATCGTATGCGTCGACATCCTGCTAGACGCGATCGGCTGTCGCCGCATCCGTTCGTATCCTTTCCGATCCGATGCGATGCGAGCCGTTCGGTGGAAATCATCCTTAACTCTGCGCGTTCGTGCTAAGGCCACTGGAATATATCTTGAAGCATCACAAGATGGCGCCAATTACGCAATCGGAACTACAGCACGTAGGTATCTTTGCGTCTCGTGTCTGTGTATTTGCGTTTTCTTTTATTACTGTGTATGCAAATAACAAACATACATGTCTGCACTGATTGCAGTCCACTGAAGTCAAAGACTCACAGAGTCCTAATTAGTTCTCTCAAATGCACACAGATAAACAAAGGCAGGTACTGAAGCGCTTTTAAAATAATAAGAGTTAATTGGATTAACATAAATTAATAGTAAATATTGAGGAGAAGGTAACATAAAAACAGTTTATAATGTGGGTAGGATCGTCAGAATCTGGCGAACAGGTCGACCGCTTTTATGAAAAACCTTCGGGCGATTTTCCGATGCCGTTGAAATTTTAAACCTTAGGAGATAAAGCCGTCGAATGTGCCTGTAAGTTAACCTGTATGAAACTACCGGTAGAGGTATAATTTCCAGGCTTGGTGGCAGAAATATAGATAACGGTTACAAAAAATCTTGATGGTTAAGCCAGGTTATGTGGTACACTTCTTCTTAGCGTGTCGATGGTAATCTGAATGGACTCGGCCCAGAATTCCGCTATTTGTTTGGCGCCATCAGTTCCTGACGTGCAGTTGACAGGACACACAGAACATGTGGAACACCTATTTCATGTTTTATTTGTGTTTGGTGTTGTCATTTGCCAGTGTTGCAACGCATTACGCAATGTGTAATATTGTCTTTGGTTTTTGATATGCCCTGACATCAAGCAATGGACAACATTGTCAAACTTTTAACGTTTTAAATACGAGGCTTTTGACTACTTTTTATTAGTGTATTATATTTTGTCTAGTTTATTTGTAATGTGCGTCTTGTTTGTGCAGAATAAACAATTTTACTTTTCTTTTTATTTCTTCAATGGTGCTTAACACATTTTTTTTTTGTTATTTAAAACTTTAAACAATCAAGCATTGGTTCTTGATTCGATAACCAAACGAGTTACTTAGCCTCTTTTACCAAAGATAGGACGAGGATAATTGTAGGGTCCTTTGAAGCTCAAAGGGAATAGTGTGGACTTAGTAATGGCCTACTAAATGAAGGTAGTGTTGAATAAATAATTGCAATCCCATTTACACTAATCGTGGAAAGTTTACGTAATCTAAAGGAAAGTTTCTTCAATGAGAAATTGGATTAAATGATTTCCTTTGTATCATGAAGCTATGGAATAGGTCAAATAAGTAAGCATCATTTATTCTGTATATATAATGTGGACCTTAGAAAACTACAAGTTTGCCATTTTTGGGGGGAAAAACCTGCTAGAATCTGTCAATTTATTGCTAGACTTACAATATTCCTATGGTGTAGGTACATAATAAAGAGTATTCTATTCAATTCTATTTCTCAAAATTGGGTCACTTTTATGAGGCAGCAGCATCTCAAAAGTTTAGATAGTAAAACCTAAGGTTTGGTTAAAAGTAAACAATATTTTTTATCAAATGTTTTAAGTACAATAAGTAATTGGTAGGTTACGAATTTAGCTTACACAAGCATCTAAGAATCTTACCTATGTTTGCAAAAAATCTCGGTACGAAATTCGATGGGCAAAATAACTGGGAGCATTGTCCTTTACCAGACTACACTTGCAATTATCCTTTGATCCTTATTGGTAATGGTTACCAGCGAAAAAATTTGAACGATTTTTTTTTTCTCATCCTGGAATTCTAATTTGATTCCCGACTCGCCTTAATGAAATGTTTATATTTTATTAAAAGTAAGTCTGCTTCGTTGGTATCGTGGTGGCAAGTGGGACTGTAGAGCGTGGCAGTTCTAGGATCGATTCTCGTGATGAGTATTGCAGTGGTTAACGAGCCGGAGTCCTCAACTTCACATCCAAGCGCATATTCTGAATAGATACTCCCTTTTCCGCGTTATTAATTGATTTGACCAGTTGATGTCCAAAAAAGCACGACTGGCTGTTCACAATGGTGTGCTGGTGCCTACGCTTAGGTATGGAAGTGAGTGTTGGGTGTGGAACAAGAAGCATGAAAGTAGAATAAATGCTATGCGAGCTAATTATGTTTTTTGTATGCACGTATTTCTTTGACAAATAAACCAATTTTTCTTTCATTCTTTCTTTCTATGGAAATGCGTTCCTTGCGAAGCATGTGAGGAGGACGTTTTGAACGCGATTGCCACTTGTCTACGCCATCTGGTGTCACATCACTACTCTCAGCTATGAGTATTATTTTATTTTATCGAAATAAAGTTATCTGCTTATACGTAAATATCAAGTTATTTTCATTCAACATCTACAACATCCAAAACCACAATGTTGTTGATCGTTTGCCAAACGCGCATGATTAAGCACCACATAATGAAAATAATGCTCTATCCATCGTCGTGATGATATTGACACGCTTTGTATATTGCCGGACTACTAGTTAATGCAATTTGCAAATAAGGGTAGCACATTTGTATTTGTGTATTTGTGACAAAAATTTAAAATACTATGGTTAGATGGTTTGGTCATGTTTAGAGGTTGAATGAAGGGCGACTAACAAAAGGGATTTACAAGGCAGATGTGAGTGGAAACGCCGGGAGGGGACGCCCTAGGAAGACATATAGTGACCTTATTGGTGATGTTCTTCAGAAAGGTCAGGTGCGTAGTACTCACAACCGGCATGCGTGTATGACCAGATGTATGAACGTAAACGAGGCAAAAGGAGTATGTAAGGATCGCAGCAGGTGGCGTTCTGTAGTTTCTACTTACCCCCATGGGAAGAAGGCGTGAATTTATGTATGTATGTTATTTATTTAAACTCCTTTTACTTTCACCCTTCCGTTTCTTATCCTCAAAATTAAATTGTATTAGTCTAGTTTATTTTTTATAAAAGTGCACATTACTAACTTGTAAGTAACTAAACATCCATAATGGACTGATGAATGACCCCTGTAACACAGATTTTTCCTAGCATGGGGGTCATTGATCATTTATTTTGTACCAGGCTATTTGCACGCTTAAATTAAGTGACTACCTGTCTCTGTGTACTTTCTTAGGTCAAATAAATATATTATTTTCCGTACGAGTATGAAAGTTGGTCATTCGACCCACCCCTACCTGTGTGATTGAATTTTTTCGGGAAATTCTCTGTTGTAGTGGAAGTCAGGCTTTGTGCTGATTGGGTTGTTTGCTCCCATATGAAGGTATAATGAGTACATAACTGGCGGCACTGGCGAAATGTGGCCATGTGCTATATATTACACATTCTACCTTTTCGGCATACAAGCAAGTTTTTTTTAAAATTTATATACTATACTACAAATTATATACTTTATATAGGGTAACGGCAAGTGTTTATAATAAAATTAGGGAAGATACCTTCACAGTTTTGTGAGGTCAAACAAAGCGATGACAGGTGTAAAACACACATTAAACACACACATTTTTAACTTCAATTCTATAAGATACATTATTGTCAACTTCATTTAGTATGTTTTCTTTGTTATTTGCTACGGTGAAATGAATAAACCAAATTGTGCTATTAATTATGAATATTTTTTGCAAGAAAATGGATTATAATAAAGCTTGTAATTTGCATGCCTTAAGGTGTAATATGGTTGAACTGTGCTATATTTTCAATAACTTTATGTAATTACCCATATTAGCAAATAAATGATTATTATTATTATTTAAAATGTCATGTAGGACAAAGGTCAGCTTAATTTTAATGAGGCAGGCTACAAATGTTCATACCTACGTTTATAAATGATAAATGATAAATGATTTTATTTCTGTAAGTAGGTTTGTACAAACACTTTTACACGTCAATCATATTTTAAAAACTAGATGAGGTCGGCGTTTCCTATCTGACTACTCTGAGAAGAAAGGCCGAAACAAACTCAGAGGTCACAGTTTCTTTTAAAGTCCAGACATAATCTTGGTCAGATCATATGAAGACTATGTAGATTTGTGTCTGAAATGGTCTTTTGAGGAAAGAACCACACAGATTAAGTGGACCTGTCCAGTCAGTGCACGCATTTGTCAGTAATCGTGCAGCTCAATAGAGATATATAGAGTATGTACAGTGTGGGATAAAAGCTATTGTGATTAAAAAGTATGATTATTTCGTCTCAATTACAAGGAAATAGGTGCTGGATTTTCTACGACCATGGCGACAGGGTTGGTTCTTTTTTATTTTTCATTGAAAAGTTTGAATGAAATAAAAATATTTCCATATGGAAGAAAGGTCTTATGTTGGCGAGATTTGGTCTTTCATTGTACCCTAGCGACCCGCTCCAAAGACGGTTTTATGTTCACGACACGTTGTGCACAAGTTCTGAGCAGTAAACCTAACAAAAAGTACTAGGCTTGCATGAATTCAAGATAGTATATCATTGATATTATTAAGCATTTCATTTTGTGTATATTTATATAATATATATAGCATGTGTCCATCCGGAATACTGTACCTTAAATTCTGAGTTGAGTTACACGATTACTGACAAATGCGTGCACTGGCTGGACAGGTCCACTAATTCTGTGTGGTTTTCCTCAAAAGACCATTTCATACAAAAATCTACATGGTCTTCACGATCTGACCAATATTATGTCTGGACTTTAAAAGAGACTGTGACCTCTGAGTTTGTTTCGGCCTTACTTCTCAGAGTAGTCAGGTAGGAAACGCCGACCTCATCTGTTTTTTAAAATATGATTGACGTGTAAAAGTGTTTGTACAATTCAACCTACAGAAATAAAATAATTTATCATTTATCAATTATAATTTTTCAAACGGGAGCTGTGGTTCCGGAGACTACCCACATACACACAAACGCAAAATTTACTCCCCCTCTTTATAATATTACTAGCGACTCGCCCCGGCTTCGCCCGTGTAGCAAAGCGTAGTATAATATAGCCTATGTCACCCGGAGATAGTGTAGCTTCCCAACAGTGAAAGAATTTTTGAAATCGGTTCAGTAGTTTCAGAGCCTATTCAATACAAAAAACAATCATATCTTTTCTCTTTATAATATATGAAAAAAAATGAAAATATGAAATGAATATATTCGTTTCATATAGCATATATGAAACGTTTGTATTTTTAAATTCAAATTCAAATTCAAAATCATTTATTGCAAATATGGGTAGTTATACTGGTGGGTTTTTTGAAGAACAGGAAAGTTGTTAGTGTCACCATATTCTGCACTAGGCATGCAACATTTAGTTCGGAACGTGGTTAGTCCCTAAATTAAAAAATTAAATATCTCAAAGTTCAAAATTACATGTCTATTAAATTGTCAATTAAAGTCAAAGTAAATAATGTCAAAGTTAATCTTTTAAGCTAAAATGTCAAGAGTTAATAATTGTGAAATACGTAATTTATATCATACTTAAGTAATAAACATTATTTAGAGTTTGTCAAACAAATATTCATTAACACTATAATAAGATTTTTCCAAGAACGTTTTTTTAACATTGTATTTAAATATGTCCATACTATTTAAGTCTATAATACATTGTGGTAAATGGTTATAAAGTCGAGGTGCCATCCAAAAAATACTATTGCTAAACAAAGTAGTTCTACTGCTGTCAGGGAAATATATTTTTTTATTGTTGCGTTGACTTCTATAATTTTTGAAATAATGCAAGTTGCGTTTTACAAAGACTACGACTTCCAATATATATAAACATGGTAGTGTTAATATTTTTAAGCTTACAAAAAAGGGCTTACAACTATCTGTTGGTTTTAAACTACATATTGCGCGGATACATCTCTTTTGCATTTTAAATACAGCTTCTTTTTCTGTAGAATAGCCCCAAAACATAATGCCATATCTCAACAAGGACCCTACGTAACCATGGTAAGATGCTAAGACCGCACTGGTGCTGACCGTTTTTGCAAGCATATATTACGCATAGGACTGCTGACTTAATTTTAGACACAAGCTTTCCAAATATGACTTCCAGTTTAGGTTATATCTATATGGTTTAGTCTATATGTAAGCCTAAGAATTTTGTTGTATTGATTTGCTCAATCTTCTGTCCTTGGGAATAAACGTCGACGTTTGTTTGTTTGCCATTTCTATTCTTAAAAGTCATAAGTTTTGTTTTGGTTAAGTTTATTTTTAATTTATTTGATGTCAGCCATTCTATAATAGTTAGTAATGTATTTTCTACTTCTTCTTTTAGTTTAAACAGTTCTTTACTGGAAAATACAACAGTGGCATCGTCAGCAAACAAAACAGTCGGATGATTCGTAATGCGCGGCAAGTCATTCACATAAATTATAAATAAAAGTGGTCCTAATACACTGCCTTGCGGTACCCCTATTTTTACTTCTCTATATTTTGATGAGTAAGTGATTTCTCTTTTAGTCTTAGCACAAATCCTTGTGATCTGAGTCGATTGTCTCCTGTTCCTTAAGTAGGACTTTATTAGATCATAAGCACTGCCTCTAACACCATAAGCAGACAATTTCGATAACAGTATATTGTGGTCTACATTATCAAAAGCTTTGGTAAGGTCCATATATAATGCACAAGCATGATTCTTATTATTTAAATTACGCATTACTTCATTTAAAAAATTATAGACTGCCATATCAATCGATTTATTTTTTCGAAACCCCGATTGTTCATCTGCAAAAAAGTTATTCTTATCAAAGTAATTATAAATATTACCATGTATTGCTTTTTCAAATACTTTTGAAAACACTGGTATAAGAGCTATAGGGCGATAACAATTTACGGACAGTCTATCTCCCTTCTTGAAAAGTGGTTTGATTATTGTTACCTTTAATTTATCAGGAAATACACCACGAGTAAAACATGAATTTATACGAGTAATATGACTAAGAACTTTTTTAACATAGCGCCATCTATTGAATACTTACTCAATCCAGTCAACAGATATCGCCATCTGTTAGAATCGTTTGGAGCTAACAGAAAATTGTGACTGTCAAATAATAGACAAATAATTTGCAATAAAATAATATTGCGACTATAAATTGAGATGTAAGCTATCCTATCTTTCAAGTTGGATCAAATTGCACACGGTGTGAAAATCAAATTTAAAATCGGTTCAGTAGTTTAGGAGTCCATCGCGGACAAATAACGTGACACGTAATTTTTATTATATAAAGATTATTAGTATAGAAGTGCTCTTAAGCTAACTTATTCGTGATTAAAGTTTTATAAGTTTTGGCGGCACCTATTTGTTCAGGTAAGTATACCATTTACTGTTCAGTTAAACCATTCTCGACGGTAAAAATTAAACTCTTTTCTTTCTTTCAATTGCTGGCAAAGTCCGATCTGTTTACTATTAAAAGAGGTGTGCAAACACTACATTTTTTTACGACAAACTTAAACGGTGGTTGTAAATCTTATGGGTTTATTTATGACATAAATCTCTCGTAATGCGTTTAAGTACTTGTTGATTGATTGTGTAGGTAGGTACTATACAAAATTTTTTGTTTGGATAAATGAAGATAGAAAATTTTTCGGACATTTTTAATTGTATGTTTTCATTTATTTTAATTTTATTGTAATGCTGCCCACACAATAACGATTTCATTAAAATATTAAAATTTTGGTAGGTCTTTGAAAACTAACCCTGTATACATATTTATTGAAGTAAGGGTATTTACTTAGTTTTGATAAATATGAACCTACATAATTAAATATTCAGCGGACTTATTTCAAGAAAGTTGTGTAGGATGTTATTAGGAACACTTTGAAACTCTTCACTAAATTAATGTCACGGGCAACTTGATTAACCGGCCGGTATTAATATGGACCGATCATTGTGAACAATGACCAAGAGAGTCGGTCAAATTGATAAACTTATTACTTTTGCCGGCACATATTAATAACGCCCCACAGCCGTGGTCCATTTAATAAATCTAGGTTTGAGATAGCTTGAATTTATCACTTAGACTGGGCAGTTTGAATACTATACTTACTATATGAAAAGACGTTATAACGAAGAAATTCATAAATTAAAATTAGCGAAGGGGAAAAACACTAACCCAACCTATCAGCTTGTACCTTCCAATAATAATTATGTAAGTTTAATTTTATATAATAAACGAAAAACCTACAGATTATCTCTTTTATTACTTTGCTCAAGATAGGGTAGTCATTATTCATACTGACCGGGAAAAGTGATTAGTCCTGCAGTTTTACTTAAATTGCCCACTTAATACGGGCATTATGTATACAGATTGGCCATTATTCATACTGACCGGACTTCTCAAGTTGCCTGTAACGTTAATATTAAAATCATAACTATGTCGGAGAAGGTACGTCTCTCTCGTTTTCATCGGCCATATTTTAACCACTGTGGGCGTACTATGGGAAGTGTTGGTTATTGCGCAATAGAAAAACCGTTTGCAGTTCAAATCAAATTATAATTTACGAACAAACTAATCACACTGTAGGTACACGACACAGCTATACAGAACGAGCGACAGTTTCTAAACGTGTTCACTGCTTAATCGCCAACAACCAACTCTGCTTTAACTCTGGTCAAGCGTTCCGCGCTTTGTCGAAAGCAACCTGGTGGTGCTGGCATCCCCATTAGTCAAAGTCAAACGATTGATGTAACGTATTTCTGACAATTATGTACCTTTATCAGTAAGAATGTTCCATAGGATGGGCGTGTCCTATTGTCCGCTAGTAAGTAGGTTAATTTAATACCGAACATCCAAAGATTCAGAAGATATTTTAATCGAATGATAGCTTGCGTTTGCTGAAGAGAATATAGGTAAGTGATACTTTTAAGACTAGTTAAATACATATTTAAAAGAATGTATGATTTAAATATTCCAAAATCGCTTTTTATTAATTAATAACAAATTATAATAACACATTATAAAATAGTAAAGAAGTCAAAATTGTATATTAATTATTTTGATGAGTCTAATGCCGAAAATATAGTTTTAAGAATTGTTGTCCGTTTGTCTGGATTTCTGTTCTGGATTGGCGCAAAAACGGCTGAACGGATTTGGATGAAATTTGGCACAAAGATAGTCTATAGCCTAGATGAACACATAGGGTACCTTTAATCTCGGTAGTACGTTTACATGGGATATTTTTCGACATCCACGCGGTTGAAGCCGTGGGAAAGGCCAATGTAGGAATATAAAAGCTACTTTGTCACAGTCACTTAACAAATTGAGCTGCAAATATGGTAATGTTTTCAATAATCGTTTAATCATAGTTTTTGGTCCGTTTTTGGCATTAAAATCTCAGGATAGAACAACAATTTCCCAATTAGTTCCAAGCTTTCATAGGTTTTATCACACTGGACCAATCGGTCAACAACATAAGTCAATTAACACTGCTACTTTTACACCCCTGTTAGATTGTCATGAAATTATTAATTACATTGTTTTTCAGCATTTTATATAATAGCTTAGAGTTATGATTCTTCAAATTTTACTTCTGTTATAAATGATAAATGATTTTATTTCTGTAAGTAGGTTTGTACAAACACTTTTACACGTCAATCATATTTTTTAAACTAGACGAGGTCGGCGTTTCCTATCTGACTACTCTGAGAAGAAAGGCCGAAACAAACTCAGAAGTCACAGTTTCTTTTAAACTCCAGACATAATCTTGGTCAGATCATGCGAAGACCATGTAGATTGGTATCTGAATGGTCTTTTGAACAAAGAACCACACAGATTGAGTGAACCTGTCCAGTCAGTGCACGCATTCCGAATTTAATTAAATATTTTTCTCAAAAATAAAGATTTAAAAAATCTGAAGTGTTAATCGACTTTAGTTGCTAACCGTCCGTAAAATAAGCCTCAAAAAGATGTAAACGTCGACAAGAATTCATTTGATAGTCTACAATTTATGTTCCATAATACTGTGTCAATGTGCAGCTATAATTAAGTACCCAATGTGTATTAAGTTTTATGGCTGCACATATGTGTAGCGGCGCATAGCACAGGCGTCACCCAGATTAGGTCACAAACCCTCGGGGCACCCAGATCCTACACAGATGTTCTCAACAGACCAGGAGACATTATCAACTTCTGGAGGGAGGTGGGCTGGTTGGAGTAACCACCGACGGCCACCATGGCCCACGCACAATGGTCCACTTGAAGGACTAAGTGCGGAAACCAAAACCCCTAAAGAAGAAGAAGAAGATGTGTAGCGGCATCTACAATCGCCACATGCGAGCTACGCGTCATACTGACGCAGAGTTTACCGCGCAACTAGCATATATACAACATCCCGACATCAAGCGTTGGGCAGTTGCCCACCAGACACAACACCCGTCTGGTCGGAGGATCCTCCCTTTTCCATAGAGTATGAGTGAACTTTACACCCTGTTCCTCATACCTCTATACTGGTGACCCCGAACATGAACGTCAGCGCAGCCTTCGTGCAACTACTTCAGCGTGACGTCATCATCATCACTTCCGCAAGCTTTAGAGCGGCGAGTCACACAGCCAGCCTGCACCCACGGCTTCAACGGGTATCCTGACCACCAGCATGCAGCGACCGCGCATACCTGGTCATCACCCTCAGCCTCATCAGCAACCTTGGCACAGCACACTGCACTCTCGGCCGGTCCACAAGCAGAGCCTTCAAACCCTCTCCTGGTCGACGCCAGCAGTCAGCCTCAACCCGGCGCTGTATTACATCCGACGCACTGGAGCATAACGCAGCGCCACCCCGACTCACTGGGGGATCTTCGCAGACAGTTCCGACTCACCGCGAACTATGCGACACCCGGTTCCGACTCACTGGAACCTCACCTGGCCCTGGCAAGCATCGCAAGATACAAGACTCAGCCCACTCTCGACCTCCGGTCTCCGGGGGGGAGTGATGTAGCGGCATCTACAACGCCACATGCGAGCTACGCGTCAGACTGACGTCACGCAATATCCTGCATCGCGCAAGCAAAGTTTACCGCGCAACTAGCATATATACAACGTCCCGACATCAATCGTCGGGCAGTTGAGTATAGAGGTATGAGGAACAGGGTGTAAAGTTCACTCATACTCTATGGAAAAGGGAGGATCCTCCGATCAGACGGGTGTTGTATCTGGTGGGCAACTGCCCAACGCTTGATGTCGGGATGTTGTATATATGCTAGTTGCGCGGTAAACTCTACTTGCGCGATGCAGGATTTTGCGTGACGTCAGTGTGACGCGTAGCTCGCATGTGGCGATACCGCTACATATGTACCTATAAATACAATATTATGGAAAAAATATTGAAGACAATGAAATGAATTCTCGTCGATGTATTCATCTATTTGAACCTGACTGCGGAAAACTGTTCTCTAAATATGATTATGTATACTTAGCTCTTTCTATGATCAAACTCAAACTCAAAGCATTTATTTCAATTAAACCATTTACAGGCACTTTTGAATTGTCAAAGAGTCGGTCAGTTAGTCAGAAAGTTGAAGCTAGTTGCCCATTCCAATACGTAAATTTCTATGGAGAAGAACGGGCAAGAAACTCCAAGGAAACTCTTTTTAAATCAAGATATTACAAAATCCTGTGTACATTATTCTTGTTGCTTCTATATGCGAGAACAATGAAAAAAATATGCTAAAGCTATGATGTCCCTGTGACAATGTTATTACTTACAGGTAGCGTTCAGGATGTAACCTCAGGGTTTCATGGTGATCCCTTGTTCGTATAAGAGACATTTTATACCGTATATACTCTAGCATGGAAGCCACTATTCGTCTTACAGTTTATTTTGCCCCGTGGAATCGCCCACACGTTGTAAAAATAGATCACGTCTTCCTTTGATATTTAAATTAGAACTCTTTTATGATTTTTCTTGGGTCTGGTTAACGTAAAATACGCCTATGTAAACTAATATGAAATTGTATATATTTAATCGAAACTAATAATTCCCATTTTGCGCTCCAATTTTTTTAATTGAATTCTTTAATATGAATGATTGCGCCTCTTTTTGAGAACCTGAAGTAATTTATATTTTGGGGTCCTAAAAATAGTAAATGGCTAAGTAGCTGCTACCAACTTGGGTGAAGCGCGATTTGTCACAGTTTTAACCTTACATAAGCAATTTGGTCAGGGTGTCCTAGTTTAGTTTCTGCAACTATCTATGAGAAAAGGCCAGAAGGTTAAAAAGAAGCTCAATTATAAAAAAAATAGTGCATAATGATGCACACTCTTTAATTAGCTTCTAATGAGAAGCGCAAAAAGTTTTGAGACATACATTAATTTAAAAGAGTGTCCATCATTAAAAGTCAATAAGTTTTTAGAGGATCAGTTAATGTCAGGCGCACCGTGAGAAGTCAGTCTCACTTCCACCTTGCCGGCTGGCTAATATATTAACACAGCTAGAGCTATCCTCATAAAACTCATACGCACCTGCCTAACCTTTTCCCAAATATGTTGGGGTTAGCTTCCAGTCTAACTGGATGCAGTTGAATATCAGTATTTTACATGGAGCGACTGCCTATCTGATCTCCACAACCCAGATAGGGTAATACGATACCTAGAATAGAATAGAATAGAATAGAATAGAATACTCTTTATTATGTACACCATAAAAACCACCACCCACCCGCCATACCTATTGGTAAGACTGGTTGTCAGACTTTTGGGCTTCTGACGACCCGTAACGAGGGTCCAAGATCTACAAATGATAGCCGGCACCAACGGCTTAACGACCTATCCGAGGCACGGAATAAAACATCATAGAACTCATAGTAAAATATTAAATTAAACTAAATGATGATAAAACAAACAAACTCTAGGCACTCATAATTTCAAGAACCTAGTCAGCTGATTACAGGGTCAATGGCCGTAGGAAATTTAGTTAGGTACCTACTTGCAATTTAGTTAGGATAATATTACTAGAAAAAATACGAGAAAAATAAATTAAAACTCTGTCATCATTCTCAATTAAGTCAGTATCCTACATGACACTTGAGAGTTTATTATACATATAGTCCTTTGAATATAAACTTCGAAAATATTTGAGTGGGAGTCCTCAAATATTTTTAGATAATCATGATTAAAAAGGACATTGTACACTGAAATAAAGCGTTACACAGCTTTTTAATGTCGGTTTTCAATGAGAGCTTTCATAAAAGTAAAATAATCCCCCTAAAGTTGAATGTTGTCGAGTGGTATATAATTGTTTTCAGTAAATATTCTTGTATTTACTTTAATTTATTTTTGCTTTCCATCGGTATTATTTTGAGTAGTTTTACGTTTGTGTTATGAATCTGCGAAATTTTTTTCATTTTGAGTTTCAACTTTAAAAGTTCATACTTACTCAAAATAAATTGTAATGTCTTAGAAATTTTATGAAAGTGATATTTTTTCTTTTGTCAGTGACTTTAGGTACTATAATAATTCACACAGTATGTACTATTAATTTATAAAAAGGTAATAAACTGAATTTTGTGACAAACAAAAGTCGACAGTAGGCATGTGTGCAGACATTGTGTGCAGCATGTTTTCAGCAACCCAAAAACATGTTGCTGCAACAATGTTACAAATCTTTTGTTAACAATGAATACTAGGCTTTATTAATACTGGGCTACATTAATACTAGGCTATATTAACACTAGGCTTTATTAATACTAGGCTTTATTAATACTTGGCTTTATTAATAATAGTCTTTATTAATACTAGACTTTATGAATAGTAGGCTTTATTAATAACTGCCTCGTTTGTCTAGTGGTCGCAAGCGCTACTGCTAAGCATAAGGTCCTGGGTTCGATTCCCAGGTCAGGCACTGTTCTTTGGTTTTTTCATCAAGAATTTCTCAGTGGCAGCCCAGAGACGGGATTTGTGCCCGGTAGATGACAATAGCGTCGCCCTTTATTACATGGAACTTAATCATAACTGGCGACATGCGGGTGTACTATAAGTAGGTACACTCCTGCCTTACCCATCGGAGGAAACAGAAGTGATGTTATGTTATGTTACTAGGCTTTGTTCACCTGCCATAACATCTGATGTCATAACTCATTGTGATAAAACACATACTAGAACAAACGTGACAGGAAATATACAAGATTACCTCTGGGAAAAATCAGACACAAAACAAAATCCAGTCATGCGTTGGGATGGAATTAAGATTTGTATCTAAACAACAAAAAATGACATGATTTATAATCAATCAATGACGTGAATCAAGATCTCGATAACAGGAGTGCAGATTACAAAGATTTATCAACGATTGGTCGAGATAATACCCGTTAATGTCGCGAGAATGGAATGATAACCTTTGGTCAATCAATGTCGCCAATCGGAAGCAAGGCATATGATCCGATACTGGGGATTGTCCAATGAAACACGCTTCTGACGCACACCTCAAAAAACATAGAAAGCAAGCAAAGAGAAGATAAATAGATAAATTATAAGAAACTAGCTTTTGCCCGCGGCTTCGCTCGCGTTAATTTAGACTTTGACTATCAATTCGGGTTATATAATTCAATCATGATTCGAAAGACATGTGCCGCCATCTATTATCATAAGAACGTTATTGTTCTTTTCCTCGGGAACAGTACTTTTTTGCGGGATGAAAGGTACCCTATGTCCGTTTCTGTAGATCTGACAACGTACATGTAAAATTTCAGGATGATCGGTTCAGTGGTTTAGGCGTGAAAAGGTAACAAACAAACAAACAAACTTACTTTCGCATTTATAATATTAGTTGGGAAGTTGGGATCGTTGGGATACTGAATCTTTCGATAATATTTTGATACGTATAAAAAGAGTACTCAGATCATTATGTTTACAGACTACCTAAATGTAGGTATAAAGGTCGGATGGGTTACGGGTTTCTTCTGGAGTTTTTTTCGCAAGAAACTCAATAATGCCACTGGAACTATGAGCTTGCTAAGGTTATCTCAAAAGGCATGCTTGCCTTTAATTTTGTTTCTGTTAGGAAGCCATCCCTACTATGCAGTCTATGTGGATAGAAATAGATCTATATACAGGGTCAAGTCAAAGTCGAAGTCAAATCATCTATTTCAAATAGGCACATAAAAGGCACTTTTGAACGTCAAAATTTGCAAGAAAATAGAATTGATTCTAGTTGCCGCTTCCAAAAGGTAGTTCGTATGAAGAAGAATGGGCAAGACACTCCAGCGTCACTCTTTTAACATGTTTTACAGTATTTTGTATTATATGTGAAGATGATGGTTGCATATCGACGTGCAAACTGTAACCATGAAGTTAGACCACGTAACAGGTTGTGCGTGAAAGTCCCTGACACCCTGTATACGCATACAATTACTTCATATACTTATTATACGCTTCGACATTCTTTTATATAGGTTATCAATACCCGGGGGACGAGTAAACTATCGTAATGGACACTCAGATTACAAGGGAAACAATTCGTGTAATTTTACGTAGGCGGCAATGAAGCTACCATGTATGAAGGGCGCGTTTGGGTATGCTAAAGGTAATTGGGTCGAGTTTAATTTTAGAAATTTTTATGTCATTTTTGTCATAGGGCGTGTTAATTATTTCCAAGATTCTGGAATGTTTTTAACTTTGAAGTTAGGTTGTTTTTGCTTTAAAAGTCGTGACCAAAAGTATGAAGAGTGGGGTTGCTAAATTTTTCGAGTTTTGGAATTAAAATGAAGAAAAGTCAAATCCTAAATCAAGCTTTAGTGTTGTGTTTGTTTTTTTAGAAGTCAGTTTTAATTTTTTTGTAATATGTTTATATTTTTCACTTTTTAGTTGTGGTGCCTGCCCCACACAAATTCGTATACCACTACTTGCAATGTAAATAACAGTGACAGGAAGCTATTATAACATCATCATTATACCCGTACACTAAGTGGAAAAAATACATATTATTGAAGGTAACTAAAAAACTACCCAAGCAAAGTTAATAAAACTTACAAGGGACCACCCCTGAGGCATAACCTATCCATTAAAAAATAATTTTCGAAAATGATTCACATTTGACAGAGATATCGCGTTGTATACAAAGTTGCTATTCTATGTGTATTCAGATTTATAATAAGATTCTTAGCCAAATTAAAGAACTTTCAATGGTCCGCTACAGAAGGGCTTTACGCAGCTGGTTAATTGAGAATTCCTTCTATACAATAAAATAATTCCTTCAGTTTAAATTAAAATGATCTAATTGTATAAGTACCAAAAATTTTCATGTCGTTATGTTGTGATTAAATAGTTTAAGCTACTATTATACGACAATTGAAAGAACTTTTGTAACCATATTTATCTACAAATAAATCTTTGACTTTGAATGTGCCAAAAAAAAAATGCAGATGAATTAAGAACCTCCTCCTTTTTAAAAAATCGGTTAAAAATTAGAAGTTTCCTGCTCAAAGTATTTTATTATTCTTGGATCAGCCATATCAAATCATAACTTACAAAGGTCACAATCTTCGAACTAAATCACCCGTGAAATTGTCATTTGAGTGCAAGTGTGATAACCCTTACATATATGTACGTCTACCTATCCATTAAAATCGCGTGAGTGCAGAATACCTACGTAAATAGGAAGATATATGCAGACGTTTAATGTTCTGAAGTGCTCGGTATCAAATCAAACATTCAAAGGCACGTGTTCCATCTATTCATAGTTCAGAGTGCAAAGTTTTTCCTTGCTAAAGTATTTGCCAAAGGGAGAAAATTTCGCGTTTTTAGCATTCCCAGCGGAAAACAGGGCACTTTGTTTCCGATTGAGGGTATAGTTACAGACAAAGAAATTTCCTCCAGGGGATAAGTAGCAGAAATACCCACTACTTACTTCATCATCATCATCATTCATCATTTCAGCCGAAACACGACCACTGCTGGACATAGGTCTCCCCCAAGCACCGCCTCTTCGACTGGTTCTGTGCTTCCCGCATCCAGCGGATTCCTGCGGCCTTCACAAGGTCATCGGTCCACCTTGTGGGAGGCCTTCCAACGCTACGTCTTCCAGTACGCCTTCGCCACTTCAGAACCTTTTGGCTCCATCCGCCATCTGTTCTGCGAGCAATGTCCTGCCCACTACTTACTTGCCAGTAATAAATTAAACCAATATTCCTGGATAGCCTAGCTTGGTGATTGACCAATTAAGGAGTATTGATACCATAAATGTCAATAAATAGTTTTTGTTTGTAACATTACATAACTTAGCAGATTTTTGTTCTTAAAATTAAAACACTCCAACTGAAAGACCTTTGATTCTCAACAACCTCCGTTGAAGAACAAAAATGTAAGTCCCATAATAGTACCATTTCCTTTCAACAACAATAAACTTCTAACTACAGATGCTTTTTATAGCTTTGTCGTGAGGAAGTAAGGAAGCCAATGCATTGTGTTCCACTGTGCAAGCACTATGACTAGTTCAAGGAGGAGTTGAGAACGTTCGCACACATCCTTGTAGAGTACTCTTGACATCTAGAGGCACTTCACTTGGAGCTACTTTGAAAAAGCAGAGATTTTAAAGAAGGTTGGAATGTAAATAGAAATTATAAATAGGAGCTGAATGTTTTTTTATTAAAAAAAAGGAAGAATTTAATGGTAGTAAGTACAGGCGGTTGATTGAGGATATAAAACCTGATGTGTAAGAAAGCTGGAGTGTAAAGTACTCTGTGGTTACGATAAATGATAAATGATGTTATTTGTGTAAGTAGGTTTGTACAAACACTTTTACACGTCAATCATGTTTTTTAAACTGGATGAGGTCGGCGTTTCCTATCTGACTACTCTGAGAAGAAAGGCCTAACCGATAACCGATAAAAGAAAGGATAACTGGGCTGGATACAGTCAGTGCAGGACCAATCATTAAGACGATTTTTGGGGTAGGCCTATGTCCAGCTGTGGGCGACTTTTGGGTGTATGAAGACGATATTCTACCGAATGGTATAAAAATCTTTTAGGTATAAAAAAGAGCAAGAGGTAGAAAGAGTCGGTATGTTTATGGCCTGTTTTTAATCTCATAACATTTCACTGTTTTTAAAACAACTTTAAACCACTTATCTAATCAGCATTAGAATGGTACTCGTACTACATTGAGATAAAAATATGTGATAAACTAGAACTAACTGAAATAAACGATAAACAAAATGCTGTTACAGCAAATGAATCATCAAAAAATTACGCGGACGAAGAAAAATACGCTAAAATTAACATAGGAGAGAAACCTTACGCATTTGCATTGAGTTTTAACTTTTGTAACTTTCATAATTTGTACAAATATTGGACTTTCGATGTTGTTTTTACTTAAAATTCCTATGTCCGTGGTGCCTGAGAAAGATAGGTATGTACCTACCACTATACCTACCTGAATAGGAGTGCATATATGTCCTACCTACGTCTATAGTGAAACAGCTGGAGATCGAACTCACGACGTTACGTTCACAAACCTTTGGTCCACATACAGAGAAGACTAGAAATGGACTTTATACGTTGGTCCGCCTTTGATTGAGGTTCTTAGTGTAGCTTTGATTTATGTGAGGATTCCACTTCGAGTAATAGTATTCCTTTGAAATATCATGAAAGGAGAAGTAATGATCATCCGACGTGGTCCCGTAATCCAAGTTTCGTTCTATGTCTGCCTTTTGAGTTTGAACGAGACAGATAGACAGTATTCAGTCCAACAGCCAGTTCAGTTCTATCAGTAGACCGTTTGTGTACCTATATACGCATCACACCTAGATATATTCAATGTTCGCACAAGAATTAAGTGTAGTCAATGTTTATGGATTCTCTTTTGTTATACAGTGTGTCTGGTCACCGGTGTCCGATCTGTTAAGGCATAGCAATATGATTAATTTTATCGTCAAATCCACGATTATAAGGCATTTTGCCCTTACTATTTTAACCCCTATTTTAACATGCAAAAGTAAAAATATAAAACACTTTTTACGTTTCATTTTTTTTTAGGGTTTAATATGAGTTTTTGATAAACCTTTTAGCGTCAAGTTGTCGTCTACTTTTGTAGCTGTTGAACGAAACCACTTTTATGCTTGTAGGACATCTACATCGGTAGATATTGCTAAATAAATGAACCCACAGAAACAAACTTGGTTTAAAAAAAAAATGGCTGCCAATACAAAACAGTAGGAGCAAAATGCCTAATTATCGTGGATTTGTCGATAAAATTGACCATATTGCTTTGCCTTAACGGGTCAGACACCGGTGACCAGACACACTGGTATATCATCATCCGTCATAACGTAAACATCCCATGGGTGTCATAAGACCCCCAACAACATAACTCCACAAATGAATAGCTTCAAATTCTAACCTATAACAAATTAACTATACTTTGTTCATTTCAAAATGACTGATTTGACACAATGCTGAATGTCACAACATAAATCAAAAGCAGGTTTTTTGATCATTAATCCTTCTAAATAAGTATGTAAAAACTGTTTATTGCGCTTTCGACGTTTTACCTATATTTTGCAAAAAAACACAGGCAATAGGATCGCCCCCATTACATGGGACTTAAACATAACTGGCGAAATGTGGGTGAAGTATAGCTATACTTCTGCCTAAACCTGCGGGGATCACAGGCGTGATGTTATGATGTGTTGAAAAATGTAAAAAAAATAATAAAAGGTTGTTCCAACAAATGTTTCATATCGATAGTCATAAAATGAACAGACTATAATTAACACGAAATGAACAGAATTTTGGAACCCGCTCTAATGTCTTTTCCTGAATTACGACCGACGTTGGTAGTATTTGCAATTTTAATTATTTTGTATTTGTAATTAGATGGTTTGCAGGTAGAGAGTTATTATCTTTTACAGTTTACACCGTTAAACATTATTATAAAGATGCGTTATTAGAAAACATATTGTAAAAAGAAGCTCATATTTAAAAAAAATGTTGATCGGAAAGTATAAAGTATAGTAGTAAGTATAGTATATAGGTATTTTTTATGTATTTATTGTATATGTTAATGGTACACCACAGACTACCTGCAGTAATGTCACTCCTTCTCCGTTAATCCTTTCAAAGGTTGTCTTTAAAAGATCGCTTTTAGCGATAAGGCCGCCCATTATGTCACCCTATGTAAAATTTCTACATTTATATCTGTAATTCTTGTGGTGTACGTAATAAAGTGTAAGCGATCTATTCTATCTATCTTTGATAAAACAACTTATTAAAAAAAAAAAAATTATACTAAAAATTATTACGTATTTATGTATTACAAGCACCGATCAAAGAAAATGCCATTTGTAATAATGTGTACCTACTTACGTTCCTATCTACATTATAGAAAAACAAAAGGTAAAACCAATGTAGGCCTTCATTATTTATTCAGAGGGTCAATTTGGTTTGCGGTCAGAATTCCGAGTGTTCTTGAAAAATAAATAGAATTTCGAGCTCATCAAACATTTTTGTTAACCGTCTGAACCCTTATAACCTCCTTTATAAAACCTTTTAGGATTGACAAGTAATGAGTGAACTTAATTAATTTTTGAAAGAGTTAGAATATTATTTGTTGTTTGGGTAACCACTAAAAATCAGCGCTGTTCTGTGGGTCCTCCACAGCACAGCATCATGCTGAGTGGAAGCCTTCTTGTCAGTCATGACGTGCAGCTGTCGAATATTTCTGTTTTGTGCTCGTGGTTATAGATCTATTTTGTTTGTATTTATTTTTCATTATTATTAGAGCTAATTATCTTTTTTGTATGCACGTGTTTCTGTGACAAATAAACCTATTTTTCTTTTTTACTTTCTTGAATTTTAGTCCCTTGAAATAAACTACTACTGAAAAATCCTAAACTTAATAAAACTGTCTGACCCGGATCTCAAACTCAGGGCCCTACACTCGGCAGTCGCTCTTGGAACGACTTTGAGACGACTGACCACAATATTACACAAAAAGGGGTTTCAAATATATACTTAAATAATTCCAATGCAAAAACTTCTGGACTTCCAGTAGTCAGAGAAATTAATTGTTATATATGTAAATTGAAACCCTACGTCAATTTGCCCAGTTATAGCCATTTCATACAGCTGTCGAAAGGACGAGAGTCGTTATTTGAATATACGGATAATTTAAGTTGGTCCTGAATTTGCCTATCAAATAATTTCCCTGACTTTACTACCTACATTCGAAGATAAGATAAAATAAACATTTTGATCAAACTGCAGCAACTTTGTACATACGGCTACATATCAAACAATTTTCCAGTATAAACTGACCTGTTATTGTACGGAAATCCTATACAATACGATAGCAGCTTAAGTATATTGGAAATGTATAGCTACATATGTAGAATGATAGAAGCTAAATTGTCTTGTAGATGAAACTTCTAAAGCAGTTAACCACTAATACAGCACATTCCTGTTTGCAATATTACTATTCCACGAGTTGGATTGCTAGAGGTTAAAGATACAAATCTAACTCCTACAAGGAATGAGCTCTGAAGCACGGTGTTCAATATGTTTGCGTATCGTCTAAGTATGCTCCACGCATTTGCTTTGACACGGTGGCCCTATAGTTTATTTATTGATAGTTAATTAACACGTTACATTAACTAACATAAAAAGAAAACAAAACTATACAATGCAGACAATGGTGTCATAAACAATTATTCGCTACTTATTAACATAGAACAGTGGACACCCTCGCGTACTGTTTCTCACAGAACATCAGACATACGCGCTTAATTTTACTCCATTCGTCCGCAAACACATCACATTCGGAGTTGGCCATCAGGAGGGTATTGAGCATCCTTAAAGTACGGCACACAGGCGATTTAGCTCTGGCGACCTTTCTGTAAGGCGCGGACAGATTGTGTCGGCGATTTTGACGGTGACTGATGTATTTGTCGGGCACAAATAGTTGACAGAAAACGTCATGGAGCTCAGGGCAGTCGATATGACCGTTAAAAGCCTTACAGGCTGCCGGGAGCTGATCAAGGCCTCTTCTTACCTCCAATGAGTTGAAACCAAAAGTCTCTAGGATATAGTTGGTGAGGTACATGTAAGGGTAGAAATTATAAGTTCTTTTAAAAAGATATTTAAGAAAAGTTTTCTGCACTTTCTCGAGCATTCACGTTTGAGCCGCGGTATAGGGATGCCAGACACAACTACTAGTCTCCAGCTTACTGCGAACTAGATTGTTGTACAGTAATATAATAACATGTGGGTTTTGAAAATCACGAGCATTCCGCAAGACAAATCCTAAGCATCTGAAAGATTATTTCGCAAGGGTGGAAATGTGATCTCTGAAAGTCAGAAAGCGGTCGAAGGTTACTCCCAGGTCCTTAATAGTTATAGTAATAGTGCTAGTGTGTTATATTTGGGTATGCATTATGTTCACAGACCAATTGTGCTTCGGGCATCTGCTTTTTTCAACAGCATTTGCAGTACTGCTGGCCCAGTGGTAATAGCTCCGACTTCAGTGTCGAACCCAGACTTTACCAGCTCGCCGTCCGGTAAGGACGAAGCCCGGATCGACGGAGCGTCGTGTTCCACGCGCGCCGCAAAGAGATGTCGGCATAATTGACGGGGTCTGGTAGGGCCGATGCCTGCCGGGATCGCAGATTGTTCGAAAGAGTTACCGTGGCTCTGGCGCATAGGCAACTGAAGGAACACGGGTGGGTTTTAGTCAGTAAGAGTCTGACACGCCCTTCCGCTCCGCCCAGAGCGGGAGAGGACATTTGATGATTTCCCAACCAAAAAAAAAGGTAGGCACTTTACTTTGTGTAATTTAATTAATCACCACTGCTCTTAAACGGTAAACGAAAACAACGTAAGGTTACCAGCATGTCCTATAATAAAAAATCGAAGACATGACATCCACTAACCTGAACTGGGCCCACTGGAGGAGGCCTGAGTCCCAGCCGTGGAACCGTTATAGACTGATTATGCATCTACACGAGTTCTGATGAAAAAGGCCACCACGACAATGGAGATGCTCAGAGCATGGTTAATTCGCAAATATAGTTGGTACCCAGCTTCAGGTTGGCTACATCTGGTTTCGCGCAGATAACTGCAGAATCAAATTACTGCGAAAATATGAAATCATTTTGCTTTTTACAGTCGCAATCCCTGATAAGAAGGCTGAAGATAAAGTTGTGAGTTTTGCGTATTTGTTGAGAAATTCGGTGGTCTTTGTTTTCGTTCAGCGATAAATATATGCATGCGATGACGTAAAGTTGTCATACATTTAAAGCTAGTAATTTTATTTATTGTCTTCTTTATCTATGGCAGACAAATATTCAGTTTATCGATAAAAGTCTTCAAGTAATTGGCAATTATATGTATTTATCAGACACAAATCTCATACGCACAGCCAGTAGGCATATTGATAGTAGTTCGTGCAGACAACTGTTACTTATAAATCGCTTCAATCGCTTAGCTACTGCGCAGATAGACCCATTAAACATTCTCCTCCAGATATTGCAGAAAATGTTATATGTGATCTAATTTATCAGAACGCTATTTCATTGATTACAACTACTAAGGTCGGCTATAAAAAGAAATCGTTTAGTGCATTTCCTGAACAAAATTGTTAGATCCTGACGTTGAGAGTTTGTGAGTGTCAAAACTAAGCATGGTACAAGTTCAGGCGAGTAAAAGCAACGATACGAAATTTCGTTTTAGGGCAAGTAAAAGTTTGATCAACGATAAGCGGTGTTACCTAGCAATAATCTTAATTAGATGTTTGGCTTTGTCATACGAGCTATTTTAGGCACGTCAGTTTCAGATAAATTCGTGAACAACTTTTGTTTACTATTTGGGTTCAAGTTAGATTATTTGTTTGGGTTGTAGCGGAATCTACATCGCCACATGCGAACTACGCGTCACACTGACGTCACGCAAAATCCTGCATCGCGCAAGCAGAGTTTACCGCGCAACTAGCATATATTCAACGTTCCGACATTAAATGTCGGATACAACACCCGTCTGGGCGGAAGATCCTCGCTTTTCTATGGAGGATAAGTGAACTATACACCCTCAGAGGTACTATAGGGTCACTTTAGAAGAAATTATAGGATGGCCAAACGATCTCAAAAATTACGGACCTCCTAACTGAATATACTTCTTATAATAGTTACAGATTGTGTAAATAAGTTGCAGTGTTATAGTGGAACATCACGTCTGAATTGACGGAAGATGTAGGTAGAGGTGCATACTATGCCCACATTTTTCCACGTTAGACCGGCCGCACTTTGGATAAGTTTTCGTACGAATTTGACTCATGCGAACACGTATATACATGGACGAACAACACTTACGAACACGCACGAACAATCCCGACCTTAATTATGTTGTTGCGAGTTAGTCGTACACGCATCCAGTGTGCGCGCTATGTTCGTTATTCGTACGAAAACGCGTCCAAAGTGCAGCCAGTCTTATAGGTCCCATGTGCACGAACGCGAAGTTGTAGTGTTGTTTCTGCTAGTAAGTCCCGAAGCTAGGGTTGTGCTTGCCGCGGTCAGTGCGTACTTAGACAGCGGTAATTCACTTCGCGGCTTTTCCGAGCCTCGGAGAGAATGTTCAACCGTTGTTGGTCCTGGTTGTTGTACGAATATCTATGGTAATCGTTTCAGGACGTCACAAGGCTGAAAATCTAACAACTAGTCTACAATAGAAAATTGGTATTGCCGCAGTACCTAATTAGGTAGTGGGCGAACAATGGCAGTCGCTTTTCACAACTGGCCAGAGGGCCTAGACAAGCGGCGATCGCTTTCAAAGTGTTTTTTATTTCCACAACGACTTTCAACATGAAGACTTTGACAGGATTGACATAAAGTTTCCGGTAGCCTATGTCGGCATATGCTACCGGAAACTTTATTTCAAAGTCAGAAGGTCAAAAAAAGAAGTCAAAAATTTTGGTATTGGGCCGATCTAATACCATTTTTTTTTTACTTTTCCGTCATCGTTATCGCTGACAGAATGTCACTTTGTCTAGGTCTTCTGGTAACGTAATATCGGTATTGCTCAGTAATTTATTTGTTATAGTCTTATAGCAATCGCTATATTTAGAAAACTAAGCTTAAATAAACGTATTTTCTTTCTTTTTCTTTCTAGACTGAAGGCTAACCCCAGAAACAAAGTAGATATTAGTAGGAAAAAGGTAACATAAAGATAATGATAATATTTCAGCTTCTTGTGTCAGTATGGCCAAGTTAGTTATGACAACACTCAAAGAATATTAATACGAGCAGCATGCGTAGCATGAACACCATAGTAACGGGTTTTGTCGACGGAAGAAACGGGTTTTCTTGAAGAATAGACCAAATTACAGATAGTAGAAAAAAATCTTTAGGAATCTGTCAACAATCTGTCATTTTGTCTATTCTTCCGACGACAAAACCCGTTTCTATGGTGGTCATGCTACGCGTACAGGAAGTTAAAATGAGCCTCGTATGAGACATCTTCAGTCTAAAGGTGAAGTTATAAGTTAGTTGTGTCAAATGTTAGTGAAGTTACATCCAGTTATGTTAGACTGGGCCAGAGTTAGATGATTGACTTAAATCCTAGTTTTAATCCTGGAACTAGGATGATAATTTCCCTTTAAAGCGTTTAACTTGCCTATAATTCAAAATGTACTCGTGAGGACCTAATGGCTGCATCATCAAACGGTATTCACGTTACTGAATGTTGGGGAATTTAAAATAGGTACGTATATAATATATTTTTGTGTTATGTTTACGATCGACACGCTAAGAAAAAATCAAGATAATGTAGGGAAAATCTTAAAAACCTGAATTTTATTTTGTTTTGGTTAAATATTACCTATTGTCACTGTTATCACCGAAAAATAAAACTGAAAAAGTACTTATAAAAACGTGTTGTTTGGATTTGCCTGTAATTTTCCCATTAGGAACTAGGTTGAAAGCATCTTCTTGTATACAGAAGAAAATAGAATTACGGAGAAATAATTTAGAAAATAAACGACGTAAATAGCTTTGGTCAAAATCTATAAGTAAGTACAGTCACCAAAATAGATAAGTAACCAGGGTCGTCGATATAGTTGAAGTTTAGTAAGAAACCGATGAATGTTTCTGGAATAATTTTTTATTTAATTAATAGAAAACAAACAGGTAATTTATCAAATTAAATTTCATTCGAAAACATCCATCCGTTTCTTACTAAACTTCAACTATATTCGACGACCCAGCACTATAATTACGTAACACACTATCTATCACAATCTGAATCATTTTATAATATTTCTAATTATTAATTAAAAGTTAATTATTAATTAATATTTCTAATTATAATATTAATAATTAAAAGGTATTTCTAATCCATTGCTTCATATGTTCGAAAAATTTGGCTGCTCAGAAACGTAAATAACGCAATGAATATTGTTGAACTGTCAAAACGAAATCCATTCCTACTGTTAGTGTGTTACGTAATTACCCCGCTGGTTACTTATAACATTTAGTGACCGTACATTGGACTTGGACGTGACTTCATTTTCTATGTTGAACCACAGCCTCACTTGAGTCGTATTTTAGTCAGCAAGTTAGCACAATTCCGGTTGGTTACGTTTGATGACATTGCTACTAAGGAAATGAGACCTCGAGGTCCGAAGCTAATGTCCTGTGCAGGACAGACTGAATAGCATTGGTTGATAAGAATTTCCTTTGCCACGAAAATACCATTATGTTGGTGACTTTTTTTTGTAAAATGGCTATGTATATTTTTTGCCTTTTTTTGTTCAGACTAGCGGTCCATAAAATTATATCAACTTTAAGAAAACCATAGATAAAGTGCTAGTTAATAACCGGTAATAACGTCTTGGAAAATGTGACGTTACGGTTGATTGCAATTTACGTGTCGAGTTAATTGTTAATTTTGAGCCTTGAAATAAATTTAAATAAAATAAAATAAAAAAGTATGTCGTTGTCAAAATTTCAAACTAGACCTATGAAATTATCAGTCGGATGTTTGTAGAAATCTTTTAAAAACTGTTTTTTAAGTAGATATGATAAACAAAATCTCCTCTTAGATAAGTCTGCCTATCTTCCTTGTCTAGATTACAATGAGATTTGTATGTCTGCTGATAGAGCATCACAATATTTCTATACTTCTTTGTGAAGATTATTATACCGCTAGTTGCACTTACCGTAATTCAGGTACCGAGGCCAATGACTTATAGATATTATAGTCTTTCAGTGTTACCGATTAATACTTATCTATTATTTTCATCCCTTTAAAGTATAATTTTTGGGATGTTAATTTATTCAAATAATTTTGGTTTCTGTAAATTATTTTGTGGAACTTTTCAGAAAAATATTCAAATTAAATATGATCGAGCCAAATGTTGAACTGTCAGTTGTTAGTACTGATTCATTAAAAAAAATTGTCATGTTCAATGATCATTGGCTGAAGACAATTTATGCATTTGACTGGAAAATAGTGTATTAATAAACATACGATGTCATCTTCCATAATTTTATGATTAATTTATTTTTAATATTAGATGAAAAAATCGAGCGTCACAACTAAGGCAAAAAAAATTACCAAAAAATTCGAACCTAAATACCTATTGTTTTTAGATAAAACATCAACCTTAAAATTGCTCTTAAGTTTAAATTAATTCCAGATATTATTCATGTTGTGTTTCATATAACTAGAGAAATAAACAAATAAAATTTTAAACTTACCAATAAGGGGATCCGATGAAACAAAAAACAAATATTTATTCACGTAACTTTTTGAATAAAACAGAAAGACGCACGTAATTAAAAAGTTATTCGAACCACAGATAAGAAAGTTTTTAAAACAAAATATTGGGGATTGTTTTATAAATTCTCCGTTGCACTAAGTTTTCGCGCGCACGTTCCCGCTAGACGGAACGTCAAGTCGTCGTCACGCACCAATGTTCAATGTGAGACTGGTGGTACTGTAGTTAGCAGTTGCCGTCCGCTGACACGATGATACGTCACGGCACTAGTCTGAAAGCCCTTTTTCCTGTTCCTAACAGGCAAAGAAATAAAAGTATAGGCTCACTAAATAATCACACGTCGATATACATAATATTTTTAATTGTTTTTTTTTATTTCTCGATGGCGAAATGATTACGCGCTGTATTTTTTTAATTATTATTTGAAATTGGAATATGTTTAAGAGTTTCATGTTTTGTTTTTATTTAGCAGAGTGAAAAAAAAAACGGACAGTACTTCTTCCTTTTAACCAAAAAGTATGGTATCAACGAGACATTGCCGTAATACCTACTTTTATCGGTGAGAGTTTAGACGAATCTTTTAAAGTGACTCAATACGAAATTACACACGATACCAGTAAAATGGGGTTATACTGAGATATTGTGAGTAAATATAGGCAAACTGTATTTAAATACAGATCTTTTTGTATATACTTTCAGCGTCAACTGTTTAAAGAGCAATGCATTGCTAATCTTTATTTAAGTTTTGTGTATGTAATATGAGTACCGTTTTGACTGTTCTTTGAGACACTTATTTCATTTCCATTAAACATTGTTATTTCTGTGATGAGTAGGTAGAGGAAACCACTAAATACAAATGTTGCCAAAAACCACAATTGTTTAGGCGGTGTTTATTTTCGCCGCTATTTTAGTAGGTGTTTATTATGAAAACCTTTTAAAAGGTCACTGAATTCTACGTACAGCACCCTAATTGCGTAACACACTAACAGTAGGAATAGCTTTCATTTTGACAGTTCAACAACATTCATTGCGTTATGTACGTTGTTGAGCAGACAATTTTTTCGAACATATGCAGCAATGTTTTTTTTTTTTCTGTAAGTTGATTTGAACAAACACTTTTACACGTCAATCATATTTTAAAAACTAGATGAGGTCAGCGTTTCCTATCTGACTACTCTTAGAAGAAAACCGAAACAAACTCAGAGGTTACAGTCTCTTTTAAAGTCCAGACATACTCTTTTTCAGATCATGTGAAGACCATGTAGATTTGTGTCTGAAATGGTCTTTTGAGGAAAAACCACACAATAGGCTTAATAAATTAGAAATAGGCTTCAAAATAATTTAGATTCAGATGGATAGTGTGTTACGCAATTAGTGTGCAAGACTTTGATGGGTTGTCGAAAAATTTTGCTGAGCAGACATAACCGTAATTTTTAAATGTGACAAACTGTGAAAATATTAGTGATCAGCTGTGCTCGTGCGCTTCGTTCACGTGACTGTGTATTCTTTTGGCATTATAAGTTAGTGAAAACGTGACGTCATAGTATTTTTGTGAGAAATTAATGCTGATCAAACACTCTGTAAACTAATAAAGATAATAAAATCATAACCTTTCCTTTTGGCTTTGCCGTAGTCGGGTAAAAAAATAAATTAGGTAATCCACTGACAGTTCTTTTTTTGTGATTAATTATATTTTGATGATGACGAAAACCACTACAAAAGTACTACTTGTAGGCTACAAAGTTGACAGTACTGGCAATATTAATTATTTGTCTCTGCAACGCACAAAATAGTACATTATTTTACAAAGGGCCAAAATGACCCATTATAATCGAGGGTTCACGGGCTATTTGTATTAAGCGACATCCTAGCCAATGTTGAGTTATATAAATATTCGGAATCGCCAGATTTTTCTGCGTCGCTTGAATCCGGTTTCATGGCAATCTGATCACTTTTTTGTCGCTTGAAACATCAGTAATTTTAGGTCTAGTTTGAATCTGACTTAATTGATGCGACACAAATTTTATACAATTTTACAAAAGATGGACTACATACAGATAAAATATTTTGTGATTTTGACTGAAGTTGTTTGTCCTGACATAAATTTCGTAACATAGAGCGTTTGAATCGTTTTGCCTGCATCTGAAATCCATACTTAATGTCGTTTAAAATATTTAGCCTCCACCTGAAATTCATACCTTAATGTCGCTTAAAACATACAAATTTACTGTAATTTCAACATCCACTTTTAATGTAACGTGCTACATAAATCATTTTGATCTGCAAGTACTTTATGATACTTCAGCTGCTTAAGCAGCTTATCCTACTTTATTATCGCGATGTTTGTTAATACATTTAGCTCTACACTAAAACAACACCGAGTGTCGCTTAAATCCTTTTTCCTGAACCTATAATTTACAGTTTTTAAATAATTTAGCCTGTTGCTAAATAGAAGTGATTTTAGGTAATTTTGTATTAAGCGACATTTATTTCTAGTAACAACAGTAAAAAAAATGAAAACTATACTTAATTGTGCGGTTTTTGTAAAGGAAAACAACATAGACCATTTTTTCGTAAAAATATGAATACGTTTTTATAAGTAATATTTTTTTTTCCTAAAAATGAAACTTTGAAATGCTCTCCGGTAAAGTTCAAAAATTTCACTGAATACAAATAGCCCGTGAACCCTCGTATGTATATACGAGGTAGTTCTACTCCCGAGCTTTAGCGAGGGAGTAAATAGAACCCGAGTTATAATGGGTTTTTAGCTCCGTGTGTTACACTCCACTTTACACTACTATTGCGAGAAAATAAAATAATCCAATACAATATTAAATAGTTTACTTTTTTAATTTATTCTATAGCCGCAACGCAATGCACGCATTCTACCGAAGAGATCGCCGCTTTTAGTTCCATTTTCACAAATAAAATGTTCTTTTTTATGAAACAGTAATAAGTCAAATCTTTATTCATGATTATTCTACTTATGAATAAAGGCTTTTTCGTTTTTGTAGGCTTATTGATAACAGACAAAAATTAAAAAAGTAAACTTTTTACCCTAGAGGAAAATATGCCATTTTATCCCCGCTCTGGTACGCTACAATGACGGACTTTTTGAACAAGAGGAGTGAAAAAACCTTTTTAAACCTTTTGCACGCATGGAACTGTCACAAAAACATTCCCAGCCAGCAACAGCAGGTTTTAAAAGATTAAAATCATTTTACTCGAAATCTTCGCTCCCGACTCGGATTAATTCTCGATTGACTTCGCTCGGAGGGATTATATCGAATCAACAGCATTATATCGAGATATATTATGTTTGAATCGATTTTCTACTTTTTGCCACGAAGTCAGCGGAATTGAGGATAAGCTTGGCTTTGTTTTCGCTTGCTTTGTCATGGTCTCCTGCGGGGTTATTTCGAAACACACATAAAATAACCCTTGATCGCATTTTCTTTCATTTTGACAGCTCAGTTACATTCATTGCGTTATTTACGCTATTGAGCAGACGAATTTATTAAACATACGAAGCAATGGGTTAGAAATACCCGTCAAAACTCTTGGATTGTAATTGAAACTGTGTAACGCAATTAGGGTGCTGGTCGTTGGGTTTTTGGTAAAAAGCGGATAAGGGCGAGAACTACCGGATTTTGTTATTAAGAGCAAGAGGCTATCCTATTGCCTAATGTAAATCCAAGAAATATCCGTCACAAATATTGTCAATACAACCATGTTTTTTTAAACCAAATCATTTGCATACCAGTGCAGAGAAACTAAAACAGAAATGTTATTTTAATGATTAGATATAGATGATTTTTAACGGGCGTCAAAAAAGGAGAAGGTTATGCATTCGACGAGTTGTTTTTTTTTTTCACTATTTAAGCGCTTTTCCTTTAAATACATTTTCTTGTGCCTTTGTGTGTTATATTAAACATAAAGAAAGACATAATAATACAGTGACCTTATTGGTGACGTTCTTCTTAAAGGTCAGGTGCGTGGTACTCGCAATCGGCGCGCGACCAGATGTAGAACGTAAACGAGGCAAAAGGAGTATGTAGGGATCGTAGCAGGTGGCGTTCTGTAGTTTCTGCCTACCCCCATGGGAAGAAGGCGTGAGTATATTATGTATGTATTAAACATAAAACAACAGCATGCCTGTATTCATCGAAAGGGTAGGCCAGAGGTCTATAGAAAATTTCACATTTCATTAATTAAGTTCACGTCTTAAGTAAAAGGGGGTGAGCAGTAGTAAAACACAATCTAAGTAACAGGAATAGGTTGCGGTTTTGTTCTACAGTTTTTCGTTAAGCTTAAGAACTTCTTTAGCGCAAATAAACACAAAAAAACGCAAGAAAACGCAATAAGTACTTTTTCTTTCTATCTCTTTTTTTTTCTCGAATATCTCATTGTCTTGGAGATTATAGCAACAGTTTTTCTATCTAGCCAGCTCAGTCAGTGAGAGATGACCAGTTCCTTACTGAGCAGTATTTTGACCTATTTCGCTTCATGACATAGTTTCGGCGGGAAAACAAACAGCTGTTTTTTTTTTGTTTTTGTGGGAGTACGAACATTGTTGATCTGCAATCAAGCGTAAATTGGAAGGATACAAAACAATGGGTGTTCTGGATTTTGGACTTAAATTATTGTTCGCCGTTAATTGTAAAAGGTGCTAGCTGCCTCATAGAAAGCTAGAGGCACGATAAAACTTTTTATTTAAATTTATTTTTTATTGTTCAAAATCTGTATTCACAATAACATTATTTATAGTTTGCCAAACTGCATAACAGTTTGTCGGCAATTGTTCTCGTCTAGCAACATTTAGAAATTTTGAAATTTAATTTGCAAAACTTAATTAAGCTAAGTAAACTATAAAATAATATGATTCATATAATCTCACCTTTTACAAAAGGCATTTATGCAAATTTGAGGTTTGTTACAAACACAGCTGTGGACACGATAAGAGATAATGTTTTTGTAGAACTCTTTTAAGTTGGTCGTTTGACTTGACATGCGATATCCGATTTGGGGGTAGCTCATTCACTAGTGTTAGTACTACGTACCTGCTTGTGCGCTTACCACAGAAGTTTGTTCCTTTTGGAACAGCAACTGTCTTATTTGGCAAGTTATTTATTTTGATGCTTTCATAAAGCTAATATCAGACGCTTCCCTTTTTGTCAATTTGTTGCAGCTTTCATTCAAAGTGAAACGTCTGAACACAAAATGAACGAAAAGTGAAAAATGAACTAGAACACAATAGTGAACAGCACCCTAATTACGTAACACACTATTTATCACAATCTGAATAATTTTGAAGCCTACTGCTAATCCATTGCTTCATATATTTGAAAAAATTGTCTGCTCAGCATCGTAAATAACGTAATTAATGTTGTTGAACTGTCAAAATGAAACCCATTCCTACTGTTAATGTGTTACGTAATTAACCCGTAGATCCAATGATACTAGATTTTGGCACTCGGCAGCTTTCATACTCGCCTACCGAAGGGTCGAAAAATGAAATGACATGAGCAAAATATGAACGTTCATTCCTATGTCATTTTTCCGGTGTCGTGTGAACTTGGGATGAAACGTTCACTCGAGTGCAGTGCCAGTGCCTACTCCCTATGCATGAAATCCGTAGTTCCGGCCGAAGTTACGGGTAGCTTCCACTCCGTATCACTTACGGACATAAGAATAGTTCGGGTCCTGAACTAAGAATAAATGACAATACGATTTCACAGTAGTCCCTACTAGCGATAGGTACTAGCCCGTCTGAAAAAAATTATCAACTCCTTTCGGCGGCGGATTCAGAGAGTATAAATAGGCCCTCAGATAACAGCTTAAAAGATTGACCGAAAAAGCCCAACACGTAGAAATGTTTGGAATTAATGGAGGAACATTTAAATTACTCTTTTGTTTAAAAATCTGTCATTATCAAAGTAAACACTATTATCAAAAGTACTACTGACATACACGATTAACACCTATACCAGATAACCTTCATAAGGCTAGCGCTCATACTCAAACTCAAAGCATTTATTTCAAATAAACCAATCACATGCACTTTTGAATTATCAAGGGGTCGGTCGGTCAGAAACATGAAGCTAGTTGCCCATTCCAAAGCGTAGTAGGTACCTATGGAGATGAACGGGCAAGAAACTCCACGGACACTCTTTTTAATCAAAATATTGTTTATTTTAAGCAAATATTGTTGCTCTTCTACCAAATGGGTTTACCAGCAGGCTTAGCATGACGCTTTCTATTTCTACGAAGAATAGACACAGTTGTTTCTATAAAAAGTGACATTTCGTTTCTCCATTTTTGACATCGCACCGTAGAAATCCTTCTACAATCTATCATTTTGTCTTTCGTTTCTACCGAACGTTGTCTTGGTCCTTTTTTATGTAGACTATTGCAGAAGAAAGTTTTCTATCCTAAACTATCAAAATCACACTGACAACTGACCGTTGTCTACGGTAGTGCAGACAATTTGATTTTGTATACGCCATGCTAAAGACAGTAGAAAACTTTTTACTCGACAGCCACAAAGTATGAAAGTAGAATGGTAAAATGGAATTTTGCACCTTTTGTATGGAACATGTGAACATGATTACCTACGTATTGAGTTTTAGGGGTTTAAGGGTTGTATAAAGGGGGTTCAAAATTTTCATTATTTTTGCGATAGGACACACCATCTTTGAGATATAAGCAAAATAAAAGAAAAACGTGAATAAACTACTGAATTTCGTAAAAAGTGCAGTTGATTCTTTCTACTTTGCTGCCGTAGTACTGTCTACTCGGAATGTAATTTTTGTCTACTCTTACGTCGACAAAACGGTGCTCGTGCTAAGCCTGCTGATAAGTTCAACAGCCAGGTCTTCAACCCACGACCTTTTACCAATCAACACCCTGACCGCTGAACCAATGTCTCTTAAACACAGGCACCCGAGCCATTGACATTTTTTTATATTGTTTTGCAACTTTTATTATTTAGTTCATAGAAAAATATTTCTTTTGTCACTTTATTGGTTTCTTTTGTTGAAAGGACTTTGGACTTTGTGGTGCATGGTTTGTCTTTGATTAAATAAAAAATCCGTTGTTCGGTAGTATGAACTTGATTTAGGTGCTTGGGATAACTACAGGTTATCTAGGTGTCACTTGAGAAGTTCTAGGCACAATTTAATACACCGATAAAGATAATTGTATCACTAAATTATAATCGTACCTAATTAAGACAGGAAGCGCACCGCCTCATTAAGTAAAAATACAAAATGATGCAATCTTTTTTTTACTACTGTGCATGAAGTCCGATATACACTCGGCGTCACAAAAATCGCACCTCTCCGAAAATAAGTTTCAAGCATGTCCCGCCATCAACGAATACATTAAACCTAATTAATATTAGTATCAATTGAAAGTATATTTAATGAACTTTAAATTAACATTAGTTAGAATTCCTAAACACAACAGATCTCATTAGCACGTAACGTTAAAAAAAATGTTGTCAAAATACGCATTACAACGGCCACTAATTGCACCTCCTTCCAAGGGTATAAAAAGGGCGACCCGGGTTAAATGTGGGTCGAAAGCACCTGTTGCGCACATTACGCGGGGCCCGTATTGACGGGTCCAAAACATGCCTCCGCGGCCAGAGGGCAAAGCGCCCTGGCACCGCTCGCCACGCCCCCTTGCGGGGGCGTCGCGACTTCCAAGAACTCGTAATGTGGGTCATTCGCTATCCAACCTTTGAAGTGAACACACGTGAACAGCTACAGCAAGAAAATACCCCAGAAAATGGATACCACTGCAGATGAAGCCGCTCAAGTCATTGCATTACTGCAATCAGGGATGCGGCAATGTGATGTTGCTCGGCAACTGAACTTAAGTTGCTTTTCCATTCGACGAGTGTTCCAACGTTTCCAAGAGACTGGTGGCTATATCCGAAGACGTGGATCTGGAAGACAACGGTGCACATCCGAAAGATACGATCGCTTCATTGTTTCGACGTCTTTACGTAATCGGTTCTCCAATGCTGTTGAGCTGCAACAACAACTGCGATCAGCTCGCAGAACTTCTGTAAGCGTCTCCACGATTAGAAGAAGAATGCGGGAGAAGAAAATTGCAGCTCACAGGGCTGCAACAGGGCCAAAATTGACTGCACAGCATAGGAGAGACCGGTTGCAATTTGCCCGTGACCATGTGGATTGGACAATAGACCAATAGACAGCTGTGCTCTTCTCGGATGAGACGAGGGTGTGTCTTTTCTGCAACGACAGACGTAGAAGAGTGTACAGGAGGCAAAGGGAACGATTCGCACAAGCCTGTATTCAAGAGACAGTGGAATACGGGGGTGGCTCGTGCATGTTCTGGGGCGGCATGTCAATCGACGGCAAAACGAACCTTGTGTGTGTTTTTCGGACTGAAAGTGCTCACGGGCAAGGGTCGCTGACTACTCATCGGTACATAACAGAGATCTTAGAGGAGCAGGTTGTCCCTTATGCGGGTTTGGTTGGCAGTGGGTTCACGTTAATGCACGATAACGCCCGCTGTCACACCGCATTAATTGTAAGTGACTACCTGCAAGAAGTTAGAATCCCTGTTATGCGCTGGCCGGCGCGTAGTCCAGACCTGAACCCTATTGAGCACCTTTGGGATGAACTGAAATGGCGAGTACGGGCACGTGATCCTGCCCCTACCACTCTCCAAGACCTCCAAGATGCCGTCGTTGCAGAATGGGACAACATTCCTCAAGAGACTGTTGTCACATTAATTAGGTCCATGAGAGAACGCATGGAAGCAGTCATCAGGGCTACGGGGGGTAACACTAGGTTTTAAATTGTTTTTATGGACTTTGTTGCAATTTTTGCTGATAAAATTAAATTAAACTTTTTAATCAAAAAACCAAATCTATTGATTTATTCTGAAATTTAAATAAATTGCCATTCCAATGATACCTTATAGTCATATGTCTACCGTTGATTAATAGGGTTAAAATGACTTTGAAGGGAATTCTTAAAGAGGTGCGATTTTTGTGACGCCGAGTGTATTATTGTCGTAACTCAAATCAAACAAAAAAATCATTACTTCTTCCGTTGTACCATAGCATACCATAACTAGTGCCTCTGTGAGCTATAGACCTCGCAAGTCGTTCTTTGCATAGCTTAAAACTGAATAAATGTTCACCGCGCACCTCAAAACAATAAGTGTGCGCAAAGAGCGCGAAATGGCGGAAATATGTTTTATTTTACGTTTTGAAATTGAAAAACCGCCATTTTGAAAAATTTCTATGAACTGTATCGACAAAAAAAATCCATATAACTATCGAACCTGCTCACAAAATTTCACGAGAATCGGTTGAGAATTTTGACCTGTAGAGAACAGGTTTATCCGGACACACAAAAGCATTTTTGCTCAAGCTGAAACGGAGACGCTTCGCTCGCGATCCGCCCTCGCTCGGTCAATAACATAACATCTCGCCTGTATTTCCCAATGGGTTAGTCAGAGGTGTACCTATAGTACACCCAGATTTCGCCAGTTATGTTTAAGTCCCATGTAATAGGGGGCGAGGCATAGAACCGAGCACAAATCCAGACTGTTGTACCGTTATCTCAATTTATTTGGGGTTGGCGCGGCGCAGCTATCTATTAGTATCTCATCTATTAGTATATCATCTATCACACAGGCACGAACTATGTAGGTAATTGTGTTTTTTTTGTTTGCCTACATCGTGTCCCACTACTGCTATCTTTGACAGTCGTTACGGGTCATCAGAAGCCCGAAAGTCCGGAAACTAGTCTTACCCAGGGGTATCGTAATACCCAGTAACTGGGTTGTGAAGGTCAGATAGGCAGTCGCTCCATGTAAAATACTGGTTTTCAGCTGCATCCGGTTAGACTGGAAGCCAACACCAACATATTTGGGAAAAGGCTAGTCAGATGATGATGATCGTGTCCCACTGCTGGGCGTGGGCCTCCCCGTTTCCCTTCCAAACCTCTCTATTTTGTGCGATCTCTGGTCATCTTGGCTCCGCAGCCATAACATTATTTTAATAATGAACAAACTTCCTTACAAAAAAAAAAATTATGACCGACTTCCAAAAAACAAAAGCACTAGGTACAAAGGGAAAAATAACTTTAATTTCGGAAATGGGTTCTTTGGTTTTGTATTTTCGTTTTTTGGCACCGACTTCCGAAATTAAAGTAATTTTTCACTTTGTAGTGTTTCTTTTGGAAGTCTGTTTATATTTTTCACTTTTTTTTTGTGGTACCTACCCCACAAAAATTCGTATACCACAACTTGTTATCTAAATAACAGTGACAGGAAGTTATTATAACATCATCAATATACACTAAGTGGAAAAAATACGAATTATTGAAGCTAACTGAAAAACTACCGAAGCAAAGTTAGTAAAATTTATATGGGACCATCCCTGAGGCATACCATATCCATTCAAAAAATATTTTTTGAAATCGATTAACAATTCTCCGAGATATCGCGTAACAAACATACAAAAAAAATATACAGACGAATTGAGAACCTCCTCCTTTTTCAAGTCAGTCAAAAATAAATCATGACATAGCCACGGTGCTAGTGGGGAGACTGGCCAGAAAGCAGAAAAAATTCAGTTTCGCTATTGATGGAGGCTATCATTAAGCAAACTAAACTATATGAACCTCATACATTTAGTAAATTAAGGCCCCTACAAACAGGCGCGACCCGCGACGCGACAAGAAGACACCGCCTGTCGCGCGACGAGCGGTGCCTTCGAGTGGCGTGCGATTCGCGTCGCGTGTCGCGCCTGTTTGAAGGAGCCCTTAGGCAAGCCATACATATATGAGTAGTGGTGGCCCATTGGTATCGGCCCCTACTTACGAGTTGCAGGTCGTGATTTCGAACCCAGGCAGGCACTTTAATTTGTGTACTTAATTACCACCACCACTGCTCTCAAAACGGTGAAGGAAAACATCGTGAGGAAACCGGCATGTACTAGAACCAAAAATTAGAAGACATGTGACGTCCACCAACCCGCACTGGGCCCGCGTGGTGGATTACGCCCAATCCCTCTCACAGAGAGGAGGCCTGTGTCCCAGCAGGGGAACGCTATAGGCTGATTATACATTATGCATACATATAAAGTTTTTCAATCCAATTTAAAGTGTTTTGTTATGATCCCTTGTCGAAACGAATACCTTTGCTAATGAATTATTTTAATTAATTAAAATAATAAAACCATGGAGATAGCGGCCCTTGAATACCGCCGGTAATTATTTTAATTGTTTTTCATAATCCCTAACAATACCATAAATAAAAGTCCACAGTTAAACGGCCCAGCAGACCTCCAATTGCGTAACACAATTTCAATTATAATCCGAAGGATTTTGAAAGAATCTCATTCTATTGCTTTGAAAAAGTCGTAAGTAACGCAATAAATGTTGTTGAATTGTCAAAATAATTAGCATTGCCATTGTAAGTATGTTAGCTCACTGATTAACGATGTTTTTTAGGGTTCCGTATGTCTGAATGAAAAAACAGAACCCTCATAGGATCACTCGTGTGTCTGTCTGTCCGTCTATCACAGCCAATTTGCACCGAATGTACTCGACCGATTAAGTTGACATTTAGTACACATACGAATTTCTGTGACTTGGACATGCAGCGTAAATAAATGAATTTTGAATGTGCTCCCACGTTCAAAATTCCTTTTTCACTTTTGAGCGGAAAATTAGAAAACAAAAATGTTTTGCAAACTGAACTTGTGCCATATCAAATGAAAGGGCTTCTTGCGAGTATTTTTTTTTTATAGTTTAAAGAATAAGTTTTTATGTAATTTAGAAAACAAATGAAAATTGACTGTCTCCCCTTATCTCCAAAACGATTCGAAAAAATTGCAAAATATTGTAGATTACAGAGAAAACTTTATGAAGTCTTAAAATAAAATGGTAAATCTTTCAATATTGTGCGTACAAACTTACATTTGCAGTTGAAATGTATGGAAGAACATGTTTTTCAACTACAATGTTAAGTTTGTCTTTCAGTCCGGAATTGGAAAATAGGCTGTCTTACTTGATTGAAGCCGCGGGTAGCCAGGCACACCACAGTTTTGAGACGGAAGTCTCAGGGCGCGAGTCCTACTCGCACTTGTCCGGTATTTCACTCTGAAACGCGTTTTTATCTGCAACAGGTAATGAATTAACTCACGACGTCACGTATGCCGCCTTCACCTCAACTATAGGGTTACTGCCACTTTAATTATGAACAATAGGGGATGCCATAGGTGGTGTTTTCATAATCACCACGCTTGGCAGTCGGATCTAGGTGAATGCAGTTTTTTGTTTTAAGGTACAGGTCCGTAGCCGACTGCAGGCAGCAGCAGCAGGTGACGTGTCATTGTGACACTACTGGTTTCTATGTATTTCTATGAAATACCTTCCGTAGCTAGCGACACGTCGTTTTCATAGATCAGATATTCGTTGCTGTCGATTATATTCGCATCATTCACTATTTGTTTAAAACAATTATAGTGTACTCTGTCAGGAATTTCTCAATAGCAGCTCGGATTTGTGACCGGTTGACAGTCGACTCGCCCCTTTATACACTTTTTTTTTTTTGGTTCTTTTACGCATAGCGTATGTCAGTTCCATCGTATCCTAAACAATTGTACTGTCACAAGACGTGGGCCATGAATTTGATTAAACCCGTCGCCCTTTGGTTGTGATAGAATTGTATGGAACATGCCTACATCAGTTCTGTTCAAATTCAGGGACCTTACTAAATTATTTCTACTGAACTCATATTGGACAGACTCCATCAATAAATGTTGTAGGTCCTCGACAACTCCACATTCTTCACAATTGGGTGAAGCGATTTTCTTCATCATGGAGGCACACAATACACTTAAACATGACAGGTGAAGAAATATGGATGTACTATAGGTATACCTCTGCCTTACCCGTCGAGGAAAACAGCCGTGATGTTACGTTATGTTAATAAGAGTAGATTTTGCAGAGATTATTCTTGCCTGAAATACACCAACATTGAAGTAGCTTGCTTACCAACAATCTTTAGGCAACATCATTCTAAAAGTGGATTAGAACATTAATTTTTCCCAAAGATTTATAGGTTGTTCCATGAACAAGGTATTAAATATTGACTACAAGCACGCATAGTGTTAGCCCTATTGATTTTGTAGTAGGTACTTACCTATTATACAGGATGGCAGGGACATCGACGTGCACACTGAAACCATGAATTTAGCGCAAGATTCTAGACCCCCTAGCGTAGAAATTTGCCGTGAATTATGAAAAATAATCAGCTGTTTGATACTCGTAGAAAAGCGCAATACCTATGCGGTCAAAATGTATGGCAGTGCTAATCTTTTTTTTAAAATAACTGACCGAAATATTCAAAGCTGGGTGGTGTTCGAAAGGTTACCGTGGCCCTGGCGCACAGGCAACTGAAGGAACACGGGTGGGTTTTAGTCAGTAAGAGTCTGACACGCCCTTCCGTGGTCATATGATGGTGTCACACCACAAACATAAAAAAAAACACGTGTGGCACTCGGGGACTGCCGCGGTAAAGCTATTGCATAGCATTTTTTATCAACTTATGCAATTATAATTATTTATTTATGCAGTATTTTTTTTCTTTGATATTAATTCAAGTACAGTCGTACCATATACATACATACACGTTAAGCGAACGCTCGGCCGAGCTACATGGTAGGCGGAGTGGGGGGTGTTAGGTTTTATTTTCGTTACGGAATTTCTTGATTCGGTCGCCCCGCTCAAAGCCCGCGATAAAAGCTATCCAATAGCTTAAAAAACTTGGTTCAGAATAATGTACTGAATCCATTTTAACAGGTTGCGCGTCGATGTCCCTACCACCCTGTATTTTTGTTAGCCTTCACTTTGTCTCAGACTTATTTTTCATGGGGTACTGTATAAAATGTTACAGTAAAATATCTCCCCACACACTTCAGCTGAATAAAACTAAAATGTAAATCTTGTATAAAACACACACTATGCAGCCAAGCATATTATAAGTTGGGGGATTATATCGCTGATAAAAATGCTTGGCTCAAAGCTGGTCCTGTTCCACAAGGGCGTATAAACTAATTTATTAGCATTTGAAAATACTGTTGGAGCTGCTGAAGATTGTAAAAACTATCTTTGCATTGAATAAATTCAATATTTTAGTATTCCATAATTGCATAGCACATGTGTGAGTACTATGTACATACAATAAAGCTACCGTTTAATGGGTATGTCTTTCATTGACTTTAATTTACCCTGGTGGCTGAGATTATGTCATGCTCATTCTAATGTCTCGCTGGTGGTGGCGCATGTGTTTCATCATTTACCTCCCTTTAAAATGGTTGAGCTGTATGGTGCTAATCCATGCGTCATGTTCGTGGACGGGCGCCGTCAGAAGGGACTGGTCATCTCTTAGCTGCTACGGCTTATTTTAATTTAATTTAATATTATAATTGTTGTTATCTTTTTATTACGGGCACTTTTAACGTTCTGCATCGTTCTCACAAGAATAATCTCAACATGAATGATGTAAACAATATTTTGTACCCATATTTTTATTTAAAAGAGTGTCCGTGGAGTTTCTTGCCTGTTATTCTCCAAAAATACCTACTACGCTTTGGAATGGGCAGCTAGCTTCATCTTGCTGACAGACCGACTCCTTGACAATTCAAAAGTGCCTGTAATTAGTTTATTTGAAATAAATACTTTGAGTTTTTGAGTTTTGTCGTGGGAACTATTTATAGTACTAACTATTGATACAGTATTCAGCTTATGGTAGCATTATATAGCTTATGCTTTCAGTTTGTATAGAAAATAAAAACAAATAAGTACAACTCAAATAATAAACGAGTACATAAAAGGGATGAAGTAATGATAATTTATAATTTAATGATAGTTTAGCTGAAGTAAAGAATTGGCGCAACCAAGTACTCAGTTACCCAATCCTGCTATAATCACCATGTTTGCAGAAAACTAAACGAATTTAACAAATTGTCTTTAGTGCTCCAGGGGAGATAGGTTATCAACTTCAAGATTAGAACCAGCCGTAACCCACGAAACCCATCTGTTATTATTTATTATTTAGGTTTATTTATTTATATTTAAAATTTTATAAATTTATTCATTTATATTTTTATTTATTTCAATTAGATTCCACGTCTGGGACGTAATTAAATGAAAGATTTTATAAAAGTACAGTAGTACCTTGTGCATTATTCTTGAAATGTTTAGAAAGACAATAATACAATTGTATAAAAAAAGCAAAAGGAAATTTGCTAAATTATCATATAATTATTATATTAAATTATTATTATAATTCCTGATCATATTCACATTTGACTTAATTCGTCCAATATAAAAAAATTAAGTAAAAAAACATTTTTAAAAACAAGCTTTTATTGAACTAAAAAGTACTAAATAAAACTGACGTTAACATAAAACTTTAATATTTTTTTAGAAGCTTGCGGCTTATCTTAAAATGTAAGAAGGACGTTCAAGCCTCAAGCTTTTAAGAAAATATTAAAGTTTTATGTTAACGTAAGTTTAATTTAGTACTTTTTTGTTCAATAAAAGCTTGTTTTTTAAAAGGTTTTTTACTTCAATTTTATTTTGTACTTTTTAGCATTAGAATTTCTATAGATAACCGTTCTATCACCTTCTCTTGAAAGGTATTTGTAAAGACAAAGCCAAAGAACCCAAACGCGCCTTTACACATGGTGAGAAGCCATTCGAGTTGCACTATCCAAGTCATGCCACACTTTAGAACGGGCTATCATTATAATTTAATGAATACTTATACAACATTTCGTGCCTGTGCTGTTGACCTCTGAGGAGTTCTCTCGTAAGGGAGTCAGTTCTGGGTGTAGCAGCCAGATCATGGTAAACTTTAGAAAGAGTTATCATAATTGTATGCGTATATAAAATTTTGTGACTCTGCTATTGACCGTTGAGGAGTTCTCTCAACTGGAGCTAATCCTGGGTGCAGCAGCCAGGTTATGGTAAACTTTAGAAGGAACTACCATAATTAAACGCGAATATTAAATGTCATGTCAGCACCGTTGACCGTTAAGGAGATCCTTCATCTGGAGCCAATTCTGGGTGTAGAATCACAAGTCATGCATCATAAAAATGCATTGTCTATAAAACAGAATCGACGTGTGAAATTTCAGCTCAGTGGTTTTTTTTCAGCTTGCAAGATTCCACCCGGACAAACATACATACATTGCAAGTTAAATAAAAGCTTGTAATAAAAACTAAAATATCTCTCTCCTTAAAAAACCAGCAAAGTTCCACCTCATCGCGATTATATCGATTATCCTGCTATTGTGTTGTTTACGTTACCATGTTAGGCACCGCTCAATGCCCACTAATGAAACAGCTCGTTAATTTACAAGCTCGAAACAAACCCCGGTATTTGGGACGAGGCTACAATAGCTTTCGGATTAGTTACATCTGAATACGTTTACATAGTGATTATTAGTTTACCTATGACCTATGTACTGTTGATTAACCCTTAGTTTACTCAATCTGCCTAGCTTTTCCCAATTATGTTGGGGTCAAAGTCAAATCATTTATTTCAAATAGGCACATAAAAGGCACTTTTGAACGTCAAAATTTGAAAATAAATAGAATTGATTCTAGTCAGCTCCCAGTCTAACTGCATCCAGCTGAATACCAGTATTTTACATGGAGCGACTGCCTATCTGATCTCCAACCTAGTTACTGGGTAATACCCTCCCCCCCCCTGGTAAGAACGGTTGTCAGATTTTCGGGCTTCTGACGACCCGTAACGACTGTCAAAGATACACGAATGCCAGCCGGGACCAAAGACTTAACGTGCTTTCCGAGGCACGGAGGGGTCTTGGTGTGTAAATATGGTCACCCATCCACGGATCAACCGCGGCAAGCGTAGCTTAACCTGATCGATTGACCCGTGCAGCTGTTATTACTTAGCCACAAGTAGTTTACTATCATGTCTATCAAATATCAGTACTGTAGAACGATCGATTTGTCAGGTTATAAGTCGCGCTTATTACTTTCTGTCCATTGTCAGTAAACAATTCGAATCGAGACCTGTGTGTCTTACATAGCATATTAAGGGTATTACATTGCTCGATGACCTTGATGATTTGATCCCTGTACTGGTATTTGTTACTTTGGCGCCGTCTACCGACAAACGGCCACACTTTACTATAGCGAACTGAAGATAAAGCAAGAACACAGATGTGTCGCAGAGTTGTCATCGTTTATGCCTATTTTATTCGCTCTCTGAGAGATTTAATAAATTTTGTTCCTCTTGGAGTTTCGTACGAGTAGCTACATCATAATTAATATTTATTTTGTAATAAATGATAAATGATTTTATTTCTATAAGTAGGTTTGTACAAACACTTTTACACGTTAATCATATTTTAAAACTAGATGAGGTCGGCGTTTCCTATCTGACTACTCTGAGAAGAAAGGCCGAAACAAACTCAGAGGTCACAGTCTCTTTTAAGTCCAGACATAATCTTGGTCAGATCATGTGAAGACCATGTAGATTTGAGTCTGAAATGGTCTTTTGAGGAAAAAATACCACACAGAATGAGTGGACCTGTCCAGTCAAAGCACGCATTTGTCAGTAATCGTGCAGCTCAACTCAAAACTTAAGGAGCTCAACGATTCGACGAACAATACCAAAGAAAGGACATTTGGGTAGGCCGCCTAAATTACTCAAACTGCCAGACTATGATTAAAACTAATCAAGAAAGAAAAAAATAAAACAATGATCTACATAGTCTTTACATTCACAATAATTAAAATAATATGCTATTTTACAAAGTAAATATTCATGTCAATATATTTATAATAAATGATGCACTTTGCCTAAGTTCATCAGTTATTTTATTGAGCATGGGTACTACTACATCATATATTCTGAAGGTCTGATGATGACCAGGTAAGCGCTTATCGGTTTTTAGTAACGGAAAAAGTTAGGACGACGTCGCTTTCAACATTTGTTTAATTGAGCTCGGGTGCTACTACATGATATATTCTGAAGGTTCTGATGATGACCAGGTAATTGCTTGTTGGTTCTCAGTAACGGAAATAGTTAAGACGACGTAGCTTTCAACATTTGTATAATTGAGCACGGGTGCTGTCGCTCCGAGTAGACTTACGAACTTCTACGATAGTTGTTTCACGTATTTAGTCACAGTCAGAAGTATAAAAGTGTGACAATAGCTGGTCATACAGTAATTGAATTGTGACTTAGAAGTCACAACCACCAACTGAACTATGTATTCAATTGCATCTCGTTTATACTGAGGGGGTGGGTGATGACTAGAGATCAGATATTCGGATGTAAAAAAAAAGTTGAGAAGATCGCTAATATGGAAAGCGCTTTTATCGAAAAATCCCGCTATCGTCAGATTTCAGTGACCAAACCGGACCAAATCATAGCAATCGAAAGGTAGTGATTAAAGTTTTTGTAGCTGAGGTAATATTTACGCTCAATCCAGATACCTATACTAAACTTAATTTAAAAAAAATGTTTTATTTGTTTTAACTAACACACTCCACCTCTCCTCTTACACCCGACATACACATATTTGCAGCGGGGGTTACACATTAATTTTAAATAAATTTGCACCCGATTTTTTTGCAAAAAAGATATATTTAAGAAGCCGCTGCCATACCTAATTTCATAGCTGAAAATTTTCTTTAAGTAAATATGCATCCGAATATCTGATCTCTGGTGATGACTGCTGCAATGTGTAGTATATATAGTAGTAGTTTTATAATAGATAACTAGCTGCCCGCCCCGGCTTCGCACGGGTTGCGGTACTTATCTACGGCGTACCCTACCTACCTACCCTACCTACCTACCCTACCTACCTACCTACCTACCCTACCTACCTACCCTACCTACCTACCCTACCTACCTACCTACCTACCCTACCTACCTACCCTACCTACCTACCTACCCTACCTACCTACCTACCTACCTCCCTAACTCCCTACGCTACCTACCAAAAAAAAAAAAAAAAAAAAATAGATGTTGGCCGATTCTCATAGATACCGGATAAGCACAAAAAATTTCATCAAAATCGGTTAAGCCGTTTCGGAGGAGTATGGCAACGAAAACTGTGACACGAGAATTTTATATATTAGATATAAATAATAGGTTTTTTGCTTTGAGAAGCCCTGCCATGCTGACAACTATGTAGCGGCATCTACAACGCCACATGCCAGCTACGCGTCACACTGACGTCACGCAAAGTCTTGCATCGCGCAAGCAAAGTTCACCACGCAGCTAGTATATAATTATACAACGTCCCGACATCAAGATTTACTCTGAAATTGACATATTACTGACATAATTTGACAAATACTTGACATTTTAAATTGAATAACTATGATTTATTTATGTACCAATTGTATTAGCTTCATTTATTTAATTAATGTAACAATAATTTTGCATGCTAGTTCTAGCGAATTGTTTTAGAAACTATTTAAAAAAACCCGACCATCTGTATGTACTACAATTCTTGCAAATAAATTTAATGTAATTTCATTTCATCAATCTTCGGGCAATTGCCCACCAGATACGACACCCGTCTGGTCGGAGGATCCTCCCTTTTCTATGAGGTATGAGTGAACTTTGCACCCTGTTCCTCTTACCTCTATAACTATAACACCGACCAGTGTCGATAGACTGTAAATGGTACGCTGTAAAAGTACAAAGCTTACATACGTACCTATACCTAGGTACGTACGTATTGTCTCAAGATAAACCTGTCCGTCTCAAGATAAATCAAACGGTGGTGTATCGACAAGCTTGTCAAGTAGCATTCGAGCTTACAATACCCGAGAGAGCTTGTTAGATGTCCATGTCGCAACTAATAGGTTGTTGTAATGCTAATTGATTGTTGCTGTATAGATTATTATCATCAATTAACCAATCAGTCTCGACTACCGTTGTGAAACATAACTATGTATATCATATATATCCCTTTAGCGTGAATGTGACGCATATTTTCCCCAAACTTGTTCTTTTTTGTGTTCGTGTGTTCTTCTCTGCGTCATATCTACAGCAAATAAACGTATATTCTTTCTTTTTTTTCTTTCTTAGATGGATTTTGACAGCAAAGTGTTTAAGGTGTTGTAATAGTATTGCAATCCGATCGAGTGCTGGAGGCTTCGTCGTAGATAGCAACCCAGAAGATTTACTTAAGACCTGGTGAAGATCATGAGAATCTGCAGGATGCGGAAAGCGCAGATTCAATCGTTGTGACGATGTTGGGAGGATAGTCAGCAGTGGATGTATTTCGGCTGATCATTGATGATGTTGAATTTAAGCTAGCAGGCAAACTTAAATTAAACTAGCTGTTCTCATATATGGATAATCTATATGTCAATATCAATGACGAGCTAATTCGCCTTTGGATTGTGTTTGATAGAATAGCTGTTCCAATCAAATCATCGAATCGATTCACTAATAACGCTAGATAGAATTATAATATACAATTTGAGTCAAGTGACTTATGCTAAACGGCAAATTGGATGGTAAGCTGGCTGACCATAATAAAGGGTAGACTTAAGCATAGATAGACGAATTAAGCATAGATAGTTGGATTAAGCATAGCTAGATAGATTAGGAAAATATAGATGGATTAAGCAAAGGTAGATGGATTAATCATAGATATATGGATTAAGCACAGATATGAGGATTAAGCATATATAGATGGATTAAGCATATATAGATGGATTAAGCATAGATAGACGGATTAAGTATAGATAGTTGGATTAAGCATAGATAGATAGATTAAGCATAAATAGAAGGATTAAGCATATATGGATGGATTAAGCATAGATAGATGGATTAAGCAAAGTTAGATGGATTAAGCATAGATATATGGATTAAGCACAGATATATGGATTAAACATATATACATGGATTAAGTATAGATAGATGGATTAAGCATTGATATATGGATTAAGCATAGATAGATAGATTAAGACATGGTGATAATGGCAAGAAAGTAAATAAGCACCTAGTGAAGAATTGTGACGATATTTTTATTGGCTGGGTCTTAACCTAACTGATTCTTTCAATCCAAGTTCAACAATAGTAAGTCTTGATTCGGATAAATCTACTAATAATCTAATCAAAGATTCGGATAAATCTACAATATAAAGAAAAATTGAAACCATTGTAAATCGGATCCATTAGTCATTACATCATACGAACACAGATGAAACAGTTCACTATAATGCGCTAATGGAATTTGCGGTTCAGATCCGCATCGTGAATCCAAACTAATTAGTAGCGAAAATAGCAATGAAACACGTGCGTTGGAATTTCTGAGGATTGTTTTGATTCATTGTTTGGTATGAAGGCATTACAGTTCCACACGGTAATTCCTAATTAGATTAGAAAACTATTTTCTTGACTAGATGCTAAAGTTTACTCAACCCAAATGTCCTGAATCGTTGAGCTCCATAATTTCTGAGTTGAGCTGCACGATTGCTGACAAATGTGTGCACTGAGTGGACAGGTCCACTCAAATCTATGTGCTTCTTTCCTCAAAAGGCCATCTCGGATATAAACCTGCATGGTCCTCATATAGCCTTACCAAAATTTTGTCTGGAGTCTAAAAAAGACGGTGATCTCTGACCTTTCTTGACCTTTCATCTCAGAGTAGCCGGATAAGAAACGCCGACCTCATCTAGTTTTAAAAATATGATTGATGCGTAAAAGTGTTTGTACGAACTTACTCACAGAAATAGAATCATTTATCATTTACTAAGTCCACCAATGACCAATGAGACACAATTAATGTCTGAATCAACTCAGCCTATTGCAGTCGCCGCCATAGGATCTGGAAACAAAAGTCCTCGCGCACATTTGGGAGTGGCGCGAGTAGGCAAAATGCCGGGGCATAACTCCGCTGCCACGAGAAATCGCGGCACATCGGATAGAGCTCCGGCGGGATCTAATGGCGGCATGGAGAATGCGACTGTCGCAACCCAGCGCAAGGCACGCCACAATTGCAGCGGTAAGTCCCCTCTTTGAGGAATGGCTTGAGATGCGCCACGGCGTCCTCACCTTCCACCTGAAACAGGTCCTCACCGGACATGGCTGTTTCGGGAAGTTCCTGTTTCGGATATGGCGGGAGGAAACGCCCAGGTGTTATCATTATGTGGATCGAGCGTAGGACACGGTGGAGCATACGGTGGAGGACTGCCCGGCTTGGGTGGAGCAACGCCGTGCCTCCGTGGCGACGATGGGCGGCGGCGATCTCTCGCGTCCGGCCCTGATCCATGCCATGGTACGGAGCGAGAGGAAAAGGGAAGCTGTCACCTCCTTCTGCGCAGCATTAATGCTCGCGAAGGAGAAGGCGGAGCGCGTGAGGGAGAGGCGAAGAGGGAATAGTTGCGCCCTCACGCCCCTAGTCATCGCAGCAGGAGGAGACACCCTGCGCGTCGGAAGTCGATTGCCGACTGCCGGCCACCGTAGGCGCGGGCTTGCAGACGGCGAGCAATGGGCAGCTCGCCGTCCGGTAAGGACCAGGCCCGGTCGTGTTCCACGCGCGCCTCAAAGAGATGTCAGCATCATTGACGGGGTCCGAAAGGGCCAATGCCTGCCGGGGTCGCGGATTGTTCGAAAGAATTACCGTGGCCCTGGCGCACAGGCAACTGAAGGAACACGGGTGGGTTTTAGTCAGTAACAGTCTGACACGGCCTGCCGCTCCGCCCATAACGGGAGATGTCATTTGATGAATTCCCACCCAAAAAAAAATAAGCCTATTGCAGTCCACTGCTGGATATAGGCCTCCTCCAGACTGTGCCACAACACCCTGTCCTTCGCCTTCCGTATCCAGTTTGTCCCAGCCACCTTTTGAAGTTAGTCTGAAAACTAATGTCTATTTTTATGTAGCTCCCGGGAGTCACACGTACCAGCACCCTAATTCCGTAACACACTATCAGTCACAATCTGAATCATTTTGAAGCCTGTTAACTCATTGCTTCGTATGTTCGAAAAATTTGTCCGCTCAACAACGTAAATAACGCAATGAATGTTGATGAAATGTCAAAATGCCATCTCTTAACTGCCACGGCTTATTTTTATTATTAATCTTATGTTTTGAATTATTTCTTAATTTATATTTTTTTACATTGTTCTCACATTTAGAAGCAACAAGAATAATGTACCCAGGATTTTGTAATATCTTGATTTAAAAAGTGTCCTTGGAGTTTCTTGCCTGTTCTTCTCCATAGAGATCTAAGTTTTGGAATGGGCAACTAGCTTCAACTTTCTGACTAACTGAACGACTCTTTGAAATTCAAAAGTTCCTGTAAATTGTTTAATTGAAATAAATGGTTTGAGTTTGAATTAAAACCATTCCTACTGTTAGTGTATTACGCAATAACTTCGTAGATATAGATTATACAAACTATTCTTGTTTGAGATCTTGAATATGTTTGATTGCAACTTAATGACTTCTCATACAGTCGTACTCCTTCATTAAATAATGTTTCATCTGCAATTCATGCTCTTCAACATGAATTATCTACGTGTGTGTTGTCACTAGACAACACCTAAACGAATACCTAAATAAAAGCCCTCTGTTGGATTTTCAACTTTTGGCGTTGAGCCGAGCGTTGGAAATCCAACAGCGCTCTTTAGTTTAGGCATTCATTTAGGTAACCCTTAGTGTTAATGAGAACGGGCATAAGAATTTAAATTAAAAAGGTCCCTGTTCTGACTCTGAATTCCGACGACACAAATCACGAATTCGTCCGATAAAAATGGGCTATAAATATTCCGTTGTAGTTACTACCTAAATGTAAATACTCTGCAGGTATTGGTTAATAGATATACGTCAAACGGTGTGAATAGGGATACAAGGGTGAATCGGAACGAAACTTTAAAAGATATTTTAACATTGAAATAATATCGTTTGTTGCCAACAAAGGCACTTAATCGTTATTTATAATACAGTCAACACATTAGAGTCAATAAACTATATTATTTTAATGTTAAAATCCCTTTTAAAGTTTCGTCTCGATTCACCCCTGCATCCCTATTTACTCCATTTGACGGTATATAACTTTAGTGTAGTTTTAATTTACCCGCTTTTTTCACAAGAATTTTCAACATGTTTTTTTCTCTTACAAAAATGTTATTTTCGACTATATAATTTCATTTCGTTCCGCGGTATGCTACGATACTACTGTTCAGCTTAATTAGATTTTTGCCCAAACAAAAACTTTACACCACAGAGCTTTAACAATAGAACCAGCGGGGTAATTACGTAACACACTAACAGTAGGAATGGGTTTCATTTTGACAGTTCAACAACATTCATTGCGTTGTTGTTATTTACGTTGTTGAGCAGACAAATTTTCGAACTTAAGAAGCAATGGATAAGCAATTGCCTTCAAAGTTATTCAGATTGTGACAGATAGTGTATTACGTAATTAGGGTACAGAATTGGACTCGGTTACTACCTATGTACACGTTTTGAAATTAGAATGAGGCAACTATCGTAGACAGCTTAATTCTCTTAATCGGGATAATGCAAGAAAATGCATGTAGGATTTTTTTTTGAGATGCACTGGGTGGCCAGTGCATCTCAAAAAATCATCTCAAAAATCATAAATCCTACATGCAAACGTCACGACAGGTTTAAAAAATAAAACATACGTACATTTACTATTCTTTTGTTTTAACAAATTATAAAATAAATTTTGGAGATTTATTATGGATAATTTCACCGCTATCGAACGTACCAAAATACTACAATTTTTCTTTGAACATTATTAGTCTATTATTCAAACCCTGCGAGCATATCGCCGCCATTTTCATGATAAATGATAAATGATATTATTTCTGTAAGTAGGTTTGTACAAACACTTTTACACCTCAATCATATTTTTTAAACTAGATGAGGTCGGCGTTTCCTATCTGACTACTCTGAGAAGAAAGACCGAAACAAACTTAGAGGTCACAGTCTCTTTTAAAGTCCAGACATAATCTTGGTCAGATCATGCGAAGACCATGTAGATTGGTATTTGAAATGGTCTTTTGAGGAAAGAACCACACAGATTGAGTGGACTTGTCCAGTCAGTGCACGCATTTGTCAGTAATCGTGCAGTTCGACTCAGCAAGTCAGGACTTAAGAAGCTCAACGATTCGACGAACATTACCAAAGAAAGGACATTTGGGTAGGCCGCATAAATTACTCAAACTGCCAGGTCATGATTAAAATTAAATGAGAAAAAATAAAAAAATAGCAATGACCCACATAGTCCTCACATTCACAATAATTAAAATAACATACTACTTTACAAGTAAATACTCATATCATTGTATATATATAAAATTTATCAATGTCAATGTGTATATAAAAAATCGGTAATAATATTTGAAGACCATGCAGATTGGTGTCTGAAATGGTCTTTTGAAGAAAGAACCACACTTATTAAGTGGACCTGTCCAGTCAGTGCACGCATTTGTCAGTAACTGTGCAGCTCAACTCAGAACTTAAGGAGCTCAATGATTCGACGAACAATACCAAAGAGAGGACATTTGGGTAGGCCGCATAAACTACTTCAACTGCCAGACCAAGAATAAAACTGTAACAATGACCCACATAGTCCTCATATTCACGATAACGAAAATAATATAATGCTTTTTATTGTAAACTATCGGCCCACCCCGGCTTCGCTCGGGTAGCAACGCATAATATAATATAGCCTATGTCACCCGGAGATAGTGTAGCTTCCCAACAGTGAAAGACTTTTTGAAATCGGTTCAGTAGTTTCGGAGCCTATTCAATACAAACAAATATATTTTCTCTTTATTAAATTATAGCTTATATGAAACGTTTGTATTTTTAACATAGCGTCATCTATTAAATACTTACTCAATCCAGTCAACAGATATCGCCATCTGTTAGAATCGTTTCGAGCTAACAGATAATTGTGACTGTCAAATAATAGACAAATAATTTGCCATAAAATAATATTGAGACTATAAATTGATATGTAAGCTATCCTATCTTTCAAGTTGGATCAAATTGCACACCGTGTGCAAATCAAATTTAAAATCGGTTCAGTAGTTTACGAGTCCATCGCGGACAAACAACGTGACACGTAATTTTTATATATATCAAGATATGTATGTCTAAAATAGTTAGCAAATTAAAATCAACATTCACTGTGTAAATTTATTTGACCAGCTCAATCCCAAGCCTTTTTTCCTCAATATAGTCTTTCACAGTATAATAGGCTTTCTGGCATAGTTTCCGCTTTATAAAAGATTTGAATTTATTAAAGTTTAGATCTTGAATGTGGCTAGGAATTTTATTATAAAAACATATACATGGGCATCTAAAGGAGCCACCTATTTTCTTGAGCCTGGTTGTAGGAACAACAAAATTGTGTTTGTTCCTAATATTTATATTGTGGATGTCACTGTATTTTTTAAACAGATTAATATTTTCATGTGCGTAACTCTCCCTCAGAACCCATGATTCGACGGTTGGTGGCACGTTGTCAGCAGAGAGGTTTAGTAACCGATGTCCCACGAACTGGAAGATCACGTTCTGTTCGAAGTGTAGACAATATTCAAAAAGTGCAGGCGAGTGTAGAGGACTCGGAAGGAGGAGAACCCGGAAACATTAACGCGTAGGCGTTCGTCTCAGCTGGGAATCCATAGGAGATCGATATTGGAATTTGATTGAAAGAAAAATTACGCTAGCTTTTACCGACAGTCCAGAGATGTGGTTCCAACAAGATGGAGACAGCGCATACGGTCGGGCCACCGTGGCTGCTGTCTTGAGGCAGACTTTCGGCAAGCGTTAAATCTGGAGATTTTCAATATTTCACTATCGGATTTAATAGCGCCAGATTGTATTCTCCGGCGTTATTTAAAAGACAAGGTGTACAGTAATAGACCCAGGATAATCGAGCAGCTGAAGGCGAAGATCCGATTTGAAATACAGTTGCTAGCTCCTCATGTTCTGAGGAAAGTAATGAGAATGGAACGCATTGGAATGGGCAACTAGCTTCATCTTTCTTACTGACCGTCCCCTTGACAATTCAAAAGTGCCTGTAATTGGTTAGTTTGAAATAAATGCTTTGAGTTGAGTTTTGAGTTTTGAGAACTGCTCTCGAAAAAGCTCGTCTTTGGGAGATTGTTAATGGTGGTCGTTTCCGGGACTTAATATTTAAAACCTAACTCGAAAATATCTCTATGAAAACTCATAGAGATATTTCCGAGTTAGATTTTATTGTCTGATAAAAATTCACAGATTGACTGCTACAATTGTACTCTGAGTGAATTCACACGGGCCGCATTATTTTAAATTACTCTAAGTTGTTCATTATAACTACACTATTTATTAGGTAAGCCTGTGATGATATTGTATGTGTTTTAAATAAAAAAAATATATAAAAAAAACATTAGTAAACAAAAATAAACAAAGTTGTAAGCCGATGCGACCCCTTCCTGACTTATGCGCCACCGTATTTTTTTTTTTGGTGGGAAATCATCAAATGACCTCTCCCGCTCTGGGCGGAGCGGAAGGGCGTGTCAGACTCTTACTGACTAAAACCCACCCGTGTTCCTTCAGTTGCCTGTGCGCCAGGGCCACGGTAACTCTTTCGAACAATCCGCAGCCCCGGCAGGCATCGGTCCTATCGGACCCCGTCAATTTTGCTGACATCTCTTTGAGGCGCGCGTGGAACATGACGCGCCGTCGACCCGGGCCTGGTCCTTACCGGACGGCGAGCTGCCCATTGCTCGCCGTCCGCAAGCCCGCGCCTACGGTGGCCGGGAGTCGGCAATCGACTCCCGACGCCCAGGGTGTCTCCTTCTGCGGCGACTAGGGGCGCGAGGGCGCAGTGATTGCCTCTCCCTCTCGCGCTCCGCCTCCTCCTTCGCGAGCATTACTGCTTCGCAGAAGGAGGTGACGGCTTCCCATTCCCTCTCGCTCCGTACCATGGCCTGAACCAGGGCCGGACGCGAGAGGTCGCCGCCGCCGATCGCCGCCACAAGGACACGGCGGTGCTCCGCCCAAGCCGGCCAGACCTCCACCGTGTGCTCCACCGTGTCCTCCGGTCGATCCACACAATGGTAACACCCGGGCGTTTCCTCCCGCCTTATTCGAAACAGGAACCTCCCGAAACAGCCATGTCCGGTGAGGACCTGCGTCAGGCGGAAGGTTAGGACGCCGTGGCGTCTCTCAAGCCACTCCTCAAAGAGGGGTCTTACCGCCGCAATTGTGGCGTGCCCTGCGCTGGGTTGCAACAGTCGCACTCTCCATGCTGCCATGGAGAGTGCGACTGTCGCAACCCAGCAAGTTATGCGCCACCTTGTGTTATGTATTATGTCATGGTGTGTAGTACCTAATTTTTCACAAAGTAGGTAATTACCATTATTTAGTATTATTTATTTTTAGTCTATGTTGTCCCACTGCAGGGCAATGGCCTCCCTTTCTCATTTCCACTCCTCTCTGTCTTGAGCTAGTGTAGCCCAATCCCGTCAGTAGGGATCAAGCTCGTCCCATCATCTTTTCCATTAGCATAAGCATAATCAGCCTCTAATGTTTCCACTGCTGGCCTCCTCTCTGTGAGAGGGATGAGTGATCTTCTCCATTAGCCAACATTATATTTCCCAAATAACTCTCGCTTGTAAAAATCGTTCTTCGGTCTTAAGATTGGTTTCATAACCGTCTGCATACGATGCGATGGTAGATCACACCCAGCAAAGGGCCAACTGATCCAGTTTGAAAATTCAACAGACCACTTTTGAATTTTCGAACTGGACCATTTGTTTTTTTTTGAACAACATCACAATTGGATGAATTAGATAATCATATCTAATTTATACGATTGTGATGTTGTTCAGTATATTTGAACTAATCGAAATCATAACTGATTTACATCCGTCACCTCATACTTCAGGTCCATTCATAGCGTCAGGCACTAGTAGTCTGGCATTTTTGCTGAACTGGGCCTATTTGGCGCAGCCGTGAGGCACACTTTTCTGCTAATTTCTCACCACGCACTTTACACTTTTATTTGTTTTCTTTTTATTATATATTTTTTTACTTGTATATGTTGTGTTGTGTGCCTTGTGATCTGTGCTAAATAAATGTATTTTGTTTCTTTTCTTTCTTTATAAATTATCTCAACACTTTTCCAGAAAATTTTATTTGTTTGCACGTTAGTGTACAAATAAGTATTTTTACAAAATGGCCCAGACTTAGGTTTTCGAAGTAAGGTGCTACATAAATCAGTGGTTTCAAAATAAAGTGGCCAGCCTCTTTGAGGTCGGTAAAAATGTGTGAAACGTTCAACCAGAGGGTTAAAGGCCTATCTATATTCTTGTTGAATAAAGTTGCCTCGGTCTCGTTAGAGTGTTTTTGCTAACAAGCACCTTTATCATTCGTCTGAATTGGGGGGCTGCGAGAGTTCTATTCTATTATATTCTGGAGAAAAATTCTAGATTGGTACAGGCGTCTGACCACTTTGTAACTTTCTTTACAAATTAGAACTACCGTAAATTATACTCAAAGTTGTAAAGGTTGGTAATGTAAGATTCTCTTTGATTTAAAAACATTCCGGAATATTCATCAATTTGTTACTCTCTTTGTAAATTCACGCGTAGGATTTGGGGATCAAATAAAAAGTCCACTTAAAAATAATCTATCTTCATCTTTTAGACAGATCAACAGGGAATATATATTTAAGAAAGAAAAGGGAAGAAGAAGGGAAGCCATGCAGCAAAGTGTGAGGGGGCTGACTGTTAATGGTGACAGGATGGTGAAATACACGTTTGAGGCCAATACCAACGTGCGGAGTAAACGTAACGTAAATTCGTTACGTTACTGCGCGTTCCTGATAGACCCAAAGGAGGCAAAAAAGCTTGTTAAGAGCCTACGCCTACTGGCAGCACGCCACAGCAGGAGATCCTTCGGCATCACTTCATGGGCCTACGCTCACTGGCAGCACGGCACGGCAGGAAATCAAACATGCCAGCGCATACTGACGACAACGATGCCGCAGCTTACCGCGACGTCCTTAGGCATTATCATTGAAATTTCAATTTTATTGTTATACTCATAAGTTATACTCCTATTCGTCGTATAAAAATCCCTTGCCATGCCGTACCACCAGCGGGCGCAGGCTCTAAGGGCCAGTTTCACCATACTGTGTTTATTCAAAATGTCCCGTTACGTCATTCGACGTTTCGTCTCTCTACGAAAAATAGCTATAGTCCGTCAAAGTGCTTAGCATGGAATTTAGTACAAGCAGAGTTTGGTGAAATTGATGCTAAGTCTCTTTATTAGCAGCTAATAGACTTAACAAGCGTGTTTGCCTCCGTAAGACAGCTGCTGTCAATTTTATTTCCTGGGACTGACTTAGGTGAAATAAAATTGAAGTCTTAAACTATTCAAAGAGATCTTTTCTCCTCGAAAGGATTATATTCTCCGGAAAAGTTCGACAAATTTGTGGTGATTACTTTGCGGTAGTAAAAGTTTAGTTCTTCAAACTCATGCTTTTATAATGGAAAGATAAAGCTATTTGATGAATACTTCTCTTATTTTATGGTTTTACAAGTAAGAACCTAGTTTGCTAAATAGTGTTCAGGTTACGAAGTTAATTTTGCGTAAATAGGTAATTAATTGGTGTGCTGGTGAATACGCTTATGTATGGAAGTGAGTGTTGGGTGTGGCAAAAGAAGCATGAAAGTAGAATAAATGCTGTGGAAATGCGTTCCTTGCGAAGCATGTGTGGTGTAACTGTGAATGATAGGCTGATGAATGATGTGATGAGGCGACGGTGCGGTTTTTAAGAAGATGTAGTGAATAAAATTTAAAAGAGTATGTTTAGATAGTTTGGTCATGTTAAGAGGATAAATGAAGGGCGACTAACAAAAGGTAATTACAAGGCAGATGTGAGTGGAAACGTCGGGATTGTACGCCCTAGGAAGACATATAGTGACCTTATTGGTGATGTTCTTCAGAAAGGTGCGGTGCTTAGTACTCGCAACACGCGTGCGTTTATGACCAGATGTACGAACGTAAATGAGGCGAAAGGAGTATGTAAGGATCGTAGCAGGTGGCGTTCTGTAGTTTCTGCCTACCCCCATGGTAAGAATGCGTGAGTATATGTATGTATGTAATTGGATTGGTAGGTAGGTAACCAGTGAATAAATAGTTGGAGACAGCGAAAAAAGTTGAATAACTTCAATTGTACATGTTTAATACTTGAAATATTTTCTGAAGCATTAATATCGTGAATAAATAAAAGGATTTTAATTTCACATCGAATTTCGCTATATCCTCCGGAAATATAAATGACTTAATTACGAGAAATAAATGACTTATCCCCAGAGGAGTAGTACTGTATGATTTATTACACAAGGCTAATTAATGAGTTCTCCTCTCATTATTATTCGACGCATGCGCTGCTATCTATCGTGATAAACTGTTACAGGAAAACCTACATAAAGTTCTTATTAGTATAAGTTTAGTATATTGTTGTTTTTTTCCTTCCTGTGTACAAAAAAATATATATTCCGTCCTACCAAAAGCGTTACGAAAAAGAACTCCAAGGCATTTCGTCGTGAGTAGAGGAATTTCTGGAATTTCTCAGTAGCAACCCGAGCCTGGATTTGTACCCGCGGGGTAATTACGTAACACACTAACAGTAGGAATGGGTTTCATTTTGACAGTTCAACAACATTCAATGCGTTTTTTACGTTGTTGAGCAGACAAATTTTTCGAACATATGAAGCAATGGATTAGCAATAGGCTTCAAAATGATTCAGATTGTGATAGATAGTGTGTTACGTAATTAGGGTGCCGGTTGATGGGAATAGAGTCGCCCCCTATTACATGGAACTTGAACATAACTGGGGAAATAAACATAGGTGAACTATAGGTCCACCTCTGCTTAATCCTTTGGAGCATACAGGCGTGATGTTATACGTAAGATTTGCCTTTTTATGTGTATCGCTGATTTATTGTTCAATGAGTCATATTGATGACCAAATTTGTGGTATGAGATTAACATGAAGACGCTACAATTAATTTTCGTGATACAAATTCTAAATGACACGTTTCGATAGCCTTGCATTGTGTAGGACACAGATGGATCACTAGTAGCAAGTCTACAGACGACGCTAAGGACACAATATCCACCATATCACCACGAACAATGTAGTTAGGTACTGACGTCATGAATCCACTATCTATTAGGGCCCGATCACACGTATCACAACCACACCATAAGGACACCACGTGGACGGGCGCTAATTTGTATGAAAATGAATAGTCAATCCACACGGATCACATTTGACGGTCAAAATCAACTGTGTGGGCGATACCGACCACATCAAGGTGACGTCGCAACCACAATGCAACCACAACGATTTTTCTGTCTGCAAACACTGGCCACAATGTAACCACAACGCAATTACTAGCGACAACGCAACTGCAAGAAAATGGAGCGACACTATTCACATTTAAGCATCCAATACAGTCAAAGAAACCCCAACTAAATACAGACGCACCCTCCGCGGACGCAATACGGCAGGAAAAATATAAAATACAAAGGTTTACAACTTTATACACTCGAGAGCAATGAATCCGGGTCACTTAAAGAATCCTAAAAATCTCGGAAGCTAAAAATGCTAGGTTAATGCAATAAATTGTATTTAATAGACAATGTAATACTCCTTAAATGAAGGTATTAAAACTTCTTAGTTATTGTAAAGTTATATCATAAAAAAATCAAATTTGAAAAAGGGCCACTTTCGAAGATGGAACTACGAAATTACAGCATTTGGTTTTGCTTTTGTTTGTAATCTGTCATTTATGTGGGTACATAAACCATGTTGATAGTGCTCTATATTCATTATTCAAGCTGAAATTATGTCGCTTACGCCTGAAGAATGCACCAGAATACTTACAACGCTGGAAACCGGCCGGAGTCAGCGCGAAACAGCCAGGACTGTCGGTGTGTCGCTGTCAACAGTACAAAGAGTTCTCCGACGTTACGAAGAAACTGGTTCTAACCTACGCAGACCAGGAACGGGCAGAACCAGGTGTACCACAGCACGAGAAGACCGATACTTGGTGAACACCATGCTTCGAAATCACTTTCTCACAGGAACTGAACTCACAAATCAGTTTCGACGCCTCGGAGGAAGTAACCCAAGTGCATGGACAGTAAGACGTCGGCTTGCTGAATCTAACTTAAAACCCCTTAGACCTGCAAACGGCCCTAAACTGGAGCGTGGGCATCGTATTTCAAGACTAAGATATGCCCAGAGCCACGTAAATTGGAGTATTGAAGATTGGTCAAAAGTTATGTTCTCCGACGAATCAAAATTTATGCTCTACAAGCACGATGGAAGACACAGAGTGTATCGAAGACCAGGGGAAAGATTCAAGCAAGCATGCATCGAAGAAAAAGTAGCCTACGGTGGTGGGTCTGTACTTGTGTGGGCCGGAATTTCTTCTGAAAGTCGCACAGAGCTGGTGATCATAGAAAACGGCTCTTTAACTAGCGTAAGATATGTGGAAGAAATCCTCAATGATCACGTTGGTCCATTTATGGTCAATTTAGGTGAGGATGCTATATTTATGCATGACAATGCCCGACCTCATACAGGTAGGATTGTGAATGACTACCTTCAAGAGATGAACATTACTCGTATGGAGCGGCCAGCGCGCAGCCCGGATATCAACCCGATCGAGCATGCTTGGGACGAGCTAGGCAGATGCGTAAAACAACGAAACCCTCCCCCAATCACGCTTCGTGAGCTCAAAATTGCTCTCACAGAGGAATGGGAGAATATTCCCCAAAATCGTATAAGGAACTTGGTGTACAGCATGCCAAACCGCGTAAACGCAGTAATGGAAGCACGAGGAGGCAATACGAAGTATTAAAATTCAAGAAAATCGTAATAAAGTTCAAAAATTTCATGTTTCCTATTTTTGTTTTAAGGAGAGATCAGCAGTTTTTTTCTTTATGTAATTTTGTGTTAATAAAATGTATGGTGACTCATATTTTTTTTACTTTCATTTAAGGAGTATTACATTGTCTATTAAATACAATTTATTGCATTAACCTATCATTTTTAGTTTCCGAGATTTTTAACATTCTTTAAGTGACCCGGATTCATTGCTCTCGAGTGTAACAATCTACCAGCAGATATCAGGAGCACATCCACATTTAACATATTTAAAGCCAAACTCAAGCAGTACGTCACTAACAGGACAACACTAATAAGGTGGTCATGCACATAAAATGCAACACCGTAACTACCTAAACAAAAATAAATTTATAAAAAATATTAGCTACTGGACTACACTTACCTACTCGTACCTTAGTTATGTATTAATTCGCTAAGTGAACAATGTATGTTCTTTTAAAATAAATAAAGAATCTTTAAACCGATTTAACCATTGCTTGCCCACATTTTGTCGCTGCAATGTGGCGTGGTTGTGGTAGTCAATACTCAAAACTCAATCATTTATTGCGAACGTGGACGCAAGCGCGCGCGCGCGTGGTCATGTACGTGGGAACGGGCCCCTAATATCAACCAACACCACTTCGCTAAACACAAGTGCTAAAAAAACCCACGCATATTTTTGGTCTTATCTAATAACTAGAGCAAAGTTCCTAACACTATATGTATACGAGTACTGATATCCAAAAATTAGCTAATCGTGGCTAATATACTTGTAATCGTGGAAAACCGGGGGATTAGCATTATTTACGACGCGGACGTTTGAAATGGCGTCTGGTTTTAAACCTGTATAGAGGAGACACGTAACGTAAAGATGTGGTCTTAGTGTCAGCGAGACATATCGCTTATAGCGGGTTTGCTCCTCATCATACTTATACTAGCTACTGATCTTCTGTTATGTAGCTACTGTGTTAAAGCAGGGACGCTCAAGAAGGCTGCTTGTTCATTAAAGTGGAGGTGTTCATAATAAGTATGCATCATACTCAATCGTTTATTTAATTCCACAATGTGTCCTAAGTAGGTAACTTAAAATTAAATGAGATTATTATGGACTCTCGCGCACAGCAAAATAGGAGAGAGAAAGCTTTAAAACTTAACTTATCAGTTCCCTTAACTGGAATCCGACTAAAACCCTCTCAGTTTTCTTGCAAAATTCTTCTAGTTGCAAAAGAAAGAAAGAAAGAAGATGAAAAAAGAGAGAAAATAGAGAGAGAGAGAGAGAGTGATGTGAATAAATGAATATGAATATGAAGAAATAGTATTTATTGAGACTCGCACAGGATTATCAGAAACTAAACTAAACACACTCATTAAAATTAAAATATTAGAAAAGATACTCATTATCCATTTCATTCTTTCTACAGGCATTTGCTTGTTAGATTTTCAGGTAATTGTGTCCCTTAATCGGACTGCTCCACAAGGAGGCCATTTTTTTTAACGCGTCGCATTTCTACATCTTGCCTTCATTCCTAGCACTTAAGCCCCCGACACTCACAGTCTGCTTCCCTCCGAGGCTTAGCCCCCCTCATAAAACTCTCAACTAGCCTGTTATCTTTATAGTGTGTGTAAAAAACCAGTCAAGTGCGAGCCGGACTCACACACGAAGGGTTCCGTATCACCGTATAATATTTAACATAAATAAAATATACACGTTTCTTGTCTGAGACCCCTTTAATTCTTAACTTTGTTATATTTTTATTATTTGTTTTTTACAGCAGCAATTGAAAAGCGTACTCTGTGACAATTTCAACTGTCTACCTGTTACGGTTCAAGAGATACAGCCGGCTGACAGACAGGCAGACGGAAGAATGGACGGACGGAGCGGAGGCTTAGTCATAGGGTCCTCTTAGCACCCCTTGGGTATGGAACCCAAAAAAAAAAACAGACAAAAGTTGGTAAAAAATTGCATACTTTTAATCAGACCTTTCTTATTTCAAGCAACAAAAGTCACAAAAAAGCAGAACAAATAACTTCTTTGCTTTAAAATATAAAATAATAGTGCAAACACCGTTCATATTGTACGTATTGTGAGGGACTAAAAATAGTCTGTTCTTTATAACAATGAGCTTTTTGTGTAGTGTACTGGGTTAATGAGAGCGTGTAGTTTCTTGAATACAATCGATACGAATTTATTTATGTTTTGCAAAAAAGAAAACAACAAGAATCATCAAAAATAAGAGAAGATTAGATGTATATCAATGGGGAGACCTCAGCCCAACCGTGGGATAAAAGGTACGTACTATAATTTTTTACAGGACCTTAATTTTAGAAACATTTTGAGTAAAACGTTCCGACGGCATTATTTTTTAGAATTCTTTATTAAAAAGAAGCAGGTTCTTAATAATCAATTACAATCTAGCCTAATAAGAAATGTTAATTTAACAGATTTTTTTACCTCTATTTTTTATAACACCTTCATTTTAGAAACATTTGATGTAAAACGTTCCGGCGGCATTTTCTTAATGAATACGTTGTTTACCGATAATTTTTGGTATTTTATACAACCTTAATTTTTGTTTAAGCTAATTTTACTTATCATTACAAACAACTTTTACTAAGAAAAAAACCCAGGAATCGCAAAAAAAACAGGTCCCAAATAGATTATCGAAGTACACAAATGTTAGTACTGAACTTTTTTAACACGACACATTTCTATATATTATCTTCATCCGCTAGCACTAGAGCCACACTCACAGACTGCTTCGCTCCGAGGCTTAGCCCTTCTCATAAAACTCAACTCCCGCCTGTTATCTTTGTAGTGTGGCACAAAGAGGCGCAATTTCCCTCAAAACAAACCCCTTTCCAGCTCTTTCCTCTCAATTTTAGTCTGAATTTAGATAACTGAGAGATTTTACTCAAGAAATTATATCGTTTTAGTAATTTGTCAGGTACTTCAGTTAAGTAAATGCAAGGAGTTTAATCTTTTCGGCTACGTTTTGTTACAAAATATGTTTGTTATTGCTTTTATTTACTCGCAAGTATTACCTTTTGATGGTCTTAACAACTTATTTTGAGAAACGCCTTTGAACTGTATGTTTGAACGTTTTCAAAGTAAGTTTAGTAAGCTTTAGCATCTTGTGTAAATAAATATGAACGTAGCTACTGAGTACCTAGTTTTGAGGTGGAGGAGCTCCAAATAAACAACATTGCAACTGCCCGTGGCAACCGATTTCGTCGGTGTAAAAACTTGTGCAATCTATTTATAATATTATGCATAGCTGAAGATTCCGAAATGGCCGAAATTCTACACAGGTTTTCGGTCTCTTCAATCCAGAGGGCCTAGACAAATAGCATTCGCTTCAGAGCGATTCTATTTCTATAACCGCTATTGCTTTCGCTAATGTTTCCATCATATGAATCGAAAACTATCGATAACGCTTGTCAAAAAGTGCCACTTAGCTATGCAACTCTATGGAAGTAATCGTTCGACGCTGTCGATTCATTTCATAGAATCGAATGTTGTTAACATTGTCTAGACCATTTCTATTCATTGACCTATGATCACGTGACATTTCGATAGCTTATGTCAAACCCATACATTTTTTGGCTTTTCTACTAGCGTCATCGCTAATCGAATGTTACTTTGTCTAGGCCCTCTGTTCAGCTTAATTATCTTCTTTAGTTAGGAATTTGGGGCCAGTGCCACTTCATATTCTATATAAGCCACATTGTTTACTCTAGTTTTAAATCTGTCAGATCTAAACACAAACATAGATTAAAAAGACTATCCAAACGAGCCCAAGGTTGAACTGAAACTTTTTTCTGCATGCCATATGTTCTAGTCATTTAAAAGCCCATAAAATATACGAGAATATTTGACGGGCTGTAAACGTTACGGTGTAAACTTTGCTTTTTGTAAACAAACATGGTGGACCACTTACAATTTATTTGCAGACAAAACAGTAAAGTGCTGGAGCAGTTTTTCATAGATTAATTTATTGATAATGATCATCATTCATCACGAATACATACAGTTCAAAATAGCGTGCACGAGACAAATTCCTGTGTCATGTGTTTGTACATGCATGCTTGCATGTATTTTCCATCAAAACTTGACAGCAAAGAACACTCTCTAGCATTTTGTTGCTCTGTCTGCGCTGACCTTTCAAGTGCTGATCGTACGACGACGCACAGTTTCATGACATTCTTTTAGCACATAACTAAATTATAATTCAGGCCCTGCATACGGTGGATAAAGAGAAAGACGCGATAAATGAATTTTCGATGGAAGCGCCCGAAATGACAAGCAAATGGTTTGTTTTAGATCACTTTTAAAGAACGTCGTGTTTTCAGCGCCTTAATCCTTATGGAAGCAGTTTCTTGCTCTTGCGATATAAAGAGTGAGTGCATGTCAAGAAAATGAAAACAAAAAACCGTGAATGTTTTCATCATACATTATTTATATTCTAATTTTAACATTTAATTCGGGCGGATTTAGATTTAAGAAAACCTTTTACAGGTTTTAAATTACTTCTCTTCGATAAATCTGCCTCAGAAATATATAATTTAAATAAAATAATTAAAACTTTCCACAGAGTTTAAATATGTCGAAATTTTAATAATTGATAAGTTTTAGATAACTTACGTTTTCGAAATCCTTTCATAATAACTAAATTTTTCCTACTATTATATTTTTTTACTTAATTATTTTATGCTTAAAGAGAATTAGCCCACAACGTAACTTGAACCCATTAAAACGATAACATTCGGTACAATATTTGCAATATCAGTGACTAGGTCAAGGGTTTACCACCGGGGAGACCCTTCCGTGCCTCTGATAGCACGTGAAGCTGTTGTCCCGGCTGTCATTCGTAGATCTTTGACAGTCGTTACTGGTAGTCAGAAGCCGAAAAATCTGATAACCAGTCTTCCAAGTGGTATCGTGTTAACCAGTACAGTTCGCGCAAAAGTTTATGAGCTCTTGGAAGTTGCATGCGAGTGGCTCTGCAGTATGCATAATATAGGTGTCCGAAGGAACTTACCATATGCGGTTTCCTTCCAGAGTTTCTTGCCCATTATTCTCCATACGAAACTACATTTTGGAAGGGGCAACTAGAATCAATTCTATTTTTTTTGTAAAATTTGACGTTCAAAAGTGCCTTTTATGTGCCTATTTGAAATAAATGATTTAGTCAAATGAGGTAAATGAGGTAGTCAGAAGCCGAAATGTCTGACAACCAGTCTTACCAAGGGGTTTCGTGTTACCCAATATTTCATCTGAAGTACTGGTACTGGTGGGTGCTGATACGCGGAGTACAATAATTGTACATATTTTTATTTACTTTTTTATAATGTGTTACTCACAGATTAATAGCTAATTTCATTTTTTTTTCTTTATCTCTCCGTGACATCACAGCAGTTGGCTCTACCAGAATACCAGTGCTGCGATACTTATTTTTTAAATGTCGCAGCGTCATGCTGAGATAGAGGCCTTTTGGCCTCGTACAGGACTTTCTGTTGTTATTTTCATTTTACATTTTTTAATTTTTTTATAATGTGTTTAGTTTAGTTTGTGATAATCCTGTGCGAGTCCCAATAAATACTTTTTCTTTCTTTCTTTCTTTGGTATTCAGCTGGATCCGGTTAGACTGGAAGCTGATCCCAGTTCATTTGAGAAAAGGCTAGCCAGATGATAACTAGGTCAAGGGGTTAGAAATATATTGTAATTACATACTTGGAATTGGGAACTCCCGATAGTATACCTTATCATCTGGTGTACCTAAGTAGGTACAGTATGCTCTTTTTGTAAATTGGATCACGCATGAGACATAACACAAGTAATTATCTCTACACGATGTTTTTTTCTAAGAAATATTGTTTTTATTTTGATAGTAATAATGTTGAGTTTAACGTATAACATTTGATTATCTGTAAATATTTTGTACTCACAATCATGTCTAACATCAGGTGTTAACTAGGTACACGAAAGAAAAAAAATAAAAAAACAGTAGACGGACTAAAGTTAATAAAAAATTGTTCTTTCTTATTTCAAGCAGAAAAAGTCACAATTTAGCAGAACAAATAACTTCTTTGCTTTAAAAATATAATAATAGTGTAAACACCGTTCATGTTGTATTGCGAGTTAATAAAAATAGTCTGTTCTTTTTAATAATTCGACCTTTGCTAGCATTATCGCTTGTTTCATCGGCATCACTAAATATTTTTTAAATGTTTGTACCTCGTTAGATAACTAATTAAAAGAAGATGTCTTCTCCGTAATTTGTACGCTTAATGCCATAGTAAAAATTTGAGATAACTAGTGTGAAAGTTCATGTAGATGATTTTTGGAAATGGTTAACAAACTTCTTCCTTTAACTTTTAACTGTTTGATATTTTAGAACATTTGGTTACATCGAAAGGTGTGTTTAAGTATCAGGTATCCAATGAAATAGCAATGAATGCTATAATATTCGAGAGTTTAGAGAAAAGTGAAACTAAGTGACAAATTCTGGGAAATTTTCAAAAATACATAAAAAAATATTTTTCTCGAATCGCATGAATGTTCGCCTAAGCTTTATGGGGTGCTTAATTATTGCAAATTGGTCACACTACGAGTATCACGCCCCGGAAGGAATACGTCAAATTACAAAAGTCACCCTGTATAATTGTCGATGTGAACACAAATGTACTGAACAGCAGATTTTTCTTCTCTGTATGAAAATATATAATGTCTGTAAAATACTGGATGTGACTATTTAGAAGAGACAGACAAAGACTCTCAATCACAATCTTTTTGAAGCCTATTGCTAATCCATTGCTGCATATGTTCGAAAAATTTGTCTGCTCAATAACGTAAATAACGCAATGAATGTTTTTGAACTGCCAAAATGAAAGCCATTCCTACTGTTAGTGTATTACGCAATTACCCCGCTGAAGAAAATAAACATCAATCTATCAATTATAGAATGCTGCACCTACCGACACAAATTAAATAAATTAAGACAGCTGTCAAACCAAACATTAGGGCTGAAATCAAGATTAATGAAGCCACTGTTTCAAATAAGGTTTATTTTTGAATTTATTAACGAAACAAAAAGCTTCACTGTTAAACAAGGCGAAAATGTTAAACAATAGAAAACATGGTACATGAAAGCAGACTAATAAGTTTTTTTAAATAGAATACTTTGGCTTGCATGTCTTTGAGGTCAGATAGGCAGGCGCTCCATGTAAAATACTGGTATTCAGCTGCATCCAGTTAGACTGGAAGCCAACCCCAACATAGTTGGGAAACGCTAGGAAAATTTATATTATCTTCAATAAGATTTTTCTAGGGGAAGTGTTTTCTGACACCAAATTATAAAACGAATACTCAGTTCTGGAAATCTGTAGGTCAAATAAATATATGTAGAAAACCAATAGCTAAAAGTGTCACGAGCCTATTTATTATTATTATTATTTATTTTACCATCACTTACAACTATTATTACAGGTACAACCCAATGCAATAGTGAAGCAAACTTAATAATAACAACTTATTTTCTAAAACTTATTACAATGTTATCCTTGTGCATAACACTAGCTTCTGCTCACGACTTCGTCCGCGTGCAATTTCTTGTGTTAACATAAAATATATCCTATGACACTCGGCAATACCATAGCTTCCCATTTCGGAATTGGATCAGTAGTTCTGAAGATTACACCGTACATACAAACTCACAAATTTTTCCTCTTAATAATATTGGTATAGATATCACACAAACTTAGAGTATTGTAGGCCCTTAATAACACATAAACCACTACCAAGAAAAAAAGACTAGAGTGTCATCTACCAAGAAAAATACAAGGAATTCTCTCAATCCGTAATAAAGGGTTTTATATTATTGAGTAAAATTATCTATGGAAAGTACCTAAATAGTGTGTTGATGACATATTATAACAAAATAAATAATATGAATAGCTTTAATAAATTGTAATCAGTAGTCGTATTAATTAATGTACTATATGATTCCTGAGACTTTATCTTTTAATTATTGTAAGAAAAGATATTATACATACATCAAAATTATCTAGGGATCAAGCACGTTGTTGCTAGTCACTAAAAATCATATTTTTTTTATTACATTTTTTGTAACTCCTATGTATACTTTTTAGTAAATTTCGTCATTTGAAAAGGGAATAGTTTTTGAATTTCGATCAGAACATGAAAATCTTCTGCCAAGTCGTATTCCTATATAATCCTGCAACGGAATTGAAGCCGAATCAGTTAAATTTCTGCCATACTTCTGAGTGGTATAAATACAAATGAACGTTATTATGGAGAGAAGACGTCATTTGAGCCGAGAAGAAATGATCAGAGCCGTGGGAATGTTGGAAGCTGGTTCTCGGCAACGTGCTGTGGCAATCGCACTGGGTACTACGCAGTATTATAAGTCGACTTTGGACACGTTACTGCATCACGAGCACGCATCACCACACGCAGACAAGGTCGTTACATACAAATTACTGCTCGACGAAATCGTACAATGACCGCAATGATGTTGGTTAAGAGGCTTCATAGCTCTCTCCGGGATGTTAATAAGCGACCAAACCATAAGAAATCGCTTGCATGAAGTCAATCTCCATTCCCGAAGGCCGCTACGTGTACCACCTATTGACTGGCTCGTGAACACAGAAATTGGGCAGCTGAAGAGTGGCGTTTTGTGTGTTTTTCTAACGAATCTCGCATTAGTATGATGACTGTATTGGGGAACCCCAGAACGACAAGAACGTATAAAATCATGCCAGGAAATCCATGCATACAGTGGTGGAACAATCATAATATTGGCAGGTATTTGAATCGGCGGAAGAACCGAACTGATTTTGATCAGAGGCAATCTCAATGCACAGATTTTTGCTGAAACGAATACTGTATCTGATGTTGTCATTCCTTTGCGGACCCAATTTGGTGCTTCATATCTGTTTATGCATGATAATGGACGTCCACACACTGCCAGAGTCGTTGCAAACACACTTACCGCAGCTAATATCAACGTCCTACCATGGCCTGCTCAATCGCCAGACATGACTCCCATTGAGCACGCATGGGATATGCTTCAAAGAAGAGCTCTGCCAAATATAGATGCCGTATACACACCAGAAAATCATTTTCGCCTGTTACAACGGACGTGGGCAGTCATTCAGCAATGTGATTCGAATGAACTCGTATTGAGTACGGCCGAATCGCTGCGATTGTGTTATTCGCGTTAACAGCGAAAATACAGACTACTATTTTTTATATTATGCCAGAAAAACCTTTAAAAACTTTTATTTTAATCTTTTTATCACATTTTAATGTCAGTCAATCCTGACATCAGAATCTCATAAAAAGATAAAATAAGTTGAAAAATCCAACAGAAACAAAAATCGCGAAAAGTCTATATTAATGCAAAAGCAGTGAAGACTTCGTCGATGTACATAATCGAAAACATTTTATTTCATCAATCTAAATAAAGATTTTTATTTAATTTTAATATAGGTTGTTTGTGTATGTCAGTTTAAATGTTTGTAAACGCACCCACAATACAGGAGAAATTCCTAGTATGGGGCAACGTTTTTTAAAAATAAAAAATAAAATAATTGGCCAATATTTTTTTTTAAACAAATCCCTTGATCCCTAGACACTTTTGATGTGTATTATTTAAAAGTAATTATTATCTCCGCAGTTTAATCTCTTCTTCTGTTTGAGTAAAAGTTATACGGAATAGCATAGGCCAAGCTTATTTACTAGACAACTTTATTATATTAGCAAGAGCAGAGGTGATTTAGTGCAATAGGCCGCGACTGACGAGTAGTAAATGATAAATGATAAATGATTTTATTTCTGTAAGTTGGTTTGAACAAACACTTTTACACGTCAATCATATTTTTTAAACTAGACTAGTGTTATGTTAGCTAGTCAATAAGGCGGTAGTAATTACTGCACCCTAATTACATAACACGCTATCTATCAAAATCTGAATCATTTTGAAGCCTACTGCTAATCCATTGCTTCATATGTTCGAAAAATTTGTCTGTCAACAACGTAAATAACGCAATGAATGTTGTTGAACTGTCAAAATGAAACCCATTCCTACTGTTAGTGTATTACGTAATTACCCCGCTGAAGAAAATAAACATCAATCTATCAATTATAGAAAGCTGTACCTTTTTTTTTTTTTTTTTTTGTTTTCGGGTGGAAACCTTCAAAAGGCACCCGACCTCTGGGGATGGAGGTCGGGGAGTGTGGGATTTTTACCTCACTAAAGCCACCCCGGTGATCACCATCAGCACATAGAGGGGGTCCCGGTTCCTCTTAAAAGACCAATTCCGGAACACCCCCTGTGCAACGCCTGAAAAGCACATCCCTGGGAGAATGCTGTACCTACCGACATAAATTAAATAAATTAAGAGAGCTGTCAAGCCGAACATTAGGGCTGAAATCAAGATTAATGAAGCCACTGTTTCAAATAAGGTTTATTTTTGAATTTATTAACGAAACAAAAAGCTTCACTGTTAAACAAGGCGTAAATGTTGAACAATAGATAACATGGTACATGAAAGCAGACTAATAAGTTTTTTTAAAATAAAATACTTTGTCTTGCATGTCTTTGAGGTCAGATAAGCAGTCACTCCATGTAAAATACTGGTATTCAGCTGCATCCAGTGAGACTGGAAGCCACCCCAACAGAGTTGCAAAAATGCTAGGAAAATTGATATTGTCTTTGTAGCGGCACCTACAACGTCACATGCGAGCTACGCGTCAGACTGACGTCACGCAAAATCCTGCATCGCGCAAGTAGAGTTTACCGCGCAACTAGCATATATACAACATCCCGACATCAATCGTCGGGCAGTTGCCCACCAGACACTACACCCGTCTGGTCGGAGGATCCTCCCTTTTCAATGAGTATGAGTGAACTTTACACCCTGTTCCTCATACCTCTATACTGGTGACCCCGAACATGAACGTCAGCGCAGCCTTCGTGAAAGTACATCAGCGTGACGTCATCATCACTTCCTTCAAGCTTTCGAGCGGCGAGTCACACAGCCAGCAAGCACCGACGGCTTCAACAAGATAAGGCTTCAATAAGATTTTTCTACGGGGAGTATTTTCTGACACCAAATTATAAAACGAATACTCAGTTCTTGAAATCTGTAGGTCAAATAAATATGTGTAGAAAACCAATAGCTGAAAGTGTCAGCCTATTTATTATTATTATTATTTATTTTATCATCACTTACAACTATTATTACAGGTACAACCCAATGCAATAGTGAAGCAAACTTAATAATAACAACTTATTTTCTAAAACTTATTACAATGTTATCCTTGTGCATAACACTAGCTTCTGCTCACGACTTCGTCCGCGTGCAATTTCTTGTGTTAACATAAAATATATCCTATGACACTCGGCAATACCATAGTTTCCCATTTCGGGATTGGATCAGTAGTTCTGAAGATTACACCGTACATACAAACTCACAAATTTTTCCTCTCAATAATCTAATATATAAAATTCTCGTGTCACAGTTTTCGTTGCCATACTCCTCCGAAACGGCTTAATCGATTTTGATGAAATTTTTTGTGCTTATCCGGTATCTATGAGAATCGGCCAACATCTATTTTTTTTTTTTTTTTTTTGGTAGGTAGGGTAGGGAGTTAGGTAGGTAGGTAGGTAGGGTAGATAGGTAGGTAGGGTAGGTAGGTAGGTAGGGTAGGTAGGTAGGTAGAGTAGGTAGGTAGGGTAGGTAGGTAGGTAGGGTAGGTAGGTAGGGTAGGTAGGTAGGGTAGGTAGGTAGGGTAGGTAGGGTAGGTAGGGTAGGTAGGGTAGGTAGGTAGGGTAGGTAGGTAGGGTACGCCGTAGATAAGTACCGCAACCCGTGCGAAGCCGGGGCGGGCAGCTAGTATTAGTATAGATATCACACAAACTTAGAGTATTGTAAGTCTTTAATAACACATAAACCACTACCAAGAAAAAACGACTAGAGTTATCTACCAAGAAAAATACAAGGAATTCTCTCAATCCGAAACAAAGCGTTTTATATTACATACATTACATAATCAGCCTATAACGTTCCCACTGCTGGGACACAGACTCCTCTCTGTGAGAGAGGTAGTGGGCCGTAATCCACCACGCGGGCCCAGTGCGGGTTGGTAGATGTCACATGTCTTCGATTTTTTTTTTAATTATAGGGCATGCCGGTTTCCTCACGATGTTTTCCTTTACCGTTTTGAGAGCAGTGGTGATGAAACTAAATACACAAAGTAAAGGGCCTGCCTGGGTTCGAACTCGCGGCCTACAACTCGTAAGTCGGGGCTGATACCATTGTGTCACCACTGCTAGTGGTAGCCCAATGGTACACCCGTGGTACACGTTTTATATTATTGAGGAAAATTATCTATGAAAAGTAAATAGTGTGTTGATGACATATTATAACAAAATAAATAATATGAATAGCTTTAATAAATTGTAATCAGTAGTCGTATTAATTAATGTGCTTTATGATTCCTGAGGCTTTATCTTTTAATTATTGTAAGTAAAGATATATACACACACAACATCAAAGGTGTCCAGGGATCAAGCACGTTTTTGCTAGTTACTAAAAATCATATTTTTTTATTACATTTTTTGTAACTCCTATGGATACTTTTTAGTAAATTTCGTCATTTGAAAAGGGAATAGTTTTTGAATTTCCATCAGAACATGAAAATCTCCTGCCAAGTCGTATTCCTATATAATCCTGCAACGGATTTGAAGCCAAATCAGTAAAATTTCTGCCATACTTCTGAGTGGAATAAATAAAAATGAACGTTATTATAGAGTGAAGACTTCATTTGAGCCGAGAAGAAATGATCAGAGCCGTGGGAATGTTGGAAGCTGGTTCTCGGCAACGTGCTGTGGCAATCGCACTGGGTACTACGCAGTGTTATAAGTCGACTTTGGACACGTTACCGCATCACGAGCACGCATCACCACACGCAGACAAGGTCGTTACATACAAATTACTGCTCGACGAAATCGTACAATGACCGCGATGATGTTGGTTAAGAGGCTTCATAGCTCTTCCGGGATGTCAATAAGCGACCAAACCATAAGAAATCGCTTGCATGAAGTCAATCTCCATTCCCAAAGGCCGCTACGTGTACCACCTATTGACTGGCTCGTGAACACAGAAATTGGGCAGAAGAAGAGTGGCGTTTTGTGTGTTTTTCTAACGAATCTCGCATTGGTATGAGGCCAAATCACACACACTGTATTGGGGAACCCCAGAACGACAAGAACGTTTAAAATCATGCCAGGAAGTCTATGCATACAGTGGTAGAAGAATCATAATATGGGCTGGTATTTGGATCGGCGGAAGAATCGAACTGATTTTGATCAGAGGCAATATCAATGCACAGATTTTTGCTGAAACGAATGTATCTGATGTTGTCATTACTTTGCAGACCCAATTTGGTGCTTCATTTTTATTTATGCATGATAATGCACATCCACACACTGCCTGAGTCGTTGCAAACACACTTAGCAGCTAATATCAACGTCCTACCATGGCCTGCTCAATCGCCCGACTTGACTCCCATTGAGCACGCATGGGATATGCTTCAAAAAAGAGCTCTGCCAAATATGGATGCCGTACACACACCAGAAAATCTCACAAATTTTCGCCTGTTACAGCGGATGTAGCCATTCAGCAACGTGATTTGGATGATCTCATATTGAGTATGCAATCGCTGTGATTGTGTTATACGCGTTAACGGCGGGAATACAGACTACTAATTGTTTATTTTATGCAAGAAAAACCTTTGAAAACTTTTATTTTTATCTTTTCATCACATTTTAATGTCAGTCAATCCTGACATTAAAATCTGATAAAAAGATAAAATAAGTTGAAAAATCCAACATAACCAAAAATCACGAAAAGTCTATATTAATGCAAAAGCAGTGAAGACTTCATCGATCTACATAAACGAAAACATTTTATTTCATCAATCTAAAAGTTAAATTTAATTGAGTACATGAATAACAACTTATATCTAATTAATTAACCTAACCTAACTAAAACTATTAACAAACTAAAAAATGGCGTCAAAAAATTCCTCCGCATCGCTGTCGACTGGTAATGTACCCAAGGGACTGGCGGCATTGCCACGTTGTATGGCAATGCTTAGCCTCTGGCCTAGGAAAAAGCCAGCCCTTGGGTCACGAGAAGTGTCAAACAGTTCAATCTAAATAAATATTTTTATTTAATTTTAATGTAGGTAGTCAGGATTGGGAGCGCCTTGAAGGACTTTTTAAAAATAAAAATAATGAATTAATTATTAAACTCTATATTAAGACTATATGAGACGTCTTACAGATTGGGATGTAAATAACGTACTGCCTTAGGAACTAACTTAGACTAAACAAACTTATTTTTATCAAATGTGCAACCTCAGCGACCACACAGATCGTGCTGGGCAAAAGTGCTTACACCCGCAATATCTGTAAGGGCTGTGGTTCTATAACTCCTCCCTCACCAAGTGCGAAATTATCGGTAATATTTGGATTCCGATGATTCCGCATACAAGACAATTTTCTCCAAAATACTATACTAAGACATACTATAGCTAAGATTACATAGAGTAATATAGTTGCTAAACTAACACTATTTGTTTTCACTGCACTATCACTTTCCACTATTTCACTTTTTAATGTGTAAGATAGATGTTTTAAATCGTCAAAGTTTAAGTTGTTTAGATTCACTGTTTTGTTCCAGTTAATCGATGTTTCCTCTAATTTGGGTAGAACTGCGACAGGAGTTACCCGATATTGTATTTTCCCTGAATAATGTTGCCTTTTGTGTAATTTAATGTCTTTCAGATAGACCCTGCAGTTTTCATCAATTTCCAATAAATATGTGCCCTTGATCGGTTTCCTGATAACATCATTGGCACATGTTTCAGTAAGCATTATTTCATTTCTTGTGTAAATTATCCAGTTGAAGAAGTCAATAGGCTGTACTTTTAGACTTTCCAGGTTAACTGCGAGGGGTTTACACAAACTGAGGTTTGAAGAAAAATTCATTAATTGTTCTATACACGTACTTTCAGGATACAATACAACATCGTTTCCCTTGCACAGGAACTGGTTGGCTGCCATCTATTCACATGGGTTGGCTAGCGGTAAGTACGTGGGACCTTTCACCATAAGGTACGGGTATTTAGGGATAATAGTGGTCGTTTTGTTTTCATTGAAAATTGGAAGTGAATAAATTTTGAAATAATTATACGTATTTTTATCTATTAATGGAATTTCCATAATGAATGTTATTTGGTTTTCTTTTACATAAGCTTTAACAGACATTGTTCTTTCTAGCATTAATAACGTTTTTTCCGTAACAGGATAAATTAGGCTTTCAGTTTCAGAAATATTGCTTAATAATGCTAAGAGTTCAGATGGGTCAACAATGGTTTGATGTACAACAGATACCTTTGTAAATGATAATGCAGTTTCGATCTCATTTAAAACAGTATAAATTGACCTAAAATTACTTATAAACATATCAAACATGCTTAAAACATATGTAGAGTAAATAGAGTTATTTTCTTTAGTACCTATGTTTTTTACTATTCTTTCTATGCGTTTCATGCGTTCATCTAAGATTTGAATATTTTCCTGTATAGATGTAGATTTGTTAGTAATAGAGTCAAGCATTTTTGAAATTATGGTTATTTTCTTATCCACGTGTGTTTGACCAATTTTTAGCTGTGCTAGTTGAGCATCGTACTTAATCGCATCCTCATGAGCTAGATTACCGGTAAGTATTTTAATCATTGAGCCAAGAGGATCAATGAGGCCACGTTTGAAACGTTTTGATGGAATAAGCTGCCTGAATTTTCTGACTGTTGAATTGCGTAAGTATTCTACCTGTAATTTCATATTTTGGAACTCATTTGCGTAGGGCTTATGAATGTCAACTATATCACTAAATTCTTTGTATCTATTAATATTTAACATTAAATCATAATCTATCGCCTTAAAATCTAATATCTTAACTATAGTCCACTTATCTTTCTCTATTACCGCCTGTCCTTGTTTGACAGGTAGTATACCTGGGTTATTTTTAATCTCTTGAAGTTGAAGGCCTTGGATCTTGATCATCAGTTTCAAGATCACCACGACCAGCCACAACCTGTGAAGGACGTTTAACGTTCTTTAGAGGCACTTTACTTTGTCTTTTACCTATCTGTACTGGTACTACGTTCTTATTAGCTTTTCCTGTTACTTTTGCTCTATGATATCTAGGTTTATCTTTACTTTTTCTTATGTTAATGTCCTTTACAAATATATTATCTTCCTCCTGTAAGCTTAACTCAATTTCACCACCCTTCTTTTCCCTGGCCTTTTGTTTGGCGTTAAGAGTCTTTTCGGCTATATATTTATACAGATATTTCGTTCGTTTTGCATGATCTTTAACTAACTGTTGTGTGTACGCTTTTTCTAAGTCTACATCGAATATTTTATTAGAGTCAGTGTGTCCAAATGTTGCTTCAAAAGGTGTTAATCCAGTGGTGGAGTGTATTGTATGATTGTATGCCATTATGGAATAGGTCATGACAGATGCGGCATCCGTACATTTACGTTCATACTTCGCAAGCCTATATATCTCTATGATGGTGGAATGAAAGCGCTCTACGATGCCAGTAGAGTTAGGATTATTTGGCGTTGTTATGTGAATTTCTATTTTGTACATAGACAAAAGTTCTCGCATAAGTTCATTATTGAATTCAGTGCCAGGGTCACAGGATATTTTCCTGGGAACACCGTATATTGAAAAATACTTTAATAGAGCTCGCGCTACTTCTGTCGATTGCCTACTTGAAATTTCAATAGCCTGTCCTAATTTGCTGAATGCGTCTACCAGCGTTAGGTAATATTTACTTTCTATATTAAATAAGTCAATAAATATCTCTTGAAACGGGGCATCTTGTGTCTGTGTTAATTGTAACATTGGTTTTATGGGCTTTCTGTCGTATTTCATTAGTTTTTAAGGCTCACACATATTTATAATTGCCGCTATCGTATCTTGCATGTTTTCCCAATAATAGTTTCTGCGAATTCTAACCATAGTTTCTTTAATTCCCCTATGGCATGTTTTTCCTTCGTGATGTTTTAGTATAACAGACTTTTGTTCTTTTTCATCTTCTATATATATTACTCTGTCTGTACACTCGAAGAACTGCACTGAGTCTTTCTTAAAGATTTCTATAATAACTTTAGTAAATAGCCGTCTATGTATGCCGTTCTCAAAGTAAATAAAGTATTTACGCTTGGGTGTAACATATTCTTTTAAGAATTGCTTTATTAAGTCTTCATTATCTAATGGAAGAAATACTTCTAAAACTTTTTGATTTTTCCTAGATAAATTTTGAACTTGTATTTTATTTTGAAACCAGGTAAACACCAATATTTGGTTTGGTTTGGTGTCAATTGCCTCTCTTAAGATTGGAATCCCTAGTGAGTCTGGTTCTATGTTGGAAGCTACTGTACTTGTTCTGCTGCTACTGGTTATTGAACGAATGGGGAAGTTATCTTGAAATAGGTCCGCAGGTGCAGTCACGTCAGAGTCAGAATCTGAAATGGTTACTATTTCCGTGTCATTTTCTATGTTAGCTTTAGTAGTAAATTTGTCAAGTTCTTTTAATTGTTTTATTACTTTTTGTATTTCAGATTCGTCTACGTTAACATCCATTGATATGTCATCTTCGGAATCTATAGCATTAAGTTTTATGCGTGACAATGCATCTGCATTACTATTCTGTTTGCCATTTTTATAAATAATTGTGAAGTCATATTCTTGGAGGCGGAGGCGCCAACGAGTCAATTTACTATTGGGTTCTTTCAGGGAATAAAGCCAGGCAAGAGGTCTATGGTCTGTAAAAATTTGGAATTTATGTCCGTACAAATAGGGTCTGAAATGTTTCACGGCCCAAATAATAGCTAAGAGCTCTCGTTCAATTGTGCTATAACGTGTTTCAGTGTCGCTAAGGGTTCGACTAGCATATGCGACTGGTTTGTCTGCTCCGATAGGTCCTTGGGATAGGACAGCACCGAGTGCCACGTTAGAGGCGTCAGTTGTCAAAATATAGGGTTTAGTAGAGTCAGGGTATTGCAATAAAGGGGTATTAGTCAGTACTTCTTTGCATTTTTCGAAGGCATCTATGTAGTTTTGGTCTATGATAATTTTGTTTCGTTTCTTGAGACAAGACGTTAGGGGTTGAGTGATTCTAGCGAAATCTTTAATGAATTTTCTATAGTATCCGACCAGCCCAAGAAAACTTTTTATTTCTGTTGTCGTTCTAGGGAGAGGATAATCTATAATAGCTTTAATTTTATCATTATTTGGTTTTAGTCCGTCTCTAGTTATCGTATGGCCAAGGTATAAAACTTCTTTTCGTAAAAATTCGGATTTATCCAGTTGTATTTTTAAGTTAGTCTGTCGTAGTCTGTCAAAAACGGCTCTAAGTTTCTGTAGGTGGTCCTGAAGGCTAGAAGAATAGACAATGACGTCATCTAAATAAATGAGGCAATGTATACCTTGGAGACCTCTGATAATGTTGTCCATGGCTCGTTGAAAGGTTGCCGGCGCTGTTTTAAGTCCGAACGGCATTCTCAAGAACTCATAATGTCCGTTCTGGGTGCTAAATGCAGTTTTGGATATATCATCGTTATTTAATTCAATTTGGTGGTAGCCATTAGCTAAATCAAGCGTTGTAAAGTAAACGCTTTTGCCCAATTTGTCAAAAAGGTCAGTAATGTTAGGAAGGGGATATTTGTCGTCAACTGTAATGTCGTTAAGTCTTCTATAGTCGATTACCATTCTGTATTTGATTTCACCAGAAGCATCTAGTTTTTTGGGAACAAGATGGACTGGTGAGCTCCAGGGGGAAAAGGATTCTTGGATCACGTTATCTTTCAAAAGTTTTTCAACTTGTTTATTAATTTCTGCTGCTTGAGCAGGGGCTTGTCTATATGGTTTAGTGTAAATCGGGTCTTCATTCTTTGTCCTAATACAGTGTTTTACCTGATTAGTGAAGCTTAAAGGTATGTGTTCACAATAGAATATGTCTTTATATTCTTCACATAATTGTCGTATAGATGCTCGTTCTTCGTCATTCATGTGGTCTAGTCGTAATTTAGTTAGATTGTCGCGTAATAATTTCTCAGTCTCTATATTTTGGTCATCTATGGAATTTATATGGCATCCATTTTCCTCGTATTTAGATACTATAAACGGCTTGGTGACACATAATTCTATCTGTTTATCAAGAGTGTTTTGTATAATGGTGGTTGCAAAACCGTTTACACATTTCACAAGAGCAGTAGGCATTCGTACTCCTTCACCGAATTCCGTATAATCTAATACTCCCACACCATTTAATAAATTGGTTGGTAATTTTGCTCTAATTTCTGATCTCGGTGGAAGTAATACAACATGTATAACATTAATATCCGTGTCTATGCATATAGGTATTTCAGCCGTCTTTGTGAGTAGAACATGTTTCTTTAAATCTATAACAGCTTCTAACTGTTTTAAAAGATCATTTCCTATCAGCCCATCGTATAACGAGTCTACGTTGTATACATAGAACTTATGATGATCTTTACTTTGAAATACAGGAAACAGGGGAATTTGCAATACCTGATTATGTTTACTTGAAGCGTGCGTACTTACTACTTCAAATGGTTCGTATGATATGTAGTTAGAAAAATAGGTAGTTGCTATTCTAGGATGTATAAATGAACGAGTACTACCAGTGTCGATCATGAATTTTCCGTTTATTTCCGGTATGTAAATATGTGGCAATTTTAATTTTACCGTATTATAATTTAATATTATTTTTTCAGGTCCGGCCAGTCTATGGAGGCTCGCATGTAAAAATTTTTTACTTGTTCTGGTTCAGTAATATTATCTTTATTTTTAATTTGTTCATTTTTATCTAAGTCTTGTGTAGGGGTTGCGGGTACAGAGTCTATTGGAAAATCATTTTCTTCACTAGGGAAATATTCAGATAAATCATAACAATATTCGTATGCCGCAGGGTAAGGAAAATAGTCATTATAAGAAGGGTAGAGTTCTAATTCATTTATAGGGAATCCCTGCTGAGCTGCTCTTTGCGGAGCAGTTCTCATAGTAGCATCGGTAATATCTGGTTGAGGATTGTTTTGTTGTGGAATAGGAGCATGATTATTACTGCCAAACTGACGCGGAAGCATTGGCATCATTTGTTGATAACCAAGGGGTCTATAACCAAAATTAGGTCGGTAACCAAATTGCGGCGGCACCAAATTTTGTTTACTCGTACCAAGTTGGCCTTGATTGTGCCCTGGCATGATACTTGGCCTATTAGGTGGAATCCCGAAATTAAATTTAGGTGTTGCACCAACATTATTTTTAAATGATGGATTTTGTTGCATCATTGGCATCGGCCTGAAACCTGGTGGTTATGGAATAAACCAAATTTAAATGTTGGTTGTGGTGCAACTGTGTTGCTAGCCTGCGGTTTAGTATTATGGTTTGGATTTAACATTTTGGCGCGCATCTGATACTGATCATAGAAATTAACTTCTTCCAAAACTACAGATAAGGCCTCTTCCAATGTGCGTGGATTTTTCAGACGCACAATACGTACCATGTTTTCTGGTAAATTATATAAAAATACCTGTAGGGCTGAGTTATTATAAATAGTAGTCTTACTTACTCGCAAATTTTGATCACTAATTTGATTAACCTTTGGCAACAACACTGATTTTACCGTTTGAATTCGTGCACAAAAATCACTGTGACTCTCATTGTTTTTAATCTTTAAAGTTTCTAATTCGATAGCCAAACACTCTTCGCTTCGCGGATCGCCAAAATGTAACTCTAGCAATTCCTTGAATTCCGCCCACGATCGAATGTCTCCGCGCTCGCTGATAAGCGCGGCTGCGTCACCCGTTAAGCGGCTAGTCACAACATGCATTAAGTATTCATGTTGTAATTCAGATGATTTGAACTTATCGATAATATGGTCACATTTGCGCAAGAATAAATTCAAATGACGTTTATTACCATCAAAACTGGGTAGAATTTTGTACAATTCATTTGGGATAAGTTTTATTTCTGACATTTTTGTGTTTATTTAAATTATTTCTTAAGTAATACTTAACTCTATGAACTCTATTAACTCTACCAATATTACTTATTACAATAATTACTACTAGTATAGTTATTAAGTGTTTCTGAACTCAATATGTATACTTATACCTATTTAGTGTTTAAAAACAGTTGTATGTTAACTAAAGTATTCTTACATTACACTTATAATACTTAATTATTTAAGAAAACCATAAAACAGTCAAAATGGAAAACTTCCAATTCCAAGTTTACCGAAAGGATATGGGCACGGATATCAAGGAGGTGAAAAGTCGTACTCACCAGCCTGCCACGCCCATCATCAGCTCTCAGCACTCCTCGTCACCGACGATATTTATTTGGTTCGTGGGATCACCTTGCCGTACACCACGCGTACCGTTGTGAAAATCGGGAAAAGTCTAATCGCGAAAAATCACTTAACGCGCGACAGCTTCCTCAGTGATCCTACCGGCTGCGCCAGTCAGGATTGGGAGCGCCTTGAAGGACTTTTTAAAAATAAAAATAATGAATTAATTATTAAACTCTATATTAAGACTATATGAGACGTCTTACAGATTGGGATGTAAATAACGTACTGCCTTAGGAACTAACTTAGACTAAACAAACTTATTTTTATCAAATGTGCAACCTCAGCGACCACACAGATCGTGCTGGGCAAAAGTGCTTACACCCGCAATATCTGTAAGGGCTGTGGTTCTATAACTAGGTTGTTTGTGTATGTCAGTTTAAATGTTTGTAAACGCACCCACAATACAGGAGAAATTCCTAGTGCGGGGCAACGTTTTTTTAAATAAAAAAAAAAAAAAAATTGCCAATACTTTTTTTTAAACAAATCCCTTGTTCCCTAGACACTTTTGATGTTTATTATTTAAAAGTAATTATTATCTCCGCAGTTTAACCTCTTCTTCTGTTTGTGTAAAAGTTATACGGAATAACATACCATAGCCTATTTATAAGGCAATTTTATTATATTAGCAAGAGCAGAGGTGGACCAGTGCAATTGACCGCGATTTACGAGTTGTAGTTCGTAGGTTCCAACCCAGACCGGTACTTTACTTTGTGTAAGTATTCATCACCGCTGCTCTCAAAACGTTGAAGGACAAAATCGTGAGGAAACGACAACATGCGACATCCTCCAACCGCACCAGGGGGTCTACTCTCTAAGCACGAAATCCGTAGTTTCAGCCAACGTTACGGGCGCTTCCTACTCCGTATCACCTGCGGACATAAGATTAGTTTGGGGCCTGACCTAAGAATGAACGACACCTTATGAATGATGTGACAGTTGTCTCTTTTTTTTTTGTTTTCGGTGGGAAGCCTTCGAAAGGCACCCGACCTCTGGGGATGGAGGTCAGGGAGTGTGGGATTTTTACCTCACTAAAACCACCCCGGTGATCACCATCAGCACATAGAGGGGGTCCCGGTTCCTCTTAAAAGACCAATTCGGGAAATCACATCCCTGGGGAGACTGTAAAGGGGCCTCCCCTGAGCCTCGCTATGCACGGCAGCACGTGACCATTGTGCAGCCATCTTCCCTGCGGTCACTCGGTGGGCGGACAGAGTCCCCGCTCTGTGCGCCTGCGCCCCAAAAGTCCACCTACCTTGATTGGTAAGCGGGTTTTGGCGTATTAGGCGCCTGACAGTTGTCTCTACTCCCGATGTGTTTTTACCTGTCCGAAAAAGTTAATTAATCGGGTGTAGAGTTCTCTCCAAAGCTTTAAACTACTTTCGGACGGGTCCGCATCTACGTTGACCGAATTAGTGAGTAGGCTCTCGGGCCCACGTGGTGGAATACGGCCCACTCCGTTTCAAAGAGAGGAGGCCAGCTGTGTCCCAGCAGTGGGAACATGATATGGTGTGTGTTATGTTAGCTAGTCAATAAGGCGGTAGTCAAACTGCACCCTAATTACGTAACACGCTATCTATCAAAATCTGAATCATTTTGAAGCCTACTGCTAATCCATTGCTTCATATGTTCGAAAAATTTGTCTGTCAACAACGTAAATAACGCAATGAATGTTGTTGAACTGTCAAAATAAAACCCATTCCTACTGTTAGTGTATTACGTAATTACCCCGCTGGTCATTATTCGGTACCTACTGCCTACATCATCTGACATAGAGTAGGTACGTTTAAGTATTTATTGAAGCTATTATAATCTATATATTCAGTTGAATTGCGATTTATACTTACACGCGCTGTTGCTCGCGCCTTCGTCTTCGTGTATTTTGTATTTCATCATATTTTATACATATCGCACCTTTGGTAGGACAAGGGCTTAACTGGAAAAAATCTAAAAATTATTTAAGTAGTCCCTTATATCCGGAGGAACAAAGACCCGTATCAATATCAGCCATGTCATATATTGGTGCATTTTTTTGACTATCTTGGCACAAAAAGATCTTAAAATGACTCTTGTAAAATCACTAAAAGTGCAGTTATGCCCTTGTCCTATTAGCGCTGCACTGGTTGACGTCATCACGTCAGCGCCGGCTATCGCTGAAAACCAGCGCTGGGGCTCTGTCTCGCATAGGGTCGTAGCATTATGCTGAGCGATTGCCGTTTTGCGTGAATGTGCGCATATTTTCCCCCAACTCGTTCTTTTTTGTGTTTGTGTGTTTTTTCTTTGCGTCATGTTTACCGCAAATAAATGTATTTTCTTTCTTTCTTTCTTTTTATCGAAGGTGCGATATATCCATGACGAAAAGTAGCCTATGTCCTTCCCCTTTCTATCTAAAAACGATCGGTTCAGTGTTTTGACAGACAGATAGATTGAATTACTATCGCATTTATAATATTTAGTATCGATATTACTTTTTCGGATTTTAATATAAACTGTAAGTCTTTACTTGACCACGTAGAATCCACAACATTCATTCCTGTAGTTAAAATAAAAAAAGATAGTTGAAAACTTAAACTAAACTAGGACAAAAACTCCAACTAAAAAGTCATAAACATAACATCGTTTTCGATTTTTTCCTTTTTGCGTGTAGCCGGAGTCACACGTCATTACTAAGTCATGGCATAAATCGAACAGATTATGTGTGACTTCCTTCCTCCCCTTCCCTTCCTTTTGGTTTCGCCGTAGTCGTGTAACAAAAACAATATATAAACTTACAGCTTGTTACTCTGCGAAAACGGTTAACGAAGTGGAAAATTTTGTAATGGCGATGGCGCTCGCAACCAAAGGGCAAGTATCTTGTCAATACACTTGAGTCAACAGTCAACACTTTCATGTTTTATTACAGTCTATTATTAATTCGGGGGGTTTACCAGGGGCCAAAAGTTACGTAGAATAGAATCTTCTTTATTATATTCAGTCACCAGCAGCGGAGTAATACGTAACACACTAACAGTAGAAATAGGTTTCATTTTGACAGTTCAACAACATTCATTGCGTTATTTACGTTGTTGCACAGTTTTTTTTTCGAACATATTAAGCAATGGTGTAGCAATAGGCTTCGAAATAATTCAGATTGTGATAGATAGTGTGTTACGTAATCAGGGTGCTGGTCAAGCTACACGAAACTGTCAAATCTATCCAAACGATTTTAAACCTTAAAAAGTTGATGGTGAAGTACAAAATCGAATGAGAAAATCTGACAGTTTGTGATAACTTGATGTGCTGGAGACTGTCCACTATAGGAATTATAGCCGATGTATTCTGTAAAAATATCCCCATGAAAACTTAGGAGGAATGACAGCTCACTTCAAGGTCACTTCAGCTATATCTTCAGGGTGATATTTTTACAGTATAGACTGGCTGATAAATACCTAATAAAGAATTGATAGAATTAATTTGATTGTGTGATTATAATACAAACGCGTGCATACTGGCAATGGGGGTTATCGTTTTTGTGCTCACCAGTTGACGCCACTGTCGAGTAAGGTCCTGTTGCAGTACTTTTATTTGATGTTTTTAATATGTTTAAGTACCCTTATATTCATAGTATGTTTATTTTATTACATTTTAAAACTTCAAATGAATATTTAGATTATAATGTTTCTAAAATTGGCAAGCATGAAACAGACAAATCTTATTCTTCCTTCAAGTGCTACCAAATTAGATCCTAACTTTTTACTTAAAATCTTCAGCCATAGTTAATCAAGAATGGCACAACCATTACAGCTATTTTGAATCATTCGTTAAAATCCGTGACATAAAATCCCGCAAACAGTAAACGTTCAGTACATATTTTGAAATATAGAGACCTTACTCTAAACTAGCGCCTCTAGCGACGAACTCAAGATCTCTCATTGCGTGCACTGACTGGACAGGTCCACTCAATCTGTGTGGTTCTTTCCTCAAAATACCATTTTAGACACCAATCTACATGGTCTTCACATAATCTGACAAAGATTATGTCTGGACATTAAAAGAGATTGTGACCTCTGAGTTTGTTTCGGCCTTTCTTCTCAGAGTAGTCAGATAGGAAACGCCGAACTCAAAAAATATGATTGACGTGTGAAAATGTTTATACACACCTACTTACAGAAATAAAATCATTTATCATATGAATGCAGGTATTCGAAAGGAATTATTTCCGTTAGGCCGCGTCCTATTTAAAGCGATCGTCCCGCGAATATGCGATCGTTCTGCGAATACGCTATCGTCGCGTCCATATATATCACTTTTTGTTCAGTGAACCTGAACGCGTGGTCGCGCCGACAGAGGGCGCTTTCTAGTTTTCCGAACTAAAAGTCACAACGTTCGCTTCGCACGACCATCTCTTTTAAATAGGAGGCGGGGTTTAGCTACCTACGTTTTTCCAATGGAGTGTTTTAGCAGCTCCTTGTTGCCTGTTTATACTTACTGTAAAATCATTTTTAGGGAATACAAGGGTGATGTTATGTTAATGTAGAAATTAATAAACTGTTAATTTTCATGTCTTCTGCTCCTGTTTGGAATTCTTTTGCACCTACTTTTTGTAACCTTTGGAATGTTACCCATACATTGTAGAAACTACTGCGTTTGCTGATACTTCTGTAGGTATTCTCTGTTAGGAAAATTCATGCACAATAACCATAGATAATGACTTTAATCTAAATCCTTCGCTTTCTACACAGTTATCAGTGCCTATAATCTCCCGTATAAAACGTTTACTACACGGATTGTCTTGCCATAAAATAATAAAATGGTATAACATGGCGACCTCCCTTTATAATCGGCGCAAAATATTTGCACACGCGACGAACCACTTGTTGATACCGCTCACGATAGAGCGGAGCCCATCACTCATGTCGACACTGCGTAGTACAGAGGCTTTGTGATAGATGGCGCTGCTTTCAATTTTATTTTCAAGGGTTTTTTTTAATGGGTTATGCAAAACATTAGAGGCATTTGGGGTTATTTTAGGGGTAACGTGTTACCCAATAACTGGGTTGTCGAGGGAGATAGGCAGTACTGGTATTCGACCCCAAAAATAGTTGGGAAAATGGTAATGATGATGTAAAAAATTGTGAGGAAACCTGGACTTATAGTTATTATAAGTCTGAAATCGCCAACCAGTCTTGAGCAAGCGTGGTGATCAGACTGATCAGTGCTCGTGCCGCCTCTGTATGAGTAGAGGCCTTTTGCCTGCAGTGGGACACTATTAGGCCTGAAACTGTGTTAAGCGGACGGCCGCGCGGTTTCATACAAAATTGCTCAGTCGCGGGGACTCGCGCGGGCGTCCGTCGCGGGGAGGCAGGCCCCGCGCCAGCGCAACAGGGCCCGACTCCGTGTGATGAAATCCATTTTGGGGGCACGCACGGGGCTCTAATTATAATAATAATATCCCCACCACCTTGTCTTACTTTATTCTTCCCACGAACCCCACCAGCGTGTCCACGCGTGTAGACACGCGACGGGTGCCCGTTCCGGGCGCCCGCTTAACGCAGTTTCAGGCAATCAAAGAAAGGGTTTCTGGAATTATTATGCAAAAGAACTTTTACTGATAATATATTATTATAAGTAGTTAAAGAAAAGAGTGTAGTATCGCAGGCATTTGAAAATAAAATGTATAAATTTATAACAGCCTAATTTTAAACTGAGATATTCAAGGATCCGCAAAACTTCAAAAAGAAAGCTTACCTATTTGATCGTGCAATACGAGGTTACAAAGATACAAAGTTCTTTTGGCGCGTGACCAAAATCGGAACTAACGCCGCCATCTTGTTTTGTGAATAGGTACAATTTCTGCAACAATTTTACAAATATTTACCACCAATGTTCAATAACTGTCAATGACATTCAGGCGTCAAAAGATCCTTACAGTTGTAGCACTATAAGCATCTATTTACTTACCTACATAATCCATACCTACTAATGTACAAACATATACTAATACTTACTAATCTTTATATATATAAAAATTACGTGTCACGTTGTTTGTCCGCGATGGACTCCTAAACTACTGAACCAATTTTAAATTTGATTTGCACACCGTGCAATTTGATCCAACTTGAAAGATAGGATAGCTTACATCTCAATTTATAGTCGCAATATTATTTTATTGCAAATTATTTGTCTATTATTTGACAGTCACAATTATCTGTTAGCTTCAAACGATTCTAATAGATGGCGATATTTGTTGACTGGATTGAGTACGTATTCAATAGATGGCGCTTTGTTATAAATACAAACGTTTCATATAAGCTACAATTGAATAGCATAACCACCACGTGTTGCTGAGGCTAAGGTGTAACCTAAATTTATTTTGTAATAAACGAAATATAGTGAAATAATATTATAAAGAGAAAATATATGATTGTTTGTTTGTATTGAATAGGCTCCGAAACTACTGAACCGATTTCAAAAAATATTTCACTGTTGGGAAGCTACACTATCTCCGGGTGACATAAAGTATATTATATTAAGCTTTGCTACTAGGGCGAAGCCGGGGCGGGTCGCTAATATAATATAATTTGTAATATCATGGTATAATAATATACTACTGCATAAGTGTCTTCCTTTTGACTCAGCATCTCAGACCAGAAGGCGAAGAGATATAGTGGCCCTGTCTTCTGCTGTCTTTGCTAGACGTCAATACGTTACACAATCCACCTACATCTATAATAAACTAAACCGTAAATTAGATATATATCCCCTGTTGTTATACGATAGTAAAAAAACAATAACCGTATGGTTGGCATCCCTAACGTATGAAGGAACAGAAAACATTATGACCAGGATAAGCTAAAAAAAAAAGGGTGCTCCCACACGCATAAATACATTCATACATACACATACATACATACTTACATACACAGACATACACATACTCACACGTACACATCGAGAGCTGCTATTTTAATATTTTTATTTCATTTTATTTTTACTTTTTACTTCTTTAAACCCTCTATTTACTTACTTACATAATAATTATTAGCCTCATCATTGTTAAGCTACCACTTAAGGGAAGAACGAGACAGCTCCGACACAAGTTCTTTTTCACTTCAGTAGCTCAAACATGTAGGTTTTGCTGCCTGAAATCAGTGAGCAAAATGCGATTTTGCTCACTGAGTGAGACCAAGTAACTTTTGTTTTCAGAAAGCCGCGAATATCTTATTCAGCCTTGGGTTAATCATACAATTTGAAACATTCACACTCTATCTCTTTCCCGCCATTAGAAAGAGAGAGAGACAAATACCAGCCCTTTCGAAGTTCCTATTTTGAATTCGACCTCAAAGACAAATACGTTCGGAATTTCGTACTAAGTAAAGAAATTTAGCAAAAAGATAATTATGTCTTTGAATGTAATTTATTGAATTTTTTACTTATTGTTGTATTTAAACGAAAATAAGTATTTATTGCAGTAAAACTGATATTTAACCTGTAAATATTTATTTCTAGTTTCAACAATGTTACGTAATATATTTTGAATAATAAAATATCATGGGTGCTATTTCCGAACACGCCTTAATTTAAATAAAAGAGCGGGAATAAAATTTCGTGGCTGGCGTGAAGAGTTGAATAAGTTAAAAAATATTAAAATAATCGTAAAATATGAGTGAAACTAGCGACCAGAACAGTATTTTAACACTGGAAGAGTTAAAACAACAAGTCATTAATACAGAATTAAGTTTCCTACCTGAGAAGTCTAGCGGGAAATATCTGAAAGTATACCAAGTCTTCAATGAATGGAGACTTACAAAGGGCGCAAGCAGTTTTTCGGAGACGGTGCTGCTATCTTATTTTTTAGATTTATCACAGACGAGGCGATCATCTACATCTACATGACATGCATAACATAACAACATAATAAACATACGCAAAACTCGTATCTTTTCTAAAAAGAATGTCAGTTGGGCATAAGGCTAAAAAGTCCAAAATTTTTACGGCCCTTAACATAGAAAAAATTCTTAATGAAGCTCCGGACTGCAATTTTCTTGCCGCTAAAGTAAGTGGTACCTATGAATCTATGTTGTTAGTTATTAAAATTTGTGTGTAGACTGTTATGTATAAAGGTACTTTCTGCCTACTACAAATTTTTGGAGGCGCAATGAATCCTAGTCTGGCTTAGCAATACTGTTAAAATATTTATTACGATATGTAAAAGATGCTGCAAATGTTAAATTATGCATATTAATTATGTAATATTTTCATTACAGGTTGTACTGATCATAGGAATTAGTGGAGCGTGTCGCAATAACGAGCTATTACAGCTAACAGTTAATAATATCGAAAAGCATTCAGATAAATTACTGTTAGTAAAATTGAAAAATTTGTAACTATTGTAGAAACTATTGATTTGTAACTATTGTAGAAATATACCAAAATTGACGTCCAGCCAATATAAAAACCGACCGATTTTTCATACAATACCATAATAATAAATGCTCAAGACAGCCTATGGGAGTAAATAAAATAGGTGCTATACCGCGAGAAGTTGCCACTTTCTTAAAACTGGAAGAGACTCAGCTATACCCCGTGTATAGCTTCGGCTCACTGCTTTCGCAGAACTTCGGCAACGCTCTTGGCTGATTCCGGAGCTGATCTCACCACCTTAAAACGTCACGGCGGGTGGAAGTTCAATACGGTTGCTGAAGGCTATATTGAAGACTCAATAGAAAATAAGTCGAAAATCTGTAAGCGTATAGTGGTAACAATAAGTCTGAATTCGACCTCGGATCCTTGGTCTCACCCACGCCCATCCACTTCCAACGACGCACAGTGTACTTATAGAGAAAGCCATTCAGAGTCACCAACGTTCACCGTTGTTCCTTCTCAATCCGCCACCCCAGATAATCAAACTCAACTCAATGCAACTATAACGTTGCCAAATAAATCTGTTACTTTTAATTTGCAGAATTGCAGTAATTTTACTTTTAACTTTTAAAATGTTCCATTTTATTGAATTGGTACCTCTACCTACAATGTTAATTATTTTGAATCACAATAAATAGTTATTTCATTCTATTCCTGTTTATTATTTTATCTCCTAAAGTGTTCTCGCTGCTGAAGTGAAAAGTTATGTGTGTTACACGAGAGCAAAGTTTTTTGCATCTCGTGCCTTTGAATCCCTCGCCACACTCAGGATTCAAAATCAGCACTCGCAGCTAAAAACGACTTTGCTCTCTTGTTGCACAAATAACTATTGTAACTTACTGGGGCTGCCTCAAATTATGTATGACACAATGTTTTAAGTTAAATAAATATTTTTGTATTTTATATACTTCGCCCGGTATAGCATTTCGAGACACAGTGGTCACGTGGGTGACACAAGCCTACGTCATCACCGTTGTGTTACCAGTAGTGTGTAGTATTATCTCCCCAACCGCCTTTATTACCTGTGCGAATCCGATAAAACAATGAGGTTTTAACTAACAATTACGTTGGTATATGTTTAAATTGAATTGTTTTGTTTGATTAGAAAAACGAAACGACAATTCAAATGCTTTAAATATATTTTTTAACAGAATGGTGTTTGAAAATGTTTCCATAATTCTTGTTTTGTTGGAATAAAGTGGCAACTGGATAGTGACGTAAGCATGTGTCACTCCCGGAATGCCAGAGCTTGTTTTTTTAGACCATGTGTAATATTATAAATGCGAAACTAGCTCTGTCTGTCTGCCTGCCTGTATGTTACCTTTTCACGCCTAAACTACTGAACGGATTCCGACTTTTGGAAGGAGATAGATGGTTTCCTGGGGTAGGACATAGGGCTACTTTTTGTCTTAAAATAATCATAAAGGAGGTGATATAGGGGAGGAAAGTTGGTATGGGAAACCCAGCATTTGTTAAGTTAAGCATATGAAAATTCAAGCCTTTAGTAAGAAATAAGGCATTAAGTCTTACAACGTTTATATTAAATCATCCCCCAATGGGGTAAAATAGAGTATGATTTTAAAATTCACTTGTAACAGTTATGTACATGTTTGTATAATTATTTTAAAGATATTTAAGGTATTGGGAATATCGTCATGGTCCGTATCTTAAGATAACATTTAGTATTTATTTAATTAATTTAGCATTTAATAACATACAGGATACCCTAGTTTAAGAGACAGAGTTTAATCTATTGTGTACAGATTTCTGTAGCATCCATGTTTAATGTAAATGTCCTCTACCTCTCATAAATTCTAAAATTGTAAACTATATGTACAATCTTTATTTCTTTAATAATAATTTATTATTAATTAAAGTCGATCCACTACGAAAGTCCACCACAAAAGTTTTATAAATTTATTATCTGTTTATCTGTTACCTTTTTACTCCTTAACGGCATAACAGATTTGGATGCAAGACATACGGATAGCCCATGTTTTGGGTTGGGACATAGGATACTACTACCCCGGGGTAGTAAGTCCCCGTGGGATGATGTCCGACAACCACGCAGGCGAAGCCGCGGGTAAAAGCTAGTACAACTGTAAATCTTTTGAAAACATGAATTCGTGAAACCTAAGACTTAAAGTCCCAAGTTCTAGAACAAATGGCTTAAAGTCATTTGAAGTGCAGACGAGTTTGTGTTGATTGCTTTGCGAGATCACTTATTGCTAAGAACTCGTATAACTTTAATACTTTGATGTGGTTATAAAACTAGCTGCGAAGATCTAGAACTTTACTGTATTAGAAATACATGTCTATGCTATTTCGAGCTTTAATTTCCTGGATGTAAAGTTCGAAATCCTATTTTGGATTGAGTTGCAAGGACTGCAAGAAGTAATTCTAAACGCACGCATGACATGTTTCTTGCGTGAGATATTATACTTGATGAAATTCATGACATGGTAGCGTCTTTCCATTCTGTACAAGGCCAGAATGCAAGGATGTTAAACTAATCGCGTGTTGATTGGAAATCACTTTGTTACTAAGGTCTTCCAATCTATACAAGACTAGTACGGTAATACTTGCGTATACTTGGTAGTGATCTTATTAACTTCTTTATTAAATTTTAATATACAGCGTTAGTACGCATACGGACTAATCGACTTAGTAAATAGGCAATGACAACTTAAGATGCAAGAGCGAGCGTAGCGAGCTCGGGACTTGGGTCACTCCGACTTGGACAGGTTAGGTTCGAAAGGCATGGCGGGGTCTAGTGAGCGAGCGAAGCGAGCGTACAAAGACTCCAGCATTTCCTTCGTGGTTATTTTTTTTTTATTATTCAGAAGTAGAAGCCCCGCGGGGCTCCATCGACTACGCCTTACTACATATATAATAATCATTATAGTTTAAAAATATGATATAAAAGCCATTGTTATTTATTTAATTCTACACTTATAAAGTTTAAATATTATTCCATATATTAATCAATGATTTTATTAAATTGTCTCAAAAACTTTTGTCAAGAGTAAGTGATGTGGTATGGAACCAGAACGCGTTCATCCACGGTACAAACTATACACGAGCAGTATACAAATGTCGTGTATACATTGTAATCACAGATTTAATAAAACTAGCATTACAAAGTATACGCGAGCAGTTTCCTATGGCAGCGCTTTGGCCTTGTATAAATTGGAAAGACGCGACGTGGTAGTTTATTGTGACACGATAGTAGGTATGCAAGAAGGATTATTGTTTTTTTGTATTTAACGACATAGGCTAGCCTTTACCAGAAGTGGTCATCGTGTTAGTGGTTCTGCAAGTTCATTATTATCAGGATTGTGCCGGAATATAGCAGTTCGTCTTGGACATGGTACGACAGTGGCTCCCATGGTGCTGTAGCTTAGAACAAAAATAAGGGAATCATAACCGACCAGTTTAAGTAGGCTTCTGATTTTGGAGTTACACTACACAATTCTATAGGAGCCTTTTTGGCCTCGCACAGGTTTTTTACTTGTTTATTGTTGTTTTATATTTTTCTTTTTTATTGTTAATTTTGTTAGTTTTAAATCCTCCTTTTTTATTTTTTACTCTTTGTATTTCCTGTGCGTGTCCCAAATAAAATATTTTTCTTTCTTTCTTTCTTTCTTTCTATAGATTTTTAATTTACTAGTAGAGTAATATCAAAGATGATTTCACTTATTGGTAGATGACGCTGTTCTCAAAATGTTGATGGGTTTCGTCTAAACCATAGACTACATAGAGATACTATATATAAACAGGTCTAAACACAATATGTTCCATTTTAATCAGATTTTCTTAAAATAACAATATATTTTTTTACAAATAAAAATATTTAAGGAGTTGAGACAGCTTTTACATTTATTGTGTTAACATACAACGTTTGTTCAAATGGATAAAATCATCTAATAAAGCAACGCAAATTTTTGAAACTGTCTTAAATTTAAATGGAAATAAAGGAACGCAACTCGCGTACTTGTCAAATATGTTGTAATTTTTTTCCGAATAGAAGACAATAAAAATTTATGGTTGCGATTCGATTAATTTGTGGATTATTCTTGACGACTTTGCTTGTATGGAAATTTAGGATTCTGTTTCTAACCGTTGAACTGGAAAAGTGTTGATACCGACAACTTCGCTTTATCTGAACGACCCCTGCACAAAAATCTGGACTGTTTACTTGTTTGTGAAAGCACCGATATTGTGTTGTATAAAAATATGAACGCGAGCAGTGTTGTGTGCTAAACTGTAATAATTCAGGAGTTAGCCTTCAAATATTGTAAAAAAATATTGAAGAAGAAATAAAGTAGGTATTTGACATTGGATCTAGTGTTTTATTTTTAGTTCATAAAAAAACTGTTACCTAAATAAAACGGAAGGAAATAGGACAGGGCCTACTGCAGATTGGAAGCTATTATACCTATAATAATAATAATAATAACATGGCAACACCACCGTGTCAACGAAACGTCTCATTTTAAATTTTTTATTTAATTATAACAGTGAACGCAATTTTGACCCATTTTTACCATAGTTTTTCCAGAAAAATCAAAACTTAATCATCAAAATCATTGATACACCAAAACGAAAGCCATATTATACACAAATGAAATAAAATAGACCAAAAACTACAGATTCGGAGGTGACATGACAGTTGTCACCTTCAAAAGGAAACAATGAAAAAATTATAAGAAAATGATAAAATGTTGACAAGATCGGCCGCACTACGAGCACGCCCACCACCTTCGGATTCTTCGCTCAGCTCCGCCTCGCCGCCGCCGGTACCCAGCCTCACTGTGAGCGCTGTGACGACACCGGCTGCGGTAGTTGCGTCGAGCTCGAGCGACGAGTATTTCTCCCCGCCCACGACGCCACCACCTGTTCGTCGACGTGGAGGACACCGGCCGCCGGACGGCTTAGGACCTCGAGGCCCACTGGCCTCTGATAGGGTCCCAGCTCCCGGCGGAAGTGTGCAGCGCATGAGATGGACACGATCCATCAATGAAAACGTCATGCGCTCATACTATGGGGCTACAGAGGGGGGAAAAAATCTGACTGCGTACCGTGTCCGGATGCTCTCTCTTTTTCAGGTGCTTGAGCCAGCTGTCAACGTTTCGGCACAACGACTATCGGATCAGGTGCGGGTCATCCAACGTAACCATAAGTTGGACGACACTGTACTTGATCGCCTGCGAAATGAAATGCAGAGTAGTCATGTCATCGCCCCCCCGTCTCAGATAGTTGTAGTTCTACCACAGTCTAACATAAGTCAAGAAGACGAGGAGAGTGATGACAGGACTACAAACGTAAGTACCCAGTGCAATGAGGAATTGAGGAGTGCTTTGGAGGATGCGATTCGACAATATCGGTTCATATCGCCCGAACTTAGACCACGCTTACCTCGTTTACCCATGCATAACAAAAATAGGGCGCTGGTGGCAGTCCTGGATGCGCAGTTGTCAAATTATTTTGATGACTGCGTAGACCTCGCCGATACTCATTCGATTCTGTACTGCGCGGCTGTAGCGGCGTGTCGTGTAGCTCACGTCAAATTTGCTATTGATTCTAGAGCTACACGACCGAAACCAGCCGTACCAGCTTGGCAGTGCAGAATTGAACGCCGTATTGGTGGGGCCAGAACGCTCATCGGCAAACTAATCTGCTTCAGGGAGGGCAATACTCGCCCTAGAGTGATGCGCTTTGTGAGACGTGCGTTCGCAGGGACTGATATCAGCCCTCAGGACTATATGTCCTGTGTCACAGAGCGCATCGACTTCCTGAAGCAGAAAGTGTATGCATGGGCGAACCGTATTCGTAGGTATAAGCGGCGAGTGGAGCGATACACTCAGAATCGCACCTTCCAACGCGATCAAAGGTGGGTTTATAGGGGTTGGGAGCGACCGGTTCAAGATGTGGCTGACACGTGCCTACCAGATGATGATGTCATGTGTTCTTTCTGGCGCAATATCTGGTCGGTGCCTGTCAGTCACACCGAAGGCGATTGGACTCGGAAAGTCGAGCGAGCCTGCGATCCAATACCAGAAATGGGGGCTATTACCATCTGCCCCCAAGATGTAACTCGTGCAGTCCGTCCGCTGCCTAACTGGAAGTCTCCAGGGCCGGACGGACTGCAAAACTTTTGGATTAAATGGTTCGTAAGGTCGCACGCTCGCTGGGCGGCTCAGTACCAGGTTGCTTTGGAGTCTGGTTCGCTACCCCAGTTACTAACAACAGGAGTTACCCACCTGCTACATAAATCAGGTAGCACTACGGAACCCAAAAATTATAGACCGATCACGTGTTTACCGACGGTCTATAAAGTGCTTACATCCATTTTGAGAGCTAAAATTAACAAACATATAGACACAAACTCTATCATGTCTCCTTCTCAAAATGGATGTAGGAAAGGGTCCCGTGGTACTAAGGAGCTACTCCTCATTGATATGGCCATTAGCCAACAAGTTCGTCGTTCCCGAAAGGATCTGTCGACATGTTGGATAGATTACAAGAAGGCCTATGACTCGGTGCCACATACATGGCTTATGAGGGTGCTGGAGTTGTATAAAGTAGATACAACTCTGCGTACCTTCCTGATGTCATGTATGGGGCAATGGAGAACGGTCCTTCACTATCCAGGATGTCGAAATGTCCAGAGGAATAGCGAACCGATAAGGATCGAGCGAGGCATATTTCAGGGTGATAGTTTGAGTCCGCTTTGGTTTTGCTTAGCCTTGAATCCTCTAAGCACACTGCTGGAAGATTCAGGTCTAGGCTATCGGCTGAGGAGAGGTGGTCAGGTTATATCTCACCTCCTTTACATGGATGACCTAAAACTCTTTGCCCCCAACAATTTGCAACTGACGGAGCTACTGAAAGTAACTGAAATTTTCAGTAGTGCCATCAGAATGGAATTTGGTGTGGACAAATGTGCGGTCATGCATGTAAAGCGAGGGGAGATTGTGGAATCCGTTGGAACCCAACTCTCGGATTCCATAAACCTTAGAACCCTCTCTGCATCCGAAACCTATAAGTATTTGGGTATGTCGGAAGCATTGGGCATCAATGGTACTGACATGAAGCAATCGTTAAAGGAACGCTTCTTTGGCCGCCTGAAAAAAGTATTTAATAGTCTTCTATCAGGCGGAAACAAGGTACGCGCCTTTAACGGTTGGGTCATGCCGGTTTTGATGTACTCTTTTGGCATACTCAAATGGACTCAGACCGAACTCGACGCCCTGGATAGGAAGGTCCGTACACTGCTGACTGCAAATCGAATGCATCACCCACGTTCATCGGTAATGAGGCTGTATATCCCGCGAAAATGTGGAGGTCGAGGCTTTTTAAATGCTAAGACCCTCCACAATCGCGAGATATGCAGTCTCAGGGAATATTTCTTAGAGGCCGACGTGGGGATGCATCGAGATGTGGTCAAAGTGGACAAGGGCCTCACCCCGCTCTCCTTGGCTAAAGAGAACTGGCGCAAGCCAGTAGTGCTTGACACTAATGATCGCATGGAAGTATGGCAGAGTAAGGAGCTTCACGGACGCTTTTTTCGGGCCCTACATGGACCCGATGTAGATCAACTAGCGTCCGTAGCCTGGCTGCGTTTCGGTGATCTCTTTGGAGAAACCGAAGGTTTTGTCTGTGCAATTATGGACGAAGTTATGATGACAAACAACTACCGGAGATTTATTGTGAAAGACGGCACGGTTGACATTTGTCGGGCATGCCACCGTCCGGGTGAATCAATCAGACACATTATCTCCGGATGTTCTAGTCTAGCTAACGAAGAATACTTGCATAGACACAACCTTGTAGCCAGGATTATCCATCAGCAACTTGCTCTCAAATACACCCTTGTAGAATCGGAAGTGCCGTACTACAGGTATGTGCCCGACCCAGTTCTCGAAAATGGAAATATCACATTGTACTGGGACCGATCCATCATCACTGACAGGACTATTGTTGCCAATAAGCCTGATATAGTGGTGGTGGATCGATTAGAGCGGCGCGCAATGATTGTTGACATAACGGTCCCGCATGACGGGAACCTCGTGAAAGCCGAGAAAGATAAACAAATCAAGTATCTTGACTTGGCTCGCGAGGTTGTCGACATGTGGGATGTGGACTCAGCGATCATTGTACCGATAGTCGTGACAGTCAATGGCTTAATAGCCAAGAGCCTCGACCAACACCTGAGGAGGCTCTCGTTGGGCAGCTGGATCAAGGGTTTGATTCAGAGGGCGGTACTTCTAGACACGGCCCGCATTGTTAGGAGGTTCCTCTCTCTGGAGCCCTGACCGCCGGTAGCTTGGACCCTGTTCCCGATACCGGTGGGCCACTATTTTTTATATTTTTAAATGTTTTTATATTTTTTCATATTTTAATATTTAAAAATATAATTTATATGTACATAATGAAATAAAGGATAATAATAATAATAATAATAATTCCTTTATTGTCAGGCAACTGAAGCCCATAGATAAAATACACAAAATACAAAATAACAAACTAATACATAATAAAACTGAAACTTGTGTTAATAAATATTACTTAAAACTATGTTAGTAACACTTCACTTCACTAGCTAATTGTCCTTGTGCTGTCCTGTGGTATTTGCCCGCGGAAGCGACGGAACACCACGTCCTGTGGCCAAAAGTCTTCTTCCAAGACGACGGACAAGTAACAATTCGGTACTCGCACCACAAACGCCTTGAAGTTGACGTTGCGGCGCGACTCCAGTAACTGTACCCTCGGCGTGTACCTCGTCTTCTGGCGCACATACTCCACGATGTCCTCCGCCTTAGTGCTGTAGTGTAGGCGGGAGATGTACACCGGTGTGTTCGGCTTTGCGGCACGCAGGCTCACTCCGGAATCCGTAGGTGCTTTGCCGCAGCGGTTCTTGTTCACTCGCGAACGGCGCTTCCTCCTTTGCACCGTCACGAAACCCTCATCATCAACCCTATTCGGCGCCTTTTCTGGCGTTGCCTTCATACATGGAGCGGCTGGGGCACTCGCGGTGACGCTAGCGAAATCCTTTTGTAAGGGTTTCGCCAGGGCTGCTGACACTGGCAGCGGGACGGGGCGAGGGGCTCGGGTGGCGCTGCGTGGAGGAGCCGCAGTGATGGGCGCGGGGCTGCGGGGCACGCAAGCGGGGCGCACTGCAAGCTCAGCAAACGACGCTTGCGCTGGCGACGAAACTGCTGACGCGGAATTCGACGACGATACATCGTGGCCGGTTCCGCGACACATGTTTACATTAGACGCATCGACTGATGACCTAGTTACCGCCATACGGTTGCGCAACTCGCTAAATTCCTTGCGCAAATCTGTGACGGTATTTTGGGATGCATCTAATTTCGCCAGCACATCCGCGAGGCGGGCCTTCAGAAACACAATGTCCTTCAGTAGGCTTGTTACGTCGACGTGGTCAAAGGTGACGGGTGGAAGCTTGTGTAGCTCCTTCGCCACAAACGTCGGCACGTCATCCGGGTCAGTCTCCTTGAACAGCGTGATAATGTCTTGCAGGCTTCTTTTAGTCCCGTCACGCCGGCGGGACACCATCTGGTCGCGCTTGTTAAGCACGCTGAACAACAACAGCTTGGCAGCAGCTATGTCGTCCTATATGAAGCAATGTTTGTATACGTATAGCTAGTAGCTATACGTACCTATATATTGCTTCATGAAGTGTTGCTTTTGCTTGTTGCTAGAGGGCGCCATGAAATGTTCGTGTGACGTCTCTATCTCCCTATATAAAATGTACTCTGTGGTGGCTCCCCCACAGAGTACTTTTATATCCCTGACATCATCCTCTGTCATCAGAAGACAACCACCACGCAACCATCGATGCGACCCTCTGCTAGAGTGACTGTCACCAGCCGGTGTCACTCTTATCCGACCTTTTTGGTGATTCAAATAACTTCATAACAAAACCAGACGGCGCCACTTGCTGCGCCGTCATTACGTCGTTCGCATACAAACTCCGCTGCAGACCTCCATTTTCAAAACATTCTGTCTACGTTCTATCAACATAGTATCTTCCCATTTTTCCGTTTATGTGTTCAGTGGTTGGCTTTGGTAAGTTTTCCGTCAGTTAATAGACAGATTATTAAGGAAAGTTTACTAGATGAATACAGCCAAATTTGAACCCAACACGCTATTTTTATTGGTCAAAATCACCAAACGTTTAGTCACGTCTCTGTATTTGGCCAATTTACGATATATAACATGTTTACAGTCGGGTTTTATAGGTGAGAAAACTAGGTGAAATTGGGTCTAAGTACTGCGAGACTTGAGCAACAGAAAAAACTTATTTTACTGAGTATTCGGAGTGTTTTTTTTTTCATTCACTTTTTGTATACGACAGCTTTAAATATAAGTACCTCATCATCTGCAAAGCCTTTTCCAACTATGTTGGCTTCGGCTTCCTCTCTAAATGAATGCAGCTGAATACCAGCACCCTAATTACGTATACGAACACACTATCTATCACAATCTGAATCATTTTGAAGCCTATTGCTAATCCATTGCTTCATAAGTTCGAAATTTTGTCTGCTCAACAACGTAAATAACGCAGTGAATATTGTTGAACTGTCAAAATGAAACCCATTCCTACTTTTAGTGTGATACGTAATTATCCCGCAGTATTTTTCATGTAGCGACTGCCTATCTGACCTCCATAACCCAGACAGAGTAATACGATACCTACCCCTTGGTAAGACTGGTTGTCAGACTTTCAGGCTTCTGACTGACCTTAACAACGGTCACAGATCTACAAAATGATAGCTGGGTTTAATGGCTTAACGTGCTGTCCGAGGCACGGAGGGGTCTCGATATGGTCACCCGTCTACAGAGCGACCTCGGCAAGCGTAGCTTAACCTTCGATCGATCCCTGCGGCTGTTACTATTTAGCCACGGTACCTATTCCTTAGAATTTCTTTCTTTATTTCATTTGAGTTATAGCTAGGTCTAGACTTATACATACGTACCGACACGGTTACCTATATCGTTCCCAATGTTTTTTTTTTTTGTTAGATGCCACCTCCTGTCTTTTTTTCTTTTAAAGGAGATTAGCAGAATGCCTTGAATTTATTTCATCAAAATATTTTTAGAAAAAACAAAGTTTGGGATTGTTTGTTTTACTGAACATTGGTTAAAGGAGTGTCAAATGCTTATTAATTATGAGAATTATAGTCTAGGTAGTTGTTTTGACCGTAAATCTATGCTGCGTGGAGGTTCTATAACCTTGATAAAAAATTGTTTAAAATCTAAGCAAGGTAATGACATAGTTGGTTTATCAGTTGGACATTTCATTGAAATGTCTTATGTTGAGATAGATAAGCATGTTGTAGTGTGCGTGTACTGACCCCCTAAATAACAGAACGTTTCTTTATTTGTGTCAATAATGGAAGATCTAGCTGAATGGTGCTGATCCATTCCTCATGTTCGTGAACGGGCACCGTCAGTAGGGACTGGTGATCTTTTAGCTGCCATGACTTATTTTAATTTCTGTTTTTTTAGTTTTGTATCCATCCCTTTTATTACGGAAGCTTTTAACGTGCACGTCTTTCTATATCGTTCTCACATGTACAATTTCAACATGAATGATGTAACCAATTTTTTTGTAAGTGTATTTTTGGCTTTCAGGCTTAAATATTTGGTATAGGTCTACAATTTCAGCTAATTTTTTAAACCTTATGGACGTTATTCCTCTAGTATTCTAGTCGATGTATCGTTAATGATACCTCAAGGATTCTATTGATTTTCAGGACCAATTACTTACAATAGCATGGGTAAGTAAATAATTAAGATCTATTCCCATCCAATACCAAGAGCTAATACCATTTGGTATTAGTTTATTTCCAAATTTATTTTCTATTCCCAACGAGTACCACATTTTTTTAAATAAAAAATCTATTACTAACGAATACCAAAGCGTGACTTTTTGTACACTCAGCTACACAAAGTTTTATTTAAATTGCGTTTTACCGAAATCTAGGGTAATCTAAATGTAGGGTTAGGGTTAATAAGCTGGTCGATGGAGCCCCGCTTAGCGGGGCTCCTATTTCAGTCTAACGGGTTTAAAGGAACCTAACCAACCGAACCTCGGGATGCCACTGACGTCGACCGTCTAGGGTTAGGATTTTCGGGAACATTTATTATGTTGTCGGAAACTTAGTTCGTCACTCAAAGCATTTTAATTTTACTGAACCTGACTGCATCTGATTTCTTCAAACTTGTTTTGATATTGGTTTTAAAATGTGGTACTCGTTGGGAATAGAAAATAAATTCGGAAATAAACTAATACCAAATGGTATTAGCTCTTGGTATTGGATGGGAATAGAGCATAATTAAATGGACCTTAAAACTTCGTGATTTTAGGTGTTCCTTAGTGTCACTTGAACTTAGATTACAATATAATCTATTACTTATATCTATTACAATTTCAACATGAGTGATGTAACCATATTTTGATTTAAAAGAGTATCTGTAGGGTTCCTTGCCCTTTCTTCTCCATTACCTACTATGCTTTGGAATGAGGAACTTGCTTCATCTTTCTGACTGACTAACCCCTTGAACATTCAAAAGTGCCTGTAACTGGTTTATTTGAAATAAATGCTGTGAGTTTGAGTTGAGTTTTACTTCACTTGAAAAGGGAATTAAAATAAATAGCTTCGGCCCTGTAATCGGGTTGTGACGTAAAGCTAACGAATCCTTCGCGAGCACCCGTGCATAATGAACGGCGATGACAACGTGTTAAAACGAACCCAGAAGTACAGTGACCATTTGTTTTTATTTAAACCGAACTTAATATCCTGGCGGTTCCTATATTTTACGGACCATTATTGAATATACCTACGAAAAGTATTGTTATTGAAGATTGTGAAACAAGTCATAAGATGACAAGGATAATAAAATTATCTATCATTACTGTAATCATCTTCATATTTTTATTATTGTGACCCGCCCTTGTTTCCCACGAGTTAAATCTTCATATTCATATTCGTTTATTTCCGTTCCACAAGGTAAAAAAAAGATTTTAACATAAGGCTTAGAGCTAAGAGCCGTTGTAGGCCCTGTTAGGGCACAGCAAAAAGTATTGTTTGTTACTTAACTAACATGAATGCCGAAAAATCTTCACAGAAAAGTTAGCTTCAAATTCAAATAGTAATCAAAGATACTCGTTTCGTTGATTTAGAGATAAATGCAAAAATATAACCACCTTTGGGTACTTTTGTGAATCAATGAAATTTCTTTACATTTGCCAAAAGGCTCCATCAGTCCGTCGGATATTTATATTTATATGTTCACCATGAGGACATGACACACTTTTGCAGGGAATAACCTTTGTTTGCCCTGAATATCCTTTTAGAAATTGTATTAGTCTAAATTATAAATCATAAAAGTTTATTTGTGAAACATAGGTACACAATAAGGTCATACATATAAAATAGCACGCTATGTTTTGTCTTAAGACATACAAATATGGTAACATGCAAAAGATAAAAAATAAATAAATAAGAACAAACATTCAAATAGTAGTAAGTTTTCAAAGTCGTTAGATTTAGGGAAAACCCACAATTTCTCCATCAAATTTTACTATTTAAGTCATTATGGGTTATGCTACACACGATCATACCAAAATCAACGGCTCCGAAAATAATTTTTAGTTTTGGTCCATTTTCGAAATCTGAAAGGGGTCTCCTTACCACGGAAATATTTCAAATATATTTTCGGTGTTCTTTTATTATGCCGCTCCCCTACTAATAATAGATTATCCTGTGAAGCTCTCTATAACTCTTTCAAAACGTGAGTTCCTTATCTGCCTCTTGGCGAAACATATTTTGTTAGAATCAAATCAAATCAAATCAAAATTTTATTTCACATAAACCAACATGGGCACTTATGAAACGACAGAAGCTAGGTGCACGGTTCCAATTGGTTGTTTCCTATGGAGAAGAGCCAACAAGAAACTCCACGGTTACTCTTTTAAAAATAAGGGGCTTTTACAATGTTTCAAATTACAGTGTTGATATGTATGGGAGGACAGCGTAGGCCTGTCAACAAGTAACAGGCAGTCAACAAAATATAAAAAATATAAAACGGTCTACAAGTTAGGCTTTTAGGAATTTTGTACAGAACTGAAATGTTGGTGTATGGGTCTGAATTTCTGAGAAGAAATGTGTGTATCCTTATTAAATATATTAAAGACACACATTACAGTTTTCTATGACAAGATCACCAAGCCACAAAAAAAATACAAAGAAAGGTGCCATCAGTGGTGCCATCATTTTAAACTATCTTATGTGTGGACAGTGTTAAATTTTCTACTTATTCCAACAAGAAATACAGAGCTCTTAGGTAAAGCGTGTTTTGAATATTATCTATTACACTTGATACTTTTTATTGCAAAATACTTCTCTCGGACATATCTCATTAAATACACCAAGGTATACAAAATGTACTATACATATTTGTACATGTTGTGTTTACTGTTTTCGTTTATCGTTTACACCAAAAACAAGGCGTAAAGACTAGTTGTATACAAAACATTGACAAACATTTCAAAAGGTGAACTAATTATTCCTGTCTACAGTAACAACGACAATACATGTAATGATGGGGCTACATGTTTTTGATAAGTCATTTATAGAACTTGTTGAAAACAAGTATCACAACTTGTTGGTGTAAATGCGGGGTAAGCTTAACCCAAAGCTAGTTTAAAATATCGATCGAACTTATTGTCCATCTTCTCAGAAGATAATCCGCCACTGAAAATCAGCGCTGTGCAGTGGGTCCCCCATAGCACAGCATCATGCTGAGTGGAAGCCTTCTTGTCATAGTCATGACGTGCTGTCGAATGTTTCTGTTTTGTGCTCGTGATTATAGATCTCTTTTGTTTGTTTTATATTATTTTACATTATTACCAGAGCTAATTATCTTTTTTGTATGCACGTGTTTCTGTGACAAATAAACCTATTTTTCTTTCTTTCTTTTCTAATCCTTCAAATTTCGAAACACCAGAGAAGCAGCAAACAGAAGATCATAAAAATACCAACAATAGAATATAATACTCTTTTTATTATGTCCCTATTGAGCGACAAGGCCACCCATTGTATCACAGTAAGTAAAATTTTCTATATTCATATGTGTAGTTTGTATAATTTACAGTCACCAAAAGAGATTAAGTAACCAGGGTCGTCGGATATAGTTGAAGTTTATTAAGAAACCGATGGATGGTTTCGAGTGAAATTTAATTTGATAAATTACCTGCTTGTTTTCTATTAATTAAAGTAAATTTTATTCGGAAACATTCATCGGTTTTTGACTAGACTTCAACTATATCGACAACCCTGGTTACTTATCTCTTTTGGTGACTATATATTATACAAACTACAGATATGAATGTAGAAAATTTTACTTACTGTGATACAATGGGTGGCCTTATCGCTCAAAGCGATCTGTTAGACAACCTTTGGATGGATTTAAAGAGAGAAGGACAATTTCCGTGAAACGTCACTAACATGGCCGCCCTAACACCTACAAAAGTAAAATGAAATAATATTGAACACACGCAGATGCGTCATTAATGTGTTTGACAACACTTGTGTCAACAACGACATTTTATTATTTTTTGAAGTCTTATTGAAATGCGTAAGCAATATGGAAAACGTCGTTTTTAGGGTTCCGTATTGTAATGGTAAAAATAATTACTCTTCTTGAACATAAAAAGGCAGCTTGCAGAGTATACAAGAATTGAAGAAAAGATCTAAAAAAAAATAGTTTATCCAGAACGAATGATGTTTATATTAATTTAACAAAAAAAATGGTACGCTTTTCTTTTACCACTGTAATCATTTTCCTCATTTAGTTAAAACAATACAAGAGCAACATAGATTTAGAGGTACTTATTTTTTAAAGGGTTGTATAATGTTTTTTATTTTCCTTCACGTGGAGAAACGTAGGGTTAATCAACATTAACAACATGAACGTTGCTGGGTAACTGTGGCTATTTCTGAACTTAAATAATAGGTAAAATAAAAATAAAACCCCGACACAAAAAAGAGCTGTTGATCTAGAAACGGCTGAACCGATTTTAATAAAACATATCTAAGAATCAGCGCTACAAAACCTGCTTTCAAATAAAAAAAATCTCATCCAAATCGGTCTACCCGTTTAAGAGCTGCGGTGCCACAAACAGACACACACATAGCGGTCAAACTTATAACACCCCTCTTTTTGCGTCACGGGTTAATAAGAACACATAAGATAACATATCATCACGCCTGTATTCCCCGACAGGTACGGCAGAAGTGTACCTATTACACCCACATTTCGCCAGTTATGTTCGAGTCCCATGTAATAGAGGGCGAGCCTATTTAATTGCCATCAACCGGGCACAAATCCAGTCTCCGGGTTGCTACTGAGTAATCTGGAATTTAAAATAGATACGGATACTGATATTAGTAATTAGTTCAAAGGTACTCAATATTAATAGGTATGCCGTATCTGTCTCTATTTTACTGTGTGAACACTTTGCCCGACCCGGGAATCGAACCCAACCCAGGATCTCATACTTAGATGTAGTGTCTATCTAGAATCTAGACTAACGAGGCAGTCAAATGAAAAAAAAAACAAATTACCTCGTTTTTTTATTGAAAACTTAGTTACCGAGTCTAATTACTTATTTCTTAATTGTGATTTCAATTTCAATGACATCACCTGTAATGACATTTATTATATACATTTTATTAGGTAAGTAAATCTTAATCGAAATCAATGTTAGATAAGCAATGAAGTTAGTGAATAATCTTCCGTATTTCTGCTTACATAGAATTTATTTCTGCTTACTCAAGATGTAAGTACCTACTTAGTGGCTACCTTTTTCTTGAAGTCCTTATCGTCTTCTTTCTCAAAAAACTGGGCTATTTATTTTGGTAGACATTTAAAAATAACATTCAGTACCTACTTCTTATAAAGAGGTAAAATTTGTAAGTTTTTATGTAGGGGGTAATATTCGGAACCCGATTCCGAAATTTCCTTCAGTAATGGGAAGCTAAAGTAGATATTACCGTGTATATAAATATATAGTATATATGTGGCTAGCCTTTTCCAACTATGTTGGGGTCAGCTTCCAGTCTAACCGGATGCAGCTGAATACCAATATTGCCGATTGTCATAAGATATATTTTATGTTAAAACAAGAAATGTTACGCGAAGTCGCGGGCAGCAGTAAGTTATTTGGAATCGATAGCCGATTCCTGGCCACCGTAGGTGCGGGCTTGCGGACGGCGAGCGATGGGTAGCTCGCCATCCGGTAAGGACCAGGCCCGGGTCGACGGCGCGTTGTTTCCACGCGTGCCTCCAAGAGATGTCAGCAATAATTGACGGGGTCCGATAGGGCCGATGCCTGCCGGGGTCGCAGATTGTTCGAAAGAGTTACCGTGGCCCTGGCGCACATGCAACTAAAAGAACACGGGTGGGTTTTAGTCAGTAAGAGTCTGACACGCCCTGGAGCTCCGCCCAGAGCGGGAGAAGTTATTTGAAGATTTCCAACACAAAAAAAAAATGCGGCTAGTTATTTATAAATATTGACCTAAGGTCACATGAGGACGGGATGCAAGTCCTCTGTGCCGCAGTTATGTCATACTCATTATTTCCACCCCGTTGAATCTAACAAGTTTTGCTGAAAATAAGTGGTAATATTTTTCTAGACAATTTTCTTCACTTGTATTTTTCTAAAGTAGGTACCTTATTCTTTTCGAATCTTAAAAAAGCCGGATCTAAACCATACAAACAGATACTCCAGGTTTAACACGTAGAATGTGTATATAGTCATACTGTAGAAGTTAGTCTACTGCTTAGAATAAGCCGTCCTAACTACTAAATAAATTGAAGAATAATTGATTGATTGCTTATTGATGAATTGTATTTAAATTTATATATTTTGCTTTATCTTCTGTTCTTATACACGTTGTCTACATCTCTTTTTTATATACTTTCCTATCGCAGGTATGCTGGAAGAGATTTCTTTAGAAATAAGCATCACCTTTGTACGTACTTTACTGTTCCTTTCTTCTTGTCTGTTTATGTGTGTGCATAAATGGTTAATTATATAAATAAATTAATATTTAATTATAATTTGCAATAGTGTTCCTCTAGGCATTATGAGGATCGTTAAAACTTTTTCGTGATTTCAAGACAAAGATAGATATAAAACTCTTTATTACGGTCACCATATAAATTATAGACATAAATGTAGAAATTTTGTATGGGCATACGTAACGCTTGAATGGATTTAAGGGAGAAGGAGATACAGTACTGCAGGTAGTCTGTGCATGGTGTACAGTACAACAATTTTCTTAATATCCCTCGGGAATCATCGGATTTCCAAATACAAACAAATGCTAATTTCCATGTCCATCAATTACATCAATTATTAGATTAATTATCGTGTATAATAGTTTGAATTCAGAACTAAGTACTTTATTAGTATATATAGTACAGTACAGTAGTAGTATAGTATAAGTACTATAGCTGTCAGGGCCATTTACAATCTATGTCATCGCGAATCTCTTAGGGAACTATTTAAAAAGCTTAATATTAGGTCTTTACCTATGAAATTGCCGTTCTGCAGTACTGGCCATTTCAAATCAAAATAATTTTTGTTTGGCTATGAATTCTAATTTCAAATTAATTTTATTTTAAAAACATGGATTTTTTTTTCTAAAAGTAGTCATTTCTTTATTGATTAGTGTTACATTTTCATCGCAATTCAATCTTTTTCGTCATCATGGATACGTTAAAAATTCGAGTAATTATGGAATATGAGTACCGTCGTGGCAGCAACGCGGCACAAGCGGCACGCAACATCAACGACGTTTACGGAGCTAACTCTACAAACCAACGCACCACCTGTTATTGGTTTGCTCGCTTCCGTTCTGGAAATTTCGACCTGAAAAATGAACCTCGCGGTCGTCCGAAGACTTTGGTCGACAATGACGAATTAAAGGCGATTGTGGAAGCTGATGATACACAATCTACGGCTGAATTAGCAGCAGCTTTCGACGTTAGCGTCAAAACAATATTGGTCCATTTGCGTCAAATTGGCAAGGTAAAAAAGCTTGACAAATGGGTGCCCCACGAACTCAATGATCGCCAGCGCGAAGTACGCGTCGAGACGTGCCTTGCACTGCTCAACAGACACACAAATGAAGGAATTTTGAACCGCATTGTTACCTGCGATGAAAAATGGATTCTGATTGATAACCGTAAGCGCTCAGCAAGTTGGTTGGATCCTGGTTCAGCACCTAAACAATGCCCTAAACGAAAACTTACCCCTAGAAAAGTGATGGTCACTGTTTGGTGGTCTAGCGCCGGTGTGATTCATCACAGCTTCTTACCAAACGGGGTGAGCATTACTGCAGATGTGTACTGTGAAGAACTGAACACAATGATGGAGAAGCTGGCGCATCTCCAACCAGCATTGGTCAATCGCTCGTCTCCGCTGCTCCTGCACGACAACGCGCGACCTCATACTGCACAGCAGACGGTCTCCAAGTTGCAAGAACTGGGGTTGGAAGCTCTCCGTCATCCGCCCTACTCACCAGACCTTGCGCCTACAGACTACTACTTTTTCCAGAATTTGGATAACTTCTTGGCGGGAAAAAAATTTAATACCCGAGAGGCAGTACAAAATGCCTTTGAAGAATTTGTTGCCTCCCGTCCAGCTGATTTCTTTAAGAAGGGCATCAATAAACTGCCACTGCGATGGCAAAGATGCATTGATTGCATGGGTGATTACTTCGATTAATACAAATAAAAAATTCATGAAAAAAATTCGTTTAAATTTTTTCATACAAAACGGCAATTTCATAGGTAAAGACCTATTATTATGACGGTACCTTGTCAATAATTTATGAAAATATTATGTATGTAAGAAAAAATCTACATCTTTTTAATAAAATAAGTGATAGACATAATTTTAATACTAGAAATAAAGATCAAATAGATCAACAATTTTTTTGATTATCTAAAGTACATACATCTTTTATGGGGTACTGTGTTAAATGTTAAATGTTAATTACTGGTTGCACCAGTTTGATTTTGTCTACACTCTAGATTGTCCTATGGAGCAGGACCAGCATGTTTCCAAGCACTCTTATCTAGGATATAATCCTCTAATTTCTAATATGCTTGTTTACAAAGTGTACTTTTTATATGAGTTTTAAATTTTCTTTCATTTAATTGCAATATATCACAAGGTATTTTGTTGTAACATTCATAATCAATGTCATAAAAATTATAAATTATACAATTAAATTAGCAAATTGAATTGTATAATTTATAATTTTTATGACATTGATTGTTACATTATGTACTTAACTACTTTAACTCCCACACTAAATTATTACTTGTTAACATTTTGGAAACATCATCTACTTTTCAATATTTGTAAATATGTGAGCACCATGTACCTATCTATCACATAATTAATTTACCTGCCTTTGCATTATATTTAATTCTTTTTACCTATTGTGGTATAGTAATTTTATTCTAGGTGCATTGTCTTCACATATGATTACATAATTAATGTGAACTTACATAATATTATAAAACATTTTTTTTTAAATAGAAAGATACTCCACCGTTACTCTTTTGAGTAACGGTGGAGTTTCTTGCCCATTCTTCTCCATACGAAACTACCTTTTGGAAGGGGCAACTAGAATCAATTCTATTTTTTTGTAAATTTTGACGTTCAAAAGTGCCTTTTATGTGCCTATTTGAAATAAATGATTTGACTTTGATTTTGACTTTATTATGGCGGCATAAAGGCGCTGCCCATGTCAAATTGTTGATCGATTTGCAAGTCACGAGTAATAGAACGTGATTGCGAGTAATTTGTTCCAACGATACCCTTGTCTGGTACACGGTATTTTTATGGGATTATGACGGTAATCGAATTTGCATATTTGTCTTTAACATTATAGGTAACATTTTATTTGCGTACTTGGAAGTTAATTTGGCGATATCGTACGTGGTTTTGTGGAAAAAGTACGGTAATCCACATAAATATGGTGCAATTTTTCGTTAGGTATAAGTACACCCTTTTTCTTTTTTTTTTGGGGGTGGCAAATCATCAAATGACCTCTCCCGCTCTGGGCGGAGCAGAAGGGCGTGTCAGACTCTTACTGACTAAAACCCACCCGTGTTCCTTCAGTTGCCTGTGCACGAGGGCCACGGTAACTCTTTCGAGTTAGCCGCGACCCCAGCAGGCATCGGCCCTTTCGGACCCCGTCAGTGATGCTGACATCTCTTTGAGGCGCGCGTGGAACACGACGCGCCGTCGACCCGGGCCTGGTCCTTACCGGATGGCGAGCTGCCCATTGCTCGCCGTCCACAAGCCCGCGCCTACGGTGGTCGGGAGTCGGCAATCGACACCTCACCACAACTCTATTTCCCATTGGAAATAATGATAAGTGATTCCATAATTCGCTGTTTAGATTGAAATCATAAATCAAGTAGGTAACTGTTTTTGTTAATGCAATTATTATTATTTAAAAATAACTCCTAAAGTACCTATGCACCTAAATGAACATAAAGTACAATTTGAACAGCTGTCCGCAAAAGTGAATTTAATAAAATATTTTCAGAAAATACAAAAATAAAATCTGCTTCTGCTTTCAAACGTACTGTTGTTTAATGGATTTAAAACTACGACGTGAACTTTACGTAAATTTCCGATGTTTAAGCTCTTTTTATATGCACATTTATTGCTATAACTTGGTACTTAACCATTTCCTACAACTGAGCTTTTAACTACTCGAGAACTCGATTTTCAGAATCTCTCGAGTGAAATGCTTTACTCGATTTTAGTACTTAACAGAAAGTTTCAAGTTTCAAAGTTCGGCGAATAATATTTTATGGCATCATAACGATAAAATAGTTTCGGTCGGTAAGTTAGTTTATTCGATTTCATTTCTAATGGGTAAGTAGTGACTTGCGAAATTGCTTCAAAGAATTAAAAAAATAATGACAATGGATTCAAATGTTCTTTTATTAAGTTAAAGAAAACAAAAGCCTGCCAAATCTTACAAGTATTCCTTGATACAAATCTACATAAAACAAATGAATCTAACAGATACATCATGTATCTTCATGATTAAGTATCACAGCTTATCCTTTCAATTTAAATCCACATACTTTATCAACGTCTTAAGCAAACAAGGGTTTCGTATACGCTTAGTCATCTTCTTGAAAGAAGTAACCTACACTTAATAGATGGTATTATTCCATTTGTTAGGAATATTTGCCAAGTTTTGATCTTTGTGTAGTACTGATAAGTAATTCCTAAGGAAAACACTTCACTTACGAAGATGGAGTGTCGTGAATTTTAGTTACAAATAAACTGAAGTGGAATAGCTTGAAAAAAATACTGAATTGATAATGTTATTTCTCAAAGAAATCGCAGACAACGATGTGATTGCCTATTAGATTTGTTCGAACATATTATTATAGCATATATATTTTTTTTTAATTAAAAAATAACAAAAGTATATATAGTAAAAAATTTACGAAAACATTTCACCGTGAGAAGGTGAAAACTTAGGTGAAGTGAGCTGTTATTTCACCTGGTGATATACTGAACTAGCTGTTGCCCGCGACTTCGTCTGCAATCCAGGATCAGAAGTAGCTTATGGCGTTACTCAGGTCGTGGTCTATATGTGTGCCAAATTTCTTCCAAATCCGTTCAGCCGTTTTAGCGTAAAAGCGTAACAAACAAACCCACTTTCGCATTTATAATATTGGTTAGGATAGATTGGCTCGACAAACCAATTAATAAGATGATTTTTTACTACAAAACTCGGTAGTTAATTAAAGTTCTGTTATGTTGTAAAATTCTAAATGAATTTAAGTTATTTATATATCGTTAATAAGCAGATCTTGCGCGGCGGGCGTCGTCGCCCGGGGTGAATCATACAAAAAAAGGATCCATATTTCTGACTTTCCCTGTGGATTTTCCAAAATATATATTTCATACAAACCTTGTCCTATCAATTACAAACATAACAAAAAAATAATTAGCCAAATAGGTGCACTCGCTTTGAAGTGATGCGCGGACAAACATTTTGGCAATTGATTTTTATTTATACGGTTTGATGAATGATTTGGACCTAGAAATCTGAGAGGTTGTAATTAAAGTATAAATGTTTTACGTACGTTAAAAATCTTGTCTACCTGTATCTGTTTCTAAGTTACAAAGTATGTTGATAATAAAATAGTGAATGCAGAAGTCTATAATTGAGCCAGAGTGGCCTAGCTACTTAAAAAATAGTTTTCAGTAGTGAGGAAAAAACGGAGCCCTGATTTCAAATAATTTAAACTAAACAAATTTATAAATTAACTAAATTAAATAATAAATTAAAAAAAAAATACTAATTTGTAGGCCACTGTGGCGCTATAACTTTTACCGTTTAGAGCAGATTTTTCTGAAATAAAAACAGTATTGAAAAAATACAGTTAGGCCACTCTGGCTCTCATGGCCTCAATTATTGTGGCCTAAGAAGTATTCCATAAAATAAATACGGTTAGGGTGTACCTAATGCCCAACAGTCAAATGTTATGTACTTGTTTAGTAAACTTGTAAGGTATGTTATGTTATGTAAATGAGAAGATGAAAGATTCCCTTGATATATTTCTTGCTACTAAATATATTAACACAATTATTACACTTAAATGCTATGTTAGAGAAATGCACAGCTGAACAAAATGGATGTGCATAAATGAGTGTGATATACAAATTACCACGAAGGTCAACATACGGTCACTAAAAGTGCTAAGTAACCAGGGTCGTTGGATATAGTTGACGTTTAGTAAGAAACCGACGGATGTTTGCGAATATAATTAATTTTAATTAATAGAAAACAAACAGTTCATTTATCAAATTAAGAGGGCGCACACGGGTCCACTAGCGCCACTCCTTTAAAATAATATTATTTCGTGACTGAGAAGGAATTTTGAATAACGGCTCAATAAGCACCCTCGGTAAGTATGTCTAGAATTTTCTAATACCTTTTATAAACTTTCATATTGAGACACGAAGCAACAAAATACGATCTAAAGAAAAGCGGCCACATTCCTCTAGATCGTATTTTGTTGCTTCGTGTCTTTTTTTTTTTGGGTGGGAAATCATCAAATGACCTCTCCCGCTCTGGGCGGAGCGGAAGGGCTTGTCAGACTCTTACTGACTAAAACCCACCCGTGTTCCTTCAGTTGCCTGTGCGCCAGGGCCACGGTAACTCTTTCGAACAATCCGCGACCCCGGCAGGCATCGGTCCTATCGGACCCCGTCAATGGTGCTGACATCTCTTTGAGACGCGCGTGGAACACGACGCGCCGTCGACCCGGGCCTGGTCCTTACCGGACGGCGGGTCATTCCACCCTAACATTTAAATATAAGCGAATTATTAACGATTTTTATGAGATTTCTCTAATAGAAACGCGCATTGATTTCAGAGGCTTTCAACGAAACTTCTTTGTTGAGAAACACAATTGGTGTTAGGTATTTTTCTTTTCTTTATGTGTTTATCTAAGTATTACATAGTCATGTACAGTACAACAATTTTCTCTATGTCCCTCGGCAAACTTCGTGTTTGGTCAGTCGTCGGATTTTTATCAGTTGCCCTTTGCACTTGGTGCAGACCGGACGCTCTCAATCGTCTTGGAAGTATATAGAGTTGTTAATACTCTTTTAACTTAATGTAATTTACTGATAGAAATCCGACGACTGACGAAACACGAAGTTTGCCGAGGGACATTAAGAAAATAGTTGTACTGTAATGTTGTGGTGTATGTTAAATAATGCGTCGGTTGCTACGGGCTACAAAGAAGTCCTAGCAAACAAAGACCTTGGCATTCAAAGTTCGAAAGAAAAGGAAAAAGTTTTACTAATGATTCATTCGCAACTCTTACATGAAAACGAATAGAAAACTAACTTATTTGGGACATTTTAATATAAATTTGTGTCGTGGTGATAAGCGGAGGGGCTTGTGGCTAAATGATAACAGCGGCACGGGTCGATCGAAGGTTAAGCTACACTTGCTGCGGTCGGCTCGTGGATGGGTGACCATCCATTACATATTGAGGCTTCCCTCCGTGCCTCGGAAACACGATAAGCCGTTGATCCCGGCTGTAATTCGTAGATCTTTGGCAGTCATTACTGGTAGTCAGAAGCCGAAAAATCTGATAACCAGTCTTCCAACGGGTATCGTGTTAATCAGTACAGTTCGCGCAAAACTTTATGAGCTCTCGGAAGTTGCATGCGAGTGGCTGCGCAGTATGCATAATATAGGTGTCCGAAGGAACTTACCATATGTGGTTTCCTTCCGGAGTTTCTTGCCCATTCTTCTCCATACGAAACTACCTTTTGGAAGGGGCAACTAGAATCAATTCTATTTTTTTGTAAATTTTGACGTTCAAAAGTGCCTTTTATGTGCCTATTTGAAATAAACGATTTGACTTTGACTTTGACTTCTCGGGCCTACGTTCAGAGGGCTCATAAAGTTTTGCGCGAACTGTAACTGGGTTGTGGAGGTCAGACAGGCAGTCGCTCCATGGAAAATACTGGTATTTAGCTGCATCCGGTAAGAGTAGAAGCCGACCCCAACATAGTTGAGAAAAGGCTAAGCACATTGATTTAAATCAAATCAAATCGTTTATTCGCATAAAATGTGGTGGGTACAAAGATGTTACATACAATTTCAGTGCAAAAGCACATTCCACCATGTAATGATGGCATGCAAATATTTAATACTAGCTGCGCCCCGCGGTTTCACCCGCAGAAATCTCGATCACGTGGGAATATCGGGATAAAAAGTATCCTATGTCCTAATTCAGGTTCTAGTCTATCCATGTGCCAAATTTTATCCAAATCCGTTCAGCTGTTTTAGCGTGATTGAGTAACAAACATCCAAACATCCACACTTTCACATTTATAATATTAGTAGGATATATCGTAAAGTAGGTATATTGTAACATACAGTAATAGACAAATGAATAAAAGAAAAATGGTATTCATTAATTTTTAAGTTTTAGCGTTACAAAACCTAAGAACGAAAATAACTATTTATTCAATACCATACCAATTTAAATTTAAATGTAATCACACATTACATAAATAGTAAGGTAAGTAGTTAACTAAATTAACAATAATAATTATAATAATAAAATTTATTCAAGTATAAATTAATTACAATCGAGGATTTTTTTAATTCTAACCGTAATGTAGACCTGCCTGATCTAGGTTTAAAAACCTGTGTTTCAGGCCATCAATTGATATCAAGCATTTAGAAAGATGACAACAATAAATTTATTAGAAGCTTAATTGAAAGTAGACATAATATTTTCAATGACTTAAAGAGTAACTAATTGATTATATTATTATAAAACTAGATTATGTAAGATATATTATGTTTAAATAAATTAGCAAATGTACAATGTAACATAAATAATAATTAAACTTTATTTCGGATGGCATAGACCCATAGAAAACTTCACCTAGTATATTTTTATTTGACATGAAAAATAAATAAATAAATAACAAAAAAATATTACAAGGCATTTCTGAAGTGGTAAGACATAATTTTTTTTTGTTTAATATGTCATGATGGTTGACTAAAGTAGGCAACAAAAAACTAAAGAACATTAAATTTAAGCGTCTTTAGAAACAGTCTGTTTCTCTTACCCATGGACCACACGATCCAAAAGCATTGTTTGTTAGACAATCAATAAATAAACAATTTATTTGGTGCCTAATACATAATTTAACATTTACCTAGAAAGTAAATTTAGTTTAATCGAACTCACAAGGAGTGATGGACATAACGATAAAGAAAGAAAGAAAACGTATTTATTGGGACTCACACAGGGTTATCACAAACTAAACTAAACACGATACGTAAATTACTAGACCGATTACCATTTAAATGCCGAAATAATTTTCCTGAATCCATTAATATTTTTGGCCTTCTCCGTTAATAAAATAAAAATGTTGGGCCTCACTAGCCATTCTCATTGGAAACTGAAAATCAACTGTGGAGATATTGACGGGATGAAATTACATTTTAAATCTGCAGAATAATTATTGACGGCGAAGTATCAATATATCGCACACCTAGATAAGTGGCACAAGTCAAAATAATCCAAAATCGAGGTATTGCGATTATAGGAATCTGTATGACGTTGTATATTATTTTACTAAGATATTAACTGAGTAAATTAATATCTTAGTAAAATAATAAATAACATCATCCTAATCCTACCTATCCTAACTATCCTAACTTCCTAACTTCCTAACTATCCTAACTTCCTAACTTCCTAACTATCCTAACTTCCTAATTCTAACTAATATCCTAACTTCCTAACTAATATTATAAATGCGAAAGTAAGTTTGTTTGTTTGTTACCTTTTCACGCCTACACAACTGACCGATCATCCTGAAATTTTGCATATACGTTGTCAGGGATACAGAAAAGGACATAGGGTACCTTTCATCCCGCAAAAAAGTACTGTTCCCGAGGAAAAGTAATAACGTTCTTATGATAATAGATGGCGCCACGTGTCTTTCGAATCATGATTGAATTATAACCCGAATTGATAGTCAAAGTCTAAATTAACGCGAACGAAGCCGCGGGCAAAAGCTAGTACAAAAATAATTTTACGTCGGTCAAAGAGAAAACGAGTCAAACGTTTTTTGCTGTTCCTGAAAAGAGAAGTAAGTATTTTGAGTTGTGCTACTCTTTGTCTAGGTGAGCGTATAATAACTAACATTTTAGCGATTTTCACTTTATTGCATATCCGTAAGTAAAATATGAAAGACCTCGTATTTGCAAAGATATAAGGTCTGACATCATTAATATCACCACCACAAAGCGTTTCCTACTATCTTTTTAAATATAAGTAAATTTTTGATTCAAATGTTAAAAACAATTTTTCGCCTCCTGTAAAATCATGGTTTTTTTAGTTATTAGATATTGATACTAAACCGTCGTTTATTTTTAATTTTTTTTTAATTATAAAAAAAATATAAAATTCATTGCTTGTCCATTTGACTGCCCCATTCAAAAACACTGGGTGTGGGTAGTGAATGGTTTTATATAGTAGTCCACCTATAGAACTAACAATACTAACATAATTGTAAGCTAATATTGTTGCTAATATATACTAACAAGATCTGGATTTTAATTATCTGAAATTAATTATTCTATTCTATTCTATGGGACTGGACCTGTGGGACGCATATTAATATGTGACGTTCGTTTCAATAACTAGCATAAACAATATAAACTTTCGGAATGCCTACAACCATCCTCATTTTTAGGGTTCCGTACCCATAAGGTAAAAACGGGACCCTATTACTAAGACTTCGCTGTCTGTCCGTCCGTCTGTCTGTCACCAGGCTGTATCTCAAGAACCGCGATAGCTAGACAGTTGGAATTTTCACAAATTATGTATTTCTGTTGCCGCTATAACAACAAATACAAATAAAAAAATAAATAAAATAAATATTTAAGGGGGGCTCCCATACAACAAACGCGATTTTTTTGCCGTTTTTATAGATAATGGTATGGAACCCTTCGTGCGCGAGTCCGACTCGCACTTGGCCGGTTTTTGTACTTACACAAAGCAATAAAAATATACGGTAGTATATCACGAAAATAGCCGTCAAATATTTTCGTACGCCGTCCGGCAACCGCCTCACTTATCTTCATAACACTTTGTACATCCTTCCCAAAGATTAGTGCAGTAACCTGATAAAAAATATTACGTGCAAAATGAACCCTTATCATCGCTGCACGGGTGCCAAATACCGCCACAAATGTGACGGTTTTATCGCCTTAATCGCGTGTGTCGTGGCTTTAGTGCTACTCCTTAATAAGGCCCACTTTACGGCAAAGGATCACTGGCCTAATGCCTTAGGTATGGCCCACCCGTGGCCCTTATATGACCCACTTGATTGCGTATAAACTTTATCCGCTAATTTAGACCGTATCACGGTTAACGGTCCCCATTTATGAATTATTATATTAATAGTGGTGTTAATATTGTAGTTTTAGGCGTGTTTAATTTTATGTTGGTATTAAAATAATAATTAAACCAGCACTGGGGCGCTGTCTCACATAGGGTCGTAGCATTACGCTGAGCGATTGCCGTTTTGCGTGAATGTGACGCATATTTTCCCCCAACTCGTTCTTTTTTGTGTTTGTGTGTTTTTTCTTCGCGTCATTTTTACCGCAAATAAATGTATTTTCTTTCTTTATTTTTCTAATTCACAGCTAGCTAAACTGTCAGTGCGTACTGGCGATGTACTATTGGTGTGTAATTCACGTGGATTTAATCAAATATATGCAGGTTTACTCGCATCCTATCCGCACGTTCTTTAACTAGTGATAACACGGCCTGTTTTATTATTTTATGATATCAAATAAATTCAAGCTGTTGTATAATTATGATAAGCCAGATATCAGTATGGTAGCGAGACTGAATACCATGCACCCTAATTGCGTAACACACTATCAATTACAATCTGAATCATTTTATAGGATATTGCTAATCCATTGCTTCGTATGTTCGAATAATTTGTCTGCTCAGCAGCGTAATTAACGCAATGAATGTTGTTGAACTGTCAAAATGAAAGCCTTTGCTACTGTTAGTGTGTTACGCAATTACCCCGCAGGTTGTGCTGGACATACCTACTTAATAACTCTGATAGGGCCGATGCCTGCCGGGGTTGCGGATTGTTCGAAAGAGTTACCGTGGCCCTGGCGCACAGGCAACTGAAGGAACACGGGTGGGTTTTAGTCAGTAAGAGTCTGACACGCCCCCCCGCTCCGCCCAGAGCGGGAGAGGTCATTTGATGATTTCAAATTGATTTGAAATTGATGATTGCAAACGGCTTAACGTGCTTTCCGAGGCAGAGAGGGGTCTTGATAATGCAATCGATGGTCACCCATCCACGAACCGACCGCGGCAAGCGTAGCTTAAGGGGACTACAGGACCTAATCGCAAGTTTTATAATGCCTAAAAGTATATGATCCACTGCAGTAAATAAAATCAGAAAAAATTATAATATTCTTCAGGATACATGCTAGTTAGATAGTGTGTTGAAAACATAATACAACAAATTTGATACTATAGAAAAAAATCACGAAGATACTTCTAAAAACTTAATTTAACGATTAAAAAATATACTAGAATACATGCAATCATTTGGATTTTTTGTCAGATTATTCTACAAACAACATACTAACGTCAGTGTTTTAATTTTTTTAGTCCCATCAATAATTTTTTTGTAAATAGATAGTTGCTTCATATTTTGCAATAAATTACCAGCGTTGTGTCATCGCGCTTCTCTTTCTTTTCTATGCAGTCCGACAGTGACCGCGCTATAGCTGTTGGCAGCCTCTTAACCATCGTTTTACCCGTGTGGCTGTTATTATTTGGCTGCGAGCCCCTCATTATCATATAAGGCATATAACTTAGAAACGTAAAGATTTACGTCAGGCTCTCGCATTAGCATACAAATATCTTATTACGGCCTCTCAGAATACAAGTGTTAATAATTACTGACTGTGTTTACCATTTCTTTTTCTTTTTCTTTTCTTGTGTTACTCATTTGTTTTTTTAATGGCCGCTATAGAGTTTGTTAAGCCTTTTGTACATTGTCTGAAGTTATACAGGGTGTGAAAAGACCCATCACGAAGCCGTCATCTACGCATTCTGTACATCAACCTAAGTACCTAACATACTGCATAAATAAATCCTGGGAAACGACTTTTATATATTCATTTACATATTTTTAATTTTATTTATTCATTTTTTTCTATTCTTTCTTCTTTTTCAATTTTTTTTTAATGTATTTTCTTTCTTTTTTCTTTCTATATTTGGTGTGAAAATTCGCTGTTTACGGTAGAGCGCAATTTAGCGCACGCAAAACATTGTATTTATGGGTGCATGCGGCACAGGGATCGTAGGAGTATTTGAAATTAGGTTATAACATTTAAAGTTGTTTTTGTAAAAAAACGACAAAATAGTTGGAAGTTTGATCATAAATATCGCCGTAACCAAAAGGTTCCCAGTTATGGTCCGCTAAAAATAATTATATGCCCAATTTATGTCCTAAACTGACTTATGGCCAATCGCCATCTTGAGCAAGTGTAGTAATCAATGCTCTTGCCTTCTCTATATGAGAAGACGCCTTTGCCCTGCAGCGGGACAATAATAGACATGTAATTGTAATAATAAAGTTTAATAATGGGAAAAAATAACACCATTCGTACGATTCACCTACACATTAATATTTATAGGTGAATTCACAACCAAAATATTTATAACTACCTCTCCTGTTTTTATAATCCGATACTTGTGCAATACGGCTATACCCATAAAAACTATACAACACACTTTGACATTCTAATAATAAAATATTATGAACCAACAAAAATACGTGATAAAGAATTTAATAAAATGGCAACATACCTGCTGAAATTCATGTTTATTTCCTTTTTACAGGATTTTTCAGATTGTTTTAATATGGTGAGTATTTGGTATAACCACATACGCGGTATTAACTTGAAATCAGAACAGATTTTGTGAAGCTGAATGTATAAAGAACGGTTTGGTAAAAGTAATAAAAACTTTTTTACAAAAAAAAACAACCGACTTCCGAAATTAAAGTTATTTTTCACGTTTTTTAGTGTTTTTTTTGGAAGTCGGTTGTTTTTTTGTAAAAAGTTTTTATTTTTCACTTTATGTTGTGGTACCTACCCCACATACATTCGTATACTACTACTTGATATGTAAATAACCGTGACAGGAAAAAATTATAACATCATCAATATAAACTAAGTGGAAAAAAAACGCATTATTAAGGATAACTCAAATACGACTAGTCAGTGCATAATCAAATTTAAATGGGACCACATGTGAAGCACCAGCTTTAAAATAAAAAAAAGAATCATCCAAATCGGTTCACCCAGAAAAAAGTTCTGAGCTAACACACATAAAAAAAAAACAGTCGAATTGAGAACCTCCTCCTTTTTTTGAAGTCGGTTAGGAAAAAAACACCTAAATGATTGCAGTACACTGAAATTCAATATGCAAATCTCTCCAATTGTTCGCTTCTACTTCGTTGAATAATCTGTAGAACAAATGGCACGAAATTATTTGTCAGAGCTGGGTGCGTTTTAGGAGGTTTTCCTACATTGTTGTGCCATTTAGAAGAAAATAAGCTACCACATATTTTCCAGCAGGTATTTACCTAAGCCCACCACACTAATTCCAGTATTTTTTTTTTTGAGAAATGTGTGTACTCCCTAATTAACCTGAGTTATAGTTCATTGTTATTTGGACTTGCAACCCTTTTCACTGTTAGGTCCATGACAAGCCATCGCCGATGAAATGGAAAATAATTGCTATTGATTGTATGTATGCAAAGTAGATAAAATAAATTAGCATACGCAGCGGCGAGCTGTAAATTATACCTAGTAAAAGAGAAGTCGAGTCGAAGCCGGTTTTAACTAATCTTTTTACTCGAGCGGCCTGTGGGTTCAATATACGCAACGAGCCTACAACGTCCTGTGTATTCAGTATAATAATACTTTCAGAATGCTGTTGGGGTTGCCCCGGCATTGTAGTGCGTTGCAAATGTTCGTAAATGCGCGCGTTGACCGTTTCAACGCTATAGTGCGTAAGAAAGTGGCGTCATTATTTTAAAGACTGCGTGGTAGCACCAACAGCTTTTTGCAAATGATTGTATCCCGACATTACTGTCCCATGCAGGCACACTGGGTGGGAATAGTTACGGGGAAATTGAAATTGTAAAAATAAAAGCTCTACAAGCTATATTATAAGCTATATTATGATCTAACTAACATAGATCTTAAGAAAATTGTTACTAACACATATATGGATTCTATCCGAAATAAATGGATAATAATAATAATTTATGGAATTTAACGCCATCTATCGTCAAGAAGCAGAACCAAAAAGACGCTATCACTAGGCAAACAAATGTCTTACAGAACTAACCTCAACTATATTAGGTACTTATCGTTCTAAAATTACTAAAGGAATTTACAGAATCGAATACAATAGACTTGAACCGGACAGGTGAAAACTAAATAAAATGTGCAAATTCCTCAAACTCGTTCTCGCTGACGCATTTTTTCTATATCTGTTTCTATCGTAACCCGTTGTACGAGTACATCGGCTTTTTCTCGTCCATATCACGCGGTGCCACGTGACCTAAAGTGACGTCATGACGTGATCGCTATTCTATTGTATGAATTTTTTGTTTCCGGTTATGACGTTTTGCCGCCGGGTTATTTTAGATATTTTTTTTTGTTGTTGTTGTGATTCAAAGCTACAAATTGGTGTTTTTGTTGTTTGAATATTATGGTGAATTAAATACCCGTACTGTAACTATATTTTTTAGAAATAGTAGACCCTATTGACTTTGCCATTTTACAATAGGTAGCGGCAGAGTTGCTGATGCGAACTTCCGAAGGGAAGCCGGTAGAAATTGTGTTATATGGTGCTTTCCGTGCTTCGGCAACTAATACCTGTATAAGTAGGTATCTACCTGTTTAATAAATTTTACTGCCGCTAAATCTGAAGTTATGCGTTAATCTTCCCTACAAATAGCTGCTTGTTGGATGGCTGCACGCCCAACTGTTTCACCGTGTGTAGGTACTTCCAACTTAAGTTGCCTCGCATACTATGCGACATGCGACTGCGACAGCTCGACGATTAGACGCAACGACAGGCTTCGGCCGATAATTTTTGTATATTTGATTCAAAGTCAGCACAGTTGGTGTCGAGTTGTTGAGTCGCAACGAAAGGCTAGGTGAGTCGCACGTTCTCGCTGCATAACACAGCGACTAGTAGCACGGTGCACGCGCACACCCGACGACAGTCGCATGCGACAGGTCAGATCAGTTTCAGTCTTACTGTGAGTGCTGAGGAAGGTGGACCTGTGTTTGTATTGCGAATCTCAACGCGGATACGTTCCATGTCAATTTTTACAAACAGGACATCGAAGTGCGTCGAATACTCAAAGAAAATTATCGCTTCCTGCATGAAGTTTGTCGTGACCACTAGACGCAGATGTAAAGACAGCTCTACGTGTAGTCGCATCAACCAGGCGACAACTCTGCGTCTTGTTGCAGATTCTAGACGCAGCGACAAGACACACAGTTTGCGCGGTCTCTAAGAAGGAACATAATGACATCAATTTTCCTAACAAAACGCCCACTTGTGGGAATGTAGACGTCGCGATAAGCGAGATATATCGTGATATACGACAGTATAGTGCTAAAAGTGTCTGTCAACTACATGCCCTCTTGACTTGTGATGTCAAAATCTTATGTCAAGTTGACGTCGTCATATTTTCTAGAGTGGTTGTAATTTGGCCTGTAATACCTATTGCGAGAGGATAATATAATATTATCTCATCTTATAATATTAGTTGTGCGTAGAAAAAGTGGACCTTGCTGGAGTCTGTGAATCTTCCAATCATGTGTGAATAGGTTGCTTCTCGGCAAGCGGGGACCATTTTTGCCAAAATAACCACTTAACACCAGGCAAGACAGTGGTTAAAAAATCTTGAAGAATTGCAAAACATTGGTCATCGTTACCGTTTTTTAAATATTCACAGCCTTTTTCGAACACACAACACGGACCTACTTTCTTTTTTCAGGGTTCTGTAAATGGTAAATAATAAATGATTTTATTTCTGTAAGTAGGTGTGTACAAAGACTTTTACACGTCAATCATATTTTTTAAACTTAATAAGGCCCTTAATAAGGGTAGTTTCCTATCTGACTACTCTGAGAAGAAAGGCCGAAACAAACTCAGAGGTCACAGTCTCCTTTAAAGTTCCGACATAATCTTGGTCAGGTCATGTGAAGAGCGTGTAGATTGGTACCTGAAATGGTCCTCTGAGGAAAGAACCACACAGATTGAGTGGACCTGTCCAGTCAGTGCACGCATTTGTCAGTAATCGTGCAGCTCGACTCAGGAAGTTTTGACTTAAGTAGCTCAACAATTCGACGAAAAATACCAAAGAAAGGACATTTGGGTAGGCCGCATAAATTACTCAAACTGCCAGATTTGTAGTAACAGTTTTCGTCTTGTGCCAATAATGTTGAAGCCAATCCAAGTTGTTCAAGTCTTTCCAAAATCTTCAAAAATAAAAAAAATAAAAATTAAAAACTCCCGACACAAAAACCTATAAAAAGTAAATAATAAAAATTCTGGGCCTGGTCCTGTAACTTTAATATTTAAATACTTAATTAGTAATATTTTGTGATTCAAGCGTTGTCGAGTCGGGGGACCGCATACGGTGACGAAGTGCACCGATCCGAATGGGATAGATTGATCCCATATTTGGGATTGGTGATTTATCCCATTCGGATCGGAGCGCTTCGCCACCGTATGAAGTGTCGTTATTAATATTTGCACTCACACTTCTAAATCGACTAGTTAAGTAGTGGGGCGCATCATTTCAGAGTGGACAAGCTCTACCTACAACTTCGTCTCTAGTGTTGGCAATATATCGATGAACCCCATATGTTGGTAAATTTATTAGGTCATCATCATATTGATGGCACGGTTGGCGCAGTAGTTAAGCGATTGACTTCTACGCTGCGTGTCGCGGGTGCGATTCCCGCGCGGAACAAATATTTGTGTGACCTACAAGTAGTTGTTCCGGGTCTGGCTGTTTGTGTATGTGAGTTTGAATGTTTGTAAACGCACCCACAATACAGGAGAAATTCCTAGGGAGGGGCAAAATTAAAAAAAAAAAAAAACTACCAAGCTTTTTCCAGTCTAATCAGATGTAGCTGAACTCCAGTATTTTACATGGAGTGACTACCTATTAACCTCCACAAACCAGTTACTGAGTATCGACTGAGAACCGACCTCGGCAAGTATTGCTTAATCTTGAAATCGACCTGAGCAACTCTTATTATTTAGTCATGAGTCTCTCTTCGGTTGGTAAACATATTAGGTCCAACATTAAAATATCACTCACTATGAAAAATGAGCACATTGAAAAGTGCAACAGAAAATGTGTTCTCGCCCTTAGCTCCTCATATTTTTTTTGCCCACTTAAATAAAACTTAGTTACCGTGTAGACTGTTTGCACAGCCCATTACTTCACGTTCTGATGCTAAACACGTTACATTACTGAAATGGGAGTACTCGTAGCAATTTGTTAAAAGAAATGCATGAGTTTCTTGAAGGTAGTTCTTTGTTTAAACGTCGCATCTGTTGCAAAATAGAGTTTTATTTTTCATAAGTTTAGGTTTTAATATGTAATCATTTTGGTTGACACACTGGCAACTTTGTTTGTTTTGTTTTTTTTTTTTGTGAACTTTTGGAAATTCCGAATTTAAAAAATAATTTGTCTGTTATTCATTTTCTTTTATTTTATTTTGATTTTTTCAGCTTAGACTTTTGCGAGGCCAACGCTAACGCTCTTGAAGTGACCGAATTCTGGTCGAACCTTATTTAAAATGTAGTGCAGCGTGACCTCTGCGGTTACAACCTACTTTTCTAATTAATATCTCTGGTCATCAATCTTTTTAATCAGAATTTTTCAAATTTTGACGTTGGCAAGCAAAACAATTGATGGATATAAAAAAAAAAAATCACTTGCAGAAAAAATGTAATCAAGGCGAGTCGATATTCGTAATTTTTCAGTTTTTTCAATATTAATGGAGTCCTAATGCGCGCCTTAATTCCTTATCAAATTGCTGCAATTTTTCACAGTCAACTAAGTCGCCACACAATTTGTGCACGACATTCTTCAAATCTGGTACGTATTTTTCTTGATCTGCTCTCTCAGCGGAAGTCTTACCCTTTTTTCTCTGGTATAATACCCTATTTTATTTGTCGTAGGTGTAGAACTAGTTAAAAGGGCTTCTCCTGGTCCTTTTCCGGGTAAAGAAAGAAAAAAAAGAAAAATATTTTATTTGGGACATGCGCAGGAAATACAAAGAGTAAAAATAAAAAAGGAGCATTTCAAACTAACAAAATTAACAATAAAAAAGAAAAAAAAAAACAACAATAAACAAGTAAAAAACCTGTGCGAGGCCAAAAAGGGTACCGTACTATTTACCAGGCTTGCGGTTCTATTGTGTCGCTTTCCTCAGCCGCATAGAATCCCTGAAGTTTGAGACCGGCATGCCCTTTATGATCCACGACACTTGATCATCTTACCACCTGCGATTCCGTCGAGGTCTGCTGTACTTCGGGGCCGCGGTTCGTCAGGGTCCAGGAAACTGTCCCCTTTATCTATTGTGCTGTGCTTCATAAATAAATGATAAATGATTTTATTTCTGTAAGTAGGTTTGTACAAACACTTTTACACGTCAATCATATTTTAAAACTAGATGAGGTAGGCGTTTCCTATCTGTCTACTCTGAGAAGAAAGGCCGAAACAAACTCAGAGGTCACAGTCTCTTTTAAAGTCCAGACATAATCTTGGTCAGATCACGTGAAGACCATGTAGATTTGAGTCTGAAATGGTCTTTTGAGGAAATAATACTACACAGAATGAGTGGACCTGTCCAGTCAGTGCACGCATTTGTCAGTAATCGTGCAGCTCAACTCAAAAATTAAGGAGCTCAACGATTCGACGAACAATACCAAAGAAAGGACATTTGGGTAGGCCGCATAAATTACTCAAACTGCCAGACTATGATTAAAACTAATCAAGAAAGAAAAAAAGAAAACAATGATCTACATAGTCTTTACATTCACAATAATTAAAATAATATACTATTTTACAAAGTAAATATTCGAGGCCGTGTTTCTCCAGATTCCCGGAAACTACCACCTTTACCGATTATTATCATTACCACTTGCGAGTTTAATACCTTAATGATAGTTAATCTTTAACCATGATTGTTTTTATCGGGATAACTTAGGTAATCTTTATGAGATAATGTTAATTTTAAAGCCTGCGTAATTTAGTGGTTACGATCCTAAAAACCGATTGCAATCGATTCCCTAGTTCCTAAACCAGCGTAACAAAGATTTACCATCCAATATACTTTAAGTTTTGTCGTATTCTCTTTACATTTTGGTCAATTTACCTGTTTAATTACCACATTTAATTTTTACATTTTACACTTAATTTTTGATGCGTTTGTTAATAATAATAACTTATACGTGTTTAAGTGGTGAATTTCTTATTTTATTTCGGTTCAGTAGGTGTTAGCGCGGGGAGCAATAAAATAAGTGAACTATATAAATAGGTAATGGTTTAATACCGTCTGATCTTACAAAGATAAACTTTCTCAGACAAACAGTTCATAATTGAATTAGAGTAAGAGGAATATCGTTCGTCGCGGTGGAGTCAGTTGAAGCGAGTCGTCGCATCGTCGCGTCGTCGCGTCGGGCAGAGCCGAATCTTGTCGCCGCCGTGCCGCGCCTCAACGCAACGTGCTGATGCACGATGACGCGTTGGTAACACCCCCTGTGCGTGCAGAACGCGCGCAAGATGTTGTGTTGGGTTAAATTCCCAACAGTAGGTATAAATAGAATAATCGATACTACGAATAAGAAGCTTAGAAAACACTTCCTCTCTCCTTAATCATCATCATTACATTTAGTTTCCTTGCTCTTGTTTCATGTTTATTATTGTATATATTATATGTAGATAAGTAATTGTTTTATGTACCTATGTATGTATTTGTTGTATAAGTAAATGGTACACCACTGACTACCTGCATTATTGTCTCTCCTTCTCCCTTGAATCCATCCAAAGGTTGTCTGTAAAAGATCGCTTTTAGCGATAAGACCGCCCATTGTGTCACCTGTGTAAGAAGTCTTTATGGTGTACATAATAAAGAGTATTCTATTCTATTCTTAGCATAATCAGCCTATAATGTTCCCACTGGTAGGACATAAGCCTCCTCTCTGTGAGAGGGAATTATTTTGTCAGCTTTAGCATTACCGAATAAAAAAAACAAATTGTTTGTTTTTTTTAGCCTTCAACCTTCATCTAACTTGTCCAAAAAAACTTCATAAGTACAGATGTAAAGCCCAAAAAAACTTTATACCGATTTCAGCAACCGAGAAAAGCTTTATTCATTCCGAAATAAGTAAATTAAGAACACTACTAAGTCTTTCTTTTTTATTGTGTCGCCAAAAGAAATGTTATTGTAAACTTTTAGTTGGTGAATAAATATTTTGCTCAAGTTCTTTGTGAAACGGGTTTTCTTCTGTCCCGCATCCCAAATGAAATATTCTAACAAAGCGACTTTATTGTGGGATATAACTTTGCTTATTGGCTTCTGAAATTGCTGTGCACTTAATCCTTATTTCAGTGGACAGCCACAGTACGAACATACCTCGCTACTATCATAGGTAGGTAAAGTGAGGGAAATGAGGAAATTGGTTATCAAATTGATTCCCAAATTAAATTATCCTTAGAATCAAATTACAATTTTAATTTTTTGAAATAGCGATAAGCCCACATTCGCACCGACGCTTTTATAATGGGGCCTTTTTTTACCGCACACTGGATTGCCGACACTTGGCTAAACGCCGAGAGTTAAAATTCAACAGGGCCCCAATTCTGCATGGTAATTATTATTCCCCGCGTAATCTTACCACGTCAATATCGTGTCTTGTAGAAACAGAGAATACGTTAGTAGCAGATGTCGTGGTTAGATAAGGAATCGACGTGGTTTTGAAGTAAGGAATCGTTAAGTGGTCATAGTGAATTAGGGCCCAGTACGCTTTTCTAACGCGCAAGGGATGCTTTGTTGAATTCCCAAAGTTCGGCTCAACGCTGAGAGTTGTAAATCATTGATGTAATATTGGAATCTAATAATGTAATATTGGAATTGTTTTCGTCTCTTTATTACGGACGCTTTTAAAGTTCTGCATCGTTCTCACATGCATAATTTCAACATTAATGATGTAACCAATAATTTGTAACCATATTTTGATTTAAAAGAGTGTCCATGGAGTTTCTTGCCCGTTCTTCTCCATAGGTACCTACTACGCTTTGGAATGGGCAACTAGCTTCATCTTTCTGACTGACCGACCCCTTGACAATTCAAAAGTGCCTGTTATTGGTTTATTTGAAATAAATGTTTTGAGTTTGAGTTTGAATCCAGTGCGCGGTAAAAAAACGTTCCGTTATAAAGCGTCCGTGCGAACTGCGGGCTAACACGGCAAATCGACCTGTGTCGATTTGATAAACAATTAATTTCCCTGAAAATAAGTATGGTGTAGGAATATAAGAGCATTTAATCCGTAAAATCTCGACTAATGAGAAACAATTAATTATCTATCGTCTGTTACACCCAGGAGTCACACGTGCAGATATAAATTAATTAAAAAGTATCTAAGTATGTAATAAATGTTGGTAGTTACTTTGTTTATAGGACATTAAAAATCGTTGTAAAGCCTTGTTATCATACAACATTTTGTATCCACACTCATCTAACGTTTTTATATTTGTTAATCTCATAATACTTCCGGTATCTTTTAAAAAGATTGTGAGGCTTTAAAATAAAGTAAATTGGTAAAATGGCTACTATATAATTTAACAGGTCACCAAAACAACTTAAGAACGTAGTACCTACAAGAATTGCTTCATAAGAATGGAAAAAGTAGGTTGCATCAGCGAGTCCTCTGAAGTTGCAGCCATACTTGGTTCCTCTACCTATAATAGTTTCAGATTTGTCCATACTGACCCATCTCAAAAGATCCTCTTAGACATGGTGGCGGGGACATCGACGCGCAACCTGTTGCCATGGATATATGATTCTGAACAACCCATATTTTTTTTTGGGTGGGAATCTTCAAATAACTTCTCCCACTCTGGAAGGAACGGGAGGGCGTGTCAGATTTATACTGACTAAAACCCACCCGTGTTCCTTCAGTTGCCTGTGCCCGGGGCCACGGTAACTCTTTCGAACAATCCGCGACCCCGGCAGGCATCGGCCCTAGCGGACCCCGTCAATTAGTGTTGACATCTGTTTGAGGCGCGCGTGGAACACAATACGCCATCGACCCGGGCCTGGCACTTACCGGACGGCGAGCTAATTCAGGACACCATGGTGTTGAAATTTTCGTTGGTTATTAAAAAAACAGCCATTACATACATTTTGACCGCGTAGGTATTGCACTTTTGTATGAAATAGCAGATTTTTTAAAATATAGCAGATCATAAATATTAATGGAACCTTGCAAAGCAAAAAAAAATCCCTAACAGCAAACGGAATAAAAATGCAGCGCCAAGATATCACTATTAAGAAATGTACCACCTACATCCCATGAAACCAAAGAAAATCTAACAAAAATCGTTATCGATACGGGCAAAGCTCTAAACATTCCAATAAATATTTTTGACATTCGAGAATGAGATGTATATCGCTTGAAGACAAAGTCGGAATCACATAAACTTATAGTTAACCTCACAACAACAATTATGACTAGAGAAAAGATAATTCAATCCTTGAAGTCCTACAATAAATCCAACAAAGATAATAAATTTTCTACCGTAAACCTACAATTAGGAGCTCCTGTGAAACCAATTTATTTATCTGAAACTCTAACCTTTAAGGCATACGCATTACCTCGCTCGAGATTTTTTAGAAAACTAATTGCTTCAAATTTTGTTGGATTGCGCATGGAAAGATATTTATTCTCAAGAAAGAGGGCGCCACAGAATACACTATAAATAGTGAGTTGGACTTGAAGAATATAAATATAGAAGACCTTATTTTATAGTAATTCTTTAACTGCGAAATTCTTTTTGAATAATGGATGCTTACATTTTTATTTTTATTTTTGTATCAAACATTTTGTAATTCATTACTTGAATGCCTACGTGGATATTCTCAGATTCAGATTCAGATTCAGATTTATTTATTTGCCATCAATGTAGGTACAAGTTTAAGATGATACAAATAGCTGAAGGTTACCGCTACATTCTACCTTACGGCATGCAAATTCATAGAAACTAATAGATTACATACAATATTATTATAAATTAACAACTAACATGTCATTCTAATTAACACTAACAAACATAAAAAAAGGAAATAATAATAATCATCAAATAGTCAATTGCACATAAATAAATCTTGTCAATAAAATTAATTTCATAATCTTGGAATTATAATTAAGTGAAATATTATTTTACAAACATAATGTTATTTACAAATTTTATTGTCAAATTTCTTTATCATTTAAAATGTCATTGATACAATAATAACATTTATCCAATAATAATGCAGTGAGCTTAGATTTAAATGTTCGAATAGGGTGTTCTTTGAAACTGTGCGGAATTTTATTGTATATGGTAGGTCCCATCGACATAATATTTTTCCTTAGCAGTGCTGTTCTGTAATTGCCTGTATGTAATAAGTTTTTATATTGTAGTCTCCTTGGACCTGACCGCATTCTAATATCGGCTAGTGATGGAAACAGATCTAAATTAGTTCTAACAAAAATTGCGACCTCTAAAATGTACAGTGATGGGAAGGTCAGTACTTTCAGCGACTTAAACACAGGTACACAGCTGTCTGTAGTTTTCAGATTTAACATAGATCTTATGCAACGTTTTTGGGCTCTAAAAATCTGTTCCCTCTCACTGCAATTGCCCCAGAATATTACTCCGAAACTTACATTTCTCACATTGTAACACCCGCAACCTGCACACAAAGACTGATAACCGTTGAGCTCCTCAAGTTTTGAGTTGAGCTGCACGATTACTGACAAATGCGCGCACTGACTGGACAGGTCCACTCATTCTGTGTGGTTTTTCCTCAAAAGACCATTTCAGACACAAATCTACATGGTCTCTACATGATCTGACCAAAATTATGCCTGGACTTTAAAAGAGACTGACCTCTGAGTTTGTTTCGGCCTTTCTTCTCAGAGTAGTCAGATAGGAAACGCCGACCTCATTTAGTTTTAAAATATGATTGACGTGTAAAAATGTTTGAACAAACCTACTTACAGAAATAAAAACATTTATTATTTGTTATTTAACTCGGTTGAATCACTCGGTGAAATCATTTATTGAAACTCCTAAATATATACCTAAAATTCTAAACCTTAATACCTACCAAAGTGAAAATAATATTAAAAACTACATTGAACCGCATCAGACAGAATTACGAGCATACAAAAACATAATTATGCAAACAATACACCTCCAAGAGAACCTACCTGAACCCCTCATTAGTGTCCTACCGTTATCTAATCATTTAAATGGATAAATACGCGACTTAAATGATCATATTGATCAATTGTCAGTGTCTACTTCAGTATGATGTGAACGTGAAGAATTTTTCTCCTATATTAATGACCCCGCTAAGCAGTATAAGATTATAACCCAAAATATCCGGTCAGTAAACGCAAAATTTTGATTCTTTCCTGATAATTCTACGTAGAATCAACCTTGACTGTGATGTTATTGTGGTATCAGAGTGTGGGTGAAATCTAACTGTGCTGTTCCATCGTTCGAAAATTACTCGCACTACTGCACTACTCTACTTAAAAATCAGTCATCTTGTATGTTAATAATGTCGGCAGCTGCTCTGTCGTGGAACCTGATTTGATGGACGCAAGTTGCCTCGTACTGACGATAGGAGTAGAGAAAACCTTAAATATATTTACCGGTCACTCTCTACATTAGACATTAGTAACTTCTTGCAATATTTAAATTCTCTTTTAATTAATCTCTCGTCGTATAAAAATTTAGCTGTTCTTGGAGATGTAAACCTTGACATCAGCAGTATCAAGCCCTAATCGCATTTCAGACATAACCCAGTCTTGCTTCGTCTGATAAAGTAAACAATTGAATACTGGTATCAAAAGCATTTCAAGAATTTCGTTGTCAAATATAACTCTTTGGACTCTGAAATGAATAGCGTAAATTTCCAACCGATCTATGAATAACACTATTGTCAATATTATACGCTCTCATACGACTATAGTTAGACTCCCAAATCACAAACGTTTACTTAAACCATGGATAACTACTGGCATGCTTCGCTGCACGCGTAACAGAGATACAATGCATAAAAAACTGAAGCTATCACCAGATAATCTTATACTAAAAATAACTTATAAAAGATAGGAACTACTGCACTAAAATTAATAAAACTCTTAGGAGGGAGTACGACAGGGCGGAGTTGAGTGAGGCTGCCAGTGATAACAAAAAGGTTTGGTAAATTATAAAGAGTGTCACAAACACGGAAGTTCCAAAAACTCTCACTACTGACTTACTTGTTCCTTCTGCTTTTCCCCAACAGTAGGTGGAATCCGTTAACGAGTTTTTTGTCGACATAGGCAAATATCTTGCGAGCATTTTTACTCAATAAAGTGTTATCCGAGGCCCACCGCATGTCACTAATGCCACATCTGCGCCACTATACTCGTTTGTGATGGTCGACACTGATGAGAATGAGGTTGAAGCGCTGCTCATGTCTCTAAAACCTAATGCTGCTATTGGATGGAACAGTATCTCTACTAAGTTTCTAAAACGGTATAAAAAGTTGCTTGTCCCCTCACTGACATATTTATTTAATCTTTGCCTTAGCACACTGTATTCCCCTTGTACTTGAAAAAAGGTTATTGTGTAACTGTTAATAATTACCTTCCCATTGCTGTCCTACCTTCAATATCTAAAATCCTAGAACGAGAACGATCCTATAAACAAGAGACTCATTAATTACTTTGAGGAAAAATTGCTTTTATCTCCCAATGAATTTGGGTTCGATCTAAAAAAAGCTTTCGACACAGTTTCTATTCCCGACCTAATGTTGAAATTAGAGAAACTGGGAATACGTGACCTCCCACTCCAAATTTTTGCTGACTACCTAAGTAATAGGACTCAGTACGTAAAAATTTATAATCACCTGAGTGGGGAGCTTCCTTTTACTTTTGGGGTTCCTCAGGGAAGTGTGGTTGGTCCCACACTTTTTTTGGTGTACGTAAATCAGCTTTGTAATCTGCTTTTCCAAAATGGAAAATCTGAGACTGCACTAACCTTTACTGGCGATATCTGGCATGAAGCTTTTGACGCGACGCAGAGAGGACTAGATCAAGTTTTAAATTGGCTTAATGGTAATTAACTTACCCTCAATACGGAAAGAAACAAAAATAATCTGCTTTACCCTACGCCAGTCTATATAACCGCCGAACTCATATTCCTTAATCGCTCAATAAAGCGTCTGCCCAGGCACCACAGCTTGTTCTTGCCCTAAACCTGCCCGTACCCCCCCTCAGTCAAATACCTCGAGGTGACTTTTGATGACAATCTGAGCTTCTTAGCCCCCATAGATCTACTGACAGCAAGGGTAAGAAAACTAATATTCGTCTTTAAGACTTCGACTTCTTCGTTACTTGGCAGAAGCACGGATTGTCAAAAAGGTCTACCCCGCCCTGTTTCAATCACTACTATCATATTGTATTTCCGCCTGGGGTGGTGCTCCTAAGACCATAAGGCTGAAATTCAAGAGGGCCCATAAAGCCATGTTAAAGGTAAGTTCATTTCACCCGATACTTTTCCCAACAGAAGATTTATATAAATGTTGCAAAGTACTTTCTGTCAGACAACTTTTTGTTCTTATTACAGTCCTATTGCAACACAAATATACCCCCTACGTGACAATCACTAAAAGAGGTAAAGATATAGTTTGTCAGCACTTCAGATGTAAATACTCATTCACCAAACGGTTTATTTGCTTCCAAGGGCCACAATCATATAATAAAATCAATAGGAAATTGAGACTTTACTCTCTTTCAACCTTGTCTCTCCAGAAATTTGTGACAAACTTTCTACTTACAAATAACTACCTGGATACAGAACGCCTGCTTTTTTCTGATAATAACCCACCCTAAACCCTTCTACCGAGAACATAACACACATTCTGCACCGACACAACACACACCATCACCATTACACACACACACACACGCACCCTCACGCACACGCACATACACACACACACACACACACACACACGCGATTAATCCAAATGTCAAATTAATAAATTGTGTTTCTGAATTCTGCAATTATGCTTTCATGTTAACTTTAGTAAAAGAAACACTTCTTCTACTGGCAATTCTTTTTTGTTTTAAACTAAAGTATGATGGACTTGTACCACTGCCCATAATACAAGTTATTTCATAACTTAGTAAGGGTGCTGGTTGCAACACCTACCTGCGGGGTAGTTACGTAACACACTAACAGTAGGAATGGGTTTCATTTTTACAGTTCAACAACATTCATTGCGTTATTTACGTTGTTCAGCAGACACATTTTTGGAACTTATGAAGCAATGGATTAGGCTTCAAAATGATTCAGAATGTGATAGATAGTGTGTTACGTAAATAGGGTGCTGATTTGTTAATTAGCATTAAGTCAAGTGTGATTACACTATGATACTATTTAATGTTAACATTGTTATTTGTTCGTAGAATTATGCTAAGCGATTGCCGTTTTGCGTGGATGTGACCCATATTTTCCCCCAACTCGTTCTTATTTGTATATGTGTGTTTTTATCTGCCTCATGTTAACGGAAAATAAACGTATTTTCTTTCTTTCTATTTAATAAAAATAAATATTACAAAAAATAATATTATTATGTCGAAGGTCTAAACGATCGAGATATTTACCTAGTATTGAGGTAATAAGCATTCGAGATAACAAGCAACAAGACATCGTGTGACGAGATACAGAATATTTTGAGGTCATAAAACTGTGCTGTAATGATATAACGTCGGATCGTCAACGAAGTAACGAGCCAAGAAGGAGTAGTACTGAAAATTATATGGGTAGATATTTCTGTATATAGGGAAGTAGGTTACGTTACTGAAAATACCCAGTTAGATAATGGGTAGTATTTAAACGCAAATCAAAAAATATCCTTTTTCTATGCAATAAGATTCCGAATTCCCATCAAAATTACTGATTGCACAGCAAAATATTCAACTCAAAATATCACTAAACACACTACAATTTATTTTCGCAGCGTACAGCGATTTTTCCTAAAGCAAAAGCTTTTTCATCAATTTATTTTCTATTCCCAACGAGTACCACATTTTTTTAATTGCGTTTTACCGAAATCTAGGGTAATCTAAATATAGGTAGTAATATAATATGGTAATAATATGGTAATGTAGGTTAGGGTTAATAAGCTGGTCGACGGAGCCCCGCTTCGCGGGGCTCCTATTTCTGTCTAAAGGGTTTAAAGGAACCTAACCAACCGAACCTCGGGATGCCACTGACGTCGACCATCTAGGGTTAGTATTTTCGGGAACATTTATTGTGTTTTCGGAAACTTAGTTCATTCTGGTTGATTTGCTGTGCAGTCAGTATTTAATTTGCTGTGCAGTCAGTATTTAATTTGCTGTGCAGTCAGTATTTAAATGATGGAAATAAATTGCTATGTGATTATTTATTTGATGTGCAATTAATAATATCCCTTAGATAATAAACTCAGAAAAATCACTTGTTTTTTTAATGAAATACTAAGTCTAACTTATTGACGGATAATGCTTATATACAATAGTAAATTACTATACGAGTACAACGAACTATTTACGTTATGTAGTAAATAAAAAATTAAAAAACTGTTGTATGGGAGCCCCCCTTAAATATTTATTTTATTTTGTTTTTAGTATTTGTTGTTATAGCGGCAACAGAAATACATAATTTGTGAAAATTTCAACTGTCTAGCTATAGCGGTTTTTGAGATACAGTCCAGTGACACACAGACGGACGGACAGACAGCGAAGTCTTAGTAATAGGGTCCCATTTTTACCCTTTGGGTACGGAACCCTAAAACTAACTATAAAAACCAAACATATAGAAAAGCAAAAGGACACAGGCGTCGAAGTACTCCTCCACATCGCTGCCACCCAGAAACGTACCCAGAAGAATGGTAATGCTAATAATTCTTTGACCAAAGAGCGAGCGAGCCCACTGGTCACTTGAGGTGTCGACCCCATCGGCTCAAAACTATAGTTACAGTCAAACGGAGTGTATAGGGAACTTTAAAAGCGTTTTTAACATTGAAATAATATAGTTTGTTGCCAAAAAGGACTCTAATGTATCATAGTTAACCATGAAGTGCCCTTGTTGCCAACAAACTATATTCTTTTAATGTCAAACTCCCTTTTAAAGTTTCGTCCCGATTCACCCCTGCATCCGTATTCACCCCGTTTGTACAGTACCTATAAGGTTACAGACTTATACAGTGTCACAAAAAAAATCATTCTTTGATAGTTGTATAAAATAGCCATAATACGGAAAATTGACGTGGCGTGTCAATGTAATAAACAATTAATTACCTTGACTGTCGTAGCATTACATTAGCATTCCCCAAAGGTGTAGTCCAGGGTGTTTAGTACCTACACACATATTTTGCAAGTTAGGTTTCAATTGCCATGTATTATTGTGTTATTGTATTTTAATTAATAAGGCAAAAATCATGGGAACACCCGATAAAACTATGCCAATCCTTGGAATCGAACCCAGAACCACAAGCTTAGCAATCGCATTCGCGACCACTAGACCAATGAAGCAGTTAACATACCTTTTAGTTATTACCAGCAAATAATCAATAATTTTTATATTGTCAATCTTAGACCGCTATTAAAAATAATCATGAATTTAAATAATCTCTGTAACTGCAGTCTGCTGCCGCCAACAATTTATTGACCCCATTAAACTATTTAAATCAACCTCGCGAGCTGCTTCGAATCCATTCCATGGTTGATTAACTTGATAACTGTCAGTTTTGAGCATGGCCTAAAAAAACAAGGTTTGGCACTCCTTTATTGCAACAAAACAAGAAGTGTGGAAACATTTTCAGTCACCATTCTGTTAAAAAATATATATCAAGCATTTAAATTGTCGTTTTTTTTTTCTAATCAAAGGAAACAATTCAATTTAAACTTATACCGATGTAATTGTTAGGTAAAACCTCATTGATTTATCGGATTCGCTCAGGTAATAAAGGCGGTTGGGGAGTTATTATGATACACTATTGGTAACACAGCGGTGATGAGGTAGGCTTGTGTCACCCACGTGACCACTGTGTCTCGGAATGCTATACCTGGCGAAGTATATTATTATACCATGGTTTTGAGTATGTTTTTTTTTTCTTTTTACTGCTTTAATGTCGAGTTTGGCAACGAGCCAAGATGTCGAAACTCCGTGTCTGAAACTGAAACGATAGGGAAATTTTGAATAACATTATCATATCGCTCACATTATTAAAGATTCTACTATGTTTGCATGAGAATTTGCGAGTTAAGTTTGCCGACAATAACATTACGGAGCCTTCATTTCGAAGCCTGTAAAGTAGATAATATTTTATCACAGACTACATAAAACGTTAAATAAAAATAGATATCTAATTTTTTTTCGCATAAGTTCGTCTAAAGATGTTTTATTCGAGACGCTTATTCTAAATATTAATAAAATCTGGCAACTAATCAAGAAGTGTACACTAGTCTTTACGGCTTATATTTTCAAAATAGAACGAAGGCTGCGACGGACAGCGTAGGCGAGCGTTCGCTACGTTCAGTCTGTATACAGCCAGCGTCCGATGCGAACCTCTGTACCGGTATCAGCCGTCAACAACACGATAAACAGCAAAACTTGGCTGTAAGCGGTTTTCCGCAGCCAAACCATTGAACTAAAAAGACAACGTTTAAAAAAATATTTTGCACATGAATATTGAGACTGTTCTTGTTCGTTCGAATTTCAAATAACTTTAACAGATTTAAAAAGTGCGTTCTTTTTGTTTTGTTTTATTGACGTTGCGTTGGTTTTTCTTCTAGATTGTTTTGAATAAGGTATAGACTGTGGAGTTTACCTGACGTAGAGAACTGAACTTTTGTTGTTTGTGGCAGTTTGGAAGTGTATCAGTGGACCCTCAGAACGTTCAAGTCGCCTCGTAAAGGTTTGTGGACTTATTTTTGTTAATATTTGTTGATAAATTCAACTTTTTTTTGGGTATTTGTTTCAAAGCAAATATTTTGTTATGTTTTAGATTTTAAAATGAGTTAGGGCTGTAAAGCTGCTGTTAAATTACCTATGCTAAACTACAATTTTGCCAAGTTACAGCTAATTAATTATAAATTTATTTATTTATTTTATTATTTATGTACACACAGTAAAATAGATACAGATACGGCATATTAGTATTAAGTACAAAGGTACTGCTTATTTCTTAAGAAATTTCTTCCAGCAGACCTGCGAAAGGAGAAATGAAAAATATTATTAATGAATAAATTATAAATTCTTTGTGGTTACTTATTACTATTTAAGGTGTGTATGAAAAAAAAAAAATATTAATCGATCAAAATATTTTTTTTTTCCCGTAAAACTGTATCATATAGGTTCGTAATCCTAAACTTCCTACGTTTATTTAAAAAAAAAACATTGGCTTCTATGGAGCGAGGACTAAATAAGCCTATTTTTCTTCATATAGGTTAGTACTCTTATCGTTTACTGAATCCCAACCCCAAGACTCCTTAAAGACTAAACTGACATGAAATACCAAATATTTATTTTTAATTGTGACTCTTCGTAACGTTACAAAACGGAAGTTATCGTTAAAGAGTAACAAAACGGATCGTGTTTCGTCGCTTATAAACTTTACTAACTTCCCAATTTGTCACAAACTGTCACCTAACTTCTAACAATTAGTAATACTAAACCGGTCATTTTAATTCCGCATAGTAGGTGAATGAAGAAACTTTTAAAGTTTTAACGACTAAAATCCGGTTCAAACCGGTAAGTTCCATAATATCATTATAGCAGTCAAAGCTCGATCTACCGTCAAAAGACTACCTTTTTTATAAGTCGTAATCAACGCCCTTATTTGAATGTTCCGCATACAAAGAGAATCGTGGTGTAATCCGGAAAAACGGACAATTTTTTTGGACACTTTTTTATTACTTTGCTTCTTTCCAAGTTGCTAGTCTCATTTACTTTGTGCGATTCCTACATTTAATTGAGTTTTAAGTAAAATTTTCTACATTTATTTTTGAAATCATGTCAACTCAACTCAACTCAAAGCATTTATTTCAAATAAACCAATTACAGGCACTTTTGAATTGTGAAGGGGTCGATCGGTCAGTCGGTCTGACATTGCGAACTTAATGTTTGTTTATTTTTTATAAAATATGTTTTATTATTGAATAACTCAATATATATTTTAATGATTCTTTTCTTTATGTAGTAAAATTTTATTCATTGAAAGAAAGATAAATAGTTTATTCTGCACAAACAAAACGCACCTAACGCATTGCTCAAATACATTGCAAACTATAGTTTTGTATAATTTAGAAGCATTTTTCAATTTTGTAAATGTGAGTACCATGGATTCGTTTATTATATAATTATGTTGACTTGACAGCATGGCAGTTGAGACTATGTCATGCTCACTTAAATGTCTCACTGTTGGTGGCGCGTGTGTTGGATCATTCGGTTCCCTACAAAATGGTTGAACTGGATGGTGCTGATCCACGCGTCATGTTCGTGAACGGGCGCCGTCAGTTGAGACTGGTCATCTCTGTTAATAAGCCGTGGCAGTTATGCCACGGCTTATTTTTATTATTACTTAATCTTATATTTTCAATTGTTTCTTTATATATTTTATCATTGTTCTCGCATATAGAAGCAACAAAAATAATGTACCCAGGATTTTGTAATATCTTGATTTAAAAAGAGTGTCCTTGGAGTTTCTTGCCCGTTCTTCTCCATAGAGATCTACGTTTTGGAATGGGCAACTAGCTTCAACTTTCTGACTAACTGACCGACTCTTTGACAATTCAAAAGTGCCTGTAAATGGTTTAATTGAAATAAATGCTTTGAGTTTGAGTTTGAGTTCAGAAAGATGAAGCTCATTCCAAAGCGTAGTAGGTACTTATTGAGAAGATCGGGCAAGCAACTCCACGGACACTCTTTTAAATCAAAATATGGTTACATCATTCATGTTGAAATTATATTAGATATAAGTAATAGATTATATTGTAATCTAAGTTTAAGTAACACTAAGGAACACCTAAAATCACGAACTTTTAAGGTCCATTTAATTATTTACTTACCCATGCTATTGTAGTTAATTGGTCCTGAAAATCAATAGAATCCTTTAGGTATCATTAAAAATAAATCGACTAGACTACTAGAGGAATAACGTCCATAAGACAAAATTAATGTCAAAACAAAATTAATATCACTATTAGGAGCGTTACGAAAAATTACAAAATGTACCCCGAAAAAAGTACGTCTAATTATATATAACTCTCTAGTAAAATCAAACCTTGAATACCTAATCGAAGTGTTGGGATCAGCCGCTAAATCTAATCTAAATCCACTACAAAGAATACAGAACAAAAATATTAAAGTACTATTTCACTACCATTATCTATATCCAACAAAAAAATTATACGAAAAAACTAAACTACTAAACCTCACACAACTTTACACATACTACACTTGCATTCTCATAAAAAAAATCACCACGAATTCTGTGCAATCAAACATACAACTTCATAAAAAAACAACAACATACAACACAAGAAGTAGAAACAAATTCCAGCTAATGAGTGCACGCGCACGGACTAATTACGGCAGAAAGACAGTATTAGTGGAGGGAGCACAACTGTTCAATGATTTACCGGAAGACATAAAGAAGTGTGATAATATTAACATATTTAAGAGTAAATTAAAAAAACACGTATGTACCCTGTAACGTCACCATCGTCGCCCCAGAGGCAAATATTGTATAAGATTACTAACTTTGTATCTCATTATAAGTGAACTGTCAAATAAGTTCTTATGAGAAATAAATATCTTTAAACCTAAGACTTAAAAAATTAGCTGAAATTGTACATGTATAACAAATCTTTAAGCCTGAAAGCTTACTGGCTTAAACTGACTGAAAATAAAACTTTCCAGCCCGTTCTTGTTCTGGCACACACTTACTGTAATTAACGCTATGTAAAATATTTTGTAGGATCGGTCTATTGGTATGACCTGGAGTGAGCGTAAAAGATACATCATATTATTTAGCACTTACTAATTAGATGAAAGAAAACTACATAATTTGACTTTAATTTTTATTTTGAATTTGATTATAATTCTGATTTTGTTTATTATTGTAATTTAAATTTTTGTTTGGAAATTTGATTTTGATTTGATATTGATTATAATTTAATTTTTGGTTTTGATTGTAATAATAATTTGTTTTTGATTTTAATGCTACTAACATATTTTTCTAAGTTTTAATACTAATACGGATGTTTTTTTTCCGAATTAAATAAATTGAATAATTAGATGTATAAAGTGAAACGAAAAAGAGAGAGAGATTAAGTAAAAATACCTACGATATACTCGTAAATTACAGATATTCGTGCGAAATATTGTGTGAAAAAAGATTATGATGGGTGATGCAAAGGGGTGATTATCAGGACAGTTTTGTGGCGGCAAATTTAGACAGTATTGAAGAACGAGACCATGCTGTGGTGATCCCAATTTAAATAAGGGCATTAGAAGATACTTTCAGATAAGATAGAAAGGTAATTGATAATAGCAGAATTGTCGACATCGGCTAAGTTACCAAAAAGAAAAAAAAATCGCTTATTATTGACATTTCTAGTTTCAAATTTTACTGTCAGATATTTATGCTGCTTCTTGACGACATAGTTATATTTATGGATGAATCATGAAATCAGATATTATTGCCGAGCTGTCCATAGTAATATATTTATGCTCGTGACGGTACGGAAAACAAATTTCAGGAAAGAACACTTATGCAGCTGGTAACCATGCTGCTTTCCGTAAAAATAAATGTTTATCGATGTAACTAATACAATAATTCTTGCTATCGATAGTTCTGATATGAATATCTGGGTCACTGATTTCCCGTTGAAAAATATTTTTATTGATAGGATTAAATCTATGAGCTTTCGCGTGTTAGTCACAATAGGAAAATAGTGATTGTTTCCAGAATTTGGTAATACGGCGGTACCTACCTACTATATATAATTAAAAAGAATTCAAACCCTCGGACCGTGGGGTCCGAGTGCTCATGGAAACTTTAAGGAAACCTCGAAACGGCTGGTTGACGGGTGGCTTTTACCTTGGCCAGAGACTAAGCCATTGCCAAGTGGCATTGCCATACAACGTGGCAATGCCGCCAGTCTCTTGGGTACATTTGAATAGAATACTCTTTGTTATTCACACCACAAAAATTACAGATATAAATGTCATTACCACTTGACAGCGATGCGGATGGATTTTTCGACGTCATATTTTTGTGTTAATAGTTTTGGTTAAGTTAGTATTGTTATTTTTATTAATTATTTAGGTGTAAGTTGTTATTTATATACATTTAATTTTAATTCTGAATAAATTTTAAAAGGATTCGGGAACATAAAATTATTAGTTCACATTATTTCAATTCATCTATTTTAATGTTCAGTTTTGTTCTGGTTTTATTTTGACTGAAAATGTAAGTAGGAAGGTATGAGGTAGTATCTACCCATCGGCAACGTAACAAGCTTAAGGAATTTCAACAAAAAACCAAAACCTTTTAGAGTATTGAGAACCTATATACATTAGGAATCATAAAAAATATGTTGTTTGTTTTCTATATATACACATACATAAACTCACGTCTTCTTCCCATGGGGGTAGGCAAAAACTACAGAACGCCACCTGCTACGATTCTAACATACTCCTTTTGCCTCGTTTACGTTCCTACATCTGGTCATACACGCACGCCGGTTGCGAGTACTACGCACCTGACCTTTCTGAAGAACGTCACCAATAAGTCTTCCTAGGGCGTCCCCACCCGGCGTTTCCACTCACACCTGCCTTGTAAATACCTTTTGTTAGTTTTTTTTCTCTTAATTAAATTATGAATTAGGATAGTCGAATACAGAAATACCGGGATGATTTCGGTTTCATATGTAGGCTCCATTTTCAAACGCCGACACTTTTTTTTTTGTGTCGGTAATCATCAAATAAGTTCTCCCGCTCTGGGCGGAGCTGGAGGGCGTGTCAGACTTTAACTGACTAAAACCCACCCGTGTTCCTTCAGTTGCCTGAGCGCCAGAGCCACGGTAACTCTTTCAAACAATCCGCGACCCCGGCAGGCATCGGCCCTATCGGATCCCGACAGTTAGTGCTGAAATTTCTTTGAGGCGCGCGTGGAACACAACGCGCCGTTGATCCGGGACTGGTCCTTTCCGGACGGCGAGCTACCCATTGCTCGTCGTCCGCAAGCCCGCGCCTACAGAGGCCGGGAGTCGGCTATCGATTCCCGACGCCCTGAGCGTCTCCTCCTGCGTAACAATTGCCTCACCCTTGCGCGCTCCGCCTCCTCCTTCGCGAGCATTAATGCTTCGTAGAAGGAGGTAACAGCTTCCCATGCCCTCTCGTTCCGTACCATAGCCTGGACCATAGCCGGACGCGAGAAATCACCGCCACCGATCGCCCCCGCGAGGACACGGTGGTGCTCCGCCCAACCCGGCAGACCTCCACTATATGCTCCACCGTGTCCTCCGGGCGATCCACACAGTGGTTACACCCGGACGTTTCCTCCCGCCTTATATGAAACAGGAACCTCCCAAAACAGCCATGTCCGGTGAGTACCTGCGTCAGGCGGAAGGTGAGGACGCCGTGGTGCCTCTCAAGCCATTCCTCAAAGAGGGGACTTACCGCCGCAATTGTGGCGTGCCCAGCACTGGGTTGCGACAGTCGCACTCTCCATGCCGCCATGAGATCCCGCCGGAGCTCTGTCCGCTGTGTCGCGATTTCGACTTTTTCGACTCGCGGCAGCGGAGTTACGCCCCGGCGTTTCGCCTCCTCGCACCTTTTGCCTTCAGATCCCATGGCGGCAATCCGGCAAGGTGGCTCGCCGCCTCACAGGAAACCGTGCGGTATCCCCGGACCAGCCGGATGGCCATGACCCTCTGGGATGCGTTCAACCGGCAGGCTGGCCGGCACCTCAATGAACGCGCCCACACCCGTGCCCCGTAAATGGCCATGGACCGCACGACCCCCACGTTAGAGCCTCCGGCAGGAGGAAACGTCGACACTGCACTTGACTTTTTTTTTGTAGATCCGTATTATTCTAAATGTAACTTCTGTTAATGACTTGCTATTGTAACTAAATCTATAACTTCACAAACAAAAACAGTTTTTCACAGAGCAGTTTCAAAGGAAATCAAGCTCATTAGTCATTTTGTAAATAGATACGATTTGCTTTGCAACTGCGCGATAAAAAGGTTCTGTTAAAAGATAAAAAATGACATAAAAAACAAACGGTTTACAAAACAACGAGCGTCTGATTTAAAATGCACAGTTTATTTCTGTAACTACCCATTTGTATGCTCATTTAGGATTATTTATTTACGACCACATTAAAAAATAACTAGTAAATAAGGACTCGTCATAGAATTCGCGTTTTTCATTCAGCTGTTGAATCATACATTTTTTATGTTTAAATGTCTCTTAACTTTAAGCAACGTTTATAAATTGTACATAATATGTACATACATGTTATGTATAATATGTGCATACATATTATGTATGTATAAATAATGGGTTCAAAATTTATTTATCAATTTTAGTAATATAAAGATAGTAAGTAATTTTATCTTGTACTTATTGTGGCCTTGGAATCACGACATACACGTATGTGCAATAAAAAAAAATGGACGTCCGTATTTTTTATCGTTATTGTTCCAAAATTGAAGTACCAACACTCAAATATAACAGCGTTCCATATTTAGATAGGGCATCACATCACATCAAACATGGCGTAATTGGAAGTTCTTCTCGCATTTGTATCTATTGATAAAATAATAAAAAGATTACGGATAATATTCTGAAAATAAAATAAGCTGCTGTTTGCGAATAAAAGATAAGGCGGTTGGGACGACCTCTGTTATCTTTTCTGATAATTTCTGCAGTCACGTAGAAGTACACTGATCGACTTAGCAATGTTTGAAATAGTGTACTTAAAGTTGAACTAGTCGCGGGCTCGAACTCACTCGTGGGCGTGGCCAAAAAGCATGCTGTTTTTCACCTGGCATCGTGTCCGACAGAGACGACAGACGAGTATCAGTGTCGTTAGACGCTAGCCTACACACACAAAGTTCATAGTAAAACGAGCGGGTAAAAAAATTCAAAAAGTCCTTTGGCACATCGAGTTTAATGAAAAAACTACTGCATAAATCAATTACAAATAGAGTTTATTAAACTCTTCGATGATTGAGCTTTGTCGGTGCTGACTTTGTTTTGGAGATTTTACACTTCTTTTATTACTTCTTTACGCTGAAAGTTACATTATAATTAGCAAGAAAAACGAATCTTTGTTGGCTCATAACTTTTTAATGGCTTTTTATTTTACTATTCTGTTTCCGCAAAGACAAAATTAATAATGAGACAAAACGATATCATGTTTAACTTTGGACTACAATGTCAAATAGTGGAGTAATACCCTCCCGAATTTTTTATGGAAAATATATTGACTAGTGCAACCTTAATGAAAAATATGTTATGTTTTCAATTATTTGCAGTGCGGTTGCTTTTCTCAGCAATAAAACGGCGTCTATAACATAGTAGAGGCAAACAGCCTAAGTATACATAATATATAATTATAGTAATAATATTATAAATTAGTCCCTTTTCCTGTCTGTATGTGTGTCCGCGTTGTTGTTCTAAACTACGCGACGGACTTTGACGTGATTTTTAACAATTCTCGGGGAAATTATTCCGGACGGTTTATGTGTATTGATAATTAAATTACATATTAAAAATATCTCGATGTTTTGTCAAGTCGCAAAAATCGTGCGAAATAGCGGCGAGTCGCTAGTTAGATATTTTAGCGATTCGTATTATTTGGAGAAACTTACAGTTTACTGATGATGAATTTGGGTTTCATCGTGATTCTGAGCGAGGCCGTAATAATTATTATTGAGGCAGTTCCGGTTCTGGGCCGTTATAAAACATTTTTTTCTGATAGGTATCAGAATGTTGTAAAAGATGTTTATTAAATAAACGTCTACATATTTTGGAGAATTTTATGTTATTAATTTAATAGCAGCTATGCTTATTTTCAATGAAAAGAATCGAAAATATGTCGGATGTTTTTTTTTTATTTTTTTTTTCCAAAATCAATATAGCTATGGAAAAATATAAGTAATAAAAGATATAAGATGCTAACTGAAAGATTTCCCATCCCCAACGACAACTATTATGAAATAAATTCGATTTTCGAGTCTGTTTCTGACCGCGTTGTTTTTCTAAACATCGCCACTGATTTGCGGTAGCAGATACAGTTTTCACCATCATTAACAGAATTTATTCTGTAAGGTTTGTGTGTATAATCCATCAACATTTAACTAACATACATACATAAACTCACGCCTTCTTCCCATAGGGTAGGCAGAAACTACAGAACGCCACCTGCTACAATCCTTACATACTCCTTTTACCTCGTTTACGTTCATACATCTGGTCATACACGCACGCCGGTTGCGAGTACTACGCACCTGACCTTTCTGAAGAACATCACCAATAAGGTCACTATAATATAGTGACCTTATTGGTCCTTATTGGTTGTCCTCCTAGGGCGTCCCCTGCCGGCAATTCCACTCACATCTGCCTTTTGTTAGTCGCCTTTAATTCATCCTCTCAACATGACCAAACCATCTATGCATACTCATGGTATGGTTTCATACTATCAAACTAAACTAACATATAATAAGGAAGACTCGCTGTTTTGTCAAGTCATAACAACAGTGCCAAGCAGGGGCGAGTCGCTAGATTCAAATAAATCACAGACTAATATCAGGCTAACAATACGCAATAACTCAATGAGCAATATAGCTCAACTTTAGCCTCAAATAGAGCTCCAACTTATTTCACACAACAATGCCAAATGAACTCGCAATTTAACTGATTTACTGTATGGTGTAGTACGTGTAACTTGGGTATGTTGTATGGGGGTGTGAATTATAGTAATGCTAATGTAGCACAAGAGTACTGTGGGGTAATTACGTAACACACTAACAGTAGGAATGGGTTTCATTTTGACAGTTCAACAACATTCATTGCGTTATTTATGTTGTTGAGTAGACACAAATTTTCGAACATATGAAGCAATATGCTTCAAAATGATTCAGATTGTGATGGTAGTGTGTTACGTATTTAGGGTGCTGGTCTGTATTTTGTATTAGTGGAGGGTAAATGCCTCTTCTTGTTCGAACTAGAATTGGTTGCAACAATCAGTTACAACGTATCGATAATTGTTGACTATTAATTTTTGCCTACTACGCCTTGTTTTTATTTATCAGTGGTGACAGGTACCTACACACCAGACCATGCTCTGCAGTCTCGACAAATATAACGACAAAAATCGGTTGTTAAGTCTAATTGATGTCAAATTTCTTTCATAGATTTTCAACCTTATGATTTGGAAATAAAGTTGAAAATCTATTAAAGGAATTTGACAACAATACGACTTAGCAACCGATTTTTGTCGCTGTCTAATGTCGAGACTGGCGGCCCTGCATAGTTTGTGGCACGCAACCTTTTCTAGTAATTACAGAAAAATAGCATGACATTATGAGATAAACGTTATTACGAATTTAGAAGGCAGAAAAAAGAAATAGGAGACAACAGCTGACAAGCGGATGTCATGAGATACAGAAAATATATGATGTATAAATAGTTTAAAATTCTAATAATTACGTGATATATAGTCACTGTACCAGGATGAAAAATAATCACAAGATAATTATAGTATAACAACTAAGTATTTCGAATAAATCGATCAAATATTTTTTTTTGTTTTTTTTTTCAAGTGTTTTAATTTTTTTTTTAAATTCTGAATTGTAATTTTAATGTAATTTGAATTTATAACGCATGTTTTGTCTGTTCTTTTTCTATGGACCCTGGTCTGAAAATAAAGTATATTATTATTAAGTAGTCAAATAAAAGTCCTCTTCCTCTGTCCTACTTTGCTGTACCCGACAGGATCCACAAATTATCATATTTTTGTAAACTACCACCTAAGTTCGCTCTATTCCCATCCAATACCAAGAGCTAATACCATTTGGTGTTAGTTTATTTCCGAATTTATTTTCTATTCCCAACGAATACCACATTTTAAAACCAATACCAAAACAAGTTTGAAGAAATCAGATACAGTCAGGTTCAGTAAAATTAAAATGCTTTGAGTGATTTTAAGTAATGTTTAACCTACCTACTTACCAAATTAACTTCCAGCGATCGATCTCTGGTTGACTGTAATACTAACAGCTAAGCTGTGTTAAAATGAATTACGGAACTAAGTTTCCGAAAACCCTAACCCTAGACGGTCGACGTCAGTGGCATCCCGAGGTTCGGTTGGTTAGGTTCCTTTAAACCCTTTAGACAGAAATAGGAGCCCCTTGAAGCGGGGCTCCGTCGACCAGCTTATTAACCCTAACCCTATATTTAGATTACCCTAGATTTCGGTAAAACGCAATTTAAATAAAACTTTGTGTAGAATAGAATAGAATAGAATAGAATACTCTCTCTTCTCTCTTCTGTAGCTGAGTGTACAAAAAGTCACGCTTTGGTATTCGTTAGTAATAGAATTTTTATTTAAAAAAATGTGGTACTCGTTGGGAATAGAAAATAAATTCGGAAATAAACTAATACCAAATGGTATTAGCACTTGGTATTGGATGGGAATAGATCCTAAGTTCACGTGTGGAAGCAATAAATATATTGAGTACCTATTGAGTATTGAGGTTCATTGCTGATCATACACTGTCTTTATTTTTCCCCAAGTTCTAAAACTAGGTTATACCTTATTAAAATTCATGACTAAATTAGACTAACATATTTAATAATGTACCTACGTATATCAAAATATAAAATACGGGCGTAAAGTTCAAAATTGCTTACCTACATACAATAAACTTCATCAGTACTGTGTGTGTAATTCAATGGAAATTGACGAATACGTAATACATATTTGAAATTGAGCAATGTTTGAATGGCAGCGAAAATGTATAATTAAGAGAAATGTAACGGGACTTAATTATAATTTGACACCTAATGATTGTTTGTACGTAAAATGATAAATGATTTTATTTCTGTAAGTAGGTTTGAACAAACACTTTTACACGTCAATCATGTTTTAAAAACTAGATGAGGTCGGCGTTTCCTATCTGACTACTCTGAGAAGAAAGGCCGAAACAAACTCAGAGGTCACAGTCTCTTTTAAAGTTTTGATATAATCCTGGTCAGATCATGTGAAGACCATGTAGATTTGTGTCTGAAATGATCTTTTGAGGAAAAACCACACAGATTGAGTGGACCTGTCCAGTCAGTGCAGGCGTTTGTCAGTAATCATGCAGCTCAACTCAGAACTTAAGGAGCTCAGCTATAGCGATACGTAGCTTTTGGAGTCCCTATACCTACTTTAAAGGTTATTAAGACAGTGAAATTTTATATTCATTGAGGAACGTACCTCCACAGTATGCCTACTTTAAAATAAGCACACTTCCATTTGTATAGGTAAAAGATTTCGCAACAAATTGTAAAGTTTGATGTGCCGATAAGTATCTGTATCTTGTATACATTATAATAAAACTAGCTTGTGTCTGCGGCTTCACCCGCGTGGATGTCGTAAATTCGTCATAGATAAATAGTTCCTACCATCCAAATCCATTAAGCCGTTAAAGCGTGAAAAGGTAACAGATAGACAGACAGAGTTACTTTCGAATTTATAATATTAGTATGGCTAACCATACTAATATTATAAATTCGATTTGATTCGATAAATAGTCAATGTACAGTTATGACTTCGTTACTAATAACGAAGTCATAACTGTACATTGACTATTTTTGAAAAAAAGTAATTGCTAAGAGGTGTGGGAATGAGTCTGATGTCGAAAATATAGTTAATAGATTTTTTTCCGTTTATCTGTTTATCTGGACGTATGTTCTGGATTGGCGCGAAAATGGCTAAATGGATTTGGATGACATTTAGCACACATATAGTTTATAACCTGGATTGATATATAGGGTATTTTTAATCCCAGTACCTAGTACGTTCCCGTGGGATATTTTTCGGGCGAAGCCGCGGGCAAAAGCTAGTCAAAACTATGCCTACTTTGTACAATATGAACGTATAATTGCATACAGTTGCTATAGTGCTCCAAACATGTTCATTGGGAAACGAAATGCTGCGTCTAAACAAGTTTACACGAGTTTGCTCTTGTTTCATGTTTATTATTGTATATATTATATGTGGATAAGTATGTACTTATGTATATAATAAAGAGTATTCTATTCTACACCAGTACAAATTCGAGGTGCCAACTAATACTCCGATACCTGCGCAAAAACATGCATCACGCCCTAGTGCAACCGAAGCTCATAATTAATCTCAAAAACACTACAAAAATGTTGAAAACCGAGTCAAAAACTGTCACATACAATTGGATAAGCTATTAATTCCAAAAATAACACATCGCACGTTCGGTAGGATAAGTCGTTTTAAGATCTCGTTCTGCCGAGATTGTCAAAAAAATGCACCATTAAGGCAAAGGCACCGTTGCCCTCTGGCGGCCTTAAGCTGATATTGATACAGAGCTTTGTTCCTCTGGACAAAAGGGACTTTTTAAAGCATTTTGGTATATTTAAGTCAATTTACGATTTTTTTTGTCAGTTATGCCCTTATCCTACGGAAGGTGCGACATGTGCCCCCAAGCTAAGGGCACCGTTCGCATGACAAGCTGTTTCCTATTACAGCACTGTTCTCCACAATTTCCGTGTGCATTTTAACTGACTAAAACTTCAAGGAAAACAATGTTACACGGTGTAAGTCCTCGGGCTAAACTCGCTACGAAAATAGGATGAGAACCGTTCAGAGTTGTTTACTGAAAGTAGGCAAATGTTTTTATTAGGCTGTAATACCGTTAAGAGTGAGTTAAGACTTTTAAGAGTAGGATTGAGAAACGGATGTCAAAATATTTACTGGTTTCGTGCTCGTTTTATTAGACTAGTCGATTTTATTATATCGTTAATATGGTAAAGCATACTTATGGTATAAAATTAACTATGATGTAAGTCATTTGTAATGTTTTTAATTTTACGGAACAAAAAACCCTGTCCTTTTTTTAACCGACTTCAAAAAAAGGTGGGGGTTCTCAATTCGACTGCATTCTTTTACTTTTTTTTTAAATGTTTATTTGTTCAGAACTTTTTTCTGGGTGAATCGATGTGGATGATTCTTTTTTTATTTGCAAGCTTGTGCTTCACATGTCGTCACATGGCGTCCTATTTCAATTTGATCAAAATTTGACCAGTAGTTTTTGAGATATTCTTAATAGTGCGTATTTTTTCAACTTAGTTTATATTGATGATGTTTTAATAATTTCCTGTCATTGTTATTTACATATCAAGTAGTGGTATACGGAATTGTGTAGGGTAGGTACCACAACTAAAAAGTGAAAAATAAAAACTTTTTTACAAAAAAACAAATGACGAACAAAACACTAAAAAACGTGAAAAATTACTTTTACTTCGAAAGTCAGTGGCCAAAAACGAAAATACAAAACCAAAGACTCCGACTAAGGAAATTAAAGTAATTTTTCACGTTTCTTAGTGTTTTTTTTGGAAGTTGGTATTTTTTTTTTCAAATATGCTTGTTGTGGTATTCATAAATATAGGTTCGGTAGTTTGGCCGTAGAAACATTACAGATAGACAAATATTTACGTTATAATATGTATATCATTCCTTCCTATCATACTCTCGGCGAACTATATATAAAATGAAAGGCTATATTCACTACACCTTAGATAAACTTTCTTTTGAAATGATATTTCTGTGAAGACACGGGCAGAAAATATACCAAGAATAAAGGACCTGTTTTATTTATACCTAAGCTCAAAACGTACAAAAAATAACCACTATGCCAGCTTATTTGCATTTCAAAAGATTTCTTTGTATTAAGATTTTAACCTACGTAATCATTTCTTTTTTGTGTTTGAATGACATTAAAACCTCGTTTTTTATTAGACTATAAACGTTCACGTGGATGCATTTTATATTGGGTAAAATTTCTGGATATAAAGCATTTTTCCGATATGGGATAGTTAGTTTAACCTAGCCAGGAAACATATTTTCGATTTAAAATACACAAAGTAAGCCGAATATGTGATTCTCGAGTTATAAGCTCACCAGTTTTTGCGCGCGGCTTCGCCCGCGTGGTTATCGGAAATTATCCCACGGGAACGTACTACAGCGATAAAGAGTATCCTACGTGTTAATTCAGGTTATAAACTATCTGTGCTCCAAATTCCATCCAAATCCGTTCAATAGTTTTTGCGTGAAAGAGTAACAAACATCCATCCATCCACCCTCACAAACTTTCACATTTATAATATTAGTAGGATTAACAGACATAATGTTGCGTTTTACAAAATTAAATGTGTTAACAATTCTTTAGTTCTATTTGACGACCCTCCAAAATATGCCACTCTAAGTGAAACATAACTTCAACAGCTTCAGCGCTGCAAGACCGTAGCTTAGAGAAATGACACTCCAGAGAATGATAGCATGCCATGCTTCTTACATTTTAGCTGCTTTAGCGCTGCAATACCGTACTTCCGAGACAGTCTTGTCGTACAAATAGAGACCTCACATCGTTCACAAACAAACATCTGCTTACAAACATTTACATACTAGAAGACTAGAATAACAATTACTAACACGGGACCTAGACTCTTCAATTGAAATAAATTTTCTTGAATTTGTATCTGCGGGGTATTTGCGTAACACACTAACAGTAGTGTAGAGGCATCTACAGCGCTATTTGCGAGGTACGCGTTACACTGCAAAATCCTGCATCGCGCAAGCAGAGTTTACCGCGCAACTAGCAAATATACAACGTCCCGACATTAACCGTCGGACAGTTACCCAACAGACACGACACCCGTCTCGTCGGAGGATCCTCCCTTTTCTATGGAGGTATGAGTGAACTTTACACCCTTGTTCTTCATGCGTCTATAGTAGGAATGGCTATCATTTTGACAGTTAAACAACGTTATTTACGTTGTTGAGCAGACAAATTTTTCGAACATATGAAGCAATGGGTTAGCAATAGGCTTCAAAATGGTTCAGATTGTGGTTGATAGTGTGTTACGCAATTAGGGTGCTGCTTTATCTAGATCTTATTTATCATGATAAACGTGCATTTAAGTAATTAACGCTTTACCAGTAAATATTTTAATGAATTACAAGCTGAGGGGGACTGAGAAATCTTGATGATTATTTTTCAGTGTTGAATGAGTTTTTCCATGAGAGATCAATAAATTGGTTCACTAAAAAGAAGCCTTGTTTTTAAGTGTTCTAATTTTCCATTCGCCAAGACGCTTCACATTATGTTCATTTTTGTCTTATAATAATTTCATTTCATTTTTCATTCGAAGTTAGCTGTCTAGACACAAAATAAACCATAAGTCAAAGTTATTCAGTAGTAGATAAAACGATCCAGAGATGTTGTATTTTGGCACACGACATCTTTCGCTCGCGCTCCGATTGATCGAAAAATGAAATGAAAGTTCAATTCTATGAAATTTTGTCGGGGTCGCTGTTGCATGAACGTGAAATAAAACAAAAAAATTACTTGACTCGAAGCGTCTGATATGAACTACAGTATTGTTATCTCATGAAGCGACGCGCGCTTTACTTGTGGTAACCAAGGATACAAACACGTTGTGATGTGAATATGTGCGTGAAGACGATTGACGTCAGCACATAACACACACACACACTTTCGACTTTGCCATTGTCTTGGACGGTACCGAAACCTCCTGCGCTTACACACACATTCACAGCGTGTTTGTACACTCGGTAACCACAAGCAAAGCGCGCGTCGCTTCGTGAGATAAAAATACTACACATTATTTGGTCCATTTTAGTCCCAGCGTCAGACTGTGACAAAAATGAACCAAAACGAACGTGTCTGTGTTATGCGTGTGAGTCAGATTAAGGGCCCGTTGTCTGATACATAGTTTAACATGACCAAATAGTCAATTTAACAATTAGTTACTTGACAATAGTCAATAGCTGTCAAAGTTTAACTACTCTTTCTGCGTATGATTAACTTTTATAGCAAATTGACAATTTTTTTAACTGCAGTTAGCTTAACCATTTCTCAAACAACATACTTCTGTAATTTTTAACAAATTGTTAATTTAACTAACGCATTTTAACTATGTATATGTATGTTTGACTACTGATCAAACAACGGGCCCTAAGACTTAATTAGTAAAAAACCTTAACCACTGACTCATCTCAATAAAAATAGCCTGAGTACGACGTATAGATTTTCATCTTACTACACACCACACTCTACACGCGGTAAACAAGTCTTAAAATGTAACCGTTAATATCAAATTACACACACGATACCGGAAAATCCTATAATACTATAATCTGACCGTTATCTTGCTGAGTCTTAACTGGATTCTAGGTAACTACGGTTTGTGCAAACATCCTTTTAGGGCACGTCGAATATTTGATAAGAATTGGTGAATTTTCTGATGAATTCAGTCGTCAGTGTTTTGAATTTTGAGTGTTTTATTTTTATTTTTATAAGCGGCAAGTGAAAATTGGTTTGTTATTCTTTTTTGTAATGTGATTATAATTTTCTTTATTATTTCCTGAATGTTCGTTTTATTATGATAGGTAGAGTTTATTTAAACCGTTTACCGTTTTCTAATATTCCACTCGTGATTTTAGTTTCCAATGCCCGCTTTACCTAATCTTTCCTTTGAGATACATGTCGAGATTTAGCTAATAATTAATTCAGAACATTTACCGAAAATTCTATTATCTAGCATCACAGACAGCCTGTCTACTCCGAATGTTACTTTCAGGCATGCATAGTACAGTAGGCCGCAAGTCAATAGTAACAAAACCGGTATTGGGTGGCCTTTTATTCTATTGAAACTCAGTACTATGCTAACCCAGCTCAAGCTCAAAGTGTTACCATGTACGTGCGGCCTACTGTACTTAGTAGGAAACTTTGACTTCTTCTTCTTATGATATTGTAATAGAATGATCCTTTGTCTGCAAAGGATAATTCTATTACAATATCATAAACGCTTTGTGTATTAAATATTAGAACACAGTAAACTTTATGCTGGATAAACTTAACACATAATCTCACATGATAACAATGACAAACAACAAGACAATGGGAATACTTTATTATTTGAAAATAAATGTTAACATGAATTTATTATTTAGTTAATACTTCCGTTGTGATAGTTATTAGATTTTATCTTCGCCTTCGCCCGCGTTCTGCTCAGAAATTATCCCACGAGGACCTAATGCCGAGATAAAAAGGATTGTATCTCATAAACCCTTTACTCTGCGCGCCCATTGAAATTCGTTCAGACATTAAGGCATGAAAAAGTAGCAGACAGACAGTTACTTTCGCCTTTATAATATAGGCACGTAACGATTCTGAAATGACCTTGGGTAAATAACAGACAAAGGAAATCTTGGGCAGATGTTACATCGGAAAATACACACTGTATACATATTCATAAAAGTATTTCTTCACACATCTGTGAAACAAAACATCTGTGAAAATACAGAGAAATAGATCAATATGTATTAGTGTCGCCATGATACATTTGTAAGATTAAATTTATCGGATAGCGTAGGATTACCTGACCTAAAAGATATCACGAGCCCAAGAAGATTTAAATATTCTCTTTGAATGGTTCCAACATAATTTGTTGACCGTTAACATCTCAAAGACATGTTACACTATCTTTAAAGCTAAAAATATAAAAAATCCGCTGCATGACCCGTTGACTATAAACAGCATCTCATTAGAGCAAAAAACCTACGAAATATAATTTGGTCTTAGAATCGAAATCTGTTTAAAATGGAATAAAAAAATTGATTATATTAGAAATAAAATTGATTATATTCCTCACTTATTAGATCACTACGCAATATAATTATATAAGTCAATGCTTACACAAAGAACTGCGTTTAAACATAATACAATTCATTTGTGAAATCAAATTTATTATATCTTATAGAAATATGGACTAGCGTCGATAAAACAAAGCTACAAGAAATGCAAAGAAAGCAGAACAGAATCATAAAGACATTGTTACGCTATCCATACTTGACACCGACGGATAATTTTTTTTAAGAAACAAAACTAATGAATATTAAACAACTTTATATGTATAACTTTATATGTATTTATATGTGGTATAATTATTTTATTCTAGGTGCATCGTCTTCACATATGATTACATAATTAATGTGAACTTACATAATATTGTAAAATATTTTAAAAGAGTAACGGTGGAGTTTCTTGCCCATTCTTCTCCATACGAAACTACCTTTTGGAAGGGGCAACTAGAATCAATTCTATTTTTTTGTAAATTTTGACGTTCAAAAGTGCCTTTTATGTGCCTATTTGAAATAAATGATTTGACTTTGACTTTGACTTTAACACTTGTATTTAGATTCGAATAATAGGTAAAATTAAAAAAAAAACCCGACACAAAAAAGACCCGGTTACCTTGAAACAGCTGAACCGATTTTGATAAAACATGTCTAAGAACCACCGCTAGAAAACCTGCTTTCAAATAAAAAACCGCATCCAAATTGGTTCAACCGTTTAAGAGCTACGGTGCCACAGATATACACACAGATAGGCACACACACACATAGCGGTCAAACTAATGAAGGCTCCCACACACAGGCGCGACGCGACAGCGCTACACAAAGGTCCCTCTCGTCGCGCGACACGCGGTGCCTTTGTGTCGGGCGTCGCGTCGCGCCAGTGTGTACGAGCCTTAACACCCCCCTTTTTGCGTCGGGGGTTAAAAATAATGGATGGAACCATTCACACAAACGTAACATATATCAAAAAATCTGAAATATGTAAATGCAGTCTTCGTCGACCCAGCTTACTTGTCCTGCCAAAGACACGTACCAACTGTGCTAAAAAGAATATCACCTATGAAGCAGCAGAATTTTGTAAATATTTACCATCCTATATAAAAGATGTAAGGCTCTTTCAGCGGTTTTAAATCAAAACTATCAAATTACATAATTGAAACCAAAACCACTCAGTAACAATGTTAATAGTGTGTGTGTGTGTGTGTGTGTATGTATGTGGGTGTGTGTGTGTGTGGGTGGGTGGTTGTGTGTGTTAATTTTAGGCCCATTCTATTGTATCGGTGACCGTTACCTTATGTACCGAAACTCCGCGGGCGTGATGCGTATCAATACCTATCTAAATATGATAAAACAAAAAACAATTTTTTTTTTGAAGTCGTCGACTGCAGTTATTTTAGTGAATTGAAATATCAATTAAAAAAATCAGGTTTTTGTATAAACTTGGTAGAAGATTGATAATATGGATACTTAAACACTTTTGAAACAAAAGAAAACAGAAAACAAATTTTCTCAACCCATACTTCAAGTAACAACACTACCAGCAGGGGCTGACCCCAGAAAAAAAACTTTTTTTTTTAAATTATTTTTTTATTTTAACATGTTCAGATATCGATACCCATAACGTATGCAGAGTTTCTCTAGCTAATTTAATTTGACCCTGTATAGAGATAAATATAATTTTATTTTGCAACTATAGGTATTAAAGGATATAAAAAAAAATATGACACGTTCAACCATATTTTACCATGTAGGCATGCAAAAGATTCACAAAAATATACTAACTTAAGTTTTTTCACTCAGCAACTCACTTAGATTACAAATACCCTGTCACCACTTAAAATTTCGGGGTCTTTTTTATAAAAAAGAGAGCGGCAGCTCTATCCAACTTTTCGGTATTTTGTTGAAGATTACTGGAGCCATGCAGTAGACACTTTTGCGCATAAGTGCTGTCTTGGCTGACTCTAGACATTGCACGCTGTTATCTCGTCTATTGCGGGGAACATCTAAAACGACTCGAGTTTGTCTTCACAAACAGCTACTTCTAGTATGTACAGACACGGTAACGTTAATATATTGTACTTTTTAAAGTACTGTACACAGCTTTCCTTGGTTTCAAGTCGAATGCATCTTTTTTGTGCCTTGAAGGCAGTTTCTTTTTCAGTGGATTTTCCCCAAAATATGATCCCATACCGTAAGTGTGATTCTACTATGCTATAATAAGAAGGAAGAAGAACATCCGTGTTTATCATAGGTGGTAAAGTGTGAAGGGCGTATGCAGACTTGTTAGTTTTCTTGCTCAAAATATTAATGTGTGTAGGTGTAGTCGACCTCGTAATTGATTTACCATGTTTAAGATCATCTCCTGCCTAGCCTTTACCCAACTATGCAGGGGTTGGCTTCCAATCAAACCGGATGCACCAGAATAACAGTATTTTACATGGAACGACTGCCTATCTGACCTCAACAACCCAAGTTACTGGGTAATACGAAACCCCTTGAAAAGACTGGTTGTTAGACTTTTGGGCTTCTGGCGACGCGTAACGACTGTTAAAGATCCACAGAGACAGCCGGGACCGACGGCTGAACGTGCTTTCCTATGCACGGAGGGGTCGCGGTATGGAACGATCCATCCAGGGACCGACCGCGGCAACCATAGCTTAACTTGATTTACTACTTTTGACAACAATTAGTTTATTGAAACCTCACTCAAGTTGAAACTATCTAACTGTCGCATAGACAAATAGATCGTGTCGTTTTATGACGTGCAAGTGATATTCGGCATTTTTTTTTTTTTGGAAATTTTTCCTCCTTATAATTTTGATATGAAATATTCTGAAAAATTCTTAGGTGGAACAAATTTCCAAAGTTTGTCGATTGATATGAAATGTATGATTGTATGAATTAATATTGTATGAATCGCATTTTGATCAACATACGACGTAAAACAGAGCTGCAATTTGTAAAATACCAAAGAAAATTTGAATTTGGCGGGCTACAGCTGAGGACCCACCTTAAGAGAATTTCAATTAGGTACACCTTGTAAACAGTCTTGAGAATTTAATTGGCAACCGAATCTACTTTATATGTCTAATATATTACGTTAGTTTCCCTTCATTATTATTCCCGACACACAAGCACGATTTCCTGGGCAATTTAATAACAGCCATGATTTAATCAATGCGGGCCAAAATTCCGCTATAGTAAATCTAGCGGCGATGTAGCTGTATAACATATATATTCAATCTATGATGTATAACTTGTGACATCATACTAAAGTGCCAACTAGCAACGTGTTTGTACATTATACGGCTTTTTTTTTTTTTTTTTTTTTGGTGGGAAATCATCAAATGACCTCTCCCGCTCTGGGCGGAACGGAAGGGCGTGTCAGACTCTTACTGACTAAAACCCACCCGTGTTCCTTCAGTTGCCTGTGCGCCAGGGCCACGGTAACTCTTTCGAACAATCCGCAGCCCGTACATTATGTGCCTGACAAATTATTTGGAAATCCGCGAATTATGCTTTTAATGTTTTTGCGTGGCTTTTGTTCAACAAAAGACTAAAAGCACAGACTCAGGCCTTGAAAACAGCCCTGTGTCTGCATTTGTATGTGGATGGTATCAAAATGCTCGTCCCCTCATCTGTGAACCTTTTCGGGGAATTTAAACGTAATGTTGTCATAAGCTTTGGCCCATTTGCACGTTCATGAGTTATCATAAATAACTCGGAGTTAACAGCTAAATCAATCAAATAATTCATCTAGCGCCACCAAGAGTTAGAGGTAAACCTAGAGTTAAACTTTTAAATATTAAACCCGCCGATGTGGGAGAGTTAAGTCGCTAAACTCTAGGTTAGTGTTAGTAATGTCAAAATAAATTGACGTTATGAGGTACCGCTGATAACTTATTTTGTATTTTATATTTTTCGACGTTAAGTGAAAATTCGGTACTATAACAGCAGGCAATATATTCATGAACTCATATAAAAATAAATACAAATTATAAAAAAATTAAAACATATTTTTCCTTATATGACGTCTCCGTCAATCCATAAACTAAATCTCCATGGAAACCACATACAATACGATTAAAATGAAATGTCATGTTATAAAATTCAAAAACAAGAAAGTATTACGTATCGTAATGTGAAAAAAAGATGAGGTATACAGTTTCATTTCATTGTTCGTTCATTAATTTTTTGGTCAGATTACTTACAGATTGCAGACATTGCAATTCTATTTTATGTTTCGTCGATTGAACTGCAATGTTCCCAACTCAAAAAAACACAAATATCAGGTGTACTAACCCGGTGTTAGATTTTAGTGGCTCAACGCGTATTAAGAATAAAAAACTTATTTATAAAAAAACAACTGATTTCCAAAAAAAACACTACAAAACGTGAAAAATTACTTTAATTTCGGAAGTCGGTGTCTTTGGTTGTGTGTTTTCGTTTTTGGCCACCGATTTCCGAAATTAAAGTTATTTTTCACGTTTTTTATTGTTTTTTTATGGAAGTCGGTTGTTTTTTTGTAAAAAAGTTTATATTTTTCACTTTTTAGTTGTGTTACCTACCCCACATACATTCGTATACCACTACTTGATATGTACGAGTAAATAACCGTGACAGGAAATTATTAAAAGCACATCAATATAAACTAAGTGGAAAAAATACGCATTATTACGGATAACTCAAAAACGACTAGTCAAAACTTGATGAAATTGAAATGGAACTACATATGAAGCACAAGCTTTCAAATAAAAAAAGAATCATCCAAATCGATTCACCCAGAAAAAAGTTCTGAGCTCACACACACAAAAAAAAATACAATCGAATTGAGAACCTCCTCCTTTTTTTGAAGTCGGTTAAAAATGTTAATTACCTACTTAACTCCGAGCTTCTAAATTCTTCATTTATTCATTTCATCTGACTTAACACGCAAGTGAGCCTTAGCGTGTTTGTCAAACAAACTACATTATTGACATGAACAATGTCAAACAGATATTTTTCATTTACATTTGAAATCAATTTACACTCATATTATAAAGACGTAAAATTTGTGAGTTTGTATGTAACGGGTAATCTTCTGAATAACTAATGCGATTCCGAAAATCGTTTCAGTAATGGGAAGCATATTGTATATTGCATATTTAAACATAAAAATAACTGTTTGATTTATTTTTTGTTATATATTTTATGGTTTACAATAAAGAATATATAAATAATAAATAAATAAGCTACACTATTTCCGAGTATCATCGAGCGACGAAGCCGGGGGCAGAAGCTTGTAGTAAATAAAAGAGATACATTAATTTTACCTAATTTTAGCGCTCTTGCCTGAAAGTGGAACAAAAACATAATATTTCTAAAAGCGTTTGTTCCGTATAGAGCCTTAAGACTGAATAGAGCTTAAGGGGACTACAGGACCTAAATGTAAGTTTTATAATGCCTAAAAGTATATGATCCACTGCAGTAAACAAAATCAGAAAAATATATGATATTCTTCAGGATGGGATCCCTTCTTTTCGCATAATGTTCTTTGTCCTAATATACTTCGGCATAACGATTTTGGCACAATTTGTTTTGGCATAATAATACTTCGGCATATTTTTTTTAGGCATACATTTTATGTTGGCATAATCATCTTAAAGACTTATTTGTTTTGGCATAAATTTGATTCGCATAACGTTAGTAGGCCTAATGACTATTAGCATAACGTTAGTAGGCCTAATGACTATTTTAGTGACAGAACCGAATTGCTGCAAAACCGACTCCACGTAGTCTTGTTTGTCCTACCCCTAGAGTGTAATTTAAAATCGCGTAGGCGGCTGCGAGCGAGCCGCCACGGCTGAGGCTGGCCGGCGAAGCCGGCCAACAAGCCGAAGCTGCGGTGGTGAGCGAAAGCCGTCTGCGACGATTAGCACGCGTGGGGCCGCCGGAGGCCCGCAGCGCCGGAGCCGTGACAGAAACCCTGCCTGCTGCATGCTGCATGCTTGCTTGCATGCTGCATGCTTGCTTGTTTGCTGCATGCTTGCTTGCATGCTTGCTTGCATGCTTGCTTGCATGCTGTATGCTTGCTTGCATGCTGTATGCTTGCTTGCATGCTGTATGCTTTAGGATATTATGCTTAAAAAAGTTATGCTTTAGAACTTCATGCTTAATAAATTTATGTTTTAGAATATTATGCTTAATCATTATTATGGTTAGAGAAATTATGCTTAAAGAAATTATGCGTAAGCTGTTATGCGTAATTATATTATGCGAAAATATAATTATGCCAAACAAAATTATGCTAAGTTATATTAGGTCTTAAAATTGTATGCAAATGGATAGGGAACCCTTCAGGATATTTGCTAATTAGATAGTGTGTTGAAAACATAAAACAACTAATTTCATACGGTAGAAAAAAAATCACGAAGATACCTCTAAAAATTTCTTATAACGATTAAAAACCATACTACTATGCATTAAATCATTCTGATTTTTCGTCAGATTATTCTACAAGCAACATACTAACGTAATAGTTTTTTAATTTTTTAATCCAATCAATAGATTTTTCGTAAATTGATAATTGCTTCATATTCTGCAATAAATTACCAGCGTTGTGTCATCGCGCATCTCTTTCTTGTCTATGCAGTCCGACAGTGACCGCGCTTTATTTGTTGTAAGCCTCTTAAGCTACGAAATAGACATAAAACCTATTTTTAGATAACACGTCAGACTTGAGCTGTAAACATAAAAGATAGTGCTGAAATCATTGTGAAGATGTCCAAATATTTCTTTTTACCCGACTGCGCGACGCAAAGGAGGGTAATTTGTTTATCAGCCTATGTATAAATTATGTTTGTTCCTTTGTGGTGCTCTAGATATCAAATGAGTGGGCAGATTTTGATGATTCGTACGTTAGTCGATTTGTCTTAATCTTGTGAGTGTCACTAAAGACATGACATGGCAACTACCAGACGCTATATTGTGAAAAAGAAAAAAAAGTAGACGAGCTATGTCAAGTACGGTATCATGGAATAGGTCTTTAAAAATCATATTTAGGCTTTTTTAATCATTTTTCATTTTAAATGACCATTTAGGATCTATAACGATTACAGTTGGTTAACAACCATTCTCACTAAAATTTTCAAAACTTATAATAAAGCTGTGGTAACGTTTTATATAATAGCATAATAGGTCTTATTAACGTGAAAAATTATTATTATAATATAATTCAATATAATTCTTAAAATCGATTGACAAACTCAGAATTTTACAGCTTTGTCAAAGTCAAATCATTTTAACCCTAATTTTAACGACCGTTACCTAAAGCGTTACTTAATACAGGGAGAGAAAATAACATAATTAGGAATAAATAAATAATAACTAAAAAGTGTAAAATAAAAAGAAGTAAAGGTAAAAAAACAAAAAACGCAGCTAGGTAAAAAGTGAACTTTAAAAAAGATGAACAAGATGACCTATTTCTGTCTCCAATCCCACACCCCGTAAGTACAATTTTTTTTTTGTTGTTGCACATCATCACATGACATCTCCCGCTCTGGGTGGAGCGGGAAGGCGTGTCAGACTCTTACTGACTAAAACCCACCCGTGTTCCTTCAGTTGCCTGTGCGCCAGGGCCACTGTAACTCTTTCGAACAATCAGGCATCGGCCCTATCGGACCCTGTCAATGGTGCTGACATCTCATTGAGGCGCACGTGGAACACGACGCGCCGTCGACCCGGGCCTGGTCCTTGCCGGACGGCGAGCTACCCATTGCTCGCCGTCCGCAAGCCCGAGCTTACGATGGCCGGGAATCAGCTATCGATTCCCGACGCCCAGGGTGTCTCCTCCTGCGGAAGTACACCATACGCCGTACAATCTCATGCAGTCGGAGGCTTGTTCTTAAATTTAAAATGACCTCCAACTGCATTAGATTGTACTTACGAGGTGTGGGATTTGAGACAGAAATAGGTCATCTTATTTCCATCTTTTTTAAACTTCACTTTTTTATTTTCAAGGCTATTATTTTTTTGTGATCTTTTATTATTAGAAAACAAATTGGATAAAATAGTACACAAACAGTGCCGAGAATTAATAAGAAGGTTATTTTGGTATTCACAGACTGTTTTTTTATATTTATTCGGACCAAGTCAATTGTTTATATCCGTGAAGCAGCTTGGGTTGTTTGGGTATGCAAATTTCCTTGAGTTTAGCATTTTATGTTACAAGCATTTTAGCATTTTATGTCACTGTATTTTTTTGTTTAGAAGAATAAGTCTAAATAAATTAAAATTCCTTCTGGAATGCTTTCGTACCTTATCGGGTCACCAGAGCCATTTGATAAAATGTCCGTCGTCGAGGCTTCAGCTCATTTGTAAGAGCTTATCTCATAGCCTTCGAGCGTTACAAGGAACTGCGGTTTATCGACTGTTATTAGTTACACTCACGACCTATTATCAGACGTGATCATTCAAAAGCAAATTTAATTTACGTAGATACTGGAAACACGCATCTTTTTACGTTTTAACTTACATTCTAATATTAGAAGCAACACCTCGTTATCGGTAAGTTAGCAGTTAGCAGCTAGCACTTATAACTCAAAAAATATTTATAAATTATAAATGATTTTATTTCTGTAAGTAGGGTTTGTACAAACACTTTTACTCGTCAATCATATTTTAAAACTAGATGAGGTCGGCGTTTCCTATCTGACTACTCTGAGAAGAAAGGCTGAAACAAACTCAGAGGTCAAAGTCCAGACATAATCTTGGTCAGATAAGTTAATAAGTCTGTACACTATAATTATAGGTCCGTACGCTACAGTTGCTACTACGCTTGTTATTTTTTCTCAGTTAGTTTTAATCATAGTCTGGCAGTCTGAGTAATTTATGCCGCCTACCCAAATGTCCTTTCTTTGGTATTGTTCGTCGAATCGTTGAGCTCCTTGAGTTCTAATTTGATCATTTATCATTTACAAGATTTTTATTTTTATTCAACCCATGGCGTTAACTTTCTCTGCTTTAGATGAATATTTGTAGGTATTTTAGAGTCAAACAACGCAAGTCCAGCCTTGGGCACAGCTAGTTTTATAATAAGTCGACTATTACGATCAAACCATTCAAAGAAACTTGAAGCAACCTTGAGGAAGCTTATAAGAATAACAACAGCAATCAATTTCCTTCTAATTAATCTAAAATCCCAACAGACAGCGGCCATATTACACGAAACTACCACCAATTTCCTTCGAGAAAATTCTTCCCCTTGATTTTTCCCTGCGTCTATTTTGATCCTGAGGATAATTAATTTGTTCCATGTTCCGACCCTGTTCTGTGATGTGTCGAATGACATGTTAACGTCTGTAACTTGATTAGCAATGTTATGGGGCCCCAGTATGCCGCCCAACACAGTTATGGGGCCCGAGTATGTCGCCCTGTAGTATCGTTATGGGGCCCAATATGTCATCCCTTCGTCTTGCTAGTAAACCTTTCCCTTCGATTAAGTTTTACGATGAGAGAAACAGCTGATGTATTTTATGTTTGCCTTTTGTCCTTGGAGTAATATTTTGTCCTTCGTCGCAATTGGTATCTATCTACTCTATCTCTACGATACCACGTCTATTATTTATTTACTTTATTTAGGCAACCAACAGCGATAGCATGATATATAGCATGTTATATATATTACAGCATTGTATGGCTAATAATAGGTTTTCCAGCATAACTAGGGATAAGTATAAAACATGCGAATGAACTAGAGTCAGATTAAGAGATATTTAAATTTAAATAGAAAAGGTTCAATTCTCAATTCTCAATTCTCAATTCTTTATTGTGTACCATAATGTATACAGTTGGTGGAAAAAACAGTTACATCAGTCTCAATTATGGACCCTGTCGGGCACAGCATAGATAAAAGTAGGAGAGAGGAGGAAGAACGCTTGGCATTTAATAAGTCCAACTATGAGTTTATACATGTATTTATTAAAAATATTAGTAATGTTGTAAACTAATTACTTTTAAAAATATTAATTGTTGTTTTATATACTTATTATTAATTTTATTTATTATGTCAGTAATTTATTTATTATTAGTTTTATCAATTATTTAAGGTATTTAGTTATTATTATTTTTATTTACTACGTAAATAATTAATTATTATATTTTATTTTATTTAAAGTAACTTTAATTAATATTATTATCCTACAGGGGTAAGTCATTTATTTCATATTTATAATTTATCATCTAAGTCATCATCAGTTTTAGGTATATAACTTTTAGCTTAGTTACTTCCGTAGCATGAGTTATTTATGCTATATTTAATTAGTGGTACTTGGTATTTTTTAAGCAGAAGTGTATATATATGGTCGCAGTGAACAAGGGGCTCACTCCGCTCTCCATGGCTAAAGAGAACTGGCACAAATCTGTAGTACTTACTACCGATGACCGCAAGGAGGTATGGCAAAGCAGGGAGCTTTACGGGCGCTTCTATCGGGCTTGAGTCCGGTGTAGATTTCTTAGCGACCGTATCGTGGCTACGTTTTGGGGATGTTTTCGGGGAACTGAAGGTTTCTTCTGTGCAATTATGGACGAAGTTATCTTGACGAATAACTATCGGAGACATATTATGACGGATGGGACGGATGATATGTGTCAGGAATTCCACTGTCCGGGTGAGTCTAGCAGACATATTATCTCTGATTGTTCTCGACTGGCTAACGGCGAATACTTGCACAGGCATAATCAAGTGGCCAGGATTATTCACCAGCAACTTGCTTCGAAATATAAACTTGTAGATTCTGTGGTACCGTATTACAAGTATGTATGTGCCCGACCCAGTTTTCGAAAATTACCATGTCACGTTGTGCTGGGATCGGTCTATCATTACTGATAGGACTGTTGTCGTCAATAAGCCTGATATAGTGGTGATAGATCGATTAGCGCGCCGTGCAATGATTGTCGATGTTAGCATTCCACATAACGAGAACCTCGTGGAAGCTGAGAAAAAGCAACAAATCAAACATCTCGCCTTAGTACACGAGGTTATGACATGTGATGTGAACTCTTCTGTCACTGTGCCGATTGCCGTAACGGGCCAATGACGTGATGGCCGAAAGCCGCAATCAACATCTCTAGAGGCTCTCGTTAGGTGGTTGGATCAAGGGCCTGATTCAGAAGGCAGTACTTCTCGATACGGCTTGCATCGTGAGGAGGTTCCTGTCTCTGGAGACCTAAACACCGGTAGCTTGGACCCTGCTCCCGACACCGGCGGAACAATAAAAAAAAAAAGATTTTATTCTTATTTTAACAATTTGAAGAAATATTTATGAATGTTTAAGATAAGGAACTAAATAAACGAAATAATAATACATTTTATTCAAAAAATTAAAAGACATGAAATTTTTTACAGTTTTGCTTAAATGTAAATTATATTCTCTAAGACTTACGTGTCTGAACTAGGTAGGTTTCAGGCGAGAAGAGCTGAAATAGTCTTATAAAATTAATAAGTAATCAAAATGTTGACAATAGACAAATAATTATTATATGTTAGTAGCTTAACTCTTAGTTTTTAAATTTAACAAATACTTAAGGTGAAATTTTAATATACATTTACTTTATTACAGTTAGTAAATTCTCTGAATCTTCGTAAGACATACTTTGTAGAGCATCCTTGAGAATTCTCTTCCATTTTGTGTAGTTCAAAGAATGTATGTTTGCTTTCGAGTTTAGTCTATTATAGAAGAAAGAACCGAGGTACAGGTAAAATTTTTATATAAAAGCATGTTTTGTTGTATTTTGTGGACGATAGATTATATCTTTACGTCTTTTGTTAGTATATTTAGTGCTGTAGGGTAGAGCTGTGGGTTGTTTTAATACAATGGCCATTATAAATAGCTGTCGAACTGTTAATACTTCACAAGATTTTTATAGGAGATTAGTAGGAAAAAGGAAACGGTGGAAAGTAAACACTTTGAGAATCGCCTTCTGAGCTCTCGCGATGGTTAGAAACATTGTTTCACCAGCTCCACCCCATCTCGTACTAGCCTATAATGTTCCCACTGCTGGGACACAGGCCTTCTTTCGGTGAGAGGGAGTGGGCCATAATCCACCACGCGGGCCCAGTGGCTCCACCCCATGTGGTGTGGTAACACAGTAAGTTAATATCGATTGACTTAGAGCAAAGTAAACTTGTCTAACTATTTTTGGGTCAGCAATACATAACTTCTTTTAAGCAGAAGCTAGTTATTCTATACATGTGTAAAATTTAAGTGATAGGGCACACGCTCAAGGGCTGCTTGTAGCAACGCCAAATGCCAAGGAATAATTTTCAATTTTATTCCACGTGAAAAGTTATCTAATGGTGATGAAACCAGCCCTAAGTCGCATAGGTATTAAAAGTATCTCTTTCTAATCAAATAAATAATTTCTATTTTCTCTTGGGTTCTAAATTAACCAAAAACAAATGAATGCGTTGAATTTGCTTGGTCTTAATAAGACTAATTTAAATAACGAAGGTCCGAGACCCAACGCAACCCTTACGACCCGTACCCAAATACCAATTACTTTCATTAAAAGGCGAGCACTTTGAGTCGTTATTATAAATTCTCGTCAAAACAAAATTAGTCTTCCTTATCTCGGAGTAGCAATCAAATAGTAATCAATAGCCTCTTAGATCAGTTTCGAAACGTGATGGGATTTGGACGGCAGCCAAAACCGGGTTGTAAAGCTAAATTTATACTTGAGCAATATAGTGGTGGGCTACATAATGTGGTCTTGTTGCTTGATTTTTGCTTGCGACCTATGCTACACACGTTCTTAATTATTTGGCTTTTTTTTATTATTTTGTTTATGATTTTGACTTTGGTAGATATAACATAAATTTATTAATATAATATTTACATAATATACAGGGTCAAATTAAATAAGCTAGCGAAACGCCGCAGACGTGATGGGTATCGATACCTAAACATGATAAAACAAAAAATATATTAATTTGATGGTGATTTTTTTGGGGTCATCAAACGGCGATTGTGTGTAGTCACTTAAAATATTAGTTTAAAAATCTTTTTTTTTTGTTTGTAGAATTCACACACGTTATGGGTATCGATATTTCAACACGATAAAACAGATTTTATCAACTCACACTTCAAGTAACAACGCTACCAGCGGGAAATAACCCCAAAAAATTCATCAACTCTTTTTATTTTGTCGTGTTTCGATATCGATACCCATCACGTCTGCAGAGTTTCGCTATCGATACCCATCACGTCTGCAGAGTTTTGCAAGCTTATTTAATTTGACCCTTTATAAGCTAACAGACTTAAAATAATATTAGTAATATGTTTATACATGTATATAAAAAAAGAGGGAAAATAATCATAGGACGTGAAAAAATTTGCCCACAACGCTGTCAACAGAAAAAGTGTCCAAAAAGCTGGCAGCATTGCCACGTAGATACTCGTAGATAATTTAACTACCTGCAGAACCAACGGAATCTTTCAGACTCTCGGTTTCTAACGTAAAAATAAACATACACAAAATCTATATCTATCGGATTCATGAGATGCGGATACAAGCTTTGCCACCTTCGGAATGTCGCCACAATCATGTACGGTCTTCCCTTCGTGAATATTGACTTCGACGCATCTGACACTATGGCATGCCACAATGTTATAAGATGTTGTTACGGTTTATATTATAAAAGTACCTATGTTAGGTACTGTTATTATTCTATAGAATCAGTGCTCGCCAGCAATTAAACAATTAAATGGAAATTATGTTTAAAACACAATAAAAAAACTGGTAATTTGATCATGAATTTTATAATCTCCATGAGCTTTTTGTGAAAAAAATAATGTTAGAATGTAATAATTTTCCATTCCTTTTAATAATATTGCATATCCGACATGGGTACCTAATGTTATGTTTGAAATGAGAACTAATTATTATTTTATGTATTTATTTATTCAGTAGTACACATACATATTATATATTTAAGTTGGTGCCAACATAAACTCATTAGAGTTTTACCGTGCACCAAAGTCATCGACTAAATAATTTAGAGCATCAAAACCACCTAAGATGGTACTTAGTAAAGAAAGAAACAATTAATAACTTTATAACGGGTATTTAAGCAAAACATTATCTAATAGCAACGAGCGAGCATCAGTGACCAATCTGACCGTCCGTCCTTACAATAAAAGTGGTGGAGGAATGTTTTCGAATTAATACAGGTACAAGAATAATAATAAAAAATAATAAAATAATAATACAATAATGTACACAGTTATGCAATAATTTTCACTCCTCATACTCAAAAAGTCCGTTCATTGTAGCGTACCAGAGCGGGGATAAAATAGCATATTTTGCTCAAGGGGAAAAGGTTTTTTTTTTAATATTTGTCTGTTACCAACGAGCCAACAAAAACGAAAAAGTCTTTATTCATTAGTTACTAATCATGAATAAAGACTCGACTTATTACTGTTTCATAAAAAAGAAGAACACTTTATTTTTGAAAAAGGAACTAAAAGCGGCGATCTCTTCGTTAAAATAGGGGCATTGCGTTGCGGCTACAGAAGAAATAAAAAAAAAGTAAACCATTTAGTATTGTATTGGATTATTATATTTTTACGCAACCATAGTGAAAAGTAGAGTGTAACACACAGCACTAAAAACCCATTATAATTCGGTTTCTATTTACTCCCGCGCTAGGAGTAAAACTGCCTCGTATAAGCCCCATGTATTTATAACAATCTACAATTTTATCTCAGTGAAGCCGGCTTTACTATTTGATTTATTATGACAAACATTGTTTAAGAGTGATTGGCGTTTGTATATGCTGGTCGAATGAATAGCGTTCACATTTTCTGGGTGCTGACGAAAAATTGCTATTCATAAGTGGTGCCATAAATATTTATTCTTGTGAAGGTATGTCCTTTAACATAATCCCTTGGTCGCCTTTTAAGACACCTTTTGGTATAAAAGGGGTAGTCTATTTTTAGATGGACAGGAGTATCCTTTTATCTGATTATAGAACGAAACCAAAGTCTATTGAATATTATAATTGTGAGGCAATAAAGGTACGGCAATTTCCGTCTGTCAGTTTTTTGTTAATGTTTATTAGAAATATATTTCTCAGACCAAATTAATAAGCGGATTGAAAAATGGTGTGAGAGTCTTCCTTAAATAATAATCGTTAGCAGGTATATCTACAATTTTTTTTTTACTGAACCTTAAATAATATGTCGTCTTTGAAAAGCTCGGGATATCATCTTCTTCATAATAACAACAGTTTCAGACTTTCAATTCACCGATGATCATTTTATCGCACAGACTAAAGCATGGAAAATTTCACGAAACTCAACCCCTGACTGAGACTACATAACGGGGAAAAACGTAAACAAGAAAATAAATAAAGTTGTATTCGCGCAGTGTTGAAACAATGCTCGATTGCTTAAGGACGGCGTTGTATAAACTTTATCACAGGCATTCACAAACTGCTATGGCTTTAACACAATTAAGGTTTCATTAGGTCCTTGAAGTTTTGTGGCAAAAAAGAAAAGTCTATGGCAACCGCCATTTTAAAAACTTGTGACGAATATTGACTTTATTATTTTCTGTTAGTAACTGTGTCGTGATGGCCCTACACCCTTACATGCACGAAGTTATGGGTTTACATCCAGGTAAGTACCAATGTGACCTTCTCAATTCATAATGTAGGTACAGTACAACCATTTTCTTAATATCCCTCGGGAATCATCGGATTTCCGAATACAAACGACTGGTAATTTCCATGTCCAATCAATTATTAGATTTATTGTGTATAATAAATTGAATTCAGAACTAAGTACTTTATTGATGTTTTATTTTGATTATAATAACAATAAAGTACTTAGTTCTGAATTCAAATTATTATTCACGGTAAATCTAATAATTGATGGACATGGAAATTACCATTCGTATGTATTCGGAAATCGGATGATTTCCGAGGGTCATTATGAAAATATTTATACTGTACTTTAGACATCTCTGATATCGGTGAAGGAAAACATCTTGACGCAAACTGTAATTATAATTAATACAAGTCTGGGATCGTCAATCCGCCTTGAGCAAGTGCCTTGATTAAAGCTCGTTCCTTCTTTATACGAGAAGAGGCCTTTGCCCAGCAGTGGGACGTTACAGGCTGGTATTATTTTGGTGTCGTGGTTGCAAGTGCGACTGCTGAGCGTGGGGTCCTGTGTTCGATTCCCAGGTCGGGCAAAGTGTTATTGAATTTTTCCATTAGGAATTTCTTAGTAACAGCCCGGAGTTTGGAAGTTGGTGGTGTGATACCCCCGTGCCTTGAAAAGCACGTTAAGCCGTTGGTCTTGCGCCTGATCTTTCTCCGAACGTGTCGGATTGTCTATGAAAATGATGGAAGAGAGAGTGTACCTGTGTCTGCGCACACTCTTGTGCACTATAATGTCTCTCACGCCGAATTCTAGTCTTCGTTGAAATTGGCCGCCATGGCTGACTATTATATAAACTGTACACCCACATTTTGCACACCGTAATGTTTGAATCACATGTAATAGGGAGCTAGCCTATTGCCTAATCCTTCGGGGAATACTGCACCCTAATTACGTAACACACTATCTATCACAATCTGAATCATTTTGAAGCTTACTGGTAATCCATTGCTTCTTATGTTCGAAAAATTTGTCTGCTCAACAACGTAAATAACGCAATGAATATTGTTGAACTGTCAAAATGAAACCCATTCCTACTGTTAGTGCGTTACGTAATTACCCCGCAGGTATTTTGTTATAGTAACTATGTCGTTTTACGCAAATTCATTCAAGAAAATTGACTGAATAAAATTATTAATCAATGTCGACCTACACAAAGTTTTGTCATACAGCATCTTCCTATGGGGCCGTCATCTAAAGACGGTTTAAAACGTAACAAGTATTGTGTTACTACTGAAAGGAAGGGAGAAATGACATCTTGTCTTTATCGTAACGCGGTATTAATGTGATTCAGACTAGCTTTGTTGAAATACTTATCACGCAAGTTATTATTATGTAAATATGCAAGTTATTATTATGTAAATATGCAAGTTATTATTATGTAAATATGCAAGTTATTATTATGTAAATATGAAAGTTATTATTATGTAAATATGCAAGTTATTATTATGTAAATATGCAAGTTATTATTATGTAAATATGCAAGTTATTATTATGTAAATAATGCTATTTGTGTATGTGAGTTTAAATGTTTGTAAACTCACCCACAATACAGGAGACTCCTAGTGCGGGGCAAGTTACAAAAAAAAAAATTAATAATGTGAGATTTTGGACTCACTGTTATATTGTTGTCAGGGCCGTTTTATACCTATTGGAGGCCCTAAGCACTTCAGGATACTGGGGCACTATGGAGAATCTAGGATGCAAGAGCGAGCAAAGTGAGCTCGAAATTTGTAGCACCCTGCTTTTGCGATGGTCCCTAGCTCCGACGCTGGCATGAAATAGAGGGCTACATAGTGATTCGACATAATGTTATACCTACTGTTACGAATGCTTGTAAGTAGTGTTTTTATACTTTGTTTTTATTCTCTATTGTATTTTTTCCAATGCTGATCGAACTGTTAGGGTTGCGCCCTCACGCCCTAGTCGCCGCAGGAGGAGACACCCTGGGCGTCGGGAGTCGATAGCCGATTCCCGGCCACCGTAGGCGCGGGCTTGCGGACGACGAGCAATGGGTAGCTCGCCGTCCGGAAAGGACGAGGCCCGGGCCGATGACGGTGTTCCACTCGCGCTTCAAAGAGGTGGCAGCACCATTGATGGGGTCCGATAGGGCCGATGCCTGCTGTGGTCGTGAATTGTCCGAAATAATTACCGTGGCCCTGGCGCACAAGCAACTGAAGGAACACGGGTGGGTTTTAGTCAGTAAGAGTCTGACACGAAGGGTGGGAGAAGTCATTTGATGAAATCCCACCCTAAAAAAAAGGGGGGTGCATTTAAAGATGTGTGACAAGACAATACACCAGTTTATACGTTTGGTGGATTCTTGGTAGTTAGCCCCCGCTAGAATTTCTGACTAGTTTAGGTTTATCTTTCACGAATTACCTATCCTCGTATAGGCAATGCAAAGAACCTCATTTATTATTATGTATACCCATGACTAGTAAGTCTAGTACCTGAAACGCAAGATCTTAAACCACATTAACAGTTCAACTATTTTCTTCAATGATAAAATTATATAGTTATTAGTTTTTGTAAAAAAGGAAGCCTTTTTCTTTCCCAAACTCTTTACAGTCAACTTCATTTACTTTATTTTTTGTATGAAAAGTAGGGACTGAATAAAAACCTGTTTCATTCATTCCATGACGGTGGTTTCCACGCATGACTGAGAAATTAATCAAGTGTTATAAATGCTTAATACTCCGGAAAAGAGTATGTATTGAAGATAGTTTTTTCAAGACGTAAGGATTCTATAGAAGAAATCATTTTCTAATTTTTATCCAGGTAGACTGACCCTTTACATGAAATGTCGTATTTTCTTCTCAATTTATTTTATTTGACATAATGTTTCTTTGTAATGTACTAATTTTTACGTTACTTACGTTTGGTATGGTTTGTATGGTAGGTTACGGCGTTAGGATAACTAGGGTGCTAGGTAATTCTATAGGGCTAGGTTTTTAGTCAGGAGGGTCTTATGTAGCTAATAGGTACCAGGCTCGATTGTCTCAAACATAGCCACACTGTACGCATTTGGAATAAGGCCTTACTAGGCTCTAAGTCCTGGTGCGTTCATTTTGGTCCTTCGAGCCGGTCCACGAACATGACATTATCTACAACTTTTGTCAAAAACATCGTCCATTTAAATTTTTAAGAGAGTAATGTGTTTAATAACAATAATAAATAATGTTTTCACAAAAAACAACATTGCCTAACCTTGCCATTGTAATATTTCGCCAGAAACAATTACGCTTACCATATTGCTATTTTCGTCTATAATCTGTCACGTTATCTTGTCGATTTAATATTAATGATAACACATCCTGATTAGTTTTTTCATACAACCTCAGACCAATTTCACTTCGGGAACGCGGATTGTTCGAAAGAGTTACCGTGGCCCTGGCGCACAGGCAACTGAAGGAACACGGGTGGGTTTTAGTCAGTAAGAGTCTGACACGCCCTTCCGCTCCGCCCAGAGCGGGAGAAGTCATTTGATGATTCGCCATCCAAAAAAAAAAATACACTGCTTGAATGAAAATAGTTCATAAACAGCCGAATTACTTAAAACTAAGACATAAACAACATAAAATGTAATAAAAATGAGATCAAAATATAAAAAATAATAAGTTAGAAATTGGTTCACAATAAACGATGAAACGATAAACTTATTAGTTGTAGCTAATTCAATTTGTCAAGTAGGTTTAAATAACATGACACCAATTAACATCAGAATTAATAGAGAATTTGACTAGCTTACGATCCCGTATAAATTATCTGCTAGGTGATTGCGTAATACACTATCAGTAGGAATGGCTTCTATTTTGACAGTTCAACAATATCCATTGCGTTATTAACTTTGTTGAGCAGACAAATTTTTCGAACATATGAAGCAATGGATTTGCAGTATCCTTCAAAATTATTCAGATTGTGGTTGATAGTGTGTTACGTAATAAGGGTGCCGATACCTGCACGTAACAGGAACTAATGGACGTTACTGATATTGCTAAAGTCCGTCTGGGCTGACTCAATTTAGACTGCCACGCTCTTAGCATCGATTCCGTTTTGCGTTCTCGAAGGGTGTTCTCTCCAAGATCGAAGCTCAGTTTGTTATGAATATGTTAACATTGCTTACTACCTTTTATATAAAATCCCTCATATTGCTGATCCGAACGTACACCATACAAATATTTTAACTATGTTCTGCCCCGGAGCGCTAAAGCATATCGCTCGCGACGACTGCGCCATTCCAGCCGACATTTTTCTCTCAAACATACATACATACATAAACTCACGCCTTCTTCCCATGGGGGTAGGCAGAAACTACAGAACGCCACCTGCTACGATCCTTACATACTACTTTTGCCTCGTTTACGTTCATACATCTGGTCATACACTCACGCCAGTTGTGAGTACTACGCACCTGACCTTCCTGAAGAACAACACCAATAAGGTCACTATATGTCTTCCTAGGGCGTCCTCTACCGTTTCCACCGTTTCTTTTGTTAGTCGCCCTTCATTCATCCTCTCAACATGACCAAACCATCTAAACATACTCCTTTTAATTTTTGACACTACATCTTTTTTTAAACCGCACCGTTGCCTTATCACACCGTTCTTCAGCCCATCATTCATAGTTATACCAGACATGCTTCTGAAGGGACGCATTTCCACAGCATTTATTCTATTTTCATGCTTCTTTTACCACACCCAACAATCACTTCCATACATAAGCGTAGGCACCAGCACCCTAATTACGTAACACACTATCTATCCCAATCTGAATCATTTTGAAGCCTATTGCTAAACCATTGCTTCATATTTTCCAAAAATTTGTCTGCTCATCAACGTAAATAACGCAATGAATGTTGTTGAACTATCAAAATTAAACCCATTCCTACTGTTAGTGTGTTACGTAATTACCCCGCAGTACACCATTGTGAACAGCCAGTCTTGCTTTTTTGGACATCAATTGGTTGGTCACAATTGCATGACTGTGTAGCACCATTCACTTTATTTCACGCATTTACTCTTCTTTCCACATCTCCATCAATCTTTCCATCCCTTGTAAACAGACTCCCCAAATATACGAACTTACTTACTTGCGCCACACTATTATCATTTATTTTCACATCACAAACTGTTACATCTTCCCTCAAACCTGTAAACAAATAGACACATTATTACAGATATCTACAGTTCAATCTTATTTGCAAACGATATAAAAATCATACAAAAGATAGGATCGCAGTTTATAGCAAACATTAACCTCTCGTTTATCTAATCCGATGGATCGTCCGTGTTTGATGTCGGTGCAATTTGCCGACGATTACGTCCGATTAGCCGGAACGGCCGCGTTAATATGACGGGACATTATCGGAGATATTACGTTATGGGAAGTCATCTTACTTCCTACCTAAGTAAGGCCTGATATACACGGTGTGATTTAATTGCTTGTGGCGGACAATATATACCTACTTGAAGCAACAATAAAAGTTAAGTTGCACCAACTGGACAGTGTTTCTGATGCAGTTCTTTTGTTGCTTCCATTTTATTGTATGCCACAGGTATGACATTTGCATCGTGTAAATGGGGCTTACATGAGGTTATTATTCAAGTCCCTTATTGGATGGATAGTAAGGCATTCATTTTCCTTTAAGCCTTATTTTTGTATCAGAATTAATTGACTCTGCTATCTTTTCACATTCACACAAGTTGTTGTTTAAAGAGAACAGACACAGTTATTTTTCAATCAACCGATCCATACCTATTGCAAACATACTTAAAGTACAACTATTTCCAGACAGTTTTTTTTTTTTTAAGACCGGACGCTCTCAGTCGTTTTGGAAGTATATTCCAAGTCGATTGAGAGCGTCCCGTCTGTACCAAGTGCAAAGGGCAACTGATAGAAATCCGACGACTGACAAAACACGTAGTTTGCCGAGGAACATTAAGAAAATAGTTGTACTGTACACACCTTGGTATTTAGGTACCTATGTTTGTGTTGGTGATAATATTTTCCACGACTTTCAAATTAGATCGACCGATGCGAAATGGGGTTAAAATCTGAAAGCTCGTCATAGGTGGCAGCACAGTTCAACGTCCACAAATTGCCATTGTTTTGTTAATGTTTACTTTTGTGTCAATCACAAATTAAATGAAAGAGCACTATTAAAAGACGTGAAGAAAAGGGGAAGCGTCTACCAATGATAAAAAAACAGCTTTAGTGAAAAGGCAATAAATTCTGAACGTTTTATAATTAATAGGTTATGTTTATTAAATGGAAGTTAATTTTTTGGTGAAGACTGGAGGCGTATGATAGGAATAACCTGTACCCTAATTACGTTACACACTATCTATCACAATCTGAATAATTTTGAAGCCTATTACTAATCCATTGCTTCTTAAGTTCGAAAAATTGGTCTGCTCAACAAGGTAATTAATGCAATGAATGTTGTTGAACTGTCAAAATGAAACACATTCCTACTGTTAGTATGTTACGTAATTACCCCAATGATCAGAGTTGAAAACCAACTCGAAGATGATCTTCCTGACTGAAAAACTTCAGATATGTAAATTTTTGTACTAATTTAATATGATAATATAAACACACACACACTCCTTTACTATAATTTACGTAATATCACACCACAAGTGCCTGTAGGTAATAAAAACGGACTAAGTGCTGTTAGGAGCCTCACCTGTATACGAATTTATGTTATTAAAGTATTCAGGTTTAAAAAGAATAGCACATAGTCTCGACGAAATATCGGGTTTCCAATTTTTTTCGGAGATATTTCTCCCACAATTTTCGTCTTTTAACATCTTTGGCAAATAATATATTAGTTAATTATGGGTAAAAAAGTCGCTTGTTTACAAACAAATTATGGATAGTGACAGCAAGCTCTCAAATTCTTAGACGTTGGACAGTAGCGACATCTGAAGTGAGCAAGTGGCAGTTTTTATCCCCATTAATCAATCACTCTAGCAAAAAAAGTTCTTTCCGGCTTTCTCAAACAACAATCTCCGCATAAACTCTTATATGTGCTCGAAATTACCTAAAAACTTGTTAACCCCGAGGGAAAAAAGGAGCCGTCAATAAATTGAGTTCGCGCACAATTTTGTAGCAAATCAACCTGTCGGATGTTACCCCAAAGTGTTTACCGCCAATAAGTTTAGCGGGAAAATTGAACTTTTTTCGTATTCTGTACAAACGACGACGTTCTTTCTTTGAAATTCTTAACAATAACACGTAAATGACTGGCTGGAATTATAAATATTATCTTTAATTTTTAAGGAAACGTACGTACTACTCGTATAGCTGTACAATAATCTTTTGGCTCGTGATCAAAATCGGAACAAACGCCGCCATCTTGATTGTTCAATACTTTTCACAAAACAATTGCACAAAATAATGTTTACCAACATTACAGTGCTTCCATGTCATCGTCATTCGAGCGCCAAAAGTTCCTTGTTATACGAAACATCTGAAACAACCCTTTGATTTTCGAACAAAAAAAAATTGCTTTTTGGGTATGTCATTAAAAAACGATTAAACAAGTTGTAATTTTTACGCAATAGCCCGATTAGAAAGAAAGAAAGAAAATACATTTACTTAGCACAGATTAAAAGGCAGACAACACAACATATTCCAAAGAAAAAAAAAGTATAAAGTGCTCTGTAAGTAAATGTAGACAATATTTTGATTGTCAAGTTTTGGCCAGAAACTCAAACTCAAAGCATTTATTTCAATTAGACCATTTATAGGCACTTTTGAATTGTCAAAGAGTCGGTCAGTTAGTCAGAAAGTTGAAGCTAGTTCAAGAAGCCAAGAAGCCTGTTTTCGTAAAGGTTGTAGGTGTATCGTGGGTTTAGGCACGATTATACATATCTGTTTATTTATACAGGTACATTTGTTTCAGTTGGTCTGTTTTGATCAAGAAATTATAACGTGAATGCAAGTGATTGATATAATACAAAAACCTACACAGTTAGTGTTTACTGTAGTCACCAGCAGGTCAAGCTAATTAAAGTTAAACTGTCAAATTTCTCCAAACGATTTTAAACCTTAAAATGTTGAAGGTTAAGTTCAAAATCGAATGAGGAAATCTGACAGCTTGTGGTAACTTGATGTGCTGGCGACTGTACCAAATAAAAAGCAAGGCCATATTTAATATAGCGCCATAGGTATTTTATGGCATAATTGTCGGATTTTCACGACAGTGCTGCTTAATAAAACTGAAATAAATGTAAGAAAAACTTACAAAATTGTCAGATTGCCGGATTGTCACCTGTGTTGTTTCTTTTTTTTTTTCTTTTTTTTGTTTTCGGTGGGAAACTTTCAAAGGGCACCCAACCTCTGGGGAGGGAGGTCGGGGAGTGTGGAATTTTTACCTCACTAAAACCACCCCGGTGATCACCATCAGCACATAGAGGGGGTATCGGTTCCTCTTAAAAGACCACTGTCCCCTGATGTCTTTCGGTTTTATTTAATAGGCCCCTTTGTCCTGTGTCCATCTGTGCTACATTTCAGTCTACATTCATCTATATCTATTTTGTCTCTTTTCGTGTCTGTCTGTATGATCGCGTTGGTCTTCTAAACTACGCAACGGATTTTGATGCGGTTTCTACATCATTGGAAGGGCGGGCGTTCTGGGGGAATATCTTATGTAATTATGACGTTCAAAAAGTGCTGATTCTCAGCCTTGTTTGTTAAATGACTTCTGATTTTGATTTAGAAAATGCATTCCGGAAGTTTGGTGTAATTTGCTGGCCGCATACGTAGGTACGGTTTCCTGCCGACCTATTGTGTAAAACTCTCACGGTGAAAACTAAGGTGAAGTGAGTTTTAAGGGAGTTGTCAATAGTGTCAATTCCTAGCTACAGCCGATTTCTGTTAAAATCTCACCGTGAGAAACATGGTGAAGTGAGTCGTCATTCCATCTGATGCTAGGAATTGACACTAATGACAGCTCACTTCACCCAAGTTATCACGGTGAGATTTTAACAGAATAGCACTACTGATTAGGAATTCAGATTCGGAATTCCGTGAGACTAGCGCAGACGTAAAATTTTTTGTAATTGGAATTTATACTGCCAGTAGGTAATATCTTTGGTATGTAGAGAGACGCGTTCGGGAAACCACGTTTGACATGGACAACCACGAATTGATTGCTATTGCACTTTTACTAGTGTTAAACAAGAAGACGAGGAAACGTCGCTATTGGGTACATCCATTTAATATTCAGAAAATAACAGAGTCAATTCTATCTGAAAAGAGCGATATTACGGGCACATCCAGAAGAATTGTTCAAATTTTACTGGATGTCTATAAAATCCTTTGATGAGAAAATAAAAATGACTAAACAAAATATACCGTCAAACGGGGTGAATAGGAATGCAGGGGTGAATCAAGACGAAATTTTAAAAGGGATTTTAACATTGAAATAATATAGTTTGTTGCCAACAAGGACACTTAATCGTTAATTATAATACATTTAACACATTACAGTCCTTTTTGGCAACAAACTATATTATTTCAATGTTAAAATCCCTTTTAAAGTTTCATCTCGATTCACCCCTGCATTCCTATTCACCCCGTTTGACGGTACTATCTAGACGTCCACTCGGCACAGAGCTGGCGCGGTTCTGAATGAAAATTTCCGTTTGTGTGCGGCGGGTAGCAAAAAATGTATACAAGCGCTGCGTTCGAGATGACGTCGTTCGCTTTTTCCGTTCTTCATTCAGAACGCTCCGGCGCGCGGCGTCATTCTGAAACGAACGTTAAGAATTATTTCCGTTCGGAAAATATAAGAACGTTTGCGCCATATAGACAATTTTGTATGAAATGCGCGCATTCAGGTCTCAGAATCTGAATTCCTAATCAGGAAACCTGACAGGGAAACCGTACGTATGCGGTCAGTGCAGTGTGGTGGGTGGGTACATTAATATTTAACTTAGATATGGCATAGGAATCTCGAACTTTTGACATGTCACCACATAACCAGATTCATTTTTCATTTTTTTTTATAAAAAGCGTTGCCCCACACTTGGAATTTCTCCTGTATTGTGGGTGCATTTACAAACATTTAAACTCACATACACAAACAGCCAGACCTGGAACAACTGCTTGTAGGTCATACAAATATTTATTCCGTTCGGGAATCGAACCCACGACACGCAGCGTGCGTCAGCAGATTGCACCCGCACGGAGTAGTGGCGGGTCACTAGTAGGTAATAATTAATGTCCAAAGACGAACGTAAACCTGCAAATTAAAAGTAAAGAATAGTACCTAGTAGTATCTAAAAGAAAATAAAGAAAGAAAGAAAATACGTTTATTTGAGGTAAACATGACACAGAGAAAAACACACAAAATTCAAAAAAGAACGAGTTGGGGTAAAATATGCGTCACATCCACGCAAAACGGCAATCGCTCAGCATAATGCTACGACCCAATCCGAGACAGAATCCCACCGCTGGTTTTCAACGACAGCCGGCGTTGACGTGATGACGTCAACCAGTGCAGCATACTACGGGTACCAACTTTTTTTTTTTTTTTTGGGTGGGAATCATCAAATGACCTCTCCCGCTCTGGGTGGAGCGGAAGGGCGTGTCAGACTCTTACTGACTAAAACCCACCCGTGTTCCTTCAGGTGCCTGTGCGCCAGGGCCACGATAACTCTTTCGAACAATCCGCGACACGGGTACCTACCTACCAATCCGTAGATTTACGAGAAGTAACACCTTAGGTATCTAATCTACTAGTAAAAACAATCGACTGCCAAAACTACATTTAACAAGAGGTAATCACTATTAATCAGGATCAATGGTAGCCCATTGGTAATGGCCGCGACTTACGAGTTGTACGTCGTATGTTCGAACCCAGACAGATGCTTTACTTTGTGAAAATTATTTCATCACTACTGCTCTCAAAACGGTGAAGGAAAACATCGTGAGGAAACCGGCATATCCTAGAATCAAAAAATTTGAAGACATGTGACATCTACCAACCTGCACTGGGCCCGCGTGGTGGATTACGGCCCACTCCCTCTGACAGAGTGGAGGCGTATGTCCCAGCAGTGGGAAAATTAGGCTGATTATGCTATTATACGATAGTTCGTATAACTTATACGCTGATTATGCTTATGCTAATCAATATTAGTAGTTTAGAACAATGGTTCCTAACCTTTTCGATCTTGTCACCCCTACGACTTAGCTAGGGAAACTGGTTTACCCCCCTCTCCCTCATGTTACCATTGAATATTAGTACATAGAAATACAAATTGACTTTATTAGACATATAAAAATTGCACAAAGTTATTAAGTTCTTACAATCACATTACACAGCTATAGGGCATAAAATGCACTGGCGAGCTAGATTCGGTCTTATTGGTCTAATCTTTGTTATATGTTACCAGCTTATTACCCCCGCAGAATACCAGTTTTACCCACGCACGGGAAATTACCCTCAGGTTAGGAACAGGTTATTGGCTGATTTACACGGTGCGAGTTATTTGCCTGTGGCATATTAAAAGTTGAAATAACAATAAAAGTGTCTAGACAGTGTTTAGACGGTGCTGTTCCTTATGTTGTTGCTTCAAATGTATGGTATGGTATAAACAAAGAACTTGCATTGTGTAAATGGGGCCTAACAAAGTCGCTTTTGGTGCGTTGTTTTTCTAAACTACCAAACGGATTTTGATGCGGTTTTCACTATCATTAGATAATGCATTCCGGAAGAGTAAGGTGTACAATACATTCATATTTATATATTTAACTTGGATAAAACAAAAAAATCTCAATATTTTTATATGTCGCCACATCAGTGGGTAGGTACCCGCACCCGCGCGACTAGGGGCGCTAGTTCTAAAATAATAAAAGATTATGTACAGTCAGCAAAGGAGATAATTATACTGGGTCGCCGTATATAGTTGAAGTTTAGTAAGAAACCGATGAATATTTTCGAATGAAATTTAATTTGATAAATGACCAGTTTGTTTTCTAAAATGGACTCTAATGTGTTTACTCTATTATAATTAACGATTAAGTGCCCTTGTCGGCAACAAACTATATTATTTCAATGTTAAAATCCCTTTTAAAGTTTCGTCCCGATTCACCCCTGCGTCCCTATTCACCCCGTTTGTACAGTATTGGCTGACTTAGCGAAAGCCTAGAACGTGACGTCAGCCATTTCACCAAGTCTTGATTGCTGCAAACTTCATTACTGACTGCAGTTAGGAAATGGATTTAAAATCGTACTTTTATGCTCTGAACGTTGCAAAGAGTTAGGGAAAACCGTCAATTACCGAAAATCTTTGTGAAAGGAAATATTTTAAAAATCCCGTACTCAGCAGAAATGTCACTTTTATCCAATTAATAGAAACGGACACTTAAACTTTTGTGATTTGTTTTATAAGGGTGCTAATTTAGATTTTTCTTGTCATTAAATTGTTAGAGATCGTCTAAGTTAAAACTGCACGCCCCTCCACAAAAAAATCTATACAAACATTTGAAATATGTATGCAACAATCAGTGGAGGGGCACGCAATTTTAATCTGGATGATCTCAACTTGTGAAGTTTCGTAATTTGGAATAAGAAATTACGTTTTATACCTTTTAAGTATAATTTTTGTTCCTTACGAGTACTGATTTCGTGGCCTATGTATGTTAGTTAAAATGTGAAATAAGCAGTACGTTTATACAATACCTACTATTTCCATGATATTTTTCGTATAGCTAAGTACATAAATGTATAAGCGACTACCTAAATAATGACGTCAATACTTTTTGTTGAAAATAAAAATTATCTGTAGAATCAAAAGATGAACTTAAATCAAAATGGCCCTATCTGTCGATCGAAATTCTTTTCTTTTCGGTCAACGATACCATATTTTTATGCATTTATATATTTGCACGCAAGCCAAAGCTGTAGAGGCACATAATTTACCAATGAACCGTCCTGTATCTGACAGATTAGAAAATTGTTCTACAAAACAATTTAAACGAAATTATTTTTATATTATAAAAGATACTCAATGCTGCTGTCACTTTAATTTAGTCATGCGCGATGGATAAGGCGCTTTATACACGGCACGGTTTCTTAACGGTACGGCGTATAAACCGCACTGTAGAAAAACGTTTATTCTGTTAATAAGCTTCTACAGTGATCCATATAACACTGACAACCGTGCCTTCACACGGCGAATAAACCATAGCTTTTCACGGCAAGAAAAATTTGTTACAATGGGCCCAAAGGTTTAGTTCAAACTTTTAATTGAGTTAAAACCTATCGTTTACGTTTCATTCATAAACTTTATTTTACAAAAACTTAATATTCAATTTCCTTTCATTATGTAACAGATGGAATTTAAATTAAAATATGCGAGTTCAAAGCAAAAGATAGGACGATGAGGGTACCAAGCTATCAGCAGGTAAGGGTAAGATATATTATATCAAGCTAAGTTAATCGATAAGTTAAGTTAAGCTAAGTTGATCGAGGAAAAAGTTTTTTCGTATTTTATAGGTATAAAGTTGTAGTAAAATATCTTTGGCTGTACTGTTTGTATCTGGCTGGTTTTGATAACATTAAATAGATGTCATTTAAAAAAATAAAAAGCAATAACGATTTCCCGCCATCTTTTTTATTGTTTTCTGTCCGCCAAAATGAATGAACCTAACGAAGAAATTCTATACATTTTGAAGTTTTATTATAAAAAAGGGAAAAATGCGTCACAAACCGCGAAAAACTATGCTACGTTTATCGATTCAACGCAGTGTCAGTAAGAGTAGCACAAAGTGGCACAGAAAGCAATAATACCCGAAGCGTAAAAATCAAACAAAATTAGTCTCCCTTACTGAACAAAATAATAAACCAAATACGGGCGGCACCGGGGCGATAATTATAAGCTGTCGCATCCAAGACAGTGTGCGAATTCAATGGATCCTAATGACCTGATGACCTCGCAATCGATTTAGTTGGATTCGGTTTTAAAAATTGGAAGCTTTTCGATACGTGTTCGGAAGTCGGTGTCAGTTCTGTTTTAGAAAATGGTTTCCTGAAAATGGCCACCACTAGTCTACGTTCTACCTTTAACCCTATTTTATTACCGTAACATACATAGGTACTACCGCCAATTGTGCACGTTCAAGTTGAAAAGTAGAATTTAAAAAAAGAACTCTGATATAATGCTGTTTCCATTATATTTAAGTACCTACCCTCCCCTGCTTCGCACGGTTTTTACGAATTCACAACACACATCACATCACAATACAACACAACAATAACACAACATTTCTTTATTATTAGAAAAATTATATTCATTCATAAATTCATTTCTTAATTATAATATTAAATACTTGTACCCTCCGGAATAAATTCTCATAAAAATGGTGAAGCCGCATCAAAATTGCCGTTGCGGTTTGAAAGAGCAACGCGGTCACGCAGAAGACACGAAAAGCTACTTTATTCTATACTATTTAATATTTAATTTTTATACTATCTACTATTTTATTTATTTAGGTCAGGTGCGTAGTACTCTTAACCGGCGCCGGCGTGCGTGTATGAGCAGGGCCGCCAGTCTCAACATTAGATAGCGACAAAAATCTGTCGCTAAGTCGTATCGATGTCAAATTCCTTTAATAGCTTTTCAACTTTATTTCCAAAGCATAAGGTTGAAAATCTATTTAAGAAATTTGACATCGATACGACTTAGCGACAGATTTTTGTCGCTATCTAATGTCGAGACTGCAGGGCCTGATGTATGAACGTAAACGAGTCAAAAAGAGTATGTAAGGATCGTAGCAGGTGGCGTTCTGTAGTTTCTGCCTACCTCCATGGGGAGAAGGCGTGAGTTTATGTATGTATGTGCAACAACAGAAAAAAGATAAAGAAAATGACTGTTTGTTTAAGTTTTATGTGTTTGAAAAGTTTTAGATTGTTAGTAATTACTTAATAGAGGCTGCACTTGAAATGAACGAAATATTTTGTTAATTTTCATAATTTGAAACACTCTCTACTCCAAGATTACACTTTTTAGCACTTAAGTGCTTTTGCACAGATCTGACATAAAATAAAACAGACATTCGCAATATTGTAATATAAAAAGTAATTAACAACAGTTTTAAGTAAATTGCCTATTTACTTTAATTGAGGGGCTAATGTTAGTTTTCAGCATGAAAATTTGTTTGCCACACGTAGGTATGGATATTAGTATAACCGCACTTCACAAAGTTATAAAATGTTTCCAACCCACGTACAGTCGGCAGCACATCAATTTACCACAGACTGTCAGATTTTCTTATTCAGTTTTGAACTTAACTATCAACATTTTAAGGTTTGAAATTGCTTGGATAAATTTGACAGTTTCGTGTAGCTTGACCTGCTGGCGACTGTACCTAAGGAAGGGTACTTACGTACTTAGCAACAAAATTCGGTTAGATTTCTTTAAATCAAGACTGAACACCATAATTTTATTTTATTTGCTTGTCTTTCATGCATAAACTGAAAAGGAGTGTTTCGAATAAAATAACATACCATCACGCTTGTTTTTCTAAAAGGCCGAGCTGTACTTATACACCCACATTTCAGTTCCCAGTAGCTTTTAAGCCCCATGTCTAGGGGCGGGCCTAATTCCACCAATCGGACGTAAAATTCAAACTCCGGTCTGCTACTGAGAAATTCCCGATGGAATACCCCAATAACGGTTTTGCCTGACATGAGACTTATGTTAAAGAAATTGCTGCTAACCGTACCTGGCCAAATTTTACTTAAATTATTTTCCAAATCAAAATATCCAAATTAAGTAACATAAAACTGTATAAATACCTAACATAATGTATAATCTTAGGTATTTATAGTTATTAAGTTATAACTTAAGCCTTAATTTCTAAGTTGAGCTGCACGGTTACTGACTAATACGTGCACTGACTGGACACGTCCACTCAATCTGTGTGGTTTTTCCTCAAAATACCATTTCAGACACCAATATACATGGTTTTCACATGATCAGACCAAGATTATGTCTGGACTTTAAAAGAGACTGTGAACTCTGAGTTTGTTTCGGCCTTTCTTCTCAGAGTAGTCAGATAGGAAACGCCGACCTCATCTAGTTTTTAAAATATGATTGACGGTAAAAGTGTTTGCACAAACCTACTTACAGAAATAAAATCATTTAACAATGAAACATAAACTATTTATTGCCTCTAAAATGGGTTGTTTGAGTAAACAAGAATGTGGGGGCAGAAAAATTGTATCCTTTGTATTAATATGTAGTTGTACGCAAATAAGGCCAAGTTTAAGATTTGAACCAGCCCAAAGTCGGCTCATTAGTTCTTTGCAAATTAATAATAATATAATAATAATAAATTTTTTTATTGACACAAATACAGCTTTTACAAACTTTGTTTGAAGCCCTGGCTCCTGAGCTAGGTAGCAACCTGTGTTACAGGAGCCAGTGTCTTCGCCCATTTATGGTTAATTTCATAACAATGTGCAATAAGCAAAAGAAAAGGAGAAAAGGAGAAAAAAATTATAATAATAATAATACAATAAAAGACAAAATTACAACAATTATAAGATGGACACATGCTCCTTGTGTGTGTGTGCGTGTGGGGGTGCGTGTGCGTGTGTGCGTGTGGGGGTGCGTGTGTGAAGTTGAAATTGCAGCTCTGTTTTACGTCGCATGTTAATCAAAATGCGATTCTCGATTGTGGGAATTATATATTTATCGAACAATAATCATCAATTTCATATTAATCGTCGAATTCAAAGAAAAATTGAATTTGGCGGGCTACAACTGAGGTATCACCTTAATATTTAGCGATCAGTAGTTTGCGACAAAGTCGCTATCTATGTCGAGATTGCCAGCCCAGGCCCTGCAGTCTCGACATTAGATAGCGACAAAAATCTGTCGCTAAGTCGTATCGATGTCAAATTCCTTTGATAGATTTTCAACTTTATTTCTAAAACATGAGGTCGAAAATCTATTAAAGAAATTTGACACCGATTAGACTTAACGACGGATTTTTGTCGCTATCTAATGTCGAGTCTGCAAGCCCAGGCCCTGCAGTCTCGACATTAGATAGCGATAAAAATCCGTCGCTAAGTCGTATCCATGTCAAATTCCTTTAAGAGATTTTCAACTTTATTTCCAAAGCATAAGGTTGAAAATCTATTAAAGAAATTTGACATCGATACGACTTAGCGACAGATTTTTGTCGCTATTCATGTCGAGACTGCAGGCCCAGGGCCGGCAGTCTCGACATAGATAGCGACAAAAATCGGTCGTTAAGTCTAACCGATGTCAAATTCCTTTAATAGATTTTCAACCTTATTTCCAAAGCATAAGGTTGAAAATCTATTACAGAAATTTGACAACGATTGGACTTAACGACCGATTTTTGTCGCTATTCATGTCGAGACTGCAGGGCCTGGGCCGGCAGTCTCGACATAGATACCGACAAAAATCGGTCATAATAGATTTTCAACCTTATGCTTTCGAAATAAAGTTGAAAATCTATTAAAGGAATTTGACAACGATACGACTTAGCCACCGATTTTTGTCGCTGTCTAATGTCGAGACTGCCGGCCCTGTACAAAGTCCCATAATGTGGGTTCATCAACCTGTGTTCCATTTCAGAGATCAAATTGACGATCCAACTTGCTTTCTCAAATCGAACCAACCAATTCAATCAGGCAAATTGACAAATTCGCCAAATAACCTAGGTCTTGGGTTTCAAATTAGTGGCTGAACGGAACGGAGCGGAGATATTGCATATTGTAAGATGTAGATATAGATGGTATTGATGATCGTAGCGCTCCGTTGTGACATCGCACTAGTCAACGCCCACCTCATCTTCGCTCTCTGACATCGCACCGTGTTCTTCATTTATTTATTTAAGAGGGCCGTTCCCGGTCTGTCTATCGTCAACGCGAGCATGATAGAAAAGCTTGTTGTTTCATCCAACGCAATGTTTGAAAAAGACGCAACAGTGAGAACGCGATAACTCGAACGAAAATTGGCGCGCGGAGGTTTCACAAAACTTGTTCCAGTAAATACGTGTTTATGAAAAAGCCTTAAAAGTTTTTGGAAAAAACTTTGGTCACTTAGAATCTCCATTAAATGTGCCAGGTTTCTATGAAGATGTCTTTTTTTACTTTTACAAATTATGAGTAAATTATGAATGACCAAAATTTATGAAAAAATTGTGCATAAAAGCAGATTTGTTTCTCCAAATTTACATTTTTTGCTTGCATAGAAACCTAAATAAAGGTAACACAAGATATCTTTTCGTTCAAAAATTTCAATGAAAGATGTGTTACAATGCCATAATCACGTACTAGAGTTTATATGAAAAGTATGACGGGTTGGCCGCTCTTAATACTTTAAGCACATAAATGTACAGAGGCGGACTTATTGTCATAGGCATTTCCTACCAGTCACCTTTCGGGTGATGCAGAGATAAACAGTGGTAGGTGTAATAGCGAAAATTGAGGAATACATATTTATTTAAATATAAAGATATCCATGTATACATGTCGGAAATAGGTTAAAGCAATCGTTTGACTTTGACCAATCGGACCGCCAGCGCCACCAGGCGGCGCTCGACAGAGTCTATAACATATCGCTCGATCAGAGCAAAAGCAGAGTTTATCGGTGGCCATCAAGCAGTGAACACGTTTAGAAACTGTCGCGCGTTCTGTATAGTTATGTCGTGTACCTACAGTGTGTGATTCGGTAGTGTGATTAATTTGTTCGTAAATTGTAATTTGATTTGAACTGCTAACGTTTGTTCTAATTCGCAAAAACCAACACTTCCCATAGTACGCCCAAAGTAGTTAAAATATGGCTGATGATAACGAGAGAGATGTACCTTCTCCGTCGTACATATTATGATTTAATTTGGCATAGTTATTATAAAGACGCGTATAAGACCAGTACCCTGATTGCGTAACACACTATCTATCACAATCTGAATCATTTTGAAGCCTACTGCTAATCCATTGCTTCATATGTTCGAAAAATTTGTCTGCTCAACAATGTAAATAACGCAATGAATGTTGTTGAACTGTCAAAATGAAAGCTATTCCTACTGTTAGTGTGTTACGCAATTATTCCGCTGGTTGAGACTCACAACCAGGGAAGTATCGCACAAAAGGTCCTATAGTCAGCAGTGACTGGAACAAGTCTGCCAATAATAATGATATTAATTAAAACGGTATCGGTATCTTTTAGCTTTCTGGTCCTCTATTATGTATTCAAAATGGAGTAACTTTCAAAGCTTATTTTTATTAGTTTTTAAAGAAATTTGCGAGTTAATATTGAAGGCATAACTTTATTCTGCCTCCATAATGTTTAATTTTCTTACGTTCTTTCTTTCAATAAATAAAATGGTAGAAAATAAGAATGCAAATTAATAGCGATTTTATTCTGCCTCTATATATAGGGGTTTATTTATAAACGTTTCTTAAATTTAAGAGAAGTTTAAACGTTAAGAAATGTATGGTTAAGCTGACTTTAATCATTACTCAACTTTGAGCAATGTTTATAAATCAATTTGCCTAGCGTCTTCTTAAATACGTTAGGGTCAGCTTCCAGTCTGACCAGATACAGTTGAATACTAGTATTTTACATAAAGCGACTCCCTATCTGAGCTCCAAAACCCAGTTACTGGGTAACACGATACCCCTTGGTAAGACTGGTTGCCAGAATTTTCGGCTTCTGACTACCCGCAACGACTGTAACAGATCTACGAATGACAGCCGGGACCAACGGCTTAACGGGCTCTCTGAGGCACGGAGGGGTCTCGATATGTAATGGATGGTCACCCATCCACAAACCTACCGCGGTAACCGTAGCTTAAGAGGGCGCAGCAAGACAGAAAAACAACAAGTTTCACCCGCGCCTCTTTGCCTACCCCTCTCATCAAACACGACAAAAACAAAACACAATCCCTTCCCGCCAGCAGAAACTTTTCGCCCGGCGTATATTTAGGCATTTGAATTTGAATCTTGTGTGTAGTGTGTATACGCAAAATAATCAGATGAAACTGTTTTATTCAATTTACCTATGTGTACAAGTAGGTATATTATTAAATGTTATTGTATGTCCGTGAATCTGTTACCGATGCTGGTGGGATGTTAGATTGGAGATTAGACTGACTTAAATGAAATAAAGACTAAATGTTACTTCAAGATACGGCCTATAAATTTTCGATTCCGAATTGAAAGACAAACCTAACGTTGTAGTTGAAAAAATATTGTTCCATACATTATGTAACATAACTACAATTGAACAATTTTCAGATACTTTCCTGTACCTATTCCTGTACCTTGCTTCTTGTCAAATTTCATGATTCTAGGTCAACAACATGTATCTTATGGGTTTTAATTTATTTGCGCGTGTCAAGATATGCGAAATGCATGGCAACTTATGCCAAGATACTAAGTCAACGTCTTAGAAGCTCGTTTTTCGCGCATTCCTGAGATAAGCGGTCAGATAGATGGATAACAAAGTGATCCCATAAGGGTTTCGATTTTTCTTTTGAGGTACCGAACTCTAAAAAGCAAAGCACTTCCATCAAAGTACTATAATACTACACACTCATGATACTACCTACATGATGGTGAAAACAATTACTATAAAATTGTTTTTTTGACGATATAAAAGCGTATAATTATAATCGCACCCCTTATCTTCCGCTTCTTTACTTTGAGAAAATGAAATCAATTGAACCAAAATGTCAATAATCTAAGAAAATAAACATTCGCAAATAAATTAAAATCCATATGATACATCCCGTTGACCTGGAATCATGATTTTTTGGCAAGAAGCAAGGTCTCACAGCACAAATAGGTACCTCGAATGGTTTTTCAATTAAAATATTTAAACGAAGTATGACCATTGTCCACTCCCTTTATTTTCAATGAAATTCTTCAGTAGTTAAAGCATCTGTTTATTTTGCCTATACTATACGCTAAGCTTGAATTCATAACCTTAGATCATAGTCATGTTTTGGAACTAGAAACTCAATGCTGGCGTGACAAACTTCAAATTCCAATGTAACCAAATTTTATTTAGGGCCTTGTACAAGTTGGACGTCACGACGCCTTCGTGGAAACCAGTGTTAACCAAGTAAAAAAATATAATGGTATATCGTGGATATTGCATTGCAGGATCGTGCAAATTCAATTAGCAACAGTGTTACCAAGTAAAAAATTATATTGGTATGGTGGATTTTGCACTGTATTGTGCAAAGTCAAATGGCATGTGTCATGAAAACCTATGCTGCGCGGAGCGCGAGTAGAAAAAAGTCCTCGCCGAAAACATTTGTGAAAAACAGGCCAATTTCGGAACAAATAACTAGGGTACATTAGTCGGCTTTACCGACAAAATAATTGGCATCTTTTTATATGGGTGCCAAAGAAAGTCGAAAGTTTATTAGGTTCCTCTTTTGTAACTGTTGAAACTTTAGCTTTGAAAAGCAAGCAGACAGTCCCAAACATTGTGATCCGTCACAATCTTTACTCATCCCCACCATAAGAAGGGATCTAGTCACGAGAACACTATCCGTATGAAAACTGTCATGTCCCGTGCACACCGTTTCGTACTTGTGTCCGCAATAAACCCTATTTTAGTTTTCCGATTTATTTATTTTGTAAACTCCAATAATATAATTATACCAATAACCTACCCATATGTTAAATTTTGAGTTTCAACTTGATTCGGGGGTTTTGGTCAAAAGTCGCTCGAAATGGGTCGTCTAAGGTTACCCTTACACGAAGTTTGTCAACGAAAGTGGGAGTAAGCGAATTTGGTTCTTTAATTAATAGTAATAAGATCTAAAATCTCCAGCACGAACTCTATGTTGTAAATTTTCTCCGCAAGCAAATTGACTGAAGTGGAGAACAATGGCGCTAGTTGTACTATACCAGTCAAAAATCTGTCAAATAATTGTATGTCATCTTGAGTTTTCAAATATCAACATTGAATTATTATAATATTTTTATTTTATAGTTTAGCCGTGGTATTTATTTAGTTTATCAATTCTTAAAGATTTTTATAATCGTTTCGGAAGTGGTTTTAGTGACTTTTTCATGTTTTGTATTTCACAGTTTCATTCCAACAATGTGATACGAGTATATTACGAAAATATTATTTACGCAAATAAATTAAATCGCAGAGCAGCAGAAAATTCAAGCGCAGTCCTCTCGTCTCAACAGAGCGATAGCGACTGATTTGTGAAACAAAAATATGCTTGAAGTTCCCGCAACGTGCGACGGAAGATGACTTCTTCCACGAACTAAAAACGTCGTAAGTGCTTAAAGCTTGTAGTCGTAATAATTCCAAAAATAAAAGGAATTTCAAAAAATGCCTGCACAATTTTTTTCGCCTTGTCTTGATACAGATAATCATTAAAAAATTATCCTATTAGTCATTAGCATATTAAGTACAAATTGAAAAAACGTGAAAATTAGGGGTAACTTCGTGATGTTATTTTATCGAGAAAATTTTAACGTATTGCGTTTCTGTTCCACAAAAAGTTTCAAAATATCATGTAGTTACTCATATTATTTTTATTTTATACCTAGGTCTTATGAATTTCATGAAAAATTAAATTGAAGATAGGCAATTTTGGTTACTACCCGCTCTTAACCTTCGATCGACCCGTGTGGCTGTTATCATTTAGGCAGGAGCCCCTACATTTATAAATAAACGCTTCAAATCAATTTTTAATAAATTCTTATCGACGATCGGTAGCGTTCGGCGAATCTTATTATACATAAAATATCTAAGTTATTGGCCCTTAAGTACTACATTGTTATCGGTCCTCGAGACCTATTCATTAGCCATTTACTGGGTTCGTCTATTTTATACCAAAGACCAAAAATAGAACCCTAAGTGGGGTACACTTAAGAGTCCCTACATATACGGTAAATAAATCAAATTAATAGGCTACCAAGTTGCTATTAGTGTTACTAATATGGAACTACGAGTACTAGGCTTATTGCTAACTTGTGTAAATTCATAATATTATATTAATAATAATTATATCTTCTCAATCTGCGGTCAGGCTCGCTCAGGGGTTGAATTATAACAAGTTTCAACACAACAATTTTAGGAGTGGATTTTTTCACTTAGCTTCTGCTTGCGACTTCGTCCGCGTGGAATTTCTGGTACCCACCCCACCCCGTCGCATCGCATCGCTTTTTTTTTTTGGGTCTGAAATCATTAAAAGACCTCTCCCGGTCTGGGCGGAGCGGAAGGGCGTGTCAGACTCTTACTGACTAAAACTCACCCGTGTTCCTTCAGTTGCCTGTGCGCCAGGGCCACGGTAACTCTTTCGAACAATCCGCGACCCCGGCAGGCATCGGCCCTATCGGACTCCGTCAATGGTGCTGACATCTCTTTGAGGCACGCGTGGAACACGACGCGCCGTACTCGGGCCTGGTCCTTACCGGACGGCGAGCTGCCCATTGTTCGCCGTCCGCCAGCCCGCGCCTATGGTGGCATCGCATCGCCTGCCCGAGCTATTACTTCGTTTTCACTTAGCGTTCTTTCTGACTTTTTGTTCCGTCTGCTAAGAGTCCTAGCATGATGTTAAATAGCCTATAGCGTTCCTCGAGAATTGAGCTATCAAATACAAAACAACAATTTGAAATCCGACTGGTAGTTCCAGAGATTACATACAAACTTAGAAACAAATTTTAACTCTTTCTAATAATAATCAATAATATTAGTATAGATTTTTGGTGATATGCTCTTAGTTTTATCTCGTTTAGTCTTATCCTGCGAATACATTTTTGACATCTGATAGTTTTTTTATGGTAAAACTGTCCAAAATTTGATGCATAATATCTTAAACTGTGCTGTCTTTTTAGTCAGTCTCGATAGAAGATTGACTAGACAAACAGCAATTTCACCTTTTCCAGTATACATTACACATCGGAAGCATACGGTGGCAGGCAAGTTCATTAGCGAACCATTAGCATGTTGGTACACCTCCGGCCAATCAGGGACACCTCCCTATTCTTAGAAATAATTGATAAATGTGACAAGGGCGCGTTCCAAATCAAATTAAGTAGCTAGCACCCTTCGCCGACACGTTAACAGTTGTGCGGATATTTTCAACTTGAATTTTTTGTAAATATTGAAAGTTTTGCGGTGATGAAATAAATTTAAGATGGCGGCCAGTTTTACAGACGTGAATGATGTCTGGTATTGATTTACGTTTAATTTTCAGAAGGCCAATTCCCGTATTTAAGAAAATCGTTCCAATCTAATTGCAATGTCATCTTAGTGACAATCAATGTCAAAAACTTGTCAAAAATGTTGGTAAATGAGAAGTATTTTTGACAAATTGAGACTGAGATTAAAATGAGGTCGTTCATAAAAATACGGGAATGAATAATAATAATAATAATAATCCATTATTTCAGGCGACACAGGCCCATAGATAAATACCTCAACCTAAACATACATATTTTTATCATAAACAAAACTTGTGATGTTAATAACACTTCACTTTGCACTTACTTGTCCGAGGAATTGCTCCTTTGTGCCCGTTTGCAAGAAAAAAAAAAAAACACGTGTGGCACTCGGGGACTGCCGCGGTAAAGCTATTGCATAGCATTTTTTGTCAACTTATGCAATTATAATTATTTATTTATTTTTTATTTATGCAGTATTTTTTTTTCTTTGATATTAATCAAGTACAGTCGTACCATATACATACATGTTAAGCGAACGCTCGGCCGAGCTACATGTTAGGCGGAGTGGGGGTGTTAGGTTTTATTTTCGTTACGGAATTTCTTGATTCGGTCGCCGCGCTCAAAGCCCGCGATAAAAGCTATGCAATAGCTTAAAAACGTTACTTAGTTATTAATTTGGTAGAATATCTTTATCGTTTTGTTTAGTAACGATGTCACTCCCTTTAACCTAACAGGAAAATACGCCAGAAAATATTGTAAGTAAGAGTGCTTCTGATAACGTAATCTTGGGTTTTCGAAAGAGTGACCCAAAGTGGTTCGTGAAAAGGGTCATTAATTTCAACTTCATCATTTTAGATGTGATGCATTTTTAATAGTATGTGTTAAGAGGAAAGCGTCGGGTTGCCCGCGAAATTCAAATTTTCTTACGTTTTTAGCAATTTGCAGGTCAGTGTCAGATTGTATGTTGAACAAATTATGATTTGCGACCGTAACAAGTATATGTATTTACAGAATACTAATTATTTAAACCATCAGTACAACCCTCTAAGTTCATATAATTCTACTGAATTACATAAAATTGTCATCACATTGATTGATCACCTTTGTACGTAATTTTCTGTTCCTTTCTTCTTGTCTGTTTATATATGTGTGTACATAAATTGTTAAATAAATAAATAAATACATAAAAATATTAATCAATAAGATTATATGAACATAAACGGTTGTATTGATGATTTTAATGATTATAATTACAATAATGTGTGAATAATACTGTGAATACATACTTGTTACGGTCGAGAATAATATTTTGTTCAACATACAACCTGACACTGACCTGGAAATTGCAAAAAGGTAAGAAAATTTGAATTTCGCAGGCAACCTGGCGCTTCCCCCTTAAGTTTTTATAAACGAAATTGGGATAATTATGTTTACTAGGCTTACTATGTAGGCATTTTTGGTGATTCCTTAGGTAATTTAATTCTCAATGTTAATATTTATTGATATATTTTCTATTAGGTAAAGCTTTTCAAAACAAAATTTGCGTAAGTACCTACTATATATACTTTTATTACTTTGTTAAAATTTTCTTTTAGTAGCCAAGCGTTTTTTTGTTTCATAGTTGTTTTTCAGGAATCATTAGTTAACTTAACATTCATTTTATTTTGTTAGCATTCCTCGTCTTAAGTAATTTTTTTGCAAACCTACTGATTTCATTTCCATTATACTAATTCAACATGTTAACAGTGTTGTTTTTGTCAACCCGGATGGAGGTCAAATTTCCCTTGCTCGGAGCCAGAAAAACATATCTTAATTAGCCAAACCTCGCTTTCATTGGACGTCCAGATGACGTCACTGACGTTCCAGCATTGAATGAAACGTTATCTTGAAACAAAGGAACCGGCACCCTAGTTACGTAACACACGATCTATCACAATCTGAATCATTTTGAAGCCTATTGCTAAACCATTGCTTCATATGTTCGAAAAATGTGTGTGCTCAACGACGTAAATAACGTAACGAATATTGTTGTACTGTCAAAATGAAACCCATTCCTACTGTTAGTGTGTTACGTAATTACCCCGCGGGTCTCCGTAGAACTATGACCGACCAAGTTCCGTGTCGGGCTAACATTGTGAGCTATTAATTGGTTATGTTGCGAACTAGATTATAGCAATTTAGCTTGAGTTTAGAGTAGACATCATGTTGTAGGTATATCCTTAGATTTAGTGAATTGTCGCGTGAATTTGAGGTCGTGTTTATTGGGGTGTACATCGTTTTAGATGTACTAAGTTTATGAATTGAAGGGTAATCTCAGAAATTCAACATGCAATTTGCAATAGCAATAGATATTTCGATGCGCCTAAAATAATAGAATAGAATAGAATACTCTTTATTATGTACACATTGTACACCGTAATAATTACAGATATAAATATAGAAATTTTATATAGGGTAACATAATGGGCGGTCTTGTCGCTAAAAGCGATCTTTTACAGACAACCTTTGAATGGATTAAAGGGAGAAGGAGAGACAATACTGCAGGTAGTCAGTGGTGTACCATTTACATATACAATAAATACATACATACATACATAAAAATATACTTATCTACATATATTACACTAGCTTTTGCCCGCGGCTTCGCCCGCGTGGAGGTCCGAAATTATTCCACGGGAACGTATTACTTACCGGGATAAAAGTACCCTACGTATTAATCCAGGATAACATGGATTAACACGTAGGATAGTTTTTTTAATTCGAAACATAGATAGTGTATAAACACTATCTGTGTTTCAAATTCCATCTAAATCCGTTCAGTAGTTTTTGCGTGACAGATTAACAAACTCATCCATCCATCCATCCTCACAAACTTTCACATTTATAATATTACTAGTAGGATATACAAACAAGAGCAAGGAAACTAAACGTAATGATGTTGTTTAAGGAGAGAGGTAGTGTTTTTAACTAGAATTATAAGAATATGTAGCGGCATCCAATCGCCACATGCGAGCTACACGTCACAATGACGTCACGCAAAATCCTGCATCGCGCAAGCAGAGTTTACCGCGCAACTAGCATATATACAACATCCCGACATCAACCGTCGGGCAGTTGCCCACCAGACACGACACCCGTCTGGTCGGAGGATCCTCCCTTTTCTATAGAGTATGAGTGAACTTTACACCATGTTCCTTATACCTCTATAAATAATATAAGAGATCACAATAGCGGATATGTTATTCAGGTAGTTGTCTAGTTGCGGATGCTTTTTTAAAGTCTAAACCGCCAGACGATAACCCTCGTGATAGGAATTCAACAAAAAAAAAAAGATGCAGCGATATTATAAGATAGCTGCGCCCCGCGGTTTCACCCGCAGCGGTATGAAATATACTTTACGACCTATTCTCAAACCTACCAAATATACACAAAAAAATTCATAAAAATCGGTCAAGCCGTTTCGGAGGAGTTCGAGAACAAACATTGTGACACGAGATTTTTATATATTAGAAGATGTGAGCCAATTTTGCCACAAAGCACATTAAACTAATAAATGTCACAACGAATGCAACTTTGCAATTACTTAAAGAACGTCCACTGAAAGTACCAACAATAAACTACCATTGTCTCTTAAACAAAAGGACAAAACAACGGATGCGTGCTACCGACATGCATACAAAAACTGGCTACAGACGAGACTACCCTTTGTTCTCATTTTAAACTCATCTCTGGTCCGTCGCTAGAACTCAACTAGAATCAATTCTATTTTTTTGTAAATTTTGACGTTCAAAAGTGCCTTTTATGTGCCTATTTGAAATAAATGATTTGACTTTGTCGCCCCCACGTGTGTAGCCACCTTAAAGTCGACCGTCTACTGCTACGTGGGATATGCACGCAGAGGGTTTGCTACGTTAAGCTGCTATCAGACGTTTCATTTATGTTTCATTCCACGTTCAGATGACACCGACAAAATTACGCAGGAATGGACGCTAATCTGTTCCTTTCATTTCATTTGTCGATCATTCGGTAGGCGAGTGAGAGATGTCGAGTGCCAAAATCCGACATCTGTGAATCGGCTCACCAATGAATTTATTTTCAGTTTTGATTAATTTTGTGTTCAGACGTTTCACTTCGAGTGAAAGATGCCGAAAGAAGGACAGAAATGAACAAAAAGTTAAACGCCTGATATTTGGTTTAGATTCGCGGTTAATTTGTTTGCTAGCCAAGCATTCGTGTGTAGCGTGGTCGTGAATCGCAGTATGGTCGCAGTGGACGATCCCGTATAAATTTTGAGTGAGGATAAGCAAAAGTGCGTAGTTTAGCCGCTGCTGTGGAGCAACGCCTTTACGGTCAAGATGGCCGAATCGGGTGTGCTAGATTTACAGCTTAATTTAGCCGGTGACCCGAGAGAGAGGTCAAGTGGTGACGTCACTCATGTCTTAGTTGATGGGGAGATTTATGTCGTGCTGTAGTGGCTTGAGTTAGAAATAATTCAATTTATCTCTTAGTCTGATTGCTTAGGTTGTCAGTTCTCTAATTGTATGTTTAGTGTTGGCATCTTTTTAAGAGGCAACCTTCTTTGTTATGGTAAGGGCTGCTGGTAAAACTATTGTCTTCAGTCAGATTGATACTTAGTAGAGTTGCACCACATTTTTACATCATTAAGTTGCGTAAGAATATTATAATAATTAAATAATTTATTAAGCTATTGCATAGCTTTTATCGCGGGATTTGAGCGCGGCGACCGAATCAAGAAATTCCGTAACGAAAATAAAACCTAACACCCCCCACTCCGCCTACCATGTAGCTCGGCTGAGCGTTCGCTTAACGTGTATGTATATGGTACGACTGTACTTGAATTAATATCAAAGAAAAAAAAATACTGCATACAAAAATAAGTTGATAAAAAATGATATGCAATAGATTTACCGCGGCAGTCCCCGAGTGCCACACGTGTTTAAAAATATAATACATAAAGGGTCGCTGGACTGACTGAATTCCTAGCCTTAAGCTGAATGTTCGCACGGAACAGAATGCACGAAAAATATTTTTAAAAAAAGTCTTGTAAGTCGCTACAAATCTTGGCTTGAGCATGGCATGAGCTTTTGAATCTACTCTTCAAAAAAAGATACTCTATTGAATAAAATCAAATATGTATGCTTAAAATAATAATAGATACCGTACTTCAAAAACTACTAAAACTAGCCCCATGTTAATTAAATACAGTGTATGTTATAAACAGGTTCATACAGTGAGGTCTGTAACGGAAATCAGCTACACGGCCGCCCCGCAAACATCCGGCCGGCACTCCTTTGTACCGACAGTGGTATACCTAGCGGTATGACGGTATGAACTGGTCTGAACCGGCTAGCGGTATACCGTATGGAATATGAATTAAATTGAAGGAATGTGAAGTATCTGGGAGGTAAAGTTAAGGTTAATTTGGCTGAGCTGAGTCTATAAATAGGTTTACTGAGGATGGTATTATTTTTGGTATGCTGACCTGCAGACATAGAACTACGTCACTTAAAACTTAATTTTGTAAAAACTGAAAGAAGGAAAAATGTTTATTGCAAAGTGTGCAAATTGTGCAAAAATGTGCAATATTGTGCAAAAATGGTTTCTTAGCATTATTTAGAAACCCGTATTAAATTTATCCGAGGACGAGCTACAGGAGTCGTTTTAATAATAAAACATGACGCCGGTATCCCCAAAGGCTTAGGCTGAGTTGTACATATAGTACACACACATTTCGCCAAATGTTTAAGTCCAAGCCTTATGTCATCAACCGGGCACAAATCCACACTCCGTGCTGATACTGAGAAAATCCAGATGGAAAAACGCAATATAATTTTGCCCGATCTGCGGGGTGATTACGTAACACACTAACAATAAGAATGGGTTTCATTTTGACAGTTCAACAACATTCATTGCGTTATTTACGTTGTTGAGCAGACAAATTTTTATTTTCATATGAAGCCCATTGCTTAGCAATAGGCTTCAAAATGATTCAGATTGTGATAGATAGCGTGTTACGTAATTAGGGTGCTGGGAATCGAACCCACGACCAGTCTCGCACAGCTGTAGCGCTTATGACCACTAGACTACTAAACACTAGAGAGAGAGAGAGAGAGAGAATAAATTCATAATAAGTAGATACAACATAACTAGGAACATCCATACTAATATTATAAATTCGAAAGTAACTCTGTCTGTATGTTACCATTTCACGCCTAAACAACTGAACGGATTTCGATAAAATTTGGCAAGGAAATAGATGGCATCCTGGGGAAGGACATAGGCTACTTTTTGTCCCGGTAGCACGTTCCCGTGGGATAAATTCCGACATCCTTGCGGGCGAAGCCGTGGGCAGAAGCTAGTATATAATATTTTTGACCTACATACATGTAGTAACTTGTCACCCTTATTCAATCTTAATGGTTCCAATAATAATAATAAAATGTAGTTTCGCTAAATAAATTATCACCAAATGGCGCAACAAAAGAGAGAAAACAATTCAATGAAGTTTTATATTTTCACCATTCGTTAAAGGCTTTGTAACATAAATGATTAGGGTCTAAACTATTTGAAACGAACGTTTTGAATTACATTAACCACAGCCTTTCGAACATCTCAGACAAATTAATTGAACGAATGATGAGTTTGACAGAAAATTCGTATTATATTATTATTAACTAGCTTTTGTCCTCAGCTTCGCCCGCGTAGAGGTCGAAATATATCCCACAGAAACGTACTACCGGGATAAAAAGCATCCTATGTGGTAATCGTGGTTATAAACTATCTGTGTACCAAATGTCATCCAAGTCCTATTAGAAGCATAATTAATACTAGCGATTGAAATACTATCATGAATTCATGCAACCCTAGTACTTATTGTTAGGTTTCTGCTTAAAAATTGTGCACAACGTCTCGTGAACAGAATACCGTCTTGTATGCATGCAACTTACTACAGGTATAAAAAGTATCATCTATATATTTTTAGTGGTTGAAAACTATCTTCGCATTATTGCTTTTCTAATGAAACCAGTTTGGGGCACATCGGTTTGATGGTTCTAAAGTTAATAACGGACATAGGTAGAAACATTTTTTGTGTTTTATTGTATATTGATTGATAATTAATAAGTTATGTTAGGGCAAAACCTCATATACCCATCCTACTAGCCAGACCCGCCCCTGCTTCGCACGGCTTTTACGACTTGACAAAACATCGAAATTTCTTTATTAAATGTAAGCTTAATATAAGGTATTATGGATATAAATCTTTCGGAATACATTCTCCAAATGGTGGGGAAATCCGCATCAAAATTCGTTTCGTAGTTTAGAAGAACAGCGCAGTCACAAACGAAAATCGATTTTAAATAATTTTATTATGATATAGATGTTATGAATATAACCTGGCATGGACGTATGTACCTACCTTTTTTTTCGTTGTAAATCGTCAAATGACTTCTCCCGCTCTGGACGGAACGGAAAAGCGTGTCAGACTCTTACTGACTAAAACCCACCCGTGTTCCTTCAGTTGCCAGTGCGCCAGGGCCACAGTAACTCTTTCGAACAATCCGCGACCCCGGCAGGCATCGGCCCTATGTCGGTGTCAATGGTGCTGACATCTCTTTGAGGCGCGCGTGGAACACGACGCGCCGTCGACCCGGGCCTGGTCCTTACCGGACGGCGAGCTGCCCATTGCTCGCCGTCCACAAGCCCGACGACCTTATTAATGTAATACGTAACGGTTCCAACCTATTAAGTTATTTTTCCTAGTTCTTATGACTGGTCATAAATTTTTTATACTCAATTTTTAAAATTTTGGCGCAAACAGCTTTTGTTTGATTATTGGAAAACAACTTCAGTTGCTGAAAAAGATTAATTGAATCCAGTCGATTTTTATAAATTTTCGTTTCTTCATTTTAAATCGAGTCAAGTTTTTTTTATTGATTATTCTTTACCTTAATTGTTACTCATCTTTTTAGTTATTATGTTCTGTTATCTGCAGTCAATCAAGTTATATTGTTGAGTCCTGCACAAATGGTGTATGATATTCTTCGAATTTGGTATGTGCTTTCCCTTATTTGCACTGTCAGTGGGAGTTTTAGCCTTATCTCTGGTGTAATACCCTATTTTATTTGTCGTAGGTGTAGAACCAGTTAAAAAGGGCTGCTTACAGCCCTCTTTCCGGGTACCGGGCTATTCACTAGGCATGAGAGCTTTTCGGTTGCTTCCACCAGCCGCATAGAATCCTTGGAGTTCGAGAGCGGCGAGTCAGATTTGGCCCGCGACATACGATTGTCGTATCACTTGCGATTCAGGCGAGGCGTGTTACGCTTTGAGGTCGCGGTTCATCATAATCGGCTCGTTATTTTAAGCCATCACACTTAACGATAGTAGTTATCAATACTTTCAGGGTTAACATTTAATACTTTTTGATCTTTAACCAAGACTGTTTCTATCGGGATAACTTAGGTTCATCTTTATAAATAATATTCATTTGAAAGTTTACGAAATGTAGTGGTCACGAACTTAAAACCGATTTCAATCGATTCCCTAGTTCAGAAACCAAATGCGTAACAAAGATTTACCATTCGATGTACCTTAAGTTTTCCTGTAATCTCTTTTCATTTAGGCCAAATTACCTGTTCCGCAAAAGTTTTAATGATGTTTAATTTTAAGTTTTATATTTTTTTGATGCAATTATTTTTATATATAAATAAATTATTACACGTGTTAAAGTGGTGAATTCTCATTTTTATTTCGCTACACTATGCAGCTATTGTAAAAGACATTTTGACGAGGTTGGCCAACAAAGTTCAAACCCTCCTAACTCTCTCAGGGGCAGTCAGGGTTAAAGTTAAGAAACTTCTTTCTTAGTGCACCAAAGAGGTACATTTAGAAAGTAGTTTCGAACTAATCTAATCTAAACTAAACATCCTGTACTGTCTCACTGCAGGACAAAGGCCTCCCTCTCCCTTTTCCACGCAATGGGCGCTATCGTTTTTGTGCTCACCAGTTGGCGCCACTGTCGAGTAAGGTCCTGTTGCAGTACTTTTATTTGATGTTTAGGATATGTTTTAGTACCCTTATATTTATATTATGTTTATTGTATTACATTTTAAAACTTCAAATTAATATTTAGATTATAATGTTCCTAAAATTGGCAAGCATTAAGCAGAAAAATCTTATTCTTCCTTCAAGTGCTATCAAATTAGATCCTAGCTTTTTACTTAAAGTCTAAAGCCATAATTAATCAAGAATGGCACAACTATTACAGCTATTATGAATTATTCGATAAAATCCGTGATAAAAAATCCCGCAAACAGTGAACGTTCAGTACGTATTTTGACATCTAAAGACCTTACTATACACTAGCGCCTCGAGCGGCGAACTCAAGCACGATAGCCCTCATTCTGTCTTTTGCTAGTGCCGGCCTGTCCTTTTGGTAAGAGTCAAGCTAACTAACAAAGTAATTTTTACAGTTGGTTAACTAATCTTAATTTTAGTTATTGCTCTACTACCACTATAGCTCACCTTATCAGAAAAATATTTATCAAAGTTTCTCTTATTTACAGATACCAAAAAACCGATATCAGCAGCTGCCTACCAAACGTAAGTTCTAAAAGTATTTTCTTCAATAGAATAAAACTTATCGGTTACTGACTATCGTCCGCTCTCAAGGAGAGTCATATAAAAATAGTTTTTCCAATAAATAATACTTCTACATGATAGATTAGTATGAGAAACTACATCTATGTTTCTGCTATTACGATTCGATTTCGGACACAATAAATTACCGAACTTAGATCTTGATGTTTTCGATTATATACAAACGTTCTTACTGGCCACGATCTTTAAATGGCAAAATTTATCATTGGTGCTTTGACAGATGGCTATTTTTAATAGGTACACGATTTACTGAAGAGATTTATTAGGCACGAATGTTGGCACTTGGCAGAAATGTAAATAAAGGAATGAATGCCATTCAAGGAACATTAACATTTTTGGTTAAATCTTGGTAGTCCTCAATTTACTGTAAAATTCTATAATTTTATACTCTATGCACCAAAAGACACCTGATATGCTGCAATATTTACATTAAAGAAAAATGCATAAATGTATGTCGAAAATATACTATAACATGATTTATATCACACATCAAAAAGCTCTGGAAATCCAATTTGCATCAAAATAGTTACAAATGTCACTAACGATGTGCATACACGTGGCGCGGGTGAAATGGAGTTCAAAATAAAATTCTAGACGCTTTTTCGTCCTGTTTAAACTCTCTATTTTTCCTGTTTATCAAACGATTTGCACGAGCAATACACCACGCCACTAAGCTTAGTAATAAAAAAGGCACTAACTTACTATTTGCGGCTAGTTAAGGAATTTTCATCTGCATCATTCAGCCAAAAGATATCCACATAATAATAATAATACACTCACTACTCTCACACAAAAACTCACACTTCATAAACACATCCCCACACACTTTTCATATTACATGTGTTCTTATTGTTATTTCTATACTATTTTTCCTTTGTTTAGAATATAAAATTGTCTAAAAGTAAATAGAATAGAATAGAATAGAATACTCTTTATTATGTACACCATAAAAATTACAGATATAAATGTAGACATTTTACACAGGGTGACACAATGGGCGGTCTTATCGTCTTAAATCTGACTGTTAACACGAACAATAGGTTGGCACAGTCCGCAGTTGTATAATCCCTATTTTTAAGTAACCTCACAGCTGAACACTGTCTCTTAAGATACAGGTTATCCTAGTTTAAGAGGCAGGGCTCACAATATCTGTATACAGACTTCTGCAGCGTAGTTAGCATCTTGTTTAATCAATGTATACTAATGTATGTTTCTTTGTGACAATAAACTATTATTATTATGTATGTATTATGCACGATTTACGTCACGAACATAAGCACGTGACGTAAATCAAAAAAATTGCACCAACGATCAGTCTTGCTTCCCACATCCAGTAGATTCCTGTGACCTAACATTTCACTATTCAATGTTTCTTATTTCGGTTCCCAACAACGGCAGTACGAAACACGAGGATACTCCCAAAAGACAAAAGACAACCAGATATCATACTTCAGGTTCTTCAAACACAGAATATCATGCCTGTAATTCCCGAAGGGTTGTGAGAGACGAGAGAAAGGCAAACACGACTAATATCCCATCTATTCCCAAAGCATAACTGGACCGGGTCCAATCATGGACCAATTCGGCCATCATTCGGGTTCAAAGCATGTACCGCAACGAAATAAAGCGGGCACTTTGAGGCCAAACCTAATTGATACGGTCCACTTCGCTCTTAGAGTATGAATGTATGTAGAGCGGACCTTTGGAAAAATGCTTTTTCAGAAAAATATTTTTCTTTTTCTTTATTTTTCAATCTTTTTTTTTTTCTTTTTTGTGTTTGTGTGTTTTTTCTTTGCGTCAAGTTTACCGCAAATAAATGTATTTTCTTTCTTTTATTTTTTTTCTTTTACCGTTCTTTAGAAATACATATTGCGGTAAGCCCTCGTACCCACTTACACCAAGAGTTAAAAATCCAACAATGTGTTTTTTTGACTCGCTGGGATGCGCTCTGTTGGATTCTCAAGGCTCGAGTCATTACACAGAAAAAAAAAGGCAAACATCGCGTTAAAAATTGCCCGTGCGAACCTGTGCTTATAGTGCTCGCAGATACGGCAGCCATGTAGATTGTGAAATCTGCCTTAGGGCAATAAAGAAAGCTTGGAAAAAAAACATACGGTACGTCTTGAGAACCTCCTTCTGTTTTTATCTGTTAAAAAGCTTGTGAACGCGGCTCGAGCTGGTATGAGTCACCGCTCTCGGAGTAGTCTTGCTTGTATGGATATAAACAGCAAAGTAGTAGGAAAAGTAATTAAAAACTTTTACAATTTTCGGATGTTGTTCAGAGCCGCAAAAGGAGTCCGCTGCGGTCTGTAACTGTGCCAAACGTTTAATGTTTAGATATTAAAATTGTTAATAGTTTTTTGTAAGCAACAGTTAAAAAGAAATTCGAATACTATCTTTTTTACACAAGCCAAAAATAAAAGCATATCTAAATGGCAGTAGCAATATTGTGCTGAAACAGTCGTCTTGCACATAGTACAGTCAGCTTCAAAAGGATGTATCATCGACAAGAATTCTTTGTCTACAATCTTTGTTCCATAACCTTGTACCAATTTGAAACCACAACACATATTATATATTGGGTACGTAATAGTAGCTACACACTTTAACTCTAGTTGCGTAACGCACTATCTGACACAATCTGAATAATTTTGAAGCCTATTGCTAATCCATTGCTTCATATGTTCGAAAAAATTGTCTGCTCAACAACGTAAATAACGCAATGAATGTTGATGAACTGTCAAAATGAAAGGCATACCCTGCTGTACTACCAGCCTGTACCTGCCAAACTCAACGTCGTTTAATTTATACCCCAAAGGTCCATTTCTCTTGTAACAGTCCAATACCGCTTTTCACGTCTGCCTTCGTATTCCCAAGTCTTGTCACGTTGTTTATGAGCTTATGTTAACGAATCTTACTGGCTTTTGTGGCTAAACAAATTTTATTAGTAGGCATAGTTACCTAATACGAAATACTGCTGAAACTTCAGGGTTAGAGGGCAGATGTAATAGAATCGTAATTATTTATTTCGTTCATCGAGACCACGTTATTATGTTGTTAATTAATATCCTGTGGCGAGAATACAAGGATCTCGGACCTCGATTGGTTTAGGGTAAATAATTTGGTACTTAATGAAAAAAGAACCAAATATGCATTGTAAATATTTGAGCACCATGTATCTATCCATGTATGTATCATTTACCTGTCATTGCTTTATAGTAATTTTATTCTAGGTGCATCTTCTTCACATATAATCATATCATTCATGTACACATAATGTTGTAAAAAAAATAAAAGAGTAATGGTGGAGTTTCTTGCCCATTCTTCTCCATACGAAAGTACCTTTTGGAAGGGGTAACTAGAATCAATTCTATTTTCCTGTAAATTTTGACGTTTAAAAGTGCCTTTTATGTGACTATTTGAAATAAATAAATTGACTTTGACTTTGACTTACTTGTCTGTAGAATACAAATAGGTAAACATATTGATGAACATATCCAAACATATTCTCAACATTTTAGATTTTTTTTCTACATTTTCAACTATCCTGATAGGTCTATCTGACTAGCTTGTATTGTCTTACTGCAGGGCAAAGGCCTTCTTCTCCCTGTTCCACACAATTCTGTCTTTTGTTATTGCCAGCCAGGCCTTTCGGTAAAGTCAAGCACGTCCCGCCATCTTCGCCTTTTTTTTGTTTTTTTTTTATAATTTTTTATTTTTTTTTTGGGTGGGAAGTCATCAAATGACCTCTCCCGCTCTGGGCGGAGCGGAAGGGCGTGTCAGACTCTTACTGACTAAAACCCACCCGTGTTCCTTCAGTTGCCTGTGCGCCAGGGCCACGGTTACTGCCATCTTCGCCTTGGCCTGCCCCGATGTCGTCGTGCATTAATAGATAGGTACATAAAGTAATTTATGCAGCCTACCCAAATGTCCTTTCTTTAGTATTGTTCGTCGAATCGTTGAGCTCCTTAAGTTCCGAATTGAGCTGCACGATTACTGACTAATGCGTGCACTGGATGAACAGGTCTACTCAATCTGTATGGTTCTTTCTTCTTAAAACCATTTTAGACACTAATCTACGCGTTCCTTACATGATCTGACCAAGATTATGTCTGGACTTTAAAAGAGACTGTGACCTCTGAGTTTGTTTCAGCCTTTCTTCTCAGAGTAGTCAGATAGGAAACGCCGACCTCATCTAGTTTAAAAAATATGATTTTCGTGTAAAAGTGATTGTACAAACCTACTTCCAGAAATAAAATCATTTATCATTATTTATCATTAATTGGAACCCAATCAGTGTTTCTTTTAGTCCATTTCTCATCTGAATTGAGGCAGACATTTCCGGCCCAATACTTGAGCTTAACGGCTTTCTGGGTAATATCCGTGATCTTGGTTTTGGTGCGCAGTGTTGTGTTCCTTATACGGTCCGAAATTCTAACCCCCAGGATACAGCGCTTGATGGGTCGCTCGCTCCTGATCGGTGGCTCCCAAAATAGTCAGTCTATGTTTATAACAACTAAATTAACTTGACATAATATTGTAATGCTGTAGGTAGATACTACACTACTACTTTTGTCTGTACTTTGGTAGATATTGTACCTATACCTAAATGAAGACAAACGTATGTAGTACCTAGAAGTTTAAAATGTATCCTCTGGGACGAACCCGACAGCACTTTTCACTCTACAAATTAAATTATATTCATTATAAGTATTTACGTGTCTTTTAAGCATATTTTAGCATTAAAATTATTGATTATATATATTTTTTAAACTTGCTTGATAGAGACTTTCATAGGAAAAACACAATTTTCATCAGCATAATTATAATTTCTACTACTAAACATACCCACTGTCCTAACCAAAGCGATTGGTTGAGGGAATATGCGATCGTCGCATTCATATGTCACTCATTTGTTCGGAAAACTGGAAGGCGCCCTCTGCCGGAACGATGACGCGTTCCGGTTCGCCGAACAAAACGAACGCAACGTTCGCGTGTTCTTACGACCATCGCTTTGGTTTGGACGTGGCGTTAGGGATCTAATACCTTCTTAAATAAAAACAATTATTCGCTCGACTGAACATGTAGAATGGATCTTTTGAAAACATTCTCACGAGTTTCCCACTCAATTACATTGGGTCAAGAAAGATGGCGCGCGGCCGCCATCTTAGTTCTTGTATCCATGGCAACTAGATGTGGCCCATTAAACGTGTTATTCCAGATTTATTAATATCTAAACTAAGACCCACTTGCACCGCTAAATCACTAAACACGTTTAGCGCTAAACGAGTTTTAAACATCATTCTGTCTCTGTCGTCTTCAAACATTTGACAGAAACATTCGTTGCAATGCCTTTTAGAACCTTCTCCGGCGCGCACAGAACAACTTACCAAAGTTTCGTCACAATCGGTCGAGGCATTTTCGAGTTTTTGCGAGACTAACGGACGGCAATTGAATTATATATTTAAGAAAGAAGAATATTTGGGCCAAAACAACAGTATCTAATCAGGACGAATGCCGAATGTAAATTTATTTTGGAGTGTCTGAAATTTCGTTGAAGTTTTTGATATTTTCGTCGATGAAAAGAGAAAAGCTATCTTCTAAAATTGGGGAACCTAGGAGATGCAGTGAACTTTTTCCAAAATTTTGTTTTGTTGGGGCTATTAAATTAAATTTCTCAAGGGTCAATTGTCTGTCGGTTATGTCAGAAAGGTAAATTTCACATTTTGAGGGGTTAAGGTCCAAGCCAATAGATTTAAATTGCTGTTTGAGAATTTGTAGGTCTTTCAAAACGGTGTCTCCATCACCTCCTAGCATTCAATCGTCTAAATACCACACGTAAAATTTTGAATTTGGTTTCTGGAAACTTGGGTGAATAGCCAAGCTGAAAATAACTGTCCCAAAGGGGTCACCCTGTTGGCATCCTACTGCAGATTCCAAAACATTGTCTTTGTATAAAATTTGGAAGGGTATCTGTAACATTACCGCATAAAACAATAAACTTCGGGTGGTTCCTTTTTGACTTCAGCCAACAGTCTCCCTGTTTGCAGAGTTAAAGGCGTTCTTCTCGTCAACCTTGAGGACGGCCTCACCTTTGTTGGAATTTAAAAAGGTGGAAAAGGCATGTACGGCAGCCTCACAGCCCTCTTTCGAGCCAAAACCTAGCTGCAGGGGCTAAAACTTAGCTGTCAGCGATTTGCTATACCGCTAGCAGCATATTTTGGCTGCCGTACGTCTGTAGGTGCACCCAACGGCGATGGGATGAATGCCGCCGTCCTTTTTGTCCGTAAACACCTACGTCTCCCAAGAGACACAGTCAATGGGCAACCCTAGTGCGTGTTTACCTAGCTAATAATTTCAAGGTCACTGCCGAGACGTAATACTGTTACTTTATCGTACAGTGGTATTGATTACTGAACTGTACGCATAAATGTTTGCAAAGAGCCTTATTAGGAACGAAATAATCAGGCTTGTATTGGACAAATAAATAATTTTGCTGTAAGTGGCCTTTATTGATGGTTGGAGTACCTGAAATGTATTGTGCTTAAACTCCCTAATGTTTATTTAGCATTTAAAAAGTTATGATTTTACAAACTAATCTGTAGGTAAGGTTTTAAGATTCGCCTATGAGCAATTCAGCATTGTTCTCGAAAATACGAGCCTCGTTTCTCAAATAAACCAACAAACGAATGAACGCATTTCTTTTCTTCTATTGTATTGTACCTACCTACCTACTGTAGTGTATTAATATCAAGAGGTGCAAAACTAAACTTCACGAAGCGAATAATAGAAACTCCAAATAATATTAGAAATGTTGCCTTTAAAATAATGGTCCAACTATTACTCCCGAACGTGACCAATTTCAAAAGCCAGGTATTGCACGTACGAGTATGTACCTAGGTGCTATAAAATAGAATTAAGCTGCAATAAAATACTAGAGCTGACAGTTCTCTCTAGACCATTGTCTATGCTTTATTTATTACCTTACTGCATGTGCAGTAGAATATAAAGCAGTTTGATTTCGAATAGAGTAAGAATAGAGTAGGTAAGGCAAAAGGGTGGAGAGAAAGTGTACGAGACTGTGCGATGCCAATATGAACACATTAAACTGATGACTAGTCCATTTACCTAAGGCGGAGTGAATTCATCGCTTTTATTGTGTAAGTATAGGGGCTACAACTTAAAATAGAAATCAATAAAAACGCCAATACTTAATCGGTAACAAATTGAAAGAACAAAACTAGCGCCAACGATATCCAATTCAGATAGTTTAAATTAAAAATCAATACGAATCCAGACAATAAAATCCACAGGATTCGATCAGAGAATTAAAGTTAGCAACGTGCACGTCTGACTCCCACGCAACTACGCAGCCGACTGAGTGAATCAGTGAACTTACCAAACTACTTACTTTAAATAAACTTTCAACTACCTTTCTTTTTACATCGTTGGATTTTCTGAATTCGCTGTGCATTTATTTTTAGTTCGCTGTTATAAATTGGTGTATTTCGTTTCGTTCTCGATACGTTTAATTTATTTGCCGTCATCATTGTCTTGCCCGTTGGCAAAACAAGTTCTAGTCGTTCAAATGAGTTAAAGTAATCACAGAATGTAAAGCAATGTCATAAAAATAATAAATTATACAATTAAGTTAGCAACCAGTTTGATTTTGTCTAGACTTTAGATTGTCCTATGGAGCTGGACCAGCATGTTTCCAAGCATTCTTATAATTATCAAAAATTTTATATGCTTGTTTACAAAGTGTTATTTTTAGATGAGTTTTAAATTTTCTTTAATTTAATTGCAATATATTACAAGATATTTGGTTGTAACTGTGACTGTTCCTAAATTACCCTAGGCTAATAACATTTTCGTTTTTCCTAATTATGTTAATATTAGTGTTAAGGTCGAGTTTCCTTTGAGGGAAAGGGACCAAGCTCCTCCGTCCGCGTGTTCCTATAGGGCTCGTCACCAAACTTGGGCGCCCTTCTACCATTATAAGAAATGAATTCCAATAAACTAAACTACCTTGTAACGACTTAGGAAGCTAGGGGACAAGGAGGGGACACAAGGTGATTTTAATATTGGGAATTCACAGTTAGGAAACAAGTATTATAATTATAAATATGTAAAGCTAAGATGACGAGAGGATATGCAAAAGTATATAATATATTATGATTTAATATTATAAATGTCGTAACGCCAACGTCTTCCTTCTTGCAGGTGAACGCTAATATCTGCAATAGTCTTGATAATATGAAGGGGGTAAAGGGATCGTTACACTTGCACTTAAATTAATCATTTATAGCTTCGTTCATTTATCTGTTTACAATATATTACACTTTAGTGAGACCGATAATCGTTTTACAACGTTTGCCTCACTGTACGTATCCTGCTAGACCTAACGCATAGAAACCTCTGAGGACACTAATAAGATTCTAATAAAACACGTCCCCTATGCACTTAAGTTGTGAGTTGAGCTTCACTATTACTGACAAATGCGTGCACTGACTGGACAGGTCCACTCAAATCTGTATGGTTCTTTCCTCAAAAGACCATTTCAGACACCAATCTAACATGGTCTTCACATGATCTGACCAAGATTATGTCTGGACTTTAAAAGAGACTGTGACCTCTGAGTTTGTTTCGGCCTTTGTTCTCAGACTAGTCAGATAGGAAACGCCGACCTCATCTACTTTAAAAAATATGATTGATGTGTTAAAGTGTTTGTACAAACCTACTTACAGATATAAAATTATTTATTACTATATAAATGTCTTACTCAATCCTAACGACAGATTACTGCAAAATCTAACTGCCATTGAGGGAGGAGTAGTTCTAAACACGTACTAATGTTAGTGACATCCTTACAGTGGCCTAGACCTTTTTTACTAAGATAACAGAAACTAGCACAAGCGCACCGTAGACTCAGTCTGTAGCAAAACTCATCGCGATCGTACTTGGTGCACACCGAAGTGATATTTCGTCATTTCACATTTCTTTACTCTTCCCCATTTTGAGGATGCAGTGCGGCTATCAGCGGCAACGCGTCCAAATTGTCGTGTCTCGATTAATAGTATCGATACAGTAATAATTGGCCTACAAACAACCGGGTGTGGATTTTAACGAGATACGGTCCCTAGAATTCTTAGAACGACTACCAATCCAGTTTGGGGCGGTTGGTGAAGCCTACCCCTCTCCCGGAAATGCGCATACAACAAGCCTTACGCAACGTGTTCTGTGGCCAGACCTTTTCGGAAGCAGTAATCAACACGAACGTTTGATTGTTTTATAACGTAATTAGAGACCGGCTTTATAACCTAGTTTGGTTTAGATGAACTGAGTAGTTACAGTTCTGCCTTCCATATGTGGTGCGTCAGTTAAGGGTCAACAGTCTCTAAGAGTCAAGAGCGTAGGTGCTCAGTGTCAAGTACCACGTGGTAGGCCTTCTCCATTTCCCTATAACCAAACGCAAATGACAAATATCTGTCAAGGTACGGATGACGAGGAGGTCACGTAATACAAGAGAAAATTGCGTTAATTATTAATTACTATACTAAATAAAAGTAATTTCGCCATGCTAGAATAAATAATCATTAATAGCTCGTCAGTGATGTCACCTAACTATTACACAAAACAAAGCAACCTACAAGAACAATATAATGGAAAAGTCCGTAACTACGATGTACACACTATATCACTAAAGATTAAAGTTTACACTTACCAAATATCTTCTTAGAAGGAATTAAATTACAACCCACTTAATAAATACAGCACGTATTACCAGTTTCACCTCGGGCACAGCTCCTCGCAGCTCACAGAACTAAATTGTCTAGCTTAGATTGCGTCGTTCGCTACCTAACGTGGTCTTAGACCCAGTATCAACTTAATAAATGATACTTGGTCCCTTACTACAGCCCACGGACATGACCGACTTGATATTTCCCAAGTCTCCTAACTTCACTAGCCTGGATTCTCGTGTCTGTCGCTTCTCGCGGTCCTAAGTCCATTGTCCCCACCTTTTCGTTATAATTCCATCTCCTAAAAATCACCACGTTCAGCCCCAACATAGAACCAAATTCCCGCACTTTCGCAGAATAGGTTTATGGCCGTTTTTGTACAATTTCTCAATTGTTTTAAGGGCCCGGTTGAGTATGCTTGGTCCTCGCTTATCGTCGCCAAAAGAGGCACTAGCATTGTGAGTCGAAATTAGAAATCGGATATTTTAAGCGTTTCTTGAGATTTTGTTGAATTATTGAATTCAACCTGTCCGCTAGTACTTCTCCCTAGTTTGTTTCCAATTAAATAGAGAATTTGTGCGTTCCTAAGTAGGCTGAACTATTTGCCAGTCTTAAAATAAATATAATATTTAGTTATTAAATAGGATTATGTGACAGACAGTCACATAACATTTAACACATTACCCCATAAAAGTACCACTAATACTTTAACTTTAGCTCTAATCTGAAAAATGGTTGATTTTTTTTTATTTTTATTTCTAGTATTAAAATTATGTCAATCACTTATTTTATTCCTTACATTTTGACGGTGTAGATATTGCACTTTTCTATGAAACAGCAGATATTTTATTTTATAACCGACGAAGAATTTCTATGCTATTTCCATTCTCCATACATTTCATGTGACATCGCTCTCTGAAAACTCTTTCAAACAAAATGTTTACTATCTGAAGCAATGGTCTCACATCTTCCAAAGAATACATTTTGATATTTATTGTGCATAATTATAAACGATTTACAAAAATACACGGTTTCCAGTATGTTATATTAAATACTTATCGTTTTTCTTGGACGTTTGTTTGGCGAAGTTGACTTCAAACGATTTCCCGAAGGGGCATTTCGTTTCTAACGGCTTTCGCTACCACAGTGACATACCACTATTTGGGTTAGATTACTAGCTATCTGAAAATAATCAATAAAATAAAAGGTTTGTGCGGTAACTAATAATATGCATTACTCCCCTAGTAATGGGGTGTACCTCACGAAGTAGAAACATTACAATCCAGAATATTGTTATATTTCTAAGCGAAATTTCAATCCAAAATCCTATTACAATATCTAGGATACAGCCTAAGTATTTTCTTCCTCGTTTTAAGGATAAACCAGATAATTTACCCGCTAAGGTATCTAATTTGTTCATACCTTGATTTATAAAATAACTTCCGTCATCAAACAGAAATAAATAATTATAAGTCAGCGTAAAAATGTCCCTGCCGCCCTGTATAGCCAGCGGGAATTGCACCAATGATATCGCCAGCCCGAGCCTTTGCGTTAGAGCCACTAAAATAAAAAAATATGTTTTTAAAACGGGTACTTATCAGTCGAACTTTTATATTAGGTACTGTAGAGGTTATCTGCATGTGTCAACCTTATGTTGATTGGCTGGTAATAAATTATCGATGGTTACTCTCGAACAGTCAAGCACGTTTGAAATAAGCTTTGGAAGGAAAAGTGATGGTAGTTTGTTTAGAAGTAGAGAGGCAGGGCTAGGGCCTGCCGGTGTATTAGGAAAATTCCTTGATAAAATATAATAATCTAGTTAAATATTAAATATAGTTTCATTTCTCTTACGCCCCTACTTTCATATATTGAGAAAGGTACCTATATCAGTACAATGGGCCGCACGTCAGCCTCGTAACAAAACGATTATAAGCTGGCCTCGTGTTCTATTGCAAATTTGTACTCGCTTCGCCAGCCCAAGTTCAAAGTATGACCATCGACGTGCGGTCGACTGTTCTTAAGGCGAGGTTGAAGTACTTTTTAACTTTCTTAAACCTCTGTAAATCGAGCCAAATGTAAATGTTGTGCAAAAAAAAATATTTTAGGAAAATTGAATATGCGGTCAAGCGCTGTCTGGAGACAGAAACATGAATTATAATAATTGGCTCGATAAAAAAAACATAAAGATGACACTAAATCGCAATTTAAAACGTGTACCTTGAAGAGATTCCATCATGAAACCATGTAAAAATTGTATTAAAAGATAAGCCTCATTGTTTTTTAGGGCATGTTGAGAACACATTTCATAATACTGTTATTATTTTTTAAATGCGTATAAAATTTAGCAGTTCAAGCGCTCGCATCGGCCGGCCAGTTCCCGCCGATAAGCACTACAGGACACATCGCACCACCAGAGGGCCTTAAGAACATCAATCACCGTATTCCATATAATTGTCCACAACAACATCAAAACCAAACTAGCAGATAAACTCTGAACGAACAGCTAAGCTATGTTCACATCGCGACAGTAGAAAGGCAAGTGGAGTGACTTAAACAAACGAGCCCTAAAACCTCGCGACTTTGAATTTGAGCTGGCCAAGCGTAGTACGGACACTACGCTCGGCCAATTCTGTTTCAAAGTGAGACCGTGCGTTCGATGGTTCTTAAGAACATCAATCCCCACATTCCATATAATTCTCCACAACATCAAAACCAACCTTGCATATAAACTCTGAGCGAACAGCTAAGCTCTGTTCACATCGCGATAGTAGAAAGGCAAGGGGAGTAGCTTAAACAAACGCTAAAACCTCGCGGCAGGTAACTATTGACTTTAAGGTTACGTCGGCTTCAGCTGTTTGTGCTATATAAGTTGTGAACACGTGGAACGGTTTCAAGTTTATTGGTATTTCAGTAATAGTTTTGAAGTTTAGTAAAGATTTTCTACAGTGGTTTTACGAAGGCGAAGTATCTGATGCACGTTTCTATATGCGACGACTGTCCGATTGCTGAGCATGTGGTCCGATTCCCAGGTCGGGTAAAAATGTTATCGGACTAAGACCCACTTGCACCGCCAATCACTAAACATGTTTAGCACTAAACGAGTTTAAAACATAATTCTGTTTTTGTCAAATGTTGGAAGATGACAGAGACAGAATGATGTTTAAAACTCGTTTAGCGCTAAACGTGTTTAGTGATTGGCGGTGCAAGTGGGCCTAAGATAGTAAGGAAAAGAGAACGCACCTGCAAAAAAAAAATTGGTGTTCCATACATTTTGACCGCGTAGGTATAGAATAGAATAGAATATTCTTTATTATGTACACCATAAAAATTACAGATATAAATGTAGACATTTTACACAGGGTGACACAATGAACGGTCTTATCGCTAAAAGCGATCTTTTACAGACAACCTTTGGATGGATCCAAGGGAGAAGGAAGGAGAGACAATAATGCAGGTAGTCAGTGGTGAACCATTTACATATACAACAAATACATACATACATAAAACATACTACACTAGACACTACACTTTTCTATGAAATAACTGTTTTTTTTTTTAATAACCGTCGGAAAATTTCAACACAGAGGGTCTAGAATCATGTGCTGAATTCATGGTTACAGTTTGCACGTCGATAGCCCTGCCACCCTGTATAATGCTACTACACAACCAGTACATATAATCAGTTACTGCGCCACGCCGTTCTAAATCGAATAATATACTTATTTGTTACTGGCAGGTTATTTTTACCACATATTAAAAAATAAACATTTAAAAAATGCAGGTACATAACTATTTCTGTATTCAAAGAGACACAGTTTTCCATTCTTCAATAGCTTTCGATATATTTTCCTCATTTCCAAGAACAAAAGAACATTAAAGATAATCGTTAACGGATGGTTTTCATCAAAACGTTGGAATTCTTGCGTAGTTTAAACTATAAATAACAATTTAGGAAACAATAACTGCAAAGAATCAAATTGTGAACAGACAAACTACGCTATTGAACTGACAATGTTTATAAGAACTATTTTACTAGTTGAAAACTTATTTATTTCCATTACCTAGAACATGACTGTACGGACAGCAATACAGTATAGACAATGAATACTTCAAAAGCTTTTGTTATGAAGCAGATTCTGTTAACTGTTTCAATTTGTGTTATTCCCCAGATATACCGTAACACCTCATGACATTAAAAGAAAATCGTTTTGAGTATTCTACTACAACTTACCAAATAATGACACATCCTATCCTATCCTACTAATATATATATATGAATTTATATTTATAATTTATTTATAATATATTTAATTAATTATTATTATATGTAAAAGTTTGTGAGGACGGATCAATGGATGGATGGATGGATGGATGTTTGTTACTCTTTCACGCAAAAACTACTGAACGGATTTGAATTAAATTTGGAACACAGATAGTTTATAACCTGGATTAATATATAGGTTACTTTTTATCCCGGTTGTACGTTCCCGTGCGGTTATTTCCGACGTACATGCGGGCGAAGCCGCGGGCAAAAGCTAGTAATCTATAGAGCTACGGTTTCCTAGAAGAGCGGTGGCCGTCACATTAATTATAATAATAATAAAAGCGTTTATTTTCTCCACCACATAATGCAAAAATAGTACAATACATAATAGTGTTTACAAAAAAATACATTGATGTGGTGGAGACTGGAGCCAGTACTAGGAATACCTGTGTTACAGCTCTCCAGGCCTTCAAACCACCCGGACAGGTCACAGTAATACCAAAATCTACAAATATATGATAACGTTGGGAAGGAAGATAAAAAAAATTAGTTTGTTAATAGTTTTAGTTAGGTTAGGTTAATTAATTAGATATAAGTTGTTATTCATGTACTCAATTAAATTTAAATTAATCAAAAAAAATTAGTAAAATATATAAAAATAAAAAAAATTATAACGGCCGTCATAAAAATCTTTAAATTTCACCAGTATTTGACATTAAGGTGTCCAAAACGCTCTGTTCTCCGCTTTCTTATGAAACTAAATATTAACACATAAAATCATCATAATTATTTACATAAAATATTACTTTTTCTGCTCACCATACCCACAAATTTCACAGCAATTATAAATACAAAAACATAACTAGTGTCACTATTATTCATTCTTTCTCCAAACATTGCTTCCTTATTTTTTTTTTCTCATGTATTTTCACGTAAATACTGAAAACCTTACCAAAGGGTATCGTGTTACCCAATAACTGGTTTGTGGAGGTCAGATAGGCAGTCGTAATTAGGTCATTTAATGTCAATATTTTAACCTTTTGAATATGTTATTAATTAATTAATTATTCGAACCGTCGCCGTTGTAGGGTTGGCGAAATCGCTTAATTTATTGTTTTGTCCTAAATGGTTTTATATCTGTTAATTAGAAAAATCATTAAATTAAAAGTTAAACAGTCTTACGAAGGGTACCGTGTTACCCAGTAACATGGGTTGTGGAGGTCAGATAGACAGTCGCTCCATGTAAAATTCTGGTATTCAGCTGCATCCAGTTAGACTGGAAATCGACCTCAATATACATATAAGTTGGGAAAGGTTATCTTTTCCCTACTAGATTGGGTCCGCAACAATCTACCTATGTCATCATCATCATCATCATCAGCCTACAGCAGTCCACTGCTGGACATAGGCCTCTCTAATTGCACGCCATTTAGCTCTATTTCCGGCAACTCTCATCCAGCTGCTACCAGCCACCCTGCGAAGATCGTCGCTCCACCTAGCCTGAGGGCGTCCTACCTTACGTTTGCAGATTCGCGGTCTCCACTCAAGAACACGTCTACCCCAACGGTCATCGGTTCTACGGCTAATATGGCCGGCCCACTGCCACTTCAGCTTGCTTATTCTGTGAGCTATGTCAACAACTTTGGTTCTCTGCCGGATCACCTCATTCCGGATTCTATCCCTCAGAGAGACTCTAAGCATAGCTCGTTCCATAGCTCGCTGAGCGACCTTGAATTTATGGACCAGCCGTATCGTGAGTGTCCACGTTTCGGCTCCGTAAGTCATAACAGGCAGGACGCACTGATTGAAGACTTTAGTCTTTAGGCTCTGCGGAATACGTGACGAGAAGACTCGACGAAGCTTCCCAAATGCTGCCTATGTAGTTCTTTTTTTTTCTTTGAAAACGTTATATATTCAGAAATTGAAATATAAGTACATAAATAACAACTTACATGTAATTAATTAACCTAACCTAACTAAAACTACTAACAAACTAAAGAATGGCGTCAAAAAATTCCTCCGCATCGCTGTCGACTGGTAAAGTACCCAAGAGACTGGCGGCATTGCCACGTTGTCTGGCAATGCTTAGCCTCTGGCCAAGGTAAAAGCCAGCCCTTGGGTTACGGGAAGTGTCAAAAAGGCGTTTGGAGATTTCCTTGAAAAATATTATATATTATTATATCCTACGTAGATTGTTTGTTTCGCGTATATATTGAACTCAAGGATGAAAAAAAAATGTCTATCTAGATTCTAGCAAACAGATACCCTGATTGATCTAGCCGTATCAATCGTGGCTTCGAACCACTATCGAGCTAAAATATTGGCTACTTTGTTACTGCTGTTGTGTTGTATCACGTAGTTTCTTTGTTTGTTTGTGTCTAATAAATGATTTTCTATGTAACGCTGAAGCCAATTGGGTGCTTAGTTTTATGATCTAGTAGCTTCTGCCGGCGGCCTCGCCCGCGTGGGTGTCGAAAAATTATCCCACGGAACGTGTTACCAGGACAAAGTAGCCTGTATTCCTTCCCCAGGATGCCATCTATCTCCTCGCCAAATTTTATTGAAATCCGTTCAGTGGTTTAGGCGTGAAAAGGTAACATATAGACAGAGTTACTTTAGAATGTGTAATATTAGTATGCACCATATTGTAATTAAAAAATATAATTTCTGTGGTAAAGCAGCTTCGCCTTGTCCCGATGAAAAACCAAGGATTATGGTTACACGTTACATGACACTTTTAAACTATGTTTTTAAGTTCGGCTAGGCCTGAACAAGTTCCTAGTTAGTTTATTTTAATTCTGTACAATCGTTAGGCGGTAATCGTCTTCTGAAAATTATAAACTCCTTGGCAGATAGCCACAGCTGGTTTAAAAGATTGTTGATTGAATTGTTTTAGTCTCTGACAAGATGATCTTTTAGCCCAAACAAAGCACAAAAATCACATACGTGTTTCTCTGAAGACTAGAGATAATGCAACGTCATCTAACATGGTTGGTACCTACAATACATATACACTTGAATAAGCAGAGACGTCATATTTCTTGTCATAATACAATATTCTTATTGTGTTATGATCAGATTCAAGTCTCAAGTCTCGATTCTTAAATAGATTTTCTATTTCTATTCGGAATAAAAGAGATCTAGAGTACTTCTTTATTCTTTATACTTTTAACATGATTTAGATTCGTTCGTTCTGGCGAGACTAATATCCGATGCTATTATTTAAGAGGTTTTGAGATGTCGATATGTACCTTAGGTAGGGATAGAGAGGATCTGTTCTCCTACCTAAATATGCATTGACTGATAAACTATTATTATGATTGATATACTTGTTCATATACATTTTTTTTTCGGATTGGCATACTATATTATTCTTGTTGACATTACTGTACAAATTTTATTACTGTTATAAGGCTGTTTTTTTTTTTCTTGTAACTCTATTGATTTGATATTTATATTTAGTCGGCATCAATGGAATTTCTCTCTAATTTTGGAATTAAAGATTTATTTGCATGCCCATGAGACGGTAGAATATGGAGGACTATATTTTATAAGAAACATCTATGTACCAATTACCCATGTTTGCAATAATAAATTATTTGATTTGATTGAATGCTCACGTATATTATATTGGACTTCAAAATAACTGGCGAAATGTGGGTGAACTATAAGGTGATCTCTGCTTAACCCTTTGAGGACAGCTGGCGTGATATGATATTATGATGTTACTCACATGCTAAAAGATAAACACGCGTAGATAAATTCTACAACGATTTTCACATGCAGTGTTATAAAAATTATTAGACAATTTTCGGATTTATACGATTACTAGCTGCGCCCCGCGGTTTCACCCGCAGAAATCTCGATCCCGTGGGAATATCGGGATAAAAAGTATCCTATGTCCTAATCCAGGTCATAGTCTACCCATGTGCCAAATTTCATCCAAATCCGTTCAGCCGTTTTAGCGTGATTGAGTAACAAACATCCAAACATCCACACTTTCACATTTATAATATTACTAGTTGCGCCCCGCGGTTTCACCCGCATAAGTCTCGATCCCGATAAAATATCGGAATAGTAAGTATTCTATGTTTTAATCCAAGTCATGGTCTACCTATGTGCCAAATTTCATCCAAATCCGTTCAGCCGTTTTTGCGTGATTGAGTAACAAACATCCACACTTTCACATTTATAATATTAGTAGGAAGTAGGATATAAGTAGGATTAGTAGGATGTAAATAGCTTTTTCATAATATTTTAAATATTTTTTATATTTTAAATAAAAAGAGGATTGTGATTTTTGTTTATGTGAGTAATAAACTCAAACTCAAAGCATTTATTTCAAATAAAACAATTACAGGCACTTTTGAATTGTCAAGGGGTCGGTCAGTCAGAAATATGAAGCTAGTTGCCCATTCCAAAACGTAGTAGGTACCTATGGAGAAGAACGGGCAAGAAACTCCACGGACACTTTTAAGCTAATGCATAGCTTTTATCGCGGGCTTTGAGCGCGGCGACCGAATCAAGAAATTCCGTAACGAAAATAAAACCTAACGCCCCCCACTCCGCCTACCATGTAACTCGGCCGAGCGTTCGCTTAACGTGTATGTATATGGTACGACTGTACTTGAATTAATATCAAAGAAAAAAAATACTGCATAAATAAATAATTATAATTGCATAAGTTGATAAAAAATGCTATGCAATAACTTTACCGCGGCAGTCCCCGAGTGCCACACGTGTTTTCTTTTTATAAATAAAAATATGGTTACAAAATATGGGTTACATCATTCATATTGAAATTATGCATGTGAGAACGATGCAGAACGTTAAAAGCAAACCGTTAATGTACTTCTGTTATTTAATTTACTTATAAAATGTAGTATTGAGCAGTGGTGGCCCAGTGGTAACGACCCTGACTTACGAGGCGTTGGTCATACGTTCGAACCCAGACAGCCGCTTTACTTTGTGTAAATTATTTTACCACTGCACTCAAAACGGTGAAGAAAAACATCGTGAGGAAACCGGCACATCCTAGAACCAATAATTCGAAGACATGTGACATCTACCAACCTATACTCGGCCCGCTTGATGGGTTACGGCCCACTCGCTCTCACAGAGAGCAGGCCTGTGTCCCAGCAGTGGGAACGTTATAGGCTGATTATGCTTATTATTCTTATGCTTATAATAGTATTATTCTTTGAATCTTTGGTTACTAACATAATTCGCTACCGGCGTGCGTGTATGATCAGATATATGAACGTAAATGAGGCAAAAGTCTGAGGAGTAAGGATCGTAGCAGGTGGCGATCTGTAGTTTCTGCCTACCCCCATAGGAAGAAGGCGTGAGTTTAATTATGTGTATGTATGTACTAACAAAAATATGGATCACTGTGTTTGTAAATAAATAATAATAATGCACATAATTACACCTACTTATAAAGCAATTCACAAGAACTAAACTAATTTTAATAATCTGACTAAATTTTTGAGAAAGGGCTTGTTGATAAGTAATAACCCGTGATCGGGATAGGTATAGCTAATATGTATACCTAAAGTTCGTTAGTACCTTAAAGTTTCCACAGTGGTAATGAATTCGATAATTGGTTTAATTAATTAATTTTAGTTGTACTTAAGTAATGTTCTGAAACCCGGGACATTAGTCCCGAAAAATATTTTGTAGTAAGGCGTCTCCACTTTGTCTCTGTTCTTTTTCGAACTTTAGGTGTATTAGCTCTACCTATTCCGATCACTGGTAATAACAGTCGCACGGTTCGATTGACCAGGTTAAGCTACTCTTGCCGCTGTTGGTCCGTGGATGGGTGACCATTTTACATACCAAGACCCCTCCGTGCCTCGGAAAGCACGTCAAGCTGTTGGTCCCAGCTGTAATTTGTTGATCTTTGACAGTCGTTACGGGTCGTCAGAAGTCTGAAAGTCTGACAACCAGTCTTACCTAGGGGTATCGTATTACCCAGTAACTGGGGTGTGGAGGTCAGATAGGCAGTCGCTCCATGTAAAAGGCTGGTATTCAGCTGTATCCGGTTAGACTGGAAAAGTTGGGAAAAGGCGAGGCAGATGTTGAATCCGACTAAGATTTTAAAATCACAAAAAATCGCGTCTGTTAATTAAAATTAAAGATACAATCTCTTTGCCTCGCTCAAGACTGAAAAATGTCCTTCATATATTCAAAACAACGAACAATTGACATAAAAATTTCAACCGATTCCGAAAAGGAATATTCCCTACAACTTTAACTATTTAAAATTCCAGACGGGCGCCGAACCGAGTGAAAATATAAATAAATACAGAAGGCACATTCCAATAAATTGTTGCTATGCAAAAGTGTTCCCATAAATCTTGTGCAGGAAGCATTAGTTTCTGCAACACTAAAGAATGTTGGTAACGATTCGATACATCTTGAGAGTCTTAAACTGGCGAAGTTTGAATTTCCTTTTAAAATATAGTTCTCTTCACGTAAGTATTTTAAATGGTGGGTGGTTCGTATAGTTGTTGAAATGGTTTTTTCTCTTCTTAGAGTGTATACTTAAGTATTTGCTTTATTGGGTTTGGGCGGGTCACGTCAGCCGCATGCATAGCGACCGCTGGGCATCAGTCTCCACACGGTGGGTGCCTGAGGATACACAGCGCCGCCGAGGCCGGCCCAGGAAGAGATGGTGAGACGATCTAGACGCGTATCACGAGGGTTGGATCGAGGTGGTTCTGGAAAAGGATGTCTGGAAGAATTTGGGGGAGGCCTTAGCTCAGCAGCAGTGCAGGCCATAAAAAAAAAAGCTTGCATTTTCAGCCTGTAGATTAATGCTCGTTTCTTTTCTGTAAAAGAAGAGGCCTTTGCCTTCCCAGCCGCTATAATATTAGTTTCAGTCACAGCCTGTATAAAACCACTATTGTAATAAACAGGGGCTCATTTCTATTGTGCTAATCTTCTCTATTTCTGTTTTCTGCTTTTGGTAAAGAAAATAACAGTAGGGTGCTAACATTTTAAATTAGAATGTAAGTAATGAGTTGCACTTGTAGCAGCTTGCATTCAGAAAGACAAAAATAAAAGTGGCTTGAAGGCTAAATAACTTCATAATTAAGATGACAGAACATCTTTTCATTTAAAGTGGTTTTCTTTCGATTCGATACAAACGAAATTGAATTGAATGAATCGTGAATGTATTTGTGTTAAGAGTGAAGGGTGAGATATTTTCCAGCCAAACCAAAAACATGTACAATAGACACACATCAGCTACCAAATTGTGAACCCAAACGTGATAAGTAAATAAACTGTTGAAAATTTTATTACTTCGCAACAAATTACCTTTGAGACTTTATTTGGAAACCTGTGGCGCGTTCCCAAATGAGTTACCAAACAAACTTAGTTCCCCCATGTCGGAATCCTGTAACATTTCACTAAGTTTTTAGCTAAGGATATTGGAATCCATTTACAGGTTGAGTTTGAACAAACTTTTCTTTTATAAATAAATAGAATTTTCGTAAAAGTTACGTTTCCTAGAAATTTGGTCCTTTCGCTACAACTACCTATTTATTTATTTAAAAAAAGGCTTACCAACTAAAATACATACCTCATACATCTCGCATGTATCTAAATTATAAGAAAATACGACTTTATTTATTATTTTTATTTTTGTTTTTATGGTGTTTAAATATCGATCATCTGCGGAGTTTAGCTAGCCAATTTAAAATAACCCTGTATAAAATTAAACGCGAACACAAATAGACATTTCCTTTGTTCAGAATCTCACTTCAAAGCGTACAATAAAAGAAAATAATCCCGTGCAACGAGTTCCAAGGAAGATGAATAAATTAGAATGACAGAGGGACCGAAATGGAAACATGTGTACAAGAGAATTCACAAATACATGAACATAATGATATGAGACTAAGGTCAGACGGATTTCATATGACGTCACAAGTATGTATCGTCTCGTCTCGTTTGTTTGATGACCTTTAGGACTCCTATCGTAACTGACTGCCTAGACAAAGTAACATTCGATTAGCGATGACGCTAGTAGAAAAGCCAAAAAATGTATAGGGTTGATATTTAAGCTACAGAAATGTCACGTGATCATACGTCAACGAATAGAAATTAGCTAGACAATGTTAACATCATTCGATTCTATGAAACAAATCCACAGCGTCGAAGGATTACTTCCATAGAGATGCGTAGCCAAGTGGCACCCTTTTGACAAGCGTTATAGCTAGTTTTCGATTCGTATGGTGGAGACATTAGCGAAAGCGATAGCGATTGTAGAAATAGAATCGCTCCGAAGCGAATGCCATTTGTCTAAGCCTCCTATTTTGATAAAGGATGCCTATAAGGAATAATAAAGAGAAAAATTAAAGAGCATTTTTACCTACATTATGATAAGGTTTGGATTTACCAATATCAATTTCTGCGAAGATAAACTCTTGATAAATTCGATGTAGATACATGTTATGATTAACAAATACACTTTTTTGATGTCTATTTTTCCATTTATGTCCCTGGCACATAGCGAAGCACTGGATCCTGAATCTCCTTATATACCTACTCAGTCTGTAGAAGTTCGACATACCTTACCCTCACCTCCATTCCCATTTCGAGAACCTTCCTTTTGAAATCTTTAGCACGCTCGCACACGACACACTTTTTGTAGGTTCTAAAATCAATCGATCAGATTTTTTATGATAAATGATTAATGATTTTATTTCTGTAAGTAGGTTTGTACAAACACTTTTACACTTCAATCATATTTTAAAACCAGATGAGATAGGCGTTTCCTATCTGACTACTCTGAGAAGAAACAAACTCAGAAGTCACAGTCTCTTTTAAAGTCCAGACATAATCTTGGTCAGATCATGTGAAGACCATGTAGATTTGTGTCTGAAACGGTCTTTTGAGGAAAAACCACACAGAATGAGTGGACCTGTCCAGTCAGTGCACGCATTTGTCAGTAATCGTGCAGCTCAACTGAGAACTTAAGTAGCTCAACGATCCGACGAACAATACCAAAGAAAGGACATGCGTATGCTTTTATACATTTGATCTCTACTGTTTAATTTACGTATGCCGTGTGCGAACGCTCTTACTTCGCAATAATTATGTACTTATAGTTCCGCATGAAAATTGGTCAACCCTTTTCAAAATACTTATGCCCGTATGCACTAAAATTAGGCATTGTCACGTCCTTACTATTGAGCCATAAATTGCCCAATTCCAATCTTACGCAGCTGCCTAAAATGTTGTCAGATTTATTTGTTATTAGCTGCTGTCCGTGGCTTCGCCCGCGTGTACGTCGGAAATTATTCCACGGAAACGTGCTACCCGGACAAATAGCCTATGTTATTCCTTATAACATCAGCTATCTGCCAGTGAAAGTCCCGTCAAAATCGGTCCAGCCGTTTCGGAGATCAGGCGGAGCACAAACAGACAGACAGACAGACAAAAAATTTAAAATTTGTTTTTATTGTTATTTTGACATTACAAACAGACACTTCAATTTTATTTATTTGTATTTTATGTATGTGTAGATTTAGAATGACTTAGTTTAAGAGTTTCTTATTTGAGGTCTGGCTAAGCCGACTTTAGTGCAGGCGGGCATTACAAACAGCTTGTAGGTATAATCAAACGTGACCTGAAACGTGAAATATACACCACAAACTCGTGCAAAATGACGTCAAACGTTAAATAATAGATGGCTAACGAATATACCCTGTGTTTATACCGGTCCAATCCCACTAATTAATAAATACTCGGTACTTGAACGAGTAATTTATTTACCCGTTACAATGTTTGACGCTTCATGCTTGCGGGCGCGTGACGGTTTCATTCTAAATATGTAGGTAATATTATGTCATTCAAAATTATGTTAATTTCTAAATATTTTAACGGACATGTTGGAATATTTCAAACTAAAATTGAGTGTTCAATTACGTTTGATTGATTTGCTATCGGAGTGCGTTTAATAAAGTACCTAGTTTTCTAGAGTGACTTTTTTTTCTCTATTGTGGTCCTATACAGATACGTATTATTAATATTGTAAGCTTATTTTGATCAGCGCTCTTTTCTATCTATCTTTCAAATAAACGTTTTCACAACCAAACGAGAAGAAGCAGGAATGAAAGGAAAACCCCTGAAAGTATGTATCATTCTATTCCTGCTTTCCAAAATCCACAATATGCAATGACGTATTATTTGTAGTCCTGCCCTCAATACGTGAGACTCCATGTATGATCCTTGTCTCCACAATCCGGATCTTAAGGTCACATGGGAACTATCGGAAAATTCGATACATATTCCTACCAAAAGAAACAACGTCTTATTCAGTTGTCATGTGGGATTTTCCTGGGATTCGTAGGACGAAAGAACTATCTTCACTGGGTGCAGCGCAAATAGTTTTCCTTTCATTTCAGATCAAACTGAGTTTGGCGCAGGCCACACCGCCAGTTAGCGAGCAAGCGAGCGAGCCGGGCGACTTTTCATACTTCGGTTCACGCCCCGAACCACAGAGATAAATTACGTCAGCGATACAAACGATGCGAACGAAATATCCGACGATGCCAGCGATGCTATTCGTACACCTCGTTAGCTTAGCTTAGCTCTGTAGTTCGCGGTGTGAACCGAAGTATGAAAAGAGGTGAAAAGATGCTCGCTCGGCTCGCTCGCTCGCTCGCTAACAGGCGGTGTGGCCTGCGCTTGAGATGGAACGCTCCCCTCGCCATCCCGCCCGCCCGCTCGCTCGCCCGTCCTTCCGTAGCTTCCGGTGTGAACCCACATAGTTTAGCTCGCCAAAGCTTCACTTAGTTTATGTAGTTTCCCTCGGCTCGCTTCGCCTGCCAGCTCGCTCGCTCGCTAGCTGGCGGTCTGGCTTACGCCATTCGAGTATTCGGGTTTACGGGGTACATTGAAAACTCGGCTCTAGGAAGAAACGACAATGAACCATTGGTTCTAGAATTTTACAAATAAATAAATGGCGTAAGGGTCTGAGCAGCAATGTTCTGTTTAGAACTATAACAATGCTGCGTATTAATTGAAGATCGTCAATTTTAAACTTTTACTTTAACAATAATTAGGCGGCTTATGTTCAGCTATCAACGACTTCCAAATATTTTATGGTGACGATACAAGTTATCTAAGTTATAAATGATCTGTAATCTAAATTACATATGAAACATAACAAAAGCAAATACGTACGATTACATCCACAAAAACAAAATACAATCAGCGCTACCAATATTGAGATATCCATCGATAAATGACGTCACGAAAAAATAAATGTCACCGCATTCATCGTCACGGCTACGACATGGCTGTGTCAATAACGTGAATCGATGTACCCGAGCTTGTTTACATTGTCCCACGTCAAATTGTGTAAACTTTCACTCAGCCAACATATCTTGACACACGGCAACTGAAGGAACTTCTTTTGACGTTTAAAATTTGACGTTGCATTGACAGCTTTCTTCACAAGCGGCGCCGCCATTATGGGTCAGGGTAAATTGGTCACTTTTTACGTTAATGGAGACCCTTGTGCCCATGACATTAATATTTCTTTGTTTTTGCTTTCAACTGACTATGGAAAAGGTTTTCGTGTACGTCATTTGACGCTTTTGGCAGGTATGGAAAATAGATTTATGGGTCATGTTTCTGTGATAGAAATAAAGCAGTGTTTACATTTTTTTTACTGCCGTCGACAAACATTGTTTAACTGGATAAGTTTTATACAATAGAAAAGGATGAAGAGTTTGCGTTTTGTAGCGTTGTTTTTGACGTTCGAAACGTGCCGAATCTCAACAGAATTTGAATGAATGACTTTTATTTTACTCACAGTACATTTTACAATATCTACGTGACTATTTATGAGATGTATGTTTGGGGTTGAGTTTTGTATTATCTGAAATTCTGAAAACAAACTGCTTGTTCAGCATTTGCTAGCTTGAATAGCGTTAGGTAATAGTTAGAAATAACTATGTTTGTCTATATTTGATGTGGGAATCCTATTATCCTACTTCCTTATATATCCTACTATATCCTAGTATCCTACTAATATTCCTACTTCCTACTAATATTATAAATGTGAAAGTGTGGATGTTTGGATGTTTGTTACTCAATCACGCTAAAACGGCTGAACGGATTTGGATAAAATTTGGCACATGGGTAGACTATGACCTGGATTAGGACATAAGATACTTTTTATCCCGATATTCCCACGGGATCGAAATGTCTGCGGGTGAAACCGCGGGGCGCAGCTAGTATTATTATAAACGTGAAAGTTTGGATATTTGGATGTTTGGATGTTTGTTACTCAATCACGCAAAAATGGCTGAACGGATTTAGATTAAATTTGGCATACAGATAGTTTATAACCTGAATTAATACATGGGATACTTTTTATCTCAGTAGTACGTTCCCGTTGGATATTTTTCGACATCCACGCGGATGAAGCTGCGGGCAAAATCTATAAGTAAATTATAATTACTTGTTACTTCTTACACCGTAAAAATCCTTCTACAATCTGTCATTTTGTCTTTCGTTTCTACCGATCGTTGTCTAGGTCCTTTTTTATGTAGACTATTCCAGAAGAAAGTTTTCTATCCCAAACTGTCAAAATCACACTGACAACTGACAGTTGTGGGTAGTGAAGACAATTTGATTTTGTAATCGCCATGCTAAAGACAGTAGAAAACTTTTCGACTTTTACTCGACGGCCACAAAGTATAAAAATGGAATGGAAAAATTGAATTTTTCACTTTTTGTATGGAAAATGTGAAAAATGATTACCTTCATGTTGATTTTTACGGGTTTAAGGGTTCTACAATTTGGGTCGAAATTTTCATTATTTTTGCGATAGGACACACCATTTTCGAGACATAAGCAAAATAAAAGAAAAACGTGAATAAACTACTGAATTTCGTAAAAAAGTGCAGTTGACTCTTTCTACTTTGCTGCCGTCGTACTGTCTTCACGGAACGTCATTTTTGTCTATTCTTCCGTCGACAAAACGGTGCTCGTGCTAAGCCTGTTGGTGGTTGTTCCACTGTGAGACAAAGGTCTCTTCTCATATAGAGGGATACGAACATTAATCACCACGTTTGCTTTATACAACCATTATGGTAGTGACCCTCCCCTGCTTCGCATCACGGTTTCCACGACTTTTTATTTTTATTTGTTTTATTGCCGAATGGGCCTGCTCTTGGTCTCGACTTGACCAAACATCAAAATTCCTTTATTATATTTAAGTTTAATATTAATATCTTATACACATAAACCTTCGGGAATGATGGTGAAAACCGCATCCGTGGGTCCCCCATAGCACAGCATCATGCTGAGTGGAAGCCTTCTTGTCACAGCCATGACGTGCAGCTGTCGACTATTTCTGTTTTGTGCTCATGATTATAGATCGATTTTGTTTTTATTTTTATTTTACATTATTACCAGAGCTAATTATCTTTTTTGTATGCACGTGTTTCTGTGACAAATAAACCTATTTTTCTTTCTTTCTTTTTAGAAAACAGGATCTGAACTAGCTTAAAAGCTTGTGACATAAATTTAATTCTCATTTATTTCAGAATAGCCTCTACTGTGTAATAACTCTATTTAAATTTTAAGTCCGTCGTAACCCATCTTTTTTGAAAGTACATCTGAAAAAGAAACAGATGTTTTAGTAATTACTTAATTTCTAAGGGACCGTGCACGCTTTTCTCTCCGCCATTAATATGAATGTTAATGTATACAGGGTGAATCTTAAAAGATAGGACCACGGGTTGAAAATGAATCAGGTATACGAGATTTGTCAACAGTTCACTGATTAGAGGAACTCCGTTTTAGTTGGAAAGAAAAAGGTTTTTATCGGGATAACGCCCCGATGTTTTAACAAAAATGATTACCTTCCTGTAGTTTTTGCAGCAATGGAGAGGCTTTGGCTAAGTAACAGCTGCACGGGTCGATCGATCAGGTAAAGCTACGCTTGCCGTGGTTGGTGCGTGGATAGGTGACCAACTTTAAATACCAAGACCCCTCCCGGCCCCAAGCTAAGCCGTTGGTCCTGACTGTCATTCGTGGATCTTTGATAGTCGTTACGGGTTAGAAAGAAATAAAGAAAGAAAAAGTATTTATCGAGACTCGCACAGGATTATCAGAACTAAACTAAACACACACTTAAAAATAAAAAAAATATAAAATAAAAACAAATGTAAAAAGAAAATAACAACAGTTAGGAGCCTTAAACTCTGATAACCAGTCTTACCAACGGGTATCGTATTATCCAGTAACTGGGCTGTGGAGGTCAGATAGGCAGTCGAGCTGTTCCATTTAAAATACTGGTATTTAGCTGCATCCGGATAGACTGGAAGCTGACCCCAACATAGTTGCTAAAAGGCTAGGCAGATTGAGTTTTTTCCAGCAATGAATAATGCAGGCTGCTGATAACAATGAAGTATTACGTACCAAATGCATCAAAAGACATTTTGCTTAAAACAAAGATTTATTTAGTGTCACAAAGAAACCTTTAGTCAATATTCACGATACAAATACTGATTCGAAACTAACATTACTAGGCATCCCTGATCCCCGCATGTAACACCTTTATTATTTTTTGACTGGCACAAAATAACGATAAGACCGCCCATTATGTCACCCTCTATAACACACAACATACTCGTACCATGACGCCTGTTTTTCCCAAAGGCTTAGGCAGAAGTATACCAACATAGTATACCCAAATTTTGCCAGTTATGTAAGCACAAATAAAGACTTCCTAAAATGTAGTAGCTGGTTTATATTTCGTATAGTTTTCGACAGTGATTCAAATTCATTCGGTGTCGACTAATCAGAGAACTGGATTACACAGATGGATGCAGTAGAATACGGCTCCCGGTTTTACATACCATACCGTTTGGCGGTTGGATGATCACGAATATGCAAGTCGTATTAAACTTTTGAATTTATTTGAATTCCGATTTCGGTCATAGTTCTGATATTTGAATTCCGATTTGGATATAATATTTTAACACCTTTTCTAGTGTATATTTGATAAGATTGTATATTGTAACCTACATAATTGTATTGTATTGGTATCAAATGCGGCTGAAAATAAAATGAAAAATCATGTAGATAGACAACACTTTTAGCATTTTTATTAAGTTTCATGCGGGATTTTTTTGGCATTTCGATGACTTATTCCACTTTGCTATTAATGTTATCAATGTTAGTATATCTGTATGTTTATCAATGTGGTTGAATGATTTGATATACCAGCAGTAGATCTGTGTATGTTTTACTATGTTTAGTATCCATACCATTATTATCGATGCGTCTGTCAACATAGATTACTAACGGTAATCTTTACGAGAGTAAGTCAAAATATATAAAGCATAGGTATCACAATTTTATCAAACTTTCGTCTAGTATATTCCCGAAACTCTAATAATTAAGTACATAAAAGTTAGTTTTCAAACTAAAGTGCATTAGGGAACGGCTATGCCGGTAAAAATTTGGCAAACTCGTGATGTTACGTAATTGGCGCGGTTTAATCCCTAATTTAATGAAACACTGTGGAGTCAGAATTATGGCCTTGGCTTTTAGGACAGGATGCACCTTTGACGTTCAGACTGATTTACAGCGATGCAAAATTATTGGTATTTGCTCCTATATGCCTAAAAAAATCGTAATGATATAATTTTTTTTAAGAGTAATTATTTTTATTTACATATTTACAGTGAAATTTACTTAAATCTAATATATAAAATTCTCGTGTCACAGTTTTCGTTGCCATACTCCTCCGAAACGGCTTAACCGATTTTGATGAAATTTTTTGTGCTTATCCGGTATCTATGAGAATCGGCCAACACCTATTTTTTTTTTTTTTTTTTTTTTTTTGGTGGGTAGGGTAGGGAGTTAGGTAGGGTAGGCAGGTAGGTAGGTAGAGTAGGTAGGTAGGGTAGGTAGGTAGGGTAGGTAGGTAGGTAGGGTAGGTAGGTAGGGTAGGTAGGTAGGGTAGGTAGGTAGGGTAGGTAGGTAGGGTAGGTAGGTAGGGTAGGTAGGTAGGTAGGTAGGTAGGGTGGGTAGGTAGGTAGGGTAGGTAGGTAGGGTAGGTAGGTAGGTAGGGTAGGTAGGTAGGGTAGGTAGGTAGGTAGGGTGGGTAGGTAGGTAGGGTAGGTAGGTAGGGTAGGTAGGTAGGTAGGTAGGTAGGTAGAGTAGGTAGGTAGGGTAGGTAGGTAGGGTAGGTAGGTAGGTAGGGTAGGTAGGTAGGGTAGGTAGGTAGGTAGGGTGGGTAGGTAGGTAGGGTAGGTAGGTAGGTAGGGTGGGTAGGTAGGTAGGGTAGGTAGGTAGGGTAGGTAGGTAGGTAGGTAGGTAGGTAGGTAGGTAGGTAGGTAGAGTAGGTAGGTAAGGTAGGTAGGGTAGGTAGGTAGGTAGGGTAGGTAGGTAGGGTAGGTAGGTAGGTAGGTAGGTAGGGTAGGTAGGTAGGGTAGGTAGGTAGGGTAGGTAGGTAGGGTGGGTAGGTAGGTAGGGTAGGTAGGTAGGGTAGGTAGGTAGGTAGGGTAGGTAGGTAGGGTAGGTAGGTAGGGTAGGTAGGTAGGGTAGGTAGGTAGGGTAGGTAGGTAGGGTAGGTAGGTAGGTAGGGTAGGTAGGTAGGTAGGGTAGGTAGGTAGGGTAGGCAGGGTAGGTAGGTAGGGTAGGTAGGTAGGGTGGGTAGGTAGGTAGGGTAGGCAGGGTAGGTAGGTAGGGTAGGTAGGTAGGGTGGGTAGGTAGGGTGGGTAGGTAGGTAGGGTAGGCAGGGTAGGTAGGTAGGGTAGGTAGGTAGGGTGGGTAGGTAGGTAGGGTAGGTAGGTAGGTAGGGTAGGTAGGTAGGGTAGGTAGGTAGGGTGGGTAGGTAGGTAGGGTAGGTAGGTAGGGTAGGTAGGTAGGTAGGGTAGGTAGGTAGGTAGGGTAGGTAGGTAGGTAGGGTAGGTAGGTAGGGTAGGTAGGTAGGGTAGGTAGGTAGGGTGGGTAGGTAGGTAGGGTAGGTAGGTAGGGTAGGTAGGTAGGGTAGGTAGGTAGGGTGGGTAGGTAGGTAGGTAGGGTAGGTAGGTAGGTAGGGTAGGTAGGTAGGGTAGGTAGGTAGGGTAGGTAGGTAGGGTAGGTAGGGTAGGTAGGTAGGTAGGGTAGGTAGGTAGGGTAGGTAGGTAGGGTAGGTAGGTAAGGTGGGTAGGTAGGGTAGGTAGGTAGGTAGGTAGGGTAGGTAGGTAGGGTACGCCGTAGATAAGTACCGCAACCCGTGCGAAGCCGGGGCGGGCAGCTAGTACATTATAAAAGCGAACACTATTTACAAGCGGTTGGTTGGCTATTCACGTGATCAGAGAGGGCTGGCCTATTTTTAAGCCAAATAATCAGCATTGCCATTCAACGTGGCAATGCTGTCAGCCAGCCTATTGGCCAATTTTCCAATTGACAGCGATGCCGACGAATTTGTGATGCCCAATGAGCTTTTCCCCTTTTTAAAATACTTGTACATAATATATATGACATGTTTGTATTCATAACCCAAAAATTAATTCCTAAATCTTTTTACGCAGAAACCTCACATTAACGTAGCACAGTATGTGCTACGCGGTTGCTACGCCGAAGCGGTTTTTTTTTTTTCGGGTGGGAATTCAGCAAATAATTTCTCCCGTTCTGGGCGGAGCGGGAGGGCGTGTCAGACTTTTACTGACTAAAACCCACCCGTGTTCCTTCATTTACCTGTGCGCCAGGGCCACGGTAACTCTTTTGAACAATCCGCGAACCTAGCAGGCATCGGCCCTTTCGGAACCCGCCCATGATGCTGACATCTCTTTGAGGCGCGCGTGGAACACGACGCGCCGTCGACCCGGGCCTGGTCTTTACCAGACGGCGAGCTGCCCATTGCTCGCCGTCCACAAGTCCGCGCGCTCTACGTGTGACATTTATTTCATTAGGAGCTGATTAACTTTTAAAGCATTTAATATTAATCAGCAGAATAATTTCATTGATTTAAATAAATAAAACACCGTGACCCAGATCCTTTGCAATTATTATATATTTATCACTGCCTTAAAGCGCGATTGCCTTACGTGTGACATGTTTTTCATTAGAAGCTGATAGAGAGATTTTCCCTCTCGAAGAGAGGAAGCTTGTGTCCCAGCAGTGGGAACATTATAGGCTGATTATGCGAAAGTCATTTAACATAAACCTTTTAAGAATTATATAAGGGCCAGGGCACACAAGACTGCATGGAGTCGGATTTACAGCGATTCGTTTCTGTCACTAAAACCTTATTTTTAGCAAATGTTTTAGGACAAACAATTTTATTATAAATGAACAATCGGAATAATAAACATTACAATACTTGGGACATATGACTTTATTTCATGCAAAATTAGTAGATTCAATTATTATAGTACTCGATATTATGACAGGATAGTTTTAGAAGTAAAGTAAATTACGTAAAACAAAATTTCGTATTTTTGAACATTACGGTTATTGAATTTTATAGCAAACGTGTTATGGGTAATGGTTTTTTGACAAATAATTTTAGGAGAAGAAAGGGAATACCAAATAAGACACTATAACTAAGATCCTTTGCAATTACTGTATGTGTTTATTAGTGCTTTAAATTAAATTAGTATGTTTTCAAAAAGAAACGTTAATATAGCAAATTTTTGTGCAGAAAATGGCAAACATTCCAGCCGTTAGATACCACACCACATTCTGCTCCAAATTCCATTCAATGCTTTATAACATTTCATTCATCAAAGTGGACTTTAATTTAATTAAAATACTTTTGGCCACTTTCAAAGTCACAATAATAAATTTAATCCGTCTTCACGCTCAATTTTCTTTAATTTCGGAGACCATCAAGTGTAAACGAACCTTTATTTCGACTTATAATTAAAATAAAATTAAGTAAGTAGGTCTAATATAATTCCGAAATTTTTTGATGAAAAATATTTAAGTAATTTTGTCATGTTATGTAAGTTTGAAGGGAATTTCCTCAAGAAACGACGTATTTTTACATAAAATTAATATAATCTTTGAGCCTTTTTGGCTGTGCCAACATGCTGGGTTGTTACGTAATAAAGTCTACGGGCTTGTACCTTTTACCGGGCAATCAACTGAATATCCTTACTTATCGCGTTTCTGTGAGAATTGCCACTCTGTTGCATGTGAATAGCCCCGTCTTTTCTCTTGAATGAACAATGTCTATCTTGGAATGGTAACAATTAACTGTAGGAATGTAGGTACTTCTCGGTTTTCATTTATTATTTTGTCTTTATTACGTCCTGCGAAGCTTAGGCTGTGTTTATTGATAAAGTCTCCACTTTGATCATCATCCTTGTGTTAAAATACTTAAAGATCGTGTCACGATGATTTGAGGAAAAAATTTGCTACTAACTACTAACTTATACTAGCTTATTTAAAATTAGAAGACAGTAGAACTGGCAGGGATTTCGTGCAGAAAAATAACACATATATTCGACGGTGGATGTCATTTTTATTTTATTAAACGGACATATCTTTCCTATTTTATTATTTCACAAGGAAATCGCCATGTTTGATAATGCTGGCTCATTTCTCTGTTAGGTATTATTATATTTGTAGAACAATTATTTCATTACATATCGGAAATATGGTTTGTAGGCAACTTCTGAGCTAAACATATCCCAGTTTGTACAGTTCAGTTCATAATGACGCGAAGGTCAATAAACACAGATATCCCGTTTCAACCAAGTCAACAACAACATTTGATTGTGTTGCGTGATTGATTGAAATGTGAAAAAAATTGACACCATTATTATTATTAGTCTTCTAAAAACCAAAACTCCAAAACTATTTTTTCTTTTTATGTGAGTTTATTTGCTTCATAACATCACGCCTGTAATCCCTGAAGGTATAGGCAGAGGTGTTCCTATAGTACACCCAAATTTCACCAGTTATGTTTAAGACCTATGTAATAGGACGCGAGTCTATAGCCATCAACCGGGCACAAACCCAGACTTCGGGCTGCTACTGAGAAATTCATAACGAAAAAACCAAATAACACTTTGCCCGACCTGGGAATCGAGTCCAGGATCTCATGCTCAGTAGCCCTTGCAACCACTAGACCAAGGAGGCAGTCTTTTCTGTGTGTTCATAATTTCATTACGATAATTATAGCTTTAACTTACAAAACATTTGTAATAGTTGGGTTTGTAGCGGCATCTATAACGCCACTGGCGAGCTACACGTCATACTGACGTCACACAAAATCCTGCAGCGCGCAAGCAGAGTTTACTGCGCAACTAGCATATATACAACGTCCCGTCATCAATCGTCGGGCAGTTGCCCATCAGACACGAAACCCGTCTGGTCTTAGGATCCTCTCTTTTCTATGGAGGTATGTGCACCTTACCTCCTTTCATTTCACCTTACATTCCTCATACCTCTATACTACATACATAACTCAACTAATACAACTAACATAACTGACAACTAACTAACTAACTGTTTCAATAATTGGCATTATTAAAATAACAAATAATATCGATTTTATGGTTAATAACCTGAACAGCTAAAATGTAATAAAAATATAAAAAAAAAAATTGTAAAGGTTTTTTTTGCGTAAAATAAACAGTTAGTAGTCTTTATTTCCGCCGTTAACGCGTATAACACAATCGCAGCGATTCGGCATATTCAATATGAGATCATCGAAATCACGTCGCGGAATGGCTGCCCACGTCCGTTGTAACAGGTGAAAAAGATTTTCTAGTACGTGTACGGCTTCCATATTTGGCAGAGCTCTTCTTTGAAGCATATCTCATGCGTGCTCAATGGCATTCCTGTCTAGCAATTGAGCAGGTCATGGTAGGACGTTGACATTAGCTGCGGCAAGTGTGTTTGCAACGACTCTGGGAGTGTGTGGACATGCATTAGTATGCATAAGCAGAAATGAAGCACCAAATTGAGTCCGCAAAGGAACGTCAACATCAAATACAATCGTTTCAATGTAAATCATTGAGATTGCCACTGATCCAAATCAGGATATCGGTTCTTCCGCCGATCCAAATACCCGCCCATGTCATGATTGTTCCACCACTGTATGTATGGACTCCGTGGCTTGTTAAAACTTTTGCATAAGATTTATATTTGGCCTGCACAAATATGATCACATTTCTGAATTTCGTACAAAGCTCAATTGGCTTCACATACGTCTTCGCCGGAACTCTCACACCTTGTTTCAGCTCTACAGTATTCTGTTCAACCATAAAACCCCCTCTTATCTTAAAGAACGTTTCAAGTTCCTTCATGACACACATAATAGATATCTGAGGTCATCGGAAAACTTAAGACTAGAGATGCCGATGCATTCCACCAGTTTTTATGACAAGTCTTTTACAGTTCAAGCAGTACGGTTATGGAATGCCTTGCTTGAGTCGATAAGGCGTGCTCAATCTTTGTCCACTTTTAAAATTATGGTTAAAAAACACTTCCTCTCTCCTTAAACATCATCATTACATTTAGTTTCCTTGCTCTTGTTTCATGTTTATTATTGTATATATTATATGTAGATAAGTATATGTTTTATGTATGTATGTATTTGTTGTATATGTATATGGTACACCACTGACTACCGGCATTATTGTCTCTCCTTCCAAAGATAATAAGAAAAATCCATCCAAAAGTTGTCTGTAAAAGATCGCTTTTAGCGATAAGACCGCCCATTGTGTCACCCTGTGTAAAATGTCTACATTTATATCTGTAATTTTTATGGTGTACATAATAAAGAGTATTCTATTCTATTCTATTCTTGACTTTAAACGTTCTTGGCGTCCAGGGGTCCTCCAATACCGTGTACGTCTAGTATGTGGCCTTATACTGATAACCATAACTCTATTAATCACCGTCAATCAATCAGTAATAACACTTGATTATTATCGGTCAGTGATTGATCGAAGCGTAAACCATACATACCGTTTTTATAACCATATCATATAATTGAGCAACTTATCTTCCACAAGATACCAATCAACTGAGATTTTCATAAAACATACAGAACTTATGATTATGTTACCTACTTCTTGGAAACTACAACCTGGCTGGCAACAAACTGAATAAGGTTGATTAAGCCTATTGATAACAAGAAATCACCCCAAGCGTAAACGATAATATCCCAAAAATATATACAGGATGCCAGGGAGATGGACGCGCAAGCTGTAACACTGAATTCAGCACATGATTCTAGACCCCCTAGAGTAGAAATTTTTGCCCTGTTATAAAAAAAAAATCAGCTGTTTCATAGAAAAGTCCTGCGCGGTCAACATGTATGGAACAGCAATTTATTTTTTTAATAACTGACCAAATATTTCAACTCAAGGGGGTGCAGAATCATCACATACATACGCACACTGCAGTATAAAACTGATTTACATCCGTCACCTCACACTTCAGGTTCAGTTGAAAATCAGCGTCAGGCACTAGATGTCTGACATGTTTGCTGAACTGGACCTATTTGGCGCAGACGCGAGGCACACTTTCCTGCTAATTTCTCACAACGCACTTTACACTTTTTATTTTTCTTTTTTACTTGTAGGTATATGTTGTGTTGTGTGCTTTGTAGTATATGCTAAATAAACGTATTTTCTTTCTTTTTCTTTTATGTACTGAATCCATAGTAACAGGTTGCGCGTCAATGGCCCTGTTTCCCTGTGATCCTGTCTGTCTGTGTTACCGCATTTTTTTTTAAACTACGCTACAGATTTTGATGCAAGTTTCACAATCATTTAGAGAATTTATTTCGGAAGGTCTGTTTTCTCTAAGTAATACATTATTATTAAACTTACGTTTAATAATGAAATCTCGATGTTTTGTCAAGTCTTGAAAACCGTGCGAAGCAGGGACGGGTCGCTAGCACAATAAAAAACTTTATGTTAATATGCAAACTCTATTGCCACAACCGGAAATTCTATTTCTCAATCAACCAATCTATCATAAACGAGATTACGCTAACTGATTAATTCAAGCGTAAACGATATTCTATTGTTTCGAACGGTATTTATAAATTAAATTCCCGTTCGTTCTGTCCAGTGGATTTCGTCAACGTCGTATTGTTTGTTTGAATGGCCCTAAAATATATTCAGCTGGTTGGGAGGTTGGTTGGTTGGTTAGTTGTTTGGGTTGATTGGTTGGTTGGTTGGTTGATTGGTTGGTTGGTATGTTTTGGCCTTAATATCTATCTTAATAACATAAAAAAATATTAAATATTTTTGTAATAAAGTACTGGAAGACCAAAGAAACGATAGATTTGCGAAATGACGACTATTAGAAAAGTATGGAAGAAGAAATGCTGCATCGACCTTAAATAAATTGCGATAAGGACAAGGGAATTATAAATAGAATTTTAAGTAAATTTTCAATTTCAGTTTTATCCAGGAACAATTCACATTGTGTTTGAAATCATAAATATATAAATAAGATCACGTTCATTAAAATTATAAAACTAACACATTGAATTGTTGAATAGTTTCCTGTTCACTGCATGGTCATGAATTTTGTGATTGGAAAATATTTATTTTCACATGAAATAGTAGTCAGGGGGCCCGCTCTCTAAGTCCGTCAACGAAGGAACGGACCCATCCGAAAGTAATTTGATACTCTAGAATGAACCCTACTCCCGAATAATTAACTATTTCGGACAGGCAACAACACATCGGGAGTAAGGACAACTCTCAAATTGTGTTGTCATTCATTTTTAATTCGGGCCTCCAAATAATTTTATGTCCGTAAGTGATATGAAGTTCGTAACGCCCGTAACTTGGACTGAAACTACGGATTTCGTGCTTAGAGAGTAGACCCCCAGGTACGGTTACCAAATGTGATAAGTAACCACCAAATGTGATAAGATGTTTTTGAATTAAATTAAATTTGATAAATACATAGGACATACATACAGTGGAAAGTTCCTCCCGGTCCTTATGTGCTTTTATTTTGTGTGTTGTTTTGTTTTGTTTTGTATTATTTTGATGCGAATTAGTTGTTTTTAAAATGTGTTGAAATATGGATTTTTTCTGAAATAAATGTTTATTATTATTATAAATGACCTGTTTGTTTTCTATCAATTTAAAAAATTAAATTTTATTCGAAAAAAATCATCGTTTTCTTACTATACATCGACATCGACGACCCTGGTTACTTATCTCTTTTGGTGACTGTACCTATATACTTTTTACGAAAAACTTTTGTTTTACGTAAACTTTAGAAACAAGTTACCTACGAAAACAAGACTTTCCCAAATAAATTATTAATAAGTTTATTTTGTTCGTTCTTTAATGATTTTCTTTGAAAGGAAAGGTTAATGAGCTGAATAATTTACTTGACATTTATAAGAGTCAATCAACTTACGGCGTAATATAAAAAAAAATATTTAGAGGCTGCGCAAACTGTGCGTCTTGTCCTTGCGTCTAGCTCTAGATGCTGCAACAAGACGCAGACATCTAGTTGCTGCGACAGATAAGGGGGACCGACTGTTGCGACTCTGCAACTCACCGCCAAGTGTGTGGAGGTTTGAACAAAATGTATTGAAATTGTCGGCCGCAGCCTGTCGTTGCGTCTAGTCGTGGAGCTGTCGCAGTTGCATGTCGCATAGTATGCGAGGCAGCTTAGAGAAGATATGTGGCCATTGATAAGTCACGTAGAGTTTTTGACATACCTAATTATATTACACGTGGTATAAGTGACAAAAACGACATTCTACAAATCCGAATTTTTCTAAACTCCGTATGCTATATGCCATATCAATAGCCGGATACTGTAGTACGAGCATAATGTACATCTGTTGATATTTATGATACTTATTATTGTAGATATCTAGGTATATTGTGCTCTTATTTTATTAAGACAACCCAAAAATAAACCACGACTGTCGAAGTGCCTAAGAAAAAATGATTTCTAATTTAGATATATTTGAAAATGTTACTTCATCGATTACGAAACAAACTTCGTTCGATATTTTTATTATAAACTCAAACAAAGTAATTTGGCCTGAAAGTCTACTCAGTCTGTACTTAATTAAGGCCAAATGTGCCAAGCAATAAACTAAAGATCTCTAATTCTGAGCCTTCAGGATTATGAATGACCACATCAAGAAATTTATTGGGTTTCCCCATTGGTGGTGGTGTTATTAAAATCACTTGCTGTGAAGCAATATTATGGTGGGTTAAGCAAAGAGTAAATAAAATAAAATAAAAAAGCCTATATTTCTTGCAAAAAAATAATAAAAAAGCAACAAATAAACTAAAATAAATAACTAACTAACTTTCTAAATATTACTTAAAATTGCAAATCGTATTTAAATCACCTTGAATTTTATGAGATGCAACATGTGCCTTTTTTCGTCGCAGTCGGCATTTTTCATAAAGTTGAAAGTGGAAATCTTGACGGCCTGTACTTTATTATACTCATAAAAGAATATGAAATATTGCTCTAGAGGATATAGCTTCATAATTTGTCAAGTTTCAGGCGAATTTTTAAAACCTTTTTAGCAATCTATGAGAAATTCTAAATTTTTTTACAAGTAAAGGGAGGTGTCACCCAAAGGGAGAGAGCTCTCTCCACATACTGAGAAGCCTTTCAGGACAAATTACTTTATTTATGTTTATAGAAATTTTTTGATCGAAGTTCGTTTCGTAATCGGTGAAGAAGCATTTTGAATTATATCTAAATTAGAAAATATTTTTCTTAGGCACTTGCAGTCCTGGTTCTATTTTGGGTTGTCTTAATAAAATAAGGGCACAACATACCTACATATCTACAATAATAAGTACCATAAATATCAACAAATGTCTGTACATTTGTTGATATTTATGGTACTTATAGCTATTGATATGGCATACGGAGTTTAGAAAAAAATCTGATTAGTAGAAAGTCGTTTCTGTCACACTTCCTACTAATTCCTATTCCAACTAATATTATAAATATGAAAGTTTGTGAGGATGGATGGATGGATTGATGGATAGATGCATGGACGGATGGATGTTTGTTACTCTTTCACGCAAAATCTACTGAACGGATTTGGATGGAATTTGGAACACAGATAGTTTATAACCTGGATTAACATGTAGGGTACTTTTTATCTTGGCAGTACGTTCCCGTGGGATAATTTCTGACATCCACGTGGGTGAAGCCGCGGGCAAAAGCTAGTGTGTAATATAATTAGGTATGTCAAAAACTCTACGTGACTGATCAACGGCCTCGTACCTAGTCTAAGCTGCCTCGCACACTATGCGATATGCGCCTGCGACAGCTTGATGACTAGACCCAACGATAGGCTGCGGCCGACAATTTCGATACATTTTGTTCAATGCTCCACATACTTGGCGTTGAGTTGCAGAGTCGCAACGGTGGTCTCTCGTTATTTGTCACAACAACTAGACTACAACAGAATATCTTTTACGCTTGAATCAATCAGTTAGCGTAATCTTGTTTATGAAAGATTGGTTGATTGAGAAATAGAATTTCTGGTTGTGTCAATAGATCTTGAACATGAAGTTTGATTTATACATACGCTTCGCACGGCTTTTACGATTTGACAAAACATCGAGATTTCTTTTTTATAAGTAATTTTAATAATAATATTCTATACACGTAAACCTTTCGGAATAAATTCTCTAAATTAGGGTGAAACTCGCATCAAAATATGTTGCGTAGTTTAAATAGTCGCACAGACAGACACGAATTGCGACTTTCGTTTATAACATAGCTAGATAAGTTTTACTATTATGAAAATGGAATATGTTTCCTTATATATATTTACGCTTCAATCAATCACTGACTGATAATAATCAAGTGTTATTACTGATTGATGGACGGTGATTAATGAGGGCTATCGCGCTTGAGTTCGTCGCTAGAGGCGCTAGTGTAGAGTAAGGTCTCTAGATGTCAAAATATGTACTGAACGTTCACTGTTTGCGGGATTTTCTATCACGTATTTTAACGAATGATTCATAATTGCTGTAATGGTTGTGCCATTCTTGATTAATTATGGCTTAAGATTTTAAGTAAAAAGTTAGGATCTAATTTGGTAGCACTTGAAGGAAGAAAAGGATTTGTCTGCTTCATGCTTGCCAATTTTAGGAACATTATAATCTAAATATTCATTTGAAGTTTTAAAATGTAATAAAATAAACATACTATGAACATAAGGGTACTTAAACATATCCAAAACATCAAATAAAAGTACTGCAACAGGACCTTACTCGACAGTGGCGCCAATTACTGGTGAGCACACAAACGATAGCCCCCATTGCGTTATATTTATCGCATAGAATTTATATTATATTTTTTTCAACATTGTTTCTTTGGAGTTTTTTACATGCGTGTATACTTCTAAACAATCACTAAACGCAATCTAATAACATAAGCTTAAGAAATATAAACTATAACTTATCAGCCCATTATTATTTCTGGTTATTTTCATAATTATACATAATAGATTGCTTAATCATAAAATCGATAATACTCGTTATTTTAATAATGCCGGTTATTAACCTCTGAATAAAATAACAAAGGCAGTCATGGAGAGTGCCGAAAGAAGACAGTGAAAACATATAATTATGAAATAACAGTGTTATTTTTTATTTATTTATTAATTTGTAGTATCAAACATTTAAATTCCATAATTTGTAATTATAAAATTGTGTGTGTGTAAAACATAGGTATATGCTTTCACTGCTGGCCAAGCGCAACACGGCATATTCATATTGCTAGAGACATATTGTTCACATTAGCATGTGGGTGACGCAAATCTATAAAATTTTCTTTTCCCTTACCAAAAATCGTTCAAGGCACCCAAAGAAGTTTCACTTTATTTATTGTAAGTAAAAGCTAAAATAATTATTGTAAAGTAATTATGAACACACAGAAAAGACTAATAATAATAATGGTATCAATTTCGTTTACATTTCAATCAATCACGGAACACAATCAAATGTTGTTGTTGACTTGGTTGAAACGGGATATCTTTGTTTATTGACTTTCGCGTCATTATGAATTGAACTTTGCAAACTGGGATATATTTAGCTCCGAATTGGCCTCAAAAGGACTTTTCCAATGAACTGAAATAAATATTTATTGTTTCTTTATTCCACAAATAATAATTAAAATAATATTTAACTAGGAATGAAATGAGCCAGTTTTATAGCTCATGGCGATTTCCCCTTGAAAATATTAAAATTGGAAAATTGATCGAATTATAAAATAAAAAAGCTGACTACATGAAAAGCAAACTACTTTATAGTTAGCTTTTTATGCAGTCAGGTTATTTTCGCTTCTCACGGTAGTAAGATTATGTAGAAAATTAATAAACATGCAAACAATTAACTGTAGGACTTTAGGCACTTCATGGTTTTCATTTATATTTGTGTTAAAGATACGGGATGTTGGAGAATTTTAGGTGACTTCAAAGAAACTCCAAATATGCTGATATTTAGTCAAACTTGTGTTGCCTCGATGACTAACAAAAATGGATGAAAAAAATTACAATCAAGTACATATTATTATAATCCTTACATCTAATTACAATCTAATTAGTATGCAACTTTGATTTGCTTATTCTAAATGACCAGGCGTTGGCTCAAACAGGGGGCTACTTACGAATTAAGTAATTTGCAAACTGAATGACCAAAAACATAACAGGTGTAAAAAGACACTTAACGAAGCCGAGAGTCACTTGTACTCCCCGTCATTGTTATAATTTTTTTTTTTGTACTGGATCTTACCTGGGAACCTTCTGATAATGGAGATATTACATAACATAACATCACGCATGTATTCTCCGAAGGGTTAGGCAGAGGTGTACCTATAGTACACCCACATTTCGCCAGTTATAATTAAGTCCCATGTAACAGGGCGAGCCTATTGCCATCAACCGGGCACAAATCCAAACTCCAGACTGCTACTGAGAAATTCCAGATCGAAAAACCCAATAACACTTTGCCCGACCCGGGACCCGGGTAGTGGAGATATTAAAGGTCAAAATTCCAACTTTTACTGGCTTTTTTTTTACGAAAACAAGTTTTTAATGTTATAACACAACTTCTAATACCCCCAGGACCTCTGGTACCGTTGCATGCACCCATAAGCACAATGTTTTGCGTGCGTTACGTTGCGCACTACCGTAAACAGCGATTTTTCACAACAAAAATAAAATAAGTTTCCTGGCAATTATTTTTGTGCAATGTACAGAAACTACAACTACAACTATGTGCAACTACTGTGTGTAGAATGTACAGTTTGATGTACAGAATGCGTAGTTGACGGCTATGTGATGGGACTTTTTACACCCTGTATGTAGCCTCCGACTGCATATTGTGATTTCGGTACCTAACTCTGTCCGCTGTCACGCAGTCGGGTTAAAAAGGCTTCGTCTGTCGAACCTAGATGTAATTTTTCTGTACGAAAGCCCTGCAAGATCGACTGATTGACTGTCTTTTAATTAATGATCTAGTAATTAAAACATCCCAGTTTTTAACATCGTTTTTTCACCAAATTATCCTGACACGATCTTTAATTATTTTAAAACAAGGATGACTATAAAAATGGAGACCTCATTGCTCTATTATTATTAAAAAAATAAACACAGCCTAAGTAAGCTTCGCAGGACGTAATAAAGAAAAAATTATAAATGAAAACCGAGAAGTACCTACAGTCCTACAGTTAATTGCTACCATTCCAAGATAGACATTGTAGACGGCGCGACGTGTTCCACGCGCGCCTCAAAAAGATGTCAGCACCATTGACGGGGTCCGATAGGGCCGATGCCTGCCGGGGTCGCGGATTGTTCGAAAGAGTTACCGTGGCCCTGGCGCACAGGCAACTGAAGGAACACGGGTGGGTTTTAGTCAGTAAGAGTCTGACACGCCCATCTGCTCCGCCCAGAGCGGGAGAAGTCATTTGATGAAAAAAAAAAGATAGACATTATTCATTCAAGAGAAAAGACGGGGCTATTCACATGCAACAGAGTGGCATTTTTTTCAGTAACACGATAAGTAAGGTATTCAGTTGATTGCCCGATAAAAGGCTCAAGCTCGTAGCCGTTTTCAAGTAACAACCTAACATGTTGGCACAGTCAAAAACGCTCAAAGGTAATTTTATGAAAAAATACGCCGTTTCTTAAGGAATTTGCCTTCAAACTCACGTAACATGATTGAATTACTTTAATTTAATCAAACATTTCGGAAATATTAAACCTACCTACTTAATTTTATAAGCCGAAATAAAGGTTCGTTTACACTTGACGGTCTTCGAAGTCGAAGAAAATTGAGCGTGACGACAGAATAAATTTATTATTGTGACTTCAAAAGTGGCCAAAAATATTTTAAATATTAAATTCCACTTTGATGAGTGAAATGTAATAAAGCACTGAATGGAATTTGGAGCAGACTGTGGTGTCATATCTAACGACTGGAGTGTTTGCCATTTTCCGCACTGAGAATTGGTATATACTTAAAAAAAAACACGAGTGGCACTCGGGGACTGCCGCGGTAAAGCCATTGCATAGCATTTTTTATCAACTTATGCAATTATAATTATTTATTTATTTAATTTTATTTATGCCGTATTTTTTTTTCTTTGATATTAATTCAAGTACAGTCGTACCATATACATACACGTTAAGTGAACGCTCGGCCGAGCTACATGGTAGGCGGAGTGGGGGGTGTTAGGTTTTATTATCGTCACGGAATTTCTTGATTCGGTCGCCGCGCTCAAAGCCCGCGATAAAAGCTATGCAATAGCTTAAAAATATACACATTTAATTTAAGGCACTGATAAATATATAATAATTGGAAAGGGTCTGGGTCATGGTGTTTTGTTTAGTAAAATCAATGAAATTATTCTGCTGATTAATATGAAATGCTTTAAAAGTTTATCAGCTCTTAATGAAATAAATGTCACACGTAGAGTAGTCCGCTACGGCGTAGCAGCCGCGTAGCAGATACTGTGCTACATTCGTGTGAGGTTTCTACGCAAAAAATATTTAGAATTTCATTTTGGATTATAAATAGGTACAAACAAGTCATATAATATTATGTAAAAGTATTTTTTTTAAACCGGACAACTGCGAGTTGAACTCGCGTGGAGAGGGTTCCGTACGATGTATATTAGAATTAATTTTAGGCCTTGTAGAGTTAGGGGCTTGACTCTACAATATAGATCTAGTATTATTGAGAAACATTATTTTTACTTTGAGTATTACACGTACAAATACCTGTTCCTTGAACTTGTATTGCTGGTAATTTTCATGTTGGAATACGTATTATTCTAGTGATGAGTAATAGGCATCTATCCATATATTACCAAAACTGTAGAGGCAACCGTACAAAATTACGCACGCTTTTCATGAACATTCTGAATAGTAAACACGAAATCATCGTACTCACGGAAATTTGGTTAGTTCCGGAAATTAGCAATAATGAGTTTATTGATCAGCGCTATGTTGAGTACAGCTTTTTGTTTTCTTGGGTAATCCTCTAATGACCTCGGTGACGTTTCTGCGAACACTTAAATCATCTGAACTTGATATTTCTGTTATTCTTACTAATACACAATCTCGCAATCTTGTTGAACACATCCTCATAGAAGTGCCAAGTGCACTACTGTCCAAGCGTCATGTCATCAGTGCCGCTTATATACCTTCCAGAATGGCTACCTCTGTCTATGAGCAACATTTTTAAATCGTATAGAAGGTACTGGGTGACCCTGATCCTGGTGAGAAACAGTCAATACCCCTGTGTTGACTGTTTCTACATAATAGGCGACTATAATCATTCAAAAATAACTTGGATCATACTGGGCCCAGATGGACCTCTTAACGGCAGTGGGCTGGGTACCAGGCATGCCTTTTAAGTTCTGTCATTTCCATATTTGCCGCCAATTTTGAATTTAGAACTGTTCAATATTCAAATTTGTTGGAATTTAGAATACCAAAAAAATTGAAAGAATTAGGATTAATTCAACTGTTTCGTCACAAAGGTGATTTGAATCTGTCAGGTCATGTCATATCGTGGTCAACTCCACTGCCGCGAGAAATCGCAGCACAGTGGCCAGAGCTCCGGCGGGATCTCATGGCGGCATGGAGAGTGCAACTGTCGTAACCCAGCGCAGGGCACGCCACAATTACGGTGGTAAGTCCCCTCTTTGAGGAGTGGCTTGAGAGGCGCCACGGCATCCTCACCTTCCGCCTGACGCAGGTCCACACCGGACATGGCTGTTTCAGGAGGTTCCTGTTTCGGCGGGAGGAAACGCCCTGGTGTAATCATAGTGTGGATCGACCGGAGGACACGGTGGAGCATAGGATGGAGGTCTGCCCGGCTTGTGCGGAGCACCGCCGTGTCCTCGTGGCGGCGATATCGCGTGTCCAACCCTGGTCCAGTCTATGGTATGGAGCGAGAGGGAATGGGAAGCCGTCACCTCCTTCTGCGAAGCAGTAATGCTCGCGAAGGAGCAGATGGAGCACGTGAGGGAGAGGCAACCGTTGCGCCCTTATGCCCCTAGCCGCCGTAAGAGGAGACACCCTGGGTGTCGGGTGTCGATAGCTGACTCCCGGCCACCGTAGGCGCAGGCTTGCGGTCGGCGAGCAATGGGCAGCTCACCGTCCGGTAAGGACCAGGCCCGGGTCGACGGCGCGTTGTGTTCCACGCGCGCCTCAAAGAGATGTCAGCATAATTGACGGGGTTCAATAAGGCCGATGCCATGATGAATCTTTGACAGTCGTTACCATTCAGCAGCCGAAAAATCTGACAAACAGTCTTACCAAGGGGTATCGTGTTACCCAGGAACTGGGTTTGGAAGTCAGATAGGCAGTCGCTCCATGTAAAATACTTGTATTCTGCTGCATCCGGTTAGACTGGAAGCTGACCCTAACATAGTTGGTAAAAGGCTAGGCAGATTGACCAATTTTCAACTAAATCAGTCCACTAGATTCGGAGCAAATTTACTGTGATAGACGAAGAGCCAGACAGACACACGAGTAATCATTTAAGGGTTCCGGACCGGTTTCATTCAGACGTATGGAACCTAAAAAACAACAAAATGCTGATCAAATATAACCTTTATTGTATTTACCCCACACACTTTCAGCGTCATTGAATCTGAGATAATACGCGAACAAATAGAAGCTTATAAAGGCCTTGTATGACCCTTATAGGATATTTATGTCGTATTGTTTGTGATCAGATTCTATTTATCAGGAACCAATAGCCGGCCTTCTGATAAGTCAAATAATAAAGGATTTTGTGACGTCAATGTTGTGATTTCGCTATCAATATTATGTTAGTAAATAATCTTTGTTTAATGTTACCGGCAAATCGGAAAATAAAGTGTGAATCGCTTAGGGTATGTGACCAGAAAAAGAGTCTGCATTCGAATGAAAAATAAGTGCCTATTACTCTGTACATGTAAAGTTGTAATATACATACATTACGATGTTATGAACATAGTTTGCTTTATCAAAAAAACAACTTTTTTTTCGTTGAAAAAACGTCTCTGTTCTCTGTAACGTCATTTGTCAGGCAAATATTATCTACCTTGTGGACAAGTAATGCTTGATTCAATTTATTTTTAAAATTAAAATCTTTTTCTATTTATTTGTAAACTTAAAAAACAAAATATGATCTCTTGTTAAATAAGTGTTTGTAATAATTACCTGGATATAACTTTATCTAAATGTAAAAAATACTAAGTATTTTATGAAAATAGCTGATTAATTATGTTATTATTATATTATTGTTATTTACTTTTTATCCGAATTGAATTGCTCAGTTTATGTATAGTTTTAATTTTGAAATTTTAGTTACTACGATTTAGATTTTTTACTTTAAGAAATATGTTAGTTAAGTAACAAACGTAATTTAAAAAAATATTAAATCAAATCAAATCAGAATATTTTATTTCACAAAAACCTACATGGCCACATAGGAAACGCCAGAAGCTAAGTGCACGGTTCCAAATGGTCGTTTCCAATAGTATATACAACACAATACGCTTTCAGCTTCACAGTATCAAGGCCTAAAAAGCAAGTACAATGCTTGTGGGCGAGAAATCTCTTCACACGAAATAAAGGTGACATTTACAGAGATACACATACGTACAGACAGATCCAAAAATGTATACCAATGATTTTAAATTATCAAATCAATGTCATTCATACCTTGTGACAGTGTCTGTCGAAAACACAATGAGTCATATAAACAGGATGTAAGAAAACCCATCACATAGCCGTCAACTGCGCATTATGAAAATAAAACTAAGTAACATGCAACAAAAATAATTGCTGGGAAACGACTTTTAATTTTGGTGTGAAAATTTGCTGTTTGCGGTAGTGTGCTTGTGCATGCAACGGTACCGGGCTCTTGGGGGTATGTAAAGTTGTGTTATAACATTAAAAACTTGTTTTGGTAAAAAAACGCCAGTAAAAGTTGGAATTTTGACCTTCAATATCTTCGTAATCTGAAGGTTCCCAGGTATGGTCCAGTACAAAAAAATTATAACAATGACGGAGAGTACAAGTGACTCTCCGGCTTCGATAAGTGTCTTTTAACACCCGTTATGGACGCCCGGGTAATGTAAAAAAATTGTCTAGAGAACAAGGTATTTAAAAAAAAAATGCCCTATTGAAATTAAATAAAAATGTATATTTATATTCATTCAATAAAATGTTACCGTATATGTAGATCGACAAAGTACTCTCTGCTCTTGCATTAATAAAAACTTTTCGCGATTTTTGCATATGCTGGATTTTTCACCTTAGTTAATCCTGACATTCAAATTTGATAAAAATAAAAAAAAATGTTTTTAAAGATTTTTATTGTGTAAAATAAACAATTAGTAGTCTGTATTTCCTCCGGTAACGCGTATAACACAATCGCAGTGATTCGGCTACTCAATATGAGTTCAACCAAATCACGTTGCGGAATGGCCGCCCACGTCCGTTGTAACAGGTAACAAAGATTTTCTGGAGTGTGTACGGCATCCATACATTTACGTATATCGCAATATCTGCCAGTAAAAACGTGACTCAAACGTGAAAAACTGTACAAAAGTTATATTTCAGGAGTATTAAAGTTCCTGGCACGTTCTTCTTAGTGGATTCGGCAAAGCTTTAAAAGGTATGCAGCTCCGGTGTATTTCGTGACAAAAAGTTCTGATTTTTGGTGATTAAATAACATTAAACGAAACTTGGTTTTGGAGTCTTTTAAGGAAATAATTATTTTCAATCTAGTTTTAACGTCGTAGTTATAGTACCTATTTGATTGTTTGAGTTTCTGCCGTTTAATAAACAGAGTATCATCCTCCTCTAAAACTCTCCAGCGCTGGGGCTCTGTCTCGCATAGGGTCGTAGCATTATGCTGAGCGATTGCCGTTTTGCGTGAATGTGACGCATATTTTCCACCAATTCGTTATTTTTTGTGTTTGTTTGTTTTTTCTTTGCGTCATATTTACCGCAAATAAATGTATTTTCTTTCTAATACAATTTATTTGGGGCCGGCGCAACATGTTCTTCCATCTCTATTAGCCTTCATCTCTGACGTCACCCCCCTTTCTAACCATATCATCTTTCACACAACACACTTCACGCTTTGTTCTTCCTCCTCTTATAAAAGCATTAATATTTAATAAAACAACATTCCTATTCAAAACAAAAAATACTAGAAGATAACGCTAGCTAAGATATCCAACTGGAATTTAGCCATCCAAAGATCCCAAGGTACATAATTATTTGTGCTATCACTCCGCACTTCGGAATGAATCTGTGCCTGGCTGAAAGGCTGAGGATACCTAGTGAAAAGTGCCGTTTAATCTTAATTAGAGCGCTAGGATTCTTGGCTTCTATTTCTGCTATAAACTCTGACTGAGAGACGGTAGTGTCTCTTTAGTAAGAAAATAACTAGGTTTGCAAGGTAGGTACCGAGACTGACTATCTAAGGCAAGATTAAAGAAAGTTTACTTGCAGAGACCAATACGTGTGGGTGGTGATATAACGGTCCAATTGGCGTGGGTGCTGTGGTCGACCCTGGGTATTATACATCATTATATATATCAGCAAACGTTGTCATTTCCATACAAGACTTTATCAAACCGCATGCCCTGTCAAATGTGGACGACAGTATCTTATGACTGCGGCAGCCAGCGGAGTTCGCGTAGCTAAATTTTGGACCAAACATATTTGTTTTTTTTAAATATTACTTTTAGCCATCGATAGAGCGATGGTCCACTGCAGCCGTCACCGGGATGTCACCAAGAAACGAGATTATTCCAACCGAACGTGACGTCTCGGTGAGTCCGGTGACCGCGTCCGAACTCGACGGTTCAGTATGTTAGGCTGCTTTCATATAGAAGCGAGTTTTCTGGCCCGACTCTCGGTACAGGTCGGTGCAGGTTGATCTTTGAAAAGAAGCGGTTACATATTTTACCTGTTTCTTTATGTGTGAGCGCTGTTAACACGGGACTATTTCACTCGCACCGATCAGTACCGACTTGTCTGTGCCGGGAACCCGCTTCTTTATGCAACCACCCTAATGATAGACAAAACAAAAGCCGGGCGAACGGCGCCGGTACGACTACAGTATGTGGACGAGATCATACATGTTTTGTATTGCTGGCACATCGGCCCGTCACAATCTTGAGTCGAGTTCTGGCAGACACGCCAAAGTAGTCGAAACTTCGGTGGCCGGGATGACGGCACTCGGGTGACGAACGTGCGTTAGACATGCGGCCACAGTTAATGTATGTATCGCTAATTCGGCGTCGTCCTCTCGTTCTCGGTGACCTTCCAGTGACGATGGCGGTGGACAAACGCCCTTATGTTAAAAAGAAGCATAGTTTTTCTTCTTCTTGCGTGAACTATCGGCACGAACTACATTCTTAGAAAAACTCATGCCGGTGTAAAAATATTTTTCAGTCAGTAAGGTAGTAGGTGAAAGCAGTGGTGACCCAGTAGTATCGGCCCCGACTTACGAGTCGTAGGTCTTGAGTTCGAACCCAGGCAGGCACTATAGTTAGTCTATTTAATTTCATCAACACTGCTCTCAAAACGGTGAAGGAAAACATCGTGAGGAAACGAAAAAATGTCTTAGAACCAAAAATTCGAAGACATGTGACATCTACCAACCCACGCTGTGCCCGCGTGGTGGATTATGGCCGACTCCTGCTCATAGAGAGGAGGCCTGTATCCCAGCTGTGGGAAAATGATAGGTGGTTATGCTTAAGGTGGGTAGGTACTGTTGTTGACTCCCCAATATACGCTGGGTGTATATTTAAGTATTGCCACATGTGGAGGCTTTTCTCCCCATATCATTGTTACAGTATTTGGTTTCCAAATAGATTTAATTAATCATCCAGACACAATTACAAATTCTAATGTTTGTTACCAGTCTCAACTACCAACAATAAAACCGTTTACGAAACTAGTAAAACAATTTTCCAGCTTCAATCCTACTAGTTTCAAGACAATCATTTTCTTAATTGCTCGTACATTTGTCTCAGAATCTAAACGTTCTAATAGATCTCCAGAACATTTACTGCTAAGCCAAATGGATTTACCAAGCGTATTGGAGGTGTACTCGCCAGCAATACTACTTACGAGATTAAGCGTCGGTAAATGGAATACCTATTATTGGTTATCGGCTTAGTATTATTGGCAAGTATATTGGCAAGCTGTTGCGATTTGCGAGTTTTTTATTTGGTCTTTAGATAAGTAAGTTATACAGCGGTCGTATCGCTCCTAAACTGAAGAAACTGCTCTTGATTTTTCTTTCTCTCTTATGGGTTTGATGGGTCTGTAGCGGCATCCGCAATGCCACAACGCTACGCGACACATTGACGTCACGCAAAATCCTGCATCACGCAAGCAGAGTTTACCGCGCAACAAACATATATACAACGCCCCGACATCAATCGTCGGGCAGTTGCCAGACACGACATCCATCTCGTCGGAGGATCCTCCCTTTTCTATAGAGGATGAGTGAACTTTACACCCTGTTCCTCATTCCTTTATAGGTCTTGTAAATGGCAACTTCGGAATTAAATCAGGAGGATATGATTTCCCTTAGCAGTTTTAGCGTTTGACTGCGATTAAATTTTTAGCTGATAAAAATTTCTACATCGCCTTATTCCCTTAAAAAAACTAAAATTCTATTCTGCACATAGGTACAGATACTCCTATTGCGAAACGGAATGTTTTAGGCTTGACGGGCAAACAGGCAGGTATAGATAGAAACTTGTAATCTTTAAGTTCCTTGGTGTTTGTGTGCTTTATTTCTTTTATGCATCACTTTTCCAGTGCATTTAAAAGGATTTTCTTTATTTAATTTTTTCCCTTATTCTACAAAAATGCTCTTAAATCTCGATGAAATCTGATGATAATCTTATTCTATGTGTTTACTTACCTCAATACAAATCGAGTTCACCGAGATGCACTCTTCCACTTCATTTCAGAATATGGGTTAAAGACCACATATACCGCGTTAGGGTTTGAATAAAGGAGGTCGTTTATTACCGTATCATAGCTAGCCAAACGTGCGGAAAACTGATCTCCCTCACGCCAAGAAAACTGCTGGGGAATAGAAAATACTTTAGCCTCACTTTATCCCGCGATAAGGCATAGCTGCCGTTAATTTTAACACGTTTCAGGGTACTTCACAATACCGTGGCCCTGGCGCACAAGCAACTGAAGGAACACGAGTGGGTTTTAGTCAGTAAGAGTCTGACATGCCCTTCTGCTCCGCTCAGAGCGGGAGAGGTCATTTGATGATTTCCCAACCAAAAAAAGAAAAGGTACTTCACAGTAAAATTTCGTTAAAGTCTTCAATATTTTGACAGGATAAAGAGATATTTTAACATTGATTTTCAGAACAGATTCAAAGAATTATTTCCATCCATGGTTTGGGCGACCTAGCAAACATTAATTATTTATTGTTCCCTATGCCTCACCAAGTGTCAATTATTTCAAGCAGACGATATCATAAAATTGCGTGTTACTGGTTTTTTCCATCTGGGATTTCTCAGTAACAACCCGGAGTCCGGATTTGTGACCGATTGATGGCAATAGAGTCGCCCCTATTACATGGGACTTAAACATAACTGGCGAGATGTGGGTGTACTATAGATTCCGTGCTGCCTTACCTTTCGCGGAATACTGGCATGATGTTATGTTATGTAAACACCATAAAAATGTAAAATACTTACCAATGTATCTCACCACTCACACTATAATTAAATCCCAAGCAAGTCACATATAAAAAAAATACATATCCGACATATTATTCAGTCACTGAACGATAAGTAATATTTCACTTCATTATTTATTCATTTCACATTTCAATATTATTAAGTGAATATCATTTCATAATAATTTTTCATACCTTTCAACGTAATTAATTACTTATTTCACATCAACTGTAGCTAAGTGCGTGTTTTCATTCCATCAACCACTTTTTGACGTAAAAACCCACTAAAGCAGGGTAGTTGTTACTTTGTTATTCCCCATCAATTTGTGTATTAACGAATGATATTAAACATTAAGCTTGAAGTGTCGTAAAGTATTCGAATTTATTAACCTGTGAAGCTAAAAGGCGCTATTCTTTATTTTGTTATCATCAAAAAGTTTGGTCTTAATCAAATAAATATCTTTTTAAAGGGGATGCGCCAAGGTAGCCCGCGAAATTCAAATTTACTTACGTTTTTTGCAATTTGCAGGTCAGTGTCAGGTTGTATGTTGATCTAAATATGATTCGCGGCATATGATGCAAAACAAAGATAGTCTGAATGTCGGCGGCATTTCCCCACAACAGAATACCGTAGGACATAACACTATGAAAATAGCTAAAGTACACTAAACGGGCTGGACGCCAGTCACTCACAAAGGATCATAATTATTGGCATTGTTGTCGAAGCGCCTGTCTCTATGTTTATAAATATGTGAACCTTTGTGAAGAAAGAACATAAAGATATATTATTGTATTATTATTATACTAATATTATAAAGAGATAAATATTGTTCAAGAATCTCTAACAATCAAGCAAAACATTCTTACATAAAAAAAATGCATACATACATGAAGAAATCTTTTTCGCATCGATATTTAAAATTATGTAATAATATTTTCTATATCTGTTTACAATAATTTTACTAGTGTATTAAAAATAAAATTCTACATAAATATTACCAGCTGAATAAACTTTATTGTAACAGTGTATAAAGTACCCAATGTTACCTATTACAAATCAACATATTTTTTTAAAGAAATCAAATTTATAATCGTTTGGTATTATTTGGCACTAAGCGTTTTAACACTAGTTTGCAGTGAAACAACACATCTCTTTTTGTTAATTTATTCGTGTGACCTTATTCGTCTCGAACTAAATATCGAAAAAAAATCGATGTCAGTTTTGGTTTTGTATTTATGCATATACACGGAACATGGAACCGCCAATGATCCTCAATACTAAATATTTCATTTTCTTGTAGGTAAGTAGGTACTTCGAAAATTTTGTTGTAAAATACGTAAATCCAAATTATTAAGCAAAGATTGCCTACGTAGCCCTTCCTACCTAAATTGACCGTTTTCACACGGTTTTTGAATTGAGAATTTGAAGTTGAAAATATGACAAACTATCCTTTAGCTATTGTAAAGGTGATTGCCGCGTAATTCAAATATTTGCGGGCTACGATGCTAAGTAAAAACAGCCGCAGGTGTCGATCGATCAGGTTATGCTACGCTTGCCGCGGTTGGTTCGTGGATGCGTGACCATCTTGACATACCAAGACCCCTCCGTGCCTCAGAAAGCACGTTAAGCCATAGGTCTCGGCTGTCATTCGTGGACGATAACGATCGATAAATTTTGACATTCAAATCCTTATTATATACATCACTGACTATTGTTGACTTACTACTATTATTCTAGTTGACATTGCCTATGTTATTTTATGATTATAGTTATAATTATTTGATTATTTTTAATTGTCTAACTTATTTTAACTATTAATGGAAATTATGACCAAATAACTGTTTACTTTATCATTATGTTAAAAAAATTATTATTGTCTTTCTGCACTGTGGGTTTCTTTCATTCATTTACATTTATTATGTACTGTAGCATGCCAAAACATATGTATATATTGCTGTGCCCTGACAGGGTCAATGTATGAAACAAATATTATTGTAACATCTTGTACACTACATTGAATGCAATAAATGATGATTATGATTATGACCTTTGACAGTCGTAACGGGTCGTCAGAAACCCGAAAGACTGACAAGCAGCCTTACCAAAGGGGTATCGTATTACCCAATAACTGGGTTGTGCAGGTCAGATAGGCAGTCGCTCCATGTAAGTTACTGGTATACAGCTGCTTCCGGTTAGACTGGAAACCGACCACAACATAGTATTGATAAAGCTAGGCAGATGATGATGCTGAAACAATCACCTTAAATAATACTAGTAGAGTTTAACAAGTTTACAACTTCCAACTCTCAATTCAAAAACCGGGCGTGTATCACAAAAAAAAAGAAGTAGGCAGTCATGAGAACTGCCGACAGAAGTGAAAACTTAAAACTATGAAATAACAGTAATTAATTGTGTTGTAGTATCAAACATTTAAATGTCATAATTTGTAATTTAAAAATATGTAGCTATTTAGTTTTTTTTTTAAACTACATTTCTATTTTTATTTTTTACTTTTTAGTCTCGTATATTTCTTTTTTAGTTTTTTAGTTAATAAGTCTAAAGTCAACGAAGTTATGACTTGAGCGGTTTATTAGGAGCCACTGAAGAGTTCCACTATCACCTCTTGGCTCCATCATCAGACCGTCGTTGCCTAAGCCCAATGTATTGGACGCATCAAAACGAATCATACGAACCCAAACTCGAGGGATTTACTAATAGCTATTGAAGAGTTCCACTATCCACCTCCTGGCTCTATCATCAGACCCTCGTTGCCTAAGCCCAATGTATTGGACTCGTCAAAGCGAATCAGATGTGCTCAAATTCGAGGGGTTTACTAGTAGCCACTGAGGAGTTCCACTGTCCACCTCCTGGCTCCATCATCAGATTAGCTCCAGAATATCAAAACAGTTTTATTATTCGTACTAAGTACATATACATACAAAGTTTCATTTCGATACGACAATTAGAAGTAGGTTAAAATTTACTTGTAAGGTTTTATTACATTGTTAGTTACAAATGAAGCTAATTAAGGTATGTTGTTAAAAATGACTAATTATAAATTAGTGACTCTGTGAGCTGTAGACCTCACGAGTCTGTCTTTCCATAACTTAAAACTGAATAAATATTCACCTTGAAACAAAAAGCGTCGCAAAGAGCGCGACATTGCTGAAATATGTTTTTTTTTTTACGTTTTCAACCCCGTTTTCCCCGCCGTTTTGAAAAATATCGAAAAACTGAATCGACAAAAGATATCCCTAAAATTCTCGAACCTGCTCATAAAATTTCACGAGAATCGGTTGTTGGTTGTAGAGGAGAACAGCCGCACATCCGGACATACGTAAGCATTTTTGCCCAAGCTGAAGCAGAGACGCTTCGCGCTCGCTCGGTCAATTCAAATATATATTAGGCTTTCACTGTTGGCCCAGTGCAACATGTCATTCTCATAGCTACAGATAAACTATGAACATTAGCATGTCGGAGACGCGAAACCCATAAGATTTTCCCCTACCAAAAATCGCTCAACAAAGTGGCAGTTTTCACTTTAAAAAAATTAAAGGTCCAATTCCAATCTATAAAGCTAATTGTCACAATGTAGGCCATGTCCTTCAAAAGGGTCGAACACAATTGAATTGTGCGAAGGATTGAGGCTCTTCGTAATTTGTGACGCCATTATTTCAGTTTTTACGACTCTGGATGTTTCGTGTCGCGATTACGATTTTAGGTACGTACTGGAAGTTTGTGGTGGTCTAAGTCACGATTTTAAGCGGGATTCTTTTGTTTTTCTGGAGTTTAATCTATGGTCTCCACGTAGCATCTGCAATTTACCGGCGAATGACGTCACTGAAACGTTATAACGTTATTCCGTAACGTTAAACTGATTTACATCCGTCACCTCACACTTCAGGATCAGTTGAAAACCAGCGCCAGGCACTAGTTATCTGACATGTTTGCTGAACTGGACCTATTTAACGCAGCCGCGAGGCACACACTTTCCTGCTAAATGCTCACAACGCACTTTACACTTTTTATTTGTTTGTTTTCTTTTCTTTTTATTTTTTTTTACTTGTAGGTATATGTTGTGTTGTGTGCTTTGTAGTCTGTGCTAAATAAACGTATTTTCTTTCTTTCTTTATGAAAATACATTAGTGTGTTTTCCTAGAGACGTTTTTTGATAACGTAAAGTCAAACCCTGCTGTCATAATTTTTTTGACAGTCGTCACTGTTTGTGGAGGCCACCGCTTCTCTAGGAAACCTTAGCTTTAGAAGACTCTTACGTTGACTATAGGAGCGATGTAGCTAATACTACCCTTATAGAGGTATGAGGAACAGGGTGTAAAGTTCACTCATACCTCCATAGAAAAGGGACGGTCCTCCAACCAGACGGGTATTGTGTCTGGTGGGCAACTGCCCGATGTTTGATGTCGTGGCGTTGTATATAAGGTGTATCTATTCATACACGAAATATCTGAAGATTCTCTGTTTTTTGAGATTTCAGGTTTGTTCCCATAGTAAAAGTTGTTTGTAATGATGAATACAATTACCTCTTAAGAGATTTCGTGTATGAATAGACAGACCTTATATATGTTACTTGCGCGGTAAACTCTGCTTGCGCGATGCAGGATTTTGCGTGACGTCAGTGTGACGCGTAGCTCGCATGTGGCGTTGTAGATGCCGCGCTACAGCCTTATAAATGATTTCTAATATAAACAACATTAATGTTTTGTGTCCGGTTTAATTGGGCTTCAAATACTCTGTCAGTAACTATCGATTCAACAGTTAATTATTTAAGTGAGTATGTTTTTGGTTTATTCAAAATCAATCAAAATCAAAATATTTGATTTCAATTAAACCTACTCGGGCACTTATGAAACGTTAGAAGCCAAATTGGTCGTTTCCTATGGAGAAGAGCCGGCAAGAAACTCTCCACGGTTACTTTTTTTTAAATAATTGGCTTTTACAATGTATTCAAATTACAGTGTTAATAGGTATGGAAGAACAGTGCAGGCCTGTCAACAAATGGTACTTAACAAAATAGATTGAAATCCATACTTATTATTATAGATCCGAAAGTAACTCTGTCTGTATGTTACCTCTTCACGCCTAAACCACTGAACAAATTTCGATAAAATTTGGCAAGCAGATAGATGGCATCCTGGGGAAGGACATAGGCGACTTTTTGTCTCAAAAATAATCCTAAAAGGGGTCACCCCCTTTTTGGATTATTTTTATAAGGGATGAAAGTTTGTATGGCAAAATTAACATTTCTTAAGTTAGGCATATGAAAATTTCAATTTATTATTTTGGTAAGAAAGAAAAAATTGAGTTGTCCCCCAAGGGAGTATAATAGGGAATTTTTGTTCTGCTAGCACGTTCCCGTGGGATAATTTAGGATATCCACGCGGCCGACGCCGCGGGCAGAAGCTAGTATCAAATACATATATGTAGGATCAGGATTGCCGAGCGGCATATCGTCAGGATTTGGAGTTCCCATTTTATTGGGATAAACAAGACTGTATAAACAATTACAGGGTTTTTACTATAGTAGGTACAGGTAAACCGACAGTTTTGTCGGGAGCAGGGGCTCTTTATCGAGTCGAATCCGAAAATCGACTGACTCGCACGCCGAGTGCACGCTATTTTAAAAGACTATGCCCCCACCTAGCAATCCCACCACGACAACTCTGTCCGATGACGCACGGAAGTACGTCACGTGTTTACTTGATACAAAACACTAAAATGTGCTAAATCTAATAAGACTTACATTATAAAGTAATCAAATAATACAAGAATAATTGTCTTAGTAAATCATTTTAAAATTAAAGTAACATGTCATCAATTGTCTTGAGACAAAACCATCGGTTATAATTATCGAAATAAGTTCCCAAAATCAATTAGTACGTATACTGAGTACTTAATAAATTATGTTCCGATTTATTAGACAGTAATTGATAGTAAAAATCACTTAAATAATAAGAAAAACAAGTTATAACAAACTCTGTTGACTACCCACAATTGTAATTGACAACCAACTCCGACACGGCCAGAACTGACGTTCTACACGACCTCGTGTGATCCTGAAAACAGAATCTTTTGGTGAATATCGTTCGGCCTTTCTGACAAACAAAAGCCTTAACAAAACGTATGTTGAAAAGAAAAATCCTGAATTAGTCAAATAAAATTATTATCAATAGTAGTTGCATAGCAACCATTAAAAATGACCATACTGCTACAGACAATACATAGCTCAATTAAAGTAGAGACATAGTCTCCCAGCCGAAATCACACCATGGGATTCGACAAGTAATTTGGAGTCGAATAGACAACCCGCATAGGCGTCAACATAGACAACCCGCATAAGCGTCAAGTTCAACATCCAAATCCAGGAGTCAACATAGACATCCGATTAAGCGTCGAGATAAACAAGAGTCAACATAGACATCTTGTCAATTCAGCTATACTATGTCAGCAGCAGATGAATCATCATCAGTGTCAACATTGACATCATTACTGACAGTGACTAGACATTCAGGCATTTTTCGCACACGATCATGGGCATATTTGTAAATTCTTTTTGTTACTCAAAGATTTTAACAAATATCTATCACCATCAAATAGTCCTAAAATTCTATAGGGACCTTTAAATTTAGGAACTAATTTAGTTTGGTTCCGTTCCTCATTAGCAATAAGTACAAAGTCTCCAACATGAAACTTTTTCAAAATAGCTTTAGTCTTATCATGTCGGGCTTTATCGTATTAGACAAACTCAACTCAAACTCAAAGCATTTATTTAAAAAAAAACCAATTACAGGCACTTTTGAATTGTCAAGGGGTCGGTCAGTCAGAAAGATGAAGCTAGTTGCCCATTCCAAAGCGTAGTAGGTACCTATGCAGAAGAACGCTTTTAGTTATACCCAGAAGTACAGTCAAGGCAACTTTTAGCACCGCATAGTCCTGCGAATTGGTCAGCTATAAGGGGCAGTGGAAACCTATCTGCTACAGTATTACTATTGAGCACACGGTAGTCTACGCACATTCGATAAGATCCGTCGCGTTTCTTTATCAATAAAATAGGATTTTCAAACTGAGAGCAACTAGGTCTAACTATTTGAGCGTCTATCATAGCATTAATTTTAGAACGAACTAACTGCCTTTCGTCAGGAGTAAGTCTGTAGGGCTTGCGATGGACCGTCTTATGTGGATTAATGAGGCGTATTTTAAGTTCACCCGATGTGACTCGAGTACATGGTAGTCCCTTTACAAAAGCATGAGAATATTTTTGAAGGAGTTCGATCAACTGTGGTTTATATTCGGATGGTACATATCAACATCATAAAAATTCGGAGTCTCAGGAATAGAGCATTGATCAATAATCTTAACTTTTGTAATGGTAAGACTGGTTTCGGTCATATTAACGCGAAACCTAATTTCAATATCTCACGGCCTATCATGATACTATGACTCATATAGGCATCTGGTATCACATGAAAGAGTATCTCTAAGTGATAACCATCTATTTCTACTTCACTCAGAATTTGTTCGGTACATATGATGTTAGAATTTCCTATTCCCATTATATTGACCATACAAGAAATATGTTTGCCAGACAACCTTTCAGCAAATGTTTCAGCAATAAGAGAAAATTCAGCTCCAGAGTCATAACAAAATGCAAGCGACTCACCAGATTTCTGTAGAACACCAGTAATAGGTCGTACATCACAAGATTCAACTCGTTTCACGGATGGTTGGCTGCTCGAAGGCAGACTCCCAGCATCTTCACTGGAACCTCCCGGCCGCCTTCCTGTCGTCTTTGGGCAGCGAGGAGCGACGTGTCCCGACTCCCCACAGCGGTAACAGACGATCTTCTTAGATGTTGCCTTATGTGACGAGCTGGCTGGTCCAGGATGTTTGGTGTTTTCGGCCTTCTTGCGACAGTTTGTAGATTTATGCCCCAATATACCACAAAACTGACATAATATTGTACCTGGGCTGAACCTCTTAGGTTGAGAAGAATCGTGCTGGTCAGAGGAAATCTGAGACTTTCTCTTAAGATGGGATAAGACACTCAGTTCTTGTTGAAGTTTATGCCTAGTAAGTAATTCGGTAGTAAATGCTAATCGATGAGCACGGGAATCAAATTTGGAGACATGGGCCAGTACAGCAGAAACAGCAATGTGTTCGACACTCAGGCTATTCCATTTAGATATCAGTGAAGTGACCTGTCGACTGGCATATGCGGCTAAAGATTCTCCTTCTTTCGGTTGACTATTATGAAGGTTAATGAGAGTAGCGGCAACAGTTTCCGAAACGTCATAACGAGAGAGGAAGAGACTCTTAAAGTCTGTCCAGGTCATGCCTGCATACGATACTTGGGAAAGCCATACGTTAGCACTGTCCTTTAAGGCTTTAGTGAGCGCAATAATAAGATTACCACCTTGAAGAGGTTTTTCCGATAGGCAAATATCAACGGTTGTACTCCAAGATTGAGCATTGGAATCAGGTAAGTCTGGGTCAAAATCGGGCAAGCGGATTACAGTAGACGGACCGGAGTGCGTCTTAATTGCTTCAATTAACTGAGCCATATTATGGTTCTGAAGCTCTAACATTACTCGCCATGGATCACCAACACCTTGCGATTCCTGGGCTAAACCTAATCCCACTTCTGATGTAGGATCAGGATTGCCGAGCGGCATATCGTCAGGATTTGGAGTTCCCATTTTATTGGGATAAACAAGACTGTATAAACAATTACAGGGTTTTTACTATAGTAGGTACAGGTAAACCGACAGTTTTGTCGGGAGCAGGGGCTCTTTATCGAGTCGAATCCGAAAATCGACTGACTCGCACGCCGAGTGCACGCTATTTTAAAAGACTATGCCCCCACCTAGCAATCCCACCACGACAACTCTGTCCGATGACGCACGGAAGTACGTCACGTGTTTACTTGATACAAAACACTAAAATGTGCTAAATCTAATAAGACTTACATTATAAAGTAATCAAATAATACAAGAATAATTGTCTTAGTAAATCATTTTAAAATTAAAGTAACATGTCATCAATTGTCTTGAGACAAAACCATCGGTTATAATTATCGAAATAAGTTCCCAAAATCAATTAGTACGTATACTGAGTACTTAATAAATTATGTTCCGATTTATTAGACAGTAATTGATAGTAAAAATCACTTAAATAATAAGAAAAACAAGTTATAACAAACTCTGTTGACTACCCACAATTGTAATTGACAACCAACTCCGACATATATATATGCACTAGAACTAATCTAGGTATAGTAAATTGACGTTTAATTTGATTAAAAGTAACGTAATTTCACTGGAAGATTAGTCCACTGTGAATATTCAAACAGTGCATGCTTTTTAATAATTAACATAACGAATGTTTTGGTGTATGGTTACGATATGTTTAGTAAATATATAAATTATAATAATATGTATTAAATTTCAAAGCTGTGTATTGTTTTATCACGACAGTGACAGGAGTAGGCAGTAAAAATGAAGTCTGGTAATTATTTCAGTCACCAATCTACAAGGTTCAAAATCAAAATCAAAATATTTTATTTCACATAAATCAACATGGGCACTTATGAAACGTCAGAAGCTAGGTGCACGGTTCCAATTGGTTGTTTCCTATGGAGAAGAGCCGGCAAGAAACTCCACGGTTACTCTTTTAAAAATAAGGGCCTTTTACAATGTTTCAAATTACAGTGTTGATAATGGGAGGACAGTGTAGGCCTGACAACAAGTAACAGGAACTCAAATAAAATGTAAAAAAATATATAAAAAGGTCTACTAATCTACACTCTACAAGTTAAGGTTATCACTTGTTCTGACCAAGCTTATGTCTGGACTTGAATAGAGACTGTGACCTCTGGGTATGTTTCAGCCTTTCTTTTTTCAGAGTAGTCGCATAGGAAACGCCGACCTCATCTAGTTTTTAAAATATAATTGACGTGTTTTTTACAAGCCTACTTTTTCTTACACCTTATATTATAAAGAGAAAAATTAGATTTTTTTGTGTTTGTATGTTTGTTTGTTACGCTTTCACGCTAAAACGGCTGAACGGATTTTAATGAAATTTGGTACATGGGTAGACCATGACCTGGATTAGGGCATATGATAATTTTTATCCCAATATTCTCACGGGACCGAGGCTTATGCGGGTGAAACAGCTGGGGACAGCTAGTATAGAAATAAAAGTCATTAATCATTTATTTAACGCTTCATGAAAGAAAAAGCATAGGTAGTATTACTAAACTAAAAAACACGTGTGGCACTCGGGGACTGCCGCGGTAAAGCTATTGCATAGCATTTTTTATCAACTTATGCAATTATAATTATTTATTTATGCAGTATTTTTTTTTCTTTGATATTAATTCAAGTACAGTCGTACCATATACAGACACATTAAGCGAACGCTCGGCCGAGCTACATGGTAGGCGGAGTGGGGGGTGTTAGGTTTTATTTTCGTCACGGAATTTCTTGATTCGGTCGCCGCGCTCAAAGCCCGCGATAAAAGCTATGCAATAGCTTAAAAATAACTTGCATGTAATAATTCCGATATTGCGAAGCTCACAAAAAAATACTACCGCAAATTTTAAAGCAAATAATAAAATGGCGCTTTTAAATAAAATGTAAAAACAATGGATTTTGTAGCAGAGTTATGGCAGCTCTATAATTTGACAAATAGTTTTGAATGGTATACCTGACATTGCGGTGCAGATATTTAAAAATAAGACTTCAATATCAAATTTTTATAAACGTGTTCAATATTTCATAATTATCAAACTTTATTTCATCTATTATTCACAAATATCAAGTATATTCAAATTAATCATACATTGCTTTTAACTGGTAAAGGAATAAGTAGTTAGTCTATTAAATATTAGAACAGAATTTAAAATCAACTAGAATTACGAAACATGTTAAGGCTCCCACAGACAGGCGCGACGCGACAGCGCTACACAAAGGTGCCGCTCGTCGCGCGACACGCGGTGCCTTTGTGTCGGGCGTTGCGTCGCGCCAGTGTGTACGAGCTTTTACACTTAAACCACCTTAAAATGACCTTTAAACAGAAGACACCTTTTAAATTTGATTTAATTCTCCAGAACGCGAACAATAAACAAACCATTAGGACAAGAATCTTCGAAACGGGGCTCAGAAATATTCCCATTAATTTTGTAATTGTTTCTTACTTAATTGCAATGGTACTACAAATAACCTGGTTTTAAGTCTCAAGGTATTATTTTTAAAGTACGGTTCTAATTTTGTAACACACTCCAAATGACAATCGCTGTCATTTTGACAGTTCGAGAACATCCATTGCATTGCATTGGTTGTCGTGAACGAAGGTTTTAAAATATACGGCGTAATGGACTTTACCGCCACAAAACCGATCGAATACGCGATGCTTAGAGGAGGAAGGCCTATGTCCAACAGTGGACGTCTTTCGGCTGAAATGATGATGAATGGACATTGTTAAACTGTCAAAATGTGTAGGATTATGTTACGTAATTAGAACGCTGGAACTGTCAACGGGACAGAAATTTTGGACTCAATAATTGAAGTTTGTTTTTCGGTAAACAGGAAATTCGGTACATAACTCTACAGTATTAAAATACTTTATAGTTCTGTGCTCGTAACTGTCAACATACAACTGACTACTTTGGATGTAAACCTATGCTAACAGAGTACTTTTATTATACCTATGTCAAAACTAGTCCAAACTTCTTCGTCCGTTGATCAAGTTACTGAACTAATTTTGAATTCAATACGTGTACCCGTTTCAAGTTTCTGTTATTCCGTTGGACAACATTAACGGTCGGTGACGTTTTCTACAATCATTTTGATCGTGATTAAAAAATTATAGGTACAAGTGTTAAATGTTGTAAGCTCCCGCCTTCTTCCCATGTTGGTAGGCAGAAACTACAGAACGCCACTTGCTACGATCCTTACATACTCCTTTTGCTTCGTTTACGTTCATACGTCGTGCTCACGCCGGTTGCGAGTACTATGCGCCTGTCCTTTCTGAAGAACATTACCAATAAGGTCACTATATGACTATACACACACACACACACACACTGACGGTACACATACTCACGTATGTGTACCTAAGTGTTATTTAATCATTTGATAGTCCGATTGATTTCGATAGTGACTATGCAGCTCTGAGAAATTTTATTGTTGCCTTGCGTGTACTCTTATTATGGCTCACTAGATTGCACTTGAAATTAATAGAGTTATAGCCTTATAAACTATATGCCTACTTTTTACTGTATTTTCCCAACATAAAACCAAACAGTTTAACTTCACAACCAATTTCAGCACCCTAATTACGTAACACACTATCTATCACAATCTGAATCATTTTGAAGCCTTTTGCTAATCCATTGCTTCGTATGTTCGAAAAATTTGTCTGCTCAACAACGTAAATAACGCAATGAATATTGTTGAACTGTCAAAATGAAAGCTATTCGTACTGATAGTGTGTTACGCAATTTCCCTGCTGGTTGGATTTCAACCCTAATCCTGCTAACACTTCCTTACTTAAGCTATAAGTGATAATCAGAATTTAATTCCGTGCTACATACAGGTGCGTATGCTATAATCAATAGCATAATAGCTTACAAGGGTATTTGCTAAGAGTATTTGCTCGTGAGTCCTAATCCTGCCTTGTTGAATTGTTGTGTTAATCCCTTTACAAATACAAACAGTTATATACAAATGGATTAGAAGGCACTTACAGGGTTGAGCCAAGTTTGGTGATTAAGGGAAAACTCTCTAACAAGCTATTAAAAGGTCTATTTGGAGGCTTAGGTTTAGTAGTAGTTAACAAGTTAAATAATCCCGATAATGGTAATTGATGTGTAACTTTAGTAGCAATTTCAAGAACTTTCTTAATGTGAACATCGAAGTAAAAGAGTTTATACGTGACGAAAAAAAAATGCAAAAAGTCTTCGAATGGACCCATCAACATAATTGGAGACTATCGAAGCATAAAAGCTTATTCCACTAGAAAAATTCAAAATGACACTTGACTTTTTTCTCGAAAGTAAAATACTCAATAGTTAATGTCATCGTTATTAATCTTCACGGCACTCAAGATTGATGAAGGGTAGCTTTTCGATCCAATCTTACAAATTTAATTATTTTAATTCTGACGGTATTTTTGTAGCTGCGACATATGGTGCCAGAATATGACGTAATATATAGCCCGCCCACAATAATGGTTTGGTTTTATTAGCGATCATTGCTGTTACCATGGCAACCACCCGAGTACAGCGCCATTATCTCGGAAATTTTATTAATCAGTTAAGCAATTTATATTAGTCTCTACGGCGATGTCAGAAGGTTCAGATGTGAAAATACACATGCTGCAAGGTTCCATTGAGCATAGGCTTTGAACAAATTTTCTTGGAAATTATTATGTTGAGCCCATGTAACATTTTAAATCCCTTTGAAGCAAATTCCGTTTTGAAACTTTTTATTTGTATGCATAATTTACTTAAATTGTTTTTGTTTGTTCACAGATGGACTGGCGGGCAACAGAAGTTTGTAAGAGGAAGATAATTTGGAGTTAACATGCTGTCCGTTTGCAATATTAGCAGCCATGATGACTTGGCAACTTTAGCTAGGTGATATGTCCCCGCTGCGATGTCTCTCAACGGAACCACCTACCTAGGCGGAGGGGTCTTAATCCTCACCAAAACACTCACTGGAGAATCAGTGGAAGTGATAGACGAGCCGAAGTCCAACAAAACAACAGATATAATCGATGTTAAAATAGTTCAAGTTGCCTTTTGTATTTTATACACAGTTATCTTCGTTCTCGGCGTTTTTGGCAATGTCCTGGTCTGCTATGTCGTCTTCCGGAATAGAGCGATGCAAACCGTCACAAACCTCTTCATTACTAACTTAGCACTCTCTGACATACTGCTATGTATTTTCGCTGTGCCTTTGACGCCTATGTACACGTTCCTAGGAAGATGGGTTTTCGGAAGATTGCTCTGTCATCTAATGCCATACGCTCAAGGCACAAGTGTTTACATATCTACGCTCACTTTAACATCAATAGCTATAGACCGATTTTTCGTCATAATATACCCTTTTCATCCTCGTATGAAGTTGAACACTTGTATACTTATTATAATATTCATTTGGGTATTTTCCCTGGTCGTAACCTGCCCATACGGTCTCTTCATGGGAATACAAACGACGAACAATAGGACGTATTATTGCGAAGAAAGTTGGCCTTCCGATAAATCTAGAAAAGTATTCGGAGTTTTCACAACTGTATTACAATTTCTAATACCATTTTTAATAATAGCTATATGTTATACATGCGTTAGTATAAGATTGAATGACCGAGCGAGGTCGAAACCAGGTGCTAAGAATACCAGGAGAGAAGAGGCGGACAGAGATAGGAAAAGACGCACAAATAGAATGCTCATATCCATGGTGGCTATATTTGGTATATCATGGTTGCCCATAAACTTGATCAATATTTTCAATGACTTCTACGCCCAGATGACGGAGTGGAACTATTACTTCGTGTCATTCTTTCTCGCTCATTCCATGGCGATGGCGTCAACATGCTACAATCCTTTTCTATACGCATGGCTGAACGAAAACTTTAGGAAGGAGTTCAAGCAAGTGCTTCCTTTTTTTGAGTCAACTGGCGGAGTGAGAAACAGTTATCATTCTGGTCGAATGCCAACTCACAAAGCGGATAAAATATGTAACGGTAATGATACCATTCAAGAAACTTTATTGGCTTCTTCATTCAATAGAGGGCCGTCGATAAAGCAGCGGATATTGGAAGGCAATGGGAAAAAAGATAGCAGTGTTGAGGTAGAGAATATTATTTTAGAAGATAAGACAATATCAGCAACTTTTCATACGAGAAGCGAAAACGTAAACTTGCAGTTAATAGATGAAGAATCACAACTCAGTGAGCCGAGGGAGACGAAATCGCCTATGTAATTGTAAGTATCAACATCATATTGAATAACTCTGATATTAGCATAACATCTGTGAACTTGTTCTTGTCAGGACCAGGCTTGAACGTAATAATATTTATCCAAAATCATAACCTATTCAGAAGCTTGTCATTTTTGTTACAAATCACTGATGTATGAATCTCAAACATAAATTCAGACACCAAATAAGCTTCATATCTGTTATGCCAGTTAAGACACCTCATAAATAGAAAATACTCTTCGCATACAACAAAAGAGTTCCGTGACAATATTCAACAAGTTCAACACATGCTCGATCTCTGAAATCTTCACGTGACCCAACTTTCTAACTTAAATTTTCACCTATTCCCCTTTTATTAGCGTAATTGGAAAAGTTGCGCGCAGGCGACGATGTCTTAAAAACTTTCGATAAAACCAATTACAAAAGTGACTGCTCTTAGTTTTCAATTTGGAACAAAGTTTTGTATATAAAAATGAGCAGCTGAAAGCAAATTACAGTAAGTTTTAAGAATCTGGGTGGTATGTTTGTGGGTTTCTTGGTGCGTCACCTTTATAGTAAGTGAGTTTGTTGGTAAACAACGACAACTGAATTGCACTTTTTGTTCTATTAGCTTGTTTTTGCGTAGACGTATTGGGGCTTCGAAAATATATGTCGATCGTCCAAAACTAATTCCCTCCAGTATAATTAAACAGGAAATTGGAGTTGTTTGTCAACGGTCAAAGGAAATTACTCTATAAACGACATTAACATGGGTCCTGACAAGTTTCGCTAATATTGATAGTTTGTTATCAGAAGGATCCAATCGGGTTATACTACATCCTAAGTTTTCATTATATATATCCTTAAACTGGTCAACAACAAAAACACAAAATTCCACAATTTAACCGTCTAACTATACTTATTGGCATGTAATTTAATTCAAATGAGTGCTACAATTCACTCCATTATAAAAGCAAATCTCGAATCTCTATCACAACTATCAAGTTGGGGATAGTTATCAATAATTAGGAGCTTTAATTATATATTTATAAAGGTTTACCAACTTCTATATACAATATATCGGGTGTAAAAAGACACTTAACAAAGCCGAGAGACATTTGTACTCCCCGTCATTGTAATATTATTTTTGTACTGGACCGTACCTGGGAACCTTCTGGTTACGGAGATATTAAAAGTTAAAATTACAACTTTTATTGACGTTTTGTTTTTACGAAAACAAGTTTTTAATATTATAACACAACTTTTAATACCCCCACGACCCCTGTACCTTTGCATGCACCCAGCACAATATTTTGAGTGCGTTACGTTGCGCACTACCGTAAACAACGATTATTCAGAACAAAAATTAAAATATTTAATATTAAAAAACTTATTATTATTATTATTAAAAATAAAATTCGTTTCCCAGCAATTAGTTTTGTGCAATTTTACTTAGTTTGATGTACAGAATGCTTAGTTGACGGCTATGTGATGGGTCTTTTTACACCGTGTTTTATAAGTATAGGTAATAATTATTACATTATTAGTCTACAGTAGCCAATTAGTTTAACCACCATTCTTAAACATAAGAGTTAACACGAAAAAATGAGAATATAAAACTAATAGCGCTAGAATTAAAGTGTGGCAAAATTAAGTCATAAAAAAAGTGAAATACAGACAGTATTGCAATTTTGCCGAATTATTTAAAACAAAGCCATAAACAACACGAACTATAATAAAAATGAGATCAAAATAAAAGAATATACCTAACTATAGTTCATTTATTATAGAATTAGAAAAAAAACGGCAAAATAACGACAGTTATTGTGTAATTTTGTTCAAATGACTGCACTTTAAAGTATTTTTTTTTATTATGTAAATGGTAAATACATTACATTGCTTTGTATTTATCGTGAAATAACTGAGTTTATTATATGTTTATATCGAAATAACCAAAGGTGATAATCGTTATTTTTCTAATGATATATTAAAATAATAATAATTTTGAGTTTAAAGTCAGTTAACAATAAACGATGAACTTATTAGTTATAGCTAATTTAATTTGTCAACTAGGTATTAATAACATGATACCAATTAACATCAGAATCAATAGATAATTTGACTAGCATACGATCCTGTATAAATTATCGTGTTCTGCGGGGTGATTGCGTAACACACTAACAGTAGGAATGGAATTAATTTTGAACAATTTTTAGAACATATGCAGCAATGAATTATGAATGGGGTGATGAATATGAATAATTCCATTCCTTGAAATTTGAATGACAGCTGTAATTATAATTATTGAACAGAAATTTTGACGTCTTCTTTGAGAGACTTACGTAAATTATGCCAGCCAAAGCGAATTGTGTTTCACGGAATTTATCGCGTTTCATTTCAAGTACATATTATTTCATGTGCTTACTCTTATGTTTTTGACGCTTTAGTCCCCAGAGGTTGTCTATAATATTCAATAGTTTCCTTCTTTATTTCTCTACCCTATTACCCTTACCCTAGTTTATTATTTTTGCATTTGTTTCCTATATTGTTACAACATGTTCACTTCTTGTCATGTCTTTCTTCCTTGTGTCTTGCGGCTCAATAAGTTTACGGTAGATTCAACCGATCAGTCTGTTCGAAGTTTCATCCTTATGCGGCTGTAAGCTTTCTTTCACACACAAGTACGGGCTACACGGGAATTTTATTTGATCTTTGATCTCGTTCGAAGCTGATTCTTAGCAGAACATCATTGACAGTTTTTAACCGACTTAAAAAAGGAGGCAGTTCTCAATTCGTCTGTATGTTTTTTTTTGTATGTTTGTTACGCGATATCTCCGGCAATCATAGATCGATAAAATAAAAAATAGATGTGATATGCCTCAGGAGTGGTCCCATAATAATTTTATTAAATTTAGTTGGGTAGTTTTTCAAATTACCTTCAATAATACATATTTTTTCCACTAGTGTGTACTAAAAATGTTATATTAACTTGCTGTCACTGTTATTTACATAGCAAGTAGTGGTATACGAATTTATGTGGAGTAGATTATACCACAACTAAAGAGAGAAAATTATTTATATTAAAAAAAAAAAAAAAACAAACCGATTTCCAAAAAAAAAACACCACAAAGTGAAGAGTAAATTTAATTTCGGAAGTCGGTATCTTTGGTTTTGTATTTACGTTGTTTTTTGTAAAAAGTTTTTTGGGAGTCTTTATTCGCTCACAAATTTCATAAAAAAATTAACATGAACACTGTCTTTTTTGTTAGCTTTATCGAGAATAGACATGACTTCTTCCTTCTCAGAAGCCATCTATTTATTTTCGAAAATCAGACATTTAAGCGCTAGCTTATGCCTTTAATTAAATTTCTATTTGCCGCGGTAGAACAAAGACAAGAGCAGGCTTTAATTAAACTAACGATCTAAGATAATAATTTATGAGAAGCGCGCCACGTATTTGTATATGAACCGAGCCGGGGCAAATTATGGCATTGTTTGACTGGATTCAGTTAGCATAAAGTTGAAATTGGTTTCTAACTTTTTGATCAACTTTAATCCGGTTCTCGTGTGGTCTTCTGACCTCATTTGTATTCTCACCACTGTTCTGTTTCTTATGTAGGTCAATTTTTATACCGTCAAGTTTCTTATTGACACTATCATAAGGCCCACTTGCGTGTTCATGGGTTATTCTAAATAACTCGGAGTTAACAGCTAACTCAGGGTTTATCAAATAATACATCTTGCGCCAGCAAGAGTTAGAGGTAAACCTAGAGTTAAACTTTTAAATATTAAATCCGCTGATGTGGGAGAGTTAAGTCGCTAAACTCTGGGTTAGTGGTATTGTTACCACTAACCCAGAGTTTAAAAAAAAGAAGTTAGAAAGAATGCCAAGGCGTTCTTTCTGACTTTTTTCTTATTGCTCGTCTCCTAAGGGTAGTAGCGTGATGTCAAATAGCCTATAAACTTCCTCAAAAATTGGGCTATCAAATGCAAATAGATTTTTTCAAGTCCGATTGGTTTTTTCTAGAGATTAGCGCGTTCAAACAAACAAACTCTTCAGCTTTATTAAAGAATGTCTTCAAGAATCCCCGGACAGCTCTTTGGAGCATGATGGAATCTTGATGTGTCAATAACATTCACCCTTTAATCTCTGTTGCTTGGCCTTGCAGATTAATCAAACATCTACTCAGAATCTATTTTGAAACGAGCCCCGTTAACTTGTCTTTAATTATTATTTTCCACAAGCTAGCTTTTAATAGCAGCACAGAAGTGACGGAAACAATCGAAGGCTAAAACACAAGTAAACAAAAAAAACGGCCAAGTGCGAGAAGGACTTGCCCACAAAGGGTTCCGTACCATCGTACTATATTTGACACTACGTTTTTTTATTTAAAATAATGCAAAAAACGTCGAAAAAACACGTTTTTGGAATGGAGACCCACCGTAAATGTTTAAATTTATTTCATTTCTATATATGTTTCCTATAGCGGGCATATTAGTACACACTCTGTGAAAATTTTACGTGTCTACGTATTACGGTTCAAATGAAACGGCCCTGTGACAGACGGACGGACAGCGGAGCCGGAGTCCCGTAGGCACCCTTTGGGTACGGAACCCTTTATATCAGTGCATTATATTATTTTTTACTAACGTGTTTTCTTTCCTTGTTACAGGCCCCAACATAGTTACAACGATATTGAAACGAAGAATTCGGATAATTTAAAATGTATAAGTGATGTTTATGTTTTTTTACATTTTTATGAAATTAAATTGTTAGATAATAATATATAACTTGCTTTGCTTACTGTGATCAGTGCTACTTAACGCAAAAAAAAAATGTATTAGGATCTAAGTTAATGTAAATATATTGTACATCAGATAAATTGTGTGTACCCATAAATAGCTAGTCAGTAATATAAAGCGAGTATCCAAATGGCCTATGATTATTTTCTATCTCAATGACAGTAAAACTGTCTCATGTATTATTAAGTAAGTGATCTCTGATTGGTGTTTTCTGGCCAGACTGTTGAGCCCAGTTTCAAACATCACAATTTTTAGCTTTAGTATTTTTGATTCCATTGCTTACATTTCAATTATCTTTATATCTTCCACGTGTTAGATGGCTGAACTGCGTTCACTTTGATAGCTTTAATTGAATTAGCAACACGAGCGTAATTGTTTTTGTCATCATTGTAGTCTTATTCATGCTAGAATAGGGACATGTGTGTATGTGTGTGTGTGTGACATGTGTGTGCGTGCTATTTCTATACAACTTTGTTCTTTTAGAATAAAAATGTAAGCATCAGAATTATTATATGCTGCTATTGTGTAAAAAAATAATTTTTCAAAAATGTCGATGTTTGAAATTATGAGTTTATCGGGAAACACAAATCGAGAATCTTTAGAAATATTTCTCACCCATAAATGAAATTGTACAAACCTTTAACTCTTAGTAATTATAAGTAGCGAGATTTTGTAAATAAGATTTAAAATATTGTTAGATATAATTTAGCGAAGTTTTTCGTGAATCGCTTGGTAGTGTTATCTGTTAAACTAAATGAATCAATGTTTTAGTATTTAGTATAGATGTTTACTGTTACATTTGTGGAGAATAAACGAGGGTTGGTTGTTTTGTAATTTATCATTTTATTTATCCCTTTAGAATTATAATAAAACCATAGTGATCTTATATTTATAATAGCTTTGGGCTAAGATTCCGATACACAATCATGTTTGTTAGGATCAAATACATTTTAGGCTATGTTTGTTAGTGGCTCTGCTATCAAACCATTTTGCTAATTTGGATGATCTTAAACTCAAACTCAAAGCATTTCAATTAAACCATTTACAGGCACTTTTGAATTGTCAAAGAGTCGGTCAGTTAGTCAGAAAGTTGAAGCTAGTTTTGCCCAATCCAAAACGTACTCGTAAATCTCCATGGAGAAGAACGGGCAAGAAACTCCAAGGACACTCTCTTAAATCAAGATATTACAAAAGCCTGGGTACATTATTCTTGTTGCTTCTATATAAGTAAGAGAAGAATGAAAAAATAAATAAAGAAACAATTCAAAATATAACGATTAAAAATAAGCCGTGGCAGTTAATAGATGACCAGTCTCAACCGACGGCGCCCGTTCACGAACATGACGCGTGGATCAGCACCATTCAGCTCTATCAACACACACACACAGAGCAATGTGTATTGTCTTTGGTCCCTGGCTTTAGCATCAAGAAATAGACAAAATTGTCAAACTTTTATAGCTTGAATGCGAGGCTTTTGGCTATTTTGTATGTGTCTAAATTAATGTCGTTCATTTGTAAGGATCGTTTTGTTTGTGTAGAATAAACTATTTTTCTTTCTTTTTTCTTTAACCACTCTTATTAACCGACCTCTTTGCCTTATTTATTCCGCCTCTGGTAGCAAAAAGTAGTCGCACCGATCTCAGCGTATTTGAAAACGTAGGTACTTTTTTATTTTCAATTTCTCTAATAGCAAATTTTACTTTCAACAGGCAGGTAAACGCCATGATATTTATAAAAATTCTCACTTTGTTATCAAACCCAATCTCCAGGAATTTCATCTACCTTATCCCTTTTTGTCCTAAGGTCGGCTCAATAAATATCCATTTAATATAAAATCCAATTGGAAGCTTAATACTTTTATTCGTGTCAACCACAAACACTAAAGGTTTGAAAGTCGATACTGTAAAATGGAATTTCAATTACAATATCTGCATATTAACTTATTGAACACAATTTTATCTCATTGTATTGCTTCTGGTATTGGTTTCTGAAGCTGCGGAATCGGGAATAAAAATACATTTTGTTTTAATGAAAATATTTTTAATACTATTCAATACTTGGCAATAAGGTGGAAATATGCAGGTGGAATATTTAAACAGTTATTGGGAATCGAGGGTTCTTGAACGAGGAATTTACAGTCACTAGAATCCAAGGCTAGGTAAGGACTTATTATTAATCTAGCTTCTAGACTTCAGAATCCAGGTATTAATCCAGGTTATAAACTATGTGTGTGCCTTTTTTTTTTGGGTGGGAAATCATCAAATGACCTCTCCCGCTCTGGGCGGAGCGGAAGGGCGTGTCAGACTCTTACTGACTAAAACCCACCCGTGTTCCTTCAGTTGCCTGTGCGCCAGGGCCACGGTAACTCTTTCGAACAATCCGCGACCCCGGCAGGCATCGGCCCTATCGGACCCCGTCAATGGTGTTGACATCTCTTTGAGGCGCGCGTGGAACACGACGCGCCGTCGACCCGGGCCTGGTCCTTACCTGGTATCTTACCGGACGGCGAGCTAAACTATGTGTGTGCCTAACATCCAAATCCGTTCAGCCGGGTTTGCGTGATTGAGTAACAAACATCCAAACTTTATAATTTATAATATTAGTAGGATGGCACACGATTGTTGCCAATAATAATCCTCATAATTAACCACAGAACACGAGAATAAAGCTCTTATGTACAATGTCCACTTCAATGAACGGATTAAAGATAATCTTGTTAATCCGTGCGCTATGAAAAATGGTTGATCGTAGTTTGTTTTTATAAGTGCATATATGTGATGCCTTTTCTTTGACTAATGACTAGAGATCAGATATTCGAATGCATATTCACCTAAAGTTGAGATGTTGGCTAATATGGAATGCGCTTTTGTATCGAAAAAATATTAACTTTAACTAACACACACCACCCCTCCTTTTACACTCCTACATACACATATTTGCATCGGGGGTTAAACATTAATTTTAAATAAATACGCATTTGAATAGTTATGCAATACAAGAATCCCGGGGCTATTTTTCAATTTTTTTTTTTTTGATATCGTTTTCATACTATTATACACCCGACTAGTTATGCATTTCTGGTGATCCTGCCTTATCAGTTTTTTTTTTTACAAAAATAATATTCTATGAAGCCGCTTCCTTACTTTCATAGCTAAAATCACTTTAGGTAATGGAATGGTATGCTTCCGAATATCCGATCTCTGCTAATGCCAGTGAATTTCTTAGTTAATAATATATTATTACCGGAAAACGAAGAAGCTTTAGTAAGAATTAATATAACTCTATATGAACATTATGACAAATGCGTGCACTGACTGGACAGGTCCACTCAATCTGAGTGGTTTTTCTTCAAAACACCATTTCAGACACAAATCTACATGGTCTTCACATGATCTGACCAAGATTATGTCTGGAAAGAGACTGTGACCTCTGAGTTTGTTTCGGCCATTTTTCTCAGAGTAGTCAGATAGGAAACGCCGACCTCATCTAGTTTAAAAAACATGATTGACGTTTAAAAGTGTTTGTTCAAACCTACTTACAGAAATACAATCATTTATCATTTATCAACAATCGATCCCCAACATGGTATTATTTAAGCAACGTCTCTTTTTCTGTTAAGGAAAAATATCAACACACTGAGCACTTTTAGAAAATGCTAAGCAACGAGTTTCTTAGAAAGGAGGACAACCATTAATCGCAGCAGCCTTTACAACATCTCAACGAGCTAGATAAAACGACCTCTGCGCTTACCCGAGCGAGGCATATTAGCGTAATGGCAAATTACGTCGACCAGGTCAACGATGGCATAGCTTCTCTCTCTCTCTCTACGTAAGTATTCTGAAAATACGGGTAAGCTCCACAATGTCATGCAGTCCTGGTAAGTGCTCCAAGTTAATTTTGGTTATTACCATTAATTATGGTGGACTCGTGACCTTAATTTTGTTAAAATTGTTATTATTTTTAGAAAGTATTCAATAAATATTAGAACGTGACCTCATTTTAGTTGATAACTTTATGACACTCGTGAGTGCCATGGTAAAGAAGTTATATGGTTGGTAAGTGATCGTGATATTTTTCGTCCCATATTATATGCAGTACAACTATTTTCTTAATGTCCCTTGGCAAACTGCGTGTTTCGTCAGTCGTGGGATTTCTATCAGTAAATTACATTAAGTTAAAAGAGTATTAACAACTCTTTATACTTTCAAGTCGATTGAGAGCATCTGGTCTGCACTAAGTGCAAAGGCAACTGCTACAAATCCGATGACTGACGAAACACGAACTTTGCCGAGGGACATTAAGAAAATAGTTGTACTGTAATAGGGTGATAGCCGGTCTTTCAAGCTTTGGGAGATTTGATGTTGCTGGTTTGCAGTCACCATTCTAGAGTTCAGTAGCTCCAAAATACTTGTATGTAAGCATAAATTAAGTACCCGTCATGTTTAAAAAGTCAAGAAAGGGAGTACCTAATTAATTCGTTTAGGCGTCAGTACCTTAGGTACCTATTTAGAAATATGATAAACAGGAGATATACTTACCTACGATACTAAGGAATAAATATCATTATTCTGTATCTACTACCAGCATAAAAACATTCGCTTTTGTTAATCAGCTCAGAAATATAGATAACATATAATTTTATTCCAGCCAGTCTGCATTCGCAAAGGCGAGATAAAACTTCATTGTCGCCTTTGTGTTTAAAGGGTTGAAGCTCTGGGGTAATCTGCGGCCAATATACATGGAGAATACTTTAATTTTGATAATAATTAATACTTTAATTTAATTAAAAACTAAAACACTGGTATTTTGCTTAACCAGGGTGAATTGTAAGGCAATCTTGACGTAGGTCAAAGTCAGGGATGATGACTTAAACAGAATTAGTGCCAATTTCACCAATGAAACTGACCGCAATCAGCACATGTAAACTTCGTTCAACAGCTGTCAGTGTCAATATTCCACAACAATGAAGACACTGACAGCTCGCGAGCGCGGTTTAGACCAACTGATCGCGTTAAGTTTCATCGGTGAAATCCGCCTTTATGATGTAACCAGACTAAACTAGACCGCAATCGATCGGCGGTATCGTGACATATTTTGGCAATCGTATGATTATGAGCAAAAGGCTGGGGGCAATGTTCTGGTCACATTTCTCGCAGAACCGACAATCGTTGGGCAAAACGAGTTCTAGAGTGGAGACCGCGTGTAGGCAAACGTAGTGTGGGACGCCCGCCGGCCAGGTGGAGTGACGACTTGCGAAAGGCGGTTGGCAGAGACTGGATGAGGAGAGCCGAAGATCGGGCTCAGTGGCGTTCACTAGGAGAGGCCTACGTCCAGCAGTGGACGAATATAGGCTGATGATGATGATGATAATGAGGTGATAATTATATTTTGAGGGGGTAATCGATGTTAATCGACCGCAGTCTGGTTGCACTTTAGGTTTTCTACTGTAATGAACCTGAAAAGAAAGTGTGCTATAGTTATTTCTTGATACCTCCCCTACTGAACCAATTTTAACGATATTAGCTCACTACTCAATGTTCTTTTCATTCCACAATGCGAATTGTAAAATGATAGATTTTCGAAAAGACATGATCATTGTTAGGTGTCGGGCATAGCAAAGCCTGTGAGTGTAAAATGGCTTTAATTTTATTAATTAGCATAGAATAGAATACTCTTTATTATGTACACCATAAAAATTACAGATATAAAAGTAGAAATTTTACATAGGGTGACACAATGGGCGGTCTTATCGCTAAAAGCGATCTTTTACAGACAACCTTAAAAAAATTAGTTTGTATACTTTAGAATAATTTAGTAATCATTTTCTAAAACATGTGCGTATGTGTGTGTGAAGGTGTGTATGTGTTTGCTACTGCTCAAGTCACAAAAAGCTGTCAAAAAATTCATATCCTCGACAATCTTGTGTGACGACGGTATAAAATAATTTCAATATCCTTCAGTAATCTTACACACTTGATTGAGTTCGTCAACTCAACTGTAATAGGTAGGTACTTGCTTATATATGCGTACCCTTGCCAGAATCAAGTGTCGTATAAATTGATTTAATCAATTGGAATATATCAAGAGGAACTGTTATGGATGATATTTGATTCTACATGCCAACAAAGTTAAAGGAGTAGACAAATAATACAGCTTGAAAGGACGTATTGTTGAAGGATTCAGTATTCGATTTTCGTCCCAAATATCTAAAAATGTTACTCTTAACTTAAATTTTTACGTAATCTATGTACATAAAAATAAATTGCCAGAAATGATTGTCCGCGCATCACTTCAAAGCAACTATTTGGATAATTATTTTTTTTGTGTTTGTAATTTGTCAGGACAAGGTTTGTCCGGAATATTTTTTTTTTGATAAAGATCCGGGAAAATTGGAAAGGAAATTGTTCATTTTCGGCTTCGCGTGGACACTATGCTTGAAAAGAAATAAAATTAATAAAAAATCATATTTAGTTTTTAGAACGCTTATTTCTTCCATACTTTTGTTTCAACTTTCGCCCACGAATAGTGTATTTAATAAGTACTGAAATTGTTTTACTCTTCGACATATTGACAGTTCGACCTTCATTAATTCATAGTGATGTAAACAATTAATCGTCTACTTTAAAATAATTATTTACCTATCGATTCTAATTGTTATTTTTGAAGTTCAACTACGTTCTCCACATTAATATAATAGTCTAGAGTTCTAGAGTTTAAAGTTAATTAAAGTAAAACCGTTTTTATAATCACTTATTTCGAACATATTTTATCCATAAATCTGAAAACAAAAGTATTTAAAAGTATCGAAGTTGGTCAATGAATAGATTTTTAATCAATTATTAAATCAATTACTTAAAAAAAGTTTATTTCAATGTCAGTTGTCTGTCACTTCAAGTTTTGTCATATTTGTCATTCACTATGTTTCTTGGCATCGTGAATATTGTTTTACTCGTTGTACGGTGATTATTTTTCAAGTATTGTTTTGATTTTGAATATGGACACTGATACTCCTTCTCACGTTGATCCCGGTAGGCCTATAAACTCCGACATCAATCCCAACGGTGATCCCAGCTTAAATATGGATCCTAAAAATGTGTTTTACTTAAAAAAACAAGTAAGCAAAGCAAGTCGTACAAGCATCACGATACAACCATAATAAGATAAACATTTTCCTACTGTTTTAAGCTATTAAACCTTTATTACGATTTTTTTTTTTTTGGTGGGAATTCATCAAATGACCCTTCCCGCTCTGGGCGGAGCGGAAGGGCGTGTCAGACTCTTACTGACTAAAACCCACCCGTGTTCCTTCAGTTGTCTGTGCGCCAAGGCCACGGTAACTCTTTCGAACAATCCGCAGCCCTGGCAGGCATCAGTCCTATCGGACCCCGTCAATTTTATTATTTAATTATATTTATACTTAAAGTGCCTGTTAATATCGAGACAAATTCTCATACAACGTGGACAACGCCCTTTGGATACTATCTTTGTATGAAATTCACCCCGACACCCGATACCCACACGCCGGGCACGAACAGCTTGTTATTAATAAAATAAAAAGACTTAATTAATTAAATTATTCATCATTATCATCATCAGCCTACAGCAGTCCACTGCTAGACATAGGCTTCAGCTATTGCACGCCATTTAACTAGTCTTCTGGTAACTCTCACCCAGCTGGTACCAGCCACCCTGCGAAGATAGTCGCTCCACCTAGCCTGAGGGCGTCCTACCTTACAGTTGTCGATTCGAGGGCTCAACTCAAGAACATACGTCTACCCGATGACCGATGTCCGTTCCGTCCCGATGACCATTGGGGTAGACGTGTACGGCTAATTTGTCCGGCCCATTGCAACTTCAACTGGCTTGTCCTGTGAGCTTTATCGACAGCTGGTTTTCTGCTGGATCACCTCGTCACAGCCTGTTCCAGAGCTTGCTGAGCGACCTTTAATTTGTGCACCAGTCGTTTCGTGAGTGTCCACGTTTCAGCTCCGTAAGTCATTACAGGCAGGACGCATTGATTGAAGACCTTAGATTCAGATTCAGATTCAGATAATTTTATTTGCTCAAACATGTGTGTACATATAATTATAAAGAAAAAATGCATGCAAGGTGTTATAAGTACATGGAGTTGTGCTAACATGTTTACCATACTGTCATGGTGTGCAAATAATAGGTCTTTACCTATGAAATTGCCGTTTTGTATGAAAAAATTGAAACGAATTTTTTTCATGAATTTTTTATTTGTATTAATCGAAGTAATCACCCATGCAATCAATGCATCTTTGCCATCGCAGTGGCAGTTTATTGATGCCCTTCTTAAAGAAATCAGCTGGACGGGAGGCAACAAATTCTTCAAAGGCATTTTGTACTGCCTCTCGGGTATTAAATTTTTTTCCCGCCAAGAAGTTATCCAAATTCTGGAAAAAGTAGTAGTCTGTAGGCGCAAGGTCTGGTGAGTAGGGCGGATGACGGAGAGCTTCCAACCCCAGTTCTTGCAACTTGGAGACCGTCTGCTGTGCAGTATGAGGTCGCGCGTTGTCGTGCAGGAGCAGCGGAGACGAGCGATTGACCAATGCTGGTTGGAGATGCGCCAGCTTCTCCATCATTGTGTTCAGTTCTTCACAGTACACATCTGCAGTAATGCTCACCCCGTTTGGTAAGAAGCTGTGATGAATCACACCGGCGCTAGACCACCAAACAGTGACCATCACTTTTCTAGGGGTAAGTTTTCGTTTAGGGCATTGTTTAGGTGCTGAACCAGGATCCAACCAACTTGCTGAGCGCTTACGGTTATCAAACAGAATCCATTTTTCATCGCAGGTAACAATGCGGTTCAAAATTCCTTCATTTGTGTGTCTGTTGAGCAGTGCAAGGCACGTCTCGACGCGTACTTCGCGCTGGCGATCATTGAGTTCGTGGGGCACCCATTTGTCAAGCTTTTTTACCTTGCCAATTTGACGCAAATGGACCAATATTGTTTTGACGCTAACGTCGAAAGCTGCTGCTAATTCAGCCGTAGATTGTGTATCATCAGCTTCCACAATCGCCTTTAATTCGTCATTGTCGACCAAAGTCTTCGGACGACCGCGAGGTTCATTTTTCAGGTCGAAATTTCCAGAACGGAAGCGAGCAAACCAATAACAGGTGGTGCGTTGGTTTGTAGAGTTAGCTCCGTAAACGTCGTTGATGTTGCGTGCCGCTTGTGCCGCGTTGCTGCCACGACGGTACTCATATTCCATAATTACTCGAATTTTTAACGTATCCATGATGACGAAAAAGATTGAAATGCGATGAAAATGTAACACTAATCAATAAAGAAATGACTACTTTTAGAAAAAAAAATCCATGTTTTTAAAATAAAATTAATTTGAAATTAGAATTCATAGCCAAACAAAAATTATTTTGATTTGAAATGGCCAGTACTGCAGAACGGCAATTTCATAGGTAAAGACCTAATATTAATATTTGTTTAGAATTTAGAAAATAATAATAACAACATTCATTAACCTTGACAATGCTGACATATAAACAAATAAAATTACATTGGTTGATTACATAATTCATATAGAAATAGATAGGAGTTACATATAAAATTGTCAAATATTAAATTATTTAAAATAAAAATATAATAATCTTAGTCTTTAGATTTCATGTATTAGTGTTGTCGATTTTAAACCATTACGTGCAAGTTACCGCACAATATTTTTTTCCTCACTGTAAGACCACTTTTCTACGGACGTAATAAAATCGCGGCGGAATAAAAACGCCTAGCGCGATTTTTTCCCGGACACAACTGTGTTCGAACGAGCGTTAAAATCACTTCACTGATTCTTCGTACAGTGCGGACGTACGATGCGTTCCGCAAAATTATTAGCGGTAGCCATTTGTGAGACCAGGAGACTACCAAAGAAGCAAAGACAATTTTGGATGCATCTCTTGAATAATGAACTATATTTTAAAAGGTCAATTTTAAACGCTGCGCTGTACAATAATTTAAAGAAATATTTTGAAACATTATAATAATTATCGATTAAACAGCATGTTTATTTTATATTGTATTTTCTCAAATTAAACCCGTTTAATTACTTTCTTTAATCTAATCCACCTATATAATATATTTTAGGATTACATATGATATTATTTAAAAAATCGGAGGTGTTCTAAAACAGAACAACGGGAAAATATCCGATATCATTAGAAGTAAATAAAACTAAGATTTTATAACTTACATTTTATTATCTTGTTTCGTATTCGAATCAGTAAAAGCAGTACGCACGTACTGCGTACCTACGCTACTGTCTATCGCTCAATGACGTCCGATAATTATCTTCAAATAAATTACTTTCATTAACGACTGATTATTCCGTAAATAAAGCTTTGGAAAAATTCCAATATTTTATTTACCTACGCTTTCTTCGGCTAGGCATCGCGGTGTGCCACGGCCTTGAAAGGTGTCAGCACATCCGCACTCTAACAGCCACCGCGCCGTACTGACCAACGCGTGCGAATTTTTCGCGTCCGTGGGAACACAAGTACAGAACTTCGTATGTCGTATTCATTCTATGCTCAACGCCGAGCGTTGAAAATCGAACACCGCGCGACAAAAAATCGCGTCGGGAAAAATGGCAGCCGTGTGAACAGATGTACCGCTTTCTATTTGTTCCATTCCTAGCGCGGCACGCGTTTTTATTTCGCCGCGAGTTCTTACATCCGTGCGTACATGGGCTAACTGCAATGTAACTAGATTTAAAACATAATAAAACGGCATTGCGAACATTTGCATCGCACACATTATCATGACGTCATAACGTTGACGTATGCAAGTCTGTAGCCAACGTGATAAAACTTTATGATCCAACACGTTTTACAGTTAAAGCTATGTTTATTCCTACAAGTCCAGTTATCGTGTATAATGGCTGGAAATAGATAAAAAAAAAATCCTATCAAATCGCTCTCAAAACATTCAGACGTTCTTATGTAGCTAGACTTCAGAACAATCTGACTGTAGATTCCATCCGTTTTATTACGAAATGAGTTTTAACTTATAACTTTCCGTCAGTTTTTTGTTCTTCAAATTGTTGTGAACTCCTACAAACTCCATAAATGCACATCAAGGACTGCTAGTGACATCTCGAGGCAAGAAGAAATACCACAAGCTACGTCACTAACACTACTAATCTCTTGACCGTGATTGGTTTTATTTAAAATATTTTTCCCACACCCCTCTCCTTGAATGTTGTAAGTAAGATGGTGAATACAAAATTTGCTCGGTAAGAGGCTAACAAGAGCTAAAGCGCGGTCACTGTCGGACTGCATAGAAAAGAAAGAGATGCGCGATGACACAACGCTGGTAATTTATTGCAAAATATGAAGCAATTATCAATTTACGAAAAATCTATTGATTGGATTAAAAAATTAAAACACTATTACGTTAGTATGTTGCTTGTAGAATAATCTGACAAAAAATCAGAATGATTTAATGCATAGCAGTATGGTTTTTAATCGTTATAAGAAATTTTTAGAGGTATCTTCGTGATTTTTTTCTATCGTATCAAATTAGTTGTATTATCTTTTCAACACACTATCTAATTAGCAAATATCCTGAAGAATATCATATATTTTTCTGATTTTGTTTACTACAGAGGATCATATACTTTTAGGCATTATAAAACTTACGTTTAGGTCCTGTAGTCGCCTTAAACTAACGCATCGTTTTTCATTGTAAAAATCCTCAACACAATCTATCAAACACCTGAGTTTTCACCAAACCTTACCGCTGCTGCTATACGGACCTTATTCCAACTAATGTAAAAAAGATTGTAGGACCCGTGAAAATAAAAAATATACATATATTAATAGTTGATCGCTGACTCTTCACACCGCATCGGCGAGTACTCGTTTGTCGAAGCGACAAGAGCTATCAAAGAGAGCTCTCGCCCAGCGACGGTCGTTTACACTGTAGTGTACACTGTAGTGTAGTGTAGTGTACACTGTCTACGACGGTCGTTTAGAGACTCACGCTTGTTTCATACACATATCCAGAGAGTAATAGCTCGGCGCCGTCGTGTGCTCGCTGGTCGTTGCTCGCTAACTTGTTTTTAGTTAGTAGCTATTTTCGCTTCTCGTTCGTTCATCGCCATCGGCGCGGCAGTGGAACAGGCGCTTTAACCTGAACCGAAAGATAAATATTATTTTACTAGCTGCGCCCCGCGGTTTCACCCGCAGAAATCTCGATCCCGTGGGAATATCGGGATAAAAAGTATCCTAATCCAGGTCATAGTCTACCCATGTGCCAAATTTCATCCAAATCCGTTTAGCCGTTTTAGCGTGATTGAGTAACAAACATCCAAACATCCACACTTTCACATCTATAATATAATATAATATATATATATATATATATAGTAGGATTAGTAGGAAGTAGGATAATAACGCCGTATGCATGCCGCATGCGTCTTCTGTTTAGACTTCAGCAGTTAGTTTATTTGTAAGCGATCAAAAGTATTGTAGAAGGTCCATATAAAAAATCGCACTTACGTATTTTAAATATTGCGGGATAATTGCGTAACACACTAACAGTAGGAATGGCTTTCATTTTGACAGTTGAACAACATTAATTGCGTTATTTACGTTGTTGAGCAGACAAATTTTTCGAACATGTGAAGCAATGTATCAGCAAGAGGCTTTAAAATGACTCAGATTGTGATCGATAGTGTGTTACACAATAATAATTAGGGTGCTGATTAGGCTGTGTTTTTAAATGTGGAATTCGCCAAAATTCAAATCGAAGCCGCAAATTTTCGCCTTTCTAAAAAAATCACCAGTAGGTATTAGGTAAAATTCCTTTCTGATTTTCATTTTTCTGTTAGTTATCGGGCGTTGATTCAACAGCTCTCTCTTTGTGAACGTTACTCACTAATCATTGGTCGGATATTTGTTTGATTTTTGAGATATGTTGGTATTTACATATGAAATATAAGATGGCTCATCATTTTTCAGTTTGTTTTGTGTCTTTTTTTTATACCGATACCGTTATAATATTTAGTAATATGTATTTACTCAAACAAAGAATTGTAGTACAAACACAAAAGCATATTTCAATTAATCAATTTAAATTGTCAAGTAGTCGGTCGGGCCGAAATATGAAGCTTGCCCATTCCAAAACGTTGTAGGTATCTTTGGAAAAAAACGGACAAGATACTCCATGGACACTCTTTTAAATTAAATTGATACAAAATATTGGTTAAATCATTAATGTAGTATTTATAGCTGCACGATTACTGACAAATGCGTGCACTGATTGGACAGGTCCCCTCACTCTGTGTGGTTTTTCCTCAAAAGGCCATTACAGACACAAATCTACGTGGTCTTCACATGATCTGACCAAGATTATGTCTGGGCTTTAAAAGAGACTGTGACCTCTGAGTTTGTTCCGGCCTTTCTTCTCAGAGTAGTCTGATAGGAAACGCCGACCTCATCTAGTTTTTAAAATATGATTGACGTGTAAAAGTGTTTATTCAAACCTACTTACAGAAATAAAATCATTTATCATTTATAATAAATTGTGAGAATGATGAAAAAAAGACGTCCACGTTAAAAGCGTCAATATAGGAAAAAGATACAAAAAACATAATAAGCCGTGGCAGGCGTGGCAGCTAAGAGATGACGTCCCAACAGACGGCGCCCGTTCACGAACATTACGTATGGACCAGTCCTGTATATTGTAATAATTCCAACGTATGACGTACCACCGTATTGTATCTATAGTTAAAACTTTAATTTAGAAATAGTCTCCCAGAGGTAACGCAACGATACTTATGAAAAATAAGGGGAAAGAAGGATCATAGTCAAGGTTTGGTCCAAATTTAGTTAATAACGCCATCTGTTAGAAAATTAAACTTACTACGACCTGACATATTCATCACTAGAGTCAAATAAAATCTGTACCGAAACTAGGTAGAAAGATCATTGTCAAAGGCGTAACGTAAATAATAGGTAAAAATAAAAAACCCCCTGACACAAAAAAGAGCTGATGACCTTGAAATGGCTGAACCGATTTTGATAAAACATGTCTCAGAACTACCGCTAGAAAACCTGCTTTCAAATAAAATAAACCGCATCCAAATTGGTTTACCCGTTTAAGAGCTACGGTGCCACAGACACACACAAATAGCGGTCAAACTTATAACGCCCCTCTTTTTGCGTCGGGGGTTAAAAAAAGCAAAATCAGTTGACTATGGTCATTACTTGCCGCTTTTTTTGACAGCTGTCAATGAACTTTCAAAGGTTAACTTTTGCAGTTGCTTCCCTGCTCTGTTTATTTCTCCTGTAATTCCGTTTAACCTTCGTTTTACGTTATAAAATGAACGACGATAATTACAATGAATCAACTTATATAAAAAAGAATTGATCAGTTAATACGAAATTTGTATAAAAGGATCCTTTTTACAATTATACTTTAAACTTTTTTAAACCTTTCTTTGTTATAATACAAACAGTTCATGTTTACTACTTATCTATAAATATTGTAAAATGTTTTTTTCAATGTAATTGTTATTATCATTTCATAACAAAATAAAGGCTAAAAAGTAGAGAAGTTGTTCTTTATTATCTCAGAAGTGATTCTCACTGGCTTCAATCCGTCTTTACCCTTGCCCTTCATATGTAATTCATAGTGTATCATTAGTCAAGGCTAGATCGGTAAACAAAACACGCTCGTTTCGTACATTTTCTTTATTATTTTCTTGTCTCTGTTCACATCATTCTTTACCCACTACTTCCCCTAATTCACACGTCACCGTCTCAAATATTAGCTCTTCTCTCACGTAACACGCTCATAAATCACACAGCTACACACATGATTGATAGTACCTCACTAATATTGCTCCCTAATTGACTTCCTGTTCACTTGGAGACAGCGCTATTTCATTGCCTGTTTTTATTTTGTTTTTTGACAAATTGGGGAAAGAAAGGGCTGCTTTTGTAATGATGCATGTAGTTTTCGTCTGTGTATGAAAAACAAAACTAATTCACAAATTGATTTATTATAATGTTAGGGAAAATCGTCTACGGCTTTAATATTTGTAAATATGTGAGCACCATGTATCTCTATAATTTTTTTTTTCATTGCTTAGTTTGTAACACTTTGTAACTATTGAGTGTAGTAATTTTATTCTAGGTACATCGTCTTCACATAATTAATATTATAATGAATGTTTACAAAATATTGTAAAACATTTTAGAAGAGTAACTAAGTATAGAGTTTCTTGCCCATTCTTCTCAATACGAAACTACCTTTTGGAAGGAACGCTTTGAATAAGTTCAATTATGACGTTCAAATGTGCCATAAAAAAAACTTTTTGTCGAATAATCAACATCCATATGGGTTAGTAAACAAAAAGATAATTTATTGTTGAAAGAATAATCTTGTTAAAAAAAATAATGTTAGAAGTATTGAATTATATTTATTAGAACGGAACACTTTTTTTAAAGTATAAATTAATAAGCTGTTACTCGTAACAATAGAGTAAAGAGTTCAAACCATAACTTTTTGTATATAGGTACACACCTAATAAGTATGAATATACAACACCTATACCTATGTCAGTAAATTTATAGCATACTAGCTATTGCCCGCGACTTCGTTTGCGATCCAGGATAAAAAGTAGCCCATGTAAGAACATTTGGCACACAGATAGACCATGACTTAGGTAAGATACCTAAGTCATGGTCTATCTGTGTGCCAAATTAAATCCAAATCCGTTCAGTAGTTTTTATATGAAAGAGTAACAAACATCCATCCATCCATCCTCACAAACTTTCACATTTATAATATTAGTAGGATTTAGAGACAAGGCTGTTGTTCGAAATGCACCTTCAAACCACATCACTTAACAAAGGAGACTCGTACCTCCCCGCTATGGTCTTCAGGATGGAGTTGGAGCTTTCGCGCACACTGCAGAGCAAAGAGGCAGATTTCTGTCTGACGAGGGCGTGAAAGCCATCGACATGTGGTTGAATACCTTTTAATGGCCTACATAAAATAAATGATTTGACTTTTGATTGACTTTGACTTTGAAAAATAGGGAGTCTCAGGCTCCCAAATATGGCTGATCTTTACGTTATGCTAGTGAACTCGTGTTCTGCTTCTGGTGACAGTAGGTCGTAGGTCGTCTTGCTGACCATGGTGTTGTTATTGTTTTTTTTTTTTTTGTTAAAAAACATTGCCCTATTCTAGAAATTTCTCCTGTATTGTGGGTGCGTTTATAAACATTTAAACTCACATACACAAACAGCCAGGTACCCGGAACAACTACTTGTAGGTCATACAAATATTTGTTCCGCGCGGAAATCGAACCCGCGACACGCAGCGCAGCAGTCAATCGCTTAACCACTGCGCCAACCGTGCCGCCAAGTATTATTAATTAACTGTTTATTTATTTTAACTTTGTAGGTTCTACTCGTACTTTGTCATTTGTGACTTCAAGTTACAGCTATATGAGCATAATGCAGCATTGCATATGTAAGCGGGTACGGAGGCTTTTATTGAAGTATGAAGTTCTGTTTATATTTTTATTATTTATTTCTGCTTGAGTATAGTTTTCAATGTTTCTGTTGGTATATATTGGCGTGTGCTAGCCAACATATATGGCAATTAATTGAATTTAATGTATTGTGTTTCATAATGTTAGCTACTTACTATTGTGTAGAATCAATTTCTTGTAACTGACCAGAGAGCTGCGCTTCCGGGGAGTTTTTTTGCGCCACTTCTTCTTCCCAGCTAAAGCACTAGAAAGTGGTGAAGGGCGGGCGTTTTGGGGGACTGTCTTATGTAATTTAACATTCAAAAAGTGTTGGTTATCAGCCTAGTTTAAATAAATGATTTTTGATTTTGACTTCGCACTTTCAAGGTAATCGATATTATAAACTACATTGCTACACGATTACTTACTACGCCAATGCTACGCAATTGCTACGAGATTGCTGCCAGGTCGCTACGAGATTGCTACGCCATGCTACGATACTTGTGCCCACTATTTTGTCGCTGGGTCGAAGTCGTTAGTGTTTTGTTTATTCATTCTTGAACTATATTTTTGTTTAGCGCGAACGTCTCGTGCTAAACATAGGAATCTTTATACATACTAATATTATAAATGCGAAAGTTGCTATGTGTGTCGGTTTTTCAGTATGTCTGTTACCTTTCAAGCCTAATCGGCTAAACGGATAAAGAGGGGTAAACGGATAAACCATGACCTGGGTTAGGACATAGGATACTTCTTTTCCTGGTAGTACATTCCCGTGGGATAATTTCCAACCTCCAGAAAAACTAGTAAGTAATATGTGAAAATAATGCGATTGTTACCACCGTCATAAACGGCCCCTAATAACATCCTCCTTACGTTAATAAAAAAATGTTAGAAACAGCCTCGACTTATGGCATGTGACCTACATAATAATATTAAAAAACTTTACCAACAACCTGCACACTCTCCCGCTCTGGGCGGGGCGGAAGGGCGTGTCAGACTCTTACTGACTAAAACCCACCCGTGTTCCTTCAGTTGCCTGTACGCCAGGGCCACGGTAACTCTTTCGAACAATCCGCAGCCCCGGCAGGCATCGGTCCTATCGGACCCCGTCAATTGTGCTGACATCTCTTTGAGGCGCGCGTGGAACACGACGCGCCGTCGACCCGGGCTTGGTCCTTACCGGACGGCAACAACCTGCACCCTAATTGCGTAACACCCGTTCAATCATAATCTGAATAATTTTGAAAGATATTGCTAATCCATTGCTTCTAATGTTCGAAAAATTAGACTGCTCAAAAACATAAATAACGCAATGAATGTTGTTAAAGTGTCAAAATGAAATCCATTGCTACTGTTAGTGCGTTATGCAATTACCCCGCTGATACCCATAAAATGCGTTTCCAGAGTATAATGCACTTTTCATCAAAAATAGGCAAGTTTTTTCAACGTAAGAGAAACTTCTGGTACTCAAACACAATAGTTTAAGGTACCTACAGAATTGCTCCATTTTTGTCATCGCCTGTGTAGATCTTTTTTGTCGATCGATAACTCAACAAGTGATACTCGACTTTTAGCTTGATATTTATCGATCATTAACAGGCAACATTAACGATGGATAAAATCGAGCCAATCTGTAAGATGACAGTTCTTTTTAATAGTCAAAACACAGCATATCTAGCGACAACAACTATCGTCAAAAATCGAGCGAATCTAAAACCTTTAGAGGGTTTTCCATCCATCAACAACAAAACATTTCTACACGACAGAAGGAATTCTCAGAAACGGTTTGAAAAAGAAACGTTGCTAAAGTGCAAAGGCTGTGTACAGACTTCAGTCAACACTGTCTTTAGCTAGACTATCTCTATAAGTATTCCCATCAACAAAGCAGTCTCTAGTGAAATCTCTCTAAAATCTACTGAAAATAAACTTGTTTAATTTATGTTGAATAATGTTTAACAAAATTATGTTTAGTTTTTAACGTTACAACTTCTATTTTACTCTAGTAGTACGCTGTAGTAAGTGTACGCTGTCTTAGGCGAGTTGTGAAAGTGGAAAACTTATTTTATAGCATTATGTTCACGATGTTTTATTTAGAAATGTAAGTTCCAACAATAGGACCCAACTTAGATTCATATTCTAGAAGGATAGGTACTTACTTAAATTCATTTCAAAACTCGATATCAAACTAGACTTGAGTCGAGATTAGTATCAAATCTGTCAATTTAAAAATAAAACACAAAGGTAAAAACAGAGATAAAACAATTATGGGTAAAATCAGTAAACAGTCATTCTTGAAAACATTTAGAAGTACTTTTATAGAGGTATGAGGAATAGGGTGTAAAGTTTACTCATACTCTATAGAAAAGGGAGGATCCTCCGACCAGACGGGTGTTGTGCCTGGTGGGCAATTGACTGACGATTGATGTCGGGCCGTTGTATACATGCTAGTTGCGCGGTAAACTTTGCTTGCGCGATGCAGGATTTTTGCGTGACGTCAGTGTGACGGGTAGCTCGCATGTGGCGATGTAGATACCGCTACACCTTTAATGTAAAGCGTGCTACATACTAGTTCGGTCGAGTCAGTAGTATCTGTTGAACAAAAAAGCCGACACCAATTATATTTCATAATATTCTTTTTTAAATGTTATGTAAATCGTCGGCCGCAACCTGTCGTTGCTCTAGTCACCGAAATGTCGCAGTCGCATGTCGCATAGTGTTCGCCATGTCTTATATGGATGCGTTTTGACGTCAGCTTTAACTCAGTGCCTTTTCAGGAAAATTAATAAGAGCACCGTATAAAGTTATTTTATTTAGTTTTTTATTTTTATCTTTTTTATTACGGACGTTTTTAACGTTCACGTCTTTCTACATCGTTCCCACGTTTAAAATTTCAAAATAAATTATATAACTAATTTTTTGTACCAATATTTTGATTTAAAAGAGTGTCCGTGGAGTTTTTTGCCCGTTGTTTTACATAGGCACCTACTACGCTTTGGAATGGGCAACTAGCTTCATCTTTCTGACTGACCGACCCCTTGACTATTCAAAAGTGCCAGTAATTGGTTTATTTGAAATAATGCTTTGAGTTTATTTTTCGTCTCTTCAATTTTATGAACGTTGCATTCGCGGTATTGAATGCCGAATGGCGCTATGCAATTTCCACACACGAAACATTTTTGTACTATGAAATAGCTACAAACTAAAGTAATCAATTAAATTCTTAAGCAAGACAGCGTTGCCAAATTAAAACTACACGTCCATATTTTAATGAACACCAGGCCTTCCCCGAAAGCAGTAATGTAATGAGGCTCACCCTCATAAAGTATCGTATTAATGGTTCTAAAGAAAGCTCCGTTAATAGCAAAACATAATGAACATGCAAACAAATCTGAAACTTTCAATCAAATATTGTCCTAAAACAAAATAGATATATTATACCACCTAGTCGAGCAAATGTAGGTATTAATATTACAATGCAAACATATAAACTTGCATTTGATTCCTATCAGTCTTGAACAAAATAAATGCATTCGGATAAGATAATATTTTGATTACGTGTGTCTTCAGTATACCTAATTTAACTAATGATGAAAAACCCTTGAGTATTTTGAATTTTATTAGGTTATATTAAGTAGTCCCCTTTTAGCATACTCAGCCTATAATGTTCCCACTGCTGGGACAGAGGCCCTTTTCTCGGTGAGAGGGAATATAACAAGTACATGTCGGAAATACGTCAAATTAATCGTTTGACTTTGACAAATAGGAACGCCAGCGCCACCAGGCGGCGCTCGACAGAGTCTACAACATAACTATACTATACATTTTATATATACAATGACATGAGTATTTACTTGTAAAGTAGTATGTTATTTTAATTATTGTGAATGTGAGGACTATGTGGGTCATTGGTTTTTTTTTCTCATTTAATTTTAATTATGATCTGGCAGTTTGAGTAATTTATGCGGCCTACCTCAATGTCCTTTCTTTGGTATTGTTCGTCGAATCGTTGAGATCCTTAACTCCTGATTTCCTGAGTCGAGCTACACGATTACTGACAAATTCGTGCACTGACTGGTGACAGGTCCACTCAATCTGTGTAGTTCTTTCCTCAAAAGACCATTTCAGATACCAATCTACATGGTCTTCGCATGATCTGACCAAGATTTTGTCTGGACTTTAAAAGAGACTGTGACCTCTGAGTTTGTTTCGGCCTTTCTTCTCAGAGTAGTCAGACAGGAAACGCCGACCTCATCTAGTTTAAAAAATATGATTGACGTGTAAAAGTGTTTGTACAAACCTACTTACAGAAATAAAATCATTTATCATAACGCTCAGCCGGAGTTAAAGCAGAGTTGGTCGGTGGCGGTCGAGCAGCGAACACGTTTAGAAACTGCCGAGTGTGCCGTGTCATGTACCAACAGTGTGCGAATTGCTCATGTGATTAATTTGATCGTAAATTATAATTTGGTTTGAATTGCAAACGGTTTTTCTATTGCGCAATAAACAACACTTCCCATAATATGCCCACAGTAGTTAAATTAAAATATGGCTAATGATAACTTGAGAGACGTACCTTCTCCATCATACACTAAAACAAAACCCTATGGATTACCCTGATAAGGTTTTGTTTCTTCAGGCCATCAATCCCAGTTAAACCTAATTGAGGAGCGTTTTTACAAAACGATACATCGTAAAATAATTTATTTTTCAATTTCAAATTATTAGGGTTTACATATAGTACGTTAAATGAAATTGAGGAGCGTTTTAAAAAAACGATACATCATCATTTTTTTTTTTGCAATAATATAAATTATTTATTTATTAGGGTTTAGATAGGGTATGTTAAATGAAATTGCTGCTAAATAAAATAAAAAAACGATGTATCGCTTTGTGAAAACGCTCCACAATTGTAAAAACCTTTACTCCCTATTTTTACCTTTTGAATTCCATGAAACTCTAATATTACCAATACGTATTTTCTTGATCCCAATATTTTAGGTATGTGACGAGCATGTTGTATGACGAGCGAGTCGTTCAGTCAATTGGCGGATTAACTCCAGACTGATTACACTCTTATTCACAATTTGGCAGGCCTTACTGGCACTTAACTGGCGACATACTTATTCTGATTCATTTATTTATAGAAAACTAGTTTCTGGCCGTTGCGGCTTCGCCCGCGTGGATGTCGGAATTTATCCCAAGGGGACTTGCTAGCGGGACAAAAAGTCTTCTTGCCAAATTTTATAGAAATCCGCTTAGTGGTTGAGGCGTGAAAAGGTAACATATAGACACAGAGTTACTTTCGAATTTATAATATTAGTATGGACTAGCAACCCACTCCTTATACTTCGAACGGTGCTTAAGACTTGACAAAACACGAGATACATTAATACATTAATATTAAACTGACATACAATAATAAATTGTATGTCAGTTTAATATTAATGTATCACTCTAATATTGTTTTTTATTTTTTTGTGTTTTATTTTATTTTATTTTCTCAGTTAGTTCTAATCTTAACCGTTGGTCTGGCAGTTTGAGTAATTTATGCGGCCTACCCAAATGTCCTTTCTTTGGTATTGTTCGTCGAGTCGTTGAGCTCCTTAAGTTTTTAGTTGAGCTGCACGATTACTGTGAAATGCGTGCACTAACTGAACAGGTCGACTCAATCTGTGTGGTTGTTTCCTCAAAAGACCATTTCAGACATCAATCTACATGGTCTTCACATGATCTGACCATGATTATGTCTGGACTTTAAAAGAGACTGTGACCTCAGATTTTTTTTCGGCATTTCTTCTCAGAATAGTCAGATAGGAAACGCCGACTTCATGTAGTTTATAAAATATGATAGACGTGTAAAAGTGTTTGTACAAACCTACGTACAAAAATAAAATCAATTATCAATAAATTCTCTAAGTGATGGTCAAAACCGCATCAAAATCTGTTACTGCACACGTTTTGTGGCGTGCGTTTGCAACGCCTGTTTTTCCCCGAAGGGTTAGGCAGAGTTGAACCTAAGTTCACTCACATTTCGCCAATTCTGTTCAAGTCCCATGTAATAAGGACCCCTATTAAATGGGACTTGAACATATACATATTTTAACGATATCGTTAAAATATAAAACAACCCATTTCTAAACTTGTGATGACTGTATGAATTTCTCTGAAATAAAAAGTTGGAACTTTTTTCAATATTTAAAGTACGTTCCATCGCAAATAAAAACCAATATCATTTCCAAAAATGCCTCGTGGTAATAGAAGGTTCCTTTGAAGAATACTCTCCCTTGCCAAATGGTCTAATCCTAGATGCATTGGAACGAAGCTTTGTGTTAAAAGTTCTCCGGCAATTTTTAATTTTCTTTCCAACCCTCGACGAGACATGTCAAATAGAATTGATAGTTTTTCATTTGTTTCCCTAGTTCTATGTTTTGTATAGTAACTACCTAGTACTGTTCGTGGGCGACGGAGTCTTTCTGTTAGTAATGGTGTTTATTCTATCTTAATATTAAATTGCTGAAGAGTGACAGCAGTCAAAAAGAACAGCTCCGTATCATTAAGGGCTGTTGCGGTATCAAAATCAAATCTCGCTTTATTCTGTAGGGCTTCTAATCAGCATATTTGCCATGTCCGAAACTAAACGTGCAATAAAATAATATGTCACGTTCACATTATTAAGTAATTTGTCCCAGTGATGGTTAGCCGAAGACAGATGTTCTTCGAATAAACGTGCGCGTATAGGTACCATTTATACGTGCCACCCAGGCACGTATAAATGGTACCTATAAACCAAGTACAATCTTACCGATGCTGGGATTCTTCGGAGATGTTCCTTTCTGCAGCTGTGTAAATAAGAAACTCCTGGAAGAACTATGCACTCTTACGTAATCAGGCATAAATATTAAATTTGGTCCATCTGCATCATTGCGAGGCGCTGCTGGCTCGCCAATATCTTCCAGTTCTGCAACTTGTAGGTCATCAAGATTTTGTTGCTTGTGTTCAGGTTCCACGGCCATATCCTCAGGGTATTGGTCATGTGGTTCTGGTACACCGCGTCGTAGTTCAGCAGCATTATTAGTTCTTTGCCAGCACCTGTGGCACACAGCATGACGTTTTTGAACACAACCTGTAACGGAAATTATGTATACCTACCTATTGATCTTGTATTACTATTACCAGCATTACCTATATGGGTAGGTAAGTACAAAAATGTAATAGTCGATTTTGTAAATTGAAGTTAGATAACTCAGGTCTACTTTGTAAGAGTCTCCTGTAAAATATGTCTTCTCTGGCGAAGGACAGACCATGGACACAAAATACACAGGTTTCCATTTTTAATAATAGAGCACGGATGGTATTCCCGTCAACAAAGAACTCGCAATGAATAATGAGAGTCCAAAGAAAATGCCAGGGTCAGTCGAAAATCTATCCATCAAGTTCAGTTAACAAAGAAGGGTCAGCTGTGGTCGCGAAACAGATCGAAAACGCAAAGAAAACGACGAATGCAACGAATAACTAGGTAAACCAATGTGTCAGATAAGACTTGACAGGTTGATAATAATAGATTCTAAGAGTCTATGTATTTTGATGTACCTATTTAAAACTTTTTACTAGACACTTGGAACATTCGCAATGTCGATTTCAACAGAGTGATCTGGAATTTATTCAAAGTGAACATGATACCGCCTGTATTCACCGCAAGAGTAGTGTAGTGTAGCCAGATATATAATGTTATGTCATGTTAAACTTAGAAATATACTTCAAATGAAATAAACTAAATTAACATATGCAATTTCCAATTTGTTTTTTTTATAAATAAATAAGTAAACGTATTGTCCACTACAAAATATGACCACATTTGAATGTTTTCTTTTAAAACCCCATTCATTTGACGGTTGTCGCCATAGTAAAAAATGTTCTGTAAGCCAAGACCTTCTAAATGAGATAAGCCTCAAGTCTGTTGATTAAGTTTTGAAATCGGGTTGTAGGTACACAATCTATAATCAGGTAAATCTATAATCATAAACTAATGTATACTAGTTGGTACAGAAATCAACATTTTGTATTTTGTTTTGTATTTGTAATCTCTACCTACGTCCACGGGATAAACCAGCATGAATTTGTTATTGCATGGAAAATATAAGACAATATGAAGTACCTTAGGGAAAACCCAATACGATTTGGATGGGTTTGGGATGCGGTTTGGTTTTGCACTCCCTAAGTATGTCGATGGATCTTGCTCCTTCGTACATCGAAATATCCACGATCCATTCGGTCCACTGAAATAATATTATAAGATGCTTAATAAGACTATCGAGCTGTACCATTTGCCAAATTTACCGGTTTGTCCGAAAAACATGGTCGTCGTTTACCGACGCCATGCTTCAATGCTTGCCGCTATGCAAATGGCCGCCATCGAAATTCCCATGGTGAAAACATTATGGTGTATCAATATAGACTACATTCTTTAATTATGAAGTATTGCTAGTACATCAAAATTACATATAAAATAGCACAAATAGAAACACACACCGCACTGTACCGACACAGCATATAGAATTTATTACCTAGATTTTTTATTTTTCATTGTATCATGTTTGTTATGGTCTCGGTTTATGTATATTTTTTATTATAAAGTTACACATACAGATATATATATATATACATTTATTTATTTATAAGTACATACTATGTTCAGCTAGAATCACACTTAATTCTGTGGAAAATCATACTTACCTGATTTATTACATCACACAGGGGGACGTCATTACGTCATCCGAGAGGTAGTTGCTGAAAATCAGCGCTGTTGACGATAGGTTCGTCCGAAGTCACAGCATTTTGCTGAGCAACGACCTGTTCTTGCACAGATGCGACGCACTGCTTAATTGTTCTTATTATTATTGTTTTTTTGTTACAAAAGTAGTAATTTTTCCACACTGCAATCGGCATTTTGTATTTGTTTTGATTGTTTGTTTGTTGTCATTTGCCAGTGTCGCAACACAGAGCAATGCGTATGGTCTTTGGTCTCTGGCATCAAGCAATAGACAAAATTATGAAACTTTTGGAACATGAATACGAGGCTTTTGGCTATTTTTTTATGTCTCTAAATTAATGTCGTTCATTTGTTAGGTGCGTTTTGTTTGTGCAGAATAAACTATTTTTCTTTCTTTTGTTTCTTCTTTCTATTTGCAATTATTTTTGAATAATCAAACTTATTCTGTATTGCAGTAGTACCATTACATTTCTTTCTTTTACGCTAAAACCCCATAGTTTTGACGACCATCGCCATAGTCAAAAATCATCAGTAAAACAAGACCTTTTAAATGGGATATGTCTCAAGTCTGTTGTCTAAGTTTCAATTTTGGGGACGCTCATCGTCCCATAATAGCTGTGCCCCGCGGTTTCACCCGCCGTTGAATTTTATTTTTGCTCGTCTCCTAAGGGTCGTATCGTGATTTTAAATAGCCTATTAGCTTTTTAAAAAATTGGGCTATCAAATTCAATAAGAGTTTTTCATATCAGACTTGTATTTCCAGAGATTAATGCGTTGAAGCAAAAAAAAAAACAATTACATGTAAGAAGCGAACGAAAATACGAGAAACGCTTGAAGTCTTCAAAGACGAAGAAAATCAATAAAGCGAAATTTTTCCTAGTATTACGTCTATGCCAATTATTCCAATCCAATAAAAGCTTAAAATGAGATCAGGGGAAAATGCTTCTAATAAGCTTTTTCGCGAGTCGTGACTTTTATTCATTTATTTATTCAAACGAGTTTAAACAAGTAATAAAAATAAGCGTTCAAAGGCGGACTGAATGCCCTAAGCATTTTCTACCAGTCTATCTTAAGGTGACACAGGCCATACACAGTAGGTAATCAGTATGTCAAAACGTCAAACCTATAGTTTTATGACAGCTGCGCGCACAGATTATAAAAGACCGGCGGCGCATGAGTCGTTGGTCGGAATGTTACCATTTTATAAATGTTATGTTTATATAAACATTTAGAACTAGGTATTGTGTATTTTTTTTGTTTCTTATTTTTATAATTTCGTATGCTGCACTGGTTGACGTCATCACGTCAACGCCGGCTGTCGCTGAAAACCAGCGCTGGGGCTCTGTCTCGCATAGGGTCGTAGCATTATGCTAAGCGATTGCTTTTTTGCGTGGAAGTGACGCATAGTTTTCCCAAAATTTTTCTTTTAAGTGTTTGTGTGTTTTTCCTCTGCGTCATGTTTACCGGAAATAAACGTATTTTCTTTCTTTTCTTTTCTTTCTAGGTGCTACATGATAGAAAATGAACTTGAATATAATCTAAAAAAAATAAGTAAAATTTAGGTGTCTGATTTAATATCAAAATAACAGCTTGTTACTAAATGCATAGTTATTAAAGTACTTACGCTGCTTGTAACAAAACAAGTTTTTTTTATGGCTGTCTGTCTGTTTGTTCCGGCTAATCTCCGAAATGGCTGGACCGATTTTGACAGGACTTTCACTGGCAGATAGCTGATGTTATAAGGAGTAACATAGGCTACCCGGTAGCTCGTTCCTGTGGGATATTTTCCGACGTCCACGCGGGTGAAGCCGCGGGCAGAAACTAGGAATAAATTAGAGGGAAAGTTTGTAATACGCATTCCATCTGATATTAGGGTTAACATGAAATTATTTCATTTTGGTTCCGGAAGAACAGCATAGTTTCATGATACATCTACATCTTCTATCAAAGAAAATAAAAAATCTAGCTTCACTTTTTAACCGCACTTTTAATATCAAGATAACTATTTTAAACCAACTAAAAGCATAGGCATTTGCAAGAAGTTGGCACCTCTACGTCCCACTGCGCGTAGTTGGCGTGATCGAAAAAATAGAAAAATGGGCAACAAATACTTGCCTAGAATTTGTCAGTAGCAGCCCGGAGTCTGGATTTGTGTCCGGTTGATGGCAATAGGCTCGCCCCCTATTACGTGGGACTTAAACATAACTGGCGAAATGTGGGCGAGAAACAGGCACACCTCTGCCTAACCCTTCGGGAAATACAGGCGTGATTTTATGGTATGTATAAATTTGTAGTTAAAGACGTAGATGAGAAAAAGGTGTAATGTTCTGTTATATTAAATACCTACCTAAGATCCACAGACTGAATGCGTCCTTGTACAAGATGATCCATTGTGAAACGCAGTCACAATATTAGTTATGATCAAAGAATCCTTTGCCAACACAGCTTAAATGTCCCACGGGCCACGCGCGGGCACTGCATTACCACTGCACACTGATGAGTAATGATAATGGAGTGCTCACTCTGCTCACTTTTACCAATGTATTTCGCAAAATCCGCATGTTCTGTGGCGTTTTTTCATTCAATTTGTTAATGTCCTGGAGCCCTAGACAAGGTGACATTCTATCAGCGGAAACGATGATAGAGAAGTCAAAAACCTATTGGATTGACATTTTACCTACTACCGGCTACCGAGAGACTACCGAGCATAAAGCAAAAATCTTATATCAATACTGGTGAAAGTCGTTGTAAAAATACGAAACGCTTTAAAAGCGATTGCCACTATTCTAGCTCTCCTATGTATACCTACTGGGAAACGCAGATCACCTAAGTTCTATTTTTAACGTTATTTTAGGAGATTGACATCTACATCTTGCTGGACCGACAGGTCCAATTTAACTATTATAAGTCACTATCAAAACATACACTTTGCTAATACAGAGTACAAAGTTACACAACCACTCTTCATAGATCCACGGGATGCTTGCGGTGATTTATACTGCAAATATGTCAATGTCAGAAGCACAATTCACCATGCATTAGCACTCCATTTATAACTCCCCTGTGTCGCAAGATCGATCAAAGCACTCATCAGTCATGGCCCCCCGTTGGCTTGAATGTATTTACTTATTCGGCAGTTTTCCCTTTCTTTCTACTGTTTGAGCCCTGATTGCGTAATAGTCATCTAAGTAGAAGCTGTTGTTATCCCATTATCAGGAGGGGTCACCGACTGGAATGTAGGTCAGTTCTGTATATAGTTGCTCTACTATTGCTATTTATTTTAGTTTTTCATTAATCACAACACAACACACACACAACACTTGTCCCATGTCACAACACTTTTAATTGATTGGAACGGACACACACTTCCCTATCCTTTTTTTATTATTCTAGCGTATGGCACTCGTGGGTTGCAGCTGAAAATCAGCGTCAGGTGGTACACCTTGATTTGATTTCATGATGATTAATAATAAATTAAATAATTAATATTAATTATTAAAATGAATGGTTTTGAATGGTTTTAACATTGTTTTTAATTGGCTCCATAATAATCTCCTAACATTAAATGCAGATAAAACAAAATACATTACATTTACAATGAGAAATACTAACATACCGCTTACTAGTCTAAACATTTATGTACATAGCTGTAGCACGTACGCTGACAATGCATGTTCTTGCCCCAGTTTAGCTAAAGCTGACAACTTAAAATATTTAGGTGTCACTATTGACTCCAATCTAAATTTCCAAAAAACATTTCGATTTACTATGTACTAGAGTGCGCAAATTAATATATGTTTTTAAGAATTTACGGAACATAGCCGAATATAAATTAATTAAACAGGTTTACTTAGCTTTGTGTAAATCCATCCTTACCTATTGCATAACTTCTTGGGGTGGTGCTGCAAAAACAATTTTACTCCCTCTAGAACGTGCTCAAAGAGCAATTCTAAAGGTAACCTTTCGCCCTTTTAGATTTCCAAGGAACCAGCTCTACATAGCATGTAATGTACTAACAGTACGGCAATTATTTATTCTAAGCTTAGTACTACACCAGCACACTGCACTTCCTTTTGCACCAGTACCTTCCGACAAGAGAAGGAAGGACTTGGTTTGCATAAACTCTCAAAACAGACATGCGTTTGCTAATCGATATTATGTGTTTTTAGGACCTTAAAAACATGCTCCATTATGCTTTTTCTCATAGTTGTTAATATTAGGTCTTTACCTATGAAATTGCCGTTCTGCAGTACTGGCCATTTCAAATCAAAATAATTTTTGTTTGGCTATGAATTCTAATTTCAAATTAATTTTATTTTAAAAACATGGATTTTTTTTTCTAAAAGTAGTCATTTCTTTATTGATTAGTGTTACATTTTCATCGCATTTCAATCTTTTTCGTCATCATGGATACGTTAAAAATTCGAGTAATTATGGAATATGAGTACCGTCGTGGCAGCAACGCGGCACAAGCGGCACGCAACATCAACGACGTTTACGGAGCTAACTCTACAAACCAACGCACCACCTGTTATTGGTTTGCTCGCTTCCGTTCTGGAAATTTCGACCTGAAAAATGAACCTCGCGGTCGTCCGAAGACTTTGGTCGACAATGACGAATTAAAGGCGATTGTGGAAGCTGATGATACACAATCTACGGCTGAATTAGCAGCAGCTTTCGACGTTAGCGTCAAAACAATATTGGTCCATTTGCGTCAAATTGGCAAGGTAAAAAAGCTTGACAAATGGGTGCCCCACGAACTCAATGATCGCCAGCGCGAAGTACGCGTCGAGACGTGCCTTGCACTGCTCAACAGACACACAAATGAAGGAATTTTGAACCACATTGTTACCTGCGATGAAAAATGGATTCTGTTTGATAACCGTAAGCGCTCAGCAAGTTGGTTGGATCCTGGTTCAGCACCTAAACAATGCCCTAAACGAAAACTTACCCCTAGAAAAGTGATGGTCACTGTTTGGTGGTCTAGCGCCGGTGTGATTCATCACAGCTTCTTACCAAACGGGGTGAGCATTACTGCAGATGTGTACTGTGAAGAACTGAACACAATGATGGAGAAGCTGGCGCATCTCCAACCAGCATTGGTCAATCGCTCGTCTCCGCTGCTCCTGCACGACAACGCGCGACCTCATACTGCACAGCAGACGGTCTCCAAGTTGCAAGAACTGGGGTTGGAAGCTCTCCGTCATCCGCCCTACTCACCAGACCTTGCGCCTACAGACTACTACTTTTTCCAGAATTTGGATAACTTCTTGGCGGGAAAAAAATGTAATACCCGAGAGGCAGTACAAAATGCCTTTGAAGAATTTGTTGCCTCCCGTCCAGCTGATTTCTTTAAGAAGGGCATCAATAAACTGCCACTGCGATGGCAAAGATGCATTGATTGCATGGGTGATTACTTCGATTAATACAAATAAAAAATTCATGAAAAAAATTCGTTTAAATTTTTTCATACAAAACGGCAATTTCATAGGTAAAGACCTATTATATTATTTTTATCAGTTCAACTTAAATTTTACTGTCCCAATTTAATTGAAAAGTAAAGTGATGGCCTGAAACACAGGTTTGAATTAACCTAGTTCGCGCGGGTCTCTACCTTATGTTGTAATTCCGAATCATCATTACTTGCATCTGTAATCAAATTTTAGTTTTAGTTTATTTTTAGGCACTAAAACTGTATTGAAAACATTACTACTGTTGGCTGAATGTACACGTTTCGTAAATGTTTTATTCAATAAAAATATTACTATTATTATTTCCTTTATTTCATATATTTTATTTATTACATATAAATTATATTTTTAAATATTAGAATATAAAAATATAAAAACATTTAAAAATATAAAAAATAGTGGCCCACCGGTATCGGGAACAGGGTCCAAGCTACCGGCGGTCAGGGCTCCAGTGAGAGAAACCTCCTAACAATGCGGGCCGTGTCCAAAAGTACCGCCTTCTGAATCAAGCCCTTGATCCAGCTGCCCAACGAGAGCCTCCTCAGGTGTTGGTCGAGGCTCTTGGCTATTAATCCATTGGCTGTCACGACTATCGGTACAATGATCGCTGAGTCCACATCCCACATGTCGACAACCTCGCGAGCCAAGTCAAGATATTTGATTTGTTTATCTTTCTCGGCTTTCACTAGGTTCCCGTCATGTGGGACCGTTATGTCAACAATCATTGCACGCCGCTCTAATCGATCCACCACCACTATATCAGGCTTATTGGCAACAATAGTCCTGTCAGTGATGATGGATCGATCCTAGTACAATGTGATATTTCCATTTTCGAGAACTGGGTCGGGCACATACCTGTAGTACGGCACTTCCGATTATACAAGGCTGTATTTGAGAGCAAGTTGCTGATGGATAATCCTGGCTACAAGGTTGTGTCTATGCAAGTATTCTTCGTTAGCTAGACTAGAACATCCGGAGATAATGTGTCTGATTGATTCACCCGGACGGTGGCATGCCCGACAAATGTCAACCGTGCCATCTTTCACAATAAATCTCCGGTAGTTGTTTGTCATCATAACTTCGTCCATAATTGCACAGACAAAACCTTCGGTTTCTCCAAAGAGGTCACCGAAACGCAGCCAGGCTACGGACGCTAGTTGACCTACATCAGGTCCATGTAGGGCCCGAAAAAAGCGTCCGTGAAGCTCCTTACTCTGCCATACTTCCATGCGATCATTAGTGTCAAGTACTACTGGCTTGCGCCAGTTCTCTTTAGCCAAGGAGAGCGGGGTGAGGCCCTTGTCCACTTTGACCACATCTCGATGCATCTCCACGTCGGCCTCTAAGAAATATTCCCTGAGACTGCATATCTCGCGATTATGGAGGATCTTAGCATTTAAAAAGCCTCGACCTCCACATTTTCGCGGGATATACAGCCTCATTACCGATGACCGTGGGTGATGCATCCGGTTTGCGGTCAGCAATGTACGGACTCTCCTATCCAGGGCGTCGAGTTCGGTCTGAGTCCATTTGAGTATGCCAAAAGAGTACATCAAAACCGGCATGACCCAATCGTTAAAGGCGCGTACCTTGTTTCCGCCTAATAGAAGACTATTAAATACTTTTTTCAGGTGGCCAAAGAAGCGTTCCTTTAACGATTGCTTCATGTCAGTACCATTGATGCCCAATGCTTCCGACATACCCAAATACTTATAGGTTTCGGATGCAGAGAGGGTTCTAAGGTTTATGGAATCCGAGAGTTGGGTTCCGACGGATTCCACAATCTCCCCTCGCTTTACATGCATGACCGCACATTTGTCCACACCAAATTCCATTCTGATGGCACTACTGAAAATTTCAGTTACTTTCAGTAGTTCCATCAGTTGCAAATTGTTGGGGGCGAACAGTTTTAGGTCATCCATGTAGAGGAGGTGAGATATAACCTGGCCACCTCTCCTCAGTCGATAGCCTAGACCTGAATCTTCCAGCAGTGTGCTTAGAGGATTCAAGGCTAAGCAGAACCAAAGCGGACTCAAACTATCACCCTGAAATATGCCTCGCTCGATCCTTATCGGTTCGCTATTCCTCTGGACATTTCGACATCCTGGATAGTGAAGGACTGTTCTCCATTGCCCCATACATGACATCAGGAAGGTGCGCAGAGTTGCATCTATTTTATATAACTCCAGCACCCTCATGAGCCATGTATGTGGCACCGAGTCATACGCCTTCTTGTAATCTATCCAACATGTCGACAGATCCTTTCGGGAACGACGAACTTGTTGGCTAATGGTCATATCAATGAGGAGTAACTCCTTCGTACCACGGGACCAGTTCCTACATCCATTTTGAGAAGGAGACATGATAGAGTTGGTGTCTATATGTTTGTTAATTTTAGCCCTCAAAATGGATGTAAGAACTTTATAGACCGTCGGTAAACACGTGATTGGTCTATAATTTTTGGGTTCCGCAGTGCTACCTGATTTATAGAGCAGGTGGGTAACTCCTGTGGTTAGGAACTGGGGTAGCGAACCAGACTCCAAAGCAGTCTGGTACTGAGCCGCCAAGCGAGCGTGCGACCTTACGAACCATTTAATCCAAAAGTTTTGCAGTCCGTCCGGCCCTGGAGACTTCCAGTTAGGCAGCGGACGGACTGCACGAGTTACATCTTGGGGGCAGAAGGTAATAGCTCCCATTTCTGGTATTGGATCGCAGGCTCGCTCGACTTTCCGAGCCCAATCGCCTTCGGTGTGACTGACAGGCACCGACCAGATATTGCGCCAGAAAGAACACATGGCGTCATCATCTGGTATGCACGTGTCAGCCACATCTTGAACCGGTCGCTCCCAACCCCTATAAACCCACCTTTGATCGCGTTGGAAGGTGCGATTCTGAGTGTATCGCTCCACTCGCCACTTATACCTACGAATACGGTTCGCCCATGCATACCCTTTCTGCTTCAGGAAGTAGATGCGCTCTGTGACACAAGACAAATAGTCCTGAGGGCTGATATTAGTCCCTGCGAACGCGCGTCTCACAAAGCGCATCACTCTAGGGCGAGTATTGCCCTCCCTAAAGCAGATTAGTTTGCCGATGAGCATTCTGGCCCCACCAATACGGCGTTCAATTCTGAACTGCCAAGCTGGTACGGCTGGTTTCGGTCGTGTAGCTCTAGAATCAATAGCAAATTTAACGTGAGCTACACGGCATGCCGCTACAGCCGCGCAGTACAGAATCGAATGAGTATCGGCGAGGTCTACGCAGTCATCAAAATAATTTGACAACTGCGCATCCAGGACCGCCACCAGCGCCCTATTTTTGTTATGCATGGGCAAACGAGGTAAGCGTGGTCTAAGTTCGGGCAATATGAACCGATATTCTCGAATCGCATCCTCCAAAGCACTCCTCAATTCCTCATTGCACTGGGTACTTACGTTTGTAGTCCTGTCATCACTCTCCTCGTCTTCTTGACTTATGTTACACTGTGGTAGTACTACAACGGTCTGAGACGGGGGGGCGATGACAAGACTACTCTGCATTTCACTTCGCAGGCGATCAAGTACAGTGTCATCCAACATATGATTACGTTGGATGACCCGCACCTGATCCGACAGTCGTTGTGCCGAAACGTTGACAGCTGGCTCAAGCACCTGAAAAAGAGAGATTATTATTATTATTAATGATTTCCCACCCAAAAAAAAAGGTGGTACTCCTTGTTTTGTCATCTGACATTATGCTGAGCAGAGACCCCATTGGTATTGTAATCATTGTTTTCCGTATTTTTTTAGTTTTAAGGTGTATTTTTGTTGCTGCAATGCCAATAAACGCATTTTTCTTTCTTTTCTTGCAAACGCATTTTTCTTTCTATATAGACAATTAAGAGGTCAATCTTGAAGCCGTAACAGCCCCACGTGGTAAGGATTTCATATCATCTTTCACACAGTTCATCCATAGTTTATTTGGTCTTCCCTTACTCTTAAAGCCACCTACATTCATACTCAAATTTTTCTCACGAAATTTTCCTCCTTCTCCATCATCACATACCATGTCAACCGATTTTCGCACAACTTTTCAGTCAACGGTGCCTCTTTCAAACCTCTTATTTTATGTAAACTCATTTCTTACTGTTTCCATACGCGTAGCACCAAACATCCCACTTAGCATTCTCATATCAGCTGCATGAAATTGCCTTTAATTCATCCCTTTTTATGGCTCAATATTATGATCCATAGTAGACAGCATGGTTAGACCAACCATTGTTTTATAAATCAAACTGACCACGTATGGAGCGTTTATACTGCTTCTCCGCATCGCTCTGCTTCAGTGGACGTGGATACTCTACACTAATCTCACGCTCATAATATCCTCTTGCTCGCTCCAGTCCAATGGATACGCTGCCTTATTCGCGTAAGATTCTGCAATAGATGACTGGATTTTCTATGAAATGTTGTCACATATTACTTCCGTGTCACAGTGATTTCTGTATTTCCTAGTGTGGTTCAGACCGGAGTACAGTCTGAATTTATATCAAGTGTTCGTGCTATTCATGGCTGTTTCAATTTTATTCTTTATGTAACCTCGAATGGTAGGAATCTATTTATAGATTAATATTTAGTTTATTATTACCTTTTCGTACAAAGAAGGAACAGGTATTGGGCCTGCTTGCACCACAAATCACTAAACGCTTTTGCGTTTAATTTGTTTAAAACATCGTTCTGTTTCTGTTACCTTCAAGTTCACACGTGTTTTTTTTTCGTGCTCTGGGTTTTTAAGCACTGCTCAGCGCCGAGAGTTGAAAATCTAATAGTGTTTTTTTGACGCGCTGGGATGCGCTCTATTAGATTCTCAATGCTCGGCTCAATACCGAAAGTTGAAAATCCAGGGCTCCATGAAAACACGTCGCGTTATAAAATCGCCCGTGCATACTTAGGCTCGATCGTTTGAAGATGACAGGGACAGAAATATGTGGTACAAGCAGGCCTTCAAGGCACACAGATAGATTAAAAACTGAATTAATCCAGTTTATTCAAAAAAGTTCAAGTTCAAGTTTATTCTGTTTAGTTGGTTTAGGATTAAAACCGTAAAACAACACAATGTTAATATGTTATGTTATGGTAATAATGTTGGACAGAACAAGAAATAAAACAAATGTTTTCATATAACTAGTGGCTCTGTGAGCTGTAGACCTCGCGAGTCTGTCTTTGCATAGCTTAAAACTGAATAAATGTTCACCGCGCACCTTACATCAAAATCCTTAAAACAAAAAGCGCGAATTGGCTGTAATATATTTTATTTTACGTTTTCAACCCCCATGTCCCACCATTTTGAAAAATTTCGAAAAACAGGATTGACAAAAAAAGTTCCATATAATTATCGAACCTGTTCACAAAATTTCACGAGAATCTGTTGAAAAATGCGACCTGTAGAGGAAAACAGGCATCTACTGGACATCCCGACATACAAAAGCATTTTGGCCCAAGGTGAAACGGAGACGCTTCGCTCGCGATTCTCGCTCGCTCGGTCAATTATGTCTGTTGAGCAGTGGCGGCCCAGTGGTTACGAGTAGGTTGGAACCCAGACAGGAGCTTTTTTTTTGTGTAAATTGTTTCATCACCACTGCTTTCAAAACGGTGAAGGAAAACATCGTGAGGAAACCGGCATTTCCTAGAACCAAAAATTCGATAACATGTGACATCTACCAACCCGCACTGGGCCCGCGTGGTAGATTACGGCCAACTCCCTCTCACCGAAAGGAGGCCTGTATGCTAGCAGTGGGAACGTTATAGACTGATTGTGTGTTTTGTGTGTGTGTGCGTCTGTAGACCTGCCTAATTACGTACCTATTTCGCAGAATTGATTTGATCCATTACTAGTGTTTGATTCCTTATTAGTTTCTTTGTACCAACTTTCCTATTATGTAAATTGGCAATTCTTTCTCACAGGAAAATATTTTTGAAGGAGACTTCTTTAAGTAAAATATTTTTATAACCACATAGATTTAAAATAGTGTGGAAATCGGTTATCATGGTACGGGCATGTGATACGGAGAAATGAGGAAAATGTCGTGAAGAAAGTTTTGAGTATGAATGTGGATGACTAGAAGAATAGAAGAAGACAAAAGAAATGATGGATAAACTGTGTAAAAGATGATATGCCTAGAGGGGGGGGGGGTAGCTACCGAAATGACGACTCATAGCAAAGTTGAGATAAGAGCAGGAGAATAATGATGAGCTATAGTGATGTAAAATGGGAGGAAACTGATGAAACACGTACCCCTCATTTTTAAATAAATTACACTAAGTTTAGAGAGTATTAACAACTCTATATACTTCCAAGTCGATTGGGAGCTTCCGATCTGCACCAACTACAAAGAGCAACTGATAGAAATCCGACGACTGCCGAAACACAAAGTTTGCTGAGGGACATTAAGAAAATAGTTGTACTGTAGTGAATTAGCATCACGAGAACTTTTATTTCATGTTTTGTTATTTTATTTTTTTATCTTTTGTGAGCCAGCATGTATCGTTTACATATAAAAGAACAAAATCCTTCTTTAAAACATTCGTTACAAATCCTTTAACCCGTCGATAGCCATCAAAAGAGGATTTACTAAAAATAAGCTGTCAATCCGCGATGATACCCGAGCGTCCCCGATTGGGCCCGAGTGGCTTTAAACCCACTTAAACATATCCCACACGACCGTCCTTATGTAGGCCGTTTGTATCGTAAATATACATTACGAGTAATTGCCTCGAGCGGGGACCATTTAATTTTGTACTATGCACGCAATTTTTGTTGTAATTTGAAAATAAAAGGAATTTGACATAGATTACTTTTATTGGTGATAAAAAGGGCTAAATGTCAGCCCCTTTTGTAATGCCGCCAATTTTTTACTCCATAAGATTGTCCCAATCTAAGAATTTCCTCAGTATTGCGAATGTGGTTACAAATAAGTATTTATTATAATCATGTACTTTCTGACTTTATCTTGGACATTACTGACATCGGTGAAGGAAATCGTCGTGAGGAAACCTGGACTTTATAATTAATGTAAGTCTGAAATCGCCAACCCGTCTTGAGCAAGCGTGGTGATCAATGCTCGAAAATAATAGGCTGGTATTATTATTATTATTATATACACAAACAATTATACCGAGACTTATTAATATGTGCTAAAACTAATGCGTTACACAAATATTGACAGTGCACACACGATCAGCCCTTAATAGATTCAAACGGATGTCGATAACAAACATCTAGAAATCCCAAATATATAAGGTAGTTACGAGTATTATCAAGCTTGTTAAAATAACGGACTGTGTTCGGAACACAATACTGCGCTCCAAAACAAAGACAAATCGATATATCGTTGTCGAATTCCGCGTCAGCAGTTTCGTCGCCAGCGCATCCGTCGATTGCTGAGCTTGCAGAGCGCCGCGCCGGCGCGCCCCGCAGCCCCCCGCTCGTCACCGCGGCTCTTCCTCGCAATGCCGCCCGCGCCCCTTGCCCCATCCCGCTGTCAGTTTCTGCAGCCCCGACGAAACCCTTATAAAGGGATTTCGCTTCGTCACCGCGAGTACCGGTGGCGCTCCTAGTATCAAGCCCATGCCGGAAATGGCGCCGAATAGGGCTGATAATGATGATGGTTTCGTGACGGTGTAAAGGAGTAAGCGCCGATCGCGAACGAACCAGAACCGCTGTGGCAAAGCTCCTGCGGAGCCCGAAGTGAGCCTGCGTACCGCAAAGCCGAACACACCGGTGTACATCTCTCGAATGCACTACACCACTAAGGCTGAGGACATCGTGGAGTACGTGCGCCAAAAGACGAGGTACACGCCAAGGGTGCAGTTACTGGAATCGCACCGGAACGTCAACTTCAAAGCGTTCGTCGTGCGTATACCGAACTGTTATCTGCCCCTCGTCATGGAAGAACACTTTTGGCCGCAAGACGTGGTGTTCCGTCGCTTCCGCGGACAAGTTCCACTGAACAGCACGAAGCTAGTGCAAAGTGAAGCGCTACTAATATAGTTTTAAGCCTTTTTATTAACACACGTTTTGTTTATATAAGAATATGTAAGTTTAGGTTAAGGTATTTTTCTATGGGCCTGTGTCGCCTGAAATAAATGGTATTATTATTATTATATCTGCCGCATACCGGACAAACTGTGGGCCCACTAAACACAGAACTGGTGCCCTAAGACAGGTGGGGTCAAGGCAGGCCATGTAGGAGAAGGCGGGACAAGTTGGGTTTGGATAGGTTCCGTCAAAACTGGAAGGAAGACGCGCTGGCTCGCGAAATATGGAAGGAGTCGAGGCAGGCCTTTGCCCAGGTGTGGGTCAGCGCAGGCTAGTAAAATAAAATTTATAAAAAACTGCGGTGAAGCCCGCCCTAATCTACAGTACAACTATTTTCTTAATAAATAAAAAAAAAAAACATTTATTTCAGATAACATAATCCATAATAATACAATTAAAACTTCCGAAAATTAAAATAAAATTTAGCCATTAAAACAATTCAAACTGATGTGATAAAATATGAATTTAAATTAAAACACTCAAAATTAAAATAAGTTACAATTTAAAATAAAATAATATAAAACCAATTCAAAATTTAAAGATAAAAAAAAACAACAACAAACATTAAAATTAAAATTAAAATAGTGAAAATTTAAACATTCAATTTACCCGCCTGATAAACGAGACCCAGATCGGAGACGAGATCCTATCAGCTACAGTCTTCAGAATTCCGTTGCAGCTACCACGCATTCTGTAGATCAGGGAGACAGTTTTCTTGCGAATGACGGCATGAAAACCATCAGTTCGGTACAGCGCGAACATCCCCGATGCACTACAGAAGCGAGGCAGCCCCAACATCATCCTGAAGATGTTGTTATACTGGACGCGCAGGACATCCAGCGATCTTTTGGTGTGCTTGACCCACAGATTTCCTGTATAAAAGCTTTGACAATAATGTCCCTCGGCAAACTACGTGTTCCGTCAGAAGATGGATTTCTAACAGTTGCTCTTTGCACTTGGTGCTAACCGGATGCTCTCAATCGACTTGTAAGTATATAGAGTTGTTAATACTCTATTAACTTAATACAGTTTATTTAAAAAATGGGAGGATTCTGACGAAACACGAAGTTTGCCGAGGGACATTAAGAAAATAGTTGCACTATACACTGTACTGCAACATCTATATATTTTAACGCAGCAGAATACTTCAGCACTGGCCACTTACTCACAATGTAAATAGCGCTCTCGCAATAGTAGTTAACTGGTTTAATGTTAATAACCTTCTTCTTAACGAGAAGAAAACGAAATGTATTAAGTTTACGATACCTCATGTTAGACAAGTAGAAACTAGTGTTCTCATAAAGGGTGAAGTGTTGAAACCCGAAGATACCACAGTATTCTTAGGCATAACCTTGGATGCCAAGCTTCAATGAGGCCCCCATATAGACAAATTGTCGAAAAAGCTTAGCTTTGCAGCATACGCCGTTAGAAAAATTCGTGATTTAACTGATTTAGAGACTGCCCGTTTAGTATACTTTAGTTATTTTCATAGTGTGATGTCGTACGGTATTCTATTGTGGGGAAATGCCACCGATATTCAGACAATTTTTGTTTTACAAAAAAGGGCAATTCGTTCAATTTATAAATTAAGTCCCAGACACTCCCTCAGAGATAAATTTAAAGAGATTAATATTGTTACTGTGCCTTCTCAGTATATTTATGAAAATCTTTTGTATGCACATAAAAATATTAATCTGTTTAAAAAATACAGTGATATCCACAATATAAATACTAGGGAACAGACACAAATTTCTTGATCCTACAACCAGGCTCAAGAAAATTGGTGGCTCCTTTAGATGCCAATGTATACGTTTTTATAATAAACTTCCTAGCCACATTCAAGATCTAAGCTTTAATAAATTCAAATCTTTTATAAAGCGGAAATTATGCCAGAAAGCCTATTATACTGTGAAAGACTATATTGAGGACAAAAAGGCTTGGGATTGAGCTGCTCCAATAAATTTACACAGTGAATGTTGATTTTAGTTTGCTAACTCTTTTTAGACATGAATATTTACTATAAAAAGTATTATATTATTTTCATTATTGTGAATATGAGGACTATGTGGGTCATTGCTTTTTTTTCTCACATTTAGTTTTAATCATGATCTGGCAGTTTAAGTAGTTTATGCGGCCTACCCAAATGTCCTTTCTTTGTATTGTTCGTCGAATCGTTGAACTCCTTAAGTTCTGAGTTGAGGTGCACGGTTACTGACAAATGCGTGCACTGACTGGACAGGTCCACTTAATCTGTGTGGTTCTTTCCTCAAAAGACCATTTCAGACACTGATCTACATGGTCTTCAAACATTATTACCGAATTTATATATACACATTGACATTGATACATTTTATATATACAATGACATGAGTATTTACTTGTAAAGTATTATATTATTTTAATTTTGTGAATGTGAAGACTATGTGGGTAATTGTTTTTTTTGTCTAATTTAATATTAATTGTGATCTGGCAGTTTGAGTAATTTATGCGGCCTACTCAAATGTCCTTTCTTTGGTATTGTTCGTCGAATCGTTGAGCTCCTTAAGTCCTGACTTCCTGAGTCGAGCTGCACGATTACTGACAAATGCGTGCACTGACTGGACAGGGCCACTCAATCTGTGTGGTTCTTTCCTCAAAAGACCATTTCAGATACCAATCTGCATGGTCTTCGCATGACCTGACCAAGATTATGTCTGGACTTTAAAAAAGACTGTGACCTCTGAGTTTGTTTCGGCCTTTCTTCTCAGAGTAGTCAGATAGGAAACGCCGACCCCATCGAGTTTAAAAAACATGATTGACGTGTAAAAGTGTTTGTACAAACCTACTTACAGAAATAAAATCATTTATCAAGTGACATAAGTGCATCAAAGTGAAACTACTAATTATTAATGATTGATAACACGCGTTGATTTTCAATTCTGTTTGAAGACGTAGGTAAGTCTAAGTGCATTGCATAATACCTAGGTGTTAATGAATGCAGTAGGTACCGAAATAAGTACCTATCTACTATGCCCTGAAGTTGGACATGACTCAGTTTGTATAGGAAACTTGTATATGGTCTGTTCCGAAAGTATCTGATGAAAATGTAAACAAATGGATCAGAAAACGTACCGGATACCAAACAATAATTTAATTCAAATACTAATTGCTGGAAAAGGTGGTGGAAAAATACAGATGAATGTGTTACGAATTACCTTTAGAATAGAATAGAACAGTATAGGTATTATGTACACCATATCCCACGATGCCGCTTTAGTGAGTACCTATTTGCGTAAGGATTTAACCCGAATAGGGTTTGTTTACACTTTCATCAAATGCTTTTGGAACAGACTATACGTATTTATTATGCACTTGCTCACTGAGCGTATTCATAGCTTAGTATCGTACGATGCGATGACGATACATTAATATGTAGGTAGGATCGTCAACCAATTAATCTTAGATAATGACTATTCAATGCAAACATTAAGGAACCTCATGTTTATTTACCTCTTTAGATACAATAACACAAAAAAACCTTCTGATACAGGTTTGCCTCGTTTGGGGCCAATATAAACTCAATATTGTTAGTGTTCTACGACCTGTTGTCTATTGTATGTGTGTGTGTTTGGTGTGTGGGGGTGTGTGTGTGTGTGTGTTTGCGTGTTGTGTTTTTTGTTTTGTGTGTTTTCAGTTTGTGAGTTGTGTATATTTGTTTGTGTGTTTTGTTTGTTATTTTAGATATTAATCATTATATTATTTATTTATACTTATTAGGTGTTGCTTTTAAAAACTAAGATTATTTCGTAAGCGTTTACGTCTATCCGTCTGTCAGTGCGATTATTCTTAGGGAACTATAATCATTTGTAGATTATTTTCTCAGGCTAGGTCTCAACATAATATTTTTTTTGTGAAAAACACCTCGCGTTTACATATAAGATACACAGTTAAGTTGTGATACTTGTTTAAAACAAATCTTGAAAAGACTTGCCAAAAACAATCATGAATAAAACATGTTTTATACCTATCAAACATGTGTTGACGTCGTTTCAGACATGTTTTGGTAACAATTTTGTTCACATTTTTGACAAGTTTTCTAGAAGTTTTGGATACGACTTGTTTTAGGTGTAAACGATAAACGAAAACAGTAGACACAACTTGTAAAAGACATGTTTTATACCTTGGTATAAAAGCGGGGTTATAAATAATTTATAAGTAAGCTCTTGGCATGATGCCGTAGCGTTATCGTATCGTGGCCTATAAAAACCTTCCAAGTTAATACTGGAACATCAAACTTCAAAAACTCAACGCATTTCCTTCCACACTAAACTTGTCAAGATCCGTCCATATTATAAGACTAATGATGAAAAATGGACTTTCTGTGAACCTCCATTAGTTTGTTATTACATCAAATAATAACTTTTGGCTTCACCTTTCTTAAACTTGTAATAATGTTAGCAGACTTTGGAGAAGCTTCACGTTATTACTAAAATAAAAACAGGCAACAATTCATTTTTAATAAATAATGCTTTTAGGTCTGAATTTTTAATACAAAATTGATAGTGTTGATATAATTTTGATTATGAGTGACGTTAATAATTAAAAAATAAAGCTTATTTTCTTACTAGGTAGGTACAGTCACGAGCACTAATATGTCAACACTTGGCAACTTTCAATAGTGATTTTTTCGTAAAATAAGGAATGCAACGTTGAAATGCGACATATTACATAAACCTATGGGTTCGAAAATAGTATGTTCGTAAAAATGTAAAATTTCATTCAAAAATTAAGGAAAAAATCGCTTTTGAATTTAGCTAAGTGTACACATATTTATGCTCGTGACTGTACTGTATCTATACATATAAAGAAATCGTAGTGAAGTCAAAACTGTATATTGAGTTTTTTCTTTAATTTTCGCTAAAATGTCTGAGAACGATTGTAAGGCCGAAAATCTAACTTTTTGAATTTTTGTCAGAAGGTATGTTCCAACATCACGCAAAAACAACCTAATAGATTTTGTTCAAATTTTGCACAGATATTCCCTGTAAGTCTGGTCAGTCTGTAAACTAAAAATTATCACGCTATTTGCAAAGGGGGATGAGCAATATTGCTTTATGTTCGTTTTCATCTACAGTTTACCGAAAACTATGAAAATACGAACCAAAAGGTTATAATATTACTGATTTTCGCAGATTTAACCTTTTAAACGATTATTATTACGCTATACAATTATGGAGCTAAGTAGTAAATTACGACATATACAGGGTGGATTTTTGAGATGGGGTAATAAGGGTAGGTACCTTAACCGTTGTCACTACAAGAAAACGATCTTAGGAGACTGTTCTTAACATTTTGAAACATATTGATCAGCATTCACAGATTTTGAAAAAAATACAGTTAGCAAGAACATGGAAAATATTCACAAAAAAAAAATTCATGACTATCGATCCTTGTTTCTTATAAGGATTAAAAAACACAAAATGATTCATACTTATTGAAATGATTTATACTTATTTCAAATGATTCATAGTTATTGAAATGATTCATACTTATTGAAATAATTCATACTTATTTGAAATGATTCATACTTATTGAAATAATTCATACTTATTTGAAATGATTCATACTTATTGAAATCATTCAGCGTTATTGGATTAAACAAACGCACGCGCAACTGTGGAACTTTAAAACTCCAAGCGGCAATAACAACTTAGTCTCAGGTAGATCTACTTATACCTGATAAGTTAAGCGAAGCGAACAACAACGTAATCTGCTTTAGCATTATTTGATAGGAATTGTAGTTTTGAACTTATGATAAGAAAGTTTCTAATAGGACGTATATTTTATCCGTTGGACATTTTATTTATATCTTTAGGTTATGGCGAGCTATCCGGAGTTTAATGTCAATTTAAAAGTTTAAACTAACACTAGGTGCCATGTAAACATGTCTAATAAAACGGTCGTACTGGATTTTCAACTTCGGCGTTGAGCCATGCGTTAAAAATCCAACAAAGTGTGAAACAAAGTGAACGAAAACGGGCATAACAGAACTATTGTAATTCATGAAATTCGAATTGTTTAACCGAAGTCGAAACCACCAATACAATACCACAACCAAAACTATACCATACCTACTTAATAAAACGCAAAATCTTTGTGGATGTCTGCCTGTCAATTGGTGTGCTCGAAAAACGGTCAATTGTTAAAATTTTGAAATAATTTGGTAACTAAGTAAAAATAATTAATAATAAATCATTTATAATTTATTAATAATCTACCTACCTACCTCACCTACTTTTTCTTTTTGTGGAAAAAAGTAAGAAGGGATTCGTATACATAGGTACAGATAGTAAGTAAAACAACAACAAAAAATTGTGGTTTAAAAACATCACTCCCATTTTGAAATACCAGAAGAAAAAAGAAACCTTTATTTGCGGTAAACATGACGCAGAGAAAAATAAAAATACTAAAAAGAACGAGTTGGGGGAAAATATGCGTCACATCCACGCAAAACGGCAATCGCTCAACATATTGCAAATCATTAAGAAACCTAAACCTAACAAAATAATAAAATTAAACCACAAACAAAACTTAAGGTAAGTAAACGAAATTCCCTTGAATTTCACGATTTTACAAGCTTATTTAAAACACCAACAGGGGAATATCAAATTATATTAGACTTTATTTTTCATTGCCAAAGCTCGCAAAATACTGTTTGAAATTTCTTGTTTATGTATATACCAGCTGTTAAGAGGTTCTACACACTTGATCGATTCGGCACATTCGATTCGGCAGTATTTGTTGAAAAACAAAGCCGACCCCAAGCATATAGTACTACACAAGTTCAGCTTTCATTCGGCTCGTGCCGATCTGCAAACTCCGTTTGGCATCTACTCTCGCTGAATCAATTTTGGTTCAATTCAACATAATTTGACCTAAGCCGAACGGGTTTTTCCCGAATCCTGTATATTCGGGAAAAAGCCGCGTAAGGGACCATTCATTCAGTACCGGATTATAGACCCACCAGTGCTGAAATTTCCCATCGGTTATTTAGAAAATACGACGCATGGTAACGGTTTGCGAGTCGACGTCCCCTACACCATACATATCAACATAGCTTCGATTTTACTATGCCGAATCATGCCGACCCGAACAAGTGTTAACACCTCTTATTCGCAACTTTTTTCATAAGCAAACTTCAACCCTTCGTTGGCCAGCAAATATTTTAAGATTTTCAATTAATTATTTTTAACTTCCTTTCATGTTTCTATCTTTACTTAAAGATCTTTTTTTTAATTGTTTGTGTTTGTGTTGATTTTTGTGTTACAAGTCAGCCACAGAATTGTTTAAAATGTGTAGGTACGTATTGTCCCTGGAGGTCCAAACCTAGGTGTCATTAAAAATAAAGAGATAGAGGATGGACAATACTGTGCACCTGTCTGCTAATAAAAAGAAACTGAAAACTGCAATCTACGAAGTCCAAGGCACGCTAGTCGAACTCACTCTTTGCAACTGTGATTAGGGGTTCACTAATGTATCACCAAAACACCGTTGACAAAGGTGACTGAAATGATTAAATACAATCTTGGGCCTGGATGTAAAAAGATGAAAGTGGTGTCAATTAGTAGCATAAATATTAACAACCTTTCACTGAAAATTCTGCGGATTTTGTCAATCTGAGAACAGCGATATAAGAGATTAAGTAAAAGTGAGGTTATGTTATAATCTTTAACTAACAGCTGATTCCCGAAGTGCAAAATATGCTCTTTTGCACTAAAAGTTATTATATTTAGTAGAAAATGTATTGACAGTGTATTGCAGTGACCAGTTGTTACCCCACAATTCACACAGCGATCCATAGTTTGAACAATATCCAATCCACAAGCCGGCGGTAAAATCCAAAATAACAATTCCAAGTCTAACGGGTGAGTGATCTTCGGTTTCCAGTGTGAAAGCAAGGGTCGGACAAGGTAGGCAGAGTCGGAATCCGTAAAATACAAAGCAGTGGTCGTGAAAAATAGACAATAATCGGGAAAGCACTCAAAACGCATCGGAAAACAAAATACGAGTTAGCAAACATGAGCAGTCGGCAACTGTCTAGTGTCAATGTCAGTCAGCTGTCATGACAGTGACATAGACTAAAAATAGAAGACTGACTTTAATCGATATGAAATCGATAATCATTAATATTGGTATTTCAGTAATTAATTAATATTTTATTTATTTATATGACTGTAATTATATGCACTATGTTGCATATAAGTATATATAGTGCATTTAATTACTTTGAGTTAATTATTTAGTGCAAAGGTTTTATTTTCGTAACTGTATAATCGATTACTCAATCGATAATCTCACGAAAACTATCTTTAACATATTTTTCCGCTTCTAGATTGAGAATTGAGGTGATTTTTCATATTCTAAGATAATAAAATAAAACTATTTTTTAGATCATATCTCAACTTATTACATTTGGGCCCCACCGTTTTCCATCTCTTTTTTAGTTTACAACCACGTTTCTTATACTATTTATTTCACAAACAACGTATTCCGCAAATGTTTTATTTTATAAACACTCGCTTTATAAACATTTATTTGGCAAATGCTTCGCTTTACAAATGTTTCGATGCTTTAGATGCTTTTGAAAAATCACGATACTAAATATCATTTTATAATACATTTTCTAAATCAGTGACACAATATTTGAAATAATTATGGAATATGGAGCAAAAAATAACATAGATGTTAAGCCAAGAGTTTGGATATTAGATTTTGAAAAAGCGGCTATCTTAAGCTTGCGATCAAATTTTGAAAACGTTATCCTACATGGTTGCAATTTCCATTTGGGTCAAATAATTTACAGGCAAGTACTGAAGTTCTTTCAACTTACTAAAGTAATTTTTTTCTATATAATCTAGTCGTTTCTGGCACTCGCCAGCCACCGCCGTGGCACCGCTCGCTTGGCTTGCTTGACTCGTGCATAGGGGTCACAGTTTTAACCTAACCTAGCCTAACATTTTTTTTTTAATAATTAACCTAATCTAACTAGTTCGGTTCCGGGTAGCCTACTAAAAATAATCTATTTTTTTCTATTACCGCAAGTCGTTTCTGGCATATAAATTTCTGCTTATAGAAAACATACCCGGCCCTATATTTTTTAATCAAATAATTAATTAAAGAAACCATAAGCAATGCCAATGAGATTTACCACAAAACATCAGGTGCACCTCCAGAAGAAAAAAAAAATCTCTAAAGATGAATGCATCGCGAGAATATTGGTGCAAAAAGTAAATTATTGGGAAATTAAGTTATTTAAATCTTTAGCAAGCCACTTGCAATTAAGATAATTGTTAATACTAATACAATTAATTATTAATACAGTTACAATGAATACAATATTAATTACAATTATGTATACAAAAGCAATTCATTAATTAAAAAATTTAAACTTGTACGATATTTAACACAACTAACTATTTACACTAAGTAGGTAATAAATTAAATGACTAACTAACTTAATGCCTATTTTTTGCCTATTTAATGAGTTTAATTTTTAGAATTTTGCGTCAATATTATGTAAAACGTTTTTTTTCCAAACGTTGTTTTATCAAATAAAAAAAAAGAATTGTTTGTCAAATAATACGTTATTAAAAAAAGTTTATCGGATAATTATTTTCTTAAGTGAATTATTTGGCAAACTTGTTGTTGTAGAATGATAAAATGACAAATCATGTTTTTGCCAATCGTTGCTTGTCATGTGTAAATTGATTTTTGGTGAACAGACAGGACACCGTGATTGAGACCACTACACGTCCTCTGTTAGTTTCCCTCAGCACGGTAAGGGCCCTCTTTCCATTGAGAAGACTAGCATTAATTATCACCACACCACACTACTCTCCAAATAATTGAGAAGTTATTCTGGACAGGTGTCAAAATAGCAAACAGGTCTCAACAAAGCGGCACCCACAACGAGCCCGATGACAGAATAATATTACATCGTTTTGTAGAAAAATGTGCATTCAAAACAGTAACATATAAATATCTCCTGTTCTCAGTTTTATTATAAATTTTTGCATAGAAAATGGTACATACCCTAAAGAATTAAAGATATCTGTAATAAAACCACTATATAAGAAAGATGACAGACAAAATCCTAAGAATTATAGACCTGTAGCGTTAATTCCAATTTTCTATGAATTTAGGAACCGATTATAAAGAAGTAAAATCACAAAATTACTGACCACACAGAAAAAATCCTCCTTAAATTTAAACAGAAAACATCTCTCATACACATCGTTCAAAAGCAACAACGTAACACCCAACTCAACAACAGAATCGATGAAAAGTAAGTTTTTAGACGATAATAAATTAGTAAAATTAAGAAATAAGAGGAATCATAAGGAATAAGAATCAGACAGTTAAGAGTAGACTGATAGTAACTGTTACTATCACACTTACGTCAAAATCTTAAGTGAACACTATTCCCCAAGTGAAGTCCAACTAAACATCTCATTTAATGTCGTCATCTCCCACCCCGATAGGACAATTCGCACGTATGAAGAGTGCAGCATCCAACATGAATGCTAAGATGCTGAACGTCTCTGCAATTCCGCTGAACGTATAGAGTGACGAGCGAACCACAGGGGCTAGTACCGGTAGAAAAACTGCTTTCAAATAAAAAAACCGCATCCAAATCGGTTCAGCCGTTTAAGAGCTACGGTGCCGCAAACAGACAGACACACACAGCGGTCAAACTTATAACACCCCTCTTTTTGCGTCGGGGGTTAAAAAAGGCTTGGCAGATCATAAGTATGTATGCCAGAATTTTCCAACTTCAAAAATTCAAAAAATTTTTGAAAAAGTCATTTACCTGTATCCTTTTCTTGAAAAACATCAAATATTTGCGGAAGAACAGTACGGCTTTAGAAAATGCAAAAATATTAATATGGCAATATATAGCCTTGTAAATAAAGTGGTAACAAATATGGACAGACGGACACCGACGACTGCTTTGTTCATGGATATGACCAAGGCATTTGATTTTGTAGATTTTAATATACTTTTGTCTAAATTAGAAAAATATGGAGTAAGGGGCAACGTATTAAAATTAATTGAATCGTATTTAAAAAATGACGAGTACAACAAAGATTTGCCAAAAGACAAAATTAGAACTAACGTACCATTCAAAACCAAGAAAAACGAACTTTGTTGTACCTCAGGGTAGCGTCCTCGGCCCCCCATTGTTCCTCGTATACATAAACGATATGCCGAGAGTTATTCAACATCCAATGACCTTGTTCGCTGATGATAGTACAATTATTTTCACAGCACAAAATAGGGAGGCACAGTGTCATGAAATGGATATAAATCTAAATCTAAACAGGTTAATAACATGGTTAAATAATAACAATCTTAATGTAAATTTAGATAAAACTCATATTATGTCATTTAAACAAAGAATAAATCAAGATAAACTTACTATAAAATACGCTAACAAAACGATAGAAGAAACAAAGCACACAAAGTTCCTGGGACTCTATATAGACGAGAATATGAAATGGTGTAATCATATTGAACATTTAATAAAAAGACTAAATCAGTTCCAGTACGCTTTGCATAAACTCAGTAAAGTAGCAAGCCGCGAAACCGTACTGACTGCATATCATGCATACGTGTCTTCTACATTACGCTATGGCATAATATTCTGGGGAAATTCATCAGATAGGGAGCTGGTGTTTAAGGCACAAAAAAAGTGTTTGAGAGCTGTGTGCCAAATAAAAACTACTGACAGTTGTAGACCACACTTTATTGACCTAAGAATAATGACTTTTCCAGCCCTATACGCGTTTGAAGTAGCAATGTTCGTTAAAAAACACTTATATTTATTTGAAGCCCTGACTAGTAAACGTCACCAGGACAAAATTCACGCTGTGCCTCATAAAACAGCATTATATGCAAAAAGTTTTCTGGGCATGGCTCCAAAAATTTATAATATGATACCCACGACTGTAAGACTTGAGAAGGATGTTAACAAGTTCAAAAGAATGTTAACAGACCTTATGGTTAAAAAAGCGTACTATTCCATTGGTGAATTCTTAACAGATAAGTTGAATAAATAATAATTAGATATGTCAAATGACCGATTTATTTAAGCTTAATTCTATCTAAATGCAATTATATAATGTAATTTGAATGTTTATTTAGTATATATTTTTAATTTCAATAATAATTTTAATATTACAATGCATGTTAAATTATAAATTGGTAAGTTCATTCATTATTTGGACATTATTTATTCTGACATTACTTATAATTTGAATTTGTGACATTATTTACTACTATTTATTAATTTGAATGTATATTATTGCACAGGGTATTACTATTCTGTCGAATTTATGACATTATATAACCGATTAATTGGATTTTATGAAACTGTCTAACTATAATTTTTAATTTTGCATGCCTGAATTGGTAAATGCAGTGAACTGCGCATTCACTTAACACCTGGAAATGCATATATGTACTGTGTTTTGCAATAAATATTTGAATTGAATTGAATTGAACATTTTTGCGAGGTAACGATTCTCATGCAGAAAATATTATTTTTAGATTTTTTGTCTGTTTGTCTAAATGTATGTTGCAGCATCACGCAAAAACTACAAGACAGATCTTTTTTAATTTTCCGTAGATATTCCCTATAAGTCTGGTCAGTCTGTAGGCTCTAAACTATCACGCTATTTGCTACGAACGATGAGCAATATTGCAATTTATTCGTATTCTTCTACAGTTTAGCGCAAATTGTTAAAAGACGCGCCAAAAGGTTAGAATAATGCAGATAGGTACATATAACCTTTTAAATGATTATCATCACGCTATACCTTTAAGGAGCTATGCAGTCAATCAAGACATAATATAAGAACGGCTATTTTAGTCAACTTACAACTAAGAAAGAAAAGAAAGAAAGAAAGTTTATTTGGGACACGCACAGGAAATACAAAGAGTAAAAAAAAAAACTAAAAAAAGGAGCATTCAACAAACAACTCTTGTTCTTCTTTCTTTGTTTTGCAACAAAGCAAATACCTTAAAAGTTTGACGACTGCTTTGCAAACCTATGTTCGATTCCCGACGATTGATATTTTTTATGCTTCCTCTTTTTTATATTTTGTCATAATATGATAATTAGTAGAATGTACATATAAAACCATTAAGTTTAGGGCTCTTTTGTTATCTTTGGTTACAATAACAATAAATATCTATGGTTAGGTGACTGTTAATGAGAAATCGTGTGTGTTTACAATCTACTGTTAGAATATTATTTTAGTGATAGCAGTTCGTCAGGAATAATTAAAGTAAGAATGCAACAGTCAGGGTATCAGTGTTGTGACATTATGTAGTATATGCAGGAACGCAGGCGTTTATGAACGCCTGCGTTCCTGCATATTGCACTTGCGATTTCTTTACAATGGAAAATTGCTACTGAAGGCTGCTATAGAGGTATGAGGAACAGGGTGTAAAGTTCACTCTTACCTCCATAGAAAAGGGAGGATCCTCCGACCAGACGGGTGTTGTGTCTGGTGGGCAACTGCCCGACGTTTGATGTCGGGATGTTGTATATATGCTAGTTGCGCGGTAATCTCTGCTTGCGCGATGCAAGATCTTGCGTGACGTCATTGTCACGTGTAGATACCGCTATACTGCTGTTGTCGACCTCAGGACGAGCTGCTTTTTACATGGACGACTGTACGTCGTTTGGTCCCGCATCACCAGGTTTGACTCTGTATATTTTGGCTGCTGAGAGCAAAACTACAAATGTATACAGGGAAGTTTTATAAAAATGTGGCAGTTATTTTGTATATAAGGACTTCCACACGAGCAAAGTCGCGGGCAGAGGCTAGTGAGAAATAAGATACATAAGGCATACTGTAAACATTAATGTTTCTGGTGAACAATAATGTTTTTGAAGAGTTCATCCGCAGCGCGCCAATGATCTTGCATTGCATCACTTCGACTAATGTTCATGTCCCTCAGTTCGGAGATATTAAGAAATATTGCGCCATTAGATAGTATATGCAAGAACGCAGCCTGCATATCCTACTAATATTACAAATTATATCCTACTTCCTACAAATATTATAAATGTGAAAGTTTGTAAGGATTTTTTTTTTTTTTGGGTGGGAAATCATCAAATGACCTCTCCCGCTCTGGGCGGAGCGGAAGGGCGTGTCAGACTCTTACTGACTAAAACCCACCCGTGTTCCTTCAGTAGCCTGTGCGCCAGGGCCACTGTAACTCTTTCGAACAATCCGCAGCCCCGGCAGGCATCGGTCCTATCGGACCCCGTCAATTCTTTGCTGACATCTCTTTGAGGTGCGCGTGGAACACGACGCGCCGTCGACCTGGGCCTGGTCCTTACCGGACGGCGAGCTGCCCATTGCTCGCCGTCCACAAGCCCGCGCCTACGGTGGCCGGGAGTCGGCAATCGACTCCCGACGTCCAGGGTGTCTCCTTCTGCGGCGGCTAGGGGCGCGAGGGCGCAGTGATTGCCTCTCCCTCTCGCGCTCCGCCTCCTCCTTCGCGAGCATTGAAGTTCCCGAGTATGAGCACGGGCAGGGTATGGTACCCGACGACGACGACTCTCAACTCCGCAAGAGAGTTGTGGAACTCGGCGAGAGTTCGGTTCGGGGAGAAGTATACCCCTTTTTTTTTTTTTTTTTTTCCGGGGTGGAAAATCCTCATGGATGTCCCCCGCCCTGGGGGGGCGGAGGGGTCTGTCAGACTCTTACTGACTAAAAACCACCCAGGTGTTCCGTCTCACACCTACGCCGGGGGTCGCGGGAACGTACAAATCTTCCGCAACCCCCGGCCGGTGCCGGCCCGCCTCTGCGGGCCCCGTCCGGTCGAGCGGGGGGAGTGAGGTGTTTGACTCCCCCCGCGACGTCTAAGAGGGGCGCGCGTGGAACACTACGCGCCGCCACCTCGGGTCCTGATGTATGGGGGGCGACAGACGTCCCCGAGTCCGTCGCCCCTGGACCCATTTAGGGGGGCTGGAAGAGGGCGTTGTCCGCCCTCCGCCGACGCCCGGTGCGCCTGCTGCGGGCCGGGTAAGAGGATGAGATCTCTCGCTCCCTTTCCGCAGCCTCCTTCTGCGAGATGACTGTTTCGCAGAAGGATACCACCGCGTCCCAGGACTCCTCGCCGCCGACCATCGCATTTACAACGGCCGGCAGCGAGAGGTCACTGCCTACTCCTGAGATGAGGGCACGGCGCGGCTCCTCCCAAGCGGCACACTATGCCAGCGTATGCCGCGCCGTGTCCTCCCGGCAGTCGACGCAGTGGTGACACCGAGCGTCCGGCTCCCTGTTTATGCGACACAGGTACTTCCCGAAGCAACCGTGCCCCGAGAGCACCTGCGTCACCCGAAACGACAGGGAGCCGTGCCTCCTCCCGAGCCAGAGGTCGAGCACCGGCCGGACCGCCTCGATGGTGACGAGGCCGGCGGTAGGGCGTGAGAGCCTGTCCCCCCATTCCGCCACCAGGACCTCGCGGAGCTGCGACCGACGCTGCTCCATTTGTCGCTGCATCGGTCGCTTGCCCCGCGCCCGCGCTTCCTCGCACCACCGGTACAGTGACGCGAGCACCTTCGCCTCCAGGTCCCAGGGCGGGGATCCGGCCAGTGCACAAGCCGCTTCGTAGGAGATCGTGCGATACCCCTTATGACTCTGACGGCCATTGCTCTCTGCGGCTTTCGCAATACAGCAATGCTGCCGGCCGTCAGGTCAGCCGCCCAGATCGGGGCCCCGCAAAGGGCCATCGACCGCACGATCCCCACGTAGAGACGCCTACAAGCGGCGCTCGGGCCCCCCAGATTGGGAAGCAGCGTTGACAGCGCCCCAGCCGCGCCCAACAACTTGGGCGCCAGCTGCCGGAAGTGGGGGCCGAAATCCCACCGACTGTCGAGCACCAACCCCAGGTACTTCATGGTGGGCTCGACAGCGATTCGAACCCCCCCCCCACCACAATGTGGGATCCGGATGGTGGCGCCCGCCGGAGACCATGAAACACCATGGCCTCCGAAGAAGTATATCCCTACCACAACAATCTCCCCGAACCGTGCTGCCTCGCAACCCCGTTCTCTCTTGACTGCCTCAAGCGACGGGGTACCGGCGGCAGCCGACGAAATGAGGGTCACTGAGCCGCTCAGGTCCTCCACCCAGTCATCCCTGGGCGAGACAAAGTACGGCTCAGCGACCACGGCGATGTTGATCGACCACTGCGCCATGCTCTGGAGCAACGGATCCTGAGCAGCGGCGCAGTGGTTGATGTTCGCCTGGAGGAGGCGTAATGGGGCCATTATTGGCACTCCATATCAGCCCCCTCCCGAGACCCCTGTGAGGGCCCTGCCGCGACGGTTGCGGCGGCTATGACATTGGGAGCGGCAGCGGCGGCGGCAGTGGCGGCGGGTGCGGCGGTGACGGCGGTGGCGGAGGGCTCGCCCCTGCCCCTGGCTTTGGCGGGTGAAGCGCAGGCCGTACTCCCAGCCCGTGATCGGCCGGCTTGCCAGCTACCGCACATAAAAAGCAGTGCGGCATGGCATTGCACGAGCCGGCCTTGTGACCGGGCTGACCGCAGCGGAAGCAGTGATTGCTGCGGTCTACCTCCGAGGTACATTGCACTCCCACGTGGTTGCCCACCTGACAGCGGAAGCACCTCAGAGGTCTGGGTTCCAGCAGTTTCACCTGCGCCGAAACCCAGCCCACCAGGAGCCTTCGGCCCTCCCCAGCAATTCCCGGATGGATGGATGTTTGTTAATTTTTTTACGCAAAAACTACTAAACTGATTTGGATGAAATTTGGCATACATAATGTTTATAAACTGGATTAACACATAGGATACTTTTTATGCCGGTAGTATGTTCCCGTGGGATAATTTCAGACCTCCACGCGGGCGAAGCAGCGGGCAAAAGCTAGTACTATCTAATGGCGTAATATTTATCGAAATAAATACTGAGGTGCCATTCAGTCTCGGTATTATAATTTTTCTTTACATTAAAAGTGACTCACTGACATACACGTTTCACACTAAACCGACGATCGATTGGCCCGACACAGTCTCACCCGATGTTTTTTATCCCAAAAACAAACATAACATTGTATTTGAAAAACTTGTTTCCTCGTACATTGTACTCGTACTCGTATCGTACTCGTACAACTGCAAATATAAGTTTGTACATGGTTTTCCTGTAATATATACGTAAAGAACGAAGTTTTCATCAATTTTCTTAAATAACTTTATAAGTATTAAAATTAAGAACCTCACAGTTAGCTCGGTTATTTGTACACGGTCACACGATGCAGTTTGCAAAACTTTTTTTTAAATTGTCGTCTTAGCCCCCCAAAGGTGACTCCCATATTACAAAATAAACAATAAAAATATAAATAAAGTGTATCAAGAAAAATACTTAGAACTAATCTTAGATAGTAAACTGAATAACATTTTATTATTACGATTATCTCACTTAAACACTAACACTTTACAAAGAAACGATATTAATTAACATTACACAAACATATAATACAAGCATACTGATACGAAAAATACTAAATCAAAATATACACACAAACATTACCTTCAATAAAAGAAAAATAATACACAAAATTAAATTGAGACGTGAAGAAGGCTTACTACAACTACATATATCCACCCTGCACAAACTACGGAAGAAAAAGTATCATGTACGAATGATCCAAATTATAAAATAAATTACCGAAATACATAACAGAATCCAAATCCATGACCACTTTAAAAAAACGAATCAAACAGCACATAATAAAAAAATCACATTCCCTCCAATAACACAAAATACAAAAGTAATCATGTGGCTTTGAAGCCACACGATTACTTTTGTATTTTATGTTTAAGCCCGTGTATCAGCTGTTTTTATTTTTGTTTTTATCCTCCCACAAAAATAACTTCTCCCACCTCCTTCTTCTCCTTTTTCTCTTTTAAAATATTTTGTACAAATGTCTAATTTTTGTTAAACGTCCAACAATATTGACTCATGTTATAGTTTTAATAATCTCATGTAAGTGAACTATTGTATTCTTATGAGAATGAAGTTATCTCAAACCTCGTATTCAAAATTCATATATGTACCGAATTTCAAATTAATTGGTTCAGGAGATTTGGAGTAAACTCGCTGTGACAGACGGAGAGACTAACAGACACACGAGTGATCCTATAAGGGTTCCGTTTTTTCATTCGGACTTAAGGAACCCTAAAAACGTCAACAATAACCTATTCAATCATTTGGAGAGTATGTAACTAACTATTTATGAGGCCGTGCACGAAAAAAACCCTGTTTTATAAATTTCTTATCTAATCGTGAGAAAGCTTGAAATAATTGAAACATAAGGTTTGTGTGTCTGTCTGTCTAATACTTTTATAGTCATAAAATTACAGTTTTCGTGGCACAAAACCATTCGTGTTAGTCACAGTACCTGTTACTAGTTTCATCACTTTAGCGCTCTCGAAAATATAGTTAATTTACTTAATGGAGATATTTACTTTCATTAATTAAAATTTTGATTTTATTTCTAGGGTAGCTGAAGACTAAAGTGTGATTTTTAAATTTCTGGAAAGATAAGCTATATGAAAAATTTGAAAAAATTGACAAAATTAATTTTCTGCTTTATTTTGTATCGAAGTTTGGAAACAGTGGTCCAACCACGTGCAAGTATACCATACTCGTATAATGAAGTTGAGAATATTTTTTCATGACCAAAATCATTAGTAGTTTCTTGTAAAAAAATGATCTAACGTCAGTCTCGCGTCATTTTTAGAAAAACTTGTTACGAATATTTGTGATTTTCCATTAATACTTCAATTATTTGAAAAATCCGTTTTAGCCACATGCAAAAAACTAAGAACTCGATTTGTCAAATCACAAACAATTTAGTTGAAATTATTATTCCCTTTCTCACAAATAGTGAACAAAATTGTGCACGGCGGCGGCGGTATGACCACTCAGGGCTAGGCCCCCCACGATAATTTCCTTCACCATAACGCCACTGAAAGACACTAAATATTTATATTCAGATAAAATCAACTGAACTAAGCGATGGTATCGAGTAACCCCAAGTTTGCTTTACCATTACTTTCTTCAGAAACCCATTTTCCCTATTGACTAACACTTTGCCACCCTTGTCACTGTAAGGGTGTAGTTTCATTCCTGGTATAAACTGACCTCGCATCGTACAGGCTTTTTGTACAAGCTGAGATCAGCATAGATTGGAAAAGTATAGCATGATATGTCTTCATGTGTATAAACTTACTAGGTTTATCAAAACGGAGTATTGCCTAAAGCAATGCTTTGATAGCAAGTAATATAATATTGACATATCTTTCCGAATAATTTCGCTGATATGTGATCCGTTTGATTTGATATAATTCTTTGTGTTCATATTTGCAAGGTAAGGAATAAACGGCGATTTTTTGATGTAGGCAACTAGTTTAATGGGTAGAGATTGATGAAACGTTATGTAATAGACGTAAAAACAAATTCGCCTTGTTTTTGTGTTACATTTCATGTTGCATTGCCTTAATTAGGACGACTTCTTTGTGTTACGTTTGACTAATTTGTACCGGGCATAAAATTCGGTACCTACTTACCTTAATATTTGCCGATTCAAGATTAAGACATTTGCAAACTGCGCACAGATAGAATTGCCACTTTAAGTCTTCTGCTACTGCCTGCCCTGGTCCTTTGTAACATGGCGTGCGTCGGTGCAATATATATATATATTTTTTTCTTTAAATTCTCCCCTGTCAGCTGTCACATTATACATTATTATCATTCACCCTCTTTTCATGCAAGTGTCTTACGTACGAAGACGGGTTGACATGACAGTGGGAGGGATTGGGTTTTATTCAACTACCCGATAGGCTGACGAAAACAGTAAGTGTATATCATAAAGTGTTATCGTAACTGCAGCATCCAGTTTAAAAAATAAACAAAATAATAAATAAGGAATAATAAGCAGATTTTTTCTAGTGACGGCACGGACTCTGCGTTTGTGCCCGGTTGATGGCGATAGGCTCGCCCCCTATTACATGATACTTAAACATAACTGGCGAAATGCGAATTAAATGATAAATGATTTTATTTCTGTAAGTAGGTTTGTACAAACACTTTTACACGTCAATAATATTTTAAAAACTAGATGAGGTCTGCGTTCCCTATCTGTCTACTCTGAGAAGAAAGGCCGAAACAAACTCCGAGATCACAGTCTCTTTGATTATGTCTGGACTTTAATGACATGATCTGTCATGTGAAGACCATGTAAATTTGTGTCTGAAGGAAAAACCACACAGATTCAGTGGACCTGTCCAGTCAGTGCACGCATTTGTCAGTAATCGTGCAGCTCAACTGAGAACTTAAGTAGCTCAACGATTCGACGAACAATACCAAAGAAAGGACATTTGTGTAGATAGGTACTGCCTAGTCCTTTGGAGATTATGGGCGTGATGTTGTATTACATATTGTTAATTATCCTATAGGCTGATGAAAGCGTTGTACAACATAAAGAGTTATTGTATCAGCAACATCCAATTTTAGTCAAGATAAACTCCCAATATCGATGAAAACTCATGTACAACCGCCGCCAAACATTGCGTTGTAGACTGAAACCGGGCTTTTTACGCGTCAAGTAAAAGCCTTTTTATTGCACATAAAATTATTTTCGTATGGAGCGCCCCGCTTCTGTGGCCCGGGTAATGTAATTGTTATAAGGTTTAAGAGGTAGCGGTTTTAAACATGAGACATAACATAATCAGCCCATTACGTTCCATCTGCTGGAATACCGTAATAGACAATTTTTCTGTAAGAGGGAGTGGACCATAATCCACCACGAATAAATTAAAAAATTGTTACCTTATTTTACTTCACAGTATACTGCACTTAAATGTTAGCAACAACATAGAAAATTTTACTACAATAGTTTTAGGCCTGTCATCCCCAACGCTACTCAAAATTTACGTGTTACAAACTCAAATCACGCATGAGAAGCCAGAATGTCACAGCACTAGTATTTCAATGGCGGTCCGTACACGACGCTACTAACTAATGCGTTATTACTAGTTTGTGATTGGTTGCGTCGTGTACTGATGTCCTGACCTAGTACTGTACGGTATAATATGATTCATACTTAACGGCGGCTCGGAACATAAAGCGAGTCGCTGCGCAGTAACCAATTCACATGTCAGCGGGGATGAGGGGTGAGGTACTGCGCAGCAAATAGCGCACTTCACAGCCGCCATTAAGTTTGAATCGTACTATACTAGTAATGTGTAAGTAAGTATTACAATTGTAACTTCAACTCATCATTAGTGGTTTGGTGGTCATGATATCCATTAAGATTTGTTTCAGTTGTAACGAAAAATATGTTTTTCGTTTAAATAGGTTTTTATTTTATTTAGATTGTTTTCTATTTTGTGAATGTGAGAACGCTGTAGGCCTTGTAGACTCATAGAACAGTGTAATTTGAAAACATTATAAATGCAAATTATTTTTAAAAGAGTAACCGTGGAGTGTCTTTCCGGCTCTTCTCCATAGGAAAAGACCGATTAGAAGCGCGCACCTAGCTTTTTTAGCACCTAGCGTTTATGCGGAATAAAATATTTTGAATAGGAATTTTCGAATTTTTGACATTCTGGCTACAGATTTGTGATTTGAGTTTGTAACACGTTACTTTTGAATAGTGTCATGGACGATGGGCCTAACTCGTCAAATATAATATTTTTGTATTTTTTTTTAATGTAAACTGATCTATAGATTTCCTTCGATCTGAAAGATCAAGGCCTTTTTTAACATTCGGACTTGTGATATGATTAGGTGACATAAAAACAATGAATGGAAATGGTTTTTGAGACATTTTCTTCTTCTTCGTCGTTCCCTTAATGCTGAGGATCACGACCACATACGACGCGTCTCCAAGTTATACTGTCTTCAGCAGTATGGACCGCTCGGTACCTCCAACAGCCTTCTTGATCGCGTCTGACCATCTTGCCGGTGCTCATTTAGACAAGCAGATTTTAATATATTTTTAAAACTGACATGAAATAAAAAATATTTCAGAATAATTAAACATCACCTGTATTCCAAGAAGGGTTAGGAAGAGGTGAACCACCCACCCACTTTTCACCAATTATGTTTATTCTGTCCCATGTAATAGGGGGCAAGCCTATTGCCACCAACCGGGCACAAATCCAGACTCCTGGTTGCTACTGAGAAATTCCTAATGGGAAAACCTAATAACATTTTGCCCGGACAGGGAATCGAACCTCATACTCAGCTGCAGTGCGCTTGAGACCTGCTGGTCGCAAGGCAATGAGACAACGTAATTTTCTACATATTGACACTAACTCCTTTGACTTGGACCACAGTACCACATGTCATGATATTGAATTCTTTTCGTAAAATGAGTGAGAGTAGACATCTGTACATGTCTACTGTTGGCGATGAGCTGAACTGAATTAATACCAAGAGATGAAATAAACGGATTACAATAATTTATTTCAAGGAATATTAGAGGGTTAAAGAGTAAATAATTTTAACTTAAGTTGTAAGTGGTTTATTTAAAATTAATTGATATTATGCTGTAGGTATGCTATATTTATGCTGATTTAGAGCTAAACTTTCTAGACTCTGAATTCTTTCTTTATATTAGGATTAGGCATTATAACTGAAGGAAATTTGCGTGATTGTGGTAAATAAACAGTGTACTTTCTTGAACAACTTAGTTTTATTTCTAATTAAACGTATTATGAACAAACGCCGGCCATAAATCACCATAGATTATACAGAAACACTCTTTATCCACTTTTAAAATTCTGGTTAAAAGACATTCCCTCTCTCCTTAAACATCATCATTACATTTAGATTCCTCGCTCTTGTTTCGTGTTTATTATTGTATATATTATATGTAGATAAGTATTTGTTTTATGTATGTATGTATTTATTGTATAAGTAAATGGTACACCGCTTACTAACAGCATTATTGTCTCTCCTTCTCCCTTTAATCCATCCAAAGGTTGTCTGTAAAAGATCGCTTTTAGCGATAAGACCGCCCATTGTGTCACTCGATCAAAAATTTCTACATGTATGTCTGTAATTTGTTTGGTGTGTATAATAAAGAGTATTTTATTCTATTCTAAATACAGATAGTTGTGATACGCCACAGATTAAGACTAAAATGGTTGCGTTCCATTATTCTAACAGTAACGCTCTATTCAACTCTTATATTCAAGGTCAAGGTCATCCTATAATAGATTTGTTGCCCCATAGGTCCGTGTTTTAGTTATTTAGATATAATATAAACTACTCGCCCCTGTTTTGCACGATTTTTACGACTTGATAAAATATCGAGATTTCTTTATTATATGTACCAATGATTTCTTAATTATACTCGCCATCATACAACATGGCAATGCTGCCAGCCTTTTGGGTACATTTCCTTCTTTTTTTTATTTTTATTTACATGTACATACTATTAATATTAAAGTTATGTATTTGATTTTTTGTCAATACAAATAAACCTTTCGGAATAAATTCTTTAAAGGATGGTGAAAACCGCATCAAAATCTGTCGCGTATTTTTTTGTAGAAAAACTATGCGGTCACACAGACAGACACGAAATGGGACTTTACTTTAATATACCAGCCTTTTGGGCACTTATCCCATTCACAGCGATATGGACGAATTTTTTGATGCCCTATGAGCATATATATATATATTCATATATATTTATATTTAGCATATATATTTCCCTGCTTTATCATTATATACTTGTTGTTAGATCAAATGATTTAATCATAATATTTAAATATTATGATTTTGATTTTAGTGTTAGCTTGTATATTGTAATCTATTTAGATTTATTTAATGTTTAAAGTAAACTTTAATTTATAATATTTATTGTTATTATTCATGTTACCATATACGTTCGTATAAAATGTTTAAAACATCGCTTAAAGCGTCATTTATATTTCAAGGATACATATTATTTTAAATTCAAATACAATTTTAATTTCAATTTATAATACCTACCTAGGTCTCGGTACCAATAAGACTATCCTATAATATTAGATAAGCTTTGAAATACTCAATTATTAGAAAACATTTTCTAAGAAAAAAGGTTCTACTTTGGAATTAATTCTTAGTTCTGAAAAGAAATGATTCTTTAAATGAATAATACCTATTTTTAGAAATAATAACATTAATTAAGATTCTACTTTTGAATTAATTCTTTGTTTAGAGAAGAAATTGTTCTTTAAATAAATAGTTCCTATTTTAAGATTTAATAAAGTGTTATATCATAGCTGTAGTTGTTAAATAGGGAACGGAAAGGCACGCTAGATTTCAAACATGTTTTTGCTTCTATTGTTTTTAGGAGAATCTTTACTTATTATTATACTATAATAAAATCGTAGCAAACTCAAAACTGAACATCGAATATTCAAAAAGGAAATAGCTACGAGGTCTGGGGACGTTTTTAATGCCGAAACTATAGTTTTTTTTAGAAATTTTTTGTTTGTCTGGAATGTACGTTCCAGCATCATGCAAATATTTATTACCGGATAGATTCTGTTCAAATTTTACATAGATATTTCCTAAGTCTGGTCACTTTGTAGGCTACACATTATAACGCTATTTTCTATATGGGAGGAGCAATTTTATATTATATTCGTATTCTTCTATAGTTTACCGCAAATTGTAAAAAAGACGATCCTAAAAGTTACACTCAGTAGAAGCCCCAGAGTCTGGATTTGTGCCCGGTTTATGGCAATAGACTCGCTCCCTATTACATGGGACTTAAACATAACCGGCGAAATGTTGGTGTACTATAGGTACCTACACCTCTGCCTAACCCTTCGGGGAATACAGGCGTGATGTTATGTTATGTTACATACAGTTTGTGGTAGACAGAACAAGCCAGTGTCAGTGAGCCTTGTCACAAAGAGAAGCGTTGTTTAGACCACAAACCGCCTAACCGTCAGGTGTCTGCACACTAAAGCCTTTAGATTTATATATTATTACGTTCCTTCTTGGCGATGGTAAGACAGTGAAAATGCTCAAGTAAAAGATTTAACAATAGTTTATTTTAATAGTATGGCTATAAAATATGCCGTAAGAGCGTTGACAGCATGGCATCAAAACTTAACCTAATTCCTAACTAACTTAAACACTAACAAAGAAGGGCGCCAGCAGAAAACGTAAATATTTTCGCATGCAATAGACACCCTAAAATTAAATGATGGTGGTTTCAAACCGAATCAACAGAAAAACTTCGACGAAAACGGCAACCTTCAAACACTGCCACATAGTGTCAGAGAGCAAAATCGTTGAAAGGACAACCAAGCTGTAAAGCTCTTTCGAATAATTACAATGTGCATTAAAAGCAGCACCCTAATTACGTAACACATTATCTATCACAAACTGAATCATTTTGAAGCCTATTGTTAATCCATTACTTCATATGTTCGAAAAATTTGTCTGCTCAACAACGGAAAAAACGCAATGAATGTTGTTGAACTGCCAAAATGAAACCCATTCCTACTGTTAGTGTGTTACGTAATTACCCCGCTGTTCGGCTCAAACGGAGTTTCGTTACCTACCTATAAAAACTTTCTGGCTACTGATCTCTTTACCACGACATAAACTATCGAAGTATCGAGTACCGACATGTTGTCGCTTCAAAGAAAACTTTCTGATTTAATTATTAGTTTATTCATTTGTTAAAAACATATTTAATTAATAACCTTTTTAGGGCTACTCAAAATGAATACGTTTACCTATTTAAAATTAAACATATTATTCAATTAATATTTAGGTTGGCAGCACTGGTGTCGCGCCATTATTGTTCCGTTGCAAACTTCCGGATGACTGGTGGGGCGACACTTGCCACACGAACATTGGAAGAGGTGATCGGCAATTGGTCGTTGGATACAGTGCGAGTAACATCTCCAGAATTTATTATAAAATAAGTGTGATTATATTCTAGACTAAATAAAATAATAAAGTTATAATTATTGTTTACGTGTAGTTTGAATAAAGTATTTTACAGACACTAGAGAATAACAATCCGAATTTCATAGATACATTTGACCACAAATGTCAGTTGAGTTACCATTGTAATTGATGAGCTCCTTGAGTTCTGAGTTGAGGTGCACGTTTACTGATAAATGCGTGCACTGACTGGACAGCTCCACTCGATCTGTATTGTTTTTCCTCAAAAGATCATTTCAGCCACCAATCTACATGGTCTTCACATGATCTGACCAAGATTATCTCTGGACTTCAAAAGAGACTGTGACATCTGTTTGTTTCGGCCTTTCTTCTCAGAGGAGTCAGATAGGAAAGGCCGACCTCTTCTAGTATTTAAAATATGATTGGCGTGTAAAAGTGATTTACAAAGCTACTTACAGAAATAAAATCATTTATCATTAGATGATAAATGAATGATGATAAATTTTATCATTGAAACCGTGCAGCGATCCAGAAACGCCTTCTTGCCACCGATTTGCATCCATTAGTGTCAAAATGTAATCGTGTGAAGTGAGCTGAAATACGCTAATGAGACCGAGCCAATCACAAATCATGCCAAGGCCAGCTGGTACACGGGTTGTTCTTTCTTGGACTAAGGCTGCCTTTTCATTGCCGAAGAGAAGTGCAGACTCAGAGTTAGGAAACTCTCTTACTTGCGCTGCACCTTGCGCTAGGGTTCCGATGCTGCGTCGGCGGAGGATAGACAACGCCCTCTTCCAGCCCCCATAAACAAGTCCAGAGAGACGGCAGACTTGGGGATGTCCACCACCCCCCCCATATATGCATATATATATATGCATGGCAGCGGCGCGTGGCTTGAGAGACGCCACGGCGTCCTCACCTTCCGCCTGACGCAGGTCCTCACCGGACATGGCTGTTTCGGTAGGTTCCTGTTTCGTATAAGGCGGGAGGAAACGCCCGGGTGTTACCATTGTGTGGATCGACCGGAGGACACGGTGGAGCATACGGTGGAGGTCTGCCCGGCTTGGGCAGAGCACCGCCGTGTCCTCGTGGCGGCGATCGGCGGCGGCGACCTCCCGCGTCCGGCCCTGGTTCAGGCCATGGTACGGAGCGAGAGGGAATGGGAAGCCGTCCCCTCCTTCTGCGAAGCAGTAATGCTCGCGAAGGAGGAGGCGGAGCGCGAAAGGGAGAGGCATTCTCTGCGCCCTCGCGCCCCGAGCCGCCGCAGGAGGAGGAGACACCCTGGGCGTCGGGAGTCGATTGCCGACTCCCGGCCACCGTAGGCGCGGGCTTGCGGACGGCGAGCAATGGGCAGCTCGCCGTCCGGTAAGGACCAGGCCCGGGTCGACGGCACGTCGTGTTCCACGCGCGCCTCCAAGAGATGTCAGCACCATTGATGGGGTCCGATAGGACCGATGCCTGCCGGGGTCGCGGATTGTTCGAAAGAGTTACCGTGGCCCTGGCGCACAGGCAACTGAAGGAACACGGGTGGGTTTTAGTCAGTAAGAGTCTGACACGCCCTTCCGCTCCGCCCAGAGCGTCATTTGATGATTTTCCACCCGAAACAAAAAAAGGGTTCCGTCAGTGCTTGTCCACGTCGCTTTGCTCCAAAAGATTAGAGCCTTAGGATTAAGATCAATATGCAACTTAATATTCGTAATACAAGGTGAAACTTAGAATCATTATTAGGGACTACATGTTGAAATTAGTCTTAATCCAACTCTGGCCCTGGAAATAGAAGAGCACTCCACTCAGCCACTTTAGCGTTACTGTCATTCGGGTAAAATAAATTCGTTAACATGACATGACATGCGAAAAGTCAATAAAATTGTGATCATGAGACATGGTGTTACTCGTAAGTAATTTCGTATTGAACAAAATACTGCAAACGCACATTTTTTTGTTCTGGTGTTTCCTTTTGCAAGTGAAAAAAAAGAGTAACAACTCTTTCGGACCTTTATGTCTCTTTAAGAGAATAGCAAGTTATAAAACATTACCCTCGTTTTGGGTTTCACCGGTATAAAATATAAAATGCTAAAATTCTCCGCAAACTTCGATCAGCAATGAAATAAATTACTATCGAATATTTAAATTAACAAACTTTTTAAGTTTCATACTTCAACACCATCATTCCTGCATAAAAACCAATTTGTATTAATTTTCATTACGGCGCGCGCACATAAATAACTTGAAATTTTAAAATTCACAACGTTGCTTGTTTTTCATGGAAAAAGCCAATCTGAAAGTAATCGAATTCCATGGGCGTCATCGTAAATTAATTAAATAAGATATTGATCAACTTGCGCAGAAATGGAGCAGAATTTTTGATGTTCCTTTGATTCCCATATTGGCACATGATACAACTGTTGTAATCAACAGTTGTATGTACTAATGTAAGTAAAATATAGATACAATCAAGGAAATTAATTATTATTTTTCTTTGTGTCAAAGTCAAAGATTTATTTGCAGATAAATAAGGTTACAAAAGTTCTTACAATGGTAGTATAATAGTAACTTAACATATTTAATCATACCATAATGACATGATAATTGTTGGTACTTAAACAATTAGATCATTTTAATTTAAACTGAAGGAATTCTTTTATTGTATAGAAGGAATTCTCAATTAACCAGCTGCGTAAAGCCCTTCTGAACCTGACCATGTCGCTGGCACGACTTTTCTCAAATTGTGTTGGCCCAAAACTTCGCCATTTTGACGGCGTCATCGGTTGCAGCGCAGAGGTCACTTTGACTGCAAGTTTTGGGACACAGAGGGCAAGACAGAAGGAATTAATTATTAACATCACCCTACTGCAATTTACTGGTTTAGAGTCATTTCATACAACTCTCAAAGAATGACTGTTGTGATTTAAATATACGGATAATTAAAATTAGTGGTCAATTTACTTATTTATAAATTTCACTGACTTTACTTGTCACAAATAAAATTATGAACGTGGCGATCTTTGTGAAGAAATTCCAAAATAATCTCAGAGGTTATGGTCTCGCTACTGAAGGTGCTAAGCTCGTAACCAAATTCTGGGCTGACTGTACATAGAGTGCCATCGACACGCTAAGAAGATGGTCTCTTTTAAAGTACAAACATTATTGGTAGTAGAACATTTAATTGTGAGTCTAACAATGTAGGGATATGTCTTATTTTTTATTTTTTTAAGGAAGAGCCTTTGCAAGTTTTGACTGGTCTCGAGTTAACCCTATCTTAGGGAGCTCAACACAAAATTGAATATATTAAACATACATGAATGTTGCTGGCCGAGACGAAGATGGTGGGACGAGCTTGATTCCTACCGAAAATACTAGCAAAAGACAGAATTGGGTGGAAAAGGGAGAAGAAGTCCTTTGCCCTGCAGTGGAACAATACAAGCTAGTAAGATAGATAGAATGGTCCATGTGTGTCACTGTGTGTGTACCAGCAGTCCTGCCGCATTATTTTTTTTTTTGCTTGGGAAGTCATCAAATGACCTCTTCCGCTCTGGGCGGAGCGGAAGGGCGGGTCAGACTCTTACAACCCACCCGTGTTCCTTCAGTTGCCTGTGCGCCAGGGCCACGGTAACTCTTTCCAACAATCCGCGACCCCGGCAGGCATCGGCCCTATCGGGCCCCGTCAATGGTGCTGACATCTCTCTGAGGCGCGCGTGGAACACGAGCAGTCTTGCCCCTGCAATCTTAACTTTATTTTACGTTTTTGGACAAAAACGTATAGTCGTAATACGACTCAATTGTACGTTTCTTTCCTAAAACAAAGTAAAAAAAACACTAATTAATGTTCGTTCTTTTCTGCGCTGTAATATTCGTCTGGGCGTGCTATTCATAAAATGCTCTTCTAATTCTTGTCATGATCAATTGCAAAATGTTGCGAAACTGACTTGCGAAAGCAAGCGACTTATTTTATTCGCTTTTGAAAAAAAAACATAAGAAAGCATATGCTGCTGATAATTAATTAACCTAATAATAAATAGTCAACATTTTTGGTAAAGTATGTTATGTTCAAACATATTCACAATCAATTTAAGTAGTAGGTACCTTTTTTAACTTAAACTTAGGATCGTTTAACGAAATCTTAATCGTTCATATTTAAATTTCTTACTAACATTATAATTTTAGTTTTTTTTTCTAGAACATTCAAGGTTAGTTAAAACAATAAAACTCTTGCCATATTATACTGGCGTATTATTATTTAAAACAAAGAGTATGAAACAATTTTAGCGGCGCCTGCGTTAATTACCAACCCTTCTCTATAGAAGCGTAAAACAACATTTTTATCAAAAGCCTTTCTAATTAAAAGCGTGTTTTGAGTGAGTTCTCGGAAAATATCTAATGTATTTTTTTAATGACCCTAACACCACTCAGACATGGTATTCCACGAAATGTAGGCAGAGGTGTGTGCTTCACCCGTATATCGCCAGCCATGTTTGGGTCAAAGTCAAACAGGGCTATAAAAAAGCTCCACTTTAGTTCACCCGTGTATCGAATCCAGAACCTCAAACTTAACAGTAGCGCTTGCGATCACTAGGCAATAAAGGTAATTTTCATTGAAATTACGTAAAAAAGAAAAAAAAAAGACCTGCCTACATAAAAAGACAATCAATGTAAAATCAACGAAAAGGACCGAAACAAGATCAAAAATTCAATAATAATAAAAAGCCAACGAAAGAAATCTAAACAAGATCAAACATTAACGGCTAATTTAAAACATATCGACGACGGTAGTCCTTCAAAATTTTATGCAGCATGACAACACACAGTCGGAAGTATACATAAAGTGACATTAAATGATTTAACGTATCATTCAATTCTATGCCTCCGACTGTGAGTAATCATGCTGCATTAAATTTTGAAGGACTACCATCGATATGTTTTAAATTTCCCGTTAATGTTTGATCTTGTTTAGATTTGTTTCGTTGGCTTTTTATTATTATTGAATTTTTGATCTTGTTTCGGTCCTTTTAGTTGATTTTACATTGTTTGTCTTTTTATGCAGGTATTGTTCTTTTTAATAAAAAAATATTGAAGTCATTTTTTTATTTAGTATTACGGTCATGATCATGATATGCTTTTTTTAAATGCTTACGATGAGCCCTTTAATTGGGTACCCATATTGCAGTACTCGAAACAATTTTTTTTTTTCACACCCAACAATGGCATCTGACAGCCGCCATGTTTGTTTTTTTTTAACTTATCTAATAAAACTTGATTGGTCAAGACATATCTAACGATTTCTTTGTTATATAAATCCGTTTAGCGATTTGCAAGATATGAGGTAATAAAGAATATTACATACATACAAGATACACGTGAAAAACATGACCCTTTCCTTGCAGTCGGGTAAAAATAACCATCAATTAGTCATGACATGTAGGTTTCGTATACCACCTAAATCTGTATTTCAATAGGTATGACAGTAAGTTATGATAAAATGTTCCACAAAGTGTTTCAAGCTAAATTAATTACATCTTAAGAAATATTGGGACTCCAATTCTTGTGAAATTAATTTGTCTAACTAGAAAATTAATGTTAGTCTATTTTGTTACACAATTCTGTTTCCATTTAGATTTGGAACACAAAACCTAATGGCTTTTTTAATAATTTGTCATTTCTTGTTTCTTATTCAAATTATAACAACATCTTAAATGTCATTTAGGGTATGATTTTTTTTCTTAGGAGATCTTTTTTAGCGTTACTTTATTAAATACCTCTGTCGTCATTATTTAAAAAAAAAAGAAAAAAAAATGCGTTTATTGGCATTGCAGCAATAAAAATACACCTTAAAATAAAAAAAACCTAAAACAAAGATGCCAATGGGGCCTCAGCTCAGCATAATGTCAGATGACAACACAAGGTGTACCAGCTGACGCTGATTTTCAGCTGCAACCCACGAGTGCCATACGCTAGAATAATAAACAAATAGGGAAGTGTGTGTCCGTTCTAATAAATTAATAGTGTTGTGACATGGGTGTGTGTGATTAATGAAAAATTAAAATAAATACCCAATACCTGCGTACATTAAATTAATAAATCTATACATAGAAAGTCCTTAGACCTAAAAGGCAAAATCGTGTGGCTGTGTTGTTCTTCTTAACTATACGAAACGGATTTTCATTCGGTTTTCATTTCCATTTATGGTACAAACAATAATATTTGACTAACTAATAAAAATCGATAAACGTGGTAATGTTGATAAAAAAAAAATTAAATACATTATTTCATATGGCAGATATGTCGGCTCGAACATTTTCAAAATCTTTTTGATGGTTTAATAAAAAATATTTTCATTTTCATTTGAAAGTCCAGCAACTTATGGGAGCTTATGGGAGGAGGGATACTCGTATTGTTCCAGCATTTAGTAGCTGCATAGCGAAAACTGCCTCTAAAACCCGACTTGTGCTGTGGTATGGAAAGCTGTTGACAACATTTTCTTCCCTCGTCGATTCTATGTTTTCTTGTCCACGATAGTCTGTCATATAAATAAGAAGGGGAATGAGACTTAATAACACCAAAGAGTAGGCTCGCCAAGTGGAGTTTACGTCTAGCTTTCAGTTTTAAAATGTTGTGCTCATTGAAGAAAGGTGTAACATGTCGGGTATATGGAACTATAAAACAGAACAGTGCACAGGCGTTATGAAGTATTTGGATCATTGTTTCAGTTTTCGACAGTAGTCATTGGTCATATACCGTGTCTGTTCCGTTCCATCCGTGTACCGTTTTGTTTCATGCGACGTTGTGAAAATATTGGCACCTTTAAGGCACTGCCCAAACGTAGGACACCGTAAACGCTCAGTTTTTTGTCGCACAGTTAGGCGTGTTGGTAAATATTACAAGCCAGAAAAAAATTGAATGGAATTTCAAATGCTTAAAGAAAATACTTATTCAAAAATATTTCACAAAAATAAATAAGTTGTATGAAGTTAAAACAATCGTAAAACAGAACTCAAAGAAATATTAAACGGAATTCAATAAACTAAAGAAATGCCAATATTTTTTTATTTAATTAAACCTGCAATGTTACTTTTATTTTGTTGGTCATTCGATGTTTTGAACCTTATTTATTGCCCCGATGCGTTATTGTCAATTACCTAAAAATTTGCTTCTTACATTGTCTTAATACTCAACTTTGACAGCGCAGCAAGTGGTGCTGTCAGTTTTGTTACGAAGTTAGTAGGAATCACCGAAGAGGCCGAATGACACTGTGACAACCGCGCCGCGCTGCACCTCGACACGAGTGCGCCGTCCCTAGCAGAGCATCGCATCGATGGTTGCGTGGCGGCTGTCTTCTGATGACAGAAGATGATGTCAGGGGAGCCGCTGTCGTACCACGTCCACGATAAGCTGCTATTCCGGCACAATCCTGATGATATTGAAGCTGATGAATTACTACTACGATGACCACTTCTAGTAAACGCTATCCTGCGCCGTTATATTTATTGCATTCCAAAATGTGAACTCAAGTGGTAGCTTTTACAAAGACATCATGGTGAATGTCGGTGAATGTCGGGGCAATTCAGCTGTTAGACAACACGGACATAGTGCGTAGGCTAAAGAGAACTAAACCATATGAGTTAGTGTATTGTATAAATATCGAATTAATAATGTGTAAAAAAAGTGTTTTTATTAATTTATCAGACTAAGAAAGTGCTACGGAATTGTGTGAAAGTGAAAATTGACACTATTCTTAGATATAACGTAAACTATCACGTGAAATAATAAGTTAAAGTTAAGTTGCTTATTAGTCTATTAGGCTAGATTGTAATAAATTATTAATAACTGCAATTCTTATTAATAAAGAAAAAAAAATGATCATAGTGGATCTTGTCGGTCACAGCAAAGTAGAAGAGAGGAAGGGAGTATATTATGGTAGATTAATAATTTTTATGTTTGCATTTGTTGGTGGCCAGATTTCGATTATTAATTATAGAATAGCTGTTAACAAATGTAGATCGAGACTATGATTACTTGCTATCCTAAGAGAGTTGTATTTTAAACAATATTACCTCAAGGTTAGTTTCGAAATCAAAGTTTAACTCGTACGCCTACTTTAATATTGTAATTAAGGTGAATCCTCAGCTGTAGCTCGCCAAATTAAAATTTTCTTTGGTTTTTTGCAAATTGTAGCTCTGTTTTACGTCATATGTTGATCAAAGTGCGATTCGCGACTATATAATCAACATACGTAAAACAGAGTTGCAATTTGTAAGAAACCAAAGCAAGTTTAAATTTTGCTGGCTACAGCTGAGGATTCACCTTAAGGCAGGTGTACAAAGTTCTTCAAAGGTTTCCAATAGTTTAAGTTCTCAAGATCCCAAAAGTCGACTCGGGAACGAGTCGGGTCGAGTTGGTTGGGGAGAGACTCATATGAGATATTGCAACAAGTTGGCTATTTGATACTCAGAATCGCAATAACACAGGCGATACAGATTCCGGAAATTCTGAGAAGTTTCAATGTACTATACAGAACTTGATGTGATTTAAAATATAAAATAAAAAAAAATTGTCATTACAATCAATTTATTTTTCTCAATACCTACCTACTATATCGACATAGCATTAATTGTAATTTTCACTTATGATCACGTCATGCGTACTAAGAGGATAACACTTCCTCAAAGTAGTACTGCACATTTCGCTCCTAACAAAATATAAGTACCCAACTTCAAGTATCTTGGAACTGTCTGTTCCAAGATCTACCTCTACTCAGCAATACCACAGCATAACACCTAAACACGCAGGTGCAAATCAGCTTTACCAACTACGAGCACTTTGAACAAACAGTGCATGAAGCGCAAAATCATCTTGACGAACACCATTCTTCAGGTTAAAGATTGGTTTACGGTAAATAATTTGGTACTAAATGAAAAAAAACAAATGCATTAGATTTAAATTACCTAATATTAGAAGTTGCGAATGTGACATCATAATGAATGAAGAAAAACTAAAATTTATTAATCAGACGGTTTTGCTAGCAATCACGCTAGACGAGAAATTACAATGGGGACCCCATATAACATCTCTTGCGGGGCGGTTAAGCTCGGCTGCTTATGCTGTTAGAAAGATAAGATACTTAACAGATGTAGAAACAGCGCGTTTGGTCTATTTTAGCTACTTCCACGGCATTATGTCATACGGTATTTTACTGTGGGGTCGGGTTGCTGACATTGAATCCATTTTTATTTTGCAAAAGAGAGCTGTCAGTACGATTTACAATCTACGTCGCCGCGAATCTCTTAGGGAACTATTTAAAAAGATTAATATTATGACGGTACCTTGCCAATTCATTTATGAAAATATTATGTATGTTAGAAAAAATCTACATCTGTTGAATAAAATAAATGATAGACATAATTTTAATACTAGAAATAAAGTTAAAATAGATGAACCATTTTTTAGAATATCTAAAGTCATTCATCAAGAAAGTCATTTATGGGGTACTGTGTTAAATGTTACAACAAAATACCTTGTGATATAATGAAATTAAATTAAAGAAAATTTAAAACTCATATTAAAAGTACGCTTTGTAAACAATCATATCACAAATTAGAGAATTATGTCTTAGATAAGAATGCTTGGAAACATGCTGGTCCAGCTCCATAGGACAATCTAGAGTCTAGACAAAATCAAACTGGTTGTTATTGAATTGTTCAATTTATCATTTTCATGATATTGATTTTACATTATGTAACTACTTTAACTCACACACTACATTATTACTTGTTAAAATTTTAGAAAAATTATCTACTTTTCAATATTTGTAAATATGTGAGCACCATGTATCTATCACATAATTAATTTATCTGTCATTGCTTTATAGTTAATTCTTTTTACCTATTGTGGTAAAGTAATTTTATTCTAGGTGCATCGTGTTTACATATTATAATTATATAATTAGTGTATACATAATATTGTAAAACATTTTAAAAGAGTGACGGTGGAATTTCTTGCCCATTCTTCTCCATACAAAACTACATTTTGGAAAGGGCAACTAGAATCAGTTCTATTTTCATGTAAATTTAGAAGTTCGAAAGTGCCTTTAATGTGCCTATTTGAAATAAATGATTTGACTTTGACTTTGATTTTGCGCTTCGACTAAGGGTCTTATCACACTGTCGATTTTTAAGCATGTTTTCAGCGAGGCGATTGTTTGACGCACTCGCTCCATGTGCGAAGCGAATCAGCCGCGACTACACGACGCATTTCCACACTATACAAATGATAACTGATAAATTATTTTATTTCTGTTAAGTAGGTTTGTACAAACACTTTTACACGTCAATCATATTTTTTAAACTAGATGAGGTCGGCGTTTCCTATCTGACTACTCTGAGAAGAAGGGCCGAAAAAAACTCAGAGATCACAGTCTCTTTTAAAGTCCAGACATAATCTTCGTCAGATCATGTGAAGACCATGTGGATTAGTATCTAAAATGGTCGTTTGAAGAAAGAACCACACAGATTAAGTGGACCTGTTCGGTCAGTGCACGCATTTGTCAGTAATCGTGCAGCTCAACTCAGAACTTAAGGAGCTCAACGATTCGACGAACAATACCGAAGAAAGGACATTTGGGTACACTCGGTTGTCTCGCTCTCTCATGTACACTCACGCCAATTGCTCTCGTTACTCAGACTCGGCAAACAAGTTACACACACGTAGCGTACTCGTTACGTATACTCGCAAATCGCCAGTGTGTTAAGGCCCTACGGCCTTTCAGGGTGAATGCGTAGTAAATAGGATGGTTAACGAAAAGTGAAACGTCTGATAGCGGCATTAACGCCAAGTGGGTGAAATGTTTTTTTTTGCGCTAAGTAACTATTTACTACTTTTTTTTGGGTGGAAAATCATCAAATATCTTGTCCCGCTCTGGGCGGAGCGGGAGGTCATGTCAGAGTTTTACCGACTAAAACCCACCCGTGTTCTTTCAGTTGCCTGTGTGCCAGGGCCACGGTAACCCTTTCGGAGAAACCCGCGACGCTGGCAATACTTAATGCTTACACATTACATTTTGATACAATAGGTGTCGTCAGATTCATTGCGCCCGTCTTATCACTCGTGCTATGAGGTCCTCATCGTAAACGCGACTTTAGTTGCTTCGACTTGCTTCATCTCGTAAAATTTAGTGCTTCGGTTGCAAGTCGCTGTGCTAAGTAAAATTACTTACTTGTTGAAAGCAGGGATTCTAAAGTGAGTTGTGATCACTTTAAGTTGTATGAAGAAAGGTTAGAGTATAGGTTACTTGCTTAAAAATAAGAAATAAGTTGAGTTTCTACACTTTACATATTTGTTCCGTTGTGATGACAATACATTTATTTTGGTAGAGATACTGATGCTGCAGCCAGTATCGACGAGCGTCACCTTTAATTATAATTATTCTATACCAACTGGGGCGTTGATTGGATTAAAAATTGCACTCATATTGAAAGTAGATTCAAAGCAAGAGGTACCGTTGTTTCGGCTGCTGGCGCTGTGTAATGGTCTTCGAAATAATGGACGTTACTGGTTTAGATCTGTTTACTGTTAGTTCTGTTCTGCATTAATCAGATTATTATGTCTGATTAGAAAAAAATAGCGACGTTCGCGTTGCGATGGATGGACATTTTCTGATTGCGGGTAATAACATCCAAATTTCTAAAATCTTAACAACTGAAAAGTTCATGATTATTTTTACACTTTGGACATGTGAAGATGAATCATTAGAATTAGAGGCCAATGAAGTTTTAGTTTTATTAATATCTGACTTTTGAATTTTTTGTTTGATATTTCTTGTTGAAGTTGTTCGATTTGTCAAAAAGGTAAGAAATTGTTCAAGTGTTATAATCTAACTTTTTCGTCATAAAATGAATAATTATGTCACCCCAGTTGTCTGTTGGTAAACCCAAAGTTGAAAGCGCAAATAAGTTTTTGTTGGTTAAGTCAATGACATTCCTTAAAAAGGCACTTGATTCTTTTTGAGCTTGCTCTAAATCAAAAAGCGCATTCATGTTATGATTATTAATTAGAAGGCGATCATTGTCAACCCTACTTGTTATCAAATCTCAAGCTATATTATAGTTGTCTGATCTGAATTCTACATTTTGAATAGCCAAAGCTGCGTTGGCTTTGAGAGCAGCGCGAAGGTAATGAAACTTGTTGATGTGATTTATGCTTTTGTTGTTGTGTATATACAGGTTGTTAAAGAAATTGCGTGCCATAGCTTAGGGGTAGCTTTAGTATCGATAAAGGAACCCAGGAAAAATAAAAATAAAAATAAATTAAAATTAAATACATCAAAAATATTGCAAGATCAACCTAATTTAGTACCTACTAACTTAAAGTAACAATCGTTTAGAATTAAAATGATTTTATTAAGCTATTGCATAATAATAATAATAATAATAATCAGACACATTATCTCCGGATGTTCTAGTCTAGCTAACGGAGAATACTTGCATAGACACAACCTTGTAGCCAGGATTATCCATCAGCAACTTGCTCTCAAATACAGCCTTGTAGAACCGGAAGTGCCGTACTACAGGTATGTGCCCGACCCAGTTCTCGAAAATGGAAATATCACATTGTACTGGGATCGATCCATCATCACTGACAGGACTATTGTTGCCAATAAGCCTGATATAGTGGTGGTGGATCGATTAGAGCGGCGTGCAATGATTGTTGACATAACGGTCCCACACGACGGGAACCTCGTGAAAGCCGAGAAAGATAAACAAATCAAATATCTTGACTTGGCTCGCGAGGTTGTCGACATGTGGGATGTGGACTCAGCGATCATTGTACCGATAGTCATTACAGCCAATGGACTAATAGCCAAGAGCCTCGACCAACACCTGAGGAGGCTCTCGTTGGGTAGCTGGATCAAGGGCTTGATTCAGAAGGCGGTACTTTTGGACACGGCCCGCATTGTTAGGAGGTTTCTCTCTCTGGAGCCCTGACCGCCCGGTAGCTTGGACCCTGTTCCCGATACCGGTGGGCCACTATTTTTTATATTTTTAAATGTTTTTATATTTTTATATTCTAATATTTAAAAATATAATTTATATGTATATATATGAAATAAAGGATAATAATAATAATAATCGTTTATTTTGGAAATCAGGTTCCATTTTGTTAGTATTACAGTCTTAAAGAAAATAGCTAGCATAGCATAGCTTTTATTGCGGGCTTTGAGCGCGGCGACCAAATCAAGAAATTCCGTAACGAAAATAAAACCTAACACCCCCCACTCCGCCTACCATGTAGCACGGCCGAGCGTTCGCTTAACGTGTATGTATATGGTACGACTGTACTTGAATTAATATCAAAGAAAAAAATACTGCATAAATAAAAAAAATATAAATAATTATAATTGCATAAGTTGATAAAAAATGCTATGCAATAGCTTTACCGCGGCAGTCCCCGAGTGCCACACGTGTTTTTTTGTTTAAATGCTTTATTTACTTATCTAATATCGAACGCGCTGTCATTTTGTCCTTCAGTTCTCGCGTCCGAATACTAAGGGCCGGCGCATTATTTGCTACTGAAATTTTGAAGGAGATAAGCACGCCAAAGTAGGAAGTAGAAATACTTGGAATTGTAATTTACGTACCTAGTTACCTATCCTTTACCCGGTGTTATCGAAGTGTTCGGGCGTAGGTATTTCATTGCGTTCGATAATAGGTAGGTAACTCTAGAAAATTATTAATTAGCTTTTAAACAAAATAAAAACTTATTTTAAGCATTTTTTTAATCAATTCTAAAGAATTGCTATTTAACTAGTAGGTACATTAGGTTCATCTATGATATTTTATTTTTTACTTTTACTTTTTTTAAAGGTACTTCATTTTTATTTTTTACGGGTTCCTTTATCGATACTGAACTCACCCTGAAGCTATAGCACGCAATTTATTTAACACCCTGTATTATGTGAGATATATGTATCTTTGAACTTGAGCCAGTGCTGAAAGTTACCGTCGAATTGAGGTAGATTGATTTTAGGTAACCTCACGATACTCTGATGAGCGTCGTTGTCGGTCCCGCTGGCGTCGTGCCAGCTTGCGTCCCGCTCGTCACGGACCGCCTGCTTCAGTGCTGTTTTAACCAGCGGGGTGGCTTCTGCTAGCAGCGCGTGAGCCGGTTTTATCGAACTGCTCTCGCTGCTCGTATTCATCTTCATTTTCGTGGGCCAGCACCTCGATCTCCGTCTATATAGTATCAAATTGAGCGGAGATTGTATCTAGTTTTGTTAAGCAGCATTCAAGTTCTGTTAGTTGATTTTCTGTTATTGTAGTTTAGGAATCTGATTTAATTGAATCTAAATGGTTGGTAAAATGAGTCAATTTGGCTTTCAAGCTGCCACGTGCTGATATTATTTTCTTATAGCGATTTTCTGTCCTTTTTATCGAGCGCGTGCGGTTAGCTTGCTGCGTGTAGGTACGTAAAATGCGTAAATATAATAATGTGTGCAATAAAATCGGCCAAGCACACCAACACACGAAAAAGGCCCCGACTCAACAAGCACAAATCGAGAAAGGAATTTCAAGAGAGTAAAAAGGATAACGAACTCACTCAGTCACAGCCCTCAAGTCCTCTTTTCTTTCTGTTTCTTTGTTTCTCTGCACTGCGTGGCTTCGTACTTGTATTCGTGCAGGACAAGATGGCGTGGTGGCGTGGCAGGATTTTCGGACGGTAGAAGGACCACTGGTCCAACCAAACCAAATCAGCCAAGGACCAATGTGACGGAAGAGGTTTACGTGGTGTATAGAAATAAGACTGCGTACCTTGTCAACATAAATAGTATATTAAGTAAAAAATGAGAAAAGGGGGTAAGTAGGTTTATGGTCACAAGTTTCCCTAATTTCCCTTGGGAGTAGCGCAGTACTCTCCTGGCTCAGCTTGGTGTAATGAAGCCTGCAGCGGTGTGGCACGCTACAGATGCTAGGAAAGGTGACGGTCGGCGGATGGTCTTGTAGCGGTATCTACATCGCCACATTTGAGCTACGCGTCACACTGACGTTACGCAAAATCCTGCATCGCGCAAGCACAGTTTACCGCGCAACTAGCATATATACAACATCCCAACATCAAACGTTGGGCGTAGCGACATCTAACAAAACGTCGGGCAGTTGCCTACCAGACACGACACCCGTCTGGTCGGAGGATCCTCCCTTTCTATGCAGGTATGAGTAAGCTGTAACCCTGTTCCTCATACCTCTATAGTTTTTCCAGACCCTTGGAGCGAGCTCGACGCGGCCACCCGGGTAAAATACGTACCCGGCGCGGAGCTTGTTCTAGCGCAGGTTTGTCGGAAGGTGGTGGCCAGGCGCTTAACGCCCGGATGCCTCTGATAAATCTGGATAAAATTCGGCAGCTGGTAAGCCGGAACTTTGGACCAGTCCTTTCCATCGTAAACCTCATCCATTGGTTTCTATTACAACAATTTGGGCTCAAAAGTAGGACCACTAAATAAGAAAAAAAATTGCTGTGGAGTTATTTATCAAAAATCGGCCAAGTGCGTGTTGGACGACACACAATGAAGGGTGCCGTAGTTGGGATAAATTTATCCGAAGAACAAACTTAACTTTTAGTCGAGGAAATGTCCTCCCATTCATCGATATACATCACGGTCATTTTCCAACCGCAAATGTAAGTTTGTAATCGGAAAAAAAATGCGATAAATCTACAAATTAACACTTTTCGGACTTTTTCTTTTACTTGTGCTGTGCGACCTTGCTTCTTGCCGAATTTCATGGTTCTAGGTCAAAATAAGGCACCTATAGGTTTTGATTTATTTGCGAGTATCGAAACATGTCGTTTAGATGGCCGTATTTATTTTATTGCGTTGACATAGAAGTTTGATTTTTTTGAGCTTCAAAGGACCGTAGACTTACGTATTTGACATTAATTTCAACTTGACACCTCCACGTGTTCCTGAGAAAAAGAGTCTTGACAGACAGACGAACGGACAATGAAGTGATCTTTTAAGGGATCCATTTTTTTCCTTTTAAGGTAGGTACAGAACTCTCAAATTCAAATCACATCAATCTTTATTTCAGACATTCTTACACGACACAATGTGTTGTATAGTCCATATTATTACCGATTATTTAAGAATATAATAGAATTATTTAAGAATAATATTATTGCAATAAAGTAATAAATAATAAAGTAATCATAACATTAATTAACGGATTATAATATGCATTCAAATTTTGTTTAAAATAATATTTATTTTGCATTTGTGACCTGTTTATAACGTTGCAGTTTACTTCCTTACCAAAAATACTTCGTCTTTCATTTTAGCAGTAGGTTTACGGACATAGCTGTCTCCGTGGGTAATTCATTAACCAGCTTATCTATTTCGTAAGTCAGCAAGTTGGACCACCAAGAGTGCACTGGACGTATAAACCTCCCAACTGTATAAACTGTTACATGGTTGGTAGATTACATATACGTCCAGTGAAACACAAAAATATTTCCTGAAAGATAAATTTATTTTCTTTTTTTCTTTCTTTCCTGTTGCGAACATTAATTATTCCACATCACAAAAAATAATTTGCCACGTCCTAGCTAAATCATTTTCTAAGTCAAAAATAATGTAATAAAAATACCAAACACAGCAAAATTGTAGATTAACCTGCCTGGCAAACACCTTATTATTCCGTCGGGACTCCATTTTTCTATTATTTATTTTCCTTTTGTGGACCGTTTGTTCACGAAATAAAATCGGTAATTTACGTAAAATATTATTCAGTGAAATTTTCATTTCTTAGGACTTTAATTTCTTTAATAATGAACACGAAAAGAAAATAGATTGGAACCTTTTTATTTTCAAGCTTTTATTTAATTAACTTTCAATGTTTGTATGTTACTTTGTTTAGGTCAAATCTTGCAAGCTGAATTAAAACCACTTCTTCTTATCATACGGAGTAGAAATTTCACATGTTGATTCTGTTTCGATGACAATGCATTTTTATTATGCATAACCTGACCCAGGATTGGCTCCAAACATAGAAACTCCATAACGGTCAACGACACAGACACGAAAAATATACGAATTTAATTGCGATAGTCCATTCTAAAGTTTACTATGACATGGCTGCTGCACCTAGGGATAGCTTCAAACGGGGGAACTCCTACACGGTCAACAGCACAGAAGCAATATTTTATCTACGCATTCATAGACCATGACCTGTCTGCTGGCCCAGGATTGGCTGAATACGAGAGATCTCCTCAGCGGTCAAGACCACAGGCACTAAAATTTTTATAAGTACTCATTCAATTATGATAGCCCGTTCTAAAGTATGGCATGACTTGGATACCGCAACTATGTTGACATTACACCATGACTTGTGTAAAGTCGTGTTTGAGTTCGTTGGATTTGTCTTTACAAGTACCTTTCAAATGAAGGTGATAGAACGGATATTTAACCAAATTCTAATGCTAAAAAGTACAAAATATTATTTCTGTAAAAACTTTTTTAAAAACAAGTTTTCAATTCAATAAAAAGTACTAAATAAAACTTACGTTTACATAGAACTTAAATATTTTCTTAAAAGCTTGAAGCGTTAACGTCCTACTTAAACTTCAAGAAAAGCCTCAAAAAATATTTAAAAAAAAACGAAAAAGGAGAATATTCAATTTCTATGGTAACGTGAGTTTTATTTAGTACTTTTTAGTTCACCAAAAGGTTGTTTTAAAAAGGTTTTTACTTAAATTTTATTTATACCGAAGGCTAGGTATACCGAATATTTTCGTGTGTACCTATTCGAATATATAAGGATATATTAAAACACTGCCTTTCTATGTGGACACTGGTATCGTCATACCAGTGTATCGTCTGTCAGACGATGTCAGTCTGTCGTCACCGACTAGATACAAACATACACATATAAACTCACGCCCTTTTTCCATGGGCAGAAACTCCAGAACGCTGCGATCCTTACGCACTCCTTTTGCTTCGTCCACGTTCATATAACAGGCACCATGAGCACCATGAGCACCATGTATCTATCACATATCTAATTTACCTGTCTTTGCATTATATTTAATTCTTTTTACCTATTGTGGTATAATAATTTTATTCTAGGTGCATCGTCTTCACATAATTAATATTGTATAACATTTTAAAAGAGTAACGGTGGAGTTTCTTGCCCATTCTTCTCCATACGAAACTACCTTTTTGAAGGGGCAACTAGAATCCATTCTATTTTTTTGTAAATTTTGACGTTCAAAAGTGCCTTTATGTGCCTATTTGAAATAAATGATTTGACTTCGACTTTTGACTTTGGCCAAATTCTTGGACAAATCAATGATTCTAAAGACTAGAGTCTGTTTCAAAGTTGTATTGCAACAAGAGTAGCGGAAATATCCAGGTGTGAAAGAAATCCGTACTATCGCGCTTTTGTGTATTTACGTTTTTTGTTTTACGTTATAGATCCGACACTTTGTCTTCCATATGTGGGCTTACTGCTAGCGATCATATTTATTAAGCACATAGGCCACTGACGGAAATCAAAGGTAAAAATCTAGGTATTGCTAACCCTGATACTGTTTTGAATTAACGTAAATTAACATAAGAAAACATTACGCCTGTTTTTCCCGGAAAGTTACCCACATTTAACTCTTAAATAGTCCTGGAAGCGAGCGAATTTCCAATCAGGCATAAATAGTCCTGGAAGCGAGCGAATTTCCAACGAGGCATAAATATAGGCTGGTACTGAGAAATTCCTAATGAAAAACCCCAATATTACTTTGAACGACGTGGGGATCGAACTCCACGCGAAGCAGTCTCAATTACAACCACTGGATCAACAAAGCAGTATAATGATAATAACCGTTAACTACATAACCTAAGCCTGTGTGAGATATACATAATTATGTACAGATACAGTCCAGAGGTTACTCGAAACATCAAAAGGGGTAGTCGAATTACGCAACCTTTCTGAATAAGCGGAATTACTACTAAAATAACAGTATTTATGTTATTTCCGTCTTTTCCTAAAACTCCGCATGGTTTCCTTTAGACAGAACAAAGTCCCTACATCGACATAAAAATAACATTACATATGTAACCCCGAAGGTAGAGGTGTACCTATAGTATACGCCTACATTTCGCTAGTTGAAAAAAAAAACGAAAAACGTGTATTCCTGGTGAAATACTAATTTACAAGAAAAAAAATATACTTCTGCCAAACTGCAAAACAGTTTGTTGGCAGATGAAGCTCCCATACAATTTTCTAATGTATCTCGTAGGTACTTGTTCATCAAAAGTTTGATTTTCCATAAAAATAACAAGAATACATTTACCGCTAAACATTACCTATAACTAAACACACATATTTTACAGCAGCACAAAGGCTGACTGTTAAGTAATGCTAATAACATTTTAAATTGCGTAACATCATTCCAATTCACGTCACTGAAGTGGCAGACATAAGCTAGTACGACATAAATTTTAATCTATGCATCTCCATTCACGAGGCTTTGACAAACGTTATTAAAAAGAAACTTGTCCATTTTATTTTTAAAAGATATTTTTGTGGTACAGCCTTTTTTTTTTGGGTGAGAAATCATCAAATGACCTCTCCCGCTCTGGGCGGAGCGGAAGGGCGTGTCAGACTCTTACTGACTAAAACCCACCCGTGTTCCTTCAGTTGCCTGTGCGCCAGGGCCACGGTAACTCTTTCGAACAATCCGCAGCCCCGGCAGGTTTGTGGTACAGCTGCTTTCTAAATCGAGTGGTATGTCACTAAAAATAGTTGGGACCAACTGTTGGGGGTATTTTCTAGATCATTGTCCATAATAGTTCTTACAAGTGGGTACTACAAATCTTCTAATGCATACAAGGACGCTGCATGCATGCTTGCTTCTTCCTGTTAATAACATACATAAAAATAGAATTATTCAATCCTCTGAATCGAATTTCAGGCAACTCCTACACATTTAGAATAAAGAAAAGAAAAAGAAAGAAAATAAGTTTATTTGCGGTAAACATAACGCAGCGCAAAATACACAAATACAAAAAAGAACGAGTTGGTGGAAAATATGCGTCACATCCACGCAAATCGGCAGTCGCTCAGCATAATGCTACGACCCTATGCGACACAGTGTCCCAGCGCTGGTTTTCAGTGACAGCCGGCGTTGACGTGATGACGTCAACCAGTGCAGCATACGAAAATATAAAAATAACAAAATAAAGTTAAAGTAGTAGTAGTAAATGATAAATGATAATATATCTGTAAGTAGATTTGTACAAACACTTTTACACGTTAATCATATTTTAAAAACTAGATGAGGTCGGCGTTTCCTATCTGACTACTCTGAAAAGAAAAGCTGACACAAGCAGAAGTAGTAGTTCTAAATGTTTATATTGTTAGATTACACTAGAATACTAAAGGGCTAGACCAAGTAAAGAACAGGTAGACGAATAAATTCATAGATAGCCCATTGCGAGAAAACTACTAAAGAAACAATAATACGCACTTTTCAAATCACACTCGTTTATTTCTCCAAATAATAACACTTTGCCTATTTTTGATAACTTCTTAACAATGATCAATTATTTAGTTCAGCACTCGTAAGGAACACTCGAAGGCTTACGTCCGAACTCGTCAAGAGCTCAAGTCAGAATGCCATTCCCCGTTGCCGCAATAATGTCCCCACCCATAATATTCTAAAACGTTATTTAATATTACTTCCGGACTAGCACGTGTTCAAATGTTGCCATAAAAATAACTTTTAAAATCAAATTAAATACTATAATTCTTAACGAACCTAACATTCGACCATCCTGACCCCGTGCATGTCCTCATGCACGCAGTCATGATGGCCCTTCATGGCGGTGAAATGCAACCTAACATTCGGCTAGCACGACACTGACTCCAGCTTTACATTTTATATATAATCTCAATAAAGTTCGATTTATAGTAACAAAATTACAAAGATTTTATATTCTTTCATGATGAATTATATAAACTTATTTTGTGAGTCCTTCCTTCATTCTCATTATCCAACATTTAACACCGTATGCATTGTCTGCGAACCCTTCCTTCTCGCAGACAACACACGTGTATTCCATCATGTGCTATCGTGAACCCTTCCTTCTCACTGATAGCACATTTTAAATCAACCAGTGATCGTGAACCCTTCCTTCTCACGAATCACACATCACACAATAATCTGAATTTCATACGTAGTTAAATCATATTCATATTTCAACTTAAAATCAACCTTACAACTGAAATCATGTCGTTAGTTATTAACACCGTATACATTGTTTGCGAACCCTTCCTTCTCGCAGACAACACACGTGTATTCTATCATGTGCTATCGTGAACCCTTCCTTCTCACTGATAGCACATTTTAAATCAACCAGCGATCGTGAACCCTTCCTTCTCAAGAATCACACATCATACAATAATCTAAATTAACTTAAATCAACCTTACATCTGAAATCATATCATAAATTATGGGTTATAATAATATTGTTGTTTAATCTTTTCCATCATCTGTATTTACCTCACTTTCACTATCATTGTCTACATCATTCAAGTTCAAAGCGGCTATATGTACCCAAGGCAAGATGCGATCAGCAGCCACGAGTGTCTGTAGCTTATTTTTACACCTAGTCTATAGCGGCCATTGCTCAAAACCTCGACTACTCGGTATGGGCCAACATATGAAGGAAGAAGTTTCAGACTCTTCCCGTCGTTATTAAAATTAATCTTGGTAAGTTTGACTAGTTCACCCTCCTTGTACACACGAGCAGGACGCCGATTTTTGTCGTAGTATTGTTTCCTTTTGATTTGTTCTTCACCAATTTCGTTTTTTTTTTCTTTGACATCGCGTGTGCACTCTTAATCTAAGTTTTCACGAGTTATATCTACTATTTTGTTCATTCTAGGATCTATTTCTGACTTCATATTAGAACCAAACATGACTTCAGCCGGCGTTCTGCTAGTGGCCTTGTGACAGGTGTTGTTCATGCCCCATTGTATCCTACTTACTTTATCTTCCCAATCTTTTTCCTCACATTTTAAGTTTTGAGCGGTCAAAGAACTAAGGATAGTGCGGTTAAAACGTTCTACTTGTCCCTTTGATCTTGGACTAGACACAGCATTTAGTACATGTTTTATGCCTTGGTCTAGACAGAATCGTTTAAATGCGTGTAACGTAAAACAAGTACTCCGATCACTAATAATTCTGTCAGGATTTCTGAAAGTGAAAAAGATATCCTCTAAAGCTCGCATTGCCATCCCTTTTTTTGAACAAGAATAGTCGGACTAGCGTACTCAGAGGTCGACTCCCTAACAATTCCAGCTTTCAGCCTTTCGCCAATTATCTCTCGCACCTTCCTTGAGTTCCTTGTGTGATAACCTATAGGGACAATAAACCACAGGTCTTTTGTTCGTTAACTCAATGTTCATACTAATGACATTAGTTCAACCAAGCTCCTTCAACGACGACGCAAAACAGTGTTTGAACTTGTTAAGTAATGCTAAAGTTTTTGTGTCTGTGCTGTATCAATGGTCTTGCCTATATCAATTTTGGACTCTTCTATATCGAGATTACACAATGATTTAGTTATCTGTAACTGATAAAATACGATTTACCACCTGCACCTTTATCTCCCTACCAAAACTCATACCTCCTAACAGTTTACTACTACCACACAAAGGCGTAATTAAAATATTAGCGAATCCACTTTTGACTTGATAGACACCCCCGTTAAACATCAAACTGCTGATTCGGTTCACCGACTACATTATCTTTTACAAAAATATTACAGTCCTCGATTAACTCAGTACCAGCTCTAACCGACGCAGGACCATAAACCACGACGTCAGCAACCGCAGATATGATTGTTGGTGCACGAACAATCTCATCATCATGTATGGAGAGGAGTTCATGACCTACATCAAGGAATTTCAATTTATTTGATTTTTTTATAAACTGCTATATGTGGCTGTTCCGTGAAAGACTGCCCCAGTAATATGGGCTCGTCGAGGTATTTATCTTGGGTGTATAATATATGGCACAACAACAGATAGTATAACATCACTCGTCCATAGGACAATCTAGAGTGTAGACAAAATCAAACTGGGTGCTAATTTAATTGTATAATTTATAATTTTTATGACATTGATTGTTACATTATGTACTTAATTACTTTAACTCACACACTAAATTATTACTTGTTAAAGTTTTGGAAACATCATATCTACTTTTAAATATTTGTAAATATGTGAGCACCATGTATCTATCACATAATTAATTTACCTGCCTTTGCATTATATTTAATTCTTTTTACCTATTGTGGTATAGTAATTTTATTCTAGGTGCATCGTCTTCACATATGATTACATAATTAATGTGAACTTACATAATATTGTAAAAAAAATTAAAAGAGTAACGGTGGAGTTTCTTGCCCATTCTTCTCCATACGAAACTACCTTTTGGAAGGGGCAACTAGAATAAATTCTATTTTTTTGTAAATTTTGACGTTCAAAAGTGCCTTTTATGTGCCTATTTGAAATAAATGATTTGACTTTGACTTTGACTTTGAAACAACGTTCACATGATATAATTTTTATATGCTGTAAAAACAAATAACCCAATTTCATGTGATCCAATATTATATTTCATATAACCCTCCTTTGCTCCAATAACACTTAGTATAACTCTTACTTCAGACAATTTTCAATTTGTATAATGCTCTCCTTATGATATAACGTTCAGTTGACCTAACTTTAATATTTATTAATTTTCAGCCAAATTTCTGTAATGAATATGTAAATATCAGGAAACATCATACTGTTATAACCTCATCTAACCCAAATGATTCACCAACAATAGAGGAGATCTGGCGCTCGGCGGCCACTACTTCGGCACGCTCGCTGCGCTCGCTCGCCTTCGCGCGATAATGGTCACTGTTCTAACCTAACCCAAATGATCCAATAACAGTACATGGTATCTGACGCAAGTCAGGACCAGTTTTTGCAAAAATATACAAAACAAAATGCGTTTCTAAATTATATTAAACTTTACTTATAGATTTTGAATATCATAGTAACTGAATATTATACCAACCGAACACTAATTCAAATATGCTTTATAGGAAATGTTCATAAAATCATATAATATTAGGCAAAATAAAATTATATCCATAATATAATTCATTATATCCTATTTTCATCGTTATATTTAAAAATAATATTTTAATTGAAATTAGGTCATATGATCATTAGAACTTTTGCCACTATTTCAAACGTTACACACCCATTTATCTTCAACCACCTGTCTAGGTACTTTAGCACATACCCCATCAATGTTCAGCTTGACAACGACACCTCCCGATAAATGAACGAACTCGTTACCGAAACCCTTCATAGCGACGGGATGGTGGTCACTAGTCAAGCCTAACTGGGATAAAGCAGATGTGAATATTAAAGAAATCTCAGTACCAAAGTCAACAAATGTTTTCATCAGAACATTGTTAACCCTGCATTCCTTAATCAACTTGGCGTTGCTAGCTGATGTTGTGATGCGTATAGTTTTTCGAACGCTTTCTTTGTTTTTTTTTTTTTTTTTTGGCGTTTTCAATCCGGACCGAACAACCTTCAATTTTATGACCAAACCTATGACTTCTTGTGCGCTGTATTATAGGTTTAGGGCTTTTAAAATGTAGATGCCCCACTTCCTTACTATTTAAGCATTGCATCCGACTACCAAAAGTCTTATCTATAGATTTGTTAACCGTACTGGTCTCATTGGCAGGTTTCCCCATGAAGTTACGTCTATCTTGCGATGGGGTTTCCCAACCTATCATTAAAAACTGTAGAAGTTACTCAGGTTCAATACAACGCGGAGCATTAGCACTTGCCAGGATCGTTCTATAATTAAGACCGTGAATTAAACAGTCACCCGCTCGCTTGCCCTGGATATCATATTGATTTAATAAAGCCAATTTTTCATAGAAGTATATTTTTGAAGGTTCATCGAATGTATTGCGTCTTCTTAACATGTCTTCCAGGGACTGACCGTAATTATGTTCGAAAGGGAACGCATTCCGGAGTTTTTATTACCACTCCATCCAAGTAAACAATATTTAATTCAAGCTTTCGTACCATGTTTTGCCTAATCCCTGGAGCTTCTGCATTGCAAAATGGACTGTAGTTCTTTCATCCCAACCGTATACATTAACACACTCGTTAACCTTTTTCAATCACATGAATTCGCTGGTATTTCGAGGACGGATCAAAATCAAGTACAATATTTTTGTGATTGATACCCCAGCCGTGAGGTAACGAAGTAACTAATGTAGGCGGCTGAGCCTTACCTTGTCCTAAGGACCTCAATAATTCTACCACGTCTTAACGAAAAAGTGGAACTGTTAGACCTGTTTTTTTTCTCCGGTCTCGTGTAGGCCGTGGCTTGCAGTATCGTTTTGATCACGATACCTGCTATGCACAGTTGGACGACTTCCTTCTGACCCGGCTGCTGATCACAACTCGTTCTCAGCCTTCCGCAGATGGCACGTTGCGACTAGCAACGCCGCATGTGTACTTCTCCCTCCAGCACACGAATGCAAGCCCTCTCTCGCTCCAGCTTACGCTCCAAATCTCGGCAGCTGCAACTTCGCTCACGTTCTCAATCAGCGCTCCGCATCCGGCTTCGGCTGCAGTCGTCGCGGGTCTCGTGCTGAGCATGACTACGCCGGGGCGAGTCTCTGTTCAGGCTCGTACGGCATCGTTCAGGCTTCGATAGTCGACGCCGCACTTAGTTACCATCACGCGGCATTATTCTGCAACTCAGACACACAGGGCACCTATGTATTTATTCAAACAACAAAACACGAACTCAGGAAAACATCGTATTAAACAAAGCGGAAATCTATAAATAAACTATTTAAAAATAAAGAATATTTTCATCATACCCCTTCCTACCCACGATACATCAGGGCTGGTTGTATTGACAGAGATAGACTTTGATTTTAAAATCCCTTATTAACGTGAAAAATAAATTAAAACCAGGTCAGCAAATGGGTTTATCCCACTTCTGATATGTTAGATTACACTAGAATACTAAAGGGCTAGACCAAGTAAAGAACAGGTAGACGAATAAATTCATAGATAGCCCATTGCGAGAAAACTACTAAAGAAACAATAATACGCACTTTTCAAATCACACTCGTTTATTTCTCCAAATAATAACACTTTGCCTATTTTTGATAACTTCTTAACAATGATCAATTATTTAGTTCAGCACTCGTAAGGAACACTCGAAGGCTTACGTCCGAACTCGTCAAGAGCTCAAGTCAGAATGCCATTCCCCGTTGCCGCAATAATGTCCCCACCCATAATATTCTAAAACGTTATTTAATATTACTTCCGGACTAGCACGTGTTCAAATGTTGCCATAAAAATAACTTTTAAAATCAAATTAAATACTATAATTCTTAACGAACCTAACAATATAAACATAATATTCATAAAATGGTAACATTCTGGGCAACGACTCATGCGCCGCCGGCCTTTAATAATCTGTGCGCGCAGCTGTCATAATACTATATGTTTGACATTATGACATATTGATTACATAATAAATAACAAGGCGCATTAGGTAATGAATGTTATGATGGAATTATATTAAAAACTAAAGGATAACCAGCCTATAATGTTTCTAATAGTTGGACACAGGCCTCCTCTCTGTGAGAGGGAGTGGGCCATAATCCACCACACGGACCCAGTGCGCGGCGCATTCACTCCTTTACACCGAATTTGGGGTAGCTCCTACACATTTCCCATTCAGTAGTATAGTCTGTAATGTAACCCATTCACTGGTTTCCCGAAACACCTATTCTCGGCGTACACTTGGACCGCACATCAAATGCGAGCACCCATTAGTGTGTCAACTGACGGGTGTGCGCACAAATACAGCATGTTAGCTTTGTACAGTCTGTGTCACAATGTAAACGTTGTGATTCCAACCTGAGCTGGTCAAGGCTTTGACCGTGATGGTGGGCTGGCGTACTTAGTAGTGAGGTCTGAGTACTTTGGCTTTTGCAGGATTGCGGCGGTATATACTAGCTTTTGGGACTTAATAGCACGACTACTAATTTGAATTCGTGTTAGCTCCGAACATAACAAATAAAGTTTCAGTTTTTGTTCGTATTTGACTGGAAAACAAACTTGAGGTCCCTCTGATGGTAAGTGTCTAATTATCCACTTAGTATCAGGTGGACCGTAAGTTTACTATACTTGTCGACTCAGCGTCACAAGTGGCATCGCAGGTCCAAACCATGGTCTAAAAAAACAAGGTCTGGCATTCCGGGAGTGACACAAGCTTACGTCACTATCCAGTTGCCACTTTATTGCAACAAAACACGAATGATGGAAACATTTTCAGTCACCATTCTGATAAAAATATATATATAAAGCATTTAAATTGTCGTTTCTTTATTCTAATCAAAAGAAACAATTCAATTTAAACATATACCAACGTAATTGTTAGTTAAAACCTCATTGTTTTATCGGATTCGCACAGGTAGTAAAGGCGGTTGGAGAGTTATTGTTACACACTACTGGTAAAACAGCGGTGATGACGTAGGCTTGTGTCTCCCACGTGACCACTGTGTCTCGGAATGCTATACCTGGCGAAGTATATTATTATACCATGGTCCAAACTAACCTAAAAATATAAAACTTGAAATGTCGCATGTGCCCCTGTCATAGCAAGAGTACCCATACTCTTAAAACAGAAACACAGTAACTGCTGTTAAGCTGCAGAAAAGTTAGGTATAGGTTAGAACCACAGAGCACAGAGTAGCCGCGTCTAGAGACGACTGTACTTATTTATTTATTCATTTATTTGGTAAAAAACACACACAACATTACTGTTGATACTTCTTGTAAATAGGGCACAGCTGCGGGTATCTTCAATAGAGATACGTGATTGACAATTTGAATTAGTTGTATTTAAAAGTATTTCACTGTTACAAATATTGTGCAAGAATGTTGTGTGTAACATGATCGAGTGTCGTCGGCAAAGTGAAAAAGATGGCCGTCGACGTGAATCCGGCGCAAGTGTGTCGCGCGGTTCTCAGAGACATTTCGTTCGGGATTCAATTCAGCGTCAGTGGCCAATGAAATCGCAGTGTGGCGTTTGCGAAGCTTGCTTAATGCCAAAGCTTAATGCTTGAACCAGACCTAGATCCAACTTATTGCACATTTAGATTTTCAATAAAAACAAACATATTTACGGACGAATAACAATTTGATAATAATACATAAAAATAACTAAAAAACAAGTAAAACTATCAAACAACCATACAATAATATTAGGACAAAAAATAAGCTTATCTATTCAAATTCAAATTCAAATTGAAATCTTTATTGCATATCACATGTGTGTACAAGATCTTAATATTATTTATTAGTTCACATAGACCCTGTCGGGCACAACAATAATACAGTACATTATACGAGTCAGTAGTAGCATGATTTAAAATTAATAATTATAATGATGTCTTAAATTAAAATAATGAAAAATAAATTAAAAATAAGTCAAATAATAAAACATACTACAAATCAAATAAACAAAAGTCAAAATAAAAATAATTGAATTAATGAATAGATATGAATACAATAGTGGTGAAAGTCATTCCATTTTTATGTCATCATTTAAAAAATTGTTTAGAGTATAATAGCATTTATCGATTAGTAAATTCTGAGTCAATTAATAAATATTTTATCAATTTGTTCCATTTTTAGATCGTTAGGTATTTTATTATATATTTTAATTGATGTTACATGAGCACTCTATCGTCCATCATCTCACAGAATCTCAAACACGCACGACATACATCATACATCTCGCAGCAAACAAATCACACTCCTATGTCGATGCCAGTAGAGCATTCAGCATTGCATTTAAATTTCATTTCAATAATGAAATTTGTGGCACTGAAAGTGCGTATACTCGTACACGAGCAAAACTGTTGTCATACCACCTTCAAAACTGTTAGCTTCTATAAGTAATTTGTGTCGTAGCGCAAGTAAACGGTGACTATGCCGCCTCTAGCAGCGACCGCCCGAACTTTAAAAAGTTTAGGTATCATTTTGCGGAATATAAGCGTGATTTAAGGTTGTGTATGACAGTTGCTTTGGTATAAATATACCAGTATACTACACAAAGACGACAACACCCGTATTGCTTACAGACTGTCCGCAAACAACCCTTGTTTACTTAAATGCAATCCAACTGCTGCGATTTCATTCGATAGCGAACGACACGATGCTGCAAACTAGATAAAGATACATTGAAAAGTTTCTAGCATACACAGAAAGTTTTTATTATAGTGAGCCAGCAACCGATAGCGAAGTTGATTAGATATTTTTATGATAGTTTCATGTTGTTTGTTGATGTTTACGAAAGACTTTGCTTTGAAATCGGATACCTTGCTACGTTATTTGATACTGACGTACTTAGAGAGGTAAAATTGGTTAAATAACATTTTCTATTTCAGCAAATAAACAAAATTGTTAAAAAAAAACAAAGAAAAATTTCACTTCATTTAGTACTTTGAGGTCGCAAGAGTCGAAAAAAATAAAAGACGTCATTTGATGGAACTCCAGAACCACCCAATTTTCCTTATATTTTAATAGACAATTTAAATATATGAGAGACTAAACTAAGTGAATGAATTCGTGCAACTGAAAGAATAAGGGAGCTTCCGGTTTTAAAACAATAAGAGACCAACCTTCTCGGAAATTCTTCTTGATTTTTCGAAACAACATAATAATATTTCTTGTGACGATCAATAGGTACAACAAAACAAAATACTATCTGAAGTCAAAGATTGATATAAAATTAAAATATACTTTTATAATAAAATTGTCCAGGTCACTGACATTAACAATAGGTATTCATTCTTAATAGTCAAATTTCATAATAATATGTTGTTAACGAAATAGAACAGTTTTCGTATTAGTGCTGATGCCTAACGAATAAAGACAAAGTCAAATCATTTATTTCAATTAGGCACATGAAAGGCACTTTTTAACGTCAAAATTTACATGAAAATAGAATTGATTTTAGTAGCCCCTTCCAAAAGTTAGTTTCGTATGGTATGGTATGTATAATATGTAAGGTTATGGTATGTATAAAAGTACCTAATCTGTTTTGTGTACCTGGCAGATTATTGATCCTTTACAATCTAGGGCGAGACGATTTCTGCTGTTAATGAGTACTAGTACGAGACAAGAATGGCCTTATAGAAATAAGTCTATATTCTCCGAACATCACTTTGTTTCAACTGTGTCTAGACGCCCTAGAATGAACACACGATGTAAATGTAACGTAAATTCGAACAATTTTTCTAATCGAAAATATAACTGAATTACAGAAATAAAAAAGGTATTACGTACCATTAACGAAACTTAGAGAAATATGAATTCACTTATTCACAATTTTCTTTATAAACTTTTTAATCAGTCAGAAGATAACTAAGTACATACCTACATCTTTGTTTATGAAATATACGATCTAATTAATTACTTAGTTTCAAATCACATAAATATTGGTGTTAGCACACAGGTATTTTAATCATAGAAAAAATAGTTATGTGATACAGTAACAAATTGTGGTCTCTTAAAATAGTTTGGTTATATTTTTGGTGGTTAGGTATGGAAAAATGTAAAAGAGGTTTTTCTTTCTGTCTGCTCACTTCTTTCACCATTTTTACGTTTTTCTTTCCGTGCGAGCACCAACTTCAGTGTAAGGAAGGTCCGCAACTTTCATAATACTGTCGACTTGCAGCAAGGGACGTTTTAAGAAATTACGCGTCCCGCGTCTTATAACTCCCGCACTGTTGATAGATTTAAGAATCTACCATTAATGAAACGACGCGATTCGTATATTCCCTATTTTAGGATATTGGCGATGGCACATAGAATTAATAAAAAAACCAATAGGCAGGTACTATTTTTTTGGCATTTAGAGTCTTTTTTATTTGTAATATACTATAGAATTTTGGATTAAAGGGGACGAGTACAATTAGTATCACCCATATACATGAATAAAGTTTTAAGGCTAAGTAAATTCTGTGCGAAACGAGTATTTCCAATTTTACAATCATAAGAATTTACGTTACGTTAACTCCGTGCATTCGTGTTAAGGTGCATCCAGCAGAGCGACGCATGCGCTGCAAAAGATTTTTTTTATTATATTAGATGCCTTAGCCTGAGGCAGACAAACATATTAAAAAAATAATTTGCGGTGCATGCCTCGCTTTATCTGGATGTACTTTAAGACCTACAGGTGTTTTATCCACTTACTTTAAAAACAATTGAATAGGCTAGTGAATTTTGTGCGGTCACTTGAGTGACATTCTGAAAATCATTACGAAAATTAGAAACTTCAGTTACATAACATTAACAATGAATCAACAGTTTGTTAACACTATAAGCTATTTGTGATCTCGCTCTAATATTATTACGTTATACGTAAGTAAACAGCCGCTAAGTCTGTTTAGAGTTAACACTGAAAGTTTCACAAATCAGTGGCAACAGCCTCCGGCGATAATTAAGATGAGTCAGTTGCAAATAGCCGCCAAACATTACCAATGAACTGTAAATATTTTGAATTTCAACTAACTCTAACCACAAATTGCTGAAAGGCTATTTCAATTCAATCATTGTTGTCAAGTCTCTTTTCCACGGATTCGAAATTGCTATTTTGGAGCAGTTGTATGTACCACAAATTGCTAAACATATTTAAAGCTAAATGAATTTAAAAAATCGTTTGGTTTCTGGCAATCGTTTGCAGATGACAGAGACAGAGTGATGTCTAAAAATGTTTAGAATTAAATTCGCGAGTAATTCAACTATTTTTTTTCGTCCTTATACGAGTATCATAACCAGCCTATAATGTTCCCACACATGTGGACACAGGCCCAATCCGCTCTCGGTGAGAGGGACTGGGCCCGCGTGAAAAATTCGAAGACATGTGACATCAAATGTCTTCGAATTTTTGGTTGTAGGCCATACCGGTTTCCTCACGATGTTTTCCTTCGCCGTTTTGAGAGCAGTGGCGATGAAATAATTTTCACAAAGAAAAGTTCCTGCTTGGGTTCGAACCTACGACCTACATCTCCTAAGTCGCGGCCGTTACCACTGGGCCACCTTACTCTCCATATTCGTCCATATACTTAAACCAAAGATGTATTAAAAAAAAAAAAATAACTAAATCAACTGATGGTAGGATATTGCGAATATACTATGATTTCACGTTTCTATTAACATAAATTGCCAATAAAATACACAGTCAAGTGAGCGAAGCCGGGTTCAGCTACGAGGTATAATTTAAGTAAATTAATTCTAAAGGACATTTGAACTTTAGGTAATGCAATAAAAATGCTTCGAATTAAGTTTTGATTGTATAACTGAATGTTTCAATAATGTGCTTTCATAATTTTATTCAACCTACGATTTGACTTTCATATAAATTTTAAATACGTATGAAAATCGTGTGAACAATGCCGTCACGTATTGCGAAACAATGTTTTGTTATTCATACTCACGGTTTGAATCTTTTCAGTAAATATTAATATTAATATTAATCCATACTTTAATATTAAAGTAATAAATGCGAAAGTAACTCTGTTCGTTCTGTTCGGGTTTCCTGAGTCGAGCTGCACGATTACTGACAAATGCGTACACTGACTGGACAGGTCCACTCAATCTGTGTAGTTCTTTCCTCAAAAGACCATTTCAGATACCAATCTACATGGTCTTCGCATGATCTGACCAAGATTATGTCTGGACTTTAAAAGAGACTGTGACCTCTCAGTTTGTTTCGGCCTTTCTCCTCAGAGTAGTCAGATAGGAAACGCCGACCTCATCTACTTTAAAAAAATATGATTGACGTGTAAAAGTGTTTGTACAAACCTACTTACAGAAATAAAATCATTTATCATTTATTAATTCTGCAAGATATACTTAAACATAATAAGTACCTACTAGTTTTTTCCCGCGGCTTCGTCCGCGCGGAGGGCGGGAATTATCCAACAGGAACGTACTGCCGAAATAAAAAGTATCCTATGTGTTTATTTAGGTTATAAATTATCCCTGTGCCAAATTTCATCCAAATCCGTTCAGCAGTTTTTACGTGATTGAGTAACAAACATAAACTTTCACATTTAATTATAATATTAGTAGGACCAGCTTTAGACCGCGGCTTCGCCCGCGTTGTGGTTGCAAATTATCCCACGTGAACGTACTACCGGGATAATAAGTATCCTATTTGTTAATCCAGTGGGGTAATTGCGTAACACACTAACAGTAGGAATGGCTTTCATTTTGACAGTTCAATACGATTCATTGCGATACCTACGTTGTTGAGCAGACAATTTTTTCGAACATATGAAGCAATGGATTAGCGATATCCTCCAACATGATTCAGATTTTGATTGATAGTATGTTACGCAATTGGGGTGCAGGTTATATACTATATGTACGCCAAGTAACATCCAAATCCGTTCGGCCGTTATTGCGTGATTGAGTAACAAACATCCAAACATACAAACTTTCACATTTATAATATTAATAGGATAAAACTAATAATAGCATAATAATACCAGCCTGTAACTGTCCCATTGCAGGCCCAAAGATATGCTTTCTGTGGACCAAATCTTCATTAAGAGGCTCGATTGGCTCGTTGACTGATTGTGAATCGTGGATCCGTTGTTGATAAAACACATTGACTAAAGTTATACAATCAAGGAAATTCATTGTTTATCAAATTCACACACGTCAATTTGTCGTGTTATAGCCATTTCATACAACAGTCATAAAATTACAGTATGATTCGAATATATGGGTAGGTACTTTAAATTGGTATTCAATTTGAAAAAAAAAATCGCATAATTTAACTACTTACAATTAGCCAAACTCAGTGTGTAACAATTTCATTTATGTTTACAAATTACCATTTTGTTCTATTATTGCAAAAATATTATTATGGTTTCGAAAGTACTAATTGAGCCTACGAAGAAATGGCAACAAAACGATACCAAATTAAATTCTGCTCATAAATTAACTTTCAAACAACAACATGTAAATTATATGGTTGGTTTGTTAACGTAAACACATCGGGTTAATATAAGTTATTGTGCCGTAAGTATGTTAAATTACACAACAACGATAATTATCATACGCCCATTAACATTATTCAATTTATTCGGAATTAAGTTCCAGTTGGCTTGTTTAATTAAAATATAAAGTTATAAGCCAGGGTGCTTTGTTTCATTTGGTTACAACCGACTGTTTGCCGTCGACCTGTCTGTCTCATTTAATCTGTGAAAGTAGGAATAGTACAATAAAATGTACCAGTGAGGTTCCATTTTCTCTCATAGTTTCATGGTCTAAATAGCAAAATAATTCTACTTCTTTAGAATCTGTTTTTGCTCCTTTTTATGGTTTGAAACAAAAGTCATCAAAAACATTTGGATTTACTGTAAATTAAAGTTTGTTTCGAAATTTAAGAAAACTATATAAGACATAATTTTCTTCTTCTTCGTGTCATACGACTTTTCACTAATTTTGTTGGCCCAAAACTTCGCCAATTCCACGGCGTCAAAAGTGGCAGCGTAGAGGTCACTTTAAGACATAATATCAATGGATAACCAAAACTAATATCAGAGACTTTACTCGAATGAACTTTCATTTTTGTTTCATTCCACGTTCACGATACCGACCAAATTACTTAGAAATTAACGTGCAATTTTATTTCAATTTGTCAATGATTCGGAGCGCGAGTGAAAGATGCCGAATGCCAAAACCCAACATCGTAGAATTATTTAAGAGGTTTCGTAGTTTTTTGATGGTGGAATTTATATTTCACATTTTTAAGCTATTGCATATCTTTTATCGCGGGCTTTGAGCGCGGCGACCGAATCAAGAAATTCCGTAACGAAAATAAAACCTAACACCCCCCACTCCGCCTACCATGAAGTTCGGCCGAGCGTTCGCTTAACGTGTATGTATATGGTACGACTGTACTTGAATTAATATCAAAGAAAAAAAATACTGTATAAATAAAAAATAAATAATAATAAAAATAATTATTATAATAATAATATTATATATAATAATAATAATTATTATATAATATAATAATTATAATTGCATAAGTTGATAAAAAATGCTATGCAATAGTTTTACCGCGGCAGTCCCCGAGGGCCACACGTGTTTTTTTTTAATTTTGTATGGAGATTATTAAAGGCGCATGAGTCGTTGCCCAGAATGTTGTTACCATTTAATAAGTATTATGTTTATATAAACATTTTAAACTATAGGTATAGTGTATTTATTTTATTTTATTTCTTATTTTTTGTTATTTTTATCTTTTCGTATGCCGCACCGGTTGACGTCATCACGTCAACGCCGGCTGTCACTGGAAACCAGCACTGGGGTTCGACTTTGTCTCGCATAGGATCGTAGCATTATGCCGAGTGCTTGCCGTTTTGCGTTTCTTCTTTTAGAAACTTCACTTCGAGTGAAGAATGAAAGACATGAATGAACTGAAAATGAAGCGTCTGATATCAGCTTTATAGATGGACTAGCTTTTGCCCGCGGCTTCGCTCGAGTTAATTTAGAATTTGACAATCAATTCTCAAATTGATGAAAAACTGGTCTATCGACACTCTAGACTCATAAAATGTATTAAGTATTTCAATAAAAAATAAAAATAAACTCTTAAAACACTACTAAACTTTCTATAATAATATAAATCAATCATGATTCGAAAGACACGTGGCGCCATCTATTATCATAAGAACGTTATTGTTGTTTTCCTCGGGAACAGTACCTTTTTCCGGGGTGAAAGATACCCTATGTCCGTTTCTGTACACCTGATAACGTATATGCAAAATTTCAGGATGATCGGTTCAGTGGTTTAAGCGTGAAAAGGTAACAAACAAACAAACTTACTTTCGGATTTATAATATTAAAGTTAGGATAGGATTAGGATAGGACCCCATACATCAGGACCCGAGGTGGCGGCGCGTAGTGTTCCACGCGCGCCCCTCTTAGACGTCGTGGGGGGAGTCAAACACCTCACTCCCCCCGCTCGACCGGACGGGGCCCGCAGAGGCGGGCCGGCACCGGCCGGGGGTTGCGGAAGATTTGTACGTTCCCGCGACCCCCGGCGTAGGTATGAGATGGAACACCGGGGTGGTTTTTAGTCAGTAAGAGTCTGACAGACCCCTCCGCCCCCCCAGGGCGGAGGATATCCATGAGGATTTTCCACCCCGGAAAAAAAAAGGATTAAGATAGGATAGTTAGGAAGTTAGTATTAAGATGGCATAAGAATAAGTTGATTTATAACCAAAGCAATGAATAATATCTTTTCACTTCAGTAGCTCAAACATGTAGGTTTTGCTGCCTGAAATCAGTGAGCAAAATGCGATTTTGCTCACTGAGTGAGACCAAGTAACTTTTTAATTATTTTTTTCAGAAAGCCGCGAATATCTTATTCAGCCTTAGGTTAATCATACAATTCGAAACATTCACACTCTATCTCTTTCCCGCCATTAGAAAGAGAGAGAGACAAAGACCAGCCCTTTCGAGGTTCCGATTTTGAATTCGACCTCAAAGACAAACACGTTCGGAATTTCGTACTAACTAAAAAATTTTGCAAAAAGATACTTATGTCTTTTAATGTAATTTATTGAACTTTTTACTTATTGTTGTATTTAAACGAAAATAAGTATTTACTGCAAACAAAACTGATATTTAACCTGTAAATATTTATTTCTAGTTTCAATAATGTTACGTAATATATTTTGAAGAATAAAACTTCATGGGTGCTATTTCCGAACACGCCTTAATTTAAATAAAAGAGCGGGTTACTTTTAATTTGCAGAATTGCAGTAATTTTACTTTTAACTTTTAAAATGTTCCATTTTATTGAATTGGTACCTCTACCTATAATGTTAATTATTTTGATTCACAATAAATAGTTATTTCAATCTATTCCTGTTTATTATTTTATCTCCTAAAGTGTTCTCGCTGCTGAAGTGAAAAGTTATGTGTGTTACACGAGAGCAAAGTTTTTTGCATCTCGTGCCTTTGAATCCCTCGCCACACTCAGGATTCAACTTTAGAATCACTCGCTACGCTCGTGATTCAATCGTTGAATCCTTCGCTTGCTCAGGATTCAAAATCAGCACTCGCAGCAAAAAACGACTTTGCTCTCTTGTTGCACAAATAACTATTTTCACTCACATGTAGTTAGAAAAGGACAGCCACGTTTTGAGTGCCAATTATTACCCAGTAGATAATTACAAATTACATTGTCCCTTAATTCGAACTATTTGTATGGGCGTGTTAATTCCTCCCTTAAGTTTATGAAAATTATTTGTTTGGGACATTTTAAGTGATTAGTGTCATTGTTGATGTTAATTACTACTTTTGTTTAGTTTTCACCGGCTTTAGAGTTTCAAATGCGGGTTTGGGTATAAATTGTTGGAAACAATGGTTAGTTTGATAATACGCAGGTATTGGAGGGCTTTTATTTGAGTTTAAGTACATTAACTAGTTTTATTTATCTATTTTATAATAATACCTAATAATATAATAATATAAAACGTTAATTTTCTCTACACAAGTTATATACTTCCAGCTAATATTCGAAAATGGTGCACGAACAAGGAGCTAACTTTGTGAGAGACTGGTGCTGAAGTAGGTTTATATAAAAACATGTATTACAGGTCACCAGGGCCCTCCCGCGGCTAGATGCCTGTGATTTGGACCATCATAGCAATGCAGTATAATTAACTAAGGTTGAATTAATAAAACAGCGACAAAAATAAAAAGTTAAAAAAAATGGAAATACCAGACTGTGTGTTGGTAACTAGAGAAAGTGAGTAATAGAGATGTGAGAGTGAATGTGAGAGGTTGCTTGAGTGAGTGTCGTGCGAGTATGGTTGATGGTATGTAGAAGCAGCAAAGGGAATGAGTAGTAGCTAGAGATAGTCTATCTGAAAGAGATCAACAAATTCTCCAAATTCAACAAATAATGGATAGCGGGTGCGTCTCATAACGTATAAACTCATTTGGTGTAATTTCATTTTATTATCGTTCATATGATATCATCAACGTGAGATATACCAACTGTTGATATAATTTCTTTACATATAACATTTATTTGTTCTAAAACTTAATTAGTGTAACGTTGTTTGATATAACGTTTATGTAATCGAAAATCATTTGGTCTGACGTTTAATATGTATATTGTTTATTTAATCGAAAATCATTAGGTCTAACGTTTAATATATATAAAAAACGTCATTATGGTTAACACCCCGACTCAGAGTACCCCGACTCCGGATAGGTTAGGTTAGAAGGCTAAGGCGGGAGCGAAGCGGAGCGGAGCTCCCGCCTTAGCCTTCGTGGTTATTTTTTTTTTAACCACCTAGATATAGGAACCCGCGAAGCGGGGCTCCGTCGACCTATCTTAGCGCAGGTGGTAACACTAAGTGACCACTAACAATAACTTTTGTTGAGCTACCCACAGGCTGCAGCATAAAAATAATACTAAATAAACTAACCCGTGTCTATGTAATTTTGCTTTGTGTTTTTAAGTAGGCGTTTTCATCATATTAGACCAAATAAGTTTTATATCTTTTGAGTGGTATGTCAAACGATTTTATATTTAATGTATGTTATGTCAAACGATGTTATATTTTATGTATGTTATGCTTATGAAAATTAGTTATTTTAAAATTATATGAATCGTTCATTATATTAACTAATCGCTATATTAAATAAAATTATAGGTTCCGTTGTTATATGTTGTTAATATTAGAGATTTTGTTGTTATATCATCTATTACTTACCCATGAATAGCTCTTAGCTCTCCCCAACCTAGAAAAACTGGCCAAGTGCGAGTCGGACTCGCGCGGTTCCGTACCATTACCTATAAAAACGGCAAAAAAATCATGTTTGTTGCATGGGAGTCCCCTTAAATATTTATTTTATTTTATTTTTAGTATTTGTTGTTATAGCGGCAACAGAAATACATAATTTGTGAAAATTTCTACTGTCTAGCTATCGCGGTTCTTGAGATACAGCCTGGTGACAGACAGACGGACGAACAGACAGCGAAGTCTTAGTAATAGGGTCCCGTTTTTACCTTTTGGGTACGGAACCCTAAAAAGGCTAGGCGGATGTTACAGTGTATTTTCAAAATTGTACTTGGCAGTTGATATTACCTTATTAGTCACCAATCGGTTAATAAGCCCGAGAACTTAATTTTGATTTTTAAACAAACTTTACTTTCAAGCGTCACTGAATTTCGTTAGCTCATAATACTCTCGAAAGGTGTAGTATACTATAGGATACAAGTACGAAGACATTGTGGCGGCATCTACATCGCCACGTGCGAATTACGCATCACACTGATGTCACGCAAAATCCTGCATCGCGCAAGCAGAGTTTACCGCGCAATTAGCATATACAGGGTGTCCGGTAAAACATTGATAACCTTGAAATGGCATATAATAGACCTTATAGCAGTTCTAAAAAAAAAAAAAAAACCTAAGATTTTTTAGAAAAATATAATAACTTTTTTTACCACGACTACATAATGAATGAATTCCTTCTGTTATTTGTTATTATAATATTATATGTTGACTATGCAGACAGAGCGGCAGTAAATAGTGTGTCTAGAATACTGCCCTCCTAATAGCAAATGCAGTAATCGACATTTATACGATTTTCCGTTTTTGTCAAAAATTACATCTGGAGACTTCTATGCTACACGTAGATATCCTTTTTTGTTTTTTTTTGTATCCGGAACATCGTGAAATAATAAGTCAAAATGCAGCATTTCAAGTGAAAGTATCTGATACAATCAGTAAACTAATTTTTGACGAACATATAGAATCCATCATAAAGAAAGCCTCCAAAGCTATGGGATTCATAATGCGAACTTGTTCTGACTTTCAATCGCTAAAACCAACAAAGGTACTTTACTGTTCTTACGTGCGCAGTACCCTTGAGTATGCTTCCCAAGTGTGGAGCCCCCAGTATGAGACGTATAAATCTCGTATTGAACTTGTACAGAGGAAATTTATGAGATACCTAGATTTCAAGGCACAGCAGTTATCAGACGGCTATGCACACCGGTGTAAGCGTTATCACTTTTTACCATTAGAATTAAGGCGTAATATTAATGATATTTGTTTTCTTGTCAAAATTGTTAATGGATCAATCGATTTTCCCGAATTACTTAATAAAATTTATCTTCACTCCAATAAAAAAAACCCAAGATTACGACCTTTATTACAAGTACCGTTTACAATTACAAATTATAGGCGTAACGCTTTTTGTATACGCAGTGCAATATTATTCAACAACCTGCTATCGCATTTAGACATTGATTTATTTTGTACGAGTTCGTTAAGAATCAGGAAAATCCTGAGTAAGGAATATTTCAATGGGTGAATGTTTTTGGTTTATCGAGGCATGCCTACCAATTTCCCATGCCTTTTTTCACTTTTTATTTTTTTTCCTGTAATATTCTTTTTATAATAACATTGTAGTATATATGTGGAAGCTTGTAATTAGCAATTGTCAGTTGTTTACTATTTCATTATCATTTACGTGTATTAGTCTGTAAGCTTTCTTAAAATTGTAAAAATAAAAAAAAAATAAAAAAAAATATTGTTAGTATGAATGCAGCAATGAGCATACACCAGATTAAAAAAATGCAGTAATCACGTATTTAGTACCAAGTTAGAATGCAGTATTCCTGTACATACTAGTAAGAAACGTTAAATACCTAAAGTCATTGTCAATTCCTGATCCTATCAAAAACATTATTTCAAGGGGTATAACAGAAGCAAGAAAATCTGCTATTATTTCCACACTGTCCAAAATAATACCACAAAACAGATTACCGTTTTGGCAAAACCTTCACATCAATGTTTCCTCGACTGATCTTACGGATAGTTTAGAACTAGAAGACTGTGATGAAACATGAAACAAAGGCTGTGAGATTTAATTTTAATTACTACTAAAATACTGTTACAGTGCCATTATTAATTAATATTTTTAAGTTTTCTATAGAAGCAGTATTCCGTTTAAAAAAATATAGGCGAAAGCGAATGAAGAATGGTCTCATTTATTTTATGTTACTAAATCACATGGTGATAATTAATAATAGGTATTTCTAAACAGATATTTTCTATAATTTTGGTTAAGCACCGTACCTAGTACAATATATTTTATTACTTTATGTCCCAATCAAAAGACTGGTTAAATTATAAAATAAAAATATTTTCATAATTAATTATGTTTTTCCTTTTTTTCTATTTAAATATTAAACAACTCGTGTTACACTGCATTATGCCTTTTATTCTACTTACGAGTATATTCAGTAATCAATTTTGCTAGTGCTTATGCAGTCAATGTATTTCAATATGTATGTCAATGCAGTAACACACACGAGTACTGCATTTCACTTTACTACTTTGATGTATCACAAATAGAGACACAAGGTCTAAGTGCAGGATTCAAGTTTCTAAAGGCCTATATAAGAAAAATTTACTTCAAAACTTAACTAAACCTTGAAATATCGTAGATAACCTTGAAAGAATGGATAACCTTGAAATATCATATAATATCGCACCTTCGGTAAGACAAGGGCGTAAAAGCCCTTTTATGCGGAGGAACGAAGACCTGTATCAATATCAACTTAATGCCGCCAGAGGGCAACAGTGCCTGTGTCATAGTGGTGCATTTTTTTTTCTTGGCGTTAAAATATCTTAAAATGAATTTCCTGTAAAATCACTAAAAGTGCAGTTATGTCCTTGTCCTACCGAAGGTGCGATATTATATAATATTTCAAGGTTATCCATTCTTTACCGGACACTCTGTATACAACATTCCGACATCAACCATCGGGCAGTAGCCCACGACATCCGTCTGGTCGGAGAATCCTCGCATTTCAATGGTGGATGAGTGATTTTTACACCCTGTTCCTCATACCTTTATATCATAACAAATAATTCATATGATTTACTTCTAAAAAAAAATGTGTAATTTCAATGATTATTCATACACGCTTTTTACCCACGGCCCAGTTAGAAACTTAAGAACACCACCTGCTACGATCCTTACATACACTTCTTATTTGGTTTTCGTTCATACATCTGTCATACACGCACGCGAATAATAAATCCTCACTGTCAAAGCCACGACTGTATTACTGAACTTCGAAGTTTAAAATATCGATGTATTTAATTGAGAATGTTCATAATCGCGATGTACGGAACTTCGAAAGAATGTCATACTGAACTTCGAAGTTTGAATAGATCGATAAATTAAATAAATACATCGATATTTTAAACTTCCAAGTTCAGACGCACAGTCAAAAGCCACACCTTCACGATAACATAACTTCTGACACAGAATTACGAAATGCAAATTGAAATCATATTGGCAGGTTACTCTTGTGCCAGCTATGCTGTGGCATTGCACTGGGCCGCCGGTAATCCCAATATTAGCATGCGATATTGTAGCTCTGGCATTTCATTGAAGCTTATACACGAGTGTAACGAGTATACTAGGTACTTAATCCATCAAAGGTTTCGAAGGTAATAAGGTTAGAGGTACTTGTAGACTGTAGATTTGTAGACCTTTTTCTATTTTGTTGAATAAATGATAAATGATTTTATTTCTGTAAGTAGGTTTGTACAAACAGTTTTACACGTCAATCATATTTTAAAAATTAGATGAGGTCGGTGTTTCCCATCTGGCTAGTCTGAGAAGAAAGGCCGAAACAAACTCAGAGGTCACAGTCTCTTTTAAAGTCCAGACATAATCTTGGTCAGATCACACAGATTGACTGGATCTGTCCAGTCAGTGCACGCATTTGTCAGTAACCGTGCAGCTCAACTCAGAACTTAAGGAGCTCAAAGATTCGACGAACAATACCAAAGAACATTTGGGTAGGCCACAAAAATTACTCAAACTGCCAGACCATGATTAAAATTAGCTGGGAAGGAGAAAAAAAAAGAGCAACAATGACCCACATAGTCTTCACATTCACGTTCAGAGTTTCATTCACGTTGAATACCTATTACTTGTTGACAGGCCTTCACTGTCCTCCTATACCTATTAACACTGTAATTTGAATACATTGTAAAAGCCACTTATTTTTAAAAGAGTAACCGTGGAGTTTTTTGCCGGCTCTCCTCCATAGGAAACGACCAATTGGAACCGTGCACCTAGCTTCGGTGAAATAAAATATTTTAATTTTGTTTTTGGTGTTGGTGTTGTTTTTGACTTCGGAAATAGAGAAGTGATATAAATAGTTAATTTAAGTTTCCTATAATAGCAACCTTGACGAAGAAATAGCCCCTAATAAATGCCCTTAATGAATTTCTATAATAAATCCGTCCAAAATGGTTTAAGAAAAGTAACCGGACGCGTAGACCGTAGCGGTTCGGCTATCTGCTACGACGGCGTAGGCCGCGTAGCAAAGATGTCATCACGCTACGCGCTTGCTACAAAAGTACGTAGCAACTTTGGATCTCCATTTTTAGAATCAGAGGAAATTCTGTTTCGCTATAAGCATTGATTTTCGACCTCACTAACATTTGATAATGAACACCGTTGACATTTGCTCTGTAAATGACTAGTTGATTGTTAAAATATGACAATACAACATCCTCCTAACAAAATATTTCTATAGGCCTTCTAGTGTCGATTGTTGTAGATTTTACGACAAATATTGAAATGCTAAGTAAGGAGATAATAATTCGAGAAACCCTTTACAAATTCAACTATATTGTAGCAATATATTTGCCCCGGTAAAATATTCCCGGATTTCAGAAAATCTTATGGAGAACTGTGCTATATTGTAAGGAGAAACTTTAAACAATTAGACTGCCGTTTGAATAACAAATTCTTGTGTTAATTAATTTCCTAGAGACGCGACATGTTTACAGCGACGTGCTCTATTTATAACTTTATAGATAGATTGTTTCTTCAGAAAATATTTGAAGGAAAATTATAATTATAAAGTGGATTGTAAACTGTGAATCCGTTTTATAATTATAGAGAAGTGAAACTCTTTGTGAAGGCGATCGTCCTGTGAAGTAAATTACCATCATTTCCTTGTCTGTCGCCAAGCAGCGTCGCCATATTCTGGTTGAAAGGGTATGAGTCTAATACCAGGTACTTGAGATAGTCTCTGATATCTTCGGATTTTACTCTGGGTTGGCCACGCATTACAGATTTTTTTTTGGGTGAGAAATCATCAAATGACTTCCCGCCCTGGGCGGATCGGGAGAGCGTGTCAGACTCTTTCTGACTAAAACCCACCCGTGTTCCTTCAGTTGTCTGTGCGCCAGGGCCACGGTAACTCTTTCGAACAATCCGCGGCCCCGACAGGATTAGTGATGCATCTGGTATTGTATTTTTTTTAATTTTAGGGAGTGCTATACGATGGGCCACCTGCGTGATAAATGATTTCATTTCTGTAAGTAGGTTTGTACTTAAAAACACTTTTACGCATCCTTTTCCCACTAATATATATCCTACTAATATTAGTAGGATATAATGTATTGTATATTATATATTATATTATATAATATAATATACAATACATTATATCCTATCCTACTAATATTATAAAAGTGTGTATGTGAAAGTGTGGATGTTTGGATGTTTGTTACTCAATCACGCTAAAACGGCTGAACTGATTTGGATAAAATTTGGCACATGGGTAGACTATGACCTGGACTAGGACATAGGATAATTTTTATTCCGATATTCCCACGGGATCGAGATTTCTGCGGGTGAAACCGCGGGGCGCAGCTAGTATATTATAAATGTGAAACTTTGTGAGGATGGATGGATGGATGTTTGTTACTCTTTCACGCAAAAACTACAGAACGGATTTGGATGGAATTTGGAACACATAGTTAATAGTCTGGATTAACACATAGGATATTTTTTATCCCGGTAGTACGTTCCCTTGGGATAATTTCTGATTTCCACACGGGCGAAGCCGCGGGCAAAAGCTAGTCAATCATATTTAAAAAAAAACTAGATGAAGCATGTTTGCTACATAACGACATTTGCAAAAAAAAAAATTGATAAAAGCCAAACACACAATAGCTGACATATCCTGCCTCAATCAGGTCACAATTCAATCATCTGTATTGAAACTTGAAACTCAATGCGACAGGATGCGATGGTTTATTGGTTTTACATCAATACAAAGAGAACTGCCACAAATAACTTCCTGATAACCAACTTTGCAGACAAAAATAAATATTTTATTAAAGTTCCCTCTGATGTTAAAAGAATAATTATGCAAATGGAAGAACTCTGAAATTGATAACGATCAGTAGAATAACCAAAAGTTTATATTTAAATAAAATCTGTGGCTCTTGCAAGATAGACTTTCGAGAGTTACTTCGAAATGAATTTCAAATTCGAATTATGTGCAGTTATTTGAGTGATATTCAATGTGAACTCTCGACAGAATAGTACTAAGGTCCACGGAGCTACTCAAAAGTAACTTATTACAATCTCAAATCACCAATGAGTGGCCAGAATGTCACAGCACTAGTATTTCTAAGGTGGTCCGCACACGACACGACTTAGAATAATCAGCCCATAATGATCCCACTGTTGGGACACAGGCCGCCTCTCTTCAGGTTCGGTTGAAAACCAGCGTCAGGCACTAGTTGTCTGACATGTTTGCTGAACTGGACCTATTTGGCGCAGCCGCGAGGCACACACTTTCCTGCTAATTTCTCACAACGCTTTTACACTTTTTATTTGTTTTATTTTTCGTTTTTACTTGTAGGTATATGTTGTGTTGTGTGCTTTGTAGTCTGTGCTAAATGAAAGTATTTTCTTTCTTTCTTTCTTTCTTCGAGAGGGCTGTAATCCACCACGCGCGCCCAGTGCGGGTTGGTAGATGTCACATGTCTTAGATTTTTTGGTTCTAGGACATGCGGGTTTCCTCACGATGTTTTGAGAGCAGTGATGGTGAAATGATGTACACAAAGTAATGCGCCTGCCTGTGTTGGAACTCACAACTCACAACTCGTAAGTCGGGGCCGTAACGAGTTTGTAATTGGTGGCGTCGTGTTCGGACCACCATTGAAATACTATAATTAAATAGTGCTGTGAAATTCTGGTTACTCACTATTTATTAATTTGAGTTTGTAATCTAACTTTGCATAGTGTCGTGGATGACGGGCCTAAGTGCTTCTAGAATCAAAAACTAGTATCATTACTACAAATAATTGTGTAATCGTGTATTTCTGAAGAAGAAAAATAGGCAACGCATATACCCACGAGATAAGACAAACAAGATAAACTAACTCTTTCTTTAAGAAACAACGAGAAATTACTGCAATCTATCAGACACCAAGTGTTGGTACTATTTTACAACGAAGCTCAAAGCAACATAAAATCTACTCCTATTTAAACACATCCTTGTTACCATCAAAAATGCTGTCTGAGCTTGTAAGCAAAATTAATTATAATTACAAAAATAATTTTGCAGCATAATTTTGTAAATTAAAGACCCGTTGTAAGAGCGGTTACAGACGGAGAAATTTTTGCAGCGATTCTGTTGCGCTGCAGAAGCGATATAATTGCTAATCGCAATATCAAAATATGATCAAGTTTTAGAAAGAGTTTGGTTTTGTCTTTATTACTCATACCTACCTGAAGGACTGTCTGTTTTTAAAGCCCGTCGGTCACGCCGCTACTCAAAGATAGCGTGTTAAAAACTCAAATCGCCAATAAGAAGCCAGAATGTCACAGCATTTGTCGACTATTTCTGTTTTGTGCTCGTGACTCTAGACCCATTTTTGTTTGTTTTTATTTTTCATTATTATCAGAGCTGAATATCTTTTTTTATGCACGTGTTTCTGTGACAAATAAACCTATTCTTCTTTATTTCTAGTATTTCAACGGTGGTCCGCACACGGCGTAATTTACTGACGCGTTCTTAACATGTTTGTGACCAACTTATTAACAAGACGATGTGCCTAAAGCTTGCCTTGCCTTGCTTGGTTTACCGCTAGTGTTACGATCCAGTCGCGCGTCTGTATCTCTACAAAAAGTCACCGTGTTTGGCCGCTCTAAGTCTCAACAATAGAGTTATATAGCCTATTAAGTAGAGGAAGGCTATAAAGTGTACAAAAGGCCACGATCACGAGGCAAGCCTGGCTTGCTTTGTTCTTAAGTGGGCTTGCATTTACTTATTGAGCTATTGCGGGCTATATTGCTAATTGCTATAATCACTTAGCGCGGTGACTGGATTTGTGCGTCGTTCTATGAGAACGTAAGGAGATCTTATTGCTTGTCTTCATATTGAATTGCTGAATGCAAAACAATGAAAACAAAATTGCCATAATTTTTAAGATTGTGCACCACTAATTAGCGGAAAGTCTGCTTGAAATCTTTTGTGTATATATATAAAATTCAGCATACTTTTTTAAAATCAATCTTTTCATTTTTATTCACACAAGTTTTTCTATGAAATAAAGTTTATATAGTCTTTGTAGTGGTCTCACAAATAAATTCTATCGATTTGGTTGTTATATGAAAATAATTATTTCGATTTAATTAAACATCGGAGTTAATAGGACTTCATTGACCGGAGATAAACCTAATGCTACACGGCAGAGAAAATGTGTAGTGTTTACATATATTTTTTGTTTTACAAAAACCATAACACGATTAAAACATAACAGCCTACTAATTAGTTTTAACAAACAAACAAACAAGGGTTCTCCATTATGTTAATGTTGAAGTTGTGTTACCGCAAGCAACTCAATTTGGAGTACATACGTAATAATTATGTACGTTAAACCAGTTATTTCATTCACTCCGCAAACCACATGTCAAAAGGTAACAAAGGGACTAATATCATTTGAAGAGAACTGTAATATTTCCGTTAGTGTTGGCTCATTCGTTCCAACATATTATGAAAAAGTAATTCCTTTTAAAATAAATTAAATTAAATTCATTTCATTTAATTCTCATCATCAAAGTTTTTTTTGCATGTTCCTTTTAATTTTACATCTTCTAAATTAACAACACGCTTTTTTTTTTTTTTTTGGGTGGTAAATCATCAAATAACCTCTCCCGCTCTGGGCGGAGCGGAAGAGCGTGTCAGACTCTTACTGACTAAAACTCACCCGTGTTCCTTCAGTTGCCTGTGCGCCAGGGCCACGGTAACTCTTTCGAACAATCCGCAGCCCCGGCAGGCATCGGTCCTGTCGGACCCCGTCAATTGTGCTGACATCTCTTTGAGGCGTGCATGGAACACGACGCGCCGTCGACCCGGGCCTGGTCCTTACCGGACGGCGAGCTGCCCATTGCTCGCCGTCCGCAAGCCCGCGCCTACGGTGGCTGGGAGTCGGCAATCGACTGCCGACGCCCAGGGTGTCTCCTTCTGCGGCGACTAGGGGCGCGAGGGCGCAGTGATTGCCTCTCCCTCTCGCGCTCCGCCTCCTCCTTCGCGAGCATTACTGCTTCGCAGAAGGAGGTGACGGCTTCCCATTCCCTCTCGCTCCGTACCATGGCCTGAACCAGGGCCGGACGCGAGAGGTCGCCGCCGCCGATCGCCGCCACGAGGACACGGCGGTGCTCCGCCCAAGCCGGGCAGACCTCCACCGTATGCTCCACCGTGTCCCCCGGTCGATCCACACAATGGTAACACCCGGACGTTTCCTCGCGCCTTATTCGAAACAGGAACCTCCCGAAACAGCCATGTCCGGTGAGGACCTGCGTCAGGCGGAAGCTGAGGACGCCGTGGCGCCTCTCAAGCCACTCCTCAAAGAGGGGTTTTACCGCCGCAATTGTGGCGTGCCCAAATTAATAACACGCTAAAATTAGGAATGGCTTTCATTTTGACAGTTCAACAACAATTATTGTGTTATTTAATTAACAATAGGCTTAAAAATGATTCAGATTGTAATATTCATATTCGTTTATTTAAGTTCCACAAGGTAAAAACAAGATTTTAACATAAGGCTTAGAGCTAAGAGCCGTTGTAGACTCTGTTAAGGAACAGCAAAAGGTATTGTTTGATACTTAACTAACATATTACTTAAAGTTAAAAATCTAAATCTTAGTAACAAAAATTTAAGAAAAACAAAAAATAAAAAAACACCAAAAATAGAAAAAATATATACATGAACTGAGCAATTCAATTCGGATGAAAATTTTATAATAATAACATGAATAATAAAATAATTCATCGCTATTTTCATAAAATAATTACTATTTTTACATTTAGATACAGTTATACTTATTTAGGTAATTATTACAAACACTTATTTAATAAGAAGAGATCATATTTTGTTTTTTAAGATTACAAAGAATTATTAATAAAGATATCAGTTTTATGTGTATCACGTGTATACGATAGAGTGTTAGGTACGCAATTAGGATGCTGGAGTAAATGTAACGTCAATTCGAATCGAACGACTTCAAAATTTTAAAAATCGTTTCGCTTATTATATTCACTTAGTTTTAAGACTTTATTCATATCTATGGGTAGTTGTGTTGTTAGTACAAAAGAAAAACTTTTTTACAAAAAAGCAACCGACTTCGAAATAAAAACACTAAAAAACGTGAAAAATTACTTGAATTTCGAAGTCGGTGTCTTTGGTTGTGTATTTTCGTTTTTGGGCACCGACTTCCGAAATTAAAGTTAATTTTCATGTTTTTTTGTGTTTTTATTTGGAAGTCGGTTGTTTTTTTGTAAAAAAAGTTTTCACTTTTTAGTTATGGTACCTACCAACACACATTCGTATACCACTACTTGATATGTAAATAACCGTGACAGGAAATTATTATAACATCATCAATATAAACTAAGTGAAAAAAATACGCATTATTAAGGATAACTCAAAAACTACAGGTCAGTACATGATCAAATTTAAATGGGACCACATGTGTAGCACCAGCTTTAAAAAAAAAAAAAGAATAAAAAAAGAATCATCCAAATCGGTCCACCCAGAAAAAAGTTCTGAGCTAACACAAATAAAAAAAATAAAAAAACTAATACTAATAATACTAATACTTTCGAATTGAGAACTTCCTCCTTTTTTTTTAAGTCGGTTAAAAATTTGACCAAAATGCTATGGGATGGTATTATTTTCGAATCAAAAATCGTTCCAATTTTTGCTTATAAAAAAAAAATTCAAGTTTTTTTGTGTTTTGTTTGTAACTATTAAGAATAAAAAAGTACTGTTTGCAGTTACTTAGACGAATGCAGGAAACATATAAATGATTCCAAGTCCAGTTTCAAACTACTTACTTGTAACATCAGGAGCTACCGACGTAACTTTGACAATGTCTCAGTAGCATTAAATCGATTTGGTGTAGACATAGACGCTATATATCGTACTGACAGAATGCTGGCTAAGGGAAGGCTCGTTCCTGAAAAATCGACCAGCACCGTATTTGCGTAACACACTATCAATCACAATCTGAATCATTTTGAAGGATATTGCTAATCCATTGCTTCATAAATGTTCGTAAGATTTGTCAGCTCAATAACGTAAATAACGCAATGAATGTTGTTGAACTGTCAAAATGAAAACCAAGCAATTGCTAAAAACTCGCACAACAAAAACGGTGGTATACTCATATATACCAAAATTAACCATAACGTTACTTTAATTGAACCTACAATATAGGATACTAACAAAGGAATGTTATTTTTGTATCTCTAATTTAGTAGATAGGTTTTCTGTCTAAACATTATACAGTTTGTACCATATTTCTTTATTTTATTACTTTCCTTTCGCTTTGACGGCACGGTTGGCGCAGTGGTTAAGCGGTTGACTGCTGCGCTGCGTGTCGCGGGTTGATTCCCACACCGAACAAATATTTGTATGACCTACAAGTAGTTGTTCCGGGTCTGGCTGTTTGTGTATGTGAGTTTAAATGTTTGTAAACACACCCACAATACAGGAGAAATTCCTAGTGTGGGACAAAGTTAAAAAAAAAAACACGTTTGGCACTCGGGGACTGCCGCGGTAAAGCTATTGCATAGCATTTTTTTATCAACTTATGCAATTATAATTATTTATTTATTTTTTATTTATGCAGTATTTTTTTTTCTTTGATATTGATTCAAGTACAGTCGTACCATATACGTACACGTTAAGCGAACGCTCGGCTGAGCTACATGGTAGGCGGAGTGGGGGAGTTAGGTTTTATTTTCGTTACGGAATTTCTTGATTCGGTCGCCGCGCTCAAAGCCCGCGATAAAAGCTATGCAATAGCTTAAAAACAAAGAAAAAAATAACATTTACTCTATAATTTAACCCAAGCACAAAACAACTCACGATTTATCTCTAGTTACTACACAATAATTCGACGAACTCACCAACGTAAATAATTTAAAGATAACTAACAATTCAAATGCTAATATCTTAATGTGAAAAATCAAAAATGTGCCTGTACATGTACAGGCACTAAAGGAGATAAATAACCAGGGTCGCCGGATATAGTTGAAGTTTAGTAAGAAACTAATGGATGTTTTCGAATAAAATTAAATTTAATTAATAGAAAACAAACAGGTAATTTATCAAACTGAGTTTAATTCGAAAACATCCATCAGTTTCTTACTAAACTTCAACTATATCGACGATCCTGGTTACTTATCACTTTTGGTGACTGTTCCAAACTTAATATTTTTATGACCTGCTCTCCTTACTAGGGTTTAAAATTTTAACTATCTATTTTACTGCATTAGTTTTTAAAGCACACTTTTATGGTGGGTAAAGCTATTCGATCGCTGATCCAAAACTTTAATCATTTATATGGACTTGACTGCACACACACTGGGCCACAAAGAAAGCAGGTCGGTAATAAAAACCTCAATAACTTCCAAAATATTGGAGCTAGCTGTATAAAATAAAAACTGTAATATAGACATTTTTATAGTGCTTAAATCAGTGTCATAAAAATTCAAGATTATGAAGTTTATTTTGAATAAAAGTAAGTTAAGTAAAAATGACCATTTCCACTAGATTTCGAAAAGTATGTTACGGTATCAAATATGCAATTTTTACACATTTTAGTAAATACTAAAATGATGAATGTGATATTATTTAAGTACCGATGTCACTTTTTCAATCATACAGAGTAGAGCAGTCCCTATCACATAGTGTGAGACGATATACAAAATTTGAATGAAATACATTCACAAAAAATATCTGCTGTCCCATACATTTTGTCGAGCTACGTGTAACAAAATGTTGGGCACGCCACAATTGCGGCGGTAAGTCCCCTCTTGGAGAAGTGGCTTGAGAGGCGCCACGGCATGCTCACCTTCCACCTAACGCAGGTCCTCACCGGACATAGCTGTTTCGGGAAGTTCCTGTTTCGGGGATTGTTCGAAAGAGTTACCGTAGCCCTGGCGCACAGGCAACTGAAGGAACACGGGTGGGTATTAGTCAGTAAGAGTCTGACACGCCCTTCCGCTCCGCCCAGAGCGGGAGAGGTCATTTGATGACTTCCCAAATCAAAAAAAAAAGTGTAACAAAATGTTAGGAATAGCTGAACTTTCTGTGAATGGATTTCATTCAAATTTTGTATAGTGTTTAAGTATACCATGTAGTATACTTGGTTTAATTTAATGTGATAAAGTCCACGCTACTTCATTTATTGAAATTCTTCATAGGAAGATAGCAAAGCATATCGCCCAAATTTTGCTATTATATAATAAACAATTGTCCATGCTATACCTACATCGAATATAATTCGGCAATCATGGTTAACAATGGGCCAGCATGTTAATTGTGCCCTCAAAGCATGTTCCATTGTTGTCATATGCCTTATTGTGTAGTTTTCAACCGTAATTTGATAGTCAATTGCAAGTGACAGCCAACTAGTGGTATAATTTAGTCGATGATTATAGATGTTACTTAATAACAGACAGGCAGACAGATGTGAGTCGCAACGCCGGGAGGGGTCGCCCATATAGTGACCTTATTGGTGATGTTCTTCAGAAAGGTCAGGTGCGTAGTACTCGCAACCGGCGTGTATGACCAGATGTATGAACGTAAACGAGGCAAAAGGAGTATGTAAGGATCGTAGCAGGTGGAGTTCTTTCTGTAGTTTCTGCCTACCCCCATGGGAAGAAGGCGTGACTTTATGTATTTGAATGTACTTAATATATAAGCTAACAGACTTAAAATAATATAAATAATATGTACATACAGGGAGTAAAAATACCCATCACATAGCCGTCAACTACGCATTCTTTTTTTTTGGGTGGGAAATCATCAAATGACTTCTCCCGCTCTGGGCGGAGCGAGAGGGCGTGTCAGACTGTTATTGACTAAAACCCACCCGTGTGCCTTCAGATGCCTGTGCGCCAGGGCCACGGTAACTCTTTCGAACAATCCTCTTACTGTACATAAAACTAAGTAACATTGTACAAAAATAATTGCTTGGAAACGCCTTTTATTTTTTGTGTGAAAATTTGATGTTTGCGGTTGTGCGAAATCTTATTTTACTAACAAGCATAAAACTTTTAGGATTTAATTTCCCACAAAAAATAAATTATCAAATTCATATATTTTTTTGTTTTAATGTGTTTAGATATCGATATCCACCACGCCTTTCGCTGGCTAATTTAATTTGACCCTGTATATTGTGGGCGGCTTCCTGTCCAATCGGATGCAGCGGAATACCAGAATTTTATATGGAGCGATTGCATATCTGTCCTCCACAACTCCGTTCACACCCCCCCTAAGGTCTTTGGCAAGCCTAATAGTCAGACTTCCTTCTGACCACCCGTAACAGGTGACTACCCATTGGCCGCTCAATAACCAGAATTAATACGATCAGAGGAGATTTTTAACACACATATATATATATATATATGTCGGAGAAACAGCATTCTTCTCGACATCGTCATTAGTAGTCGCGAGTTTAGTGGGCGTCATTAGGGTGAAATACGAGCACAAAACAAAGTATTCACTGTTTCATACAATTTAATGGCAGTTATTTTACAACGTTGATAATCACTGAAGGAATCAATGTCTCACAATAACTAATTTGCTTAAATAATTATATTCGAGCACCAGGTTTGCGACACCAATCTAACTTTATCACCAGCGATCCACCTCGATCAACCACCGTTACTCTAATGAATCCTCACTCTACCCCACCAAAGTTAAGATGGCGCCTCGACCCCACTCTAGATTTATCCTCTGCTCTGATTGGACGTTATACAATGCAGTGACTTTTAAATAAATTAGTTGGATTTACACATTATTAAAATGTAATAAATCAAATCAAATTAAATTAGGATTTAACAAGTTATTTTTAGTTAACAATCAACCTTATCAATTAATCGTATGCAACCAACAATCAACTCTCCGTTTACTTCCTCCGACATATATATTAATATAACATATATTATTTATTTATTAATATACATACACATATTAAATTTGATTGTTTAGTGACCGACAACGTTGGGTGAGAAACTCATTAATGAAGGTTCCGGTTTACATTGAGTAAACAACCAGCATTCAATGTAAACATTGGGTATTTTATTTTAGGCAAACCGCCCCGTTTCTGCCCCTCTGCCTTTATCGCTCCGCGCCAGCGCTCACACCACAGCCTTAATAATTAATTACGTAGGACAGTTTATACCTTGTTAGTTCCTACATAATTTTATGAAGCAAGTTAATTTACCTACGCCGAAGTAGCTTGACCACCAGGTTGGAAATCCAATGGCCATTTCACCCGAACTATTAAGTCCGCTTCATACATTTTTATCAAGTTGGGTTGCGGAACCTTAGGGTTGGTTCAACCCTGACGTGTATAAATTATAATTCATTGAATTATGACGGTAAGCTTAGGCACTGTCTATTTTGTTATGCACGACGAGGTACAACCGGGCGGATGGTCATAAAAATTAGATTTGGGTAAAAGAGTAATTAGCAGGATGGCCGATGGTATCTACATAATACTGACTGACTCAATTATCATTAGGTAGATAAAATTTTATAGGTAAATTAGTAATTCTGAGAATAAAATACGAAAAAATAAACTACGTAGGCCGGAACAGTTGCAAATTAGTAAGATTAGTGCTAAGAATTTACAAAAAACAAATATTACGTCTGCCAAAATGCAAAGATGCTGTACACGTCTACTACGTGAACGCATTTTTGCAGTTTGGCAGACGTAATTTGTGTTTCACCACCAATAAACGGTATTGTTTTTTTTTTTAAAGTCGTATTTTTTTTTGTAAAAAGTTTATGTTTTTCATTTTTATAGTTGTGGTACCTACCCCACACAAATTCGTATACCACTGCTTGCTATGTAAATAACAGCGACAGGAAGTTATTATAACATCATCAATATACACTAAGTGAATAAAATACGTATTATTGAAGGTAACTGAAAAACTACCGAAGCAAAGTTAGTAAAATATATACGGGAGCACCCCTGAGGCGTACCCTATATATAAAAAAAAAATCACATTTGCCAGAGATATCGCGTAACAAACATACAAAAAAAAAATCAGACGAATTGAGAACCTCCTCCTTTTTGAAGCCGATTAATAAGTCATACACCTCTCAATTTCCCAGAAAACTCTTTATAAATCATCCTATTCCATTTCCAGTATCCTTCAAAGAGCAAGAAATTCGTTACCAGACACTTTGAACGGAAATCTGTCTCTTTGTACTAAATAGAGTGTAGTGTCAGTACGAATGGATATTGATAGGATCGAACCTTTTACTTAGGATAAAACCTCTGAGGTGTGAAATATTGGAATAGGTAACAGTACGACACAACTTAAAGTTTCCATCGAAAAATCACTATCTACATACTACCACGATCCAACTAGTGCAATTTGATTTTAAATTACCTCATACAGGAATTGATCGAGTCAATAAAGTCATCATCATCAGATTCTGCCTTTTCCCAAATATATTGGAGTCGGCTTCCAGTCTAACCGGATGCAGCTGAATACCAGTTTTTTACATACTCGTAGTAAGACTGGATTGCAACTGCCTATCTCACCTCCACAACCCAGTTACTGGTCAGCACAATGCTTCTTGCTAAGTCTGGTTGTCACACTTTCGGGCGTCGTATGTCAAGTGGAAAAAACATAAGTAATTCTTAGTACTAGTACGTGAAGGGATATGAGAGAAAAAAGCAACTTTTACAGCAATAATAGTTATTTATGATACTAGTGCGGTAAGTTGGTTTTTACAAACGAGTAGACGAATGGAAGCCCGAGTTTGTAAATACCAATTTCCGCACGTGTGTCATACAACGTTTTTCAACACATTTGCGAGGAAATACAATATTAATATCGGATTCCTCGCTGGAACTCATATTATTATTTTGTTTATAAAATATCAGTCAGAAAGTCGCAACAATCTTTGACGTTTCTAATATGAAATAGGCGCGAATTTGCAAATGGCGCCACGTGCACGTGAATTAGAACTACATCTTTCGTCTCATTTTCTCTTTAATATTAAAGTGAGACAAATGTATTGAGCAAAAGCGCTTCCAAGGAGGTTTGATTAGTCAGCTTATTTTATTCTTGTAATGTGAAACTCCTTGATGCAATTCCTATATATTTTTATGGAAATTAAAAAATAAAACCGTAAAGGATACGCACGGCGCTATACGACGGAGTATGCGGTAAAACAGGAACTTAGGTGAGAGTACCTATTTTACCGCACATTCCGTTGTATGGTGCGTAATTTTTTACTTTCGAACAATGTATACTGGCTTCGTAAATGCATTTTTTTAGCAAATGTGTTGAAAAGTATATTTAAACTAAGACAAAGATTATAACGATGTTAGCGGCGCGTACGCAGAAACGAACTTATAACACTTACGAATAACTTAAGATAGGTGGCACTGCTCATGCCCTTCATATTATTATAACAGTAGGTACCTACTCGTTTTGGTCGCTCTATTAGGCAAACAGTTTTCGTATTTCTTTTACCACTTTTGACAAAATATCCGAGTAAATTGAAACTTTCCTAATGTAAAAACTATATTAACTTTTACGTAGACAAATAGCCCTTTTCGTTTTAATGACGTGCACGTGACATTCATAATTTTCATTAATTCCTTCGGGCGGTATAGCAATTACGAGATCGACTAAACATCAATGAAGAAAGAAGAAGAAAGAAAAATAGGTTTATTTTTCACAAAAACACGTGCATACAAAAAATATAATAAGCTCTAATAACAAAGAAAAATAGATCACGAATCACGAGCACAAAACAGAAATAGTCGACAGCTGCACGTCATGACTGTGACAAGAAGGCACTGAAACCTTTGAGTTATTTCGTACCGTAAGTCCGTGTCGTTTTTAAGAAGTAGGTGAGTGACAATTGTCGCTGTACCCTTATAGGGTTTTCTATAGGAAAATTTTCCATCTTTAAAGGTAAAGAAAGCTTTATTGCTATTTATTGAAGGTTTTTGTTAATTCCTTACACGTGTCTCTGAAATAAGACGGTATGGTCTTAGATAACGTTTATAGCAAAATGCCTACAGGGAAAATAGCCTACTTGGATTTTCATTTATTTAATGTATCCTCAACGGGAACGGTATACAACATAATTATGGAATTTACCGGTAATTAACACAGATTAAAAAGTATTGCACTCCTTTGAGTTAGGCTATGCAGCGAAGACTTGGATCAATACTGCTTTAATACACCACCTATTGGCGTATAAAAACAATGACTGCAAGATCACTCGCAATACAACATTGTTATTGTAAAAATCTATTGAAAAACTTGTTTTGGTACTATTCTGAACGGAAGATGGGCCAGAAAACTAACAGAATGGTATCCCAGAGTAGGAAAGAGGAAAAGAGGAAGACCATTTCAAAGATGGCAAGACGACTTCAAAACTACTGCGGGAGGGATATGGAGGAGAAAAAGTCATGACCGTAAGCTATGGAAAACCCATGGGGGAGGCCTATGCTAAAGAGCAAAGGAATCTGATGTTTAAAACCTTTAATTTAAATAAATAGTAAATTAATTAATAAAAATAAAAAAACATTGATTGATTTTAAATTGATTGATTAATGGAATTGATTTGAAATTGAAATTGAAAACTATTCTGTCTATGATAGAGCAAACAATTTTGTCACTAGTGAGCCGGCTCTTGACCTTTCACGACTTTAAAATAAGCACGAAATTTAAAATCTAAAATACTTGTAATCCTAATCAGCCTATAATATTCCCACTGCTGGGACACAGCTTCCCTGTGAGAGGGAATGGGCCGTAATCCACCACGCGAGCCCAGTGCGGGTTGGTAGATGTCACATGTCTACGAATTTTTGTTTCTAGGACATGCCGGTTTCGTCACGATGTTCTCCTTTACCGTTTTGAGAGCAGTGCTAATGAAATAATTTACACGAAGTAAAGCGCGTGTCTGGGTTCAAACCCACGACCTTCAACCCGTAAGTCGGGGCCGTTACCACTGGGCCACCACTGCTCTCTAAAATAATCGTTTCGCACATAATATTTAATTAGTTAAGACTTGACTCATATCTATGGGTGAGACTAATTGTGTTTGCCGCATAAACTTAAGAGCGGGTAGTAACCAAAATTGCCTATCTTCAATTTAATTTTTCATGAAATTCATAAGACGTAGGTGTAAAATAAAAATAATATGAGTAACTACATGATATTTTGAAACTTTTTGTGGAACAGAATCACAATACGTTAAAATTTTCTCGATAAAATAACATCACGAAGTTACCCCTAATTTTCACGTTTTTTCAATTTGTACTTAATATGCTAATGACTAATAGGATAATTTTTTAATGATTATCTGTATCAAGACAAGGCGAAAAAAATTGTGCAGGCATTTTTTGAAATTCCTTTTATTTTTGGTTTTATTACGAATAGAAGCTTTAAGCACTTACGACGTTTTTAGTTCGTGGAAGAAGTCATCTTCCGTCGCACGTTGCGGGAACTTCAAGCATATTTTTGTTTCACAAATCAGTCGCCGTCGCTCTGTTGAGACGAGAGGACTGCGCTTGAATTTTCTGCTGCTCTGCGATTTAATTTATTTGCGTAAATAATATTTTCGTAATTTATCATATTCTTGGAACGAAACTGTGAAATACAAAACATGAAAATATCACTAAAACCACTTCCGAAACGATTATTAAAATCGTTAAGAAATGATAAACCAAATAAATACCGCGGCTAAACTATAAAATAAAAATATTATAATAATTTCATGTTGATATTTGTAAACTCAAGATGACATACAATTATTTGACAGATTTTTGACTGGTATAGTACAACTAGCGCCATTGTTCTGCACTTCGGTCAATTTTCTTGCGGAGAAAATTTACAACATAGAGTTCGTGCTGGAGATTTTAGATCTTATTACTATTATATAAAGAACCAAATTAGTTTACTCCCACTTTCGTTGCCAAACTTCGTGTAAGGGTAACCTTAGACGACCCATTTCGAGCGACTTTTGACCAAAACCCCCGAATCAAGTTGAAATTCAAAATGTAACATATAGGTAGGTTATTGGTATAAAAATATTATTGGAGTTTAAAATAAATAAATCGGAAAACTAAAATAGGTAATGGGTTTATGGGTTTTGGTCACGGAGTATATACTCCGTGGTTTTGGTGGACACAAGTACGAAACGGTGTGCACGGGACATGACGGACATGACTTGCGGACGGCGAGCAATGGGCAGCTCGCCGTCCGGTAAGGACCAGGCCCGGGTCGACGGCGCGTCGTGTTCCACGCGCACCTCAAAGAGATGTCAGCACCATTGACGGGGTCAGATAGGGCCGATGCCTGCCGGGGTCGCGGATTGTTCGAAAGAGTTACCATGGCCCTGGCGCACAGCCAACTGAAGGAACACGGGTGGGTTTTAGTCAGTAAGAGTCTGACACGCTCTTCCGCTCCGCCCAGAGCGGGATTTTTCATTTGATGATTTCCCACCCAAAAAAAAAAGCCCGTATTGATATTTCTATAAAATAACAGCGATTATATTGCAAATCGAGCATCTTGCTATTGACGATTTCCACTATAGAACCGATTTCTAACGCAATAACACAGCAAATTACTCCAAAATTCACAAATTATATCCTCAGCTCAAGAGCATTTGACTGTTGACGAACCCAACTTTGTTACAGTCGCCAGCAGGTCAAGCTACACGAAATTGACAAATTTCTCCAAACTATTTTAATCCTTAAAATGTTGATTGTTAAGTTCAAAATCGAATGAGATAATCTGACACTTTGTGGTAACTTGATGTACCGGCGACTGTACCAAACAGCGAGCGGATAAAATGGCGACCCGGCCGCAAATAGGTATTTCAATGACACTAGGAATGAAGGGTTGCCATTATAGTTAGTGTCAAAAACACTATTATCCTTTTTCACTTACGCAAAATTAACAAAGTTAAAAAGAGATACCAGTATTTTTATGATTTTGGCGTCGATAGGCCTGATATTTGTATAACTTTATTTTTCTATAGGCAAACATTTCAAGTACATATAATTTTATGACAATGTTTTCATGACACATGCCAGTTGACTTTGCACAATACAGTGCAAAATCCACCATACCAATATTATTTTTTACTTGGTATCACTGTTGCTAATAGACTTTGCACAATCCTGCAAAGCAATTTCCATGATATACCATTATATTTTTTACTTGGTTAACACTGGTTTCCACAAATACGTCGTGAGGTCCAACTTGTACAAGGCCCTAAATAAAATTTGGTTGTATTGGAATTTGAACTTTGTCACGCCAGCATTGAGTTTCTAGTTCCAAAACATGACTATGATCTAAGATTCTGAATTCAAGCTTAGCTTATAGTATAGGCAAAATAAACAGATGTTTTACCAACTGAAGAATTTCATTGAAAATAAAGGGAATGGACAATGATCATAATTCGTTTAAATATTGCAATTGAAAAACCATTCGAGGTACCTATTTGTGCTGTGAGACCTTGCATCTTGCCAAATTTCATCATTCTAGGTCAACGGGATGTATCATATGGATTTTTAATTTATTTGCGAGTGTTTATTTTCTTAGATTATTGATATTTTTGTTCAATTGATTTCGTTTTCTCAAAGTAAAAAAGCGGAAGGTAAGTGATGCGATTATAATTACACGCTTTTATATCGTCAAAAAAGTAATTTTATCGAAATTGTTTTCACCATCATGTAGGTAGTATCATGAGTATGTAGTATTATAGTACTTTGATGGAAGTGCTTTGCTTTTTAGAGTTCGGTACCACAAAAGAAAAAATCGAAACCCTTATGGGATCACTTTGTTATCCATCTTTCTGACCGCTTTTCTCAGGAATGCGTGAGGGGTATCAAGTTGAAATTGACATCAAATACTTAGATAAACGGTCCTTTGGAGCTGTAAAAAAAAACGGGCTTCTAAGACGTTGACTTAGTATCTTGGCATAAATTGCCATTCATTTCGCATATTTTGACACTCGCAAATAAATTAAAACCCATAAGATACATGTCGTTGACCTAGAATCATGAAATTTGACAAGAAGCAAGGTCTCACAGCACAAATAGCTACCGGAAAATATCTGAAAATCGTTAATTTGTAGTTATGTTACATAATGTATGGAACGATATTTTTTCAACTACAACGTTAGGTTTGTCTTTCAATTCGGAATCGAAAATTTATAGGCCGTATCTTAAAGTAACATTTAGTCTTTATTTCATTTAAGTCGGTCTACTCTCCAATCTAACAACCTACCAGCATCGGTTACAGATTCACGGACATACAATAATACTGAATAATATACCTACTTGTACACAGCAATCATACATAGGTACATTGAATAGAACATTTCATCTGATTATTTTGCGTATACATATTACACACAAGATTCAAATTCAAATGCCTAAATATACGCCGTGCGAAAAGTTTCTGCTGGCGGGAAGGGATTGTGTTTTGTTTTTGTCGTGTTTGATGAGAGGGGTAGGGAAAGAGGCGCGGGTGAACTTGATTTTTTTCTGTCTTACTGCGCCCTCTTAAACCATTTTGGTTTAAGCTCTATGATTATATTTTCGATTAAAAAACCGTTAGAATTTACGTTAAGTTTAAGTTTACTCTATGGACTAATCAGTAGTCAGAGACGAAACAAAAGACAATCATGAAACACCATTTCAAATGCTACCTTACCACCTATATCAGACTTTTCAACTCAATTATTTTGATTTTAAGTTTTGTTGTAGAATAAATATTTTTGTACCTACTCATTTGAATATTACTTAATTTTCAAGCTTCAAGCTAATTTGTTTTTACATTTTCTACGATAACAGACAGTCCTAAATAAACTGTATAATTATCGCAAACATAATTTAACGTTCGAGGTTATTAAAGTAATCTTAAAATACCTTTTTATAATTATTCCAATTAATACTATTAGGGACAGACCGCCTCTCGACGTTATCTTGGTATATCGTTACATGACGGTACGGCTAAGGGCGGTGAACTTTATTTCATGTAATTTGGCAAACCGTCGACAGCCGTTACTTGCCCATAACATTCCTAGGAAGCACATGATCTAGTGTCACATCACGCGACTTCATTCGTTCGTAGGTGTCACAGCAAACTCTTTTCGAGTCATTTTTCAACACACACACATACGCAGTGCTTATGCATCAAAACAACACATTCACACTGCCAACAGGCGTAGACTGAGCCATACAAGTACAATGATGTTCAACGTCTGTGACCGTATTTGTCGTATCAAAAAATTTAAAATATGTGTAATATGGTAAGTGCGGCTGAAGACGGTATGATAAAATGTATGGGATTTTGAAGTGTCATATCACGACATTTGCAGATAGCCAAGTGTCCCGGAACGTGTTAAGAATATAAATGCACAGTACTATCAATTGCGGCCAGTTGAGCAATGAGTTTTTCTTGATCGAAGTTCAACAGCATTCATATCGGCACCGCAAGAACTGGTAACATTCAACTAGAACAGTTGAGTGTTTCCTCGATCCGGAGAATCGTGACAAACGCAACGAGTGCTCGGATTTTCCTGCACTGGGCTTAGTGACAACAGAAGGAGTATAAAAACATTTTCCCCACGGGGAAAGTTGTGCACCTTGTAAATGTATCATTGAAAGTAGGTTAAATCAAAAATTTCTAAAATAGTTTTCTCTCAAGGCTAGACTCAATAAAAACCAAGTGAGAGATACCAGCGACAACTTAGAGAGTCGACTGAATTGTTACTGAAGACCAATCGTTGGTACCTATGTTTAACAAATAAATGGTTTCATTCATTCATTAATTCATTAATTCATTCATTCATTCATTCTTTCATTCATTCATTCATTCATTGAAATATGAAAAGAGCTTACGTCATTTTAAAAATATTTTGCCAATCACATAGGACGGTGGAAGGGTACCCAAACTGCCCAGGGTGCACCAAACGTACATTTATGCACATAGGCAACGTGTCTGCAATAAAGTGAATGATTTAAACATAATAATCATCAATTCTAGTCCTATATCATATACAGCTTTAATTATATTTCAGTGCTAAATTGTGTGATATAAACTTAATTACAACGTTCTTCGCGAAAACAGGTCAATTATTCGAAATAACTCGGCGCACCTTGAAATTTTAATGGGTCATTTAAATTTACTTCGAGACTGAACTTGGAATTTAGAAATGAAGGAGATATGGCGGTGATTTGATTTGGTTTGGGGGGAATGCAAAAGTAGCTGTGACACAGAAGTTGATAAGAAAATGTGTCCTTTCTTAGTATCTTTCAACAAATATGCCAATAGCCTATGTAGCTAAGTATCTCACACACGAAAGGCGGGAGTTATTCATTACATGGCAAATCAATGGCAATCATGTCATTTGGTTTAAATAGGCTTTTATTTTTATATAGATTCTGTGAAATATGCCAACTTTGCCAATCAAGGTATCTTTGCCCTAAAAGTAAAAGTAAATGAATAAGCAAATCTAGCGGATTTGCTTATAAATTGCTTTATACATACCAACCAATATGCCAACTTTGCCAATCAAGGTGCCTTTGCCTTAAAAACAATTTATAGATAAATTTGCTCGTGAATTGCTTTTAGGGCAAAGATACCTTGATTGGCAAAGTTGGCATAATTCACGGTTCTTCTATATTTTGTGAATGTGAGAACGTTGTAGGCCTAACTTGTAGACTGTAGATTTGTAGACCTTTTTATATATTTTTGAGTGCCTATTACTTGTTGACAGGCCTACACTGTCCTCCCATACCTATCAACACTGTAATTTGAAACATTGTAAAAGCCTAAGGGGCTTTTCCAATGTTTTTGTTTTTTTTTAAAAGAGTAACCGTAGAGTTTCTTGCCGGCTCTTCTCCATAGTAAACAACCAATTGGAACCGTGCACCTAGCTTCTGACGTTTCATAAATTCCCATATAGGTTTATGTGGAATAAAATATTTAGATTTCTTGTTTTTTTTGACATCCGGTGACTATATGTATAATATTTGATTTTCTGTAAGCTTAGTCATAATAATTGTAACAGGTTTTAGGATTTTTTTACCGAACTAACTAACCTATATATCACTGTTGTCTGAACAACAAAATTTTATTCATTTACACATACATACATAAACTCACTCCTTTTTCCCATGGCAAAAGAGGAAGAAGACAGAAACTACAGAACGCCACCTGCTACAATCCTTACATACTCCTTTTGCCTCGTCTACGTTCATACATCTGGTCATACACGCACGCCGGTTGCGAGTACTAAGCACCGCACCTTTCTGAAGAACTTCACCAATAAGGTCACTATATGTCTTCCTAGGGCGTCCCCTCCGGGCGTTTCCACTCACATCTGCCTTCTAAATACCTTTTGTTAGTCGCCCTTCATTCATACTCTCAACATGACCAAACCATCTAAGCATACCCTTTTCCATTTTTGTCACTACATCTTCTTTTACATCTCTCTTCATTTCTTTTTTTCATTCTTTTTCTTCTTCTTTATTCATTTATTTATCCTAACAGCCTGCATACACAATGTTTGTCGATATTTAAAAATTCATTCAGCGCGCCCATGACAATCAGCCCCCTAACCACATTTTTTCCTGACTAATTAAATATTTTATCAAGCCATAAACTATTACACATATAGTAACGATAACAGAGAAGGCATCCATTATTTTTTCTCTTACAAGTTGGTGTAACGTCCAAAGCATAGGAAGGATTAAAATAATCCAAAAATCAACGGCTAGGGTAGCTGTAAAATAACAGAGCCATGTTAATTCATATATTTATAGTATAAATTGCTGCGACATTCATTTTAAAGTTACGTCTCTTCATTACTGACTCTCTTCTATTTCGCGTTGACTGCTTCTTCTACACTGTGATGCGGAAGCGTTGCGCATCCCTGGTTAGTAGGGTGCGGGGCAGCACCAACAGCATCCTGGCCATGGTAGTAAGCAGGCTAGATTGTGCGTTTGTGAACCACTGCTGCAGGGTATCGGCTTGGCCTGTCACCTTGCAGCAGTGATGTCACAAATTGTTTCTGTGTTAATGTTTTACTAACATAGTTTTTTTTTTATTATAAACTTTGCCCCACACTAGGAATTTCTCCTGTATTGTGGGTGGGTTTACAAACATTTAAACTCACATACACAAATAGCCAGACCCGGAACAACTACTTGTCGGTCATACAAATATTTGTTCCGTGTGGGAATCGAACCCGCGACACGCAGCGCAGCAGTCAATCGCTTAATCACTTCGCCAACCGTGCCGTCGAGTTTGTAAGTATATTGTTACTAATACTATGAGTCTTGTTACTTGCATTAAATGATTATTATTATTATTACGTGCCTTGTTAAGGAACTGAAGTCAATCGGGCGGTGAAATAATCACGCCATATTATTTTTCTTTTAATCACCTTCGTTATCTGCTGGTGGCATTTCTATGGAGGATTATTTATGGAAAAAAACTCAAAAGGATTTAATAAAGTTAATGGTACAGAGGGCGCCACCGGCGTTTGTGACAATGGCGCCGAATAACAACTTACGTAAACGTTATAATTAAGTAATAACTTAATTTGGTTAATTAAATGCCTGCTGGTATAATTTAATAATTAACTTAAACTGGTTAATTATATAACATTAACTTTATACTTGTCAGGCTTTTAACAGCACTTATTTTTATGAAAATTGTTATTTAATTGTTTGGGTAACGGTTAATTACCGTTCTTGCATTAACATTTTTGCGGAAAGCAAAGGAAAATACTTATTTATGATATACAAAAATACCAATACCTAACTCTTAAAATATCCGAACTATTTTCGCCACAAATATAAGGTTATTTACCAAGTTACACTAACACAGATCTCCGGAGAATTCAATTTTCCAAAAATAAATGTAAGTACATATTGTTAAATCCGCCTTTTCGGAAACCCGAAGCTGTAGGCTGAAACACACCGAAACACCGGATTATCTGGGACTTGTCAACTCTTCAAAGGGTTTGAAAGGGTTTCATTGAATTACTGTACAATATTGGATATACGTTTGAGTTTGCCTGCGGCTATGACTTGCGAATTCATTCGGGAGGGTTGCCCTTTCTGTTTAACGGACATTCTGTGTACTTACTTGTTTGAAATGTAGCTTGCTTAGTTGACATGACAAGGTTTTTAAAGATGACTAAGTGATGTGGGTTTCACTTTGTAGGTTGCATGTAACGTATTCCTATCTACATTACTTGTTAGGGTTCCGCAGTCAACAAGGAACCCTTATAGTTTCGCCATGTCCGTCTGTCCGTCCGTAGTTTAACTCAGAGATTCTTAGTACTAGAAAACTATCATTTGGCATGGATATAGATATTAATTACGCCGACAAAGTGATAAAATAAAGTCATGAAAAATCATTTTTTTAGGGTACGTCTTGTATACGTAAAGTGGGGATGTTTTTTTTCGTCAATTCTATAGTGTAGGATATTGTTGGATAGGCCATTCAAAAATATTACGGGTCTGTGCAAACCATTTTTCGATTCAGGGATCCGCTTGCATAAAATTAAGCTTCAAATTGTCGTTCATTTGTTAGGTGCGTTTTGTTTGTGCAGAATAAACTATTTTTCTTTCTTTCTCTCTTTCTTCTTTCTAATTGCTAGTTTTTGTTAGCGTCAAGTGTCCCTCCTCCGCCAGCTAAATGGTTGCTTTTGGATATGTGAAAAACTACAATGTTAAGTTTGTTCTTGGAATAAATTCATCCCAACTACGGAACCCTTCATTGTGCGTGGTCCGACATGCACTCGGCCGGTTTATTTTTCTTATTATTTTGAACGAATCCTGAATGTTATTCTTTAGTTATCCCACTGTGTATAGGAAGTGTCGTAAGTGGTATCCACAAAAAAAAATTAAACTCTTAAAATCATTGTTCATCTTGGTTAATTTACAGAATTTTCTTAATGTAATAAAATTATACCTTGTCTTAATTAATTATTAAGAGATCGCAGCCATTTCATTCAATCAAACGTAGGTACCTAATTAATCATGCAATGAATAAGGAAATCCGAATCTTATTTCAAATTCAAAGGAGTTCGATTATTTTACCTCACGGTGATTTATGAGGCAACGAACAGTAGGTATTTATTTTTCGTATTAATAAGTAGGCTTGAATTTCAGATAATATTATTCCGTTGCAAATACGAGTAAAGGGCAAACATGGTTCAGATAAAAATATTAAAAACACTTTGCTTATCGTACACAAACCCGGCTATTAACTTAAATAAACCTTAAAATCTCCAGATAATTTAATTACAAATTTTAATTAAAACATACAAAAACTGCCATCCAATAATTTATTCCATCATTCCACGTTTATCGACCGATAGACGACACTGATACTGCTTGCATAATAATAAGAATCAATTTACGTCTTATCAGTAAGCGTGTTATCGACGATGAATTTTAATGCACCAAGCCAATTATTAGCTCGTCGTATATTCTGAACAGGGAATCTGTGGGATGCCTGAAAAGTACACAGGATGTTTTCGAAAACATGGCTTTTGTTTTTGGTTGGGAAGTCATCAAATGACCTCTCCCGCTTTGGGCGGTGCGGAAGAGCGTGTCAGACTCTTACTGACTAAAACCCACCCGTGTTCCTTCAGTTGCCTGTGCGCCAGGGCCACGGTAACTCTTTCGAACAATCCGCGACCCCGGCAGGCATCGGCCCTTTCGGACCCCGTCAACGATAGTGACATTTCTTTGAGGCGCGCGTGGACCACGACGCGCCGTCGACCTGGGCCTGGTCCTTACCGGACGGCGAGCTGCCCATTGCTCGCCGTCCGCAAGCCCGCGCTTACGGTGGCCGGGAGTCGGCAATCGACTCCCGATGCCCAGGGTATCTCCTCCTGCGGTGACTAGGGGCGTGAGGGCGCAACGATTGCCTCTCCCTCACGCGCTTCGCCTCCTCCTTCGCGAGCATTACTGCTTCGCAGAAGAAGATTACGGCTTCCCACGACACGCCGTCGTCACGGGCCTTTTTTTTGGGTTGGAAATAATCAAATGACCTCTCCCGCTCTGGGCGGAGCGGAAGGGCGTGTCAGACTCTTACTGACTAAAACCCACCCGTGTTCCTTCAGTTGCCTGTGCGCCAGGGCCACGGTAAATCTTTTGAACAATCCGCGACGCGTGACTCCGGCAGGCCTCGGCCCTATCGGACCCAGTCAATGGTAATAACATCTCTTTGAGGCGCGCGTGGAACACGACGGGCCGTCGTGTCGTCGCCCGGGCCTGGTCCTTCGACCCGGGCCTGGTCCTAAACTAATCTTTGTGGGGGACAAAAAAACATTTATTGGAAACGGAGTGTAGTGTCCGCCATTTTGAATTTATGTGACGTCAGCAGGTATACCGCCTAAGAATTTTGTATAACTTATACTAATGACTACGGTGAACAGGAATTTTGGAAATAGGTAAGATTAGAAAGGGCCGTAGTACAGCCACGGCCTTGTTGGATGTGACATACAATATCTTGTCGGCTCAAGATGATGGTATGTGTACTCTTTTGGTGTTGCTTGATTTTTCACGCGCGTTTGACTGTATTAACGTTCCTCTATTACTGTCAAAGATGGTTTTTTTATGGATTTGACGAGGACACAATAAAATGGTTTAATAGCTATCTTGGCAATCGTACGCAATTCGTTGAAATACGTCGGGCGGACGGCTCAACAGTTGTCTCAAGACAGCGCTCAGTAGAAAGGGGGGTTCCACAGGGCTCGATTCTTGGGCCAGTATTGTTTATTTTGTATTGTGCCGATACAGTTAAAAATATGAATAAATGCAAATACCATATTTATGTCGATGATACACAAATTTATATATCATTTAATCCAGAAGACTATGAACAGTTATAACTTTGCATCCAGGTGACGCATTTTCAAGCTGTTTTCAGCTATTTTGATTTTAAATAGGCTCCGTCCTACTATCCGACTAATTTAAATTGACAAAAACGTGAAAAAATTTTTTCATTCATAGACTTAGAAAAATTTTCAATATTTTTCTAAAGAAAACATAATAACATTTTTTAATCAAAATCTATCTTCAAAATCCGATTGGTCGTAATTTTAATAGATACTTACCTGCCTTACCTGTATTCCCGTGCGCGTTCCGCGTGCTCGAGTCCCGTTTGGTAGTTGTAATTTCAGGTTTTTACACATTTTTCAGTCGAAAAACACGTTTTTTGACCAAAACTCAAAATTTTTATTCAGCGTAAATTCCGGTTCCTCTATAGGTCGCTAGCCGCGCGGAGACGCGTCTTTTGACACCTCGCACGTGCGCCTGGCATATATAGAAGTTCAAAAATTTGCCCTCCCACCCACCCTATTCTCACTGACCAGGTAAACTCTGCATTTTGGCAAAAATTCAAAATTGTTTTAAATCTCTCTTAGCTACATTTTATTCTCAGATCTTACCTAAAACAACGCTTTATGACGTGTATTGACACCTTTTTGACGGAGTACTTTATTGTAGTATTAACATTGACCTTACGGTCTTGCGGCCGTAGGTAGGACAAGTTTTATTTTATTATTTTATTATATTTCTATTATACTTTCTGTTTGATCCCCCATTTACAGGGACACAGAAGTATTGCCAGTGTCCTCTGACTGTAATTTTACATGAACCTTACCTTCACCTCATCTGCCGCGATGTTCCGCACACCGGCCAAGAAGGACGCGAGTTCGCCAGGTTCCGGACGCTCGTCGCGCTCATCTGAGAAGGCTGGCCCCTCGCTTCCCAGCGTGAGGCGTAGTATCGGAGAATGGGAGGCCGGGAAAACCGAGGCCCAGCCCAAGTCCCCGGCCAACCCAAAGCAGGATACCACACCACCTGCTACCAGCATTTTGGAGACGCGCCGGGTAGCCGTGGATACCGCAAAGCCGCCAAAGAGGGCAGAGTCCCGCTACCCCAATCTCACTGCGGAGGCGAGAGCTTGCCTAAATAAAGCGAAGCTACATTTGGGCAACTCTCGCAACCTCAAAACTGAAATAAAGACGGAGGTGGTCAACACGATAAATAGACTCTTCGAGCTCGTGAAGGAGTCAGAGCGAAGCAAAGTTCCCGTCGTGACTGCAGGTATAACAGCGGATACAAGTGTGTCTGCTGTTATGCCTGCAATCACACCGGCGGCCACACCACTAAAGCCGACCACCGATGAACCGACAGAGCTGATGAAGAGCCTTTTCGAAGGCCTTAAACAGCACAAACAGGCACTGCAGGAGTGCCAACAGTACACCCAGGCTCTGTCGGGGCAACTCCAGTTGGCCCCTCGCTACGTCGCAAACCAGAGTCCGACTTTCGCGGAAATCGCCGCCGGCTCGAAGCAGAACATCCAAGAACCTCTTCACTCGGTGGTTGTATCATCTGTGAATGATCAAGACACGAGTGAAGAGGTTATTGAGAAGCTCAGGACGGCGGTCGATGCCCGAAATGAGGGCACTAGAGTGGAACGGCTGCGCAAGGCGAGGGACCAGAAGGTAGTGGTTGGTTTTAGAAGCAGAGAAGAGCTGACCAGAGTGACCGAACGCATACGGAAAGCCGGAAATCTGGTGGCAGAGGAGGTGAAAAATAAGGACCCACTCGTCATCGTCAGGGACGTCCTCTCCTGCCACTCAGATGTGGAGGTCACACAGGCCCTGCAGCGGCAAAACACCCACCTGATGGGGGACATACCTGCGGAGGAAGTGAGGTTGGGGGTGAAGTACCGTCGTAGGACGAGGAACCCCCATATGTGCCACGTCATCCTGCAGGTGTCCCCTACGGTGTGGCAGAGGGTGACTATGGCGGGTCGCGTGCACATAGACCTACAGCGAGTGCGGGTGCAGGACCAGTCACCATTGGTGCAGTGCACTCGCTGTCTGTGCTTTGGTCACAGCCGGAAACTGTGCACGCAGCCCGCCGACCTCTGCATCCATTGCGGCGAGCCCCATATGCGTGCTGACTGCCCTTCACGTCTGGCAGCAGAGGCACCGAAGTGCCATAACTGCGTATCAGCAAAATTTGAAAAGACCGACCACAACGCCTTCGACAGCGTGTGCCCGATTCGCGTTAAGTGAGACGCGTTGGCGCGCCTGTCGGTGGCGTATTGGTAAGGTGCAGTTAGCCAGACCCAGAACAAAAAGCCCGTGTCGTGACCTCAACGGTATTGTTATAAAAAAATAAGATACAGAAACACAAAGCAACGAAAATTATTAGAGCCACAAGACTTCATAACTTAAGAGAAGCAAATTGGAGCCAATTTTATGAGAAATTGGCCCAATTAAAAGCCGACTCCAAACTAAATTCATTTAAATTAGAAAAATTTCAACATAAAATAGATTTACATAGTAGTTTATAGAATAGAATACTCTTTATTATGTACACCATAAAAAATAACAGATATAAATGTAGACATTTTACACAGGGTGACACAATGGGCGGTCTTATCGCTAAAAGCGATCTTTTACAGACAACCTTTGGATGGATTCAAGGGAGAAGGAGAGACAATAATGCAGGTAGTCAGTGGTGTACCATTTACATATACAACAAATAGTTAAGTAGTTTATTCAAGTCAACCAATACATATTATTTTAAATCCAAAATTATTGACAATCTAACCTTACCGTTGTGGTCCGACGAGCTCGTTGAAGCGAGGAAGGAGGTCAACACCATTAAAAGCCGCATTCAGGGCGCTGGACTTATTCTCAAAATTGCAGTCAAAATTGTGTGTGAAATAGCGGCTTTGAGTCTGCCAGAATTAAAAGAATGTAATTATAAGAAATCGATTATAAAAGTAGTAGCAAAAATGGATAGAATTAGAAATAAAGTTAAACAAGTAGAATAAGAAAACATGACTATATGATATATTGTATTATATTAGGATAGCCATAGCTTAAATATAGTGTAGAATAAGTAACAGATACAAAAAATTATTGGATTAGCATTAGAAGACTCAAAAAATTAAATATATAAAAAGAAAAATATAAAAATAAATAGAAATAAGTTAATAAGTTATGTAATATGTAAGCTTTCGGAAAAGAACACAAAATTGGTCGACGTGAGGTGACTGCTTCAGGAACTCTCCACATCCTAAAACAGGAATAAAAAAAAAAAATTTACACATTGCGTAATAAGGTCTCTGATCATGTCAGAGGGACACTGAGCAAAGGCAGGAGTGGGTTTTAGCCGGTAAGAGTCCGGCACTGCCCAGACTGACTCACAAGTGAGTCAGTCTGGGCGTCCATGAGGACTTCCCACTCCTGCTACATAAAAAAAAAAAAAAAAAAAAGACTATGAACAAGCATTAAACTATCTTAATACAGATCTTGAAAACATAGTGCAATGGTCCAATGCCAACACGCTTGCCTTGAATCCTACAAAATCCAAGTATATGCTTTTTGGAACCGAAAACCAGTTAGGTAAAATTAAACGCTGTGCTGGCTGTGTGACTATTAACGGAGAGCCTATTGAACGGGTCCACGAAGCACGTAATCTAGGTCTTATCATGAACACGAAACTTCGTTTTCACAAACACGTGTCTGAGTCTATCCGTAACTGCTATTATAGACTTAAGATTTTATACAAAGCCCGTCCCTATCTTAGTGAAGAATTGCGAGTCTTGGTTGTGGAGTCTTTGGTTTTATCTAAGTTAAATTATGCGGACACGGTATACGGCCAACGACTACTGTCAAAAACTGAAAGAATGATCCAAAGACTTCAAAACGCCTGTGCACGGTTCTGTTTTAAAGTTCCCTATAGGGGACATGTTACACCTTTCTTCAATGAGCACAATATTTTGAAAATGAAAGCTAGATGTAAACTCCACTTGGCGAGCCTACTCTTTGGTGTTATTAAGTCTCACTCCCCTTCTTATTTATATGAGAGACTATCGTGAACAAGAAAACATAGAATCGGTGAGGGACGAAAATGTTCCCAACAGCTTTCCATACCACAGCACAAGTCAGCGGCTTTTAGAAGCATTTTTCGCTACGCAGCTACTAACTGCTGGAACAATATCCCTCCTCCCATAAGGTATAGTAAAAGTTGCTCAACTTTCAAATTAAAATTAAAAGATTTTTTATTAAACCATCAAAAACATTTTGAAAATGTTCGAGCCGACATTTCTGCCTTATGAAAAAATTTATTTAATAATTTTTTGTTTTGTCAATTTTACCAATTTTATCGATTTTATTATTATTATTTTATATTTTTCAATTTTAATTTCAATTTGCTATCATTTTTTATTAGTCAATTATTATTGTTTGTACCATAAATGGAAATGAAAACCGCATGAAAATCCGTTTCGTAGTTAAGAAGAACAATGCAGTCACACAATTTTGTCTTTTAGATCTAGGGACTTTAGACTTATTAGTTTAATGTACGCAGGTATTGGGTATTTATTTTAGTTTTTCATTAATCACAACACAACACACACACACACCCATGTCACAACACTTTTAACTTATTAGAACGGACACACACTTCCATATTCTTTTTATTATTCTAGCGTATGGCACTCGTGGGTTGCAGCTGAAAATCAGCGTCAGGTGGTACACCTTGTGTTGTCATCTGACATTATGCTGAGCTGAGGCCCCATTGGCATTATAATCATTGTTCCGTATTTTTTAGATTGAATGTGTATTTTTGTTGCTGCAATGCCTTTCTTTCTTTTCTGTCTTTTTCTTTCTAACAAGCTTTTCGGAACACTGCGTTTACCAATATTTTTCGTTTTCAAATATTCACGGAAACAGTTTTCACTATACTGGATTATGAACGATTCAAGGACTCATTATTTGTTTAAATCAGGTCAGTAGTTTAGTGTCATAAAGAAGAGACCTCTCAAGCCATGATAAATGTATTAGCCAGTCAGCACATTGGTATTACAGCTGACTGTCCAAGATGCGTCGAACAAACGCTTTGCACCATTACCCATGAAGGCTCTTTCATTGCTCCTTTTACTTCTGCTAAAGCTTTCCCGGTAAAATCAGTCATGAATTAATCTTCCGCATAAAACAAGGAGTTTGCTCGATCACTCGACCGGTTTTCAAGAGCCTTATACATTGTTACCCTCTATGAAAAGCTAGAGGCGCCATTGTTCTACCAGCTATTATACCTACTAGCACGAGTGCCCTTAACATTTAAAAGGGCACTAGAATGTCATTATTCGTTATGAACACTGTATTTATAGGTTACGGTGTCAATTTTGTTGACTTATTATTATTTAATAAAGGGTTATTTTAATCTATAACAAATACTTATTACTAGTGGCTCTGTGAGCTGTAGACCTCGCGAGTCTGTCTTTGCATAGCTTAAAACTGAATAAATGTTCACCTTAAAACAAAATCCTTAAAAAAAAGCGCGAAATGGCTGAAATATGAGTTTCTACGTTTTCAGCCCCCATATCTCCGCCATTTTGAATTTTTTTTAATAACTGAATACACGAAAAATACCCATATAATTATTGAATCTGTTCACAAAATTTCACGAAAATCGGTTGAGAAATGCGACCTTTAGAAGAGAACAGCCATCCGGACATACGAAAGCATTTTTGGCCAAGCTGAAATGGAGACGGTTCGCTGGCGCTTTGAGCTCGCTCGGTCAATAAATAACTTTTTCGGACGGGCAAAAATACATCGGGCGTAAGGACAACTGTCAAAAGTTGTTGTCATTCATTCTTAGTTCGGGCCTCGTAGTAATCTTATGTACGTAGGTGATACGGAGTAGCAAACTCCCGTAACCTCGGTCGAAACCACAGATTCCGAAATCAGACGGCTCGCTCGATAAGGATAAGTCGTTTTGGGAGAGAATAGTGCAAATCTCCTCTGTCTCTGTCACAAATAAGTAAACTTTATATAATAAACTTTTCCTACTTCCAATAAAATTTTCATAAGGAAGAAATTTGTATAACTCACAACGTAATAACACTAAAATAGTAAATAGACGACAATTTAACTTATTTGTCGACTACTATCGATAAACAGCAAAAAGCACAGACAACTTAGCCCCGTAGACACCTCATTAAGAACATTTTGTTCGAATATACTATCGCCAAAAGTCAGGGGGGGCCGAGGTGCAAAGAGAGCTGTGATTGGCTATTTCAATGTCACATGTCATACGTCAAATGACTCATATGACGGCTTAGGGTTGGTATGAGACTCGATATTTTTATCGATAAGCAACATTTGTAAGTACTTAGATTTATTTATCTATTGAAAAAGGTACACCGATCAAATAAAATCTCACATTATAGCACAGATATACTACGTATAATAATTCGTTATATCTAGTACTTATATCTAAGTATACTTAATTCAGGAAATATTTTTTGCATCAAACAGAGAATAGTTTTGGAGAAGCACGTGCCACGTTTGCGCCAAATTCCATGCACTATGTGTATTAATTAGTGCCAAAATATTTCGGGAATAAGGTAACTAAAGTCGATAATATCTGACAATATTGAAAAGTGACCCACCAAAGTTGGTACAGCAGTAATAAATAAAATTCGTCGTTTCTTTTTGAGTTCAAAGCAATCCGTAGTAAAATGACGGGAACATATAACACTATTATTTTGTAGTGGGACAACAATTTTCTTCTCGTTTTGTAGCGCTTATACAAATTTTCTTTAAGTCTAGGCATTTTGGAAACCTTTAAAATAAAATAATGATTATTTATTTGTTTTATGTTTGTGGTAACATATCGATATTATTTGTAGATTTCTTATCGATTCATCATCACTAGTAAACTGTTACCGATGATAGAGCGAGATAGTCATATATAAATTAAAACGTGAAAGAAAGAGATTTTTCAAAAGACATCAACGAGCGCTACTCTACCTTTGCATTTGTTTCGTATTCAAATAATGTCGTTAAATTAAATTTTGTAATTGTTTTATGCTTTTAAATAACTTATCGGTGAAATGTAATGCTGTCTTTGTGTAACCTCGAAGTTTTGCTACATTTTCTGCACCATTTCACTGCACAATACGGTATTTTGAATATTCTTTTCGATTTTTAAAACCTCAGAACAATAACTAAAACACGTCAACATTCAGTAACGGACTGACTGGCGCTTCCTAGACGAGTTGGGGGCGTGGCCATCACATATGAGGCCGTAGAGCTAATGCTTGGCGAGCGCGGTTGCCCTCCTATGCGGTGTCTACGGGGCTAAGTTGTCTGTGGCAAAAAGCAACCACTTTAATTAAACATACGGGTAAATAAAACAAATGCAGGTACTGAATTTGACAGCTTGTGTCATGTTCGTGAACGGGCGCTGTCGGTTGAGACTGGTCATCTCATAACTTATTTTTATTTTTAATCTTATATTTAGAATTGTTTCTTATTTTTTTTTTACATTGTTCTCTCATAGGTATACATAGAAGCAACAAGAATAATGTACCCAGGATTTTGTAATATCTTGATCTAAAAGAGTGTCCTTGGAGTTTATTGCCCGTTCTTCTCCATAGAGATTTGCGTTTTGGAATGGGCAACTAGCTTCAACTTCCTGGCTACCTGACCGACTCTGACAATTAAAAAATGTATGTAAATGGTTTAATTGAAATAATAATAAGTTCGAGTTTGAGTTTTTTGTTGCCTTGGCCTTGGAAATGGCGCCACCATGAAATGTCTCATAATCATAATCATTTATTAATTTGCGAATATGGGTACAAAAGAAAAGGTCTTAAAAAACAAAATAGTGTCCATTAGCCATATCCTACCGTAAGGCATGCAAATTTACACACATTATCAAATCCAAATCAATTATTACCAAATCTCCAAGAAAAAGTATCCGCTTCGGGAATCATCGTCTATCTTCGGAAATACGAACACGCGATAATGATATTATTATCTAATAAAGAGCTATTACAACTATGGAAGCACTTGTCTATGTTGTATTAACATGATTACAAAATTATAGATTAACAAAATTATGCCAAATCAATTCCATAAAACTTTTCAAGACTGCCTATAGCGTTCTCACTGCTGAGACACAGGCCTCCTCTCTGTGAGAGGAAGTGGACCATAATCCACCACGCAGGCCCAGTGTGCGTTGGCCTTTTTATACTGGCCAAACCTTGACTAATGCATTCATGGGGGATCGCATGTCATTCACCATTAAGTCTTTGTTTATTTACATTCAGAATCGGTTGGAAAATGAAGTGATGTTTTCAAGTTACAGGCTTGATTGGAAAATAACAGCCGTTGGTTATTGTTCTTGGAAAATGAAAGGGCAGTCCAATTTAAGCAGTACGAGGCGAAAAAAAAATAGGTCAGACGGTGCTCTTTGTAAAGCAACAAAGCAAGTAATTGGGGTCTCGTGGCTGAATAATAACAACCGCATGGGTCGATCTGATATGCGAGGTCATGTAAACATTGTTTAAAAAAAAAAACACGTGTGGCACTCGGGGACTGCCGCGGTAAAGCTATTGCATAGCATTTTTTATCAACTTATGCAATTATAATTATTTATTTATGTAGATTTTTTTTCATGGATATTAATTCAAGTACAGTCGTACCATATACATACACGTTAAGCGAACGCTCGGCCGAGCTACATGGTAGGCGGAGTGGGGGGTGTTAGGTTTTATTTTCGTTACGGAATTTCTTGATTCGGTCGCCGCGCTCAAAGCCCGCGATAAAAGCTATGCAATAGCTTAAAAACACTTTATAAAACACGAAAAGAAATTGTTTAATTTGGAGTTTGAACTTGATACAATTTTTGGCTAACACTAAGTCAAAACTGGCAGAGACAACGATAGACGGAGATGGTAGAGGGTCAGCGATCTGGTCGAGACTGGTTTGTTGCAGGAAGTGAGAGGCAGGCTGCCCTTAGATGATGACAAGACAAATTTACAGGAAATCTATGTAATCGATTATTGTTGATCATTAAGGGTTTTCCTTAGCATTGGGAAACTGTAAGAGATCGAAGGTTAAGCTACGCTTGCCGCGGTCAGTTCATGGATGGGTGACCATCTATTAATATCGAAACTACTACATACCAAAATCGCATTAAGCCGTTGGTCCCGGCTGTCATTTGTAGATTTTTAACAGTCATTACGAGTAGTCAGAATTTCAAGTCTGACAACCAGTCTTACCAAGGGGTATCGTATTACCAGTAACTGGGCTGTGGAGGTCAGATAGGTAGTCGCTCCATGTAAAATACTGGTATTCAGCTGCATCCGGTTAGACTGGTAGCCGACCCCAACATATTTGTGAAAATGCTGAACAGATTGATTGTCGTGTTGTTGTTGTTGTTTTGTTGTTGATTGATTGTTGTTGTTGTTGTTTATGGTTGTCTGTAAAAGATCGCTTTTAGCGATAAGACCGCCCATTGTGTCACCCTGTGTAAAATGTCTACATTTATATTTGTAATATTTGTGGTGTATCTACATAATAAAGAGTTATTCTATTCTTTTCTATTGATTGGAAGAGAATCAACTTTTTCATCCATAATGAGAATAATGGTTTTAAGTATTTGCAGATTTTTTTAATAGGTACCTTGTCACTGCTAGTATACATGTTCTTTCAGCAGTCAATCATGAGAATCAGTTTCGGCCTTTCGTTACAAAAGTATGGCCGCTTAAACGCGAGGAAACTCGCGGGTTCCAGATTGTGAACCATACTTTGTATCAGTCAAAGTTGCTGCGTTATTTCTAAAGAAGATAATAATAGAAAGTGACGTGCAAACGAGAATATGAAGATGAAATAGGAATATAGCACGGCAATATACTTATGCACAATTGTTGAAAGCAATTTCACAGTGACAGGAATTTATTGTCGGCAATTTCAACAGACATTACCGACATCAGTGAAGGAAAAAGATCTCGAGGAAACCTGCATTTATATAAACTAATATTATAAAACAGGTAAAATTTGTTTGTTTGTTTCTAAGTTTGTATGTAAGGGGTAATCTCTGGAACTGCAGATCGGATATGAAAATTTATTTTTGCATTTGATAGTACAATTCTTGAGAAAGGCTATAGGCTATTTAACATCACACTATGACCCTTAGGAGCCGAGCAAAAATAAAAAAGTCAGAAAGAACGCTAAGCGGAAATTAAGTGATAGCGCGGGCAGGTGATGCGATGCGACGGGATGGGTCAAAGGAACAAGGAATTTCACGCGGACGAAGTCGCGGGCGGAAGCTAAAAGTTAATATAAGTCTGAAATCACCAACCCATCCTTAGCAAGCGTGGTGAACAAAGCTTGTACTTTCTCAGTATGAGAAGAGGCCTTTGCCCTGCAGTGGGACAAAAATAGGCTGGTATTATAATTTAGACTTAATTAGCTAGAATTGTAGCGGCATCTACATCGCCAAATGCGAGCTACGCATCACACTAACGTCACGCAAAATCGTGCATCGCGCAAGCAGAGTTTACCGCGCATCTAGAATATACAGGATTGGTAAAAATTCGTGGATCAAACGAAACAGGGCGATAGTTGAGGTTATTTGCAGTAAAAAATTGAGATATTTTTGCCCTAACTTGATCTCCTTAAAAGTTATGACTATTGGAGAGTTTTTTTTTCTTTTAATCCCAAAGTTAGTAATAAATACGCAATTAGAGTAAAATGGGTACCTATTTTAAAACAATTATTGGTGTTTGGTTGCTTCTAGGAAATTTATCATCACTACAAAAGTGCTTGTATGACAGTAGGTACCATGAGTAGGTAGGAATTGGCACTTTTTTTTTAATAATCAATAATAATACAATGGCCACCGAGATCTCCGCATCTAAATCCAATTGTTTTTTTTTTTTGTTTTTGTGAAGATACATAAAAGAGATGGTTTACGAAAAAGAGAACCAGATAGTGTACGAATTAAGCAATAAAATCAGAATAGCGAAAGAAAACGTTAAACACAACAGAAACGCATTTCGTAGATTGCGAAGGGAGGCGATGTAGAAACTGTTTTAAATGACCTTCAATTCTTAAAAAATGAACTTCATTTTATTGGCCTTGATCTCAACTTTTCGAAATGTGAACTATATTTAGCGGACAGTACTGACAGACATCTGACACTTCCCAAATTTAACGCGATAGCTCCAGAAATAAAAATTATTGAAAAGAGCTCTCTTCGTCTCCTTGGGTGTCCAATCTTTGATAAGTCCTTTTCCTTTTTTATTGAGGAAAAAATCAAAAATTTCAATGACGTTTCGGAAAGATTGTTCCAAATTAACATGCATTCGGCCATAACCTTAATCCGTTACTGCTGTTTCGGCCCTAAATTAACATATTTCCTTCGCGCTTCCCATTTATGGAAGCACACTCACCTTTTAGACAAAATGGACCAAATTATCCGACATACATTAACTTCGATTTTAAATGTGGCCATGGACGACCGTGCTTGGACACAAGCTACTCTTCCCATTCGTATGGGAGGCCTCGGCGTCCGCAAAATTGCTAGTATTAGTTTACCGGCTTACATATCCTCGGTTTACGGCACTGAGAAATTAATCAGGAAAATCCTAGCATCCACACTGATTGATTTTGATGTGCCGTGTTTCACCGAGGCTATAGATGCCTGGCGTCTCGCTTGCCCGAATTCAGATCCACCCGACAATCCATCTTCCCAGAGACGGTGGGATGAGCCACTCTGCAGAGTAGTACAGAATAATTTAATTGACACGTCTGCTACTACTGTGGAGCGTGCGCGCCTACTGGCTGTGGGTAAGTGGGAGTCGGGTCTTTGGCTTCATGCACTACCATCGTCGAACATAGGAACTTTATTCGACGACACTACCTTCCGCCTCGCTGCTTCCCTGCGTCTAGGAGCTCCTTTTTGTTCTCCTCATCGCTGTCACTGTGGAGAAGTAGTCAACAGCCTCGGACACCACGGTCTGTCTTGCAGCCGTAGTGCGGGTCGCATACCGCGGCACGCGAACATTAATGACATTATCCGACGAGCTCTTGTCACCGTCGGCGTTCCAGCTGTATTAGAACCTAATGGCTTGGCACGCGACGATGGCAAGAGACCGGACGGCATGTCTTTATTTCCATGGAAGGTGGGTAGGCCTTTAGTGTGGGACGCAACATGTGTCGATACTCTTGCGCCATCCCATCTTCCTGTCTCGGCGTGCTGTGCTGGCGCCGCTGCTGCGGCTGCAGAAAACCTCAAGCGGCGTAAGTATAACAACCTTGTCGGTAATTATATTTTCGAGCCGTTTGGGGTTGAAACCCTCGGGCCGTGGGGTCCGAGTGCCCATATTTTATTTAAAGAAATCTCCAAACGCCTGTTTGACACTTCCCGTGACCCAAGGGCTGGCTTTTTCCTAGGCCAGAGGCTAAGCATTGCCATACAACGTGGCAATGCCGCTAGTCTCTTGGGTACATTACCAGTCGACAGCGATGCGGAGGAATTTTTTGACGCCATTTTTTAGTTTGTTAATAGTTTTAGTTAGGTTAGGTTAATTAATTAGATATAAGTTGTTATTCATTCATACTTAATCTATAAATAATATTGCGAAGTAATTTTATTAGACGATGTTAAATGTGTATTGTCGCTAGAGGAAGGCATTTCGAACAATAATTGTAACTAGATTTATTGTGTTTTACTAAATAAAAATGTATGAATTCTATTAGCTATTTTAGACTATCCTCTGCTTTACTTTAATTTAGACCGTGCTATGAAAAATTAACATAAAAAATAATTTAGCTACAAACAGCTATTTAATACACCTCATTTTAATCGTCATTAAATAGGCAAGTTTTATTAATACAGGGTAATTTTTGGTAGTTTATTTTTTTTACAGTAAGGTTCTAAAGTTACATATATTTTTTCGTGAGACTTAAAAGACATTGAAAAAAGTGCCAATAGTCATAAATCATGGTACCCACTGTCATAAAAGCACTTTTTAGTGATTATACATTTCCTAGAAGCAACTAAACAATATTTATTGTTTTGAAATAGGTACCCATTTTACTCTAACTGCCTATTTATTAAAAAAAATGGTATTTTCTTAAAAAAAAACACTTAAATAGTCATAACTTTTAAGGAGATCAGGTGAGGGCTCTGGCACAGAGATATATTTTACTGCAAATAACCCCAAATATCGCCCTGTTTCGTTTGATCCACGATTTTTTACCCATCCTGTATACAACATCCCGATATCAATCGTCGGGCAATTGCTCACCAGACACGGCACCCGTCTGGTCGGAGGATCCTCCCTTTTCTATAGAGTATGAGTGAACTTTACACCCTGTTCCACATACCTCTATAGAATCATGTTATGTTACTGTAAAAAAGAAATCAGAGCATCATCTGTTTAGCATCCCACGGTAATTTTAAGAAACTGACGGAAGAATGAATTACATTCCTTTTTCTTGCGATCATAACAATGGATCCCCAAAACAATTTATAAATCAAAAAACGCTAGTCTTTTGTTCGCAAACAGTTTTCTTTTGTAATTCTTTTGGTAAACTACCCCCACTTTATCCTGTAGGCCTAGCAACCAAACGCGCAACTTAAACGTAGACTGTACGTCTGAACTTCGAAATTTAAAATATCTATGTATTTAATTGAGAATGTTCATAATCGCGATTTACGGAACTTCGAAAGAATGTCATACTGAACTTCGAAGTTTGAATAGACATTCTTTCGAAGTTCCGTACATCGCGATTATGAACATTCTCAATTAAATACATCAATATTTTAAACTTTGAAGTTCGGACGTATAGTCGTAAACGTAACTTAGATTCGAACGATTTTTGAATCGAAAATACAACTACCCTATAGCATTTTAGTTAAAGTTGCGACAAGCACAATTTGTATTACCTATAGATATGAATAAAATCTACGAACATAGAACTACGAAAATATTATGTGCGTAACGAGTATTTTCAATTTTAAAATCGTTTGTTAAAATTTAAAGGTACTGAGCGCGTTGGTGCTGGGCCCAATGCTACGTGTTAAAAGTCTTACATTTTTAAGTGCCATATTTAATTTATTTTCCATAAACTACCTATTAATTCCTCTTTAGGTATGCTGGAAGAGATTTCTTTAGAAATAAGCATCACCTTTGTACGTATTTTTCTGTTCCTTTCTTCTTGTCTGTTTATATATGTGTGTACATAAATGGTTAAATAAATAAATAAATAATTCATATTTGAAATACTGCATAGCCGAGTGGGGCTTGCCAAGGAGACTTTCTTCTGCGTATGTACTCGTAAAGGCTCTTTTAATGCACCTCAAAATATATCTTTTGTGGCCTAACGAAAAAAGCACAATTGTAATGTGGCATATCGCCAATGCAATGGGCAATGCCAAATAATTGTTTTATCACGTTTAAACATACTCGTTTTGGTACACACAACAACACAGAAAAATACGTTCACCAACATGTATCAACTCATGCAATGCAATATGCTCTGCGGTGTTAATTCTTCGATAAAGTCCCACATTGCTCTGTATAATTTTCTCTCAAATCAATCGCCATACACACGTGTTCCCAGCTATTAACATCGATTCCCAGCAACGTGACTCACATTCATGTGTTCCGATTGAAGACTTACGTTGCCACAGCCGCCACCGTTAACATTAAAGTTTAACTTAAGTCTGACGTACACAACTTACACAATTAGCACTGCTTGAATGCGCGGGACCCGGTTCTAGAGTGTAAAAAAATAGGATACGGTGTAAATTCACTTTTGAGCGCCCAATCTACACTAAACAGGGTGGCAGGGATTTCGACGCGCAACCCGTTACCGTGGATTCAATACATGATTCTGAATCCCTGTGTAGAAAGTTTTCGTCGGTTATAAAAAAAAATGGCGGTTTCATACATTTTGACCACGTAGGTATTGGACTTTACTATGAAACAGCAGATATTTTTGATAACCGACTAACTTTTTCTACGCTAGGAAGTCTAGAATGATGTGCTGAATCCATGGTTACAGTTTGCAGGTCGATGTCCCTGCCACCTTATATACGGAATACCTAAAATAAATGTGAAAGCTATTCTGTCTATTACCTTTTCACTCCGAAATTTAGCACACAGGTAGACCAAAACCTCACCACCGTGTCCTCGCGGAGGCGATCGGCAGCGGCGATATCTCGCGTCTGGCCGTGGTCCAGGCCGTGGTACAGAGCAGGAGGGCATGAGAAGCCGTCACCTCCTTCTGCGAAGCAGCAATGCTCGCGAAGGAGTAGGTGGAGCGCGTGAGAGAGAGGCAATCGTTGCGCCCTCACGCACATCTCGCGTCGGGAGTTGATAGCTGATTTCGGACCACCGTGGGCGCGGGATTGCGGACGGCGACCAATGGGTAGCTCACCGTCCGATAAGGACCAGGCCCCGGCCGACGGCGCGTTGTGTTCCATGCGCGCCTCAAAGAGATGACAGCACCAATTGACGGGATCTACTAGGGCCGCTGCTTGCCAGGATCGCGGGTTGTTCGAAAGATTTACTGTGGCCCCAGGCACAGGCAACTGAAAGAACACTGGTGGGTTTTAGTCAGTAAAAGTCTGACATGCCCTCCCGCTTCACCCAGAGCGGGAGAAGTTATTTGGTGATTTCTCACGCAAAAAAAAGGTAAACCATAACCCGGGTTAGGATATAGGATAATTACTTTTATTTTTCGGTATAGTGTCTCTTGGGTCTACTCTTGGGTACCCTTGGGTCGTTTGCCAGATTCGTTACGGGGTTATACTTGCTTGACGTATATAACTGTCTATAAAACCTCTCGACAGCTCAGATTTGGAGGATACGACTCTGCCATCATCGGCTTCAGCTTCAGCTTTGTAAGCTTGCTCTGCCCAATAGACATCTCTAGCAAAAACCCTGGAGCCATTATTCCGGTGAATCGCGTCCTTAATACGGTCTGTATTAAAGAGGCGAAGGTCGCTTTTCAATGACTTAGAGATCTGTCTATTGAGCTGCCGGTACTTGACCGCAGCGTCTTAAGACACCAGGATCATCTCGCACCTCTCCTCCGTGAGCTGTAAAGTAGTGCTTCTTGTTTGTATATGTACGACGGGTCTTGAAGATCTTAGACTCGACCGTATGGACAGATTTCACGAGCTCATTGTTATAATCGTCCACGGAGCTTCCTAAGCACTCGAAACCATCTTGAAGTTCGAGCTGAAAGCTCTCGGTGATTTTAAATTGGATCGGAGTACCGATCCAAGTCCAAAACCCCGAGAGCTCCGCCTAGCAGAGCGGAGCGTAGACTGCATTATTCGAGATCTTTCCATCAACCCCAAATTGCCCCACTCGCACCTCATCATCATCTCAATTGCCCGGTTTCGCGTTAAAGTCCCCCTAGACATCGGTAAAGTGAGTTTTAGAGCCATGCATGGCTCTGGAAATATCATATCGCTGGGGTGCGACGAAGTCGGGGCGTAACCTGTAAGAATTTCAGCGAATTTTTGCGGATATTTTGAATATAAGCCACCCTGGTGGACACACTCTCGATCTTCACCACGTTGCTCATAAGGGACTTATGGACGATAAACACGACACCACCTTGGGACTGCTGGTCGCCTTCCCAGAAATAGTGCATGTTTCCGGATATGAGGATTATCGAGTCCTCCCCTATATATTTTCAGTGAGTGTGGTAACCGGATCTCTTCCGTAGCCAAGGATAGGCGAGCCGCCGGGCACTAGGACCTATTTGTTATTGGTGCTTGTCATTTGGGGGGGGAGGCGGCTGCCATAATCACCACGCTTACTTGGCAGACGAGTTGGCGATGGTAGTATGGTATAAAAAATGCATAGATGACACTGCTGCCGTTCTCTAATAAGTCCCTTCGACGTCTTTTACGACACCCACGGAAATAAATAGGGTGGTGATATTCTTTAAGTGCGGCACCACATGGAACGGAAATTACCTACTTGAAAAAATAATTTCTGTTTTCTAACAATATAGTATTAAAGCATATCACACTTGCTTCTTAATCCAACAGAACCTTGAATGTAATCAGAACTTCTGAAACCAATGAAAAGCCTTGTTATTTGCGTCCAATAACCACTAATTGAATTAATCCATTAATTATTTCAATCTTACACAGACAGGGAACTTCTCAACTTTGTAAATACTTTGAAGTTCTTTGATATATTGGAATCTGTAATTTGGTAATAAAGCTGAATGTCGGACACATTTAAATTAGGGAGTATACATTTATATGTTAAAATATTTAGAGGAACATTTTGAGCGTCAATGTGGATAGCATAGCTATAAGAGTAGGGGTAGACGAAAGAAACGATGAATGGACTGTGAGAATGATGATATGGCTAGAAAGGGAAGGGGAGGGGGAAGGGGTGATTACTGAGATGACTGTTAATAGAGGAGTATGGAGAAAGAAGACATCCTGCGTCGAACACATATAAATTAGGATAACAGCAAGATGAAGACATATTTATTTATATGTTTCTGGTTTGCAATATAAACTTAAAGGTTACTTTTATCAACTTAGATACCTACTGTCACAGAAACTTAACGTTAAAAATAACGCTTTTTGTCTTTTCAGTCTAAATAGTGTTGCTTCGTGCTTTAAAAATTACGTTCGCCCAACAAAAAGATATGTTCTAGACGAATACTTCAAAAACTGTATTAACACAGAAACCCTCTGTTTTAATATCTACAGTGTTTAATGTACCTAGATATCTGTTTGTAATGAAAGTGTCGGTTTTTAATCTATAAGTTAAACAACGGACCATATCAAATTAATAAAAACGAAGCCAATATAAAAATACACCTCCTTTTTTAAATAAAAATACGGAACATCATTAAGTAATAATATCAATTTATGAAAAGCGGTACAGAGGTCGATCAAATAGGATTATAAAGAACATAATATAATTAATGAAAGTTTGTTTATTATTTGTATTGTGATTCTTGCCCATTCTTCTCCATATGAAACTACCTTTTGGAAGGGGCAACTAGAATCAATTCTATTGTTTTATAAATTTTGTCGTTTACAAGTGCCTTTTATGTGCCTATTTGAAATAAATGATTTGGACTTTATTATTCTTAATTTAATAAGGGACTTTTATAATCGCAACGCGTCTGACAGTCCCATCAAACCATAAATACTACGGATTACATTTGGGCAAGGAACCAGTACAGACACTTCGCATCATCACCATTTGGTTCGACCTCAAGACCCCAAACAGATCATTTCTATCAGACTCAAATCGAACAAAGTCCAACAATAAGTGATGTAAGTCTTCCACAACTCAGACTTCGTTAATGAACGTTAAACAAACAATAAAATTCGACTAACATTCGACATAAATCCGTCCTACACGTTCATCTAAGTCTTCCACAACTCAAACTTCATTATAGAACGTTAAACGAACAATAAAATTCGACTAAAATCCGACATAAAGCCGTATCTACACGTTCATCTAAAATTATTGACGACCGATTTAAAGGGCTTTATGGAAGATTGAAATCATTATTTCCGGATCAAAACTGATTTAATTAAAATACACTGTTTCTGAAAGCTATGTGCGACTTTTGACCGAGTGCTGAATGATAGTATGTAACTAATAGTTTTTAGGGAATCTACTCTACCGTAAACCAGACCCCCTAACTAATGTTTTGTTTTTTAAAAGTTTAGAGGTATGAGGAACAGGGTGTAAAGTTCACTCATACTCAATGGAAAAGGGAGGATCCTCCGACTAGATGGGTGTCGTGTCTGTCGGGCAACTGCCCGACGATTGATGTCAGGATGTTGTATATATGCTAGATCCGCGGTAAACTCTGCTTGCGCGATGCAGGATTTTGCGTGACATCAGTGTGACGTGTAGCTCGCATGTGGCGTTTGTAGATGCCGCTACAAAAGCAAGATCGATAAACTGCGCAACATACCCTACAAAATGGTTGAGCTGGATGGTGCTGATCCACGCCTCATGTTTGTGAACGGGTGCCGTCGGTTGAGACTGGTCATCTCTTAACTGCCAAGGTTAATTTTTAATCATATATTTTGTATTGTTCCTTTATTTTATTTTTTACATTGTCTCACATGTAGAAGCATCAAGAATAATGTACCTAGGATTTAGTAATATCTTGATTTAAAAGAGTGTCCTTGGAGTTTCTTGCCCGTTCTCCTCCATAGAGATCTACGTTTTGGAATGGATCACTAGCTTCAACTTTTTGACTAACTGAACGACTCTTTGACAGTTCAAAAGTGCCTGTGAATGGTTTAATTGAAATAAATGCTTTGAGTTAAGTTGAGTTGATAGAAATAGGAAACGCTTTTAAAGCAATTGACACTGTACTAGGCCCTCTGCTGAAGCTATCGACACTGAAGTATGGATATAAACTTTCAAATTGTACTAGAAATAGCAAGTATCTTAGTTATAAATAATTGCTTATGAAGTACTTTTAGTATCCTTTTCTTGGAATAGAGACTTTTTATAAAGAACTTTTATACCTAATACACATACCCGAAGGTCACTACGGGTAGCCAGGTGGCTTAAAATCTTTGAGCGCATGTGCTCTTACTTCTTTTAAAATACTATCTAGAGTCATGATGACCTATAGGACTTTAAATAAACAAAAAAAAGGAAAAATAAAATTATATGTCGGAGAAAGTACGTCTCTCTCGTTATTATCAGCCATATTTTAACTACTGTGGGCATACTATGGGAAGTGTTGGTTATTGCGCAATAGAAAAACCGTTTGCAGTTCAAATCAAATTATAATTTACGAACAAATTAATCACACTAGCGAATCACACACTGTAGGTACACGACACATCTATACGGAACAAGCGACAGTTTCTAAACGTGTTCAAGCGTTATGTCGTCCCGTTGGCGCTGGCGTCCCGATTAGTCAAAGTCAAACGATTGATTTAACGTATTTCCGATATAATTATATACATTCAAATTAATTGAAAAAATATATATATAAACATACATCTTCTACACTTATTTTAAGATCCTCCGACGGAAAGAATTTGGGATCGTTTAGCTTCTTAATAAAGCTAATAAAAGTTTAATTGATAAATAATATTGTACTTAAACAAAAAACTCTTTTATAATAAATAATTATTATAATTTTGACAACTTATTATCTTCTTCTGTAATTACTCGATTTAATCTGGGTCATGATGACCTGCGGGGTAATTGTGTAACACACATAAAATGCCAACATTGATCGAAATGCCTTTCATTTTGACAGTTCAGCTACGTTCATTGCGTTATTTTAATTGTTGATCAGACGATTTTTTTTAAATCCATGAAGCAATGAATTAAGAAATTCCTTTAAAACCCTCTACTTGTGATTGAAAGTAAGTTACGCAATTAGGGTGCCGATATCATCGTCAGCGTCATATTCACATCATTTGCCGATTTAACTTGTAGTTTGTACCATGTTCAAAAACATTAAACATGCATTATTCAAATCAAATAATTTATTCCTTTGCAAATATGTGTGTAAAGTACGCATACGCGGTATATCTATTTTACATATTGGTTCATTGTTCTCCACGTTCTGCCGTCACAAGGGCATGCAATCGTTCATCCAATTAAATTATTATATTATAACAACCTTGATCCCAATCCACGTTGACTTCTCTTCACTTTGTACCAAAAAAAAAATTGCACCGTATATAAAAAATGACGAACAATTTTTTTCTTAGACGGTAAAGAAAGTTAAGGCCCAAATGTTCTAAAATGTAGTTAGAAAACGCGAAACGAGAAAATTCTTCAAAGACATGGCAGATTAGCAAGGGGAACGTAATCTTGTAGCCTGTGACACACTTTGGGCAAATATTAATTGAGTTTCAAACTTGTTATTAAGGTAAATGCGATGATGAAGCCATTTTGAGAAGATGTTTTGGAGCTTCTTGACTTGAGATGTGTTAGGCTGTGTGCAGACTTGAGTGAAGATTGTCTTTAAACAGACTATGACCGCGTCTTAACTACAGTGATCGTCACGCGACACGCCTTCCAGTTTTCAGAAATGAGTGACATATGGACGCAATGATCGCATATTCAAGTGGCCCATCGCTTTGGTTAGAACGCGGGGTATGGCTTTATAAAAACAATGATGGCGCGCACACTTGCGACAAAAATTGTGTTTTGGCAGACAAAATAGTTTGTTCCAGAAGGAATAAACTGACTCACTAAAAGGACTAAAACTAGAATCGAAATAGTTTTGATTTATAGTGTCTCATTAACGCTCGCTTCCAATTTTGTTGACAATGATCATACGTTATTTTTTGCCTTTTGTTTCTCTTCTACCCGCACTGATATAATATAATTAGTAAGAAGATTTAATGTTCTCATGTAAGTGACGATTGTCTTAATGAGAATAAAGTTCTTTAAATCGAACCAACACATTTTTATTTAACTTCCTACCAAAATATGTTACGAAGTCGGTCGCTTTGATTCGGTTTAGGCGCAACTTCGTTTTTTCAATCAACTCTGGCTATGGCAGTCCACCGCTGGACATAGACCTCTTCTAGGCTGCGCCACAACACTCTATCCTCCACCTTCCGCATCCAATCTCTCCCAGCCACCTTTTTAAGGTCGTCGTGTGCCGATACGCAGTCTCCACTCCAGGACTCGTCAGTTACACCGGCCATCGGTCCTTCGACAAACATGGCCAGCCCACTGCCACTTCAACTTGCTTACTCTGCAAGCTAGGTAACTCCGGTTCTTTTCCGAATAATTTCATTTCTGATTTTATCCTTCAATGAAAGTCCGAGCAAAGCCCGCTCCATGGTGCGTCTTCCTTTTTTATTCGTTACGAAATTCGAATAGCTAATTAGAATAAAACTAGCGACTCGCCCCTGCTTCGCATGGATATAAGGCATGTCAAAGCATTGAGATTTCATAGATCTAGTCCACGAATACTGAAACATTTAAGCTCAAATAAAGCGTATAAATGGTTCGTCAGAAAATCTTGATTGTATGAATTCCAAGGAAAAATATATTCAATAGCCACGTAGGCGGGGTATTTTATCGTTTTAATTTTCTTTTATTAAATTCTCGTGAAATACATGAAAATAGCTTTTGGGTGAAATTAAATCGAGCGATATTCCACACAATGAACACTTTTATAATTTCTAACGTGACGATATTATGGTGTACAGTCACCAAAAGAATTAAGTAACCAGGGTCGTCGGATATAGTTGAAGTTTAGTAACAAACCGATGGATGTTTTCGAATGAAATTTAATTCGATAAATGAACTGTTTGTTTTCTATTAATTAAATTAAATTTTATTCGAAAACATCCATCTGTTTCTTACTAAACTTCAACTATATCCGACGACCCTGGTTACTTATCTCTTTTGGTGACTGTACTTCCACGTCCATCAAATGTATGGAATTACATGCACGTTATAACGTTTTCGTGGACGGAAATCAAAAAGCGTTTTGATATAATTCCATACATTTTACTTTCCTGAGTTGACATGATGATGGGGACATCCACGATAATATTGTTATGTTAGAAATTATAAAAGCATACATTAGGGACTCAGTTTTGAACATTAGTTTCAGCAATCCTTTTTTTTATATTTAAAATGACCTCTGCTCGACGTGGTAGTAGTAGACTCTGATAGACTAGGCTAGGGGTTTAAATAATTTATCTATACATCTTGTATGTCCCTTTCATGCATTTACATGAAATGCGGTGATTAAACAGTGCAATATAAGAAATTGCACTCGCAAAAAAATAGACTAACATCCTTTTTTTTGGGTGGGACATCATCAAGTAACTTTTCCCGCTCTGGACGGAAAGGGAGGGTGTGTCAGACTTTTACTGACTAAAACCCACCAGTGTTCCTTCAGTTGCCTGTGCCACGGTAACTCTTTCTAACAATCCGCGACCCTGGCAGGCATCGGCCCTATCGAACCCTATCAATTAGTGCTGACAACTCTTTAAGGCGCGCGTGGAACACGACGCGCTGTCGACACAAGCCTGTTCCGTACCAGACGGTGAGCTACCTATTGCTCGCCGTCCGTGAGCCCGCGCCTATGGTGGCCGAGAATCGGCTATCGATTCCCGACGCCCTGGTCGTCTCCTCCTGTGGCGACTAGGGGCATGAGGGCGCAACGATTGCCTCGCCCTCACGCACTCCGCCTCCTCCTTCGCGAGCATTACTGCTTCGCAGAAGGAGGTGATGGCTTCCCATGCCCTCTCGCTCCGTACCATGGCCTGGATCAGGCCTGACGCGAGAGATCGCCGCCGCCCCGATCGCCTCTGCGAGGACATGGAGGTGCTCCGCCCAAGCCAGGCAGACCTCCACCGTATACTTCACCGTGTCTTGCGGGCGATCCACACAATAGTAACACCCGGGCGTTTCCTCCCGCCTTATTATTATTATTATTACGAAACAGGAACCTCCTAAAACAGCCATGCCCAGTGAGGACCTGCCTCAGGCGGAAGGTGAGGATCCCGTGGCGCCTCTCAATCCACTCCTCAAAGAGGGGACTTAGCGCCGTAATTGTGGCGTGCTAAAGACTAACATCCTGGCTACCAAAGTTATCATATAACGAAGTAGAAAAGGTAATTAATGCTGTAAAAGAATTTTTGCACACATGTACTCGTACCACTCTCACGTTCTGTCTCACACACACATAATCTCGCCTAAAATTTCTCTAACTCACCAACACATGATCACACACTTACACTCACACTAATTCACATAAAAGTTCTAGCGTTTTTTCTAGTTTTATTATTATTTTCTTTTGATTATTTTTGATTCGTTTGCTAAGTTTTCTTACATTTTATATAGTTTAATTTTTTTGTAATTTGTAGCGAACCTATTTTACTTTTTATTACCAAACATGTTTTTAAAATAAATCTTTAAATGTAAACCCTCCATATTGGTGCCTAAGTTACAGGCTTGCCTAATTTGAGGCCATTGTAATCTTTTTTATTTTTTTAAGCTATTGCATAGCTTTTATCGCGGGCTTTGAGCGCGGCGACCGAATCAAGAAATTCCGTAACGAAAAAAAAACCTAACACCCCCCACTCCGCCTACCTTGTAGCTCGGCCGAGTGTTCGCTTAACGTGTATGTATATGGTACGACTGTACTTGAATTAATATCAAAGAAAAAAAAATACTGCATAAATAAAAAATAAATAAATAATTATAATTGCATAAGTTGATAAAAATGCTATGCAATAGCTTTACCGCGGCAGTCCCCGAGTGCCACACGTGTATAATTGCATTTTTTTTAAATTATTATTGTTTATAGGTACATTAGTTATGAAATACCCTGTTTCAACAAAAGAACTTATTCATAGAATTGTGCGTAAACTAAAACAAATAAATTCGTTCTTGCGACGTTCGCTTCAAACTTGTGTTCTGCAAACTTAACATAGCTCTACTTAGCGTAGCATAGTTTCCCTCGTGAATCGTTTACATGCTGCTGTTCTCCTGTATTTCTACATATCTCCAAAGACGTGAGTCTATTTTTAAATAAGTACTATTTGTGACATTGTCCAGTACTGTTATTCTCTCTAAACATCACGACGAAATACAAAGGTGTCAAGATGTGAATCCACGACTTCCAAAAAACAAGTGCACTAGAATTTTGGCGGCCCCCACGTCCGAAGCTAGTTTACTATATTAATTAAATAGTACTATTTCGACTGACAATTTAAAGGCAGCCTTCAAATACCTTACTTTGGTGTGGAACGGGTAAGATAATTAGACTGCTTGTATCAACTTGGTACGGTGAAGATAATACGAGTATAATTCCAAACTTGAAACTTACTAGGAGCAGAATATTTCAACATAACCATTTCAAAACCAGCACTACACTGCACCTCCGCTACATTGAACCTCCTAATTAATTCAGCACATGGATGTAGCAGTAAAACTCGAAATTTCCTTTATTTCACTCAGAAGTACAGAGTAATAACACTAATACCGTGACTCGATGCGGGTTACGGGAAATGGTCGCGATTGCCGAGTTTAAGCCTGGTTACAAACGACCTCCATATACATACATACATACTCTATGCTGTGTTAGGCCGGCTGCACAGTATCCAGATTGCTTGATGAATTACTGATGAGTTTCTGCGTGAACTACATATTTTGATGAACCAAAAGTAGGGAATGAGTCCTTCATTTCAAAAGCATTCCATGGATTTTTATAAATTAATGTTTGTGTAACACATTTTTGATTTTACTTTGATAGAAATCGAAGAACCACAATACCCGCCCCGACCTTTGCTCGAGCCAGGCCGCGCCGCTGAGCCTGTAGCTTTAAATTCGTCCCCTAATAATAATTCCGATCCAGCCTGTCCCTTGCTGCCCTCTCCCAGCGACGCCCTAAGCCGAGGCTCGTACCCCGCAGGGGGTGCCCTTAGCGTGTTTTCGCCTAGTTTGTAAATCTTTTAAGCCCTGGTTGGGGGCCTTAATTTATAAGGGCACCCACAGACATGTCGGATTAAGCAGCCGACAACCTCCTAGGTTGACCTGCGAGAAGCCAATGCAAAAAAAAAGTATAACCACAATATTAGTTAGTATGGTATCATTGTGGCCAGATAATGTCTTTCGAGAATACTAGGCATGACAAGGAAGTTACAAGACGAATTCAAAACGCATGGAAGACCTTTTCGGCCCTTAAAGAATACATAAAAGACCACTAACAACAACACCAATCCAATAAGACTGAAAAGAAAACTCATCTACATGTGCATTCTGGCCATCCTAACCTACGGTGCACAATGTTGATCACTTACTGAACAGCAGAAGTCCAACGTCAAGATTTGCCAACGTGCAATGGAGCGCAGCATAATTATAGGTATCAAGCAAACAAGAAGCAACACAAGAAGCGGATGTTGAAGAAAAAAAAGCCAAGCTGAAGCGGGAGTAGGCTAGCTACGTTACACGAATGCACCCAAGAGAAGGGTGAAGGCCGTCACTCACGTGACGCCTGATGGAAGACATCACCGTCGAGGTAAAGCACGGCGAAGGTGGTGTGACGATCTAATAATGTTTGCGGGGCCAACATGGCCAGAGATTGCACAAAAAAGAGAGGTATTGGAAGGACAAAGGGGAGGTCCTTTGCAAAGCAGTGAGACACAATTTAATTTTAAAAGGGCCCTTATTTTTAAAAGAGTAACCGTGAAGTTTCTTGCCGGCTCTTCTCCATAGGAAAAAACTAATTGGAACCGTGCACCTAGCTTCTGTGAAATAAAATATATTAATTTTGATTTTGACAACAAAGGCTAACAAAACATATTTATCTATCTATATATATAAAAAAGTATCCCTATTTCCCTTGGTCACGCCATAACTTGAGAACGACTTTACAGATTTCATCCATCTTTTTTAAAATAGTTTTCTAATAATTTGGAGAAGGTTCTTATGGAAAAAAAATTAAGAAAGTTGCGAGATTTATGCGGGTGCAAACGCTGGACGCAGCTAGTATATATATATATATATATAAATGATAAAAAAAATATCCGTGAAAGGATTTCCTGACATTCCAAACAGCCCGACTTGCCCATTAATGTTTGCTTTGGCAGAAAATTTAGGTTTTTGCTACCAATTACATTCTATCATCCGGATTCAGGCAAACGGCCGAGTGAATTAGCATCGTCTGCTTTTTGGTGGAGTTATTTATAATGGAGAATATTCGAATTTAGGCCTTTGGCTTTGACCTAATATGGTTCCTTATTCCCATTTTTAACCTTTGCTGCATACGCAATTTAGTTTTTAAACATGTACATAAATATATGTTTATGGAAAAATTACTTTAATGCTCACACATAAAGTTCATTTTGCGATACAACTTCTTTATAATTTTTTCAATAGTCATCCTGAAATCAACATAATTTACTCTGCTATGAAGTTAATATAAATTTTAATAGAAATAACATCAAATTGGAGACAAGGATTTGCATAATACATTTCCTCCCTAGACTTTTAGACCCTGCTTAATATTTGAAACATTATACATAAATGCACTTCAGTTTGAACATAAAATATACACATTTAAGGAATTAAACGGCACATTTAAGGATGATACTTACCCGATTTATTACATCACACAGGGGACGTCATTACGTCATCCGAGAGGTAGTTCTGAAAATCAGCGCTGTTGACGATAGGTTCGTCCGAAGTCACAGCATTTTGCTGAGCAACGACCTGTTCTTGCACAGATGCGACGCACTGCTTAATTGTTCTTATTATTATTGTTTGTTTGTTACAAAAGTAGTCATTTTTCCACACTGCAATCGGCATTTTGTTTTTGTTTTGATCGTTTGCTTGTTGTCATTTGCCGGTGTCGCAACACAGAGCAATGTGTATTGTCTTTGGTCCCTGGCATCAAGCAATAGACAAAATTATGAAACTTATGTAACATGAATACGAGGCTTTTGGCTATTTTGTGTCTCTAAATTAATGTCGTTCATTTGTTAGGTGCGTTTTGTTTGTGCAGAATAAACTATTTTTCTTTCTTTCTTTCTTTCATCCTTAGATGTAACCCGCCAAATTAAAATTTCCTTTGGCTTTTTACAAATTGCTGCTGTGTTTGACGTCGTATGTTGATCAAAATGTGATTCGCGATTGTAGGGATGACATTTATTGAATAATAAACTCATCAATTTCATATCAATCGTCAAACTTTGGAAATTATGTATAATATGAAATTGAATTGCATTTTGATCAACATACGACGTAAAACAGAAACACCAAAGAAAAATTGTTTTTGGCGGGCTACAGCTGAGGATTCACCTTAAGTACGTATACATAAAGCCGGACTATCTTCGCGAGGAGATGTTCATGCCTGCATAATAAATATGAAATATGAATACAGCTTCCACACATCCAGGAAAGCATTTATCAAGACTAGCTGTGCACATTTTAAAAGTATTTTATTTAACGTACATCCATAATATTTTCACAAAGGGTACTATTGGTAACGAAATGGACTACCAAGTTAAATGGTCCGTATATTCAAATCACAATTGTCATTCTTTGACAGTTGTATGAAATGGCTATAATACGGCAAATTGCCGTAGGGTGTCAATTTGGACAAATAATATTTATTTCCGTAAATAAAAAAAAATAAAAAAAAATAATAATAGACGTGCATCAAATCTTGACGACGTAAATAACGCCCTACTGCAGATCCAAAATTGGTTCACAGCTAATAATTTAGTATTAAATGGGAAAAAAACTAAATGTATAAGATTTTCTTTACAAAATGTCAAAAGCACCTACTAATTGTGAGATAGGAATAAATCAAGAGAAACTAGAATTCGTCGATAAAACTGTTTTCCTGGGGATCACGCTCGACTCAAGGCTTCAATGGGGTCCTCATTTAACATCCCTTGCAGGACGGCTAAGTTCAGCGGCATATGCTGTGAGAAAAATCCGTCAATTTACTGATGTACGTACCGCGAGGCTAGTCTATTTTAGTTACTTTCATAGTATGATGTCGTACGGTATTTTACTATGGGGACGGGCTGCAGACGTCGAGTCTATTTTTATTCTGCAGAAAAGAGCCATCAGAACCATATATGGCCTCCGCAGGCGCGACTCTCTAAGGGAACGGTTTAAAGATATTAACATCATGACGGTACCTTGTCAATATTTTTATGAAAACATCATGTACGTAAGGAAAATCTACATAGTTTTAGTAAAAGAGGTGAAAGACACAATTACATCACTAGAAATAGGCACTAATTAGTTCAACCAGGTTTCAGGTTGGCTAAAGTAGACTCATCTTTCATGGGGTACTGTTCAAAATGTTACAATAAAATACCTCCCGTTATACTTCAACTGAATGAAACGAAATTTAAATCTTGTATAAAACGCACACTATGCAGTCAAGCATATTATAAGTTGGGGGATTACATCGCCGATAAAAATGCTTGGCTCAACGCTGGTCCTGCTCCACAAGGGCGCATTAACTAATTGATTAGCATTTGGAACTACTGAAGATTGTAAAAACTGTTTTTACATTGTTATCAATATTTTGTAACCATATTTTGATTTAAAAGAGTTAAAAGAGTGTCCATGGAGTTTCTTGCCCGTTCTTCTCCATAGGTACCTACTACGCTTTGGAATGGGCAACTAGCTTCATCTTTCTGACTGACCGACCCCTTGACAATTCAAAAGTGCCTGTAATTGGTTTATTTGAAATAAATGCTTTAAGTTTGCGTTTGAATTGGTCCAACAAAACACTTCTACACGTACAAAATAAATAAAGTTTTGAAACTAGATGAGGTCGGAGTTTTCTATCAGGTTACTCTGAGAAGAAAGACCGAAGCAAACTCAGAGGTTTCCTAGACTCATAGATACGAGTACGTTGTACAGCAGGGGCGTACTAATATAAAATGGCGTCTAGGGCACGCATCATAGTTGCACCCCATCATAAATTATCTTAATATAAAAAAACAGATACACTAAATAAAAAACAGTCATAAATCTTACTTACAAAACATGTGGGGTTTTAAGTATTAAAGGCCAGTATAGTAAGGAGTTACATTGGGTAAGTAGCTACCGTTGAGTACAAAAATAAAATAAAGTTAATAAGATAAAGAAACAAAAACAATTAAACATTTAAATAACAATAATAAAAAATAAAACATTTAAATAATTTCTACATTTATATCTGTAATTTTTATTGTGTACATAATAAAGAGTATTCTATTCTGTTCTAAAGAATGTATAGTCTCTCTCTAGTGTGAAATGGGTAAGTATATGTGTTGTTTGTACGTGTCGTGTGTATGAGTCGTGTGTATGTGTGTATGTATGGTGTATGTTTGAGTTTTCTGAATAAACAGGAACTGTTAAAAAAGCTTTCCAAGTAACTTTCTGTGTGGTTCTTTCTTCAAAAGACCATTTCAGACACTAATCTAAATGGTCTTCACATTATCTGACCAAGATTATGTCTGGACTTTAAAAGAGACTGTGACCTCTGATTTTGTTTCGTCCTTTCTTCTCAGAGTAGTCAGATAGGAAATGCCGACCTCATTTAGTTTAAAAAATATGATTGACATGTAAAAGTATTTGTACAAACCTACTTACAGAAATAAAATCATTTATCACTTATCATTACCATTTATTAAATTTTTATCGAAAAAAAGAAGATAGGATACACCCGAGAAGTTTAAGATTTCCGATAAAATATATTTCATTCAGAATTTGACTTTCTTTTCCCTGGTTTTAACACAAAGAAAAGAGATGAGATACTTCTTTAATAATAATCCGAGCTCTATTATATTTTGATTGTTAACCCAAATACAGGCATAATAGACTACCTTACAATATTGGAGCCAAAACTATTTTTAACGCTATTGTACTCAAGCCTAAGGTAGTCAAGTATCGGTCGAGGCCAGATTAAGTCAACATTGACTGACGTTGTAGGCTATTCTTGACTCCGCAGTACCTACCCACATATATTTTCAGTATCTACGTAGGTGTATTGAGAGACGAGAGATATTTTAATATAAAATCTAATCATAATTTTGTCGACTTGTGTCGAAGCAAAGATAAGTCTGATCGGATCGGATTATCTAAAAGATGCAATCTTCGATGCGTGAAAGTGGCACAAGATGCATAACTACCCTCTTTTTAGAAATATTTAATAAGTAATTGGGTGCATAGTATGATTTTTTTCAAAAGTATCTGAAGAAAATGTAAACAAATGGATCTGAAAACGTAACGTGCCGTAACGTAATGCCAAATGTTTTTCAAACAATATTTTTTGAAAAAAGTGGTGAGATATAAAGTTGAAACCTTCTCAATCCAGATGAATGGGTAAATCCCTAAGTGTGTGATTGGGTAACCATTAGTTTGGTAGTTTTACCCAAAATTAGAACTAACTTTGGCAAAACAAATCTTACTTTTTATGAAGAAGGAGCACAGCCTTATGACAGAATACCCTCTAGTATAAGAAATCTATACTCTATAAAGCAATAAAAAAAAAAAAACGTTTATTTGTGGTATATATGACGCAAAGAAAACCATTCAAATACAAAAAAATAACGAGTTGGAGGAAAATATGCGTCACATCCACGCAAAACGACAATCCATCAGCAAAATGCTACAACCCTATACAGAGCCCCCACCACTGGTTTTCAGCGCCAACCGGTGTTGACGTGATTACGTCAACCAGTGCAGCATACGAAAATATAAAAAATATAAATAAAATAAATACACTAACACTCACTAAAACATAACTAAGTCAATCCTACTTAATTCTACTTAATATTATAAATGTGAAAGTCTGTGAGGATGGATGGATGGATGTTTGTTGCTCTTTCACGCAAAAACTACTGAACGGATTTGGAACACAGATAATTTATAACCTGGATTAACATGTAGGATAGCGCAGCAGTAGCGCTTGCGGCCACTAGACAAACGAGGCAGCTTTAGTTTCGTGTTTTTCATTACATTTTAGCATACCTTATTAAGCATCCCACTCACGAAGGCACATATATTCTGCTTTTCGTATTCAAGATTCTATTCTATTCATCCATTCTAAATGGACGTGTCGTGGTCAACGACAGGTCTAGTCCATTTAGATAACCCCACCAAAAAAGTCAGGACGTGTCGTGAAACGCGCGGCGATCAAAATGGAATGGTGATGTATGGATGTGACCATTACTCGTAATGATTTGTTAGACAATTTGGTCGTTTTAAAATTAGTTTAAGAACTTCAAGCTAAAATTACTGAAAGTATTGCGGTGATCATGGTCTTCTAGATTGTGCTTAACGAATTTACCACATTTTAACTAAATGAAAGACATCAAATACCTGCAAAATTACTTACTTACATATTTACTTTTCTTACATAAACGCGTAGTATCTTTCTATGCTTATGTTCTCTTCCTTAGCTTTATACTTGAGTGTCGTGTAAATGTAACTTGATTGCCTGACGTCACACCGTCCCCAGTGCCAAGGAAAATGCTTTGGTGGTGAGATCAAAAGCCGGTTTTTCCGCTAATCCTATTTGTTGAGACTTAGCATCGACTCGTACTATTGATACTCTTGGGGCCGCTAATATGACGCTTTCATACGAAGATGAATTTGATACTTAATCGTATTTAAGATGTAGGATTAACTAAAAAGCTTTTGTTTATTTGTGTAAATGTAATAAATCCATGACAGTGTTCATCCATGATACGGTTTTATTTTCCCGATTGCGATTTAGATGTTCCGTTTTTATTTTGTTTGGTGGCTCATCGTGGCGGTACCAACAGTATCTTGTGTTTATTCATAAATAGATGGGAGTCTCCAATGTATTAGATGAAACTACATACTAAATCAAATGTATATGTCTACTAACACTAGTTTTTAAGACCATTGTTACTAACACTACGGGCGTAGCCTGAAATAAAAGGTATAATAATTTAAAAAAAAACTTCTACGACCGTATACACACGCATACAAAGCATGAAAAATTACGAATACGTCAAAAACAATATTTTAATCCGTCGAAAATGTTCACGAATCTTGAGTAAGTACTAAAATGCAGATTACTTTTTATTCCTTGCCAATACAATGCCAATACAATAATTTGCTATGAATTCTAAGGCTAATATTTCAATTGAAACAGAAAATGAGAAACTGATTGTTGAACTGAGGATTATTATTTTCATGAAGAAACGCAGATCTCAATAATTAAATTATTAGAGACCCAATTTTCAACATCAAACAAGCGTAGGATTTTCGAAGTAAATGAAGATTATTTATTAAAATAACAAGGCTTTCCCTCTTTATTATTATTGGTAGAAAAAGTAAAGTTATAATATTTCGTTTATACCAGCGCTGCAACATTTATTTTTCTTAAATGTCGCAGCATCATGCTGAGATAGGGGCCTTTTGGCCTCGTACAGGACTTACTGTTGTTATTTTCATTTTACATTTTGTTTTTGTTTTATTATTTTTATGTTTTTATTTTATTTTTATGAGTGTGTTTAGTTTAGTATCTGATAATCCTGTGCGAATCTCAATAAATACTTTTACTTTCTTTCTTATTTTGAAAGGTTCATTTTGCGTTAGATTTTGATGAGCGATGAGATCGACTATATGCACGCTGCACTTTAGCATAACATCCTTATTTCGCAAATACTTTTTTTAACACCGTTTTATTCCCCCGAAATTCTTGGCAAAGACACTTGACCTTTTGCATTCTTATGAAAGATCAATCCGTCGAAGAAACCCAATATTCTCAAAATCAAAATTGAAAGTAATTTATTCAAACTAGGCTTAGGAATCAGCACTTTTTGAACGTTAAAATTACATAAGACGGTCCCCCAAAACGCCCGCTCTTCATCACTGCGTCATTTTAGGGCCGTAACTTTAATGCAGTTAGACCGACGGCCATGTCGAGTTAACTCGATCATCCTGGCAATCTATTGACGTAATATCTTATGTACAAACCGTCATTAATATTCATTGGTAGATATCTCTTTCAATTATCCCCTTTGACGACATTGTTTTAAGAGTATAGAATGTATACTCTTCAATAGCTTTATAGGGTGGCAGGAATATCGACGGGCCAACTGTAACCATAAATTCAGCACATGATTCTAGAACCCCTAGAAGTAGAATTTTTTCGTCGGTTATCAAAAATAGATATTAGCTGTTTCATAGAAAAGTGCAACCTACGCGGTCAAAATGTAAGGAACAACAATTCTTTTTAATAACCGAGAAAAAATTTCAACGTAGGGGGGTTCGAATCATGTACAGAATCCATGGTAACAGGTTGCGTGTCGATGTCCCTGGCACGCTGTAGATAAACTCAAACTCAAAGCATTTATTTCAATGAAACCATTTACTGGCACTTTTGAACTGTCAACGAGTCGGTCAGTTAGCCAGACAGTTGAAGCTATTTGCCCATTCCAAAACGTAGATCTCTATGGAGAAGAACGTGCAAGAAACTCCAAGGACACTCTTTTTAAATCAAGATATCACAAAATCTTGGGTACATTATTCTTGTTGCTTCTATATGCGAGAACAATGAAAAATAAAATATATATTAAGAAACAATTCAAAATATAAGATTAATAATAAAAATAAGCAGTGGCAGTTAAGAGATGACCAGTCTCAACTGACGATAGATAAAGTAACATTTACTGTACACCAACCATAGCCAGCAACAAGACAAACGAAATAGAAAACGTAAAGTAGGTACCTAAGCTTGCCTTAGGTACTTTATTTTTCTCAGATCAGGGAAGTAGCAGGGAAGTCAGACACGCCCTCCCGCTCCGCCCAGAGCGGGAGAGGTCATTTGAGGATTACCCAACAAAAAAAAAAAAAGTGAAGTCCCGAATACCTAATATATGTATAGGCACAGTCGGCGACAAAAGTATATTACCACTTCAGTTTTTTAAATCTTAATGATCGAGTTAAAAATTAAAATAGGAACAGAAGTAAAATTAAAAGAATATTAACTGTTGCTGATCTGAAATGTTGAAATACAATTCAAATTCAAAATTACCTATTTTGGGACAACTGGATCCAAAGGTTAGTATACAAAAACTTAGAAACACCCACACACAGACAATGTATCGAATAATTTTGTGTAAATTTAGATGATGTGTAAAAGTTGCAGTGTACATTATACGATTTGACAACTACTTTCCAAATCGTAAATATTTCAAAATCGATTTGGTAAATGTGTTTTTAATTTTATGTTTTTCTTTGTGTCCGTTTTTAATGGAATTTCGAAATAACAAAAAACCATGCTCGTTTGTAAATAACGTATGAGTAACATTTTATTTCTAAATTATCTAAAAAAACCGGCCAAGTGCGAGTTGGACTCGCGCACGAACGGTTCCGTACCATTATCTATAAAAACGGCAAAAAAAATCATGTCTGATATATAGGAGCCCCCTTAAATATTTATTCTATTCAATTGTTTAGTATTTGTTGTTATAGCGGCTACAGAAATACATCATCTGTGAAAATTTCAACTGTCTTACTATCACGGTTCATGAGATACAGCCTGGTGACAGACGGAGAGCGGAGTCTTAGTAATAGGGTCCCGTTTTACCCTTTGGGTACGGAACACATTAGCAAATTGCACACTTCCAAAGCAAGGGCGGGGTCACCTGTAAAATATTAAATCCAAAACTGTTCTGTTGACAAAAAGGGGCTCCATCTTTCTCTCCCACTTGAATAATTATGTCTCTAAAATTTTATATCAGACCCTACAAAGGTTTTATACTCGTACCTTGTGTCAAAAGCATTTACCTCGACTAGAAAACAACTGTCTATCAAACTCAAACCCAAAGCATTTATTTCAAATAAACCAATTACAGGCACTTTTGAATTGTGAAGAGGTCGGTCGGTCAGAAAGATGAAGCTAGTTGCCCATTCCAAAGCGTAGTACGTACCTATGGAGAATAATGGGCAAGAAACTCCACGGGCACTCTTTTAAATCAAAATATGGTTACAAAATATTGGTTACATCATTCACGTTGAAATTATGCATATGTAAACGACGCAGAACGTTAAAAGCGGCCGCAGTAGAAATCTAAAAACAATTAAAATATTAAATTAAATTAAAATAAGTCATGGCAGCTAAGAGATGACTAGTCCCTACTGACGGCGCCCGTTCACGAACATGACGCATGGATTAGCACGATTCAGCTCAACCATTTTGAAGGGAGCTAAATGATCCAACACATGCGCCACCATCAGCGAGACATTAGAGTGAGCATGACATACTCTCAGCCGCCAGGGATATTCAAGTCAATGGAAGTCGTACCCAGTAAATGGTAGCTTTATAGTATGTACCTATGTACATACTATAAAGCTACCATTTAGGTAGGTAGGTTTTTTTTAGGTACTCACACATGCGTAAGCTCATAATAATACTTAACCTGTCGGTATCATGTGCTTACCCTTGTGTCCAAGAGATAAGGACAAAATAAATTGAATTTTAGCTCCTCCATTTTTATAAAAAAAGAACTCTAGTACGTGAAGAAATTCATTACTCACGCGTTCATTCAATTTGACGGCTTTTGACTTTCGCTAATCATGTAAAGAATTGCGATTAGTATGGAGATTAGTTTTAATGACAAATTCATTTCAATAAAAAACTGGACAAGTGCGAGTCGGACTCGCGCACGAAGGGTTCCGTACCAGCATCTATAAAAATGGAAAAAAAATCATGTCTGTTGTATGGCAGCCCCTTAAATATTTATTTTGTTCTGTTTTTTAGTATTTGTTGTTATAGAAAAAAAAATTAAAATAGATTTATTTGCGGTAAACATGACGCAAAGAAAAAACACACAAACACAAAAAAGTACGAGTTGGGGGAAAAAATGCGTCACATTCACGCAAAACGGCAATCGCTCAGCATAATGCTACGACCCTATGCTAAACAGAGCCCCAACGCTGGTTTTCAGCGATAGCCGGCGCTGACGTGATGACGTCAACCAGGCAGCACACGAAAATTAAAAATAAACATTAAAATAAGAAATAAAATAAATACACTATATATACCTAGTTCAAAATGTATATAAACATAATATTTACAAAGTGGTGGTGGTGGTGGTGGTGGTAAGTGGATGGTGGCGGCAACAGAAATACATCATCTGTGAAAATTTCAACCGTCTAACTATCACGGTTCATGAGATACAGCCTAGTGACAGACGGACAGACAGACGGACGGACAGCGGAGTCTTAGTAATAGGGTCCCGTTTTACCTTTTGGGTACGGAACCCTAAAAACCAGCATTGCAAATATTTAAGTATTTAAATATAATAAACATGGTGTCATTCAAATTCCTGCTAGAAATACTAAAATAAATTTTGGCACAGTTTTGGTATCAGACTTTAATTAGCCATTGCGAAATTCCGTCGCAGCAGTCGGAAAATGTTACGAAATACCATTTTTGTATTTAGCGTAGGTTCGTCGTATTTATTTTTTGTTTTAGAAGCAGAAACTTCGGAATATATTCCAAGTTCTCATACAGTTTTCCACATTTGGAAGTCAGTCCACTGGGGACTTTATCTAATGTTTAAAATATTTACGCGACGCAAGTTTAACGAGTGAACGAACTTTCGTGAAATCTGAAGTAGAACTTTTAAGAAAGGTCAGGGTTTTATTTTATCGTAAACCTACCTTTCTTTCTTTCATAATTGAAGAATCTTCTTTTTAAACAGTATCTGTATTAAGAGAAAAGAAATTCTAAAGGCCAGTCGGACAAGCGGATTGTCACAACTTTTAAGCAATGTCGTCAGCAAAATACCGCTCGTCTGTTAGAACTCTAAACGTGATTCATTATTGCAACAGTGTAAAGAAAGAAAGAAAGAAAAATATTTTATTTCGGACACGCACAGAAAATACCAACAGTAAAAATAAAAACAGGAGCATTTAAAATTAACATTAAAAACAACAATAAACAAGTAAAACATAAAAGACCTGTGCGAGGCCAAAAAGGGTCGTATCTCAGCATAATGCTGCAATATTTAAAAAAAAAATTGCACAGCGCTGGTATTCTGATAAGGCCCGCTGTGATGCCACGAACACACCCACGGATAACTATAAATCCCACTAGGGGATTAAAAAAATAGTTTAGAAAAAAAATACAAAAATAATTATGTATGCCAATGAATATTGAGATCGTCCCACGCCCGACGCTCCAAAATCACTTATGTAGATGTTAAATAGTACACTTTCGTAATTAGCTTCATTAGTTGAGCACTCCAACTCCGAAATCTTTTACCTAGTTTTATTTGAATTCTTAATACCTCTCTGAAAGGCTGTTACCTACTAGCGATAATTTGTAAATGTACCTAGCTCAAAAAGAAGCAAATAAAGTAGTAATCTAGTAAAAAGCTTTAACAAACGTGCTCGAACATTCCACGTAATCTAATAATTGTGACCAAATAAATGAAACCGAATTCGGATAATTAAATTTGCAATTTTTTTTACATTATCAATATCTTTATATATATAAAAATTACATGTCACATTGTTTGTCCGCGATGGACTCCTAAACTACTGAACCGTTTTTAAATTTGATTTGCACACCGTGTGCAATTTGATCCAACTTGAAAGATAGGATAGCTTACATCTCAATTTATAGTCGCAATATTATTTTATTGCACATTATTTGTCTATTATTTGACAGTCACAATTATCTGTTAGCTCCGAACGATTCTAACAGATGGCGATATCTATTGACTGGATTGAGTAAGTATTCAATAGATGGCGCTATGTTAAAAATACAAACGTTTCATATAAGCTAAATGAAACGAACATATTCATTTCATATTTTCATTTTTTTTTCATATATTATAAAGAGAAAAGATATGATTGTTTGTTTGTATGGAATAGGCTCCGAAACTACTGAACCGATTTCAAAAATCCTTTCACTGTTGGGAAGCTACACTATCTCCGGGTGACCTTGGCTATATTATATTATGCTTTGCTACCCGGGCGAAGCCGGGGCGGGTCGCTAGTGTTACTATATATTACCAAGAACCTAGTAAAATCATAACAAAATCATATTAAACCTGCTTCATTTCACAAATTCATTTTTGCCCATAACTGAAAGAAACAGGCACAATAGGCCTAACGTCAATGGTAACAAAATCAGTTTAATTAAGCTGGTCTCGTATTCTATTGAAACTCCGTACTACGCTAGGCCAACTCAAGGTCAAAGTTCTACCACTAACGTGCGGTCGGCTATACAAAAGGAAATATATAAAAGTTGGCCCAAAATTCTGTAAAGGGATGCTTTAAATGTGCAGATGTTTTATTGATGAAGTAAAACATCGTAAGAAAACCTGGACTTACGTGTGAGTCTGAAATTATAGACGTATGTGGAACAGGGTGTAAACAAGCAAGTTCACTCATACCTCCATAGAAAAGGGAGGATCTTCCGACCAGACGGGTGTCGTGTCTGGTGAGCAACTGCCCGACGTTTGATGTCGGGACGTTGTATATATGCTAATTTGCGAGGTAAACTCTGCATGCGCGATGCAGGAGTTTGCGTAACGTCAGTGTGACGCGTAGCTCGCATGTGGCGTTTTGTAGATGCCGCTACAAAATCACCAAACCGTCTTGAGCAAGCGTGGTGATCAATGCTCGTGCCTTCTCTCTATGAGAAGAGGCCCTCCAGTGGGACAGTAATAGGCTGGTATTATAATATATTATTATTATGTTTTATAATTTTTGGAAGACTGTTTGTTAAATTAATCTTTAATTTGCTAAGATACTTAATTGAGAACTAACTACTTCAAACCCCTAATGGATATCTACATACAATATGACCAAGACCAGCACCCTAATTACGTAACACACTATCTATCACAATCTGAATCATTTTGAAGCCTATTGCTAATTCATTGCTTCATATGTTCGAAAAATTTGTCTGCTCAACAACGTAAATAACGCAATGAATGTTGTTGAACTGTCAAAATGAAACCCATTCTTACTGTAGTCTGTTACGTAATTACCCCGCAGTAGCATGCCACAAACAGTGCTATACAAACGGGGTGAATAGGGTTGCAGGGGTGAATCGGGACGAAACTTTAAAAGGGGTTTTAACATTAAAATAAAATAGTTTGTTGCCAACAAGGGCACTTACTTACTTAAATACATTACAGTCCTTTTTGGCAACAAACCAATTCAAACCAATTTCAATGTTAAAATCCCTTTTAAAGTTCCGTCGCGATTCACCACTGAATCCCTATTCACCCCGTTTGATGGTACACAAAAAAAACAGAAGTGTATTTTCTTCTCTCAGTGTGCCACTTAGGCTGACTGGTAACTTTAATTGTTGCTTACTTGCACCAAACATGTTTAACTGTAGACGAATTCAATTTTCTGTCTAGAATGTTGTTGGAGCCAACAACAAGGTAATATTAGAAGTTCTATGTAGCTACGTACGACTTAAAGATTACGGGGTTTATTCATAAACGTTGCTTAAAGTTAAGTAATGATTAGCGACTGTTTAACCATACATTTTTGACGTTTAAACGTCATTTAACTTTAAGCAACGTTTATGAATAAACCCCTACATATCTACAACGTATAACTGAATCAATGCACATTATGAAAGTAATTTGTTAAGAATCGTTTACTAAATCGAATTTTGTCATTTTTAATATAAGTAATTTTTCATCGCAAAAATAATTGAAACTTCGTAAATAACAGTCACACTTTCGCTGTACAGTCAAAACAAAACAAAATAGATGAAGTCCCTACTACGCTAGACCCTTATACATGTACGATTGTGTGCAAGAGTAGACTTGTAATGTGACCCCTATTTTCTCCCACAATCAGTATAATAATTAATGTGATGGCGCAACACATGACATTCGCGGTTGTATACGTCAGATTATAGTGACAAGCTGTCATTCTGACCCCGCGTCGCATCTGTGGTAGCGAGGCGAAAGATTCACTTTTTGCTCGAGAGCGCACCACGTCCACGACGAATCGTTTAAATCCGGCACAATTATAGAACTGTTTTGATTTATTTTATATGAAATCGATTATTAGTTGCTAATTACAGTGGAATGTACGATTATTTTGTTTATCTAAGTTATATTTTAATTTAGTTAACCTTCTTAATTCACGTGAGCGATGGATCATACTGGTATAGGCCAACCTAGCCTATAAATTTAATAAATAATTAATGTTTTATACGTACCTAATAGTAAAAATGCAGTGTATGTATTATGATTATAACATAATTTGGCGTCAATGATAAATGATAAATGATTTTATTTCTGTAAGTAGGTTTGTACAAACACTTTTACACGTCAATCATGTTTTTTTTTAAACTAGATGAGGTCAGCGTTTCCTATCTGACTACTCTGAGAAGAAAGGCCGAAACAAACTCAGAGGTCACAGTCTCTTTTAAAGTCCAGACATAATCTTGGTCAGGTCATGCGAAGACCATGCAGATTGGTATCTGAAATGATCTTTTGAGGAAAGAACCACACAGATTGAGTGGCCCTGTCCAGTCAGTGCACGCATTTGTCAGTAATCGTGCAGCTCGACTCAGGAATTCAGGACTTAAGGAGCTCAACGATTCGACGAACAATACCAAAGAAAGGACATTTGGGTAGGCCGCATAAATTACTCAAACTGCCAGATCATAATTAAAATTAAATTAGAAAAAAAGAAAGCAATTACCCACATAGTCCACACATTCACAAAAATTAAAATAATATAATACTTTACAAGTAAATACTCATGTCATTGTATATATAAAATCGGTAATAATGTTTGAAGACCATGTAGATCGGTGTCTGAAATGGTCTTTTGAGGAAAGAATCACACAGATTAAGTGGACCTGTCCAGTCAGTGCACGCCTTTGTCAGTAACCGTGCAGCTCAACTCAGAACTTAAGGAGCTCAACGATTCGACGAACAATACCAAAGAAAGGGCATTTGGGTAGGCCGCATAAACTACTTAAACTGCCAGACCAAGAATAAAACTGAAACAATGACTCACATAGTCCTCATATTCACAATAATGAAAATACACAATACAATTCCAGGACATGATGTATACATATTATAAATTAAAGTCGCTTTTCGTGTCTGTCTGTTTGATTTAGAGAATTTATTCCGGAACGTTTGTGTGTATTATTATCAAACTTTTAAAAATAAAGAAATCTCAATGTTTTAACAAATCGTAAAAACCGTGCGAAGCAGAGGCGGGTCGCAGGTAGTTAAATAATATTTTAAAGAAAAACATTAAATATTGTGATTGGTAGCAATAACAACTGATAGTCTATCAAATAACTAAACAACAAATAATATAGGCTTTCAGAAATTCAAGCCTAAAGCTCTGGCGACACTGAGTCAAATCCTACGCGAGACTCGCGTAGCATTCGATTCCGTATCTCGCATGACGCGAGATACGGGACGCGACAACACACGTCTATTGTTTTAATGATAAAGAAGTCACACGAATATTCACGCTAGTTTATACACCTCCACACAAGTTAGTTCACACAATCGATGCGAGTGAATTTTGTCCCGAATCCCGCGCGCGTTTCTCTTCAGTTTGGCCAGAGCTTAAAGCTTTTCTACGACCAGAATAAAACAGTTTTATTGAAAACTAAACTTAGATTCTCTTGTTCTAAACTTAGTATTGTTGAAGTGAAACTTCTGTAATATTCTTCTCGTGTACAAAACTAAGACTTAACTTGACTAGCTATTGTTAGAAACTTAGTATCACGCGGACTATTCATTTAGATTACAAGTTATATCAGGTTTTAGCGGTCTTAGGCCTCAAATTAATAATACTTAGTTAAGTATTAAGTATTACTGAAGGTGTAATGTTTTAGAATTAAGTTTGGTAATGCCTTACAAATTGCTAACAAGTTTTGGACGAGTTCTAAGAACTTTAATTAATGGTTTTCTCAGCCTAAGAATTGATACAGCAAAATGATTGCTGTCTCAACTGACGATAATTGTACACAACCTTTCGGGGCAATCAGGCATGATAATATACAGGGTGTTCGGTAAAGAATGGATAATCTTGAAATAGCATAATATAATAGACCTCATGGCAGTTCTCAAAAAAAAAAAATATATATTTCCCAAGAACCTAAGATTTTTAGAAAAATATAATTATGTTTAGGGTCTCGTACCCAAAGGGTAAAACGTCAGGTCCGTCGTCAGGTCCGTCTGTCTGTCCACCTGTCACCAGGCTATATCTCATAAGCCGTGATAGTTGGACAGTTGAGATTTTCACAAATTATCTATTTTTGTTGCCGCTATAACAACAAATACTAAAAAACAGAATAAAATAAATATTTAAGGTGGCTCCCATACAACAGACATGATTTTTTTGCCGGTTTTATAGATAATGGTACGGAAGCCTTCGTGCGGAGTCCGACTCGCACTTGGCCGGTTTTTTTTAAATTCTTCTTCACCACGACCACAATTGAAAGAATTCCTTCTGTTATTTGTTTTTATAATATTGTACGTTGACTATGCCGACAGAGCGACAGCAAATAGTGTGTCTAGAAGTAGCACAGCATTTTTTTCCTAAAAATCTTATCTTGGGTACTATTTGGGTTTCTTTTTTTGTATTTGTTTTAGGACGGCCATAAGGTATACTTAACATATTTTTTTAGAACGGCCGTAAGGTATATTTTATGATATTTCAAGGTTATCTCCGTTGTGTTATATACTGGGTGTCCGGGAAATATCCCGGACACCCTGTATATAACACACCGAAGATTAGCCAAGTACGCAGGAGGTAATACAGTGCACAAGTGTGTATGCAAACACAGATACACTCTCTGTTCCTTTACTCTCATAGCCCGATGAGACGGCAATCCGACACGACTGGAGAGAGATCAGGCACAGGACCCCTTGGTCCTGTGCCTGATCTGTTTCACCCGTGCCTCGTAACGCCGGTGCTTTCCAAGGCACTAAGGTATCACACCGCCAACATCCAACTCCCGGCTGCTACTGAGAAATTACTGACGGAACAACCGGCTTCCAAAATAAAAAACACTACGAAGTGAAAAATTAATTTCGGAAGTCTGTGTCTTTGGTTTTATTTTCGTCTTTTGCCACCGTCTTCCGAGATTAAAGTTATTTTTCACTTTGAAGTGTTTTTTTTTTAAGTCAGTTGTTTTTTCTCGTATTTTTTTTTTTCGCTTTTTAGTTGTGGTACCTACCCCACACGAATTCGTATACCTCTACTTGATATGTAAATAACAGTGACAGGAAGTTATTATGACATCATCAATATACACTAAGGGCCCGTTGTTTGATACATAGTTAAACATGACCAACAGTCAATTTAACAATTAGTCACTTGACAATAGTCAATAGAGATCTACGTTTTGGAATGGGCAACTAGCTTCAACTTTCTGACTAACTGACCGACTATTTGACAATTCAAAAGTGCCTGTAAATGGTTTAATTGAAATAAATGCTTTGAGTTTGAGTTTGAGTTTGTCAAAGTTTAACTACTCTGTCTGCGTATGGTTAAATTTTATGGCAAATTGTATTTTTTTTTTAACTGTAGTTAGCTCAACCATTTGCCAAACCACATACTTCTGTCATTTTTAACAAATTGTTAGTTTAACTAACGCATTTTAACTATTAGTATATTTGACTACTGATCAAACAAGTGGTGGTGTGGAAAAAAAAAATCCCTTAAGGGAAAAAATAATTACTGAAACTAACTGAAAATTTACCGGAACACAGTTATATGGGACCACCCCTGAGGCATAACCTATCCATAAAAAAAAATCGAACAGCAATCTACAATTTCTAGAGAAATCGCATAACAAACAAACAAAAAAAAATACAGACCAATTGAGAACCTCCTCCTTTTTAAGGTCGGTTAAAAACCTAATAAAACTTTGTCTGCCCTGGGAATCGAACCCAACACTACGCTCAGTAGTCGCGCTTAAGACCACGACACCAACGGGGCAGTTGCAAGAAAGAAAGAAAGAAATCATTTATTTGCTGATAATGTAAGTATACATATAAGTTGGAATATTTATTAACAGTCCCAATACACTTTACCTTACGGCATGCAAAATATTAGGTTTGAATTTAGTAGTAATTTAGATACAGCTATTACGATTATTATTAGCCCTAGTCGAATTGAATAGGTAGTTACAGATCAGACATTAAAAAAAAACCGGAGACACATGACCACATTAGGAACACGCCTTGAAAATAATTCAAACATCTTAACTCTGTGGCGGAAATTAAGTTTAAGCTTTTAAGAGTGTCCGTGGAGTTTCTTGCCCGTTCTTCTCCATAGGTACCTACTACGCTTTGGAATGGGCAACTAGCTTCATCTTTCTGACTGGCCCACCCCTTGGCAATTCAAAAGTGCCTGTAATTGGTTTATTTGAAATAAATGCTTTGAGTTTGGCCAGTTTCACCATACTGTGTTAATTCTAAATGTCCCGTCATGCCATTTGACGGATTTTCTCACTACGAAAAACAGTCCGTCAAATGACATTACAGTACATGTAGAATTAATACATTCTGGTGAAAGTGGCCCTAAGTTTCAAGAGCGATATTTTTTCCTATTTTAGGCGTACTCAAAATCTTACAGTATTACCCATTTGTTTTCAATTATTCAATTCTACATAACGTTCTTACTACACAGTCATGTACATTATTATGTACGTTTCTATTTCATTATTTATCTCGGTACGCTGAACTAGTAAATCTTCCAAGCGTTTATGGGAAGCGGGTTTGGTCAACCAAGATGCTTCTGCGTACAGAACCCTCGACAAATGTATTTATGTACATTATTTATGTACATTGTGTGCCAGAGATAATCTTAATACATGTCCAGCTTACGTTGTAGCAATGCATGCTGTAATTTCTGTGGCTTGGTCAGTTCTTATCTAAATAGTTTATTTTCTGCAGATGTATAATATGTTCTCGGCATAAGCGTCTCCCAGAGAGAGAACTTGCAATTGAAATGATAAAAAAACACGTGTGGCACTCGGGGACTGCCGGGGTAAAGCTATTGCATAGCATTTTTTATCAACTTATGCAATTATAATTATTTTTTTATTTTTTATTTATGCAGTATTTTTTTGTCTTTGATATTAATTCAAGTACAGTCGTACCATATACATACACGTTAAGCGAACGCTCGGCCGAGCTACATGATAGGCGGAGTGGGGGGTGTTAGGTTTTATTTTCGTTACGGAATTTCTTGATTCGGTCGCCGCGCTCAAAGCCCGCGATAAAAGCTATGCAATAGCTTAAAAACTGTTAGATTGTAACGGTATCTACATGGCCACATGCGAGTTACACGTCACAATGACGTCACGCAAAATCCTGCATCGCGAAAGCAGAGTTTACTGTGCAACTAGCATATATACAACGTCCCGACATCAAACGTCGAGCAGTTGCCCACCAGACACGACACCCGTCTGGTCGGAGGTTCCTCCCTTTTCTATAGAGTATGAGTGAACTTTACACCCTGTCCCTCATACCTCTATACTGTAAAAAGAAACATCACATAGCCGTCAACTACGCATTCTATACATAAAACTAAGTAACATAGCACAAAAATAATTGCTGGGAAACTATTTTTATTTTTGGTGTGAAAATTTGCTGTTTACGGTAGTGCGCAACGTAACGCACGCAAAACATTGTACTTTTGGGTGCATGCAACGGTACAGGGGTCGTGGGGGTATTTAAAGTTGTGGTATTACATTAAAAACTTGTTTGTTGTTGTGTTGTATTAAGAATACATATTTTAAAACCATGTACGTACACCGTACACTAGTCACACAACTTAGTCTCACCAAAACCGTGTGAGAGAAGATACACGGTGAAAATTTGGATGGTTGGAGCAGCAAAATATTCAATCTGTAACTTCAGGCCAATAGTTCTCAGTAATCAGACACGTCTGAGTGAACCGCGGATTTTGTTTCACGTCTCGATTACCGCAGAGACAATTACTAGTTGTAATTATCTTCAAACATTATAGTTAGTATAATGTTTCAACATTTGAATTAAAACACTATGAGAAATTAAGAATGAATTAAATTATGAATTAATTATAAGCACAAACAACTATATTTATTTTCATATTTATATTCTGATGCCGAAATGTATTTCCTAAGTATATTAATGCAATACGTAAAGCAAAGCATTTTATGTAACTTGCCAAGATTTTTACTAAATGGCAACATTCAAAGTTCAGCTTAGCCAAAAGTCATGACGTCAAGCCAGAAAAAGAAAACTTAGCCATGATTATTTTTATCATCAAGAAACTAGTCAACTAAGTATTCATTAATGACGATTTTTTTGCCAGACTTCGATAGGCCAAAAGCTTGATTTGATAAAACTTAGTAAATTATTTCGTCGGTATCTATCACGGTCACATAAGTAGACGCTTGCTAATTCTATCAACAATTTCCTCGCCATTGTTCTTTAGTTAAGTGTACTGCGACTGTACATTATTATTGTATTCCAAATTGTAGTAGTTTGTTGTTGTATTGTAGTTGTGTTTTGTTGTATTTATTATTGTTTGCCAATCACATATGTAATTATAACATCTCATTCTGACCAAAAACTGTGTTCTTACCATTCAAAATATTCACCGTAGAATGACTGATCAACACAGCACGGCACACCTATCGGGCCAAAATTACGCGGCGGTAATTCTGCGCGCTTTTGTTTTCTATGAAAATTACGCTACGTAATTTCGGCCTGCTATATTATGTCATAGGTACCTAATTTCAAAAGCATTGCAGGCCTAAACAACACACACCTAACTTTCGATCGCGTAATTTCGACAGATGTGTTGCGGTATCAATTCGATAGTGGTTTATTTTCTATGTCAGAGGGTTTGGTTTCCGCACTTAGTCCTGCAAGTGTACCATTGTGCGGGAGCCATGGCGGCCGTCGGTGGTTATTCCCTCCAGAAGTTGATGATGTCTCCTGGTCTGTTGAGAGCATCTGTGTAGGATCTGGGTGTCCCGAGGGTTTGTGACCTAATCTGGGTGACGCCAATACGCGCCTATACGCCGGGTATTTCATCCAAAGAGCACATGCGTAACGGTTGCCTCTGCCTCCATGCAAGCTCTGCACAGAGGACTGTCCATTATGCCTATTGTGTGAAAGTGTTTGTTTAGCGAGCAGTGTCCCGTGATGGTCCCCGTCACCAGGCGCAGGCCGTTCCTGTCCAGACGTAATAAGCGTCTGGTTAACTTGCCATCCAAGGATGGCATGGCATTCTTGAACTGCCTATAGCCTGTTGTCGAGGTCCACCAGCTCTCCGCTTGTGTGTGCGTGAACTCCTGTAGCCACCTGCGTAGCTGGTTGAAGGAGATGGGCACGATAGGTTTGAGTCCACAGACTGACGCGCTGGATGCTTTGGGTGTTCCGAAAGTGCTTTTGGTACGAATCTGCGTAGCCTTTTCTCAATTATGTTGAGGTTGTCTTTCATTCTAACCGGATACAGCTACCAGTATTTTACATGGAGCGACTACCAATCTGACCCCCACAACCCAGTCACTGGGTAACACAATACCCTGGGTAAGAGTCGTTGTCAGACTTTCGGACTTCTGGCTACCCGTAACGACTGTCAAAGATCTAGAAAAAGACAACCGAGACAAACTAGTTAACGTGCTTTCTGAAGCACAAAGTGGTTTCAGTATGTTATGGATGGTCACCCATCCATGGATATACCTCGGCAAGTGATGCTTAACCGTGAAGATTGACCCGTGCGGCTTCTATTATTTGGCCACGAGCTCTTTCACGAGAGTTCCTGAAGAGTAGGTTAAGAAATTGATTACTTTGTTGAATGAATAACTATATTTTAGTGTCGAAGACCTCAGAAAGCAGGCGTTAGTAATCACTCTAATCAATCTCGTCTCACTGGTTCAACGCTTTTGTTTCACGTCTCGACTGCTGGAGGCAATTACGAGGTGTAGTGTGCTGTTAATGATAGCTTTGTTGTTATTCTTTCGTGGGCTTATCTTTACTACTTTCAGACTGATCTATTTTTTTGTGTGGTTTGTAATAGACCTATGATTATTTTTACCGTGGAATGGTGTGCTGCCCACAAAACGATTTTTTTTTTTTGCTTTTGCATCACAGACGATAAATTATCAATTGATTCTACATATTTTAATTATTCTTGAATATTACCTTCATACGGTTTTCCGTAATATCGACAGCAAAGTGTCAATACCTCCTGTATGTAATGTTTCGCGAAATTCACTTTTATAGATCCTAATTTAAAGGTCTAATTCGTATGTAAAAATGTTTACATACATTTTTAATTGCAAGTATTGCAACAGCATAAATCAAAATATAGAAATAACTTCTAAATAAATCACCGTGGCTACCTCCGTAATTACCTCCTAACTTCCTTGGGCGATGTTTTGACTTCGACAGTTAGAAGTTATTGGCACTTCGACTAGCCAATTTAACTCGTCAAAAAGTTAAACTTTTTTTTTCACTTTGTATATATTGTTAACTTCGGCAGTTAGAATTTCTTGTCACTTCGCCGTCGATATATTTACTATATCCTCGAGTCAGAATGAAATTTATATAAATAAATAAAATTGAAGTGTCTGTTTCTGATGTCAAAAATAACAGCTTTTTATAAAATGCATATGAAAGTATATACGGTACTTATAACAAAAAAACTATTTTTTTTTTTTGTTTCTCTGTCCTTTTGTTCTGGCTAATCTCCGAAACGGCTGTACCAATTCTTACGGGACTTCCACTGGCAGACAGCTAATGTTATAAGGAGTAACATGGGCTTTTTGTCTCGCTAGCAAGTTCCCGTGGCATAATTTCCAGCAACCACGCGGGCGAAGCCGCAGGCAGCAGTTATTAATTATATATTATCCTTATATAAGAACTGAACTGACCATAGCAAAAACATCTACAGATATTTACTAGCTCAACTATTCTTGCAAATAAACAATTCTTATGCTTACTAGAAGAAGCCGCCAAAAATATTTTCTTTTCATTCAATATTCAGGGACTTCTGTTGATCGGAACCGTATCAACGTGGCACCCCGGTTTGTCACCTTAAACAAGAACCTATACAAGTTGAATGAACTTACCGCTTTGCTAACCACTGAATATAAACGAAGGAACTACCACGAGTTTCAGAACTACTTGTGCTCGAATCAAGTTATCACTATCGAATCGAATCAAGTTATCACTATCCTACTAATGTTATAAATGTGAAAGTCTGTGAGGATGGATGGATGTATTGATGTTTGTTACTCTTTCACACACAAACTGCTGAACGGATTTGGATGGAATTTGGAACACAGATAGTTTATAACCTGGATTAATACGTAGGATACTTTTTATCCTGTAGCACGTTCCCGTGGGATAGTTTCCGACATCCACGCGGACGAAGCCGCAGGCAAAAGCTAGTATATTATAAAACAAAGTCCCACGCCGCGTCTGTCTGTCTGTACGCGATAAACTCAAAAACAACCGAACGGATTTTCATACGGTTTTCACCAATAGACGGAGTGATTCATGGGGAAGGTTTAAATGTATAATTCATTAAAGGTTTGTGTAATTTGGCTGAAATATGACGATGATTGTTGAAGATGTCGGAAAAAACCATGCCAACTTTACTGGCATGCGCCGCGTAAACCAATAGAGTTATATGAAAACAATGGATAAATGAAATATTGTCCGGCATCCTTGCGGGCAAAGCCGCGAGCAAAAGCTAGCGAAAGATAAAGAAAAATCTTCTATAAAATTAAAAGAAAAGGAGACTAAAATCGAGAACACCTACGTCATCATCTGCCTTGCCTTGTCCCAACTACATTGGGGCGGTTTGGCTTCCAGTCTTACCAGTATATATGAAGCGACGACATGACCTTCACCACCCACAAACCATTTGGGTAACGTGATACCCCTTGGCAAAACTGGTTGTCAGACTTTCAGGCGTCTGACTACGTAGAGTCACAGCCGCGACCAGAGGCTTGAAGCTTTCCGAAGCTTTCCGAGGTATGAATATGATGAATTTTGATTTTAGTTTTACCTTTGACCTTTGTAAAAGCCTCTTATTTTTAAAAGAGTAAACGTGGAGTTTCTTGCCGCCTCTTCTCCATAGGAAACAACCAATTGGAACCGTGCACCTAGCTTCTGACGTTTCATAAGTGCCCATGTTGGTTTATGTGAAAAAATATATTTTGATTTGATTTGATTTGACTGTTTTTATATCCAAATCTGTAATTTCATACTATTAATTTCCTCCTTTTATAAAATTTTTGAATATTTTTTTTATTGATATTTTTATCGTAAATTGCCATCTGTCAGTTTTCTTTTTCTATAATAAAGCTTACATATTAAAGTGTAATAAAGTTAGGTTCTCACTGAAAGCCGCTTTATTGTTTCTGGCCGACTATCCATTATGACCGCCGACCTCATCTAGTTTTAAAAATATGATTGACGTGTAAACCTACGTGTGTTTGTTCAAACCTACTTACAGAAATAAAATCATTTATCATTTAAGATAAAGTTGAATTACTTTTTGAAATAAGATACATCTGAATAGTATAAATACGGGCCTTCAGCCCAAATAAAGTCAGTCTAGTTTTGATCTTCAAACATAACAGCAGTTTTATTAACCCGGTGAGCACCTGCGACAAGCTCAAAGTCCTCTCTCGGACATCTGTGCCGCCATGTTGGGGTAGTCTTGCTGTTCGGCGCATGGACACCGCTGTAGACCGGACCCCAAGGGCCCTATTGCACGGCGTGAGGAAGCTGACGCCCAGGGAGTTCCGAGTTCCATCCTCGCTCCTGCGCTGATGCCTGTGCATCCTGCTGCGTGTCTCACGCTGAAGAACCGTTCCTAATCCTAATTAACTTTTATACTTTTTTTTTGTATTGTTCTCTTATTTTTTATACAATCTGACCTACAATTAGCCCTCTGGCTAATCATAACGTTACAGGACTTCAATTTAATTTGCTAACAAAGACCAATCAGCTACAATATTACATAAGATCACGCTTTTTTTCCCCGAAGGATTAGGCAGAGGTGTACCCACATTCCACAAGTTATCTTTAAATCCCATGTAATAAGGTGCGAGCCTTTTGCCATCAACCGGGTTCAGTTCCAGACTTCGGGGTGCTACTGAGACATTCCTTACGGGAAAAGCCAAAAACACTTGCCCAACCATTAAGCTACAATTCTAAGCTAATCTTACAGCTCGCTACTTCTATTCAGCTTGAACGCACAAATACTAATAGCTTACTTAAGCACCACAGTTAGCACAAGAAACGTCAGTTAATTACTCTCCTAATGAGTATTGCGACATTTCCAACAATTCCACATTTTCTTATCCCATTCGAGTTTCAGCAGTAAGACCGGAGTGAACGGCTAAGAAAATTGGATTCTGGTTACGACCGACCAAAGTTTACTGTCGGGAACCAATGGCATATCGGGTCGGTGGTACGACGATTTAAAATTGATTTAGTGAATTAACTTTCGTGGTTATGCAACGTAAATTTCGTAATAAGGACGGGTTTGTTGTTGTTTACAATATATTTTTTATTTTTATTTAACACTTTCTGGGACAGACCGCCTCTCAACGTTATCTCGTTATATCGTTACGTGACAGTACGGCTAAGGGCGGTGAACTTTATTTCATGTAATTTGGCAAACCGTCGATATCCGTTGCTTGCCCATAACATTCCTAGGAAGCACATGATCTAGTGTCAAATCACGCGACTTGATTCGTTCGTAGGTGCCACGGCAAACTCTTTTCGAGTAATTTTTCAACACACACATAAGCAGTGCTTATGCACCAAAACACCACATTCACACCGCCGACAGGCGTAGACTGAGCCATAGTTACAAGTACAATGATGTTCAACGTCTGTGGCCGTATTTTTCGTATCAAAAAATTAAAAATATATGTAATATGGGTACGGCTGTAGACGGTATGACAAATGTATGGGATTTTGAATTGTCATATCATGACATTTGCAAATAGTCAAGTGTCCTGGAACGTGTTAAGAACACACCAAATGAGAATTACATAGAGATAGTAGAGGACAGACAGAGTCCTGCGTAATGGTTCCGCAAACAGGCGTGACCCGACAGCGCAACGCGACAGTTTGACGCGACTCTAGTAGAACAGTTTCTATGAAAACTTAATGGAAATTGTTCTACAAGAGTCCCGTCGCGCTGTCGCATCACGGCGGTCCACAGAAGCCTTTAAACGATAATAAAAATTATTAGGAATTATTCTTTGTCTTAAAAACAAACTATGTGTATTTTCTTTTATTATTTTCTCGTCTTAGCGTGGTTTTAAAACCAAAGCTTTAGTGGGGTTTTTACATAGATTCATAAAAAAACTATTGTCAATGGACATTTTCCTTCTCTTATGTAAGCTGAAACTTGCGAGCCTGTTATAAGCATTTCGTACTTATGTAGGTACATTTAATCAAACTAAACTCCACCATCATGATAATGCATTAAATATGATCAAACGTTCAACAAAATACTATTAAAAATACAAAATACAGTTTAATCAAATTTAATAAAAAGGCTCTTTTAGTATGCACAGAATAATTTGTGTCATACAATTGTTTGTTAACAAATCATTATACAGTTCACTGATCAAATGAAATAATTAGCATAAATTAATTTGTTGATACATAATTTAGTATGTTGGCGTGTGATAGCTGACATATGGCAAATAATTTAATTTAATGTTTTGTATTTCGTAATGTTAATTATTTTGCATATTATTGTATAGAATCAAGTTTTTCTAACTAAACAGACAGTTGTGTTGCTGGGGAGTTTGTTCTTCACTTCTTCTTCCTAGCTATTGCACTAGAAAGTGGTGAAGGGCGGGCGTTTTGGGGGACTGTCTTACGTAATTTTGTCGTTCAAAAAGGCCCATGGGCCAGGGGTCAACGCGGACAAAAGTGAGTTGTTGGTATACGCACCGCGGAATTTTAAAGTCACCACCATCCCATCTATTACACTAAATAGTGTACCGCTTAACAGAGCGACGCAGGTAAAGTACTTGGGTCACTGGGTCACGGAGGAACTCGCTGATGACGTGGACGTTGAGAGGGAACGAAGAGCGTTGGCTGACCGCGGGAACATGCTGGCTTGCAGATTTAAACAGTGCCCGAGTAAGGTAAAGTGGACTATGTTCAGGGCATACTGCCAATCATTTTATTCGTGCACCCTGTGGGTCAGCTATACACAGCGGACACTCAAAGCCCTTCGAGTACAATATAATAACGCATTTAGGATATTGTTGGGGCTGCCGAGATACTGTAGTGCGTCTGGCATGTTTATGGAGGCTCGAATTTATGAGCGCGGCTTCCATATTGCACTGTATCATTGGAAGTCCCAACAGCTCTATGAAACTAATACCGAACCGAATAGACGGTCCATTTCTTAGACACTGGATCGTACTCCACGTGTCTTTTGACTTATTTTTTTTTTTGTGGTTTTTTCATAGTTTTTAACACAAATGTGGATGCTCTAAAATAAAATTATTTTCAGCCTAATTTGAACAAATAGATTTTGATTTTAAATACCTAATTATTAATCATAGAATAACATTTTGCCTATTTTTTGTCGATGTAATTATAAATTTAAGTCATTTGTATGTACCTACCTTTTAGCAAAATAATTTATGGCCATCACCTTAAAAACTGGTTAATACTATCAGTGGGTTACAACCTCTATATGAACGATAGGCAAATAAAAAAAAAAATGAAGCAACAGAAATTGTCAGTTTTACTTCTAAAGAACATTAAGCCACTATGTCTTTATAAAATCTCATTTTCATAGATTTTTCTTTATAGAAGTGTATCAGAAAGGTGTGGTCGTTAAAAAATTATCAACTGTGCCATACAAAACTTCAATACCAACTCGAACCAATGTATGGGTCGACTGATAATTTTTTCGTGAATACGATGTTGGTTCCATGAAGCAAGTTGTTCAGTTTGATGGTCCACACCCTCCACACCAACACACCACCACACCACACCACCACACCACCACACACCACAGCTTTAAATATGACCACACCTTCCTGATACAAATTGTATATTCACGTGCTAGAAGTTATGAAAAGCTAGTTTACATTGAACATACCTATACCTCTAGTAGTTTAGTCCATTAGCAAATTCGTAACTTATCGTTCTAATCTCATTCAACCTAAAACTACGAAGGTAGTTTTTTACCGAATGTGTGTGAAAAAAAAGACTAAGACAAAACCTTCGTTTACAGAGCACCACTCTCCATTAAGTAAATCTAAGTTAAAATCTTCTTAATAAACCATGGGTTACTCCACGCATCTAATGCTGGCTTTAATATTTTCCATTTTCCAGTGGTCTCCCAAGCTGCACATGATGCTAGATATTCAACTTTTATCTTTACTATTATTGTAAAGAGGTAAACTTTGTTTGTTTGTTTATACGTTTGTATGTAGGGGGTAATCTCTGGAACTACCGTCAGATTTCAAAAATTATCTTTTCATTTGGTAGCCCAATTCTTGAGGAACCTCTGCATAAAATTAAACAGTTTTATTTTAAAATATAAACCATGCACATTTACTGTAAACTGTACAACAGTTTACAGTAAATGTGTTTTACGTTTTGAACTAACAAATATTCAATTATTTAACTAGTTGTTGCACTTTCATATATTTAACTTAAGATGCGGCGCTGTATTTAAAATTAACTTGATAGCCGCAATAATATTAGTAACGTGGCCAAATTAAACTTAATATTGGTACCTTTTAAAGTGTAATTGTGAAGTCTCAACTTCAAAATTCTACATCGCCACATGCAAGCTACGCATCACACTGACGTCACACAAAATCCTGCATCGCGCAAGCAGAGTTTACCACGCAATTAGCATATATACAACGTCCCGATAATATACGTCGGGCAATTGCCCACCAGACATGACACCCGTTTGGTCGGGGGCTCCTCCCTTTTCTATGGAGGTATGAGTGAACTTTACACCCTGTTCCTCATACCTGTATAGAATGATTATTTTTGTTTATTTTTGCATCTAGCAACAGTAAATAATACCTACACAGTTCACTTTTCTTTCATTTATGGATGGGACAATCAAATAATTAAATCGTGAAAACGTAAGACATTCAGGGCGAATTTCACCAATGAAACGGAACGCGATTAGCACTTCTAAGCCGCGTTCAAGAGCAGTAAGAGTCATCATTGTTGTGGAATATTGACACTGACAGCCCTCGAACGCGGTATAGATGAGGTGATTTCATTGGTGAAATTCGCCCCCATTCAACGTGGGCCTTTTTTTTTAAACTGCATCATTCGGCCATTAGTCTAGTTAGTGCAGTCCAATTATAAGAGAGGGCAAACAGGGGCTTATACATAGGGTATAAACTTCCTGAATATTTAATGAATTCGTTGTGCGAATTAGTCTCGCAATTTTTACTGAATAATACATGCAAGCAATATATCAAATCTGCATGACATTTAAAGTTCGCCTCACACTTAGTAGAGGGCCTATATCACTCATATTTTTAAAGGTCATGTCATGACTCTCATGATTGAGGCATATGAGTGAGGGAAGAAGAAGGTCTCGGCACAGAACATATAGGAACAGATGACCGCGCGTAGGTGGTAATACTTGATCTCTTGCCTAGCCCAGCGTAATACGGAGTTTGAACAGAGTTAAAGGCCAGCTTTTACTGGTTTTCTACCACTGTCGTGCGGACTATCTACTTAAAGCTTCTGTGGGCCCTACGCTAATCGAATTGTGCAGCGGTTGCCGGGTGGCTAGCTGTTGCTGACTCACTGAGTTGTGACGTCATAATTCGATGTGTATGATATACGGATAGGTAGAAAATATGACGTTAAAAATAATATCGTATGACGAGCATTGAACGTGTAACGGAAAATATGAATTTAACTCATTTAAACTCGGTTCGATGATTTGAAAATACAGCAGCATTTTAGAAATAGCAGTCCATAAAGCCTAGAACATCTTTATAATGTATTATAATACCAAAAACTATTAATCTACTAGCTGACCCGACAAACGTTGTCCAGATTTCAATAATTCATACAAAAAAGGACGTTAGGTGTTTCCCGAATTTGAAGATTTTCCGGTTATTTTTTACTATTTTTCTTTTCATATAAACCTGATTCGGACTATTACAAACATTTTAAAACAAAAAATAACCAAATCAGTCCAACCGTTCTCAAGTGCTGCGTTTACCAACGAACAATCTTTAATTTCATTGTGTAGCTATCTACACAATAAAATTCACCCACACACATCACATCACATCACATCTCACACACACACACATCTACACACACACACACACACACACACACACACACACACATCTACACACACACACACACACACACACACCACACACCACACATCACACATACACACACACTTCATCACATCTATATGTAGGTATAAAAAGGGAGTTCTATGTAGAATACAATATTCTACATGTAGGTATAAAAAGGGAGTTCTGTGTAGTATACAATATTCCTTTATTTGCTTTGATTACTAGTGAATTTGATTGTAAGGTATAACAGCACAGCGTCTATTGTCTAAGCACAAAATCCGTAGTTTCGGTCAACGTTACGCGCGTTTCCTACTCCGTATCACCTACGGACATAAGATTAGTTTGAGTGCCGACCTAAGAATGAATGACACCACGTGTGACAGTTGGCCCTACTACCGGTGTGTTTTCACCTGTCCGAAAAAGTTATTAAATCGGGTGTAGGGTTCACTCCAAAGTTTCAAACTACTTTTGGACGGGCCCGTATCTTCGTTGACGGACTTAAAGAGTAGACCCCCAGAAGTGATCATCATATTAGTGGTTCAGCTTCAATATCATCAGGATTGTGCCTGAATATAGCAGTTTGTCGTGGACGTGGTACGAGAACGGCTCGCAACCATCGATGCTGCATCAATACGGTCTGCTAGATTGTAACTCTTATCCGACCTTTTCGGTGATTCCAGTAACTATGTAACAAAACTAGATGGCGCTCTTTACTGCGCCGTCATACACATACATTACCTAGAGTAAAATGAGTACATTGCCCGTAATGCAATTGCAGCTGCCCGGAATTTTTATATAAACATTTACAACTAAGTATTGTGTATTTATTTTATGTCTTATTTTTTGTTATTTTTATATTTTCGTATTCTACACTGGTTGACGTAATCACGTCAACGCCCGCTGTCGCTGAAAACCAGCGCTAACTCTGTCTCGCATAGGGTCGTAGCATTATGCTGAGCGATTGCCGTTTCGCGTGGATGTGACGCATATTTTCCCCTAACTTGTTCTTTTTTGTGTTTATGTGTCTTTCTCTACGTCATGTTTACCGCAAATAAACGTAATTTTTCTTTTCTTTCTTTCTTTTCTTTACATTGAAATCGGAAATCGTCCTCTTATGAGAGTTTAAATTGGATATCTTGATCCCCCTGCATCTGGTTCCTAGTTAAGGATTTACAGTGTCATGTCTAAATCGTGGAAATACCTGAAAGACGTAGCTAGCTAATAATGGGTACGGTGAAAAGATTAGGCATATTGGATATCTTTAAAATCAAACAGGCATGCAGGTTCGAGCCGAGAAATAAATTGTGGTAATCGCGTACGATCGCGTAATTAGCTGACATATTTAGCGATATTTTGCTGGTTAGAACATATTTTTAGAAGGCTTATGTACCTAAGTGTAAGTTTGTAATTTAATTTTATCTTACCACGATTTTGCTGGGAGCAAGTGCAGTGGGCCTAATACAAACGCGAAACGTCAAATAAATTCGATCGATTTTTGGATCGAAAATACAACGATAAGTATTTATTTTGGTTTTTACTACGAGAGGCACAATTAGCGTCAACGAAAAATGTAACTTAAATCTTCAAAATAAATAAATGTTATGTGCGAGGACGAGTATTTACACACAAAACTTCATGCCTGTAATTCCTGAAGCATTAGGCAGAGGTGCACCTACAGTACACCCACATTTCACCAGATATGTTTAAGTCCCATGTAGTAGGGGGTGCGCCTATTTTCATCAACCGTGCACAAATTCAGACGCCGCGTCGGCTGGTACTCAGAATTTCCTGATGGAAAACCCAATTGCACTTTGCCCGACAGAACAAGTATATCCAATAAAAAACTGTTCGTTTTAATTTACGTTACGATTATTTTGCGCATTCGTCCTAGGCCTAGATACCTGCACACTACGCTTTTAAAAACTCTAGTGACTTACGCACAGCATGTGTTTTAAAAACATAAAGAAAACTTACAACATGGTACAGTATTTTTATCTCACGAAGCGACACGCGCTTTACTTTTGTTTACCAAGTGTACAAACCAAACACGGTGTGAATGTGCGTATAAGCGCAGGAGCTCTCGGTACCGTTTGAGGCACGGGCCAAGTCGGAAGTGTGTGTCTGCGTATGTGTGTTATGTGTTGACGCTACTCGTCTACACACACACATTCACAGCGGGTTTGTACACTTAGCTACCACAAGTAAACCGCGTGTCACTTTGCGAGACAAAAATAAAAATACCGTATAATGCAGTCGTCGGTCTAGCGGCCGCAAGCACTACTGCTGAGCACGAAGTCCCTTTTTTTTGGGGTGGGGAATCATGAAATAACTTCTCCCGCTCTGGCCCTGCAGTCTCGACATTAGATAGCGACAAAAATCTGTCGCTAAGTCGTATCGATGTCAAATTCCTTTAATAGATTTTCAACTTTATTTCCAAAGCATACGGTTGAAAATCTATTAAAGGAATTTGACAACGATTGGACTTAACGACCGATTTGTGTCGCTATCTATGTCGAGACTGCAGGGCCTGGGCGGAGCGGAAGGGCGTGTCAGACTTTTACTGACTAAAACCCACCCGTGTTCCTTCAGTTGCCTGTGTCCTAGGGCTATGGTAACCCTTTCGGACAAACCCGCGTGCCTGGCAGGCATCGGCCCTAACGGACCCCGTCAATGTGTGCTGACATCTCTTTGATGCGCGCTGGATCATAACCCGCCGTCGACCCAGGTCTGGTCCTTACCGGACGGCGAGCTACCCATTGCTCGCCGTCCACAAGCCCGCGCCTAAGGTGGGCCGGAATCAGCTATCGACTCCTGACGCCCAGAGCGTCTCCTGCGGCGACTAGGGGCGTGAGGGCGCAACAACTGCCTCTCCTTCACGCGCTCTGCCTCCTCCTTCGCAAGCATTAGTGCTTTGCAGAAGGGGGCGACGGCTTCCCATGCCCTCTCGCTCCGTACCATGGCCTGGACCACGGTCGGACACGAAAGATCGCCGCCACCAATCGCCTCTGTGAGAACATAGCGGTGCTCCACCCAAGCCGGGTAGACCTCCACCGTAAGCTCCACCGTGTCCTCCGAACGATCCACACAATAGTAACACTGGGGCGTTTCGGAGCAGGAAGTCCTGGATTTGAGTACCGGGTCGGGCAAAGTTTGAATGTGTTTTTCCACCTGGAATTTCTCAGTAGCAGCCCGGAATCCGGATTTGTGCCCAGTTGATGGCAATAGGCTTGCCCCCCTGTTACATAGTACTTAAACATAACTGGAGAAATGTGGGCGTGTGTAAGTCCATCTCTGCCTAAGCCTTCGGGAAATAGAGGCGAGATGTTGTGTTATGTTATTTGGACTTTATATCAATATATATTAGATACACTTAGCGAAACCCCAAACCTATTTGCTCCAAAAGTTTGTTGTATAGTATAGTAGTATTTTCGAACCCATACTATTATGAAATAGGTCTAACCTCAAAATTGATATCTACACGAAAAAAACGTGTTTAAATTTTGCTAAGTGTAAAGTGATAATAGACACGCTGAGCGATTGGCAACCGAAAGCACTGGCCACTAAGACAAGCCTTATTTACGAAAAAAGATTTTTGTTAAGCAGCCTATAATAAACAAAGATACGAATCGGACATCCATTTAGCAGAGTGATGGGAAATTGGTATTTCCGAATCGCACCGTCTGACATCAAATGGAACATTTTATCCTCGACACGTGATACCTTAGGCCAGTGGAGCGGATAAGAGCAATCGACCGTTTCATTCCTGATAGCAGTTCCATTTGGTAAAGTTTCCCTATTATGGCTCATATTGGAGAATGTTTTGGTGGTAGGTACTATAGTACCTAAATACGGGTTAAGCAAAAAAGGTATTTACTGGACTGAAATCAGTTGCCTAATAAGGGTGATGATCAATCCTATTTGCTTCTTTGTACGAGAAGAAGCCTTTACTTTGAGGTCGAATCTTGGTTTCCGTACGTTGTTTTCGGCCACTGAAAATCAGCAATGTGCTGTGGGTCTCCCATACCACAGCATCTTGCTGAGTGGAAGCCCTCGTGTCACATAATGTGACATGTCATTTGTTGTGTGTTAATAGATCTGTTTTTCTATTATTATTTCTATTAACGTAGTTATGTTTGAATGTGCACGTGTTTCTGTGACAAGTAAATGTAATAAACCTATTAATCTTTCTTTCTTTTAGAATGATACATAACTATCAATCATTTTGAGAATACCAAGACATGTATAAAGTCTTTTGCTGAAATGTTACTGAACTAAAAGATATTGACGATTAAGCAATAATTGTTTTCGATAATCACAATGAAATCATTAAAAATGTAAGTACTCAAAACAAGACGGGTAAACAACTCGACCGCACAAAAAGAAAATCAATTGTTTGCTCAATAAATTCCAACAGTGCTGAATAAAATAGTTAACAAAAGTATTTTTATACATATATCGTGAGGAAACTGGCATAAATTATAAATGAGAAATGATTTTATTTCTGTAAGTAGGTTTGAACAAACTCTTTTACACGTCAATCATGTTTTAAAAACTAGATGAGGTCAGCGTTTCCTATCTGACTACTCTGAGAAGAAAGGCCGAAACAAACTCAGAGGCTACAGTCTCTTTTAAAGTCCAGACATAATCTTGGTCAGATTTTGTGAAGACCATGTAGATTTGTGTCTGAAATGGTCTTTTGAGGAAAAACCACACACTGTGTGACCTGTCCAGTCAGTGCACGCATTTGTCAGTAATCGTGCAGCTCAACTCAGAACTTAAGGAGCTCAACGATTCGACGAACAATACCAAAGAAAGGACAGTTGGGCAGGCCCCAAAAATTACTCAAACTGCGAGGTCATGATAAAAAAAATGCATGTCCTAGAACCAAAAATACGAAGACATGTGACATCTACCAACCGTCACTGGACCCGCGTGGTGGATTAAAGCGCACTACCTCTCACCGAGACGAGGCCTGTGTCCCAGCAGTGGGAACATTATAGGCTGATTATGCTAAAAGTATTTAAGGCCTTCTCGAATACTTTTTTTTTTGTTGTTCTGTGCCAATTTGGCAAAAAGGAATACTATTGTATTACCAGAATACCTGTTTTCGATTCAATCAATAAAATTATATTTTCTCGTTCGAATTGAGGTAGGAAGATAATTGCAATACAAAGTGGTTCTCACCGAAATAAGTAGTAACGCAATTAAATTTCAATTTCGCGGCATCAAATAAATCATGTAACTCGGAAATCGGAATCGACGTCGAACTGACACGAAATAATCATCTTTCGAGTGGATTATTCGTTCTATAATTTTCTTGCAATTTCGGCCGATTATAAAGATAATCCATTTTATTCGTTTGTGTTTTGTTTTTGTCAAACAGAAGATTATTCGACAGTATTGAGGTTGTCTGTCATTCGTATCTCATTTGTTTTTCACGTCGAATCCACTCCTTATCTAGCTATTGGGCGTTTATTATAATTTCTAACATGGCGATATTATCGTGAACGTCCACGGTATCACGATAACACAGGGAAATAAAATGTAAGGAAATATATGAAGAGGCTTATTCCGTCCACGATAACGTTTAACGTGCACATATATCCATATATTTTATGGACGTAGACGTCCACGATAATATCGATACGTAAGAAATTATAAAAGCGCACATTAGGTGTCTTAAAAAGTGACCAGCACCCTAATTACGTAACACACTATCTATCACAATCTGAATCATTTTGAAGTCTATTGCTAATCCATTGCTTCATATGTTCGAAAAATTTGTCTGCTCAACAACGTAAATAACGCAATGAATTTTGTTGAACTGTCAAAATGAGACCCATTCTTACTGTTAGTGTGTTACGTAATTACCCCGCTGAATTCATAACACTATGGCAAAAGGATAGGCAACCACGTACTTTGTGTGGGGAATTAAAAACAACCATCAATACGTTTAACATAGTCAGCTGTGGATATTTATGTTAACATTACAGCTGCGTTGGGCCGCAGCGCAACGCATTTCAATACAAACAAGCACGGTGCGGCCCGCCTGTCAGTAATGTGCGATGTTTCATAACAAATGTATATCATTATACTCCAGACCGTATTTCGGCCATGGCGTCCAATCTTTACGGAGACTAACCTTCGGTGCGGGAGATATTATGGTGCACAAGTGTATGCGCACACACAGGTGCACTCTCTCTCCCTTCACTCTCACAGCTTGACTGCTGAGTGGGGTCCTGGGTTCGATTCCCAGGTCGACTAAAGTGTTATTGGGTTTTTCCATTAGGAATTTCTTAGTAACAGCCCGGAGTTTGGAAGTTGGCGATGTGATACCCATTTGCCTCGGAAAGCACGTTAAGCCGTTGGTCTTGCGCCTGATCTATTGCGTGCTACAAAATGTACGAAAGTAACGAAGGAATATTTTTGCAATGCGGTACAGCCCGCCCAAATTAGCTTCAGCTTTTATGGTCTCATATTATGCCAAAGAAGCCCACCAAACCCATACCTACTCCACCCAAAAATAGCCTACGAAAACATTTAATAAAGTCCTAACAAGCCTTGATCAAAATTAGAACCCACTTTAGCGGCCATCGCGCCCTCAGTAAATTATCTTTTGTGAATTATTCCGAGAATAATTAAGTAACAACCTTATTGCTTTTACATTCGATGGAGTTGCATTAAAACGAACCTAAATGAGGTTCATATTTGAAAAAGGTGTTAAGAGAAGAGCTATTTTTAGGGTGCTGTTTTGGTGATGTTAGAGACGATAGGTGTGTCTCTGAGTGAAAGGAAGATGACGGAATTTAAGGAATAAATAGCATTAAAATAGCTTCACTAAAGTCTCAGTTCTAGATCCGGTAAGGCGAGAGAGAGTTTTGTAACTTATCTGTTGCACAGAACAGTTGAAGCCATTTATTGACACACAAGCGCTGTTATAACTCGTAGTTTTGTTAATAAATAAGATTAACTAATGCACTAACACTAACTAACAAATTCACACCCACACTTCTTATAAGTAATAAAAACACAGCAATATTGAAAATAAAATAATTAAGTATTTGAAACAGATTATCTTTCTCCTAATCCTTCATATTATAATATTAGCTTTAATCATTTACACTAATTAAACATTGTACTTCAATTTAAATCTCTAGATTTCCATAAAATATCAAGACGACTATGTTAAGAAGTACCTGTCCCCAAAGCATTTTCCGGATTTCATTCATATTTAGTAACAGTTATTTCAGACTTCCACAACTCTAATAAAGACTTTACATTAATATAATTAAAGTGAAGCAGAGAGCAATTTCCAGGAAATTTTCAGAAGCACTACAATAACTTTCAACTCTCCAATTAACTCTTAAGCCACAGGAAAGCAGTTGGCAAACCATTTTTATATAAAACCCTGATTGTTCTACAGAGTTTATGCACAGGAGGTTTAGTACAGAAGATCATGTCCATATAACGAGAACAGGCGCACGCACTCATAGTCGCATACGGTCGGCTTATGAAAACGTTAACCATCGTTTGAAATAAAAATTTAAGTTTCAATGACGTAACACATCGCTTGGCCATGAGCTTCACGCTCAAGCGATACGCATTTTGCAAAAGTGACTGCGGAGAAAAAAATTAAAGAAGTTGTTAGGAGCATGCCACTGGCGCGTGGCGGAGCGACTGTACTCACGAGAAGGAAACAAGTGACGCACGCGCGTGTCGCTTGGCGCACGTCTCGTCGCAGGTCGCATCGTCCAAGGCCGTGAACGGGCCTTAGTAATGATGACAGTTGACAAGGAACGTTTATAATTAGTCTAAAAGTGATCAACGTTTTTGTATAGTGATTATACGTATGGCGATGTTAGTCTATCTCAGTCTAACTGAATGCTAGTTGCGAGTGCGCTTGCACTCGCTGTACGTGAAGCTCAAAAATGCATATTATAAGATAAAAGATATTTTTTTTGTGTGGGATATCATCATATGACCTCTCCCGCTCTGAGCGGAGCGGAAGGGCGTGTCAGACTCTTACTGACTAAAACCCACCCGTGTTCCTTCAGTAGCCTGTGCGCCAGGGCCACGGTAACTCTTTCGAATAATCCGCGGCCCCGGCAGGCATAAGATTAAAGACTACGTTGAAGACAAGGAAGTTTGGCAATAATTCCTTCTGCACATGTGGCTTCCCTGGTACCTCATTAACGGCATCACTATGTAAATGTCTATTAACTGCTCCCAAATTAAGAAGCTTATTAAAAAAAAAAAGAGTTTTGTTTTTTACTTCGTTCTTTGACATAATCTTCTCATTATTTGACATTATATGCCTCCAATTGTTATTTCAACTCTTCACTTATGGCTTTTGTAGACAGGATTTTAAATCAGATGTGTTACAGTTGTAATGGCAATCATGTCATTTGGTTTGAATAGGCTTTTATTTTTATATAGATTCTTCTATATTTTGTGAATGTGAGAACGTTGTAGGCCTAATTTGTAGACTGTAGATTTGAGGACCTTTTAATATTTTGTTAAGTACCTGTTACTTGTTGATAGGCCTACACTGTCCTGCCATACCTATCAAGACAGTAATGTGAAACATTGGAAGAGCCCCTTATTTTTAAAAGAGTAACCGTGGAGTTTCTTGCCGGCTCTTCTCCATAGGAAACAACCAATTGGAACCGTGCTCTTAGCTTCTGACGTTCCATAAGTGCCCATGTAGGTTTATGTGAAATAAAATAATTTGATTTGATTTGCTCGTCTATGTGTGCGTGCGTTTTCACTCTTTGTATAGAACCTGTTCTGTATTATTATGTGGTTTATGTAAGACTTGTCTATATTTCCTGGGAATCGGTAGGAGATACAAATCTTTTTCTTCTTTTATTTTACGATGGATTATTTATATTCTGTGCTCGTGATTATTGATCCATTTTGTCTTTATTTTTCTTTGTTATTCGAATTCATTATCTTTTAGTATGCGCGTGTTTCTGAGACAAATAAACCTATTTTTGTTTTTTTTTTTTTTTATATTTGCCTCACCTGCAACTACAAATGTATGTTTCGTTTTAAAGATAATGTATTCCTTATTAGCACTTAAATAACAGTGTACTTAAAATGAGATACAAAGTGATTAAAACTATATAATAATATCATATTTGAATCTGAGGTGTTGGCGACGTTACAGGGTACATACGTTTTTAAGTTTTGTTTTAAATATGTTTATAGTATCGTACTACTTTAAATCCTCCGGTAAATCATTGAGCAGTGGCTCCCTCAACGAATATTGTTTTGTCATGTTCGATAGCTAATAGAAACGATTTTGTATTATTTTCATAGCAAAATTACTTATGTTTTGACTGCCTCCGTGGTCTTGTGGTTGCAAGTCCTGGGTTTCATCCCCGGCTAGGTAAAGTGTTATTGGTTTGAGTGTGAAATTGTATCCAGTTTATGGTAATATTGATTTTCCCCGTATAGTCGCACTTTATATCTATGCCTACCCCTTTTTTTTTTGGGTGGGAATCATCAAATGACCTCTCCCGCTCTGGGTGGAGCGGAAGGGCGTGTCAGACTCTTACTGACTAAAACCCACCCGTGTTCCGTCAGTTGCCTGTGCGCCAGGGCCACGGTAACTCTTTCGAACAATCCGCAGCCCCGGCAGGCATCGGTCCTATCGGACCCCGTCAATTGTGCTGACATCTCTTTGAGGCGCGCGTGGAACACGACGCGCCGTCGACCCGGGCCTGGTCCTTACCGGACGGCGAGCTGCCCATTGCTCGCCGTCCGCAAACCCGCGCCTACGGTGGCCGGGAGTCGGCAATCGACTCCCGACGCCCAGGGTGTCTCCTCCTGCGGCGACTAGGGGCAGAAGGAGGTGACGGCTTCCCATTCCCTCTCACTCCGTACCATGGCCTGAACCAGGGCCGGACGCGAGTGGTCGCCGCCGCCACGATCTATGCCTACCCCTGCGTACATTACAGGGGTCATGAATTTATTTATTTATATATACTTTATTGTACACAACAAAAATACATAACATTTTTTTTTATCTAACACTACAAGTTATAAAATGGGCGGCCTTATTGCTTTCTGCGATCTCTTCCAGGCAACTATGGAATGGACAGTGATTTGCCTGGACAAAAGTATAGAACTGCTATATTCTAAAATATACAACTACACAGTCATACCCTCATCTCATAATACTCCAGACACACTGACAAAATCTTCTTCCATTCGTCCGCGAACACATGACAGTCAGGCTTAGCGTCCAACAGAGCGTTGAGCATAGAGAGTGTGCAAGGGGCAGAGAACTAGACTCGAGCGACGGTTTGACTCCCAAATACGGCGAAGAGAGTGTGCCTCCTGTTACGGCCATAATTTATCGGAGCAAAAAGATAGCTCAGTACATCAAATTTATGTATTTTTTCTGTAATTCCTAAATATGAAAACCCTGTAGAGGTATGAGGAACAGGGTGTAAAGTTCACACATACTCTATGAAAAAGGGAGGATCCTCCGACCAGATGGGTGTCGTGTCTGGTGGGCAACAGCCCGACGTTTGATGTCGGGACGTTGTATATATTCTAGTTGCGCGGTAAACTGTGCTTGCGCGATGTAGGATTTTGCGTGACGTCAGTGTGCCGTGTAGCCCGCATGTGGCGATGTAGATACCGCTACAAACCTATCAAACTATGTAAAAATTTACACAAATATTTGTATGAAAATAATGCTTGAAAGTTTTCATCAAATGAAATGAACATTTATAAGCTAACTCATAATATTAGGTCGGGGAAAATTTCTTTCGTATTTTATACACAAATTCAAGACTAAGAGCTCGTGTGGCACCCTAATATCGAGGTTTATTGGATACTCAGACCTTCTCAAATGGGTCAAAACTGTTTTGTGGTCAACCCCTAACTCTTTAGCTATGTTGTAACTACTAATATGCCGAACTTGCTCCACTATCTTAAAAAATGGCATCGACTTTATACGTAACGGGGCGACCAGAGCGAACTGCACCTTTGACATCAAAATTCCGGGACTGAACACGTTTGAACCAACTTTGTGCTACTCTTACTGACACTGCGTTAAGTCCATAGACGTATATTTTTCGCGGCATTAATAAAACTTCAAAATGTATCGAATTTCTTCGTTAGATTCACTCAATGTGGCGGACAGAAAAACAATTGACAAATGGCGGGATATCGTTTTTATAAATTTTTCTTTTTCCGTTTTAAATGTCATCCTTTTTCTGGTATCAAAACCAGCCAGATACAAACATTACAGCCAAAGAGATTTTACTACAACTCTATACCTATAAAATATGAAAAAACTTTTTCCCCAACTTATTATTTATTACAACCCCGTTATTTAAATTTTTGTTTAGCAACACTCATTCAGTTAATAATTTTATGCGTGAATTGTACAATCAGGTTCAATTATGTGAAAGTTATCAATATGGTTAAATTAGTTGTGTGAATAATAATACAATTGGACGAGTTAAATTGAGCTATTCATGAGTAATTAGGTTTTGTGGCCTACAACAGTATTATAGACTAGGATAGGCTTATATTTGTGTCGTAGCAGGCTTTGTAATATCGTTCAATGTGTAATTATTGTAAAAAAATTGTTATTACAGATAATATGTCGTTTAGATTTGATTCAAACAAGGGCACAATCTCTTTCTGTGGTTTTGTAAACAAGGTTCGGTTCGGTCTACGCAGTAGCTACGGCGTAGCTGATTGCTACGAAGACGTAGCAGTTTGTCTAGCCGCTACGCGCATACTCGCACTCTTTGTTAAATGTTTTTCAAGTCCCAGAGAAAGTTGTTTCTATAATAATGTATTTCAAGGTAGGTACTTGTTAAGTATATTTCACTGCGTATGTTACCAAAGCTAACCAAATAATTAATTCCAGTGTGACTTTTTGCAGGTTTTTAAACGGACAATAAATCTATACAACCGCATTTTAACAAAAACTTCTCGTTGGATTATAATGAATTATTTAAACAGTTGACAACCGTTTACAGCGAAATTATTAACTTTTCCGGATTCAATATTTTCGCAAAATAATAATTTATCTCGCAATTCACCAATTCAATATTGTTCTCCGAACCGTGTGATTCAAGTTAATGGGTTGCCTATTTTTCTTTTATCCTTCGTTCATTGTCAGTCACTCACTCGTTCCATTCATTCATTCGGTCTATATGTAATTTTAGGGTCGACTTGCACATGGATGGATCTTGACAGCGGCTTATTGAATATTTAAGTAACTGATATTTAATCGTTTTTCTGCAATATTCGCCTCCATTTACATATAATCGGGTTTATCCACTAACATTGTGTGAGAACTTCAAAGTCCCTTTATTTGCTAATTTTCCACTAACATATTTGTTAAAAAACTTTAACTTTAACAAATAGATTTAAACCGAATTTCCTACATATTTTTTTACCTTTACCCGTTGAATTAGCAACACTAAAAAACCAGACTAAACAAATTTTTATTTTAATAAAACTCGCAACGAAATAAAATAAAAACAAAAAGCTAAACTACAATTCAGAACAAACTATAATACGCTGTCAATAGCAGAAGGACTTACGTACATAGGTAGTTATAAACACTGACTCGGAACGAGGTTAACTGTTAACTAACCGTTGAAAAGTTTTCTACGGGCCGGGAAAAGTTGCCAGCGTATGTATACACCGGTTAGTTCCCCTCTAAGGGTCAGAGCAGACCGATGCCGTGTCGGCGAACCGGCTAGTTATATAACAACTATGCCAACAATGTATGCTATCCTCCTTAATATTTATAATATTATAAATGTGAAAGTTTGTGAGGATGGATGGATGGATGGATGTTTGTTACTCGTTCACCCAAAAACTACTGAACGAATTTGGATGAAATTTGGAATACAGGTAGTTTATAACCTGGATTAAAACGTAGAATACTTTTTATCCCAGTTCTACGTTCCCGTGGGATAATTTCCGACCACCACGCGGGCGAAGCCGCGGGCAAAAACTAGTAATAAATAAAATCAACTGTCATTTGTTACAAGATTTGTCGCTTCGTCGCCACTCCGTCGATCCGAAAAAAGAAAGAAAGAAAAATAGTTTATTCTGCTCAAACAAAACGTACCTTAGAAATGAACGACATTAATTTAATAGACACATATAAAATAGCCAAAAGCCTCTCATTCAAGCTACAAAAGTTTGACAATTTTGTCTATTGCTTGATGCTAAAGCCAGGGACCAAAGACAATACACATTGCTCTGTGTTGCAACACTGGCAAATGACAACAAACAAACGATCAAAACAAAAACAAAATGCCGATTGCAGTGTGGAAAAATGATTACTTTTGTAACAAACAAACAATAATAATAAGAACAATTAAGCCGTGCGTCGCATCTGCGCAAGAACAGGTCGTTGCTCAGCAAAATGCTGTGACTTCGAACGAACCTATCGTCAACAGCGCTGATTTTCAGCAACTACCTCTCGAATGACGTAATGACGTCCCCTGTATGATATAATAAATCGGGTAAGTATAATTTTCCACAGAACTAAGTGTGATTCTAGCTGAACATAGTATATACTTATAAATAAATAAAACAATATATAAATAAATGTATATATATATCTGTATGTGTAACTTTATAATAAAAATACACATAAACCGACACCATAACAAACATGATACAATGAAAAATAAAAATTCTAAGCAATAACACTAACACACACAGACACGCTGACACTAAGGCCGATTGTTCACCGCCACGTCAACGGGACGTCAACGAGAGCGAGATGACGGCGCCAAAGAAGCGATACATACATTTACTATGGCCGTGTGTCCACCGCACGCAGTCACCGTGACGTCACGCTCGGTCCGAATTATCTCGTTTCTCGTTGACGTCCCGTTGACGGAGTCGGGTGGACAAACGGTGTAAGGGTTACACTTCGCCTACGTGGAGCGAAGCGTGGTGAAAATTAACAATTGGAGCTCAGCAGAGAAGAGCTGTTAATATTATAAGGCTCTATTGGTTCATTTTTACAATGCCTCTATGGTACCTCAGCCCAATACTGCCTATCTATAAGATAGGAGTGGGTAAGTGGAAAAGAATGAGGTAGCAGTTCAGAGCAGTGTAACGGAGTATTTCTGCCCACTGAAGCGGAGCGACGCAAAGTGCAATGCAATGTGTATTGTCTTTGGTCCCTGGCTTTAGCATAAAACAATAGACAAAATTGTGAAAGTTTTATAACTTGAATGCGAGGCTTTTGGCTATTTTGTATGTGTCTCTAAATTAATGTATTTCATTTGTTAGGTGCGTTTTGTTTGTGCAGAATAAACTATTTTTCTTTCTTTTTTTTTTTCAATTAAAGATAGACCTGCCATTCAAAATGGAGAAAGTTAGCTAACACAGTTTTGCATACATTTCGTGGGTGAAATGTACAAAAAATTTTTTTCCTCTGTGGTCATGGCCAATGATGAAGATGATGCTAACGGATGGACTGTTTGCAAGATGATATGGCTAGAAAGGATTATTCTTGTTGATTGGCTTTGGGTGCAAAATTGCGTCAAGCCGATTTGCCTCATGAATGACTGAATGCCCTTCAAAAGGTTAGCTTCTTGACCAGAGCGTAGCAATACCTATTTTTATACCTAAATTATTGCTATTCATAATTATATAATGAACCCAAATATAATCAGATTAGTGATCCCTGTATAATGTTTTTATTATCTTAAGAGGATTATAAATGGGGCTCTATAAATAAAGGCACAAAGCGTTGTCTAATTTTATCAAAACGATGAAAATAAACAGTTCTATGAAAATTGGTTGTCATGGTTCGGGCATACGTTGCGGTGGAATGAGGAAAATGTCGTGAGGAAAGTTTCGACGGCAGACGTATGGATGTCTAATAAAGGCCAAAGAAACAATTGATGGCTGAGCGAAAGATGATTATGTTTATAAAGGGGTGACTACTGATATAATATAATAATAATAAAAAGCTTTTTATTGATTCCTTACAATTATTACAATGCATGCATTATTACTTTACAAAAAGATAAATTTCAATTTAATTAAAATAAAATTCATAATGGTTAGATAATAGTATTAATTAATTATTTCATTAAAAGGACCGCCTAGTGCAGTAAAAGCATCCTCCATCTGTCTCCATCTTGTTCTGTCTCTAGCTAGTCTGCTCCATGTTTTTCCTATTAAGCCTGATATGACGACTAATAAATAAGTATGAATAAAGAAGACTGCGCCAAGCCCAAATAAATTGAGATAAATGGTAAATGATAAATGATTTTATTTCTGTAAATAGGTTTGTACACACACTTTTACACGTCAATCATATTTTTTAAACTTGATGAGTTCGGTGTTTCCTATCTGACTAAAGGCAAGGGAATAATGATGAGTCATGGCCAATTGCTAGCGTCAAATTAAGGGGTTGGAGTAAAGTTTTGAATATGCAGGGTGTAAAAAGACCCATCACATCGCCGTTACCTTAGCCTTCTGTACATCAAACTAAGTTAAATTGAGCAAGAATTATTATAGGGAAACGACTTTCGTTCACGCAAAACATTGTGCTTATGTATGCATGCAATTGTACGGGGATCATGAGTATTTAAAGTGAAGGTACAACATTTAAATCTATTTTTCGCGAAAAATTCAAAAACAAATTCTCAATGACGGGCAGTAAAAGTAACTGCTTTGTTAAGCATTTTTTTACACCCGTTATAATATTTATCTAGTAAAATTTCAGCGGTTAATGTTTTCGCAGATCTGTACTTTCTGCGTCTCGCTGGGATGGATAAGTGCCCTAAAAATTGCAAGCGAACCAGTTCGTTCTTTTCCAATATTTTCAAATCGATACGGTCGCAGCTGGCCAGGTGGAAAAAGTAGTTTTAAAGTTGTTCTTTTTTCAATTTAAATGACTACCGTTCCACTTTTAATTTTGTTCAATTTTGTTTCAATGTTAGTTGGTAACTGGCATATTTTTTTTTAATGTTCTTCTTTAACTGAAACTGAAATAAAACCTTTCCCTAGCCGTCGGTATACTCTTCACCGCCCATCATGTGCATACAGCATAAATCGGAATTCGTCAGAAAACATTACTCTTGCCCATTCTTCATCTCCCCATTGTGCGTGTTTGCGGGCGTAACGTAATCTTGTTACCCGATGTTTCCTTTCGTGTTTTGGACGATTTTCGGGTCTATGTGAGGTCAAATTAGATTTAAGGAGCCACCGCCTTACAATCCGCTCGCTTACGTCGTCTCTACGGGTCTCCCAAAGTTGATTTGTTACTTCAACCGCCGTGAGGTGCCGATTTCGGAGCTTAGTCGTAACAATAAATCGACCATCTCGAGCCGTAGTCCTTCTCGGTCTGCTGGTTCCTGTTCTTCTTAAATATGTTCTGCCCAGTTTCTCGGAAACGTTGCACGACTCGCTGCACTGTAGAAAGTGACACGCCTGTTGTTCTTGCTGTACTTCGCTGACTTCTGCCATCTTCTAAGATAGTGACTATACGTGTACGTTCTTCTAGTGTTAGCGACATGATAGTAATTCAATAAAGATGGTGAAACACGACATAGACCGCCTTTTATCAATTTGATTTGACAAATTAAAAACAAAAGTGAAAAAACAAGCAAAAGTAAAACAACCGCAAATTGAATTTATTTCCAAATTTGAAGTTTAAAAAAAAAATATTCTCTCATTACGTTGTCAATAATTAAAGGTTTTAGTATTTCATACGATATTAAAATTCTCTGTAATATAAAGTTAGTTTCTGTACCATTATAAATTTACAAGTTACAGGGATTGTCTTCATCGACCCGTATTATTTGACCGCGAGTGTAAATTAGACATAAGTAGCTTTGTTCCTTTATTTATACAGGCCCCGGTCATAATCCTCCACAGTTAGTAATAGTAACATTACAGGGATCACGAATCCACTTACCTAAAGGGTGTAAACAGACACTTAAGGAACCGAAAGTCACTTGTACTTCCCGACATTGTTATACATTTTTTGTACTGGACTATACCTTATTTTTCCGGGGTTGGGAATCATCAAACAACTTCTCCCGCTTTGGGCGCAGCGGGAGGGGGTGTCAGACTTCTACTGACTAAAACGCACCCGTGTTCCTTCAGTTGCCTATGCGCCAGGGCCACGGTAACTCTTTCGAACAATCCGCGACCCCGGCAGGCATCGGCCCTATCGGACTCCGTCAATTCTTACTGACATCTCTTTGAGGCGCACGTGGAACACAACGCGCCGTCGACCCGGGCCTGGTCCTTACCGGATGGCGAGCGACCCATTGCTCGCCAACTGGAACCTGACCTGACCTGGGAACCTTCTGGTTACGTAGATATTGAAGGTCAAAATTCCAACTTTTACTGACGTTATTATACGAAAACAAGTTTTTAATGTTACAACACAACTTGAAATACCTCCACAATCCCTGTACCGTTGCATGCACGATCTTTTGCGTGTGTTACGTTGTGCGCTACCGTAAACAGCGATTTTACACTACAAAACTAAAATTTGTTTCCCAGCAATTATGTTTGTGCTATGTTACTTAGTTTGATGTACAGAATGCTTAGTTAAATGATAAATGATTTTATTTCTGTAAGTAGGTTTGTACAAACACTTTTACACGTCAATCATATTTTAAAACTAGATGAGGTGGGCGTTTCCTATCCGACTACTCTGAGAAGAAAGGCCGAAACAAACTCAGAGGTCACAGTCTCTTTTAAAGTCCAGACATAATCTTGGTCAGATCATGTGAAGACCATGTAGATTTAAGTCTGAAATGGTCTTTTGAGGAAAAACCACACAGAATGAGTGCACCTGTCCAGTCAGTGCACGCATTTGTCAGTAATCGTGCGGCTATGTGATGGATCTTTTTACACCCTGTATATTTGGACTCGTTATATCTAATATATAAGAAAATTGTGTCACAGTGTTTGTTATCGAACTCCTCCGAAACGGTTTGACCGATTTTTATGTTTTTTTTTTTTTTGTGTATATTTGGTAGCTCTGACAATAGTTCGTAAAGTATATTTCTCATACATGAGGCAAATCGGCTGGCTGCAATTTTGCACCCAATATGCGCTTTTATAATTTCTAACGTTACAATATATCGACGTCCACGTCCACATCACGGCATGATACGATAACACAGGGAAGTAAAAGGTATGGAAATATATGAAGACGCTTTAAAACCGTCTACGATAACATTATAGCCTACTCGTATTTCTATACATTTTATGGACGTCCACGATAATAATATACATATCGAATGGATTTTTTGTAAACTGTTTATAAAAACCTGTACGAAAATTCTTTCAGATGCTTAATAGAAACAAAAAAGAAACAATTTTCTGTGAAGTAAACAGCGCGCTGAAAACCGAATGCACTTTTTTTTCACATTTTAATTTCCTCACTCTTGGAGACGACGACAAACGCTACAGTTTAATCAGATATCTAGCAGCCCGTCCACCTCCGCTGGTATCAGATAATTATATTTTGCTTTTAACTTCGTTTACTTTGTCATAAAAACTACAATTTTGCAATAAACAACGCGATCTTTAATTTTGAATAAAATCTATATCTATTCGGTCTACATTTTATAAAACGAAGTCGTTTTTCGTGTCTGTCTATTTCACCGCTTAGATGTTCTCAACTAGTACTATTTATACCAGAAGGTTTATTTGTAAAATACATTAATATTTAACTTAGATACATACACATACATAAATAAACTCACGCCTTCTTCCCATGGGGGTAGGCAGAAACTACAGAACGCCACCTGCTACGATCCTTACATACTCCTTTTTGCCTCTTTTTCGTTCATATGTACGTCTAGTTATACACGCACGCCGGTTGCAAATAGCACCTGACCTTTCTGAAGAACATCACCAATAAGATCACTATATGTCATCCCCTCCTAGCGTTTCCACTCACATCTGCCTTGTAAATACCTTTTTAATAAAAGGTAAAAACAAAAAGGCGACCAACGTCGCCTTTTTGTTTTTAGATATAACATATTTAGACATCTCGATTGTACCCGCCGTGTGAAGCAGAGGCGGGTCGCTAGTAGGTACTTTATACAAGGTGGAGACGACAATACGACAGTAAATTAAACTGCGTATATCTAATAACATTTCTAGTTTGCATACGCAAATTCAGTCAAATATATCCAATAGTTTAGTCACTAAAGTCAGTCGGCTGATCGGCAAAATCCATGGTCGGCCCAACACTACTGGTTACTTTGTTTGAATATATATTTTTTTAGTTTCGATTTGTCTTATTTGATAGTTTCTAAATACTCCGTGTAGAATCCTGGTGATTCCATATTTAAATTGAATATATCACTTCATTGGCTCACTACCACACCAAGCTCTATCGTGCAGACCCTACTTACTTTGTCTGTTTCCCGCTATTCCTCGTGACTGACAGATGACATTAGTAACAGCAGCTACCCCTCTTGTGTGAAGGAGACAGTGTTTACATCTCTATTAAATATATATACTACACTCTGCTTCTTAACAATACTCTATTGCATTAGTATTGTCAGAGTTTTAATTAAATTTACTGTCGTGTTCACATTATTTTATCCAAAATAGTTTACGGCAAAGTGTTTTTTGCTCAATTTAGTAACAATAAATTAAATAACTCTATTATAAATTTTATTACAAAATCAGTCGCTTTTACCACTAAATATACCAACAAAACACTTAATGAATATTTAAACCATTGTATTTCAGTAATGTTAATCGTAGATCCCTAAATAAACTTAATTAAATGGTTTATTTTAAGGATAACCCCCAGCATCCGTCAAGCTATTGTTTCCGAAGTAGATTGTTTCCACGAACTTTCTAATGAGATGTAGGCACAGGGTATTTATACATTTCCATTGAATTCAGAGTTTTGTTAAAGTAATAAAAGTCAAAAGTTGAGATAGAACGTGTAACATTCTGAATTTGTTTTATTTTCAATTGTTTTCTAAGCATTATAGTAATGTTCAAATAGGTTATTGGTATTGGTGTCACATCTAATTAAATCTAAACTTCTAAACTAATATTAAAAAAGGCAAAATTTATTATTTATTTGTAAAGAAACCTCTGGTAGTCTCTGGTGTTGGTATACTATTAGGTACACCTCTGCCTAACCATCCGGGGTATACAGGCGTGATGTTATAAATTTGTATGTATCTCCAGTACTGATGCGATTATAATCCCACTGATGGAAATAAAAGAAAGAAAAATAGGTTTATTTGTCATAGAAACACGAGCATACAAAAAAGATAATTAGCTCTAATAATAAAGAAAAATATTATAGTAAAAATAAAAATAATAAAATATTGCCGAGCACTATAGGATATGTTTCTTCCTCGCCGATAAAAGCTAGCTATTTCAAATCAAATGATAACTCTTTAAGCCTCTTCAAAACGAGAGATTATGTTGCCACTTTTACTAGCACTTATACAGGTATGAGGAACAAGGTGTAAAGCTCACTCATACTCTATGGAAAGGGGAGAATCCTCCAACCAGACGGGTGTCGTGTCTGGTGGGCAACTGTCCGAAGATTGATGTCGTGACGTTGTATATAAATGCTAGTTGCGCAGTAAACTCTGCTTGCGCGATGCAGGATTTTGCATGACGTCAGTGTGACGCGTAGCTCGCATGTGGTGTTGTAGATGCCGCTACACACTTATTGTTAGGCTCATTACTTAGAACACAAATGGACTTATTACTGCCAGACCCGGAACAACTACTAATATCTATGTAAGGCCCTGTGCACACCACGTTTTTTAAACGCGCCGTCGACGCGCGTTTTAGAAACGCGCGTCGACGGCGCGCTTTTATCCTACAGAGCAGTTTGTTATCGTTTGTATCGATACAAACACGCTGCACCGGCGCGTTTGTATCGATACACACGCGCGTTAGCATCGCGTTTGTATCGATTCAAACGCGCTGCACCGGCGCGTCTGAATCGATACACGCGCGCGTTTGTATCGATTCAAACGCGCAATAATAAAAAATCGAAGCTTAATAACAAAGCGCATGCAATCAATGCTGTCTCGACCGACGCCATCTTGCTACTGTTGATGAGGTTCTGCTTAAAAACGCAAAATGCCAGCGCGTTTGTATCGCTACACACGCGCGTTTGCATCGCGTCTGTATCGCTACACACGCGCGTTTGCATTACGTCTGTATCGCTACACACGCGCGTCTGTATCGATTCAAACGCGTGTTTGAATTTATACAGGTGTGCAAAGGTCTACAGGCCGCGTCTGACTTGCGTGCGTATCGCGTCTGTATCGCTACAAACGCGCGTCGACGGCGCGTTTAAAAAACGTGGTGTGCATAGGCCCTAATACAAACAGACATAATAATTTGTTTTTTGCAGGATGAAAACCTGAGAGTCTATAAAAGTGGCAATCGTTTTCAAAGCATTTCGTATTCCTACAACGCCTTTCAACAGGATCGACATAAGCCTTTCGGTAGCTGATGTCAGTCCCATACATTTTTGACTGCTCCATCATCGTTGTCGCTGAAAGAATGTCACTTTGTCTAGGCCATCAGGAAAGTTAGCGCAGCAGACAATCGCTCAGCTACTGCACCAACGCTGTACTGTACTTTAGACTTTACACAATGAGCTTTTATAATTTTGACGTCACGTAAACCGTGGACGTCAAATAAATAAATAGACGTCGACGTCTACGATGTTAAAACATCGTTGAGCTCCTTAAGTTCTGAGTTAAGCTGCACGATTACTGACAAATGCGTGCACTAACTGGAGAGGTCCACTCAATCTGTGTGGTTCTTTCCTCAAAATATCAATTCAGACACCAAGGTACATGGTCTCCACATGATCTGACCAAGATTAGAATAGAATACTCTTTATTATGTACACCATAAAAATTACAGATATAAATGTATACATTTTACATAGGGTGACACAATGGGCGGTCTTATCGCTAAAAGAAAGGAAAGAAATAGATAAAGATTATGTCTGGACTTTAAAAGAGACTGTGACCTCTGAGTTTGGTTTGGCCTTTCTTGTGTTTTTACAAACCTACTTACAGAAATAAAATCATTTATCATTTATCATCGTTGCACGTTATCTTGAAGCCTCTTCTTATATTTCCATACATTTTACTTCCCTGTGTTATCGTATTGCCGTAACGAGGACGTAGACGTCCACTATAAAACAGTCACGTTATAAATAATAAAAACTTACTTATAACAACTATCAGAAAGATATATCGCCAAGCTTGCCCCAGGGTCTTTGATACATCAACATTCTAAAGTAACTTATTTCTTCTTCAGACTTCAGACGGTTAATGCACCCTGTCTACGCCTCGTGAAGGCTTCCTCCCACGAGTCTTGTGAAAAGGTTGTAAAGGCCAAGACTTTGTTGAGAAACCAGAGCCGTGACGTCATTGAACTGACTTTCTGTGTAAATATAGATGTGTGCTTTTTACGGGAATATTGTATGAATTATTGAAACTTGTACAGGACAAAATCCGTCGAGTCAGCTACTACAGGGTGTCTCACTCAGAAAAAACTAACTTTTGTAGATGCATAAAAAGTTTACAAATATATTTATATATACACGTTAAATTCCAAAATGAGAAACTGAAGACATGGGAAAATTACTTTTTGAAAATAACATTATTCAAATGTCGTCCTTCGCGACTCTGGCACTTCAAAAGCTCTTCTTCAAAGCGATCTCGAACATTCATGGAAACGCGCTCGTCCAGACCTCACACCTCTGGATTTTTTTCCTCTGGGGTTATCTGAAGAGTTGGGTGTACAACAGTAATCCATCAATGGAGTCAAATTTAATTGTTATTTGAGGCTTCGCGCTGATGTTATTCATTTATTGAACCAAATCTTAGCATAGACTAGTTATTATTTAAACTGCCATAAAACGCCTTAAAGATAACCGCCATATTATCTTATAAAAGCCAATAACACCGGAAGAAATAACAGAAAAAACTACTCAAATTATCACTTGCTCACAAAGGATAACAAATTTAAAGATTCACACAAAACAAACACCATGTGTAATCCCAACACGATCACAAAATTGTTTTTCTCTACACCCATGGGGGACGACACGAACCAACGTTGAAATCTGACAAAAACGCAATTTGCTAAGTTAGAAAACAGTTGAAAAAACCGGTTGTCACGTTGCGCGGTGAAATTAGTTTCGGTTGTCACGCGCTGAGCCGACACAAGGATGGATAAGTTTCAACGTTATTTTGAAAAACAAGTTTGTATCGGACCACGCGTAATGAAGGGTTCCGTAGTTGGGGTGAATCTATCCCAAGAACAAACTTAACATTGTAGTTGAAAAACATGTTCTCCCGTACGTTCCAACTGCAAATGTAAGTTGGTCGACTATTACTTGATAACTTGTAAATCCTACTTAGCTTTGATAGTTTCCTTTTAACTTCGTTTTATATACTACTACCATGAATTTTTTCACATATCCAAAAACAACCATCTACCTGGCACGGGGGGGGACACTTGACTGTAACAAAAATTATTAGCACTTTAAAACTTAATATTTCACAAACGGATCCCTTAATCGAAAAATTGTTTGCACAAACCCGCTATATTTTTGGAAGACCTATGAAACAACACCCCGCACTATGAGGCAGACGAGAGAAAAAAGACATCCCCACTTTAGGTGCAGACCCAAAAATTTTTTTTTTACTTTTTTTTACCACTGTCGGCGTGACTAATATGTATAAATATCCATGCCAAAATTCAGCTTTCTAGTACTAAGAATCTCTGAGCTGAGCTGCGGACAGACGGACGGATGGAAGGACATGGCGAAACTACAAGGGTTCCTTGTTGACTACGGAACCCTAAAATGGCTTGACTTCTGACATAGAAAAGTACAATGATTGCTGGCTAAACATAGGGAGGTCGTAAATAAATCTTGCTACACGTACATAATTACCAAGGACATGGAAGTTATGATTGTAAAGGCTCCTTCAAAAAGGCGCGAGACGCGACGCGACATAAAGGCACCACCTGTCGCGCAACGAGCGGTACCTTTATGTCGCGTGCAATTCGCGTCTCGTGTCGCACCAGGGCCCCAATTCTGTATGGTAATCATTATTCCCCGCGTAATCTTACCACGTCAATATCGTGTCTTATAAGTGGTCATAGTGAATTTGGTCCTTGTTTGAAGGAGCCGCAATGTTCGTTGACCTAGACCTCTTTTCTTAATAACTTGGTACACAAACAGTTCTGTGACGGAGGTTCGCTTACGTACAAGTGAACCTCCGTTCACTTTACCTTTACAAAATATATTTTTTATGTGCCCATAACGATCCAAGAATGTTCAAAGATAACACTAAGAAACATTCTTCCGATAATCTCTTTTCCAAATCAAACCAATATTACGCGTAGAGCTGAAGCAAACGCCAGCACTTAAATAATGCTTCGATGCACCATAATTATTCCCCAGTTCATATATAATTACAAAAGCAGTCCTAATTCCATTAATTCTCAGCCGTGAGTTTGAGTGAGTGTGCCTGAACGATCGCCGAGCAAATTAACATTAGAGTTAATTGTAATTTGATTAGAAAGTGAGGTAGTCTGGTACTTGGTAGTCGAAAACGAACGAAAATGTTGCCAGAAGTTTTAGATAAATATTTTAGAGTTAGCTAGAGTAGCTGTAAATATGGATGGAAAAGTACATATGTGAGTTATGTAGTTTAAATGTGAAAATGATTTCATCCTTAAACTATAATTAAATTTTGAGATAGAAAATTATGTGTAAGATAATGAAATGATTTTACTTTATTTCGCTGCCATTCAAAAATTACTTCAGCATTTCTCTAAATGCTGAAGTAATTTTTTCACACCACCTGCTCGCTAATGTCAAATTACATGTCATGCAAACCTAACAAGCAATTAAGTCTTAGGCTCTAGCCAGGCATTATAGTATTATATACTGAATTTCATTATGACCCACTGGTCATTAATGTGATTTGAATTTGGAACCTCAACTAAGGAATTCGTATGGAAACTTTTAGCAAAATAAAAAATTATATTAATTTACACACAGCTCGACCAAAGAGTTCTCACTTCATAGGTTTTAGTTGCCGTTGACGAACAACATAATTTAATTTCACAACTTTATAGAGATATTATAGTAACAATAATGTACATTAATTAAATAGACAAAACAAATATAATTACAACAATAACACCAATTGTTTTCTGTATATGGCCAAGTCCAAAATTATAGTGTTTTTACATTATCTGTGGCAGTCATGTCATCAAAACAGCTGATCGTGGTATGGTGTGGTGCGTGTACGCGTTAGAATGTTGGATTTTGGCGTCATATTTACGACATTATTTATATCAGTTTTTTTCATGAAATTTCATGAGTTTATAGTGTATGAAACTGCATATAACTAGGTGTTCCTGGTTATTTAACAGTTTCATAAACCACTAATGAAAATCAAATTGGTTCTTATTACCTCGCGGTAGGTGCGAAAGTAGAGTATTCTCCTCGGGGTTAAAGGTGTATTTGCCGTGGGCAAGCTTGAATCCCTCACTGCACTCAGGATTCTAGACGTAACTCAGACACGAAGCAACAAAATTCGATCTAAAGAAAAGCGGCCACATTCCTCAAAATCGTGTTTTTTTGCTTCGTATCTCAATATGAAAGTTTATAAAAGGTACTAGAAAATTCTAGACACACTTACCGAGGGTGCTGATTGAGCCGTTACTCAAAATTCCTTCTCAGTCACGAGATAATATTTTTTTTAAGGAATGGCGCTAGTGAACCGGTGTGCGCCCTCTTAAGACACTGCTTTATTCCCTTAATGAATAATCCACTATTACCAGTAGCATGTAGGAAAAAAATGGCGAAGGCCTGTTCCAATCAAATACGTGAGACATTTGACGTGAAACAATCACATCGCTGAAAATAGCATACAATAATAACCAGGCGTAACAATATCAGGAAATGAATATTATCATTAAGGAGTAAGAGAGAAGATGCCTGAGAAAAATGCGTAATGTTCGTATGCAACTTCAAAATATATCTTTTACAACTAAACAGTACAGAATATTTTAATCAATCTAACAAAAACAACTCCTCCGATTGGGGCAGAATTCTAATCAGCCTCCTCTTAACACTATATATTTAAAGTTCCGTTTAACTACCCAGCTACTAACCTATATTTTCTTTACATATTATAAATTAAAGTCACTGCTCGTGTCTGTCTATATGACCGCGTTGTTCTTCTAAATACAAATACAAATACAAAATGTTTATTTGCTCAGAAATACATAGTTTATAAGGTAAGGTCTTAAATCCTAAAAGTCATTGTATTCTGCCTGCGTGCAAATCATTACAATTATAAAAAGATTAGGTATGTCAAAAGTAAAGCAAAATAATAAAATGTCAATGAAATAAAATGTAAGCTAAAATAAAAAGTAAATTGATTAAGCTGCACGACCGATTTTGTTGCGGTTTTCACCATCATGTAAAGAATTTATTCCGGAAGATTTATTTATATTTATGACAGCCGGAGCCAACAGCTTAACGTGCTTTCTCAGGCACGGAGGGGTCTCGGTATGTAAAAATGTTCACCCATCCACAGACCAACCGCGGCAAGCGTAGGTTAACTTTAGATCGATCCGTGTGGCTATTATTACCTATCCACGTGCCCCTTGGTTTAGCTTTGGCTAACTATATGTTTCTAATCAGCCCTAAAATACTTAAAATAAATTAAACACTGTTGAAACTTTAATTTATCATAATGCGTCCCTAGACTGAAGACTGCATTGCAGGCGAGAACTTCTAAAGTTAATTATGCAACCAGAGGTACATCGCTGACTTTTATAAGTGTCACTTTTATAAATTCTTGAACAACTATGTGTTTTGTTTTGCTATTTTTATTTCAAGTTCTCAACTCTGAAAAGGTTGACTCATCCTGGGAATGAAAGCAAAACTAAGCTATTGAGAGATTATAATATTGAAAAGATAGTCTTCTACCTAAAATTATACTAATAACACCAGCCTATTAGTGTCCCACTGCTGGGCAAAGGCCTCTTTTCATACAGAGAAGGCACGAGCAGTGATCACCTCGCTTGCTCAAGACGGGTTGGCAATTTCTGACTTATATCACTAAATATTATAAAACAAAGTCCCACCGCGTCTGTCTGTCTGTCTGTCTGAACGCGATAAACTAAAATACTACTGAACGGATTTTCATAGGTTTAGGTGTAAAATTCATTAAATTTTGTGTAAATTGGCTGAAATATGACGATGATTGTTGAAGATTTCGGAAAAAAAACATGCCGACCGGGAGGGATCTGGTACACTTGCGCGAAAGACATTTCCGCGAAAAACACTTTCGCGAATCAACTTGGATTTTGATTTTTATAATCCCCAGAATCGTTGTCAGCACCCTCGAAAATCATGAAAACGACACGTCGAAAATAAATAAAAAGTAAAAAATCTATGACAAAGGACTGAATAAGGTAGACAACTAGGTATACTAACTAGCAACTAAACTACGACCATAACTACTGACGCCTAATTGGACTATTCACTACCAGTCTGTCTGTGAACATAACTGCCGAATAATTGTGGGTGTACTATTCACAGTATACACTCCTGCCCAACCCTTTGAAAGAATACAGGCTTGATGTTATGAAGGAATCTCATTTCCGCAACTTTTTCGTGCAATTGTCCTTTCGCGCAAGTGGATCCGCGCAAGTGTCTTTCGCGCAAGTGGATTCGCGCAAGTGTCCTTCGCACAAATGACAATTCCCTTAAAACCCCATTCGCGGAAATATCTTTTCGCGCCAGTGTTTTTCGCGGAAATGTTTTTCGCGCAAGTGTTCTGCTACCGCCTGGGAGATTTACTGGCGCTCGCCGCGCTACCGCCGCGCACTAGAGTTATATGGAAACAATGTATTACGGAATTATTTCTCTAAAAAGATCTATTAAACGTAGTAGTACGTTTCCGTTGGATAATTTCCGACCTCCATGGTGGCGAAGCCGCAAGCAAAAGCTAACTAGCCTTTATCTATAAAGTCCAACGATATTTTTGTTCTCCGATATCAGTGATGTCCAAGATAAACTTAGAAAGTACATATGAATTGAATCAGTCACATTGGTACTTGCCTTGATCTGTACCCACAACCTCGAGCATGAGAGACGAGGCCTTAACCACTGGGCTATCACGAGTTTTCTCCTTACTTAAACTTTCTACTGCCATCATAATTCTACCTACATTTATTGTAACTTATTGAAAAAGAAACAGACTATGAACGTTTTATTTAATAAATACTATTTCATGTTTGGCAGTAAACATTTCTAACGATAAAAACAAGAAATATTTTTTCTCAAAAATACAAAATTAAACTTGTATCTATCAGAAGCTTCAAATAATTCAGGCTGGCAAGCACACTCAGTCACATAAGCCTAGTAATAATCCTACCAATTCTACAAAAAGCTTAAGAGAAACATTTCTAAGCCATACTGTTCCTCCTATCCAAACGAGAACACTAAATGTCAAGTGGCCTTATTTAGGAACAACATTACTGAAATGTATGTTTGTTTTGTACAAAGTGTCGTGTAAACTTATGTCTTTCTGCCACGAACGACGCGGCGACGCTGGTTCTCATCCGTCGCTCTAGACTCATGACATTCATCAAGGACAAAGCTACCCAAATCTTGTGTAATATTTAGAATAGAATAGAATAGAGTACTCTTTATTATGTACACCATAAAAAATCAGATATAAATGTAGAAATGAGACATTGCATTTTTGTATGGAACTTTGGCTAGGACGTGTACATTCCCAGAAAATCTGTGAATTGTATCTATAAACATGTAACAGTCAATGATTTATAGAATTCATTTGTATTGTAGACGTACAAAAATGAAATTGAAAATGTTTGATATTTGTTTTGAGAAAAATGGAGACATAATGACAGCTGACAATGACATTAATGTCATCTTTCTATTCTATTTTTCTCTATGGCAATGGTGCTGCTGTCGACAATTCTGCCAATGTCAGAGTATAACCTCAAACGGGGATATTTTATGATTGACAACGACACTTCCAACAGTGTATGTCAAAATAAAACGTTCGGAAATCGGAAGTACACTGGCCAAGTAGATTTTATTAATCGAATTACGATATTATTACACGTTTCCATTATCCAGAATTAATAATACAGCGATACCTTTTTATAATTATGATTAATATTTTTGTATATACGGTTTAACATTAATTTCAGATCCATTCTGATTTCAGAACGCATGTTGCCAGGACGCTGCCATTGTGTGGCCATAACAACAACAATGGCAATAATTAAAAAACTTTAATTTGTGTACTACAAAGATAACATTCTCAAATTTACGGATTCATATTTTTCCTAAATCCAGTGTATTTTTCCCCGTTTTTTGATATAATGTACAAGTGCTAGCCAAAAATGAAACATCTCATTTTACATAGGATGACACAATGGGCGGTTAAAGGTTAGTTAGGTGATCCAACATTCTTTTAAAACATGGCTTGGAAAATTTTCGATTTATATGTATAAGTAGACTGCTAAGCATGAGGTCCTAGGTAATATTCCTGGGTCGGGCAAAGTGTTACTGTGTTTTCCTTCTGGAATTTCCCAGAAGCAGCCCGAGTCTGGATCTGCATGGTTGCGAGTCGCCTGGACTGTGTTTACGTGGGTCACTGTTGTGCCGTCTCTCATGGAATGTCGCTACGGTGACCAATCGTTATTTCTTGTATTGTTTTTGTTTAGTGTCTCTGTTTACTAAATTAGTCGTAAGTTTTACTAACAATCTTGTTGAGTCTTGGTTACTCGAATAAAGAAAATTCTATTCTATTCTACGAGTAATATCGCACATCTGGAGAAACAACGACGTAAATGTAATTTTTCCCAAATTGAGTTGTCGATATATATTGTGCTCGAAAAAAATTTCAGAGGAGCAGAGGCGTGAAATATTTAGCGTGAAATATTTAATATGGTTTTGGGATTTATCAACATTTCAGAACGAGACGGTAAAAGATTACAAAAAAGAAAAAAACGACTTTAAATCACTCTCCTGTAAAATTTTAAACGCAGTAGCTACTTCGATGTTTCTCCAAATGAGCGATATGCTCGCCGGGGTATTACATGGGACTTAAACATACCTAGTGAAATGTGGGTGTACTATAGGTACACCGCTGCCTAACTCTTCGGAGAATACAGGCGTGATATTATGTATGTACGTTGTACCTAAGTATTTTGCAACATCGGCATCAGTTGAGTTGAAAACTAGTCGTGCTTTCTCTAAAGTATGCACATTAGTGCAGCAGTTGTTTACGTACGTATACAAGTTTTGTTGAACGTTACTAAAAACTAGTTTTACCACGAAGTACCAAAGTTTCTGGTCATTTTCTGCTCGTTTTCTACACGTATGTTTTCCTAAATCTCATGACAATGACACCAGCCTGTCAACGATCTGTTAAATTTTCAAGAAAAAAAATCTAAACGGATACCAAAACTAAACTATGGGTGACGGGGTGAACTAAAAATAATATTAGTGTTGTTATTCTGAACAATAATGTCTCCAGAAATATGTTATTCTTAGGACATTAGTCTTCATTTCTGATACAAACAAATACACACACACCCTCACACACAACCCACAAACACACACCCCCTCACACACCATCACACACACCCTCACACACCATCACACTTTTGTATCAATTGTCACATTGAACTGCGGTGTAATTGCGTAACACACTAACAGTAGGAATGGCTTTCATTTGACAATGCAACAATATTAATTGCGTTATTTACTTTGTTGAGTGTAAAAGATGTTTAAAAGTGGTGTCAAATTAAGTCCTTGACAAACATTTAGATGTCTCTTTTTTCTATTCTTCCTATAGTAGAATATGCCATCTCCATAGTTTTCCTGTCTCAATGTTATTATCAAACGCTCTAAGTCGTTTATACAATGAACAGTAATGTCGTATATATGTGTATTATATATTATTACTAGCGACCCGACCCGGATTCACCCGGGTAACAAAGCATAATATAATATAGCCTATGTCACCCGGAGATAGTGTAGCTTCCCAACAGTGAAAGATGAGATGATGATAAATTAAGATGTAAGCTATCCTATCTTTCAAGTTGGATCAAATTGCACACGGTATGCAAATCAAATTTAAAATCGGTTCAGTAGTTTAGGAGTCCATCGCAGACAAACAACGTGACACGTAATTTTTATATATATAAAGATATTATTTATTTGCACGCCATATCATGGCAGGGTATGCTGAAACAAAATGTACTGTAATATCTATTGTAGGTACCATATTCTGGCAAATAAATATTTTTGATTTGATTTGATAAGTTTATAACCTATTTATGTACTTGTGTACTGTGAGAGTTTTATGAGCTCTATGTACCGGGATGAATAAATCAAACAATAAGTTTGTCATACAACTTTGATAGACGTACTTATGCAAACCGTAACCAACCCACAAATAGATCAAAATTGAGTTAAGTTTATAGAAACATTTTAAAATGCACCTTCTATCGTCCCCATAAAGACCGTAGTTTTCTGATGACTCTTACCTATCAAAACATTATGTCGACAGGGATACCAAGTCATATAATAGCAGTTTCCGAATAAAATAAAAAAACCCATGCTGTATGGCAGTGTTGTGAACTGCAAAACTTTGTAATTTTATTGGTTGGCAAAGAACTTTGTAATTTTATTGGTTGGCAAAGAACCATGACACTTGGTTACGCATAAAGCATTTTTTTAACAAAAGACTTCACGCTATTTCCATCCAATTTGCTTAATAAAATAGTAGTTAGCCTATACTTTAACAAAGATCAATATATAAAGAAAACTGTAGATGGTGATAAAGTATCTTGCTGAACACAAAGTAAATAATGCTGGAAAAAAAGGAAATGTTTATAATTTTTATGAGAGCTAACTTTACCGAAAATTGCAAACCTTTTTAAAAAAAAAATAAAGATAAACGTTCGCGGTACGCTAATTCTTTGTTTTATGAGGGAGATAATGGAAACTTTTTGGCCAAACGGGAAGCCTGTTCCTGAGGCTAAGTTGATGGACCTAAAGTAAAGAGTCTCATTCTTCAAGAATCCCATGGCTTTTATGTTAATCTTATGGTAGATGATAACATTGATGATGATCTGGAAGGTTTTCCATGGCAACCTGATTTCGAGATAGAGGAACCAGTTTAGTAGAAATTAGTAGCTTTCACGAGCGAATCGAGCCGACTATATAGGTTAATTATTGATGATTCAATCAAATTTCTTTAAAAACATGAGTTTTTGTTATTTTTACCATTAGTATTTACAAGCAATTTTTTTTAACAAAAAACCGACCCGTATATTAGCTTTTTCGCAACAATGAACAAGAGAGAATTAAAGAAAAATAAACACCATTTACGCAAAAATCTACACTTTTTTTCACACAAATTCATAAAACACAGTATCTTACACAATCTTGCAAAGTAATCCTATTATAATTATTAACGGTTTACTTTCTACACATTATTTTATTAAAAATCTATTTTTTTTTTCTCGAAAGTTTGGTTGTGTGTGAGTTGTTCCAATAATTCCTGGAATGGATTTACGTTTTTACATTTTAATATTTTTTCATCTTTGTCTTCCCGCTTGTCAGCTAGACCCCTACTTGTTTTATATTATATTCTTAAACCAAATTAATGTTTGTCTCGTACTTGTGCCATCTAATTATAACGGACTCGCGGAGGTTGCATGTAAGCACCAAATTGACTATAATCTCTACACTTCTACAGTAACTACCTCTATTTTATTTATACTATGTTGTGTATTATACATTATGTTATCTTATTTTTTTAAATTATTATTATCTCCACTCAAACGAAGAACCTGCCACGTGTTCTCTTCACCACCCTTGGTTGACTGGTAGAGAATTCCTAAGGCATTAAGTCCGCCTTTGTAACTTATTGTGTGCGAGAAGTTTATGCAATGAAATCAATAAACAAGGACATTATATTACCGACTTAAAAGAAAGAGAAAGAAAGTAAAATAGGTTTTTAGGCTATTGCATAGCTTTTATCGCGGGCTTTGAGCGCGGCGACCGACTCAAGAAATTCCGTAACGAAAATAAAACCTAACACCCCCCACTCCGCCTACCATGCTGCCGCGCTTATGATAATTACAGTAAGTCACATTTTGGTCGATATTGAGTTAAGTATATATTTGGAATGTAGAGATTGAGACCTACATTTCTGTATACTTAAAATTTGAAAATGTGGTATAGAAAATCAAATAAGCTTAAGTATAATTACAGTAAGACCCGTTTGGCGCCAAGGCATACTTATTATGATTGCAGTATGGGCACATACGGTTGATTTTTTCATAAAGTTGAAACCATTTCCTAGGTATTGCTACAGTAAGTAATTTTGCTCTTTTTATTTTTAAGTTATGAGTATTTTTCTTCAAGTATCACTGAAACATATTAACAGTAAGTACCATTTGCTATTATTATATTAAGTGTTGGAAATAATCATTAGTATACTAAACCTTAACAAATCTACAGTAAGAGTTTATACTATATTAATGCTTAAGAGTTTCGCAATGTATTATTCTATTATCTTAGTATAAATACAGTAAGTGAAACTTACTGTGTATATGATAAGTCAGCGAATCAAAAAAATATTTATATGTGTAGACGTAATAACAGCAAGATTCACTACTGTAATTATGTTTAGGAATATTACATTTTATGCGTAGATTTGCCTGGAACAAATAAGGTAAATACGTTACTTACTGCAAATATTCTAAGGCGTTTAGGGTCCGAATGGGTAGTGCGGGGAGGGGCAAGTGCGTAAATTTGCAGTCGTGGTCACGCCACATACAGAGGCTGACCCGTGCGTCGGAGAATAAAATTGGCGCCAAAATCACTCGTGAGTATACGTACTTTCCTAGCTTTTGTATTCGGGTCTATAATATTAGTGCTGTTTATAACTGGTGCAATATAAAGGTATTATTAACAGGTTAAAATATTAAGGTTGGCATTTTACATTACTTTATCTTATCAAATTAGAAAATGGTTGTCGTAATCGTATTATAGTATAGGTATCTTACCTACATATCCATAATATACAAATTACAATGAATTACTTTTTATTCTTATATTAAACACGAAATATACACGTGTGTAAAATAACTAAGTATGCATCTATACTCCATTCAAAATAACGTTAGACATTTAAGAAAACCTTTTTTACTGTCTGTTCAACCGATTTTGAGTTTTATTACGTTGGTGCAATAACAAATGGCGGCTGTTGGTATTTTAACGACTTTTTTGCTTTTAATGCCATCCATATGCCTACGGAATAGAAGTTAAAATTGGTTGAACAGACAGTAAAAAAGGTTTCTTTAAATGTCTAATCTTAACGCGAATAGAGTATAAGCTGGTTTTACAAAATCTTTTATAGTTTTTCGAACTTAAGTTTTATTTTTTAACATGGCCACAAATATATTGATATACTAAGCCTGTTGCCTTAGCATGTTTGTGTGAATGTGTTGCTTGTAAGTATAGTATTTTAATTTGTTTTCCAGACAAGATGAGGTCCAGAAGTGACCGTATTCTGGCTTTGGCTAGAAAAGCAGCCTCAAATACTGCCGACATGAATGAACAAAGTGTAGTTACACACATGAATGAACAACGTGTAGTTACCGACATGAATGAACAACGTGTAGTTACCGACATGAATGAACAACGTGTAGTTACCGACATGAATGAACAACTTGTAGTTGCAGACATTAACACAATGTGGCTGCGGTATGTAAATTTTAATGATCATCCTAAAATATTTGATTATGATAATGAATACAAAAATTCACGTAGTGCTGTAATGGCAAATGATATGACTGACTTTGATAGGTTGCTTTTTGAGAAAGAGCCTTTTGATGAAAATTTGCTCAAATGTAATGAAACTCTAACTAGTTCGGATGAAGAAAACGAAAATTCACAAATTAATAATAATCAAAGCTTATTCGAAGATTCTGATGATAGTGTTAAGGACAAAGATTATATACCTGCTTCTGACACAACCGACACTGATTGCGAAGATTTACTGACCTCTCGTGTTAGAACATTTGTTCCAGAAGAAGATACTACAGCAATTGAAACCAATAACACCGACATTAATATTAACAGATCTTTTCTAGAACATAATTCAACTCAAGTTAATTGTGAGACTGCAGTAAATTTTAATAATTTGGAACAATTAAATCTAATTAATAATCCCGTACAAGAAGGAAAAGGATTAACTAAGTCTGGTTTACCACGGAAAAGACTAGTGTTTGTAGAGTCATTGACAGAAAGAAAGAAGATTAAAAAGCAATTACTGATTGAAAAGCTATCACTTAAAAGGGCATGCATGGAAAATTGTAGACGAAAATGTTCGTCGAACATTAACGAAGACCAAAGAAAGGTAATAAACAATTATTATAGTAAACTTAGTAAAGAATCCCAGGGTATATTTATTAAGGGTATGGTTGAAACGAAAGCTGTTGAAAGAAGAAAACAAACAAGTAGGGAAATACCGAAAAGGAAACTAACATATGCATATTTTCTAACAAACCCAGATGATGTTAAAATAGAAGTTTGCCAACCATTCTTTCTAACAACTTTGGGGTATCACCCAAAAAATGATCAGAGAGTTCTTGCTGCCCTAAAAAGACCCGTCGATCAGCAAAAAGATCGCAGGGGTGTCTATGAAAGAGCCAATAAAATAGACAGAAGTATTATAAAGAGTCATATTTTAAGCTACAATCCTGCAATATCACACTACCGAAGAGAGCATGCTCCTAATAAACTGTATCTGCCCAGTGATATTAATGTGCCAATTATGTACAAAAACTTTTGCGAAAAGTTTCCCAATTTGAAAGTGTCTCTAGAAACTTACCGCACTGTAGTAAAAAATGAGTTAAACATATCTTTTACCCATCTAGGAAACGAAGAATGTGAATTATGTGCAATATTTACACTACATAACCCAGAACATAATAAAAATCCTGATACTACCTGTGATGTTTGTAACAAGTATAATGCTCATAAACTACGATATACAGAAAGCCGAATAAAATATAAAGAAGATGTAGATAATGCCATTGTTGATAAAACTACTATTCGTTATTCCGTAGATTTACAAAAAGTGATCATGTTGCCAAGATTAGACCAATATAAAGCTGCAATTTTTTGCCCCAGAATAATTGCTTTCAATGAAAGTTTCGTGCCATTGGGAAAAACATCCAAAGAAGAAATGCCATTCGCAGTTGTATGGAATGAGTCCATATCAGGTCGCCATCAACATGACATAATTTCAACATTTAGGGCTTTTTTGCTTCACAAACGAGATGCCGAAAATGTTATTTTGTGGGCTGATAATTGTGCATCCCAAAATAAAAATTGGGCATTGATGTCGTTTTTAGTACATATTATCAATAGTTCTTTAATATCTGCTAATACAATCGAGATACGATATTTCGAGCCAGGACATACCTTCATGTCTGCTGACCATTTTCATCATCAGGTTGAGAAAATGTTAGGTAAAAATAAAGTATACGATTTTGATGATTATGTCCAAAGGGTAAAAATGGCAAATAATCGCAAAAGTATTGTCAATTCATTGGATGTTTCAGACTTTTATTTATATGAAGACTTATCGTCGCAATATAAACTGAGAAACATGGAACGCAGGATTTACCTCAAGGATATAATGGTAGTAAAAGTTGAAAGGGGTCAATTCGTGCTTATGTATAAAACGGGTCATAATGAGATGTTTCAATCATTGGACTTCTTACAAGCTAAAATTGTAAAGACCCAAAAGTTCCCTGAGGTTAAGTCTAAAACTATTCCAAGAGGAATCACTGCAGATCGTAAAGCAGAGATTATACAGAAACTTGTACCTCTGATGCCTGAGAATAGAAGGGGTTTTTGGTTAAACATCCCGGTTTCAAATTCCGCAACCAATCTATTCACCGAAGAGTTTTAAAACTCTACCGTTAATATTTAAAAAAAATGTGTTCTTATGAACACAATTTATGTAAGCCTTCATTTTACTAGTCAGTTAAAAGACTTTTTCTATCTTACTATAAACTGCTACAACGGTACTAATATTGTTAATTTGTAAGACTGATTTTATTAAGTTCGTATAACGAGGATCTCATAATCTATATATAATAGTTAAATGTTACATTTATAATCCTAATAAGTTAAATGACTTTTAAAGAATTTAATGTGCCTTCAAAGACTATTTTTATAATGAAAAAATCCAAAGAGAAAACTATCTAATTTTTTGGAAACATAGTGTTTATTTTAGATGTTTTTTCTTGTGTACGAAGGTGTACAAACACGAATTTGAAATGTGTATTTTTTTTTAGAAACAATGCTTAGTTATTTAGTTTTTGATTGTTTCTTGTATGAAGCCTGTTGCGCAAACACGAATTGTATTTTTTTTTAAGTTAGCTTTTATTGTGATTCCAAATGCTTAAAAAAATACAATAAATGGAACTGATTATTACATTTTAGAGTATTTAATAAAGCTGTGTACTTAAACTATAATTGTACTGTGTACTTCTATTAAACTATAATTTCATAAGATATCTTTTGTTTCATTTATCCCAATAATATCGAGGAAGAGTAATTAATTATGGTTCATGGCAGATGCCACAAGTTTTCATATTGCTCCTAGCTATAATTACAGTAAGTGTTTAGATAACATTAGGCAAATTGTGCAATTTTTGTTATTATATTTAAACATTTACCTCATTCTGTTATCATTGTTGCAGTATGTACTTCAAACTAAAGATTGTTACAGTAAGTCACACACTTACTGTACCAATACTAAAAAAAACATTATTTTTTAATTGTCCATTCCTTAACATACATATTTTTTCAAGCTTTACAATTTAAATATTATTACTAAATAAAAAAGAAAATATACAAATTATTAAACAAACACATTTTTATCTAAAACATTTTAGAAAACTTGCTTTTAATTTATACTTTGGGAGAAATGTCAAAAATAAAAATAAAAACTTTGACCGCCTTTTTCTCGAAAGTGTCTCCATGTCACTTACTGTATATATCACAAGCACGGCAGCATGTAGCTCGGCCGAGCGTTCGCTTAACGTGTATGTATATGGTACGAATGTACTTGAATTAATATCAAAGAAAAAAAAATACTGCATAGATAAAAAATAAATAAATAATTATAATTACATAAGTTGATAAAAAATGCTATGCAATAGCTTTACCGCGGCAGTCGCCGAGTGCCACACGTGTTTTTTTTGTCACAGAAACACGTGCATACAAATACTAAGCAACTTCTCGCCCTAAATCATTACACCTTCTCCGTTCCGTCATGGGTAAAAAAGGAGAATGTTATGCAACTAACACACCAATGCAAGTAAAGCTGCAAACAAAACCAACTTGAAAATAACTCACCAATCCAAACCAGACAGAACGCCATTTGTACAGTCGACAAAACAACATTGTATGCGTTGCAAATAGAATTCTATGAGCCGTCAAAACGGGCTCTAAACACGCTCTGCTTTGAATGGGGCCATTATAGACTCCCATTTACATGAATAGGACTCTGTAATGGTACTAAATAGGGCTCAGATAAATGTGGAAGCCTGTGTAGGCTCTATTTGACGTAAACGTAAACGTAACGTACGCTCTATGCTGAGATAGGAGCCTTTTTGGCCTCGCACAGGTTTTTTACTTGTTTATTGTTGTTTTATTTTTTTTCTTTTTTATTGTTAATTTTGTTAGTTTTAAATCCTCCTTTTTTTATTTTTTACTCTTTGTATTTCCTGTGCGTGTCCCAAATAAAATATTTTTCTTTCTTCTTTCTTTTCTTTCTTTCTTTAAAAATATTGTTTATGTAGAATGCGACCTGTTATTTCTTCGGTCGTAACATTCAAGGTAATGTGGATAAACACCTTTTTCGATAAATTATACAAAATAACAAACAAAGATTCCAGTTTTAACAACGCCCCGTTATTAAATGTATAGAGGACCTCTACACAACTGCTAACTCAGTAGGGGTCACCAACATTCCGCAAGTAATGTTTAATGAGCGTAATACATAAGGAGCGGTCCTATTACCATCAACTGGGTACAAATCCAGACACAGTGGCTCCGCTCCGGGACAATACGGAGAAATTCATAACAAAACAAAAATAATTATACGCAATTGGGGTGCTGAGTTCACTCAGCACCCCAATTGCGTAACGTACTGCCTATCACCATCTGAATCATTTGAAGCCTATTGCTAATCCATTGCTTCATATGTTCGAAAAATTTGTCTGCTTAACAACGTAAATAACGCAATGAATGTTGTTGAACTGTCAAAATGAAAGCTATTCCTACTGTTAGTGTGTTACGCAATTACCCCGCAGACCCAAACACTTAGCAGTCGAATTTACGGCCATTAAGACCGACGAGGCAGTTAACATACGCAAAGGTTATTTTCAATGGAGACATTCTAACATTCTACGTCAATAATATTATAATATTATTGGTACCTAGACCTTAGCATGAAGTGCATAACACGTGAAGCCTTATAAATTGCCGTGAAGATTTGTAAATGTGTTCCACAGTTACAAATCAGTTGCAATGAAACTTAATTAATTAAATCGAGAGCTAACCCTGCGGCTATGCAAATCGATTAGCTAATTAATGGAAATCCAATAAATGCGGCAGTTAAGTTCGAAGGAGAATAGGCAGCTAATGTACCGATATATTGCCTAGTATGGTTTTAGTATAGAAATGTGGAGCAGAAGGTTCACACATTACGAAAATGTCAGCAGAATATAACTAAATATGGGTGAAAGGTGATGTTTGATTTTGGGCTACCACTATGTACACTACATAGGTAAATAGGAAAAAAATAGAGGAATTTCATAAAAATACTAACAAATTAATTTGAAGAAGGGTACAGGCGTACAAAAATTATCATTTGGGAAGTTTTTTGATAAGATAACCCTATTTTTAGGGCAACTATGACAGTTGTGTTTGACATGACGTTTGACGACTTTGAGCAGGAGAAGTTATTTGATGATTTTCCAAGCAAAAAAAAAAAAATGTATGCATTTGCCTTTTATTCATCCCTCATGTGGCCCAACATTTTGATCTATAGAAAACAGCAGGTCTAACCATTGTTGCTTATATCTTCCCTTAAGTTTAAGGGGAATGCGGGGGTTACAGATTGTTCCCGTGACCTGCCGCTATTTCATCCGTCCAGTGTTAATTCTGTGCTTAACAATCCGATCTACTTCGCCGTTGGTTTGCTCGAGTGAACCGAGATCAAAGACAGATCAAGACCAAAAGTCGGACCAGACTGTGAGAAGCGCGCCATTAAGCGCTATGGCTCCAGAACTGGTGAGACCGCCGAAATTGCAGAACACATATTCAGTTTTGGTTCTGCCGATTTTTAAAGCCAACATTCTCCAGCTTCTGTTGCAATTTCTCCAATGTGCTCTGGATCTCAGATCCATCTTCACAGACAAGAACAATGTCATTGGCAAACAGCATGCACCAGGGTGCCTCTTCCTGTATGTCCGACGTCAGAGCGTCCATAAGCAACAGGAACAGGTAAGAGCTTAAAGTTGATCCCTAGCGCAAGCCCAAAGCCACACTGAGGTCGTCGGTATTGCCAGCAGCCGACCAGAAGTAGGTACGAGATTGACTGTACCTAGAAAGAATGTACATAGCAAGAATTAATTCTACATACGTCCCGGGCAAATCTTTCTATTTCAAGGCCAACCACAACACATCCTGAGGTACCATATCATACGCTTTCTCCAGATCAATGGACACCATGTGCAAGTTCCTGCGTGCACGTCTGCACTTCTCGCACCATTGGCGAAGTGCAAAAATGGCGTCCATTGTTCCTCGACCTGACATAAACCCAAACTGGTTCGGGTTAACATCACTCTCTTCTCAGTCTTTTCTCTATTACTTTGTCCCATACCTTCATACTATGTGACATAAGCTTTCTCTGTCGACATTTGTTGCAGTCCTGTACATCACCTTTATTCTTGAAGATGGGCACTAACGAACTATTGCGCCATTCTTGTGGGATCCCTCCTTCAGGCAACAGCTTATTGAAGAATAAAGTCAGCTACATACATCCATCTTCTTTTAAACACTTCCATACTTCCTACTGGTATATCATCTGGGCCCATAGCCTGCCCATTTTTCATACCTTACAACTGCCTTTCTTACTTCATCCATGCTAATTTCCCTCACTAATCGGCAATAAAGGTCACTGTAATTTTGACAGCGATGCAAACTCAGAGATAAAATAACTGTGAACGGACTATATACTCTAATCGCGTCAGATAATTATTTATTTAATTCGTATTTTTTACGCACTGATTGGATTTGACCTTCTTTATTGTCTTCTCTGTGGTTTAAGTACCGGCTTTACAAGCGTCTGCTTCTGTGTTCTACTTCATTTCATGACGTCATAATGTCTCGGTCACGTGATTTTAATGTTCTGATTATACGTCGATAACCATGTCAACTGGATCAAAATTATACTATTAAAAATAGAGTTTCTGGCAAGAGAAGAATAGGTATTCAATATTTTATGTGACCATTTTAAAACGGGTACCTACATAAAACCGGGAACATCAGTGTTTCCTAACCTTTTAGATCTTGTCACCCCTATGACTTAGCTAGGGAAACGAATTTACTCCCCCTTCTCCCTCATTTTACCAATGAATATATTACATATAAATACAAATTGACTTTATTAGACATAAAAATTGCACAAAAATATTGCGTAAGTTCTTACAATCAAATTACACAGCTCGGGCATGAAAGGCACTGGCAAGCTAGATTCGGTCTTATTGGTCTAATCTTTGTTATATGTTACCAGCTTATTACCCTCGCAGAATACCAGTTTTACACACCCAGGGGTAATTACACCCAGGTTAGGAACCATTGGAGTAGATTATATTCAGCAATTACTAATCTGTCCTTTAATCTATCCAAAGGCTGTCTGTAAAAGATCGCTTTTACCGATAACACCGCCCATTGTGTCATCCTGTGTAAAAATGTATACATTTTTATCTGTAATTTTTATGGTGTACATAATAAAGAGTATTCTATTCTATTCTGCCAGAACCTATTGAGATTTACAATTCTTGGATCGTGAAATAAAACCAGCCTGTGTGAATTACAATTTAGCAGTGTTAAGTACATAGTTATAAATGTTATATCCGATTCACGGTTTGAAGAACTTCAAAAGGCAAAGTACGAACACCAATTCAACTGCCAAATGCAATGATCATGCCAATTTTTCGCCATTTATTTTAGAATAATTTGAGGTCCTTTTTAAAACACAGTCCGTCTGATAAGCAGATGATAATGATCCATGAACATCGCATCGAAATCCCTAAAACCTCTCAACTTTTCAGTGAATCTGAATGGGTTACACGAAGCCCATTAAACAAGGTAAAATGCCCTAAAGTGTGGCACAAAATCTCAGGGGGGCAAGGTACGTTTGTGGCCTAAATGACGCCACTTAGCAATTAGCACGTGGGAAACTTTGCTCTTAAGGTACGTGTCCCTGCTTTATAGGTCCCTTAATTATATTCAGGGGTTGGTGCGAAGAACTGAAAATGCATGATAATTTAACTTGCTCGGTAGGATCTGATTTAAAAAGGAGATTATGGGACACTTTTCCAAATAGTTTACTACTTCCTTTCATCTCTCTTTATGTCGTAAAAATTACTCTAATGTTCACATTGTAGTTACATTATATAATTTACTAGCTGATCGGACAGACGTTGTCCTGTTTGCTAGAATTCGATCGCAGCGCCACCTATCGGGTCCAATTGTGAATATAAACCATCCAGGGACCCACACAAACACACATTAAAAATTTCATCAAAATCGGTCCAGCCGTTTAGGAGGAGGTCAGTGACATAAACACGTACAGTAGAATTATATATATGTATAAAGATTTATAGTTAAACAGGATCTAAAAAGACCCATCACATAGCCGTCAACTACGCATTTTTTACATGAAACTAAGTAACATAGCACAAACATAATTGCTGGGAAACGAATTTTATTTTTATGTGAAAAGTCGGTTTTTACGGTAGTGCGTAATGCACGCAAAACATTGTGCTTATGGGTGCATGCAACGGTACAGGGGTCGTGGGGGTATTTAAACTTGTGTTATAGCATTAAAAACTTATTTTCGTAAAAAAACGTCAGTTACAGTTGAAATTTTTACCTTCAATATCTCCGTAACCAGAAGGATCCCACGTATGTTCCAGTACAAAAAAAAAATTACAATGACGGGGAGTACAAATGAGTCTCGGCTTCGTTTACTGTCTTTTTACACCCGTTATAATATATAACCAACTGATCATCAGATATTTGACATTTTATTGGTATCATTATACTATTATTACAATTTATTTATTTATTATTTATTTATTTATTGTTAATTAAAACGGTAACACCAATTACATTAATTAACATAGAGATTGAAACAGGTATAGTAAACAAAAATATTGCATATACTAAAAAATAATGGAGGACACCCTAGCATACTTTCTCCGCAAAACATCAGACATATACGCATAATTCTACTCCATTCATCAGCAAACAGATCACATTCTGGAGAATAAACTCTCCGATAATGTAATCAGACAGTCCGGATAGAATCATTGGAAACGAATTGGTAATCGTAAACTGAATACACAGATAAGAACCACATTATTTATAAGAAACAAGATCTCATAAAAGAAAAGCAGTGATATTCTATGATCTAACAGTTTTTCCACTAATTAGCAATTAAAATTTAAAGGCTCACAGGTAGAAACAACTACCAAATAGCTCAATAAAGTAAGTTTTTCAGAATAACTTAAATACTTAACTTATTAATGTAACTTCCGCGGTAATAAAAACACTAAACAACATAGTTTTAATCGACCCACATAATGACAACGCCGGTTTCCTGCAGTCGTTAAAACTTCGAGTGCACCTCGATTTCGAAACATTATAGTGACAATGTATTAACTCTGTATTTTGTAAAGTTACACTGCTGGAACTTTGGTCTGAGCTACAACTTTTTGTGTAAAAGGGGTTTATGTCAAAGAACTTCGCTCTAAGTTAGTGAGATGGCAAAGAAAAGGGCACTCTCTGCAGGAGCTACGCAGTACATTGATCTTTGTGGTAGTTTGTAAATCACACTCACTTATTTATGCACATCAATATTGTTTAGCTGTGCATTCCTCTAACATAGCATTTAAGTAAAGCAATTGAGTAATCATGGACAGAAGCAATTCTTTTTATTGCTTTATTTTCTTACTATTTGTTACCAATAAAATAAAAAAGTCCCCTAGTGGGATTTATGGATGTTCGTAGGTGTGTCCGTGGCATCACAGCGGGCTCTATCAAAATACCAGCGCTGCGGAATTATTTTTTTTTAATTTATCGTACCATTATGCTGAGATAGGAGCCTTTTTGGCCTTGCACAAATATTTTATTTTTACTTGTTTATTGTTGTTTTTATGTTCGTTTTGTAGGTTTTAAATGCTCCTCTTTTATTTATTTTTTATTTGGATTTCCTTTGCTTGTCCCAAATAAAATATTTTTCTGTCTTTCTTTCTTTCAATAAATCTATCAAGGGAATCGTTCGTCTACTCATTTACATAACATAACATACCTTACAGGTTTACATAACATTTTCACTGTTGGCAATTACACCCCAATACCCTGGACTTAGAAGTGTTAGGTTATGTTAATAGACTGCCTCGTTTCACTAGTGGTTGCAAGCGCTACTGCTGGGTATGAGGTCCTGGGTTCGCTTCCCGGGTCGGGCAAACATTGTTTTGTCAAAGTGGTTGACCAGAGTAGGTCTACTAGAGGCCTAATGAAAACAACAAAGTCCTTGCCTTTGCTTGAATCTTCAACATCATCATGATATGCTATTAGGCCGGGTGCCATCACCTTATGGCTTCACATCAGATACAGAATCCACTGCTCCACACAATAAAGTTATACCAGATCACAATACCAGAAAGTAAATAAGTCCTGAAGTTTATTTCCTCTGAACCAAAGGCATACCTACATAAGTTTACCAAAACAATACTTTTGGCTGATTAAATACATTCTTACCAAAAGTGTCACAAAAATAACTGAACTAGTTTTAATGACTGTAATATACATAATTAAATTAAATTTTGATGATGTGCATGGAGGCGCAGGCAGGATTCAGAGAGGGAATGGGCTGCATGGAACAAATCTTCCCCCTAAGGTGCATAGCCGAAAAACATCTGGCAAAGCACAAGAAAGTCTACTGTGCTTTCGTTGACTTGGAGAAGGCTTAAGACAGTGTGTGGAAGGAAGAACTGTGGCCGACAGTATCCTTGTACGGTGAGGACTGGCGCTGGGTACGGACACTGAAATCTTTATACAAGGATTCCAGTGCTTGTGTTAGGATAAATGGTTATACACAAACTAGTTCTGCATCGCGAGGGGTGTTAGACAGGGTTGTGTAGCGTCACCTTGGCTGTTCAACTTGTACATATAGATATAGATAATAGAGGATAGTTGTTTGACAGATTTGAAAGAGTGCAGATTGACGATAAATGAGTTGCCTGTCAAATGCCTTCTCTACGCAGATGATTCAGTTCTACTTGCATCGTCAACAGACCAGTTGTAAGACATGGTGACTGTGATGGATGACGCATATAAGATGAAAGGGATGAATATAAATGTGAATAAGATGAAGGTGTTTGAAAGAGAAGAGGATGTATCGGTGAGTGATGCGAAAATAAATGATAAGAGTATGGAGCAAGTAAGTGAGTTCGTATATCAGAGGGAGTTTATTTACAAGGGAGGGAAGGGGAAGGGAAGGGAAGTAAAAGCGGGAAATATAGTGAATGGTGCTAGACATGCAATTGTGACCAACCATTTGATGTCTAAAAAGGCACGACTGGCTGTTCCCAATGGTGTGCTGGTGCCCACGCTTATGTATGGAAGTGAATGTTGGGTGTGGCAAAAGAAGCATGAAAGTAGAATAAATTGTGTGGAAATTTGTTCATGCGAAGCATGTGTGATGTGACTATGAATGATAGGCTAAGGAATGACGTGCTAAGGCAACGATGTGGTTTAAAAGAAGATGTAGTGACAAAAACTGAAAAGAGTATGCTTAGATGGTTTGGTCAAGTTGCAATTAATGAATAAAAAGCGACTAACAAAATGTGCGCCCTAGGAGGACATATAGTGACCCTATTGGTGAAGTTCTTCAGAAAGGTCAGGTGCGTAGTACTCGCAAAAGCTCCTTGTACAACTATACATTTTTGTTGGAGTAACCGAATACCCGAGTATCACTAAAAACAGTATTTTCACAGAATGACAAATCATGAATAAGTAACACGGCAAATGTACCCCATCAAATTCCAGGTGCTCACCCCGGTAACTTAACGTGAAAAGGATATTGTTTTCCTTTTATGAGATTGCTTTTTAACGCAGATTTATATTTTTGTTCTGTTGTGAATGTGTAGTTTTGTTTTCTTTAATAATAACTTTTATCAAGCGTAGGTAATATAAATGTAGAGTTTTCAAAATAGAATAGTAATCTTAATTAGTAGTTACAAAATAAAATACAAAAAAATCAAAATGTAGGTATGCACGCTGTCATATCAAGCTATACATTTCCAGTATAAGTTGACTTCTCATTGTACAAAAAGCCTATACAATGCGAGGTCAGCTAAAACTGGAAATGTATGGCTTGATATGTGGCCATGTGTACAGCTGTTAAGGTATAGAAACATTCATTTGTCACAAAACAGAACCTAAGAGAGATATTTATTGGTAAAGTTCCATTCAACCACAAATAATCTGAAAATACAAAAAGATACGATATAGGCAAAGTCAAATTAATAATAATAATAATAGAAAAAATAAGCAAATACGTTGACCTCAAAGAAGAAGTTACAAGAATTTGGAGACAAGATAAAGTTTATGTCGTTCCTGTCGTTCTCTCTACGACAGGTGTTATTCCCAACCATCTCCTCCGGAGCCTAAAATTAATAGATCTAGAAGAATCCCTTTAAATTAATCTGCAGAAAGCAGTCATCCTAAACACATGCAGAATCGTTAGGAAGTTCATGCAGTTAGACGAAAGTACACTCTCGCCAAAAAATTCATCACACGCTACATTTACTTGGCTTTGGCCCGTTAATGTAGCTAAAACCAGCCTAAAAGCTGAGAAAAAAGAACACTCCCGATAAAAATAATAATCCATTTATTTCAGGCGACGCAGGCCTTTAGATAAATATCTTAACCTAAACATACATAAAAAAAAAAAAATGTTTATTCTGCACAAACAAAATGCACCTAACAAATGAACGACATTAATTTTGAGACATACAAAATAGCAACAACAACAACAACACAACAACAACAAATTATTGTACACGAAGTGATGACTGTGTCGGCGTCGTGTTGCGCTGCGTGGTGTCGCGTAACCTCCCACGAAAACGTCGGTACGCCACACCTTTCGGCCAAAACTCTTCTTTCATGAAAGTTTCTAGGTACTGAGTTGGAACCCGCACCACAAACGACTTGAACTTTATGTTATGGCGTGACTCCAACTTCTTTACTCTCAAGGTCCACTTAAATTAATGTTTCATCAAATTGACTATCGACTTGTCCGTACAATTGAATCACAACTGTCATTCTTTGACAGTTGTATGTAATAATAGTCATTTCACACAACACAACACGGAAATTTGACGTAGTGTATCAATTTAATAAATAATAAATTTCCCTGAACATTTAGGGAAATTAATTGCTTGTCCATTACAATTCATTTCCCTGACCATTCATGGAACTTTACCCCGAAAATCTAATTGAAAACGTTTAACATATACAAACATAACATTACGCCAAGTTTCCCCGAAGGAATATACAGAGGATTATAATACACCAAAGTGGCCATTTTACTACTGAGAATCCCAATTGGAGAACCGAATCACACTTTGTCTGACCCGCGATCGAACCGAAGACACTACGCTCAGCAGTCACGTTTGTGACCATTAGATTTACCTACCAGGCAAACGTTTAATTTGGACCAAGAAAATGGAGTACAAGTACCTACTTGAACTCCATTTTCTTGTTTGAGATTGCCGTACACGGCCATAATAACACATCGAGTTTAACAGAAAAACAACGTTTGTCTTGTGTGGCATTAATTTTCTAAAGCTGAACAAGGTGCTGTAGTTATAAAGTATACATAGTTATACAGTCAAGGATATGGATTGTTTTCAGATACCAATCTACATGGTCTTGGCATGATCTGACCAAGATTATGTATGGACTTTAAAAGAGGCTATGACCTCGTGAGTTTGTTTCGGCCTTTCTGCTCAGAGTAGTCAGATAGGAAACGCTGACCTCATCTAGTTTAAAAAATATGATTAACGTGTAAAAGTGTTTGTACAAACCTACTTACAGAAATAAAATCATTTATCATTTATCAAACTGACATACTTCGTCAAATTGCCGCGTTATAGCCATTTCATACAACAGTCTAAGAATGACACTTTTGATTTGAATATACGGACAATTTAAGTTGGTAGTCTTTTTGGTAAACAGCTAATTTCCCAGACACAATCAGAAAACAACACATCGAGTTTAAAAAAAAGTAACGTGGTCTCTGTCAGTCATACTTGCGTGACCGTCTCTTTGTAATTCTGGATGTATCATATAAAAGACCGGATAGTGTAGGTATAGTACGATTCAAACTTAATGGCGGCTAACAAGAGCGGGAACACGAGGCAAATCGCTGCGCAGTAACCAATTCACGTGTCAGCGGGGGTAAGGAGTGAGGTACTGTGCAGCAAATAGTGCACTTCACAGCCGCCAATAAGTTTAAATCGTACTGTACACTTGTATCATCATTGCTAGAAGGTGTCATGGTCAGGCAATAACAGGCAATCACGTTAATTCACCGCTCGATTAATTAAAACGGAAGCAATAAACTCGCAAAAGTACGTTATTGACGCTGTCATTGACATGTGTTTCAATATACGTCCCGAAGCAAGAAGAGAAGGATTTAAATGGACACGATATTGTTATTTTTTTTTTATTATTTATGATATTTTTCAATTGCTGAACCCTCTTAATGTACCAATACGATAATTGTAAATAATACAATTATAAGATATCAGGCATTTACCAGAGAGATGTTTTTTTTTTCAACTATATTCTGTACTTAGCTGCGGGGTAATTGCGTAACACACTAAGAGTAGGAATGGCTTTCATTTTGACAGTTCAACAACATTCATTGCGTTATTTACGTTGTTGACCAGACAACAGTTTCGAACATATGAAGCAATGGATTAGCAATAGGCTTCAAAATGATTCAGATTGTGATAGATAGTGTGACACGCAATTAGAGTGTTGGTCTATGGCTTTTCACACTGACTAGTTCACAGCATAGACATATTTCACGACACACAGGCTAGTAATGTGTGCAACAACAAAAACTTAATCTTACTTAACTGTCATCTTCAAACGACTGGCAGAAACAAAACGATGATTAAACTCATTTAGCGCTAAACGCACTTAGTGATTAGTGGTGCAAGCGGGCCTAAGTGCCGTATGCCAAGTTCTGTGCCAATTTCTTGTAATTGTAGTACACAAACAATATTGAAATATTCCAATCATGATGCACAATTCAACACTGTCATCTCCAGACCTATTCACTGTTCATTTCAGCCCACTCTACCCTCCCAGGTCACAATATGAACGAATGTAAACATGCCAAATGCTGACTCACTGTTCCTACTGCATGATTGATGAGGGTGGGAAGGGGAGCCGTGGCATTGGTTTCTATCGGAAAGGAAATAAGTACAGCTGGCCTGAATAGATTTGCGAGATTTTATTAAGATGACAGTTTATGTGTATGTACTATTTTCGAAAAAAATGTGCTATCGTGCTACCCAATAACTTTGTTGTGGAGGGCAGGTAGGCAGTTGCTCCATGTAAAATACTGGTATTCCATCCGGTTGAACTAGAAAGCGACCTCGACGTAGTTTGGATAAATGCTAGGCAGATAATGAAATTCATAAATACATTGAACATTTTATGTACAGAACCTTCATTTATTTTATTTAAGTCACTAATTAGTAGATACTCATTTACATACAAATCATAGCACATAAACCAACCAAATCATTATATAATTTGTTATTTAATAATGTTATCTACAAAAACAGCGATTAAGTAACTAGGTACTCACACCGTTATCTACAAAATGGCAGAGTTCAAGTATTTGTTTATTCAAATCAAAACATCTGACAGTGATAAGCTACTAATTCCAGCTGCAGTGAATCTGTAAACGTGAACCATGAAGGTCGTAGTTACTGGTGCTGCAGGGTTCTTGGGCTCTCGAGTGGCTGATGCCTTGCTGAGGAAACAGCCTCCGTGTCCTCTCGATGTGACAGAACTTATACTTACCGACGTCATCACACCTCCAGCGAGGGTTGAGAGCTATGTCAAAGTTTTGGCTCTCGACCTGACGAAACCATCAGCTGCCGAAGAACTCATTGACGAAAATTGTGATGTCATCTTCCACCTAGCTGCCGTCGTCAGTGGTCAAGCAGAAGCTGAGTTCGATTTCGGGTTAAAAGCTAACTTCGATGCAACACGACTACTTCTAGACGCAGTACGAAGAAAAGCACCTAAAGCGAAATTCATTTTCGCTAGTACAGTCGGTGTTTTTGGAGGTGATCTGCCGCCGATCATCGATGACCTGACTGCTGTGATGCCTCAGACCTCATACGGTACAGCCAAAGCCATGTCCGAGCTACTTATCAACGATTACTCTCGACGTGGCTACGTAGATGGTCGTATTGTGAGATTGCCAACAGTGAGCGTTCGTGCAGGAGTCGCCAACGCTGCAGTGACGTCATTTGCCAGTGGAATAATTCGGGAACCTTTGAACGGAAAGGTGTCGATATGTCCCGTGGATAAAAAGCAGGATTTGTGGTTGACGAGCCCTGCGACTGTAGTGCGTAATATCGTGCATGCCGCAACGTTGGATTCTAGTATGTTGGGCAAATGGCGAGCTATCAACTTACCAGGAATGTGTGTATCTGTAGGGGATATGTTAGCAGCTCTACGTGTGGTGGCTGGCGATCAGGTGGCCTCTCTAGTTCGCTTTGAGTATAACGAAACCATTGCTCGCATGGTTGCAACATTCCCAATAAAATTTGATAACAGCCGCGCTCTGAAACTCGGGTTTACAGTGGATATCAACTTTGCGGATGTGATTCGTTCATATGTGAAGGATGATTTAAATAATGTTATAACAGCACCTACCACATAGGTACAGATAGATGAAACAAATGAATTAATTTGAAATATAATAAAAAGTGGATTTTTATTTTTTTGTAAGAGATTTTTCTTAACCTTCCTTTTATTTTAAACTCATTTAATATAAGTTGGTGGCATCACATTCATACTCAATCCTTTTGCTCACCACGTTTTCCTCATTCCTTTATAAATTATGTACCCTAAATATAGCAACAGAAAGGCTTTTATTAAATAAAGTAGCCATTTTATTCAACTATTTAAGAATGATAGTTGTGATTTTAATATAGGTCCGTATCGGAAAGAAAATAAATATTGCAAGCAAGTTGACTGCCAATTTTATTGTCAGTACAATTAAGTTGGTAGTCAATTTGCTTGTCAATTTATTTCCTTGGCTTTACATGAACTTCGGAGGATTGTTGTATATCGTGTATTATGGGGTCTACTCCGAAGTGATAAAACCGAAGTATCGGCCGAACATTCGAACGTTTCCTACTACAACATTCATTCATTTTCGTTCCATCGGTTCGGGTTGGTTCGGATCGGACTGAACTTCATTTTGACATTTGTTGTTTCGTTAATCCTACTCTGACCGAAAAAGTCCGACCGATAATTTGAGTTGACAAGAGTTACATCGTCAAATTAATGTCTAAATTCACGACAGCAAAATAGCTATCTTTTGAGTTTCGTAAGTATCTGGTTTAATGAATTATTACGATTATCTTGAGTTTTATATTTGCTAAAAATGTTAAAGTGAGAGTGCCATACTTATAATTGTAGAGAAATGGCTGTACGTATGTTTTTGGTGGAAGAGGCTCTCAGAGAAGAGCGTAGAAGGAATCGCAGATGACTTTGTGACTGCTTCAATACAAATTTAGTGCCCGACCTTGAGTTTGTAGTTAATTACAGACTCAATCGAACACTGTATGAAGAACTCTGCCAGGACATAGTGCCCCTGTTACCTCGGAAGCGTAATAGCCGTGCAATTGAGCCTGCTACAAAGGTGAAAGTTAAAGTCGATAAAATAGTAATTCATGATGTATTGAATGGAAAGTCAAAAATCGTTATTTTTAAATAGGTACGTTCATAGTACACTTTCTTAAAAAGACAAGTATTACATACTATTAATGAAAATTAAGGAGAGGCAAATTATATTTCACAAACAACAGTTTTGCGGCTTTGTCACCTTCTAAACGATTTCTTAGGGGTTCATAAATTCGGCGGTAAGACCCCTCTTTGAGGAGTGGCTTGAGAGGCGCCATGGCCTCCTCACCTTCCGCCTGACGCAGGTCCTCACCGGACATGGCTGTTTCGGGAGGTTCATGTTTCGGATAAGGCGGGAGGAAACGCCCGGGTGTTATCATTGTGTGGATCGACCGGAGGACACGGTGGAGCATACGGTGAAGGTCTGCCCGGCTTGGGCGGAGCACCGCCGTATCCTAGTGGCGGCGATCGGCGGCGGCGACCTCTCGCGTCCGACCCTGGTTCTGGCCATGGTACGGAGCGACAGGGAATAGGAAGCCGTCACCTCCTGCTGCGAAGCAGTAATGCTCGCGAAGGAGGGGGCGGAGCGCGAGAGGGAGAGGCAATCACTGCGCCCTCGCGCCCCTAGTCACCGCAGGAGGAGACACCCTGGGCGTCGGGAGTCGATTGCCGACTCCCGGCCACCGTAGGCGCGGGCTTGCGGACGGCGAGCAATGGGCAGCTCGCCGTCCGGTAAGGACCAGGCCCGGGTCGACGGCGCGTCGTGTTCCGCGCGCGCCTCAAAGAGATGTCAGCAAAATTGACGGGGTCCGATAGGACCGATGCCTGCCGGGGCTGCGGATTGTTCGAAAGAGTTACCGTGGCCCTGGCGCACAGGCAACTGAAGGAACACGGGTGGGTTTTAGTCAGTAAGAGTCTGACACGCCCTTCCGCTCCGCCCAGAGCGGGAGAGGTCATTTGATGATATCCCACAAAAAAAAAAAAAAAAGGGTTTCATAAATTAAGCCAGCTGCACTAAATAATTGTTCACTTGGCACTGAACTTGAGGGCGCTGATAAATACGTGCGAAAGATGGGAGCAAAAACTTTATATTTAATGTTATTTTTTCTTCACCACAATAAAGGGTCGTCGTCTAATCTGGTTTTCTTTATTATATTCACCAATTAATTATTTCCATTTCCTAAGGTTACTATTAGGGCTGTTGATTCTTGACCATTTCGCACGCAACACGCAGCCGAGCGGCCGCGTCGTCGAGCGTCGCTGCTCGCGCGTTGAATACAAAAAAAAAATGAAAACAAAAAACAACAAAAAAACAAAACAAAAAAAAAACAAAAAAAACAATGAAATTCGTAATAACGAATTTACGACATTAATAAATCTCCGTTACAACTCCGCAAAAATTTTGCAGAGGCCGAGGTACGATTTCTTGCGGAACTTCCACAGTAACGGAGGCGGAGGCGAAGTTCCGTTACAACCCTTTTAAAGTATATTTAGCTTGATTTTTGTTGACATCTTATAACTTAACACTTCAGAACATTTTACACTTCAGTCAGCACTTGATAATAAATAACCTAAATATGGTTCGCTTTATCGACAGTGACAGACGAGATTTGTTTTGAGTTAAAGTACATTTTTTCCTGGTGTTGCAATAATAAAAAACTCAAGCACCGCTTGTTTGTTTACTTGTCATCCTTTGACTTTTTTATTTTGACAATCGGCAGAGACATAGACGATCTGTATGTCTGCTACAAATAAGTATGTATATTGTTTTTTGAGAAATATTACAATGTTTGTAGGTATAAATACTGAATTAAAAGCAAAGTACAATTTCCTTATTATAAAAAATATTTTACTCCGTAATTCAACAGTTAAAATATATCAAAATGAATATGAATGACAAATAAAAACAAATCGATAAAACTTTCAACTCTAGCACTACAATTCATTCGGTCCGACACTCTTCCGAACATTGACTATGGTGCCGACCGCACTGAGACAATGCGAACTTTGTTCATAGTAGGACAGCAATGTAAACTTCGGTCGTGTTTCGGTCGGTCCCGAACATTTGGATATGCACTTCAAAGTAGACCCTATACACGACTCATAACAATCCCCCGAAGTACATGTAAAGTAAAGGAAATAAATTGTCAAGTCCTTTAGGTTAGAAAAAAGTTTCTTCCTAGCTTGTCTCTGACATATTTTTAGGTACTTGTCAATATTGAACTATAAGGCTACGCGAGAAATACGATTTCAATCGTTGCGATTTTTAAAATGCGAATTAAAATCGCAACCGAAAATAACTTTTCAAGCGAATTCTCAAGCTATTTTTTACCGCAGTGCGCAGACCACATACTTGTATTGGTTGTTTTCACAGATTTCCGATTATTATCCGTAACGCTTAAAATTTGTAATGCGCGCTAAGCCTTAGATTTATTTTTAACCGAAGAAAAAAAAGAAGGAGGAGGTTCTCAAGTCGACACGTATACACGAACACACGTAGGTATATATACAACATTAGTTTTAGTATATGCGAAACCTGAATATAGTTTGTTCAGAATAAGTAACTGAATCGATTCCAATGATTTTTAAACCATGTTATATTTTGTCGCAAAAATATTTTAAAAATGTTACAAGTTGGACACCGAGCGACACTAAGTACCTATCCGCAATCATAAGCGCACAACACAGGTCACGGCAGGTCAAAGCGGCACTAGGCGCGGGCGCACAGCGGGGCGGGGGTAAAACAACCCCTTCAGTCGCCCAGACGCTACAGGTTGACGCGCACGTCTTACGCTCCCTTTCAGTTACAATACGCCTTCGGTGTGTGGTGATAACGTATCTATGGCAGTGCGACAGTACGAGGAGCAATTCGGCATCAGAGTATCGTGAAACACAATGCTTTCCGCCACGCAAAAATCTAGGAACTACAGTACCATTCGGCCTCCGACAGCAGTCGACAGAGGAGTGAGTCGAATTCCTACCACAGTCCAAGACAGAATTTTGGACTACATGGCCAACAAACCTACAGCCTGCTGTGTTAAGTAATACGATATTTAACAGTTTTTATCCACTTTGAACTTTAAGTGTTTGGCATAAGGTGGAACAAATCGGTGTGATGGAAAATGTTATTACCGGATAATTACAATTATTGTCAATGAGCGCGAGACGACGCGAGAGGCGCGTGCGGTGCATTGGCGCCGCGTGGTGACCATGTTTTTGTACGGTCAACCAGGTAATATAACAAGCTTATAACTTTGTGATTTTTCATGATACAGTTTTGAAATTTTGTAAATAGATTCTTTACATAAAAATACTAGACACGTGTTTCGGGTATTGCATATACTAAAACTAATATTGTATACATATATTTATGTTTGACCATGCATAACTCTTTACAGAGTAGGCAGTCAGATTTTGATGATTCTTTTTTTATTGGAAAGGGTATACCTCGAAGTATGTCTCATTTAAACTGAAATACGAAGTCCACCAATCTTTTTTTTTGGATGGGAATTCGTCAAATGACCTCGCCCACTCTGGGCGGAGCGGAAGGGCGTGTCAGACTCTTACTGACTAAAATCCACCCGTGTTCCTTCAGTTGCCTGTGCCTTCAGGGCCACGGTAACTCTTTCGAACAATCCGCGACCCCGGCAGGCATTGGCCCTTTCGGACCCCGTCAATGATGCTGACATCTCTTTGAGGTGCGCGTGGAACACGACGCGCCGTCGACCCGGGCCTGGTCCTTACCGGACGGTGAGCACTGGGTAGCTCACGCAATCCCGCGCTTACGGTGGCTGGGAGTCGGCAATCGACTCCCGACGCCCAGGGTATCTCTTCCTGCGGCGACTAGGGGCTCCCTCACGCGCTCCGCCTCCTCCTTCGCGAGCATTACTGCTTCGCAGAAGGAAGTTACGGCTTCCCAATCCCTCTCGCTCCGCACCATGGCATGAACCAAGGCCGGACGTGAGAGATCGCCACCGCTGATCGCCGCCACGAGGGTACGGCGGTGCTCCGCCCAAGCCGGGCAGACCTCCACCGTATGCTCCACCGTGTCCTCCGGTCGATCCACACAATGATAACACCCGGGCGTTTCCTCCCGCCTTATCCGAAACAGGAACCTCCCGAAACAGCCATGTCCGGTGATAACCTGCGTCAGGCGGAAGGTGAGGACGCCGTGGCGCCTCTCAAGCCACTCCTGAAAGACGGGACTTACCACCGCAATTGTGGCGTGCCCTAGGTTGGGTTGCGAAAGTCGCACTCTCCATGCCGCCATGAGATCCCGCCGAAGCTCTGTCCGCTGTGCCACGATTTCTCGCGGTAACGGAGTTACGCCCCGGCGTTTCGCCTCCTAGCGCCACTCCCAAATGTGCGCGAGGACTTTTGCCTCCGGTAAGGAGGCTCGCCGCCTCGCAGGAGACCGTGTGGTATCCCCGGTCCAGCCGGATGGCCATGACCCTCTGCAGGGCAGTATTTAAGCATGTGGAGGCCCCGGGGCAACCAAAAAGTGTAGGCCCCAAAAATTTTGTGGAACAGACGAATAGAATAGAATAGAATAGAAATTTTATTTGCTTAAACATGTGTATACATACAGAATTAAAATAATACGAGTACATGCATGAAAGATCTTAAATAGGCGTGGGTCATGACATGTCTGCCTATTTAAAGGCGTGCAAATATGTTAGGTACAGATTCAAATTATACGAATACATTACATTTATACATTAAATTATAAAAAAATTAAAATTAAAATTAAACAATATTACTTTAGTCATTTACACATTATCATTACATCATCCATTTATATTTATTATTTAATTTACTAACACAAGGAGTCATTAAAAAATTCTTTTATACTGTAATAAGCTTTTTGTACCAAAAACGATTTCATAGTTTGTTTAATTTGCGGTATTGTTTGCTCCTTCCAACTTTTGGGCAATTTACTGTAGACAATTGGTGCCATGCAGAAAACACTTTTGCTCATAAGTGCAGTTTTTGATGCGTGTGCACATAGTTTGCTATCATCACGTCTATTTCGTGGGAATTTGTCTGCCATACGGGTGAACAAATGTGGATTTGTTTTTACGAACATAGCTATTTCAAATATATACAGTAAGGGTAATGTTAAAATCTGATGTTTTTTGAAATAAGGTTTACAGCTATCAGTAGTTTTGAGATTAAACATCGATCTCAAGCAGTACTTTTGTCTTTTGAAGATGATATCCCTATCGGTTGAGTTACCCCAGAAGATAACAGCATATCTAATGACGGATTCAACTAAACCATAGTAGGCTGTTAGTAAAGCATCTGTATTAAGAGTTCGTGATAGTCTATATAACGCATATGCACTACTGCTTATTCTTTTGGCTAGAGCCTCAATATGCGCTTTCCAATTTAAGTTTCTGTCAATTGTTAGTCCCAAAAATTTTGTAGTATTAGCTGTCTGTATTTTATTATTATTATATTCGATGTCAAGATTAGAAAATAATGATGATCGTTGGCTAAAGTGCATAATCAAAGTTTTATTAATATTAATTTTTAAATTATTATCATTTAGCCATGTTACTGCTTCAATTAATGTATTTTTTATGTCTGTTTCATAAGTATTTTTATTATGGCATGGTATCGTTATCGTACTGTCATCCGCAAACAGTGTCATGGGATATTTAACGGATTTGGGGAAGTCATTAATATAGAGTGTAAACAAGTGCGGTCCGATTACACTGCCTTGCGGAACTCCATGAGGGACGGTACGTTCGAGTGAAGTGAAAATCTCTTCACGTTTGGTGCTCATATTTATTCTATTAATTTGCGTTACTTGTTTTCTGTCTTGTAGGTATGATTGTATTAGATTAAATATGTTTCCTCTAATACCATATGCATAATGTTTATTTAGTAATATACGGTGTTGGACATAATCAAATGCCTGTGTCATGTCGCAGAAAATGGCACAGATTGATGTATTTTTGTCTACGTTTGTCATAACAGTATGCAAAAAGTCGTATATGGCCAAGTTTATTGTTTTTTTCTCCCTAAATCCTTTCTGTTCATCACAGATTATATTATTTTTTTCAAAATATGTATTTAATTCCCTATAAATATATTTTTCGACAATTTTTGAAATTATTGGTATTAATGAAATTGGCCTATAATATTCTATTAGTTCCCTATCCTGTTTCTTAAATAACGGTTTAACAATAGATTTTTTTAGCGCAGTCGGAAATATACCTTCACTGATGCTTAAATTAATAATGTAGCTTATGGGGCCCCGCCGGTTGAACGCGTCCCAAAGGGTCATGGCCATCCGGATGGTACGGGGATACCGCACGGTCTCCTGCGAGGCGGCGAGCCTCCTTGCCGGATTACCGCCGTGGGATCTGGAGGCAAAGGTCCTCGCGCACGTTTGGGAGTGGCGCGAGGAGGCGAAACGCCGGGGCGTAACTCCGCTGCCGCGAGAAATCGCGGCACAGCGGACAGAGCTCCGGCGGGATCTCATGGCGGCATGGAGAGTTCGACTGTCGCAACCCAGCGCAGGGCACGCCACAATTGCGGCGGTAAGACCCCTCTTTGAGGAGTGGCTTGAGAGGCGCCACGGCGTCCTCACCTTCCGCCTGACGCAGGTCCTCACCGGACATGGCTGTTTCGGGAGGTTCCTGTTTCGAATAAGGCGGGAGGAAACGCCCGGGTGTTACCATTGTGTGGATCGACCGGAGGACACAGTGGAGCATACGGTGGAGGTCTGCCCGGCTTGGGCGGAGCACCGCCGTGTCCTCGTGGCGGCGATCGGCGGTGGCGACCTCTCGCGGCCGGCCCTGGTTCAGGCCATGGTACGGAGCGAGAGGGAATGGGAAGCCGTCACCTCCTTCTGCGAAGCAGTAATGCTCGCGAAGGAGGAGGCGGAGCGCGAAAGGGAGAGGCATTCTCTGCGCCCTCGCGCCCCTAGCCGCCGCAGGAGGAGGAGACACCCTGGGCGTCGGGAGTCGATTGCCGACTCCCGGCCACCGTAGGCGCGGGCTTGCGGACGGCTAGCAATGGGCAGCTCGCCGTCCGGTAAGGACCAGGCCCATGTCGACGGCGCGTCGTGTTCCACGCGCGCCTCAAAGATATGTCAGCAAAATTGACGGGGTCCGGTAGGACCGATGCCTGCCGGGGCTGCGGATTGTTCGAAAGAGTTACCGTGGCCCTGGCGCACAGGCAACTGAAGGAACACGGGTGGGTTTTAGTCAGTAAGAGTCTGACACGCCCTTCCGCTCCGCCCAGAGTGGGAGAGGTCATTTGATGATTTCCCACCCAAAAAAAAAAAAAAAAAAAAGCTTATGGGGCCACAGATTTCAAATGCTACAGTCTTAATAATTTTTGTATTTATGCCATCGTAGCCTACACTGTTTGTGTTTTTTAAGGCAGCGATTATTTTTAATACATCGGGCGCTAGACTTGGGGCCATGAACATTGAGTCTTTTCTGGCTAAAATATATTTAGTTACTATGGTTCCCGCGCTAGTCGCAGGTTTAATTTTATCTATAAAGTAATCGTTAAATATATTTGCAATAATTTTGGGGTCACTTACTGTTTCATTATTAAAACGAATTTTGTCTACAGTGTTTATTGGTATGTTTAGTTTTGTTTGGTTTATTATTTCCCAAGTGGTCTTAGATCTATTGTTTGACCTTTTAATTTTATGTATATTTTGTGCGCGTTGAGTTAAATAGATTATTTTTTTTAGCAATTTTGAATAGTTCCTAAATTTATTTTTGTGAATTTCAGTAGGTTTTTGTCTATATTGCCATAGTAATTGACGTTTCTTTTTGCTACATATTTTAATACCATGAGATACCCACCTAGGCCTTCTTTTAACTTTTACGGAGATAAGAGTTTCAGGAAAGCATCCTAACTAATATTATAAATGCGAAAGTAAGTTTGTTTGTTTGTTTGTTACCTTTTCACGCCTAAACCACTGAACCAATCATCCTGAAATTTTGCATATACGTTGTCAGGTGTACAGAAACGGACATAGGGTACCTGTCATCCCGAAAAAAAGTACTGTTCCCGAGGAAAACAACAATAACGTTCTTACGATAATAGATGGCGCCACGAGTCTTTAGAATCATGATTGAATTATAACCCGAATTGATAGTCAAAGCCTAAATTAATGGGAGCGAAGCCGCGGGCAAAAGCTAGTTGTGTATATAGGAAAGAAAACATTTCCATGAAAGCATTGTAAGCAATGTTCGGGTCCTTAGCCTCATATACTTCAGCAAACGATAGACTATTGATGTAGGATTTAAATTTAACTATGTTCTCTTCACAATAGTCCCGTCTAGTGGTCCGCCAATGCTTACTAGTGCTTGTAGTGCTGATCGGGCAATGGAGTAATTGTGCCGTATGTTCGGACAGAGCCAGTTCCATAACAATACCTTTGCGACACTCATCAAAATTATGCGCAAAATTGTCGATGCATGTCTTGCTTTTTAAACGAGTAGGTTGACGTACAGCTAATTTTAAATTAAAATTTAATAATAAATTTTCAAATTCTAGAGATTGTTTGTTTTTTTTCAATATATCTACATTAAAATCACCCGCCAGTACAATGTTTTTATATGGTTTTTTCATCAGAACACGTAATAATATCTCTAATCTATTAATAAATTCATCAATATTACTTGGATTTGGTACTCTATATATACATACAATTACAATTCTACAATTTATTAATTCTATGGCGCAACATTCAAAGATACCCGATATCGATAATTTGGCGATTTTCGGTAGTTCTTTCCAATGGTGGCCATTTTTTATGAGTATACAAGCACCACCTCTTTTGTTTTCCTTGCGACTGAAGCATGCAGCTAAACAGTAGTTAGGTATATTGAGATGGACTTCATAGCCTTCCATCATGAAATGCTCCGTAATACATAATAGGTCCACTTGCATACTTTTTTCTAATAACTCAGACAGACACACTGTGAGCATTTCGGATTTTGATAGGAGTCCTGCAATATTTTGATGCATAATATACACCTTTTTACTCAGGAAAAAAAGCATTCGTAGGTGTTTTTATTTCAGCAATTTGATTCTTATCTTCTAATTTATTGACTAATACATGTTTGTCGGAATCTAAATTAACCTGGACATATTTGTTTTCAAAGGACTTTTTACACTTATTTTGAATTTTTATTTCATATTGAAAGAGTTGAAAATGATAATTTAAACATAGTATTTCTTTCAATAATGATCTTGCAAGGTTTACCACATAGTTTCGTCCATTTGGCAAGAATCTACTGTAGTTCATATCCATGTACAGTACATTTTTATATTTATTACAAATAAATCTAAGTAGATAGTTTAATTTCGACTCCTGTAAGAACCTGTTTTTTGGTACTTCCGAGATGATGACATTTGTATTTGCAGTTAATGCTAGCCAACGGTGTAATTGTATATCGATATCACAGGGGTTTTTATCGCTGCATCCGCCTAATACAATGACGTAGTCGTTTTTTGTTAGGCTGCTGATTATGTTCTTGGGGCATTGCAGAACCTCACTCAAAGCCGCACCTGGTTTCAGATACGAAACTACAGCATACTCAGGTCCTAGGAGATCCTGTAGAACATCTCGCAAGCCGCGTCCCTGACCATCTCCCAGTATCACCACTCTGTGGCAGCTGCTCCGGTACTCAACCGGTTCACGTTCTGATGACCAGCGCTGAACGCCCTTACCAGTTCCTTTTTCACTGCAATAATATGGGATGTCCATTTGGATCTCACTATCGCTCACCATTTGATACTGATGTGTTTTGTTTTTACTGGGTTGTTCCGATGTACTTTTTGGTAGAAAACTTCTGGTTAAACGTAGAGGAGAATGGCGGGAAGTGTTTACTGTCATGTTCAAAACTCTTCGTGAGATAGGTGTGGAGTTGCTTTTTTGTATTGTGGAGTAGAGTTGGTGATTCCTTTCAGTAATTCTATTTGTCTTTGCTGATCCTGTATCTCTTGTTTTAATTTGGTATTCTCATAACTAAGATTATCTATTTCTTTGTCAGCAACTTTTAGTTTTTCTTTAATTTCCTTCATTTCCTGTCTGAACTCCTCCACATATGACTGATTGCTTATTTGTATAGCACTCTGTATGCTCATCGTACTGGCATCTAGCATAGTGGAGTTTAATATGTCTTGAGTTGAATGTGATAAGTTTGTTTGTGATTGTGACCTGGCTAGTTTGTTTCTATAAGTAATATTTTCCATCTTATTTTGAATTTTTTGTACAATTTTTCTATATAAAAAAAAAAAAAACTATATAATTCTCCAATTTTTCTTGAAAAATAATGTTATTTGTAATCGTAGTTCGGATAAATTACAAAAAACATGACACAAAAAGTAAATCTTGAGTGAGGATTGGACCCACGATCATACGATTTCTCAGGTAGACTCGCTAACTTTTACGCCAAGCGAACATTCACGATAAATGCGAATTGGTACACTGCTTCTTCAATATTTTTATTTTTAAATCAATGAAGTCGTTATCTATGACTCATGGTGAAAAAATTTTTTGCACTCAATCACAAAGACACAAGTCACAGATTCGTTGTTTTTACACTTTTTTACTAATATTTTAGTTGTTCACTGCACTTGATTGTTTGTTTATGATTATTTAACTAGGTTTTTGATGAATAATGCACTTAATTTACGTTTTGGAGTATACTGTTACATTATTTTTGTATGTTCTTTTTTTGATTAAGTCCGTCACACAATTTACTGGATAACAATGTCACAGAGACTTTAGGAGTTCTTTCACAGTTTTAGATAGCAGGAACTTGTTTATAATCACTTTAACTATTTTTTTAAGAATAAATAACACGGACCCGATGTGAACACGATAGCTAGCGCCATCTATCGTAGGTGGCGAGACTCTAAACGATAAACGATAACTCTAAACGATAACTTTTATTCCCGCATTTTTCAATAATTTTTAAAGAGGGTGGATTTTTTAGATAGGGCAGTAAGGGCAAGGTACCTTAATCGTTGTACCTACACACCGTGTGTAAAACAGCGAAAAAAAATATCAAAGGAAAAGTTGTTTACTAGTGTTTACTCGTCGGAATTCGAAAGATTTTTTTTTTCCGAGGTCTCCATTGTGGGGGCCCCTCTTTTGTGGAGGCCCCGGGGCGGTCGCCCCGGATGCCCTCCCCCTAAATCCGGCCCTGACCCTCTGGGACGCGTTCAACCGGCGGGCCGGCCGGCGCCTAAATGAACGCGCCCACACCGGTGCCCCGTAGAAGGCCATGGACCGCACAACTCCCGCATAGAGCCTCCGGCAGGAAGCGTTTGAACCCCCTAGATTGGGCAGGAGCCGCTTCACAGCAGCCCCGGCTCGCTCCAGTTTGGGAGCCAAACGACGGAAATACTCCACGAAGTTCCACCGGCTGTCGAGGACGAGGCCCAGGTACTTCATCGTCGACTCGATGCCGATGTGAACCCCTCCTACCGTTACTTGGGAACCCGACAGTGGCTCGTTCCGAGGACCATGAAAACACATGGCCTCGGACTTGTGCAAGGCCACCTCGAGTCCCAATTGCCGGACCCTCTCAACGACTGTCGCAACTCCGCATGTCATTGTTGTTGTGTGTCTTAATACAGTGGAACAATAATTACTTTAAGGTAAACACCACATTATCAAAATTAAATTATGTTAAGTGACAGCTTGGCTGCATGCCAAGTTTTCAAGCAAACTTAATACTAGGGCAAAAAATATGCTATTTACTTATTAATTATCGTTTTGATGTTGTCATTGTTAACCGATTTATGAATAGGCACCACCTATGCCATTTTCCATTTTAAAAAGAATATGCCAGAAGTTAAGGATTTGCTGTATTGGAGCATGAGTAAACACACCAACTTCCCCGCGCGAGCTGTAATATGTTTTTTAGTATGATCTCACGGCTAATATTTGGAACTTCCCTCGACAGCCTCCCGTCCCCAACATCACACCTTCGATGACAGTCATACCCCAGCTAGGTCTAAAGTTCTCCTTAAGATAAATGAAACAAGCCCAAATACGATGCAACTGCTGTAATCTGTCGAGGAGCTCTCTCGACTGTCTTCCGTCTCCATCATCAGATGATCTCCAGGTCCCTTTTTTGTTAAAGCGTCATTAGAACTACATATATATGCCAAGTTTCAACAGAATCGATTCACAAATAAACATTCAATAGGTGAAAAATCACTTAACCCCTAATTTTCTACCCTCAGGCGTGGATTTAGTTTTTCAATTTAAATAGGACCTACTTCAAGGTATACCCTTTCCATTAAAAAAGGAATCATCAAAATCTGACTACCTACTCTGTAAAAAGTTATGCATGGTCAAACATAAAAAAAAATATATATATGCGTGTCGACTTGAGAACCTCCTCCTTTTTTCGTCGGTTAAAAATAAGTCTAAGGCTTAGCGCGTATTACGAATTTTAATCGTTGCGGACAATAATCGCAAATCTGTGAACAATATACTAAAGTCCACGCACTGCGGTAAAAAATCGCTTGAGAATTCGCTTGAAAAATTATTTTCGTTTGCGATTTTATTTCGCATTTTAGAAATCGCATTATAAACATCGCAACGATTAAAATCGTATTTCGCTCGTAGCCTTATAGTTCAATATTGACAAGTACCTAAAAAAATGTCAGACACAAGCTAGTAAGAAAGTTTTTTCTAACCTAAAGGACTTGACAATTTATTTCCTTGACTTTACATGAACTTCGGGGGATTGTTGTGTGTCGTGGGTTATTAACAAACCAGTGTTAATTATCACGGCACACAACAATCCTCCGAAGTTCATGTAAAGCCAAGGAAATAAATTGACAAGCAAAGAACAATGGCAACCTCCCAAACAAAATTTTGTTGACATTTATTTTTTGCGTCTGCCTATGAAAAATATGTAAAAGTACAGAGTTTTAATCCCTAAACAGTTTTGTCTTCAGTCATACTTTTATAGGAAGTCAGGAATTAAAGATATTCCAGTTTGAAGTTTTAGAGGTTATGTCTAGTCAACAACAGACCCCAATCGAAAAAGAAATATAGAAATACTACTTACCACTTAAAATATAATTCATAGAAATGCATTTTTTTTTTGCAAAATACACTACGGACTACGGCTTCAGAATTATAAGTCTAGCCGACCGCGACGTGCGAAGGTCTGCCACATGGCCCACATGCGATGTAGGTACTTTACTTTGACTAATCGGGACGCCAACGCCACCAGGCAGTGCTCAACAGAGTCTACAATATAATGCTCGAGTAAAGAGAGTAAAAGCAGACCAGTCCGATCACTATGTATGGCAAGCTGATCCCTTGGGAAAAGCGAGCTAAATACCTAGATGGTCCTCGACCATCACCTTACCTTCAGTGAGCACATAAGGATGCCTTCTGCCTTCGCTCTCGGTAGACTTCAGTCCCTATTAACCGCCCGCAATAAATTAACTCTCAAATGCAAATTGCGCATCAATACCGCAGTCATCCATCCCATCATGACCTATGCCTGCGATGTATTTGCACACGCAAAGCCCCACCATCTTCATAGGATGCAGACCCTACAGAACCGTTTCCTCAGAAAGGTTACGGGAGACCCCGTCTATGTCCGAAGTGTGAATCTTCACTTAGACCTTCGAATGCCCACCATCCAACAGTTCATGAAACGTCTTTCAAAGCGCTTTTTCGACTGCGGCATAAAACACCCCAACCCCCTGATTAAAGCAGCCGCCAGCTACACTCCCTCCCGAATTAGTGTTAGGGTTCGCTAATTTACATTTTTATTTAATTAAATTGAAACGCTAAAAGACTAGTTTCCAGGCTAGTAACTATTTGATTCGAATATTTAGTACTGGCAACACTTTAGTTTGTCAGTTAGTCGTTGGATGCTTCTGATTGGCTAACCAATCAGAGGCGAGCACATTGTCATCTGTGATTGGTTGACGACCGTTAACCAATCACAGAATTCGATTTTACCGCGCAAAATTATCGGAAACCTGGGAGGCGGGAAAAGGTCGGTTGAACATTCTGACTCGAGCTGTGGGACGAGAAGGTCGTGAGGAAGAATAAAGTTCTGTTTCTTGTTACCTGGATTTTCTTCAATACTTCACCTAGGCATCCTGAAAGTCTTTATTTAGCCCAGTCACAGTTATTTATATAGTTTTAATATATCAGAAGTGACACGCTAACCAAACTTAAAACGTAAGTACACGCCCATGATTTTTATTATTTTAATTCTGAATTATATTTCTTTTTGGTTTTTAATCTTTGCATTATAATATTTATTATAATGTTATATTTAATTCAAATTTGCTTAATACTAGCGATGGTACTGAAATCAGTGGTAGTTTAAAGTATAACGGTCGTATTACGGAATTAATGAAAGTATTTAGAGATAAACAGTGTTTACACCTATCTAAATGGCAGTTCTAAACGTATAATAAAGAGTATTCTATTCTATTCTAGTCTTAAGTTTTTGAGTGGTTCTATTTTTTTTATTTTTTATTATGCAACCTACAATATTTTATAACGATATATTATATTTTTGTGCTTAAATTCTTTTTGTGTGTGTCTTAGTAAGTGCCTGAAATGATAGAGAATATTATCCTATTATGGGTTTTTAAAAGGGGGTACGAAAATTTGCTTATTTTTGGCGTAGGACGCACTGTTTCCGAGATATGACGCATTTTTCATCCTTCAATTGAACCGAATAAAGTGGTGTTATTCACCATATTTTTAGTCATTATTATTTACATACCTTCTTTTTCTGCGAGTGTTTAGATTATGGTCGAGCCACCAGGATGCAGAGAACACTCAAATCGAGGCTCCAGTCGGCGTAGACTGGAGACACCTAGTCGAGAGGCTCGCTCACGAAGTCGAAGCGGCCTGCGTTTGCGCAGCCCGAATCGATCTCGAGATGAGCAAGACTTCCTGCTAGGACGGCAGAGAGTACAGATGCTGGAGCAGGAATTACGCCGAGAGCGTGAACGACTTCGTGCGACGGAGGACCGTCGTCGATCATCGTCACGACGTGCCAGCGAGCGTCGCGAGTCCTCCGGACGTCGGGAAGCCGGGCGTTGGGCAGAGCCACGAGCCAGCGAGCGTCGCGAGCCCTCCGGACGTCGGGAAGCTGAGCGTCGGGCAGAGCCACGTGCCAGCGAGCGTCGCGAGCCCTCCGGACGTCGGGAAGCTGAGCGTCGGGCAGAGCCACGTGCCAGCGAGCGTCGCGAGCCATCCGGACGTCGCGAAGCCAAGCGTCGGGCAGAGCCACGAGCCAGCGAGCGTCGCGAGCCCCCCGGACTTCGGGAAGCCGAGCGTCGGGCAGAGCCACGTGCCGAGCAACGTAGCAATGCGGGAGAATATATAAGGTCACGTAGTCCATCTTTTTCTAAGAACGATCTTGTTAGTGTTTTAAAACTGTTGAAAGAAGATCTGACGTCACAGCCACATAACCAAAATGCACAGTCGTCTCAAAAGATAGACCACCAAAATATATTGCCTAATTTTGACCCTTCAACAAAAAATCAACGTATTGATATATGGCTGAAAAAGGTCAACGAATGTGCGACGGTATATGGCTGGGACGACAGAACTACCACTCATTTTGCCATGCAGAAACTCCAAGGCCTGGCTAAAATGTGGTACGAAAGCTTGAATTCCATTCTTTTCAGCTGGAAAGAATGGCAAGATAAATTGATAAATGCATTTCCTTGTGAACAAAATTATGGCCAGACCTTGGAGGATATGCTGAAAAGGAAGAGCAAGTTCAATGAACCCATCGAAGTTTATTATTACGAAAAGCTTGCTCTCGTGAATCAATGCGATATAGTAGGAAAACGTGCCGTGGACTGCATTATTCATGGCTTGAGTGACAGGACGCTTAGATCGAGTGCTTTGGCATTACGTTGCAATCACTCTGACCAACTTTTGCAGTTCTTATTAAGCAATAAAGATACTCATCAGCCTTCAGTGGACCGTGGCCATTTTCGTAATAAAATTGTAGACAATACACATCAGAATAATAACCAAAACCAAGCTCCAAAATCTATAGCTAGATCGGGTCAGCCTAATGGTTGCTATAATTGTAAGGAGAAGGGGCATAGTTTCCTACATTGTCCTAAACCTCTCTTGAAGTGCCAACGATGCAATAAACTCGGTCATACGATGGAGACCTGTTTTAGCAAGCCAGGGGAAAAGCCGATGAATTCTAGTGCTACTGTTTCAAAGACAATGCGCATAGATTCTGTCAAAAAGGATACTGAAACCCCAAACTCCAAATTTATAAAAGAGGTTATTGTTAATGGGGTGCCCCTACAGGGGTTCATAGATTTTGGGAGCGAGGTTACTTTAATTAAGGAGTCTGTAACCAAGGAGCTAGGCTTAATTCACGATAACACGCCCTCTCAAATGAAAGGTTTCGGTAATAGTGTTGTGCAATCGCTTGGAGAGTTGTCGCTTGATCTAAGTATAGACGATGTCAACGCCAGGGTTATTTGTAAGGTTGTGAGTGACGATTTTTTGGAGAAGCCATTGCTAATTGGTCAGACTTACACGGAACTTTCCCATATAGTTGCTTATAAAAATGTTTCTGAGTTGAAATTTTTCGACAGCGGCAATAAATTGCCTTTTTCTGATGTTGACATAGAGAGTGGAAACTCTTTAAAGGTTCGTACTTTAGGAGCTGTTAAATTTTGGGGACCTGTTTCGATCAGAGCCAGGGTTGACCCTACCATTAGTGGCAGTATTTTACTGAAAAATAGTGTTGCAGGAAAACCCAATCAGCAATTTTCAGTTTGCGGAGGACTTTATAATTCGACAAATGGCTGTTTGAATATAGTTGTTATTCCCCATGCTAGTTTCTGTCTGATTCCAAAGGACAATATCTTTAGCCGAGCTGAAAAGGTATATTTTGTCAACAGGGTTGTCGTTGAGTCGCCTGAACTGATGAGTGATGCTGCCGGTAATAAATTCGATGAAAGCCAGGTTCGCATTTGTCAAAAGGTACCTGATGATACTAGGAAACGGTTACTAGATTTGCTCAGAAAGTACAAGCATTGTTTTGCGTCATCCTTGAAGGATCTAGGTTGTACTAACGTTGCCCAAATGAAAATAGAGCTTAACAGTCAACGTCCCGTTGTATACCGTCCGTATCGACTGTCACATCATGAGCGCTCGCAGGTGCGTACAATGGTAGATGAGATGTTAGACGCAGGTATAGTGCGCGAATCATCTTCCGACTATGCTAGTCCTATTCTGCTTGTACGCAAGAAAGATGGATCTCTTAGAATGTGTATAGATTACCGCATGCTGAATTCTGTAACTCTTAAGGAGAGATATCCAATGCCAATCATTGAGGATGAAATAGCTCGCCTTTCTGGTCAGGCCTGTTTTATTTCTCTAGACCTTGCGTCAGGTTATTATCAGGTACCAATCGTGGAGCAAAGTAAGCGATTCACCTCATTTGTCACGCCGGACGGCCAATACGAGTTTAATCGCATGCCGTTCGGCCTGGCAAATGCGCCTGCTGTATTTCAGCGTATGATCAATACAATTCTAGGGTCAGCTCGTTTCTGTAAGGCAACCGCATGTATGGACGATATTCTAATTTTTGGGAAGGACTCTTCGGAATGTCTGAAAAATTTTGAAGACGTATTGCAATTGTTAGAAAAGGCGAATCTTACTTTAAATTTATCGAAATGTGATTTTCTGCGCGATAAAATCGACTATCTCGGATATGAAATCGGAGCAGCAGGTGTAAGGCCTGGGGAGAAAAAGATCTCTAGTGTAATGAATTTTCCGCGTCCTGAAAATGTACACAATATTCGCCAATTCCTCGGGCTAGCAAGCTACTTCCGGAAATTCATAAAAGATTTTGCCCTGATAGCTTTTCCACTCAGCAAATTGTTAAAGAAAGGTGTACTATGGGAATGGGGCAATGATCAGGAAACTACTTTTCAGGATTTGAAGGCCAGTTTGATAAATAGACCTATTCTCGCAATATTCGATCCATTAGCAGAGCTGGAACTGCACACTGATGCGAGTAGGTTAGGTATCGGAGGCATCCTCCTTCAGCGTTCAGTGGATAACACTCTGCGACCGGTTGCATACTATAGCAGGCAAACATCGCCAGAGGAGAAGAATTTCCATTCCTATGAACTGGAAACCTTAGCAGTGGTTTGTTCCCTACGAAAGTTTCGAGTTTATTTGCTAGGGAAAGAATTTAAAATCGTTACAGATTGCAGCGCTCTTCGATCTACTTTTACTAAACGAGATCTCATTCCTAGGATAGCGCGCTGGTGGCTGCAATTGCAAGAATTTAATTGCACAATCGAATATAGAGCCGGCATAAAAATGGGACACGTTGATGCGCTATCCCGTAATCCTGTAGTCGAGTCCGAGGAAAATCAATCTGATAATCTTCCAACCATTATGGCCATTTCAAGCGAAGACTGGTTACATACCCTCCAACTTGGAGATTCAGAACTTAGGAGGATTAGAGATATTTTCGATAGTAGTCTAGATCAGAAAGGCTTGCAATAATAATAATAAATAATAAATTTTATTCAAAAAATTACAAGGTATAAAAATAAGTACAGTTTTGCTTAAATGTAAATTATATTCCTAAGACTTACGTGCCTGAACTAGGTAATCCTGTGTTTCAGGCGAAAAGTACTAAGACAGTATTGTAAAAAAATAATAAATAATCTAAAAGTAGTATCAAATATAATTATGGTCAGTAGCTCTTAGTTTCTAAATTTGATTAATACTTATTGTAGTATACATACATATTTACTTTAACACAGTTAATAAGTTCTCTGTATCTTCGTAAGACATCCTCTGGAGAGCTTCCTTGAGAATTCTCTTACAATTTGTGTAGTTCAGGGAGAAAATGTTTGCTTTCAAGTTTAGTCTGTTATAGAGGAGAGGACCGAGGTACAGGTAAAATTTGGATACAAAAGCATGTTTAGTTGTATTTTGTGGGCAGACTATGTCTTTACGTCTTTTATTAGAATATTTAGTGCTGTAGGGTAGAGCTGTGTGTTGTTTTAATACAATGCCCATTATAAATAGTTGCCGAACTGTTAATACTTCGCAAGATTTGTATAGCAGGTTGGTAGGAAAAAGGAAAGGGCGGAAAGTAGACACTTTGAGAATCGCCCTCTGAGCTCTCTCGATGGTTAGTAACCTTGTTTTACCCGCTCCACCCCATGTGGTAATACAGTAAGTTAATATCGATTGACATAGAGCAAAGTAAACTTGTCGAACTATTTTAGGGTCAGAAATATGGGGAAATTTTTAAAAACAAATATCAACTTGCGAATTCTATTATTTAAAACTTCTATATGTTGTTTGAACGAAAGTGTTTCATCTATTATAACACCAAGGTATTTTGTTATATTTGCCACTTTAATGCTGGGACAAACACAATAATGAGCATATAATGTTGTGGTCCTAGTAGGTGTTTGCTTGCGCATCGAAAACTTAGTGTAATTTGTCTTGTTTGCATTTAATGTTAGTGAATTAAATTGAAGCCATTTATTAACAACATTGAATCCGTGTTGCGCAAACTTGTAGACATTTTCTTCTGAGTCAGACGAAAAAAGAAGGGCAGTGTCATCAGCATAAGAAACAATTTGGCCGTGATTTAGATTTAGATTACAAAGATCATTTATGTATATCAAAAACAACGTAGGCCCTAAAATACTTCCTTGGGGAACTCCGAAGGACGTGTTTTTTTCATAATCGCTGAGAACATTGCCAATATATTAAATATATTAAATTAATTTAATAAATTAATTAATTAATTAATTAATTAATTATTGCAATATATTAAAGAAAACTACGTCGTGAAGGACAACAAGTTATTTCGTTGTGTAGGTGAAGAAAAGCGAGATGTGCGCTGGGTAGTGCCGAAGGGTGCGAGATGGCAATTATGTCGGATGAATCATGACGATATCGGTCATTTCGGGGTTGAAAAGACTTTGGAACGATTAAAGAAAAGCTATTGGTTCCCAAAAATGACACGATTCGTTAAAAAATACGTGAGCGCCTGTATTGAATGTGCATACGCTAAAAATAACCAAAGTGGTAAAGAAGGTCTTCTTCACCCTATAACGAAAGTGGAGGTACCTTTTCATACACTACATATTGACCATCTCGGACCCTTCGTGAAATCCAAGCGAGGTTTTTCTTACCTACTAGTAGTAGTTGACGCTTTTACAAAATTTTGTTTTGTCAGACCGGTTCGGAACACGCACACTCAGAACGTAATAAGGGTGCTAGAAGACATATTCAGGATATTTAGAACTCCTGATCGCCTCGTGAGTGACCGTGGCAGCTGCTTCACGTCGCATATGTTCAAAAGATTTTGTCTTGACGAAGGCATTAAACATGTCCTGAATACTGTCTCTAGTCCCCGATCAAACGGTCAAGTCGAGCGGTATAACCGCACAATTCTCAGCTCGATGAAGGCTTTAAGCGTGAAATATGGTGAAAAAGAATGGGATTGCCATTTAGGAAGGATTCAGTGGGGACTAAACAACACTATTCAAAAAACGACCGGCAGGACACCTGCCGAGGTGATGTTCGGTACCTCTATGAATGTTTCGGCAAATCCCATCCTTAATGAGATTTCTGATGAAACTCGCGAATACACTGATTTACCCACTATACGCCAGGAAGTTAAAAGTAAGATAGACAATGAGCAGATCAAGCAAAAACGGTATTATGATAAGGGTAGGAAACCTGCGCGCGCATATGCGGAAGGCGACCTGGTTAAAATTACTAAAACTTGCTTTAATAATGAAGGGCAGAGTAAAATAATGAAGGGCAGAGTAAGAAGCTCCTGCCGTCGTATATCGGTCCCTATCGGGTTACAAAGGTATTGGGTACTGACCGATATGTTGTAGCTCCAGTACCTGGTTTATGTAATACACAAGGCAAGCGTCCAACTACTGTTGCTGCGGACCGCATGATGCCTTGGATCCACGTGGCTGCATTAGATGTGAACGAGAACTCTGAATCTGCTTCCGACACAGATGATGATTAGATATACTTAATTAAAGTTTTGGTGTCCCTTGTGAGGCATGTAACTACAGAATGGTGTTGTTTCAGATTGGATGCGAGAATCGATTGGTTCGCGTCTGATCAACTATGCCAGAGCTACTCGTTCGTCTTGCTCCTGTTGCACAAGCTTAATCGATCGGCTTCAGCGAATGGTTAGCAAAGACTCCCTCGATTAATCGATCGTCGAGGTAATCTTTGAAGTATATTGACTAATCGATCGTCTATCACCAGGTATCCCGATTAATCGTTCATTGGGACCCGAGTTCTTTTATGGTTTAAACACAACTAATCGATCGTTGTGATTTCTACACCTTGCCTATGATTAATTTGAAGTTGCTCTTCCGTAGAAGTCCGTACTTTTGTAAATAGTTATTAAATATTTAGGTATTTCATATTATTTTAGTTAGAATAATAGTTGTATTAATTTATAAATTTGTAAATAGTCAGTGAGGTAAAGAAGATTAGTATTTAATATTGTAATAATTTATAAAACTTCAAAGTAGCAAATAAATGAGTTAAATAGATTTATAGTCACCATAAAGGTTTGAATGAATTATGTATGATTAATTTAGCATATAATCTGAATTGATTTTGAAATATTGTGTACATGGATTGTGAAGTTTGTTTAACTGACCTAATTCCGATTGTTAGGGTTCCACCCGGTACCGTGTGCAGGGACGCACACGATATCAGGATGGTCGATTGTTAGGGTTCGCTAATTTACATTTTTATTTAATTAAATTGAAACGCTAAAAGACTAGTTTCCAGGCTAGTAACTATTTGATTCGAATATTTAGTACTGGCAACACTTTAGTTTGTCAGTTAGTCGTTGGATGCTTCTGATTGGCTAACCAATCAGAGGCGAGCACATTGTCATCTGTGATTGGTTGACGACCGTTAACCAATCACAGAATTCGATTTTACCGCGCAAAATTATCGGAAACCTGGGAGGCGGGAAAAGGTCGGTTGAACATTCTGACTCGAGCTGTGGGACGAGAAGGTCGTGAGGAAGAATAAAGTTCTGTTTCTTGTTACCTGGATTTTCTTCAATACTTCACCTAGGCATCCTGAAAGTCTTTATTTAGCCCAGTCACAGTTATTTATATAGTTTTAATATTAGTAAGATTCGCCGCCCGAGGCATAGCTTAGTCGACCCCGACGACGCCACTACCCTTCTCCAGGAGCGTAGTAAGGCCACCAGTACTTTTAAGATACACAAACACAGACCGTCGTCCTTCCGTCCTCGCCGCCGAGGCTCACCGTGACGCTCCAATCCACGTCCGCCCCGACCCTTGCTCGAGCCAGCCCGCGCCGCTGAGCCTGTAGCTTTAAATTAGTCCCCTAACAATAATTCCGATCCAGCCTGTCCCTTGCTGCCCTCTACCAGCGTAGCCCTAAACTAAGGCTCGTACCCCGCAGGGGGTGCCCTTAGCGCGTTGTCGCCTAGTTTGTAAGTCTTTTAAGCCCTGGCTGGAGGCCTTAATTTAGTAGGGCAACCACAGACATGTCCGGTTAAGTAGTCGACAACCTCCTAGGTTGATCTGCGAGAAGCCAATCCCAAAAAAATAGAGTAAAAGCAGAGTTGGTCGGTGGCGGTCAAGCAGTAAACACGTTTAGAAACTGTCGCGCGTTCTGCACAGAACACTATTACTCCTTGGCGTTCTGTACCTATAGTTGTGTCGTGTACCTACAGTGTGTGATTTGGCAGTGTGATTAATTTGTTCGTAAATTATAATTTGGTTTTAACTGCAAACGGTTTTTCTATTGCGCAATAACCAACACTTCCCATAGTACGCCCACAGTAGTTAAAATATGGCTAATGACAACGAGAGAGACGTACCTTCTCCGTCATATATATATGATTCATTATATGGTACGGGTATAGGGGATAGATTAAAAAAAACAAACTATGTATATTTTTTAGTAAATATTGCTCATCATCACCCACAACATCATCAAGAAAACCTGCAGGTGCTAATTTATTTGGGTAATGTCTGGCCCATCCTAGATACCACAACTACAACAGTACTCTATTATTCCTGCTCGACCCCCTTGTACTTGGTTCAGCTTCTTCACTGCCAGAAACTTCTCTTTGTAAGTTATTATTAACTGCAGCCATTGCAAGATATCTGCATGCCTCGCAGACATAGTCATCTTCCAAAATCTAAAAAACATAAACGATAATACTCTTAATAAGTTAGAGTGATTTATTAATATTTCTTGACCAATTTCATAGAAGTACTTAAAAAAACAACACTCCTTTGACCTTTATTTATTAAAAAGCTTTAAACGGCTACATATTTCATTTAAAATCATGATTTTTAATAGTTAGCCACTAACAGAAATCAATGTTTTCAACTAGGGTAAATAATCTTGTACTATACTTGTTACACAGTTTTATGCAATGAAGATAATCACTATCTTGTAACGACTAGTCGCCAGAAATACTTACAATTTGAGGGTATACCCAGCTGCAGATTAAAGCATCGACTATTGTGTAAGTGCCAATGTCGGGTATCGGCGCAATTTATTTACACATAATGTTGCAGTTGACACAAATGATGCGTGTAGGCTTGTAGGCCTTACACGGCTTCCCATCGTGGTAAACAAATAGATGCACACACAACAAAATCCAAGATATCAGGCAGAATCGTAATCCAGAGCCACAGAAAAATGTCGTCGTATAGGCAAATAATCAGAATCCTTAGGCAAGCACTAGTTAACCGTAAATCTCGAGAGTCCATAAGCAGAAGCAGTCGATAAAGTAGAAAATCACGGCAAATCGATGGGAAACACAAAATAACGAGAAACGCGCAAGCAACAAACGACAAGTTGTCAGAAAATTGTACTCTGTGGTTGCCAGTAGGTCGGCCGATTGATTGACAGAAGAAATATCATGTTTTTTATGTTAGCGATGTTGCCATACTCGAATTGCACTCATTTCCGTGATGTTAAATGATGTCAAGTCAAATGATGACCGCTTTATTCTAAGCACAAACAATTATATTTATTTGCATATTTATATTCTGATGCAGAAATGTATTTCCTAAGTATATTAATGGAATACGTAAAGCAAAGCATTTTATGTAACTTGACCAATATTTTTATTACATGGCAACATTAAAAGTTCAGCTTAGCCAAAAGTCATGAAGTTAAGCCAGAAAAACTAAGCCATGATTATTTTTATCATCAAGAAACTAGTCAACTAAGTATTCATTAATGACGATTTTTTTGCCAGACTTCGATAGGCCAAAAGCTTGATTTGATAAAACTTAGTAAATTATTTCGTCGGTATCTATCACGGTCACATAAGTAGACGCTTACTAATTCTATCAACAATTTCCTCGCCATTGTCCTTTACTACCAACTTAAATTGTACGGACAATTAAATTGGTAGTCAATTTGCTTGAAAATTTATTTCCTTTACGATACGGACCTATATTAAAATCACAACTGTCATTCTTTGACAGTTGAATAAAATGGGTATAACACAGCACATTGACGTAGGGTGTTAATTTGATCAGCAATTTATTTCTCTGAATGTATTTCTTCCAAGTTACGGGTAAAAGGAAAAAAGTGACCCCAATTGGTTTCACCTTAAAGAATTTATTTGTAACAAATAGAATTGTATCGATACAGATGGGCTATCCGTGTCATTTTTATTTTATTTAAGTCACTAATTAGTAGATACACATTTACATACAAATAAAAGCACATAAACCCACCATATCGTTATATAATTTGTTATTTAATAATGTTATCTACAGAAACACCGATTAAGTAACTAGGTACTCACACCGTTATCTACAAAATGGCAGAGTTCAAGTATTTGTTTATTTAAATCAAAACATCTGACAGTGATAAGCTACTACTTCCAGCTGCAGTGAATCTGTAAACGTGAACCATGAAGGTCGTAGTTACTGGTGCTGCAGGGTTTGTTGGCTCTCGAGTGGCAGATGCCTTGCTGCGGAAACAGCCTCCGTGTCCTCTCGATGTGACAGAACTGATACTTACCGACGTCATCACACCTCCAGCGAGGGTTGAAAGCTATGTCAAAGTTTTGGCTCTCGACCTGACGAAACCATCAGCTGCCGAAGAACTCATTGACGAAAATTGTGATGTCATCTTCCACCTAGCTGCCGTCGTCAGTGGTCAAGCAGAAGCTGAGTTCGATTTCGGGTTAAAAGCTAACTTCGATGCAACACGACTACTTCTAGACGCAGTACGAAGAAAAGCACCTAACGCAAAATTCGTTTTCGCCAGTACCTCCGCTGTTTTTGGAGGTGATCTGCCGCCGCTCATCGATGACCTGACTGCTGTGATGCCACAAACCTCATACGGTACTGCCAAAGCCATGTCCGAGCTACTTATCAACGATTACTCTCGACGTGGCTACGTAGATGGTCGTATTGTGAGATTGCCAGCAGTGAGCGTTCGTGCAGGAGTCGCCAACGCTGCAGTGACGTCATTCGCCAGTGGAATAATTCGGGAGCCTTTGAACGGAAAGGTGTCGATATGCCCCGTGGGTAAGGAGCAGGGTTTGTGCTTGACGAGCCCTGCGACTGTGGTGCGTAATATCGTGCATGCCGCAACGTTGGATGCTAGTATGTTAGGCAAATGGCGAGCTATCAACTTACCAGGAATGTGTGTATCTGTAGGAGATATGTTAGCAGCTCTACGTACGGTTGCTGGTGATCAGGTGGCCTCTCTAGTTCGCTTTGAGTATAACGAAACCATTGCCCGCATGGTTGCAACATTTCCAATCAATTTTGATAAAAGCCGCGCTCTGAAACTCGGCTTTACAGTGGATAACAATTTTGCTGATGTGATTCGTTCTTATGTGAAGGATGATTTGAATAATGTTATTACAGCACCTACCACATAGGTATAATTGATGAAACAAATTAAACAAATTAATTAATTTGAAACTGAACAAAAAGTGGATTTTTATTTTTTGTAAGAGATTTTTATTATTCTTCCTTTTCTTTTAAACTAATTTAATATAACTTGGTGGCATCACATTCATACTCACACCTTTTCTCACCACGTTTTCCTCATTCCTATAGAATTTATTTACCCTAAATATAGCAACAGAAAGGGTTTTAATAAATAAAGTGGCGAACCTGTTCGGCGGACAAAAAAATGACACGGAAAGCCCATCTGTATCGACACAATTCTATCTGTTACAAATAAGTTATTTAAGGTGAAACCAATCGGGGTCGCTTTTTTCCTTTTTCCCGTAACTTGGAAGAAATTCATTCTAGAGATAAATTGCTGATCAAATTAACACCCTACGTCAATTTGCTGTGTTATACCCATTTTATTCAACTGTCAAACAATGACGGATGTGATTTTAATATAGGTCCGTATCGTAAAGGAAATAAATTTGTTAAGCAAATTGACTACCAATTTTACTGTCCGTACAAATGAAATTGGTCGTCAATATGCTTGACAGTTTATTTCCTTAACTTTACATGAACTTCATAGAATTGTTGCGTGTCATGTATTATTAGCACTGCTTGTCCTTTAGGCTCAGATCAAGTAAAAAAGTAGATAACGCGCGGTCTTTGTTATTACTGAAGCTACAAAACTTAGCTCCTCCAAGTAAACACACGCGCTCACGCACATACATGCATCAAACTACGCACATTTTCATTAGTATCTCACGGGTCGTCGCGCGTCGTGCAGTCAGTTTGCCTACAAAATGCCGTCCTGTGTAATTAAATTGTGCAAAAACAATACAAAAGTAAACAAAAAGCCTAAAGGAATATCGTTTCACACATAGTTACACACAAAACTATTATTTTTTGTCATTCCAACATAATTTTGAGGTTATTCGTAACAGATATTACAGATAATGTCAATGTCCCGAAATGACGTACCGGGAGAGTGTTGCCAGTAGTTCTTATTTCTAGTAGCCCAAAATGTGGGTAAGTAAATTGTTGGCAGTCATAATAAAATAATTAACTAGAGAACAGACTTAATTATTGTGCTTTTTTTATCACTTGACTTTATGTTACTTAGATTGAAGTCAAGTTAAATATTTATTTTTTAACTCGCTTATGATTTTCTTTAAATTCTTTAGTACTTACATACCTATTTCTATTCTATATCTATTTTACTATCAAATATTATAGTTTTAGGTTTCCAACGAAATCTTTTTATTAACCCCCGACGCAAAAACGACGGGGTGTTATAAGTTCGATGTGTCTGTTTTTGTGTGTGTGTGTGTGTGTGTGTGTGTGTGTCTGTCTGTCTGTGTTACCGTAGCTCCCGAACGGATGAACCGACTTTGTTTTTATTAAGCTATTGCATAGCTTTTATCGCGGGCTTTGAGCGCGGCGACCGAATCAAGAAATTCCGTAACGAAAATAAAACCTAACACCCCCACTCCGCCTACCACGTAGCTCGGCGGAGCGTTCGCTTAACGTGTATGTATATGGTACGACTGTACTTGAATTAATATCAAAGAAAAAAAAATACTGCATAAATACTCCATAAATAAATAATTATAATTGCATAAGTTGATAAAAAGTGCTATGCAATAGCTTTACCGCGGCAGTCCCCGAGTGCCACACGTGTTTTTTTTTTAAATAAATATGCTTCACATAACCTTTGTTGTATTTTTCTTGCTGCTCATGCATTGGACTATCTATTGAGAAGACGATTTATAAAGTGATCCTACACGCCTCCTACGTTCATCATCTCTTTGAATTGTTGACGTTGAAGAATATTATTTCCAGTAAATGTATTAAAACAAACAAACACACACACAGACAGATATACTTGCGCATTCGCATATTACCTATTTTTATTATTACGTAATTTTCAGGGACTTGTATTTTTAAACTGGCATCGCTTTAGTCACTCACACATAGTTAAAAAACTGGTTACAGTATCCTATTCTATGTGCGTTATCTACCTTTTTTTACTTGATCTGAGCCTTGAGGTAAGAAAAAATACTCTGACTAGCTTGTCTCAGACATATTTTTAGGTACTTGTCAATATTGAACTATAAGGCTACGCTCGCACTACGATTTTAATCGTTGCGATTTTTAAAATGCGAAATAAATTCGCAAACGAAAATAATTTTTCTAGCGAACTCTTTAGCGATTTTTTACCGCAGTGCGCGGACGCTAGTATATTGGTATTGTTCACTGATTTACGATTAGTATCCGCAACTATTAAAATTCGTAATGCGCGCTAAACCTTAGACTTGTTGTTTCCGACAAACGAGTTTGGTTCTTTCTTTAACAGGGATGTAATGGGTACATGATCGCTTCTTATTTATTCAACCTTTTATATGATAGAACGAGCATGAGGCTGAGGAAACCGTAGCGCATGTGCTCTTCGAATGCACAGGCGTCACCCAGATTAGGTCACAAACCCTCGGGACACCCAGATCCTACACAGATGCCCTCAACAGACCAAGAGACATCATCAACTTCTGGAGGGAGGTGGGCTGGTTGGAATAATCACCAACGGCCGCCATGGCCCACACACAATGGTCCACTTGAAGGACTAAGTGCGGAAACCAAAACCCTAAAGAAGAAGAAGAAGATATGATAGTGAGTGGCATACCTTCATATTTAACAATTAAAATAGGCTCATAAATGAATTGAGACAAAAAAAACAGCATTGGCATTATTCAATACATTTACATATATTGGGGACATTGGCTTCAAACTTTCGGTGAAAAGTGAATTAGAGAACAACAACATGCAACATACCTGCTAAAAATACGCTAAAAACATGTCAATAACGTTTTTGTTCCACCGTCCTTTTATTTTGTAAATAATTCCACGTCAAGGAAGGGACAGCTCTAGGTACATGATTAAAAGAAATGTCCACACGGACGTAGCTGAGCAGAACATTCGTCACAGAACATTAAGAGACAAACATTCTGTCCTAGGAGTATAACATTATATTACTTAGTATCCAAGGGATATACGGGAACATCACTCATAGTTTTTATATTCAGTGCATCATAGGACATTTATCTTATTCGCTCGTGCCTTGTAGGAAATAGGACGATTCTTCATGTAGACTTGGACGTAGTAACAAAAATTCAGGGGTGGTGGTACAGGAAGGATATTTAAACATGATGCTTTTTAAATATGTACAGTCTCGAGCAAAAATATACTACTATGCAATAATATCTGATTTCATGATTCATCAATTAATATATACAGTTGTGGACATATAATTAGGATAAATAAACAAGTTGCTTTTACTTTTGTATCAACTTAAAGATAACAACTTTTAACCACATACAAAAATAGCTTTATTCGTAGGTTTTAATTATTTATACCTACTCAATAATCAAAACAATTGCACTTCTCTATAATTTTTTTTTTTAATTCGCTGTGTTTCAAAAGTTCCTACTGGCTGCTGGACAAATAATTAAGAACGCAAAAAAATATGTTCTCAATTTTGAATTTCGAAACGAAATACACTTTTTTTATTTCCCGCCTATCCTATGGTTACTTTCTCCTACGTTTGTTCAGTCATTCGTGTATAATTATTTCAAAATCAAGGGTATAAAGGAAAGTTGTGATCCATCAACCCGGAAAACGATTATGGCACTGTATGACCGTGATTGGTCGTATAAAAAGATTGCTGATCATATGGAGTGCTCCAAAACTAAGGTTTATAGTAAATCACGTCACGAAATTCAACACTATCAATATTGTCCTTCGAAAATCTATATTTAGAAAAACGACACCGTGTGAAGATGCTTTGATTGTTCGTGCAGCGAAGACTGATCCATTTAAAGGTTCCGAAATTATAAGAAGGGAAGTTTTTGGCAATGGAGGAGTATCAGCACGTCAGTACGAAGACGCTTAACGGATGCAAAGTTATTTGGAAGAATCGCCCGGAGAGTACTCGTACCTGTTATGTTTGTAGGAGGAAGGCAAGTAATACACATGGAAGTGGTTTACGCACTGACGCTTTATTCTTGACAGGATGACAACAGGACAGAGTTTATGTCATCCTGCCAGTTCAACTCAACCAATCCCAGCTATGGCTGCGTTCACACCATACTTCATACATAACAATTCTCCCCCTTTAGTTTGATACACACTACAATTTATACACTAATTTAAACTAGTACAAAAGAATGGTTTGTAATTAACATATCGGTTCGGACGCAACACCCTATCTGATACAGCTCTGACATCAATCCCTGAAGCCTCGTTGAATTCTTCATTTTCGTCATCCGTTGCTACAGAAACTGAGGTCTGTTCCACAGTAGTTGCTGTCCCCAGTTCACCGTCTCTTCCTTCGTCTTGAAGTGGCACTGAATCGGTGATCTGTGTATGCCCACTTTCCCCCTCATTCTGAGTCTCGTTGACGTATGTGTCAGAGAACAATCCTGTTTCGACAGGGCTGCCAGTAAACGTATTATTGGTGTTGTCCTGTCCCTTGTATGCTACAAGTTGGTTTTTATGTTTCTTTAATTGAACTAATGTTTTACAGTCTTTGATTAAATAGGTAATTTTACCCATGCGTTTTATTACAATGCCTCTATGCCATGAATATTTTTTATTTATATTATATTTTTTATACATAATGTTATCTCCCGGGTTGAAACATTGTTTGTTTGTGCCCCCATGAGCTTTACTCTGTGAACACTGATTATGTTCCACAACTTTAGCCAGGGTGTTAGGTGAGGACGGCGATGGCGTGTCCGAAACTAATAAATCTAAACGCGAACGAAGTTTCCGTCCAAATACTAATTCGGCAGGCGAAGAGCCTGTTGTAGCATGTAAAGAATTTCTATAATCAAACAGGTATTTCAGTAAGTCTTCACTGTTTCGTTTTAAGTTATTAGACATCATCAAACAAGATTTAATACCTTTCTTAACGACTTTTACATAGCTCTCCGCCTGACCGTTACTAGCTGGGTGATAGGCAGGAGATGTCACATGCAATATTCCATTGGATGAGCAAAATTGTACGAAATCTCCTGATAAGAAACATGTAGCATTATCACTGACCAAAGTGTGAATAACACCGAATCTTGACATGAAATCAAATAATTTTGCTATAACTGCGGATGTAGAAGTGCTGTTAGTCTTATATACTTCAACCCATTTAGAATGCGCGTCAACTATTACTAAATAAGTCTGACCATTAATCGGTCCAAGGAAATCTATGTGTACTCTCTGGAACGGGTGTGGAGGATGCGGCCACACAGCAAGCGGTGCCCGTGCGGGAGACGGTCTGAGCTGTGCACATATGTTACACCCCCCGATCATCACTTCAATAGCCTTATCAATGCCAGGGAACCAAATTCTACTCCGGGCTTCAGCTTTACATTTTACAATTCCTAAATGTGACTTATGAAGCTCAGTTAAAATTATACTTTGCAAAGTTTCCGGTATCACTATTTTGTGACCCCGCATTACTATGTGATTTTCTACTGAGAGTTCATTTTTGCATAAAAAGTATGGAAAAATACTTTGATCTGAAACTTTCCTCGGCCAACCATTTAAAATATACTCAGTTACTTTGGCCAACTTAATATCTTTAAGTGTTTCATCCCGTAGTATACAATGTGTAACAGGCAAGCTAGAATCCACAACAAAATTAACATATGAGGCTCTATCCTCTATAAGCTCAGCCGTGCCACTTATCTCGCGGCGTCCTGTTTCATCGGTTAGGCTCGCGCGTGACAGGTAATCGGCACAATTATTGGCACTACGAATGTATTCAATTTTAAAGTTGTAACCACTCAAAAACATAGCATATCGTTGCAGCCTATTTGCAGAAACTTCTGGTATGCCACGATGGGGACCAAATATTGATATTAAGGGTTTATGATCTGTTCTGAGTATAAAGGGATTTGACCTACCATAAAGATATTGGTGGTACCGGCGTACCCCGAATATGATTGCTGTCGCTTCTTTTTGTATTTGGGAATAGCGACGCTCGGCCGAGTTCAACGTCCTTGAGGCGTACGATACTGGGCGCTCCACCCCGGAAGCGTCCACCTGTGCTAAAATCGCACCTAACCCACTGGGTGATGCGTCGACAGTCAATATAACCTCTGCATTTGTATCAAAATGTGCTAAAACCTGATCCGATACAAGTAACTTCTTTATGGTATTGAAAACGTCGTTATGCTTGGTATCCCATTGCCATTTTGTATTTTTTTGGAGTAAACTGTATAATGGGCTAAGTATTGATGACGCGTTGGGTACAAAATTTCGATAGTAATTAACAAGACCCAAAAAAGATTGTAATTTACTGACATCTTTTGGAACAGGAGCATTTAAAATAGCTGTTACTTTCTGAGGTGACTTTTTTAACCCATGCTTATCTACTACGTACCCTAAGTATTCAACTTCGTCCTTAAAGAAATCACACTTTGTTTTTTGAAGTGTGAGGCCCGCATCCTGCAAGCGTCGCAGTACCTCGTGCAATCTATTTAAATGCTCTGCTCTGTTTATCCCCGTTATAAGCACATCATCTAACATACACAACACGCCTTCCATGCCTGATAATACACACTCCATTACCCGTTGAAAAATAGCTGGCGCACACGCTAAGCCAAATACTAAACGTGTATACATGAACAATCCTTTATGCGTGTTAATACAAGTAATTTTTTGTGATTCTTCATCCAAAACACATTGAGCATAAGCTTGAGACAAATCTAATTTACTAAATTGCTGGCCCCCGTGTAACTTCGTAAACAATTCATGAGCCGTAGGTAACGGATATTGGTCCACTAACAGCTGTTTGTTGATTGTAACCGAATAATCCGCACATAAACGAATGGAACCGTCACGCTTTAATACGGGAACTATAGGCGATGCATACTCTGAGTACTCGACCGGTTTTAAAATACCTACGCGAACTAGACGCTCCAACTCCTTATCTATTTTATCTCGCAGCGCAAAAGCTATCGGTCGCGGTTTAAAAAATACTGGCTTTGCATCTTTCCTTAAATTTAATTTAATTTTATATTTCTTAAATGTGCCAAGCTCATCAGAAAAAACCTCAGGAAATTGTAATTGAAGTCGCGCATTAATATCTGTTGATTTTTCACAATAATTTACTGGAAACATTTCCAATTTATATACAGATATAAAATCTCTGCCTAATAGCGGTGGACCGCCGTCACGAATAACGTAAACATTTAATGATCGCGTTTTACCCACGTAGGTAAAAGGTAACCGCGCTATTCCTAAGCATTCAATGTTGTTACCTGTATAAGATAATAGCCGTTTATTCGTTTCGGTCAGTGACACATCTTTGAAATGTTTTACAAATGTTTTCTCGGAAATTGCAGTAACAGCCGACCCACTATCTATTTGAAACTTCATTTGCACCCCTCGGACATTAATTGATTCAGTCATAGGTTCTCCGTTAAACGTACGAATGTTGTAACACTCACCGTCATCGCCGTCATCTCAAGAAGGACACCGAAACGCAAGATTAGATTTCGCTAGAAAGTATGGCGACTGGACAGCAAGTTAATGGAAAAATATATTATTTTCTAACGAAACGAAGATTAATAGTTCTGATAATAGGTTTTGACGGTAAACAGTAAACGGGCGTCGACCGGCTAAGCAGGCATTGAATCCTAAGTTCACGAAAAATGTAGTAAAAGCTCAGTAGTGCAGTAAAAGTTAATTTCATTAAATCAATTCTGATATCCTAACTCCTAACTATAATATTATAAATGCGAAAGTAAGTTTGTTTGTTTGTTTGTTACCTTTTCACGCCTAAACCACTGAACCGATCATCCTGAAATTTTGCATATACGTTGTCAGGGGTACAGAAACGGACATAGGGTACCTTTCATCCCGAAAAAAAGTACTGTTCCCGAGGAAAACAACAATAACGTCCTTATGATAATAGATGGCGCCACGTGTCTTTCGAATCATGATTGAATTATAAACCGAATTGATAGTCAAAGTCTAAACTAACGCGAGCGAAGCTGCGGGCAAAAGCTAGTAATTTAATAAATGAAGTCATTTTACCCGTTCCTAATTATAGGCAGTTCCAATAGACTATATAGTTAACTTATTAATAGAATTCCATCTATTTTGTGTATCTTGTATGTAGTAATAAAGCCAATTAAAATTGATGTTTAACCATGTTGTTAAAAGTTATTATCAGTAAATTTATACAAAAATAACAGCAACTCGTTTATCGAAAAGTGACTTCGGTGTCGGTCGTTCCTAATTTTATGTCCACAAATGTATGTCGTCAAGATGACGGCAAATTCGAATCATTTGTGGAAAGCATGTACAAGTGGCAGCACATTAATGGATGGATGATTGAATCAGATATAATCGCGGAGCTGTCCATAGTAATGCCATACCACTTGAACGTGCGACCTTGACCGCAACCGCAGCGTTTACCATCCGCCCGCGCGATCGGAATTTTTCCGCGCCATGCGCCCCCATCATTTCCAATTTAAAGCGTATTATCTAGCAAATTACTGCAGCTATACAAAAATAAAAAAAGTGTGTATAGCTGAAACTATACAAGATCAATATTATGTGGAACCTAAATTACAACAACTAATCTAAAGTACTTTAAAAAAAAGTTAAACTTGACAACATGGGTTGAATTTGAGTAAAATATTTGTTCTGCTATGTTTTACGAAACATTTTGTAGTTTGTGTCAATCAAAATCAAAATATTTTATTTCACATAAACCTACATGAGCACTTATGAAAAGTCAGAAGCTAGGTGCACGGTTCCAATTGGTCGTTTCCTATGGAGAAGAGCCGGGAAGAAACTCCATGGCTACTCTTTTAAAAATAAGTGGCTTTTACAATGTTTTCAAATTAGTGTTAATTGTAGGTCTGTCAACAGGTAACAGGTACTCAACAAAATAGAAAAAAGGTCAACAAATCTACAGTCTACAAGTTAGGTCTACAACGTTCGCGCAATAAAAATCTCAGACTCAAACTCAAAGCATTTATTTCAATTAAACCATTTACTGGCACTTTTGAATTGTCAAAGAGTCGGTCAGTTAGTCAGAAAGTTGAAGCTAGTTGCCCATTCCAAAACGTAGATCTCTATGCAGAAGAACGGGCAAGAAACTCCAAAGACACTCTTTTTAAATCAAGATATTACAAAATCCTGGGTACATTATTCTTGTTGCTTCTATATGCGAGAACAATGAGAAAAAAAAATATATATTAAAAAACAATTCAAAATATAAGATTAATAATAAAAATAAGCCGTGGCAGTTAAGAGATGACCAGTCTCAACTGACGGCGCCCGTTCACGAACATGACGCCTGGATCAGCACCATCCAGCTCAACCATTTTGTAGGGAACCGAATGATCCAACACACGCGTCACCAACAGTGAGACATTTAAGTGAGCATGACCTATATATATATAATAAACAAAACAAAACCTATATATATAACTAAACTAGACTAAATAAGCTTTATTTTGATGTCCATATATCATTACTTGGAATGTTCTGTGTAGCACAACAAATCATAACAAACAACCCATTTCCTTATCAATCTGATGCCACCTCCGATGATGTCCGCCGCCGCGCCGTGGCCAGTAATATTATAACATAATTTCGTTGTATTTTTAGTGTCTGTGTGTGTTACTAATAAGAATCTTATTTCCATATTACGAGTAATTTTTTATTAGAAATTTTCGTAAAGCAGCCGGATTGTTGTAATGTTTACAAAAACCGGCGCGCAATGTTCGGGTTTTTCCAAGCCGATTATATCGTCATAAACTGACTTTGGACCATAGTTTGGACACTATGACAAAATTTAGATATTCTTAAAGCATAAATCTTGAGGATTGTTTTGATATAAATTACACTTAACGATTGCGGTAATAAGTAAATCGTAAACAAAATCGTAAACACAGATTCTATTCTACTTTTTTTTATCATGGCAAGCAAAACCGATGTCGACTATTCTGCCAATGTCTAAAGTGAATCGGAAAAGCAAGTGTGCATTATTATAAATTAAAAAGTACAACGATAAAAATCTTCGATGATGCAATTGAAGGCGTACAACGGTACTCTAACGCCACTCTTTAAAAAAATATTATCTCGTGACTGAGAAGGAATTATGAATAACGGCTTGTAAGGACCCTCGGTAAGTGTGTCTAGAATTTTCTAATACCTTTTATAAACTTTCATATTGAGACACGAAGGAACAAAATACGATCTAAAAGAATGTGGCCGCTTTTCTTTAGATCGAATTTTGTTGCTTCGTGTCTCAATATGAAACTTTTTATAAGGTATTAGAAAATTCTAGACACACTTACCGAGGGTCCTTATAAGCCGTTATTCATAATTCCTTCTCAGTCACGAGATAATATTTTTTTAAAGAAGTGGCGCTATTGTACCTTTGTACGCCCTCTTAATGTAGATCTTGTGGGGGTAGTACTAGACTGAAACAAACAAAAAGATAAAATTACTTATGTTATATGTAATTGTTAGAACAGTAAACACAGATAACACGACCACTTCAAAACTTTTGACATTTCAAACTTAAGAGGTTGTTGGTCAAGTTTTTTTGCCCACCGATTCTGTTATATCCACCCACAGACGCGTTATTTAATACAGAGCCATCTTTGTATGAGATTTAGAAACTCTCATAAAGTTACCACGCTCAATAATGTAAAATAAAGATAACAAGTCGCCCGGGCTGCCATATTCACCCTAACGGTTGAGGTCGAAAAGTTTTAGGCGACTATAGTAATCAGCCTTTAATATTCCCACTGCTGGGACAAAGGCCTCCTCTCTGTGAGGAGTGGGCTGTAATCTACCACGCGAGCCTAGTTCGGGTTAGTAGTTGTCACATGTCTTCAAAATTTTGGTTCTAGGACATGCCGGTTTCCTCACGATGTTTCCCTTCACCGTTTTGAGAGCATTGGTTTTGAAATAATTTACACAAAGTAAAACGCCTGTCAGGGTTCGAACCTACGACCTACAACTCGTAAATCGCGGCCGTTACCACTGGACCACCACTGCTCCCTCTCCATTTGTGGTCGTGACTGTACATATTCTATATCATATCTGCATAATCTTTAGATTATTGTTAATCAATTTTCAAACCAAACGACATTCGATTGCAGACGATTAATTCTTAAAACAACTGCTAAGATTGGTAGGCGAATAATGGTCGCATGAGTCAGGTTTTTATCGGCACAGAACATGCAGCTACCCACCTTCTTGTCAATACCTCAGTCACTTTTTGCGACACCAGCAGTTAGAAAGATAGATAGAATTTGTTTCATATTTACCCGACTTCATTTGCTTTTCTTTGGCAGGAACTACATCAGTAGCAAAGAATATTGTTAATGATCTAAACAAAAATGCAACCATCCCTCAAAATTCCACAAAACCCTCGCCTTTGCAAGCCTCTTTTTGTTATATCTTAGGTAAAAAGTTAATTCTTGTTAAAGTTTCCACCTCGTTGTAATGAAAGCAAGTAGTTTCCGGGGCTCATATAATTTGTACAACTAGGTTACACTAGAAGTCAAATGACAAGACAAATCCCAGGACGCTCTGGGGACCTGTCGTGTCTTGAAAATGGAGGAATACATAGAACTTTATTATGGATAGGAATTTTAGAGTGGATAACCCTCCATCCTCAAGATATACAAATAATAAGGTAGCAAAAGAGCAAACTGTGGCTGTGGTGTGTAGTATAAGCTGTATAACCTGTAATTCAGTGTGCATTACAGGATAATTTATACTGTACAAGTCTTTATTTTGTAGAAGTTATTTGTAATGTATCTCTCGTTGGTAATCCTTAAATTCAATAAATTGTGATAAGATTGACCCTAAAGACATCCACTGCTGAACAGTGTACACAGGCCTTCCCGAAACATTGCCAGAACGATCAATGTTCCCATCAAGAGGATAAAAAAGAAGGTATGTGCTAATAATTAACCCACGACAGAAGTGAAAACGTACGACTGGAGCCGATCATACGCGATTCAGCGTCACCGACCAACTGGAGCCGAGTATACCCGATTCAACGTCACCGACCCGAGCGTGACGGTTTAATTTCGTTCACAAGTGCGACTACAGAAGTTTTCACTTAAAAAAGATTCTGCAGAAAAAAACATTTTCTCAAACATGCTTGGAAATACGAGCATTATTTTGACAACCTTCTTCGAGATAAGTCGAAAATGCTGTACTGGTCTAATACATGCGAGCAGCGGCTGGAAATGTTACTATGAAAATCCATATCTGTCGTGTTTAACGGCCGAATAAATTACTATGAAAACTGTCATATCTGTCGTGTAATTTAAAAATGGAACGAACTTTTTACTTCGACTTCAAAGATTTTATTTAAATCTCGAACTGGCTTAGCAAATTATAGAGCTGTTTAAAGTAAAAATAAACAAATGAACATATTGGTGCAAGAACATTTATCGTTGTTCGTCAATGATTCTGAAATTTAGATATAATTAATTTCCTTAGTTTGAATTTCCGCGCATTATTTGAGAAAACTACTATACAACCCTTGGCCGCAACCAGCGGGGTAATTACGTAACACACTAGCAGTAGGAATGGGTTTGATTTTGACAGTTCAACAATATTCATTGCGTTATTGCGTTGTTGAGCAGACAAAGTTTTCGCACTTAAGATGCAATGGATTAGCAATAGGCTTCAAAATGATTCAGATTGTGATAGATAGTGTGTTACGTAATTAGGGTGCAGGCATTGATGGTCTCACGAATGTGTGCCTCTCGGCATCTCAGCCCACATTTTCACGTTCGTCCATATTGATGGACAACAGAGGCAGTGGCCTCCGTTGTCGGCCGCTGCAGTAATGTACTATAAAGAATTACGCAGTTATTGTTTGCACTGAAAAAGATAATTTTAAAAGCAGGACAGTAAAAGTAAACAATTTTCCATAAGACATTAATTTATTTGTTCTTTATACAAAGGATGGGTGGCTACTTAATTATCTATTAAGGTTGGCGCGCACTACAGCAGTCAAGGAGTTTGCTCGTTAGTTCACAAATAAATCATTAAAATGGAGAAAATATTCTACCGCTTGTGTATAATTGCTTTAAACTTGGCCACAAGCCATTCGAGAAATAGGGAAAATAGTCCACAATGAAAAACTAACCTACCAGTTTGCATAGTTATTATCGGTAAATTGTCCCGTCTTCACTCGTGCATACGAAATTTTAAAGTTTCATATAAATTAAAGTATTTAATGGGAACGTCTTACATTTGTTAATATTACTTCTTTGCTTTTATTTTGGTTAAGAAAGTCTTGGGTTCAGGAAATAGGCCATTGATTCAATGAAAAATTTAAAGATTTAAAAAAAATCTTGAATACTTTTAGAAGCGAAATCAGAGTTCTTGAAAAGCATTAGCTGAAGTCAAAAAAATTCGCTCAAAAGAAATCCCAAAGAAATCCAGAATTAAATGAAATATTAAATACATGATATCACGCCTCTGTTACCCGAAGGGTAAGGCAGAGGTGTACCCCTAGAACATCCACATTTCGCTAGTTATGTTTAAGTCCCATGTAATAGGGGGGGAGCCTATTTCCATCAACCGGGCACAAATCCAAACTCCGGCCTGTTATTAAATATGCTTAAATATTTGTACCCGACAGTGCCTCTGTTGACAAAAAGGGATATTCATATTTCGCTGAATCGACGTCACTCTTGTGTACCATGGTGCGCACAAACCGTTTAAATATTGGAAATAATAAGTAAATATATCATAATATTACTATTGACATCTCTATTTACTGATAAATACAAAAATATCGAATTATATATTATTAAGCGTGTATTTCTCTCTGTTGTCATATTTGTAATAACACGAAACGTTGTTTGAACAACTGTTTTGTACAAATAAATAGAAGAAAAGAAAGAAAGAGAATAGGTTTATTTGTCACAGAAACACGTGCATATAAAAAGATAATTAACTCGAATAATAAAGAAAAATAAAAACAAAATAGATCTACAATCACGAGCACAAAACAGAAATATTCGACAGCTGCACTTCATGACTGTGACAAGAAGGCTTCCACTCAGCATGATGCTGTACTATGGGGGACCCACAGCACAGCGGTAATTTTAATATAAGTGGTCTAAATATGGCTTTAATTAACAAATGTAAGTGTTGTATTGACAGTTACATAATTATATTATAAAATCCCGGGCTCTTAAATCGAGCCACGCTGCATTTTTTTGTATAGGTCTATGAATTTTTAAACGGTCGTGAATTCAAATTCGATTCCACAATGATGGCCAGTACGTCAGCATCAAAACTGCATAAAAACTTTTTCTTTGACTCATCATTATTTGAATATTTTAGGCGTTTATATCTTACATGGGCATGCAGGGTGGCTCGATTTAGGAGTCTAGCGCCCTAATTACGTAACGCACTATCTATCACAATCTAAATAATTTTGAAGCCTATTGCTAATCCATTGCTTCATATGCTCGAAAAATTTGTCAGCTCAACAACGTAAATAACGCAATGGATGTTGTTGAATTGACAAAATAAAACCCATTCCTACTGTTAGTGTGTTACGTAATTACCCCGCAGGAGTGTATTATTCAATTAATAGTATTGGTAACACCAAACAAATAATGATTACTGAGTATCACCTTGATATATTTTGAATAACAAGGAAAACAACGATAGACACTTATAGAAAGAGGATTCAGTATCAATTAGGGCATAATATTATTATCAATTTAAGTACTCAGCATCTCATATTCTCATATTACAAAGGGATTACGCTAATGTTTCTCATACCAAAAACGCATTCTCAATATTGCATCTCATACACAGAAGGGAAAAACTTACTAAATTAGGTACTCGACACGCAAGTTCATTAAGCTAATGGCATAAAAAAGTGACATAGAAAGTTAACAAAGATTGGACCTTGGCAGATCAGCACCCCAATTACGTAACACACTTTCTTTCACAATCCGAGGGGTTTTGAAAGATATTCCTAACCCTGTGCTTCATATATTTGAAAGAATTCGTCTGCTTGACAACGTAAATAACGCAATTAATGTTGTTTATTTGTTAAAATTGTAATTGTTAGTATGTAACGCAATTACCACGCTGGACAAAGAGTGGTGGATGGAGAGTAGGGAGTCCTTTGCCCAACAGTGAGACAATACGGGGTTATAAAAAATATAAAAATAAAACTAAAATAAGTAGGTACTTGGCGATGAAAATAATTATAGACCAGCACCCTAATTGGGTGCCACACTATCAATCACAATCTGAATCATATTGAAGGTTATTGCTAATCCATTGCTTCATATGATCGAAAAATGTGTCTGCTCTACAACTTAAATAACGCAATTAATGTTGTTGAACTGTCAAAATGAAAGCCATTCTTACTGTTAGTGTGTTACGCAATTAATCCGCAGACGTTAATTGAGTCGTTCTAATTTCACAATAAAGTGTCGGCATTTGTCTAAAAAGGTGAACATCAGAAGAAACACATCTTGATACCTTACGTCAAAAATTGTGAAAAGGGATTTCTTTGATCGCACAATTTAGATGAAAACTTAAAATGAGCATTTTAGTATTTTAATTGTCGACAGACATCTTATTATCTTTTTGTTTTTCTGATCCAGTCTCCAAATATAGAAATCGTAAGCGAAAGCCTTTCCTACATACCTACCTAGGTACATAAAAAGGTATAATATACTTACGTCAATTCAACGAACAATCACGTATATTAATATGACGTGCGGTTATTGCTCAAACACAAACATGCCGAAATAATAATCTTATGTAGTTAATTAACTATGAACTTAATTATATCGACGTGTAATTGTAGGAAATATGCTGTTTATTAAACATAGCATGTATAATATTATTGGGTATTTTGCTACTAATAATATATATTATATTTATTTAGTGCACTAACTAATATCTAATAATTGTTATTATGTTATGTTATTTTTAAAGTTTCACTCAATTGAGGTTGAATTTATTTCAGCGGGGTAATTGCGTAACACACTAACAGTAGAAATGACTTTCATGTTGACAGTTCAACAACATTCATTGCGTTGTTTATATACCTATAATATACCATGTATTGAGTACAAAAAACTTTTAAATATCTATTTAGAAAAGAACTTTTGATATTTATTCCAAATTGTCCCGATCTGAAATATAAAAATATGAATAACTTTTGAAAAGGAGCAGTTAGGATTTCAATTCCAACGGATTTTGTACCTATAATCATCAACAAATACAACCCAGCTTGCAGTTTTTGTCGACATTTTTGTGCAACCTATCGATACTTCCTGCCTACCATGTATAACTAAAATAATGTGTATACTATGTTACAAAACGTATTGGTGTCATATTGTAAGGCAACATATAGCAAGACGGAGTTGGTTAAGATATGAAGGAGGTTCAAGTCATAATCGTCTTAAATCATCATAAAACCATGAAGTATCTAATGAAAACGTCTCGTTTGATTAAATTAATGTATGTATTTAATCGAACCTCTAATAATTCCCATTTTGCGTTCCTAAAAATATTATTGAACCCTCTAATATAATGATTACGCTTCTTTTTGTGAACCTTAAAATAATTCCCATTTTGGGGACCTAATAATACTGAATTGCCAAGTAATTGCGACAAACTTGGATGTAGCTTAATTATTTAAAAAAGTGTGCATAATTTTAAGCGCAAAAATTTTTTTAGAAGTTCATTATTTTAAAAAGGGTTCATCATTAGAAGGTCATAAAGTTTTTCAGGGATCAGTTAAATATTTCCCATTAATAGATAAAGACTGTAGATTTAATTATTACTTTACTTTTAAAACTGGTGCTTACTATGAAGAAAAAACACGTGTGGCACTCGGGGACTGCCGCGGTAAAGCTATTGCATAGCATTTTTTATCAACTTATGCAATTATAATTATTTATTTATTTTTTTCTTTGATATTAATTCAAGTACAGTCGTACCATATACATACACGTTAAGCGAACGCTCGGCCGAGCTACATGGTAGGCGGAGCGGGGGGTGTTAGGTTTTATTTTCGTTACGGAATTTCTTGACTCGGTCGCCGCGCTCAAAGCCCACGATAAAAGCTATGCAATAGCTGAAAAATATAATAATTAATTCATTAGTAACAACAAAATAAATACTTTCTATGCTTTCTACTCTCTCTCTCTTCATAATATTATTTAGTTTATTATATATTGTGATTTAAATTTCTCATATGTAATTTAGGAACCATAGAATTACAACAGCTTTGTGAGGCTGAATGATATAATCTTATCGTTGCAAAATTTTGGTAGGACATTAAATCTATAAAATGTAAAAATAAATTTTAAAAATACTTTTCAATACATAGGTACAGTCGGGGAAATTAATTATTAAGCAAATTGACACATTCCAAATATTTGACTTGTTATACTTATATCATACGTCTGTCTAAGAGCTCAGCTGCATCCGGTTAGACCAGAAGCCAACCCCAACATAGTTGGGGGAAGGCTTGGCAGATGATGATACGTCTGTCAAAGAACGCCAACGTGATTTGAAATATTCGGTTAATTTATGTTGATCGTCAATTTGCTTATTAATCATTTTCCCTTACCTTTATTAGGAATGTCCTTATTATTTTAGAAACTATCAATTGGTGCAGATCTATAACTTAATATTAGAGATTTCTTAACAATCTCTACTTCAAACTATTGGAATGAAAATTCACTATAGCAACTTCGGCGAAGCCAAAATGAGAGATGTATTTCGCGCAAAAGTATGCCAATAATAAAAAGTATATTTTTTTTAATATACTTTCAGTATTAAAATTTCTTCTAGGTACTTATTATATGAGCAACTACGACTGATATTTAGAAAAATATCTTTTGTGAAATAAAAATTAAAAAAACTAGTAAATGCACATACTTATTTAAATCACTTTTTAAATTCAGTCTAAGGATTTATAAGTCAGTTTTGGGATCCACAATTATTATTTAATTTTAATAATTAACAGGTGGTGTTAAGTGTTTTACTTACTATTTATAGAATGTTTTTGCTTTGAGAAATTTCAAATACAAATTTCAAATTTCTTGTATGAAATCTCACATTTAATAATTTACGAAAAATAATTATAAATTCTAAATGGAACCTATTTCGTGTTATTCCTTTTGACGACCTGTCAGGGCATGAAAATTTAAAGTTATACTAACTTGAAAATAATTAGGTATTCGCTTTTTAAAATAATTTTAAAGTTACACGTGTTAATTTTCATTGGCCTGGCATTTTTTTTTAAAGGAATTAAACGAAGTAAATAGATATTAACATTTGTTTCTGCTAAACTATAAATATTTTGATATCGATTTTATTCATTGTTAATCCAAATACAATCTTCAGTAGGTAGATTCGTCGTAGGGACATAAAATATATTCAAAATTCAAAAACGACTAACTACCTTATGTCTAATCATATTGCTTAACATTGACTCACATTAACATTTGACACTGTATTCTCTAGAATCGCACACATACTTATTAACTAGTTAAAATATAAAACAAGTGACTCCATACCAATGTTAGATATTTTTTGTTTTTATTTTGTCGAATGACAGCAAGTGTCATTTATGACAGCCGTCAATTTTGACATCTGTCAATTTTGACATTAGATGTATGTATAGCGTACTTTGTTAAGTATTCACTCTCATCATTGGGATTGTGTGCAATACCATAAGAATAGGAAAATTAAAAAGTAAATATATATATATCCCTGTTATCATCATTGACATAAATTATGTACCTACATAGACATGGTGTTCATTCATACTATACAAACTATCACGATAAGTAATCTATCTATATATAAATAAAAATTAATATTGCCAAAAATGTTTGTCCACACATCACTTCAAAGCGGCTGCGCCTATTTGGCTAATTCTTTTTTTGTTGTATTTGTAATTGTCAGGACGAGGTTTGTACGAAAGAAAATATTTGAAAAATCGTACGAAAAAGTGAAAGTTTCTATGGAAATTCGTTATTATTGCCAATGGGAACCCATTGTGCGCACGGCAGGTTAGAAAATAAAAATATCATAGGTACCTAGTTACAAAAAACTAAAATATTGACTTAGTAAAATACAATACAATAGGTATATGCTTACTTAAAAGTTAATTAAGCTATGAGAAGTATACAACTATAAACAGGTATTGCTTTTAAACAACAAAAAAATCAAGTCATAATATTCATTTATAGCTCAGTTTAAAAATATATAAAATTACGTCAATATAATTATTTATCTTTATAATACATAGACACTAAGAAAATTCATAAGATTTAACACGTAAGTAACTTGCCCTTGATATTATGCTAAATTAATACTAAGTTAGACTTCAATAAAGGGACTAAAGTTTTGGTTTCCTATTAAAGCGGTGAACGGTCACGTAAAAACGGCACAGTCTAAAAACAAAGCGTTTGTTGACCCCTTAAGGTTGCACTAGTCGATATTTTTTCATACATGTTTCGGGAAGGTATAACTCCACTGTTTACTGTACTTCAAAAGTTAAACATGATATCGTTTTGACTCATTATTAGTTTTGTCTGTGCGGAAACAGAGTAGTAAAATTAAAAGTCATTAAAAAGTAATGAGCCAACAAAGATTTGTTTTTCTTGCTAATTTTAACGCAACTTTGGGAGTAAATAAGTAATAAAAGACGTATAAAATCTCTAAAACAAATTCGGCAACAACAAAACTCAATTATCGAAGAGTTCAATAAACTTAATTTGTAATTGATTTATGCAGTGGTTTGTTCATAAAACTCGATTTTCCAAAGGACATTTCGTAATTTTTTACGCGCTCGTTTTACTATGAATTAAAATAACGGTGTTTGTGTGCGTGCGAACTAGCCGTTGTGCGTATAGACTAGCGTCTAACTGCTCATTGCTGATACTATCTCTGTTGGACACGATGCCAGGTGACACAGCGTGCTTTTTGGTTACCCCACCAGTGAGTTCGAGCCCGCGACTAGTTCAACCTTAATATCAAATAATGGTAAAAATGACAGATGTTCATGACGGCCGTTATGATATTACGGAACCGCTTTCCTAGGAAACCAAAGCCTTAGGACGTTTGTGCTCTAAATACTTGAATTTAGATTTTAGGGTTTGGAGTAAGGTTTTAACCTTACTCCAAACCCTAAAATCTAAATTACTACACTAAATTATTTATTTAGCATAACATAAAGAGCGTCATTGTTCACACCATTTGCAGTACCTACGTGTTATTATATAATACAATATATTTAGACAAGGAATATCATCTTAGTTACAAAATTGTGCATTCGGGAACAACAAATGAATATCTTTATGCCAATTTTCACTAACACTAGACTAAATAATGGCGTAAACAATAACACGCTATTGGATTTTCAACACTCGTCTCAGCGCCGAAAGTCGAGATTCACAGATGACTCCGCCCTTTTTTTTTTGCGTAGGCAATCATCAAATAACTTCTCCCGCTCTAGGCGGAGCGGGAGGGCGTGTCAGACTTTTACTGACTAAAACCCACCCGTATTCCTTCAGTTGCCTGTGTGCCAGGGCCACGGTAACCATTTCGGACAAAACCCGCGACCCTGGCAGGCATCGAGCCTAACAGACCCCGACAGTGAGTGCTGACATCTCTTTGAGACGCGCGCGGAGCACAATGCGAGATGACTCCGCCCTGGAGTGTAAATGTGGTGCTGTTCTACAAACACCCCAATATAATATAATTTCTAACGTGTCCTATTGCCTACACGTTACAGGAACTGATGAACGCCACTGAAGGTGCCAAACTCGTAGCTAAATTCTGGGGGGACTATATTTAAATTCCCATGGACACGCTTAGAAGAAGCGCTGAGTTGTAAATCCGCAGCGCGTTTTTGTTTAGGCATTCATTTAGGAGTCGCCTAGTGTTATTGAAATTGCGTTAGTCATTAGTCTAACTAACTAATTCTACAGGACTGGGGCCCTTGCTTAAGACTTAGTTACTACAGTAAGGCTACGGGTCTAGGTATCATCTATAGTACCTACAAATCTAATGTCTGGTCTCGACAAACGCTAAAGGATTCTTAAAGTTGCTATTCTGTAAAGTTCATTTCGTATCTCACTCAAGTGATCACACATAACTCGAGAACGAACTCATCTGTTCTTACGCGACTGCCCATAAAAAGAAGTGTTATGTTTTAAAGTAAATCTCACCTGAACACCCTTTTTTTGTCAATGTTTATTTTGAAACTTGTCTATTTCCTTGTCACCTGCACGTTTATCCTTTAAAAGCTCACTAGATATCGGATGCCTTCAACAGTCTTTTCACAGCTATTTTACATTTTTCTTGCATCACTGTCGGAATCAAAGTGATCTTTATTTTCATTATAATAAGGTTGCTGTTGGAACGCTGCTACCAGAGGTAACATAATTGTGAAAAGACTGTATGTATATCCACAGGTTAAACAAAATTTTGACTACTGACATAGCAAAAACAAAGGAGTGTTCGATTGTAAGTTTTTCCCAAAATAATCTTGATTACGCCGATATCAGATGCATCACTTTAATTTCATTTTTGCCTTTCATTCGGCATCTTTCACTCGAAGTGAAACTTCTGAACGCCAAATGAATAAAAATTTAAAAATGAATTTAGTAGTGAATCAATTCAACGATTCTGGATTGCAGCACTGCCGCATCTTTCACTCGCCTACCGAATGAACGTAAAATGAAATAAAAAGAGCAGACGAATGTTCATTCCTAAACAATTTTGTCGTGTGAACATGGAATGTAACAAAACTGAAGCTTCACTCGAGTGAAGTGTCTGATATCGGCTTTATGGCCTTGGTTGTCACTCATTCATTATTAAAAATCCTTTTGCGATAAACTCTTCTTTTTAAGATCGACCTTTATTATCTTTAAGCAAAATCTAGGGACACTATTGTGGCAGTATTAAAGGCAATTGGGGACTGTTTACGAAAATATGAAAATTGTAATAAATTTTCACACATTCGTAAAAGACTTTCGTGGTAAACACGTGTTGATCAAGAATAAGGTAATAATTGATTTAAAATTAAAATAATAATTATTTGTTATTAATTATCTAGAGGTTAGTAAATTGATAAGCGTAATTCAGTAGTCGATTGTGCAATAGTAAAGATATTTTCAGTAAAAAATAAATTCACTCCAAAAATATCGGGTACTCATATGTCTATCTATAATTCTCATTTGTTTTTCAAAGTTGGGAACGCTTCCATCGTCGCACCTGGGAAAAAAGAACAATATTAACAAAAATAAACTAGGTTTTAACAAAAAGGAATTCTATCATTTCCGTAATATACTCGTATTTGCTTTGGGACTAAGGGATCATATTAAACACCATTATCTAGTCAATATACAGAGTGGCGATTAGGTTATCACGTTAAATTATACTATGGTATACTTAGACGATATACCTAACTACAATTTTTTTATGAAATCCATAAACAAAAAGAATCTGCTGTTCTATACATTTTGTCGAGCTACGTGCAACAAAATGTATGGAACAGCAGTTTTTTTTGGGAATGGATTTCATTCAAAAATTTTATAGCGTCTAAATATACCATGTAGTATACGTGATATAATTTAATGTGATAACCTAATCACCACTCTGTATACCTATCATGTTATTTTACGTGATACAGCAAAATGTCAATTCCCAAAGGGTTGTGAATCGCGGAACTGTTACTGCGAATAAAACAAAACTCTCTGATGCACAGGAATACATATCATTTTCATTTTAGCATTTCTGAGCACAAAAGTTCAAGGTAAAGAATAATAAAAGAGTAGCAAAAAATATTTATGCCAATGTAATAAAATGCTGACATGAAAAAAGGTCGCCTAAGATTTGCATAGTGTCACAACATTTCGATATTTAACCTTGTTATTATTTACTTCAGACGTAAACAGATGGAGGCCCTAATAACTTAACAAAGCTCCCAGTACAAGAAAATACCCGATAAGAATTACAAGTTGGCAAGAAAAAGGTTTAGCATGGTAGTTACAAGGGATCAAAGCACCTTTTTTGTCGACACCCGAACAAAATTAACAAAATGAAATGCTCACCCGTGACATCAACTGTTAGAATTGACTTTGTGTCGGCGTTCCATCAAATGACTCCTCGTTGATTAGCCTCAGCTTCACCGACTCCCTTCTAAGGTTATAGCTTGTTGAAATATGACAGTGTTTTACATCTACATTGAGTAAATCTTCATTCAATTCCACACCGCTTTTTTCTACTTCCGAGGCTGCGCTAGGCTTCCTTTTATGTCTGAAAGACGTAGCCCTCTGGGAACTGGAGCCCAAGTAACTATCAGTCGTCGTATTGCCATTAAAAGTCTTCTCAGAAGGACCAACTCCCAACTGATCTAAGGGGATGTTACCCCTTAAGTTTGCAGAGGAATCGATACAAGGAATCAGTTGCTTGAACTCCTTACGAAAATTCTCATTCATCCATGCATAAATGAAAGGATTGTAGCACGTCGAGGACATCGCTATAACGTGCCCCATAAAAAACACCAAATAGTAATACTTCAAGTGTATAGCATACATGTAGTAGTCATTGCATAGATTAATAACATTGAGAGGTAACCACGACAATCCGAAAATCGTGACCATAGCTATCAACATCTGGTTCGTTCGTCGCTTTCTATTTTTGTCTAGCTCTTCTTTGCGAGAATTTTTGCTGGCAGCCTTCGCTTTGGCTCTGTCATTCAATTTAAAACTGACGCACGTGTAACAGAAAGCAATCACAATAAAAGGCAGCACGAATTGTAATACAGACGTCACCGAGCCGAATACTCGCCGCAGCCGTTCAGTCGGCCACGTCTCTTCACAAAACCTGCCTATATCTAGATCATAGTACGTCATAAATATAGCGTATGGCATCGTCACGGTCACAGAGAAAGTCCAAATCATGACGATGACGATCAAACAAGTCTCAATCTTCATCCGTGGTCTGAATGGGTAAATGATCACAAAGAACCTATCGATAGCTATAGACATAAGCGTCAACGTGGATATGTATACGCTGCATCCTTGTGCGAAAGGCATTATGTGGCATAAGAGGGTGCCCCAACTCCAAGCACCGCGGAATGTGTACAGCGGTGTGAAAGGGACGGCGAACACGCAAAGAAAGATGTCAGAGAGAGCCAAGTTGCTGATGAAGAGGTTGGTGACAGTCTGCATGGCCTTGTTTCTGATGACCACGAAGCATACTAACAGGTTGCCGAGCAGTCCAAGAACGAAAATAATGGTATAAATGACGCAGAAAGTAGACTGGATCCATTTGTTGTCAATGATGTTCTCATATCCGTTGTGCATAGGAGGCAGACCGTCTGGCGTCAAGTTGTGAGATTTCTCCGTAATATAGAGTTCCGTATAATTTACGGCAGTTGCGTTCATCGTACCGTGTTTCCCTCCGTTGTAAACTGCGGATACCAATTTATGTTGGCTTTAAAACGTCAATTTTATGGCATCGACGCTCCAAATTTTATCTGTGTCGAAACCTGTAACAAAATAAAAGCTTCGTTTCACAACTTTGTCTCAATTAACACTGAGAAGACTGTAAACAATTATAGTTTTTCCGATAATGGCCTGAAAAACATTTTGATGATTTCTTTTTAATCACCCAGTTAATGTCCGGGAATTTACGGAACTTTTAAAATGTCTTTTATGACAAGCCAATTTGGTCATTATCTTGTCATTCAACAAAAGTTTAAAAAAAAACATAAAGAAGCATATAATTAATCGAACCTCTACTGATTTCGATTGTGTACTCTTAAAAATATTATTAAACACTTTAATATAGTGATTGCGCCTCTTTTTGTGAACCTCAACTAATTCCTATTTTGGGATCCTAAAAATACTAAATTAGCTAAGTAATTGCGACCAACTTGGATGTAGGTGAAACACATAATTATAGTACTAGAAATAGGGACCTATTATTTCAACCAGCACCCTAATTACGTAACACACTATCTATCACAATCTGAATCATTTTGAAGCCTATTGCTAATCCATTGCTTCATATGTTCGTAAAATTTGTCTGCTCAACAACGTAAATAACGCAACGAATGTTCTTGAACGGTCAAAATGAAACCCATTCCTACTGTTAATGTGTTACGTAATTACCCCGCAGGTTTCTGATTGGCTAAAGTAGACTCATCTTTCATGGGGTACTGTTCAAAATGTTACAATAAAATACCTCCCCACGTAGGTACTTCAACTTATATAAAACGCACACTATGCAGGCAGGCACATTATAAGTTAGTGAATTATATCGCTGAGTAATGAAGAAAGAAAGAAAGAAAAATATTGTATTTGGGACACGCCAAAAAAATGGCGGGAATGGCGGGGATGGTTGGGAATGCCTGGCTCAATGGTGGTCTTGCTTCACATGGTTGTGGAGCAGGACCACCATCAACCAATTAGCTGTGGTCAACTAATTGATTAACACTTGAAAATACTGTTGGAGCTGCTGAAGATTGTAAGACTATCTTTGCATTGTATAAACTCAATTTGCTTTGTATTATACAACAGCATAGCACAGGTGTGAGTACTATGTGCTATAGAGCTACCATTTATCGGGTATTATGTCTTTCATTAACGCGAATGTGTCCTGGCGGCTGATAGTATGTCGTGCTCACTCAAATGTCTCGCTGACGGTGGAGCGTGTGTTGGGATAATTTAGCTCCCCTCAAAATGGTTGAGCTGAACGGTGCTGATCCATGCGTCATGTTCCTGAATTGACGCCGTCAGTTGGGACTGGTCATCTCTTAGCTGCTGCCAGGGCTTATTTTATTTTTTAATTAATTATTAAATATTTCCTTTAAAAAATCTATAACATCTGAGCATGCTTGGTATCACGCAAAATGATACATTTGATGCGTAAATTATTAGGTTAATATGGAATCACCGTCAACCTTCCTGTTATTATAATAATAATAGGTGTTAGTATTAGTAATTATATTTTAATAATATTATTACGTAACAGTCAGCCTTTGTGCTGTAAAATGTGTGTGTTTAGTTATAGGTAATTTGTATTCTTGTTATTGATGGAAAAGTACCTACCTACGAGATAAATCATAAAATTGTATATGGGAGCTACATCTGAGAACAAACTGCTTTGCAGTTTCGCAGAAGTAATATTATTTTTGTAAAACAGCATTTCACCACAAATAAACCCTTTTTTTTCTTTTTTCTATTTGTAAAATTAAAATAACAAGCCCTATAGGACATCATAACAAAGCCTTCCGAAATAAGAAAACAAGTTTTGAAGGAGCCATATTGCATCAAATGAAACGACCCAGACGGATATTATATTGTTGAAATTTTCAAGTAAATACGTTTGGTACATTCACAAAATACTCAGGTATTTTGTACACTACAAAGTACCTACTTTGTGACGGTACCAGTTCTTTATTTAAATTCTGGGACGAACCACTCGACGAGCCTCGAGTTAAGTGAGTGAACATAAAGCTTAGCGGTCAGCTCCGATTGCGACAAAAATGTGTGATGTTAAAGATAAAGATAAAGATAATTTTATTTTAAACAGTAAATGATGACAAATAATATAAAAGTTCAGCCATATTTTACCACATAGGCATGCAAAAGATTTTAAACATTCAACTTATAACTAAATAATTAAAAACAATTTTAAAATATTACACAAAGAACTAAATACAAAAAATAATATATACCTATACACTAGCTTAAAAAATCTTTATCAATTAAGAACTCCTTAATATTATAATATGCTTTCGCCACTAAAAAGCTTCGGAGTCTCTTTTAAAATAATGAAAGCGGAAGCTCTTTCCATGTCTTTGGCAAATTGTTATAAATGACTGATGTTATGATGTAATACTGACTTCCGTCACTATCTGTCTTTCTGCAAATAATTTACAATTCAAGTTTAACAAGGCTGGAGCTAAAGCTACTTAAATCAATCAAAGAGCTAATTTTAAAATATTGGCTGAAATTGTGATGTAGGTATAGGTAGACGTGTTTTTATATAAAGAAAACGTCTCAAGGCTCCTTCAAAGAGCGCGACACGCGACGCGAATCGCACGTCGCGACACAAAGGCACCGCATGTCGCACGACGAGCGGTGCGTTTGCGTCGCGTGTCTTGACTCGTAGTTTATTCCTTATAAACGTTACTTCAGTACCTAAACATCTTTTTTTATCACTCTGTTTACAGACATAGTCATCTTTTGATACCGGCATTCTTGACAGTACCTCAAATTTAAAATATCGCTCCATTTATTTCTTCAGATAAATAGATTTTGATGTGGATCTGTGTGTGATGTGTACTCGATCGCCGCGGCGGGGGTGTATGACCAGCACCCTAATTGCGTACCACACTATCAATCACAATCTGAATCATTTTGTAGCCTATTGCTAATCCATTGCTTCATATGTTCGAAAAATCTATTTGTCCAACAACGTGAATAACGCAATGAATGTTGTTGAACTGTCAAAATGAAAGCCATTCCTACTGTTAGTGTGTTACGCAATTACCTTACTGGTGCATGAACATAAACGACGCAAAAGGAGTCCGTAAGGATCGTAACAGGTGGCGTTCTGTACTTTCTGCCTACCCTCATGGAACGAAGGCGTGAATTTATATTTATATAAGTAGATAGGTGTCACGAAGGTGTTAGAACCGGTACATTCAATTACCCCATATTACGTAGAACATTATACCGTACCCGGTGACCTATGACGCTTCAGCCTAAATGTCAAGCAATTGTGTGAACAAACGAAGCGTTCAACACTACGCATGATGTATAATTGCATATAATTCCAAGGTTGAACCCGAAATAGACCTTCATCTTCGGTGGTGTCCGCACGAGTAATAATTTAATTTGAAGGGCCAATTACAGCACGCGGTATCAAGTCTATCCTATAGCGTAGTGTAAAAAAGTAAGCCTCTTAATTTGTCTGACTTTGTGTAGTTAAGTCTTAGTAAGACCCTGCCGGGGTCGCGGATTGTTCGAAAGAGTTACCGTGGCCCTAGCGCACAGTCAACTGAAGGAACACGGGTGGGTTTTAGTCAGTAAGAGTCTGACACGCCCTTCCGCTCCGCCCAGAGCGGGAGACGTCATTTGATGATGTCCCAACCAAAAAAAAAAAGACAAACTTGATACCGCGTGGTGTAAGTGGGGTGTTAAGGATAGCTTAAGGTTACACTAGTCAGGCATTCTTCCTTACTAGAAAGAAAGAAAGAAATATAGGTTTATTTGTCACAGAAACACGTGCATACAAAAAAGATAATTAGCTCTGGTAACAATGTAAAATAAGAACAAACAATCAAAATAGATCTATAATCACGAGCACAAAACAGAAATATTCGACAGCTGCACGTCATGACTGTGACAAGAACGCTTCCACTCAGCATGATGCTGTGCTATGGGGGACCCACAGCACAGTGCTGATTTTCAGTGGTTACCCAAAAAGGACGTACGGAAACCAAATCAGGTTTAATGATTGGTAGTATATGTAATAAAATAAAATAAAACAAACAGTAAGCACTAAGAACAAAAATCAACTAGCGTCGTATGGAGTTTATCTACTGTTTGACAGTGTATATTAAATATTATATCTAGTTGTCTCGTCATTATCTAGCTTTGTAAGGACACTGAATTTAAAAAAAATTGGATTGGAAGTTATGAGCGTCGAAAGTTTCGACGCTCATAACTTTCAAACCATTTTTTTTTTGCCAAAGATGCATTGAATTATTCGAAACTTCCATAATTCAACGCATCTTTAGACGAAATAAATAACTACCGGAGTGTGAAAATGGCAAAATTGTTACCGTAAAGGGATAGATAATTTATTCAAGATTTCAAATAACATTATTTTTAATAAATATATCCAGTAATTTTTCATAATATCTATAGGCCCAAAGGTCTGTTCATGAAATCTTACGCTCGTTTTCGTTATAAATCATCGTATATTTCACAAAATAAATAAATAAAAACTTAATAAACAATACGAAAAAAATACAACTAAATTAACAAATAAATAAACTAAATAGCATGCATATTAGCCACACCCACAAACGAGTTCGAACCGTCGACTAGTGCAACCTTAAACTTTCGTAATAAGATTAGCCAGTCACCAAAATTTATCTGAGCAGAGTTAATGTTGGTAATTAGTTCACAATCAAAATATTTTATTTCACATAAACCTACATGGGCACTTATGAAACGTCAGAAGCTAGGTTCCAATTCGTCGTTTCCTATGGAGAAGAGCCGGCAAGAAAGTCCACGGTTACTCTTTTAGAAATAAGGGGCTTTTACAATGTTTCCAAATAACAGTATTAATAATAGGTGTGGGAGAATTGTAACTCTTAATATAATTACAGATTAGACCCCATACTATTGGACGCCTAACACCTATGCCTATGGCAGACCTTATTAAGGGGACTACAGGACCTAAATGCAAATTTTATAATGCCTAAAAGTATATGATACACTGCAGTAAACTAAATCAGAAAAATATATGATCTTCTTCAGGGTGTATACTAGTTAGATAGTGTGTTGAAAACGTTATACAACTTATTTGATACGATAGAAAAAAATCACGAAGATGCCTCCAAAAAATTATTTTAACGATTAAAAACCATACTAATATACATGTAATCATTCTGATTTTTTGTCATATTATTCTACAAGCAACATATTAACGTAATAGTGTTTTATTTTTTTAGTCCAATCAATAGTTTTTTTGTAAATAGATAATTGCTTCATATTTTGCAATAAATTACCAGCGTTGTGTCATCGCGCATCTCTTTCTTTTCTATGTAGTCCGACAGTGACCGCGCTTTAGCTGTTGTAAGCCTCTTAAGACCCCCTTATTAACACGTTCATTGCCACCTCTAGTTTCATGAAATCTAGGTTGTCGCATACATATCGCGACAAATAACACGCGTGGGTTGGTGGCCTATTGACATTATTTTAGCAACATATAAAAAATATTTTTTATATCCAGGATGCGTAGCATGGCCACTATAAAAATGGAAGACAAAATGACATAATGTAGAAAGATTTCAACGGCGCGATGTCAAAATTTAAGAAAAGAATTACTTTTTGTTATGAAAGTGATTTGTCTTTTCTTCGTACAGTAGAAATAGAAGTGGTCATGCTTTGCATGCAGGGCACCTCAAGAATCATTAATTTATCGCGTAATTATTCTACACTCCAAGTGGTTTTCTTCGCGTTAATGTTAATAAACGCGAAGCAAAGTTATGCCAAACTAAATCCTCGAATATATGGTTTATCTGAAGGTTGTTACTTTATCCTTTGTTTTAATAAGATCAAATTAAATTAGCTAGCGAAACCCTATAAATCATAATAAATAAATAAAAAAAAACGACAAAAAATTAACAATTTTTATGGGATCAACGACCGCTGGTGGTGTGGTTACTTGAACTAAGAAATGAGAAAACTTTTTTTTTTGTTGTATCGTGTTTAGTTATCGATACGTCTGAAGTTTACACAAAGAAAACTGACCTGCGGTTGATGACACCAAAAAAAACTCATCAAATTAATATATTTTTATTTGATCATGTTTAAATATCGATACCCATCACGTCTGCGGAGTTTCGCTGACTAATTTAAGTTAACCCTGTATATTAGAATGTAAGAAGTAAGCAAAATAATGTTTCCCGAGACGCGCTCCTTCACAAAAACTTTTTCTGCTTGAAACTACAAAAACTTAACTATTCCACAAGAGTAGTACAAATACAATACAATAAAGTTCTGAATAAATAACGTTTTTTTCTTTCCACAATAAAGAAGAATACAAGATAATCCCGCTGGTGGAGTTTACAACTGCTACCGCTAATCCCACCCGGACAAATTGGCGGGGTGCCAACAACCCCGGGCTTTGTCGGTGATAGGGGTTACTTAGTACCCCAAGAGGAATTATACGGGATGTTTTTGTTTGAGTCTCGATTTCGGAATCGTTTAAAGATAAGAAGCTTGATGAATTATTGCTGTTTTCTAGTGTTTCCATAGTACGATCATGAATAAAGCTCGATTTACATGGTGGAATTTAATTGACCATAAATCGAAGCGACACATAACCGTCTAAACAGTGTTTACAGGATGCCAATCAATTATTGCTTCAACTTTATTGAATGCCACAAGACTGGCAAGAAACTTGCATGGTGTAAATGGGGCTCTATAGACAACATCATCAACACAACATCACTTCGAAATTCGAACGTTGTCGAAGTTTGAATCTAAAAACAAATGAGTTCGTTTTCGAACTATTTGCGGTCACTTGAGTTAATGTCGTTTAGTTTTAAAATTAGAACTCATTAGATTCATCCTCTAAGGCGAAAGCATCAGGGTAGAATAGAATATAATAGAATACTCTTTATTATGTAGTACACCATAAAAATTACAGATATAAATGTAGACATTTTACACAGGGTGACACAATGGGTGGTCTTATCGCTAAAAGCGATCTTTTACAGACAACCTTTGGATGGATTCAAGGGAGAAGGAGAGACAATAATGCAGGTAGTCAGTGGTGGGTAGCCCGCTAAATTCAAATTTTCTTATGTTTTTTGAATTTTGCAGGTCCGTATCAGGTTGTATGTTGATCTAAATATGATTCGCGGCCCTAACCATTTTTTAATTATAGAATTATAATCATAAAAATCATCAATACATCTCTCTAAGTTCATATTACCTACCCTATTGAATGACTATTTCATGAAATAATGACATTTGAGGCCAATTCGCCAATTGCTGATTCTAATGATTATAAAACCTCATACCAACCTGCAAATTGCAAAAAACGTAAGTAAATTTGAATTTCGCGGGCTACTTTAGCGCATCCCCCTTTAACAGAATCATAAAAATGGGAGTTTAGGTACACCTCTACCTGACCCTTCAGAGAAAGTAAGCGTTATGTTATATTATGTCATTAGATAGTCAAATAAAAGGTTACAGAATTGTCCTTGTCTAAACTAATTTTGGAATATCAGCATTGTCAAGTAATTGGGTTGTGGAGGTCAGGTCCTTGCTCAAACTATGACCGCTACAATGCGTTAATATTGGAGACACAAAGGCAAATTGCATTATTCACCGAGCTAGGTAACCCATTCATGTATTGTTCGTTTGCGTTTATGCTACGTTTGACTAGAAAACAGCATTGCAAATTATTTTCTAACAGACTTAAAATAACAATAATAATGTGTTTAAGTTTATAAAAGAGGGAGCGGAAAGAATCATAGACCATCAGACAATTCGTCCGCATCGCTGTCAACAGGAAAAGTGGTCAAAAGGCTGGCAGCATCGGCCCGTTGTATGGCAAATGGCAATATTGATTCTTTGGCCAAAACATAGGCCAGCGGTTGGTCGACTTTTCACGTGACTAGAGAGAGCTCTGGTTACGTGAAAAGTCGACCAACCGCTTGGAGATGTCTCGAAAAACTGTTTGCTTTTAAAATATGTAAACCAATAATATTTTGGAAATAAATTTTATTACCAATTCAAACAGCAAGCGACTATTTTAAAAACAACAATCATTTTGATTTCAATTAGAAACCAGACAACTGAAGCAAGAAACAAAAACGATACCAAACATATTTAGTAAAACAACTAAATTATACAGCTTCTAACAAAAACTATACCACTGTCTGTTTCAAAACGAGTTAACCCCAATGCTTTCAGTATCTGGTTATCAGATCAGCCAGTCAGCTAAGATGGGAGTGTAACTGACTATACAGAGTGCGGTGGACGTAGGTACTTAAGTCTCTCGTAGATCTCTCTCTCTCTCTCTCTCTCTCTCTCTCTCTCTCTTAAGACTCTCTTTTAGTGCACACTAATAATATCAATAATTTGAATAGGATGAATCCTCCTTCTGACGGAAGAATCTTCAATTTTTCCAAAAAAACCATAGCTTAACTTCCTGACCAAATCGTTGAATCTAATGTCCGTTTTCACTAACACTAGGATGAATGTCGAAATAAAAGCGTACTATTGGATTTTCGACTTTCGGCGTTGTGCCGAGCGTTGAAAATCCAACTGCGTTAGTGTAAACGTTAGTTTGTATGTTAGTGGAACCGCAAGGACCACGGCATAAGACAAACAAATCAGTACTACTTCTTGCTACAAAGTCTATGAGTATCACAATAAAACCATATAATTTTACTCTTAAAATTCACAATGGTTTCATAAAATTTGTATTCTTATCCTGCAAGCTATTCAAAATTCACAAAGGTTTCATACAATTTGTATTCCTATCCTGCAAGCTAATCAAAATTCACAAAGGTTTCAAACAATTTATATTCCTATCCTGCAAGCTATTCAACATTCACAAAGGTTTCATACAATTTGTATTCCTGGCCTGCAAGCTATTCAAAATTCACAAAGGTTTCATACAATTTGTATTCCTATCCTGCAAGCTATTCAAAATTCACTAAGGTTTCATACAATTCGTATTCCTATCCTGCAAGCTATTCAAAATTCACAAAGGTTCCATACAATCTGTATTCCTATCCTGCAAGCTATTTAAAATCCCTAGAGAGCACTTAGAAATATAAATATCCGATTAACATTATTGAATGCAAACCGAGTTGCAGTTCGTGCCGATTGTCTCAGATAACATCCCAAGAGGCATCATTGTTAGATAAGACCATTTTGAGCTTTTCATGTTTCTTCTATTTGAATCGGAGTAATTTTATTGGGATTGATTGCCCGGCGGAGTAATTGCGTAACATTATAAAATGGCAATCAATTACAATGGTTCTCATTTTGACATATATTGCGACATTCATAGGTTTGAAAAATTCAGCTGCTCAACAACGTAAATAACGCAATGAACGTGGCTGAATAGTTAAAATGAAAGGCATTGCGATGGATTGCCATTTCATGTTATGTTAAAGCCGGCGCACACCTGGCGAGGCGCAGCGTGGCACGGTTGTCACTGCCAAACAAATATCAACGTTGTGTGACTAAAAAAAAGTTAAGAATGACCAGAGACGCGCGCCTCTTTCCGCCTAGACGCGCTCTCGTGCTAATGAAAATTTATTTATTTTCGACTTTATTTCAATTACTACAAGATCAATATTTATTTGGCAGTGACGAATGCGAACCGCTGCGCCTGGCTAGATTTGCACCGGCTCTTACGCAGTTACCCCGCAGGTCGAGAAAAGTGTTATTGGGTTTTTCCATCAGGAATTTCTCAGTAGCAGCCCGGAGTCAGGCTTTGTACACACAGATTGATGGGCCTGCTCTTGACCTCGATCTCGCTTGCCTGATGGAAAGCAACGGAGGGGAGAGTCTGCATGCCTAGACGATGCCTGTTCACACTTGTTTTGAAGGCTGACGAGTTATACGTGGAAGGAACACAGACGCTGGATGCAATGTCCACACTTTGGCTGCACGCGTAATAAATGTGGAGGAGAAAACCTTTTGTACAATTAGTCAACCAAGTGCAGATGGGACTGGACTGATGGCAATACACTTGCCTTTTATTAGCTACAAAGGACTTAAACATAACTGGCAAAATATGGGTGTACTTACTGCCTACACCCTCAGGGAATACAGGCGTGAAGGTATGTTTCAATCAATCAACTCAGCCTATCGCAGTCCACTGCTGGACAAAGGCCTCTCCCAGGCTGCGCTACAACACTCTGTCCTCCGTCTTCCGCATCCAGTCCGTCCCAGCCACTTTCTTAAGGGTGTCGGTGCATGTAACCGGGGGCGGTTCACGCTACGCTTGCCGATATGCACTAAGCAGTCTTCGAAATTATGTTTGTAGCGGCATCTACAAACGCCACATGCGAGCTACACGTCACACTGACGTCACGCAAAATCCTGCATCGCGCAAGCAGAGTTTACCGCGCAACTAGCATATATACAACGTCCCGAGATCAACAGTCGGGCAGTTGCCCACCAGACACAACACCAGTCTGGTCGGAGGATCCTCCCTTTTCTATGGAGTTTTAAGTGAACGTTACACCCTGTTCCTCATACTTATATATATTTATGTTGAATTATTTTTTATACATATTTAAACTTTCGATTAGCGGTAACAATGGGGAGCCCTATTTTTGCAAGACAACAAAGTATTTCTGGAGTCCACTGGCATTTAAAAGACCAAAAATAAAACAAGATATTTGAGGGTTGAGGTGAGGGTTAATGTTATTTTGATCTTTCTAATATTATAATCAATTCACCGACCGCCGACGTACCGTCATTCTGCCAACCTCATTGAAGTTTTAAAAAATAATTTATTTTTAAAGTCAATCAATCTGTCTAGCCATTTCCCAACTATATTGGGGTCGGCTTCCAGTCTAACCGGATGCAGCTGAATACCAGTATTTTACAAGGAACGACTGCCTATCTAACCTCCACAACCCAGTTACTGGGTAACACGATACCTTAGGACTGGTTGTCAGACTTTTGGACTTGTGAATACCCGTAAGGCCAGATAGGCAGATGCAATACTGGTATTCAGCTGCATTCGGTTAGACTGGAAGCCGACCCAACATACTTGGAAAAAGGCTAGGCAGATTGATTTTTTGATCTATTCCCATCCAATACCAAGAGCTAATACCATTTGGTATTAGTTTATTTCCGAATTTATTTTCTATTCCCAACGAGTACCACATTTTTTTAAATAAAAAATCTATTACTAACGAATACCAAAGCGTGACTTTTTGTACCCTCAGCTACACAAAGTTTTATTTAAATTGCGTTTTACCGAAATCTAGGGTAATCTAAATATAGGGTTAGGGTTAATAAGCTGGTCGACGGAGCCCCGCTTAGCGGGGCTCCTATTTCTGTCTAAAGGGTTTAAAGGAACCTAACCAACCGAACCTCGGCATGCCACTGACGTCGACCGTCTAGGGTTAGGATTTTCGGGAACATTTATTATGTTTTCGGAAACTTAGTTCGTCACTCAAAGCATTTTAATTTTACTGAACCTGACTCTATCTGATTTCTTCAAACTTGTTTTGGTATTGGTTTTAAAATGTGGTACTCGTTGGGAATAGAAAATAAATTCGGAAATAAACTAATACCAAATGCTCTTGCTCTCTAGCTCTTGGTATTGGATGGGAATAGAGCGATTTTTTTCTTAAGTAAAAGTACCTATCTAAAGTACCTAGTACTCGTTTGCAAATCAAAACATTGTTTACTTATCAACACAGCACTACAACTGAAACTCACATTCACAACTACGTCATTCATTCTATTTAAATTCACAACTACAAATATTCGTTCGCTTACTCTTCTTCCATACAATATTGCACCCCGTGACAACTATATATTTCTAACTATGCCTAGAGCCTACAAAGCACTTTATATACTTAAATTATCTCTTATCGCTAGACAAAAGAACTATCAGACCCATGACGCCAGGTTCTGACGTGTTTCTTTAGTAAAGTTCTAACTTTATTACTTAGTGGGAACGTCGTGTCGTCTGATAAAGGAATGAATGGATAGGATAAGCCAATTAGATGAGTACCTAAAGTAGAAATTTTATGAAAAAGAATCGGACCATATCATGTAGCAAAATATATGTACAGATGGTGGCGAGATCGAGGTCAAGAGAAGGTCAATTTAGCGATAACAAAAAAAGATAATAATTATATAAAACACAGAAAACTTGTATTCATTAGAATCCATAGGTATTCGTTTCGATTCATCACTCGTCATAGTTCAAAAGAGTACAAACCTTGAGTATTTTTAATTAGTGTACGATAATTAAGAAAAAAAAAATAAAGAAATAAGAAAAAAGAAAGAAAGATAAAGAATTAAGATTATTATTTCGTTATTTTTTTATTTAAGTATATGTTATTTTTATTTTGCATTATATGTAAGTATATTTAATATTCTAGTTTAAGACGTCACAAATCAAATTCTTCTCTTCTTGTTCTCACACACTATTGTCTACATTTCTTTTTCATTTCTCCTTTCGCAGGTCTGCTGGAAGAAATTTCTTAAGAAATAAGCAGTACCTTTGTACTTAATACTAATATGCCTAATACTCCTAAGTATCTGTATCTATTTTACTGTATGTACATAAATAATAAAATAAATAATAAATAAATAAATATTTCATAAATAACGTATTAAACCTAATAAACAAAAATTAACCTTAAAGGAAGTAAATAACTTTATCCTAATCTATTTGAACCTTCAAGTTCAGTAAAATGATACTTAGGCGACAGCTCTTAAAAAATATATTTAGCGAGTGACATATTATCAATCATTATAAAATAAACCGCGCAACAAATTGTAACGGTAAAACTGAACAGCACCCTAATTACACACTATCTATCACAATCTGTATCATTTTGAAGCCTATTGCTAATCCATTGCTACATAGGTTCGAAAAATTTGTCTGCTCAACAACGTAAATAACGCAATGAATGTTGTTGAACTGTCAAAATGAAACCCATTCCGATTGTTAGTGTGTTACGTAATTACCCCGCAGGAATACCTACTCGAATCTATCGATTACCCAAAATTAAAACTTTCAAATAGGCATTTACTTTCTTAACGTTATTCCAACTTAAAGGCAAACAGTTTTATTACCCCTAGGTAACGACCTCGGAACCTATCAAATGTTCAAGCGGTCTCAATTTCATGTTTATTGTCTCATAAATTCAAAATGGCCGACGTGGATGACATAACTATTAGAAGTGCATCACGTAATGGGCCAGTGTGGAATGGGGAATGGGTCATATACACGTAAGATGCAGTTTTATATGAGTTTATTTAATGCTGCTGATGCTTAGTGTCAGCCTGTATTATCTGACCTCAACAACCCAGTTACTGGGTAACACAAAACCCCTTGGTAAGACAGGTTGTCTGTTTTTTGAACATCTGACTACTAGTAACGACAATCAAAGAGCGACGAATCCTAACTATCCTTCCTAATCCTAACTATCCTAACTAATATTATAAATGCGAAAGTAAGTTTGTTTGTTTTTTTGTTACCTTTTCACGCCTAAACCACTGAACCGATCATCCTGAAATTTTGCATATACGTTGTCAGGTGTACAGAAACGAACATAGGATACCTTTCATCCCGCAAAAAAGTACTGTTCCCGAGGAAAACAACAATAACGATCTTATGATAATAGATTGCGCCACGTGTATTTCCAATCATGATTCAATTATAACCCGAATTGATAGTCAAAGTATGAATTAACGCGAGCGAAGCCGCGGGCAAAAGCTAGTAATATTATAAATGCGAAAGTAAGTCTGTTTGTTTGTTTGTTACGTTTTCACGCCTAAACCACTGAACCGATCATCCTGAAATTTTGCATATATGCTATCAGGTGTATAGAAACGGACATAGGGTACCTTTCATATTGCAAAAAATTACTGTTCCCGAGGAAAACAACAATAACGTTCTTATGATAAATAGATGGCGCCGCGTGTCTTTCGAATCATGATTGAATTATATTATTGTATAAACTTTAGTAGTGTGTTAAGAGTTGTTTTTTATTTAAGTACCTAATACATTTTGTGAGTCTAGATTGTCAATAGACCGGTTTTTCATCCTCCTAATTATAATTCCCCGAACAACCCGAATTGATTGTCAAATTCTAAATTAACGCGAGCGAAGCCGCCGGCAAAAGCTAGTGACAAATAAATACCATTTAGCATTGAGCTTTAAATTGACAACTTTTAATAACACCTATAGGATTTTTTATGAAAATAAATAATAGTAGTTGTTTTATTAGGATTTTATTCACGTGAATTTTAAGACTGCGTGACCAGTGCATGACATAAATTCAAAATGGCGACGTGGACGACATAACCAATAGAAGTGTATCGCGTAATGGGCCAATGTGGAAAGGGGGAATGGGCCATCTACACGTAAGATGCAGTTTTATGTGAGTTTAAGTATTATGTGATGCAGCCGATGCATGTTTGGTGTCAGGCTGTATTGTCCGAATACTAGATAAAGTTCATCTTTTATTCTATTGCATCAACCGCTGGAACTGATCATCTTTAAATATAATGGCATTTATATTGTAAATTTATTATGATCCGGGAGACTACCACGGATATTTTGCATCGTTATTATTAAGTGCATCTGCGCTAAAGTAGCCCGCGAAATACAAATTTTCTTACGTTTTTTGCAGTTTTAATAGTGACACTGACTGTGTCACTATTATCGCGCTCGTTACAAATTATGTACCTATTTACAGAATTATAGTCAGTATCATCAACACAACTCTCCAAGTTAGAATTGGCCTCAATGGTCATGATTTCATGAAATAGTCATTCAATCGGGTAATCAGGTGCCAGGTGGTCCGCTAGAGGGTCATAACAATAGATAATCAATTGTGTCTCATTACATAGAGAATTGTACCTATTGATATTATTATTATTTATTTGTATTTAATTTTTTTGTGTTTGTGTGAATATTGTGTGCCTTATTGGGTCAATTTTTTTTTTCTTTCTTTCGTTTCTTTGGTGATTTTAATGTGTACGTACTTATACTTAAAAAGCAAAGCAATGTAGGTACCTTAATTTATCGAAAAAGGTCTTCATATACTTTCACTACTATACTTTCTAACTAACTAACCCCTTGATGAATTCAATCCGTGGATGGTTCAATAAATGATAAATGATTTTATTTCTGTAAGTAGGTTTGTATAAACACTTTTACACGTCAATCATATTTTTTTAACAAGTAGAGGTCGGCATTTCCTATCTGACTTCTCCGAGAAGACATTCCGAAACTAACTCAGAGGTCTCTTTTTAAAGTCCAGACATAATCATGGTCAGATCGTGTGAAGACCATGTAGATTGGAGTCTGAAATGGTCTTTTGAGGAAAGAACCACATAGATTGAGTGGACCTGTCCAGTCAGTGCATGCATTTGTCAGTAATCGTGCAGCTCAACTCAAAACTAAAGGAGCTCAACAATTCGACGAACAATTCTTTGGGTAGGCCGCATAAACTACTCAAACTAGCAGATAAAAAACTAACTGAGAAACAATAAACAAAAACGCAATGACCCCACATAGTCCTCACATTCACAATAATTAATATTATATTAATTATTGTCAATGTGAGGACTATGTGGGTCATTGTGTTATCTTTTAATTATAATATCGTGATAGTCGTGACAGCCAATGGCTTAATAGCCAAGAGTCCCGACCAACACCTGAGGAGGCTCTCGTTGGGCAGCTGGATCAAGGGCTTGATTCAGAAAGCGGTACTTCTAGACACGGCTTGCATTGTTAGGAGGTTCCTCTCTCTGTAGCCCTGACCGCCGATAGCTTGGACCCTGTGTTCCCGATACCGATGGGCTACTATTTTTTTATATTTTTAAATGTTTTTATATTTTCTATATTCTAATATTTAAAAATATAATTTGTATGTACATATATATGAAATAAAGGAATATAATACTTTACAATATTATTATACCCAAATGCTTTGACATGACATACATTAAATTTGTCTTCTACTTCTTCAAATATCCAATTCTTCATCTTAAAAAATAAACAAAACAAAATAGAACGGTCAGTTAAAGAACGGGGCTCACTAAGTCATTAAATAATTCTTCATCAATTAGTAAAGACAAACATTTAGTGAGAGCATCACTTTAAATAATTGCTGCTTAAGTACACCCTTACCTACTTCTCAGACCCCATCAAGTGATACTCAGATTTAAAAAAAAATGGAGATGAACGGAAATTCGGGTGAATTGTAGAAATCTTGAAGGGCTAACCTTTTCAATTGTCTACGGGATTTCCATAAGAAAGAATTAAGTTATTTTAGTGAAGATTTGTGATAATAGTATTTGCAATACCATCGTTTTAAGTAACTTTGATTCAGTGCTATTGATTTGTAAAAAGCCATTATTATGTAGGTATTTTAGTAAGTCGCTCCTACGGAGTAATTGCGTAACACACTAACAGTAGGTATGGCTTTCATTTTGATAGTTCAGTAACATTCATTGCGTTATTTACATTGTTGAGCAGACAAATTTTTCGAACATATGAAGCAATGAATTAGCAATATACCTACTTCAAAATTATTCAGATTCTGATTAAAGGCTCCCACAGACAGGCGCGACGCGACAGTGCGACACAAAGCGGTGCCTTTGGGTCGCGTGTCGCGCCTGTTTGACGGAACCTTAATAGTTTTTTACGCAATTAGGGTGCTGACTTATAATATGATTACAGTGTGACAAAACCGGAACCACACGTTTTCAAATGGCCAACAGGCCTTGGCGCGGCAGCCTTCGCAAATTAACCTAATTCTAAAAGATCTAAGAGAAAATCATCGCAAGAAAACCTAAAATTGATCTCTAGTCACTAACACAGTAAGCCAATAATGTTTTATAGGACTAGATCAGCAGTGTACGGCGCCGACGTGTTACTACTTCGTATATGTCCGCAAGCATATCTGACTTCAGTTGTCAGCTTGACGTCAAGTGAGCAATTGCTTAGCAGTAAAAAATATCAAAATGGTGTTAAAATTGAGCGGTTAAAATTTGTTTGCCACAGTCTGAAAAAATCAATAAAGCAAGTGGTGTTACATTTCACAAGTAAATTTGCTCAACTTTCTTCAGATTATCCAAAAAAACATTACGAGACGAAATAAATTTATCAAACATTGTTTTTGCCATCAGTGCTACCAGTAAAAACGATTTTGATTTTGCCAGATTGTTGGGAGTTTAATGAATGACGAATGTATGTTCCTGTAACTCTAATTTATAATATCATTCCACTTCAAACAAAAGTAATTTGACACGATCTTTATAGTTTTTAAATACCTACAATATTTACGTTTACGCATTTGTTTCGTTTCTTCCTTTATGTACCTAATCCTTGTCAATTTCTATAAATCTTGAATCTATTGATAGTTCCATAATACAACCTTTCATAATAATTGATTCAATAACTACCATAATTAATTCTGGGGAAATTATGTTGATCATTGGCAATCCTGGCCATTTTTCCGATAACAATGTCTTGTCTCATTCCAACGTAATTAGTTTGACGGTAGAAGAAATGAGACAAACATAGATTATTTTGACAGATTGATATATTTATGTATCCGTTTCAAAGCTACTACTTTAAACTCGTAAGTGGTTACGTTTTTCTGAAATTGTTAGTAGGACGTTGCTCCTCTAGTATTATATAACCTCATTGCAGTAAGCAAACTAAATGCTTATTCCTTATCTATAAAAGCAAAATCATTTACCCTTCAGTGGGTGTATTGCAGGCAAATATAACCCTTATGTACCCGACGTATTTCTTCCACAAAACTACAACTAAGTCTTAGAGCAATAAAGCAGTTTCTACCCTACTGTTTTACGAAAGAAGTACGAACGACATCAAAAAGTCCCCGGGGCTGATTCCCGGGATTCTTAGCTGCTCTATTGAGGGTACTTATGTAAACGTGACGTCAGAGACACTGATTGGATGCCTCTGAGGGAATGTCATGTGTGAAGGGATTTTTCGTTTTAATGTTGTGAGCAAATTAGTAGATAAATTAGGTAAGAAAAAATTATCTTCCCACGTGTGGAGAGTCAGCTACCAATCTACAGAATCGAAGTCCGAATGTCTTCTAATCTTTGTAACCCAATTACCTACCAAACAATAGACCGTAGGTATACAGTGTGTTAACTTAAACGAGGGACATGCTTCAAGAGAGTGTAGAACTCATGAAAATAAACAACTTTTAGTATGGGACCATCCCTGAAATATGAAAAAAACTTACGCAATTAAAATGAAAAGATCAGCTGATATTTTTTATCACCCTGTATAGTGTCAGTCTGGTTGAGAAAATGTTCATTACCCCAAAACAACTGGCCGACTATAAAACTTGCTTTCATTGAGGGATTTTAATGAATGGTCACGCATCTACGGGCTGACCGAAGCAAGAGTACGTTGACCTCGCAAAGAGATTGTCCGCTTGGTATTTAAGTTATTATTAAACAAAGAGAACCTCACTCTCGATCCTAATGTAAGTTTGTAACATATTGTTTTCGAAAGTCCACTTTGAATTTAATTTGTATAATTCAATGAAAAGTTGTAGGTAAGAGTGGTACTTTTTATTTTTAATAACAATCGCATAAAGCAACATTAGATTTGTCAGCGGACTTGCTCAAAAAGTCCGTCATTGTAGCGTACCAGAGCGGGCATAAAATAGCATATTATCGTCTAGGGGATTTTTATTTTATTTTTTGTCTGTTACCAACGAGCCTACAAAAATGAAAAAGTCTTTATTCTTATGTAGAATAATCATGATTAAAGACTCGACCTATTACTGTTTAAAAAAAAAGAAGAAACTTTATTTTTGAAAATAGAACTAAAAGCGGTGACCTCTTCGATAGAATGCGTGCATTCGCGTTGCGGCTACAGAAGAAAAAATAAGTATACTATTTAATATTGTATTGGATTCTTTTCTTTTCTCGCAATCGTAGTGAAAAGTAGAGTGTAACACACGGCGCTCCTGCAAACGTAAATCTACTATTATGTCATATTGAACATTTCACAAACCTAATTAAAAAATAAAGATTTTAAAAAGTTTACATATTTAATTTCTGTGGTATACCTACAATAAAGAATAATTCCATCTGGGGGGGGTGGGGAAAATGGCGGGAATAACACGAAGGAAACTAAAACAAAAATAAAAAAATAATTGAAAATAATGGAAATCGTTGTCAATAAATATGGAAAATAAGTACCTAGCTAAGTATTCTTTGTTCTTTGTATCAAGTTTGTACCTGGAAAAGTGGAAACCTAAATTATCCAGCCCAAACCAAAGATTGATTTTAGCGAGTGAATTAAGTGAATTGTGTAGTGAAAGTGTTGTGCTAAATAATACCTCCCGCCGCTTGACAGAATTATTAAAAAATAAGACTTGTTATCGAGCAATATATAAATATATTAAAAACACTTTCGAAGAAATTTAGTGAAGGAAATAAATAAACTAAGACTTGTCTAAAAGGTCTTAGCAACCAGGCCATAAAATACTTATAAAAAAAAAACATCTATTATATTGTATTGTAACGTAACCTTCCTGCTAGCTACATCTATACTAATTACACGGTACACCTCATCTCATCGTCACTCATAAATGTCAAGTCACTTAATAAATTAATATGTACCTAATGCCTCCGGCGTACATGTTTATGACCTTGTGGATGTTCGCGTTTACGTAAACATCACCACAACGTTGGCCCTGTACACAATGGACGATATTGGACGAGCTTCGACACCCTCTGATCGTGTATCAACTATAAAGCATTTATAGTAAAGGAGCGATGGACGATAGTGGGACCCACGTGGCCTAATTTGGATAACAACAACAAACAATTTTGAATTTTTTGTAGGTAAAAGGTTTAATGGCAAATGTTAACACTTTATTATAAGTATTGGAAACGTATCTCATTCTGTAATTCACGCTTTTAAACATGTACGATTCGTGTTGCTTTTATAAATCAATGCTGAAAATATAAAATAAAGCATGCATTTTATTTACATGTTGTCAGAGCATTTCATTGGGAAAATTGAGGTACATAATTGAAATAAATGGACAAAGAAGTGCCATTATATTGACCTCTTTCTATTTTCATAGACAAAATCACCACAATGAGCTCTTCGTTCGCTTCATTAAACGTTTAATGACACGTGCAAGAGCTACTTTTTTAGGGCTTTAAAACACAGGTTTACACACAAAAAAGGACTCTAATATAATAAAATACACTTCTAAAAAGCTTTTGTCGACTAAAGGATCAAATTAGTATAATGAAATCAATTACGAATTGACAGTAACCAAAAATTTTAAGGTTATTTCACGCTATGGAAAGGTCATACGGGTGTTGTTACTTACGAAAATGGAACACGAACGCCCACACAAGCACAGACAAGCTAAATGTTAACAAAAAAGAAAAGAGTAACGTTTGAATTTATAATTTCGAAAAAGGAACACTCGAAATGCATTTGTTTTTGGCAAGATTGAGAGGTTCACTCGACATGATGACATGCGCGGGTTTGTTTCGCGCCTGCGCAGTAGACTTCGCCTCAGACTACAGACAAGGCAATTATTTTCTGTGAAATTTCCGTTTCGCCCTGTATCGGAAATTTTCAGGGCTTGCCGTGTCGGTCTCGTCAAAGCGAAGTTTTGACAGGTAATCGTGACTGCCATTTTTTCGTTAAAATGACATGGTTTGATTAATAGATGTTTAGTTAATACACTGGGGTGCGTCAGAGGAAAATTGGATTATAAACGTTTTGGCGTAAAAACATTTAATTCAGTTTAAGATATTTGCCCACTTTTATCATGCGTGCGATTATAAACCATGGAAGAGTAAAATTAAATCTACCAAACTTTCTGGCCACCTACCAGCTGCTGCAATATAACTTTTTCCAAATAACAATTTCATCTTCAACCAATACAAAAAATCCTGCATCCCCAACAACCAAATACAAGACGAACTTAGCTACATAAACTTACAGAAACGATAATTAAATTCGCCTATCGACTATTTACAAAGTTTTCGCTATCTAAGTTCACCCCGGGCCCGCTGGCACATGCCGCGGCATCCTATTGTACATGTTGTCGGTACTTCCGCTGTCGACGGATATAGCGACAAACGACTTCCCCAGTTCCCCTGTAGATATTGCAAAATGAATTGCGCGTGCAAAATCTATTGTGGTTGGTAGGAGAATTTGATTTATGGTTACTTTTTTTTTGTAATCTGATGGATGCAAGCCGTGTTTATTGGTAACTCTTACACACCATCATCATCAGCTTATACCAGTCCACCGTTGGACATAGGCCTCACTAATAGCTCGCCATTAATAATAATAATAATAACCCCACCGCTGTATCTTTACGTTGACATCGTGGTGGGGCTTGCGCGCTCCTGAAGTCTAGGTCTGTACTGGTAGAGTTTACTTTGCCGAAACAGGTCTAGGGTGAGGAGCCAGACCAAGAGAGATACAGAAACCCGCAGGGCAGCATGTGGCGAGCTGTTGGGCAGTAGCGACCCCACGGACCTTATCTCCCGGGAGAAGTCTTGTTCCTCACCTCTGGCTTGCCTCTATTGGCCGGCTGGAGTGAATAATGACAAGGAACAGAGCTCCCACCTCCTTCTTGCCTTTATTGGCTGGCTTGAGTGGAGATTCGCAAGAGCAAACGTGCTCGGAGGAAGGAAGTATTTCAGTAAGTGCTGGTAGGGATCTTGACCATCTTCCGGGCCCTGGGATTGTTCTGATAGCCGTGCAATACCTCTCCACTCCTCAAGCACCTCATGAAGTGTTGCCCCTTAGTCGCTACGTCACTATGTGCTAGCGAAGGTTTCCGGGGGCCCATTATTGAGTGTGCAAATCACCCCTTGCCATTTTATCCGTGTACGAGTATATATAAAACATTGATCAGGCAGGGGCCATAGTCCTTCCATAGTTCTAGGTAACTAGTCCACTCTAGGCACCCAAAACCATAGTCGAATATCTTTTTTCCATATCCTGCAATAGTCCAACATCAACCGGGGGTTGTCCTTGGGTGCACTTGCACAGTGCATACAGGGATAATCGCCGGCTTGTGCTTCATTTCCTTTACTTATAGATTCTAACGGGCCTCTGCGAGTTGGCTTCCGCCCCTCGTATGCCTACCAAAGGTCCGGGACCTCATGGTCCCGAGATATGCGAAAAACTTGAAAATAATAATAATAATAATATAAAACGTTTATTTTCTCTACACAAGTTATGTAGTTACAGCTAAAATTCGAAAATAGTGCACGAACAAGGAGCTAACTTTATGAGAGACTGGTGCTTGAAGTAGGTTTATATAAAAACATGTATTACAGGTCACCAGGACCGTCCCGCGGCTAGATGCCTGTAATTTGGACCATCATAGCAATGCAGTATACTTAACTAAGGTTGAATTAAGAAACAAACAACTAAAATAAAAAAGTTCAAGAAAATTGTGGAAATACCAGACTGTGTGTTAGTGACTAGAGAAAGTGTATAAGAGAAATGTGAAAGGTTGCTTGAGTGAGTGTGGTGCGAGTATGGTTGATGGTAAACAGCAAAGGGGATGAGTAGTAGGTAGAGATAGTCTATCTGAGAGGGATCAACAAATTCTCAGTTCCCTGATAGTCAAGAGTTTTCAAATATGTAGTGACTGAAATTTTACATTTGTGTTTAGTTTGAGGATATACATTTAAGATGTTATTTAGCTTATTGTACGGCTATGGTCTGAGAAAGAAGAAGAAATTACGCGAGTGTTCAGAACTGTAAGGTTGTGTTTGGCATACTCTGCCTTTTTGGCACGTATCCCTATTCAGATTCGGATCGCATTGTAACAAGGAGTGTTCTTTAAGCACCATACGCAATACGAAGGTTTGCCTAACAGTGAGTATATCCCAGTTTTAAGAAGGTCTACGGTTGGGAACAGATAGGGGAGACCGGCCCCAACTTTGAGAATGGCACGCTGTGCCCTCTCAACTTCAATAAGGTGGGTCTTGGCGGCACCTCCCCAGGATGTAATGCAGTACTCTATTAAGGATTGGCATAAAGCATGATAAACCATTTTAATAACTCGCCGGTCCGCTGCATGTCTAAGGGTTTTGAAGATGTAAATAGATTAGTTTACGGAGCCGGGTTATAAGGATTTTTATGCGGTTTGAAGGTCAGGAGTTGATCTATAATGACACCAAGGTTTTTTATGATCGATTCTTTTGAGAACGGGACAGGAGCACAAGGAGGTGATGACAGGAACACAAGTATGACAGTAAATACCAAGATACGATTGACGAAGTTGATTTGTTCTATGGACAAATTTACATATTTAGATTTGTTGACATTAAGCACCAGAACATTCGATCGGAGCCATTCGCAGACTTGGTTAAAACCCTTTTGGACAGTACCAAAGACCTCCTCCCAGCACTGTCCACTAAAAAAGAGGGCAGTATCATCAGCAAAGGTAAAAATGTTCCCTTTGAGTAGCTGGAATTGGCAGAGACTGTTGATATGTTTAAAACTTTTGCATATTTTCAAATCCCTTAGAGACTCGGCTGCGCCTGATACCCTGAGGATGGTGTACTATGCATTATGCCAATCCGTCATTGGATATTGCATTGCAGTATGGGGTGGTGCAAATAAAACCAGTCTTCTGAGGATCGAAAGAGCGCAGAGAGCCGTACTGAAGGTGATGTCGCGCAAACCTTATCGCTATCCCACTACACAATTATACGCTGATTCTAAAGTACTCTCAGTGCGTCAGCTTTTTGTACTGCAGTCTACTGTTCGTAAACACGCTAGCGTTCCCCCAACTGACCCTAGAAAAAGGAAGAAACTACCCCTAAGTACTCCTCACAAAACCGCCTTCGCTCAACACCAATATTACACATTGAGTACATACATATACAAACAAATACACAAAAACCTAAACATTGTCGATCTAAATAAATATGAAATAAAATCAAAATTAAAGGGATGGCTACTGGAACAGGACTATCTACAGACAGAATCCTTACTTAAGTACGTCTCCTAACTACCTACATATCCCCAATCACACACAACACACCAACACACACACATATACATACACACGCACACACAACACACACACGCACATATACACACACGCACGCACACACACACACACACACACACACACACACACACACACACACACACACACACACACTCACACATCACGTATAACATATATGCTACCACTTAGATTAACTTAACTTAAATTAGCTTTATATTCATAATCGCTCAGGTAGATCGACACAGTCTACTATTATACTTATACCATCACTTTTAAGCTGAATCACTGTCTCTCAAGATACAGGTTACCTAGTTTGAGAGGCAGGGGTTTCCATATTGTGTACAGATTTTAGTTCCTAGATTGTATTGCATTGTGTTACTACCTAAGCTCATTCAAATTGTGTTTACTTGAAACATTTTAAATCTGTGTTTTTGTGAAATAAAGTTTTTTTTTATTATATACACCAAGAACAACGTTGGGCCGAGTATACTGCTCTGTGGAACACCGAATTCGATACATGCTTCATCGCTTAACCTATTGCCAATCTGAACTCTTTGTTTTCTGTCTGTAAGGTAGTCCTTCATCAATTTCAACGGAATACCTCTTACACCAAACCCTTTCAGCTTTTTGAGTAGATGCAGGATAGAGACTGTGTCGAAGGCTTTTGCCAGATCAAGGAACACTGTTAAACATTTTACCTGTGGTCTAGGTTTATAATGATGGAGTGTAAGAGTTCGTGTACCGCGTTATTGGTTGACTTTTTACGTCGAAAACCTTTAGGTGGTAAACCTTTACGATTAGGTGAAAGAAGATTGTTAGTTTCTAAGTAATTTGTTAGTCGACGGTTTATAAGCCTTTCCAAGATCTTGGACAGAGTTGTTGAGATGAAGATAGGGCGGTAGTTATCGACACAGTCTGTCTCCTCCGCCCCTTGTGGATATGTTTGATAAGAGCTAATTTAAATGCTCTAGGGAAACACCTGTAACCAATGCCAGTTTGCAAATGTGCGTTATAGGAGTGGTAAGAAAATTAATGTGCCTCTCAAAGATCTTACCGGATATCTGGTCAATTCCTACAGCACACTTCTCCCTCAAATTATTGATGAGGAAAAATACTTCTTCTTTATCAGGGGGGAGTATGACAAATGAATTGAGGGGTGGTTCAGCGTCATATGACATTGGCATATTCTGCGTTACATTGATGGTGTTCTCCACAAGCTTTCTACCCACGTTCGCGAAGTTATTTACGCTATTAATATCCTTATCTTTGTTTACGGATGTGATGAGACAGGAAGAGTGGTCAACTGCACCCTAATTACGTAACACACAATCACAATCTGAACCATTTTGAAGCCTCTTGCTAATCCATTGCTTAAATATGTTCGACAAATTTGTCTGCTCAACAACGTAAATAACGCAATGAATATTGTTGAACTGTCAAAATGAAACCCATCCACCCATTCCTACGGGTAGTGTGTTAGGTAATTACCCCGCTGGTTTGGTTGAGCCACTTATGTTTTTAATTGCATCCCATAGCTGTTTTTTATTACCCTTTCCATTTTCAATCTCTTCCTTCTCGTATATTCGTTTGCTTTTTTACCTATAGAGCTACAAAAATTCGATAACCTTTATAGGTTAGTTTTAGGATCTCATTTTCAGGATCCCGTTTGACTTTTTTATGTAAGTTATCCCTGTTCCTCATGCATTTAAGTCGATATTCGGTTAGGTACTATTATTTAGCTGCTATAAGCCACCCTGAGATAATCGTTGCTCCATCTAGCCTGGGGGTCTAGTATCGAAGCACGAAATCCGTAGTTTTGGCGGACGTTACGGGCGTGTCCTACTCTGTATCACCTACGGACATAAGATTAGATTGGGGCTCGACCTAAGAATGAATGACACCACGATGTGACAGTAGTCCCTACCCCCGATGTGTCAATACCTCTCCGAAAAAGTTAATTAATCGGGTGTAGGGTTCACTTCAAAGTTTCAAACTACTTTCAGGCGGGCCCGTATATTCGTTGAAGGACTTAGAGAGGCCTCCCTCACCCCCCTTTGGTAACTAATCGCTTGCACAGTTTTTTTTTATTAAACTTAGCTTTTGAACTATATAGAGTGTCTGTGAAAGAAAGATAGAAAGAAAAAGTATTTATTGGGACTCGACAGGATTACGAGTATTATCACAACCTAAACTAAAACACTCTTAAAAACAAAAAAATGGTGATGATTGCAATGATAACAATTTATGTTTAAATTCTCAATTCTTCAAAGTACCAAAAAAAATACCAAATAGGTTATCAACTCACAAAAATAATGTTTGTTAAAGTTTTATTTTTACGTTCAATCAGCTTACCTCTTAAAATACAGACAATCGTAGTTCGGAAGGAAACTTGAAACCCTCGGGGTGTGAATCGTGTCATTCCTACTTCAATTTCTTTTTGTTGTAGTGGTTGCAAGAGCGACTGCTGAACGTGAGACACTGGGTTCAATTCCCAGGTCGGACAAAGTGTTATCGGATGATTCCGTCAGGAATTTCGCTGTAGAAGCCCATGGTCTGGATTTGTGTCCGGATGATGGCAATAGGCTCGCCCTCTATTACATGGGACTTAAACATAACTGGCGAAATATGGGTGTACTGTACTGTACACCTCTGCTTAACTCTTCGGGAAAATAGGCGTGGTGATATATTATTTGAATAAAACATGTTTTTCCAAATTATTATCTCCAAGGTTTTTCAGTCAGCCTCAATCAATACAACGATGTTACCGAAGCCCCGCTAAGCTGTCTGGCATATCAACATAAGATATCCCGTAGCGAAGTTTTTGGCGTGGGAAAGAAGCAAATGGTGTTGAAATACTTACTAAAAATATTTTTCTCGATCGCACGTTTTCGGGTAGTCAAAAAAATAAACGTCGGAATTGAAATGGCCTGTCATGATGTTTTGAAAGTCTGTCTAGACAAAAAAAAAATATTTTGCCAATGTTGCCAATGTACAGTCAGGGAAATTTACTAGTTTTTAACATTAAAATGCTTATTTACAAAATATAACACAAGTACACAACTGACTATTTACACTAGATACTAAATTAAATTAATAACTATACAAATAAATACAAAAACAAAAGGACACTTAGGCGTCGAAGTACTCGTTAACCATCGAAATTTATTTGCCTTTTTGTAGGCATTTTATATAACTGTCATAGAATGACAGTTGTCATATAAATACACAGTCACCGGAGTATATTTTAAATACCTTACACTAGAGGTTGCACAAGTCGCCGCGACGGCTCGAACTCGTTGGTGGGTGTGGCTAATATAATATATGCATGTTATTTAAATATATATGCATGTTGTTTAATTTATTCATTTATTCATTTAGTTGTATTTATTTAGTACTGTTTATTTAGTTATTATTTCTTTATTTAGTGATTTACAACGAAAACGAGCATACAATTTCATGAACAGACCTTTTGGCCAATAGATGTTATGAAAAAACTACTAAATGTATTTATTCAAAATAATGTTATTTGAAATCTTGAATAAATTATTTACACCTGTACCAATTCACCCATTTGACGCACTCCGGGAGTTATTTATTTACGCCCAAAGATGCGTTGAAATATGGAAGTTTTGACCATATTTCAACGCATCACGGACACAGAATTTAAAAATAAAATTGGATTGAAAGTAATGACTTTCAATCCAATTTTATTTTTAAATTTTGTATCTCTTCTAGATATAAAAAAAAAACAAACTTCATAAAACTCGGCTGTGTAAAGAATGAACTTTAAAAAAGATGGAAACAAAATGACATATTTTTGTCTCCAACCCCACCCGTCTCTCCATCTTCTTTTTAACAATAAAGACCTATTGCTTCCGACTGCATGAGGTTGAGTGTGGGATTGGAGCCAAAATATGTTATCTTGTTTCCATCTTTTTTAAAGTACACTTTTTACGCAGTGGGGATTTTTGATTTTTTAGATTAACTTTTTTTTCATTTTGGACTGCCTCTTTGATCTAGCAAAGGTACCTACACCCACATTTCGAAACAAGTTAATATAATTTTTAATTGTTAATGCACACTGTCACACAGTGGAATAAACTCCATATGACGTTAGTAGGAAAGAATCTAGTGTAATTCAAAATCGTTGAATTCCTAAGTTTTGAGTTGAGCTGCACGATTACTGACAAATGCGTGCACTGACTCGACAGGTCCACTCAGGCTGTGTGGTTTTTCCTCAAAAGACCATTTCAGATACAAATCTATATGGTTTTCACATGATCTGACCAAGATTATGTCTGGACTTTAAAAGAGACTGTGACCTCTGAGTTTGTTTCGGCCTTTCATCTCAGAGTAGTCAGATAGGAAACGCCGACCTCATCTAATTTTTGAAATATGATTGACGTGTAAAAGTGTTTGTAAATGATAAATGATTTTATTTCTGTAAATAGGTTTGAGCAAACACTTTTACAAAATATCTACTTACTTGGTTTGGCACGCGACGATGGCAAGAGACCAGACGGCATGTCTTTATTTCCATGGAAGGTGGGTAGGTCTTTAGTGTGGGATGCAACATGTGTCGATACTCTTGCGCCATCCCATCTTCCTGTCTCGGCGTGCTGTGCTGGCGCCGCTGCTGCGACTGCAGAAAACCTCAAGCGGCGTAAGTATAACAACCTTATCGGTAATTATATTTTCGAGCCGTTTGGGGTTGAAACCCTCGGGCCGTGGGGTCCGAGTGTCCATGTTTTGTTCAAGGAAATCTCCAAACGCCTGTTTAACACATCCGGTGACCCAAGGGCTGGCTTTTACCTTGGCCAGAAGCTGAGCATTGCCATACAACGTGGCAATGCCGCCAGTCTCTTGGGTACATTACCAGTCGACAGCGATGCGAGGAATTTTTCGACGCCATTTTTTTTGTTTTTTAATAGTTTTTGTTAGGTTAGGTTATTATTATTGTAATTGAATTCAATATTTTTATCATCCTTTACAGAAATAAAATCATTTATCATTTAAAAGCGATTTTCTCACAAAGTATTTATACATAATATTTTAAGGTGTTACGAAAACAATTATTTCCTCAAAGTTCCGATTGAAATTTCACCAGAAAAACGCATTTGAATTTTGCGTAAATGTAGGGTATTTATGTTCGTGACTATACATACTGAACAACACCGAGTTCGTTTACCCACATCACTACTATTCAACTACATTCAACTCAACTACAAAAAGCACTAAAGAACAGAACCCAGTGTTCGCGTCGGGATAAACCTGTCAACCAGTGATGTACCTATACTTACACTACAGAACTTTCCCTATTTTATTTTTCAAGCGAGTTTCCAGTCCGCCGCGCTTGGCTTTTACGTGTTTCTTGAACCGAATAAAGTAAAGGTTAGCTCTGGTAAGTACGCTTTACGGCAGGAAAAATAGACTCACATTAAAGTACAGTAAATTGACTAACAGGTAAGTGGCGAAGGTTGTGCGTTCAAACTCTACCAGCGGGGTAATTGCGTAACACACTAACAGTAGGAATGGGTTTCATTTTGACAGTTCAGCAACATTCATTACGTTATTTACGTTGTTGAGCAGACACATTTTTCGAACATACAGGATGTAAAAAGACCCATCACATAGCCGTCAACTACGCATTCTGTACATCAAACTAAGTAACATAGCACAAACATAATTGCCGGGAAAAGAATTTTAGTTTTTGTGTAACGAATCGCTTTTTACGGTAGTGCGCAACGTAACGCACGCAAAATATTGTGCTTATGGGTGCATGTAAGGGTTGTTACAACACAACACAACTTTAAATACCCCCAAGACCTCGTTAGGTCTTGGGGGTATTTAAAGTTGTGTTATAACAGTAAAAACTTGTTTTCGTAAGAAAACGTCAGTAAAAGTTGGAATTTTGACCTTCAATATCGCCGTAACCAGAAGGTTCCCAGGTATGGTCCAGTACAAAAAAAATATTACAATGACGGGGAGTACAAGTGACTCTCGGCTCCGTTAAGTGTCTTTTTACACCCGTTATGAAGCAATGGATTAGCAATATACTTCAAAATGATTCAAAATATATCCAATTTTTTTGTGAATTCTTTGATAAATGGGTGTGCGGAGGGAGCGGGACAGCGCGAGACTCAGCGATGGGACAGAGAAGGACCGAACGCTCAAGGTCAAAAAAATTGGATATATTTTAATAAAAAAAGACAAGCGATCTTTTTAAATAAAATAAAACGTGAATTATTGAGATTTTTAAACGTTCTATCCATTATTTTATCCCTTAAATTATTAGAACGTCACCTTTAGTAAAAGATGCATGCAATCAAGAATTTTAGTCACTTTTTTACAAGGAGATTTTAAATTTATTTATAACACTTAAAAACAAATAAGAAAGTGCAGTGTGGTGATAGGATATCGAACATTAATAATGTGCTTATAGATGTAGTTTATTACTGATAATTAATGAGTTAATAGCCTCTGAATAACGCACTATTGCAAGGTTTTGCTCGGGGTAGCGCCTTAAGGGCGCCGGTTTTGGTTAGCGCTTACCCACAATGGCGGCTGTCCCCGCTCCCTACAACATAACTAGATCTAGCCGGTAGCATTGCAGAGCGAATGTGGCGTTGTAGATGCCGCTATAAGCTTATATACGTTTTTTTTTAAATCAATTTATTAATTTATCTTCAGAATTACAATTCCTGACATAAAACACTACACGATTTTGAGCAACATCGAAGAAAATTGAGATGGAAGCTTCATCGTTACGTAGTTTTAATGTTTTTTTTTTATTATACATATATTTCGCATAATGTGTACCTACGTCGTCGTCATTGAGAAGCCATTTAAATATTTGCGTGAAGTATATTTTATACTTTAACCTATATCCATATTATATATCTAGGTATATCTTCTATATCTAAGTAATAACAGCCGCAGGGGTCGATCAATCAGGTTAAGCTACGCTTGCCGCGGTTGGTCCGTGGATGGGTGACCAAGTGTCCATCTTTACTTAACAAGTCCCCTACGTGTCTCGGAAAACACGTTAAGCTGTTGGTCCCGGCTGTCATTCGTGGATCTTTGGCAGTCGTCAGAAGCCCGAAAGTCTGACAACCAGTCTTAACAAGAGATATCGTATTACCCAGTAATTGGGTTGTGGAGGTCAGATAAGCAGTCGCTTCATGTAAAATACTGGTATTCAGCTGCATCTGGTTAGATTGGAAGCCGACCCCAACATAGTTGGGAATAATTGTAAATTAAAGTCGCTTTTCGTGTATGTATGTGTGACTGCGTTGTTATTCTAAACAACGCAACTGATTCTGATGCGGTTTTCAAAATCATTTAGAGAATTTATTACCCGGAAGGTATAAAGGGTGTAAAAAGACAACCGCCCGCAAGCTCGCGCCTACAGTGGCCAGGAATCGGATATCGACTCCACTGGACCATACCTGGGAACTTTCTGGTTACGGAGGTATTGAAGATCAAAATTCCAACTTTTACTGAAGTTTTTTTTCGAAGACTGCTTTTTATGTACACAACTTGAAATACCCCCACGACCCCTGTACCGTTGCATGCACCCATAAGCACAATGTTTTGCGTGTGTTATATTGCGCACTACCGCAAACAGCAAATTTTCACACCAAAAATAAAAGTCTTTTCCTAGCAATTATTTTTGTACAATGTTACTTAGTTTGATGTACAGCATGTGTAGTTGATGGCTATGTAATGGGTCTTTTTACACCCTATATGCATTTAAAACATTAATATTAACTACCATATAATAAAGAAATTTAAATGTTTGTTTAAGTCGTAAAAACCGTGCGATGCATGGGCGTGTCGCTAGTGATAATATAATTTACCCAAAAACATTCAGTAGATATCTGAATACTAAAATATTTAACATAAAAAAATGGTAAAAATCAACGAAGTATCTTTTTGACCTGAAAATTCACTCAGAACTTCAAAAACACACCTCATTTCATCCTAATAATAGCATTGCAGAAGCTTCCAGACTTTCTCTATGAAACAATACCTGTCTCAGTGTCCCTACACCTTTTAGACCATCTGGCTGTCGTAGTAGAGTAAAATAGTTCCCCAAGCACAGTACATAAGATTAAACAGTAGAACAACTATGTACAAACACCCAAATCAACGCAGTCACACAGACTCGCTACACGACCGATAAGTGAGTTTCGCAACGCAGTTGGTCTGTGACTGTCGCATCGAGGAAATATAATTACGCTTATGTTATTTATGCACCTCTACTTTTGCGATTACTAACCATTCCTACCTGCCACTATTGGTTAGCGGTACCCACTTGCATGCAGCCATCCATGCATGTCTTGTTAGCGTAATTAATACGCCAAGATTTGTTTTTATATCTTACCTTCACCCTTTGGCCACGAGCTACACACTCAAGCGACACGCGTCTTGCGACACCGACTGCGAAGAATACAAAAGAAATAAATTATTTAGAGCATGCCACGGGTCACCGCAACGCCGCGCCGACGCGACTTGCAGAGCGACGGACGGAAAAAGGTGACCCGCGCACCGTATACGCGTCTTTTGACGCAAGTCGCGTCGCTCGAGGCTGTGAACCCCGACTTAGCGCTCCAGTGGCGCATAGATACTTAATTATAACAAAAGTAGCTCAGTTAAACTACTGTTTTATATTTTGACTGTGCCCCGAGGTTCCATTAGAACCCATTGTTTCTACTTGTATAGCTGTCCTGAAAAATTCACAAATGGAAATTGGTGTTACCCGGTTTGTTCAACTGTGAAATTTTCAAATGGCTGCAGTTTGTAGAAAATTGTTCAGAGTAGAGTGTTTTTGTTATTACATACTAGCTTTTACCTGGGATTTTGCCGGTCGTCGGAAATTATGCTCAAACTCGAAGCATTTATTTCATGTAAACCATTTACAGGCACTTTTGAATTGTCAAGGAGTCGGTCAGTCAGAAATATGAAGCTAGTTACCCATTCCAAAACATAGTAGGTGCCTATACAGAATAACGGACAAGAAACTCCATGGACACTCGTTTATAAAAATAAAAATAAAATAATAACAATTTTTACTTTGTGTCGAAATGTATTACAGTAAAAACTAAAACAACAAAGAGACATATATCTTAAAGATATAAAAATAATTATCAATACCTACACATGAGTGACAAGTTCTGAAACAATATTCGTAGTACAAAAATATTCTAAATAGTTTAAAAATCAACTGAGTAGTTACATCAAAAATAAAATTCAATTCAATTTAGGTACACCGATACAAATGTCAAGAGAAAAAATAACTTAAAAATATCGTCCATGTCAATAAATAATAAAAAAAAAAGCACCGCGGTAAAGCTATTGCATAGCATTTTTATCAACTTATGCAATTATAATTATTTATTAATTTTTTATTCATGCAGTATTTTTTTTTTCTTTGATATTTATTCAAGTACTGTCGTACCATATATACACGTTAAGCGAACGCTCGGCCGAGCTACATGGTAGGCGGAGTGGGGGGTGTTAGGTTTTATTTTCGTTACGGACTTTCTTGATTCGGTCGCCGCGATCAAAGCCCGCGATAAAAGCTATGCAATAGCTTAAAAACGTTTAATAATTATAACAGTTTAGATATACCTGAGAAACTCATCAAGTGTATAATATAATAGCATTTTTCTATCAGAAAATACTTTAGCTGTTCTTAAATAGATTCAAATTATAAATTGACTTCAATTCTAAAGGTAGTTTATTAAACAATTTAACTGGTTGATAGCTTGCAGCATGACAAACTACTTTAAAATGCGGTTGTATTTTATATTGTAAGTCCTTACGCCTTGTAACTTATCGCTTATTTCTTTCCACAAGTGTTTCAAAATTGTGTAGTTTTTTCATGACGTCTTTGAGTAGAACTAAAATACACAAGCAAGGGACTATTAATATCTGTAGTTCTTTAAAGTACTCCTTAGACGATACCCATTGGGGAATTCTCACCATAGTTCTTATGGTCCTTTTTGTACGATAAAAGCAGTATTCACATTGAACGCGTAACTACCTCCCCATAGAGCGATACTGTACCTAAGCTTTGACTCAACAAGCAAATAATATACTATTTTTAACGGTTTAATAGAAATCTCATCTCGAAGGCTTCGAAGGGCAAGCTAAACTAATTGAACTTTCTATGACTATCAGTTCCTTTTTCCAATTTGGTGCCCTGATTCAGCCAGATGGCGTCACGGCAGACCCCGTAGAAGATGGCGGGACAAGCTGGAGAAAACAAACGACTACTTTAGCCCTGGTGCTTTAGCTTTAGCTTTAGCAGTGGCCCACTTTAGCCCTGGATCGAAAGAGCTCTTGGAAGTCATCGGGAGAGGCTTTTGCCCAGCAGTGGGATGATGCAAGCTAACAGTAACAGTACAATTATAAATAAAAGCAATCTTTAGTCACTTAGCATAGAATTTTCTTGCCTTTTATGTAAAAAAAAAAACTTATCTGTCACTAACTAACACTAACTTGTCTGGCATTGCGGGAGTAACACATGCTTACGTCACTATCCAGTTGCCACTTTATTACAACAAAACTCGAATTATGGAAAAAAATTCAGTCACCATTCTGTTAAAAAATATATATAAAGCATTTAAACTGTCATTTCGTTTTTGTAATCAAAAGAAACAATTCAATTTAAACGTAAACCGACGTAATTGTTAGTGAAAACCTCATTGTTTTGTCGGATTCGCACAGGTAATAAAGGCGGTTGGGGTGTTATTATTACACACTACAGGTAACACAGCGGTGATGACGAAAGCTTGTGTCTCCCACGTGACCACTTTGTCTCGGAATGCTATACCTGGCGAAGTATATTATTATATCATGGTCACGGCTAAAATTAAATTGACAGTTTATTTAAATTGACGGAGGTTGGTTGATCATTTGCCGGTTTTAGCGCGAACAACATCTACTGTCCTTTATCCGGTGTCAAGTTCCCTATTCCCAAAACAATTTAACGTAAACAAAAACATGATTCTCGAAAATATATAAACAAAACTAAGCCAATAAGGAAAAATATTACCTTCCCCAGGGACACATGCTGTCATTGTTAATAATACGAATACTATGTAAATGATAATAATATTTTCAAACTGATTCGAAAACACAAAGAAAACTCGGTTATATTTTTACACAAATTGAAAAGTTAATCGAGATTAAATGGAATAATTGTGACTTTTAAATATGAAAAATAAATATCACAGAAGTTTTCATCTCTTATTATTTATAAGCAAATATACTTGACTACTCATTCGGATCGAGCGACGGAAAAAACTGAGTCCCGTTATTAAAAAAGGGATCCCTTGTCTGGCGCACCCCAAATGACTATTACCTAGTCTTATCCGAGTCCCATTTTCTGTATAAGTCAAGCCTTAATGGGCCAAAAATATTCAAATTAAACTCAAAAGATAAAACCAAAAGCTTTAAAAACGTACATGAAACTTGAAATAAGCTCAAAAAATCGTTTTAGAAAAAACCACATTCGGCCGCGTCCCCGTTTAAAAGTTAATGAGAAAAATCTGCATACCAAGATCGGAATTAGCATAGCTTATGTGGAATTTCCTTTATTGTAGTCGAGTTTCTAGTTATGGAACGCGCTGGCTGAATTAGTCGCTCTGTAAAAATACATTCCATTTTTAAATCTTTGCGGCTTTCTAGTTGGCTTCAACAAGCGTTGTTTGTAATATTTTTATATCTATAGCTAAGTCTCGAAAAAGCTATGGTCAACATTTGGCCAATGTTGGTCATTAGGATGATAAATTCTCGTAGTTTTTATTAATAAATGATTTTATTTCTGTAAGTAGCTTTGTACAAACACTTTTACACGTCAATCATATTTTAAAACTAGATGAGGTCGGCGTTTCCTATCTGACTACTCTGAGAAGAAAGGCCGAAACAAACTTAGAGGTCACAGTCTCTTTTAAAGTCCAGACATAATCTTGGTCAGATCATGTGAACACCATGTAGATTTGAGTCTGAAATGGTATTTTGAGGAAAAAAAAACCACACAGAATGAGTGGACCTATCCAGTCATTGCACGCATTTGTCAGTAATCGTGCAGCTCAACTCAAAACTTAAGGCATTTATATTTTTTCATTTATTTATTCAGGCAATGTAATCCATTAGTAACTATATAATTTTTAATTGCTCAAATTATCAGTATTTAAATATAACCTTCTGGGAAACCAAACGAAACAAGTTTAGAGGTCCTTAATTGAAATAATAAATCGTAATATGTCTTGTAACATATCCTCCATATATTATGACGTCACGCCTTCAACCCTCGTCTCACACGACATCAGATAAGCGAAACAGCCTGACAGTGTAATTATACTTCACGCCGCACAGTAGCCATCTTGAATACGCTAATTGTTATTAGATGTGGCAACACTTACAAAATAATGACAAAACTGTTAATGCAGAAGAGGCGTCCTCCTGCCTGTTAATAAAATAATAAAGTTTTTTTTTACCGTTTATCAGAACAATTATTGAGGTATTTAACTTGTTTATTTTCAAGCTTCACATAAGCCCATGTAAAGCAGTAGAAATTAATCAGTTGATAGATAAATTACTACAAAACCCATTCTATAAAACGGTTACAAGTCCCATTCATATTTAAGTCCGCACTGCCTTCCAACTAAGTGAAGTGTATACTAACAAGAAAAACTCGTACCAGCAAGAAAACTCGTACCTTCACAGCCAATATAGGTTATATTAGCCATATCAGAGCACACGCTTGTAATCTATGCGTGCACTGACTGGACAGGTCCACTCATTCTGTGTGGATTTTCCTCAAAAGACAATTTCAGACACAAATCTACATGGTCTTCACATGATCTGACCAAGATTCCTTTTTTTTTTGGCTGGGCATTCATCAAATGACCTCTCCCACTCTAGGCGGAGCGAAAGGGCGTGTCTGACTCTTACTGACTACAAACCCACCCGTGTTCCTTCAGTTGCCTGTGTGCCAGGGCCACGGTAACTCTTTCGAACAATCCGCGAGCCAAGATTATGTCTGTATCGTGTCGTGGGTGGCAAAGTTATCCACTTTCGGTTAGTTGGACCTTCGATTTGCTTGGTCTACATGGTTGCAAATCTACATGGTCTTCACATGATCTGACCAAGATTATGTCTGGACTTTAAAAGAGACTGTGACCTCTGAGTTTGTTTCGGCCTTTCCTCTCAGAGTAGTCAGATAGGAAACGCCGACCTCATCTAGTTTTAAAATATGATTGACGTGTAAAAGTGTTTGTACAAGCCTACTTACAGAAATAAAATCATTTATCATTTATACTTAGTCGTCAAAAACAAAAACACGTCACCGTAGCCGAAATCGGTATTGAAGGTATTATTATTAAACCAGCAAGAAAAACTCTATGGAAATTATAGTCAGAAAAGCCCCAGTTTATCCTAACGCCCTAGATTTGCGTCACAAACATTAAGTCCGAGAATCAATCATCTAATTTGCCGGTGTCATCGTAATAAATCATGTCATTTTGGACGACGCGAATTGTTTCCATGTTCCTGCCCTACTTAAATTTTTATGTTTTTTAGTGGTTTAAGATGTTGGGCTTTTTATAGGTGGAGATAATTATTTTTTATTAAGTGAAGTTTAGAGACGGTTAAACATGCTTGTCTTTTATAAATAATATAAGCCATTTCTGCCGATGGGATTTCCCATCGGTGGAAATGACGAACTTCCATACAAATTTTCATATTCTATAACTTTCATATACAGCGTGGCGCTACAATGGCGACATTAATTTAACACATGGATAGGGCTAGTGGCCAGTAACAATAAAAAATATAATAAGAAAGTTTTTGTATTAATTTAATAATTTATTTTTTAATAGTTTTTAAGCTATTGCTTGCTAGCATTGCTTTTATCGCGGACTTTGAGCGCAGCGACCGAATCAAGAAATTCCGTAACGAAAATAAAACCTAACACCCCCCACTCCGCCTACTATGAAGTTCGGCGTAGCGTTCGCTTAACGTGTATGTATATGGTACGACTGTACTTGAATTAATATAAAAGAAAAAAAAATTACTGCATAAATAAAAAATAAATAAATAATTATAATTGCATAAGTTGATAAAAAATGCTATGCAATAGCTTTACCGCGGCAGTCCCCGAGTGCCACACGTGTTTTTTAATAATTTATTTGTAATTTGGTTAAATTTCAATATGGGTATATTCCAGAAATAAAAATAATTTGATTTGATTTGATTAATGCTGAAATAAACCATTTTGGCGCAGCCGCGAGGCACACACTGCTGTTGTTAACACTTTTTTTTTTGTTTGTATTTTGTGTTTCACGAATATTTTTTATTGTTACTGGCCACTAGCCCCTACCCATGTATTAAATTAATATCTCCATTGTAACGCCACGCTGAATAATGGCTGTAAAAATACACTTAGCGAAGCCAACAGTCACTTTTACTCCCCGACATTATAATATTTTTTTTGTGCTGGACCGTACCTGGATCTCTGGTTACGGAGATATTAAAGGTCAAAATTCCAACTTTTACTAAAGTTTTTTACGAAAACAGATTTTAAATTGTTATAACACAACTTTAAATACCCCACGACCCCTAGTACCGTTGCATGCACCCATAAGCACAATGTTTTGCGTGCGTTACGTTGCGCACTACCGTAGACATCGATTTTACACACCAGAAATAAAATTCGTTTCTCAGCAATTATTTTTGTGTTATGTTACTTGTTTTGATGTACAGAATGCGTAGTTGTCGGCTCTGTGATGGGTCTTTTTACATCCTGTATAATTGTATATAGTTAACCCCGGTAGGAGATGAATTTTGAAAAATGCTTCCTGGATGCTCTTTTCCGCTAAATAAAGAACTCTTGAGCAAAATTTCATGCTTTTAGAAATCTAGATCAAGCGGTTCATGCTGTGCATTGTCTGATAGGGAATGAATGAATTTAAGTTTTTTTATTAATATAATTGATCAGGACTCTTCCTATGACTGAAGAAGCTACCATGTTTAGGAAGCTAAATAAAACGTTACTAGTAAGGTCCTCCAAGTAAATAAAATTATGCTGCAGCATTTAATAAAATATCCCGTGAATATTTTATAATTTTCTTCGATATTAACTATTTTTTTAATAAATGATACCTACCCCATCTTTATCTATTTCTACACGTTCCATAATCATCTGCTTAGCCTTTTCCGAACTATGTCGCGGTCGGCTTCCAGTCTAACCAAATGCAGCTGAATACTGGTATTTTACATGGAGCAATTGCCAATCTGACCTCCACAAACCAGTCACATGTTAAGACTGGTTATATTCATGTACCACTCTGTAACAAAAAGTCCCTAAGTAAGAATTCTTATCTACACAATGGAAAAACTTGGCTCACGTTCAAAAAACATCTATTGAACTTCGATGACCATCTAAAGCTGCGTACAGATATGTTCTTTTGTCCGTTCCGTTCTTCCTCTGAGTTTGTTTCGGCCCTTCTTCTCAGAGTAGTCAGATAAGAAACGCCGACCTCATCTAGTTTAAAAAACATGATTGACGTGTAAAAGTGTTTGTACAAACCTACTTACAGAAATAAAATCATTTATCCGTTCCGTATCCGCGTCGCGATCCAAGAACGCTAGATTGGACGCGAAGGATCGCGGCGTACCTCGATGCGTTCCGAGGCGCTGTAACGCCGTATCTTTCCAAACGGCGTCCAAACTAGCATCCTTGGATCGCGACGCGAATACGAAACGGAGGATCGGTACGGACAAAAGAACATAATGTGGACGCAACTTTATACAGCAAGTAAAGGATGTTTGAATTACGTTCATTGGATGAAAGCATTTTCAGCATTTTGTGCTGCCGTCATACGTCGCGTCGTATCGTTAATCTCTTACTATTGATGAGCACAAGATGAAATTGATGATGATTTTAACTCATACAGGATGATAGATTAGTCTGCAGTTGCAATATTACTGGACACTATTGTCATAAATCCCTAATGCCTGAGATACACGATGCTAGTTTCTCAAGCCTGGATAGTAACCTAGTGTTAGTAAGCTAGCAAGCTAGTAATTCTGGCTTCGTGTATACAGAAGTAGTGAGAAAACTAGTAAGCTAGCGTCTCAAGCTAGGATAGTTTAATAGGATGTGGTTCTATTTTTTAGCTAGTAACATCCCCACCACTCATTTTACTAGCCTGGCTTGTGTACTAGCTTCAAGTGGCCGGCGAAGCTAGTATTCAATTGTCTAGTGTGCAGTGACTACACGTTTTCTTTTTCTGACCACAATCACGTGTTGTGTACTGGCTTAAAATTATCTGGCATCATGTAAACAGCACTAGCATGTGCCAAGCCAAGGCGGCAAGCCAGGGTAGTATACCGAGGTACTGTTATACCTTTCTCAATATTTGAAAGTGGGGGCGTATGAGAAAGGAAACTATATTTAATGTTTAACTAAATTATTAAATTTTATCAAGGAATTTTCCTAATTACATTGACAGGCCCTAGCCCTGCCTATATACTTTCTAAACAAACTAACATCACTTTTCCTTCTAAACCTTATTTCAAACTTGCTTGACTGTTCGAGAGTCACCATCGATAATATGATTACCAACCAATCAACATAAGGTTGACACATGCAGATAACCTCTACAGTACTAGCTTGCTATCCTAGCTTTGGAAAACTAGCCTCGTGTATGTCGGGCATAATACCTATAGTTCCGTGCCGTTTGGACTAGTTGAGGTAGGACCATCTGTTCAAAAAGTCGTATTCTACTTTGCAACAATTTTTTTTTAAACCCTTTGCATAAAGGGGCTCCCATACAACAGACACGATTTTTTTGCCGTTTTTATAGATAATGGTACGGAACCCTTCGTGCGCGAGTTCGACTTGCACTTGGCTGGCTTTTTCCATTCTTCACAGCTTTAATAAAAACTGATTCATTCGACTTACTTTTTCTGTTTTTGCAAAGTTTATTTATCATAGAAATACGACCTTTTGAACAGATGCTCCTCAGTTTGGAATGAGTTAAGACATTTTTTAAATGCCATCTATCATAAGGAAACCTAATTTTAATGGTTGGGAGCAGTGAGAATACCGTAAGTGTCAAATACTCATTATTTCTCTGTAATAGTCTGCCCTTTGCCTTGTACACGCGGCTACATATCAAGCTATACATTTCCAGTATAAGCTGATCTCGCATTGTATAGGATTTCCGTACAATGAGAGATCAGCTAATACTGGAAATGTATAACTTGATATGTAGGTGTGTGTACTAATGGTAAATTTACATGTTAATATTTTTATTGTTAACTAGAAATTGTCAGAAATATTTTACACACATACCAATACTAAAACTCACTCCTTCTTCCAGTAGGGGTAGGCAGTAACTACAGACCCCCACCTTTTAAATGATAAATAAATGATAAATGATAAATAATTTTATTTCTGTAAGCAGATTTGTACAAACACTTTTACACGTCAATCATATTTTAAAACTAGATGAGGTCTGCGTTTCCTATCTGACTACACTGAGAAGAAAGGCCGAAACAAACTCAGAGGTCACAGTCTCTTTTAAAGTCCAGACATAATATTGGTTAGATCATGTGAAGACCATGTAGATTTGAGTCTGAAATGGTCTTTTGAGGAAAACCCACACAGAATGAGTGGACCTGTCCAGTCAGTGCACGCATTTGTCAGTAATCGTATAGCTAAACTCAAAACTTAAGGAGCTCAACGATTCGACGAACCATACCAAAGAAAGGACATTTGACACCCGTCCCCCCAGAAATATTTTACTCATAGAGGTACCATGAATTAGCTAAAGATCAAAGGCTCCGTTAAACTATTTTCATGAAAATTACATTGGCTTTGTATATCATTCAGTAGTTATGTACCTAGTATTAGTTATCACAAGCATCCCTGCTATGGCTTTATTTATTTTGTATTCTAAAAATATTTTATTTACATAACTCCGTAATACATGTTTTAAAATAGCAATGGCGCCGTGGAGTATATTTTCGAACAAGTTTAATCTGATTAAATTTTCTGCAAGATTGGAACACTTTTGTTATCATCTGTGCGGTTTCCTTAATGGAAATATTATTAAGTGCTACAAAAGGTAATACAGGAATAGCGGAAAATAAATTTAAAAAAATAACCTATTTATATTCTAAAATATTCCATTTGCCGCCAATATACTCTTTACAGCGCTGAATGCTGGCTGACGAGGCAAATCAAAAATCGGATGTAAAAAAAGCGTGTTCATTTCAAACCGCTCACTACGATTTTCCGACATGCCTTTTGCCACGCGTATTGAAAACAAAACCATTTGGTTTGTAGGCCGGTTGTAGGAAAAACATTTGGTCACGATTTATCGTGAAACATGATGCGGTCACGAATCACGTATTGGTGCGTATCACTCCGATAATATAATCCGAAAATAAGTAAATTTGTGTTGAAAGTTACGACCGCGGATTTTGGTCCATAGTTCCGTGAAGTATAATTTATTATGTGTCTTTTGTATTTTTTAGGGTTCCGTACCTCAGAAGGAAAAAATGGAACCCTTATATGATCACTTCGTTGTTCGTCTGTCTGTCTGTCTGTCAATCTATCTGTCAGTCTGTCAAGACCCTTGGAACGCGTGGAGGTATCAGGTTGAAATTAATATCAAATATGTGGGTCTACTTGGAGCTCTTAAAAAATCAAACTTCTAAGTCAACGCAATAACAAAATACGGCCATTTATGCGACATATTTTGACACTCGCAAATAAATCAAAACCTATAGGGTACTTCCCGTTGACCTAGAATCATTTTTGGCAAGAAGCAGGTCTCACAGCAAAAGTAAAGAAAAAAGTCAGAAAATTGTTAAATTGTCTTTTTTTGCGATTACAAACTCATATTTGCAGTTGGAAAACTGACCGTGACGTATTTTTTGGGATAAATCCATCCCAATTACGGAACCCTTGATTGTACGTGGTCCGACACGCACTTGGCCGGTTTTTTGTGTACCTAGTTTGGTTTTTCTATACCCGATCAGCAACATAATTTCGTAACACACTCTCTATCACAATCTGAATCATTTTGAAGCCTATTGCTAATCCATTGCTTCATATATTCAAAAAATTTGTCTGCTCAGCAACGTTAATAACACAATGAACGTTGTTGAACTGTCAAAATAAAAGTTATTCCTACTATTAGTGTGTTACACAATTACCCCCAGTTCATACTAAGCAAGCGTAATCCATTTTGATCTCTAGACCCACATCATGTCCTCATTTTACATGATCCCTTGATTTTGTTTTACTCGGCTAAACACAACAGCTAACAACAACCCCATATCCTACATTTTCTAAAGTATGTTGGGGTAAATTCGGCGTGTGGATAAGACCGTACGAATAAAATTCTGCGCCATTTTATTCTGCGCCGACGGCAACGGTCGGGGCTGACTAAAATGCTGCAGAATACAATGTAGAATTAAAAATATAACCAAATTAACCGAGAATTTAATTCATTCGGTATTCTTTAGCTTTACCTGCAATAAATACTCTCCCAACTCTCCCAATACTTTCTCCTAGTAATACAACATTTCATATAAACTTGAAGCACTTTAGTTTTTAAGATTTAACTTTTCTAGCTAGCTTGTTGCACGTCGCGACTCAATTTGTTGCAAACAAACTTACTTTTTCCTGCCTCGTTTAGTTAAAAAGTTAAGTACGCGAACTATGCACCTAGTTGTTTAAAAGAACATGACAATGTATTGGGTTAGTACTTTCGTAAAAAAAAGAAAAGAAAGAAATAAAGAAAAATGCGTTTATTGGCATTGCAGCAACAAACTTCGTAACATTATTAAAGAACAGGTTATCTTATGTATAAACCTACATCTTGATGAGCGTGAAAAAATTTGGCAGCCAACAAGGTAAAAACTCACTCTCTAGATTCTACGTGAAAATTTAAAAAAGGATTAAATTTTCTAGAAATTAGAAATCACTAGTTACCTAATGCTGTCGAATGTTAACGTTTGATATCGTTTGGTCTGTAGTAACTTGATTGTCGTAGTTCTCAAATTCACATTACAGAACCTCCCTATTCATCTATTTCTTGAAACATTAAAACTTGATTTGTAAATGAACACAAACAAACCCTCTAACTTTCTTTGAAATAAAGCTTTACGTAGAAAATTACGTACCTATTGTGGAAGCCTACATAACTACAAATTATGCAAACCTTGAATCCCCATGTATAAACATAACAATAACATTATGTTTCTAGGTCTCAGCATTATGCATAATTGTTGGTCTTAACGTACTTCGGGCCTATTAACATAATTTACTGTTCTCAGAAGAGCTCAAGTGTGAATAGTTAGATCATGAGCTGCTTCTTCATCCATGATTGTATGGCTCGTAAGTAGAGCGACTAATGATATGCAGCTTAGATATTATAGCTGTACGACTTACGCCGCCATCTTGTTTTGCACACAAAACTGACAAGTTTAATATTTACCAATAGCGCCCTCTTTTTTTTTGGTGGGAAATCATCAAATGACCTCTCACGCTCTGGGCGGAGCGGAAGGGCGTGTCAGACTCTTACTGACTAAAACCCACCCGTGTTCCTTCAGTTGCCTGTGCGCCAGGGCCACGGTAACTCTTTCGAACAATCCGCGACCCTGGCAGGCATCGGCCTTATCGAACAGCGCCCTCCTGTAAACGTCATTCGAGTGCCAAAAATCCTTGTGTTTTATGTATATAGCGCGACGCACGCAGCATACGCCAGCTTCAAAGATACTCGTATTGTACGCTTGTCATTTCATACTGATTGAAAAGTACGTTATTTTCAACCAGTTTAAGCCGGTAACTTATTTATCACTTGCACTAAGAAAAAACTTTCAACAGAAAACTGCCTATTTGTCAAAGATTATTATAAAACTGACTGATTTCTTACAATGTGGAGACGCCAAAACGGCAACAAAAGAAAACACTGGCAATACTGGTACAAAGGAGTATTTTGAAACTAGCAGATAAATCCTAAGACCGAAATTAAAAAAGTGTATTTTTCAAATAAATTAAATGGGCCAACTATGAATTTTGCCAATCATTGACTAGCTATAGTGACGAAACTTTTGTATGTATATTTGGTGGAATTTTTGTATGCATACATACTGGGAACGTCATTAGTTATACGAAGATTATAAAGAAGAAAATCACAATTTAAGTCATAGAGGATAAAAATCTAACGATTGTCTGTAAACTTTGCTTATACTAAAATTATTTTAACACTACCTGTACACTTCTGTTCGTAGATAATGCAAAATGTTCTGATACCTACCTGTTTACATTGGAACATAATATCATAGACACTAAATTATTATACTGTGAAATAATAGTGGAATACTATTTTTGTATTTAGAACTGGCCCTGCAGTCTCGACATAGATAGCGACAAAAATCGGTCGCTAATTCGTATCGATGTCAAATTTCTTTAATAGATTTTCAACCTTATACTTTGGAAATAAAGTTGAAAATCTATTAAAAGAATTTGACATCGATACGACTTAGCGACGGATTTTTATCGCTATCTAATGTCGAGACTGCAGGGCCTGGTTAACTGTGTAAGAGGAAGACTGTCCTACCGTGATACAGTTTCGACTAGTACGGCGGACAGTGTGAATCGAATGCTATAACCTAAAAAACAATATCAGTGTAATTATTGGCTGTCAGTACCTAAGTGTATAAGTGCTTAAATACGTACTAAATGGTTATTATGTGACGAAAGTACTTAACGAACAACATTTAGAAGACGTTAGAAAGGTGAGAAATCACATATCACATTATTGGTTAGTATTTATGGGGTTTATTCATAAACGTTGCTTAAAGTTAAGTAATGATTAGCGACTGTTTCATCATACATTGTTGACGTTTAATAGTTATTTGTGCAACAAGAGAGCAAAGTCGTTTTTTGCTGCGAGTCCTGATTTTGAATCCTGAGCAAGCGAAGGATTCAACGATTGAATCACGAGCGTAGCGAGTGATTCTAAAGTTGAATCCTGAGTGTGGCGAGGGATTCAAAGGCACGAGATGCAAATAACTTTGCTCTCGTGTAACACACATAACTTTTCACTTCAGCAGCGAGAACACTTTAGGAGATAAAATAATAAACAGGAATAGATTGAAATAATTATTCATTGTGAATCAAAATAATTAAGATTGTAGGTAGAGGTACCAATTCAATAAAATGGAACATTTTAAAAGTTAAAAGTAAAATTACTGCAATTCTGCAAATTAAAAGTAACCCGCTCTTTTATTTAAATTAAGGCGTGTTCGGAAATAGCACCCATGATATTTTATTATTCAAAATATATTACGTAACATTATTGAAACTAGAAATAAATATGTTCATGTTAAATATCAGTTTTATTTGCAGTAAATACTTATTTTCGTTTAAATACAACAATAAGTTAAAAATTCAATAAATTACATTAAAAGACATAATTATCTTTTTGAAAAATTTCTTTAGTTAGTACGAAATTCCGAACGTGTTTGTCTTTGAGGTCGAATTCAAAATCGCAACTTCGAAAGGGCTGGTCTTTGTCTCTCTCTCTTTCTAATGGCGGGAAAGAGATAGAGTGTGAATGTTTCGAATTTTATGATTAACCCAAGGATGAATAAGATATTCGCGGCTTTCTGAAAAAAAAAATTAAAAAGTTACTTGGTCTCACTCAGTGAGCAAAATCGCATTTTGCTCACTGATTTCAGGCAGCAAAACCTACATGTTTGAGCTACTGAAGTGAAAACGTCATTTAACTTTAAGCAACGTTTATGAATAAACCCCTAAGTGCAGAAACCTATTTGTTTACGATTGTAGTGTCTACCTACCAAATGTAAAAAATACTTAATTATATGGTTGTACTTTTATGATGCAAATAAAATTATTATTATTATTATACTAGCTTTTGCCCGCGGCTTCGCCCGCGTTAATGTAGACTTTGACTATCAATTCGGGTTATAATACAATCATGATTCGAAAGACACGTGGCGCCATCTATTATCATAAGAACGTTATTGTTGTCTTCCTCGGGAACAGTACTTTTTTGCGGGATGAAAAGTACCCTATGTCCGTTTCTGTACCCCTGACAACGTATATGCAAAATTTCAGGATGATCGGTTCAGTGGTTTAGGCGTGAAAAGGTAACAAACAAACAAACAAACTCACTTTCGCATTTATAATATTAGTTAGGATTAGGATTAGGATTATTAATTTATTGTCGTATTGTCGTCTCTGCCTAGTATATTTTGACTGTAATCTAGTTTTTAATCGAGATTCATGACTGCATTGATGACATTGGCACATAAAAATATCCAAATTTTAACGTCATGATTCCGTTTTCCTTCGTAGGTTGACAACTATGTTCTCTCGTTATAACACTTTAACAATCACAACAAACAATCAAAAATTACACAAGTTGATAACTAAATGGTCAATTTTATTACCCTCCGAATGCTTTCTACAAACATTATCCTGTGTTTGCAGCACATAATTTAACGAAATGTTGATACATAGCAGCCATTTCCGATAATAACCAATTATTTGTGAGCAAACAAGGCTATTGTGTCAAATGCACGGGTTGTTTACTTTATTTTGTGCTTTTTTTATTTTATCATGGGTACGCATTGTGTACCTATATAACGTGAATGTGTAAATTTTTACATGAAAAATTACCAGAGATCAAATATTCGGCTGCATATTTACCTAAAGTTAATTTTTAGCTATGAAAGTATGGAAACGGCTTCTTAAAACAATTTTCTTTTGTAAAAAGAAAATCTGGTATGCCAGGAACACCGGGAATGCATAACTAGTCGGGTATAGTATGGAAGTGACTTCTAAAACATCATTTATTTAAAAATAAAACCCTGGGATTCTTGGGTTGCATGACTATTCAGATGCATATTTATTTAAAATTATTTTTTAACCCCGATGCAAATATGTGTATGTAAGGTGTAAGATTTTTCGAGACAAAAGCGCATTCCATATTAGCCTACATCTCAACTTTAGGTGAATATGCATCCGAATATCCGATCTCTGATTATTACTTATTTAATTTATCTTATGAAAATGTGATGTTTCGTATGGAAATAGTAAAACAAAAACACACTGAAAAAGATATTTCAACGCTTTTAAAACAAGATGGAGGGTGGTGTATTTTTCGAAAACATAAGTATATACACACGCATGCAACGTTACATCGCAAATTAAATATCAAAGTCAACTAAAACAATATTCATGTACCTAAAGTTGCCTATGGGCAGAGAACAAGTGTGGAGTTTAATATGAGTAAAAGAAAAAGTTATTCCACATGTTGGGGAATAGAGGCAATAAAACTTCTAAACCGAATATCTCTTAAAGAGATACAGCCATCGATAAATTTTGAACAATAAAGTAGATATATCTTATCCGTGTTCTCGTATTGTGAAACGTCGGATACTTACTTTAATTTACGAGTTCAAAAACTAAGTGCAGCACGCAACTTTAGAAGTTCCGAAGATTTAAGTATTTTCCTCCGTCTGAAGCAGTTTTTGTTTATTCATGATTCAGCTCACTTGCATTCGTTTTCGTGTTTAATCCAACATATTTATTTTTATATTCAACATATTTCAGTTTATGAATACTACTGTTATTAATAATATGAAGGAACTTCACATAAAAGTTCATAAAACAATGAATGCATTTAAGGCTTTGATAATAAGTCCTGAAAATTGAACACATAAGTGTCCCACATTGGGCGCCATTCTTGTTTTATCTTATAAATCAATTTATCAAAAATCTTTATTTGAACGTTCTTCACTAAATAAATCGGTTGTACTAATAAGTGCTAAATTGAATCTGAATATTGACATCTCAAGTGTCCCACACTGGGCGCCACTTTTGTTTTAGAAATTAATTTATCAAGTAACTAAACGTGAACGTTCCTTACAATATCATCGCGTGTAACAAACCATGGTATTTCTAATAATAAATCCTGAATAGCACCTGAATATTCACATCGCATGTGTCCCACGCTGGGCGCCACTACAAGTAAGATTGACAAATTTATTGTTTCCTACAACTCTGTATACGAATGTTCTGTGTTAATTTATTAACGTGAACCGTTCATTATTAGTTTCTGTGGAATTACGTATTACGTAATGTACAAACAAAAAACTGTAACTATTAAAATACCAGCGAAATTAAAATCAGTCATGTTTTGTTCTGCCTTCGATTCAGTCCTATTACGAACGAATAGAACCGATTACAAATCACTTACGTATGACAATGGTAAGTGAATTTCGATTTAACATCTAAATTTTTAAGTTAAAACCTACATCGAAACAAGTCGACTCAAATCTTTGGGGATTTCTCTTCATAAGGAGTACCAGACATCACAGTGCATTGTTCTCAAATAATTCGGTCCTAAAAGAAATATCTGGACGTTACAAGAAACTTTGATCTTTGAACTTTTCCCAAAGGTTGTCAGTCATGAAACATTGATCTCATTAATTTATAATATAAAATAGAGTAGTGTAAGAACTTTTAAACTTACTGAAGAAAGATATACCCGAGTCGCTTTAGCGTAGCAACAGCGTTCATTGACCCACCTACATTTTCTAGAATTCTTTATTTCATAAACTGGAATAGAGTCCGTTAACGTCCTGAATCAATATCTATCGTGATCTTGAACATGTTCCAATAACGAAAAACCATACGTAGTTTATTGTGTATTGTTAATTTGACAACGATACGACTTAACGATCGATTTTTGTCGTTATATTTGTCGAGACTGCAGGGCCTGGGCCTTAATTCACTACCACCACTTAACGATTCCTTTCTTCGAAACCACGTCAATTCCTTATCTAACCACGACATCTGCTAATAACGTATTCTCTATGACACAACAAAGGAAACCGTTTCTACAAGACACGATAGTGACGTGGTAAGATTACGCGGGGAATAATAATTATCATACAGAATTGGGGCCCTGCAACTAGAGAAAGCCGCTACCAAACGAATTCAGAATTCCACGTAAATTTATTATACATATTCCCATTCCAAGTTAACATAAACCTGTAAAGTAATGACTTGCAATTCAGCATCTAAGGCTGAAAACACAAAGTGTGGTAGTGCCACCTCGCGTGCAACACCGCAGGCGTGAGATAGCGAATAATTTATTATTTTGTATTAATGTCTGCCTGTTGCACATACAAGTACTAGATACCAGGTGTGTGGAATAGCTACTATAATATAAGTTTACGCTAGTGATATGTGGAGTGTTCCGCTCTGCGTTTTAATGTAAAACGGTATTCTACCGAATAAGGTTTTAAATTTCACTAGCACATGAAAAATACTGGCAAGTAATACAGTAGTGCAAAATCAAATCAAATTCATGAATATTATGCAAAAATCAACTATCATTTTCTGAATCTCTAACAGAAATACATCCCCAAAAACATTATATTCACCATTTCTTAGAGTTATTTATGATCTCGTTTTAATAAAACTTCTTACAAAAAAATGGGATCTACGACCTGAACCCGGTGTCCTAACTGAAAGCAACTGTCGCGTGAATACGCGATTACGCGATCGTCTACCTGAATAATGACATACCTAGACGACTTGATTGATCGCAAGATTATGTCATATTCATATAAACTAGCGCGATGATCGCGTACTCGCTCGACAGTCGCTTTCGGTTGGCATGGGCAACTAGCTTAGTTATCTTAGTTTGTGATAATCCTGTGCGAGTCCCAATAAATACTTTTTCTTTCTTTCATCTTTATGTCTGACCAACTCCTTGACATTTCAAAGGTACAGGTAAAGGTAAGGTTTAACTGTAATCATTTTTTTAACACATTTGCTCAAAAAATGCATTTTCGAAGCCTGTATACATTGTTCGAAAGTTAAAAATTACGCAGCATACAACAGAATGCACGCTAAAATAGGTCCTCTCACATTAATACCTGATTTACCGCATACTCCGTTGTATAGCGCCGTGCGTAACATTTACGGTTTTTTTAATTACCATAAAAAAGTTATAAGAATTCCACCAAGGAGTTTCACTTTATGAGAATAAATAAGCTGAATAATCGAACCTACTTTGAAACGCTTTTGCTCAATACGTTTGTCTCACTTTAATAGTAAAGAGAAAATGAGACGACAGATGTAGTTCTAATTTTCACCACGCGCTAGTGGCGCCATTTGCATATTCACGCCATTTTCATATTAGAAACGTCAAAGATTGTTGCGACTGTTGTTTTCGACCGATAATTATAAACAAAATAATATTATAAATATAGACTTCAAGCGAGGAATCTGATATTAATATTGTACTCTATGTTCTCGCAAATGTGTTGAAAAACGTTGTATGACACACGTGAGGAAATTGGTATTTACAAACTCGTGACTATGGATGGTTACTTGTTACATTCGTCTACTCGTTTGTAAAAACCAAGTTACCGCACTAGTATCATAAATAATTATTGTGAGTTTGGGTTACGACGCAGCCTAATAAAAATAAAATAACTAACGAAAAAATACTGACAATAGCATTCAAACACCACAGTTTGCAAGTGAAACAATCAAGGGACCTCACTCCTTGATTACTTGGATTTCTCAAAAACAACACTGAGCTTTCATTTGCAGTTTTTATTTTAATATTTTCCAACACAATAGAGTCGAAGATTCCACTGATTATATTTTAGCCAAACGAAACTTGTGTTTATTTTTCTATATTAAGAAATAACAAGTTTTTGTTTTATTATTCGCTACTGGTGAAAGATGGAAGGGCATTTACCACAGACACAATGAAAAGAAATGATGTTTATTTCTGCAAGTTGATCTTTTAAGACATTAGGGTCTTAAAAGATCTACCACGCTACGCCCACTTTCACCGCCAATCACTAAACACGTTTAACGCTAAACGAGTTTAAAACATACTTCTGTTTCTGTTAAATGTTTGTATATGACAGAGACAGAATGATGTTTAAAACTCGTTTAGCGCTAAACGTGTTTAGTAATTGGCGGTGCAAGTGGGCCTTGAACACGTCATTTGTTTCCAATATTTTAAAGCTAGATGGCGCCGGTATTTCCTAGCTGACTAATCTCAGGAAGAAATGCCGAAACAAACTCAGAGGTCGCGGTCTCTTTGAAACTCCAAACATTCTATTAAAATTTTATATGATTCTAACAATGGGGCCACATTACTTCTTCTTCCATTGGAGCAAGATGAGGTGAATAGATGGTGTGAGTTGCAGACTGAATTCCCACATGGAACGAATACTTTCGTATTGCTAAGATTTTCTTTTGTAACAAAAAAAAATACAAAAGAATTCCTTTTCATACCCATTTTATAGAAAGCCGACGATTTTCACAACGTATTCGGGCTGGCGCTTACTAGGCGGCACGACGCGGCATATCACGGCAAAGCATTAACATTTGTATGACCCGGCGGCATATCACGGCAAAGCATTAACATTTGTATGACCCGGCGGCATATCACGGCAAAGCATTAACATTTGTATGACGCGGCGGCATATCACGGCAAAGCATTAACATTTGTATGACGCGGCGGCATATCACGGCAAAGCATTAACATTTGTATGACGCGCCGGCATATCACGGTAAAGCATTAACATTTGTATGACGCGGCGGCATATCACGGCAAAGCATTAACATTTGTGTGACCCGGCGGCATATCACGGCAAAGCATTAACATTTGTATGACGCGGCGGCATATCACGGCAAAGCATTAACATTTGTATGACGCGGCGGCATATTGAACATTCCGCGGTATGCCGCAGCTTCCCGCAGTATGCACAAGTCCCCTTGTGCCGATATCAACGAAATATGAGTGCTAAGCGTATGAAAACATAATTTCTGCTTACGAAAATCCTTTGCCATACCATACCGCGCCAAGCCGGCCTTAACGGTACCTACTCTGCACATTCAGCCCCAAAGCAACAATACTCCGGCTCAGTCCATCAATTAAATCTTAGCCCCAACTTGCTAACTATCAGACATTGGGTTAACAAAACCAGTAACAAGTACGAAGTTACACCGCCGCGCCGGTCATAAATACTTATCGACTTGCAGTTCACTAACAATTTCCAATATCCTGTCTGAGAACTTGCGGAGATGCATTACGTGTGCTGATGGAGTTTGTTAAAGAAATTGCTGACATTGTGTGTTTTACTCTATGTACAGTCGCCAGCAGGTCAAGCTAAATGAAACTGTCAAAATTCTCCAAACGATTTTAAATCTTAAAATGTTGATGGTTAAGTTCAAAATCGAATGAGAAAATCTGACTATTTGTGGTAACTTGATGTGCAGGCGATTGTACTTTCCTTCTATGGTGTATCAATAGATAGATTACCTACAGGCTATTTTTTTCAATATTTTTCTAGTCTTATGATGATGAGATTTTTGAACATTTCCAGCTTTTGCCGGGGTCCACCGCACTGGCAGTTCCCTTATCTGGTTATGCTTCAATCAACCTTGACCTGCCTGTTCACTCTATAATTGAACTGTAACCGAATTACATTCTGATTCTAATGCTTTGTAACTGACTGATAAGATTGGCAATACACGCCCTATTACATGGGAATTAAACATAACTGGCGAAATGCGGGTGTTATTACAGATACCTACACCTCTTCCTAAGCCCTCAAAGATTACAAGCGATATTATGTGATTAGACCTTCGAGAATGCAGAAAACCGGACAATGATTCATAGAATCCAAGGTAGACAAATGCATACTTTAACACTCTTTTTTCTCTCTCTCTCTCTCTGTCTCTCTCTCTCTCTCTCTCTCTCAGTAACTCTTACAAAACTCTGTTTTATCAGGCAGATCAAACTATATAGAATCTGATTGTATTCTGTAATCTCTTTAACACGTAATAAAGCATTAACTATTCTACAGAGATTGCAATAAATGTCTTCGACTCAGCGACACTTGCAGACAACTTGCTGTATCAACAAGCTGACTCTTAAGTGACTGAGAAGTGTATTAAGTAGACTATTCGACATGTAATATGATGTAATAGTGCTTATTACATACCTACGTAACTTCAGACACCTAATCTGGTCACCCATTGGGTAAACTACCGTGTACCTACAATATGTAACCTGCACCCTAATTATATGACACACTATCTATCACAATCGGAATCATTTTGAAGCCTATTACTAATCCATTGCTTCATATGCTCGAAAATTTGTCTGCTCAACAACGTAAATAACGCAATGAATGTTGTTGAACTGTCAAAATGAAACCCATTCCTACTGTTAGTGTGTTACGTAATTACCCCGCGGGTCCAGCGACTTCTGACAGTAACTGCGACGTCACATGTGATCCCCGAGCTGCATATAACAACAACTCACTTTTGGTAATAGCTAACAGCACCTTAACCAAGTCATGGAATGAATACTCAAATAACTGCTGACAAAGAAGTATGGGAGGAGACGTCCTGCATCGCGCTGATCTCATTGTAATAAGGTTATGATGACCTTAACATTTTTCCTACTACAACTCCGAGATAATAAATAAATCAGTTCCAGTTAAAAATACCTTATAAAAGGGGTTGAAACAAGAGTCACTTCAATCTTGAATTATGGAACTGAATTCTCACACACATTTTCTAGATGATATTGCGACATTGTTCCCAAATAAAATGGACTATGAAAGCATATTCCCACACTACGTTCTATTCTAACAAAATTTTCAAGTAAATTCAACTGCAATCAGAACCCCGGTAGCTTTGATTCCAAGCTTATTTCATTCGAAATCAGAGAATCGAAAGCACTTTGGATCGGTTCCAAAGAGGTTGCTTCAAAGTAACAAATGTAATGCTGCCCAAAGAATTAAAGATGGCGTCATGAGTTCAAGCTTTTGTAAGCGCGGGAAAAGGTTTTGTATCTGTATTCAAGATTGATTATGTCTGACTTCGTTTTAAAAAATGGATAGTTTCTTTAGACACCTCTTTTATCTACGGCCGGAGTAGTTTGTTTAGGTTTTTCTTCTGCTTTCCTTAGGACGTTTCATATTTAGGCTGCACGCCATTTTTTGCTTTCTTATAGTTGGGTTAAATTTTAATACAAAAAAACACAAAACAAACAAACACCTACCGGTCTTCATAAGTTCGTGTATAAAGCATGTATTAAGTATTAAGATTAACTAGTATTTCTCATGATAAGCGAATTGTATTATTTTTGAGGAATAAATATCTTAAATCATAAACACTCAATCGTTTGAAGATGACAGAGAAGAATGTTTTAAATAGGTTTAGCGTTAAATCAATTCATGACGTGTATGTTTGATGAGTGATAAATATAAATTTTGATGGATGGAGAGGGAGAGGAAGTCCAAAAAAAAGATGGATGGATTTTGTGAGGCATGATATGAATGAGAAGGGAGTGAATGATAGCGTCACAGTTGACAAAGGAGAATGGAAGTAGAAAATGTGTTGCGCTGACGCCAAGTAACATGAAACAAGGGCAGAAAAATTATGGTGATGAGCGTCAAACCAAGCGTTAAATGCATTTAGTGATTTGTGGTACTACGCAAGTGGACCTTAGTTTCAGTTCAGTAAAATTGTCTGTCTAGTCGATTCTTGAATGCTTTTAGACTGGATACTTATCAACAGATATTCGAGCCAAGAATAATAAAATGTTCTTGGCATCTGAAGTGACAGTTTTTTTTTTTTTATAAGTATTTTTATGGCCTGGTTGCTAAGACCTTTTAGCCAAGTCTTTAGTTTATTTATTTCCTTCACTAAATTTCTTCGAAAGTGTTTTTAATATATTTATATATTGCTCGATAACAAGTCTTATTTTTTAATAATTCTGTCAAGCGGCGGGAGTTATTATTTAGCACAACACTTTCACTACACAATTCAGTTAATACACTCGCTAAAATCAATATTTGGTTTGGGCTTGATAATTTAGGTTTCCACTTTTCCAGGTACAAACTTGATACAAAAAACAAAGAATACTTAGCTAGGTACTTATTTTCCATATTTCTTGACAACGGTTTCCATTATTTTCAATTATGTTTAATTTTGGTTTTAGTTTCCTTCGTGTTATTCCCGCCATTTTCTCCACCCCCCTTCAAGTGACAGATTTAAGACGTTATTTGAGCTTTTTCCGGTTATAATTTTCGTTGGTCTATCCAGATATTTTTGTTATTTTGACGCAAGTAAAAATAGCAAAGTCGGATTTATGAGAACTCCATGGTCAAAAATTGTGTAAAATCGCATAAACTTAATTAAATCATAGTTCTTATTTTCAAGTTCAAACAAAGATTATTCAGAAAGTCAAAGATAAAAAAAACAATTTCTCTTTATTAGATAAAAAATTACAAAAGCTCTCCAAATTTAAAAAAAAACTCACCTCTTAAATTGCTTTTTTATCAGTTACAGAAGCAAAGGTACTTAATCATAAAGCCAAGTCGAAATTAATTATACTTTTGTAACAAAACTTTTATTTGCAGCCAGTTAATCTCTTTATCCATTTTTATTAGCCATTCATTCACCTTCCTACCTATTTCATTAAAATAAAAGATAGAACTTTTAAAATTGAACGAATAGCGCGTATCCTATTTGTTATAAATACCTAACCTTTTTTACATTACTGATTAGAAACCTATTTTATATAATGGAAGTTTATTTAGTTTCGTTATAAGCTGTTCAAACTCAAAGCATTAATTTCAATTAAACCATTTACAGGCACGTATGAACTGTCAAGGAGTCAGTCAGTAAGAAATATGAAGCTAACTGCCCATTCCAAAGCTTAGTACTTATCTATGGAAAAGAACGTGCAAGACATTCCAGGGATACTCTTTTAAATAATAGTTCCTTTTGAAAGGCTTCAAGTTTTGTTTAATTTATTTTTATTAATTTATTTAATCAACTCAGCCATTGTATGAGATTTGCACCATTGTTTTGCATTCCGGCAAATTCTGTTCCGTTACCCGTTTGTCCTCGTTTGTTTTTCAGTTGACGCCTCTTCCGTGTCCCGCCATAATTACTTTTTACCCTTTAGCGTGAGTTGGACCTTTTGAACTTTTTATTACTTCACAGTATTTAATTCCTATTCAAATATTTTGATTCCAGTTTTATATTTTACAACTATTCATTTACTATATCATATAACCTTCTACGCTCTTCTTCCTATTACGCCTTCTTCCCATGGGGGTAGGCAGAAACCACAGAACGCCACCTGCTACGACCCTTAAGAGCGGCCAACCCGTCATACTTTTCATACAAATGCTCGTACATGATTATGGCGTTGTAACACATCTTTCACTGAAATTTTTGAACTAATAGGTATCTTGTGCACTTTATATAGGTTTCTATACAAGTAAAAATCTAAATTTGAAGAAACAAATTCAGTGTAAGCCTCCAAAAATCAGCTCTTTTGCACAATTTTTACCTGAACTTTGGCCGTTCATAATGTACTCATAAATTGTAAAAGTAAGGAAAAACTCTTCATAGGAACCTCGCACATGTGATGTAAATTCTGAATGACAAACATTTTTTTCAAAAAGTTGTAAGGGTTTTTCGAAAACACGTATTTCCTCGAACAAGTTTTGTGAAATCTCTGCGCGCCAATTTTCGTTCGATGTTATCGCGTTCTCACTCTTGCTTTTTTTTTCTAACATTGCGTTGGATGAAACAACAAGCTTTTCAATCATGCTCGCATTGACGATAGACGGACCAGGAAGGGCCCTCTTAACTTATTTTGCTTCATTTACGTTCATACACCTAGTCTTACATGCACGCCGGTTGCAAGTATTATGCACTTGACCTTTCTGAAGAACATCACCAATGTTAGTTTACTGTTAAGGCGCTACCCCGAGCAAAACCTTGCAATAGTGCGTTAATCAGAGGCTAATAACTTATTAATTATCAGTAATAAACTACATCTAAAAGCACATTATTAATTTTCGATATCCTATCATCACATTGCACGTTCTTATTTGCTTTTATGTATTATAAATACATTTAAAATCTCCTTGTAAAAAAGTGACTAAAATTCTTGATTGCATGCATCTTTTGCTAAAGGTGACGCTCTAATAACTTGAGGATTACACTAATGGATAGGTCATATAAAATCTCTATAATTCACGTTTGATTTTATTTTAAAAGATCGCTTGTCTTTTTTTATTAAAATAAGTCCATCTTTTTTGTGAATTTTATGATAAATGTGCGTGCGCAGGGAGCGGGACAGAGCGAGACTCAGCGACGGGACAGAGAAGGACCGAACACTCAAGGTCGTTTGGTCGGGGCAGCGCCTTAATTTCTTATTTGTTACAACGAAAACAGCTTGTTTATAAAGATATTTCCTACTTCAATTTCAATAACCCAAAAAAACATGCGTGAGTGTCGTGGAACACTCGGTTGGAACACAGTTCCTTTCGTAGTATATTTAGAACATCCATAGAACAAATTTGATTACCATAAGAAGGGTTATATTGAGTCAACCTTAAAAGATAGACGTATGCTGTCACGGACTTTTTTTTAGAACTTTTAAAGGAAAATAATTCCGTTGTACATGATTTTTGCGTAACTTTAACCGTTTACGCAGCGCACGCAACGGAAGCTCTCGAAAGGAATATTTTTTTCACGTTTTTGCAACATTTTTCATGTATGCTCCGCTCTTATTGGTTGTAGCGTAATATTATATAGCGTGAAGCCTTCCTAGACAAATGTACTATCCAACACAAAAAGATTTTTTCCATTCCAACCAGTACTTCCTGAGATTAGCGCATTCAACCAAACAAACAAATAAAGAAAGGGTCGTGACGGTAACTTGTTACACTTTTTTTCGCCTACCCCCATCGGCCAAGTCCGTACCGTGCGATAAGGAACTTCGTTCCAAAAACTACAAATAACCCGCCTTCCAGCACAGTCGGGTAAAAAGATTCACAAGATTGAATTTTCTTACTCAATTTAAATATTGAAGACACTAAGTGATAACCAGATACCGTTATTTTAAAAGAAAACGACCATTTGCGTGAGGAGAGTTCGCCGCCCGTAGAGAGGCGAGAATATCCATCGAGCGAGACTGTGTTCACACTCAATCGATACACTAAAACTCGCCTACGGTTGTTAGGCGTCAAGCGATTTCGCCAAACTGAACCTACCACGCTTTGGAATAGACAACTAGCTCCATCTTTTTGACTGACCGACTCCTTGTCTATTAAAAAGTTCCTGTAATTGCTTTAATTGAAATAAATTCTTTAAGTTTGAGTTTTTCATTTCGCAGCTTGAAATAAAATTATTGTTTATTAAGTAATTCAGTCAGAAACTGCGAGTACCGTATGTATTCTTTGCAAAAGTCAAGGTTTCATCACCTTTTATATACATACATAAACTTACGCCTTTTCCCCATGGGAGCTCTAATGTCTCGCTGATGGTGGCGCATGTGTTGGATCATTTAGCTCCCTTCAAAATGTTTGAGCTGAATGGTGCTAATCCATGCGTCATGTTCGTGAACAGGCGCCGTTAGTAAGGACCGGTCATCTCTTAGCTATCACGGGTTATTATTTTATATTAACCGACTTCAAAAAAAGGAGGAGGTTCTCAATTCGACTGTATTTTTTTATTGTTTTTTATGTTTGTTAGCTTAGAACTTTTTTCTGGGTCAACCGATTTGGATGATTCTTTTTTTATTTGAAAGCTGGTGCTTCACATGTGGTCTCATTCAATTTGATCAAGTACTGACTAGTAGTTTTTGAGTTATCCCTAATAATGCGTATTTTTTCCACTCGATTTATATTGATGATGTTATAATAATTTCCTGTCACGGTTATTTACATATCAAGTAGTGGTATACGAATGTATGTGGGGTAGGTACCATAACTAAAAAAAACAACCGACTTCCAAAAAAAACACCAAAAAACGTGAAAAATAACTTTAATTTCGGAAGTCGGTGGCCAAAAACGAAAATACACAACCAAAGATACCGACTTCCGAAATTAAAGTTATTTTACACGTTTTTTAGTGTTTTTTTTGGAAGTCGGTTGTTTTTTTTTGTAAAAAAGTATTATTTAAATTTAATTATTTAAATTGTTTTTGTATTTTTATTATGGACGCTTTTAACGTTCTGCATAGGTCTCACATGCATAACATGAACATGAATAATGTAACTAATATTTTGATTTAAAAGAGTGTCCATGGAGTTTCTTGCCCGTTCTTCTCCATAGGTACCTACTACGCTTTGGAATGGCCAACTAGCTTCATCTTTCTGACCGACCGACCCCTTGACAATTCAAAAGTGCCTGTAATTGGTTTATTTGAAATAAATGCTTTGAGTTTAAGGTGGACAGAAACTCCAGAACGTCACCTGCTACGCGTTAAATACTCCTTTTAATAATCGCCTTTTCGAGGCGAGAAAATGTCCTCGTATAAATGAGCCATAAATTCATAGTACAAGTAGTGTCATAGTCCATTAGCAATTCTAAACGCGCCAGCAAGACGATTACACAGATTTCTCGTTAAATATGAATGACGTGAATTATTCATGGCGGAAAAATGCAATGTCAACTTGGAATAAACTGGGTTTTTTTGTTCTGTAGGCGTGAGTCGACTCAGAGCCAGAATATATATATATTTATATGACGGAGAAGGTACGTCACTCTCGTTATCATCAGCCATATTTTAACTACTGTGGACGTACTATGGGAAGTGTTGGTTATTGCTCAGTAGAGAAACCGTTTGCAGTTCAAATCAAATTATAATATACAAACAAATTAATCACACTAGCGAATCACACACAGGTACACGACACAACTATACAGAACGCCCCACATTTTCTAAACGTGTTCACTGCTTGACTGCCACCGACCATGGTCTAAAAAAACAAGGTCTGGCATTCCGGGAGTGACACATGCTTACGTCACTATCCAGTTGCCACTTTATTGCAACAAAACACGAATTATGGAAATATTTTCTGTCACCATTCTGTTAAAAAATATATTTATAGCATTTAAATTGTCGTTTCGTTTTTCTAATTAAATGAAACAATTCAATTTAAACATATACCAACGTAATTGTTAGTTAAAACCTCATTGTTATATCCGATTCGCACAGGTAATAAAGGCGGTTGGGAAGTTTTATTACACACTACTGGTAACACAGCGGTGATGACGTAGGCTTGTGTCACTCTGTGTCTCGGAATGCTATACCTGGCGAAGTATATTATTATACCATGCCACCGACCAACTCTGATTTTACTCTGGTCGAGAGTTATGTTGTAGACTCTGTCGAGCGCCATCTGGTGGCGCTGGCGTCCTGATTAGTCAAAGTAAAACGATTGATTTAACGTATTTTCGACATATGTATATTGTTGGGGTTTTCTCTTCGTTGGCAGATATACCAGTAGTTGGTAAAGTTGTTAGTTAAGTTACACCAAACCAATGTTCAAAGTTCAATAGTTTGTTTATGGAAGCATTTTAAAGTTATGTTTGTTTAGTTATCTGAGCCGCACTTAATATATTGTTATTAGGAATATTAGGTAATTATCGACCCGCACAATAGCTTGTTACGGAGTTTTAGTAACGACTGAATTGAGTAATTATTAATTAGGTACGCGTAAACGTACTTTTGCGGTATGAGCAGTAACGGCTCATACATATATTTTCCTTTTATAAAAGTATAAAGGCTCGTACACACTGGCGCAACGCGACGCCCGACACAAAGGCACCACGTGTCGAGCGACGAGCGGCGCCTTTGTGTAGCGCTGTCGTGTCGCACCAGTCTGTGGGAGCCTTAACAGTTGGTGATACTTCATTCTCATTACCCCGGTCACTCACATGCGCGCAAACGTTCGTTCGAGGTTTGCACACTTTAATATGCATCAAAAACCGACACGGCTTGGAAAACCGTGAATGTGGTAGAAACTGTACATTATTCATTTGCAAATGTCGTCCTACACTTGCGGGTTCGTGTATTTGTGCGAATGTGAGTGACCGGCATTACAGTCTAGCCTAATAGCTAATAAATAATCCTAACTAATATAATACTCGTAAATGCGAAAGTAAGTTTGTTTGTTTGTTTGTTACCTTTTCACGCCTAAACCACTGAACCGATCATCCTGAAATTTTGCATATATGTTGTCAGGTGAACTGAAACGGACATAGGGTACATTTCATCCCGCAAAAAAGTACTGTTCCCGAGGAAAACAACAATAACGTTCTTATGGTAATAGATGGCGCCACGAGTCTTTCGAATCATGATTGAATTATAACCTTAATTTATAGTCAAAGTCTATACTAACGCGAGCGAAGCCGCGGGCAAAGGCTAGTTTAAATATAACTTAAACTGCGAAGTAACTATAAGATTAAGAAATACAATACGAATACAATAACGTGTTTCGCTACATTAAGAGGGCGCTCAACGGTCCACTAGCGCCACTCCTTTAAAAAAATATTATCTCATGAATGAGAAGGAATTATGAATAACGGCTTGTAAGGACCCTCGGTAAGTGTGTCTAGAACTTTCTAATACCTTTTATAAACTTTCATATTGAGACACGAAGCAACAAAATACGATCTAGAGGAATGTGGCCGCTTTTCTTTAAATCAAATTTGTTGCTTCGTGTCTCAATATTAAACTTTATAAAAGGTATTAGAAAGTTCTAGACACACTTACCGAGGGTTCTTTTTTTCGTTTTTTTCTTATCAATCATCATAAAATAAACAAATATTCTATAAAACACCGAGCAATGCGTTGCGTTGCACAGTGGGTCGAAACGATGAGTTTAGTGACTTAGAGACTTCAACTTTGTTTTTTTAATTTTTTCTTTATGCGGATCGTTAGAGCTCATTAACCTCAATAATAATTGTTCTGATAATTTGTTTCCTAAACTTGCTCCTTTGGGTGGAAAAATGCATTTTGATACTTTTTTGTATGGAGCGGACCAAATTAAATTAAATTTCTGCCAAGTGGCGTGTGATCCCGCTTTGAAACTATATTTTTCTTAGGGGTTGTCCAGTCTACTACCATTGAAGATTTGAACATTTGCATAAAGTTGCAACACTGCTAAATAAATGGATCGAAAAAAATTTAAAAAATACTTTGAATATAAAGCTTCATTTTTTATTTTCGGATGTTCATTTAAGTTATAATTGGTATGGAATAGTAAGTAAAAGCACTTAATAATTCACATAATTACTTAAAGACTAACGACAATACATTTAAAGGTCCCTGATTTGCTTGAATTTACTAAGTACGTGTTATTTAAAAATGTGGATCTATTCATTTCTATTTGTTTATTTAATGAACTTATAAAATCTTTTAAATTAGATTTAATACTGAATAGTAAGTAAAGATAAATGCAAATACAAATTTACTAAAGGTAAAAACTTAAAACTAACTATATACAACAACAAATTTACTATTTCCTTTCAGTCATGACATACAAACTAATAAAAAAAATCAAGAAACTTACAATCTATCAATAATGTTATTCAATATCTTGTAAATTATCTACATCAATAAAATCTAAATCGGATTCTGAAGGAAAACTCAGCAGAAGCTCTTTGACTTTTGGAGAGAGAACCATTCTATTTTGTTTCTAAAATCGAGGCCGTAGACTTGACTTGATCTTTGGATCAGACGACAAAAGAAGATTGTGTAAAACATCCTCATTTGTCGCCGTTCTACTTACCTTTCTAGAATGACTCTCTCTATATTTCCTAAAATCTTTATTACGAGCTTCCGCTGCCTCTTCCGACAGTTTCCCTATAGGTATGACACCGAAGTTCTTTATTATATCACTCCCATGTACCAACAATTTATGTACACTGGAAGGCATATAATACCAGGGATACAAGGTAACATACAATTCTGCCGTATCTTTACAAAATTCGGAAAATTTAGAAAGGTCCACGCGCTCTCCAGATGCAACGGTTTGAAGAATCACGTGAAACCTTTCTATCAAATCTTCACGAATCCCAGTTATGCGGGCTGTTGTTGCTGCATCCCTGAAAAATCTTCTGGCAGTATTGCCATCATTGGTTGTGCCTACTCATTGTTTGACTATGTCGATGAGTAAACCGCATTCCCTCTTAAATGCTTGCTGTATAACACTCTTTCTAAGGGACAGTTTTTCTTTGTCGTCACCTCTGCAACTCCATTTTTTGAAGTCCAAACGATAAGCTGCAAAAAAAAAGAAATGTCACTTAAAAATAATCTCACAGGAAACTACAAACATGAAAAAATATGAAGTAATAAAATTATATTTACCGATATGAAGTAAGCACTCCATGCATCTTATCCAGGCATGTAAGGATGACATACCATACTGGTACATTTCCTCGTTATTTTCTCTTTGAGAAAATGCCTCTAAATTGTTCATCTCTGACGGTTTTGCCTTGCAAATATCACAGACAGCTGCAGATGTATCCGACAAATATGATGTTATTTTGCGCTCTATCATCGTCAGGTACAATTGATGCTTAACTTCTACTTGGTGGATTCTTGTTGGCAGACGTCTTTCTATTTCTTTTGTTATGTTACCCTTTATAGTTGCCACTGTTGTCTGAGTTTCTTTGGTAAATTTAAACATTATCGGACGACAATAGAAAGTCGATGATGGTCGGTCGTTTTCCCAAACAATTGTTCCATCTGATTGTTGAAGCCTTATAGGAACTGGACTGGTCATCAATATAGTAGAGTCATCAAACTCTTTCTCAGTCTTTTGTTTGTAATTGCTTTGACCTGAGGCTCCATCAAAGCCCCATTTGCTTATAAGTAGTAACTCTGTTGCCGAGTCCAAATCCAAAGCAATTACATCTAAAAGCCTAGAAACCGTCAAGTTGAGTAATGCTTGCAGTTTAATAGCAGTTCCTTCTTCAGTTATGGTTATGTCTTCTTTTCCTGGATAACATTTTGACTTTGCTTGCTTAATTTTATAATAAGAAGGGTATAAATCAGACCCATTTTCACTGGCTGCTTCTCTTAGGCTTATATATTGCGACTTACTTAATTTAAGTGAAACTAATAAAGCCAGTGCCTTATCGGGTGAATATGTACTACTGTTTGCTTTATATGCATTTAAACACTGCTTAACTTTTTCTAGATCTTCGGGGTGATTTAGCAAATGGTTCATTATTTTTCCTACATCCTCATTTCCAATGTTTCTTAAACTAGCAATTGTAGTAGTTTATTTGATCAACGCGTCTTCTTTTTTGCCTGGAGCCTAATTCTTCGAAAGGTTTTCGAGGTGTAAATGTAGATGTTGAAGCTTCTGTAGCAGATGGTGGTAGATTTTCAACATCTTCAATATCACAAATCTCGAGCTTTTCCTGTTCAGTGTTCACAGTTTCAGGTATTACTCCTTCGGGCCAGTTTATCGCACTTTCTAACCAATCACCATTTCTTCTTAAAAACGGTGCTAACGTGCGACTACTTCGTTCCCATCTTGCACTTAAATTTGAACTAAAGCTCGTACAGAATTTTTGGAGCTTAGCTCTGTTCTCTTACGTCACGTTTATTTTATTTTGTAGGTATTGGAAGAGTTTTTTACTATCTGACAGCGACTTAAGCTGCTCTCTTAAAATCATAAATAAATCTAAATTGTTAACTAAATTTTCCATTATAACGAAAAGGGACGATCACAATCACAATAGATGTTAATAGTAGTACGAATAAACGAACACTAGTAAATATATAATAAATATGGTAATTTTATACTTCCAGTGACAATCAAATGTTTACTAATATTTCTACTACCCTCATTAACGTTAAAGTAATGACTAAAAGTGAAAAACATTGTTTTTTATAAAGTAAAAAGTCAAGCTAATTACAGTCAATAGAAATTTATAGATAAATGATATCCACATTTTTAAGTAATACGTAATTAGTAAATTTAAGCTAATAACGAACCTTAATATATTGTCGTTATTTGTTAATTAATTATGTGAATTATTAAGTGCTTTTACTTACTATTCCACATAATTTTTAACTTAAAAGAACTTGAGAAAATAAAAATTATTCAATGTATTTTTTCATTTTTTTCGGTTCATTTATTTGGCAGTGTTGCAACTTTATGCAAATGTTCATAGCATCAAATGATAGTAGACTGGGCAAGCTTTAAGAAAAATATAGTTTCAAAGCGGGATCACTCGCCACTTAGCAAGAATTTAATTTAATTTGATCCGCTCCATACAAAAATAACACAAAATGCATTTTTCCACCTAAAGGAGCAAGTTTAGGAAAAAAAAGCATCAGAACAATTATTATTGAAGTTAATTTGTTCTATCGATCCGCATAAAGAAAAAAGTAAAAAAACAAAGTTGATCCCTAAGTCACTAAAATCATCGTTTCGACCCACTGTGCGTTGCCGCGCGGTCCGCCTCAGTCTGCACTAGCCTTTATTATTCAATTATATTATTATGTGTTTCGCACCCCTTTTTTTTGGGTAGGAATTCATCAAATGACCTCTCCCGCTCTGGACGGAGCGGAAGGGCGTGTCAGACTCTTGCTGACTAAAACCCACCCGTGTTCCTTCAGTTGCCTGTGCGCCAGGGCCACGGTAACTCTTTCGAACAATCCGCGACCCCGGCAGGGTGTTTCCTAGATCTCCGTTTGCGTATGTATGTTATGATGCCAAATTCATATGGAAAACTGTTTTTTATGTTTTATTTCACTATATTCTCTCTGTTTACAACTGGATAACTTGTGATCCCTCTCAGTACCTCTCACTTTGAGTGCGGTTCAAAATCATTATTCTGTTTCACGTAGACAGTTTTTATTATTTCTCAATAATGTTAAAATATGTATTTTTTGAGGTAACATCTGGTATATTGACTGCACGAAACGCTTGTTTTCCCATTCTGTATACATTTTGGTAATAAAGCTAATAACATAATATTATTCAAAATCTTAGAAAACATGATCTTCGAAACTTAGTGTTTGGATTTCCCATGAATTATTAATTTAATCGTAACATACAAGACTGCATGCCTTACATATTCCCCCGGCTTCAGATTTGCTTCCAGAGAATTGCCTCATATATGTAAATATTCTGATTAGCTCCTTTGATTATAAACACGACTTCAGGCCAAAATGACGGTAATATTTCATTCTAACGTCGTTCATAAACATAATAGTACGTGGTTTGGTGTGACATTGTGAATGGAAATGAGGACGTGTTAGTAAAATAAAGAGGATGATTTAAAGTAACAGTGTTAGCTCAAAAACAGAGAGAGATAAAAGTTAGACTGAGAGGACGTGTTTTCAATTCAAACCTCAATAGAAGTTTCTCGAATAAAAAAAAAACGATTATAAGAATAAGTACTTGTAAAAGACAGTGTTGTTGATCTAGCAGTCGCACACGCAACTGCTGAGCTCGGGGTCCTCGCGTCGTTGAGAAATTCTTATTTCCCAGCAGCTTGGAGTATGGATTTTTCCCCGGTTATCACAATGGTGATCCGCGCCCTTCTCATTAATAAATAACGAAACGTGGATGTCATACACCTCTGCCTGCCACTTAAGAAAATACAGGGTGATATACCTAGATATGTGTGAAAACTAGTAAAAACAACCCCCCTTTCTTTTAATCTTCGAAACAAAAATGTACTTCAGCAACTAATTGAAGCGAAACTAATCCCAAAAACCGAGGCGACCTAATCCCTTTGTAACAAGAATTAACAATATCTTACAAAGACCCGCCAATATTTAGTACTAGCCACTAATCTTCTTAAATAAAATTATATTGCGGTTCCCGTAGCTTAAGACCGTACTTTAATCTTAAACCAGCTTTAAGCAGATTTTGATAAAACTTCAAAAGGATATGAAAAATGAGTAGCGATGATGCGGCGAGCATAAAGCGATTGCGGAGAATATTAGCGGTCCACGATGGATATTAGGTGGAATAAAGTCTGTTTGGTGTTTCTATAAATATACTGTCATTATGCTGAAACGTTGGTGTGCTTAGGGATGTTCTAAACGGAGTTTCAAGTTGCAGAGAGATTATAATTACATTGGTCCTTGGACAAAAAAACATCAAGCCTGTCTTCTTTGAAGATGAAGGAAGGGTAGTCAGAAGACTAACAGTCGCCAGTTATGTTAAGGTATTGCCACAAAGACAGTGCACAAAACGAGGGATGAGCGAACGAACGATATCCAAGAGGAAGGTGATAAGGTAAGGCATCCCGGATGACTCAGTTTCAGCTAACATGGTTAGAAACGAGCGTCTGGAGATGGTTGACCATTACTTTTATTTATGACATAGTCTTTGTTTTGACAAGAAGCATTCCAACAAAGAGATTTCCGGGAGAATACCGCTTGGGTGGATGGCATTTGGTAAGCTGGAACATTTACTTTTTGGCCCAAAAAGCCAAGGCCAGTGTCTAAAAACCCGTCTTTTCAACCAATGTGCCCTGCCATCAAGGATCTACGGTGCAGAGGCATGGACGTTCACAAAGGTGACTATCCACCGTATAGCAGTAGCACAAAGGGCCAAGGAGTGGACCATACTTGGCATAACCCAGTAGGGTCTAGTAAGGCCGAGTGTGTAACACTGAACTCCGTCGTCGGTCAAAAGTCTACGACGTCGGGGCAGGGCGATACGCCTCAAGTGGAGTTGGGCAAAACATCTAATTAGACGAGGAGATGGCCGATGGAGAAAAGCTGTGACCGAATGGTGGCCAAGGTTAGGCCAAAGAAACCAGGGCCGTCCAAAACCACGTTGGGTTGACGATATCGTCAAAGTCGCGGAAAAACCTGGATGAGAGACGCACGGAACCGGGAAGTATGGTAGAAAAAAGGGGAGCCCTATACCCAGTAGTGGGTGATTCCGGGTTAAAAATATAATGATGATGTGCACAAAACTTGACTTGGCTGCTACTGAGAAGACTGTTTTGTCTTTAAACACTTCGCAAACTATAAATAATACGCTTAGATATATTATTATGGTGAAGATAGATGAGTCCGTATCATATTAACTAAGAATGATAAGAGACAGGCAGGAACCTCAAAAAGAAAGACGAGTAAAAAAAAATGTCCACGTTGCAGCTGAATCCAAAGAAATCTATTAGAGAAAATCTTTTTCGCTCTTATGAAGTCATTTCACGTGCGTAGTAAACGAATCTCAACTTTATCTCGTAGAAAATTTATTCTATTTTACGTTACACTAAAGGACAACAAATGTAATGGATCGTACGTGCATGCGATTTTTATCGCGTTTTGAGACTTTTATGTAACTTTAGAATGTAAGTGGATTTTCTTACTTGAATGTTGATTATCGTTCAACATTGTTTGGCTCCATTGAAATTCTAATTAAACATTATTGCGACTAATCGCCTTGCAATGCTAAAATGGTTTTAATTCGTATTAGGGCCCGTTTTTATCTCAAGCTGAATCGTTTTAATAACATTGGTAAGTACGGTCAGTACTCAGCATTATCTGACCCCTCTTACAAAGGAGAAGAGAGGAAGAGGGGTCAGATTATAATAATATTAATAATAATAAAACCTTTACTTCGGGTGGCATAGGTCCATAGAAACCTTAACCTAGTACATATTTATCTGCCAGGACTCGCCACACCTAAACAAGACATGATCACATGACCCACTGTTTCTGAAAAGGACAGTCAAAATGCCAGGTCACTGATTGACTGAAGTAGATACGTGATAAATTATATTTATTTCTTCATCGCTTCACACTTCAGAAACATACAGGGTGGCCGGAACATTGACGTCCAAAAATTAAATTTAGGTCCCTCGTATCGTGGGGTATCCGAATCACCCCCATGTATGTTCCGCGACTTTTCATAGTTTTCGAGTTACGAATTTTTTTTTACGAATTTACCGAACGTAATTTTTTCACTTTAGACCAACTTTTTCATAACTTTCATCACAGTTACGAAGCTGATTATTTTATGCATAAAAGTACTACTCACGAAGATTCAGTTGCAAAAAAAAAAATCTCGACAAAGCCATGTACTTTTTTTTTAATTTTTTTTTAGATTGGTCAGGTCGATCATTCTCAAAAAATCAGAAAAAAATTCGTAACTCGAAAACTATGAAAAGTCGCGGAACATACATGGGGGTGATTCGGATACCCCACGATACGAGGGACCTAAATTTTATTTTTGGACGTCAATGTTCCGGCCACCCTGTATATTTTTATCAAACTAATTGAGTTCGGTGTTTTCTATCCGACTGCTCTAAGAAAGACCTAAACAAACTCATAGGTCACAGCCTCTTTAAAGACCAGACATAATCTTGGAGAGGCTGTATGAGGACCATGCAGATTACCGTCTGCGATGGTATTTTGAGGACAGAACCAGACAGATTTGAGTGGACTTGTCCACTTATTGCACGATACTGGTCGTAGAGTTTTCCGAATTTCCAGGCACAGTTCCATAGCAAAGCACGAGAGACCAGCTCTCCAAATGATTGCTAACCTATAGTTTAGAAACATTTTAACTCTAAAAACCCGGCACCATTCCGCAAAAAAAATAAACTGGTCGATCGTGAACACAATTTCCTAAGAAGTTGTCGTTGACAAATAACTGTCTTCCGCTCATCCATGAGCCGAAAAACAGCCGATATTTCACACGCCTGCGTCTCTCGTACCCACAACAAATTGCTCTGATGAAAGGAGATATAATTTTAGCATCGTTAGAATTCGTGACTTGAATATTTTTGACGTTAACGTGGTGTGTAAAGCAATATTTTAGTGGAAACACTCATTATTAAGAAACAATGGATGTGAGCTCGATTTTGACTAGAGTTTATAGAAACGCTAAGATATTTTTCTTATTTTAAATATGTTAACTTGGCTGCTTTTTTATGGAACAGCAACATATATAAAAAATTCATTGTTAAAATTGAAAAGGGTAGGTATGCATAGATAGATGGTTTGGTCATGTTGAGTGGATGAATGAAAGGTGACTAACAAAAGGTATTTACAAGACAGATGTGAGTGGAAACGCCGGTAGGGGACGCCCTAGGAGGACATATAGTGACCTTATTGGTGATGTTCTTCCGAAAGATCAGATGCGTAGTAGTCGCAACCAGCGTGCGTGTATGACCAGATGTATGAACGTAAACGAGGCAAAAGGAGTATGTAAGGATCGTAGCAGGTGGCGTTCTATAGTTTCTGCCTACCCCCATGGGAAGACGGCGTGAGTTTATGTATGTATGTTGAAAGAATGAATGGAATCTAACTGCCACTTTAGGGCAAATGGATTAGTCATCAAAATTGCAGTGTAGGGTACCGGGGATCTTTGCCAAACACACGAATGGTATAGCTGGACAACCACTTAAAATTCAATGAACTTAAGTTAGCCTAAAGTGAGGCTATCAGACGCCTAATGTAAAAGTTGGACTAAAAAGCCCTATCGTGCTATTATTATTAATGTCTACATGTACTATACTCCATTTGAAATAAGATTAGAAATTTTAATAAACTTTTTTTACAGTTCGTTCAACCGATTTTGACTTATATTGCGTTAGTAGCATAACAAATGGCAGCTGCAGTAAATATTGGTATTGTAACCACGTTTTCATTTTTAATGCCATCCTCATACTTACGGAATAGAAGTCAAAATCATTTGAACGAACTGTAAAAAAGGTTTATCTAAATTTCTAATCTTATTTCAAATGGAGATAGCTATTTAGTCCACATACTCCTCATGTATTGCTTAACAAACAAACAATGAGTGACATTATTGCTACGGCGTAGCTGACTCGTAGCGGGCGTAGCAAATGTGTCGTATCAAAAAATTGTCTCTAAAACATTTGTTGCAAGATGGCCGCAATCAATCAAGATAAAGGCTTATGAATTTAATTAAAGTATTGGTAACAGATCTTGCTAGAGGCAACGGATGCAGAGCCTTAATTAAAAAGTGTTAAGGTCAAGAAAGAGAACTAAACGACACAACTAAAGCCGTTGAAGCATTTTAAAATTACCTTTGTTTTATTTGTGGCGCGGTTTCTTTTTCAATTATATAGAAGTGGGTTAGTCGATTATAAACTAAGTTATATTTACGAAATATGTTTTTTTGTAATGGATGATCACAGGGTCTACAGGGTGGCAGGGACATCAAGGCGCAAACTGATACCATGGATTCAATACATGATTCTGAACCCCCTTCGTAGAAATTTTTCGTCAGTTATTTAAAACAAATTTGATGTTTCATACATTTTGATTGCGTAGGTATTGCACTTTTCTATGAAAAAGTTTTTAAGCTATTGCATAGCTTTTATCGCGGACTTTGAGCGCGGCGACCGAATCAAGAAATTCCGTAAGGAAAATAAAACCTAACACCCCCCACTCCGCCTACCATGTAGCTCGGCCGAGCGTTCGCTTAACGTGTATGTATATGGTACGACTGTACTTGAATTAATATCAAAGAAAAAAAAATACTGCGTAAATAAAAAATAAATAAATAATTATAATTGCATAAGTTGATAAAAAATGCTATGCAATAGCTTTACCGTGACAGTCCCCGAGTGCCACACGTGTTTTTTGTTTCCAATTCTCCTAAAAATTTCTACGCTAGGGGTCTAGAATCATGTGCTGAATTCATGGTTACAGTTTGCGCTTGGATGTCCCTGCCACCCTGTATACTTAAGTAACATATTCGTCCTCTGTCTTGAATAGATAAATTCAATTCTAATTCAAAACATTTAATTTCACAGAAACCTACATGTTTACTTCTTTAAAATAAATTACAATTTATAACATACTTTTTGTCTAATACTTTAGAAGAAAATCACTTTCGTTCAACATCAATCCGAAAACCGAACTATCGGACCGTGAATTCCCAAGAAAATTGATAAATAATGTAGAAATAATGCCCCAGAAAAGTAATTTAAAGTTTTAGTCGACTTTCTATTCAGTCGGGAGTGAACGATAATTTAAGATTATAAAACATTTAGAGACCATTTCGTTTCTTATCTGATTTTTATCGCTCAGACAAAAAAATACTAACGATAATTTTATACTTTTCGGTGTGAAATGAGTAAGATAATATCTTAAGTATTCATCGTAAAACACATTATTTTTGAATATTTTATTTACTGTCATTTTGTCTATCATTATAAAAATTTCATAAATATTATTCGCGAGTGATCGCGATCATATTAATTAAATTGTGCAAATTCGCTACAAAAACATCAATTTGAATTTAATAGATAGCACTGATTTTTTCTGTTTCATGTTTATTCCTGTGTTTATCCGAGCATGCGATTGTTTCCTAGAAAAATAAATGACAGTGAAACACAACAAGTGAAATAAACTACACTTATAAAAAATTACACGTTTTGGGGTGATAATTGCTAGGTAGGTACCTACTACCAATAACAAAATTTTAAGTTCTTTTTTGACCCAGGGCGTGTCAGACTCTTACTGACTAAAACCCACCCATGTTCCTTCAGTTACCTGTGCGCCAGGGGCACGGTAACTCTTTCGAACAATCCGCGACCCCGGCAGGCACCGGCCCTATCAGACCCCGTCAATGGTGCTGACATCTCTTTGAGGCGCGCGTGGAACACGTCGCGCCGTCGACCTGGGCTTGGTCCTTATTGGATGGCGAGCTGCCAATTGCTCGTCGGCCGCAAGCCCGCGCCTACGGTGGCCGGTAGTTGGCTATTGACTCCCGACGCCCAGGGTGTCTAGGGCTAGGGGCGTAAGGGTGCAACGATTGCCTCTCCCTCACGCGCTCCGCCTCCTCCTTCGCGAGCGTTACTGCTTCGCAGAAGGAGGTGACGGCTTCCCATTCCCACTCGCTCCGTACCATGGCGTGGACCAGGGCCGGACGCGAGAGATCGTCGCCGCCGATCGCCGCCACGAGGACACGGCGGTGCTCCGCCCAAGCCGGGCAGACCTCCACAGTAAGCTCCATCGTGTCCTCCGGTCGATCCACACAATGATAAAACCCGGGCGTTTCATCCCGCCTTATCCGAAACAGGAACCTCCCTAAACAGCCATGTCCGGTGAGGACCTGCGTCAGGCGGAAGGTGAGAACGTCGCGGTGAAATTCTTCATCGATTAGATAGTGATGTTTAAGAAAATAAATTAAATTAAATGGATGCACAAGAAACAATGGACTGTCGTCAATAAATAATAGGTCTATATCAAGGCTAGCCAATAGATTTTCCAGGTGAGCAAAATGTCTTACTGTGGCGGCGCCGGGCCGGGCGCCGCCACAGTAAGACGGGCCGGGCATGTTTTCGTTTCAAACGACCAATCAGGTGGAAACGGTGACACCGCGCGCCGGCTAGCCGACCGACTGAAGTGGTGGTGGGCAAATTCAAATGCCTTGGTGGGCCACTTCGTGGCCCGCGTGCCTGGGTTTGGCCGGCCTTGGTTTATATTATATCAATAAAACGTTCAGATCGATTATGTCTAGCTTCGTTTGCGCGTTGCGCATCTATGAGATACTGTCATAGGCATCTTCATAATGTATCGATCGTGCTAATTGCTCTTATAATTGGTGGCAGTTTATTCCACACTTTGGAATCCGCATAACGGACCTCTAAAAGCTGTTGTACTATGGGACCCACTCGAGAGTTGTTGCGAGCATTGCCTTCTCCCACATTCTCGCCTGCTCGCTATCCAACCAACTTAAGTTGTCGTACAGGTAGTCCGATTTCTGGTACTTAACTACACCGAACAGGAGGCACGCCAAATGTAGCTTGCGTCACTATAACATTTCTAATGTAAAGTGTTTGTGTAAAAATGGTGTTAAGTGATTTCTGGGAGCAATTTTATAACAAAACCAAGCACAAGCGTTAGCTAATCATTCAAAACATGTTGATAATAAGGTACCTACCTATTTTGGATGTTCTTTTTACTTTGAAAACCAGTAAAATCTCTTTTCAACCGCCGTCCAATGAAAATTAAATAAAACCTCTTTACTTTCACAACAGAACATCACCAACTAATTTCCATTCGATCCACGTTCTGGAATACATAATAAAATTCATTACACGAGTCGTATCAGATAGAGCCTATGGAGCAGTAGTGGCCAAGTGGTAACGGCCGGGACTTACGAGTTTTAGGTCGTAGGTTCGAACCCAGACAGACGCTTTACTGTGTGTAAATTTTTCATCACCACTGTTCTCAAAACGGTGAGGGAAAATATCGTGAGGAAATCGGCCATGTCCTAGAACCAAATATTTTAATACATTTGACAGTTACCAACCCGCACTGGGCCCGCGTGGTAGATTACGGCCCACACCCTCTCAACCGGGGAGACCTGTGACCCAGCAGTGGGGACATTATAGGCTGATTATGCTATGTACCGGGCATATCATCAATCACCGAATTTGAGTCCGTAATGAACCAAGTACCAACCGAAGATTTAAATCGTTAGATTCGCCTACCGCGTCGAAGAATGTTCGCGTTTCTGGAGGTCTACTTAATAAGCACAAAACCCGTAGTTTCGGCCGAAGTTAGGGGCGCTTCCCACTCCGTATCGCCAACGGACATGAGATTAGTTCGGGACTCGAAACAAAAAAAATATGGCAACACGATTTGACAATTGTCCTTACTCCCGATGTGTTTTTGCCCATCCAAAAAATGTAATTAATCGGGATTATGGTTCAGCCTGAAGTATTGGACCACTTTCGGACTTGCCCGTATCTTCGTTGACGGACTAGAGAGTTAGTCCCCTGTTTCGTTTTGACACAATATCTGACACTCACGATCACGATCACCATGGAAACGCCATAAACGGAATGTAGCGTGAGCTCACTTATCTCACACTTTTTTATCGACACAAGTACGGTGAGGGCAAATCTAACGTTTTAATTCTTTGGTACAAACGAGTTTGCATGGAAAGGCTGTAATTAAGGTCCATAATAGGATTGTAGTGGATTAGGGCTTCAGAGGATTTTGTTAAAAAATTAGGTTTGTTCGGGAGAGCGCTCAGTAAATAAATTAAGCAATAAACACTTTATTTTTTATTTGATATTAGGTACAGAGATTCACACTCAAATAATTTTTAGAACAAAGATCTTTCAATCTTATGGTCGCCTAACTGATGAATAATAAACAGAAGCTAGGTACCCACTGAAGTACCTAGTACTAAAAAAAAACATCGAAGTGCGTGTCGGACCACACACAATGAAGGGTTCCGTAGTTGCGATGAATTTATTCCAAAAACAAACTTAACATTGTAGTTGAAAAACATGTTCTCCCAATTTCCATACATCGATATACGTCACGGTCAATTCTCCAACAGCAAAAATGTAAGTTTTTAATCGCAAAAAAAACGACAAATTAATGATTTTCGGCCTTTTTCCTTTAATTTACTAATTCCTTAATTTACCTATTTACGAGTACCAAAACATGTCGCACAAATGGCCGTATTGCGTTGACTTAGAAGCTTGATTTGTTTAGAGCTCCATGGGACCGTAGACCTACGTATTTACCGGGGTCGCGGATTGTTCGAAAGAGTTACCGTGGCCCTGGCGCACAGGCAACTGAAGGAACACGGGTGGGTTTTAGTCAGTAAGAGTCTGACACGCCCTCCCGCTACGCCCAGAGCGGGAGACGTCATTTGAAGATTTCCCATCCACAAAAAGACCTAAGTTCGTATTTGATATTAATTTCAACTTGATACCTCCACGCGTTCGTATGAAAAAGAGTCTTGATAGACTGACAGACAGACAGACGGACAACGAAGTGATACTAAAAGGGTTCCGTTTCTTCCTTTTGAGTTACGGAACCCTAAAAAAGAGTACCTACATATCTCTGCACACACTGTAGATACACTACAGTCCATTCACAATTATTTCACCTCTGACAGCAGCAACCCAATAGCAACCTTATTGAGACGACTATAAAGATCATTGTGGATTAGACAGACTTGTCATTAACAGCAACTCAATAGCAACCTTATTTCAACGGCAATAAAGATCACAGTGATACTGGCAGTGATGCAAACTCAGAGGCAAATTAAATTTAAACGGACTGTACTACAAGGATCTGTAAGCGCTTGAAAGACATTTACAGAGTGGCGCTCTTGGTAAACATTTGTGAACTTCTTTTGCGAAATTGTATTGATTTTGGTCACGCGCCAAAATAACTTTATAGAGCTATAGGTACCTACCAGTGTGACAAACTCCATAACATGTCTTAAGGTTGAACATACGGTCTGCTCTTGGCCATTTTCCCGCTAGATGGCGCTGAAGTCAACATTTTTAGTTTGTTTTGTTGTATGTGTAATTGGAACATTAATAAGTCGTAGGAGTAGTAATTGCGGTAATCGGACATTACACTTTATTGAACTTGACCGTAACATTGCCTCAAAATCCACCCAATTCGACACATTACCCGAAAATAAAATCTTCCTTTGAATACAGGTCGTTTACACACACTGACGTGAACGAGTACTACCCTACGTTTACAAAGATGGGCCACTAGGTGGCGTGTATTTAAAAAAAGCAACCGCCTGCTACGATATCAATGATGAACACTTCTGTAAACCAATGTAGAATGTATATGCTGTTGATAAATAAGTAAATGAATACGAACGGTTCAGGGGTCTACTCTCTAAGCACGAAATCCTTAGTTTCGATCGAAGTTACGGATGTGTCCTACTACGTATCACTTTCTGACTTAACATTAGTCCGGGGCCAGAACTAAAAATTAATGACAAAACGATTTGACAGTTGTCCTTACTCCCGATGTGTCTTTGCCCGTCCGAAAAAGTTAATTATTCAGGAGTATGGTTCATTTCCAAGAAGCGTACCTACTACTTTCGGACGGGTCCGTATTTCGTAGACGGGCTCAGAGAGTAGGCCCTAGCATCAAATGCAAATAGAAACAACAAGCATGTGAAAAGGCTTTAACATAAAAGTACCTAAACGTACGCAACCCAATAAAAACTTCTTCATGCATTAAATGGGCGCCCACAAGTCCTGGGAACTAGCCAAACTTATAAGCTTTCAAGAAACGCGCAATCTATCAAAATGGGAACACAAAAAACGACCTAAATGCAACTATCCACTTAAAATCCAATTTCCCCATTGACAGATCACCTTCAGATCCCAGCCAACTCCAAATTATAACCATTAAACTACATAACAAGTAATAAATATACATTGTTAATGCTTCAAACGCTTCTCAACATTGTTATTGTTACGAAATTCACTGAGAAACAGCAGCGAATATCAAATTGTTTTAAATTTTGAAGACTTTACTACCAAAACAATGGAAAATCAATCTTATAGGTATAGAAATAGAGATTAAAAGTAATGTCAGTACTGATATACACCACGTGAACGCGTTTCTTTTCGGGAGCATAGTGTGGCATTGAGCGAGTCTCGTGTATGTCATAGAGAGACTGGACTCAATGCAATCAGCGGGAATGATCGATGGCAACATTTGTCATCCCCTTGTTTGGAGGATACAGTAAACTCTTCATGAAGATCGGAGACGCTACACTCGAAGCTGCGGACGAGTAAGTTTACCTAGGACAAACTGTCTAGTTAGGTAGGTCCAACTTTGAGAAAGAGGTCAATCGTCGAATCCGATTCGGCTGGGCAACGTTCGGAAAGTTACGCAATTTCTTCTCATCCCGCATACCGAGGTGTCTCAAGACGTAAGTCTTTGACCAGTGCGTGTTGCCAGTGATAACCTTTGACACTGAAACGTGGTCGCTCATAATGGGCCTTATTAGAAGGCTAAAAGTCACCCAAAGGGCAATGGAGAGTTATCGTATCAGAAATGAAGAGATCCTCAGGAGAGCCTAGGTAACCGACATAGCCCGAAGAATTGTCAAACTTAAGTGGCAGTGGGCAGGGCACATTGCTCGCAGAACAGATGGCCAATGGAGCTGAAATTTTCTGGAGTGGCGATCGCGTACCGGAAGATGTAACGTTGGAAGGCCTCCCACAAGGTGGACCGATGACCTTGTGAATGCCGCAGGAATTTTTAAAGATTTTGTATGCAGTCCATTTTTGGCCTACCTACCACCTAAAAACAAAACTCTTATTTGCAAAACTTCATCAGATGCACCTAGGCCGAGTCAATTAGGTTATTATATAAAATATTTTTTTTTTACAATGGAGCAAACAGAACGCGACATCCACACGACAACCAGCAATTAAAAGAAAATCGAACCTGGTTAATATGGCTATCCCAATACCTAATAATCACATGACAACCAGCAATTAAAAGAAAATCGAACCTGCGGGGTAATTACGCAACACACTAACAGTAGGAATTGGTTTCGTTTGGACAGTTCAACAAAATTCATTGCGTTATTTACGTTGTTGAGTAGACAAATTTTTCGAACATATGAAGCAATGGATTAGCAATAGGATTCAAAATGATTCAGATTGTGATAGATAGTGTGTTACGTAATTAGCGTGCTGGTTAATATGGCTATCCCAATATCTGAGAGGATTTTCTTTAGACCAATAATGGTGGTTTCTCCGGTTGTACATGCCATTATTGGAGAAATTGGTCTCATCAGACCATAGAATGTAGTTTATAAAATGATTATCCATGCTGATTTTCCCTCGTAATTTTCTGCGAAATGTAAGTCTGCGAATGTGATCTCCAGAATGTAATGCTTAAAACTATTCGTCCCTGCCGATAAAATTTGTATCCGTACTTCTTCCAAGACTTCAAGGGAGTGCGAAACACCCACTTCGCTAGCGACATACTTATACAAGTATAAGGATTTCCTCTAGATACCTAGAGGAAATCTCTAGATACGCTTCTACGAGTGATAAAATTGCAATCACCATGTTTACATCTAATACACTTGACTATCGCCAACTACCGCACTATTTTTTTCTTGAACGAACCATCTTCTGCGAGATTATTTACAAGATTGGTTTTTATTACAAAAAAAATAAGCTTCTAATAAGTCTAGACCAGTGGTTCCCAACCTTTTTTTGACCAGCGACCACTTTGATTTTATTATTATTAGCAGGGACCACAAGGTTAAAAATTAACTGTATCAATCTAAAAAATAAACTTTAATCGAAAAGATTAACATACGTAATCGTAATATTCAAAAGTAACATTAATTAAAAAAACACTTAATTTTTATGTAGATAATTGAGTTTTCATCATTGTGATTTTTGAGCTTTTACCTTCTGTACCTACGAGTTCTTGAATTCTTGGGGAAATGTTTTTGCTCAAAGCTACACGCATAACATCCCTTAATTTCAATCGATTCCTGGACTTGTTTTAAATTATCAGTAAAGCAGAAAATCCTTGTTCGCATAAATAACTAGTGGAGAAAAGCATAAAATAGTGCAAAGCGATTTCTCGAAATTTTGTGTATGAAATTGCTTTTTTACATCAAAACTGCTCCAAAGAATCAGATTCAAACTCGTCCTTACAGTTTCTATCATTTTGTTTGAAATCTTACGCGGACCATATTTTAGCTCTTGCGGACCACTGGTGGTCCACGGACCACTGGTTGGGAACCACTGGTCTAGACGTTCTAAATTAAATGAGGTCATATTTGTCACAGAATTTCGGTTATCATAAGTTACCAGGCAACAAACTACCTCGATTCTGTTTTCAAAGCAAATTAAATTATGACGCGTATTCGTTCGAAATTCGAAATTTTATTTTTGGTTTTTTTTTCAGACTGTCTTCGTTGTTATATGAAACATGATCGATTGGCATAAAAAAGTTTTTGTAAAAAATTGCCCATTTTCCTGCTGACTGTAAGTTTTTTTTTTTTTAATCTTTGAATGCAAATCAACATTTCTCAAAAAGTTAAGGAAAATCTCCTAAGACCGTTTTCCTGTAGCTACAACCGTTAAGGTAGCAGCTTGCTGCCCCATCTCAAAAATTCTCCACTATAATTCTGTATATTTCTTTATTGCCTGTGGCATACAATAAAATTTAGGCTTTTTTTTTGGGTGGGAAATTATCAAATGACTTCTCCCGCTCTGCAGTGTTATTCTCTAAGGATACAGCCTAGCGCGCAGCGCTGCCGCAACGACGAAACTCGTTATTTTGCCGCTGTTTCGTCGCTGCGACAGCGCTGTTCGCAAGGCTGTATCCTTAGAGAATAGCACCGCTGGGCGGAGCAGAAGGGCGTGTCAGATTCTTACTGACTAAAACCCACCCGTGTTCCTTCAAATGCCTGTGCGCCAGGACCACGGTAACTCTTTCGAACAATCCACGAAAAAAAAAATTGAGGCTACAACTGATTTGCATCATCTCAACCCTGTTAAGACGGTGCAACTTTTATTGTTGCTTTAACTTACGAGTATTGCATGCCATACCACTGGCAACTAAGTCGCACCGTGTAGATAGTTACACACGGCTACATGTCAAGCTATAAATTTCCAGTATAAGCTGATCTCTCATTGTACGGAAATCTTATACAATGGGAAATCAACTTATACTGGAGAGGTATAGCTAGATATGTAGACGTGTGTACCTAAATCGGACTTCACCAGTTGCTTTTTTTACAGTTTGCAACAAAGTACTAGCTGCTGAAAAAGGATTGTCATTTGTAGTGTACCGAATACAGAAGTGCAGGACTAGCTATTCCAAGAATTGAAGCCCCAGACATACATACAAACAAAGAAACCAAAATTCCTCGTAAACATACCTACTCGAAACAATTTGCAGTTTGTAGTGGAAAACATTCTCGCAATTCTTATTCCAGAAGAAATTTTCTTTTAAAATATAATTGCACACAATGCCGGCGTAAGGGTAGGGCGTGGTTGGGCGAATGCCCCGTGAAGGGGCGCCGAAGGGGTTGTGACTAGGCGCCACTTCACCTCTGGCGCCTGCAGAGTACTTTTGTTTTAGTCCGTTTGGAGTTAGAAAACCAAAAAAAAAAAATGTGATCTCTTCGCTTGGTAAGCCGACATGTTGCATAAGCCGACAAAGTAATTCCTATTTCTTTATGAATGGACATAAGAAAACCTAGGCGGAGTGTTGCAATTTTTCGCCCCTCTCTAATCTCCTAGAGGGGAGATGAGCGCCGCCACGGATATCTATGGGCGCCGCCGAAATTTCGCTCAGGGCGTCTGTAATGCTAAAACCAGCCCTGATTGCACAAAGGGGAATTTCCTAGAATACAATCTAAGTTAACTGTTCAAAACACTTTTAAACACAATATCAAATACAAAAGCACGATTGGTTTTGTAAAGTTCCTTTGTGGCTACTGCTGCAGCGCAGTTTCTATTTTTAATCAAGGGTACATACGATTGAATTCTTTGGGTATTGAATTTTTGATGGAACTGAAATATTTTGTGCAGCTTTTTTGTTCGTGTTTTATTTCTGTTGGCCGTGACGGTCAGATATCGGCCGTAAAATGTTGCATAGGTGATCAGAATTCCATATTTAAATTGTTTCACAGTGTTGTATATGAATTACAGCAGGGCCGGATTTAGAGGTCTGGAGGCCTTGGGGCAACAAAGGAGTGGAGGGCCCCCCCTCCCAAATTATTTCCCAAATAAAATGTTTTTTTTTTCACTCGAGTGTTTCATTAAATAGTTTATTGTGAAACCAAGTAGATTCTTTTAGCATTTAACAAACATATATAAATACAATCGAAAACGAGAATTATCTGAAATCAGAAAACATTTCAAATCGTTTTTTTTTTTCATATTAATGAACAATATAATCATGTTTGTACAAATTACTATAGGTTAAGGCAAAACAGCGAAAAAAATTATCAAAGGAAAAGTTGTTTACTAGTGTTTACTCGGAATTTGAAAGATTTTTTTTTCGAAGTCTCTATTGTTGGGGCCCCTCTTTTGTGGAGGCCCCGGGGCTATTGCCCCGGATGCCCTCCCCTAAATCTGACCCTGAATCACAGTGATTTTTATTCTAGTTGCAATAAGGTTGCTATTGGGTTGCTGCCGTCAAAGGCAAAATAAGTAAAATTTTGTATAGGTGGTACCTGCAGTCCTTTCACAATTATTTTATCTCTCATTTTGCATTTCTGTCAAAATCCCTGGTCATGATAAGGTTGCTGTTGGGTTGTTACCACTGACAAGTCTGTCAAAACTACAGTGATCTTTATTCCAGTTGCAATAAGGTTGCTATTGGATTGCTGCTGTCAAATGTAAAAATAGCTGTGAACGGACTGTACCCAGCGGGGTAAAACACATAAAATGACAATTGATGGGTTCATGTTGACAGTTCACTGTTCACGTTCATTGCGTTACGTTATTGAGCAGACGAATTTTTCAAACCCTAAGCAATGGATTAGCAATATCCTTCAAAACTCTCCGATTGTGATTGAAAGTATATTACACAATTAGGTTGCGTGTTAATATGACACATCGTACTAACCTGCTCACGTCAGCATGCGTAGCATGACCATTTCTATCTCTACGAAGAGAAGACAAATCACTGTCTTAACAAAAAAGACATTTTTTCTTGAATTTTGACTTCGCGCCGTTGAAATCTTTCTACAATCTGTCATTTTGTCTTTCATTTCTTCCGTTTCTGTAGTGGCCATGCTACGCATGCAGGTAGTTATTAAGATTTCCTGCCGATTTGTATAGTAGGCAAGTAATATAAGACGGTATCTAGGTATACGAGGTCTAAATTAACTAGCACAACTTCAAAGACGTGCTTACGAGGTCATCGGCCACGGGAAGTGTAAGTACATAGTTAGATAAGTACTTGAAATGCTTGGCCCAACACTGGGCCTGCTCCACAAGGGCGCATAAAGTATTTGATTAGCATTCGAAAAGATTGTTGGACCTGCTGAAGATTGTAAAAACTATCTTTGCATTGTATAAATTAAATCTCTTAGTATTATATAATTGCATAGCACATGTGAGAGCACTATGTACCAACTATAAAGTTTCCATTTACTCATGGATACGTCTTTCATGGACATGAACGTGCCCTGGCGGCTGAGAGTACCTATGTCATGTTCACTCAAATGTCTCGCGGGTGGTTGCGTGTGTCTTGGATCATTAAGTTCCCTTCAAAATAGTTAGGCTGAATGGTGCTGATCCATATGTCATGTTCGTGAACTGGTGCCGTCAGTAGGGACTGGCCATCTCTTAGCTGCCACGGCTTATTCTATTCTATTCTTATTTTAATTTCTGTTTTTTTTTGTTTGTATCTTCTTTATTACGGACGCTTTTGACGTGCACGTCTTTCTACATCGTTCACACATTACAGTTTTTTTTTTTTTTTAATCATAGTTATTTAATTAGATATCGATGGACTTCTGTGAATTTTTGCCAATTAATTTAATTTATTATGCTTTGTATAATATTAAGTATCCGTCAGCGTTAAACTAAGGAAAAAAAAAAGAGCCAATTAGGTATTTTATTTTAATAATAAAAACATTTATAACACCTTATGTTCTATTTATTAATGTAATATATATAATGTGTAATTGTTAGTTCTTAGGAATAAATAAAATAAAAACAAATTAGGTAAACCAGCTGCAGTCAATCGGTCGGAATCAATAAATTCTCACTTTTTCAGGGACTCACTCCGCTAAAAGTACCCAAAAAAGGTTCTGCGACTAAAGCCTTTATTTATCCCATCTATTATTCAAAAAAAGTGGAGGTTTTCCTTAGTAAGATAAGCCCCGAGCTTTGAAATAAGCCACTTTCGTCCTAGATCTATTTTATGAGCTATCCCAGACTACGGTATTTCATAGGCAACTCGGGAGTAAAGCCGAGGACGGATATAATAGATCCTGAGTAAATTTATTTCTACCATTTTATACCTAGGAAGGACCTCATCTAAGGCTTAAGGTGTAGAGCACAGAGCAGAGCCCGATTCAAACACGGACGCGATTATGTTCAGGATAATGATTTGAATCGTCCTGTTCTCATAACACGATTAAAAAATTAAAAATTATTTGAAAGTACTTTAACGTTTTTAATCGAATTTCGTCGCTTAGCAACATCAACACTGCACAAGTCAATTTGTCTCATTTTACAGGAAGGTGAAAAAACTGTTTTTATAATTAAATTTAAGAATCTTCATGATCTAATTAGTGATAGAAGCTGTCTATAATAATAGTTACATATTAAATGTGTTATTATTTATATAATTTTCATTGGTATTTACTTTTTAATTTGACTTAGGCTGTGTTTACTTAAATTAACATATACTTGGGCTGTGTCTTCCAAGATAACAGAGGAAAATAATTCAAATCCTATTAAACTTATACTTTTAATTACCTATTTTATTTTATTTTTTTGTAATACTTACTTATACTTTGTTTATACAAAGTATAAGTAAGTATTACAAAAAAATAAAATAAAATACTTAATACATATTAAATATGTAGGAAGTAGAAACTTCAACTAAGAATCTATGTTTAAATTCTATTCCGTGGTTTAAACATATTTAGTATTGAGATCAATAATTAGCAATATGTGTAACAATGTTGGAGGGCTAACTGCTCCCATATTATTATTACACTCTTTGGCTAACTGACTTGAGCACTGTCCAAATCCAAAGAGTTAGCACTATCGATGTTTAGCACTATCACAACTATTTGAATACTGGCCTCTTATTGGATAAAACAAACGTTCAAAATGTGACATGTAGTTTGACGCATCAAGAAAAGTTTTATGAGTTTTAGCCAATGACATTTAAAAGTAAAAACTGTCAATTCGTTGTTTGTGCGACTATTTAATAAAAAAATAAAAAAACATTAATAAAGTATTTATGTTACGATTTAGTTACAAATAATGAAACGTAATATGATGTTCCGTTCCGTTTGACGGTTGAGTTCAGTTTTTCTTTTCAAATGAACGTGAAATGCCTTATTTATTTAGGTACACTTGACAAGTCCTAAATACAATATTATACAATCTAAGACTAAAATACATGTATTATGTACCTACAAGAAAATAAAGGAAAAAAAGGTTCCGTTATTTCTGAGATAACAATCACTAATTAAAAAAAACAGAAGAAAAACATACACATATATGATTTTTCTGTGTTTTTTTTCAGAATAATGTTGTACAATGTGTACAACACTTATAATTATTTTTGAACATTACATTGACTGGTATGAAAATATTTAGTGTAACGGAACGCGACGTTTTTAAAAAGTTCAGCCGGAGAAACGGTTTTGTTTGTTTGATGGGAGTTTGTTTTGTTTTCTTGTGATTAATTAAAAATAATGACGAATATTGTCTCAATTCCATGTATCGTGTAGTGTAGTAACTACCATTTGTGTGCTACTTTACATAAAAAGGTGATCTATAATATTTTTTTGTAATGTTCGTAATAATGTAGTTTTGTATCTGTCACTAGCTTTTCTAAAAGTTTTCTGTTAGAATTTTCGTGTTTTACATCGTTTACATCCATTAAGAAAGGCAGAAGTCCTCATTTACTTAAACACATTTACGATTCACCAAGTATTGAGGAATCGCAACTTAAAAATATTGTGACATATTTACGATTGCTATATCGCTTGTGTACGAACTCCGTGGCATGTTTCCAGTCTACTACTTATCTTATATTCAGTCTATTCTACCTATTACCGTATCAAACTTCCTAATTAAGCTTCAACTACAATTTCAGGTGACAAAAAGCAGTAAAAATGCCAAAAACGAAAGCTACGTCCCCTGCACGTTCTCAGGGCGGTGCTACTACGCCGAAACGCAAAACAACCCGTGGCAGCCGTAGTCTATGCTCCCCAGCCCTGTCCACGGGATCTGGCAGGCTCACATCACTCATAGACCAGTTCAAAAACAAGAACATGGAGTCATTTGCACTGTCCCCGTTGAACGACAGATCTGTGTTGAATGACAATACTGAAATTGAAGAACCTAGACGTGAGTTCACTTTTATCGTAGTCTCACTGTTTATTGTCAATTCACTGCATGAGAGTACTTAATACTTGTTGTCTTACTAGACAACAGTAAGACTGACCAACTTTAGAACTGTACTCAGTTCTAAAGTTGTTCAGTCATACTGTTCCTTTATCACAAAATCTTAGTTACAGTTTGTGCAAAACTTTATGAGCACTCTGAAGTTGCATGCAAGTGGCTGCGTTAGGTGTTCTAACATAGGTGTTCTAACATAGGTGTTCTAGGGATCTCTCTCACTGTGACTCAACTGTACCATGCGTGGTTTCGTTCTCGGGCCTACGTTCAGAGGGCTCATAAAGCTTTGCCAGAACTGTACCTGCTGTTAGCCTGTGATCAGGACCTTTGCTGGATCACAATCCCTCTAAAAAGCAACATTACATTATAATGTATTTATAGTTATCATTTAGTTGGTGCCGTATACCAGTTGTTTTAACCTAGATTTTGCAATGGGCCTTTTCCAATGCCCAAAATAGAATTGTAAGTCAACATAAGCACAGCATAATCAGCTTATAATGTTCCCACTGCTGGGACACAGGCCTACTCTCTTCGAGTGAGAGTATGATATAATCTACCCTGCGGGCCCAGTGTCTTAGAACCAATCATTTGAAGACATGTGTCATGTACCAACCCGTACTGGGCCCGCATGGTAAGTCAGTATCTGGGTTAATTTAAATTAAAGCTTAATTAATTTCAACATCAAAGAAGTTTATCTTGTGCAGTTTGTCATTATTATATATTTCTACCTATAACAAATGATTGCTTTGATATAAAACTACTTGTGTGAAACTTCTTATTTTGTATTGTATATTAGACGAAAAAGCGAGATGAGCAGTAAAATGTGGGTGTCCAATTCTGTCCAGCCCTCGGGCAGAGGATAAAGGCATAACGTTATGTTAAAGTTTCAGTAGTTTTAGTTGCCATGACCAAACTGATGTCATTTATTTTTTGTATGCCATTTAAAAATTCGGTGTCAAAGCTGTCAAACTATAGTTGGTTGCTTGTTATTGAGAAGATCATAATATTATTATTAAGAGCTGCTTAAAGGCTTGACATTTAAACAAATAAAAGTTCATAAAAATAAGGTTCCAAGTATAACTAATAGCTTCAGTATAATTAATAATACAGAAATTATATTTTAAAAAATTCATTCATATAATTAGGACAAAGCCCTGTAACATTTGATATAGTTAAGAAGACTGATAAGTTAAGTTTTAAAGCTTCCTCTCCTACTATTTTACTGTGCCCTACAGGGTCCATAATGATCTCATTAAATTTTAAGTTACCATTTAAATACACATTTCGGAATGCAATAAATGATTAAGTACTATTTAGAGGAGCTATGTTACATGATTATAATGCAACATGAATTAATTTTCAGGCAAAAGTTGGTGGAAGAAACTGGATGAGAACTCCCAAGATGTCATGGAAGTGTTAGAAGATAATAGATTGACAGAAAACAATGCCATTGAGGAGTTTATTGATATTGATGTTTTGAGGTAACTTGCTTAAAATACTTCCATCATCAGGTGCAGTTTGTCATGCCAGAATAAAAGCCTCTTCCATGAATTTCTGCAACTAACCATATTCCATTCTGGGTAGTGTGCATCCAAAGGCTTCTAAAACTTGGACCAGTTAGTCTGTAGATAGTTGAGACTGCCCATTATCCAACCTCATCTAGTTTTAAAATATTATTATTTATTTTGATATGTAAAAGTGTTTTTTTTTTACAATCAATTTACAGAAATAGAATATCTTTTATGATGGTCTGAGGCTGATCATTATTTCCAGTTTGTGTTCACCATTTCAGAATCGTTTCAGCTTGTCAATTTGGCTTGCAATATAGCCTGACCATTGCAGCTGCAACTTGCAAATTTTAAGAATAAGAGCAATCCTGTCTTGTTATGAAACTCTGAGCATAGCTCTTAGAAATAACTCATGCTTATGGTAGTCACTCATGCTTATTTATGAGACTAATTGTGGGAGATTATAATGACACGTTTTTTTGAATGATTTCCTATATATAATAACATGTTTTTCCATCTTAAATTCATTTTTTTGTTCGGCACCTACCTCCAATTACTTCCTTGTTAATCTGCCCGCGCGCAAACGCGTCTATTGACACCTCACACGCGTGGCTAGCTCGGAAAAAACGAAAAAAAATGATTAACCCTGAAAGGTTCACTGTAAAATATGGGCCTCTCAATGTCTACTTGGTCAACCTTTCTAACTTAGCAAATCTATTTTGTTCTAAAATTTTGATATGATAGTAACTACCAGGTTTTTTAAGTTTATTTTTTCTACTTTCAGTCAAGAAAAAAAGAACTACACTCTTGACCTACCAGAGAGCAGTGACAATGAATCTATCAACAGCATAGTTCTTCCACAAAGAAGACTTTTCACACAAAAAGAGAAACAACCACAAAAGACGTATGGCCACCTCATAGACAACAGAGAATCATTAGCCAAACTCCACAAGACCAACACCGGAAACATTGATAAAACAGTAAATGTTGGAACAAGAGAACTCTTTCAAAACACAAAGAGGTCCAAACCAATTTTTCCAGCAGCCTTACTAAATATGTCCCCAAATAAAACAGCTGCTGATAAAACTAGGGAAAATGTACTTGCAGATCCTAAACCTCAAGTTAGGAATATCTTCGGAAACCGGCCCGCAAACAAAAGAAAGAATATGTTTTCTGACTTTATTGTATCTGAAAGTGAAGATGAAATACCCGAAATTCAACCAAAAGTGTTCGGTTTTCAAAAGAAACTTGAACAGAGACGAATTAGTTCGATATCTAAAGGCAGGGATGCTTCCCCTGGGTCGAGTATAACTACTGATATAGAAATGGACTTTAGGATGCTGCTACCATCCTCGACGATGGTTGAGAATCAACTGGAAGATAATATGTTGGCAGACAATACACCCATAAAACGAGCTAGACTCAGTAAACTATCAGAAGCTAAGGAATCTGAAGCAGGAACTTTACAAACAAATACAACTTCTGATAAAACAAAGCAATCCAATAAATCTGTTGCTTCTAAAAATAAGTCCAAAACTTCACCACAACTGAATGATAAATCGTTAAACAGTTCAAGGACTACCAGAAGTATGTTGAAGAATGCTTCGAAACGTGACGAAAACGTTAACACTTCTGTAAAACAGGATGCCAATAGTCATAAGTCTCTAAATAAATCTTCTAAAGGTAATGAATTAAATGTAAGCCCGCCTAATTCAGACAAGCATAAACAAAACACAACACTAAATAAATCTCAAAAACAAAACAAAAGCAGAACAAGGAATAGTCCAAAAGCAATAGAAACGGAAATGGAATCTAAAGAAAATGTTAATGTCATAAATCAAAATAAATCGACAAACAAGAGTCTTCCAAATACTACTGCTACAAATAAAAGTGTAAATGAAAAAGAACGTACAGTTACTCTCAAAGTACATGATAAAGGAAACAAGACTGGATCTAATTATGATGCACAAAATGAACAGGATGATGAAAATAATTTCACATTAGAATATGAAAATGATGACAATGAAGTTGTAGAAGAAGCAGAGGTCCACAATGACCTCAATGAAAACCAGAAAGATAATACTAAAAAACTTAATACTGTTGTCTTAGAAAAAGATAGCCAAGAAACTGAAATCAATAAATCAAATAGTAACAACTCAAGTTTGACTAACAAATCATTGCAACAAAAAACAGCAAAAATAGTTGAAGAATCGGTAGAATCCCAAACTGAACAATATTCTGCGGATGATAACGTTGACGGTATTCAAGAACAGGAAACAGAGGATGTTCAAAACAAAGATGAAGAGATGATCAATGAAGAAATTGATGAAGACGCAAATAAAAGCCGCGAAGATATGAGTGTCGGAAAAGTAATCGAAGAGAACGAAAAAGAAAATGAAGTTCAGATAGACGTATGTCAAGAAAATGAAGAAGAAGCAAATGAAACTGAAGAAAATGAAGACCAAGTAAATATCAGTCAAGAAAATGATGATGAACAGAATGAAAGTCAAGAAGAAGTAGCGAATGAGAGCCAAGAAGTAGAAAGTGAGGAAAATGAAAGCGAGGAAGAGGAGGAAGAAGATAATGAAAACGAGGAAGAGAAGGAAGAAGGTAATGAAAGCGAGGAAGAGGATGATGAAGCTAGTGAGAGTCAAGAAGTCGAAGCCGAAGTAAATGAGAGGCAAGAAGTCGAGGCGGAAGTAAATGAGAGCCGAGAAATCGAAGAAGAAGCTAATGAAAGCGAAGAAGTTGAGGCCGAAGATAATGAGATTCAAGAAATCGATAAAAAAGCAAATGAAAGCCAAGAAGTCGAAGAAGAGGCAAATGAAAGCCAAGAGACCGAAAAAGAGGCAAATGAAAGTCAAGAAATCGAAGAAAAGGCAAACGAAAACCAAGGCGTCGTAGAAGAAGAAAACGAAAGCCAAGAAGTCGAGGCGGAAGTAAATGAGAGCCAAGAAATTGACGACGTAGCACATGGCAGCCAAGTAGTTGAAGATGATGACGCTCAACAAGAAAACGACGAAGAAATTAATGAAGATGAGGAAGAAGCAGCCAATGAAGCTTCTGCAAACGAAAGCCAAGAAGTTGAATATGATGAAGAGGAAAGTCATGAAGTTGCAAGTGAAGCCGAAAGCGAGGAAGTCGAAGATGACCAACAAATGGACGACAGTGATGAGGCTGACAAAGCAATCGCCAGTGACCCAGAGATTTCTGATGACAATCAAGTCGACGAAATGGAAGTTGATGGTGAAGAACAACAAGAATCGGACAATGAAAGTGAACAAAACGAACATGAAAGACATGAAGAAAGACAGATTGAAGAACAGAACGAAATAGAACCAAGTGAAGGAATCGAAGAATCGCCAAACGTAACACACGACACTACAGGCAGACACAGAAAGAAGAACTTAAACAAATCCCCAGAAGTGATCCTACACGATAAAACTAACCAAACAGACTCTTTCACAGCCATAGGACGAAATACCAGTGTCAGAAAAACTAAAAGCATGATCAAAAATCTCAATATTAGACCAAGTTTAGCCCCTCCTAGAGATAGTACAGGCTTTACAGATGGTACGAGAAACTCAAGCGCAGAAGGATCCGGCTGGGACTCACATAGAATTACGCGCAAAACGTTACGACAAACTTTTGGCAAAGATTTCACTCCTAGGAAGTCTCTTCGAGCTTTAGTTATGGAGAAATCGGCGAAAAGACAGACTGAACACATGGAAATGCATTCAGAAACTGTGAAGTTTCCTCTAGCAAATTCTACTGAGATGCCTGAGGATTCTAATCATCATGTCGAAGATATCGTGGAGTCGGATCATGAAGTGTCGAGGCGAACGCGGCAGACAACGTTGGAAATGTATTTGCAGAAAATGAAGGAACAGAATATTGAGAAAAAACTTAAGATGGTAAGTTTCTTTTAAAAATGTCTTTCACACTATATTTTAGGCAATAGCGTTGAAAATTAAGGGCATTAGGTTTTGTATAAAAAGTTCGGGCTGCAAAATTGATCCAGAGTATAAACTTTATGCTGATGATTTAAAAACTATATTCAACGAATCCGATATAATTCAGCTTCAACTAGATTTCAATAACGTACACAATTGGTACATAGAAAATAAAATGTGAATAAATCAATACAAATGTTACTTCATTAAATTTAGCAGTAAAAGGAAAACATGTCAATATTATTGCTCGATTAATAACAGCCCGTTCCAAGAAGTCGATACTATAAGGGACCTTGGTATTTTAGTAGATAGTTATTTAAGTTTTAGGAGTCATTACGACCAAATGATTATTCGGGCATCTAAATTGTCAGGTTTCATCGTCAAGGAAGTGATTTTTTTTAAAGAACCATACATACATACATAAACTCACGCGTTCTTCCCATGAGAGTAGGCAGAAACTACAGAACGCCACCTGCTAAGATCCTTACATACTTCTTTTGCCTCGTTTACGTTCATACATCTGGTCATACACGCACGCCGGTTGAGAGTACTACGCACCTGACCTTTCTGAAGAACATCACCAATAAGGTTACTATATGTCTTCCCAGGGCGTCCCCTCCCGGCGTTTCCACACCTTTTATTAGTCGTCCTTCATTCATCCTCTCAACATGACCAAACCATCTAAGCATACCCTTTTCAATTTTTGTCACTACATCTTCTTTTAAACCACACCGTTGCCTTATCACATCATTCTTCAGCCTATCATTCATAGTCACACCACACATGCTCCGCAAGGAACGCATTTCCACTGCATTTATTCTACTTTCATGCTTCTTATACCTATGCTGACAATTTCCATTTACAACAACGTTATTCGAAGTATTCTGGAGTATGTAGTATGGTATGGAACCCGTTTTATCAGAAGCACTTTTATTGGATAGATTACGTTCAAAAAAGGTTTTTATATCACTTATGTTACTCGGATAACAGATGTCGTTACTCCTATAACTCTAGGCTGAGTCATTATAATATGATATCTTTAAGTTCACGTTTTTGTTTAAACTAACAAATGTTATAATAGATTTTCCAGATCTTTTAGAAAAAGCAAAATTTTTGTATCCCACGTAGTAGGATCCGCTTAATTTACCGAAGGACTTTCGTCCTGTCTCATAGTCGAACTAATATGGGTAATTTTTTATACATTTGCCGCATGCTGTCTCTTGCCAACTCCATTCATGGTGAAATAAATGTCTTGGTTCTGTAGCCTCAGTTAGGACTAAACATAGTCTTGATTGTATTTATATCTTTTTTATATTGAATTTTTCTTTCCCAAAACTTTTTCATTATCTATGGAAAAGTTCACATTTTGTAAGTTTTGTTTATCTTTTTTTTTTTAAACACTGTTTTACATAAAATATGCTTGCTACATTCACATCTAGTAGATGTCAATCAGAAATATTGTGTTGTAACTGTTTTACTGCATTTGTGATTGTATATCAGTTTTGTTAATTTTATTTTTTTTACTTTTTATTTACATAGGTACCACATAGTTCTCTTTTTTAGTCCATATCTCGCAAAATTTTATAAACAAACATAATTAATTGCTATAATAAATGTACCATCAACATAAACTTTAGCAAAATGTACCACCAACATAAATATTTACAAATTTTTTATTCCAGGAAGCAGCAGTAAGAAACTCCTTGAAAACCCCCATTACAAACTCACTAAGCCTTTTCAAAGTACCCAACAAGCCGGCCCCCCGCCGTCCCAAGCCAACTCAGAGCAAACCTAAGAAACAGCTCAAATCTATCATTCCCTTCGACGAGTTACCTTCAGAGGTGATCGAAGACATGAAGTATAAACCTCCGAAGAGATTCCAACCGACCAACGCGTCATGGATCACTAAGAGACTGTATAAGTACTTGGAGAATAAGTTGGAGGCCAAGTAAGTGATTAACAGAACATACATTTTTATAATAACTAACCCGTCAGAGCAAGCGTGGTGATCAATGCTTGTGCTTTCTCTGCATGAGAAGACGCCTTTGCCCTGCAGTGGGACAGTAATAGACTGGTATTATTAATTCATAAATAATTCATTCAAATACAACCCTCTTAAGTTCATATCCTATTGATTGATATTTTATGAAATTGTAATATTTTGTTTGTAAAAAAAAAGCAAGAAAATTTGAATTTCGCGGGCAACCTGGCGCTTCCTCCTTAAATTATTAAAGTGCTTTTATATTTTGTGTCTGGTGCACTGAATAAAGAATAAAGGATTTATCTGTCTATCTATCTTATAATATTTATTTCCTAATACGTACAGATACGACTACAAAGCGCGCGTTCGAGCCGAGAAGCTAGTAGAAACGATATACTTCTTCGCCAAAGACCTGCGTCGTCACGACATAGCGCCCACAGACGCCGTCGATGTTCTGAAGCATGAACTCGCCCGGCTAGAAGTTGTACGCACGCACTTCGAGTTCTACGAATTCTTTCACGAGTTTATGCCCAGAGAAGTTCGAGTTAAGGTGAGTTTTTAGAAATCTTTTGGCATGCTTAGGTATGTGTCAAGACATAAATACAATTTTAAAAAATGCACACCATATAAATTACAAATATAAACATAGTAAATTACGTAGGCATTATTTTAGGTGGCGCTTAGTGTTAACTGAAAACGGGCTGAAGTGAATAATACTCAATGTGCCTTTTTATAGATGATTTTCTCTTGTATCCTGATAATTTATTGATCTATGGATCATAGCTGTTATAACCTAAATGCAGACCAAGTTCAACGAAATAATCTAAAACGGTGACTTGCTCGGCTCACAGAAACTTAGGCTTAGGAAACTGACGCGCAAGCACTTATGCACTCAACCGAACATCATATTAAAGATTTAAAACCTTCTACAATATCAATAGCTTTATAGAGGTATGGGTTCAGGGTGTAAAGTTCACTCATCCTCCTTAGAAAAGGGAGGATCCTCCGACCAGACGGGTGTTTTGTCTGATGCGCTACTGCCCGACGATTGATGTCGAGACGTTGTATATATGCTAGTTTCGCGGTAAACTCTGCTTGCGCGATGCAGGATTTTGCGTGACGTCAGTGTGACGCGTAGCTCGCATGTGACGTAGATGCCGCTACAGCGTGATGGTAGAGTAGTTACCGGCCGTATCATGAAGTATTAATGCCATCATTTTTCCAGTGCGATAGAGAGACTGAGAGTTATAAATAATCGATAGCACCATTTTTTCACAACGGAATATTATCATAACAGTATTCCTTCATATTACGGCCCTGGGCCTACAAACTTCGTCAGTTCTTCTTAAAATTATTCATAGATAGAGAATAGTGTAGACTAGCCATCGGCGTATACCATATGAGATAGCGATAGTCTTTGAGTCACTTGTAAACTGGTACTATCTAATATAGTCGGATAATACTTTCTAACAACAACTGGGGCCAGACAAACAATAATATATCGACGGTGAAGTACCAATCTTATAACTAACATTTTAGCGATTTTCGCTTTATTGCATATTCGGAGGTAAAATATTAAATCCCTAACCTGAAATATTTGATTGAAATCATTATCACCATTACAAGCGTTTCCTACTATTTTTTAAACATAGTAACTTTTATATTCAATTTTTAAAAACTATAACCTTTCCGTCTCCTGTAATATCATGGTTTTGTAGTTATTAGATATTGATACTACATCATCGATATTTGTGTCTCGTTTACTATTACTACTGAATCTAATAAGTGTGTCCTTGTCTCATTATTATCAATTATGTTCACATATCTCGGGACCATGGGGTCCCGGACCTTTGGAAGGCGTACGAGGGGCCGAAGCCAACTCGCAGTGGCCCCTTAAACAATTTTAAATGGAATGAGGCACCAACCGACGATTATCCCTGTATGCACTGTGCAAGTGCACCCAAGGACAATCCCCGGTTGGTGTCAGACTATTGCAGGATATGGAAACAAAGATATTGGACTATAGATTTTGGTAGCTTAAATGGACTGGTTATCTAGGACTATGGAAAGACTATGACCCCTGCCTGACCAATGTTTTATATAAAATACACAGATAAAATGGCAGGGGGTGACTTGCACACTCAATAATGGGCCCCCGAAAACGGTCGCTAGCACATAGTGTCGTAGCGACAAGGGGGCAACATGTCCTGAGGTGCTTATGAGGAGTGGAGAGGTATCCAATGGCTATCAGGACAATCCCAGAAGTACGGTCAAGATCCCTACCAGCATCTTATTGGAATACTTCTTTCCCCCGAGCACTTTTGCTCTTCCGAATCTCCACTCAAACCAGCCAATAAAGGCAAGAAAGTGGTGGGAGCTCTGTTCCTCATCATTGTTCACTTCAGCAGGCCAATAAATTATTATTATTTAGTGATTTGTAAATTGCTATACTCTGTCTACGAAATTATTACATTTTGTTACAGGTTGTTCCCGATATCGTAAACAAAATAGCTCTTCCCCGGCACGGAGTGTTCTCTGACATTTTGAGAGGAAACACAGTACATGGATAACAGTATTTTGTTGTAATATAGATAAATAATGAGTTTTGTTAATTAAATATGAATGGATATTATTATTATTACTAGTAGTACTCGCAACCAGCGTGCGTGTGTGAACGTAAACGAGGCAAAAGGAGTATGTAAGGATCGTAGCAGGTGGCGTTCTTTAATTTCTACCTACCCCCATGGGAAGAAGGCGTGAGTTTATGTATGTATCATATTATTGTTACTTAAATATTAAATGTTTGAAGATAACACTTGTGATTTCTTTGTATCTTCATCCAAGAATCCGATTGATTCAAGCAGGCGTGTATACCTTTCCATATTCAATTCGAGACACTGGTTGCGAGAAATCACTTTGTCTAATTATTGTTAGATGTATTAACTCATTAAGCATCGCTAATGAGACACAATTGATTTTCTATTGTTATTGCCCGCTAGCGGGCCACCTGGGGCCTGACTAGAACTGTGTTAACATTATCACTGTTGTAAGATCAGGCGGCAACAGAATTTTTCAAACTGTCATAAGTGTCTAAAGCGCTTATTCCCCAGGCGCACTCCGTATTTTAGGTATAAAGCTACAAGTACGCGGCGGGCTCGACTTGTCGGGCCAATTCAGTGGGGCTGCCGCGCGCCTGCCCAGGGTAATTGCGTAACACATCTGTAGGAATGGCTTTCATTTTCACAGTTCAACAACATTAATGAATGTTGGAGAAACAACACAAAAAAGAGATGCTATTTTATTTTTTTTATAAAAAAATTGTCTGCTCAACAACGTAAATAACGCCATTGCGTTATTTACGTTGTTAAGTAGACAAATTTTTCGAACATATGAAGCAATGGAATAACAATTTCCTTCAAAACGATTCAGATTATGATTGATACTGTATTACCCAATTAGGGTCCAGGTCGCACATTAGTTCTATACTGAAGGCAAAAGGCTAAAATTAAGGCAAAAGCACATTGATGCCGATGCTCTTGTACATCGAACTAAACTATCACTAAAATTCCTTACTTTCGGCTATGAGAATCAAAAAAATAATCTCTATATTTAGAAATAATTAGACCACAACTAAAATCGAATTTGACAATCGCGACTCCACGTGGTACTTGTTTGAACCTACCCCGTGAAATATTTTTGAACTGGAAGCGCGCATGGGTCCCAGCCTCGACATGTTTTATATGGAATTTTTCCAGTTTTTGTATGGAAAATATGAAAATTATTACCTATAATGTTGAGTTTTAGGAGTTTGTGGTTTTTATAAAGGGGGTAAAAATTTTCATTATTTTTGTAATATGACACACCATTTTCGAGATATAAGCAAATAATAAGAAAAAAAAGATACAGTACTGTTTTTGCACCTGAAGTCGAGATGTTGGTGTGCATTTTAGTTCATGACAACTAATTTTATTTTACACCTTTTTAATCGCGACTAAAAATAGCCAGATTTAGTTAGACAATCAAAATTTTAGATGACTATCGTCAAATTCAGAATGCCAAAATTGCCATTTTCACTAAATCAATAACTCAGTGCCATCTTAGTGCTGTCAAACTAAAATATGGTTAAGTCGTGTCACTTTAGTCTACTTCAGAATGGGAAATCGTCGTTTGACAGGAATAAATTAAATTTTGGGTGATTTTTTTGTCTACTTTAGAGGCATTTGTGACAAGAGAATCGGCACCATTGCATCGCGTTCGCCTGCTTAAATAATAACAAGGATCCGAACCTCATGTATTTCACACTCCCAAAGGACATCGAAAGTTAAAGAAATGCTCGTCTACCTACAAGTAATTAGGTAGGTACCTACCTACCATTTTTTTTTTGTTTTGGTTTGGATATCATCAAATGACCTCTCCCGCTCTGGGCGGGGCGGAAGGGCGTGTCAGACTCTTACTGACTAAAACCCACCCCTGTTCCTTCAGTTGCCTGTGCGCCAGGGCCACGGTAGCTCTTTCGAACAATCCGCGACAGGTACCTACCTACCAAACGTTTACTTTTGATATTTTTATTGGTCCCCCGTATTTTTACGTAGTTAGAATACTAATTATTATTATTTTAGTATAGTTAGGTACTTACAAATTCTGTTTACAAGGTCAGGTTTAGCTTTGATAAGTATAGGTAGGAAAGTAAATACCTATTTAAATTTTATTTTTGTTTTGGTTGGTACCTACCAAGGACTAACTATAACTAAATATTATGTAGTATGATTTTGATTATGTAGAGAACAGGGTAAGTACTCGTACATTCTTTTTTTTTTTGCTTAATTACGTAAGTACCGTCAAACTGGGTGAATAGGGATGCAGGGGTGAATCGGACCGAAACTTTAAAAGGTATTTTAACATTGAAATAATATACTTTGTTACCAACGAGGGCACTTAGTCGTTAATTATTATTATAATACAGTAAACACATTAGAGCCTTTTTGGCAACAAACTATATTATTTCAATGTTAAAATGCCTTTTAAAGTGTCGTTCCGTTTCACCCCTGCATCCCTATTCACCTCGTTTGACGGAACTTACTAATAAATAATGGAAACTAAGCAAATTAAAGTATTATAAATATACCTAATAGAACAAGAGCTGAGGCTAAAATAGTTTTCTGATTTATAGACTAGCCTAGGTTTATTTGAAACGTCATTGGTTCACAAAAGTAGAGTAATAGGCACCTGACTGGTAATCAAATATTCAGATTAATTATTTTTTTAAGAATACTACCCTAACGTAGTCAGAAGTGATAAGAGTTACGCGATTGAAAGAGAGGCAACTTCTTGGTGTATATAACTGTAGGCAATTAGCGCTGTGCGACCTGAATTGCACTTTATTGTGTCGTAGCTAGAGTCGCTATTTATTTAAATGATTTTGCGAAGTGAATCTTCTGTACTTTGTACCTACTATTATATATTCTGTGACTTAGCTGAATGTTGTCTATTAATTCACAAAAGTGTAACCATAATTTGCGTTTACAATAATAACTTTTAATTGACCTTACAGTGACCTTTGTAAAAAAAAGGACTTACAGTACCCATCAAATAAGTTTGCCGCCCTAAAACCAGGCTTTCCATAGACCGGCCGCCGTAGTGACGATTCTTGTTGGAGGTCACTATGTCCAGTAGGTTGAGTAGTTAACGTCTTTCGACTGTTATAAAAGGCGGGTTAAGCATATAAATTCCGTTCATCCAACTAGGCCTAGGGTGGATTCTCGGACATACGATTCGGCGTATCCACCTTGGGGTGGATAAACGGAATAACCGTAAAAGGCGTACCTTAATAAAAATACGTGAAAACCTCATGAATCCCTTTGTGAGGTTTTCATCATGATTGTACTCATAAAAATCTGCTTCATATATTTATCTTCGTGTAAGGGTGCTTGCATGATTCCAGGTATAGATCGGTGCAGGTTGATCTTTGAAAAGAAACGGTTACATGTTTTACCTGTTTCTTTATGTGCTCACACATAAGTTAAAACGGGGCAATTTCACCCGCACCGATCAGTACCGACTTGTCTATGCCGGGAACCCGCTTCTTTATGCAAACTCGACAAAATATCGGAAACAGCAGATTTATCTTTTTGCCATTTCAGGGTTGGTCCCATATGAAAATTCGTTCGTAATGATGAATACAATTACCTTTTACGAGGTTTTCAGTTATTTCCACCTTGTAGATATTGTCATGTAATGCTTATTTATGATTTTGAATCACTTTAAATTATTAATAATGATTTAGTGATTATTTTTGGTCAATCGATTGGGACAATAATATGGTAATAAATAAAAAACAGACGCTCCGGAATCTAGGACTTGTTTATTTTGAAAATATTAGGATACAAATGTAAACCTATGTTACAAATTACAATACAATGGAGCACCATACACATAAAATTATATTGCAATAATATAGGTACATACAGAGAACATGTTTCAACGTAATACAAAAAATACACATCTCACTTACATGACTTACGACTATTATGTATAGAAGGAGAAAGGCGAAGCTTAGTCTTAGTTAATCTCCTAATTGGGGCACATTCCTTAGGTAATAGGTAATACGGGCTGGTGTCCGCAACTCCACGTCAAAGCGCGTATTTTCGTACGGTCTAACATTCCTTATAAATACATAGGTAGTTTCAGTCCGCGAGGTCTAAGCTGAGTTTTGCATTTGTGTGAGGTGCGCGGCGGAGTAGCATCGAGCGAGGGACGCACCGCGCCTCAGGCCGATTGCCAAAAAGCAGTATAAACCGGTTTAAACCAAGCAAAGGACGCGTCGCGCTCTAGGGCGACGTCACACCTACACTATCTCTATGTGCACTCACACCAATACAAAGCTCAGCTTAGACCTCGCGGTCTGTATATTATAATATTGCAAGGCTGGATATTCATTAAAAAAAAAACAAATGTAAACGAGTATATTAGTAAGTATGGGTTATGTATAATACAGGGTTTTAGAATAAAAAAAACATTTCATACATGAATAAAATTATTTTAGGGTTGTATTTAAAACTTTGTGGAAGTCAAGTTACTTAATGGAAGTTTACGTCTGTGAAAACTATAAGTTTTATAGTATAGGTTAGGTATAGTATGTTTATCTCACGAAGCGACACGCGCTTTACTCGTGGTTACATAGTGTACAAACACGCTGTGAATTTGTGTAAGCGCAGGAGCTCTCGGTACCGTCCGAGACAATGGCGAAGTCGGAAATGTGTGTATGTGTGTGTGTGTGTTATGTGCTGACGCCACTCGTCTTCACTTGACTTGGTTACCACAAGTCAAAAGCGCGTCGCTTCATGAGATAAAAATACTGTAGTAATCAATGGCAAAAGGAGAAAATAAACTTTTAGCACACGTTTTTAAATCAACTTCCCTAATTAAATCATTATCTTCGCCACTGTTAGGCAGGTAAATAATAGTCAAATAACAGTGCACTGTGTCATACTAATACATTAACATCTGCTAGGTTATCTGTACAATAAACGTGATTTTGTTCGTGTTTAAAAATAAGCATCTGTACATTTGGATAGTATTGTGAGTTTATAAAGCATTTTTGTGAAAAATAAAAAGACACTTACAGACGAGCACTCCTTTCAGTTCCTATAGCCATCAGTGCTAGCAGGTCAAAGGAGTCTCAGGGCCGGCAGTCTCGACATGGATACCGACAAAAATCGGTCGTTAAGTCCAATCGATGTCAAATTTCTTTAATAGATTTTCAACTTTATGCTTTGGAAATAAAGTTGAAAATCTATTAAAAGAATTTGACATCGATACGACTTAGCGACAGATTTTTGTCGCTATCTAATGTCGAGACTGTCAGCCCAGGCTCGCTGACAACTTTATACAACAAGCGTCGTCTGTAAGAGCTCTAAGTTCTACATCATTAAATACATTAGCTAAACATAGAACATCGCAAATGCAATTTGTGACAGAATTTAATACCTAAGAAAAGGAACATCTGCAACTACAAATATAAATACTAAATTCATTAAGAAAAATGCAGTGTTTAGAGTACATTATGTAGTGAGCATCTATTTGTGACGGAGTAACTTTGTGTTCAAAATAGTTTTTTAGTTGAAAACTGTTTGGCACTACTTCGACAATTTGTACCAAAAGGATTCCAAAATACATAATTTCATTTCTTTACAGTCAATCAATAAATGTCATATAAATTAATTACATAATTGATTAATTCACTACAGCCTGATTCAAACATTATGGCGGCTCGGAACATGAGGCGAGTCGCTGCGCAGTAACAAATTCACGTGTCAGCGGAGGTGAGGGGTGAGGTACTGCGCAGCGAGTAGCGCACTTCAGAGCCGCTATAACGTTTGAATCGGGCTGTACCATGGCTCTTCTCACAAAACATTTAGCATTTTCTAAGTACAGCTAAAAAGCTTTAATAAAAATGCAGTCAAAAGGTATAATTAAAACAGTCAAATTAAATTGAAGCCTACATTAAACACTAGTACGTAAAAAGGAGTAAATCAAAATATTGACTTATTCTTCACTTTGGCCGAAATGTTGGCGACTCCGATTTTTGTGTTGCCAATTATCTAATACGCTTTAAAAATACAAATGCAGAAATAGTCTTTCATCAAATAATATTAATGCCTAAAATATAAATTTTCATAAATAAATGGCAGTCTAATGACTCGTAATAAGTCTAATAAATGAACTTAGAAACTAAGCTAGAAAATTACTAACGCAGTTCATAATAAGCTCTTTAAAAATTAATAACTTAACTACATAAATTCAAATTATTGCTTCATATTCAAACAAACGATCGTTAAAGCGATAATAACAATATTTCCAAATAAATCAGTTTTCACTGAATCTTATAAAAAAGCGAACCTACATAATTTCTTACTTAAACGTTTATTTTCGTCATTAAAATACTTGAAACAATGAAATTCTTTGATATTTAACTCGTATTTTTTGGGCCATGAAATTGATTATTATAAAAGCGACAGATATTATTTTAGTGCTCTCAAGGCCTCGTTCGTTTTTACGTCGAAATTCTCTCTGAATATTATTTATTATCCTTATCATAACAAGAAGGAAAATGCATTCCTAATTTTATTGAAAGGCAACAACTATTTAATTTTTATAATAAAGAAAAGTGTGTATTTTTTTCGTAAGTCGACTACTGTATTTTTTATAATTTCATGAGTCGGCACTATACGTGCTAAATCTAAAAGTTAGATTTTATAAAAAATCTAAATCTATAAAATTCATCCGATCAAAAATTTTGAAATCTCGAAGTCGACTAAAAATTATTTCCCATCGCAGTCTAAATTCCTTCCAAACCTACTGTTTAGTGTTGCCATTATAAAAAACTTGAATCCGAAGTTAGAAAATGGACTATTTCAAATTACTAATAATTATTATTCTTTTTAATTGATTTTAAACGCTATTGAAAATATTAAAAATTGTTTTGAATTCGAATCGAAATAAATGTTAATGGAATCTATCGTTAGTCTATTGCATGCTATGTTAGACTTGACAATTCTCTTAAAACACCATATAAACTTCTACTCAGACTAGTTAATACGGCCCAAAGACAATACACTAGACTTTTATACATTTTCCTCGGTCCCAGACAAATGCAAAAACCACAAATCAAAACGGGATCGCACACAAAGAGGTTTCATAACTTCAGCAAGTTGAAAAGTTAGGATACAAGCCTGACCGAATCGAAACTTGACTATATTTACGCATATATACGTCTCGTTTCGGCGCACGATATTGCGACAGGTAAGTTTTTAGCAACGACAGAAGTCTACGTTGACGATTTGTCAAAGCTAGTTCTGTTTTATAAAAGTATTCTTTTATATTTTAACTAGTATAAGGGCCAGACACGTACCACAACCACACCACATCGCAGCGACAAAATGTGGGCAGGCACTGGTTACTTGTAAATAGAGTCGCTGTTACTTCCAGCAGTTGCGTTGTCGCTAGTAGTTGTGATGTGGTTACGTTGTGGCCAGTGTTGGCAGACAGATAGATCGTTGTGGTTGCGATGCAGCCGGCCACTAGTGCGCGGTCTCGCAGGCGGTTGCGTTGTGGCTGCAACGTGGCCTTGAAGTGGTCGGTATCGCCCACACGGTTGATTTGACGGCAAAATGGTCCGTGCGAATCTACTCATTTTCATACAAATTAGCGCCCGACCATGTGTTGTCGTTGTGGTGTGGTTGTGGTACGTATGATCGGGCCCTAAGACTTTTCATTCCATATCTGGGACCACATACGCATTTTTTATCGATTATACTTCATAAAGTGCGTATTGCATCAGTCCTCGTTAACGTTAAGTTAATAACACTCTCACATTTAACGCGCATTTTATAGCATACACTTATTATTAGAATTATCGTATCGTGCACATGTGTAGGTAGTTTGGTATTATACTGATTACCAGTATTTGGGTAACAGTAATAAAAGAAACGTACACACATATCCACATCTTCTGCGAGTTGATATAATATACCACAAATCTCGCGCACAAACATTAAATATGCAATAGACGAAAAACCAATCAAATCCATTAAACCTTATTGAAATAGAGTAGTAACAATAAGTGTGGTTATGGTAACTTTTTCATCAGATCTGTGTTGCCAATATGAGACGAATAAATCAGGATTAGAGAAGTTTAATATTTTGTGCATCGCTCATATCAGTAATAAAAATACCAAGGCTTTTAACCAAGCTACCCACACATGCATACATTCCACATATACATACACAGAAGTCTTTCCATCTACTTTTAATACCATTCAACTCCCTTGTTTTACTTCACTTTTTACCGTGTCGTTGTAGTAATACAAATCATTAGGGCTACCACCGGGATGGTATTAAAAGTAGGAATCTACATTTTACACACCACTACTTGATGGAAATATCTGCAGATATTGACTTATCATCCGTTTTTGGGAAACACCTGAATGAGGGACGCACGGAACCGGGAAGTATGGCAGAAAAAGGGAAAGCCTATACCCAGCAGTAGGAGATTCCGGGCTAAAATTATGAAGATGATCCCTTTTTCAGAAAGGGTCACTGATATTGATTTTTGTAGTGATTTTTTTTTATATCATCGATTTAGCTTTGAGGTTTATAATTACGTACGACCCAGAGGCGTTAAGAAAAAATCATTTTAATCGATCCCAAAATGTTAGACACTTCTATCAATACTCCACAAATATTCCTACCAAGTCACAAACCTCACGCTACCACCCTAGCGTGGTTGGCACGGCAGTAGCTCCACATAGTTGGCCGGGAACAGGCCGAACACGCCATGTGGGCCGAGCCCCTGCCACCAGCCGGCGTCGATCTGTTCTATGTGGGTGATGATGTCACCCGGGTCGAATGTTATCTCTGATTCGTCAGCTGGAAGATATTGAAAATCATAGTTTATTAAATGATTTGTGCCTTAGCATTGGATGTCTTTTGCCTGAATAATAAATAATTATTTTATTGGCATAAAAAATGTTTACAATGTGAAGCGCTAGATAAAAACACCTGTGCTACAAGAGCCAGTGTCTTCTCCCAATCAGTAGGTTCTGGATTTTATGCAATATACATCGTTTATATTTACTTTAAGATAAACAAAAAATATTAATTAAAATAGCAAAATTTTAGTCACATTAATTATAAATTATTAAAATAAACGTATGATTAAAATAGTTATTAAAATAAATGTATGATTAAAATAGTTATTAAAATAAATGTATGATTAAAATAGTTATTAGAATGATGATCATGTCGAAAGTACGTGGTCTCCGCATCAGGTAAGTAGTATACATAACCGAATACAGTTTAAAAAAAAAACGTGCTAGGTATATTTGGAATCCGTAGGTGGGATGTTGTCTTAAAACTTATGCACGAATATAATAATATTAATACTGCACAAAGGACAAGCATCTGCTGCCTATATTTTTATAATGATGCGCTGGGTTAAAGGCGATCTTCAATATCAGGAATCAATGTGGAATATTAGAACAATACATAAAAAATCATAATAGAGAAATTAAAAATAAAAGATACAAATATAACAAAATGTATCGTAATGTGATGGCATTCCATTCAGTAAGCATACGTTAGTAATAATATATTGTATAGTCGTTTGTTTACGTCAATGTTTACATATTTTATTTAGTCTAGAGTATGTATTTGTGATACAAAATAATTATACAATAATCTATTATGAAACAACAATATAAACTCACCGGCTTGGTAGTCATATAATGCTCTCGCGGTGAGACCAGGGTCGTCATCTAGATCTTCGTATATGGCGCCTTCATCTTCCAAGCCTTCTGGTGATACATCTGAAATACAAACAGTATTGCTTTAGTGATCTTTAGGACAAGAATTTTGCAAAGTGTAGGTTGCTTACTAGGTGCTGCATGTTTTTCGCAGCATAAAAGATGAGTTGATATGGCATGAGCGTGCATTTTTTTTACAGTATTTCGTTTTACCGTATCAGCGGCGGGGATATTGCTATGACAAACCAGCTTGTTAACGTAAACAAGGGCGGATGGGGGGGGGGGGGGGGGGGGGTAATTGGGCTCATGGTGTAGGTAGTGTATAATTACGCAAGTTATACTTGTTTCTTTCTATCATTATTATTTTTTTGCAAAATGTTATTAGAAATATAAACAGAGAAAACCGGGGGGGCCGCATTTTGTTTTGCCGCCCCGGGCCCCCGACAGGCTTAGTCCGCCACTGATTGGAGCCTGTCCTGACTGGTCCTCGATTATGTGACCCCCCCCCCCCCCCCTCCCCCGACTCGAAGGGTGGATCCGCCCTTGAACGTTATCAAAATGCACATCCCAAAAAGGGGACGTTACTGGATGCAAAGTGACGCCCATTATATTTAAATGTATATTATACTTGTATTATATCTGAACTGGACCTATTTAGCGCAGCCGCGAGGAACACTTTCCTGCTAATTTCTCACAACGCATTTTACACTTTTTATTTGCTTTATTTTTCTCTTTTATTCGTAGGTATATGTTGTGTTGTGTGCTTTGTAGTCTGTGCTAAATAAACGTATTTTCTTTCTTTATACCTCGGTTACGCGCGAGTATGTTAAGAGTTTACAGAGAAAGATTATAAAGTCAAAGTCAAAACATTTATTTCAAATAGGCACATAAAAGGCACTTTTGAACGTCAAAATTTACAAAAAAAATAGAATTGATTCTACTTGCCCCTTCCAAAAGGTAGTTTCGTATGGAGAAGAATGGGCAAGAAACTCCACTCCTATAGGAGTGGAGTTCTAGTTTAATAGTAAAAATCTCTTAGACACATTACGTAGGGCCTGAAGATAGAAGATATTGGAAGTATTGTGTCATTATGGGTTATAACAAAATATGCCCCAAGAAACGTCTATACAATGACCAGATAAAAATACAAAAGGAAAAACTCACCATCAAGCGTAGTCCCATTAGTCTCCTTCTTAAAATTAACATTCTCTATAACCGTATTTTGTCTCGTTAACTCATTCGTCCGATCGTTCTCATCGGCGATATTATTCTTACTATACGGCGACCGTTTAATAGTACTGAACTTGTTATCACTGTCGTCATCATCATTTTCATTGGAACTGGAATATGAGGCATCAAACATGTCATTTTCTAATATATTCTGTTTGATCATTGGCTCACTTTGCTTCAGAGGCTCTATATCTCTATACGAATTTTCTAGCTTCGTCTCTTCATAATTAATGGCACTGAATGAACTTGCTTCGTTTTCCTGTGAAGGACTCAAATCTGCAGGATTTATTATTGGTTCATATTGTATCTGTGACGGACTTTCTAGACTCATTTTTATCTTGTCTATGTTCTTCAGAGGACTGGTCTTGGGTTCTTCGGTCTCTGGTATCGGTATCGGCTTCGGTTCCAGTTTCGTTGGTGACTTGATTGGTGACGCTTGTGGGGACTGCGCTTGAGTGAATGTGTTGATTCGTTGCGCGATTACTGAACTGCGGATCGGCTTTTCTGGTGTGTTTGAGTTTGATCTGTGGAGTTACAAGGATTATGGGGATGTGTTTTCTTGTCGTGATGAACAGAGTTTTTGTTTAAAGTCAGATCTACTGGATTACATTTACTGTAAGTCCGTAAGATCTGAAATTATAATTACAGCGTCCATAATAGTGCATAGCTATTTAACTTTTCACTTACAACATAGTAGAACGCAACAAAATGTTGAGAATAATCATTTTGTTACTTTTAGTTTGGACTTCAAAGCATTAATTTTGGTTTGTTGAATTAATTATTAAGTGAAGTCAGTCAGGCCCCCTATCGCATGAAGGTTTGTCCATTTGCTTGCTCGCATTTTTGAATATGTAGCGACCCTGGCGATGCGACTTGCTGAATTGCATATTTGTTATGAAAAGGAAACGCCAGCGCCAGGCCCGCCCGTCCTAACATACCGTAATAATTGTAACTGAGTTAACCTGTGTTAAGTAATTAATTATATTGCCCGCCATGATTTTAGAAATTAGCTCAAACTTGGTAACACCCAGCTGTCCTTGCGCCAACTTCTGCTGGAACAGTGCCCTGGCTGCAGCTGTAGATGCTCCTATGAGTTGTCTTCGCCTCCTATGAACGTTGTCCTCAAAACGCCTACACCTACACCTGAGATAGGAGTGTTTGGGCTAAGTGGTCTAGGGAATATTCTGACCTGGTGACACCCAACTGTCCTTGCGCCAAGTTCTGCTGGAACAGAGCCCTGGCGGCCGCAGTGGAAGCTCCTATGAGTTGCCTCGCCTCGGCTGAACGTTGTCGTCGCAGCGCCTCGCTTGCACTCACTCCTGCACCCGAGGTGGGCGCCTCTGGGCTAAGTGGTCTAGTGAGAAAGAAAAGTATACATATTAATATTTTAATTCGCGACACAGTAAAATTGCTATGGTATGGGCACGTAATGCGAAGGAATGAATGTAGAAGACTATAAGGAAGACCAAATTAACTATGGATGGACTATGTAAAGGATGATACGGCCAGGGAGTGACAACTGAAACTGCTGCGCCGACCTTTATAACTAAAATGGGATTAGAGAAGGAGACTGATAAATCCTAATAAATAAAAATCAATTGCCAAAAATGTTTGTCCGCCTATCACTTCAAAACGGCTGCACCTATTTGGCTAATTCTTTTTTTGTTGTGTCTGTAATTGTCAGAAGAATGTTTTATATACAAGATTTTTTTTAGGAAAATCCACCAGGAATGTCGGAAAATTGGATGCTATTTTTGTATGAAAACACCCCGGGCGACGCGGGGCACGAACAGCTTGTAACATATAATTATAAGTAATGAAATTAGCTACGCTCTACTGCTGCTAAAAATAAACAACACAACAACAACAACACAGACAGGTCATAAAAACAATTTTATTGAGAACAGTGCGCTCACTTCTCTTTTTCAGCTTTAGCTCTCCTTTCCGCTTCAAGTTCATCTCTTCTCCTGGCGAGTTCTTCTGCTTTCCTCTTCTCCTGAAATTACATAATTTAATAAAGTATTTCAATTCTGAAAGATGTGATTCGAGACTTAAAACAACACAAAAAGAAACAGGCAGATCACTGATGATCAAATGAACGAATTCCATGTTCTAATTACTGCGGCCGCAACAACGGGTAGCGACACCGTATGAATCCTAAGGTAATGACAAAAAGCATCATAAAAGGAGAAATATAATATATGAAGACTGGCAAATTTCCTGCCGTTCTGTCTATGCCTATACGCCTATACGGGGTGGATTTTTGAGACGGGGCAGCAAGGGCAGCTACCTTAACCGTTGTATCTACATGAAAACGGTCTTAGGAGACATTTCTTAACTTTTTGAGAAATTTTGATTTGCATTAACATATTTTAAAATTACAGTCAGCAGGAAAACGGGCAATTTTCACAAAAACTTTGTTTTATGCCAATCGATCATGTCTCATATAAGGATCAACAACCGCTATTGGACCAACTGAGATTTTGAGTACTAGAAAAGTCAGAAACCGCAAAAAGCTTTTCCCATACATTTCGTAGGAAATGAGACAACAACTTACTGTTTTACCATCGATAAACTGAAGGAGACTAATCGAAAAACAAATAAAAAGAATAACTTCGAAAATAGTTCGAGAATAGTTTCGTTTTCAATTTCAAAGTTGCAATTTTTATTACACGATAAAAACGCTTTTGAATATTTAGTAACTGTAAGGTATTTATGCTCGTCACAAGTGCTGCAGATGTGAAAAAAAAAAGAGGGTTTATAACTTACCTCATCTCTTCGTTTCCTCTCGGCTTCCACTCGCTTCTTCTCTTCTTGTTCCTCTTTCAACCAAAACTGGTCCCTTTCTTTAGAATTTATTTCTTGCACTGAAACAACAGAACATTATTAATAATTATATCAAAACTTAAAACCTCCTTGAGACGAATATACTGAAGGGTGTGGGAGGTAATTAGTAACCAGTGTTTCTTGTTTCAGTGATCATAGGCGGACCAGGACCAGGCCCGGGTCGACGGCGCGTCGTGTTCCACGCGCGCCTCAAAGAGATGTCAGCACCATTGACGGGGTCCGATAGGGCCGATGCCTGCCGGGGTCGCGGATTGTTGGAAAGAGTTACCGTGGCCCTGGCGCACAGGCAACTGAAGGAACACGGGTAGATTTTGAAGGCGGGCGAAATTGTTGCCATCGCGGATAGAACCTGGGTGTGGCTGGCACAGGGGCGTGGGGATTGGGACATGACACAAACTCAAACTCAAAGCATTTATTTCAATTAAACCATTTACAGGCACTTTTGAATTGTCAAAGAGTCAGTCAGTTAGTCAAAAAGTTGAAGCTAGTTGCCCATTCCAAAACGTAGATCTCTGCGGAGAAGAACGGGCAAGAAACTCTAAGGACACTCTTTTTAAATCAAGATATTACAAAATCATGGGTACATTATTTTTGTTGCTTCTATATGCGAGAACAATGAAAAAAGAAATATATATAGAAACAATTCAAAATAAAAGATTAATAATAAAAATAAACCGTGGCAGTTAAGAGATGACCAGTCTCAACTGACGGCGGCGCCCGTTCACGAATATGACGCGTGGATCAGCACCATCCAGCTCAACCATTTTGTAGGGAACCGAATGATCCAACACACGCGCCACCAACAGTGAGACATTTAAGTGAGCATGACATCATGAAAAGAGGGGCCTATGCCCCGCAGTGGGTGAAGTCAGGCTATGGTTGATAATGATGATATTTGTTGTGTAATGTTATATTGCTACATATCGAGCATAATTTAGTTCCGTAAGATTTGTTACAATAGTAGCTTCAAGTCAGTTGCTTCCTTTATGGAAGTAGTTAGCAGGAGTACCTATCTATGGTACGTGGACTGTAACACGCTATTCGATTGCGTGATCTCGTAGAATAGAGGTCTAGATAAATAATTAATCCACGGCTTGATATATAACACCGCGCACAGGCACGGCCGAGTACCTAATTAAAAAATAACCTAGTTTTCTAAAGCTCAAGCACCAAGTCTTTTTGTGCAGGACTTATGAGGATCCGTTTATTTATCAAATAAAACGAGTTGAACCGACGAAACCGATACGTTCGCTCGTTCGTATCCTATAATAAATTAAAATCGCTTTTCATAGACACGTATCATCTATATTTAAAGACATACAGGATGGCAGGGATTTCGACGCAAAACCTGTTGTGTGAAACCCGCAACCCCTGCGTTGAAATTATTCGACGTTTGATTTTCATCGTTGTATATTTTTCGTTGATTTTTATTTTGAACTTAATTAATATTGATTACTAGCTTTTGCCCGCGGCTTCGCTCGCGTTAATTTTGACTTTGACTATCAATTCGGGTTATAATTCAATCATGATTCGAAAGACACGTGGCGCCATCTATTATCACAAGGACGTTATTGTTGTTTTCCTCAGGAACAGTAGTTTTTTGCGGGATGAAAGGTACCCTATGTCCGTTTCTGTACCCCTGACAACGTATATGCAAAATTTCAGGATGATCGGTTCAGTGGTTTAGGCGTGAAAAGGTAACAAACAAACAAACAAACTTACTTTCGCATTTATAATATTAGTTAGGAATAGGATTAGGAAGTTAGGATTAGGATAGTTAGGATTAGGATTCTGAAATTAATTGTTGGGTATGCATATTATTATTTAATTTGGTTATTATTGTTTTTTTTTTAATTGTTTTTAGAATTGTGATTTATTGAATTTAGTCGACATTATTGATAGTTTTAAATTTTATTACACTATTTGGATACCCATGTAGTGGTAAAATATGGAGAACTTTATTATAAGAAAAATATCTATGCATCTCTTACCCATGTTTGCAAATAAATGATTGTATGACGATTATTAAAAAGAAATGGCTGTTCTATACATTTTGACCGCGTAGGTATTGCACTTTTCTATGCAACAGCACATTTATTTTTTGTAACCGACGAAAAATTTCTACGCTTCTAGAATCATGTGCTGGATTCATGGTTTTAGTTTACGCATCGATTTTCCTGCCAGCCTGTATAATAAATTAAAGTCGTTTTTCATATCTGTTTGTGAGACCGTATTGTTCTTCTAAACTACGCAACGGATATTGATGCAGTTTTCACACTTTTCACCATCATTTAGCGAATTTATTTCGGAAGCTTTATATGTATAATACGTTAAAATTAAACAAATCTCGAAGTTGTATAAACTGGGCGAAGCAGAGGCAGGTTACTAGAATTAAAAACAAAACCTCCATTACACAATACCTCTTCGCAAACTATTCTTCCGTTTTATAATTTCCTCCGCGCCCTTCCTAGTCATTTTCACAAAATAACCACTTTTCAAACCACTATAGTATTAAATAACCACGCATCTTGCGTACGCGCACATCGCACTGTTACAAATGCAAAGCGGTTCTTGTTTATATTTACAATTTAAAACTGATGCAGAATGGTAAATAGATCCTTTGTGGTGTGATATTGTTATTGAAGTTATTGTAAACATGAGTTCCAATATGATGTTATGTCAAGACAGTTTTAATAACTAGAATCGATATTTTCTGATTCATTTTAAGGTGGAACCGTTTTCTTGTTGAGTAAAATAGCATGACATAAGCATAATCAACCTATAACGTTCCCACTGCTGGGATTCTGGCCTTCTCTCCGTGATAGGACGTGAACTGTAATCCACCACGCGGGCCCAGTGCGGGATGGTGGATTTTGCATCTCTTCGTATTGTTTTTTTCTAGGTCATGTCCGTTTCATCACGATTTTTCCCTTCGTTTAAAGAGCAGTGGTAATGAAATAAAATGCACGAAGTATAACACAACCTTTAACTTGTAAATCGGTGCGTTACCACACTGGTCTTCTTTAAAATAGGCGTTTAATCCGGAAAACGGAACTTGGCACTTGTAGGCCGTAAAGGATGCTATTAAAAATGTTCTGAGAAGTTTGGTTAACTCACATAATAATATTGCTCTATCTAACAGGTTAACGACGGAATCAATTTAGTTAATTTAAAGTCGCCTTACTCGTCGTTAAGTCTTGCTGTTGCTGTCACTTGTAGAGTGTATTGTAATGACAGAGATATTTATAAGAATGTAGTTAAATGTCGTTAGAGAATTTGAGGGTAAGATACCTACTTAATACCTGGATGGTGATTTGTGAATCTTCAACCTAGCAGTGGGTGAAAACAGTATTAGAAATACAGAAACACAACACACACACACACACCCCCACCTCACACACACCCCCACCACACACACCCCCACCTCACGCACACCCCCCCACACACACCCCCACCCCATACACACCCCCCCCCCACACACACACACCCCCACCCCACACACACCCCCACACACACCCCCGCCCCACACACCCCCCCACCCCACACACACCCCCACCCCACACACACCCCCACACACACACAACAACACAACAAACACAGTAACAGCATTAGCAGGAGAAATTCCTAGTGCGAGGCAAAGCTTTAAAAAAATAATTGAAGTTAAATAAAGGCTAACATTTGTATGAGTACCTAGGAACACCTAATGAACAGTCTTGAAATGATAGTCAGATCGCTATACTTCGCGCAAGGATTGGTTGGTAATTCCAATCGCTACAATGAACAGGAGAATGCTGGTAGCAGGTCCTCATTACAGAAGGGCGGGGCGTGCCTTTCCCGCGGTTGCAATAAAAGCCGACTGCTCTCATCGACGTCATAAATAAACATAAAACTCCCAAATTAGTTCTCAGAAACATAACGTAGATCCAACTGTATTGAGAACCACTGCTAAACGAATGTCAATGGAAAAACCTATCACTACTGCACAATCCTCACCTTTTTTTTTTTTTTTTTTTTTTTGTTCCGGGGTGGAAAATCCTCATGGATGTCCCCCGCCCTGGGGGGGCGGAGGGGTCTGTCAGCTTACTGACTAAAAACCACCCCGGTGTTCCGTCTCACACCTACGCCGGGGGTCGCGGGAACGTACAAATCTTCCGCAACCCCCAGCTGGTGCTGGCCCGCCTCTGCGGGCCCCGTCCGGTCGAGCGGGGGGAGTGAGGTGTTTGACTCCCCCCGCGACGTCTAAGAGGGGCGCGCGTGGAACACTACGCGCCGCCACCTCGGGTCCTGATGTAATCTCAATCCTCACCTGGGTTAACCTTGTGGTAGACCGTTCCAATAGGTCCACTAGGCGGCAGTTCCTCTGGCCGACTAGTCTTAAAGTTGAAAGCCGACCCGGCCTTCGCCAACTTGTCCTGAATGACCTTCTCGTCCAGGTCATCCTCAGTCCTCGCATGCATTGTCAGATGAAACCCGGTGAAGAAGTTCGCTACATGCTTTATGTGATTCGCGCATGTACCTTTGCGCACTGTTGGGGCGCCTTCTCCCTGGAAAATAAGAGGATTTGCTTGAGATGTGTGGTGCAGTCTGATTGGTCAGTTGTCGCAAGCATGACTGCTTGGTGAGGGATTCAGCTTTTCATCCTTGAGTCAAATAGAACTATTGGGATTTTCCATTAGAACTTTCTCAGCGGCCCAGAGTATGAATTCCTGCCTGGTTGATACTAATAGGTTTTCCCGCTATAACATAGGGGTGTTATATGTATTAATGCAACTGGCGAAATGTGGGTGACACCTCTGCCTACCTCTTCAGGAATACATGTATACAGAGTCAAATTAAATTAGCTAGGAAAACCCCGCTGACGTGATGGGTATCGATATCTAAACATGTTTAAACATTATATTACATTTATGACATAACATTTATTGGAATACTGTTGCCCGCGACTTCGTGTGCGATCCAGGGTAAAAAGTACCTTATGTTCTTCTCCAGATCAGAGTCTACCCATGTGCCAAATTTCATTCAAATCCGTTCAGCCGTTCTTGCGTGAAAGCGTAACAAACAAACTCAATTTCGCATTTATAATACTAAGTTTTGACCAAGGCTTAGCCCGTATGGATTTTAGAAATTATCCCAGGGTACGTACTACCGAGATAAAAAATACCCTACGTATTAATCCAAGTTATAAACTATCTGTGTTCCAAATTCCATCCAAATCCATTCAGTAGTTTTTGCGTGAAAGAGTAACAAACATCCATCCATCCTCACAAACTGTCACATTTACAATATTAGTAGGATTTCTTCATTACTTCGGGCGCACCCTATGCACAGTGCTACTAACATTGCTGGCTGACTGGCTGCCTAATTATGTTCACCACGACAGGAGTTATTCGTGGACACGAGAGAAGGGAAAGTACCTAATAATAGGTAAAATTAAAAAAAACCCCGTCACAAAAAGAGCTGATGACCTTGAAACGGCTGAACCGATTTTGATAAAACATGTTTTTTTCTCATTAGAAAGCAGGTTTTCTAGCGGTGGTTATTACCGTTAAAAAACCTACTTTCAAATAAAAAAAACCGCATCCAAATCGGTTCTCGCGTTTAAGAGCTACGGTGCCTCAGACAGACACACACATAGCGGTCAAACTTATAACACCCCTCTTTTTGCATCGAGGTCTAAAAAATCCATCTGCTATGTTATGATCCTCTTACTCAATTGACGTAGGGAAGTGCGATAGTGCCGAGTATTTTAAACTAATGAGCCTAGGGCTAACGTAAATGAAAACGATCTCATAATTACTTCTTATCTCGCTTTCGTCATAATGTCAACTAGCTTATTTATCAGTGCGTTCATCCTTAATGATGAACGGAACTGTTTTCGATATCGACTGTGGGTGCAATAGCACCTTTGTATGTTAAAGTAGGTACATAATTACGTATACATATGTACTATACCTACATTCAATCGATATAATACAGTAGTGAACAATAGTACTAATGTAGAATCTCCCTTTTCTAGACCTTAATATTGATCAATATTTTAGCAAATTCCTAAAATAAAAACCGGTCAAGTGCGTGTGGGACCATGCACAATGAAGGGTTCCGTAGTTGGGATGTATTTATCCCAAGAACAACCTTAACATTGTAGTTGAAAAACATGTTCTCCGATACGTTCCAACTGCAAATGTAAGTTGGTCGACTATTACTCCTTAACTTGTAAAGCCTACTTAGCTGTGATAGTTTTCCTTTTAACTTTGTTATACATACTACTACCGTGATTTTTTTTCACGGCTGGCACGAGGGGGACACTTGACCCTAACAAAAACTAACACTTAAAAGCTTAATATTTCACAAACGGATCCCTTAATCGAAAAATGGTTTTCACAAACTCGCAATATCTTTGAAAGGCCTATCCAACAACACCCCACACAATAGGGTAGACCAGAAAAAAAATACATCCCCACTTTACGTGTAAAGGAGGTACACAATATTTTATTTCAAGATTTTATTTTACCACTTTGTCGGCGTGACTAATATGTATATCCATGACAAATTACAGCTTTCTAGTAGTAAGAGTCTCTGAACTAAGCTGCGGACAGACGGACGGACGGACATGGCGAAACTATAAGAGTTCTTTGTTCACTACGGAACCTTAAAAACGGAAATACAAACATACATAGGTTAGGTACTAAAATACATGTTAAAAAACTTCCTTCCTTTTGGCCACAATCGGGTATATATATATGGCCAATAACATATTTTTAATAGAATAGAATAGATATTTATTTTGCAAATATGGGTAATACAATAGTAGGTGTTATGAACTTATGATACACTAGCTGCGCCCCGCGGTTTCACCCGCAGAAATCTCGATCCCGTGGGAATATCGGGATAAGAAGTATCCTATGTCCTAATCCAGGTCATAGTTACCCATGTGCCAAATTTTATCCAAATCCCTTCAGCCGTTTTAGCGTGATTGAGTAACAAACATCCACACTTTCACATTTATAATATTAGTAGGATATATAGTAGGATTAAAGCACAGCCATATTTCGACATTCGGCATGCAAATATTTATATTAGGTCGGGAAAAAGTTCTTTCGTATTTCATATACAAAAAAACTAAGAGCTCGTGTGGCACCCAAATATCAAGCCTTTTTGTATACTCAGACTTTTTCAATTGTGTCAAAACTGTTTTGTGGTCAACCCCTAACTCTTCAGCTATGTCTTTACTACTAATATTTGCTCCACTTTTTCAAAAATGGCATCGACTTTACCCGTAACAGGGCGACCAGAGCGAGCTGCATCTTTGACATCAAAATTCCCGAACTGAAAACGCTTGAACCAAGTTTTTGCTACTCTTACTGACTGCGTTAAGTCTATAAACGGCACATATTTATTTCGCCGCTCTTGCATGTAATAAAAGTTCAAAATGTATTTAAAATTTCTTTGTTAGATTCACTCAATTTGGCAGACAGAAAAACAACTGAAAAATGGCGGAAGACCGTTTTTATGTGTGATGTGAATTATTATTTTATTGAAAAATATAAATTATTTTATGTTATCAAAACCAGCCAGATACCAACAGTACAGCCAAATAGATTTTACTACAACTTTGTACCTATTAAATACGAAAAAATCTTTCTCCCCGACCTATTACTATCACTTTAATTTAAACCAGAAGCCAGATTCATCAATCCAGAGCAATTCAGCCAATTTTGTTTTTTCTCAGTCACACTGCAGTACGTTTTATCCATAGAAAAAACACGTAGTCTACTCTTAAACAGCACTGTTGTAAAGTCTTTCCAACCACTTGGTAGTTTATTGTAAACAAGCTGTTTGTGCCCGGCGTTGCCCGGGGTGAATTTCATACAAAAATAGCATCCAAATTTCCGACTTTCCCGGTTGATTTTACATACATTTTCTTTCTTACAAACCTTGTCCTGACAATTACAAACACAACAAAAAAGAATTAGCCGAATAGGTGCTGCCGCTTTGAAGCGATGGACAATTTTTTATTTTTTTATTGGTTTCTCGCAGGTCAACCTAGCTTATCGGCTGCTTAACCGGATATGCCTGTGGTTGCCTTAATAAATTAAGGCCCCAGCCAGGGCTTAAAAAGCTTACAAACTTGGCGACTACACGCTAAGGGCACCCCCTGTGGGGTACGGACCTCGGTTTAGGGCATCGCTGGGGGAGGGCAGCAGGGGACAGGCTGGATCGGAATTATTATTATTAGGGGACGAATTTAAAGCTACAGGCTCGGCGGCGCGGGCTGGCTCGAGCATGGGTCGGAGCGGACGTGGATGGGGCGTCGCGGCGGCCCTCGGCGGCGGGGACGGAACTACGGCGGTCTGTGTTTGTGTATTTTTATGCTACTGGTGCCCTTACTCCTCTCCTGGAGGAGAGTAGTGGCGTCGTCGGGGGTGACTAAGGTATGCCTCGGGCGGCGAATCTTACTTATGCGGGAGGGAGTGTAACAGGCGGCTGCTTTAATCGGGGGTTGGGGTGTTTTATGCCACAGTCGAAAAAACGCTTTGAAAGGCGTTTCATGAACTGTTAGATAGTGGGCATTCGAAGGTCTATGTGAAGATTCACATTTCGGACATAGAAGGGGGCTCCCGTAACCTTTCTGAGGAAAGATTCTGAAGGGTCTGCATCTTATGAAGATGGCGGGGCTTTGCGTGCGCAAATACAACGCAGGCATAGGTCATGATGGGACGGATGACTGCGGTGTAGATGCACAATTTGCACTTTAGAGACAGTTTACTGCGCGCGGTCAATAGAAAGTGGAGTCTACCGAGAGCGAAGAGGCGCGCGAACGAGCCATCCTTATGTGCTCACTGAAGGTGATGTGATGGTCGATCTTCAAACCTAAGTATTTAGCTCGCTTCTCCCAAGGGATCGTCTTGCCATACATAGTGATCGGACTAGAAATATTTTTGGCAATTGATTTTTATTTACCTAAACAAATTGGAGCCATACAGTAAACACTTCTGAGCACCAAAGTAGTTTGATACAGTAATTGACATAATTTATAACTAAACAATTTGCGGGAATCCACTGGATGCAAGAAGGGCAGGACTGGTTGTTGTGATAATGCCTGGGGGAGGCCTATCCCTCAAGCATTGGAAATTATAATAATAATAATAATAATAATAAACGTTTATTTTCTCCACCACATTATGACAAGTTGGTACAGTACATAATTGTGTGTACAAAAATACAAAAATACATTAATGTTGTGGAGACTGGAGCCTGTACTAGGAATACCTGTGTTACAGGTCTCCAGGCCTCCAAACGACACGGACAAGTGACACTGATACAAACGTCTACTAACAGATGACAATGATAATGGGATGGAAATAAAAATTAATAAAAGAAAATAATGCAAAACAAGGAACAAAAAAAACAAAGCAAATTAATAAATTAGACAGCAAAGTAGGGTGTGTGGGTGTGTGAGTGTGAGTGTGAGTGTAGGTGCGTGGGTGTGTGGGTGTGGGTGTGGGTGAGTAGTGAGTGTGTGTGTGATATTCAAAACTTTTCTTACTATGGTACAACTTAGGAACATGTCGAGCTGCTATTCATGAGATGACTTCCAAGAGTCTCTCAGTAGCTTCATAATCGTAAGATTGAAGCCAATTTCGGACTTTAATTTTGCAATTGAATATGGATAAGGAGTAGATGGAAATGGCTTTATTGACTTTGTTGTAAAGGTAATCTCCTAGGAAACAAAAGAATCTACGGCTGAAGCTGGTTTTGAAGGACCTGGATTTACAGACTGTGTGTTTGCGTCTCTTGTTAAGGGTTTCGACAGGATTGTATGGGAGTTGAGTATGCTTACGAATGATGGTACTTAAAATGAATAATTGGCGAACTGTCAGTACTTTGCACTGGTGGTAAAGTTCTTTCGTTGGAAAGAGAAAGGGAAGTTTACGACCAACTTTAAGAACAGCTCTCTGAGCTCGCTCCAGCCTCAGCAAGGATGTCTTTGGGGCTCCGCCCCATGCCGTTATGCAATAAGATAAGATAGACTGAACTAGTGCATAATATACGGTATCAATGGTCTTAGTTTCCGCCACATGGCGGAGATTCTTGAAAACGTATATCAATTTTCGCGTTCTCGCTGTAAGTGCGTCTACGTGCGGCTGAAAACTAAGACGGTCGTCAATCTGAACACCCAAATATTTGACAACAGCCGCTTTTTTGAGCGTAGGACATGAGCAAGGATTGTCTTGCAGGAACGAGCAAGTGTGTGAAGTTATTGTAAGACTTGCATATGATGGGTTCGCGTGATTTTTCATCGTAAAGGGAATATACATAGTCTTAGACACATTAAGAGTGAGTTTATTATTTTGTAGCCATTCTGCGACCATGTCAAAACCGAGCTGAGCATTTGAAAATACTTCTTCCCATGAGTCCGCGTGGAAAAGGAGAGCTGTGTCATCCGCAAAGGTGATGATTCTGCCACCATGCAATTTGAGGTTACAAAGGTCGTTGATGTACGTCAAAAATAATGTGGGGCCAAGGATACTACCCTGTGGTACCCCATACGTGATGTCACGAATGAACGTGAACGTCACGTGATGTCAATTATGGGCTCAGATGATGATAATGAAGGGGTGGATAAGATTCTTACAAACACTTTTTGTTGCCAGACCAACGGCACGGCTCAACGAAGCTTGTCATTGGCGCCAGCTAAATTATAGTGGTCGCCGCTTAAAACTGCGGGGTAATTGCGTAACACACTAACAGTAGGAATGGCTTTCATTTTGACAGTTCAACAACATTTATTGCGTTATTTACGTTGTTGAGCAGACAAATTTATCGAACATATAAAAAAAAGAATCCATTGCTTCATATGTTCGAAAAATTTATTTTGCTAGTTAGCAATAAATAGGCTTCAAAATGATTCAGATTGTGATTGATAGTGTTACGCAATTAGGGTGCTGTTTCGATAGAAATCATTGGTTTCGATTGTGGAGTTCGACCACGCTTTGTATCATAAATTAGCCGGCGGGCGTTACCGAACATTGTTGCAGGACACACCAATGAACTATTGTAAAAATAACTAAATTTCATGTTTCCTGTAACTATCGTAATTAACTTCGTTTTCCTTTTTTCGGCCACAATATTTAGTAATATTGTATTTTGTACTTAAGGTTATTTACCTATGTTCAGCGGGGTAATTACGTAACACACTAACAGTAGGAATGGGTTTCATTTCGACAGTTCAACAAAATTCATTACGTTATTTACGTTGTTTGAGCAGACACATTTTTCGAAAATATGAAGCTAAGGATTAGCAATAGGCTACAAAATGATTCAGATTGTGATTGATAGTGTGTTACGTAATTAGGGTGCTGGTTATTCCGTTACCATATTAATTAATTTTCAATTTTAAAACATGTACGTAATATTGAATAACTAAATTATAACATTTATTTTGATTGATTAAATTAAACTCTTTTAGAAGCCTCGTGAAGGCTGCAGGAATCCGCTGGATGCGAGAAGCACAGAGCCGTTCGAAGTGGCGGTGTTTGGGGGATTTCTATGTCCAACAGTGGACGTCTTTCGGCTAAAATGATGATGATGATCAGTATTAAGACACATTTGCCTGTATAAAATTAACAATAATGCTCTCATAACAAAACAAGTAACAACCTTATGTATTAATTTAAAACATTAATTTTATACTTTTTACTGTGCCCTACAGGGTCCGTAATTGTACCTTAGCTTTAAGTCCATTGAAAGATCTTCACACATTATGAAATGCAAATAAAGATATGAATATGAACAGCAATCTCCAACTGATTTGTCAAGCATCGTGATGCTGATGACTCCACAGCATAATCCCCTCTGATCTCAATCACTGACTGCAGTCATTGAAGGGCATGTTGATTTATGGACACTAATTTTTCATAGCCCAAGTATTAGGAGTTTAGAACTATGCTCTCTAGAATTAAACTCTTAACTTTAGAAAATTTAAATGTAAATTATTCAAATATCTCCTACTCGACTAATGATTTTATGAATGAAAAGTTGACTTAAATATTAGGAATTAATTTTATTATTCTCTTCTTATTATCTCTTGAACTTAATTCAATCTTCTTGACATTTCTATTACTAATATTTGACTAATTTGCAATTTGAATTTTATCCTAATTCATTTAATTCAATGTTATAGTAACTAAGAAGCTAACCAACACGCGAAAATGTATTTGTACGCCGGAAACGGCAGAATATTATGAACTGTAAAAACTATGTAACATCTCTGTAACAATATTCTGACAAATAAATGGACTATTACTATTACTATAGTTCTCGCGTTTTAACATGGCTATAGCGGTCATTGCCCTTTCTCTAACATCTCTCCATAGGAACCCAAACAATAAACTAGGAATGGTTTTTCGTTATTAGAACATGTTGAAGATCACGATAGATATTAATTCAGGACGTTAACGGACTTTAATTCTCAGTTTTTTAAATTAAAAATGCTATAAAATGTAGGTGGGGTCAATGACTGCTGTGGACATACTAAATGCGACAGCTAAAGATGGGAATCTTTTTTGTCTTCTGATCTTTTTTTTTGCCACGAAGTTAATGATATTGACAGACACGCCTAACAGCATAGTCGATGTATTTAAGTGTACAATGGACAATAATATTATTAACACTCGTTTATTTTGTATCCTTAATTAAAATAATTCTTACTCTGATTTATATAAACATTTTCCTTAGCAAAACTGTTGTGATTATATGTTGTAGGTAATAATTAAAATGAATTTATTAGTATATAAAATACCTCAAAATTAAGTTATACATGCTATACGTTATCCTATTAATATTATAAATATGAAAGAGTGCATGTTTCGATGTTTGTTACTCAGTCACTCAAAAACGGCTGAAAGGATTTGGACGAAATAGATCGTTTTTAACCTGGATTAACACATAATAGGATACTTTTTATCCTTGTAGTACGTTCCCGTGGGATACTTTCCGACATCCACGCGGGCGAATCCGCGGGCAAAAGCTAGTAAATTATAAAGAGTTAATTATACACCAAAAAAGCGTTAACTTTTTTAAAGGTAAAAGTTAATGCATTCATGGTTTAGTTTCGATTTTTAGATCTAAAACTGTAAAACATTAGAATTAATATGGTAAATTGTTGGCACTATAGCACTGAAAATATGTTTTAGACAAAGTGCTATTTAAAAACCAGCTTTTACAATATAAACAGACTACATAACATCACGCCTGTATTTCCCAAAGGATCAGGCAGATGTGTACCTATAGTACACTCACATTTCGCCAGTTATGTTTAAGTCCCATGTAATAGGGGCGAGCCTATTGCCATCAACTGGACTCTAATCCAGGCTGCAGGCTGCTACTGAGAATTTCCAGAAGGAAAAACCCATTATCACTTTGCCCGACCCGGGAATCGAACCCAGGTCTGCAGTAGCGCTTGCGACCACTAGAACAAAGAGGCAGACCTATTAATTTACTGACGACAGTCCATTCTTTCATGTGCTACAATTTCATTTTATTTCTTTACTTAAAATTTGCCCGACCCGGGAATAGAACCCAGAACCTCACGCTCGTCAGCTGCGCTTGCGACCACTAACCCAGGGAGACTGTCTAACAAACAGACTAGATTCAATATAACTGACTTACAGATTTCATTATCAGTAGTCAGTTACGTTAGTCATAAAACCCTTGATAGATAACATATACCATTTCATTAGAAAACCGCCACAGCTATCTAAGATATTCAAATAAAACATGTTACTCGGACAAAACAAAAGGCTTATATTGAAATAACATGCTTTATCTTAAGAAAACAAAACAATACTATCAGTTGTTATCATAATTATCTACTCACTTGCCAGTTGATAAGCACATATTTAGATATGCTTCCATTTGTTTGGTCCACTTTGAGGAATGCATACTGTATTTTGCCACTGTTAAACTCGTTAAGAAGTTCATCGATGCCTCCGTCACCTTTGTCGATAAATTTTAAGTCGTTTGATTGACCATCATAGCCAAATAAGGCCCTGAAAAGAGGAATAAAAGTTCTGTTTTGACTAAAGATAAAATTAATAACATATTTTAATTGGAATAAAAGTTCCTGTTTTGACTAAAGTAAAAATTAATAACATAATATTTTAATTAAATCCGCATTAAGTATGCCATTGTGCAGTACCTACTTTTATTGTTTTACTTGAGCATATAGTTTTAATAAATAAATATTTAAAATTGTTAATGGATTTCTAATTTTAATTTTATTTAAAAAATTAATTTTAAATATTTTGCTGTGCCCTACAGGGTCCGTAATTGTACCTTAGCTTTAAGCCATTGTAATTTTTTTAAACATTATGTAATGCAAATAAATATATGAATATGAATAAAGTTTTTGTAATTGCCTTATTGGTAATGTTTTAGTGTAGATTGCTATATGTATAGTGAAAATCCTTGAGTATGTCCCATGGACTCTTGGGTTGGGAGTCAAAGATGGTACCAACCCTGTTACATAGCCGATCATTTTACCGCAGATATTAAGCTATTATTGCTAATACAATAGCAAAATAGGGAAAAGACAAATTACTTCTTATTTGATCTATATCAAGTTTATATACTTATATGTGACCTCTGAGTTTGTTTCGGCCTTTCTTCTCAGAGTAGTCAGATAGGAAACGCCAACCTCATCTAGTTTAGAAAATATGATTGACGTGTAAAAGTGTTTGTATATACCTACTTATAGAAACAAAATCAATTTTTATTTATAAAAACAGCCTTACATACAAGGGCTATAAGATTTCCTATGTTTTGTAAGTATCTTAGTTTTCATTCATCATAATATTGAATGTTTTGAATGTGAGTCACGATCTGAATGATTAATATAGGTATTATGTCATGATTAGATAATCTTAGTAAAAGGATGCTCTTTAATCATCCTGCGTACTATAAGGATTTAGACATAGATTATTATTCCATTTATACCCATTTATCCGTACAGAACTTTGGTGTTGATTGAGGAAGGAAATGATATTGAAGTATTTTATCTCATACTACACTGCTAGTACAAATTACTAGTTTTTGATGCATTATGTGAATGCTACATCAATTTGTTTTCATTTCTATAGTGTAAGCAATCTTTATAGACACATTAGCAGAGTTGTGGAGATTTAAACTCAAATTATAAGCCATATCTGTTCTAAAATTGCTGTAAATGGATTTGATTGCATATAATCTACACCCAACACTTGATTGCAAATAAAGGAGTGGTACCTGCTTATGGTAGGGTTACATGCTAATTGAAAAAATCAGGGCAACAACCAAACTACTTTTATGTTTTCACAAACGTAGTTTAATTACGACCGCTTTTGGTAAATGGAATGCAAGCGCAAGTGAATGCACTGTGTATTACTCCAATCTATTGTCATCACTTATAAGGACCACTGTAAACGCCACGCTAATGAATTCAATTCATCATTTTAATCAACGGCGGTTGTTTATTTAATTTCCCTAGCAAGTAGGTCGACTATATGAAGATTTGGACTCACCAGTTGGTATCAGTTTTCTCGTCTAACACTTCCTTCCACCCAGCGACTAACGCCTGCTTGTGTTTATCTAAATTTATGGCCATTTTACATTATTTGTACTAACTCCTACGCGAAATAAAGAAGCCGAATTGCAGGAAAAAAGCAAAATAAAACGCCGATAAATCGCCTGACTCACAACAATTTTTGCCACAGATTAAAACTCTGAAAAGGTTTTTGAACTTTGTGTGTGACAGCAAGAATAAAGTGTTGCCATATCAAATTAACAAAAAGAATCTAACCTTTTTGTAATATCTATTCCAAAATTAAACGATTTTCATGTTGGTGCTGCACACTTTAATTTATATTTTTAGTAAAATATTCAGTGTCATCATTAAATATCGTCCTAAATGGAGATAGCTCAACGGACTCATAGTCAAAAGCAAAACATAACAATAAAACGCCTAGCAAAAATGTGATCCACTTTACTTTCGTACGGAAACAATCCATCTTGCTCATATATTATTCACAGGCATCCTCAAGATTCCCCTACCACATTTTAAGGTACCTTTATGATTTATTAGCCATTACTATCTGCCGTTCCCATGTATTTCAACAATCTTGGATTTCCCCTTGCGCGCGCATTCAATTTTTTTTAAGCAAGCCCTTAACACCGTGGGTAACGCAGAAACTTTCATTCATAACAAGCGGCACTCGGTAGTCACGACAGAGATCGCTTGGTGGACAAACGCCGCGGAAAATTCGCCATGGCTTATTTTTGTCTAACATAAATAAACTGAATAAAAAATGTGGGTAGACGTGAGTGCGCGCGAAAAACAAAATTACACCACACAAACAAACGGATCTTTTATTCCTGGGTAAGTAAATGTTTGCAGTTTATGTTTTGCTTGATAAGGAAAATATTGGAGGGAAAGTGCGTTCTGTGTTAAAGCACGGCACATAAAAATACTATCGTGTGTAATAAAAATTAATTCTGACGTCAACGTTTTTATTGTTGGAGCCTTTAACGTATTAATTGTTATGTTAACATAGTCAGGCATGTACGGTTTGTATAATGTTTACCATACTGATAGTTTAGGGCTGATCTTAAAAGTAGGATAAGAAACTAAACAAGAGCCCGAGAGACAACAGATGTACCTAAAAAATTAGTAATTCATTTAAGTGCCAAAGTATACGTTTTTACAACAAACTCCCAAGTCTTGTTAAAGAACTGAGCCTCAATAAATTTAAATCATTTATTAAACAGAAACTCTGTCAAAAAGGTTTCTATAAAGTTAAAGATTACTTGGATGACAAAAAGGCTTGGGATTAACTAAGCCACTTCAATGTACCCCCAAGCAACAATCCATTTTTATACTGTGAATGAGTGTTTTAGAATTGATGATGTCCTTATATAATAACTTATGGTATTTTTGATGATTTTTAAAGAGTAAACTGTCTGTGAATGTGAGTAGCATTCAGGCTACATTGATTATCATTTTAATATTGTGAATGTGAAGACTATGTGGGTCATTGTTGCTTTTTTTTCTCTCCTCAGTTAATTTTAATCATGGTCTGGCAGTTTGAGTAATTTTTGTGGCCTACCCAAATATCTTTTCTTTGGTATTGTTCGTCGAATCGTTGAGCTCCTTAAGTTCTGAGTTGAGCTACACGATTACTGACAAATGTGTGCACTAGCTGGACAGGTCCACTCAATCTGTGTGGTTTTTCCTCAAAAGACCATCTCAGACACAAATCTACATGGTCTTCACATGATCTGACCAAGATTATGCCTGGACTTTAAAAGAGACTGTGACCTCTGAGTTTGTTTTGGCCTTTCTTCTCAGAGTAGTCAGATAGGAAACGCCGACCTCATCTAGTTTTTAAAATATGATTGACGTGTAAAAGTGTTTGTTCAAACCTACTTACAGAAATAAAATCATTTATCATTTATCATTTACCTAATAGTGATCAATTTAAGATTTATTTTTAAGGATACTTACTAAATGCACTATTGTCAATATTTTTTTTTTTTTAATATTTTAATATACAAAAGTTGCCCACTCAAGAAACGCATTCAAAGAAAGTGCTCAAGCTGCATTTCAGTATACAAGCGCGTGACTATTTCTTTCTGTATCAGCCCTTTCGACGAGGAGCCCTTTATGAGCCTCTTCGGGTGACGTTCAGTGCTTCATCATTGTAGGTACCTGTCTATTAGTAATTACACCAGTACAATAACTGTGAAGTCAACAATTCTATACATAGAAACAATATTGTGTGCCAAACTTATGGCGTGAAGTTTACGATTATTTTCTTGAATTACTACGACGACAGCGTACAGCACGTATGGATACTATTAAGGTAAGTAATATTTATTTATATAGCTACACCATAGATAAATAAATTCAATTAAAAATCCATTAGATACCAACATGGAGAATTTTCCGGAGGGCACCTAATTTTCTTTTAATTGCACCAAGGAGTTCTGGATTTTTTTTTCATTTGAGCCGGTAGTTAGGTTATAGGTACGTGAAACGCAAAGTCGCCAGCAGGTCAAGCTACACGAAACTGTCAAACTCCAAGGGATTTTAAACCTTAAAATGTTGATGGTTAAGTTCAAAATCGAATGAACAGAGCACCTGCCATCTTATCTCTACGGCATTATGCCTAAGGCATTAAGTCCGCCTTTGTATGTTATTGTGTGCGAGAAGTTTAAATAAATAAATAAATAATAAACGAGAAAATCTGACAGTTTGTGGTAACCAGATGTGCTAGTGACTGTACTTAGCAGAGGTATACCTACTTAGCCGATTCTCTGTTGAAGATATGATCACACGTTTAGCTGGTGTATCACTGCGGTTGAAGACAAATGACAATCAGGCGATTTCTCACGGTAAACGGTTGCTGGTTGAGATTTACTGAGTTTTCCCCACAATCATCATCTTTGTAAACAAACTGTTATTTAACATGTGTTTTTAAGAACAGCATTCAGTACCTACCTACCTTAAAGGTGCGCCGGCTGTCGCTGAAAACCAGCGCTGGGGCTCTGTCTCGCATAGGGTCGTAGCATTATGCTGAGTGACTGCCGTTTTGCGTGGATGTGACGCATATTTTCCCCCAATTCGTAATTTTTTTGTGTTTGTGTGTTTTTTTTTGCGTCATGTTTACCGCAAATAAATGTATTTTTTTATTTTATTTTTTTAACAGCAAGTACTTACCTAGGTCACGTGGGATTTCAGATTATAGTAGTAGTAGTAGTAGTAGCGTTTATTAGAATGTTTATATTCAGCAGAAGGCTTGATAGAACTTAGGTACCTATGGGTTATAACGACGATAAAGTCAACAAGTTCCAGGACTGCCACCCACACCAGTCCCTCGTCTCAAACATACAATCTGCCTAGCCTCTTCCTCCCCCTCGACCTCTTGTTGGGGTCGGCTTCTAGTCTAACGGGATGCAGCTGAATACCAGTATTTTACATGGAGCAAATGCCTATCTGACCTCCACAACCCAGTTACTGGGTAACACGATACCCCTTGGTAAAACTGGTTGTCAGACTTCTGACTACCCGTAACGACTGTCACTCGCCTGACTATCATTAATTTACAGGCTTACATAAAATATAATTTTCAACCTAACAAAACGAATCAGTAATATTTTTCCACCAACATTAAGTAAAGTCTGTAGCGTGCCTAGAAAGCCTATTAATGAAAAAATCTATAAAATTCTTTACAAAAATGCCTTTCAAAGTTTCTTCGCTAAAATGTGAAAGAGAATTACCTAACGAACAAATTGTTCGCGAAACTTATGTAGGTATGGCTAAATTAGGAGAAATGCCGTGTGATATAAATAATCAGGGATTGCTTTGGTTAAGTTATTATGTAGGCACAAGGTATAATTTGCTTGGCATTATTTATATGTCCAAATATTGTAGTACTTAAAGAAAGAAAAAGTATTTATTCACACAGAAAGGTCACAAATTAAACTAAACACAATAACAAAAAAAAAATGATTAAGTATATAAAAAATGAAACTTTTAATTTAGACTTAAGGCTCATACACACTGGCGCGACGCGACACCCGACATAAAAGCGCCGCTCGTCGCACGACATGCGCTGCCTTTGTGGCGGGCCGGGCGTCGCGTCGCGCCATTGTGTACGAGCCTTTAAGCTAAGTACGAACTACCTCTAGGTAGTAACTTGGAATAAGTAATAGTTTTTTAAAAGTAGGTATTCAAATGAACAAGAGGTACCCACCTACCATTATGTGAGTATTTAGATTGAGAGTGACCCCTCTTAGGTGGCCAAAAACCTCATACACGAACCCATAGCAGTCCACTGATAGATCCAAATTGAAAATCTCGGCCATAATCAATGCCAAAAACTTGTCAAAAATGTACGTAAATCCATACTAAAATAATATTACAAAGCTGAAGAGGTTTTTCGTTTGGTTTTTTTTTATTTCAACGCGCTAATCTCTGGAACTTCGAACGAAAAGAATTTTTCAAATCCGGCTGGATAAGAAAAAATATTTTTGCATTTCATAGCCCTATTTTTGAGGAAGGGAATTTAACATCACGCTACGACCTTTAGGAGCCGAACAAAGAGCAAAAAAAAAAGTCGGAAAGAACGATAAACGAAAACGCAGTATCGCGTCTTTCAAATTAAACGGCGGGTGAAACTGTGAGGCACAGCTGGTTATATACAGGGTCAAATTAAATTAGCTAGCAAAACTCTGCAGACGTGATGGATGAGTATCGACTATCGATACCTAAACACGACAAAACATAAATTAAAAAAACACGTGTGGCACTCTGGGACTGCCGCGGTATAGCTATTGCATAGCATTTTTTATCAACTTATGCAATTATAATATATTTTTTTTATTTTTTGCAGTATTTTTTTTTTCTTTGATATTAATTCAAGTACAGTCGTACCATATACATACACGTTAAGCGAACGCTCGGCCGAGCTACATCGTAGGCGGAGTGGGGGGTGTTAGGTTTTATTTTCGTTACGGAATTTCTTGATTCGGTCGCCGCGCTCAAAGCCCGCGATAAAAGCTATGCAATAGCTTAAAAATATGTTTTTTGCGTGGTCAATGTCCGTTGGTAGTATTGTTACTTTAATAATAAGTTGAGAAAATCTGTTTTCTTTTGTATTATCGTGATTAGATATCGGTACCCATCACGCCTGCGGAGTTTCGCTAGCTAATTTAATTTGACCCTATATAAATATAAATACGACGTATTTTTGGCAGATTGAGATCTATGATTAAAACTGACGTTAGAATGCGAAATTACGGGAATTGGTGTTATTTTATATTGAGGACATCAACATCGTACTCTACAACATTAGTTAAAAGAGGTACAAGCTCGGCGTCTGAAGGGATCCCAATCCTACTAGGACTTCTAATAAATTAGACGTAAGTTCTAGACGTAAGTTTCTAGAAGCCAACGTATTACATGGTATTGTTCATAATCACTTTGATTCCATTGATCTCACGAGTAAGTTGTGTTATGTGGTCCCCCGCACTGTAAATAAGCGTAGTGTCCGTGCAGGTACATTGTTCGCTGTAAATACCTGTCGGACTAATTCAGGACTTCGTTGCCCTGTTCGTCGTATGGTGGAATCTTATAATCGCAATTTCATTGATATTGATATTTTTGTATGTTCTAAATCGAAATTCAAATCCAATGTTTTTAAAATCTTATCTAATGATAATAAAAAATAATGTAATGAATGAATGTATGTAATGAGTCCCTTATTCTAAATTTAATTTATTGTAACCATTTTAATTATTTTTATTAATGAATTGTATTGTACTGACAATTCCTTTTTTATTTTGTATAATCTTAATTCTTATTTGTGATAGTAAGGAACAATCCCAAAATTTTAATCTTATCCAAAAATTTATATGTATTTTTATTTTCTTTTTTAAGTACTTTATTAATCAATTGTATTGTATTTTAATAATCATTTTTTTATTTATTTTTTATATATTTGAGTATTGCTAATCTAGTGGCACTTTTTACGTAATCCTAATTTTGTTACCATGCGGATAATGTAGTGGGCTGCAATATTGTTAATTCTTTTTATTATTGCTATTTGTAAACATTTTATATTGTAGCTGTTTATTGTCCCTTAATAAATAAAATAAAATAAAATAAATTATTCTTTAATTGATTGGAAATGTCACCAACCTTCCTAGCCGTGCTGCAACAGTTTTATCTAAGTCCTTCATCATTGAACTTATTGAATTACTTTTCTAATTTGTATGAATGCCTTGTTTACATTCACAACCGGCCATTTATTTTTAGTCACGATATTCTTATTATTATACTTAAAATAAATGTTAAAATAAGTATTGTTTTGTACGGAAATGAACCAAAATAGAGACGGCCTTTTTAGCCGATTACGATCGGAATTCAAAGGTCATGCATATCGTTAGTAGGGTTCGGATTTTGTCATGAAAATATAATAGGTATCATGACAAATATTCGGTGAGAGTGACTTTCGGAACTTCAAGGTCTTCCTTTTAATCTGGTATCACATGATCGGGAAGCCAGACAAAATGACAGTCGGGGTATTATTTATAAGATTTTTAAGCTATTGCATAGCTTTTATCGCGGGCTTTGAGCGCGGCGACCGAATCAAGAAATTCCGTAACGAAAATAAAACCTAATACCCCCCACTCCGCCTACCATGTAGCTCGGCCGAGCGTTCGCTTAACGTGTATGTATATGGTACGACTGTACTTGAATTAATATCATTGAAAAAAAATACTGCATAAATAAAAAATAAATAAATAATTATAATTGCAAAAATTGATAAAATTTGCTATGTAATAGCTTTACCGCGGCAGTCCCCGAGTGCCACACGTGTTATTTTTTTGTGTTTATTTGTATAGTTAGTTACTTAATCATTTAATTTAGTACCTAGAATAAATAGTTAATTGTGTTAAATATTGTAAAACTTATGTAAGTAAGTAAACCAATAAATAATAATTTAATAAATGTCAAATGAATAATGGCTCCCACATTGTGATATGGAAGATTTTTGACATGCTATTGCTTGGTTTTGTGACATCAATGACTCCTCTAGAAACGAAAAGGGAAGATTCTGGACCCCATGAACAGTGACACCAAAGTAGATGCATAGGTAACGCATGCGCGCGTAACTCTTTAACTTGAGGGTAGGGTAGATCGCAAGTTAACTTTACCCCAGTTCTTGATAAGGTTTATAAGATCCAGGAAACGTACTGCTAGGCACAAGTAGGTAACAACAAGAATACCTAAATGAAAATGCTGTTATAGAAAAGAAAAGAATTCTCATTCATCTTTCATATCAAAACATAACGAGTTACAACATATTTCTACTTATCAGAGCTAAAAGAGCCAATAAAAACGTAATCTTTTACTATTCTTCGAGTTAATAATGGCTGGCAGGTGTATTTTCTTATGTAAAGGAAACATCTATTTCTAGTCACGCTATATCTCCATAACAAGAGTTAATGAATTCAAATAACTGTGAAGAACAATGTGGAAGTTAATTGCAAGATAAATTGCAGTTTTATGACAACTCGTAAAGATTATAAAAGACTATGAGGTAGACCAACTGACCAAGGGCGTCATTTGTACCTCAAATCTTCGATGAATAATGCATCCAACAACATACAAATCATTGGCCTTCAAGGCGATTTAAAGTAGTTTTCATTCTTCAAGCTCAAAATTGTTCTTTTCGGATCTAGGGCATCTCAATTATTTTATCATTAGGTACTGTACTGATCACAACCACACCTTATCACAAGTGACTAGAGCAATAATGTTCTATTGTGCCTGCTGTGTGGCGATCAGTTTTAATAAAAGCAAATTGGCAACAGGGTACTAGCGCGTAGGAGGATGATACCGCTGCCCATCTTCTCTCGACCTTAACCCTAGACTAGTCTAGAGTCTATCTATTTCTACGTGAATGTATACTTATGCTCTATCCACCTATTCTTAAGGTCTATCCACACAGTTTTGGATCAAGGCTTTTCCGTCTCCAGGCCTTCCGGATCAGTGTTTTTTATGTGAAAGCATTCTTTGAATTTGGAACACTGACAGCCCAGATACGACCCTAAATACGAAAACTTTGTACTTAGGTGCCAATGTATGGAAAACGTTTAGAAGCAATTTTAGATGGCGTCGATTCCACAATAGACCACTTTCCATCCATAGACCCTCATTTTTTTGGGGGGAAATCATCAAAGGACCTCTCCCGCTCTGGGCAAAGCGGAAGGGCGTGTCAGACTCTTACTGACTAAAACCCACCCGTGTTCCTTCAGTTGCCTATGCGCCAGGGCCACGGTAACTCTTTCGAACAATCCGCGACGCTTATATACTTAAACATCTAACTCTTTAATAAGATACTCATGACTTAAAATGTAATCGAGTAATTTTTACATCACGAATGCTGCTCAGCCTATCAAAGCATTGCGTTAAACTCATTGTATTGATCGGGAAATGTTTTCTCAACGGAGAAAGTAGATGCATACTCGTATATATTGCCGTCACGGTGTTTACAAATGCGACATACTGATGAGCCGAGCTGGCTAAACATGGTAATTCGAATTCTTCTAGTGTGATCTGACGTGTTTTATTTGACAGGGAAAACTGTACTGATTAAAGCTATCATGATGTTTCGTAGGTCGATTTTAGCATAGCAAAACATCAACTTGCTCTATTAAAAATACTTAGAGGTCCTAGGTCTTGGTGGCTTTGTCCTTTGTTCTTCAGTCCTAGAGTTTGCCGGCCTTACAAATATTAGGGCACAGATTAGGAATGAGGGTTTGTTTTTCGTTTTTGTTTTCTCCACTATGCTCGGTCCTAGTTTTTTGGCGTCATCAGGACTGGCGTTGTTATTCGCTGGTCCTAAAGAAGCGGTCTTGCAATTTTTTCCACAGAAGTCTTAAACAATCCACTAACGGTGGTTGCACTTTGGATTAATTCTTCACAGCAGAACATACCGTTTAAAACGTTATCTCTGAACTTAATTTAAATACTTCTGCAGTATTTAACATGTGAATATTCATGGCCTTCTCGCTGATATATCGTTGGCACTCCGTACTTAACTGAGCAGAGAACACGAAAGTTTCGATGGCAATCTAAACGATTTCGTTCACGAGTTGACGAAGTTGAAAAGTAAGGAATTTACATACCTAGTAGGATCGTTGGATGAAAGGAAGATTGTGGAATGCCAGAATGCAAAGTATTGAGAAGTTTTTGCGTTTTACCATAGATTTCTAATCATTCATCGGTTGTAGGTTACATAACGCTATGCTATGCAGCATTGCATACGTTTTCTCAACAATGGCTTTATTCAATGGGGAAGAAACAAGAGTATTCAGCCAGTTCATTCATGTAGGTATGCGTTTGGTCCAATTAAAAAAAAAAAAAAGGTTTATTGCAGAAACTTGTACAACTTTTACAGTAAATCTTATATAGGGACCTCCTTTTAAGTAAATGATATACCTGTGCTAGGAGTTCCCGCTCTCCAATGACATAATAATTAATTGGTAAAAGTGATGTACAATATGAAAATAGAATTGAAACAATAAAAAAATTAAATAAACAATAAAACAAGTAAAATCCCAAATTAAACAGACAAGACTTGAACTATAACTAAATAATAAAAAAAAAGAAAAACTTACAAATATATCCTAAAATAGTATGTACGTGTGTGTGTGTGTGTGCATGTGCATGTGTGTATGTGTGCATGTGAGTATGTGTCTGTGTATTTGTGTGTTTATATTTTCAACCTCATATTGACGAAGTTTGCAGCAATAATTCAATGTCATCATAAGTGTTCAGTTTTAGCCATTGAACGTATTACTCGTATTGCCTTTTTGCAGTCTTTAGTAGTAATATCCAGATAAGTTTTCTCATGCGGGCCATGACCATATCTGTATGAGTATGCCAGGATAACCTTACCTTGGTTTTTTATGTGAGTTACTTTTTCAATTTTTTTACAAGAACAGTCTGTGCTAGATATATTATGACAAGTGTGAATTTTGAGAGTTACGTTAGGTCCAGGTTGAGTGTTGTTGTAAATTGTAAATGCAATATATTTTGTTTTGGAAATATTTAGTGTAAGAAGATGTGAGTTCAACCAGTTAGCAATCTTGGAAAGACCCTTTTCAGCAGATAATTGATTGATTGATGATTGATTTCATTTTGTTATTTTTTTTTTTTTTTAGAGAATTGCTATACTTATCTGCAAACGTAGCAAGCTTGAATATGAATTTGTAGGTTCGTGCAGGATAGATGGGTACTTTTTATCCGACTTCAAAAAAAGGAGGAGGTTCTCAATTCGACCGTATTTTTTTTTATGTGTTTTAGCTCAGTACTTTTTTCTGGGTGAACCGATTTGGATGATTCTTTTATTTATTTGAAAGCTGGTGCTTCACATGTGGTCCCGTTTAAATTTTATCAAGTAGGTACTGACCAGTAGTTTTTAGTTATCCCTAATAATGCGTATTTTATCCACTTAGTTTATATTGATGATGTTCTGTCATGGTTATTTACATATCAAGTAGTGGTATACGAATGTATGTGGGGTAGGTACCAAAACTACTTAAAAAGTGAAAAATAAAAACTTTTTTACAAAAAAATAACAAGCGACTTCCAAAAATTAGCGAAGCGAATGCCATATTGAAATTGAATGTGGCTCGCCAATTGATAATCATACAATCCATACATAAGGGTACAATTCAGTTCGTCTGTTTAGTTGTTTTCACAGCTAAACTGCTGAACCAATTTGAAATAGCCAAGAGCTTTTGTTTAAAAAAATAAGATCAAAACTGGACACAGGTAGAGCTAGTTTTGTGAATTCATATAAAGAAAGAAAGAAAAGAAACAAAATTTGTATATTTTGCACAAACAAAATACACAAATAAAAATTACGCAAAAGCCTCGTATTCAACAAAAAAAAAAGTTTAAGTTTGACAATTTTACCCGAAAGCCCAGAAATCGGTTACAAAGCCGATTTCCCCAGGGTCACTATGTGCGCGTTGTCTATACAATCTACACCACGGTCTGGTGGAATAGCAGGTTAATCTCCAAACTACTTAAGTACCGGATTTTAGTAAACCACTATCTAATCTAGTTTAACCTATTTTTAGGGAAGATTATCGTGCTAATACTGCTTAATTAAAGCCTCCCACGGACAGGCGCAACGCGACAGCGCTACACAAAGGCCCCCGACCCGCTCGTCGCGCGACACGTGATGCTTTTGTGTCGGGCCGGTCGGGCGTCGCGTCGCGCCAGTGTGTACTAGTCTTAACACGTAGGTAGGTACAGTTAGCTATAAAAGCATTTAGGTGTACCAACCGAAACATAATTTTGGTAGGTACGTATTGCGTAGGTACCTATCTATTCACATTTTTATTTCGGGATTGCCCGGCTAGTTACGACCTGGAACGGAGATCTTTGTCATGAGCTAACCCGAAAGAATATTATGAAGAAAACTGTTAACATAATCCTACTAATATTATAAATGATAAGTTTGTGAGGATGGATGGATGGATGGATATTTGTAACGCTCACGCAAAAACTACTGAACGGATTTGGATGGAATTTGGAACACAGCTAGTTTATAACCTGGATTAAAATGTAGGATACTTTTTATCCCGGTAGTATGTTCCCGTGGCATAATTTCCGACATCCACGCGGGCGAGGCCGTGGGCTCAAGCTAGTATGTAAATAAATGTCCCACTAAATAATCATAGATCTATGCACTAAGTTATGGCATACAAACATAAAATTCTGTTCACGAAGAGTATTAAGCTTTGATCAAAGTTTTATAAAACCTAATTAATAACATAGCAAGAAATTATAAAATTAACTTCAGAAACTTGTCCTAGAGTTTAGAACTATTAACATTTCCTAGAACAATTTCTCACTATTATTATAAGCGATGAATAAAGTAGAGGCACTTTCAACATTCTCAAAGTATCAAAGATTAATTTCTTGGCTATGTGTATGATTGACGACCGAATTTACTTACTTAATTTATTACAGACAACAAAAACAAGGCATTTTAGTTAATAGGCTCGCTCATCACCCCTCAGCCCAGTTCATTTCCGGTATCGCTGCTTGCTTAGTAAGCGGAAAATGGAAATGTCCGATGGCAAAATATGATAGTGCTATCGGCTTTTGCCTCGTTTCTACTTAATTTTCGTATGTGGTAATATGTTATCTGCTCGATTTTTGTGCTGGCAATATTTTCTGTTCTCAATATGGCCGTTATAAAAAAGATTTGCCCTTCACTACTTGCCTATTCATTTTTATATTCCCTACAGCACTAACCTATATTTAGCACATATTTTCCAAGCTTCGAACTTTTATTAAAACGAAATCTCGAATAGGACGTGAGATTTACTCCAAGGAATAACATTTTATTTAGGTAAATGATAAATGATAAATGATTTTATTTCTGTAAGTAGGTTTGAACAAACACTTTTACACGTCAATCATATTTTAAAAAACTAGATGAGGTCGGCGTTTCCTATCTGACTACTCTGAGAAGAAAGGCCGAAACAAACTCAGAGGTCACAGTCTCTTTTAAAGTCCAGACATAATCTTGGTCAGATCATGTGAAAACCATGTAGATTTGTGTCTGAGATGGTCTTTTGAGGAAAAACCACACAGATTGAGTGGACCTGTCCAGTCAGTGCACGCATTTGTCAGTCATCGTGTAGCTCAACTCAGAACTTAAGGAGCTCAACGATTCGACGAACAATACCAAAGAAAAGACATTTGGGTAGGCCACAAAAATTACTCAAACTGCCAGACCATGATTAAAATTAACTGAGGAGAGAAAAAAAAAGCAACAATGACCCACATAGTTTTCACATTCACAATATTAAAATGATAATCAATGTAGCCTGAATGCTACTCACATTCACAGACAGTTTACTCTTTAAAAGTCATCAAAAATACCATAAGTTATTATATAAGGACATCATTAATTCTAAAACACTCATCCACAGTATAAAATGGATTGTTGCTTGGGCATTGAAGTGGCTTAGTTAATCCCAAGCCTTTTTGTCATCCAAGTAATCTTTAACTTTATAGAAACCTTTTTGACAGAGTTTCTGTTTAATAAATGATTTAAATTTATTGAGGCTCAGTTCTTTAACAAGACTTGGGAGTTTGTTGTAAAAACGTATACTTTGGCACTTAAATGAATTACTAATTTTTTGGAGCCTAGTCGAGGGCACAATAAGTAAATCTTTGTTTCTAGTATTAATGTTATGCACGTCGCTGTGTTTGGAATATAGATTAATATTCTTTTTTACATAAATCAGGTTCTCATATACATACTGAGATGCGACTGTCATTATGTTTATTTCCTTAAATTTATCCCTCAGTGAATGCCTACAACTAAGGTTATAAATTGCTCGAATGGCTCGTTTCTGCAGCACAAATATAGCCTGAATGTCGGCTGCATTTCCCCACAGCAAAATGCCGTACGACATTACACTATGGAAATAACTAAAATATACTAATCGAGCTGTTTCGACATCAGTCAAATGACGGATTTTATAGACCGCGTAGGCTGCAGAGCTTAGCCGCTTCGACAATTTGGTTATATGTGGGCCCCACTGTAGCTTCGAGTCCAAAGTAATACCTAAGAACACAGTGGTGTCCAAGAGATCCAATTCCGCCCCATTAACTAGTACATTGGTTTTCACCTGCTTAACGTTAGGTGTCAGAAATCTAATACATTTAGTCTTTTTCTCGTTTAAAAGTAAATTATTAACACTAAACCAATGTACTATTTTAGCGATAGCATTATTTACATCATCAGTAATCATCTGTTGTCGTTTAAGCTTAAATAAAAGTGATGTGTCATCTGCAAATAACACTATTTCATGACTATTCTTTACAAGGGAAGGTAGATCATTAATATATACGAGAAATAAAAAAGGGCCAAGAATTGAGCCCTGCGGAACTCCCATAGTGACAATAGAACCCGGGGATCGCTTGCCGTTAACGTCCACTCTTTGGATCCTATTATCCAAATAAGAGATAAGAAGATCCAAAGTAGTGTTTCTAATACCATAGTGATGCAATTTCCTGACCAATGTATCATGAGAAACACAATCGAAAGCCTTAGACAAGTCACAAAAAATACCTAGGGCATCATGCGACTCTTCCCAGGCCTCAAAGATATGTGCAAGAAGCTCAACGCCAGCGTCGGTAGTAGAGCGACCCCTTAACTTTCCGTTCAAAAGAAATCCAAAATATATTAGGAAGACGTCAAATTGCAAACGTTCTTTATTTAATTTCTTATGTACTTAAGTAGGTAGGTAGGTAAGAAATTTGAAAAAAATCGGTTCTGAATATTCACTATATGTTTAGACACGGCGTATATTCTAGCAGCTACTTAAATAAAGGTAGATTATCTACCCACATATTGTTTCACGTGATTGTACCTACCACGTAGCCAGTCACGTGACGACTACGAGTAGCCGTTCGCGTTGGTTGCAAGCGGCCCAGATGGCTTGGACAAAGTAACATTCGATTAGCTATGACGCTAGTAGAAAAGACAAAAAATATATGGGGTTGTCATAAGCTATCGAAATATCGCGTGATAATAGTTCAACGAATAGAAATTAGCTAGACAATGTTAACATCATTCGATTCTATGAAACGAATCGACAGCGTCGAACGATTACTTCCATAGAGATGCGTAGCCAAGTGGCAATTTTTGATAAGCATTATCGCTAGTTTTCGGTTCGTAAGATGGAAACATTATTTATTATTAGCGAAAGCGATAGCGATTGTAGAAATAGAATCGCTCTGAAGCGAATGCCATTTGTCTAGGCCCTCAGTTATGGAAATCTCGTGGAAGGCTATTTACGATATACAGGGTGGGTTTTTGAGATGGGGCAGTAAGGGTACCTTTTACCTTAAGGGGGATGCGCTCAGGTAGCACGCGAAATTCAAAAATACTTAAGTACGTTTTTTTCCAATTTGCAGGTCAGTGTCAGGTTGTAAGTTGATTAAAATATGATTTGCGACCGTAACAAATATGGCTTTACAGAATTATAATCATTAGAATCAGCAACACAACTGCTTAAGTTAGAATTGCCTTCAAATATTATGATTTCATGAAATTGTTTTTCAATAGAGTAATATGAAACATTTGAGTTTCGCGGGCTAGCTACGGGAAAACGGTCTTAGGGGACTATCCATAACTTTTTGAGATATTTAGATCGGCATTCACAGATTTTGAAAAATATACAGTCAGCGAGAAAAATGGGCAATTTTCACAAAAACTTTTTGATGCCATTCGATTCGAAAGAAACGGGGTATTTTTCGCTATTCCAGATTAGGTACCTTAACAAAAGTTGTTCATATTCAAGAGTAGGTACTTTCACCCCCTAAAATATTTGCCAATACAGCAATAAAACCCGTATAATATGAAAAGTCCTACACCAACCGGGGTTTACCTCAGGTGCACTTGCATAGTACATATCTACAGGGATAATCGCCGGTTGGTGCCTAATTTCATTACTCGTACGTCTCCAAAGGTCCGAGACCCCAGCACCAAAATTACGTAACACACTATCTATCACAATCTGAATCATATTGAAGCCTATTGCTAATCCATTGCTTCAAAAATCTAAAAAACACAAACGCAGTAGGAGTAGATGACATAACAACCAAGGTAATTAAATTATGCGCACCATTCATATGTCAACCACTGTGTTATTTAATAAACCTATCATTTGAAGAAGGTACCTTTCCAGAAATATTGAAAAAATCTGTAGTCAAGCCACTTTTTAAAAAAGGAGAAAAAAGTGACATGAATAACTATAGGCCAGTGGCGCTGATACCAATCTTGTCGAAAATATTTGAGAAAATTATGCTGAAAAGACTTCAAGATTTTACAACACGTCATCGTATACTTAAAGATGAGCAATTTGGGTTTAGACAGAATAGTACCACTTCATTGGCATGTTTCAATTTGGTCAAGATTATCACCCAGGCTATAAATGATGGCTTACCAATTGCTGCGATTTTCCTAGACATGAGTAAGGCGTTCGATTTTGTAGACCACAAATTACTCTTACATAAACTAGAAAAATACGGAATAAGAGGCAAAGCGAACGACTGGTTGAGAGACTATCTAAATGATAGAAAACAATGTGTGGAAATCGCTAGAATACACAATAACAAAAAGATGTTACATAGAAGTGACTATCGAAAAAATAACTTCGGAGTGCCACAGGGCAGCGTATTGGGACCCTTCTTATTCCTCATTTATATTAATGATCTCCCAAATATCACTTGCCATAACACAATCTTGTTTGCTGATGACACAACCCTTTTTTTTTTTTTTTTTTTGGGTGGGAAATCATCAAATGACGTCTCCCGCTCTGGGCGGAGCGGAAGGGCGTGTCAGACTCTTACTGACTAAAACCCACCCGTGTTCCTTCAGTTGCCTGTGCGCCAGGGCCACGGTAACTCTTTCGAACAATCCACGACCCCGGCAGGCATCGGTCCTATCGGACCCCGTCAATGGTGCTGACATCTCTTTGAGGCGCGCGTGGAACACGACGCGCCGTCGACCCGGGCCTGGTCCTTCCCGGACGGCGAGCTGCCCATTGCTCGCCGTCCGCAAGCCCGCGCCTACGGTGGCCGGGAGTCGGCAATCGACTCCCGACGCCCAGGGTGTCTCCTCCTCCTGCGGCGGCTAGGGGCGCGAGGGCGTAGAGATTGCCTCTCCCTCTCGCGCTCCGCCTCCTCCTTCGCTAGCATTACTGCTTCGCAGAAGGAGGTGACGGCTTCCCATTCCCTCTCGCTCCGTACCATGGCCTGAACCAGGGCCGGACGCGAGAGGTCGCCGCCGCCGATCGCCGCCACGAGGACACGGCGGTGCTCCGCCCAAGCCGGGCAGACCTCCACCGTATGCTCCACCGTGTCCTCCGGTCGATCCACACAATGGTAACACCCGGGCGTTTCCTCCCGCCTTATCCGAAACAGGAACCTCCCGAAACAGCCATGTCCGGTGAGGACCTGCGTCAGGCGGAAGGTGAGGACGCCGTGGCGCCTCTCAAGCCACTCCTCAAAGAGGGGTCTTACCGCCGCAATTGTGGCGTGCCCTGCACTGGGTTGCGACAGTCGCACTCTCCATGCCGCCATGAGATCCCGCCGGAGCTCTGTCCGCTGTGCCGTGATTTCTCGCGGCAGCGGAGTTACGCCCCGGCGTTTCGCCTCCTCGCGCCACTCCCAAACGTGCGCGAGGACTGATGACACAACCCTCATTGTGAAATGTGAAAATCCAGACACCTATGAACTAGACATAAATAAAGCAATAAACAACGTAATAAACTGGTTACATTTTAACAACTTGCAAATTAATACGGAGAAAACTAAAATGGTCCAATTCCAAACACATAAAAGAACGCCATTGACGTTAAATGTTAAATATACTGATACTATCATCGAACAAGTTGCTAGTACTAAATTTTTGGGTATAAATTTGGATCAGAATTGCGACTGGAAAATGCACATCGATTATGTTTGCGATAGACTTGACAGATTTGTCTATGCAATAAAAAGATTAAGAGCCACGGTATCAACAGAAGCTGCTCTTTGTGCATATCACGGATACGTTCGTCCGTACTCGCTTATGGACTCTTGTTGTGGGGTAATTCGGTGGATATTTTAAAAGCGTTCAGAGTACAAAAAAAATGCGTACGTGCAATTTGTGGAGCCTGATATATGGATAGTTGTAAGCCCTTGTTTAAAAAGTATAATGTTCTGCCATTACCGTGTATGTACATTAGAGAATTATGCCTTTTTGTAAAACAACATCCCGAACATTTTACTAAACATAAAGATGTAAGTAAACGAAATGTAGCTCCTAGAAATAAAAATAAATTTAAACATGAGCTCTGTTTACCGCAATGCAGGCTCGAATTGTATAAGAGGAACTCGTACATAAATGCTGTTAAGGTATATAACAAATTACCGAACTCCTTTAAAGATTTACCTGTGACCATGTTTAAAAAAAAGGTAACGCAATGGTTAAAAAAAAAGTGCTTTTACAATCTCAGTGAATACATGTCAGATTGCGGAGAGAGAAACTGAAATAAATATGGGTATACACCATATTTTTATTAATTAATGTTCAAAAATTTGTGAATTAATACATTGGACATCTTATTAGTTACGACATTACCAATTACCATTTACAATAATATTTATTAAGGGTTAATCTGACATTATATTTTATCTCTTGAACTGACATAGGTATAGCTTTGACTTCATAATATTTTTTTTCCATGGATGTCCTAATGCATGAATCTTATTTGTTGTTGCTGTATTTTCTTTTTTATTTAATTAGTGTTGTGTAGGACAAAATTAAATATTTGCACACCATAAGTAGTGGTAGAATGTAAAGGGCCATTATAGTTTTAAGATCATACATTGTAAACCTACATTCTCGCAAATAAATGAATTTGAATTTGAATTTCATATGTTCGAAAAATTTGTCTGCTCAACAGCGTCAATAACGCAATGAATGTTGTTCAACTGTCAAAATGAAACCCATTCCTACTGTTAGTGTGTTACGTAATTACCCGCAGGGTCCCGAGAAATGTCAAAGACGAAAATAGTAATATTTTTATTGATCTCGATAGTTACCTAGAGAAAGTGATGTCCAAGAAGCGAAAACGGTATCAACAAAAGACAAAATCCCAAACAATATCTACTTGTTCGATACTTTTTGATGATAGTGAAACCTCTTACTGTTCTCGGACTTGATTCGCACGGATTGTTCTAACACGACTCTTTTGTGAATGTGGCACAAATTGGTGCAAGTTGTTATCAATCTTATTCCCATAGAAATAAGGATTAACTGAGCTTGTAGTGTTTGAATAGTGGCTGGTGGTTAAAAGTATGGCGGTAATTAATGGATCGCATAATTAAACGATAGCCAATTAACTGGTGACATGTACTTACAGTGACTGAAGCCTTTTGATTACGTACTGTGGGAACGTAGGAGAAAGGAAACTATATTAAATAAATAAGATTATTATTCGTAGCAAGAAATTAACGTGTTACATTGACGGGCCTCACTACTAAGGGCCCGTTGTTTGATCAGTAGTCAAACATACTAATAGTTAAAATGCGTTAGTTAAACTAACAATTGTTAAAAATGACAGAAGTATGTTGTTTGACAAATAGACAAGCTAACTACAGTACTTCAAAAAATTGTCAGTTTGCTATAACAGTTAACCATGCGCAGACAGAGTAGTTAAATTTTGACAACTAAGTATTGACTATTGTCAAGTAACTAATTGTTAAATTTACTGGTGGTTATGTTTAACTATGTAGCAAACAACGGGCCCTAAAACAAAAACTATTTTAAACCATTCAAAAGCTTATTCCAAACTTGCTTGACTGTTCGAATAACTAGAGTTAATTTACTACCAGCCAGCATAACATAAGGTTGACACATGCAGACAACTTCTACAGTACCTACTTACATACTTTGGCTCTTTGTAATAATCCTAACTTCCTAATCCTAACTATCCTAACTTCCTAACTAATATTATAAATGCGAAAGTAAGTTTGTTTGTTACCTTTTCCCGCCTAAACCACTGAACCGATCATCCTGAAATTTTGCATATACGTTGTCAGGTGTACAGAAACGGACATAGAGTACCTTTCATCCCGCAAAAAAGTACTGTTCCCGAGGAAAACAACATTAACGTTCTTATGATAATAGATGGCGCCACGTGCCTTTCGAATCATGATTGAATTATAACCCGAATTTATAGTCAAAGTCTAAATTAACGCGAGCGAAGCCGCGGGCAAAAGCTAGTAAGTAATAGAACCAACCTAACACATGTTTATAACATAACTTATATAGGTAACTAACGCCTTCTTCCCATATTTTTCCCGTGGGCAGAAACTACAGAACTCCAACTGCAACAATCCTTACATACCCAACCTCATTTTGCTTCGTCTACGTTCAGTTACAACAAAATAAGAATTCCATTCGCAGCTTTTTAAATTAACTTTTTTCTAACTTGCAGATGCTGACCGTACCTATCTACCTATAAGGTACCCACGGTTTGCAACTAAAAACAAACTCATACCTATAAATCCATACTAATATTAGCTTCTTTTATGCGAAAGTATCTCTTTCTGTCTGTCTATCTGTTACCTTTTCACGCCTTAAAGGCTGAATGGATTTCGATGAAAATTGGCTCACAGGTAGTCAACGACATGTGTTAGGACGTAGGTTTTTTCCCTGTAGTAGGTATGTCCCCATTGGATAATTTCTGACCTCTACACGGGTAAAACCGAGGGAAAAACCTAACAAATTAATATTTTCCTGATTTAGAAAGATGAAAGAAAATACGTATATTTGCGGTAAACATGACGCAAAGAAAAACGAACAAATACAAAAAAGAAAAGTTGGGGGAAAATATGCGTCACATCCACGCAAAACGGCATCGGCATTTAGGTAGGTATTTAACCATAATAAGACTGGAAATAAATACATTGATGAAGGTTTTATTTTTCTACCAATTAGTCCCGTCATCCCGTGTCTATGACCGCGACGCTGGGCTCAAGTTTCAAAACAACAGTTTCCAAGAACTCTCTTATCCCTGCGGTGTGCCCTACGTGCCCAGACTAGATATTGCAAATCCAATATGATTGATATGAAAACTAAATCTATTTTCCACGACGAACATTTTCGAGAACTTTCTAAATCCTTTACCATTTTTATGTAAACATCCAGGGAGTTTTACCTTCATAGATTTGCGTCTAGATCTTGATTTAGTAGTTACGGAGGCATATTTTATCTACCTACTACAAAATTATATACCTATCTACCTGCATTTTTTTTTTTGTTATATACCTCATTCGTTTTAAACATATTCGACCTGTTTTAAGCTTTACTTGACCGACAATTAATTTTATTCTTGATTTTTTCTAAATTTAGGTCTCTTGGGTTGACATGCAAATTTCTCATGCGCATTGGATGTCATTGCAGTTTTTTTTTTTTATCTGAATAAAAAGAAAACTTTCAAATAGTCTTTTTTTATTATAAAATAAAGCAGAATTCCTCAAGTCAATATGAATCAGGATTTCTCAATAATTTATTTTGATCTATGAACGGCGATCAGTCGATTTATCTAATTAAGTTATTAGTTATTCCGTTGTAAACTGGTTAAGTATTATTTCTTACTCGTTCAAATTATCGAAAGACCTGTCTCTTTGTCTCGATATTATATTTTTCGATTTTATATGATCCAGGATGAAAAGTAGCCTATGTTCTTACCCAGGTCATGTCTGTGTGCCAAATTTCATCTAAATCCGTTCAATAATTTTTGCGTGAAAGAGTAACAAACATCCATCCATCCATCCTCACAAACTTTCACATTTATAATATTAGTACGAGTAGGAAGTAGAATTTCTTTTTCATAGGAACGTTCAGTGAACGCTTTTCTTCAAGTGCCATAAATAACATCGAATAAGAATTAGAAATAAAAAATGCATATGGATGGATGGAAATGGTGGATAGGAATCATACTTTTAACAAAACGGTATATAAATTTTGCAAATCTTCTGTATTATTAAAAATTCTGCTTGTATCGCGGTATTTATTTGTCTTAAGTATTGGCCGTGTTTATCAAGCCGAATATCGGTTCCAACCCTCGGGCTAAATGTCTAGCCTGTACAACGAAACTACACGAATAAAGCTGGTGATCCTGTCTTGACGCCGCACGCCAATTGGTGGATGTTCCAGATATTTATATTTTTATTATTCTAAACTACTCTGTTACACATTTATTTAATCATAATCATTTGTATCATGCGTTAGTTTTGGAAGTCTTTTTCCTTTTTAGGGTTCCGTACCCAAAGGGTAAAAACGGGACCCTATTACTAAGACTTCGCTGTCTGTCCGTCCGTCTGTCTGTCACCAGGCTGTATCTCAAGTACCGCGATAGGTAGACAGTTGAAATTTTCACAAATTATGTATTTCTTTTGCCTCTATAACAACAAATACTAAAAACAAAATAAAATAAATATTTAAGGGGGCTCCCATACGACAAACGCGATTTTTTTGCCCTTTTTTGCTCGATATCAATAATGGCAACAGGTAGGCACTTGAAATATTCACAAAATACTCAGTTGTATTTTTACTTAAATAATAAAATTAAAATAACATAAATATTTAAGGGGGGCTCTCATACAAAAAACCCAATTTTTTGGCTATTTTTGCGCGATATCAATAAATGGTAACAGGTAGGCACCTAATTTGTGCACCTACTGTTGTTTACCTAGTCAATAGTACGGAACCCTTCGTGCGTGAGTCCGACTCGCACTTGGCCGGTTTTTTTAATTTAAGACCGTAGCTCCGTCTCTCAGACAATATATTTCCTAGAAACCTTATGTTGGAGGTCTTTAGGCCATATAGCAAAAACAAGACTAAAATTTACTAACGATGTTGTACGTCTAAGTTTTTCTCGTGAAATTCTTTTTGTTTATTAAAAAATATCGACAACCTTATCTGATTGATTATGATTAGATTACTTATTTAAATTGTAACCGTCGTTTTTACTTTCTATATATAATATCTCGGTGTATTTTTTATTTTAGTATCAAAATTAAACATATTACAAATGGCGGATGTGTTTTCTTCCATCTATTTCGCCACACTACCTACATAAGGACATAATTAATTATATTACAGACACCTACCCATTCAGTGTTCTGTTTTTTCTGCTTACCCCCATGGGAAAATGGCGTCGGTTTATGTTATTCTCCTATGTAACAACTCGATGATTGTGACTGTTATACCAAAACAATAATAATCAAATTTGTTAGTTGTAATAAACAACTACAAACTTTAACATTTAACTTCCCCGAATAAGGTACCTAGGTATGGGTTTTTAATTAACTTCATAGGTAATGAGTAAACTGCAGGTGCGCTACATTCGATTCAATTCCCACAGTTTTCAAGTTCTGAATCGAATCCAATTGCTTACGACGACGTTTAAAACGATTCCTTACCAAGTCTATTTAAAAAAAAAACGAGCGAGCCTTACAGTAATCACATAAGATGTGTAACATCTGACATCTCGCCTTGGTAATAAGCAACATCCCCAGGTGGCCCGCTAGAGGGCCATAACAATAGAAAATCAATTGTGTCTCATTCATCATCATCATCAGCCTATATTCGTCCACTGCTGGATGTAGGCCTCTTCTAGTGAACGCCACTGAGCCCGATCCTCGGCTCTCCTCATCCAGTCTCTGCCAGCCGCCTTTTGCAAGTCATCACTCCACCTGGCCGGCGGGCGTCCCACACTACGTTTGCCTAAACGCGGTCTCCACTCTAGAATTCGTTTTCCGCAACGATTGTCGGTTCTGCGGGAGAGGTGACCAGCCCATTGCCACTTCAGCTTGCTTAGTCTTTGGGCTATGTCGGTTACCTTGGTTCTCTGGCGGATAACCTCGTTTCGGATTTTATCCTTCAGAGAGACTCCAAGCATAGCCCTCTCCATAGCTTGAGCGACTTTAAACTTATGGATCAGTCTTACCATGAGTGTCCACATGTCGGCTCCGTAAGTCATAACTGGTAGGACGCACGCGTTGAAGACTTTCGTCTTTAGGCACTGCGGTATGGACGACGAGAAGACCTGACGAAGTTTACCAAATGTTGCCCATCCCAGCTGAATCCTTCTATCGGCTTCCCTCTCAAAATTGTTCCTACGCAATTGCATATTCTGCGCGTAAACATATTCTTGAACCACTTCAAGGGGGACACCGTCAATAACAATCGGTCTTGGGGTAATAAGGTCGTTAAACATAATCTTGGTTTTGTCTATGTTCATCCCAAGACCGATGCGTCGAGAGGTGACAGCTAGGTCAGTCAGCATTCGATCCAGATCCTGCAGTGACTCCGCCATAAGGATAATATCATCGGCGAATCGTAGGTGTGAGGTGTACTCGCCATTTATGTTTATACCCGTTCCTTTCCAGTCCAACGTCTTAAACATATAGCTGGATATGTTTAGTCTGCCAGTTCTGTACTTGAACGGACATATTCGTGTCTCATTAGCGATGCTTAATGAGTTAACATTGTACTTGCCGATTACCGAATTTATATATACACATTGACATTGATAAATTTTATATACATATACAATGACATGAGTATTTACTTGTAAAGTATTATGTTATTTTAATTATTGTGAAGTGAGGACTATGTGGGTAATTGCTTTCTTTTTTTTTTCTCAATCAATTTTAATTATGATCTGGCAGTTTGAGTAATTTATGCGGCCTACCCAAATGTCTTTTCTTTGGTATTGTTCGTCGAATCGTTGAGCTCCTTAAGTCCTGACTTCCTGAGTCGAGCTGCAGGATTACTGACAAATGCGTGCACTGACTGGACAGGTCCACTCAATCTGTGTGGTTCTTTCCTCAAAAGACCACTTCAGATACCAATCTGCATGGTCTTCGCATGACCTGACCAAGATTATGTCTGGACTTTAAAAGCGACTGTGACCTCTGAGTTTGTTTCGGCCTTTCTTCTCAGAGTAGTCAAATAGGAAACGCCGACCTCATCTAGTTTAAAAAACATGAAAAAGTGTTTGTACAAACCTACTTACAGAAATAAAATCATTTATCATTTACTTATCCTGAAATTAGTACGATTTTTTGACATTCTAATAAAAAATACGGAATCTTCTCCATTGAACGGTGACCGAAATTTACCTCAAAATTTAATAAAGGTAATTTTGAAATATTTATTTGAATAATTATTCCTCACTTGCATTTTTTATCAATGATCTGCACTTTTTTCTTTTCAGACACTAATATTATCAACAGTATTAATTATAGTTTAGGTACATTAGTACTCATATAAATTAGTTTATATACCTGCGGAGTAATTACGTAACATACGAGTACTAACAGTAGGAATGGGTTTCATTTTGACAGTTCAACAACATTCATTGCGTTTTTCTTTCCTTTTTCCTCCTTCCTTTTCTTTTTCACTGCGTTGTTGAGCAGACAAATTTTTCGAACATATGAAGCAATGGATTAGCAATAGGCTTCAAAATGATTCAGATTGTGATTGATAGTGTGTTACGTAATTAGAGTGCAGCACAATTTATAGGTACACACTACTGTAGGTTAAGCGCACAGCTGAATATTAAAAATGTGAAAGTTTGTATGTTTGGATGTTTGTTACTCAATCACGCAAAAACGGCTGAACGAATTTGGATGAAAGGCACACAGATAGTTTATAATTTGTATTAGCACATAGGATACTTTTTATTCGGTAGTACGTTCCCGTGGGATAATTTCCGACTTCCACACGGGCGAAGCCACGGGCAAAACGTGTCTTTAATAAAATCATAATAATTATCTTTTTGTATGCACGTGTTTCTCTGACAAATAAATCTATTTTTCTTTCTTCTTTTATTTTTGTAATGTAGGTATTGGAGAGCGCCTCTGCGGTTTCAACCTATTAAGGAGAATAGGCACCAAGCAATGGGTTTCTGCCCTGAAGCCCAATAGCCATAAGATATATATCCAAAGGAAAGAACTTTTCAAGTAGAACCTTTGCTACTCACACGACTTTTGCCAATTGTAAGTCAGTTCGGAGTTAATGACCTAAATAGGTGACTTGGGCACCGAAGTTAAGGAATTCTTAGCGCTAATAGCCATAATAATATACACCAAAGGAAAGAACTTTTCAAGTATAACCTTTGCTATTCACAGGACTTTTGCCAATTGTAAGTCAGTTCGGAGTTAATGACCTAAATAGGTGACATGGGCACCGAAGTTAAGGAATTCTTGGCGCTAATAGCCATAATATATACACCAATCGAAAGAGCTTTTCAAGGAGATCCTTTGCTACATCAACGACTTTTCCAATTGTTAGGTAGTTCGGAGTTTATGGCCTTAATAGGTAACAACTTGGTCACCGAAGTTAAGGAATTCTTGGTGCCCAATAGCCATTAAATATACACCAATGGAAACAGCTTTTCAAGGAGAACCTTTGCTACTAACACAACTTTTGTCAATTTTAAGTCAGTTCGGAGTTAATGACCTAAATAGGTGACTACTTGGACACCGAAGTTTAGGAGTGTTCTTAGCACCCAATAGCCATAAGTGATATATTAATGGATAGTGATTTTTAAGAGAAACATTTGTTACTAACACGAATTTGAATGGGATGGCAATCCAACAGACTTGGAGATCAAGAAAAATAAAATATGATACAATTATACACTGCTTTGCATAAAGTTGGAGCATTTATCTTCTTCATAAATGGAAAAACTTGCAAGTTTAAAGTAGCTTTATCGATTGAAAATTATGTTGTTGGCATTAGGGTTGGAGCATGGCCTCGGAATAAGGTAGTACATTATAAATCAATAAATATAACTTTTTTTCAAAAGCTGTAGTCATAGTTGGATTATGATGCCTGAGAACATTTTGGCTAAAGAGTTATTTTTACCTCTGTAGCCGAAATGTAGTTATACAATTCATGTCTATCTACGTGTAAATCCAGGCGTAATGTTGTATCCTACTATAATACGAGTATATATATATATATATTATATATATATATCCTACTATCCTACTTAATATTATAAATGTGAAAGTGTGGATGTTTGGATGTTTGTTACTCAATCACGCTAAAACGGCTTAACGGATTTGGATAAAATCTGGCACATGGGTAGACTATGACCTGGATTAGGACATAGGATACTTTTATCCCGATATTCCCACGGGATCGATATTTCTGCGGGTGAAACCGCGGGGCGCAGCTAGTGTGTTAATATAGTAATGATGATGTTTACAAGTTACTGTTGATTAATTAATTTACTTATGACGAGAATTAAATGTTAATGTTATTGTCATATTTCGGACTATTTAAGGGCTAAACAAACGAATAATTCAGACAAGTCGTAGTTATAACAAACGTTCTTCTCAACGAGATCTATTCAATTAAATATATCTTGACGGTATTGGGAGTTTCGGCAGGTTAAACTTTATGTCCGACCGACTCTTAGAATCATTATTCCTAAAACGGCATAAGAGTATAGGAGACCATGTTTTAATGGCTGATATGCTAAAAGATGATATTTATGATTATGTTATGGTGCTCACATATTTATAAATATTGTAAAAATATATGATTTTCCTAAAATTTTAACAAGTAGTAAGTCAATGTGTGAGTCAAAGTAATCACAGAATGTAAATTAATGTCAGTAAAATAATAAATTATACCTGCAATTAAATTAGCAACCAGTTTTATTTTGTCTAGACTCTAGATTGCTCTATGGAGCTGAACCAGCATGTTTCCAAGCATTCTTATCTCGGTTATAGATAATCCTATAATTTGTAATATGCTTGATTACAAAGTGTCCTTTAAAAATGAGTTTTAAATTTTCTTTCTTTTTTTTTTCTTAAATTATAATATACCTTTAGTTTAAGGCCCTAATATTGTAAACATTTGTGTACATCAATTATTTCAATAAACAATTTCAATTGCAATATATCACAAGGTATTTTGTTGTAGCATTAAACACAGTTGGTACCCCATATACGATGTATATACTTTAGAGTCTGAAAAATGGTAGATGATCTATTTTATCTTTATTTCCCGGTTTAAAATTATGTCTGAACGCCCAGCCCTTTCTTTATTAATCTTTAAAGTGGCAAATCAAGGTAAAGCGTGAACACGAGTAATAATAGGGTCAGACCACAAACCCCAATGCTTTCATATCTACCATAGGGTGGAATTTGGGTCATGGTCACTAACCTGACCTAGGTCTGACCTGACCAACCCTGCCTCACCACCGACCACCTGACAGCTACTCATGAATGCCTGAACGCATTTATAACAAAACATTTTTAATCCACCCTAAAAAAGAAATTATGTAATTTTCCGATTTCGATTTCATCAAATTAGTTAATCGATCCAACCTTGAAAACAATAAATCGAATCGGGAAATTGATTCCCACGATTATAACCTTCGATTATACACCCCTATAACATGTTATTCAATGTATGTGAATTATGAAGATTGTTTACCGAATAAGTTCATTTCGAACATCCATTTCAAAGCACGCGAAACTGGAAAACTCATAACTAAAATTGGGTCAGAGCCCATTCGTCCCCTAAGATTCGCACCCTGTGCCCACTCGTCCCCTGGAACTTTTAAGGGGCCCATTCGTCCTCTGATGAATATTTATTTTTATTCATTCTTCTAATATAAGTACATGTATATGTGTATACTGCAGCTTAGTAGTCCTGGTACAGTCGCGCAGAAAAGGCTAAAATAAAAAATATAGTAATTCCGTAGATATCATGTTTATTTCAAATAAGATTAACACATACAAAATCACAATGTCCTAGAAACTAACAAAATACAACTCTTTTACAAAAATCAGCCTTGATTGACCATCATATAAATCAACATTAAATATAAAATATGCAAAAAAATAGAACACAATGTGTTATATTTTATATATACATATATATAAAATAAATAATAACTTCTTATTTTTTTGTATATTTACCAACTACATACATGCAAAATCATAATAACTTAAATCTAAAAAATTATAACAGTACAATAAAAATACTAAAATCACAGTAATTATTGAAGACTAGATAAATCAACATATATATTTTTTTTGTATATTAACCAACTACATGCAAAATCGTAATAACTTAAATCTAATAAATTGTAACTAGAAGTACATAAAACCTACATAAAAATTGGCTAAAATCACCGTATTTTTTGTATATTTACCAACTACATGCAAAATCATAATAACTTAAATCTCTAAAAATATAACAGTACAAAAAAAATACTAAAATCACAGTAATTATTGAAGACTAGATAAATCAACATATTTTTTTTTTGTATATTAACCAACTACATGCAAAATCGTAATAACTTAAATCTAATAAATTGTAACTAGAAGTACCTACATAAAAATTGGCTAAAATCACCGTATTTTTTGTATATTTACCAACTACATGCAAAATCATAATAACTTAAATCTAACAAACTATAACTACTATAACAAAAAATGACTAAAATCACAATAATTATTGAAGATTAAACCAATCAACATTATTTTAGTATAAAACTAATCTTATATTTGTTTTTTCATTTTAAATTAATAATATATGCATAGCTTTTCCATGCAGTGGCCTAGTGAAATCTGATTTTCAAAAAATTGGCTAATTATGCGATTTATTCTCGCTTAATTTTCAATCGATTCAGGAGTCCGATTATTTGTTTGGACACCCCTTTGCACCTGATCCATTTTATTTTTTGATAAATTCGCTTCTTTATGTAGAGTGTCTAAAAATTTCAAAATATTTGGTTTATTTCTACCATTAATTTTACGATTAATTTTGGAATGCCAACTTTCTACAAGGTTAGTCGTCCGATGACGTTGTCCATATACATTCCAATTTCTGGCTATAGTTTTATTATCGAGCCAGTTCTCGACAAAATAATCATTAAAAGCTGAAATTAGATTATTTTGAGGGCAGTCCTCCATGATATAAAGCCAACCGTCATCTATATATTGTTCTGGTATTAAAGCTAGTGAGGCGCAAAGGGCAACGTGTCGCTTATGTAGTCTAGATTTGAGTTCCAAGTGTTTTGCTTTCTTCCACAGGGATTTCAAAAAATGGAAATAACATCCAGAAATCAGCGTATTTGGGAAAACTTTTTGTGCCGCGTTTTGTATTGCTATCTCAAAATCCATGGTAAACTGACGTGGACACCAATTGGGAAAACGGGCCTTAAGCATATGAAATAGAATTTCGTAAGTAGCTTGCTTTTTATTTAAAAGCAGCGCAAATACTAACGGTACAACATTTGTACTGGTGCTAGAACTTCCAATATCAGCGTGAATACTAAATAGCTGAACAAATGGATGAATTACAAATTTAAAGGTTCCATCTAAAAAGAAATCGGAGAAACTTGACATTGTCACCTCATTTACCACAGAAAATATTAAAATTCGGTTTGAACCATCTTGATAATCACATATTAAAAAGTCTTCATATTTTTTTAGGTACAACTACTTCTTCTGCTTTTTTAAAAATCAGCCGATTGGCACCATTTGCTTTTCTTCTTGCGTTATAGAGTCCATGTTTAAGGTTTTGGAAGTCGGGAATATTTTCTACATGGTTTAGTCCTTTGTCTTTAAATTCCCTCATTTCCTCGTCAAATATATTTAGTAGTGACTCGTTTCCTCTGGCTGCTCTATTCTTGCATGAATTAAGTGCTTTCTTGAGCTCATTTTTTGTTATATCTGGTGTACATAAGTGAGGTGTTTCTTTTAAGATTCGGTTTTCTTGAATTGTGATACTTCCATGGCAAGTATTTCTTTGAGTGCATTTCCAATAAAATGAGCCATTTTTGTATTTTTTCTTCATATATAACTGATACCCTCCTCTCAATAAAATTGGTCTACCTCTTTCAGAGGATATATACTCAATTCCTGTCAAACCACTACTGCACTGTGGTTCATCAGCCATTATTCTGTAAGAAAAAGTTACCAAATAATAACATTCCTCGACATAATATGCTACTTTAACTATAATATGCTTGTTTGACATGTATGTTTATTTAATTTATAATAACCGTAAAAACATTTATTTAATATAAGTTGTTATTATAGTTTTTACCAGATATGTAAAACATTTATCTTCGAATACTATATTCAAACAAGAGTTTTAAGATGTTGTATTCACACAGCATATCTATGTCAAATCGTATGTCCCTTGCTTTCCAAACATCCAATCGAATTAATGCAAAATAAATCAAAGCAACATTATTATCAAAACATGCTGTTTTTATATATGATGGTGTGATTGAATCGATTAATAAACAAACTATTTATCTACTCTATATAGATATGAAAATCACTGAAAAAGTAGAAAAAGTATTATTTTATCATACAAAATAGAAAATTATGTGAGTGCATACACAGTAGCATACTAAAAATCTATGTTTTACCTTAAAAGAAAATAAAGTATTTAATAGTAACTATTAAAAAGTAGCAGCAGTTGAATTTTTTTTTCTGTGTCATCGTTCCAATTATTTATTTATTTATTTATAAACATACAATTATAGCACTATTACAGAGCATTCCAAGGCATGTTCCAAGGGCATTTTTCAAGTCTTTTGAAATAGGGATATATAGGTAAATAGTAGAACTTACGTATTTTTCCTTCACGTACATGCACTGATCACTTCACTCACTAATTAAATTTAATAAGTAATCCTACAGGATACACTAATGAGTAAACTTTCACTCGAGACAGTATAAAAATCAGTACGCTTGGATTTGCAACTATAAGTAAACTAAATGTAGTAACACATTCCTGGAATAAATACGCCGAAGTTGTCTAGTACTGGTGTTAGCCAATCAGGTGCAAGTCCTTTCATCGAGCGTCTATTGTTTTGGGCTACGCCTTTGTTATTTGCTCGCGCGCATATACTCTGGCTAAAATTACCCCTCCCGCTTCGGCATTCCACACCCCGCGCACATCTGGAGAGTACTTACCAATTTTAAACACCTTATCTATTATTTGTAACCCGTTTTTTAACAAGCCATTCGTAGTGAGACAATTTTACATCGTAAGCCTATCGACAGGTTATATTATTATCATGACGGATTATCATTCATCATAGCTCTTTTTTCAATGATCTGTTATGAGTTATTAAATTAATGCCGTTAATAAACTGTTCACAAGTGTACTATGTTAACCGTTTCTTATGTAAAATATAGCTAATTTTATCTCAGGGGACCAATAGGCACCTGAATAGGTGCCGAATCTTTAACTTATAATGTATATATATTAGAGGGGACGAATGGGTACCTTAAAAATAATATTTTTTATTAAAATATTAATTGGTCCCCTACCAGGAGACCAATGGGCACCTATATAGGGGCCGAATCTACAACTTTAATGCTGGGGGACGAATTTTAGGGGACGAATGGGCTCTGACCCCTAAAATTCTTTGATTTTGTTTGAGGCGAAGCGAACGAGCGCGCACTATAGAATGAAATACTTAGATTTTCCACATTTTCAAACTCACAATGCTGTATTTTCTAACGTAGATTTGTAAAACTGAATATTTGACCTAAATAGATACCCATCGTGTAACTTTGCCAAATACCACCTAGTTTTTCAGCAGGATTAATAGTTGATATTTGATACACATAGGTAGGTACTTGCGTTAGAAATCACATCTCTATTGCTTTACTTTATCCTGTACTAGCTTTTGCCCGTGACGTTGCCCGCGTGGTGGTCGAAAAAATATGTATGCCATGCCATGAAATAATATTTATTGCCTATGTGCCAACTTTCATGGTGTTCGGTAAAAGGGGTTGGAGTTAACTCTAGACTCACAAAATGTATTACATAAATACTTACTTATAATTGTTTGATATTATTCTTAACATACTACTAAAGTTTCTAATAATATAATTCAATCATGATCGGAAAGACACGTAGCGCCATCTAGCGTTCTAAAGCAATTTTGACCGTCGAAAGTTATCGTTCTTTCCCTCTGGAACAGTACCTTTTTTCTGGATGAAAGATATCCTATGTTCGGTTCCCTACGGTTCTGTTCCCTTGACAACGTATATCCAAAATTTCATGATGATCAGGTCAGTGGTTTAGGCGTGAAAAGGTAACAAACAAACAAACTTACTTTCGCATTTATAATACTAGCTGTTACCCGCGACTTCGTCTGCGATCCTGGATGAATAGTAGCCTATGTTCTTACCCAGGTCATGGTGTATCTGTATGCCAAATTTCATCCAAATCCGTTCAGTAGTTTTTGCGTGAAAGAGTAACAAACATCCATCCATCCATCCTCACAAACTTTCACAACAAGTGGGAACTAGGATTAGTTAGGATATCCTGTAGTGAGGCTGTCTCTGCAAAACAACAACAACTTTACTAATTAAACTGAGTACAATCTTGGACATTGTTCACGGGAAAAAAATCTAGTAGAATCTCCTAAACATTCATCTAATTAAGTAACACGGAAGCCACTCATGCCACAAAAGTACCCATCGAATAATCTTTATATATATAAAAATTACGTGTCACGTTGTTTGTCCGCGATGGACTCCTAAACTACTGAACCGATTTTAAATTTGATTTGCACACCGTATGCAATTTGATCCAACTTGAAAGATAGGATAGCTTACATCTCAATTTATAGTCGCAATATTATTTTATTGCAAATTATTTGTCTATTATTTGACAGTCACAATTACCTGTTAGCTCTAAACGATTCTAACAGATGGCGATATCTGTTGACTGGATTGAGTAAGTATTCAATAGATGGCACTATGTTAAAAATACAAACGTTTCATATAAGCTACAATTTAATAGCATAACCACGACGTGTTAAGCTAAGGTATAACCAAAATTTATTTTGTAATAATAATAAATACAGTGTCATAATATTATAAAGAGAAAAGATATGATTGTTTGTTTGTATTGAATAGGCTCCGAAACTACTGAACCGATTTCAAAAATTATTTCACTGTTGGGAAGCTACACTATCTCCGGGTGACATAGGCTATATTATATTATGCTTTGCTACCCGGGCGAAGCCGGGGCGGGTCGCTAATCAATTTATATGGCACAGTGCCATGCAACTTTCAACAAAGAAACTAACTCCACTGCCACTGCTAACTGAAAATCAATGTCCTTCTTTATTCATGATACAATCAAACAGTAATTAAAGACGATAGCGAAATTATCACGATACCTATCAGCTTACTAAAACCTATAAAGAACCAGTTGCGGTATTATCAGAATCTGTTCGACGTAGGAAGGCCGCATGCCGCACGCCTTCGTACCAGGTACATTTTGATATCTTGACTACTTTGCGGTGTATACGTATACGGTATATACCACCTACTCACCTATATTTCATAGCGCTAAACGGGTCATAGTTTCGTGATCAAAGCTCGTTTGTTAGGATTCGCTAACAGCTGTTTTCCTTTGATACCACTTAGATATCGGGGAAGTTTTAATAAACACTCAAAGTTTCTGCTCAGGCATTGGTTTATATGTGTAATCAATGTGATTGGAAGGTATTGTTTTTATTAGTAGTTAGACTAGAATGATAGGTACCGGTTAGAAAATATATGCAAATGTAAGAGTAGGTAACTGAATTTTGCCTAGGTAAGTTATGCATTGTGCATGAGGAGAAATTGACCCAGTTCGCTCTAATTGCGTCTATCATCTTGATTTCTGCAATAATGTCAAAGTCAAAGTCAAATCATTTATTTCAAATAGGCACATAAAAGGCACTTTTGAACGTCAAAATTTACAAAAAAATAGAATTGATTCTAGTTGCCCCTTCCAAAAGGTAGTTTCGTATGGAGAAGAATGGGCAAGAAACTTCACCGTTACTCTTTTAAAAATGTTTTACAATATTATGTAGCTTCACATTAATTATATAATTATATGTGAAGACGATGTACCTAGAATAAAATTACTATACCACAA